>CP125977.1:475411504-480411504 GCA_030063025.1 Avena longiglumis
TCTGGCGGTTAGGCGGCGAAGTTGGTGCTTGTTGATCCACCGCTTTGGATGACTGGTGCATTGGTAGCGCCAGATTGGCCTCCGCCGCCACTTTTCGGATCCGGAACCGTAGGTCCTGCATCCGATGGCGGATCGCAGATCGGAGTTGCAGCTGTCGCCGAGGGAATCATCTGCTGATGATGTTGTGCGTAGCACGGGGTGTGGGGCCCATGAAGCAGGCCTGATTGATGGTAGGGGCACCCGCTCAGGTAGGCGGAGGGTGCCAGTTTGCCCCACCTAGAAGCAGAAGCTCCCGAACAAGATTTCGAGTCTGTCGCCTCGGGCTCGAAGTCCTTCATGGTGGCCGGCGAGTGGGCGGTGAAGTCGAAAGCACCGAAGAGGAGATGGATCTCCGTTGCTGCAGAGTTGTAGATCGATCGAGTTGGGACCGTCACGATTGCACAATCAGCGCCCCCAGTTCCCACAGACGGCGCCAATTGACGAGGTTTGATCTCATCAATGCCCATTGTTATGGACTTGGGTTTTGGAGAAGATGGGGATGCTGGAGATCGTGGAACGGTTAGCAAACAAGCAACACGGGGACACAAGGTTTACCCAGGTTTAGGCCCCCAGAGGGAAAACCCTACTCCTGCTTGTCTGCTCTTGATTACAGCGAAACCGAAGGTTACAGGGGTGCGCAGATGCAATCTGGCGTGGAGGTGTGTATGCAAGAGTACGAGTCGAGATATCTAGGTCGTGCCCTTCTGGCCTTTATATAGACTTAGGCAGGTCCCGGGCATAGTCCTAGTCGATTACCGGTCCTAGGGTTTTACCCCTTTGAATTTCCTATCTACTCTAGTCTTGCTCTCCAAGGATCCGAAGGCACCATGGGCCTGGGCCACCCGAAAATCTTCATGGGCCAACGTACTTTTGCCGTGGGCCTTCCTTGGGCTGGACTAGGTATGATGAGGTCATGCACCCGCGGGGTATAACCATGTCAATTGCTAATAAAATCTGAATGGACTTAAACATCGCTACGGGAGAGAAAGTCACATCGTAGTCAACACCTTGAAATTGTCGAAAACCTTTCGCGACAAGTCGTGCTTTATAGATGGTAACATTACCATCCACGTCCGTTTTCCTCTTGAAGATCCATTTGCACTCAACGGCCTTTCGGTCGCTAGGAGGGTCCACCAAAGTCCATACTTGGTTTTCGCTCATGGATCCCAATTCGGATTTCATGGCCTCTAGCCATTTCGTAGTCCGGCTCATCATCGCTTCCTCATAGTTTGCAGGTTCACTGTCATCTACTAACAAGACAGTTAAGACAGGGTTCCGTACCACTCAGGAGGGGCACGCGACCTTGTCGACCTGCGACGTTCAGTAGTAGCATCGTCTGAAGCTTCATGATCCTTGTCATCAGCTTCCTCTATTGTTGGTGCAGGCGGCACTTGAACAATTTCAGGTGCTGTGCTACTCTCCAACTCAAGAGAAGGTTCAACAACCTCGTCTAGCTCTACTTTCCTCCCACTCACTTCTTTCGAGAGAAACTCCTTCTCAAGAAAGGATCCGTTCTTCGCGACAAACACTTTGCCTTCGGTTCTGTGATAGAATGTATACCCAATAGTTTCCTTAGGGTATCCTATGAAGACACATTTCTCCGCTTTGGGTTCGAGCTTGTCCGGCATCAACTTCTTAACGTAAGCTTCACATCCCCAAACTTTAAGAAACGACAACTTAGGTTTAGCACCAAACCACAGTTCATACGGTGTCGTCTCAACGGATTTAGATGGTGCCCTATTTAAAGTGAATGCAGCGGTTTCTAATGCATAACCCCAAAATGATAACGGCAAATCAGTAAGAGACATCATTGATCGGACCATATCTAATAGAGTTCGATTCCGGCGTTCAGAAACACCATTGCACTGTGGTGTTACGGGTGGCGTGAGTTGTGAAACGATTCCGCTTGCTTTAAGATGCGTGAGAAAATCATACCTCAAATATTCACCTCCACGATCGGATCGTAGAAAATTAATCTTTCTGTTACGATGGTTTTCCACTTCATTCTGAAATTCTTTGAACTTTTCAAATGTTTCAGATTTATGTTTCATTAAATAGATATACCCATATCTACTTAAGTCATCGGTAAAAGTGAGAAAGTAGCGATATCCCCCGCGCGTCGAAACACTCATCGGTCCGCATACATCGGTATGTATGATTTCCAATAAGTCCGTTGCTCGCTCCATCATTCTGGAGAACGGGGTTTTGATCATCTTGCCCATAAGGCATGGTTCACATGTGTCAAATGATTCAAAATCAAGAGACTCCAAAAGTCCATCAGAATGGAGTTTCTTCATGCGTTTTACACCAATATGACCTAGATGGTAGTGCCACAAATAAGTAGTATTATCACTATCTACCTTGCATCTCTTAGCCTCAATGTTATGGATGTGTGTTTCATCCCTTTCGAGATTCAGAAGAAATAATCCATTCACAGCAGGTGAATGACCATAAAAGATGTTACTCATATAAATAGAACAACCATTATTCTCATATTTAAATGAATAACCGTCTTGCAATAAACACGATCCAGATATGATGTTCATGCTCAACGCAGGCACATAATAATATTTATTAAGGTTTAAAACTAATCCCGAAGGTAAAACTAAGGAGAGCGTGCCGACGGCCATCACATCAACTCTTGATCCGTTGGCAACGCGCATCGTCACCTCATCCCTCGCAAGCCGCCGTCTATTCCGTAGCTCCTGTTTCGAGTTACAAATATTAGCAACTGAACCAGTATCAAATACCCAGGCACTACAACAAGGACTAGTAAGGAAAACATCAATAACATGTATATCAAATATACCTTTGATGGTGCCAGCCTTCTTGTCCGCTAAGTACTTCGGACAGTTGCGCTTCCAGTGACCCTTGTCCTTCCAATAGAAGCACTCAGTGTCCGGATTAGGTCCAGACTTGAGCTTCTTCTCAGCAGGGGCAACACTCTTGCCGCTGCCTTTCTTGAAGGGCTTCTTTGCACCCTTACCTTTCTTAAAGCTGGGGGGCTTGTTGACCATCAACACATGATTATCCTTTTTTATGTCCACCTTCGCAGCTTTCAGCTTAGCGAAGAGCTCGGTGATCGTATCAGTGGAACCAATCAGATTATGAGTCACTACAAAACTTTTGTAGCTAGGAGGGAGTGATTGCAGAACCCTGTCAATCTTGAGCTCCTCCGAATCTTGATCCAGCTTGCTCAAGGCGTTGAGTGTAGCCCGACATCTTTATGGCGTGCTCACTAACTAACTCCCTTCCTCCATCTTGCGCTTAAAGAATTTCTCGGAGATCTCATATCTCTCGAACGGGCCTGAGTCTCGAAACATAGTTTTAGCTCCTCAAGAATCTCAAAGGGCCCGGATAGTCTTCAAACGATTTTAAAGGTCCGATTCCATAGCAAACAACATGGTGCTCTTAATCACACCATAATCATCTTTATGGATCGATAAATGCTTTCTCATCAGCCGACGCATCTACAGCAGGGGCGTCACCTAGCGCATTCTCAAGGACATAGTCCTTTTGTTCGCTAGAGAGAATGATTCTCAGATTGTGGAACCAGTTGGCGAAGTTAGACCCATTGTTATTAAGCTTTTCTTTCTCAGCAAAAACGTTGAATTTGAAGTTGGACTTAGCCATTTGATCTACAATATTTGCAAGTACAAATTAGACTATGTTCATGATAACTAGTTCAACTTAATCAAATTACTAGATGAACTCCCACTAAATTCAACATCCCTCAAGTTGTTTAGTGAACATGATCCAAATTCACCACACCTAATCCGATCTTCACGAGAAGAGATGTGGTTTCAATGGTGGACAACGAAGTGTCGATCATATCATTCATATGACTCATGCTTAACCATTCGGTTCATGTGTTCCGAGGCCATGTCTATACATGCTAGGCTCGTCAAGTCAAACCCAAGTATTTCCGCGTGTGCAAAACTGGCTTGCACCCGTTGTATGTGAACGTAGAGTTTATAGCACCCGATCATCACGTGATGCTTGAACACGCCGATATTTCGCAACGGTGCATACATGGGGAGAACACAGTTTTATCTTGATCTTTAAGTGAGGAATCATCTTATAATGCTACCGTCACGATCTAAGCATAATAATATACATAAAAGGATAAACATCACATGCATATAAATTTATGTGACATGGTATAGCCAATCTTCGCGCAATGATCTCCATCTTGTGCGTGTCGGCATGATCTCCATCACTCCACCATGATTGCCTCCACCACAAATAGCAACTACAACTATTGCTAACTACTTAGCGATAAAGTAAAGCTATTACATGGCGTATAAGAAGTTTACACACAGGTCATACACAATTATAAAGACAACCATATGGCTCCTACCGGTTGTGTACTCATCGACATGCAAGTCGTGAAACATTACGAAACATGATCATTGCATACAACATACACATCACATCTTGGTCCATACCATATCACAGAAACACTCCCTGCAAAAACAAGTTAGACGCCTCTACTTTGTTGTTGCATGTTTTACGTGGCTTATGTGAGTAACAAGATAAGAACGATTCTTACCTACGGAAAGTCACAACGGTGATATTATGGTTGCCAACATCCGGTGTAAATCCCATGACAACTATAGTGAGAGAAACTGGCATCCACCAGCCGCATGTGTGGAACAAGCCACACGTCAAGTGCGGAACCGGTCTCGCGAACGAGGTCGCGTAAAGTTGGCCTGGACCGCTTCGATCTCACTATCCCGCGTCATAATAAGTACACAAACAAGAGGCTTGCAACAGAAAACATCAACACCCGCAACAAGCATGTTGCGTTCTACTCGTGAAACACATCTACACATAGATCTAGCTCTGATACCACTAAAGGGTTTCGCAGCATAGTAAATCAAAATTTTCTACGGATGCGAACGGGGAAAGCCAAGATCTAATCTAGGAGATGCAAACAACGAGGGGGGATAGATGAGATCTTCATACCCTTGAAGATTCGCACAGCGGAACGTTTGACGGAACGTGGGTGATGTAGTCGTACTCGCTTCTCCTCCTCGTGATCCGATCCGATCTAACACCGCAAGTGGCGATGCCTCCGAGAGATGCACACGTGCGGCACCTAGACGTCTCCTCCTTCCTCGGTCCATCAAGTATGGTGGAGAGATGGATTGGATCTACAACGCGACGGCGCGGTGCAAGCGGTGGAGAGTTTCTGTGGCAGGGCTTCGCCTACGCGTAGTCGGGAGGGAGAGAGAGAGGAGGGGCAGCAGGGTGGCTAGGGTTGAGGAGGAGGTGTAGGGGATGGGTGTGCCCCTAGCCCTCTTTATATAGAGGGGTGGGCGGCCAGCCCTAGCCCCTCCCCCAAGCCCTAGGCCGGCGGCCAAGGAGGGAGGAGTGGGGGCAAGTTCCCCCCTCCCTTCTAGAAGCCCCCCTAGGGTTTCCTAGGTGTTTGGCCGGCTGGGCCCTATGGGGCCTTGTGCCCCTGGCCCAATGCGGCCAGGGCACTCCCCCATAGGACCATGCCCCCTCCCGGCAGGTGGGGCCATGTTGGTCCCCCCCGGAAGGTTCTAGAAGCTTCCGGTACAATACAGATTAACCCGAAACAATTCCGAACTCCAAAAACTGCATTGCCTTATATGAATCTTATTATCCGGACCATTTCGGAACCTCTCGTGATGTCCCGGATCCCATCCGAGACTCCGAACAAAAACTCATAAACCAATTATCCAATCTATCCTAGCGTCGAGACACGTTAAGTGTGTGACCCTTCGGGTTCGAGAATATGCATACATGATCTTATATCAATAATCAACATGGGTCTGAAACCCATATTGACTCCACACATTCATCGATGATCATATCGATTTAACCACAATGCCAGGATTCAATCAATCCCATATATATATTCCTTCATCGCGATATTTTACTTGCCCGAGATTTGATCGTCAAGCATCATACCTAGTTCAATCTCATTCACAGCAAGTACTTTACTCGTTCCGTAATCCGATATCACTTTGTGATTAACTCCTTAACCACATGCTTGCAAGCAGTGTTGATATCGATTACCGAGTGGGCCCGAAGTATATCTCTCCGACTTGGGAGGGACAAATCCCATCTCTATACATACAACCCAATGTACTTTCCGATCACCTGAGAGACACCTTTATGATCACCCTCTCATAGGATGACGTTTGATGACCTCAAAGCTTTCTTCCGATACCAGGGAGTTGTATTATCTCATGGTCTAAGGAATACAATATTTGACATAAGAAAAGCTTCACAAAGATGAACACGATGACACGATCTAATTGCTCCACTTAGTTTGGGTCTGTCCATCATATCATTCTCCCAATGATATGATCTCATTATTAATCGACAACTCATGTCTATGGTTAGGAAACCTTAACCATCATTAATCAATGAGCTAGTCCATAGAGGCATACTAGGGACACGGTGTTGTTCACAAACCACACAAGTATTAAAGTTTCCGCTTAATACAATTCTAGCATGGAATATAAAACTCATCATGAACAAGAATTATAATAATAACATCTTTATTATTGCCTCTAGGGCATAATTCCAACACATTCGCCGTGTGGGGCATGGATATGGTAGGCCCCTTCAAGAAGGCCCCCTCTGGCTTCACCCACCTCCTAGTCATAGTCGATAAATTCAAAAATTGGGTGGAGGCCAAGCCAGTCCGCAAACGTGACGAGAAGACCGCCACCGAGTTCCTACGCGAGCTGATCCATCGCTACGGGTTCCCGCACAGCATCACCACGGACAACGGCACCAACTTGGCCAAAGAAGCCATGGATGAATTCTGCGAGGAGAAACACATACGACTCGACCTCGCCTTAGTCGCCCACCCGGAGTCCAACGGCCAGGCGGAACGCGCCAACTAGAAAATCCTCCACGACCTGAAGCCGCGACTGCAAGTTCCCCTCGAGGGAACTCCGGGGTGCTGGGTCGAAGAGCTCCCCTCCGTCATCTGGGGCATTCGCACCTCCATCAATAGGTTGACAGGGTTCACCCCCTTCTTCATGGTGTACGGCTCCGAGGCCGTCATGCCAACCGAACTCGAGCACGACTCGCCGCGGGTGGTCAACTACGCGGAGGCCGACAACAAGCTCGCACGCCAGGATGGGGTCGACCAGCTCGATGAAGCACGCGACCTAGCTCGCTCCCGCACCGCCATCTACCAGCAAGGACTTCGCCGCTACCACAGCCGGCGAGTCCGGACTCGCACCTTCCAGTAAGGCGACCTGGTCTTGCATCTGATCCAGGACAAGAAGGGCATGCATAAGCTCTCTCCCCCCTTGGGGGGACCATTCGACATCCGGCGAGTCCTGGGCAACGACGACTACTACCTCATCGACGTCTGAGGCGACAGAAAACTCGATGTCAAGCAGCCATGGAATGTAAACCTCCTACGGAAGTTCTACTCCTAGAACTCGAGACATGTACCTCCTACCCGCTATGAAATAAAGAAGATCGATTCGCACAAATTGTATCCACTCTCCATACCTTGTGCCATTCGCAATCATAATAACAGCGCTATGCTACTCATGGTAGTCAACCCTTGGTCACGCGACCGGCACGGCCAAGTAGTGCGGTATGAGGGCACCGAAAAAGTTTGGGCCTTGTATCGTCCATAAAAAAAGCCAACCTGGAGCCCCATCAGAGTCGCCTTGCTCGACTAGCTTTCCGACCCAAGACAACCACATTCGCTTTCTAACAGCGACCCAGTCCTCCACATCCCTGGCGCAGCGACTCGAACGGCTAAGTACCACGCTCGGGGACTGACCCAGTCCAAACCTAAGCGACTAGGGAAAACGCCAAAGTACGAGAGCGCGTCTTGGACTCGCCATGCGACTGATCACACGGATAAGGTAGAGCGACGCGCCCGATACAACGCGCCCTGTCCTCACCTACCTTGGGCATGCGACTAGAATGGCCAAGTGCCACGCTCGGGGACTCGGACACCCGACCCCGTTCACGCCCGGGAAAACGGCCAAGTACAGATCACCCCTTCGAGTCGCCACGGCGAGTTGACCTCAACAGACTAACAGTTTAACAACATACATATACATAAAAATGAGGTAAACCCTACAAAAGGGCGGACGCACTTGGGGACTCGCATAACCCACAATAAAATCACACACTGACAAAAGCATTCATGCATTCCTTACGGCATAATTTTTTTGCTTACAAGGGCAGTTACATAGTTGTTACTGTAGGGGTTCATAGCATGGAAAACAAAAAAATTCTACCGCATGCACACAAACAAGCCAAGATCTATCTACTAGATTGTAGCAACAAGTCGATTAGAGTACTCATCCTTGAAGATTCCAAAGCGGTTAACGAGAGCAGATTCTCGTGGGTGATGTAGTCGTACACTTGTCGATCTCAAGATCGCGTAGACGATCCTTCCGGCCATTCCCAAATGGCTCACGCTTGGTCACACATTCGGTACTCGATGAAGACCTTCCTCTCCCTTGTTCCAGCAGGCAGCAGAGGTTGTAGTTCTCCCCTTGCGATTCCGGCAGCATGTCGGCGTGGTGTCGAAAGTAGAGGGAAGATCCCACAAGGCTTCTACTAAGCCGGTGCAGGTTATGGTGGATCTAGGGTTTCCGGTGATCTAGGTTTATAAGGCCGGAGAGGGGGAGGAGGTGTCGGCAATGGCTAGGGCGACTGACCGATAGCGGCGGCTGGCGGCGGAGGCGGCGCGTCTTGGAGGTGGGGAGGGCTGGTTGTGTTGCTTTTGGGCAGCCCCTCCCCTCTATTTATGAGAGGGAGGGCATCTTGGGAGAGGGGAGTTTGAATCCTTCCCTAAACCCAAGTTGGAGAGAAGGAAGGACTCTTTCGGTATTCCACTAGGAAACTATTGTTCCAATTTGACTTTTCAAACCTCCCTTTTAACTTTCAATTTAGAGCCTTATTTATCTTTTGCAAATGCCCAACCAAGTGTGACATGGATATGCCCTACGGGTACCCGATGTTAGTATACCTAGTCCATCCCGACGGAAGGCCCACTCGACGACCTGTCAGGGTCCATGACGCATATGACGTTTCGGCTGCTATGAAGCCCATATGGACACGGACTCCCAAGCGCACAAGACAAGGAAACCTCAAGACTAGAGTTTGAATACAACTTGTAACCTACTCGTACCGGTACCTGAGACCTAGCCTCCCCAAATATAAAGGCTAGGAGGGTCCAACAAGGAGGGCACGTCCACAATAGATAGATCTACAGATCTAGGGCAACTCGACTCATACTTTCGCACACGCATCCACGCCAGATCGAATTTGCGCACCCTGTAACCTTTGGTTCCGCCGTAATCAAAGAGCGCATACAGAGTAGGTTTTCCTCCGGGGCTGAACTGGTAAATCTCGTGTCCCCTGGTTGCTTGTCTGTTAACCGTGCCACGATCTCCAGCATCCCCATCTTCTCCAAAACCCAAGTCCATAACAATGGGCATTGACAAGATTAAACCTCGTCAATTGGCGCCGTCTGTGGGAATCGGGACTACTGATTGTGCGATCGTGACGGTTCCATCACCCATGATTTATGATTCGCCGACTTCTGGGAGTTAAATCCATCTTGATATTCTTCATCGTGCAACTGGTAAAGTCGACAGCTGCGAGTAGATCTCATCTGATTGGACTGGTCTACGTCAGTGCGCAATTGACTCAGTCCCGCGTACCTACCTGGAGAAAAGAAGCAAATTTGGAAGCTAAGGCACGGCATCATACTGATTCGATTCCAATCGATCGTGTACTAGCGGCCGGATAGTCTGGAAGTACTACTTCCGTCCACCAGATTGGTATCACCACGCCATACAACTATCTGATTCCGATTGACAAAGTTCCAAAGATAAGAGCATACCAAACCAAAGGAATTAATTCTGGGTTCACGTGAAGCCACAAAGAGACCTGCAGAGCTACTATTTAGCAAGGAAAGAGATTTACTAGCTCAGCCACGAGATCATGATTTTTGATCAATCGAGAACTACGACCACCGTTTCAACTCTCCCACTACTGTTTCGACTCTACCGGCTACGTTGATCTTACACCTAGGGCTTGCACCAACTTCGCGACACGCTACGATCTTCAGCTACAGCGACTCGCCGTTACGGTATTCAACTCCGCCGACCTTCTCTGGTCTTCGGCTCTAGCAACCCGCTGCGGTCTTTGGCTTCGCGACCACGACTCGGGGGCTCCCTCGACATCGGCGACCCAATGCGGTTTTCGACTGCGATGACCCGATACAACCTTCGGATGTGGTGACCCGGTGCGGTCATCGATTGCAACAATCTTCGGATGCGGAACTCGCTGCCGCCATCGACCCCAGGAACCTGTCGATGCTATGACCGTGGTACACCGCGTCGACTACGTCCGCCGCGTGAACCTCTACCGCATCAACTTCGTCCACGACAACTACCAATAAAGCTAAGTTTCCCTCTACTTAGAGATGATTTCTTTTATCTTTAACTCGCACTCGAAACACTCGGGGGATGCGCCCTCTTCGAGTAACCTAATGTGCCATCGGCTCCACACACTCGAGCACCTCGAACGCGACAGCCCGAGTAGCTGATTCTGCCTGATCGTCGAATCCTTGAACTCCGAGTGCCTCGGCAAGGTACTGAGACTAAGGGTAATCAGGCTAACGAAAAGGCCTAGCATACAGTGCAAAAGTGTCGACTCGATCGGCACCAGAATCTTACTGTCCAAGCCGATAGGCAAATATTCTTTACAAGATACAAGTACTTCACAATTTTTTATGTTTTCTGCAGCTTACAAGGACGTCGACTGCGTCAAGCTATTCTATCGGGTCCTCCAACAGGAGTCGACAAAACAACTGGCTACGCCATAAGCTCAAGACCCAAGTCGAGTCACTCCTCGGATGGTTGCATGTCTTGATGCTACAAAGACGCGACGTTGGCCACGTACCCGACAGACGCGACGTTGGTCATGCACCCGACAGAAGAAACGACGTTGACTTCATCCGCAACGTCGAGTACTTCCGGCTAAAGAGCCGCATCACTCCGCTACGTTGACTCCTGGCTCCTTAAGCGTGAGACGCTGACTCGATGCACTTCCGGGTCAGTGGTTTATCCTCGCATGAGTCTCCATTCGAGTTTGCGACTCGAACAGAGACTCGGGGGGCTACTCCTATCAGGAGCGCTGGTTGCGCGCTCGATGTACTTCCGGGTCAGCGGTACGCCCACGAGATATCCTACTACAACTCCATGATACAAGACTCGAGTTTCTTCCCAAGTCTACGACTCCGCCAAACACTCGGGGGCTACTCCAAACTGGAGCGCTGGTCGCGCACACGCAAGATCTTCGAGTCCTACGCCGAGTCTACGACTCCACTACGGACTCGGGGGCTACTCCCATAGGGAGGATTGATTCAAGCATCCGAAAAAATTGTGTCCTACGGACCTCAAGCAAACAATGGCTGAATTAAAGTCTCTGCTCGAGTCTACGACTCGAACAGAGACTCGGGGGCTACTCCCATAGGGAGCGCTGGTCGTGCACCCTATAGTCCATCGTGTTGACTATGTCCACGATGTCGATTCCTTTACAACAGCCGAACAAATTCAGCTGACCCGATGAACTTCCGGGTGAAGTGCTTCGCACTCGACACAACTTTCGACTCCGACATCCAAATACAAGGTTCAAGACAACTAAGTCTCCACCCGAATCTACGTTTCGGATGGAGACTCGGGGGCTACTGACATGGATATGCCCTACGGGTACCCGATGTTAGTATACCTGGTCCATCCCGACGGAAGGCCCACTCGACGACCTGCCAGGGTCCATGACGCATATGACGTTTCGGCTGCTATGAAGCCCATATGGACACGGACTCCCAAGCGCACAAGACAAGGAAACCTCAAGACTAGAGTTTGAATACAACGTGTAACCTACTCGTATCGGTACCTGAGACCTAGCCTCCCCAAATATAAAGTCTAGGAGGGTCCAACGAGGAGGGCACGTCCACAATAGACAGATCTACAGATCTAGGGCAACTCGACTCATACTTTCGCACACGCATCCACGCCAGATCGAATCACGACCTCAGAACCTTCCGGTTCCGTAATCAAAGAGCAGACAAGCAGGAGTAGGGTTTTCCCTCCGGGGGCTTGAACCTGGGTAAATCTCGTGTCCCCTGGTTGCTTTTCTGTTAACCGTGCCACGATCTCCAGCATCCCCATCTTCTCTAAAACCCAAGTCCATAACAATGGGCATTGACGAGATTAAACCTCGTCAAAGTGACCTAGGATATGATCTAATCATTCCACTTAACCATGACACATTCATGATCCATTCCCCTTCCGGTCCGGTGAACCTTCTAGACCCTTCTAGAACCTCTCCGATGAAAACATCGAAATCATTCCCGAACTCCGTAATCGGACTTTCCTTATATCAGTCTTATTCTCAGGACCATTCCGGATCTCCTCGTGATATCCTGGATCCCATTCGAGACTCCGAACAATATTTGGTCTCCCTACTTACATTCCATATCTACTAAACAACATCGAATCCTTAAGTGTGTCTCCCTACGGTTCGTGAATTATGCGGACATGACCGAGACACTTCTCCGATTAATAACCAATAGAGGAATATGGAAATTCATATGGCTCCCACATATTTCTATGATTACTTTGCGATCAAATGAACCACGTACATACGATACAAATTTCCCTTTGTCTCACGATAGTTTACTTATCCGAGGTTTGATCGTCGGTATCTCTACATACCTAGTTCAACCTTATTACCGATAAGTACTCTTTTCTTGTTCCTGTGATATGTGATACCTTGTGAGCTAGTCACATGCTTGCAAGATAATTGGATGACATTCCACCGAGAGGGCCCAGAGTATATTTATCCATCATATGGATGGACAAATTCCACTCTTGATCCATGTGCCTGAACTCATACTTTTCGAACACTCAATGCCACCTTTATAGCCACCCAGTTACGGTGTGGTGTTTGATGTCATCAAAGCATCCATCCGGTGATGGTGATTAGCATGATCTCATGGTCGGAGGATTTAGGTTACTATGTATCTGAAATCTTATAGCAACTGAACTATATTAAATTACTTGATCTTTATGCTACGCTTAACTATAGGAGTATGTCCATCACACCATTCTCCTAATGATATGATCTTGTTGTTAATAACATCTCAATGTTCATGATCAGGAAACCATGATCATATATTAACCAACAAGCTAGTTTAACAAGAGGCTTCACTAGGGACTCTTTTATGTTTACAAATCACACAAGTATTAATGTTTCCGGTTAGTACAATTATAGGATGGTATGTAAACGTTTATCATAAGCATGAAGATGTGATAATAACCTCTTTATTATTGCCTCTTGGGCATATCTCCAACAGTTACAACTAACGCCACTCGGCAACCTAATTTACTCAGCAGGCTTCGACGACAATGCGCCACCGCTCCCGCGAACACGGATGAAGGGAACCCATGGGTTCGACGGGTACATCGTCAAAGTGCTAGCCATCGCTGGTCGGAAGGGCTGATCCACCTTGGAGTCGCGGCTCGCTGGCTCGGGGTCGTTGGGCACAACGATTGTCTCCTGGTACGGCAGGAGATCACCCATCGCCAGCACTCGGTCGGAGTAAACCGCAGCCCGCTCGGTTAGCTTCAGCACATCAGATATCTCGACCGCGCCCGTCGATGAAGGGTACCCACTGGTGACATCATCCAGGTCGAAGTCGTCGGGGAAGTGCGCGAGCCCAAGACTCAGCGCAGTTGCAGCACCACGTCGGAAGGCCGAGCGCGACATGAACTCCACAACCACTGGAGCCTTCTCCAGGTAGCGCCAAACCTCGACGAGGTCGCTGGGGATCACCTCCATCGGTGAAATTTCTTGAAGGCATGCTCGGATGCAAGTCGCCGAAAGAGCGGCCGTGTCCACCAACATAGTGACACACTGCCGAGCGTCGTATGACTGCGCTTCAGCCTCGTCGTCAAGGACCCTCCCTGCAAACAAGGAGAAGCTCAAAATCAGAAATGCGCAAAATAGTAAAGACGACCTGTTCGCTCAGGGACTCGCAAGACCAACTAAACAAAAATTGGGTAAGCTCACTAATCAAAGGGCGACAGCGCCCCACGATGAAATCCTGCAGACCAGAGAGGTCATCCTACAGCTCGGCGACGAGTGCATCCGAAACCTTCCTCTCCTCAGCAGCAGCAACGGCTACCTTGGCCCTCTCATCCGCCGAGGTCACCTCCGCCTTAGCCTCCTTGAGCTCCCGCTCCAGGTTGGCGAGTCACTTCTCCGCGGCGCTCAAGGACGAGTAAGCAGCTGTCAGGTCACTCGCAGAGACCATACCTTCATGAGCCTTCTCCACCGCGGCCGCATGACCCTCTGCACCAACAAAACCGTGAGTACGAAGACAACAATCCACACTTTCTACAACAAACACTCACTAGCAGTCACCCGAAGCTACTCGTTCGTCCCTTGGACGACGTGGAGCTCTTTCTCTAGACGTTCCCTAGCAGCCAGTCGCTCCACCGACTCGCGCTGCAGGCCCTGCACAACCATGAAAGCATCAACGAAGAAATTCATAAGTGCCTAGCCGCTGAAACTCAGTGACCAGCCACTCGGGGACTAGACAACAAAAATTCCTAAGTGCCGATCCGCTGAAATTCAGCGACTAGACACTCGGGGACTGGACTACGAAGACAGTAAGGATCCGATCGCTAAAATTTAGCGACCGGATCCTCGGGGACTGGACATACCTGGATCGCTGCACCCAGCATACTATGGAGCTCGACCGCGTCCACCGACGGGAGAACAAAAGGCGTGCGCCAGCGATGCTGCTCGACCTCCACCGACCGTGCTGGAGCACTCGCCATGGAGACCCTCGCCACAAAGTGAGGGAAGGTGGCCACCTCCGCCCCCGCGGCACTCGCCGTTGGGCCCGTCGCACCAACTGGTGCCGCAGGCTCGACTTGCTGCGACTTCGCGTCCAATGCGGCCTTCGCAACTGCATCTTCTCCAATCGGAGCCTCACTCAGAGTGCCGACTGGCTCGTCCGAGATTGTGACGACCTCATCGTCCATTGCCTTCTTCGCGCCCTCAACGGGCGCCTCGACCTCGTCGCCCTTCCTCTTCTTCGAAGGGTCGAATCGCGCTTCCGCAGCACCCAATGGGACCTTAGCCACCGAGGGGTGACCTATTTTCTTCACACCAGTCCCGCAACACAATGTCGTCAACAAACTCGCCGGCCAAATATGAATCAACTATTCAAATAAATAATCTAAAGGGTACTCACTTGGTGACTGGGATAAAGCGAAGACCAGTACAAATGCTGGCCGGCTTCTCCAACTTCGGCCCCAGCTTCCGACTAAGGCCCGTCTCGAACACGCTCTATGCCCAAGACACCGAGGGCTTCTTTGAGGATGAGGCCGCGGCAGGAGGATCAGCGGCAATCGCCGCAGGCGCTCCCTTTGGCGGCGAGGCGCCCGCGGATGGGCGGTGGCAGCGACGCCAACGACACCTCACCCTCTACCACGGCAGCGGCGGCTGCCACAGCCGCATGTGTCGGCGCGCTGGCACCAGCCTCCTCGGTCGTGCTGGTAGCTTCGGAGCTACTCGCGGACCTAGGCGGTGACACGGTCTTCGCTGGCTTCTTCTTCTGCGGTGACTTCTTCTTTAGCGTCGCTGCATGCTGTGATGTGTGCTCAGGGATCTCGTTGTTGCCCTCGTCGTGAGCTTCGAGGCTCTTGCTAGCCTTGAGCTCGCGTTGTCGCTGTCCACGGGTCTTACGGGCCGTGGGTGCGGCAACCTCCACGGCCTCGTCGTCATCTTTATCATCAACGATGTCGTCGTCGTCATCGTCACCTCCGACATTGCCCTTGTTCGACGAGGACTCTCTCTCGTCCTCGATGGACTCGTTCGAGTTTTCGTCGTCAGCGGGCAGAAGCCAAGCTTCCACCACTTGGAACAACTGCAAAGATAAACGCGATTAGCGAGACCGCGACAGCATATCTGTGACCGCGAAATGTACAAGGAAGCGAGAACTTACTGTTGGAGCCTTGCCCGTCGCGGTATATGAGGCAACCCCGGCCTTCGCGTCGAGGTATTCCGCGTCGGTGATTTTCTTCAAGGCCGAGGTATAATCGTTGAGCTTCCACTTGGCGTGGAAAGACTTCGTCGGGTCGCCCTTGCCCGTGTACTCGTACATCCAGTGGGCGTGGTCGGCTAGAGGCACCAACCGCCGCCTGAACCAGCAGTTGTAGAGGTTGATGGTTTGGAGGCCTTTCTTCTTCAAGTTGCGGATCGTCAGCAACATTTCGTCGACCACCATCAGCTGGTCGTGCGGGAGCTTGGCGACTTGAAGCGCTTGGGCCGGTCGGCGGAGTAGATAGGAAGCGCCACCTCGCCATCCGGAGTCGATTCACTAACGTAGAACCAGCGCTTCTTCCACTCGTTCACCGCCTTCTTTGACAACATCAGATCGAAGAAGGAGGCCTTCGATTTCAGCTGAAAGGTGAGGCCGCCCGCGGATAGCATCGGGTTGCCTGTCTCCTCACGTCCGATCCTCCCGTGGAACAGATCTTGCCACAGGGGGAAGTACGGCCGGCAGCCTAGGTAGCACTCGCAGAATGCCACGAAGATGGCGAGTTGCTCGATGTTGTGCGGCCCTAGGTCTGACGGCTGGATGCCGTAATACGCACAGAAGCGGCGAAAAAAGATGGAGGTGGGGAATCCGAGCCCCCTCTCTAGGTGACTGGTGAAGCAGATAAACTCTCCATCGCGCGGATCTGGCACCACTTCTCCGGCCGTGGGGATGCGCCATCTCCCGGCGCGGAGGACCCCTGCCTCCTCAAATGATTTCAGCAGCACTTTCATGGACTTGGATCTCCCCCATGGTTCCGTCGAAGGTGCCATCAGTTGAAGGATCTAGGGCTGCGGATCGCTCTGGGTCGCTCTGGTCGCTACGGAGAAATGGAAGACTGAGAGATGTGCGAGATCAGAGGAAGTGTGGGGAATGATCGCCTTTCGCCCGTCACTCTCCTTATATAGTGGTTGCTACCCGCCATTTTCGGGGAGCCATTACCGCGCGTTGATTACGCCGATATTACCGTTGGATTACCCAACGGCTAGTTTGACCGATGTTGACGGTCCAACTTCGTCTACTCGACTCGCCAGTTTCGGCGACTCCAATATTCGCCGACCTGGTCGCCCTAGGAGCGACTCCACCATTCGCCGACTTGATCACCATAGCAGTGATCCGACTACTCGCCAATCCATTCGCCGTGCTGCGATTCGATTGGTTGCCGTTAATGCGACTAAGATAACAAATTCCCTCTTACATTCAGGGAGTCCGCCGCCGATTCGACTGGACGTCCAAATTGGACCTGCATACTCCGACCGCCAAGAAACCTGTGACGAATCAACGACGGCCCCGGGGACTACTGATGGAGATATGCCGAGTGGGGTATACCCAGCAGGACGTTTCCTATTGGCCCAAGCTGCCAGCGAGTGGGTCTGCAGGACGGCGACTGGATCAAGACACAACAAGGAGCTAGGCGACTGGAAGCTGAAGGCCTAGAAGCGTAGCTAGGCCCAGTCGGATTAGTCAAGCACCCTCCGAATCCTTAACTAATTTGGTTGTAGATCTGTAAACCCTAGCAAGGTGAGCCTATATAAACCTGTCTGGGGTACGCATAGAGGACATATGTTCTATCATACACCCTCTGCGACTCATCGCCTAGTCGTCGAGCTTGTCCTTGTACTCTCTCATCAATACAATCTAGCAGGAGTAGGTCTTTACCTTCCGGGAGAGACCGAACCTGGGTAAAACCCTGTGTCTCCGCCCTCATCTCGCACCGCAGATGGCTGGCCGTCCTTTTCCCTCGTTCTACTACTCGCTGCCGATTACAGCATCTGTCGTGGCCATTTCCACGACAATAATTCCCTTAACTGATGTAAGTACAAAGTATGCAACGGTTACATATAATCGTTGGCAATATTATGGCCAACGGCCACAACCTCCATCATAGTTTAGCCTTCCAATCAGCGACAAGTACTCCTTACTAATGTAGGGTGTACACATATGTAGCTTCTGTGTATGTCTTGTATCTTGTATCGTACACCCATACAATGTTGATCAATTTCTCCAAACCGTAAACATTAGTACTTTGCACATACGTATTAGCCATAAAATAAAGTGTCGTTGTGTGATAAATGACTTAGTCGATTCGAACGATTAATGAAGGGTTAAGTTAATACACTTTAATTGACATTCTGGTGTTTTCTAATTTGTGAATAGTAAAATAATTCAACCAATAGGAACACAGATTGTTATTGTTAGGAACACAAATTGTTATTTGTCCCCACTTCTATTTCTATGTGCTAAATGAACATCCGGACTTTCGGAAATATCCAGAATCCTGATAGATCCGTCTGCCCCGTTATTTTTTTCCTATGCCAAGAAATATAAACTAGCCCTATTTCTTCATGGAACGAAAGAAAAATAACAAACACCCGCGTAATTGAAAGGTACTTCCTCTGATCCGTAATAAGCCTCGCCGATTGTACTAAATCAATAATATTTATTATGAATCAGAAGGAGTAGTAGCCTCTTTAATTTTCAGCCTTTCTCTTCCAATAGGCCATAAACCTAAAACACACGGCGCATGTATATACAATGACCCTACGAGTTTACAAAAGTGAGGTACTAAAATAATTAGCATGTACATCCAATGTAAAGAACCTAGTAATTTACATGGAAATTGGTAATTGCCATGTACATCAACATGACCAAAATTATCAGGTAGCTCACATGTAGAGAAAAGTTCGTATATACCACTGTAAATTATGAGGTAAAATACCAAAATTATCATGTATATACAATGTAAATTATTATTAATTTGCTAGTAACAACAATAATTATCATGACAAGATAAATTCCAATGGAAAAAAATTACTAATTACGTGTAAATAAAAGTTTGTATATACCACTGTAACTATCATGTTACATTGGTAATTTTCTAGTATATACGACTATAGTTATCATGACAAAAAATACAATATTCAATGTATATACACCATTTATACAATAAAAAAATCTGGTAATTACATGTAGAGAAAAATGTTTGTATGTGCCAGTGTAACTATCCTATATGCATAGTAATTTGTTAGTATATACCACTATATTGATAAGACACAGATAAAAGATAAGGGAAAACACTTAGTAGTTACGTGTAGATAAAAGTTTACCATATATGTGTATTTGTATTTTGCTGGTATATACTCCTTCCGTCCTAAAATAAGTGACTTAGATTTGTCTATATTCGCGTGTATTTAAACACACTTTAGTGTGTAGATATGTGCAGATATAGAAAAATTTAAGTCATTTACTTTCGTATGAAAGGAGTACCACTTTAAGAGCATCTCTAACAGTTTTTTTTTCTGGGCACCACTTTTTGGTTTTTGGGCACCATTTTTGGAGTTTTTTTTGGCACCAAAATCGTCGCTGCTCTTTCAGTTGCTCAATAAAACGGCACCCAACCGGCAGCACTTTTTCAGGTGCTCTAAAATAGGGCATGTCGAAATATTCCACAAGTAAATATGAAATAAATAGTTCATAATTATTATTACAATACAAACTAATAGTTTAAATATTGTTACACAAATTGTTCAAAGTATCTCATCAAATACCACAAATAACAAATAGTTCATCAAATACAACAACTACAATCACATACAACATGAAGAAACTAGTGTCTTTGGTTGCCATGTCATGTCCAGCATTCCTCGATGAGATCTTTTTAAAGATCATCGTGCGTGTCGGAGTGTCTAATGGCATCGTATGTGGCAAGAAAGTGCGCCACTCGCTCTTTGCTCCTTCACTCACGCACATGTCTTCTCATCAACTCATAGAAGCTACAGTATCATGGCTATACTCGTTTTCAATAATCATGTTATGCATGATCACACAAGCGATCATGATATATCAAAGGATATCTTGATCCCATAACCTAGCTGGTCCTCTAACAATAGAAAATTGGGTTTGCAAGATCCCAAATGCTCTCTCCATATCTTTTCTAACTGTCGTTTGTGCATTATGAAAGTCAAGTTGTTCCTTACCTTTTGGTTTAGCAATTAGACCACCTTGGATAGATTCCATGAGCAAGATAGTAGCCCATTTTCTAGGTCTTGCCGTTTGAATGAAACTCAACCTAAAGAAAACGTCGTGGAGGAGGATTCCACCGCCCACTGGAAGCGAGGGAGCCGAATCCTGCTGGAATCGACACGACAGAGATCGCTAGATTCAACATGGCAGGAGGGGTCCTCCGGCCATGGGAGACCACAGGAAGTTCGACGAAGCGACCACATGGCGTGGGGAAGCACGGTGGAGCATCATCGCTCCATTGGGCAGCTGGTGACAGTCTGGAAACGATGACATGGGGCGGTAGAGGTAGCGCCGGAGAGGCAAGTTTCAGCAACAATTGGGATCGGAATACGCACGTGGCCAAAAGTTTACGGCATGCCGACTTACATGCCGGAAATATACATCGCGGGGAAGGATTTTTTCCGGCATGCTCAATAAAATTTTACGATGCCGGCACCTGCTGGAGCAGCAAAATGTCATGTTGGCGCCATAAAAAGTCATTTTTTGACGCTAAAGCCATTTTACGGGCAGCTGCCGGAGATGATCTAATTATCATGTCGTAATAACAACTTTAGTGAAAAACCTTGCAACATCGATAAAAAAGGATCTACCTTCAGCCCATGAAACAAAAAAATAGGCTGGTATAGACCACCCGCATTTTACGACCCATTATCTATGGAAGATGAAAAAAACTGCCTTTGCAAAGAGAGCTGCCATACAGAAAGACCGGGAGAAAATAACGACCCGATATCAAAGAGAATCGGATGGAGGAATATTCGACTTTCAACAAATTGAAAAACAACCGACTGTTTTTTTCAAACCAAACGAGCTTTTCCCTTGTCGATTTCATTTTTAGGAAAACAATATATATATCAGGCTAGCAAGCCGTCTCATTAAAAACCTTTCAGACCCCTTAGGTATCCTGGTAAGGAAAAGAGTGCGTCTGAAACTTATTGCCCTGATCAATGTACCGTTACATCATTTACCAAAAGTCTACGAGAAATCTAGGGTTCATCGACCCAATTACAGGATAAGCTATTATCAAAACAAAATCTAGCTAGCTCATGGATAACTTTATTTGCTTTCCTCGTCCAGTGACTAAATAAAACCTCTCCTCTAGTAGCAACTGAGTCTATACGGTCCGCAAATACTGCAGAGGCTTCATTCCACCACCTTTTTTCTCCATTGCATGCATTAATAACATCAATGGGGTCTCATTCTGCTTGGACCATAGATAAGCTCATTTTTGCTGCCAACAGGCCAGCCATGATGGGTGTAATAGTATGCGGTATCAAGCAGCAAGAGGCAGCTATGAAATGACCATTAGCATCTCGTAGAATTGCACCCGCTGCCCCTGCTTTCCTGCCATCGAAGAAAGGAGCATCAACATTAAGTTTGACATACCTTGGCTTAGACCACCTAGTCTCTTCAGCACCCCCCGCTTGATCGAGTTACCCTCGTTGAATTAGCAGCAATTGATAGACATTCTGCGTCGATGGGTAGGGGTATAGATTCATCATGAGTTTGACGACACCTAATCCACCATAGGTACAATGTGGGAGCCGAGGCGGCGGTGGCACGCTATTATGGCGACGCGTGGCCGATGAGACAGGCAGTTATTGTCCGACGGTTTGTCTCGGGATTCCGAGGCGAAAGGATGACGAGGACTCGGCTTCTGTTGCTGACTGGACGGGTCCACGCGTCGGATTTTTTTTCCGCCGAATTCGCTTTGTCCGGCATTCCCGACACCTTGGGATCGGCCTGAAAAGTCCGGACCAAAATTGACCTAAATCCAAACGAAACCAAGATTCTAAAAACACGGCTAAACCAATTTTCGGCGTTCGGAACAAAGAAAACGTCTTAATAACAGCCTGCTAGGAAGCCAAGTGAAGATGGAACATATTGCTTATCTAAAATGGGTTGGCCCGCTAAAGATGTTCTCGCCGTCGTCCTTTGGATAGGTTTTGTGAAGGCCCCAAAGGCCCAAACAGATCGATGGCGGCGTTTTGGGCTCCCATGGGAATTGGAGGTGGAGGGTGGAAGCTTCGAGTTTCAGTCGTTTCCATCGCCAAAACCCCGAATCCAGCGCGCCGCCGCAAACCAAACCAAAAGGAAATGGAAATAGAGCTCGACTCCCCGAGCCGTCCCGCCCCTGCTCCCATGCCGAGCTCCGGCGAAACCGCGATCGCGGACGGGACCGCTCCTCTCCCTCCGCCACCGTCGCGGAAGGGTCCCGCGTCGCCTTCCCCGGCAGTCTCCTCTCCGGAGGGCGCGCTCCCCCTTTCCCCTCTCCGTGACACCCCCGCCCGGCGCCGCCGCTCCGCGGCCGTCGTGGACCAAGGCGCGGGGCCTGTCGGATCCCCACGAAAGAAGCGCCGTGGGGCGGGGGAGCCGCGCACAGAGGCGTCGCCCGGGAAGAACGTGAGGCGAGCGCGGCGTCGGCTGGAGTGTGACGGTGGGAAGGAGGAGGCGGCGAACGAGACGGCGAAGGAGGAAGCTGTGGGTAAGAAGCGGGGAAGGAAGAAGGCGGTGCAGCCTCCGGCCGCCAAGGGAGGTGCGAAGGAGAAGAAGGGTTTGGGCTTGGCTCTGGTGCCTTATCCTCCCGTCAATCGTACCCGAGGTAACCGAGAACCTGTCGTTTTGGTTTGTGTAGGAAATGTTGCTTGAATCTCTGTACAGTAGGAGACTTTGTTCTTGGTACTGCAATTCGATTTATGTACAATTATGCAAATTGCAAACTGTTGAATAGGGTATATCTTGCCACTACATGTTTATCACATCTGTAATTTTGTTTTAATCTTCTGTTAACCAGGTTTGTGCTTGTACAAAATGTTGTCACCTCGTTTTTGTAGGTGTTGGTGGATTTTCTTGAGGAAATTATTCTATTTTTTCTGTCATTTCGGCATTGATTTATGGCTTTTTTTCTGAATGCATTGAAATAATTTCTCGTGGTGGATCTGCTAAGATGTTAGTTTTGAGTTTTGGATTGTGATGTTAGTAAATGCTGTTGTCTAGTGATGTTAGTAAATGATGTTGTCTATTTTGGCTGTTAATCTATATGTCAATGATGGTACCGAGTAGGGTCTCGAATAGGAGCTTCAGATCCCACTTGCTAAAATCTTCACTTCACCCCACTAACTAGTTACAGCACTGTTAGAGTAGGTTGAAGATCTTGTGCAGCAGACATGACACAGGAGATTGAACTAAATGAATTATGACACTGTCCCCATGTGTATGGTAGATGGTATGTGACGCCAGAGCACACGACAGTCCATGTTGCATGACATATGCCGACTCTATGGACAAGGATGTGTATTGTATGCTCTGAGGCCTCGGTAGTTTTGTGTCTGGCAAACACAAAAAGTCCATATAGACTGTCTGCCTTTGTTGTAGATGATCTGCAACCAGGAAAGACAGGGAGCTCAAGATGTGCTGAAATTTCACCAATCCAAGACCAAAACGACCCAAATTTAGCTCAAGATTGGCCTAACCTTTAGATTTAGCTTAACTTAATGGATAGACTGCCTTTTACGTTGTTAACATTCTTTATAAGTCCATAGTTGCTTTTATTCAGAAAAGTGTTTCAGATAAAAGTACCCTGGATTGGGATGTTAGTTCAGACAGAGTAATATATGATTTGGATGCATGTTCCTAACCAAAGTCTGTGTTGTCTGATTCAAAATGTCCACATCCATTTCTGCCGGTATTTTTTTCCTGTTAGTCTATGAGTTAAACTTGTTTTATCAGTACGTTGTATATAAAACGCTGTCTTGTTCATATGTCTGTCATAATTGAACAAATTATTCAAGAAAAAAAGTAGTTCTTGTTCTGTACAATTTTTTCTTCCGCTATGACATGCTTTTCTTGTGGCATGATAGTGTTGTTTACATATGTTTTCCTTTTCTGATCTGGTTAATTCCTGTTTGAATACCAGGTGCAAATAATGTAGAGAAGTCTGACTGGGAAGGTCTTTGGGAAAGGGTCGTTGAATTGGTGATGTGGAAGAATGTTGGGAGATCAGCATTTTGGTTTGGCTCTGGATCTATGATTTTCTTCTCTTCTTCCTTCTCAAGAGACATCGAATTCAGGCATGTGCAACTTCTGATGTATTTCATCAGTACCTTGTTCAGCTTATTACATATCGGAAAAAATAAGCTGGTGTTATCATAATCATTTATATATGAAAACTACCACTGCAAACGGACTCAGTTGTCCAGTTTCATGTCAACCATCAGAAATTTAGGAGGATACCATTGGCATCACGGAGCTGTCCAAGTGTCCATAAAGGGTATATAAGTGATGTTTTAGCCCTTGCCCCTATCTTTTCATTATCACAACAGTTAGTTCCCCACTTGAGCTTAAAATGGGGATTAAATGGTGTGAAATGGATTTCTTTTTGTGGTTATAGAGACATTATTTTTCTGATTGCAACAAAGCTACTCCCTCTGTTCCAAAATAATTAAAGTTCTAGTTTTTTCCTAAGTCAAACTTATTTATGTTTTGTCCTATGCATTGGTCATGGAGACTGAGAAAATTGAGAAAGAGGGCAGGATGAAAGGAAGGATAAGTGTTCTATAGGATGAGTAAATCTGAACCAAATGCCCCAAACCATAACGACAGTGTCATTTTCTATAAGCCCTAAGCAATCTGCTCTGTTTGCAATGCTATTCTCCTGAATACTGACGTATCCAATGGCATTAACCTTATATTATCGTACATATTTATCTGGCATTTGAATATTTCCTTCTACTTTGCAGTCCAGTCAAGATACTTTGCAACTTTGGTGTTGTGACGTTGGGCTTGGCCTTCTTCAAAGATTCCATTACTCAGAGGTACAATTCAATAGTGTTCTTTCTCTTTTTGAGCTAGGGAACTGTTAATGTTCGTCTCAGTATCTGTCAAATCATGTTAAATTTAAAGCTGTAACAGGCAGAACACTGAACGTGTAAGGAAATTCAAGTTGACCGAGGAAGATGTGCTCCGGGTTGCCCAAGCTGTCTTGCCAATTGCTAACTCCCTCGTATCCATGGCTCGAGTGATCTTCTCTGGTGATCCATCCATGACTTTGAAAGTAAGCCTTGCATTTAATTCCACGTTCTGTGTTATTCAGAAAGTATTTATAATTTTCTTTGATCAATTCTAAGATCTCTGATTGCTTGAATCTTAGGTGTTACCTGTTCTTCTGTTTGGTGCTAAATATGGTCATCTGCTAACGTTATGGAGGCTTCTTGCAACAGGTATGAGTGAATGGCAAAGAGCAGTCAAACTTTTGCATGACTTCACTTTTATATCATCTCGTTTAATGAAAATTTACAGGATTTTTTGGTTCTTTTACACTCCCAAGACTGTATAGCTGCTACTCGAATCATATTCATGAAAAGGGTAGGCAGCATGTACCAATTCCTCCTGAAATTACCTTTTAAATTTTAACGGGGCAAGGATTCATGGCTTGTATTTTTTTTTCAGTCGAGGGTTTGAATGTGCGGATTCTGAATACATGGAAATCCTGTCCCCGCAAGAAACTTGTTGCTGCAGCCGCAGCTACCACCTTGTGGAACGTGCTTAGTGTGAAGACACGTGTACTGGCTGGTATGTTGTTGAATGTTTATAATTGATTGAATTCAAGGTAGTTTGAAACTGTTGGCTCATATAAATTGCTTGACGGATTCTCATGTGCAAAGTAAGACCAACTGATGGATGATGTTGAAGAGTCGAGCATATGTCCTTGTTGATATGTATTATTTGAGGATACGGTCCAGAAAATTGTTACTACCTCCGTCCAAAAATAATGACTCGGGTTTGTCTTGATTCGAATGTATTTATACACTAAAGTGCGTCTAGATACATTTGAATCTAGACAAAGCCAAGTCAGCTATTTCTGGACGGAGGGAGTAGTACTTTCTGAAAGAAGTAACTGTTAGCACAAGTGGTTGGCTTGTACGGAGTAGCATTTTATGAAAAAAGAAATGTTAGCAGAAGTGTTGCGCAACCTCCTCTCCAGTGGAAGCGCTCTGCTACTACTATATCGGTGTAAAGGGTGTTCCGTACTTTCAAGTGGAGACAAGCTCAAGGATCATTGCAGATTTCTATCCTCTGTTTATTACAGTTTACTGTTGTATTCTAACATGTTAGGACTTAACTCTGTGATATCTTTTTCTGCAGCTTTCGTTTCTGTAGTTGCGCTGCGCTGTTACTATCCGTATGGAGGAAGTAGTAAGAATTCAGAGGGGATTACACGTCAACCGGGGCAGCAACAAGCAATGGTGATGGAAGACTGATAAGGTGCCTCATTTGCAGCCCAATGGACAGGTGCCAGTGCTGATGTAGCTGAGCATTTCTCTGGTTTCTTAGCGGAAGCAAACAACGTGCTGCAAAATTGCATCCTCTAGAGCGTTTTGGCAGCAAAGAAGCTGTTATCTTGGTGGCAGGCGTAACGCAATGGCTGCTCTGAACTGGTAGTCGTACATCTGCTTTCTGGCTTGCTCTAGTATATTATGTGGGAAGCTTTACACTGCAGTCGTACTAAAACCAAGTACCAGTCTACCAGATACATCTGGTTGCACGCATGGCTGCTTGACATGCATGTCGCCGTTGTGTTCTGTAGTATTCTGTGAGGAAGCTCTATTAGTACATTTTATTGCTGGGTGTGAAGTGTCAACTCATTATGTACTTTGAGCATCTCGCTTGAGAGTGTGCCTTTCTTCTCTATGGGTCAGATTTAAACGGGTGCCATCCTTGAGAGAGAGATATCCATTCTAGGGATCTTCTTTTGAATGATTCCTTCGTGACCCTTTATTATGCATGGGCAGGTGTTAACTCAAACAAATCTTGTTACATAACAAGTTGGGTTTCCGATGTCTGCAAGGTTCAGCAGCATAGGGAACACAAGATTCACATTGAATTTAAGCTTTATAATTTCATATCTGAAGTTGAATGGTAATTTCTTGTTCCTTTAATAAAA
Organism: Avena longiglumis; assembly: GCA_030063025.1. Classification (NCBI taxonomy): domain Eukaryota; kingdom Viridiplantae; phylum Streptophyta; class Magnoliopsida; order Poales; family Poaceae; genus Avena; species Avena longiglumis. The sequence continues at coordinate 475,438,654 of CP125977.1, forward strand.
TTCTGTTTCCTACCAAGATAAGTAGTACAACTAGTTGACATGATCAAGGGATTGTTTGCCCTTGGCTTCAGCTGTCGAGTTCAAACTAGGCCTCAGCCATCGGGAACCCTGTTGTGAAAAAAATTTGCATCATAGAACGAAAATGTAGGACATGTTTTCTTATTAGTAATAATAGTGTCACAAGTTACAAAATAATACTAGCGGTCTTAATCTACCAAGAAGATGAAAACAAAGACAGGACACCGGTTGATACTTGGACACAGATCGGGGAAGCTAAAGAATTAGGAGTAAAGAGGTGATTCATAGAATTATTTTGGTAGCTTGAAGACACAGATAATTAAGCTGGTTGCAGGTCAGTTAGCTAGGCAATGCAGTCCAGCCCCAGGCACCCAATCCACAAACTCCAGACAACCTTCCTCATCTGTAAAATGGACAAACAGTTAAGTAAGTGCTGCATGGCGAGGTCGAAGTACTGCGTGATGGGCAGGTCGCTGCAGTAGTTCCACACCCCGAACGCCGGGATCTGGCACCCAAGCATCCTCTGATAACACACACATACATACACACATCCATATGAGGGAAGATGCATGAGGCACACACACACCAGCAATATGTTTTGGCCGACTCATTACTTACCTCCATCTCCATGTCCATCAGGTGTACTAGTAGTTGTGATGCAAGGATCGACGGAACGGGCGTGCGAGGCAGCAGAAAGCTGGTGGTGGGTTGCAAATTTATACCGCCGGCCGGATAGATCGAGGAGCATTTCGTCGTGGTGGGGTGCCAGGTCCATGCATGCAGGAGCGTGTGCCATTTAATCTCTGCACGTAGACGGCACAGGGAGCGCAAAAGACTGGACGCGCGCGCGCAGTCTGCATGCATGCTACCGGGTACGGCCGGGCAGCTGCATGCGCGCTGAGTTATATGGTACGTGCCGTAGGCATGTGCAAGTGAACATATGCTCCGGCACAGAACATGAACTGTGGTCGACGTAATTAGCTCCCTCCGGACATGCAGCTGACATGCTCGTATATACGGGATCGACAGTTCAACGAAGCCGGTGGAACAACGATCCTGGCGGCCGGTTTCAAGATGGTAGTAGTTTAAAATAATGGAGTACACTAGTTTTTTGTTTTGCAAAAAATCTGTAGTTAGTGTATATGGACGGTTTCATCCTACACTTTCGCTGTTCCGTTTTCCGTCAGCAGGCTGTACTCAATGGTGCAGTGGGTCGTATACACGGTCACGGCCTGCGGGTTCGATCCTGAATTTCCGTATGAGTCATCATAGAATGAGTGCGGCATTGACAATTCACGCCAGTCGCTGGGTAGTTTTAACTGCTGCTGCTGCTGCGTGAGCGGGCGCGGACGTCCGGCCGGGGAATGCATGCAACAAGGATCGCGCAATCTATATGGCAGTTACTGCAGCCATGACCATGAATGAACATCAGCACTCATTACGTACGGGCCGGGTCGCATGCCGGCCTGCTCACCGCCAGGGACACTCACGCTCCCACGCTCATCCACAAGTCGATCAACGTCTCCAAATCTGCTATAATACAGTTTCTTTTCTCCGTCGGATGGCTAGCGACCAAAAGGTGGCGGACGCAGAAAAAGATTAGAAAGTGGTGGCCAAACTCTGATTTTTTTTCGCACTAGCTCACATGTAAAATATTTCCAAATGAAATGTAAGTAGTGGCCAATCGATTTTCGTAACATCGAAGCTTAATGCATACTCCCCCTCTACCTTGCTAAGAAGACTTATAGTATTGTGTTACAGAGGTGTATGCTTCAAACTTTTATTCCTTTTCTAGCCATGATTTTTTTAGAGGCCAACCTTTGTTTCTCTTGTCTAAATTTGTATTCTCCTGGGCTCTAAACTCTTGTTCCACCCCTAGTCAGTGTTTGATTTCACGGTCACTAAAAAATTGTTCCACTTGCACCCGCAAAAAAAATTGTTGCACTTTGTCCATTTTATTTTGTTTCAGGCAGTCATAATTTGTTCCATGGGCGCTAAGATATTATTCCACTTGCTCTACAATTTTGCTCCTCTGGTCGCGACTAATTTTTTTTTGGACTTGTCTACATTTTTCTCCCTCACAGGAATGTTGATTGCTTGTCGATGGCTAAAATTCTTGCTCAACATGTAGTTGTTATTTTTTTCCATGCCCCCTATCATTTTGGTACATTTGGTCCGAATATGTTTCAATCATTCCATGGGTGGTAAGATTTTGTTCAACCTATCCAAAAAAAATGTTTCTTGGTTTGTTATGGAGACGTTAAAATTCTGTTCAATCGTGGTATAAATTTTCATTATAAGTGTAGATGTGACATGTTGCTGAGGCACGTGCTTGACCATTTTTGTATTCATGACTTACTCCTCGCACTGCTGTATTCATGACTTAACACTCTTGCTTTAGTGAATGTTAATTAGCGGTTTCGTATTCGTTGAAAACTCCATGAATGGCTGCCTAAATATTTGTTTGAATGGCCTTAGCAGTAGCATACATTATTTTTCTTCAAGGATGAATTCATGTCGAAAGTTGCGCTAAGTATAGCTAAGGGCAACTCCAACGGTCCTGCAAATGTACCGGTCTATTCATTCTCAGCCTCAATTTGGACTGGCTTGTGGTGGCGTGGACAGGTCGGGTGCCCTTTTGTCCGGCTTGGGCACTGCCAGCTGGCCTCAGCACACATTCTCTCCATCCACTCGTACCCAATTTCCAGTTGTCGCCGTCATGCCCTAGGTGGTCCATGGAGGCCCCCTCCCCCCCCCCGAAGACGTGGCCACGGCTGCCCAAGAAAGGCCATAGCGGACGGTGCTTTGCTCAAGCCAATATAGTGGTCGATGTCATTGCATCCCAAGAAAGGGCATTTCTCTTGGAACATGCCAACGCCAAAGCCATCTCTTCCCAATTCGCCGCCCATGTTGTGCTCATGCTCAAGGAGAATGCTCTGACCACTACTATGGCAGGTGCGACGAGCAAGCCCCCACGGCTTGCTGCCCAAGGGCGCGTAGCGGCGACATATTGGTTCTTCGGCTTGAGGTACACGTCGCTGGCAGTCGATGAGTCTTTCTTAGTGGTCATGCCAGTAGCTCACATCGACCTGAGCGCCACCTCGATGACCGTCTCGTCAGAGAGCGGGCAAAGGAAGCCCCCAAGGTGCTTGGAACCCGAGATCATCCCTAACCCCCCACACCTTGTTTGTCAAAATGACAGAGACACCGGGTTCACCATCCAACTCGGTATGTTGATGAGTGCATGTTTGCATCATGTTTTATATTATTATTTTGCATTGTAGTGGTAGGATCTTGGTATTTTACAGCGTTCGCACACACCTTTTATATTTATTTTGACCAGAATCAGGACAGATGATGGATCCGATGGACAATTCTTGGACCAGTTATATTGGAGCGAAAAGGAGACAAAAACAACGTAAATCGCTTATTTGGGAAATATCAATAATAATAATAGAAGAAACCCCGAAACGATTGGAGGATACAGAAGGGTTAACAACCAACTATACGGCGGGAAAAAATTCCGTCCGTATAGTTGGCGCCGACACCGCCTCCTCAAATAGTTTCACCCCGTGCAACTGGATCAGAGAGATGACATACAGAACACCCAGAAATCTCTGAAAACCTCACCTCCGAAGGGATCTGGAGGGGAAACCTGCCCTAGGGATCCATCTTCACCCTAAGCAGATCTGGGAGGCCAAGGCATTGATCTCCATCTTCATCAACCACTGCATCATCATCATTATCATCTCCATCCATCCCATCTAGATCTTGTTGTAATTCTAGCACTAGTTGTGGATTTATACAAGAACTATTCATCTATAATCGTTTTCATTACCATTGCCATGATTTTGTTTGCCTGCATGTTTGAGTAGATCATTAGTTCTTGGGGTTGTGCACCTCCATGTTCGAGATGAAATAGAGATTATTATGTTATACATCATTATATGTATGTGTTAATTGTCTTCATCTTGATGTTAGGAGTTGTGCACCTCCTTAATATTTGCCTCTTACGGGGACTTGATGAAGGGATTACTTGTTGGTAGACGGAGATATGATAGCACTTATTGTGACTGTAAAGTAGTTGTCATCCTTTACGCACTAACTTGGAGAAGCAAGGATAACACATTAAGCCATGTCCATGCCACGGGAGAAATCCCTTAATAGCGGGATAATATGATTGATGTTGTTTATCTGTCAGCTGTGGTTATGAAGGATGATGTGAGCAGTAGTTGTTGTCTATTTGTCCATATATGGAGCTCCTCCCACATACATACATGTCATGAGAATATTCGTTATAGTAATCTTGATCACTTAGTCTAAATTGCTAGCGGTGTATCCACCACTCCACGAGGATGCCTTTTTCCTTATTGCAGTTTCAAGCTTTCTTACACACGCGATTACTACTTTCTGCATTAAGTTTTACTTCACTTTACTTTATTGCTTCGCTCAACCAAAAATCCCAAAACAATTATACTTTTCTTGCATCTTAGAATTATTCCTTAAGTACTTCGTTTAGTTTTAGTTAAAAGTAATTTAGTCTTTCGCCTACTGCTTCCTGTGGGATCGATATCTTTATTTCGAAACTAGCTACACATGATCTGTGAACTTGGATTCATCACGCTATTTTCTGGCGCCGTTGCCGGGGAGCTTAGCGCTATAAGTCACTTTACTTCTAGTTATTTACTTTCATTGTACTAATTTTTTATTTGAGTTGCAGGACCACTCAGCATTTAATCCAGATTGGAGTTCGCCCATGGACTCTTTTATGACTGTCAGTAAAAGCATAAACCCCGATAGTATTGAGATCCATCCCTTATTATTTGAATTACTTAACTCTAATAAGTTTGCAAAAACCAATAAAGAGAGTCCATATGGATACTTACAATTCTCTGAAGATGTTTTTGGTTCCTTTATATATGATGATTGTGACCTTGATAAGATTAAAATCCAGTTGTTTATACAAACTCTCTCCAATAATGTTTGCAACTAGTATAGATCCTTTTGTGCAGAAGGACTTGATAACCAATTTCCTGTCAAAATATTATTCAGAAAGCAAAGCTCACAACATGAGAGGTATTATTATCAGTTTCAAAAATAATTGTGATGAGAGTTTATATGAAGGATATCTAAGGTATAAAATCTATCTAGACAATTGCCCACATCACCGTTTGCCTGATTAGTTGATCACTCATACTTTCTATGGAGGGCTTAATAATAAAAATAGAACGAACCTAGATACCGCTTCTAATGGTAGTTTTTAAGGATGACAATTTTATCCATGGATCCGGGTATCCATGGATATCCGACCCGGTGGGTAAGTTTATGGAGGACTAAGTACGCCCACGGATTTCATGGAGCGGATATCCGCTAATTCATGGGACGAGCATGGCTAGTGGTTTTGCTCCATGGATATCCGATGGATACCCGGCAGAAACATGGGACCCACATGTTAGCGAGACATTTTTTTACATATGCCATATTACTCACTAAAAGGCCTAATGAACCAACTTCTAAGACCTAGGCCCAAAGGCCCACCTAAGTACTAACCCTAGATAATTACTCTTATTATCTCAAGCCCTACCTATTCCATTTTCCTAATCACTCCCTATATACGAACGAGGAAACCGTAAGGAGAAGCGGCAGAGTACCAGTCATGTATCCCCTCCTAGGATACTCGCAGGCCAGGACACAACCGAGCGGACCGGCGACGCCTCCGCTCTCCCTGCCACCCCTATTCCTCCTCCGCTAGGAATTACCGGCGACTGCCCCTCCTGCATTCCTGCTCGTCTACAAGAATTGTCGGCGGCTGTCCTGTCCTCGGCGACCTCCCCGACGGTAAGAATTCCCTAATTCCCTACATCCTTGTATTGGCCGACCTCCCCCTTTTCCCCTCACCCATACCTAGATTTTCTAATTGAAGGGCTTGCCGCTGCTACTGCTGAGTAGACGTATTGCGCAAGTGGGAAAGAATGGACACATGTTATGCTGAAATGCTATCGAAATTTGCTATAATATCAAAGTTATGTTGAATGTTGTTATGATTATATATATAGTGTGTAAACCAATGGATATCCATGGATACATGGATATCTGGCGGATTTGGATCTGGGGCGACATCCATGCACATGGATATCTTCATGGGCGGGCTAGAGTGAGGTTGATGGATTTGAATTTGGATTTGATTTTGATATATCCGTCCAAACCCGCTCCATTGCCATCCTTAGTAGTTTTCTATCTTATACCTATGATGAAGCCTAGAAATTAATAATGAAAGTGAGGGAAACAATAGAAAGTCTTCAAAACGAGGAGAGAAATATGTAGTTCTTCTGAATATGCTTGTATTAATGACTTTCTTGCAGATGAAAGGACTTGTGCGATGATTAAAACCCTCAGTATTGATTCTTATTCAGTAATGAAAATTATTGGGAATTATGCAGGGCATCTATAGGTACCTACAGAATGGGAACCCTATAAACCCCTTGAAGAAAAGAAACGAGCAAGAGAGAACACATCATTTGTAGAATTTTCCTCTAAACCTATTCAAGAGAATATTAAGAAAAAGTGCAGGGGAGTGATGTCTACGCACTTCTATTCTTGTAGATAGTTGTTGGGCCTCCAAGTGTAGAGGTTTGTAGAACAGCAGCACGTTTCTCTTAAGTGGATCACCCAAGGTTTATCGAACTCAGGGAGTAAGTGGTCAAAGGTATTCCCTCTGAAGCAATCCTGCAATCAAGATACAAGAAGTCTCTTGTGTCCCCAACACACCCAATACACTTGTCAGGTGTATAGGTGCACTAGTTCGGTGAAGAGATAGTGAAATACAAATGGTAACGGAACCAAAAAATAGCTTAACAGTGAGGTAAATACTAAAGCAGGCAAACATGCAACAGTTCTAGATGCGAATAGTGTTTCAATGTTTAGAAACAAGGCCTAGGGATCATACTTACACTAGTGAATACTCTCTCATATAAATATACTCTCTTCATGGTACTACTTTTAACTACTCTCCGGTTGGACACTCTAATCCACAGTAGGGCCTTCCCCAATCTAGATAACCCCACATTGTCACTTTGAGCGCTAGATGGTTCCAACAAAAACCACAATTTCATAGAGACATCCAACTCCAAATATAACTCATAACAAATATTCAATCTAGCCAAAGTGCCACACACGGTATGCACGCTATTACTTTCACACACGTGGGGAAAAGCATAGATCTATTAGAGCATAAAGAGTATTTATGTAGACTCAAACCTAAGTGCCACCATGGCGTGCACGCTGTCACTTTCACACACATAGGGAGAGCAGAGATCTAAAATACCACTTGAGTAGCAAGGTAGATCTACTTGATTACAAAGCTCATGACCAGTACATCATGCATAGAGAGAGATGACCACATAGCTACCGGTAGAGCCCTTAGCCTCGAGGAAGAACTACTCCCTCCTCATCATGGGAGTCAGCAATGGTGATGGAGATGGTGGTGGAGATCGATGGAGATGGCTCCGGGGGCACTTCCCCGTCCCAGCAGGGTGCCGGAATAGAGACTTTCTGTCCCCTGAATCTCCCCTTCGGTGGCGGCGGTGTAGCAGAGGTTTTCGTGGCTTTCTGATGGATTGTTTAGGGTTTTCCCATCGGAGGCTTCTTATAGGCGCAGGAATCAAGGTCAGTGGGGGTCCAGGGGGGCCACACCCCTCCATGCGCCTCCAGGGCTTGCTCGCGCCTAGGGGGGTTTGGCCACCCTGTGGCCCCCCTCCGACTCTGCTTTGTGGTTATGTGTTGCTCCGGGGAAAATAATAACTTTGGCTTTTGTCCCGTCCAATTCCGAGAATATTGATTTTCTGCCTTTCTGGAACCAAAAATAGAAGAAAACAGGCAACGACACTATGGCAACTTGTTAATAGGTTAGTTCCAGAAAAGATATAAAAACACCTCAAAGTATAGACAAAGCAAAGCAAAGTAGATACAAAACAAGCATGGAGCATCAAAAATTATAGATACATTTCCGACGTATCAAGCATCCCCAAGCTTAACTCCTGCTCGTCCTCGAGTAGGTAAGTGATAAAAATAATAATTTTTGAGGTGACATGCACCATCAAAACCAAGATCAAACCATTTGCAAGCATTGAAAGCTGGGATGAAATAACTCTAAACATGTGCATGAAAGATGGAGTTCTAACAATAGGACATAGTAACTATGCATGCAACATGACAAGCTACAAACAAATATCATGAATAACATGCATTGAAAAACGTTTGTTTGTCTCACATACAGAAAACATAGCATAGTGGCAATCAACTTGTCCCTCATAGAGTAGCAATATAGATGCATAGGACACCTTCAAAGTTCACAAGGGTGACTAGAAACAAATAGCACAAGAACAAGTAATATCACAATATGCATCAATCAATAAGCTTTGGGACACGGCACACAGAATGACAACTATGCTCTCTTAATGGTGCCTAAAAGTAGAAGGTGGAGACTTAATAATGGTAGAAGAAAGGCCTTTTGTAAAGGAAGCAGGGATTTCAATTTCAAAAAGAGCTTCCAAAAATTATGGTACTTGTTAGCTTTCAGCCCTCATTGCCCCTATCATAAGCATCTTGAAGTGGTTAAGGTTAAATTGAACAAACTATGGAGTATATGCTTGACGAAGTATAAGTTGGCAATCTCAAGTCCCTTCAATACGAGGGCCACACCTCATGCTACTCAACTTTAGTCACTTGTAAGTTCTTGTGATTGTAAGTATTTGCATATCATTGAGAACCGCCAATGGGGTACCCCTCGCACATGGTACAGGAGCTTTCCCATAACCAAAATGACAAGGCAAGCAGACAATGAGCATCTCAACAATCTTTTTATTTATCATATGCATAGCTTTTTTATTGAGGATGCTTCATAGATAGCTCACTATGGTGATGCTGCAAGTTTCCACCATGATTAGGCATGGCTTAGGCTAGCGGCCCAGGCATTTCTCTAACACAGAAGACAAACTCCATGTACTTACAAGTTCCCTCTTTATTTCACACCGGTGACATCCATAGACAAAATAGCATGATATCAACTGAGTACAAAGTACAAGTGCAATGATGAAAACGTTCCCCGTGACAACACAGTTCTGCTAATTCCAACTTATAAGTGCAAGCATATACAACAAATTTGTCACAATGGTTCAAGTTTATTAGGGGCAAAAGTTATAAAGTGTGCCATCAAGTTCGTGAGGGCTTTAATCACTAAGTTTTCACATAACAAAATACTTTTTAATTGGAAGATAGTTGAAAACAAGAATATACTTGGAATGGTGTAACACACCATGCATAGGAGTTTATAGTGGACACTTTGGAAAAACTTGGTTTCTTGGGAGTTGGAAGCATGAGTAGAGCTTACTCATACAAGTGGAGGCTAGAAAAAGACTGGGAGAAACCAATTAAGAGAGCAATAATGGTCAAAATCATGCAATGCAACAAAGCAAACTAATCAAAGCAAAGATTGGTACTACAAGTCAAGTACTAAATGATCATAGGGTCTATGGTGACTTGTTCATAGTCATAACATGGTGTGAGCATGTACCAAGTCAACCCAAACAAAACATCAAAGGAGAATACCAAAATACTATGCTTTTGCATGCTAAAACAACGCATAATTCTTTCAAGGCACACTAAGAAATCCCAGTTGTTTGGACTAATACATGCTACAGCAATAATCACTAAGCATAATGCTAAAACAACACCTAGCATGTCATGCTAAAGTCTAAGTCACAGTCAATGCAAGCTCCTCTTGCACTTCAAGCAAGAACTTACTACTCCTTTCCAAACACCAAGCAACCTTATTTGCAAAACAACACAGCGAGAACGGGGGTACAAACTACTAAAGCAACTAAACAAACTAAGCAAAGCAAACAAAAACTAATATGCTCCAAGAACAACACAACTGTGCATGAAACAATAAAAACGAAGTGTCTAGACAGACCTGAGCTTTTTATTGATGAAGAAGGGGATGCCTTGGGCATCCCCAAGCTTTTACGCTTGTACCACTTGGATATTTATTGGGGTGACACCATGGTGGCATCCCCAAGCTTGATCTTTTGTCCATTATTCATCTCATTGCATCATTCTTTCTCTACACCTGCAAATTTTCCTTCATATAAAACTTCACACAACCTTCATTAGCAACATTAGTGTATTTAAAAGATAATAGACCTCTGGCAAAGCTTTGGAACAGCAAGACTTTTTACTAAAAACACATGCTACTGTAGCAACTCCTTTCAAAAAGATCAATTCCCCAAAAGAGAACTCAAAAAGGAATCAATAAGAAGCAAATGCAAATAATGGCAGAAATCTGTCAAAACAGACCAGCATGTAGAAACCGATTTTTTCAAAAACCTTCTGTTGCTCAAATAAAAAATTGTTGAACTAATGAAATTTATCTAACATAATGGGGGATTTATTCGTAAATTTTCAGATCAATCCGAGTTACAAAGACTCCTCGCGAATTGTTTTGGTGGAAGACAGAAATCTGTTTCGGGATAGCAACTCCCCAAATCTTACTTCACTCTCATTAGATGTCATTCTTGGCACAAAAAGTAAACAAAAAGGATAAGGAGAGGTCATTACTGAATTAATAACTTTCAAGACTGAAGAAAACTCTTGGGTTATCTCCCAACAAGTACTTTTATTTAACGCCTTTAAGTTAGGCTTGATAGTTTGAGAAGATGCTCACATAAGAAATATGAATTGAAGCAAAAGAGAGCATCAAGAAGAAAATTCAAAACACATTTAAGTCTAACCCACTTCCTATGCATAGGAATCTTGTAAAGAAACAAGTCATGAAAGCAAAAATCACCAAGCATAGGAAAGTAAAAGAAGTGCAACTTCCAAACTGTCAACATGAAGAGGGGAAACTTAATATTCTTGAGATACACAAGACCATGTTTCCCTCTCTCATAATAACTTTCAGTGGCAACATGTGCGAAATTAACAATATAACTATCAAATAAAACATTCTTATCATGAGCCACATGCATAAAATGATTATTACTCTCCACATAAGAATAGCCATTCTTATTAATTGCAGTGGGAGCAAATTCAAGAGAATAGCTATCATTATTATTATCGTCACCATAATCATCAAATATTGGAGGCATATTGTAATCACAATTAGTTTTATCCTCAATAGTAGGTGGACTGAAAATATCATATTCATCATTGTAATCATCATATATTGGAGGTTTGGTATCATCATAAGCAATAGAATAGCTATCTTCTAAAGCTGGGGAACTAAAAATATCATTTTCATAAAAACTAGCTTCCCCAAGCTTAGAATTTTCCATAGCATTAGCAATAATGGTGTCCAAAGAATTCATACTAATAACATTGCTATTATCATGCAAATAAAGTTCCATAGGTTTTTTAATTTTCTCTTCAAACACTTCATGTCCTAACTCAAGATAAACACTATAGAGCTCTCTAATTTTGTTGTTGTTTTGCATTAAGCCTGACTAGTGAAAATAAGAAACAAAAAGACAAAACTGCAGAATCTAAAGGAAATAACTTCGACCACTCACACCGGAGGATGTGAGTACCTTTTACCTTACCTGCCCGGCAACGGCGCCAGAAAAGAGCTTGATGTCTACGCACTTCTATTCTTGTAGACAGTTGTTGGGCCTCCAAGTGCAGAGGTTTGTAGAACAACAACAAGTTTCCCTTAAGTGGATCACCCAAGGTTTATCAAACTCAGGGAGGAAGTGGTCAAAGGTATTCCCTCTCAAGAAATCCTGCAATCAAGATACAAGAAGTCTCTTGTGTCCCCAACACACCCAATACACTTGTCAGGTGTATAGGTGCACTAGTTTGGCGAAGACATAGTGAAATACAAATGGTAACAGTGCCATAAAATAGCTTGACAGTGAGGTAAAGACTAAAGCAAGCAAACATGCAACAGATCTAGATGCAAACGGTGTTTCAATGTTTAGAAACAAGGCCTAGGGATCATACTTTCACTAGTGAACACTCTCTCATATAAATATCCTCTCTTCATGATACTACTCTTAACTACTCTCCGGTTGGACACTCTAATCCATGGTAGGGCCTTCCCCAATCTAGATAACCCCACACTGTCACCTTGAGCGCTAGATGGTTCCAACAAACACCAAAATTTCATAGAGACATCCAACTCCAAATATATCTCATAACAAATATTCAATCTAGCCAAAGTGCCACAAATGGTATGAACGCTGTCACTTTCACACACGTGGGGAAAAGCATAGATCTATTAAAGCACAAAGAGTATTTATGTAGACTCAAACCTAAGTGCCACCATCGCGTGCACGCTGTCACTTTCACACACATGGGGAGAGCAGAGATCTAATGAAGCACTTGAGTAGCAAGGTAGATCTACTTGATTACAAAGCTCATGACCACTACATCATGCATAGAGAGAGAGATGAACACATAGCTACCGGAAGAGCCCTTAGCCTCGATGAAGAACTACTCGCTCCTCATCATGGGAATCAACAACGGTGATGGAGATGGTGGTGGAGATCGATGGATATGACTCCGGGGGCACTTCCCCATCCCGGCAGGGTGCCGGAACAGATACTTTCTGTCCCTCGAATCTCCCCTTCAGTGGCGGCAGCACAACAGAGGTTTTTGTGGCTTTCTGATGGATTGTTTAGGTTTTTCCCATCGGAGGCTTCTTATAGGCGCAGGAATCAAGGTCGGTGGGGGTCCAGGGGGCCCACACCCCCTCCAGGCGCCTCCAGGGCTAGCCCGCGCCTAGGGGGTTTGGCCACCCTGTGGCCCCGCTCCGGCTCTGCTTCATGGTTCCGTGTTGCTCCGAAAAAAATAATAACTTTGGCTTTTGTCCCGTCCAATTGCGAGAATATTGATTTTCTGCCTTTCTGGAACCAAAAACAGAAGAAAACGGGCAACTGGCACTGTGGCAACTTGTTAATAGGTTAGTTCCAGAAAAGATATAAAAACACCTCAAAGTACAGACAAAGCAAAGCAAAGTAGATAGAAAACAAGCATGGAGCATAAAAAATTATAGATACGTTTCTGACGTATCGGGGAGAAATAACACATAATGATAAGATCAAAGAAACAAGAGAAGAACCCCAATTCTACCAATGCAAATATTGTTATATTTAAGGATCTTATGGAAGCACTAACCATGGAGAATGAAGTGGTTATGCTAGACTTTGAAACCTTAGAATTCATCACAGGTAAGATATGAGGTAGTGAAACTTCTAAACCTATGACTCCTATATATTATGGAGAAACTTTTTTATACAGAATTTGTGAGCCGATTTCCACTATAAATATTATGCCTTCATCACTTTATGAGGAACTTTGCTACAATTTAAACGATCCAGGTGTGGAACTGGTAGACACTACTATTAAATTGTCTAATAGAACCAATATAAAACCGAAAGGTGTTATTCGAAATATCTATGTCTTTATTGGATCACTCGTGTACCCTCTTGATTTTTTTGAGGGTAAACAGTGAGGGAAATCCCCCACTGCATTTTTTTATATTATTGACTGAGAATTTACAAAGTATGAATCAGCTGAGGTAGCTGGGAGACAAAAGAAGAAAATAAAAGCACTACAGTCATAAATAAATAATTACACTTGGGATTGCAGCCATTCTTTAAAGCTCTGGTCATGATTCTTTTTTATCCTGAAGCTAACTGGCCTTAATTCTAGGCATGCTTCTTTACCCTCTTGATTTTCATATTGTTGATATGCCTCGAGATACTTTTTGTCCTATTCTTTTAGGCAGGCCTTTTGTCTCTATAACCAAAGATCGAATTGGTAATAAGGAGACTATTTCAATGATGTTTGGAGAAGAGGAAATGACATTCCAGTTCTCCAAATTAAAGAAGAGACCATATGAAGTGGAAGATAACAAGGAAGGGAAAATAATTGCCGAGATAGCCGCAATTCATTTCAGCACTCCTCAAGATGAATTAGAGAGGAGCTTAGTTAATTGGGAAGAGGCAGTAGATGATGAGGAAAGAGAAGACATGGATGATTACCTTGACTCCATTCCGGAAGCACAAAACCCACATGACTATGAAGAACTGGTAAGAAAAGGAGACGAAGAACCTCCACCAATTGAATTGAAACGACTCCCAAACAATATGAGGTATAAATTTCTAGATAATGAAAATAAATGTCCTGTTATTATAGTAAAAAATTATTAGAAAATGAAACAAATTAACTTATTTCGGTTTTGATCAAACATCGTGAAGAATTTGGGTATACTGTAAGTGATATTAAAGGAATAGATCCATCCACTGTGACACATAAGATTACCATGCTTGAAGATGTTGTACCTATAGTTGACACACAGAGAAGGCTTAATCCAAAAATGAAAAAAGTAGTAAGAAAAGAAGTTATACGCTTATTATATGCCGACATAATATATCCTATTTCTGATAGTAAATGGGTTAGCCCAACTCATTGCATACCAAGACATGGGGGTCTTGATGCTGTTATGAATGGGGATGGTGAGCTAGTTCCTATAAGAGCCTGTTCGGCAGCACTCCAGCTCTTAGCTCCACGGCCGGAGTGCGCGGAGGGGTGTCGAACGCCTCAACTTCGAGGATCTGAAACCGTAGAGCGGAGTGGTCTGTACTGCAAAAATGCGAAGCGACACATTCCTCGCTCGTCATTTTAGGAAAAGCCGGAGTTCATATAAATTAAAAAATATGCCACCGCTAAGTGGCAACCGAACCAGTACGCGATTTATTTCTGTGGTCTGCTCTCGTCATCCTTGACAGCCCAAGTCCCTGCACAACTGCTTCAAGCCTAGTCGCCGGCCGATTTGGGTGCGCCGCTGCCGAATTTTTCCCTCCTCCTTTCGTTCCACAAGATTTCTCTTCCGAATCCATGTCGCTTGGCCCAAATCGAGCACAAGTTCCCTGCCGCCTGGCCAGAATCGAGCAGGATCTCCCCGCCGTGGATAGGGCCTCACCTTTGGCGCCACGAGCTCCCTTGCATCCGCGTCCCGAACTCCACTGCGAGAAGTTGCTCAATTCTAGATGGATCCCGACCATGTCTGTACCTGTGAAAAAATGGGACCGAAAAGAACAAAAAACCTGGATTGACTTTTTATCTTTAAAAGGCTCCATCTTGCTATAATGGTCTGGCAGCCCATGCTTTCAGGCGGAGTGGATCGCCCCGAACTCTGTTGGCTCCTTGTCTTGATCGGAAGAGCGGAAATGATCCGGAGCAGAGCGGATCTAAGCAAATGCACGGAGTGGAGGGTTCCCGAACGGGTCCTAAGACCTATTGTTGGGTATCTCATACGCACCGATTTTACAAAACTAAACCATGAGACACAGAAAAATAATAAACCTATACCGTTTATGGATAGAATTTTAGAAAGACTAGGTAATAATTATTATTTTTTCTTGATAGTTATTCCGGTTATTCTCAAATTTCTATATATGGAGAAAACAACTTTCACATGTCCTTATGGTACATATGCTTATAGATTAATTCCGTTTGGCTTATGTAATGCAGCTGCAACCTTTCAAGAATGAGTTTTATTTGAAGATCTTGTTGAGAAGACTATGGAAGTTCTGACAAATTATTTCGTTGTTTATCGAACAACATTTGATAATTATCTCTACAATTTAACCAAGGTTTTGCAGAGATGCAGGCAATAAAATTTAGTTTTGAACTGGAAGCAATGTCGATTCATGGAAAGAGAAGGTAAAGTTTTTGGACATAAGGTTTCAAAAAAAGGTATAGAAATCGATAAGACCAATATAAGTGCTATAGAAAATCTTTCCATACCTCAAGACATTAAAAACTTAAAAATGTTTCTGGGACATGCAAGTTTTTATAAGCATTTTATACAATATTTTGCTAAAATATCTATGTCTCTCACTAACCTTCTTGATAAAGAAACTTCGTTCTACTTAGAACATGACTGCATTGCAGCTTTTAAAAATCTTAAAAACAAATTAGTTTCAGCACCTATCATGCAATCTCCAAAATGGGAGGAACCTTTTGAAATCATGTGTGATGCTAGTGACTATGCTTTAGGATATGTATTAGGAGAGAGAGACGGGAAGAATTTAAATGTTATTCATTATGCTAGTAGAACTCTTAATAAAATTCAGAAAAATTATGCTACTACAGAGAAAGAGTTCCTGGCTATAATTTTTGCTTGTGACAAATTTAGATCTTACATTATTAATTCTAAAGTAATAATTCATATAGATCACCAAGATTTGCATCACCTCCTTGTGAAAAAGGATGCAAAGCCCAGGTTGATTATGTGGGTGTTATTACTACAAGAATATGATTTGCAAATAGTAAATAGGAGGGGTAAGGATAATCCGGTAGCAGATCATATCTCTAGGATGGAGGGAATAATTACTGACCCTGTACCTATAAATGAGTCATTTCCGGGAGAATACTTAGAAAATGTTGAAGTCGTTGACCCTTGGTTTGCAGATTATGCTAATTATCTTGCAGGAAAATTTGTACCTCCTAGTATGTAAAGAAATAAAAGAATGAAATTCTTTAATAATCTTAAATATTACTTTTGGGATGACCCGTTTCTTTATCGTCATTGACTTGATGGAATGATTCGAAAGTGTGTTCCTAATCATGAAATGAATGCAATTTTGCAAGCTTGTCGTGATAGCTCGTATAGAGGACATCATGGAGACAAGCGAACTGTAGCAAAGGTACTTAAATCCGGATTCTATTGGTCCACCTTGTTCAAGGATGCACAGAGGTATATAGAACATTGTGATGCTTGCCAGAAAAGAGGTAATATAGGCACAAGACAAGAGACGGCAATGAATTATAGTCTTATAATTGAACCATTTGATGTGTGGGGAATGGATTACATGGGACCCTTTATAGAATCAAATGGATACACTCGTATTATTGTTGATGTCGATTATATTACTAAATGGGTTGAAGCTATTCCAACTAACCATGCAGACGCAACTACTTCTGTGAAGATGATAAAGGATGTCATATTTCCCAAGTTTGGAGTTCCTAGATTTTTAATTACTAACGGTGGTTCTCATTTTATGAAAGGAACTTTCAGGACGATCCTCTACAAATATGGAGTAACTCACCGCGTTGCTTCACCATATCATCCTCAAACGAGTGGTCAAGTGGAACTCTCTAATAGAGAACTAGAAACCATACTCGAGAAGACGATGGATAAATCAAGAAAAGATTGGTCATACAAGCTAAATGACACTCTTTGGACATACTGTACTGCATTTAAAAATCCAATGGGTATGACACCATATAAGATGGTATATGGTAAGGCGTGCCATCTAACTTTATAATTTGAACATAAAGCCTTTTGGGCAATCAAGAACTTAAACTATGATCTTAAAGCAGCAGGAGAAAAATGTTTATTAGACATTCATGCTTTAGATGAGTTTAGGAGTGAGGCTTATGAAAGTGCTAGATTGTTTAAAGAAAAAGTAAAAAGATGGCATGATAGAAAAATGGAGAATAAGGTCTTTAAAAGTGGAGATAAGGTTTTGCTCTATAACTCTCGTCTTAAGTTGTTTCCAGGAAAGCTCAGATCAAAGTGGGAAGGCCCCTATATAGTTGAAGAAGCTTATGCCTCGGGAGCGGTGAAGCTGCAAGGGAAAACACTCTCTCTTTCATGGGTGGTGAATGGACAACTCTTGAAGCATTATCGAGCAAAATAAGATATAAGTGCAATCACCTTACGAGTGATTACCCCAGAAGAATTGATTGAACAAAACTTTGGAAGGAATGGCAACTGGAAGAAGGATAAAATTGAGACGAAGTGAGCAACACTATTGTCAAGCTATAGACCATAAAAGAGCACTTCATGGGAGGCAACCCATGTGAAATAAAGGGTCGAGTAAGTTTTTAAATTTTCAAGTAAGTTTTAGTTAAATTTGTGATTGAATAAAGGATCACTTGAAGCTCTAGTGAAATAGAAGAAATTTGGTTATGATAAAAATCTCGTTCAGTGAATGTTAATGTTGGTCGAAAATTTAAGCTGTCATTTTTCTATCAAAACTTCGTATTTCATTAAGTTTTAGATTAATAAAGAATTCCCAAAGAAACAGATAAAATTTTGATGAATATAGTAGCCTTAACGACCAACTATATGATGGAAATTTAATTTCCACCCGTATAGTTGCGGTCGTATAGTTATTCACCCCATCTCCAAATTTTTATGTATAACACTCCGGCCTCTCCGGACCGGCGGCTATCACTCCTGTCAGCTTAATAGGATCTCTAGACTAACACCACATACCAACACTAGTCTTTTCTACGCACTTTGTTCTCACTCGTGCGCACCCGGTACCCACTTTCCGGTCGGTCACCCATCCTAGAATTGCTCTAGGCCAAGCACGCTTAACCTTAGAGTTTTTTTTGAATGAGATTTCAGAAAAGAAGTTGCTACTTGTTGGTATGAGTATACTATCAATCCTATTAAGCCATGCGCCAGGGTCTCACATATATCCACCCTTAGAAGATCGACGTCTTCGTCGATCAACCACAAGCCAGGAATGTCCCCTCTTGGCATACGTTTGTGCATCCAGTGTCGGCACATGTGCCATGCCATGTCCAATCCGGGACACACGCGCCATGCTCCACATGTCCGCCACTGAACCACACACGCCCGTGTAACCGCGAGGGTCGGATCTGATACCACTTTTAACACACCTGCCTTCTCCGGACCGGCGGCTGTCACTCCTGGCAGCTCAATAGGATCTCTAGAATAACCCCACAGACCAACACTAGTCTTTTCTGCAACACTTTGTCCTCACTCGTGCACACCTGGTACCCACTTTTCGGTTGGTCACACATCCTATAATTGCTCTAGGCCAAGCACGCTTAACCTTAGAGTTATTTTCGAATGAGATTTCGGAAAAGAAGTTGCAACTTGTTGGTATGGGTATACTATCAATCCTATTAAGCTATGCGCCAAGGTCTCACATTATGCCAGGGTACAAAAGGTTTACCGACCAACTATATGGTAGGAAGAAAATTCCCGGCCGTATGGCTGCAGTCATATAGTTGGTACCACCGTAGATAAAAAAATCTATAGTCGGTTCATAACTATATGACGGGATCTATAAGGGCCGCGCCCGTATAGTTTCTCGTTACGAAAGGTAGCTAGGGTTTTAACCTCCCCTTTTAAAGTTAACCGCATCTAACCTTTTTCATTAAGTTTTCGCAGAGCTACAACCTCCAGCCTCGAAAAACCATCGCCATAGCCATATAAGCCCCTTCTAATAACATCCCTGTAGCAAAGCCATGCAGCCGTTCCATGTCAATAAGATTTGGAGGAAGAAGTAAGAGAAGCCCGTGAAGAGGATCAAGGAAGTAGAGCCAAAAGAAGCATCATCGTCATCCAGCTCAGAGATAAAGCGTTTCCCAATTGGGAGGACATGTTCCCGCAAAGGATGGAGGTGATGAGGCAAGCAGATCAAAGAATGAGCAAGGATGGGTATATCCCTAAAGCGTCTCCCAATTGGGAGGACATGTTCCCGCAGAGGATGGAGGTGATGAGGCAAGCAGATCAAAGAATGAGCAAGGATGGGTATATCCCTAATCCTTACCGTTACAACATAGGATATTATTATAAACCTCCTTTTAGTCTGTCACCTCTTAAACCCAAGAAGGTGCAGCAAGATGAGATTCATGATAAGATCTATCAATTGAAGAAAGCTTCAAAGGCATGTGTTGAAACTATTGGAGAAGGTATTGACTCCTACTGGATGATGATCAAAGACCTTGAGAAAAAGGTCAATGACATCAATGGTAGAGTCGGTTTCTTGATTAAAACTGTTTAAGTGTTGACAGATGAGAAGAAATTCCTCCATAAGAAATTTTTGAAGCTCCAATATGACATGGCCGGGCTCAGCATCTGCCTCATAAGCATAGCTAAAGTTATCAACACAAGAGAATATGTCAATACTCTTCCTACCCAGGAGGAGGAATAGGTACCGACAAAGAATTATTTGATCCCGCCTAGCTTGATCCGAAGATTGGGGAGATCTTTAAAACCTTGTAATCAATCTTGTAAGTTTACTATTTTAGTTTCGCATTAGTTCGAGGTTAGAAATAAAGATTGCATCATTAGAATCCCCTTCAGGAATAGTTGATCCCATTTATGAAATTCTGAGTCTATTATAATATATGGAGCATTATTGAGTTTGAGTTTGTCTCATTAGATATAACAATGGCTTGAGTATAATTTTACTTGCACCTGATGATAGCAATAGGAGTCTTCCACACCATTGGTATTAATGGAACATATAAAGATAATTCAGTCAATATGTTGTAAGTTGATAGTTTGATTTACAAAAAGAAAAATAATCTAATCAGACAAGTTGAGAAAGAAATCTTGAACAAATGAAAATAAAAGTGCTATCAAATTAGAGTGAGAACACGTCGAGGTAAAGTCTTCAAGCCATAAAGATGCTTAATATACAATTGGAATTTGATAATTGAGATCGTTAACCTTTGAATCCTTACATGGAGTGGATTGTATAGCTAGCTCCTTTTCACAACACTTAAACAAAAGTGTGAGCATATATATATATATATATATATATATATATATAAGAAAAAGAGAAAGAAGAAGAAGAGCGAATGTGCAAAGAGAAAGTAGGCATACACCACTGTCTTGTGGTAAGACAAAGAAACGTTTGAGATTTTGAATCCCAAGTGAATATGTTAACCCTAAAACACTTGGGACTATCTTGCTAACTCATTCGGTCGAACCGAAACACGTTACATCATATTGAGATTCATCTTTTGTGATGTGTTGATCACTAAGGCGTGGAAGCCTGCTAATATTATTCAGATGGTTAGAGTAAGATACTATTCATGAATGTATTCCTATGTATCATATATGACAATCACATGCTGCAATGCCTCATTTATTTTATCGACTCAGCTTCATGTATATGAGGATCACATCCATTAAAGCTCAACTTGCTCGAGACGAGCAAGAGTCTAAGCTTGGGGAATTTGATGAGTGCATATTTGCATCTTGTTTTGTACATTATTTTGCATTGTAGTGGTACGATCTTGTTATTTTACGGCGTTCACACACACCTTTTATGTTTATTTTGACCAGGATCGGGACAGATGATGGATCCGACGAACACAATTCTTGGACATTTATATTGGAGTGAAAAGGAGCCAAAAATAACGTAAATCACTTATTTGGGAAATATCAGTAATACCAGAAGAAACCCCGAAGCGATTGGAGGATACAGAAGGGTTAATGACCAACTATATGGCGGGATATTTTTTTCAGCCATATAGTTCCCACCGTATAGTTGGCGCCGACACCGCCACCTCAAATAGTTTCATGTGCAACTGGATCAGAGAGACGACATACAGAACACCCAGAAATCGCTGAAAACCTCACCTCCGGAAGGGATCTAGAGGGGGAACTTGCCCTAGGGATCCATCTTCACCCTAAGCAGATCTGGGAGGCCAAGGCATTGATCTCCATCTTCATCAACCACTGCATCATCATCATTATCATCTCCATCCATCCCATCTAGATCTTGTTGTAATTCTAGCACTAGTTGTGGATTTATACAAGAACTATTCATCTATAATCGTTTTCATTACCATTGCCATGATGTTGTTTGCCTCCATGTTTGAGTAGATCATTAGTTCTTGGGGGGATGGAGAAACCCTAGTATATGATTGAGATGAAATAGAGATTATTATGTTATACATCATTATATATATATATGTGTTAATTGTCTTTATCTAGATGTTAGGAGTTGTGCACCTCCTTAATATTTGCCTCTTACAGGGACTTGATGAAGGGGATTACTTGTTGGTAGACGGAGAGATGATAACACTTATTGTGACTGTAAAGTAGTTGTCATACTTTACGTACTAACTTGGGGAAGCAAAGAGAACTCATTAAGCCATGTCCATGACACGGGAGAAATCCCTTAATAGGGGGATAATACGATTGATGTCGTTTATTTTTCAGCTGTGGTTATGAAGGATGATGTGAGCAGTGGTTGCTACCTATTCGTCCATATATGGAGCTCCTTCCACATACATACATGTCATGAGAATATTTGTTATAATAATCTTGATCACTTAGTCTAAATTGCTAGCGGTGTATCCACCACTTCTCGAGGACTCCTTTTCCCTATTGCAGTTTCAAGATTTCTTACACACGCGATTACTACTTTCTGCATTAAGTTTTATTTCACTTTACTTTATTGCTTCTCTCAACCAAAAACCCAAAAACTATTCTACTTTTCTTGCATCTTAGAATTATTCCTTAAGTACTTCGTTTAGTTTTAGTTAAAATAATTTTAGTCTTTCACCAACTGGTCCTTGTGGGATCGATATATTTATTTTGAAACTAGCTACAAACAATCTGTGCACTTGCAGTCATCTTGTGTTATTCCTTTTTCTCCCCTATATGTGTCTATACATTGACCTTGAATTCATCCCCGTGTTCGACATATCTAGCAGACCTTATTCAATGATGTGGACGCGACCATGACCAACATGATCAATGAGGTCGGCAGCATCTAGACCCAACATGACACCGAACTTGAGACCCAACATGATGCCCACCACGAGACCCAACATGAAGGGTTCTCCATCGATGACACGCCATTGTTCGAGGACGAGCTTGCTCATTTTTTTGGTGTAAAAGGAGGGTCTAAAGAACTGGAGCATACACAACATTGAGGATGTGATGCTTTACGAGGCTCAGATGAAAATTGGAAAAGATCCAATTTGTTGGACCGAGCAAAAAGGAGGCATATTTTGGAAGACGGTTTCCAAATACTTCCATGAGCACAAGCACTTGGGTGAGCACCCTTTTGAGAGTGATCACAATGATAACTCTCTCACTAAAAGGTGGGACTTTATCCAAGAGCAATGGACCAACTTCAACACCTGACACAGTGAAGAAGAGAAAAGTTAGTGGCATTGGCATGGGAGACATGGTATATTCCTTTAGACTCAAACTACTTACAGGATCGTGCTAGGTGTATATGTTATTCCACCTTGCTACTTAGAAAATATTGGTATGTGTAGGTGTTGCAAGATTTGGATCACTTCAAGATTTCCCATCAAGGGAAATCATTCAATATGGTCCATTGTTGGAGGAAAATCAAAGATTGTCCCAAGTGGAAAGATATCTATGCGTCATGGACCAACAACGGAGGCTCCAATGCAACAAAATGATGATATACTATGTCATCGATCTTGCTGGTGCGTCCCTGATATCAAAGAGGCCGAGGGAAAGGAATAACTCCAAGGCGTATGAGAAGTGTAAGGCTTCCTCATTGGACAATGTTTGCCGATAACGAGGTACCAAGTGAGAAGAGGGAAGAGAGGAAGCGCCGAGAAAAAAGGAGGTCGTGGAGAGCTTATATGACATGTAACATAGGAAGCTCAAAATTGAAGTGATCAATGGTCGTGCAAGAGCCAAGGATGTAAATAACAAGAAAAAAGAATTGGAGATCGCCCTACTCGCTGAGGAGGCTAAGATCATGACAAATCCCTTGATTGAGGACATGGATCCAATTCAATGGGCATGTTGGAGAAGAATAATATGATCCATGATCAAGATATGTGATCCACTCTATCACTTCAATTTGTGTGTTCCATCCTTTTGGTACTTTAGGATATAACTTATAGTGATACTTTAAGTTGCTACTATTTTCATTCAATTAGGTCGATTTATGTGTGTGTAGTGTGCAAAATTATAAAAAAACATCCCCGCCACAGACAAATGGGGACGGAGTTGGGAGCAGTGACCTGTCCTAGATGGACATGGGCCTCCGGACTGTCATTGGATGATGCATGCAAAATTCATACATGAACCTTATAGTTTATTGTCCCATATTCTAATATCAATGCATATTTTCCACTCATAGTTGTGCAGGTGTAGCTGGCAGTTGGATCTAGAGAACACACGCCTCCTCTTCGTGCGATAGCAACCCTATGATGTTATGCTTAGTTAAGGGCATCTCCACCGGGTCGACCCAACCCGTCCGAGCACGTCCGTGTAGATGCGTGGGACGTGCGTGGTGCCCCAGCGACATGACCCATCTGGACAGACGCGTCCGGCTCGACCCATCTATGCACCAAATTTGGGTAACAGTTGCGTTGGCCCGGACGAGGGCGAACCGTGCGGGTGTCCATATTTAAGTGAAACATTAGTACTTAAATGATAGTTCTTCATTATATTAGCCTTGCTAGTTACAAAAAGGCACGTTTAAACAAAATAAAGGGGGATTTCTACTGCTACGCTGCTGCAGGAGGACATCACTATGGCTACTGGTCGTCATTGTCGTGGCCACTATTACCACGGCCATTGTTGCTATTGTTGCCGGCCCCGTCAATCGTCGCCCTAGCGGACCAGATGGCCTGCTATTGGAGGTGTTCGTGATGAAGGTCGTGCCCCTGGCCACGAACCACCGCCTTGCCTGCCGCCTTCCTGCGGTCCTCTATCGCCCGGTTCTGTAACATCCCAATTTTAGCAACCCTGATTTGTTGTCCAGAATGCAAAAATCAGGGAGAACAAAAACTTTTTCTTGTTAAGTGTGGTGCTATGTTTGCGTGCTTGCTTGTCCGTGCTCATGCATATGAATGTAGAGTAGATGAGATACTCCTTACCTCAACCCCTTTTGACAAAATCTATTTAACAAAACCATCTTAGCTTGTTTTAACTATTCTCAAATGTTCTGGCATTTCAAAACTTGAGCCATGATGATCTTGTCACCACAACTGCTTTATTAGTTTCTATTAACAAAATTATGAAGATTTATAAGATATAATATCCTTATGTTTTCAAAACAGAACTTACAAATACTCTTACCTCTAGGTTTTCTAGAAACCTCGTATAAAACCTCTTGAACTCTACTCTTGGTAGAAATACCAAGAGACTCTTATCTTACTTCAAAACACAACCTTTTAAAAATACCCAGCCTTATGTCAAGACAGGCTTGATGGTAACCTCAGTAGTAGTTGAGTTGCTAGTTAATATGAATTGTCTTGATCTACTGTTTGATGAATTTTATTGATGTGTTGATTGCTTAGGAAGTAGCATGAGCCATCCTAGGAGATCATCGTCTAGAAAACATCTAGATTAGGGAACATAAATCGTAACCAAGTGTACCAAGCTTCCCTCAGACCATTATTTTAAAGGTTGAAGCTACTGTCAAACCAGGCCACATCCTCTCTCTCTTTCTCTATTGATACTCACTCCTCTCGCTTAGACCTATCTCCCCACGCCCTCTGTTTCTCGCAGGATCACCAGAGCAGTCGTCGCTGCCATGCATGTCCGAAGTGGAGCTCCTCCTGCGAGTTAGAAGCTCCCGAGCTCTTTCCCCGCTGCATGCATCGCCCACGTACTCCCCAGGACCACCACATCCGGACGATCCCCTCAGATGCGGCATGCACCCCTGGAAGCGCTCCGGCGAGCTCCCGAAGTGCTCAGGCCGGTGCGTTGTGCAAGCTGCCTTCGCGGCCGAACCCCTCGATGTCGACCATCCCCGAGCTTGCCAGCATGCATCGCACCTCCTCCGCCACCTCTGTGTCGCTAGAGAGGCCTGAGGTGATATCCCTTCCCTTCCCCCGTCTCGCCTAGGGTTCGGTCCCCGCCGCCATGTCATGAGCTAGGAGACGATGCACGGTCGTTGATCCCTACTTGATTGAACGGTCGTGAGCGCCTCATACCCCTTCGTCGCCCCTCTCACTAAATAGCGGGCCCGGACCCAACATTAGAAATCTGGCCTCCCGTGCGCTTTGGAGCTGATGTTCGGCCGGCTCGGCTCCGCCCGGGGCTTGCTTCACCAGATCTGGCCCACGAAGCCTCTCACCCTATTTTTGTTTTTAACAGATTTATTCTATCCATATTATCACTACTAGTTTAATTTAGTATGAAAATGGAAAACAAGTTGTAAATCCAAGATATGATTTTTATCAAGCACCTTAATGTTCCCTCTAACATGTAGCATCATACCAAAATATTTTACAGATATTTTCTAGTAATTAAAATACAAATATGTGTCCTATTCAATCAATAAATCCCTCAGTAAGACTCACAATCCCAATTGGAGTAATTCCAATTTCCTATGAAAGGTAATGTGCTTGCCTATCTATTAGCCTTTGTCTCAGGCCAAGTTGAGCTACAATATAACTATAGAAAAAATAACAAAAAGCACCCAAATCTGTCTTTGGTAATTTCCCTATGCCAGAAAAAAGTGTACTAGCGTAATTCCAACTCTGAGAAAACCTAAACCATCATAACTAACTTATCCAAGAATCCCTTTATTTATTGAGCCCTGGTTGATTTTTAGTAAATAAAACTATTTTGTCTATAGTTGTTTGACTAATAAAATCAATCCAGCAACTATGTAACTCCAAAATTAGTGATTCCAATTTCTACAAAAAATTAATTAAAATAACTAACATGTGTATTTGGAATCCTATCAAAAGCTCCTGTAGTTTTAATCTGGTGAAAAAAACAAAAATCTTGCAAAGTTGCCTTTAGGATTTTCTCAAGGGCATTCTGGTAATTATTCTAAGGTTGATCCAACTCCGAGTGAACCAGTCCATCCATACCTTCCTAACCCTAAGAGGAAATAAATTTTGGCCTACATATCTTTTCTTGTGAATTATTTTCTAAAACTAGAGCTTTTATCACTAGAAAATTCATAGTAAATCAAAGAAAAATGCTAAAATAGAGGTCTTCCAAGCCTCTGCGCCGGTCAAGGATCCCAAGATGACGGTCTTATTATGTGAAGGCGTGTGTCGAGACGCCGTTGATGATGTCGGTCATGATGGAGTCGCCATGGTGCACGCTGAACAGGTTGTGGGTGCTCGGGTTATTGCCTGCGCCGAACAAGTTGGGAGCGCTCTGACTGCTGCCCGCGATGAACTGGTTGAAGCCAGCCCTCTGTGGCGCACCGACGCTGAAAGCAGGGACGCGGAGATGGACCAGTGAGGTGTCATTGGCGAGGGAGTTAGGGTCGAAACCGCCGAGCGGGTCAAAGTCGTTGTAGCCCGGGGAGAAAGTGTGGGGCTGGCCGGAGGGCGACGGAGAGGAAGAGACGCTATTCTGTCTCCAAATAATGTGGATCGGGGCTGCCATCGCCGTAGATGGCGCTGGCCATACGATGTTCTGTCCAGCGCCGTAGATCGATGCCGCCATCCATGCCATTGTCGCTGCCCGCTACGAAGCCGTCTGTTGATCTTCCTGTGCCTGCTCCGCCGCCTGGAGCAGCTTTGGGTTCTTCTCCCTCATCCGGCGGCTCGCGTTCTCCACATGCCTGCGCTAGATTTCGAACGCCCACTCCGCATTGGTCACCCCTTTCGGTCGCTGCTTGTCGGCCTTCCCTTTCTTCGCGAGCACTGACGTGCGGGGAGCTTGGTACCTCTTTGTGGCATGGTGGCGGCGGATGTGGAGCAAGTGGGAGGAGAGGTACTGCGAGGAAATGTCGGGACTGGGAGGCGACGAGGGGGATAAATGGCAGGACTGGGCGGGCAGAAAGGAAAGGAGGGGGAAAAGGGAGGAGGGAGGGAGGGAAGATTTTGGTGTCCCTCCGACAGGGCTGGCCCGCAACTTTTTCAAGTGGCGCCAACGCCCCCGATTGACCCCTCATGTTGGGTTCGTCCTGGGGGCGCCGGATGTTTAGTTGGGCCGCCCGGCGCCATTTCTGTTTTGAGGGGGAGGGCTACGCGGATTTTTCGGCGCCGGCTCCCCCATTTCACCCTTAGGAGGCCTTTAGGTGGGGGCGAGTGGAGATGCTCTAATATGTGTTCATGACTTCGACATCGATCGATTCATCATTATTTCTTTTGTCTATGTTCTTTGGAAGCATGCGTGTTTTTCCAACTGCTCTCTGCGTGTTAAAAACACTATTGTTAAAACACTACTTAAACTTGTAGCTCACACTACTTAAACTTGTAGCGTGGGAGCGATGAAAATGGTAAGACCATCTCCACTGGCAGCCCCGTAGCACCCCCAACAAACCTATTGGATCCTGGACAAAAGCGGGCTCATACCGGCGCGTCTCAAACCCTGCCGGCTCACTTTGAAGCCCAATAGAATATAGCTCGAACTCTCACGCCGGCCCCTACCCGCAAGGGCTGCATTGTGAGTGCCGGTACTCCACTCCACGTCGGTTTTCACCCACGAGGCCCTTCTGCCAGCCAAAACATTCATTCCCTACCCCATCAGCTCTACCCATCTCGCCTCCCACCCCTAGCCAGCATCGGAATTGGCATTGCCGATCTGGTGCCTCCCAGTGCTTGCCTTCCAGCCTACCTCTCAGATTCCCTACAATCCTGGCAACTCCTCTGACCACACCTTCGGCAGCAGCTTCTGCCTCACCTTTGGCCTTACCATCCGCGTTGAGTTATACCGCTGCTACCACAGGTCTATGTTATGTCCTCCTCTTTGACAATAGAATGATCGTCAATGCAGTTTGCTTGCCTCATTGTCAAGGTGCTCAACATTTAGCCTCAATGAACAGACTCACAATAGATGATGACGTAGGCTGGAAGATGTCGATAGAGATCTGATGTTGCCGCTGACCGAGAACAATAGATGATGACGTATCTGACCGCACCTCCTTGCCACTCCTCGGCGTGGTGGTTCGAGGATGAGAAAGACAAGGAACAAGGGCCGACATCAATTGACGAGTGCTCTGTTTTTTGACATGGACTACTTCACTGATAACGCAACACATACGTCAAATGACTTTCGCCGGCAATTTACGATGAACAAGGAGTTGTTCATGAAGATTGTGTTCAGCGTCCGAGAGTACGATGACTACTTCATGTGTAAGAAAGACTACACCGGACTGTGGGGTTTCTCATCAATTCAGAAATGCACCCTGCCCTATGGTATCTTGCGTATGGAGCTCCTCCAGATACCAAGAAGACTACCTACGCCATGTTTGAGAGTACATGCGCTGAGAGCGTCCTCAGATTTTGACAGCCAGTCGTGACAGTGTTTGGACAAATATACTTGAAAGAACCAAAAGAAGGAGATACAAATGGGATTCTGGCACAAATTACAGCTAGAGGATTTTTCGGGTGGTAGCATCGATTGCATGTTGCTTGGCAAGGCCTGTACAAAAGTCATACCGAAAAGTGCAGTGTGATAGTTGAAGCCGTGGCACATCGTGACCATTGGATTTGGCATGCTTCTTTGGCATGGCGAGAACTCACAATTGTATCAACGTGTTGCAATGCTCTCTTATGTTTGCTAAGCTAACCGAGGGTCATTTCTTAGCCTTCAACTATGAGATCAATGACCATACATACACCAAAGGATACTACCTAGACGGTGGTATCTACTTAAAAAATATATTATAAAAAAAAACTACAAAGACAATAGAAAGATAATGTTCTATGTATACAAACACAAATAGTTCTTTCGAAAGAACAAACTAATTATGTAAGAAGTAACTTAGCCTAGAGACAAAAACTATAAAATTTATTAGGACCTACAAGCAATGAATGAATGCTAATGAAGTTACATTGCATAAAATTTATGAGTATTTCGGACTATTTAGAGCAAGTACAATAAAGCCTAATCAGCTGATTATAAGTATTAAAATATTACTTTTGCTTAGTTGGATAAGTGAGTAAACGAGAGAGAAGAGAAGCAGACTCTAAACTAAGAGCCATATGCAGCATGTGCTCCTAGGTATCTTACACTACTAGGAAAATGGCTATAGGTAATCAGCACATCCGTGGCTCACATGGTTGAAGTGCCCCACGGCTAAAACAGGCGTGGCTCACCTATGGGCAATGCCCTACTAGTAACTAGAACAACCGTGGCGCACATGACCATAGTGCGCCACAAATATGTGTGGGCCAGGGCCCTGTTGGCCGCACGCCAAACATCCGTAGCGCACATAGGATAGGTGCGCTACGGTTGTTTGTGTCAACCGTGGCGCACATGGGGGGTGCGCTACGCCTAAGCGCATGCCCCCTCTGCTGTGAAACGGCCAGACACATCCGTGGCGCACTATGACATGTGCGCCACGGATGTTACTCCTCCCTGTGGCGCACTAGGGCAGAGTGCGCCACAGATGTGTCAATTTTTTTGACAGCACTTTATGTGCACATGTGTGACCACATCCACCACCCCACACTTCACTTTCCCTTCTTCTTCCTCCTTAGATCTAGTCGGGATCTTCTCCTTCCCACCTCAATTTCTCCACCCATTCACCATTTTTAGCATGTAGAACTTGCCTTGGATGTTACATAAGTAATAGAGGAAGGTCTCCGGCCTCTCATCTCCTTCTCCGGTCTCGCGCGCACACCTCTCCTTTCCATCTTTCTCGCGATCGGTCTCTCATCTCGGTAAGTTGTCCATGTAAGGATGTGTTCATGTGTATATGGATGATATGCTCATATGTATGTAGATGATCGATGCTCATGATGTGTGTATGGAGAGGATCGATGGTCATATGTGTGTGTATATGGAGAGTATTGATGATGCTCATGCATGTGTGTATGGAGAGGATAATGATATGTTCATGTGTGTATGGATCGGTCTCTCTCTCTCTCTCTCTCTCTCTCTCTCTCTCTCTTGTGTTTGTATGTGAACAAGTTGCCATTTGTTTTGCCAAAATGTTGATTCATTTCTATTTTGGCAAGACTTTGGCATTTCGCAAAGGTCCTAATTTTAGAATAGGTCATGCCAAAAATTTTAGAGACCATTGCATGCATGCATTCATTATGTGGTTCTAATAGACTTCTAATTGTACCATGTACACCGTGCAGGCAAAAATGGTCCGCATAATGAGCGAAGGCATTGTGGCTAGATTTTTGAAATGTGCGACGACCGATATGATACGAAATAACAAGACGGATATAAGATGTCCGTGCAGAAGATGCAAACTCAACTGGGTGATCGACCCAGATTCCAGGAATCTGCAGGCGCACCTGCTCCACCATGGTTTCATGGATGGATACACTCGTTGGATAAGCGATGACGAAGACGATGGAGACGGTGAAGGTGTCCAACATGACGATGATCATCATCACGGCGAGAACGGGCGAGATGATGAAGATTCTCCTGGAGATGGTGAAGGTGCGGAAGCAGACCGGGATGATGATGATCTAGATGCCGGAGGAGCAGACAACGATGGAACAACGTCAGGCTGGGTGCGGGACCCTTATGTGCAAGAGATGCTTCTCAAGCAGACGAGTAACGCCAGGGCTGCCGCTAGAGAGAAAGCCAAGCTTGCGCAATGTAACTACCTCGGTGAATTACGCTCCTAGCTACAAGCCTGGATGAACGGTAGTGGTTGAAATAGTACGGTGGGGCCCCAAAAGCCACTCACGGGTAGACCTTTCGGCCGTCCCAACCACTTCCAATTCATCGGGACCTGTACGGGTGGCGTAATCGGCAGGCGAAGGGATCAAATACATACACAAGTGAGTATGTATGCAAGCCACCATACAAGAGTACATCAGAGTCATACCATCTAGAAAGAAAGGAAATATAGCAACGCCATATGCAAGATTCAAATGACCTAGATAGATCTAATATTTTAGGATACTTCCTCATACAGCACACATCAGAGTATCATGCGGAAGCGGCAAACAAAGTCCGAGTAAGGATAAGAAGCAAATCGGCATAAGATGCCATAGAAATAAGCACATCCCGCCCACAGAGTTCACGGATCCCCGTTCCCGAAATCTCTACACCGAACGATCGTTGCCCACATCATCCGTCTCTTCCACCCAAAGATCCGTCCTGAGGTACATTCATCTGAACCAATAATTTATCGTGTGAGACCCTAAGGGTACTCAGCAAGTCTTAATGCCTCTAAAGGGGACACAACCTGGGGTGACGCAATTGCAGCGAAAGATAAACCCTAGCAGTTCTATAGATACTCGCTAACCATCCGCCTAACCAATGATAGACGGATGTTCGTGAATTAATGCAACAGTTATAATAGTAGTTTCATCAGATCCATCCTCCTCCCCGCTTACCAACGAGGAAGCGGACGAACATCCCCCCATCCGTTGGCAATTTTATTAACCATTTCAGGAGTGTTACACTATTTACTAGTCAAATTACTTAGTCAGATTAAAGCGGTACTTTAGTTATGCTTGTCTATGATCGAGAAACTGTGCTCCAAGTCGTCCATAACCGCGGACACGGCTTTCAGAAAGTTTTACCCGGCCGGGGTGCACCAATAGCAACACACGCTCGATCAACCTCGGAAAAACCAAATCAAAACCCAACGAGGCCTTCACGACAAAGCAATCACAAGATTCAGAAATATTTGAGGCCACCCATTGAGTAGACCCGCAACGAAGTTAGCTGCTCCGAGACGGACTCAAGGTTTGCGTCAATGGCTGTAAGCGACTGGGAACCCAAAACTGGGCTTGTCGATACCGCGAAAACACTCCGCTTACCTAAACAGTACAGTGTGCTATCTGTCGCACAATTTAAATAAAGCAGTAAAGAATGGCATAAGTACAGGATAGTAAATAAAACCTCAAACTAGTTTGTGGCCCCAAGAAATAAGACGGAATCAAGCTCTGGCTCAGGGGGGTCCCATATACCTCCCGGATGTGGATAGCGCGATAAAACAAGGAACAGGAATAAAGTACTCGGGGTCTTACGGGACACAAGTGAGCAGGAAAAACCAAATAGCAGATGTTGCTCACCGGTGCCACTTTCATTAGTTATCCCATTACTACTCAGGTTAAGTTGTTTAGGTACCTCGTTATCCATCAGACTCTCACAAACCCTACACATGCTGTTCTACGACTCGCATGGCTCAAACAACTCCTGTAGTAATGGCTCATGGGATGGAGGAACCAGCTCGGTGGGGTTTAAAGTAAAGGCTATGCAATACTTGGGATTCAATTTAATGCAATCGCGACTCAATGATGCAAGAATAAGATAGAGGCAATAGGTACTGTATGTATGCAAGCATGTGGAAGTGCTTGCCTGGCAACTCAGTTGAAGCGAGGCGGATCAGGTAGTGCTCCTGGTTCTCTTGATATATCCCCTGCTCAGCGTCTATTCGAAAGAAGAACCAAACAAGCAAGGCCACATAAATAAAGTGCACAAGCATGGAATAAAATGCGTCAAGCAAACAATCATGCCATGATGAATGATGCACAAGTTGCATGGCAATAAGGTAGCATGGCATGGGTGAGGTGTGGAAGACAAGAATAACATTTTTAATGGGGTTCTGGATCACATTTGTTGTCATATTAGTTGTTGTACACTATATTTTTATATGATGCATGCTGCAATTGAAGTCATGGATAGCATAAACAGAAAGGTCTCGTCGAGCTGATCATTTTATACATATCATTTGTTAAATTTGGAATTATAAATCAAAAGTTATTAATTATTTAAGTTCTAGTGGCATTTGTGGTAATTTAATTCAACTTGGAATTTTAAATGTGCAAAAGGCAATTTGAATGGCATATTTGAAATCCTAACATTTTTCTGGTTCAGAAACATATAACATTTGCATTATTTGGATTTATAAATGAAAAGTTATTTAAAAAGCAATTATATTTGAATTTGAAATAATTAGAAAAGATTTGAATTTAACAGATCCAGAAAACCTTTTATACTCAGTCTAATCTACCCACGAGGCGCTTACAGGTGGGCGGAGGCCTGAGCCCACGCAGAGAACCAGTGGTCATCTTGGGCCGCCCACTTGAGGTGCCAGTGGGGACAGGGTTCACGGCCACGTGCGTTGGGCAACGGCCCGCAGCGGTGAGGGGATAAGGGACCATGGTGGAAAACTTAATAAGCGAGGATCCTTTTTGCAAAACGGCTCGGGGCACAGACAGGTGGGGACAGAGGGAGCGCGGGTTGAGAAAAAGGTTTGGGGGGTTGTGCAAAGCGTCAGGCGCGCACTGTACTTCTTCCTATCCGCGTCGAGCGACAGGTCGAGGTGGGGATCGAACCTGCGCCCTCTGGCGCGCCAGCGGAGACGGCTACCGCTGCGGCGGCTGCGCGGTTGTTGACAGGGAAGCGCACGGGGGCTAGATAGGTTGCGGCGCGACGTGGGAGCGAGTCAGTAGCGGCGACGCCAGCGCAGCGAGCGTCGACGAAACGCGGCGCGACGAGCAAGGCGGCGGCAAAGATGTCCAGGAGGAGCTGGGCTTACCGCGGTGGTGTTGGTGGCGTTGGATCGGTTCGGCGAGCAGTGGATCGTCGACGGGGCAGACGCCGGGCGTAGCTAGGGTTTCGGCCGTGGCAGCTGGTTCCGGCTCGGTCCTCCTCCTCCTCGATGACGAGAGCGATGCAGGGGATCCTTCTCGAGCTCCCGGACACTCCACGGACGGCTGCGCCGGGAACAACGGACATGGAGGCCGACGGTGGGTGGCTCAGAGGGTAGCCGGAGGCGGTGGAGAAAGAGGGAGAGAGGGGAGGCTACGGGGTGGATCTGGGGAGAGTCCAGAGGGGTGTGGGGTGGATAAGAACGAGGGGGTGAGGTGGGGCTTGCGTGGGGGAGGGGCAGGTCGGCTCGGCCACCTTTCTCTCCTCACGTGCATGGGTCGAGCGACACATGGGGAGGGAGGAGGCTGCCAGGTGGGGTAGGGTAAGGGGAGCTCGGGGTGGGACCAGGTCGAGCAGGAGGTGGGTCGGGTTGGTAGGAGCTTGTGGCCGAGAGAGGAGGAGAGAGCTAGAGGGTCGAGCTAGGGTTATATAGGAGGGTTAGATAGCTGGGGTGGGGCCTGCACGCTAGAGGGAAGGGGAGCTCGAGAGAGAGGGGCACTTAGGGTGTGGTAGGTTTAGGTGAGAGAGGGAGGGACAAGTTATCTAGGGTTTAGTTAGTTTAGGTGTAGCTTAGAGTTTAGCCAAGATGGGATATGGGGTATGGGGTAGGTGTTAGAGAGAACTAGGATAGAGGATTAGAGAGAGGGGGGTGGATTAGGGTTTTGGTCTAGAGAGGGGGAAGGTTAGATGCTAGGGGTTCCTTTTGACAAGAACCAACCATGCACCAAACAAAACCCCATCAAGATCCAAGACTAGAGCAAGGGGAAAAAGGTGATGAGGTTTTGGCAATGATCAAACAAGACCAAGCCTAAGGGGTAGGAAGAGATGATCCATTGTAAAATCCAAATACAAACAAATGTCAAGCTAAGGGGTACTTGCATGGGCCATGCATAGTTAATTCACACCATATTTATCTTTGTGAAAACAAGATTAATTACCTGGCATTTTCTTATGCATTCCAAAGTGTGGAATAAGGCCCAAGCAAAATAAATTAGAAAGAATTCCAAGTGGGGTATGAGGAGATGATCACATTGGAATATATTTGGGACTTGCTAGTGTGTATATGCCACTAGATATTTAATAAGCCCACAAAATATCCCCACATGATGATAACCCCAACAAAACCCATATGGAAGCTAGGGAGAAAGGGTCCCACTCACAAGGCATGCAAAGGTGGCCATGTGGCTCTCATGCATCAATAATGTGAAAACAAAATGATGCCAAGATGAGAACATGTGGAAAAGAAATGGATCCATCCCAACCCACATGAGCTAGAAGTAAACCCATAAATGCCAAGCTCATGTTTAGTTGGATGGTGGAATTATGAGGTGGTGAAAAGAAAAGGTGGTGGAGTTAATAAGAGATATGCCCCCAAATCAACTTGGGCATTTAACAACATATCAAGAACCAAATACAATATCAAGAGGCAACTACAATTAATAATGCATATGCGATAAGAACCAAAGCAAAGAGGGGTTTTATGTGATGCTCAAATGCAAGGTGGCATGATGACATGAGCATGATATGATGATGATGCAAAAATTATATGTAGGAATTGGCCCTTTTATTACTAGAACAAGTAGCATTACAGCTGTTAGACAACTGGGATGCTACAACTCTCCCCCACTAAACAGGAATCTCGCCCCGAGATTCTAGGAAGAAGAAGAAGACACAAAGAGAGAAGGATGGTTGGCACGGAGTTCATCTTCACGCTCCCAAGTGGCTTCATCAACAGAATGGTGTGACCACTGCACCTTGCAGAACTTGATGGACTTGTTGCGAGTCCTTCTTTCTGCGGTCTCAAGGATTTTGGTGGGGTGTTCTTGATAAGACAGGTCTTCTTGGAGATCGATTAGCTCATGATCCACGGTCCTGCCGGGATCTTTGAAGCACTTCTTGAGCTGAGAGATGTGGAAAACATCATGAACCTTGAGTTTTTCCGGAAGCTCAAGTGCATAAGCAACTGCTCCTCTTCTACCACGTATCTTGAAAGGGCCGATGTATCTAGGAGCCAACTTTCCTTTGATACCTAAGCGGTGTGTTCCTCTCATGGGAGTGACACGAAGGTAGACGAGATCACCAGGGACATACACCATGTCCGTGTGCTTCCTGTCATAGTTGCTCTTCTGACGACTTTGAGCAATCTTCAGGTTCTCAAGAATGATATGCACCTTCTCCTCTGCTTGAGTTACAATGTCAGGGCCAAACCAGATTCTTTCTCCTGCACCTGACCAACCAATCGGAGTTCTGCACTTGCGACCATAGAGAGCCTCAAATGGTGCCATCTTCAGACTCTTCTGGAAGCTGTTGTTGTAGGAGAATTCAGCATATGGAAGGCATTCCTCCCACTTCATGCCAAAAGAGATGACGCAAGCACGAAGCATATTCTCCAGAATCTGATTGATCCTTTCCACTTGTCCTTGCGACTGAGGGTGGTAAGCAATGCTGAAGTTCAACTTTGTTCCCAGAGCATTTTGGAAACTTTCCCAGAACTTTGAAGTGAAGATGCTTCCACGGTCAGAACTGATCTCCAGCGGAACCCCATACAGAGAGACAATTCTGTTGATATAGAGCTCAGCCAACTGAATTCCAGAAATTGTTTCTTTGACTGGGAAGAAATGAGCCACTTTAGAAAGCCTGTCGATGACAACAAAAATTGCATTGTTGCCCTTCTGCGACCTTGGAAAGCCAGTGATGAAGTCCATCTCTACTTTCTCCCATTTCCATTCCGGAGGTTTCAATGGCTGTAGAAGACCGAATGGTTTCTGATGGACAGCCTTCACTCTGCGGCAGACATCACATTCTGAGACATACTTGGCACAATACCGTTTCAAACCAGGCCACCAATATTGTGTTTTCAAGTCCATGTACATCTTTGTGCTGCCAGGATGGATAGAAAGAACCGAATCATGCGCCTCCTTGAGAACTTGCTCTCTCAAACCCGGGTAGTTTGGAACAAACATCCGGTGTTCAAAGAAAAGCGTGCCTTGATCATCCACGTGGAAGGACTCATACTTCGGAAGCTCAAGTTTAGAGATGATCTTTTTGGTGTGCGGATCACCAAGCTGACGATAGCGAATCTTTTCTTCCAAGAGAGGTAGCGGAAGGTTCAGGAGATGCCCTTGTTCCATAATTTCGAGGTTGAGTGGCGGAATTCCTCGCACAAGAGGCATTGTTCTTCCATCATGAGGTTGTTGACATAAGCTTTACGGCTAAGAGCATCGGCCATAACATTAGCTTTGCCGGTGTGTAGTTGATGGTCACATCAAAG
The DNA here is from genome assembly GCA_030063025.1 of Avena longiglumis. Classification (NCBI taxonomy): domain Eukaryota; kingdom Viridiplantae; phylum Streptophyta; class Magnoliopsida; order Poales; family Poaceae; genus Avena; species Avena longiglumis. The sequence goes on from CP125977.1 coordinate 475,476,219, forward strand.
TCATTGATTGCTTCAATCCATCTCCTCTGCCAAGGTTGAGATCAGGTGAGTGAAGATATACTTCAAACTCTTGTGGTCGAAAAGATCTCTAGCGGTTACCAAGCAAGTTGTGCCTCCATAGCTTCAAAGCAAAGACAACTGCTGCTAGCTCGAGGTCATGTGTGGGATAGTTGATCTCATGCGTCTTCAACTGACGAGAGGCATAAGCAACCACCTGTTTCTCTTGCATAAGGACCGCACCCAATCCTTGCAAAGAGGCATCGCAGAATATCTGGAAAGGCTTAGATGTATCCGGAGGAACCAAGACTGGTGTGGAAGTGAGCTTCTCTTTGAGTGTCTCAAAACTTGCTTGACACGCAGGAGTCCACATGTATTTCTTGCCTTTCTTGAGGAGATCGGTAAGAGGCTTTGCTATCTTCGAGAAGTTCTGAACGAAGCGACGACAATAACTAGCCAAACCAAGAAAACTCCGCACTTCTTTGACATTAACCGGAGGAAGCCATTCAACAATTGTCTTCACGGTTTCCGGGTTGACTGCAATGCCCTTGGCAGAGATAACATGACCAAGATAGGTTACTTCAGGCAGCCAAAACTCACACTTTGAGAAATTTGCATACAAGCGGTTCTCACGAAGCTTGTTTAGGACACACCGCAGGTATTCTTTGTGGTCTTCCTTGGACTTAGAATAGACCAGAATGTCATCCAGATATACCACAACGAACTTATCAAGGTACTCCATGAAAACGGAGTTCATCAGCCTCGAGAAGGTAGCAGGTGCGTTGGTGAGACCGAAGGACATGACCGTGTACTCATACAGGCCATAGCGGGTGGTGAAAGCTGTTTTGGGCACATCTTCCTTGCGAATCTTGATTTGGTGATAACCACTTCTCAAGTCCAGCTTAGAGAACACCACAGCTCCAGCTAGCTGATCGAATAGATCATTAATCCGCGGAAGGGGATATTTGTTCTTGATGGTTTTAGCATTGAGAGCCCGGTAGTCAACACAGAGTCTATCTGTCCTGTCACGCTTATTCACAAAGATTGTTGGGCTACCCCAAGAAGAAGTACTGTGTTGAATGAAACCCAACTTCTCTTGTTCATCAAGTTGTCGTTTGAGTTCAGCCAAATCAGAAGGACCCATTTTATAAGGCCGCTTGGAGATAGGAGCCGTTCCAGGTTCAAGCTCAATCACAAACTCAACCTCACGATCCGGAGGCATACCCGGCAACTCTTCAGGAAAGACATCTGGGAACTCACAGACCACTGGTACACTCTGAATAGCTTCCATAGCATCATCATTCAGAGCCGCCAAAGAGAAGAGCTGGACAGCAGGAGACAGACTTGGAGAAAAGACTATATGGCCTTCAGGGACCTTCAGAGAAACTGAGCGTTCAGCACAATCAATCACAGCTGCATTTTCCGTTAACCAATCTATGCCCAAGATGACATCAATGTCAGAATTGCCCAGAACAATTAAAGAAGCCGAGAATGAAGAGCCACCAATCTCAACTTGATTGCCATGACTGATTTTAGCAGCTGCCATTGTTGCTCCAGGAGAAAGAACCATTAACCGCTTAAGGAGAGGAACCAAGACTAACTCATTCTCATTTGCAAACTTGTGAGACACAAAAGAATGCGATGCACCAGAATCAAACAAAACTCGTGCAGGGACTGAGTTAACGGAAAGCATACCCATCACAACTCCAGGTGCATGCTCAGCTTGAGTGGCGTTGACACAGTTGGCACGAACAACCGCAGACCCGGGCTTGGTGTTGATGTTGAGAGCCCGAGGTGGTGGTGCACGAACCGAAGGAGAGCTTGCTGCAGATCTTGGCGGGGGTGGAGGGAGAGCTTTGTTCTTCATCGGACAGTTCCAGTGGGGATGTCCAGGATCTCCACACGTGAAGCAGGCACCAGCTGGACGTGGAGCAGCGTAGCCAGGGACTCCGCCAGCGCTCGGGTAGTTGTTGTAGCCCCTGGGAGCCGCAATGGTGAAGTTTGGTGGCCTTGACGCGTAACTTGCAGGTCTTGGTGGAGCCGGGAGCGACGGTGGGGTGTTAGGAACCCAGACACGCCCGCTTAGAAGGAGCTGCCATAAGCTGCGAGCTTGATGCATCCTGTTGTGTTTCTTGGACTCCTCAAACACTTGCACCTTGCCTCCTCTTGCGGTCTGTGTCAGTAGTTCCGTGAAAGATGCGGCCTTGCATGTGTGATTGCATACTTGATCTACGCATTGAGCCCTTGCACGAACCTCTTACGCTTCTTCTTGTCATCGGATACCTCATCACCACCATAACGAGAGATTCATGAAGTTCCTGATATAGGTGTTGACGTTATCATTTCCTTCCTTCAGGTTGAGAAAAGCCTCCTTCATCCTTTCCATTACAATCTCTGACAGAAACTGCTCCTTGAACGCTCCAGTGAACCTCTCCCAAGTTGGCTGGAAACTAGTGCAGCTTGCCTTCAAGTAGTTCTCCCACCAGAGAGCTGCATCTCCTTCGAAGGTGAGTAGCACACTTGACCCACTCTGCTCGGAACATCAAGGTCTCGAGCAACCTTGACATCTCACGCAGCCAATCATCCGCGTCCAGAGGTCGGTCAGAAACATCAAACTGACGAGGGTTGAATTTTAGGAAGCTCTTGATGTCTCCTCGCTTGGGAGGTGGAGGAAGTGGAGCAAACTCGTTCCTCCGAACACTCTCCTCAAAGCGCTGTTGGTTCTGCTGCATTGCTGCCAAAGCATTAGCGATGTTTGACATGTGAGCCAATTCAGGTGGTATGTCCTCATCAGTACGGCGTGGTGGAGCCATCCTGTCATTGATATAAAACTCAAGTCAGTACTATAATGGAAGATGATAATAATCCAAAATAGTACCAAGATGGAATTAACCAAGATTAAAGGATACAATTTATTGAGATGATATTAAAATATCAACAAAGTTCAAAGCACCTAGAAGATATTAAGCATATCGCACACGACTGAAAGGAGTGTGGTACAAAAATATATCAAAGAAAATTTTTCCACAAATTTCGGCATTAAAATACCAATAGATGCGCAAAATTACTTAACGAATCAAGATTAGTGACTCTACCGATTCAATATACAAAAGCGAATGATAAAAGTAGTGGTATGGTCGCGACTCCATCCCACACTCAAATCATTACTCCGCACATGAACAAGTGGAACACATTTCCCAACCCCTTCTTCTCACGTTGAACCTAAAGATTGGTAACTACGGAAACGAACACCCCAAACAAGATAGCGTCGGATACAAAGAGTAAGACAGTTAAATCGGTTTACAAAAGCCTGTCGGTATGGAATGTACCAACAGTTGATAACCAAAGGCTGATTAGATAACAACTTGGATGCAACAGATAGACAAGGGATTACACACACACACACACAACCTATGGTACTACGGAAACCCAGAACACGTGAATCCTATTTTGAATTTTAAGAAGAGGATTGAAAACGTTGCACTTCCTTACCAGAAAGGGTGGGTGGGTGGGTAAGAAGAAAAGTGGAAGCAGTCCTACTCTCGCGTTTTGTTTTTCCCTAGTATGCATAACTACCAAAATATTTGCTAGACTGACAACGACCGTTTGGCTGAGACCCTAAATGTCGGGATGGCTCTGATACCAATTGTAACTACCTCGGTGAATTACGCTCCTAGCTACAAGCCTGGATGAACGGTAGTGGTTGAAATAGTACGGTGGGGCCCCAAAAGCCACTCACGGGTAGACCTTTCGGCCGTCCCAACCACTTCCAATTCATCGGGACACATGCAGGCGTAATCGGCAGGCGAAGGGATCAAATACATACACAAGTGAGTATGTATGCAAGCCACCATACAAGAGTACATCAGAGTCATACCATCTAGAAAGAAAGGAAATATAACAACGCCATACGGCAAGATTCAAATGACCTAGATAGATCTAATATTTTAGGATACTTCCTCATACAAAGACACATCGAGTATCATGCAGGCGGCAAACAAAGTCCGAGTGGATAAGAAGCAAATCGGCATAAGATGCCATAGAAATAAGCACATCCATACACAGAGTTCACGGATCCCCGTTCCCGGAATCTCTACACCGAACGATCGTTGCCCACATCATCCGCCTCTTCCACCCAGTATCCGTCCTGCGAGGGTACCTGTTCATCTGAACCAATAATTTATCGTGTGAGACCCTAAGGGTACTCAGCAAGTCTTAATGCCTCTAAAGGGGACACAACCTGGGGTGACGCAATTGCAGCAAAAGATAAACCCTAGCAGTTCTATAGATACTCGCTAACCATCCGCCTAACCAATGATAGACGGATGTCCGTGAATTAATGACAACAGTTATAATAGTAGTTTCATTAGATCCATCCTCCTCCCCGCTTACCAACGAGGAAGCGGACGAACATCCGCCCATCCGTTGGCAATTTTATTAACCATTTCAGGAGTGTTACACTATTTACTAGTCAAATTACTTAGTCAGATTAAAGCGGTACTTTAGTTATGCTTGTCTATGATCGAGAAACTGTGCTCCAAGTCGTCCATAACCGCGGACACGGCTTTTAGAAAGTTTTACCCAGCCGGGGTGCACCAATAGCAACACACGCTCGATCAACCTCGGAAAAACCAAATCAAAACCCAACGAGGCCTTCACGACAAAGCAATCACAAGATTCAGAAATATTTCAGGGGGCCACCCCATTGAGTAGACCCGCAACGAAGTTAGCTGCTCCGAGACGGATTCAAGGTTTGCGTCAATGGCTGTAAGCGACTGGGAACCTAAAACTGGGCTTGTCGATACCGCGAAAACACTCCGCTTACCTAAACAGTACAGTGTGCTATCTGTCGCACAATTTAAATAAAGCAGTAAAGCATGGCATAAGTACAGGATAGTAAATAAAACCTCAAACTAGTTTGTGGCCCCAAGAAATAAGACGGAATCAAGCTCGCTCGTGGGGTCCCATATACCTCCGGATGTGGATAGCGATAAAACAAGGAACAGGAATCAAGTACTCGGGGTCTTCAGACACAAGTGAGCAGGAAAAACCAAATAGCAGATGTTGCTCACCGGTGCCACTTTCATTAGTTATCCCATTACTACTCAGGTTAAGTTGTTTAGGTACCTCGTTATCCATCAGACTCTCACAAACCCTACACATGTTGTTCTACGACTCGCATGGCTCAAACAACTCCTGTAGTAATGGCTCATGGGATGGAGGAACCAGCTCAGTGGGGTTTAAAGTAAAGGCTATGCAATACTTGGGATTCAGTTTAATGCAATCGCGACTCAATGATGCAAGAATAAGATAGAGGCAATAGGTACTGTATGTATACAAGCATGTGGAAGTGCTTGCCTGGCAACTCAGTTGAAGCGAGAGACGGATCTGGGTAGTGCTCCTGGTTCTCTTGATATATCCCCTGCTCAGCGTCTATTCGAAAGAAGAACCAAACAAGCAAGGCCACATAAATAAAGTGCACAAGCATGGAATAAAATGCGTCAAGCAAACAATCATGCCATGATGAATGACGCACAAGTTGCATGGCAATAAGGTAGCATGGCATGGGTGAGGTGTGGAAGACAAGAATAACATTTTTAATGGGGTTCTGGATCACATTTGTTGTCATATTAGTTGCTGTACACTATATTTTTATATGATGCATTCTGCAATTGAAGTCATGGATAGCATAAATAGAAAGGTCTCGTCGAGCTGATCATTTTAGACATATCATTTGTTAAATTTGGAATTATAAATCAAAAGTTATTAATTATTTAAGTTCTAGTGGCATTTGTGGTAATTTAATTCAACTTGGAATTTTAAATGTGCAAAAGGCAATTTGAATGGCATATTTGAAATCCTTACATTTTTCTAGTTCAGAAACATATAACATTTGCATTATTTGGATTTATAAATGAAAAGTTATTTAAAAACAGAATTATATTTGAATTTGAAATAATTAGAAAAAGATTTGAATTTAAACAGATCCAGGAAAACCTTTTTATACTCAGTCTAATCTACCCACAGACGCTTACAGGTGGTCCAGAGCTGGCACAGGCCCACGCCAAGAAGAGGTGGTCAATCAGGCTTGCCCGATAACCCAGGCCAGTGGGGACAGGGGTTCACGGGCCCACGTGCTGTGGGAACAGCAGCGTGGTGACAGTGGGGATAAGGACCATGGTGGAAAACTTAATAAGCGAGGATCCTTTTTGCAAAACGGCTCGGGGCACAGACAGGTGGGGACAGAGGGAGCGCGGGTTGAGAAAAAGGTTTGGGGGTTTGTGCAAGCGTCGGTAGCGCCTTGTACTTCTTCCTATCGCGTCGGCGAGGGTCGAGGTGGGGATCGAACCCGCGCCCTCTGGCGCGCCAGCGGAGACGGCTACCGCTGCGGCGGCTGCGCGGTTGTTGACAGGGAAGCGCACGGGGGCTAGATAGGTTGCGGTAGTGGCGCGAGCGAAATGACAGCGGTAGCGACGAACGCGGCGAAAGGCAAAGATGTCGAGGAGGGCTGGGCTTACCGCGGTGGTGTTGGTGGCGCTGGATCGGTTCGGCGAGCAGCGGATCGACGACGGGGCAGACGCCGGGCGTAGCTAGGGTTTCGGCCGGCGCAGCGCTGGTTCCGGCGGCTCCGGTCCTCCTCCTCCTCGACGACGAGAGCAGGGCGATGCAGGGGATCCTTCTCGAGCTCCCAGGACACTCCACGGACGCGCGGCTCGCCAGGAACAACGGGACGTGGAGGGGGCCGACGGTGGGTGGCTCAGAGGGTAGCCGGAGGCGGTGGAGAAAGAGGGAGAGAGGGGAGGCTACGGGGTGGATCTGGGGAGAGGCCAGAGGGGTGTGGGGTGGATAAGAACGAGGGGGTGAGGTGGGGCTTGCGTGGGGGAGGGGCAGGTCGGCTCGGCCACCTTTCTCTCCTCACGTGCATGGGTCGAGCGACACATGGGGAGGGAGGAGGCTGCCAGGTGGGGTAGGGTAAGGGGAGCTCGGGGTGGGACCAGGTCGAGCAGGAGGTGGGTTGGGTTGGTAGGAGCTTGTGGCCGAGAGAGGAGGAGAGAGCTAGAGGGTCGAGCTAGGGTTAGATAGCTGGGGTGGGGCCTGCACGCTAGAGGGAAGGGGAGCTCGAGAGAGAGGGGCACTTAGGGTGTGGTAGGTTTAGGTGAGAGAGGGAGGGACAAGTTAGCTAGGGTTTAGTTAGTTTAGGTGTAGCTTAGAGTTTATCCAAGATGGGATATGGGGTATGGGGTAGGTGTTAGAGAGAACTAGGATAGAGGATTAGAGAGAGGGGGTGGATTAGGGTTTTGGTCTAGAGAGGGGGAAGGTTAGATGCTAGGGGTTCCTTTTGACAAGAACCAACCATGCACCAAACAAAACCCCATCAAGATCCAAGACTAGAGCAAGGGGAAAAAGGTGATGAGGTTTTGGCAATGATCAAACAAGACCAAGCCTAAGGGGTAGGAAGAGATGATCCATTGTAAAATCCAAATACAAACAAATGTCAAGCTAAGGGGTACTTGCATGGGCCATGCATAGTTAATTCACACCATATTTATCTTTGTGAAAACAAGATTAATTACCTGGCATTTTCTTATGTATTCCAAAGTGTGGAATAAGGCCCAAGCAAAAGAAATTAGAAAGAATTCCAAGTGGGGTATGAGGATATGATCACATTGGAATATATTTGGGACTTGCTAGTGTGTATATGCCACTAGATATTTAATAAGCCCACAAAATATCCCCACATGATGATAACCCCAACAACACCCATATGGAAGCTAGGGAGAAAGGGTCCCACTCACAAGGCATTGAAAGGTGGCCATGTGGCTCTCATGCATCAATAATGTGAAAACAAAATGATGCCAAGATGAGAACATGTGGAAAAGAAATGGATCCATCCCAACCCACATGAGCTAGAAGTAAACCCATAAATGCCAAGCTCATGTTTAGTTGGATGGTGGAATTATGAGGTGGTGAAAAGAAAAGGTGGTGGAGTTAATAAGAGATATGCCCCCAAATCAACTTGGGCATTTAACAACATATCAAGAACCAAATACAATATCAAGAGGCAACTACAATTAATAATGCATATGCGATAAGAACCAAAGCAAAGAGGGGTTTTATGTGATGCTCAAATGCAAGGTGGCATGATGACATGAGCATGATATGATGATGATGCAACAATTATATGTAGGAAGTGGCCCTTTTATTACTAGAACAAGTAGCATTACAGGTGTTAGAAAACTGGGATGCTACACGCAACTTGAGAAAGACGCGGTTACTCCATTGTATGAAGGATGCAGGCCCGATGATACCCTGTTGAATGTAACGCTCAAGGCTATGGAGATGAAGGCAAAACACAAATTGAGCGACGCAAGCTTCGACGATAGGATGGCATTCTGGCACGATCGTCTCCCGGAGGGGAACACATGTCCAACTAGTATCGAGGACGCCTAGAAAATCGTCTGTCCTCTCGATCTACCGCACGTTAGATATCACGTATGCATCAACGATTGCATCATTTATCGGGGCGAGGACGCGGAGAAAACCACATGTCCGGTGTGCGGCGTGAGTCGATACAAGAAAGGGAAGAAAGCACCTCGAAAAGTGGTATGGTACTTTCCTATCACTCCTCGTCTGTAGCGCTATTTCGCGGACCCTAAGGAATCAAAGCTCATGCAATGGCATGCGGAAAGGAACAAGCCATGAGATGATGATGATGACCCCGAAAAGGATGAGCTGCTGACACACCCTTCAGATGCTAGCCAGTGAAAGCATTGGACCTCGAATTCCCAGAATTCGGTGGAGATTCGAGGAACATCAGGCTTGGTGCGAGCACCAATGGACTCAATCCGTTCGGTAGCCAGAGCAGCACGCACAGCACTTGGCCCGTGTTTGTATGGATGTACAACCTCCCTCCATGGTTGTGCATGAAGAAGAAGTACATACAAATGAGTATGCTAATTCAAGGGCCGAAACAACCTGGTACCGACATCAATCTGTATCTCGGGCTGTTGAAAGAGGAGCTAGCCACGTTATGGGAATCTGGAGCCAATACTTACGATGCCGTCACACAAGATTATTTCACTATGAGAGCCGCGTTGGTCACTACGGTGCAAGAGTATCCAGGTTGCGGGTATATCTCGGGGCAGGTTATCCAAGGATTCTACGCATGCGTTAGGTGCATGGATAACACAAGCTATCTCCAACTAGAGAAAGATCCAGGGTCATCGAAAACCGTGTTCATGGCGCACCGGAGGTGGCTCGGCAAGAATGATCCATGGAGAAAACGTGGAGACCTGTTCGATGGCAAATCGAGACCGAGGAATCCTAGAGCGTAGGAGCGAAGAAGTGGAAGAGTTCTGAAAACTGGAAAGATTGTCCTAAGCACGGAAAAGAAGCGAAAGAGGCAAACAAGACAAGCGGCGATGAAGGTATGGAAAACAAGGTCATTTTCGAGTTGCCATCTTGGAAGTTTCTCCGCCGCCTCATAGCCTCGACATCATGCATATCACGAAAAAGCGTGTGCGAGTCTGGTCGCCACCATAATCAACATGCCGATACGAAAGATGGTCCGAAAGCAAGGCACGACCTGATATGCTTGGGTATCCTAAGGAGCTTCACGGAGGACTACTCTTGATGATCGGAAGATGACGATGATCATGAGTCGGAGCGACACAAGGTTGTCGGAAGGGTAAAAGTTCAAGAAGAACGAATATTACTGCCTCCTTCTTGCTTCACTCTAAGCCGGATGAGATCAAACAGTTTTCAAGTGCCTTCTAGAGTCAAATTTCCTTACGGCCACGCTGGCAAGATAGCGAGATACCTAGACGAGCGGCGAGAGGTTCGATGGCATGAAGTCTCACGACTGTGCCGTGCTAATGACGCAGGTACTTCCGGTCGCACTAAGAGGGATAATGGACGAGCACGTCCGTGAAACGTTATTTGGCCTATGCAAGTTTTTTGACGTCATCTCTAGGAAGTCGATTGGCGTGAATCAGCTCGGGAGGCTACAGGAGGAGATCGTGGTGATACTATGTGAGCTTGAGGTCTACTTCCCACCCGCATTCTTCGACATTATGGTGCATCTGCTGGTCCATATCGTGGAGGACATCGTACAACTCGGGCTGATGTTCCTCCGCAGCATGATGGCGTTCGAAAGGATGAACGGACACATCAAAGGATACGTTCGCAACAGGTCTCGTCCAGATGGAAGCATAGCCAAGGGCTTTCTGGCCGAAGAGTGCATCTCTTTCTGCACGAATTATCTAGACATCGAGAACCCTGTTGGTCTTCCCGTCAACAGGCACCTTGGCAAGCTCGACGGATCTGGTCACCGAGAGGGTCGTGCATCGCATCGCATGCGACTTTGATTTTCGATCGTAGACTTTGATCGAGCAAACCTCGTTGCGCTTACAGCATTTAGAACTAGTCGATCCTTGGCATGCGAAGCACAAAAGGTTAATCGAGAAGAAGTACGAAGGGGCATACAGAGGACGCAGGGAGAAATAATCAAAGAGCACAACTCAGATTTCACGGGTTGGTTTAGGCAGACGCTCCTTGATAATCCCCCGCGATCGCATTCTTCTGACACGGAAAAGATCATATTCACCTTGCCGCAGGGACCGATGCAAAACCTGGTGACCTATCAGGCGTATGATATCAACGGCTACACATTCTACACAGAGGAAAAGGACAACAAGTGTGATTATCAGAACTCAGACATAACGTCGGAATTCTACACCGATGACAACGTGAAGGAAAGATTCTACGGAAGAATCGAGGAGATCTGGGAGCTTGACTACTGTAGAGAAAAGGTGTCGATGTTCCGTGTCATATGGGCAAAGAGCGTCGAAAGAGAAGACCGGTATTTCACAACCATGGTTATACCCGAAGCAGCCAAATCCAAGGCCGCCGGTGCAAACGTGGCCGCGAAAAATGAACCGTGGGTACTGGCTACCAAAGTGGACCAATGTTTTTTCATTACCGACCCGACAAAGCCTAGCCGTGTTGTCGTGGGGAGAGGAAAAAGAAACATCATCGGAATGGATGGAGTCGCCAACGAGCAAGACTTCGACCAGTACGACGATCCAAAGATTGAAGATGACGACGACTACGATGCAGCAACATACATCACAAGAAGAAAAAGGACAACCCTACCCAAAAAAGGTAGCCCGTTCGAAAGAAGAAACATTAAAGTGTCGGGGCTAAATTATTCAACCGCGACAAAGAAGGGAAAAAAGATTGTAAAACGCTAGCTCAAAAAATATTGTAAAACGCGTGGTTAAAAAAGATTGTAATATTCATGGATATGTTCTTATGAAATTTAGTTATACTTTGAATCATATTTGTACCACTTTTATGACATATATTATCACTTTTGGGCATTTTTGGAATATTTAAAAGTATTTTAAAAACAAAACAAAACTTTTATGGCATATATCACCACTTTTGGGCATTTTTGGAACATTTAAAAGTATTTTTAAAATAAAAATAAAAAAAATGGGGCACCAGGATTCGAACCTGGGTGCTCACAGCAGTGAGTAGAACCAGTGGGATAAGACAGTGCTAGTGTTAACTAGTGGGGTGGCCGCCCTCTTATCTGATAGTCCAACCCACATAGGCGTAGCGCACCCTGGCCAAGTGCGCTACGGACCGTAGCGCACTTGGCCAGGGTGCGCTACGCCTATGTGGGTTGGACTAGTCAACCGCGCGCGCCACGTCCGCCTCTCTCATCCCCATCTCACAGACACCACACCGCGCCGCTGCTTTCTCTCGATCCTCCACCGCCGCTGCTTTCCCGATCCGCCACCGCTGCTTTCTCGATCCGCCACCTCACACAGCTCTCGAGGAGGAGGAGGCCCGCGCTGCTGCCGATCCGTGGAGGAGGAGGAGGCCCGCCGCTTGTGGAAGAGGAGGATAGCGCCGCTCGAGGAGGTGGAGGCCGCCGTCGTCCGCCCATTGTCGTCCGCCCGTCAGAGGTGAGCGTCGCCCCTCCCCTGTCTCTCCCTCTCCCTCCCTCTCTCTCCCTCTGTCCCTCTCTCTCCCTCCCTCTCCCTCTATCCCTCTCTTTTGTTTAGCGTAGACTGATAACCTGAATGTAAAGTGTTGTGCACTCGTGTTCAGCATGGTTTCATGTTCAGATGAGAGATTTGGACCTTTGATCTACCGCTGCAAGCCTGCTAAAATTTTCCTCAAAAAAATTTCCAAATGTAAACCATGATGCTGATGGCCACCAAATCTGTAACTAGAGTTGAGTCTGCATATTTCTTTTATGCTCACCAGTTCACCCCAAGAGGTCAAGAGGCTCATTTTTACCTTATTAGAGATCCTGGCGTTCCCAAAATTACTAGGTTGTTTCATAGATTCGGTGTAGTTTTATTACCCATGGCATGTGATATAGTACTCACTACATAGGTTTCAAACGTACTGAACATATTTTAACTTTGCTAAAATGAACATCTGTCAGGCTTAATTGTCGCTTACTACACCAGTTTCTAATGAACTGGATGATAATTGGATAACAGGGTTTGTTTACTGAGAAAGTTATGTTTTTTTCTTAACAAAAGGAAGCTATGTGTTTTGATGAATTGGATGAGAATTGGATAACAGGGTTTGCCGCTGTCGTTATTGATCTTTTTATCTATCTCTAATTTCTGGGAGGATGATTGGAGTGATTTAGCTTTGTGCAATGCACTTCAGTTTTAATGATCATCGATGGCTTTTACCGTGTCAAGTCTTATGATTCCAACTGTTACTACCATTGTGCTACAGGCATATGTATATGCACTGAATTCAGCAATAACATGTTCCTCTGTTTCTGCATGCCAAGGCAGCAGGACCAACTTAGATTTACACTAAGCTCATTACTGGGGAGGAAAAGAACTGAATTAGCATATGCATAGTAGTAGTTTCCTGCTTTGATCCTAACATTTCTGAATTCCAACCAAAACCATGCTTGCAATTTTCATTCTGAATCTTGCCCAAGATCGCCTGACCAGTTGCTCTGTCTATATTGGCTGCCTTACCCATCATGCTTCCTCCAACAAGCGTCAGAATGGAACAAATATACACGATCAGATCATTCACATTGCGCAGTGGAGTGTTATACTACTTATTTCTTAGCAAGCGCCATGGTTGCAACAGGTTTTTTTGCATACTGCCATGGTTGCCATGGTTGCAACAGGTTTTTTTTGCATACTGCCATGGTTGCCATCTGCCATGGTTGCATGACCTTTGTCCTCAAGTAAATTTTGCATCTTATCTAAATTTACCAAAGAACCAAAATAGGTTGCTGTCAAGAATTAGCAGTAGGTTAGTTTATCTAAATTTTGCATCTTATGTAAATTTTGTATGACCTTTGTCCTCAAGTTAGCAGTAGGTTAGTTTTTTTAGGTTTAGTTAGTTGCTGTCAAGAATTAGGTTACTATTAGCAAGCAGTAGGTTGTGTATTTGCTGTCAAGTAATAGATTGTGTAGTTGCTGTTAGCAAGCAGTAGGTTTCAGAGGATTAGGATTAGGTTCAGAGGATTAGGAAATTTAAATGTTTTCAAAGTTGCCATCAAGAAGATAGTGTACATAATAGAAAATAAGGAGCAACTGGTAGTACAATAGAACAAGAACAAAACCTAGTGATAGTAGTAGCAACAACAAACTATGACAAGATCAATAGATCATAAATAAAATCAGCAGCATACTTGATGTCATATTTGTTGTCAATAGATCCATACTTGTTGTCATATTTGTTGTCATACTTGCTGTCATATACTTGCTGTCATATACTTGTTGTCATACTTGTTGTCAATGATAGTTGATATAATCTGTGGTGATATAACGTAGCGCACTTGGCCAGGGTGCGCTACGCCTATGTGGGTTGGACTAGTCAACCGCGCGTGCCACGTCCGCCTCTCTCATCCCCATCTCACAGACACCACACCGCGCCGCTGCTTTCTCTCGATCCTCCACCGCCGCTGCTTTCCCGATCCGCCACCGCCGCTGCTTTCTCGATCCGCCACCTCCGCGCTGCGCTCTCGAGGAGGAGGAGGCCCGCGCTGCTGCCGATCCGTGGAGGAGGAGGAGGCCCGCCGCTTGTGGAAGAGGAGGATCGCGCCGCTCGAGGAGGTGGAGGCCGCCGTCGTCCGCCCATTGTCGTCCGCCCGTCAGAGGTGAGCGTCGCCCCTCCCCTGTCTCTCCCTCTCCCTCCCTCTCTCTCCCTCTGTCCCTCTCTCTCCCTCCCTCTCCCTCTATCCCTCTCTTTTGTTTAGCGTAGACTGATAACCTGAATGTAAAGTGTTGTGCACTCGTGTTCAGCATGGTTTCATGTTCAGATGAGAGATTTGGACCTTTGATCTACCGCTGCTAGCCTGCTAAAATTTTCCTCAAAAAAATTTCCAAATGTAAACCATGATGCTGATGGCCACCAAATCTGTAACTAGAGTTGAGTCTGCATATTTCTTTTATGCTCACCAGTTCACCCCAAGAGGTCAAGAGGCTCATTTTTACCTTATTAGAGATCCTGGCGTTCCCAAAATTACTAGGTTGTTTCATAGATTCGGTGTAGTTTTATTACCCATGGCATGTGATATAGTACTCACTACATAGGTTTCAAACGTACTGAACATATTTTAACTTTGCTAAAATGAACATCTGTCAGGCTTAATTGTCGCTTACTACACCAGTTTCTAATGAACTGGATGATAATTGGATAACAGGGTTTGTTTACTGAGAAAGTTATGTTTTTTTCTTAACAAAAGGAAGCTATGTGTTTTGATGAATTGGATGAGAATTGGATAACAGGGTTTGCCGCTGTCGTTATTGATCTTTTTATCTATCTCTAATTTCTGGGAGGATGATTGGAGTGATTTAGCTTTGTGCAATGCACTTCAGTTTTAATGATCATCGATGGCTTTTACCGTGTCAAGTCTTATGATTCCAACTGTTACTACCATTGTGCTACAGGCATATGTATATGCACTGAATTCAGCAATAACATGTTCCTCTGTTTCTGCATGCCAAGGCAGCAGGACCAACTTAGATTTACACTAAGCTCATTACTGGGGAGGAAAAGAACTGAATTAGCATATGCATAGTAGTAGTTTCCTGCTTTGATCCTAACATTTCTGAATTCCAACCAAAACCATGCTTGCAATTTTCATTCTGAATCTTGCCCAAGATCGCCTGACCAGTTGCTCTGTCTATATTGGCTGCCTTACCCATCATGCTTCCTCCAACAAGCGTCAGAATGGAACAAATATACACGATCAGATCATTCACATTGCGCAGTGGAGTGTTATACTACTTATTTCTTAGCAAGCGCCATGGTTGCAACAGGTTTTTTTGCATACTGCCATGGTTGCCATGGTTGCAACAGGTTTTTTTTGCATACTGCCATGGTTGCCATATGCCATGGTTGCATGACCTTTGTCCTCAAGTAAATTTTGCATCTTATCTAAATTTACCAAAGAACCAAAATAGGTTGCTGTCAAGAATTAGCAGTAGGTTAGTTTATCTAAATTTTGCATCTTATGTAAATTTTGTATGACCTTTGTCCTCAAGTTAGCAGTAGGTTAGTTTTTTTAGGTTTAGTTAGTTGCTGTCAAGAATTAGGTTACTATTAGCAAGCAGTAGGTTGTGTATTTGCTGTCAAGTAATAGATTGTGTAGTTGCTGTTAGCAAGCAGTAGGTTTCAGAGGATTAGGATTAGGTTCAGAGGATTAGGAAATTTAAATGTTTTCAAAGTTGCCATCAAGAAGATAGTGTACATAATAGAAAATAAGGAGCAACTGGTAGTACAATAGAACAAGAACAAAACCTAGTGATAGTAGTAGCAACAACAAACTATGACAAGATCAATAGATCATAAATAAAATCAGCAGCATACTTGATGTCATATTTGTTGTCAATAGATCCATACTTGTTGTCATATTTGTTGTCATACTTGCTGTCATATACTTGCTGTCATATACTTGTTGTCATACTTGTTGTCAATGATAGTTGATATAATCTGTGGTGATATAATTGTAGCACTTGAAATTGTGCTTGTATATGAAGCACTTTATTATGTGTGTATGTAGGTTCTTGTATGAAATGAGTCCCGATTTTTGCCGGAATGTTGATTAACTTCCGTTTCGGCAGAAATCGGGCACTCCTAGTTTAAGAAAATTAGCAAAGGTCATGCCGGATTTTTCCGTGCATTTAACCAATTTTTTTTATTAGTGCGAAGATGTGTGAAAACGACGAGGCTGGATGTTCTAAGTGCATCAGCGCTGAAGGAGAACTCAGACCTCCGAATAAACAATTGACATTCTGGGAGGCGGCCCAGCGGCTAGAAGACGATGAAGAATACCATCCTTCGGAGAGCGAGGATGATGAGATGGAAGACGCGGAGGAAGCAGCCGAAGGAACGACGGACGATGAAACCACTGATGGCGGCGAGGGCACACGGAGTGGTAGCAATCCTCCTAAGAAGAAGAAGAAGAAGAAGAAGAAGCCGAAGGACCGGCGTCCGAACACGGTCGGCACGGTCAGGGAGGAAATTACCGAAGTGAGCCCATCAGGGGTTCCTTTGGAGCCCGCCCATGTCGTCAAAGGGTACAGTGGGCAAGTGGTGGCGATCACCCGGACAACCATATCGATCAACACCGAGAATCTCCGGCATAAAGATAATGGCCACTTGCGCACACTCCTCTTCGAGAAGCTGCACGCAAGATACAAGTTCCCCGCTAAGTATCAGAACACAAATTATCATGGGAACGAAGTAAACAAATCCACCCTCACAAAGATGAGCACCGCCCTGGCCAGCTGGAGAACCCGGATAAAGAAGAATATCTATAAAGAAGGCAAAAGTCTCGAGGAGATCCAGAAGATTGACCCGCAGATCACCGAAGATCAGTTGTGGGAGTTCAAGGAGAGGTGTGAATCCGAAAGAGCCCTAGCCAATAGTAATCGGGGAAAGGTGCTGCAGGCGATGAATATAGGTCATCACCATCTCGGATCTGGTGGATACAGAACCGCGGAGGCCAAATGGAATAAGGAGGATGAAGAGTATAGATACAAGGGGATAGAAAACCCCTTTGCTAAATTCGAACACGGGCAGGTTCGAAACTTCATCAGGGCCCGTTACCATGTAGACCCAAAAACCAAACAACTCACCGCGGATCCTGCGGTGAAGGAATTCGAGGAAATTGTGGTAAGTATAATCTAATTACCGCGGATCAACTCGATTGCAATCTAATCGATGATCTAAATGATTCACTGTTACTTCTTCTGCAGGAGGAGGAAATTGTTGCTAGTCATGGATCTCAGGGTTCCTCATCCGAGGGGTCGACGGCGGCCACCCGGTGGGATAACCCTTTTAACAGGGTGATGAACCGGGCCAAGAAAAAAGAGCCGGTTACGAAGAAGCCGTCGTCGGCTGGCCGTCTGGCCGGCCTCGGGGGTAAGAATTGGGTGGATCATTTTGGTCCACCGCCGAGGACGCATGTGGCGCCGTCGGGAAGGAGCGAGGAGGAAAACCGCGAGGTTCAAGAACTTAAGGCACAAGTGGCGCGGATCCCGCAGATCGTCCAAGACAACCTGGCAATCACCCTCACGTCCTTCCTGCCTACCTTGGTGGAGTCAATAGCGAACTGGAGTGCGGGTGGTCGAGTAGGGCCGTGCTCGATTCCAAGCATGGTCAGCAGCCACTCGAAGAATGCGGCACCGACGAATCAGCGAATGCGTGTTCGTGACTCCGCCCACTTCACCTGGCGCCGCAAGTGTTGGTGACTCCTTCCATCACATGGCGCGGAGTACATGTTGGTGCCTCGCCATCGTCGGTGGAACCGAGCTCCAAGCACCGTCGGTAGGGAGAATACACCGCCGGCACCGCGCCATCAAGCAGCCCTTCCGTCTCTTGCACGCCCGTCGCCGTATGCGGTGCGTCGACATTAGCCGATCTCGACGCCATCACGGTAAACAAATTGCTTTAATTACTGCCTTTCATGCCATCTATTACTCTTATGGCATCTCTGACGACGCCGTACATGTTTTCCGCAGACGGATGTTCCTTGCACTCTCTTATGCTACGTGAACAACGAGCTGAGGGATGTTGCCAAGGGTACCATCGTTCAACCCTTGCAGCGCACGTTCCACTCAAGGCCGATGTCAGATAGCGTGCATAGGGTTAAAATTAGTCGGGTGCTAAGGGGCTGCGATGACCTGGAACCTCCCATTCAACCCCCAGGAGCGGATGAAGAAGAGCCGTCTGTCCTCAGAACTTGCTTCGGCTTATTCTTGCTATGGCCAAAGAGCATGATCTGTTTGGGGACGGCGGGGGCCATCACACCACAGACAACAACACCGCCTGTCGTGCCAGCGACAAGCGGTGGCAAAACCTACGCCCTCGCCGTCACCTCCACGCGGTGGGTCGGATGATCATGTTGATGATATGCACATGGCGCAGGATCCGGTCGAGGACGACGAAGACTGGAATGATCACTTCTTCAGCACTCAGTTTAGCAACGAAGACCTAGATGGTGGCCCCACAGAGAAAGCCACTATCACCAAGCGTCTATTTGGTTCTCAGGAGACGCCTCCATCTTGCGCCTTCTGAGATCCAGTGATACAACCAACCGCCCTTTATTCTAAGCCCGACACACTACATAGGGGCGGTGCTCGGTGCGATTACTGCCCGCTCTCCAAAAGGAAAAAAGGGCAGGAAAAGAAAATCTAGCAGCTCGAGCCAGCCGGTGGCGTCAACAACTGCGAATCCGATCAGGTTTCGGGACGGCCACCAAGACCCGAGGGTATTATGTGGAGGATTCATGTGGCGGGTGAGCCCATGCTACCTAAGAATTTGCGGAAGCTCGCCAGTTCGGAACTACAGAGTGTGCATGACGGCGTGCTGACGATAGAGAGACGCCTTCTATCGGAGAAAGATCCCTCGCACCCGGTATTCGTGGTTAAGGTGACACCAGGCTTGGGCTTCGTCGACAATGCCCCTGCGGATCTGTTCTTCCTGCGGTTCGATGACATCTTCAATATGTTCCACCTATAACCGCTGCACTATACCATGGTGCGTCTGTTTTCTCTTAGCCTGGCCATGCAGATCATTAGAGAGAACACACCGGGCATCGCTATAGTGGACCCCTACTACATGCGTGACGGCTGCTTGGGTTCCCCCGCCGAACGACGTATCGTGGCCTCGTACCTAAAAAGAATCCTCGTGGCGAACAAGACAAAGGAATACATTCTCGTGCCTTACTTTCCCGAGTAAGTCGTTATTCACTCGCCACCGTCGATTGGCTTTATTAGATCATCATCATTCTTTTTCCAACACATTCCATTTGATTTTTTTGCGCAGAGATGAACACTGCACGCTCATCTCCTTATTGCCGAAGCATTCCCACGCCACGTATTTCGACTCGGGGAGTCTAGAAAAGAAAAAAAACTACGACAAGATTAAGGAAGTTCTGGATGATGCTCTCACTGGCTTTGCCTTGACGGAAGGCACCACCTTCGTGCGTACGAAGGTCAAGTTTAGCGAACCGTCTTCAACCACGTAACGGAGTTCCCTGCGTGAAGCGGTAGGAAAACAGAAGAAGGAAGCCTACTACGCAATCCATCACATGAGGGTTCCTACTTGACCAATGAATTCTACGCTGCGGATCATCTCAAATAGTGGGCGAAGCAAAGGCCAAGATCAATGATTCGGATATTAGACAAGAGATGTATCGCATCCAGCAGCAGCTTGGGGCAATCATCTTCGTGATGTCATGACTTCGGGGATCTTCTCTGAGGAAATATCCCGAATAACCGTGACATAGAAGATCGCAAGAGATGCAGGGTGACTATAGGAAGTTCATGACGAGACAAGGTCCTCCGTTCCTAAGCCGAGCCAGAAGGCTTGATGTTGGCCTAGTTGTAGTTACAAACTATAGATGACCTTTGTGTGTGTGTGGACAAGTGTACTTATCTTATTAGGTTTATGAATCATCGCTTACTTATTTTGCTTATTATTATTATATATCAATCAATGCTTGTTTTTTTTGCTTACTCTTTGGTCCTTTGCTCACTTTGGTCCTTCTTTTTTCCTTACTCTTTTTTTTGAGAAAAATGCCGATGATTGAAATGTCGTGGCACACTATATATGTGAATGTGCTACGATGGGATTGTGAACCTTGTGATATGCACAAGTCCAGGTCTTGTGCATCCTACTTGGCTCACCGTTCCATCATAGCATATTCCTGTGTCCAACGACCTATGTATATATATGAGGCATTCTTTTCGAGTTATTTTTGTCTTTTTCGAGAATAATGCCGATGATTGAAATGTCGTGGCATAATATATATGTGAATGTGCTATGACGGGATAGTTAGCCTTGTGACATGCACAAGTCCAGGAATTGTGCATCCTACTTGGCTGACTGTTCCGTTGTAGCATATTCGTGTGTCCAACGACCTATGTATATATATGAGGCATTCTTTTCGAGTTATTTTTTTCTTTTTCGAGAATAATGCCGATGATTGAAATGTCGTGGCACACTATATATGTGAATGTGCTATGATGGGATTGTGAGCCTTGTGATATGCATAAGTCCAGGTCTTATGCATCCTACTTGGCTCACGGTTCCATCATAGCATATTCCTGTGTCCAACGACCTATGTATATATATGAGGCATTCTTTTCGAGTTATTTTTGTCTTTTTCGAGAATATGCCGATGATTGAAATGTCGTGGCACAATATATATGTGAATGTGCTATGACGGGATAGTTAGCCTTGTGATATGCACAATTCCAGGAATTGTGCATCCTACTTGGCTAACTGTTCCGTCATAGCATATTCATGTGTCCAACGACCTAGCTAGTTATATATGAGGCATTCTTTTCGAGCTACTTTGGTCTTTTTCGAGAATAATGTCGATGATTGAAATGTCGTGGCACACTATATATGTGAATGTGCTACGATGAGATTGTACGCCTTGTGCTATGCATAAGTCCAGGTGTAGTGCATCCTACTTGGCGTACGGTTCCATCGTAGCATATTCCTATGTCCAACAACCTAGTTATATATGAGGCATGCTTTTTGAGTTTTCTCTTTTTGATTTAGGAGTACTTTCTATAAGTGTATCTTCATATGCGACTTTAATTATACATGTTTTTTCAATCACCGATTAATTATTATTGTCAACTTGTAGATGACGTGGTACGTCATGTACAAGGGACGGGTTCCCGGAGTCTACGATGATTGGGAAGACTGCCGGAGACAGGTGCACCGTTTTAGCGGCAATAGCTACAAAGGGTACAACACTATGGCGGAGGCGGAATCTAGATACACACGCTATCTAGCGGGAGTTAGGACAAGGAACCGGATGAAGACCTACACCTTCGTCGCGGCGGTGATCATGCTTATCTTCTTTGGTTGTTTATCCCGTATTTGTGTCTAGCTAGTTTAGATGTCTAGGCGAGCTTCCGAGCTCTAACTTGTTCGATCGACACATGTATTCGCATGTCACCAACTACTACTTTGTAACTTGATCGAAACAATGTAAGTTATACTATGTATTCATGTATGAGACTTATTTATATGTATTTGTTTCAAGCTTGTTTTTCATATTGTGTATTTATATATATAATTGTATATCTTGTATCTGTATGTGTATATCTGCTGTAATATTGTATATAATCTGTATTATATATAATCTGGCTCGAAAATTAAAAAAAAACAAAAAACACACCTGTGGCGCACATGATCTACCTTCCGTGGCGCACTACACCTAAAGCGCACTATAGAAGCTTAGTGGCATACTGGGAAGTGCGCCACAGAAGATCCTACGCGTAGCGCACCTGCCTACATAGCCGTGGCGCACTAGCAGGTGCGCTACGCCTATCTTGACACAACCGTGGCGCACTAGACAGTGCGCCACGGCTGAGAGATAGCCGTAGCACAAGGCACGCCACAGATGATGTTTTCAGGTGCGCCACTAAATGTTGTTTTCCTAGTAGTGTTATGAGCATGTGAGGTACATGGATCATGTATTAATAAAATAGTATTTTATTGTATTTAACTATTATATATGTTGGCTATTTTGTTGGCTCTAAGTGACATAGCAACGGCAGTCAGCAGTGAGCTTTATTATTGAACTTGCTCTTACATAAAGATGTTTAATGTGATGTCTCTTTCTCTATGTTTGCATGCAAAACTTGTATTAGGAAAGATCATCGAGGTAGAAAATATATTTTTGGTAGTGGCATTGTATTAAAAAACAGAGGGAGTAATTCACATTTCCGAAAAGAAGAAACCATATTATAAGAAATTGCCGAATAGTATTAGTATTAATTTGACAAAAAATATGACCTAGCTAGTAATCAGAAGGTTCACATTCTAGTTAGAAATTTTATATACTCATATAAGTAATGTAGGTGCCGGTTGAATCTTCCGGGACAGTGAAAAAATCAAAAGAACTAAATGCATTTCATACATGGAATCATCACAGGTTGTCTTCCATGAGATCCGATGTTGATGTTTCATAGTCTGGTGGTTTGCACAGTTTCGCGATTGCATAAAAATATGCTGAACTCCATCTTGTCTTGCACATTAAGTTGATCTTCGATCTCCTTTAGATGTACGTCTACTCTTCAGAAATCTTTAGAGAGCCGTCTTGCAGCCGCATGAATCAGGTCGGTTGTGAGCTTCTATGTGTAGGCCTTTGAGTCTTGAGTGTTGAGGTCTTCATGGGTAGGAATCGTGGATTGAGGCCCGTGAGAGGTCTAGGCAGAAATCCACCCATCACCAACATCGGCCGATCCACCGTCCAATAGAACCCTAGCAAGGAAGAATAGCAACCAATAGAACAGTATGAAAGATTTGCACTACTATAACCATGACAGTGAAGATTGTCACATGCATATTAGAATCCACAAGGGAAAAGAGTAGTTATGTGACATTAATCATCTCTAAGTGAGTACCAAAAGAGGGGGAAAGGAGCAAAGCTCTCTCTAATTCATCATCTCCATCTATCTAGGTTTTCTAGGAGGAGGTGAGGGCATATATATAAGCCAACCACTTAAACAAGGGTAATTTAGGTATAAACATGAAGTTCCGGATGAATTAGGGTGTTACATGGGTCTAGGCCCAACTTAGATCTCGCATGCCCAATGCGCGAGCCAGAGACTCTAGTGCTTGTAGGTCAAAGATTCCAGTGTGGCTAGAGGCTCCAGTGTCGTTGTGATGGAGACTCTAGTCTAGGGTCGCGAGGCTGGAGTTTCCGGGCGGTCTCTGGACAGTCTCCAATCGAGGGTTCTGCAAGGTGTCACCACTGGTGTCACGAGCCTAGGAGAGTAGGGACGGGTTACCTTGAGGCATGGAGAATATTCTGGTGTGGAGGCAGCGGAGACTTTGATATGCAGATGTCGGAAACTCCGGTCTTGAAGCTGTTCCTTCTTACATCTTCTCTTCCATGCTTCGTTCTTGGTTGTCTTGGGTGGAATGGTGATGACCATATACCGTTCTACATCAACGAGCACAAACATGCGTGCTAAGCATCTGACGATGTGGTCTTCGAACAATAGGCAGAGGAAGGCCACAGTCATCGACATCGACGACGAGCAGCTCGATGCGGTTGGAGTAGGGATTGGTAGAGAGGGATGATACGTCCAAAACGTATCTACTTTCCGGAACACTTTTGCTATTGTGTCTCCTCTAAACTTGTGTGATTTGGATACAACTAACACAGACTGATGTTGTTTTCAGCAGAATTACCTTGGTGTCTAGTTTTTGTGCAGAAAATCAACTACCAGGAAAAATCCCAGAAAATATACCAAAAATCCTATTTCACCAGAAGATCCACGAAGCCAGAGTACAAGATGGAGGGGAGCCCTGGGTGGCCCACACCCCCTGCCGCACGGGTGGGCCCGCCCCGTGCCTGGGAGGGGTGTGGCCAGCCTAGGCACCCCCTCGGCCTCTCTCTTTGCCTATAAGATGCCTTCTGACCTAAAAACTCTGGGGGGGGGGGGGTCGACGTTTTTCCAGAAAGAATTCTGATGCGCCGCCACCACCAGAAACCACGATTCGGATCCAGAAACTCCGTTCTGGCACCCTGCCGAGACGGGTAATTTGGGGAGGATCATCGCCATCGTCATCACCAACGCCTCTCCATCAACCATCCATGTTTACCTCATCCATGAGTGAGTAATCCCCCACTATAGGCTATGGGGATGGTAGGGATTGGATGAGTTCTATCATGTAATAGAATAAGATTGTTAGGGCATGGTGCCTAGTATCTCTATTAGTGCTATTTGACTTTGTTGCAACTTGTTGTGCTTAATGCTTGTCACTAGGGCCCGAGTTCCATGATCTCAGATCTGAACTTATTATTGAATCATTATGATCGTATTGTTTGTGATCTTATCTGCAAGTTGTGTACACATATCATTGTCCGGATCCAAAGGCCCCGAAGTGACAGAAATTGAGACAACCAGAGGGGATGGCTGTGATGTGAGGATCACATGTGTTCATGGAGTGTTAATGCTTTGCTCCGGTGCTCTATTAAAAGGAGCACCTTAATTACCAGTAGTTCCCTTGAGGCCCCGCTACCACGGGCTAGCAGGACAAAAGATGTTGTGCAAGTTCTCATTGTGAGCACGCATGACTATATATGGAGCACATGCCTATGATTGTTTAGTACTTGTATGCTTGTTCTTATTTATCTACAATTTCCCTAGATCTTGAAGTTACATGTTTAGACTCGTCCATGCAACGCCCGTCCATCCATCCCTATGCCTACCGCACTCATATCCTACTGTTTGTTGCTACTATTACTATTGATCTTGTTTCACTGCTGCAGTTGCTTTGTTGTTGCTACTACAAAATGTTGCTACTGATAAACTTCTGTGGGCAAGAACTATTTCCAGGTGTAGCTGAATTGACAACTCAGTTCTTAAGGCTTGCAAGTATTCTTTGGCTACCCTTGTATCGAATCAATAAATTGGGTAATACTACCCTCGAAGACTGTTGTGATCCCCTATACTTGTGGGTCATCAATACTATTTTCTGACGTTGTTGCCGGGGAGCATAGCTTTATTTGTAAGTTCACTTGGATCTACTATTTTTCACTGCTACTCCTTCCATCATGGGGAAGTCTCGTGATGAAAAGTTTCCTATTTTACCATCCACTACAAGAAGAGGTACAGTCCTAAACACCTCTGCTTATCTTGATTCACCGTCTGTTATAAGTAAGCTTGTTACACCACCACCACATACTCATGCTACACACACTGCTACTACTGCTGAATCTGAAACTGCTTTTGATACTCATGATGTTACTTCTACTGTGCTTGATGCGAGTGGTTTATTAGGTCCTTTCCTAGATGCTACTATGGCTAGTCTAGGAAATACTGAAACTCCTAGTGAAGACACTGTTACACCTGTTAGCTCACCTGAGTCTAGAGAGAGATACGATATTAATGATGGTTACATTGAGTTTACTGATAAATTTGTTGAGGAGTGCCGAAACACACATGTTGCTAGTGCTATTAAGAGTCTCCTTGAGAGGTGTACCATTATTCTAGACTATCCTATGATCCTAAGTTTGCCACCTCTCCCATAGATATTAAAGATAAATATTATGATTTCTCTCTTGATTTATCCTATTTGGACATTGTTGAGAAAGAACCCTTTTATGGGACTGAAAATGAGAGTGTTGTGGCTCATATGAATGAGCTTTCCACTATGAGTGCTTTATTCTCTGATGATTTTAAGATGCGCAAGTACTTTGTTACTAAGATCTTCCCTTTTCACTAAAAGGATAAGTTAAGGCTTGGTTTAATAGATTACCTCCTGGTTCCATTGATAGCCCTGATTGCTTGATTGCTTCTTTCTTCCAGAAATATTTTCCTCCCAGTGCTAGACATGCTGCTTTGTAGAAACTTTTTGATTTTAAACAGGGGGAAGAAGAGAAATTTCCTGAGTCATGGACAAGGTTCTGTGCCTTGATTCATGCACATACTAGATGTCCATTACCTAAAAATGAGCCTCTTGATATTTATTATAATGGACTAACTAATGATTCTAGGACATACCTAGATAGCTTTGCTGATTATGTTTTCAGGAAAAGAACTCCTACAGATGCTGAAGAATTAATGGCTAAAATAAGCAAGAATTATGATGATTGGACTTCTACTGAGCTAAATACACCTAAGACTATTACTCCCGAACCAGTTGTGCCTGAACCAGTTCCAATACCAACACCAAAGAAGAGGGGAGTTATTGCATTAAATGATAAAGTGATTAAGGAAGCTAAGAAATGTCTAAAGGAGAAAGGTATTAGAGCTGAAGATGTGAAGAATCTACCTCCTATAGAAGAATTATGTAAGCCAATTCCCCACTCATCTACTATTGAGGTACACTCTCTCCACTTTGATGAAGGTGATATTCCCTATGGTAAGCCTCCCGATCAATGCTTAGAGGAACTTGACACATTTATTGTTAAACAAGGTAATTTTAATAAACAAGTTCAGAATCATTTATTGTAAACTCTAGAGCTATTAATGAGTTGAAAGATATTATAGAAAGAACTGCTAATGATATTAAAATGCTTTGTAATCACTTTCAAATGGTTCAAACCAAACTTGATCAACTTGCTAAGGTACAAAATGATATGCTAGTTAATGCCTTAGGAGATAAACATGCTTATGGAATTTGAACTAGGAGTGGTATAGCCACTCAAGATCCTTTATATCCTGAAGGACACCCTAAAAGAATTGAGAAGGATTCTCAACAAGGTGAGAGTAGTGGTAGGCCTCATAAGAGAAAGAAAAATAAACATAAAATAGTTGAGGAACCACTTGAACCTGCTGGAGATCCTAATAGTATATCTGTCTCTGATGCTTAAACTGAGAGTGGTATTGATAAAAATGATGCTCCTGATAAGGATGAAGTTGAGGAAGAAACTGAGAAGCACACTAAGAACATTAGGTACACTAAGGAAGATTTTATTGCTAATAAACATGGTAAATAGAGAGAACCTTGGGTGCAGAAACCTATGCCTTTTCCAGGTAAGAAACACAAGTCAAAGGAGGAAGAACACTACAACAAGTTTTGTGAGTGGATGAAACCTTTATTTTTGCAAATTCCTTTGACTGATGCTATTAAGTTTCCTCCTTATTCAAAGTATGTGAAGGATATTGTCTCTAATAAAAGGAAGATTCCTAATGAGGAAATTTCTACTTTGCTTGCCAATTATTCCTTCAATGGTAAGGTTCCAAAGAAACTTGGTGATCCAGGTATACCAACTATTCCTTGCTCTATTAAGAATAATTATGTTAGAACTACTTTATGTGATTTGGGAGCTGGAGTTAGTGTTATGCCTTTTTCTCTCTACAAGAGACTCTAGTTAGAAAAGTTGATACCAACTGATATATCTTTGCAAATGGCTGATAAGTCAACTACTATTCTTGTTGGTATATGTGAGGATGTTCCTGTTCAAGTGGCTCATAATTGCTTGGTTTTAACTGATTTTGTTGTGCTTGAAATGCCTGAAGATGATAATATGTCCATTATTCTTGGGAGACCTTTTCTTAATACTGCAGGTGCTGTCACCAATTGTAATCAAGCAAAAGTAACATTTAATATTAATGACAAAGAGCATACTGTTTATTTCCTCGAGAAGGTTGATAAGAGCTATTGCCTGAATTCCATTGAAAATATTGAGAGCATCAAAGTTGGAGAAATATATTGTCCCATTCCACAAGAAAATTTTGAAACTATTATGATTGGGACCATTGCTATCAAGTTTGAGGTAACATAATCACCTTGTGGAATGCGAAGTTTTGTTTCATATAAGATTGTTTTGGTAACAAGACTTGATCAACCTTGTTAACAAAAGGATTTTAATGAACAAAATAATGTTTTCACTATGGTTATTCTTGCTTTCTTTTAATTTTCTCCTTCCTAGTCTTTGATTTTTTCTCTTGTTAGATTTGGTTTTGCTAGTTGTTTGCTTGTTACAGTGTCTTAGAACTTCTGTAGTTTTGGTTTTGGTTTGCTTTTGCTTATTCTAAAAAAATCTTTTCTGTGAGAAAATCAATTTTCATACCCTGAAAATTGGCCAAAAATAAAGTTTCCCAAAAAATTCCAGAATATTCAAAATAAATTTTTCCTCGAAAAAAGGGCAGAGGGACACCTAGAGCGGCCCAGGGGCCATCCCAGGCTAGCACACCCCTGGGTGGCGCGGCCAGCCCCGAGGTGGCGCCTGGCAGGGGTGTGGCCCTCCAAAGTGCCTCCTCCCAACCATCTTCTTTCTCTCTTCCGAAAAACACCGGAAAACTTTCTCAAGCTCGAGTTCCTGCTGTTCTTGCTCCTGATTTTTAATCTCCTTGCTCATCCCATCTTTGCTGCTGATTTTTGGAGGGATTGCTCCTTGGTATGTGCCTCCTCCGCTTGTCCAATTATATTTGTGATTGGTAGATTGTATCTTTGAGTATTTTGCTGCTATAGGTGACAGGTTGCGTGACCTTGCATGCTTGTTCTATGCTTACAGATTACATTTTGATGCATGTGTAGCCCTCTAGCAAGTTCCTATAGTAGTTTCTCATCATTTATCAACTTGGAAATCACTTGGTTTGATGTTTGTCTAAAAATTTCAGAAAGGAAGATGTGTGCTTACCCACTGAATCAATATGATTTGATGGTACCTAAGCCAATGAAATTCCATCGTGAGGAAGGAGTCTTCCCTTCCATTTATCCATGCCCTGAATTTATGTAGAGGGAGTGTCCCAACCTTTATTAACATAAGGTGGTGTCCCCTGTGTTTACAATGCTAGTCCCTGGATCAATAGCTAGCATCCACAGTTTAGATGTAATATCAAGAAACAAAGGTCATAATATAACTTTATAACCAGGAATAACATAATTTTATTACATCATTACATAGCTCATTTGGCTATTACATTACATTGCAGCGGAATAACTATAAGCATGGGTCCTTCTTCTTCAAAGTGCCACAGGCAGATGTTGGTTGTAGACTTTGTAATACTAATCAATCAATCTTCACTAAAATCAATCAAACCTACAACATTACAAGTTACAGCCACAAGGGTCAATACATTTGAGTTGTATTGGCAAGTTTCACTACTATGTTGAATATAAGTGGATCCTATCATTACATGCACATTTGGCTAAGTAGGGTTGTAGGCTCATTTGCATAAAGCAATAATTTATCCTATCTTTCAAAATGGTTTTGGTCTTTTGACAAAACTTTGAAAACTTCTTGGTAAAGCCCAAGTGTTGTAAGTTATTATCAAAATCTTTTGAACTCCTTGGTAACCCCAAGTGTTCAAGTCTTCAACAAGACCTCTTGAGTTCCTTGGTAACCCCAAGTACATCAAGTTTTAACCAAATCTCTTGAGCCCCTTGGTAACCCCAAGCGCATCAAGTTTTATCAAAATCTCTTGAGTTCCTTGGTACCCCCAAGTGCATCAAGTTTTTAATTTAGAAATTGGAATGTCGAGATCTCCCATAGCTTCATACTTTAGTTGCTCAGTATTGTCCATAACCTGGGACACGGCTAAGTACTTAGATTTTATTATCTTCTGCAGAAGGAGTACACTTTACCCACATGTCACAATCTCATCTTGTTGCCACCAGTGGCCACTGGATTAGTGCTCACCAAGATGGAGTACTGGTAGATTGAGAATGTGACGAAGTCTTTCCAAAGGGTCCTCCCATACACCATTGCTAGCTTGTCTTCAGCACCCATGAAGCATTCCAGATCCCCATGTCCAGTAAACTAAAGACAATGTATGGATCTTCCCAATGTAGTTGACTAAGCCAGAGCCATAATAGCATGTGGTTGCACACGAAAGCCACAATTGGAGAAACATGTTCAATCTCTAAGTTTCCTGGGTGGTTTCCTTTGGAGCACAACACAAAGAGATTTCCATAGACATGGTTCCTTTTGTTGCCACCTTCTCCAAAACTCAAAGTATCCTTTGCCACCCAGGTGGTTCATTGAGTCCTTGTTTTATTATATAAAATCACAAGTCCTTTTCTCAACTTCATAAAATCTCAACATGTATCTCTTTTCAAAATATATATAGCATGGCTAAGCATGTAAAACTACATTGTTTTCTCTAAGGAATGTATAGGGAATCCTATTAGGATTTAGCATAGCATAAGTATAAATTTATCTTTTCATGCATGTTTCAAAATCCACTAAGTATAATGAAAATAGTAGGACTTTAGACGATAGTGTAACTTGCCTTTTTGGTAGGGAATGTTGGTTCACTCCTTGATCTTGCTAGTCTCACATTTTTCTAACTTCACTACAAGTCAATCAAGCAAACACAAAATCAACTAGCATTCCAAACCAATAATCAATCAAACAATTTCACACACATAAAACAATGGGATCTAAATCATGCATGTAAGCATGAAAATGATGGTTCTATTTGTAAAGATGGTCTTCACTAGGCTTCTAAACTTTGTAAGGTCCAAAGTGGTCATTTTTCCAAAGTGGCAAAGTTATTTGCAAAAGAGTTTTGTCCAAAAACCATTTTTAAATCCATTCAACATTTTATGTGGTGGAAAAACATTTTTATTAAGCAACAACTTTAAGTGGTTCACCATATAAGTTGTTGATTCTCAAAATTTGGTGTTTATGGTCAGTAGGTTTGGTCCAAACCATTTTCCCAAAGTTTTTACTCCAAATTCATTTTCATAACAAATCCATTACTTTTATTTGGCTAGAAATGGGTTAAGTCAATTTAATCCATCCTAGATTTTAACAAATTCATTTTCCAAACTATGGATTGGTTCCTAGGGTCAATGAGTTCACCACATACTATTTTGCCAAGGTTTCATTCTCAAAATCATTTTTGAATCATTTTTCTAATCTAAACAAGCATACAAAAGTTTCTGCAAAAACAAACACTCTAACAGATACTATTTGCTAAACCAAAGGCATGGTTGGCTAGGGCTTGTTCCACTGATTCCAATGATATAAAATTTGTAATTTTTGGACGTGTGGATCAAAAGTTACAAAGGTTTGAAATTCACATTCTATTCTGATTTCAATCTGTTTTTAAACGGAACTAGTGACACGCGACACTTCCTAATTGGACGGTACCGGTTCGGGTGGATCACGCGCTGCAGACCGTAGGATCTCATTTAGATCGAGCGGCGCAGAGGCATACGATACCTCTTCGCTTATGTTCTATTACAGCCTTACGATCTAGATCTAACGGACGCAATCAATCAGACCACTAACTGGCGGCGCTGCGCTGCGGTGGACGGCGGCGACGGTCAGGCGGCGGGCTAGCGGCTGTTCTAGGAAGCAAGGTAGACAGAGGGGGTGCTCACCGAGATCGCAGGAGGCTGGCGAAGCTCAACGTGTGGTCGACGAGGCAGGGGGCGCACGGGAACGGTCGCAATTGCTCGTCGGAGGCGTCGTCGGCGTCGGATGGTTCTGTCCGCGGTCGAAGTCGACGCTGTGGATCACGCGGAGGCAAACAGAGGGTATGGTCAGACGCGTAAGATCAAGGAGGTGACGTGTGCGTGAACTAGAAGGCGCGGGGCGGTCGGAAACTACCTGGGTACTTGCCGGAGTTGAAGATGGCGGCGGGCGGCGAGCTTGGTCGGGTCGACGAGGCGATCAAGCGAGGGCGATCAAACGAGGGGGACATGGAGGTGTGGGGAGGTGTGAAGGTGGGAGCTAGGTCGAGGGGGGGAACGGGTGGCAGAAGGAGCAGCGGCGGTTTGGAGATGATTCCGAGCAGCCTGGTGGCGATGTGGAGTTGGTGTTTGCGGGGAAAGACAGAGGGAGGAGAGGTGCTTTTGTACGCATGGTCAGGGGCGAGATTAACGCAGCCATTATTCGTGAATTTACTCGTGGATTGAATGGCAGTGAACGGCAGCGAGGTTTGGGGGATAAAGGGTCGCGCGGGTGAGGAGGATGAACAGGGAGGTGGGGTCCAGTCGTTAGTGAGGATGCGAGAAGGAAAGGAGGTCCACCGGTCAGTCTCTGCACGGGTTAGAAAATGAGTATGAAACGTTTTTCTTCGGGGAGGAAAAGCTGGGCTAGTTCTGGGCCTTGTGGGCTTGGCCGGCTGGGCTGGTCCAGACTCTATTTTTTTCTTTCCTGAACCTTGTCTTTTTCTATTTTCCAATTCTGTTTTGAAATTTCAAACAACCAAACAATGTTCAAATCAAATCAAACAATCACCAAACCTTTCACTATGAATTTGGTTCTGTTCAGTAACATAAACCAAATTCCAAAACCAAAATAATATTTTTTTTATTTTAGGGTCCATTATTAATTAAATAATAGACCATTGTTACTAAAATCAAAATAGGATTTGTTTTATTCAAATACTCCTTTTGAAATCTATTTATTTTCAAAACCAAATCAGTAGGTTTTATTTGAAAATATAGATACTTGGAAAACTTATTTTAAATAAATAAATAAGTTTTAGTGTTTATTTTAAAATAGTAAAACCCTTATTAATAAAAACTTGGATATTGAATCCTTATTATTTTATTTAACTAAACCTTTTCCACTTTTATAAATGTTTTATTTCAAAAGCTTGGCCAAGGTTTAATTTGGCTTTATAAAATAATTCCTTATTTATAAAACTTCTATTTCTTTTTGAAAACTAAATCCTTTTATTTAAAAGATTCAAAATAGTAATTCAAAATATTTTTATTTCCTTTTATTAAATGTTTATCTTTTTAAATCCCTTTAGGATTTTATTTGATCCAACTTGGTTTGAAGTTCCAATTTAATTCAAAAGTTTCTTACGTACGAAAATCAAACAAAGTTTTATTTTATTCATTTATTTTCACATTACAAGATTTGGAAAATCTTGGGATGTGACAGGCTACCACCCTTAAAATAAATCTCGTCCCGAGATTTGGGAAGGCTAGGGTTACAAGTAGGTTCAAAACAACTAAGGTACTACCACCCTTAAAATTTTTCAAGCAAAAATTACATATTGGCCTTCTTGGGATCCTGGGAAAATTTCTCTAAGCAAACATTTGCATTGAGTCCTTGGTCCCCATACTTGACTCATGGGCCAAGGTTGAGTTTCTCCATAGGCTTGTTCAATTTATTCTTCATCTTTTCTGGACAGTTGCTTGCATAATGTCCTGGGTTCTTGCAATTGAAACAGTGGATGTCCTTGAGTTCTTTACGTGGCTCTTGTGGACAAGTTGCTACATAGTGGCCTAGTTCTTTGCAGTTGTTGCACACTACTTGGCCTATCTCTTTATTCTTCGGGTTCTCTGGGCATTCTCCAGAATAATGTCCCATTTCCTTACATTTATAACATTGTACATGGCTTTTGTCTATCTTTTGCTTCTTGGGTTTCTTTGATCCTTTGAATTGGTTTGTTTTGTTTGGAGGTAAGGTAGACTTGGATCCTTGCACTCCACCTTGTTTCCTTTGTTCAACAATGGCATAGATGGGGCATTGGATAGGAACATGGCTGTTTCCTTCACATAGGTAGCAAGTAGCTTGAGAAGTGGGGCATTGTCCAACAGGATGTTTCTCTTCACAGTTGGGGCATTGATCTCCATGCTCCTTGGAAGTATGATCCTTGTCTCCACAAATAATGCAAGCTAGGGCTCCATCTAGGATAATATTTCTGTCATCCTTGTTGTCAAAAACTCTTTTAGGATAGCTTTCTTCCATTTTGATCATTTGATCAGTCACCTTAAGCATCAGTTGGCCTTGAGTTTCCAGAAATCCTTGTAGCTTTGGATCTTCTCCACTAGTGTTGGCTATGAATTGAGCTGTCACTTGGTTCAACTGGTGTTGGGTTGCTATGAGCTCTTTCATGCTGTCCTCTTGGTTGGTGTTGGTGTCATCAACCTTGATGTTGGAGTCTCTTGGGGTAGTCATCTGTTTGGGTTGAAGGAAGATTAGAATAGGTAAGATATTTCTAAGGAATCAAATCTAATCACACACATCACAATTCTCACAACAATGTGCATGCAATCACAAACAACTTTTCGCTCAAACAACAAAGTTCAAGCATATACTTAAGCAACAAAAATATTTTTTGTTACACCACATAAGTTGGTGTGTTTTGACTTATCTAAAATATGGTGGTCCATCTATATGGTTTACTTGTGATCTTTCCTTCCTTCATGATTCTTCTTGTATGAGATCTTGGTTTCCTTGAGAAAAACTCTTGGTTGCAATAACTTCTAGTGATGTGATCTTCTTCTAACTTTTGCATCCCCTCAGTCTCTAAATCTTGAGCAAGATTTCCTTGTCTCACTTGTAGTCCTTAGTGTCATCCAAGTTGGAAATCCTTGGTGAATATGCTGAAGATGTTGAAGTCATTAGATTTGAAGAAGTTGAAGTCATTAGAGTTGAAAGTGTTGAAGAAGTCCTTTGCACATGGTGTAGTCTTTGGTCATGGGTAGGTTTTTCCATCAAGTTGAAGTAGAAGAGATGTAGAGTTGAAACCAAAATGGTTGAGGAAAGAGTTTACAAGTGTTTTTGTAAATAAGTTTTTGGAACAAAGCAACTCCTATTTTTCTAAGGGTTTTTGTCCAATCCTAGGCTTACAAATCCTACAGGCAACACAATGCTCTGATACCATCTGTAGAGGGAGTGTCCCAACCTTTATTAACATAAGGTGGTGTCCCCTGTGTTTACAATGCTAGTCCCTGGATCAATAGCTAGCATCCACAGTTTAGATGTAATATCAAGAAACAAAGGTCATAATATAACTTTATAACCAGGAATAACATAATTTTATTACATCATTACATAGATCATTTGGCTATTACATTACATTGCAGCGGAATAACTATAAGCATGGGTCCTTCTTCTTCAAAGTGCCACATGCAGATGTTGGTTGTAGACTTTGTAATCCTAATCAATCAATCTTCACTAAAATCAATCAAACTTGCAACATTACAAGTTACAGCCACAAGGGTCAATACATTTGAGTTGTATTGGCAAGTTTCACTACTATGTTGAATATAAGTGGATCCTATCATTACATGCACATTTGGCTAAGTAGGGTTGTAGGCTCATTTGCATAAAGCAATAATTTATCCTATCTTTCAAAATGGTTTTGGTATTTTGACAAAACTTTGAAAACTTCTTGGTAAAGCCCAAGTGTTGTAAGTTATTATCAAAATCTTTTGAACTCCTTGGTAACCCCAAGTGTTCAAGTCTTCAACAAGACCTCTTGAGTTCCTTGGTAACCCCAAGTACATCATGTTTTAACCAAATCTCTTGAGCCCCTTGGTAACCCCAAGTGCATCAAGTTTTATCAAAATATCTTGAGTTCCTTGGTACCCCCAAGTGCATCAAGTTTTTAATTTAGAAATTGGAATGTCGAGATCTCCCATAGCTTCATACTTTAGTTGCTCAGTATTGTCCATAAACGGGGACACGGCTAAGTACTTAGATTTTATTATCTTCTGCAGAAGGAGTACACTTTACCCACATGTCACAATCTCATCTTGTTGCCACCAGTGGCCACTGGATTAGTGCTCACCAAGATGGAGTACTGGCAGATTGAGAATGTGACGAAGTCTTTCCAAAGGGTCCTCCCATACACCATTGCTAGCTTGTCTTCAGCACCCATGAAGCATTCCAGATCCCCATGTCCAGATGGCCAAGACAATGTATGGGTCTTCCCAATGTAGTTGACTAAGCCAGAGCCATAATAGCATGTGGTTGCACACGAAAGCCACAATTGGAGAAACATGTTCAATCTCTAAGTTTCCTGGGTGGTTTCCTTTGGAGCACAACACAAAGAGATTTCCATAGACATGGTTCCTTTTGTGGCCACCTTCTCCAAAACTCAAAGTATCCTTGGCCACCCAGGTGGTTCATTGAGTCCTTGTTTTATTATATAAAATCACAAGTCCTTTTCTCAACTTCATAAAATCTCAACATGTATCTCTTTTCAAAATATATATAGCATGGCTAAGCATGTAACAACTACATTATTTTCTCTAAGGAATGTATAGGGAATCCTATTAGGATTTAGCATAGCATAAGTATAAAAATATCTTTTCATGCATGTTTCAAAATCCACTAAGTATAATGAAAATAGTAGGACTTTAGATGATAGTGTAACTTGCCTTTTTGGTAGGGAATGTTGGTTCACTCCTTGATTTTGCTAGTATCACATTTTTCTAACTTCACTACAAGTCAATCAAGCAAACACAAAATCAACTAGCATTCCAAACCAATAATCAATCAAACAATTTCACACACATAAAACAATGGGATCTAAATCATGCATGTAAGCATGCAAAGGATGGTTCTATTTGTAAAGATGGTCTTCACTAGGCTTCTAAACTTTGTAAGGTCCAAAGTGGTCATTTTTTCAAAGTGGCAAAGTTATTTGCAAAAGAGTTTTGTCCAAAAACCAGTTTTAAATCCATTCAACATTTTATGTGGTGGAAAAACATTTTTATCAAGCAACAACTTTAAGTGGTTCACCATATAAGTTGTTGATTCTCAAAATTTGGTGTTTATGGTCAGTAGGTTTGGTCCAAACCATTTTCCCAAAGTTTTTACTCCAAATTCATTTTCATAACAAATCCATTACTTTTATTTGGCTAGAAATGGGTTAAGTCAATTTAATCCATCCTAGATTTTACCAAATTCATTTTCCAAACTATGGATTGGTTCCTAGGGTCAATGAGTTCACCACATACTATTTTGCCAAGGTTTCATTCTCAAAATCATTTTTGAATCATTTTTCTAATCTAAACAAGCATACAAAAGTTTCTGCAAAAACAAACACTCTAACATATACTATTTTCTAAACCAAAGGCATGGTTGGATAGGGCTTGTTCCACTGATTCCAATGATATAAAATTTGTAATTTTTGGACGTGTGGATCAAAAGTTACAAAGGTTTGAAATTCACATTCTATTCTGATTTCAATTCTGTTTTTAAACGGAACTAGTGACACGCGACACTTCCTAATTGGACGGTACCGGTTCGGGTGGATCACGCGCTGCAGACCGTAGGATCTCATTTAGATCGAGTGGCGCAGAGGCATACGATACCTCTTCGCTTATGTTCTATTACAGCCTTACGATCTAGATCTAACGGACGCAATCAATCAGACCACTAACTGGCGGCGCTGCGCTGCGGTGGACGGCGGCAGTCGAGGCGGGCTAGCGGCTGTTCTAGGAAGCAAGGTAGACAGAGGGGATGCTCACCGAGATCGCAGGAGGCTGGGGAAGCTCAACGTGTGGTCGACGAGGCAGGGGGCGCACGGGAACGGTCGCAATTGCTCGTCGGAGGCGTCATCGGCGTCGGATGGTTCTGTCCGCGGTCGAAGTCGACGCTGTTGATCACGCGGAGGCAAACAGAGGGTGTGGTCAGACGCGTAAGATCAAGGAGGTGACGTGTGCGTGAACTAGAAGGCGCGGGGCGGTCGGAAACTACCTGGGTACTTGCCGGAGTTGAAGACAGACGGCGGCGCTCAGAGCTTGGTCGGAGTCGACGCTCAGGGACGCCCGCGGTCAAACGAGGGGCATGGACAGATGTGTCAGGAGGTGGGGAAGGTGTGAGCTAGGTCGAGGGGGCACGGGGTGGCAGGTACTGGCCGGAATTGGAGAAGGACGCTCATCGGAGCAGCGGCGGTTTGGAGATGATTCCGAGCATCCTGGTGGCGATGTGGAGTTGGTGTTTGCGGGGAAAGACAGAGGGAGGAGAGGTGCTTTTGTACGGATGGTCAGGGGCGAGATTAACGCAGCCATTATTCGTGAATTTACTCATGGATTGAATGGCAGTGAACGGCAGCGAGGTTTAGGGGATAAAGGGTCGCGCGGGTGAGGAGGATGAACAGGGAGGTGGGGTCCAGTCGTCAGTGAGGATGCGAGAAGGAAAGGAGGTCCACCGGTCAGTCTCTGCACGGGTTCGAAAATGAGTATGAAACGTTTTTATTAGGGGAGGAAAAGCTGGGCTAGTTCTGGGCCTTGTGGGCTTGGCCGGCTGGGCTGGTCCAGACTCTATTTTTTTCTTTCCTAAACCTTGTCTTTTTCTATTTTCCAATTCTGTTTTGAAATTTCAAACAACCAAACAATGTTCAAATCAAATCAAACAATCACCAAACCTTGCACTATGAATTTGGTTCTGTTCAGTATAATAAACCAAATTCCAAAACCAAAATAATAATTTTTTTAGTTTAGGGTCCATTATTAATTAAATAATAGACCATTGTTACTAAAATCAAAATAGGATTTGTTTTATTCAAATACTCCTTTTGAAATCTATTTATTTTCAAAACCAAATCAGTAGGTTTTATTTGAAAATATAAATACTTGGAAAACTTATTTTAAATAAATAAATAAGTTTTAGTGTTTCTTTTAAAATAGTAAAACCCTTATTAATAAAAACTTGGACATTGAATCCTTATTATTTTATTTAACTAAACCTTTACCACTTTTATAAAACAAAATGATTTATTTCAAAAGCTTGGCCAAGGTTTAATTTGACTTTATAAAATAATTCCTTATTTATAAAACTTCTATTTCTTTTTGAAAACCAAATCCTTTTATTTAAAAGATTCAAAATAGTAATTCAAAATATTTTTATTTCCTCTTATTAAATGTTTATCTTTTTAAATCCCTTTAGGATTTTATTTGATCCAACTTGGTTTGAAGTTCCAATTTAATTCAAAAAGTTTCTTCTGACCCTGAAAATCAAACAAAGTTTTATTTTATTCATTTATTTTCACATTACAAGATTTGGAAAATCTTGGGATGTGACAATTTATGAGAGCCGGAGAGATCTTCCAAGATTTCCAAACTATAATTACCAATGCAGGGTTGGAACACTTCGTTGAAGGTGAACCTTTTTCAATATGTTAAGCTAACCATGGCTGTGGTGTAGGACTTCTGGTTTACTTGGTCTTTGATGGCTCAGTTGATGTGGATCCTATTGGGAACCCCAAGAGCAAGGTGTGAAGCAGCACAGGAACAAGTCTTTGCTCAGTAAGAAACCGAGGTTATCGAACCAGTAGGAGGAAGGAAACGTCACATAGGTGTTGCAAGCAACGTGGAAACCTGCACAACACAAACTCAAGACTTTGCCCCAACTAACAGTGAGGTTGTCATTCTCACCAGTTGTTGTAACAAAGGATTAACTGTATGGTGTAGAAGTTAATGGTTTGCACCAAGTAAACAGGTAACAGTGGAAGATGTATCAATGGTAAAGATTGGACCGGGGTCCATAGTTCACTAGAGGTGCTCTCCTTAGATAAACAACATGGCATGAAGGGTAAACAAATTACAATAGGGCAATTGACAGGAGCTGAGCAAGGCATAACAATGCAATACCAGACAAAAAGATCCTATGAGATTCGATTGGGCAATACAACAATATACATAGACCGCCATCCAACTGCATCTATGACTAGAAGTCCACCTTCAGGTTATCATCCGAACCCCCTCCAGTATTAAGTTGCAACCAACAGACAACTGCTTTAAGCAAAGTGTGTAAGGTAAACAATCCACTTGTTCCATGAATAAGAGACTGTTACTTTCTCCCTAGTGGAAACAGCACATCTACAACCGAAGAGATTTCTGTCACTTCCCTTGGAAACTAGAGGCATGAACCCACTATCGAGCATAAATACACCCTCTTGGAGTCACTAGCAACTACTTGGCCAAAATAGCTGTTGGAGATATGCCCTAGAGGCAATAATAAATATAGTTATTATTATATCTTTGTGTTTATGATAAATGTTTACATTCATGCTATAATAGTATTAACAAGGAAACATTGATACTTGTGTGATTTGTAAACTTAATTGAAGTCCCTAGTATAGCCTCTATACATCACTAGCTTTTTGGTTGATAAATGATTGTGGTTTCCCTATCATGAACATTGAGATGTTATCAACAACAAGATCATATCGTTAGGAGAATGATATGGTGGACATACTCCTATAGATAAGCGTAGCATAAAGATCAAGTCATTTTAATAGTTTAATTGCTATATGCTTTCTGATACATAGTAACCTAATTCCTTAGACCATGAGATCATGCATATCACCTTTACCGGATGGATGCTTTGATGACATCAAACACCACACCGTAACTGGGTGGCTATAAAGGTGGCATTGAGTGTTCGGAAAGTATTGGTTGAGACACATGGATCAAGAGTGGGATTTGTCCATCCATATGACGGATAGATATACTCTTGGCCCTCTCGGTGGAATGTCATCCAATTAGCTTGCAAGCATGTGACTGGATCACAAGGGATCACATATCACGGGAACGAGAAAAGAGTACTTATCGGTAACGAGGTTGAACTAGGTATGCAGAGATACCGACGATCATAACCTCGGATAAGTAAACTATCGTGAGACAAAGGGAAATTGGTATCGTATGTAAGTGGTTCATTCGATCAAAGTAATCGAGAAATATGTGGGAGCCGTATGAATTTCCATTCCTCTATTAGTTATTGTTCGGAGAAGTGTCTCGA
This sequence comes from Avena longiglumis, assembly GCA_030063025.1. Classification (NCBI taxonomy): domain Eukaryota; kingdom Viridiplantae; phylum Streptophyta; class Magnoliopsida; order Poales; family Poaceae; genus Avena; species Avena longiglumis. The sequence goes on from CP125977.1 coordinate 475,516,663, forward strand.
TCATGTCGCATAATTCACGAACCGTAGGGAGACACACTTAAGGATTCGACGTTGTTTGAGTAGTTATGGTATTATGAGAAAGAGACCGAATGTTGTTCGGAGTCTCGGATGGGATCCGGGATATCACGAGGTGATCCGGAATGGTCCGGAGAATAAGATTCATATAAGGAAAGTCCCGTTTCGGAGTTCGGGAATGATTCCGGTGTTTTCATCGGGAATGTTCTAGAAGGTTCCGGAATGTCCGGCACTCCGGAGGGGAAGGGGTACATGAATGTGTCATTGCAATTTGGAATGATTGCATCATGTACTAAGTGTCATCGCTGTTCCAAATAAAGGATTAATCGAATCCTAGTTTGAAAAAGTCAAATAGCTAAATTGAAAAGTCAAACGGCTAAATTTGGAAAGTGGAAAAGAGGAGGAGGAGGTGAAACCGAGTTGGGGAGGGAGTCCTTGTGGCATCCCGCAAAACCACTACTAGAAAATCGCGTTGAATTTGTGCATTGCATCGTCATCATCATGCATTGTTTGCATAAAACTATTTTCGCAAAGCCGTTTTGTTTTCTAAACGCCCCATCTTTTATTCAAACGCCAAACACCGGGTCTCCGGAATTATTTTGTTGTCGCCTATCGGGTTGCGAAAGCCGTGTTTTAAAACAAATAATATTTAAATTATTTTAGTAGGGGCGTCAGGCACGTGTCGATTGACGACCACCCCATTTTTATAATCGGTCCACCTTTTTCTAAACCTACCAACTAATCTACCCCAACCCAGCCTCCACCTCACCCCACCTATCCCACCGCCACGCCACCTGCCTCTCCTCCCAACCAACCCCAAACCGCCACAGCCCTTGCCTCTCCTCTTCCCACCCAGCTCACAGCCCCCCTCGCTGGCCCACCCCACAGCCCGTGCCCTCTCTCCAGCCTTTCACCTGCCGCCCCACCCCACAACTACCCCTCTCTCTCACACCTGCCACCCGGCCCCACGCCCGACCCCACCTGTCCCCACCGAGCCACTCTCCTCCTCCTGCCACCACTACCGGCCTCCCAACCACGCGTCCCAGCCAACCACCAGCCTCATGCCTGGCTCCCTCTCCCTGCTCATGCCTTGGTCAACCTTGCTGCGAGCTCTGCCCAGGCCGCTCACTCCGCCGTCTCCTCCCGACCAGCTACCCGACCAGCCATGCCGCCTCCCCGCCGGTGCTCCCGTCGCCCCCACTGGCCCGCTCCTCCCCTCTCCGTCCTCGCCCCACCCTCTGCTGCTCCGACCTCCTCCCAGTGCCGCCCGCCTCGCCCTCCGGCCCGGCTCACCGTCTCGCGTCGCCGACTGCCGCCCGTCGACCTCCACAGCCCTCCCTCCTCCAGCTCGTCGCCTGCTGCCGCCCAGACGTCGCGTCGCCGCCTCGCCGTCCAGCTCCGCTGGCCGGTCACCTCTGCCTGCCGCCGCCTCGCCGGTTCTGCGCCGAGCTCCGCCGACCGGCCGCACCCGTCGAGCGGTCCTCCTCCGCCCCTCGCGTCGGCTCGCTGACTCGACCGCCGCCAAACTCCATCGTCCGCCCGAGCCCGCCGCCTGTGGGCCCCGCGTCTCCCCCAGCGTCGGCGCCCTCCCCACTCGGCCCTCTTTCGTCTGCCAGTACAAGTGCAGCCACACGCCTTCCAACACGCTTGTCCAAGAACCTAGACCGACAGCTGAACCCGAGAACTCGAAGTGTGTCGGGGCTCGAATCAAGTCTGCCATCCTCCCTGGGGGTGGATTTTCAAGGCCTTCGTCACGGATGCGACAAGAGCTCGACAAGATCCCCTTCTTGGACCGATCCTCGAGACCCGGAGACCATATCGGGATGGAGACACTCGAAGAACCTCCAACAAGATCTATACCTCGGAATCCAAGACCGATCCCGGGGCGCCCAAACCCCGTCAAGACCCCGATCCGTGGAAACCGAAGACCGATCCGGAGCCCGATCCGAAGACCCCGGTGCGACAAGTACTCCGTCCCGGACACCAAGTTCTGCATCCCGAACGCCAAGACCGACCGGTACGCGGTACCGACAAGACCCTCGCAACGACAAGATCGACCCTGTGGGACCCGACAAGATCGGTACGACGACAAGAACGACACCGACCCGGAAGCACCCGATGCGCCCCGACACCGAACCAAGTCCTTCCCGGAGTCCGAGAACGCTTCCGCCGAGACCGACCTGTCGAACCCCGAACCCCGGAAAACCCAAGACCTGTCGAACCCCGATGTGTGAACCTCCTATCCGAGAACCCTATTTTATAATATAATAACAACTTGATGCATAATAATTGTTCATCGCATGCATATCTGTGGTTTGGGGGCCTTATGTCGATTCACCTGATAATTAAATATGGGGCCCATATGCGGGCAAATCTAGCCTTATATTGGCCTCATTTAAACTTGTGAAGCGAACCGGTGATATATTTTGCCTGGTTAAACAACATTTAAATTGCGGGGTAGTTAAATAATTTGAACCGTTTAATAATTGTGGACCCGGTTCCGCTTAATATGACCTAATTGCACGCACCTTTGCCATGCCATACATCATACATGCATCATGCCGATCTTCGCGTTGTATTAAATATAGCATCCGTGTTTCTTCTAGCGTTTTGCTTCTTCGCGGATAAGGCCGATGAGTTGATGTGAGCTTCGCCCGATCTTGGTTGAACCTTCGACAATGTTTTCAGCGAGCATCTCCCCCTTTCTACCTATCTTACTTTTATAGTATTTATTCCCTCATGTTGATCTATTGCTATCTGTGTTGCGATGCTCTAGTTTCCGTACCCGTGATATCCCTTGCAGCCATATATTGCCTTGGACACATCCTAATACCTGTTGTTTGGTAGATAGTTGGACTTGCGTGTCGTAGTCGCTTGCTCAAGTGCTGTTGTGGGTCGTCAAATGCCACAGTTGTTGATGTATTGCCGCATGTTGATGTTGGAGATGATCCTAGTTTTACTTATCGTTCACTTTAATTTCTGTTTAACAACTAAAATTGAAATAAGCAGAGGCATCGGTGGGTGATAGAAAATAATTGGTTTCCGAACGCCCACTTGTGTCCCGTAGGACCCCGAGTACTTGATACCTGTTCTTTGTTTTATCGCGCTATCCACATCCGGGAGGTATATGGGACCCCCACAGCGAGCTTGATTCCGTCTTATTTCTTGGGGCCACAAACTAGTTTGAGGTTTTATCTACTATCCTGTACTTATGCCATGCTACTGTTTATTTACGTTTGTCGAGGAGCACCTGTCTTGCTTAGGTAAGCGGAATGTTTTGTGTATCGACACCCCGAGTTTTCGGGTTCCCGATCGCTTGACCATTGTCGCAAACCTTGAGTCCGTCTCGGAGCTTGCTTACTTCGTTGCGGGGAGACTCCAAGGGGTGGCCCCCTGAAATATTTCTGAATCCTGTGATTGTTCAGTCGTGAAAGCCTCGTTGGGTTTTGATTTGGTTTTTCCGAGGTTGAACGAGCGTGTGTTGCTATTGTGTGGCATCCCGCAAAACCACTACTAAAAAAAATCGCGTTGAATTTGTGCATTGCATCGTCATCATCATGCATTGTTTGCATAAAACTGTTTCGCAAAGCCCGTTTTGTTTTCTAAAACGCCCCACTTTTGTTCTAATGCAAACCCCGGGTCTCCGGATTATTTTGTTTTGTTGCTATCGGGTTGCAAACGTTCCAATTAAATTAAATAAAATATTAAGTTATTTTTAGTGGGGGCAGTCGAACGGGCCAGATCGACCCGAACGACCACCCCCAGGATTTTAAATCGGTCCAACTAGTCTGCCCCTCTAAATCCTATAGCTACCCAGCTATCTACCCCAACCCAACCCTCCACCTCACCCCAACCACTCCCCTCGTGACACCTCACCTTTTCTATCCCCCCAACCAACCAGAACCGGCCACGTGGCCCAGCCACTCCCTCTCTCTCTCCTAAGCTAAACCCACCCCACCACTCCTGCACACACGCGCACATGCCGCCCCTGCCCCGATCCCGAGCCAACCCACTGACCCACGTCCTCCCCTGGTCCCACCCGCTGGCTGCCCCCCCCCACGCGCGGCACCTCCCCACCGAGCCGTCCCTCACCCCACGCCCACCTCCTTCGTCCTCCTTCCGCCTGCCCCCTCCGGCGCCGGCGCGAGCGCGCCTTGCCGGCCTCCGTCGGCGAGCGAGCATCGGGCGCCCACCAGCAGCTCGCCTCCCTGCACCGCCCCCGAGTCCCTCCGTCCTCCTCCTCTCCCTCTGCCCGCGTGCACCCTCCCGCCCCGCCTAGCTCGCTCGCCGGCTCGCCGCTCCGGCCGCGCACCGCCAGGGTCCTCTCTCTCTGCCCCGCCGCCTAGCCCGCCTCTCCGCTCGAACCTCGCCGCCGCTCCCCTGCAAGCTTCCTCTCTCCAGCACCTGCGCCGCCCGCCGCCTCGCTTCCTCCCTCTCCTCCACCTCTACTCGCGCCTCCACCCGGCGCGTGCTCCTTCTTCTCGGCCAGCGCGCTCGCCTCGCCGCCCCAGGCTCGTCGGCGCCCGCGAGCCGCGACCCTCCTCCGCCTCCGCGCTCGGCGCGTCCCGAGCGGCCCCGCCTCGCCGGGCCGCGCCGCTCCGCCGCGCTCACCCGCAGCCCGGCCCGTGGCCTCCTCCGCCGCGCCTACCTCGCCCGCCGCCCGGCGACCCCGGCCGCGCCGCTCAAGCCACCTCGCCTCCGGCGGCTCCGCCTCCACCGTCTGCGCCCTCATTCCCGGTGACCCGCCTCCCCGGCGTCCCCTCCGTGGCGCCGCGCCAACCACCGCGTCCGGCCTCGCACCTCGCCAGCCGCCCGCCACGGCACCGTCCCGCGCTCTCCCGGCGTCGTCTGCCCGACCCGATGCGCTGCTTCCGCTACCTCCCGCCGTCCGCCTCCTGTTCCCCGCGCCCGCGCCCAGCCGCGGCCCGTCGCCTAACCGCCCGTGGCCCGCTCCACCTGCCGTGCCAAAAGCTGCAGGCACCCTCGGAACCTCTAGCCTTGGACAGGCCTCCATCGGCCTTCCTCGCCGGCCTGCAGCGCTTCAGAGCAACGTGAGGTGTGTATGTTGTGTGGCCATGGCACAAACAAGTGCACAAACTCCGGGAGACCCCAAGATCTTCACGGATTCAAGACCGAACCGGGGGCCGCCATGACCTTGGCAAGGATCCGACAAGATCTCCGTCCTGAACTCAAGGGCTGCCTCACGGACGCGAGCCCCAAGACCACGAGGCATGGAACCGACAAGTTCGCCCTACCCCCGGGCGCCAAGTGCTTCACCCGAGCGCCAAGTCCGACCCGGCGACGCGGATGCGACAGTGTCGTCCCGGACGCCAAGGTTGCCACGAGCGCTCGAGCGTTAACACCGACTCGATGGCGCGGGCCCAACAAGACCCTCGCACCGGCAAGATCGACCCCGTGGGACCCGACAAGACCGTCGCGACGACAAGAACGGCATCGGTCCGGAAGAATTCGACACGCCCCAACACCGAACCAAGACACACTCCGGACGCGACAAGAACTACCCCGATCCGAGACCCTAACCCCGGAGTTCGAGAACGACCCCGTCAGAACCCTGGACCCTGTAGAACCCCGAACCCCGGAAACCCCAAGATCGTCGAGACCCCTCAATGTGTGAACCCCTTCCCGAAACCCTATTTTATAACATAATAACAACTGTTGCATATTAATCATTCTCCTCGCATGCATAATCATGTGGTTTGGGGGGCCTTATGCCGATTCACCTAATAATTAAATATGGGGCCCATATGCGGGCAAATCTAGCCTTATATTGGCCTCATTTAAACTTGTGTAGCGAACCGGTGCCATCTTTCGTCTTGTTAACGCAACACTTAAATTGCGGGGCTTCTAAATAACATGAACTACCTAATTAATTGTCGGGACCCCGGTTCCGCTTAATCTGACCTAATTGCACCGCACCGTTGCCATGCCATACATCATACATGCATCATGCCGATCTTCTGCCATTGTATTAAATAGTGCATCCGGTTTTCTGCTAGTGTTTTGCTTCTTCGCGGATAAGGCCGTTGAGTTGATGTGAGCTTCGCCCCGATCTTCGGTTGAACCCTTCGACAATGTTTTCAAAGAGCATCTCCCCTTTCTACCTATCTTACTTTTATAGTCTTTAATTCCCTCCGTTGATCTATTGCTATCGTATTTGCGATGATTTAGTTTCCGTACTGTGATATACCGTGCAGCCCTATATTGCCTTGGACACACCCTATTACATTGTTTGGTAGATAGTTGGACTTTGCGTCGTAGTTGCTTGCTCAAGTCTTGATGTGTGTCGTCATATGCCGATTCTTGATGTATTGCCGCATGTTGATGTTGGAGATGATTCTAGTTTTACTTATCGTCACTTTAATTTCTGTTTAACAACTAAAATTGAAATAAGCGAGGCATCGGTGGGTGATAGAAAATATTTGGTTTCGAGCCCACTTGTGTCCCGTAAGACCCAGTACTTGATACTGTTCCTTGATTTATCGCGCTATCCACATCCGGGAGGTATATGGGACCCCCCTGAACCAGAGCTTGATTCCGTCTTATTTCTTGGGGCCACAAACTAGTTTGAGGTTTTATTTACGATCTTGTACTTATGCCATCCTACTTTCTATATTTAAATTGTGCGACAGATAGCACCTTTCTGTTTAGGAAGGCGGAGTGATTCTGTGATGCATCGACACCCGAGTTTTGGGTTCCCGATCGCTTCACCATTGGCGCTAACCTTGAGTCCGTCTCGAGCTTGCTTACTCCGTTCGGGATCTACTCAAAGGGTGGCCCCTGAAATATTTCTGAATCTGTGATTGTTCGATCGTGAAAGCCTCGTTGGGTTTTGATTTGGTTTTTCCGAGGTTGATCGAGTGTGTGTTGCTATTGGTGCACCCCGGCCGGGTAAAACTTTCTGAAAGCCGTGTCCGCGGATATGGACGACTTGGAGCACAGTATCTCGATCATAGACAAGAATAACTAAAGTTTATTTGCTATAAATTTGACTTATAATGACTAGTAATCAGCTCCACTATAATGGAATGACTAAATAATACTGCCCACAATTGCTTGTTTTGTGTGTCGCTTGCGACCATTGTACCTGACTAGTAAGTATTGCAACTACAACAAAATGGCTGAATAAAAGTACCAACAACTGCTGGGTTTCGGGTTTATCTCATGCTATCTATATCTGATTAGTAATTGTTGCAACTATAACGGAATGGTTAACTAAAAGTGCCCACTGCTTATCTTATCAGGATGATTATCTAAACCTGACTAGTAATTGCTGCAACGATAACTGAACAAGTAAAACTGCCAACGGTGTGAGTTCCTCGGTTGACTTCCTCGTTTGGTCTCGAGGGAAAGCCGGGATGGGTTTGTTTGATGATAGTATCGAGTTGGATCCGAATAGGTCTTTCTTAACCCTCTCTCGATAGCCGCCGGTTGTATCGAGTCTCTATAGGTTGTTTAGTGCATCTTTGCCGCCGCTTGATCCACCATACCTATGTGGCGAGGACGCCGAATTCTAGCCTCGCCGTGTCTTGGCCTCGATCTTGGCGCTCCTCTTTTCCTTTGCCCTTTTCGGCACCTTTTTGTTTAAGCGGGTTTGAGATCGATGTCGTTAGCGGTTACCCTTCCGGCTTGGCACAGGCGGGTTATGGGCCATTGGTTATTCTTCAGGGCTCTTAGCCCCATTTGCTTCTTGTCCGTAGTCGGACGCTCTACCGCTTTCAAGGTGATTTGGATCTTTGTACCGTATATATGTATTCTTGACTCATTGAGTCGCTGTTGTATATATCTGATCTGTGGGTCCCATCGAGGACTGTTGTGTAATGTTGTTACTTCGTTTTCCACCCGCACGAAAGTGCCTGGTGGGCACCTTTGAATCGTTTCTATGCGGGTTTGGCAAATTTCGCTCAAACTTGCATAGGTCCGATTCTGAGGTGTTCTGAGTGGTATCGAGCTCGGCGATTCGATACCCCACAAGTCCAGCCTGTAGGATAACCTAGCTAACGGCCGAAGTAGAGTGTCAAAACTATTTTTGAAAATCGGTTGGATAGTTCTGATTAGGTCTGATTTTACTCCTTACCCCTCTGCTGTTCCCCTCTTACCTCTACGTGTTTGAATCCTCTCTCTTCTCTCTCTTCGAGTCCAGGATTTCTCGTGGTTGGGTTTCCGTCGCACCTTCAGGGTTTCGTTTTCTTCCTTTTGTAACGGAGGCGCTACGATCATCAATCTGCAACTTGTCTGTTGTGCCCTACATCTGATCTTTTGTTCTGGAGCTCTTTATCCATGTGTGTCCCTTGCTGGATATCAGTGTCGTTGAAAAACATATGAGAAGGACGAGCTTTGGTGAAGTTGGGGTTAACCTTGAGCATGTGTTGTTCATGCCAATGGAACCACCGCGAAACCTAATCAGTGTGTCTTTCATACGATTGCTGTTGGCAACACTCCCTTGTTCCCGAACCTCGCTTGTCGAGATCTTCAGTCTAATTCCGAGAGTTGGATGCTTAATCCGCTTATTCGTGTGCAGAGTAATGGTTTGAGTGCGGGATGGAGTAGCTACCCTACCACTGCTCTTATCATTCGCTCTTGTATGTCGAATCAGTGGATCCAGCAATTTTACTCCGTCCACGGAAGTAAGGGGTGGCTTAATCTGCGATACCTCTACCTTCGACCTTTTGTTCCCGGAGTGTTCTCTCGACGGTCAGGAGCAACGACCCTTTGTTGGTGGTGTCGCCGTTTTCAAGATGAAGAAGGAACCATCGTTAGTGGTGTCGCGAGGATCTACACGAAGTGAGAAGACGAGGATCGCCGACCTTCCTTCCGGTACCATGAGGCGGATCTCGAGGGCGAGATCCTTTGTTAGTGGTGTCGAATTGTGGCATCCCGCAAAACCACTACTAAAAAAATCGCGTTGAATTTGTGCATTGCATCGTCATCATCATGCATTGTTTGCATAAAACTGTTTCGCAAAGCCCGTTTTGTTTTCTAAAACGCCCCACTTTTGTTCTAATGCAAACCCCGGGTCTCCGGATTATTTTGTTTTGTTGCTATCGGGTTGCAAACGTTCCAATTAAATTAAATAAAATATTAATTTATTTTTAGTGGGGGCAGTCGAACGGGCCAGATCGACCCGAACGACCACCCCCAGGATTTTAAATCGGTCCAACTAGTCTGCCCCTCTAAATCCTATAGCTACCCAGCTATCTACCCCAACCCAACCCTCCACCTCACCCCAACCACTCCCCTCGTGACACCTCACCTTTTCTCTCCCCCAACCAACCAGAACCGGCCACGTGGCCCAGCCACTCCCTCTCTCTCTCCTAAGCTAAACCCACCCCACCACTCCTGCACACACGCGCACATGCCGCCCCTGCCCCGATCCCGAGCCAACCCACTGACCCACGTCCTCCCCTGGTCCCACCACTGGCTGCCAGGCACCTCCCCACCGAGCCGTCCCTCACCCCACGCCCACCTCCTTCGTCCTCCTTCACTGACCCCTCCCGGGCCGGCCTTGGCCGCGCCCGACCGGCCTCCGTCGCGGCGAGCCGGGCGCCGCCCCGGCAGCTCGCCTCCACACCGCCCCAGTCCCTCCGTCCTCCTCCTCTCCGCGTGCACCCTCCCGCCCGCCTAGCTCGCTCGCCGGCTCGCCGCTCCGGCCGCGCACCGCCAGGGTCCTCTCTCTCTGCCCCGCCGCCTAGCCCGCCTCTCCGCTCGAACCTCGCCGCCGCTCCCCTGCAAGCTTCCTCTCTCCAGCGCCTGCGCCGCCCGCCGCCTCGCTTCCTCCCTCTCCTCCACCCTCTCGCCTGCGCGCCTCCCCGACCGCCGGCGCCGCGCTCCTTCTTCTCCGGCCAGGCGCGCTCCGCCTCGCCCGCCCCCCCCGAGCTCGTCGGCGCCCGCGAGCCGCGACCCTCCTCCGCCTCCGCTTTCGGCGCGCGTCCCGAACGCTGCCCCGCCTCGCCGGACCTTGCGCCGCTCCGCGCTCACCCGCAGCGCCCGGCCGTGGCCTCCTCCGGCGCCTACCTCGCCGGCCCTGCCCGGCGACCCCAGCGCGCCGCCGCTCAAGCCACCTCGCCTCGGCCGGGCTCGCCTCCGTCTTGCGCCCTCTGTTCCCGGTGACCCGCCTCCCTCGCCGGCGTCCCCTCCGGCGCCCGCGCCCGGCCGCGTCCGGCCTCGCACCTCGCCAGCCCGCCGCCGCCACGGCACCGTCCCCGGCCGCGCTCTCCCCGACGTCGTCTGCCCCGACCCGGCCAGCGCTTCCGCTACCGCCCGTCGCCTCCCATTCCCCGCCAGCGCCCGAGCCACGGCCCGTCGCCCCGCGCCGTGGCCTGCCCGCGCTCCGCCTGCCCTGCCGTGGCCCTGCAAAGCCGCTGCAGGCACCCCCTCGGAACCTCTAGCGCGCTGGACAGGCCTCCGTCGGCCTTCCTCGGCCCTGCAGCGCTTCTGTAGAAACGTGAGGTGTGTATGTTGTGTGGCCATGGCACAAACAAGTGCACAAACTCCGGGCCGAGACCCCAAGATCTTCACGGATTCAAAGACCGAACCCCGGGGGCCGCCATGACCTTCGGCAAGGATCCGACAAGATCTCCGTCCTAGAATCCAAGGGCTGCCTCACGGACGCGAGCCCCAAGACCCTGAGGCCGCGGAACAGACAAGTTCGCCTATCGAACCCCGGAACGCCAAGTGCTTCACCCAGAACGCCAAGTCCGACCCGACGACCGCGGATCACGGCGATGCTCGTCCCCGGACGCCAAGGTTGCCACGAGAACGCTCCCGAACGTTAACACCGACTCGATGGCGCGGGCCCGACAAGACCCTCGCACCGGCAAGATCGACCCCGTGGGACCCGACAAGACCGTCGCGACGACAAGAACGGCATCGGTCCGGAAGAATTCGACACGCCCCGACACCGAACCAAGACCTGCTTCCCGGACGCGACAAGAACTACCCCGATCCGAGACCCTAACCCCGGAGTTCGAGAACGACCCCGTCAGAACCCTGGACCCTGTCGAACCCCGAACCCCGGAAACCCCAAGATCGTCGAGACCCCTCAATGTGTGAACCCCTTCCCGAAACCCTATTTTATAACATAATAACAACTGTTGCATATTAATCATTCTCCTCGCATGCATAATCATGTGGTTTGGGGGCCTTATGCCGATTCACCTAATAATTAAATATGGGGCCCATATGCGGGCAAATCTAGCCTTATATTGGCCTCATTTAAACTTGTGTAGCGAACCGGTGCCATCTTTCGTCTTGTTAACGCAACACTTAAATTGCGGGGCTTCTAAATAACATGAACCACCTAATTAATTGTCGGGACCCCGGTTCCGCTTAATCTGACCTAATTGCACCGCACCGTTGCCATGCCATACATCATACATGCATCATGCCGATCTTCTGCCGTTGTATTAAATAGTGCATCCGGTTTTCTGCTAGTGTTTTGCTTCTTCGCGGATAAGGCCGTTGAGTTGATGTGAGCTTCGCCCCGATCTTCGGTTGAACCCTTCGACAATATTTTCAGGCGAGCATCTCCCCCTTTCTACCTATCTTACTTTTATAGTCTTTAATTCCCTCCTGTTGATCTATTGCTATCTGTGTTGCGATGCTTTAGTTTCCATACCTGTGATATACCGTGCAGCCCTATATTGCCTTGGACACACCCTATTACCTGTTGTTTGGTAGATAGTTGGACTTGCGCGTCGTAGTTGCTTGCTCAAGTGCTGATGTGTGTCGTCATATGCCACAGTTGCTGATGTATTGCCGCATGTTGATGTTGGAGATGATTCTAGTTTTACTTATCGTCACTTTAATTTCTGTTTAACAACTAAAATTGAAATAAGCAGAGGCATCGGTGGGTGATAGAAAATATTTGGTTTCCGAATGCCCACTTGTGTCCCGTAAGACCCCGAGTACTTGATACCTGTTCCTTGATTTATCGCGCTATCCACATCCGGGAGGTATATGGGACCCCCCTGAACCAGAGCTTGATTCCGTCTTATTTCTTGGGGCCACAAACTAGTTTGAGGTTTTATTTACGATCTTGTACTTATGCCATGCTACTTTCTGTATTTAAATTGTGCGAAAGATAGCACACTGTACTGTTTAGGAAGGCGGAGTGATTACGCGGTATCGACACCCCGAGTTTTCGGGTTCCCAGTCGCTTACAGCCATTGGCGCTAACCTTGAGTCCGTCTCGAAGCTAGCTTACTTCGTTGCGGGATCTACTCAAAGGGGTGGCCCCCTGAAATATTTCTGAATCCTGTGATTGTTCAGTCGTGAAAGCCTCGTTGGGTTTTGATTTGGTTTTTCCGAGGTTGATCGAGCGTGTGTTGCTATTGGTGCACCCGGGCCGGGTAAAACTTTCTGAAAGCCGTGTCCGCGGATATGGACGACTTGGAGCACAGTATCTCGATCATAGACAAGCATAACTAAAGTTTATTTGCTATAAATTTGACTTATAATGACTAGTAATCAGCTCCACTATAATGGAATGACTAAATAATACTGCCCACAATTGCTTGTTTTGTGTGTCGCTTGCGACCATTGTACCTGACTAGTAAGTATTGCAACAACAACAAAATGGCTGAATAAAAGTACCAACAACTGCTGGGTTTCGGGTTTATCTCATGCTATCTGTATCTGATTAGTAATTGTTGCAACTATAACGGAATGGTTAACTAAAAGTGCCCACTGCTTATCTTATCAAGATGATTATCTAAACCTGACTAGTAATTGCTGCAACGATAACTGAACAAGTAAAACTGCCAACGGTGTGAGTTCCTCGGTTGACTTCCTCGTTTGGTCTCGAGGGGGAAACGCCAGGATGGGTTTGTTTGATGATAGTATCAGGTTGGATCCGAATAGGTCTTTCTTAACCCTCTCTGATAGCCGCCAGTTGTATCGAGTCTCTATAGGTTGTTTAGTGCATGCTGCCGCTTCAGTCCACCATACCTATGTAGGCGAGGACCGCCGAATTCTAGCCTCGCCGTGTACTGGCCTCAGTACTGACGCTCCTCTTTTTCCTTTGCCCTTTTGTCGGCACCCCTTTTTGTTTAAGCAGGTTTGAGATCGATGTCGTTAGCAGGGTTACCCTTCCGGCTTGGCCTGGGCAGGGTTATGGACGCCATTGGTTATTCTTCAGGGCTCTTAGCCCCATTTGCTTCTTGTCCGTAGTCGGACGCTCTACCGCTTTCAAGGTGATTTGGATCTTTGTACCGTATATATGTATTCTTGACTCATTGAGTCGCTGTTGTATATATCTGATCTGTGGGTCCCATCGAGGACTGTTGTGTAATGTTATTACTTCGTTTTCCACCCGCACGAAAGTGCCTGGTGGGCACCTTTGAATCGTTTCTATGCGGGTTTGGCAAATTTCGCTCAAACTTGCATAGGTCCGATTCTGAGGGTGTTACATATTGGTGCACCCCGGCCGGGTAAAACTTTCTGAAAGCCGTGTCCGCGGATATGGACGACTTGGAGCACAGTATCTCGATCATAGACAAGCATAACTAAAGTTTACTGCTATAAATTTGACTTTATAATGACTAGTAATCAGCTTCACTATAATGGAATGGCTAATTAATACTGCCCACAATTGCTTGTTTGGAGGGTCGCTTGCGACCATTGTACCTGACTAGTAAGTATTGCAACTACAACGGAATGGCTTAATAAAAGTATCAACAACTGCTGGGTTTTCGGGTTTATCTCATGCTAATTGCATCTGACTAGTAAGTGTTGCCACTATAACGGAATGATTAACTAAAAGTGCCCACTGCTTATTTTATCAGGATGATTATCTACACCTGACTAGTAATTGCTGAAACAATAACTGAATAAGTAAAACTGCCAACCGTGTGAGTCCCTCGGTTGACTTCCTCGTTTGGTCTCGAGGGGGAAATACCAGGATGGGTTTGTTTGGTGTTAGCTTCAGGTTGGATCCGAATAGGTCTTTCTCACCCCTCTCTGATAACCGCCGGTTGTATCGAGTCTCTATAGGTTGTTTAGTGCATGCTGCCGCCGCCGCTCAGTCCACCATACCTATGTAGGCGAGGACCGCCGAATTCTAGCCTCGCCTGTCTTGGCCTCGATCGACGCTCCCCTTTTTCCTTTGCCCTTTGTCGGCGCCCCTTTTTGTTAAGCAGGTTTTGAGATCGACGCCGTTAGCAGGGTTACCCTTCCGGCTTGGCCAGGGCAGGGTTATGGACGCCATTGGTTATTCTTCAGGGCTCTTAGCCCCATTTTGCATCTTGTCCGTAGCTGGACGCTATATCGTTTTCAAGGTGATTTGGATCTTTGTATATTATATCTGTATTCTTGACTCATGGAGTCGCTATTATATATATCTATTCTGTTGGTCCCATCGAGGACTGTTGTGTAATGTTATTACTTCGTTATCCACCCGCACGAAAGTGCCTGGTGGGCACCTTTGAATCGTTTCTATGCGGGTTTTGGCGAATTTTGCTCAAACTTGCATAGGTCCGATTCTGAGGGTGTTACAGAGTGGTATCAGAGCTCAGCAGTTGCGATACCCCACAAGTCCAGCTTGTAGGATAACCTAGCTAACGGCCGAAGTAGAGTGTCAAAACTATTTTGAAAATCGGTTGGATAGTTCTGATTAGGTCTGATTTTACTCCTTACCCCTCTGCTATTCTCCCCTTACCTCTACGTGTTTTGAATCCGCTCTCTTCTCTCTCTTCGAGTCCAGGATTTCTCGTGGTTGGGTTTCCGTCGTACCTTTAGGGTTTCTCTTCCTCCTTTGGTAATGGTGTTCTACCATCCGATGTTTCAGCTGCCCGATGAATCCGTCTACGGTGTTACCATTGTTTGTTCCTTGTTTGTACCTTCCGGTGTTTTCCGACGCGACGACATCATCTACACCAGATCCGATGCCGAGTCTGCATCACTCCTTTGTTTCCGAATCTCGCTTGTCGAGATCTTCAGTCTGATTCCGAGAATGGTTGCACTCTTTTCTACTGATTGTGCAGAGTAATAGTTTGGGTGCGTGATGGATTGGCCCCCATGCCGACTACCCTTTCTATTCGCTTTTGTACATTGAAGTTGATGAGAATGCATCGGTTCCCTCTTTCCATCGAAGTTAGGGGTGGCTTTATTTGTTGACACCTCTGCCTTCGACCTTTTTGTTACCGGAGAGTTCTCTCAACGATCACGGACAACGACCTCTTCTTAGTGGTGTCGCGAGGATCTACGCAAAGCGAGAAGATGCAGATCGCCGACCTTTCCTTCCGGTACCATGAGGCGGATCTCGAGGGCGAGATCCATTGTTAGTGGTGTCGAATTGTGGCATCCCGCAAAACCACTACTAGAAAATCGCGTTGAATTTGTGCATTGCATCGTCATCATCATGCATTGTTTGCATAAAACTATTTCCGCAAAGCCGTTTTGTTTTCTAAACGCCCCATCTTTTATTCAAACGCCAAACACCGGGTCTCCGGAATTATTTTGTTGTCGCCTATCGGGTTGCGAAAGCCGTGTTTTAAAACAAATAATATTTAAATTATTTTAGTAGCGGCAGTCGAACGGGCCGTATCGACCCGAACGACCACCCCCATTTTTATAATCGGTCCACCCCTTTTTCTAAACCTACCAACTAATCTACCCCAACCCAGCCTCCACCTCACCCCCACCTATCCCAGTCCGCCACGTCACCCTGCCTCTCCCTCCCAACCAACCCCAAACCGCCACCTGGCCCACTTGCCTCTCTCCTCTTCCCACCCAGCTCACAGCCCCCCCCACGTCTGGCCTGGCCCACCCCCTGGCCCGCGTGCCCTCTCTCTCCAGCCTTTCACCCTGCCGCCCCACACCCCAGCCACAACTACCCCTCTCTCTCACACCCGCTGCCACCCGGCCCCCACGCCCGACCCCACCCCACCTGTCCCCACCGAGCCACTCTCCTCCCCTCCTCCTGGCCACCACTACCGGCCTCCCCAACCACGCGTCCCAGCCAACCACCCAGCGCCGCTCCGCCCCGGCTCCTCCGTCTCGCCATGCGCTGATCAACCGCCCGCCCAGCTCCGCTCAGCCGCTCCTTGCCGTCTCCTCGACCCGCAGCTACCCGACCTGCTTGCCGCCCCTCCCAGGTGCTCCGTCGCCCCACCGTCCGCCGGCGCTCCTCCCTCCCTCTCCGCGTCGCCCCCACCCTCTGCTGCCGACCTCCTCCCAGTGTCTGCCGCCCGCCTCCCTCTGGCTCGCCCTCGCCCCTCCGGCCCGGCTCACCGCCTCGCGTCGCGGCGCCGCGCCGCGTCGACCCCTCCACCTGGCCGTCCTCCCCTCCTCCAGCTCGTCGCCACTGCCGCCCAGACGTCAGCGTCGCCCGCCTCGCCTCCGCCTGGCTCGCCTCTCTGCCGCCACGACTTCGCCCGGTTCTGCCTTGCCGACCCGCCGCACCCGTCGAGCGGTCCTCCTCTCCGCCCTCGCGTCGGCTCGCCTGAAGCTCGACCCGCCGCCAACCTCCATCGTCCGAGCCCGCCGCCTCGTCGAGGCCCCAACGTCTCCCCACCGCGTCAGCGCGCCCTCCCCGCTCGGCCCTCTTTCGTCTGCCAGTACAAGTGCAGCCACACGCCTTCCAACACGCTTGTCCAAGAACCTAGACCGACAGCTGAACCCGAGAACTCGAAGTGTGTCGGGGCTCGAATCAAGTCTGCCATCCTCCCTGGGGGTGGATTTTCAAGGCCTTCGTCACGGATGCGACAAGAGCTCGACAAGATCCCCTTCTTGGACCGATCCTCGAGACCCGGAGACCATATCAGGATGGAGACACTCGAAGAACCTCCGACAAGATCTATACCTCGGAATCCAAGACCGATCCCGGGGCGCCCGAACCCCGTCAAGACCCCGATCCGTGGAAACCGAAGACCGATCCGGAGCCCGATCCGAAGACCCCGGTGCGACAAGTACTCCGTCCCGGACACCAAGTTCTGCATCCCGAACGCCAAGACCGACCGGTACGCGGTACCGACAAGACCCTCGCAACGACAAGATCGACCCTGTGGGACCCGACAAGATCGGTACGACGACAAGAACGACACCGACCCGGAAGCACCCGATGCGCCCCGACACCGAACCAAGTCCTTCCCGGAGTCCGAGAACGCTTCCGCCGAGACCAACCTGTCGAACCCCGAACCCCGGAAAACCCAAGATCTGCCGAACCCCGATGTGTGAACCTCTTATCCGAGAATCCTATTTTATAATATAATAACAACTTGATGCATAATAATTGTTCATCGCATGCATATCTGTGGTTTGGGGGCCTTATGTCGATTCACCTGATAATTAAATATGGGGCCCATATGCGGGCAAATCTAGCCTTATATTGGCCTCATTTAAACTTGTGAAGCGAACCGGTGATATATTTTGCCTGGTTAAACAACATTTAAATTGCGGGGTAGTTAAATAATTTGAACCGTTTAATAATTGTCGGGACCCCGGTTCCGCTTAATATGACCTAATTGCACCGCACCTTTGCCATGCCATACATCATACATGCATCATGCCGATCTTCTGCCGTTGTATTAAATATAGCATCCGGTGTTTCTTCTAGCGTTTTGCTTCTTCGCGGATAAGGCCGATGAGTTGATGTGAGCTTCGCCCCGATCTTCGGTTGAACCCTTCGACAATGTTTTCAGGCGAGCATCTCCCCCTTTCTACCTATCTTACTTTTATAGTATTTATTCCCTCCTGTTGATCTATTGCTATCTGTGTTGCGATGCTCTAGTTTCCGTACCCGTGATATCCCTTGCAGCCATATATTGCCTTGGACACATCCTAATACCTGTTGTTTGGTAGATAGTTGGACTTGCGTGTCGTAGTCGCTTGCTCAAGTGCTGTTGTGGGTCGTCAAATGCCACAGTTGTTGATGTATTGCCGCATGTTGATGTTGGAGATGATCCTAGTTTTACTTATCGTTTACTTTAATTTCTGTTTAACAACTAAAATTGAAATAAGCAGAGGCATCGGTGGGTGATAGAAAATATTTGGTTTCCGAACGTCCACTTGTGTCCCGAAGACCCCGAGTACTTGATACTTGTTCCTTGATTTATCGTGCTATCCACATCCGGGAGGTATATGGGACCCCGAGCGAGCTTGATTCCGTCTTATTTCTTGGGGCCACAAACTAGTTTGAGGTTTTATCTACTATCTGTACTTATGCCATGCTACTGTTTATTTACGTTTGTCGAGGAGCACCTGTCTTTTTTAGGTAAGCGGAATGTTTTCGCGGTATCGACACCCCAGTTTTCGGGTTCCATCGCTTTACCATTGTCGCAAACCTTGAGTCCGTCTCGGAGCTTGCTTACTTCGTTGCGGGGAGACTCCAAGGGGTGGCCCCCTGAAATATTTCTGAATCCTGTGATTGTTAAGTCGTGAAAGCCTCGTTGGGTTTTGATTTGGTTTTTCCGAGGTTGAACGAGCGTGTGTTGCTATTGGTGCATCCCGGCCGGGTAAAACTTTCTGAAAGCCGTGTCCGCGGATATGGACGACTTGGAGCACAGTATCTCGATCATAGACAAGCATAACTAAAGTTTACTGCTATAAATTTGACTTTATAATGACTAGTAATCAGCTTCACTATAATGGAATGGCTAATTAATACTGCCCACAATTGCTTGTTTGGAGGGTCGCTTGCGACCATTGTACCTGACTAGTAAGTATTGCAACTACAACGGGATGGCTTAATAAAAGTATCAATAACTGCTGGGTTTTCGGGTTTATCTCATGCTAATTGCATCTGAATAGTAACTGTTGCCACTATAACGGAATGATTAACTAAAAGTGCCCACTACTTATTTTATCAGGATGATTATCTACACCTGACTAGTAATTGCTGCAACGATAACTGAATAAGTAAAACTGCCAACCGTGTGAGTCCCTCGGTTGACTTCCTCGTTTGGTCTCGAGGGGGAAATACCAGGATGGGTTTGTTTGGTGTTAGCTTCAGGTTGGATCCGAATAGGTCTTTCTCACCCCTCTCTGATAACCGCCGGTTGTATCGAGTCTCTATAGGTTGTTTAGTGCATCTTTGCCGCGCCACCACCATACCTATGTAGGCGAGGACCGCCGAATTCTAGCCTCGCCGTGTACTGGCCTTAGTACTGACGCTCCCCTTTTTCCTTTGCCCTTTGTCGGCGCCCCTTTTGTTAAGCAGGTTTTGAGATCGACGCCGTTAGCAGGGTTACCCTTCCGGCTTGGCCAAGGCAGGGTTATGGACGCCATTGGTTATTCTTCAGGGCTCTTAGCCCCATTTTGCATCTTGTCCGTAGCTGGACGCTATATCGTTTTCAAGGTGATTTGGATCTTTGTATATTATATCTGTATTCTTGACTCATGGAGTCGCTATTATATATATCTGTTCTGTGGGTCCCATCGAGGACTGTTGTGTAATGTTATTACTTCGTTATCCACCCGCACGAAAGTGCCTGGTGGGCACCTTTGAATCGTTTCTATGCGGGTTTTGGCGAATTTTGCTCAAACTTGCATAGGTCCGATTCTGAGGGTGTTACAGTCCTCCTCCCCAAGCCGGCGCACCACCCAAGCCGAGTTGGGGAGGGACTCCTCTCCCTCCCCTTGGCCTCCGGCCCCTCCACCTATATAAGGAGGGGCATGGCTCCCTCCTAGAACACACAAGTCCCTCACCTCAAACCCTAGAAGCTGCAGCCCACCATAGCCGCCGCCGCCCCCTTAGGGTTTTGCCCTAGCCGCCGACTTGGGGTCCCCGAAACCCTAGCCGCCGGCTCTAGCACTTCCTCCTTGGTGTGTCTAAACCCTAGATCGCCGAGGAGCTGTAGAGGTCCCAACCTAATAAGGTTGATCCCTCCTGTGTTTTACAATGCTAGTCCCTGGATCAATAGCTAGCATCCACAGTTAAGATGTAATATCAAGAAACAAAGGTCATAATATAACTTTATAACCAGGAAAACATAATTTTATTACATCAAACATAGCTCATATGGCTATTACATTACATTGCAGCGGAATAACTATGGTCAAGTGGTCTTTAATCTTCAAAGTGCCACAGGCAGATGTTGGTTGTAGACTTTGTAATCCTAAACAATCAATCTTCACTAAACAATCAACCTGCAATATACAAGTTACAGCCACAAAGGGTCAATACATTTGAATTGTATTGGCAAGTGATACTATAATAGTTTAGTGGAGTCTATCATCTATATGCATTTGGCTAAGTGGAGTTGAGGCTTGCATTGCTCAAAATAGATTTTTCTTAACATTTTGAAAATACTAAGTTTTTGTTTTGACAAATTACTTCCCAAGGCATCTACCAATCAAGACTGAAGATCCTTTCCAAGGCATCCACCAATCAAAGACTGAAGTGCTTGGCAAAACCATTTTTCTCAATCAAAAGATTTCAAGATCCTTGTACCAAGCCATCTCTCCATCAATGATTGAAGAATTCAAACAACCCTTGTTCAAACCACAAGATTTTAATTTAGAAATTGGAATGATGAGATTCTTGATTGCTTCCATGTCTTGATGCTCAAATTGTCCTTTACCAGGGACATGGCTAAGTACTTAGATTTTACACTCTGCAGAGGTGGTGCACTTTACCCACAAGACTTGGTTTCCCAAGACAAAATCTTTCAGAAGCCTTCCCTTAGACCAAGATGGGACGTTCCAACCTATCAAACACTACCACCCACTGTCCATTTGGCTAAGTTCTTGCAACCTATATGATCATGGCAGAGCCCATATTGCCAAGTGGTTGCACTTGAAGCTTCTCAACATTTGACATCTCAAATCCCTTTGTTTCCTGGGTGGCCATCCACAAGTGAGATACACAAGGTTCCCGGCCTTGTGTAACCACTCAACATAACCCAATCCTTCCATTCCACCCAGGTGATTTATTAACTTAGTTGTTTTATTAAACAAAAACATAAGTCTTCAGACTTAGAATATTTTTCCATAGTGTGAATATGTTTTCCACCCATGTTTTCTATTAGCTAGGCTAAGCTTGATAGTATTAGGAATCTTTAATTTAGGAAAATCCTACTAAGGATTCATCTACTAGGTTTCCTATAGCAAGATCTATACTTAGCAAAATCCATGCAAGTTTATTTAGCAAAATCACTAATGCATAGAAAAGTAATGGGATAGAAAGTATGAAGCATCACTTGCCTTTTTGGTAGAGTATAGGTTCTCTTCTTGATCTTTGCAACAATCACACTCTTCAAGTCACTACAAATCAATCAAGCAAGGCACAAACTCAATCTACCAATCAAGCAAAACAATACACATAAATAACAAAGTCAAAGAAATGCATGCAAGCATGCCAAGCTTTGTTTTGTTTGAAAAAGTGGTTCCTAGTGGGTCATAGTCATTTGGGTACATCTAATGGTCATTTTCCTAAAGTGGCCAAGTCATTTGCTAAAGGTTTCACTTTAAAACCATTTTCAAAACAAAGTGTTATTTTATGTGGTGTGGAAATATTTTTACTAAGGCATTAGCCCATAGGGTTCACCAAATGAGTTGCTATTGAAAAACTTGGTGTTTTGGTCAGTAGGTTTGGTCCAAACCATCTACTCAAATTTTTCTTCCCATAAACATTTTTTTAATAAAATCAATAATTTTATTTGGTTAGAAATGGACTAAACTAATTAATCCATTCCAAACTTTTCCAAATTCATTTTCCAAACCATGGGTTGGTTCCTAGGGTCAGTAAGGTCACAACAAACCAATTTGCAAAAGTTTTATCCTTAAATTCAATTTTTAAACAATTTTTATACTCTAAACATGCATACAAATGAATCTGCAAATTCAAACAAGCTAACAGCTACTATTTGCTAAACTAAGGGTAGGGTTGGTTAGGGCTTGTTCTCCTGAATTCATTGATATAAAATTTGTCAAATTTGGACGTGTGGTTTGAAAGTTATAGGGGTTTGAAAATGGCATTTAAATCTGGTTTCTAAATCTAATTCAGTTCAGCTGGTGCCACGCGTCCTAATGTCATTCGTCGGTACCGCTTCACTCGGATTGCACAGCTGCAGCCGTTGGATCAAGTCAGATCGTGCGGCGCGCAGATGCTACTTACCGTTTCACCTAGCTTCTATCCTAGCCACTAGATCGGGATCGAACGGCTGACGCATGCTCGACCAAAAGCTAGCGGCGGCTGCTGGCGGCGGAGCGACCAGACGATGGCGGCGCCGGTGAAATAGGAAGCGAGGGAGGAGGAGAGGGGGCTCACTGTGATCGTCGTGGCACGGTGATGCTCAACCTGCTACTGGTTGATGAAGGGGCGCACGGGGTTGGGCGGAATTCCTCGCCGGAGTTGCGAACGACGTCAGGTGGTCCTAGTTGCGGTCGGAGGCGACGCTGTCGATCATGAGAAGCCAAAAGGAGGGCACGATTAGGTGCGCAAGACCAAGGTGAAGCTGCTAGCATGATCGAGAAGCAAAGGGGCGGCCGGATTTTACCTGGGAAGCTCGCCGGAGAAGAAGGCAGACGCGGCGGCGTCGGAAGTTTGTCGTAGTCGGGGTTCTGGTGCACCCGCGGGCGAACCAGGAGTACTAGGAGATGCGTGAGGTCGAGAGGAGTCCACTCGCGTGAAGTAGAGGCAGAGGGGTGGTCGGAGTTGGCCGGAATCGATGAGGAAGATCGTCGGAGACAGGGAAATGTCTGGCAAAATTCTTCGGCCTGGAGGCGTGCTCGGGGAAGGAGGCAGAGGGGAAACGGAGAGGAGGGTCTGGCGATTTAACACGCGTGCTCACTACGGCTTTTACTCGTGGCATCAAGGCGAATTAAGCCGAGGAATTTAAGCCTGCAACGGCGAGGACAGGGGGAAGAAGAACAGTGGAAGGGGTCCACTGGTCAGTGGGGAAAAAGAATCGAGGGGAGGTCCACCTGCCAGTGAGGATGTGGGTTGCTTCTGGGGTGAGAAAAGTAACGCTTCGGGGGAGGGGAATCTGGGCTGTGGGACTGTTGGGCTGGGCCTTGTTGGGCTGGTCTGTTTCCTCTCTTTTTTTTCTGTCTATTTGTTTTATTATTTTCTATTTTATTTTCTGATTTGATTATTCAAACACATGATTCAATCAACCAAATAAATTCAAACCAACATCACACTTCACAACTTTTGAACTTGATTCTGTTCAGTAACAAATACCAAAATTCTAAAATAAAATAATATTTTAATTCATTTTAGGATCTATTCATTAATTAAATAAAATGTACTTTTAGTTATTTATTTTTAATAGGGTTTGATTTATTTGATAAAATCACCATCCAATATTTTCAGAACAAATCAATAGGTTTTATTTGGAAATAAATAATACTTGGATACTTGTTTAAAACAAAATATTATTTTACTTTAGGGTCCAATAATAATCAAATATAATGGGCCTTAGTAATTAAATCAAATAGAGTTTGATTTTATTAATAAAATCTTTATTTGAAACCTAATATCTTCAAAACCAAATTAGTGGGTTTTTATTTGGAAAATATAGAATACTTGGAGATTTGTTTTAAAATAAAATAACATTTTATTTTAGGGTCCATTATTAATTAATATAATAGACTTTCATTATTATTTCAAATAGGATTTATTTTATTTGAGATATTTATTTTGAATCTAAAATAAAGCCAAACACTTTAGTAGGTTTTATTAGAGAATATAAAATACTTGGAAAACCTATTTTAAACAATTTAATAAGTCTTGATGTTTTAATTAAAATAGTAAAACATTTCATAATAAATTTTGATATTAATTCCTTATTATTTTATTTTAAATAAACCTTTGTTATTTTATTCAAAACTAAATGTTTTAATTCCCAAAGTTTGGTCAAGGTTTAATTTGCCTTTATTAAATAATCTTTATTTATAAAACTTCTATCTCATTTGAAAACAAATCTTTTCATTTAATTGTTTCAAAATAGTATTTCCAAATGTTTTTATTTTCCTTTTATTAAATGTTTATCTTTTTAAATCTCTTTAGGTTTATTTTAATTCAAATGGGTTTGAAGTTCCAATTGAATTCAAAAAGTTTCTTCTGGCTCTGAAAATCAAATAAAGATTTATTTTATTAATTTATTTTCACATTACAAGATTTGGAAAATCTTGGGATGTGACAGGAGCTCTCTCATACTCCACCATACTCGCTTCGGCTTAAGGCGAAGCCCTGCGAGATCTCCCCTCTACTTCCGGTACCACGCCGTTGTGCTGCCGGAATCGCGAGGAGAGTGCTACAACCTCCGCTGCCTGCTGGAACAAGGGAGAGGAAGGTCTTCGTCGAGTACTGAACGTGTGACCGACTGCGGGAGCGCTGCCGGAACGCAGCGCCGGAAGGATCGTCTACGCGATCTTGAGATCGGGAAGAGTACGACTACATCACCCACGAGAATCCGCTCTCGTTAAACACTTTGGAATCTTCGAGGGTAAGTTATTCCATCGACTCGTTGCTACAATCTAGTAGATAGATCTTGGCTTGTTTGTTTGTATGCGATAGAAATTTTTTGTTTTCCATGCTAGGAAACCCTACAATAGCTACTAACAACGGAGATCATGCAAGATCACAAACAACACATACATGATAGAATCAAATAGACAAAACCATTAATCAATATGACATAGTAATCTCAATATCCATCGGATCCCCGTAAACACAACATGCATGATTACAAATAGATTAGATCTTGATCATGAGCAGAGGTCACAAGATCTAGACATGAAAGCACAAGGAGGAGATACAACCATCTAGCTACTACATGGACCCGTAGTCCAAGGTGGAACTACTCACGCTTCATACTGGAGGCTAGCATGATGAAGAAGAAGGCCTCTGGGATGATCTCCCCTCCGACAGGGTGCCGGGAAGAGCTTTAGATCCCCCCGATCTAGGTACAACGGTGGCGGCGGCTACAGAAGGTTTCGTGGAGTTTTGATCGGGTGCCTAGGGTTTCTACATTGGGGGCTTCTTATAGGCGAAGAGGCGAGGCTAGGAGGCGGCCAGGGGGGCCACACCCTACCCAGGCGCAGGGTAGGTCCCACCCACGCCTAGGGGGTGTGGTGGCCCTGGTTTGCCTCTCCGTCTCTCCTCTGGACTTCGTGACGCCCACGGTAAAATATTGAATTTGGCTTTTGTCCTGTCCAATTCCGAGAATACTGATTTTCTGCCTTTCTAGAACCAAAAACAGAAGAAAACAGGCAAATGGCACTGTGGCAACTTGTTAATAGGTTAGTTCCAGAAAAGATATAAAAACACCTAAAAGTGTTGGCAAAGCAAAGCAAAGCAAAGTAGATACTAAAAAATCATGGAACATCAAAAATTATAGATACGTTTCCAACGTATCAAGCATCCCCAAGCTTAACTCATGCTCGTCCTCGAGTAGGTAAGTAATAAAATAATAATTTTTGAGGTGACCTGCACCATAAAAACGAAGATCAAACCATTTGCAAGCATTGAAGGCTGGGATCAAAGAACTCTAAACATGTGCATGAAAGATGGAGTTCTAATAATAGGACAAAGTAACTATGCATGCAACATGAAAGGCTACAAATAAAGATCATGAATAACATGCATTGAAAAACATTTGTTTGTTTCACATACAGAAAACATGGCATAGTGGAAATCAGCTTATCCCTCATAGAGTATCAAATAGATGCATAGGACACCCTCAAAGTTCACAAGGGTGACTAGATACAAGTAGCACAAGAACAAGTAATATCACAATATGCATCAATGAATAAGTTTTGGGACACTGCACACAGAATGGCAACTATGCTCTCTTAATGGTGCCTAAAAGTAGAAGGTGGAGACTCAAATAATGGTGGAAGAAAGGCCTTTCACAAAGGAAGGATAGATTACACGTTTCAAAAAGAGCTTCCAAAAAATTATGGTACTTGTTAGCTTTCAGCCCTCATTGCCCCTATCATAAGCATATTGAAGTGGTTAAGGTTAAAGTGAACAAACTATGGAGTATATGCTTGACAAAGTATAAGTTGTCAATCTCAAGTCCCTTGAATACGAGGGCCACACCTCATGCTACTCAACTTCAGTCACCTGTAAGTTCTTGTCATTGTAAGTACATGCATATCATAGAGAACCGCCAACAGGGTACCCCTTGCACATGGACAGGAGCTATCCCATAACCAAAATGACAACGCAAGCATACAATGAGCATCTGAGCGATCTTTTTATTTACTATGTGCACAACTTTTTATTGAGGATGCTTCACAGATAGCTCATTATGGTGATGCTGCAAGTTTCCACCATGATTAGGCATGGCTTAGGCTAGCGGACCAGGCGTCTCTCTAACACAAAATACATAATCCATGGACTTACAAGTTCCCTCTTTATTTCACACCGGTGACATCCATAGGAACATGATATCAACTGAGTACAAAGTACAAGTGCAATGTTGAAAATGTTCCACATGACAGCATGCTTCTGCTAATTCCAACGTATAAGTGCAAGCATATACAACATAGATGACACAATAGTTCAAGTTTATTAGTGGCAAAGAGTATAAAGTGTGCCATCAAGTTCGTGAGGGCTTTAATCACTAAGTTTTCACATAACAAAGAGACTTTTTAACTGGAAGATAACTGAAAACAAGAATATACTTGGAATGGTGTAACACACCATGCATAGGAATTTATAGTGTACACTTTGGAATAACTTGGTTTCTTGGGAGTTGGAAGCATGAGTAGACCTTACTCATACAAGTGGAGGCTAGCAAAAGACTGGGAGCAACCAACTAAGAGAGCAATAATGACCATAAACATGCAAAGCAACAAAACATTACTAATCAAAGCATAGAGTGGTATTACAAGTCAAGGACTAAATGATCATAGAGGCTATGGTGACTTGTTCATAGTCATAACATGGTGTGAGCATGTGTCAAGTCAACCCAAACAAAGCATCAAAGGAGAATACCACAATACTATGATTTTGCATGCTAAAACAACGCATAATTCTTTCAAGGCACACTAAGCAATCCCAATTGTTTGGAATAAGACATGCTACAGCAATAACCACTAAGCATAAGGTCAAAACAACACCTAGCATGTCATGCTGAAGTCTAAGTCACAGTCAATGCAAGCTCCTCTTGCACTTTCAAGCAGGAACTTCCTACTCCTTTCGAACACCAAGCAACTTATTTGAAACAACACAGCGAGAATGGGGGTCCAAACTAATTTATTCAATCAAACTAAAAAAACTAAGCAAATCAAAGGAAAACTAAGACGCTCTCAGAACAACACAGTGCATGAAACAATAAAAACGAAGTGTCTAGACATACCTGAGCTTTTTATTGATGAAGAAGGGGATGCCTTGGGCATCCCCAAGCTTTGACGCTTGTACCTCTTGGATATTTCTTGGGGTGACACCGGGGTGGAATCCCAAATCTTGAGCTTTTGTCCATTCTTCATCTCATTACATCATTCTCTCTCTACACGTGAATTTTTTCCTTCATACAAAACTTCACACAATCTTTATTAGCAACATTAGTGTATTCAAAAGATTTTAGACCTTTGGGTTTATCTTTGGAACAACAAAACTTTTCACTAAAATCACAAGCTACTATAGAAACTCCTTGAAAAATCTCAGTTCACCAAAGAGAACTCAAAAAGGAATCAATAAGAAGCAAATGCAAATAATGGCAGAAATCTATCAAAACAGACCAGCAGGTAGAAAATTATTTTTTCGAAAATATTATGTTGCTCAAATAAAAAAGTATTCAACTAACGAAAGTTATCTAACATACTGGGGGATTTATTCGTAAATTTTCAGCTCAATCCGACTTACAGAGACTCCTCAAGAATTTTTATGGTGGAGGATTTAAATCTGTTTCGGAACAGCAACTCCCCAAATCTTACTTCCCTCTCATTAGTGGTTATTCTTCGCAAAAAAGCAAACCAAAAGGATAAGGAGAGGTCATTACTGAAGCAATAACTTCCAATACTCAAGGAAAATTTGGGTTATCTCCCAACAAGTACTTTTTCTTTAACGCCTTTAAGTTAGGCACAAGAACCAAGAAATCAAGTATTTTCAAATGAGGAAGCATTAAGATCAAACCTTGTTTTCAAAGGAGGAGCAAAAAGCAAATTATCTCTCCTCGTAGGGAAGTGTTCAATACCTTTCTTGAATGGAAATTGATATTTAATGGTGCCTTCTTTCATATCAATGATGGCACCAACAGTTCTAAGAAAAGGTCTTCGCAAGGTAATAGGACAAGAAGCATTGTATTCAACATCCAAAACATAGAAATCAACAGGGACATAAGCATTGTTAACCATGATGAGAACATCATTAATGCTCCCCATTAGTTTCTTCTTAGCATTATCATCAAGTGGAACATCCAAATAAAAATCTTCTAAAGGTGGCAAATCAAGCATTTCATAAATCTTCCTAGGCATAATAGAGACACTAGAACCAAGATCACATGAAGCTTTGAGATCAAATTCATTCATGTTGGGAATATGCCCTAGAGGCAATCATGTATGATGATATTTCCCATTGTATTCATAAAGATATTAAGTTGTCCTTGTATAAACATCTGATGTATATCATTGAATATGTGATTCGGTTGTGGAACTATACATTCATGTTGTTTGTACTAAATTGTAATATCCCTCCTTTGTAAAGGAAAGGATCCCTGTGATTGCAATGCTAGTCCCTAGATCAATGCTAGCATCCACAGTTTAAGATGAAGTACACAGAAACAAATGTCATTATTACATATCATTCCAGAGACAAACATAGTCTTTTACAACTCCATGGCCACATGCCTAATACAAGAGTTCAAATATATAATAAGATAAATAAGTCTTCATATTCATGTTCCACAGGCAAGCATGTTGAGTGTAGACTCATGACTCCTAATCGCCATCAGAATATCCTACAACATCACAAGTTACAGCCACAGTGGGTCAATACATTGGAATAGTATTGGCAAGTGATACCTTAGTATAATATTGGTGGACTAAATACTATATGCATTTTGGCTAAGTGTAGCTTAGGCTTGCTTTGCTCAAAATAGGTTTTGCCTATCAGTTGAAAACACTAAGTTTTTCTTTGTCAAAAACTTTTCCCAAGGAACCACCAATAGACATTGGGGTCCTTCACCCTTGTTCAACCACAAGTTTTACTTAGAAATTGTGATGAGGAGATTCTTGATAGCTTCCATGTCTTGATGCTCAAATTGTCCAATGCCAGGGACATGGCTAAGTACTTAGATTCTTCCATCTGTAGAGGTTGTGCACTTTCCCCACAAGACTTGATTTTCACCAAGACAGGACCTTTCAGAAGCCTTCCCTTATACCAAATGGACGCGCTCCAACCTATCATCCCACTACCACCAAATGTCCAAATGGCTAAGTTATTGCAACATATATGATCCAGGCAGAGCCCATATTGCCATGTGGCTGCACTAGAAGCTTCTTAACATTTGGCCTCTCAAATCCATTTGTTCCTGGGTGGCTTTCCACAAGTGAGATACACAAGGTAAACCATAGAAATGGGCCTTGTGTAACCACTCAACATAAACCATTCCTTCCATTCCACCCAGGTGTTTCATTCACTTAGTTGTTTTATTAAGCAAAACACAAGTCCAAAGACTTAGAAATATTTTATCATAGCATGAATATTTCACCACCCTTGGTTGCTACTAGCTAGGCTAAGCATGGCATATATAAACATCTTAACTTAGAAATTTCTAGCAATTCTACAACTACTAGGATTTCCCAAGCATGGCATATATATATACTTAGCAAAATTCCATGCAAGCCCTATTCAAAATATCACTAGTGCATAGTCAAAATAATAGGACAAATACTTGTAGCACCACTTTCCTTGGTAGTTGGGGGATTAGCAACAATCTTCACAATCATAATCACCACTAGCACCAAAATCTACACACAAAATAATAGCACCAAATTCACATTCAAATAATTCAAGAAAAAATACATGAATGCATGCAAAATGCAATGGAATGAATTTCCTACACTAAACCATTCAAACCAAACAATACTGAACACAAAACCATCTAATTATAGTATAAATAAACTTAAATTTTCTTTAAAATCATTTTCCAAATAATTTATATAGCCAAAATAAGCCTATATTTTATTCTGCACAAAATCCCATTTTTACATAAGCAAAATAAAAATTTAAGCCTACAGTAGTGTAGGATTTATTTTTCTGAATCCATTGATATATTATTTGCATTTTTTGGATAAACAGAACAAAAGTTATGCATTTTACAAGTTTGAATCTCTAATAGATTTAAAAACAGATTTTAAATCTAAAACTCAGACACGTGGCTGTGGCTGATTGGCCCATACCGGTTCGCGCGGATCGGCCAACGTGGAGCGTTGGATCTAAATGAGATCGCACATCATAGATCGAGCGTACAGTTTCGATTAAGTCATCTAATCTACGCCCTAGAGTTTAGATCTAATGGTTCACAGCGCTCAGGCCAAGATCTGACGGCGCTAGCGATGGATGCGCGGTGGCGGCGCTCTGTCAGTGGCGTTCCGGCGGTTCCAGGAAGCAAGGCAGAGGGTACGGGGCATTACCAAGGTTGCTGTGGCGAGGGGATGCTCGACGTGGTCACCGTTGGCCAAGGGGCGCACGAGGTTGCTGGGAATTTCTCGTCGGAGATGCTACTGGCATCGGGCACGCTCTGGCGTCGTCGGAGGTGAAGCTACAAGGCATGGAAAGGCAAGAAAAGGGTGGCGTTAGACGCGCACGTGGAAAGTGAATGCACGAGCATCATTCATAGAGAAGGGGAGGGCTAGGTTTACTAGGAGAAGTCGCCGGAGTCGAGCTTGTTGTCGGTGGCGCTCAAACGAGGAAGGAGTCGACGTTCTGGAGCAGTACAAGGAAAACCAAGGGCACAGTAAGCTTCGCAAGGACAAGGGGAGCACGATAGTAAGAATGAGAGGGTATGGGGTGGACGGATCTCACCATAATATCTCGCTGGAGACGCTCGGGCAGCGGCGTTGCAAGCGCAAATACGGCCAGCCTGGGGGTGCTCTGGTGCTGGTGATTGAGGGGAAATGACTGCAACGGCGAGGGGGTTAAGTATCCATTGGGGCAAGGAGATTACGCAGGGAATCAATGTCAATTACGCCCGAAACGACATTTCTGGAGGAAACGGCGGTGGCGACAGGGTCTGTGCGCGCGGGGTGGGGAAGAAGATGCAGTGGCAAGGCCACTGGGGATGTAGGGCTGAGGTAGGCGTGAGAGAGAGTGGGAGGCGGATGCCCCTGGTGGTTGTCTTTGGCCGCATTGTACGCAGGGCCGATTAGGTAGCGCAGCGTTTTTCTTTTTATTTTCTCCTTTTCTTTTTCTATTTGATTTTTCATAATTGATTTTCAAACCCTAATTCAATCAAGTTTGAATTCAAACCTTCTCTAAATTTTTATACAGTGAACATTGCACTTATTTGTGTATAAAACACTATTGTTCAATCTAATACACTTTGATACTTTGAAAAATAAAATAAAACCATGCCTTATAGGTATATAGATAATAGGCATAAAATGGTTTTATTTGGAGTTTTGATTTGAAATTTTTTGTGGAAGTCAAGAATGTCATGAATGCATGAATGAAATGCAAGCTTTTGTAATTTATTATTTTTGGTATGTTACAAATCTAACCTACTTAAGATGAATCTCTCCCTCGAGTTTCGGATTGGCTAGCAAATAGGTGAGGGTGATATTTCCGAAGGTCATGTTCTCTTTCCCAAGTTGCTTCCTCTTTGGAATGATGATTCCACTGAACTTTGCAGAATTTGATAGTCTTGGTTCGAGTAACTCTTTCTGCAGTCTCGAGAATCTTGATAGGTTTCTCCTCATAGGTGAGATCACTCTCCAACTGAACCTCTTCCAAGGGTATAATATCTTTCAAAGAAGTTTCTTCCATCTCCGGATGGCATTTCTTCAACTGACTTACGTGAAACACATTGTGAACTGTTGACATTGATTCAGGTAATTCAATATCGTAGGCCACTTCTCCTTTGCGACTCAAGATCTTGAATGGTCCAACGTATCTTGGTGCCAATTTTCCTTTGACTCCAAATCTCTTCACACCACGAAGTGGTGAGACTCTAAGATACGCTCTATCACCTACCTCATATGTGACTTCTTTATGCTTTGGATCTGCGTAGCTCTTCTGTCGGGACTGTGCTATCTTCAATCTGTCCTTTACCAATTTGACTTTCGCTTCCGCTTGCTTGATCAATTCTGGTCCGAACAAATTTATTTCTCCAACACCACTCCATAGCAATGGTGTGGTACATTTCCTTCCATAGAGAAATTCAAATGGTGCCATCTCAATGCTGGCTTGATAGTTGTTATTGTAAGAGAATTCTACATAAGGCATACTTTCATCCCAACTAGCACCATAGTCTAGGGCACATGCCCTCAACATATCCTCCAAAATCTGATTGGTTCTTTCTGTCTGTCCATCAGTCTGGGGTGAAAAGATGTAGTGAACTCTAATCTTGTCCCCAATGATTCATGTAATTGTCGCCAAAAATGCGAGGTGAATTGAGTTCCTCTATCAGACACAATACTCTTGGGTACTCTATGCAGACACACAATCTTGTTCATGTAGATCTTGGATAACTTAGCACTTGTATATGTTGTCTTCACGAGAATGAAATGAGCCACTTTAGTTAGGCGATCTACAACAACCGAAATGGAATCATATCCAGATCTAGTCCTTGGCAGTCTGGTGATAAAATCCATACCAATCTTGTCCCACTTCCAATCTGGAATAGGTAGTGATTGTAATAACCCTGCCGGTTTATGATGTTCCGCCTTCACTCGACTACACACATCACACAAGGCAATATGTTCCGCAATATCTTTCTTGAGGTTGTTCCACCAAAATCTTTCCTTCACATTCATGTACATTTTGGTGTTACCCGGATGAATGGAATATGGTGAGTTGTGTGCTTCTTGCAGAATCAGTTTCCGAAGCTCCGGATCTTGTGGAATGCAGATACGTTTTCCATACCATAAAGTACCATGTTCGTCTTCATGGAATCCTTTAGCTTTCCCCTTATTAATTTTACCTTTGATATCTTCAATTTCCTTAACCATCTTTTGGGCCTCCTTGATCTTGTCCAACAATGTGGGTTGAACATCCAATGACATGAGATATCCTTCAGGCACTACCTCTAATCTGAGATCTTTGAATTGAGCACGTAGATCATCTGGCAACTCTCCTTTAGTAAGGCCATTCACATAAACCTTACGACTCAAAGCATTTTCTACAACATTCACTTTACCGGGGTGGTATTGCAAACTCAAGTCATAGTCTTTGATGATTTCAAGCCATCTTCTTAGTCTCATATTGATTTATTTCTGAGTGAAGATATATTTTAGACTCTTGTGATCTGTGAACACTTCACAACATTTTCCCAAAAGATAATGTCTCCATATTTTTAGTGCATGGACAACATATGCTAACTCTAAATCATGAGTAGGATAATTCACTTCATGAGTTTTGAGTTGTCTCGAGGTGTAAGAGACAACTTTCCCATCTTGCATCAAAACTCCATCCAATCCTTGGTGAGATGCATCACAGTATACTTGGAAATCCTTCTCCAGATCTGGCAGACATAAGACTGGTGTTGTCACTAGTCTCTTCTTCAATTCATGGAAACTAAGTTCACATCCTTTAGTCCAGTCAAACTTCTTTTCTTTCTTGAGTAACTTCGTCATTGGCTTATCCACCTTTGAGAAATTCTTAGTGAATCTTCTATAATATACTTCCAAGCCAAGGAAACTACGAACTTCTTTCACTGACTTGGGAGATTCCCATTCAGTCACAGTTGACACCTTTGTAGGATCGACAACTATACCATCTCCAGACACAATATGTCCGAGAAATCCAACTTCATTCAGCCAGAATTCACACTTACTGAACTTGGCATACAGCTTGTGCTCCCTGAGCTTCTCAAGTATCAAACGCAAATGCTCTTCATGCTCTTGTTTGCTCTTGGAATAGATCAAAATGTCATCGATGAATACGACAACAAACTTGTCAAGAAATTCCATGAACACTTTGTTCATCATGTTCATGAAATAGGCTGGTGCATTTGTCAAACCAAATGGCATCACGGTGTACTCATACAATCCATACCTAGTGGTGAAAGCAGTCTTAGGTATGTCTTGCTCTCTAATCTTTAGCTGAAAGTAGCCTGATCTGAGATCAATCTTTGAGAACACTGTTGGGCCACGTAGAGATAAAACAAAACTGTTTCCTCTAGCGTGGTGATTCCAAGATCTAGCTGAGGTAGAAAGCCACGAGGTTTACCACTAGACGCGCAGTTGCGGATTACTGATGAAGTGCGTCAGTTGATGCAGTGCAGTCCTCATGATCCTATCGTCCTGGTGCTGATCGTATAGCACCTTTGCCGGTATCCACAAGTACAAGGAGGAGCACCGGCGGCGAACTGCTAGGTTTGGTACGTCGGCGGGACTGCTGTGGAGCTAGGGTTTCCAACACATGGAATGGCCTAACCGATCAATGATTAACCTTTCTGGGTTACTGTGCTCCACTATATATAGGGAGTGAACATGGGCTCCATTTTCGTGGCCCATTCACTAAAGCCCATATAATACCAGTCCCTGTGAGTCTGACTCACTGACTCAGTCCAAATCCGGCTCAGGTCCAACCCAACCATATTTCTGGTTCAGATCCATCCGAACTTGCCCCAGCTCTTAAGTGTGTGACCCCACAGGCTCATGGCTACTTGGACATGATTGGAGTCCGCCTCTCAATCGATCAGTCAGTAGCGGCTCCTAGCAGAACGTGCCAACACCCAAGTACCAAAGAGTCATGATGACTTGCCTTTCCAATGTGACTTATGTCCAAGTCCCTTTTGCCTCACGATATACCTTGTCAGACTATAGGTGAATAATTTTCATCCCTTAAATAATCTGACTCTCTTCTCTGATCCGAGATAAGTGATTCACCCGACTAACTTTTAGTTGATCGTCTTGGTTAACACTTAACCGAGTCGTGCATGGCCATGCTTTCCGAATCATATCATCCGAGAGGTCCCAGAGAATATCTCTCCAAGTGGAGGGGCAAAATCCCGTCTTGGTTATTCACATCACGCAGCTTGATTCTCAGTCGACCCGAACTCTGCCTTTATAACTGCCCAATTATGGATCAGCGTTTGACAGAACCTAAGTCGATGATCCTCAACTCGAGCTATGCAACAACCTCAGGTCTAAGTATTACATTGCTTGAGATATACAAATGACAACTTGTTCGTTGTACCTCAATATGGGTCAATCCGACTCGCTAAACTCTTTAGTCGAATCTGTGTAAGTCGGAATAGCATCACCATGCCCATGACAAGTGGAACCGAGTCATCAAGCCGACTTTCACATTGGTCTAAGTTGTATGTCCAGCACAACCTCAATGACCAAGGATATTTAGTACAAACAACATGAATGTATAGTTCCACAACCAAATCACATATTCAATGATACACATCAGATGTTTATACAAGTACAACTTAATAACTTTATGAATACAATGGGAAATCTCATCATACATGATTTCCTCTAGGGCATATTCCCAACAAACACATGGGCTCCTTCTAGCTGATCAAATAGATCGTTGATTCTAGACAAAGGATACTTGTTATTTATAGTCACCTCATTGAGTGAACGGTAATCTATGCATAACCTTTGAATTCTATCCTTCTTCTCGACAAACAGGACTGGTGCACCCCAGGATGAATAACTTGGTTGAATAAATCCTTTCTGGAGTTATTCTCCAAGCCGTTTCTTGAGTTCTTTCAACTCATCAACTGACATCTTGTAAGGTCTCTTTGCTATTGGTCCTGATCCTGGCAGTAAATCAATCAGAAACTCTACATCTCTATCTGGTGGCATTCCAGACAATTCTTCTGGAAACACATCCGGATACTCCTTCACAATTAGCACACTGTCTATGCTAACCCCCTTAAGAGAATTTAGCTTACTCCCTTTAGATTCAAAGTTAGACTTGAACCTAATCCGTTTCTTATCCGGGGTTGTGAGTGTAACAGTATGATTGGCACAATATAGTACTCCTTCATACTTAGTCATCCAATCCATACCCAAAATTACATCCAATCCTTGGGAATCTAGGATTATCATACTAACTGGAAACTTATACTTTCCAAATTCTATCACTAGATCATGGCATCCAAAGTTCACTATCATCTCTCCACCGGGAGAGCTTACTTTTATAGGACACCCAATAGTTTTAGTTGGAAGTCCATTTTTATCAACAAATGCTCTTGATATGAATGAATACGATGCGCCGAAATTAAAAAGAACAAGTGCTAGAAAAGAATTAAGCTTGAACTTACCAGCCACATCATCAGACTCTTTATATATTTCTTCCACATTGATGTGGTTCACCTGTCCCTTCTGGAAACGGTTGGGCTTGTTGGATCCTTCAACTTTCTTTTTTGGGCATACATTTGCATAGTGCCTAGTTTTCTTGCATTTGAAGCACTCAACCTGACTGATGTCTCTTTTTGCAGGCTGACTCCCATTACCATTACCATTTTCGCTATGGTGGCTCTTGTGTCCACTCTTGTGGTTCTTGTACTTGTCATTGTCATGACTGCGATGGTGCTTGTTGTCATGGTGACGGTTATGGTTGTGGTGGTTGTTATACTTCCCATGCTTGTGGAATCCAGAACCTCCACTATCATCATTATGGGAACGCTTGTGAGACGATCCCGAGCTGTGCTTATCAAAGTTATGCTTCCTCTTCCTGCCCTCAACCTGTTTCATCTTGTTTTCCAAGATAGTGGCCTTATCACAAAGTGATTGATATGTTCGGACATAGGCAATAGATAGCTACAGGTTTAATTCATCATTCAATCCTTCGAGGAACTTATCCTTACTCTTAGCATCAGTATCAACTTCATCTGGTGCATAGCGCGCCAAATTGTTGAAATCCTCAATGTACTCAGCCACACTGCGGTGACGTTGTTTCAGATTGTGGAACTCTTTCTTCTTTAAGTTCATAACTCCTGATGAGATGTGGGCAGTGCGGAAACCATCCTCAAAGATAGCCCATGTCACATCCTCAAGGGGAGTGGTGATCTGAAAGTTGTCCCACCATGTTGGTGCTGGTCCTTCAAGCAGATGTGTTGCGAACCTGACTTTTTCCTTGTCGGTGCAGCCCATAGTGACTAAGTCCTTGTTCACGAAATGGAACCAGTCATTGGCTACCATTGGATCAGTTGTTCACGAGAACTTGGCTGGCCTCAACCTTAGAAATCTGGTGAGCATATCAAATGTTGGCGGGTTGTTGGGATTATTGTTTTTGTTGTTGTTGTTGTTCTGACTCTGGTTTTTGGTTGGCCATGAACTGGGTCATCATCTGCATCAGTTGAGTTTGAGCTGTCATCAACTGCTGCATCTCGGGATTAACATTATTATTGTTGTTGGTTGGGTTAGGATTGGCATGACGGGGAGACATCTATGGTTTCAATAAGGATAAGTAATGATATATAACTCATACATGCTATGCACAATACAACCACAAAGCAACAAACACAATAAAAAATCACAAGATAACAAAGAGTTTAAACAACGTAAACAACAAGTTTGGAAAAGTAAACATAATAGCAAGCCATCCACATGTTGGATGATCATTGCGACTCAATAATCAAAGGATGATAGATAAATAGGTATCAGAATTGATGGGGATATGCCTACTGGGGTATCCTCAGCGGGACGTTTCCGACTGGCCCAAAGGTTGGCGAGTGGGCCTGCAGAACGGCGAATGGATCAAGGCCCATCAGGGTACCAGGCGACTGGAGGTCGAAGGCCCAGGCGAGTAGATAGGCCCAGTCGGTCTGAGTTAAACGATTGACAAAGTTGTAACCGAATCGGTTGAGATATGTAAACCCTAGGGGAGGTAGGCCTATATAAACCTCCCTAAGGGGTGAGTAGAGATACGTTCCCTCATACACCCAAGCAACTCGCCGCCTAGCCGCCGAGTTCGCCCATTGTAAACACCTCCATAATACAATCTAGCAGGAGTAGGTCTTTACCCTCCGGGGGGCCGAACCTGGGTAAAACCCTGAGTCTCCGCCCTCATCTCGCACCGCAGATGGCTGGCCGCCCTTGCCCTTCGTTCTACTCACGCCGATTGCGCAGATCGCCGTGGTCATTCCCACGCAGTGGCGCCCACCGGGGCCTGGCCGGTCTGGCCGGTGTTCTCGGCGAGATCCAATCTGCCCATCAACGAGGCGGTCGCCACCGCCGCATGATAGCGATCGGCGAGATGCTCCAGATCTTGCCGAGCAGTACGTCCCGCGGGCGCGACCCGTCACGCGACAGCGTGATCCCGCCACCGGCACGATCAGCCTCTTCGTCGGCTTCACCGACGTCACCACCTCGGAAGACTCGGCTCGCATCCGCGAAGTCGCCGCCACGCCGATCGGCTCGAGAGCCAGATCCGCACGATCCACCGCCTCGCCCAGTACGACTCGCCCACGCAACGTGGCCGAATTCAGCCGCGGAAGACGCGACCCTCACCGACGACGCCGACTCGGCGACCCGGCCACTCGCCGGATCCATCACCGGCCTCGTCGCGGGCTCCATCGCCAGGTCTCCAACGCGGAGATTTCGAGGACCCTCCATCCTCGGGATCTTCGACTCGACCCGGTCGGAGAACTCGCCGACCTCCACGACGGTGCCAGCCGCCACGCCTACATGGCTACCGCACCGATCCGCCGGAGGACCCTTTCTCCATTCGATCCCTCCTAACGCCACGGGCGACGGAGGTCGAGGAACTCCGCTGAAATCGGCGGAGGCAAGACGCGAGCAGGCCGAGCGCGAAATTTCGCCTCGGCGGTGATGGCGCAGAACTGTCGCTACCACCAGCAGCGGATCAGGTCACGCTGAACCCCACCGTTCAGGCGCGCTGAACTTCGACGACGAACGACCCGGCCAAGATAGCCGAAG
Source organism: Avena longiglumis (assembly GCA_030063025.1). Lineage (NCBI taxonomy): Eukaryota > Viridiplantae > Streptophyta > Magnoliopsida > Poales > Poaceae > Avena > Avena longiglumis. The sequence goes on from CP125977.1 coordinate 475,555,654, forward strand.
CGCGATTCGAGAACGCCGCCACCGGGAAGCAACCGCCCGCCAGATCAACGGCGATGGGCGCCCACCACCACCCAACCGCACCTCCTGTGGACCAGCGCGGATAGTCGTCTCTCACGGAGCGACGCGAACGCCTTCCACCGTTCTCCACCCGATGGACAATCTCGGCAGGCCGAGCGGCCGACAAAGATCACGGCGACCGCGACGGTGCTTTACAGATCCAAGACGTCGGCCCTACTGCGAAGGCCGTGGAACAGCGAAGCGGCGCCGACTCGCGGCGAGTGTACTCGCGCTCCTCCGGAGGCGGCCTCAAGCGGCCCAGCGGTGGCAACACCTCAATTGCCCGCCGAGCCACCGCAGCTCCAACGACGACCCGCGAATGCGGCACTCTCCACAAACGATCCCAGGCCGGCGACCAACCTCGTCGCCGCCAATGGAGAGCCAATCGACGCTCGCACTCATATCATCGCCAACCAGAACTGGCGCGCACGCCAGCCCGACGACTTGCGACACACCCTAACCACTCGCCGCGATGGCGAGCCTATGGGGTCGCTCAGTCGACTAGGGCCCAAGTGCTTCGGACCAATGATCCGAGGCGAAAAGTACCCACCCAACTTCAAGGCGCCGAAGGAGATCGAAAAATACGACTCCTCGTACGACCCCGCGGTCTGGCTTGACACATACCTCATGGCAATGGGGATCGCGGGTCACACCGACCTACTCGCCGCCCGTTACCTCCCACTGATGATGGAGGGGACGTGCAGGCAATGGATCAACACGCCCCGTGACAGTATCGACTCGGGAGGAAATGCGACGCCGCCAGCACTTCGAGTGCTCCTACACCCGCGCCACCACCATCGAGGACCTGGAACGATGCGTCCAGGGACCCCGCGAGTCGACCCGCAGCTGGGTCCAACGGTGGCAAGAGCTCTGGTACAGCGCGGTCGGCATCCACCCGGACACCGCCATCCATTGCTTCAAGACCTCGTGCCGCTACGAGCCCCTAGTCGCCAAGCTCAAGCGACACGCCCGCACACTCGACAACATCCCCGACCTCCTCGAGATCGCCAAACGATACGCCGAGGAAGATCCCAATCAAGACGTCGACGACGAGTCCGGCGGACAACGACGCACGGGCGGCAACGACGGCGGCCGCCGAGCAGACCTACGCTAGCGCACTCACACGTGCAAGCGCCGCAACGATGGGCGAAGTCGACTTGCCGCCAATGCTGGGCACGCACAACACGACCCAAGAGCTACCGCCATGACGGAGGGCAACGACGCGACGGCGGAACTACAAGAACAAGCCAAGGTTCGATCCGCCCTCCTTAACCAACCATGTGCGTTTCACAGCAGGGAAGGAAAGCCCGCCACGCACACCACCGCCGATTGCCACACCCTCAGGGAGATCGAGAAGGCACGGCACGCGCGGGAGGACACCGACAACGACCCGCAAAATGGCGGAAAATTCGCAAAGTGGCGGCTCGCCCACACCTTCACCGGCTTCAACACGGCGCGAGAAGAAGGTCATCGCCGCCGCCGCCAACGCGGTGGCTGCAGACGTCCCCGCCTCGAACTGGTCGGAGCAGCCTATCACCGAGCCAAGACCACTCGCCACGATCGAGTACCGGGGAAGTCGCCTGGTGGTCAAGCCCAAGGTCGGCGACATCGCTCCCAAGACTCGATGGACGGCGCAGCTCCATCAACATCCTCTACCTCGACACCTTCAGCGATCGGCTCCGCAATGATGATCGAGACAACCCACACCACGTTCCACGGCATCGCCCCGTCGGAAGGCGTACCCGATCGTCAAGGATACGCTACCCGGCACCTTCGGCACTTCGGCGATCGTCCGCACCGAGCGGATCGTCTTCGAGCTGGTGCCCTTCGACAGCCCTTACCATTGTGTCCTAGGGCGCCAGGCGTTCGCCAAATTCATGGCGGCACCCCACTACGCGTACAACGCGATGAAGCTCCCCGGGCCGTGCGGCGTTATCACCATCAACGGCGACCCTGACATGGCCGCCGAATGCGAGGCCAAAGGAGCCGAACTCGCCGACGCCGTGATCGCGGCGGAAGCTAGTCACGCCGATGAGCTCGCTTAACAAATCGCGAGCGGGTCAACAACGACGACCCCACAATACTCAAGAAGCCCAACTCGAGGGCACAAACACCTCAACATTTGAGGCCACGACGACACCCGACCACGAGCTGGTCCCAGCGACCAGCCGGTGACGGTGATCGGGACAGGCATGAGCCCAGCATAGGAAGGCGCGCTCATCGAGTTCCTCCGTGAGAACAGGGACATCTTCGCATGGAAACCATCCGACATGCCTGGTGTCCCTAGGGAGCTCGCTGAGCACAAATTAAACGCCGACCCAAAAGTGCGACCAGTCAAGCAGTCGCTACGGCCATTCAACGAAGAACGCCGTCGGGCAATCGCCGAGGAAGTGCAGCGTCTACTCGCTGCCGGCTTCATTCGGCCAATCAAATACTCCAAGTGGCTGGCAAACCCAGTCCTGGTCGAAAAGAAAAACGGGACCTAGAGAATGTGTATCGACTACACAAACCTGAACAGCGCCTGCCCAAAGGAGCAGTTCGTCCTCCCGCGGATCGATCAGATCATCGACTCCACCGCGGGCTCGGAGTCGCTGTGTTTCCTCGACGCCTACTCTGGGTATAACCAGATCAAAATGGCTGTCGAGGACGAGGAGAAGACGGCGTTCATCACGCCATTCGGAGCCTTCTGCTACACCGCCATGACCTTCGGCCTCAAGAACGCCGGAGCAACGTACCAACGGTGCATGCAAGAATGCCTAGCGAGCCAGATTGGCCGCAACATCCACGTCTACATTGACGACGTGGTCGTAAAATCCGCTCGCCAAGGCGACCTACTCGCCGACCTCGCAGAGACCTTCGCCAACCTGCGGAGGTACAAGATAAAGCTCAACCCAGGCAAGTGCACCTTCGGTGTACCCGCCGGGCAATTACTAGGGTACGTCGTCTCCAAACGAGGGATCGAGGCAAACCCAACGAAGATCGACACGATCGCCCGGCTCGGCAAACCCGAGTGCGCTGACGCCCGAGCTGGCAGGCGGGTAGCGGCTCTCGCCGCTTCATCCCCGTGGCACGGAAAAGGCGATGCCCTATACCGCCTGATGCAAGAATCCCACCTTCCGGGACAAGGAGGACGATGCGCCGCGACCAAAAAGGTGCTACTCCGCACCACTACTCGCCGCACCCGTCGACAAGGAGCCCATGCTGGTTTACGTCGCGGCGTCCGAGCGCGTCGTCAGCGCTGTAATGGTCGTCGAACGACCAGAGGAAGGAAAAGAGCGCCCAGTCCAGCGGCCGGTATACTACATCAGCGAGGTCTTAACCGAGTCGCGCCAGCGATACCCACAGTACCAAAAGCTGGTATATGCGGTCTTCAGAGCTCAGCGGCGCCTGCCGCACTACTTTCAGGAGCACCCCATCACGGTCGTCTCCTCCGCTCCACTACAAGACATCATCCGCAATCGCGAGGCGACCGGGCGGGTCGCCAAGTGGGCCGTCGAGATCGGCGTCCACAACATTAAGTACGAGCCACGCAGGGCCATTAAGTCACAGGCACTGGCCGACTTCCTCGCCGACTGGGAGGAGGCCCAGCAGAGAAGCCGCCGTACCTCCATCGAGCTCAGACTTGACGGGTCCAAGAACGCGACGGCGCAGAGCGGGATAGTACCGATCTCCAAAGGGCGACAAGCTCCGCTACATACTCCGCCTCGAATTCACGCCCTGCACCAACAACATGGCTGAATACGAGGCCCTACTCCACGGCATGCGAGCCGCAAAGGAGATGAGCGTCAATCGCCTTCGATGCTACGGAGACTCCGACCTCGTTGCGGGTCAAGTCGCCGGCACCTGCGACGCCGTCTCCCCTACCATGGCGGCATACCGCCAAGAGGTGGACAAGGTGGGCGGCCACTTCACCGGCTACTCGGTCGAATGGATCGACAGGAGGAAAAACGAGGAGGCCGACGCCCTCTCGCATCGGGTCGACGATCCGCACCACCCGCCGGCGTGTTCCTCGACACCATCTTCACGCCGTCAGTCTCTCCTCCGAAGGAGATCGACATTGGAGTCCCGCTCCAACCAGAGGCAACCTTGGTCGCACTCGTCACCGAACCAGACGACTGGACCAAGCCCTACATCGCCTACCTGGAGACGGGCAACCTGCCCGCAGATGAGACAAGCGCTCGAATGATTGTTCGCCGATGCAAGTCCTACACCATCGTCGACGGCGAGCTACACAAGCGCAGCGTCACCGGCGTGTTCCAACGCTGCGTCCAACCAGCTGAAGGACGCAAAATCCTACACGACATTCACTCAGCGATCGCGCCACCACGCCGCCAAGGCCCCTGGTCGCCAAAGCCATGCGACACGGCTTCTCTTGCCCACCGACACGCCGACGCTGCCGACATCGCCCAGCGATGCGCCGGCAATCGCCAACCAGACGCATCGCTCCAAGTTCGGCGCTCAAACAATACCCATCACCGCCATTCGCCATGTGGGGCATGGACATGGTCGGTCCTTCAAGAAAGCCCTCCGCTACACCCACCTGCTGGTCGCCACGACAAATTCACAAAGTGGATAGAGGCCAAGCCAGTCCGAAATGCGACGGAAGATCGCCACTAAGTTCCTACGCGAGCTCATATACCGCCACGGCTTCCCCAACAGCATCATCACGGATAACGGCACAAACTTCGCCAAGGAGCAATGGCGAGTTCTGCGAGGAGCACCACATCCGCTCGACCTCGCGTCGCACACCGAATCCAACGGCCAGCGGAACGAGCCAACCAGCATCCTCCACGCCTGAAGCCGACTCAAGTACCACTCGAGCGCACCGGTGCTGGGTCAAGAGCTTCCTCCACATCCGGGAATTCGCACCTCGGTCAACAGGTCGACCGGGTTCACCCCTTCTTCATGGTCTACGGCGGAAGCCGCCATGCCAACCGACCTCGAACACGACTTCGCGCGGATCGTCCACTATACGGAGGTCAGAAACGAACTGGCCCGCCAAGATGGGCTCGACCAACTCGACGGTTGCCGACCTCCCGATCGCGCACCGCTATCTATCGCAAGGGCTCCGTCGCTACCACAGCCGACGAGTGAGAACCCGCACCTTCCAGAAGGCGACTTGGTGCTACGCCTCATCCAGACAAGAAGGGCATGCACAAGCTCTCCCCATGGAAGGCCCGTTCGCTATCGGCGCGTAGACGGCAATGACGCCTACTACCTGCCGACGTCCAAGGACGGTGAACTCGACAAAAGGCCGTGGAATGTAAATCTCCGGAAGTTCTATACCTAGAACCCCACATGTGTACTCTCCGCGCTATGAATAAAAGAAACGGTTACCGCAAAATTCGTCTACTCTCCATTCCTTGTGCCACTCGCACTGTAATTAACAGCGTCATGCTAAAATAAGTCAACCCTTGGTACAGCGACCGCACGGCAGAAAAGTGCGAAGAGCACCGAGTCATTTCAGGTCTTGCATCGTCCACGAAAACGCCAATCCGGAGCCCCATCGAGTCGCCTAGCTCGACTGGTTTTACGAACCAAGACATCTGTCTCGCTTCCACGACCCTGGTCCTCCGCATCCTTGGCGAGCGACTAACGGCTAAGTACCACGCCGGGACTGGATACCAGTTCGTCTCGATCGGACGGAAAACGCCAAGTAAGAGAGCGTGCTCAGACTCGCGATCGACCCACCGGGGCAGAGCGACGCGCTAACACAAACGCTCATCCTCAACCACCTCGAGTCGCGCCGAACTACCAAGTACCACGCCGGGACTCGGCCACTGTGCACCGTCACAGACGGGAAAACGGTAAAGCATGAGCTCGAGGGAGTCGCTTTGCGATCGGCTCTCCGAGCTCAAGTAGTCGACTCAACCAACAACACACATGATAAACAACAAAACATCATATTTAAGGTGAAACCCGCAAAGGGGACGCGCTCGGGGACTCACCCAAAATCAATCCAAAACACGCAAACAAATAGCAAACGAACACAACGCTCCATTCAAATCGCATATCGCATTGTCTTACATTACAAAATATGCCTACTCGCAGAATTGTTACTAACACTACTCCGCAGCTTCGACGATGATGCACCAGCGTCCGGCGCTCCGGACGAATACGATACGGGTTCGATGGATAAGTCGTCACTGGCCCGCCATCGCCGCGGAAGGGCTCGACCTTGAAGTCGCGATGCGCGGCTCGGCGTCGTTCGCGCGACGACCGCTTCGGTACGGAAGAAGGTCGCCCATCGCCCAAACACGCCCGAGTACGCGGCAGACGCCTCGCAGCTTAAGAACCTCGACAGATCCACACGCCGGACGATGAAGGATAACCACTGCGTCACGCCGTCGAGGTCGAAATTCGGGAAGTGGGCGAGTCCTGCACTCGAGCCGCCGACGCTGACGCCGAAAAGCCGACCGTCATGAACTCCACGACGGTGGGCGCCTTCTCCAAGTACTCCCACACCTCAATGAGGTCATTGGGAATAACCTCCGTGGCGACATCTCTTGAAGGTAGGCGGATGCAAGTCGCCGACAGCGTCGCCGAAGTCGACGAGCATGCTCACGCACTCCGCATCAAGAGAACTCGCTTCTTCATGGCTATCAATCATACGGCCTGCGAGAAGGAGACAACTGTGAGTACAATGGAACCCACAAAGCGGTACAATCGCAAAGGCAAGGAAGACGACTCACCAATCAAAGGCGGGCGAGCCCGTGATGAAACCTTGAAGCGATGTATGGTCGCTCAAGCCCAACAATGATGGCTTCGACGCTTTCGATCGTCCTCCGGCACAACGGCAGCCTTCGCCGCCTGTCACGAACTCGCTTCTTCTTCGCCTCCTTAAGCTCGCGCCGAGGTCGGCGATCTTTTGTTCGGCGGTGCCCAATGCGCATCGACCGCTTCCAGCTCTCCAATGGGACAAGCCCTTGGCGAGCCACCTCGCCGCAGCCACAACTGAAGTTCCTTGTTCGCTTCGGAGAGCAGCCGCCTTTCAAGACGCTGTCAGCCAATCGCTCTGCCGACTCCAGCACTGCAGACATCGTCAAAGTTAGCACACATGAATTATTAAGTGCCCACCCGCTAAAATTTAGCGAAAAGCACTTTCGGGACCGGGCGGTTGAAAAAATTCCTAAAGTGCCCACCCGCTAAAATTTAGCGCGTGCGCACTCGGGGACTGGCGGTTGAAAAAATTCCTAAAGTGCCCACCCGCTAAAATTTAGCAAGTGCGCACTCGGGGACTGGCGGTTGAAAAAATTCCTAAGTGCCCACCCGCTAAAATTTAGCGAAAAGCGCACTCGGGACCGGACTCGAACGCGCAATCAGAAATTAAAAGAATCGAGCCGTTGCAAAACAACGACCTGATCCTCGGGGACTGGAGGTACCTGGATGGCCGCGCCAAGCATGTTGTGCAGTTGCGCCGCGTCCACAGACGCAAGCAACGCCGGTGTGTGTCCGCGACGTTGGTCAATCTCGGCGCCGGCGATCTCTGGAGTAGGGCTCGCGATCGCAGCACTCGCCGTGGGCCGCCTTGGTCATGAAGCGGGAAGGTAGCGATTGACGCCCGCTCAAGGAGCTCGCCTCCTCCGGCCTCGGCACGAGATGCCCCTTCGTGGATGCGGTCGCTTCCACAGCGGCCCAGCCGCAGCGGTCGTCAGTCATCGAGACGACGACAGTGTCGGCGCCCTTGGCCTTCTTGCTGCCCTCCGTGGCGGCGGCGACTTCGTCCGCCTTCCTCTTACGAGAAGGGTCCTCCTCGCTAGCGGCGGAGGGCACCTTGGCCACCGTCGGGTGGCCCATCTTCTTCACTCCGGTCCTATGTATCGAGACAACTCAGTCGAAAGAATTTAAATACTAAGAGAGGAAGATGAAGGCCGAGTGCACTTACTTGGCAACTGGAATGAAGCGCAGCCCAGTACGGAGGCCGGCCGGTTTCTCCAGCTCAGGGCCCAGTCGGCGACTAAGCCCCAGGTCCAGGACGCCAGGGGCCCAAGATACGGAGGGCTTCTTTGACGTTGAGGTAGCGGTTGGTGCCTCCGGAACACCTTCGACGGAGGCCCCCTCGTGAAGTGGAGCTGCCGCGGCCGGAGCCTCCTTGCGAGGCGAGACCGCCACGCTCGGGACCTCCTCGCGAGGCGAAGCCGCCTCGGCCGGAGCCGCTCCTAGCCCGGAGACCGGCGCGAAGGGCGGAGGTAGTGAAGCCAGCGGCGCCTCCATGGATGGCGCATCCAGCGCGGCTGTTGCCGGAGCCGCCCCGTCGTCGGCCGAGCTATGGGCATCGGAGCCGCTTGCCGAGCGCGGCGGTGAGACCATCCTCGGCGGCTTCGTCCTCCTCCTCAGGGGGGGCCTCGCCTCTTTCTCCTTCTTCTTCTTTGCGGGAGTAGCTTGACGAGCGAGGTGGTCTCCGGAGTTCTTCGTCATCATCATGACGCCGAGGCTCTTGCTCGCCTCGAGCTCGCGTTAACGTTGCCCACGGGTCTTCGGATCGATGGGGCGATCTCTTCTTCGGATTCGTCGTCGTCCTCATTGCCTTCGGCGGAGGCGACTTCGCTTGTCTGGGCGGATGGCCCAGAACTCGATCGGCGGGTGGAGCCACCCTTCCACCACTTGAAATAACTGCGTTAAAACATGAAAGAAAGTTAGAACTACCGCGATCGCATATGCTGCATCGAATGGGATCAGATTATTACCGTTGGAGCCGGACGCTTGGTGTATGGAGGAGAGCCCGCCCGCGCATCCGCATGCCGCTGGGTGATCCTCTTCAACGCCAGGAGATAGTCCTCCGGCTTCCACTGGCGAGGCAGGCCTTCGTCGAGTCTTCTCGGCCCGTGTCTTGGTACATATAATGCTCGCACCGGGCGAGTGGAACGACGCCGCCGAGCAGCCAGTTGTACTGAGTTCACCGTCTGGAGCCCCTTCTTCTTCTTCGACCGAATGGCCTGGAGCATCTCGTCGACGACCATCCGCTGGTCGCCGGGTAGCTTGGCGACCGGAGATTGCGGCTCGGGGCGGTCCGAGTATCGTGGGATCGCCGCCTCATCTTCGGGTCGCCGGTCACGTAAAACCAAGACTTTTTCCACGCCACGCTTTGGCGGCAGCATGAGGTCAAGAAGGAGGCTTTGGATTTCAGCTGGAAGGTTAAGCCGCCCGGGCTAGCATTGGGTCAGCGCCTCGCGGCTGATCCGTCCATGGAACAGATCTTGCCAAGGGAAAATAGGGCCGGCCAGTAGCACTCAGAACGCCACAAAGATGGCGAGCTTTCGATACTATGGGGACCCAGATCTGAGGGCTGGATCCCGTAGTAGGCGCAGAAGCGCCGGAAGAACAGAGAGGTGGGAAACCCTAAACCCCGCTCGAGGTGACTAGTGAAGCAGATGAACTCTCTCGCGCGCGGGTTCGGGATCGTTTCTCCGGCTGCGGGGATTCGCCAGCAGCCCGCAGGATTCCGGCCTCCTCGAAGGAGGCCAGTTGCGCCCTGGTGCACTTGGATCTGCCCAAGGTTCGGTGGAAAAAGCCATGTGAGGATTTGCTTGAGGTCGGAGGATTGGGTCGCGAGATCGGGGCGAAAGATGTGCGATTGAAGAAATGGTGGGCGTTGGCTTTCCGATGGCCAACCATTCCTTATATAGCGAGAGCTGCCCGCCAAATTAGGGGCCGTTATCGCGATGATTACGCCGAAAGTTACCGCGGTTACCTTAACGGCTAGTTTGACCACACCGACGGTCCGCCTCGGCACTCGGCTCGCTAAGTTACTCACGAGGTTGCGACCCGTTGGCTCGTGTCACCCGACGCGACTCGGTCGCCGGATTTTTTCCTTTGTACAGAGCCCGCCGATTATTGATCGATGCCAACTTGAAGCCGTATACTCCGACTGCCAGCAGCCACCCGCGCCTAATCAACGACGGCCTCGGGGACTACTGATGGGGATATGCCTACTGGGGTATCCTCAGCGGGACGTTTCCGACTGGCCCAAAGGTTGGCGAGTGGGCCTGCAGAACGGCGAATGGATCAAGACCCATCAGGGTACCAGGCGACTGGAGGTCGAAGGCCCAGGCGAGTAGATAGGCCCAGTCGGTCTGAGTTAAATGATTAACAAAGTTGTAACCGAATCGGTTGAGATATGAAAACCCTAGGGGAGGTAGGCCTATATAAACCTCCCTAAGGGGTGAGTAGAGATACGTTCCCTCATACACCCAAGCAACTCGCCGCCTAGCCGCCGAGTTCGCCCATTGTAAACACTTCCATAATACAATCTAGCAGGAGTAGGTCTTTACCCTCCGGGGGGCCGAACCTGGGTAAAACCCTGAGTCTCCGCCCTCATCTCGCACCGCAGATGGCTGGCCGCCCTTGCCCTTCGTTCTACTACTCGCTGCCGATTGCAGCATCTGCCGTGGTCATTCCCACGACAAGAATAATCAACTACTCCTCCATGTAGACATCCACGTCCACAAGAGTAAGTCCGGCTGTCTCCGTACCTGACTTGTACTCCTCCACGCTGGTGATCAAGGCCTCAATCTTCGCACGAAGTGCTCTCTTCTGCGAGCGAAGCCTCTCTATCACTCCATGCTGAGTCTCTAACTCAAAGTCCTTGGCCTCTATCTCGGCCTTCATGTCCTTGATCTTCTTGTTTCTGTCTTGAACCCTCTTCTCCTGATTCTTGAACTTCTTGTCCTGGCTCTCGAATCTGGCCTCCATCTCCTTGACGATCTCGTCTTGATCCGCGGAGAGCTTGTCCTTCTCCCTCAACTGAACCTGGCGCTCGTCATTGCTAAGCATGACGCTGGTCCTATCCGTGTCAAGGTGTCTAATAAGGCCCTCTAGGTCCTGGAGATACAGACGAACTGAAGGGTTTCGCAGCATAGTAAATCAAAAAAATTCTACGGATGCGAACGAGGAAGCCAAGATATAATCTAGGAGATGCAAACAACGAGGGGGGATAGATGAGATCTTCATACCCTTGAAGATTCGCACAGCGGAACGTTCAACGGAACGTGGTTGATGTAATCGTACTAGCTTCTCCTCCTCGCGATCCGATCCGATCCAACACCGCAAGTGGCGATGCCTCCGAGAGATGCACACGTACGGCACCTCGACGTCTCCTCCTTCCTCGGTACAGCAAGTCGGGTGGAGAGATAGATTGGATCTACAACACGACGGTGTGGTGCAAAGGTGGAGAGTTTCTGTGGCAGGGCTTCGCCTACGCGCAGTCGGGAGAGAGAGATCTGGAGAGCAGCAGTATGGCGGCTAGGGTTGAAGGAGTGGGGGAGGAGGGCTGCGTCCCTGCCCTCTATATATAGGGGGGATGGATGGCCCCCTTGGACCCTCCTCCAAGCCCTAGGGCGGCGGCCCCAAGGGTTGGAGTGGGGGGCAAGTTTTCCCCCTCCTTCTAGAAGGTTTCCCTAGGGTTTCCCTAGGGTTTTGGCCGGCTGGGCCTATGGGGCCTTGTGCCCCTGGCCCAATGCGGCCAGGGCACTCCCTCGTAGGCCCACGCCCCGTCCCGACAAGTGGGGCACGTTGGTCCCACTCCGTAAGGTTCTAGAAGCTTCTGGTACAATACCGAACAATCCGAAACAATTCCGAAATCCAAAAACTGCTTTCCCTTATATGAATCTTATTCTCCGGACCATTCCGGAACCTCTCGTGATGTCCTGGATCTCATCCGAGACTCCGAACAAAAACTCATAAACCAATTATCCATTCTATCCTAGCGTCAAGGCACGTTAAGTGTGTGACCCTACGGGTTCGAGAATATGTAGACATATCTTCTATCAATAATCAACAGCGGGGTCTAGAAACCCATATTGACTCCCACATACTCATCGATGATCATATCGGATGAACCACGATGCCAGGATTCAACTAATCCCATTTATATATTCCCTTCGTCACGCGATATTTTACTTGCCCGAGATTCGATCGTCGGTATCGGCATACCTAGTTCAATCTCGTTCACAGCAAGTACTTTACTCGTTCCGTAATCCGATATCACTTTGTGATTAACTCCTTAACCACGTGCTTGCAAGCGGTGTAGATCTCGGTGGGCCCGAAGTATATCTCTCCGACTTGGGAGGGACAAATCCCATCTCGATACATACAACCCAACAAGTACTTTCCGATCACCTAAGAGACACCTTTATGATCACCCTCTCATAGGATGACATTTGATGACCTCAAAGCTTTCTTCCGATACCAGGGAGTTGCATTATCTCATGGTCTAAGGAATACAATATTTGACATAAGAAAAATCTTCGAAAAGATGAACACGATGACACGATCTAATTGCTCTGCTTGATTTGGGTCTGTCCATCATATCATTCTCCCAATAATATGATCTCATTATTAATCGTCAACTCATGTCTATGGTTAGGAAACCTTAACCATCATTAATCAATGAGCTAGTCCATAGAGGCGCACTAGGGACACGGCGTTGTTCATAAACCACACAAGTATCAAAGTTTCTGCTTAATACAATTCTAGCATGGAATATAAACTTTATCATTAACAAGAATTATAATAATAACATCTTTATTATTGCCTCTAGGGCATAATTCCAACAGTCTCCCACTTGCACTAGAGTCAATAATCTAGTTTACATCTGGCAACAATCTAACACCCATGGCACTAAGGTGCTGATCATGTTTTGCTCGTGGAAGAGGTTTAGTCAACAGATCTGTGACATTCAGATCTGTATGTACTTTGCTAATATTCATATCTCCATCTGTTATATAATCTCAAATTATATGAAACTTGCAGTTGATGTGCTTGGTCTTTGGATGATATCTTGGTTCCTTAGCCAGTGCTATGGCGCCAGTGTTGTCACACAATATCTCCAGTGGGTCCAAGACACTTGGAACCACACCAAGCTCAGTGATGAAGTTCCTGATCCAAACTCTTTCACTTGACGCTTCTGCAGCAGCCATGTGTTCCGCTTCTACTATAGATCCCACGATCACGCTTTGCTTGCAGCTTCTCCAGCTCACGGCTCCTCCATTCAAAATATAAACGTATCCTGTCTGAGATTTAGAATCATCCTTGTCGGTGTCGAAACTAGCATCGACGTAACCTTTTACGACGAGCTGTTCATCACCTCCATAGACTAAGAACATTTATTTAGTTCTATTTAAATACTTTAGGATGTTCTTCACGGCTGTCCAATGTTCCACTCCTGGATCACTTTGGTATCTGCTCGTCAAACTAAGAGCATTGGACACATCCGGTCTAGTACATAGCATGGCATACATGATAGATCCTATGGCCGAGGCATAAGGCACTTTGCTCATAGCTTCTCTATCATTTACCGTAGCTGGACACTGAGCCCTGCTCAATATCTTACCTGACAACATAGGCACTGAACCTTTCTTTGCCTTATCCATTCTGAACCTTTTCAGAACTTTGTCTAGGTATGTACTTTGGCTTAAAGCTATCAGGCGTCTTTGTCTATCTCTATAGATTTTGATGCCCAATATATAAGCATCTTCCCCTAGGTCTTTAATTGAAAAACATTTGTTCAAATAACTCTTCACATCGTTAAGCATGTCAATGTAATTTCCGATAATCAATATGTCATCCACATATAGTACCAAAAATGTCACTGAGCTCCCAGTCACTTTCTTGTAGATACAAGCTTCGTAGCAATTTGGAACAAATCCAAAGCTCTTGATCACTTGATCAAAACGAAGGTTCCAACTCCGAGATGCTTGCTTCAGTCCATAAATGGAACGCTGAAGTTTGCACACCTTATCATCATCCTTAGGATCGACAAAACCTTCGGGTTGCATCATATACAACTCTTCGTCAAATGTTGCCATTGAGGAACGCAGTCTTGACATCCATCTGCCATATTTCATAATCATGAAACGTAGCAATTGCTAATAAAATCCAAATGGACTTAAACATCGCTACGGGAGAGAAAGTCTCATCGTACTCAACACCTTGAACTTGTCGAAAACCTTTCGCGACAAGTCGTGCTTTATAGACAGTAACATTACCATCCGCGTCCGTTTTCTTCTTGAAAATCCATTTGCACTCAACGGCCTTTCGGTCGCTAGGAGGGTCCACCAAAGTCCATACTTGGTTTTCGCTCATGGATCCCAATTCGGATTTCATGGCCTCTAGCCATTTCTCAGAGTCTGGACTCATCATTTCTTCCTCATAGTTCACAGGTTCATTGTTGTCTACTAACAAGACAGTCAAGACAGGGTTGCCGTACCACTCAGGAGGGGCACGCGACCTTATCGACCTGCGACGTTCAGTAGTAGCATCGTCCTAAGCTTCATGATCCTTGTCATTAGCTTCCTGTATTGTTGGTGCAGACGGCACTGGAACAATTTCAGGTGCTGCGCTACTCTCCAACTCAAGAGAAGGTTCAATAACCTCGTCTAGCTCTACTTTCCTCCCACTCACTTGTTTCGAGAGAAACTCCTTCTCAAGAAAGGATCCGTTCTTTGCGACAAACACTTTGCCTTCGGATCTGTGATAGAAGGTATACCCTATCGTTTCCTTAGGGTATCCTATGAAGACGCATTTCTCCGCTTTGGGTTCAAGCTTGTCCGGCATCAACTTCTTGACGTAAGCTTCGCATCCCCAAACTTTAAGAAACGACAACTTAGGTTTAGCACCAAACCACAGTTCATACGGTGTCGTCTCAACGGATTTAGATGGTGCCCTATTTAAAGTGAATGCAGTGGTTTCTAATGCATAACCCCAAAATGATAACGGCAAATTTGTAAGAGACATCATTGATCGCACCATATCTAATAGAGTTTGATTCCGGCGTTCAGACACACCATTGCGCTGTGGTGTCCTGGGTGGCGTGAGTTGCGAAACAATTCCGCTTGCTTTAAGATGCGTGAGAAAATCATAACTCAAATATTCACCTCCACGATCGGATCGCAGAAATTTAATTTTTCTGTTACGATGGTTTTCCACTTCGTTCTGAAATTCTTTGAACTTTTCAAATGTTTCAGATTTTTGTTTCATTAAATAGATATACCCATATCTACTTAAGTCATTAGTAAAAGTGAGAAAATAGCGATAACCATCGCGCGTCGAAACACTAATTGGTCCGCATACATCGGTATGTATGATTTCCAACAAGTCCGTTTCTCGCTCCATTATTCCGAAGAACGGGGTTTTGATCATCTTGCTCATGAGGCATGGTTCGCACGTGTCAAATGATTCAAAATCAAGAGACTCCAAAAGTCCATCAGAATGGAGTTTCTTCATGCGTTTTACACCAATATGACCTAGACGGCAGTGCCACAAATAAGTCGTATTATCACTATCTACCTTGCATCTCTTAGCCTCAATGTTATGGATGTGTGTTTCATCACTTTCGAGATTTAGAAGAAATAAACCATTCATAGTAGGTGCATGACCATAAAAGATGTTACTCATATAAATAGAACAACCATTATTCTCCGAGTTAAATGAATAACCGTCTTGTAATAAACACGATCTAGAAATAATGTTCATGCTCAACGCAGGCACATAATAACACTTATTAAGGTTTAAAACTAATCCCGAAGGTAAAACTAATGAGAGCGTGCCGACGGCCATCACATCAACTCTTGATCCGTTGCCAACGCCAAGATCGTCACCTCATCCTCACAAGCCGTCTATTCCGTAGCTCCTGTTCGAGTTACAAATATTAGCAACGAACCGATCAAATACCGGGCACTACACGAGGGCTAGTAAGGAAAACATCAATAACATGTATATCAAATATACCTTTGATGGTGCCAGCCTTCTTGTCCGCTAAGTACTTGGACAGTTGCCCAAAGGACCCTTGTCCTTGCAATAGAAGCACTCAGTGTCCGGCTTAGGTCCAGACTTGAGATTCTTCTCTGCAGGGGCAACGCACTTGCCGCTGCCCTTCTTGAAGGGCTTATTTGCACCCTTACCTTTCTTAAAGCTGGGGGGATTGTTGACCATCAACACATGATTATCTTTCTTGATGTCCACCTCCGTAGCTTTCAACTTAGCGAAGAGCTCAGTGATCATATCAGTGGAACCAATCTTATTATGAGTAACTACAAAACCTTTGTAGCTAGGAGGGAGTGATTGCAGAACTCTGTCAATCTTGAGCTCCTCTGGAATCTTGCAGTACAGTTGCTCAAGGCGTTGAGTGTAGCCCGATATCTTAATGGCGTGCTCACTAACGGAACTCCCTTCCTCCATATTGCAGTTAAAGAATTTCTCAGAGATCTCATATCTCTCAGAACGGGCCTGAGTCTAAAACATAGTTTTCAGTTCCTCAAGAATCTCAAAGGGCCTGGGGAACTCCTCAAAATGATTTTGAAGGTACGATTCCATAGCAAACAACATGGAGCTCTTAATCACACCATAATCATCCTTGCACGACTGATAAACAGCTTTCTCACCAGCCAGCGCATCTACAGAAGTGGCGTCACCTAGCGCTTTCTCAAGGACATAGTCCTTTTGTCCGCCAGAGAGAATGATTCTCAGATTGCGGAACCAGTTGGTGAAGTTAGAACCATTGTTCTTAAGCTTTTCTTTCTCAGCAAAAACGTTGAAGTTGAAGTTGGACTTAGCCATTTGATCTACAAAATTTGCAAGTACAATTTAGACTATGTTCATGATAACTAGTTCAACTTAATCAAATTACTAGATGAACTCCCACTAAATTCAACATCCCTCAAGTTGTTTAGTGAACATGATCCAAATTCACCACACCTAATCCGATCTTCACGAGAAGAGATGTGGTTTCAATGGTGGAAAACAAAGTGTCGATCATATCATTCATATGACTCATGCTTAACCTTTCTTCGTGTGTTACGAGGCCATGTCCGTACATGCTAGGCTCGTCAAGTCAAACCCAAGTATTTCAGCGCAGTAAACTGGCTTGCACCCGTTGTATGTGAACGTAGAGTTTATAGCACCCGATCATCACGTGATGCTTGAACACGACGAACTTTCGCAACGGTGCATACATGGGGAGAACACAGTTTTACCTTGATCTTTAAGTGAGGAATCATCTTATAATGCTACCATCGCGATCTAAGCATAATAAGATACATAAAAGGATAAACATCATATGCATATAATTTTATGTGACATGGTATAGCCAATCTCCGCGCAATGATCTCCATCTTGTGCATGCCAGCATGATCTCCATCACTCCACCATGATTGCCTCCACCGCGAATAGCAACTACAACTATTGCTAACTACTTAGCGATAAAGTAAAGCTATTACATGGCGTATAAGAAGTTGACACACAGGTCATACACAATTATAAAGACAACCATATGGCTCCTGCCGGTTGTGTACTCATCGACATGCAAGTCATGAAACATTACAAAACATGATCATTGCATACAACATACACATCACATCTTGGGCCATACCATATCACAGAAACACTCCCTGCAAAAACAAGTTAGACTCCTCTACTTTGTTGTTGCATGTTTTACGTGGCTTATGGGAGTAACAAGCTAAGAACGATTCTTGCCTACGGAAATCCACAACGGTGATATTATGGTTGCCAAACTCCGGTGTAAATCCCATGACAATTATAGTGAGAGAAACTGGCATCCACCAGCCGCATGTGTGGAACAAGCCATACGTCAAGTGCGGAGCCGGTCTCGCGAACGAGGTCGCGTAAAGTTGGCCTGGACCGCTTCGATCTCACTACCCCGCGTCATAAGAAGTACACAAACAAGAGGCTTGCAACAGAAAACATCAACGCCCGCAACAAGCATATTGTGTTCTACTCGTGAAACACATCTACGCATAGATCTAGCTCTAATACCACTGAAGGGTTTCACAGCATAGTAAATCAAAAAAAATCTACGGATGCGAACGGGAAAGACAAGATCTAATCTAAGAGATGCAAACAACGAGGGGGGATAGATGAGATCTTCATACCCTTGAAGATTCGCACAGCGGAACGTTCAACGGAACGTGGTTGATGTAGTCGTACTAGCTTCTCCTCCTCGTGATCCGATCCGATCCAACACCGCAAGTGGCGATGCCTCCGAGAGATGCACACGTACGGCACCTCGACGTCTCCTCCTTCCTCGGTCCAGCAAGTGGGTGGAGAGGTAGATTGGATCTACAACACGACGGTGTGGTGCAAAGGTGGAGAGTTTCTGCGGCAGGGCTTCGCCTACGCGCAGTCGAGAGAGAGAGAGAGAGAGAGAGAGAGAGAGAGAGAGAGAGAGAGAGAGAGAGAGAGAGAGAGAGAGAGAGATCTGGAGAGCAGCAGTATGACGGCTAGGGTTGAAGGAGTGGGGGAGGAGGGCTGCGCCCCTGCCCTCTATATATAGGGGTCTGGCCGGCCCCCTTGGACCCTCCTCCAAGCCCTAGGGCGGTGGCCCCAAGGGTTGGAGTGGGGGGCAAGTTTTCCCCCTCCTTCTAGAAGGTTTCCCTAGGGTTTCCCTAGGGTTTTGGCCGGCTGGGCCTATGGGGCCTTGTGCCCCTGGCCCAATGCAGCCAGGCCACTCCCTCATAGGCCCACGCCCCCTCCCGACAAGTGGGACACGTTGGTCCCACTCCGGAAGGTTCTAGAAGCTTCTGGTACAATACCGAACAATCCGAAACAATTCCGAAATCCAAAAACCGCTTTCCCTTATATGAATCTTATTCTCCGGACCATTCCGGAACCTCTCGTGACGTCCTGGATCTCATCCGAGACTCCGAACAAAAACTCATAAACCAATTATCCATTCTATCCTAGCGTCGAGGCACGTTAAGTGTGTGACCCTACGGGTTCGAGAATATGTAGACATGATCTTCTATCAATAATCAACAGCGGGGTCTGGAAACCCATATTGACTCCCACATACTCATCGATGATCATATCGGATGAACCACGATGCCAGGATTCAACTAATCCCATTTATATATTCCCTTCGTCACGCGATATTTTACTTGCCCGAGTTTCGATCGTCGGTATCGGCATACCTAGTTCAATCTCGTTCACAGGAAGTACTTTACTCGTTCCGTAATCCGATATCACTTTGTGATTAACTCCTTAACCACGTGCTTGCAAGCGGTGTTGATATCGATTACCGAGTGGGCCCAAAGTATATCTCTCCGACTTGGGAGGGACAAATCCCATCTCGATACATACAACCCAACAAGTACTTTCCGATCACCTGAGAGACACCTTTATGATCACCCTCTCATAGGATGACGTTTGATGACCTCAAAGCTTTCTTCCGATACCAGGGAGTTGCATTATCTCATGGTCTAAGGAATACAATATTTGACATAAGAAAAAGCTTCACAAAGATGAACACGATGACACGATCTAATTGCTCTGCTTGATTTGGGTCTGTCCATCATATCATTCTCCCAATAATATGATCTCATTATTAATCGACAACTCATGTCTATGGTTAGGAAACCTTAACCATCATTAATCAATGAGCTAGTCCATAGAGGCGTACTAGGGACACGGCGTTGTTCATAAACCACACAAGTATCAAAGTTTCCGCTTAATACAATTCTAGCATGGAATATAAACTTTATCATGAACAAGAAATATAATAATAACATCTTTATTATTGCCTCTAGGGAATAATTCCAACACGAACTGGCTCAATCGTCTCTCTAGTAGCGCCCTCATACACCAAAGCCTCTCCCTCCTCGTCACGTCTCCCGAACGGGTGGAAGTAGAGGCCTCTAAGCTCGGTGGCGTGGCGTCCGCAGAGGTTTCCGAGTTGCTCCTGCATGACTACATCTAGACCCTTCTCCTTGTCATCGTGCATCAGCTTGAAGGAAATCTCCTCCGTGAGTGGCTCCGTCTGTTGTCCCGGCTGAGAGACTCTAAAGCCCAAAAGGTCCTTCCTGTCAAACTTGGTGAGTTGAAGTGCCTTGATACTAGGAAGTGGAAGGTTGAGCACACTAGTAAACTGCACGATGCGTGAAACAAACGAGTTCCATTGAACTCCTCGGAAGTGTTGATCACAAATCTAGGCATCTAATGTAAGATAGAGAAATATTAGGATAACACAAGTAAGATAAAACAAGACATTAAAATGAAAGCAAAAGCATACATCATCCATAAAACATACAAGTCATGGCATACAAAGTCTACCACAAACACTAAGGTTCAAACATAACTTAGACAAGTTTTTGTGAAAATACGACAAGTGTGGTGGTCCAACTAGCGGAGTACGTTACAATTCTCACTCATACGCTAAGTCTATGATATTTTCCCTTATACGTTTTATGGTGGTCTCTAAGTCTTGGGTATACTTCTTCTCCTCCTCAAGATCACTTTTAGTGTTGAGCATTCTACACTTGAGTCTTTCACCAAGCTCCTTGATAGCATTCCAAGCTGCATTTCTTGCAGAGTCAAAGAATGTTGTATACATTTCTGAGTTGGTGCCCATGTAGAATCCCGACTCTTTGTGGTTGTCTCCCTTGTTTTTGAACAAGTGAAGTTGTACCCACCAATATTCTTCTCCTTCATCCATTACTGGAAATCCCTTGTACACGGCCTCACCATGTATCCCCAAGCTAACCATTAGGGTTTTGAGTGCTTTGGGAAACTCCGTCTCACATTCTAAAGTCATGGTCGTGAGTGGTCCCTTCTTGACGGCTTCGTTGATGGTGGTCATGAGGATATATTTTTCTCAACATTTAAAAGCTTTTCTTCTATAGCCTTATTGAAAGTGGTTTGTTTACTAATAAAGTCTTTGAGCATGACTTCAAGTTCAGAGGGGGCACTTCTAGCATTGTTGTAGGAGTTTCCATAGGAATTGCCATTATTAGGAGGATAAGGCCTATAATTGTTGTTGCTACCAAAATTATTCCTATATGCATTGTTGTTGAAATTGTTGTTTCTAATGAAGTTCACATCAACTTGCTCTTATTGAGCAACCAAAGAGGATAAGGGAACATTGTTTGGATCTAAAGGAGCTTTCCCATTAACAAGCATAGCCATAATAACATCAATCTTATCACTCAGAGAGGAGGTTTCTTCAATAGAATTTACCTTCTTACCATGTGGAGCTCTCTTAGTGTGCCGTTTAGAGTAATTAACCATCATATCATCAAGGAGTTTCGTTGCAGCACCCAAAGTGATGCCCATAAAGGTACCTCCAGCAGCTGAATCCAACAGGTTTCTTGAAGAGAAGTTCAAACCTGCATAAAAAGTCTGGATAATCATCCAAGCAGTGAGTCCATGAGTGGGACAATTATTAACCAAAGACTTCATTCTTTCCCAAGCTTGAGCAACATGTTCATTATCAAGTTGTTTAAATTTCATAATGTAACTTCTCATATATATAATCTTAGCAGGAGGATAGTACTTTCCAATAAAAGCATCTTTGCACTTAGTCCAAGAATCAATACTATTTCTAGGCGAAGATAGCAACCATTCTTTAGCTTTCCCTCTCAAGGAGAAAGGAAACAGCTTGAGCTTAATAATATCTCCATATACATCCTTATACTTTTGCATCTCACAAAGTTCAACAAAGTTATTGAGATGGGAAGCAGCATCATTAGAACTAGCACCAATAAATTGCTCTCTCATCACAAGATTCAACAAAGCAGGCTTAATTTCATAAAAGGTAGCATCAGGAGCAGGTGGAGCAATAGGAGTGCTAAGGAAATCATTGTTGTTTGTGCTAGTGAAGTCACACAACTTGGTGTTCTCAGCAGAGTTCATTTTGACAAAGTGGAGCAAGCCAAAAACAGCAGCATCTAGAGTAGGAACTAATTTTTTTGTGTTTTTGAATAAAGAAAGCAAACAAAACTAGACTAATTTTTTTGGAGTTTTTGAAAAGAGGCAAACAAAACCAAGCAAAAGAAACTAAGCAAACTAAAAACAAAGTAAAGAGAAAGGAAGTGGAGGACTCCCCTTGTGAATACATCCTTAGCCTCCCCGGCAACGGCGCTAGAAAACTAGTTGATGGCTCAATTGATGTGGAGCCTATTGGGAACACCAAGATCAAGGTGTGAAGCACAGCAGCAAGTCTTCCCTCAGTAAGAAACCGAGCTTATCGAACCAAGAGGAGGAAGGAACGTCACACGGTGTTGCAAGCAACGTGGAAACCTGCACAACACAAACTCAAGACTTTGCCCCAACTAATGTGAGGTTGTCAATCTCAGGTTGTTGTAACAAAGGATTAAGCGTATGGTGTGGAAGTTAATGGTTTGCAGCAAGTAAACATGTAACGATGGAAGATGTATCAATGGTAAAGATTGGACCGGGGTCCATAGTTCACTAGAGGTGCTCTCCTTAGATAAACAACATGGCATGAAGGGTAAACAAATTACAGCGGGGCAATTGGCAGAGAGCAAGGCATAACAATGCAATACCGCATAAAAGATCCTATGATTCGATTGGGCAATACAACAATATACATAGAACGCCATCCAACTGCATCTATGACTAGAAGTCCACCTTCAGGTTATCATCCGAACCCCCTCCAGTATTAAGTTACAAGCAACAGAAAACTGCTTTAAGCAAAGTGTGTAAGGTAAACAATCTACTTGTTCCATGAACAAGATACCGTTGTTTTCACCCTAGTGGCAACAGCACATCTACAACCGAAGAGATTTATGTCACTTCCCTTGGAAACTAGAGGCATGAAACCACTATCGAGCATAAATACCCCCTCTTGGAGTCACTCGCAACTACTTGGCCAAGATAGCTAGTAACGACGAAGAGCATGCAAGATCACAAACAACACAGACATGATAGAATCAAATAGACAAAACCATTAATCAATCTGACATAGTAATCTCAATATCCATCTGATCCCCGCAAACACAACATGCATGATTACAAATAGATTAGATCTTGATCATGAACGGAGCTCACAAGATCTATATATGAAGCACAAGGAGGAGATACAACCATCTAGGAAGTGGAAGGTTGAGCACACTAGTAAACTGCACGATTCATGAACCAAAACGAGTTCCATTGAACTCCTTGGTAGTGTTGATCACAAAGCTAGGCATCTAATGTAAGATAGAGAAATATTAGGACAACACAAGTAAGAGAAAAACAAGACAGTAAAATGAAAGCAAAAGCATACATCATCCATAAAACATACAAGTCATGGCATACAAAGTCTACCACAAACACTAAGGTTAAAACATAACTTAGACATGTTTTTGTGAAAATACGACAAGTGTGGTGGTCCAACTAGCGGAGTATGTTACAATTCTCACTCATACGCTAAGTCTATGGTATTTTCCCTTATACGTTTTATGGCGGTCTCTAAGTCTTGGGTATACTTCTTCTCCTCCTCAAGGTCACTTTTAGTGTTGAGCATTCTACACTTGAGTCTTTCACCAAGCTCCTTGATAGCATTCCAAGCTCCATTTCTTGCAGAGTCAAAGAATTTTGTATACATTTCTGAGTTAGTGCCCATGTAGAATCCCGACTCTTTGTGGTTGTCTCCCTTGTTTTTGTACAAGTGAAGTTGCACCCACCAATATTCTTCTCCTTCATCCATTACTGGATATCCCTTGTACACGGCCTCACCATGTATCCCCAAGCTAACCATTAGGGTTTTGAGTGCTTTGGGAAACTCCGTCTCACATTCTAAAGTCATGGTCGTGAGTGGTCCCTTCTTGACGGCTTCGTTGATGGTGGTCATGAGGATATATTTTTCTCAACATTTAAAAGCTTTTCTTCTATAGCCTTATTGAAAGTGGTTTGTTTACTAATAAAGTCTTTGAGCATGACTTCAAGTTCAGAGGGGGCACTTCTAGCATTGTTGTAGGAGTTTCCATAGGAATTGCCATTATTAGGAGGATAAGGCATATAATTGTTGTTGCTACCAAAATTATTCCTATATGCATTGTTGTTGAAATTGTTGTTTCTAATGAAGTTCACATCAACTTGCTCTTATTGAGCAACCAAAGAGGATAAGGGAACATTGTTTCGATCTAAAGGAGCTTTCCCATTAACAAGCATAGCCATAATAACATCAATCTTATCACTCAGAGAGGAGGTTTCTTCAACAGAATTTACCTTCTTACCATGTGGAGCTCTCTTAGTGTGCCGTTTAGAGTAATTAACCATCATATCATCAAGGAGTTTCGTTGCAGCACCGTGATGCCCATAAAGGTACCTCCAGCAGCTGAATCCAACAGGTTTCTTGAAGAGAAGTTCAAACCTGCATAAAAAGTCTGGATAATCATCCAAGCAGTGAGTCCATGAGTGGGACAATTATTAACCAAAGACTTCATTCTTTCCCAAGCTTGAGCAACATGTTCATTATCAAGTTGTTTAAATTTCATAATGTAACTTCTCATATATATAATCTTAGCAGGAGGATAGTACTTTCCAATAAAAGCATCTTTGCACTTAGTCCAAGAATCAATACTATTTCTAGGCGAAGATAGCAACCATTCTTTAGCTTTCCCTCTCAAGGAGAAAGGAAACAGCTTGAGCTTAATAATATCTCCATATACATCCTTATACTTTTGCATCTCACAAAGTTCAACAAAGTTATTGAGATGGGCAGCAGCATCATTAGAACTAGCACCAAAAAATTGCTCTCTCATCACAAGATTCAATAAAGAAGGCTTAATTTCATAAAAGGTAGCATCAGGAGCAGGTGGAGCAATAGGAGTGCTAAGGAAATCATTGTTGTTTGTTCTAGTGAAGTCACACAACTTGGTGTTCTCAGCAGAGTTCATTTTGACAAAGTGGAGCAAGCCAAAAACAGCAGCAGCTAGAGTAGGAACTAATTTTTTTGTGTTTTTGAATAAAGAAAGCAAACAAAACTAGACTAATTTTTTTGGAGTTTTTGAAAAGAGGCAAACAAAACCAAGCAAAAGAAACTAAGCAAACTAAAAACAAAGTAAAGAGAAAGGAAGTGGAGGACTCCCCTTGTGAAGACATCCTTAGCCTCCCCGGCAACGGCGCTAGAAAACTAGTTGATGGCTCAATTGATGTGGAGCCTATTGGGAACACCAAGATCAAGGTGTGAAGCAGCACAGCAGCAAGTCTTCCCTCAGTAAGAAACCGAGCTTATCGAACCAGTAGGAGGAAGGAAACGTCACACAGGTGTTGCAAGCAACGTGGAAACCTGCACAACACAAACTCAAGACTTTGCCCCAACTAACAGTGAGGTTGTCAATCTCAGCGGTTGTTGTAACAAAGGATTAACTGTATGGTGTGGAAGTTAATGGTTTGCAGCAAGTAAACATGTAACAGTGGAAGATGTATCAATGGTAAAGATTGGACCGGGGTCCATAGTTCACTAGAGGTGCTCTCCTTAGATAAACAACATGGCATGAAGGGTAAACAAATTACAGCAGGGCAATTGACAGGAGCTGAGCAAGGCATAACAATGCAATACCAGACAAAAAGATCCTATGAGATTCGATTGGGCAATACGACAATATACATAGACCGCCATCCAACTGCATCTATGACTAGAAGTCCACCTTCAGGTTATCATCCGAACCCCCTCCAGTATTAAGTTACAAGCAACAGAAAACTGCTTTAAGCAAAGTGTGTAAGGTAAACAATCTACTTGTTCCATGAACAAGATACCGTTGTTTTCACCCTAGTGGCAATAAAGACATCTACAACAAGAGATTTATGTCACTTCCCTTGGAAACTAGAGGCATGAAACCACTATCGAGCATAAATACCCCCTCTTGGAGTCACTCGCAACTACTTGGCCAAGATAGCTAGTAACGACGAAGAGCATGCAAGATCACAAACAACACAGACATGATAGAATCAAATAGACAAAACCATTAATCAATCTGACATAGTAATCTCAATATCCATCTGATCCCCGCAAACACAACATGCATGATTACAAATAGATTAGATCTTGATCATGAACGGAGCTCACAAGATCTATATATGAAGCACAAGGAGGAGATACAACCATCTAGGAAGTGGAAGGTTGAGCACACTAGTAAAGCCGCGATTCATGAACCAAAACGAGTTCCATTGAACTCCTTGGTAGTGTTGATCACAAAGCTAGGCATCTAATGTAAGATAGAGAAATATTAGGACAACACAAGTAAGAGAAAAACAAGACAGTAAAATGAAAGCAAAAGCATACATCATCCATAAAACATACAAGTCATGGCATACAAAGTCTACCACAAACACTAAGGTTAAAACATAACTTAGACAAGTTTTTGTGAAAATACGACAAGTGTGGTGGTCCAACTAGCGGAGTATGTTACAATTCTCACTCATACGCTAAGTCTATGGTATTTTCCCTTATCGTTTATGGCGGTCTCTAAGTCTTGGGTATACTTCTTCTCCTCCTCAAGGTCACTTTTAGTGTTGAGCATTCTACACTTGAGTCTTTCACCAAGCTCCTTGATAGCATTCCAAGCTCCATTTCTTGCAGAGTCAAAGAATTTTGTATACATTTCTGAGTTGGTGCCCATGTAGAATCCCGACTCTTTGTGGTTGTCTCCCTTGTTTTTGTACAAGTGAAGTTGCACCCACCAATATTCTTCTCCTTCATCCATTACTGGATATCCCTTGTACACGGCCTCACCATGTATCCCCAAGCTAACCATAAGGGTTTTGAGTGCTTTGGGAAACTCCGTCTCACATTCTAAAGTCATGGTCATGAGTGGTCCCTTCTTGACGGCTTCGTTGATGGTGGTCATGAGGATATATTTTTCTCAACATTTAAAAGCTTTTCCTCTATAGCCTTATTTAAAGTGGTTTGTTTACTAATAAAGTCTTTGAGCATGACTTCAAGTTCAGAGGGGGCACTTCTAGCATTGTTGCAGGAGTTTCCATAGGAATTGCCATTATTAGGAGGATAAGGCCTATAATTGTTGTTGCTACCAAAATTATTCCTATATGCATTGTTGTTGAAATTGTTGTTTATAATGAAGTTCACATCAACTTGCTCTTCTTGAGCAACCAAAGAGGCTAAGGGAACATTTTTTGGATCTAAAGGAGCTTTCCCATTAAAAAGCATAGCCATAATAACATCAATCTTATCACTCAGAGAGGAGGTTTCTTCAACAGAATTTACCTTCTTACCATGTGGAGCTCTCTTAGTGTGCCGTTCAGAGTAATTAACCATCATATCATCAAGGAGTTTCGTTGCAGCACCCAAAGTGATGCCCATAAAGGTACCTCCAGCAGCTGAATCCAACAGGTTTCTTGAAGAGAAGTTCAAACCTGCATAAAAAGTCTGGATAATCATCCAAGCAGTGAGTCCATGAGTGGGACAATTATTAACCAAAGACTTCATTCTTTCCCAAGCTTGAGCAACATGTTCATTATCAAGTTGTTTAAATTTCATAATGTAACTTCTCATATATATAATCTTAGGGAGGATAGTACTTTCCAATAAAAGCATCTTTGCACTTAGTCCAAGAATCAATACTATTTCTAGGCGAAGATAGCAACCATTCTTTAGCTTTCCCTCTCAAGGAGAAAGGAAACAGCTTGAGCTTAATAATATCTCCATATACATCCTTATACTTTTGCATCTCACAAAGTTCAACAAAGTTATTGAGATGGGCAGCAGCATCATTAGAACTAGCACCAATAAATTGCTCTCTCATCACAAGATTCAACAAAGCAGGCTTAATTTCATAAAAGGTAGCATCAGGAGCAGGTGGAGCAATAGGAGTGCTAAGGAAATCATTGTTGTTTGTGCTAGTGAAGTCACACAACTTGGTGTTCTCAGCAGAGTTCATTTTGACAAAGTGGAGCAAGCCAAAAACAGCAGCAGCTAGAGTAGGAACTAATTTTTTTGTGTTTTTGAATAAAGAAAGCAAACAAAACTAGACTAATTTTTTTGGAGTTTTTGAAAAGAGGCAAACAAAACCAAGCAAAAGAAACTAAGCAAACTAAAAACAAAGTAAAGATAAAGGAAGTGGAGGACTCCCCTTGTGAAGACATCCTTAGCCTCCCCGGCAACGGCGCTAGAAAACTAGTTGATGGCTCAATTGATGTGGAGCCTATTGGGAACACCAAGATCAAGGTGTGAAGCAGCACAGCAGCAAGTCTTCCCTCAGTAAGAAACCGAGCTTATCGAACCCAGTAGGAGGAAGGAAACGTCACACAGGTGTTGCAAGCAACGTGGAAACCTGCACAACACAAACTCAAGACTTTGCCCCAACTAACAGTGAGGTTGTCAATCTCAGCGGTTGTTGTAACAAAGGATTAACTGTATGGTGTGGAAGTTAATGGTTTGCAGCAAGTAAACATGTAACAGTGGAAGATGTATCAATGGTAAAGATTGGACCGGGGTCCATAGTTCACTAGAGGTGCTCTCCTTAGATAAACAACATGGCATGAAGGGTAAACAAATTACAGCAGGGCAATTGACAGGAGCTGAGCAAGGCATAACAATGCAATACCAGACAAAAAGATCCTATGAGATTCGATTGGGCAATACGACAATATACATAGACCGCCATCCAACTGCATCTATGACTAGAAGTCCACCTTCAGGTTATCATCCGAACCCCCTCCAGTATTAAGTTACAAGCAACAGAAAACTGCTTTAAGCAAAGTGTGTAAGGTAAACAATCTACTTGTTCCATGAACAAGATACCGTTGTTTTCACCCTAGTGGCAACAGCACATCTACAACCGAAGAGATTTATGTCACTTCCCTTGGAAACTAGAGGCATGAAACCACTATCGAGCATAAATACCCCCTCTTGGAGTCACTCGCAACTACTTGGCCAAGATAGCTAGTAACGACGAAGAGCATGCAAGATCACAAACAACACAGACATGATAGAATCAAATAGACAAAACCATTAATCAATCTGACATAGTAATCTCAATATCCATCTGATCCCCGCAAACACAACATGCATGATTACAAATAGATTAGATCTTGATCATGAACGGAGCTCACAAGATCTATATATGAAGCACAAGGAGGAGATACAACCATCTAGGAAGTGGAAGGTTGAGCACACTAGTAAACTGCACGATTCATGAACCAAAACGAGTTCCATTGAACTCCTTGGTAGTGTTGATCACAAAGCTAGGCATCTAATGTAAGATAGAGAAATATTAGGACAACACAAGTAACAGAAAAACAAGACAGTAAAATGAAAGAAAAAGCATACATCATCCATAAAACATACAAGTCATGGCATACAAAGTCTACCACAAACACTAAGGTTAAAACATAACTTAGACAAGTTTTTGTGAAAATACGACAAGTGTGGTGGTCCAACTAGCGGAGTATGTTACAATTCTCACTCATACGCTAAGTCTATGGTATTTTCCCTTATACGTTTTATGGCGGTCTCTAAGTCTTGGGTATACTTCTTCTCCTCCTCAAGGTCACTTTTAGTGTTGAGCATTCTACACTTGAGTCTTTCACCAAGCTCCTTGATAGCATTCCAAGCTCCATTTCTTGCAGAGTCAAAGAATTTTGTATACATTTCTGAGTTGGTGCCCATGTAGAATCCCGACTCTTTGTGGTTGTCTCCCTTGTTTTTGTACAAGTGAAGTTGCACCCACCAATATTCTTCTCCTTCATCCATTACTGGATATCCCTTGTACACGGCCTCACCATGTATCCCCAAGCTAACCATAAGGGTTTTGAGTGCTTTGGGAAACTCCGTCTCACATTCTAAAGTCATGGTCATGAGTGGTCCCTTCTTGACGGCTTCGTTGATGGTGGTCATGAGGATATATTTTTCTCAACATTTAAAAGCTTTTCCTCTATAGCCTTATTTAAAGTGGTTTGTTTACTAATAAAGTCTTTGAGCATGACTTCAAGTTCAGAGGGGGCACTTCTAGCATTGTTGCAGGAGTTTCCATAGGAATTGCCATTATTAGGAGGATAAGGCCTATAATTGTTGTTGCTACCAAAATTATTCCTATATGCATTGTTGTTGAAATTGTTGTTTATAATGAAGTTCACATCAACTTGCTCTTCTTGAGCAACCAAAGAGGCTAAGGGAACATTTTTTGGATCTAAAGGAGCTTTCCCATTAAAAAGCATAGCCATAATAACATCAATCTTATCACTCAGAGAGGAGGTTTCTTCAACAGAATTTACCTTCTTACCATGTGGAGCTCTCTTAGTGTGCCGTTCAGAGTAATTAACCATCATATCATCAAGGAGTTTCGTTGCAGCACCCAAAGTGATGCCCATAAAGGTACCTCCAGCAGCTGAATCCAACAGGTTTCTTGAAGAGAAGTTCAAACCTGCATAAAAAGTCTGGATAATCATCCAAGCAGTGAGTCCATGAGTGGGACAATTATTAACCAAAGACTTCATTCTTTCCCAAGCTTGAGCAACATGTTCATTATCAAGTTGTTTAAATTTCATAATGTAACTTCTCATATATATAATCTTAGCAGGAGGATAGTACTTTCCAATAAAAGCATCTTTGCACTTAGTCCAAGAATCAATATTATTTCTAGGCGAAGATAACAACCATTCTTTAACTTTCCCTCTCAATGAGAAAGGAAACAGCTTGAGCTTAATAATATCTCCATCTACATCCTTATACTTTTGCATCTCACAAAGTTCAACAAAGTTATTGAGATGGGCAGCAGCATCATCAGAACTAGCACCAGAAAATAGCTCTCTCATCACAAGATTCAACAAAGCAGGCTTAATTTCATAAAAGGTAGCATCAGGAGCAGGTGGAGCAATAGGAATGCTAAGGAAATCATTGTTGTTTGTGATAGTGAAGTCACACAACTTGGTGTTCTCAGCAGAGTTCATTTTGGCAAAGTGGAGCAAACCAAAAGCAGCAGGAGCAGCTAGAGTAGGAACTATTTTTTTGTGTTTTTGAATAAAGAAAGCAAACAAAACTAGACTAGTTTTTTTGGAGTTTTTGAAAAGAGGCAAACAAAACCAAGCAAAAGAAACTAAGAAAACTAATGTAACATCCCAAAAATATCAAACTTAGATCAACAAAACACTAATCCTAAAGTTTAGGGTTAACAAAAACTTTTCTAAATCAATTCATGAATGCATGTATATGTGTATGCATGAATTTTGAAATTCTTTAAAAACACCTTGTTTGTGTGATCCATTGCTTGTAAAATGTTTCTTAGGTGAAAATAACATCATCTAAAACATTCCCCACACTTTTCCTAAAGACAAGTAAATCAAAACAAATATATTAAGTGAATGGTCATTTTGACCAATTTAACTCCCATGCCTACTTTGGCTGTCTCAAACTTTCAAAACCTAACAGAAACTTTTCTGGATCTTTGCACCCCTTGAATGTACTCATAACAAAGTATCAAGGCCCACTTTGTGATCATCCAGAAACTTTCAAATGCACAGTTTAAATGGCAATTCAAAATTGAATCTTCTTCATATGGGAAGATCCCACCTTTTCAAAACCCACTCAAACAAGCTCAATTTTCAAAACCCAAGCATCTGCAGACTCACCAGAACCAATCTAGCAAACCCACCAAAAATCATTTCAAAATTCAAAACTTGATTTCATGCGGCCATTTCATCAAACAGGTTGCAGACACAAATCAAACAAAATCACAAACACTATAGTGTGCAGTGTTTTGATCCTAACTTCTTCCCTAGTTAGCTCTCACACAATCCAGTAGATCATCTAGCAAGGTTAGACCAGCACTAGCACCCCTGTGAGCTTGCCATTTCCATTAATGGTGAACAGCCGAGCAACCCCATGTCACCCCAATGTGGACAGCAAGCTAGGAGCAGCAGCAAGCCTAGCCAGCATGTCTGGGAGGCAGCCCACCGTCCACCGCCACGCTCGTCCACCATGGCGTTGCCAAGCCTCGACCACGCGCACAAGACACGCCCAGACCATGCCGGCGTGCGCCAGAGCGCCACTCGACCATCACCATGCATCACCTCACCGCGCGCACACACGATCACCACCGACCCAAGAGACCGCCAGACATCCCCGTTTAACGCCCCGCGCCATACAGCCACCGCCCACCGTCGAGAACGCCGCCTCTGCCGCGCAGAGCACCGCCCGTTCTAGACCAAACCACACCGCCCCATGCCTCGCAACCATGTCGTTGAGCATCGCCAGGAGACACAGCATCTTCCCCTACCATTGCCCATGCCATTAGCTGCCTGTAACGTCGCCTCCGATGAGCTCACCTTGCACCCCGACAGTCCCCTTGCTCGACTATAAATAGAGGCCACCCCCGCACGATTTCTTCACACCATATCACTCTCCTCTCCTCACTGATCGTGACACACCATTCTCAGAGCAAGGCGAGCACCACCTCGCCGGAATTTCACTGGAGCCTGCCGCTGCCGGAGAAGAAAGGAGCCAGCGATTGGAGCCGCCCCAGGAGAAGCCACCGGTACCAGGAGGTTCGCCGACTTCGTTCGCCCGCCTCACCGACCGCCTGCACCGGTGAGCCCCCAGCAACCCTCACTGGTCGCGCTAGGTTTCGTTCTCGCCGGAGCTGTCTCGCGTCGACGATGACCCGCGGCCGTTGGATTAGAACAAGATCGAACGAACCACGTTGCCCCATACCGCTTCGCCCAGCCCCGTGTCACTGACGAGTGGGGACACCCACTTAAGCAGCCCGCGGCAGCACTGCGCTTAGCAGGCCGGCCCGTTAGAATTTCCCGCGCAGCCCAGCAATTCAAATTAAACCTTTTCTTTTTAATTTCAAACACACTTCTGTACCCAACTTCAAAAATCAACCCAGAACGATTTAGTGCACCAAATTAGATGAAACCAATTTTGTTGGGAAGGTGTGTGAATGCTTAATCCAAGCCCGTTGGATTCAAGTCATTTGGATCTGTAGATCACCCATAGCAAAAATAACAAGGCAGAAGCTTTTCTGCATTCAAACATTTTTCAAATTTAAACCATAATAGCTTTTGAGTTGATTCCAACTCTCAAAAATCACATTCAACCATACCTTTCAGAATATATAAAAATATATATAGGTTACTTGCAGAAATATTGTTCAAGGAATAAAAGAATGCTTCATGAGCATTTCTAGCCACTTTAGTTAATTAAAATAAAAGGGTAAAACCTTATTAAATTGTGACACCACTTTAAATCACATTCCCATGGACTACAATATGTGGTGATGACATGTGTCAACATGATCCCATGTTTAGTTTGGAGAATATTAAATCTTAAGTAGTTTTTCAATGAGTAGAAATTACTTTTCTAAAATAAAAAGACTTAAACCAATCCTTAACCTTGTAATGTTAGAGATGATGCTAGATCATCTATAGGACCCTTGTGTGTGATGATTGCAAGTAGTTAAGTATTGATTGGTGATTATTATTACGTATTTATTCATAGACGCTAGTACCGACCAAGGATACGAGGAGGAAGGAGGATACTACGAAGAGGAAGCCGAGGAAAACTTCAACCACTGCTCTGCACAAGGCAAGCTTTACTATGCAAGCCTTACTAATCAAGTTGGCCTATGCAAGCTAACCCTTGCCAGATACCCTATTGTTGCCACAAACCTAGGCTTGTGATATGATTATTATATGCCTTAAGCGTATGTGACCATACCCACTTGCTAAACCCATCCTAGTTTTATGGCAAACTTCGTACTTTATTTCTTTATCAAAGCTTACTTGGAGCCTACTTAAGAGTTTAGTAGATATTAGACAGTTGTGCTGAAGGTTGCATAAAGAGCATAAAATTTGGCCTAAGCTAGAAACCTTGATATCAGCCTAGGATATAAGGTTGGACCTAGTTGAAACTCCACTAGTTACCACCCCTCTATTAGTACTACCCCACCTGTAGATGCTGGTGCTAAGCATAAAACTTGATCAACTTTAGATGGGAATACTTGGTGGAAAAATGGTTACGAAAACCTTGGAATGATGGATCATTCTATTGAAATGTTTTGGACATGTGTTTCCAAACACTTGATGATTTTGGTGATGAAAATGTTGAGGCATGAGCCTTAGCCCTTTATAAAACTGATGGTTGTCTGGATGCGATACCATTCCAATTTTATCGCATAAACCACAATACCGAATATTTGGTAGGGCTTGACCGAAACTTATATACCTTAGTATTAGTTCCCTCACGGCCAAGGTCTGAGCTGAGGCTACCTTGTGAAGATTGTCCACATGCAAGACCCAAGATGACAGTGGTCATGGTTGGGAGGCCAAACTCACAAGAGAGGTGCTTATACTAGGGAGTGTAAATGAAAGGTTAGGATTGATTATCCGCATACTGAGTATGGTGAATTCAGGATTTGTTCCTGACGGATGTATCGAATGTTGTGGTGAAAGTGTACAATCTCTGCAGAGTGTCAAACTATTCGAATAGCCGCGTCCGCGGTTATGGACAGTTGGAGTGGCCATACTGTTCCCCCGTCAGACCCTTTTCAAAATGACTTGTGAAATAAGTTGAGACTTTGACTTGGCCACAACAGAGTTGTGACCTGGACTACAAGATCCCACTTAGTAGTTATAAAATTTGTGACCAGCTTTAGAACTTAGTAGTTATAAATCTGGCTTTTGCAAAACAACCCTAGAGCCTAGTGCCCTATTATCCAAAAACCCTTTTACTTGTTAGTATTAGTTTGCAGTACTTAAAGAGTACTCATGGCTTTGTCCTGCTATTCCCATGGCCGGACTATGAAGAGGAGTACGGAGGATGGACCCTGTGAAGGTTACGACAACTAGGATCATCTCCATCGTCGGCATTGCCTGTGACCCGAAGATGGAGCCTCGCCACGCTACCGTTATTATTACGTATTCCGCTTGATGTTGTATTAAGGATCATCATGAGATCCCTATTTGTGTAAGAACTTATGTATCGTTGTAATGGATGAAGTACTATGGTATCCAATTCTGTTATGTCTCGCAAAAATGGTAATCCTGGGATTGCGATGTATGGCATAACAGGCATCTAGGATTGAAAAATCCGGGTGTTGACAACTAAAAACAAAGTAAAGAGAAAGGTAGCGGGGGACTCCCCTTGTGAAGACGTCCTTAGCATCCCTGGCAACAGCGACAAAAAACTTGTTGATGGCTCAATTGATGTGGAGCCTGTTGGAAACCCCAAGAGCAAGGTGTGAAGCAGCACAGCAGCAAGTCTTCCCTCAGTAAGAAACCGAGGTTATCGAACTAGTAGGAGGAAGGAAACGTCACATAGGTGTTGCAAGCAACGTGGAAACCTGCACAGCACAAACTCAAGACTTTGCCCCAACAAACAGTGCGGTTGTCAATCTCACCGATTGCTGTAACAAAGGATTAACTGTATGGTGTGGAAGTTAATGGTTTGCAGAAAGTAAACATGTAACAGTGGAAGATGTATCAATGGTAAATATTGGACCGGGGTCCATGGTTCACTAGAGGTGTTCTCAGATAAACAACATGGCATGAAGGGTAAACAAGTTAGAGCAGGGCAATTGACAGGAGCTGAGAAAGGCATAACAATGCAATACCAGACAAAAAGATCCTATGAGATTCGATTGGGCAATGCAACAATATACATAGACCGCCATCCAACTGCATCTATGACTATAAGTCCACCTTCAGGTTATCATCCAAACCCCCTCCAGTATTAAGTTGCAAGTTACAGACAACTGCTTTAAGCAAAGTGTGTAAGGTAAACAATCCACTTGTTCCATGAACAAGAGACGGTTGTTTCTCCCTAGTGGCAACAAAGACATCTACAACAAGAGATTTACACACTTCCTTGGAAACTAGAAGCATGAACCCACTATCGAGCATAAATACCCCATCTTGGAGTCACTAGCAACTACTTGGCCAAGATAGCTACTAACAACGAAGATCATGCAAGATCACAAACAACACATACATGATAGAATCAAATAGACAAAACCATTAATCAATCTGACATAGTAATCTCAATATCCATTGGATCCCCGCAAACACAACATGCATGATTACAAATAGATTAGATCTTGATCATGAACGGAGCTCACAAGATCTATACATGAAAGCACAAGGAGGAGATACAACCATCTAGCTACTACATGGACCCATAGTCCAAGGTGGAACTACTCACACATCATAGCAAAGAAGAAGGCCTCCGGGATGATCTCCCCTTCGGCAGGGTGCCGGGAAGAGCTTCAGATCCCCCGATCTAGGGACGACGGTCGCGGCGGCTACAGAAGGTTTCGTGGAGTTTTGATCGGGTGCCTAGGATTTCTGCATCATGGGCTTCTTATAAGCGAAGAGGCGAGGCTGTGAGGCGGCCAGGGGGCCCACACCCTACCTAGGCATGGGGTAGGGCCCACCCGTGCCTAGGGGATGTGGTGGCCCTGGTTCGCCTCTCCGTCTCTCCTCTAGACTTCGTGAAGCCCACGGTAAAATATTGACTTTGGCTTTTGTCCCGTCCAATTCCGAGAATATTGATTTTCTGCCTTTCTGGACCCAAAAACAGAAGAAAACAGGCAACTGGCACTATGACAACTTGTTAATAGGTTAGTTCCATAAAAGATATAAAAACACCTAAAAGTGTAGGCAAAGCAAAGCAAAGTAGATACTAAACAAGCATGGAATATCAAAAATTATAGATACGTTTCCGACGTATCAGTCTTCATCTAATCCCATGGTCCATTATAAAATATACAATCTAGCTGTCGACCTGCCTTTCGCTGATTTCTGTGCAGCAATTAGAGTACCTCATTGGTGATCTTGTGAGAAGATCAAGGAGAGTCCTAAGTCACTTATGGATTTATATGCTGAAATTTTCCAAGGTTTCGACTTCTCGAAGGAAAGTGGTAAAATTCGGAACATTCAGTTCCCATCCATTAGAAACTTATCAAGTGTGTTCTTGCTAGAAACTTATCTTCTTTTTATCTATCTTTTATCTCACCTGCTTTGAATAGGGATAGATATTATAACCTGGGTGCTTTGATAGCTTACCGTCTTACCACTAACCACGAGAAGGGCGGAATTGATGGAGGTCTCATTGCCTCTAGGTTGCTAGCTTTCCATGGTTTAGAGCCTCACCATTCAGATTATAGGTTCCCTATAGAGAGTCTTGATCTTGATTCCATGGTTCAGCATAACTTTGTTTCTCTAGGGGCTACTGCGAGAAGTTTACCGTACAAATTATCATTTGTCAAGCGTGGTTGGAGAGGGGGTAGGAATGAGAAAGTAGTTTATTTGCCTGCACCTGCTTTGTTTAATTTTGATAACAGGCAAGGATGGTCGCTCATGGAGGAGGAGTTTGACACATACGTGGCAGAGCTCTCCCAGCAAGAGGAGAATGTTGGAGAGGATGCCCAAGATGATTCGGTTCAGCCCTCCAACTTGGAGAGTCTTCATCCCAGCATCCCTCCTATGATTGGGGCGTGTCTTCTTCTTCATCGCAAGCGCCTGACTATGATCATTCCTATGATGACCCACCAGCTTGGGGTTACTACTGTGCTATTGAGCCCCACTTAGGCCAAAAGCCTAAGCTTGGGGGAGGTATACCGACATCACAGTCATCTATATATCATGTTCGTCGGTTCTTTGTATATCCATGTTTCGATTTCTTTTTGGTTTTTGTTTCTGCTTTCTTAAAACCCAAAAATACCAAAAATATTTTCGTTATTTCTCTTGGTTTGTTTCTTTTCTTTTTAGCTTTGGTTTGCCTTAAAGAAAAATCCAAAAATATTTTGTTTTGTTTGCTTGCTTTAAAATAATCGAAAACACCAAAAATATTTGTTGTTCTTCTTTGGTTTTGTGAGTTCTTTGCAGGGTTTAGCCGTCCTTAGTGGAGTTTGGTTTCATGTTATTATTCAAGTCACACAAGTGAAGGGCAATAATGAATATTAAGACAACTTGTGGTGTGGTAAGAGGATGGTAACGAACTCTATTTGTTTTCATTTTTGTACATATACTCATCATTGTGAGCATGCTTAGCCTATTCATGTAAGGTGTATGTTATTGATGGATGCTTAGTAGTTCTTGCTTTCTTGTGATTAGCTCCAGCTTGTTAATAGTTTGTACCATGTCATATGAATGTTTGCTTGCATTGTTTTATTCATAACTTGGTATGATATTGTGGTATCCTCCTCTGAATGTTTCATGTGAATCGACTTGGCACATGCTCACGCATGCATATGACTAAACAATAGTCATTAAGCCTCGATGATTTATTTTGCCTTAGAGTTCTTGTATCACTTTCGTGCCATAATTAGTACTGTTTTGTTGCAAGCATGATTATGTGTAGAGGTCCCAACCTTTAATAAGGTAGAGATCCCTGTGTTTACAATGCTAGTCCCTGGATCAATAGCTAGCATCCACAGTTAAGATGTAATATCAAGAAACAAAGGTCATAATACAACTTTATAACCAGGAATAAAATAATTCATTACATCTTACATAGATCATTTGGCTATCTCATTATAATGCAGCAGAAATAACTATATAGCATGGAGTCCTTCATCTTCAAAGTGCCACAGGCATTCATGTTGGTTGTAGACTTGTAATCCTAATCAACACACTTCACTAACATCAAACAAACCTGCAACATAATAAGTTACAGCCACAAGGGTCAATACATTTGAATTGTATTGGCAAGTGATACTATGATAGAATAGTAGTATCTATCATCTATATGCATTTGGATAAGTGGAGCTTAGGCTGGCTTTGCTCAAAATAGATTTTCCTTATCATTTGAAAACACTAAGTTTTTGTTTAGCAAAAATCACCCAAGGCATCTACCAATCATGGATTGAAGATCCTTTAACCCTTGTTCAACCACATGTTTTTAACTTAAAA
This sequence comes from Avena longiglumis, assembly GCA_030063025.1. Taxonomy (NCBI): domain Eukaryota; kingdom Viridiplantae; phylum Streptophyta; class Magnoliopsida; order Poales; family Poaceae; genus Avena; species Avena longiglumis. The sequence continues at coordinate 475,594,312 of CP125977.1, forward strand.
ATTTGGATGAGGAGATTCTTGATAGCTTCCATGTCTTGATGCTCAAATTGTCCATTTCCGGGACAACGGCTAAGTACTTAGATTTTACTCTCTCGAGAGGTGGTGCACTTTCCCCACAAGACTCGACATGCATCGAGACAAGATCTTTCAGAAGCCTTCCCTTAGACCAAAATGGACGCGTTCCAAACCTATCAACCCCTACCACCAACTATCCATCTGGCTAAGTTATTGCAACCTATATGATCCAGGCAGAGCCAATAATGCCAAGTGGCTGCACTTGAAGCTTCTCAACATTTGATATCTCAAATCTCTTTGTTCCTGGGTGGCATTCCACAAGTGTGATACACAAGGTTCACCAGTCCCCTGGCCTTGTGTAACCACTCAACATAAATCCATTCCCACCATTCCACCCAGGTGATTCATTCACATAGTTGTTTTATTAAACAAAACACAAGTCATAGACTCAGAAATATTCCATAGCATGAATATAATCCACCCTTGTTTTCTACTAGCTAGGATAAGCATGATAGTAGTAGGAATCTTAACTTAGGGAAAATTCTACTAAGGCATCATCTACTAGGATTTCCCATGGCATAGCATACTTAGTAAAAATTCCATGCAAGTCCTACTTAGAAATATCAGTAATGCATAGTGAAAATAATGGGACAAAAGTATGAAGCACCACTTTCCTTATTGGTATAGAGTGTAAGTTCACTCCTTGATCTTTGCAATAGTCACACTCTTCAAATTTCACCACAATTCAATCAAGGCACAAATTCAATCTAGCATTTAAATAATTCAACACATAGAATATTAAAAACAAAGCAATGCATGCAAGCATGCCAAAGATTGTTTTATTTTGGAGAAGTGGTTTCTAATAGGTTATAAACATTTTAACTCACCTATTGGTCATTTATCAAAAGTGGCAAAACATTTGATAACAAGTTAGTGAAAATGGCCACTTTAAATCCCTTTTGTTTTGCTAGAATTGATTTTATTCAAAGAATAATTTGTAGTGTTAGTCAAAATGTTTTTAAACACAAATATTAATTTTTATGGTCATAATGTTTTAAAACAATTCCATTTGCAAAGGGTTTCATTCAAAATCCATTTTTAAATCAAAGCAACATTTTATTTGTTGGAAATGCCTTTAAACAAAGTAATAATTTTCTAGGGTTCACCAAATATATTTTTAAATCCTAAAACTTGGTGTTTAGGGTCAGAGATTTTAATTCAAACCAATTCCAAAAGGTTTTACTCAAAAAAGCATTTCTAAAACATATTCAACATTTTTATTTAACTAGAAATTCTTTAATTCAAAGGAATAATTCCTAAGTGTCACAAAATATATTTTTAAATCCAAAAGTTGGTTTATATGGTCAGTAGGTTCAAACAATCCATTTACAAAAGATTTTACCCTAAAAACATTTTTAGAATGAATTTTATACACAAAATATGCCTACACATGTTTCTGCAAAAAAAACTAATTTTCCAGAAGCAAATAACTAAAAAAGGGAATGGTTGGATAGAATTATTTTTCCTGATTCCACTGATATAAAATTTGTAAAATTTGGACGTGTAGATTAAAAGTTATGAATTTTGCAAATTCTAACATCTAATAGTAATGTTTCTGTTTTTAAAACAAAACTCAGGCCACGTGGCTGTTTTCTATTCGTCGATACCGTTTCGTTTGGATCGAGTGATACAGACCGTTAGATCTAACTAACAACGCACGGCACAGATGATCTCGTACCCCTTCGTTAAGTGAATCTATCGCATCCTTTAGATCTAAATCGAACGGCTGAAACGGTGACGACCACAGATGGGCGGCGCTGCGACGGTGGCTGGCGGCGGCGCGCTCAGACGGTGATGGTGCCGGCGATATAGGAAGCGAGAGAGCGAGGGGAGAAGCTCACCGAGTTCGCCGTGGAGTGTTGTTTCTCAACGTGGTCTCCGTTACTCAAGGGGTGCACGGTGTCGACGGGTATTGCTCGCCGAAGATGTTGCTGACAACGGGCGCTTCTGTTCGATGTTGTCGGCGAGTGTACAGGCCACGCCAAGGCAAAGCAGAGACGGTATTAGACGCGTGATGGAATGGATATTGTAGGGGTATAGTCCAGAGAGGAAGGGGAGGTCAGGATTTACCAGAGAAGCTCGCCGGAGAAATGGCAGACGGCAGCGTCACTCTGTCGTCAAGGTTGCCGATCCTACGGGGCACGCACGGGCAAGTGGGTGGTACTGGAGTGTGCGCCTGGTGATGGGGAGTAGTCTCGTGGAGGCCAAGGAGCAAGGGGAGGGCTGTCGTCGCTGGAATCGGGGAAAAGAACTCGTCGGAGCAGTGGTGGTGCAATGGCTAATTTCACTTGATTGAAATTTGTTGGATTCTATTTTCTTCAAAGTTTGTTCAAGTAGGCTGTTGATGTTTCCAAGTTTAAACAAAAATTTCCTTTTCACCCTAAATTTCAACAATTATTTATTTTATTTATTTATTTTTCACATTTCAAAATTTGGAAAATTTTGAGATGTGACATTATGACAGTTATTTCTCTCTCGTTTGTTGCTCCCTCTCTATTTCTAGCCTTCACCTGTACTGAGTATGAGCTCTACTTGTGCATCCAACTCCCCAAAACCATTATTGCCAATAGTGTCCACCATTATTGCCAATAGTGTCCATCATTTGCTATTCAGTGCATATTCATTATGCCTTGTTTTCTTCAAAATAAAATGTTTGACTGTTTTGAGAAAGTTAGTTAGTAAAGCTCTCACGAACTTGATGTCACACTTTATTTCTTGCGCTTAATAAACCTGAACCATTGTGACTGTCCATGAAAGTTATATGCTTGCAAATTATAGGCTAGGAGTTAGCAGAACCGTGTTGTCACGAGGAACGCTTTCAACACTCATGGATATATATCCAGTTGATACCATGCTCTTTTGCTTGCGGATGTTATCGGTGTGAAATAAAAGGGGAGCTTGTGAGTTCATGGAGTTATATATGTGTGTTAGAGAAATGTCTGGGCCGCTAGCCTAAGCCATGCCTAATCATGGTGAAAACTTGCATCATCACCATAATGAGCATCTGTGAAGCATCCTAAATAAAAACCTATGCAAATAGCAAGTAAAAATATCACTGAGATGCTCATTGCCTGCTTGCCTTGTCATTTTGATTATGGGATAGCTCCTGTATCATGTGCAAGGGGTACCCCGTTGGCGATTCTCTATGATATGCATGTATTTACAATGACAAGAACTTACATGTAACTAAATTTGAGTAGCACGAGGAGCGGCCCTCGTACTCAAGGGACTTGGGATTTCCAGTTTATGGTCTGGGCATATAACTCATATTGGACCTCACTTTCACCATTAACCACATAAAGATGCCTATGATAGGGGCAATGAGAGCTTAAAGCTAATGAGTACCTTACTTTCATCATTTGGAAGCCTTTTAAACTTTTCAAAACCTTTTCACTTCCTTGTTGAGTCACCACTTATTCTATGAGCACCTTCTTGAGACCATAGTTGTCATTCTTGTGTTTGTCTCAAAACATGGTTAATTATGTCATGACTTTGATGCTTGTATCTCTGATATCTTTTACTTATAGTCTTCACTTGAACTTCAGAGGTGCCTTAGCATTTATATTGTGCTCTATAAACAAAGGCAAATGAGATACCACTCTATCATACCTTATTATGAGTATTGCAATGTTGCTTATGTTTATGTTTCATGTTACTTATTATTATTGAGTTGGTTTCTCTTCATAGCTTGCAATAACTATTGAGTAGACTTAGTTGCATACTTCTTATTATGAATGGTTTAAGTATCTACTCCAGTGCTGAGAATATATACATCATATGAAGTAAATGTGTTCGTGAAAGTTATTTTATCGCACACAGTTTTCAACTGAATTACTTGATGACAAGCAATAAACTAAGCTTGGGGGGAGTTGATACGTCCAAAAGGTATATACATCATATGAAGCAAACTTGTGTGATTTGAATACAACTAACACGGACTGACGTTGTTTTCAGCAGAAATACCTTGGTGTCTAGTTTTTGTGCAGAAAATCAACTATCAGGAAAAATCCCGGAAAATATGCCAAAAAGCCTATTTCACCAGAAGATCCACGGAGCCAGAGTACGAGACGGAGGGGAGCCCTAGGTGGCCCACACCCCCTGCCGTGCGGGTGGGCCCACACTGCGCCTGGGAGGGGTGTGGCCAGCCCAGGCACCCCCTTGGCCTCTCTCTTCACGCGATCTCCACGCGATCGTGGCCTCGTGCCGTCTCTATCCCGCCTCTCCTCTAGTGGTCTTCTTCTTCAACCAGAAGTCGCTTGGGGCTGCATATCCATGGCGAGGTTGGAGCAAGGAGGCGGTGGTGCTACAAGCGACGTTGGTTTTTGCAACATACGACGGGCGTAGGTGCTACCAAGGCCGTTTGAGTTTGCTATGTGTGGTCGGCGTCGGCGAGACCTCCGGCGGTGCTAGGTGCGTCGTCGGATTTTTCTATAGAAGTTTTTACTACAATAGTATATAGATTTTGCTACGAGATCTCCGGCGAAGTCAGTTTATGGTTTTGCTACAATATTGTAAAATATTTGCTATAAGCTTTTCGGCGATGTTTCACGGTGAAAGTCTCCGGCGAGTCTCTAGTGAGATCAGGTTTGCTACAATAGAATATTTTGTTCGTTACATATATTTTATGATTTTGCTACAATAGCCTAAAGTTTTTGTTACATGGTCTCCGACGAGTCTTCGACAAGGTCCGATTTGCTATGTTAGCACAACTTTTTGCTAAAAACTCTCTGACAAGGTCTCCGGCGAAGTCTGGCAAGACAGTCTTTTTTTCTATTTTTTTAAGCGAACCAGTTTTTGCAACATGTAGTAAAAGCAGGACTATCGGTAACAAAACTAAGACAATTTGTATAAAAAACGGGATAAAGGAAGATCTGACGGTTGATCTGCTTTGATCGGACTCGGCCGGGGCGCGCGGGGATGGAAAGTTTGCATCCCGGCGGGACGCCTAGCACTGCCTAATTTTATTGGGCGTCCTAGTGTCCTACATATGTAAACGTAGCAGAGGCAGAATCAGATAGCACGCGTGCGTGTATAGGACTTGTGCGTCTTCGCGTTGCGTGTAGCACCAGGACAGATAGCTTTCTCTCATGCCAATATAAGACCGCAGGAGGTCGATCGATCGGAAAGGCTAAAGTTTCTTTCTTCCTTGCTCCGTTATGTTCAGACCTCTCCTCCGTCAACATCCTCATCAGTTGATCGGTCACGCCATGCCGCGGCCGGCCAAGCGGCGACCGCGGACGCAGCAAGGAAGCTCGTGGCCGGACCTGCCACCGGAGCTTCTCGCCGGCGTCCTGGGCCGTCTCCAGCTGGAGGACCGCGGCCGATTCCGCGGCGTGTACAGCACGTGGCGCGCGGCCGAGCGTGACAACCCCTGCACGCTGCCCGTGCCGTGGCTGGTGGCGCCAGGGCGCTGCGTTAGCCTGCACGACGCCGCCATCCACAGGGTCCCCCTCACGGACCAGGACGCCCCTGGCGCCGCCTGCCGGGGCTCCTTTGGCAACTGGCTCGCCCTCGTGCCCATGTCCGATCATCGTGGCCGTTGCCAGCCCTTCCTGCTCAACGCGTTCACCATGGCGAGGATCCAACTACCGCGGTGGACCGGAGAACCCATCAGCAAGATCTCCCTGTCCTCCACGCCCAACTCCGACTCTGAGTGCTGCACCGTTGCCGCCATCATCCCAACGCAACACGACATCGCGATGAAATGGCACAGCCTCATCGCCGTCTGCCGCAGTCCGGGGCAACCGACCTGCAGGTGGTCCATAAGCACCAATCCTCACAAGATCCGAGACATCGCCTTCTTTAACGGGAAGCTCTACGCCGTCGACGGAAGCGAACATGTTTTCGTCTACGAAGAGGGCAAGCTCAAGGAGCTGCAAGACAAGCTATGGACGAGCCTCACGTCCGGTTCTGACGCGCCGTCGCTCGTTGGCATGTGCAGGCTGTACTTGGTCCCCTGCCACGGGAGGCTGATCATGGTCCGCAGGAGCTTCGGACCAAAGCATGGGCGTGGATATCGCAGCTGCAACTCGGCAGCCTACGCTTTCGATGACAGCGGCGATTCCTACGACTGGGTGACGGTCAGCGGCTTCGAGGGGCACGCGATATTCGTCGGCGATGCCTGTTGCAGAGCTTTCGCCGTCGAGGCTTCTTCAGGGAGCAAGATAAGAGAGAACCAGATTTGCTTCGTCGATGATGAGCTGGCGGCCGTTTTCACTGCTGCTGGCGAGCAAAGCGTCAGGCGTAGTCCTTTTCGCTCTGTGCAGTCCTACGACGTGCGAAGCAAGTGAATCCGTACGTATCGCCCATGCGAGCCGCCACCAACTCGTGTGCTGGCCGGGGCATGGCACTGCGACGCCGTGCAGCGCTTACATCCACAGCGGCATCGGCATGGAACCATGCCAGTCCCGCCGAGGACGTACTCTGAAGCCCAGCTGCAGCTGTGGGAGGTGATGGCCTGCCTGGGAGCAGGACAATCCCTAAAATAGGAGCGACAATTGGCAGCCACCGGTGGCGATTCGAGGGGAGACGCCCGTCAGGACACCGGGCTGCAGAGGTGGCGGCGAAGAAAGCGGTCACATTCCTGCGAAGTGCATTCCGTAATACGTTGGACGATAGCCCTTGGAGTTCCATCCCATATTACCATACCCATGTCGAGGACAAAGATGCAGAGGAGGAAGATCCACCTCAAGGACAAGGGCACCAAGAGCTGAATTTGGAGTTGCTCTAAAATGTTCAGGGCACCGGGTTCTCAGTCTAGACTTAATTTTGGATCACAGAAGAGTGGACGCCTAGAATAGATTGGGAACGTTTTTCTTCACAATTGCCGACATCGTACTTATGCTAGCACTCCTTACCTATGTTTAGTCAAAAGTGTGGTGTATTACTCTGAAACAAGTTTCTCTTTCCTTCTTTGCCTAAATTGTTTTATGGGTATTCCAATAGTTGACAGGAGACATAATACACACTGATAGCAAGTAAATGATGCTAATAGCTTCTCTAGTATATCTGCAGTAACGTATCTGGTAGAACTACAATGCAGTGTACAAAACTCACGAATTATGATATTTGCCCCTGAGACTAGAAGAGTGAGTTGAAAATATCAACACCTAGAGACTTGGTCATAGCCCAGAAAGCTTAGCAATGGCAACGATACTAGCAAGCAGCAGCTACGTTAATAACCTTCTCCACAGCACGACACTCCTACACTGGACCCAACTATAACAAAGTGAAATGAAGTTCTTATTTCTTAACCTTCAAAAACTTATCGCTGTGGTCATTTCGTCTTGGATGCATAGGATCTTGACCAAATTTCTCTACCATAATTAGTCGTTATAGCATGATGCTCGTGCTTAATTTTTTTTCATGGCATGCATAATGTTTTTCAAGTGCAGAAAATCCATATGCCAGATAGGGCGCTAACGTACCTCCCACTCGTAGGTGATGCTTATTGTTTTTTGTACCTGCTCGAAATTATGACTGCACTGTTATAGGGTGATTGAGTTCCACTCTCTTAAGTGGCATCTACAGCAAGCCAGCAACAACCTCAACTGGTGGCACATTCATAAATTAAAGGCAGACAGTAGCAGTGACGCATCAGTCCTTCATAAACATGTGGAGATCTTAAAATGTGAAAAAGTGATACGAACTGATAAGCGATTAAAGTGAACAGAGCCAGGCAAGCATGCACAACATGAAAGCATACTGAGGCAATCCATTTTTTTCCTTAAAAAATACTACCTCCCCGATTAGTCCTACGGTGCGTCTGCACCTCACGTGACAGACACGGGCCAGTTTTATTCAATTTTGCGGGCATGTCGTGTATTGGAAATGATGTGTAAGCAACAATCTCAACAAACATTGAGGAAATACCATGCAGTGTTACCACGAACTTCTGAGTGTTAATTAGCCTGCGATTGATGCCTCAGGCAAAAGGACTTGAGCCTTTCGAGTCCTTGCTTCAATGTTGGTGGCTCCGTAGCAAAGGTGATGCGCAACCAGTGTTCCATGCCCAAGGCTTTCCCTGCAAAATGGCAGTAAGAATAAATTCAACCAAAAAAAAGGAAAAGAGAACAGTGTTTGCTTCTTTGACGCAAACAATATACTCCCTCCATACTAAAAAGGATGTCGCAAATTTATCTAAATTTGAATGAATCTAGACATGTTTTAGTGTGTAGATACATCTAAGTTTTAACTAATCTAAGACATCCTTTTTAGGACGGAGGGAGTACTCCTATTGGATATGTTCTACTACCACATACCAGGCAACAGTATGACTGATTCCTCCTTCACCAACTTGCTGCAGAAGTCTACATCGTCAGAAATATCCGACAATTGTGAGACATCCAGTTTTACCTGCAGAACATAGTTTTAGTCTATCTCCATTCAGCTTCCAGAAATGCAAAGCTTGAAATGATGTTCTCTATCTACCTTACCATCATAAAAAACGACCCCTCTGGTTTGTAGGGACAAGTAATACACTTGATTTCATTTATTTCCCCATAACATATATCTGCAGTCTCCTTCAACAGCCTGACAATGTTACTGAAGAATTCATCATTTGTGTTCTTCATGATATGAGGAATTGCTCCCTGGTGAATGGACAAGGCAACTTAGGTGATGCGCTGTTTTCAACCCTCTAGAATAAGATCATGGGACAATTTACACCAACGTCACTACTTAAAACTTGAAATGAGGGTTTATTATAGGAAAATTTAAGTCTGAACAGCAACTTGCAGAATACTTCATTAGGCTAACAATCAGCCTGCCATAGAAGAAATGACATTTAAACAGAAGAAAGGTGGGTTAGAAGTGTGGACAAGTCTTACCTACCATCTATGCATACATATAAACACTACTCCGTCTGTTTCATAATATAAGATGTTTTAGTTTTTGTGAAACAAAAGTATCTAGACATCTTTTAGTAAGATGTCTAGATACTTTTGTTTCACAAAAACTAAAACATCTTATTTTGCAACGCAGGGAGTACTTCTAAAGAAACTAAGTAAACTGATACAAAAGGGAAAACGTAACTATAAAGGTAGAAACTGAATAGACAGAGCATTAATTTGTAGGCCAGAATTTTCTACAGCTGATTGTATATCTTGCATTTTCACGCCCTACTTTGCTGCGCAATAGTCGTGGGTAACAAGAGAGGATGAAGATCTCGACAGCGTGATAGATACAGAAGATATTTAGGTTTTTATTGTATCCGAAAACAATAAGTCCTCTTAAGTAGACATCTGAACACACTAAAATAAGGCATAACTTGTGTAAACATTGATATATTGAACTCTATGAATAATCTGGAGACTAATATGATCTCTGAAGATTTAATCTTGCCAGAAAAGGAAAAGCTGGCTGTGGTGTTAATTATTTAAGCAGCAGGTAATTTATGTCAGCACAAAAAGGCAAGGTGATTTGAATGGACCACATCAGAGTGAAAAATCAATGCATTTAATTGATTACCCAATCCATATGGAAGCAACATAAACAGTATCATTCCATTTTAGTAGGCATGTAAATAAGGTACTGGAGACGAGTCACAAGCTTTCAAAGAAGATGAGCAAATTTCACATCAGTATACATTTTTTTTCGTGTAACTGCCAAGACATGATACATCTTAGCTAATATTGGATTTCACAAAACTACACATACTTTGCCATTAGGTTTCAGTAAAATACATAATTGTTGAACCCTGTTACTTGGAAGTTGGAACAGAGTCTGACATATGAGACTGACCCTTCAGTGTAACTGACATGTAGGTCGTCGTAGCCATAATGATCCAACATATGTGTAGTTTTGTGAAGTGTGCAGACAAGTATGGAAAAAATAAAATTCAGGAAAGTGATGCTTAATTTGGAGGAGATAGACCCCATGTTTAATTAGATATTTCTGAATATGCTAGATGCATATTCTAAATAAATACTTGTTATTTGCATTTACTTCATAAGGTATGCGGTTTATCTAAACTATCAGAGAAAAAACATTTGATAGGGAAACACATTTTTTGGCTGTCAGATGCTAAGTTCAACTTGTTAGATTCCATCACATAAAACAGGAACAAATGGATGTGTGGTTCGCTGAAATATTAATAGGTATTACCTGCAACTCTTGTTATGTGTGTACATGAAAAGATTATCCATGTACCATGGGACATTTCCATCAAGTACATATGCTAAAGTAGAGTAGGAACATTCCAAGTTTGATAACTAGCCAACTACCTACACACTGCATTATATAAAGGTAATAAATGACTGATGTCATACTATTGACTAACCTGAAGAAATGTTGCAGGATCTGATATTAGATTTACGAAACTTCTCAGGGAATCAGTAACCTAATAATGACCACAACAGAGAAAATTCAATTGACTATCAAAGAAAACCTAAAATTATTTAATTAACTTAACCTGGAAACAATAATGCTAACCAGGAGTTTAATTTACAAAGAAAAGAACAAAAATATAATGTATAATGGGAACCAAACTCCAAAATCGGAAATTTCTTGACATTATAGGGCCAAAAAGCATCAAGTATCACGACCACAAATAGAAAACCACATACAGAAGTCAGTGAACAATTCACTACAGTAACTTTGAGTTGCTTAGCACAGTTCAAACATAGCATGGGTGGAATAGCCTCTTGTAACACTAACGAATCTGAAATTGCATCATGCGTCTTACTCTCAGTATGCTGAGTTTTCTGTTGATACATTTGGAAATAACTTTAACATGGTAGGAAGATTTGAAAAAAAAATAGCTATAGTATATCGACAGCTTTGTAAAACATTAGAATCGAATACGACTGAGAAATTAAACTTTAACAAGTTCATGGAAGCAAATAACTCTCAAGGAACTTTTAGATGGAAAGAACGTATAGAGAAGGAGAAATGATGCTTTGAAATACACAAATCACACCTCAATTTAGATAACCAATTCAGATTCATAAGAATAATAAAAATTTGCTACAAGTACCAGAAGAAAACCAAACTACTAATCAAGTTATATGCACTTAAAAATGAGTAAGAATCACCTTGGTTTTTCTCAGAACGCCTTTAGGGTCACAAGTTGCTATCCAACCAAGCCTCCAGCCAGGTACAGCCCATCTCTTTGATATAGCTCCCAAAGTGATTACCGGAACAATCTCTCCAAAAACACCCATTGGCACAAAGGATGTGCTACCATAGACAAGATGACCATATACTTCATCAGCGATAACTAAAATTCCGAGTTTGCTTGCTATATCTGCAATCTAATTAACATGCAAGTGAGGGATTAGCTATACTGCAAAAAAAGCAAAGGTTACATAGCACTGTACAAACACCATACAAACCTTGGCCAAATGTTCATGTGTATAGACACTACCACAAGGGTTATTGGGATTAGTAATCAAAATTGCAACAGTATTCTCGTCTGCAAGAGCTTCAACAGCTTCTAAATCAACTTCCCATCCTCTCTCTGGAACAAGGTCATAATGCCGTACTTCCATCCTATGAAATATTGCATGTGCTTCGTGTTTTGGGTAGCCAGGCTTCGGAAGCAATATATTGACACCGGGTTGACCAAAAACAGACATCACAGTTTCGATTGCTTGGGTACCACCACAAGTGAGGAAAATATCATCATGGGAAAGCTTGTAAGGGAGATCACGTGATAGATACTCAGAAACAGCTCTGGAATTCAACAGGTAGTATCAATAAAAGAAACACAGCACAGACATAGTACTCAAACAGCACAGATGAAACTTTTCATAAATCATCATACGGTAATTATAAACTTTTAGTCGATGAATCATGAGACATGTATATCATGATTAATTTTCAATATGTTTCACCTAGACAGGAAAAATACTAATGATGAGGTGGAAAAATAAATTGCTTGCTGAAAGGTAACTTGTATCCGAGGGGGTAGGCTAGTCTTTAGAATTCAAGCTTCAGCAATGTGCCCTCTTATATCCTCTCTTTCATCCAATAACTACAGGGGTTTTCAAGAGAATTTCTTTCTTCATGCCGGGACGTTAATGCAGAAATAGCAACAAGTTAAGAAGTTCATATAGTTATTTAGCTCACCATCTATTTTCCTAAGGGGGGTGGGGGAGGGGGGCTCAGTGTTACATATTTGCGAATTATGAACATGTAATTTTGCAAAGGTTATGGAATCTAGAAAAAACAAACGGTTTGTAGCGAGAAGTATTTCGAAGTAAGTATTTGTGCAAACTGAAAACATACTGTCTCAGACCCCCATAAAATATGGTTCCTCCCTTTTTAGCTAGATTTGATGGTTGCTCACAAGTAATCAATATATTTAGTATGAAAATAAAGTTGTGCAAATTTATCTGGCTTGCAAAGGCTCCCTATGAAGTTGAAAATGTTTAGTTGGTTAATGCTAAAAAATTGCATATCAGCAATGGTTAATCTACTGGGTGGTTGCGAGGAAATTATTGAACACTTCTTTTAAAATGTCCGCAGGTAATGGCATGCTACATTTGGAATGTAACGGTCTGTGTTTATAACGTGTCCTCTTTGGTAGTGACACTCAACACCTTTGGGGTGCTTGGTTGGATCAGTTTCCAAACAAGGACAAGAAGAAAAGCATGTTAGTTGGATGTGCCTCAAAATAAAAAGTTCGATGTGCCTTCTAAAAAAAGCTGGATGTGCAGCCCTTTGCCAGTCAATATCGAGAACTTGTAACACTGTATGTTCCCGGAAAAATTACAGACATTACTATTGTTATTCATTCGATTTAGCACTGGATGTGTTTGGGACTGTTCTGCAGGAAGCTGATCGGCTGCAACATGCGGCTATGGAGATATTCACTCTCTTCAGAGGGTTGGCGCTGCCGTGCCAGGCACTAGAATATCGATGTGATAATCAGGAGGCTCATAACTAATAAGAGTTAAGACAGCTTTGACTTCTTTTGTCCAAGCTATGCTTCTTCAGTAAGTTTTGGATACTGGAAACGCTAGGATAATAGAATGTCTACATGATGGCTGGTGTTGGTCCTGCCGGTTCAAGGTCATGTTAAGACATGCCCAACTCTGCTGGGTCTGTGATCTGAGGGGGCTACTGAAGTTACCAAAGTTCCATTGAATCTAATGTTACGAGCCTACATAATCATGGAACTAAAACAGAGGTAATGGGCAATTGTATGGGGATCAAAGTGGGTCTTAGGAGTATGTTACAATAACAGTCATTCTCTGCATTTCATTCAAGGCAATCCATCATCCATTTTATATTCTGAAACAATAGCAACGAGAGGAGGAGACGGGCACCGACCGGCGAGGGGGGAGGGCGGTGGCGGGTGACGAGTACCCGTTGTACTCGCCGGATCGTACGGCTGCGACGACGGCTTCCTCCGCCTCGGGCGCTGTGCGGAAGGATGGGGAGGAGGAGGGGTCGCCGTGGCTCAGCGGGATCACGGGCCGTGGGCCGCGCTCGTCCAAGCAGGCGTGCAGCTGGAGGAGGTAACGCTGGATGCTCCTCTCGCCGGCGGCCGCCAAGGCCGGGTTCGTCGGGCGTGCGAATCGCCAGGCCTTCGTCCCGCCGCCTGCCATCGCCGGAGCAGCCGCCGGGGTGACGAGCTGATTTTGCAGAGGCTTTTTCTTTTCTTAAGATAAGATTATAAGATGTGATTTTGCAGAGCTGGGTTGGAACTTGGGAAGCTTTTGTCGTTGGCGCTTAAAGAAATATTAAAAGGTTCCGAAACACAAAGGTGACCCAGCCCAATTGGGATTTCTTATTGGGCTTTATCCGCGTGCTCTTTCCTTTTTGTTTTTTTGACATAGTGAATGGCTATATGTCCTTTCCTCTTTTTTCTTGAAATGATATGCTCTTTCCTATTATGAAACGGGAACCGTGGATGTGTGAGGCTGAATTTCTTCAAATACGAGAGATTTAAAAACCCCAACGTTTGTTGTGTGTTTAATCGTGTCCCTGCATATCGTAGGCTCTAATAGATCTAACCGTCTCTCCTTGGTCACTTTGTGACATGTATTTGGTGGTGGTGGTGGTGGGATGGCGGCGACAGCTTCTGATATCAAGTTTGGTTTTGTCATAGTTTCTAATTCTTTATTTGTTTTGCACTTGGATCTTCTTCCTCGTAGTATGATGGCCAATCGGTGGTTTGGTAGCATGTCTTTGCAAGGGGTATATCCCAAATGACGGAGTCCAACAATCCAAGGTTTCCCGCCTATGTTAGGGAGATACTCAAGCGGCCCACCAAAACCCCTAAGTTTTTGGTTTTATGTGATTTTTTCACCGGACATTAGAGGAATGTTAAGATGCAAAATGTGTGGTATAGATAATAGATGTCAGACTCCGAATCTTAGATGGTGTTTGGTGTAGCTTTGGTTTATCAAGGATCTTTGATTATTCTACATGTGTCAAATTCTCAATGTCCTCGGTCTGATGTGCTCTTGTTTGTTGGCTAAACAGTCTAATCATTTGCCTAGAAAAACTTGTCGATTGGAAGGGAGAAAAAAGATCATACAAAGCATATATGTTTTTTCTTCGCGCGACTTAGGCAAAAATAGGTGCAACTCCTACTCTACATTTATTTTGCCCTTTTAGATGGCTAGATTGTATGTATGATGGTGTTGTGGTGGAAAAGAGTAGTCAAATGATGTGAATGTATGTCCAAAAATGATTCTTTAGGTACATATTAGAAACTCTGTTTTCAACAACAATTTGATCAGCTGGATCCTTTTTGTACTGCGCGATATCCTGTTCTTCTGTGAATTACACGTGATACTTCAGCATGCACGGGATATAGTACTAGTATACCTTTTTTTTCCGAAATGGGAAGCTAGTCCCGGCCTCTACATCAATTAATACACACATCATTTTTATTGCATCGTTCGAGAAGTATCACAGACTTACAATCATGAATCTAATAATATCGATATACGTATCAACCATCTAAAAATAAAATCCATTTTAAAGTCTATTAGTGTGACGTCACGGGTGCCGCTTGGCACTCTACCCCTGATCTATCTCTCGCCGGGGCCTATACGATTTTTCCCTGCACCAGACCGTTGCAAATCGCGACGAGACGAAGCACGTGATCATTGCGCGCGCTGGTAATTTGATGCTGGTATCGGTACGCAAATTAAGGCGAGCGGTGGCTAGCGGTAGAGAGAAGGGAGTAGCTAGTAGCTAGGGAGACAGAAGGGGTGTGTTGGGGTACCGACTTGACGAGTCGCCGGCCGGCCGGGCGGCCATGGACACGTCGAGTCGCCGGTCGAATCAGCAATAAGGGAGAGGGAGATCGGGATCCGGTCTCAGCTGGAGTAGCATCTGCTAGTACCCGAGTCGTTTACTCGATCGGTCCGTGTACACCTTGCAAAACGTACTGTGCGCCCCTTGTGTGTGTTTTGTTGACCACAAATATAATTAATACTCTCCTATGGTCTTAAAAGTATATCGTAGATTTATCTAACACATGACAACAGGGAGACAACCTAGAGAGATCGACGCCGTTTAACATGGAGTCGACCTCTTTCGGGTTCGGTTTTATGATGTATTGGCGCTGATCTGTACAACTTTGGCTTCATTTAAAATGGCACATATCCTAAGAGTCAGATTTTGAATTAGTTTCAAGAAGGGGTCATATTCAGTTGAAATTTTCATATTTGGACATATTTTTACCTATGTTTCCATGCAAAGCTTGTCTTAGGAAAGATCATCGAGGTAGAAATCTAGTCAGTTCTCCTCGAGAAGAGATGGCAGCCTTATACTCCATTGTATGTGTAAAAAAAAAATTGGTACTGGCATTGTATTAGAAAACAGAGGGAGTAATTCACCTTTCCAAAAAAGAAGAAACCATATTATAAGGAAAGAATTGCCGAATAGTATAGTAGTAGTATTAATTTGATAAAAGATATCTTTCACAAAAAAATATTGACAAAAGATATGACCTAGCTAGTGATCAGAAGGTTCACATTCTAGTTAGACATATTACAGATATATACTCATATAAGCAAGATATAGGTGCCGGTTGAATCTTCCGGGACAGTGAAAAAAATCAAAAGAACTAAATCCATTATTATTTCATACATGGAATCATCACACAGGTTGTCTTCCAGGAGATCTGATGTCGATGTTTCATGGTCTGGCGCTTTGCAGAGTTTGTGATTGCATATAAAAATGTGCTAAACTCCAGTGACGCAACGGCCCAGCTAGCTAGCACGCTACACACACTTGCTGTTCGCTGGGCACCTGCACTGCACTGCACTGCACGCCTAGCTAGCTGCATCTGCATCGATCGATATCGCTGCCGAGAGATCACGGGGCAGTGCAGTTAAGCGATTCCCCGTTCGTTCTTTTACATCCACATGCAGACCAAAGGCGCCGTAGGCTACGTAAGATTGCGACACCCTAATTGCACCCAGGGCATCATTGCGATGCATGCTGTGCCCTGCGCGCGCGGCAGTACACTGGCGGCCTGCTCAGCCCTGCACTGCACGCGTATTCTTTTTTACTGACCACAATAACATGGGACCGCTTTTGTCCCTTCTCGTGTAATGCGATCGGGACCAGCAAAGAAAAGTATTAATAGCAATATATGTTTTTTTTTCTATCCAGAAAATACATGGCATCCATGGAGATTTTTTTTTGCAAATAAGATCCTGGCATTAAAAACATCGAACATTACTAGCGAAAGTTACAACAAGATTCCTGGGAAGTCCTTCATCTTCGATCTCTAGACTGTGTCGACGGTGTGCCGCTGCTACCCTCCTCCATGAGCCGTCATAATGTTGTTGATTATGGACGGAAAGTCGTTGAATTGGTCAAGAAGACTACATCCATCTTGGAGACGAAAAAGAAGAATGAACTACCGATGAAGCTCCTTAAGGATCTGAAGATCCCCATAGCAAAAAGAAGCCCTCAAAGACCACACCATTTCCACAAACTTCTCGACATCACTGCCAGGATGGGGCTAATGCCGGGGAGACCTTATTGGAAGAGACGCCGCCAACACCACCTAAGCATCACCCCACCAAACTTTAACCCCCAAAACAGGAAAAACGGAGCCCGGCCTCCTGCTGGCGGGGCCTAGATCCACCCCGCCTCGATGGCCCAAAGGTCTCAGAAGCGAGGCTGATCGGCGGCGGCACCGGTGGGAGGCAACGAACCCTAGTCACCTGTCAGTGCATGGGAGGAAAAGGAGGGGAACGGTTTGGTGGATTGCTTTAGAAGGCTTTGTGTAGATTTCTAGTAAACGAAGTTCTCAGAAATAAAAATACAAATTCAAAATTTAAAACAAAAACAAAAAAGGCAAAGAAACTGCTATTTTGCAGATATACCTATCGAACGCATATCTGCAACGCGACTATGAAAGGACCAAAGCTTAGAGGGGTCGTATCGAAGCAAAGCCATCATCGATATTTCTTGATCATCTCAATTCGCTAGTTTACACCAAAATAGTATTCTTGAAAAATGGTTTGCAAGAAAAGTTTGAATATACCCGTGAAATTTGGTCAAATGATAATTTCTTCCATTATTGTTTTCTTGTCCAAAGATTGGAAACACGTAAGGGAAACGCACAAGATTTTATCTGAATTTTTCATCCTCTCCATATCCGTCATTTCTCTTCATTACCATTTTCTCTTCTTCATTTATTTATCTACTCATTTACTTCTCTTGTTCCTTTTCAACTCTCTCTCTCTCTCTCTCTCTCTCTCTCTCTCTCTCTCTCTCTCTCTCTCACACACACACACACACACACACACACACACACACACACACACACAATTTCTTTCTTCTTCATAATCCCCTTTTCGAATACTATAGCAACTTTATTCACGTTTTTTGTGTGGAAACAAAACAGCGATTACAGTTTCAGTTCTTCTGGGAGTACATGACATTAGTCATACATTCTGCAGGTGGCCTCGTGTACATTTTTGGCCTTGTATATTTTTCTATCTTTGATTGACTCTTTTTTTTTTATAAGACGAAGATCTTCTTCTCATTCATTCTGATTAAATATAAATATTTGGTCGTCGGTGTGGTAAGCTATCTGAAATGAACATCAACTAGCCGTTTTTTAGCCGAAATATATGGTGAAAGCCCTGGCATGCAGTTGTAGATGGCATATGACGCTAGCTAGACGCGCACTGGAGCTAGTACAGCAATCTGAGCTTGGCCTTGCTATGTTTGAAAAGGAAAAACTGAGGCTGTTCGAGCTCCGCTGACAGAAACGGGAGATAATTTGACGCGTCATCCCCATGCCCTGAAAGGAGTAAAGAAGATCAATTGCATAGGCTAGTTCTTTTTCCATGGCAATACTCCAGAATGGCCTGGGATCCACGAGCACGAGAGGCGGCGTTGTGCATGCAGCCATGCAGCTGGCGGCCATGGATTGAGACCTTGATGTTCCGGCCGGCGAGGTAAAGAGACGGATTGATGAAGCTGATCGATCGAGCGAGAGCTGAGTAGGAGTATTAAACCTGTACCCCCCGTCACGTACCCTTCCGCCGGTCCATCCGTCCATCCATCCATCATGCCCTGGGATCCAGCAGGAGACGTCCACATCTCACATAAAATATTGCTCCTAGCTAGGCGCCGTAGTAGTACTGGCAGGCAGAGAGAGAGGGGAGGGGCATGGGCGGCTTGTTGGGGAAGTGACGGTTTGGAATGGACGGATGGATGGACGCATGCATGCAAAAGCGGGGCAGGGGAATCATGCCCGCCCGCTCGGCTCCATGGAAAGGCCCGGGTGGACTTTTGGCTCATCGGAGTATTTGCATTGCGCATGTACACACACACACGGCCAGGCTGCTTGTTGTATCATCCCGTCTACATCCGTCGCGCCTTGCCACTTGGCCAGTTGCAAGGGTATCGTCTACGTGCTGTCAACTTATCGCCGCTGTTCAAGTTCAATAATACGTACAGTAGCTTAATTAGGGTTTCATGTGCTGCTAAATTTGTCTCTGGATTCATGCGTGTGTATCATGAGTTGTACAGCAACGTTACTAAATCGTAGTGTTTACTGAAAATGTTTGGTGCTCCAGTGCGAGAAATACACATCTCCTACTCCATATGTTTACTATTATAAGAAATAAACTTATTAATGTGCTTGATGGACATGAGGGTCCTATGACTGAAATCAAGGACATGATTAAGGTAGCTACTGATTACTACAAAACCTTTTTCCCTGAGAGTCTAGACCTGATATTAAGCCGAGAAATGATTTCTTCTCTCAGGAAGAAAAAGTTAGTGATGAGGAAAACATAAGTTTAGGGGCTGCTTTTTCTGAGAAAGAGGTTGGGATGGTTCTTATGCAGAAGGAGATCCTGGCGTTGATGTTATTTCTTTCATCTTTTACCGGTCCTTCTGGGACATTATTGAGGAGGATCTTCTACTCATGTTTAATGCCCGGCATAGAAACCACCCAAACCTTTTTAGATTAAATTTTGCTATGATTACTTTAATCCAAAAGAATTGATGCTAGGACTATGAAAAAGTTTAGACCTATTAGTCTTCTAAATTGCTCCTTCAAAATATTTAATAAGAATTTGACTAATAGATTAGAAAGTGTTATAGGTAGGCTAATTTCCCCTAATCAATCTGCCTTTATTAAAGGCAGATTTATTTTAGAGAGTGTTGTTACTACACATGAGATTATTCATGAAGTCGATAGGAGTAAAAAAAAGTGCTAGTTTTTAAAATAGACTATGACAAAGCTTATGATAGAGTTAATCTAGATTTCCTTTTTTGGAGTTTTAGAGGCTAGAGGTTTTTGTCCTACCTTTATTCGGTTTATTAAACATATTGCTTTGGGGGGAGGAGGGTCTGTAGGTGTGAAGGTTAATGACTTTGAAAGTGAATTCTTTTTAACTGGTAAGGGCCTCAGACAAGGAGACCATATTGCTCTCCTTCTGTTTAATCTTATGATTGATGTATTTTCTAAGATGTTAATTAAAGGTTCTGTCTGTGGTGCTATCAAAGGTCTCTGTCCTAATTTTGTGCCAGGAGGTATTGTTTGCCTGTAATATGCAGATGATACTCTTCTCTTTTTAGAACCTAATGAGTTAGTTGTTGTTAACCTTAAATGGGTTCTTACTTGTTTTGAATAGATCTCAGGGATGAGAATCAACTATCATAAAAGTGAACTCATCCCTATCAATTTAGAGAGTGAAGAGGTTAAACCTTTCCTAGATATTTTTTAATGTGTAGTAGGTAGCTTTCCCATTATGTATTTAGGGATTCCTTTACATTTTGATAAGTTGAGAAGAGAAGACCTCCAACCTTTGATTGAAAATCTCCTAAGAAGGATCACTGGTTGGAGAGGAAAACTTCTCTCCTATGATGCTAAGAAGGTCCTTAGTCAGGCTTGTTTGTCTAGTATACCCATTTACCTGTTGTCCTTTTTCAAGTTCCCTAAATGGGCTATTAAGTTGCTAGACTCCCATATGGCTATTTTTTTCTGGAATGATGAAGAAGGGAACCATAAATTACACCTAGCTAATTGGCCCTCTGTCTGTATGAAAACAGACTTTGGGGGTTTAGGTATCCCAAATCTACAAGATCTAAATCTATGTTTATTGGGATCTTGGGTTAAAAGGTATATTAAAGGAGAGGGGACTTTATGGAGGAAATTTATTGATGCTAAATATAGAACTAAATCCCCAAACATTCTTTGTTGCCATGATGGTCATCCTTCTACCTTTTTGAAAGGTGTGATGTGGGCATCTAGAGCAGTAGATATAGGTTATAAATGGTATGTAGAGAATGGTAAATCTATTAAGTTTTGGAAGGATATTTGGTTTCAAAACTCTACTTTGGCCACCCAATTCTGGGGAATTTATTTAGTCTCTAATCAGCAAACCACAACCATTGCTGACTTGTGGGATGGGGTGCATCTTTGATGTGATTTTAGGAGAACCTTCATTGAACAGATGATGTCCCGGTGGCAAGAAATACTGGGGATTGCTAATACCATTATGCTTACTGAAGAAGATAAGTTAATTTGGCAATATGAATCTAAAAGAGTTTATTCTTCTAGTTCTATGTATTCTCTAGTTAATTTTAGAGGAATTAGTCAGATCTATTTGCCTGTTATTTGGAAGTTGAAAATACCACCATTATGTGGTTATTTTCCCAGAATAAAATCATGACTAGAGAAAATCTTAGGGCTAGAGGGATTCCTAAACCTTTAGAATGTAATTTGTACGCAGAGTTTGAATCTATACACCATTTATTCTTTGAATGTGCTGTCTCCAAACTGTTATGGCAGGAGGTCATGGACAATTTTGGGATTTTGGTGCTTAATTTTGAATCCATTGCCTCTATGTGGTTAGCAAACAAGAGACATCTTTATTTCAATGTTATTTCTACTACTATTCTCTAGGGTATTTGGAACAATAGAAATAGTCTAGTGTTTAACAAAATTCGTGGATTAATATGAAGCAGGTCAGGCGCCTAGTGCTTTCCTATTAGAGAGACTGTAAAGTGCCATTCAAGGAGCTGGAAGTCGGTTTGATCCTTTAGTTTATGGACAGGGTGGTGAACAAGCTAAAAAGTCCTCTAG
The DNA here is from genome assembly GCA_030063025.1 of Avena longiglumis. Lineage (NCBI taxonomy): Eukaryota > Viridiplantae > Streptophyta > Magnoliopsida > Poales > Poaceae > Avena > Avena longiglumis. The sequence continues at coordinate 475,615,916 of CP125977.1, forward strand.
CGATCATGGCGAGCTAAAATGCACCGGCTTCGAGTGGATCTCCACCTGGAAGACCACAGCTTCGTCGAGCTATGAGGGCGTTGATCCATGGAATACCTCAAGGCTCATCCGAGGCCGAGGATGAAGTTCATGTGGTGTTCTGATGTATCTTGGCTTTGTTCTACACCTGTTCTGGACTGTCTTCTGTAGTTTACTAGCTTTCTTAAAGAGCCGGTTGTTTAGCTGTTTGAGAAAATAGGGGTTCTCTAAGTCCTTTAGTTGCTTTAGTGAGCTCTCTGAGCTGTAGTTTTCTTTTTCTGCACCGTACCTGAATTGGTTTGTTTTTTGTTTCATTTCTTGAAATGGAACCGGGGAGAAAATCCCTGTTGATCTAAAAAAACTAATTTCTTGAAATGGAACCGGGGATAAAATCCCTTTTGATCTAAAAAAACTATCATAAGATATTTAAGCTTTTTTACTTACATGTATGTAGACATGTTTTATTGTGTAGGTTCACTCATTTTAGAATGAATCTAGTCCACTTTGAAATAACTAAAATGTCTTATATTAATGAACTAATATTGAGAAATAGTCTATTGGTTATTCCACCCAAATTTGTATGCAAGCTAAATGTAGAAGAAGCTTCTATATGGTTTTTTGTTCATTATTTTCTCTCCCACACGCCCTTGGCCATCTGATCTACGTGCTCCATGATGCATGACCAGTCTTATCCCCTCCCAATCGTTGTCGACGCTCTTATCCCACAAGAGTATGGTGTTTGTTATGTACTCTATGTGTCCTATAATATAAAATGTTATTAGAACCAATATAGAAGTATATTTAGTTGTATTAACACCTTAAATTATGGGACGGGGAGTACTTTCTAAGATAAGACATATGGCCAACGAGGAAAGGAAGATCGACGGTATGTTAACAAGGTTTGGTTAGTGGGTTTGCACCAGTTGTTGATAGTACGAAGGTCCGATGTTGCCAACAACTAGCAATCAAGATGAAAATGAGGGAAAGTGATGACTTAGGAGATGAAAACTATAATATCAAGTGTTTTGGAGGTTGTGAACCGACCCAAAAATATATAGTTGCTAGAGTTGGGAGAGGCAGCGCAACATCGATCGATCATATACTATATGTAATCCATCACAAATAATTAACATTTTATTAGAAAATGTATTCTTACTCCGTAAGACTTTAAGTAAAGTGTGTGCAGTTGATAGCGATGCAGTTGATATTGAGGCAATTGGCATTAACAAAGATGTGGTTGAAGCAGATAGACACGCAACTCATAATGATAAAATGAATGATGGTGCAATGTACAATGACCTAGTTGACAAGGATGTTCTTGATAGTGTTGTGGACTTGTGGTTGATAAAAATGCAGCTCACACGGCATGTTTAAGCTACACTGTTTGTCTTAAGGTTCATCATCTCAACTGTATCACATGTGACATCAAGCATCATCTCAACAGGGGCTAAATTTTAAAAAACTTCCAGAGAAATTTCCACAAAATTTGTGAGTTCCAAAAAAATCAAAATTATAAATTCATATTTTGTTGATTGATTTTGAGGTTTTGTGAAATTTGGACAAAGCAATACCGAAATGATTTCTCAAAATTTGGAGGGTCCTGAGATATTATTTCAAACTAAATTGTATAACCCAATCTCAATTGCATGGTGTGTCTCAGCCGATCCGTGTTTTTTTTGCATCGGGTGTTTCATGCATTTTTAAGGGAAAATCCAAAAATAATAAATGTTTAAACCGGAGTCACGCCCAATAACTTAGCACTGTGCTAAAGGCTTTCCAAAATAATAAAGCACTGGTATATGCACTGCCTTCTAAACAAGTCTGTATTACATACAGTCCCTATATTTGTCTTAATGGGGTATATTTTTGTTGCCCATGTTGTACTTCCATTTTTTTGAAATATGAAAATACGATTTTTTTTAGATCAGGAGTACACGCTAGCTTGCATGTTTGCTTTGGCTCTGTTTACAAATTAACTCATCATTTTATGCCGGTGGCAAAAGTCTTTCTGCTCTGAAGTCTGAACCCATCTATTACCCTCTGTAAAAGACACACATCTACTACTACCCTCGATTTGTCAAAAACGAGGAGAGATACTGCACTGTAGTTTTCCATTGCTATGTTAATCCATTTTAAAGATCGTGCTAGCAGAAATTAACATTCTTCACTAGACGTGCTAACACTATTTAACAACATGAACTAGGATGATACAGATACATTCAGTTAAACTAATTAATAGTCTGATAAACTAGCAATACCAATACTAGCCTGCTACACATTACACATTGGATAGGTCTACCGATAGTCTGATACATCATAGGACTGACAATACAAATACTACACCATGGGACAAGCTAATAAGTAGTAATCCATAAACTAGACAACTTAGCTAATGATGATTCTTCAGTACTTTGTTCGTGAAGTCTTGTCTTTTGCTACTGCAGCAAGACGCGACAGCAATAGAGCAATAGATCATCCACACTTACGGCTACTTAGCTAACAATCGACACATGCATAATTAGCACACTATGATGGGGCAAGCATGCATACTGATCTAGAAGTTCCAGCAGTTGGCGCCGTCAAGCTGTCCGGGACCCACGGCCATCTGCGCCGGCGCGCGGCCGAGGCCGCCCTCTATCTTCATCTCGTAGCCAGAGGAGGGCCAGTACTGGAATGCTCCGCCACCCATGCTGAGCGGGGACACGCCGGACTGCAGGCCGCCGTGGAAGAACGTGGGCAGCTGCAAGCTGTTGTTGTCCGCCACCGTGCAGGCGCTCTGGAAGAAGGCCGGCGGCTGCAAGATGGCTAGCGGCGCGGGGTCGTACTGTCCGATGCCGAGGAGGGTGGCATCCATGTGGCTGGAGAAGCAGGGCACGAGCTCACGGCAGTTGGCCGGCGCGTTGTTGCTGTTGTTGGCGACGGCGCCGTAGGAGCTGCTCTCGCCGTCAGCAGCGGCGGCGGCGGCGGCGAAGAGCGAGTTGGTTTCCTGGAGCTGCTGCTGCTGCTGCTGCTGGCGCGGCGCGGACGAGGCGGAGCCGCAGCCGATGGAGACGGAGGTGGAGTCGGAGAAGCAGGAGGTGTCGCCGGCGCTGCTGAGGCCGTAGCGGGACTTGCGGGGCGGGGGCACCGTGCCCGGCTTCACGAAGATCTTCGCGATCACCCACTCCTCCTGGGGATATATCAACATAGATTGTGTGAGCAAACATTGTTACAACTAGTTATCACACCGGCAGTACGTAGACGACGTCGTTGAATGCTACGACTACGATCAAGCACCACTTTCACGTGTAGTCTTATTATTTGTGCGTGGAAAAGTAAATAATAAATCAAACACAGTTCTTTTCCAAGCTCCCCTTTGTCCATCTACTCGTGAAAAATAAATAAAGACAGTCCATTCGGTGCCTACAAAATCGAACATCGTCGGGTTTTTTACAGGTCACGATTAGATAGCTACTCCTGAAAAAACATACTCCTCCTAGCCTTTTGTTTTGAGAAACAGTCACCGCATCTCTACCTATCAAAGTCGGAAGTACGAGCGGAAACACTACATATAGAAGCAAGCTGAGGTAGGCTTTCTCAGACTCGGAGTAAACATGGTAAGAGAAGAGAGCACCGTTTGATCCATGAGATGGATTCACATGCATGATCAGCTCCAGAAAAAACTCAGTTAAAAGAAACCCCAAAGAAGGCATGCATTTACGCATCCGGAGGAATATGGTAACGTGTGCATGCGCGCATGCATGATGCAGTAGTCGCAGCACGCACAGCGGGGATGGACGGACTGCCATTGAAAAGATTCGTATCCCACTGCAGCCAATCTTTCGCTGCACTTAAAACCCGAGCTTACCGTATCCACGCATGTCGTCGTAGTAATCTGCGTCGCAGCTATAGCTAGCAGGCACACGTACAGTACTACAGTACAGAGCCTGCTGCATGCTCTACTCTACTCGTAGTAGCCATGACTTCACACTGGCAAAAGTATACTCATTGCAATCTGCCCTAAAACCTCCCCGTGACTTTTACTACCCACATTGCATTGCATCATCTAAAATGCACAGATATGCTAAAGGAAGGAAGTGAAAATAAAGTGGTAAAAAAAAACCGAGGTACGATATACTAACTTACCCTTGTGTTGTTGTTGGAGAAGAACTGGTATGCGAAGGTGCCCTCGAGGCGGAACTCGTGCATGACCCACTGGGTCTTCTGCCCCTTGGGCGCGCGCCCGCGGTAGAAGACGAGCGTCTTCTTCATGCCGACGAGGGCGCCGCTGCGGTTGCTCCGGATCTCGCGGTCCTTGCCCGTGGCCTTCCAGTACCCGGCCCCCGTGGCGCGGTTGGTGCGCAGGCCCGTCGGGTACTTGCGGTCGCGGAGGCTGTAGAAGTACCACTCCTTCTCCCCCGTCGCCTTGTTGTTCCACGCCTTGTCCTGCAGCTCCCACGGCTCGCACTTGTTCAGGTCGATCTCCGCGATGGCGCGCGCGCCGGAGAAGTTTGGGTCGAGCACCTTGCGGAGGAGGTAGTAGCTGATCAGCTCCTCGTCCGTCGGGTGGAACCGGAACCCCGGCGGAAGGTCGCCCGCTCCTCCTCCTCCTCCGCCGTCCAGCAGCATGCCCAGAGAGCCGCCGTACCGCTCCATCACGCCCCCTCGCGCTGATCTGCAGACAGACGTATATATATACATACACCATTAATGCCGGCCGGAAGCTACACAAGGAACGAACTGGACTGATCTAGCCGCACGGACGCGCAAGAGCCAAAGGAATGGAATGGAAGTACTGCGCGCACTAGTCGGAGCGGGAGTGTTCACCTGTGGCGAGAGAGGAGAGAAGTGGTCGAAGAGGAGCAGGTGGCGGAGTGGCTGTCTCGCTGATGGAAGAGGCGCTAGCTTGTTTTATACTGCCGGTGGCCGCGTGGTAGGGGGAGGTGGGTGAGGCGGAGTTAATGGGGGATTCGACGAATCGGGGAGGGTGTCAGTCACAGAGACAGAGGCCGGCTGGGGCTGCCCTGTCGAGGTGGGCCCCGGTCGGGCGCGCGGGTTGCTTCATTGCGGGGGAAGCGCTGGTGGCGGGGTACTGTGGGACTGCTGATGGATGGACCTGAAGCTGAGATGAGATGAGACGACGAGATGAGATGATCAGGGACAGGGAGATGCAGTTGATCCATCGATTGCTCGAAGCAATCCATCATATGCTCTCTCGCTCGCTCATGCGTCCACCTCTGTCTCTCGGCGCCTGCCTGCGCGCCGTGCTCCGAGTTGCACCAGGAGGCTAGACAGAGGTAGGGATTCTCTGCGGAAAGCGCCATTAGCTCTCGATCGAGTTATCTAAAAAAAATCGAAAAGGACATTTTAAAATGAAATAATATTCCGAAAACTTTTATACGAGTACGTCTGCACATGTAGTAAGTACGTACACATAAGTTTCGTCCAGATATATAGCGTATCATCCGGATCTACCAAAAAAAGACAAATATGGGATAAAACCAAGTTTTTGTTTTCCTTTTTTAGAGCCACAAAAAATATGACAGCAGAACTTTGCTGATATGTAGGTCATATCGGAATATCGACTTCCTAAAAATTGGAATTTTAGAAGCCTTTAAAATATTATTTCCTTTTATTTCTAAAATACCAGGCTCCATGTAACTTGGAATCCGAAATGACACACTCGGATTCTCTGCGGCTGTTGCAAATACTATCGGAAAATATATTTATAGTGAGTCTTCTGTTGAACAAAAGAGAAATTTGCCAAGAGAATTAATCAAGATAAACGCTAGATAAAACATGAATAGAATAATAGAAATTAAACTAATCATGTGAATTAGCGAATACAGATTAAGGCAGATAATCAGACAGATCGCAAGGTATAGAACTTGAGATAAGATAACAAACAAGGTTGAGAAAGAGGATGTACATCACAGCAGAGGAACCGCCAGCGCTGGCGTTGGCACCATCATCAGCCATGTCGTCGAGGAAGAGGTTGATGATATCGGAGAAGAAGTCTTCGTTGGGAAAGACGTCGGCGTTGTTGCTATCCATGAAGGAGCCCATGATGAAGCCAGTAGTCGCGCCAATAACGCTTCCCAAAAACCTTATCGCCCTTGTCCTGTACAGGACTGGAAGAAGCGGGGTCTTGGAGACGCACGCCGCAAGACGGATGGAGAAGATCTAGGTAGCGTAGTGCTCTGAAACTGGAGGCGCAAAGGGGTCTGCGATGGTATGTCTGAGAGGAGGCGCGTCCTCTCTCTCTCTTATAGGCCCAGAGAGAAGGCAAACAAGCTACACAGGAGATGAAACAAAGAGGCGGAAGCTGAAGAAAACAGGTGGCAGCCAGAAACCGGACAGCCTCCACTCAGTTCACATTCATTTCCACTTAGCTCGTATTAAAAATCCACTCGAGCAAAATATTTCAGCTTATATACAACTGTTCATATACTATTCATGCGTGATAAAATAAAGTTTGGCTCGACGAGATTCCCGCAACCCGCAGTGCGCGCGTCGTGGCGTGGCGTGGCGTGGCAAGGCGAGCAAGGAGGAGGATGAGTGCGCATATATAGGTCATATCTTCTCAAGCTCGTACAAGTTGTGGAAGAGCTCTCCTTATAAGCCGATCCAACTTGCACTCAACTAGCAATGTGGGACTAAACTTTTTGTCGCACCTCTTGCCATGCATGAATGGGCCAAGTGGACCTCTAGGATTTCAGAAATTTATTGGCATGTAATAAATGGGCTGGGCCTATTTAGGAAAAAATCCAACAATCCCCCACCAGATCTCAGAGGCACATGAAATTTTCCTTTGGTTTCAAAACATTGTTTATATATCGGTATTGTGGTAGAGACTGTTAAGTTGAACTTTCACTTAGATATTTATGTTATACTAGGCTACAACTTGTATAGCGAACTATTTATTAAACTACAAGTTTACTGCAAACTTAGCTTCATACAAAGTCTTGACCAATACTAGGGCTACCGTGAGACTTCTCCACGGTTGGAGCTTATGCGTCATACTCCATGGCCTTTCATGAGTTTATTAAAAATCCCCCTACTCTCATAGACTACAACATTTAACAGTTAGACTCATATAGGCGTGTTCTTTAAAAGATGTTCTGCGGGACAACATCTATGTAGGGATGGCAATGGAGCGGGTTTGGACGGATATAGCAAAACCAAATCCGAATCCAAATCCATGAAACTCACTTTAGCCCGCCCACGAAGATATCCATGGGCATGGATGTCGCTCTAGATCCAAACCCACCGGATATCCAGTATCCATGGATATCCATTGGTTTACACACTATATACAATAATCATAATAACATTCAGCATAACTACGATATAATAGCAATTTCCGACAGCATTTCTTCAACATTTCAACAAATATTATATGGATAATACATAGAAATATCAAAGCAATAATATTTTAACCACATAGTACTTAAAATATCACACGGTAACATCACAAAGTATATAGATGTCTCATAACAGTCTTAGAGAATGCTTTTTATTACAAGTTTCCAATACAACATCTCATACATTCAATAGATATAACAATGCATAGTAGAAATGTTGAGTTGAAACTTGGATGATTAGAGCCTCATTCCTCGATGACAATGTATTCATTGGCTCCTACAATTGAAGAAAAACTAAAGCTTATCAAAATTACACATCACAAGAATGAATAATGGAAGTAAGTAAATGACTACAGAAATAGTACCACTTCTTCTTGTTCATCTTCAAGAACATTTTGTACAACAAGGAGATTACCATGAATATCACCTAATGCAATTGCCAAAAATAGGAACAACTTAGATTTCATATTTCACAAGAGAAGTTAGAAACAAAGGTGGAAATGTATAAATGAATTACCTAACATGTCCGCTCGAGACCATGATTTCATAAACATGAGAGCTTCTGATATTTTTGTTGCAAGTCGACTACGATGTGGACTAATTAGTCTCCCGCTCGAGACCATGAAATTTGGGGTCATTTATTTATTAAATATTGCATAAAAAAATCTCACTGACATGTGGGTCCCACGTGTCAGCCGGGTATCCGTTGGATATCTGTGGAGCAAAACTACTACCCATGTCTGCCCCATGAATTAACGGATATCCGCCCCATGAAATCCGTGGATGTAATTAGGACTCCATGCCCTTGCCCACCGGGTCAGATATCCGTGGATACCCGAATCCATGGACAAAATTGCCATCATTACATCTATGCTTAAGATAAGCCACTTAGAACACATTAAGATAATAAATCAACATGTCGTGCAGAATAGGAAAGTATTGCATATTTATGAAGTGGTATTTATTAAAGTAGAGATACTTTCCTCTCAGCTAACCAACAACTTGCCTCCAAATTCTAATTCACGGGATCTCCGATCACATAGAGTGGTTTACCACCGTGGAAAACTTATATTGTGGGTCTCATATCCATCTCATTCGATGCATTTTCTACCATGTTGTGTGATAGACCCTTTGTGAAGGGATCTACCGAGTTTTTAGATGTTTGGATATAATCCAATGCAATAACTCCAGAGTTTCTAATTTTCCTGACAGATTTCAGTCTCCTCTTCACATGTCTTGATGACTTCATATTATCCTTAGAACTATTTACTTTGAAAATCACAAATTGATTATCGTAGTTCATAAGGATTGCGGGTATTGGTTTTTCAACCACGGGTAAGTTCATCTAGAGTTCACGAAGCGACTCTACTTCAACAGTGGTTATGTCTAATGATGTGAGTTCTGATTCCATAGTTGACCTCGTTAAGATGGTATCCTTGCAAGACTTCCAAGAAACAGCGCCACCACCAAGTGTGAATACATATCCACGCGTGGCTTTTGTCTCTTAAGCATCAGATATCTAATTTGAATTATTATAACCCTCTAGTATCCTCGGATACCTGGTATAGTGAATGCCATAGCTCGCAGTGCCTTTTAGATAGCGCATAACTCTCTTAAGAGCATGCGAGTGATCATCTCCTAGATTTGAAACAAATCGACTGAGTTTGCTCATAGCAAAGGCGATGTCAGGCCTCGTGGCACTAGCTAAATACATAAGGCAGCCAATAATTTGAGAGTATCTAAGTTGGTATCTAGCATTTCCTCAATTCTTTCAAAGCAAGACACTAGGATCATACAGTGTAGGAGAAGACTTGTAGTTGCTATACCCAAAACGACTCAAGACCTTTTCCACATAGTGAGACTGAAGCAACGCAATCCCACCATCGTTATCTCTCAATAGCTTGATTTTTAGGATAACATCAGCTACTCCCAAATCCTTCATCTCAAAAAACCGAGATAAGAAATCCTTGACTTCCTTAATTTCATTAAGGTTGTTTCCGAAAATCAGTATGTCATCAACATACAGACAAAGGATGACTCCCTCACCCCCACCATGGTGATGGTACGCACATTTGTCAGCTTCATTTACAACAAAGTGTTGGGGTGACCCCTTGGGGTGGCCCGATCTTTCACGAATTCCGTGGGAATCGAGGGGAAAGCGGTGGAAGGGGAAAGGGGATGAAATCCACGAACACACACGCGAAGAACTCGATGAATACACACACACGAAAACATGATACACGCCGATAGCTCACGCCGGAGGCAACCGGTCCAACATAATCCCTAGGATCGGTGTTGGGCAAGACACTCTCCCATGGACAACAACGGGGGTGAGAGGCTTGATGAGATCTTGACTACTTGGACATGAGATACCGAGATCCCAAGGACTTGTACAACTTGAACGCACTAGGAAAAATCCAAGAGGTTGTGGATAATTTGGTGCTCCTTGGTAAGGAGCATGATACAAATAGAAGGCGGGGACAAATAGAACGCACTAGGAAAAATCCAAGAGGTTGTGGATCCTCAAAGGGGGTGTCCTCAACTATAATTATCCAAGTCTAGCGTTTACAATAGAATGTGGGGGCTATATATAGGCCAGCCACATAAACATGGGTAGTTTAGGTACGAAAGGGTAAAGTCTAGGCGAAATAAAGGATTACACGGGCCAAACCCGAAAGTTGACTTGTCTCAGGAAATTTCCGGCGAGGGGTCCGGCGGCGCCGGGGTGGTCGCCAGAAATTCCGGCGGTCGCCGATATTTCCGGTCGCGAACTGAAAGGGCTTACAGAACATGTTTTCGGTCATCGCCGGAAGATTCCGGTCGTCGCCGGGATTGTCGGCGAGGAGGCGATCGGGCGTGTCATGGAAGTTCCGCGAGGGAACCGGCTGGCTGGTTTGCTCTGGCGAATCTCCTCGGGCTGCCTTTGGTCCCTCCCTTGGCGATGCTTCATTGGGTTCATAGCTGAGAATGCACAGGGTTTGGGAATGAAGTAGCAAGCCATCCAAGGGTGTATTGAAATCACACGAGGTGAGGAGCGAGTTAACCTTAGCTTGTAGGAGCTTGGCCCGAGCACGGGTCATCGGTCCACTTGGGGGACTAGTTGGTGGGGATGTAGACGCATCCGTAGGACGGGTTGCATCAGCTCCCCCCCTTGGGAAAGAGTCGTCCTCGACTCTTCAACCTTCTCAACTTCATCTTCTCCATGGTAGGGTGAAAGGTCATTGGCATTGAACGTCGGGCTCACAAGGTACTTTGATGTTGGAATATCGATGATGTAGGCGTTGTTGTTGATTATTTTGAGGACCTTGAAGGGGACATCTCCACTTGGTTTGAGCTTGGAGTCACGATTATTGGGAAAGCGGTCTTTGCTCAAGTGTATCCACACAAGATCGCCTTCTTCGAAGATCATCTCTTTCTTGTTCTTGTTTAGCCGTGATGCTTGGCGAAGGACTTGTTGCTCGATCATAGCTCTTGTGTCTTCATGTAACTTTTTCATCGCTTGGGCACACTTGTCAACGTCCATGTTGGTGCGGTCGTGTAGAGGAAGAGGTAATATGTCGAGCACGGTGAGAGGCTCGAACCCATAGACAATCATGAACGGGCTCCTCATGGTGGTGGAGTGTTTGGCGCGGTTGTAGGCGAACTCGTCGTGTGGGATGCATTCCTCTCAATCTTTAATATTCTTCTTTATCAACACGTGGAGAAGTGTGCCAAGGCTTCGGTCGACCTCGGTTTGTCCATCAGTTTGAGGATGCGAGGCGGACGAGAATAGGAGCTTGATGCCGAGCTTTGCCATGAGGGTCTTCCAAAAGTAGCTCATGAATTTGACGTCACGGTCGGAGACGATTGTTCTTGGTACACCGTGTAGCCGAATTATTTCCCTGAAAAACAAATTTTCTACGTGTGAAGCATCATCGGTCTTATGACACGGAATGAAGTGTGCCATTTTGGAAAAGCGATCCACTACCACAAATATAGAATCATGTCCATGATTAGATCTAGGAAATCCTAACACAAAGTCCATGATAATGTCCGACCAAGGTGCATGAGGAATAGGTAATGGCATATAAAGACCAAAGGGGTTAGACTTGGACTTAGCTTGGATACATGTAGTGCATCGTTGGACGTGGCGTTCCACATCGCGCTTCATCTTTGGCCAAAAGTAGTGAGTGTATAGCATGTCATATGTCTTGTCACGGCCAAAGTGTCCCATAAGGCCTCCACCATGGGACTCTTGAAGAAGCAAAATTTGGAGAGACGACTTCGGAATGCAAAGCTTGTTTTGTTTGAAAAGAAAACCCTTATGCAAGTAGAAATAATCAATCCCCTTGTCTATTGAACACTTTGCAAAAATTGATCCAAAGAATGGGTCGGATTCGTACAAAGATTTGATGTCATCAGGACCCAAGACATTTACTCCGAGTCGCGTAAGAAGGTTTGTGTTTTTGCGAGACAAGGCGTCCGCTACCACATTTTTTTGCCCTTCTTGTACTTGAAAATGTAAGGAAAAGATTCCATGAACTCAACCCATTTGGCGTGCCTTTTACTCAAATTGGCTTGGCCCTTAAGATATTTCAACGACTCATGGTCGGAATGGATGATAAATTCTTTGGTCCAAATGTAGTGTTGCCACACTTGAAGGACACGAACCAAGGTAAAAAGCTCTTTATCATAAATTGTATAGTTAAGGCATGGGCCATCAAGTTTCTCACTATGGTATGCAATAGGACGCCCATTTTGCATAAGTACGACTCCAATGCCAATACCACTAGCGTCACACTCAATCTCAAAAGTTTTTGTGAAATCCGGTAAGGCGAGGAGTGGTTCTTCGGTGAGCCTCTTTTTGAGCTCATCAAACGCTTTTTGTTGTGCTTTGCCCCAAACGAATGTGACATTTTTCTTGGTCAATTCGTTGAGAGGGCAAGAATGGTAGAAAAGTATTTCACAAATTGACGGTAGAAATCGGCCAACCCATGAAAACTACGAAGTTCACTAACATTGGTAGGTATGGTCCAATATCGTATGTCCTTAAATTTTGAGACATCAACTTCAATGCCATTAGAAGACACAAAAAAACCAAGGAAAATTAGTTTGTCTTTTGCAAAAGTGCACTTTGGGAGATTAGCATAGAGTTTTTCATGGCGAAGGATTTGAAGGACCTCCTTAACATGAGTAACATGCTCCTCTAGTGACTTGCTATAGACAAGGATGTCATCAAAGTAAACAACGACACTCTTCCCAATGAGAGATCTCAAAATATGGTTCATGAGGCGCATGAAGGTAGATGGGGCATTTGATAAGCCAAAAGGCATAACCAACCATTCATAGAGACCAAGCTTGGTCTTGAAGGCGGTTTTCCACTCATCCCCTTCGACCATGCAAATTTGATGGTAACCACTACGAAGATCAATTTTTGAAAATATAGTAGCTCCACATAACTCATCAAGCATGTCATAAAGGCGCGGTATAGGATGTCGATAACACCCGGTGATAGCATTTATTGGACGGTAGTCCATGCATAACCGCAACGTATCATCTGTTTTTGGCATGAGAATCACGGGTACCGCGTTTGGGCTAGTGCTTACTTGGATCAAACCTTTGGAGACGAGTTGGTTGATTTGTCGTTCTATCTCCTTCGTCTCTTCCGGGTTCGTGCGATATGCGGCGCGGTTTGGGAGTGGAGCGCCGGGTATGAGGTCGATGCGGTGCTCGATTCCGCGAAGAGGGGGTAGTCCATGAGGAAGCTCTTCGGGGAATACATCTTTGAATTCTTGCAAAATAGCCATCAAAGAAGGAGGAGTCAAGTCATTAGTTCCTTGCGCTAGTCCCTTGCATACAAGGACATAGTGCAAGATGGATGGGTTGTTCCGCACTTCTCTCATCTCACTTTTGGTGGCAAGAAGAACACTCTTTGTTTTTCCACTCGAGTTTGGTTTGTGGAACTCACTCACTATAGTGTGGTTCTCTCGCTCACCGCTCCTCACAAGGTGGCTTTATGCTTTGCGCCCTCGCTAAAGCCTTTGCATTGTCCGCAATTATTTGTCTAGGAGTCATTGGTTGCAAAACACAAGTTTTTTCAAGCCATTTGAAGGTATAAGTGTTTGAGTGACCATCATGCAAAGCACTCTTGTCATATTGCCACGGACTTCCTAGAAACATATGGCAAACCGTCATGGGGACCACATCACATTCCACCATGTCTTTGTATGGTCCAATTGAGAACGTTACCGAGACGGTGTGCTTGATCTTGACGGACCCTTGGTCACTTAGCCATTGTATATGGTAGGGATGCTTATGCGGATGGAGGGTGAGGTTGAGTTTCTCACACAATTCCGTGCTTGCAAGATTGTGGCAAATCCCTCCATCGATGACAACTTTGATGGACTTCCCATTGATACCGGCACGAGTTTGGAAGATGTTTGATCATTGGTCTTCATTCTCATTGACTTGAGTAGTTAAGACCCTTGTGACCACAAGCGATGGACTTGCGTCATGCTCACACACAAGTATTTCTTGGTCATCTTCCAAATGTTGCCTAGCCAATGCTTCCTTGACCCTTGCATCAAACTCATCTTCACTCAAGTATTCTTCATCGCCATTGTCGTGGATGAACAAAACTTTCTTGTTCCCACATGCGGCCGACTTGTGTCCTTTGCCTCCACACTTGTAGCACTCACCATTGAATGGTTGATCATCCTTTGTGTATTTGCCACTTGGGGGCGGTTTTCCTTGAGGAAGTGTTGGCTTGAAGGGCAGCTTGGTGGTACTTGATGAGATTCCACTTGGTGTTGTTGGAGTAGTGGTTGGCGCTTGCTTGTATGTGAAGTACGTCTTTGGCTTGTTGTACTTGATGTCCTCTTGCACTTGACGCCCGGCTTTTGATGCTATGTGTACAAGCTCAACCATGTTGTTGTATTTTTGGAACTCGGTGATGCACTTGATTGGATGGTTCAAGCCATTGAGGAAACGTGCCATTGTTTGTTCATCACGCTCTTCAATGTTGGCACGGATCATGTTGAGCTCCATTTTCTTGAAGTAATCTTCCACGATCTTTTTCCCTTGACTAAGCGTTTGAAGCTTGTTGAAAAGGTCACGCGTGTAGTGCGAAGGAACAAAGCGGGATCTCATATGAGCCTTCATATCTTTCCAAGTTCAGATTGGAGGCTCTTCTTTTGATTCACGAGCGAGTTGGACTTGTTCCCACCAAAGGTTGGCATCCTCATCAAACTCGAGGGATGCTATGGACATCATCTTCTCATTGCTATAGTTGTGTGTGGCATCCCGCAAAACCACTACTAGAAAATCGCGTTGATTTTGTGCATTGCATCGTCATCATCATGCATTGTTTGCATAAAACTATTTTTCGCAAGCCCGTTTTGTTTTCTAAAACGCCCCATCTTAATTCAAACGCAAAAACCCGGGTCGCCGGATTATTTTTTTTGGCCGCGAGCGGTTTGCAAACGGTCCAATTAAACAAATAAAAATTATATTATTTTTAGTGGGGGCAGTCGAACGGGCCAACCCGACCCGAACGACCACCCCGTATAAACAGATCGGTCCAACTTCTAAATCCTAAGGCTACCCGGAAACCTACCCACACACCCAAGCCACACGCCTCATGCCTGGCCTCGGCTGGCCCCCACCCGGCCCCACCTACCTTCTGGCCCACCCACCCGCTGTCTCGCTGGGCCCCACCCCGCACCCCTGCCCCTGTTCCTCTTCCTCCTTCCCCGTCTCCCTCTTCCCATCCCCTCCCCCCACCTCCCCAACCCCGACAACCCCAGTGCCTCCCTCTCCTCCTCCGGCCTTGCAGCCGCCCGACCCAAGCCGCCGCCCTGCAGCCTGCCAGCGCCGCTCGCCAGCCCGCCTCCAACCCGTCACATCACACGGGCGCCTGGCCGAGCACCTCGCCTGCCGGCTCCCTCACTGCCGCCTAAGCCTCCCGCCTCCTGGCCCCTTCCTCGCCGGCCGACCCAGCGCGCCTCCTCGGCCGCCGGAGCTCCGCCCCCTCACCCAGCCCGCCACCGACCGAGCCTCCCGCCCCACTGCTCCGCTCCTCCGCGCCGCCTCCGCCCTTCTGCCGGCCAGCCGCCGCCTCTGCTCGCCAGCTGCTGAGCCCGCCTCCTCCCCGCTGGAGCCAGGCTGCCGCCGCCTGCTCGCCAACCGCCCGACTCCCGCTGCCCGCCAGCGACCATGCGCCGCGCTGGCCCGCCGCTCTGGCCGCCCGCTCGCCCGGCGCCTCAGCCCGCCTCGCCGCGTTCTGCGCCCGGCGCTGGGTCCCAGGCTGAGCCGCTCACGACCTCGGCAGACTCGCCGAGCCGGTGCCCCCTGCGCGCCGCCCGCAGCCCTCGGCCGAGCTTCGCCTCGGCGCGCGCCGCCGCTCACCGAGCCCGTCGGGCGCCGATGTCAACCGCCTTCAACCGCAAGTCCTCGTAGTACCAAGTGGTGCTAAGAGTTGGGCGTGGAGACGACAAGTTCGACACCGGTCATCGGACCCCGCAAACCCCAAGTTTCCCCTCGTCAAGATCTTCATCGGACCCAGAGAACCCCGGACGACAAGCTCTTTTACCTGGACCCGAAGACAATTGTGCGACAGGCACTTCCCCGAGGATGCGAAGTCGAGAACCCGACGCCAAGATCGCCCGGAGGCCGAACCCCGTGGACCGACATGCTCTTCTTCACGGATATGACAAGCACTCCGCCCGGACACCAAGTTCTTCACCCCGAAGCTGTAACTACCTCGGTGAACTACGCTCCTAGATACAAGCCTGGATGAGAGATAGCGGTTGAAATAGTACGGCGGGGCCCCAAAAGCCGCTCACTGGTAGTCCTTTCAGACGTCCCAACCGCTAACCTCTCAACGGGACCTCAGACGGCGTGTCGGCGAAGGGATCAACTACGTACACAAGTGGGTATGTACGCAAGCCACCATACAAGAGTACATCAGAGCCACACCATCTAGAAAGAAAGGAAATATACCAACGCCATACGGCAAGATTCAAATGACCTAGATACATCTATAATTTAGGATAACTCCTCACAAAGACACATCGAGTATCATGCGGAAGCCAAACAAGATCCGATGCGGATAAGAAGCAAATAGGCATAAGATGCCAGAGAAAATAAGCACATCCCAACTACAGGTCTCACGGATCCCCGTGCCCGGAATCTCTACACCATACGGTCGTTGCCCCCATCATCGGCTTCTTCCACCCAGTATCCGTCCTGAGAAGGTACCTGTTCATCTGAATCAAGAATTTATCGTGTGAGACCCTAAGGGTACTCAGCAAGTCTTAATGCCTCTAAGGGGACACAACCTGGGGTGACGCAATTGCAGCAAAAGGTAAACCCTAGCAATTCTACAGATAAACGCTAACCATCCGCCTAACCAATGATAGACGGATGTCCGTGAATTTAAGTACAACAGTTATAATGGTAATCTCATCCGATCCATCCTCCTCCCTACTTACCAACAGGGAAGCGGACGAACAACCCCCCATCCGTTTGGCAATTTTATTAACCATTCCATGAGTATTGCACTATTTACTAGTCAAGTTACTTTAGTCAGATTAAAAGCGGTACTTTAGTTATGCTTGTCTATGATCAAGAAACTGTGCTCCAAGTCGTCCATAACCGCGGACACGGCTTTCAGAAAGTTTTACCCGGCCGGGGTGCACCAATAGCAACACACACTCGATCAACCTCGGAAAAACCAAATCAAAACCCAACGAGGCCTTCACGACAAAGCAATCACAAGATTCAGAAATATTTCAGGGGGCCACCCCTTAAGTAGATCCCGCAACGGAGTAAGCAAGCTCCGAGACGGCCTCAAGGTCTGGGTAGACGGCTGTGAGCGACTGGGAACCCCAAACGGGGCTTGTCGACACCGCGTAAACGTGTCCCGATCTTAAACAGTACAGGTGCTATCTGTCGCACAATCGTAATTAAAGCGGTAAAACATGGCATAAGTACAGGATCGTAATTAAAACCTCAAACTAGTTTGTGGCCCCAAGAAATAAGACGGAATCAAGCTCTGGCTCAGGGGGGTCCCATATACCTCCCGGATGTGGATAGCGCGATAAATCAAGGAACAGGAATCAAGTACTCGGGGTCTTACGGGACACAAGTGAGCAGGAAAAACCAAATAGCAGATATTGCTCACCGGTGCCACTTTCTTTAGTTATCCCAACTACTCAAAGTTAAGTTGTTTAAGTACCTCGTTATTCATCGACTCTCACAAACCCTACACATGTTCTCACGACTCGCATGGCTCAAACAACTCCTATAGTAGTGGCTCATGGGATGGAGGGAAACAAGCTTGGTGGGGTTTAAAAGTAAAGGCTATGCATACTTGGGATTCATTTTAATGCAATCGCGACTCAATGATGCAAGAATAAGATAGAGGCAATAGGTACTGTATGTATGCAAGCATGTGGTAGTGCTTGCCTGGTGTCTCTGTTGAAGCAAAGGACGGTTCTGGGTAGTGCTCCTGGTTCTCTTGATACAACCCCGCCGGTGTCTATCCGAGAAAAACCAAACAAACAAGGCCAACATAAATATAGAGCACAAGCATATGGATAAGATGCGTCAAGCAAACAATCATGCCATGATGAATGATGCACAATTTACATGGCAAGAAAGGTAGCATGGCATGGTGAGGTGTGAAGAACAAGAAAGTAACATTTAATTGGGTTTTAGATTCACAATTGTTGCCATAACATTTGTTGTTCAACATATATTTATATGATGCATGCTGCAATTGAAGTCATGGATAGCATAATCAGAAAGGTCTCGTCGAGCTGATCATTTTAGACTACTCATTTGCTTAATTTGGAATTACAAAATATTAGTTGTGAATTAATGAAAATCCAGTGGCAATTGTTGTAATTAACATATCTTGGAATTTTACTTGTGCAAAACACTAAACAGATGGCATATTTGAATTCCTCTCATTTTCCTGAATCAAAAACATATATCATTTGCCTAATTTGGATAAAGCATGCAAAAGTTATTATAAATCTGCAAATAATTTGAAATTTGGATTTATTTAACAGATTTGAATTTGAAAACAGCTCTGAAACGTTTTTCACTCAGACTACTCGCTCCAGAGCCGCTGACAGGTGGGACTGGGGGTGTCCTGTGGCCCACGTGACAGTGGCTGAGACATGCAGGGACCGCGGGTTATTTCTAGCACAAGCCAGGAGCCTTTTTGCAAAGATTCCTAGTCACTGACGAGTGGACCGTCTGGACTGCGGGTTGGCAAAACAAAACTGGGAGGGGTTTTTCGCAAAAAGTCTGCGGCGCACTGTGCTTCTTCCTAGTCTGACGAAACTGAATCGCGCGAAGCAGGGAAGCACGGGGTTCGAACGCACATCATGGCGCGCTGGCCAGGCGGTGACCACCGGCCGCCTCGTTGATGCTAAGCCGCGTGCTAGATAGGGTGCGGCGCGCTCGGAAGCTTGCAGACACACACTCGCCGCCGGCGCGCTGAGAGCGTTCGACGAAACGACCCGAGCAACCAGGAAGCGGACAAGCACAGGAGGACGTCTGGGGAGGTCGTGGGCTCACCGCGGGCGTGTTGGCGTGGTCGGTTCGAGCTGGGGGGGTAGCGATCCACGGCGAGGCTGGCGCTCCGTCGATCTAGGGTTTCCGGGCGGCGCGACAGGTTCCTGGCGACGTCTGGGCCTGCTCCTCCTCGCGGGTTGCACGGTGGCGACGCAGACACGTCCCTGACCTTCCTCGACGCCTTGCGACTCCACGGTACCGGCTAGAACAACAGGGGCAGAGGTAGACGGCGATGTCGAGCGAGGGAAGGGGAGAGGCAGGGGGTTCTTGGGGTGGATCTGGGGGGTTCTGGGTGAGGCAGAGAGGAAGGTGGGGGAGATAAGAACGCCAGGGGGGCAGGTTGTAGCGTGGGGGAGGGGTAGGTCGTCTCTGGCGCCTCCTCCTCTGAACACGTGATCGGCACGGCTAGGAGGGCACGGCAGGGTGGCGTGGCCGCTAGGGGTGGCTGACATGTGGGGCAGGCGCGGCTAGGGTACTAGCTGAGAGAAAGAAAGTGGGAAGGGAAGAGGGGATGGTCGGGCTAGGGCATAGGGTGAGGAGGTGGTACTGGTCACGTGGGGCAGCAAGGGGGCTGGGTAGGCGCAAGGTAGGGTGGAGAGGGTTGAGAGGAACATGGGGCATGGCAAACTAGATAGGAGAGAGGTAGTGCTAGGGTTTTGCTTAGTTAGATGTAGAAGTAGAGATTATTTAGGATATAAGTAAATTAGGGTTTAGTTTAGGTTAAAAAAGAGGAGAGAGAGATGTTGTTTGGGTTTTGTTAGAGGAAAAATGTAGTTTAGGGTTTAGTTTAGGTTAATGGTAAAATAGGATTTTGGATTTAGGATAGATATAAAATAGGGTTTAGGTTTTGGTTTTTAGGATAGATTTAATTAGGGTCTTTTGCTTGCAAGGTAAGAAGGTGGAGGGGTACTAATCTTGGTCAAGCCAACTACAAGCAAGCACTAACAAGAAAAGCAAGAAAAGAGGGGGAAAGGAGAGAGATGGCCAAAAGGTTGGTGATGGGGTTTTGGGTTCATGCATGATCCAAACATAGGTCAAGTAAGAACAAAAGAAGGGGTGGTTTAAGATTTAGCAGTGCTCATTAGCACAAGTGGTGCAAGGTCCAAGGGGTTTTGATGAAGCCAAAGGAGAAGGAGTGAGAGGTTTAGCACTACCAACACAAGGTCACACAAGAAAGAAGGGATCCATTTAGAATGCCAACAAAACCAAAAGCTAGGAAAAAGAATACTTGCATGGCCCATGCAAGACAATTAAAGCCCAAAGGTCATATTGTGAAAACAACATTGTTTCTTGTGGCTTTTAATCCTTGCATTCCCAAAAAGGTGGGCAAAGGCCAAGCAATGGATTAGGAGTGGATCCAACCAACAACATGGGCTAGGGAAAACTCAATAAAAGCCAAGCCCATATTATTGGATGGTGGAATTATAAGGTGGTGGAGTCAAAAGAGAGATGCCCCCAACTCAACTTGGGCATTTAACAATTTAGTAAGACCCCAAATACAATATCAAGAAGCAACTACAATTAATAATGCACATGAGATAAGATCCAAACAAGAAAAAGGTTTTATATGATGCTCAAATGCAAGGGGACATGATGACATGAGCATGATATGATGATGATGCAACAATTATATGTTGGAAGTGGCCCATTTTATTATTAAACTTAGTAGCATTACAGTGGTTAGACAACTGGGATGCTACAACTCTCCCCCACTAAACAGGAATCTCGCCCCGAGATTCTAGGAAGAAGAAGAAGAAGACACAAAGAGAGAAGGATGGTTGGCACGGAGTTCATCTTCACGCTCCCAAGTTGCTTCATCAATGTAATGGTGTGACCACCGCACCTTGCGTAATTTGATGGACTTGTTGCAGTCCTTCGCTCATGGTCTCGAGGATTTTGGTGGGGTGCTCTTGATAAGAGAGATCTTCTTGGAGGTCTATTAGCTCATGATCCACGGTCTTGCCGGGTCTTTGAAGCACTTCTTGAGCGAGAGATGTGGAAAACATCATGGACTTTGAGTTTTCCTAAGCTCAAGTGCATAAGCAACTTCTCCTCTTCTATCACGTATCTTGAAAGGACCGATGTATCTAGGAGCCAACTTTCCTTTGATACCAAGCGGTGTGTTCCTCTCATGGGAGTGACACGAAGGTAGACGAGATCACCGTGGGCATATACCATATCTGTGTGCTTCTGTCATAGTTGCTCTTCCGACGACTCGAGCAATCTTCGTGTTCTCCGAATGATATGCACCTTCTCCTCTGCTTGAGTCACAATGTCAGGGCCAAACCAGATTCTTTCTCCTGCACCTGACCAACCAATGGGAGTTCTGCACTTCCGACCATAGAGAGCCTCGAATGGTGCCATCTTCAGACTCTTCTGGAAGCTGTTGTTGTAGGAGAATTCAGCATATGGAAGACATTCTTCCCACTTCATGCCAAACGAGATGACGCAAGCTCTAAGCATGTCCTCGAGAATCTGATTGATCCTCTCCACTTGTCCTTGAGACTGAGGGTGGTAAGGTCTTGAAGTTCAACTTCGTTCCCAAAGCTTTTTGGAAACTCTCCCAGAACTTTGAGGTGAAGATGCTCCCACGATCTGAACTGATTTCCAGTGGAACCCCATACAAAGAGACAATCCTGTTGATATAGAGCTCAGCCAACTGAAGTCCAGAAATTGTTTCTTTGACTGGGAAGAAGTGTGCCACTTTAGAAAGCCTGTCGATGACAACAAAAATTGCATTGTTGCCCTTCTGCGACCTTGGAAAGCCTGATGAAGTCCATCTCAACTTTCTCCCATTTCCATTCCGAGGCTTCAATGGCTGTAGAAGACCAAATGGTTTCGATGAACAGCCTTGACTGCGGCGAGACATCACATTACGAGACGTACTTGGCACAATACCTTTTCAACCTGTGCCACCAAGATTGTGTTTTCAAGTCCATATACATCTTTGTGCTGCCAGATGGATAGAAAGGACCGAATCATGTGCCTCCTTGAGCAATTGATCTCTCGCACCGGGTAGTTTGGAACAAACATCCGGTGATCAAAGAAGAGCGTGCACGATCATCAACATGGAAGGATTCATACTTCGGAGTGCCAAGCTTAGCGATGAGCTTCTTGGTGTGCGGATCACCACGCTGACGAGACCGAATCTGTTCTTCCAAGAGAGGAGTAGCCAGAAGGTTCAGAAGGTGCCCTTGTTCCACAATCTCCAGGTTGAGCTGACGGAATTCCTCGCACAAGAGGGGCTGCTGCTCTTCTACCATGAGGTTGTTGACATAAGCTTTACGGCTAAGCGCATCTGCCATGACATTTGCTTTGCCTGGAGTGTAGTTGATGGTCACATCGAAGTCATTGATGGCTTCAATCCATCTCCTTTGTCAAGATTGAGATCCGTTGAGTGAAGATATACTTCAAACTCTTGTGGTCCGAGAAGATCTCACAACGGTTACCCACAAGTAGTGCCTCCACAGCTTCAAGGCAAAGACCACTTCGCTAGCTCCGGTCATGTGTGGGATAGTTGACCTCATGCGTCTTCAATCGACGAGAGGCATAAGCAACCACTGTCTCTTGCATAAGGACCGCACCCAATCCTTGCAAAGAGGCATCGCAGAAGATCTGGAAAGGCTTGGATGTATCCGGAGGAACCAAGACTGGTGTGGAAGTGAGCTTCGCTTTGAGTGTCTCAAAGCTCTCTTGGCAAGCAGGTGTCCACAGGTACTTCTTGCCTTTCTTGAGGAGATCGGTAAGAGGCTTTGCTATCTTCGAGAAGTTCTGCACAAATCGACGGCAATAGCTAGCCAAGCCGAGAAAACTCCGCACTTCCTTGACATTAGCAGGAGGAAGCCATTCAACTATTGTCTTCACGGTTTCCGGGTTGACTGCAATGCCCTTGGCAGAGATAACATGCCCCAGATAGGTTACTTCAGGCAACCAGAACTCACACTTTGAGAACTTGGCATACAAGCGGTTCTCACGAAGCTTGTTCAGGACACACCTCAGGTGCTCCTCATGCTCCTCCTTGGACTTGGAATAGACGAGAATATCATCCAGATATACCACCACAAACTTGTCCAGGTACTCCATGAAAACGGAGTTCATCAGCCTCGAGAAGGTAGCAGGTGCGTTGGTGAGACCGAAAGACATGACCGTGTACTCATACAGGCCATAGCGAGTGGTGAAAGCTGTCTTGGGCACATCCTCCTTGCGAATTTTGATTTGGTGATAACCGCTTCTGAGGTCCAGCTTAGAGAACACCACAGCTCCTGCTAGCTGATCAAACAGATCATTTATCCGAGGGAGAGGATATTTGTTCTTGATGGTTTTAGCATTTAGAGCCCGGTAGTCAACACAGAGCCTATCGGTTCTGTCACGCTTCTTCACGAAGATTGTTGGACTACCCCAAGAAGAAGTGCTATGCTGAATGAAACCCAACTTCTCTTGTTCATCAAGTTGTCGTTTGAGTTCAGCGAGCTCAGAAGGACCCATTTTATATGGCCTCTTGGAGATAGGAGCCGTTCCAGGTTCAAGCTCGATCACGAATTCAACCTCGCGATCCGGAGGCATACCTGGCAACTCTTCAGGAAAAACATCCGGAAACTCACAGACCGGGTACCTTCGAATAGCTTCCATGGCATCATCATTCGAGCAGCCAAGGAATAGAGCCGACATCCGGAGTCGACTTGGAGAAAAGACTAGATGGCCTTGAGGATCTTCAGAGACACCGAGCGTTCAAAGACAATCAATCACAATGCATTGCATTTCAACCAATCCATGCCCAGGATGACATCAATGTCGAGTTGCCCGCAATCAAAGAAGCCAAGAATGAAGAGCCCCCAATCTCAACTTGATTTCCATGGTGATAAGCTCAGCCGCATGTTTGAACGGTGATTGTACCACCAACCGCTTAGAGAGAGGAACCAGACTAACTCATTCTCTCGCAAACTTGTGACACGAAAGAATGCGATGCACGAATCAAAGAGAACTCGTGCGAGGACTGAGTTAACGGATAGCATACCCATTACAACTCCAGTGCGAGCTCGGCTTGAGAGGCGTTAGCGCGATTGGCTCGAACAACGCAGACCGGGCTTAGTGTTGATGTTGAGAGCCCGAGGCGGTGGTGCACGAACCAAGGAGAGCTTGATGCAGATCTTGGCGGGGTTGAGGAGAGCTTTGTTCTTCATTGGGCCATTCGATGGGAATGTCCAGACCTCCACATGTGAAGCGAGCACCGGTGGGCGTGGAGCGAGAAGCGGGGACTCCTTGAGCGCTCGAGGTAAGGGTTGTAGCCCACAGGAGCCGCATGGTGAAGTTTGGTGGCCTTGGCGTGAAACTCGCAGGTCTTGGTGGAGCCGGGAGCGGCGGTGGGGTGTTAGGAACCCAGACACGCCGCTTAGAAGGAGTTGCCATTCTTTAGAGCTTGATGCATCCTGTGTTTCTTGGACTCCTCGAACATCCGCCTACTAGCCTCCTCTTGTAGTGCCATATCTTGGTTCAGGAAGGTTGCGGTCTTGCATGCGTGAGTGCATACTTGATCGACGCATTGAGCCCTTGCAATCTCTTACGCTTTTCTTGTCATCGATACCTCATCACCACCATAGCGAGACAAGTTCATGAAGTTCTGATGTAGGTGTTGGCGTTATCATTGCCCTGCTTCAAGTTGAGGAAAGCATCCTTCATTCGTTCCATCACAATCTCTGAGAGAAACTGTTCTTTGAAGGCTGTGGTGAACCTCTCCCAAGTGGGCTGGAACCCAGTGCAGCTAGCCTTCAGGTAGTTTTCCCACCATAGAGCTGCGTCTCCCTTGAGCAGGTGAGTAGCACACTTTACCCATTCCTGTTACGCATCGCCAGCCTCTAGCAGCCTTGAGATCTCGCCTGACCAATCATCAGCATCAAGAGGTCGGTCAGACACGTCGAACTGGCGCGGGTTGAACTTGAGGAAGCTCTTGATGTCACCACGCTTGGGAGGTGGAGGAAGTGGAGTGAACTCGTTCCTTCGGACGCTCTCCTCAAAGCGCAATGGTTCTCTTGCATGGCTGCCAGGCGTAGCTATGCTTGACAGTGAGCCCGATTGGAGGAATGTCCTCCTCGGTCCCGTGGGGAGCCATCCTGTCATTGATGTAAAACTCAAGTCAGTACTATAATGGAAGATGATAATAATCCAAAATAGTACCAAGATGGAATTAACCAAGATTAAAGGATACAATTTACTGAGATGATATGAAAATATCAACAAAGTTCATAGCACCTCAAAGATATTAAGCATATCGCACACGACTGAAAAGGAGTGTGGTACACAAACATATCAAAGAAAAAAAAATTTTCCACAAATTTCGGCATTAAAATACCAATAGATGCGCAAAATTACTTAACGAATCAAGATTAGTGACTCTACCGATCCAATATACAAAAGCAAATGATACAAGTAGTGGTATGGTCGCGACTCCATCCCGCACTCAAATCATTACTCCGCACATGAACAAGTGGAACACATATCCTAACCCCTTCTTCTCACGACGAAAACTAAAGATTGGTACTACGGAAACGAACACCCCAACAAGATAGCGTCGGAAACAAAAGGAAGATAGATTGCGTCGGTTTACAAAAGCCTGTTGGTATGGAATGTACCAACAGTGGATAACCAAAGGCAGATAAGATAACAACTTGGATGCAACAGATAGACAAGGGACTACACACACACACACACACACACATCCTATGGTACTACGGAAACCCCGAACACGTGAATCCTAGTTTGAACTTTGAGAAGAGAGTTGAAAACGTTACACTTCCTTACCAGAAAAAGGGTGGGTGGGAGGTGAGAAGAAAAGTGGAAGCAGTCCTACTCTCGCGTTTTGTTTTTCCCTATATACATAACTACTCAAAATATTTGCTAGGCGACAACGACCGTTTGGCTGAAACCACGAAGGTCGGGATGGCTCGATACCAATTGTAACTACCTCGGTGAACTACGCTCCTAGATACAAGCCTGGATGAGAGATAGCGGTTGAAATAGTACAATGGGGCCCCAAAGCCGCTCACGGTAGTCCTTTCAGACGTCCCAACCGCTAACCTCTCAACGGGACTGTCTGGCGTGTCGGCGGCGAAGGGATCAACTACGTACACAAGTGGGTATGTACGCAAGCCACCATACAAGAGTACATCGAGCCACACCATCTAGAAAGAAAGGAAATATACCAACGCCATACGGCAAGATTCAAATGACCTAGATACATCTATAATTTAGGATAACTCCTCATACTGACACATCGTAGTATCATGCGGGCGGCAAACAAGATCCGAGTACGGATAAGAAGCAAATAGGCATAAGATGCCGAGAAAATAAGCACATCCCAACTACAGTCTCACGGATCCCCGTGCGGAATCTCTACACCATACGGTCGTTGCCCCATCATCGGCTTCTTCCACCCAAGATCCGTCACGAGAAGGTACTGTTCATCGAATCAAGAATTTATCGTGTGAGACCCTAAGGGTACTCAAGAAGTCTTAATGCCTCTAAAGGGGACACAACACAGGGTGACGCAATTGCAGCAAAAGGTAAACCCTAGCAATTCTGAGATAACGCTAACCATCCGCCTAACCAATGATGAGCGGATGTCCGTGAGTTTAAGTACAAGATTATAATGGTAATCTCATCCGATCCATCCTCCTCCCTACTTACCAACAGGAAGCGGACGAACAACCCCCATACGTTTGGCAATTTTATTAACCATTCCATGAGTATTGCACTATTTACTAGTCAAGTTACTTTAGTCGATTAAAAGCGGTACTTTAGTTATGCTTGTCTATGATCAAGCGTGCTCCAAGTCGTCCATAACCGCGGACACGGCTTTGAAAGTTTTACCCGGGGTGCACCAATAGCAACACACACTCGATCAACCTCGGAAAAACCAAATCAAAACCAACGAGGCCTTCACGACAAAGCAATCACAAGATTCAGAAATATTTGGGGCCACCCTTAAGTAGATCCATAGCAGTAAGCAAGCTCGAGACGGCCTCAAGGTGCAGGTGAGCGGCGTGGGAACCCCTAAGCGGGGCTTGTCGACACCGCGTAACGTGTCCCGATCTTAAGCGATGCAGTGCTATCCGTCGCTGTCGTAATTAAAGCGGTAAAACATGGCATAAGTACAGGATCGTAATTAAAACCTCAAACTAGTTTGTGGCCCCAAGAAATAAGACGGAATCAAGCTCTGGCTCAGGGGGGTCCCATATACCTCCCGGATGTGGATAGCGCGATAAATCAAGGAACAGGAATCAAGTACTCGGGGGCTTACGGGACACAAGTGAGCAGGAAAAACCAAATAGCGGATGTTGCTCACGGTGCCACTTTCTTTAGTTATCCCAACTACTCGAGTTAAGTTGTTTAAGTACCTCGTTATTCATCGACTCTCACAAACCCTACACATGTTCTCGACTCGCATGGCTCAAACAACTCCTATAGTAGTGGCTCATGGGATGGAGGAAACAAGCTTGGTGGGGTTTAAAAGTAAAGGCTATGCATACTTGGGATTCATTTTAATGCAATCGCGACTCAATGATGCAAGAATAAGATAGAGGCAATAGGTACTGTATGTATGCAAGCATGTGGTAGTGCTTGCACAGTGTCTGTTGAAGCAAAGGGCCGGTTGGTAGTGCTCCTGGTTCTCTTGATACAACCCCTGCTCAGTGTCTATCCGAGAAAAACCAAACAAACAAGGCCAACATAAATATAGAGCACAAGCATATGGATAAGATGCGTCAAGCAAACAATCATGCCATGATGAATGATGCACAATTTACATGGCAAGAAAGGTAGCATGGCATGGTGAGGTGTGAAGAACAAGAAAGTAACATTTAATTGGGTTTTAGATTCACAATTGTTGCCATAACATTTGTTGTTCAACATATATTTATATGATGCATGCTGCAATTGAAGTCATGGATAGCATAATCAGAAAGGTCTCGTCGAGCTGATCATTTTAGACTACTCATTTGCTTAATTTGGAATTACAAAATATTAGTTGTGAATTAATGAAAATCCAGTGGCAATTGTTGTAATTAACATATCTTGGAATTTTACTTGTGCAAAACACTAAACAGATGGCATATTTGAATTCCTCTCATTTTCCTGAATCAAAAACATATATCATTTGCCTAATTTGGATAAAGCATGCAAAAGTTATTATAAATCTGCAAATAATTTGAAATTTGGATTTATTTAACAGATTTGAATTTGAAAACAGCTCTGAAACGTTTTTCACTCAGACTACTCGCTCGAGCGGCGAGGTGGGACTGGGTGTCCTATGGCCCGTGTGATGTTTGAGACATGCAGGACATGGGTTATTTCTAGCACAAGCGAGCCTTTTGCAAAGATTCCTAGTCAGCGACGCAGTGGACCGTCTGATCATGGGTTGGCAAAACAAAAGCTGGGAGGGTTTTCGCAAAAGTCTGCGGCGCCTGTGCTTCTTCCTAGTCTGGCCCAATCGCGGCGAAGCAGGGAAGCACGCTGGGGTTCGAACCCCGACCATGGCGCGCCATGGCGGTGACCACCGGCTGGCCTCTAGTTGATGCTAAGCTGCTCGCGTGCTAGATAGATGCGGCGCTCGGAAGCTTGCGACACACACTCGCCGCGGCCTGAGCGTTCGGCAAGCGAGCAACCGAGAAGCGGACAAGCACGGGAGGGCGTCTGGGAGGTCGGGCTCACCGCGGGCGTGTTGGTGGTCGGTTCGAGCTGGGGGTAGCGATCACCAGCGGTGGCGCTCCGTCGATCTAGGGTTTCCGGCGGCGCGACAGGTTCTGGCGACGTCTGGCCTCCTCCTCGCGGGTTGCACGGTGGCGGCAGACACGTCCCGACCTTCCTCGGCGCCTTGCGACTCCTGCACCGGCTAGAACAACGGGCGGTAGGCGGCGATGTCGAGCGGTGGCGAGGGGAAGGAAGGAGGCAGGGGTTCTTGGGGTGGATCTGGGGTTGGGTGAGGCGAGAGGAAGGTGGGGAGATAAGAACGCCAGGGGGTTGTGTAGCGTGGGGAGGGTAGGTCGTCTCTGGCGCCTCCTCCTCTGAACACGTGATCGGCACGGCTAGGAGAGGGCACTGGGGGTGGCGTGGCCGCTGGGGAGTGGGCGACATGTGGGCGGCGGTAGGGTACTAGGCGAGAGAAAGAAAGTGGGAAGGGAAGAGGGATGGTCGGGCTAGGGCATAGGGTGAGGAGGTGGTACTTGGTCACGTGGGGCGAGAAGGGCTGGGTAGGCGCAAGGTAGGGTGGAGAGGGTTGAGAGGAACATGGGGCATGGCAAACTAGATAGGAGAGAGGTAGTGCTAGGGTTTTGCTTAGTTAGATGTAGAAGTAGAGATTATTTAGGATATAAGTAAATTAGGGTTTAGTTTAGGTTAAAAAAGAGGAGAGAGAGATGTTGTTTGGGTTTTGTTAGAGGAAAAATGTAGTTTAGGGTTTAGTTTAGGTTAATGGTAAAATAGGATTTTGGATTTAGGATAGATATAAAATAGGGTTTAGGTTTTGGTTTTTAGGATAGATTTAATTAGGGTCTTTTTGCAAGGTAAGAAGGTGGAGGGGTACTAATCTTGGTCAAGCCAACTACAAGCAAGCACTAACAAGAAAAGCAAGAAAAGAGGGGGAAAGGAGAGAGATGGCCAAAAGGTTGGTGATGGGGTTTTGGGTTCATGCATGATCCAAACATAGGTCAAGTAAGAACAAAAGAAGGGGTGGTTTAAGATTTAGCAGTGCTCATTAGCACAAGTGGTGCAAGGTCCAAGGGGTTTTGATGAAGCCAAAGGAGAAGGAGTGAGAGGTTTAGCACTACCAACACAAGGTCACACAAGAAAGAAGGGATCCATTTAGAATGCCAACAAAACCAAAAGCTAGGAAAAAGAATACTTGCATGGCCCATGCAAGACAATTAAAGCCCAAAGGTCATATTGTGAAAACAACATTGTTTCTTGTGGCTTTTAATCCTTGCATTCCCAAAAAGGTGGGCAAAGGCCAAGCAATGGATTAGGAGTGGATCCAACCAACAACATGGGCTAGGGAAAACTCAATAAAAGCCAAGCCCATATTATTGGATGGTGGAATTATAAGGTGGTGGAGTCAAAAGAGAGATGCCCCCAACTCAACTTGGGCATTTAACAATTTAGTAAGACCCCAAATACAATATCAAGAAGCAACTACAATTAATAATGCACATGAGATAAGATCCAAACAAGAAAAAGGTTTTATATGATGCTCAAATGCAAGGGGACATGATGACATGAGCATGATATGATGATGATGCAACAATTATATGTTGGAAGTGGCCCATTTTATTATTAAACTTAGTAGCATTACAGTGGTTAGACAACTGGGATGCTACAGAAGCCAAGACCGACCCGACTTGGGAACCCGACAAGACCTTCGCGATGACGAGAACGGCACCGACCCGGAAGAAGCCGATGCGCCCCGACACTGACCCAAGATCTGCTCCCCGGACATCGAGACCCCGATGCGACAAGATCTGCCCCGATACCGAGAACGACCCCGGAGTCCGAGAACGCTTCCGTCGAACCTCGTCGATCCCGTCGAACCCTGGACCCCGAGACCGGACCCTGGACCCTGTCGAACCCCGAACCCCGGAACCCCAAGACCGTCGAGACCCTAATGTGTGCACCTCTTCCCGAAAACCCTATTTTGACAATATAATACAACTTGTCGCATAATAATTGTCTTGCATGCATACATTCATGTGGTTTGGGGGCCTTATGCCGAGTCACCTCTAATTAAATATGAGGCCCATATGCGGGCAAATCTAGCCTTATATTGCCCTCATTTAAACTTGTGTAGCGAACCAGTACTATAATCTTGCCTTGTTAAACAACATTTAAATTGCGGGGTAGCTAAACAACATGCACCACCTAATTAATTGTCGGGACCCTGGTTCCACTTAACATGACCTAATTGCATCGCACCCTTTGCCATGTCATACATCATGCATGCGTCGTGCCGATCTTCTGCCGTTGTATTAAATAGTGCATCCGGTGTTTCTTCTAGTGTTTTGGTTCTTCGCGGATAAGGCCGTTGAGTTGATGTGAGCTTCGCCCCGATCTTCGGTTGAACCCCTTCGACAATGTTTTCAGGCGAGCATCTCCCCCTTTCTACCTATCTTACTTTGCTAGTATTTACTTCCCTCCTGTTGATCTTTGCTATCTGTGTTGCGATGCTCTAGATTTCGTACCCGTGATATCCCTTGCAGCCATATATAGCCTTGGACACATCCTATTACCTGTTGTTTGGTAGATAGTTGGACCCGCGTGTCGAAGTCGCTTGCTCAAGTGTTTTGCTTGTCGTCAAGTACCACCTTTGTTGGAGAATTGCCGCATGTTGACGTTGGAGATGATCATGTCTTTAATTATTGTTCACTTTAATTCCTGTTTAACAACTAAAATTGAATTAAGCAGAGGCATCGGTGGGTGATAGGTAAGATTTGGTTTCGATAGCCCACTTGTGTCCCGTGGGACCGAGTTCTTGACACTGTTAGAGATCGAGCGCTAACCACAGGTGGGGATATGGGCCCCATTGATAATTACCTGATTTCAAAGTATTGTCTTTGGGGGCCACAACTAGTTTGAGGTTTTATTTACTATCCTGTACTTATGCCATGTTTACCGCTTTATTTACGTTTGTGCGAGGAGCACCTGTCTTCATTTAGGATCGGGACACGTTTTCGGTGTCGGCGGTCCCGTTTGATTTGTCGCTCACTGGCCCACCCAAACCCGAGTCCGTCTGAGACCGGCCGACTCGTTGCTATGGTGTCGACTCGGTGGGGTGGCCCCATGTACTTGCTTTGGGTGCAGGGCGTCGTGACTTAGGCCTCGCCGACATCTGGATGGGTGTATGTTAACCGATCGCAAAAGGGTCAAGTGCTGTGGATACTTTGGTGCACCCTAGGTTAAATCTTTTCGAGAAGCCGTGTCCGCGGTTATGGACGACTTGGAGCACAGTGCTTGATCATAGACAACTATAACTAAAGTTTATTGTTTTAAATTGACTTGTTTCCGATATGATTAGTAATCAGCTTCACTACAACGTAATGGCTAAGTAAAAGTACCAACAACTGCTGGGTTTTGTGGTTATCTCATGCTAATTGTATCTGACTAGTAAGAGTTGCAACTATCATGGAATGGTTAACTAAAAGAGCCCACTGCTTACCTTATCAGGACGATTATCTAAACCTGACTAGTAATTGCTGCAACGATAACTGAATAAGTAAAACTGCCAACTGTGTGAGTTCCTCGGTTGACTTCCTCGTTTGGTCTCGAGGGGGAAACGCCAGGATGGGTTTGTTTGGTGATAGCTTCAGGTTGGATCCGGTTAGGTCATTCTTATTCCTCTCTGATAACCGCCAGTTGTATCGAGTCTCTATAGGTTGTTTAGTGCATGCTGCCGCTGCCGCTTCAGTCCACCATACCTATGTAGGCGAGGACGGCCGAATTCTAGCCTCGCCGTGTCTTGGCCTCGATCGACGCTCCTCTTTTCCTTTGCCCTTTGTCGGCACCCCTTTTGTTTAAGCAGGTTTTGAGATTGACGCCGTTAGCAGGGTTACCCTTCCGGCTTGGCCTGGGCAGGGTTATGGACGCCATTGGTTATTCTTCAGGGCTCTTAGCCCCATTTGCATCTTGTCCGTAGCTGGACGCTCTATCGTTTTTTTAAGGTGATTTGGATCTTTGTATATTATATCTGTATTCTTGACTCATGGAGTCGTGTTGTATATATATCTGTTCTGTGGGTCCCATCGAGGACTGTTGTGTAATGTTATTACTTCGTTTTCCACCCGCACGAAAGTGCCTGGTGGGCACCTTTGAATCGTTTCTATGCGGGTTTGGCGGGTTTCGCTAAAACTTGCATAGGTCCGATTCTGAGGGTGTTACATTGTGCATGCGGAAGATATTGTCAACCTTGAGTTCCCACGAGAGATATTCTTCGGGGTCATTGGAACCGGTGAACTTGGGCATGGTGAACTTGAGCTTGCCGAAAGTTTCTTATTCATTGCGGTTCCGGTGGCGGCGGTTGCCATGATTTTGGCGGCCATCTTCATCATCCGAGCTCTCATGTCTTGCTTGGTGATGGTTGCGTTGCTCTTGCGGTTGTTGAGGTGCCGCATTTGGTGGTGGAACTTGATTTTGACGATGAGCTTGGGGATCTTGCTCGTGTTGTTGGCGCGGTTGAGGACGAGGAGGAGGTTGTTGGTCCTCACGACGAGCTTGGGGAGCTTGCTCTTGTTCTTGTCGTGGTTGATGCCGATGAGCATTGTCTTGCGCCATGTGGCGAGGAGGACGACGATCCGCATGCGCAATGGGCTGCTCCCTTTCTTCTTGATGTGGAGGAGGCTCGTCATGATGATCATGTTGTCGGCGTTGACGTTCATGTAGATGATGACGCCTTGGTGGATCTTCGAGTGCTTCACGCCGACGGCGATCTTGTTCGTCCACTTCGAATGCTTCACTTGTTGTTGAAAGAACATGTCGTTGGCGATGGGCTTGGTGGTCCACGTGAGGTTGCTCTTGTTGAATCACAAGTGCCCTTGGTTGTGGCCGGTTCTCTTCACGTCTTGGAGGTCTTGCAGAGAGGTCACCATCATAGCTTGATGTTGCGGCGTGTCGCGGAGACGGTACCGCTTGAGAAGAGCTCATGGAGTGGAGGACGGGTCCATCCCGGTGCCTTGAAGCGTGACGGCAAGGTGCACTTGATTCACTTGAGGAGTGTCGTGATGAGCTTGAGTCGCGCGATCGTGGCTTTGCTATCCCATTAATGAGGCGTTGAAGCTTCTCATCCGTTGCGGCGAGGGCGCGACCAAGAGCTTCATTTTGATGGCCGAGGTTGTGTTGCATGGCATGCATTTGTCCCCGGACTTCTTCGAAGCGGTTGTCGATGTTCTTGAATTCCACTCGGGCTTTCCTAAATTGTTCATCTTGGCGCCGCTCAAGGGCTTCACAACGGTAGTTGAATTCTCCTCGGACCTTCCAATGATCCCATCTTGTCATGTATTGTGTGTCGTCCTCCGGAGGTGGTGGTGGTTGGGACGGCTCGCCATTCCTGTCCATGATGCAAAGCCGACAAGGGTTGTATATGGAGAAGAAGAATGTGGGGAGTTAGCCTTTTACCTCACCTTGGAGATTATATCAAACCAATTGCCACACAAGAAAGCTAATAGCTTGCAAAGTGAAATCGCAAAGAAACTCACACACAAATAATCTACAACTCTCAAAAGCTTTTGGTGGAAGGTTAGGATTGTGGAAAACCAAACGAAACGATCCAAGCAAAAGGTTATTGTTCTAAGTGGTAAAGAACCAAAGATCAAAAGCAAAAGTATACGATCTACAAAAACATGGGAGAACACACACGTAGATATTAAAGGGGTTAGCACGACTATGAAAATGAGCATAAAAGGTCCTAACGAAGACTACGCTCGGTTGTCGTGCCAACTCAAGGAGAGACCACAACTCGTTTGCCAAAAGAGGATAAGCAATGGATTTGTGCACTTGCCTTGGCGTGCTCTTTCCTCTCTCTTTTTGCTTACAAGATTGATACTCTCTTTGTTTTGGGAGACTATGTATCTTTATATATTTCTCTTTTTTTTAATTCTTTTTCTCCCTTTCTATACTACTATGTTAAGTTTTGTATTTTCCCTCACACTCTCACTTTCCAAAGGCAAGTGCACAATGCTTAGACAAACACAAAATGAGTTGCTCTCATAGGATAGATACACACAAAGGAAGATATGGGGCTTTCAAAGTGGCGCAAGTTATACCTTTGGTATTGTTGACGACTTGCAACCGGTGATGTGGAAGATGTTCGGGAGTCGCGTTGTCGAGGAGCGCGTGAAGTAGGGATTTGCGGAAGCTTGTTGTTAGTTTTTGGCGACACGCACGTGAAACACGAACAAAACAAGGAGGAAACCGTCAAAATTTGTGAACTGCCAAAATTTTCAGTAGAGGCCGGCGCCAGTCTGCCGCCGGAAATTGGTCGGTCGATCCGAGCTGTCGCCGAATTTCGGTTCTGCGAACCGTTCGCGGATCTGATCTTAAACCTGTTCGAGATGAACTCCAAAAAGTCAAACTGATAATTCCGTCAAAATTTTGACAAAATTGGGCTGGGGAAAGGTCAAGGGATATAGATCAAGACTCAAAACAATAGATCTATGGACCAAAACCACGAAAAACTTGTAGGGTTTCGTAGCATGGAAAACAAAAAATTTCTACCTCATACAAACAAACAAGCCAAGATCTATCTACTAGATTGTAGCAACGAGTCGATGGAATAACTCACCCTCGAAGATTCCAAAGTGTTTAACGAGAGCGGATTCTCGTGGGTGATGTAGTCGTACTCTTCCCGATCTCAAGATCGCGTAGACGGTCCTTCCGGCGCTGCGTTCGGGTAGCGCTCCCGCAGTCGGTCACACGTTCGGTACTCGACGAAAACCTTCCTCTCCCTTGTTCCAGCAGGCATCGGAGGTTGTAGCACTCTCCTCGCGATTCCGGCAGCACAACGGCGTGGTACCGGAAGTAGAGGGGAGATCTCGCAGGGCTTCGCCTTAAGCCGGAGCGAGTATGGTGGACTATGAGAGAGCCCTCGGTGATCTAGGGTTTAGACACACCGAGGAATAGGTGCTAGGGCCGGCGGCTAGGGCTTGGAGGTGCCCAAGTCGGCGGCAAGGGGAGAAACCCTAGGCGGCGGCTATGGTGGGCGGCGACGGCTAGGGTTAGGTTTAGAGGGGGCAATCTTGTTTGCTAGGAGGGGAGCCCTGCCCCTCCTCTTATAGGAGGGCGCCAAGGGAGGAATCCCTCCCCAACTCGGATCCCAAGTGGGCCGGCGGTGGAGGAGGGACTCCTCCCCAACTCGGTTTCCCACTTCCCCTCCACTTCCCAAAATAGCCGTTTGACTTTTCAAATTGGCGTTTGACTTTTCAAACTAGGATTTGATTAAACCCTTTATTTTGTTCAGCGATGACACCTAGTACATGATGCAATCATTCCAACTTGGTATGACATATTCATGTACCCTTCCCCTTCGGAGTGCCGGACATTCCAGGACCTTCTAGAACATTCCCGATGAAAACACCGGAACCATTCTCCAACTCCGAAATAGGACTTTCCTTATATGAATCTTATTCTCCGGACCATTACGGATCTCCTCGTGATATCCCGGATTCCATCCGAGACTCCGAACAACATTCGGTCTCTTTCTCATCATTCCATAACTACTCAAACAACGTCGAATCCTTAAGTGTGTCTCCCTACGGTTCGTGAATTATGCGGACATGATCGGGACACTTCTTCGAACAATAACCAATAGAGGAATATGGAAATTCATATGGCTCCCACATATTTCTACGATTGCTTTGCGATCGAATGAACCACTTACATACGATACCAATTTCCCTTTGTCTCACGATAGTTTACTTATCCGAGGTTTTGATCGTCGGTATCTCTGCATACCTAGTTCAACCTCGTTACCGATAAGTACTCTTTTCTCGTTCCCGTGGTATGTGATCCCTTGTGAACTAGTCACATGCTTGCAAGCTAATTGGATGACATTCCACCGAGAGGGCCCAGAGTATATCTATCCATCATATGGATGGATAAATCCCACTCTTGATCCATGTGCCTCAACCCATACTTTCCGAACACTCAATGCCACCTTTATAGCCACCCGGTTATGGTGTGGTGTTTGATGTCATAAAATCATCCTTCCGGTGATGGTGATTAACATGATCTCATGGTCGAAGGAATTAGGTTACTATGTATCAGAAAGCTTATAGCAAATGAACTATATTAAATGGCTTGATCTTTATGCTACGATTAACTATAGGAGTATATCCATCACATCATTCTCCTAATGATATGACCCTATTGTTAATAACATCTCTATGTTCATGATCAGGAAACCATGATCATATATTAACCAACAAGCTAGTTCTACAAGAGGTTTTACTAGGGACTCTTTTATGTTTACAAATCACACAAGTATTAATGTTTCCTGTTAATACAATTATAGCATGGTATGTAAACATTTATCATAAGTATGAAGATATGATAATAACCACTTTATTATTGCCTCTTGGGCATATCTCCAACAGTCTCCCACTTGCACTAGAGTCAATAATCTAGTTTCAAACCTTTGTGTATTCAACACCTATGGCTTTCCGGTGTTGTATGTACACGATTGCTAGTGGTCAACTGATCTCTGGATCTGACACTTCCAGGTCCTTGTGTAATTGCATGTCTTTGCGTCTCTACGCATCACTCATTCTCTAATGAGATGGCTTTGTAAAATTTTGGTCCTTTGGTGAGACCTTTAGTTCTTTGGGGTTAAAACATGTTGATAATATTGTTGTACAATATATCTTCATAGTATTATCCCGTTGTGAACTACACCTAGTTTGATAACAAACTACTTGACACAAATGCCCTCTTTAGCTGCTATTATAGCAGTCATATACTTAGCCTTTTGTTGTACTATCTGTCACAATGTCTTAACTTTGGAACTCATCCAAATCCATTATGGAACTTACTTTCTATTATATTGTGCCACCCTTAGTTTAGATTGAGATAAACTTAATTTGTACTTTGTGACAAAACTAGTATCAATGTAGTACTTTTATAATGAATTAACCATCTATTTGTCACTTCTATAAATAATATACTCTTAGTTCTTACAAAAGATCATAAGAATATCCTTACTATTGTCCAATGATCATCTTATGAATCATTCTGGTATATGCTCATAACATTTAGAGCATAGGACATATCTGGATTTGTACATATCACAGTATGATTGATATAAATACTCTTTGTGATTTCATACATCAAGTATCAATCTATACTTGAATCTTTGTTTCACTTACCAAGTGTCAATACACTTGAATATATCATCAATATTGAACTCATTCAATCCTTTCTGTGCGACAAGAACCTTTCTTGTAGTTTCTATATTGAACTCATTCAATACATCATCTATGTACTTTCGGCACAACCATATTAGCGTCTATTGATGCCAAATATTTGGGTTTTGCCTAAGTCTTTCATCGGGATGCAATTCTTAATATGTGTTAATAAAAGATACATCATTTCAAATCAACAATATGTCTTCCACATAATGTATTAGAAACATGTCTTAGCGCTCCCACTTAATTTCTTGCAAATGCAAGCATCTTCATTGTCTCTGATGAAATTAAACTCTTTTAACAGTTTCATCATATTGAAGATTCCAACTCCGCGATACTCACTTCTACCATTGAAGTTTGCATATGCTTTTAGAATCCTTTGAATTAACAAAACCCTATGGACCGTGTTACGCACATGTCCTAGGTAACAATTCTATTAGAAGAACTTGTTTTGTTTATTCAACTACCACATAACAAATTTATATGTAGTGGTTGCTACATTAATCCGTCTAGACTAAATATCGCTATGAAAGATCAAATCTTGTCATAGTCAACCTTTGAACATTGTTGTGAACTCTTTCCCAACATGTCGACTATTTCATAGATGCGAAACATCCATGTCTATTTATTTATAGATCCAAACACAACTGTAAGGTCTTACACCTTTCTCGAGGGTCCTTCAAGTTCAAAGCTTGATTTCTCGTGCATGGAACTATCACGGATTTTATGGCTTCAAGCCATTTTACGGAGTCAGGGCCCTTCATCGCTTCTTTGCATGTAGTCCATTCATTATTCTCAAATAATGATTCAACCCTCAAATCTTGGTATTTGATTGTTTACCCGACCTACTTGTTTCAATAGGAACTTAGATCTCCGTGACCACAACCTTTGAGGCACGTGAGCCATGAGCATTGTTGCTGCCTCCGGAACACTTTTCGGCACTGCGCAACTTTGCACATATAGCTAAGGTTCTTTTAATCTTATCAAAGTTCTATTGTCCTCCCACTTAAATTATCACGAAAAAATTCCTTCTCAAAGAAACTTGACGTTCTAAGCGACAAACACTTTTTGTCTTTGGTGTTATGGAGGAATACTTAATAGTTATTCCAAATAACATACAAATACAGGTTCATCCGACTTTGGTTGCAAACATCTTTCTTGTGCGTAGCATACCAATGTTTAATAAAGGACAACTTGGTTTGTATCCCAAACCATAACTTTATATGGTGTCATTTCAACGGATTATGATGGAGCTCTTTTCAGTGGAAAAACGGTAGTCACTAAAGCTTTTAATCTTTAAAATATAATGGCAGTTTTATGAATTACACCTTTGATCTTACCATGTCAAACAAGGTTTAATTACATATATCGAACGCTCCATACTCTTATGGTGTTTCAAAAATGCAAATTCACGGAACGATTCCTTAAATCTTAGGTATTATGCTAAACTTTTAACTCAAATATCTTCCTTTATGATCTTATCATAAACTATTTATATTCTTGTTACAATGATTTTGCACTTCATCTTGAAAGTCTTTCAACTTTTCAAATGTTTCATACTTCATCCTTATTAAGTAAATATTTATATATTCACTCAAATTTTCGGAGAAAGCATATGAAGTTGAAATCCATCGCTCTTGACTACACATAATGGACTTCGTACAACAATATGTACAAGTTCCAATAAGCTAGTCATTCGTTCCCTTTTGGCCTATGAACGAAGTTTTAATTATCTCTAGGAAAGTTTCACAAGCGTCATGTGATCAAAAATTAAAAGACTCCAAAATTCCATCCACATGGAGTTTCTTCATGTTTTCTTTCCAGTATAATTTAAACGGCGATGTCACTTCCTAAGTGATCTTTCAATCAATTTGTCTTTTGACATTTTTAGCACTAGATTTATGGATGTGATTTCTCCAACAAGATTTGTGAATCATCCATCCTTTATGGATTACGGCAATTATTTGAACAACCCTTTTGTTCTCACAATACCTGATAAAACAAATCTTGAAGGCAAGATTTGATGTTTAACGAGCAACACAATAACCCTTTATTTGTTCTCGATGAACATCATCACATATTCTATTGCTAGTTACTTAGGCCATTGTAGTTCATGAATTGTGTTGTTTCGTATGACGATTGACACCAACAAATTCAGTATCAAATACTTAAGAACCACATTTTTTAATAAGCAAAGAATATAGCCATAACATGTATATCATCTATATACTTAAAGTGAACAATTCTAGTCTTTTCTTTTCTGCCATATACTTATGAGATTCTTTTTCAGTATTTCCTTTTCTGTTTGAAAGAATCTATCAACATCAATAGTGGAGTCATATATATGACACATAGTCCAAAGCGTGTATAATTAAATACCAATGTCTTTGGACTTGCACTTTCAAGTAGATCACCATCATCAAATGTTTGGTGTTCTTTCAAATTCCATTCTTTAGTAATCTCTTGGTGTGGTAAATATTTTACCAACATCAAATATTCACCCTTATCATGGAATTATTCATGATCAAGCTACTTTTAGCTTATAAAGATGAATCGCGAGTATAATGTTGCTCTCCAAAACCTTTTGATGGATTAGGACAACCAGTGTCTCCAACCCTTTGCAAATTCTCATCAAATATGAGAACATGACTTTTGCCATATTATACTCTATCATGTTGTAACCAAAACTTCGTTTCAGATATCACAATATCTTCCACACATCATGGTTTCTGAAACAACTCTTTCAGATCCTAGATAACCTTGATATTAAGACAATCCTTTGAATATCAAGAACCATGGAGACAAACATGATACTCATACACTAACTCTTGGAATTGTCACTCTTGTTTTCATACCAATTATTAAACTTCATGGAGTAACCGGAACTTACTGAAAGTTTGCAATAGGACTTTTAAACTTTAGATTAACACTTCAAAACAATACGATACCAGTTCGTAAAGTAACTAACCAGAATTCTATAGTTCTATCATCTCAATTATAACTAAGCGCAAGGTGGTAAACGGATGCCAATAACTACAACAATTATGAAATTCACTTTGATTTAATTTATGATAAATAGTGTTCAACTTTTAATCATATTGCCGTTGAACTCCCACTCAAAAAAATATCCCTCACATTGTTTTAGTGATCACACGAACCAAATCCACCACATCAAAAACGATCATCACGAGAGTTGATGTAGCTTCAATGGCGAACAATCAACATGTTCATCATATCTACTATATGACTCATGCTTTACCTTTCGGTGATCCGTGTTCCGAGACCATGTCTGTACATGCTAGGCTCGTCAAGATCAAACCTTAGCTTCCGCATGAGCAAATCTGGCTTGCTCACGTTGTATACACTTGCGGAATCTAACACACCCGATCATCACGTGGTGCTTCGAAACAACAAGCTTTAGCAACGGTGCTAACTAAGGGTGAACACTTTATGACTTGAAATTCATGTGCATGAGGGATCATCTTATAATGCTACCTTCGTTAACTAAGCAATACAAGATGCATAAAGGATTAACATCACATGCAATTCATAATATGTGATATGATATGGCCTTTCTTCTTTGTGCTTCCGATCTCCATCTTTAAGCACGAACATGATCTCCATCATCACCGGCATTGCATCAAGGTCAATGACGCTCCTCCATGGTTGTCGTCCACCGGCTTCAACTATTACAACTACTTTGAATAGACACGCGGGTCTTAACATAAATTAAAGACAACCATATGGCTCCTGCCGGTTGCCAACTTACAATAAGGAACATTGCATACATCAAATATAATCACAATCATGGCCATATCACATCACTGGATACCCCTGCAAAACAAAGTTAGACGCCTCTACTTTCTTTGCATGTTTTACGTGGTTTGGGGCTTTCAGTAAGTGTCGTTCTAACTTACGAACAACAACCACAACATTGATACTATCATTGTCAATTACCCGTTGTAAATTGAATCTTAACTATGCTGGGAGAAACAGGCACCCGCAAAGCCACTTATGCAATACAAGTTGCATGTCAAGCGTGGAGCAAGTCTCATGAACGATGTCATGTAAGGTTAGCCCGGGCCGCTTCATCCCAACATCCCGCAAGATGCAAAGTACACAAGAAGCAATCGACAATAAAAGCATCAACGCCCACAATGACCATTGTGTTCTACTCGTGCAACATATCTACATATAGACACGGCTCTGATACCCTTTGTAGGGTTTTCGTAGCATGAAAAACAAAAATTTCTACGCATACAAAAAAACAAGCCAAGATCTATCTACTAGATTGTAGCGAGGCAATGGAATAACTCACCCTCGAAGATTCCAAGGTGTTTAACGAGGCGGATTCTCGTGGGTGATGTAGTCGTACTCTTCCCGATCTCAAGATCGCGTGACGATCCTTCCGCTGCGTTCGGCAGCGCTCCATGATCGGTCACACGTTCGATTTTCGGAAAACCTTCCTCTCCCTTGTTCCAGATGGCGGTGAGGTTGTAGCACTCTCGCGATTCGGCTGACAGGCGTGGTACGAGTAGAGGGGAGATCTCGCAGGGCTTCGCCTTAAGACGAAGAGAGTATGGTGGACTATGAGAGAGCCCTCAGCGATCTAGGGTTTAGACACACCGAGGAAGAGGTGCTAGGGCCGGCGTCTAGGGCTTGGAGGTGCCCAAGTCGGCGGCAAGGGGAGAAACCCTAGGCGGCGGCTATGGTGGGCGGCGGCTAGGGTTAGGTTTAGAGGGGGCAATCTTGTTTGCTAGGAGGGGAGCCCTGCCCCTCCTCTTATAGGAGGGAGGCGCCGGCCAAGGGGAGGGGAATCCCTGCCCAACTCGGATCCCAAGTGAGCCGGCGGTGGAGGAGGGACTCCTCCCCAACTCGGTTTCCCACTTCCCCTCCACTTCCCAAAATAGCCGTTTGACTTTTCAAATTGGCGACTTTTCAAACTAGGATTTGATTAAAACCTTTATTTTGTTCAGGATTACCCCTAGTACATGATGCAATCATTCCAACTTGGTATGACACATTCATGTACCCTTCCCCTTCGGAGTGCCGGACATTCCGGAACCTTCTAGAACATTCCCGATGAAAACACCGGAACCATTCTCCAACTCCGAAATAGGACTTTCCTTATATGAATCTTATTCTCCGGACCATTCAGGATCTCCTCGTGATATCCCGGATTCCATCCGAGACTCCGAAAAACATTCGATATCTTTCTCATGATTCCATAACTACTCAAACAACGTCGAATCCTTAAGTGTGTCTCCCTACAGTTCATGAATTATGCGGACATGATCGAGACACTTCTCCGAACAATAACAAATAGAGGAATCTAGAAATTCATATGGCTCCCACATATTTCTACGATTACTTTGCGATCAAATGAACCACTTACATACGATAACAATTTCCCTTTGTCTCACGATAGTTTACTTATCCGAGGTTTTGATCGTCGGTATCTCTGCATACCTAGTTCAACCTCGTTACCGATAAGTACTCTTTTCTCGTTCCCGTGGTATGTTATCCCTTGTGAACTAGTCACATGCTTGCAAGCTAATTGGATGACATTCCACCGAGAGGGCCAAGAGTATATCTATCCGTCATATGGATGGACAAATCCCACTCTTGATCCATGTGCCTCAACCCATACTTTACGAACATTCAATGCCACCTTTATAGCCACCCAGTTATGGTGTGGTGTTTGATGTCATCAAAGCATCCTTCCGGCGATGGTGATTAACATGATCTCATGGTCGAAGGAATTAGGTTACTATGTATCAGAAAGCTTATAGCAAATGAACTATATTAAATGACTTGATCTTTATGCTACGCTTAACTATAGGAGTATGTCCATCACATCATTCTCCTAATGATATGACCCTGTTGTTAATAACATCTCTATGTTCATGATCAGGAAACCATGATCATATATTAACCAACAAGCTAGTTCTACAAGAGGTTTTACTAGGGACTCTTTTATGTTTAAAAATCACACAAGTATTAATGTTTCCTGTTAATACAATTATAGCATGGTATGTAAACATTTATCATAAAGTATGAAGATATGATAATAACCACTTTATTATTGCCTCTTGGGCATATCTCCAACAAAACTCACCAAATCCAAAGATCGATCCGAAGGCAATTTGGGGATCTTTTTGGGGAATTTTCGATTTTATGGTGGATATAAGAAAAATTGAGGGGAACTTCATGATCAACCTTGCTCTTCATACCAATATGTTGGGGGTGGCCCGATCTTTCACGAATTCCGTGGGAATCGAGGGGAAAGCGGTGGAAGGGGAAAGGGGATGAAATCTACGAACACACATGCAAAGAACTTGATGAACACACACACACACAAAAAAACATGATACACGCCGATAGCTCACGCCGGTGGCAACCGGTCCAACATAATCCCTAGGATCGGTGTTGGGCAAGACACTCTCCCATGGCCAACAATGGGGGTGAGAGGCTTGATGAGATCTTGACTACTTGGGCACGAGACACCGAGATCCCAAGGACTTGTACAACTTGAACGCACTAGGCAAAATCCAAGAGGTTGTGGATAATTTGGTGCTCCTTGGTAAGGAGCATGAGACAAATAGTTGATAGATCCTCAAAGGGGGTGTCCTCAACTATAATTATCCAAGTCTAGGGTTTACAATAGAAGGTGGTGGATATATATAGGCCAGCCACATAAACAGGGGTAGTTTAGGTACGAAAGGGTAAAGTCTAGGCGAAATAAAGGATTACACGGGCCCAGCCCGAAAGTTGACTTGTCTCAGGAGATTTCTGGCGAGGGGTCCGGCGGCGCTGGGGTGGTCGCCGGAAATTCCGGCGATCGCCGATATTTCCGGCCGCGAACCTAAAGGGATTACAGAACATGTTTTCGGTCGTCGCCGGGATTGTCGGCGAGGAGGCCGGTCGACCGGGCCTGTCGCCGGAAGTTCCGGCAAGGGAACCGGTTCGCCGGGCCTGGCGCCGGTTTGCTCTGGTGAATCTCCTCGGGCTGCCTTTGGTCCCTCCCTTGGCGATGCTTCATTGGGTTCATAGCTGAGAATGCACAGGGTTTGGGAATGAAGTAGCAAGCCATCCAAGGGTGTATTGAAATCACACGAGGTGAGGAGCGAGTTA
Organism: Avena longiglumis; assembly: GCA_030063025.1. NCBI lineage: Eukaryota > Viridiplantae > Streptophyta > Magnoliopsida > Poales > Poaceae > Avena > Avena longiglumis. The sequence continues at coordinate 475,660,905 of CP125977.1, forward strand.
ACCTTAGCTTGTAGGATCTTGGCCCGAGCACGGGTCATCGGTCCACTTGGGGGACTAGTTGGTGGGTATGTAGACGCATCTGTAGGACGGGATGCATCACAAAGCCTTCTTGACCACCTTTCCTTCTTGACCACTTGCACATAAAACCATCTGGCTAATCCATGTAAATTTTCTCATCCAACTCTCCATTTAGGAAAGTTGTTTTAACGTCCATTTGATGAACGAGAATACAATGAGAGACATCCAATGAAAGTAGTACTTTAATGGTGGTCAATATGGCAATACGTGAGTAAATGTCAAAGAAGTATTCACCTTATTTTTGAGTATAACTGTAACACCCTCTGATCGGACCTATGCAAGTTTTAGCGATTCCTGCCAAACCCGCATAGAAACAATTCAAAGGTGACCACCAGGAACTTTTGTGTGGGTGGAAAACGATGTAATACCATTACACAATAGTCCACGATGGAACCCACTGAACAGATATTTACAACAACGGCTCAAAGAGTCAAGAATACAAATATACGGTACAAAGATCCAAATCACCTTGAAAACGATACACGTATGAGTACGGATAATATGCAAATTGAGCTAAGAACCCTGAAGAATAACCAATGGCGTCCATAACCCTGCCAGGCCAAGCCGGAAGGGTAACCCCGCTAATGACGTCAATCTTAAACCTGCTTAAAAAAAGGGATGCCGACGAAGGACAAAGGAAAATGAGAGCGGTCAGTAATGAGGCCAGTACACGACGAGTCTTAGAATTCGGCGGTCCTCGCGTACTTAGGTATGGTGGACTGAAGCGGTAGCGCAACATGCACTAAACAACCTATAGAGACTCAATACAACTTTCGGCTATTAGAGAGGGATAAGAGAGACCTATTCGGATCCAACCTGATACTAACACCAAGCGTACCTATCCTGGTATTGCCCCTTGATACCAAACGAGGAGGTCATACCGAGGAAACTCACACAGTTGGCCGTTTTATCCATTCATTCCATGGTGGTCATCCAACTTACTAGTCATATCGGATACAAGTCATATTATAACAGTAAACTTTAGTTATAGTTATCTATGATCGAGAATTTTGCTCCAAGTCGTCCATAACCGTGGACACGGCTTTTCGAAAAGATTAAACCCTGCAGGGGTGCACCAAAGTTTCCACACGCACCTACACGCTTGTTGTCAGATCAGGTAGGTACAAGATCACAAAACATACACCCAACGGTATGTCGACGGGTTTCGGACATGACGTTTCCCAGACCCAAAGCAAGCACATGGGGCCACCCTACTAAGCTACCCGTAACAAAGTCGGCCGGTCTCCGAGACGAACCCAGGGTTTGTGACGACGGCTGTAAACGACTGGAAACCTGAAAGTGTGACTGGGCTTGTCGATACCGCGAAAATGTGGCACGGGGTTCCTAAACAGTACAAGCGCTCCATGCGCAATAGTAAATAAAACAGTAAAGCATGGCGTAAGTACATGATAGTAATAACGCCGCAAACTAGTTTGTGCCCCCCCCGGTACAGTACTTTGAAATCAGGTACTAAATTGATGAGGGTGCCCACACAGCCCACCTGTGGTTAGCGCGCTCGATTTCGGGACAGGTGTCAAGAACTCGAGTCCTAGGTGGACAGAAATGGGCGGTTAAAAAACAAATATTGTCTATTACCCACCGGTGCCTCTTCATTATTTACATACTTTCAATATTAGTCATTAAACAGTAACTAAAGCCATGATCATCACCACCATTAAGCATGTGCCAACCACCCAACAACAGTGGAACATCGACGACTGATGGCTATGCTGGTGCCTATTGGGAACCCCAAGAGCAAGGTGTGAAGCAGCAAGCAGCAAGTTTTCCCTCAGTTGAGACCGAGGTTATCGAACCAGAAGGAATAAGGAAACGTCACACAGGTGTTGCAAGAAACGCGGAGACCTGCACAACACAAATTCAAGACTTTGCCCCAATGAACAGTGAGGTTGTCAAGCTTACCGGTTTGCTGTAACAAAGGATTAAACGTATGGTGTGGAAGGTAGTGGTTTGCAGCAAGTAAACAAGTAACAGTGGAAGATGTATCAATGGTAAAGATTGGACCGGGGTCCATAGTTCACTAGAGGTGCTCTCCTTAGATAAACAACATCGCATGAAAGGTAAACAAATTACAGCAGGGCAATTGACAGGAACTGAGCAAGGCATAACAATGCAATTACTAGTCAGAAAGATCCTATGAGGTTGATTGAGCAATACAACAAGATACATAGACCACCATCCAACTGCATCTATTACTAGACGTCCACCTTCAGGTTATCATCCGAACCCCCTCCAGTATTAAGTTGCAAGCAACAGACAACTGCCTTAAGCAAAGTGTGTAAGGTAAATAGTCCACATGTTCCATGAACAAGAGACCGTTGTTTTATCCCTAGTAGCAATAACACATCTAAAATCAAAGAGATTATTGTCACTTCCCTTGGAAACTAGAGGCATGAACCCACTATCGAGCATAAATACCCCCTCTTGGAGTCACTAGCAACTACTTGGCCAAGATAGCTACTAACAACGGAGAGCATGCAAGAGCACAAACAACACAAACATGATAGAATCATAAAGACAAAACCATTAATCAAACCAACATAATAATCTCAATATCCATCGGATCCCCGCAAACATAACATGCATGATTACAAATAGATTAGATCTTGATCATGAACGGAGCTCACAAGATCTATACATGAAAGCACAAAGAAGGAGATACAACCATCTAGCTACTACATGGACCCATAGTCCAAGGTGGAACTACTCACGCATCATACCGGAGAGAAGGCCTCCGGGATTATCTCCCCTCGTGGTCTTGGGAAGAACCAGATCCCGATCTAGGGACGATGGTGGCGGCTGCTACAGACGGTTTCATGGATTTATGATCGGGTACTCAGGGTTTCTGCATCGGGGGCTTCTTATAGGTGAAGGGGGAGACCGAGGAGGCGGCCAGGGCCACCAAACCCTAGACAAGCGCGGGGCTAGGCCCACCCGTGCCTGGGGTGGGTCTGGCCCCCTGGCTGGCCCCTCCGGATCTCCTTTGGACTTCTTGTTCCCCACGGAAAGTAATTGACTTTGTCCTTTGTCCCGTCCAATTCCGAGAATATTTCTTTACTACCTTTTCTGAAAACAAAAACAACAGAAAACAGGCATCTGACACTGTTGCAACTTGTTAGTAGGTTAGTACCAGAAACATGTAAAAAGCACCTCAAAGTGTGGACAAGTAAAGAAAAGTAGATACTAAACAAGCATGGAGCATCAAAAATTATAGATACGTTTCCAACGTATCAACATCCCCAAGCTTAACTCCTGCTCGTCCTCGAGTAGGTAAGTGATAAACAGAATAATTTTTGAGGTGGCATGCACCCTCACAATAAAGATCCAACCATTTGCAAGCATTGAAAGTTGGGATCAAAGAACTCTAAACATGTGCATGAACGATGGAGTTCTAAAAAACATGTGCATGAAAGCTGATTGCCACTCTGCTATGTTTTCTGCATGTGAAACAAACAAACGTTTTTCAATGCATATTTTTCATGATATTTGTTTGTAGCTTGTCATGTTGCATGCATAATTACTATGTCCTATTGTTAGAACTCCATCTTTCATGCACATGTTTAGAGTTCTTTGATCCCAGCTTTCAATGCTTGCAAATGGTTGGATCTTTATTGTGAGGGTGCATATCACCTCAAAAATTATTATGTTTATCACTTAGTAAAGAAAATATTATCGAAATGAACGAGACAGTAAAATGATACTTTCCGTAAAATGAAATCTCGAAGGAAAACAAGGGGCGGACCACCAGTCTTGGTGGGCCCCACACACTTTGGCTAGGTGCATGCAGCCTCGGTCTCCCCTTCGCCTAAGAATGCCGATGCAAGCCACGAGTGCGATTAGAAATCACGAAGCGTCATCATGCATGTTGTGATCTGATTGGAGAGATTCTTCAACAACTATGTATGTTGTGATTGATAACCTCAATTTCTTACTGAGAGAAACTTGCTGATGTGCTGCTTCATACCTTGCTCTTGGGGTTTCCAACAAAGCATCCCACGACAAGTATTGGGCGCCATCATCATGCGGTAGAATTTTTTTGTTTTCGATGCTACGAACCCCTACAGGGGAGTGCGAGGGGAGCGACAGGGGATGGCTCGGGGGAGTTCTCATGGTGGGTACGCAGTTCGGTAGTAGGGTCGGGAGGAGCGAACGTGGGTGGCGGCGGTGAGGTGGGTTACTGGGAATGGGGTAGGTAGTATTAGGGTTAGGGTTCACCGGGGTGGTAGGCTGCTGCCGGTTGGGTCCTTTGGGCCTAGCCGGTGGAGGCCTCCCCCGTAACAACTGATATATAAAATATGTTTGTTTTATTTTATTTTTATTTTTTTTATAAAAGATTGAATAATTTTTTTAGACAAACAAACTAATCCGGAGGACCAGGGTTTTTGTATTTAAAATAAAGAAGGGGATATATAGAAAATAAAAAAGGGCTTTTCGCAAATAGTATTAGGCAAAATATGTATGATGACATGAAGATGCATAGATATAATGACAGACAATTGCTAGTAGTGGTTTTACCGGGGTGCTACAATAATCTTTGGCCACAAATCGTGCCTTGTACTTCTCAATAGTACCATCGGGCCTAAGATTTTACTTAAACACCCACTTGCATCCTACAGGTTTGCACACATAAGGGCGATCAGTGATGTCCCATGTTCCAATAGCTAAGATGGAATCCATCTCACAACGGACGGCTTCCTTCCAATAGTCAGCAATAGGAGATGCATATGCTTTTGGAATGGAAATGGGAGCGTCATCCACAAGGTACACAATAAAATCATCACCAAAGGACTTTGCAGTCCTTTATCTCTTGCTCCTTTTAGGAATGTCATTATCATCCACCTTAGGACTTTCAGAATGTTCAATTGGAATGGCAGGTTCAGAAATTGTAGCAAATTCCTTATTAAATAAAAGTGATGGTATATCCGGATTTGATGAGTTAGGTTTATCTTTTATAGGAAATATATCCTCAAACAAAGTCGCATCAAGAATCCATGATTTTACCAAAATGTATGTCAGGTACTTCATATTTTACTATCAAGAATCTATAACCAATGGAAAGCATAGGCCAGAAGAACACAATCAATGGTTTTTGGTCCAAGCTTGCGCTTCTTGGAGATTGGTACATTACCTTTTGCGAAACAACCCCAAGTACATAAGTAAAAGAGTTTTAAACTTGGAGTAATTTCTTTGTTCTTTGTGGGAACTCGATTTAGGACATGACACGCGGTCAATAGTGCCTCCCGTCACCATTCCTTGGAGAGACACGATGTGTTTAACATGGCGTTAAGCAAATCTGTTAGAGTACGATTATTTCTTTTGGCTACTCCATTTGACTGGGGTGAGTAGGGAGGCATCCTCCCATGAATTATGCCATGTTACGCACAAAAGGAATCAAACATGTTGGAAAAATACTCTCCACCACGATCAGACCTAAGCCTCTTAATCTTTCGATCAAGTTGATTTTCTGCTTCAACTTTATAGATTTTGAAGAAACTCAAATCCTCATATTTTGATTTCAGAAGATACGTATGACAGTATCTTGTATAGTGATCGATCAAAGTTATGAAATATTTCTTTAAACCTATTGTTAACACACCATTCATCTCACAAAGATCAGAATGTATGAGCTTTAGTGGTGTTAAATTTCTCACATCTGTAGTCGTATGTGACTTGCGAGGTTGTTTATCTTGCACGCAGACTTGGCATTGAGATCCCTTAACAGTAGTGAAATGATGGATTAAATTCATTTTGGCTAGCCGTGTCATACAACCAAAATTAATATGAAAAAGACAAGAATGCCCGACATTTTATTCAAAATTCGGTGTAAATATGATTAATAACTTTATTACAAATGTCTGACAGAGATAAGCGGAACAAGCCTTCACACTCATAATCTTTACCAATAATTTAAAGGTTTCATACTTAGAAATTACAAATTTATTGGATTCAAATACAATCTTGTAGCCATCTTGACATAGAAGAGATCCGCTAACAAGATTTTTATTTATTGAGAGAACATGATGCACGTTCTTCAGGCGCACAGTCTTTTCTGAAGTAAACTTTAGATCGATCGTACCAACACCATGAACAGAAGCATGCGAGCCATTCCCCATCAGCATGGTTTGAGTCCCTCTGACCTGATATGAAGAAAACATAGAAATATCAGAACATACATGTACATTAGCGCCCGTGTCAATCCACCAATCAGAAAAATGACATAATAAAAAAACACTAGGTAATATACCATACCCAACATCTTTCATCTCAACGTCGCTCATGACAACATTAGTAGTGTTGCTGCACTTCCCATGCTGGCGCTTGTCAAAGCGGTTGGGACAAGCAGGAGCCCAATGATCAGGATCACCGCACACATGAAAAGCACATTTCTTCTTATTGGTCTTTTCTTGAAACTTGTGGACCGTGAGGCCTTGTTCTTTCCATCGAACTTTCCTTTGCCATCAAACTTGCTCTTGTTCTTGAATTTGTGAGGCTGGAAGTTCCTTTTCTGTACCAGATTGGCATTAGAACATCCCTCGACACCTCGAGCACATGTCTCTTTTGCTCTCACCTTCTCTTCCACACCAGAGTCCCAATGAGGTCTGTCACGGAAAACTCTTGTCTCATGTTCTTCAGAGAAGTAGCAAAATTCCTCCATGACGGGAGAAGCTTGGAAATAATGCCTCCGGCAACAAACTTGTATAGCAACACACAAGTGAAGTGCTCGAGCTCCCTGGCAAGTGACTGTATTTCATGAGCCTTCTCCACAATAGGGCAGTCATCAACCATCTTATAGTCATAGAATTGTTCCATGACATATAGTTCATTGCCAGCATCGAAGACTCCAAATTTTCTATTGAACGCATCCCACATATCCTTGTCATTGCTAAATGACAGGTATAAATCGATAATATTGTCGCCAAGAATGTTGATCAAGGCAGCCTTGAAAGTGGTATCAATTTTTTGGAACGCCTCTTTCTGAGCAGGATTAAGATCTCCCTCAGGTGCGCCATAGATGACGTTATAGTATCTCATGGTCTGAAACCAGAGCACTGCTCTCTCACGCCATCTTTTAGAATTGATACCTTCAAACACAGGTGGCTTCATGGAAGCAACACATCCACTTGGAACGAATTTCCTGAAATAAATATTGTAGGGTTCGCAGCATAGAAAACAAAAAATTTCCTACGATGTGAACTATATACCAAGATCTATATACTAGATACAAACAACGGGCGGATGTATATCCGTAGAGAACATACCCTTGAAGACCGACAAAGCTTAACGAGTTCAACTCGTGTTTGATGTAGACGATCTCTTGCCGATCTCAAGATCGAGAGGAAGTCCTAGCGCCAAAATCAGCGCATCCGTGCTCGCACACACGTTCGAGGCACCGAGCAACCTCCTCCTCGCTCCAGCGATGCAGCAGAGCACAACTCTTTCTTGACGAATAGCCACGGGAACATGTATCTCGCTAGTCCGAGACCATGGGGATAAATTCTAGAGGGGAGAGAGATCCTTCACGAGGAGGTGTGTGAGACAAGTGAGGAGGGGATCCTTTTATAGGAGGAGGGGCACCAAGGGGTGGCCGCCATGGGGCTTCCCCTCCCATCCTTCATTCATGTGGGTGGACACTCCACTCACAAAATGCCCTTTAAATTTCCTCCACTCAAAAGTCCACTCAAATTCCCATTAAATTTCCACCAAATTTAATGCAAACTCTCATTAAATAAAACTCTTTTATTTTATTCAGAATTTTGTCAATTACTTTAATGACAAACATTCACAAATAACCCCTTGCTAGAATTCTATTTCACATGCATAACCACTTTATGCAATTTCACCCGAAAACCTGTTTCGGTATCTAGTGAAATAAATTCCTGCGCTTGTTCATTCTTTCGGCATGAAACATTTGCTCCAATTGGATGTCGGTGTCTCTTAAGTGTGTCACCCTACGGTTCGTGAATAATGCGGACATGATCGAGACCCCTCTCGGATCAATAATCAGAAGCGGGATCTGGAGACCCATACTGACTCCCACACATTCAACGATGACTTTCTTGTGATCGTCGGAACCTTTTACGCTAGTATCTTAATCCCTTTGTTTCACGATATATTACATGTCCGAGATTCGATCATAGGTATCTCCATACCTAGTTTGATCTTTCACATGACATGCACTCTTTTCTCGTTCTGTGATATAACATTCTAGTGATCAAATCACTTGCTTGCAAGCTAATCAATGTGATATCACCGAGAGGGCCCAGTATATCTATCATCGGGATGAACAAATTCACTCTCGATCCATGAGCCTCAACATAACACTTTATTAGTTGAATCCATCTTTATAATCACCACATTACGGTGTGGCGTTTGATGTTATCAAGAAACTCTTCGGTGTTAGTGATTGACATGATTTCATGGTCTAAGGATTAGGATCACTTCGTAAGTTGTTATAGCAATATAAACTCAATGACTTTGATCGTAATGCTATACTTGGATGAATGTTCATCACACCATTACACTAATGTTGTGATCCGTTATTAACAACATCCAATGTCCATGATCGTGAAACCTTGATCATCTTGTTAATCAACGAGCTAGTTTATGAGAGAGGCATAACTAGGAACTTTCTGTTTGTTTATTAAACACACATGTATTAACGTTTCGTATTAATACAATTATAGCATGCAAAATAAACATCTATCATATACTTGGAATACACATAATAAACACTTTATTATTGCCTCTCGGGCATATTCCTTGATCTCCCACTTGCACTAGAGACAATAATCTAGTTACATAGTGATAAATCTAACACCCATTGAGTTCTGGTGTTGATCATGTTTTGCTCTAGGGAGAGTTTTAGTCAACGGATTTGCTACATTGAGATCCGTATGTACTTTACAAATCTTTATATCTCCATCCTTGACATGCTCGCGGATGGAGTGAAACCGGCGCTTAATATGCTTGGAATGCTTGTGAGACCTTGGCTCTTTGGCATTGGCAATGGCACCATTGTTGTCACAATAGATCACCATTGGGTCCAACGCGTTTGCCACAACTCCTAGTTCGGATATGAACTCCTTCATCCAAAATGCTTCCTGAGCCGCTTTTGAAGCAGCAACATATTCGGCCTCCGTTGTTGATCCCGCTACCACAGGTTGTTTGGAGCTCCTCCAACTAACCGCTCCGCCATTCATGAGAAATAAGTATCCGTATTGAGACTTAGAGTCATCCGGATCGGTGTCAAAGCTAGCGTCGACATAACACTTAGCGACGAGCTCTTCTTCACCTCCGTATACAAGAAACATATCCTTAGTTCTTCGTAAGTAGTTAAAGATATTCTTGACCGCTATCCGATGTTCAACACGGATCCGATTGGTACCTACTAGTCAAACTAATAGCATGTGCCACATCCGATTGTACATAGCATGGCGTACATTATAGAGCCTATGGTCGAAGCATAGGGACTTTGTCCATTATCTCTCTTTCTTCCGCCAAAGCGGCCTTTGAGTCTTACTCAATGTCTTGCCTTGCAACATAGGTAAGAACCCTTCTTACTTCGGTCCATTTTAAACTTCTTTAAAATCTTATCAAGGTATGTACTGCGATAGCCCTATTAGGCGCCTAGATCTATCTCTATAGATCTTTAGGCCTAATATGTATGACGCTCACCTAGGTCCTTCATTGAAAATTTCTTTGTTTAGATAACTTTTAACACTTTGTTTAAAGATCTATATCATTTCGATCAATAATATCTCATCCACATATAATATCGGAAATGCCACATTGCTCCCACTCACTTTCTTGTAAATACAAGCTTCTCCATAAGTTTGGACAAATCCAAACTCTTTGATCACCTCATCAAAGCGGAGATTCCAACTTCGTGATGCTTGCTTCAATCCATAGATGGATCGTGAAGCTTGCACACCTTGTTAGCATCCTTAGGATCGACAAAACCCTTTGGTTGTATCATATACAACTCTTCTTCAATATTACCATTGAAACGCGGTTTTGACATCCATCTCGCCATATCTCATAATCGAAATATGCAGCAATTGCTAACATAATCCTAAGCGACTTTAGCATCGCTACGGAGAGAAAGTCTCATCGTAGTCAACTCCTTGAATTTGTCGAAACCCCTTTGCGACAAGTCGAGCTTTATAGCGGTCACATTACCATCGACATCAGGTTTACTTTTGAAAATCCGTTTGTTCTCCACGGCCTTTCGGTCGTGAGGTAATTCCACCAAGTTCCAAACTTGATTTTCATACATGGATTCCATCTCGGATTTCATGGCTTCTAACCATTTGTTGGAATCCGGGCTCATCATCGCTTCTTCATACGTCGCAGGTCATCATTTTCATCAACCATGAAATTCATGACAGATTTCCGTCTGACTCGGGGCTGCAGCGTCTGTTTGACTGCGAGGTTGTAGTACTCTCTTTTGGAGTTTCATGATCATTATCATTAGTTCCCTCTTCAGCAGTGGAGCCAACTCCGGAACAACTTCCGTAAGCGCTACTCGCCATACTTTGAAGAGAAGGTTCCACAACCTCTTGAGTTCTACCTTCCGACTACTCACACCTTTCGTGAGAAACTCTTTCTCTAGAAAGGATCCATTCTTGGCAACAAAAACCTTGCCCTCGGATCTGTGATAGAAGGAATACCCAATAGTTTCTTTAGGGTATCCTATGAAGACGCATTTTTCCGCTTTGGGTTCGAGTTTATCCGGTTGAAGTTTCTTCATATAAACATCGCATCCCCAAACTTTAAGAAATGACAGCTTAGGTTTGTTTCCAAACCACAATTCATACGGTGTCTTTTCAGCATTTAGATGGTGCCCGATTTAAAGTGAATGCAGCAGCTTCTAGTGCATAACCCCAAAATGACAACGGCAAGTCCGTCGGAGACATCATAGATCGAACCATATCTAATAAAATGCGATTCTGACGTTGACACACCATTTATTTGTGGTGTTCGGCGGTGTGAGTTGTGAAACAATTCCACACTATTTCATGTGAGTGCTAAACTCGTAACTTAGATACTCACCTCCACGGTCGGACCGTAGAAATTTGATCTTTCTATTACGATGATTTTCCACTTCATTCTGAAATTCCTTGAACTTTTCAAAGGTTTCAGACTTGTGTTTCATCAAGTAGATATAACCGTATCTACTCAAATCATCCGTGAAAGTAACAAAATAACGATATCCACCTCGCGCCGACACACTCATTGGACCACATACATCAGAATGTATGATTTCCAATAAATCCGTCGCCCGTTCCATTGAACCGGAAAACAGCGTTCTAGTCATCTTGCCCATAAGGCATGACTCACATGTATCAAATGATTCATAATCAAGTGATTCCAAAAGTCCATCCGAATGGAGCTTCTTCATGCGTTTAACGCCAATATGACCTAGACGGCAGTGCCACATATATGCGGATATATCATCATTAAGTTTAATCCTTTTAGCATCAACATTATGAATATGTGTAACATTATCATCGAGATCTAATAGAAATAAACCATTCATCATCGATGCATGACCATAAAAGATTTCATTCATATAAATGGAACAACCATTGTTCTCGGATTTAAATGAATAACCACTTCGCATCAAACACGATCCAGATACAATGTTCATGCTCGCAGAGCACCGGATAACATTTATTCAAGTTTATAACTAATCCGGGTAAGTGGAGAGGCAGCGTTACGGCGATCACATCAACGCTTGATCCATTGCCGACACGCATCTTGACCTCACCCTTGCTAGCGGTCGCTTGTTCCGTATCCCGATTCGAGTTACAAATATTAGCAATCAACCGGTATCAAATACCGGTGCTACTGCGAGCACTAGTCAAGTACACATCAATAACATGTATATCATATATACCTTTGTTTGCCTTGTCGGCCTTCTTATGCGCCAGATACTTGGGGCGATTCGCTTCGATGGCGATCCTTACAATAGTAGCACTTTCGAATCGGACTTAGGTCCAACTCGGGGTTTCTTTTCGGTGCAGCGGGCTTGCCGCCCTTACTTCCTTCCGTTTTCCTTCTTGTATTTCTTGAAACCGGTGTTCCTATTGATCATCAACACTTGATGTTCCTTTTGATCTCCACTTCTGCGGTTTTAAGCATTGTGAAGCTCGGGGAGACTTCTTCATGCCTTGCATATTATAGTTCATCACGAAGCTCTTATAGCTAGGTGGCGAATCTTTGCGAACACGATGGATGCCTAAGTCAATGGGAATCGATATTCCCAAGGACACAAGCTTATCGGCGTAACGACATCTTGAGTACATGCTCACTAACGGAGTTGTACTCTTCCATCATGCAGACTAAAGAACTTTTTACAGCGTTGTAACTCTCTATAGCAGCATGTGTGTGAAAATCATTTTCAACTCACCCATTGTATCAAATGCATTGCCGTTTTGAAAGCTTTGAAGTTCGCTCTAGCCCATACAATATGCCGCAATAAACTAAGTTGTGGTCCTCCCGACGAGTCGATAGACATTCTTCTCCTTGTCGGGGCATCATCAAAGGTGGGGGCTAACGGCGCTTCTAGCACATATTGCTTTTGTGCGTGAGAGGAGAATCCTCAAATTCATGGTCCATTCGGTAAAGTTGCTACCGTTCATTGCTAGTTTCTCTTTCTCCATGAACACATTGAAATTAAAAGCAGGTGGTGCCATCTACAACAGAATTTGTAAAGTTTAGACTAAGTGTATGATAGATTGAGTTCAACTAATCTATATTACGAATGAACTCCCACTCAAAACGACATCCCTCGTGCCCTTTTGGTGATTACATGAACCAAATCCACTACACCAAGTCCGATCATCACGTGAGTCGGTATAGCTTCAAAGGCGAGCATCAAATGGGCATCATATCAACTATATGACTCATGCTTAACCTTTCGTCCGTGTTAGAGGCCATGTCTGTACATGCTAGGCTCGCCAAGTTAGAACCTTAGTATTCGCGTGTGTAACTGTTTTACACCCGAAATATGGTCGTGGATCCAAGAACACCCGATCATCACGTGATGTCTTGGAGCGACGAAAACATAATCGGTGCATACTAAAGGAAGAACACATTCTTATCTTGATATTTAAATGAGGGATCATCTTATTATGCTAACAAAGTGCTAAATAAGCAATATAAGATGCAATCAAAACATCATATGTTTATTAGTGAAATAATATGGTTCCCACAGATGATCTCTATCATGTGCATCGTGGTATGATCACTATCATACCTATATGTGTAAATCCAAGGTCTATGGATTTTACACGCTATGTGTGTTGTAAGAGTATCATCTCATACTTCTACTTACAACACTACCATATCATAACACTAGCCCAGCAACAATCTAAACTAGACGCCTCTAATTTATCCATTGCAAGTTTTACGTGGCTTAGGGCTTTCGATATAGAACCGTTCTTACCTACGAACATGAACCACAACGAGGATAATCAAATTGTTGACAACTCGCTTGCAAAATAGATATTGACTATAGTATGAGAGACAGACACCCGCTAGCCACTTATGCAAACTAGTTGCATGTCAAGCGTGGAACAGGTCTCATGTGCGAGGACATGTAAAGTTTGTCCGGACCGCTTCATCCCACTATGCCACCAATATCCAAAATTACAAAAAAGGAGCAACAACATGATCATCATCGCCCACATACTCATATGTGTACTACCGTGTAAAGTATCTACGCATAGATCCGCTCGATACCCTTTGTAGGGTTCGCGACATAGAAAACAAAAATTCCTACGATGTGAACTATATACCAAGATCTATATACTAGATACAAACAACGGCGGATGTATATCCGTAGAACATACCCTTGAATACCGACAAAGCTTAACGAGTTCAACTCGTGGTTGATGTAGACGATCTCTTGCCGATCTCAAGATCGAGAGGAAGTCCTAGCCGCAAATCGGCGCATCCGTGCTCGCACACACGTTCGAGGCACCGATCAACCTCCACCTCCTAGCTCCAGCGATGCGGAAGCACAACTCTTTCTTGCCGAATAGCCACAGGAACATGTATCTCGCTAGTCCGAGACCATGGGGATAAATTCTAGAGGGGAGAGATCCTTCACGAGGAGGTGTGTGAGACAAGTGAGGAGGGGCTCCTTTTATAGGAGGAGGGGGCACCCAAGGGGTGGCCACGCCATGGGGCTGCCCCTCCCTCCTTCATTCATGTGGGTGGACACTCACTGCAAAATGCCCTTTAAATTTCCTCCACTCAAAGTCCACTCAAATTCCCATTAAATTTCCACCAAATTTAATGCAAACTCTCATTAAATAAAACTCTTTTATTTTATTCAGAATTTTGTCAATTACTTTAATGACAAACATTCACAAATAACCCCTTGCTAGAATTCTATTTCACATGCATAACCACTTTATGCAATTTCACCCAAAACTTTTTTGGTATCTAGTGAAATAAATTCCAGCGCTTGTTCATTCTTTCGGCATGAAACATTTGCTCCAATTGGATGTCGGTATCTCTTAAGTGTGTCACCCTACGGTTCGTGAATAATGCGGACATGATCGAGACCCCTCTCGGATCAATAATCAGAAGCGGGATCTGGAGACCCATACTGACTCCCACACATTCAACGATGACTTTCTTGTGATCGTCGGAACCTTTTACGCTAGTATCTTAATCCCTTTGTTTCACGGTATATTACATGTCCGAGATTCGATCATCGGTATCTCCATACCTAGTTTGATCTCGTTACCGACATGCACTCTTTTCTCGTTCCTGTGATATAACATTCTAGTGATCAAATCACTTGCTTGCAAGCTAATCAATGTGATATCACCGAGAGGGCCCAGAGTATATCTATCCGTCATCGGGATGAACAAATTCCACTCTCGATCCATGAGCCTCAACATAACACTTTATTAGTTCTGAATCCATCTTTATAATCACCATTACGGTGTGACGTTTGATGTTATCAAGAAACTCTTAGGTGTTAGTGATTGACATGATCTCATGGTCTAAGGATTAGGATCACTTCGTAAGTTGTTATAGCAATATAAACTCAATGACTTTGATCGTAATGATATACTTCGGATGAATGTTCATCACACCATTACACTAATGTTGTGATCCCGTTATTAACAACATCCAATGTCCATGATCAGGAAACCTTGATCATCTTGTTAATCAACGAGCTAGTTTATGAGAGAGACATAACTAGGAACTTTCTGTTTGTTTATTAAACACACATGTATTAACGTTTTCGTATTAATACAATTATAGCATGCAAAATAAACATCTATCATATACTTGGAATACACATAATAAACACTTTATTATTGCCTCTCAGGGCATATTCCCTTCAAATATTTTGGATTGTTGAATAAAAGAGCAATTTGCCAAAAGAATTAACCAAGATAAACGCTAGATAAAACATGAATAGAATAATATAAATTAAACTAATCATGTGAATTAGTGAATACAGAATAAGGCAGATAACCAAACAGATCGCAATGTATAGAACTTGAGATAAGATAAGAACAAGGTTGAGAAAGAGGATGTACACCACAATAGAGGAACCGTCAACATTGGCGTTGGCACCATCATCAGCCATGTCATCGAGGAAGAGCTTGCTAATGTCGGGGAATAAGTCTTCATTGGGAAAGACGTTGGCGCTGGCGCTATCCATAAAGGAGTCCGTGATGAAGCCAGTAGTCGCACCAATAGCGTCCCCCAAAAACCTTATCGCCCTTCTCTCGTACAGAACTTGAAGTAGCGGGGTCTCGGATGCCTACTGTCCCAGCTCTTGGTGCACGCCGTAAGAAGGGATGTGAAAGATCTAGGTAGCGCAGTGCTCTAAAACTGGAGGCGCAAAGGGATGTGCGATGGTGTGTCTGAGAGGAGGCACGACCACTCTCTCTTATAGACACAGAGGAAAGACAAACAGGTTGTGCAGGAGATGAAACGAAGAGGCGGATGCTGAAGAGAACAAACGGCTGCCTGAAATCGGACAACCTCCACTCACTTCGCATTCATTTCCACTTACCTTGTATTAAAAATCCACTCAAGCAAAATGTTTCAGCTTCTATACAACTGTTCTCGGCGAGATTCCCGCAACCCGCGGCGCTTGCGACATGACGAGGCATGGCATGGAGAGGCGACCGAGGAGGATAAGGAGCACGCGTGTATAAGTCTTCTCTTCTCAAGATCATACAAGTGGTGAAAGTGTTCTCCTTATAAGCTGATCCAACTTCCACTCAACTAGCAATGTGGGACTAAACTTTTTTTCCCACCTCTTGCCTTGCATGAATGGGCCAAGTAGGCCTCTAGAATTTTAGAAATGTATTGGCATATAATAAATGGGATGGGCCTATTTAGACAAAAATTCCAACATCTTTTCGTCTTTGTTAAGTGATCTTTTCCCAAAACTCAACAAAGTCCTGCTTCGTCGTGTATAGCTCTTGGCAAAAGTGCAAAGCACGACAAAATTTGATAAGGCACATGGTGTAAAAAACCCACCAAGATCTAAAAATTCATAGGGAAAGAAACACACTCATATTGTGTTTGGTAGCAAAGTATTTTTTAAATATTTCAGCAATACTTTAGTTTTTCAAAATACTGCAGTTTAAAATACTTTGATGTGTTCGGCTATGATTAAATACCATTGTATTAATACTTCATTATCTTTTAAAATGTGCTATTTTTTGAAGTATTGAAAAAGAACCCTGAACCTCTTTTTTAAAACTGAAGTATTGCTATCTCATGCAAGTAACTACTATGGTCTTATAATACTTCGGTTCTATGAAAAATTTGCTGACAAACTAGGCCAGCAAAGAACAAAAAATACACACGGAAAAAAAACATACTCAATAAAGAATCTGGAGTACACTCGGTAAAATAAAAGACTCACCAAAATTTCCAGTTAAAAGCGAGAACACGTGTCTTCTCATGCGTACGTAATGGTTCCGTGACGGAACAAAACATTGACACTCAACAAAAAACATTCTGGCCCCCGGTTAGCCACGGGGGAGAAAAAATCCCGCCAAATGTTTTTACGAATTGCACTCGGCAGAATTTGCGTCCTTTCTTACCATCATAGGCGTAACAATGTACATGCCAGGGGAGGCCACTCCCCCCTCCCAAACATCTAAAATTTATATTTTGTCCCTCATCTATCTCTATCTAGCTCCCCCCCCCGCTACCTACCATTCTCTTTGTTTAGTGCAATTGCACACGGGCACGTCATTCTTTTGGCGCCATTTCCCCGTCATCTTTCAGCCTCTAGCCTCTATATAAGGAGCATTACTCAAATACTAAATTCACACACTCACTAGCTAGCTAGTTTTGGCCGGTGTTCTGTCTTCTCCCTACCTAAGGCCATACACTTACTTTTATTTCTGTGGTGTTCTTTGTGTTCCTGAAGAAGAGTTGTTGCGGAGATGTGATATGTCGTAAACGTATCTATAATTTTTTATGTTACATGCTTGTTTAGTATCTATTTTGCTTTATTTTGTCTACAGTTTGAGGTGTTTTATATGTTTTTCTGGACTAACCTATTAACAAGATGCCACAGTGCCAGTTGCATGTTTTCTTCTGTTTTTGGTTCCAAAAAAGGCAGAAAATCAATATTCTCGGAATTGGATGGGACAAAAGCCAAAGTCAATATTTTACCGTGGGGAACACGGAGCTAGAATACAAGACAGAGGGGAGCCACCAGGGGCCACACCCCCTGCCCGCGCGGCTAACCCTAGCCCGCGCATGGGGGGTGCTGCCGCCCTGGCTGCCCCTGCCTCGCCTCTTCACCTATAAAGACCCTCCGATACCAAAACCCTAAGGACCCGATCAATATTCCACGAAAAAATCTGTAGCCGTCGCCACCATCGTCCCTAGATCGGGGGGATCTAAAGCTCTTCCCGGCACCCTGCTGGAGGGGAGATCATCCCGGAGGCCTTCTTCATCACCATGCCAGCCTCCGGTATGAAGTGTGAGTAGTTTCACCTTAGACTATGGGTCCATGTAGTAGCTAGATGGTTGTATATCCTCCTTTGTGCCACCATGTTTAGATCTTGTGAGCTCCATTCATGATCAAGATCATCTATTTGTAATCATGCATGTTGTGTTTGTAAGGATCCGATGGATATTGAGATTACTATGTCAGATTGATTAATGGTTTTGTCTTATTGATTCTATCATGTCTATGTTGTTTGTGATCTTGCATGCTCTCCGTTTCTAGTAGCTATTTTGGCCAAGTAGATGCTAGCGACTCCAAGAGGGGGTATTTATACTCGATAGTGGGTTCATGCCTCTATTTAATCTAAGGGAAGTGACATAAATATCTAAGGTTGTAGATGTGTTGTTGCTACTAGGGCTAAAACAAAGGTCTCTTGTTCATGGAACAAGTGGATTGTTTACCTTACACACTTTGCTTAAAGCAGTTATCCGTGGCTTGCAACTTAATACTGGAGGGGGTTCGGACTATAACCTAAAGGTGGATTACTAGTCATAGATACAGTTGGATGACAGTCTATGTATCTTGTTGTATTGCCCAATCAAATCTCATAGGATCATGAATGTCTAGTATTGCATTGTTATGCCTTGCTCAGTCCTGACAGTTGCCCTGCTATAATTTGTTTACCCAGCATGTCATGTTTGTTTATCTTAAGGAGAACACATCTAGTGAACTATGCACCCCGGTCCAATCTTTACCATTGATACATCTTCCATTGTTACTGTTTACTTTCTGCAAACCACTATTAACTTCCCCACCATACGGTTAACCCTTTGTTTTCAGCAAATCGGCGAGATTGACAACCTCACCGTTCGTTGGGGCGAAGTCATGAGTTTGTGT
This sequence comes from Avena longiglumis, assembly GCA_030063025.1. Classification (NCBI taxonomy): domain Eukaryota; kingdom Viridiplantae; phylum Streptophyta; class Magnoliopsida; order Poales; family Poaceae; genus Avena; species Avena longiglumis. Next base: position 475,679,854 of record CP125977.1, read on the forward strand.
TGTGCAGGTTTCCAAGTTGCTAGCAACACCTTTGAGTCGTTTCCTTCCCTCCTACTAGTTCGATAACCTTGGTTTCTTATCGAGGAAAGAACTTGCTCCTGTGCTCATCATACATTCCTCTTTGGGTCTCCTAACGAAACTCTACATTGAACTGAGCTGCCATCAAGCTTTTTCTAGCGCCGTTGTCGGGGAGGCTAAGGACGTATTCACAAGGGGAGTCCTTCACAACCTTTATCTTTATTTATTTTTTGTTTTTCTTAGTTTCTTTTGTTTGGTTTTGTTTGCCTCTTTTTATCAAAAACTAAAAAAATCGTTTGGTTTGCTTTCTTCTTATCAAAAACGCAAAATTTTTGTTCCTACTCTAGTTGCTGGTCTGTTATTGCCTTGCTTTGTCATGCTTTCTATCAATGGATGGTTTCTTTGAAACTAGTTCTTATTGGCAAGGTGGATTCACGGAAGAAAAAAAGTATTTTTATAGGGAACACCATTTGTCACAAAAAAGGAAAACACTTATGGGAGCAAATTGATAAATTGAATACTATTGCTAGAGAGATGTCGTCTACTTATAATGTTACTTATTGCTTTGATAAATCTTGTTGCTGTAGGAGGTATAAACACCTACCTTTTCAATGTGAGTATAATGATAATATTACCATATCTTCTTATGTTAAAGGAAATTATGACTTTTATGATGTGGGACAAATCGAAGAATTTATTGCTTGGAAGGGTGCATTTGAACTTGCTAGTTTGCTTGAAAATAATGATGATTCACCTTATGAATATGAGGTTTATGATATACTTAAATTTTGCTTTAATAATTACAAGGAAGAAAATGGCTATATTTTTGAACATTTTAATAGATGCTTTCCATAAATGGAAGAGATTAATGCCTTGCAGGAGCCTATGGAAAAAGAAATTGCTGAAACAAGAAGCTCATTAGATGAAAGAGAGGAGGATGAATGTTATGCTCCTGTGGATTCTTTTGAAATATATACTATGGGTAAAACTTGTGATGATGTTCCTACGCCTGTTACCTATAGTAGTGATCATGATTGGCAAATGCACACTACTTTTGATATCGAAAATCTCTTTGGTACCAATTCTAAAAAATCTATTGCTTATGATGATACTTTACCTCCAATTTATGATGATTACAATGATGAATATGATATTTTCAGTCCACCTACTATTGAGGAGAAAATTAATTGTGATTAAAATATGCTTCCTTTATTTGATGATTATGGTGATGAGAATAATAATGATAGCTATTTTGTTGAATATGCTCCCACTACAATTATTTAGAATGACTATGCATATGTGGAGAGTTATAATCATTTTATGCATGTGGATCATGATAAGAATGTTTTATGTGATAGTTATATTGTTAATTTTATTCATGATGCTACTGAAAGTTATTATGAGAGAGGGAAACATGATCTTATGTGTCTCAACAATATTAAGTTTCCCCCTCTTTATGTTGAAAATCTTGAAGTTGCACTTGTTTTGCTTTCCTATGCTTATTGCTTTGTGCTTCTTTGATTTATTTTCTTACAAGATTACTATGCATAGGAAGTGGGTTATAATTAAATGTGTTCTGAATTTGCTTCTTGATGCTCTCTTTTACTTCAATTCATATTTCCTATATGAGCATCTTCTCAAATTATCAAGCCTAACTTAAAGGTGTTAAAGAAGAGTACTTATTGGGAGATAACCCAAAAGTTTTCTTGAGTCTTGGAAGTTATTACTTCAGTAATGACCTCTCACCTTATCATTTTTATTTGCTTTTTGTGCCAAAAATGACCTCTAATGAGAGGGAAGTAAGATTTATGGAGTTGCTATCCGAACAGATTTTTGTGCTCCACCATAAATATTCGTGTAAAATCTCTGTAAGTCGGATTGAGCTGATGTTTTCTGAATAAATCCCCCAGTATATAATATAACTTTCATTAGTTCAGCACTTTTTTATTTGAGCAACATAAGGTCTTCGAAAAAATCGGTTTCTACCCGCTGGTCTGTTTTGACAGATTTCTGCCATTATTTGCATTTGCTTTTTATTGATTCCTTTTTGGGTTCTTTTTGGGAAATTGAGCTTTTTGAAGGAATTACTACAGTATCTTGTGTTTTTAGTGAAAGTTTTTCTGTTATAAAACTAAAACCCCAAGGTCTATTAGCTTTTGAATACACTAATGTTGCTAATGAAGATTGTGTGAAGTTTTGTATGAAGGAAAATTTGCAGGTGTAGAGAAAGAATGATGTAATAAGATGAAAAATGGACAAAAGCTCAATCTTGGGTATGCCACCCCGTGTCACCCCAAGAAATATTCAAGAGGGGGCATCCCCTTCTTCATCAGTAAAAATCCCAGGTCTTTCTAGACACTTCGTTTTTATTGTTTCATGCACTCTTGTGTTGTTCTTGGAGCGTCTTAGTTTTTTGCTTTTGGTTTTTGTTTGCTTAGTTTGCTTGAATAAATTAGATTGGACCCCCGTTCTTGCTGTGTTGTTTCAAGTAAGTTGATTGGTGTTGGAGAGGAGTAGAAAGTTCTTGCTTAAATAGTATAAGAGGAGCTTGCTTTGACTGTGACTTAGACTTTATCATGCCATGCTAGATGTTGATTTTGTTAGATGTATATATCTGTATATTGTATTTCCCCCATATGTTAGGGGGCTTCCTGCATATTTGCCCTGTACCTGTACTATATATTGTGGCCTTTGGCCCCCAGAGGAATACATGTTGCATATTCCTGACATGGTATCAGAGCTAGGTTAGACAAATTTTCTGCAACATCGTCACAGCCGTGACCGTCCCTGTCGTCAACGGTCTTGCCGTCGTCGCCGCCGCGGGTTGCCGCCTTGTTCCTGGCCATCCTTGCCGGTTTTCTTTTGTTTCGAGATAGGTTTGCACCAATCCGTCCTCGTTTCGTCTCCAGATTGACTCGATCTTGCTATATAGATCGGATCGATCCTCGCGACGGTGAAGCCCTGCAGATTGATTCGACGTGGTACTCCTCCCTGGCGCCCTGACGCGGTACTGTGCGTGCCGCGATACTCCTCCTGGCGCCCTGACGCGGTCCGCCCTCTCCTCCCTGACTAGTCCGCCTGACGGGACTGCTCAGGCCACCACTGGTCCGCCTGACGGGACCGCCCACGCGTCCTCGAACAGGGCGACGCACCTGACGTGCGCGCCCACGCGCGGCTCCCAACCGTCCCGTGGGGCGACGCCCACCGCCCACTCCCTGCCGGCCTGACTCTCACGGCCTTACGCGCTGCTTCCGACTCCGTCGCCTAACTGGTTTCGTCGCCACGCGAGGACGCCACTCATGATCTGTCGCCTCCGTGACCGCGTGCTCGATCTGCTGCGCCTTCCACAACTGCCGCCGGCTGGTTTCGTCTGCTTCGTCATCTCTTAGATCTGGATCTAGATCTGATATAAAAAAAAGAGAGATATGTCTTCTTCATCGGGTTATGTTGCGATTCCTCGCTGCCCGGTGGTCTTTGATGGCGCGAATTACCCTGATTTCGCTGCCTTTATGCGCGTTCACATGCGCGGTCTCCGTCTTTGGGGTGTGCTCTCCGGCGAGGTCTCTCGTCTGCGTGCCCCTCCTGTGGCTCCTATTCCACCAACGCCGATTGTTCTTGGTGCTGATGCTTCTCAGGAGGCCAAGGATGCTGCTCAGAGTGCTGATGATAATGCTGTTGCTGCTTATGACCTGAAGTTCAAGTAGTACTCTTCTGATCTCGAGGCTTACCGACATGCTCTGACTGCTTACACTCAGTGGGTTGATGAGGATGCTCGTCTTCTTCTTTGTTCTCACCTCGAAGATGTCTGCTGAGTTCATGAGTCTCCCTCTTGTTGCCTTCGATGGGCTCATCTTCGTCCGCCGCTTATCACCCTGGGATGCCCTTTACACTGCTCAGGGTTCGCCAGGAGCATGCTCTCCTGCAGGGTGATTCTACTATTGATGAGTTCTATACTCAGAGTGCTGCTATCTGGCGTCAGCTTGACTCTCTTCGTACTGCTGTTTGTGGCACATGCTCGTGTTGCCAGATTGTGCGCTCGGATTTGGAGTTTCACCGCATCTATGAGTTTCTGTCTCGGCTCCGCCAGGAGTTTGAGCCCCGGCGTGCTCACCTGAATGCTCGTGGTCGTGTTCTGCTCTCTGAGGTGTGGTCTGAGCTTCGGGCTGAGGAGACCCGTCTCCGTGGTGCTGGTCTTCTTGCGGTTCCATCCGTGCTTGCTACTCGTGGTTCTCCTATGCCGTCTGGTCCCTCGACTCAGCCGCGGTCCCCTGTGCCGCCACCGCCGATACTACCCACTCCTCCGTGTCGTGGTCGGGTCGTGGTCAGGTCGGCTTCATCGACCTCGTGGTCGAGTCGCACCAGCAGGCTCGTGGTCAGGGTCGTCGTGGTTCTCTTCGTCACTGCTCTTATTGCAACAGGGATGGCCACACTTGGGCCACCTGTTATACACGGGACCCAGTCTACGTCGTGACACCAGGCTCGTGGGCACCGGCTCCTTCCGGTCTTGATGGTTGCTCTCTCGATCGGGACATTATCGAGTCTTCGCGGTCGCTTGTCGCTACTGAGCTCTTCTTCGACGGGCACTGCTGGTTCTGTGACTGATTCTTCAGGCACTGCGCGACCACCACCTTCTACACAGTCAGGTACGTCCCCGTGGTATCTGGATTCTGGAGCTTCCTTTCATATGACATCTGAGTCTTCTTTTCTGTCTGCTCTTCGTTCTCTCCCTTCTCCTGTCCGTGTTTTTACGGCTGATGGTACCTCTCTTCCCGTTTCTAGTCGGGGCACCCTTTCTACTTCTTCTTTTTATGTTCCTGATATTTCTCATGTCCCTCTTCTTAAGATGAATCTGTTCTCTGCTAGCCAGCTTACTGACTCTGGTTGTCGCGTCATTCTTGATGCTGATTCTTGTGATGTCCAGGACCGTCGCACATAGGCCCTGGTTGGAGATGGCCCTCGCAGTCGTGACTCTTCAGGACTTTGGGAGTTAGACTGGCTTCGTGTTCCTTCCGCTGCCACTTCATCTGACAGTTCTTCTCCGGTCGTCGCTTCTGCTACCAGCTCATTTCAGCAGTGGCATCATCGTCTTGGTCACCTTTGTGACTCCCGCCTGTCGTCATTAGTTCATCATGGTCTTCTGGGGTCTGTCTCAGGAGATGGGTCTTTAAATTGTCAGGGTTGTAGGTTGGGTAAACAGATTCAGCTTCCCTATCCTACTAGCGCGTCTGTATCTCAGCGACCTTTTGATTTAGTTCATTCTGATGTTTGGGGTCCGGCCCCTTTCGCTTCGAAAGGGGGCCATTGGTACTATATTTTATTCATCGATGATTTTCCCGGTACACTTGGTTGTATTTTATGCGCTCTCGTAGTGAAGTGCTCTCCATATATCAGTGGTTTGCGGCCATGGTCCGTACTCAGTATTCTACCCCCATTCGTGTTTTTCGTGTTGATTCTGCTGGTGAGTATATCTCCCAGATGTTGCGAGGTGTTCTTGCTGAGCAGGGCACCCTTGCTCAGTTCTCCTGTCCTGGCGCACATGCCCAGAATGGTGTTGCCGAGCGTAAGCATCGCCATCTTCTTGAGACCACTCGCGCTATGATGATTGCTTCTTCTCTCCCGCCGCATTTCTGGGCTGAGGCTGTCGCTACGTCGGCTTATCTCATCAATATTCAGCCTTCTGCTTCCTTGCAGGGTGGTATCCCTCATGAGCGCCTATCTGGACAGTCTCCAGACTACTCCATGCTTCGCTTGTTTGGTTGTGTTTGCTATGTTCTCCTTGCTCCTCGCGAACGTACCAAACTGACCGCTCAGTCTGTTGAGTGTGTCTTCCTTGGATACAGTGATCAGCATAAGGGCTATCGCTGTTGGGACCCTGTTGGTCGTCGGATGCGTATCTCTCGTGATGTTACTTTTGATGAGACGCGTCCTTTCTATCCTCGTCCCACCGCTGGCACTTACCCGGTGGAAGATATCTCTTTTCTTCTCTTTCCCGACACACCTCCTTCTACACCTATTGTGCCTTCTTCAGGATCTCCTCCCCCTGATTTCTCTTCTTCGACACCGTCCTCCTCTACTCCGTCTAATTCTCCTAGTTCTCCTCGTTCTCCGGAGTCTTCCTCTACTCCTCCCTCTTCTTCATCGTCGTCTCCTGCGTCGTCTTCCTCTGATGATCTTCCATCTACTCGTCCTGTTCGTCAGCGTCGTGCCCCTGACCGTTACTCTCCTAGTCAGTATGGTCTTTCTGTTGCCTCTGAGCCAACTTCTTATCGGGATGCTGAGCATCATCCTGAATGGCAGCTGGCCATGGCTGAGGAGATTGCTGCACTTGAGCGCACTGGCACCTGGGAACTTGTTTCTCCCCCTCCTGGTGTTCGTCCTATCACATGTAAGTGGGTCTATAAGATTAAGACTCGCTCTGATGGATCTCTTGAGCGCTATAAAGCGCGTCTTGTGGCTCGTGGTTTTCAGCAGGAGCATGGTCGTGACTATGATGAGACCTTTGCTCCTGTGGCTCATATGACCACTGTGCGTACTCTTCTTGCTGTTTCTTCGTCACACCGGTCTGTGTCCCGGCTTGATGTTGTAATGCCTTTCTCAATGGTGAGTTGAGTGAGGAGGTTTATATGCAGCCTCCTCCGGGTATTCTGTTCTGAGGATGGTTTGTCGTCTTGCCGTTCTCTTTATGGCCTCAAACAACAGGCCCCTCGTGCTTGGTTTGAGCGCTTTGCTTCAGTAGTGCTGGTTTCTCCCCTAGTGCTCATGATCCAGTATTTGTTTGTTCACACTTCTCCTCGTGGATGCACTCTCCTTCTTCTCTATGTTGATGATATGATCATTACTGGTGATGATCCTGAGTATATCGCCTTTGTTAAGGCTCGTCTTCGTGATCAGTTTCTTATGACTGATCTTGGTCCTCTTCGATACTTTCTTGGGATTGAGGTCTCCTTCACTTCTGATGGCTTTTACATCTCTCAGGAAAAGTATATTAAGGATCTTCTTGCTCGTGCTGCTCTTGGGGATGAGCGCACTATTGAGACCCCTATGGAGCTTAATGTTAAGCTTCAACTCACTGATGGTGATCCTCTTTCTGATCCGACGCGTTATCGTCATCTTGTTGGGACTCTTGTTTATATTGCTGTCACTCGTCCTGACATCTCTTATCCTGTTCATATTCTGAGTCAGTTTGTTTCTGCTCCCACCACTGTTCACTATAGTCATCTTCTCCGTGTTCTTCGTTATCTTCGTGGTACGATCACTCGTCGCCTTTTCTTTCCTTGTTCTAGCTCCCTCCAGATCCAGTGCTATTCGGACGCTACGTGGGCGAGCGATCCTTCGGATCGTCGTTCCCTTTCTGCTTACTGTGTGTTTCTTGGTGGTTCGCTCATTGCTTGGAAGACGAAAAGCAGGCGGTTTCCGTTCGAGTGTTGAGGCCGAGTTGCGTGCTATGGCCTTGTTGATCTTGAGGTGACCTGGTTACGGTGGTTACTTGCGGATTTTGGGGTCTCCATTACCACACCCAGTCTGGTTTTGTCTGACAGTACAGGTGCTATTAGTGTTGCACGTGATCCGGTCAAGCATGAGCTTACCAAGCATATTGGTGTTGATGCTTTCTATACACGTGCTCAGGTGCAGGCTCAGGTTGTTGCGCTTCAGTATGTGCCTTCAGATTTACAGTTGGCGGATTTCTTCATGAAGGCACAAACCAGAGCGCATCATGATTCCTTACTCTCCAAACTCAGTGTTGTGGATCCACCATGAGTTTGAGGGGGGTGTTAGATGTATATATCTGTATATTGTATTTCCCCCATATGTTAGGGGGCTTCCTGCATATTTTCCCTATACATGTACTATATATTGTGGCCTTTGGCCCCCAGAGGAATACATGTTGCATATTCCTAACAGTTTTGATCTTATGCTTAGTGATTATTTCTGTAGCATGACTTGTTCCAAACAATTAGGATCGTTTAATGTGCCTTGAAGGAATCATGCGTTGTTTTAGCATACAAAAGCATAGTATTGTGGTATTATCCTTTGATGTTTTGTTTGGGTTGACTTGGAACATGCTCACACCATGTTATGGACCAGTCACCTTAGCCTCTATGATCATTTAGTCCTAGAATTGTAGTACCACTTTATGCTTTGATTAGTAATGTTTTGTCGCTCTGCATGATTGTGGCCATTATTGCTCTCTTAGTTGGTCGCTCCCAATCTTTTGCTAGCCTCCACTTGTATGAGTAAGATCTACTCATGCATCCAACTCCCCAGAACCAAGTTATTCCAATGTGTGCACTATAAATTCCTATCCATGGTGTGTTACACCATTCCAAGTATATTCTTGTTTTCATCTACCTTCCAATTAAAAAGTATTTTGTTATGTGAAAACTTAGTGATTAAAGCTCTCACAAACTTGATGGCACACTTTATTTTTCTTGCCCTAATAAACTTGAATCATTGTGTTTATCTATGTTATATATGCTTGCACTTATACGTTGGAATTAGCAGAACCATTCTATCATGGGGAAAGCTTTCAACATTGCACTTGTACATTGTACACAGTTGATATCATGCTCTTTTGTTTATGGATGTCGGTGGTGTGAAATGAAAGGGGAGCTTGTAAGTCCATGGAGTATATGTGGTAGAGAAACACCTGGGATGCTAGCCTAAGCCATGCCTAATCATGGTGTAAACTTGCAGCATTACCATAGTGAGAAATCTATGAAGCATTCTTTTGATAAAAAAAGAGATAGAAAAAGAGATTGAGAAAAAGAAAAAAATATGTGAAAAGAGGAAAGAGAGAAAAAAGCACCATTTTCCCATGGTAAATAAGAAGATTGCTGAGATGCTCATTATCTGCGTTTTCATTTTGATTATGGGATAGCTCCTGTATCATGTGCAAGGGGTACCCCGTTGGCGGTTCTCTATGATACACATGTACTTACTATGACAAGAACTTGCAAGTAACTAAACTTAAGTAGCATGAGGAGCGGCCCTCGTATTCAAGGGACATGAGGTTGCCAACTTATACTTTGTCAAGCATATACTCCATAGTTTGTTGACTTTAACCTTAATCACTTCAAGATGCTTATGATAGGGGCAATGAGAGCTGAAATCTAACAAGTACCATAATTTTTGGAAGCTCTTTATGAAACTTGAAATCCCTGCTTCCCTGTATGAAGGGCCTTTCTTCCACCATTATATTGAGTCTTCACCTTCTATCCTTAGGCAACAATTAAGAGAGCATAGTTGCCATTTTTAGTTCTAAGTGCATTATCCCAAAACTTATTGATTGATTCATATTGTTGATATTGATTGTTCTTGAACTATTTGTATCTAGTCACTCTTATGAACTTTAAAGGTGTCCTATTCATCTATTTCTACTCCATGAGGGACAATCAGAATGCCACTATGCTATGTTTTCTATATGTGAAACAAACAAATGTTTTTCAATGCATGTTATTCATGAATCTTTGTTTGTAACATTTCATGTTGCATGCATAGTTACTTTGTCTTATTGTTAGAACTCCATCTTTCATGCTCATGTTTAGAGTTCTTTGATCCCAGGTTTCAATTCTTGCAAATGGTTTGATATTGATTTTGATGGTGCATGTCAGCTCAAAAATTATTCTTTTTATCACTTACCTACTCGAGGACGAGCATGAGTTAAGCTTGGGGATGCTTGATACGTCGTAAACGTATATATAATTTTTGATGTTCCATGCTTGTTTAGTATTTACTTTGCTTTGTCTACACTTTGAAGTGTTTTTATATGTTTTTCGGGACTAACCTATTAATTTTTGATATTCCATGCTTGTTTTCTTCTGTTTTTGGTTCCAGAAAAGGAAAAAAAATCAATATTCTTGGAATTGGATGGGACAAAAGCCAAAGTCAATATTTTACCGTGGGGAAAACAGAGCCAGAATACGAGACAGAGGGGAGCCACTAGGGGGACACACCCCCTGGCCGCGCGTCTAACCCTAGATCGCGCCTGGGGGGTGCTGCCACCCTGGCTACCCCTGCCTCGCCTCTTCACCTATAAAGACCCTCCGATACCAAAACCCTAAGGACCCGATCAATCTTCCATGAAACAGTCTGTAGCCGCCGCCACCATCGTCCCTAGTTTGGGGGGATCTAAAGCTCTTCCTGGCACCCTGCTGGAGGGGAGATCATCCCGGAGGCCTTCTTCATCACCATGCCAGCCTCCGGTATGAAGTGTGATTAGTTCCACCTTCGACTACGGGTCCGTGTAGTAGCTAGATGGTTGTATCTCCTCCTTTGTGCTACCATGTTTAGATCTTGTGAGCTCCATTCATGATCAAGATCATCTATTTGTAATCATGCATGTTGTGTTTGCCGGGATCCGATGGATATTGAGATTACTATGTCAGATTGATTAATGGTTTTGTCTTATTGATTCTATCATGTCTATGTTGTTTGTGATCTTGCGTGCTGTCCGTTTCTAGTAGCTATCTTGGCCAAGTAGATGCTAGTGACTCCAAGAGGGGGTATTTATGCTCGATAGTGGGTTTATGCCTCTATTTAATCTAAGGGAAGTGAAATAAATCTCTAAGGTTGTAGATGTGTTGTTGCTACTAGGGAGAAAACAACGGTATCTTGTTCATGGAACAAGTGGATTGTTTACCTTACACATTTTGCTTAAAGCAGTTATCCGTTGCTTGCAACTTAATACTGGAGGGGGTTCGGATGATAACCTGAAAGTGGATTACTAGTCATAGATGCAGTTGGATGGCGGTCTATGTATGTTGTTGTATTGCCCAATCAAATCTCATAGGTTCATGAATGTCTAGTATTTCATTGTTATGCCTTGCTCAGTCCTGTCAATTGCCCTGCTGTAATTTGTTTACCCAGCATGTCATGTTTGTTTATCTTAAGGATAACACCTCTAGTGAACTACCGATCCAATCTTTACCATTGATACATCTTCCACTGTTACTGTTTACTTTTTGCAAACCACTATTACCTTCCACACCATACGGTTAACCCTTTATTTTCAGCAAACCGGTAAGATTGACAACCTCACTGTTCGTTGGGGCAAAGTCTTGAGTTTGTATTGTCCAGGTTTCCAAGTTGCTAGAAACACCTTTGAGTCATTTCCTTCCTCCTACTGGTTCGATAATCTTGGTTTCTTACTGAGGGAAGAACTTGCTGATGTGCTCATCATACCTTCCTCTTGGGGTCTCCCAACAAAGCTCTACATTAAACTGAGCCGCCATCAAGATGCAGGTCTTATACAAGATTAGAGGTCTACAACCCGTGATAAAATGAGTTGTGGAGTATGTATGTTGACCCCATGAATAACATGAGAGTTGTTTTCTAGACATCATGTAGGTATAGATGTTGTATAAGATCTGAGTATTGACGTATAAGGTCTATATATTCAATATGGCTGAGCATGTATACTAAGATGATGCCACTCTAATTTTGGCCTTTTAAATAAGATGAGTGTTGTTGTTGAGACACCTTGGAGGTATACATCTAGTACAAGATCCGAGTATTGACGTACAAGGCCTATACCTCCAAGGTGGTCGAGTAGGTACACCGAGAGGATGATATTCTGAGACAAGGAGGGACCAGCAAGATCCCTCGCCCCCCTAACATGCAGAAAAAATTCTTATATCCCCTGATATTTATGCTAAAACTCCTTAAATTTGTGCATTTTAGTACTTCACCCCCCCAACATTTGGCAAGAGGGGAAAAAGTTCCATTAGCCTTCCTCATATAACTTTCTTTCCTCTGCCACTGATTCCGAGTATGTGTGTCGCCCCCGTGAAGAAGAGTGTTGCTACTTGGACACATTGTCTTTTTATGAACTAAGTATAGAAAATAAGGTGCAAAATGGAGCCATTCAAATTTTAGAAAATAATAGACAATATTTTTTTTGGATAATTACCAACTTTTATGAATTTGTACTTCGAACATTTAATTTGAACATGGGCAAACCTTATGTGTTTATTGAGTCTAAGAAGCCCAAATTATATCTCTCTCTGCATTTTTTAGTGGATGGAGCCTAGTTTCTTAGCCGAATTGTTCTTTGTTAAATGGGCCTTGACCGCATCATGAAATGTGCGGTTAATAAAACATGCATTGCACTATTTTATATACAAGTATAGAAGTTGGTAGGTTCTTTGTTGGTTAGTTAGAGAAACTCTAATAGGCGTGTATTCCTCCGTGCGCTAAATTAGTTTTACGTCGCCAGTTATTTATCTTCCGCGCGCGTATTTGCGAACTGCTATTTCGGGCATTGTATAATTTTGGACACACGGATTGTACAGCTATTTCAGAGGCACAAAAATGCACAGCATGCGGCTGTTTGGCGCTTGATCATCATCACACAAACATGAACAATACCACAAAATAGTGAACGATTTTAAACAAATTGAAACCAAATTTTCATTTGTCCAACATACCAATTAAAATCTACAACATAGGCCATAGTTCAACACAACCAAAGAACACACATAGTTCATGCAAACACAAGTAAATCAACAATATTTTTTCTTTGCCATCATCTTCTTTGACATCATATTTTGCACCTCCATCTTGTGCTTGACTAGAATCGACCGGTGATGGTATGGCGCCTTCGTTGCTAGTAGGCATAGATGGTATTGGAGCAACCATTGAAGCCATGAAACCACCCGGAGGAGCTCTCACGCCACCCATGGCTCCGTAGCCTTCATAGCTGGTACCAAGACAATAGAACCGATACGATGTCAATTTCACTATATTATGGGATTTCATGTGAGGATAAACCAGTAAAATTGAGCCAAGATCCAGCACACTGCCAACAGATTGAGGATTTGAAGTTTTTTTAATCTACGACGACACAGAGATTGTTTTCAACAGCAGTTTGAGACTGTTTCATAGCCTAAGCTAGATCCAAGATGCGAAATTATAAATTGTCACCGATTCTCACAATCCTCAATGGATCTCGAAAGAATTAGAAGGTTCCTTCATGCTTGGTCGACCGTAAAAACGTATTCTCAATTACAATCCCAATTTCAACTTCCGATAGAAATGTCAGTTACAAGTCTAGTTGCAACTCATAGTAAAAAGTAGTTACCGTGAAAACAAAATCTCAGTTGCAACCCTAGTTGCGAGTCCTGAGAGAAAACCAGTTACAAGTCCAGTTGGAACTCATAGTAAAAAGTAGGAACATTAAAACAAAACCTCAGTTGCAACCCCAATAGCGATTCCCCGATAAAACACTAGTTAGAAATCTAGTTGCAACTTATAGTGAAAAGAGGACAATGAAAATAAATCCTCAATGGAAATTCCAGTTGCGACTCTCGAGAGAATAGACAACTACAAGTCGAGTTGCAACTCATAGTAAAAAATAGGGACCATGAAAACAAATCCTTACTTGCAAGCACAATTGCGACTCCCAAGAGAAAACGATAGGGGTTCGTAGCATGAAAAACAAAAAAATTCTACCGCATAAACACACACAAGCCAAGATTTATCTACTAGATTGTAGCAATGAGTCGATTAGAGTACTCACCCTCAAAGATTCCAAAGCGGTTAATGAGAGCAGATTCTCGTGGGTGATATAGTCATTCACTTGCGATCTCAAGATCGCGAAGACGATCCTTCCGGCACTGTGTTTCGGCAGCGCTCCTGCAGTCGATCACACGTTCGGTACTTGTTGAAGACCTGACTCTTCCTTGTTCCAGCAAGTAGAGGAGGTTGTAGTTCTTTCCTCGCGATTCCAGCAGCACGACGACGTGGTGTCAGAGTTAGAGGGGAAATCCCGCAGGGCTTCGCCTTAAGCCGGAGCGAGTTATGGTGGAGTAGTAGGATTTCCCTGGCGTCTAGGGTTTATAAGCTGGAGAGGAGGAGGTGGAGCCGACGGCGATCCGGCGGCGGCAGGCGGCGGCTAGGTGGGGTGGGGCTTGTGGTGGTCTTTGGGGGGGAGGGCTCCCCTCCATTTATGACAGGGAGGGGAAGCTTGGGAGAGTCGAGTTTGAATCCTACCCCAACTCCCTCTCCTTCTAGGCGCGTGGTGGAGGGATATAAGGATTCTCTCCATCCTCCACCAGAAAACATTGTCCCAGTTTGACTTTTTGAACTTGTCTTTTGACTTTCAATTTTGGATTTTAATTTCTTTCTTTTAAATGCCCAACCAAGTGACCTAGGACATTCATGTACCCTTCCCCTTTCGGTCCGGTGAACCTTCTAGGCCCTTCTAGATCATTCCGGTGAAAACACCGGAATCATTCCCGTACTCCGGAATTGGACTTTCCTTATATGAACCTTATTCTCCAGACCATTCCGGATCTCCTCGTGATATCCCGGATCCCATCCGAGGCTCCGAACAACATTCAGTCTTCCTACTTACATTCCATATCTACTAAACAACATCGAATCCTTAAGTGTGTCTCCCTACGGTTCGTGAATTATGCAGACATGGCCGAGACTCTTCTCCGATCAATAACCAATAGATATGGCTCCCACATATTTCTATGATTACTTTGCGATCGAATGAACCATTTACATACGATACCAATTTCCCTTTGTCTCGCGATATTTTACTTATCTGAGGCTTGATCGTCGGTATCTCTGCATACCTAGTTCAACCTTGTTACCGATAAGTACTCTTTACTCATTCCTGTGATATGTGATCCCTTGTGAGTCATTCACATGCTTGCAAGCTAATTTGATGACATTCCACCGAGAGGGCCCAGAGTATATCTATCTGTCATATGGATGGATAAATCCCACTCTTGATCCATGTGCCTCAACACATACTTTCTGAATACTCAATGCCACATTTATAACCACCCAGTTACGGTGTGGTGTTTGATGTCATCAAAGTATCCATCTGATGATGGTGATTAGCATGATCTCATGGTCGAAGGAATTAGGTTACTATGTATCAGAAAGCTTATAGCAAACAAACTATTAAAATTACTTGATGTTTATGCTACGCTTATCTATAGGAGTATGTCTATCACACCATTCTCTTAATGATATGATCTTGTTGTTAACAACATCTCAATGTTCATGATCAGGAAACCATAATCATCTATCAACCAACAAGATAGTATTATAAAGAGGCTTTACTAGGGACTCTAATTAGTTTACAAATCACACAAGTATTAATGTTTCCGGTTAATACAGTTATAGCATGAATGTAAAAATTTATCATAAACACAAAGATATAATAATAACTACTTTTATTATTTCCTCTAGGACATATCTCCAACAAAAACGAGTTATAAATCCAGTTGCAAATCATAGTAAAAAGTAGGAATCGTGAAACAAAACCTCAATTGTAAGTCTAGTAGTGATTCCCCGAGAAAAATCCAGTTACAAGTCTAGTTATAACTCATAGTGAAGAAACCACAAAAATAATCCTTAGTTGCAATCCCATTTGCAACTTGGTGAGAAAGGTGGTTGCAAGTCTATATGAAACTCCATATTAAATAATAAGGGACACACTAAATATAATTTATTACATAAAAAACAAAAAAATATCATAAGCTACACACTGAATACAATTTACTACATCACAAAAAACACTAGAAAGAAGGATGTTTTGAAAATTTAGAACTAATATGATAGAATATTATCATGTTGTTTAATCGTGTCAATCAACTTTGAAGAAGTCGAGGCTGATCCATTAATGTTTGATAAAACAGTTAAGCTCTTCATGCTTGATGTCTACTATTGCAATGACAAAGATCCTGCTTCGCCTAGAGCCCTAGATATTGGGTCTCGGGCATCTTCATCCGCCAGTAGTATGTGAGCAGGGCCGAGGTCTTTTCGCTAGCACTTGCGTTGCCCCCCGCGGGCGACCGGGCGCTCTAACCCTAGCCCCGCCCTAGTCCCTCCTTCCCCTCCTCGTCCCGCCATTGTCGTGCGCGCCGGGCAAAGCCGGTGGCGGCGCGGCGGTCTCTCCTCGTAAGGGGCCAGCGGGTTGGCTCGGCTCACGGCGGTCCTCCCCCACTCCGGCGTGGTCTTCTGGTTGCAGCGCGGCGGCTCCGGGCTGCTGGACGCGGCAGCGCCGTGCGCATATTCCCTCCCCTCTCGTTGATCCTTCCCGGCGACGCCTG
This sequence comes from Avena longiglumis, assembly GCA_030063025.1. Classification (NCBI taxonomy): domain Eukaryota; kingdom Viridiplantae; phylum Streptophyta; class Magnoliopsida; order Poales; family Poaceae; genus Avena; species Avena longiglumis. The sequence goes on from CP125977.1 coordinate 475,695,942, forward strand.
GAACCGCCCGATCTGGGATGATGCGGGCCAGGCGGGCCTGCCATGGCCAGGAAAGGGTGTGTGCAGGGTGGTCGCTCTGGAGGCGCTGGCGGCGAGGCAGTGGGTGCGGACGCAGCATTTGGGCGGCAGCGGTGGCGGTAGGTCATGGTGTTGGGCGAGGCGGCCCAGATCTTGGCCCGTTTGGGCCCGATCTGGGTGCACCGGGCTGAACCTATGGGTCTCGGGCAGCGGGGCTCGGGTGCCTACCCCCTGGCTACTTGGTCGGGGCGCCGGAGTTGGGGCAGGAGGGCCAAATTCCGGTGGTCACAGGGCAGTCCCCGTGTGCCGGCGAGATCGGAGCCAGGTGCGCCGGGTCTTGTGATGTACTCCCTCGTCGCGGTGAAATGGACGCTGGGGCTATGACTTGGGTTCTTCTCAGAGCGACGACATTCTGATTGGCCCGAGTGAACACGGTAGCGATGTCGCTACTGCTTGGCGGCGGGGATCCGCGGTGGTGGCGGATCCACTGGGTGAAAGAAGAGTAGGGGACCGTGCTAGGGTTGGCGGCGACAGTGACACCCTTGCTGCAGTGTGGCGGCAGGGCTTCACGAGTCCTTTGAGGCTCGGCCGGGCCAGGTGGTTCTGGTTTGCCCTTGTTGCTGCATCCAGTCGGCTATCGCCCTAGGCGGTGGAGGCAGTTCCCTCCCGCGAGTTACTTTGCCGCCGACCGCCGCCGAGGTTCCCTTCTTTTCGGTTGTACCAGTCTCGCATTGTGGGTCGCGGTGAGACGGCGATGGCGACTGCAAGACCGTGGTGGCGCGTACAGGTGGGCGGCGAGCAGGGTGGAGCCATCCGAAGCGTCCAAGAGCTTGGTTTTTTGAGGGATCGGGAGAAATCCTTGTCGTTCCGGCACCGACGTGGTGACGCCTGTGGGTGTCGCCGACCTTCCTGAAGGGCGTCGGGAGTATCTCTTCCCCACCTCTTGTTGCGTATCAGGGGAAACTCTAGGACTAGTCCGGGCAGCAGCGTCGTTGTCGTCGCTTTCCTTCTTGGAGGTGTTGCTTGGTACGCGATGCTTCGGAGCGCTAGGAGCGTGGTAGGAATTCTTCGGTGGAAGCAGCGGTTGCGGGTCATCATCGTTTTCGTCGAGCCACTGTTGACGGCTTTATTTTCTCTTCTTTTTCTTCTTTATTTTCTTTTCTCTTTTTCTCTGTTGTTTTCTTTGGGCGTTGTGCTGTCTGACCCACAGCGGTCTCAAGTTATCGCTATATTAATATAGCTGGGCGTATGCCTGTTTCGAGAAAGAGCCCTAGATATTGTTTTTTTTATAATAGCCCCAGAATATTGGTTTCCTCATACAACTCCGATTTTGCACATTGGTTTCACTATTTTTATAGAGAATTCTAGAGAGTGGTGACAAATATTGGAAGGTTGACAACATATTGGGCATGGTTGTACACCGTTCATATCTTATAGTTTGAAACATTACAAAAAAACAAGCTCAAAATTGAAAAAATATATCAAAAAACTGGTGAGAAAAAATAATAACTAATGGAGAATCACGATGGCAAACCAGACATCGTAGGCACTCTCCTCTTTCCCCTCTTGTATTTCTCTCTAAAAATAAAATGGCAAACTATTTATGGTCGGGATGAAGAAAAAATATTACTGTCGCATCTTAAATTTATAGGCCCCTTTCATCTTTGTATATCTGTCTGTATCACACGGTACAACCAACTTATGATTTTGGATGCTTGACACAGTTTTGTTCTAGGAAAACTATTTATGGTTTTGGTTTCAACACTAGAGGAAAAAGGGCCATCCGTTCGCGACCCCTCGGAGCATTAGTCCCGGTTGCGCCAGCAACCGGGACTAAGGCTGGCACGCGTCCCGGTTGGAGCGGGCACGGGGCCAGGGGCATGGGTCCCGGTTGGTAAGGGGGCATGCGTCCCGGTTGGAGCCACCAACCGGGACTAAAGGTTTGGCCACAGCCACGTGGCCTGGCACGCACCTTTAGTCCCGGTTGCTGGCTTCAACCGGGACTAAAGGCCCCTTGCCCTCTATAAATGCAACGCCCCAGCCCCCTCTGCCTCCACTCTGTTTTTTCGAATGGTGTAAGGTGTGAGGGTGTGTGCTAGTTTTTTTTCATGCATGCATTGAAGGTGTTTGTTGAAATGTTTGAGTGAAAAATCCCGTTGAATTTCTCATAGAACAAAAATATAGAAGGTGTCCGAGACGCACTTGAGCTTTCTCCTCTTTATTTCCCTCGATCGAGGTTAGCAATCTTATCTTTTCTAGGTCATTGATACAATTCATGTGTCGGTGTGAATTGGTTATTTCACTATTTATGATGTCCTGTTTTTTTATAAACTTACTTATATGATGCAGATGAATGGTCGGGAATGGATGTACGGTGACCAGCGGGTAGCCGGGTATATCAAAGGCATGGATAAATTTATCGATGTGCCTACGGCAAACAAAGAGAATGGATTTATACGTTGTCCATGTGTTCAATGTCGGAACAACAAGGAGTACTCTTCCTCGAAAATCATTCGCGGCCACCTGATTATGAAAGGTTTCATGCCCAACTATAATTGCTGGACCAAGCACGGGGAAAGAGGGGTTATGATGGAAGATGGTGAAGAAGAAGATGATGATAACAACTATCATCATATGTTTCCTGAATACAGTGATACTGCAATGGAAGACAATGGAGAGGAAAAAGGTGAAGAACGGGCATCAGATGAGCGGTGATGAACTTGGTAGGGTCATTTCGATGCAAAGCGAGACTGAAAACAGAAAATGAGAAGTTGAACTTAGAGGGCATGTTAGAAGATCACAAGAAATTATTGTACCCAAATTGTGAAGATGGCAGCACAAAGCTCGATACGACCTTTGGAATTGTTGCGATGGAAGGCGAGTGTGGTCTAACCGACTCCTCATTTGAAAAGATGCTGAAAATAATGAAGCCGAAGTTTCCAAAACATAACGAACTTCCGAGTACCTCTGAAGCAAAGAAGACTCTCGTCTCCGGGATTAGATGTGCAAAAGATACATGCATGCATTAATGATCGCATCCTCTACCGATAAGGAGTATGAGAATTTAGATAAATGCCGGTATGCAAGCGTTGCGGTATAAGATCGACGAGATGACCACGGTGATGTTGAGGAGAGCCCCTCCTAAGAGGGTTCCTGCTAAGGTTATGTGGTATTCTCCTATAATACCAAGGTTGAAACGCATGTTCGTAAACAAAGAGCATGCCAGTTGTTGCGATGGCACAAAGAAGACCGTAAGAAAGACGGGAGTTGAGACACCTGGCGATGGGTCACAGTGGAGAAAAATCGAGAGACTTCCCGGACTTTGCGGTGGCCAAGGAACTTATGGTTTGGTCTAAGTACGGATGGCATGAATCCTTTTGGGGAGCGAGCTGCGATCACAGACTGGCTCGTGACTCTATGTATCTACAACTGCCTCCTTGGTTTACGCATGAAGCGTAAGTTCATTATGATGCCGGTGCTCATCCAAGGCCCAAGCAACCGGGCAACGACATTTATGTGTACCTTAGGCCATTAGTTGAAGAACTCTTACGGTTGTGGGGCAAACCAGGTGTACGTCGTGGGATGAGAACAAACAGAGCCATTTAATCTACGAGGGTTGTTATTCGTAACCATCAATGATTGGCTGCTCTTAGTAACCTTCGTGACGGACAAACAAAGGATATAAGGCATGCACCCTGTTTAGATAAGACCGAAGGTACATATTTGCATAAATGCAAGAAGGTTGTGTACCTAGCGAATCGACGATTTCTTCCGACCAATCATCTCGTAAGAAATAAAGGCAAGCATTTCAAAGGTGAGGCAGATCACTGGAAAAATCCTGAACTCCCTGGTGGTGATGATGTATTTGGTATGGTCAAGGACGTAGAAGTAATGTTTGGAAAGGGTCCCGGCGGTCAATCAGTTCCGACGCAGCGCTCGCAGGACACGCACCCATGTGGAAGAAGAAATCTATATTTTGGGAGCTGCCATATTGGAAAGTCCTGCGTGTCCGCTCTTCAATCGACGTGATGCACGTGACGAAGAATCTCAGCGTGAACCTGCTAGGATTCCTAGGCGTGTATGGGAAGACAAAAGATACACCTGAAGCACGGAAGGACCAACAAATTATGAAAGTGGGTCCGGTTTGTACTACAGGTACATGATCTATCGCTCGTGATTTTTTGAAAAAATCATTTTTAGACTCGCAATATGTGGTTTCTTCAGAGATCCAATGCAAGTTCTAACGATGCCTGTCCCCTATCTTCATGCACACCGGTTCGACCATAGTTAGAAATTCAGATAATTCAAAACGGGCATAATAAATCCAAAAAAAATCCGAACAATGAAAATCCTTCGCGTGGTGTCATATTATGTTACATAGTTGAAAGGAAAAATACCAGACTTGGTATATTGATCATGTTTCGAAAAAACCTTCACAAAATGACCTATCATGTTCGAGGTTTCATGGCTTTCGGTCCAAATGACCGATGTTATGTGCTGAATCACGGCATAGTTTGTGATGTTGTGCCCATATTATGCATGTGTGTGGACATTGGTATGGAGAACAATGTTGCAGGAGGAAGTTTTCCTTTTTGTCGCACGGAAAAGCCCTTTTCCATTTTCCGAGCAAAAACGGGTCGTTTTGTGAAGTAACCACCAAAATGCCGTTTCACAATGCTACCGTCCCATTTTCCTAAAATACTAGACCACCTTACATGGACTATCTCCCAACCGGTACATCTCAAACCTTTTCGTCCATCCCGGGTAAAAAGGACAAATGTCTGCCGAATCGGTAGGAAGTGGGTCCGGTTTGTACTACAGGTACATGATCTATCGCCCGTGATTTTTTGAAAAAATCATTTTTAGACTCGCAATATGTGGTTTCTTCAGAGATCCAATGCAAGTTCTAACGATGCCCGTCCCCTATCTTCATGCACACCGGTTCGACCATAGTTAGAAATTCAGATAATTCAAAACGGGCATAATAAATTCAAAAAAATCCGAACAATGAAAATCCTTTGCGTGGTGTCATATTATGTTACATAGTTGAAAGGAAAAATACCAGACTTGGTATATTGATCATGTTTCAAAAACCTTCACAAAATGACCTATCATGTTCGAGGTTTCATGGCTTTCGGTCCAAATGACCGATGTTATGTGCTGAATCACGGCATAGTTTGTGATGTTGTGCCCATATTATGCATGTGTGGACATTGGTATGGAGAACAATGTTGCAGAGGAAGTTTTCCTTTTGTCGCACGGAAAAGCCCTTTTCCATTTTCCGCAAAAAAGCGGGTCGCTTTGTGAAGTAACCACCAAAATGCCGTTTCACAATGCTACCGTCCCATTTTCCTAAAATACTAGACCACCTTACATGGACTATCTCCCAACCGGTACATCTCAAACCTTTTCTTCCATCCGGTAAAAGGACAAATGTCTGTAGAATCGCAGGAAGTGGGTCGGTTTGTACTACAGTACATGATCTATCGCCCGTGATATTTTGAAAAATCATTTTAGACTCGCAATATGTGGTTTCTTGAGATCCAATGCAAGTTCTAACGATGCCCGTCCCTATCTTCATGCACACCGGTTCGACCATAGTTAGAAATTCGGATAATTCAAAACGGGCATAATAAATTCAAAAAATCCGAACAATGAAAATCCTTCGTGGTGTCATATTATGTTACATAGTTGAAAGGAAAAATACCAGACTTGGTATATTGATCATGTTTCAAAAAACCTTCACAAAATGACCTATCATGTTCGAGGTTTCATGGCTTTCGGTCCAAATGACCGATGTTATGTGTGAATCACGGCATAGTTTGTGATGTTGTGCCCATATTATGCATGTGTGTGGACATTGGTATGGAGAACAATGTTGCAGGAGGAAGTTTTCCTTTTGTCATGCGGAAAAGCCCTTTTCCATTTTCCGAGCGCAAAAACGGGTCGTTGTGAAGTAACCACCAAAATGCCGTTTCACAATGCTACCGTCCCATTTTCCTAAAATACTAGACCACCTTACATGGACTATCTCCCAACGGTACATCTCAAACCTTTTGTCCATCCGGGTAAAAGGACAAATGTCTGCCGAATCGGGAAGTGGGTCCGGTTTGTACTACGGTACATGATCTATCGCCGTGATTTTTGAAAAAATCATTTTAGACTCGCAATATGTGGTTTCTTCAGAGATCCAATGCAAGTTCTAACGATGCCGTCCCTATCTTCATGCACACGGTTCGACCATAGTTAGAAATTCGGATAATTCAAAAGCGGGCATAATAAATTCAAAAAAATCCGAACAATGAAAATCCTTCACGTGGTGTCATATTATGTTACATAGTTGAAAGGAAAAATACAGACTTGGTATATTGATCATGTTTGAAAAAACCTTCACAAAATGACCTATCATGTTCGAGGTTTCATGGCTTTCGATCCAAATGACCGATGTTATGTCTTTGAATCACGGCATAGTTTGTGATGTTGTGCCCATATTATGCATGTGTGTGGACATTGGTATGGAGAACAATGTTGCAGAGGAAGTTTTCCTTTTTGCATACGGAAAAGCCCTTTTCCATTTTCCGAGCGCAAAAGCAGGTCGTTTGTGAAGTAACCACCAAAATGCCGTTTCACAATGCTACCGTCCCATTTTCCTAAAATACTAGACCACCTTACATGGACTATCTCCCAACGGTACATCTCAAACCTTTTCTTCCATCCGGGTAAAAGGACAAATGTCTCAGAATCGGCGAAGTGGGTCGGTTTGTACTACAGTACATGATCTATCGCCCGTGATTTTTGAAAAAATCATTTTAGACTCGCAATATGTGGTTTCTTGAGAGATCCAATGCAAGTTCTAACGATGCGTCCCCTATCTTCATGCACACCGGTTCGACCATAGTTAGAAATTCAGATAATTCAAAGCGGGCATAATAAATTCAAAAAAACCGAACAATGAAAATCCTTGGCGTGGTGTCATATTATGTTACATAGTTGAAAGGAAAAATACCGGACTTGGTATATTGATCATGTTTCAAAAACCTTCACAAAATGACCTATCATGTTCGAGGTTTCATGGCTTTCGGTCCAAATGACCGATGTTATATGTCTTGAATCATGGCATAGTTTGTGATGTTGTGCCCATATTATGCATGTGTGTGGACATTGGTATGGAGAACAATGTTGCAGGAGGAAGTTTTCCTTTTTATCGCACGGAAAAGCCCTTTTCCATTTTCCGAGCGCAAAAAACGGGTCGTTTTGTGAAGTAACCACCAAAATGCCGTTTCACAATGCTACCATCCCATTTTCCTAAAATACTAGACCACCTTACATGGACTATCTCCCAACCGGCACATCTCAAACCTTTTTGTCCATCCCGGGTAAAAGGACAAATGTCTGTAGAATCGGTAGGAAGTGGGTCGGTTTGTACTACAGTACATGATCTATCGCCGTGATTTTTGAAAAATCATTTTAGACTCGCAATATGTGGTTTCTTCACAGATCCAATGCAAGTTCTAACGATGCCCGTCCCTATATTCATGCACACGGTTCGACCATAGTTAGAAATTCGGATAATTCAAAGCGGGCATAATAAATTCAAAAAATCCGAACAATGAAAATCCTTGGCGTGGTGTCATATTATGTTACATAGTTGAAAGGAAAAATACAGACTTGGTATATTGATCATGTTTGAAAAACCTTCACAAAATGACCTATCATGTTCGAGGTTTCATGGCTTTGGTCCAAATGACCGATGTTATGTCTTGAATCACGGCATAGTTTGTGATGTTGTGCCCATATTATGCATGTGTGTGGATATTGGTATGGAGAACAATGTTGCAGAGGAAGTTTTCCTTTTTCGCATGCGGAAAAGCACTTTTCCATTTTCCGGCGCAAAAACGGGTCGTTTGTGAAGTAACCACCAAAATGCCGTTTCACAATGCTACCGTCCCATTTTCCTAAAATACTAGACCACCTTACATGGACTATCTCCCAACCGGTACATCTCAAACCTTTTCGTCCATCCGGGTAAAAGGACAAATGTCTGCCGAATCGGTAGGAAGTGGGTCGGTTTGTACTACAGTACATGATCTATCGCCCGTGATTTTTGAAAAATCATTTTAGACTCGCAATATGTGGTTTCTTCAGAGATCCAATGCAAGTTCTAACGATGCCGTCCCTATCTTCACGCACACCGGTTCGACCATAGTTAGAAATTGAGATAATTCAAAGCGGGCATAATAAATTCAAAAAAATCCGAACAATGAAAATCCTTGGCGTGGTGTCATATTATGTTACATAGTTGAAAGGAAATATACCAGACTTGGTATATTGATCATGTTTCAAAAACCTTCACAAAATGACCTATCATGTTGGAGGTTTCATGGCTTTCGGTCCAAATGACCGATGTTATGTCTTGAATCACGGCATAGTTTGTGATGTTGTGCCCATATTATGCATGTGTGTGGACATTGGTATGGAGAACAATGTTGCGGAGGAAGTTTTCCTTTTATGTACGGAAAAGCCCTTTTCCATTTTCGAGCACAAAAAGCGGGTCGTTTTGTGAAGTAACCACCAAAATGCCGTTTCACAATGCTACCGTCCCATTTTCCTAAAATACTAGACCACCTTACATGGACTATCTCCCAACGGTACATCTCAAACCTTTTCGTCCATCCGGGTAAAAGGACAAATGTCTGTAGATCGGTGGGAAGTGGGTCGGTTTGTACTACAGTACATGATCTATCGCCTGTGATTTTTGAAAAATCATTTTAGACTCGCAATATGTGGTTTCTTGAGAGATCCAATGCAAGTTCTAACGATGCGTCCCCTATCTTCATGCACACGGTTCGACCATAGTTAGAAATTCGATAATTCAAAGCGGGCATAATAAATTCAAAAAAATCCGAACAATGAAAATCCTTGGCGTGGTGTCATATTATGTTACATAGTTGAAAGGAAAAATACCAGACTTGGTATATTGATCATGTTTTGAAAAACCTTCACAAAATGACCTATCATGTTCGAGGTTTCATGGCTTTCGGTCCAAATGACCGATGTTATGCTGAATCACGGCATAGTTTGTGATGTTGTGCCTATATTATGCATGTGTGTGGACATTGGTATGGAGAACAATGTTGCAGGAGGAAGTTTTCCTTTTGTCGCACGGAAAAGCCCTTTTCCATTTTCGAGCGCAAAAGCGGGTCGCTTGTGAAGTAACCACCAAAATGCCGTTTCACAATGCTACCGTCCCATTTTCCTAAAATACTAGACCACCTTACATGGACTATCTCCCAACGGTACATCTCAAACCTTTTCTTCCATCCTGGGTAAAAGGACAAATGTCTGTAGAATCGGCAGGAAGTGGGTCCGGTTTGTACTACAGTACATGATCTATCGCCGTGATTTTTGAAAAATCATTTTAGACTCGCAATATGTGGTTTCTTGAGATCCAATGCAAGTTCTAACGATGCCGCCCCTATCTTCATGCACACCGGTTCGATCATAGTTAGAAATTCAGATAATTCAAAGCGGGCATAATAAATTCAAAAAAATCCGAACAATGAAAATCCTTCGTGGTGTCATATTATGTTACATAGTTGAAAGGAAAAATACCAGACTTGGTATATTGATCATGTTTCAAAAACCTTCACAAAATGACCTATCATGTTCGAGGTTTCATGGCTTTCGGTCCAAATGACCGATGTTATGTCTTGAATCACGGCATAGTTTGTGATGTTGTGCCCATATTATGCATGTGTGTGGACATTGGTATGGAGAACAATGTTGCAGGAGGAAGTTTTCCTTTTTGTCGCGGAAAAGCCCTTTTCCATTTTCCGGCGCAAAAAGCGAATCGTTTGTGAAGTAACCACCAAAATGCCGTTTCACAATGCTACCGTCCCATTTTCCTAAAATACTAGACCACCTTACATGGACTATCTCCCAACGGTACATCTCAAACCTTTTCGTCCATCCGGGTAAAAGGACAAATGTCTGTAGAATCGGTAGGAAGTGGGTCCGGTTTGTACTACAGTACATGATCTATCGCCGTGATTTTTGAAAAATCATTTTAGACTCGCAATATGTGGTTTCTTCAGAGATCCAATGCAAGTTCTAACGATGCCCGTCCCTATCTTCATGCACACGGTTCGACCATAGTTAGAAATTCAGATAATTCAAAGCGGGCATAATAAATTCAAAAAAATCCGAACAATGAAAATCCTTCGTGGTGTCATATTATGTTACATAGTTGAAAGGAAAAATACCAGACTTGGTATATTGATCATGTTTCAAAAACCTTCACAAAATGACCTATCATGTTCGAGGTTTCATGGCTTTGGTCCAAATGACCGATGTTATGTCTTGAATCACGGCATAGTTTGTGATGTTGTGCCCATATTATGCATGTGTGTGGACATTGGTATGGAGAACAATGTTGCATGAGGAAGTTTTCCTTTTTGTCGCATACGGAAAAGCCCTTTTCCATTTTCCGGCGCAAAAAGCGGTTTTGTGAAGTAACCACCAAAATGCCGTTTCACAATGCTACCGTCCCATTTTCCTAAAATACTAGACCACCTTACATGGACTATCTCCCAACCGGTACATCTCAAACCTTTTCTTCCATCCCGGGTAAAAAGGACAAATGTCTACCGAATCGGCAGAAGTGGGTCCGGTTTGTACTACAGGTACATGATCTATCGCCCGTGATTTTTTGAAAAAATCATTTTTAGACTCGCAATATGTGGTTTCTTCAGAGATCCAATGCAAGTTCTAACGATGCCCGTCCCCTATCTTCATGCACACCGGTTCGACCATAGTTATAAATTCAGATAATTCAAAACGGGCATAATAAATTCAAAAAAAATCCGAACAATGAAAATACTTCGTGTGGTGTCATATTATGTTACATAGTTGAAAGGAAAAATACCAGACTTGGTATATTGATCATGTTTCGAAAAAACCTTCACAAAATGACCTATCATGTTCGAGGTTTCATGGCTTTCGGTCCAAATGACCGATGTTATGTGCTGAATCACGGCATAATTTGTGATGTTGTGCCCATATTATGCATGTGTGTGGACATTGGTATGGAGAACAATGTTGCAGGAGGAAGTTTTCCTTTTTATGCATACGGAAAAGCCCTTTTCCATTTTCCGGCGAAAAAGCGGGTCGTTTTGTGAAGTAACCACCAAAATGCCGTTTCACAATGCTACCGTCCATTTTCCTAAAATACTAGACCACCTTACATGGACTATCTCCCAACGGTACATCTCAAACCTTTTCGTCCATCCGGGTAAAAGGACAAATGTCTGTAGAATCGGCAGGAAGTGGGTCCGGTTTGTACTACAGTACATGATCTATCGCCGTGATTTTTGAAAAAATCATTTTAGACTTCGCAATATGTGGTTTCTTGAGAGATCCAATGCAAGTTCTAACGATGCGTCCCTATCTTCATGCACACCGGTTCGACCATAGTTAGAAATTCGATAATTCAAAACAGGCATAATAAATTCAAAAAAATCCGAACAATGAAAATCCTTCGTGGTGTCATATTATGTTACATAGTTGAAAGGAAAAATACCAGACTTGGTATATTGATCATGTTTCAAAAACCTTCACAAAATGACCTATCATGTTCGAGGTTTCATGGCTTTCGGTCCAAATGACCGATGTTATGTCTTGAATCACGGCATAGTTTGTGATGTTGTGCCCATATTATGCATGTGTGTGGACATTGGTATGGAGAACAATGTTGCGGAGGAAGTTTTCCTTTTTGTCGGAAAAGCCCTTTTCCATTTCCGAGCGCAAAAAGCGGGTCGTTTGTGAAGTAACCACCAAAATGCCGTTTCACAATGCTACCGTCCCATTTTCCTAAAATACTAGACCACCTTACATGGACTATCTCCCAACGGTACATCTCAAACCTTTTCTTCCATCCGGGTAAAAGGACAAATGTCTGTAGAATCGGTAGGAAGTGGGTCCGGTTTGTACTGGTACATGATCTATCGCCCGTGATTTTTGAAAAATCATTTTAGACTTCGCAATATGTGGTTTCTTGAGAGATCCAATGCAAGTTCTAACGATGCCCGTCCCTATCTTCATGCACACGGTTCGACCATAGTTAGAAATTCAGATAATTCAAAAGCGGGCATAATAAATTCAAAAAATCCGAACAATGAAAATCCTTCGTGGTGTCATATTATGTTACATAGTTGAAAGGAAAAATACGGACTTGGTATATTGATCATGTTTGAAAAAACCTTCACAAAATGACCTATCATGTTCGAGGTTTCATGGCTTTCGGTCCAAATGACCGATGTTATGTCTTGAATCACGGCATAGTTTGTGATGTTGTGCCCATATTATGCATGTGTGTGGACATTGGTATGGAGAACAATGTTGCGGAGGAAGTTTTCCTTTTTGCATACGGAAAAGCCCTTTTCCATTTTCCGAGCAAAAAAGCGGGTCGTTTGTGAAGTAACCACCAAAATGCCGTTTCACAATGCTACCGTCCCATTTTCCTAAAATACTAGACCACCTTACATGGACTATCTCCCAACCGGTACATCTCAAACCTTTTCTTCCATCCGGGTAAAAGGACAAATGTCTAGAATCGGCGAAGTGGGTCCGGTTTGTACTACAGTACATGATCTATCGCCGTGATTTTTGAAAAAATCATTTTAGACTCGCAATATGTGGTTGCTTGAGATCCAATGCAAGTTCTAACGATGCGTCCCCTATCTTCATGCACACCGGTTCGACCATAGTTATAAATTCAGATAATTCAAAGCGGGCATAATAAATTCAAAAAATCCGAACAATGAAAATACTTAGGTGGTGTCATATTATGTTACATAGTTGAAAGGAAAAATACCGGACTTGGTATATTGATCATGTTTCAAAAACCTTCACAAAATGACCTATCATGTTCGAGGTTTCATGGCTTTGTCCAAATGACCGATGTTATGTCTTGAATCACGGCATAGTTTGTGATGTTGTGCCCATATTATGCATGTGTGTGGACATTGGTATGGAGAACAATGTTGCGGAGGAAGTTTTCCTTTTTCGCATACGGAAAAGCCCTTTTCCATTTTCGGCAAAAGCGCAAAATTCGCTTTTATGAAGTAACCACCAAAATGCCGTTTCACAATGCTACCGTCCATTTTCCTAAAATACTAGACCACCTTACATGGACTATCTCCCAACCGGTACATCTCAAACCTTTTCGTCCATCCGGGTAAAAGGACAAATGTCTTAGAATCGGCGAAGTGGTCCGGTTTGTACTACAGTACATGATCTATCGCCCGTGATTTTTGAAAAATCATTTTAGACTCGCAATATGTGGTTTCTTGAGAGATCCAATGCAAGTTCTAACGATGCGTCCCTATCTTCATGCACACCGGTTCGATCATAGTTAGAAATTCAGATAATTCAAAGCGGGCATAATAAATTCAAAAAATCCGAACAATGAAAATCCTTCGTGGTGTCATATTATGTTACATAGTTGAAAGGAAAAATACCAGACTTGGTATATTGATCATGTTTCAAAAAACCTTCACAAAATGACCTATCATGTTTGAGGTTTCATGGCTTCGGTCCAAATGACCGATGTTATGTCTGAATCACGGCATAGTTTGTGATGTTGTGCCCATATTATGCATGTGTGTGGACATTGGTATGGAGAACAATGTTGCAGGAGGAAGTTTTCCTTTTGTATACGGAAAAGCCCTTTTCCATTTTCCGAGCAAAAAAGCGAATCGTTTTAAAAATTAATATTCAAAAATAGAATATAAGTTAATTCATTTTAAAAGGTTACATTAATTATTTTTAAAATAGAATATGTTTTTGAATTATTTATTCTAATCCATACACTTCCTATGTTTAAAGTTTTCTAAATTCCAAATTGATATTAAAAAATATAAGTTAATTCATTTTAATTGTAAATGGTTCATATTTTAAAAGGTGACATTAATTATTTTTAAAAATAGAATATGTTTTTGAATTATTTATTCAAATCCAAACACTTCTTATGTTTAAAGTTTTCTAAATTCCAAATTGATATTAAAAAATATAAGTTAATTCATTTTTAATTGTAAATGGTTCATATTTTAAAAGGTGACATTAATTATTTTTAAAAATAGAATATGTTTTGAATTATTTATTCAAATCAAACACTTCTTATGTTTAAAGTTTTTCTAAATTCCAATTTGATATTAAAAAATATAAGTTAATTCATTTTAATTGTAAATGGTTCATATTTTAAATGGTTACATTAATTATTTTTTAAAGCAGAAAATGGTTTTGAATTATTTATTCAAATCCAAACACTTCTTATGTTTAAAGTTTTTCTAAGTTCCAAATTAATTATCATTTAAAAACAATACAAATTTAAACCCCAAAAAAAAAAAAATAAGAAAACGAGAGAAAAAATACGAAAATTTTGAAAATAGGGGAATATGTCCCTTGGAGCCACCAACGGACTAAAGACCTCAAGGCCAACGCTTGGGCTTGAAAATATTGGAGTATAGGTCCCGGTTGGTGGCTCCAACTGACGTGTCTTTAGTCCTGGAGCCAGCCACCCAGCGTTAAAATCGCCCGCTGTTGTCTCGCCACGCTCCCTGCTACTTTTCCCCTCATGCGTGACCTCAATCGCTGGATTGGAAAGCTCCGCCTGTCGCCTCCGTCGATTCGGCGTCTCCCGAGCTTCCCGACCTCGCCACCACCTCCGTCGTGTTCTGGTGAGCTGATCCTCACACGGTTCTTCTTTCTCCCTCTCCTCCTGCTACTCTCCGCGTGTGCCCAGCGCTGGCCGCTCGAGCTCGACGGAGGCGGCCTCCGGTGACCAACAAACAAGGGCGGCGCCACTCCTCCTCCATCGCGCTCTCTCTAACGCGCCCATCCGCGTCCAGCTGCTTCGCCCGCCGCTTGCCGCTGCCTGCGAGCTCACCGCCCGGCGGCGTCGTCTTGGCGTCTCGTGCTTTCGTGGCGGTGATGTGCCTAGGGCCCATCGTCGACCTCGGTGGGTAGGCTTCTACGTGGTAGGAAAATTATCTGTCAGCGTGGAGGCTGAGTTGGCACTGGGGCCCTTACGATCTCACCGGCTAGGCGCCCGGTGTAAAACTATTTGCCTTTTTTAATTCCGAAAATGACTTAATATTGTAAAATCAATAACTTATTGTTTATAAGTCGAAAAATACAAATAATATATCAAATTGTTCGAAAAATGAAACCTATCTATCTAAACTATAATCATGCATTGTTCAACAACTTAAATGACAAGTATAATTAGAAGAACAAATGCACCCTCTCATATGTTCGGAGTTTCCCGAGTTAGGGTTTTCACCCCTCGATTAAATCGTCGAGCATGTCTTAGGGTTACATTCAATGCAAATTAACTTGTCATATCATCATACTTGCTCGAGCATTGCATCGATGCCATGTGTTGATTGTTTCCCTTTCTTTTGGTGTTTTGATTATTAGGTTTATTATTAGTTAGGTATTATTAGGTTTATTAATTACTTTGGTATTATTGGTCTTCGATTCACTGGATCCTGTGGGTAGCCCCAGACCGATTCACATTGTCAAGCAACTTAGGTGCATGTGGGTTCGACGATGTGCCTATCTACTACGGTTTCCCTTTCTCTTCATTTTTATTATTGTGTATGTATATATTAGGGTTTCTCGAATTAGGGTTTATATCTCTCAACACCGTACTTAACTTTCTCCTTTAGCCGCTTTGACTTATTCGTTTTACACCTATGCGTAAAATATGGACCCACACGTCGAGGCGAAGAAAAGAAGAGTTGATCCAAGGTGTGATCCGTGGGGAAGATAATTTAGGCGTATCAACGTTTACGAACAACTCGGTGAGGTGATCCTCTTTTACCGAGTAGACAACTTGTTTGAGGTTGAAGGTGTTGCCTTCTGCGAGAGAAGGCGATGCCTTGTGTAATCGAGAAGACGACCGCTCGGCAAGGTGCATGTAATATAAATCAATTCATTAATTAATCATCTGCTATCTATATAGAAATAATGTGGCGATCTTTCTTCTTTTAGCCCTCGAATCGAAGGAATCTCTGAAAAGAGCGGACGAGGCCCAACCAAAAGTTGGAAGACCATGAGAGGTTCGGGATCGAAGATGTTCTTTGTGAGCAATGACAGCACTCCGGGTTGTCGCAACCAAATTTGTGGCACAATGCGAGTAATCGTTAGGGACTTAATCCGATCACCATTAGAAATTGGAATAGGCCTGCTAATGCGGATGAAGAGGAACATGTTTATTTGTCCCTAACCACGCCAAAGATTTCTTGTGGAAGAGGCTCATGGTTAATTTCAAACTACGAAGATAGAGCTGGATCCAAATGCGGAGGATCGATTGAGGACGCCTTACAACATGGGAGAGCCATGGAGGCTAAGGTCGTGGAGTGGGCTTTGAAGAAGATGGCCCATGTTTCAACTGGAAGAAAAGATTGCACCTTGACTATGTCGTGAAAAGAAGACTCGATTTCAAGAATATTCGGTTTGAGAAGATAAAACCATTACAGGATGAGTTTGTGGAATACAAGAAATCGAGAAAAAGCTAAGAAAATGTCTAAACGAATAAGTGAATCTTGCTAACAAGAAGTATCACCATACTATGGGGCAAGGTGGCTACGAGTGGCATTCCTAAGTGGGAGAAACTTGAGCAGGAACTGCGTGATAAAAATATCACCCCAGATGCGATTGGGTAGAGCGCAAGGAATTGGTTTTACGGGCATGGGGGCACGTTGGACTCGGAAGGAGGTGTATATATACGACATAAAGAAGACCCTTGCCAATCGAGAGGATCGAAAAGCGATAAAGGCTGTTAAAGATGGGGACTTCATTCCCGATAGAGAATGATGAGCTCACACTCGCCCTTGGAAATAAGGAACATGATGGACGAACACGAGGAACAATAGGCTCCCAATCATGGAGGACTGGGTTTCGAAGAGGAAGAAATATCTGATAGAAGCCGTCGGAGGAGTAAGGACAGGCGGCGGTTGAAGCGAAAGTCGAAAAGAGCGAATGCGTTTAATTGAAGAACGATTAAAGCAACAACAAGATGAAATTAACTCACTTAAAGAGCAAAGTACTACGGCGCCCATCTCAAGTGACACTGCGCATTCGATGCTACCGGCCTATCGAATAATCGAAAAGCGCGTGGCTTCCACCGAGGTCCGGTGATGACAATGGCGATGCCGATGATGCAACGATGGCTCTGTTGGCTACCGTGGATGATATCACGGAGATGACACTGCTGCGAGCTACATGTCAAAGTTGTGAACATATCAATGAAGGTGGCGGTCGGCTATGCCTTACCAATTGGACCCACCAACTTACCACGATCGTCCGGTTCCGGAGGGCTACGCTGTTGTCGGCGTGGATGAAATCATGCCTACCTTTGAGGTTTTGGATCTTCACTACCTTCTTGGTGAAGGGATGTGGCTGTCTGGGTGGCGCAAAACGTCACCATTCTATGGTCAAGGATTGTATCGTGCTTCAAATCACGCCAAGGCCATCTTCGCCGCCGCCTCACCCATCTCCGGTAATTAAATGCGCCATGCAACCGTCTTCGTCGCCTCACCGCTCGTCGCCTCACCAATCTCCGGTGCAGCCATCGCCCGCGGAGCCATCGGCGCCTCGGGATAAAAGCGTAAGCGTGCCGCTCTTGCGTCGTGGCGATCGCGAAGCGTAAACAAGAGCCTCTTCCAAAAGTACCAACGTTCCTCCCAAGAGAGCTTATGGTATCTTGAAGAGGATTGCGGCGATCGTTGATGCGGAAGCGACAGCGTTTTAAGCTAAGTGAGGCGAAAGAGCGAGTTCCCCAGACCAAAGAAGAAAAAGCCAAAGTGTTGAAAATGCTAAAGACTCTTCATCAA
The DNA here is from genome assembly GCA_030063025.1 of Avena longiglumis. Lineage (NCBI taxonomy): Eukaryota > Viridiplantae > Streptophyta > Magnoliopsida > Poales > Poaceae > Avena > Avena longiglumis. The sequence goes on from CP125977.1 coordinate 475,713,857, forward strand.
CCCGAGCCATAGCTGTCATCGGACTATGAGCGTTCTATTCTCAAGTCACATGCAGCACAAAAGCCTCGAAGAAGACTGATGCAAGCGGAAATCTGTTGCCCAGCTGGAGAACAAGCAAAACAGACTTGCGCCCCTCTCAAGGTGATTTCTCAAACCAATGTGGGGTCGAGCAAATATGGGGCAAGAGCGGTATGATCCAGAGGTAGTTGCACTGTCTGAGAAGCCGCTGCTCAAGGTATGAGTATTGCCCAAGATTTATCGATTAGAGTTCTTCCCGTGAGTGAAGTAGCATACCAATACCGATCACGGAAAACCTCGTCAAACTCGAGGAGGTAAACAATCTTCCAACAAAAATGCGAAGATTGCATAACTGGTACATGCATGCCACAAGGGCGGGCTAAGCGGATAGTCTTGAGGTTACAAAAAGCATCATGGGAAATAAAACGATGACATGATATCCATTGAATTTGATGAACTATTTCAATTATTCCATCAAGACGCCTTGGACAAATCTCTCATGAGTGCCTATTGTCTGTAAGTACTAATTCTGTAATTAATTTAGTCGCCATCTATAATATTTTGTTTATTGCATGTATATAATCATACTTTAATATGCAGAATGAAGATTCTCGAATGCAGCAGAGGACAAATCTATGACATTGGCTTCATTGACCCATATTGGGTTCATGAAGCTAATCTCAAAATAAGCCCCAGGATACGGAGGATAATATAGTACAGCGTTAAGGTTTCAAGAAACCAAAAGGAAATACTATTTCCTTACAACTTCCGATGAGTGTTATTGTCTTGTATACACTTTCTATTTAAACTTACTAGATGTTAAGTATATAATTGATTAGTTTTGCATTCGCAGTACCACTATATTCGTTAATCATTCAACTTGACAAAGGCGTGTACTAGTCATGGACTCGAAACATAAACCCCTTGAGGCGTGGAAGGACATGCGATACTTCTCCATCGGTAATTCTAATCATTACGACACTATATCGCAACGTTAAGTAAATTTTATGATATCAAGTACTTAATAACTTATTTTATTCGTTTTTCTCGCCGGGCAGCGCTTGAAGCGGTTCACCAAGAAGGCTAGGGGTGTTTGGAAGAGGAGGTTACATTTCAACCACTAGATGTAAGCACCACTAGCTATATCCGCATCTCTTTGATTCTAGTTTTGATACAGTTATTATCATGCTTGATTATTATTTTGATTGAACTCTGTTGTCGTAAAGTGCACGCGAGGACCAGGTAACAATCTATGTGGATACTATGTATGCGAGTTCATCCGTGACGTGCGATGAGAAGGGCAGGAATTTAGAGCAACTCCACGTCGTAAACAATTTCTATAGTTTTTAATTACAATCAAATTGTGTTTAGTTTCATATTCATTTAGGCTGACTCCTTTTTAAATCAGATCGAGCGTCTACGGACGGTCTTACATCAAAGGATCGCATACGAGCAATCAGGAGGAATTGGCGGGATTCTTGGATGCGAAGTACTAAACACACAAGGGAATACTACTCGGCTGTGTATATACAATAGGAATTGTAAAATAGCAACTTTCAAGAAATTGGCGGTAGCATCGAATAGCAACTTTTGTATGTAGTGCATGAACTCGATCTGTGTATTGAATGTAATGTTGTCATGATGATCTTGTGTAATATAAGGTTCCTTCATTGATAAGTGCAAAACACTAAATAAACAATAAAACAACCTAAATGAATTCTCTGCGCGGCATAAAAGTGGCGAAAATGCTGCGGCAACAAAAGCGTGCCAAAATGAATTCTACGCGCGGCAGAATTGGGCCAAATCTCTGCCGCGGCAGCAGGTTATTAGTCCTGGTTCGTGTTACGAACCGGGACTAATGCTCCACCCCCCTCGCGCTCTGATGCCGCCACATGTGCCCCCATTTGTCCCGGTTGGTGGGACAACCGGGACTAACGGTTGGAGCTTTAGTCCTGATGCCCCCGTCCCGGTTGGGCAACCGGGACTAATGGCCCTTACCAACCGGGACGCATGGGGCGTTTTCTACCAGTGCAACATGCAAAAACAAATAGAGAAAAAAATCAAAAGAATTCTACAATGCACTATTCATGTGCATACTCCTATCTTTCTGAAATTAGCTACCTGCACATAACAAAACAAATACGGTCAGCGCTACTAGAAAAAAATGCTAGAGCTGCAACAAGGAAAAACAAGAGAAAGATCCACTTAACGGGAAGGACAAATGAAAAAGCCCACGAACCACTCAAAACAGCCCACAACTGCAAAAAGAGGCCACACCAAGCAACCAATGCAGGCCAGAAACAACACAACCTAATCAGCACTAACCTTGGCGCGCCAGGTAATCAGAGTGGTAATCAGACGGTGGACTGAGTTAACTACAAGTAAGTTAAAACAGTGCTAGTTATGAATTAGTGAAACTATTTATTTAAACCTATATGTAATGGCCAACTATGCATAATAACTCTACTACTTATAAAGAAGCGAACAAAAACTTCTCTACGCGTACCTCATCATATTTATATAGATGTACTACCACCGCACGACTACGTCACGTAGACACAATCTAACAGCTTCCCTTCGTTTAACTTTTTTCTGGGTACATGTAGAAGATAGGTTCGACGGACAGTACTCATCTCGCACTCTCGCACCGGAAACCCCGTGATGCAGCGCTGAGTTGATATAGGAGTGCTTCGTTGGGAACCCCAAGAATAAGGTGTGAAGCAGCACAACAACAAGTTTTTCCTCAGTAAGAAATCGAGGTTATCGAATTAGTATGAGGAAGGAAACGTCATACAGGTGTTGCTAGTAACGCGGAGACCTGCACAACACAAACTCAAGATTTTGCCCAAACGAATCAGTGAGGTTGTCAAGCTCACCGGTTTGTTATAACAAAGGATTATACTCATGGTGTGGAAGGTAATGGTTTGCACCAAGTAAACAATTAACAGTGGAAGATGTATCAATGGTAAAGATTGGACCGGGGTCCATAGTTCACTAGAGGTGCTCTCCTTAGATAAACAACATGGCATGAAGGATAAACAAATTACAGCGGGGCAATTGACAGGAACTGAGAAAGATATAACAATGCAATTACTAGTCAGAAAGATCCACGAGATTCGATTGGCAATACAACAATATACATAGACCGCCATCCAACTGCATCTATGACTAGAATTCCACCTTCAGGTTATCATCTGAACCCCCTCCAGTATTAAGTTGCAAGCAACAGACAACTGCTTTAAGCAAAGTTTGTAACGTAAACAGTCCACATGTTCCATAAACAAGAGACCATTGTTTTCTCCCCAATAGCAACAACACATCTACAACCGAAGAGATTATTGTCATTTCCCTTGGAAATTAAAGGCATGAACCCAATATCGAGCATAAATACCCCCTCTTGGAGTCACTAGCAACTACTTGGCCAAGATAGCTACTAACAATAGAGAGCATGCAAGATCACAAACAACACAGACATGGTAGAATCATAAAGACAAAACCATTAATCAAACCAACATAATAATCTCAATATCCATCGGATCCCCGCAAACACAACATGCATAATTACAAATAGATTAGATCTTGATCATGAACGAAGATCACAAGATCTATGCATGAAAGCATAAAGGGGGAGATACAACCATCTAGCTACTACATGGACCCATAGTCTAAGGTGGAACTACTCACGCATCATAACAAAGAGAAGGCCTTCGACAGGGCACTACTAGAAAAATGCCTATTCGTGGCGCACCTAAAAAGGCCTTCCGTGTCGCACTAGCAGTGCGCCACCGGCCTCGCGCTACGGCTATCTCGTAGCCGTGGCGCACTGCATGGTGCGCCACGATTATATCGAGATAGGCGTGGCGCCACGGGTAGGGGTACAGGTGCGCCACGGATGTTTTTTTCAAAAATAAAAAAAATGCAAAAAACACCCTCGTTTTGAATTGCAAAAGCAATCGGGTCCGCATCGCCACCGTCGTGTCACCTCGCTGGAGCATGTGGTCGTGGCCACGACCTACCACCGCAGGGAGGTGCGAGAGGCCGTGGCCATGCTACTCCTCGCCGGCATCGAGGAAGAGAGGGAGAAGGAGGTGTGGCTGGAGAAGGGAGGAGGTCGCCGCAAGGAGAAGGAGGTCGTCGGCGGTCGTCGGAGCTCGTCGTCGCTCTTCGTGACTGCAAGGAGGAGGAGGTCGCAAGGAAGGAGGTCGTCGCCATCGTGACTGCAAGGAGGAGGAGAAGGTCGCCTCCGCCATCGCCATCGTCACTGCAAGGAGAGGAGGATGCCGGAGCAAGGAGGAGGAGAAGGCCACCGTCGCCATCGTCAGTGCAAGGGAAGGAGGAGAAGGGAAGGAGGAGGAGGAGGAGGAGAAGAAGAGAGAAGGAAAAGGAGGAGGAGAAGAGAGAAGGAAAAGGAGGAGGGAGGAGAATGAAAAGGAGAAGAGGGAGGGAACAGGGGTAGGTGGGCGGGGTGGGGATTCGAAATTTGAATCCCGCCCAAGCTTATTCGTGGCGCACTAGGTGGTGGTGTGCTACGGGTAAGTCGCCCTCTATTTTTTTTCTGCAGGAAAAAACGGTCTTTTCACCGTAACTTTTTACTCTTTTCGAATTTTGAAAATCTAAAAAATCGCTAAACGACCAGAGGTGGTTGCGAGCGTATGCGAAATCTCGTTCTCGTCATTTTGGTATATTATACGATTTTTTCGATATCGTATGCAAAAGTTACGGCCTTTTTACGGTGACATGACTTTTTTTTACAGATAAAGTCGAAACTCATGTTTGATAATTTTACTAGAAGCTATACCACATTACCTACCTAAATATGAAAGGATTTAATTTTTTAAAGTGTTTATCATTTTCTTTTATTTTTTGCAAAGCCTAAAAAGACGATCCACAGGGGGGTGGTGGAGTTGGTGCAGGATAGTTAGGCGTAGGGCACTAGGGCAAGGTGCCCTACTACTAAGTTTATACATCCGTGGCGCACATGCCATAGTGCGACACGGATGTGTCTGGCCGTTTCACAGCTGAGAGGGGCATGCGCTTAGGCGTAGCGCACCCCCTCCATGTGCGCCACGGTTGACACTAACAACCGTAGCGCACCTACCCTATGTGCGCTACGGATGTTTGGCGTGCGGCCAACAGGGCCCTGGCCCACACATATCTGTGGCGCACTATAGTCATGTGCGCCACGGTTATTCTAGTTACTAGTAGGGCACTGCCCATAGGTGAGACACGCTTGTTTTAGCCGTGGGGCACTTGAACCATGTGAGCCACGGATGTGCTGATTACCTATAGCCATTTTCCTAGTAGTGGGGTGCCGGGAAGAACTTCAGATCCCCCCGATCTAGGGATGATGGTGGCGGCAGATACAGACAGTTTCGTGGAGATGTGATCGGGTGCTTACGGTTTCTGTATCGAGGCTTCTTATAGGCGAAGGGGGAGGCCGAGGCGGCGGCTAGGGGCCCCACACCCCTCCGAGGCGCGGGTGGGCCCGCGCCTAGGGGAGGTCTGGGCGCCCTAGCCCGCGTCTCTGGCTCCCCTCTGGACTTCTTGTTCTCCATGGAAAGTAATTGACTTTGACGTTTGTCCCATCTAATTCCGAGAATATTTCTTTACTAATTTTTCTGAAACAAAAAACAACAGAAAACAGGCAACTGGCACTGTGGCAACTTGTTAATATGTTAGTACCAGAAAACATATAAAAAACACCTCAAAGTGTAGACAAGCAAGGCAAAGTAGATACTAAACAAGCATGGGACATCAAAAATTATAGATACGTTTCCGACGTATCACCCCGCAAGGGAAACATGAAAGAAAAATGCATCACAAGATAAGGATCGACCCCATCATTTTATCCCAGCCCTGCCGCCTCCTTCCACATGCCGCTGGCTGGCCCAAGATGCTACCTCCCCTGCGTGATACCGCCGTTTGATGTCTCGGTTCCTGAGCCGTGACTCTCGGGCGCCTCCTGCGCTGACCACCTGCGTCCTCCACAAAAAATCTGCCTCTCCACCGGCATACACCGTGGCTTCGACAATGGAGGCCTCACTTCGTGATGCTTCCCTCCCATCTTGATCCTCGTTGTTATCCTCCTCCGAAGCGGCTACCCCACCTAGCCACGATGCCTCATCTCCACATATCCCACGATCCAGCCTACACCTGCGCTTCACCCATGGTGTCCCCGTAGTATGATGAGGAAGGGCGATGCCTGGGCGGAATTTCAGGTGTTCCTCATCTTCATGATCCAATCTTGAGAGATACAAATTTTGGTCCAATTTGACACGATTTGTTGTATGGATTACTGTTGGTCTGTCGGATACTGTTGGTTGGCTACTTTTAACATCCAAGAATTGTGAAAATTTTATTCATATTTCATGATAATTGATATTGTTTTATTTTGGGCTGGTTCTCTTATATTAAAGAGTGGAATTTTACACCAGGAGACATGATATTCTTGCAATTGAAGTTCTTCTTCTTGTTCCCTGCAAAAAGAAGTTCTACTTTATGTTCCCTGCAAAAAGAAGTTCCACTTTCTGTTTGTAAGTCCTTCATAAGGTTTTTGTTTCATATAGCTTGTATATTAGTGTCATTCATTTAGATTTAGGTAATCAATGAAATGGTTTCTGTGTCTTCTAACTTCTCTATATTAGTACCATTCGTTAGCAAATGAGGCAATCTATCTTTCTGCTACACAACGATCTCTATTGGAATAGTCGATTTGCTTTCATACACGCCTTGTTGGCTACTTTACTTTCTACTATGTGAAATTTTATTTAAGCGTCGAGGGAGAGATCAGGAGATGACTTAAAGCATCAACCACTGAATGATCTTGATCCTACAACATATGCAGAGGATGGACAATTTAAAAGTATTTTCACACATGATGCAAAACTCAAATTAGTGTATGGAATTATTGGTTCGTATTATTCTGTAAGTATAATATTTGCATTAAGTAAGTCAATTTTAGATCTATGGATAAATTAAGTAGCCAGTGAAGTGATAGACTATGCAAAATTGTCTTTGAGGTTGTTTTGTCAGATAAGATTTTTTTAATTTGTAACACTAACAAATTGGATCATATACCTTTTCAGCTGGGAAATAAAAAAGTGTGCTAGCCATACAAATCAAGAATCACATCCTTTATTAGATGAATATTGCCTTCTAGAACTCTGTGTGGGAAAGAGCACCATGTACATTATTATACATACAAGATTTCCACGTATGGATTTGCATTTAACATAATGCTAAGTTCGTCATGAGTAGTACATAAATATCGAGAACATATTTTTTATTTCATTTCCAGTGATCAAATCTGAATTTTCGCTTTGCGGTAACTATTTAGTAGGACGCCGACATGGTTGATTAGAAATGATCGCCTGCACATGTTACAACCCTTGTACGTCCTGGGTGTGGAATCTGGATAGTTTGATGGATGGTCAAGATCTCGTTCACTAGAAGCTTCACATATTAGTAGGGGAAAGATAGAACAATTTTGTCGATGCTAACAATATTGATCAATAGGCGTAACAGAAAATATTTTAGGACAAGTTGCTGGTAAGCGCCTTCTGTTACACTGACCGCATATTTTATATTGATTGAAAATATTAATTATCAACAATGTTCACCGGTCATCTTATTTTTGTACCATAGAGCAGTTTTAGAGGTTTATAACAATATTGATATCATCATTTTTCTCAGACTGGAGTAATAGGATTTGCTTAATCCGATATTGGATAAAGAACGTGCAAAAGGGCCCTGAAGAAAATAGTCTGGCCCAATTGACTCCATCAAGACCAGACTAAGCACCCTGAAGCGCTCTGAATTGGATGCCAAGACAAGGTCATAGAAGTTCTGAACTTTAAAATGAATTCATATTTAGCTGAACAAAATTAGATGCTCTAACTATGCAGGGAGAAGGGCACGTCGGTGCCGGATGGCATCGGCCCGTTCAGACTACTCCTCATGGCCCTCGACGACATGCAGGAGTCTTCTTTAAGGTGTTTGTGTTCAAGCACGATGAGAAGTACAAAGTAGTCATGTGCACCGGCATCACAAGGTAGAACACGAAGACAACACCCTCAAATCTGAATTTACCAATGTAAAACGTAAGATCAGATAGAATATTTTTGTCTTCTCGGATAATCACCAAGCCTCGTCATCGTTTATTTATAGGTGGAAGGGCTAGTGCTATGCGGCACCTTAGCATATACAATACGGACTCTCAATCGTGTCCTACTAGGTTACATCAATAACAGATAGATATAACTCTAACACCCTCCCTTAATCACAACTTAAACAAGTTGAGATTATGTTTGAATTCTTCAAAGGCTCGATGTGGAAGTGGTTTAGTAAAACCATATGCTACTTGATCTTTTGATGGTATGAACCGAATCTCTAACTGCTTCTTCAACACTCGTTCTCTGACGAAGTAAAAATCAATCTCAATGTGTTTAGCTCGTGCATGAAACACTGGATTTGCTGACAAATATGTGGCTCCCATATTATCACACCATAAGCACGGCGTCTGAGATAACTGAATCCCCAGTTCAGCTAGTCTATGAGATAACTGAATCCCCAGTTCAGCTAGTAATGACTGCAACCAAATGAGCTCGATAGTAGCGTTTTCTACAGACTTATATTCTGCTTCTATGCTGGACCTTGAAATAGTAGCCTGCTTTTCAGCGCTCCAAGATATCAAGTTCAATCCAAAGAATACAACAAACCCTCCTATGGATCGACGATCATCAACGCACCTAGCCCAGCCGACATCAGAAAAGGCGCTTAACAGTGTTGAAGTGGATCTCATCAACGTGAGTCCAATTGTCATAGTGTGTTTAACGTACCTCAAAAAAATTTGGCAGCTGTCTAATGAACAGTGGTAGGGCAGACACACTTTATTTACCGCATAGGAGATATCTGGCCTTGTCAAGGTAAGATATTATAGGGCGCTAACCATGCTTCTATAATTGGTACTATCTTCAAGTCCCAACAGGTCATCATCATGTGCAATAACCTTTTCTGAAGAAGACAACGATGTAGGCATGCCTGTGCAGTCTTTCAAACCGACCCTTGTGAGAATATCCTGCACATATTTTGCTTGACTCAAGACAATTTCATTGTCAATTTTCTGTACCTCAATGCCCAAGAAGAAGCTAAGATCACCAAGATCCTTCAAAGCAAACTCATTGATCAAGTCTTTTAGTAGTGCATCAGTTGCCAACTGAGATGAATTGGCAACTATGATATAATCCACATAGATGAGCATATAAATGGTGATATTTTACTTGTGGTATATGAACAATGACGTGTCAGATTTAGAAGAAACAAAACCAATATTGACTAGTTTTGAACTAAGATGAGAATACTGTCGATTCGACGCGGGCTTGAGGCAGGGCGCAGAGAGTCTTGACGATGGGTCGTGGCGAATCGGCGACGAGCTCCTGAATAAAGAAAAGAACTGTGAAGCGGGAGCGGGAGGCGTGAGCCAGTCGGTAATGGCCAGTTGGCGAAAGACCCAGGGTTTCGGAGAAGCCGCCAGTTGCGGCGAATCCCCGAACGTGGAGCGTGCCGAGTCTGCGAGGGTGGCGAGTCCCGAGCGTGTTGAGTACGCGAGGGCGAGTTCGCGGTGGAGAGTCCCCGAGCGTGTTGAGTACGCGAGGGCGAATCCATGGCGGCGAGTCGACGAGCGCGTTGAGCACGCGAGGGCGAGTCCGCAGTGGCGAGTCCCCGAGCGTGTTGAGGACGCGAGGGCGAGTGTCCACGGCGGCGAGTCCCCGAGCGCGTTGAGCACGCGAGGGCGAGTGTCATGCGGCGAAGTCCCCAGCGTTGAGGACGCGAGTGCCCGCGACGGCGAAGTTCCGGCGCGTTGAGGACGCGGCGAGTGTCCGCGCGGCGAAGTCCCCAGCGCTTGAGTACGCGAGGGCGAGTGTCGCGCGCAAGTCCTGGCGCGTTAACGCGAGGCAAGTGGCGAGGTCAAGCGACCGGCGAGTGGCGAGGTTGGGAGACTGGCGAGTGTCCGCGGCGACGAGTCCCCGAGCGCGTTGAGCACGCGAGGGCGAGTGTTCGCGGCGGCGAGTCCCCCAGCGCGTTGAGCACGCGAGGGCGAGTGCCCGCGGCGGCGAGTTCCCGAGCGCGTTGAGGACGCGAGGGCGAGTGTCCGCGGCGGCGAGTCCCCGAGCGCGTTGAGGACGCGAGGGCGAGTCCCCGAGCGCGTTGAGCACGCGAGGGCGAGTGCCCGCGGCGGCGAGTTCCCGAGCGCGTTGAGGACGCGAGGGCGAGTGTCCGCGGCGGCGAGTCCCCGAGCGCGTTGAGCACGCGAGGGCGAGTGTCCGCGGCGGCGAGTCCCCGAGCGCGTCGACCGAGCGAGGGCGAGTGTCCGCGGCGGCGAGTCCCCGAGCGCGTTGAGCACGCGAGGGCGAGTGTCCGCGGCGGCGAGTCCCCGAGCGCGTTGAGCACGCGAGGGCGAGTGTCCGCGACGGCGAGTCCCCCAGCGCGTTGAGCACGCGAGGGCGAGTGCCCGCGGCGGCGAGTTCCCGAGCGTGTTGAGTACGCGAGGGCGAGTGCACGATGTCGAGTCGACGAGGGCGAGCCGCGGTCGTGGAACCACGCATACACACTGCATGCCTAGGAGTAGTCCCCGAGGCTCGAGTTGGCTTGTAGAGGCGACTTGAGGCTCTTTAGAGATGCATATTTTGAAAATATTAGTGGTTGCTTCAGAGCGCGGCGAGTGGCGAGGTCGGGCGACCGGCGAGCGTGTTGAGTACGCGAGGTCGAGCAACCGGCGAGCGACGCTATCTATAGCGTGCCCGAGCACGGCGTGTGGCGAGGTCGAGTGACCGACAGGCGTCGAGCGAGCGACGGGCGCCAAGTCCCCGGCGAGAGTGACGAGTCCCGAAGCGCGGGCGACGGCGAAAGTGCCGAGTCCCCGGCGCGGCGAGCAGCGAGCGGCAACGGGCGCGAATCCCCGGCGGCGGCGGCGAGCGGCGAAAACGGAGTCGAGCGGCAACGGAGTCGAGGCCGAAGCGGGCGCCAAGTCCCCAGCGTGGCGGCGGCGGTGAGCGGCGACGGCAGGCGCCAAGTCCCCGGCGAGTAGCGAGTCCCCGGCGCAGCGGCGGCAGCGTGCGAAGCCAGCGGCGGCGAGCCGAAGCGACCGACGGGCGCCGAATCCCGAAGCGCGGCGAAGCGAAAGCGACCGACGGAGTCGAGGCAGCGACCGACGGGCGCCAAGTCCCGGCGTGGCGGCGGTGAGCCAGCGGACGGGCGCCGATTCCCCGAGCGTGGCGAGATCCGAGTCCCCGAGCGAGCGGCGAGCGGCGAGGTCAAGCGACCGGCGAGTGGCGAGGTTGGGAGACTGGCGAGTGGCGCTGTCTGTAGCGCGCCGAGTCCCCGAGCGTGTTGAGTACGCGAGGGCGAGTCCGCGGTGGCGAGTCCCGAGCGTGTTGAGTACGCGATGATGTTGATTGCGCTGTTTTTGTTAGCGAGTCTCTCATCTTGGCCCGGGGGGGCCAGTCGCATGGCGACTCCAAAGATGGCTCTCGGCTTGGCGTTCTTCCTGGACAATCCGAGGCTCGGTTTACGAGTCCTCGTCCGCAGTACTTAGCCGTGCGAGTCGCACTGTCTAAGGTTGAGGAGGACATGGTGCTGTTTGTGTAGCACTACCATTTGTCTTGGCCCGGAAGGCCAGTCGAGCAAGACGACTCCAATGATGGCTCTCGGTTAGCGTTTTTCGTGGACGATCCGAGGCTCGGTTTGCGAGTCCTCGTCCGCACTACTTGGCCATTGCGAGTCGCTCTTTCAAAGGTTGACAAAGGCGAATTGATTTTTCCCGGAGGAAGAGACACCCAGTTGGTGAGTCCATGCGGCATGGCATGCGACCCTCTCTGGCGACTCGGACGATGAAGGTCCTTTAGGAGGCGCGGCGTACGCATTCGACGTAGCCGGAAAGAGTCGACGCGGCGGACACAGGGTCGACGCGGCGGACGGAGGTCGCGCTATGGCGAAGTGGTATTACACGGCAGATGCTACTGGGGGTAGCTTACGTAGAGGGAGCAAGGCGACGTAGGAGAATCCGGGAGCGAGATTGGCACACGATGTACCCAGGTTCACGTCCCCTCGGTGGAGGATCGCTACGTCCTGCTATCAATCCAGTATATGATCATAGATTGGTTTACATGGGAGCCGCCGGAGGCGGTGGAAGAGACTAGATCTAATCTAATATGAGAGAGGATGCCCCGTGGGGGTGCCCCTGGTGGCTTTATATATGCAGCCACCTAGGGTTTACAAGTGCACTAATGGGCTTTGTATTGGGGTCGCCGTCTTGGGCCTCCAGTCGGCGCCGCTTGTCCGGGTCCAGCGTGCGCCAGTCGCCGTATTGGGCGAGTCGACCCGCTCTGGGCTTGGCTTCAGTCGGCTCGATCCGGCTGGCGAATCCGCTTCGTGGGTATACCCCGATTGGTATTCCCCCATCAGTAGTCCCCGAGCGCGTTGTCGATTCGACGCGGGCTTGAGGCAGGGCGCAGAGAGTCTTGACGATGGGTCGTGGCGAATCGGCGACGAGCTCCTGAATAAAGAAAAGAACTGTGAAGCGGGAGCGGGAGGCGTGAGCCAGTCGGTAATGGCCAGTTGGCGAAAGACCCAGGGTTTCGGAGAAGCCGCCAGTTGCGGCGAATCCCCGAACGTGGAGCGTGCCGAGTCTGCGAGGGTGGCGAGTCCCGAGCGTGTTGAGTACGCGAGGGCGAGTTCGCGGTGGAGAGTCCCCGAGCGTGTTGAGTACGCGAGGGCGAATCCATGGCGGCGAGTCGACGAGCGCGTTGAGCACGCGAGGGCGAGTCCGCAGTGGCGAGTCCCCGAGCGTGTTGAGGACGCGAGGGCGAGTGTCCACGGGCGAAGTCCCGGCGCGTTGAGCACGCTGCGGCGAGTGTCCGCGCGGCGCGAAGTCCCCAGCTGAGGACGTTGAGGGCGAAGTGCCAGGCGAAGTTCCGGCGCGTTGAGGACGCGAGGTGAGTGTCCGCGGCGAGTCCCCGAGCGCGCTGAGTACGCGAGGGCGAGTGTCCGCGGCGGCAAGTCCCTGAGCGCGTTGAGTACGCGAGGGCAAGTGGCGAGGTCAAGCGACCGGCGAGTGGCGAGGTTGGGAGACTGGCGAGTGTCCGCGGCGACGAGTCCCCGAGCGCGTTGAGCACGCGAGGGCGAGTGTTCGCGGCGGCGAGTCCCCCAGCGCGTTGAGCACGCGAGGGCGAGTGCCCGCGGCGGCGAGTTCCCGAGCGCGTTGAGGACGCGAGGGCGAGTGTCCGCGGCGAAGTCCCGAGCGTTGAGGACGCGAGGGCGAGTGTCCGCGGGCGAAGTCCCCGAGCGTTGAGCACGCGAGGGCGAAGTGCCCGCGCGGCGAAGTTCCCGAGCGCGTTGAGGACGCGAGTGTCCGGGCGGCGAAGTCCCCGAGCGCGTTGAGCACGCGAGGGCGAGTGTCCACGGGCGAAGTCCCCGAGGCCCGAGGACGCGAGGGCGAAATGTCCGCGCGGCGAAGTCCCGGCGCGTTGAGCACGCGAGGGCGAGTGTCCGCGGCGGCGAAGTCCCCGGCGCGTTGAGCACGCTGGGCGAGTGTCGCGACGGCGAGTCCCCGAGCGCGTTGAGCACGCGAGGGCGAGTGCCCGCGGCGGCGAGTTCCCGAGCGTGTTGAGTACGCGAGGGCGAGTGCACGATGGCGAGTCGACGAGGGCGAGCCGCGGTCGTGGAACCACGCATACACACTGCATGCCTAGGAGTAGTCCCCGAGGCTCGAGTTGGCTTGTAGAGGCGACTTGAGGCTCTTTAGAGATGCATATTTTGAAAATATTAGTGGTTGCTTCAGAGCGCGGCGAGTGGCGAGGTCGGGCGACCGGCGAGCGTGTTGAGTACGCGAGGTCGAGCAACCGGCGAGCGACGCTATCTATAGCATGCCCGAGCATGGCGTGTGGCGAGGTCGAGTGACCGACAGGCGTCGAGGCCGAGCGACCGACGGGCGCCAAGTCCCCGAGCCTTGAGTAGCGAGTCCCGAAGGCGGCGACCGGCGAGTGCGAGTCCCGAGCGCGAGCGGCGGCCAGCGACCGACGGGCGCCGAATCCCCGGCCGGCGAGCGGCGGCCGAGCGACCGACGGGAGTCGAGGCCGAGCGACCGACGGGAGTCGAGGCCGAGCGACCGACGGGAGTCGAGGCCGAGCGACCGACGGGCGCCAAGTCCCCGAGCGTGGCGAGCGGTGAGGCCGAGCGACCGACGGGCGCCGATTCCCCGAGCGTGGCGAGAGCCGAGTCCCCGAGCGAGCGGCGAGCGGCGAGGTCAAGCGACCGGCGAGTGGCGAGGTTGGGAGACTGGCGAGTGGCGCTGTCTGTAGCGCGCCGAGTCCCCGAGCGTGTTGAGTACGCGAGGGCGAGTCCGCGGTGGCGAGTCCCGAGCGTGTTGAGTACGCGATGATGTTGATTGCGCTGTTTTTGTTAGCGAGTCTCTCATCTTGGCCCGGGGGGGCCAGTCGCATGGCGACTCCAAAGATGGCTCTCGGCTTGGCGTTCTTCCTGGACAATCCGAGGCTCGGTTTACGAGTCCTCGTCCGCAGTACTTAGCCGTGCGAGTCGCACTGTCTAAGGTTGAGGAGGACATGGTGCTGTTTGTGTAGCACTACCATTTGTCTTGGCCCGGAAGGCCAGTCGAGCAAGACGACTCCAATGATGGCTCTCGGTTAGCGTTTTTCGTGGACGATCCGAGGCTCGGTTTGCGAGTCCTCGTCCGCACTACTTGGCCATTGCGAGTCGCTCTTTCAAAGGTTGACAAAGGCGAATTGATTTTTCCCGGAGGAAGAGACACCCAGTTGGTGAGTCCATGCGGCATGGCATGCGACCCTCTCTGGCGACTCGAACGATGAAGGTCCTTTAGGAGGCGCGGCGTACGCATTCGACGTAGCGGAAAGAGTCGGCCAGCGGACACGTGGTCGACGGCGGACGGAGGTCGCGCTATGGCGAAATCGGCGCGGACGGAGGTCGTGCTATGCGAAGTCGACGCGGCGACACGGGTCGACGCGGCGGACGGAGGTCGCGCTATGGCGAAATCGGCCGACGGCGGACACGGGTCGACAAGGCGGACGGAGGTCGCTATAAGCGAAATCGGCGCGGACGGAGGTCGTGCTATGGCGAAGTCGGCCAGCGGACGGAGTCGGCACGCGGACGGAGGTCGCGCTATGGCGAAGTCGACGCGGCGGACACGGAGTCGACGCGGCGGACACGGAGTCGACGCGGCGGACGGAGGTCGTGCTATGGCGAAGTCGACGCGGCGGACGGAGGTCGCGCTATGGCGAAGTCGACGCGGCGGACACGGAGTCGACGCGGCGGATGAAGGTCGCGCTATGACGAAGTCGACGCGGCGGACGAAGGTCGCGCTAGCGATCCGCGACAGACGAGTCCACGCCGGACGAGTCACGAAGGTGACGAGCCATAGCTGGGACGAAATTGTCTGCGAGTAGACTGGCCATAGCGAATCGGCGCAGACTCGCTGATCATGGCCGTGATCAAAAGAGGCATCTCCATCTTATTTCTGTGGCGCTTGTATGCAAACAACATATAATAGATTAGATCTAAGTAAGATACGAGTAGCTAATTTTCTTGAAAGTTAATGCACATGAAACATTAAATAGAAATAATGCATGAAGGTCGCGTGGGTGTGGATCTCTGACTAGAGCAACTCCTTTTTTCCTTGGGACCGGAGTCTTGATGTGCCCTGTCGTACTTAGAGGCAAGGCGCCAGTCTGCCGCTGGAAAAAGTGGTTCCCCGTATCACCGCTGATAGTGCCAAGAACGCCGCCGGCCAAGTCTTTCTCATGCTTTGAAGGAGATTTTTCCTTCGGAGACCTGGCGACCCAGTGGCTTGACCCAGCTCGTGTGGGCACTGTTGAGGATGATCCCAGAAGCTCCGATCATACCCGACATGAATAGTGTGCGGTCGAGAGCGTTTACATGGTTGCGATTAGATTTATTGCACGCACGCGGTGTTGGCCGACAGGCACGCACGCGCACGATTAGATTCGGACGTCGAGCCAGATGCCATCTGGCCGCGGGCGCAAGTGAGGGATCCCGCCCGGATTATCACCATCCAAGCACCGCTAGCCCCACGGTGGGCGCCAACTGTCGTGGTATTACACGGCAGATGCTACTGGGGGTAGCTTACGTAGAGGGAGCAAGGCGACGTAGGAGAATCCGGGAGCGAGATTGGCACACGATGTACCCAGGTTCACGTCCCCTCGGTGGAGGATCGCTACGTCCTGCTATCAATCCAGTATATGATCATATATTGGTTTACATGGAGAGCGCGGATGTGGAAAAGACTAGATCTAATCTAATATGAGAGAGGATGCCCCGTGGGGGTGCCCTTGGTGGCTTTATATATGCAGCCACCAAGGGTTTACAAGTGCACTAATGGGCTTTGTATTGGGGTCGCCGTCTTGGGCCTCCAGTCGGCGCCGCTTGTCCGGGTCCAGCGTGCGCCAATCGCCGTATTAGTAGTCGACCCTTCGGGCTTGGCAGCTCGGCTCGATCCGGCTGGCGAATCCGCTTCGTGGGTATACCCCGATTGGTATTCCCCCATCAAATACCATGCTCGAGGAGTCTGTTTCAGCCTAGAGTGTCTTGTCAAGTTTGCAAACATAATTTGTGGTGTTCCTGTTTGCATACCCTGGGGGTTGCCTCATATAGACCTCCTCTTTCAGAACGCCATAAAGAAACGCATTCTTGACATCTAGCTGTCGCAAACTCCATCCTTGAGAAACAACAATTACCAAGACAAGACGTACAGTTGCAATTTTTACCACTGGGCTGGAAGTATCCTCATAGTCAATACCATATCGTTGTTTAAAACCTTTGGCTACCAACCTAGCCCTGTATCTGTCAATAGAGCCATTTTCCTTGCACTTGATTTTATAAATCCATCTACAATCAATAATGTTCTTGTCTGCACGAGGTGGAACTAACCTCCAAGTTTTGTTTTTCAAAAGAGCATCAAACTCTTCATCCATTGCTCCCCGTCAATTTGAATCAGCTAAGGCAGATTCTAAATTTGATGGTTCTTCAGTTTGAGCAGACATGCACCAGCGAACCGTTCCATCACTGTACTTTTTAGGTTGAACAATGCCTCAGGAACCACACGTGACAGGTCGTCCTGGAGGTGACACAATCTCGAAGGCAGGCGGGGTAGGCACAGACGATCTGCTAGACATAGAAGAATCGGACACATCACGTGAGACTTGCGGCGTACTTGATCCCGTGGGCTGTGATGCGGTGGAATTCCAAGACCTGGATGTAGAGGATCCCGGGAAATAGGGCCCACACGGGGATCGAGTGGGAGAATCGTTGTTGGACTTTGTGCAGGCGGGAGAAGTGGCGCTGGAATCTGTGTGCTTGTCAGGAGAGGCCCCACCATGATTGGATGCTGACTGCATCGATCCCGAGGTGGATTAACTCAGAGAATCGACATGTCATCGCGAGCTGCCGTGGTTTTCTCCGAGATGGCATTGGAGAAGCTTGAAGCACTGTTTTGCTCAGAATTTTCGCCGGGTGCTCTATTTCGATCTGTACCATGTGGATGAAGACAAATAGAACTTGGCCATGGATTAAGAGTATGACTATTTTTCATGTTAGTATAATCAACAATATCATCTCCTTGCTCAAAATTTCGAAGAGAAGGGTCTAACAAGAGAATTTGCTGGTTGAGAAGGGCTCCAGCATTAGGATGCAAATTTTTGAAGGGAAAAACACCTTCATCAAAAACTACGTCACGAGATATATAGACCCTACCTGTAGAAACTTCGAGACACTTGACTCCTTTGTGACGGGGACTATAGCCTATAAAAACATATTGTTTGGAACGGAAAGCTAGTTTACGCTTGTTATAAGGGCGTAGATTTGGCCAACACGCACAACCAAAGACACAAAGAGAGGAATAGTTGGGATTAGTACCAAGAAGGCGATGTACAGGAGTCTCATTGTTTATAACTTTACTAGGAAGCATATTTATGAGGTATGTGGCAGTAAGGAATGCTTCATCCCAAAATTTAAGGGGCATACCAGCATTAGAAAGAAGTGTAAGGCCAACCTCAACTATGTGACGATGCTTTTGCTCAGCAGACCCATTTTGTTGATGGGCATGAGGTCAAGACACGTGATGTGATATACCTTGTGTTTGGAAGTGAGAGTTAAGTTTAACATATTCTCATCCCCAATCGGATTGGACAGTGAAAGGATAGAGATGTCGCCTAGAGGGGGTGTGAATAGGCAATTTCAAAACTATTACGATTTTGACTTGATATAATGCGGAATTAAACTAACGTTTATTTTACAAGCACAAAACCTAAATACACTAGGCTCAACTAAGTGCACCAACAACAAATTAAGCTAAGCAAGACAGCACAAGATAAATATACCACAAGTGATAAGCAAGATATAAGTACTTCAAGCTCGATGGCTATCACAAGGAAAGTAAGCTCGGATATAGAGATAACCGAGGCACGCGGAGACGAAGATGTATTCCTGTGTTCACCGCCTTTGGGAAGGGGGCTATGTCACGTTGGAGAGGTGTGAGGTTCCACGAAGGATTCCTCACGCGCCACAAAGGCTCACCTTGTTCTCTGAGTCTATCCCACGAAGGAATAGGCCCTTTCCTTATGGCTAGCTTTTCCTCCACTTCGGAGATGGAAATCTCCACAACCACTTCACAAGCTCCACGAAGGAGAAGCCCGGGTCTCTTCACAATCTTCCACGAAGAGGACACCGCGGTACCAACCGCCAAGCCAACTAGGAGGTCACCCTCCAAGAGTAACAAGCTCATGGTCTCTCACTCGAACAAATCGTAATGGAGAGCTCAACACTTATCCAAGAATGCAAAGCAAGAACACCAAGGGTGCTCAAATCCTTCACTCTCAAATCCCACCAAAGAAACAAGTTCTAGGGAGGAATTAGAGAGGAAGAACAATGGTGGAAACCAACAAATGACTCCAAGATCTAGATCCAATGGGTTCCGCTCACTTAGAGGAGGGATTGATTGGTGGGGATTGTAGATCTAGATCTCCTCTTCCAAAGCCCTCAAAAAGATGCAAGAATCATAGGAGGGAAGGGAGAGGAAGAAAGCTCAAAGAGGTTAACAATGGAGGTAAAAAACGTGCTCAAGAGCCTTGAAACTTTGGGGAAGAAGCCCCCTTTTATACCCCTTCAAGGGGATGACCGTTGGAAGCAAGATGCGTTGGGCGAACACGTTCTGACGATGAAACCGGCGCCGCCGGATCAGCCGCCGGAATTTTTGGTCAAAACCGAAAGTTCCGGTACAAACCAAAACAATATACATAACAGTTTTTCAGCGGTTTTCCGGAAATTTCTGGCGGTCGCCGGAATTTCCGGCCACAGACTCGGTCCGCCGGAATTCCGCTGGAACCAAACAGGACACACGAAAACGGCGTTAACTTTTGCATCCGGACTCCGATTTCGATGATCTTAGGCTTGTTTTGACGAGGACAACAAGACATACAAGATGGTGCAGAGAAACATCATAGTACAACAAAGAAGTATAGAACCAAATAAAGAAAGGTAAGAATCCTCCCTATACGAAGAACCGATAAAACCTTCAAACTCGAAAATGCAATAGAAGATGCATACGAATTCCATTTTCGATGAACTTCAGCTTGTTGAAGAGCTAGAAAGAAGCTCAAGAACCTCACATGGAGAAACACCAAGAAGCAACAAAATAGGAAGATGCAAAGTATGCAAAGTATTGAGCTCCCTATGACGATGTGATCAAGTTACCCAACCGAAAGCCCCTCTTAATAGTGCGGCTATGTATCCTATAACCCGGTCGCGGAGAGGGCAGTGATTGGCTTGGACCAGCTACTGGGCCCCACATCATGGAATTGTGGATGGGAGAGTACGCCCGGTTGTGCAACAAGGAGTTGATCTCTCATGGGAAAAGTAACGCACCTCTGTAGAGTGTAAGAACTATAACTTGTTACTCCCTGTTCCGGGAAGGAGCTACGAACATGGCAGGAAAGGAACTCCATGAAAGTTCTGGTCAACCTATGAAGGCTGATGGTCATAGATTTTTATAATAAAAACAATCTTTGAAGAAAGATTTAGGAAAATTGCATAATGCCAAAGACTGATAGTCCGAGGTGGTAGATAAAGCATCAAACTTCCTACCTTGCATATAATGAACTTGTTGGGTAACGCTGTTACTCATCCTTTCCTTGGAATCCTTGCTTAGACTCTGAGAATCCCGAAGGTACTCCAATGTACGCATCTGAGAATCAAGAGGAGGTCTTCTATGAAGATCCCAACTTGTATGGAACCGTAGAAGGGGAGGATTACGACATCGTCTACGGAGGAGAGTTCCAGGAGTCAGACTAATTACTATAGTTTTAGTAGCCACTTGAGCCGAGCAACATGAACCTTATATAACAATAAGTTGTTGAGCTCAATTTGGAGTTTAAGTTTTAAATTTGAAACTTCCGCTGAAACACTTATATTTTGGTTTGTAAGTTCAATCTTTTGGAAGTCTTGAACTTCCGGTATTGTAATAATAATAGCGTGTGTATGTTTGTAATATGGACCCGCAATGTTTCTGTTGTACCACTCTAGGGGATGTGATATTTATGGAACGGTGTTCTATGGATATCATGTCAACGACTATAGTGTACTACACATGTAGTGGTATGCTGGGTCACCGCAAAGCTTCAAGCAAATGAGATGCTTATCTTGAACTTGCCCTTCTCAACCTTGATGAAGATCACCACTTGATGTAATCCTCATGGGCTATATAAGATCTTCACTTTTGAATCATGCCCATGGAAAGATACCTATCCCATATAGAAAACGCAAAGGCACATATATAATGGGTTAGTTCATGATGCATAATTGACAAGGCTTACCATACCACAAGATCCATGTGGTACATTCTTTATGCTTCATGTGTTGACCAACTTGAAATCACTCTTCACTCTTTGTAGGTCAACCATGTATCTTCTCATGGTCCATATCAATATCTTGAGGTACATAAAGAAATCTTAATTTGATTACATGCTCTAAATCTTAGTCAATCATAGCTCAACTAATGAGGCTATCATGACACCGTCTTAGAGCCATATCTTGAATTCTTCTATTGAGATCACACTCTCTAGATCTTGAGCATATCATATTCCTCTCTTCAACTTGATGATCTTGATGCCAATAGTCAAGGTATATCTTTATCTTCATGGCATCAATACTTGAAGCCAACACATAGACTACAAGCATGACCTATGGAATATTACTTCATATAAAACTCAGTGAAAACATTAGTCCATAGGGATTGTCATTAATCACCAAAACCACACATAGGGGCAATTACTCTTTCAATCTCCCCCATTTTGGTAATTGATGACAATCCCAATAAGAGGGTTTATATAATGAATATTAGAAACAAGTACGCAACTTATACGAGAATAAGTTGTGTACAAGAGGTTGCATTTGATATGGTCAAGTAACACAAAGCTACTAGCACATATCAAAACCGATTCTACTTACACAAACTACAACTAATGCAAGAGATGTGAGTAGAACCAACATATATAAAGCAAACTCCCCCACAATATATGCATGTGTGATGAACTTAAATTTCATTGCATACATTGTCAAGAATAAACTTTGGGAGAGTTTACACTATATATACAACCATGCAAAACATAATAAATATGAAATGCATGAAAGGCAAACACTTAAGAACAAACCAATATTAAGTATAAAACCATTTCCCTTAAACCCTCTAAACTTCTCCCCCATTGACAACAAGTTCCAAAATGGATGACAAAGTTAGAAGGACAATATAGTATGAGTTACTCCCCAAGGTGTGCATTTCTAATATTTTGAGTGAAATCAAATGCACGAATCCAATGACAAATATTTGGAGGAAATAAAGCTATATTGAGGATCAAAGATTGCTCTAATCATAAAACGGTGAAGAAAATTCAACGGATGAAGCAAGCGATCCAATGATCCAAAAATTCAAATGGACAAATAGTGCTCTAAATGAAATAAGGAAGCTCCCCAAGGTTCGTGCATAAATTTTAATTATTGCATTTGAATACAATATGCACAAACATGGAATCCTCACTCCCTCTATATCATTTAGAACACAACAAAGATACAAATAGTAGATATAAATAAATACACTTGTCAAGACAAGCTTAAGTCCAAAAGAGACCAAATATGAGATATGAGTGCGTGAAGATGCAATAAAAGTAAACCAATCACTCATAAATCAAGACCTTACCAATACCATTAAAAACCAAGAGGATAAGAGGTATGGTCGGCAAAGAGCGATGATATCAAGGCAAGAGATTAACACTCTCATGTATATAAGTTTATAAGTGGACAAAACATGAGAATAATCCACAAATAAACAACCACACATAAGAGTTTAATAAAATAAGAAAACATGATATCCAAGAGGAAGTCATAAGATATACCAAGCATGATTTTTTTTGCTTAAGTGCATATATATCCCATGGCTCTATTTTATCTTATGGTATATCAATGAACTTCACCAAAGAAAAAAAACCTCAAAATATCACAACTAACACTAAGGGAACAAATGCTAGTTGGGATACTTTGAGAAAGGCAACAAGTAGCAAAAGGAAGGATTCAAAGCAATTTCGATAATATTGCACATGAGAGTACCTTGAGGAATTGATATGCAATAAATTACTAGAAGGAATATTTGGAATTGGTTAATCATGAACATGATTTTATATACTCTCCATTATATGCATCATCTCAAATTACTCACATAAGCAATACGGATAAAGAAGTCTTTCAAAGATCCTTGCAAGAACCACAACATTTACAAATAGATAAATTCATGCCAAGATGCAACCTACAAGATATTGGATGAAAGAATAGTATGCATGAATAAGATACTTGTTACCGAGATAGCAATGGTATGATGTAGTAGGTAAGAAATTTTTTATCATCCTAGCTTGTCTCCAATTATCATGTGGTGACAACACTTTCCTTATAGACGAGACAAGCATCCATTGCATATCCAATGTACCTAAAACAACATTCAAGTACATCGTGGTCCCCGAACTTATTGGGTCCAAAGTGGTTAGACTAACCACAACACATAGGAAACACTCTATAAAAATATGTGCATATTTAGAGATGAAATTTGAATTTCATGCACATCTTAGCCGTTTAAGGATTTGATGCAGTATTCCCTATATGTTGGATCAAAGAAAGCAAAAATGATATGAGATATACATTTAGTAAGCATGCATGCACGAGACTTTCAAGATCCAACGAAGATATAATTTGGACAAATCACCAAAATATTCAATAAAGCATACAAGGTGAGACCAAACACATTTGTTGCCCAAACTATATCAAAGAATCAAATCAACCCAAGATTTGTTCAACAAAGTTCAACAAATGAACTAAACAAAAACTATTGAGAAAAAAGATGAAATAAAAACACAAATACCCAAAGATTTATCTCATTCAAGCAAATAAAATAGAGAAGAAAGAATGAGATAACAAACTCCCAAAAGAGCAAGGTTTCAACAAATGAACCAAACCCTTAACACTTTTCACAATGGCACAAGGTTTCGAGAAGAAAAGGTTTGTCTTCCACTAAAACACATTTGATTATAATCAAAAACATCATCAAAGAGATGTTCAAAAGCCAAGGAAGACAATGGGATCCACACCAAAATTTTGGAAAAGAAAATAAGTCAATAATAGGTGAAATCCAAGGTGAAGATGATCCATAAATGCTACCACACACAAGTATCTCAATTGTCGAAGACAATGAGTGTATTGGAATTAATTTCCGGTGGTATATTGCACGGGTATTAAAGATAAATCTTCATAATAAAAAGCATAGGATAGGAATAAAAAGATTAAGCACTATGCAAAGATAGAGATTCTTGATAGATTCAACTAGTCACACAATCATGCAATGTAGCAATCAGAATAACTTGAAGTAAATGGTCTCCCAAACAAGATATAGAGATATGTATTTTAGGAAGACCACACCAAGAATTTCTTACTCAAACAAAGACCGAAAATACGAGCAATAAAAGCTTGTATCAAAAATAGGACCTTGTTTGAGTCAACATGCCACCTAGAAACAAGATAATCAACAATATCAACTCTAAGTGGCACTACCTCATATGTTCACCTTTACTAGGATTGTGATATGCAAAATAAGCATATTACTGTAAGATCCCTCCTTTGTAAAGGAAAGGATCCCTGTGATTGCAATGCTAGTCCCTGGATCAATGCTAGCATCCACAGTTTAAGATGAAGTACACAGATAGAAAGTTCGTTTATTACATTCATTCCAGAGATAAAACTTAGTCTTTTACAACTCAGGGCCAAAGGCCTAATACAAGAGTTTATGGAATAAGTAAATAAACACAAGTCCTCATCATCATGTGCCACAGGCAAGCATGTTGAGTGTAGACTCATGACTCCTACTCATCATCGGAGTAACCTGCAACATTACAAGTTATAGCCACAATGGGTCAATACTTTGGAATAGTATTGGCAAGTGATACCTTAGTAAATTTTAAGTGGACTAAATTACTATATGCATTTTGGCTAAGTGTAGCTTGGCTTGATTTGCTTGAAAATAGGTTTTTCCTATTAGTTGAAATCACTAAGTTTTTCATTATCAAAAACTTCCCAAGAAACCACCAATAGACATTGGGGTCCTTCTCCCTTGTTCACCCACAAGTTTTACTTAGAAGTTGGAGTTATGAGATTCTTGTAGCTTCCATGTCTTGATGCTCAAGTTGTCCATTGCCATGGACTTGGCTAAGTACTTAGATTTTTCCATCTGCAGAGGTTGTGCACATTCCCCACCATACTTGGTTTCCCAAGACAGGACCTTTCAGAAGCCTTTCCTTAGTCAAATGGACGCGCTCCAACCTACCATCCCCATTACCACCAACTTTCCAAGTGACTAAGTTCTAGCAACCTATATGATCAAGGTAGAGCCCATATTGCCAAGTGGTTGCACTGTAAGCTTTCTCAACACTTGGCCTCCAAATCCCTTTGTGCCTGGGTGGCATACCACAAGTGAGATACACAAGCCAAATCCATGGCCTTGTGTAACCACTCAACCAAAAACCACCATTCAAGTCCCATTCCACCCAGGAAGTTCATTTACTTAGTTGTTTTATTAAGAAAAGCATGAGTCCCAAAGGACTTAGAATTATTTTATCATAGCATGTACATTCTTTACCAACCCTTGTTTTCTACTAGCTAGGCTAAGCGTGGCATAGTAACTTAACTTAGGAAAATTTCCTAGCATTTCTACAATTCTACACTACATAGGATTTCCCAACATAGCATTTGGCAAAAATAGCATGCAAGACTTAGCAAAAATAATTCTAATGCTTGTTCAAAATAAAGGGTGGAAATATCATGTAGTATCACTTGCCTTGGTAATGGGGAGAGTAGCACTCTTCACAATCACAGTCACTAGCAAAATCTACACAAGAATTGTAGCACACAATTACATACAATTCATATACAAACAAAAATATGAATGCATGCATGCAAGAAAAATGCTAAGTGATGATTTTTGAAAACTTCTACCAAGCAAGTGTATGAAACAGAAACATAACCAAGTCAAAAAGTTTGCTAACCAAACTCATTTAGCCCTAAAACAATTTGCTAAACAAAAACTATGCCCAAAATGGACCTAAACATGTTTCTGCATACAAAGTCATTTTAACAGATACTATTTATTAAACACATTGCAGATTCAGAAAGGCCTTGATTCACTGATTCCAACGGTATAAAATTTGCAAAAATCTAACGTGGTAATCAAAAGTTATAGCCATTTGAAAATTAGATCTAAATCTGATTTGAATTCTGTTTTTGATTCAAACCCTAGCCACGCGTCGTGTTTCTATTGGTGCGATACGGTTCGCACCGGATCACCCTTCCGGGCCGTAGGATCTAAATAAATCGCACGGTCCTGAGCGCGTACCTCTTCGCTGATAAGTGATTCTATCCTGACGCTTGGATCTAGATCTAACGGTGCTCGAGCACGCGACCATGTCCTGGCGGCGCGCGGCGTCAGTGAGTGGCGGGGCGCTCTGTCTACGGCGGCGCTAGCGTTTCTGGTCGTGCGCGAGAGGGGGAAGTGGCTTACTAGAATCGCAGTGGCGTGTTGAAGCTTGACGTGGTGTTGGTTTGCGAAGGGGCGCGCTGGCACGGCTTCAGGAGCTCGTCGGAGTAACAGGCGGCGTCGGTCGCTTGCAGACGTGGTGCTTGCCGAGGTTTGGCGTCGCCCTAACACGAGCCAGAGGTATCAGGAGTTGCGCAAAACGCAGGCGAACAAACTCGCGTGAAGGAGGGGGCAAGGGGCGCTCGGTTTTACCTGAATTGGTCGCCGGAGTCAAGCGGCGGCGCAGGTGGTTTCGGTCGTGGACTGAGACGACAACCTGGGTCACGAGCAGGCAAAAGGAAGGCGTTAGCGTATGCGCAAGATCAAGCTGAGCATCCTCGTTTGAACCAGAGAGAGGGGGGCGGTCGAGGCTCACCGGAATCGGTCGCCGGAGTCGTCGGTACAGCGGGGCTTCGAGAGCTAATGCGCGCAGCCTAGTGGCGGAGTGAGCGAGGAGAGTGGGGGGAAAAGCTCGCGGTGCAGAGGGGATTAAATAGGCCCAGGTGCGACAGGAAACGCCTGCGGCATAATGGCTAATTACGCCGCGCCATTACCGTCCTTGACAGCAGCGGTGACGTGGTCGCGGGCGCGGTTTGGGGAAGACGAGGGCAACGTGGAGAGGGCCCGCTCGTCAGCGAAGCGCGCGAAGAGGAGGTGGAGTCTGGTCGTCAGCGGCTGTCTGGGTGCGTCGTCGCGTGCGAGTGGGGGAGGAATGGCCCGGGTGGGCTAGCTGGTCCTGTTTCGTTCCTGGGCTAGAATCCTGGCGCCGGCCTTTTTCTAATTCTTTCTCCTTTTTTTTCTGTTTCAATTTTCTGGATTGATTTTGAAATGAATTCAAGTTTCATTTGAATTCAAATCTTCCTGGGATTTTTGCAGTGAGCAGTGGTCTCAAATATAGGCATAAGATCATGTAGTTGCTTTGCAAAGGCTTGGTCAAGCTTGGAGAGCAAAATACCAGAGACTTGGCACTTGGTTTGCAAAATTTGAGAAATGGTTTTTAAATCCATTTACATTTTGTAAAACTTGGTTCAAATCCTCATTCAATCCAATTAACAAAGAAAACTAGCATTCAAGGTTTAACACATTCAAACTCTCAAATGGTGATGGCCATTTGATATAATTTTGTTCACATAAAATCATAGCACTATGTGCTTCTGTTTTTCTGAAATGAGTTTGAAATTGTTGTCAAATCTATATGCATGCATGAATGATATGCAAACTTTGAAATAATGATTTTAGGGATGTTACAAATCTAACCCCCTTAAGGTGAATCTCGCCCTCGAGATTCGGATTGGCTAGCAAATAGGTGAGGGTGGTCTTTCCGAAGATCATCTTCTCTTTCCCATGTTGCTTCCTCTTCGGAATGATGATTCCATTGCACTTTGCAAAACTTGATAGTCTTTGTCCTTGTGACTCTTTCTGCAGTCTCGAGAATCTTGATAGGCTTTTCCTCATAAGTGAGATCGCTTTCTAGTTGAACTTCTTCCAAAGGTATGGTATCCTTCAAAGAAGTTTCTTCCATTTCTGGGTGACATTTCTTAAGCTGACTCACATAAAACACATTATGGACTGCTGTGGCATCCCGCAAAACCACTACTAGAAAATTGCGTTGATTTTTGTGCATTGCATCATCATGACCGCATGCTCATGTCATCATGCCACATTGCATTTGAGCATCGTCATCATCTTGCATTTCCTTGCATAAAACTATTTTCGGAAAAACCTATTTTTGTTTTCTAAACGCCCCGTCTTTGTTCAAACACAAAACCCGGGTCTCCGGAATATTTTGTTTCGTCTATCAACGGTTTGCAAAAGCCTCGTTTTAATAAATCAAATATTTAAATTATTTTTGGGAGGCAGCCAGCCAGGCCCGAAAGCCCAGCCGGCCACCTCCAGATAAAATCCTACCTACCCCTAAACCAGCCTGTCTAATTCCTAGTCCTACCCAATCCTATCCTACCCACCCTGCCTCCACCTCACCCCGGCCAACCCCGTCACGCCACCTCACCCCTTCCTCCATGCCATCCACTCAGCTCTTGCCACCTAAACACCCCTGGCCCACTCTCCAGGTCCCCCTCCTGCCCCAACACCAACCGCCGACCCCTCTCACCACAGCCCCCTCACCACCCCGGCCACGCACACCACAGGCACACACGCACCCACCCCGCTCCCTGCCTGGCCC
Source organism: Avena longiglumis (assembly GCA_030063025.1). NCBI lineage: Eukaryota > Viridiplantae > Streptophyta > Magnoliopsida > Poales > Poaceae > Avena > Avena longiglumis. The sequence continues at coordinate 475,742,260 of CP125977.1, forward strand.
CACCCCGTGACCCCCCACTCCCGCACGCGCCTCGATTCGCCACCTCTCTCTCTCTCCCTAGCAGGCGCCGCCGCCCCGCCCTCTGCTACCATCCTCGCGACCTCCCTCCCGTCGCCTCCCGCACGCTCCCCCGTCTCCCTCTCTCTCCCCTCATGGTCGCCCTGCCCCGCCCCCTAAGCACCCTCTCGTCGTCCGGACCTCGCTTGCGAGCTCAGGACCGCCCCTCCTCCGTCCGTCCCGTGGCGAGCTCGCCTCGCAGACCCCGCCGGGGCCGCCCCTCTCGCCTCTGCTCCGGCCGCCCTCCTCTCCTTCCCTGAGGCCGCCCTCTCTCCTCCCTGCTCCTCTCGCTCCCGCCGTCGGCATCGGTCCTGTCTGCAGCGTGCGCGGCCGCCTCGCCGTCGAGCCGTCGTGGCCTTCTCCTCCGGACGATGTGTCGCCTTCCTCCCCTTCTTCGACCTGAGTCGCTCAAGCTCCTCTGGCCGCCACCTCTCCATCGCCCGACAACCGTCACCCACCGCCTCCCTGCATCCGCCGTCGCCCGCGACGCCACCCCGGGCCGTCGTTCTCCTGCACCACCACCGGGTCTTCCTCCCCCCTGCAACACCGGCCCTTGCAGCGTCACTTGCATGTGGGATCCGTCGCTCCTATGACCCCGGTGGACGTGTCCTCCCATCCTCCTCGGTACCACGAGCTCCCGGCGTCGGCCACCGGCCTCCTCGCTTTCGCGCTCTCAGCCTCACGTGCCGGTACCGTTTTCCCCGTGCCTGTCTCCCCGATGTTCCTGTGGTTTTTGCCTGCACGACAACAAGTCTCGATGGAGTGCTACGTTGAAGAAGTGAGACGTTTTGGTACTTATGTGAAGAGGTGGTATGTAGATGCATAGGTAACTGTGTGGTGTGATGCCCATATGTGGATTCATGATGCCGCTGGGTGATGTTCAACAATCCCAAACACCGACAAGAACCGCCTTATATCAAGTTCTTCCGAAGACCAACGCCGACGCAAGTTCGACACCGAAGACGAGACGGACGCCATGATCTCCTTCCCAGAATCCGGACTCCTGGAACGTCGAGCTCTCCCTCCCGGAGTCCGAAGACCGATCCCGGCGAGACCGAACCCTGAGACCGACCCCAAACCCCTCGGAGCCCAAGTTCGCCGAACCCATGTGTGACCCCTTTCTCGAGCCCTATTTTTATAAATGTAATATCAAATTGTTGCATATTAAATTGTCATACTCGCATGCATATTGTCTGTGGTTTGGGGGCATTATGCCGATTCACCTTATAATTAAATATGGGATCCATATGCGGGCAAATCTAGTCCAATATTGGTCCCATTTAAATTTGTGCATCGAACCGGTGATATATATTTTGCCATGTTAAGAAAACATTTAAATTGAGGTTACAAAAACAACATGAACCTAATAATTAATTGTCGGGACCCCGGTTCCGCTTAATATTGCCTAATCGCATCGCATCTTTGCCATGTCATGCATCATATCATGATCATGCCGATTCTTCCGCATTAGTTGTAATTGCTGCATCGCTTGTTCCTTTTAGAGTTTTGCTTCTTCCCAGGATAGGACGATGAGATGTGGTGAGCTTTGACAAGTTCTTCGTTATGAAACTTCGACAATGTTTTCAGGCGAGCATCTCCCCCCTTTCTACCTATCTTACTTTTATAGTATTTATTTCCCTCCTGTTGATCTATTGCTATCTGTGTTGCAATGCTCTAGTTTTCGTACCCGTGTTATCCCTTGCAGCCTTATATTGCCTTGGACACCTCCTATTACCTGTTTTTTGGTAGATAGTTGGACCCGCGCGTCGCAGTCGCTTGCTCAAGTGCTGTTGCGTGTCGTCAAGTACCACAGTTGTTGGAGTATTGCCTTGTGTTTATTGTTGGAGATGATCATAACTTTAATTACTGTTTAACAACTAAAATTGAAGTAGGTAAATGCATAGGCACAGGTGGGCAATAGATGTTATTTGGTTGTTAACCGTCCACTTGTGTCCCGTAGGACCCCGAGTACTTGATACATGTTCCTTGAATATTCGCGCTATCCACATCCGGGAGGATTATGGGACCCCCCTGAGCCAGAGCTTGATTCATTCTTATTTCTTGGGGCCACAAACTAGTTTGAGGTTTTATTTACTATCCTGTACTTATGCCATGCTTTACTTCTTTATTTACGATTGTGCGAGGAGCACCTATACTGTTTAGGATCGGGACACGATTTCGCGGTATCGACAAGCCCAGTTTTGGGTTCCCAGTCGTTTACAGCCGTCCACCCAAACCTTGAGTCCGTCTCGGAGTCAGCTAACTTCGTTGCGGGTGTACTCAATGGGGTGGCCCCCTGAAATATTTCTGAATCCTGTGATTGCTTTGTCGTGAAGGCCTCGTTGGGTTTTGATTTGGTTTTTCCGAGGTTGATCGAGTGTGTGTTGCTATTTGTGCACCCCTGCAGGGTAAAACTTTCTGAAAGCCGTGTCCACGGTTATGGACGACTTGGAGCACAGTATCTTGATCATAGACAACTATAACTAAAGTAGTGCTATAAATTTGACTTTATAATGACTAGTAATCAGCTTCACTATAACGGAATGGCTAAATAAAATTGCCAACAATTGCTTGTTTGGGTTTACGCTTGCTATCACTGTATCTGACTAGTAAGTATTGCAACTACAATGGAATGGCTAAATAAAAGTACCAACAACTGCTGGGTTTTGGGATATCTCATGCTAATTGTATTTGACTAGTAAGTGTCGCAACTACAACGGAATGGTTAACTAAAATTGGCCACTGCTTATTATATCAGGACGATTATCTATACTTGACTAGTAATTGCTTACGATAATCGAATAAATAAAAGCCAGCTGCGTGAGTTCCTCGGTTGACTTCCTCGTTTGGTCTCGAGGGGAAACACCGAGATGGGTTTGTTTGATGGTAGCATCGAGTTGGTTCGAATAGGTCTTTCTTATCCCTCTCGATAGCCGACGGTTATATCGAGTCTCTATAGGTTGTTTAGTGCATGCTGCGCCGCTGCGATCCACCATACCTGTAGGCGAGGACCGCCGAATTCTAGCCTCGCTGTCTTGGCCTCGATCGACCGCTCTCTCTTTTCCTTTGCCCTTTCGGCACCCTTTGTTTAAGCGGTTTTGAGATCGACGTCGTTAGCGGGGTTACCCTTCCGCTTGGGTAGGGTTATGGACGCCATTGGTTATTCTTCAGGGCTCTTAGCCCCCTTTGCATCTTGTCCGTAGTCGGACGCTCTATCGTTTTCAAGGTGATTTGGATCTTTGTCCTGTATATCTGTATTCTTGACTCATGGAGTCGTGTTGTATATATATCTGTTCTGTGGGTCCCATCGAGGACTATTGTGTAATGTTATTACTTCGTTTTCCACCCGCACGCAAGTGCCTGGTGGGCACCTTTGAATCGTTTCTATGCAGGTTTGGCGGGAAGCGCTGAAACTTGCATAGGGCCGATTCTGAGGGTGTTACAACTGCTGATAGAGATGCTGGCAGTTCAATTTCATAAGAAACTTCTCCTTTGCGGCTCAGAATCTTGAATGGCCCAACATATCTTGGTGCCAACTTTCCTTTGACTCCGAATATTTTCACTCCACGAAGTGGTGATACTCTAAGATAGGCTCTATCACCAACTTCGTAGGTGACTTCTCTACGCTTAGGATCTGTGTAGCTTTTCTATCGAGACTGAGCTATCTTCAACCTGTCCTTAACTAATTTGACTTTCTCTTTGGCTTCTTTGATAAGATCTGGCCCAAATAAACTTCTTTCTCCCACACCATTCCATAACAATGGGGTGGTACATTTTATTCCGTAGAGAAACTCAAACGGTGCCATCTCAATGCTGGCTTGATAGCTGTTATTATAAGAAAATTCTGCGTAAGGCAGACTTTCATCCCAACTTGCTCCATAGTCTAGGGCACATGCCCTCAACATGTCTTCCAGAATTTGATTAGTCCTTTCTGTTTGTCCATCAGTTTGAGGATGAAAAGCAGTACTGAATTCCAACCTCGTTCCCAATGACTCATGTAGCTGTCTCCAAAAATGAGAAGTGAATTGGGTTCCCCTATCGGACACAATACTCTTAGGCACACCGTGAAGGCATTCAATTCTACTCATGTAGATTTTAGCTAACTTGGCACTTGTATAGGTTGTCTGCACGGGTATGAAATGTGCCACTTTAGTTAAGCGATCCACGACTACCCAAATGGAATCATATCCTGATCTGGTCCTTGGTAATCCGGTGATGAAATCCATACCAATTTTGTCCCATTTCCAATCAGGAATAGGTAGTGGTTGAAGCAAACCTGCTGGTTTCTGATGCTCCGCTTTTACTCTACTACACACATCACACAAAGCAATATGTTCAGCGATGTCTCTCTTGAGATTGTTCCACCAAAATCTTTCTTTCATGTCCATGTACATTTTGGTGTTACCCGGATGAATAGAATACGGAGAGTTGTGTGCTTCTTGTAAAATCAGTTTCCGTAACTCCGGATCTTGTGGGACACAGATACGTTTCCCATGCCATAACGTACCCTGTTCGTCTTCATGGAAATTTTTATCTTTCCCTTGGCCAATATTTTCCTTGATCCTTTCAATTTCCTTATCGGTCTTCTGAGCTTCTCGGATTCTGTCCAACAAAGTGGGTTGAACATCCAAAGACATAAGATGTCCTTCAGGTACGATTTCCAATCGGAGTTCTTTGAATTGAGCACACAATCATCTGGCAATTCTCCTTTGGTAAGACCATTCACAAATACCTTACGACTTAGAGCGTCTGCTACAACATTTGCTTTACCGGGGTGGTATTGCAAACTCAAGTCATAATCCTTGATAAGCTCTAACCATCTTCTTTGTCTCATATTGATTTCCTTTTGGGTGAAGATGTACTTCAAACTCTTGTGGTCAGTGAACACTTCGCAACGCTTACCCAAAAGGTAATGTCTCCATGTTTTGAGTGCGTGGACGATAGAGGCTAACTCCAAATCATGAGTAGGATAGTTTACTTCATGAGTTTTGAGTTGTCTCGAGGCATAGGCCACAACCTTACCGTCTTGCATAAGTACATCACCCAAACCTTGATGAGACGCATCACAATATACTTGGAAATCCTTTTCCAAATCTGGCAGACATAGAACCGGTGCTGTTACAAGTCTCTTCTTCAATTCTTGGAAGCTGACTTCACAACCTTCAGACCAAGAAAATTTCTTGTCCATCTTTAACAATTCAGTCATTGGTTTAGCAACCTTTGAGAAATTTTCAATGAACCTTCTGTAGTAACCTGCTAAACCAAGGAAACTGCGTACTTCTTTCACGTTCTTGGGAGATTCCCATTCTATCACAGCTGAAACTTTAGCAGGATCAACTGCCACACCATCCTTTGTCATAACATGACCAAGAAAACCAACTTCCTCTAACCAAAACTCACACTTGCTGAATTTGGCATAAAGTTTATGCCCTCTTAACTTTTCAAGTATCAAACGCAAGTGTCCCTCATGTTCTTCTTTGCTCTTAGAGTAAACTAAGATGTCATCGATGAAAACGACAACGAACTTGTCAAGAAATTCCATGAACACCTTGTTCATCATATTCATGAAGTATGCTGGAGCATTGGTTAAGCCAAAAGGCATCACGGTATACTCATACAACCCATACCTTGTGGTGAATGTTGTTTTAGGTATGTCTTGCTCTCTTATCTTAAGTTGAAAATAGCCTGACCGGAGATCAATCTTCGAGAACACACATGCTCCCTCTAGCTAATCAAACAAGTCATTGGTTCTAGGCAAAGGATATTTGTTCTTGATAGTTACCTCGTTGAGTGAACGGTAATCTATGCATAACCTTTGGCTTCTATCTTTCTTCTCCACAAACAATACTGGGGCTCCCCAAGATGAAGAACTTGGTTGGATAAATCCTTTCTGCAACTGTTCTCCTAGTTGCTTCTTGAGCTCTTTCAGTTCATCAACTGACATTTTGTATGGTCTCTTGGCTATTGGTCCCGATCCTGGTACCAAATCTATCAGAAATTCCACATCTCTATCCGGTGGCATTCCTGGCAACTCTTTCGGAAACACATTCGGATACTCACATACAATTGGCACACTGTCCATGCTAACCCCCTTAAGATAATTCAGCTTACTTCCTTTGGATTCAAAGTTTGACCTGAATTTTATTCTTTTTCCTTCTGGGGTTGTGAGTGCAACAGTACGATTAGCACAATCTAGTACTCCTTCATACTTAGCCATCCAATCCATTCCCAATATTACGTCTAGTCCTTGGGAGTCTAGGATTATCAGGCTCACTGGAAACTTATGCTTTCCAAACTCTATGACAAGATCCCGGCATCCAAGACTCACTATCATATCTCCACCCGGAGAACTAACTTTTATTGGACACCCAATGTTTTCAGATGCAAACCCATTTCTATCAACAAATGCTTTTGATATGAATGAATGAGATGCACCAGTGTCAAAGAGTACAAATGCTGGAATGGAATTGAGTCTGAACTTACCAGCAACAGCGTCAGGCTCCTCATAGACCTCCTCCACATTAATGTGGTTCACCTGACCTTTCTGGAAAGGATTGGGCTTGAAAGGTCCTTCAACTTTCTTTTCGGGGCACTCATTTGCATAGTGTCCCATCTTCTTGCATTTGAAGCACTCAACCTGACTGATGTCTCTTTTAGCAGGCTGATTTCCACTTCCACTCCCATTTCCACTGTGGTGGCTCTTATGTCCACTCTTGTGGTTCTTATACTTGTCATTATCATGACTGCGGTGATGCTTGTTGTCATGACGGTTGTGGTTGTGGTGCTTGTTGAATTTCCCATGCTTATGGGATCCCGAGCTTCCACTGTCATCATAGTGAGACCGTTTGTGAGACGATCCCGAACTGTGCTTGTCGGAGTGCTTTCTTTTCCTACTCTCGACTTGCTTCATTTTGTTCTCCAAAATAGCAGCCTTGTCACACAGAGACTGATAAGTTGGAACATATGCCACAGACAACTGCAAGTTTAACTCATCATTCAGGCCTTCCAGAAACTTTTCCTTTCTTTTGGCATCCGTGTCAACCTCATCCGGTGCATAGCGCGCCAGATTGTTGAACTCTTATATGTATTCAGCCACGCTGCGGTGGCGCTGCTTCAAGTTGTGAAACTCCTTTTTCAGGCTCATCATTCCTGATGAGATATGAGCAGTGCGAAAGCCATCTTCAAAGATAGCCCAAGTCACCTCATCTAAAGGAGTGGTGATTTGGAAGTTGTCCCACCATGTGGCGGCTGGCCCTTCCAACAGATGTGCTGCGAACCTGACCTTTTTAGCATCCGTGCAGCCCACGGTCACTAAGTCCTTGTTCACAGAACGTAGCCAATCATTGGCCACCATGGGATCAGTTGTCCCCGAAAACTTAGCTGGCCTCAAACGCAGAAATCTGGTGAGCATATCAAAACCCGGAGGGTTGTTGTTGTTATTGGGGTTGTTGTTATTGGGGTTGTTGTTGTTGTTATTCTGGTTTTGGATGAATGTTGTCATCATCTACATAAGTTGTGTTTGAGCATTCATCATCTGTTGCATTTCTGGAGTGATGTTGTTGGGGTTGGGGTTTGCACGACGGGGAGGCATCTGTGGTTTGTTCAAATAGAGATAAGAATGAGATACCCATAGATGTTTTATGCACATTACATCACAATCAAACACAAGCATGCAACACAGATAAAAGTTCAACAACCAGATAACAAGTTCTCGAAATAAAACACACAAGTGTCAAGCCATCCACATGTCGGATGGTCCAATAATAAGTTCACAAATAACAAGTACGATAATGAAAGATAAACGAGTAGTCAAGTCTACTCATCAGCATCAATCTCCTCCTCGACAAAAGTAAGACCTGCGTTCTCCATCGCGGTCTTGTTCTCCTCAATAGTAGTGGTCAAGGAATCGATCTTGGCCTTGAGAGCCCTCTTCTGGGAGCGAAGCCTCTCGATCACCATCTGCTGCTGCTCTAGCTCGAAATCCTTGGACTTCAGTTCCTCGGTCATGTCCCGGATCTTCTTGTTCCTATCCTGGATGCGTTTCTCCTGACTCTTGAACTTGCGGTCCTGGGCCTCGAACTTTGTCTCCATTTCCTTGACTATCTCATCCTGCTGTGCGAAAAGCTTGTCCTTCTCGCGAAGTTGCACCTGGAGCTCGTCATTGCTGAGCATGACGTTGGTCCTGTCCGTGTCCACGTGCCTGATAAGAGACTCTAAGTCCTGGAGATAGAGACGTATCGGCTCTGCTACGTCCCTCGAGTCGTCCTCAAAGTCGATGGACTCTCCATCAACATCACGTCTTCCGAAGACGTGGAAGTGGGTGCCCCTAACCTGTCGGGAGTGACGGCCTAACAGACGTCCTATCAGGTCCTGCATGACTACCTCCATGCCTCTCTCCCTGTCGTCGTGCATCAGCTTGAAGACGATGGCCTCTGTAGTAGGCTCTGTCTGGCGTCCGGGCTGGTTCACCTTGAAGCCCCAGAGGTCCTTCCTCTCGAACTTGGTGAGTGGGTGCACCATGATGGTGGGAAGAGGGAGATCGAGCAAAGTGGTAAGCTCAACGATACGAGGACCGAAATGGGTAACCTGGAACTCCTCAACAGTGCTGATGGTAATAGGCATCTATTTATAAGATAGAAAAGTTAGAACAACACTATTTAAGATAAACAAAGACAAACATCACATACACATCCTTGGTACACAAAATCACACAAGTCATGCATACATGAATCCATTACATCAATCAAGGTCCAAACTTATTTAAGGTATCATTTTGGAAAATAAGGTGATAGATGGTGGTCCAACTAACGAAATGTGTTTACAACCCTATCTCACTAGATCTGTTGGCTAACACAATGTTCCTAGAGGCAATCCACCTATCTTGTTCACATGATTCCATCACTAAGTCTATAATATCTCCCCTTAAGGTTTGGTTGGTGGCTTCCATCTCTTGGGTAAGCTCCTTCTCTTTCTCTAAGTCTTTTTGGAGGTTGAGCATTCTGCACTTGACTCTAGCACTTAGTTCTTTGATAGTCCTCCAAGCTGCTTCTCTTGCTGACTCAAAGAATGTGGTGTGCATCACAGTGTTGGTGTACATGCAGAATCCTCTTTCTTTGTGGTTGTCTTCCTTGTTTTTGTACAAGTGAAGTTGCACCCACCAATACTCCACTCCTTCATCCATCACCGGAAAGCCTTTGTAAACAGTTGCACCATGTGCTTCCATTGCCACCATGAGGTCCTTGAGAATCTTGGGAAACTCAGTTTCACACTCCAAGGTCATGGTCATGAGTGGCCCTTTCTTCACGGCTTCGTTGATGGAGTTTATCTACAAATGGAGATGAGAAGATTAGAAAAGTTTTACGAGAAGAATAGACAAGTGTAGAAGTAGTTGAAAAGTTTTCCTTAGTGGTTTTCCAATCCTAGGGGTCATAATCCTACTGAGCAACATGCTGCTCGATACCATCTGTAAGATCCCTCCTTTGTAAAGGAAAGGATCCCTGTGATTGCAATGCTAGTCCCTGGATCAATGCTAGCATCCACAGTTTAAGATGAAGTACACAGATACAAAGGTCGTTTATTACATTCATTCCAGAGATAAAACTTAGTCTTTTACAACTCAGGGCCAAAGGCCTAATACAAGAGTTTATGGAATAAGTAAATAAACACAAGTCCTCATCTTCATGTGCCACAGGCAAGCATGTTGAGTGTAGACTCATGACTCCTACTCATCATCGGAGTAACCTGCAACATTACAAGTTACAGCCACAATGGGTCAATACTTTGGAATAGTATTGGCAAGTGATACCTTAGTAAATTTTAAGTGGACTAAATTACTATATGCATTTTGGCTAAGTGTAGCTTGGCTTGCTTTGCTTGAAAATAGGTTTTTCCTATTAGTTGAAATCACTAAGTTTTTCATTATCAAAAACTTCCCAAGAAACCACCAATAGACATTGGGGTCCTTCTCCCTTGTTCACCCACAAGTTTTACTTAGAAGTTGGAGTGATGAGATTCTTGTAGCTTCCATGTCTTGATGCTCAAGTTGTCCATTGCCATGGACTTGGCTAAGTACTTAGATTTTTCCATCTGCAGAGGTTGTGCACATTCCCTACCAGACTTGGTTTCCCAAGACAGGACCTTTCAGAAGCCTTTCCTTAGTCAAATGGACGCGCTCCAACCTACCATTCCCACTACCACCAACTTTCCAAGTGACTAAGTTCTAGCAACCTATATGATCAAGGTAGAGCCCATATTGCCAAGTGATTGCACTGTAAGATTTCTCAACACTTGGCCTCCAAATCCCTTTGTGCCTGGGTGGCATACCACAAGTGAGATACACAAGACAAATCCATGGCCTTGTGTAACCACTCAACCAAAAACCACCATTCAAGTCCCATTCCACCCAGGAAGTTCATTTACTTAGTTGTTTTATTAAGAAAAGCATGAGTCCCAAAGGACTTAGAATTAGTTTATCATAGCATGTACATTCTTTACCAACCCTTGTTTTCTACTAGCTAGGCTAAGCATGGCATAGTAACTTAACTTAGGAAAATTTCCTAGCATTTCTACAATTCTACACTACATAGGATTTCCCAACATAGCATTTGGCAAAAATAGCATGCAAGAATTAGCAAAAATAATTCTAATACTTGTTCAAAATAAAGGGTGGAAATATCATGTAGTATCACTTGCCTTGGTAATGGGGAGAGTATCACTCTTCACAATCACAGTTACTAGCAAAATCTACACAAGAATTGTAGCACACAATTACATACAATTCATATACAAACAAAAATATGAATGCATGCATGCAAGAAAAATGCTAAGTGATGATTTTTGAAAACTTCTACCAAGCAAGTGTATGAAACAGAAACATAACCAAGTCAAAAAGTTTGCTAACCAAACTCATTTAGCCCTAAAACAATTTGCTAAACAAAAATTATGCCCAAAATGGACCTAAACATGTTTCTGCATACAAAGTCATTTTAACAGATACTATTTGTTAAACACATTGCAGATTCAGAAAGGCCTTGATTCACTGATTCCAACGGTATAAAATTTGCAAAAATCTAACGTGGTAATCAAAAGTTATAGCCATTTGAAAATTAGATCTAAATCTGATTTGAATTCTGTTTTTGATTCAAACCCTAGCACGCGTCGTGTTTCTATTGGTGCGATCCGGTTCGCACCGGATCACCCTTCCGGGCCGTAGGATCTAAATAAATCGCACGGTCCTGAGCGTGTACCTCTTCGCTGATAAGTGATTCTATCCTGACGCTTGGATCTAGATCTAACGGTGCTCGAGCACGCGACCATGTCCTGGCGGCGCGCGGCGTCAGTGAGTGGCGGGGCGCTCTGTCTACGGCGGCGCTAGCGTTTCTGGTTGTGCGCGAGAGGGGGAAGTGGCTTACTAGAACCGCAGTGGCGTGCTGAAGCTTGACGTGGTGTTGGTTTGCGAAGGGGCGCGCTGGCACGGCTTCAGGAGCTCGTCGGAGTAACAGGCGGCGTCGGTCGCTTGCAGACGTGGTGCTTGCCGAGGTTTGGCGTCGCCCTAACACGAGCCAGAGGTATCAGGAGTTGCGCAAAACGCAGGCGAACAAACTCGCGTGAAGGAGGGGGCAAGGGGCGCTCGGGTTTTACCTGAATTGGTCGCCGGAGTCAAGCGACGGCGCAGGTGGTTTCGGTCGTGGACGGAGACGACAACCTGGGTCACGAGCAGGCAAAAGGAAGGCGTTAGCGTATGCGCAAGATCAAGCTGAGCATCCTCGTTTGAACCAGAGAGAGGGGGGCGGTCGAGGCTCACCGGAATCGGTCGCCGAAGTCGTCGGTACAGCGGGGCTTCGAGAGCTAATGCGCGCAGCCTGGTGGCGGAGTGAGCGAGGAGAGTGGGGGGAAAAGCTCGCGGTGCAGAGGGGATTAAATAGGCCCAGGTGCGACAGGAAACGCCTGCGGCATAATGTCTAATTATGCCGCGCCATTACCGGCCTTGACAGCAGCGGCGACGTGGTCGCGGGCGCGGTTTGGGGAAGACGAGGGCAACGTGGAGAGGGCCCGCTCGTCAGCGAAGCGCGCGAAGAGGAGGTGGTCGGTGGGTGGTCTGGGTGCGTCGGCGCGTGCAAGTGGGGGAGGAATGGCCCGGGTGGGCTAGCTGGGCCCGTTTCGTTCCTGGGCTAGAATCCTGGCGCCGGCCTTTTTCTAATTCTTTCTCCTTTTTCGTTTTCTGTTTCAATTTTCTAGATTGATTTTGAAATGAATTCAAGTTTCATTTGAATGCAAATCTTCCTGGGATTTTTGCAGTGAGCAGTGGTCTCAAATATAGGCATAAGATCATGTAGTTGCTTTGCAAAGGCTTGGTCAAGCTTGGAGAGCAAAATACCAGAGACTTGGCACTTGGTTTGCAAAATTTGAGAAATGGTTTTTAAATCCATTTAAATTTTGTAAAACTTGGTTCAAATCCTCATTCAATCCAATCAACAAAGAAAACCAGCATTCAAGGTTTAACACATTCAAACTCTCAAATGGTGATGGCCATTTGATATAATTTTGTTCACATAAAATCATAGCACTATGTGCTTCTGTTTTTCTGAAATGAGTTTGAAATTGTTCTCAAATCTATATGCATGCATGAATGATATTCAAACTTTGAAATTATGATTTTAGGGATGTTACAATTACTCCCCCATAATGTGATATTCAATTTTTCTTAATAAGAGGCAAAGCAACCTCAACTAGAGAGAATTAATGGACATTTAGAATTTGAATTTCTCATGAGTATGACACACCACATAGTGACCAGCTAAGCTTGCAATATCAATACTAAGTGGTAGTACTCATGTACACACATTAGCAGGTTTGAGAGATGCGCGAGGCATGTCACTCCCCCAAAATGGGATGTTCCATTAACCACTCGAAAAGAGCCAAATAAGATATCATCAAGATGCATTAGAGGCTCCAAGCAAAACACACCAGTAAATGATGTGTCAAACACCTATACATACTTGAATACACAAAATAATCAAGCATGAGTCACACCAAATACAAACACATACTTGGTACAAAACCAAAACATGTAAAGGGGGCAAGTAACTTACAAAATAAATGAGTTAAGTACAAGTTACCGCGAAGAGGCACATTGGATATAAGATAGGGAAATGATAATCCTTATGACTTGGCTTGATAAAATATAATATATGAAGATCCCTTAATTCTTCATGAGTTAGCCAAGTCTCCAATGCCCTCCATAAACACCTATTGATCAAGTTTGAGCGTGTTGGTCCCCAACCAAGTTGGGTCCTAAGAGGTTAGTCACAATAGGCTTGGCAACCCAAATGGTTCTTTTCTTGACACAACTTTGAGTTCCAACAAACTTGGCAAACACATTGCCATCCTTATCCTTGCTAAGAGAATAATCATCATCAATAATGATAGGGTTAGATAAGGTACCGTTTGAACATGAAGAGGCAAAGTGCCCCTTCACACGACATATGTAGCAACAAGTGCTCCCCTTTCTCTTCTTCCTTGATTTGTTTGCTTGGGGAACATTATCTTGATTCTTCTTCGGAAGTGGCCTAACTTCAACTTGGGATTGACCTTCTACTTGTGGCCGCTTCCCTTGTTGCTTCTCACTCAAGTGCTTTTTCTTCAATCGACAAGATCTTACATAATGTCCTTCAACCTTGCACTTGAAGCAAATAATCTTGGCCGAATTCTTGACTTGGTTTTGGCCCTTCTTATTGTTTCTCTTGGACTTTTTATTGTTATTGGAGTTGAATCCAAGTCCACTTTTATCATTAGGGGATTTTTGCACACTCAACATATTATCGAGTGTGGATTTCCCTTCATGACTCTTTTCCAAGTCATTCCTCAAGGAAGTGACTTGGGCCTTGAGCTCTTTGATTTCCTCTACATGGTTAGTAGAAATACAAGTACTAGAGGAAGTATAAGCTTCATTGTTAGAGCAACAAGGCAAAGCAAGTAATCCAACACAAGGTTTATCAATAGTATGGCTAGATGGATTACTAGGACTAGCACATGGCAAAATAGCATTTTGAGTAGAAGTTGTGCTAATGTCCAAGAGAGGCTCACAAGATGTTACATTGGTAATACTTGCCTCACGAGCTAACATTAGCCCATCATGGGAAATTATAAGATCATTATGAGAGCCCGATAGCTTTTCATGACTTTCTTCCAATTTCCTATACTTGCTAGTTAGCAACTCAAGTTGAGCCCTTAGCTCAACGTTCTCCTTTAGGGTAGATGCTTCACAAGAAGTAGAGTTAGTAGAACAAGCATCATTAATAGAATTTTCTTTTTCAAGCTCATAAGATTTAATTTTTTGTGTGAGGAGACAATTAGTGTGCTTCTCCTCGGCAAGATCTTGCTTAAGGAGATTAAATCTCCGACTCCCATCATCAAGTTGGAAATCCAACTCCTCTATGGTTCCCATTTGTTTAGTTATGGTGTCCATAACGTGTTTGAGACAAGTAACGGCCTTATTATTACCACGAAGAGAGGTACACGAAAAAGTCAACTCAAGCAAGAGAGCACTAGTATCCTCATCAATGTCATCATCACTATCATCATTATCATTGCTATTATCTTTAGAAGATATATTGGGATCCAAAGTAGGAGATACCTTCGATGCTCTTGCCATAAGGCACATGTGATCACGGGAGGATGAAGATGAGGATATTATTGAATCTTCATTCATGATCATGTCTTTCTCCATAGAATGTTTGATTTCCTCTACATTGTTAGATAAACAACTAGAGGAAATAGAAGCATTTTGTTCATGGGAACAAGGCAAATAAAGCATATCATCTACACTAGTACTCAAATAATTTCTAGATGATATACAAGTACTAGCAACAAAAGGGGATATAACATTATTGTTGCAAGAAGTGCTTAAGTCCAAAGAAGAAACATTGAAATGGGATAGAGATGAAGGATCATCATTAGCGAGCACAATATCAACATTGCAATTCCCAACACCACTCACCATATATTTACCTTGTGTCTTGCCACACGTTGGTGAAGTGGGTGAGGATGAGAACTCATCGCGGCCGGAGGTGGAAGCAACTTGGAGCTCTTCATGATGTGAAGGAAAACAGATCTCCTCATAGAAACCACCGACAATATTAGAAATGGAACCAACAAATATTTCTTTAAGCTTGGTCCACTTCTCATGAGACGACTTGCGCTTTACAAACGTCAAGAACAAATTAACTGCGGGGATCAAAGAGAAAATAATCTCACTAGATACTTGAGCTTCGAGATGTAAATTTTTCTCATCCGCTAAAGATAGATTTTGAGGATCCATCAGAGGAGAAAAACCTACATCTAGAAATCGCTCAATATTTGGACACAAGGTCCTAAGATTACAAAGCAAGCAATTTCTCCACAAAGCATAATTTGTGCCATCAAATATAATTGTGTCATTGTGCACTATACTCCTAGCCGACATCTTTATACTCTAGGCGGTGAATCCTAAACAAGGAGAGACCTTGCTTTGATACCAATTGAAAGGATAGAGATGTCGCCTAGAGGGGGGTGAATAAGCAATTTAAAAACTATTACGGTTTTGGCTTGATAGGATGCGGAATTAAAATAACGTTTATTTTACAAGCACAAAACCTAAATACACTAGGCTCAACTAAGTGCACCAACGACAAATTCAGCTAAGCAAGATAGCACAAGATAAATATACCACAAGTGATAAGCAAGATATAAGTACTTCAAGCTCGATGGCTATCACAAGGAAAGTAAGCTCGGATATAGAGATAACCGAGGCACGCGGAGACGAAGATGTATTCCCGTGTTCACCGCCTTTGGGAAGGGGGCTACGTCACGTTGGAGAGGTGTGAGGTTCCACGAAGGATTCCTCACGCGCCACAAAGGCTCACCTTCTTCTCCGAGTCTATCCCACGAAGGAATAGTCCATTTCCTTATGGCTAGCTTTTCCTCCACTCCGGAGATGGCAAGCTCCACAACCACTTCACAAGCTCCACGAAGGAGAAGCCCGGGTCTCTTCACAATCTTCCACGAAGAGGACACCTAGTACCAACCGCCAAGCCAACTAGGAGGTCACCCTCCAAGAGTAACAAGCTCATGGTCTCTCACTCAAACATATCGTAATGGAGAGCTCAACACTTATGCAAGAATGCAAAGCAAGAACACCAAGGGTGCTCAAATCCTTCACTCTCAAATCCCACCAAAACAACAAGTTCTAGGGAGGAATTAGAGAGGAAGAACAATGGTGGAAACCAACAAATGACTCCAAGATCTAGATCCAATGGGTTCCCCTCACTTAGAAGAGGAACTGATTGGTGGGGATTGTAGATCTAGATCTCCTCTTCCAAAGCCCTCAAAAACATGCAAGAATCATAGGAGGGAAGGGAGAGGAAGAAAGCTCAAAGAGGTCAACAATGGAGGTAAAAAACGTGCTTAAGAGCCTTGAAACTTTGGGTAAGAAGCCCCCTTTTATACCCCTTCAAGGGGGATGACCGTTGGAAGCAAGATGCGCTGGGCGAACACGTTCCGGCGATGAAACCGGCGCCGCCGGATCAGCCGCCGGAATTTTCGGTCAAAACCGGAAGTTCCGGTACAAACCAAAAAAACATACAGAACAGTTTTTCACCGGTTTGCCGGAAATTCCGGCGGTCGCCGGAATTTCCGGCCACAGACTCGATCCGCCGGAATTCCGCTGGAACCAAACAGGGCACACGAAAACGGCGATAACTTTTGTGTCCGGACTCCGATTTCGATGATCTTGGGCTTGTTTTGACGAGGACAACAAGCCCTAAAAGATGGTGCAGAGAAACATCATAGTACAGTAAATAAGGATAGAACCAAATAAAGAAAGGTAAGAATCCTCCCTATACGAAGAACCGATAAAACCTTCAAACTCGAAAATGCCATAGAAGATGCATACGAATTCCATTTTCGATGAACTTGGGCTTGTTGAAGATCTAGAAACAAGCTCAAGAACCTCATATGGAGAAACACCAAGAATCAAAAAAATAGGAAGATTCAAAGTATGCAAAGGATTGAGCTCCCTATGACGATGTGATCAAGTTACTCAACCGAAAGCCCCTCTTAATAGTGCGGCTATGTATCCTATAACCCGGTCTCCCAACAACCACCTTGAGACCGGTAAAAGGAGAACCTATCAAGGCCATACCTTTGTCTTACGCATACCACTTGATCTTGATGACAACACTTCAATCTCCATCCAAGCCGGAATGCATCACTTGATCATTGTTGCTTCGTGAAGGCTCCTAATTTGCTCTCCCATACACCATTATTGGATAGATTAATTAATACATTCCTTCACATGTCCATTATCACCAATATGGATGGCAAGCTTGTAACATCCCAGCATTTAGGAACTAACAAAGGGTAGATTTAGGAATTTGGAATGTTGTATGCATTCATTTGTAAAAATGTGGGTAAATTTTTCGCCAAATAAAAACCTAAAAGTGATCAAGGTTTCTTTCATACTTTGAGATTAGGTTTAGTCTTAAAGTATGATTGCTATAGACTTTGATATGATCTTTGTGGATTTATGTGTGTTTTGGGAAATGAAATTTGAATTTTTAAAACTTGAGTGTTTGAATTATAATTCAAATGATTTTTTTAATAATGTTTGAATATGTGATTCAATTAAAAGTTAACCAAATAACTCAAACTTTATATAAAGAAAGTAATTAAGATTATGAAAATTCATTCCATAATTTTATTCAATAAATAAGTTACAAAAATGTAACTTATGGAAATCATCCACAAATTTTACAATAGTAAATAAATAAAGAATAATATTTCTTTATTGATCATAGTATAATATTTATTAAAAAATAATAAAATGAAGCTTACAAAAGAATAAAACTAAAATTACAATAGAATAAGAAGATTACAAATGACTATTCTACAATTAAACCTAAGCTAAAATCTTGAATTCCCAAGTCTGGTACCTGCAAAACAAACATAAATAAAAAATAAAGAAGGTTAGGGTTAGTATTGTTTTACTCTCAGAATTGTCAGTGAAGTGCACTGATCAAGATTCATCATTGAGTAATTTATAAAAAAGGGGCAAGTTTCACCAATATGAAAGAATGTATCTTTCAAAATTTTAAGCCAGAAGTCAAATGACAGCAAGGAGGGGCAAGTTTCACCAGCCAGATAAAAGTAATTAGATAACAGTCAATCTCAAGTTTAGAGCATATCCACAAGTGCACAGCAAGCACACAGGCAGCACACACACACCAGATTGCATGGTGTGTGATGTCAGCCTCACAACAACAGTCCAGCAACACAAAACCATCAACACAGCCATGGGCAAAGCACCACAACCTCATCTTCTTCTTACACATCAAGCTCAGCAGCCAACAGCCAAACCAACCAAAGCTAGGATCACATCACCAGGATGGTGACATAAGGAGGGGGAAGATCGGGTGGATAGCAAGACCAAGGTCAAGCCATCAAGATCAGGAGATGATGGGCTAGATCAAGGACAAGCCAGGAGCTAAATATACCAGGGGAGCACAAGATCAACCACAAGATCCACCACTAGTAACCACAACATCAAGTGACTGTGGTGAGTTATATAAAACCCTCACATGATCTGTTATCATATCAAAGGATCATGTGTTGTTTTATATCTAACTTCTCAGTATTCATCCAAGTGGGATGAATCCATCCTAGAAGATTTTGAATAATAAAGTCATAAGCACAAGATCAACATACTAGTATAACCAGGATCTCAGACCAACATCATTGATCCTGGTTATAAAGGCCAAATCCTATATTTCAATATAGCCAAAGGAAAGATTATGAAATCTGGGCACATCTCTTAAAAGAGTAGCACCTCAATATCCATAAATCTTATGAATCCATGCAAAACCATTAGCACACCCATTGTTTTTCCAACTATGTTTCAAGAATGAGCAGCTGGTAATTCTACCAGAATATTTCTATCGGGAACAGCCATTAGGAAGCTAGTTCCTATGCCTCAGACCAACATCATAGTCAGGAGAATTAAAAGAAGCTTTCATTTTATCTTGCCAGTATTAATCACAAGTACTGTCAGAGCTAAGCTCAGGAATAGGACCCAATCACTTGTGTGCCAATTTATAATGGTATCACAAGGACAAGTTCTAATGAGCTAATCCCAATCTTTACTTTGATTTCACAAATCAAAAGGGGCAAACCACTAAATATCATCTTCCTGAAGCCAAATGCCAAGAATCATCATCAAACTCATCTATATATCTACATAAATCATTAACATGTAATGATTATATTCAGTATGTATTTTCTCATACAAGCCCACCATTATAAATGTAGTAAGAAATTACTGAGAGAACTACTGTCAGTAGAAACATCTTGACACTAGAAAGTTCTCCGATCAACAACATTTCCAATTAGGGATTTCATAGAAACACTAACTTTGGATCATAGTAAATTCCCACTCGAATAAGTCTGACAAGCCACTAGCATCACCAAAGCCAACTACAAATAATGATCCACAGCAAACAATCATTCATCATGCTCAGGGATGATCACCACTAGATCTAAATCATCATAGATATGATCAACGGAGGGATATGAACCCTAATTAGAACAAGAACCCTAATTAGGAGATGAATCCCAATCAGAACGTAGTCACTAGGCAAGGGTAGTCACTAGATACACATAGAGAGATTCATGGTGATAGGATGAACCAAGATCCACAGAGGCAACTTACCCGGGGTCCTCGCTGACGAATTGAAGAGGAAGCAGATTGGCCGACGAGACCGTGGCGGCACAGGGAGCACCCCAGAGGGTGCTGCAACCAGCACCAGCCACGGCGGCGGCCACAACAGTACTCGGGCACCACACCTCACCAAGGGAGAGCCCGCGGCGGCAGCAGCACTTTCCCCAAACCCTATGGTTCGGGAACGGTGTGAACCTGGCCACAAGGGAGCTCCGGAGTCAAATTGAATTGGACCAGAAGAATGCGCGTAGTTGCCAACCTCGACCTGCACCACGGCAGCGGCCAGGAAGGGCCACAGCGGCGGCCATCGCCAGCGGCGGCGACAGAACCCCACGGGGTTGAGAGCGAGGGGGAGAGGAGAACGAAGAAGAGACATAGAGAGTGGGCTGGGTGTGCCGAAACCCCTCGGGGTGATGATTTTGACCACGCCCTATTGGGCCATAGGGGCCCAATAAGCCCAAATGGCCAGCCCAAGTCGTTTAAAATTGTAGAGGTCCCAACCTAATAGGGTAGATTCCTCCTGTGTTTTACAATGCTAGTCCCTGGATCATTATCTAGCATCCCCAGTTAAGATGTAATATCAAGATACAAAGGTCATAACATAAATTTATAACCAGGAATAACATAAGTTTATTACATCGAACATAGCTCATTTGGCTATTACAATACATTACAGCGGAATAACTATAGTCATGGGTCCTTCATCTTCAAAGTGCCACAGGCAGATGTTGGTTGTAGACTTTGTAGTCCTAGTCAATCAAACAATCTTCATTTAAAAACAATCAACCTGCAACATTACAAGTTACAGCCACAAGGGTCAATACGTTTGAATTGTATTGGCAAGTTTCACTCCTATGTAGAATATAAGTGGATTCTATCACTACATGCATATTTGGCTAAGTAGAGTTTTAGGCTCATTTGCATAAAGCAATAATTTATCCTATCTTTTCAAAATGGTTTTGGTCCTTTGTTAAATCTCTTTTCCAAGTTCCTTGAACTCCTTGGTAGAAACTCAAGTGTTCAAGTCCTTGTCAAAAATCCCTTGAGCTCCTTGGTGACCCCAAGTGCAACAAGTTTTATCAAATCCCATGAGTTCCTTGGTAACCCCAAGTACATCATGCTCTTGAGCACCTTGGTAACCCCAAGTGCAACAAGCTTAACAAAATCTCTTTGAATTCCTTGGTAGACACACAATGGCTTCAAGTTTTTATATTAGAAGTTGGAATGTCGAGATCTCCCATGGTTCAAACTTTAGTTGCTCAGTATTGTCCATAACCGGGGACACGGCTAAGTACTTAGATTTTTATTAACTTCGGAAGGAGTACACTTTACCCACATGTCACAATCCCATCCTTTTGCCACCGGTGGCTCCTCGGATTAGTGCTCACCAAGATGGAGTACTGGCAGATTGAGAATGTGACGAAGTCTTTCCAAAGGATCCTCCCATACACCATTGCTAGCTTGCCTTCAGCACCCATGAAGCATTCCAGATCCCCATGTCCGGTTAACTAAAGACAGTGCATGAGTCTTCCCAATGTAGTTGACCAAGCGAGCCATATTAGCATGTGGTTGCACACGAAAGCCACAATTGGAGAAACATGTTCAATCTCTAAGTTTCCTAGGTGGTTTTCATTTGGAGCACAACACAAAGTGATTGCCATAGACATGGTTCCCTTTGTTGCCACCTTCCCCAAAACATAAAGTGTCCACCACCTAGGTGGTTCATTGAGTCCTTGTTTTATTATGTAAAACACAAGTCCTTTTCTCAACCTTTGTAAAATCTCAACATGTATCTCTTTTCAAAACATAGCATGGCTAAGCATGTACAACTTCAATATTTTCACTAAGGAGTGTATAGGGAATCCTATTAGGATTTAGCATAGCATAAGTACAGAAATATCTTTTCATGCATGTTTTCAAAATCCACTAAGTATAATGAAAATAGTAGGACTTTTGTATGATAGTGTAACTTGCCTTTTTGGTAGGGAATGGTGGTTCTCTCCTTGATCTTGCTAGTCTCACACTTTGCTAATTTCACTACAATCAAGCAAACACAAAATCAACTAACATTCCAAACCAAAGTCAAACAAACAATTTCACACTCACAAAGCAAATGGAACCTAAGTCATGCATAAGTATGCAAAGGATGGTTCTATTGCAAGGTTGGTCTCTACTAGGTTTATAAAATTTTTAAGGTCCAAATTGGTCATTCACCAAAATGGCAAAGTCATTATTTAGAGGGTTTTGCTCAAAATCTATTTTAAAATCCATTCAACATTTTATGTGGTGGAAAATGGTTTTATCAAATCAAAAATATTTAAGTTTCTCACTCAAAAGTTTCTATCTCTCAAGATTTGTTGTTTTGGGTCAGTAGCTTTGAATCAAAATATTTTCTCAAAGTTTTATTCCAAAATCCTTTTTCATAATAAAACCATTATTTTTTTACTTGGCTAGAAATAGACTAATTTAATTAATCCATTATAAAATTTTCCAATTTCATTTTCAAAACCATGGGTTGGTTCCTTGGGTCAGTAAGGTCACAACATACCATTTTGCAAAAGATTTTACCCTAAAATCAATTTTAAACAATTTCTCTACTCTAAACAAGCTCACAAATGAATCTGCAAAATCAAGCAAGCTAACAGATACTATTTTCTAAACTAAGGCCATGGTTGGTTAGGTCTTGCTCTCCTGAATCCAACGATATAAAATTTGTAATTTTTGGACGTGTGGTTTGAAAGTTATAAGGGTTTGAAATTCACAAAATATTCTGTTTTCAAATCAGTTTTTAAACAGAACAGTGACACGCGGCGTGTTTTAACTGGACGGTACCGGTTCGGCCGGATCGACAACGTGGACCGCAGGATTAAAGGGGCAGGTGCGGCTCAGATCAACGCGTACCCCTTCGTCCAGTCAATATATCGTGGCCACGCGATTAAGATCCTACGGCTACCAGGCGCTTGCCAGGAACGGGCGGCGCTTAACGCTTGCGGCGGCGCGGCTCTGCTCGTGACGGTTTCGGTGATACAGGGAGCTAGAGGAGGAGTGGGCTGGCTCACCGTGCTCGTAGACGCCTGGGGAAGCTCAACGTGTCAGTATCTCGTCGAGGGGCGTACGGGAGCGAGGTGGATTGCTCGCCGGAGTTCCAGCTGGCGTTGGTTGCGCGTGGCCGTGGTCGAGGGCGAGGCTGCAGTGCGTGCCGAAGCAAGGTAGAGGGTGCGTTAGACGTGCAAAATCATTGCGGTGATGAGAGCGTGAAGGAGGAGACGCGGGGTGGTCGAATACTACCTGTGGACGTCGTCGGTGAAGAAGACAAACGCGGTGGCGTCGGGAGCTTGTCGAAGTCGAGGCCTTGGGGCGCCCGCGGTCGAATGGGTTGTACGGGGAGGAAGGTCTGGGAGTGGGGAGTCTGCTAGCGTGCACAGGGAGGTAAGGGGCGGTGACACTTGGCCGGAATTCGACGAGGAAGGTCGTCGGAACAGAGAGGCTCGGGGAGGAATTGAGGCGGCCTGGGGGCGTGATACTGCGGGGTGACAGAGGGGAAACGGAGAGGAGAGGCGAGCGATTTAAGGTGCGTGGTCAAGGCGAGGTAAAGGCCCGGCATTATGACGAATTGAAGCCGCGGGATTACTGCAGGAAACGGCGACGAGGGGGAAGAAGGGGTCGTGTGGGTGGGGAGGAAGAACAGTGGAGGTGGGGTCCAACGGTCAGTGGGAAAATAAACGAGGAGGAGGTCCACCAGTCAGTCTTTGCGCGGTTAAGTTCCTGAGTGAGGAAAAACGATTCAGGCGTGGGAACAGGTGGGCTAGGTGGGCTGCTGTTGGGTTGTTGGGCTGGGTCGATCCATTTTCATTTTTTTTATTATGTATCCTTTTCTTTTTCTATTTCTGAATTCTGTTTTGAGATTTCTATCAAACAAACATGGTTCAAATAAATTCAAACTACACTCAAACTTTGTATTATTGAAATTAGTTCTGTTTAGTAACATGAACCAAAATCTAATTCAAATTAATAATTTTATTAATTGGGTCCATTAATAATTAAATAACTGGACCTTAGTTATTAAATCAAATGGAATTTGTTTTATTAGATATTTATTTTAAACCTAAAATAAAGCCAAAACACTTTAGTAGGTTTTATTTGTGAATATCAAATATTTGGAAATCTTATTTTAAATAAATTTAATTAGTTTTGATGTTTCAATTAAATTGGTAAAACCTTTTATTTAAATAAAGTTTGGATGTTAAATCCTTATTAATTTATTTAAATAAACCTTTGCTAATAAAATGTTTTTAATTCCTAAAGCTTGGCCAGGGTTGGCTTTATAAAATAAACTTTATTTATAACTCCACCTTTTCATTTGAAAACAAAATCTTTTATTAAAGATCCAAAGTAGTAATTTTAAATATTCAAAATGTTTTCTTTATTAAATGTTTTATCTTTTAAATTTCTTTAGGATTTTATTTAATTCAAATGGGTTTGAAGTTCCAATTGAATTCAAAAATTTCTTCTGGCCCTGAAAATCAAACAAAGTTTTATTTTATTCATTTATTTTCACATTACAAGATTTGGAAAATCTTGGGATGTGACAGGCTACCACCCTTAAAACAAATCTCGTCCTGAGATTTGGGAAGGCTGGGGTTACAAGCAAGTTCAAAACAAATAGGGTACTACCACCCTTAAAATTTTCAAACAAAAATTACATATTGACCTTCTTGGGTCCTGGAAAAACTTCTCTAAGCAAACTTTTGCATTGAGTTCTTTGTTTCCATACTTGACTCATGGGCCAAGGTTGAGTTTCTCCATAGGTGTAACACCCTCAGAATCGGACCTATGCAAGTTTGAGCAAAATTCGCCAAAACCCGCATAGAAACGATTCAAAGGTGCCCACCAGGCACTTTCGTGCGGGTGGAAAACGAAGTAATAACATTACACAACAGTCCTCGATGGGACCCACGAGCAGATATATATAACAATGACTCAAAGAGTCAAGAATACGATAGAGTATACAAAGATCCAAATCACCTTGAAAACGATAGGCGTCCGACTACGGACAAGATGCAAATGGGGCTAAGAGCCTCGAAGAATAACCAATGGCGCCCATAACCTCACTGCCAAGCGGAAGGGTAACCCCGCTAACGGCGTCGATCTCAAAACCTGCTTAAACAAAAGGGTGCCGACAAAGGGCAAAGGAAAAGAAGGAGCGTCGATCTTGAGGCCAAGACACGGCGAGGCTAGAATTCGCGGTCCTCGCCTACATAGGTATGGTGGATCAAGCGGCAAAGATGCACTAAACAACCTATAGAGACTCGATACAACTGGCGGTTATCAGAGAGGGGTAAGAATAGCCTATCCGGATCCAACCTGAAGCTAACACCAAACAAACCCATCCTGGTGTTTCCCCCTCGAGACCAAACGAGGAAGTCAACCGAGGAACTCACACCGTTGGCAGTTTTATTTATTCAGTTATCGTTGCAGTAATTACTAGTTAGGTATAGATAATCGTCCTGATAAAGTAAGCAGTGGGTCCCGTTAGTTAATCATTCCGTTGTAGTTGCAGCAATTACTAATCAGATACAGATAGCATGAGATAAACCCAAAACCCAGCAGTTGTTGGTACTTTTATTCAGCCATTCCGTTGTAGTTGCAATACTTACTAGTCAGATACAATGGTCGCAAACGACACTCCAAACAAGCAATTGTGGGCAGTATTAATTAGCCATTCCATTATAGTGAAGCTGATTACTAGTCATTATAAGTCAAATTTATAGCAGTAAACTTTAGTTATGCTTGTCTATGATCGAGATATCAGGCTCCAAGTCGTCCATATCCATGGACACGGCTTTCAGAAAGTTTTACCCGCCGGGTGCACCAATAGCAACACACGCCGATCAACCTCGAAAACCAAATCAAAACCCAACGAGGCTTTCACGATTGAACAATCACAGATTCAGAAATATTTCAGGGGCCACCCTTAAGTAGAATCCATAACGGAGTAAGCAAGCTCGAGACGGCCTCAAGGTTATGGGGACGGTGTGAACGATCGGGAACCCGAAGTGTGGCTGGGCTTGTCGACACAGCGGAATCGTGCCATGATCATAAACAGTACAGTGTGCTCCTCGCACAAACGTAAAGACAGAAAGTAGCATGGCATAAGTACAGGATAGTAAATAAAACCTCAAACTAGTTTGTGGCCCCAAGAAATAAGACTGAATCAAGCTCGCCTGGGGGTCCCATATACCTCCGGATGTGGATAGCGCGATAAATCAAGGAACAGTATCAAGTACTCGGGGTCTTACGGACACAAGTGGGCGTTCGAAACCAAATATTTTCTATCACCCACCGATGCCTCTGCTTATTTCAATTTTAGTTGTTAAACAGAAATTAAAGTGACGATAAGTAAAACTAGAATCATCTCCAACATCAACATGCGGCAATACATCAGCAACTGTGGCATATGACGACACACATCAGCACTTGAGCAAGCAACTACGACGCGCAAGTCCAACTATCTACCAAACAACAGGTAATAGGGTGTGTCCAAGGCAATATATGGCTGCAAGGGATATCAAGGGTACGGAATCTAGAGCATCGCAACACGGATAGCAATAGATCAACAGGAGGGAAGTAAATACTATAAAAGTAAGATAGGTAGAAAGGGAGAGATGCTCGCCTAAAAACATTGCCGAAGGTTCAACCGAAGATCGGGGTGAAGCTCACATCAACTCAACGACCTTATCCGCGAAGAAGCAAAACACTAGAAGAAACACCGGATGCAATATTTAATACGACGACAGAAGATCGGCATGATGCATGTATGATGGATGACATGGCAAAGGTGCGATGCAATTAGGTCATATTAAGGGGAACCGGGGTCCCGACAATTAATTAGATGGTTCAAGTTGTTTATCTACCCCGCACATTAAATGTTGTTTGAACAAGATAAAATACAGCACCGGTTCGCTATGCAAATTTAAATGAGGCCAATATGAGGCTAGATTTGCCCGCATATGGGCCCCATATTTAATTATTAGATGAATCGGCATAAGGCCCCCAAACCACACGAATGTATGCATGCAAGACAATCATTATGCGACAAGTTGTATTTCAATTATAAAATAGAGTTTGCGGGAGAGGGTTCACACATGAAGGGGCCTCGACGAACTTGGGGGTTCCGGGGTTCGGGGTTCGACAGGTCCAGGGTCCGGTCTCGGGGTCCAGGGTTCGACGGGATCGGTCTCGGCGGGAGCGTTCTCGGATCCGTGGTCGTTCTCGAACTACAGGGGTAGATCTTGGCGCATCCGGGAAGCCGGACTTGGATTGGTGTCGGGGGCTCGTCGGGTTCGTTCTGGTCGGTGCCGTTCTTGTCGCATACGCTGTCTTCGGGTCATGTTGACGATCGTGGCGTCTCTCGCGGGAACCTTGGCGTTCCGGAAGGGCGTACTTGGTCTGGCGTCGGGGCATCGGACTCGCCCTGGCCGGGGTCGAACTTGTCGGGTCCTCGTGTCGGGTCGGTCTTCAGGGGTCCGGGGTCTCGGCGTCCGTGGCGGAGATCATGGCATCCGTGTCGAACACTTCGGGGTTCCGTGAAGGAGATCTTGGTGTCCCGGGCCTTGGCGTCTTCGGATCCGAGAGGGAGAACTTGGCGTTCCGGGGGAATTCATGTCGATAGTAGATCTTGGCATTGCGTAAACGGCATCGGTCGACGAGGATATCGTAGTACATGCATCGCCACGGTCTCACTTCGTATCTTCTTGGTCACATGTACAGGAGCCAACCATCGCATCACGGATACACCAAAAGGATCATAGGACACGAACTTAACGACGGGCACATCCACCCAAAGCGCAGATGGCCCTCCGTCGTGCGCACACACGGGCCCACGAGCGGCCACGGCGAGGTCGAGGCTACGGCAAGGCGAGCTGGACGCCTCGGCTCGGAGGAGACCGCGGACCGTGCGCTGGCCAACTAGGGGAGCCGGTCGCCGAGGTCGTCCGCGCGCGGGGTTGGTGGCAAGCTCGGCGATGAGGGGCCCGGCGAGGGCGGGCGGTGGAGGTTGCGAGCTCGTAGGCGGGCGGCGGGAGAAAGGGCGACGCGCTGGCTGCGGAGGCGCCCGGGCGGCGGGTGCGATGGCGGCTCGGCGGGCAGGAGGGAGCGCCGCGCCGGAAGGGGAGGAGCTCGAGGCGGGGGCAGGTGAGCGCGGGCGCTGAACGCCGAGCGGGCGCCGAGCGGCGGGCGCCTGGGGAGAGCCGGGCGAGGTCGGGCCGAGGCGACGGGCGGCGGGGCGGGCGGTGACGAGGCGAGGCGGGCGGGCGCGGGAGGAGCGTGGCGGACGCGGGAGGAGGGTGGAGGAGCACCGGGGCCGGTGCGGGCTCGGGCGGGAGAGGCCCGAGGCGGCTCACAGAGGCGGGCGGAGGGTCCGGCGCAGGGCGCGGCAAGGTGGACCGGGGAGGGAGCTGCTGCTGCTGCGGCCTGTGAGGCCGTCGCCGGCGGCGGCGGCGATGGGCGGTGGTGAGGGCGTCGGCAGGGGAAGCTGGGGCGGCGCGCGGCTCGGGAAGGGACCTGCGAGGGGAGAGAAGGGAGAGGAGGAAGGAGGTGGGCAGGGACGCGGGGAGCTGGCGGTGGGCCCAGGTGGGGACGGGGCCAGGGGAGGCTCGGCCTGGGGGAGGGGTATCTGGGGAGGTGCCAGCTGCCAGGGGAGGTGGGGTTGACCATGAGGCCCAGGAGCGGGCGCAGGCGTTGTGTCTTGTGCTGAGGTGGGGGCAGGGTGTGTGGCTTGGGTGTGAGCTGAGAGGGGAGAGAGAAAAGGAGGGGTTAGGGGCTGGGACAAGTGGCAGCTGCTGATTGGTGGGAGGGGTGAGGGAAGGTGAGGTGGCGCGAGGGGAGTGGCCAGGGTGAGGTGGAGGCTGGGTTGGGTAGATTAGGTTGGGTGAGTTT
This sequence comes from Avena longiglumis, assembly GCA_030063025.1. NCBI lineage: Eukaryota > Viridiplantae > Streptophyta > Magnoliopsida > Poales > Poaceae > Avena > Avena longiglumis. Next base: position 475,771,004 of record CP125977.1, read on the forward strand.
AGGATTTAGAGGGCCGGTCTATTGGACCGATTAATTTCTGGGGCGGTCGTTCGGGTCAATCGGCCCGTTCGACTGCCCCGCTAAAATAATTAATATTTTTATTTGTTTTCCAATAACTTTTATAACTAGTTTTAGACAAACAAAATATCCGGAACATCCGGGGTTTTGGCGTTGAATAAAAGTTGGGGCGTTTTAGAAAACAAAACGGGTGTTGCGAGAATAGTTTTTGCAAACAATGCATGATGATGACGATGCAATGCACAAATTCAACGCGATTTTCTAGTAGTGGTTTTGCGGGATGCCACAATAGGCCTGTTCAACTTGTTCTTCATATTTTCTGGACAGTTGCTTGCATAATGTCCTGGATTCTTGCAGTTGAAACAATGAATGTCTTTGAGTTCTTTACGTGGCTCTTGTGGACAAGTTGCTACATAGTGGCCTGGTTCTTTGCAGTTTTTGCACCACACTTGGTCAATCTCTTTATTCTTCTTGTTCTCTGGGCATCCACTGGAGTAGTGTCCCATATCCTTACATTTACGACATTGTGCAAGGCTCATGTCTTGCTTGGGTTTCTTGGTTTTCTTTGATCCTTTGAATTGGGTTGTCTTGTTTGGAGGTAGGAGTGGTCCTTTTCCTTTGGTAGACTTGGATCCTTCTTGTTTCCTTTGTTCCACCATGGCATAGATGGGACATTGGCCAGGAGTGTGATCACTTACTTCACAAAGGTAACATGTAGCTTGAGAGGTGGGGCATTGTCCAACAGGATGGTCTTCTTCACAATTGGGGCATTGTCCTTCATGCTCCTTGGAAGTATGATCCTTGTCTCCACAAATAATGCAAGCTGGGGCTCCATCTAGAATAACATTCTTGTCATCCTTGTTATCATACACACTTCTAGGATAGCTTTCTTCTATGCTAATCATTTGATTAGTCACCTTAAGCATCAGTTGGGATTGTTCCTCCAAAAACTTTTGTAGTGCTGGATCTTTATCACTATTGTTGGATAGGAACTGAGCTGTCAGTTGGTTCAACTGATGTTGGGTTGCTATGAGCTCTCTCATGCTGTCAGCTTGGTTGGTGTTGGTGTCATCAACCTTGATGTTGGAGTCCTTTGGAGTAGTCATCTGTTTGGGTTGAAGGAAGATTAGAATAGGCAAGATATTTCTAAGGAAATGTTCCTAATCACACACATCACAGTTCACACAAGCAATGTGCATGCAATCACAAACCAAACTTATCACTCATACAAGGTTCAAGCACATACTTAGGCAACAAAATATTTTTGTTACACCACACAAGTTGGTGTGTTTAGTCTTAACTAAATTATGGTGGTCCATCTATATGGTTCACTTGTGATCTTTCTTCCCTTTGCATGAGATCATGGTTTCCCTGAGACCAACTCTTGGTTACAACACTTCAAAGTTGTTGATGGTTCCTTCTTATTTTGCATTCCTTCAGTCTCTAAATCTTGAGTAAGATTTTCCTTGTTTCCTTGTGGTCCTTAGTGATATCCAAGTTGGAAGTCCTTGGTGAAGAGGCTGGAGATGTTGAAGTCATTAGAGTTGAAGAAGTTGAAGTCATCCTTTGCACATGGTGTAGTCCTTGGCCATGGGTAGGTTTTTCCATCGAATTGAAGTAGAAGAGGTGTAGAGTTGAAACCAAAATGTTTGAGGAAAGAGGTTACAAGCGTGTTTGTAAAATAAGTTTTTGGAACAAAATGCAACTCCTATTTTTCCTAAGGGTTTTTGTCCAATCCTAGGGTTTACAAATCCTACAGGCAACACATTACTCTGATACCATCTGTAGAGGTCCCAACCTAATAGGGTAGATTCCTCCTGTGTTTTACAATGCTAGTCCCTGGATCATTAGCTAGCATCCACAGTTAAGATGTAATATCAAGATACAAAGGTCATAACATAAATTTATAACCAGGAATAACATAAGTTTATTACATCGAACATAGCTCATTTGGCTATTACAATACATTACAACGGAATAACTATAGTCATGGGTCCTTCATCTTCAAAGTGCCACAGGCAGATGTTGGTTGTAGACTTTGTAGTCCTAGTCAATTAAACAATCTTCATTTAAAAACAATCAACCTGCAACATTACAAGTTACAGCCACAAGGGTCAATACGTTTGAATTGTATTGGCAAGTTTCACTCCTATGTAGAATATAAGTGGATTCTATCACTACATGCATATTTGGCTAAGTAGAGTTTTAGGCTCATTTGCATAAAGCAATAATTTATCCTATCTTTTCAAAATGGTTTTGGTCCTTTGTTAAATCTCTTTTCCAAGTTCCTTGAACTCCTTGGTAGAAACTCAAGTGTTCAAGTCCTTGTCAAAAATCCCTTGAGCTCCTTGGTGACCCCAAGTGCAACAAGTTTTATCAAATCCCATGAGTTCCTTGGTAACCCCAAGTACATCATGCTCTTGAGCACCTTGGTAACCCCAAGTGCAACAAGCTTAACAAAATCTCTTTGAATTCCTTGGTAGACACACAATGGCATCAAGTTTTTATATTAGAAGTTGGAATGTCGAGATCTCCCATGGTTCAAACTTTAGTTGCTCAGTATTGTCCATAACCGGGGACACGGCTAAGTACTTAGATTTTTATTAACTTCTGCAGAAGGAGTACACTTTACCCACATGTCACAATCCCATCCTTTTGCCACCAGTGGCCTACTGGATTAGTGCTCACCAAGATGGAGTACTGGCAGATTGAGAATGTGACGAAGTCTTTCCAAAGGATCCTCCCATACACCATTGCTAGCTTGCCTTCAGCACCCATGAAGCATTCCAGATCCCCATGTCCGGTTAACTAAAGACAGTGCATGAGTCTTCCCAATGTAGTTGACCAAGCCAGAGCCATATTAGCATGTGGTTGCACACGAAAGCCACAATTGGAGAAACATGTTCAATCTCTAAGTTTCCTAGGTGGTTTTCATTTGGAGCACAACACAAAGTGATTGCCATAGACATGGTTCCCTTTGTTGCCACCTTCCCCAAAACATAAAGTGTCCACCACCTAGGTGGTTCATTGAGTCCTTGTTTTATTATGTAAAACACAAGTCCTTTTCTCAACCTTTGTAAAATCTCAACATGTATCTCTTTTCAAAACATAGCATGGCTAAGCATGTACAACTTCAATATTTTCACTAAGGAGTGTATAGGGAATCCTATTAGGATTTAGCATAGCATAAGTACAGAAATATCTTTTCATGCATGTTTTCAAAATCCACTAAGTATAATGAAAATAGTAGGACTTTTGTATGATAGTGTAACTTGCCTTTTTGGTAGGGAATGGTGGTTCTCTCCTTGATCTTGCTAGTCTCACACTTTTCTAATTTCACTACAATCAAGCAAACACAAAATCAACTAACATTCCAAACCAAAGTCAAACAAACAATTTCACACTCACAAAGCAAATGGAACCTAAGTCATGCATAAGTATGCAAAGGATGGTTCTATTGCAAGGTTGGTCTCTACTAGGTTTATAAACTTTGTAAGGTCCAAATTGGTCATTCACCAAAATGGCAAAGTCATTAGTTAGAGGGTTTTGCTCAAAATCTATTTTAAAATCCATTCAACATTTTATGTGGTGGAAAATGGTTTTATCAAATAAAAAATCTTTAAGTTTCTCACTCAAAAGTTTCTATCTCTCAAGATTTGTTGTTTTGGGTCAGTAGCTTTGAATCAAAATATTTTCTCAAAGTTTTATTCCAAAATCCTTTTTCATAATAAAACCATTATTTTTTTTTACTTGGCTAGAAATAGACTAATTCAATTAATCCATTCTAAATTTTTCCAATTTCATTTTCAAAACCATGGGTTGGTTCCTAGGGTCAGTAAGGTCACAACATACCATTTTGCAAAAGATTTGACCCTAAAATCAATTTTAAACAATTTCTCTACTCTAAACAAGCTCACAAATGAATCTGCAAAATCAAGCAAGCTAACAGATACTATTTTATAAACTAAGGCTATGGTTGGTTAGGTCTTGATCTCCTGAATCCAACGATATAAAATTTGTAATTTTTGGACGTGTGGTTTGAAAGTTATAAGGGTTTGAAATTCACAAAATATTCTGTTTTCAAATCAGTTTTTAAACAGAACAGTGACACACGGCGTGTTTTAACTGGACGGTACCGGTTCATCCGGATCGACAACGTGGACCGAAGATTTTAGGGGCAGGTGCGGCTCAGATCAACGCGTACCCCTTCGTCTAGTCAATCTATCGTGGCCACGCGATTAAGATCCTACGGCTACCAGGCGCTTGCCAGGAACGGGCGGCGCTAACGGCGGCTGCGCGGCTGCGCGGCGGCGCGGCTCTGCTCGCGACGGTTTCGGTGATACAGGGAGCTAGAGGAGGAGTGGGTTGTCTCACTGTGCTCGTAGACGCCTAGGGAAGCTCAACGTGTCAGTATCTCGTCGAGGGGCGTACGGGAGCGAGGTGGATTGCTCGCCGGAGTTCCAGCTGGCGTTGGTTGCGCGTGGACGTGGTCGAGGGCGAGGCTGCAGTGCGTGCCGAAGCAAGGTAGAGGGTGCGTTAGACGTGCAAAATCATTGCGGTGATGCGAGCGTGAAGGAGGAGACGCAGGGTGGTCGAATACTACCTGTGGACGTCGTCGGTGAAGAAGACAAACGCGGCGGCGTCGGGAGCTTGTCGAAGTCGAGGCCTTGGGGCGCCCGCGGTCGAATGGGTGGTACGGGGAGGAAGGTCTGGGAGTGGGGAGTCTGCTAGCGTGCACAGGGAGGTAAGGGGCGGTGACACTTGGCCGGAATTCGACGAGGAAGGTCGTCGGAACAGAGAGGCTCGGGGAGGAATTGAGGCGGCCTGGGGGCGTGATACTGTGGGGTGACAGAGGGGAACGGAGAGGAGAGGCAAGCGATTTAAGGTGCGTGGTCAAGGCGAGGTAAAGGCCCGGCATTATGACGAATTGAAGTCGCGGGATTACTGCAGGAAACGGCGACGAGGGGGAAGAAGGGGTCGTGTGGGTGGGGAGGAAGAACAGTGGAGGTGGGGTCCACCGGTCAGTGGGAAAAGAAACGAGGAGGAGGTCCACCAGTCAGTCTTTGCGCGGTTAAGTTCCTGAGTGAGGAAAAACGATTCAGGCGTGGGAACAGGTGGGCTAGGTGGGCTGCTGTTGGGTTGTTGGGCTGGGTCGATCCATTTTCATTTTTTTTATTCTGTATCCTTTTCTTTTTCTATTTCTGAATTCTGTTTTGAGATTTCTATCAAACAAACATGGTTCAAATAAATTCAAACTACACTCAAACTTTGTATTATTGAAATTAGTTCTGTTTAGTAACATGAACCAAAATCTAATTCAAATTAATAATTTTATTAATTGGGTCCATTAATAATTAAATAACTGGACCTTAGTTATTAAATCAAATGGAATTTGTTTTATTAAGATATTTATTTTAAACCTAAAATAAAGCCAAAACACTTTAGTAGGTTTTATTTGTGAATATCAAATATTTGGAAATCTTATTTTAAATAAATTTAATTAGTTTTGATGTTTCAATTAAATTGGTAAAACCTTTTATTTAAATAAAGTTTGGATGTTAAATCCTTATTAATTTATTTAAATAAACCTTTGCTAATAAAATGTTTTTAATTCCTAAAGCTTGGCCAGGGTTGGCTTTATAAAATAATCTTTATTTATAACTCCACCTTTTCATTTGAAAACAAAATCTTTTATTAAAGATCCAAAGTAGTAATTTTAAATATTCAAAATGTTTTCTTTATTAAATGTTTTATATTTTAAATTTCTTTAGGATTTTATTTAATTCAAATGGGTTTGAAGTTCCAATTGAATTCAAAAATTTCTTCTGGCCCTGAAAATCAAACAAAGTTTTATTTTATTCATTTATTTTCACATTACAAGATTTGGAAAATCTTGGGATGTGACCAAAATCTGTTTTAATAAATAGGAAAAGACCAAAATGCCCCTACATTCAATGCAATTCTAGAAAATAAAATAAAAGTCCAAAAATTATAAATAAAATATTTTTGGATTCAAAAAAATCCAAACTATTCAAATAAATTGAAATATAAAATTTAAGACATGTAAATTTTATTAAGAATTTTGTAAAATATATATTCCTTATGGAATTTTACAAAATTATTGAAAGATGAAAAAAATAAATAAAAATCACTTTCATTATATATTAACATTGTAGAATTTTAGACAGATACAAAATAAATATTTAATAAAAAAATTAATATTTAAGTGATAATTCTTAGAAGAATTATTAAATTAGTAAAAGTCAAATAAAAGGGAAATAAAATAAAAGAATACAATATTCTATTATAAATATTAAAAATTAATATTTATAAATCCTTTATTATTAAAAAGAATTTTTATGGGGAAAATGCATATCAAGTTAAAAGATGCATTACATTACTTTGCATAATCATTTTGCTTCTTTAAATACTGTCCTTACCGGGCAATAATGATGTTTTTGTAGACATAGAAGCTCAAGGTCCAGTGCAAGCATCATACTTCACTACCTTGCCATCACAAGGCAAGTTCATCTCTTGCTCATGTCCTTTGAAGAGTCTTTATCAAAGTATTTGCAAATTGTGTGTTATCATTTATACAATAGTAAAAGAAAACACTACTTTCTCAAGATACTAAACTTTAGATATCATCCTAAGTGATGATATGATGAAAAAATAGAACTTAGGGTTCTAATTGCAATAATAATGAACAATTAGGGATTAATAACCAATGACATCAGTGATTCTAGTGCCGTATATTACGCGTTAACCATGAGATTTGGAATGGGACGGAGAAGTCAGTTGTATCCTTTTACTCTTGTATGGAGGCAAGATGACCTTAACATGGCGTTGTGATTCCTTGTGTGGATCCAACATATGGGTGGGCACCCTTACGCCCCCACACTTTTGGTGTCTAGATTATCTATGAATGGTGTTTAGGGATATAGTCCATGTAAATGGTACTAATCTATGCATCACTAGGTCATAGAGTCTTCAGAAACTCATCGGAGTTTTAGCCTGCCCAAAAGGGGGCTTAACAAAGGTGAGCTAGCCGAAGGATCGTATAGACATATGAGGTCGCGGAGAGGGCAAGATTGGCTTGGACCAACTACTAGGCCCCACATCATGGAATTGTGGACGGGAAAGTACGCCCAGTTGTGCAATAAGGAGTTGATCTCTCATGGGAAAAGTAACGCACCTCTGCAGAGTGTAAGAACTGTAACTTGTTACTCCCTGTTACGGGAAGGAGCTACGAACATGTCAGGAAAGGAACTCCATGAAAGTTCTGGTCAACCTGTGAAGGCTGATGGTCATAGATTTTTATAATAAAAACAATCTTTGAAGAAAGATTTACGAAAATTGCATAATGCCAAAGACTGATAGTCCGAGGTGGTATATAGAGCATCAATATAATGAACTTGTTGGGTAACACTGTTACTCATCCTTTCCTTTGAATCCTTGCTTAGACTCTGAGAATCCCGAAGGTACTCCAATGTACGCTTCTAAGAATCAAGAGGAGATCTTCTATGAAGAGCCCAACTTGTATGGAGCCGTAGAAGGGGAGGATTACGACATCGTCTACGGAGGAGAGTTCCAGGAGTCAGACTAATTACTATAGTTTTAGTAGCCACTTGAGCCGAGCAACATGAACCTTATATAACAATAAGTTGTTGAGCTCAATTTGGAGTTTAAGTTTTAAATTTGAAACTTCCGCTGAAACACTTACATTTTGGTTTGTAAGTTGAATCTTTTGGAAGTATTGAACTTTCGGTATTGTAATAATAATAACGTGTGTATGTTTGTAATATGGACCCGCAATGTTTTTGTTGTACCACTCTGAGGGATGTGATATTTACGGAACGGTGTTCTGTGGATATCATGTCAACGACTATAGTGTACTACACATGCAGTGGTATGCTGGGTCACCTTAGTTAGTATCAGAGCAAATTTCTTTGACCTTAGGTAGGAAACCTAGTAAAGGGTATTACCTGTAGGAAAGTAGCAACGATAAAGAATTCTCTAAAAGTAATATAATGGGTATTCAAATGAGAATATTCCGTTATATGTTTTAGTGCGATAATTCTTTGTTATGATGCAATATATTATTGGATACTAATCAAAACTATTTTTCTATACAGAGTTATGGCACCAAAGTTTCCAAAACAGACTTTGGTAAGGAAAGAGGAAACTCTTGAAGATTATCAAGGATCATTCACAGACCAACTTCGTCAACTTTTAAAGATCTTTAGTTGTCCAACTAGAATTCCAGTGAACACTATTACTTACCTTGATGGTCGGATGTTATCCAAGTATCATGTGAGTATCCAACTTCCAGAGGAGCTTGGATTATATCACGATCTACCTATAGGAGAAGGTAGGAGTCATTTAGCAGCATATCATGTTGCTGTTGTGGAGGCAATAACTAATATCCAGGAGCATAAAACCAAGGAGTTAGAAGGTAGCACATTCTCTGTGATACCTCATGATTCTATAGACTCGGAGCCTATACCGGATCATCTTACTTTGGTTAAGAAGCATCCTAAGTTAGCTTCCAAGTTTATGGATAGATACCGAACACTAGTTGCGTCTTTTTACAAGACACATCAAGTGATTGTTGAAGATAAAAATGATATGTTAGAGGATCTAACTGATCCGGATAGGAGGAAGCAGCTAGCATACCGGTAAGAGAAGGAAGCAAGTAGTAGTGCAACACCTATCTTTAAGGATATACCTATAGATCCTGAATCTTTTATACTATATCCTTATTCACGAAGACCTGAACCTATATACGATCCTACTTTGGATATGAGGTATGCAGTACCATAGGGCTCAGAGGATGGTTCTGACTCAGAACTTCCTATTGAGAATTCGGATGGTTGGAGAAGGGGATCATATGAGAGATCTCATGAACACCAGATGTCCACAGATGGTTCTGACAGAAATGTTGGACAATCTAGCTAGATGGGTGCAAGGAACCCTAGTAACAGTAGTAGAAGCACCATGTCAATAGATAAGCAGGATGAAGAAGAAGATCCTGAGAAGAGAGTGTTTGAATCATCAACATCTTCTCAAAAACCATGGAATATACATTATCCGGTGTTTAATTATCTTGCCCAAAGGAGCACCTGGGAAGCAGCATGATCTGCGTATCCTGTTGACAACTCAAGTAATGAAGCTCAGGAGATGCAAGCGGGATATAATGTTGAATATGTTTTTGAAGACTTTTCAGCTGAGATGGAGGGAGTCAATGCGCTTAGTTTGAGTAATGACTCAAGTCCTGACACTTCAGATACAGAGTATGTTCCCTCTGGAAGGCCATTTGTTCCACAAACTGTGCGATGAACAACACGTCATCACGGTTGGTCATCAGGCATGTATGATGAGCGTAGTTACTACTAGAAGGAGGCAACTAGTTAGTGATATCGAGTACCATGTACTGTACTCAAAGAAATAAGATAGTGAGATGAATAAGGTAGTTTTGTGATTATACCTATATGGTATATGTTGTAATGACTTTGTATTATTATGATATTATGTATAATATGTGAAATGCATATTTGGATTTTCTTCGGATCTTCATTATGTGACTAGTTCTGTGCGTAAAGTCGAGCCCAAAACACATGTGCATGATGTAATTATGAGTATTCGCTTTATGTTGCAGGACTAGAGGGTCATGGATACGGGCGTAGAAAATGAAACTAAGCAGCAGCGGATGGAACGAGAGGCCAAGGAAAAGGCCGATGCAGATGCAGCAAATCAAGAAACATTACCACCACCACCACCACCAATGAGTCCGTTAATGGAGCAGAACTTTATGTAGTGCATGCAAATGATGCAAGAGACCCAGAACAAGTTCATGGAGGAGTTGCTGGGACGAGCAAATCAGAGGGCACCTGAAGGTGTAGGAGTGAGTGTATCTGATTTCTAGAATGCAAGGCTGTTACCTTTTGCATCAGCCCCTGAACCAATGGATGCAGAAGATTGGCTAGCAGATACAGAAAGGAAGTTGAAGACTGTAGGTTGCAATGAGGAGGAGAAATTGAGGTATGCAACTCATCTTCTGACAGGACCTGCAGCATCTTGGTGGGAAAATCAGTTGGCCATGCAACAACCAGGAAGGGAGTATACCTGGGAAGAGTTTAAACAGAGATTCCGTGAATATCATGTTCCGGAGAGTGTTATGGAATTGAAGCGGAGAGAATATGAGGAGCTGCAGCAGGGATATACAAGTGTTATGAAGTATATCCGAGAGTTTAGTCAACTATCTCGTTATGATGAGGAAGAGGTTAACACGGAGGAAAAGAGGAAGAAGCGTTTCCTGCGTGGATTAAATCCATTTGTTAAGAAGTAGTTGAGGTTGGCTAATAATCAAACTTATCAGCAGTTGCTAGATGCAGCTATTACCTTCGAAGATGACTAAAAGAATGTACAAGAGGATAGAAGGAAGAGAGCTAAGAAGGAAACCAAGAGGATACAAGCAAGCAAGCCCAATCCCAATTTGGAATTAAAACCAAGGAATAGGCCCTATAACAACAACAATCCCAATCGGAGTGCAAATCCAAATGCAAAGAATATTATATGTCACAATTGCAAACTCCCAGGGCATATTAGTAGGGATTGCCCAAAACCAGTAATTGTATGTCACGCTTGTGGTCAGATAGGTCACATCAAGCCCAATTGTCCAAGCAAACCACAAGGTGGTTGGCCGGCTCGAGATGGAAGGCAAGCCAGTGGAGGAAATGGACATCCCAATAAAGGAGGAAATAATGGCAAGAACAACAATGGTAAGAGGAACAAACCTACCGGGAAACTGAATTGTGCAACCCTCAAGGAGGTGGATAATTCGGAGCATGCAGTGATAGGTACGCTCAATATCCTTACAAATCCTAGCAAAGTTCTATTTGATACTGGTGCAACTACTTCATTCATTTCTGAAGAATTTTGTGATAAGTTTGGGATTAGAATGGCAACGTTAGAAAACCCTATGACCGTAGTTACGGCAGGAGGGAATGTGATTGTACGCCACATAAAACAAGATCAGGTTATCTCGATCTGTGGTTGTACATATTTCGCAGACCTTTATGTGATTCCTTTGAAGGGAATTACAGTAGTACTGGGAATGGATTGGATGATGGAACATGGAGCTCAGATTAATTGTGAGGAGAAAACTGTCTCAATCAAAACTCCAAGTGGAGCAAGGATAGTTTATCAAGAAAATAAGCACAGTCATATCATGGTGGATTTGCAGTTGAACTCAATGAAAGAAGTCAAATTGGAAGAAATACCTATAGTAAATGAGTTTCTAGATGTTTTTCCAGCAGAGCTACCGGGAATGCCACCAGACCGGGAGATAGAGTTCACTATTGACCTAACTCCTGGTATAGCACCAATAGCTCAAGCACCATATAAAATTGGACCCAAAGAGTTAAAAGAACTCAAGGAGCAAATTGATGAGTTAGCTCGAAAAGGATTTATTCAGGAAAGTGTATCTCCATGGGGAATACCAGTAATCTTTGTGGATAAGAGAGATGGTGGAAGAAGGATGTGTGGAGATTATAGAAATCTGAACAACGTTACTATCAAGAATAAGTATCCTTTACCAAGGATCCAAGATTTGTTTGATCAAGTGAAAGGAGCTGCAGTATTTTCAAAGATCGACCTAAGATCTGGATACCATCAAATCAAAATCAAACCAGAAGATGGTCCAAAGACAGCATTTGTCTCAAGATATGGACACCATGAGTATCTAGTAGTACCATTTGGTTTGACCAATGCACCTGCAATATTCATGAATTTGATGAACAAAATCTCCATGCCATATCTGGATAAGTTCGTCATAGTTTTTATTGATGATATTCTGATATATTCCAAGGATAAGGAAGAGCATGCCGATCATTTGAGAATAGAATTGCAGACTCTAAGGGAGCATAAACTTTATGCGAAGTTCAGTAAGTGTGAATTTTGGCTAGATAAGGTAGAATTCCTCGGTCATGTGATCAGTAAGGATGGAATTGCTGTTAATCCATCTAAAGTTCAATCAGTATTAGAATGGACTGCACCAACCAATGTGAAGCAAATTTGAGGTTTCTTAGGAATGGCTGGTTATTATCGGAGATTCATTGAGGGTTTCTCCAAAATAGCTAGACCAATGACCAAATTGCTAAGAAAGAATACACCATTTAATTGGGATGAAAAGTGTGAAGCAAGTTTTCAGGAGTTGAAAACCAGATTAACCACAGCTCCAATTTTAGCAGTTCCAGAAACTGGGAAGGACTTCACGATATATTGTGATGCATCTAAAGAAGGTTTAGGTTGTGTATTAATGCAAGATCGGAAAGTCATTTCTTATGGTTCAAGACAACTGAAACCACATGAAGTTAACTATCCAACTCATGATTTAGAGTTAGCAGCCGTAGTTTTTGCGCTGAAAGTATGGAGGCATTTTCTTTATGGAGCCAGATGTGAGTTATGCACTGACCATAAAAGTCTCAAATATTTCTTCACTCAAAAAGAGTTGAATATGAGACAGAAGTGTTGGTTGGAACTAATCAAGGATTATGATTTAACAATCAACTATACTCTAGGGAAAGCAAATGTTGTAGCTGATGCTTTAAGCAGAAAGAGTGCACATATTCAACCTAGTAATCGGGAGCTACCAAAATAATTACAAATGGACTTGGAAAGATTAGAGTTTCAATTCATCAGAACAGAGGTTCTTGGAGGTCTAGCTACTATGCATGTAGTTGCAGAGCAGGACAGTGATCTTAAGCAAGAAAATTTTAGACATCAAGCAGATGATCCTTTTATTGCGGAGGAAATTCGGAGGATATATCAAGGTCAAAAATCCGTTTTTCGCCTTGGATAATGTGAGTCCTTATGGTTTCAAGACCGTCTTTATGTTCCATATGTGACTGAGATTAGAAATGTCATACTTAGAGAAGCACATGAAACACCTTATTCTATTCATCCAGGAAGTACTAAAATGTATATGGATTTGAAAGAACTATTCTGGTGGAAAAACATGAAAAGAGATATTGCTAAATATGTATCAGAATGCCATACTTTCCAAAGGGTGAAGGCTGAACATCAAAGCCCAGCAGGACCATTAACAACCTTTAGAAATTCCCGAATGGAAGTGGGAAGAAATAGGTATGGATTTCATCACAGGATTACCTATGACACCAAAAAGGAAGGATATGATATGGGTAATTGTGGACAGACTCACTAAGAGTGCACATTTTATTCCGGTGAATCAAAAAGATAATGCCGAGAAGTTAGTTGAAGTATATGTCAAAGAGATAGAAAGTAAGCATGGAGTACCCAAAAATATCGTAACTGATAGGGGATTTGTGTTTACTTCAGCATTTTGGAAGCAATTGCATGAAGCATTTGGTTCAAATTTAGATTTCAGCACAACATATCATCCTAAGACAGGAGGTCAAACTAAAAGAACAAATCAAATACTAGAAGACATGTTAAGAGCTTGTGCATTAGATTTTGGAGGTACATGGGAAGATCATCTACCATTGGCAGAATTGTCCTACAATAATAGCTATCAGAGTAGTCTGAGAGCAGCTCCATACCAAGTTCTGTATGGAAGAAAGTGTAGATCACCAATATTTTGGTATGAGCCTGGAAGCAGCAAAGAATTTGCGCCAGATTATATCAAGGAAAGACAAGATATCATTGATAAGATCAGAGATAGACTAAAAATAGCCCAGAGTAGGCAGAAAAGTTATGCTGATCAAAGTCGAAGATCTTGGCATCCAGAAGTAGGAGACATGGTATACTTGAAAGTAAGTCCAATGAAAGGGGTGAAAAGGTTCGGAGTTAAAGGAAAGTTAAGTCCAAGATACATCGGACCATTCAAGATATTGAGTCAGAACAGAACTATAGCTTATGCTTTAGAGTTACCATCTAGATTGGCTCAAGTGCACAATGTTTTCCATGTGTGACAACTTCGTAAATGTTTGAAAGTTCCGGATGATGCAATCACACATCAGGTGTAACATCGCGGTTCTGAAAAGACCGTGGCTTCTATGTGACATACCAATCCTTGGATCGGTTCATTAGCCCACAATAGAATGAGATGAATAACATAGCAAAATATCCGTGTATCATGAATAACGAAGATCCAGAGTACCATTATTACAATAAAAGCTAGCTCAAATTATTCAGGTAGCAACATAAATAAAGTAAATCCTCCATTCTTCAAATTGCCCACAAGTGAACAAGTGCCGAGTGGAGTACCGTGGCCTATATCGATTACTCAGAATCGGAATATCCTGCAACATGAAACGTAGCAGCCCCGAAGGGTCCATACATGGAATGTATGGCAAGTAGATCTAGTAAAGGAGACAATAGTACTAACATCTACATGCATATTTGGCAATTGGAGCTGTGTCTGACTTGCATTTGCAAATACATTTGTCCTACTTTCATAAACAGTTTTTGATTTTCTTTGAAAAGATCCCAATTAAGTTAACCCAACAATGTTAAAGCAATTATGAAATTGGAATGAGCGAGAAACATGTCATGGAATCAATATCAAGCAACTCAGTTGTCCATAACCGGGGAAACGACTAATCGATTAGATTATACACCCTGCAGGGGTTAGTACACTTTACCCATGTGACTTGGCCAGCCATTCGCACATCACTCTCATTTTGAGTGGTGATAGGGAGAAGACCAAGAAGAGACTGTTCGAAGTAGCTCCTCAATCCCGACGCCAAGACTGGTCCAACCTACCAAAATTCTACATCTCTGGATACGCGGGTTCGAGTTACCACAACCTACTAAGTCCAACCAACCGCCCATTTCATTATTGGCACATGGTTGTACACGTAAGCTACACAATAAAGAAGGCAATCAATTTCTCTCGATACCTGGGTGCCTTTCCGCAATGAAACCACCAAAAATTATCAATACCATCACACCCAGAAGATTCATTGATTAAGTTGTTTTAGTTTTTCACAAACCAATACTTTTAGAAACAAGTCTCAATGATGTAACCCAGCCCTCGTTCATCATAGTATGGCTAAGCACATCTACCAACGGTGGTTCATCTACAAGGAAAGCCCTACCACATAATAGGACATAGCATAGCGATAGTATCATCCTACACATGCAACTACAAAATACACGACAATGCATTGAAAATAGTAGGACGATATCATGAACAAGGTAGCATCTACTTGCCTTGGTTGTAGCGGTCGGAAGAACAATCCACACACGAGCAAGCGTTGCACTCGTCACAATCTACACGATACAATTGCAATCATAAACAAACAATCCACAAGCATATGCAACAAAGATGATGCATGAAGGTATGAAAGGCAAGTGAATTGGTGCTACAGCTGCACCACATAATCCTATTCAATAATACTACTGATTGCATGCATGGAAAAATAGTTTTAGCGCTAGGAAGACTATTACGCAAAAGTAATGCTCAAAACTAGAGCTAGAACTCAAATAATTCACTACCGGTAGTATAATGTTTGTAAAATCTTGCGAAAATTCTACCGCATAGGCTTTGCTATTTAGGAACAGTACCAACTGGAATTACTCAAAAAGGAATTATAACACTCCCCGAGTAATTAAAACACTACAGAAAGCCACTAGACAGTTTCTGCAGAAGTTTTCACTGTAAGCCTATCCTTTTAATTCACGATGAGATTCCCCTCGTTCCACTGAATCCAGGGACATATCATACGCAATTTTTGGAGTTACAGATCTTTTTCTACGAATTAATTACTCCAAAAAGGCCATTAACTCATTTGATTAAACTGTACTAAACCTTGCTGTAAAAGTGTGAAACTAAGGAACAGCAAGATTCTACACGACTCACTGAATCTACACATATTTTATTTGCAATTTTTGGCCTAGCGGTTTAATTTCTACGCAATTTACAATTTTCTACCGAAAACTGCCAACTAAATCGATTAAAGTAATTACCCAGTCAACTCTGCATTGATCGTCAACGCCGCCGATCGAAGGCTGACCGCGGCTCGACTAGTCAACGCCTGGACTGGTCAATCAACGGATCTGACCGCTGATCTGAAATCTAACGGCGGCTGCGGACTCACCGGAGACGAACGACGGCGAACTCGGGACGGTGGCGATCGGTTCAGCGGCGTTTTCTGCTGCGAAGAAAAGCGGCCGCCTTTCAGAAGTCAACGCGACGGCGTGGCGAAGCAGCAGACGCGAGGCGGCGCGCGGCGGGCGACGGCATGGCGGCGCGGGCGGCGCTGATGAAAGTGGCGAGGCGCGCGGCGAAGCGTTTACCGCAGCAAGAAGAATAAGCGGCGCCGCATGGCTGGCAAAGCTGAGCCAGCAGGTGGCGCGGGCAGGCGCGGCGCGGCGGAGCGCGCGCAGCGGCGAGGCACGCAGCCGGCGGGCAACGCACTGGGCGGTGGCAGGGCACGGCCGAGGGAGAGGCGCGCGTGGAGATCGCGGGGGGGCGCGGGTCCCGAGGCGGGTGGGTGCGGGAATCGAGGCAGGGCGGCATCGACCTCTTAAGTGGGGCCCCCTCGTGGGGTCCTACGCGGACACGGGCCGCGCAGTTGGAGGCGAACACGGCGAAGTCGGGCCGATTTTCGATAATTTAATAAAACGGCCGTAACTTTTCCATACGAGCTCTGAATCGGGTGATTCTTGCTCCTAAGTTTTTGTAAAATGGAGGGGAACAACCTAGGGTCAAGGGTTGAGTGAAACCACTAGGCTACAAGGGTGGACTACACTAGTCCTACTAATGTCTCCCGCAGGAGCCTCGTAGTAGAATAGAATAGGGTTTTAAAAATAGCGTTTCGCCGATTCTTTTTGGTTTTGCATGGAAATGTATGATGCAATGGTATGAATGATATGCAGAACCAAATCTAAAATTTGGTATGTGACATCAGGAAATAGAACTACAAATAGACTTGTCTTATATTGAAAAGCCCTGTAAGATTCTGGAAGAAAACTGGAAAAGGTTGAGGAACAGAGCAATCAAGTATTGCAAAGTATAATGGTAACATCACCCTGAAAGAGAAGCTACATGGGAGAAAAAGGAGGACTTAAGAAAAACCTATCCAGAACTATTCAGGTACATCTCCACAAACTTCGGGACGAAGTTTAATTTAAGGGGGGAAGTCTGTAACATCCCAGCATTTAGGAACTAACGAAGGGTAGATTTAGGAATTTAGAATGTTGCATGCATTCATTTGTAAAAATGTGTGTAAATTTTTCGCCAAATAAAAACCTAAAGTGATCAAAGTTTCTTTCATACTTTGAGATTAGGTTTAGTCTTAAAGGATGATTGTTATAGACTTTGATATGATCTTTGTGGATTTATGTGTGTTTTCGGAAATGAAATTTGAATTTTTAAAACTTGAGTGTTTGAATTATAATTCAAATTATTTTTTTGAATAATGTTTGAATATGTGATTCAATTAAAATTTAACCAATAATAACTCAAACTTTATATAAAGAAAGTAATTAAGATTATGAATATTCATTCCATAATTTTATTCAATAAATAAGTTACAAAAATGTAACTTATGGAAATCATCCACAAATTTTACAATAGTAAATAAATAAAGAATAATATTTATTTATTGATCATAGTATAATCTTTATGACAAAATAATAAAATGAAGATTACAAAGGAATAAAACTAAAATTACAAAAGAATAAGAAGATTACAAATGACTATTCTACAATTAAACCTAAGCTAAAATCTTGAATTCCCAAGTCTGGTACCTGCAAAACAAACATAAATAAAAAATAAACAAGGTTAGGGTTAGTATTGTTTTACTCTCAGACTTATCAGTGAAGTGCACTGATCAAGATTCATCATTGAGTAATTTATAAAAAGGGGCAAGTTTCACCAATATGAAAGAATGTATCTTTCAAAATTTTAAGCCAGAAGTCAAATGACAGCAAGGAGGGGCAAGTTTCACCAGCCAGATAAAAGTAATTAGATAACAGTCAATCTCAAGTTCAGAGCATATCCACAAGTGCACACAAGAAACAGCAAGACACACACACACAGTTGCATGGTGTGTGATGTCACCACAGAATAATCAAAGAACACAAAACCATCAACACAGTTGTCGGCAAAGCATCACAACCTAATCTTCTTGTTCTTACACATCAAGCTCATCAGCCAGCAGCTAAACCAAGCACATCAGTCAGCAACCAAACCAACCAAAGCCAGGATCACATCACCAGGATGGTGACATAAGGAGGGGGAAGATCAGGTGGATAGCAAGACCAAGGTCAAGCCATCAAGATCAGGAGATGATGGGCTAGATCAAGGACAAGCCAGGAGCTAAATATACCAGGGGAGCACAAGATCAACCACAAGATCAAGCAACCACAAGATCCACCACTAGCAACCACAACATGAAGTGACTGTGGTGAGTTATATAAAACCCTCACATGATCTATTATCATATCAAAGGATCATGTGTTGTTTTATATCTAACTTCTCAGTATTCATCCAAGTGGGATGAATCCATCCTAGAAGATTTTGAATAATAAAGTCATGAGCACAAGATCAACATACTAGTATAACCAGGATCTCAGACCAACATCATTGATCCTGGTTACAAAGGCCAAATCCTATATTTCAATATAGCCAAAGGAAAGATTATGAAATCTGGGCACATCTCTTAAAAGAGTAGCACCTCAGTATCCATAAATCTTATGAATCCATGCAAAACCATTAGCACACCCATTGTTTTTCCAACTATGTTTCAAGAATGAGCAGCTGGTAATTCTACCAGAATATTTCTATCAGGAACAGCCATTAGGAAGCTAGTTACTATGCCTCAGACCAACATCATAGGCAGGAGAATTAAAAGAAACTTTCATTTTATCTTGCCAGTATTAATCACAAGAACTGTCAGAGCTAAGTTCAGGAATAGGACCCAATCACTTGTGTGCCAATTTCAAACTCATCTATATATCTACACAAATCATTAACATGTAATGATTATATTCAGTATGAATTTTCTCATACAATCCCACCATTATAAATGCAGTAAGCAATTACTGAGAGAACTACTGTCAGTAGAACCATCTTGACAATGGAAAGTTCTCAGATCAACAACATTTCCAATTAGGGATTTCATAGAAACACTAACATTGGATCATAGTAAATTACCACTGGAATAAGTCTGACAAGCCACTAGCATCACCAAAGCCAACTACAAATAATGATCCACAGCAAACAATCATTCATCATGCTCAAGGATGATCACCACTAGATCTAAATGATCATAGATATGATCAATAGACGGATATGAACCCTAATCAGAACAAGAAGCCTAATTAGGAGATGAATCCCAATCAGAACATAGTCACTAGGCAAGGGTAGTCACTAGATACACACAGAGAGATTCATGGTGATAGGATGAACCAAGATCCATAGAGGCAACTTACCCGGGGTCCTCGCTGACGAATTGAAGAGGAAGCATATTGGCCGACGAGCCCGCGGCGGCACAGGGAGCACCCCAAAGGGCGCTGCACCAGCACTGCCACTACGGCAAGACCAGCATTTCGGGCACCACACCTCACCAAGGGAGAGCCCGCGGCGGCGGCAACACTTTCCCCAAACCCTAGGGTTCGGGAACGGTGTGAACCTGGCCACAGGGGAGCTCCGGAGTCAAATCGAATTGGACCAGATGAACGCACGTAGTTACCAACCTAGACCTGCATCACGGCAGTGGCCATGGAGGGCCACAGCGGCGGCCATCGCCAGCGGCGACGCCAGAACCCCACGGGGTCGAGAGAGAGGGGGAGAGGAGAACGAAGAAGAGACAGAGAGAGTGGGCTAGGTGGGCCGAAACCCCTCGGGGTGATGATTTTGACCCTGCCCTATTGGGCCAGAGGGGCCCAATAATCCCAAATGGCCAGCCCAAGTCGTTTAAAATCTGTTTTAATAAATAGGAAAAGACCAAAATGCCCCTAGACTCAATGCAATTCTAGAAAATAAAATAAAAGTCCCAAAATTATAAATAAAATATTTTTGGATTCACAAAAATAAAAACTATTCAAATAAATTGAAATATAAAATTTAAGACATGTAAATTTTATTAAGAATTTTGTAAAATATATATTCCTTATGGAATTTTACAAAATTATTGAAAGATGATAAAAATAAATAAAAATCACTTTCATTATATATTAACATTGTAGAATTTTAGAAAGACACAAAATAAATATTTAATAACAATTTTTAATATTTAAGTGATAATTCTTAGAAGAATTATTAAATCAGTAAAAGTCAAATAAAAGGGAAATAAAATAAAAGAATACAATATTCTATTATAAATATTAAAAATTAATATTTATAAATCCTTTATTATTAAAAAGAATTTTTATGGGGAAAATGCATATCAAGTTAAAAGATGCATTACATTACTTTGCATAATCATTTTGCTTCTTTAAATATGGTCCTTACCGGGCAATAATGATGTTTTTGTAGACATAGAAGCTCAAGGTCCAGTGCAAGCATCATACTTCACTACCTTGCCATCACAAGGCAAGTTCATCTCTTGCTCATGTCCTTTGAAGAGTCTTTATCAAAGTATTTGCAAATTGTGTGTTATCATTTATACGATAGTAAAAGAAAACACTACTTTCTTAAGATACTAAACTTTAGATATCATCCTAAGTGATGATATGATGAAGCAATAGAACTTAGGGTTCTAATTGCAATAATAATGAACAATTAGGGATTAATAACCCATTACATCAGTGATTCTAGCGTTGTATATTACGCGTTAACCATGAGATTTGGAATGGGACGGAGAAGTCAGCTGTATCCTTTTCCTCTTGTATGGAGGCAAGACGACCTTAACGTAACGTTGTGATTCCTTGTGTGGATCCAACATATGGGTGGGCACCCTTATGCCCCACACTTTTGGTGTCTAGATTATCTATGAATGGTGTTTAGGGAGATAGTCCATGTAAATGGTACTAATCTGGGCATCACTAGGTCATAGAGTCTTCGGAAACTCATTAGGGTTTTAGCCTGCCCGAAAGGGGGCTTAACGAAGGTGAGCTAGCCGAAGGATCGTGCAGACATATGAGGTCGCGGAGAAGGCAGTGATTCGCTTGGACCAACTACCGGGCCCCACATCATGGAATTGTGGACGGGAAAGTAGGCCCGGTTGTGCAACAAGGAGTTGATCTCTCATGGGAAAAGTAACGCACCTCTGTAGAGTGTAAGAACTATAACTTGTTACTCCCTATTCCGGGAAGGAGCTACGAACATGGCAGGAAAGGAACTCCATGAAAGTTCTGGTCAAATGAGATGCTTATCTTGAACTTGCCCTTCTCAACCTTGATGACGATCACCACTTGATGTCATCCTCTCATGGGCTATATAAGATCTTCACTTTTGAAGCATGCCTATGGAAAGATACCTATCCCATATAGAAAACGCAAAGGCACATATATAATGGGTTAGTTCATGATGCATAATTGACAAGGCTTACCATACCACAAGATCCATGTGGTACATTCTTTATGCTTCATGTGTTGACCAACTTGAAATCACTCTTCACTCTTTGTATAGGTCAACCATGTATCTTCGCATGGTCCATCTCAATATCTTGAGGTACATAAAGAAATCTTAATTTGATTACATGCTCTAAATCTTAGTCAATCATAGCTCAACTAATGAGGCCATCATGACACCGCCTTAGAGACATATCTTGAGTTCTTCTATTGAGATCACACTCTCAAGATCTTGAGCATATCATATTCCTCTCTTTAACTCGATGATCTTGATGCCAATAGTCATTGTATATCTTTATTTTCATGGCATCCATACTTGAAGCCAACACATAGACTACAAGCATGACCTATGGAATATTACTTCATATAAAACTCAGTGAAAACATTAGTCCATAGGGATTGTCATTAATCACCAAAACCACACATAGGGGCAATTACTCTTTCAGACAGTAAGGATCTTTTTGTCAAATTTTCGTTCAACAAGTGTTTGAAAATTTCCGTGTGACCTGATCCTTGATCAAAAAAGAGAACAGATGAAACTCGATAAACACATTATTATCATAAGTGAAACGGTGGACAGAGAGCAGATTTTTGGATGCAGTGGGAACATGCAGAATATTGCGAAGTTGAAAATTTTGAGAAGGAGTATGAATAATTGATTTACTAACATGTGAAATAATCATACCTTGTCCATTGGCCGTATTCACTCGATCATTGCCCCTGTAGGTGCCATGGACCGTCAGATATTGAGTCCCCCGTAATGTGATGAGTGGCGCCAGTATCCGGGTACCAATTTGTGTCGACTCCATAGGCAGCATGGACTTCCTTCTCGCCATAGGAATCATGATCATCAAACCGTGACCAACAATATTTATCATGATGACCTAATTTGTCACAGATTTGGCAGGTAGCATCAACCCAGGGGAAAGTGCGACGTCTTCCATTGTTAGTGGTGTCGAATTGTGGCATCCCGCAAAACCACTACTAGAAAATCGCGTTGAATTTTGTGCATTGCATCATCATGACATCATCATACACATATTTGTTTCAAACTATTTTTCTAAGAACCCTATTTTGTTTTCTATATTAATCCCCTCCCTTTTATTTCAAATTAACACCGGTGCTTCCGGATATCTCAGTTGTCTAAACACAATTTGCAAAAGGCTTTTAAATTAAATTATAAAACCCTAGTCAAATGTCTAAACCTAAATCTATTCCCACCCAAACCTATCCTACCCACCTATCCCAGCTCTCCACCTCACCCCTGGACCCAATCCCTACCCACCTTGCCACCTCATCAATCCCCCTCTTTTCCTCCACTCCCTCTCTCACCCACAGCCTCCCTACCCCCTCTCCCTTACACCTCGGCCCCACCCCCTGGTCAAACCCACCCCCCTCTCTCTCTCCCTGGGTCCCACCCCGCTGCCCTCTCTATCCCCACTCCCCTCCCCTGGCCCACCCGCGCGGCCCCACAGCCCCACTCCTCCCACCACCGACCCAACCACCCCTGATCTCACCCCTTCCCTCCCTCACTGTTCCCCAGGCCCCACTCGGCCCCACCCCATATCTCCTCCTCCCACGCGCCGCCCCCTCCTTCCCTTCCTCCACCCTGCAAGCCCGCCTTCCGGTCGCTGCCCCGCTCGACCCTGCCGTCAATGCCGCCTGCCTCCCCGCCGGCGATCCTCTGCGAGCTCACGCCGCCCGGCCGGACCAGCCAGCCGCCAGATCGTCCCTCCTCATTGCCGCGCCTCCGCAAGCCCGGCAGCCACGCGAGCCTGCCTCGGCCTTCCTCTCCCCGTCGCCGCCTCTGGCTAACCACCCCCTCTGCGGCGTGCTTCTGTCCTGCTCGTGATCTCGCGGCATCTGCGTCGCCCTGTCAAGTACCATGTACCTCGCCGCTTGAACCTCAGTATGTGTGTGTTTGACCAGCCTCGAACATGTTTCTCCCGATCAGCAAGGCTAGCCACGACAGGTGCTATGTGACAAGTATGACCCGCAAGAAGTTGCGAGGCTCTCAAGATTCATCGACGCAAGATCTCGACGCCTGCGCCAAGATCTTCCGATGGCGATGCGAGGAGCCCAAACCCGAAGGACCCTATTGAACTCGGTGTCATCTATTCAAGTACTCCATCGACGTCAAGATCATCCACTCAGACCACAAGACCGTCCCGAGAGCGAAACATCAAACCCCGGTGCTGTCGCCTTCCTCTCCGGAGGCCGAACCCGAACCCTGGCGCGCCAAGTTCTTCGACCCCGAGGACCGATCCATAGATGCGTGAAGTACTTCCTCGATAACGCCAAGTACTTCCCTCGGACGCCAAACCCGAACCGGAAGGACGCCAAGGTCGCCACAAGGACGACAAGTTCTACTTCCGTACGACAAGACCGACCCGGTCCGAGGAACCGACAAGATCTTCTCGACGACAAGATCGACCGCTTGGAACCAAGATCTCCGGCACATCACGACAAGTTCTCCTCTTGTATCCGAACCTCGCCTATCCCGTCGAACCCTGAGACCAACCCTCAATCTCATGAGCCCCAAGATCGTCGAACCCTAATGTGTGAACCTTTTCCCGAGCCCTATTTTATAAATGTTATACATAAAACCTGTTGCATATTGAATTATCATACTTGCATGCATATTGCCATGTGGTTTGGGGGCCTTATGCCGATTCACCTAATAATTAAATATAGGGCCCATATGCGGGCAAATCTAGCCTTATATTGTCCTCATTTAAATTGTGTAGCGAACCGGTAACTTATCTTGCCCTGTTATCACAACATTTAATTTGCGGGGGTTCTAAACAACTTGAACCGTTTAATATTTGCCGGGACCTCGGTTCCGCTTAATATGACCTAATTGCATCGCACCTTTGCCATGCCATACATCATGCATGCATCATGCCGATCTTTTGCCGTAGTAATAAATAGTGCATCCGGTGTTTATTCTAGTGTTTTGCTTCTTCGCGGATAAGGCCGTTGAGTTGAAGCGAGTGTTGACCCGACCTTCGGTTGAACCTTCGGCAATGTTTTCAGGCGAGCATCTCCCCCTTCCTACCTATCTTACTTTATAGTATTTTTTCCTCCTGTTGATCTATTGCTATCTGTGTTGCGATGCTCTAGATTTCGTACCCGAGATTTCCTTGCAGCCTTATATTGGCTCGGACACATCCTATTACCTGTTGTTTGGTAGATAGTTGGACTTGCGCGTCATAGTCGCTTGCTCAAGTGCTGTTGCGTGTCGTCCAGTACCACAGTTGTTGGAGTATTGCCGCATGTTGATGCTGGAGATGATCATGGCTTTACTTTTCATAACTTTAATTACTGTTTAACAACTAAAATTGAAGTAAGCGAGAGAGGCAAGGTGGGCAATAGATGTTATTTGGTTGTTAATCATTCCACTTGTGTCCCGTAGGACCCCGAGTGCTTGATACCTGTTCCTTGATTTATCGCGCTATCCACATCCGGGAGGATTATGGGACCCCCCTGAGCCAGAGCTTGATTCATTCTTATTTCTTGGGGCCACAAACTAGTTTGAGGTTTTATTTACGATCCTGTACTTATGCCATGCTTTACTGCTTTATTTAAATTGTGCGATGGATAGCACCTGTACTGTTTAGGTAAGCGGAGTGTTTTCGCGGTATCGACAAGCCCAGTTTTGGGTTCCCAGTCGTTTACAGCCATTGACGCAAACCTTGAGTCCGTCTCGGAGTCAGCTAACTTCGCTATGGTCTACTCAATGGGGTGGCCCCCTGAAATATTTCTGAATCCTATGATTGCTTTGTCGTGAAGGCCTCGTTGGGTTTTGATTTGGTTTTTCCGAGGTTGATCGAGCGTGTGTTGCTATTGGTGCACCCCGGCCGGGTAAAACTTTCTGAAAGCCGTGTCCGCGGTTATGGACGACTTGGAGCACAGTATCTCGATCATAGACAACTATAACTAAAGTAGTGCTATAAATTTGACTTTATAATGACTAGTAATCAGCTTCACTATAATGGAATGGCTAAATAAAACTGCCAACAATTGCTTGTTTGGGTTGTCACTTGCGACCATTGTATCTGACTAGTAAGTATTGCAACTACAACGGAATGGCTAAATAAAAGTACCAACAACTGCTGGGTTTTGGGATATCTCATGCTAATTGTATCTGACTAGTAAGTGTTGCAACTACAATGGAATGGTTAAATAAAAGCGCCCACTGCTTATTTTTATCAGGATGACTATCTATACTTGACTAGTAATTGCAACGATAATCGAATAAGTAAACTGCCAACCGTGTGAGTTCCTTGGACTTCCTCGTTTGGTCTCGAGGGGGAAATACCAGGATGGGATTGCTTGGTGTAAGATTCCGGTTGGATCCGAATAGCTCTTTCTTATCCCTCTCTGATAGCCGACAGTTGTATCGAGTCTCTATAGGTTGTTTAGTGCATGCTTTGCCGCTCATCCACCATACCTATGTAGGCGAGGACCGAATTCTAGCCTCGCCGTGCATTGGCCTCAAGATCGACGCTCCTCTTTTTCCTTTGCCCTTTGTCGGCACCCCTTTTGTTTAAGCAGGTTTTGAGATCGACGTCGTTAGCAGGGTTACCCTTCCGGCTTGGCCTGGGCAGGGTAATGGACGCCATTGGTTATTCTTCAGGGCTCTTAGCCCCATTTGCATCTTGTCCACAGTCGGACGCTCTATCATTTTCAAGGTGATTTGGATCTTTGTATATTATATCTGTATTCTTGACTCTTTGAGTCGCTGTTATATATATATATCTGTTCTGTGGGCCCCATCGAGGACTGTTGTGTAATGTTATTACTTCGTTTTCCACCCGCACGAAAGTGCCTGGTGGGCACCTTTGAATCGTTTCTATGCAGGTTTGGCGGGTTTCGCTAAAACTTGCATAGGGTCGATTCTGAGGGTGTTACAGAGTGGTATCAGAGCTCAGCAGTTGCGATACCCCACAAGTCCAGCCTGTAGGATAACCTAGCTAACGGCCGAAGTAGAGTGTCAAAACTATTTTTGAAAATCGGTTGGATAGTTCTGATTAGGTCTGATTTTACTCCTTACCCCTCTGCTGCTCTCCTCTTACCTCTACATGTTTTGAATCCGCTCTCTTCCCTCTCTTCGAGTCCAGGATTTCTCGTGGTTGGGTTCCGTCGTACCTTCAGGGTTTCGCTCCCTCCTTTGATAACGGTGTTCTACCATCCGGTGTTCATGCTGCCTGAGGAATCCGTCTACTGTGGTACCATTCTTTGTTCCTTGTTTGTGCTTTCCGGTGTTTTCCGACGCGACGACATCATCTACGCCAGATCCTATGCAGAGTCTGCATTACTCCTTTGTTCTGCACCTTGATTGTCGAGATCTTCAGTCTAATTCCGAGAGTTGGTTGCATAATTCGCCTATTCGTGTGCAGAGTAATGGTTTGAGTGCGGGATGGAGTAGCTACCATACCACTACTCTTATCATTCCCTCTTGTACATCGAATCAGTGGATCCATCAGTTTTACTCCGTCCACGGAAGCTAGAGGTGGCTTTATTTGTTGATACCTCTACCTTCGACCTTTTGTTCCGGAGTGTTCCCTCGACGATCTCGGACAACGACCTCTTGTTAGTGGTGTCGCGAGGATCTACACGAAACAAGAAGATTCAGACCGTCGGCTTCCTTTCCGGACCATGAGGCGGATCTCGAGGGAGAGATCCATTGTTAGTGGTGTCGAATTGTGGCATCCCGCAAAACCACTACTAGAAAATCGCGTTGAATTTTGTGCATTGCATCATCATGACATCATCATACACATATTTGTTTCAAACTATTTTTCTAAGAACCCTATTTTGTTTTCTATATTAATCCCCTCCCTTTTATTTCAAATTAACACCGGTGCTTCCGGATATCTCAGTTGTCTAAACACAATTTGCAAAAGGCTTTTAAATTAAATTATAAAACCCTAGTCAAATGTCTAAACCTAAATCTATTCCCACCCAAACCTATCCTACCCACCTATCCCAGATCTCCACCTCACCCCTGGACCCAATCCCTACCCACCTTGCCACCTCATCAATCCCCCTCTTTTCCTCCACTCCCTCTCTCACCCACAGCCTCCCTACCCCCTCTCCCTTACACCTCGGCCCCACCCCCTGGTCAAACCCACCCCCCTCTCTCTCCCTGGGTCCCACCTCACGCCTCTCTATCCCCACTCCTCCCTGCCCACCCATGGCCCCACAGCCCACTCCTCCCACCACCGACCCAACCACCCCGATCTCACCCTTCCTCCCTCACTGTTCCCCAGGCCCCACTCGCCCCCGGCCCCACCCCATCTCTCCTCCCTCCCCACGCGGCGCGCCCGCGTCCCCCTCCTTCCCCTTCCTCCAGCTCGCCCGCAAGCCCCGCCTTTCCTCCGCTCCTCGCTGCTCCCGCCGGCTGCTCACGCCCGCTGCCCCTCCTCTGCCGCTGCAAGGCCCGCAGCCACGCGGCGAGCCTCGTCTCCGTAGCGCCGCCGGCCTTCTACCGTCGCCGCCTCGGCTAACCACCTCTACGGCGTCTTTGCCGCCTTTCGTGATCTCGCGGCATCTGCGTCGCCCTGTCAAGTACCATGTACCTCGCCGCTTGAACCTCAGTATGTGTGTGTTTGACCAGCCTCGAACATGTTTCTCCCCATCAACAAGGCTAGCCACGACAGGTGCTATGTGACAAGTATGACCCGCAAGAAGTTGCGAGGCTCTCAAGATCTACTGACGCCAAGATCTACTGACGCCCGGCGCCAAGATCTTCCGATGGCGATGCGAGGAGCCCAAACCCGAAGGACCCTATTGAAATCGGTGTCATCTATTCAAGTACTCCATCGACGTCAAGATCGTCCACTCAGACCACAAGACCGTCCTCGGAGCGAAACATCGAACCCCGGTGCTGTCGCCTTCCTCTCCGGAGGCCGAACCCGAACCCTGGCGCGCCAAGTTCTTCGACCCCGAGGACCGATCCATAGATGCGTGAAGTACTTCCTCGAGAATGCCAAGTACTTCCCTCGGACGCCAAACCCCAACCGGAAGGACGCCAAGGTCGCCACAAGGACGACAAGTTCTACTTCCGTACGACAAGAACGACCCGGTCCGAGGAACTGACAAGATCTTCTCGACGACAAGATCGACCGCTTGGAACCAAGATCTCCGGCATGTCACGACAAGTTCTCCTCTTGTATCCGAACCTCGCCTATCCCGTCGAACCCTGAGACCAACCCCGAATCCTCGGCGAGCCCCAAGATCGTCGAACCCTAATGTGTGAACCTTTTCCCGAGCCCTATTTTATAAATGCTATACATAAAACATGTTGCATATTGAATTATCATACTTGCATGCATATTGCCATGTGGTTTGGGGGCCTTATGCCGATTCACCTAATAATTAAATATGGGGCCCATATGCGGGCAAATCGAGCCTTATATTGGCCTCATTTAAATTGTGTAGCGAACCGGTAACTTATCTTGCCCTGTTATCACAACATTTAATTTGCGGGGGTTCTAAACAACTTGAACCGTTTAATATTTGCCGGGACCTCGGTTCCGCTTAATATGGCCTAATTGCATCGCAACTTTGTCATGCCATACATCATGCATGCATCATGCCGATCTTTTGCCGTAGTAATAAATAGTGCATCCGGTGTTTATTCTAGTGTTTTGCTTCTTCGCGGATAAGGCCGTTGAGTTGATGCGAGTGTCGACCCGACCTTCGGTTGAACCTTCGGCAATGTTTTCAGGCGAGCATCTCCCCCTTTCTACCTATCTTACTTTATAGTATTTTTTTTCCTCATGTTGATCTATTGCTATCTGTGTTGCGATGCTCTAGATTTCGTACCCGAGATTTCCTTGCAGCCTTATATTGCCTCGGACACATCCTATTACCTGTTGTTTGGTAGATAGTTGGACTTGCGCATCGTAGTCGCTTGCTCAAGTGCTGTTGCGTGTCGTCCAGTACCACAGTTGTTGGAGTATTGCCGCATGTTGATGTTGGAGATGATCATGGCTTTACTTTTCATAACTTTAATTATTGTTTAACAACTAAAATTGAAGTAAGTAAGCAGAGGCACAGGTGGGCAATAGATGTTATTTGGTTGTTAACCGTCCACTTGTGTCCCGTAGGACCCCGAGTGCTTGATACCTGTTCCTTGATTTTTCGCGCTATCCACATCCGGGAGGATTATGGGACCCCGAGCGAGCTTGATTCATTCTTATTTCTTGGGGCCACAAACTAGTTTGAGGTTTTATTTACGATCCTGTACTTATGCCATGCTTTACTGCTTTATTTAAATTGTGCGATGGATAGCACCTGTACCGTTTAGGTAAGCGGAGTGTTTTTGCGGTATCGACAAGCCCAGTTTTGGGTTCCCAGTCGTTGACCATTGACGCAAACCTTGAGTCCGTCTCGAGTCATTAACTTTGTTATGGTCTACTCAATGGGTGGCCTGAAATATTTCTCAATCTGTGATTGCTTTGTCGTGAAGGCCTCATTGGGTTTTGATTTGGTTTTTCCGAGGTTGATCGGCGTGTGTTGCTATTGGTGCACCCGCCGGTAAAACTTCAAAGCCGTGTCCATGTTATGGACGACTTGGAGCACAGTATCTCGATCATAGACAACTATAAATAAAGTAGTGCTATAAATTTGACTTTATAATGACTAGTAATCAGCTTCACTATAATGGAATGGCTAAATAAAACTGCCAACAATTGCTTGTTTGGGTTGTCACTTGCGACCATTGTATCTGACTAGTAAGTATTGCAACTACAACGGAATGGCTAAATAAAAGTACCAACAACTGCTGGGTTTTGGGATATCTCATGCTAATTGTATCTGACTAGTAAGTGTTGCAACTACAATGGAATGGTTAAATAAAAGCGCCCACTGCTTATTTTTATCAGGATGACTATCTATACTTGACTAGTAATTGCTGCAACGATAACTGAATAAGTAAAACTGCCAACTGTGTGAGTTCCTCGGTGGACTTCCTCGTTTGGTCTCGAGGGGGAAATACCAGGATGGGATTGCTTGGTGTAAGATTCAGGTTGGATCCGAATAGCTCTTTCTTATCCCTCTCTGATAGCCGACAGTTGTATCGAGTCTCTATAGGTTGTTTAGTGCATGCTGCGCTGCCGCTTCAGTCCACCATACCTATGTAGGCGAGGACCGCCGAATTCTAGCCTCGCTGCATCGGCCTCGATCGACGCCTCTTTTTCCTTTGCCCTTTGTCGGCACCCCTTTTGTTTAAGCAGGTTTTGAGATCGACGTCGTTAGCAGGGTTACCCTTCCGGCTTGGCCTGGGCAGGGTTATGGACGCCATTGGTTATTCTTCAGGGCTCTTAGCCCCATTTGCATCTTGTCCATAGTCGGACGCTCTATCATTTTCAAGGTGATTTGGATCTTTGTATATTATATCTGCATTCTTGACTCTTTGAGTCGCTGTTATATATATATATATATATCTGTTCCGTGGGCCCCATCGAGGACTGTTGTGTAATGTTATTACTTCGTTTTCCACCCGCACGAAAGTGCCTGGTGGGCACCTTTGAATCGTTTCTATGCAGGTTTGGCGGGTTTCGCTAAAACTTACGTAGGGTCGATTCTGAGGGTGTTACACTGGAGTAGCTCTCTTGGCGGTGATCATCACAACGATCATAGTTGTGGTTGTCTCGGCGATCATAGGTGCGGTCATCGCGCCGCTCATCATACCGATCACCACGGTTCACTGCGAGGGCGGGTGTTGTAGTTAGGGCATCCTCAGTTTTAGCGTGAAGCAGCGTTGGCCAAAGACTCAAAGGGGGGGTCAGACATCCCATGAAGCATCTCCTGGCGCTGTTCATACGCATGAAGTTGCGCATAGAGGGAGCTTAAGGAGATGGGAGTGGTTGCTACGCCCAGGGAAGCAACAATGGCATCGTAGCCAGCGCCCATTCCAGCAAGGATGAAGGAAACATGTTCCTTGGTAGAGACCGGACACCCAACAGAAGCAAGCTCAACAATGATTTGTTGCATCATGGTGAAGAAGGCGTCGGTGGAGAGATTTATCTTCTTCGTATTTGTGAGGGCAATGCGCAGATTGGTGATTTTGGCTTCACTCTGGGAGGCGAACATCTCCTCGATCGCGGTCCAGACTTCAGCGGAATGGACAAGCCGATGGACGTGAGGGAGCACCTCTGGTGACAGAGATTGTAGAAGATACCCAAGAAAAATTTGATCTCGGGAGATCTAGTTTTCATATTCTGGATTGGATGCTGTCTTGGCAGCACGATCTGTGGCTTTATCTGCTGGATCCACAACCAGCGTCTTAGGCGACGCGGCATCCGAACCATCAAGAAGACCGAAGAGACGGGCTCCGCGGATCGGAGGCAGGATCTGGGCGCGCCATCCCGGGTAGTTTTGTCGCGGAAGCTTGTCTGTCGTAGGAGCCTCGAGATTGATCGACTGCGAGGCCGAGGAAGGTCCCATCGGGGCGGAAGCAGTAGAACATGCGGCGACGATTTTGGAGCTTACGATCTAGGTATTTCGGCGGAAGAGCCGGCCTGATACCATGTAAGACGTAAGATCAGATAGAATATTTTTGTCTACTCAGTTAATCACCGAGCCTCGTCGATCGTTTATTTATAGGTGGAAGGGCTGGTGCTCTGCGGCACCTTAGCATATACTATACGGACTCTCAATCGTGTCCTACTAGGTTACATCAATAACAGATAGACGCTAACTTTAACAACTTATGCGTGATTAAATCATAACAATCTTCCTAGCAAATTTGGGAAGATCGATTACAAGAACTGGGGTGTTTTTTTGGATGCATTTAGAGAAACCTGTGAACCATAGGGAGGGTTTGTGGACATGAAAACATTGGTGAGTTCTTCATCAGCAACTATCTAATCCTTTGTTATGTTAGACAGATGAATTGAAGTCGAGTGATAAAATGTGATGCCGTCTATAATCTAAATAGATTTATCATATTATGCTGGAGAGCTTTGCCGGTGGGGATGGGCGTGCGTCATGGGGCGGGTATACCCTGTCGGAGCACGCGGAGACGAGCAACAACAACCTTTACATGTTCGTCAATAGGAACGGCATGGTGAAAGGGGTCGAAGCTTGAGGCGTGGGGGCTGGTGACACCGCCTGTCAATTCAAACAGGGACTACCTTCCAATGCACGATGTATGTAACAACTTTTGGTTACTAGGCAATGCGAAGAGCTTGATCTTTGGTAGATTTTCTCATATGGCAATCAACAAGCATTCATTTTGACCACCTCCATGAAATGGCCCTTTAGGGGATTTGGGAAAAAGATCGTTGTTGAACACCTTTCTGAACTTCTTGATTTGTTTTGTGCTAATTTATGAGAAGCAATATATTATTAACTTCTAGCTGAAGTGCAGGGAGCATCTCAAAACATTGTGTATTTTCCCTCTGGACTGATGTGCTCAATTTCTTTGATATGGGCACTTCCCATCTATTCTGTGAATTTTTCTCAAAACATTGTGCCACTTCCCATCTATTCCATGAATTTTTCTCAAAACATTGTGCCACTTCCCATCCATTTAATTTGCCGCTTACTTATGTTCGAGTAGAAGGTTACGGTCACTGGAAGAACCATGTTTGTTTTAATCAATATATGAAGTTTTCTAGCTGATACTCATGTTTATGTTTAACAAGCCATAATTAAAATTTGACGGGCCGGATAGGAGATATGTGTTACCTGGTAACATTCTTCAAAAAATATATTTAGAGATATTATTTCAGCTTATTATGCGAGTCAATCTATTTTCCTATTATAATGGTATAATGTTTGCAATATGTCTAGCCAATATATTAGCCTATACGTGTGTTGCACGGACACGCTTATTAGTAACGTTTAAATTTGTTTGATTGTAAAATTGTGTTGTTCAACTTATGAAGAGCAAAATGCCCAAATGGCCGAGACAGGCCAAAAGGCCAAGATGGCCGAATGGGAATAACAAATGGGACGCCCGTCTAGTCCCCGATGGCCAGACTCGGACCATTTTCATGCCCGACCTAGCTACTCCGGCTGTGCACGCATACATGTGGACGTTCGTAGGAATGGTGTCTTTGTTTTCTCTTTTCTAACCAACGTAGAAGATCCTGGCTTCCTGGGTGGGAGAGTGGGAGGGACGAGAGGAGTTAATGATGGGCGTGAGGTGGGCGCCTTGTAAGCTTGTGTGACATGCGAGCAGAGCAGGGCAGGGCAGAGAGGAGGCCGACGAGCAGTGGTGAGGACGCGAGAGCGTGCATGCGGAGGGCGGCAGAGGACAGGGGGGAACAGATAGTAGTTTGCAAGAAAGGAGGAGAGGATAGATAGGAGGAGAGAGAGATAGAGATAGGTGATCTGTCATGCGCGTGTGCCAAAAAGCCTGCCTCGTACTACCATCTCCACTGCTCACTCAGACATCCCAGCCAGCCTCCCGTCCCATTAATCTAATCATGCGCCAGATTCCATCGCATCCATCACCCACACAGAAAACATACATACATACTCTCTCCTTTTCTTTACGTCTATTTCTTCTCTGCGGCTCTAGGCCCTTTGCCCTTGGCATTTAGCTGGAACAGCAGCTGCAGGAGAGAGAGGGGCGCATGCAGCAGCTGCAGAGGCAGGCGCATGGGGATGGGGGTGGGGTGGGGAGCACGAACCACTGTGGCAAGTCTGCCCAGCAGGTTCAGAAACACTGGAGTAGTACCACTCCCTTCCTGCTCATCGGATCTCCTGCGTCTGCATGCATCGTGGTTTTATCTTGATCTGCTTCTGCACGATCACATGACAAAGAGGCTATGCAATATGCAGATTCTGATCTGACTTTGCTTTCCTTAATTTTGCACCTATGCGGCCACTAATCCTACATTGCTACGACGCAAACCCTACCTGTATTTTTTTTCCTCGTGCCCGTTATAATAAGAGCATCTCGTCTCCACTCGTTGGGCGAACCCATGCCGAAAATCGGACATTTTTTCGACCGGACAAAACTAGTTTTCGGCGTGGATACGCCCAGTTTTCCACTCGCATACTCATGCCGAGTTTCCAAGTTCGGCTAAAATTCATTAAAGATGGGCGAATTTCATTAAGTTGGCGAATATAGACGGATTACATCAAATTTAAACTAAACTAGTACAT
Organism: Avena longiglumis; assembly: GCA_030063025.1. Taxonomy (NCBI): domain Eukaryota; kingdom Viridiplantae; phylum Streptophyta; class Magnoliopsida; order Poales; family Poaceae; genus Avena; species Avena longiglumis. The sequence goes on from CP125977.1 coordinate 475,805,657, forward strand.
AATAAACTTCAAAATAGGCCGCCGCCATGGCCGCCGCCGGTGCCTTTTCCGTTCTACATGCCGAAGTTGTTGTAGAATGTCGTGTAGCCGGGGTCGGCGTGGCCGTCATCCTCGCCGCCATCGTCGTTGTCGCTCGGCGGCTGGTTCTGGCGGGAGCTCCCCTGGCCTAGGTAGCCGAACCTCCACGGCTGGTAGGATAGGCCTTCGTCCTCGTCGTCGTCGAGGACGTAGAGCGGGACGCCCTGATAGGCGAGCTCGCGCCCGGACAACGCTCGTCGTCGGGCCGCCTGCTGCAGGCCGAGGATGCGCTGCCGCTCCACCTTTTCCCAGTCCTTCCTAGACCATTCCAGGATGTCCAGCGAGGAGGGCTCCATCGACGGCTGCGGAGCGACTGCTCCAGCGCCATCCTCAAGGCGCCGTCTTCGGGCGGCGCCGAGTCTTTAGTCTTGGGGCGACGAAGGCGGAGGTGGCCGGTTGGCGACGCCGTCGCCCGTGGCTCGCCGATGACAATGCCGCGCGAGCGTGTCCGCGGCGGCGAGCGCACAGGCGAGCCCGCCTCGCGCTTGACTGCGCGCAGCCCCGACGAAGGTGCTATCGGCGTGCGCAGCGGCGCCGAGCCAGAGGAGTGGGGAGGCGGAGGAGGACGAGCTCATGCTGGCCATCCTCCTCGGCATCTAGTTCGCCAGAGGACGCCGCCCTAACCACGACGCCGGCGTGGGAGTTCATGGGAAGCCCAGACGCGACGTGTTGCTGGCGTTATTGTGCTCCAGCACCGCCCTCAGCGTGCGGCCTGGCGCACTCCACCAACGTCGGCGACCCGCCGAGTTGTTGCGCTTCGGCGGCGACTCGTTGGGAGGCCCTTCGTGGCGGGCGAGCTCCTGGGCGCGACGATCCGCGAAGAACTCCCAGTACAGGAGGTTGTATGGCGATTTGGCAGCGGAGGGGTCGTCCATGGCCGCGATATACTCCGCTATCTCGTACGACAGCTCCTTCGGCGTCGGCGCCGGCGGTATAGGGATGCCGCCGGAACTGAGCTTCCACCCCGGAGGGTTCCGCGTGTCCGGCGGCGCCGTGTAGCCGGCCTCGTACAGCAGGCGCGCCTCCCAGGCCTACAGGGTGCGCTGGCCAAAGCCGTTCGCCGCCGCACCATCGCCGGGGTATCTCTCGGCCATGGATGGTGGGGAGGGGAGAGTGAGTGAGAGGGAAAAGTTTGCCGGAGTTTCGGGTTGGTGGGCTGGGGAGCTGTGAGAGAGTGTGAGGGTCTCCGGCGACGGGTACGGCTTATATAGGCCGGGGTTGGCGGCGAGGGCGGGAAAAGGGGAAACGACGGGAAGTTAGTGCCCGCCGGTCCGTCGCGGGAGCCGATGCGGCGGCGGTGGCGCCGTAAATCGGCGACGCGTGGCCGACGCGACGGGCAGTTAATGTCCGGCGGTCGCCGCGTGGTTCCGAGGATGACGACGACTCGGCTTCCGTCGCTGACTCGGCGGGTCCACACGCCGTTTCGTTTTTTTTTTCGCCGAGTTCGCTGAGTCCGCCCGTTCCCAGGGCGTACCCGGAAACCTGGGTAGTCCGGACCAAAATTGGCCCAAATCTGGCCGAAAACAGGTTCTTGGGTATGCGACTGGGCCAATTTTCGGCGTACGGATCAGCGTCCTGGGTAGGCGAGTGGAGATGCTCTAAGGTCTCATGAGCGGTGACGACACGAGGAAGGGCATGCGAAGCAAGTCAAGCTCTTCATTAAGTCATCTCCATCGGGTCGATCCATCCGCTCGCTTTAAACGGTCCGTTTTTTGTCTGTTCGGGTCAGACCATGGTCGATTTAGGGAGGAGGTCAGTCGTGCCCAGCGGCGCGACCCATTTGTCCGTACAGGCGGGCGTTAGCGCCATCGCTTGGCAAAAGATGCAAATCAGTTGAAAATGATGTCATCGCTGACCAAAGACACACGGATTTACTAGCAAATAACATGGCAGACATGCGCCATCGCCCTTTGGGCATCGCCAACAAGTGGCCACTGGTTCTGAAATTTAAAAAAGGGGGCATTTTAATACACACATGTTCCTAAAATGGCAGCTTCCCTGCCCAAAAAGTTGCATACACCGTCGCTATTGCCTTTCAGGCATCGCGAGCCCCGATGGCATGTTGCATCTTCAAAACCCAAGCCCTGTGATCGGGGTCAGCGATGCTATCCAGGTCGGTGAGCATGATGGCGTTCTCCTCGACCATGATCTTGGCTTCGACCTCCTTGGCCTTGGCTTCAGCCTCCTTGGCCTTCGCTTCAGCCTCTAGCACCCTAGACCTGGCCTCGGCCTCCTTGGCATTGGCTTCGGCCTCCATCGACTTCGTCGTGGCCTCGATCTCCATTAGCCTGGCCTTGGCGTTGGCCTACTCCACCTCGATGGACCTTGTCTGCAGCTCGACAAAGTTCTTGGCGGCGACCTCTTTCTCTTTGCGTTGCCTCTCCTCCTTCTCAGCGATGGCCTCTTCCTTCTTCTCTAGGATCTTCTTCAAGGTTTCCTGGAACGCCAAGGAACCAGCCTGGCGGGCGAGTTCGGCCTTCGTGGCCTTGTGGCCACCAGAGCAGCGAGCACGACTGACAGTCCTGTTGCTTGCAAAGGTAATGAAGCCTTCGTCATTGTCGACGTCTAGGTCAACGACACCTCCCGTCGAAGCACTGGCCTTGCACCTCTTCTTGTTTGTTTTTCTCCAAAGGGCATATCTAGTCTCCCATTTTTTGGTGTCCTTGAGCAACGTCCAACAATGGCCCAACGAGAAGGCCTTATTATCGTTCACCGTCTTGAAGTGCTCCATTGCTTTCATGATCTACACACATGGACACCAACAATAGCTCAATGCAAATGCAAGACATCGACAAAGAGAGAAAGATGTTTTACCATGTCAACCGGTTGCAAGCCGCTTATTTTCATTTTCTTCAGCATATCTTAGGAGCCTTGGAACTTGCTACACTCGGTATGGATGGTGCCCCAACGCTTGGAGAGGGTGAGATCGTTTCGATCGCTAAAAAAAGGCGTCCTTCCCAAAATTCCTATGCTCATGGAAAAACTTGCACACCTTCTTCCAATTGGCAAAGCACTTTTGTCGGCGCCTCATAGTGGATCTTGTGAAATCTCCATCCATGCCTTGCATAGGAGCTTGTCCTCCGCGGGGGTGTAGCCCCCGGTTCGTTGGCTCACCTTCTTGTCGTCGACAATTGAGGCCGCAAGTGAAGCGGCCAACGACGCGGCTTTGACGCCCTCGCCCATGGAAGTGTCATCGTTCCCAAACAATGCCCCATCCGCAATGTTGCATGCATCTTTCTGCGTCTCCATCTTGGCCTCGTCGTCGTCGGCATAGCCATGGCCACCATCATTGATCATGTCGTGCATGACGTCCTCGCCGTCATTTCCCACGAAATCCTACACCCCAATTGGCCATCATAAAGCAGATCGAGCAGTGCACTAGCAATGGTGAAAAATGTGGCAATCATACCGTGTTGTTGGCGGTCGGCGGCTCGGCTCGCATTTCGCTGAACAGGTTGACTAGTGTCGGCATGTTCGCGGCAGAGATGGTCCGCCGCTTCGTCGATGCCTACGGGGTTGCGTCCGTGTTGGATGGAGTGTGGTTCAGGTCGATGACAGGCTCTCCCGCCTCCGACGATGCCGCGCGGGGATGGTTGATCCAGGACAGCTAGTGGTCTCCAAGCGAGGGTGTGTGTGGCCCTTGATGGCGTGTTCAACGCCTCGTTGGGAGACCGCAAGAGCAAGGTATGATGAGCACAGCAACAAGTTTTCCCTCAGTAAGAAACCAAGGTTATCGAATCAGCAAGAGGAAGGAAACGACTCAAAGGTGTTGCTATCAACTTGGAGACCTGCACAACACAAACTCGATACTTTGCCCCAACGAACAATGAGGTTGTCAATCTCACTGGTTTGATGTAACAAAGGATTAATTGTATGGTGCAGAAGGTAATGGTGGTTTGCAACAAGTAAACAGAAACATTGAAAGATGTATCAATGATAAAGATTGTACCGGGGTCCATAGTTCACTAGAGGTGTTCTCCTTAGATAAACAAACATGGAATGCTGGGTAAACAAATTACAGCAGGGCAATTGACAGGACAGAGCAAGGCATAACAATGCAATACTAGACATTCATGATTCTGTGAGATTCGATTGAGAAATACAACAAGATACATAAACCGCCATCCAACTGCATATATGACTAGGAGTCCACCTTTGGGTTATCATCCGAACCCCCTCCAGTATAAGTTGCAAGCAACAGACAACTACTTTAAGCAAAGTGTGTAAGGTAAACAATCCACTTGTTCCATGAAAAAAGAGACTATTGTTTTCTCCCTAGTGGCAACAACACATCTACAACCTTAGAGATTTTTGTCACTTCCCTTAGATTAAATAGAGGCATGAACCCACTATCGAGCATAAATACCCCCTCTTGGAGTCACTAGCAACTACTTGGCCAAGATAGCTACTAACAACGAAGAGCATGAAAGATCACAAACAACACAGACATGATAAAATCAATAAGACAAAACCATTAATCAATCTGACATAGTAATCTCAATATCCATCGGATCCCCGCAAACACAACATGCATGATTACAAATAGATGAGATCTTGATCATGAACGGACCTCACAAGATCTAGACATGAAAGCACAAAGGAGGAGATACAACCATCTAGCTACTACATGGACCTGTAGTATAAGGTGGAACTACTCACGCTTCATACCGGAGGCTGGCATGATGAAGAAGAAGGCCTCCGGGATGATCTCCCCTCCGGTAGGGTGCTGGGAAGAGGTTCAGATCTCCCCGATCTAGGGACGATGGTGGTGGCGGTTACATACGGTTTCGTGAAATATTGATCGGGTACTTAGGGTTTATGCATCGGGGGCTTCTTATAGGCGAAGATGCGAGGGGGTCGCCAGACGGCCAAGACCTCCCAGCGGCTAGCCCTAGTCAGCTGCCAGGTGTGGCCTCGTGAGTCTCCTCCATATCCTATTCAGGCTTCGTGTTCCCCAAGGTAAAATTTTGACTTTGGATTTTGTCCCGTCCAATTTCGAGACTATTGATTTTCTGTCTTTCTGGAACCAAAAACAGAAGAAAACAGATAACTGGCACTGTGGCATCTTGTTAATAGGTTAGTATCATAGAACATATAAAAACACCTCAAAGTGTAGACAAAGCAAAGCAAAATAGATACTAAACAAGCATGGATCATAAAAAATTATAGATACGTTTCCGACATATCAATCCTGTCATCCTGGGCTGAGCCGGTGGCCGGCCGGTAGGCGTGAAGTGACGGAGCTGATAGAGGACGTGCCAGCCGTGGCCAGGCCGGGAAGAAAGACCACGCCGCCGAAAGCGGCGGCCATCGCCTCCTGCTTGAGCATGTTGACGGCACACCTAGCAGCACTCACTGCCAGCTCGTTGGCGTCGACCCTGTTTTGGGTGGCGAGGAGGCGCTCCTTCTCCTTCCGGGACTCCATATCGAGCCTAGCAGCGACGCGTCATTTTATCGTCGCTACCCTCCGGCCATTGCGCTTGTCTGACTCGATCTTCCGCTCCTCTAGCGTCTGCTCCTTTGCGGGCTTCTTCGGCCGGCCGTGCTTCTTCGCGGCGGGAACACCGGAGGGCGCAACATCGACCATGGCAGCGGGATCCATCGTCTTCCCTCCCGTTCCCGCCAGTGGAAATTTGGGAGAGATTTTTTGAAGGGAGAAGTGGTGTGGTTTCTGTGCCACTAATGGAAGGGACCGCCATAGAAAAAGAGAGGACGTGCTCGGACAAGCGCGCTGTCCGGACCGACGCAACCGAGACACAGATTAGATGCACGAATGAATCGAGCCGAACGCGTTTGTGTGAATGAATCGGGCCGCCGGAGCGTCGCGCATGTCCCGCATGTTGACGCGGATGAGTTTAGAGACGCTCGGACCGGATGCATAGACTTGGTGTAGATGTCCTACTCCCTCCGGCCCAATATTAATTGACTTAGATTCGTCAAATTTTAGATGAACCTATATACTAAATAGTATCTAGATTTATCTAAATTTTAAACGAACCCAAGTCAATTAATATGGGTCGAAGTGAGCAGGAAAGACGCTTCCAAGACGTCGAGACGGACTCCCTTCTCCAAGTGGAGTCCAAGTGTGGGTGCTACAGTGTTCCTGTCGTACACGCACATCGCTGTGTCCTCGGGGTATATGCAAGCAACGCACACGAGGCGGATCTAGCGCTACAGTGCGTGAGATCGTGGGGTTGCTGCCTCGGCCTGCATCTTCCTGCTGCATTCAATGCCCTACCTGAAGTTGGTAAAGCCGTAAAGGTAGAGCCGGCCGTGTACGTGCCATAAACCCAGAAGGGAGGTGACAACGTTTTCTTTAAGCCGCCACGACGGATGCAATAATTGTGTGTGTGCAGCATCGGCGTCGGCTTCGGGGATTCCTGCCTGATACAGTAGCGGAGTACTATCTCCTTGACAGAGACGCTTCCATGCATTAAACTACTAGTAGGAGTATGTGACATATCCATATTTACACTGCCCCGTACGTCACAGGACAGGTAGCACGTTGTACGTAGTAGTCTGGAAGAGCAATCTGCGCTTCGATTCGATCGGTTTATTTATTCGGGCTAAAACAGGATATGAATAATATGGAGAAGATGAAAACTTAAAAAGTAGACTAGGACTTGTGCCTTCTTGCTTCTATTACATGTGTACGCTAAATGGACATACGACGATGTCTTAGATTACTGGAGCAAGACGATGATAATCAATGACTCAAGAAGAAAGGGAACAGCGTATCTCGTCATGCTCATCGTGTGGAATATTTGAAATGAGCGGAATGCAAGAGTTTTCAACAAAAAATCTTCAATGCCTTTTAAAAAAAATTGGTAAAACATTCCCTTTCTTGAGAAAGAATGCACGATGGAGTTGCTTGCATATCGTCTCACAAAAAAAGGTTGAAATGAAAACTACTACGTACTTGTTGCATACTGTACACGATATGTACATCCGTTGACGAACTGTAGCTGTGCCGTCCGACAGCATGCATCCTTCGCTAATTACGTCAGTCTATGCCACATGGTATATAGTAGTTCGTGCCAAAGCTGCTGCCATTTGATAACAGTACAGTGTTCGCCCGGAACATTCGCTGAGCATCATCCAAAGCAAAGTGATCTCCCGTGGGCGCTGTAGCCCAGCAGGGGAACACACGTCGTTGTATCGCCCATGCAGGACTCCATGGCCCATACGAAGCCCATATTTTTTAAAACTTGGTAGCCCACGACGGTACGTGTTGGGTCACAGGATGAATCTTTGTCACACTCTTCGGGCTTGTTTGATTCGTAGGAATTACATAGGAATTATGTAGATTCTCAAAAAAAATATAGGAATTGTGTAGGATTTGAATCCTATGGGATTTTATCCTATGTTAGTGTTTGATTCATAGGAACACATCCCATATGAATTAATCCTATAGAAATCTTGTAGTGCAATTCCTATAGGAAAACAACATTAGATCACATCTCATGGAAAAATTCCTTTGCCACATCAAACAAAATCCCTCTTCCTATAGGATTCACATTGGCATGATATCTTAATCCTATGTTTTTCCTATTCCTATACTTTTCCTATCCTATGAATCAAACAAGTCATGTGAGATTCGATCTTTGCTGCATGGTTAAGAGAGGGGAAGGGAATTGAAAAATGAACGTCCGACTAGCTTCCATCGAGTGAGAAATCGTCACACAAATTTGAAACAAAATGCAGCTGCAATCACGGTTCAACTAAAAGACCTTTGCTTCGGTGTCCTCCACCTCTCTCGTACTGAAAACGTAAGGACGCTAAGGATTGGATGATACTTCTTAATGCCCTCCGAACCAAAAAGGGCATGGGATAATCCTAGTCATTCTTGTGTTTTCAGTTTTGTAAGTCTGCGAAAGAGGTGAAGGACACCGAAGCACACGTTCAACTAAAATATGTTCGGTTGCAACCATGGTGTATCCCCAAAAAATCAGTTGCAATCGTGGTGTACCAAAAATATATACCATCTGTAACTAGGATCCAACTATTTCAGTTGCGACCACTACACAAACTTACCAGCACGAATTTCAGTGTCAACATCTAATGACTGTGGAGTTGATTGAGTTTTAAGCTCTCATTCAAATGAGAATTTAAAAAACCAAAGGACATTCGCGAACTGTGTGGCCCGTATCTAGAGATGGATGGGGGACAGAGGGAGGGGTGGGAAAGAGGAACATGTGGTTTATCCGTAAATAATCATCCATGCTTACCTCCAACATCGCCAAAATAACATCGGATTAGTTTTTTTAGAATAACATTGGATTAGTTGGGCCATCACTTGTGCGAGCACTTGGGTTTCATAATTCCGCAAGGATAATTGTGTATCGCCCGATTATACATTGTAAAACTATTGTCCTTGTTACGAGAGGCTATATGTGGCGATGGGACAAATATTTTTGTCTCCATTTCATTTCAAAAAAGAAAAAAGAGGAAGGGCCTATTTCCAAATCTTAACGGAAGGGTTAAGCTCTTGTTCGTTTTGGAGTCATTTGTCCTAAACGGTTTTCTTAGTCAACTTAATGGAAGACATGGCCCTCTTAGAAAACTTTTTTCCTACTTCTGACCCTTTGGACTCACGTCATTTGGACTGGTGAGACTGAAGGCTATCAGACATCTGTTGGACTGGTGATATCAGACATCTGAAAGCTGAATTTTTTTAGTCATTTGAGTCCCCTCAAAGTAAACAGCGTCACTTAGTTGTTTTTCTTGACCTAGAGGGTTTGGGCTCATCTCAGGCTCTGGGATTCATGGAGTCACGCCAAGCGGAATGACGTCATCTCAAGTTTGGGCCAAAATCTGCTAAGTCATTTTTTTTATATAGCCAACCCAACTTGTCTTTCGTGAGCTTCAATCATATCAGCACAATTAGCGTGAGCCCAAGAAATCATCAGAAGAAATAAGTTTTATCAAAGTCCACAAGTTGGATTAAGTTTGTATATCAAAAAGCCATCTTCTGATAAGTTTCGGCGGTTTCGGTCCACTGTCATGGATCAGATCGACGAAACAAGGATGGCATCCCCAACTCCCATCCCAAACACCTATTCATACATGGTTCTCACACGCGCGCATGCAATGGCGCGCCGAGGCGCACGTGCATGCACACGTCCCTGCGTGTCTGATGGATTTGACACGCAAGTTGACTCCCGGCAGATTTGGGCGGCGCGGCGCATGCATGCATGCATACCTGCATGGCATAGCGCTAGCGCTAGCGCGCGGGCCCTGCGGCGTCGGCCGCACGGCAGCGGTGCACCAGCCGTGCAAGCGAACCCCGATCGTGCGCGCGCACCGGCCGATGTCGCCGTCGCCGTCGCCGTGCGCAGGCGTGTCTGATCTAGAGAGAGAGTAGAGGCACCTGAGCCGGCCGGCACGGAGGGCAGCAGCGCCAGAGCTAGGTGGCGCAGGCGGCGCGGCATTGAATGCCCGCGCATGGGCGCCCACGCGCGCGTGTGCACGATCCGTTGCCTTGCTGCAGCGTACGTGGTTGCAGCCGGCCGGCCGGCCGGCGTGTGCGCTCTGCATGAGTCCAAGGGGAGGATCGAGGACGACGGTCGGTCACGGCAGAAAAACGTAGCTGGCTGCGTAGCGCACACGCGAGCGTGGCAAAAGGGCCGCCGGGGTGGAGGTCCCATGGCGCCAGGACAAAGAGCTAGCGCGCGATCGACGACACAACGTGCGTGTACGCGCACGTCGCGGGAGCGGGAGCGGTTCGTTGGTGACATGGAACTGTGTGAGCTACTGCCGTGTCCGTGTGTCAGTGTGTGTGTGTCTACCATCGATCGTCAGAGCTGAGAGCCTCGCTGTTTCAGCGACTGGAAACGTAACACATGTAGCACACAGTTTTGCACTACTACTATGCGGCTACGTACTGGCACCGTAGCGTGTGTGTGTACGTGCCGTGAATACGCTGTGAAAAATGTAAATGCTTCTTGTGAAAAATATTTTCAAACATGTCCTGTTGTGTGGAGTATTCGTGAATACACTGCTTTGTTTCAGTAAGCACTATAGCTGGTTTTCTGAATGGTTTTTTTTTTGCCTGGAATGCTCGTCAGAACAGCCTAGTGGACTTTCTCTGAGGTCACTTCGAGCTATGGATTTCAGGGTACTTCTTCCTCTCACCTCATGGCAAAGGACCCGCTCTTCCAGGGGGATATGATGACTATGAGGAGGAAGAGGATCATGAGGAGGAGGACAATGACGACAATGACTATGAGCGATCGATAACTTAGGTCTTTTTCCTTTTTGGCGTTTTGATGCCTAAGGGAAAGAAGACATTGTCATCGGGATTAGCATTGGCTACGAATTTGGCTTCTTTATCGTTATCGTTAAAATTCGAACATTTGCTTTGCTTCTTTGGTTTGTGAGACTCTATCTGTGTGTGGACATGCGATTCTCCTATGTTATTGTAATCACCGGAACTATCTATGTTTAGTCTCTATTACCTGACCTGCATGACTTACTTGTTTATCCTACTGCACATCGTCAGGGGAAGCTTTGTCATTTCAAATATTTCCATGCAAAATCTCTTGTTGTCATCAAACACCAAAAGGGAGAGATGGAAAGGATATTTATTGTCTTAATCCATTTTGGTGTTCGTTAATAACTTGTAGATCATTTAACTATGTGTGCTATTGTCTACATGTTGATATACTGAAAAGTGAAATGTATTTAGCCCTGTGGAAATGTCCCTGCAAGTAACTACAATTTCTAGGAATGTCCAGACCGGAGTCTCCGGTGTGGACCGGAGTTTCCCCCAAGTTCCCAGAGGGGCTTCTAGAAATGCTCAAGGGACAATCTGATACCTGGTCCGGAGATTGACCGGAGTTGGGCCGGATTCTCCGGTGTATCCTCCTAGAACAGAGTCCCGCTGTGAAAACACCGGAGTATCTGGTGTGCTCCAGACCGGAGTCTCCGAACAATCTCCAGAGGGGGCTTCTCTACCTTGGCTAGGGCAGTGTGGATGGTGGTCCGGAGTTTGACAGGAGATTGGCCGGAGTCGCCGGTGTGCATCAAGGTTAGACCGAAGTCTTCGGTATATAGACCGGAGTCTTCGGTGTGGAACTTTCTCCAACGGCCATAAAACACTTCACAAGCCGAGGGGTTATAAATAGAGGACTTCATCCCCTTCCTCTAGCTGCCTGTTCCAGAAAAGAAGACCCCCACCATTTGAGCCACCAAATCACCAAGTTATCTTCATCCAACCATCCAAAGTCGTTGATCTTTGGAGAATCGAAGGAGGAGACTTGATCTATAGCTTCACCAAGAGAGATCTTAATTTCCCCCTCATTCACTTGAGAGCCCCTTGCTCTACTGTTTCATTGGAAACCCTAGATCTTCATTTGGTTCTTACAAGCTTGTCTTTGATTGTTTGACAGCTTGCTTGCATTCGGGAGCCTCCAATTCAGTTGTGGATGTGTGCCTCGAAGTTGTTGTAAATATGCCAGCTTCCACCTTAAAGGTTGCCGATATAGTGGAAGGGTGAATCGAACCCTTTGGGGTGAGGTTCATCGGAGAACAAGGGAGGCATCTCGTGGCGTTGGTGGTTTGAAACCACCCCCTCTCCAAACACAGACGTACTTCCCCTCAAATGAAAGGAATTGCCGGAAACAAATCCTTGTATCTCTCCATGCTCCACTTTGGTTACTTCTATCATTTACCGCACTTACTTATCATGTTCTTGCTTAGTGGTTGTGCTAGGTTGACATATAGCTAAATTCACTATAATTGCATAATCTAGAGAATTTACCTTTTGTGTCAAACCCTAACTTGAAAAGGAGTAAAATTGAAGTAGCACCTATTCACCCCCTCTAGGTGCCCATTCGATCCTTTTAGAAGCTCTCGGCGAAAGAAATGGCGGAGAGGTACCCAGGCGACCCAGCGGCGATGAACGGCTTCGGCGGGCGTATGCTCTAGCCTTGGGAAGACTGAATGCTCCACGACGTCGGCTACATGGCACCGCCGGACTTCCGGTGCCTGCCCGGCTGGAAGCTCAGCGTCGGCGTGCCGATGCCGCCGGTGCCGGAGGACGACGAGATGGTGGAGGAGATCCAGGCCACCATCGCGGCGATGGAGAACCCAAAGCTCGCCGAAGACCCTGGTAACTTAGTTTACCAGGAGCAGTTCTTTGCCGATCGCCGGAACCGGGAGATCGACACTCACGAAGGACCTCCCGACTCGCCGCCAAAGAGCAACAACACGGCGGGGCACTGTCGATGGTTGAGTGCGCCAGCACGGACACTCACCGCCGTCCTGGAGCATATCCACGTCGGCAACCGCCCGAGGCTGGGCTTCCCGCGCTCGCTGGCCTCTCTGAGGGCGAGGTAAGCACCTCCGGCGAACTGGCTGCCCAGGAGGATGGGTGGCCTCAGTTCCTCCTCTGTCGCCACATCGGCCTCGCGCTCGTCCGGCTCTGCGCCGGCCAAGTCGTTGCGTGCCAGCGGCGAGGCACTTTGGCCCGTGAAGCGGGAGGATGACACGCCTGTGCGCTTGTCGCCGAGGGCGAGATCGCGGGGATCGTCATCAAAGAGCCCCGCGCGCCGTCGCCACTGACCGACCGACTTCTCCTGCGCCAGCCGAAGCTGACAGACTGGGCGATTCCCGTCGACAAGGACTCCTTCACCATCATGATGGCGATGGAGCGCTCGCTGCAGGACGTGGCGCCGCCCCCGCAGATGCTGAATCCGAACCTCCTTGCTTGGTCCAGGGAGGGTTGGGTGCATGAGGAGTCCATCAGAGTTCGACGCCTGCAGGAGCAGGCCGAGCGCCAGGCCAGGGCTCGCCTACCAGGGTGCGCCGCTTGTCGTCCTCGACAACGACGACGATGCCGGCCCCTCGTCCCTGCCGTGGAGGTACTGTGACGCCGGCCAGGGCAGCTCGCGCCCCCCGCAGCCGCTGATCGACGATGACGAAGACGGCAAGGCTGACCCTGACTACACGGTGTTCTACCGTAACTTCGGCATGTGAGCGGCATCCGGCGACATCGGCATCGGCTAGTTCCAACAGTATTATGTTTTTTTTAGTTTTTTTAGCCTAATGAAGTCAAAATTGGGGTATATGTCTGAATTTGACATAATATGTATGAAACTCGCCTATAATTTAATGAAATCGTCTATGTTTATTTAAATTTCGCCGTATTTGATTGGATTTTTGTCAAATCCGGAAACTCGGCCTGAGAACGCGTATATGAAACTGGGCGTTCCTAAGCCGAAAACTAGCTCCACGCTAAATAGTGCCGAATTTCGGTCTGGAAACGCCCAACGAGTAAACGTGCTCTTAGATGCTGACGACCAGAAAATCTGGAGTAACACCGATCCAACTCTCCGTAACCATCAATGTGCTAGTAAACTTTGCACAAAGATAGGCCGAGCAATTGGCCGATCATTGCTGAGTTACAAAAGAATTAAACAAACTAGCTAGCTCTTTAATTTCATCTAAGATAGGTGCTACGATAAAACGAGGGCTGTACTGAGTTTTCCAGAGATTCTCCATCTCCATCCTTGGTGTGTGTATGTGTGTGTGGAGGGACGATTACTGACTCATTAAAAGCGATATTATTGTGTACAAAGAGAATAAGCAATGCGTGGGTTATAGTAGTATCGCACAAGCCCAAGGCCGCCGCCGCCGCCGCCCCCGCCCACAATACCATCGACTTGATCTGCTGTGATAAATCACCTTCTAAGCGCTGCTGGCCGCCGCTCTCCCACAATACCATCGACTTGATCTGCTGTGATAAATCACCTTCTAAGCGCTGCTGGCCGCCGCTCTCCGCCCAGCCAGCTAGATTTAATCAACCGAAGGACGCAAAGGTACGGTACTAACTAGGCTTATATTTCATTAATCACAAATCCGCTGATTAGAGAAAACTAGGTGGATAGGCGGGCTTCGCCCCGCCGTCTACAATGTGGTTTGACACACACAATTAGGTGTGGCCCCGCCGTCTACAATGTGGTTTGACACACACAATTAGGTGTGGCGAGTTTTCATGTGCATCCGCCGAGTTATTTGTGCAAGGTAAAACTGTTATTTATTTATTTTGGTAATGCCCCTAAAATAAAAGAGCTAGACACCCAAGACACCGATTAGAGACAGAGAGAACAGGAAGGGATTGTATACCAAATGAAGATTAAACAATTGGTCCCAACTCAAATAGTCTTTTGTGGTTTTGTGGGCAAAACAAACTGATTGCATGAATCATGTTTGTTAACAACAAAAGAAACAACCAACATGTAGACCTACACTCAATGGCATGGAAAGAAAAAATTTAACACGCAATTGCCACCAAGATATCTTTATCATAAAGATGTAAATTCAATCTATTAGAAACAGATGGTGAATGGAAATATGTGACACGATATGGTGATATTCACAATGCAAGACCACCAAATAAGAGTTCAAAAAATTATAGCAGCTGCTCCTGCCTTCAGCCAAGCAGTATGATTATGGTACCCCAAAGTCGACATACTGGCAAACCAATCTTCAACAAGTTTTCCTAGATAATCATCTTTGCAGTTGCCTCTTGAAGAGCAGATACGATTGGCAGCTTGAACCTACATAGAAGGAGAACCTAGTGACCATTAATGTCATAGAAATGAGAACTAAAAACACAACATCATAACATGTGTTGTTGTAAAGGTGCACATAACTTTTGTCCACTTGGAAGAATTGATACCTAATGATTTGATTGTGATTCCCGGAGCCATGATGTTTCTCAAGTAAACATGTGTAAAAACCTAGTTCAGCACACAGTCATTAGTATCTTTTAATGGAAAACCTAACATGTGCACCTTCTGTAAAAAAGAGATGAAAGTAAAATAACCATTCAATGAACATATGAAGTGTGCACTGCTAAGGCAACCAAAAATCACAAGATGGACAGCTTATATTTATTTGCCTCTTGTTAGAGTCAGCAAGTTGACCATGCAGAAGAAACACAATCTAAAATGGAAGCCACGGCACAGTTATGATCATCAATATTATGATTGCACAATATGGAGAACAACATATTAACAAATGAGAGAAACCGGTAGCTCCAATCGTGCCAATAGGGCCAGCCACAACACCGTTGGATTTGTCTACACATTGCGATGTTTGTGCGAAGAATACTTTAGACACTATAACAAAAAACAATTCTTTAGCCTTGACAAAAACTCTTATTGCTGGAAGGATCGGAGGTGTAAAAGAGTATAATAAATTTTTGGATATAGAGAAACATACCATTAACTGTGCACACACTCAAGCAGTGCTTAGTTGATTTGTAGGAGATTTCTCTCGTCTGTTTGAATTATGTGGCATGTAAAATATGCATCTATTTTTTGCAAGTACAAACAGTCGGGGCACCACGAAGGCAACTGGCCAATATTCTAACAAAAATATGCAAACAACATAATAATCTTATGCTAGAAGCCAGGAGGAGCTGCCTAGATGGATCGTAGTTCAGCAACAAATAATAGGCTATCAAGCTCGTTCACTGATACTTCTGTAGATCGAACCTGCAAGGATGAGCACAACTTCATTATTTAGATTAACCTATTATATTACCACGTGGTTGAGAGAGCGTATGTCATACTATTTGGAATAGGCTTGCTAGACTGAATAAAACTAACCAATGCAGAGGCTGCATGGAAGCAATTACAAAAAAAACAGAGCCGGAGAACATAAGCAGATTATATATAGATGATAACAACAAAGAGAGGAAGGAAAGGTTTGATGAGATCAAAAAACTGTGAGAAGATCAGATTGATGCGGGATTTTTTTTCACATCCGGCAACACCAGCAGGCGCAGGCGGGAAATAGTTATTCAGGAAGAGGCAACTCAGGGTCTTCGAGAAGAGGCAACCGATGAGATCAAATAGTGGACGCGCCAGAGCAGGCAGCCGATAGAAACCATTGAAATCCAATGACCGCCCTTTCGCATTGTCGTGCGGGAGACGTCATGTCAGCGGGCATTACAGATCCAGTTTAAATAGGATTAAGAGCCGCTACATGCAACACCAAAGGGAATCCAACAATCTACGGTTGTTGGCAAAGTGAACATCAATTTGCGACGGCACAGCCGCCAATTGATGCAGCAGCGACATATCTCTCTTCCTGGTCACACGATATATATATTTTTATA
This sequence comes from Avena longiglumis, assembly GCA_030063025.1. NCBI lineage: Eukaryota > Viridiplantae > Streptophyta > Magnoliopsida > Poales > Poaceae > Avena > Avena longiglumis. The sequence continues at coordinate 475,821,864 of CP125977.1, forward strand.
TGATATATTCTTTTCTTTGGGGTGCAGCTTTAGAAGAAAGGGAGAAGGACCGAAGCATTTTGGCAGTCAAGTATCGAGCTGGGGCGCTGCAGCAAAGAAGCGGGCTAGTAGAGTGAGGTTGGGACATGTGGGTTGGACCTGATGATCCAACTGGTATTTGTTGGAGCGAACGGAGCTGAGCCAGTCGCTAGGGGCTTGATACCCCGCATGCTGCTACAAAAAATTGTTGTAGTTTCTCTGAATGGTACTCTTGTAACCAAGAAGATGAACCCCATTGCTGCAAGACATTGGCATGCCATACAACCTATAGGCTTGCATAATAGAAGAAACAAAAAATATAAGAGCATAAAATAAATAATGGGAGATTGACACAATTATCGATTTGTAGAGAATTTAGTCGACACGAGTAATATGTCCATTCTTTTTGCAAGAAATTCAACTGGGTATTGTCCAATAAGCTAACTTTCTTGTTCATATATCATCTTACAAATGTGAGAAGGTAAAGAGAATAAAACATATAACACTTTGCATCGCAAAAGCTATAAACTAATCCTTAACTTATTTATACTGAGCTTAAAACGACCTTCCCTATTCTACTTACTATAAATAGCTTACACAGAAGAAGGTCTACCTACTATTACATATATGCGGATGGAAAAGATGCCAGTAATAATTTATTAGTAGTAGCTAAAGTGGAATTTAGCAAAGGTTATATGTGCCTTCTGACATGTTTTAATTCGTGCATTGCTTCACTTCATATAGAAAATAGAAGGTTATCATATACGTCTAATAATATGATACAACCATAGTAAATTGGTAGCTCTAAAAAATAATTGGAGTGATATGGAATTGTTGTCATCACCCCGGTACGAATTGGCAGCATGTTCAAAGTGCACTTTGTTAGACAACACTTGAGTAGAGCAAGCACAGATATAGTGTAAAAAGCATAGCACAATAACCACTACGTGCAATTTCATACAAAAATCACCTCACCCATAGGCACGCTCATCGAGACACGGGCATTGACATAGCTGTCTCTATTAGATCTTTATAGACAAAAGCATTGCCCTAACTTATTAAAATAGCCTAATTCTAAATAATAAAAACAATAGTGAATTTGTAACTGTTGTCGAGATTTACAGGACCATGAAAATAATAACATATAATAGAGCGTAGATAAAAGATCAGAACACGTGGGCACATCAGCAATTCAATTATGGATTCTACTTTAACACTATATACAGAGCAAGAAAAGAAAAACGCAAATTATATTTAGAACATGCAAGACATACAAATATTAAAAACTGCAAAGAAAAAAGGCAAGTGAAGATAAATGACCATCGCGCTTACCACTCACACTTTATCTACAATAGGAAATATAACAGTGAATCTGATAAGCCTTTTGGTATGCGAACAACTTCGCTTTTCCGATACCTGTAGTAATGTAACATTGGCTTAAAATTATTAAGAAAATAAATGTAAGTGACGGTGAATTCTCATTAATTTCTAATGCCTCAAAACTATAACACATCTAGATCAAGAGAGAGGTGCTTTCCTACGCAAAGCACATTTAATTCTCTCATAAATATTCACTTGACCCCTAAAAAAGAAATCAATTATATACTCTAGCTTCCTACAATCATTTTGTGGTATTTGTAACAAATGCCTACCTTGAAAGAAATGCATCTGGTTGGGTAAAAATCTAGATATCCATATTAAGAGAGATGAAACCCGAGTGTGCCCAGGCATTGTCAGAATGTGAGAAGGTACTTCAGTTCACCCGACCAAAAAAAGATACGGTGTATGTGTGAATGAAATAGGATAATCACTTCCAAATATTCATAATTTGGTACATGGACAAATCATAAAGGAAGAGAGCATGTACGTATGAAGAGACAAGGGGGTAATAAATACACCATCAGACTTATGAGATCTCATAGGCAAGGACAGTATATTCACCCTTAAAAAGAAAAAGGGAAGGGGAGTATACTGATCGGGGCTGCAATTTTATTGAACAGGCCGACCATGATGGTATCATGGTGTGCTCTCGACAACCACCTACATTGTAGAACTCGTGATGTTGAATCAAAGCAGGCAAGAGCCATGAATGAAAGCAGATCCAACCAAAGAATCCCTCGCTGATGTGCGTTGACCTCGTCCTAGAAGAGCCGTTCGTTAAGGCAAGATATGACAACGAGGTTGACCTTGGATCCGGGCGTCCATGTGATGATCTGGGAGGATGCCGCCGCTGCTCCTGTCCCCCAGCGTTCATCCCCGAGGACAGCATGGGAGCACGGGAGGGCAGATGGGGTCAGGGAGGCAGCTTTGAGAGTGTGCTATCTACTCGACCGGATGAAGCACGGGAGGCTGCCGGCGGTAGAAGTAGGCAAATGGCAGATTACTATATAACACGACCAATACGGCTCCTTGCAGGATATGGTAGTACCGAGAATTAAAGGCATGTTGCACAAGAAAGAAAAGCTCTGGGGCAGAGAACAGGACTCCTAATTGCCGCCGAATCAATTAAAATAGTAGATTGAAGGAATACATATTGGGGAGGTAATCGAATAAAAACCGCACCTTTTTATTTACTGGTAGTCGAAATATGGAATCGGAGGGCTGGGAAAATCGAAGCTCTCCAAGATCTCTGACTTGCCCCCACTTCCACTGGGCTTCTTCTCCTCCTCCTTCTTGTCGAACAGGCTCCAGAGCCAGCTGCCACCACCGCCGGAGTTCCCGACCTTAGGAGGGATAACGGCTGGCTGGGGCATGCCTGGGAAACCACCCATGCCTTGGAATCCCATGGCGGAGGTTCTGCGGCATGGCGAGGACGCGGTTGAGCATGAGGCCGACGCCTTGATGAGCGCGAGGAGCTAGATGCCTATGAGCACGGAGCGTCGGCGGTGCCGACTCCTGCCGCATGGAGAGGAACCCTCCGGTGGCGGCGCCACGATGATGGAGTTCCAGGGTCCTCCTTCTGGCGCAAAGACCATGGTACAGTCAAAGGCGGAGAAGAGGCCGCACGGGCGAAGATCCCGCCGAGGCGCGCGTTCATGCGACTGGGACCCGCCCATGAGGCGCTCACCGTTGCCCGTTGGAGGAGTTGTAGGTGCCCTTGAGGAAGTGGAAGATGGAGCCGCCCACCACGCCCATCCTGAACGCGCCACCCACGTCTTCCAGGATGCGGTCCGGGCACGGCTCCCGCGAGGTCTCGGGCGTGCCCATCTCCTCTCCTCCTCCGGCGATTCGGCGGCGGCGTGAACGCAGCCTAGGGTTGAGAGCAGGGGGATTTTCTCTATCGGGAGTTTAGGATGGAGTCAACAATACGAGTGCCGGTGTACCTAATGACCGGTTCACTGGTTTTTTTATAATTTACTGTAGACGAGCGCGTGAGCCGGTGCTCAGCGTGCTGGTCTTCTCTCGAGCTTAAGCTATAGAATAATTACTTCCTCCGATCTAAATTAGTTGAATTGGATTTGTCTAGATTAGATTGTATCTAGATATAATTTAGTATTAGATTTGAAAAATTTAAGTCAACTAAATTGGATCGGAGAGAGTACTTAATTAATCAATTGGCAAAGTAAATCTAATTTATTTGCTCATCATGGGTATCTCTCGTTCTTGTTTACTTTAGTTTACCTAACTTATTATGTATATGATTTTTTCTTGGTTAATCCTTAAGAGCAAGTCGTTTTCTCAAACTGTATTTTACTATACATAATTTTTGTCATCTTTGAAGAATGAATAGGAGAAAAGCTCATTATAAGTAGAGAAAAGCTCTTAGCAATAGACCATGCTACCCGCAAATTTAGATGAAGGATGCTGACGATTTTTTTCATAGCTTCTGTTGGGCCACGTAGAAATAAAACAAAATCTTTTCCTCTAACATGGTGAATCCAAGATCTAGTTGAGGTAGAAGGCCACAAGGTTTACCATTAGATGCGCAGTTGCGGATTACTGATGAAGCGCGTCAGTTGATGCAGTGCAGTCCCCACGATCCGATCGTCCTGGTGCTGATCGTACATCACTTCTGTTGGTATCCACATGTGCAAGGAGGAGCACCGACGGCGAACTGCTAGGTTCGGTACGTCGACAGGACTACTATGGAGCTAGGGTTTCCAACACATGGAATGACCTAACCGATCAACCATTAACGCTTTCGGGTTACTATGCTCCACTATATATAGGAGTGAACGTGGGCTTCATTTTCGTGGCCCATTCACTAAAGCCCATATAATACTAGTCATCGTGAGTCCGACTCACTGACTCAGTTCAAATCCGGCTCGGGTCCAACCCAACCAGATATCCGGTTCAGATCCTATCGAATTTGCCCCCTCTCTTAAGTGTGTGACCCTGCAAGCTCTTGACAACTTGGACACGATTAGAGTCCGACTCTCAATAGATCAGTCGGTAGCGGCTCCTAGCAGAATGTGCCGACTCCCAGGTACCAAAGAGTCACGACGACTTGCCTTTCCAATGCGACTTGCGTCTGAGTCCCTTTTGCCTCACGATATACCTTGTCAGACTATAGGCGAATATTTATCATCCCTTAAATAGTCCGACTCTCTTCTCGATCCGATATAAGTGATTCACCCGACTAACTCTTAGTTGATCGCCTCGGTTAACACTTACCGAGTAATGCATGACCATGCTTTCTGAATTATATAATCCGAGAGGGTCTAGAGAATATCTCTCCAAGTGGAGGGGCAAAATACCGTCTTGGTTATTCACATCACGCAGCTTGATTCTTAGTCGACCCGAACTCTGCCTTTATGACTTCCCAATTACGGATTAGCGTTTGACAGAACCTAAGTCGGTGATCCTCAACTCGGACTATGCAACAACCTTAGGTCTAAGGATTACATTGATTGAGATATACAAATGACAACTTGTTCGTTATACCTCAATATGAGTCAATCCGACTCGCTAAACTCTTTAGCCGAATCTGTGTAAGTCGAAATAGGATCACCATGCCCATGACAAGTGGAATCGAGTCATCAAGCCGACTTTCACATTGGTCCAAGTTGTGTGTCCAACACAACCTCAATGTCCAAGGATATTTAGTACAAACAACATGAATGTATAGTTCCACAACCGAATCACATATTCAATGATACACATCAGATGTTTATACAATGACAACTTAATAACTTTATAAATACAATGGGAATCATACATGATTGCCTCTAGGGAATATTCCCAACAACTTCACCTCGCCCCCCCTATGATCAAATCCTGGCTCCGCTCCTGTCCATCTTTATGAAACCTCTAAGATGAGCAAAGAGTACATCATAGCGCACCGCTAGAGTTTTAGCAACAAGAGGATTTGTGACACCAGGGTAGGGTTTACTCCAAGCTCCTAGGTAAACACTATGTGACCGTGCAACACCATCTGCACCTCCCCGACGAGCTTCTAGCGACAGACCACCATCGGTATTTATCTTCACATGGATCTCAGGGTATCCATTCATGCCCTGGCAAAATTTATCTTCACCTTCCTGACGAGCACAGGTCGTTGTATACCCATGCTGTTTTGTTCTTTTATACGAGGGGGTCAGATATTTGCTTCATCTATTGTTTTACTTCCCTGAAAAATGTTTTACTTATTTGCTGCTTCTAAATTGTGTTTTATTTTATTTTATTTTTATTCTTTGTTTTACTCCTATTTTCACTTGCCTTGCTATTTCTCGAAGTCCCGCCATTTTGTTGGCACAATTGGACAAGTCAACATTGGCATATTTGTTGTGATTACCATGGTGCTAGCGGGTGCGGGGAATGTAATGGTGATTACGACTGGAAGACCAGTAGATCTCGATGGCTCATGTCGAGTTCGACACTGTTATGTTGGAGTTTTGGATGATATGCAGATGATGCTTCACATGCTGCTCTACAATTTCTTTTTCTCCTGGGCATTGTCTATGAAAAAACTGTAACCATGAAGGCTGCGATGTGAGCCGGGTGTTTGGTGATTTGAAGCACCATCCTTAGCAAGCTGGGACGACATCACTACATGTTTTCATTTTTGGTGGTCTTCTTTGAGTCCGAGTCTCGATGTACAGAATTACATGCGTGCAAGGGAAGATCGACGACGACTGTGATGTGAGCCTGGTGTTTGCACGTTTTGTGATTTGAAGCACTATCCTCGGCAAGCGGGGACGACAACACTACAGGTCTTCATTTTTGTTAGACCTCTTTGAGTACTAAATCTCGATGTCGAGGATGAAAACCTTGGCATTCATTGGTTGTAACTGGTAATGGTTGCTGCTTCCTTATTGAATGAATTGTTTGGAGACCTCATATTTTCTCCAGCATGAAAACCCATGATCTAATTGGATTGGTCGAGGACGGTGCTTTGCATTTTTCCTACATGGAAGCGTCACTATTGGAGAACTTCTTATGTATTCAGGGTGTTTCCATCGGTGAATGCTTCGGTATCTATTGTGAGTCATTGATGAATGTGGCGTGGGGTATTTTATCTCTCTTATTTTTTGTAATTTTGGTTGTGTGCATCCTTGGTGTCAAAATATGTTCTAAACATTATTTTGGTGCAAAGATGTGTATAATTGGTACCTTAATATATTATCTTTATAGAAAAATCATATTTTGTTTTTAATGGACCTAATATCACATTTGTAAATGTAATATATGTGCAAATGGAATGTTAAGCATGTGTAACTGGTCAATTTTTTAAATTTTTTTCAAACAACTAGGAGTAATAAAGTGAAAATATGTAGCTAGATGGTGGCAGTTTCGAATGTTATTTCCATTAGAGGGTTCTTAGAGCATCTCCAACATTATGATGTAAAATAGGGCACAAGAAAAGTAGGATAGGGCACCAATTTTACAGTTTTAAGACACGAAATAAGGCAGCCATTTCAGATGATGTATAATAGGACACAAGCAAAATTCCAAATGCCCTGAAATAGGGCACCACACATAGAACCACATCACATTTTGCAAATAAATTTGATATTTGCAAAATATGAATTGAAATCTTTGCAAAATCAACATGCAACCATAGCATAGGAAATGATATCTTTTCAAAGTTGATAAGCACATTTTTAGATCTTCATTACACATAAAGTTCAAACATAGATAGTTGGATACATTCCAACATGGATAGTTCAATACATGGAAACATACATAGTTCAAACACATAACTAAGATCATAGCCTAGAAAACGTAGTGTTGGGGCTCGGTGGCGGTGGGAATAGGGCGGACCTACGAGGAGGGCGGAGCCTAGGGCGATGGCAGCGAGGCAACGCGGTTCCGCACGATGGGAGGAAGGCGAGGAAGTTTCAGGAGAGCGGTTGGAGCTCGGGCATTGTGGGGATTGTTTAGGGCAACCAACGCACGTGTTGCAAATGTCCATTGCGAGATGGGGGCAAAATTTTAGGTGTGCCCTAAATTGTAACCATGGTGAAACTCAAAAAAAAATCAAAGTTGCAACTCATGTGTAACTAGAAAAATGTTTGTTTCGTCTTGTGTGCAATCTGCAAAGTCTCAGTTGCAACACATGTGTAACCGAAAACACCTCAGTTACTACCCGTGCCCAACTGAGAAAATATTAGTTGCAATTGCAAACCCTTATACAACTAGAAAAATCTTTGTTGCATCCCATGACTAGCAAAATCTTAGTTGCATCCATATGCAACCAGTTATAACTCATGTGCAACTGGAAATATATCGGTTGTAATCCATGCACAACCGAAAGATCTCACTTGCAACTCATTTGTAACTAGCATTTGCAACTATACCTAGCCATGGGCAAAATGGCCCGACCCAGCCAAAAAATCCGGGATATCATGCAATGGCTAGAGATATCTCCGTGTCATCCAATGTGGAGCAGACAAAATCTTAGTTGTAACCAATATGAACATTTTAGTTCAAACCCATGTGCAACTAGAAAAATATCCAGTTGCAACCATTGAGGAATTTAAAGATCTGTAAATCTAAAACCCATTTGTAACTCAAAAAAGCTCAGTTGCATCACATGTAACAACTGACTAAATCTTGGCCATAACTCATATGTAACTCGGGAAATCTGAGCCGCTATCCTCTAAGAGCTCTAAACTCCCTGGAAACAAAGAGCTCTGGTTGCTCTTGTTTTTTTAGTGGTGGACCCTCCGTGTCATCGAGTGAGGGAGGTCGGTTTTCTTCGATCCGAGAGGTTGGAGCATCGTGGCGTTCTTTGCCTCTATGGGTCACGCCATTCGTCCATGCCGACAGATCAGGAAGGGAGGAAAAGCCTTGCCGTTTCCTAGATAGGCGGTGCGCGTGGTGCCGGCTATGGTTGTCGCCCTGCTGTGTCTCTACACGAGGTCATGCGCGTGGACTAGGGGCTTCGAGCGGCGGTGTTGGTCTAGCCGGCGAGCTGTCCGCGCTTCACCTGGCGATTTTTTCAACCGCTTCTTTGTTCTGATTTGTTTGTGCTCCAATTTTTCTTCGCTTTCATCCTAGGTACGTCCATTGATTCTGATTTTGACCAGGGCCATCTCCTGTTGCGGGAGCCATGTTAGATGGGATTTAGGGTTCGAAGCATTTGAGATTTGAGCAGAATAATGAATCTCTTCAGAAAAATAAATCTCTCTGTCCGCGAAGCTGAGACACCCGACGTGCTGCTGTAGCTCCTCTTCTCCGGCACTCTCTTCCATGCTCCCTCTTCCCAGCATAAGCTGCATCTCTTGGGTATCCGTGGAGTTCCAAAATTCAGCCCATTCTAACACATGTTGCCACAACATATGAGCAATACATTTTTTGATCGAATGCAAGTTCGATGTACTGGATGTATGTCCTGTGCCTAACATTATAGTTGCCCGCTCTAAGATGTTGTATAAATGCCAGAGAGAAAATATTATGCATAAGTTGAATGCAAGGAGCACAACAGAGTAACCTGCAGAGCATTGGGAAAACAATGTGTGTTTGCTAATGTGACTCTTTTACGTGCTTTCTGCTCTTGTCTGATTATCAACAAGATTTTTCCTTAGATATGGACTATACCACTTCATAATTTCTCTTGAATTATCTAATGATTCAGTTTTCATTTGTTTGACCAATTTGTGTTCATGACTAGATAGAAGTCGACTGCCATTTGGAATATAAGTCATTTCCTGTAGAATTCTACAAAAAAATTGACGAAAGCAGTCGGCACTGCATTAGTTTATATAGAAGAAAAAACAAACCAAACACAAATATTACAACAAAGGGGTCCGAAGCACCCTGCTTACAACAGCAGGCCATCTAAGGGCTTGTTCGGTTTGGAAGGGATTGGAGTGGATCAACATGGATTGAGTTGGATTAATTCCCACGTAAGTCAAAATGCCTCCAAATCCCACCCAATCCACGCCAATCCACTTGTGCAGTGGATTAACTGAACAAGGCCTAAAGGGGTCCGAAGCACCCTGCTTACAACAGCAGACCATCTATTTTAGATGGCCATAAATACCATTGTGATCTCTAATCCAGCTCCCTTGGTCTGAACTTTCCATCCATAGATAGGATCTAAAATTGATAAAAACATTATGGAAAAAAAGGTATATACATTTATTCTTCGTAGCATCAAATATTAGTTAGTGTTTTGTATTTAGTACTATGGTTCTTCTAATCCCCCTTTTTCATCTATACATCTTTAGAAAGAATATTTCTGCAAAACATTGCTATGTAAATTTTTACGTAGTTTGTCATTTACTATCATACTTAAGAAAAAAATATCATCGTTGTTATAAAGTGTGCATGACTACATGTTGATTTCTATTGTTTGCCATGTTCACTTAGTCTTCCGTGTCAGTATTGTTTGGTTCACTACCTATGCTCTGAACTTTCAAGTCATAGTATTTGTTAACATGCTGCCATAGTGAATGATAGATCAATCATGACTATGGAGAAGAGTTGTTTGTGAGGAGAAAATTACTCCAGGTCTTGCCGTACATGTTCTTATTGGCCAATACTATGTGTTTACAGTTAAGAAGAAAACATCCTCATGTGTTAAGGAAGGTATCCTCCTTTTGGTGATGTTCACAGTCCACACTTTTCTGTTGTGATTATGGAGGAATATATAATTATTTATGGCATAATAGTAACTTGGGAAATATCAAGTATCTATGTCCATATATCACTAGCTTGGGAAAGTACATGTTGTTTTCTGCAGAGCTTTAGATATAATTGTAGTCTAGATTTGCCGTACACTCATTTCAGGCTTTGGTGTGATTGCTGGATATAGGTGTTTCGTTTTCGTTTCTCCATTGCATACACAACTGTCATATGCATCAAGTGAGTATGATAATTGATACAGTTAGTTGTCTCAAGTACCTTTCACATAAATCTTCTCTTTATAATCTATATATTTCCCAGAGACACTTGGGAGAGAAGATCAGTTAAATACAGAACGAACAGCTGGGGATTTATTTCCGAGTCGTATTGTAGACATTGTAAAAAAAGTATTGTTCATATCAATGTGATGCGTGATTCAGATAAAATAGCGCATCCAATGTATGTTGGATTAGTCTCTTATATTGATTTTTTCATTCCAAGTGATCTCATGTTGTTAAGCCTTTTGGCAGGTTCCCTCCTTTTGTTTGATTATATTTTTCTGCTAAGTAAATGCGAAGCTAAATGATCATATTATACTACCCAAGTTATTTTTGAAATTCTGGTAGGAAAAAATGAAGACCACATGCTTTACTCTTTGTGGTTCAAGTGCCATGGTATTCCAGCAGACATGGTGCCAAGCCGCTATACTGCTGTAGAGACTCTAGAGAGCACTACAAAATGCTGATGTAGTTGAAACAAAGGCTAGCAGTGTCTTGAGTAGTGAATCCTACTGACAACAGTGTTGCATGAAGAGATAATAAATATTTTTTTCTGTTTAATGGGTCGGATAGATGTATTTGTTATATGATTAAGAGTAAATATTAGTTCATGTATAGGTTCTGCCACATCACCACTTTTTTCTGTTCCTCCAAACCTTCTATACGAAGGCGTCTACCTTCCTTGAATTGATGCTCTAATTCATGTCATTGTTTATTCAACACTTTATAAATGCATTATTATGGTAATATTACAATTCTATTCTATATTAAGTTGCAATACAAATTCTAAAAGCTTTTACTGCACCCACTATTTTATATTGATTTCAAACCTTACTTCTATAATTCGGTAAGTTGTGTTGGTCATTACAGAAGTACATTGAAGCATTAACCAATGTACGGCTGCACACTGCTAAAAACTTGCATATTTTTCATTGTTTGTTAATTTTAACAAAATGTTAGTTGTATAATATTTTCTTCCTTCATCTAAAACTGACCGCTAATGCAGAAAGCACATTAAACATGTTATCACTAAAAGTGGAAACATCTGATTCTTGGTAGCAAGAGAAGATATATAATACGAGTTCAACGACTATTGTCATTTTGTATGAATAGTTTTCACAATCTGCGGTTCTGGAGTTTGAGATGCACTGTATACTATAACTAGGGAAGTAGGTGCGACGCCACGTCGCGTCCGTGTGGTTAACTTATTTTGTGTATATTATTATGGAAGTTGAGTTGGAAAAATTAGTGGTAAAATATTTTGGACGAAGGGACACGGAAGAAAAGCGGGAAAAAATATGGCTGCTAAGAATTTGACGTTGAAGGAAAAGGAAGAAAAGAGAAAAACAATATTGTTCGTCTTTTTAACTGTTAAATGCCTTTTACTTTACACTTCGGTTGGACAAAACTGAGAACCTACGATACCATTGATCGAACATATGTGGATCACTAAAAATCTAACACGCCTTAAAAGATAGTATCTATTATGGTCGGAAACGCGTGTAAAAAATTATCGTCCAATAGCTAGAAGGAAAGGACCTAAACAAATACCATTTAGGTAACCTCATGTTTGAGTGGTAGGGGCAGTTAATTTACAGCCCAAAAATTACAGTCAAAGAGTCAAAAAAGGATGAACCAAAAGAAGGGGTAAAACAGATGTGTAGCATGGACCGAGATGAGTGGAGAAAATATAGAAATCTTTTGAAACATTATTGACAAACCTTAAAAAACTACCGTTAATAAGCAAGGGTAGATTTATCTCTATCTTGACTGAAGGTACGCGCAATTAAATGCAGCTAGAAATATTAGTTGAGAATTCTAGCCAAAAATTGTCGTCGAGGAGTCCAAAAAAAGGAACCAATCTTTTTAAAACATTGTCGACAAACATTAAAATACGGTCAAAATCTATTGTTTGAAAGGTAAGTGCAGTTAAATGAGAACCGGAAATTTTAGCTTCTAAGAGTCACACCAATAATTATTATTGAAAAGTCTAAAAAAGAACAACAAACGTTAAGAAATACCATCTAGAAAATATATTGTCAACAAATTTTAAGAAATACCAGCTAAAATATCTATTGTTTTGAAGATAGACATAGTTAAATGTGGACCGGTAATTTTAGTTGAAAAGTCTCGCTAAAAATCACCAGCAAGGACTCTAAAAGAAGGAACAAAAAATACAAAATTATTGTTCATATCCCGTGTACTGGTTATGTCCAAGTTACTGTTCGCCATCCGTGCGGCCCTTAATATATAGTATTATATACTTACTGGTATGGAACATCAAATACCTTAGACATTATTGCGAGGGACATGACTTTGATTTGCATATGTATGTCCATGTAACTGTAATGAACAATAGGTTCTATTTCAATTCTTCGTCTCTAAAGTTGCTAAGGGTCGTCGAGTAAAGAAGTGTAGTACTAGAATTTATTCTCTATCAAATCTATTGCTATAGCAAAGGATTTTTCACCATAGAAGCTAAACAATGCATGTTTTAAATAACTATGTGATATACTTTGCTTTTCACCTTCATCTATATTTTTCCTTTTTCATTGCACTTGACTAAATAGAAATGGATCCGTGGAATGGAGCTAATAACGAAAATACAGAAAACATTTGAAATTCCTGAAGAAAAAAATACATAGCTGTAGCAATGACAAGAAATAATGGGCGCAGCAACGTGCGAGGTCCTTCTAGTAACTCGGCAAACCTCATGTCAGGCTGGGCATAAAAGAGAGAGACGCTCCAGGCCTGAGACTAACTCGACCATCAAGTTCAAAAAATCAGGTCCAAGCCCCGTCCCAAACTGAGAAAAGCACGATGGGCCTCGGGCCAGGCCTTCCTTAGCCCGTCCATTTGCCAAGCCCGAGCCTGGTCCATGGCCAGATTAAATTGCAACCCTTGCACAGGTGGAGACACCTCACTTACCAATGTGTTATTTTCTTACTACCTCCGTCCCAAAACTAGTCATATAACTTTTTTTTAAAGTTAAGTTTAATTATATTTTTAAATACACCATGGAATATATTTTCATGTGGTATCTACATAACATAATAGTTTTTGATACTCCTCCGACCCATATTAGTTGATTTGGATTTGTCAAAATTTGGATGAACCTATATACTAAATAGTATCTAAATTTAGACAAATTTGAGTCAACTAATATGGATCGGAGGGAGTAGTTTTTCTAAAAGTTTAGTCAAACTTTCAATGACTTTGACTTTTCAAAAAAGTTATAGGCCTTAAACCTTGGGACGAAGGGAGTATTATTTTGAGAAGAATGCGTTGCTTACCTCTAATCCTATCTATACTAGACCTCAAGTATGATTCGGTGTTCACTGTTCGAGGAGCAGCAATCTTGTGACAAGAACTATTGCCAGTTTATCTCCTCGAAGCCCAACCAGATGCCTAGCGTGACTACCTGATAGCAAGCTTGCGAAAAAAGGAGAAGCGATCAGCATATATATAGCCTGCTAAAAACCCAACAAGATTCCCAGCGCTAACAAGTACTCCCTCAGTTTTAAAATATAAGATGTTTTAAGTTTGTAAAGAAAGTGTATCTAGACTTTTTTAGTGTGTAGATTCACTTTAAACATGAGTGAACATATATACTAAAAGTAGTCTAGATACATTTGCTTCATAAAGCTGAAACATCTTATATTTTAAAACGGAGGGAGTACAACGAACGATCACCGGAGGAAACAGTGTATGTCAACTGAGAATGAAAACTTCTTAGTACGTCAGTCGCACAAATCAAATGAACAATTCATGATCTTATCTATGAATTGCTCATTTGGTTTATAAACTACTACTATTCATCACTACTTAGTGCCATAGAAGAAACAGTATAGGATAGTGGAGTCAGGACACAAACAAGTCGAAAAATAGTTGGCTGACCCTTCCATAGAAATAAATAGTACAAAAAATGTCACACACTGGCATACAAAGTGCTATAGTAAATCTGAGAAAATAGAATCACTATTAGGGGCTTGAACTACGAGCCTACGGTGACCAAGTTCCCTTAGTTCTGGAAAAGGTAACAGCAGGATTCTCTAGGTTCCTTAAAAGGCCGCACACAAGTTGGAACATTTGGTTCTCATCATCTGTGCCATCATCTTTATATTTGATTTCAATAAACTTCAAGCTGGGACAATTAAAATCCTTTTGGTCTAGACTACGGAGAGAGAGGTCACTCGCCGAAACCTTTTGTTTTGACTCTTGTAAAGGCTTTTGGCAGCAAAAAATATCATGTCAGATATACAGTAAATGAATTATTACTATCGAAAGAAGAAACATATAGTGACAGTAATTGAAGGGATCAAAAAAGAGCTGCATGCGTACCCAGCAACTCTGCAAAGTTAGCCTCTCTAAATTCGGGGCCTTGTGCAGTAATCTTCCTAGGGCCTTGAGTTTCTCGTTTGGGTCGCAACTGCTATATAGGCATCCATCTTCGCCCAAGGTCTTGCTATATAAGCATCTGTATATGGACAAGGTTTTCAGGTTCATGAAAACTGGGTATTTATCTAATCCCTCGTCTAGCATCACCTGAAATGCATAGAGATTGGACCCAAATACATTAAGTTTCAGGGATGCATCACAAAAAAGTCTAGAAACCGTAATGGTAGGCTAATATACTTCAAATGAACCTTAGAACATAAGTATAAACATTCCGGGAGGAGGGAAAGGGGGTACACTACATACCTGTGCCGAAAGGCCTACCAGCTCCAAATTCGTCACATTAAACAGGCTGCCAAGAAGTGAGACTCGGCTAAGATTCGAGTTCCCATCGTCGAATGGAAAAATATATGCATTCACCAGGTAGTTCATGGGCCCATCTAACGCAACACCATTGTCGTATAGCACAGTGACTATGCGCAAGGAAACGAGAGCAGGAGCCCTGATAACCAGCATCTTCGATGAACGATAACAGTCACGAAGAACAAATTTCTTCAATGTGTTTGACTGGATGTAGTCGAAGTAAGTGCGGCAGTCATGGAGTGTCAAGTCCTCCAGGACCGGGAATCCTGAACGGAGCTGCGCCTGGAAAGAGTAGTCCAAATACATACCAGAAAGATACAGCTTTTTCAGGAGAGCAGTGCTGGAGCCCAGATGGGGTAACATGTACGCGCCCTCGATGGAGGAGTAGACGATCTCGACATCGTGTGGGCGATACTCCATGCCCTGGCAAACCCATCGATCGATGGTTGGAAGTAGATCGTTGTGGTTTGAGCCGATGTAGATCTGGAACGCATCCAAGGATGGAGCATCGTGGAACTTGAACAGATTGTTTATGAAGACCTCCGCCTTTTCCCACTTCTCCTTGGAGTAGGAATTGCAGACGTAATTTGGGGTGTCGACGTCGAACCTGATGTCGATGCGACGCACCGAGCGCCACAGGCCCGTCCACCTCTTGGACGGCACGCCAGTCTGGACGGCCCGTCGGGAGGGGAGGAACGAGAGGACATGGTGGAGAAGCTCGTCCGGCAAGGCGCTCAGCCGGTCGCCGGTGGAGTCGCCCGCACGAGCCTGCTTGGCGGCGGTCTCCATGGGAGCACAGGGAATGACTTTGTGGCTAAGGCATTCTTCTTTGGAGGTGAATGGTTGGATTAGCAACGTATTGGACGAAGTAATCGGACCTTTAATAGCGTCGCGGTGAATCATCCAACGAATCGTCCGTAATTAGCGCACGGTGGAAGCGTTATTTTCTTCGAATCTGGGTTTCCGAATTTTTCTCGTGTATAAATAGGAGTAAATAAAATACTTATCACTTTTCTGTTTGAATTTTAGAAAACCATCACTTTATATTTGAATCGCAAAAGCCACCACTTTTGGATCGATTTGTTGCAATGTGTGCTAACTCGAATTGAAAGGAAATGTGACCCGCAAGATCCATTTGTCAGAGCCAATTTGCTCACTCAGACCCATTTATCAGCCTATTTAAGAAAATCTAATAAATATATCTATAAAAAAGAAATGAGAACGGAAAAATTCTGGATGCAGACCTAAGACTATGTCTCCCATACCGTTCCGAGACCACTCCCATTGTCGCCGCGGTCCGGCGAGGCAGCCCTCAATGCCATGCCCCATACTTCACCGCCGGTACACACCCTCCTACATCGTCCCCATCATCTGTTGTTGTCGGGGGAGGATCCTCCAGGCAGTCGAGTACGTGCGTCGCCGCAACGTCTTTGTGTTGGGCGCGTTGTGGATGTGCTCATGTGTGGCGAGGCCGTCCCGCTCCATGGACGCCTCGCCGCGAGCAAGTAGCATGGCCAGAGCCAGGTGAGCACGACATCAGGCTTCGAAGCCATTGTGGTCACCTGTGTTGCCGAGTACGCGCGCCTTCGCGGTGTCTATGTTCTGTAACAGCCTATACCCATTCCAAAAAGGATTTTCAAGCGGCCCCTTAAGTAGCACTGATGTGGAAGCCTCCACTAGTGGCAGCCCCTTAAGTAACACTGATGTGGAAGCCTCCACTAGTACACCGCATACCCAAGCTCGTCTTTGTCATCACCTCTACAAGACCAGTTCACAATATCGAATGCCCTTACTATGTCCAATGTCAATCATCACCACCGGGGATTTTAGGGCATGTAGACGTCAGGACGGCAAATGTGTAGTGCCATGGACCATAGTGTGCTCGCCCAAAGAACTTGGAGGAGGGGGGGGGGTCATGCTGCCAAATTTTGGGTGGATGAATTTAGATCTTAGGGCCAGATGACTATGATTACAATGATTACAGTGTTATGATCCTGATCGCTCATGGCATGAGTTGCGCATACGAGTAGAATCTGAAAAACGAGCTCTATTCTTGGCAGCGAAATCATTACAAGTAGAAAACAGGGCGAAGGCACTCTTTTGGGAGGACAACTAGTTGGATAAAAATAGACCGAGGAAAATGGCACCCAACCTTTGGGCACTAGCGAGGCCCGGTGTGAGAGTTCCGAGGACGGTGATAGATGTGATCGAGGAAGGGGCCTGGATAAGGGACGTAAGGCCAAACATCAACGCGGCAACCCTTCGGGAGTTTGTATAGCTCTGCCGGCTAAGGGGTTTGTAGCTATCTTCTAATGATCCTAATGAGATATGATGGAGGTGGGAATCCAACATCTACTCATCTAGGCCAGCTTACGCGACATTCTTTGAGGGCAGGATCTCATCGAACTATCCCACGAAAATAGAAGTATACGTGGGAGGGTAGCAACAAGAAGGTTAAACACAAACAAAACATATTATGTTGTCCTCATACAACATCTACGAACATGTCTAGGCTCTGATAACATTAATGGGATTCGCAATACGAAAAACAAAAAAATCATACGAGATGGCGAATAAAACCAAGATCCAATCTACGAGATGCTACTAATGAGGGGGATGGGTAGATCCACATACGCTTGTAGAACACGAGCAAAAACAATCTATAGATCGTGGATGATGTAGTCATATTTCCTCGCGATCTGATCTGATTCAACACTGCATGAATGGCATCTCCGAGTTGCGCACACTATGGCTTGATGTCTTATACTCCTCCTTGATCCAACAAGACAAGGTGGAGAGGTAGATTAGAACGATCCCAACAGCATGACAACGTAGGATATGGTGGAAAAACTACACTCGCTAAGCTGTACGAGGAGGAGAGGGAGAAAAAGAAGAGATGTGTAACATCCTAGCGTTTAGGTACCAGCAAAGGATAGAAATGGAAATTTGTGCATTTGCATGTATTTATCTGAAAACTGAGGTAATTTTTCGCCAAACAAAACCCTAGAGAGATAAGAGTTTCCTTCACTATTTAGAAATAGGTTTAGCTCTTTATAGTGATTGTTATAAATTTTGACATGACCTTTAGGAATTTAAATAATTTTGGGTGAACAATTTGAGTATAGATTTAAATTTGAATCACTTTGAAAATAAAATTAGAAGTATTTAGTATTTTTCCAAAATGATTTAGTAAGTATTGTTTGAATATTTAATATTTGTAAAACAATAAAGAGAATTAAAAACAATACAAAAATAATAAATCAAATAAGAAAATATTATTTATTTCCTTTATTCAATAGTAACAATACAAATACATATCAAGTAAAAACATTACAGGAACAATTCTAAAGAATTGGAAACTTTATTGCATAGGAGAATATTATTACATTGATCTTTTATAAAGAGTAGAAATGAAAGATTACAAAAGTAACTAAATAAAGAAAACCCTAAACTAATATCTATCTATTCCTAATCTACATATCTTGATCATCAGTTCTTCTGTACCTGCAAAACAAAGAAAATAAAGAAACCAAAGAAGGTAATTTTGTTAGTTTTACTCTCAATCTTGAGCAGTGAAGTGCACTGTTTATTTTACCTCATTGAGTAAAGAAAAGGGGCAAATTTCACCAAAATTACAATATCTGTTCTTGTAAATCCCAAGGAGCTTTAGGACAATATCATAAGACAAATAAAAGGGGCAATTTTCACCAGAGTAGACAATAGTAAAAGGAAGGGGCAATGAATAATTTTCACTTGATCTGATCCAAAGGAAAAAGCCACAGTGAAGCAGCTCACATACCTAAATGCATGTAGTATGCTGTCGATAGCAGGAAGAGGAGCAAAGGGATCAAAACCACAACATGCACACAACCAAACCTTCTTTGCTCATAAGTTCTCAAACATAGCCATAGTTCTCTATCTCAAGAACACAACCAACACCATAGCAGATTTCACTAGTTTTCCATTAGACCAATCAAGAATCCACCATAGTAACCAACAAGGGAACCACACAAGATATTCACGTGATGGAGGGGGTGGATTAGGTGGACAACAAGGGAAATTTGGATCCTGGAGCAGCAGCACCAGGAGTAGTAGGACAAGATCAAGGAAAGCAGCAACACCAAGCCAAGATAGCAGATCAAGGAGAGGGAAACCACTAGTACTAGAAGAGCAGGCAACACTAAACACAAAGCCACAGACTACCACAATCTAGTCTAGCATCAAGGTATTTATCAAAGCCTTAGACTTACCTCTTGATCATGTTACGAACATTTATTTTCATGCAAGAGCATGATATATTGATCATAGATTATAGAAGATAATGGACAACAAGTAGAGAACATATGTTCTTAGTAAAAGATTGGTCTCAGACCAACATCATTGACCAATCCTATATTTTCTATACTGAGCTAGATAGCGGCAAATCAAGTCATGTTGTGCTACATGACACATTCCAATAGATGATAGCACCTCCGTAGAAAATAAACCATTTCTACTATTTGAAAGGGCATGTATGCCCCATGTGTGGTTTTGGTAATTAATGACAATTTCTATGGACTAATTTGTAAATTGATTTTCACTTGTAGGTTTGTCCATTGGCATCACTTGGGCCATGTGTTGGTCTCAAGGTTGAAAGATGAAGAAGGAGAAGAAGAAATGTCCAAGTGATTTGTGCTCCTTGGAATCCTGGAGAAAGAAGGAGCTTGGAGGTTGATCAAGGCAAGTGCAAAGAGTCGCATCAAGATGGATCAACCTCAAGAAGGAATGAAGAAGGGAAAGCTCAATCCCTCTCTTGAAGATCTCTTGCTTGAAGCTTTCCATCCTCGTGATTATGGAGTGATGAAGACAAGCTCAAAGAAGAGGTTTCCCCATGGAGTATGGGGGAGAAATTTGTAAGTCTCCATCAAGCAAGGGCAAGCAAGAGCAATCAAGAAAGGTGTTCCATATTGAGAAGGTCAAGACGGTCTACATCAAGCTCAAGTGGATTGCTCAAGGCAAAGGTATGACCTTGATAGGGTTTCTCTTTTACTGGTCTCGTGTTGTTAGTTGGGAGATCGGGTTGAGGATAGATAGTCGCACTATCAAGAGGGGATCTCGAGTGAGTGACTCGTTCGCATCATTCGGAGAGAGCTCAAACCTTTGCATACATAGCATCATCTTCCTTGGCTGTTGTTTGGTTCTTGTTCATGAGAGGATCTAGAACTTATGGTTATCATCATAACAAGCTCTAGTTCATCAAATAAGGATTCCCTTGCATATCTTATTGCGGTTTTTGATCTTGCGAGTTTTCTGGCTCCTCACCTTGGGAGATACCTCACATATATATTCATGGTATTTTATCCCTAGGTGATACCCAATATTTCCATCAAAATTGGTTTCATATTGTTTGGAGGTCGGACGCGAAAGTTAATGCAGTTTTGGTTTCTGAAGTTTTACTGACCAGAAGTTCCGGCTAGCCACCGGTTTGTACCGTTAGGGAATTTTGCCGCCGATAGTTCCGGTGGAAGATCCGGTTCTTCTTCTGCTCACGTACTGTATCATCTATGTCTGGTTTGTTGTATTTGACGGAATTTGGATCGGAAGTTGCACTGGAAATTCCGCTTGGGCCTAGTTGCCACCGGAAGTTCCGATTGAAAATCCGGCTCGTGTTCCGCCCACGTACTGTAACCTCTGTGTTTTATATGTGCTCTATTTAATGGAACTTCAGTCGGATTTTCTACCGGTAGTTCCGCTCTCAGCGGAAGTTCTGATGAACCGACAAAAGTTCCGGCCAGACTCTTTTTCTGTCTTTTGCATCACAGTTTTCTGACCGTTGGCTATGTCCCACTGGAAGTTCCAGCCTCCCACTAGAAGTTCTAGCCAGGGTCGTAAATGTCCATAACGAGAAGATCTGGGAGCCCTTTAAAAGGGGCTCCTCTTCCCCTTCATGGGCACGAGTTCTTTTGTCCGTTTCTCTCTCTCTCCATTGTTGACCTTGAAGAGCTTGTCCTCTCTCCTTCCCCCTTCCATGATTCTTGCATTTTTTAGGGATTTGAGAGAGGAGATCTAGATCTACAATCCCCCAAGCCAAATCCCTTCTTTGTGAAGGAATCATTGGGATCTAGATCTTGGAGAGTTTTTTGTTCTCCTCTTTTATTCTTCCTCCCTTATTCCCCAATAGCTTTTGTAGTTTTGTTGTAATTTGGGAGTGAAGGACTTGCCCTTGAATTTGGTGCATAGGTTTGAGTTCTCCTTGGATATTCGGCGAGCACAATCTTGTGGGATTGTTACTCTTAGGTTCTTGGAACCCTAGACGGTTGGTGTGTTGATTTCTTGTGGGCTTTTGTGGCCTTGTGACCTTTTGTGGTCTCGTAGCCTTTTGTGGCTTTGTTGAATTTTGTGTCCTTGTTCTTGGGAGCCTCCAATTAAGTTGTGGAGCTAGCCCCAAGCTTGTACGAGTTCGGTGACCGCCCTCAAGTGTCCCATAGTGGATCGTGAGTAGGCCTTTATGGCGAGATCACAGGATAATAAGGTGAGAGTTTTGTGGCGTTGGTAGTTGCGTGCTTCCGCATCCGGGGTGAGGCCTTATGTGGCGTTTGGTGTGAATCGAGCCACCACACCTCGAGGTGAGCCATTTGTGGCGTTAGGAGAGCATTGCACCATCACACCTCTCCAACGGAGACGTAGCTTCTTTAGAAGTGAACTTCGAGATAAAAATCTTCGTCTTCACGTCCATCGATTATCTCTCGGCCGAGCCCTTTACTTATGCATTTTACATTGTGATAGCCATCGTTCTTGAATTACTTCACCTTGCTATCACCTTGTTGCTTGTATTGCTTAGCATAGGTTGTTGGTGCACTTAGGTGAACCTAGTGGTTAGGTTTTGTGCTCAATAAATTAAACATTAGTTTTCATTCTGTATTTGTTTGAGCCTTAACCATAATAATTTTAAAATCCTATTCACCCCCCTCTAGGCGACGTCCTTTGCACTTTCACTATCAGGACAGTTTCAACCACATATTCCTAATAAACAATTAAAGCATGTTCCTAATCATTTTAGGAATCAATTGGTTTGATTCATTTGATAGGAACAACTAGTGATACCTCTTAATATCATGTATACCAGTCAAGAATTAGTATATCTTACTAATAACCACTAGCAAGAAAAGCACAAGAGTCACTAGTGCTAAAAGATTCACATTAAAGCTAGTTAGCTAAATATATCATCATTAGTAGCACTGTGAACTCATATATTCACAACATATAAGCCAGTACTCAAATAATCACTAGTCAGTCACAATATTGAATTGAAGGAAATGTGCCATAGAGGCAAATAATAAAGGAGTTTATTATACACATTCCATTAATTCATAGTTTATGTCATTCTACAACTATATCAATAAGGAAACATTAATATAGGTGTGATATATAAACAAACCCAAGTCCCTAGTAGCCTCTATTCAACTAGTTCATTGGTCAACGGATGGTCAAAGGTTTCCTGACCATGAAGGTTCTTCGGCACCTAATTGACAATGGATCTATATCATCGGGGAATGAGTTAGTGGACACCGTTCCACAGATGATTGTTGCAGCATGATCATATCACAAAGTTCATAGTTGCAATTGTCAGAAACATAGTGACTTGTTCCTTAGACTGTGAGACCATATCAAATCACTGTTTTCTAAGGTTACTTTGATGACATTAAACATCACTCAGTTAAATGGTGGCATAAAGGTATCGTTGGGTATCCGGAGGAAACAGGTTGAGAAGACTGCATCAAGAGCAGGATTTGTATATCCATTTGATGGAAGATACTCTAGGCCCACTCAGATAAGTTATATCAAATATGTTGCACAACATGTGATTGAATCATGGGATATCACTTACCGGTACAAGTTTAAAGTAGCATTGTCGGTAACGAGATCGAACTCGACATGGAGATGTCGATGATCAAATCTCGGACAATGTAAGTATCGGAGATACAAAAGGAACATAACACATAATGTTTTAGGTTTTAAATGATGGATAATCGTGAGTGTCATAGGGGGCACAAGTGCATTCCGACTACCTCTATGCTCATTAAATGAGATTATGTCTATGGCATTTCTGAACCATAGGGACACACGTTTAAGGGATTACGACGCTTGAGATCTTACTATAAGAGGGAATCCTAAAAGACATAGGAAGAGAGAGAGAGAGAGAGAGAGAGAGAGAGAGAGAGAGAGAGAGAGAGAAACCAGAAGTGTTCTGGGAAGATCCGGAGTGGTTTGGAGAGAAGGAAAGGAATAAGGAAAAGGACTGAAATGAGTTTCACATAATGGGAATTTGAATATGTATTTATTATATGTTAATATGAATTAATATATTCTAAATAATATTTAAATTAATATTTATAAAAGTGACTTTCTTATTAGGCCAAAATCCTAGAGGGATTTAACCTAGAAAAGAAATCACAGAAAATGGAAAAGGGAAATAGCATCTAGGGCTGGTTTGACCAGCCTAGGCCCACGTGGGTGGTAGGTATTAGCTACCGCACGAGGCAGTACGCGATAGGGGGCGGCAGGAGGCCAGCTGGACCCGGCCCAGGGAGCTCGCGGGGAGTTGGCGCGTGCACTAGGCCACCGGCGCCAACGACCGGCCCACTCGGGGTCGCCCCCTTCCCCATATCCACCGCTCCCTCGCGCTGAGCCACTGTGTCTTGGGGACCGCCCACCCAGGCGCTGCGTCGTTGGCCGATGTGCTAAGCGCCAGCAGGCCACTGATGGCAGTGAAATATAGCCATCCACGTCTGCATTTAAACTAGATATTATTCTTATATTTGATAAAATATCTCTCTAAAACCTGCCACTAATTCCTAATGATCAAAGGGGTATGCAATCCTTTCTTGCTATTTTTTCCTACGGAGATAATGACGTATGATGATGGAAATCACTACATAAATGCCAAAGATACGATATTTCCAACACGTCAAAGAAACCAGGAGCTGTGAAGCCAATACTACAAGCTTAACAACCAACTATACGACGGAAATTTTATTCTGGCCGTATAGTTGGCACCGACCTCATTAGGTAAAACAGAAGAACTTTCATGAAGGGACCCCTATATAAAGAGGCTTCGGGCGACGGGAAACATCGCTTCTCTTTCGACCTCAACTCTCCCTGCCACCAGAAGCCGCCACACCGGAGGAATAGATCTAGATCTAAACCTCTAAACCCTTCTCCACCACCATAGCCATCTTCCACCACTTGTAATAGTAGATCTCCTCTCCAATTAGCGACATTGTAAGACTATTTTCTATTAATCTTATGATCTCTATTGCAATGTTTATGATTGTTGATTTCATCTCTATGTGTGAGTAATTCTCCTTGGGCTAAGGGCTTCGGCCTAGCCATGTAGCTTCCGTGCATGTTATTTATCATAGATGGGATCATGTATTAGTTTGTATGACATGATGATTGTAGTACCCTCTCTTGCCTCAATCTAAGTACTTGTCAGGTATCCAAGACCCCGAGGATTGATCCAGGTAAAGGGAGTGTGAATAATGACTGATCTGCAGGATAGGAACCCTAGTGACAGAAAGGGTAGTACGGCTGTATGTGAGGAATTTACTTGGGATTAACGGTGATATCACGATGCATATCATTAGTTCTCTTTCTTCCATGGATGAGACTAGTAGGTTATTTGTATAAGCGGTTGCGGAGGCGATAACAATTATAAATGCACTGCCCATATATAATTATCTTGCTCTAACAATTACATGCATACTTTATTATTATCTATTATTCCCATCAGATGTTTTGCACAACTACTAGTAAAAACGAAGACTCTAGGCCCTCTCTCTCTCTCCATTCGTTAACAACAACAAAAATATCGCAAACTCTTGGTCCAGTGAAAACACAATAGGAATTCTAAAACTCTCGAAGGTCCGTTTAAGTAATCTCACTTTGCTTTCTGCTTCTCGGGGATTCGATAAACCTAGGTCTATTAGGTAAAAAGAGATATACTACATCCGTAATCTGGATCAAAGGTATCGATCAAGATGTCATCATTTCACCGGGCTTGTCGTTGGCTACCGCCATCGGCGTATGAGGCCGATAATGTGAGATTCGACACATTTTTTATGGTTTCTATCGATGGTTTTCGTTTGGATTTGATGGTTTTCTATCTTTACCTAAAGCTAATACTCAGTAGCAAAGAAAACTTGGTTTTTAATGTGTGTTTTAGGTTCTGGATATCAATAGAGGGATTTAACAGCAAAAACACAATATTCAGACGAAAACAAGCAAGTCTCTTTTTGAAAGCAATCGAGGGGAGTTTACTGAAGCTTTAACGAGCAACTATACGATGGTAATATTTCTCCGGCCGTATAGTTCCCACCGTATAGCTTCCATATCCTTCATCTTATTAAAAGGGACAACTTCCTTGAAGAGGCAGAGGACAAAGACAGAACACACGAGCCGCCATCCCATCTAGAAGGGAGAAAGAAGGGATCCAGAGAAGAAGAGGAAGACGTTCTTCATCTCGCTCCACGATCTTCGATCTCCTAGCCACCACACCTCCATAGCCATTACTTGTACTTGAGAGAGAGAGAGATCTCCACCTTGCAAGACTAGGGTTTGATATTGTTCTTCCCATCTTGAATTATGTTGGATTTATTTATATTTCCTATTGTGGATCTCCACGATAATATCAAGAAGAACTCCCTTTATTTAGTTATATCGATGTTGCTTTCTTCTCTCATGTGTGAGTAATTTCCCCTGGGCATGGGAGATGTATGGGATTGGTGAGATGTGATGTGCCTATATAATTTCCATTAAGTTTTTGGTTGATTTTAATTACTATATTATGTGTGCTTGACTATCTATGGGATGATTAATGTATGTTGTCCAATTAAGGGCCCATACAACATGATGCTTTATTCTACATAGATAGAATCTTGTTTGCTAGCGGACCGGCGACCCTCGAGTGACACGGGGATATCAATGGGAAACTAGTTTGACTCAAGGATCACGAGGAGCGACTAAGCTTATTGCATTAGCCCGATCCAATGAGCTTAATTTCTAAACAACCTGAAGGATCTTAATCGTTTAGTGACTGACCAAGGTTGTGGTAAACAGGCTAGTAGGATTATTGAAGTTGGGATGAAATCTACCAAGAGGAGTTCCGGCTAATTATGGGTTGCTCGCCTACACACATACTTATAAAATTATAATATTGACACTTATCACTCATCCACCCAGCACATTCACTATCACCATGAACTGAAACTCCCCACGCCTACTTTGTCATCTGTAGAAAATAAAAAACAAACCGTTCTTTACTTTTATGCTTTTTATTTCAAAAGTTTACATTTTACTTTTATTTAAATACAATCCTTTAATACAAATTCTATTCTAATTTTCAACACCTGCAGTCAATTCACTCGAAGACCTGTGACATCTGGGTGTGACAGACACTTCACCAATAAACACTTACCTTTGGGCTCCCTGTAGGATCGACATCTTAACTTCGAAACTAGCTACAAACGATCTGTGCACTTGCAGCCATTAAGCTATTTTTTGGCGTCGTTTCCGGGGAGCTAAGCGCTGAGTGTTTTGTCTCTTGACATTTTAGGTCTTACTATTACAAGAAGGTCTCTGATACGTAGGAAACGTATCTATAATTTTTGATGTTCCATGCTTGTTTAGTATCTACTTTGCTTTGCTTTATCCATACTTTGAGGTGTTTTTCATATGTTTTCTGGTACTAGCCTATGAACAAGATGCTACAGTGCCACTTGCCCGTTTTCTTCTGTTTTTGGTTCCAGAAAGGCAGAAAATCAATATTCTCGGAATTGGACGAGACAAAAGCCAAAGTCAATATTTTACCATGGGGAACACGAAGCCGGAATACGAGACGGAGGAGACTCACCAGAGGGCCACAACCCCTGGCCACGCGGGTGGGCCCACCCCGCGCCTGGGGGGTGTAGCCGTCTTGGTGGCCCTCCTGCCTCGCCTCCGGTATGAAGCGTGAGTAGTTCCACCTTGGACTACGGGTCCATGTAGTAGCTATATGGTTGTATCTCCTCCTTGTGCTTTCATGTCTAGACCTTGTGAGCTTTGTTCATGATCAAGATCTCATCTATTTGTAATCATGCATGTTGTGTTTGTGGGGATCCGATGGATATTGAGATTACTATGTCAGATTGATTAATGGTTTTGTCTTATCGATTCTATCATATCTGTGTTGTTTGTGATCTTGCAAGCTCTCCGTTGTTAGTAGCTATCTTGGCAAAGTAGTTGCTAGTGACTCCAAGAGGGGTTATTTATGCTCGATAGTGGGTTCATGCCTCTATTTAATCAAGGGAAGTAACAGAAATCTCTAAGGTTGTAGATGTGTTGTTGCCACTAGGGAGAAAACAACGGTCTCTTGTTCATGGAACAAGTGGATTGTTTACCTTACACACTTTTCTTAAATCAGTTGTCTGTTGCTTGCAACTTAATACTGGAGGGGGTTCGGATGATAACCCAAAGGTGGATTTCTAATCATAGATGCAGTTGGATGGCGGTCTATGTATCTTGTTGTATTCCCCAATCGAATCTCATAGGATCTTTATGTCTAGTATTGCATTGTTATGACTTGCTCAGTCCTGTCAATTGCCCAGCTGTAATTTGTTTACCCAACATGCCATGTTTGTTTATCTAAGGAGAACACCTCTAGTGAACTATGGACCCCGGTCCAATCTTTACCATTGATACATCTTCCACGGTTACTGTTTACTTGCTGCAAACCATCATCACCTTCCACACTATACAGTTAATCCTTTGTTACAGCAACCGGTGAGATTGACAACCTCACTGTTAGTTGGGGCAAAGTCTTGAGTTTGTGTTGTGCAGGTTTCCATGTTGCTTGCAACACCTTTGAGACGTTTCCTTCCTCCTATTGGTTCGATAACCTCGGTTTCTTACTGAGGGAAAACTTGCTGCTGTGCTGCATCATACCTTGGTCTTGGGGTTTCCCGACGAAGTGTTCCACATTGACGCAGCACCATCAAGACTTTTCTGGCACCGTTGCCGGCGAGGCTAAGGACGTCTTCACAAGGGGAGTCCTCCTCAACCTTTCTCTTTACTTTGTTTTTGGTTTACTTAGTTTCTTTTGCCTTGTTTTATCAAAAACTCCAAAAAAAAATAGTTTAGTTTGGTTTGCTTTCTCTTATCAAAAACACAAAAAAAATTGTTCCTACTCTAGTTGCTGGTCTGTTATTGCCTTGCTTGGTCATGCTTTCTATCAATGGATGGTTACTTTGAAACTAGTTCTTATTGGCAAGGTGGGTTCACGGAAGAACAAAAGTATTGTTATAAGGAACACCGTTTGTCACAAAAAGGGAAACACTTATGGGCACAAATTGATAAATTGAATACTATTGCTAGAGATGTGTGCTCTACTTATAATGTTACTTATTGCTTTGATAAATCTTGTTGCTGTAGGAGGTATAAACACCTACCTTTTTAATGTGAGTATAATGATAATGTTACCATATCTTCTTATGTTAAAGGAAATTATGACTTTTATGATGTGGAACAAATTGAAGAATTTATTACCTTCAAGGGTGCATTTGAACTTGCCAGTTTGCTTGAAAATACTGATGATGCACCTTACGAATATGAGGTTTATGAGATACTTAAATTTTGCTTTGATAATTACAAGGAAGAAAATGGCTATATTTTTGAATATTTTAATAGGTGCATTCCACAAACAGAAGAGACTAATGCCTTGCAGAAGCCTATGGAAGAAGAAATTGCTGAACCTGAAAGCTCATTAGATGAAAAAGATGAGGAGAGGGATGAACAAAAGGAGGAAGAATGGATTAGCTACCCATGCCTACCTTCTAATGAGAGTAACTCTTCATCCCTTACATTATTTGATTGTCCTCCATGCTTACCAAAGGAGGATGAATGTTATGTTCCTATGGATTCTTTTGAAATATCTGCTATGGGTAAAACTTGTGATAATAGTTATGCTCCTGTTATCTATGATAATCCTTTATTTGTGCCTAACTTAGAAATGCATGGTACTAAAGAGTTTTTCTTAGAAATTTTTTATGATAAAGCTCTAGATGATGGTCCTATATTGAATGATCAATCACCTTATTATAAAAATTTTAAAAGTGGCTTTGAAGGTTTTAATCCCACTATTTTTGAGCTTGATAGAAATTATGTGTTTGTAGATCATGAAAAGCATGCTTTATGTGATAGTTATATTGTTGAGTTTATTCATGAGGCTGCTGAAAATTATTATGAGAGAGGAAAACATGGTTGTAGAAGTTTTCATGGTACTGAAACACCTCTCTATGTGCTGAAAGTTTTGAAGTTGCTCTTGTTTTATCTACCCATTCTTGTTACTATGTGCTTCTTTGATATATTTTCTTACAAGATTCCTATGCATAGGAAGTGGGTTAGAACTCAAATGTGTTTTGAATTTGCTTCTTGATGCTCTCTTTTACTCCAACTCATAGTTCTTATGTGTGCATCTTCTCAAATTATCATGCCTAACTTAAAGGCGTTAAAGAAAAGTACTTGTTGCGAGATAACCCAAGAGTTTTCATGAGTCTTGGAAGTCATTAATTCTGTAATGACCTCTCCTTATCCTTTTTGTTTGCTTTTTGTGCCAAGAATGACCTCTAATGAGAGGGAAGTAAGATTTGGGGAGTTGCTGTCCCGAAACAGATTTCTATCCTCTACCATAAAAATTTGTGAGGAGTCTCTGTATGTCGCATTGACCTGAAAATTTACAAATAAATCCCCCACTATGTTAGGTAACTTTCGTTAGTTCAACACGTTTTGATTTGAGCAACAGAAGGTCTTTGAAAAATCGGTTTCTACCCACTGGTATGTTTTGACAGATTTCTGCCATTATTTACATTTGCTTCTTATTGATTCATTTTTGGGTTCTTTTTGGGAAATTGAGCTTTTTGAAGGAGTTGCTATAGTAGCTTGTGTTTTTAGTGAAAGTTTTGCTGTTCTAAAGCTAAACCCAAGGGTCTATTATCTTTTGAATACACTAATGTTGCTAATGAAGATTGTGTGAAGTTTTGTATGAAGGAAAAATTTCGTGTGTAGAGAGAGAATGAGGTAATGAGATGAAGAATGGAAAAAAGCTCAAGCTTGGGATGCCACCCCGTTGTCACCCCAAGAAATATCCAAGAGGTACAAGTGTCAAAGCTTGGGGATGCTCAAGGCATCCCCTTCTTCATCAATAAAAAGCTCAGGTCTTTCTAGACACTTCGTTTTTATTGTTTCATGCACTGTTGTGTTGTTCTTGGAGCGTCTTAGTTTTCGTTTGCTTAGCTTAGTTTGTTTAGTTTGCTTGAATAAAGTAGTTTGGACCCCCATTCTCGTTGTGTTGTTTCAAATAAGTTGATTGGTGTTGGAAAGGAGTAGAAAGTTCTTGCTTGAAAGTGCAAGAGGAGCTTGCATTGACTGTGACTTCAAACTTTAGCATGTCATGCTAGGTGTTGTTTTGACCTTTTGATTAGTGATTATTACTGTAGCATGAATTGTTCCAAACAATTGGGATTTCTTAGCGTGCCTTGAAGGAATCATGCGTTGTTTTAGCATACAAAAGCATAGTATTGTGGTATTCTCCTTTGATGTTTTGTTTGGGTTGACTTGGCACATGCTCACGCCATGTTATGACTATGAAAAAGTCACCATAGACTCTATGATCATTTAGTCCTTGACTTGTAGTACCACTCTATGCTTTGATTAGTAATGTTTTGTCGCTCTGCATGATTATGGACATTATTGCTCTGTTAGTTAGTTGCTCCCAGTCATTTCCTAGCCTCCACTTGTATGAGTAAGATCTACTCATGCTTCCAACTCCCAGAAACCAAGTTATTCCAAAGTGTCCACTATAAATTCCTATGCATGGTGTGTTACACCATTACAAGTATATTCTGGTTTTCATCTATCTTCCAATTAAAAAATATATTTTGTTATGTGAAAACTTAGTGATTAAAGCTCTCACGAAGTTGATGGAACACTTTATATTTCTTGCCCCCAATAACCTTGAACCACTGTGTCATCTATGTTGTATATGCTTGCACTTATACGTTGTAATTAGCAGAACCATGTTGTCATGAGGAACATTTTCAACATTGCACTTGTACTTTGTACACAGTTGATATCATGCTCTTTTGTCTATGGATGTCGCCGGTGTGAAATAAAAAGGGAACTTGTAAGTCCATGGAGTTATGTATTTTGTGTTAGAGAAACGCCTGGGCCATTAGCCTAAGCCATGCCTATCATGGTGGAAACTTGCAGCATCACCATAATGAGCAATATGTGAAGCATCCTCAATAAAAACCTATGCAAATAGCAAATAAAAAGACCGCTGAGATGCTCATTGTCTGCTTGCCTTGTCATTTTGGTTATGGGATAGCTCCTGTACCATGTGCAAGGGGTACTCCGTTGGCGGTTCTTTATGATACACATGTACTTACTATGACAAGAACTTACAGGTGACTAAAGTTGAGTAGCATGAGGTGCCGCCCTCATATTCAAGGGACATGAGATTGCCAACTTATACTTTGTCAAGCATATACTCCATAGTTTGTTCACTTTAACCTTAATCACTTCAAGATGCTTATGATAGGGGCAATGAGGGATGAAAGCTAACAAGTACCATAATTTTTGGAAGCTCCTTTAGAAACTTGAAATCCCTACTTCTCTTTATGAAGGGCCTTTCTTCCACTATTATATTGAGTCTCCACCTTCTACCTTTAGGCACCAGTTAAGAGAGCATAGTTGCCATTCTTAGTTCTATGTGCAGTGTCCTGAAACTTATTGATTGGTGCATATTGTTGATATTGCTTGTTCTTGTGCCATTTGTATCTAGTCACTCTTATGAACTTTGAAGGTGTCCTATGCATCTATTTGCTACTCCATGAGGGACAAGCTGAATGCCACTATGCCATGTTTTCTGTATGTGAAACAAACAAACATTTTTCAATGCATGTTATTCATGATCTTTGTTTGTAGCCTTTCATGTTGCATGCATAGTTACTTTGTCTTATTGTTAGAACTCTATCTTTCATGCACATGTTTAGAGTTCTTTGATCCCAACTTTCAATGCTTGCAAATGGTTTGATCTTGGTTTTGATGGTGCATGTCACCTCAAAAATTATTTTTTATCACTTACCTACTCGAGGACGAGCAGGAGTTAAGCTTGGGGATGCTTGATACATCAGAAACGTATCTATAATTTTTGATGTTCCATGCTTGTTTAGTATCTACTTTTCTTTGCTTTGTCCACACTTTGAGGTGCTTTTCATATGTTTTCTGGTAATAAGGTATTAACAAGATGCCATAGTACTAGTTGCCTGTTTTCTTCTGTTTATGGTTCCAGAAAGGCAGAAAATCAATATTCTCGGAATTTGACGGGACAAAAGCCAAAGTCAATATTTTACCGTGGGGAACACGAAGCCGGTATACGAGACGGAGGAGACTCACCAGGGCGCCACACTCCCTGGCCGAGTGGGTGGGCCCACCCCGTGCCTCGGGGTGTGTATCCGCCCTGGTGGCCCCCCTGCCTCGCCTCTTCACCTATAAGAATCCCCCGATGCCTAAACCCTAAGCACCCGATCAATATTCCACAAAACTGTCTGTAGTCGCCGCCACCATCGTCCCTAGATCGGGGGGATCTGAAGCTCTTCCCGGCACGCTGCTGAAGGGGAGATCATCCCAGAGGCCTTCTTCTTCATCATGCCAGCCTCCGGTATGAAGCATGAGTAGTTCCACCTTGGACTACGGGTCCATGTAGTAGCTATATGATTGTATCTCCTGCTTGTGCTTTCATGTCTAGATCTTGTGAGCTCCGTTCATGATCAAGATCCCATCTATTTGTAATGATGCATGTTGTGTTTGTGGGGATCTGATGGATATTGAGATTACTATGTCAGATTGATTAATGGTTTTGTCTTATTGATTCTATCATGTCTGTGTTGTTTGTGATCTTGCATGATCTCCGTTGTTAGTAGCTATCTTGGCTAAGTAGTTGCTAGTGACTCCAAGAGGGGGTATTTATGCTAGATAGTGGGTTCATGCCTCTATTTAACCAAGGGAAGTGACAGAAATCTCTAAGGTTGTAGATGTGTTGTTACCACTAGGGAGAAAACAACGGTCTCTTGTTCATGGAACAAGTGGATTGTTTACCTTACACACTTTGCTTAAAGCAGTTGTTTGTTGCTTGCAACTTAATACTGGAGGGGGTTCGGATGATAATCCAAAGGTGGAATTCTAGTCATAGATGTAGTTGGATGGCAGTCTATGTATATTGTTGTATTGCCCAATCGAATCTCATAGGATCTTTATGTCTAGTATTGCATTGTTATGCCTTGCTCATTCCTGTCAATTGCCCTGCTGTAATTTGTTTACCCAGCATGTCATGTTTGTTTATCTAAGGAGAACACCTCTAGTGAACTATGGACCCTGGTCCAATCTTTACCATTGATACATCTTCCATGGTTACTGTTTAC
Organism: Avena longiglumis; assembly: GCA_030063025.1. Taxonomy (NCBI): domain Eukaryota; kingdom Viridiplantae; phylum Streptophyta; class Magnoliopsida; order Poales; family Poaceae; genus Avena; species Avena longiglumis. Next base: position 475,855,423 of record CP125977.1, read on the forward strand.
TTGCTGCAAACCATCATCACCTTCCACACCATACAGTTAATCCTTTGTTACAGCAACCGGTGAGATTGACAACCTCACTGTTAGTTGGAGGAAAGTCTTGAGTTTGTGTTATGCAGGTTTCCACGTTGCTTGCAACACCTTTGAGAAATTTCCTTCGTCCTACTGGTTCGATAACCTTGATTTCTTGCTGAGGGAAAACTTGCTGTTGTGCTGCATCATACCTTGCTCTTGGGGTTTCCCGACGAAGAGCTCCACGTTGACGCATCGCCATCAGTCTCCCTAGGATACAGAGTGTCTACACGCTCTGGTAGGGCTTATCTACCAGATTATCTTGATCGCGTACGTATTCAAAGGCGTGAGGAAATTATTGAAAATTTTTTGAGGTCAAATAAAGTTGAAGTTGAAAACCTAAGTGACTTCATGGAAATCATCTCCATTCGCAGGACAACCCTCAAGAAACCTAAGAAGACTCTCAGAGAATATAGTGCTCCAAATTCTGTATTTCTTAAATAACCAATAGAATTTCCTAATCCTAGAGTTAGGGAATATCGATTTGATGGTGATATTATTAAAATTTTGCAGGAAAAAGCTTTCAGCGGAAGGGAATATGAAGACCCAGGAAGACATCTTAGATAATTTGACGATGTGATAACATCACTTGGACCAAAAGGTTTTCCTAGAGAATTCTCTCGTCTAAAACTATTTCGTTGGTCTCTCAAAGGTAAAGCTCTAGACTGATTATATTCTCTCCCTCGTCATTATATTAAATGTTGGGAAAACTGCATTGTTAAATTTATAAACAGGTTCAATACTTTTGCAAAGGTAAGAGAACTTAGAAAGAATATAGACAACTTTAGTCAGAACGTGGGAGAAAACTACCCACAAGCCTAGGAAGATTTTTTTGGATGATCAATAATATTCCTAATCATGACTATTCTGAGTCACTGCTTGCCACTTATTTTATCAAGGTATCAATACCCAATGTAGAGAATTGCTAGATTCATCAGCAGGAGGATCCATAAATACTTTAACTGTTAAAGCATGTTTAGAATTAATGGCTACTAGGGCTAAGAATGATTCTTTATATAATCCTGATTTTGGCATTAAACCGAAAAAGGGAATACTTCATATAAATCCCGATCTTATGCCTAAAGTATGCAAAACCATGAAAGAAAAAGGTATGCCTTCTGAACTTGTCAAGTAAAACAAAGTAGTTTTGTTACAAGTTTTTACTGAAGAGGATGAAACTAGAAAAGTTTTTCAAGAATTAAAACATCGACAGGCAAAGTCTTATAATAACTTGCATAAGCAATTTCAAAGACATAAAAAGATTTTGGCCGAACTTACAGAAAATTATGAGGAAATTTGTGATGTATACGCATGCTTCTATTCTTGTAGACAGTGTTGGGCCTCCAAGTGCAGAGGTTTGTAGAACAACAACAATTTTCCCTTAAGTGGATCACCCAAGGTTTATCGAACTCAGGGAGGAAGAGGTCAAAGGTATCCCTCACAAGCAACCCTGCAATCAAGATACAAGAAGTCTCTTGTATCCCCAACACACCCAATACACTTGTCAGGTGTATAGGTGCACTAGTTCGGCGAAGAGATAATGAAATACAAGTAATATGGATGATTATAAGTGGTAATTGCAATCTGAAATAAAAATGGCAGCAAGCAAACATGTATCAGGACTGATTGTAAATGGTGTTTCAATGCTTAGAAACAAGTCCTAGGGGTCATATTTTCACTAGTGGACACTCTCATATAAATATCTTCTCTTTATTATGCTACCTTGAACTACTCTCCGGTTGGATAACTCCAATCCATGGTAGGGCTACAAAAGCTCTCCTTAAAGTTCGCATTCCCCATCTAGGTAACCCCACACCGTTACCTTGAGCGCTAGATGGTTCCAACAAACACCACAATTTCATAGAGACATCAAACTCCAAATATAACTCATGATAAGTATTCCTGTAATCTTTAGCCTAAGTGCCATAAGTGTGCACACTATCAACTTCACACACGTGGGGATAAGCGGAGATTACAATAATTAAAGCACTTGAGTAGGAGAGTAGATCTACTTATTCAACTAGATTACAAAGCTCATGACCACAATAAGATCATGTATAGAGAGAGAGATAAACACATAGCTACCAGTAGAGCCCTTAGCCTCGAGGGAGAACTACTCCCTTGATGTCTACGCACTTCTATTCTTGTAGATAGTTGTTGGGCCTCCAAGTGCAGAGGTTTGTAGAACAGCAGCAAGTTTCCCTTAAGTGGATTACCCAAGGTTTATCGAACTCAGAGAAGAAGTGGTCAAAGGTATTCCCTCTCAAGCAACCCTGCAATCAAGATACAAGAAGTCTCTTGTTTCCCTCAACACACCTAATACACTTGTCAGGTGTATAGGTGCACTAGTTCAGCGAAGAGATAGTGAAATACAAGTGGTAACGGTGCCAGAAAATAGCTTGACAGTGAGGTAAAGACTAAAGGCAAAAAGAAGTAAGAAAGCAAACATGCAACAGATCTAGATGCAAACGGTGTTTCAATGCTTAGAAACATGGCCTAGGGATCATACTTTCACTAGTGAACACTCTCTCATATAAATATCTTCTCTTCATGATACTACACTGACTACTCTCCGGTTGGATACTCTAATCCATGGTAGGGCTATAATAGCACTCCTCAAAGTCCGCCTTTCCCAATCTAGATACCCCACATTGTCACCTTGAGCGCTAGATGGTTCCAACAAACACCACAATTTCATAGAGACATCCAACTCAAAATATAACTCATGATAAATATGTATATAATCTAGCTTAAGTGCCACACACGGCATGCACACTGTCAATTTCACATACGTGGGGAAAACATAGATCTATTAAAGCACAATGAGTATTTATGTAGACTCAAGCCTAAGTTCCACCATGGCGTGCACGCTATCACTTTCACACACATGGGGTGAGCATAGACCTATTGAAGCACTTGAGTAGAAGAGTAGATCTACTTGATTACAAAGCTCATGACCACAACAAGATCATGCATAGAGAGAGATATGAACACATAGCTACCGGTAGAGCCCTTAGCCTTGAGGAAGAACTACTCCCTCCTCATCATGGAAATCAACAACGGTGATGGAGATGGTGGTGGAGATTGATGGAGATGGCTCCGGGGGCACTTCCCCGTCCCAGCAGGGTGCCAGAACAGAGACTTTCTGTCCCCCAAATCTCCCCTTCGATGGCGGCGGCGCTGTGGAACTTCTCGTGGCTTTCTGGTCGATTCTTTAGGGTTTCTGGGTCGGAGGCTTCTTATAGGCGAAGGAGGCAAGGTCGATGGAGGGCCAGGGGGCCCACACCCCCTGTGGGCACGGCCAGGGTGGGCCCCGCACCTACCTAGGATGTGGCCACCCTGGTGTCCTCCTATGTCTCGTCTTCTATTTTCCGTATCGTTTAGGGAAAAATATGAACTTTGGCTTTTGTCCTGTACAATTCAAAGAATATTCAGTTTTTAGCTTTCTGAAACCAAAAACAGCAGAAAACAGGAAACTGACACTGTGGCATCTTATCAATAGGTTAGTTCCAGAAAGTGTATAAAAATACCTCAAAGTGTAGACAAAACATAGCAAAGTTGATACAAAACAAGCATGGAGCATCAAAAATTATAGATACATTTCTGACGTATCATCCCTCCTCATCATGGGAGTCAGCAACGGCTACGGATATGGCGCTGGAGTTGATGGAGATGGCTCCGGGGGTAATTACCGGTCCCGGAACAAAGACTTCTATCCCCCGAATCTCGTCTTCGGTGGCGGCGGCGCTGCAGAATTTTTCGTGGATTTCTGATCTTGACCGGGTTTTCGTCTCGGGGAGACGTATATATAGGCAAAAGGGCAAGGTCGGTGGACGCCCGAGGGGCCCACACCATAGGGTAGCGCGACCTAGGGTGGACCCGCACCATCCCTAGGTGTGGCCGCCTCGTGGCTCCACTTCGTATCTCCTTTGGGCTCCGTGTTGCCTTTGGAAAAATAGGAACTTTGGCTTTTTTTCCTTCAAATTCCGAGAATATTTCTTTACTAGCTTTTCTGAAACCAAAAACAACAGAAAATAGACAAGTGGCACTGATGAACTATAAGTATAGGGGATCGCAACAGTATTCAAGGGTAGTATTAACCAATTTACTAATTCGACACAAGGGGAGCCAAAGAATACTTGCAAGCCTTAACAACTAAGTTGTCAATTCCACTGCACCTAGAAATAGTTCTTGCTCACTGAAGTTTATCAGTAGCAACATCAAAGCAACAGCAACAGTAAAACAAGAGCAATAGTAACATTAGTAGCAAACAGTAGGATATGAGCGGGGTAGGCATAGGGATGGATGGACGGGTGTTGCATGGACGAGTCTAAACATGTAACTTCAAGAACTAGGGAAATTGCAGATAAATAAGATAAAGCATCCAAGTACTTGACAATCATAGGCATGTGCTCCATATATAGTCATGCGTGCTCGCAATGAGAACTTGCACAACATCTTTTGTCCTGCCAACCCGTTGCAGCGAGGCCTCAAGGGAACTACTGGCAATTAGGGTTCTCCTTTTAATAAAGCATCGGAGCAAAGCATTAACACTCCATGAACCCATGTGATCCTTACATCACAGCCATCCCCTCAGGTTGTCCAAATTTCTGTCACTTCGGGGCCTTTGGATCCGGACAATGATATGTGTACACAACTTGCAGATAAGATCACAAACAATATTATCATAATGATTCAATAATAAGTTCAGATCTGAGATCATGGCACTTGGGCCCTAGTGACAAGAATTAAGCACAACAAGTTGCAACAAAGTCAAATAGCACTAATAGAGATACTAGGCACCATACCCTAACAATCTTATTCGATTACATGATAGAACTCATCCAATCCCTACCATCCCCATAGCCTACAGCGGGGGATTACTCACTCATGGATGAGGGAAATAGTGATGGTTGATTGAGAGGCGTTGGTGATGACGATGGCGATGATTCTCTCCAAATTCCCCGTCCCGGCAGGGTGCCAAAACAAAGTTTCTGGTTCCGAATAGCGGTTTCTGGTAGTGGCGGCGAAGCGGAACTCTTTCTGGAAAAACGTCGAACCCCCCTTGGTTTTTAGGTCAAGAGGCATCTTATAGGCGAAGTGTCACATCCCAAAATTTTCCAAATTTTGAAATGTGAAAAATAAATAAACAAAAGAATTAATTGTTAAAATTTAGGGTAAAAAGAAACTTTTTGTTCCTAAATGAAAAAATCAAAGTGTGGGTAAAAAGAAGTCTCTTGTGTCACCAACACACCTAATACACTTGTTAGGTGTATAGGTGCACTAGTTCGGCGAAGAGATAGTGAAATACAAGTGGTATTAGTGCCAGAAAATAGCTTGACGGTGACGTAAAGACTAAAGGCAAAAAGAAGCAAGCAAGCAAACATGCAACAGATCTAGATGCAAACTGTGTTTCAATGCTTAGAAACAAGGCCTAGGGATCATACTTTCACTAGTGAACACTCTCTCATATAAATATCTTTTCTTCATGATACTACTTTGACTACTCTCCGGTTGGATACTCTAATCCATGGTAGGGCTATAACAACACTCCTCAAAGTCCGCCTTTCCCAATCTAGATACCCCACACTGTCACCTTGAGCGCTAGATGGTTCCAACAAACACCACAATTTCATAGAGACATCCAACTCAAAATATAACTCATGATAAATATGTATATAATCTAGCTTAAGTGCCACACACGGCATGCATGCTTTCACTTTCACACACGTGGGGAAAAGCATAGATCTATTAAAGAGCAATTAGTATTTATGTAGACTCAAGCCTAAGTGCCACCATGGCATGCATGCTGTCACTTTCACACACATGATGAGAGTAGAGATCTATTGAAACACTTGAGTAGCAGAGTAGATCTACTTGATTACAAAGATCATGACCACAACAAGATCATGCATATAGAGAGATATGAACTCATAGCTACTGGTAGAGCCCTTAGCCTCAAGGAAGAACTACTCCCTCCTCATCATGGGAATCAGCAACGGTCATGGAGATGGTGGCGGAGATCGATGGAGATGGCTCCGTGGGCACTTCCCCGTCCCAACAGGGTGCCGGAACACGGACTTTCTATCCCCCGAATCTCCCCTTTGGTGGCGGCGGCACTGCGGAACTTTTCGTGGCTTTCTGGTCGATTCTTTAGGGTTTCTGGGTCGGAGGCTTCTTATAGGCAAATGAGGCAAGGTCGGTGGAGGGCCAGGGGGACCACACCCCATCTAGGCGTGGCCAGGGTGGGCCCTGCGCCCACCTAGGTTGTGGCCACCCTGGTGTCGTCCTTCGTCTCGTCTTTGATTTTCCGTATCGTTCAGGGGAAATATGAACTTTGGCTTTTGTCCTGTCCAATTCCAAGAATATTCATTTTTTAGCTTTCTGAAACCAAAAATAGCAGAAAACATGCAACTGGCACTATGACATCTTGTCAATAGGTTAGTTCTTGAAAGTGTATAAAAATACCTCAAAGTGTAGACAAAACATAGCAAAGTTGATACAGAACAAGCATGGAGCATAAAAAATTATAGATACGTTTCCAACATATGAAGCATCCCCAAGCTTAACTCCTGCTCATCCTCGAGTAGGTAAGTGATAAAAAGAATAATTTTTGAGGTGACATGCACCAGAAAAATCAAGATCAAACCATTTGCAAGCAATGAAAGCTGGGACCAAAGAACTCTAAACATGAGCATGAAAGAAAGAGTTTTAACAGTAATACAAAGTAACTATGTTGTAACATAAAAGGTTACAAACAAAGATCATGAATAACATGCATTGAAAAACGTTTGTTTGTTTCACATACAGAAAACATAGCATAGTGGCATTCAGCTTGTCCCTCATGGAGTAGCAAATAGATGCATAGGACACCTTCAAAGTTCATAAGAGTGACTAGATACAAATAGCACATGAACAAGCAATATCAACAATATGCATCAATGAATAAGTTTCGGGACAATGCACATAGAACTAAGAATGGCAAATATGCCCTCTTAACTGGTGCCTAAAGGTAGAAGGTGGAGACTCAATATAATGATGGAAGAAAGGCCCTTCATAAAGGGAAGCAGGGATTTCAAGTTTCAAAAATAGCTTCCAAAAATTATGGTACTAATTAGCTTTCAGCCCTCATTGCCCCTATCATAAGCATCTTGAAGTGATTAAGGTTAAAGTGAACAAACTATGGAGTATATGCTTGACAAAGTATAAGTTGGCAATCTCATGTCCCTTGAATATGATGGCCGCTCCTCATGGTACTCAACTTTAGTCACCTGTAAGTTCTTGTCATAGTAAGTACATGTGTATCATAAAGAACCGCCAACGGCGTACCCCTTGCACATGGTACATGAGCTATCCCATAACCAAAATGACAAGGCAAGCAGACAATGAGCATCTCAGCGATCTTTTTATTTGCTATTTGCATAAGTTTTTATTGGGGATGCTTCACAAATTGCTCATTATGGTGATGCTGCAAGTTTCCACCATGATTAGGCATGGCTTAGGCTAGCGGCCGAGGCGTTTCTCTAACACAAAATACATAACTCCATGGACTTACAAGCTCCCCTTTTATTTCACACTGACGACATCCGTAGACAAAAGAGCATAAGTGCAATGTTGAAAGTGTTCCCCGTGACAGCACAGTTCTGCTAATTCTAGCGTATAAGTGCAAGCATATACAACATAGTTTACACAATGGTTCAAGTTTATTAGGGCCAAGAAAAATAAAGTGTGCCATCAAGTTTGTGAGAGCTTTAATCACTAAGTTTTCACATAACAAAGAGACTTTTTAATTGGAAGGTAGATGAAAACAAGAATATACTTGGAATGGTGTAACACACCATCCATAGGAATTTATAGTGGACACTTCGGAATAACTTGGTTTCTTGGGAGTTGGATGCACGAGTAGAGCTTACTCAGTACAAGTGGAGGCTAGCAAAATACTGGGAGCGACCAACTAAGAGAGCAATAATGGCCATAATCATGTAGAGCGACAAAACATTACTAATCAAAGCATAAAGTGGTACTACAAGTCAAGGACTAAATGATCAAAGAGGCTATGGTGACTTGTTCATAGTCATAACATGGTGTGAGCATGTGCCAAGTCAACCAAACAAAGTATCAAAGGAGAATACCACAATACTATGCTTTTGTATGCTAAAACAACGCATGATTCCTTCAAGGAACATTAAGAAATCCCAATTGTTTGGAACAAGTCATGCTATAACAATAATCACTAAGCATAAGGTCAAAATAACATCTAGCATGACATGATAAAGTCTAGGCCACAGTCAAAACAAGCTCCCTTTTGTACCACTATAAGCATGAAACTTCCTACTCCTATTCCAACACCAATCGACTTATTTGAAACAACTCACAAGGATAATAATAAATAAAGACCAGTGAGCTTGTCTCACAAATCCCCAAAGAATAACTAAAAATTTCTAAGATGAAAGCACCATAAAACTAAGGCTAAACACAGTGCTAGCAAAAGAGAACACTCACAGAACAATAAGAGTGAAAACTAGAGTGTTCTAAACAATAAAAACTAAGTGTGTCTCTCTCTAAAAAAAAGTGTGCCGTAATCAACCAACTTTATTCAAGCAAACTAAGCAAACAAAAACCAAAAACAAAAACTAAGACGCTCCAAGAACAATGCAATGGTGCATGAAACAATAAAAACAAAGTGTCTAGAAAGACCTGAGATTTTTATTAATGAAGAAGGGGATGCCTTGGGAATCCCCAAGCTTTGACGCTTGTACCTCTTGGATATTTCTTGGAGTGACACTGGGGTGACATCCCCAAGCTTGAGCTTTTGTCCATTCTTCATCTCATTACATCATTCTCTCTCTACACCTGAAAACTTTCCTTCATACAAAACTTCACACAATCTTCATTAGCAACATTAGTGTATTCAAAAGATAATAGACCCTTGGGTTTAGCTTTGGAACAGGAAAAATTTCACTAAAAACACAAGCTAGTGTAGAAACTCCCTCAAAAAGCTCAATTTCCCAAAATGAACACAAAAAGGAATCAATAAGAAGCAAATGCAAATAATGGCAGAAATCTGGCAAAACAGACCAGAAGGTAGAAACTAATTTTTTCGAAGACCTTCTGTCGCTCAAATCAAAAAGTGTTGAACTAACGAAAGTCAGATAACATAATGCATGGTTTATTCGTAAAATATCAGTTCAATCTGACTTATAGATATTCCTCATGAATTTTCACGGTGGAGCACAAAAATCTATTTCGGGACAGCAACTCCCCAAATCTTACTTCCCTCTCATTAGAGGTCATTCTTGGCACAAAAATCAAACAAAAAGGATAAGGAGAGGTTATTACAGAATTAAAAACTTCCAAGAATCAAGAAAACTATTGGGTTATCTCCCAAGAAGTACTTTTCTTTAACGCCTTTAAGTTAGGCTTGATAGTTTGAGAAGATGCTCACATAACAAATATGAATTGAAGTAAAAGAGAGCATCAAGAAGCAAATTCAAAACACATTTAAGTCTAACCCACTTCCTATGCATAGGAATCTTGTAAAGAAACAAGTCATGAAAGCACAAAGCAACAAGCATAGGAAAGCAAAACAAGTGCAACTTCAAGACTTTCAACATAAAGAGGGGAAACTTAATATTGTTGAGATGCATAAAACCATGGTTCCCTCTCTCATAATAACTTTAAGTAGCATCATGAATAAAATTAACAATATAACTATCACATAAAACATTCTTATCATGAGCCACATGCATAAAATGATTATTACTCTCCATATAAGCGTAGTCATTCTTATTAATTGTAGTGGGAGGAAATTCAACAAAATAGCTATCATTATTATTCTCATCACCATAGTCATCAAATATAGGAGGCATGTTGTAATCACAATAAATTTTCTCCTCAATAGCAGGTGGACTAAAAATATCATAATCATCATAGATTGTAGGTTTGGTATCATCATAAGCAATATAATAGCTATCTTCCAAAGCTGGGGAACTAAAAAGATCATTTTCATAAAAACTAGCTTCCCTAAGCTTAGACGTTTCCATAGCATTAGCAATAATGGTGTCCAAAGAATTCATACTAATAGTATTGCTATTAGCATGCAAATAAAGTTCCATATGTTTTTTAATTTTCTCTTTAAACACTTCATGTCCTAACTCAAGATAAATACTATGGAGCTCTCTAATTTTGTTGTTGTTTTACATTAAGCCTAACTAGTGAAAATAAGAAACAAAAAGACAAAATTGCATAATCTAAAAGAAATAACTTCGAGCACTCACACCGGAGGGTGTGAGTACCTTTTACCTTACCTCCCCCGCAACAGCGCCAGAAAATAGCTTTCTGGATTGCTGTTGCCATGGGGTAACGTGTGTGAGTGCCTTTTACCTTTCCTCCTCGGCAACGGCACCCGAAAATAGCTTGATGTCTATGCACTTCTATTCTTATAGACAGTTGTTGGGCCTCCAAGTGCAGAGGTTTGTAGAACAGCAACAAGTTTCCCTTAAGTGCATTACCCAAGGTTTATCGAACTCGGGGAGGAAGTGGTCAAAGGTATTCCCTCTCAAGCAACCCTGCAATCAAGATACAAGAAGTCTCTTGTTTCCCTCAACACACCTAATACACTTGTCAGGTGTATAGGTGCACTAGTTCAGCGAAGAGATAGTGAAATACAAGTGATATCGGTGCCAGAAAATAGCTTGACAGTGAGGTAAAGACTAAAGGCAAAAAGAAGGAAGAAAGCAAACATGCAACAGATCTAGATGCAAACGGTGTTTCAATGCTTAGAAACATGGCCTAGGGATCATACTTTCACTAGTGAACACTCTCTCATATAAATATCTTCTCTTCATGATACTACACTGACTACTCTCCGGTTGGATACTCTAATCCATGTAGGGCTATAATAGCACTCCTCAAAGTCCGCCTTTCCCAATCTAGATACCCCACATTGTCACCTTGAGCGCTAGATGGTTCCAACAAACACCACAATTTCATAGAGACATCCAACTCAAAATATAACTCATGATAAATATGTATATAATCTAGCTTAAGTGCCACACACGGCATGCACGCTGTCAATTTCACATACGTGGGGAAAACATAGATCTATTAAAGCACAATGAGTATTTATGTAGACTCAAGCCTAAGTTCCACCATGGCGTGCACGCTATCACTTTCACACACATGGGGTGAGCATAGATCTATTGAAGCACTTGAGTAGAAGAGTAGATCTACTTGATTACAAAGCTCATGACCACAACAAGATCATGCATAGAGAGAGATATGAACACATAGCTACCGGTAGAGCCCTTAGCCTTGAGGAAGAACTACTCCCTCCTCATCATGGAAATCAGCAACGGTGATGGAGATGGTGGTGGAGATTGATGGAGATGGCTCCGGGGGCACTTCCCCAAACAGGTGCGAGCAGAGACTTTCTGTCCCCCAAATCTCCCCTTCGATGGCGGCGGCGCTGTGGAACTTCTCGTGGCTTCCTGGTCGATTCTTTAGGGTTTCTGGGTCGGAGGCTTCTTATAGGCGAAGGAGGCAAGGTCGATGGAGGGCCAGGGGGCCCACACCCCCTGTGGGCACGGCCAGGGTGGGCCCTGCACCCACCTAGGGTGTGGCCACCCTGGTGTCCTCCTATGTCCCGTCTTCGATTTTCCGTATCGTTTAGGGAAAAATATGAACTTTGGCTTTTGTCCCGTACAATTCCAAGAATATTCAGTTTTTAGCTTTCTGAAACCAAAAACAGCAGAAAATAGGAAACTGACACTCTGGCATCTTATCAATAGGTTAGTTCCAGAAAGTGTATAAAAATACCTCAAAGTGTAGACAAAACATAGCAAAGTTGATACAAAACAAGCATGGAGCATCAAAAATTATAGATACATTTCTGACGTATCATCCCTCCTCATCATGGGAGTCAGCAACGGCTATGGATATGGCGCTGGAGTTGATGGAGATGGCTCCGTGGGTAATTACCGGTCCCGGAACAAAGACTTCTATCCCTCGAATCTCGTCTTCGGTGGCGGCGGCGCTGCAGAATTTTTCGTGGATTTCTGATCTTGACCGGGTTTTCGTCTCGGGGAGACGTATATATAGGAAAAAGGGCAAGGTCGGTGGACGCCCGAGGGGCCCACACCATAGGGTAGCGCGACCTAGGGTGGACCCGCGCCATCCCTAGGTGTGGCCGCCTCGTGGCTCCACTTCGTATGTCCTTTGGGCTCCGTGTTGCGTTTGAAAAAATAGGAACTTTGGCTTTTGTTCCATCAAATTCCGAGAATATTTCTTTACTAGCTTTTCTGAAACCAAAAACAACAGAAAATAGACAAGTGGCACTGATGAACTATAAGTATAGGGGATCGCAACAGTATTCAAGGGTAGTATTAACCAATTTACTAATTCGACACAAGGGGAGCCAAAGAATACTTGCAAGACTTAACAACTAAGTTGTCAATTCCGCTGCACCTAGAAATAGTTCTTGCTCACTGAAGTTTATCAGTAGCAACAGCAAAGCAACAACAACAGTAAAACCAGAGCAATAGTAACAGTAGTAGCAAACAGTAGGATATGAGCGGGGTAGGCATAGGGATGGATGGACAGGTGTTGCATGGACGAGTCTAAACATGTAACTTCAAGAATTAGGGAAATTGCATATAAATAAGATAAAGCATCCAAGTACTTGACAATCATAGGCATGTGCTCCATATATAGTCATGCGTGCTCGCAATGAGAACTTGCACAACATCTTTTGTCCTGCCAGCCCGTTGCAGCGAGGCCTCAAGGGAACTACTGGAAATTAGGGTTCTCCTTTTAATAAAGCATCGGAGCAAAGCATTAACACTCCATGAACACATGTGATCCTTACATCACAGCCATCCCCTCAGGTTGTCCAAATTTCTGTCACTTTGGGGCCTTTGGATCCGGACAATGATATGTGTACACAAATTGCAGATAAGATCACAAACAATATTATCATAATGATTCAATAATAAGTTCAGATCTGAGATCATGGCACTTGGGCCCTAGTGACAAGCATTAAGCACAACAAGTTGCAACAAAGTCAAATAGCACTAATAGAGATACTAGGCACCATACCCTAACAATCTTATTCGATTACATGATAGAACTCATCCAATCCCTACCATCCCCATAGCCTACAGCGGGGGATTACTCACTCATGGATGAGGGAAATAGTGATGGTTGATTGAGAGGCGTTGGTGATGACGATGGCGATGATTCTCTCCAAATTCCCCGTCCCGGCAGGGTGCCAGAACAAAGTTTCTGGTTCCGAATAGCGGTTTCTGGTAGTGGCGGCGAAGCGGAACTCTTTCTGGAAAAACATCGAACCCCCGTTGGTTTTTAGGTCAAGAGACATCTTATAGGCGAAGTGTCACATCCCAAAATTTTCCAAATTTTGAAATGTGAAAAATAAATAAACAAAAGAATTAATTGTTGAAATTTAGGGTAAAAAGAAACTTTTTGTTCCTAAATGGAAAAAATCAAAACCCTTCTTGAACAAACTTTGAATAAAAAGGAATCCAACAAAATTTCAATCAAATGAAATGCATTCATCAATGAATGTATCTTGAAAGTTAAACACTTGGAAAAATAAACCAAAACCCTAATGGAAGAAAATCATTTCCAAGATCTCTCTAAGACTATGGATTTGATCCATATAAAAATTTAGCAACAAACATTTATAAATGATCAAAAATGATAAATAAAAATATTATAAAACCATATAAATTGGTTTCATTTAATTTGGAGCCATGGATAAAAACTTATGAATTTAATAAGGTTAAATGAAATAATTTCCAAAGCTAATAAAGCTCCTAACTAATATCCATACCAAAATCTTGAGCAAAATAATCCTAAAACGATTTAAAAAGATAAACAAATATCAAATAAAAATATACAAATTGGAATCACTAATTTTGGACCTATAAATAAAAGATATGGATTTTATAGGATAAAGAAAGAAATGAAGAAATAAGGAATATTTAAAAGCCAAATTAAATCTTGGCCAAATCCATAAACAAATGAAAGTTATTGAATAATAAAAAAAGTAAAAGATTATTTAAATAAAATCATAAGGATTGAACAATATCCAATTTTATTTAAATAAAGACGATTAGCCTAAACTAAATAATAAACCCCAATAAAATTATTTAGAAGACAATTTAAATCTTGAATTAAATCCATAAGCAAATGGAATAAATATAATCCAAATTAATAAAGGAATAAACATTATTTAAATAAAAACTTATATGGACTTAAACCATATTGTTTTGAATAAAGACAAAATCCCTAATTGAAATGATTAATTAAATCATGAGTAAATAATAATTGATAATAGCCAAAGTGGATTAAAGTTATCTAATAAAATTAAAAAGAATAAAAGAATAATCAAATAAAATTATATGGTTTGGAACCATATTCAAATTCATTTAAATAAGGCAAAAGGCACAATTAAAAATAAATATTAAATCATAAGAAACTATTTGAAATAATTCAAGTAGAATATTGAATCACAATATTAAAACCTACTGAAAAGGTTTGAGAAACAATTGGGTTTAAACAAATCATTTAAATGAAATATTGTGGATTGAAAACATATATAAAATCTTGTGTAAATAAAGACAAACCATAAAGTGAATAAAAGAAATATTCTAAAATGGACTCTAGAATATATTAATAAACAGTAATAAAACCTACTGACAGTTGGGAAAAAGATTTGGAAAGAAATCTGAATTCAAATGAAGTTTAAATTCAAAACAGAAAAATGAGAAAATAAAAAGGAAAAAAGAAACAGAAAGAAAAAAATGAAACAGACCCCGCCCAACTAACCCCAGCCCATCAGGCCTAGCAGCCAGCCCACTCTCTCTCGCGAAACGCTTTCTCACCCGCGAACTAACCCGCGCCCTCACTGACCAGGAGACCCCACAAGTAAACCTCCACCTCGCTGACATCGTAACCCCACCGAACACGTCATCATAGTCTCCACCCCGCGACCAGTTCTTTCCCCCTCGTCACCGTTTCTGCCAATTAGTCCTCGCGTTAATTCGCATTAATGGCCGCGTTATTATCGCCTGTGACCTCGCCCTCTTAAACGCCATCGCCCCTCTCTCTTTCCCCTCACTCGCCGCTCTCTCTGCCCCTAGTATGCCTCAATTTCCCCTTGCGCCACCACTGCTCCGACGAGCATCTCCATCAAATTCCGGCGATGTCCGACAGCCTCCCACTCCCTGGCACCCACTAGCCTGCTCACCAGCATCAACCGCACACATCAGTACCTTTTCCTCGCCCGCGCGTGCCCTACAGCCTCTACAACAACAACGCTCGAGCGTCGCCGCAGTCTGCAGCAACTCCAGCCACCTCCCACGGTATTTCCTGACTGCCCCCTTTCCCCTCGTTGACACTCTCGTGCTTGCCATCGTATTGTGCATCTAACAGCACCATTCGTTTGCCTTAGCATGGTCCGTAGCCTCGCCAACAACGACACCAGAACGAGCCCGTCGACAGACACAACTCCGGCGAGCAATCCTCGTCGTCCTCATGCGCCCCTTCGCCGACGAAGACAACGCTGATTATCAGCATAGCCCTGCGAACCCGGTGAGCCTTTCCCCTTCCTTTCTTGCTTCCTAGTTCACCGGCAACATCGCTGACAGAGCGTCTCCGCCGCGCACCATTGTCGAGCGCCGCCAGATTTTGGTCAAGACATTTTAGATCGTTAAATGTTAATCCGATGGATGCGATAGAACATTTAGTGAAGGGGTACGCAATGATCTGAACCGCACAGATATAATTATATCCAACGGCTGTAGCTGCTCTATCCAGCCGAATCAGTACCGTCCAATGAGATTAAGACGCGTGACCTGTCCTGTTTGATTAAAATCCCAGAAATGATTTTAGATTGTTTAAAATTGTAAAATCCACAACTTTTGTTCTGTTTGGCCAAATTTTATATCAATGGAATCACAAAAATGCAAAATTTTCAACCATGCCCTTAGTTTAGCATTTTGCTTCTGGAAAATTGAATGTTTTTGCAGAAACATGTTTAGGACTATTTTGGTTATAAAATTTATTCTAAAAATGTTTTTAGGGTAAAATCTTTTGCAAATGCTTTGGTTTGAACCTATTGACCATAAAAACCAACTTTTGGATTTAAAAGTATATTTTGTGACACTAGGAATTATTCCTTTGAATAAAAAGATTTTCTAGTAAAATAAAAATGGTGCTTGATTTAAAAATGATTTTTGAGTGAAACCTTTTAGAAATGGATTTGTTTTAAACACTTTGACCATAAACACTAACATTTGTGTTTAAAAATATATTTGGCAAACACTAGAAATTGTTACTTTGTTTGAAAATCATTTCTAGCAAAACAAAAATGATTTAAATGGCATATTTTCACTAACTTAATTTTAAATTGTTTTACCACTTTTATAAATGATCAATAAGTGTTTTAAAATGTTTATAGCCTATTTGAAACCACCTTTCCAAATAAAACAATCTTTTGCATGCTTGCATCCATTGTTTTGTTTTCTTTATTTTATGTGGTGAATTGTTTGAATGCTAGTTTGAATTTGTGACTTGATTGAATTGTAGTGAAATTGGAAGAGTGTGACCATTGAAAGATCAAGGAGTGAATCTAGTTTATCTACTAAAAAGGCAAGTGGTGCTTCATAGATTTTGTCCTATTATTTTCACTATGCATTAGTGATATTTTGAGTAGGACTTGCATGGAAATTTTCTAAGTATAAGCTATGCCATGGGAAATCCTATATGATGTCTTAGTAGAATTATCCTAAGTTAGGAAACTTGCCATGTTATCATGCTTAGCTTAGCTAATATAAAACAAGGGTGGATTATATTCATACTATGAAATATTTCTAAGTCAATGACTTGTGTTTTGATTAATAAAACAACCATGTGAATGAATCACCTGGGTGGAATGGTGTGAAAGGTTTATATTGAGTGGTTACACAGGGCCCCATATTCATGGCCTACCCTAGTGTATCTCACTTGTGGAAAGCCACCTAGGAACAAAGAGATTTGAGATGTCAAATATTAAGAAGCTTCAAGTGCAGCCACATGGCATTATGGGCTCTGCCTGGATCATATAGGTTGCAATAACTTAGCCAAATGGACAGTTGGTGGTAGGGGTGATAGGTTTGGAGCGTGTCCATCTTGGTCTAAGGGAAGGCTTCTGAAAGATCTTGTCTCGATGCATGTCGAGTCTGGTGGTAGAAAGTGCACCACCTCTCTCTCTCGAGAGTAAAATCTAAGTACTTAGCCGTGTCCCCGGCAATGGACAATTTGAGCATAAAGACATGGAAGCTATTAAGGATATCCTCATACCAATTTCTAAGTTAAAATCTTGTGGTTGAACAGGGTAAAGGATCACCAATTTTCATAGGTAGATGCCTTGGGTGATTTTGACAAACAAAAACTTAGTGTTTTCAAATGATAAGAAAATTCTATTTTGAGCAAAGCAAGCCTAAGATCCACTTAGCCAAATGCATATAGATGATAGATACTACTATTCTACCATAGTATCACTTGCCAATACAATTCAAATGACCCTTGTGGCTGTAACTTATTATGTTGCAGGTTTGTTTGATCTTAGTGAAGTGTGTTGATTAGGATTACAAGTCTACAACCAACATGATTGCATGTGGCACTTTGAAGATGAAGGATTCCATGCTACATAGTTATTTCTGCTGCATTGTAATGAGATAGACAAATGAGCTATATAAGATGTAATGAATTATTTTATTCCTGGTTATAAAGTTGTACTATGACCTTTGTTTCTTGATATTACATCTTAAACTATGGATGCTAGCTATTGATCTAGGGACTAGCATTGTAAACACAGGGATCTCTACCTTATCAGGTTGGGACCTTTACACGAAGAGGGAGGCCGAGGGGGTGCCTGGGGCAGCCACCCTCCCTCTAGGCACGGGCTAGGCCCACCCGCGCGATAGGGGGTGTGGGCCCCTCAGGCCCCACTTCGTCCCGTATTCTGGCTCAGTGGATCTTCTGGTGAAATAGGATTTTTGGCATATTTTCCGAGATTTTTCCTGATAGTTGATTTTCTGCACAAAAACTAGACACCAAGGTAATTCTGCTGAAAAGAGTGTCAATCCATGTTAGTTGTATCTAAATCACACAAGTTTAGAGGAGAAACAACAACAAAAGTGTTCGGGAAAGTAGATACGTTTTGGACGTATCAACTCCCCCAAGCTTAGCTTATTGCTTGTCCTCAAGCAATAGTTGAAAACTGAGTGCGATAAAAGAACTTTCACGAACACATTTTCTTCATATGATGTATATATTCTCAGCACAGGAGTAGATACTTAGACAATTCATAATAAAGAGTATGCAACTAAGTCTACTCAATAGTCATTGCAAGCTATGAAGAGAAACCAACTCAATAATAAGTAGCATGAAACATAAACATAAGCAACATTGCAATGCTCATAAGAAGGTATGATAGAGTGGTATCTCCCTTGCCTTTGTTTGTAGAGCACAATATTAAATGCCAAGGCACCTCTGAAGTTCACATGAAGACTAAATGTAAAGATATCAGAGGTACAAGCATCAAAGTCATGACATAATTAACCAAATTTTGAGACAAACACAAGAACGACAACTATGCTCTCAACAAGGTGCTCATAGAATAAGTGGTGACTCAATAAGGAAGTGAAAAGGTTTTGAAAAGTTTGAAAGGCTTCCAAATGCTGAAAGTAAGGTACTCGTTAGCTTTGAGATCTCATTGCCCCTATCATAGGCATCTTTATATGGCTAAGGTGAAAGTGAGGTCCAATATGAGTTATATGCTTGACAGACCATAAACGAGAAATCCCATGTCCCTTGAGTACGAGGGCCTCACCTCATGCTACTCAACTTTAGTTACCGATAAGTTCTTGTCATCATAAATACATGCGTATCATAGAGAACCGCCAACGGGGTACCCCTCGTACATGATACATGAGCTATCCCATAATCAAAATGACAAGGCAAGCAGACAATGAGCATCTCAGTGATCTTTTTATTTGCTATTTGCATAGGTTTTTATTGAGGATGATTCACAGATTGCTCATTATGGTTATGCTGCAAGTTTCCACCATGATTAGGCATGGCTTAGGCTAGCGTCCCAGGAGTTTCTCTAACACACACACACACACACACATATATATATATATATAACTCCATGAACTCACAAGATCCCCTTTTATTTCACATCGACGACATCCGCAAACAAAAGAGCATGATATCAACTGGATATGTATCCATAAGTGTTAAAAGCGTTCCCCGTGACAACACGGTTCTGCAAACTCCCAGCCTATAATTTGCAAGCATATAACCTTCATGGACAGTCACAATGGTTCAGGTTTATTAAGTGCAAGGAATAAAGTGTGCCATCAAGTTCGTGAGAGCTTTACTAACTAACTTTCTCAAAACAAGCAAACATTTTATTTGGAATACAAGAAGGCATAATGAATATGCACTGAATAGCAAATGATGCTAATAGGTAGGTATGGTGGACACTGTTGGCAATATTGGTTTTGGGGAGGGTTGATGCACAAGTAGAGCTCATACTCAGTGCAAGTGAACGCTAGCAATAGAAAGGGAGCGACAAACGAGAGAGCAACAACTGCCATAATCATGTTTGCAACAAAACAAGACTAATTATGGCATGAAAATGATACAAGAACTCTAAGACAAAATAAGTCATCGAGGCTTACTGACTATTGTTTAGTCATATGCATGCGTGAGCATGTGCCAAGTCGATTCACATGAAACATTCAAAGGAGGATACCACAATATCATACCAAGTTATGAATAGAACAATGCAAGCAAACATTCATATGGCATGCTACAAACTATTAGCAAGCTGGGGCTGATCACAAGAAAGCAAGAACTACTAAGCATCCATGAATGACATACACCTTACATGAGCAGACTAAGCATACCCACAATGATAAGTATATGTACAAAAATGAAAACAAATAGAGTTCGTTACCAGCCTCTTACCACACCTCAAGTTGTCTTAATCTTCATTATTGCCCTTCACTTGTGTGGCTTGAATAATAACATGAAACCCAAACTCCACCGAGGACGGCTGAACTCTACAAAGAACTCACAAAACCAAAGAAGAAGAACAAATGTTTTTGGTGTTTTCGATTTTTAAAACAAGCAAACAAAGCAAAATATTTTTGGATTTTTCTTTAAGGCAAACCAAAGCTAAAAGGCAAAGAAACAAAACAAGAGAAACAACGAAAATACTTTTGGTCTTTTTGTGTTTTAAGAAAACAGAAACAAAAAACCAAAAAGAAAGCGAAACAATGGATATACAAAGAACCGACGAAGCATGATATATATAGATGAGTGTGATGTCAGTGTACCTCCCCCAAGCTTAGGCTTTTGTCCTAAGTGGGGCTCAAATCCATGGTGACCAAGAAGGTGCACCTCCGTAGTACGACGAGGAGGCCCCTTCGTCCTGGTACGAGCTCGAGGCCTCCCCTATGTAGTGCACAGAGGGGTCGTATGAGGGCGCGTCCCCCTGGTAATGTCCGTGGAAACCACGAATTCATAGATGCTCGTCCATCTCCTCCTTGGAGCGTGACCAAGGTCCCTAGGAAATACAAAACAAAGTGGTTTGGGGCAGATGAATCTCTCTCTCTCTCTCTCTCTCTCTCTCTTCCCCGTCAGTAAACAACATTCTATAAACCAGACTCTCAAGGGTAGAGCCAGCAGTGACAAAGTGACACGCTTTCATGGTAGCAAGATCAAGCCTCCAAGGAGCCAAAACTATATCATTTGGATCAACAGCAAGGTCTAAGGCAACAACAACACGCGCAGCAATAATTCCCCCATAAATGGGTCCCTTAGCAGCTAAGCGGAGAGCAATGAGAGAACCAAGATTGTACCTGGTTTCATTGTTGAGTGCAGCAGCTAGGAAGGCCAAATGATAGTTGGAAATATTGCTAGTGTTCTCCCTACCAAGAATACTAGTGGCAAGATAATAAGAAAAATACCTGATAGCTGGGAGTTGAATATTTCTTATCTTTCCCTGCTAGGCTCTACGGTCATCATCATTAGTTATCCCGCGGTAGATCTCCAACAAATCAGTGGGTTGATATGGAATCTTCTTCACCGTCCCAGCCGTACCAATACCCAGGATCTCACAAAATTTCTTCAATGTCATGGAGTAAGGCCTGTTATAGATTTTGAAAGACACATCTGGTTTGAACAGGTTCTTAGAAAAAGAGAAACTCTCCACAAAGGTTTTAGTGAGCGTAGCATACTGCACACTCTCATCCTGCATATAACTTGTTAGTCCAACCCTCCGAACCAAGGTTAGGAAATCATTTAGAATCCCAGCAGCCCGCAAAAAGGTTGGACAAGGAAAGGTAGAAGGGTGCGCATCCCCCTCATCTCCCTCGTCGTCAAATCGCGGTGTAATGAGATCCTCATTGTATGAGGGCCTAGCTCAGGAGGATGATCTTGAAGGCCTTGTACTTCTAGGTGCATCGCTCTCAAATATTTCACCATAGGTGTGGTTGTCCATGACCCTTTTTTCTGAAATTTTTAGACAAACATCAAACCAAGTGATTTCCAAGTTGATAAATGATGATAAACTACTATAGGAACTTGCTAAAGGGCTACACATGCATCAAAATGAAATATCTAAGCATAGAACAAGCATGCAATATCACACAACCTAGCACCTATAGCAGCAAAATACTCAAGATACAATCTACCAATCAAAAATCTAATTGGACAAGCAGAGGAGGCACATACCAAGGAGCAATCCCTAAAAAAATCAGTAGCAGAGATGGGCTGAGCAAGGAGATCGAAAATCGGGAGCAAGAATAGCAAGAACTCGAGCTTGAGAAAGTTTTTTGGTGTTTTTTGGGAGAGAGAAACAAGGTGGCTGGGAGGAGGCATCTTGGAGGGCCACAGGTGGGCCACACCAGGCCAGGTGCCACCTGGGGCTGGCCGCGCCACTAGGGGGTGTGCTGGCTTGGTGGGTCCCCCTGGGCCACTCCAGGTGTCCCTCTGCCCTTTTTCGAGGAAAAATTTAATATGAATTTTCTGGAATTTTTCGGGAAACTTTATTTTTGGCCAATTTTCAGGGTATGAAAATTGATTTTCTCGCAAAAAAGATTTTTTAGAAGAATCAAAAGCAAACCAAAACTACAGAAGTTCTAAGACACTCTAACAATCAAACAACTAGCAAAACCAAAGCTAACAAGAGAAAAAGCAAAGACTAGTAAGGAGAAAAGTAAAAGTGAGCAAGTATAACCATAGTGAAAACATTATTCGTTCATTAAAATCCTTTTGTTAACAAGGTTGATCAGGTCTTGTTACCAAAACAATATTATATGAAACAAAACTTTGCATTCCACAAGGTGATTATGTTACCTCAAACTTGATAGAAATGGTGCCAATCATAATAGTTTCAAAACTTTCTTGTGGAATGGGACAATATATTTCTCCAACCTCGATGCTCTCAATATTTTCACTGGAGTTTATACAATAGCTCTTAGCAACCTTCTTGGGGAAATAAACAGTATGCTCTTTGTCATTAATATTAAATGTTACTTTTCCTTGATTATAGTTGATGATAGCACCTGCAGTATTAAGAAAATGTCTCCCAAGAATAATAGACATATTATCATCTTCAGGCATTTCAAGCACAACAAAATCAGTTAAAACCAAGCAATTATGAGCCACTTGAACAGGAACATCCTCACATATACCAACAGGAATAGTAGTTGACTTATCAGCCATTTGCAAAGATATATCAGTTGGTATCAACTTTTCTAGCTGCAGTTTCTTGTAGAGAGAAAACGGCATAACACTAACTCCACCTCCCAAATCACATAAAGCAGTTCTAACATAATTGTTCTTAATAGAGCAAGGAATAGTTGGTATACCTAGATCACCAAGTTTCTTTGGAACCTTACCATTGAAGGAATAATTAGCAAGCAAAGTACAAATTTCCTCATTAGGAATCTTCCTTTTATTAGAGACAATATCCTTCATATAATCCTTCATATACTTTGAATAAGGAGGCAACTTAATAGCATCAGTCAAAGGAATTTGCAAAAATAAGGGTTTCATCCACTCACAAAACTTGTTGTAGTGTTCTTCCTCCTTTGACTTGTGTTTCTTATTTGGACAAGGCATAGGTTTCTGCACCCAAGGTTCTCCCTCACTACCATGTTTTTTAGCAATACAATCTTCCTTAGTGTACCTAGTGTTCTTAGTGTGCTTCTCAGGTTCTTCCTCAACTTCCTCCTTATCAGGAGCATCATTTTTATCATTACCACTCTCAGTTTCAGCATCGGAGACAGATATACTATTAGGATCTATAGCAGGTTCAAGTGGTTCCTCAACTATTTTATGTTTCCTTTTCTTTCTCTTACGAGGACTACCACTACTTTCACCTTGTTGAGAATCCTGCTCAATGCTTTTAGGGTGTCCTTAGGGATATAAAGGATCTCGAGTAGCTATACCACTCCTAGTTCTAATTCCATAAGCATGTTTATCGCCCGAGGCATTAACTAGCATATCCTTTTGTACCTTAACAAGTTGATCAATTTGAGTTTGAACCATTTGAAAGTGTTTACAAAGCATTTTAATATCATTAGCAGTTTTTTCCACAATATCTTTCAACTCATTAATAGCTCTAGAGTTTTCAGATAAATGATTCTGAACTTGTTTATTAAAATTACCTTGTTCAACAATAAATGTGTCAAGTTCCTCTAAGCATTGATCAGGAGGCTTACCATAGGGAATACCACCTTCATCAAAGTGGAGATAGTGTACCTCAATAGTAGATGAGTGGGGAATTGGCTTACATGATTCTTCTATAGGAGGTAGATTCTTCACATCTTCAGCTCTAATACCTTTCTCCTTAAGACATTTCTTAGCTTCTTTCATCACTTCATCATTTAATGCAATCATTACCCTCTTCTTTGGTGTTGGTGTTGGAACTGGTTCATGCACAACTGGTTCAGGAGTTGTAACATCCCAAAAATACTAAACTTGGATCATCAAACTCTAATCATCAAAATTAGGGTTAACAAAAACTTTTCCAATTAAACTATGAAAGCATTCTTATGTGTGTATTAAAATTTGGATTCTTTTGAATTGCCTTGGTTGTGTGTTTGTTTGCTTGTAAAATGATGCTTAGGTGAAATAAACATCATCTAAACAATCCCCACACTTTTCCCAAAGACAAACAAATCAAAACAAACAAATTAAGTGAATGGTTACTTTGGCCAAATTAACTCCTATGCCTACTTTGGCTATCCCTAACTTTCAAAACTTAACAGAAACATGTATGGATCTTTGCACCCCTTGATAATACTCATAACAAAGTACCAAGGCCCACCTTGTGATAATCCAAAAACATTTGAATGCATAGTTTAAATGACAGTTTAAAATTGAATCCATTTCATATGGGAAGATCCCACTTTTTCAAAAACCACTCAAAAAGCTCAATTTTCAAAACTCAAGCATCCACAAACTCACCAGCACATGCCTAGCACACCCACCAAAAATATTTTCAAAATTCAAAACTTGAGTTCTTGCGGCCATTTCATCAAACACTTGGAGGCAACAAATCAATCTGGCCAAACTTCACTGTTTTGAGCAGTAATTTGGCTAAGCAATGTGAACCATTGATCACCCTTGTCTCCTCCAGTGCCAACCAGTGATTGGACCAACCCTAGCCCCTACCCTTTGCCCCATGCCATGCCAACCCGAGCACCCCCTTGCCAGCCGACCATGGCAAGCTAGCAGGAGCGTTCGACGCGCCTAACCACCATGTCCAGGAGGCAGCCCACCGTCCACCGCCACCCCCTGTCCAGCGCTCGAACCCTGCCATCCACTGGACCACACGCCCAAGCCATGCCAAGATTCGCTGAGCGTATGCCGAGAGCACGCCAGAGCGCCACCCTCGACACACGCCCACAAACCCCGCGCCGCCCTCGCCGCGTGCATACGTGATCACCACCGCCCCAGCAACTCCGCAGACACCCCCGTTCGCCGCCCCATGCCTCACAGCCACCGCTCGCCGTCGAAGATGCCGCCTCTGCCGCGCAGAGCACCGCATGTTCCCGACCGTTTGCCACCGCCCCTACACGTTCATTAAAGCCCTAGAGCATCGCCAGGAGACCACCGATCGATCGCCAACCCCAGCCATGCCGCTAGCTGCCCGTAGCCATGTCGCCACCGTCGCCTGCCCATCCCGTCCGGTCTCGCCGTCGGGCCTATAAAAGGAGGCCACCCCCAGCCGATTGAAGCACACCATCTCACTCCCCTCACCTCACTGATCGTTCCACCCCTTAGCCGGAGCAAGGCGAGAAGTGCATCGTCTAAATTGCGCCGGAGCTCGCCGCTGCAGAGGAGAAGAGGAGCCGTTGATTTCGTCCACCCCCGGAGCTGCTGCGACCACCCCTGAGTTCGCCGTCGTCCACTTCGTCGTTTGCTTGCCTCGCCGTCGTTGCTGGAGCCCTGGTATGCCCCCTATGCACCCCCACTGAGCCGCTAGGGTTCGAGCTCGCCGGTGACCTGTTCATCGTCAACGACGACCCTCAGCCATTGATCTCACTTCTAATCCAACACACCACATCGCCCCGTACCGCTTCGCGTTTAAAGAGCCACTGACCGGTGGAACCCCCCTGTCAGCTGAGCCCCACGCTGCGGAGTGAAACTGGGCCGACCCAATAACCCTTCCCGCGCAGCCCACTCGTTTGAATTTAGATTTTTCTATTTTGATTCAAACACAGTTCTGTACCTAGTTTCAAAAATCAACCCAACTCGATTCAGTGAACCAAATTGAATAAAACAAATTTTGTTAGAAATGTCTTGAAATTCTAATCCAAGCCCGTTGGATTCAAATCATTTGGATCTGTAGATCACCCTTGGTAAAAATAACAAGGCAGAAGCTTTTCTGCATTCAAACATTTTTCAAAATTAAACCATAATAGCTTTTGAGTGGATTCCAACTCTCAAAAATCACATTTGATCATACCTATCAAAATATATAAAAATATATGGGTTTACTTACAAAAATAATGTCCAAGTAATAAAAGAATGCCACATAGGCATTTCTAGTCGCTTTATTTAATTAAAATAAAAAGGTTAAACCTTATTAAATTGTGACACCACTTTAAATCACATTCCCATGCACTGAAATATGTGGTGATGACATGTGTTAACATGATCCGATGTTTGGGTTTGGAGAATATTAAATCTTAAGTAGTTTTTCTATGAGTAGAAATTACTTTTCTAAAAATAAAATCAATAAGACAAATGCTTTAGTCTTGTAATGTTAGTGATGATGCTAGATCATCTATAGAACCCTTTTGTGTGATGATTGTAAGTAGTTAAGTATTGTTTGGTGATTGTGTACCTCGTATTTATTCATAGACGCTAGTAACGACCAAGGATACGAGGAGGAAGGAGGATACTACGAAGAAGAAGCCGAGGAGAACTTCAACCACTGCTCTGCACAAGGCAAGCCTAATACTACTAGTTGAATGTGCAAGCTAACACTTGCAATTATGAAAGTATATAACCTACGCAATGCACTAAGCATGCTTGGTTGGACACATTTGATGATACCCAATCCTAGTTTTACTTGCAAGCTTTATAATTTATTTTCTTTATCAAAGCTATTCCTTAGAGTTTATTTAAGTGACTTGTAGATTCTAGGAAGATATTTGAAGGTTGCATAAAGAGCATTAAATTTGGCCTCTGCTAGATAATCTTGATGTCATCCCAAGGTAGGAGATGGTACTTAGTTAAAACTCCACTTGTTTACCACCCTTCATTAGTACTCACCCCACTTGTAGATGCTAGTGCTAAGCATAAAACTTGATCAACTTTAGATGGGAATACTTGGTGGAAAAATGGTTATGAAAACCTTGGAATGATGGATCATTCTACTAAGATGTTTTGACATGTGTTTCCAAACACCAGAGGATTTTGGATGATGAAAATATTAAGGCATGAGCCTTCGCCCTTTATAAAACTGATGGTTTTCTGGATGCGATACCATTCCAATTTTACCGTACAACCACAATACCCGAGAATTGGGTAGGGCTTGACTGGAAACTTATATACTTTAGTATGGGTTCCCTCATGGCCAAGGTCTGAGCTGAGGCTACCTTGTGAAGATTGTCCACCTATGAAGTACCCAAGATGACAGTTGGTCATGGTTGGGAGGCCAAACTCACAGAAGAGGTACTTATACTAGGGCATGTAATTGAAAGGTTAGGATTGATTATCCGCATAATGAGTATGGTGAATTCAGGATTTGTTCCTGAAAGATGTGTCGAATGTTGTGGTGAAAGTGTACAATCTCTGCAGAGTGTCAAACTATTCGAATAGCCGCGTCTGCGGTTATGGACAGTTGGAGTGGCCATATTGTTCCCCCGTCAGATGTTTTCAAAATGACTTGTGAAATGAATTGAGATTTTTACTTGACCACAACAGAGTTGTGATATGAGATACAAGTTCCCACTTAGGTGTTATAAAATTTGACTAGCTTTCTCTTGCTTCTGAACTTAGTAGAGGTAAATCTGGATTTTTGCAAAACAACCCTAGAGCTTAGTGTTATACTACAAAAACCCCCTTCACTTGTTAGTATTAGTTTGCGAGTACTTAAAGAGTACTCATGGCTTTGTCCCTGGCTATTCCCGTGGCCAGACTATGAAGAGGAGTACCAGGATGATGGACCCCAGGAAGGTTACGACAACTAGGATCATCTCCCATCGTCAGCATTGCCTGTGACCCCGAAGATGGAGCTTCACCTACGCTACCATTATTATTACGTATTTCCGCTGCTTGAGTTGTATTAAGAACTGGATCATGAGATCCTTATTTGTGTAAGACCTTATGTATGGTTTGTAATGGATGATGTACTGTGGTATCCAATTCTGTTATGTCTCACAAAAATGGTAATCCTGGGATTGCGATGTATGGCATAACAGGCATCTGGGATTAAAAATCCGGGTGTTGACAAGTTGGTATCAGAGCCATCCTGACCATAGGAGACCCTAGTTAGAATGGACGTTTGAATCAAAAACTTAGTTTCAAAACCAAAGGAAGCAAATATTTACAAAAACTTATTCCCATTCTTATCACTCTACTTCTTTCATGAAAATTCATGTTCCTCAAAAACTCTTGCAAAATTCATAAAATTTGACACACTTGATCATTCTACTAACTTACTCATCCTATATTATTATAGATGGACGTGAAGTACAACAAGTTTTATCAGTTGGGGAATGGAGGAGACCTTATCTTTGAGCGGGATTTGGACCAGCTTTCGGAACTTCTGGAGCGTACGCATCCCGAGTTCTTCGGAGCTGAGCTCAATGATCAAGGAGGAGAAGATCTGCAGTGTCTAATTGTTGCAAGTCTCCGAGGAAATATTGAACCTCCCACTACCGAGGGAATCCAATTCACCTTAAGAGAGAACAACTGGCTCGATGGACTTGCCAGGGCCATGCAGGAAGCTCTTGCCCGTCTGTGTGGGCAGAGTATCAACCAGATCAAGGGTACCCACTTTGACTTTTGTCCAAGGCGTGATGCTAATGGACAGCCACTGGAAGCCCCATACCACCTCGAGCTGAAGACTCAGTTGGACCACCTTAGCTTCATGATGTACGATCATCAGCAGGAATTGGACAATTGCCGTGACTACTCTAACCACAAGTCCGCCATCATCAAGACGAAGGATCAGACCATCGCCATGTTAGCAAAGGATCACAAGTCTCGCTGCCGTCAGCTTGACAAGAAGGAGCGCATCATTACCCGTCTTCGCCACCGTATCTCGGATTTGGAGGAGACCATCCATGAGAGAGACATGTAGTGGAGGAAAGAGAGAATGCAGGAGAGGATCTTCGTGGAGACCCCTACTCCTATCTCAGCGATGATGATGATTTTCTGGAGGATCAGGCTATGGACTTCTTCACCGATGAGGATGATTTCGCCTTCATCGATGACGATGAGGATGACAACTACACCGACTCCGAGAAGTAGTAGCACTTGAGCACTAGCGTAGTGAGTTGTATTCAGTCCCACTGTATCGTAGTTTCTAGAATGGTTCTTAAAACCATTTGTTTACCTTTTTTGTGGTGTGTGTTTGTATCGTGTGCTATGAATGAATGAATGAAAATCAAGTTGCTGGAAAAATCTGAGTCAAACTTTAAAAACTTTTCAAAGTCCCAGAACCTTAGAAATTTCCCTCTTTTCTCATGATCTATCTCAATCTTCAGATGCCACGCAGAGGAAGTGGTTCATCCCCGGACCCGATGTTGCAGATCCTGCAAATGTTGGTTTCTGACCGTGAAGCTGAAAGAGCCTAACGTCAAGCCAACCTAGCCACCCTTCAGCAGATAGCTCAGCTGGCCCACAATAATCAAGGCCAAGGAAATCAGGACAACCATGGATCTAAGCTCAAGAATTTCCAGAATACCAACCCACCTGTTTTCACTAAGTCGGAAGAGCCCCTAGATGTAGACGATTGGCTGCAAACCAGGGAAAACAATCTGGAAGTCGCCGGAGTGGAAGCTAACGAGAAAGTTTTGTTCGCCACCCACTATCTAGCCGGAGATGCAAGAGCATGGTGGAACAGCGTTCGTGCAATGACCGGAGGACAGATGATGACCTAGGAGGAATTCAAGGTCAAGTTCAGCAGAACCCATGTGCCACCGGGTTTGATCAAGAGAATGAGAGATGAGTTCAGAGATCTGAAGCAAGGAAGGATGACCGTAGTGGAATACCGTGACAAATTTTTGTCATTAGCTAGGTATGCCCCGGATGAGATCGACACTGAAGCCAAGAAGAAAGAAAGATTCCTGAATGGTCTGCACGATGAGATGCAGACTGTGTTAGTCAATATCCCCTTTCCTGATATTGAAGCCCTTGTCGACTCTGCTATCCAGATGGAAGGAAAGATCAACCAAGCCAATGAGAACCGCAAGTGTCACATGATGCATCAGCCAGGAACCCATCAGACCCCAAAGTATCGCCCTAACCCATCTCCAGGATTTGCCCGAGAACCAACAGACCCCCGATGAACCGTCCGACCTATCCCAACCGTGGAAACCCTAGGCCTGGAGGAAATCACAACAACTCCGGCAAATCTAAAAATTTCAACCATGCACCACCCAAGTTCAACAACAACAACAATGCTACCGCCAACACCAACATTGCCCCGAGGACTGGAAACAATGTTGTGCCTGTTGCAGCAAAGGACAAGTCGCAAGTGACTTGTTATGACTGTGGAAATAAGGTTCACTACTCCAATGAGTGCCCCAAGAAGAATGCCGCAGCCCCCAATGCAAATGCCCCAGCTCAGCAGCAGCATCGTGTTCAGCCATGAAGAAGGTTTGCCCCAGGGAATTCACTCAACCACAACGGCCTTTTTTTTCTCATGCATGCTGAAGAAGCCCAGGAAGCACCAGACGTCATGCTGGGTATGTTTTCTGTTAATTCAGTACTTGCTAGAGTGTTGTTTGATTCTGGTGCATCGCACTCATTTGTCACCAAATAATTTGCATGCACTAGTAAGATTCAACCAACCAAACTGAAGCATGTTATGATTGTTCAAATCCCCGGTTCAACCACCAAAGCTAGGCAAATTTGCAAAGCCGTCCCTATCCAAATCCATGGCATAGATTTTTATGCTAATCTGATAGTACTCGGAACTAAAGGTTTGGAAGTAGTACTAGGAATGGATTGGATGTCTAAACATAAAGGATTGATTGACTGTGCCAAGAAATCCATAACCATGACCAATACAGCCGGAATATCAGTCGAGCATATATCTGAAACCTTACCTTGTCAATTCAAGTGCAACAAGAGTATATCCCAACCTACTATTGACCAAGTCCGAATAGTCTGTGAATACCCCGATGTATTTCCAGATGTTTTGCCCAGTATGCCCCCAGATCAGGATATCGAGTTTATCATTGAACTAATCCCCGGGACAGGACCCATAGCTCAGAGACCCTATAGTATGAACCCGTCTGAACTAGAAGAACTAAAGAAGCAACTGGATGCCATGCTGGAAATTGGATTAATTCAACCAAGTGCGTCACCATGGAGATCACCTGTATTATTTGTGGACAAGAAGGATGGAGGTAACCGTTTGTGTACGGATTATCGGAATTTGAATGATGTCACTATCAAGAACAAATATCCATTGCCCAAGATAGAAAATTTGTTTGATCAGTTTACCGGTGCCAAAGTGTTTTCTAAGATTGATCTTAGAACTGGCTATCATCAACTCAAGATTCACGCAGAGGATATTCCCAAGACTGCCTTTACCACCCGATACGGATTATACGACTATACCGTCATGTCTTTTGGATTAACCAATGCCCCCGCTTATTTCATGAATCTCATGAATAAGATTTTTATGGACTTCCTGGATAAGTTTGTCGTTGTTTTCATCGATGACATTCTGATTTATTCCAAATCAGAATAAGAACATGAGCTACACCTAAGGACCATTCTTGGAACCCTTAGAGAGCATCAGTTGTATGCCAAGTTTAGCAAATGTGAATTCTGGTTACATGAGGTAGGATTCCTCGGTCACATTGTATCAGCCGGAGGAATTGCCGTTGACCCTGCAAAAGTAAAAGATGTAGAAGATTGGCAAGCCCCAACCACTCAAACCCAAGTTCGTGCATTTCTCGGATTGGCGGGATATTACCGCAAGTTCGTAGAAGGATTCTCGAGTATCGCCAGACCCATGACCCAATTGCTGAAGAAAGACAAGAAGTTTGAATGGACGGACAAATGTGAAGAGAGTTTTCAAGAACTCAAGAGAAGATTGATTTCAGCCCCCATCTTAATCATGCCGGATATCACGAAGCCCTTCGACGTGTATTGTGATGCATCCAAGATCGGTCTCGGATGTGTGCTAATGCAAGAAGGCAAATTTATATCTTATCTATCCCGACAACTGAAACAACATGAGCAGAATTACCTAACCCAGGACCTCGAACTCGCAGCCGTAGTTCTAGCCCTAAAGACATGGAGGCATTACCTGATGGGAAATCGTTGTGAGATTTATTCGGATCACAAGAGCCTGAAGTATATATTCACTCAGAAGGAGTTGAATATGAGGCAGAGAAGATGGATTGAGCTAATCAAGGATTACGACCTGGACATTCACTATCACCCTGGTAAAGCCAACGTGGTATCAGATGCCCTTAGCGGTTGTCGCTTGAACTCCATGATTTTGAAGGAGCAACCAAGCTTGCACAAAGAGATGGAAGATTTTCGAATGGAATTAGTAAGTGAAGGATTTTTGGCTAGCATAGAAATTCAACCCACTTTGATCAGCCAGATCAAAGAGGCGCAGAAAGGAAATGCTAGTATCACCGTATCGGTACAGGCAAAGTACCCGGATTCACCGAAGACGAAGGAGTTCTGTGGTACAAAGGACGCCTTTGTGTACCAGCAGATTCTGAGTTGAAAGAAGTAATTCTGAGGGAAGCTCATGATACTCTTTATTATATCCACCCCGGAGGAACGAAGATGTATCAAGATTTGAAAGAGCAATTTTGGTGGCATAAGATGAAGAGAAAAATCGGAAGCTATATCGCCAAGTGTGATATATGCCAGCGAGTCAAGGCAGGATATCAAAGAACCGCTGGATTGTTGCAACCATTGCAGATTCCGGAATGGAAATGGGATTCCATTGGAATGGACTTTATCACCGGATTTCCTACTTCTAGTAGGGGAAATGACTCTATCTGGGTCATAGTGGACAGATTGTCCAAAGTCGCTCATTTCTTACCCTTCAAGACCACATATCAGAGTTCGAAGCTAGCGGAGTTATACATCGCTAGAATCGTCAGTTTGCATGGAGTCCCCAAGAACATCGTGTCGGATCGAGGAACTCAGTTTACCTCGAGATTCTGGAAGAAAGTCTAAGAAGGTTTAGGAACCCGCCTAGATTTCAGCACCGCGTATCACCCTCAGACCGATGGACAAACGGAGCGAGTAAATCAAATACTCGAAGATATGCTGAGAGCATGTGTGTTGGAATATGGATCTAAGTGGGAAGACTGTCTGCCGTTTGCAGAATTTTCATACAACAACAGTTATCAAGCTAGTTTGCAAATGGCCCCATTTGACTTCATGTATGGAAGGAAGTGCCGCACCCCTTTGAACTGGTCGGAAGTAGGAGAGAGTCAGATTTTCGGACCTGACATCCTACAAGAAGCAGAAGAGAAGGTTCACAAGATTCGTGAGCACTTCAAGACAGCCCAGTCCAGATAGAAGAGTTACGCCGACAAGAGACGTCGAGACCTCGCCTTCAACATAGGAGATTTTGTGTATCTGAAAGTGTCGCCATAAAAAGGAATGCAGCGTTTCCAACTGAAAGGAAAGTTAGCCCCCCAGATATATCAGACCCTTCAAGATTCTGAACCGTCGAGGAGAAGTGTCGTATCAATTGGAACTGCCCGAAGAGATGTCAGCCGTGCACAATGTGTTCCATATCTCATTACTTCGCAAGTGCCTCGAAGATCCGGAGAAGACCGAAGTATTCAAGAATATTGATCACCGGACCATAGAAATCAACGATGACCTATCCCGAAGTACCCATCCGTATTTTGGAAGAAGCTTTCCAAACTACCAGAACCCGACGCATCAAGTTTCTCAAGATTCAGTGGAGCAACCACACAGAAGAGGAAGCTACATGGGAGCGCGAAGATCACATCAGGACGAAGTTTCCGGATCTCTTCAAATCCTAGGTAATCTTTTCGTCCTTTTTCAAATCTCGGGACGAGATTTTGTTTGAGGGGGAGGTTTGTAACATCCCAAAAATACTAAACTTGGATCATCAAACTCTAATCATCAAAATTAGGGTTAACAAAAACTTTTCCAATTAAAACTATGAAAGCATTCTTATGTGTGTGTATTAAAATTTGGATTCTTTTGAATTGACTTTGTTGTGTGTTTCTTTGCTTGTAAAATGATGCTTAGGTGAAATAAACATCATCTAAACAATCCCCACACTTTTCCCAAAGACAAACAAATCAAAACAAACAAATTAAGTGAATGGTCACTTAGGCCAAATTAACTCCCATGCCTACTTTGGCTATCCCTAACTTTCAAAACTTAACAGAAACATGTATGGATCTTTGCACCCCTTTATAGTACTCATAACAAAGTACCAAGGCACACCTTTTGATCATCCAAAAACATTTGAATGCATAGTTTAAATGACAGTTTAAAATTGAATCCATTTCATATGGGAAGATCCCAATTTTCCAAAAACCACTCAAACAAGCTCAATTTTCAAAACCCAAGCAGCCACAGACTCACCAGCACATGCCTAGCACACCCACCAAAAATATTTTCAAAATTCAAAACTTGAGTTCTTGCGGCCATTTCATCAAACACTTGGAGGCAATAAATCAATCTGGCCAAACTTCACTGTTTTGAGCAGTAATTTGGCTAAGCAATGTTCAACATTGATCACCCTTGTCTCCCCCAGTGCCAACCAGTGCTTGGACTGTAGGGTTCGCAGCATAGAAAACAAAAAATTTCCTACGATGTGAACTATATACCAAGATCTATCTACTAGATACAAACAACGGGCGGATGTATATCCGTAGAGAACATACCCTCGAAGACCGACAAAGCTTAACGAGTTCAACTCGTGGTTGATGTAGACGATCTCTTGCCGATCTCAAGATCGAGAGGAAGTCCTAGCGCCGCAAATCAGCAGCGCATCCGTGCTCGCACACACGTTCGAGGCACCGAGCAACCTCCGCCTCCTCGCTCCAGCGATGCAGCGGAAGCACAATTCTTTCTTGCCGAATAGCCACCGGGAACATGTATCTCGCTAGTCCGAGACCATGGGGGATAAATTCTAGAGGGGGAGAGAGATCCTTCACGAGGAGGTGTGAGAGACAAGTGAGGAGGGGGGATCCTTTTATAGGAGGGGGCACCCAAGGGGTGGTGCCCGCCATGGGGCTGCCCTCCCTCCTTCATTCATGTGGGTGGACACTCCACTCACAAAATGCCCTTTAAAATCCCTCCACTCAAAAGTCCACTCAAATTCCCATTAAATTTCCACCAAATTTAATGCAAACTCTCATTAAATAAAACTCTTTTATTTTATTCAGAATTTTGTCAATTACTTTAATGACAAACATTCAAAAATAACCCCTTGCTAGAATTCTATTTCACATGCATAACCACTTTATGCAATTTCACCCGAAAACCTGTTTCGGTATCTAGTGAAATAAATTCCTGCGCTTGTTCATTCTTTCGGCATGAAACATTTGCTCCAATTGGATGTCGGTGTCTCTTAAGTGTGTCACCCTACGGTTCGTGAATAATGCGGACATGATCGAGACTCCTCTCGGATCAATAATCAGAAGCGGGATCTGGAGACCCATACTGACTCCCACACATTCAACGATGACTTTCTTGTGATCGTCGGAACCTTTTACGCTAGTATCTTAATCCCTTTGTTTCACGATATATTACATGTCCGAGATTCGATCATCGGTATCTCCATACCTAGTTTGATCTCGCATCGACATGCACTCTTTTCGTTCTGTGATATAACATTCTAGTGATCAAATCACTTGCTTGCAAGCTAATCAATGTGATATCACCGAGAGGGCCCAGAGTATATATATCCGTCATCGGGATGAACAAATTCCACTCTCTATCCATGAGCCTCAACATAACACTTTATTAGTTCTGAATCCATCTTTATAATCACCCTGTTATGGTGTGACGTTTGATGTTATCAAGAAACTCTTCCGGTGTTAGTGATTGACATGATCTCATGGTCTAAGGATTAGGATCACTTTAAGTTGTTATAGCAATATAAACTCAATGACTTTGATCGTAATGCTATACTTCGGATGAATGTTCATCACACCATTACACTAATGTTGTGATCCCGTTATTAACAACATCCAATGTCCATGATCAGGAAACCTTGATCATCTTGTTAATCAACGAGCTAGTTTATGAGAGAGGCATAACTAGGAACTTTCTGTTTGTTTATTAAACACACATGTATTAACGTTTCCGTATTAATACAATTATAGCATGCAAAATAAACATCTATCATATACTTGGAATACACATAATAAACACTTTATTATTGCCTCTCAGGGCATATTCCCTTCATGGACCAACCCTATCCCCTACCCTTTGCCCCATGCCATGCCAACCCGAGCACCCCCTTGCCAGCCGACCATGGCAAGCTAGCAGGAGCGTTCGCCGCGTCTAGCCACCATGTCCAGGAGGCAGCCCACCGTCCACCGCCACCCCTGTCCAGCGCTTGAACCCTGCCAGCCACTGGACCACACGCCCAAGCCATGCCAAGCTTCGCTGAGCATATGCCGAGAGCGCGCCAGAGCGCTACCCTCGACACACGCCCACAGATCGCGCGCCGCCCTCGCCGCGTGCATACGTGATCACCACCGCCCCAGCAACCCCGCAGACACCCCCGTTCGCCGCCCCATGCCTCACAGCCACCGCCCACCGTCGAAGACGCGCCTCTGCCGCGTAGAGCACCGCAGTTCCCGACCATTTGCCACCTCCCCTACACACGCATTAAATCCCTAGAGCATCACCAGGAGACCACCGATCGATCGCCAACCCCAGCCATGCCGCTAGCTTCCCGTAGCCGTGTCTCGCCGTCGGGCCTATAAAAGGACCACCCCCAGCCGATTGAAGCACACCATCTCACTCCCCTCACCTCACTGATCGTTCCACCCCTTAGCCGGAGCAAGGCGAGCAGCGCATCGTCTAAATTGCGCCGGAGCTCGCCGCTGCAGAGGAGAAGAGGAGCCGTTGATTTCGTCCATCCCCGGAGCTGCAGCGACCACCCCTGAGTTCGCCGTCGTCGACTTCGTTGTTTGCCCGCCTCGCCGTCATCGCTGGAGCCCCAGTATGCCCCCTATGCACCCCCACTGAGCCGCTAGGGTTCGAGCTCGCTGGTGACCTGTTCATCGTCAACGACGACCCTCAGCCGTTGATCTCACTTCTAATCCAACGCACCACATCGCCCCGTACCGCTTCGCGTTTAAAGAGCCACTGACCGGTGGAATCCCCTGTTAGCTGAGCCCCGTGCTGCGGAGTGAAATTGGGCCGGCCCAATAACCCTTCCCGTGCAGCCCACTCGTTTGAATTTAGATTTTTCTATTTTCATTCAAACACAGTTCTGTACCTAGTTTCAAAAATCAACCTAGCTCGATTCATTGAACCAAATTGAATGAAACCAATTTTGTTAGAAAGATCTTGAAATGCTTAATCCAAGCCCGTTGGATTCAAATCATTTGGAACTGCAGATCACCCTTGGTAAAAATAACAAGGCAGAAGCTTTTCTGCATTCAAACATTTTTCAAAATTAAACCATAATAGCTTTTGAGTGGATTCCAACTCTCAAAAATCACATTTGATCATACCTGTCAGAATATATAAAAATATATGGGTTTACTTACAGAAATAATGTCCAAGTAATAAAAGAATGCCACATAGGCATTTCTAGTCACTTTATTTAATTAAAATAAAAAGGTTAAACCTTATTAAATTGTGACACCACTTTAAATCACATTCCCATGTACTGAAATATGTGGTGATGACATGTGTTAACATGATCCAATGTTTGGGTTTGGAGAATATTAAATCTTAAGTAGTTTTTCAATGAGTAGAAATTACTTTTCTAAAAATAAAATCAATAAGACAAATGCTTTAGTCTTGTAATGTTAGTGATGATGCTAGATCATCTATAGAACCCTTTTGTGTGATGATTGAAAGTAGTTAAGTATTGTTTGGTGATTGTGTACCTCGTATTTATTCATAGACGCTAGTACCGACCAAGGATACGAGGAGGAAGGAGGATACTAGGAAGAATAAGCCGAGGAGAACTTCAACCACTGCTCTACACAAGGAAAGCCTAATACTACTAGTTGAATGTGCAAGATAACACTTGCAATTATGAAAGTATATAACCTATGCAATGCACTAAGCATGCTTGGTTGGACACATTTGATGATACCCAATCCTAGTTTTACTTGCAAGCTTTATACTTTATTTTCTTTATCAAAGCTATTCCTTAGGGTTTATTTAAGTGACTTGTAGATTCTAGGAAGATATTTGAAGGTTGCATAAAGAGCATAAATTTGTCCTAAGCTAGATAATCTTGATGTCATCCCAAGGCAGGAGATGGTACTTAGTTAAAACTCCACTTGCTTACCACCCTTCATTAGTACTCACCCCACTTGTAGATGCTAGTGCTAAGCATAAAACTTGATCAACTTTAGATGGGAATACTTGGTGGAAAAATGGTTATGAAAACCTTGGAATGATGGATCATTCTACTGAGATGTTTTGACATGTGTTTCCAAACACCAGAGGATTTTGGATGATGAAAATATTAAGGCATGAGCCTTAGCCCTTTATAAAACTGATGGTTGTCTGGATGCGATACCATTCCAATTTTACCGTACAACCACAATACCCGAGAATTGGATAGGGCTTGACTGGAAACTTATATACTTTAGTATGGGTTCCCTCTTGGCCAAGGTCTGATCTAAGGCTACCTTGTGAAGATTGTCCACCTGTGAAGTACCCAAGATGATAGTTGGTCATGGTTGGGAGGCCAAACTCACAGAAGAGGTACTTATACTAGGGTGTGTAATTGAAAGGTTAGGATTAATTATCCGCATACTGAGTATGGTGAATTCAGGATTTGTTCCTGACGGATGTATCGAATGTTGTGGTGAAAGTGTACAATCTCTGCAGAGTGTCAAACTATTCGAAGAGCCGCGTCTACGATTATGGACAGTTGGAGTGGCCATACTGTTCCCCCGTCAGATGTTTTCAAAATGACTTGTGAAATGAATTGAGATTTTTTACTTGACCACAACAGAGTTGTGATATGAGATACAAGTTCCCACTTAGGTGTTATAAAATTTGACTAGCTTTCTCTTGCTTCTGAACTTAGTAGAGGTAAATCTGGCTTTTTGCAAAACAACCCTAGAGCTTAGTGTTCTACTACAAAAACCCCCTTCACTTGTTAGTATTAGTTTGCGAGTACTTAAAGAGTACTCATGGCTTTGTCCCTAGCTATTCCCGTGGCCAGACTATGAAGAGGAGTACTAGGATGATGGACCCCAGGAAGGTTACGACAACTAGGATCATCTCCCATCGTCAGCATTGCCTGTGACCCCGAAGATGGAGCTTCGCCTACGCTACCGTTATTATTACGTATTTCCGCTGCTTGAGTTGTATTAAGAACTAGATCATGAGATCCTTATTTGTGTAAGACCTTATGTATGGTTTGTAATGGATGATGTACTGTGGTATCCAATTCTGTTATGTCTCACAAAAATGGTAATCCTGGGATTGCAATGTATGGCATAACAGGCGTCTGGGATTAAAAATCTGGGTGTTGACAGG
This sequence comes from Avena longiglumis, assembly GCA_030063025.1. Lineage (NCBI taxonomy): Eukaryota > Viridiplantae > Streptophyta > Magnoliopsida > Poales > Poaceae > Avena > Avena longiglumis. Next base: position 475,894,981 of record CP125977.1, read on the forward strand.
AGTAATAGGCTCAGGTGTATTTAGCTCAGTTGAAGTCCAATCATCATAATTCTTGCTTATTTTAGTCATTAGTTTTTCAGCATCTGTATAAGTTCCTTTCCTGAAAACACAATCAGCAAAACTATCTAGGTATGTCCTAGAATCATTAGTTAGTCCATTATAATAAATATCAATAAGCTCATTTTTAGGTAATGGACATCCAGGATGTGCATGAATCAAGGCACAGAACCTTGTCCATGACTCAAGCAATTTCTCTTCTTCTCCCTGTTTAAAATCAAAAAGTTTCTGCAAAGCAGCATGTCTAGCACTGGGAGGAAAATATTACTGGAAGAAAGAACCAACCAAAAAATCTGGACTATGAATGGATCCAGGTGGTAATCTATTAAACCAAGCTTTTTCTTCTCCTTTTAGTGAAAAAGGGAAGATCTTTGTAACAAATACTTAGGGATCTTAAAATCATCAGAGAATAAGGCACTCATAGTGTAAAGCTCATTCATATGTGCCATGACACTCTCATTTTCGGTCCCACAAAAAGGTTCTTTCTCAACAATGTCTAAATAGGATAAATCAAGAGAGAAATCATAATATTTATCTTTAATATCTATGGGAGAGGTGGCAAACTTAGGATCAGAGGATAGTTTAGGAATAATGGTACGTCTCTCAAGGAGACTCTTAATAGCACTAGCACCATGTGTGTTTCGGCACTCTTCAATGAATTCATCAGTAAACTCAGTGTAACCATCATTGATATCATATCTCTCTCTAGACTCAGGTGAGGTAATATGTGTAACAGTTTCTTCACTAGGAGTTTCAGTATTTCCTAGACTAGCCATAGTAGCATCTAGGAAAGGACCTAATGAACCACTCGTATCAAGCACAATATAAGTAACATCATGAGTATCAAAAGCAGTTTCAGATTCAGCAGTAGTAGCAGTGTGTGTAGTATGAGTATGTGGTGTAACAAGCTTACGTATAACAGACGATGAATCAAGAGCAGCAGAGGTGTTTAGGACCGTACCTCTTCTTGTAGTGGATGGTAAAATAGGAAACTTCCCATCATGATACTTCCCCATGATGAAAGGAATAGTAGTGAACAATAATAGATCCAAGTGAACTTACAAATAAAGCTATGCTCCCCGGCAACGGCGCCCGAAAATAGTCTTGATGACCCACAAGTATAGGGGATCGCATCAGTCTTTGAGGGTAGTATTACCCAATTTATTGATTCGACACAAGGGGAGCCAAAGAATACTTGCAAGCCTTAACAACTGAGTTGTCAATTCAGCTGCACCTCGAAATAGTTCTTGCTCACAAAAGTTTATCAGTAGCAACAGTTTGTAGTAGCAACAACAACAGTATAACAAGAGCAATAGTAACAGTAGTAGCAAACAATAGGATATGAGCGCGGTAGGCATAGGGATGGATGGACGGGCATTGCATGGACGAGTCTAAACATGTAACTTCAATATACTAGGGAAATTGCAGATAAATAAGATAAAGCATCCAAGTACTAGACAATCATAGGCATGTGCTCCATATATAGTCACGTGTGCTCGCAATGAGAACTTGCACAACATCTTTTGCCCTACTAGCCCGTTGCAGCGGGGACTCAAGGGAACTACTGGCAATTAAGGTGCTCTTTTTAATAGAGCACCGGAGTAAAGCATTAACACTCCGTGAACACATGTGATCCTCACATCACAGCCATCCCCTCAGGTTGTCCAAATTTCTGTCACTTCGGGGCCTTTGGATCCGGACAATGATATGTGTACACAACTTGCAGATAAGATCACAAACAATACTATCATAATGATTCAATAATAAGTTCAGATCTGAGATCATGGCACTCGAGACCTAGTGACAAGCATTAAGCACAACAAGTTGCAACAAAGTCAAATAGCACTAATAGAGATACTAGGCACCATTCCCTAAAAATCTTATTCGATTACATGATAGAACTCATCCAATCCCTACCATCCCTATAGCTTACAGCGGGGGATTACTTACTCATGGACGAGGGAAACATTGATGGTTAATGGAGAGGCGTTAGTGATGACGATGGCGATGATCCTCTCCAAATTCCCCGTCCCGGCGGGGTGCTAGAACGGAGTTTCTGGTTTCGAATCGCGGTTTATGGTGGTGGCGGCGTAGCGGAACTCTTTCTTGAAAAACATTGAACCCCCCTTGGTTTTTAGGTCAAGAGGCATCTTATAGGCGAAGGGAGGCGAGGGGTGCAGGGCAACCACACCCCTCGGTAGCGGTGGGCCCACCAAGCGGAAGGGGGGCGTGGGCCCCTCAGGCCCCTACTGTGTCCCGTATTCTGCCTCCGTGGATCTTCTGGTGAAGATTTTTGGCATATTTTCTGGAATTTTTCCTGATATTTGACTTTTTGCACAAAAACTAGACACCAAGGTAATTCTGCTGAAAATAGCGTCAGTCCGTGTTAGTTGTATCCAAATCACACAAGTTTAGAGGAGAAACAATAGCAAAAGTGTTCGGGAAAGTAGATACGTTTTGGACGTATCAGGCACTGTGGCATCTTGTCAATAGGTTAGTTCCAAAAAATGTATAAAAATGCCTCAAAGTGTAGACAAGACATAAGATGGTTGGTAGAAAACTAGCATGGAGCATCAAAAATCATAGATACTTTTACGATGTATCAAGCATTCCCAAGCTTAACTCCTGCTCATCCTCGAGTAGGTAAGTGATAAAAAGAATAATTTTTGAGGTGACATGCACTATCAAAATGTTTATCAAGGTATTATAAAGCATTGATAGCTGGGATCATAGTACTCTAAACATGAGCATGAAAGATGTAGTTCTAACAATAAGACAAAGCAACTAAGTTGCAACATGAAAATGTACAAACAAAAGATCATGAATAACAATGCATTTAAAGACATTTGTTTGTTTCACATATAGAAAACATAGCATGAGTGGTATTCATCTTGTCCTTCATGGAATAGAATAACATAAATGCATAGGACACTTCAAAGTTCATAAGGGTGACTAGATGCAAATAATTTTAGAACAAGCAATACCAAAATTATGAATCAATTAATAAGTTTTGGGATAATGCACATTGAACTAAGAATGACAACTATGCTATCTTAACTAGTGCATAAATATATAAGATGGAGACTCAACAAAAAGTAAAAAGAAAGGCCCTTCACAGAGGGAATTAGGGATTTCAAGTTTCATAAAGAGCTTCAAAAAATTATGGCACTTACTAGATTTTCACTCTCATTGCCCCTATCATAAGCATCTTGAAGTGATTAAGGTTAAAGTGAGGCAAATATGAGTTATATGCTTGACAAATCATAAGTTGAAAATATCATGCCCCTTGATTACAAGTACCGAAACCTCATGCTACTCAACTTTGGTCACAAGCAAGTTCTTGTCATTGTAAGTGTATGTGTATCAAAGAGAACTGCCAACGGGGTACCCCTTGCCCCATGACACGAGATCTATCCCATATCAAAATGACAAGGCAACCGACAGTGAGAATCTCACCGATCTTTTTAATTACTATCTGCATAGTTTTTTATTGATGATTCTTCATAGAATGACACTATGGTTATGCTGCAAGTTTCCACCATGATTAGGCATGTGTTAGGCTAGCCGCCCAGTCATTTCTCTAACACATATACATGCTCCATGGACTTACAAGTTCTCATCTTATTTCACATCGTCGGCATCCATAAACAAAAGAACATGATATCAACTAAATAAATAAGTGCAATGTTGAAAGCGGACCCCATGAAAGCATGGTTTTGCTAACTCCCAACTTATAATTTGCAAGCATACAAGCATCATAAGATTGTCACAATGGTTAAAGTTTATTAAGTGCAAGAAATAAAATGTGCCATCAAGTTTGTGAGAGCTTTGATCACTAATTTTCACATAACAAAAGTTTAATTTGGTAGATAGATAAACACATGAATATAGTTGGAATGGTGTAACACACCATGCATAGGAGTTTATAGTGGAGTCTTTGGAATAACTTGGTTTCTTGGGAGTTGGATGCATGAGTAGAGCTCATACTCAGTATAGGTGGAGGCTAGCAAAAGACTGGGAGCAACCAACTAAGAGAGCAATAATGGGCATAATCATGCAGAGAAACAAAACCTTATTAATTAAAGCATAAAGTGATATCACAAGTCAAAAACTAAATGATCATAGAGGCTAAGGTGACAGGTTCATAGTCTTAACATGGTGTAAGCATGTGCCAAGTCAACCCAAATAAAGCATCAAAGGAGAATACCACAATATTATGCTTTTGTATGCTAAAACAACGCATGATTATTTCATGGAACATTAAGCAATCTAAATTGTTTGAAAAAAGTCATGCTAAAACAATAATCACTAAGCATATGGTCAAAGCAACATCTAACATAACATGCTAAAGCTTAAGTCACAGTCAAAACAAGCTTCCTTTTGTATCAACATAAGCATGACACTTCCTACTCTTATCCAACACCAATCAACTTATTTGAAACAAATCACAAAGATAATAACTAATAAAGACCCGCGAGCTTGTATCACCTAACTACAAAGAAGAACTAAAAAGTTCTAAGCAAAAATCATAAGAAAACTAAAGCTAAACACAGTGCTAGCAAAAAAGAACACTCACAAAACAATAAGAATGAAAACTAAAGTGTTCTAAACAATGAAGAAATAGGTGTGACTTCTCCAAAAGAAGTGTTCTAGGATCCAACCAACTTATTACAGAAAACAAAGTAGAAGAAAACTAAAAACAAATACAAAGACGCTCCAAGAACAACATATAGTGCATGAAGCAAAAGATATAGTGTTTTGAAAGAAACCTGAGATTTTTGTTGATGAAGATGGGGATGCCTTGGGAATCCCCAAGCTTTGGCGCTTGTACCTATTGGATATTTCTTGGGGTGACACGGGTGGCATCCCAAGCTTGATATTTTGCCATACTTCATCTCATCACATCGTTCTCTCCCTACACTTGAAAATTTCCTTCATACAAAACTTTACACAATCTTCATTAGAAACATTAGTGTATTCAAGATAATAAGCCTTTGGGTTCAGTTTCAACTCAAGTAAATCATCCATTAAAATAGAGGCAACTCTAGCAAATCTTTTAAAAAGCTCAAGTGATCAAAAAGAACTCAAAAGAAATCGATTTAAGAGGCAAATGCAAATAATGGCAGAAATCTATCAAAACAGACCTACAGGTAAATACCAATTTTTTCGAACATCTTCCATTGCTCAAATCGAAAAGTTAAAATCTAAATAAAGTTAGGTAAGTATCAGGGGCATGCACACAAAAAATTACAGATCAGTACGACGTTCTGAGATTTTTCACGATTTTTTACAGCAAAGCACATAAATCTGTTTTGGGACATCAACTTCCCCAAATCTTACTTCCCTCTCATTAGAGGCTATTCTTGGCACAAAAACCACACACAAAGGACAAGGAGAGGTTATTACAGAGGAAATAACTTTCAAGACTCAACAAAACAAAAATAAACTAAAAGCAAAAATATAATTGGTTGTCTCCCAAAAGCTCTTTCTTTATAGCCATCAAGATAGGCATGCTAATTTTGATGATGCTCACATAAGAAATATGAATTGAAGTAAAAGAGAGTATCAAGAAGAAAATATAAAACAAATTTAAGTCTAACCCACTTCCTATGCAAAGGAATTTTGTAAGAAAACAAATTATTGAAACAAGAGGCTACTAGCATAGGAAGGCAAAACAAGTCCACCATCAAAACTTTCAACATAAAGAGGGGAAACTTAATATTATTGAGAAGCATAAAACCATGTTTCCCACTCTCATAATAAATTTCAGTAGCATCATGAATAAAATTAACAATATAACTATCACATAAAAAATTCTTATCATGAGCCACATGCATAAAATAATTATTACTCTCCATATAAGCATAGTCATTCTTATTAATCATAGTGGGAACAAATTCAACAAAATAGCTATCATTATTATTCGCATCACTATAGTCATCGAATATAGGAGGCATATTGTAATCATAATTTATTTTCTCCTCAATAGTAGGTGGATTGAAAATATCATATGCATCATTGTAATCATCATTTATTGGAGGTATAGTATCATCATAAGCAATAGAATAGTTATCTTCCAAAGTGTGTTCATTTGTAAACATATTATCATTGGAAGAAACATGGATAGTACTAATAGTACAACAATTATTAATATCATCATTTTTAGAATTGGTACCAAAGAGTTTTTCAATATCAAAAGTAGCGTGCTTTTCCCAATCATGATCACTACTATAGGTAACATGCATAGGAACATCATCGAGTTCAGACTCATCAGCAAAAACTATAATAGGAGCAACATGCTTAGGGGAAAATACTGTTTCCTCTCTCCTTTTACTCCTCCTCTTCTTCTTCTTATTCCCTCTTTAGGAGGGAGAGGCTTGAAAGGAAGCTTCTCCATATACCCTGGTTTATGGTTAGAGACAATAGAAGAAACTTTGGAGGATTTCTCCTTTTCATTAATAAGAACAAAACACATATTAGTCCTGTCATATTTTGGTAAAATCTCATCTTTTATAATATTTTGTATGTAAGTATTTGCATGGAAATTATTAACATAGTAAAGATGACAACCATGCAGGACGCTATTCATATCAAAAGCAGTCATATCTACCAAAGAAGTTTTTCTTGATAGCTCTTCACACCCCAAAAATAATGTAAGTTCATCATGCTAATTAGGAGTGATCATGTTATCACAATACAAACTAGCAATACTCATTGGATTAGAAGGGCTATTATTATGGCCTGAGCATTGAAAATTCAAATGACCCAGTTTGTAGCAAAGTTCACAAATAAAAGGATAGAGGGCACAAACTTTTTTACCAAGATCATTTAGAGCCCTATACCATGTTATAGTTTTTTCATTCCTGTGGTGGACACAATATTCTTCTTCGATTTGATTCTTTTCACAAGGTATATTTACTCCACAAAAATTAGCATGCTTATAAGAAATAGTACTTTCAGAGGTTTCAGCATGTTTATTGATATCATTAATACAAATTTCACTTTTCATGCAAGTGTCTTTAAAAGGTTTATGATACATGTCCCAATTTCCTTTAGGAGCATTAATATGAGAAGAAAAGGATCTATAACAATCAACGAGAATTTGAGGATCAAGACCATATTTAGCACTAAGCTCTTGAAAATCAGCAGTTTCAGCTAAAGACTTAATGCAATCATACTCATAGTTTATACCTGGTTCTTTACCTTTGTCATTATCCCAATCTTAGGTATTGCTTTGAATTGTTTCAAGAAGATACCACTTAGCTTTGAACTCCTTACTTGTGAAGGATCCCCCTAAACAGGTATCTAGATAGTCCTTGTAATGTCCTGAAATCCTTGCATAAAAATTGTCAATAACAATATTACTAGGAAGCTCATGAATGGGACATTTGATCATTAGTGACTTCAGTCTCCCCCATGCTTGGGCAATGTAATTCCTATCTTTATGAATTTCATGAGGAGGATAAAATTTAGAGTAAAAGAGAGATTCAAGTTCCTTCCACTCCAAATGATGAGGATCATCTAGTAGCTCATACCACTCCTTGCTTTGACCCTAAGTGATAAAGAGAATAGCTTCCTCTTAATTTGGTCCATTGAAATACCTTCACACTTGAACAACTCGCAATAATTCATGTATAAAGAGTAAATGATTACCATGATGGACAGTTCCATCTCACAAAAAGCGGTTATTCATAACATGTTCAACAATTTCCATAGGTATTTTAAAAGGGACACTTTCAGTATGTGGATTTAAAATATCACAAGCATCATTAGAATTACCACATATCGGAGATAAAGTATTATCAGAGCAAATTTTCTCCTCTAAAGCTAGGGAACTAAGAAAATCATTTTCATTAAAACTAGCTTCCCCAAACTTAGACGTTTCCATAGCATTAGTAACAAAGGTGTTCAAAAAATTCATACTAATAACATTACTATTAACATGCAAAGAAAGTTCCATAGGTTTTTTAATTTTATTTTCAAACCATTCATGTTCTACCTTAGGAAAAATACTAAAAAGCTCTCTAATTTTGTTGTTGTTTTCCATTAAGCCTAACTAGTGAAAATAAAAACAAGAAACAAAAAGATATAATTGCAGAATATAAAGGAAATAACTTCGAGCACTCACACACCAGCAACAGCACTATAAGATAGCTTAGTAGCCAGAGGATGTGAGTACCTTTTATGTTACCTCCCCGACAACGGCGCCAAAAAAGAGCTTGATGTCTACGCACGCTTCTATTCTAGTAGACAATGTTGGGCCTCCAAGTGCAGAGGTTTGTAGAACATCAGCAAGTTTCCCTTAAGTGGATCACCCAAGGGTTATCGAAATCAAGGAGGAAGAGGTCAAAGGTATCCCTCTCAAGCAACCTTGCAATCAATATACAAGAAGTCTCTTGTGTCCCCAACACACCCAATACACTTGTCAGGTGTATAGGTGCACTAGTTCGGCGAAGAGATAGTGAAATGCAAGTAATATGGATGATTATAAGTGGTAATTGCAATCTGAATTGAAAATGGCACCAAGCAAACATGTAACAGGATTGATTGTAAATGATGTTTCAATTCTTAGAAACAAGGCCTAGGGATCATACTCTCACTAGTGGACACTCTCATATAAATATCTTCTCTTCATTATGATACTTTGAACTACTCTCCGGTTGGATAACTCCAATCCACGGTAGGGCTACAAAAGCTCCCCTTAAAGTTCGCATTCCCCATCTAGGTAACCCCACACTGTCACCTTGAGCGCTAGATGGTTCCAACAAACACCACAATTTCATAGAGACATCCAACTCAAAATATAACTCATGATAAGTATTTCTGTAATCTTTAGCCTAAGTGCCACACTGTCACATCCCAAGATTTTCCAAATCTTGTAATGTGAAAATAAATGAATAAAATAAAACTTTGTTTAAATTTCAGAGCCAGAAGAAACTCTTTGAATTCAAATGGAACTCCAAACCCATTTTAATTAAATAAAACCTAAAGGGATTAAAAAAGATAAACATTTCATTAATGGAAAAACGAAAACATTTGAAAATACCATTTTGAAACAATTAAATGAAAAGACTGTTTTCCAATAAAACAGAAGTATATAAATAAAGAATATTTTATAAAGCCAAAGGAAACCTTGGCCAAGCTTTGGGAATTAAAACAATTTATTTAAAATAAAAATTGCAAAGGTTTATTTAAATAAAATAATAAGGAATTTATAACCAAATTTTATACAAATAAAAGGTTTTTACCAATTTAATTGAAACATCAAAACTTATTAAACTATTTAAAAATAAGTTTTCCCAATTATTTGATATTCACAAATAAAACCTACTAAAGTGTTTTAGGCTTTATTTTAGATTGCAAAATAAATATTTCAATAAATAAAGTCTTATTGGAATTAACAATGAAAGTATATTATATCTAATTATTAATGGACCCTAAAATAAAGGTTATTTTGTTTTAACAAGTTTCCAAGTATTCTTTATATACAAATAAACCTACTGATTTGGTTTGAAAAATATTTGGATTTTAAATGGAGATTTTATTAAATCAAACCCTAATTTATTAAATAACTAAAGATCCATTTTATTTAATTAAAGAATGGATCCTAAAAAGAATAAAAATTATTATTTTATTTTGGAACTTGGTGGTTGTTGATAAACAGAACCAAATTCAAAGTACCAAGTTTAGTGATGTTTGAATTGACTTGAGTGTGAGTTATTGGTTTGAATTTTTAAAACAGAAATCAGGATTAGAAAAAGAAAAGATTGCGGAATAAAAAAAAAGGACTTGAACCAGACCCAACCCAGCAGCCCACTAAAGCCCAGAACTAGCCCAGCTTTCCTTTCCGAAAGAAAACGATTCGCACGTGATATCAAACCCACTGAGAGAATGACTGGTGGACCCTCCCCTCCTTTCTTTTCCCACTGACTAGCGGACCCCACTTTCCCAGCCGTCTCCTTCCTCGCGACGACCACGCCGGCCGTTTCTGCCGTTGATGTCGCGGCTTCAATTCGCAGTAATGCCACGCCTTAACCGCGCTGCGACCACGGCCTATTAATCCCCAGTGTCTCCTCCTCCTTTTTCCCAGACCACTCCCTCTCTCTGCCCCGAGGCTGCTGCAATTTGAGCTCGCACCGCCGCAGCTCCGACCACCGTCCTCATCGAATTCCGGCCAAGCCACATCACCCCGAGCCTCCCTGAGCACACTGACAGCTTCCCCATTCCCAGACGCTTCTCCCCGTGTCTTTCACTCGACCTTGGGCGCCCCAGAGCTTTGGCTTGGACTAGCTCTGACAACGCCGCCACCTGTTTCTTCTCCGATGACGACTCCCCGGTAAACCAGACCGCCCCTCTTCTTCTCGTTCACGCTCACAGCACCCCCGTGATCTCCTGCGTCTAACCATAACCTCGGTTGTCCTTCTCGTGATTTGTAGCGACGTCTTCGACCACGACTGAGACCACCCGACGCCGTCCTCCACTCTGGCGAGAAATCCTGCCAAGATCAGAGCGCCCCTCGCCCGGCCAACACCTCCTCGAGCATCACCGTGACCTCCTGAACCCGGTGAGCTTCTTCTCCTCCTCTCTCGCTTCTTCGAACCACCGTAGCACCACCACCTGGCCGTGCGCCGCCGCTAGCCGCCGTCAGCGCCGCCCACTTTAGGTCAAACTCGCCAGTACCGTTCGATCCAGATTTAGCGGCCACGATTAGATCACTTATCGTCGAAGGGGTATGTCCTCTGGGCCACTCGATCTAACTAGATCCAACGCCCTGACAACGATCCAAAGCAAAGGTATGGACCAATAGGAACACAACGCGTGGCCAGGTTTAAAACTAAAACCAGATTTGAATCTGATTTAATTGCAAACTTCAAACCCATGTAACTTTCAAACCACACGTCCAAAAATTATAAATTTTATGTCGTTGGATTCAGGAGAACAAGCCCTAGCCAACTGTGGAATTAGTTTAGCAAATAGTATCTGTTTGTTTGCTCAATTTTGCAGATTCATTTGTATGCTTGTCTAGAGTATAAAAATTGTTAAAAATTGAATTTAGGGTTAAAACCTTTGCAAAATGGATTTATGTGACCATACTGACCCTAGGAACTAATCCTTGGTATTAAAAATGATTTTTGAAAATTTGGGTTGAACTATTTAACTTAGCCATATTTTAGCCAAATAAAATTATGGATTTTACTATGGAAATGTTTTTGCAAAGAAAACTTGGAGAAAATAGTTTGGACCAAAACCTACTGACCCAAAACACCAAGTTTTGCAATGACAACTCACCTGGTGAAAAACATAAGGTTTTGCTTTTATAAAGAAAATATTTTTTTTACCACATAAAATGATGAGTGGTTTGGAAATAGTTTAAAGATAAAACACATGTGCAAAATACTTTGCCATCTTGGTAAATGACCAATTTGGAACTTACAAAGTTTAGAAGCCTAGTAGGAACCATCCCTACCATAGAACCAACCATTGCATACTTATGCATGACTTATATTCCATTGCTTGTGTGTGTGGAATGTTGTTTGAATATTGGTTTGGAATGTTAGTTGATTTGGTGTTTGCTTGATTGACTTGTAGTGAAATTAGCAAAGTGTGAAACTAGCAAGATCAAGGAGTGAACCCTCATTCCCTACCAAAAAGGCAAGTGACACTATCATCTAAAGTCCTACTATTTTCATTATACTTAGTGGATTATGAAAACATGCAAGAAAAAGATTTCTTTATACTTATGCTATGCTAAATACTAATAGATTCCCTATACACTCCTTAGTGAAAATATTGAAGTTGTACATGCTTAGCCATGCTTTATTTTGACAAGAGATACATGTTGAGATTTTACAAAGGATTGAGAAAAGGACTTATGTTTTACATAATAAAACAAGGACTCAATGAACCACCTAGGTGGTGGACACTTTAAGTTTTGGAGAGGGTGGCAACAAAAGGAACCATGTCTATGGGATTCACTTTGTGTTGTGCTCCAAATGAAAACCACCTAGGAAACTTAGAGATTGAACATGTTTCTCCAATTGTGGCTTTCGTGTGCAACCACATGCTATTATGGCTCTGGCTTAGTCAACTACATTAGGAAGACCCATACATTGTCTTTAGTTACCGGACATGGGGATCTGGAATGCTTCATGGGGGCTGAAGACAAGCTAGCAATGATGTATGGGAGGACCTTTTGGAAAGACTTCGTCACACTCTCAGTCTGCCGGTACTCCATCTTGGTGAGCACTAATCCAGTAGGCCACTGGTGGCAACAAGATGGGAATGTGTCATGTGGGTAAAGTGTACTCCTTCTGCAGAAGTTAACAAAATCTAAGTACTTAGACGTGTCCCCGGTTATGGACAATACTGAGCAACTAAAGTTTGAACTATGGGAAATCTCGACATTCCAACTTATAATATAAAAACTTGATGCACTTGGGGGTACCAAGGAATTCAAAGAGATTTTGTTAAGCTTGATGCATTTGGGGTTACCAAGGTGCTCAAGAGTATGATGTACTTGGGGTTACCAAGGAACTCATGAGTTTGATAAAACTTGTTGCACTTGGGAGTTACCAAGTGGCTCAAGAGATTTTGACAAGGACTTGAACACTTGAGTTTCTACCAAGGAGTTCAAGGGATTCTTGGGAAAGAGATTTGACAAAGGACTTAAAACCTTTTTTTTGAAAAGATAGGATAAAATATTGCTTTATGCAAATAAGCCTTAAACTCTACCTAGCCAAATATGCATATAATGATAGGATCTACTCTTATTATACTTAGAAGTGAAAACTTGCCAATACAATTCAAAATGTATTGACCCTTGTGGCTGTAACTTGTAATGTTGCAGGTTGATTGTTTTTAAAATGAAGATTATTTGTTTGACTAGGACTACAAAGTCTACAACCAACATCTGCCTGTGGCACTTTGAAGATGAAGGACCCATGACTATAGTTATTCCGCTGCAATGTAATAGCCAAATGAGCTATGTATGATGTAATAGAGTTATGTTATTCCTGGTTATAAAGTTAATAATATGACCTTTGTATCTTGATATTACATCTTAACTGTGGATGCTAGCTATTGATCCAGGGACTAGCATTGTAAAACACAGGAGGACTCTACCTTATTAGGTTGGGACCTCTACACACACGGTGTGCACACTTTAAACTTCACACATGTGGGGATAAGCGAAGATTACAATAATTAAAGCACTTGAGTAGCAGAGTAGATCTACTTATTCAAATAGATTACAAAGCTCATGACCACAATAAGATCACGCATAGAGAGAGAGATAAACACATAGCTACCGGTAGAGCCCTTAGCATCGAGGGAGAACTACTCCCTCCTCATCATGGGAGTCAGCAACGGCGATGGAGATGGCAGTGGAGTTGACGGAGATGGCTCCGGGGGCAATTCCCCGTCCCGGCAGAGTGCCGAAACAGAGACTTCTGTCCCTCGAATCTCGTCTTCGGTGGCGGCGGCGCTATGGAACTTTTCGTGGATTTCTGATCTTGGTCGGGTTTTCGTCTCGGGGAGACGTACCTATAGGTGAAAGGGCAAGGTTGGTGGTTGCCCGAGGGGCCCACACCATAGGGAGACATGACCTAGGGTGGACCTGCGCCAGCCCTAGGTGTGGCCGTCTCGTGGCTCCACTTCGTCTCTCCTTCGGGCTCCGTGTTGCGTCTGGAAAAATAGGAACTTTGGCTTTTGTTCCATCCAATTTCAAGAATATTTGTTTACTAGATTTTTTGAAACAAAAAATAGCAGAAAATAGGCAATTGGCACTATGGAATCTTGTGAATAGTTTAGTTCAAAAAAGTGTATAAAAATGCCTCAAAGTGTAGACAAAACATAAGATAGTTGGTACAAACCAAGCATGAAGCATAAAAAAATATAGATACGTTTACAACATATCAATTGGCCAATAAATAAAATTATTTAACAAGTATCTTAATATGATTGAAACCCAATGTGAACAAATAGCATCTGGTTATCAAATTTTTCTTCATGATGATATAAATATTCCCGTTTATACTAATGTTGTTACAAGAAGAGGTGCAGTTGTTAAAGGACCATTAGGACCACCAGAATATGAAGCTAAAAAATATCGAAAGAAAAAAGCCTTGCTCAAAGCAAACCAAGAAGTTGATACATTGGTGGATCCTCAGGATGAGACTACTCAAGATACACAATATCAAACCTTGGAGGAGAAGAATGATGCACATGATGACAGTTATAACCTTGATGCATAGACTTTTGATCCAAGAGAAGAAGAAGACGCAAGCAAAGAAGATGAAGTTGTTGCAATAGAAAAGAAGAAAAATGATAAGAAACAACAAAATAAAGCAACTAAAGAGCCTGATCCTCCATGAAAGGTAAAATATAAAGGTAAGAAACTTCCATATCCAGACAGTAAAAATAAAGCACCAGATGAGGTAATCTATAACTCTTTTACAAAGGCATTAAGTGATCTTTGTCTAGAAATTCCATTTGCGGATGTAATAAAAGTGCCCTCCTATTCTAAATTTCTCCATGATATTCTTAATAGAAAGAAAGAAATAACTGAAACCGTCGCCATGGTAACTAGTTACCCCACTAATGGGAGGCTATTGTCTAAGCCGGAAGATCCCGGGATACCAATTATTTCATGTTCAATAGGCAAAACTGATATTCAAAATGCCTTATGTGATTTAGGTGCAGGAGGTAGTGTAATGCCATACTCCCTCTATAAAATGTTAGAATTAGGGGAATATTCCCTCACTTCTATCACTTTGCAGATGGCTGACAAATCCACTAAACAAACTGTTATTATGAATGAGGATGTTCTAATTAGAATAGATTAGCCTGTTATTCCCACTGACTTTATTATTCTTGAAATGCCGGAGGATGAAAAATTATCTATAATACTTGGAAGACCTTTTCTTAGCACTGTAGGAGCGTTGGTTAGCTGTGCTGAAAGGAAAATAATCTTCAATGTTTATGATGCTAAAATAATTCGGTATTTTCTAAAGAAACTAGAAGCAGGAGAAAGGTATGTTCCACCGGCAAAAAGAGTTCACGTGGTAAGTGTCTTTGATAAAGAGCAACCAAAGGTAAGAATTCGAGAACAGAGAAGGGGTTGAAATATTCAACCATTCTTAATAAAATGCTTAATGGGAGTCACCCCATCATATCAATAAAATAAATTAAATTTAGATAATAAGATGTTCGTCGCATTCCTACAACTTTTTTCACAGACATTTTTGCGGAAGTGCTCCCGTAAAGATGCGGCTGCCAAAAATTAGTAGAAATACCGACTGAATAAGCATAGATTTAGAGTAGAAAATAAAGTTTCAGTTTTATATGTAGAAAATGGCCTAATAATATTGTTGAGATAAAAAAATGCATCTCTGAAAATTTGGGTGAAAAAGCATGTTCCAAGAGTTGTAACGACCAACTATACGGCGGGAATGTTTATTCCGGCCGTATAGCTGTGGCTGTATAGTTATCGACAAAATTATCAAAACTTGGGGTTTGGATATAGAAGGTTTGACGACCAACTATATGGCAGGACTATTTGGTTCGGCCATATAGTTGTGGCCGTATAGTTGTGATCTGGCGTTGGGAAACCCTAACCCTCGCTGCTGCCACAACTATATAGCGGGAGCTACTTAACCCGGCCGTATAGCTCCCACCATATAGTTTGTCCCGACCACTTAAACGGGTCGGGGCAGGCTAGGGTTCTTCCTCCTCTCATTATTTATCTCAAACTCTCTCTCCAAAACTCTCAAAACCTCTCAAGAACTTTCAATTCTTTGGATTTCGTTTGTTTGAGTGGGGGAATCAATAGATCATGCACAAGATGAACAAGCTCGGCGGCCTTTTTCGCAAGATCAAGCGCTAACGTGGTGAAGGCTCGGGGCTCCGGTCTGAGCTCGACAACAAGTACGCCATGGTTTTGGCGAGGAAGGTGTTGCCCACACGATGGGACGATGACGACTTTCTCAACTCAGCAGAGTTGAGGGTGGACTTAGACTACCTGTGTGCAAATGATGGGCTCTCCAACCTCGCCAATGCAATCCACTACACCTACGAAGGGCACACCCATGAGTTACTCGCCTCCTTCTACGATGACTACAAGGAGAAAGGTAATGCATGCATGATAAATTTTACCGTTAACCAACGGCCATATCAAATTACCTATCAACAATTTTGTGAGGATTATGGATTCCCTCAAGAAGGGCAATCAACTATTACAAACTTTTATAGTGTCTCGAGTGCAGATACTTGGGAGGTTGTTTCTGTTAATGGTGGTAGGGACTTCTATCAGAAGAAGATGTCCACCATTCAGAACCCAACCATCCTTTACTTTGCTATGTTTCTTGCTAACACTTTGTTAGGAAGAGGAGATACCGTCTCGATAGTCAATGCAAACATGGCCATGATCACCAAGGCGCTCTTCCCTAATGTACCGTAGAGTCCCACTCCTGCAGCTCTATTCCTCCAGCACCTCCGCCGCTAGAGCAAAAAAAAAGAAAGGTGAGATTCACATCGGAGGATTGGTAACCCACCTAATCTGTAAGACCCCACCTTTATAAGGTAAAGGTCCCTGTGATTGCAATGCTATTCCCTGGATCAAATGCTAGCATCCACAGTTTAAGATGAAGTACACAGATACAAAGGTCGTTATTACATCGTCATTCTAGAGATAACATAGTCTTTTACAACTCAATAGCCATAGGCTAGTACAAGAGTTCATAGCATAAAGTAAATAACTATAAGTCTTCATCTTCATGTGCCACAATCAAGCATGTTGAGTGTAGACTCACAACCCTAATCTCCATCAGAGTAACCTACAACATCATAAGTTACAGCCATAGTGGGTCAATACATTTGGAATTGTATTGGAAAGTGATACCATAGTAGAATAATAGTTTCTAGCATCTATATGAATTTGGCTAAGTGTAGATTAGGCTTGCTTTGCTCAAAATAAGGTTTTCCTTATTAGTTAAAAACACTAAGTTTTTGTTTGTCAAAACTCCCAAGGAACCACCAATATACATTGGTAAACCTTTACCCTTGTTCAACCACAAGTTTTAACTTAGAAATTGGGACGAGGAGATCCTTGATAGCTTCAATGTCTTTGATTCTCAAATTGTCCGTTGCCGGGGACACGGCTAAGTACTTAGGTTTTACCCTATCGACATGCATCGAGACAAGACCTTTCAGAAGCCTTTCCTTAGACTACCATGGACATGTTACATCCTATCACCCTACCACCAACTGTCCATCTGGCTAAGTTATTGCAACCTATATGATCAAGGAAGAGCCCATATGCCATGTGGTTGCACTAGAAGCTTCTCAACACTAAATATCTCAAATCCCTTTGTTCCTGGGTGGCTTTCCACAAGTGTGATACACAAGGTAAACCATAGACATGGGACTTGTGTAACCACTCAACACAAACCATCATACCATTCCACCCAGGTGATTCTTTCACTTAGTTGTTTTATTAAGCAAAAACACAAGTCAATGACTTAGAAATATTTTATAGCATGAATAATCCACCCTTGTTTTCTACTAGCTAGGCTAAGCACGATAACATAACAAGTTTCTTAACTTAGAGAAAAATCTACCAAGAATACCACTACTAGGATTTCCCAAGACATAGCATAGCATATATACTTAGAAAATTCCATGCAAGCCCTACTCAAAATATCACTAGTGCATAGTCAAAATAATAGGACAAAATATATGAAGCACCACTTGCCTTGGTAGTAGTTGGGGGAGTAGCAACAATCCTCACACTCACAATAACCACAAGCACCAAAATCTACACATAAAATAATAGCACCAAATTCACATTCAAATAATCAAACAAAAATATATATGAATGCATGCCAATGCAATGAAATGATTTTTCTATACTAGCAAGTCTAACCAAACAGTATTGAACACAAAGCGATTTATTTAAAGTCTAAAAAAAATTAAATTTGCCTCAGAAAAAATTTATAAACATTTTATATAGTCAAAATAAGCCTATAACGTGTTCTGCAAATAATACTATTTCTATATAAAAATACAAATTTAAGCCCACAGTAATGTAGAGCTCAATTTTCTGAATCCAATGGTATATTATTTGCATTTTTTGAATTAATAGAACAAAATATATGAATTTTACAAGTTTGCAATTCTAATAGATTCAAAAACAGGTTTTAAATCTAAAATCCAGACACGTGGGAGCATCTAATTGGCATGTACTGCTTCACGCGGATCGAACAACGTGGGTCATAGGATTTAAGTGATGATGTATGCCCAGATCTACTGATACCGTTTCGAATAAGTGATCTAATCTAAACCCTAGGATCTAGATCTAACGGTGCCAACACATGTGACCACGGATCAGCGGCGCGAATGGGTGCTGGCGGCGGCGCTACTAGAGATGGTGCTCCGACGATTCCATAGGGGTCTAGGGGAAGTGGAGGTGCTTACCAGACTCGTGAGAACACGAGGACGCTCAAGGTGTCGCTGGCTTGGGCGGGGGCGTGCTGTAGTGGCTGTGAGAGCTCGTTAGAATCCTGGCTGGCGTCGGGCACAGATTGGTGGAGACAACAGCGACGTTCTAGGTATCCCTAGGAGAAACAAACATCATCAGGGCATGCACAAGGACGAGGCACTCAACATGGTTTGAACCAGAGGCTAAGGGGCGTTTGATTCATACCGCTATTGATCGCCGGAGTTGAGGTCGGTGTCGGGTGTTTGCGGTGCTCAACGGATTTGACGACCTGGGGTAGTACAGGGCGAACCAATGGTGTCAAAAGAAGTGCCAGCACAAGAGGGCACAATAGCATGGATTAGAAGGCACGGGGCGGACGATGCTCACCGTAATATCTCGTCAAAGGCGCTCGGGTCCGCGACGGTGCAAGTCCAATTGCGAGCAGCCTGGCAGCGATTAAGCGTGGGTGTGTTGGGGGGGGGGAATGGCCACGGTGCCGAGAGGTTTAAGTAGCCGGCGAGGGCGAGGGAATCAAGCTATGAATCAATGGAAATTAAGCCCGAATCAACCATGGCAGTGAATGGGGAAGTAACGGGCGGCGACGGCATCTGCGCGTGAGGTTTGGGGGAGACGATGGTGAGCTGGCCTGGGCCTAGTGGCAGTGAGCGTGGGGTAGGGTGAGCGCTGGTGAGAGAGAGAGGGTATAGGGGGAATGGCCCAGGTGGGCTGAATCTGGTGCTGGGCCGAAAGGCTGACGGCTGTTTTTATTTTTCTGTTTGATTTTTCAGGAATGGTTTTGAAACCTTTTTCAAACTTGTTTGAATTCAAATATTTTCTAGATTTTTGTAATGTGATCCTTGCACCCAAAAGTGTGTTAAACACATCTGTTTACTCAAAACACCTTGGTCCTTTGAAAAATAAAAATAAAACCATGCCCCATAATATAAATAAAGAGGGGTTAAATATGGTTTTACTTTAGGGTTTTGGTTTGAAATTTTTGTGTAAGACAAATATGCTATGCTTATATGAATGCAATGCATGCTTTTACAATTCATGAATTTTGGGATGTTACAAATCTAACCCCCTTAAGATGAATCTCGCCCTCGAGATTCGTATTGGCTAGAAAGTAGGTGAGGGTGATCTTTCCGGAGGTCATCTTCTCTTTCCCAAGTTGCTTCTTCTTCTTCGGTATGATGATTCCACTGTACTTTGCAGAATTTGATAGTCTTAGTACGAGTAACTCTTTCTGCAGTCTCAAGAATCTTGGTAGGTTTGTCCTCATAGGTTAAATCACTCTCCAACCGAACCTCTTCCAAAGGTATAGTATCCTTCAAAGAAGTTTCTTCCATCTCCGGATGGCATTTCTTCAACTGACTCAGATGAAACACATTGTGAACTGCTAACAGTGATTTAGGTAATTCAATCTCGTAAGCCACTTCTCCTTTGCGGCTCAAAATCTTGAATGGTCCAACATACCTTGGTGCCAATTTTCCTTTGACTCCAAATCTCTTCACACCACGAAGTGGTGAGACTCTAAGATAAGCTCTATCACCTACCTCATTGGTGACTTATCTACGCTTTCGATCTACGTAGATATTTTGGCGGGACTAGGCTATCTTCAATCTTTCCTTTACCAATTTAACTTTCTCTTCAGCTTCCTTAATCAATTCTGGTCCGAACAAATTTCTTTCTCCTACACCTATCACATCCCAAGATTTTCCAAATCTTGTAATGTGAAAGGTAAATAAACAAAATAAATAATTGTTGAAAATTAGGGTGAAAAGAAACTTTTGTTTCTAAATGGAAACTTAAAATCCCATCTGGAACAAACTCTAGTTAAATATTTGAATCCAACTAAATTCAAATCAAGTGGAATGCATTCTTCATAAATGCATCTGGAAATTTAAACACTTGGAAAATAAACCAAAACCCTAAAACCCTAATGGAAGAAAAACATTTCCAAGTTATCTCTAAGCCTATGGATTTGATCCATATAAAAAAATTAGTCAAACAAACATTTCAAATTTATCAAAAATGACAAATAGAAATATTATAAAACCATAGAAATTGGTTTCACTTAATTTGGAGCCATAGATAAAATCTTATGAATTTAATAAGAAAAGGAGATTGAATTCCGAAAGCCAATGAAGCACCTATCTTAAATCCATACCAAATGGTGAGCAAATAATCCTAAAGACATTTAAAATGATAAACAAATCTTAAATAAGACAAATTGGAATCACCAAGTTTGGACCTATAAATAAAAAGATATGGATTTTATAAGATAAAGATAGAAATATTAAATAAGGAATATTTAAAGACCAAATTAAAACTTGGCTAAGACCATAAGCAAATGGAAGGAATATAATCCAAATCCAAATAAAATAAAAGGATAAAGAATTTCCAAATAAAATAAAATGGCATTAACCAAATTCTATTTAAATAAAGGAAAATCCCTATTAAGAAATGATTAATTAAATCATGGGAAAATAATATTTGGAATTTACCCAAGTGGGTTAAAAGTTGTTTAATTAACTTAAATAAGATTAAGTAAATCTTCCAAATAAAATTTATGAAATTAAAACCCTTATTTAATTTCATTGGAATAAAGACAAGTACCCAATTCAAATGATTTATAAATCATATTAAAAATATCCCAAAATAATTCAAAATGAATTATTTGACACCCTAATAAATGAATAGAACTAACTGAAAAGGTTTTGTGGAAAAATGATATTTAAATAAGGATTAAAAATGTATTCGATCTTATTTGATTTTAAAGCAAGGGATTGTTTTAAATAATTAAAAGACCCTAAAAAGAATAAAAAATTTATTCTAATTATGACTTCAGAATGTATTAATAATCAGTGTTTGAATCCACACAAAGTTTGAGAGAAGTTTGAATTCAAATGAATGTTTAATTTGTTTAAACAAAATCAAAACAGAAAATCAAATGGGAAAAAGAAAAACAATTAGTACAAAAAAAATGAAACTAACTAGCCCAGCTCCGCAAAGCCCAGTCCAGGCCCAGCAGCCCACCTCTCCCTCTCTCCCCCGAAACATTTTCTCACCGCAGATAGAACCCGCGAAGACACTGACCATTGGACCCCACATCCTCTTTCTCTCTCTCGCTGCCAAGCGACCCCACTGCCACATAGTCATCGTCCTCCCCACGACCAGTTCGTCTGAACGTTCCCTGCGTTGATTTCGCGAGTTAAATTCATGAGTAATGGCTCAGTAAATCTTCCCCGTGACCATGCCCTGTTAAACACCTCCCTCCCCTCTCCATTTTCCCCCAGACTCCACACCACGAGAGCCCCCAAGCTACCCTGATTTCTACTTAGACCACCGCTGCCTCCAACGAGTCCCCTGTCAAATTCCGGCGAGCCCCGACCCTCTCCTACCTACTAGCTCACACCAGATTGATCTCCATCATCTCACGCACCTGCCCGTGGTTTCCATTCACCCACGCATGCCCCACAGCCTCGCCTCCATCTTCGTCTGAGCGCCAACGACGGCGAGATCAACTCCGATGAGCTCTCCTAGTAATCCCTGAGCGCCCCCTCCTCTCTAGTTGACACTAGCATACTCTCCTCTCTCGCGCGTGTCTAACGCACCCTTTGTTTTACATTGGCGTGCCTTGTAGCCTCGTCCCCGACAACGGCCGAGCATGCACGACGGAAGCAGGGACTCCGGCGAGCAATTGTCGTCAACCCCGTGCGCCCCTGCCCTGCGACAACCACGTTGAGCATCGGTACATCCTTGCGAATCTGGTGAGACCCTCCTCCCTCTCCCTCTCTTCCTAGAATAGCCGGAACTCCTCTGCCGGCGTGGCCATGCCCGCCGCCCGCTTTGTTTCGTCAAAGCGGCCAGAACCGTCGGATCTAGATCGTAGCGCTGCGATAGATTTTTTAAGCGAAGGGGTACGGAGCCTCTATGCCGTGCGATGCAACTTAAATCTAACGGCCCGTATCTGCTGATCCGCGCGAAATGGTACGCGCCAGTCGGAAAGCGCCGCGTGTCCCAGAGTCTGTTTTAAAAACAGGATTTGTTCTATTAGATGTTCAATTTTGAAAATTGCATAACTTTCAAACCACACGTCCAAATTTTGCAAATTTTATATCAATGGAATCAGCAAGACAAGTAATTTCTGAACATGCCCTTTGTTTAGTGAATTGCTTCTGATAAAATGATTGTTTTTGCAGAAACTTGTGTAGGCATATTTTGGATATAAAAATTGCTCTAAAATTATTTTTGTGATAAAACCTTTGGCAAATGGATTGCTTTGAACCTACTGACTATAGAAATCAAAATTGTGGTTTCAAAAACATATTTGGTGAGCAAAATAATAAATCTTTGATTTAAAGCACTTCTAGTCAAATAAAAATAATGTTGATATATTAAAAATGCTTTTGGAGGAAAACCCTTTGGGAAATGTTTGGATTTAAACTCTCTGACCCTAAACACAAAGATTCATGTTTTAAAAACATATTTTGTGAACCCTATAAAATTTATTGCTTTGCTAAAGGAAATTCTAACCACATAAAATATTGATTTGGTTTAAAAATGGTTTATAGATAAAATCTTTTGCAAATAGTTTTGCCACTTTATAAAATGACCAATAAGTGTTTTAGAATGTTTATAACCCATTAGAAACCACTTTTCCAAATAAACCATGTTTGGCATGCTTGCATGCATTATTTTGTTTCTATTATTTTATGTGATGTTTGCTTGAATGGTAGTTTGAAATATTGTTTGCTTGATTGAATTGTAGTGATTTGAAGGGTGTGAATATTGCAAGATCAAGGAGTGAAATTATATTCTCTACCAAAAGGCAAGTGATGCTTCATACTTTTGTCCCATTATTTTCACTATGCATTAGTGATATTTCTAAGTAGGACTTGCATGGAATTTTTGCTAAGTGTAAACTATGCCATGGGAAATCGTAGTAGATGAAACCTTAGTAGAATTTCCTAAGTTAAGATTCCTACTACTATCATGCTTAGCTTAGATAGTAGAAAAAAAGGGTGGATTTTATTTCATGATAAGGAATATTTCTAAGACAATGACTTGTGTTTTGTTTAATAAAACAACTAAGTGAATGAATCACCTAGGTGGAATGGAAGGAATGGTTTGTGTTGAGTGGTTACACAAGGCCCATTTCTATGGTTTACCTTGTTTATCTCACTTGTGGATGGCCACCCAGGAACAAAGAGATTTAAGATGTCAAATGTTGAGAAGCTTCAAGTGCAGCCACTTGGCATTATGGGCTCTGCCTGGATCATATAGGTTGCAATAACTTAGCCAAATGACAGTTGGTGGTAGGGGTTTGATAGGTTGGAGCGCGTCCATTCTAGTCTAAGGTTAGGCTTCTGAAAGATCTTGTCTTGGTGAAACCAAGTCTTGTGGGGAAAGTGCAGCACCTCTGCAGAGTGTAAAATCTAAGTACTTAGCCATGTCCCTGGTAAAGGACAATTTGAGCATAAATACATGGAAGCTATCAAGAATCTCCTCATCCCAATTTCTAAGTTAAAATCTTGTGGTTTAACAAGGGTTGAAGGATCACCAATTTCTATTGGGAGATGCCTTGGGTGATTTTGTCAAGCAAAAACTTAGTGTTTTTCAAATGATAAGGAAAATCTATTTTGAGCAAAGCAAGCCTAAGATCCACTTAGCCAAATGCATATAGATGATAGACTCCACTATACTACCATAGTATCACTTGCCAATACAATTCAAATGTATTGACCCTTGTGGCTGTAACTTATTATGTTGCAGGTTTGTTTGATGTTAGTGAGATGTGTTGATTAGGATTACAAGTCTACAACCAACATGTTTGCCTGTGGCACTTTGAAGATGAGGGACTCCATGCTATTGTTATATTCTACTGCATTGTAATGAGATAGCCAAATGAGCTATGTAAGATGTAATAAATTATCTTATTCCTGGTTATAAAGTTGTAGTATGACCTTTGTTTCTTGGTATTACATCTTAACTGTGGATGCTAGCTATTGATCCAGGGACTAGCATTGTAAACACAGGGATCTCTACCTTATTAAAGGTTGGGAACCTTACAGATGGTATCAGAGCATTGTGTTTCCTGTAGGATAGTAACCCTAGGATTGGACAAAACCCCTTAGAAAATAGGAGTTGTATTTGTTCCAAAATTTATTTACAAACAATCTTGTATACTCTTTCCTCAACTTTTTGGTTTTAACTCTACATCTCCTCTACTTCAAACTTGATGGATAAAGCCTCCACCATGAGCAAAGAATTAAACATGAGCAAAGTACTTCACCAACTCAAGTGATTTCAACAAAGACTTCAACTTGGATATCACTAAGGACTACAAGTGAGGCAAGAAATATTGATCAAGACTTGAAGACTAAGGGAATACAACTTAGAAGGAACCATCATCACTTTAAAGTTTTGTGACCAAGACACAAGAAATTTTCCAAGGATACAATGATCTTGTTCATGAAGAATCAACTAGGAAGGATGGAATGATCTCAAGTGAACCACATAGTTGGACCACCATGTTTAGTTTAAATTAAACCCACCAACTTATGTGGTGTAACAAAAATATTTTGTTTCCTAAAATGTGCTTGAAACTTGTTATTTGAATGGAATGATTGTTTGTGATTGCTTGCACATTGCTTGTGTGAATTGTGTTGTGTGTGATTAAAACTATTCCCTTAGAAATCTTTTGCCTAATCTAATCCCAATCCAACCCAAACAGATGACTTCTCCAAGAGACTCCAACATCAAGAATGATGACACCAACAACCAAGATATGCACATGAGAGATCAACTACTAGTAAACCAAACCCATTTGAATCCGATGACAACTTAGTTTTTAGCCAACAACAATGAGTTAGATCCAACCATACAAAAGTTTTTGGAAATCCAATCCCAATTGCTGCAAGGGATGACCACTCAAATGATCAACATGGGAGGCAACTCTTCCCGAGGAGATTATGACAACAAGGATGTCAAGGATGATATTTTAGAAGGAACTCAAGCTTGCAATATTTATGGAGACAAAGATCACACTTCCAAGGAGCATGAAGATCAATGCCCCAATTGTGAAAAGAAACAACCAACAAATCAATGCCCCACATCTCAAGCTACTTGTTTCCTATGTGAAGGAAATAACCATGTCCCTATCCAATGCTCCATCTATTCCATAGTTCAACAAAGGAAACAAGGTGGAGTGCAACAACAGTTTATAAACCCTCATGAAGGAACAAATTCTACCAAGAAGTATGAAGACAAGGTCAAAACTATACATCATAAGGCCAAATCCAAAGTGTTCACAAAGTGTCGCTACTCTTGTGAAGAAGAATGTCATATCTCTAGTAAATTCCCCAAGAAGAGAGAAAGATTTCCCACCTTTGTGGTGAAGTATGAAGAGCATGAACTAGAAGAACTCCTAGCTTTGGAGAGACCCAAGAAGAAGAAGAAGAAATGCCCCAACCCTAGCAAGAAGGATATTACCCAAGAGCAATGTTACACTTGCAAAGAGATGGGACACTATGCCAATGAATGCCCAGAAAAGAAGAAGAACCAAGGAAACAAACAAGAGGCAATGATACCAAAGGAAAAGAAAGATATCAGCCAAGTGATGTGTTTCAATTGCAAGTAACCAAGACATTATGCAAGCAATTGTCCAGAAAAGGTGAAACACAAAATAAACAAGCCTATGTAGGATCTCAGCCTTGTCACTTGTTCCAAGTGTGGAAACAAAGGACACTATGCAGATGTTTGCCTAGAGAGATTTCAACAAGATCCCAAGCAAGCCAAGAAGTAATCAAGTTGGAAATTTTTTAAGGGTGGTAGTACCCTAGTTGCCTTGAAGCCAACTTGTAACCCCTAGCCTTCCCAAATCTTGGGACGAGATTTCTTTTAAGGGTGGTAGCCTGTCACATCACAAGATTTTCCAAATCTTGTAATGTGAAAGGTAAATAAACAAAATAAATAATTGTTGAAAATTAGGGTGAAAAGAAACTTTTGTTTCTAAATGGAAACTTAAAATACCATCTGGAACAAACTCTAGTTAAATATTTGAATCCAACTAAATTCAAATCAAGTGGAATGCATTCTTCATAAATGCATCTGGAAATTTAAACACTTGGAAAATAAACCAAAACCCTAAAACCCTAATGGAAGAAAAACATTTCCAAGTTATCTCTAAGCCTATGGATTTGATCCATATAAAAAATTAGTCAAACAAACATTTCAAATTGATCAAAAATGACAAATAGAAATATTATAAAACCATAGAAATTGGTTTCACTTAATTTGGAGCCATAGATAAAATCTTATGAATTTAATAAGAAAAGGAAATAGAATTCCCAAAGCCAATGAAGCACCTTTCTAAAATCCATACCAAATGGTGAGCAAATAATCCTAAAGACATTTAAAAGGATAAGCAAATGTTAAATAAGATTTTACAAATTGGAATCACCAAGTTTGGACCTATAAATAAAAAGATATGGATTTTATAAGATAAAGATAGAAATATTAAATAAGGAATATTTAAAGACCAAATTAAAACTTGGCTAAGACCATAAGCAAATGGAAGGAATATAATCCAAATCCAAATAAAATAAAAGGATAAAGAAATTCCAAATAAAATAAAATGGCATTAACCAAATTCTATTTAAATAAAGGCAAATCCCTATTAAGAAATGATTAATTAAATCATGGGAAAATAATATTTGGAATTTACCCAAGTGGGTTAAAAGTTGTTTAATTAACTTAAATAAGATTAAGGAAATCTTCCAAATAAAATTTATGAAATTAAAACCCTTATTTAATTTCATTGGAATAAAGACAAGTACCCAATTCAAATGATTTATAAATCATATTAAAAATATCCCAAAATAATTCAACGTGAATTATTTGACACCCTAATAAATGAATAGAACTTACTGAAAAGGTTTTGTGGAAAAATGATATTTAAATAAGGATTAAAAATGTATTTGATCTTATTTGATTTTAAAGCAAGGGCTTGTTTTAAATAATTAAAAGACCCTAAAAAGAATAAAAGATTTATTCTAATTATGACTTTAGAATGTATTACTAATCAGTGTTTGAATCCACATAAAGTTTGAGAGAAGTTTGAATTCAAATGAATGTTTAATTTGTTTAAACAAAATCAAAACAGAAAATCAAATGGGAAAAATAAAACAACTAGTACAAAAAAAATGAAACTAACTAGCCCAGCTCGGCAATGCCCAGTCCAGGCCCAGCAGCCCACCTCTCCCTCTCTCCCCCAAAATGTTTTCTCACCGCAGATAGAACCCGCGAAGACACTGACTGTTGGACCATACCTCCTCTTTCTCTCTCTCGCTGCCAAGCGACCCCACTACCACGTAGTCAGCGTCCTCCCCACGACCAGTTCGTCCGAACGTTCCCTGCGTTGATTTCGCGAGTTAAATTCACGAGTAATGGATCAGTAAATCTTCCCCGTGACCACGCCCTGTTAAACACCTCCCTCCCCTATCCATTTTCCCCCAGACTCCACACCTCGAGAGCCCCCAGGCTGCCCTGATTTCTGCTTAGACCACCGCTGCCTCCAACGAGTCCCCTGTCAAATTCCAGCTAGCCCCGACCCTCTCCTACCTCCTAGCTCACACCAGATTGATCCCCATCATCTCACGCACCTGCCCGTGGTTTCCATTCACCCGCGCATGCCCCACAGCCTCGCCTCCGTCTTCGTCTGAGCGCCACCGACGGCGAGATCAACTCCGATGAGCTCTCCTGGTAATCCCTGACCGCCCCCTCCTCTCTGGTTGACACTAGCATACTATCCTCTCTCGCGCGTGTCTAACGCACCCTTTGTTTTACATTGGTGTGCCTTGTAGCCTCGTCCCCGACAATGGTCGAGCATGCCCGATGGAAGCAGGGACTCCGGCGAGCAATTATCGTTAACCCCGTGCGCCCCCTGCCCTGCGACAACCACGTTGAGCATCAGTACGTCGCTGCGAACCTGGTGAGCCCCTCCTCCCTCTCCCTCTCTTACTAGAATAGCCGGAATGCCTCTTCCCGAGCGTCGCCGCCGCGCAGCCTCCGCCAGCACCGCCTGTTTCTCGTCAAAGCGCTGAGAACCGTCGGATCTAGATCGTAGCGCTGCGATAGATTTCTTAAGCGAAGGGGTACGAGATCCTCTGTGCCGTGCGATGCAACTTAAATCTAACAGCCCGTATCTGCTGATCTGCGCGAAACGGTACGCGCCAGTAAGAAAGTGCCGCGTGTCCCAAAGTCTGTTTTAAAAACAGGATTTGTTCTATTAGATGTTCAATTTTTAAAATTGCATAACTTTCAAACCACACGTCCAAATTTTGCAAATTTTATATCAATGGAATCAGAAAGACAAGTACTTTCTGATCATGCCCTTTTTTAGTGAATTGCTTTTGATAAAATGATTGTTTTTGCAGAAACTTGTGTAGGCATATTTTGGATATAAAAATTGCTCTAAAATTATTTTTGTGATAAAAACTTTGGCAAATGGATTGTTTTGAACCTACTGACCATAGAAATCAAAATTGTGGTTTCAAAAACATATTTGGTGAGCAAAAGAATAAATCTTTGATTTAAAGCACTTCTAGTCAAATAAAAATAATGTTTATATATTAAAAATGCTTTTGGAGGAAAACCCTTTGGGAAATGTTTGGATTTAAACTCTCTGACCCTAAACACAAAGATTCATGTTTTGAAAACATATTTTGTGAACCCTATAAAATTTATTGCTTTGCTAAAGGAAATTCTAACCACATAAAATATTGATTTGGTTTTAAAATGGTTTATAGATAAAATCTTTTGCAAATAGTTTTGCCACTTTATAAAATGACCAATAAGTGTTTTAGAATGTTTATAACCCATTAGAAACCACTTTTACAAATAAACCATCTTTGTCATGCTTGCATGCATTATTTTGTTTCTATTATTTTGTGTGATGTTTGCTTGAATGGTAGTTTGAAATATTGTTTGCTTGATTGAATTGTAGTGATTTGAAGAGTGTGAATATTGCAAGATCAAGGAGTGAACTTATATTCTCTACCAAAAGGCAAGTGATGCTTCATACTTTTATCCCATTATTTTCACTATGCATTAGTGATATTTCTAAGTAGGACTTGCATGGAATTTTTGCTAAGTGTAAACTATGCCATGGGAAATCGTAGTAGATGAAACCTTAGTAGAATTTCCTAAGTTAAGATTCCTACTACTATCATGCTTAGCTTAGCTAGTAGAAAACAAGGGTGGATTTTATTTCATGATAAGGAATATTTCTAAGTCAATGACTTGTGTTTTGTTTAATAAAATAACTAAGTGAATGAATCACCTAGGTGGAATGGAAGGAATGGTTTGTGTTGAGTGGTTACACAAGGCCCATTTCTATGGTTTACCTTGTTTATCTCACTTGTGGATGGCCACCCAGGAACAAAGAGATTTAAGATGTCAAATGTTGAGAAGCTTCAAGTGCAGCCACTTGGCATTATGGGCTCTGCCTGGATCATATAGGTTGCAATAACTTAGCCAAATGGACAGTTGGTGGTAGGGGTTTGATAGGTTGGAGTGCGTCCATTCTGGTCTAAGGGAAGGCTTCTGAAAGATCTTGTCTTGGTGAAACCAAGTCTTGTGGGGAAAGTGCACCACCTCTGCAGAGTGTAAAATCTAAGTACTTAGCCAAGTCCCTGGTAAAGGACAATTTGAGCATCAAGACATGGAAGCTATCAAGAATCTCCTCATCCCAGTTTCTAAGTTAAAATCTTGTGGTTGAACAAGGGTTGAAGGATCACCAATTTCTATTGGGAGATGCCTTGGGTGATTTTGTCAAGCAAAAACTTAGTGTTTTTCAAATGATAAGGAAAATCTATTTTGAGCAAAGCAAGCCTAAGCTCCACTTAGCCAAATGCATATAGATGATAGACTCCACTATACTACCATAGTATCACTTGCCAATACAATTCAAATGTATTGACCCTTGTGGCTGTAACTTATTATGTTGCAGGTTTGTTTGATGTTAGTGAGATGTGTTGATTAGGATTACAAGTCTAAAACCAACATGTTTGCATGTGGCACTTTGAAGATGAGGGACACCATGCTATTGTTGTATTCTGCTGCATTGTAATGAGATAGCCACATGAGCTATGTAAGATGTAATAAATTATCTTATTCCTGGTTATAAAGTTGTATTATGACCTTTGTTTCTTGGTATTACATCTTAACTGTGGATGCTAGCTATTGATCCAGGGACTAGCATTGTAAACACAGGGATCTCTACCTTATTAAAGGTTGGGAACCTTACAACACCACTCCATAGCAATGGCGTAGTACACTTCCTTCCATAAAGAAATTCAAATGGTGCCATCTCAATTCTTGCTTGATAGCTGTTATTGTAAGAGAATTCTGCGTAAGGCAGACTTTCATCCCAACTAGCACCATAGTCTAGGGCACATGCCCTCAACATATCCTCCAAAATCTGATTAGTCCTTTCTGTCTGTCCATCAGTCTAGGGGTGAAAAGTTGTGCTGAACTCTAATATTGTTCCCATTGACTCATGAAGTAAACCGAGTTTCTCTATCAGACACAATACACTTAGGCACTCCATGCAGACATACAATCCTGTTCATATAGATTTTGGCCAACTTAGCACTTGTACAGGTAGTCTTCACGAGTATGAAATGAGCCACTTTAGTTAGGCGATCTACAACAACCCAAATAGAATCATATCCGGATCTAGTCCTTGGCAGTCTGGTGATAAAATCCATACTAATCTTATCCCACTTCTAATTAGGAATAGGTAGTGGTTGCAATAATCCTGCTGGTTTCTGATGTTCCGCTTTCACTCGGCTACACACGTCACATAAGGCAATATGTTCCGCAATATCCTTTTTGACATTGTTCCACCAAAATCTTTCCTTGACATCCATGTACATTTTGGTGTTACCCGGATGAATAGAATATGGTGAATTGTGGGCTTCCTGCAGAATCAATTTCCGAAGTTCCGGATCTTGCGGGATGCAGATACGTTTTTCATACCCATAAAGTACCATGTTCGTCTTCATGGAATCCTTTAGCCTTCCCTTTGCTAATTTTACCTTTAATCTCTTCAATTTCCTTGTCCAATTTTTGGGCTTATTTGATCATGTCCAACAATGTGGGTTGAACATCCAATGACATGAGATATCCTTAGGCACTATCTCCAATCTGAGATATTTGAATTGGGCACACAGATCATCTGGCAATTCTCCCTTAGTAAGGCCATTCACATAAACCTTACGGCTCAAAGCATCCACTACAACATTTGCTTTATCAGGATGGTATTGCAAACTCAAGTCATAGTCCTTGATAAGCTCTAGCCATCTTATTTGTCTCATATTGATTTCCTTCTGAGTGAAGATATATTTCAAACTCTTGTGATCCGTGAACACTTCACAATGTTTTCCCAAAAGATAATGTCTCCATGTTTTGAGTGCATGGACAACAGAGGCTAACTCTAAATCATGAGTAGGATAATTCACTTCATGAGTATTGAGTTGTCTCGAGGCATAAGCCACAACTTTCCCTTCTTGCATCAAAACTCCACCCAATCCTTGGTGAGATGCATCACAATAGACTTGCAAATCCTTCTCCAAATCTGGCAGACATAAGACCGGTGCTGACACTAGTCTCTTCTTCAATTCCTGGAAACTGACTTCACAACCTTCAGTCCAGTCAAACTTCTTATCTTTCTTAAGTAATTCCATCATTGGCTTAGCTACCTTTGAGAAATTCTCAATGAACCTTCTATAGTATCCTGCCAAGCCTAGGAAACTGCAAACCTCTTTCACTGACTTGGGAGATTCCCACTCAGTTACAGCTATCACCTTTGCGGGATCGACAGCTATACCATGTCCCGACACAATATGTCCGAGAAATCCAACTTCACTCAACAAAAATTCATACTTACTAAACTTAGCATACAGTTTGTGCTCCCTGAGCTTCTCAAGTATCAAACGAAAATATTCTTCATGCTCTTCTTTGCTCTTGGAATAAATCAAAATATCATCAATGAATACGACAACAAACTTGTCAAGAAACTCCATGAACACTTCGTTCATCATGTTCATGAAATAAGCTGGTGCATTTGTCAATCCAAATGGCATCACGGTATACTCATACAATGCATACCTAGTGGTAAAAGCAGTCTTGGGTATGTCTTGCTCTCTAATCTTTAGCTGAAAGTAGCCTGATTGGAGATCAATCTTTGAGAACACACGGTCTCCTTCTAGCTGATCAAATAGATCATTGATTCTAGGCAAAGGGTACGTGTTCCATATAGTCACCTCATTTAGTGAGCGATAGTCTATGCATAACCTTTGACTTCTATCCTTTTTCTCAACAAACAGAACTGGTGCACCCTAAGACGAAGAACTTGGTTGAATAAATCCTTTCTGCAACTATTCTCCGAGCTGTTTCTTGAGTTCTTTCAACTCATCAACGGACATCTTGTAGGGTCTCTTTGCTATCAGTCCAGATCCTAGTAACAAGTCAATCAGAAATTTCACATCTCTATCTGGTGGCATTCCTGGTAATTCTTCCAGAAACACATCCGAATATTCCTTCACAACTGGTACACCATCTATGCTAACCCCCTTAAGAGAATTTAGCTTACTCCCTTTACATTCAAAGTTAGACTTGAACCTAATGCGTTTCTTATCCGGGGTTGTGAGTGTTGGAGATATGCCCAAGAGGCAATAATAAAGTGGTTATTATCATATCTTCACACTTATGATAAATGTTTACATACCATGCTATAATTGTATTAATCGGAACATTAATACTTGTGTGATTTGTAAACTAAAATAAGAGTCCCTAGTAAATCCTCTTGTTAAACTAGCTTCTTGGTTAATATATATGATCATGGTTTCCTAATCATGAACATAGAGATGTTATTAACAACAGGGTCATATCATTAGGATAATGATGTGATGGACATACTCCTATAGATAAGCGTAGCATAAAGATCAAGTCATTTCATTAGTTCAATTGCTATATGCTTTCTGATACATAGTAACCTAATTCCTTCGACCATGATATCATGCATATCACCTTTACCGGATGGATGCTTTGATGACATCAAACACCACACCGTGGCGGGTGGCTATAAAGGTGGCATTGAGTGTTCGGAAAGTATTGGTTGAAACACATGGATCAAGAGTGGAATTTGTCCATCCATATGACGGATAGATATACTCTGGGCCCTCTCGGTGAAATGTCATCCAATTAGCTTGCAAGCATGTGACTGGATCACAAGGGATCACATATCACGGGAACGAGAAAAGAGTACTTATCGATGCGAGGTTGAACTAGGTATGCAGAGATACCGACGATCATAACCTCGGATAAGTAAACTATCGTGAGACAAAGGGAAATTGGCATCGTATGTAAGTGGTTCATTCGATCGCAAAGTAATCGTAGAAATATGTGGGAGCCATATGAATTTCCAGATTCCTCTATTGGTTATTGTTCGGAGAAGTGTCTCGATCATGTCCGCATAATTCACGAACCGTAGGTAGACACACTTAAGGATTCGACGTTGTTTGAGTAGTTATGGTATTATGAGAAAGAGACCGAATGTTGTTCAGAGTCTCGGATGGGATCCGGGATATCACGAGGTGATCCGGAATGGTCCGTAGAATAAGATTCATATAAGGAAAGTCCCGTTTCGGAGTTCGGGAATGATTCCGTGTTTTCATCGGAATGTTCTAGAAGGTTCGGATTATGCGGCACTCCGGGGAGGGTACATGAATGTGTCATTACATATTGAATGATTGCATCATGTAATAAGTGTTCTTGCTGTTCCAAAACTGAAAAGTCAAACTGCCTTTGAAAGTCAAACGGCTAAAAGAAACTGTGGAAAAGCGAAGCTGTGGGAAACAGAAGCTGTGGGAAACAAGCAAGAGGTGGTTGGAACCGACTTGGGAGGAGTCCTCAAGCCAAGCGCCAACCAAGGCCGACTTGGGAGGAATCCTCCCTTGGCCGCCTCCCACCTATAAAAGGAGGGCGGGGCCTCCTCCTCTAGACACACAAGTTCCTATCCTCTAATCTCCGGTTTAGAGCCGTTTTGGTTTAGAGCTTCTAATTGCTCTAGCCCGGTTTAGAGCCTTCTAATTGGTGTGTCTAATCCTAGACCACTAATAGCTCTCTCTCATACTCCACCATACTCGCTCGGCTTAAGGCGAAGCCTGCGGATCTCCCTCTACTTAGGTACCACACGTTGTCTCCGAATCGCGAGAGAGTGCTACAACCTCCATTCTTTGGAACAAGGGAGAGGAAGGTCTTCGTCAATCGAACGTGTGACCGATTGCATGAGCGCCGCTTAACGCAGCTTGGAAGGATTGTCTACGCGATCTTGAGATCGGAAGTGTACGACTACATCACCCACGAGAATCTGCTCGTTAACGCTGGAATCTTCGAGGTAAGTTATTCCATCGACTCTTTGCTTCAATCTAATAGATAGATCTTGGCTTGTTTGTTTGTATGCGATAGAAATTTTTGTTTTCCATGCTACAAACCCCTACAATCAGTGTCAGTCGTGTCTATATGTAGATCTGTTGCACGAGTAGAACACAATGGTCATTGTGGGCGTTGATGCTTTTATTGTCGATTGCTTCTTGTGTACTTTGCATCTTGCGGTATGTTGGGATGAAGCGGCCCGGGCTAACCTTACATGACATCGTTCATGAGACTTGCTCCACGCTTGACATGCAACTTGTATTGCATAAGTGGCTTTGCGGGTGCCTATTTCTCCTAGCATAGTTAAGATCCAATTTACAACGGGTGATTAACAATACTAGTATCAATGTTGTGGTTCTTGTTCATAAGTTATAACGACACTTATTGAAAGCCCCAAACCACGTAAAATATGCAAAGAAAGTAGAGGCGTCTAACTTTGTTTTGCAGGGGTGTGCTGTGATGTGATATGACCATGATTGTGATTATATATGATGTATGCAATGTTCCTTATTGTAAGTTGGCAACCGGCAGGAGCCATATGGTTGTCTTTAATTTATGTTAAGACCCGCGTGTCTATTCAAATTAGTTGTAATAGTTGAAGCCGGTGGACGATAACCATGGAGAAGCGTCATTGACCTTGATGCAATGCCGATGATGATGGAGATCATGTTCGTGCTTGAAGATGGAGATCGGAAGCACAAAGAAGAAAGGCCATATCATATCACATATTATTGAATTGCATGTGATGTTAATCCTTTATGCATCTTGTATTGCTTAGTAGACGACGGTAGCATTATAAGATGATCCCTCATGCACATGAATTTCAAGTCATAAAGTGTTCACCCTTAGTTAGCACCGTTGCTAAAGCTTGTTGTTTCGAAGCACCACGTGATGATCGGGTGTGTTAGATTCTGCAAGTGTATACAACGTGAGCAAGCAGATTTGCTCATGCGAAACTAAGGTTTGATCTTGACGAGCCTAGCATGCAGACATGGCCTCGGGGACACGGATTACCGAAAGGTAGAGCATGAGTCATATAGTAGATATGATGAACATGTTGATTGTTCGCCATTGAAGCTATATCAACTCGTGATGATCGGTTTTGATGTGGTGGATTTGGTTCGTGTGATCACTAAAACAATGTGAGGGATATTGTTTTGAGTGGGAGTTCACCTAGATTAATTTAATTATTAATTAGAACTCAATTTATCATAAACTAAATCAAAGTGAATTTGCATAGTTGTTGTAGTCATTGGCATCCGTTTACCACCTTGCGCTTAGTTATAATTGAGATGATAGAACTATAGAATTCTGGTTAGATACTTTACGAACTGGTATCGTATTGTTTTAAGTGTTAATCTAAAGTTTAAAAGTCCAATTGCAAACTTTCAGTGAGTTCCGGTTACTCCATGAAGTTTAATAATTAGTATTAAATCAAGAGTAACAATTCCAAGTGTTAGTATATAAGTATCATGTTTGTCTCCATGATTCTTGATATTCAAAGGATTCTCTTAATATCAAGGTTATCTAGGATCTGAAAGAGTTGTTTAAGAAACCATGATGTGTGGAAGATATTGTGATATCTGAAACAAAGTATTGGTTACAACATGATAGAGTATAATATGGAAAAAGTCATGTTCTCATATTTGATGAGAATTTGCAAAGGTTGGAGACACTAGTTGTCCTAATCCTCCAAAAGGTTTTGGAGAGCAACATTATACTTGCGATTCACCGTTACAAGCTAAAAGTAGCTAGATCATGGATAAATCCATGATGAGGTGAATATTTGATGTAGGTAAGATGTTTACTACACCAAGAGATTACTAAAGAAAGGAATTTGAAAGAACACCAAACATTTGATGATAGGTGATCTACTTCAAAGTGCAAGTCCAAAGACATTGGTATTTAATTATACACGCTTTGGATTATGTGTCATATGTATGACTCCACTATTGATATTGATAGATTCTTTCAAACAGAAAAAGGAAATATTGAAAGAGAATCTCATAAATATATGGCAGAAAAGAAAAGACTAGAATTGTTCAGTTTAAGTATATAGATGATATACATGTTATGGCTATATTCTTTGCTTATTAAACAATGTGGTTATTAAGTATTTGATACTGAATTTGTTGGTGTGAATCGTCATACGAAACAACACAATTCATGAACTGCAATGGCCTAAGTAACTAGCAAAAGAATATGTGATGATGTTCATCGAGAACAAATAAAGGGTTATTGTGTTGCTCGTTAAACATCAAAGCTTGCCTTCAAGATTTGTTTTATCAGGTATTATGAGAACAAAAGGGTTGTTAAAATAAATTACCGTAATCCATAAAAGATGGATGATTCACAAATCTCGTTGGAGAAATCACATCCATAAAACTAGTGCTAAAAATATCGAAAGACAAATTGATTGAAAGATCACTTAGGAAGTGACATCGCCGTTTAAATTATAATGGAAAGAAAACATGAAGAAACTCCATGTGGATGGAATTTTGAAGTCTTCTGATTTTTGATCAAATGACGCTTGTGAAACTTTCCTAGAGATAATTGAAACTTCGTTCATAGGACAAAAGGGAACGAATGACTAGCTTATTGGAACTTGTACATATTGTTGTACGAAGTCCATTATGTGTAGTCAAGAGCGATGGATTTCAACTTCATATGCTTTCTCCGAAAATTTGAGTGAATATATGAATATTTACTTAATAAGGATGAAGTGTGAAACATTTGAAAAGTTCAAAGATTTTCAAGATGAAGTGCAAAATCATAGTAACAAGAATATAAATAGTTTATGATAAAGATCATAAAGGAAGATATTTGAGTTACAAAGTTTAGCATAATACCTAAGATTTATGGAATCGTTCCGTGGATTTGCATTTCCGAAACACCATAAGAGTATGGAACGTTCGAGATATGTAATTAAACCTTGTTTGACATGGTAAGATCAAAGGTATAATTCATAAAACTGCCATTATATTTTAAAGATTAAAAGCTTTAGAGATTACCGTTTTTCCACTGAAAAGAGCTCCATCATAATCCGTTGAAATGACACCATATAAAGTTATGGTTTGGGATAAAACCCAAGTTGTCCTTTCTTAAAGATTGGTATCCTATGCATAAGAAAGATGTTTGCAACCAAAGTCGGATGAACCTGTCTTTGTATGTTATTTCGAATAACTGTTAAGTAATCCTCCATAACATCGGAGACAAAAGTGTTTGTCACTTAAAACGTCAAGTTTCTTTGGGAAGGAATTTTTCGTGAAAAGTTAAGTGGGAGGACAATAGAACTTTGATAAGGTTAAAAGAACCTTAGCTATATGTGCAGAGTTGAGAAGCCCAGAAAAGTGTTCCGGAGGCGAGAACAATGCTCATGGCTCACGTGCCTCAAAGGTTGTGGTTATGAAGGTCAAAGTTTCTGTTGAACCAAGTAGGTCGAGTAAACAATCAAATACCAAGATTTGAGGGTTGAATCATTATTTGAGAATAATGAACGTACTACATGCAAAGAAGCGATGATGGGCCCTGACTCCGTAAAATGGCATGAAGCCATAAAATCCGTGATAGTTCCATACACGAGAAATCAAGTTTTGAACTTGAAGGGCCCTCGAGAAAGGTGTAAGACCTTACAGTTGTGTTTGGATCTATAAAGAAATAGACATGGATGTTTCACATCTATGAAATAGTTGACATGTTGGGAAGAAGTTCGCAAAATGTTCAAAGGTTGACTATGACAAGATTTGATCTTTCATAGTGATATTTAGTCTAGACGGATTAATGTAGCAACCACTACATATAATTTTGTTATATGATAGTTGAATAAACAAAACAAGTTCTTCTAATATAATCGTTACCTAGGACATGTGCATAACACGGTCCATAGGGTTTTGTTAATTCATAGGATGCTAAAAGCATATGCAAACTTCAATGGTTGAAGTGAGCATCGCGGAGTTGGAATCTTCACTATGATGAAACTGTTAAAGGAGTTTAAAAATTCATTAGAGACAATGAAGATGCTTGCATTTGCAAGAAATTAAGTGGGAGCGCTAAGACATGTTTCTAATACATTATGTGGAAGACATATTGTTGATTGGAAATAATGTATCTTTTATTAACACATATTAAGAATTTCATCCCGATGAAAGACTTAGGCAAAACCCAAATATTTGGCATCAATAGACGCTAATATGGTTGTGCCAGAAGTACATAGATAAGATATTGAATGAGTTCAATATAGAAACTACAAGAAAGGTTCTTGCATACGAAAGGATTGAAAGAGTTCAAATGTTGATGATATATTCAAGTGTATTGACATTTGGTAAAGTGAAACAAATAATCAAGTATAGATTGATACTTGATGTATGAAATCACAAAGAGTATTTATATCAATCATCTTGTGATATGTACAAATCCAGATATGTCCTATGCTCTAAAAGTTGTGAGCATATACCAGAATGATTCGTAAGATGATCATTGGACAATAGTAAGGATATTCTTATGATCTTTTGGAAGAACTAAGAGTATAATATTTGTAGAAGTGACAAATAGATGGTTAGTTCATTGTAAAAGTACTACATTGATACTAGCTTTGTCACAAAGTACAAATTAAGTTTATCTCAATCTAAACTAAGGGTGGCACAATATAATGGAAAGTGAGTTCCATAATGGATTTTGATGAGTTCCAAAGTTAAGACATTGTGATGATACTACAACAAAATGCTAAGTATATGACGCTATTTTAGCGACTAAAGAGGCATTTGTGTCAAGTAGTTTGTTATCAAACTAGGTGTAGTTCACAATGGGATAATACTATGAAGATATATTGTGCGACAATATTATCAACATGTTTTAACCCCAAAAGAACTAAAGGTCACACCAAAGGACCAAATTTGTACGAAGCCATCTCATTAGAGAATGAGTGATGCGTGGAACGCAAAGACATGCAATTACACACGGATCGGAAGTGTCGATCGGAGATCGATTGACCACTAGCAATCGTGTACATACAACACCGGAAAGCCATAGGTGTTGAATACACAAAGGTTTGAAACTAGATTATTGACTCTAGTGCAAGTGGGAGACTGTTGGAGATATGCCCAAGAGGCAATAATAAAGTGGTTATTATCATATCTTCACACTTATGATAAATGTTTACATACCATGCTATAATTGTATTAACCGAAACATTAATACTTGTGTGATTTGTAAACTAAAATAAGAGTCCCTAGTAAAGCCTCTTGTTAAACTAGCTTGTTGGTTAATATATATGATCATGGTTTCCTGATCATGAACATAGAGATGTTATTAACAACAAGGTCATATCATTAGGAGAATGATGTGATGGACATACTCCTATAGATAAGCGTAGCATAAAGATCAAGTCATTTCATTAGTTCAATTGCTATATGCTTTCTGATACATAGTAACCTAATTCCTTCGACCATGAGATCATGCATATCACCTTTACCGGATGGATGCTTTGATGACATCAAACACCACACCGTAACTGGGTGGCTATAAAGGTGGCATTGAGTGTTCGGAAAGTATTGGTTGAAACACATGGATCAAGAGTGGGATTTGTCCATCCATATGACGGATAGATATACTCTGGGCCCTCTCGGTGAAATGTCATCCAATTAGCTTGCAAGCATGTGGGCTCACAAGGGATCACATAACACGGAGCGAAAAGAGTACTTATCGATGCGAGGTTGAACTAGGTATGCAGAGATACCGACGATCATAACCTCGGATAAGTAAACTATCGTGAGACAAAGGGAAATTGGCATCGTATGTAAGTGGTTCATTCGATCGCAAAGTAATCGTATAAATATGTGGGAGCCATATGAATTTCCAGATTCCTCTATTGGTTATTGTTCGGAGAAGTGTCTCGATCATGTCCTCATAATTCACGAACCGTAGGGAGACACACTTAAGGATTCGACGTTGTTTGAGTAGTTATGGTATTATGAGAAAGAGACCGAATGTTGTTCGGAGTCTCGGATGGGATCCGGGATATCACGAGGTGATCCGGAATGGTCCGGAGAATAAGATTCATATAAGGAAAGTCCGTTTGAGTTCGGGAATGATTCCGTGTTTTCATCGAATGTTCTAGAAGGTTCGGATTGTCCCAAGACTCGGGGAGGGAGGGTACATGAATGTGTCATTACATATTGAATGATTGCATCATGTACTAAGTGTTCTTGCTGTTCCAAAACTGAAAAGTCAAACTGCCAGTTTGAAAGTCAAACGGCTAAACAGAAATCTGTGGAAAGCAGAAGCTGTGGAAAGCTGTGGGAAGCAGAAACTGGGAAACAAGCAAGAGGTGGTTGGAACCGACTTGGGGAGGAGTCCTCAAGCCGGCGCCCAGCAAGGCCGACTAGGAGGGACTCCTCCCTTGGCCGCCCTCCCACCTATAAAAGGAGGCAGGGCCTCCTCCTCTAGACACACAAGTTCCTATCCTCTAATCTCCGGTTTAGAGCCGTTTTGGTTTAGAGCTTCTAATTGCTCTAGCCTGCGGTTTAGAGCCTTCTAATTGGTGTGTCTAATACCTAGACCACTAATAGCTCTCTCTCATACTCCACCATACTCTCTCGGCTTAAGCGAAGCCTGGGATCTCCCTCTACTTAGGTACCACGGTTGTCTTGCCGGAATCGCGAGAGAGTGCTACAACCTCCACGTCTTTGGAACAAGGGAGAGGAAGGTCTTCGTCGAGTACCGAACGTGTGACCGACTGCGGGAGCGCTGCCGGAACGCAGTGCCGGAAGGATCGTCTACGCGATCTTGAGATCGGAAGTGTACGACTACATCACCCACGAGAATCTGCTCTCGTTAACCGCTTTGGAATCTTCGAGGGTAAGTTATTCCATCGACTCGTTGCTTTAATCTAATAGATAGATCTTGGCTTTTTTGTTTGTATGCGATAGAAAATTTTTGTTTTCCATGCTACGAACCCCTACAGTGAGTGTAACAGTACGATTGGCACAATCTAGTACTCCTTCATACTTAGTCATCCAATCCATGCCCAATATTACATCCAAACCTTGGGAGTCTAGGATTATCAGATTAACTAGAAACTTATACTTTCCAAATTCTATCACTAGATCATGACATCCAAAATTCACTATAATTATCCACCGGGAGAGCTTACTTTAATAGGACATCTAATAGTTTCAGTTGGAAGTCCATTTTTATCAACAAATGCTCTTGATATGAATGAATGCGATGCACCATTATAAAAAAGAACAAGT
Organism: Avena longiglumis; assembly: GCA_030063025.1. Taxonomy (NCBI): domain Eukaryota; kingdom Viridiplantae; phylum Streptophyta; class Magnoliopsida; order Poales; family Poaceae; genus Avena; species Avena longiglumis. The sequence goes on from CP125977.1 coordinate 475,937,269, forward strand.
GTTGGAAAAGAATTAAGCTTGAACTTACCAGCCATAGCATCAGGCTCTTCATAAATTTCTTCCACATTGATGTGGTTCACTTCTTCCTTCTGGAAAGGGTTGGGCTTGTTGGCTCCTTCAACTTTATTTTCTGGGCATTCATTTGCATAGTGCTCAGTTTTATTGCATTTGAAGCACTCAACCTGACTGATGTCTCTTTTTGTAGGCTAACTCACATTGCCATTTCCACTGTGGTGGCTCTTGTGTCCACTCTTGTGACTCTTATATCTATCATTGCCATGGCTGCGGTGGTGCTTGTTGTCATGGTGACGGTTACTGTTGTGGTGGCTGTTATACTTACCATGCTTGTGGGATCCAAAACCTCCACTATCATAACCATGGGAACGTTTATGAGACGATCTTGAGCTATGCTTGTCAAAGTGATGCTTCCTCTTCCTGTTCTCAACCTGCTTCATCTTGCTTTCCAAGATGGTGGCCTTGTCACATAGTGATTGATATGTTGGGACATAGGAAACAGATAGCTGCAGGTTCATATCATCATTCAATCCCTCGAGGAACTTCTCCTTCCTCTTGGCATCAATATCAACCTCATCCGACGCGTAGCGTGCCAGATTGTTGAACTCCTCAATGTATTCAGCCACACTACGGTGACGCTATTTCAGATTGTGGAACTCCTTCTTCAAGTTCATTACTCCTGGTGAGATATGAGATGTACGAAATCCATCCTCAAAAATAGCCCATGTCACATCCTCTATAGGAGTGGTGATCTGAAAGTTATCCCACCATGTTGCTGCTGGTCCTTCAAGCAGATGTGTTGCGAACCTGACCTTTTCCTCATCGATGCAGCCAACTGTGACCAAGTATTATTCACAGAGCGTGGCCAGTCATTGGCTACCATGTGATCAGTGGTTCCCGAGAACTTGGCTGGCCTCAACCTCAAAAACCTTGTAAGCGTGTCAAAGGCTGGTGGGTTGTTGGGATTGTTGTTGTTATTGTTCTGGTTTTGATTCTCATTCTGGTTTTGATTTGCCGTGAACTGGGTCATCATCTGCATCAGTTGAGTTTGAGCTGTCATTAACTGCTGCATCTCGGGATTGAAGTTATTGTTGGTTGGCACGACGGGGAGGCATCTGTGGTTTCAATAAGGATAAGTAATGATATATAGCCCATAGATGCCATGCACAATACATCACATAGCAACAAACACAATAAATAATCACAAGATAAACATAGAGTTTTAAACAACGTAAACAACAAGTTTTGGAAAAGTAAACATAATAGAAAGCCATCCACATGTTGGATGATCATTGCGACACAATAAATCAAAGGGTGATAGATAAATAGATAGCTGAATAATCAACTCTACTCCTCCATGTCGACCTCCACGTCCACAAGAGTAAGTCCAGCTGTCTCCATGGCTGACTTGTACTCCTCCACACTGGTGGTCAAGGCCTCAATCTTCGCGCGAAGGGCTCTCTTCTGCGAGCTAAGCCTCTCTATCACTCCCTGCTGAGTCTCTAACTCAAAGTCCTCGGCCTCTATCTCGGCCCTCATGTCCTCGATCTTCTTGTTTCCGTCCTGAACTCTCTTCTCCTGATTCTTGAACTTCTTGTCCTGGCTCTCGAATCTAGCCTCCATCTTCTTGACGATCTCGTCTTGTTCCGCGAAGATCTTGTCCTTCTCTCTCAACTGAACCTAAAGCTTGTCATTTCTAAGCATGACGTTGGTCCTATCTGTGTCGAGGTGTCTAAAGAGACTCTCTAAGTCCTGGAGGTAGAGACGTACAGGCTCAATCGTCTCTCTAGTAGTGTCATCATAAACTACAGAATCACCTTGCTCGTCACGTCTCCCAAACGGGTGAAAGTAGAGGCCCCAGATCTCGGTGGAGTGTCGTCCGCAAAGGCGTCCAAGTATCTCCTGCATGACTGCATCTAGTCCATTCTCCTTGTCATCATGCATCAGCTTGAAGGTGATCTCCTCCATGAGTGGCTCCGTCTGGCGTCCCGGTTGTGAGACTCTAAAGCCCCAAAGATCCTTCCTCTCAAACTTGGTGAGCTGAAGTGCCTTAATACTAGGAAGGGGGAGGTTGAGCACACTAGTGAGCTCCACAAGACGAGAACCGAAACGAGTTCCCTCGAACTCCTCAGCAGTTCTGATAACAACGCTAGGCATCTATTGCATAAGATAGAGAAAAAATAGAAACAATAAAAATAGAGAGAAAAACACATGATAGTGAAACAAGAGTCAAGCATACATTCAACAATAAAACGTACAAGTCATGGCATACAAAATCTACCTCAAGCACTAAGGTTCAATCATAACTTAGACAAATTTTTGCGAGAAAACAACAAGTGTGGTGGTCCAACTAGCGGAGTACGTCACAATTCTCACTCATATGCTAAGTCTATGATATCTTCCCTCAGACGTTTTATGGCGGTCTCTAAGTCTTCGGTATACTTCTTCTCCTCCTTAAGGTCATTTTGGGTGTTGAGCATTCTACACTTGAGTATTTCACCAAGCTCCTTGATGGCATCCCAAGCTGCATTTCTTGCAGAGTCAAATAATGTCGTATACATTTCTGAGTTGGTGCCCATGTAAAATCCCAACTCTTTGTGGTTGTCTCCCTTGTTTTTGTACAAGTGAAGTTGCACCCACCAATATTCTTCTCCTTCATCCATAACTAGAAATCCCTTGTACACGGCCTCACCATGTATTCCCAAGCTAACCATAAGGGTTTTGAGTGCTTTGGAAAACTCCGTCTCACATTTTAAAGTCATGGTCATGAGTGGTCCCTTCTTGACGGATTCGTTGATGGTGGCCATCTACAAATAGAGATGAGAATGAAGATTAGAAGAGGCTTACGAGAAGAAAAGGACAAGTGTGGAATTTGCAAAGAGTTGCATTTTCCTTAGTGGTTTCCTTAGTCTAATTTAACTTAGGGTCATAATCCTATAGGCAACACAGTGCTCTGATACCATCTATAAGACCCCACATTTATAAGGTAAAGGTCCCTGTGGAACATCCCAGCATTAGAGCTTAGAAATAAGCTGAACACAGGTGTGTGCATTGCATTCATGCATAGAAAGTCTGAATAATTTTCGCGCTTTTAAATAAAAACTTGTCGGAGTGATTGAAGCTTCTCTTAACTTGATGGAATTGATGTAGATCATCAAGTTGAATGCGATAAGTTTCAATATGACCTTTGCTAAAACCTTATTTTGGGTAAACATGATTTGATCTAAGGGTAGATCAAATGTAATAAGAGTTAAATCCTAATACATGACTTAATGATTTATAGTTAATCCTTAGGTGATCATATCATAGTATTCATCCTAATCACTCATGAATACCAACTTATAAATATAACACAAATAATAAGAATGTAACAACTATATCTTAATGTCATCTACTTATACCATGTATATCATGGAAATACCTAACTTTAACTCTCTAGTGAGATTGAGTAGGAAGGAAACCAAAGTTAAGATCATTCACCATATATCTTTCTTTCCATATCAATCCTTATCATCTCTATTGAATCCTATCTTTATATTTGTTGTTAATCAATATTGAGTTACCAACTATTGATTCACCAATTCTTAACCTATCAATTCTTGACCTATCAACTCTTCTACTTATTATACCATTCACTTAAGGTTTATAAAGAAAGAAGTCATAAGAGGTAAATAGAGATGCTAGTTTTAGATGTTATCTAATAGAATGGGTGTGATTTGAAGAAATCAAATCAATATGGTAACAAATAAGATTACAAGGATGAAGTCTGAAGATAGTTACCAGGAGTAGTCCTATTGGATCAAGTAGGTATAGTCAATGAAATATATCTCTTAATCCAATAGAGCTAAACAAAAGATAATTAGAATACAACTATCATGTTGTATTGATGAAGCCTTGTTCAGCCAACTGGAAACCTGAATCATAAAGGATCAAAGGATTATAATGATCATGCCTTATTCACCAATATTGAATGCTTATACCATGTATAAGTGACATTGGTGGATAAAACATGATTGAACCATAGTATAGATATATTATCCTAGATTAGACATTACAAGTCACATTAATATAATGTGAGGTTGGAATGTTAGATATTGGAGTCAAGTAGAGACAAGATAGTATGATTAAAATGATGTTGGAGCAACATTGGATTAAAGTAGTATTTTCCTCTTTGGAAATACTAAGCATTTGATGTGAAGTGGGATTTGATGTATACATCTATTGAAGTGATATTAGTGAAGGATGATTAAGGAAGAGTATGATTGGAGTTAGAAGTAACCACTTGTTGGATTGGGGATTATCAGCAAATAGAGTAGTTGATATACCCAAGTATAGCTCTAAATGATTATGAAAGGCTTTAATGATAAGCTCATTGGAATTACAAGAGGTGTTAGAAGAATAAAAGGTGGATAAGAATATTCTTGTGAGGTAAAGCTCATCATGTTAACACATGATGATGGATAGGAAGAAGTAGTATATCTAGGAAAGGAATTCCTTAATCAGAAGTCCAGAATTGTGAATTATGGAATATAGGAAATTATTGGTAAACACTAACACCTAGTTCTATAACCAAACCTATTATCCATTTCATCTAATTGATCTATCATCCTGTTTCCACAATGCTTTATAGGAATATTTTCCTATATCAAATCACCTAAGCACATCTTTGTCATTTTCAACCATCATTATCATAGGTGCTTAGGAACCATCTTCATCAATTCTTTCTCATAAGATAGCCTAGAAAACAATCCCACTATTTTACTTCAAAGGGTGATAACATTAAAAATTATAAACATTAAGACAATATGATTAACCATTAATCTTTATTCAGATCAATAAAATAAATATGATAATATTTAACCTTCTAAGAACTTATGGTAAGAATTTTCAATTTAAAATTTAACTCTTTTGTTAGTAATAATAAAAAAATATACATTGCCATTTCCTAAATTATGAGAATAATATTAACCCTATTAAGTACTCAAAACTTTATGTATCAAATAATAATGAAGTACCAATAAATATAAAAGTTGCCCTAATATTATATAATAATGAAAATAAAATCTCATTAGTTAGTAGTAATACATTCTATAATAAGTTTATGATTTTTTGTCAAATTAAATTCATATTAAGGGCCCTCACAAATAATAATAGAAAAATGATATAAATATATTAAAAATCCCATAATTCATGGTAAACATTTTACAAACTTCATCACTCCAAATAAAAGTGAAAACAATGTTATAGAAAGATTTTAAGGTTTTAAACAAAATTCTAAAAAACCTAGTTCTTAATTATTTTACTTAATATATAATTTTGAATAAAATTATGGGTATTGAAAAATACCAAGATAAGCAGAGCAATCAATTAGTATAATTACCTCTAGAATATTTGAAATACTGTATAGAAATTATGGTATTTAAACATGTGGAAATTCAAATTAAAAAAGAAAATCTTAAAATAGAAAATAGAAAGAATAAAACCAGGAAAAAACAGGGGACACACCAAATATGGCCCATGGCCCATCTCCTCTCTTGCCTTATAAATGGCTCACGCCGCCACATCACACGGCCTAGCATCACCGCTTGCCGTACCTCTTCGACCTTCTAACTGCGTCGTCTTCCTCGCGCCACCGGCGACCTCACGATCCGGCGAAGCAGCTCGCTGGCGGTCACCCCATCGCCGGCCGCGTCAAGATCCGTGCCACCGCTCTACGTCGTCTATTTAAACCCAGCGTCGCCACCGGAGAACCCTAATCCCCTTCTCCCTCTTTGTTTCCTCTCAGAGGCCAAACCCTAGCTTTAACTGCCGATGCGCGCCGCCGTCCAGAGACCACCGCGGAGCCGACCGAGGATGCTATGACCTCCGTGTCGTCGCCCTCGTCATCCTGCAGGAAGGAATCGAGCCGGGATGTACAAGATCGACCGAATCGTGACAATCTTCTCCGACGATTAGATCGCTCCCGACCACCTCCGGCCTCATCGAGCCCTTCATCATGCTCCTGGTGAGCCTCTGAACCTCGTGGTCCTATCCGATTCGTTGCTCGCGTGCCGTAGGTATCAACCCACGGGGATGCAGAATGTACCGCCGCAAACACTCGTCGCCGACCAACCTCTGATGACCAAAACAGAGCGGCGCCGCCACTATAAGGTTCACGACAACGTCCTCTTTCCGTTAAGCCCCAGCACCAATTCACGCAAACAGCAAATCCATAGAATCGAAATCTGCTATGAGGATCTCCATTGATGATGTCACCATGATGTCATGGTGATGTCATATTTAAATTTCCTTTATTTCTTTTTAGTAATAATTCTGTAATGAATAAAAACAATAAAAATGACATGGCAATAGGTCCCACCTGTCATTGGCTGTGGGTACAAGTTGGGCCAGTAACAAAAGAATTCACCAATCTGAAGGGTGAGGTGGCCGATGGCCCACTAGTCAGTGACTTAGTCTAGGTTAGATTTGGTATAAAAAGTATTTCTGTCTAGGAATTAAATAAAACCATATTAATTCCAATATAAATAATATAATTAAATCTTGTAAATTTAGTATCTTTTTTTTATAAATCAGAAAAATACATATAATATATGAAAATGTTTAGAAAAATAAAACCTACAACTTAAAATTATTATCAAATATTATTATGATAATTATTTAAAAAATATTATTTAATAAATACTTTATAAAATTTTAATAATTTGATAATTAATATTTTAATAATGGTAAATGCTAAAAATCTAAATAAAATACCAAAAATCTTAGAAAAATAAGAATTAGAGTGTAAAACTATAATCATGCATTATTATTCCTATTAATTAAATATTTATTATTTATTAAGTATTTATAAAGTAATAAAGCCTACTTAAATCATATCTTATTATTTATAAATCACAAAAATAAATGTAATATACCAAAATGATCACAAAAATAATACCTACATGTTAAAAATGTGATATTCTACTTTTGAGTTAAATAAAAGATTAAACAACTTTAATAACTTAAATATAAACTTATTTCCTTAATAGATAATTCATATAAGGTAAATAAAATTTGTTAATATTCCTAGAATTGCCAATTTAGATTTAATAAGTAATACCAGTCTTCAATATTGATAATATGAAGTCAAAATAGTTCAACACATTTTCAATGCAATTTATTTAAATTATCCTTCAACCATAAGTGCAGATTATTTTATAAATGAATCCTTATCCAATCTAAAATCTTTAAGAATAATTGTAATAAGATAAAACCCATTCTTTACTTTAACCACAAATTTATAAACAAATTAACACACTATAAGTGAGTTCATAAGTAATAAATAATATTGTTTACTTATTCACAAACATTAACCACACCCTTATAAGGAGATAAATTCCTTAATACATTTATAATATAAAGAAACCACTACCAAATAAAAGTAATACCATTCTTAAGTAACTCTAAGGGAACAATATAAAGTGAACAAGATACAAGTATCATAAGTAATACACCCTAAGTCTATCTACACTCTTAAAGTTACTTGTAGTTTGCAAAGCTATAAGTATGATACTAAATACTTTATTACATGTCTTATAGTTTACTTTGGTCTGTTATAAAAGGGCAACACATTCCAAGGAAACCCTTTCCAGTATCCAAACCCTAAAACAACGTTATTCTCGGGATTCACGTTTATCAACTTTCATTACATTACTTATGCATAAAAGCATCTTGCTTCTTTAAACATTAGTCCTTACCAGACCAATGATGCAGATTTCAGCTATTGGATCTTATATTGTCTTGAAGACCGTGAGTGCATAATCTTGCAATCACAAAAGGCAAGTTCACACTTGCTCATGTCCTTTGATTATTTTCTGTAAAGTATTTTGCAAATCCAGTGTTGTCATCACCTGCATTTGAAAAAGGACAGAAAACACTATTTTCATAATAATGTGAATATAGGTTATTTACCATGAGGTAATAACCTACTATAAGAGTTCCGGTGGTAAAGGAACATATTATCTAGGACTTAACAACCAATGTCGCCAGTGATTCTTGCGCCGTATATTACGCATTGACCATGAGATTTGGAATGGGACGGAGAAGTCAGCTATATCTTTTCCCTCTCGCATGGATCTGGATGTGCGGGTTGTGGCTGTTTTCACTCATAGCGTGCATATTATTTATGGTAATTCGTAGAGGATATGAAACATATGGGTGGGAGCCCTCAACGTCCCACGATAGATTCGGCATCTGAACGGTTTGTACTGCCATTGCCGTAATTCAATAGGTGGGCTGGCGTACACCAAAGAGACATGCGGGGTCGCGGAGAAGGCAGTGATTGGCTTGGATCTTAGTCTAGGCCTCAGACCAAGGAAGTGTGAACGAACCTGCAATTCGGATGTGCAACAAAGCTAAGATCTCTCATGGGTAAAGTGACGCACCTCTGCAGAGTGTAAGAACTGTAACTTGTTACTCCCTATTCTGGGAAGGAGCTACGAACGCGGCGGGAAAGGAACCCCATGAAGGTTCTGGTAAACCCGTGAAGGCTGACGGACATAGTTTTTCAGAATAAAAGCAACCTTTGAAGAAATGTTTACGAAAACTTGCATTGCCTACGACCTAGAGTCTGTGGCTGTAGATATAGTGCATTAAACACTCCTTTTCTAGTGAACTTGCTGAGTACGCTTGTACTCGACGTATCTTCTTAACCCTTGCTAGGTTCTAAAGCCAGTACAGACGATGTCTACATCAAGTTATGCTCTAGGAATCATCATCAAAAGCTAAAGCTCTTCAATGAAGTCAAGAAAGTCAACATTTACATCAACTCAAGTGAAGACGAAGTTACTGATTAGATAGGAATATAATCTCTAGCCATAGAAATTGTTTCTATAGTGTATTGCAATAGAAGCAATTCCAGACCATTAGTTAAGATACTAGTCTTAATAGTATGATAGTTTTTGAGTTGTTTATTTCTGATTCTTCTTTGTAAGAAGTTTCTTTCTCTCTCTTTAACCTAGAGTGTTCTCTGGATCTTGTGTAAAGAGTTGAGTTGTAACCTATAGTCATGTCTTGGACCTGGTGTGTTTCTGTTGTACTACTCTGAGGGATGTAATACTAGTGAACGGTGTTTCATTGGTGTTATGTCAACGACTATAGTGTACTACATCATGCAGTGGTATGCTGGGTCACCGTAGTTGGTATCAGAGCATATGCTTTGACCTTAGGATTAAAACCTTTTAGGAAGATCTGTAGGTTGGATAGTGACTATAGGAGCCATCTTATCTAAACCAAATATTCTTATGATTTGTGATGAGTATCCATTTGAGGATAATCTTGTCATACCTAAGTCATATGTTTAAGTCATTCTTTCTTAGGAGTAATTGTTTTATATTTTCTCTAGTATAGTGCTATTTAGTGTCTTCCGAGGGAGACATAAACCCACCAATATGCTTTAGGAAAGCCAATTGGCCACGGTAGATTAGGAACAAGTTTAAGACCTCCATTTAAGTAGTCTTAATGGTGTAGCCTAATCCTAGAATTTAGGTAAGAACAGTAAAATCCTAGTGTTAGTTGATAACCAAAGACAACATGATGAATATCATTAGGATAAATGTTGATGTAATGAGTAGTAATCATGTGGAATTCACTTGAGAATTCTACGTGATGAAGTGAGATTTTGTTAAGATTGAATGATAGAGTAATGTGAAACAAAGTTATCATGGTTAGATTAGCTCTTAAATCATAATGTGAACGTAAAACATAATAAGATCATGGTGAGATTAGCTCCGAAACCATGATGTAAGTGTAAGTATGACAAGTACTTAGTAAATTGTCATGAGGTAGAAGTAAGAAAGTACCATGGTAGAGCTATGATAGTGGCTTTAAATGCTAAAAATTTCTAATAATCTTTGGTTTAAGTTAGAAATATAATCTGATTAGTCATTTGGAGAGATCATGTGAGGTTAGTTGGCTAATAAAGAAGGGTTGAATATAGTTAATCATTCCAAAGGTGAGACCAAAGGTTAGTCAAAACCAAATTTGAGACCACTTTGCCTAAAATTATCCTGTTGCACTTGAGCAATTTGGGTAAATATTGAGATATAGAATAGTTTGACCCTATGTGCTAAGTATCACGATGTAAACCTATACGAGGAGGTGTCATATACTACACAACTAAGCCTGAATTCTAGAGATATTATACTCAACTATTATATTCTAGGCTTAGAATATTGTGTGTTATATGTACCACATTTGGATTTATTTGTTTTCTTGGATCTTCTTGATTGACTAGATCTGTACATGAAGTTTGACTTGGTGTGCAAATGCATGTTGCAACATCCAGTTATTGCTTGATGTTATAGACCTAGATAGGAATGGGAATTCGTGTAAGGGAGTGACGACTTCCGAAGACCAATATGAAGACCTACCTGAAGGGTAAAACCAAATGTAAGGAGTATCAACTCAATTTGGAGGATGGAACAAGTTCAGATCATTCCTAGCCAGCAATAAGAAGGAAGATTAGTATATAGAATATATGGAGCAACAAGAAGTGATGAATCTAATTTCACCCAAAGTAGGTAATGTTGCTAAGAAGTAATGGAGTAGTTGTACCAAGTTCATGGAAGCATCATGAATAAGTGCAAAGAAGAAGTTTTGGAACCAAAATGGTATTCAAGATCTGACAATTCAGAGAGAATGCTAGAAGTATGTTGGAAACCATAGGATAATACATACACCCTAGGATGGTTCGTAGCTGGTAATTATCCGCAGCTGGTATTTGATCCATAACTAGTATTTGATCCACAGTTGTTATCTTGACCGTAGCCGGTGTTGGTTGACATAGTTAACCAGATCATCTTAAAAGTTGCACAAAGAGCATAAAATTTGGCCTAAGCTTAGTAAGACCTAAAGGAGTATAAAATTAAAATCAATCGTCTTTCGAGACTCTTTGTGAAAATTGAACCATCAAAGTGAAAATGTCCGAATATTCAGTAGGACAAAGAATGCTGAAAGATTCACTTCGGAGATCCACAATTGTGTGGATACACCGTACAATCTTTCATCAAATTCTAACTAGGTAGAGTATAAGATGGATAGAGACCAATATTCTAATTATAAAGCCAATAAATACTAAATAGGCAGTTTGAAGACTATTAGTAAACCTGTAACATCCCTAAAATCATGTTTAAAAACTCATTCATATCATCCATGCATCCATGATCATTTAGGGTTCCATTTCAAAACCATTTCAAAAACAGGAGCATATGTTGCTCATTATTTTATGTAAGTATGCTCTAGCCTTAGTGCTACTTTCTAATGAGAAAGATACTTATTTTATTCAGTAATGTTTTGAGTTCAAACTTAAGAGTTTTCCAAAGCTTGGGCAAAGATTTCAAAACAAAGTATGAATATACAACCAATTTTTTATGCCTATTATTTATATCCCATAAAGGCATGGTTTTATTTTATTTTTCAATTGATCAAAGTGTTTTTTGAGTAAACAGAAGTGTTTGACACACATTTGAGTAAAAAGTTCACTGTATAAAAATCTATAGAAGATTTGAAATCAAACTTGTTTGAATTAGGGTTTGAAAATCATTTCTAGAAAATCAAACAGAAAAAGAAAAGCAAAAGGAAAAAAATAAAACTTTGGCTTTTGGCCCAAACACCACTAATGTTACAAGCCCACCCGGGCCGTTTCCCCCTCTCCCCTCATTTCCTACCCCGAACACGCGTACCCACTCGCTGACGACTGGGCCCTCACTGCCATGTCACCCCTTCGTCCTCAATCAACGCCGACGACCACCTCGCCGCTGTCGTTTCCCCCAGTGATGCCGCGCTTAATTGCATTGATTCGGCGAGTGATTTCCGCCCCCGCTCTGGCTACATAAACCCCTCCCCCTCGCGACCATTTCCCCCAACAGAGCTAGCCGAACGCCATACGCTGCCCGCAATTTGCTTTCACCGTCAGCGTACCGAGCCACTCCGTGAACGATTCCGGTAAGCTCCGTCCACCCCACTCGGTCTCGTTCACGCTAGCATGCTTCCTTCGACCACGCGACTCACGTCATGCGTTTTCCTTGTCTGCTCGTGGCCTAGATCGACGGATTCGACAACCACCGCAAGTGCCCGACGCTTTCCTCAACTCCGGTGAGAAATCACGGTACGAATCGAGCGCCCCTTGATCTCTCCTTGAAACCATCTTGCTCACTGTGACTTTGTGCACCCCCTGATGCGTTTTATTTGTGCAAGGATGGTGCAGAGCCTCGACAATGTTGACGTCTGCAACCACCCGACGCCGCGCACGACTCCGACGAGCTCCAGCGACCACCTCTGCGCGCCCCTTCGCCAACAAATCCTACCTCGAGCATCAGCAGCACACGGCGAGCACAGTAAGCCCCTTATCCCTCTCTCGCGCGACCTAGAACGTCGGCAACGACTCTGACAGAGCCGCCGCCGCCAGTCGCCGTCCGTTTGTGGTCGATAGATCTGTGGCTGTAGGATCTAGATCCAACATATAAGATTAGATCTGTGATGAAGAGGTAAGGAGCAGATCTGGCCGCGCGTTTTAGTTAGATCTAACGGTTCATAGCGCGATCCGGTAGACGGTACTACCAACCAACTGTGACGCCGTGTGGCACGAGTTTCGTTTTAAAAATTTGAATTAGATCAATTAGATGGTTAAACTTGTTTAAATCATAACTTTTGATTCCCACGTCCAAATTTGACAAATTTTATATCAATGGAATCAGGAGAGAAAATCCTTTCCATTTATGCAATATGTTTAAAGTTTTGCCTCTGTTAAAATGGTTGTGTTTACAGAAACATGTGTAGGCCTATTTTGTGTATATTAATTATTTGGAAATTTTTTTGCTAATCAAATAAAGTTTATTTTGGCTTGTTTTGTACTTGTCTATGATTCAGTACAGTGCACTTGTCTTGTTTAGTGTAGAAAATCATCACATGGCATATTGCATACATTCATGTATTTTTGCTTGTATTAATTGTGTATGTGATTTTGTGCCATTATTTTATGTGTAGATTTTGGTGCAAATAGTGATTGTGATTGTGAGGATTGTAGCTACTCTCCAAACTACCAAGGAAAGTGGTGCTTCATGATTTTATTCATAAGTTTTTCAACTATGCACTAGAAATATTTTGCTAGACTTGCATGAATATTTTGGTCTATATGCTATGCTTGGGAAATCCTAGTAGTAGTAGAATTGCTAGAAATTTCTAAGTTAAGATGCTTATCTATGCCATGCTTAGCCTAGCTAGTAGCAAACAAGGGTGGTTATTTATTCATGCTATGATAAAATATTTCTAAGTCTTTGGACTTGTGTTTTGCTTAATAAAACAACTAAGTGAATGAAACACCTGGGTGGAATGGAAGGAATGGTTTATGTTGAGTGGTTACACAAGGCCCATTTCTATGGTTTACCTTGTGTATCTCACTTGTGGAAAGCCACCCAGGAACAAAGGGATTTGAGATGCCATATGTTAAGAAGCTTCTAGTGCAGCCACTTGGCAATATGGGCTCTGCCTGGATCATGTAGGATGCAATAACTTAGCCATTTGGACAGTTGGTGGTAGTGGGATGATAGGTTGGAGCGCGTCCATTTGGTCTAAGGGAAGGCTTCTGAAAGGTCTTGTCTTGGTGAAAATCAATTCTTGTGGGGAAAGTGCACAACCTCTGCAGATGGAAGAATATAAGTACTTAGCCATGTCCCTAGTATTGGACAACTTGAGCATCAAGACATGGAAGCTATCAAGAATCTCCTCATCCAAATTTCTAAGTAAAAACTTGTGGTTGAACAAGGGTGAAGGTTCCCCAATTTCTATTGGTGGTTCCTTGGGAAAGTTTCTGACAAAGAAAAACTTAGTGTTTTCAACTAATAGGTAAACCTATTTTGAGCAAAGCAAGCCTAATCTACACTTAGCCAAAATGCATATAGTATTTAGTCTACCAATATTCTACTAAGGTATCACTTGCCAATACTATTCCAATGTATTGACCCACTGTGGCTGTAACTTGTGATGTTGCAGGTTATTCTGATGGTGATTAGGGGTTATGAGTCTATACTCAACATGCTTGCCTGTGAAACATGAAGATGAATACTTATTTATCTTATTACATATTTGAACTCTTGTACTAGGCCTGTGGCCATGGAGTTGTAAAAGACTATGTTTGTCTCTGGAATGATTTGTAATAATGACCTTTGTTTCTGTGTACTTCATCTTAAATTGTGGATGCTAGCATTGATCCAGGGACTAGCATTGCAATCACAGGGATCCTTACCTTTATAAATGGAGGGATCTTACAAAACCCTAAGGGGGAGAGTAAACATTATAAATGAAAGTTGAAGAAGTACTATTGGTGATAATGAAAGATTATCTAAAGCTTAATAAGGTAAAAGCTTGAAGGTGATAAAAGATTAAACCTAACAGACTAAGTCTAGAAGAAACAACTCTTAAGTAATCCTTAAGAGGGAATAAAGCACATCTAATTGGTCATGAATAGAGGAACAGGAAATTCCAATGGGTTTGGACTAAATGTGTTCAAAACCAGTATTTAGAAGGATTACCAATACAACTCATACAATGATAAATCAAAATTTAGTCTTTTTGACCACAACTATTGGTTATTAGAAATTTGGAACTTGTTTTAGTGAGACTTCCTAGACCTTATGTAATATCATAAGGAAGTTCGATGATCAAATGAAGGGGTTGGATTAGGATATCTAATCAGGAAAATGAACTAAAGAAAAGATCACTAATTAAGGAGTTCATAATAAGGACATATCCCTAAGGGAGTAAAGTAAAAGGAACTTTGGAGTATTGGAGACAACCAGTTTGAGATGCCAAGAATGATGAAAATTTAAGGAAAAGGATCTGGATGCGAACTACCCCAATTGTTTCCATTTGAGGTTACCATGGAGTTGAGACATATTGTACTCAATGCAAGACAATTCCTTACGCCGAAACGTGAGAGTATGCGAACTTCGAGGACGAAGTTTATTTTAAGGGGGAGAGTCTGTAACATCCCAGCATTAGAGCTTAGAAATAAGCTGAACACAGGTGTGTGCATTGCATTCATGCATAGAAAATCTGAATAATTTTTGCGCTTTTAAATAAAAACTTGTCAAAGTGATTGAAGCTTCTCTTAACTTGATGGAATTGATGTAGATCATCAAGTTGACTGCGATAAGTTTCAATATGACCTTTGCTAAAACCTTATTTTGGGTAAACATGATTTGATCTAAGGGTAAATCAAATGTAATAAGAGTTAAATCCTAATACATGACTTAATGATTTATAGTTGATCCTTAGGTGATCATATCATAGTATTCATCCTAATCACTCATGCATACCAACTTATAAATATAACACAAATAATAAGAATGTAACAACTATATCTTAATCTCATCTACTTATACCATGTGTATCATGGAAATACCTAACTTTAACTCTCTAGTGAGATTGAGTAGGAAGGAAACCAAAGTTAAGATCATTCACCATATATCTTTCTTTCTATATCAATCCTTATCATCTCTACTGAATCCTATCTTTATATTTGTTGTTAATCAATATTGAGTAACCAACTATTGATTCACCAATTCTTAACCTATCAATTCTTGACCTATCAAATCTTGTACTTATTATACCATTCACTTAAGGTTTATAAAGAAAGAAGTCAGAAGAGGTAAATAGTGATGCTAGTTTTAGATGTTATCTATAGAATGGGAGTGATTTGAAGAAATCAAATCAATATGGTAACAAAGAAGATTACAAGGATGAAGTCTGAAGATAGTTACCAGGAGTAGTCCTATTGGATCAAGTAGGTATAGTCAATGAAATATATCTCTTAATCCAATAGAGCTAAACAAAAGATAATTAGAATACAACTGTCATGTTGTATTGATGAAGCCTTGTTCAGCCAACTGGAAAGCTGAATCATAAAGGATCAAAGGATTATAATGATCATGCCTTATTCACCAATATTGAATGCTTATACTATGTATAAGTGACATTGGTGGATAAAACATGATTGAACCATAGTATAGATATATTATCCTAGATTAGACATTACAAGTCACATTAATATAATGTGAGGTTGGAATGTTAGATATTGGAGTCAAGTAGAGACAAGATAGTATGATTAAAATGATGTTGGAGCAACATTGGATTAAAGTAGTATTTTCCTCTTTGGAAATACTAAGCATTTGAGGTGAAGTGGGATTTGAAGTATACATCTATTGAAGTGATATTAGTGAAGGATGATTAAGGAAGAGTATGATTGGATTTAGAAGTAACCACTTGTTGGATTGGGGATTATCAGCAAATAGAGTAGTTGATATAACCAAGTATAGCTCTAAATGATTATGAAAGGCTTTAATGATAAGATCATTGGAATTACAAGAGGTGTTAGAAGAATAAAAGGTGGATAAGAATATTCTTGTGAGGTAAAGCTCATCATGTTAACACATGATGATGGATAGGAAGAAGTAGTATATCTAGGAAAGGAATTCCTTAATCAGAAGTCCAGAATTGTGAATTATGGAAGATAGGAAATTCTTGGTAAACACTAACACCTAATTCTGTAACCAAACCTATTATCCATTTCACCTAATTGATCTATCATCCTGTTTCCACAATGCTTTATAGGAATATTTTCCTATATCAAATCACCTGAGCACATCTTTGTCATTTTCAACCATCATTATCATAGGTGCTTAGGAACCATATTCATCAATTCTTTCTCATAAGATAGCCTAGAAAACAATCCCACTATTTTACTTCAAAGGGTGATAACATTAAAAATTATAAACATTAAGACAATATGATTAACCATTAATCTTTATTCACATCAATATAATAAATATGAGAATATTAAACCTTCTAAGAACTTATGGTAAGAATTTTCAATTTAAACTTTAACTCTTTTGTTAGTAATAATAAAAAAATATACACATTGCCATTTCCTAAATTATGAGAATAATATTAACCCTATTAAGTACTCAAAACTTTATGTATCAAATAATAATGAAGTACCAATAAATATAAAAGTTGCCCTAATATTATATATTAATGGAAATAAAATCTCATTAGTTAGTAGTAATACATTCTATAATAAGTTTATGAATTTTTGTCAAATTAAATTCATATTAAGGGCCCTCACAACTAATAATAGAAAAAGGACATAAATATATTAAAACTCCCATAATTCATGGTAAACATTTTACAAACTTCATCACTCCAAATAAAAGTGAAAACAATGTTATAGAAAGATTTTAAGGTTTTAAACAAAATTCTAAAAAACCTAGTTCTTAATTATTTTACTTAATATATAATTTTGAATAAAATTATGGGTATTGCAAAATACCAAGATAAGTAGAGCAATCAATTAGTATAATTACCTCTGGAATATTTTAAATACTGTATAGAAATTATGGTATTTAAACATGTGGAAATTCAAATTAAAAAGAAAATCTTAAAACAGAAAATAGAAAGAATAAAACCAGGAAAAAACAGAGGACACACCAAATCTGGCCCATGTTCCATATCCTCTCTTGCTTACTCGTCACTCACACGCGCCACACTGCAGCCCACCTGGCCCAGCATCAGCCTGCCAGAAGCCCGTACCTCTTCGACCTTCTAAGTGCGTCGTCTACCTTGCGCCACAGGCGACCTCACGATCTAGCGAAGCAGCTCGCTGGCGATCACCCCATCGCCGGCGGCGTCAAGATCCGCGCCACCGCTATACGTCGTCTATTTAAACCCAGCGTCACCACCGGAGAACCCTAATCCCCTTCTTCCTCTTTGTTTCCTCTCAGAGGCCAAACCCTAGCTTTATGTAAGATCCCACCTTTATAAAGGTAAGGATCCTTGTGATTGCAATGCTAGTCCCTGGATCAATAGCTAGCATCCACAATTAAGATGTAATATCAATAAACAAAGGTCATAATACAACTTTATAACCAGGAATAAAATAATTCATTACATCTTACATAGCTCATTTGGCTATCTCCTTATAATGCAACAGAATTAACTATAGCATGGGGTCCTTCATCTTCAAAGTGCCACACGCAATCATGTTGGTTGTAGACTTGTAATCCTAATCAAACAACTTCACTAACATCAAACAAACCTTCAACATAATAAGTTACAGCCACAAGGGTCAATACATTTGAATTGTATTGGCAAGTGATACTATGGTATTATAGGGGAGTCTATCATCTATATGCAATTGTCTAGGTGGATATTAGGCTTGCGTTGCTCAAAATAGTTTTTCCTTATCATTTGAAAACACTAAGTTTTTGTTTGTCAAAATCACCCAAGGAACCACCAATAGAAATTGGTGAACCTTAAACCCTTGTTCAACCACAAGTTTTTAACTTAGAAATTTGGATGAGGAGATTCTTGATAGCTTCCATGTCTTGTTTCTCAAATTGTCCTTTGCCAGGGACATGGCTAAGTACTTAGATTTTACACTCTGCAGAGGTGGTACACTTTCCCCACAACACTTGGTTTCACCAAGACAAGATCTTTCAGAAGCCTTCCCTTAGACCAGAATGGACGCGTTCCAACCTATCATCCCCTACCACCAACTGTCCATTTGGCTAAGTTATTGCAACCTATATGATCCAGGCAGAGCCCATAATGCCAAGTGGCTGCACTTGAAGCTTCTCAACATTTGACATCTCAAATCTCTTTATTCCTAGGTGGCATTCCACAAGTGAGATACACAAGGTAAACCATAGAAATGGGCCTTGTGTAACCACTCAACACAAACCATTCTTTCCATTCCAACCAGGTGTTTCATTCACTTAGTTGTTTTGTTAAACAAAACACAAGTCCTTGACTTAGAAATATTCCTTAGCATGAATATAAACCACCCTTGTTTTCTACTAGCTAAGCTAAGCATGATGGTAGTAGGAATCTTAAATTAGTAAAATTATACTAAGGTTTCATCTACTAGGATTTCCCATGGCATAGTTTATACTTAGCAAAAATTCCATGCAATTCCTACTTAGAAATATCACTAATGCATAGTGTAAATAATGGGACAAAGGTATGAAGCATCACTTGCCTTTTTGGTAGATAATTATAGGTTCACTCCTTGATCTTGCAATATTCACACCCTTCAATTCCACTACAATTCAATCAAGCAAGAAAATATTCAATCTACCATTCAAGCAAACATCACATAAAATAATAGAAACCAAGTAATGCATGCAAGCATGCTAAAGATTGTTTTATTTGGAAAAGTGGTTTCTAAAAGGTTATGGACATCATAAAATACCTTTTGGTCATTTATAAAAGTGGCAAGGTCATTTGTAAATGTGGCAAAATCATTTGATAACAAGTTAGTGAAAATGGCCATTTTAAGTCATTTTTGTTTTGCTAGAAAGGATTTAAATCCAAAGAATGCTTCTAGTGTTTACCAAATATGTTTTTAACACAAATGTTAGTGTTTTTAAGGTCAAGTGTTTGATATCAAAACCATTTGTAAAAGGTTTCACCTATAAAACATTTTTACACTAAATCAATATTTTATGTTGTTAAAAATGCCTTTAGAAAAGTAATAATTTTTATAGGGTTCACAAAATATATTTTAAATCATAAAACTTTGTGATTAGAGTTAGAGAGTTTAATCCAAATCATTTCCCAAAGATTTTATCCAAAAAGTATTTTTTAACATATAAACAACATTTTTATTTGACTAGAAATGTTCTAAACCAAAGATTTATTCTTTTGCCTCACAAAATATTTTTTTGAATCCACAAGTTGGTTTCTATGGTCAGTAGGTTCAAAAAAATCCATTTTCCAAAGATTTTACTTTAAAAAATTCCTAGAATAAATTTTATATTCAAATTATTCCTACAAAAGTTTCTGCAAAACTAACTAAGTTTCCAGAAGAAATTCACTAAACAAAGTGCATAGTTGGATAGTACTTGGTCTGCTGATTCCATTGATATAAAATTTGAAAAATTTGGAAGTGTGGATCAAAAGTTATGAATTTTACAAACTTGAACATCTAATAGATCATTTCTGGTTTTTATAAAACAGACTAAGCCACGTGGCGTGATTCTACTAGGCGATACCGGTTCGGTTGGATCGGCCTCTCTGGTGCGTTGGATCTAAGATGCAACGCATAGTTTAGATCAAAACATACCTCTTCGTTTAAGTTATATCGCGTGCATTGGATCTAAATCCTATGGCGCACAATCACTGGCCATTTACTAGCGGCGCTAGCGGCGACGAGCTCTGTCTATGGTGTCGCGGAGGTTACAAGAGGCGAGGGAGTAAAAGGAGTGGCTCACCAGGTTCAGGAGATTGTTGCGATGCTCAATGTGTTCGAAAGGAGGCAGGGGGTGCACGAGGACGAAGGGAATTGCTCGCCGGACTTCACGACGGCGTCGGGCACTTCTGTACGTCGATGTTGGCGAGGCTACACAGCTCGGAAAGGCAAAATAACAACTGCGTTAGATGCGTACGGGGTCGATGAACATACGCGTGTCATCTAGAGGGAGAGGCGTGGTCGGACTTTACCAGGGGACGTCGCCGGAGCAGATGCAGACGACGGCGGCGCTCAGATGTTGTGCTTGCCGATGTTCCGAAGCGCGCATGAGCGAGAAGGAGGTACCGGGAGGTGCGCTAGGAGCTGTTGGTCAAGCTAGTGCAAGTCAAGGGGTAATTGGTTAGATGTGTTCGCCGGGATTGGAGCTGGGGCTCGCTGGAGCAGCGACGGTGTGGGCAGCAATTCTTGTAGCCTGATGGCTCTAGTGGAATGGGGTCGGAGGGGAAAGAGAGAGGGAAGGGAGGGGATTATGATAGCACGTTCGGGGGGTGGATTCACTAAGGCATTGATGTGAATTAAACGCGCAAATCAATCGGCAGAAACGGGAGAGAGAGGAAGAACAGGTCGCGCGCGGGGTTGAAGACGCTGACGGGACAGGTGGGGTCTGGCGGCAGCAAGAGAGAGAGGGGTGAGGTGGGGTCCATCTGTCGGTGTCTGAGGGGGTGAAAATGCAGGTGCGAATCGTTTTTATTGTGGGAGAGAGGGGTGGGTTGTGTTCCTGGGCTAGCTTTGTTCATTCATTTTTTTGTTCTGCTTCTCTTTTTCTTTTTCCATTTCTATTATTCTGTTTTGATTTTGTTTAATCATTTCAAACAACCATTTGAATTCAAACTTCAACCAAACTTTGTGTAGATTTTAATAATGTTATTTAACATATTCTAAAGTCAAATTTAGAACAATATTTTTATTCTTTTGGGGTATATTAATTATGTAAAATAGGCCCTTGTATTAATTCAAATAAGATTTATTATTGTTTTCAAACTCCATTTGAAATCTAAATTTTTCCCAATCTTTTCAGTAGGTTTTATTTATTTATTAGGGTGTCAAATAATTCACCTTGAATTAATTGGAATATTTTTAGTATGATTTATTAATCATTTAAATTGGGTATTTATCTTTATTCCAATGAAATTAAATATTGGTTTAATTCCATTAATTTATTTAGTTGATTTCTTTGATCCCATTTAAGTTAATTAAAATAACTTTTATTCCATTTGGGTAAATTCCAAATTCTATTTTCCCATGATTTAATTAATCATTTTTATTAGGGAATTTGTCTTAATCCAATGGAATAGAATTTGGTTAAGGCCATATTATTTTATTTGTAAAATTCTCTAACTTTTTATTTGGACTTGGATTATAACTATTCCATTTGCTTATGGATTAGGCCAAGATTTAATTTGGCTCTTATCAAATAGTCCTTGTTTATTATTTCTTCCTTTGTCTTTTAAAAACCATATCTTTTTATTTAAAGACCAAAACTTGGTGATTCCAATTTGTAAGATCTTATTTAATACTTGTTTGTCCTTTTAAATGTCTTTAGGATTATTTGCTCACCATTTGGTATGGATTTCTAGATAGGTGCTTTATTAGCTTTGGAAATTCAATTTCCTTATCTTATTAAATTCATAAGATTTTATCTATGGCTCCAAATTAAGTGAATCCAATTCATATGGTTTTATAATATTTATATTTGCCATTCTTGATCATTTTGAAATGTTTGTTTGACCAATTTTATTTGGATCAAATCCATAGGCTTAGAGATAACTTGGAAATGTTTTTCTTCCATTAGGGTTTTAGGGTTTTGGTTTAACTTTTCCAAGTGATTAAATTCCAAGATACATTCATTGATGAATGTTTTTCACTTGATTTGAATTTAGTTGGATTCAAATTTTATTCAATGATTGTTCAAGATGGGATTTTAAGTTTCCACTTAGAAACAAAAAGTTTCTTTTCATCCTAAATTTCAACAATTATTTATTTTGTTTGTTTATTTTTCACATTACAAAATTTGGAAAATTTTGGGATGTGACAGGCTACCACCCTTAAAAGAAATCTCGTCCCGAGATTTGGGAAGGCTAGAGGTTACAAGTTGGCTTCAAGGCAACTAGGGTACTACCACCCTTAAAAATTTTCCAACTAAATTACATCTTGGCTTGCTTGGGATCTTGATGAAACTTCTCTGGGCAAACATCTGCATAGTGTCCTTTGTTTCCACACTTGAAACATGTGACAAGGCTGAGATCCTTCATAGGCTGGCTTGTCTTGTATCTCATCTTTTCTAGACAATTGCTTGCATAATGTCCTTGGTCACCATAATTGTAACATGTGATAAGGTTGAGTTCTTCACGTATCTTCTGTGGACTAGTTGATACATAATGGCCTAGCTCTTTGCAGTTGTTGCACCACACTTGGCTATTATCCTTATTTTCCTTTGGAATCATTGCTCCTTGTTTGTTTCCTTGGTTCTTCTTCTTTTCTGGACATTCATTGGCATAGTGTCCCATCTCTTTGCAATTGTAACATTGCACTAGGATTTTATCCTTCTTCTTCTTGGGTTTCTCCAAAGCTAGGAGTTCTTCCAGTTCATGCTCTTCATATCTCACCTCAAAGGTGGGAAAGTCTCCTGGTCTCCTTAATCTTTTCCTTGGATAATACATATGTTTCCTCTTTGGTCCATCAAATTGAGTCATATTGCATGGAGGTGCAAGATGAGATTTTATTTTGTCTTCATCCTTCTTGGTAGAAGTTGTTCCCTCATGGGGGTTTACAAGCTATTGATGCACTCCACCTTGTTTCCTTTGTGGAACTATGAAATAGATAGGGCATTGGATAGGGACATGATTATTTCCTTCACATAGGAAAAAAGTAGATTGAGATGTGGGGCATTGATTCGTTGGATGTTTCTCTTCACAATTGGGGCATTGATCTTCATGCTCTTTGGAAGTGTGATCCATGTCTCCACAAATATTGCAAGCTTGAGTTCCTTCTATAATATCATCCTTGACATCAATGTAGTCAGAAACTCCTTGGGAAGGGTTGTTTCCCATGTTGATCATTTGATTTGTCACCTTTTGCATCAATTGAGTTTCGGTTTCCAAAAACCTTTGCATGGTTGGGTCTAACTCATTGTTGTTGGCTAAAAACTGAGTTGTCACTTGATTCAGCTGGGTTTGGGTTACTATGAGTTCTTTCATGTGCATCTCTTGGTTGTTGTTGTCACCATTCTTGATGTTGGAGTCTCTTGGAGAAGTCATCTATTTGGGTTGGATTGGGATTAGAATAGGCAAAACATTTCTAAGGAATAATTCTAATCATAGACATCACAATTCACACAAGCAATGTGCAAGCAATCACAAACAAACATTCCACTCAAACAACAAAGTTCAAGCACATTTTTAGGCAACAAAAATATTTCTGCTACACCACAATAGTTGATGTGTTGATTTAATCTAAATATGGTGGTCCAACTATATGGTTCACTTGAGATCATTCCATCCTTCTTAGTTGATTCTTCTTGAATGAGATCATGGTTTCCTTGGGAAAAAATTTGGGTATTGGTCACAAACTTCAAAGGTGATGATGGTTCCTTCTAAGTTGTGTTTCCTTAGTCTTCAAGTCGTGAGCTACACTTCTTGTCTCACTTGTAGTCCTCAGTGATATCCAAGCTGAAGTCCTTGGTGAAAATAAATTTGAAGTCCTTGCTCATGTTGAGGTCCTTGTCCATCAAGTTTGAAAAGGAAGAGATGTATAATCAAAATAAAAAATGGTTAGGGAAAGAGTTTACAAGATTGTTTGTAAATAAGTTTGGAACAAATACAACTCCTATTTTCCTAAGGGGTTTTGTCCAATCCAAGGGTTACAAATCCTACAGGCAACATAGTGCTCTGATACCATCTGTAAGATCCCACCTTTATAAAGGTAAGGATCCATGTGATTGCAATGCTAGTCCCTGGATCAATAGCTAGCATCCACAGTTAAGATGTAATATCAAGAAACAAAGGTCATAATACAACTTTGTAACCAGGAATAAAATAATTCATTACATCTTACATAGCTCATTTTGCTATATCCTTACAATGCAGCAGAATTAACTATAACATGGGGTCCTTCATCTTCAAAGTGCCACAAGCAATCATGTTGGTTGTAGACTTGTAATCCTAATCAACACACTTCACTAACATCAAACAAACCTGCAACATAATAAGTTACAGCCACAAGGGTCGATACATTTGAATTATATTGGCAAGTGATACTATGGTATTATAGTGGTGTCTATCATCTATATGCAATTAGTTAGGTGGAGCTTAGGCTTGCTTTGCTCAAAATAGTTTTTCCTTATCATTTGAAAACACTAAGTTTTTGTTTGTCAAAATCACCCAAGGAACCACCAATAGAAATTGGTGAACCTTAAACCCTTGTTCAACCACAAGTTTTTAACTTAGAAATTTGGATGAGAAGATTCTTGATAGCTTCCATGTCTTGTTTCTCAAATTGTCCTTTGCCAGGGACATGGCTAAGTACTTAGATTTTACACTCTGCAGAGGTGGTACACTTTCCCCACAACACTTGGTTTCACCAAGACAAGATCTTTCAGAAGCCTTCCCTTAGACCAGAATGGACGCGTTCCAACCTATCATCCCCTACCACCAACTGTCCATTTGGATAAGTTATTGCAACCTATATGATCCAGGCAGAGCCCATAATGCCAAGTGGTTGCACTTGAAGCTTCTCAACATTTGACATCTCAAATATCTTTGTTCCTGGGTGGCATTCCACAAGTGAGATACACAAGGTAAACCATAGAAATGGGCCTTGTGTAACCACTCAACACAAACCATTCTTTCCATTCCACCCAGGTGTTTCATTCACTTAGTTGTTTTGTTAAACAAAACACAAGTCCTTGACTTAGAAATATTCCATAGCATGAATATAAACCACCCTTGTTTTCTACTAGCTAAGCTAAGCATGATGGTAGTAGTAATCTTAAATTAGGAAAATTCTACTAAGGTTTCATCTACTAGGATTTCCCATGGCATAGTTTATACTTAGCAAAAATTCCATGCAAGTCCTACTTAGAAATATCACTAATGCATAGTGTAAATAATGGGACAAAGGTATGAAGCATCACTTGCCTTTTTGGTAGATAATTATAGGTTCACTCCTTGATCTTGCAATACTCACACCCTTCAAATTCCACTACAATTCAATCAAGCAAGCAAATATTCAATCTACCATTCAAGCAAACATCACATAAAATAATAGAAACCAAGCAATGCATGCAAGCATGCTAAAGATTGTTTTATTTGGAAAAGTGGTTTCTAAAAGGTTATGGACATCATAAAATACATTTTGGTCATTTATAAAAGTGGCAAGGTCATTTGTAAATGTGGAAAAATCATTTGATAACAAGTTAGTGAAAATGGCCATTTTAAGTCATTTTTGTTTTGCTAGAAAGGATTTCAATCCAAAGAATGTTTCTAGTGTTTACCAAATATGTTTTTAACACAAATGTTAGTGTTTTTAAGGTCAAGTGTTTGATATCAAAACCATTTGTAAAAGGTTTCACCTATAAACCATTTTTACACTAAATCAATATTTTATGTTGTAAAAATGCCTTTAGCAAAGTAATAATTTTATAGGGTTCACAAAATATATTTTAAATCATAAAACTTTTTTATTAGAGTCAGAGAGTTTAATCCAAATCATTTCCCAAAGATTTTCTCCAAAAAGTATTTTTAACATATAAACAACATTTTTATTTGACTAGAAATGTTCTAAACCAAAGATTTATTCTTTTGCCTCACAAAATATGTTTTTGAATCCACAAGTTGGTTTATATGGTCAGTAGGTTCAAAAAATCCATTTTCCAAAGATTTTACTTTAAAAACATTCCTAGAATAAATTTTATATTCAAATTATGCCTACACAAGTTTCTGCAAAACTAACTAAGTTTCCAGAAGAAATTCACTAAACAAAGTGCATAGTTGGATAGTACTTGGTCTGCTGATTCCATTGATATAAAATTTGAAAAATTTGGACGTGCGGATCAAAAGTTATGAATTTTACAAACTTGAACATCTAATAGATCATTTCTGGTTTTTATAAAACAGACTGAGCCACGTGGCGTGATTCTACTGGGCGATACCGGTTCGGTTGGATCGGCCTCTCTGGTGCGTTGGATCTAAGCTGCAATGCACGGTTCAGATCAAAACATACCTCTTCGTTTAAGTTCTATCGCGTGCATTGGATCTAAATCCTACGGCGCACAATCACTGGCCATTTACTAGCGGCGCTGGCGGCGGCGACTGGCGGCGGCGAGCACTGTCTATGGTGTAGCGGCGGATACAGGAAGCGAGGGAGTAAAAGGAGTGGCTCACCAGGTTCAGGAGATCATTGCGATGCTCAACGTGTTCGAGAGGAGGCAGGGGCGCACGAGGACAAAGGGAATTGCTCGCCGGACTTCACGACGGCGTCGGGCACTTCTATACGTCGACGTTGGCGAGGCTACATAGCTCGGAAAGGCAAAGTAACAACTGCGTTAGATGCGTACGGGGTCGTTGAACATACGCGTGTCATCTACAGGGAGAGGCGTGGTCGGACTTTACTAGGGGACGTCGCAGGAGCGGATGCAGACGACGGCGACGCTCAGATGTTGTGCTTGCCGATGTTCTGAAGCGCGCGTGGGCGAGAAGGAGGTACCGAGAGTTGCGCTAGGAGATGCTGGTCAAGCTAGTGCAAGTCAGGGAGTAATTGGTTAGCTGTGTTCTCTGGGATTAGAGCTGGGGCTCACCGGAGCAGCGACGGTGTGGGCAGCAATTCTTGCAGCCTGATGGCTCAGGTGGAATGGGGTCTGAGGGGAAAGAGAGAGGAAATGGAGGGGATTATGATAGCGCGGTCGGGGTGGATTCACTGAAGCATTGATGTGAATTAAACGCACAAATCAATCAGCAGAAACGGGAGAGAGAGAGGAAGAACAGGTCGCGCGCGGGGTTGAAGACGCTAACACGGTAGGTGGGGTCTGGCGGCAGCGAGAGAGAGAGCGGTGAGGTGGGGTCCATATGTCGGCGTCTGAGGGGGTGAAACTATGGGTGCGAATCGTTTTTATCGTGGGAGAGAGGGGTGGGCTGGACTGGGCTAGTGGGCTGGGTTAGTGGGCTGGCTTTGTTCATTCATTTTTTTTGTTCTGCTTCTCTTTTTCTTTTTCCATTTCTATTATTCTGTTTTGATTTTGTTTAATCATTTCAAACAACCATTTGAATTCAAACTTCAACCAAACTTTGTGTAGATTTTAATAATGTTATTTAACATATTCTAAAGTCAAATTTAGAACAATATTTTTATTCTTTTTGGGTATATTAATTATGTAAAATAGGCCCTTGTATTAATTCAAATAAGATTTATTATTGTTTTCAAACTCCATTTGAAATCTAAATTTTTCCCAATCTTTTCAGTAGGATTTATTTATTTATTAGGGTGTCAAATAATTCACCTCAAATTATTTGGAATATTTTTAGTATGATTTATTAATCATTTAAATTGGGTATTTGTCTTTATTCCAATGAAATCAAATATGGGTTTAATTCCATTAATTTATTTAGTTGATTTCTTTGATCCCATTTAAGTTAATTAAAATAACTTTTATTCCATTTGGGTAAATTCCAAATTCTATTTCCCCATGATTTAATTAATCATTCTATTAGGGAATTTGTCTTAATCCAATGGAATAGAATTTGGTTAAGGCCATATTATTTTATTTGAAAAATTCTCTATCTTTTTATTTGGATTTGGATTATAAATATTCCATTTTCTTATGGATTAGGCCAAGATTTAATTTGGCTCTTATCAGATAGTCCTTATTTATTATTTCTTCCTTTGTCTTTTAAAAACCATATCTTTTTATTTAAAGACCAAAACTTGGTGATTCCAATTTGTAAGATCTTATTTAATACTTGTTTATCCTTTTAAATGTCTTTAGGATTATTTGCTCACCATTTGGTATGGATTTCTAGATAGGTGCTTTATTAGCTTTGGAAATTCAATTTCCTTATCTTATTAAATTCATAAGATTTTATCTATGGCTCCAAATTAAGTGAAACCAATTCGTATGGTTTTATAATATTTCTATTTGTCATTCTTGATCATTTTGAAATGTTTGTTTGACCAATTTTATATGGATCAAATCCATAGGCTTAGAGATAACTTGGAAATGTTTTTCTTGCATTAGGGTTTTAGGGTTTTGGTTTAACTTTTCCAAGTGTTTAAATTCCAAGATACATTCATTGATGAATGCTTTTCACTTGATTGGAATTTAGTTGGATTCATATTATATTCAATGATTGTTGAAGATGGGATTTTAAGTTTCCACTTAGAAACAAAAAGTTTCTTTTCACCCTAAATTTCAACAATTATTTATTTTGTTTGTTTATTTTTCACATTAGAAAATTTGGAAAATTTTGGGATATGACACTTTAACTGCCATGCGCGCCGCCGTCCAGAGACCACCCCGGAGCCGTCCGAGGATGTTATGAGCTCCGTGTCGTCGCCCTCGTCATCCTGCAGGAAGGAATCGAGCTGGGATGTACATGATCGACCGAATCATGACAATATTCTCCGACTCTGACGAAGTTCATCGCCGACGATTAGATCGCTCCCGACCACCTCCGGCCTCGCCGAGCCCTTCATCATGCTCCTGGTGAGCCTCTGAACCTCGTGGTCCTGTCTGATTCATTGCTCGCGTGTCGTAGCTATCAACCCACGGGGATGCCGAATGTATCACCGCAAACACTCGTCGCCGACCAACCTCCGATGACCAAAGCAGAGTGGCGCCGCCACTATAAGGTTCACGACGACGTCCTCTTTCCGTTAAGCCCCAGCACCAACTCGCGCAAACAGCAAATCCATAGAATCAAAAGCTGCTATGAGGATCTCCATTAATGATGTCACCATGATGTCATGGTGATATCATATTTAAATTTCCTTTAATTCTTTTCATTAATAATTCTGTAATGAATAAAAACAATAAAAATGACATGGCAATAGGTCCCACCTGTCATTGGCTATGGGTAGAAGTTGGGCCAGTAACAAAAGAATTCACCAATCTGAGGGGTGAGGTGGCCGATGGCCCACCAGTTAGTGACAGTCTAGGTTAGCTTTGGTATAAAAAAGTATTTCTGTCTAGGAATTAAATAAAACCATATTAATTCCAATATAAATAAAATAATTAAATCTTGTAAATTTAATATCTTTTGTTTTATAAATCAGAAAAATACATATAATATATGAAAATGTTTAGAAAAATAAAATCTACAACTTAAAATTATTATCAAATATTATTATGGTAATTATTTAAATAAATATTATTTAATAAATACTTTATAAAGTTTTAATACTTTGATAATTAATATTTTAATAATGGTAAATGCTAAAAATCTAAATAAAATACCAAAAATCTTAGAAAAATAAGAATTAGAGTTTAAAACTATAATCATGCATTATTATTCCTCTTAATTAAATATTTATTTTTTATTAAGTATTTATAAAGTAATAAACCTTATTAAAATCATATCTTATTATTTATAAATCACAAAAATATATGTAATATACCAAAATGATCACAAAAATAATACCTACATGTTAAAAATGTGATATTCCACTTTTGAGTTAAATAACAGATTAAACAACTTTAATAACTTAAATATAAACTTATTTCCTTAATAGATGATTCATATAAGGAAATAAAATTTGTTAATATTCCTAGAATTGTCAATTTAGATTTAATAAGTAATACCGGTCTTCAATATTGATAATATGAAGTCAAAATGGTTCAACACATTTTAAATGCAATTTATTTAAATTATCCTTCAACCATAAGTGCAGATTATTTTATAAAAGAATCCTTATCCAATCTAAAATCTCCAAGAATAATTGTAATAAGATAAAACCCATTCTTTACTTCAACCACAAATTTATAAACAAATCAACACACTATAAGTGAGTTCATAAGTAATAAATAATATTGTTTACTTATTCACAAACATTAACCACACCCTTATAAGGAGATAAATTCCTTAATACATTTATAATATAAAGAAACCACTACCAAATAAAAGTAATACCATTCATAAGTAACTCTAAGGGAACAATATAAAGTGAACAAGATACAAGTATCATAAGTAATACACCCTAAGTCTATCTACAGTCTTAAAGTTACTTGTAGTTTGCAAAGCTATAAGTATGATACTAAATACTTTATTACATGTCTTATAGTTTACTTTGGTCTGTTATAAATAAGTTATAAAACATCTCAAGTCCAAACAATTCAAGCAAGCACAACAAACATCAACCACATCTAATTAACCACAAAGATTGTTTAAACCTTAATAAAGGAATCTTTTCTTCAAATGTTATTCATTTTGCCACTTTAATAAACATATGAAAATTAATGGAAAACACCTTAATTATACTATACTTGTATAATAAGATTGTTAATACTTAAATCCTTTATAAGTGACATTACTTGTAAAGTAAAACTTGAAGATAAACAATTAAGATGTAAGCAACCTTGAGTAGCATTCCATACTGTGTATTTTTTCGTTTTATAAATACATGTTATTTTCCACACACTCACAAGCTTTAATAAGAAGCACATGTATAAAACTTAATCTAAAAGGGCAACACATTCCAAGGAAATCCTTTACAATATCCAAACCCTAAAACAACGTTATTCTCGGGATTCACGTTTATCAACTTGCATTACATTACTTATGCATAAAAGCATCTTGCTTATTTAAACATTAGTCCTTACGGGACCAATGATGCAGATTTCAGCTATTGGATCTTATATTGTCTTGAAGACCGTGAGTGCATAATCTTGCAATCACAAAAGGAAAATTCACACTTGCTCATGTCCTTTGGTTATTTTCTGTAAAGTATTTTGCAAATCCTGTGTTGTCATCACCTGCATTTGAAAAAGGACAGAAAACACTATTTTCATAATAATGTGAATATAGGTTATTTACCATGAGGTAATAACCTACTATAAGAGTTCCGGTAGTAAAGGAACATATTATCTAGGACTTAACAACCAATGTCGTCAGTGATTCTTGCGCCGTATATTACGCGTTGACCATGAGATTTGGAATGGGACGGAGAAGTCAGCTGTATCTTTTCCCTCTCTCATGGAGCTGGATGTGCGGGTCATGGCTGTTTTCACTCATAGCATGCACATTATTTATGGTAATTCATAGAGGATATGCAACATATGGGTGGGATCCCTCAACATCCCACGATAGTTCTGGCATATGAACGGTTTGTACTGCCATTGCCGTAATTCAATAGGTGGGCTGGCGTACACCAAAGAGACATGCAGGGTCGCGGAGAAGGCAGTGATTGGCTTGGATCTTCGTCTGGGCCTCACACCAAGGAAGTGTGAACGAACCTGCAATTCGGATGTGCAACAAAGCTAAGATCTCTCATGGGTAAAGTGACGCACCTCTGCAGAGTGTAAGAACTGTAACTTGTTACTCCCTGTTCCGGGAAGGAGCTGCGAACGCGGCGGGAAAGTAACCCCATGAAGGTTCTGGTAAACCCGTGAAGGCTGACGGACATAGTTTTTCAGAATAAAAGCAACCTTTGAAGAAATGTTTACGAAAACTTGCATTGCCTACGACCTACAGTCTGTGGCTGTAGATATAGTGCATCAAACACTCCTTTTCTAGTGAACTTGCTGAGTACGCTCGTACTCAACATATCTTCTTAACCCTTGCTAGGTTCTAAAGCCAGTACAGACGATGTCTACATCAAGTTATGCTCTAGGAATCATCATCAAAAGCTAAAGCTCTTCAATGAAGTCAAGAAAGTCAACATTTACATCAACTCAAGTGAAGACGAAGTTACTGATTATATAGGAATATAATCTCTAGCCATAGAACTTGTTTCTATAGTGTATTGCAATAGAAGCAATTCCAGACCATTAGTTAAGATACTACTCTTAATAGTATGATAGTTTTTGAGTTGTTTATTTCTGATTCTTCTTTGTAAGAAGTTTATTTCTCTCTCTTTAACCTAGAGTGTTCTCTGGATCTTGTGTAAAGAGTGGAGTTGTAACCTATAGTCATGTCTTGGACCTGCTGTGTCTCTGTTGTACTACTCTGAGGGATGTAATACTAGTGAACAACGTTTCATTGGTGTTATGTCAACGACTATAGTGTACTACATCATGCAGTGGTATGCTGGGTCACCGCACCCTGTGATTGCAATGCTAGTCCCTAGATCAAATGCTAGCATCCACAGTTTAAGATGAAGTACATAGATACAAAGGTCCTTATTACATTGTCATTCCAGAGATAACATAGTCTTTGACAACTCAATAGCCATAGGCTAGTACAAGATTTCATAGCATAAAGTAAATAACTATAAGTCTTCATATTCATGTGCTACAGGTAAGCATGTTGAGTGTAGACTCGCAACCCTAATCTCCATTAGAGTAACCTGCAACATCATAAGTTACAGTCACAGTGGGTCAATACATTTGGAATTGTATTGACAAGTGATACCATAGTAGAATAGTAGTTTCTAGCATCTATATGAATTTGGCTAAGTGTAGCTTAGGCTTGCTTTGCTCAAAATAAGGTTTTCCTTATTAGTTGAAAACACTAAGTTTTTGTTTGTGAAAACTCCCAAGGAACCACCAATAGACATTGGTGAACCTTTACCCTTGTTCAACCACAAGCTTTAACTTCGAAATTGGGATGAGGAGATCCTTGATAGCTTCAATGTCTTTGATTCTCAAATTGTCCATTGCTGGGGACACGGCTAAGTTCTTAGGTTTTACCTTCTCGAGAGGTGGTGCACTTTCCCCACAAGACTCGACATGCATCAAGACGAGACCTTTCAGAAGCCTTCCCTTAGACTACCATGGACGTGTTCCATCCTATCACCCTACCACCAATTGTCCATCTGGCTAAGTTATTGCAACCTATATGATCAAGGAAGAGCCCATATGCCATGTGGTTGCACTAGAAGCTTCTCAACACTAAATATCTCAAATCCCTTTGTTCCTGGGTGGCTTTCCACAAGTGTGATACACAAGGTAAACCATAGATATGGGCCTTGTGTAACCACTCAACACAAACCATCATACCATTCCACCCAGGTGATTCTTTCACTTAGTTGTTTTATTAAGCAAAAACACAATTCAATGACTTAGAAATATTTTATAGCATGAATAATCCACCCTTGTTTGCTACTAGCTAGGCTAAGCATGATAACATACCAAGTTTCTTAACTTAGATAAAAATCTACCAAGAATAACACTACTAGCATTTCCCAAGGCATAACATAGCATAGCATATATACTTAGAAAATTCCATGCAAGCCCTACTCAAAATATCACTAGTGCATAGTCAAAATAATAGGACAAAATACATGAAGCACCACTTGCCTTGTAGTAGTTGGGGGAGTAGCAACAATCCTCACACTCACAATCACCACTAGCACCAAAATCTACACATAAAATAATAGCACCAAATTCACATTCAAATAATCAAAAAAATATATATATGAATGCATGCAAATGCAATGAAATGATTTTTTTATACTATCAAGTCTAACCAAACAGTACTGAACACAAAGCCATCTATTTAAAGTCTAAATAAACTTAAATTTGCCTCAAAAAAAATTATAAACGTTTTGTATAGTCAAAATAAG
Organism: Avena longiglumis; assembly: GCA_030063025.1. Lineage (NCBI taxonomy): Eukaryota > Viridiplantae > Streptophyta > Magnoliopsida > Poales > Poaceae > Avena > Avena longiglumis. The sequence continues at coordinate 475,971,338 of CP125977.1, forward strand.
CCTATAATGTGTTCTGCAAATAATCCTATTTTTCCAAAAGCAAAATACAAATTTAAGCGCACAGTAATGTAGATTTCAATTTTTTGAATCCAATGGTATATTATTTGCATTTTTTGAATAAACAGAACAAAGGATATGAATTTTACAAGTTTGCAATTCTAATAGATTCAAAAATAGATTTTAAATCTAACATCCAAACACGTGGGCGCATCTGATTGGCCCGTACCGCTTCACCCGGATCGACCAACATGGGCCGTAGGATTTAAGTGATGATGTACGACCAGATCTGCTCATACAGTTTCGAATAAGTGATCTAATCTAAACCCTAGGATCTAGATCTAACGGTGCCAACGTATGTGACCACAGATCGGCGGCGCGAATGGGTGCTGTTGGAGGTGGCGCTACTAGCGATGGTGCTTCGGGATTACAGAGGGGGCTAGGGGCGATGGAGGTGCTTACCAGACTCGCGAGGACACGAGGACGCTCAAGGTGTCGCTGGCTTGGGCGAGGGCATGCTGTAGTGGCCGTGAGAGCTCGTCGGAATCCTTGCTAGCGTCGAGCACGGGTTGGCGGAGAAGACGGCGACGTTCTAGGTCTTCCTAGGACAAACAAACAACATCAGGGCGTGCACAAGGACGAGGCGCTCAACATGGTTTGAATAAGAGGCTAAGGGGCGTTCGATTCATATCGCTATTGCTCGCTGGAGTTGAGGACGGCGTAAGGTGTTTGCGGTGCTCATCGGAGTCGACGACCTGGGTAGTACAGGGCGAACCAATGGTATCAAAAGAAGCACAAGCACAAGGGGAGCATGATTGCATGGATTAGAAGGCACGGGGCGGACGATGCTCACCAAAATATCTTGTCGGAGGTGCTCGGGTCCGTGGAGGTGCAAGTCCAATTGCGAGCAGCCTGGCGGCGATTGAGCGTGGGTGTGTGTGGGGGGAATGGTCGCAGTGCTGAGAGGTTTAAGTAGCCGAAGATGGCGAGGGAATCACGCTGTGAATCAATGGCAATTAAGCCTGAATCAACCGTGGCAATGAATGGGGAAGAAAAGGGCGGCGACAGCGTCTACGCGCGAGGTTTGGGGGAGACGATGCTGAGCTGGCATAGGCCCAGTGGCAGTGAGCACGGGGTAGGGTGAGTGCGGGTGAGAGAGAGAGTGGGGGAATGGCCCGGGTGGGCTGTTGGGCTTGATCTGGTGCTGGGCCGAAAGGCTAGCGCCTGTTTTTATTTATTTTTCCTTTCGCTTTTCTTTTTCAGTTTGATTTTTCAGGAATGGTTTTGAAACATTTTTCAAACTTGTTTGAATTCAAATATTTTCTAGATTTTTGTAATGTTATCCTTGCACTCAAAAGTGTCTTAAACACATCTATTTACTCAAAACACCTTGGTCCTTTGAAAAATAAAAATAAAACCATGCCCCATAATTTAAATAAAGAGGGGTTAAATATGGTTTTACTTTAGGGTTTGGTTTGAAATTTTTGTGTAAGACAAATATGTTATGCTTATATGAATGCAATGCATGCTTTTACAATTCATAAATTTTGGGAAGTTACATTATCCAAGCCCTTGAAATTGCAATTCCTATTATGCAACCTGTTGATGGCTCCATACTTATGGATGTCAAATATATAACTGCTTATGGCTTCCTCGGTGTTTACCGAGCTAACAGGAGGCTCCGAGCCTATAAATTTGGTTATCTTGATGTTGTGCAGGATGATCAAGTGTCATTGCCTTGCCCGCAATCCTTCGAGGTTTAGGGAAGGGAACACTGGATCCTCACCAAGGATCAAGTGACTGATATCATGGCAGAGCTCTATCCTGACTCCGAGGAAGAGGAAGAAGGAGGGCAGCAGGATGAGCAGGAGCAGGAGCAGGAGCAGGAGTACAACCCTGCTTGGGAGGGACAACAATAGGAGGAGAAACCTTGGGACCAATGGCCCTATCAACAGCAACGGCAGCAGGGGTTCAACAATGTCCCCTATCAGGATTTTCTGCAGCTCAACCAGCGCGTTGGGGAGATTGACCAGACTCTGCATAGAGTACGTGAAGATGTGAGTGCCTTAAATCACAACTTTAGTAACTTCATGACCTACTTCCCCGACTACTACTAGTAGCATCAGCACCCGCCACCAAACAACGACAACAACTAAGCATGGCAACAGCCAAAGCTTGGGTGAGGTTTGAAAACCTCCAAACTTGCATCCATATTTTTATTTCTTCTTTTGATTTATTTTCTTTTCCAAGAATTGCATGTTTACTTTCAGTTTGCATTCTTAAACCAAAAATACAAAAAAAATAGTTGTAACTTTTATTGCAAATTTGTTTCTTTGTTTTTCTCGGAGATTGCTCAAATTCAGGTGACTTGGAAATAGGGAAATATAAAGGGGATTCGACTCAAGTAGGAGAACAAATAAAGCAAGAGGAGGTATCACATTCCTTTCATCACCTCTCCTGCAAATTTAAATTGATCCTACAATTACTTACTCGCTTGAACTTGAGTCACTCCCCACCTAGCTTGTTATCTTATAAATTACATTCCCTTGCTAGTTTCCTCTTTTATCTTTGAAACAATGAGCAATGAAATTGGTTAAAATATTTCTGATATTCTTACAAAAATAAATGGCATACAAGAGATGACTTGAGTCCATGTTTAGCCCAAAGGATTTGATTTTAGAAACTACTCAACCCCATTGAGATTAATGTAAATAAAATCGATAGCACCCTTGAATGAAATTGTCTGATAAAATGGATGCTTCGAAGTAGTAGAGATTATGCCACTACTTTTCTAATAATTACAGTAGGATATTGCTTTACGCGTGTCACTACAACACTGTCGTACTCCATGAGGAACTATTGACTCCGCTGACCAACAAACGATCTAAATGTGGGAACCACTTGATTTTGGCTATTGAGTTATGTAAACGTCTGTAGAAGCAATGGTATGACGAGTAAATTTTTAGTTTCCTCGTGGTTTCACGTTCCTAGTGAAGTTGTAGTACTCCTTTGACCCACTATTTCTCAATAGCTATCTATTGGCATGGTCATAAGTGAAATGGATCGTATGGGCACCTAGAGGGGTGTGAATAGGTGCTACTCAATTTTTAGTTCTTTTTCAATTTTAGGCTTGACACAAAGTAAATTCTCTAGATATGCAACTACGAGAATTTCCCAATATGCAAACCTAGCTACTAAGCACGTAAAGAGAGGAGCGAGGAAACCGTAGTGGAGCACGTGGAGACACAGGGATTTGTTTTACCGCAGTTCCTTCCTTGTTAAGGGAAGTACATCTGCGTTGGAGGGGTGGGCGGTTCTAAGACCACCACGCCACAATAGGCCTCACCCTATTCTCCGATGGATCTCGCCACGAAAGGCCTGATCCACCTTCTCCACTATTGGTACCCTTCGAGGCGGGAACCAGTGCCTTTACAACTCTACCGGGGCACACACCCACAACTGAATTGGGGGCTCCTGAGATGACAACAAGCTGTCACAAGAACAAGGTTTATCAATATAAACAAAAGCAAGGATCTAGGTATTTGCAAGAAATACTAGATCGGTGATTCTCCAAATGAATGGAGAGGAGATGAAGCGCTTGATTGCAGTAGTTGAAGATCGAGTTCTCCTCCTTTGATTCGCCAAGGGACGAGGCCTTTGGGTGGATGAAGGTGGAGCTCTCTTGGTTGAAGAATGATGAACGGATCCTGACTTTTTCGAATGAATCAAGCGTTCTGGCAGGAGGAGGAAGGCAGGCTTAAATACCCCCTTCCTAGAACAAGCCGTTGGAGAAATTTGGGGGCATATTATCCGCCCCCTTTTGGGGCGGACTTTCCTCCCTGTGGAAAAAATTCGCCCCCAGGACGTAAACTCTGGAGAAAAAACCGCCCCCCATACAGAGAGTGACGCAGCCTTGACTTGATGAAATATCTCGAGGGGGCGGATCCACCCCCCTCAAGGGGTGGACTATCCGGCCTGGGGAGAAAATCCTCCCTAGAGCTGGAAAGTCCGGGGGAAACTCCGCCCCCCATACAGAGAGCGACGCAGGTCATTTCTTAAAGAAATTCCTCGAGGGGGCAGATGGGCGGACTATCCGGCCTTACCGGAAAATCCGACCAAAACTCCGCCCCCTCTTTGGGGTTTGCGCCCTTCTGAAAATGGGGTGGGGCGGATTATCCGCCCCTTGTAGGGGCAGATTATTCGCCCCCCAAAAGTAGTTCTTTCCTTTTTCAAGATAGATATCTGCAGCACTTCAACACATATTATATAATCCTTGATATTGTTATATAACACACAAAACACTAGGTATTAATAAATGTTCTTTCAACAAGTGCGCAACACAGTCCCAATTAACATGTTAAAAACAGTGGCATGATTTCTCTATGAAGGAGTTGAAGTTTTGTAAAAACAAGGAAATGAAAAAGGTGCTTTGAGGGTCTTGAAATTTTGACGTGGGAGTAGATGAGTTGTTCTTAAATTAAATGATTCTTGGTGCAAACTTGAGTACTCTTAATTGATTAAAGGAATAAGAGCAAAAAGTTTTCATTTGTCAATAAGAGAGAAACCAAAAAGATTTGTTTCACTTTCCTAGCTAAACTTTGTACACTCGCTCGGGCATATGATTTATTTGCTATCAAGATATACGTGGTTAGGAAGTGAACTCAGTGCAATCTTGTGAAAATTTTCATGATCATGTTTAAGATTGCAGGAATTGTGAAGAAAAGAATTTAACACTAATTCGAGCTTGTAAGTTCTTTTATTTAAGTCTCGAATCCCCGCTATCCTTTCTTATTTCCTTATCACTCGAGGACGAGAAACATCTAAGATTGGGGGAGTTGATAGCTGTGAGGTTCGACATATTTTTTATGGTTTCTATCGATGGTTTTCGTTTGGATTTAATGGTTTTCTAGCTTTACCTAACGCTAATACTTTGGTAACAAAGAAAACTTGGTTTTTAATGTGTGTTTCAGGTTCTGAATATCAACAGAGGGATTTAACAGCAAAAACACAATATTCAGACGAAAACAAGCAAGTCTCTTTTTGGAAGCAATCGAGGGAGTTTACTGAAGCTTTAACGAGAAACTATACGGTGGGAATATTTCTTTGGCCATATAGTTACCGCCGTATAGCTTCCATCTTCTTCGTCTTATTAAAAGGGACAAGTTTTGTGAAGAGGCCGAGGACGAAAATAGAACACACGAGCCACCATCCCATCCAGAAGGGATCCAGAGAAGAAGAGGAAGACGTTCTTCATCTCGCTCCACGATATTTGATCTCCTAGACACCACACCTCCATAGCCATTACTTGTACTTGAGAGAGAGAGAGAGAGAGAAAGATCTCCACCTTGCAAGACTAGGGTTTGATATTGTTCTTCCCATCTTGAATTGTGTTGGATTTATTTCTATTTCCTATTGTGGATCTCCATGGTAATATCATGAAGAACTCCCTTTATTTAATTATATCGATGATGCTTTCTTCTCTCATGTGTGAGTAATTTCCCTTGGGCGTGGAAGATGTAGGAGATTGGTGAGATGTGATGTTCCTATATAATTTCCCTTAAGTTTGTGGTTGATTTTAATTACTATATTATGTGTGCTTGACTATCTATGGGATGCTTAATGCATGTTGTCCAATTAAGGGCCCAGACAACATGATGCTTTGTTCTACATAGATAGAATCTTGTTTGCTAGCAGACCGGCGACCCTCGCGTGACATGGGGATGTCAATGGGAAACTAGTTTGACTCAAGGATCACGAGGAGCGATTGAGCTTATTGCATTAGTTCGATCCAAGGATCTTAATTGCTAAGCAACCTGAAGGATCTTAATCGTTTAGTGACTAACCATGGTTGTGGTAAACAGGCTAGTAGGATTATTGAAGTTGGGATGAAATCTACCAAGAGGAGTTCCGGCTAATTATGTGTTGCTCTCCTACACACATACATACTTATAAGATTATAATTGTTACACTTATCACCCATCCACCTGACACATTCACTATCACCATGAACTGAAACTCCCCGCGCCTACTTTGTCATCTGTAGAAAACAACAAACAAATCGTTCTTTACTTTTATGCTTTTTATTTCAGAAGTTTACATTCTAGTTTTATTTAAATACAATACTTTAATCCAAATTCTATTCTCATTTTCAACACTTGCAGTCAATTCACTCGAAGACCTGTGACAACTTCGGGTGTGACAGAGACTTCACCAATAAATACTTACCTTTGGGCGTCCTGTGGGATCGACATCTTAACTTCAAAACTAGCTACAAACGATCTGTCCACTTGCAGCCATCAGCCGCGCGCAAGCCGGCCCACCCAATTGCTCCCTTATGCTGTTGATTGCCTATTGGGCTAGAATTCAGCCCATCCGGCTAAGGAGTTTTTCAAATATTTTTTGCTTTATCTTTAGTCCCACATGGGGCACCTAAGAGGGAGGGATCCCCTCCCTTAGCCTATATAAGGAGGTGCCTATGGGTGGGCTTAAACACACAATAATCTGAGATATTCCCTTTGGTTGGAATACTCCCCTCTCTCTCTCTAAAGTTGCCTCTGCTATTGCGTGATCCCAAGTTTGGACTACATAGGCAAGGTGTTCTCTTCTGCGGCATGCCGTTGCTCTACCGGGATTCTGTAACATCCCAGCATTAGAGCTTAGAAATAAGCTGAACACAGGTGTGTGCATTGCATTCATGCATAGAAAATCTGAATAATTTTCGCGCTTTTAAATAAAAACTTGTCAAAGTGATTGAAGCTTCTCTTAACTTGATGGAATTGATGTAGATCATCAAGTTGACTGCGATAAGTTTCAATATGACCTTTTCTAAAACCTTATTTTGGGTAAACATGATTTGATCTAAGGGTAGATCAAATGTAATAAGAGTTAATCCTAATACATGACTTAATGATTTATAGTTGATCCTTAGGTGATCCGTGCCACCGCTCTACGTCGTCTATTTAAACTGAGCGTCGCCACCGGAGAACCCTAATCCCCTTCTTCCTCTTTGTTTCCTCTCAGAGGCCAAACCCTAGCTTTAACTGCCGATGCGCGCCGCCGTCCAGAGACCACCCCGGAGCCGTCCGAGGATGCTATGAGCTCCGTGTCATCGCCCTCGTCATCCTGGAGGAAGGAATCGAGCCGGGATGTACAGGATCGACCAAATCGTGACAATCTTCTCTGACTCCGACCAAGTTAATCGTCGATAATTAGATCGCTCCCGACCACCTCCGGCCTCGTCGAGCCCTTCATCATGCTCCTGGTGAGCCTCTAAACCTCGTGGTCCTGTCCGATTCGTTGCTCGCGTGTCGTAGATATCAACCCACGGGGATGCCGAATGTACCACCGCAAACACTCATCGCCGACCAACCTTCGATGACCAAAGCAGAGCGCCGCCGCCACTATAAGGTTCACGGCGACGTCCTCTTTCCGTTAAGCCCCAGCACCAACTCGCGCAAACAGCAAATCCATAGAATCGAAAGCTGCTATGAGGATCTCCATTGATGATGTCACCATGATGTCATGGTGATGTCATATTTAAATTTCCTTTATTTATTTTCAGTAATAATTATGTAATGAACAAAAACAATAAAAATGACATGGCAATAGGTCCCACCTGTCATTGGCTATGGGTAGAAGTTGGGCCACTAACAAAAGAATTCACCAATCTGAGGGGTGAGGTGGCCGATGGTCCACTAGTCAGTGACTTAGTCTAGGTTAGCTTTGGTATAAAAAGTATTTATGTCTAGGAATTAAATAAAACCATATTAATTCCAATATAAATAAAATAATTAAATCTTGTAAATTTAATATCTTTTGTTTTATAAATCAGAAAAATACATATAATATATGAAAATGTTTAGAAAAATAAAATCTACAACTTAAAATTATTATCAAACATTATTATGATAATTATTTAATAAATACTTTATAAAGTTTTAATACTTTGATAATTAATATTTAAATAATGGTAAATGCTAAAAATCTAAATAAAATACCAAAAATCTTATAAAAATAAGAATTAGAGTTTAAACTATAATCATGCATTATTATTCCTCTTAATTAAATATTTATTATTTATTAAGTATTTATAAAGTAATAAACCTTATTAAAATCATACCTTATTATTTATAAATCACAAAAATAAATGTAATATACCAAAATGATCACAAAAATAATACCTACATGTTAAAAATGTGATATTCCACTTTTGAGTTAAATAAAAGATTAAACAACTTTAATAACTTAAATATAAACTTATTTCCTTAATAGATAATTCATATAAGGTAAATAAAATTTGTTAATATTCCTAGAATTGCCAGTTTAGATTTAATAAGTAATACCAGTCTTCAATATTGATAATATGAAGTCAAAATGGTTCAACACATTTTAAATGCAATTTATTTAAATTATCCTTCAACCATAAGTGCAGATTATTTTATAAAAGAATCCTTATCCAATCTAAAATCTCCAAGAATAATTGTAATAAGATAAAACCCATTCTTTACTTTAACCACAAATTTATAAACAAATCAACACACTATAAGTGAGTTCATAAGTAATAAATAATATTGTTTACTTATTCACAAACATTAACCACACCCTTATAAGGAGATAAATTCCTTAATACATTTATAATATAAAGAAACCACTACCAAATAAAAGTAATACCATTCTTAAGTAACTCTAAGGGAACAATATAAATTGAAAAAGATACAAGTATCATAAGTAATACACCCTAAGTCTATCTATAGTCTTAAATTTACTTGTAGTTTGCAAAGCTATAAGTATGATACTAAATACTTTATTACATGTCTTATAGTTTACTTTGGTCTTTTATAAATAAGTTATAAAAAATCTCAAGTCCAAACTATTCAAGAAAGCACAAACAACATCAACCACATCTAATTAACCACAAAGATTGTTTAAACCTTAATAAAGGAATCTTTTCATCAAATGTTATTCATTTTGCCACTTCAATCAACATATGACAATTAATGGAAAACACCTTACTTTATACTATACTTGTATAATAAGATTGTTAATACTTAAATCCTTTATAAGTGACATTACTTGAAAAGTAAAACTTGAAGATAAACAATTAAGATGTAAGCAACCTTGAGTAGCATTCCATACTTGGTATTTTGTCGTTGTATAAATACATGTTGTTTTCCACACACTCACAAGCTTTAATAAGAAGCACATGTATAAAACTTAATCTAAAAGGGCAACACATTCCAAGGAAACCCTTTCCAGTATCCAAACCCTAAAAAAAGATATTCTCAGGATTCACGTTTATCAACTTGCATTACATTACTTATGCATAAAAGCATCTTGCTTCTTTAAACATTAGTCCTTACCGGACCAATGATGCAGTGTAACATCCCTAAAATCATGATTTCAAAGATTACATATCATTCATGCATGCATATAGTTTTGAGATCATTTTCAAACTATTTTCAAGAAAACAGAAGCACATAGTGCTATTATTTTATGTGAGGAAACATAAATCAAATGACCATCCTCAATTGAGAGCATAAGTGTTTTAAACCAAGTTTTGTTGGCTTCCTTGTTGATTGGATTGAATGTGGAGTTTGGACAAAATTCATTGAACAAATGTGGATTCAAAACCATTTTCAAAACATTTCCAAATCAAGTGCTATGTCACTGTTATTTTATTTTATTCTAAATGACCAAGCTAATTCAAAGTGACCACTTGATTTTATGCCCAGAAGTGTGAATGTTGCACCCTACAAAATCCTGGAAAAAGTTTGAATTCAAAAAGCTTTTGAAACCATTTGAAATTCATTCCAGAAATTCAAAACAGAAAAAGAAAAAGATAAAGGAAATAGAAAAGGGCCAGCGCCAGGATTCTGGCCCAACTAAGAAAGCAGCCCACTAAGCCCTCCTAGGTTCCCTCTCTCCCTCTCTCACTCGCAGACGCACCCAGCAAGCGACTGACGCCAGGACCCCACCCCCTCTCTGTTTCTCTCGCAGACAACTGGGCCCCGTCCACGTCACCGTCGTCTCCCCCAAATCTCGCACGTAGACCACGTCGCCGCTGGCCGTTGCTGGCATTGATTCCGCGGCATAATTGCCATTGATTCAGCAGGCGTTTCCTATCGAGCCCCTGCCTACTTAAACCCCTCCCCCTCGCGGTCATTTCCCCCCCACACTGCACACTCTTCTCGCCACCAGGCTGCCTCTAATTCGTATTGCACCGCCGCAGTCCGAGCGAACTCCGGCGAGGTATTCCGGTAAGACCCCGTCGCCCCTTGTAGTCTAAGTTTGCCAGTACAATCTCTGCAACCATGCGCATCTCCTGACACCTCTGGTGCATGCTAGGATTGTCCAGAGCCTCGCAACATCGGCGAGAGCACGAGTCAGACGACCCCATCAACTCCGGCGAGCCTTCCTGGTTAGTTCTGACCGCGCCTTGCTCTCTCTTTGACACTCGCATGACCAGCATCACTCCGCGCATCTGACGCACTGCTTATTTTGCCCTGGCATGATCTGTATCTTCGCCAACATCGAAGAGCAGCCGTACCCGACGCGTTCGCGAACTCCGGCGAGGAATCCTTGACAACTCCGAGCGCCCCTTCGCCAACCAGGGACATGTTGAGCTTCACCACGTCACTGTGGTTCTGGTGAGTATCCTCCCACCTCCCCGCGCGACCTAGTTCGCCGGCTCCGCCACTGACAGAGCGCTCCGCCGCTCGCCGCCGCGCTAACGCCGCCCATCTCTGGTCAAAGCATTCAGGAACGTTAGATGTAGATCTTGCGGCTAAGATTAGAACATAAACGAAGAGGTATGAGCGCATCTGAGCCACTAGATCTGACTTAAATCCTACGGCTCGCAGAGACCGATCTGCACAAAACGGTACCGGCCAGTAGAATAGCGCCGCGTGGCAGTGAATTAGATATAAAATATGGATTTGAATCTGATTGTTATTCAAATTTGATTTGGCTATAACTTTCGATCCCCACGTTAGAATTTGACAAATTTTATACCGTTGGAATCAGGAGAGCAAGCTCTTTCAAAATATGCAATGTGTTTAAGTTTAGCTTCTGTTAAAAAAGTTTTATTTGCAGAAACTTGTGTAGGGATAATTTGAGTATATGAAATGTTTAGGAAATAATTTAGGGTATAAATATTGGCTGTTTGGCAAGTTTTTAACTTGTTAGTGAATCCGTACTGAATACTTGCTTTGTTGAGTTTTAAAAATCATCACATATCATCTTGCATGCATGCATATATTTTTGATTGTATATGTTTTGTGTGTAATTTGTTGCTACCAATCTTTGTGTAGATTTTGGTGCTAGTGATTGTGATTGTGAGGAGTGCTACTCTCCCAACTACCAAGGCAAGTGGTACTTCATGAATATTTTTATCCCATGTTTTATACTAAGCATTAGAAATGTTTTTGCTAAGTCTTGCATGATATTATTTTGCTTATATGCCATGTTGGGAAATCCTAAGTAGTTGTAGAATTGCTAGGGAATTTCTAAGTTAAGTTACTATCTATGCCATGCTTATCCTAGCTAGTAGCAAATAGGGTTGGTGAAATATACATGCTATGATGAAAATATTTCTAAGTCTTTGGACTTGTGTTTTACCTAATAAAACAACTAAGTTAATGAAACACCTGGGTGGAATGGAAGGAAAGGTTTATGTTGAGTGGTTACACAAGGCCCATTTATATGGTTTACCTTGTGTATCTCACTTGTGGTAAGCCACCCAGGAACAAAGAGATTTTAGAGGCCAAGTGTTAAGAAGCTTCTAGTGCAGCCACTTGGCAATATGGGCTCTGCCTGGATCACATAAGTTGCTAGAACTTAGCCATTTGGACAGATGGTGGTAGTGGGATGATAGGTTGGAACGCGTCCATTTGGTCTAAGGGAAGGCTTCTGAAAGGTCCTGTCTTGGTGAAACCAAGTCTAGTGGGGAAAGTGCACAACCTCTGTAGATGGAAAAATCTAAGTACTTAGCCAACTCCATGGCAATGGACAACTTGAGCATCAAGACATGGAAGCTATCAAGAATCTCCTCATCCCAATTTCTAAGTAAAATTTGTGGGTGAACAAGGGTGAAGGACCTCAATGTCTATTGGTGGTTCCTTGGGAAAAAAATTTGACAAAGAAAAACTTAGTGATTTCAACTAATAGGAAAAAACCTATTTTGAGCAAATCAAGCCAAGCTACACTTAGCCAAATTGCATATAGTATCTAGTCCACTTAAAATTTTACTAAGGTATCACTTGCCAATACTATTCCAAAGTATTGACCCCCTGTGGTTGTAACTTGTGATGTTGCAGGTTACTCTAATGAAGATTAGGTGTCATGAGTGTACACTCAACATGTTTGCCTGTGGCACATGAAGATGAAGACTTTTATTTATTTACTTATTCAAACTATTGTATTAGTGAAGGGGTTTCGCGGCATAGTAAATCAAAATTTTCTACGGATGCGAACAGAGGGAAAGCCAAGATCTAATCTAGGAGATGCAATCAACGAGAGAGATTGGATTAGATCTTCATACCCTTGAAGATTCAGACAGTGAACGCTTTAACGTGGGTGATGTAGTCGTACTCGCTTCTCCTCCTCGATCCGATCCGATCTAGCACCACAAGTGGCGGTGCCTCCGTGAGATGCACACGTGAAGCACCTCGGCGTCTCCTCCTTCCTCGGACCAGCAGTATGGTGGAGAGATAGATTGGATCTACAACACGACGGCGTGGTGTATATGGTGGAGAATTTCTGCCAGGCTTCACCTACAAACAATGGGAGGGAGAGGAAGGTAGCAAGGCGCTAGGGCTTGGAGGAAGGTGTGGAGTAGTGGGGAGGGGCGCACCACCCTCTATATAGAGGGGGCGCCAGCCTGCCCCTCCTCCAAGCCTATCTCTAGTTTAAACAATTTAAACTCTCCTTATCTAGAAATCCTATCTCTAGTTTAAACGATTTAAACTCTCCCTTATCTAGAAATCCTATCTCTAGTTTAAACGAGTTTAAACTTATCTAGATCGGTGGGACCTATGGGGCCTGTGCCTGGCCCAATGCGGAGACACTCCCTCATAGGCCCATGCCCCTCCCGGAAGGTGGGGCCACGTTGGTCCCCTTCCGGAAGGTTCTAGAATCTTCCTACAATACCGATTAACCCGAACAATTCAACTCCAAAACTGCATCGCCTTATATGAATCTTATTCTCGGACCATTCCGAACCTCTCGTGATATCCCGGATCCCATCCGAGACGAACAAAAATTCATAAACCAATTATCCAATCTATCCTAGCGTCGAGATACGTTAAGTGTGTGACCTGCGGGTTCGAGAATATGCAGCCATGATCTTCTATCAATAATCAACAGGGGTCAGGCACCCATATTGACTCCCACATTCATCGATGATCATATCGGATGAACCACGATGCCGTGATTCAATCAATCCCATATATATATATTCCCTTCGTCTCGCGATATTTTACTTGCTCGAGATTCGATCGTCGTGCATCGTCATACCTAGTTCAATCTCGCTCACGAAGTACTTTACTCGTTCGTAATCCGATATCACTTTGTGATTAACTCCTTAACCACATGCTTGCAAGCGGTGTTGATATCGACACGAGTGGGCCCAAGTATATCTCTCCGACTTGGGAGGGACAAATTCCATCTCGATACATACAACCCAACATACTTTCCGATCACCGAGAGACACCTTTATGATCACCCTCTCATAGGATGACGTTTGATGACCTCAAAGCTTTCTTCCGTACCAGGAGTTGCATTATCTCATGGTCTAAGGAATACAATATTTGACATAGGAAAAGCTTCAAAGATGAACACGATGAACGATCTAATTGCTTCGCTTAGTTTGGTCTCTCCATCATATCATTCTCCCAATGATATGATCTCATTATCAATTGACAACTCATGTCTATGGTTAGGAAACCTTAACCATCATTGATCAATGAGCTAGTCCATAGAGGCGATTAGGGACACGGTGTTGTTTACAAACCACACAAGTATTAAAGTTTCCGCTTAATACAATTCTAGCATGGAACATAAACTTTATCATGAACAAGAATTATAATAATAACATCTTTATTATTGACTCTAGGGCATAATTCCAACAGTCTCCCACTTGCACTAGAGTCAATAATCTAGTTTACATCTGGCAACAATCTCACACCCATGGCACTGAGGTGTTGATCATGTTTTACACGTGGAAGAGGTTTAGTCAGTGGATCTACGACATTCAGATCCGTATGTACTTTGCTAATCTTCAGATCTCCATCTGCTATATAATTTCGGATTATATGAAACTTGCGGTTGATATGCTTGGTCTTTGGATGATATCTTGGTTCCTTAGCGAGTGCTATGGCGCCAGTGTTGTCACACAATATCTCAAGTGGGTCCAATGCACTTGGAACCACGCCAAGCTCAGTGATGAAGTTTCTGATCCAAACTCCTCCACTTGACGCTTCTGCAGCAGCCATGTATTCCGCTTCCACTGTAGATCCCGCGATCACGCTTTGCTTGCAGCTTCTCCAGCTCACAGCTCCTCCATTCAAAATATAAAAGTATCATGTCTGAGATTTGGAATCATCCTTGTCGGTGTCGAAACTAGCATCGACGTAACCTTTTACGACAAGTCGCTCATCACCCCATAGACTAAGAACATTTCTTTAGTTCTATTTAGGTACTTTAGGATGTTCTTCACGGTTGTCCAGGTTCCACTCGGATCACTTTGATATCGTCACAAACTAAGAGCATTGGACACATCCGGTCTAGTACACAAAGATGGCATACATGATGGAACCTATGGCCGAGGCATAAGGCACTTTGCTCATAGCTTCCTATCATTTCATCAGAATGGACACCGAGCCTTGCTCAATATCTTACCGACAACATAGGCATCGAACCTTTCTTTGCCTTATCCATTCGAACCTTTTCAACTTTGTCTAGGTATGTACTCTAGCTTAAAGCTATCGCGCCTTTGTCTATCTCTATAGATTTTGATGCCCAATATATAAGCAGCTTCACCTAGGTCTTTCATTGAAAAACACTTGTTCAAATAACTCTTCACATCATTAAGCATGTTGATGTCATTTCCAATAATCAATATGTCATCCACATATAGTACCAGAAACGTCACCGAGCTCCCACTCACTTTCTTGTAGATACAAGCTTCATAGCAATTTGGAACAAATCCAAAGCTCTTGATCACTTGATCAAAACGAAGGTTCCAACTCCGAGATGCTTGCTTCAGTCCATAAATGGAACGCTGAAGTTTGCATACTTTACTAGCATCCTTAGGATCGACAAAACCTTCGGTGCATCATATACAACTCTTCATCAATGTTCCCATTGAGGAAAGAAGTCTTGACATCCATCTGCCATATTTCATAATCATGAAACGCAGAAATTGCTAATAAAATCCGAATGGACTTAAACATCGCTACGGAGAGAAAGTCTCATCGTAGTCAACACCTTGAACTTGTCGAAAACCTTTTGCGACAAGCCGTGCTTTATAGACGGTAACATTACCATCCGCGCCCATTTTCTTCTTGGAAATCCATTTGCACTCAACGGCCGTTCGGTCGCTAGGAGGATCCACCAAAGTCCAGACTTGGTTTTCGCTCATGGATCCCAATTGGATTTCATGGCTTCCAGCCATTTCTCGTAGTCCGGCTCATCATCGCTTCCTCATAGTTCGTAGGTTCACCGCCTTCTACTAACAAGACAACAAGACAGGTTGCCGTACCACTCGGGAGGGGCACGCGACCTTGTCGACCGCGATGTTCAAGATGCGAGATCGTCAAGCTTCATGATCCTTGTCATTAGCTTCCTCTATTGTTGGTGCAAAGCGACCTGGAACAATTTCAGTCAGCGCTACTCTCCAATTCAAGAGAAGGTTCAATAACCTCGCCTAGCTCTACTTTCCTCCCACTCACTTCTTTCGAGAGAAACTCCTTCTCAAGAAAGGAACCATTCTTTATGACAAACACTTTGCCTTCTTGCTCGTGATAGAAGGTATACCCAATGGTTTCCTTAGGGTATCCTATGAAGACGCATTTCTCCGCTTTGGGTTCGAGCTTGTCCTAGATCAACTTCTTGATGTAAGCTTCGCATCCCCAAACTTTAAGAAACGACAATTTAGGTTCAAGACCAAACCACAGTTCATACGGTGTCGTCTCAACGGATTTAGATGGAGCCCTATTTAAAGTGAATGCAGCGGTTTCTAATGCATAACCCCAAAATGATAACGACAAATCAAGAAGAGACATCATTGATCGGACCATATCTAATAGGGTTCGATTCCGCTGCTCGAACACACCATTGCTACTGTGGTGTTATGGCGTGAGTTGTGAAACGATTCCACTTGCTTTAAGATGCGTGAGAAAATCATAACTCAAATATTCACCTCCACGATCGGATCGTAGAAACTTAATATTTCATTACGATGGTTCTCCACTTCATTCAAATTCTTTGAACTTTTCAAACGTTTCAGATTTATGTTTCATCAAATAGATATACCCATATCTACTTAAGTCATCGGTAAAAGTGAGAAAATAGCGATATCCACCGTCGAAACACTCATCGGTCGCATACATCGGTATGTATGATTTCCAACAAGTCCGTTGCTCGCTCCATCATACCGAGAACGGGTTTTGATCATCTTGCCCATGAGGCATGGTTCGCATGTGTCAAATGATTCAAAATCAAGAGACTCCAAAAGTCCATCGAATGGAGTTTCTTCATGCGCTTTACACCAATATGACCTAGACAAGTGCCACAAATAAGTAGTATTATCACTATCTACTTTGCATCTCTTAGCCTCAATGTTATGGATGTGTGTTTCATCCCTTTCGAGATTTAGAAGAAATAAACCATTCACAAGAGGTGCATGACCATAAAAGATGTTACTCATATAAATAGAACAACCATTATTCTCCGATTTAAATGAATAACCGTCTTGCAATAAACACGATCCGAAATGATGTTCATGCTCAACGCAGCACATAATAACATTTATTAAGGTTTAAAACTAATCCCAAGGTAAAACTAAGGAGAGCATGCCGACGCCATCACATCAACTCTTGATCCGCTGCAACGCATCGTCACCTCATCCCTCAAGCCGCCTATTTCGTAGCTCCTGCTTGAGTTACAAATATTAGCAATCAACCGGTATCAAATACCCGTGCACTACAACGAGGGCTAGTAAGGAAAACATCAATAACATGTATATCAAATATACATTTGATGGTGCCGCCTTCTTGTTGCTAAGTACTTGACGATTGCCCAAAGGACCCTGTCCTTGCAATAGAAGCACTCAATGTCCGGCTTAGGACCAGACCTGAGCTTCTTCTCAGCAGGGGCATTGCGCTTGCCGCCGCCCTTCTTGAAGGGCTTCTTTCCTCCCTTACCTTTCTTAAAGGAGGGCTTGTTGACCATCAACACACGATTATCCTTCTTGATGTCCACTTCCGCAGCCTTCAGCTTTGCGAAGAGCTCGGTGATCGTATCAGTGGAACCAATCTGATTATGAGTCACTACAAAACTTTTGTAGCTGGGAGGGAGTGATTGCAGAACCCTGTCAATCTTGAGCTCCTCTGGAATCGTGCATTCCAGTTGCTCAAGGCGTTGAGTGTAGCCCGACATCTTTATGGCGTGCTCACTAAACTAACTCCTTCCTCCATCTTGCGTTAAAGAACTTCTCGAGATCTCATATCTCTCGAGCGGGCTTGAGTCGAAACATGGTTTTCAGCTCCTCGAGAATCTCAAAGGGCCCGGATAGGTTTCAAAACGATTTTGAAGCTCGGTTCCATAGCAAACAACATGGTGCTCTTAATCACACCATAATCATCTTTCTGCGTGATCGATAGACAGCTTTCTCATCGGTACCGCCGTTAGCAGGGGGTCACCTAACGCTTTACCAAGGACATAGTCCTCTTGTCCGCATGATGAATGATTCTTAGATTGCGGAACCAATTGGTGAAGTTAGACCCATTGTTTCTAAGCTTTTCCTTCAAAGAAAAACGTTGAAGTTGAAGTTGGATTTGGCCATGTGGTCTACAGTATTTGCAAGTACAATTTAGACTATGTTCATGATAAATAGTTCAACTTAATCAAATTACTAGATGAACTCCCACTAAATTCAACATCCCTCAAGTTGTTTAGTGAACACGATCCAAATTCACCACACCTAATCCGATCATCACGAGAAGAGATGTGGTTTCAATGGTGGACAACAAAATGTCGATCATATCATTCATATGACTCATGCTTAACCTTTCGGTTCTTGTGTTCCGAAGCCATGTCTGTACATTCTAGGCTCGTCAAGTTAGACCCAAGTATTTCAGCAGTGCAAACTGGCTTGCACCCGTTGTATGAGCGTAGAGTCTATAGCACCCGATCATCACGTGATGCTTGGAAACGACGAACTTTCACACGGTGCATACTTGGGGAGAACACAGTTTTATCTTGATCTTTAAGTGAGGAATCATCTTATAATGCTACCGTCACATCTAAGCATAATAAGATACACAAAGGGATAAACATCACATGCATATAACTTTATGTGACATGGTATAGCCAATCTTGCAAGAATGATCTCCATCTTGTGCTCCTAAGCATGATCTCCATCACTCCACCATGATTGCCTCCACCACGAATAGCAACTACAACTATTGCTAACTACTTAGCGATAAAGTAAAGCTATTACATGGCGATAAGAAGTTGACTCGCAGGTCATACACAATTATAAAGACAACCATATGGCTCTCGCCGTTGTGTACTCATCGACATGCAAGTCGTGAAACATTACAAAACATGATCATCGCATACAATATACACATCACATCTTGGGCCATACCATATCACAGAACACTCCTGCAAAAACAAGTTAGACGCCTCTACTTTGTTGTTGCATGTTTTACGTGGCTTATGGGAGTAGATGCTAAGAACGATTCTTACATACGAAAGCCACAACGGTGATATTATGGTTGCCAAACTCCGTGTTAATCCCATGACAACTATTGTATGAGAAACGACATCCACCACCGCATGTGTGGAACAAGCCACACGTCAAGTGCGGAGCCGGTCTCGAACGACGTCGCGTAAGGTTGGCCTGGACCGCTTCAATCTCACTATCCCGTCATAAGAAGAACACAAACAAGAGGCTTGCAACAGAAAACATCAACGCCCGCAACAACCATGTTGCGTTCTACTCGTGAAACACATCTACGCATAGATCTAGCTCGATACCACCAAGGGTTTCACGGCATAGTAAATCAAAATTTTCACGGATGCGAACAGAGGGAAAGCCAAGATCTAATCTAGGAGATGCAATCAACGAGAGATTGGATTAGATCTTCATACCCTTGAAGATTCGCGGAACGCTCATCGGAACGTGGGTGATGTAGTCGTACGCTTCTCCTCCTCGCGATCCGATCCGATCTAGCACCACAAGTGGCGGTGCCTCCGTGAGATGCACACGCAAAGACTCGGCGTCTCCTCCTTCCTCGGACCAGCGAGTATGGTGGAGAGATAGATTGGATCTACAACACGACGGGCGTGGTGTATATGGTGGAGAATTTACGCTGCAGGCTTCGCCACAAACAAATGGGAGGGAGAGAGGAAGGTAGCAAGGCAGCTAGGGCTTGGAGGAAGGTGTGGAGTAGTGGGAGGAGGGGGCGCACCACCCCTCTATATATAGAGGGGGGGCAGCCAGCCCTTGCCCCTCCTCCAAGCCTATCTCTAGTTTAAACAATTTAAACTCTCCCTTATCTAGAAATCCTATCTCTAGTTTAAACGATTTAAACTCTCCCTTATCTAGAAATCCTATTTCTAGTTTAAACGAGTTTAAACTTATCTAGGATCGGCTGGGCCCTATGGGGCCTTGTGCCCCTGGACCAATGCGGCCAGGACACTCCCTCATAGGCCCATGCCCCCTCCCGGAAGGTGGGGCCACGTTGGTCCCCTTCCGGAAGGTTCTAGAAGCTTCTGATACAATACCGATTAACCCGGAACAATTCCGAACTCCAAAAACTGCACTGCCTTATATGAATCTTATTCTCCGACCATTCCGAACCTCTCGTGATATCCCGGATCCCATCCGAGACTCCGAACAAAAATTCATAAACCAATTATCCAATCTATCCTAGCGTCGAGATACGTTAAGTGTGTGACCCTGCGGGTTCGAGAATATGCAGCCATGATCTTCTATCAATAATCAACAGCGGGGTCTGGGCACCCATATTGACTCCCACACATTCATCGATGATCATATCGGATGAACCATGATGCCAGGATTCAATCAATCCCATATATATATTCCCTTCGTCTCGCGATATTTTACTTGCCCGAGATTCGATCGCTTGCATGGCCATACCTAGTTCAATCTCGTTCACACGGAAGTACTTTACTCGTTCGTAATCTGATATCACTTTGTGATTAACTCCTTAACCACATGCTTGCAAGCGGTGTTGATATCGACACGAGTGGGCCCGAAGTATATCTCTCCGACTTGGGAGGGACAAATTCCATCTCGATACATACAACCCAACAGATACTTTCCGATCACCTGAGAGACACCTTTATGATCACCCTCTCATAGGATGACGTTTGATGACCTCAAAGCTTTCTTCTGGTACTAGGGAGTTGTATTATCTCATGGTCTAAGGAATACAATATTTGACATAGGAAAAGCTTCGCAAAGATGAACACGATGAAACGATCTAATTGCTTCGCTTAGTTTGGGTCTGTTCATCATATCATTCTCCCAATGATATGATCTCATTATCAATTGACAACTCATGTCTATGGTTAGGAAACCTTAACCATCATTGATCAATGAGCTAGTCCATAGAGGCGTACTAGGGACACGGTGTTGTTTACAAACCACACAAGTATTAAAGTTTCCGCTTAATACAATTCTAGCATGGAACATAAACTTTATCATGAACAAGAATTATAATAATAACATCTTTATTATTGCCTCTAGGGAATAATTCCAACAATTAGGCCTGTGGCCTTGGAGTTGTAAAGACTATGTTTATCTCTGGAATGGCTATAATAAATGACCTTTGTATCTGTGTACTTCATCTTAAACTGTGGATGCTAGCATTGATCCAGGGACTAGCATTACAATCACAGGGATCCTTTTCCTTTATAAAGGAGGGATCTTACAGATGGTATCAGAGCACTGTGTTGCCTGTAGGATTATGACCCTAGGATTGGAAACCACTAAGGAAAAAAATTCAACTTCTACACTTGTCTATTCTTCTCGTAAAACTTTTCTAATCTTCTCTCTCATCTCTATTTGTAGATGAACTCCATCAACGAAGCCGTGAGGAAAGGACCAGTCATGACAATGACTTTGGAGTGTGAGACAGAATTCCCCAAGGCTCTCAAGGACCTCATGGTTGCATTAGAGATACAAGGTGCAGCTGTGTATAAGGGTTTTCCTGTGATGGATAAAGGAGTGGAATACTGGTGGGTGCAACTTCACTTGTATAAAAACAAGGAAGACAACCATCAAGAAAAAGGATTCTGCATGTTCACCAATTCAGTGGTGCACACTACATTCTTTGAATCAGCAAAGGATGCAGCTTGGAAGACCATCAAAGAACTTTGTGATAGAGTCAAGTGCAGAATGCTCAACCTCCAAAATGATCTAAAGAAAGAGAAGGAACATACCCAAGAGTTGGAAGCTACCAACCAAACCTTAAGAGGAGACATTATAGACTTAGTGATGGAGTCATGTGAGCAAGATAGGCTGATTGCTTCTAGAAATATTGTGTTAGCCAACAGATCCAGTGAGATAGGATTGTAAACATACTTCGTTAGTTGGACCACCACCTATCACCTTATTTTCCAAATGTTGCTTTAAAATAAGTTGAAACTTGGTTGTTGTAATGGATCCATGTGTGCCATGACTTGTGTGTTTTGTATTCCAAGGATTTGTGTGTGATGTTTTGCCTTGTATTTTATCCTGAATTGTGTAGTGCTAACTTTTTCTATCTTATAAATAGATGCCTACTGTTACCATCAGCACTGTTGAGGAGTTCGAGGTTACTCGCTTTGGTCCTCGTATTGTTGAGCTTACTACTTTGCTCAATCTTCCTCTTCCTACCATCATGGTGCTTCCCCTCACCAAGTTTGAGAGGAAGGACCTCTGGGGCTTCAAGGTCAACCAGCCCGGACGCCAGACAAAGCCTACCACGGAGGACATTGTGTTCAAGCTCATGCACGATGACAAGGAGAGAGGCCTTGAGGTAGTCATGGAGGATCTGATAGGACGTCTGCTAGGGAGACACTCCCGACAGGTTAGAGGTACTCACTTCCACGTCTTCGGTAGACGTGATGAGGATGGAGAGTCCATCGACTTCGAGGAAAATTCGAGGGACACAGCAGAGCCGATTCGCCTGTACCTCCAGGACTTAGAGTCTCTCATTAGGCACGTGGACACTGACAGGACCAACGTCATGCTCAACAATGACGAACTCCAGGTGCAGCTTCGCGAGAAGGACAAGCTCTTCGTGGAGCAAGATGAGATAGTCAAGGAGATGGAGGTGAAGTTCGAGAGCCAGGACAGGAAGTTCAAGATTCAGGAGAAGCGTGTCCAGGATAGGAACAAGAAGATCCGGGACATGACTGAAGAACTGTAGGCCAAGGACTTCGAGCTCGAGCATCAGCAGACAGTGATTGAGAGGCTTCGTTCCTAGAAGAGGGCTCTCAAGGCCAAGATAGAGACCTTGACCACTAGTGTCGAGGAATACAAGACCGCGATGGAGAACGCAGGTCTTACCTTTGTCGAGGAGGAGATTGATGCCGAGGAGTAGATTTGACTACTCATTTATCATTTATTATCGTACTTGTTATTTGAGAACTTGTTATTTGACCATCCGACATGTGGATGGCTTGCTACTTGTGTGTTTTACTTTGCGAACTTGTTATCTTGTTGTTGAACCTCTATCATTGTGTTGCATGCCTTGTGTTTGCTTATGTGATGTAATGTGCATGAAAGCATCTATGGGTATCTCATTCTTATCTTTATTGAACAAACCAAAGATTCCTCCCCGTCGTGCAAACCCCAACCCCAACAACAACAACAACATCACTCCAGAAATGCAGCAAATGATGACCTCTCAAACTCAGCTGATGCAGATGATTACGACGTTCATCCAGAACCAAAACAACAACAATAACAACAACAACCCACCGGGTTTTTATATGCTTACCAGGTTCTTGAGATTGAGGCCAGCAAAGTTTTCAGGAACGACTGATCCCATGGTGGCCAATGATTGGATACGTTCTGTGAACAAGGACTTGGTAACCGTGGGCTGTACGGATGCTGAAAAGGTCAGATTTGCAGCACATTTGCTGGAAGGACCAGCCGCCACTTGGTGGGACAACTTCCAGATCACCACTCCCATCGAAGATGTGACATGGGCATCTTTGAGGATGTCTTTCGTACTGCTCATATCTCATCTGGAGTGATGAGTCTGAAAAAGAAGGAGTTCCATAACCTGAAGCAGCGCCACCGCAGCGTGGCCGAATATATTGAGGAGTTCAACAATCTGGCGCGATATGCACCAGATGAAGTCGACACAGATGCTAATAGGAAATAAAAGTTCCTCGAAGGGTTGAATGATGAGCTGAATCTGCAGTTGGTTGTGGCCTATGTTCCCACTTATCAGTCTCTCTGTGACAAGGCTGCTATTTTGGAGAAAAAAATAAAGCAAGTTGAAAGCAGAAAGAGAAAGCATTCTGACAAGCACAGCTCGGGATCGTCACACAAACGTTCCCACTATGATGACAGTGGAAGCTCAGGATCCCACAAGCATGGGAAATTCAACAAGCACCACAACCACAACCGTCATGACAACAAGCATCACCGTAGTCATGACAATGACAAGTATAAGAACCACAAGGGTGGATACAAGAGCCACCACAGTGGTAATGGAAGTAGAAGTGGAAGCCAGCCTGTCAAGAAAGACATAAGTCAGTTTGAATGCTTCAAGTGCAATAAGATGGGGCATTATGCAAATGAATGCCCAGAAAAGAAAGTTGAAGGACCCAACAAGCCCAAACCTTTTCAGAAGGGACAGGTGGACCACATCAATGTGGAGGAAATCTATGAGGAGCCTGATGCTGTTGCTGGTAAGTTCAAACTCAATTCTATTCCAGCATTTGTTCTCTTTGATACTGGTGCATCTCATTCATTCATATCAAGAGCATTTGTTGAAAGAAATGAACTGTCGGTAGAAACTATTGGGTGTCCTATAAAAGTAAGTTCTCCTGGTGGAGAAATGATAGTGAATTCAGGATGTCATGATCTAGTCATAGAATTTGGGAAGTATAAGTTTCCCGTTAACTTGATAATCCTAAAACTCCCAAGGATTGGATGTCATTTTGGGAATGGACTGGATGACTAAGCACAAGGCAGTGATAGATTGTGCCAACCATACTGTCTCACTCAAAACTCCAGAAAATAAAAGGATCAGATTCAAGACCAACTTTGAAGCAAGAAGGAGTATGCTAAATTCTCTTAAGGGGGTTAGCATGGACAGTGTGCCAATTGTGAGTGAGTATCCGGACGTGTTTCCGGAAGAATTGCCTGGAATCCCACCAGATAGAGATGTGGAGTTTCTTATAGATTTGGTACCAGGGTCTGTACCAATAGCAAAGAGACCATATAAAATGCCAGTGGATGAACTTAAAGAACTCAAGAAACAACTTGGAGAACAGCTACAGAAAGGATTTATTCAACCAAGTTCTTCATCTTGGGGAGCCCCAGTTTTGTTCGTGGAGAAGAAAGATAGAATTCAAAGGTTATGCATAGATTATCGTTCACACAACGAGGTGACTATCAAGAACAAATACCCTTTGCCTAGAATCAATGACTTGTTTGATCAGCTAGAAGGAGCATGTGTGTTCTCAAAGATTGATCTCCGGTCAGGTTATTTTCAACTCAAGATAAGGGAACAAGACATACCTAAAACAGCTTTCACTACAAGGTATGGATTGTATGAGTATACAGTAATGCCTTTTGGTTTGACCAATGCTCCAGCATACTTCATGAATATGATGAACAAGGTGTTCATGGAATTCCTTGACAAATTTTTTGTCGTTTTCATCGATGACATTTTATTCTACTCCAAGAGCAAAGAAGAACATGAAGGACATTTGCGTTTGATACTTGAGAAGTTAAGAGAGCATAAACTTTATGCCAAATTCAGCAAGTGTGAATTCTGGTTGAATGAAGTTGGATTTCTTGGACATGTTATGACAAAGGATGGTGTAGCAGTTGATCCTGCTAAAGTTTCAGCTGTAACGGAATGGGAATCTCCCAAGTCAGTAAAGGAAGTTCGTAGTTTCCTTGGCTTAGCAGGTTACTACAGAAGGTTCATTGAAAATTTCTCCAAGGTAGCTAAGCCTATGACTGAATTGCTAAACAAAGACAAGAAATTTGCTTGGACGGAAGGTTGTGAACTCAGCTTTCAGGAATTGAAGAAGAGACTTGTGACAAAGACCAGTCTTGTGTTGCCAGATTTGGAAAAAGATTTCCAAGTATATTGTGATGCATCTCATCGTGGTTTGGGTGCACTTATGCAAGAAGGAAAAGTTGTATATGCCTCGAGACAACTCAAAACTCATGAAGTGAACTATCCTACTCATGATTTAGAGTTAGCCTCTGTTGTCCATGCACTCAAAACATGGAGACACTATCTTTTGGGAAAGCGTTGTGAAGTGTTCACATATCACAAAAGTTTGAAGTATATCTTCACCCATAAGGAAATTAATATGAGACAAAGAAGATGGCTAGAACTTATCAAAGACTATGACTTAAGTTTGCAATACCACCCCGGTAAAGCAAATGTTGTAGCAGATGCTCTAAGTCGTAAGGTTTTTGTGAATGGACTTACCAAAGGAGAATTGCCAGATGATTTGTGTGCCCAATTCAGAAAACTCGGATTGGAGATTGTGCCTGAAGGACATCTCATGACTTTGGATGTTCAACCCACTTTGTTGGACAAGATCAAAGAAGCCCAGAAGATTGATAAGGAAATTGAAGAGATTAAAGAAAAGATTGGCAAAGGAAAAGCCAAAGGGTTCCATGAAGACGAACAGGGTACTTTATGGCATGGGAAACGATTCTGTTCCACAAGATCCGAGTCAAAACTGATTTTGCAGGAAGCACACAACTCACCGTATTCCATTCATCCGAGTAACACCAAAATGTACATGGACATGAAAGAAATATTTTGGTGGAATAATCTCAAGAAGGACATCGCCGAGCATATTGCTTTGTGTGATGTGTGTAGTAGAGTGAAGGCGGAACATCAGAAACCAGCACGTTTGCTTCAACCATTACCTATTCCTGATTGGAAGTGGGACAAGATTGGTATGGATTTCACTACCGGATTACCAAGGACCCGGTCAGGATACAATTCTATTTGGGTAGTAGTGGATCGCCTAACTAAAGTGGCTCATTTCATACCCGTGAAGACAACATATACAAGTGCTAAGTTGGCAAAAATCTATATGAGTAGAATTGTATGTCTACACGGAGTGCCCAAGAGTATTGTGTCTGATAGGGGAACTCAATTCACTTCTCATTTTTGGAGACAGTTACATGAGTCATTGGGAACGAGGTTGGAATTTAGTACTGCTTTTCATCCTCAAACTGATGGACAAATAGAAAGGACCAACCAGATTCTTGAAGACATGTTGAGGGCATGTGCCCTAGACTATGGAGCCAGTTGGAGTGAAATTCTGCCTTACGCAGAATTTTCTTATAACAACAGCTATCAAGCCAGCATTGAGATGGCACCATTTGAGTTTCTCTACGGAAGAAAGTGTACCGCCCCATTGTTATGGAATGGTGTGGGAGAAAGAAGTTTATTCGGGCCAGATCTTATCAAAGAAGCCGAAGAGAAGGTCAAGTTGGTTAAGGACAGGTTGAACATAGCACAGTCCCGACAGAAAAGCTACGCAGATCCTAAGCGTAGAGAAGTCACCTACGAAGTTGGTGATAGATCTTATCTTAGAGTGTCACCACTTCGTGGAGTGAAGAGGTTCGGAGTCAAAGGAAAGTTGGCACCAAGATATGTTGGACCATTCAAGATTCTGAGTCGTAAAGGAGAAGTTGCCTATGAAATTGAACTGCCAGAATCTTTGTCAGCTGTCCATAATGTGTTTCATGTGAGTCAACTTAAGAAATGTCATCCAGAAATGGAAGAAACTTCTTTGAAGGATACTATACCTTTGGAGGAGGTTCAACTGGAAAGTGACCTCACTTATGAAGAGAAATCTATCAAGATTCTTGAGACTGCAGAAAGAGTCACACGGACTAAGACTATCAAGTTCTGCAAAGTGCAGTGGAATCATCATTCCGAAGAGGAAGAAACATGGGAAAGAGAAGATGATCTTTGGAAAGACCACCCCCACCTATTTGCTAGCCAATCCGAATCTCGAGGGCGAGATTCACCTTAAGGGGGTTAGATTTGTAACATCCCTAAAATCATGATTTCAAAGATTACATATCATTCATGCATGCATATAGTTTTGAGATCATTTTCAAACTATTTTCAAGAAAACAGAAGCACATAGTGCTATTATTTTATGTGAGCAAACATAAATCAAATGACCATCCTCAATTGAGAGCATATGTGTTTTAAACCAAGTTTTGTTGGCTTCCTTGTTGATTGGATTGAATGTGGAGTTTGGACAAATTCATTGAACAAATGTGGATTCAAAACCATTTTCAAAACATTTCCAAATCAAGTGCTATGTCACTGTTATTTTATTTTATTCTAAATGACCAAGCTAATTCAAACTGACCACTTGATTTTATGCCCAAAAGTGTGAATGTTGCACCCTACAAAATCCTGGAAAAAGTTTGAATTCAAAAAGCTTTTGAAACCATTTGAAATTCATTCCAGAAATTCAAACAGAAAAAGAAAAAGAGAAAGGAAATAGAAAAGGGCCGGCCAGATTCCGCCCAACCGAAAGCAGCCCACTAAGCCCACCCGGGTTCCCTCTCTCCCTCTCTCACTCGCAGACGCACCCAGCAAGCGACTGACGCCAGGACCCCACCCCCTCTCTGTTTCTCTCGCAGACAACTGGGCCCCGTCCACGTCCCCATCGTCTTCCCCAAATCTTGCCCGCCGACCATGTCGCCGCTGGACGTTGCTGGCGTTGATTCCGCGGCGTAATTGCCATTGATTCAAAGGCGTTCTCGCTGCCCCCGCTACTTAAACCCTCTCGCGGTCATTTCCCCACATCGCACTCTTCTCGCCACCAGCTGCCTCTAATTCAGATTGCACCGCCAAGTCCGCGAACTCCGCGAGGTATTCCGTAAGACCGCCTTGCCGTCTAAGTTTGCAAGACAATCTCGCAACCATGCACATCTCGACCCTCCGGTGCATGCTAGGATCGTCGAGCCTCGCCAACATCGGGCGACAAGACGAGTCGACGACCCCATCAACTCCGCGAGCCTTCCCGGTTAGTTCGACCGCTTGCTCTCTTTGACACTCGCATGACCAGCATCACTCCGCATCCGACGCGACCGCTTATTTTGCCCCTCGCATGATCAGATCTTCGCCAACTTCCACGGAAAGCCAGACGTACGCTGCGTTCGCGAACTCCGGCGAGGAATCCTTGACAACTCCGAGCGCCCCTTCGCCAACCAGGGACATGTTGAGCTTCACCACGTCACTGTGGTTCTGGTGAGTATCCTCCCACCTCCCCGCGCGACCTAGTTCGCCGGCTCCGCCATCGAGCGGCCCGCCGCCGCCACGCGCTTAACGCCCATCTCTGGTCAAAGCATTCAGGAACGTTAGATGTAGATCTTGCGGCTAAGATTAGAACATAAACGAAGAGGTATGAGCGCATCTGAGCCACTAGATCTGACTTAAATCCTACGGCTCGCAGAGACTGATCCGCACGAAACGGTACCGGCCAGTAGAATAGCGCCGCGTGGCAGTGAATTAGATTTAAAAGCTGGATTTGAATCTGATTGTTATTCAAATTTGATTTGGCTATAAATTTTGGTCCCCACGTTAGAATTTGACAAATTTTATACCGTTGGAATCAGGAGAGCAAGCTCTTTCAAAATATGCAATGTGTTTAATGTTTAGCTTCTGTTAAAAAAGTTTTATTTGCAGAAACTTGTGTAGGGATAATTTGAGTATATGAAATGTTTAGGAAATAATTTAGGGTATAAATATTGGCTGTTTGGCAAGTTTTTAACTTGTTAGTGAATCAGTACTGAATACTTGCTTTGTTGAGTTTTAAAAATCATCACATATCATCTTGCATGCATGCATATATTTTTGATTGTATATGTTTTGTGTGTAATTTGTTGCTACCAATCTTTGTGTAGATTTTGGTGCTAGTGATTGTGATTGTGAGGAGTGCTACTCTCCCAACTATCAAGGCAAGTGGTACTTCATGAATATTTTTATCCCATGTTTTATACTAAGCATTAGAAATGTTTTTGCTAAGTCTTGCATGATATTATTTTGCTTATATGCCATGTTGGGAAATCCTAAGTAGTTGTAGAATTGCTAGGGAATTTCTAAGTTAAGTTACTATCTATGCCATGCTTAGCCTAGCTAGTAGCAAACAGGGTTGGTGAAATATACATGCTATGATGAAAATATTTCTAAGTCTTTGGACTTGTGTTTTACCTAATAAAACAACTAAGTTAATGAAACACCTGGGTGGAATGGAAGGAAAGGTTTATGTTGAGTGGTTACACAAGGCCCATTTCTATGGTTTACCTTGTGTATCTCACTTGTGGTAAGCCACCCAGGAACAAAGAGATTTTAGAGGCCAAGTGTTAAGAAGCTTCTAGTGCAGCCACTTGGCAATATGGGCTCTGCCTGGATCACATAAGTTGCTAGAACTTAGCCATTTGGACAGATGGTGGTAGTGGGATGATAGGTTGGAACGCGTCCATTTGGTCTAAGGGAAGGCTTCTGAAAGGTCCTGTCTTGGTGAAACCAAGTCTGGTGGGGAAAGTGCACAACCTCTGTAGATGGAAAAATCTAAGTACTTAGCCAACTCCATGGCAATGGACAACTTGAGCATCAAGACATGGAAGCTATCAAGAATCTCCTCATCCCAATTTCTAAGTAAAATTTGTGGGTGAACAAGGGTGAAGGACCTCAATGTCTATTGGTGGTTCCTTGGGAAAAAAATTTGACAAAGAAAAACTTAGTGATTTCAACTAATAGGAAAAAACCTATTTTGAGCAAAGCAAGCCAAGCTACACTTAGCCAAATTGCATATAGTATCTAGTCCACTTAAAATTTTACTAAGGTATCACTTGCCAATACTATTCCAAAGTATTGACCCCCTGTGGCTGTAACTTGTGATGTTGTAGGTTACTCTGATGAAGATTAGGTGTCATGAGTCTACACTCAACATGTTTGCCTGTGGCACATGAAGATGAAGACTTTTATTTATTTACTTATTCAAACTCTTGTATTAGGCATGTGGCCTTGGAGTTGTAAAGACTATGTTTATCTCTGGAATGGCTGTAATAAATGACCTTTGTATCTGTGTACTTCATCTTAAACTGTGGATGCTAGCATTGATCTAGGGACTAGCATTGCAATCACAGGGATCCTTTTCCTTTATAAAGGAGGGATCTTACATGCAGATTTCAGCTATTGGATATTATATTGTCTTGAAGACCGTGAGTGCATAATCTTGCAATCATAAAAGGCAAGTTCACACTTGCTCATGTCCTTTGATTATTTTTTGTAAAATATTTTGCAAATCCAGTGTTGTCATCACCTGCATTTGAAAAAGGACAGAAAACACTATTTTCATAATAATGTGAATATAGGTTATTTACCATGAGGTAATAACCTACTATAAGAGTTTCGGTGGTAAAGGAACATATTATCTAGGACTTAACAACCAATGTCGCCAGTGATTCTTGCGCCGTATATTACGCGTTGACTATAAGATTTGGAATGGGATGGAGAAGTCAGTTGTATCTTTTCCCTCTCGCATGGAGCTGGATGTGCGGGTCGTGGCTGTTTTCACTCATGGCGTGCATATTATTTATGGTAATTCGTAGAGGATATGCAGCATATGGGTAAGAGCCCTCAACGTCCCACGATAGTTTCGGCATCAGAACGGTTTGTATTGCCATTGTCGTAATTCAATAGTGGGCTGGCGTACACCAAAGAGACATGCGGGGTCGCGGAGAAGGCAGTGATTGGCTTGGATCTCAGTCTGGGCCTCACACCAAGGAAGTGTGAATGAACCTGCAATTCGGATGTGCAACAAAGCTAAGATCTCTCATGGGTAAAGTGACGCACCTCTGCAGAGTGTAAGAACTGTAACTTGTTACTCTGTGTTCCTGGAAGAAGCTGCGAACGCGGCGGGAAAGGAACCCCATGAAGGTTCTGGTAAACCCGTGAAGGCTGGCGGACATATTTTTTCAGAATAAAAGCAACCTTTGAAGAAATGTTTACGAAAACTTGCATGGCCTACGACCTATGGTCTGTGGCTGTAGATGTAGTGCATCAGACACTCCTTTTCTAGTGAACTTGCTGAGTACGCTCGTACTCAAAGTATCTTCTTAACCCTTGCTAGGTTCTAAAGCCAGTACAGACGACGTCTACATCAAGTTATGCTCTAGGAATCATCATCAAAAGCTAAAGCTCTTCAATGAAGTCAAGAAAGTCAACATTTACATCAACTCAAGTGAAGACGAAGTTACTGATTAGATAGGAATATAATCTCTAGCCATAGAACTTGTTTCTATAGTGTATTGCAATAGAAGCAATTCCAGACCATTAGTTAAGATACTAGTCTTAATAGTATGATAGTTTTTTAGTTGTTTATTTCTGATTCTTCTTTGTAAGAAGTTTCTTTCTCTCTCTTTAACCTAGAGTGTTCTCTGGATCTTGTGTAAAGAGTTGAGTTGTAACCTATAGTCATGTCTTGGACCTGTTGTGTTTCTGTTGTACTACTCTGAGGGATGTAATACTAGTGAACGATGTTTCATTGGTGTTATGTCAACGACTATAGTGTAGGTATACGGGTAAGCTACACTAGCGCAAATCAAAAAATTATACCGCGTATACCAGGATTAATGTTGTCACACCGACTGGCTCATCTTGAACTTCTTCAAGTCGCACCGACCTTCCACTTGTTCCCTTTGTGAGAAACTCTTTCTCTAGGAAAACACCGCTACGAGCGACAAACACTTTGCCCTCCTCTCGGTTGTAGAAGTAATACCCTAAGGTTTCCCTCGGATATCCCACGAAAATGCACTTATCCGATTTGGGTGTTAGCTTGTCCGACTGATGTCGCTTGACAAATGCATCACAACCCCAAATCTTTAGAAAAGACAAACTGGGATTCTTTCCAGTCCACATCTCATATGGTGTCTTAACTACGGATTTAGATGGTACCCTATTAAGTGTGAAAGTTGCCGTTTCTAGAGCGTAACCCCAAAATGATAATGGTAAATCCGACTGGCTCATCATAGATCGAACCATGTCCAACAAAGTTCGATTACGCCGTTCGGAGACCCCGTTTATTTGAGGCGTTCCGGGCAGCGTAAGTTGTGGAACAATTCCGCAACTCTTAAGATGATCGCTAAATTCGTGACTCAAATATTCACCTCCACGATCAGATCGCAAGGCCTTTATTTTCTTGCCATGTTGATTCTCTACTTCACTCTGAAACTCCTTGAACTTTTCAAAAGTTTCAGACTTATGCCTCATCAAGTAGACATAACCATATCTACTGAAATCATCAGTGAAAGTAATGAAGTAGTGATATTCTCCTCTGGCTGTCGTGCTCATTGGTCCACATACATTAGTATGTATGAGTTCCAACAAGTTTGTCGCTCTCTCGGGTAAACCCGAAAAAGGTGACTTGGTCATCTTTCCAAGTAAACAGGCCTGACATGTCCCGTATGATTCAAAATCAAACTAAGTTAGAAGACCATCATCATGGAGCTGCTTCATGCGCTTTTCACTTATATGCCCCAAACGACAATGCCATAAATAGGTAGGACTCAAATCATTAGGCCGAAGCCTTTTAGCACTAACATTGTAAACAGATGCATCATCAAGATTTAAAATAAATAACCCATTCACAATGGGAGCATTAGCCATAAACATATCATTCTTAGAGATTACACAACCATTGTTTGCACTCGCGAATGAATAACCATCCCTCATCAAACATGAAGGTGATAAAATGTTTCGACCCATACTAGGAATGTAATAACAATTATTCAACTCCATAATAAATCCCGATGGAAGGTGAAGTTGCATGACGCCGACGAACAATGCAGCAACCCTTGCTTTATTTTCGAAGCGAAAATCCACTTCGCCTTTCTGCACTTCTCTAGTCCTTATTAGCCCCTGCATCGAATTGCTAATATGAGCAACCGATCCGGTATCAAATACCCAAGAGTTAACATAGGAATCAGCGAGAAGAATGTCCACAACATTTACAACAAGCATACTTGAGTTGGAAGTACTCTTACTTCCACTCTTCTTCAAAGAAGCCTGGTACTTGCTGCAGCTTTCTTCCAAAGGGCCATGTTCATGACAAAAGAAGCACTCGGTCTTCTACAGGTCCAGCCTTTTGCTTGGGTGCAGACTTAGGGATCGTATCCTTAGCCTTGCCCTTCTTCTTCCAAGAAGTACTCTTTTTCTTGAAGCTAGGCTTGTTCTGCACAGCCATCACATGGCTATGCCCTGCACACTTCTTCATGTCACTTTCTGTTGTTTTAAGCATCCCACATAATTCATTAAGGCCCTTCTCCACCCCATGCATATGGTAGTTCGAAATGAACTGCCCATAGCTGGATGGAAGAGACGCCAAAATGAAGTCAGTGGCCAACTCTTGGCCTAGTGGAAAACCAAGCTTTTCCAAAGTCTGACTGTAACCAACCATTTTGATCACATGGGGGCCTACAGCTGCTCCCTCTGCTAGCTTGCATTTGACAAAGGACTTGGCAATATTGTATCTCTCAGTCCTTGCCTGATCTTCGAACATGTCCTTAAGCGCTACGATCATATCATACGCTTCCTGATCCTCAGACTTCTTTTGGAGTTCAGGTTCCATGCATGCACGCGTAAGACAGCTAACCTCAAGAGAATCATCACATGCTCTCTTGTAGGCGTTCTTTAGGGCAGCAGATGCATTATCAGCAGGTTCATCGGGGATTGGGGTATCCAGAACCGTTTCCTTTTTATCAGACCTGAGAACAATTCTCAGGTTACGGACCCAGTCCGAATAGTTTGTTCCATTTAGTTTATCTTTGTCAAGAATCGAACGCAAAGAGAAAGGTGATGTAGTGTTCGGTGCCATTGATCTACAACTGAAAACATGCAAAATACTAAGCCATGTAACCATGAAAGAGTAAAACATATTAAACAATTTAATAGCATATACTCCCACTTAAATCAATATCCCTCTATTGATACTAAGTGATTCAAGATCCACAATTAACAAGTCGACTAGTGAGCTTTAGCATCACTGCTAGAAGACAAGGTAAATCGGTAAGCAACACTTGCTAATCATATCACATATGACTCTTGTTGTTGGGTGGCATCTCTATGTCAAAACTAGGTGCCCAACCTTTATGCCCCAAGGTCCTTAACTGTTAAGATGACCTTGTCAAGTTCACCAACCCTTATGCGTGTAGGTATCCGATACAAACCCATCCAGCCAAGGAAAACCACGGCACTCTAATTTCATAGGCCCACCAATGATTGTACATGGCATAGGATGGTGCAAGGTTTGGTTGGGAGGGCATGGTTTAACTTAAACTTTGTGAGGGATCGTTCTACTTCAATCATCTAAGCATGCATAGTAGTAAAACACATAAGAATAACATTCACATAGATGTGACACAGTATGGCCCATTTTCTCATGGTGATCTCCATCGCCATAGAACCTGTCCACCATGATGATCTCCATCTTCATGTTCCATGTGAGCCATCATCCAAGTGATGAGTCCTCCAAGAACTAATACAAGCTATTACTCCTAACAGCTAGTCATCAAAATTACATAGTATTGGGAACATCACAAGTTGGCACGCAGGCCATTATAATAAATGACAACACATATGGCTCCAACCGTGTTGCCCTACTCACGACACGCGTGTCATGCAAATTTTTATACATGCATCACATACATATATGGGCCATACTGATCACATACATCCTGCAAAAACAAGTTATGCATAGAATCGCATTCTACCGGATCATGTGACATCGCAACACCTAGTTACCTTCACGAGATACAAAAGGGGCTACAATTAAAGGGGCTAGGGGTCTCCCCACGGGTTCGAAGGCGCCCGCAGTCCCGACTCATCCCGATTCAATCAAACTCCTTTGATCACGGTACATCGATTTTAGATCTATGTTCCGATTCGATCAATCATATTGATCTTCGTGTGATTCAACAGGATTTATGTGTCACTGTCTACCCCGATCGCGGAAACCGACTGGTAGGGGTAAGTCGTTCGACAACCTTAGAATCACGATCACAGAAAGCAAGATCATAGATAAATCCTGAACCACCGCCATATAAACGATCACATCATTCATATAAATATGCATATCACCATATGCAAACATCCCGAATCTATAACTGAACAGCATCGGCTCTGATACCACTGTAGGGATACGGGTAGGCTACACTAGCGCAAATCAAAAAATTTCTACCGCGTATACCAGGATTACTGTTGTCATAGATCACAGGATTACCACTAGACGCGCAGTTGCGGAATTGATGAAGCACGTCAAGGCACTGCTGACGTTCCACGTATCCTCCTTGTCCTCGTCCCACGAGCAGGTCCCCTTGCGCGACTCGTACAAGCGCTACAGATGCAGCGCCTCCGAGGTATCCACACGTACAGGGTGGAAGCGTCAGACGCCGGACTGCTAGGTCTGCGCATGCAACACAGGCGTGAGGAGTGGCGGCTAGGAATGATCTGAGGTCTAACCCTGGTCAGCTCGCCCCACCCTCTCTTATATAGGCGTCCCTAGTGGGCTTCTACATTAGCAGCCCATTAGTAGCCTGAGCCTGGTCTAACTCGGATCGATTGGATTCCAGCCCCTTAAGTGTGTGACCCTATAGATTCATATGCGTATAGACATGACACGAATACACTTATTTTGTCAATAGTTGGTAGCGGCCTCTAGCAAGACGTGCCAACTCCTAAACGCATACAAAGATCATATCGGACAAACCATCACAAGTTTTAGTACATGTCTTTCCCTTTGCCTCACGATATTTGGTCTAGCTCCAAGCTGACCTCCCTTTCTCGATACTGCGATTCGGAATCCCTTTACTAGGTTAACTCTTAACCTTATGTAACACGGCCATGCATTTCTGGATCCGATCACTCGAGGGGCCCAGATATATCTCTCTCAATTAGAGAGGGGAAAATCCCATCTTGATTGACCATGCCTTGCAACATGCTTCAGGACAAACCCGAAAGCTACCTTTATAACTACCCAGTTACGGTGCAGCGTTTGATAGCCCCAAATTAGGTCGATCCACATCTCAAGTACATGCGACAATCTCAGGTCTAAGGACAAAACGTACACGATGTGTAGAGAGAGAGAGAGAGCTGCAACTAATTGCCAGTCTTAGGTTGGGTCAGTCCAACCCCATGTTCATAACACGTGTCCACATCATTGGTTTGACATCTCCATGTCTATGACTTGCGAAACATAGTCATCAACCAATCGATGTGCTATTCTAATATTCATGTGTGTCCTCACATGAACTCCGACTAGGGACAACTCTTAAATAACCATACAAGTAAAGAGTTTCACAAACAATTCACATAATTGCCAATCAATACAAGTTGCCTGATATGGATATTCAAGGAACATTACAATAACTCATGGATACATATGAAATATAATCATCTCTATGATTGCCTCTAGGGCATATTTCCTTCATATAGTGTACCACATCATGCAGTGGTATCCTGGGTCACCGCAGATTCCGTCCAGGAGGTCTACTTCCGCAACCTTGAAGAGATCCTTGACCGGAAGTCGTCATCTTGCATCGTATGCCTGTGGTAACTCGGTGGGGCTATTGAAGCTTCTGGGCCATTGTGCAAGGACCAGGACAAGGGTGACTTGTGAGGAGCTATGCGACCTTGAGGTCGGACATGTACGACTACATCATCCAAGCTTCTGCATGAGTGTAATGCTCTCTCGGTCTTCAAGGATACGTCACTGTTGTCTCTCTTCGTTATTGCATTACTAGTAGATAGATCTTGGGCATTTGGGGTTTTTTCGCTTAGCATAATTTTTTGATTTTCTGCACCGAACCCCAACATGAATCATATCAGAGATGAACCAGAGTACAAGTTAAGAAATTACGGGCTAATTCTGAATCCATCAATATTAAATCAATATAGCCACAAGACACTAGCAATATTAAACATTAGAGAACCCTAAAACCAAGCATGGGGCTATCTAGGGGTAATCCAACACCACAGTGAGAGATTGAAGAGAAAAATCATGATAATAAAAGGGGAAATCACCACTTACCCGAGGTCCTCGCTAAGAAACTAGAAGGGGAAGCAGTGGTCAGCGTCGGGGAAGAACACAGTGGCACAAGGAGCACCCAGGGGGCGCTGCAACCCGCGCCAAGCCGTGTCCATGGCGGCTACTAAAGAGAGGGCGACACCACGTCGTCGCCAAAGAACGAGGGGAACACCAGAGAGGCGTCGGAGCGCCAAGTCACCGGCGAGGTCTAAACCCTAGGCACCAGTGAGGTGGTGGCGCCGCTAGTAGAGGGTACGAGAGATGAATCAAAGAGGATAGGACGACACAACATCGTCAATATCATCATCCTACACTTCAGCAACATGGGAGGTTAAGGGCGACCGAAATCAAGCGGCAACGGCGGGGCGACTCACGGTCCCTAGAGGGAGAAGACGAGAGGATGAGATCGATGCGAGAGAGAGAGAGAGAGCACTGTGCCGATGAGGTGGTCTAGTGGCACTCTGGGTGGGTTTGACCCAACCCAGTTAGGCCGGGTTGGGTCAGTCCAATAGGCTAGGCCTAGTTTTAAAGAAAAGAATCCTAATTCTATTTATTAAAAAGACTAAATAATCCCAATACTAATTAAGCTCCAAGAAAATAAATAAAATTCAAAAATACAAATAATATATCTATGTGTTCATAAAAATTATTGAATTGAATTTTAAAATAATAAATCTAGGATAATTATTTTTATGACATAAATTATTTATGGAATTTTGTAAAAGTAAATAAAATACCTAAAAATAAATAAAATTCTCTTTTACAATCCTAAATAGATATAGAATTTAAGAAAAATACTAAATTGTATTTTAGTTTAATAAAATAGAATCCTCTAAATTAAAACACTTATTCTTTAATGGAATTTTGAGAAAATATTAGTTAGAGTTAAAATTAAATAAAAATTAGTTTTAAACTCTTACATTAATGTTTGTTATCACAAAATATTAAATATAATATTTACAAGATTTTAAGAATTATCAATTACTAAATTTATTTTATTAAAAGAAACTTTAGGATTTTAATAATATGGGTAAACCATGCAAAGAAGATAAATAATAATCTAATGCATTGCATTAGTATGCATGTCCATTCTTGCTTCTTTAAATATTGTCCTTACTAGGCAATAATGGTTTTTTGTAGAAATAGAAGCTCAAGGTCGAGTGCAAGCATCCGAATTCACTACCTTGCAGTCTCAAGGCAAGTTCATCACATGATCATGTCATTTGATGTGTTTATCAAAGTATTTGCAACTTGTGTGTTATCACCTATGTTCTATAAAGGAGAAAGAAAATACTATTTTATCAAAGAAATAAAATGCTATTATCATCCTAAGTGATGATAAATATAAGATTGGCAATGGAACCTAGGATTCTATGTGCAGCAAGATTCATCATATAGGAATTAATAACCCATAACATCAGTGATTCTAGCGCCGTATAATACACGTTAACCATGAGATTTGGAATGGGACAGAGAAGTCAGGTGGATCTTCTTCCTTTCACATGAACGGGTGACCTTATCGTGATGATGTAGATTCCTTGTGAGGACTCAACATGGGTGGGAACCCTTATGTCCCCGCGATACTGGTGTCTATATTACCCGTGAGGGGCTGTCGGAGGTATATCTACCACTTCAGTGGGGGTTACCAGGGACATGATCTTCTCACTAGAGTCTTCAAGGGGTTACCAGGGTTATATCTGCCTATATGAGGGTTAACGGAAGTATTCCTGCTTGGGGAGTCGTGTTCCATGTGGGATCGCGGAGAAGGGCAGTGATTTTCTTGGATCATCTACTGGGCCCCATATCATAGAATTGTGGATGAGAAAGTACGACCGGTTGTGCAACAAGGATTTGATCTTGTTGGAATTATGCCCTAGAGGCAATAATAAAGATGTTATTATTATAATTCTTGTTCATGATAAAGTTTATATTCCATGCTAGAATTGTATTAAGCGGAAACTTTGATACTTGTGTGGTTTATGAACAACACCGTGTCCCTAGTATGCCTCTATGGACTAGCTCATTGATTAATGATGGTTAAGGTTTCCTAACCATAGACATGAGTTATCGATTAATAATAAGGTCATGTCATTAGGAGAATGATATGATGGACAGACCCAAATCAAGCAGAGCAATTAGATCGTGTCATCGTGTTCATCTTTGCGAAGCTTTTTCTTATGTCAAATATTGTATTCCTTAGACCATGAGATAATGCAACTCCCTGGTATCGGAAGAAAGCTTGGAGGTCATCAAACGTCATCCTATGAGAGGGTGATCATAAAGATGTCTCTCAGGTGATCGGAAAGTATTTGTTGGGTTGTATGTATCGAGATGGGATTTGTCCCTCCCAAGTCGGAGAGATATACTTCGGGCCCACTCGGTAATCGATATCAACACCGCTTGCAAGCACGTGGTTAAGGAGTTAATCACAAAGTGATATCGGATTACGAAACGAGTAAAGTACTTGCTGTGAACGAGATTGAACTAGGTATGCCGATACTAACGATCGAATCTCGGGCAAGTAAAATATCGCGTGACGAAGGGAATATATATATATATGGGACTAATTGAATCCTGGCATCGTGGTTCATCCGATATGATCATCGATGAATATGTGGGAGTCAATATGTGTTTCCAGATCCCTCTGTTGATTATTGATAGAAGATCATGTATGCATATTCTCGAACCCGTAGGGTCACACACTTAACGTGTCTCGACGCTAGGATAGAATGGATAATTGATTTATGAGTTTTTGTTCGGAGTCTCGGATGAGATCCAGGACATCATGAGAGGTTTCAGAATGGTCCGGAGAATAAGATTCATATAAAGGAAAGCAGTTTTTGGATTTCGGAATGTTCGGTATTATACCGGAAGGTTCTAGAAGTTTCCAGAGTGGGACCAACATGGCCCCACTTGTTGGAGGGGTACGTGGGCCTATGAGGGAGTTCCCTGGCTGCATTGGGCCAGGGACACAAGGCCCCATGGGCCCAGCCGGCCAAAACCCTAGGGGGACCTTCTAGAAGGGGGGAAGACTTGCCCCCCACTCCACCCTTGGGGCCGCCGCCCTAGGGCTTGGAGGAGGGGGCAAGGGGGCCGACCAGCCCTCTATATAAAGAGGGCAGGGGCGCACCCTCCTCCCACCCCTCCTTGAACCCTAGACGCCTACCTGCTGCCCTCCAGATCTCTCTCTCTCCCGACTGCGCCTATGTGAAGCCCTGCCACAGAAACTCTCCACCATTGCACCACGCCGTCGTGTTGTAGATCCAATCTATCTCTCCACCCCACTTGCTGGATCGAGGAAGGAGGAGACGTCGCGGTGCTGTACGTGTGCATCTCTCGGAGGCATCGCCACTTGCGGCGTTGAATCGGATCGGATCGCGAGGAGGAGAAGGCTAGTTCGACTACATCACCCACGTTCTGTTGAACGTTTTCGCTGTGCGATTTCTTCAAGGGTATGAAGATCTCATCTATCCCTCTCTTTGATTACATATCGTAGATTAGATCTTGGACTTTCCCGTTTGCATCCGTAGAATTTTTTTGATTTACTATGCTGCGAAACCCTTCAGTGGTATCAGAGCTAGATCTATGCGTAGATATGTTTCACGAGTAGAACGCAACATGCTTGTTATGGGCGTTGATGTTTTCTGTTGCAAGCCTCTTGTTGTGTACTTCTTATGACGCGGGATAGTGAGATCGAAGCGGTCCAGGCCAACTTTACGCGACCTCTTTCGCGAGACCGGCTCCGCACTTGACGTGTGGCTTGTTCCACACATGCGGCTGGTGGATGCCAGTTTCTCTCACTATAGTAGTCATGGGATTTACACCGGATGTTGGCAACCATAATATCACCGTTGTGGCTTTCCGTAGGTAAGAATCATTCTTAGCTTGTTGCTCCCATAAGCCACGTAAAACATGCAACAACAAATTAGAGGCGTCTACCTTGTTTTTGCAGGGAGTGTTTTGTGATATGGTATGGCCCAAGATATGATGTGTATGTTGTATGCAATGATCATGTTTTGTAATATTTCACGACTTGCATGTCGATGAATACACAACCGGCAGGAGCCATATGGTTGTCTTTATAATTGTGTATGACCAGTGTGTCAACTTCTTATACGCCATGTAATAGCTTTACTTTATCGCTAAGTAGTTAGCAATAGTTGTAGTTGCTATTCGTGGTGGAGGCTATCATGGTGCAGTGATGGAGATCATGCTGGCACGCACAAGATGGAGATCATTACGCGGAGATTGGCTATACCATGTCACATAAAATTATATGCATGTGATGTTTATCCTTTTATGTATCTTATTATGCTTAGATCGCGACGGTAGCATTATAAGATGATTCCTCACTTAAAGATCAAGATAAAATTGTGTTCTCCCCATGTATGCACTGTTGCGAAAGTTCGTCGTGTTCAAGCACCACGTGATGATCAGGTGCTATAAACTCTACGTTCACATACAACGGGTGCAAGCCAGTTTTGCACACGCGGAAATACTTGGGTTTGACTTGACGAGCCTAGCATGTACAGACATGGCCTCGGAACACACGAACCAAAAGGTTAAGCATGAGTCATATGAATGATATGATCGACACTTTGTTGTCCACCATTAAAACCACATCTCTTCTCGTGAAGATCGGATTAGGTGTGGTGAATTTGGATCATGTTCACTAAACAACTTGAGGGATGTTGAATTTAGTGGGAGTTCATCTAGTAATTTGATTAAGTTGAACTAGTTATCATGAACATAGTCTAAATTGTACTTGCAATTTTTGTAGATCAAATGGCTAAGTCCAACTTCAACTTTAACGTTTTTGCTGAGAAAGAAAAGCTTAAGAACAATGGGTCTAACTTCACCAACTGGTTCCGCAATCTGAGAATCATTCTCGCTGGCGGAAAAAAAGACTATGTCCTTGAGAAAGCGCTAGGTGACGCCCCTGCTATAGATGCGCCGGCTGATGAAAAAGTTGTTTATCAGTCGCGCAAGGATGATTATGGTGTGATTAAGAGCACCATGTTGTTTGCTATGGAATCGGACCTTCAAAATCGTTTTGAGGAGTTCGCCGGGCCCTTTGAGATTCTTGAGGAACTGAAAACCATGTTTCGGACTCAGGCCCGTTCTGAGAGATATGAGATCTCTGAGAAATTCTTTAACTGCAAGATGGAGGAAGGGAGTTCCGTTAGTGAGCATGCCATTAAGATGTCGGGCTACACTCAACGTCTTAAGAAACTGGACCGCAAGATTCCAGAAGAGCTCAAGATTGACAGAGTTCTGCAATCACTCCCTCCTATCTACAAAGGTTTTGTAGTTACACACAATCAGATTGGTTTCACTGATATGATCACTGAGCTCTTCGCTAAGATGAAAGCTGCGGAGGTGGATATCAAGAAAGATAATCATGTGTTGATGGTCAACAAGCCCCCTAGCTTTAAGAAAGGTAAGGGTGCAAAGAAGTCCTTCAATAAAGGAAGTGGCAAGCGCGTTGCCCCTGCTGAGAAGAAGCTCAAGTCTAGACCTAAGCCGGACACTGAGTGCTTCTATTGCAAGGACAAGGGTCACTGGAAGCGCAACTGTCCGAAGTACTTAGCGGACAAGAAGGCTGGCACCATTAAAGGTATATTTGATATACATGTTATTGATGTTTACCTTACTAGCGCTCGTTGTAGTTCCTGGGTATTTGATACTGGTTCAGTTGCTAATATTTGTAACTCTAAACAGGAGCTACGGAATAGACGGTGGCTAGCAAGGTATGAGGTGACGATGCGCGTTGGCAACGGATCAAGAGTTGATGTGATGGCCGTCAGCACGCTCTCCTTAGTTTTACCTTCGGGATTAGTTTTAAACCTTAATAAATGTTATTATGTGCCTGCGTTGAGCATGAACATTATATCTGGATCATGTTTATTGAAAGACGGTTATTCATTTAAATCGGAGAATAATGGTTGTTCTATTTATATGAATAACATCTTTTATGGTCATGCAC
This sequence comes from Avena longiglumis, assembly GCA_030063025.1. Classification (NCBI taxonomy): domain Eukaryota; kingdom Viridiplantae; phylum Streptophyta; class Magnoliopsida; order Poales; family Poaceae; genus Avena; species Avena longiglumis. The sequence goes on from CP125977.1 coordinate 476,014,887, forward strand.
CTGCTGTGAATGGTTTATTTCTTCTGAATCTCGAAAGTAATGAAACACACATCCATAACATTGAGGCTAGGAGATGCAAAGTAGATAGTGATAATTCAACTTATTTGTGGCATTGCAGTCTAGGTCATATTGGTGCAAAACGCATGAAGAAACTCCATTCTGATGGACTTTTGGAGTCTCTTGATTTTGAATCATTTGACACGTGTGAGCCGTGCCTCATGGGCAAGATGATCAAAACCCCGTTCTCCGGAATGATGGAGCGAGCAATGGACTTGTTGGAAATCATACATACCGATGTATGCGGACCAATGAGTGTTTCGACGCGCGGTGGATATCGCTATTTTCTCACTTTTACGGATGACTTAAGTAGATATGGGTATATCTATTTAATGAAACATAAATCTAAAACGTTTGAAAAGTTCAAAGAATTTCAGAACGAAGTGGAAAACCATCGTAACAGGAAAATTAAATTTGTACAATCCGATCGTGGAGGTGAATATTTGAGTTATGATTTTCTCACGCATCTTAAAGCAAGCGGAATCGTTTCGCAACTCACGCCACCCGGAACACCACAACGCAATGGTGTGTCTGAACGCCGGAATCGAACTCTATTAGATATGGTGCGATCAATGATGTCTCTTACAGATTTGTTGTTATCATTTTGGGGTTATGCATTAGAAACCGCTGCATTCACTTTAAATAGGGCACCATCTAAATTCGTTGAGACGACACCGTATGAACTATGGTTTGGTGCTAAACCTAAGTTGTCGTTTTTTAAAGTTTGGGGATGCGAAGCTTACGTCAAGAAGTTGATGCCGGACAAGCTCGAACCCAAAGCGGAGAAATGCGTCTTCATAGGATACCCTAAGGAAACGATTGGGTATACCTTCTACCACAGATCCGAAGGCAAAGTGTTTGTTACAAAGAACGGATCCTTTCTTGAGAAGGAGTTTCTCTCGAAAGAAGTGAGTGGGAGGAAGGTAGAGCTAGACGAGGTTATTGAACCTTCTCTCGAGTTGGAGAGTAGCGCAACACCTGAAATTGTTCCAGTGTCGTCTGCACCAACAATAGAGGAAGCTAATGACGAGGATCATGAAGCTTCGAACGATGCTGCTACCGAACGTCGCAGGTCGATAAGGTCACGTGCCACTCCTGAATGGTACAGCAACCCTGTCTTAACCATCTTGTTGGTAGACAACAATGAACCTGCAAACTATGAGGAAGCAATGATGAGCCCAGTCTCTGAGAAATGGCTAGAGGCCATGAAATCCGAATTGGGATCCATGAGCGAAAACCAAGTATGGACTTTGGTGGACCCTCCTAGCGACCGAAAGGCCGTTGAGTGCAAATGGATTTTCAAGAAGAAAACGGACGCAGATGGTAATGTTACTGTCTATAAATCTCGACTTGTCGCGAAAGGTTTTCGACAAGTTCAAGGTGTTGACTACGATGAGACTTTATCTCCCGTAGCGATGTTTAAGTCCATTCGGATTTTATTAGCAATTGCTGCATTTCATGATTATGAAATATGGCAGATGGATGTCAAGACTGTGTTCCTCAATGGCAACATTGATGAAGAGTTGTATATGATGCAGCCCAAAGGTTTTGTCGATCCTAAGGATGCTGATAAGGTGTGCAAACTTCAGCGTTCCATTTATGGACTGAAGCAAGCATCTCGGAGTTGGAACCTTCGTTTTGATCAAGTGATCAAGATCTTTGGATTTGTTCCAAATTGCTACGAAGCTTGTATCTACAAGAAAGTGAGTGGGAGCTCAGTGACATTTTTAGTACTATATGTGGATGACATATTGATTATTGGAAATGACATTGATATGCTTAACGATGTGAAGAGTTATTTGAACAAATGTTTTTCAATGAAAAACCTAGGAGAAGCTGCTTATATATTAGGCATCAAAATCTATAGAGATAGACAAAGACGCCTAATAGCTTTAAGCCAAAGTACATACCTAGACAAAGTTCTGAAAAGGTTCAGAATGGATAAGGCAAAGAAAGGTTCGTGTGCCCATGTTGTCAGGTAAGATATTGAGCAAGGCTCAGTGTACGGCTATGGTAAACGATAGAGAAACTATGAGCAAAGTGTCATATGCATCGTCCATAGGTTATATCATGTATGCCATGCTGTGTACTAGACCGGATGTGTCCAATGCTCTTAGTTTGACGAGCAGATACCAAAGTGATCCAGAAGTGGAACACTGGACAGCCATAAAGAACATCCTAAAGTATTTAAATAGGACTAAAGAAATGTTCTTGGTCTATGGAGGTGATGAGCAGCTCGCCGTAAAAGGTTACGTCGACGCTAGTTTCGATACCGACCCGGATGATTCTAAATCTCAGACAGGATACGTTTATAATTTGAATGGAGGAGCTATGAGCTGGAGAAGCTGCAAGCAAAGCGTGATCGCGGGATCTACAGTAGAAGCGGAATACATGGCTGCTACAGAAGCATCAAGTGAAGGAGTTTGGATCAGGAACTTCATCACTGAGCTTGGTGTGGTTCCAAGTGCCTTGGACCCAATGGAGATATTGTGCGACAAAACTGGCGCCATAGCACTAGCTAAGGAACCAAGATATCATCCAAATACCAAGCACATCAACCGCAAGTTTCATATAATTCAAGATTATATATCAGATGGAGATCTAAAGATTAGCAAAGTACATACGGATCTGAATGTCGCAGATCCGTTGACTAAACCTCTTCCACGAGCAAAACATGATCAACACCTTAGTGCCATGGGTGTTAGATTGTTGCCAGATGTAAACTAGATTATTGACTCTAGTGCAAGTGGGAGACTGTTGGAATTATGCCCTAGAGGCAATAATAAAGATGTTATTATTATAATTCTTGTTCATAATAAAGTTTATATTCCATGCTAGAATTGTATTAAGCAGAAACTTTGATACTTGTGTGGTTTATGAACAACACCGTGTCCCTAGTATGCCTCTATGGACTAGCTCATTGATTAATGAAGGTTAAGGTTTCCTAACCATAGACATGAGTTGTCGATTAATAATGAGATCATGTCATTAGGAGAATGATATGATGGACAAACCCAAATCAAGCAGAGCAATTAGATCGTGTCATCGTGTTCATCTTTGCGAAGCTTTTTCTTATGTTAAATATTGTATTCCTTAGACCATGAGATAATGCAACTCCCTGGTATCGGAAGAAAGCTTTGAGGTTATCAAACGTCATCCTATGAGAGGGTGATCATAAAGGTGTCTCTCAGGTGATCGGAAAGTACTTGTTGGGTTGTATGTATCGAGATGGGATTTGTCCCTCCCAAGTCGGAGAGATATACTTCGGGCCCACTCGGTAATCGATATCAACACCGCTTGCAAGCACGTGGTTAAGGAGTTAATCACAAAGTGATATCGTATTACGAAACGAGTAAATTACTTGCTGTGAACGAGATTGAACTAGGTATGCCGATACTAACGATCGAATCTCGGGCAAGTAAAATATCTCGTGACGAAGGGAATATATATATGGAATTAATTGAATCCTGGCATCATGGTTCATCCGATATGATCATCGATGAATATGTGGGAGTCAATATGGGTTTCCAGATCCCGCTGTTGATTATTGATAGAAGATCATGTCTGCATATTCTCGAACCGAGGGTCACACTTAACGTGTCTCGACGCTAGGATAGAATGGATAATTGGTTTATGAGTTTTTGTTCGGAGTCTCGGATGAGATCCAGGACATCACGAGAGGTTCCAGAATGGTCCGGAGAATAAGATTCATATAAAGGAAAGCAGTATTTGGATTTCGAAATGTTTGGTATTGTACCGGAAGGTTCTAGAAGTATTGGGCGCGTGGGCCTACGAGGGAGTGCCCTGGCTGCATTGGGCTAGGGGCACAAGGCCCCATAGGCCCAGCCGGCCAAAACCCTAGGGAGGCCTTCTAGAAGGGGGGAAGACTTGCCCCCCACTCCACCCTTGGGTCCGCCGCCCTAGGGCTTGGAGGAGGGGGCAAGGGGCGGCCAGCTCTCTATATAAAGAGGGAAGGGGCGCACCCTCCTCCCACCCCTCCTTGAACCCTAGCCGCCTACCTGCTTCCCTCCAGATCTCTCTCTCTCCCGACTACGCGTAGGGGAAGCCCTGCCACAGAAACTCTCCACCATTGCACCACGCCGTCGTGCTGTAGATCCAATCTATCTCTCCACCCCACTTGCTGGACCGAGGAAGGAGGAGACGTCGCGGTGCCGCACGTGTGCATCTCTTGGAGGCGTCGCCACTTGCGGCGTTGGATCGGATCGGATCACGAGGAGGAGAAGGCTAGTTCGACTACATCACCCACGTTCGGTTGAACGTTTCCGCTGTGCGATTTCTTCAAGGGTATGAAGATCTCATCTATCCCTCTTGTTGATTGCATCTCCTAGATTAGATCTTGGCCTTTCTTGTTCGCATCCGTAGAATTTTTTTGATTTACTATGCTGCGAAACCCTTCAGATCTCTCATGGGTAAAGCAACGCACCTTTGCAGAGTGTAAGAATTGTGACATGGTACTCCCTATTCCGGGAAGGAGCTACGAACGTGGCAGGAAAGGAACTCCATGAAGTTCTAGTCAACCTTTGAAGGCTGATGGGCATAGTTTTTATATTAAAATCAACCTTTGAATAAATGTTTACGAAAACTGCATAGTGCTAAGGACTGATAGTCCGAGGTAGTAGATAGAGCATCAAACTTCCCACCTTGCATATAATGAACTTGCTGGGTAACTCTGTTACTCATTGTTGTGGCATCCCGCAAAACCACTACTAGAAAATCGCGTTGTTTTTGTGCATTGCATCGCCATCATCATGCATATTATTTTTACTTGAAACTATGTTGCGAAAGACTATGGTTTTCTAAAACTAGCCCTCCTTCTATTTCAAATTAAACCCCCGGATGTTTCCGGATATTTTGTTTGTCTAAAACTAATTACAAAAGTTATTTTGAAAGTAAATAAAAACCTATATTATTTTTAGGGGGCAGTCGAACGGGCCGACCCGACCCAGTCGACCACCCCCAGTACAAATCGGTCCACCCTAAATCTTTTTCTACCCTGGCCTAATCTACCCATCCCCAGCCACCTCACTTTGACCACTGCGGCTCGCCACGCCACCCTGCCCCAACCCCTAGCCAACCAAGCGCCACCTCACCACCCACCCTCTCAACCGCAGCCTCCTCTCACCAAACACACTCACGCACACCGCCGACGCTCCCACCCCACCGCCTCTCCACAGCCACCCGACAGCCCACCACCCACCTCGGATCTCTGCCACGCCTCCCACCAACTCCCGTCTCCTTCCTCGCCTCCCCATCGCCTTCCTCTGCCGCCTCCTCTCTCAGCGCCCGACAACACCACCGCCTTGCCTACCCCCAACCTCGAGCTCCTCGGCACAGCTGGCCGCCCCAACGCCTCCTCCGCTCGAGCACTGCCACGGGAGGCGGCTCACCACGCCTCCCACGCGAGACCCTCGAGACCGAGCCCGCCTTGCCGCTCTCCTCCGGTGTCCTCTCCTCGCCAAGAAGCTCGCCGCCCGACCCTCTCTCTCACAGGGGCCCCAGCACCGCCCTGAGCCCTCGCCGGCCTGGACGGACGCCGCCAGGTCCTCCCGTCACCGCCGCCCACGCCTCCCGGCCTTCCTCCTCCCTCTCCCCGCCCCGGCGTGGAGCTCGCCCGCCAGAGCGCCGCCACCCGCAGGCGCCTCTCCGCCAGCTCTCGAGCTCCCCGCCGGGCCCTCCTCCGCAGCCTCCCTCCGCCGGCACCTCCATGGCCCCACCCCGCCAAGCCGGCCCGCCATGGCCTCTCTCGCCAGACGCCAGGCCATCCCTCCTCCTCGAGCATGAGAAGCTCCTCCGCTGAACCATCTCCCGAGCCGACACGAGCGGGCCTGCAGCGACGTCGACGCCTCTGCCTGCAGGCTCGGGTGCCGCTGGTTTTGGCAATGTTCCGTGTCTGGTCAAGATGTGAACCACCAAGTTCGTCTCGGGTCCTTATCTCGTCGACAAGTTCTTCGCAAAGGACCAAGATCGGTAGCACTTGACGAACCACAGACAAGACCTTCATCATGTATGACAAGTACCACAACTTGGCCTCGAAGGACGCGGACGCCAAGACCCCGAACCCCGACCCCGGAACCGGTGGCCGAGACCCTGAAGACCGATCCGAAGCGCTAGGACCCGAACCTGAAGAACGCCAAGATCGCCGACGCGGATACGCCAAGTTCCTCGCCTGGATGCCAAGACCGACTCGATGGCGCGGGCCCGACAAGAGCGACACCGACCAGGGCAAGTCCGATGCGCCCCCGACGCCAGACCAAGTACTTCCTCCCGGAACGCCAAGATCTCCGCGTGAGACGACAAGACCGACAACATGGCCCGACCACCGCGGATGCGACAAGATCTACTTCTGTTGTCCGAGACCGATCCCGTCGAACCCTGAACCCTGTCGGACCCCGAACCCCCGGAACCCCAAGTTCGTCGAGACCCCCTAATGTGTGAACCTTTTCCCAAGCCTCTATTTTATAAATGCTAAATATAAAACCTGTTGCATATTAATCATTCATCTCGCATGCATATTTGTGTGGTTTGGGGGCCTTATGCCGATTCACCATATAATTAAATATGGGGTCCATATGCGGGCAAATCCAGTCGTATATTGGCCTCATTTAAATTTGTGTAGCGAACCGGTGATATATTTTGCCTTGTTAAAACAACATTTAAATTGCGGGGTATCTAAATAACTTGAACTGTTTAATTAATTGTCGGGACCCCCGGTTCCGCTTAATATGACCTAATCGCATCGCATCTTTGCCATGTCATACATCATACATGCATCATTCCCGATCTTTTGTCGTAGTATTAAATATTGCATCCGGTGTTTATTCTAGTGTTTTGGTTCTTCGCGGATAAGGCCGCCGAGTTGATGTGAGCTTCGCCCCGATCTTCGGTTGAACCGTCGGCAATGTTTTCAGACGAGCATCTCCCCCTTTCTACCTATCTTACTTTTCTAGTCTTTATTTCCTCCTGTTGATCTATTGCTATCTGTGTTGCGATGCTCTAGTTTCCGTACCCGTGATATCCCCTGCAGCCTTATATTGCCTTGGACACATCCTATTACCGGTTGATTGATAGATAGTTGGACTTGCGTGTCGTAGTCGCTCGCTCAAGTGTTGTTGCGTGTCATCAAGTACCACAGTTGTTGGAGTATTGCCGCAAGTTAATTGTTGGAGATGATCATGGCTTTAATTATTGTTCACTTTAATTATTGTTTAACAACTAAAATTGAAGTAGGTAAGCAGAGGCACCGGTGGGTGATAGATAATATCTGGTTTCCGACCGCCCACTTGTGTCCCGTAGGATCCCGAGTTCTTGACACTTGTTCCGAGATCGAGCGCGCTAACCACAGGTGGGGAGATATGGGCCCCCCATTGATTAGTACCTGATTTCAAAGTATTGTACTGGGGGCCACAACTAGTTTGAGGTTTTATTTACTATTCTGTACTTATGCCATGCTTTACTGCTTTATTTACGATTGTGTGAGGAGCACGCATCGCTTTTTGGAAGCGGAGTGTTTTCGCGTATCGACAGTCCCAGTTTTGGGATTCTGTTGCTTATACCATCGCAAACCCCGAGTCCGTCTCGAGACCGGCCGACTTCGTTGGGGTGTACTTAGTGGGTGGCCCCCTGCTTGCTTTTATCCGAAACGTCGTGACTTAGGCCCCGACATACCGATGGGTGTATGTTAACCGATCCGGCAAAAGGGTCAAGTGCTTGTGGATACTTTGGTGCACCTAGGGTTAAATCTTTTCGAGAAGCCGTGTCCGCGATTATGGACGACTTGGAGCACAGTGCTTGATCATAGACAACTATAACTAAAGTTTACTGTTATAATTTGACTTGTATCCGATGTGACTAGTAATCAGCTTCACTACAACGGAAAGGCTAAATAAAAGTACCAACAACTGCTGGGTTTTGGGTTATCTCATGCTAATTGTATTTGACTAGTAAGTGTCGCAACTACAACGGAATGGTTAACTAAAATTGCCCACTGCTTATTATATCAAGATGATTATCTATACTTGAATAGTAATTGCTGCAACAATAACCGAATAAATAAAACTGCCAACTGTGTGAGTTCCTCGGTTGACTTCCTCGTTTCGAGGGGAATACCAGGATGGGATTGTTTGGTGTTAGCATCGAGTTGGTTCGGATAGGTCTTTCTTATCCCTCTCGATAGCCTTTGTTTATCGAGTCTCTATAGGTTGTTTAGTGCATGTCACGCCGCTTCATCCACCATACCTATGTAGGCGAGGACCGCAATTCTAGCCTCGCTGCATCTTGGCCTCGATCGACGCTCCTCTTTTTCCTTTGCCCTTTGTCGGCACCCCTTTTGTTTAAGCAGGTTTGAGGTCGGCGTTAGGTGGTTACCCTTCCGGCTGGGCAGGGTTATGGACGCCATTGGTTATTTCTTCAGGGCTCTTAGCCCCATTTGCATCTTGTCCGTAGTCGGACGCTTCATCTTTTCAAGGTGATTTGGATCTTTGTACCGTATATCTGTATTCTTGACTCATGGAGTCGTGTTGTATATATATCTGTTCTGTGGGTCCCATCGAGGACTGTTGTGTAATGTTATTACTTCGTTTTCCACCCGCACGAAAGTGCCTGGTGGGCACCTTTGAATCGTTTCTATTCGGGTTTGGCGGATTTCGCTAAAACTTGCATAGGGCCGATTCTGAGGGTGTTACAATTGTTTCCTTTGATCACCTACTTAGACTCTGAGAAGCCAGAAGATACTCCAATGTACGTTACCGAAGGATAAGAGGGTGTCTAGTGTCTACTACGAGGAACCAGACCTATCCAGAGGAATGGAAGGGGTGGACTACGAAATATGCTATGGAGTTGATGGAAACGAGTCCGAGCAGTTACCTATAATTATATAGTAGTTCAAATGAGCCGAGAAGCACAAATTTTATATAATAAGATGTTGAACTCAAGTCATGATATGTGTTTGAACCTTTGTTCTTCTGCTGAAACTTATAAGTATGGTTTGTAAGTTTGAATAACTTCGAAGTGCTAATATTTTGGCATTGTAATAATAATGATGTGTGTATTTTTTTAATTTGTACCCATAATGTTTCTGTTGTACCACTTTGAGGAATGTGATATTTGCGGAACGGTGTTCTGTAAGTATCATGTCAACGACTATAGTATACTACACATGCAGTGGTATATTGGGTCACCGCAAGAGGGCAGCGATGTCTAGGGCTTGGGATGCAGCACCTGGACCCTGCCCTCCCTCTTATATAGGCGTGGGGACAGCCTTGATTTCCCCTCCTCCAAGATTGTTGGGCGGCGGCCAAGGGAGGGGGAAACTTCTAGAATATTCCTAATACAATACTGAAATATTCCCAATACAATACTAAAATGTTCCCAAAACATCCCCTAGCAGGGTTTTGGCGCATGGGCCGGGGAGATGTGGCGCCTTGGCAAATTTAGGGATGAGGTGCCCCCACCCAGATTCATGTGCCCCCTACGAGCATGTGGGCCCCACTAGTGGACTCCTAGAACTTTCTAGAATATTCCCAATACAATACTGAAATGTTCCCGAACTTTTCCGGAACACATAAACCATGGACCATTCCGAAGCTCATCGGGATGTCATAGATCTCATCCGAAACTCCGAATCAAAATTAGATATCACCATCTTAATACATGATTACTGCTCCAGCAACATCGAACATTAAGTATGTGACTTTGCGGGTTCAAGAACATCTAGACATGATTGAGACACCTCTCTGATCAATAATCAATAGAGATCCATGGGTGCCCATAATGGTTCCTGCATATTCTACGAGGATCTTTCGTCAGTTAAACCACGACGTCGAGAATTCAAACAATCTCGTATTCAATTTTCTTTGTCTCGTGATATGTTAATTTCCCGAGATTTGATCATCGGTATTACCTTACCACTTCAATCTCGTCATTGACAAGCCATCTTTACTCGTTCCGTAATACAATATCCATGTGGCTAAACTCATTAGTCACATGCTTGCAAGCTTCTTAGGATGTTGTGTTATCGAGAGGGCCCAAAGATATCTCTCCATCAGATTGGAGTGAAAAATCACGGTCTTGATCCATACAGCCTAGTAAGTACCTTCCGAGATACACGAAGAACACATTTATGATCACCCAATTACGAAATGACGGTTGATGCCCATAAAATATTCTTACGTTACTAGTAAGTAATATGATCTCATGGTCTAAGGAACTTGATACTTGACATTACAAAGATGCATCAATTAAAACTTAGTGACACGATTAAATTGCTATGCCTAGTTTTGGGTATGCACATCACATCATTATCCTAATGACATGATCTCGTTATCAAATGAGATTATATGTCCATGGTTAGAAAACATTAATCACCATTTAATCAACTAGATACTCTAGTAGAGACTTACAAAGGATACAATGTTGTTTATATATCCACACATGCATTTAGTTTCTAGTTAATACAATTATATCATGTAGTATAAACACTTGTTATGAACAAAAAATATGACAATAATAACTTTATTGTTGTCTCTTGGCATATTTCCAACAAAGGGATCCCCACGATGATCCCACTGAGATAGAATCTTTTAAATAAAAGTTTCGTTTTAATTTTATTTGCTAGCTTTTTCTCAACAAAGTATTGAGCTGTAAAATGTGAAGGCCACGGACATAGAGAAAATAAATTTCGATATAATGGCAGGCTGGGCAAAGCAAAGAAATTAATTTCAGCCCGCTCCTTGACAACAACTTTTAAGAAACATTTCTCTCTTTACCTACATGATACGCTAGAGCTATTTCTAGAGGTATGTGCCGAAAATGAACGAGACTGTATGTTTATGTACTCGAAAATCGAATCCATATCCTAGATTTTCTATTGAAGGTCACAGAGACATGTGCCATATTTAGAGAGACTCTTACTTATAAGAGAAATAAATAATCATTTTCTCGGACATCTTTTTTAAGGGCTCCTATCCTAGACATAGGATTGTAGATCAAACTTATCAATTCTACATATATTTCACTATAGAAATTGTTTTGCATAAAGAGATGCTAGCTGATATTTTTATTACGGAGTAGAAAATATTATAGAGGGTCGATTGTTTAGATTGTACACCTTTTTTTTCATATTGACATTTAAATTTAGAAATTTGAATAATACGACTAGATACATCCATATCTAGACAAATCCAAGCCAATTAATTTAGATCGAAGGAAGTAATTAAAAAGAAAAGAAACAATAAGGAAGAAAAAAAGGAGAAGGGACTTGGTGCATATGGACACCAGTGCTCCCTTCACTTTTAGATTTTTAAATTTTTTAAAATCTCACACTTCTATGTCTTTAAAAATTATGGAGTTAAATGTATAGATGAATATATATAGGAAGAGTGTATGCAAAAAAGTCATATATACAGAAATTTGTCTCTTTTGTATTTTCCAAAGTAGAACGTATTTTAGTGGATTTTTTTTGCATACACTCCTTAATTTTTGGAGACAAAAATGTAAGATTTTGAAATTTTCAATCAGCACCCATGTGCCGACACTTTCCGAGTAGTACCTCGCCGCCCGCTGGTTTCGCTCCTCCAGGCTCCACTCCAGTACAAAATTCACAGCCACAGGCCAGCAGGTGCGAAATTCACAGCCACAGACCAGCAACGAAAGCAAAATCAGAACGACCCTCCCATGGCGACGGCGAGAAGGGTGGTCCTGATCCCCGGCCAGAGCATCAGCCACCTCAACCCCATGATGGAGTTCGCCGCGGTCTGCCTTCGTCGCGGCCTGGCCGTCACCGTCGTTGTCCCGGACCCAACCCTCACGGCCCCGGCCTTGAGCTCCGCCATCGGCCGGTACGCCTCCCGGTTCCCCTCCCTCGCCGTCCACTCCCTTCCCCTCCCTCCCTCCCACCAGCAATCCCTCGGCGCCGTCCACCCGTTCATCCGCATGCAGGCCGCCTTCCGCTCCCAGGCACCCGGCCTGCGAGACTTCCTCCGCAGCCTCCCCGCCGTCCACGCGCTCGTCGCCGACATGTTCGCCGTCTATGCCCTCGACGTCGCCGCGGAGGTGGGCGTCCCGGGACACCTCTTCTACTGCACAGGCGCCAACAATCTCGCCGTATTCCTCCAATTGCCTTCATTTTGCTCCGGGAGCGACAGAGACTTGAAAGATCTCGGCGACGCGCCAGTGTCGTTCCCCGGCGTGCGTACGATGCCGGCGTCCCACCTGGTAGACGGGGTGCTCGACAGCGGGACGGACCTGTACGCACCTGTGCTGGAGGTATTCGGTCGGATGGCAGCGGCGCGCGGCATTTTGGTGAACACCTTCGAGGCGCTGGAGAGCTCGGTGATGGCGGCGCTTAGAAACGGAAGCTGCCTTCCTGAAGGCACCAACCCTTCGGTATACTGCGTCGGGCCGTTGATAGCGGAGGGGGAGAAGGAGGAGGAGAGGCACCCATGCCTCCCGTGGCTTGACGCTCAGCCCGAGCGCAGCGTGGTGTTCATCTGCTTTGGCAGCCGGTGCACGGTCTCGCTGGAGCAGATCAGGGAAATGGCCGAGGGCCTCGACAAGTCCGGGCACAGATTCTTGTGGGTGCTGCGCGCGCCTCCGGGCATCGCCGCCGCCGAGCCGGATGCAGCGCTGTCTCTTCTTCCCGAGGGATTCTTGGAACGCACAGCCGACAGGGGCCTCGTGGTGACCGCGTCCTGGGTGCCGCAAATGGACGTGCTGCGTCACTCATCTACCGGTGCCTTCATAACGCACTGTGGATGGAACTCAACGCTGGAGGCGGTGGTGACCGGCATGCCTATGGTGTGCTGGCCGCTGGAAGCCGAGCAGTGGATGAACAAGGTGTACATCGTGGAGGAGATGAAGGTCGGCATCGAGGTGAGAGGGTATAAACCTGGGGGGCTTGTCACAGCCGACAATGTGGATGCGACGGTTAGGCAGATCATGGACCTGGAGTCGGAGGCTCGGCGGACAGTCATGAAACAGGCCATGGCGGTAAAGGAGAGCGCTGCCGCAGCGTGGAAGGAAGATGGGTCCTCTTGCGTTGCATTCACTGAGTTTGTGAAGCAAATGGGGTAAGGGGATGTTAGCAGCAACATGTCAAATGCAGGTTAGCTTATGTAAATTGCACATTGTGACATTGCAGTATTGTGTGTCATTATGAACATGAATAACATGAGTAGAAATTGCAATTTATAGTGTCATGTGGTTCCTGTCTATGTTGGAAATCAATGTTATGATAGTTTTTTTTTTTTTGACTTTTCAAGCCAATGACTAGTTAGAATGCAGAAATTTGATCTTAAATGGCTCAATTCATCACCAGTATTCCTTCTTTTTTGAAAAGAAGGCCTTTATTCCAGTCCAGCCGTTAGAATACATTGTTTAGAACTGGTTCTAGAAAGAATTCCGACGTATGGTTTGATTTCCCTGCCTAAGAATTTTTTGAAAAGCACGATAGTGGCTGGCTGGTTACAGTGTTGGACAGCTATGGCAGCCATGTACATCATACCCGCGGAGAGGATGGTGGCGCTGCCGCGCCACGGCGAGGGATCTGGCGGGCCCGATCTGGGCCCTGGATGGGTTGAGGCCATGGCGTGTCCCGGCGGATGCGCAGGATGCCGAGCCGGCGGGCTTGGTTTTGGTTTCGGTCGGGGCGGTGTCCCTTGACCTCGGGCGGCCGGCAGGGGTGGTCGGTTTGCTTCTCCGGCCACGTCGCTTCTTGGGAGACGAGAGGCCGGGCGGCCCGAACGTGGAGGATTTCGGGCGGCCGGTGACCAGAGGTTTACCTCGACGCAGCGGTGTCGTGGAGGACGGCGGGTCTTGGGGTGTCTCGGCGCGATGGTCTCGTCAAGGCTACGCCTGGCTCCGTCGGTGATTTGGCGGCTTGGTAGTTGCAGAGGGTCGTCGCAGGGGGTTTCTTTGGTCAGGCGGTGGCGGCATGTGGTCTTTGCGATGTCACATGCTGAAGCGGCGCCGGATCGGGTATGTTTGTGTTGCTTTCGCTTGGCCGCGGCGGGCATGAGCATGGGCATGGACGCCGCCTCTTTCGTCGGTGATCGCTCGGCGGCATGGACTGCCTCGGTGATAGTCCATTGGAGGAGTTGGTCGAGGTCTCCGGACAAAGTCTGGCTCGACTCGGTCGCCGACAATGGCGACGCTGAGGCTGCGTTCTCCTCTTGAGCTGGCCGTGGAGCCCAGACCTCGCCCACCACTCCGGTGAAACCCAACCGCTTGCTTGGGATTGGAAGATTCGGCGTCTTTTGGACGTCGTTCCCCCCTTGGAGGCGTCTTTTTCGAAGTTATGCGGAGCCTTTATTTGGGGATATGCTAGTGATGCCGGTTGAGTCGACGTCTTGAACCCCTGTCAGTATCTGGTCATGGCGTGTTTTCTGCGGCTTGCCTCTCGCGATGAAGCCTGTGAGGCCTAACCGTTTTCCTTTACGACTCTGACTTCCTCTCTGGGGACGTGGACCAGGCTCTTCGTAGCGTCCGCTATTGCTGTTGTGCTGGTGTCGCTTGGCGGTGCTTCAGACCTAGTCGAGCTAGGTCGTGTGGTTTTGCCTTAAAACTGTGTCGTTTGGGTTTTTTCGGCCCGGGTCCCTTTAACCGGATCCGTGTGTATATACATTTGTTTTGGGTTTGGACCGATTTCCCCTCCAAATCGGCCAATTCTCTTCTTCTAATAGAAAAGGCGGTGTTCCAAAACAAACTTGATAACATGTACTCAATGGGCGTAGTTTTTCCCTCCTTCAAATAAAGTCAAGGTCATCAGTCGTTTATCTCAGAGCAAGTACAATAAGGGTGAGTCAGCTGACTATAAGACTTAAAATATTATATTCGTGCTGAGTTGGCAGAGAGAGAATATGAGAGAGAAAAGAAGCGGGCTCTCATGCAAGAGCCAGCTCTTGCACGTGCTCCTAGGCACTTTGAGAGATTGAAAGGTGGGTCATATGTTAATAAAGTAACATATTTTTGTAACTAGCTATTATACATGTTGGCTATAGTGTTGGCTATAGATGACATGGCAATGACTTATAGCCCACAGTCGACTGTACTATTGAACTTGCTCTCATACGTCATTTACGTGATGAGACTACTACCTTTGCCATGTGTTTGTACGAAATTTTGAAGCTGTGCGTTGAGCCAATTCCAAGCCATCAGATCTGAAGTCCTATTGTGCCGACGCTTTTGTTTTCTGAGAACATTATCTCGCTGAAGCTTTCATAAGTATGTTTGAACTTACCGTGGCGAGCTTCCAACATAGCAACATTATGTGTTAGACTGATCCATATTAAACACCGGTAACAGTTGATCCTCAGTTCAACTACGGACTGAACAAACTTAGTCAGCTAGTGTCTGGTTTGAGGCACTCCTACCTCATCTGTCGTGGGAATTGTCACAGATCTTAATCGGCAATGAGTAGTAAACGAGGGCAAGGCCACCATCTGCGGTGCGAGATGAGGGCAAAGACACGGGTTTTACCGAGTTCGGCTACGGAGGGTAAAGACCTACTCGCTAGATTGTATTATCAGTGTTACAATGGGCGAACTCGGCTAGGCGGCGAGTCGCTTGGGTGTATGAGGAACGTGTCTCTACTCGCCCTATTGGGAGGTTTATATATGCTCACCTCCCTAGGGTTTACATATTTCAACCGATTCTGACAGCCTTGAGTCGTTTAACCTAGTCCGACCGGGCCTATCTACTGCTTTGGGCCTTGACTTCGATCGCTCAACTCTGGTGGGCTTTGATCCACTCGCTGCTCACAGCCCACTTCGGGTCTTGGGCCGGAACGCCCTGCTGGTATACCCGAGGCATATCCCCATCAAGAGTCCCCGAGGCCGCTGCCGATTAGGCGTAGGTGGCTGGCGATCGAGTATACGGCTTAGTAGGCACCTAGTCGAATCGCTTACGGGCTCCTGTATAAAGGAGACAACCAATGATCCAGGTCGCAGTCTTGGTCGAGTCGAGTCGGCGGAAACACTGTCTTAGTGATTGGGTCGGCGAGCCGAGTGGCCATAATTGGACCATCAGGCGTGGTCAAACTAGCCGTTGGGGTAATCCAACGGTAACTTTCGGCGTAATCACCGTGGTAACGGCTCCACGATTTGGCGGGTAACTCCGCTATATAAGAATGGCGAGCAATCGTAGAGCCAACTCCTCACCACTTCTACCGAGTGCACGATTTTCTTCCTTCGCCCGCGATCCAATCGACCAAATCCTCCGATCTCCAACCAATCTCTCGCCATGGCCCTTTCCACCGAACCGTGGGGTAGGTCCAAGTGCACAGGGCACGGTGGCCTCCTTCGAGGAGGCCGGGATCCTCATGGCCATTTGTTGGCGTATCCCCGCAATGAGCGACCCCAAACCCGCGAGAGGGAATTCGTTTTTCACGGTCATCTCGGCGGGGCTAGGGTTTCTCGTCCCTATTCTTCCGGCGCTTCGCCTACTACGGATCCAGCCTTCGACCGGGTCCCCATAGCATCGAGCGGCTCGCCATCTTCGTATGCTCGCGAATGCTACTTGGCCGCCCTACTTCCCTTGTGGCAAGATCTGCTCCACGGACGGATCACCATGCGAGAGGCAAAGACCCAATGCTGGCCGCGGGCGGCTTGACGTTCCAGCTCAAGTCCAAAGCTTCTTTCTTTGACCTGATGCTACCCGCCAAGGTAGCGAGTGACTGGAAGAAGTCGTGGTTCTACGTGGCCGAGGCGACCCCGGAGGGCGAGGTGGCGATCCCGCGGTACTCCGCTAGTCGCTCCGAGCCGCGCAATCTTCAAGTAGCCAAGCTCCCCGGCGACCAGCGGATGGTCGTCGACGATGCTCCGCACCATCCGCGATGCGAAAAAGAAGGGCCTTCAAACGATAAACTTATACAATTCTTTGGCTCGGCGGCTCGTTCCACTCGCCCACCGCGACCACTACATGTACCAAGACACGGCCGGGAGACTCGGCGAAGGCCTGTCTCGACGAGTGGAAGCCGGAGGATTATCTCGGCGTTGAAGAAGATTACCCAGCGGTGTACGGATGCGCAGCCGGGTCGCCTCATACCGAAAGCGTCCGCTCCCACGGTAATTCCTTTACCTTGCTCGCGATGCATAAATGCAACGTAATTCGATTCGTCTTGTATTTGTTGCTATTCCAAGTGGTGGAAGGGTGGCTCCCACCGGATGATGAGAGCTCGGGCCGGACATAGGCGAATCGCCGCTACCAAGGGAAACGAAGACGACGAGACGAGTCCGAAGAGGAGGTCGCCCCATGGTCCGAAGACCCGGGCAACGACAATGCGAGATCGAGGCAAGCGAAGCCTCGAACGTCATGACGCGACGACGAGCTCCCAGAGACCACCTCGCCGCCAAGCCACCCCGTCAAAGAAGAAGAAGAAAGAAAGGGAGGCGAGGGCCTCAAGAAGAAAACGGTTGCCGAGAACGGCCTCACCGCCACACTCGGCGAAAGGCCTGATGCTCGGCTCACCACCGACGGCGCCACCGACATGGACGCGGGCGACTGTGGAAGTACCTCAATGCCTCGCCATTCGCCTGCGGGGCCTGGGAGGCTCCGGACTTCTGGTGACTTCGCCGCAAGGAGGCTCGATTGCGCGCGCCGCAAGGAGGCTCCGGCTGCCCCAACTTCGCGGAGGCTCGCCGAGGATGTCCCAGGCGCCAGCGGCCTCAACGACGAAGAAGCCGTCCGTGTCTTGGGCACGCGACGCCCCGAATCGGGATCGCCGATTGGGCCTGAATCGAAAACCGCCGGCCTTCAGACGGGCAAGCGTTTCATCCCGCCGCCATGAGTCGCCACCCTTCCTTATTTTCCATAACTATTCCAATCGTCTCTGTTGACTTGATTAATGCGCAGGACCGGAGTGAAAAGGATGGACCACCCGACCGTGGCCAAGGTACACTCCGTGACAAGCGAGGAGGACCCCGCAAGAGGAAGGCGGACGAGGTCGCCGCCCACGGACGGCAAAGAAGAAGGCCAAGGGTGATGACGTCACGATTTCGACGACGCGACGGTCAGCGCCGCCGGGCCCGCGGTGGCAGGCATCACGGCGAGGGTGCTTCCTTGCTACAACGGCGGAGGCGACCTCCTTGAGCGGGTGCCTCTATCGCTACCTTCCCCGCTGTGACCAAGGCCACGGCGAGTGAGGCCCTCGAGCCACGCTCACAGGACCGCCGATGAAGTCGACCAACGTCGTGGCACACGCCGGGCGTTACTCGCATCCGTGGACGCGATACAACTCCATGGCATGCTTGGCGCGCCATCCGGTACATCCGGTCCCGAGGATCGGTCGGTGTTTTGCGGCTTGATTCTTATAATTTCGCTTTTTATTTCGCATCCATTCCCGAAGCGCTTTCGCTAAGTTTCAACGAGTGGGCACTTAGGAATTTCTTGATCACCCCCCGAGCGCACTTGGAATTTCAGCGGTGGGCATTGAGGAATTTCGCTTTGACTAACTTTTTGGTGATGCGTGGTCTGCACCGAGTTTGCGGACCGATTGCCGGGCCAAGACGGAGAAGGAGCCGCCATCATCCAGAGGCGAACAAGGGCTTCAGTGCCGCTTTGAAGGCGAGGAAGCTCGCCAGGGCTTGTCCCACCGGTGAGTTAATGGCGGCGTGATTCGCTTCTGGTGTCAGCGAATGGATCGCCGACCGAGCGCGAATCGCGAGAGACGAGAGAAGAAGCGATCTCGGACGGGCGAGCTAAGGCCGCCATTGCGCCGCCGACGAGGATCGCAAGGTGTCAAGTCCTTATTGCCGGGGCTTCGTGACGACCACACGCCGCTCAGGCTTCATCACGGACTCGCCCGCTGCTTGGTGAGTGCATCTCCCTTTATAATAGTTGTGGTTGTTGTGGTGTCCGTCATACTTATCATTGTCTTCTACTCGCAGTCGCATCATTGATAGCGAAGAAGAGGCGAGCTCGCCGACGCGAGGCGGCGTAAGCATGCTCGCCGATTCGACGACGCTTGTCGGCGACGCATCCGTGCCTACCTCCAAGAAATGTCGCCCACGGAGGTGATTCCCGGCGACCTCGTTGAGGTGTGGAGGTACTTGGAGAAGGCGCCCGATCGTTGAGTTCATGACGCGGTGGCGTTTCGGGCGTGGGCGTCGATGGCATCGAGCCTTGACTCGCCCACTTCCCGAAGATTTCGACGTTGACGATGTGACGAGTGGGTATCCATCGTCGATCGGCGCGGAGCCGTCCGAGGTCCTCAAGTTGCAAGAACGCGCCGCCACGCACTCGGGCGTGTTTGGGCAATGGGCGACCTCTTGCCGCACCAGAGACGGTTGTCGCACCAAACGACCCGCCGCCGATCGTGACTTCAAGGTCGGCAGCCTTTTCGCGGCGATGGCGGGTGAACCGGCGACGTATCCATCCAACCCGTACACGGCGTTCATCCGCGAGTCGGGATCCGCGGTCGCCATCAAGCTCGCAGTAGGGTAGTTTGCCTTGTGGCGTTAGCGGCAGTTCTGCCACGCGGGCATATTTTGTAACATGAAACAATGCAACATGTGATTGAATGAGACGTCGTGTCTATTTTGATATTTGTTTGTGTGCTTTTGATTGGTTTTGGACGAGTCCCCGAGCGCGTCCGCCCTTTTGTGGGGTTTACCCGTATATGATGTATGTGTTGTTGTTATGTGTTTTGGTGTTTTAGTCGACTACTCGAGCTCAAGAGCGATCGCTAAGCGACTCCCTTGAGTGCTCAGATTTACCGCTTTCCGTCTGCGCGAACGAGGTCGGTGGCCGAGTCCCCGGCGTGGTACTTGGTAGTTCTAGGCACGACTCGAGGTGGTTGAGGACTTAGCGCTGGTGTGGCGTGTCACTCCGCTCGCCCGTGGGGTCGATCATGCGGCGAGTCCCGGCATGCTCTCTTACTTGGCGTTTTCACGACCACTCGCGATTTAACCGGTCTTGATCCCCGGCGTGGTACTTAGCCGCTCGAGTTGCTATGCCGAAGATGCGGAGGACCAAGGTCGTGAGAAGCGAGGGCGCTTGTCTTGGCTCGTAGAACCGGTGAGCTAGGCGACTCAATGGGGCTCGGGTTGGCGTTATTCGTGGACGATGCAAGACCAAGTGATTCGGTTTTACACCACACTACTTAGCCACGTCGATCGCTGTACCAAAGGTTGACTTCTGCGTTTAGCATAACGCTGTTTTTACGAGTGCGAGTGGCACAAGTCATGGAGAGTAAGCGCAAGTTGCGGTAACCATTTCTTTTTATTTCATAGCGACGGAGAGTACATGTGGGGTTCTAGGAGTAGAACTTCCGAGGAGGTTTACATTCCATGGTCGCTGACGTCGAGTTCGCCGTTCCGCGACGTCGATGAGGTAGTAGGCGCTGCTGTCTGCACGCTCGATAGCGAATGGGCCTTCCCACGGAGGGGAAAGCTTGTGCATCCCTTCTTGTCCTGGATGAGGCGTAACACGTGTCGCCTTCCGGAAGGCGCGAGCTTTCACCCGCCGTGGTAGCGGAGTCCTTGCCGGTAGATGGCGATGCGTGACGAGCGAGGTCGCGTGCTTCGCCGAGCTGGTCGACCCCATCTTGGCGGGCCAGCTCGCTTGACCTCCAGATAGTGGACGACTCGCGGCGAGTCGTGTTCGAGGTCGGTGGGCATGGCCGCACGCAGTAGACCATGAAGAAGGGTGAATCCGTCGATCTTGACGGAGGTCCGGATCCCCGGATGACAGGGCAACTCGACCCAAAGACCAATGCGCTCGAGTGGTACTTTGGAGTCGCGCTTCAGCCGTGGAGGATGCTTTGTTGGCCCGCTCGCCGGCCGTTGGATTCCGGTGGGCGATCGACGCGAGGTCGAGCCGGATATGGTGCTCTTCGCAGAATTCGCCATGGCTCCTTTGGCGGTTGGTTCCGTTGTCCGTGATGATGCCGGGGAACCCGTGGCGATATATGAGCTCGCGTAAGAATTTAGTGGCGGTCTTCCCGTCGCATTTCGGACGGCTTGGCCTCCACCCACTTCGTGAATTTGTCGACGACCAGCGGTGGGTGTAGCAGGGGCCTTCTTGAAGGGGCCTACCATGTCCATGCCCCACAAACAATGGCCGGTGATGGGGATTGTTTTGAGCGCCGAGCTCGACGCGCGTCCCGATTGACGTATTGCACCCGGCGCATCGCGGACGATGTCGACAGGCCGGCGCAGCGCGGGCCAAGAGAAGCCGTGTCGCATAGCCTTGGCGACCAGGAGCGGCGGCGGCGTGGCCGCAGCCACCGAGTGAATGTCGTGGAGGATTTTGCGTCCTTCACCGGTTGACGCAGCTTGGAACACGCCGTGACGCCAAGCGCCAGGAGCTCGCCGTCGATGATGGTGTAGGACTTGCATCGACGGTGATCATTCGAGCGTCTGTCTCGTCCGGGCAGGTGCCGCCTGTGTAGGGCGTAGGGCTTGGTCCAGGTTCGCTCGGTGACGAAAAGCGACCAAGGCTGCCTCTTGTTGGAGTGGGACTCGATGTCGATCTCCTCGGGAGAGACCGATGGCTTGAGATTGTGTCGAGGAACACGCCGTGTGGTGCGAGTCGAGCCGACCACGCGAGATAGGCGCCTCCTCGTTTTCCGCCGTCGATCCACTCGACGGAGTAGCCGGTGAAGTGGCCGCCCAACTTGTCCACCGCTTGGCAGACGCCGCCATGGTAGGGAGACGGCGTCAGAGGTGCCGGGCGACTTGCCCCGCGAAGGTCGGAATCTCCGTGGCAAGGAGGCGATTGACGTTCATCTCCTTGGCGGCTCGCATGTGGAGTAGGGCCTCGTATTCAGCCATGTTGTTGGTGCGGGCGTGAAGTCGAGGCGAGGATGTAGCGAGCTTGTCGCCTTTGGTGAAGTCAACACTATCCTCGCTCGCGCCGTCCGCGTTCTTGGAGCCGCCAGTGCGGGATCCAGAGTGGAGGTACGGCAGCTTCTCATTGCTGGGCCTCCCGCCGGGCGATGAAGTCTGCCATTGCTCGACTTGATCGCTTTCGTGGCTCATACTTGATGTTGTGGACACCGATCTCGACGGCCCACTTGGCGACTCGCCGGCCGCCGCGATTGCGGATGATGTCTTGCAAGGTGCCGAGGAGACGACCGTGATCGGGTGTTCCTCGAAGTAGCGCGGCAGTAACGCCGAGCCCGAAGACCGCGATACTAGCTTTTGGTATCGGGTACCGGCACGATTCGTGAGGACCTCACGATGTAGTACACCGCCGCCGAACCGGGCGCCTTTTCCTTCCTGGTCGCCGACGACCATCACGGCGACGACGCTCGGACGCCGCGACGTAAACCAGCATGGGTTCTTTGTCGGCGGCGAGTAGTGGCGCGCGATTAGCACCTTTTTGAGGTCGCGAGCGCCGTCTCGCCTCCTTGTCCCACCGAAGGTGGGGTTCTGCGCATCAGCGGTATAGGGCATCGCTTTTCGCCAGCGGGATGAAGCGACCGAGAGCCGCCACCGCCCGCCAGCTCGACGCCACGCAGCACTCGGGTTTGCCGAGCCGCGATCGTGTCAATCTTTGTGGGTTCGCCTCGATCCTCGCTTAGAGACGACGTACCAAGAGTTGTCCGTGGTACACCAAGGTGCACTTGCCCGTTGAGCTTTATCTTGTACCTTCGCAGTTGGCGAAAGTTTCCGCCAGTCGGCGAGTAGGTCACCTTGGCGGCGGACTTCACGACCACGCCGTCGATGTAGACGTGGATGTGGCGCCAATTTGGCTCGCGAGGCATTCTTGCATGCACCGGTAGGTCGCCTGCGGCGTTCTTGAGGCCGAAGGTCATGGCGGTGTAGCGTAAGGCTCGAATGGCGTGATGAACGCCGTCTTCTCCTCGCCTTCGACGGCCATTTTGATATGGTTGTACCCGAGTAGGCGTCGAGGAAACAGAGCGACTCGAGCCCGCGGTTGAATCGATTATCCGTCGATCCGGAGGACGAATCGCCTTTGGGCAAAGCGCCGTGTTTGTGTAGTCGATACACATTCTCCGTGTCCTGCTTTTTCTCGACCAGACCGGGTTTGCCACCACTTGAATACTTGATTGGCGGATGAAGCCGTAGTAGACGCCGCACTTCTCGGCGATTGCTCGACGGCGTTCTTCATTGAAGGGCCGCAGCGATCGCTGACAGTCGTACTTTGGGGTCGGCGTTTAGCTTGTGCTCACGAGCTCCCTAGGGACACCGGCATGTCGAGGGTTTCCATGCGAAGATGTCCCTGTTCTCACGGAGGAACTCGGCGAGCGCCTTCCTATGCCGGGCTCATGCCCCCGATCGCCACCGTCTGGCCGAGTCGCCGGTACACCGACGGTGCGGCGTGTCGCCGTGGCCTCAAAGGTTGAGGTGCCTGCGCCCGAGTTGGGCTTCTTGAGTATGGTGCGGTTGTTGTTGACCGCCGCATTTGGCGAGCCTCGTCGGCGTGGTTGGTCTCGCCGCGATGACGGCCGCGAAGCGGCCTTTGGCCTCGCACTCGGCGCCGGGGTCGCCGCTGATGGTGATGACGCCACACGCCGGGAGCTTCATCGCGTTATGCAGCGTGGGCGCCGCCATGAATTTAGCGAACGCTGCGCCCAGACGCAGCGAGGTAGGCTGTCGAAGGCACCACCAAGACGATCCGCCGCGCGGAAGTTTGCCGGTGTCGAAGGTGACGCAGCGTGACCTTGCCGATCGGTACGCTTCCGACCGGGACGGCGCCGTGGAATGTAGTGTGGGTCGCTCGATCATCGATCGCGGAGCCGCAGCACCAAGGTGTCGAGGTAGAGGATGTTGATGGAGCCGCCGCCCATCGCTGTCTTCGGGAGCCGAGTCGCCAACCTTGGGCTTGACCACCAAGGCGACTCGCCCTAGGTACTCGGCGCGCGGCGAGTGGTCTTGCGCCCAGTGATGGTCGCCCGACCAGTTCAGAACTGGGGACGCCTATTTGGGCCACCGCATTGACGGCGACGCGGGCGATGACCTTCTTCGCGCTTCGTGTTGAAGCCCGTGAAGGTGTGGAGCGAGCCGCTACTTTGTTAATTTTCCGCCGTTTGGCGGGTCGTTGTCGGGTCCTCCCGCTTGCCGTGCCTTCTCGATTTCCACGAGGGTGTGGCCGGCGGTGGTGCGCGGCGGCTTCCTTCCTGCTATGGAACGCACATGGTTGGTTAAGGAGGGCCGGATCGAACCTTGGCTTGTTCTTGTAGTTGCCGCCGTCATGGCGTTCTCCGTCGCGGCGGTAGTTTGGTCTCATTGCTGCGTGCGGTGTTATGGCGAAGTCGACTTCACACCGCAGCGCTTGCCAGCCGAGGCGAAAAGCCCGTAGCATAGGTCGGTTCGGCGTCATCGCTGCCGCCGCGGCTGGCGTTGACCTCTGACTCGTCGCCGTTCTGGTTCGGATCTTCCTCGGCACTGCTTGGCGATCTCGAGGAGGTCGGGATGTTGTCGAGTGTGCGGAGTGTCGCTTGAGCTTGGCGACTAGAGGCTCAGAGCGCACGAGGTCTTGAAGCAATGGATCGCGGTGTCCGGTGGATGCCGACCGTTGTACCAAAGCTCTTGCCACCGTTGGACCCAGCTATGGTCGACTGGGTCCCCGAACGCACTGCTCCAGTCCTCAATAGTGGTGGCGCGTGTAGGAGCACTCAAGTGCCCGACGGCGTCACAGATTTCCTCCTGTGAGTCGACATCGCCCGGGAGAGTGTTGATCCATCGCCGCACGCCCCTCCATCATCGTGAGGTAACGGGCGCAGTAGGTCAGTGACCCGCGATCCCCATCGCCATGAGGTATGTGTCGAGCCAGACGGCGGGTCGAGGAGTCGATTTTTTTCATCTCTTTGGTGCCTTGAAGTTTGGCGGTACTTCTCGCCGGATCATTGGTCCGGCACTTGGGTCCGAAATCGAAGCGACCCCATAGGCTCGCCGCGCGATTAGTTAGGTGTGCCGCAAGTCGCCGGGATGGTGTGCGCGCCACTTTGGTTGTTGATGATGTGGGTGCGGCGTCGATGGTTGCCCATTGGCGGCGACAAGGTTGGTTCTTGGGCACCGGGTCGCAGGGAGAGTGCCGTTCGCGGGGTCGGTGTTGGAGCCGCAGCGGCCCGTGGCGGCGCTGAGGGTGTTTGCCGCCGGGCGGCCGAGGTCGCCCGCTTCCCGAGGAACGCGAGTATACTCGACCCGCCGAAGTCGGCGCCGCTCTGGCCGCGACGGCTTCGAAAGGTGGCCTCGACGTATTGGATCTGTAGGGCGCCGCCGGTGGCGTGATGGTGTCGGCCGCCGACCGCCACGAGGTTGTCCATTGGGTGGAGAACAGCGGAGGCCGTTCGCTCGCTTCCCGTGAGGAGACTACTATCTGCGGCTGGTCCTCGAGGGTGCCGGGTGGAGTGGGGCCGCCGCTGACCTGGCGGCGGGCGCTTCCTCGGTGGCGCGTTTCGCAGATCGCGGCCGCCACGCTGGCCGGTCGTTGTCACCGAAGTTCAGCTACCGAACGCGGGGTTCAGCGTGACTGATCCGCTGGTGGTAGCGTGATGCCTCGCTGCCACACCGCCGAGGCGAATTTTTCGCCGCTTGTTTCTTGCATCGCCGCCAGCTTTCAGCGGAGTTCCTCGACCTCCGCTGCCGTGGCGTTAGGAGGGTCAGGGAGAAAGGGTCCTCCGGCGGATCGGCGCCGGCCATGTAGGTCGCGTGGCGGCCGGTTCCATCGCGGAGGTCGGCGGAGTTCTCCGACCCGGAGTCGAATTCAAAGATCCCGAGGATGGAGGGGTCCTTGAAATCTCCCGCGTTGGAGACCTGGGCGATGGAGCCCGCGGATGAGGCCGCGGTGATGGATCCGGCGAGTGACGCCGGTCGCCGAGTCGGCGTCGTCGAGGGCCGCATCCTCTCGCGCCGAATTCCCGCCACGTTCGTGGGCCGAGTTGTACTCGAGGCGAGGCGGTGGATCGTGCGGATCCGCTCTTGGAGAGCCGATCGCGTGGCGGCGACTCGCGGATGCGAGCCGAGTCCTCCGAGACGGCGACGCCGCGTGAGGCCGACGAAGAGGCCGATCGTCGATAGGCAGATCACGCCAGGCGTGACGGGTCACGCCGCCGGACGTAGCCGCCGGCAAGATCTGGAGCATCTCGCCGATCGCTATCATGCGTCCGTGGCGACCGCCCTGATGGGCGATTGATCTCGCCGCAACACCGCCAGACGCCAGCCCCACGGTGGGCGCCACCGCCGTGGGAATTGTCACGGCAGATGCCGCAATCGGCAAATGTAGTAGAACGAGGGGCAACGGCGGCCGCCCATCTGCGTGCGAGATGAGGGCAAAGACACGTGGTTTTACCCTGTTCGCCCCTGAGGGTAAAGACCTACTCTGCTAGATTGTATTATGGAGGTGTTACAATGGGCGAACTCGGGCTAGGCGACGAGTCGCTTGGGTGTATGAGGGAACGTGTCTCTACTGCCTATTGGGAGGTTTATATAGGCTCACCTCCCTAGGGTTTATATCTCAACCGATTCGATTCTGACTTGAGAGTCGTTTAACCTAATCCGACTGGGCCTATCTACTCGCCTGGGCCTTCAGCTTCCAGTCGCTCAACTCCTGGCTGGGCTTTGATCCACTCGCCGTTCTGCAGGCCCACTCGCCGGGTCTTGGGCCAGTCGGAAACGTCCTGCTAGGTATACCCCGGTAAGCATATCCCCATCATCATCCTAGGATGATAGTTTGCACACTCCGTCCTTCAGATTGACCAGGCACTTTGATGGCGTTTTGGGATGTTGTGGCCATGAATTTGAACTTAAATTTTCATGTTTTATGTGATTTTAAACTATTTGAGAGGATTTAAATTATAAATTTGACCAAAATGATTTGAGGTCTTGATTGTTGGGAGCTGCCGGTGTGGGAAGGCCAACCCAAACCGCTGATAGTTTGGGCGGGCTTTCCTAGTGGCGTTGTTGGCGCGTTTGTCGGTCACCACACCGGTGAAGATGTTCTAAGAGTCACTTTAATCCCACAAAATCCGTAGTTCTGCCCGGTTGCAGCGACCAAAGGCGTCTCGCCCAATGGAAGATCTTTCTCATCATGCCGCATCTCTCACTTTCCTCCTATGTCAGGCCAGTCATTGGCTACAACAGAAGTTTTCTAGGGCTCACGTACAGAAAGGCGATCTAGTTCTTACCCTCGAGCCATATGCACCACTGCTGTTGGTTTCGTTGCCCTCCGCTGGCCGCTCCGCCGGCTGGAAGGCGGGGAGCCTCTAATCGGATGACCGGTCCTCTTAGGGTCTTCGAATTCTTCGTCTCCGGTGTAGGGCACTAGCGGCGATGAGAATAATGCTCGTTCAACCCTCCCCAAATCAGTGTTTTTTCCTAGAGGAGTGTCGACGGGTTGGAGTTTGGAGTTGATTATTGGACATTGGGCCTAGCGTGATAAAGATTTGTCTACAGCGGAGGCGTTCAGTGGAGGGGATGATGTTGGGGCGTACTGGTGTCCTCAAGTTCGTACTTGACGGTACGGCTTTGTTGAAGAACTTGCGAGTTTGGTGTCTCCCATCTTCGTCTAGACGGAGTTAGGAATATTTCCCGGCCATATCGATACTAGCTCCTCAGGACGCCAATCTCTCGAGATCGTGGTCTGTAGGATTTTTGGTCTACATGGATGATTTTATGGTCGTCGCTTCTACAAGCACTTGCGTTTTTTCAAAAAATTCGCAACACGAGCTTTCCTACGCCGCGGATCCAGAGACAACACCGAGCTTTGCTCACCGCACAGTGTCGAGGAATGTACTAGAAGAAAGAATGATGCTCAACATTTCAAGTACTCCCACTTTGATTTATCGAAATTTAGATGAATCTATATACGAAATAGTGTCTAGATTCATTTAAATCTAGACAAATTTGAGTCAACTAATATGGGTCGAAAGAAGTATTTATTATGTTTTATTTCTTTTTGCAAGAATGAGCTGGTTCCAGATAATATGACTTTATACCTTCCAAAAAAAGAAAACCCGTTGCATTTGCGCCGGGTCAGTCGATCCTAGAGGCTGGAATCACGGTGCCACATTGTATCGGACATTTTTCTAACGAACACAGTAAAATATCGGAGTATAAATATTCTACTGTGTTCTTTAGAAAAAAGATCTGATGCTATGCATTATTCAAGTTCAAATAAAATAGACTATATGCAACATTTGTCAGATTTCAGGCCCGCAACTTGATAAAATCAAGATGAAAGATGGACCATTTCATCTACTCCATTTTAAAATATGATGGCACACATTTTTTAAAAGGCATATAAGAGCATCTAGCATACGCCGTAAAAAGGCCGAACCTGAAAAATAACCGTCACTATTAGGTTTCGCGTGATAAAGAGTGTCAGAACAGACGCCCCAAAACTGCCCAAACTGAAAAAAAAATTAAAGCCCCCGAGAAAACACCCCCGCGGAACCACACGTCCCCAGGTTTCGAGCCCGACTTGGAGACGACCTGGGAACCACGGGATGCTTGGCGGGACAAAAGTTTCAACGCATTCCCCTTTCTTCCGCGTCCACCCGCCTCCGCCGCCGTTGACTCAGGCCCCAGCAGACAAATTCTGCCCGCCGACAAGGCTGCCGCCACTCGACAGTCACGTTTCCAACCCTTGACAAGGCTTCCTCCTCGTCGTCGGCCGGAACCTCCACGATTTCCGCATTGTTCGCGAGACGGGGAACCCCTTCGCGGCGAGCGACGGCTATGACGGTGTACTTGGTCCGTCCAGGGATGGACCAGAACCTCTCCCGCCCTTCTCGGTTGCGGAGATCAGGGTGCGCCACGCGCCCGTAAACGATGTGGTTGTCTATCTTGGCCTTCCGCTCATTCTTGAACAGCGCCGGCCAGTACGGGCTGGCCGCCGCGTACCGGGGCAGCGCCCTCTTCCACACGGGCATCTGGCGGCGACGCGTCGCGATGTTGCTCTCCATCTCGGCTCGGTCCGGGAGCGGAGCCATCGGCACCCCCGCATAGCTGATGCGCCATCCATAGGGCACCGTCGCGATCGGCGGCGCGACGATGTCGAAGTGCGCGAACATCATCGCCTCGTAGAAGTTTTGCGTGGGCACCTCCATGGCGGTGCGGTGGAGATTGGAGAGGGGGATAGATGAAGATGAACACGTCGGCGCCTCCTATTTGTACACGAAGACGACGGACGGAATCTAAATTAAATATTCCATTTTTTGGTTTAAGATTGTGGTTTCTGTTCCGTCCCGTCGTCGCGTGCGGACTGAACAAACACGAGAAATCCAACCTTGAAACGCATTTTCCGGTCCACGTTTATGGTCTGTGCAGATGGTCTAACATGGCTGCCTCATTTTGCTGCTCCAGTATCCAAGTCTGAACTGCGAAATTCACAGACCAAAGCAAAATGTCAACGGCGAGAAGGGTGGTCGTCGTCCCCGGCCAGAGCATAAGCCACCTCATCCCCATGCTGGAGTTCGCCGCGATCTGCCTCGATCGCGGCCTCGCCGTCACAGTCGTCGTCCCGGACCCGTCCCTCACCGCCCCGGCCTTCCTCTCCACGGTCTGCCGGTACGCCTCCCGGCTCCCCTCCCTCTCCGTCCACTCCCTCCCTCCCCCTCCCGACCAGCAGCAATCTCTCGACGCCGCCTGCGCTCCCGCCCACCCGTTCATCCGCATGCAGGCCGCCTCCCGCTCCCAGGCCCCTGGCCTGCGAGACTTCCTCCGTAGCCTCCCCGCGGTCCACGCGCTCGTCGCCGACATGCTCGACGTGGTGTGCGCCGTCGACGTCGCCGCGGAGGTGGGCATACCGGGGCACCTATTCTTCTCCACAGGCGCCACCACCCTCTCCGTCTTCCTCGGTTTGCCTATGTTCTGCTCCAGGAGCGACAGGGGGTTGAAGGATCTCGGCGACGCGCCCGTGTCGTTCCCCGGCGCGCCCCCGATGCCGGCGTCCCACTTGCCCGACGCGGTGCTCGACAGAGGGACGGACCTGTACGCGACTTCGCTGCACGTGTTCGGTCGGATGGCGGCGGCGAGCGGCATTCTGGTGAACACCTTCGAGGCGCTGGAGAGCTCGGCGCTGGAGGCGCTTAGAGACGGGCGCTGCCTCCCAGACCGCACCACCCCGCCCGTCTACTGCATCGGGCCGTTGTTTGCGGAGGCGGAGAAGGGGGAGGAGAGGCACCCATGCCTCCCGTGGCTGGACGCGCAGCCCGAGCGCAGCGTGGTGTTCCTCTGCTTCGGCAGCCGATGCACCGTGTCGGTGGACCAGATCGGCGAGATGGCCAAGGGGCTCGAGAAGTCCGGGCACAGGTTCCTGTGGGTACTACGCGCGCCTCCTGCCTTCGTCGCAGCCGCCGGCGAGCCGGACGCGGCGCTGTCTCTTCTCCCCGACGGGTTCTTGGTCCGGACCGCGGACAGGGGCCTCGTGGTGACAGCGTCCTCCTCCTGGGTGCCTCAGGTGGAGGTGCTGCATCACGCGTCCACCGGCGCGTTCGTAACACACTGCGGATGGAACTCGACGCTGGAGGCGGTGGCCGCCGGTGTGCCAATGGTGTGCTGGCCGTTGGTAGCCGAGCAGTGGATGAACAAGGTGTACATCGTGGAGGAGATGAAGGTCGGCGTGGAGGTGAGAGGGTATAAACGAGGCGGGCTTGTCACGGCCGACGACGTGGATGCGGTGGTTAGGCAGGTCATGGACATGGAGCCGGAGAGACGGCGAGCAATGGAGGAACGGCTCATGGAGATGAAGAAGAGCAGTGAATGCGCGTGGAAGGAAGGTGGCTCCTCTCGCACCGCATTCGCCGAGTTCGTGAAGCAAATGGAGTGATGGAACGACTGCAGGATCTGTAAATTGGAGATAAAAAAGGATCTGTAAATTGCACAGTGCAGAAATGCTATTGCGCACCATTGTGAACATGAATAACACTAGAAGATCGATTCGTTGTCTGTGATGTGGTGGTGATGATTTCTTTTATGGTGCGCGTGTCTTGATGATCGAGCAGGTTCTCAAGGATCCGCTGAGGCGCATGTTGCATGACTTGCTCGCCCCCGACGTGGATCTCAGCCGAAAGGTGCCACCGCCGCCGCCGCCGCCGGCCGCCACTGCCCGTTCAGGTTCAGGCTCGGGTGGCGCGCGCGGTGCAGGCCAGGGGGGCGCGGCTAACGCAACGGGGTTTCCTCCCTATGGATGCGCGAAGGAAGCCGGGGGTGCCGTACGCGCGCAGGGCGCGGCTAAGGCCACGGGTTTCCCTCCCTATGGATGCCCGAAGGAAGCCGGGGGTGACGGACGCGCGCCGGGCGCGGCTAAGGCCACGGGGTTCCCTCCCTCTGGATGCGCGAAGCAAGCCGGAGGTGCCGGACGCGCGCCTGGCGCGGCTAAGGCCACGGGGTTCCCTCCCTATGGATGCGCGAAGCGAACCGGGGGTGCCGACCGTGCCGGACGCGCGCCGGGCGCTGCCAAGGCCACGGGCTATGCGGGCACCGGAGGCGCGAAGCGCGCTGGTGGTGCAGGCCCGTCACGTGCGCCGGACGCGGCGAAGACAACGGGCTGTGCCGGCGCTGGAGGCGAGAAGCGCGCCGGTGGTGCAGGCCCTGCACGTGCGCCGGGCGCGGCCAAGACAACGGGTTGTCCGGACACTGGAGGCGAGAAGCGCGCCGGTGGTGCGGTCCCTGGATGCGCGCCGGGTGAGGCTAAGCCCACGGGCTCTGCGGGTACCGGAGGTACGAAGCGCGCAGGCCGTGCACGCCCCGGAGCTGCAAGGGGTAGAGGTGCAGGCGCGAAGCACAAGGGCAATGCAGGCCATGGAGCAGCAAGGGGTACAGGTGCCGGCATGGGAAGAGCAAAATGCAACGGCGATGAACGGCCCGGAGCCGAAAGGGATACAGGCGCAGGCGGGGCGAGCACGGAAGGCGCGCAGTGCAAGGGCGATGCACGCCCGGGAGCTGCAAGGCGTACAGGCACGAGCACCGGAGGTGCGAAGCGCAAGGGCGATGCACGCCCCGCCGGACCCTCAAGGCGTACGGACATGGGTGGCAAGGGCATTGGATCGGCATGGCAATGGGTACCCAAGAACCGCAGTGGGTAAAACCTCTACTATTACGATTAAGGTTTGAGAAACTTGTATACTTCGGTTGGAAAAATGAGACCCTCAATCTTATTAGCATGGAATCAACTACTCCCTCCATCCCAAAATAGAGCTAATTTTTTTTAAATAATACATTTTTTATTGAATTTTACAAATAATACACAAAACGGACAAATTGCAAATATGTTGGTCGGTCGTCCGTTCAACGGACGAAACACTGCCTTCGTCCGTTCAACGGACGACACACCCTACAAACCCCTCCTTTACAGCAGAGTGTGTCGTCCGTTGAATGGACGAACGGACGAAACGAGTCTGTCGTCTGTCGAACGGCCGACCGACCAACATATTTGCAATTCCTAAAATAACTTGAATCAATGCATCCCTACAAACAACAATGGTCACAGTCAAATAAAAAGGCCCAACAGACTTTCTGGTCCAATCATGGCTAAGTAAAAATAAACCTAGAAATACTATTTTGAAAGAGAGCAAAAGAAACTACCGTGTGGTACTCCTTATACATCATGTACGAAAACAACACCTTCATACATTGAAATAGAGAAGATCCACATGGTCTCTGGTATCTAGCAGCCATGGCGAAAAAATGTCTGACTAAGCCTGAGGCACTTTCCACACCATTGGCCATGAATCTGAATTAGACTTGCAATGAGTGCTGCCAAGAGCAAGTACTTCAGAAGATCTGCAAGAGATTTTGGAAAGCAACTGAAATGAATCAACTAAAATTTCAAAGGTAGTCCAAGATTAAGAATTTTATTTCATGAAAGCTCATGTGGTTCCTGATGTCACAGAAATTGTGCAACACACGGTAATCAATGAAATAAAAGATAACGGAACAACTAAACTGGAAAATCAACCAGCCTTACATAAGCGGGAAAGTGAACGGGACAAAAATGGTGAGTACCAGTAGCCCCACGCCACAACCTACAGCCCAAAAGCGTCGTAGAAACAAACAACACATTCAGGAAATGAGGAGACGTGGCAGTAAAAATAGACAAACACATAATAAGAATAACAAACTCCAGGCAACCATGATGCCTCCTGATAGCAGGCTGAGACCTAGGTCGCAAACACAGGCCAAACACCCTGCCCCTGTCCAGCACAACAAGAGCAATGATGCCTCAATGTTGCACCTGCTAAACCAACCTCAAACCCTCGCCGTCTCGCTGGCAAAGGCAAGATCTGATCTCAAACGGACCAGACGGAGGAAATAGAAGGAAATCCTCTGTGGCATAACAAACCACAACAACCACCCAATGACTGGACACATGGACGCCAGCTGCAGCATCATGCGCCAGCCGCAATGCACAAATGCAACACGGTAAAATGACCACCATCGAGAGATCGTGCTTGCCTGGGCTACCAAATAGCATCACATCGTCGACAGATGTCCTGGAATGAGCCACAACTCTCCGGGATTTAGATTAGAAGAATTATAGAAAAGCAACATGAACATAATGCTTATTAGAGTTATCGAAATATAATGCTAATACCAAAACTATTGAGTTCTCGCTTCTTCCATTAGGTCTCATTCTGCTATCAAGTGAATCTTAATTCTAAAAGTTAAAAAGCACATGCATGCCAGATGTAGCTACCAATTCATGTTAAAGATATCTAGACAGACCAAAAACTTACCGGAGTTATAGAGGTGTAAATGCCGATATCAAAACTCTTCGGCAGGTACTCAACTTTTCCATTAGATCCCTTTTAGCTGTCAAGTGTGTTTTGTAATTTCAAAGTAGAAAACGATGCCTGCATAAATGTAAGATTTAGCTTCCAATTCATGTCACACATA
The DNA here is from genome assembly GCA_030063025.1 of Avena longiglumis. Classification (NCBI taxonomy): domain Eukaryota; kingdom Viridiplantae; phylum Streptophyta; class Magnoliopsida; order Poales; family Poaceae; genus Avena; species Avena longiglumis. The sequence continues at coordinate 476,048,762 of CP125977.1, forward strand.
GGATGAACAATCTAGCAAAGTGATGCTCCAAATTAAGTCTGGATGGTTAGCTTGCATGTACCAACTTGCAAGCTAAAATCCACTATCCAGGACAACAATATTAATTTACGATGCTCCTAATAAAGAAGACTAATATCTTTGACCAACATTAATTTAACGATGCATTCATGCTTACGTTTAAGACGTATATATGTTACATATGAGGAAATCATTTCCATGCTAGCTCTGTAAAATGTCAAGGATAAAAACTGTACTTTCATGGGCTCAACAATAACAATCAACTTACACAATTAGACGAAATGATATACTACTATTGTTAACTGGAACACAACATTCAAAGTGATGGATGCCACTTTTACCAACCCACTTTAGGCTAAGTAAAATGTCAATAAATTGAAGCAAATCTTATGATTATGCCAACCTACAACCTACATACACATGTAAGTATCAATGGATAAATCTAGAAATAGATTTCAAAAAACACAAAAATTAACATCCATCTACACAAAAGAAAATAAACATGCATTTTTTGGTAAAATTTATATAGATCAGAGATCATTTCTTGCTAGCTCTGCACAAATTTAAACCTGCTTGCAATTTGATAATCCACTTTTTTTACCAAATCAAGATAAGTAAATTGCCATCAATCAAGCGAAAAGGAACACGATGGTGTCAATATGATTCACTAATACATCTAGAAATTGTCAAAATCCACACCATGACACCCCTAGAAGATGAGCACTGCAAGAAACGAAACAGAGAGGCAAAAGCAAAAAGAGCCAAACCATTGTTTAGATGCACGACACATTTGGCAGTAACTATGACCCAAGAAGAATTTTCAACACATGATACACTATCAGACAGATATTCTCTAATGGGTTAGTGTGGCACATAAATTTTAAACAACTTATATTGTCTACTTAACAAACTTATTTTGATTAAGAACACAACCCATCAGCCTCTAGAACTTGAAATTACTTGAAATACAAGCAAAACAGTTTGAGATGTATATGAGACATTGATTTCTACATATAGTAATATATATGGCCTTAAGACATACCATTTAAGAGATCCATCCCATCACATGTGTAATGACACAATTATGAGCATGCTAGATTTTGTGATTTTGGTTTCTCAAAACAAAACATGTTATATGAGTAGCTGGGTGCAAATCACGTCCTAGTGTAACAAAATTAATAATGAATTATTTAAACCCCATCTTAGCTATGCTAGCTAACGTTCTAGTTAGTGTAAAATACACAAAAGATGATAGGCTATTAATTTATATTTTCTCCTGAAGAACATGGCTCATATGAAACAGAAAGTTTTGAAAAAAATTAAACGAACTATGCTTGAGTGCTTGTTCTCCATCATAACTGACTCAGTTCATATATTGATAGAACAACAATTGTGAGGCTGAAATTACTACGGAGGTATAAATATAAAACATCATCTTCTTTGTCTAAAGAAAAATCATCTCTAGAACTAAGTCTATAAATCCATAATAATTGAATCTTGGCTGTGTTCCCTTTTTGTATATAGTTGTAGGCATTTTGAGTATGTAGAGCGACTACATTAAATACAATAGAAATGAATTTTTTAGGTAAAAACCCAAATCCTCTTTTCCCAATTCATTACACTTTTTTTGTTTAAACGCGCCATATATTCACTATTCCAATTATAATGTATCACAAAAGCAACTTAGGCGGAATTCACACCGTCCACAAAAGCTTGTTGAGAATCAACACTACCAAATCCCAGGTTGAAACCACATATCCTCACAACTATGCCCACATCCACACTTGCACACCACATCACATGCATACAACTACAAAACAAAATCGGTTGCTTCCTACGATGCAATAGTTAGATTCAAGAATAAATAAAATAATAGCCACATTGGAAGAGCTAGAGAATAAAGTCCTAATAAGTAAAAAATGAGAGTCGTACCAATTTAGAATACCAAAAATTACTTTACTAACAATGTACGACAGAAGCAATTGTACACACAAAAATATGGATAATTAATCTACAAAAGGTAATTACATGAGGACCTTTTTCCTATAATTTTCTATTTTAAAATATGAGAGGGTGATCAACAAATGTCATCTTACAGGACAAAAAAAGCATGCAAAATGATTTCCAGCGATTTCATCAAGAATAAAATATTTGAGGCAAAGAATAAATTCCACAGGCGCTATAGGCAAAGAGGATAGATTATACTAATCTAAAAATATCATAACACAACCTTCTCATATGCTAATGATGCTTCACTCATTATAGGAAAATCTTCAGTTCAGGTGTGCAATCAAACCGTGCAAAATAAAGGGGTAGATTAATGTGATGAGATGCAGTATCACGCAAGTGATATAATTCAACACACGGAAGATAAAAAAGACTACAACTAAGCACTACGGTAAAATTGTGGACATAATTCCTACAAGAGAATAGATAAATTGGACAGGAAAAAAACAAGAGAGAAGAAAACAGTCATCTAAACCAGACACATGAAGCGATAGCAGCAAAATTAACGACATCTCCTCTATGTGCCATTCGCGGGGCTGGAGGCCGCCCTCACTGGTGGCACTCGTGGTAGAAGACATATGCATGTATCCTTCCTCCCTAAGCTCCACGCTACTACCTTCTCTTTTCGCTAGCCTCCCGCTGGTTGAAGGGGATAAGTCTACCGGTATAGTTAACCATCTTCTAGTTCAGAGCAATTTCTATTTTCTTAGAATTCTTCGTCAATGTCTAGCCACTTCTCATTGTAGGTTATGAAGAGAACACCAGTTCCACCTTGGATAGCCTGATAGCCATGCCTAGCTGCCAACCTTCACTTGAGGAGTTTAAGCATGTTTAAAAAACAAATTACAACAATCTAATGACCAATGGGCAAGATAGAATTGATGAACCAGCAGCTAAATAACTGGAAACTTGCAACAACAACATCAAATAGATATTAATATTTGTGTACCATGCCTTCATACTGGATCCTGGCTTGCTAATTATAAAATTCATTATGCAAGTAAATGCTATCTCCGTGTTGTCATCTTCCTTGGGCGTCTCAACCCTGAAATCTTTATTGGACAATGGCTCAAATGTAAGAGAATATAAAGAAATGACAACTCAAAATCTTAACACAAGATATCTTGGAAATATAGTAATATGTAACAAAACCAGCTAGCTAGTCCTCTCTTTTAACATCAAAGTTATTGAATTGATAATGTCAGATGAATCCCCGATAAAGGTCACACTAATATGTTATTCCCTCTAATCCAAAATAAGTGTCTTAACTTGTCTAGATACACATGTATCTATCGGAGGTAGTACTAAGCATAACTCACTCTTGTCACTAAAGTACCAAGCAACATTGAGCAGGATTATGAAAATAAAAGAGTTCACTCATTTAGAGTTTCAAACAACTATTCTAGCAAGAAACAAAGATCAGAGAGCAAAAGAGTTCTTGGTTCCTTAATGTCTTTAAGGCAAAAGGGATCTATGCGAAAGGTGAAAGCGCAAGAAATATCAATTGTATGGCTGCATGGTGATGATAATGAAGGCATATTTCGATCCTGTTCAGCAACCTCAACCGGTTCTCCTATGTTAGGCTATTCGCACCTTTATTCTGATGACAATGAAAAGTGGGTGTTAATTTAGCTGATCAGATCAAGACAATCCTTAAACAGCAAAGGAAATCGACATATAAATGTAGTGCAAAATTCTTGGCAGAGAAAAATGGCTATGCATACAGCATACATAGCACTTCACAATAATTATGTAAAACCTTATAATTAGTGTATTAGTGTATGTTATGAATCCTTATGAATTTAAGTAGCTAGACTTTTATCCTCGAGAAATAACATACTGGCATGTACGGCCTGCCATAATATGATCGGCCAGGCCAAGTAGATAGCAACACAAGATGGAAAAAAATATCAGAATAATAAGAAACCAGGGGCATAAGCAAGCAACAACAAAAATACACAACAAACCTAGAGAGTACTAACATTTCAGAATGGCAATGAATTCTGTAGATAGCAATAGTGCAGAAGCATGACAAAGGCTCTTAAATTTTATAGCAGCTATACTTCAGCGAGAAGGAGCCCAGGACTTTTTGAGTTCAAGCAGTCCCATATACTCCCTCTGTTTGGAAATATAAGATGTTTTAGGTTTGTGAATGAGATGTATCTAGACACCTTTTAGTGTCTAGATTCGTTTGAACCTATACACTAAAAGGTGTCTAGATACATCTCCTTCACAAACCTAAACCATCTTATATTTCTAAACAGAGGGAGTACACGGTAGGCCTTATTTTCAACCTCCTCTACCTAGTCTCACTTTTACTAAGGATGTATGCTAGTATAAGGAAATATGATCAACAGTGTACACTCTGAAATGAATTGGAGAAAAGTGAGAACAAATTATTTTGTCCTATAATTTCAGAAGAACATATTTGCATCGGAATTACATTATGATGTTTAGAGTTCCTTTTTTGGCCCTGGTACATATCGTGTGATAGAAGCCTAGCATCATTTTCTGGCCAAAGGAGTTTGATTGGTAAAGAAAAAATGTGAATTGAGACAAACCATTATCAGTCGTGGGACACCAGGTAGAAGAGTACTACTTCCCCAACTCATTCCTAGGACACCTAAAACATTGGAAAATTGTCTGAGCTGAGGAGAGATTTCCTGAAATCTCTGTACGCTCTTTTTGCTTCAACCACAATGAACATCTAAAATATGTAGACTGATCCTTCATTTAGTTGCGGTCTATCTCTATATGAAAGAGCAGCTGAAATTTGCAATCACGAACTATGCAATACGTCTTAAACAGCCATAAGATGTATACAGACGGAACAAATGAGATATCTAATATACATTGACTTGGTTCTTACAAAAGCATAAACAAACACTTGTTAGGCATCAAAATCACAAACCAGAGCACCATATATTGTTGAACCTTTTCTGGAATCATGTCTAGAATCATGTAGAACCAACTATGATGCCCACGATCTGTATAACAATGGATACAAAAGTATGGGAGGAGGAGAAGATCGACCTGCAGATGGGTGTCAGTCTCATTGAACCACTCGAGCTGGTAGTCGGGGAGGGTGCTTCCCACACCAATCGGAGCCATGGTGCTCTAGGCTGGGAAGGAGAAGAAAGGTCAATAACCAATGTCGTGAATAGAGAAAATATAGGGCAAAAAAGTGTTGTGGGAAAGGTGAACCCGTGCCTTCCGGCAAGATATGTAGACTGCCACGTATCACCGTCGCGTGCCATACGTACCTCGCAGGGATGCTCCTTGTGCAAGACAACCTCGACGGAGCCATGCTCGCGGCCGTCGATGCAAAAACTTCGCCTGAGCAGATTGTTCTGCGAGGAAACCGACTGCATCATCAATCAAGATATATTCCACCGCAGAGAGCATCATCTCTTGTAAGTCAACGAAAAAGAACAACTGCAAAAGGCAAAGAATCGAAGAGAAAATCATAGCAGGAAGACAACGACATGCAGAAATCCCCATAGCGCCGGCAATGAATCTCACTCATAGAACCATTTTCAGAATATAGTATCAAATAAAGTACCTAAAGCATTTTCAGCTAGTGTAAGATCAGCACCTAAAGCTAAAAGTTACAGGCTCAACGTGAAGAATTATCTGTCACATTATATCCATTGAACATGCCCTGTGTCCGATTCTTCCAAGTCACCCATACGACTGTCATTTGTCAGAGAAAAAGATCTTAAGCCGTTAAAATCCACGAAAATACATACTCCCACTAGAAATTTGACGTTAACACATTCGAGATAACAGGATATGGTCACTGGTCAGCAAAGCAGTAAACCACAGGATGGAAATAGAGGCAACATTTGCTCCCTTCACCATCCAAACACCCACTGGTAATTACTCCCTCCGTTTTAAAATATAAGATGTTTTAGGTTTGTGAAGAAAATGAATCTAGACTTGGTTTAGTATGTAGGTTCATCAGGGATGAACCTACATACTAAACCAAGTCTAGATTCATTTTCTTCACAAACCTAAAACGTCTTATGTTTTGAAACAGAGTGAGTACAAGTTAACACCAATAATCCATAATCAGTTTGTAAGTCCTAGAGGGGATATTTAGTAGGACATTAGTAAGAAAACCAAAGAAAGTAAACGCCTGAAATGGGGATCTATCGGTACTGCGACCAGCTGGCAATCAATCCCTAGTTCCTCACCTACCATGACACCACTTGAATATCCGATGGTGGTGTTGATCGGACCCTCGGGCCGACAATTAGAGGGAAGGGGAGCCGAATCGAGCGCCGCTTACAAACGATCAGAAATCGAAAAGAGGAGCCATCTCCTTCCCTTCCCCACAAAAGGAGTAAATCTAGGAGTATCAAAACCTAAAGCCCTAAACCAGCGCGAGCCTCTAGAGCCGCCTCAACGAAATTCGCCGCCGTTGAGAACGCCCCACCCGGAACGGAACCGACGAAATATAACATCATCACTGAGAAAGGGTTTTCCTCACCTCTGGTGCAGAGAGCAGAGCCGCGGCCCCATCCGATGGTTGTCGCCCCGTGTACGTACATCCACATTGTACCGAACGCTGCTTCAGAGAGAAAGGGAGAAATCGTGGTGGCAGTGGAGAGAGGTGAAATCCGCACCTCATGCGACAACGCCTGGTGCGATAGACGGGACGTTGTCCTTTCATCCAGGCATGATCCAGTGGAGGAGTTCCTGGTCGTAGCGCGTGTGCCGGCCATAGCCTACGACCGCACAGAGGTGCGAGAGGCCATGGCTAGCCGACGCACCGTCAGAACGACGGGAGCTCGAGGAGGGAAGTGTGGAAGAGAGTGGCGGCGCTAGGGTTAGGGTTTTCGTCCGCGGGGAGAGGTGGGGGAAAACTGAATGTTTTGGACGTGGTGTTTGGGGGCGTAACTTCTATAAGCAGCAACGATAGCAATGTAGACCCACTGGCAGAGACACCAAGCTGCAGGGCGCACGGCAGGTGCCCTGAGAAGCCTTTCTGTATCTCAAGATTAAGTAATTAAGTAATGAGTGGAAAGTGTAATTATTGGAACCTTCCACGGTGGTCATCCAACAGCAGCATACGGCGATCAAGCTATAGTAGATAGGAAAAAGTTGGCACACCATAGATCATCTCATTTCTTGAGATGACCACACTATTTTTCCTACTAGTGTCATTTTGTGGTGAATAACAATCGATATATTCCGGATCACCGTTAGATTCATGTCTGTCTGTACACTTGTCTGCCTGTTTACATGTCTTTACCGATAAGAACACCAACTAAATAAATTTTGTTTGATACTAGTACTCCCTCCGTTTCAAACTATAAGATATTTTAAATTTGTAAAAAAAATAAAACACTGCTAGATAACGACCGTTCTAAAAAATTACAAACGTGACGAATCGGATAAGGGCGGAAACGCGCCGCGGCGTCGCATCATTGCCTATCAAGTCAGGTTTTAAGCTAAAATGCTTTCACGTACATCCACTCGTGTGCAAACCTTGATTAGCCATTTCAATTCACATGCGTAAATTTAAAATATTTTCTTAGTCAAACTGTTTGTCCGAATTAAGATCCATTTTTACCATTAAACTAGTCACGATAAGACCTTCGAAACTAGATCCCATGTTGGTATATTCTGACAACATTTTTTTTACCAAAAATTATCCAACTGTAACACACGAGTTATCCGGATTTTAGCACGTAAGTTATCCAGCCAATAAGTTATCCACTACTACAAAATTTACCCGGTGATCATATATTACTTTATTTTAGATAGAATATAAAAAGTTTTTCTAACGACACGGCCTTGTCGTCCATCGCTTCTCACAACGCATTTAACTACTCAATCTCAAAAGGCTACCGCGCCAAACATCAAACATAATTTTTTTTAAAGGAACAAAATTTAAGCTTATTTTGCATAGCCCATCCATCACGCATAACCTGTAATCTAGCGACTCGACCACTACTGTAATGGACGAGTGACGAAGCCTCGAAGGGTTTTAGGATACCGAGCCTTAATCGCTCGTCGACGCTAACACGTTTATGATAATAAATTCTCAGTATCCTAATAACTAGTCTACCGCGTTTCAATTAAACTTACTCAACACATATACGAGAACATTTCTATCCAATATGTTTATATGGTGGGTAACTTATGTGTTACTGGGTGAATAACTTATATATTATGACATGAATAACTTACGTGTTTAGGATGGATAACCTTTTGGTCTAATTTTTTTTTTGAAACATATCAACATGGGATCTGGTTTTAAAGATCTCGTCGCGACTAGTGCAACGGTGAAAACGGATATTAAATTGGATAAATGGTTTGATCTACAGAACATTTTAAATTTTCGATATGATTCTAGGCTGCGTATTAGACGCCGGACGTTGTCCTTTCATCCAGGCATGATCCAGTGGAGGAGTTCCTGGTCGTAGCGCGTGTGCCGGCCATAGCCTACGACCGCACAGAGGTGCGAGAGGCCATGGCTAGCCGACGCACCGTCAGAACGACGGGAGCTCGAGGAGGGAAGTGTGGAAGAGAGTGGCGGCGCTAGGGTTAGGGTTTTCGTCCGCGGGTAGAGGTGGGGGAAAACTGAATGTTTTGGACGTGGTGTTTGGGGGCGTAACTTCTATAAGCAGCAACGATAGCAATGTAGACCCACTGGCAGAGACACCAAGCTGCAGGGCGCACGGCAGGTGCCCTGAGAAGCCTTTCTGTATCTCAAGATTAAGTAATTAAGTAATGAGTGGAAAGTGTAATTATTGGAACCTTCCACGGTGGTCATCCAACAGCAGCATACGGCGATCAAGCTATAGTAGATAGGAAAAAGTTGGCACACCATAGATCATCTCATTTCTTGAGATGACCACACTATTTTTCCTACTAGTGTCATTTTGTGGTGAATAACAATCGATATATTCCGGATCACCGTTAGATTCATGTCTGTCTGTACACTTGTCTGCCTGTTTACATGTCTTTACCGATAAGAACACCAACTAAATAAATTTTGTTTGATACTAGTACTCCCTCCGTTTCAAACTATAAGATATTTTAAATTTGTAAAAAAAATAAAACACTGCTAGATAACGACCGTTCTAAAAAATTACAAACGTGACGAATCGGATAAGGGCGGAAACGCGCCGCGGCGTCGCATCATTGCCTATCAAGTCAGGTTTTAAGCTAAAATGCTTTCACGTACATCCACTCGTGTGCAAACCTTGATTAGCCATTTCAATTCACATGCGTAAATTTAAAATATTTTCTTAGTCAAACTGTTTGTCCGAATTAAGATCCATTTTTACCATTAAACTAGTCACGATAAGACCTTCGAAACTAGATCCCATGTTGGTATATTCTGACAACATTTTTTTTACCAAAAATTATCCAACTGTAACACACGAGTTATCCGGATTTTAGCACGTAAGTTATCCAGCCAATAAGTTATCCACTACTACAAAATTTACCCGGTGATCATATATTACTTTATTTTAGATAGAATATAAAAAGTTTTTCTAACGACACGGCCTTGTCGTCCATCGCTCTCTCACAACGTACGAACTACTCAATCTCAAAAGGCTACCGCGCCAAACATCAAACATAATTTTTTTTAAAGGAACAAAATTTAAGCTTATTTTGCATAGCCCATCCATCACGCATAACCTGTAATCTAGCGACTCGACCACTACTGTAATGGACGAGTGACGAAGCCTCGAAGGGTTTTAGGATACCGAGCCTTAATCGCTCGTCGACGCTAACACGTTTATGATAATAAATTCTCAGTATCCTAATAACTAGTCTACCGCGTTTCAATTAAACTTACTCAACACATATACGAGAACATTTCTATCCAATATGTTTATATGGTGGGTAACTTATGTGTTACTGGGTGAATAACTTATATATTATGACATGAATAACTTACGTGTTTAGGATGGATAACCTTTTGGTCTAATTTTTTTTTTGAAACATATCAACATGGGATCTGGTTTTAAAGATCTCGTCGCGACTAGTGCAACGGTGAAAACGGATATTAAATTGGATAAATGGTTTGATCTACAGAACATTTTAAATTTTCGATATGATTCTAGGCTGCGTATTAGACGCCGGACGTTGTCCTTTCATCCAGGCATGATCCAGTGGAGGAGTTCCTGGTCGTAGCGCGTGTGCCGGCCATAGCCTACAACCGCACAGAGGTGCGAGAGGCCATATGGCTTACCCGTCGAGCAGCGGGAGCTCGAGGAGGAAGTGTGGAAGAGTGGCGGCGCTAGGGTTAGGGTTTTTCGTCATGGTAGAGTGGGGAAAACTGAATGTTTTGGACGTGGTGTTTGGGCGTAACTTCTATAAGCAAACGATAGCAATGTAGACCCACGGCAGAGACACCAAGCTGCAGGAGCATGCAGGTGCCCCGAGAAGCCTTTCGTATCTCAAGATTAAGTAATTAAGTAATGAGTGGAAAGTGTAATTATTGGAACCTTCCACGGTGGTCATCCAACAACAGCATACGGCGATCAAGCTATAGTAGATAGGAAAAAGTTGGCACACCATAGATCATCTCATTTCTTGAGATGACCACACTATTTTTCCTACTAGTGTCATTTTGTGGTGAATAACAATCGATATATTCCGGATCACCGTTAGATTCATGTCTGCATACACTTGTGCCTGTTTACATGTCTTTACCGATAAGAACACCAACTAAATAAATTTTGTTTGATACTAGTACTCCCTCCGTTTCAAACTATAAGATATTTTAAATTTGTAAAAAATAAAACACTGCTAGATAACGACCGTTCTAAAAATTACAAAGCGTGAATCGGATAAGGCGGAAACGCAGCGCAAGGCCGCATCATTGCCTATCAAGTCAGGTTTTAAGCTAAAATGCTTTCACGTACATCCACTCGTGTGCAAACCTTGATTAGCCATTTCAATTCACATGCGTAAATTTAAAATATTTTCTTAGTCAAACTGTTTGTCCGAATTAAGATCCATTTTTTAAACTAGTCACGATAAGACCTTCGAAACTAGATCCCATGTTGGTATATTCTGACAACATTTTTTTTACCAAAAATTATCCAACTGTAACACACGGGTTATCCGGATTTTAGCACGTAAGTTATCCAGCCAATAAGTTATCCACTACTACAAAATTTACCCGGTGATCATATATTACTTTATTTTAGATAGAATATAAAAAGTTTTTCTAACGACACGGCCTTGTCGTCCATCGCTCTCTCACAACGTACGGACTACTCAATCTCAAAAGGCTACCGCGCCAAACATCAAACATAATTTTTTTTAAAGGAACAAAATTTAAGCTTATTTTGCATAGCCCATCCATCACGCATAACCTGTAATCTAGCGACTCGACCACTACTGTAATGGACGAGTGACGAAGCCTCGAAGGGTTTTAGGATACCGAGCATTAATCGCTCGTCGACGCTAACACGTTTATGATAATAAATTCTCAGTATCCTAATAACTAGTCTACCGCGTTTCAATTAAACTTACTCAACACATATACGAGAACATTTCTATCCAATATGTTTATATGGTGGGTAACTTATGTGTTACTGGGTGAATAACTTATATATTATGACATGAATAACTTACGTGTTTAGGATGGATAACCTTTTGGTCTAATTTTTTTTTGAAACATATTAACATGGGATCTGGTTTTAAAGATCTCGTCGCGACTAGTGCAACGGTGAAAACGGATATTAAATTGGATAAATGGTTTGATCTACAGAACATTTTAAATTTTCGATATGATTCTAGGCTGACATCAAGCGTTCACACTATAGCTTTGCTCTGATTCGATTTGTCTTTTAGTACACCAGCGCATGCAGCGCACTTTATTCAAGTCCGCTAGATTTTGAATTTCTCAGACCAGTCTAAGAGTAGATTTACCTTTATCTTTCGTCGGTAACTGGTCGCTGCCGCGGCGTACGGGTGACGAAGTCTCGAAGGGTGTTAGGGTACCAAACATTCACCACTCGTCGATGCCCTGACATGAATTCTCGGTACCCTAACACCTATACTACCGCGTCCCAATTAAACTAGTTTGTAGCTTACGTTTAATTAATTGTACTGAAATACATGGGCAAACGAGGTTTCATGAGGTGAAAAAGATATAAAAGTTACCCACATAAGAAATACGAAAACATCTTTATCTGATCCGTTTATATGTTGGATAACTTATATGTTTTAGGTGGATAACTTGCATACTATGACATGGATAACTCAAGTGTTAAGGCTTGATAACTTTTTGGTCCGAATTTTTTTCATCGAAACATATCAACATGGGATCTAGTTTCGAAGATCTCATCGTGATTAGTCCAACAGTGAAAACGGATCCTAAATCGGACAAATGGTTTGGTCTAGAAAACATTTTGAATTTTTGATTTGCTACTTAGCCGACTTTAATTCGATTGTTGTTTAGTGCATGCGGGCACCGAATAATGCATCATACACGCGCGTCCGCCAGGTTCAAAAAATTTGAGACCGGTCGTTGTCTAGATTTTTCAAAAAAATATCTATACTTGTTTTAGTGTGTAGATTCAGTTTAAACCTAAGTGTACCTACATACTAAAAATAGACTAAATATATTTGTTTCACAAACCTAAAATATCTTATATTTTGAAGCGAAGACAGTAAAACATATACCATAAATAATTGGTGGTGCAACCGACCTAACCTCCTAGGGCGTGTTTCGATTTCTGCCTGAAGAATTTGGCTCATTTGGTTGCTCACGCAAAAATAAATCTTTACATAAAGCATCCCTAAGTCTGGCACTAGAGAAACGTTTAAATCAACCGTTCCATGAAGTCAACTTCTTATCGCGCTCGCTGGAAAACGATTGCACGAGACGTGCATGAGAGAGAGATGGTCTATTCACATCGCCTATTTACACTGCTCTGCTCATCACTGATTCCTGTGCCACCATTTTTTCCCTCATTCGAGCTCTGGTTTTTCATCTACGAGCAGCTAAGAGCGAGTACAATGCAGGCGTTAAGTGCGGGCACTAGGTTAAGATTCTCGGTCGTTAAGCTCACTTCCTGGCCGATCCTAGGAATTCTTCTAGCATCGACAACTAGGTAGTCGTCGGAGGCTCCACTTTTTTCGCATGTACCGAACCAGCTTTACTATGCCAGATGCTATCTACGCGCCAGAAATAAATCGGATTAAGCGCCTCATTTAGCGCCCGGTGTTGGAGAATTGAGGGGCCTGACTGATTTTTATTTTTATATATTTTATTTTAAATTGCTTAAGCGCCCATCTAAGAATCTAGCAATATACATGCCCTAAGCGGCGTTGTCTACTTCGGTCGGTCGAGCTCCTCCGTGAAAAACGTTCTTCCTCAGTATCTCCGAGATGTCATCCTCGTCATCCGATGTTTAGATCGATGTAAGAGACATCTAACCCTAGCTCTACAAGTATAGAAAAGTTAGCATATGGTCGCTCGTAGTAGATTTGGAGGTTGTACGGTAGATTGTGGCTATCCGGTTTCATGGTGCAGTGTGGGTAAAGTTTTATGGCAATGTTAGTTTTGATGACAGATCTTCATTGTTCTGTAGTCCATGTATATTTCATAGGGATGTTATAGATTCTGACATCTATTTTCTTGAGATGACCACACTATAGGAAAAAATCAAGCTAGTTAGAAAAAAAATGGTTCCAAATATCAAAAGTTTCAGCCATGTCAGCCACTTTAGTAACTCCTGCATCAGGGTTGTTGCAAATTTCAAGCAACTCAGGATGGCTATCTTTCAGGGGCATTTGATCAAACCAAGCATGCCCCAAGAAGATGGTTCACTTGCCATTACCAATCACCATATATATCTCCCTTTTAAATATATTTCTTTAATCAGCGGCATATCACCTCGGGCAAGCTGAGTCTCTAGGTCTTTTTTTGATTGTAGAGATGCCTTCCTCTCCTAGTTTTTTCTCATAAAATCTTGTCATGAGCCTTCCTCTCTTTTGAGACGCCACCACCATTTGCACATTAGACTAATATTGAATTTATAAAGATTTCTCACTCCCGAACCACCCTTTTCTTCCTTGGTTTTTACACACATATCTTCATTTGACCAGATGATACCTTTTCTTGTTTGCACCACCATACCAGGAAGAATGCTTTGGTGGGTTTATCTAATTCATCCACAATAGTTTTATTAAGAAGCATCATAGACATTGGACACACAGCTAGACTTGAAATGCAAAAAGATACTCTAATCAATCTCCTACCAATGGACATAGCACCTCCTATCCACCCATCCATTTCCTTTTTCAACTTTACTCCCATGAAAGTCATCTCTACAACTATGCATCTTCTATGATAGATTGGAACCCCAAGATATTTAATAGGCCAATTCCCTTTCTAACAATTAAATAGTTCAGCATAATCAAAAATCTTCTCAACATCTTCCAATTCCTTTTTTTTTGCTCTTCCTGTCCACATATAGTTGATGATTCATGTACTCCGGTTGTTTTTTCCTACCATAGATCATCTCATATCTTGAGATGACCACACTATTTTTCTACCAGTATCATTTTGCGGCGAATAATGGATTGTGACATCGCGTCGTGCAAAAGTTGTTAATAATCGATATATTCTTGGGTCACCGTCAGATTCATGTCTGTCTGTTTACTTTTTTTTGCCGATAAGAAAACCAACTAAATAATTTTTGTTTGGCAGGACATACCCTAAATAATTGGTGGGTGCAATCAACCTGAACTCTAGGGCGTATTTGGATTTATCGCATTAGTCCTGAAGAATTTGGCTCGTTTGGTTGTCACACAAAAATGAACCTTTACACCGCACGGGTCTTAAAGCACCCTCAAGTCTGGCTCTCGATAAATGCCCTAATCGGCCAATGAAGCCAACTTTTCTTGGCTCGCTGGGGAAATGATTGCACATGACGTGAAAGAGAGAGATGGCCTATTCGTACCGTCTAGTTATGCTGCTCCTCCTCACTGCTGATTCCCACGCCACCATTTACCCGCCATTCGAGCTCTCCCTCCAAGGAAGGTTCTTCACCTACAAGCAAGTAAGCAGCGTCGTCTACTTCGGCCAGTTGAGCTCCTCTGCGACAAGTGTTCTTCGTCCGCATCTTCAAGATGTCATCCTCATCATCCAATGTTCAAATCGTTGTAAGAGACATCTAACCCTAGATCTGCAAGTTTTTACATGTTAGCATATGGTCGCTCGTAATAGATTCGGAATTTGTACAGTAGATTGTAGCGGTCTGGTTTCATGATGTAGTGTGGGGAAAGTTTTGTGGCAATGTTAAGTTTGATGACAGATCTTCATTGTTTTGTTGTCCATGTATAGTTCATAGGGTTGTTATAGATCGTGACATATATTTTTCTTGAGACGATCACACTATAGGTAAAAATAAAGCTAGATAGGAAACATTGGTTCCAAATATCCAAAAGTTCCATCCATGGCTGCAACTTCAGCAAATGTTGCATCAGGGGTGTTGCAAATTTCAAGCAATTCATGATGGCTATCTTTAAGAGGCATTTGATCAAACCAAGCATCCCCCAAGAAGATGGTTCTCTTGCCATTGCCAATCACCATATCTCTCTCTTTCAAATATATTCCTTTAACCAGTGGCATATCACCCCTACAAGTTGAGTCTCTAGGTCTTTTTTTATTGCAGAAATGCCTTACTCTTCTAGATTTTTTCTCATAAAATCCTGGCATGGTCCTTCCTCTCTTTCCAGACGCCACCACACATTAGACTAATATTGAATTTGTAAAGATTTCTCACTCCCAAACCACCCTTTTTCCTTGGTTTACACACATATCCCCATTTGATCAGATGATACCTTTCTTGTTTGCACCACCATACCAGGAAGAATGCTTTAGTGGGTTTATCTAATACTTTCATTAGTTTTATGAAGAAGCATCATACACAATTGGATACATAGATAGAATTGAAATGCAAGAAGATACTCTAACCACTCTCCCGCCAATGGACAGAGCACCTCCTATCCACCCATCCATTTCCTTTTTCAACTTTTCTCCTAGGAAAGTCATCTCTGCAACCGTGCATCTTCTATGATAGATTGGAACCCCAAAATATTTAATGGGCCAATTCCCTTTCTGACAATTAAGCAGTTCAGCATAATAAAAAAGCCTCACATCATCTTCCAATTCCCTTTATTGCTCTTCCCGACCACATATTGTTGCTGATTCGTGTACTCTGGTAGTTTTTTGTTGGTCCGATTGTGGTGTGGTCGATGTGTGCCTCGCACCGGCCTCGCCTGGGTACGATTTTCTCCTTTCTTCTTTTTGCGGTTCGTCCCTGTAACACCCCAGTTTAAGTTAATCTTTTATTAGGGTTTGTTTGTGCATCATGAGCATCATGTTTTAAATTGTGCATTGAATAAAATAGATAAAACCCTAAAACTCTAACCTTCCCCCCCTCTTTGAAGCATTCAAAATAGGTTTTGAACTTTGAAAAGTATCAAAGTGTATGGGTCCCAAATTGTCTAAAGGGGTTCCTACAATATTTTATATATTTTGAAAATCTTCTGGTACTTTTGAACTAATTCAAAACAGATTCAAAATAGAAATACAAACAGATCTTGTAATTAGAAAATAGAAAAATATCTGGACAAAAAAAGGGTTTCTAACCTAATCACCACAGCCCTCCCTCCCTCTCTTTCTGTCTCGGCCCAGCCAAAGCCCATCCCAGCCCAAAGCCTGCTTACCCCTTCGTCGTCTTCCTCCTCGATGAGAAGCTGCTCGCTGGAGCCTCCACCGCCCTCCACCGCTGCCACGATGCGCTCCCGCGCCGCGATGCCCGCCGCCGATCTCTGGAGAGGATAAGAACCGCGATGTGCTCTTCCCTCTCTCCTCATCCCCATATTCCCCTCTCCCTGGCTCTGTGTTGCTCGCGCACTGAAGAAGAACCCTAGCTCCGGCCAGGACCTCGCCGTTCCCGTCGTTCCAGGCCTCCCCTCCCCCGTTTGAGGCCACCGTCATGTCTGCCATCGTTGACTAGGTCGATTGCCCCTACACGCTCAAGCCGGAGAGCCCCTATCGACGCAATCGAACCCTCTGACTCCAACAAGCTCCGCCACCGTCGTCGTCGAATCCGGCCGCGTCCGACCTTGCCTGGCCTCTCCGACCCTTCCTCAGCAACCGTGGTGATCCACTGGTCCTGCGAGACCTCGCCTTCTTCCCTCTCTCACTTTGTATCCTCTTATCATCGACGACCAGTGCCCGCCGCCGCGTGAGCTCGTCGTCGGCCATGGTCCGTTGACCATTAGCAAGCAGCGCCGCTAGAATCTAGTTCGCCTCGCTATGCTGCGTTGAACCTGCCCCTCCGCGCTTCCCAGGCCGCCCTCCTTCGCCGTCTGCCGTCGCCATCTGGCGTGTACGCCGGCGAGCTGACGTGGTCCCGCGTGGCGTCTGCGTGGCCGCCGCGTGGAGATGACGTGGCTAACCCGCTGCCTTCCAGCGTGGCTAGCTGAGGTGGCCCTAGGGCCCCTCTGTCAGTCACTGCGGCTGGGTAAGCCTCGGTGTAAAAATAATTAAACCCCCAGCTGATGTCATGGTGACGTAATAAACCATTTTTAAATTGATTTATAATTCCAGAAAATAATTAAATATTGTAAAATTCATATCTTATTATTTATAATTCAGAAAAATACAAATAATATATCAAAATATTCAGAAAAATGAGACCGATCTATTTAACCTATAATCATGCATTGTTAATAAACTAAAATGACAAGTTTAATTAGAGAACATATTAACCCCTCGCATGTGTTCCGGAGTTTCCCCGAGTTAGGGTTTGCGCCCCTCGGAACCCCGATTAATTTGTCGAGCATGTTTTAGGGTTTCAATTCAATATAATTTAACTTGTCATATCATCATCCTTGTTTGAGCATTGCATCGATGCCATGTGTTAATTGTGTTGGAGATATGCCCAAGAGGCAATAATAAAGTGGTTATTATCATATCTTCACACTTATGATAAATGTTTACATACCATGCTATAATTGTATTAACCGGAAACATTAATACTTGTGTGATTTGTAAACTAAAATAAGAGTCCCTAGTAAAGCCTCTTGTTAAACTAGCTTGTTGGTTAATATATGATCATGGTTTCCTGATCATGAACATTGAGATGTTATTAACAACAGGATCATATCATTAGGAGAATGATGTGATGGACATACTCCTATAGATAAGCGTAGCATAAAGATCAAGTCATTTCAATAGTTCAATTGCTATATGCTTTCTGATACATAGTAACCTAATTCCTTCGACCATGAGATCATGCATATCACCTTTTCCGGATGGATACTTTGATGTCATCAAACACCACACCGTAACTGGGTGGCTATAAAGGTGGCATTAAGTGTTCGGAAAGTATTGGTTGAAACACATGGATCAAGAGTGGGATTTGTCCATCCTCATGACGGATAGATATACTCTGGGCCCTCTCGGTGGAATGTCATCCAATTAGCTTGCAAGCATGTGACTTGGTCACAAGGGATCACATATCACGGAGCGAAAAGAGTACTTATCAAGATGTGAGGTTGAACTAGGTATGCGGAGATACCGACGATCATAACCGGATAAGTAACATATCGTGAGACAAAGGGAAATTGGTATCGTATGTAAGTGGTTCATTCGATCGCAAAGTAATCGTAGAAATATGTGGGAGCCATATGAATTTCCAGATTCCTCTATTGGTTATTGTTCGAGAAGTGTCTCGATCATGTCCGCATAATTCACGAACCGTAGGGAGACACACTTAAGGATTCGACGTTGTTTGAGTAGTTATGGTATTATGAGAAAGAGACCGAATGTTGTTGAGTCTCGGATGGGATCCGGATATCACGAGGTGATCCGGAATGGTCCGGAGAATAAGATTCATATAAGGAAAGTCCGTTTGAGTTCGGGAATGATTCCTGTTTTCATCGGAATGTTCTAGAAGGTTCGGATTGTCCCAACTCGGGGAGGGTACATGAGTGTGTCATTACTCATTGAATGATTGCATCATGTACTAAGTGTTATTGCTGTCCCAAATAAAGGATTAAATTGAATCCTAAAAGCAGAAAGTCAAATGTCGGTTTGAAAGTCAAAGCCAAAACAAGAAACGTGGGAAACAAGCAAGAGGAGTTGGAACCAACTGGAGGAGGAGTTGGACTCCTCAGCGGCGCCAGCCCAAGGCCGAGTTGGGGAGGGACTCCCTCCCTCCCCTGGCGCGCCATGACCCCCCTCCCATAAAAGGAGGGGCAGGGCTCCTCCAATTGACATAACTTTCTACTCTAGATCTCCGGTTTAGAGCTGTTTTGGTTTAGAGCTTCTAATTGCTTTAGCCAACAGTTTAGAGCCTTCTAATTGGTTTAGAGCCTTCTAATTGGTGTGTCTAATTACTAGACCACTAATAGCCTCTCTCATAAACTCCACCATACTCGCACCGGCTTAAGGCGAAGCCCTGCGGGATCTCCCCTCTACTTCCGGTACCACGCCGTTGTCTTTGCCGAATCGAGGAGAGTGCTACAACCTCCGCTTTCTTTGGAACAAGGAGAGGAAGGTCTTCGTCGAAATCGAACGTGTGACCGATTGCGAGGCGCTTAGGAGCGTGGCCGGAAGGATCGTCTCGCGATCTTGAGATCGGAAGTGTCGACTACATCACCCACGAGAATCTGCTCGTTAACCGCTTTGGAATCTTCGAGGGTGAGTTCCTCTATCGACTCGTTGCTACAATCTAGTAGATAGATCTTGGCTTGTTTGTTTGTATGCGATAGAAAATTTTTGTTTTCCATGCTCTACGAACCCTCTGAAGGGTATCGAGCCGTGTCTATATGTAGATCTGTTGCAGAGTAGAACACAATGGTCATTGTGGGCGTTGATGCTTTTATTGTAGATTGCTTTTGTGTACTTTGCATCTTGCGGTATGTTGGGATGAAGCTCGGGCTAACCTTACATGACATCGTTCATGAGACTTGCTCCACGCTTGACATGCAACTTGTATTGCATAAGTGGCTTTATGGGTGCATGTTTCTCCTAGCATAGTTAAGATCCAATTTACAACGGGTAATCAACAATGCTAGTATCAATGTTGTGGTTCTTGTTCGTAGTTAGAACGACACTTATTAACAGCCCAAGCCACGTAAAACATGCAAAGAAAGTAGAGGCGTCTAACTTTGTTTTGCGAGGGTGTCTGTGATGTGATATGGCCATGATTGTGATTATATATGATGTATGCAATGTTCCTTATTGTAAGTCGGCAACCGGGGAGCCATATGGTTGTCTTTAATTTCGTTAAGACCAGCGTGTCTATTCAAAGTAGTTGTAATAGTTGAAGCCGTGGGCGACAACCATGGAGAAGCGTCATTGACCTTGATGCAATGCGGTGATGATGGAGATCATGTTCGTGCTTGAAGATGGAGATCGGAAGCACAAAGAAGAAAGGCCATATCATATCACATATTATGAATTGCATGTGATGTTAATCCTTTATGCATCTTGTATTGCTTAGTAGACGACGGTAGCATTATAAGATGATCCCTCATGCACATGAATTTCAAGTCATAAAGTGTTCACCCTTAGTTAGCACCGTTGCTAAAGCTTGTTGTTTCGAAGCACCACGTGATGATCGGGTGTGTTAGATTCTACAAGTGTATACAACGTGAGCAAGCCAGATTTGCTCATGTGGAAAATAAGGTTTGATCTTGACGAGCCTAGCATGTACAGACATGGCCTCAGGAACACGGATTACCGAAAGGTAGAGCATGAGTCATATAGTAGATATGATGAACATGTTGATTGTTCGCCATTGAAGCTATATCAACTCTCGTGATGATCGGTTTTGATGTGGTGGATTTGGTTCGTGTGATCACTAAAACAATGTGAGGGATATTGTTTTGAGTGGGAGTTCACCTAGATTAATTTAATTATTAATTAGAACTCAATTTATCATAAACTAAATCAAAGTGAATTTGCATAGTTGTTGTAGTCATTGGCATCCGTTTACCACCTTGCGCTTAGTTATAATTGAGATGATAGAACTATAGAATTCTGGTTAGTTACTTTCTGTTGGTATCGTATTGTTTTGAAGTGTTAATCTAAAAGTTTAAAAGTCCTATTGCAAACTTTCGTAAAGTTCGGTTACTCCATGAAGTTTAATAATTAGTATTAAATCAAGAGTAACAATTCCAAGTGTTAGTATATAAGTATCATGTTTGTCTCCATGATTCTTGATATTCAAAGGATTCTCCTAATATCAAGGTTATCTAAGGATCTGAAAGAGTTGTTTCAGAAACCATGATGTGTTAAAGATATTGTGATATCTCAAACGAAGTTTTGGTTGCAACATGATAGAGTATAATATGGCTAAAGTCATGTTCTCATATTTGATGAGAATTTGCGAAAGGTTGTGGACACTTGTTGTCCTAATCCTCCAAAAGGTTTTGGATAACAACATTATACTCATAATTCATCGTTATAAGCTAATAGTAGCTTGATCATGGACGATTCCATGATAAGGATGAATAATTGATGTAGGTAAAATATTTACTACACTAAGAGATTGCTAAAGAAAGGAATTTGAAAGAACACCAAACATTTGATGATGGTGATCTACTTCAAAGTGCAAGTCCAAAGACATTGGTATTTAATCGACACGCTTTGGACTATGTGTCATATGTATGACTCCACTATTGATATTGATAGATTCTTTCAAATGTAAAAGGAAATCTTGAAGAGAATCTCATAAATATATGGCGAGAAAAGAAAAGATTAGAATTGTTCAATTTAAGTATATAGATGATATACATGTTATGGCTATATTCTTTGCTTATTAAACAAATGTGGTTCTTAAGTATTTGATCTGAATTTGTTGGTATGAATCGTCATACGAAACAATGTAATTCATGAACTACTGGCCTAAGTAATTAGCAAAGAATATGTGATGATGTTCATCGAGAACAAATAAAAGGGTTATTGTGTTGCTCGTTAAACATCAAAGCTTGCCTTCAAGATTTGTTTTATCAGGTGTTATGAGAACAAAAGGGTTGTTCAAATAATTGCCGCAATCCATAAAAGATGGATGATTCACAAATCTCGTTGGAAAAATCACATCCATAAAGCGAATGCTAAAGATGTCGAAAGACAAATTGATTGAAAAGATCACTTAGGAAGTGACATCGCGTTTAAATTATATTGGAAAGAAAACATGAAGAAACTCCATATGTATGGAATTTTGGAGTCTTTTGATTTTGATCAAATGACGCTTGTGAAACTTTCCTGAGATAATTAAAACTTCGTTCATAGGCCAAAAGGAACGAAAGACTAGCTTATTGGAATTTGTACATATTGTTGTACGAAGTCCATTATGTGTAGTCAAGAGCGATGGATTTCAACTTCATATGCTTTCTCCGAAAATTTGAGTGAATATATGAATATTTACTTAATAAGGATGAAGCATGAAACATTTGAAAAGTTCAAAGACTTTCAAGATGAAGTGCAAAATCATTGTAACAAGAATATAAAGCTTTATGATAAAGATCATAAAGGAAGATATTTGAGTTACAGAGTTTAGCATAATACCTAAGATTTAAAGGAATCGTTCCGTGGATTTGCATTTTCCCGAAACACCATAAGAGTATGGAGTGTTCGAGATATGTAATTAAACCTTGTTTGACATGGTAAGATCGAAGGTGTAATTCATAAAACTGCCATTATATTTTAAAGATTAAAAGCTTTAGAGATTACCGTTTTCCTTTGAAAAGAGCTTCATCATAATCCGTTGAAATGACACCATATAAGGTTATGGTTTGGAATAAAACCCAAGTTGTCTTTTCTTAAACATTGGTATGCTATACATAAGAAAGATGTTTGCAACCAAAGTCGGATGAATCTGTCTTTGTTAAGTATTCCTCCATAAACACCGGAGACAAAAGTGTTTGTTGCTTAGAACGTCAATTTTCTTTGAGAAGGAATTTTTTCGTGAAAAGTTAAGTGGGAGGACAATAGAACTTTGATAAGGTTAAAGAACCTTAGCTATATGTGCAAAGTTACTTGTGCGAAAAGTGTTTCGGAGGCAACAATGCTCATGGCTCACGTGCCTCAAAAGGTTGTGGTCACGGAGATCTAAGTTCCTATTGAAACAAGTAGATCGGGTAAACAATCAAATACCAAGATTTGAGGGTTGAATCATTATTTGAGAATAATGAACCGACTACATGCAAAGAAGCGATGATGGGCCCTGACTCCGTCAAATGGCTTGAAGCCATAAAATCCGTGATAGTTCCATACACGAGAAATCAAGTTTTGAACTTGAAGGACCCTCGAGAAAGGTGTAAGACCTTACAGTTGTGTTTGGATCTATAAATAAATAGACATGGATGTTGCACATCTATGAAATAGTCGACATGTTGGGAAAGAGTTCACAACAATGTTCAAAGGTTGACTATGACAAGATCTGATCTTTCATAGTGATATTTAGTCTAGACGGATTAATGTAGCAACCACTACATATAATTTTGTTATATGGTAGTAGAATAAACAAAACAAGTTCTTCTAATAGAATCGCTACCTAGGACATGTGCATAACACGGTCCATAGGGTTTTGTTAATTCAAAGGATGCTAAAAGCATATGCAAACTTCAATGGTTGAAGTGAGCATCATGAGTTGGAATCTTCACTATGATGAAACTGTTAAAGAGTTTAATTTCATCGAGACAATGAAGATGCTTGCGTTTGCAAGAAATTAAGTGGGGCGCTAAGACATATTTCTAATACATTATGTGGAGGACATATTGTTGATTAGAAAAGATGTATCTTTATTAACACATATTAAGAATTTCATCCCGATGAAAGACTTAGGCAAAACCAAATATTAGGCATCAATAGATGCTAATATGGTTGTGCCGAAGTACATAGACGAGATATTGAATGAGTTCAATATAGAAACTACAAGAGAGGTTCTTGTCGCACGTAAAGGATTGAATAAGTTCAATGTTGATGATATATTCAAGTGTATTGACATTTGGTAAAGTGAAACAAATAATCAAGTATAGATTGATACTTGATGTATGAAATCACAAAAGAGTATTTATATCAATCATCTTGATATGTACAAATCAGATATGTCCTATGCTCTAAATGTTGTGAGCATATACCAGAATGATTTGTAAGATGATCATTGGACAATAGTAAGGATATTCTTATGATCTTTTGGAAGAACTAAGAGTATATTATTTGTAAAAGTGACAAATAGATAGTTAGTTCATTGTAAGAGTACTACATTGATACTAGCTTTGTCGCAAAGTACAAATTAAGTTTATCTCAATCTAAACTAAGGGTGGCACAATATAATGGAAAGTGAGTTCCATAATGGATTTGGATGAGTTCCAAAGTTAAGACATTGTGAGATACTACAACAAAAGGCTAAGTATATGACTGCTATTATAGCGTAAAAGAGGGCATTTGTGTCAAGTAGTTTGTTATCAAACTAGGTGTAGTTCACAGAGGATAATACTATGAAGATATATTGTGCGACAATATTATCAACATGTTTTAACCCCAAAGAACTAAAGGTCACCGAAAGACCAAATTTATACAAAGCCATCTCATTAGAGAATGAGTGATGCGTGAAGACGCAAAGACATGCAATTACACACGGACGGAAGTGTCGATCCGGAGATCGATTGACCACTAGCAATCGTGTACATACAACACCGTAAAGCCATAGGTGTTGAATACACAAAGGTTTGAAACTAGATTATTGACTCTAGTGCAAGTGGGAGACTGTTGGAGATATGCCCAAGAGGCAATAATAAAGTGGTTATTATCATATCTTCACACTTATGATAAATGTTTACATACCATGCTATAATTGTATTAACCGGAAACATTAATACTTGTGTGATTTGTAAACTAAAATAAGAGTCCCTAGTAAAGCCTCTTGTTAAACTAGCTTGTTGGTTAATATATGATCATGGTTTCCTGATCATGAACATTGAGATGTTATTAACAACAGGATCATATCATTAGGAGAATGATGTGATGGACATACTCCTATAGATAAGCGTAGCATAAAGATCAAGTCATTTCAATAGTTCAATTGCTATATGCTTTACGATACATAGTAACCTAATTCCTTCGACCATGAGATCATGCATATCACCTTTTCGGATGGATACTTTGATGTCATCAAACACCACCGTAACAATGTGGTGGCTATAAAAGTGGCATTGAGTGTTGAGAAAGTATTGGTTGAAACACATGGATCAAGAGTGGGATTTGTCCATCCTCATGACGGATAGATATACTGGGCCCTCTCGGTGGAATGTCATCCAATTAGCTTGCAAGCATGTGACTTGGTCACAAGGGATCACATATCACGGAACGAGAAAAGAGTACTTATCGATGTGAGGTTGAACTAGGTATGCAGAGATCTAGCGATCATAACCGGATAAGTAACATATCGTGAGACAAAGGGAAATTGGTATCGTATGTAAGTGGTTCATTCGATCGCAAAGTAATCGTGAGAAATATGTAGAGCCATATGAATTTCCAGATTCCTCTATTGGTTATTGTTAGAAGTGTCTCGATCATGTCGCATAATTCACGAACCGTAGGGAGACACACTTAAGGATTGACGTTGTTTGAGTAGTTATGGTATTATGAGAAAGAGACCGAATGTTGTTCGAGTCTCGGATGGGATCCGGGATATCACGAGGTGATCCGAATGGTCCGGAGAATAAGATTCATATAAGGAAAGTCCGTTTGGAGTTCGGAATGATTAGGTGTTTTCATCGAATGTTCTAGAAGGTTCGGATTGTCCAAGACTCGGGGAGGGTACATGAGTGTGTCATTACTCATTGAATGATTGCATCATGTACTAAGTGTTATTGCTGTCCCAAATAAAGGATTAAATTGAATCCTAAAACAGAAAAGTCAAATGTCCAGTTTGAAAGTCAAACTGCCAAAACAAGAAACTGTGGGAAACAAGCAAGAGGAGTTGGAACCAACCTGGAGGAGGAGTAGGACTCCTCAGGCGCCCAGCCAGGCCGAGTTGGGGAGGGACTCCTCCCTCCTGGCCAGCATGACCCCCCTCCCATAAAAGGAGGGGCAGGGCTCCTCCAATTGACATAACTTTCTACTCTAGATCTCCGGTTTAGAGCTGTTTTGGTTTAGAGCTTCTAATTGCTTTAGCCAACAGTTTAGAGCCTTCTAATTGGTTTAGAGCCTTCTAATTGGTGTGTCTAATTACTAGACCACTAATAGCCTCTCATAAACTCCACCATACTTGCCGGCTTAAGGCGAAGCCTGGGATCTCCCTCTACTTAGGTACCACGCCGTTGTCTTTGCCGAATCGCGAGAGTGCTACAACCTCCATTTTCTGGAACAAGGGAGAGGAAGGTCTTCGTCGAGTATCGAACGTGTGACCGACTGCGGGAGCGCTGCCGGAACGTGGCGCCGGAAGGATCGTCTACGCGATCTTGAGATCGGAAGTGTACGACTACATCACCCACGAGAATCTGCTCTCGTTAACCGCTTTGGAATCTTCGAGGGTGAGTTCCTCTATCGACTCGTTGCTACAATCTAGTAGATAGATCTTGGCTTGTTTGTTTGTATGCGATAGAAAATTTTTGTTTTCCATGCTACGAACCCCTACAAATTGTTTCCCCTTTATTTCCGGTGTTCCGTTCTTCCCGATAGAATACGATATCGAGATCGAGATCGAAGACCGAGGACAAGACCATCGAAGATCGATGAACAATACTTGACCAACTATAACCAAGTCAAGTACAAGCTTCTGAAGATCTGTTTATCCCCTATTAACTGGCAAAGGCAAGCATAGCCCCACCATGATATAATCCTATGATTTCGAAAGCATTTCAATTCTTGCCATGATGCATACGATTCTACTGTGGTCTTTTATCGATAGATATAGTATCCTATCTATTGCATTACTCGCTTTGAGCTTATATTACCTGATCTACTGCTCCTAGCATAACTAGGTTTGGCTTGTGTGCACTGCTAGAGCTTGTTCTGTGTCTTGCTTAGCCATGCATAGTTGTTGAGTCTGGTCCATCCAGGTGATGTATCAGATGTAGAGAATCTAGTATGATAGGAGAACGTGATGATATGAGATCGGTGATATGAGTTAAACATGCTAAGGCTTGTATGGGAGGCCGCGGTGGGATGTGGTTTTTCTAGTCCCATGCTCGCCAACCCTAGGACCCCGGGAGTTCTCTACTTTGGAACCAAGACGAG
The DNA here is from genome assembly GCA_030063025.1 of Avena longiglumis. Taxonomy (NCBI): domain Eukaryota; kingdom Viridiplantae; phylum Streptophyta; class Magnoliopsida; order Poales; family Poaceae; genus Avena; species Avena longiglumis. The sequence goes on from CP125977.1 coordinate 476,076,042, forward strand.
CGTACAACCACATGGGGCCTGGAAAACCTCACGAGTGACTAACTTGCCTAGTCTGATCCATGGGTCCGTAGTTAGATTTTTGGCATATGCATATTTGGATGGGTTTAAGGTGGTGCATCATACAGGGAGTGACCAAGGAGGAAGGAGGCTCCAGGAGTACTCCCGATCCTTGGACATAGAGATATGGGCTGATGGAACCCTTTCTTGGAGACTCATGGATTTAGGCGAAAGCAAGGTAAAGGTCGTGTCTAACCACCCTTTGTCGGCCTTCCAAGGAAGATGGCTAATCATTGTGGCATTAAGAGAAGGTTAGTACATGTGGGTAAATTTGTATACCCCTGCAGGGTATTAATCTTTCGGAAAGCCGTGTCCGCGGTTATGGACGACTTGGGAAAGGACGGGAGATCATAGAGAATTATAACCTAATCGTAAAACTTGGTAGATCAATGTGTGCTTAAGGATGCTTCCTCATGGGTACGAGGGGGTGATCCTAGTTGGTCGATGATGATGATTGGTGGATATCAAAAGATGATGATCAATGTTTCGGAGACGTCGCTCTCTTATCCCCTTTTAAAATACTCTGATTAGACGAGCTTCTTCTCCCTCTTGTTTTATAAACAAAAGATGGCTTTATGAAAAACAACTCCATCAGCCATAAGTCTTGCGGAGTACACCCTGTACTCACCCTTGCTTTGTTGATACTTTTGGCAGAGTAAGTGTTCACCTGAAGGTGAGTTCCGTACTACATCGACATCGAAGAGTAGCTTGGGGTTCCCGGCCGGTAGCCTGGAATCTATGGGCTGGGACGTCATCGTTATGCTTCAGGCCTCTTGGGCCATTTGTTAAGTTTGCTATACTTAATAGCATAAATTGCCTTTCGTTGTTTGATGTTTGTGGTCAGTGACCTCTGCTTGTAATAATTTGGTTCTCTGCTCAGTTATGAGCTTGCTGTAATAAATTTTGTGTCGTAGGGTCACTGCTGTGTTATCGATTCTTCACTGGATATTCTCGATCTCAAGGTTAAGCATATTTCAGACGGAGGTCTGGGATTTGTTTAGCCCTGATCCCGGGGGTGTCACAGTTCTTGGTATCAGAGCAGTACCGACCGTAGTAAAACCTTGCTACTGGTCGATGTTGAGTCTAGTGGTTGTGAAAACTATTTTAAAAAGCTGAAAAGTATTTGCGAAAACTCTAGTATGCTTCTTTTACTCCTTATCCAATTTCGCTCTAACTCTGGGTTATCTTATCTTGTATTGGCTTTGGAAAAGTTTTGATATCTCTTCTAGTCTTTCAAAACTTAGGTGCCTTCTTGGCATGTCGTTTCTAAGCCAGTTGACCTAGTGTTGAATTCTTTAGAGTTGTGTGTGTTGTGAATTCCTTGTTCCCCTTTGCTCTTGTTCATCTGAGAGAATTCTTTCCATCATAATCTCTCTATCTTTTGGACCCACAATATTATATTGTAGGTTCCACAGTGTTCTGTTCTAGGCTTCGAGGTTTTATTTCGCCTCGTGTGCCTCCTTTTTACTTGTTCGGGTACTTCAGAAGTTGTATCTTCTTTTGGAAGCTACCTTGTGGTTACTACCTTGCAGTGCACACTATGTCACTCAAGTAGTAGTTACTCCTTTCTTTAGGTTTTAACCCTTGGACTTGAACTTAAGATCCCCGATTGTGCTGGAATCTGGTGTCGTGAATCTTGTACATGAAGCTGACCTTTAACCCAAGATCCATTCATTTGACCCCTGTTGCCAATGTTGACACGTTACACCAGTATGGCTGGTACTATAATTCTAGCCTTCAAGCTTGTGGTTATTTTCATGATCAAATCGTTACAATTAAGGACTTCCCCTACCACATGCTATGGCAGATGTTCTTTAACGGAACCAAATAGATCACGACAAGAGTACTCCTCGTGAGTCTCGCATCTATACTCGTGACTCTGCCACACCTTTCCCCTTCCTTGCATTGGTTTTCGGAAGATTGTTAATCTATGCATCCACATCTCGGGATTCTATCCTGAGCATGTTCACCTTTTTCCCTTGTTGTTTTTCGACCTTTGTTTACCGGTTGGTAGCCAAGTAGTAACTTGCATTGGTGTCTTCCGATGTAAGATACTCTTGTGGTCCGTCATGACAAACCATTTCGGAATGTCTAGGAGAAACAAACTCCAGTACCTCGTCATATCTAGGACCAGGTCAAAGTGTTGTAATCCGTAGATCAAGAGGCATTGATTAGCTTCTATCTGTTCTATCTTAAAGTATCACACTCTTCTATACTAAGAGGTCGTGTTAAGTTCCATGACCCCTTAATGAAGTGATACTTTACACAACGTTACCCACCCTTCCTCGAGCTTTCGCGCTCGTGAGTGATGCGTGTGAGTAATAATGTGGCCATCTGAGATTCTTAGCAATTATTATTGTTTTGAACTTCAAGGACATTTGTGTCATTCTTAGCGTGGTTGGTTAACCCTATCACTAAGCAAAGCATGATCGTGCTACCAAGTCTGTTATCCAGGTGCACTCTCTTCGGTCAAAGAGTTAGGTTTGTGCTGAAACTCTAAGACTATGTCTCCTTGCCTTACAAAGCAAGTTCCTGTTGGAATTATGCCCTAGAGGCAATAATAAAGATGTTATTATTATAATTCTTGTTCATGATAATGTTTATATTCCATGCTAGAATTGTATTAAGCGGAAACTTTAATACTTGTGTGGTTTGTGAACAACACCGTGTCCCTAGTACGCCTCTATGGACTAGCTCATTGATCAATGATGGTTAAGATTTCCTAACCATAGACATGAGTTGTCAATTGATAATGAGATCATATCATTGGGAGAATGATATGATGGACATATCCAAACTAAGCGAAGCAATTAGATCGTGTCATCGTGTTCGTCTTTGCGAAGCTTTTCTTATGTCAAATATTGTATTCCTTAGACCATGAGATAATACAAATCCCTGGTATCGGAAGAAAGCTTTGAGGTCATCAAACATCATCCTATGAGAGGGTGATCATAAAGGTGTCTCTCGGGTGATCGGAAAGTATCTGTTGGGTTGTATGTATCAAGATGGGATTTGTCCCTCCCAAGTTGGAGAGATATACTTCGGGCCCACTCGGTAATCGATATCAACACCGCTTGCAAGCATGTGGTTAAGGAGTTAATCACAAAGTGATATCGGATTACGGAACGAGTAAAGTACTTGCTGTGAACGAGATTGAACTAGGTATGACGATGCAAGCGATTGAATCTCGTGCAAGGAAAATATCTCGTTACGAAGGGAATATATATATGGGATTGATTGAATCCTGGCATCGTGATTCATCTGATATGATCATCGATGAATGTGTGGGAGTCAATATGGGTTTCCGCACCTACGTTGATTATTGATAGAAGATCATGTCTGCATATTCTCGAACCCGCAGGGTCACACACTTAATGTGTCTCGACGCTAGGATAGATTGGATAATTGGTTTATGAGTTTTTGTTCGGAGTCTCGAATGGGACCCGGGACATCACGAGAGGTTCCGGAGTGGTCTGGAGAATAAGATTCATATAAGGCAGTGCAGTTTTTTGAGTTCGGAATTGTTCCTGGTTAATCGGTATTGTACCGGAAGCTTCTAGAACCTTCCGGAAGGGGACCAACGTGGCCCCACCTTCCGGGAGGGGGCATGGGCCTATGAGGGAGTGCCTTGGCCGCATTGGGCAAGGGGCACAAGGCCCCATAGGGCCCAGCCGGCCTAGAGAGGTTTAAACTCGAGATAGACCTTCTAGAAGGGGGGTTTCCTTGCCCCCCACTCCTTCTCCTTGGGACCGCCGGTTTGGCTTGGGGGAGGGGGCTAGGGTTGCAGCCGCCCACCCCTATATATAAAGAGGGCTGGGGGCGCACCACCCCCTCACACCTTCCCCTCCAAGAGCTAGTCGTCCTGCTGCCCTCCTCTCTCCCTCCCGACTGTTTGTAGGCGAAGCCCTGCTGCAGAAATTCTCCACCATATACACCACGCCGTCGTGTTGTAGATCCAATCCGTCTCTCCACCATACTTGCTGGTCCGAGGAAGGAGGAGACGTCGAGGTGCTTCACGTGTGATCCTCACGGAGGCACCGCCACTTGTGGTGCTAGATCGGATCGGATCGCGAGGAGGAGAAGCGAGTACGACTACATCACCCACGTTCCGTTTAACGAGCGTTGTCACCGAATCTTCAAGGGTATGAAGATCTAATCCAATCTCTCTCATTGTTTGCATCTCCTAGATTAGATCTTGACTTTCCCTCTGTTCGCATCCGTAGAAAATTTTGATTTACTATGCCGCGAAACCCTTCAGTGGTATCAGAGCTAGATCTATGCGTAGATGTGTTTCACGAGTAGAACGCAACATGGTTGTTGCGGGCGTTGATGTTTTCTGTTGCAAGCCTCTTGTTTGTGTTCTTCTTATGACGCGGGATAGTGAGATTGAAGCGGTCCATGCCAACCTTACGCGATGTCGTTCGCGAGACCGGCTCCGCACTTGACGTGTGGCTTGTTCCACACATGCGGCTGGTGGATGTCAGTTTCTCTCACTATAGTTGTCATGGGATTAACACCGGAGTTTGGCAACCATAATATCACCGTTGTGGCTTTCCATAGGTAAGAATCGTTCTGAGCATCTACTCCCATAAGCCACGTAAAACATGCAACAACAAAGTAGAGGCGTCTAACTTGTTTTTGCAGGGAGTGTTTTCTGTGATATGGTATGGCCCAAGATGTGATGTGTAAAATGTATGCGATGATCATGCTTTGTAATGTTTCACGACTTGCATGTCGATGAGTACACAACCGGCAGGAGCCATATGGTTGTCTTTATAATTGTGTATGACCTGTGTGTCAACTTCTTATACGCCATGTAATAGTTTCACTTTATCGCTAAGTAGTTAGCAATAGTTGTAGTTGCTATTCGTGGTGGAGGCAATCATGGTGGAGTGATGGAGATCATGCCGGAACGCACAAGATGGAGATCATTGCGCGAGGATTGGCTATACCATGTCACATAAAGTTATATGCATGTGATGTTTATCCCTTTATGTATCTTATTATGCTTAGATCGCGACAGTAGCATTATAAGATGATTCCTCACTTAAAGATCAAGATAAAACTGTGTTCTCCCAAGTATGCACCATTGCGAAAGTTCGTCGTGTCCAAGCATCACGTGATGATCGGGTGCTATAGACTCTACGCCACATACAACGGGTGCAAGCCGCTTTTGCACACGGAAATACTTGGGTCTAGCTTGACGAGCCTAGCATGTACAGACATGGCCTCGGAACACAAGAACCGAAAGGTTAAGCATGAGTCATATGAATGATATGATCGACACTTTGTTGTCCACCATTGAAACCACATCTCTTCTCGTGATGATCGGATTAGGTGTGGTGAATTTGGATCGTGTTCACTAAACAACTTGAGGGATGTTGAATTTAGTGGGAGTTCATCTAGTAATTTGATTAAATTGAACTATTTATCATGAACATAGTCTAAATTGTACTTGCAAATACTGTAGATCACATGGCCAAATCCAACTTCAACTTCAACGTTTTTGCTGAGAAGGAAAAGCTTAGAAACAATGGGTCTAACTTCACCAATTGGTTCCGCAATCTAAGAATCATTCTGTCTGGAGGACAAAAGGACTATGTCCTTGGGAAAGCGTTAGGTGACCCCGCAATCGCTACCGGCTTATGAGAAAGTTGTCTATCATCACAAGAAAGATGATTATGGTGTGATTAAGAGAACCATGTTGTTTGCTATGGAACCGGAGCTTCAAAATCGTTTTGAAACCTATCCCGGGCCCTTTGAGATTCTCGAGGAGCTGAAAACCATGTTTCAGACTCAAGCCCGTTCTGAGAGATATGAGATCTCTGAGAAGTTCTTTAACTGCAAGATGGAGGAAGGGAGTTCCGTTAGCGAGCACGCCATTAAGATGACGGGCTACACTCAACGCCTTGAGCAACTGGAATGCACGATTCCAGAGGAGCTCAAGATTGACAGGGTTCTGCAATCACTCCCTCCCAGCTACAAAAGTTTTGTAGTGACTCATAATCAGATTGGTTCCATTGGTACGATCACCGAGCTCTTCGCAAAGCTAAAGGCCGCGGAAGTGGACATCAAAAAGGATAATCATGTGTTGATGGTCAACAAGCCCACCTTCAAGAAAGGTAAGGGTGCAAAGAAGCCCTTCAAGAAAGGCGTCGGCAAGCGCTGCTGTTCTCGCCGAGAAGAAGCTCAGGTCTGGTCCTAAACCGGACACTGAGTGCTTCTATTGCAAGGACAAGGGTCACTGGAAGCGCAACTGTCCGAAGTACTTAGCGGACAAGAAGGCTCGCACCATCAAAGGTATATTTTATATACATGTTATTGATGTTTTCCTTACTAGCCCTCATTGTAGTGCCTGGGTATTTGATACCGGTTTAGTTGCTAATATTTGTAACTCGAAACAGGAGCTACGGAATAGACGGCGGCTTGCGAGGGATGAGGTGACGATGCGCGTTGGCAACGGATCAAGAGTTGATGTGATGGCTGTCGACACACTCTCCTTAGTTTTACCTTCGGGATTAGTTTTGAACCTTAATAAATGTTATTATGTGCCTGCGTTGAGCATGAACATTATTTCTAGATCTTGTTTATTGCAAGACGGTTATTCATTTAAATCGGAGAATAATGGTTGTTCTATTTATATGAGTAACATCTTTTATGGTCATGCACCTATTGTGAATGGTTTATTTCTTCTAAATCGAAGGGATGAAACACACATCCATAACATTGAGGCTAAGAGATGCAAAGTAGATAGTGATAATACTACTTATTTGTAATCGCTGCCTAGGTCATATTGGTGTAAAGCGCATGAAGAAACTCCATTCTGATGGACTTTTGGAGTCTCTTGATTTTGAATCATTTGACACATGCGAACCATGCCTCATGGGAAAGATGATCAAAACCCCGTTCTCCGGTATGATGGAGCGAGCAACGGACTTGTTGGAAATCATACATACCGATGTATGCGGACCGATGAGTGTTTCGACGCGCGGTGGATATCGCTATTTTCTCACTTTTACCGATGACTTAAGTAGATATGGGTATATCTATTTAATGAAACATAAATCTAAAACGTTTGAAAAGTTCAAAGAATTTCAGAATGAAGTGGAGAACCATCGTAACAGAAAGATTAAATTTCTGCGATCCGATCGTGGAGGTGAATATTTGAGTTATGATTTTCTCACGCATCTTAAAGCAAGCGGAATCGTTTCGCAACTCACGCCACCCGGAACACCACAACGCAATGGTGTGTCTGAACGCCGGAATAGAAACCTATTAGATATGGTCCGATCGATGATGTCTCTTACTGATTTGCCGTTATCATTTTGGGGTTATGCATTAGAAACCGCTGCATTCACTTTAAATAGGGCACCATCTAAATCCGTTGAGATGACACCGTATGAACTGTGGTTTGGTGCTAAACCTAAGTTGTCGTTTCTTAAAGTTTGGGGATGTGAAGCTTACATCAAGAAGTTGATGCCGGACAAGCTCGAACCCAAAGCGGACAAATGTGTCTTCATAGGATACCCTAAGGAAACTATTGGGTATACCTTCTATCACAGAACCGAAGGCAAAGTGTTTGTCGCAAAGAACGGTTCCTTTCTTGAGAAGGAGTTTCTCTCGAAAGAAGTGAGTGGGAGGAAAGTAGAGCTAGACGAGGTTACTGAACCTTCTCTTGAATTGGAGAGTAGCGCAGCACCTGAAATTGTTCCAAAGGTCACTTTGCAACAATGGAGGAAGCTAATGACAAGGATCATGAAGCTTCGGACAATGCTGCTACTGAACGTCGCAGGTCGACAAGGTCGCGTGCCCCTCCTGAGTGGTACGGCAACCCTGTCTTGTCGGTAGAAGACAGTGAACCTACGAACTATGAGGAAGGGATGATGAGCCCAGACTCTGAGAAATGGCTAGAATCCATGAAATCCGAATTGGGATCCATGAGCGAAAACCAAGTATGGACTTTGGTGGACCCACCTAGCGACCGAAAGGCCGTTGAGTGCAAATGGATCTTCAAGAAGAAAACGGACGCGTATGGTAATGTTACCGTCTATAAAGCACGGCTAGTCACGAAAGGTTTTCGACAAGTTCAAGGTGTTGACTACGATGATACTTTCTCTCCTGTAGCGATGTTTAAGTCCATTCGGATTTTATTAGCAATTGCTGCGTTTCATGATTATGAAATATGGCAGATGGATGTCAAGAATGCTTTCCTCAATGGCAACATTGATGAAGAGTTGTATATGATGCAACCCGAAGGTTTTGTCGATCCTAAGGATGCTAGTAAAGTATGCAAACTTCAGCGTTCCATTTATGGACTGAAGCAAGCATCTCGGAGTTGGAACCTTCGTTTTGATCAAGTGATCAAGAGCTTTGGATTTGTTCCAAATTTCTCTGAAGCTTGTATCTACAAGAAAGTGAGTGGGAGCTCGATGGCGTTTACGGTACTATATGTGGATGACATATTGATTATTGGAAATGACATCAACATGCTTAACGATGTGAAGAGTTATTTTAACAAGTGTTTTTCAATGAAAGACCTAGGTGAAGCTGCTTATATATTGGGCATCAAAATCTATAGAGATAGACAAAGGCCTGATAGCTTTAAGCCGGTACATACCTAGACAAAGTTCGAAAAGGTTCAGAATGGATAAGGCAAAGAAAGGTTCGGTGCCTATGTTGTCGTAAGATATTGAGCAAGGCTCGGTGTCCATTCTGTAAATGATAGGAAGCTATGAGCAAAGTGCCTTATGCCTCGGCCATAGGTTCGATCATGTATGCCATCTTTGTGTACTAGACCGGATGTGTCCAATGCTCTTAGTTTGACGAAGGTATCAAAGTGATCCGAGTGGAACCTTTGGACAGCCGTGAAGAACATCCTAAAGTACCTAAATAGAACTAAAGAAATGTTCTTAGTCTATGGGGTGATGAACACTCGTCGTAAAGGTTACGTCGACGCTAGTTTCGACACCGACAAGGATGATTCTAAATCTCAGACAGGATACGTGTATATTTTGAATGGAGGAGCTGTGAGCTGGAGAAGCTGCAAGCAAAGCATGATCGCGGGATCTACAGTTAAAGCGGAATACATGGCTGCTGCAGCGTCAAGTGAAGGAGTTTGGATCAGAACTTCATCATCGAGCTTGGAGTGGTTCAAGTGCTTTGGACCTTGGAGATATTGTGTGACAACATCGGCGCCATAGCACTCGCTAAGGAACCAAGATATCTTCCAAAGACCAAGCATATCAACGCAAGTTTCATATAATCGAGATTATATAGCGTATGGAGATCGAAGATCGCAAAGTACATACAGATCCGAATGTCGCAGATCCATTGACTAAACCTCTTCCACGTGTAAAACATGATCAACACCTCATTGCCATGGGTGTGAGATTGTTGCGGATGTAAACTAGATTATTGACTCTAGTGCAAGTGGGAGGCTGGAATTATGCCCTAGAGGCAATAATAAAGATGTTATTATTATAATTCTTGTTCATGATAATGTTTATATTCCATGCTAGAATTGTATTAAGCGGAAACTTTAATACTTGTGTGGTTTGTGAACAACACCGTGTCCCTAGTACGCCTCTATGGACTAGCTCATTGATCAATGATGGTTAAGGTTTCCTAACCATAGACATGAGTTGTCAATTGATAATGAGATCATATCATTGGGAGAATGATATGATGGACATACCCAAACTAAGCGAAGCAATTAGATCGTGTCATCGTGTTCGTCTTTGCGAAGCTTTTCTTATGTCAAATATTGTATTCATTAGACCATGAGATAATACAACTCCCTGGTATCGGAAGAAAGCTTTGAGGTCATCAAACGTCATCCTATGAGAGGGTGATCATAAAGGTGTCTCTCAGGTGATCAGAAAGTATCTGTTGGGTTGTATGTATCAAGATGGGATTTGTCCCTCCCAAGTTGGAGAGATATACTTTGGGCCCACTCACTAATCGATATCAACACCGCTTGCAAGCATGTGGTTAAGGAGTTAATCACAAAGTGATATCGGATTACGGAACGAGTAAAGTACTTGCTATGAACGAGATTGAACTAGGTATGACGGTACCGACGATCGAATCTCGGGCAAGTAAAATATCGCGAGACGAAGGGAATATATATATGGGATTGATTGAATCGTGGCATCGTGGTTCATCTGATATGATCATCGATGAATGTGTGGGAGTCAATATGGGTTTCGGACCCATTTGTGATTATTGATAGAAGATCATGTCGCATATTCTCGAACCCGCAGGTCACACTTAACATGTCTCGAAGCTAGGATAGATTGGATAATTGGTTTATGAGTTTTTGTTCGGAGTCTCGGATGGGATCCGGGACATCACGAGAGGTTCCGGAGTGGTCTGGAGAATAAGATTCATATAAGGCAGTGCAGTTTTTTGAGTTCGGAATTGTTCCGGGTTAATCTGTATTGTACCGGAAGCTTCTAGAACCTTCCGGAAGGGGACCAACGTGGCCCCACCTTCCGGGAGGGGGCATGGGCCTATGAGGGATTTCCCTGGCCACATTGGGCCAGGGGCACAAGGCCCCATAGGGCCCAGCCGGCCTAGAGAGGTTTAAACTCGAGATAGACCTTCTAGAAGGGGGGGGGGTTCCTTGCCCCCCACTCCTTCTCCTTGGGGCCGCCGGTTTGGCTTGGGGGAGGGGCTAGGGTTGCAGCCGCCCACCCCTCTATATAAATAGGGCTGGGGGCGCACCACCCCCTCACACCTTTCCCTCCAAGAGCTAACCGTCCTGCTGCCCTCCTCTCTCCCTCCTGACTGTTTGTAGGCGAAGCCCTGCTGCAGAAATTCTCCACCATATACACCACGCCGTCGTGTTGTAGATCCAATCCATCTCTCCACCATACTTGCTGGTCCGAGGAAGGAGGAGACGTAGAGGTGCTGCACGTGTGCATCTCATGGAGGCCCCCGCCACTTGTGGTGCTAGATCGGATCGGATCGCGAGGAGGAGAAGCGAGTACGACTACATCACCCACGTTCCGACGAACGTTCCGCTGTGCGAATCTTCAAGGGTATGAAGATCTAATCCAATCTCTCTCGTTGTTTGCATCTCCTAGATTAGATCTTGGCTTTCCCTCTGTTCGCATCCGTAGAAAATTTTGATTTACTATGCCGCGAAACCCATCAGTTCCCTCTCGAACTAAGTGACATAGCGGTGGTTCGTGATATTCTAGATGTCTTCTAGAAGTATCGCGATGTTTCCACATGATCGTGTTGTCAAGTTCTTGAGCAAGTAAGTTCTCTGAACTGCTATTTTCTCCAAGGATCCGTACTGGATACCCCTGAACTAGTTGGTTGAGCTTAAACAAAAACTTGGAGAGTTGTAAGACAAAAGTTCTATTCAACTCAGTTCTTTCTTAAAGGGATGTCTAGTTTTGTTCGTGTTGAAGAAAGATAGTATTTCCTTCATGGACATGTTTTCTTCCCCTATCTTTGATTTGATTTGGGTTCTCGTCAAATCAAACTCAGTTCCAAGGACTATCTTGACGATGTTTCTTCTTGTGATGTTTCACTGGGATACATCTTCATGTCCTTTGGTCTGACCAGTATTTTTGTCTTGTTCACGCAACATATGAGTCCATCTTCTTGGAGTGTCCCGATAAGTTTGTTGTTGAGCCCACTGATGACATCCTTATCTTCTCCATGCTAGATTTGATTCATATGGAACATTTGGCATTAATGTTGGGAAATTCAAGAACCGTCTTCGAGTCATCTCGAAGTATGTGTTATGGATGTTAGAAGTGACCTTCTCAAATTCACATGCAAATGATGAAAGATGTCGCCGTGGATTCAAGAAGAGTTATCTTCGTTACTTAAGAACACATGTGTGTTTTATTGTTAGTACTTTACATGTATGCAGTTGTCTTTCGACAAGATGATAATACAGGAGTATAGCAATCTAGCTCGTCTTTCGGAGCTTGACATTGTAGTCCCTGTCTTGAGAATCTAGTAACTTTACCTTTGCGGTAAATGTTGCAAACTTTCTATTCAGACATGCTGAGTCTGAAGTATCATCTCACCTAACCAAATCTGAGTCTCAAGCAGATACGATGGTTGGTGTTCCTCAAGGTTTTGACGTGGGTCTCTTTGTAAATCTGGCAAGATTGATGTAATGGTTGACACACTTAGCCAGAAAGACCTTTTGTCATATCCCTTGATTCAGCAATAACAACTACTCTTCATAAGGCCTCTTCTATAATTAATTATAGGAGTTGTGCTTATGGTTTCCTTGTATCCAAAGTCCGACCTTCACTTGATGATCGATTTCTCGAACATCAAGGAGAACATTTAAAGTAGTGTTGCTAAATGTCTCTCGGTTGATCCTCCAGACCTTTTTATGATGGCAAGCATTTTGTTGTGCCAAGTAATTGAAGTATGAGAATGAAGTTTCTTTCTTCTCGTGTCATCAGGAATCTTCTTAACTACTCATCCTAGTGGTGTAAAGTAATATCATGATCTTGGCAAAGAATTTGATAAATCTAGATGAATAAAGAGTTTCCCTCGTTTTCTCAATCATGTTTAAAGAGTGACTATGATTTTGGTAATCAATAGTTTCTCTTGCTACATGTTCTTTGTGACTTTTATGAGTCCTCTCCACCAAAACACCTTTTTGTCTTAAGCCTTCCGTTGAATGAAAGAGTGAACCTTCTGTGTCAAAAGTAGTTCAACAGCTTGGTTTTGTTGATCCATATCTTTACAACCTGAAATCTCTACTTAAGCCGTTTAGTAGAGTTTCATCTTTCGAAGTCTGTAGTCATGTTCTTTCTGTTGGAAGCTTTCCTTATTCAGAAGCTTCAAAACCTCCTTGAAGTCTCCATGGTATCAATCCTTATGAAGACCATCTATCTAACAACTTGAAACTTTCTCCTCTTGCTTCCTCCGCTACCTTGACGTGTTTCATGTTTGTCATCTCAGAGTTGTTTCTAAACACTCCATCCATGAGCTGACCATGAGATATTCTATGTGTTGTTTAGTGTGTTTCCCTCTTACCTTTAGAGTGACCCTGTTCTTTTTCTCTCTGTCTCTCTTCCTACCTTTGGAATCTCGGGTCGAGATTCTCGTAAGGGGGATAGAGCTGTAACACCCCATTTTCAGTTAATCTTTTATTAGGGTTTGTTTGTGCATCATGAGCATCATGTTTTAAATTGTGCATTGAATAAAATAGATAAAACCCTAAAACCCTAACCTTCCCCCCCTCTTTGAAGCATTCAAAATAGGTTTTGAACTTTGAAAAGTATCAAAGTGTATGGGTCCCAAATTGTCTAAAGGGGTTACTACAATATTTTATATATTTTGAAAATCTTCTCGTACTTTTGAACTAATTCAAAACAAATTCAAAATAGAAATACAAACAAATCTTGTAATCAGAAAATAGAAAAAGATCTGGACAAAAAAAGGGTTTCTAACCTAATCAGGCCGCAGCCCTCCCTCCCTCTCTTTCTGGCTCGGCCCAGCCAAGGCCCATCCTAGCCCAAAGCCTGCTTACCCCTTCTTTGTCTTCCTCCTCGACCAGAAGCTGCTCGCTGGAGCCTCCACACTGGCTTGCATGATCTTGGCCCGTGTGATGCCCGCCACCGCTCTCTGGAGAGGATAAGAACCGCGCCGTGCTCTGCCCTCTCTCCTCATCCCCATATTCCCCTCTCCCCGGCTCTGTGTTGCTCGCACGCCGAAGACGAACCCTAGCTCCGGCCAGAACCTCTCCGTTCACGTCGTTCCAGGCCTCCCCTCCCCCGTTCGAGGCCACTGTCGTGTCTGCCGTCGTCGACTAGGTTGATTGCCCCAACACGCTCAAGCCGGAGAGCCCATATCAACGCAATCGAACCCTCTAACTCCGACAAGCTCCACCACTGTCGCCGTCGAATCCGGCCGCGTCCGACCTTGCCTGGCCTCTCCGACCCTTCCTCAGCAACCGTGGTGAGCCACTGGTCCTGCTAGACCTCGCCTTCTTCCCTCTCTCGCTTTGTATCCTCTTGTCATCGTCGACCAATGCCCGCCGCCACGTGAGCTCGTCATCGGCCATGGTCCGTTGACCATTAGCAAGCGGCGCCGCTAGAATCTGGTTCGCCTCGTTATGCTGCGTCGAACCCGCCCCTCCGCACTTCCCAGGCAGCCCTCCTTCACCGTATGCCGTCACCGTCTGGAGTGTACGCCGGCAAGCTGACGTGGTCTCGCGTGGCGTCTGCGTGGCCGTCGCGTGGAGACGACGTGGCCAACCCGCTACAATTCCAGCATGGCTAGCTGAGGTGGCCGTAGGGCCCCTCTGTCAGTCACTGCGGCTGGGTAAGCCTTGGTGTAAAAAGAATTAAACCCCCAGCTGATGTCACGGTGACGTAATAAACCATTTTTAAATTGATTTATAATTCCAGAAAATGATTAAATATTGTAAAATTCATATCTTATTATTTATAATTCAGAAAATTACAAATAATATATCAAAATGTTCAGAAAAATGAGAACTATCTATTTAACCTATAATCATGCATTGTTAAGCAACTAAAATGACAAGTTTAATTAGAGAACATATTAACCCCTCTCATGTGTTCCGGAGTTTCCCCGAGTTAGGGTTTGCGCCCCTTGGAACCCCGATTAATTTGTCGAGCATGTTTTAGGGTTTAAATTCAATACAATTTAACTTGTCATATCATCATCCTTGTTTGAGCATTGCATCGATGCCATGTGTTGATTGTTTCCCCTTTATTTCCGGTTTTCCGTTCTTCCCGATAGAATATGATATCGAGATCGAGATCGAAGAACGAGGACAAGACCATCGAAGATCGAAGATTGACGAACAATACTTGACCAACTATAACCAAGTCAAGTACAAGCTTCCGAAGATCTAATTATCTCCTATCAACTGTCAAAGGCAAGCATAGCCCCACCATGATATAATCCTATGATTTCGAAAGCATTTCAATTCTTGCCATGATGCATATGATTCTACTGTGGTCTTTTATCGATAGATATAGTATCCTATCTATTGCATTACTCCCTTTGAGCTTATATTACCTGATCTACTGCTCCTAGCATAATTAGGTTTGGCTTGTGTGCACTGCTAGAGCTTGTTATGTGTCTTGCTTAGCCATGCATAGCTGTTGAGTCTGGTCCATCCAGGTGATGTATCAGATGTAGAGAATCTAGTATGACAGGAGAATGTGATGATATGAGATCGGTGATATGAGTTAAACATGCTAAGGCTTGTATGGTGTAACTACCTCGGTGAACTACGCTCCTAGATACAAGCCTGGATGAGTGATAGTGGTTGAAATAGTACGGTGGGGCCCCAAAAGCCACTCACTGGTAGTCCTTTCAGACATCCCAACCACTACCCTCTCAACGGGACTGCAGGCGGGCGTGGTCGGCGAAGGGATCAACTACGTACACAAGTGGGTATGTACGCAAGCCACCATACAAGAGTACATCAGAGCCACACCATCTAGAAAGAAAGAAAATATACCAACGCCATACGGCAAGATTCAAATGACCTGGATAATTCTATAGTTTAGGATAACTCCTCATACAACACACATCAGAGTATCATGCGGAAGCGGCAAACAAGATCCGAGTACGGATAAGAAGCAAATCGGCATAAGATGCCATAGAAATAAGCACATCCCAACTACAGGTCTCACGGATCCCCGTTCCCGGAATCTCTACACCGAACGATCGTTGCCCACATCTTGACTTCTTCCACCCAAGATCCGTCCCCGAGGAGGTACCTTCACTGAATCAAGAATTTATCGTGTGAGACCCTAAGGGTACTCGGCAAGTCTTAATGCCTCTAAAGGGACACAACACGGTGACGAATTGCAGCGAAAGTTAAACCCTAGCAATTCTCTGAGATAAGCGCTAACCATCCGCCTAACCAATGATAGCGGATGTCCGTGAATTTAAGAACAACAGTTATAATGGTAATCTCATCCGATCCATCCTCCTCACCTTACCAACAAGGAAGCGGAAACAACCCCATCCGTAGGCAATTTTATTAACCATTCCATGGGTATTGCACTATTTACTAGTCAAGTTACTTTAGTCGATTAAAAGCGGTACTTTAGTTATGCTTGTCTATGATCAAGAAACGTGCTCCAAGTCGTCCATATCCGGACACGGCTTTGAGAAAGTTTTACCGGGTGCACCAATAGCAACACACGCTCGATCAACCTCGGAAAAACCAAATCAAAACCCAACGAGGCTTTCACGTGAACAATCACAAGATTCAGAAATATTTCAGGACCACCCCATTGAGTAGATCCATAGCGGAGTAAGCAAGCCCCGAGACGGACTCAAGGTTTGCGACAATGGTCAGAAGCGACGGGAACCGAAAGTGTGGGCTTGTCGATACCGTAATCAATCGCTTACCTAAGCGATGCAGGTGCCTCTCGCACAAATTAAATCTGAAAGTAGCATGGCATAAGTACAGATAGTAAATAAAACCTCAAACTAGTTTGTGGCCCCAAGAAATAAGACGGAATCAAGCTACGGCGGGGGTCCCATATACCTCCGGATGTGGATAGCGCGATAAATCAAGGAACAGGAATCAAGTACTCGGGGTCTTCTGGGACACAAGTGAGCAGGAAAAACCAAACAGCAGATGTTGCTCACCGGTGCCACTTTCTTTAGTTATCCCAGAACTACTCAGGTTAAGTTGTTTAAGTACCTCATTATTCATCAGACTCTCACAAACCCTACATCTTTGTTCTCGACTGCATGGCTCAAACAACTCCTATAGTAGTGGCTCATGGGGTGGAGGAAACAAGCTTGGTGGGGTTTAAAAGTAAAGGCTATGCATACTTGGGATTCAATTTAATGCAATCGCGACTCGATGATGCAAGAGTAAGATAGAGGCAATAGGTACTGTATGTATGCAAGCATGTGGTAGTGCTTGCCTGGTATCTCTGTTGAAGCAAAGGACGGTTCTGGGTAGTGCTCCTGGTTCTCTTGATACAGCCCCTGCTCAGTGTCTATCCGAGAAAAACCAAACAAACAAGGCCAACATGAATATAGAGCACAAGCATTGGAATTAAATGCGTCAAGCAAACAATCATGCCATGATGAATGATGCACAAGTTGCATGGCAAGTAAAGTAGCATGGCATGGGTGAGGTGTGGAGGACAAGAAAATAACATTTAGTTGGGTTTTAGAATCACATTTGTTGCCATAACAGTTGTTGTTCAATATATTTTTATATGATGCATGCTGCAATTCAAGTCATGGATAGCATAAACAAAAAGGTCTCGTCGAGCTGATCAATTTAGACTACTTATTTGCTAAATTTGGGTTTAGGAATTAAAAGTTATGAATTATTTAAATCCTAGTGGCAATTTGGTAATTAAACTAAACTTGGAATTTTACTTGTGCAAAAGTCAAAATAGATAGCATATTTGAATTCCTCTCATTTTCCTGATATTCAAACATATATCATTTGTCAAATTTGGGTTTAGATTGAAAAAGTTATTTCAAATCTGATTGGAAAAATTTGAATTTGAAAAATATTTAAACTTAATTCGAATTCTAACAGGTTCTGGACGTTTATTACCCAGCCTATCCCAGCTCTTAGTCAATGACAGGTGGGGCCATGGGCTCTGCGGCCCACGCGCCAGTGCCTGAGAAAGGACTGGACCGCGGGTTTAATAAACAAAACGACAGGAGCCTTTTTATAAAAGTTACACAGACACCGACAGAGGGCCCCTTGGGGACCGCGGGTTGGCGAGGCAAAAAGGGTAGGGGGTAAGTGTAAAATGGCCGCGCCATGTGGATCTTCCCAGTGCATCGGCAGCCTTGTGGCCTTGTGCAGCAGCAGTGGGACTCGAACCCGCGAGGGACGCGCCAATGGGGCGGCTACCACTGGGCACAGGGAGATGCTAGGAGGAGGCTAAGCGGCGAGTAAGGTTTTGTGCGTGGCGGCAGCGATCGACGCCGCTTCCACGTGCAGTAGGGTGCTCGGCGCGTGACCCGCAACCGTGAAGCGAACGTGAACGGGCGATGTCGGGAGGATCTGGGGCTTACCGCGGGCGTGCCGGTGACGGTGGCGAGGCACGGGACGTAGGCGATCAACGACGCAGCTCGCGGACTGGCGCTAGGGTTTTGCGACGGGCGGCGTCGGCTCCGGCGGTTCCTGGCCTTCTCCTCCTCGCGTCCGGCTCCAGGCGTCGCAGGCGAGCTCCAGAGACGTCCTCGACAACCTTGCAGCAACCTTCTCCGGCTAGATCAACTGGGGCAGGTGGTAGACGGCAGGGGGTGGCGAGGGGAAGCTGTGGCGGTGGAGAGGATGGGTAGAGGAGGGGGCGAAGCAGGGCTGCTGGGATGGGATCTGGGGAGGCGCCAGAGGGGAGGAAGAGGATAAGAAGGGGGAGGGCGCGGGTGGTTGCGTGGGGGAGAGGCAGATCGGCTCGGCACCTTTTTTCCCTCCCTCACGTGCTTGTCATGGCGAGGCCAGGGCAAGGCAGGGCACCGGGGGGTCTGGCAGGTGGGGTAGGCCGGCTAGGGAGGCAGGTGGGGGTGAGGCGTGGGCAGGTCTGGCAGAGAGGGAAGATAAGAGGAGGGAGAAGGCTCGGCTAGGGCTAGGGTGTGCCATGCGTGTGGGGTAGCTAGGGGGTCATGGGTGGGGTGCATGGCGCGGAGAGGGCAAGGGCGAGCTGGGGTGGGGTGTAGAAGATCATGTATGGAAGCTGGAAGGGAAGAGGGGGTAATGTTGGTTTAGGGTAAAGGGGTAGTTTAGGTTTTTGTGTAGATTAGGGTTTAGTTTTAGGATAGATGTAATTGAGGGTGTTGGTTTAGGGTAGAAAAGAGAGAGAGGGAGCACTTGTGTTATGCTTAGACTAGGGAGGGTTTAAGTCTAGCTAGCATGTGGTTTGGGTTTAGCTTAGGGAAGGTAGGAATTAAGGTTTGGATAGAGAGGGTGAGGAGGGAAGTGGTACTAGTTAAACAAGCAAGCTCCAACTAGCTCTAGCAAGATTAAGCAAGAAAAGAGGGAGAAGAGAGAGAGATGGTCAAGATGATGATGGTGCTCTTTGGTCCAAGCATGTTTCAAACAAACCAAGCAAGAGCCATGAGAGGGGAGGGTTTTCTGGTTGTGCATGCCCATTAGCACATGTGTGTGCATGGACCATGGGGAGGGGACCTTGCTAAAGGGGAAAAGAGAGGGAGAGAGCTAGGGTTTTATACTCACAAAACAAGATCAAGCAATGAAGAAGGAATTCATTTAGAAAACAAGCAAAACCCAAATACTAGGAAGAGGTGGCACTTGCATGGCCCATGCAAGATAATTAATACACTTATCCTTGTGAGAACAAGGATATTAATATGGCACTATCCATCTGCATTCCAAAAATGTGGACAAGGCCAAGCAAAGATCAAAGGTGGGTCCAACCAACAACATGGGCTAGAGATAACTCAATAAAATGCCAAGCCCATATTATTGGATGGTGGAATTATAAGGTGGTGAAAGATAAGGTGGTGGAGTCAAAAGAGAGATGCCCCCAACTCAACTTGGGCATTTAACAATTTATTAAGACCCAAATACAATATCAAGAGGCAAATGCAATTAATTATGCACATGAGATAAGAACCAATCAAGAAAAAGGTTTTATATGATGCTCAAATGCAAGGGGACATGATGACATGAGCATGATGTGAGGATGATGCAATAATTATATGTTGGAGGTGGCCCATTTTATTATTATGACATGTAGCATTACGGGGTTGAACAATGGGATGCTACAACTCTCCACTAAACAGGAATCTGCCCGAGATTCTAGGAAGAAGAAGAAGACACAAAGAGAAGGATGGTTGTACGGAGTTCATCTTCACGCTCCCATGTTGCTTCACCAACAGAATGGTGTGACCACTGCACCTTGCAAAACTTGATGGACTTGTTGCAGTCCTCGTTCTGCGGTCTCAAGGATTTTGGTGGGGTGTTCACGATAAGAGAGATCTTCTTGGAGGTCGATTAGCTCATGGTCCACGGTCTTGCGGGATCTTTGAAGCACTTCTTGAGCTGAGAGATGTGGAAAACATCATGGACTTTGAGTTTTCCTAAGCTCTAGTGCATAAGCAACTTCTCCTCTTCTACCACGTATCTTGAAAGGACCGATGTATCTAGGAGACAACTTTCCTTTGATACCAAGAGGTGTGTTCCTCTCATGGGAGTGACACGAAGGTAGGAGATCACCGGCATATACCATATGTGTGTTTCTGTCATAGTTGCTCTTGACGACTCGAGCAATCTTGAGTTCTCGAATGATATGCACCTTCCTCCGCTTGGGTTACAATGTCGGGGCCAACCAGATTCTTTCTCCTGCACTGACCAACCAATAGGAGTTACACTTGCGTCCATAGAGAGCCTCGAATGGTGCCATCTTGAGACTCTTCCGAAGGCTGTTGTTGTAGGAGAATTCAGCATAAGGAAGACATTCCTCCCATTTCATGCCAAACGAGATGACGCAAGCTCTAAGCATGTCCTCGAGAATCGATTGATTCTTTCCACTTGTCCTTGAGACCGAGGGTGGTAAGCGATCTTTGAAGTTCAACTTTGTTCCCAAAGCTTTTGGAAACTCTCCCGAACTTTGAGGTGAAGATGCTTCCAGTCTGAAATGATTTCAAGTGGAACCCCATACAAAGAGACAATCCTGTTGATATAGAGCTCGATAACTGAAGTCCGAAATTGTTTCTTTGATGGGAAGAAGTGTGCCACTTTAGAAAGCTGTCGATGACAACAAAGATTGCATTGTTGCCCTTCGCGACCTTGGGAAGCCAAAGGATGAAGTCCATCTCAACTTTCTCCCATTTCCACTGGAGGTTGCAATGGCTGTAGAAGACCAAATGGTTTCGATGAACAATTGACTCTGCAGACATCACATTCGAGACGTGCTTGGCACAATACCTTTTCAACCAGTGCCACCAAGATTGTGTTTTCAAGTCCATGTACATCTTTGTGCTGCCAGATGGATAGAAAGAACGAATCATGTGCCTCCTTGAGAACTTGGTCTCTCGGACCGGGTAGTTTGGAACAAACATCCGTGTTCAAAGAAGAGCGTTCCTTGATCATCAACATGAAAGGACTCATACTTGGAAGGTCAAGCTTAGCGATGAGCTTTTTGGTGTGCGGATCACCTGGTGAGAACGAATCTGTTCTTCCAAGAGGAGTAGCGGAAGGTTCAGAGATGTCCTTGTTCCACAATTTCGAGGTTCACCGGTGGAATTCCTCGCATAAGAGAGGTCTGCTCTTCTACCATGAGGTTGTTGACATAAGCTTTTACGCTAAGCGCATCGCCATGACATTTGCTTTGCACAGGTGTAGTTGATGGTCACATCAAAGTCATTGATAGCTTCAATCCATCTCCTTTGCGAAGATTGAGATCAGGTGAGTGAAGATATACTTCAAAATCTTGTGGTCCGAGAAGATCTCACAACGTTACCAAGCAAGTAGTGCCTCCATAGCTTCAACGCAAAGACACTTCTGCTAGCTCAAGGTCATGTGTGGGATAGTTGACCTCATGCGTCTTCAATCGACGAGAGGCATAAGCAACCACCTGTCTCTCTTGCATAAGGACCGCACCCAATCCTTGCAAAGAGGCATCGCAGAATATCTGGAAAGGCTTAGATGTATCTGGAGGAACCAAGACTGGTGTGGAAGTGAGCTTCTCTTTGAGTGTCTCAAAACTTTCTTGACAAGCAGGAGTCCACAGGTACTTCTTGCCTTTCTTGAGGAGGTCGGTAAGAGGCTTTGCTATCTTCGAGAAGTTCTGCACAAATCGATGGCAATAGCTAGCCAAACCGAGAAAACTCCGCACTTCCTTGACATTAGCAGGAGGAAGCCATTCAACTATTGTCTTCACGGTTTCCGGGTTAACTGCAATGCCCTTGGCAGAGATGACATGTCCCAGATATGTTACTTCAGGTAACCAGAACTCACATTTTGAGAACTTTGCATACAAGCGGTTCTCACGAAGCTTGTTCAGGACACACCGCAGGTGCTCTTCATGCTCCTCCTTGGACTTGGAATAAACCAGAATGTCATCCAGATATACCACCACGAACTTGTCCAGGTACTCCATGAAAACGGAGTTCATCAGCCTCGAGAAGGTAGCAGGTGCGTTGGTGAGGCCGAAAGACATGACCGTGTACTCATACAGGCCATAGCGGGTGGTGAAAGTTGTCTTGGGAACATCCTCTTTGCGAATTTTGATTTGGTGATAACCACTTCTCAAGTCCAGCTTTGAGAACACCACAGCTCCTGCCAGCTGATCAAATAGATCATTTATCCGAGGGAGAGGATATTTGTTCTTGATGGTTTTAGCATTTAGAGCCCGATAGTCAACACATAGCCTATCGGTTCTGTCACGCTTCTTCACAAAGATTGTTGGGCTACCCCAAGAAGAAGTGCTGTGTTGAATGAAACCCAATTTCTCTTGTTCATCAAGTTGTCGTTTGAGTTCAGCCAACTCAGAAGGACCCATTTTATATGGCCTCTTGGAGATAGGAGCCGTTCCAGGTTCAAGCTCAATCACGAATTCAACTTCGCGATCCGGAGGCATACCGCAACTCTTCGGAAAGACATCCGGGAACTCACAGACCTGGTACACCTGAATAGCTTCCATAGCATCATTATTGAGCAGCCAAGGAATAGAAATTTGGACAGCAGGAGTCGGACTTGGAGAAAAGACTACATGGCCTTGAGGAATCTTCAGAGACACTTGGCGTTCAAAGACAATCAATCATAGCTGCATTCTTTGTCAACCAATCCATGCCGAGGATGACATCAATGTCGAATCGCCGGAATAATCAAAGAAGCCAAGAATGAAGAACCACCAATCTCAACTTGATTTCCCGATTTTAGAAGCTGCCATTGTTGCTCCGGAGAAAGAACCATTAACGCTTGGGAAGAGGATCGACGCTAACCCATTCTCACTTGCAAACTTTATAGAAACAAAAGAATGCGATGCACCGAATCAAAGAGAACTCGTGCAGGGTGAGTTAGCGAAAGCATACCCATGACAACTCCAGTGCGAGCTCGGCTTGAGGCGTTGATTAGGTTGCACGCACAACCAGACCGGGCTTAGTGTTGATGTTGAGAGCCCGAGGCGGTGGTGCACGAACCGGGAGAACTTGTTGCAGATCTTGGCGGGGTTGAGGAGAGCTTTGTTCTTCATTGGGCGGTTCAGCTTGGATGACCATGATCTCCACATGTGTAACAAGCACCGTGAGGACGTGGGCGAGTAGCTGGGACTCCGCCAGCGCTCGAGGTAAGGGTTGTTGTAGCCACAGGAGCCGCAGGTGAAGTTTGGTGGCCTTGACGTGAAACTCGCAGGTCTTGGTGGAGCCGGAGCGACGGTGGGGTGTTAGGAACCCGGACACGCCCGCTTAGAAGGAGCTGCCATAAGCTGCGAGCTTGATGCATCCTGTTATGTTTCTTGGACTCCTCGAACATCGCCTACTTGCCTCCTCTTGCAAAGTCTTGTGTGTTGTAGTTCAGAAGGTTGCGGTCTTGCATGCGTGATTGCATACTTGATCGACGCATTGAGCCCTTGCACGAATCTTTTACGCTTTTCTTGTCATCAGATACCTCATCACCACCATAGCGAGACAGGTTCATAAAGTTCCTGATATAGGTGTTGACGTTATCATTTCCCTGCTTCAGGTTGAGGAAAGCCTCCTTCATCCTTTCCATCACAATCTCCGAGAGAAACTGTTCTTTGAAAGCTGCAGTGAACCTCTCCCAAGTTGGCTGGAACCCAGTGCAGCTTGCCTTCAAGTAGTTTTCCCACCATAGAGCTGCATCTCCCTTGAGAAGGTGGGTAGCACACTTGACCCACTCCTGCTCGAACATCGCTAGTCTCGAGCAACCTTGAGATCTCGCGCAGCCAATCATCCGCGTCAAGAGGTCGGTCAGAAACATCAAACTGACGAGGGTTGAATTTGAGGAAGCTCTTGATGTCACCACGCTTGGGAGGTGGAGGAAGTGGAGCGAACTCGTTCCTTCGGACGCTCTCCTCAAAGCGCAGTTGGTTCTCTTGCATTGCCGCCAAAGCATTAGCTATGCTTGACAGCGCTGAGCCCAGTTCCGGAGGGATGTCCTCCTCAGTCCGGCGTGGGGGAGCCATCCTGTCATTGATATAAAACTCAAGTCAGTACTATAATGGAAGATGATAATAATCCAAAATAGTACCAAGATGGAATTAACCAAGATTAAAGGATACAATTTACTGAGATGATATTAAAATATCAACAAAGTTCATAGCACCTAAAAGATATTAAGCATATCGCACACGACTGAAAAGGAGTGTGGTACACAAACATATCAAAGAAATTTTTTCCACAAATTTCGGCATTAAAATACCAATAGATGCGCCAAATTACTTAACGAATCAAGATTAGTGACTCTACCGATCCAATATACAAAAGCGAATGATACAAGTAGTGGTATGGTCGCGACTCCATCCCGCACTCAAATCATTACTCCGCACATGAACAAGTGGAACACATATCCTAACCCCTTCTTCTCACGACGAAACCTAAGATTGGTACTACGGAAACGAATACCCCAACAAGATAGCGTCGGATACAAAAGGAAGATAGATTGCGTCGGTTTACAAAAGCCTGTCGGTATGGAATGTACCAACAGTTGATAACCAAAGGCAGATAAGATAACAACTTGGATGCAACAGATAGACAAGGGATTACACACACACACACAACCTATGGTACTACGGAAACCCAGAACACGTGAATCCTAGTTTGAACTTTGAGAAGAGGATTGAAAACGTTACACTTCCTTACCAGAAAAAGGTTGGGTGGGAGGGTAAGAAGAAAAATGAAGCAGTCCTACTCTCGCGTTTTGTTTTTCCCTAATATACATAACTACCAAAATATTTCTAGACTGACAACGACCGTTTGGCTGAAACCCTGAAGGTCGGGATGGCTCTGATACCAATTGTAACTACCTCGGTGAACTACGCTCCTAGATACAAGCCTGGATGAGTGATAGTGGTTGAAATAGTACGGTGGGGCCCCAAAAGCCACTCACTGGTAGTCCTTTCAGACGTCCCAACCACTACCCTCTCAACGGGACCTGTACGGGCGGCGTAGTCGGCAGGCGAAGGGATCAACTACGTACACAAGTGGGTATGTACGCAAGCCACCATACAAGAGTACATCAGAGCCACACCATCTAGAAAGAAAGAAAATATACCAATGCCATACGGCAAGATTCAAATGACCTGGATAATTCTATAGTTTAGGATAACTCCTCATACAACACACATCAGAGTATCATGCGGAAGCGGCAAACAAGATCCGAGTACGGATAAGAAGCAAATCGGCATAAGATGCCATAGAAATAAGCACATCCCAACTACAGGTCTCACGGATCCCCGTTCCCGGAATCTCTACACCGAACGATCGTTGCCCACATCTTGACTTCTTCCACCCAAAGATCCGTCACGAGGAGGTACTGTTCACTGAATCAAGAATTTATCGTGTGAGACCCTAAGGGTACTCAGGAAGTCTTAATGCCTCTAAAGGGACACAACCTGGGTGACGAATTGCGTGAAAGGTAAACCCTAGCAATTCTCTGGATAACGCTAACCATCCGCCTAACCAATGATGAGCGGATGTCGTGAATTTAAGAACAACGATTATAATGGTAATCTCATCCGATCCATCCTCCTCACCTTACCAACAAGGAAGCGAACAACCCCCATCCGTAGGCAATTTTATTAACCATTCCATGGGTATTGCACTATTTACTAGTCAAGTTACTTTAGTCGATTAAAAGCGGTACTTTAGTTATGCTTGTCTATGATCAAGCTGTGCTCCAAGTCGTCCATATCCGCGGACACGGCTTTCGAAAGTTTTACCGGGGGTGCACCAATAGCAACACACGCCGATCAACCTCGGAAAAACCAAATCAAAACCCAACGAGGCTTTCACGGTGAACAATCACAATATTCAGAAATATTTGGGGCCACCCATTGAGTAGATCATAGCGGAGTAAGCAAGCCCGAGACGGACTCAAGGTTTGCGACAATGGTACATGCGATCGGGAACCCGAAAGTGTGGCTGGGCTTGTCGATACGCGTAATCAATCCGCTTACCTAAGACGATGTGTGCCTCGCACAAATTAAATACTGAAAGTAGCATGGCATAAGTACAGGATAGTAAATAAAACCTCAAACTAGTTTGTGGCCCCAAGAAATAAAGACGGAATCAAGCTACGGCGGGGGTCCCATATACCTCCGGATGTGGATAGCGCGATAAATCAAGGAACAGGAATCAAGTACTCGGGGTCTTACGGGACACAAGTGAGCAGGAAAAACCAAATAGCGGATGTTGCTCACGGTGCCACTTTCTTTAGTTATCCCGAACTACTCGGGTTAAGTTGTTTAAGTACCTCATTATTCATCGACTCTCACAAACCCTACACATGTTGTTCTCGACTCGCATGGCTCAAACAACTCCTATAGTAGTGGCTCATGGGGTGGAGGAAACAAGCTTGGTGGGGTTTAAAAGTAAAGGCTATGCATACTTGGGATTCAATTTAATGCAATCGCGACTGATGATGCAAGAGTAAGATAGAGGCAATAGTCTGTATGTATGCAAGCATGTGGTAGTGCTTGCACAGTATCTCTGTTGAAGCAAAGGACGGTTCGGTAGTGCTCTGGTTCTCTTGATACACCTTTCGGTGTCTATCCGAGAAAACCAAACAAACAAGGCCAACATGAATATAGAGCACAAGCATTGGAATTAAATCGTCAAGCAAACAATCATGCCATGATGAATGATGCACAAGTTGCATGGCAAGTAAAGTAGCATGGCATGGGTGAGGTGTGGAGGACAAGAAAATAACATTTAGTTGGGTTTTAGAATCACATTTGTTGCCATAACAGTTGTTGTTCAATATATTTTTATATGATGCATGCTGCAATTCAAGTCATGGATAGCATAAACAAAAGGTCTCGTCGAGTGATCAATTTAGACTACTTATTTGCTAAATTTGGGTTTAGGAATTAAAAGTTATGAATTATTTAAATCCTAGTGGCAATTTGGTAATTAAACTAAACTTGGAATTTTACTTGTGCAAAAGTCAAAATAGATGGCATATTTGAATTCCTCTCATTTTCCTGATATTCAAACATATATCATTTGTCAAATTTGGGTTTAGATTGAAAAGGTTATTTCAAATCTGATTGGAAAAATTTGAATTTGAAAAATATTTAAACTTAATTCGAATTCTAACAGTTACGGACGTTTATTACCCAGCCTATCCCAGCTCTTAGTCAATGACAGGTGGGGCCATGGGCTCTGCGGCCCACGCGCCAGTGCCTGAGAAAGGACTGGACCGCGGGTTAAATAAACAAAACGACAGGAGCCTTTTTATAAAAGTTACACAGACACCGACAGAGGGCCCCTTGGGGACCGCGGGTTGAGGCAAAAGGGTAGGGGTAAGTGTAAAATGGCTGGCGCATCGTGGATCTTCCACGTGCATCGGCCTTGTGGCGCAAGCAGTGGGACTCGAACCCTTGACCGGGGCGCCAACAGGGCGGCTACCACTGGGCTGGGCCTGGGGAGATGCTAGGAGGAGGCTAAGCGGCCAGGTAAGGTTTTGTGCGCGTGGCAGAGCAGTCGACGACGTCGCTTCCACCGTGCACAGAGGGTTCTCGACGCCGTGACCCGCGCAACCAGGAAGCGAACGTGAACGGGCCGATGTCTGGGAGGATCTGGGGCTTACCGCGGCGTCTGCGCGGTGGCGAGGCACGGGACGTAGGCGATCAACGACGCAGCTCGCGGACTGGCGCTAGGGTTTTGCGACGGGCGGCGTCGGCTCCGGCGGTTCCTGGCCTTCTCCTCCTCGCGTCCGGCTCCAGGCGTCGCAGGCGAGCTCCAGAGACGTCCTCGACAACCTTGCAGCAACCTTCTCCGGCTAGATCAACTGGGGCAGGTGGTAGACGGCAGGGGGTGGCGAGGGGAAGCTGTGGCGGTGGAGAGGATGGGTAGAGGAGGGGGCGAAGCAGGGCTGCTGGGATGGGATCTGGGGAGGCCAGAGAGGGGGAGGAAGAGGATAAGAAGGGGGGAGGCGCAGGTGGTTGCGTGGGGGAGAGGCAGATCGGCTCGGCACCTTTTTGCCCTCCCTCACGTGCTTGTCATGGCGAGGCCAGGGCAAGGCAGGGCACCGGGGGGTCTGGCAGGTGGGGTAGGCCGGCTAGGGAGGCAGGCAGGTGGGGTAGGGGCGTGGGCAGGTCCTGGCAGAGAGGGAAGATAAGAGGGAAAGGGGGAGGCCGGCTCGGCTAGGGCTAGGGTGTGCCATGCCGTGTGGGGTAGCTAGGGGGTCGCTGGGGTGGGGTCTGCATGGCAGAGGGCAAGGGCGAGCTGGGGTGGGGTGTAGAAGATCATGTATGGAAGCTAGAAGGGAAGAGGGAGTAAGGTTGGTTTAGGGTAAAGGGGTAGTTTAGGTTTTTGTGTAGATTAGGGTTTAGTTTTAGGATAGATGTAATTGGGGGTGTTGGTTTAGGGTAGAAAAGAGAGAGAGGGAGCACTTGTGTTATGCTTAGACTAGGGAGGGTTTAAGTCTAGCTAGCATGTGGTTTGGGTTTAGCTTAGGGAAGGTAGGAATTAAGGTTTGGATAGAGAGGGTGAGGAGGGAAGTGGTACTAGTTAAACAAGCAAGCTCCAACTAGCTCTAGCAAGATTAAGCAAGAAAAGAGGGAGAAGAGAGAGAGATGGTCAAGATGATGATGGTGCTCTTTGGTCCAAGCATGTTTCAAACAAACCAAGCAAGAGCCATGAGAGGGGAGGGTTTTGGTTGTGCATGCCCATTAGCACATGTGTGTGCATGGACCATGGGGAGGGACCTTGCTAAAGGGAAAAAGAGAGGAGAGAGCTAGGGTTTATACTCACAAAACAAGATCAAGCAATGAAGAAGGAATTCATTTAGAAAACAAGCAAAACCCAAATACTAGGAAGAGGTGGCACTTGCATGGCCCATGCAAGATAATTAATGCCACACTTATCCTTGTGAGAACAAGGATATTAATATGGCACTATCCATCTGCATTCCAAAAATGTGGACAAGGCCAAGCAAAGATCAAAGGTGGGTCCAACCAACAACATGGGCTAGAGATAACTCAATAAAATGCCAAGCCCATATTATTGGATGGTGGAATTATAAGGTGGTGAAAGATAAGGTGGTGGAGTCAAAAAGAGAGATGCCCCCAACTCAACTTGGGCATTTAACAATTTATTAAGACCCAAATACAATATCAAGAGGCAAATGCAATTAATTATGCACATGAGATAAGAACCAATCAAGAAAAAAGTTTTATATGATGCTCAAATGCAAGGGGACATGATGACATGAGCATGATGTGAGGATGATGCAATAATTATATGTTGGAGGTGGCCCATTTTATTATTATGACATGTAGCATTACAGGGGTTAGACAACTGGGATGCTACATATGGGAGGCCACGGTGGGATGTGGTTTTTCTAGTCCCATGCTCGCCAACCCTAGGACCCCGGGAGTTCTCTCCTTTGGAACCAAGACGAGCGTACAACCACATGGGGTCTGGAAAACCTCACGAGTGACTAACTTGCCTAGTCTGATCCATGGGTCCGTAGTTAGATTTTTGGCATATGCATATTTGGATGGGTTGAAGGTGGTGCATCATACAGGGCGTGACCAAGGAGGAAGGAGGCTCCAGGAGTACTCCCGATCCTTGGACATAGAGATATTGGCTAATGGAACCCTTTCTTGGAGACTCATGGATTTAGGTGAAAGCAAGGTAAAGGTCGTGTCTAACCACCGTCTGTCGGCCTTCCAAGGAAGAGGGCTAATCATTGTGGTATTAAGAGAAGGTTAGTATGTGTGGGTAAAGTTGTACATCCCTGCAGGGTATTAATCTTTTGGAAAGCCGTGTCCGCGGTTATGGACGACTTGGGAAAGGACGGGAGATCATAGAGAAATATAACCTAATCGTAAAACTTGGTAGATCAATGTGTGCTTAAGGATGCTTCCTCATGGGTACGAGGGGGTGATCCTAGTTGGTAGATGATGATGATTGGTGGATATCAAAAGATGATGATCAATGTTTCGGAGACGTCGCTCTCTTATCCCCTTTTAAAATACTCTGATTAGATGAGATTCTTCTACCTCTTATTTTATAAACAAAAGATGGCTTTATGCAAAACAAATCCACCAGCCATAAGTCTTGCGGAGTATACCCTGTACTCACCCTTGCTTTGTTGATACTTTTGACAGAGTAAGTGTTCACCTGAAGACGAGTTCCGTACTACATCGACATCGACGAGTAGCTTGGGGTTCCCGGCCGGCAGCCTGGAATCTATGGGCTGAGACGTCATCGTTATGCTTCAGGCCTCTTAGGCCATTTGTTAAGTTTGCTATACTTAATAGCATAATTTGACTTCCGTTGTTTGATGTTTGTGGTCAGTGACCTCTGCTTGTAATAATTTGGTTCTCTGCTCAGTTGTGAGCTTGCTGTAATAAATTTTGTGTCGTAGGGTCACTGCTGTGTTATCAATTCTTCACTGGATATTCTTGAGCTCAAGGTTAAGCTTATTTCAGACGGAGGTCAGGGATTTGTTTAGCCTTGATCCTGGAGGTGTCACAGTCCCCGAGTAGTGGTTGGTTCCCATACGTTATTTATGAGTCCTCTATTTGTTCTTTTGATTTGTTCCCTCCTTTTTTGTAGTGTATGTTTTCGCAGCTTCTTGCAACCATGGGTGATCGGTGTGCTTCTTGTTGCCGGTGAGGGTTTTTTCTTATGGTTCATCGTTCCTGACTTCTAGAGATTGACTGCTACGCCCTTTCTGTCTACGGTAGGCATGGTGAGCTTTCATGCCTTAGGCGAGGGAGGCTTGCCAGGTCAACTGTATTTCCTTCTAGTTTGTCCCCTCCTCTACGCGTTGACAGTGTGTTCTTTGAGGGCTGGATGATGTTGTGCATCGACATGAGTCTTCTCCTTCGGTCCATCTCAATGTCTCCCTACTGTGCTCCCCGGTTCAACACCGTTTTTAATCTTGCTCTTGCTGCTACTCTTACATTATGGTAAACGCACCATGGCAATCACCCTCATTTGTCGGCCTCTCTTCCTGCCTCATCTTGCCCATCTCCATGTGCGTATCAAGAGATAATGTAACACCCTCGGAATCGGCCCTATGCAAGTTTTAGCGAAACCCGCCAAACCCGCATAGAAACGATTCAAAGGTGCCCACCAGGCACTTTCGTGCGGGTGGAAAACGAAGTAATAACATTACACAACAGTCCTCGATGGGACCCACGCAGAGATATATATACTGACTCAAAGAGTCAAGAATACAGATATAATACAGAGATCCAAATCACCTTGAAAAGCGATAGAGCGTCCGCCACACAAGATGCAAATGGGGCTAAGAGCCCCGAAGAATAACCAATGGCGTCCATAACCTGTGCCAAGACGGAAGGGTAACCCTGCTAACGACGTCGATCTCAAACCTGCTAAAACAAAAGGGGTGCCGACAAAGGGCAAATGAAAAAGAAGGAGCGTCGATCGAGGCGATGCAGCGAGGCTAGAATTGGCGGTCCTCGCCTACAAAGGTATGGTGGAATGAAGCGGCAGCGGCGGCATGCACTGAACAACCTATAGAGACTCGATACAACTGGCGGTTATCAGAGAGGGGTGAGTATGACCTATCCGGATCCAACCTGAAGCTAACACCAAACAAACCCATCCTGGTGTTTCCCCCTCGAGACCAAACGAGGAAGTCAACCGAGGAACTCACAGCTGGCGCTTTATTTATTCAGTTATCGTTGCAGCAATTACTAGTCAGGTATAGATAATTGTCCTGATAAAAGAAGCAGTGGGCCCTTTTAGTTATTCATTCCGTGGTAGTTGCAGCAATTACTAATCAGATACAGATAGCATGATGTAAACCCAAAACCCAGCAGTTGTTGGTACTTTTAATCAGCCAATTCCGTTGTAGTTGCCATACTTACTAGTCAGGTACAATGGTCGCAAGCGACAATCCAAACAAGCAATTGTGGGCCGTATTATTAGCCATTCCGTTATTGTGAAGCTGATTACTAGTCATTATAAGTCAAATTTATAGCAATAAACTTTAGTTATGCTTGTCTATGATCGAGATACTGTGCTCCAAGTCGTCCATATCCGCGGACACGGCTTTCAGAAAGTTTTACCCGGCCGGGGTGCACCAATAGCAACACACGCTCGATCAACCTCGGAAAAACCAAATCAAAACCCAACGAGGCTTTCACGACTGAACAATCACAGGATTCAGAAATATTTCAGGGGGCCACCCCTTTGAATAGATCCCGCAACGAAGTAAGCTAGCTTCGAGACGGACTCAAGGTTAGCGCCAATGGCTGTAAGCGACTGGGAACCCGAAAGTGTGGCTAGGCTTGTCGATACCGCGTAATCACTCCGCCTTCCTAACAAGCAGGTGCTCTCGCACATAAATACGTAAAGTAGCATGGCATAAGTACAGATCGTAAATAAAACCTCAAACTAGTTGTGGCCCCAAGAAATAAGATCAATCAAGCTCGCTCGGGGGTCCCATATACCTCCCGGATGTGGATAGCGCGATAAATCAAGGAACATGTATCAAGTACTCGGGGTCTTACGGGACACAAGTGGGCGTTCGGAAACCAAATATTTTCTATCACCCACCGATGCCTCTGCTTATTTCAATTTTAGTTGTTAAACAGGAATTTAAAGTGAACGAAAGTAAAACTATGATCATCTCCATCATCAACATGCGGCAATACATCAACAACTGTGGCACTTGACGACAAGCAACAGCAATATAGCAAGCGACTGCGACGCGCAAGACCAGCTATCTACCAAACAACAGGCAATAGGGTGTGTCCAAGGCAATATAGGGCTGCACGGTATATCACAGGTACGGAAACTAAAGCATCGCAACACAGATAGCAATAGATCAACAGGAGGGAATAAATACTATAAAAGGAAGATAGGTAGAAAAGGGGAGATGCTCGCCTGAAAACATTGTCGAAGGTTCAACCGAAGATCGGGGCGAAGCTCACATCAACTCAACGGCCTTATCCGCGAAGAAGCAAAACACTAGAATAAACACCGGATGCAATATTTAATACAACGACAGAAGATCGGGCATGATGCATGTATGATGCATGGCATGGCAAAGATGCGGTGCGATTAGGCCATATTAAGCGGAACCGGGGTCCCGACAATTATTTAGGTGGTTCAGGTTATTTAGAACCCCCGCAATTTAAATGTTGGATTAACATGTCAAAAGATAATACGGTTTCGCTACACAAGTTTAAATGAGGCCAATATAAGGCTAGATTTGCCCGCATATGGGCCCCATATTTAATTATTAGGTGAATCGGCATAAGGCCCCCAAACCACAGACAAGATGCATGCAAGTATGACAATTTAATATGCAACAAGTTTTATGTTTGGCATTTATAAAAATAGGGGTTCGGATAAGGGTCACACATTGAGGGGGCTCGACGAGCTTGGGGTTCCGGGGTTCGGGGTTCGGTCTCAGGGTCCAGGGTTCGAGGCGGGTTCGAGACTCGGATCGTTCTCGTATCGGGTAGTTCTTGGCGTTCGGAAGCGGACTTGTTCGGCGTCAGGCGCCGGATTCTTCCAGGCGGTGCCGTTCTTGTCGCAGATCTTGTCGGGTCCTCGAGGAAGTACTTGTCGCATCCGGTTCTCGACGTGGCATCCGGGAGAAGATCTTGTTGCATCCGGGTCTCAGCCGGATCGGTCTTGGTGTCCGGGATTCTCCAGTCCGTGGTTCGCCCCTGAGATAGATCTTGGGGTACCGCGTCATCGGGTTCCACCTTGCACATTGGTCGAGAACGATGCAGATCTTGGTGACAAAACGCATCGGGCTCTTGTGACGAGACGGTCATGTTCTTGGTGGCGATGTCGGTCTTGGGATCGCCGGTGGATCTTGGCGAACCCATGAAGGCGAACTCATTCAGATGTCACCGCTACACGCAAACCGGGGCCGGCCCCACTTGGGCATCTGCCCGAACACCTAGCGGGACACCCATCTGGTCAACGTCGAGACCGGCACAGGAGTGTCTACACGACGAGCTTGGACGGCAGGGACCCGAGATGGCATAAGTACCCGAGCTTGGACGGCAGGGACCCGAGAACTACCCCCTGAATGAGTTCGTGTAGACACTCCTGTGCCGGTCTCGACGTTGACCAGATGGGTGTCCCGCTAGGTGTTCGGGCAGATGCCCAAGTGGGGCCGGCCCCGGTTTGCGGTGTAGCCGTCTCAACGAGTTCGCCTTCATGGGTTCGCCAAGATCCACCGGCGCCAATCCCAAGACCGACATCGCCACCCGAAGAACATGACCGTCTCGTCACAAGAGCCCCGATGCGTTTTGTCACCAAGATCTGCATCGTTCCGTCGACCAATGTGCAAGGTGGAACCCGATGACGCCGGTACCCCAAGATCTATCTCAGGGACGAACCACGGACCTGGAGAATCCCCGGACACCAAGACCGATCCCGGCGGAACTGAACCGAGACCCCGGATGCAACAAGATCTTCTCCCCGGATGCCACGTCGAGAACCCGGATGCGACAAGTACTTCCTCGAGGACCCGACAAGATCTGCGCAACGACAAGAACGGCACCGGCCTGGAAGAATCCGAGGCGCCCCGACGCCGAACCAAGTCCGGCTTCCCGGAACGCCAAGAACTACCCCCGATACCCGAGAACGATCCCGGAGTCTGAACCCCGCTTCCGTCGAACCCTGGACCCTGAGACCGAACCCCGAACCCCGGAACCCCAAGCTCGTCGAGCCCCCTCAATGTGTGACCCTTATCCGAACCCCTATTTTTATAAATGCCAAACATAAAACTTGTTGCATATTAAATTGTCATACTTGCATGCATCTTGTCTGTGGTTTGGGGGCCTTATGCCGATTCACCTAATAATTAAATATGGGGCCCATATGCGGGCAAATCTAGCCTTATATTGGCCTCATTTAAACTTGTGTAGCGAAACCGTATTATCTTTTGACATGTTAATCCAACATTTAAATTGCGGGGGTTCTAAATAACCTGAACCACCTAAATAATTGTCGGGACCCCGGTTCCGCTTAATATGGCCTAATCGCATCCGATCTTTGCCATGCCATGCATCATACATGCATCATGCCCGATCTTCTCGTTGTATTAAATATTGCATCCGTGTTTATTCTAGTGTTTTGCTTCGGATAAGGCCGTTGAGTTGATGTGAGCTTCGCCCGATCTTCGTTGAACCTTCGACAATGTTTTCAAAGTAGCATCTCCTTTTCTACCTATCTTCCTTTATAGTATTTATTCCCTCCTGATCTATTGCTATCTCGTGTTGCGATGCTTTAGTTTCCGTACGTGATATACCGTGCAGCCCTATATTGCCTTGGACACACCCTATTGCATGTTGTTTGGTAGATAGTCGGTCTTGCTGGCCGCCGCTATATTGTTGTTGCTTGTCGCCAAGTGCCACAGTTGATGTATTGCCGCATGTTGATGATGGAGATGATCATAGTTTTACTTTCGCTCACTTTAAATTTCGTTTAACAACTAAAATTGAAATAAGTGAGGCATCGGTGGGTGATAGAAAATATTTGGTTTCCGCACGCCCACTTGTGTCCAGTAGGAACCCGAGTACTTGATACCCGTTCCTTGATTTATCGCGCTATCCACATCCTGGATGTATATGGGACCCCCCTGAGCCAGAGCTTGATTCAGTCTTATTTCTTGGGGCCACAACTAGTTTGAGGTTTTATTTACGATCCGCATTTATGCCATGCTACTTTCAGATTTAAATTGTGCGAGGAGCACACCATCTTTTAGGAAGGCGGAGTGATTACGGTATCGACAAGCCTAGCCACACTTTCGGTTCCCGCCGCCATGACCATTGGCGCTAACCTTGAGTCCGTCTCAAGCTAGCTTACTGCTATGGGATCTATTCAAAGGGTGGCCTCAAATATTTCTGAATCTGTGATTGTTCACCGTGAAAGCCTCGTTGGGTTTTGATTTGGTTTTTCCGAGGTTGATCGAGCGTGTGTTGCTATTGGTGCACCCCGCCGTAAAACTTTCAAAGCCGTGTCATGGATATGGACGACTTGGAGCACAGTATCTCGATCATAGACAAGCATAACTAAAGTTTATTGCTATAAATTTGACTTATAATGACTAGTAATCAGCTTCACAATAACGGAATGGCTAATAATACGGCCCACAATTGCTTGTTTGGATTGTCGCTTGCGACCATTGTACCTGACTAGTAAGTATGGCAACTACAACGGAATTGGCTGATTAAAAGTACCAACAACTGCTGGGTTTTGGGTTTACATCATGCTATCTCAGATTCCGATTAGTAATTGCGCAACTACCACGGAATGAATAACTAAAAGGGCCCATCGCTTCTTTTATCGTGACAATTATCTATACCGACTAGTAATTGCTGCAACGATAATCGAATAAAAAACTGCCAACTGTGTGAGTTCCTCGGTTGACTTCCTCGTTTGGTCTCGAGGGGGAAACACCAGGATGGGTTTGTTTGGTGTTAGCTTCAGGTTGGATCCGGATAGGTCATACTCACCCCTCTCTGATAACCGCCAGTTGTATCGAGTCTCTATAGGTTGTTCAGTGCATGCCGCCGCTGCCGCTTCATTCCACCATACCTTTGTAGGCGAGGACCGCCGAATTCTAGCCTCGCCGTGTACTGGCCTCAGTACTGACGCTCCTTCTTTTTCATTTGCCCTTTGTCGGCACCCCTTTTGTTTTAGCAGGTTTGAGATCGACGTCGTTAGCAGGGTTACCCTTCCGTCTTGGCCTGGGCAGGGTTATGGACGCCATTGGTTATTCTTCAGGGCTCTTAGCCCCATTTGCATCTTGTCCGTAGCCGGACGCTCTATCGTCTTCAAGGTGATTTGGATCTCTGTATATTATATCTGTATTCTTGACTCTTTGAGTCGCTGTTATATATATCTGTTCTGTGGGTCCCATCGAGGACTGTTGTGTAATGTTATTACTTCGTTTTCCACCCGCACGAAAGTGCCTGGTGGGCACCTTTGAATCGTTTCTATGCGGGTTTGGCGGGTTTCGCTAAAACTTGCATAGGGCCGATTCCGAGGGTGTTACAGAGTGGTATAACACTCAGAAGCTCACATCAACTCAACGGCCTTATCCGCGAAGAAGCAAAACACTAGAAGAACACCGGATGCACTATTTAATACCACGGCAGAAGATCGGCATGATGCATGTATGATGAATGACATGGCAAAGATGCGATGCAATTAGGCCATATTAAGCGGAACCGGGGTCCCGACAAATAGTTAGGTGGTTCATGTTATTTAGAAACCCCGCATTTAAATGTTGTTTATCATGGTAGAAGATAGCACCGGGTTCTCTACACAATTTAAATGAGGCCAATATGAGACTAGATTTGCCCGCATATGGGCCCCATATTTAATTATGAGGTGAATTCGGCATAAGGCCCCCAAACCACAGATATGCATGCGAGATGAATGACAAGTTAATATGCAACAGGTTTTATGTTTAGCATTCATAAAATAGGGCTCGGGAGAAAGGGGTCACACATTTAGGGTTCGGCGATCTTGGTTCCGGGGTTCGGGGTCGGTCTTAGGGTCCAGGGTTCGGCGGATCTTGGTCCGGGGGTGCGACGGGATCGGTCTCGACGGGAGCGTTCTCGGATAGCGGGGGTAGGTCTTGTTGTCCTGTGTCGGTGACCTCGGCATCCGGGAAGCAGGACTTGGTTCGGCGCCGGGGGCGCATCGGATCCTTCCGGTCGGATGCCGTTCTTGTAGTCGTGCCGATCTTGTCGGGCCCCACGGGGTCGATCTTGCTGTTGCGAGGGTCTTGTCGGGCTCGCGCCTTCGAGTCGGTGTCAACATTCGGGGCGTTCTCGTGGCAATCTTGGCGTTCTGGGGATGATCCTGGCGATTCCATGTCGTGGACCCTGACGGTCGGGAAGGAGAGATTGACGCACCGGGGTTCGCTCATCGGTGTCCATGAAGGAGTTCTGGCGTCGAGAAGGCGAACTTGTGTTCGGCATCTTCGGTCGGGGCCTGCACTTGTCACGGGTCGGTCTTCGGTTCAATGGGTCCACGTGGAAGAACTTGGCGCCGATCCGCACTCGGAAGATCTTGGCGACACCGGAGAGAGCGGCGGCCTCGGTAACCACGGAGGCGAAGCCAGGCTCCGTGGCGACGGGTCACCAGGCGACGGCCACGGTCGACGGGCCGCTGGGTCGAGCTCGAGGGGGTCGGCGACAGGACGCGGGCGGCCAGCTCGAGGAGGCACCAACGGGGGTCGACGCGGCGAAGCGGCGCCACGGAGCGGGAAGGGGACGAGGCGAAGGGGCGAGGGACGCGGTCGACGGAGACGGAGGCCAGGGCTCGGCGATGGCGGGCTCGCCGGGGAGCTCTGGCAGCAGGGCGGCCCGAGGAGGTCGCCGGCGACGGGCATGGCGGACACGGGCAGCGCGCGGGCTGGAGCGGGGTGCGGCTTGGGCGGTGGCGTCGAGGTCCGGTGGGAGGAGGCCGGGCGAGGCGCTGGCGCCCGCGAGGACGCGGCAACCTCCTCCGGCTGGCCGGGCCGGGACGGCCGCAGAGCGGGCGGCGGAACGTGCACCGCGAGGGAACGACGGCGGAGGCTCGAGGCGGGGTCCGCGAGGCGGGACTCAGCGGCGCGCAGTGGGCGGCGGTGGCGGCTCGGCCGCTGCCAGCGAGGAGGCCGGCGGAGGCGGCTGCGCGCAGAGGCGTTTGCCGCGCGCGGCGAGGCTGCTTGGGCGTGGGCGGCCGGAACGACGGAGGCGGGCGCAGCGGCGACGCGGACGCTGGCGAGGGAGAGCCGGGCGAGCCGAAATGGGACGGCGGCGCTGGAGGCGGCGAGGGAGGAGCGGCGGGCGAGCTGGGACGCTGGTCGCTGGGCTGCTGCGCGCGGGCGCTGAAGGGGGAAGGAGGCGGGGAGAGGGAGCAGCGAGGCGGGCGGGCTGTGGACGGGTGGAGCTCGCATGCGGGAGAGCAAGCGGGGACGGAGCGTGGGGAAGATGGTGGGACCAGGCGGGCCGGCCGAGGCTGCGGCGTGTCTGCTGGATTGGGGGCAGAGTGTGGGCCTGTGAGCTGGGAGAGAGAGAGGTGGAGAGAGGGAGGCTGGGCCACGTGGCTTCTGGTGGGAGGGTGAGGGAAGGTGAGGTGGCGCGAGGAGTGGGCTGGGTGATGTGGCCACAGAGGTGGGTAGAATTTTAGGTGGGATTAGGATTTAGATGGGGCAGGGGTGGACCGATTTAAAAACAGGGTGGTCGTCGTCTCGGCCCGTTCGACTGCCCCGCTAAAATAAAAATAAATTTTATTTATTTCAAACAAAGCTTTTGCAAACCGATGTCGGGCAAAACAAAATATTCCGGCGACCCGGATTTTGATGTTTGAATCAAGAGGGGGCGTTTTAGAAAACAAAACGGGTGTTGCGAAAATAATTTTGGCAAACAATGCATGATGATGACGATGCAATGCACAAATTCAACGCGATTTTCTAGTAGTGGTTTTTTGCGGGATGCCACAGATAATCATCATTCAGAGATTATGGGAGTCATTCAACAGATTGAGACGCTTAGACACCAATGGACTGAGTCTTTGAGGCGATGAGAACTTTGCTTGCTGATTCTTGACTTGTAGCAGCAGCATTGACAAAGCGGGGACGACAATACATGAGTACATAGTCTTATCTTTTAAGGTAAAAATCCAAGGTTTGAGCTTAATCGGTTGTGCCTGTTAATAACGTTGTTGGAGGCATTGTTTTAAAAGTGCGGACTTTCTTCGTGGTGAAAACCTAAGATCTATATCGGGCGGCGATAGCGCTTGTGCATTGTTTCTATTTTGGAGACGTTATTTTTAGAGAACAGCGTGGATTTGCTGCCCATGGTGGCTGCGGTGCTCGCCCTGGCCACCGTCCGATTGTGGTGCATATTCTTCTTGATGAATATACGGTGGTCACGGATGTGATGGCTGTTTAACAGAGTCGATTCGTCCGTTATCCACGATATTCAGCATTCACCGCTAATCCTCCACCGCGGGTCACATGCATCGTAAGTGTTTTCGAAGGTTACTCACGGTGCACGGGCATGCAACGCCAGCAACCGTGTATGAGCATGTAGGGCGGGCGAGAAATACATTCTCGTGCGGATCATAGATATAGGCATGCACAGACAACCTGCGTTTAATACCTGATTACCGCACGCGTACACAAGCGCATTATTGCCCCTGCTTAGATACGGCCATCATTCTCACCCTTACACAACACTTTACTAGGCGATACATTATAGAGGTGAATGCATTTGCTGTCTATGCCACGAATAGGTTGTAACAAGTGGTGAATGAATTTGTTGTGTACTCTAAGGCACGGTGAATCAATCTGTGCCTACATCCGTGCGTTAACGCCATAGATATTGCTCTTGTACACCATGCACTCGTCGACGGGTGCGGCTAGAGTAAGTCTTCATCAGGCATGCGCTATGCCCTTGCGACTGATCCATGACCCGGTCCCGCTGCTTATCCTGGCCTGGCGGTGAATCTCTAGCTCATGTGTTGGGCAAAACAACAAGCTATCTAGAAAGATGAGAAGAATATATCGTTTGACATTTTTTTAGAGCAACGAGCTCTGCCTTTTTTATTAGAAGAAGAGAATTGGACGGTTTGGAAGGAAAACCGACCGAAACCCGGTATAGACATATATACACACAGGTCTGGTTAAAAGGGGAACCAAACCAAAAAAAATACCCCAAACGGCACAGTTTTTAAGGAGAAACTTGCAGAAAACCTCGAGGCCACACTACCTAGCACACAACTAGGTCTGGAGCACTGCCAAACGATACCAGCACAACGGCAACAGCGGCCACTACGAAAAGCCTGGTCCATGTCCCCGGAGAGGAAGTCAGAGCCGAAGGAACGGCTAGGCCTCACAGGCTTCATGGCAAGAGGCAAGCCGCAAGGAACACGCCAGCGGCACTCGCACGCCGACAGGGCCCGAAGACGTCGACTCTCCTAGCAATACCAGCAACCCCGGGCAAGGCTCACATCACTACGAAAAATGACGCCTCCAAGAAGGTCACGACGTCCGAGAGGACGCCGCCGTCATCCAATCTGGCGAAGCCAGATTTGGGATTTCACCCCGTAGTGATGGACGGAGGGGTGACCGGGCTCCACAACAACGCCCCCAAGGGGGGAAGCGGCGCCCACAGGCGTCGCCGAAGTCGGCACCGACCAAAGTCGGGCAGGACTTTCGTCCGGAGATCCCTACACCACCTCCAAAGGAGCGACCCGAAGGCGACCCATACCGCCCGGCGAGCACGACCAACTACAAGAGAGACGGCGCCCCCGCCCACACCCCCATGCCCCGCCGCCCGCACGGCCAGGACAAAGAAGCAACACCATCATATTCCGGAGCCGCCGCTCCGGCCTTCACGCGTAGCAGAGCGAACACCTCACGCCAACTCGCCACCGACCAAGGGATGCGCGAGAGCGTCCCGACCACCAAAAGCAGCGCCACCACGCCGCCGTCCATCCACCATGGCGCACCTCTGCCATGAGGATGCCAGCGAGGGCCGCCACGCCCCCACCAACCATACGCTGCGGTCCGCCAAAGCTGCTAGGCACCGACGGAACCGGGCATGACCTCCGCGAGACCACCGCGCCAAGGCCCCCGAGACCAGTCGTCCTCCACGCAACCGCTGCGACGAGGCAAACCCCTGGCAGCCGACCACCCACATCCGCAGCGTCCCCGGGGCCGCCGCCCCGGCGTCCTCAACTCCGGCGAAAGACGACGGAGAAAGACGAACCGGCCACACCTGCCGGCCGCCCGCGGTCGAGGGACGCCGCCCCAACCAGACCCACCCAAGCTCACGGCCGGCATCCCGCGCCTCGCAGCTCCTCGCAGCGCCCGAACCGCAGCAGCGCTGCCAGGCGTGGCTCTAAGCCCATCTGGGCCCCGGACGGGCCCAGGCCATGACCGCCACCACGGACGGCACCGGCGGCCGCCACCACCAGCAGCAACAGCGACGCCGGCCACCGCAGCAGCAAGCAGCACCACGCACCCCCTACGCCTCCAAGCAGACCCACGCCGGGGGAGACGACTCCGGGGCGCCCGGCCATCTCGCGTCCACCACGGCTTGTCCCAGCCACCTTCGGCGGCGAGGACCGCCGCCACCGCGGCAGAGCCAGCGGCAGCGGCGGGGGAGGGGAGAGGAAGGGATGGGGGCCGGCGGTGGCGCGCGTTTGGCCCCCCCGTGCCTCCCAAGAGGACGACGCGAGGGTGGGAGTTAATATATCGTTTGACATGAATAAACGGTGCAAAGGATTAGAAAACAACTCGCCTCGTAATAGCAGCACCTGCAACTTTCGTGAAATGTTCAGCTTCAGAAATTTGACTGCTGGCCATGGATCTTGCTCCGTCTATCAATGCCTAGTGGAGACGATAATGTTGACTTGATCTAAGTACTTGAAGCCAGAATGCATGTATGTACAAGGTTTTTGAAAATGAGATGATTACTACCGTTTTTCACGTACATCCAGGACCAATGTCGGAACCCATGGGCTACCATGCTAACTCAATAAAACCATGTTTTACAAGTTTTTTGCTGGATAACGTTTGGTAAGCTGATAATTATAGGAGAAACTCCACCGTGTGGCAAGCATGTGTGCTTGCCGACGTCGCTCAACCATGGAACATGGATGTGTTTTGCGCCGGCCCACTATCTTGGTGCATGCATGTCTTCCCGTGGATGTCGTGCAACCGTGTGACATGGGTGCTTTTTACGCCACCGTGTAACCATGATACATGGATGTCTTCTGCCACCGTCATGCTTTCGGGTGGAAACTCGCTAGAGACTTTTTGAAGGGCTGC
Source organism: Avena longiglumis (assembly GCA_030063025.1). Classification (NCBI taxonomy): domain Eukaryota; kingdom Viridiplantae; phylum Streptophyta; class Magnoliopsida; order Poales; family Poaceae; genus Avena; species Avena longiglumis. Next base: position 476,119,051 of record CP125977.1, read on the forward strand.
CGTTTGCTACCCGCACACTGTATGCTCTCTTAATCTAATCGGACGGCGGGGATCATATGCACCGTGGCCATTACGGGCAGCCCACTGTTTCCATTTTAGAGAATTTGAACTCTAAATGTTGTCTTGGCGTGTTGCAGCTACAAAAGCTTTGATCACTGTACCGGGATCTGTATATTCTTTTTGTTGTATGGCTGTGCGTATCCGCAATGTCTTTAGGATATTCTGTTATTGCATAGGCCAGATGTAATTAGTATCTATGTAATATTACGATATTAGTATATTTTTGTTGTCCAAAAAAAAAAACCAGTTGGATACCTCTACCGACTCTGCCCAAGAGGAAGCTAATCATGCTGCACAGCGGTGTGCTTTGCAATCGAATCATTAATGTGTAGTACTACCATGTGGCTAGACTCCGTTCCGGATATTCTCACCAGACGTATTGACTATGAGTGTAATCTACTAAGTGCACCAGGTTTCTTCTAAAAGAACCCTAGGCTTATCCATACTGCCCATATCTCGTAGTAGAACACTGTACATCTTAAATTCAGCACTCGAGTAAAAAACAGAACCCACTCAACGACGGCACCAAAATCAACCAAGTTACAGATTCATACTACTAGAACACTATATACACGGCAGTTGAATGTAATCAACCATTTAATATATATGGAACAGCATCAAAATCTTGTGATACCAAAAAGTGACATATCTCTACAACAAACATTCCCATCAGTTTACTTACAACGTGACAAGCGCATCGAGCCTAGTATATCTATCTATACAAAATGAGACCTATCTCAATGGGTGGAGGGCCTGCTTATCTCAATGGGCGGAGGGCCTCTGGAGGGTGAGGCAATGGATCAACTGACAGAAAGAAGAATTTATCGAAAGCCTTGAAAAGGACCCACCTGCGCGGACCATTCTCATCCTGGTTATCTAGCACACGAAGCCGTAGGCCTCGCCTTACGAACTTGTATGCGTATACTGCGACCGCATGGCATCCGGTATTTTTACCGGGCATCGCCTTGTTAAGCTTGCTAACGCCTCGGAAGACCTGCTCATCGTCTTCATCGGCATCCTTGTCGACCATGCTGAAATAGTAATCGTTCACCCAAAGGACTCCGATGCACGGCCCCCTGGTGAACAAGAGCTGGGCGAAGGTGTACTCAGGCAGATTGGTAGAAGCAAGCCAACTCCATGTGATTGTTTTGTATCTTCGGATGGCAAGAAAATACATCTTCGGGTTGCTTGTGGTGGGCACACCGCCTTGCTTCATTACTTGGTCAAGAATGTCGTCAACATAAGAACCATCATCGTAGCTCAGAGAGCCTGTCTTCATGCATCTTCTTACTAGCTTCCTTGGGTATGATGCTCTAACAAGGAAGGTTCCAGGACCATTAATCCACTCATACTCCATTCTGTGTACACCCTCTATGCCAACTGTTACTGCACACACAGAGCAGGTGCCTACATGTATACGCATCTTCAGTTTATACATGTATACGCACAAACAATTGCATATACTTCATATGGATATTATATAATGATGATGATGCTTAATATGGTAGTACACTGGATTTGTAGAGTAGTCCAAAAGATTGCTTAAAAGTAAACACTCAAGGGCGAAGTAGAAGCATCTTCAGTTTCCATGGTTAAGGACGAATAAAATGCATGGGCAACTCTAGTCTCTATGTATATTTGCAATCTCAAAATCCTAATCAGAGAGTAAACATGTAATAAATCTGCAAAAGCCATACAATTATTCATTATTATAACCATGGTTTTAAACCAATGCTAAACGTTTCCATGTAGAATAGGCAATAAATACTAGAGACAAATTTATTAACAACTTGAGTCAATGTAAATTTGTTCAACCAAAGACATAATTACGGGATTGAAAAGGTTTAGATAGAACAAGCAACATGACAAAGACAGCATTCTTACTATCCCTTGTCTGTGGAATTGGATCGCCCATGACACTGCGCCATGAATGCTGCTTTGGCACAGCTAACGCAGGGAAATGGGCTTTCAAAAACCGTGAGGCCCTCCGTGGCAACACCTGCAGTGATAATTTGTTAAACCTAAACATTTTTTGTACTCACTCTGTCTCAAAATTAATTAGCTATGACAAATCACCAATACTCACCGAACACGATGTACACCACAAGTATCTGATAGAGAATGCAATAAGCTGGCCAAGCTTCTGGCAAAAGGCATTGTTCAGCCATTTGGGCCATTTTTTTCTTGTATACTTGTTACTCCCACGTCCGGAGTGCATGACATATTTGGCCACCCCATCATTTCCTGTTACATCCCATATCTAATCCATAGCAACAAAGCAGTTGTGAATTGCAATAAATGATTTATACCATGACTCTTGTTACCAGATGTTACAAGTGCAGAGTTCGTGGTAGACATCACCTCAGAGTCATGCATCAGCATGTTGGCATTGTTCATCCTTGTGAGCTCACGCATTAGCGGATAAGCATCATCACGCATCTGCATTGACAAACGTAGAGAGGATTAGTCATATTAGAGGGGTGAAACTTGTACTGAAGTCCCCCTTTAGTTTTTGCGGGAAAAATGATGGACAAGCATTCTAAAAATAAAGAAAGTAGAAAGATGTCGTTGCAACTAAAATTTGATCATTCCTTATGATCTGTAATTGTATTTAATGACATGGTTATTCAACCATTTTAGTTTTGATCTGTAGGTCTGCAAATTTGTGATTTCAGTACTGCTCTAACATCTCTTCTTGCTATGCATCAGAGGAAATATACACCCGTAAAACGAAATATTGTGTCTGGCAAACCTTGATTTCTGCAAAGATGCACGATAAATCCAACAACAGTGAGATGAGAAGAAGAATAAGGATAATAAGATGATGAAATGAGAAACAGACATATAATACCTTGATTTGAATGAAATTATGATACTTGTCAAAGTACTCTCTATCTTCATCTAGACTGCTTTCCAGCATGTCCTTGATATCTTTGAGCTCTGTCAAAGGTTCAAAATCCTCATCACACTCCTGGTGTTTCATTTCACTATCCTGGGAGTGCATCTTAGAAGGAGTTGCAGCGAAGGTCATGGCAAACGAGAACACCATGTCAATTGGCCCCACTGCATAGGTGTCCAGAAGGTAATGAAGATCTGACATACATCAATTTAAGAAGACAGTCAATTGAATAAAATACTGAATAAACATAGAGCAAGTAAAACACTATTGTATCTTGACCAGTTGCAGCACTCACTGCTTTGATACACTCACCAAGGAACAGCAACCCAGGCAGTTTAATGTACACCGGCAGGCTAAACCACCCTTTCTTCTAGGTTAATTGTGTGCAGTTGCTCCATTGTAAATTTCAGTCATTAATGTTCAGTGTGAATTTCATTAAATGTACACCAGCAGGCTAAACCGGCAGGCCCTAAATCTAGTTTAAAGTAACAGGCCGAGCTTATGAGTCATTAATGTTCCATTTTTCATTGTGAACTTGCATCTCAAGCAGGAGTACACTACGATGGTGGTTGGGAATGGGAACACAGCCCTCTTCTGGACGGACCGGTGGCTCGACAGGAGGACCATTGAGGAGATAGCGCCGGAGCTCTTCGCGCTAATCCGAAAATGCGCTCGTAAGAGCCGCACGGTGAGAGAGGCGCTCCTTCAGCGCCAATGGATCGCTGACATCCAGGGCGCGCTGAGCTCGCTTGCCCTCTGGCAGTATGTTCAGCTATGGATCAGGCTTCGGGACTTCCCCTTGTCAGAGGAGACAGACACCCTGCTCTGGCGGTGGACGACAGATGCACAGTACACTTCCAAGTCTTGCTACGAGTTCCTCTTTGAGGGGGCCCTCCTATCAAGCTCTTGGAGGCTGAACTGGCGGACCTGGGCCCCGCCACGGGTCAAGTTCTTTGTCTGGCTGGCTTGCCAAGACCGCTGCTGGACAGGTGAGAGGCTGGCTCGGCGCGGACTACCGCATCCCCTGTGCTGTCCCTTGTGCGATCAATCGGTTGAGATTATGAGGCACCTACTCGTTAGATGCCCCTTCTCGAGATCGATCTGGCACGAGGTCTTGTCCTGGATTCGATCTACGGCTGCCCCTCCGGAAGAGGATGAGATGGACTTCGTCGACTGGTGGATAAGGTGTGCCAATCTACCCCACGTGCCATGCGTAAGGGCACATCATCACTAGTGATGCTGACGGCATGGTGGATCTGGAAGCTTAGGACCGCTGTCGTCTTCGAGAACATCTCACCGGATCTAGGAGGGCTCCTGGGTACAATCCGATCCGAGGCTCGCACCTGGGCTGATGCCAGGGCAAAGGGACTGCGTGCCCTGTTACCCGTCGTCTAGATCTACCGTGTCGAGTGGGCTGTGTTATGCAGGGTGTTCGCTTGTTTCCGAGCGTGTAAATTTGTACAGAAATCTCTTTTCTATCAATGAATCGAAACGCAAGCTTTGCGTTTTCGCGAAAAAAAATCTCAAGCAGGAGTAACATGAAAAACTAAAACACAACTTCAGGGACATATGTGGGGTAGTCACACATGAAATGTTACTCACCAAGCATAGAATCCACACTCAATGGAACATATTCTGAAATATGGGTTTCTGAGTTAAAGGAAGATGTTTGAGGAAGTATCCCAGCATGTCTGATATGACGTCTCGTCGCTACACACATGAGACATGGTGATCTGGGCGAATACATACCTATAAGTTACAAAAATGTAGAGTAAGTAAACATGGAGCACTTGCTAACCATTATTCGAGCTTGTGTGCAGTGGAAGCAACATGGCATCATGAATCCGTGAACTAAGAGTAGATGCTGCACACACAAGATAAGATGAAATAAAAAAAAATAGTGTATCTCTGAACATAAACTAAGAATATTTGCAGAATGAACATGTCTGAATTAGAGCAAGAAAGCACAGATGCATGCAAAAACCATAGCTGGATAAAGGTATATACATTGTAACTAGGTGCATATATTTGACAACACTATATTTCACTGTATTACAAACCAAAGATAACCCAATGTCTTATCGACTCTGTCAGTTAAGAAGCAAATGGTGAAACCATATAAGTGTAGCAAGAAGTTCATCTTGTTAATTCCAAACATTCTAGACCACATTGCAAAGGTTGAAACTTGGATCGCTAATGCACCTGCAATCCTTTCATTATATAATATATGGATGAATGAGTAGCAAACCAATATTTCATTGTTGTATCAAGAAAGCAGACTTGTGACCATGGTACAAATCAAGAAATTTGTCACTGTAAATGTTTTGTTAGGCAAATCTCACGAGTCATCCAGATTTCGTTCTTTAGTTGTGAAGCATGTCAAGCAGGAGTGTCATAACAAACTAATAAACATGCTGTAATATCATGCAAGTCGGATAAGAAAACTGGAAATGTCACTTGGCCTAGAGTAGAAATTACCTCGCGATGGAACAGATGCTGAACCATGAGCTCCGGAGTTAGAAGCAGATGTTTCATCAAGCATCACTACACACAACCAGGCACGATGATCCGTGTAAATACATACTTAAGTGAGAAAAATTGTAGAGTAAGAAAAAAAAGGAACACATACTAACCATTGTTTGAGTTTTCCTTCAGAGGAAATGCTGCAGCATGATTGCTTGATCCAGAAGCAGATAATTTATTATGCATTGCAAGATGCCCGAGCTCTGCACACATGTCCCATAATGGTTAGTACAAATACACAGTTCGGCTAGAGGTAAAACACTGAATTTAGCTATACCATTACTACCAGGTTTGTTGGTCAACACCCTCCCAGAATATGAACTTGAATTTTGTGTAGCCATACTATGACCTGCAAAAACATGACACAGATCATTCAGGTGGATCTATTTGTATTTTGGATTGACTAAGAAAGCAAATATTAGAATTTGATACATGACAAGGAGCAGTACACAAAAACTTTATCAACAAGTATATGCGTATATCTACCATAGCTGTATATTGACTGCAGAATATTTGGTGAACAGTTTCTATAAGCAAACGTTCATCCTATTTCTATAAGCAAATGTTCATCCTATTCCACAAAATTTTGAAGTAGTTGATATAAGTATGAGAAATAGCGAATTACCTGAAAGACAATGTAACTAAAACTTGCAAGTTCAATCTTCGATAAACATGGTAGTGGAAAAACATAATCCTTGTAGCAAACATCTTGATCGTACATGTACATTCACAACACATAGTATATCATGTGAAGGTAATCTTGATGAAAACGGAAAAAAGAAAAGCCCATCTAACCATCATTCCAGTTTTCCTTCAGTGGAGGAAATGTTGCAGCACGATTTATTGATCTAGAAGCAGATGACTGATTATGCATTGCAGCATGCCTGAGCTCTGCACAAATGTCCCATGATGGTTAGTACAAATACAGAGTTCGGCTAGAAGAAAACATCGAATTTAGCTATACCATTGCTACTTGGTTCATTGGTCAACAGCCTTCCAGAATATGAACTTGAATTTTGTGTATGCATACTATGACCTGCAAACAAATGACACAGATCATTCACCTGGATCAATTTGTGACTGACTAAGAAAGTAAATATTAGAATTACATACATGACAAGGAACAGTACACAAAAACCTTGTAACAAGTATATGAGTATATCTACCATAGGTGTATATTGAATGCAGAATACTTGGTGAACTCTAGTATCTATAACCAAACGTCCATCCTATTTCTATAAGCAAACATTCATCCTATTTCAGAAGACCATGAATTAGTTGACAAGAGTTCGAGAAATAAAGAATTACCTGAAAGACAATGTAACCAAAACTTGCAATTTCAATCTTGGATAAACATGGTAGTAGAAAAAAGTACTCCTTGTAGCAAACATCTTGATCGTATACACACAGGCATACATTCACAACACATACACTGTACTGTGAAGCTATCTCGACAAAATGGCAATAAAAAAAGGCCATCTACGAGTCATAGAATCATAATAGGGAAAATCTTGAGGTAAATCTGTAAATGATGTTCAACAAAACGCTCAGTAACACTGAAAGAAGATCTGTTAGAGGTTATAGGGTGAAACCTCCATCTGAAGTACGATTGGATGGATCACCAATCATCTGAGGTGCACAAAGTCTGCACAACAAATAGAAAAATCCTCTAATTTATATGCAGGGATAAACTCAAATAATATTATCCAGCTAGTTGTAACAGCACACCCAATGTGTTCAGAAGCAACACACGCAGTATCCATTTGTAAAATGGAAGACGGTTTCATTTTGTTCCAGTGAGATGGTGACTTGCCAACAAAAATAACTTCTACTCAAACAATTCGATAGAAGATGTGTCTTGTAACACGAGACTAAAACAATCCTTTTAAGGTAAGGAACAAAACTGACAGAAATTACCATAATTATTCTATCCAGTAGAGAAATTCTGCACAGGAGATTAACGCAAAACAAACAAGTGCTTGAGCACATAGTAATTCATTCCAACAACAACAAATTCTAGGCACTATACTAAACCGAATCGCCCATTACACGAGCAACAAATCAGCACCAGAGAGCAGATGGAATTAATCGTAGATGGCTAAGACCATTTCTTGGGGTACAAACATCGAACAGATAGCGGGTGGCACAGCATGAGCCTCTACGAAATTTCAAGTACCAACCTGCCATACTTAGCGTAAGCCCACGCATGTTGGCCCAAATTCATGAACCACCTGTTCTCTTCGGGTAACAAATATCTGGAGGAAGACAAAAAGCTATTGCAAGCAAGAACGCAAAAAATTAGTCCGAGGGGAAGCGCGCGCGAGAAGCAGCGCAGAAATCAGAGCAAGAACGGCAATAATCGGATCAACTAGCCCCCTGGATGAAGGGGAAGAACAAGAAGCTTTGCTAGAATCAGAGAAAGAACTGGGTCGACTAACCGACATGTCACCAAGAAGCGCACCTTGGCGGCTCCGACAGGAGAGCCTTCCCGACGAGCTTGACCTTGTAGCAGTGCAGGTCTTGGGATGCTCCGGGTATCGAATCGAAGTAGTCAAGGAGTTCTCCCGGGATGCGGCGGATGACGAGCTCGTAGACGCGGTGCCGGTCGAGGTAGCGGGAACCGGAGTAGGAGGCGCTCATCATCTGTACGAGGGCGTCACGGGGAGAGACAGCCGGAAGTAAGTAAGACTGGTAATAAAGAGCAGCCGCAGGGAAGCGCAATTGTAGAGGGAAGAGATGCTTACGTCAATGGCGGCAGTCAGCGGCGCGCAGGCCAGAGGGCGAGGAGGAGAGGTGGGGAGGGTCGGTGGGAAAGGCGAGCGGTGACGGCGCGACGGAACGAGACGCCTCATTAGTCATTTCCCTCATTGCGGGCACGGCGGAGAGGGCGGCGTGCGATCGACGCGAAACATTCAGCGGCGCAGGAAGGAAACACGGCCCGTCGGGTTAACGGTGGAGCAATTTAAGGGGCCCGTCGAGTAGCACGGAATGGATTTGGTCCTAATGGGTTATGACGAGCACCCAGATTTGGGCCTAATTTGTGCTCAACAATTCTAAAAAAAACAAAAGTTTTTAACAATGATAAAAAAACTTAGTTCTCAAAAAAAAATCCGGAAACATTGTTATATGTAATGAGCTATGACATGTTTTCATTTCGGCCACGGCATTGTTTACACCTTGATAAGTGAAAAGGTGGAGCTCCTGCCTAGTTTAACCTATAAGTGTATCGCGGTCATACTCAACATGTACATATCCAACTTAACTTGGCAATATGGACTTAGAGCATCTCTAGCAGACCACTTAAAACTGTTTTCTTTAAAACACGAATAGTGGTCATGAAAGATATCATTTTGGTCTCGTGTGGCCACGACGGAGCAGATATGGCAACACAAACCTAAAAATCCCACCTCACACGCGGGGCCTGAATGGCAGTGTGTAATCTTTTGTTTTCTCTTTCTTGTTTTTTCCTTCTCTTCGTCACCATCGACGCCACATGGGAGGGGTCCCGAGCGCCCCTTGCTTCTTGAGGCCGATCACGGCCCCGACACCCCCGCTCCACCCTCCCTAACCGCGGTCATGTCGTCCCGGCAAGCCCCTTCCTAGGCCCTGCCTTGTCGCCCCTGCTCCACCTACCATCTTTGTAGTTCCCCACCACCCTCTGCCTCCCCCTCCATTCCCCGATCATCCTCGACCAAGTTCCGCCCCTTTCCCCGCATGCCCTTTGTTGGAAATATGCCCTAGAGGCAAATAATAAAGGAAGTTTATTATCATATTTCATTAGGTCATAATAGTTTTATACCATATTATGATTGTGTCAATCAGAAACATTGATATATGTGTGGTATATAAACAAACAAATGTTCCTAGTAGCCTCTATATAACTAGTTTATTGGCAACTGATGATCAAGGTTTCCTGATCATGAAATATTTATGCCAATTGATAATAAAATCATATCATTAGTGAATGGTATGACGGATATTTACATAATATAAATATTACAACACGATCAAGTCATAGAGTTCATCGTTGCAATAATTAGATACATAGTATCCTACTCCTTAAACCGTGATATCTTATCTAATATCTGTCACCCGCGGCTGCTTAGATTGCATCAACCATCACACTGTAACGGGATTACTCCTAAATAAATCTTGGGCATATTGGTGTTACGCTAGTCACTATTTTTTTTTGCTATGGAACCCTTCACCCTTTTCACACGAGGAGATTGATTTGGTGGTGGCTCAAATGCCTAGTGACAAATCGTTTGATCTAGACGGTTTCTCTGGTCTCTTCTTTAAAGTATGCTGGCCCATAGTCAAATATGATTTTTATCGCTAATGTCATGAATTTTGGGAAGGCTCGTTGAACCTATAAAGCATCAATGACTCCATTATTACCTTCATCCCAAAAATTTCTTCTCCTTTATGTGCTACTAATGATTTTTGGCCCATCTCCTTGTTGAATAGTATTTTTTTGAAGTTGATCACCAAGCTCCTGGCCAAATGACTGCAAGAACACATTCTTGATTTAGTTCATATTAATCAGTACAATTTTTTTAAATCAAGGACAATTTAGGACTGTGTTGGATGAGTCTATGAGTATCTAATCAATGCAAGCAATTGGGAAATGAGATATTCATCCTAAAATTGGACTTCTCTAAGACTTTTGATATTGTCGACATCAAGCCATCATGAAGGTTCTAGCCTGTCAGGGACGATGATAGATGGCTACACTGGATGTTTGTGATCATGTCTTTGGGTACTTCCTCGGTTCTCCTCAATAGTGTACCTGGAAAAAATATCATGCAAACATGGCGTGCGATAAGGCGATCCACTTCTCCAATACTTCTTGTGAGTGTTTCTGAATTGCTATAGTGGATGGTCAACCAATTATTTTAGGATGGTATTTTTCCCGCTCCTTTGCCAATATTGAACATATATTTTCCGATCGTTCGGTATGGGTATGACTTGTTGGTGATCATGCAAGCATGACCTATACATCTACTACCACTAAAAAGAATATTCTTGAACAATTTTTCCCAAGCAACATGTTTAAGAGTAAACAATGCAAAGTCTTCAATCATGCCAATCAATATTTAAGAAGACTAGCTTAACTAGCTCAGTTAGGACCGAACGTACTAGCTAGCCTATTTCCGTGATCTTTGCCATCTCACCACATCATCGACATCATTGCCCCCTAGTATGTCCTTGGCAGAGGACATGCGGGTTCCACATTAGATAGGATAGATTAACAAAATTGGTTATCCATATTGGACAGTTCCATCCTCTAAATAATAATTATTCATAACACGATCAACAATACTTGTAGGTATCTTAAAAGGATCTATCTCAATAGGTGGTGGTTCATCTACTATCCTAACAGTGGTAGTAGTTTTTCCAAACAGAAAACCAAGTGGGTTATCCATATTGGAAATAAACTAACTAACATAAATAAAAAACAATACTCATAGTAGAAGTTTTCTTTACCAGTTCCACTCTTCAATAGCGCTTCACTCCCCGACAACGACGCCAGAAAATAGTCTTGATGACCCATAAGTATAGGGGGTGTATCGTAGTATTTTTGTTAAATAGGAGTGTCGATCCCAACGAGGAGCAGAAGGTGTTGACTAGTGGTATGGAGCAGGAAATCTCTATAAATACTTAACAAACGGATTTTTAGGGGTTTTCTGATAAAGCAAGGAAATAAAGTGCAAGTAAGTAAAACAGCAAACAATTGCAGTGGTCCAATCCTTTCTTATCAAAGGACAAGCCGGTGGAAATACTAATGAGGACCAAACGTTCTCGAAGACACATGGGAATTCTATCAAGTGCTTTTGCTTCATATAGCTGAGTAGTCTTCTTTGGTTTTATAAGTGTTGTGTGGGTGAACATGTGCTAATGTACCGACCTTACTTGCACTAATACATACTTGTGATTAAACCCTTTGCAAGCATCCACAACTATAAGAAAGCAATTAAAATATAAACCTAATCATAGTCTTAAACTCTGAGATCCTACACTCCCTTATGCAATGGTTTCCTAACGGGGGTTCAGGTTTCTGTCACTCCGACAACCCCATAATTAGTATCCAAATACACAATGCATTCCCTAGGCCCATAAATGGTGAAGTATCATATAGTCGATGTTCACATGACACCACTAGAAGAATATCACCATAACTTAAATACTAAACCATTGAATAATATCTCAACACAAATCCACTACTAACAACATGAATTCTCCCATGTCCTCAAGAACTAAACAAACTACCCACGAGAAATCATATGAATCAAAATCAAAGATGATATGGTGATGAATAACAATATGAACATAAACAATAATCCAATGGTTCCACTCACAAGCATCAACTACAATAGTAATCAACACCGGGAAAGTTTCCCCTAAGAACTATGCAAGATTCAACACAATTGTTACAGCGGGATGGACTGATGATGAAGGTGCTGGTGGAGATGATGGTGTGGATGATGATGATGACGACGATTCCGATGAAGTCTAGCTTGATGATGGTGTTGATGACGACAATCTCCCCTCTCCGTGAAGGAATTTCCCCAGTAGAAATCTGTCTACCGGAGAGCTCTTTCTCTCTCGGTGTTTTCCGCCCCGTAGAGGCGACGAAATCTTTCTGTGGTCGCTCCCCGTGTATTAGGGTTTTGAGGAGAAGATATAGGCGAGAGGGCGGAGCCAGAGGTGGGCCAGGTGGGCCACACCCCCTATAGGCGCGGCCTAGGGGTGGCCCGCGCCTGGGGAGTGTGGGCCCCCTATGGCCCATCTCCGCCTCCCCTTCTGGCATTCTTCGTCTTCTGGGAAAATAGGAATTTCCGTAGTTTTTCTGGTATTTTTCCGATCTTCGCGAAATTGCATCAAAACACCGTTTTTTCCATCAGAATCTTGACTCCGGCAGTTCATCCTCCAAGAATCGTCCAACATGCAAAAACAGATGAAAAGACATAAGTAACGCCTCTTAATATGAAATATATCAATACATAGAGGCAAATTATGATATAGAATGGAGATGCAAATTGAACGTATCAGCTACTCCTATCAGGAGCGCTAGCCGCGCACTTGAGAACTTCCTAAGGTAACATCACCTCGACATTATCTTTGAGTCTTACATCGAGTCTGCGACTCCACTACGGACTCGGAGGCTACTTTCATAGGGAGCGTTGGTTGAGCATCCGAAAAAATTGTGTCCTTCAGTATCTGCTCATGTCTACGACTCGGGGGGCTAATCCCATAGGGAGTGCTGGTCGCGCACCCTATGAATTCTTTAACTGCGATCCTTCAAATCAAAATACAATAAAATCTTTTTGGCAACTTTGCCCAAACCAACGCTAAGTGAGAAGCAGTCCTTGGCCACCCGAAACACCTCCACGGTGATAAAACTTCGGATGCTGCATCTGCGACGCAAAGATAAGACCTACAGATATCATCGGATGGCCTGATAACACACCTGACTACGCTCTGCCAGTAAACTTCCGTGCCAACAGGCACGATGAAAATCCTGACGGACGTGTTGGGTACATCACTTGAAAAATCATTGGGATTCGACTCCTGTAAGACCACAACGTCCTAAGTCGAATCACACCAGCAATCGTTCCGAATTCGGGTCCGGGGACTCGAGTTTGATGAAGATCGTGTTGTTTTATCCTATAATAATTAACTGGCCCTGATCTGTCGGGTGGGCCAGGCACACGCATCAACAATACCTATGAACTAAAACATTTCTCCTTTAAATAGTAGGCTCAAATGCACCCGAAAGATTGAAGAGTCCCCAGCCGAATCTACGATTCGACTGGACACTCGTGGGCTACTGACATGGATATACCCCACGGGTACATGACATTGGTATACCTGGTCCAGTCCAAAGAAGGCCCACGTCAGAACACGCGACCCATGAAGACTTCGGGTGGCCCAAGCCCATGGCGGTTTCGACTCCTTGGAGGACAAGTCTAGATTAGATAGAATTTCAAAGGGTATCAACCCTAATTTGTAACCGAATCGACCTAACCCGGGACCTGCCTATCTATATAAAGGCCAGGAGGGTACGGCGAGAAGGATCTCTCAACTCACCGCATACACACCTCCACGCCAGATTGTATCTGCGCACCCCTGTAACTTTCGGTTCCGCCATAATCAAGAGCAGACAAGCAGGAGTAGGGTTTTTCCTTCGGGGGCCTGAATCTGGGTAAATCTCGTGTCCCTGTGTTGCTTGTGTTTTTAACCGTTCCGTGACTTCCAGCATCCCCATCTTCTCCAAAACCCAAGTCTATAACAATGTGCATTGACGAGATCGAACCTCGTCAGTTTCCATGTCAGCAGGCACGATAAAAATCCTGACGAATGCGTTGGGTATATCATTTGAAAAACATTGGGATTCGACTCCTGTAAGACCAAAACGGCCTGAGTCGAATCACACCAGCAATCCTTCCGAATTCGAGTCCGGGGACTCGAGTTTGATGAAGATCGTGTTGTTTTATCCTGTAAAAGTTAACCGGCCCTGATTCGTCGGGTGAGCCAGGCACACGCATCAACAATCCCTATAAACTAAACATTTCCCCTTGTAAAACATGCTCAACTACATAGCACCCGAAAGATTGAAGAGTCTCCAGTCGAATACGATTCGACTGAACACTCGGGGCCTACTGACATAGATATACCACGCGGGTGCACGACATTGGTATACCCGGTCCAGCCCAAGGAAGACACATGCGAGGAGTTGCAGCACAGGAAGATTTCGGCTGGCCCAAGCCCGTGACGAATTCGACTCCTTGGAGGACAAGTCTAGATTAGATAGAATTTTAAATGGTATCAACCCTAATTTGTAACCGACTCGACCTGAACCAGGACCTAGCCTATCTATATAAAGGCCAGGAGGGTACGGCGAGAAGGATCCTCAACTCACCTCATACACACCTCCATGCCAAATTACATTTGCGCACCCCTATAATCTTTGGTTTCACCGTAATTAAGAGCAGACAAGCAGGAGTAGGCTTTTCCCTCCGGGAGCCTGAACCTGGGTAAATCTCGTGTTCCTGTGTTGCTTGTCTATTAACCATTCCGCGACTTCCAGCATCCCCCATCTTCTCCAAAACCCAAGTCCATAACAATGAGCATTGACGAGATTGAACCTCGTCAGTGACGCATCGGCGGCAAGCTCGGCGGTCCATCGTGACGAGCGAGCTCCTGGAGGCGCTTGTCGGCGAAGAACTGCTCTCAGAAGACCAGGTTGCCAGGATCCTCGGCGAGATCCGGGTCTTCCATGGTGGCGATAGCCGCCTGGATCTCGCCCGCCATGTCCTCGTCGCTCGGCACCGGCGGAATAGTGATCCCGCCGGCGCTGAGACTCCAGCCGACTGGGAGAAGAAAGTTCAGCGGCGCCGTATAGCCCGTGTCGTGGAGAAGCCGGGCCTCCCACGTCTGCAAGGTGCGGTGGCCATTCGCCGCCGCAATATCGCCGGGGAATCTGTCGGCCATGGGGTTTCGGCGGAGTTTTGGAAAGGTTCGAGCGCCTGCAGTTCGCCGGAGTTGAGAGCGGTGTGAGAGAGAGTGTGAAGAGAGAGGGCGAGATCTACGACTTTTATAGGCCGAGGCCGGCGGCGAGCGCGGGAGGGGTGTAGGGCGAGGACGGGAAAAGACGAAACGGCGGGAAGGACGACGACGACTCTGCTTCGGTCGCTGACAGGACTGGTCCACTCGACGAATTCGCTTCGTCCGGCGTTTTCAGAGCGTTTCCGAGATCCTGGGAATAGCCTATGAAGTTTGGACCAAAGTTGACCTAAATTCAAACAGAAATAAGTTTCTGGGAACGCGACTGACCGAATTTCAGCGTCCAGATCTAATTTCGACGTCCGGATTGGTGTCCTGAAAAGCGGAGTGGAGATGCTCTGACAACCCGCGAAAGATCCGATAGCCACAAACGCTGAGTACGTTATCCTCCACGGTTACGACGTTATCCTATTACAGTAGTACAAATTCGACTCGGATTCTCGGAGTCGACCTAGAATTTGACGCCAATCAAATCAGCATCTGCTCCTCCTTCCTGCTCCACCAACATATGTAGCAGGGGTTTCATAGATCCAGTCCTCGATCAAATAAAGAAAAGCTCTGGCGCTCTGATTTGAGACTACGAATTACGATGGGATCTCTGTTCTCTTCCGTTGCCGAGGTTGTCGGTTTCATAGCAGCAAACATGTATGAATTCATCTTCCCGTTAAGAGGTGTTGTCGGAAATACCCGCGATCTGCTACGGCGCTCCGAAGAGTACGTTAAGTTTCCTAGTTCCCGTCTGCTGTTTAGCCTACTCCTAGTTCCCGTTTAGTACTGGTATCTTTTTTTACTTACATCCTGCAAGCTAATCTCGAGTTCAGGGAACGCGACGCCTCCATCAGACACCATGCTCGTTTCGCCCTTCAGCACTACAATTCCAAGAACCCGGTACGACATCGTTCCTCTAGTATTAGTTTCGACATTCTCGAAAGAAAAAAAAGCACTCCACTGATCGATCGATCTACAACAAATTTATTTTCAGGGCGCCGAGTTCGATCTTGTGAAGCCTCTGATGGTCGCTCACGTCCTCTTTAGAGGCGACTGGTGGTACCACATCAGCTTCTGGGCTCGCAGGAGGGGCGCTCCGCCGGAGACCCCCGTCCAGCAGTTCTTCGGCGAGCTGCACTACAGAAGCTGCGCCGCCTGTGATGTCGACGACGACGACGACGACGTGCCCGCCCAAACACACAGCTGCAACATTCCGGTGGTGGAAACATGCGCCATCGTCGGTAAGACTCCTCCCCCATCGATCCCAGCTAATTTCTTTCCGTAATACTGTACGTACTATGGAACATATTAAGTGCTACGTACATGTTTGTATACGTGGTTGTGTGACCGCGATTAACTTCTTTCTGTTTCATTTCTCGATTGTTGTAATACAGATAAAATATCCACGTTTCAGCCGCAGACGCCTACCCGCAAGAGTAAGCGTGCAAACTCTTTTTCAGTGGCTATATTTGCCGATGAATTGTTTCCATGATATGCGATTATCTGATATCTACGGCCATTCCCCCACAACATGAGTACTGATTTATCTCCTTTTGTTTCTTTGGCTTCTTCATTGACAGAAAAGAAACCCCGCCGGCGTGTGTGCATACTCTGCTCCCCTGCCTCCGAGATCTTTCATCCCAAGAAGGGGAAGTTCGTGTGTGGAAAGGAGGAAGCCCACGCAAAGGAGTTCAAACGGTTCAATAATCATCTAGAGAAGCCCTTCACTTGTACTCCAACGTAGCTAACATGAATTGGATGTGTGCATGTAGCGACACAGAAGGCGGGGTCATCCTCCTTAAATTTCAGTGGGGGGGGGGGGGGGGGGGGGGGGAATGTATTGACACGTTTTTTATTAAAATATACTCTCTCCGTCTCGAAATAGATGTCTCAGGTTTTTAAAATTTTGGATGAATCTAATACAATATATTATCTAGATTTATTCAAATTTTAACAAATCTAAGACATCTATTTTGAGACTGAGAGATTATTAACTTTTGGGATTAAAAATCAATTTTCACAGCAATAAAATATTTTGTTTTGGAGAGATTAAATAAAGAGAGGAAGATATAAAATTCTTTTCAGTCGTGAATCAGGGTTACTACCATTAGGAATACCCATTCATTTTAGAAGACTCAAGAATGAAGAGTGGAAACCCGTCGAAGGCTGTTTTAAAAGAATGTTGAGCAGTTGGATAGGCAAGATGTTATCTTATGGAGACCACTTAATAGTTCTTACAAGCTTGTCCATGTTTATGTTGTCTTTTTTTGAAATACCTAAATGGGTAAGGAAAAGACTTGATTTATTTAGGTCGCGTTTATTTTTGCAGAGTGATGGGCACAAAAAAGAAATATAGACTAACTAAGTGAGATTTAATTTGTAGACCTAAAGATCAGGAAGAACTGGGAGTTGAAGTTTTGAAAATAAAAAATAGATTTTTACTTAGCAAGTGGCTTTTAAACTTCTTAATGAGGAGGGGGTGTGTCAAGTGGCAAGAGATGCTGGAAAACAAGTATCTTCATTCTAAAACTTTGTCTTAGGTTTTAGTAAAACCAACTGATTCTTTTTTTGGAAAGGCCTTATAAATGTTAAAGATGAGTTTTTCAAAAGAAGCTCCTTTCAAATTGGTAACGGGGTGAATAGTAGGTTTTGGTAAAATACTTGGCTAGGGAATAAGCCCTTATCTAAGTAATATCCATCTCTTTATGATACTACTCACCGAAAATGAGTTACTGTAGCAACTGTCATGTCAACCAATCCTATATACATAGGTTTTCCTAGAGCCTTGATTGGAAAGAACTGAAATTTTTGTAGTTATTTTGTGCAACGGCTGATGCTAGTTCAACTTTCGGACCATGACGACAAGTTCAAATGGAGCCTAACTAAATCAAAGACGTTCACGGTAAGGTCTATGTATCTCGATATGATTAACGCTCATACCAGGTTTCTACGCAAATATATTTGAAAAATCAAAGTACCACTTATAAGAATTTTCATGTGGTTTCTCCATAGAAAAGTTATCTTTACTATTAAATTCGAGTTGGTGGCTCACTTTGCCCATCAAACATTGAGAGCATCACAACCGTTAAACACAATCATCAAAGGATAATAATAGCCATCGATAGCCCGCTGCCTCCAACCATCCGCGCGTCCAAATTTGTGGTAATCAACAATGAGGCAAGTCTATTATGTCCAACAATCAAGGGTCGCAACAATTAAATAATTAAAAGAAAATGGACGATGGCCTTTTTCGTACTAGGATGTTTCCTAGCCCGTTAGCGCTAATTCCGGATCAAATAAATCGAATCGTCTCTTTGCTATTCTGTTATCACCTATGAAAATGGTATTTTCTTTCCTTGTTATCTTTACGAGTAGTACTATGGTTACCTCTAATCGTCCGCATGCAAAGCAATCCTCCTTATTCCCTCTCATTCATTTGATCTAATCGTCCGCATGCAAAGTAATCCTCCTTATTCCCTTCCATTCATTTGATAGGACAACCAAATAATGTTGGCGTAAATAATTCCTCTTAGATAATTCCCTAAAATTCCCGGGTCCCTACTGACAAGTGTTCTAAAAAAAGCCCTGGAATCCTGCTTTTTTCGCTTTTGCTACAAATATACCCGCTTTGTTACAAATAGTCTCAATTTTGCTACATATAACAGAAAACGGTTCTGTTCAGAAATAGTAAAACAGACTGGACCTCGCCTGAGATTTCACCTAAGACCTCGTCGGCAACCGTGTAGCAAAATATTGTGCTAATAGCATATTTGACCTCGTCAGAGACTCGCCGGAGGCTTTCGCTGGTAGACCCCACCGAAGACCGTGTAGCAAAAAAATTCGCTATTATAGAAAAACCGCAAAACGGTATGTGGTAGCAAATCAAAGTGCTAATGTAGCAAAAAGAACGAACTCACCCGAGACTTTCGCCGGGAGACCTCGCCAGACACCTCCTAGCAAGGTCCCACACTCATGGTAGCAAACACTGTTGTCTGTTGTATCAAAGCGAAATCGCCATCGTAGTAAGCTCCGCCGCCATGTGTAGCAAAAGCGACATCGTCATGGTAGCAAGAACTGTCGTCCGCCAACATGTAGCACCACCACTGGATGCACGTAGCACCGTCATTGGTATGTGGTAGCAAATCCTAAACGTCGATGTAGCAAATCTCTGATGGGGTTGTAGCAAGCGCGACCGCCACCACCATTATATAGTATCATCTTTGCCATCGGTAGAAAATATTTTCGCCGTAGGTAGCAGCGGCACCGGCAGTAGGTAGTAGGTCGACAAAGGAGAAGGCCGAAGGTTTAGGAGCTTCCATAGCGCGCCCAAGGTTGAGGTCGCCGTCGTTGAGGGCCAGGGCCTCTGACTCGTGGTCGAGCACCGCGGCTGCGGCGGCACTACGAGGACAGGCTGTGGTGAGACGAGGCTACAACGGTGCGGCGAGGCGGCCAGGACAGGCTACGATGAGGCCGCAGCAGCAAGTTGAGGCGGCGAGGACAGGCCTGCAGCTGCGCGGCGAGGGAGACGCAGGGACGAGCGGCTCCAAGGAGAGGAGATGCAAAGGGATAAGGTCGTGTGGGACCACTAGGAAAGCGACCGACGCGCGTGAGGTGACCCTCAGGATGGATGCGTGATATCCTGGGGGGAGTAATATCATTTCCCTTCCTCAAATCGGGGCATAAATCTTGCACAACAATTCTTTTCGGTAACTCAAACGGCTTCTACCATTCCCGCATTGCCGACTGGCATGCAATGCTCCAGAAGGCTAGGACGTGTACTACTTCTTAGGAGTTATCAAGACCGAGTGGGTCGATTTGGTGGACGCGTTCCATGTAGGACTTTTTATTTTGAAAAATACAAAATTTAAAGATTAAAAAATTTCAAAAAAATATAGAAAGATAGATAATGATTTATAATATGCGTATACACAAAATTAAGTGAAAATACTTTATATTTTGGACACAGGAAAAAGAGAAAAGTTCAGATATGGACGTAAACAGTCTAATTTTTGAATGGCCCTCCGTTTTCCCAAATTTTGTTATATTTGTCTTTTTTGCTGTGCCAGAAATACAATCTATTTTAATTTTAAATTTTGTATTTCGGATTGTTGTCTACAAGAATATATTTTTGTCGAAATTTTTTGAAGCTTTTTGAAAAATTCAAAATCTTACTCCATGGAGGACGAGCTCCAAAGCGATTTTTTGGGCCGACACCAATTAACCGACCCAAGTCAGCATCTTCAGAAGGCGGTCGTGAAGGATAGTTGTACGGTGCGCCGACAGCAAAGTAGCTCCCAATTTCTGCCAGATTATGCAGAGCATATGGCCTCTTCTTTTATGTGTCTAGCCCGTCTTGTTGTCGTGAAGGCACATTAATTAAAACCACCTCTATTGCTGGGTCAAGCACCTGGCCAGCATCACAATCCTGAACTCAGCTATCGCCACCACCGCCAATTCCACTCGTACATGGCAACACGATCATTCGACACTGCCAGGAACGTCGCCAGGTCGGCCTCCTCGACTAGGACAAGTCGTCACCATCGCCAAGCAGACCCATACTGGCAGCAAGACCAATATCTCGTGTTGTCCCCTAGCTCGATTTGCTGATTATTTTTAGACAAGGGATGTGCAAATCTGTCTCGATACTCTCCGGAATCCTGATCGATTTGTTGTTGGCTGGTGTTATTGGAGTCTAAACAAGCAAGGCTTGAATTTCAAATCCAGTTAAATCGTATAGATGAAATGATCGGTTCATATACGAGGTTATCTAGACAAGATGTGTATATGCGCTGATGACATTGAGATCGATTGTTTCTGTGGCCAGGCAACCCTATGACAAGAGGAATTCGAGGATTGTGAGCAGGACAACTGGTCGTCAACGAGGAGCCCATAAATGACTTGTGTCGCTACCCTGGCCAAGAGCTGCCGCTGGTGCGCGTGCCTACGGAGCATCGCCTACGCGTGGACCGTACCGATAAAAGCAACCACCACCATAACATATCTTTACTATTAAATAGAAGTTGGTGGTTCACTTTGTACATCAACCATTGGAGTCATCTGGTCCATCCAATGACAGCGTTAAACATTGGACGCATATGAACCGTCAAACACGTCAGGAAAAATATGGAAAGAAAACATTAATCACCTCAATAGTTAATCAAATAAATTAGACAAAAAAAAAGAAAGTAACGGCGGTGCCAATCAATCGGAGGAATCTCTAAAAATGTTTAGACCTGATCTCTCCTTTCTTTTTGTTAAAAGAAAGGTCTCTGCCAAAAAATTGGAACGTACAAGATCATGGCGAAATTGCCGCAAGAAAAAGCCACTGCTATGGAACTGCTATATACATGGGCATTATTCCTTCGATGGAAATTACTTCAGCGGAAACTACGAACAAGAAAATCTTCCTGTTTATGGACTTATTATGACAGGCAAAAAGAGATCGCTTGCAGCCATGACCGATCTAGATGATCTCATAAAATATACAAGCTGCTATGTCTAACTCGTTTTATGTGGCAGAAATAGAAGGTGACCACGTTACTAGGTCCATGTTGATTTTATTTTGAAAAAAACTGATTGTTGTAGAAAATGATACTGTACACATCCTTTGGGTAAAGAAAACCATCGATTCCCCTGTTCTTCGCTCACACCTCGTAACCGCGTCGAGGCCCACCCATGCGAGACGCCTGCTTTCTTATCCCTTCGCGAACAGCCTCCTTCTCACTTCACGTGAACAGCTGCCCGCACCGCCGCCGAGCTCCAGCTCTCCTCTCGCATCTCGCCGATGACCTTGGAGTGGACAACGGTGCTGCTTCAAGGGGAGGCAACCACCACGGCCGCGAGCATGATCCCGGCGACGATGGCGTTACGGCGGCGCGGCAGGGAGGCGCTACTACTGGTGGTGCCGCTGATGTCCACCCTCGTCTTGCTCCTTCGTTGGTGCACATCGCCCCACTGCTGCATCTAGCCCGCATGTCGGTGTTGAGGACGATGGGCTCGCCACCGGCAGGGGCCTCGTCGAACGCTGCCCCCATCCCTCCCCTTTCCCCCAACTCTGGCGGGATCGGCGATGCAAGGTGGTGTATCCCGTGCATGCTACCTATGAAGGATGGATTTGCTACCGATAGTCGGCACTGTTGCTACCGATGGTGGGTGGATTTTCATACCCCGAGTGTATACCGTCGCTATAGACGGCAGACTGCTTTGCTACTACGATGTTGCTACCGACGGGAGGTGCTTTTGCTACCATGAGTGCATGGTGTTGCTATCTTGGGCGAAGTGGGAGTTAATTTTGCTACATACTCGTTTATTCTTTGCTATGTATTCGTTTCGGTTTTGCTGCATTGTTTTCCAAATGCTACACTATAATTTTGCATAAATATTGGGCTACAAACTAAACTGATACAAAAAATTTCCTAAACTTGTTCTCCGGTTTTGCTACAATAGCGTAGAGTTTTTGCTACAAGGTCTCCAGCGAGGTCTCTCAGCGAAAGTCTCCGACGAGGTCGGGTTTGTGACATTAGCACAACCTTTTGCTACAAAGTCTCCAACAAGACAGTTTTTTTGTTCTTTTTTTTGGAACGAACCGTCTTTTGCTACAATTGAGACAAGTTATAATAAAAGCGGGACAAATATATCAAAAGCGGGATGAAAAACAGAAGGGAAAGATCTAGACCCTTAAAAAAGACATCTAAGGTGTGTCTAGAACTAAGTATGTACGGCTGATTTTTTCCGACCAATGTTTATCACACTGTGCATAGATAATCAGATTGAGTAGCTGCTTGTTCAAATAAACTACTCAATGGTAAATAATGGACGCAGTCTTATGTTTTATCTTGATGGCCGCGGTGTTGACAACCTCATTGGAGACGATGGGCGTGGATACTTTGCCATTGGCAGGCGTGGAGTGGCATCTATGGGCATGACGCTGGTTCATGCCGGTGTAGCCATGTTGTCTGTGGATGCAATACGGGATATTAGGACGCTTACAGATGTAGTGGTAGTGGTCGTATAAAAAGTACTTGATGTATTGGGCTGATTGGACTCGGTATGGCCGATCACGGTTTCACCAACGATAACGTCGGACATGATTTTGATGTATTTTTGGACTATCATGAACATATACACTTCCATGGAAGCTACACCCATGACCATGATGAAGGTCCTCTCCCACGAAGGTCCCACACGCGCATGAAGGCAAGGGAGGCTAGCCAACCGCGGTGGGAATGCCGCCCACGCACTGGTGAGGATGGACATAGACGCAGTAGGAAGACGTGGAATACGTGGTATTAGTAAACTCTTCAGTTATTCATCAGGATTAAAAGCAAGCTTGTGGATGATAATGGAGCATCACAAACTAAAACGGGGTGAGGCAAAAGGAAAAAGATGGATAGACAAGGGATGAAACATACATTTCGAACGTAGGAAAAAGTTATAGGACCTAATAATATCTCATTTGCATTTTCACATCCACTAAATGCTTCATTCAACAAATTTAATATTATACTTTAAACAACATGTATTTTTCCGTGGCAACGCACGGGCATTAAACTAGTTCTCACTAAAGATAAACTTGATAAGAGAAATTGGCAAGGTTGTAAGAAACGCTACTTGTGCGATCAAGATGAAATAATACAACACCTTTTGTTTGATTGTCCTTTTTCTGGGTACCATGAAGAATTGTTC
This sequence comes from Avena longiglumis, assembly GCA_030063025.1. Classification (NCBI taxonomy): domain Eukaryota; kingdom Viridiplantae; phylum Streptophyta; class Magnoliopsida; order Poales; family Poaceae; genus Avena; species Avena longiglumis. The sequence continues at coordinate 476,142,773 of CP125977.1, forward strand.
AATTTTCTTTCAATATTACCCAACCTTTTAATGTAACCAATATGTTTGGGAACTGGTTGAACAGAGTAAAGAAAAAGGACAAAGCTCATATCTGACTGTGTGTGCGCGCTTTATTATAGGCCATCTGGCATGTTCATAACAATTTTATCTTTACCAAATCAAGTGTCCCATCATTTTTACAGCTTATTTCTATAGCTACTCATTGGATTCATATGTGGTCCTTTCTCCTTTCGGTGGAGCAGCGCCAGGGCATGGTTTGTGAGTGTATCTCTTGGAGATTGTCTCATGGGCTATTTACAACCAATATAGCTGGGCTTTTGATAGAAGGTTAACATATTAATGCAAACAGTGGCGGAGCCAGGATTAGACGAAGCCCCGGGCCAAAAACTAAACGCAAAAAATATTGTACTTAAAAGACTCATATAATCAGCATTTTTTGGTAGAAATGCAAAGACGAACGTATAATTTCAACTCAATTCTTAACTAAGGATCCAGTATAATATATAAGAGACAACCAAAAATTAGAAACACTAGTATGAGGGTACAAAAGATAGCACCAAATCAATAATTTGGTTCATATAGGCCTCCTATAAAAATATCATTAGTAATTACATGTTCATCTTCTATTCATGTAGCATGAAATCACTCAACAATGCTCATTAACTGAACGTCTGACTCAATTCAATTGTCAAAGAATAATCAAAATTTAGAAATTACTTCTGGCCAGTGGCGGAGCCATGATTAGACGAAGCCCCGGACCAAAAATTAAGCGTATAAAAGACTATTGTACTTAAAAGACTCATATAATCAGCATTTTTTGGTAGATTTGCAAAGACGAACATATAATTTCAACTTAATTCTTAACTAAGGATCCGGTATAATATATAAGAGACAACCAAAAAATAGAAACACTAGTATGAGGGTACAAAGGATAACACCAAATCAATAATTTGGTTCATATAGGCCTCCTATAAAAATATCATTAGTAATTACCTGTTCATCTTCTATTCATGTAACATGAAATCACTCAACAATGCTCATTGACTGAACGATCTGACTCAATTCAATTGTCAAAGAATAATAGAAATTACTTCTGGCTACATGCGGACGGCACACCGCTGCAGTCCGGCAGTCCGGTCGAAGGACTGCATAGACTAGCGGAGCCACGGGGCGGGCGAACAAGCCGCTGGGAGGGAAAGCCGGTGAGGAGCGAGCAGCAATCCGGCGGCGACGCTGTATAGCTCTATGGGAAAAGGGTTTGGAACCTGCTTGGAGCTTCCGTGCTCGTCTCTCGTCCCTTCATCGTTCGTGAAACAGAGGAAAATTGATCCTTTTTTTTTGACTTTGTACGCCCGTAGGCATTCGTTACTTGTATTTATAACCGTAATAATACAAAGAAGATACCAATACAAGCAAAAGAAAATAAGGAGAAAACAATCGGTTGGAAAACTGCAAACCGTCCTCGCTGCAACTACTAAGAACCCAAATCCTTCGCCGTCGCCGGAGAAGAAGAAGATCAACAGCATCCGGTCCACACTTTGGCACTGAAGAAACCCCTAGCCACGAGGCTTTAAAGAGCCGAAATAACCACCAGCCCCATAAGACTGGATCTAGCCTGCTGCTGAGAAACATCGGCCGGAGGAGCCCTCCAAGCATCTTCAACGCCGGATCCAGGGCCAACGCCACCCCGCCTATCAAGCGGACGAATCCTCCACCATCCACCACAAACCAACAGCAATCCGCACCGCCGCACTCCAAGGTCGCCAGGACCAGATCGACGGCAAGATCAACACCACACAAAGCCGGAGCACACGCCCGGCGAAGACCAAATCCCACAAGCTTCTCGACGCCGCAAACGTCGCCGAGATGGGGTTGAAGCCGGGGTACCTTTATTCGATGTAGCGCATCCACCACCATTTGAGTTGCGCCACCACGACACCACAGAAACACTAACTTTAGGGACCTTGTTGAACGTCGAGCGTAGGTCCTGGGTCCCCATCCCCTCCCGCCCGCGCGAGCGGAAGCGGAGGAGGCGAGGACCCGTCGATCACCGGCGGGGAGGAGGCGGCGGCTATGTTTTTTTAGGGAGAATGGAAATGGGGGCTGGTTCGGAAACTTGTAGAGATGGAGTTCCAGGAAAATTGACCTTTGGTGGGCTTTCGTTTCTGACTGAAACTGAGCTGGAGCACGGGCCACTTCTAAAACTTATATAGGTACGGGCCAAAAGATTTGAAACGCCCCGGGCCATGGCCCTGGGTGGCTCCGCCCCTGGATGCAAAGGCGTTGCATGTTGCTACTCTTTGTTTAGATGGCTGATTTTAGTGTCGACTTTATGTGATCCGTGAGCTGTAATAGTTTGTAAACTTGCTCAATAAAATAATAAAAGGTCATATGCATGTTAATGCATGTGACCTTTAAATATCATGTCATGTCACGATAAAGTGATTGGTGAACTTGAAATATCATGTCATGTCTGTTAATGCATTTCTCATTGGAGTGTATATCACGTGTGTCAGAATATGCTGAAAGAGCAGGATTGCTCGTTGTGGATTTGCTGAACCCAAGCTCAGTTGCATCACTTAGAAAATATGAGAATTGTGTTTTAAAGTTTCAGATATTCTGGGTGGTGTAGCATGCAACGTGTAAAATTACGTGTTGCGTTTGTGTTTTCAGTCATGTAGACGGTTAGTTCGAAATGATGGGCAAATGGTCCAGAGCTGCTATTTTCATTGGCCCAAGAGATGATCAGTTTCTTTTTCTTGTGAACTAACCTAGCACGACATGTAAGCTTATATTATTACTGCAATAGCTTTTTGCAAGCAATGTTGCTGCAGTATAAATTGGTGTAGCGGGAAACTTACTTAGCCTTCTAAACTGAGCTATTAAAGAAATAGCAGAAACAAATGTTTCGACTGGCTCCTGGGCATAACCCAAAACGACACTGTTATCACGACCCGCCTCGCCCCCCGCGGGCGACCGGGCCGGGCCTCCGTTAGCTCGCCCCATCCTTCCCCTTCTCCCTTTCCCCCTCGCCATCTCCGGCGTCGCTGGGCAAGGCTCGGCCAGCGGCGGTGGCCCCTCGACACACCCCTCTCGATGGAGCTCTGCGCGAGGCGCGCGGCAACAGCTCCAGCTCGGTGGCGGGGCTTCTCGTCGCGGACCTGGGCGGCGCGGTGGGGTGGACGTTGGCGGCGGTGCCTTGCAGTGGATCAGGAAGGCGGCAGAGATGCCCGCTTGGCCCAAATCTAGGCCCGGGTGGGACAGCGGCTGTCCTAGTAGTGGCTTGGCTCCCTGGAGGTAGAGGTGGAGCGTTGGCATGCACGAGGAACGGTGGTGTTGCACGTCAGCTTGCTACAGCCGGGCGGCGGGGGCTTTACGGGCCTGATCTGGGCTCTACCGGGCTCGGTGGGGCCTGTTGTGCCTTGCTACCACGTCCGGTCGGCTAACGCGAAAATTCCCTTATGCTTTCTTGAAAGTTCCCTCCTGCTTCACTGCGGCGTGGCCGTCCCTGACTACTGCTCCACCATCCTATTTCGTCTTCAAACCTCGTGACGGTGACCGTAGAGAGACGACGAGTGTGGTGACAAGACTGTGGTGGTGTACAATGGTGGGTAGCAAGTTGGATGGATTTCACAGAGCAGACGGGATTATGGTTTTTGGGGGTCGGTGAAATCCTTGCTGGCTCATCTGGCACCGACACGGTAACACATATGGGTGTCGTCGTTCCTTTTTGAAGGGCGTCGGGTGTACCCCTTCCCCATCCCTTTCGACTATCGGGGGAAACTCTAGGACCAGTCCGAACAACAACGCCCTCATCATTGTATTCCTTCTTGGAGATGTTGCTTGGTACTCAATGGTTCGGTGCACTAGGATCATGGTGGAACAAATCTGGAGGACGCAGCAGTTACGGGTCATCTTCGCTTAGTCAGTATGCTGTTGTTGGCATTGTTTTATCTTTTGTTCTTCTGTGTTTTTTGTTTAGTTTGATTATTCCGAGGCCCCAACAGTTGTATCGTTGTATCGGATGATTTCTATATTAACATAGTTGGGCGAAAGACTGTTTTGAGGAGGAAACAAATGTTTCCCCAAAAGCTACTATATTTACTCTCTCATGCACTGGGGGAATCATTCGAAGTTGCAAATGAGGTGAAGAACAGGGGTCGGGTCAGGAAACCTCGCCGACAAGGAACCCTGCTCCCCTTATCCTCACAAGGGCACGAGCTCTTCGGGTGTCATGGTGGCGCGCGGCGCGGACGGGTGGCGGGCGTGGCGGGGGAGCATGGAAAACAAAAATTTCTACCGCATGCAAAACAACAAGCCAAGATCTATCTACTAGATTGTAGCAACGATAGAGGAACTCACCCTCGAAGATTCCAGCGTTAACGAGAGCGATTCTCGTGGGTGATGTAGTCGTACACTTGCCGATCTCAAGATCGCAGACACGATCCTTCCCAAGGCTGCGTTCCTGCAGCGCTTGGCAGTCGGTCACACGTTCGGTACTCGATGAAGACCTTCCTCTCCCTTGTTCCAGCAGGCAGCGGAGGTTGTAGCACTCTCCTCGCGATTCCGGCAGCACGACGGCGTGGTGTCGGAAGTAGAGGGGAGATCTCGCAGGGTTCGCCTTAAGCCGGAGCGAGTATGGTGGACTATGAGAAAGGCCTTGGTGATATAGGGTTTAGAGGGCACCAAGGGGAGGGCTTGGCCGGCGGCTAGGGTTTGGGAAACCCTAACTCTCCGAGTTAGAGGAGGCCCTAGGCGGCGGCGACTTGGAGGATGCCAGCGGCTTGGGGCTATGGTTTCAGGTGTGTTGGGTGTAGGGAAGAGGGGCAGCCCTGCCCCTCCTTATATAGGTGGGAGGACGCGGCTTGGGAGGAGGGAGTCCTTCCCCAAGTCGGCCTCCTTGGCCGGCGGGTGGAGGGAGAGGAACTCCTCCCCAAGTAGGTTTCCTACTCTCCCTCCACCAAGCAAACTTGTCGTTTGACTTTTTCAAATTGGCGTTTGACTTTCAAACTAGGATTTGATTTCTCCCTTTATTTTGCCCAGCCAAGTGACCTAGTACATGATGAAATCATTCCATATTGTTATGACACATTCATGTACCCTTCCCCTCCGGAGTGCCGAACCTTCTGGACCCTTCTAGAACATTCCCGATGAAAACACCGGAATCATTCCCCAACTGCGAAACATGACTTTCCTTATATGAATCTTATTCTCCGGACCATTCTGGATATCCTCGTGATATTCCGGATCCCATCCGAGACTCCTAACAACATTCAGTCTCTTTCTCATCATTCCATAACTACTCAACAACATCGAATCCTTAAGTGTGTCTCCCTACGGTTCGTGAATTATGCGGACATGATCGAGACACTTCTCTTATCAATAACCAATAGAGGATTCTGTAAATTCATATGGCTCCCACATATTTCTACGATTACTTTGCTATCGAATGAACCACTTACATACGATACCAATTTCCCTTTGTCTCATGATAGTTTACTTATCCGAGGTTTTGATCGTCGGTATCTCTGCATACCTAGTTCAACCTCATTACAGATAAGTACTCTTTTCTCGTTCCCGTGATATGTGATCCCTTGTGAGACAGTCACATGCTTGCAAGCCAATTGGATGACATTACACCGAGAGGGCCCAGAGTATACCTATCTGTCATATGGATGGACAAATCCCACTCTTGATCCATGTGTCTCAACCCATACTTTCCGAACACTCAATGCCACCTTTATAGCCACCCAGTTATGGTGTGGTGTTTGATGTCATCAAAGCATCCTTCCGGTGATGGTGATAAGCATGATCTCATGGTCGAAGGAATTAGGTTACTATGTATCAGAAAGCTTATAGCAATTGAACTATTAAAATGACTTGATCTTTATGCTACGCTTATATATAGGAGTATGTCCATCATGCCATTCTCCTAATGATATGATATTGTTGTTAATAACATCTCAATGTTCATGATAGGGAAACCACAATCATCTATTAACCAACAAGCTAGTATTATGAAGAGGCTTTACTAGGGACTCTAATTTAGTTTACAAATCACACAAGTATTAATGTTCCCTGGTTAATACTGTTATAGCATGAATGTAAACATTTATCATAACACAAAGATATAATAATAACTATATTTATTATTGCCTCTAGGGCATATCTCCAATAGTATCCCACTTGCACTAGAGTCAACTAATCTAGATTACATGGTAATATACCGAACACCCATGGTAGTTTGGTGTTGGTCATGTTTTGCCCTCGGGAGAGGTTTAGTCAACGAATCCACCACATTCAGATCTGTGTGTACTTTGCAAATCTTTATGTCACCATCTTGGACATGTTCTCGAATAGCGTGAAAATGTAGCTTGATGTGCTTCAGCTTCTTGTGTGACCTTGGTTCTTGCGCATTGGCAATGGCGCCCATGTTATCACAATAGATAGACATTGGGTCTAGCGCACTTGGAACCACACCGAGCTCTGTAATGAACTCCTTCATCTATATCGCTTCTTGTAAAGCCTCCGAAGCAGCTATGTATTCCGATTCAGTTGAAAATCTCGCCAGAACGCTTTGCTTTGCACTCTTCCAGCTAACTGCTGCACCATTCAAAGTAAATACGTATCCGGATTGTGATCTAGAATCATCCGGATCGGTGTTCCAACTAGCATCGGTGTAACCATTCACAACGAGTTGTTCATTACCTCCATAAGAAAGAACCATATCCTTAGTTCTTCTCAAGTACTTAAGGATGTTTTTGACCGTTGTCCAATGATCTACCCCTGGATCACTTTGATATCTGCTAGTCAAACTAACAGCATATGCAATGTCGGGTCTTATACATAGCATGGCATACATTAGAGATCCTATGGCTGAGGCATAGTGAGTCTTACTCATCCTTTCTCTATCTTCTGCTGTTGCTGGACTTTGAGTTTTACTCAAGGTCATATTGGGCAACATGGGCAAGAACCCTTTCTTGCTATCTTCCATTCCAAACCTCTTTAGAACTTTGTCCAAATATGTACTTTGTGACAATGATATTAGGTGTCTCGATCTATCTCTATAAATCTTTATGCCTAGTATGTAAGCTGCTTAGCCAAGATCTTTCATTGAAAAACTATTATTCAAATATTCTTTGACACTATTAAGAAGGTCTACATCATTCCCAATCAACAATATGTCATCTACATATAGTATTAAGAATGCTACAGAGCTCCCACTCACTTTCTTGTAAATACAAGCTTCTCCATAAGTTTGTATAAAACCAAAGCTTTTGATTACTTTATTAAAACGTTGATTCCAACTTCGGCATGCTTGCTTCAATCCATATATGGACCGTTGAAGTTTGCAAACCTTGTTAGCATCTTTAGGATCGACAAAACCTTTGGGTTGCATCATATACAACTCTTCATCAATGTATCCTTTGAGGAACGCTGTTTTGACATCCATCTGCCATATCTCATAATCATAATATGCAGCGATTGCTAACATAATCCTTACAGACTTTAGCTTCGCTACTGGTGATAAAGTATCATCGTAGTCAACTAATTGAATTTGTCGAAACCCTTTTGCGACAAGTCGAGCTTTATAGACAGTAACATTACCATCAGCATCTGTTTTCTTCTTGAAAATCCATTTGTTCTCGACAGCCTTCCAGCCATCCGGTAAGTCCACCAAAGTCCATACTTGGTTTTCGTACATGGATCCAATCTCGGATTTCATGGCTTCTTGCCATTTATTGGAATCTGGGCTCATCATCACTTCCTCATATGTCGCAGGGTCATCGGTGTTGTCCACCAACATGACACTCATAATGGGATCATACCAATCAGGAGTGGTACGAGTTCTCGTTGACCTGCGAGGTTCTGTAGCAATTTCAACCAAAGTTTCATGATCATCATCATTAGCTTCCTCTCTTATTCGTGTAGGCGCCACAGGAACCACTTCCGGTGCTGCGCTACTCGCAAGTTCGAGAGAAGGTTCAACAACCTCGTCGAGTTCTACTTTCCTTCCAGTCACTTCTTTCGAGAGAAATTCTTTCTCTAGAAAGGATCCATTCTTAGCAACGAAGATTTTGCCCTCGGATCTATGATAGAAGGTATACCCAATAGTTTCCTTCGGGTATCCTATGAAGACGCATTTTTCCGCTTTGGGTTCAAGCTTGTCCGACTGTAACTTCTTTACATAGGCTTCGCAACCCCAAACTTTAAGGAACGACAATTTAGGTTTATTCCCAAACCATAATTCATACGGTGTCATTTCAACGGATTTAGATGGTGCCCTATTTAAAGTGAATGCGGCTGTTTCTAATGCATAACCCCAAAACGAACCATATCTAAGAGAGTTTGATTACGACGTTCAGACACACCATTACGTTGTGGTGTTCCCGGCGGTGTCAATTGTGAAAGTATTCCGCATTTCTTCAAATGCTCGCCAAACTCGTAACTTAGATATTCACCTCCATGATCAGATCATAGAAATTTAATCTTCTTGTTACGTTGATTCTCTACTTCACTTTGGAATTCCTTAAACTTCTCGAAAGTTTCGGACTTATGTTTCATGAAATAGATATACCCATATCTACTCAAGTCATCCGTGAAGGTAAGAAAATAACGATAACCACCGCGCGATGCTACACTCATTGAACCACACACATCGGTATGTATGATTTCCAATAAGTCCATAGCTCGCTCCATCATCCCAGAAAATGGAGTCTTAGTCATTTTACCCATCAGACATGCTTCGCATCTTTCAAGTGATTCGAAATCAAGTTATTCAAGAAGTCCATCGGAATGGAGTTTCTTCATACGCTTCACTCCAATGTGACCAAGACGACAGTGCCACATGTAGGTCGAGTTATCGCTCAATTTCGAACGTTTAGCTTCAATGTTATTAATATGTGTATTTCCACTATCGAGATTCAATAAGAATAGACCATCTATCAAAGGTGCATGTGCATAAAACATATTACTCATATAAATCGAACAACCATTATTCTCGGACTTAAACAAGTAACCGTCTGGCAATAAACATGATCCAGATATAATGTTCATGCTCAACACAGGCACCAAATAACAATTATTTAAGTATAAAACTAATCCCGATGGTAGATGAAGAGGTAGCGTGCCAACCGCGATCACATCAACCTTTGATCCATTTCCAACGCGCATCGTCACCTCGTTCTTCGCTAGCTTCCGTTTATTCTGTAACACCTGTTTCGAGTTACAAATATGAGAAACCGAACCAGTATCAAATACCCAGGCACTACTACGAGTACTAGTGAGATACACATCAATAACATGTATATCGGATATACCTTTCTTCTTGATGTTGCCGTTCTTCAAATCCGCCAAATACTTTGGGCAATTCCGCTTCCAGTGACCTTCTCCCTTGCGAAAAGCACTCAAGATCGTGCTTAGGCCCAGCCTTGGTCTTCTTCGTCGGTGCGGCAACTTTCTTACCACCCTTCTTGAAGTTTCCCTTTTGCTTAGACTTGCCTTTCTTGAATTTGGTGGTCTTATTGACCAACAACACTTGATGCTCTTTCTTGATCTCCACTTCTGCAGATTTCAACATGGAGAAGAGTTTTGGCAACGTCTTGTTCATGTTTTGCATATTGTAGTTCATCACAAAGTTCTTGTAACTTGGTGGCAGTGATTGGAGGACACGGTAAATCCCCAAAGCATTATGAATCACTATACCCAAACTTTGTAGTTTGTTTGCGTGCCCAGACATCTTAAGCACGTGCTCACTGACGGAGCTGCCCTCTTCCATCTTGTAGTTAAAGAACTTTTCAGAAGCCTCATAACTCTCAACTGCCGCGTGAGCCTCAAATATCATTTTGAGTTCACGGACAATATCATGTGGGTCATGGTTCTCAAACCTTTTCTAAAGCGCTGATTCCAAACCATACAAGATAGCACACTAAACTGTGGAGTACTGATTCTTTCGAGTGAGGTAAACATTCTTTACTTCATCGGTAGCATCAGCTGCAAGCGGGTCACCCAGCTTTGCATCCAGCACATAGGTCAAATTACCAGCATTGAGGACAATCCTCAAATTGCGGAACCAATCCGCGAAGTTGCTTCCATTGTTTTCAACTTTTCTTTCTCTAGGAACACATTAAAATTGATGGTAGGGGCCACCATTGATCTACAACATATTTACAATAGTTTAGACTAAGTTTATGACAAATTGAGTTCTAATTAATAGTTAAATTAATCTAGGTGAACTCCCACTCAAAAAAATATCCCTCAAATTGTTTTAGTGATCACACGAACCAAATCCACCACATCAAAACCGATCATCACGAGAGTATGTAGCTTCAATGGCGAACAATCAACATGTTCATCATATCTACTATATGACTCATGCTTTACCTTTCGGTGATCCGTGTTCCGAGACCATGTCTGTACATGCTAGGCTCGTCAAGACCAAACCTTAGCTTCCGCACGAACAAATCTGGCTTGCTCACGTTCTATACACTCGCAGAATCTAGAACACCCGATCATCACGTGGTGCTTTGAAACAACGAGCTTTAGCAACGGTGCTTACTAAGGATGAACACTTTAAAACTTGAAATTTGTGTGCTTGAGGGATCATCTTATAATGCTACCGTCGTTAACTAAGCAATACAAGATGCATAAAGGATTAACATCACATGCAATTCATAATATGTGATATGATATGGTCTTTCTTCTTGTGCTTCCGATCTCCATCTTCAAGCACGAACATGATCTTCATCATCACCGGTATGGCGTCAAGGTCAATGGCACCGTTTCATGGTTGTCGTCTACCAGCTTCAACTATTACAACTACTTTGAATAGACATGCGGGTCTTAACGGAATTTAAAGACAACCATATGGCTCCTGTCGGTTGCCAACTTACAATAAGGAACATTGTATACATCAAATATAGTCATAATCATGGCCATATCACATCACAGCACACCCCTGCAAAACAAAGTTAGACGCCTCTAATTTTCTTTGCATATTTTACGTGGTTTGGGGCTTTCAATAAGTGTCGTTCTAACTTACGAACAAGAACTACAACATTGATGCTTGAACTATCAAGTGCCCGTTGTAAATTGGATCTATACTATGATGGGAGAGACACCCCGCAAAGCCACTTATGCAATACAAGTTGCATGTTGAGCGTGGAGCAAGTCTCATGAACGATGTCATGTAAGGTTAGCCCGGGCCACTTCATCCCATCATACCGCAAGATGCAAAGTACACAAAAAGCAATTGATAATAAAAGCACCACCGCCCACAATGAACATTGTGTTCTACTCGTGCAACAGATCTACATATAGACACGGCTCTGATACCACTGTAGGGGTTCGTAGCATGGAAAAGAAAAAAATTCTACCGCATGCAAACAAACAAGACAAGATCTATCTACTAGATTGTAGCAACGAGTCGATAGAGGAACTCACCCTCGAAGATTCCAAAGCGGTTAACGAGAGCAGATTCTCGTGGATGATGTAGTCGTACTCTTGCCGATCTCAAGATCGCGTAGACGATCCTTCCGCAAGGCTGCTTTTGGCGCTTCCGCAATGGGTCACAGGTTCGGATTTGATGAAGACCTTCCTCTCCCTTGTTCCAAAGAAAGCGGAGGTTGTAGCACTCTCCTCGCGATTCCGGCAGCACGACGGCGTGGTGTCGGAAGTAGAGGGGAGATCTCGCAGGGCTTCGCCTTAAGCCGGAGTGAGTATGGTGGAGTATGAGAGAGGCCTTGGTGATCTAGGGTTTAGAGGGAACCAAGGGGAGGGCTTGGACCGCGGCTAGGGTTTGGGGAAACCCCAACTTGCCGAGTTGGAGGTGCCCTAGGCGGTGGCAACACAAGGAGGTGGTGGCGCCGGCGGCTTGGGGCTAGGGTTTTGGGTGTAGGGAAGAGGGGCAGCCCTGCCCCTCCTTATATAGGTGGGAGGATGCGGCTTGGGAGGAGGGAGTCCTCCCCCAAGTCGGCCTCCTTGGCCGGCGGGTGGACGGAGAGGAACTCCTCCCCAAGTAGGTTTCCTACTCTCCCTCCACCAAGCAAACTTGCCGTTTGGCTTTTTCAAATTGGTGTTTGACTTTCAAACTAGGATTTGATTTATCCCTTTATTTTGCCCAGCCAAGTGACCTAGTACATGATGCAATCATTCCATATTGTTATGACACATTCATATACCCTTCACCTCCGGAGTGCCGGACCTTCCGAACCCTTCTAGAACATTCCCGATGAAAATACCGGAATCATTCCCCAACTCCAAAACAAGACTTTCCTTATATGAATCTTATTCTCCGAACCATTCCGGATCTCCTCGTGATATCCCGGATCCCATTCGAGACTCCGAACAAAATTCGGTCTCTTTCCCATCATTCCATAACTACTCAACAACATCGAATCCTTAAGTGTGTCTCCCTACGGTTCGTGAATTATGCGGACATGATCGAGACACTTCTCTGATCAATAACCAATAGAGGAATCTGGAAATTCATATGGCTCCCACATATTTCTACGATTACTTTGCGATCGAATGAACCACTTACATACGATACCAATTTCCCTTTGTCTCACGATAGTTTACTTATCCGAGGTTTTGATCGTCAGTATCTCTGCATACCTAGTTCAACCTCATTACCGATAAGTACTCTTTTCTTGTTCCCGTGATATGTGATCCTTTGTGAGTTAGTCACATGCTTGCAAGCCAATTGGATGACATTCCACCGAGAGGGCCTGGAGTATATCTATCCGTCATATGGATGGACAAATCCCACTCTTGATCCATGTGTCTCAACCCATACTTTCCGAACACTCAATGCCACCTTTATAGCCACCCAGTTACGGTGTGGTGTTTGATGTCATCAAAGCATCCTTCCGGTGATGGTGATAAGCATGATTTCATGGTCGAAGGAATTAGGTTACTATGTATCAGAAAGCTTATAGCAATTGAACTATTGAAATGACTTGATCTTTATGCTACGCTTATCTATAGGAGTATGTCCATCATGCCATTCTCCTAATGATATGATCTTGTTGTTAATAACATCTCAATGTTCATGATAGGGAAACCACAATCATCTATTAACCAACAAGCTAGTATTATGAAGAGGCTTTACTAGGGACTCTAATTTAGTTTACAAATCGCACAAGTATTAATGTTCCCTGGTTAATACTGTTATAGCATGAATGTAAACATTTGTCATAAAAACAAAGATATAATAATAACTATATTTATTATTGCCTCTAGGGCATATCTCCAACAGGATGTGCCCTGGGCTGGCGGTGGTTCGCCTGGGCGAGGGGGGGAGGGGGCGACGGTGGCGCTGGTCATGGCCGGCTTCCTCTGGTGCGTTAGGGGGAGGCGCGTCGCGATGGTGGTGGGCTGTTCGAGCCGGCAGCGACCCTCCAGCTACGGCGACTCCAGCAGAGGAAGAGCTAGGGGCGACGTAGCTGCTCCCTCGGCAGTGGCAGCGCGAGGGTGCTGGCGGCGCAGCCAGATCTTGGGGCCAGGCGGGCCCAGATCTGGGCCTTGCCCTGGGCTAGGCGGGCCTAGGGGAGGTCAACGTCGGTGTGCCCTTGCAACGTCGGTATCGTTGACCTGGGCCAGGTGGGCCAAGGTCCAACGGCTCTGGCAGCAGTTTCGGGCGGTGCCTTCGATGCCTCTGTCTAGATCGCGGCGGTGCTGTTGGTTGCCGATGTGGGTTCGAGCATGCGGACGTCGAGGCGACGGCCCCGGACGGTGGTCTGCGCGGGTATTCCTCTGGCGGAGGTGGCTCTGGGAGGTGGCTTGCATTGGTGTGTCTCGGATCGGTGGCGGTCCGGCTGACCCGGGTACGCACGGTGGCGATGGTGATGCTGCTTGGTGGCAGAGATCTGTAGTGGCGACAGATCTACCGGTGGTCGGAGGAGTAGGGACTAGGGCTAGGGTTGGTGTTGTCAGCGGCACACTTGCTGCAGTGTGGTGGCGGGGCTTCATGGGCCCAGTCGGGCTTGGCCAGGCCAGCGAGGGCCTGGTTTGCCCTTGTTGCGGCATCCGGTCGGCTACCATCTTCCGGCGGTGGAGGCTGTTCCCTCCCGCGTGCTTCTGTAGCGTCGACCCTCGCCAAAGTCCTCTCCTTTGACTTTTCGGCCTCGCATCGTGGGTAATGGTGCGACGAAGGTGGTGGCTGCAAGACCGTGGTGGCGCGGGCTGGTGGACGGCGAGAGTGGTGGAGCAATCCGGAGCGTCCGGGAGTGTGGTTTTTCTGAGGGGTCGGGAGAAATCCTGGTCGTCTTGACACCGACGCGGTAACGCCTGCGGGTGTTGCCGTCCTTCCTGAAGGGCGTCGTGGGTACCTCTTCCCCACCTCCCGCCGCGTATCGGAGGAAACCCTAGGATCAGTCCGGGCAGCAGCATCGGTGTCGTCGCTTTCCTTCTTGGAGGTGCTGCTTTGTACGCGACGCTTTGGAGCGCTAGGATAGTGGTGGTCATTCTCCGGAGGGCGCAGCGGTGACGGGTCACCCTCGTTTTTCGTCGGGCCGCTGCTATCGACCTTGTTTTCTCTTCTTTTTTCTTTGTGCTTTCTTTTAGACGTTGTGTTGTTTGGTCCAGCAGCGGTATCAAGTTGGTTGCTATATTTATATAGCTGGGCATATGCAGGAGGCGAAGAACAGAAGATTTAGTAAAGCCATGCCAAGAGATGAAGTGAAAAGTCAGTAGCGGCAGAAGACTGTTCGACTTAGAAAATGAGGAATGAAAATCAACTCGAAGAAATAGTGACACTCACAGTAAGAACACGCCAAGCCAGAGAAAACTTCACGCTGATGATTTTTTTTCCTTCTTGCCGGTTGCTACGTTCAAGCAGGGTCGGTCCTGAGTTTTTTTGGGGCCTGGGACGAGGGCCCTTTAAAAGTATCAAATAATAAATTTTTACATTTTTAAAAAAAATTCTACTAATCTATTAATAATCATCAACAGTAGTACAAAGAGTCCTAAGAGTAATAAAAATTAAAAATAGGTCGACGTATCATCCAGCGACAACTATAAATACTAGCACATACCTAAAACATTTAAAATGCATACAAAGCGATTTAAAATAATGTATACATATTATTTTAAAATTGCATATGACATTTTAAGATCTTGTTTTTATCACTATTAATCTTGTCGGCTATACCATGTACCGTGTCGTAGTGGTCGTGGGCATAGTATGGTCTCCTTTCGGCGACTCGGCTACATCATAATATATATATGGGGAGTTTCGAGCCTACGTGCTTCTTTATTCAACTATATTGCTTCTCATGCCTGAAATTGATCGCTAGTACGTGTGTTTCAACAGAGACATGCACTATTCAAATAATTTCTCATGCATGTGCACGACCTACATCACCTGAACATCCCTTGATAACTAAAGAAAATAAGGCCCACACGAAGTACCAGAAAAAGAGCCCAACTAAATAAAAGAAAGGCCCAGTCCACTAGGTAAGCAGAGTAACTGTTCGTCTCCGTCTTCCAGAACCATACGAGAAAAACTTCAAACATGCTCTAATGGCGCCGCCGCATCCACCTGAGTTCCTCGCCCCTGCATCTACCATAGTTAGTTGCGGCTTGGGGCCCCCTTGGTGTCGGAGGGCCCGGGGCGGCCGCCCCGCTCGCGCCCCCCAAGGGCCGGGCCTGCGTTCAAGTAAACTTTTCGCTTCTTTAGTTTTTTTCTGGAAATCTGGGAGCGCATACCAATATTTTGGATTTTTTGAGTTCTCAAAAACCGAGAAATAAAATCACAAGAAAATCTAAAATAAAAATAGATTCGAGGAACCGACTTCGGGTACGAGCTGTATATGATTTCGGCCGGACACCAATCTATACATAGACGCATCTACGACGGCTTCGACGATTGTTTTGTTTCTCCCTTGGCCACGGCGCGAACACCCAAACTGCCCACCGCTGCCCACGTGACGCACCCATGGCGCCCGCGGACGGCGCACCGAGCGAACAGATCCGGCGGGTCCCCGAGCGATCCCTCACCTCCATGGTCAGTTTGGAGCTGGAGGCGGCCCACCTCGAAAACGGTGGCCGCGCCTCGCCGAGCACATTATCTACCTCGGCCGCGCCTCATCCTCCGTCGCCGAGTTCAAGGGGAAGCTCAATGCCCATTACGGCGACGACTTTCCGGACTACCTCGCCTGCGTTCTCTACCCCAGTATCCAGGCGGACGCGGAGAGCGAAGAGGTCCGGCGGATCAACGAGCGATCCCTCGCCGATTTCGTTATCCACCTCGGCCGCGCCTCCCCCTCCGTCGCCGAGTTCGACGCGAAGCTCAAGGCCAGTGGCGCCGACTTCCCCGACCACCTCGTCCGCACCCTCCACACCTGCATCCGCGCGGTGGACCACACAGCGGACGAAGAGATCCGGCGGGTCACCGAGCGATCACTCGTCGCCAAAGTATGTTCGGAGCTGGAGGCTGTTCAACTGTCGTAAACCTGGTAAAGTAGTTCTTCAGTTAGCGACGGTTTCGTCAGTTAACTGTACTGCTGTAGTTTTTTCGCGGTTAGTCTTCAGATTCAGTTGGCAGTAGTTTTAGTTAGCTAAATAAATGGGTTAGTCGTTGATCCTGTTATATCGATTTGATTTGACCATATAGTCGCTTAGTAGACTTAAATATATGCAAGAAAACTCAATGGACGTTTAGTCGTCATATTAAGGTAAGTATTATTAAGGCTATTCTCATACGAAAAGGAAAATGTGAAAATGCCTAATATGTTTGCCTGACCAGCTGGTATGGCGGTTTTGTACTCCTACTACAGCATCCTCTTCTTTTGGGTAAATAGCTCATGTGCGATGTTTTTGGGTGGAATTGAAAGGAGAGCAACTTTGTTAGAAAGAATAGCTCGCATGCAATGTTTGTTCGATACAAAATAGCACAGAGCCACATGAATGCTAAAACGGTCTTAACCGACATGTTTATGTTAGGTCCAGTTAATGTTAATACTAATTGCTCACAATTAGTAGCGATCTACGGACCGAGTCAGACCAACCACTTCCGACCAAGGCCCCGTATCACCCTCCGTAGCTCTGTTCTTCTCCAGCGACGGCGGAGCTGACCCTTCCTTCCCGGAGACCGCGGTTGCACATTCTCGAAGGCGACGGCGCTTTCATTCTACGGCGAACGTGGTGAGTGGCTTTTCGAACCATAATTCCCCTCCCATCCTTCTCAATTTAGATTTTAGCGTTCCGTTTGAATCGTAGATTAGTGGCGGCCGGGTGTGCTGAACGAGGGGAACGAGATGGAGCCGTGAGAGCGAACTTCTAATCGTACATATCGCATCTCTGCACCTTACATTTGATTTGATTTGATCCTCGTCCATTTAGTCGTTGATCCTGTTATATCGATCTGACCATGTAGTCGCTTAGTGAACTTAAATGTATGCAAGAAAACTCAATGGACGTTTAGTCGTCATATTAAGGTAAGTGTTATCAAGGCTATCTCTTTCGAAAAGGAAAATGTGAAATGATTAATATGTTCGCCTGACCAGCTGGTATGGCGGTTTTGTACTCCTACTATAGCATCATGTTCTTTCTCTATGCATTTTTTCCTTCTACGCTCGTCCTTCTCCTTAGGGCATCTTGAAGGGAATATGCCCGAGAGGCAATAATAAAATAGTTATTATCTTATTCTTTGTCGATAAATATTTATTTCTCATGCTATAATTATGTTAATTAGAAACGTTAATACATGTGTAATTAATAAACAAATAAAGAGTTTCTACTTATGCCTCTCATATAAACTAGCTCATTGATTAACAAGATGATCAAGGTTTTCTGATCATGGACATTGGATGTTGTTAATAACGAGGTCACCACATTGGTGGAATGATGTGATGAACACTCACCAAAAGTATAGTGATATGATCAAAGTCATTATATTTACATTGCTATAATAAATCCTACGAAGTAATTCTAATCCTTAGACCATAAGATCATGTTAATTGCTAACATCGGAAGAGTATTTTGACAATATCAAACGTCACACCGTAACAAGGTGACTATAAAGGTGGGTTTGGGTACTCTGAAAGTGTTACATTGACGCACATCGATCAAGAGTGGGATTTGTCCATCCCAGTGAAGGAGAGATATACTCTGGGCCCTCTCGGTGATATAATATTGACATAACTTGCAAGCAAGTGGTAAGATCATTAGAATGTTATATCACGGGAACGAGAAAAGAGTACTTATCGATAACGAGATTAAACTAAGTATAGAGATAAAAATGATCGAATCTGGAACATGTAATATATCGCGAGACAAAGGGATTTAGCTACAGCGTTAAAGGTTCATACGATCACTAGAGTCATCGTTGAATATGTGGGAGTCAGTATGAATCTCCAGGTACCGCTACTAGAGTCATCGGAGAGGAGTCTTGATCATGTCTGCATTATTCGTGAATCATAGGGTGATACACTTAAGAAATACTGACACCATTTGGAGCAAACGAAACGCTAGAGAAAGAATATAAAAGCGCTGGAATTATTTCAATAGACACCAAAATTGTTTTGGGTGAAATAGCTGAAATTGGTTCTACATGTGAAATTGAAATATTGCAAGGGGTTTTCATGTGAATGTTTGTTAATTAATGTAATTAACAAAATTCTGAATAAAATAAATAAAAGAGTTTTATTAAATGAGAGATTTTATTATATTTGGTGGAAATTTAATGGAGAGTGGAGGCATGATTTATGTGAGTGGAGGCTTTTTAAGTGAGTGGGAGATCCACCTACATGAATGATGGAAGAGGTGGGGGAACCTCCATGGCCGCAGGCCATGGGAGGGGGCTACCCACCTCTCCCTATAAAAGTCCCTCCTCTCCTCCTCTCATCTCACACCTCCTCATGAAGGATCTCTCTCCCCCTC
This sequence comes from Avena longiglumis, assembly GCA_030063025.1. Lineage (NCBI taxonomy): Eukaryota > Viridiplantae > Streptophyta > Magnoliopsida > Poales > Poaceae > Avena > Avena longiglumis. The sequence goes on from CP125977.1 coordinate 476,161,655, forward strand.
TAGAATATTCCCCATGGCCTCGGACTAGCGAGGTACATGTTCCCGGTGGCTTTTTCTGAAAGGATTTTCTGCTTCCACTGCTTCGCTGGAGTGGGGACTCAAAAATTGTCGGGGTACAATACGTGTGTGCGATCACGAATGCATCACTGCTTTGCGGTGCTGGACTTGCTGGTGCTGGACCTGCTGGACTTCATCACGGTCTTGAGATTGGCAAGTGAACGACTACATCATCCACGAGAACAAATATCATAACGCTTTTTTGGTCTTCGAGGATAAGTTAACTATGGATGTATATCCGCTCGTTACTTGTATCTAGATAGATAGATCTTGGTTCTTAGTTGTTCATATCATAGGAAATTTTTTGTTTCCTATGCTGCGAACCCTATAGTGGTATCAGAGCCGGATCTATGAGTAGATGCTTGCACGAATAGAACACATATGGTTATGTGGACGCTGATGGTCACATTATTTATTCTTATGTGTATTTTGGATATTGGTGGCATAGTGGGATGAAGCGGCCCGGACAAACTTTATATGTCCTCGCACATGAGATCTGTTCCACGCTTAACATGCAACTAGTTTTGCATAAGTGGCTTGCGTGTGTCTCTCTCTCCTACTATAGTTAATATATGATTTACAACGAGTTGCCAATAATTTGATTATCATCGTTGTGGTTCCATGTTCATAGGTATGAACGGTTCTGTCTCCTAAAGCCCTAAACCACGTAAAAACATGCAAAAGATAAATTAGAGGCGTCTAATTTTTGGTTTTGCTGGGCAAGTACTATGATATGGTAATGTTATAATTCGTAGTATGGATTGATACTATTAGAAATTATAATATTCCAAAGTGTAAGTTCCATAGACCTTGGCCTTACACATATAGAAATGATAAAGATCATAGCATGGTGCATAAGATAGTGATCAAGTGCAAGAACCATATCATGTCACTTTTTGCATATGATATTTGTTTGCATCTTATTTTTATTGTATGACGCTTTAGCAGTATTATAAGATGATCCCTCATTTAAATATCAAGATAAAAATTTGTTCTTTTTTAGTATGCACCGTTAAGAAAGTTCGTCGTCTCGAGACACCGCGTGATGATCGGGTGTGATAGACTCTACGTTCACATACAATGAGCGTAAGACAGTTTTACACACGCATTCTTACTTGGCGAGCCTAGCATGTACAGACTGTTGGAGATATGCCCAAGAGGAAATAATAAAAGTAGTTATTATTATATCTTTGTGTTTATGATAATTTTTTATAATGACGTTATAATTGTATTAACCGGAAACATTAATACTTGTGTGATTTGTAAACTTGTAAGAGTCTTTAGTAAAGCCTCTTTATAATACTAGCGTGTTGGTTAACAGATGATCATGGTTTCCTGATCATTAACATTGAGATGTTATTGACAACAAGATCATATCATTAGGAGAATGATGTGATGACATACTCCTATAGTTAAGCGTAGCATAAGATCAAGTCATTTCAATAGTTCGTTTGCTATAAGCTTTCAGATACATAGTAACCTAAATCCTTCGACCATGAGATCATGTTAATCACCATCACCGGATGGATGCTTTGATGACATCAAACAACACTTCGTAATTGGGTGGTTATAAAGGTGGCATTGAGTGTTCGGAAAGTATGTGTTGAGGCACATGGATCAAGAGTGGGATTTGTCCATCCATATGATGGATATATATACTCTGGGCCCTGTGGTGACCCAACATACCACTGCATGATGTAGTTCGTTGACATAATACCAATGAAACACCGTTCGCTAGTATTACATCCCTCAGAGTGGTACCATAGAAACACAACAGGTCCAAGACATGACTACAGGTTACAACTCAACTCTTTACACAAGATCCAGAGAACACTCTAGGTTAAAGAGAGAGAAAGAAACTTCTTACAAAGAAGAATTATAAATAATCAACTCAAATCTAATATACTAATAGACTAGTATCTAAACTATTGAGGCTTGCATTGCTGCTATTGCAATACTCTACAGAAGTAGGTTCTATGGCTAGAGATTATATTCTTATCTAATCAGCAACTTTGTCTTCAGTTGAGTTGATGTATATGTTGGCTTTCTTGACTTCATTGAAGAACTTGAGCTTTTGATGATGATTCCTGGGGTATAAGTTGATGTAGATGTCGTCTTAATGGCTCCAGAATCTAGCAAGGGTTAAGCAGATACGTTGAGTATGAGCGTACTTAGCAAGTTCACTAGAAAAGGAGTGTTTGATGCACTATATCTACAGCCACAGACCATAGGTCATAGACAATGCAAGTTTTCGTAAACATTTCTTAAAAAGTTGCTTTTATTCTGAAAAGCTATGTCCGTCAGCCTTCACGGGTTTACCAGAACTTTCATGGAGTTCCTTTCCCGCAGCGTTCGTAGCTCCTTCCCGGAATAGGGAGTAACAAGTTACAGTTCTTACACTCTGCAGAGGTGCGTCACTTTACCCATGAGAGACCTTAGGCTTTGTTGCACGGCCGGGAGTATGTTCCCGTTCAAACTTCCTTGGTTTGAGGCCTAATCTAAGATCCAAGCCTGTGGCATCCCGCTATAACCACTATGAAATGGATCGTATGGGCACCTAGAGGGGGGGTGAATAGGTGCTAACCAATTTTAATATACTTTTTCAATTTTAAGGCTTGACACAAAGTAAATTCTCTAGATATGCAACTACGAGAATTTCCCTATATGTAACCCTAACTACTAAGCACGTAAAAGAGGAGCGAGGAAACCGTAGTGGAGCACGCGGAGACACAGGGGTTTGTTTTACCGCAGTTCCTTCCTTGTTAAGGGAAGTACATCTGCGTTGGAGGGGTGGGCGGTTCTAAGACCACCACGCCACAATAGGCCTCACCCTATTCTCCGATGGATCTCGCCACGAGAGGCCTGATCCACCTTCTCCACTATTGGATCCCTTCGAGGCGGGAACCGGTGCCTTTTACAACACAATCGGGGCACACACCCACAACCGAATTGGGGCTCCGGATGACAACAAGCTGCCACAAAACAGGGTTTATCAATATAAACAAAAAACAAGGATCTAGATCTTTGCAAGAAATACTAGATCGGAGGTTCTCCAAATGAATGGAGAGGAGATGAAGCGCTTGATTGCTGATGATGAAGGTCGAGTTCTCCTCCTTCGATTCCCAAAGGGATGGGGCCTTTGGATGGATCTAGGTGGAGCACTCTTGTATGAACTTTTGAGATCTGATCTGTTCTTTTTCGAGATGAATCAAGAGGTCTGACAGGAGGGGGATTACTGGCTTAAATACCCCTCCCAGATATGGTCACACAACTTTGGGGGCGGATTATCCGCCCCCCACTTGGGGCGGATTATCCGCCCCCTGGGAAATCTCCGCCCCAAGGGCGGATTCTCCGGGGGAAACTCCGCCCCCTCTCTGGGGCTTGCACATTGGTGAAACTTGGAGAATATCTTGGGGCGGATTATCCGCCCTCCTCAAGCGGATTATCCGGCCGGAAAGTCCGGCCAAAACTCCGCCTCTCCGGGCTTGCGTTGGCGAAGAGCAGAGGGCGGATTATCCGCCTGGGGCGGATTATCCGCCCGGAAAGTCCGCCAATGTTCCGCCTTCCGGGCTTCAGCAGCTTAGCAGAGGGAGGCGGATTATCCGCCTCGTGGGCCGGATTATCCGCCCCAAAGGTAGATTTCTGAGGCAACACTTCAACACACATTAAATGATCCTTGGTATTGTTATCTAACACACAAAACACTAGGGATTAAGAAATGTTCTTTCAATCTCCCCCTTTTTGGTGTTAGATGACAATACTAGGATTTGCAAAGAGACCGGCAAGTGCCACCTTAGATAATGAAAGGCGCTCCCCCTAGATGTGTGCATATTTAAGATTTGCATTTGAATACAAATACACACACTAGGTAGAACACTACTTTTAAGGTTTGGAGAGAAAAGTCATACCACCGGAATCTGTAGCCAAGGCATACATAGAAAATCCCATGAATCCATATGTCATCAAATATGTTCCATAATTCCAGAATTACATGGGGTCCATGATAGATAAATCCAGAAATCCATGAATACCAAACATAGTACCAAACTGTGGAGTACGACATAGACTTACACAAACAACCACAAATAGCAAACCCGTTCACGCTAGAAAAGGCACACGCTAGAACGCTAGAAAAGGCACAAGCAAGCAAATGAAAAACGACTAAAATCGAAGAGCTGGTGCCCGACCCTTGCAAATCCACGAGACCTAATAGAACTACTTCTCCCCCTTTGGCATCGAAACGCCAAAAAGGAAGAAGAGCGATGCTAACGCCCCTGGACACCCAGAATTCACACCCAAATTTGCAAGAATCAAATCAATCAAAAGCCAAATTTGAGTGTGTTTTCCATATTGTAACACCCTCGGAATCGGACCTATGCAAGTTTTAGCAAAATTCGCCAAACCCGCATAGAAACGATTCAAAGGTGCCCACCAGGCACTTTCGTGCGGATGGAAAACGAAGTAATAACATTACACAACAGTCCTCGATGGGACCCATGTAATGAGATATATATAAAGGACTCAAAGAGTCAAGAATACAGATATACGGTACAAAGATCCAAATCACCTTGAAAGAGAGCGTCCGACTACGGACAAGATGCAAATGGGGCTAAGAGCCCCAAGAATAACCAATGGCGCCCATAACCGCCTGGCCAAGCCGGAAGGGTAACCTCGCTAACGGCGCCGATCTCCAAACCTGCTTAACAAAAGGGGCGACAAAGGGCAAAGCGAAAACAAAGAAGGAGCCAAGATCGAGGCCAAGACACGCGAGGCTAGAATTGCGTCCTCGCCACATAGGTATGGTGGATCAAGCGGCAAAGATGCACTAAACAACCTATAGAGACTCGATACAATGGCGGTTATCGAGAGGGGTAAGAATGACCTAACCGGATCCAACTCAAGCTATCACCAAACAAACCCATCCGGTGTTTCCCCTCGAGACCAAACGAGGAAGTCAACCGAGGAACTCACACAGCTGGCGCTTTATTTATTCGATTATAGTGGCGGCACTTTATTAGTCAAGTTTAGATAATCGTCTCCGATAAAATAAACAGTGGGCACTTTTAGTTAACCATTCCGTTGTAGTTGCAAAGAATTACTAATCGACATGATAGCATGAGATAAACCCAAAACCCAAAGCAGTTGTTGGTACTTTTATTCAGCCATTTCGCTAGAAGTTGCAATACTTACTAGTCAGTACAATTGTCGCAGCGACAAGCCAAACAAGCAATGGTGGGCAGTATTAATTAGCCATTCCATTATAGTGAAGCTGATTACTAGTCATTATAAGTCAAATTTATAGCAGAAACTTTAGTTATGCTTGTCTATGATCGAGATATCAGGCTCCAAGTCGTCCATAACCATGACACGGCTTTCGAAGTTTTAACCCGGCCGGTGCACCAATAGCAACACACACACGATCAACCTCGAAAACCAAATAAAAACCCAACGAGGTCTCACGAGCAATCGCAAGATTCAGAAATATTTCGTGGGGCACCCCATTAAGCTACCCGCAACGGTAAGCTAGCTCCGAGACGGACTCAAGGTCTGGCCGATGGTCAGAACGACAGCAGATCCCCAATCGGGATACCTGCCAAAACATCCCGCCAAAATGGATAAAGGTGCGTGACTCGCACAATCGTAAATAAAGCAAGAAAGCATGGCATAAGTACAGATAGTAATAAAGCCCCAAACTAGTTGTGGCCCCAAGAAATAAGACGGAATCAAGCTCGCTAGGGGCCCATACTCCCATATGTGGATAGCGCGATAAATCAAGGAACAGTATCAAGTACTCGGGGTCTCACGGGACACAAGTGGGCTCGAAACCAAATATTATCTATCACCCACCGATGCCTCGCTTATTCAATTTTAGTTGTTAAACAGAAATTAAAGTGAACAATAAGTAAAACTAGAATCATCTCCAACATCAACATGCGGCAATACATCAGCAACTGTGGCATTTGACGACACGCAACAGCACTTGAGCAAGCGACTACGACGCGCGAGTCCCACTATCTACCAAACAACAGGTAATAGGGTGTGTCCAGGCAATATAGGGCTGCAAGGGAATATCACAGGTACGGAAACTAAAGCATCGCAACACAGATAGCAAAAGATCAACAGGAGGGAATAAAGACTATAAAGTAAGATAGGTAGAAAGGGGGAGATGCTCGCCTGAAAACATTGTCGAAGGGTTCGACCGAAGATCGGCGAAGCTCACATCAACTCAACGGCCTTATCCGCGAAGAAGCAAAACACTAGAATAAACACCGGATGCAATATTTAATAAAACGCGTAAGATCGGCAGGATGCATGTGTGATGTATGGCATGGCAAGGTGCGATGCAATTAGGTCAAGATTAAGCGGAACCGGGGTCCCGACAATTAATTGGATGGTTCAAGTTGTTTAGATCCCCGCAAATTAAATGTTGTTATATCCAGGCGAGATGAGATACCGGTTCGCTACCAAGTTTAAATGAGGCCAATATAAGGCTAGATTTGCCCGCATATGGGCCCCATATTTAATTATTAGGTGAATCGGCATAAGGTCCCCAAACCAATGATATGCATGCAAGATGACAATTTAATATGCGACAGGTTGTTATTATGTTATAAAATAGGGTTCGAGGGAAAGGGTCACACATTGAGGGGTCTCGACGATCTTGGGTTCCGGGGTTCGGGGTCGGTCTCAGGGTCCAGGGTTCGACGGTTCGGTCTCGCGGGGACGTTCTCGGATATCGGGTTAGATCTTGGCGCATCCGGGTGCGGGACTTGGGGTCATGTCGACGGTCATGGCGTTCAGGTGGAAGCACTTGTCGTGTCGGGGTCTCGATGTCCGGGGAGCAGAACTTGGTCGGTGTCGGGGCGCGTCGGACTCTTCCGGGTCGGAGCCGTTCTTATCGTCGCGTAGGTCTTGTCGGGTCCACGGGGTCGGTCTTGCCGTTGCGAGGGTCTTATCGGGTCCGCGCCATCGAGGCGGTCCTGGCGAGGGAAGATGTACTTGGCGTTCTGCGTCGATGTTCTCATCGTCCGGGTTCTCGAGCATCGCATCCGAGGAGTACTTGGCGTTCACCGGTTCCATGTAGAAGATCTTGGCGCACATGTGGCTTCGGTCCGGGGTACGCGGTTCTCCTCTCGGACTTGGGGTTCGCAGGGCCGGACTTGGCGTTCGAGGTTCCACCGAACCCATGGCGCGTCCAGGAAGCCGTTCTTGAGGGTCCCTGTCGGAGGCCTTCGGGTCATCAACCCCGGGAAGGGGATCTTGGAGCGGCGCCGGGTTCAGGTTCGGAGCGATGGAGGTCGGGGTTGGCTCGTGCGGTGGCGTAGCAGGTCACGACGAGCTCCGCGGGTCCGCTCGGGGACAGAGGAGGTCGGCGAGGCGAGGCCCACGCGGCAGCGGGGTCCGCAGGTTGCTGAGAGACGCGGCGCCGGCGACGAGCTCCTAGGCCCGGGCAGAGGACGCAGCGGCGGCTGCTCGGCCGCTGGGCGCATGTGGCGGAGGCGGGCCAGCAAGCGGGCGGCGACGGGCAAGCCGAGGAGGCGCGGCCGGCTGGCGCGGCGCGGGGAGGCGGCGGGCGGAGGCCGGGCCGACGCAGCTTGACGGCGGCGGCCGGGCGACGCTGGCTCAAAGCGGCGGGGCTGCGCCGCGAGGTTGAACGGAGGAGAGGAGGGCTCGGTGGTAGCCGGCGTCGAGGCGGAGCTCGCAGCGCGGCGAGGACGGCAGGTAGGCGGGCGGCCTCCATGGGCGACGCGACGCCGAGGGAGCAGGCGGTGCCGGGGGGTTGGGAGGTCTGGCGGCGAGGTGGCATGGGAGGAGGCCGTCGCCGGAGCGACGCGCCCAGAGAGAGCGGCGGGAAGCAAGGAAGATGGGCGAGGGTGCGGCGAGGAGCTCAGTGGAGGCAGGAGGAGGTGCGGCCGGGCGAGAGCGGCTCCTGGCGGTGGCTGGGCATGGGAGGCCGTGGGCGGCGCGCGGTGGGGCGAGGTGAGCGGGAGAGCGCGCAGCGGCGGCTGCAGGGAGGGGGAGAGGCGAGCGGCGGTGAGGAGGCCACCGGCGGCGCGCCGGGGAGGGACTAGCGGTGCGGAGCGGTGGCGGTGGAGGCGGAGCCTGGGGGTGGCGGCGACTAGGGAGAAGGGGAGGTGGGCATCGGGGCCGAGAAGGTGGGGAGGAAGGTGGGGAAGAGAAACAGTGACGCTCGGTGGGGGAGGTCGCGTGCGCATGGAGGGCGTGTACGTGGGGCCCAGGGCGGGACCGGGGACAGGGGGGGGCCGGCCTGGCAGCGTGCTAGTGTGTGTGAGTGGTGTGTAGGCTGGTGGGGAGGGTGAGAGTGGGGTGAGGGAGAGAAAAAGGGAGGGAGAGAGAGAGGCCACGTGGCAGGCCAGGATAGGCTAGGGGGAAGGGTAGAGGTGAGGTGGAGAGATGTGATTGGAGGGAGTGAGGTGGCCAGGGGGGTGTGGGTAGGATAGTGGGTGGGTTTAGGATTTAGGGGCGGTGTAGTTGGACCGCCTTTTAAAATCTGGTCGTCAATCAATCGCCCGTTCGACTGCCCCGCTAAAATTAATATAATTTTTATTGTTTTTAATACACCGTTTGCAACCGATATTTGTCAAACAAAAACAATCCGGCGGCCCGGGGTTTTGCACTTGAATAACAGATGGGGCGTTTTAGAAACAAAACGGGCTTTGCGAAAATAGTTTTGGCAAACAATGCATGACGATGACGATGCAATGCACAAATTCAACGCGATTTTCTAGTAGTGGTTTTGCGGGATGCCACAATTCGACACCACTAACAATGGATCTCGCCCTCGAGATCCGCCTCATGTACCGGAAAGGAAGGTCGGCGGTCCGAAACTTCTTGCTTCATGCAGATCTTCGCGACACCACTAACGAGGGTTCATCCTCCATCTTGAAATCGGCGACACCACCAACGAAGGGTCGTTGTTCCTGATCGTCGAGAGAGCACTCCGGAATAAAAGGTCAAGGTAGAGGTATCACAAATAAAGCCACCTCTAACTTCGATGGAAGGAGGAACCGATGCATTCGCCCACTTCAATGTACAAAAGCGAATAGAAAGGGTAGTCGGCATGGGGGCCAATCCATCACGCACCCAAACTATTACTCCGCACAATCAGTGGAAAAGAGTGCAACCATTCTCGGAATCAGACTGAAGATCTCGACAAGCGAGGTTCGGAAACAAAGGAGGGATGCATCAGATCGGGTCCGCTCGATGGATGTCGTCGTCGGAAAACACCGGAGGCACAAACAAGGAACAAAGAATGGTACCACCGTAGACGGATTCATCAGGCAGCTTGAACACCGGATGGTAGAGCACCGTTATCAGAAGAGGAAGCGAAACCCTGAAGGTACGACGGAACCCAATCACGAGAATTCCTGGACTCGAAGAAAGAGACGAGAGCGGATTCAAAACACGTAGGGTTAAGAGGGGAACAGCAGAGGGGTAAGGAGTAAAATCAGACCTAATCAGAACTATCCAACCGATTTTTCGAAAATAGTTTTGACACTCTACTTCGGCCGTTAGCTAGGTTATCCTACAGGCTGGACTTGTGGGGTATCGCAATGCCGAGCTCGATACCACTCTGTACACCTCGAATCGGACCTATGCAAGTTTTAGCAAAATTCGCCAAACCCGCAGAAACGATTCAAAGGTGCCACCAGCACTTTCGCATGCGGATGGAAAACGCAGTAATAACATTACAAATTCCTCGATGGGACCCACAGAACAGATATATATAACAGCGACTCAAAGAGTCAAGAATACAGATATACGGTACAAAGATCCAAATCACCTTGAAAAGACAGAGCGTCCGACTACGGACAAGATGCAAATGGGGCTAAGAGCCCTGAAGAATAACCAATGGCGTCCATAACCCTGCCCAGGCCAAGCCGGAAGGGTAACCCTGCTAACGGCGTCGATCTCCAAACCTGCTTAACAAAAGGGGTGCCGACAAAGGGCAAAGCAGAAAACAAAGAAGGAGCGTCGATCGAGGCCAAGACACGGCGAGGCTAGAATTCGGTCCTCGCCTACATAGGTATGGTGGATCAAGCGGCAAAGATGCACTAAACAACCTATAGAGACTCGATACAACTGGCGGTTATCAGAGAGGGGTAAGAATGACCTAACCGGATCCAACCTGAAGCTATCACCAAACAAACCCATCCTGGTGTTTCCCCCTCGAGACCAAACGAGGAAGTCAACCGAGGAACTCACACAGTTGGCAGTTTTATTTATTCAGTTATAGTTGCGGCACTTTATTAGTCAAGTTTAGATAATCGTCCTGATAAAATAAACAGTGGGCACTTTTAGTTAACCATTCCGTTGTAGTTGCAGCAATTACTAATCAGATACAGATAGCATGAGATAAACCCAAAACCCAGCAGTTGTTGGTACTTTTATTCAGCCATTTCGTTGTAGTTGCAATACTTACTAGTCAGGTACAATTGTCGCAAGCGACAAGCCAAACAAGCAATGGTGGGCAGTATTAATTAGCCATTCCATTATAGTGAAGCTGATTACTAGTCATTATAAGTCAAATTTATAGCAGTAAACTTTAGTTATGCTTGTCTATGATCGAGATATCGTGCTCCAAGTCGTCCATAACCATGACACGGCTTTGAAAGTTTTAACCCGCCGGGTGCACCAATAGCAACACACACACGATCAACCTCGGAAAACCAAATAAAACCCAACGAGGTCTCACGACGAGCAATCGCAAGATTCAGAAATATTTCAGGGCCACCCCATTAAGCTACCCGCAAGTAAGCTAGCTCGAGACGGACTCAAGGTCTGCGTCGATGGTCAGAACGATGCCAGATCCCCAATCGGGACCTGGATACCGCCAAAACATCCCGCCTAAAAAGACAAGCGGTGCAGTACGCACAATCGTAAATAAAGCAAGAAAGCATGGCATAAGTACAGATAGTAATAAAGCCCCAAACTAGTTGTGGCCCCAAGAAATAAGACGGAATCAAGCTCGCTAGGGGGCCCATACTCCCCATATGTGGATAGCGATAAATCAAGGAACAGTATCAAGTACTCGGGTCTCACGGGACACAAGTGGGCGTCGAAACCAAATATTATCTATCACCCACCGATGCCTCGCTTATTCAATTTTAGTTGTTAAACAGAAATTAAAGTGAACAATAAGTAAAACTAGAATCATCTCCAACATCAACATGCGGCAATACATCAGCAACTGTGGCATTTGACGACACGCAACAGCACTTGAGCAAGCGACTACGACGCGCGAGTCCCACTATCTACCAAACAACAGGTAATAGGGTGTGTCCAGGGCAATATAGGGCTGCAAGGGAATATCACAGGTACGGAAACTAAAGCATCGCAACACAGATAGCAAAAGATCAACAGGAGGGAATAAAGACTATAAAGTAAGATAGGTAGAAAGGGGGAGATGCTCGCCTGAAAACATTGTCGAAGGGTTCGACCGAAGATCGGCGAAGCTCACATCAACTCAACGGCCTTATCCGCGAAGAAGCAAAACACTAGAATAAACACCGGATGCAATATTTAATAAAACGGCAGAAGATCGGCAGGATGCATGTGTGATGTATGGCATGGCAAGGTGCGATGCAATTAGGTCAAGATTAAGCGGAACCGGGGTCCCGACAATTAATTGGATGGTTCAAGTTGTTTAGATCCCCGCAAATTAAATGTTGTTATATCCAGGCGAGATGAGATACCGGTTCGCTACCAAGTTTAAATGAGGCCAATATAAGGCTAGATTTGCCCGCATATGGGCCCCATATTTAATTATTAGGTGAATCGGCATAAGGTCCCCAAACCAATGATATGCATGCAAGATGACAATTTAATATGCGACAGGTTGTTATTATGTTATAAAATAGGGTTCGAGGGAAAGGGTCACACATTGAGGGGTCTCGACGATCTTGGGTTCCGGGGTTCGGGGTCGGTCTCAGGGTCCAGGGTTCGACGGTTCGGTCTCGCGGGGACGTTCTCGGATATCGGGTTAGATCTTGGCGCATCCGGGTGCGGGACTTGGGGTCATGTCGACGGTCATGGCGTTCAGGTGGAAGCACTTGTCGTGTCGGGGTCTCGATGTCCGGGGAGCAGAACTTGGTCGGTGTCGGGGCGCGTCGGACTCTTCCGGGTCGGAGCCGTTCTTATCGTCGCGTAGGTCTTGTCGGGTCCACGGGGTCGGTCTTGCCGTTGCGAGGGTCTTATCGGGTCCGCGCCATCGAGGCGGTCCTGGCGAGGGAAGATGTACTTGGCGTTCTGCGTCGATGTTCTCATCGTCCGGGTTCTCGAGCATCGCATCCGAGGAGTACTTGGCGTTCACCGGTTCCATGTAGAAGATCTTGGCGCACATGTGGCTTCGGTCCGGGGTACGCGGTTCTCCTCCCGGGACTTGGGGTTCGCAGGGCCGGACTTGGCGTTCGAGGTTCCACCGAACCCATGGCGCGTCCAGGAAGCCGTTCTTGAGGGTCCCTGTCGGAGGCCTTCGGGTCATCAACCCCGGGAAGGGGATCTTGGAGCGGCGCCGGGTTCAGGTTCGGAGCGATGGAGGTCGGGGTTGGCTCGTGCGGTGGCGTAGCAGGTCACGACGAGCTCCGCGGGTCCGCTCGGGGACAGAGGAGGTCGGCGAGGCGAGGCCCACGCGGCAGCGGGGTCCGCAGGTTGCTGAGAGACGCGGCGCCGGCGACGAGCTCCTAGGCCCGGGCAGAGGACGGCACGGCGGCGGGCTGCTCGGGCTGCGCGCAGGTGGCGGCCGGAGGTGGGGCCGGCAGCGGGCGGGCGACGGGCAGGGAGGAGGCGCGCGACGGCGAAGCGGAGCCAAGGCGGGCGGCGAGGGCGGAGGCCGGGCCGGACGCAGCTTGACGGCGGCGGGCGACGCTGGCTCAGGAAGGCGGGCTGCGCCATGAGGGTGAACGGAGGAGAGGAGGGCTCGGGTGGTAGCCGCGGCCGGAGGCGGAGCTCGCAGCGGCGGCGAGGACGGCAGGCGGAGGGCGGCTCATGGGCGACGCGGACGCCGAGGGGGCCGGAGCAGGGCGGTGCCGCGGGGGTTGGGGGAGGTCTGGCGCGGCGGCGAGGTGGCCGCGGGGAGGGAGGCCGTCGCCGGAGGGGGAGCGACGCGCCCAGAGAGAGAGCGGCGGGGGAGCGAGGAAGATGGGCGAGGTGCGGCGAGGAGCTCGGTGGAGGCAGGAGGAGGTGCGGCGGGCGAGAGCGGCTCTGGCTGCGTGGGCTGCATGGGAGGCCGTGGGCGGCGCGCGGTGGAGCGAGGTGAGCGGGAGAGCGCGCAGCGGCGGCTGCAGGGAGGGGGAGAGGCGAGCGGCGGTGAGGGGGCCACCGGCGGCGCGCCGGGGAGGGACTAGCGGTGCGGGGGCGGTGGCGGCGACTAGGGAGAAGGGGAGGTGGGCATCGGGGCCGAGAAGGTGGGGAGGAAGGTGGGGAAGAGAAACAGTGACGCTCGGTGGGGGAGGTCGCGTGCGCATGGAGGGCGTGTACGTGGGGCCCAGGGCGGGACCGGGGACAGGGGGGGCCGGCCTGGCAGCGTGCTAGTGTGTGTGAGTGGTGTGTAGGCTGGTGGGGAGGGTGAGAGTGGGGTGAGGGAGAGAAAAAGGGAGGGAGAGAGAGAGGCCACGTGGCAGGCCAGGATAGGCTAGGGGGAAGGGTAGAGGTGAGGTGGAGAGATGTGATTGGAGGGAGTGAGGTGGCCAGGGGGGTGTGGGTAGGATAGTGGGTGGGTTTAGGATTTAGGGGCGGTGTAGTTGGACCGCCTTTTAAAATCTGGGGCGGTCGTTCGGGTCAATCGGCCCGTTCGACTGCCCCGCTAAAATTAATATAATTTTTATTGTTTTTAATACACCGTTTGCAACCGATATTTGTCAAACAAAAACAATCCGGCGGCCCGGGGTTTTGCACTTGAATAACAGATGGGGCGTTTTAGAAACAAAACGGGCTTTGCGAAAATAGTTTTGGCAAACAATGCATGACGATGACGATGCAATGCACAAATTCAACGCGATTTTCTAGTAGTGGTTTTGCGGGATGCCACACATATGAACATGAGATATGAAAGAAAATCCAACGAGACCCATGAAAAACCAACTCTTCTCGAGGAAGAGGGCGGTGGCCGAAGTCACCATGTTGGAGCGCATGGCATGACACCACGAAGATGTATCTTGAGTTCAAAACCAATGCTCATCGATGACCCACATATCACAAAATGATATTAAGGGAAATGATTTTACTTGCTTTCGGCATGATGGGGGGAGGGTTGGCCCAATCAATTAGGACCACACTCCCCCTATGTCTATGCCCACATCTAAGCCAAATACATGAATAAGAGCAAGTGAGTGTGCAAGAATAGTCAAGCCAAGCTCCTTGAATCTACGATATTTAGCTCATTCCGCAAATAACAAAATCTTGCTTCATCGAGGGGCTTCGTGAAAATATCAGCAAGTTGGTTCTTCGTGCTCACAAATGACAGAGCAATATCTCCACGAGCAACATGATCCCGAATAAAGTGGTTGCGAATCTCTATATGTTTTGTTCTTGTATGTTGCACAGGATTGTAAGCAATTTTGATAGCACTTTCATTGTCGCATAAAGAGGCACTTTGTCACAATTGACACCATATTCCTTTAAAGTTTGCCTCATCCATAACAATTGAGTACAAGCACTTGCAGAAGAACATATTCAGCTTCAATGTTGAGAGTGAAATACAATTGCTTTTGATGACCAACACACTAGAGACCTGCCCAAGAATTGGCATGCACCAGAGGTTGATTTCCTATCATCTTTGTCACCAGCCCAATCTGAATCGGTGTAACCACACAGAGAGAAACTTGAACCCTTGGGATACCATAACCCAAAATTTGGGGAATGAACCAAATATCAGAAGATTCGCTTGACCGCCACTAAGTGGTGTCTTTAGGAGCGGCTTGGTACCTTGCACACACTCCTACACTTAACACGATATCGGGCCTAGATGCGCAGAGGTAAAGGAGAGAGCCGATCATGGATCGGTATACCTTTTGATCCACATCTTTACCCTTGGGATCGAGCTCAAGATGACACTTTGTTTGCATTGGGGTAGCAACGCCATTGAGATCCGTCATCTTGAACCTTTTGAGCATGTCTTGGATGTATTTAGCTTGATTCATAAAGGTTCCCTCTAAGTTGTTTGATTTCAAATCCAAGAAAGAACCCGAGCTCACCCATCATGGACATCTCAAACTGTCACCATAAGCTTTGAAAATTCATCGTTAAAAGCTTGGTTAGTAGAGCCAAAAATAATGTCATCTACATAGAGTTGGCATACAAAAATCTCCCCATTGACCTTCTTAGTAAAAAGAGTGGGATCGATTTGCCCAACTTCGAATCCACGGTCTAGCAAAAGCTCTTTAAGGTGCTCATACCACGCACGTGGGTCTTGTTTAAGGCCATAGAGCGCCTTATTGAGTTTGTAGACATGGTTCGGAAATTTGGTGTCCTCAAACCCCGGGGGCTGCTTGACGTATACTAACTCATGTAGAGGACCATTAAGGAAAGCGCTCTTAACATCCATTTGTTGTAATTTAAAATTATGATGAGCTGCATATGCAAGAAGGATACGGATGGACTCAAGGCGAGCCACAGGAGCATAGGTCTCGCCAAAATCAATCCCTTCTACTTGAGAGAATCCTTGAGCCACGAGTCGTGCTTTATTCCTCACAACAATGCCATTTTCATCCTGTTTGTTCTTGAAGATCCACTTGGTGCCGATAACATTGCGGCAATCCTTTGGCTTTTCTACGAGCTTCCACACTTTGTTGCGCTCAAGTTGTTTAATTCTTCATGCATTGCAACAACCCAATCGGGGTCTTCAAGAGCATCAAAAACCTTCTTTGGTTCAACCATGGAAATGTGAGCTTGATGATCACAGAAGCTAGCAAGCTCTCTTCGAGTGGATACCCTTCGTCGTAGATCACCAACGACCTTGTCAAGAGTGTGACCTCTTAGTTCAAGGTTGCGATCAGCACGAGCCTTGCGACGATCCTCAATATCCTTATTGTTTCTTGAAGGAGTGGATTCAATTGTTGTATCTTTGTCTTGATTACTGCCTTGTCCTTGATCTTGGTCACCGGTACTGTCAGAAGATTGATGCTGAACATTTTCTTCAGGCCCGGATAATCCGCCCCTTGGAGGGGCCGGACTATCCTACTGGCGGTGGAGTACCGTAACCATCTTCCCGAGAAAGCTCGATCGATTTGAGACCCAGGCCGGATAATCCGCCCTGGGCCGGAGAATCCGCCCGGAGCTTCAGAGTTGTTGACTTCTCCTTTGGATCCTCCGAACAAGTTGGAGTGCCAGGCGGATTGTCCGCCTTGAGGGGGATAGTCCGCCTGGGACTACCGGCTTGTCCAGGGATGATGGTCTTCAACAGATTGTGGTGTTGGTGCAGGATTTTCTCCAACAGTAGGAGCTTGTTGATCTTGTGAAGATGAGGGCTCCACTTGAGTGCAGCATTGTCCTTCCCGATCCGCCACAAGGGGTTCCTCAATGGGGCGGAAAAATCCCACGCCCATTCTTCTTATGGCATCTTGGGGTATTTCAACATCTGCATCACAAACATCAACTTGCCCTACAAAGGAGCCGTTATTTTCATCGAACTCCACACTACAAGATTCTACAACAATCCCAGTGAGCTTGTTGTAGACTCTATAAGTGTGGGATTCGGCACCGTAACCAACAAATATACCCTCTAAAGCTTTGGATTCAAATTTTGACAAACGGACACCTTTAATAAGAAAGAAACACTTACACCCGAATACCCTGAAGTATGAGATGTTGGGTTTGTTGCCGGTAAGTATTTCATATGGGGTCTTGTCCAAGATCTTCCGAAGGTAAAGCCGGTTTGATGAGTGACAAGCAGTGGATATGGCTTCAGCCCAAAAATTATAAGGAGACTTAAATTCAGCTAGCATAGATCTTGCCATATCCATCAAAGTCCGGTTCTTCCTCTCGGCTACACCATTTTGTTGAGGGGTGTACGCAGCGGAATATTGGTGTCTAATCCCCTCTTCGCTAAGAAACTCGTTTAAAGTGTAGTTCTTGAATTCTGTGCCATTTTCACTTCTAATTGCCAATATGGGAATATTGTGTTGACGTTGAACTTCATTGGCAAAGTCGATGACAGTTTGTTGAGTCTCACTTTTCAGCTTGAAGAAATATACCCATGTATATCTTGAGTAATCATCGACGATGACCAAGCAATATTTCTTCCCACCAAGACTTGCATGAGAAGGAGGTCCAAATAAATCCACATGGAGTAATTCCAAGATCCTCTTCGATGACACAATAGTCTTCCTCTTGTGGGGAGAATCATGCATTTTTCCTTCAACACAGGCCCGAAACACGATCTTTGGCAAAAGAGACATTGTCTTTAGTCCAAGAATGTGGCCACCCTTTTGGAGACTTTGCAAAGTTCTCATGTTGACATGGGCTAAACGGCGATGCCATAGCCAGCCCATCGCCGGCCTTTCCGAATAGACACATCGGACCAAGTGTTTTCCCGAGAAGTCCACCACATACAGGTCATTTTCGACGATCCAACGAAAGCGACCTTTAGAGACTTGCTCCATAAGAGTACCACCAAATCATCATCGATAAAAACAGCAAAACCCATCTTGCCAAGGGCACGAGCAGAAGAAGATTATAGCCAAGGGTCTCAACAAGCATGACGTCCACGAGAGAGATATCGTGGGCAACCACAACCTTGCCAAGACCCAATACGAGATTTAGACTTATCACCATAGGAGACCGTGATATTATCAAGATTTGGACGCATCTCCGTGATGATCTCCTTGCTTCGGTCATATGACTAGTGCAGCCACTATCCAAAGACCCATTTCGACCCACCGGAAGCATAGCCCTGCAAGAAAATAACTTCTTGGTTTTAGGTACCCATTTTTCAATGGGTCCTTTCATGTTAGTAACAAGGGTCTTTGGGACCCAAATAGACCAAGCAATAAATTCATCAAAAGGACCAACATAATAAGCATAAACATCGCCATAATCATCACAAAAGAGTTCATAGTTCGGATTGTGAGACCCTTCAAAACCAATATTATTAGTCTTGTCTTTTGTGACAACCTTCTCAGCCGTGCTTGTCTTTAATTGCACATTCTTGGTCTTGTTCTTCTTGGTTTTCTTCTTCTTGGACTTGGTGACATACCCAAGTCCCTCTCTACCATGATTTGACCTTTGCTTGTCAAGGACTTTATCAAGCACACCTTTGTCCTTTGTAGTGGTGTCCTTCATCACTCCTTTTTCCACATTAGCATTTTTCTCTGTTACTATATGTTGAGTTGGACGAGCTAGGAGTATCATATATGGCCAATCGACTTTGAAGTTGATCATGTGACTCATTGAGGATAGAGAACTCGTTTTTCAACGCCTTGTGAGCATTGTCAAGTTTCTCCAATTCCTCGGAGAGTCTATCATGAGCAGCCCCAAAGTCAATCCTTTCCTTCTTTAACTTCTTTGCCTTGGTGACCGCATTGTCATGTTCCTTAACGAGTTTAGTCACAATTTCTTCATGTGACTCTTCCATAGACTCAAGCCTCTCTTCAAGAGAGACCCGAGCTTCTTCTTCTTCTTCAAGAGCATTTTTTAGGGATGCAATTTCCATTGCATCCTCCCTTTCAATTCTGCCCTTTTCTTCGAGGAGTGCTTCGTTTTGGGCCAACTAATCCATAAGAGCCTCAAAACGAACTTTGTGCTCACCTTGCAAGTTAGTATAGAAATAATCCAAGGCAATAATCTCTTCTTTAACCTTAAGACTAGCAGGATCATCCATGTCTATCATAGCCTTGGGAAAGGAAGAGTTAGAAGAAGTTACCTCGAGCTTCTTGCCATGAGACAAGTAGGATTCTTGTTGATGATATTTTCGCTTGGAGAGTCAAGAGTGATGTTGATGTAGATGTGGTGGCTATAGCAGCCACCTCTTGAGAGCTATCGTCCTCGTCCTCATCTTCACTCCCCGATGAATATTCTTCTTGAGCTACTAGAACAATCTTTGGTTGCTTCTTGAAAGGAGCATTTTTCTTTACAAACTGTTTCTTACGTGGAGCTTTTGATTTGTCCTTAAAATGAGTCTTCCTCCATTATCCTCTCTACTTTGATATGGACACTCAGCTACGTGCAACGGTCACCACAATTAAAGCAAGTTCTCGACTTGGGACCATTTTCTTTTCTTCCATAGGCTCCACTTTTGCGATCTAGTTCAGCTTTAGCCTTGTGGATCTTTCCAAAAGTTTCTTGCATAAAGAGCCAAGTATTGTCCGTGGATCCTTTTTATACCTTCGGACATCCAGGCCTTCTACCGCATATTCATCATGATCAATCACACTAGTCTTCAAAGCCATGTTTACCCCTTTTGCATCCCCATAGCTCGAGCACGAGCATCTTGACATTCTTGGCAGCCACTTTGAATGCGGCCATTTCTTGCATTACCTCATTGGATGACATGAGGTGATAATTATGCCTACCTTGGAGACTTTTCAAATCAGGCTCAAATGGCATAAGAGCACCGACATACTTGCGCTTGATCCAAGCATCATCAACATGAGCCGCTAGTGGTTTCAAGGTAGTAGCTATTGCCTTGAGCCTCCTATACATGTCCTCGTGGTCTTCTCCATCCAGATATAAAATCCTTCAGCTTCATTGCTCAAGGCATCATATCTATTCCTTCTCATACTTTCATTTCCGATGAAGAGCTCGGTGAGAGCATCCCAAGCTTCTTTAGCTGTGCTAAGATGCTGAATGTGTGGCATGTCTTTATCTCCCACACCAAGTCAGATCATGTGTAGGGTAGCATTGAGTTGGCTATCGACCACTTCTCTCCTTGTGAGATTGTTAGGATTTCCAACGTGAAGACCATTTTCGATGATCTTCCACAACTCTATGGAGGAACTGCACACATGAGATTTCATCAAAAATTGCCATTGAGAGAAAGTAGAAGTTTTAGTTTGGGTGGATCACCCCTATTATGTATATGTGGGTGGGGAATAGGCGGATCAGGGGAATACACATGAGAAACCTCATTGTATCCATCCTTACCGCTATCCTTTTTCGAGGAGGAGCTCTTACTTGTATCATCACCTACCACGTTATCTTTGGAAACAGTTTTACCGTTTCCTTGGATCATGGAGTGGTATCCTCGAGTTAGATGGAGGTGATGTTGCGGATGTGGAGACACATTATCAATTGACGATCTCTTCCATCTTAGCCTCCATAGAACTCACCAAGGTTGTTTCCAACGTCTTGAGATCGCTCATGGTGACTACCTCCCGAGCATCACTCCCATCTCCCTTGGAACCCATACTTCTCTTAGGCATTAAGCCCGAAATAAGAGCCGAGGCTCTGATACCAATTGAAATGGATCGTATGGGCACCTAGAGGGGGGGGTGAATAGGTGCTAACCAATTTTAATATACTTTTTCAATTTTAGGCTTGACACAAAGTAAATTCTCTAGATATGCAACTACGAGAATTTCCCTATATGTAACCCTAACTACTAAGCACGTAAAAGAGGAGAGAGGAAACCGTAGTGGAGCACGCGGAGACACAGGGATTTGTTTTACCGCAGTTCCTTCCTTGTTAAGGGAAGTACATCTGCGTTGGAGGGGTGGGCGGTTCTAAGACCACCACGCCACAATAGGCCTCACCCTATTCTCCGATGGATCTCGCCACGAGAGGCCTGATCCACCTTCTCCACTATTGGATCCCTTCGAGGCGGGAACCGGTGCCTTTTACAACACTATCGGGGCACACACCCACAACCGAATTGGGGGCTCCCGGAAAGACAACAAGCTGTCATAAAAACAAGGTTTATCAATATAAACAAAAACAAGGATCTAGATCTTTGCAAGAAATACTAGATCGGAGGTTCTCCAAATGAATGGAGAGGAGATGAAGCGCTTGATTGCTGATGATGAAGGTCGAGTTCTCCTCCTTCGATTCCCAAAGGGATGGGGCCTTTGGATGGATCTAGGTGGAGCACTCTTGTATGAACTTTGAGATCCGATCTTTCTTTTCGAGATGAATCAAGAGGTCAGCGGGAGGGATTGCTGGCTTAAATACCCTCCCGGATGGCGTTGCACAACTTTGGGGCGGATTATCCGCCCACTTGGGCGGATTATCCCACTGAAAACTCCCCAAGGGCGGATTCTCCGGGAAACTCCGCCCTCTCCGGGCTTGCACCTTGGTGAAACTTGGAGAATATCTTGGGGCGGATTATCCGCCCTCCTGGCGGATTATCCGCGGCGAAAGTCCGGCCAAACTCCGCCTCTCTGGGGCTTGGCGTTGGCGAAGAGAGGCGGATTATCCGCCCAGGCGGATTATCGGCCTGGCGGAAAGTCCGCCAATGTTCCGCCCCCACCTTCTCGGGCTTGCGAGCTTGGCGGAGGAGGCGATTATCCGCCTGGTGGGGCCGGATTATCCGCCCCTGGTGGGGCCGGATTATCCGCCCCCAAAGGTAGATTTCTGAGCTGCAACACTTCAACACACATTAAATGATCCTTGGTATTGTTATCTAACACACAAAACACTAGGGATTAAGAAATGTTCTTTCACACTACTAGAAAATCGCGTTGTTTTTGTGCATTCATCATCGTGACCGCATGCTCATGTCATCATGCCACATTGCATTTGAGCATCGTCATCATCATGCATATTAATTTGCCTAAAAACTATTTGCGAAAGACAATCGTTTTCTAAAATTAGCCCTCCTTCTATTTCAAATTAAACCCCCGGATGTTCCCGGATGATTTTAATTTGTCTAACAACTAATTACAAAAGTTGTTTTAAAATTAAATAAAAAGTTATAATATTTTAGGGGGCAGTCGAACGGGCCGATTCGACCCAGTCGACCACCCCCGTACAAAACTAATCGGTCCGCCAAAATCCTAAAGCTACCCAATCCTAATCTACCACCCCTCCAGCCACCTCACCCCACCCAATCCGCTCTCGCCACCTCACCTCTCTCCCTCCCTCCACCACTCCCTAGCTGCCACGTCACTACTCCCTCTCTCACCCCCAAGATCTTCACAATCGGTGCCGCATCCATGTACCTAGAAACTATCAAAATCTTGAGGACGACAAGATCGACGCCGTGTCAAGTACGTCCTCGACATTGGAGTCGGAATGCCAAGATCACCCACACGGACCCGAAGGCCGATCCTGCAGTCTTGGCGCCAAGATCTCCGAAAAACCCGATGCGGACAAGTTCGCCATCGACCTCGAGCGCCTACGGAACAACAAGATCGCCACGGACGCGAACCCCAAGACCACGAGGCCCCGAAGCCCGATCCGAAGCGCCAAGGCCTCCGACAGGGAACCGACCAGTTCGCCGAGGGCCGCATCCGAACCTGAAGAACGCCAAGATCGCCGACGCGGATACGCCAAGTACCTCGCCCGAATGCCAAGACCGAATCGATGGCACAGACCCGAAGACCACGGCGACGACAAGATCGGCACCGACCCGGAAGAATCCGATGCGCCCCCGACGCCAACCAAGTCCTCCTTCTCGGATGCGACAAGACCTACCTCCGTTATCCGAGAACGACCCCGCCGAGACCGAACCCCAGATCCGGACCCTGAGACCGAACCCCGAACCCCGGAACCCCAAGATCGTCGAACCCTAAAGTGTGAACCCCTTCCCGGAACCCTATTTTATAATATAATACAACTTGTTGCATATTAAGTGGTTCATCTCGCATGCATATTATGTGGATTGGGGGCCTTATGCCGATTCACCTTATAATTAAATATGGGGCCCATATGCGGGCAAATCTAGCCTTATATTGGCCTCATTTAAATTTGTGTAGCGAACCGGTGCTATCTTTTGCCATGCTAAAACAACATTTAATTTGCGGGGTAGATAAACAACTTGAACCATCTAACTAATTGTCGGGACCCCGGTTCCACTTAATATTGCCTAATTGCATCGCACCTTTGCCATGTCATGCATCATACATGCATCATGCCGATCTTCTGCCGTTGTATTAAATATTGCATCCGGTGTTTATTCTAGTGTTTTGCTTCTTCGCGGATAAGGTCGTTGAGTTGATGTGAGCTTCGCCCGATCTTCGGTTGAACCTTCGGCAATGTTTTCAAAGCAGCATCTCCCTTCTACCTATCTTACTTTTATAGTATTTGTTCCTCCTGTTGATCTATTGCTATCGTGTTGCGATGCTCTAGTTTTCGCACCGTGGTATCCCTTGCAGCCTTATATTGCCTTGGACACCTCCTATTACATTGTTTGGTAGATAGTTGGACTGCGCGTAGTCGCTTGCTCAAGTGCTGTGCGGTCGTCAAGTACCACGATTGTTGGAGTATTGCCACATGTCTAATGTTGGAGATGAGCATGGCTTTATTTATCGCTCACTTTAATTATTGTTTAACAACTAAAATTGGAGTAAGTAGCGAGAGGCATCGGTGGGTGATAGATAATATTTGGTTTCCGATCGCCCACTTGTGTCCCGTGGGACCCGAGTACTTGATACTGTTCCTTGATTTATCGCTATCCACATCCGGGAGGATTATGGGACCCCGAGCCGAGCATGATTCATTCTTATTTCTTGGGGCCACAAACTAGTTTGAGGTTTTATTTACTATCATGTACTTATGCCATGCTATCAGTATTATTTACGATTGTGCGAGGAGCACACTTTATCTTGTTAGGTAAGCGGAGTGTTTTCGGTATCGACAATCCCAGTTTTGGGTTCCCGATCGTTTGACCACTAACGCAAACCTTGAGTCCGTCTGAGTCAGCTAGCTTCGCTATGGTGTACTCAATGGGGTGGCCCCCTGAAATAATTCTGAATCCTGTGATTGCTTTGTCGTGAAGGCCTCGTTGGGTTTTGATTTGGTTTTTCCGAGGTTGATCGAGTGTGTGTTGCTATTTGTGCACCCCGGCCGGGTAAAACTTTTCAAAGCCGTGTCATGTTATGGACGACTTGGAGCACAGTATCTCGATCATAGACAAGCATAACTAAAGTAGTGTTATAAATTTGACTTTATAATGACTAGTAATCAGCTTCACTATAATGGAATGGCTACATAAAACTGCCCACAATTGCTTGTTTGGGTTGTCGCTTGCGACCATTGTACCTGACTAGTAAGTATTGCAACTACAACGGAATGGCTAAATAAAAGTACCAACAACTGCTTGGTTTTGGGTTATCTCATGCTAATTGTATCTGACTAGTAATTGTTGCAACTACAATGAAATGGTTAAATAAAACTGCCCACTGCTTATTCTATCAGGACGATTATCTATACCTGACTAGTAATTGCTGCAACGATAACGGAATAAGTAAAACTGCCAACTGTGTGAGTTCCTCGGTTGACTTCCTCGTTTGGTCTCGAGGGGGGAAATACCAGGATGGGTTTGTTTGATGGTAGAATCAGGTTGGTTCCGAATAGGTCTTTCTTACCCCTCTCTGATAGCCGCCAGTTGTATCGAGTCTCTATAGGTTGTTTAGTGCATGCTGCATGCTGCCGCTTCAGTCCACCATACCTATGTAGGCGAGGTCCGCCGAATTCTAGCCTCGCCGTGTCTTGGCCTCGATCGACGCTCCTCTTTTTCCTTTGCCCTTTGTCGGCACCCCTTTTGTTTAAGAAGGTTTTGAGATCGACGTCGTTAGCAGGGTTACCCTTCCGGCTTGGCCTGGGCAGGGTTATGGACGCCATTGGTTATTCTTCAGGGATCTTAGCCCCATTTGCATCTTGTCCGTAGCTGGATGCTCTATCGTTTTCAAGGTGATTTGGATCTTTGTATATTATATCTGTAATCTTGACTCATGGAGTCGTGTTGTATATACATCTGTTCTGTGGGTCCCATCGAGGACTGTTGTGTAATGTTATTACTTCGTTTTCCACCCGCACGAAAGTGCCTGGTGGGCACCTTTGAATCGTTTCTATGCGGGTTTGGCGGGTTTTCGCTAAAACTTGCATAGGTCCGATTCTGAGGGTGTTACAAAGCCAATCACTGCCTTCCCTGTGACCCCGCATGTCTCCTTGGTGTTCACCATGCCCACCCATTGAATTATGGTAATGGTTTGTACAGACCATTCAGATGCCGGAACTATCGTGGGACGTTGAGGGTTCCCACCCATATGCCGCATATCCTCTACGAATTACCAATTAATATGCATGCTACGAGTGATAACATCCACGACCCGCACATCCAGCTCCATGCGAGAGGAAAAAGATACAGCTGACTTCTTCGTCCCATTCCAAATCCCATGGTCAACGCGTAATATACAGTGCAAGAATCACTGGCGACATTGGTTGTTAAGTCTTAGATAATATATTCCTGAGTAGTGGTATTCCAACTGCCATATTTAATAGATTAGCTGGTCACCCTGGATCAGTAACCAATAGTTTACATTATTATCAAAAAATAGTGTTTTCTAATCTTTTTGGAATGCAGGTGATGACAACACTTGATTTGAAAAATACTTTATAGAAAATAATCAAAGGACATGAGCAAGTGTGAACTTGCCTTTTGTGATTGCAAGATTATGCACTCACGGTCTTCAAGACAATATAAGATCCAATATCTAAAATCAGCACCATTGGTCCGGTAAGGACTAATGTTTAAAGAAGCAAGATGCTTTTATGCATAAGTAATGTAATGCAATTGATAAACGTGAATCCCGGGAATAACGTTGTTCTAGGGTTTGGAAACTGGAAATGGCTCCTATTAGAATGTGTTGTCCTTTTAGATAAGTTTCATATTTGTGCTTCTTATTAAGGCTTGTGATTGTGTGTGAAACAACATGTGATTATAATATCATAAAACAATGAGATACACACAAATGTGAAATGTTACTCAAGATTGCTTATACTATAATTGTTTATCTTCAAATTTTTACTTTACAAGTAATGTCACTTATAAAGAACTTAAGTGTTATCAATCCTAAGTATACAAGTAAAGTATAAAGTATTGTGATTACTATTAATTGTCATCTGTTGTCTGAAGTGGCAAAAAGAATAACATTTGAAGAAAAGATTTATTTACTAATGTTTAAACAATCCTGATAGATTTTTGAATATAATTGATAGAATGTGGTTTGTGTTGTTTATGCTTGCTTGAAGAGTCTAGACTTGAGATGCTTTACGACTTAATTATAACAGACCAAAGTTAACTATAAAACACATAACAAGGTTTTAGCATTTTATTTAAAGTCTTGTGGACTAAAGTTAACTTTAAGAACATGTATGGATTTAAGGTGTGATGCTTATGATATTGTACTTGCTCATCTTATAATATTTCCTTTAAGTTGTTTAAGAATGGCATTACTTCTATTTGGTTAGTGGTTTCTTTACATTATAAATGTACAAAATGATTTATCTCCTTATAAGGGTGTGGTTATGGTTTGTGGATAAGTAAACAATATTACTTAACTACTTATGGATTCACTATAGTGTTTTGGTATGTTTATAAACTTGTGGTTGAAGTAAGGGAAAATGTTTTATTTAGTTGAGAATATTATTCCTGAAGATTTTATAATTTCATCAGAATACTTTTTAGAAAATAATCTACATTTATGGTTGAATGATAATTCAATAAAATTGTACTTAAAATGTTTTGAACCATTTTGACTTCATATTATCAATATTTAATACTATTACTATTTATTGGACTCAATTTACTAATTTTAGAAATATTAGCAATTTTTATTTACCCTTATATGAATTATTAACTAAGGAAATAGGTTTAAATTCAAGGTGTTCAAGTGTTTTAAATTTTTATTTACCTTAAAAGTGGAATATTATATTTTTAACATGTAGGTATTATTTTTGTGATCATTTTGGTATGCTACAATTATTTTTATGATTTATAAATAATGAGATATGATTTTTATAAGATTTATTATTTTATAATTACTTAATGAATATCAAATATTTAATTAGGTGAAATAATAATGCATGATTACAGTTTTAAATTATAGTTCTTATTTTTTAACAGTTTTTGTATTTTATTTATATTTTTAACATTTACCAATATTAAAATATGAATTATCTAAGTTTTATTACTTATAAAATCATTATTAAATAATAATTATTTAAATTGTTAACATAATAATGTTTGATAATAATTTTAAGTTGTAGATTTTATTTTTCTAAACATTTTCATATATTACACATGTTTTTCTGAATTATAAAACAAAAGTTATTGAATTTACAAGTTTTAATCATTTTATTACATTTCAGGAAATGTCTATTTCCTCAATAGAAATACTTTTTGTACCGAAGCTAAACCTACCCTAGTCATTGACTAGTGGGCCAGTGGCCACAACACATGCCCAGATCAGTGAGTACATTGGTTACTAAACCTATTTCTACTCACAGTCGATGATAGATGGGACCAACGCCATGTCAGATGCCACATGGGCAAGGACTGGGACAATATGTTAATTGGTCAAGGATGATGTGAGCACGACATCACAGTGACGTCATCTGAAGATGATCTTCAGATCGTCGACGTTCTGGCCGATTAAGAGCAGGAGGGACGCTGTGGATAGGTTGGTTAGACAGAGGAGATGACGGCGAACCGAGGGGTGGCTGAGCCGCTCGTTTTTGGTCATCGGAGAGCAGTGCACGGTGGCGACTGGCGGCGGTGCAAAACAACATGCGGTGGTAGCTCAGTTTTGGAAGCAAACGAATAAACAGAGGACAGTAGAGTGCTCAGCAGCTCACCAGGAAGCTCATGGAAGGTTCGGTGAAGATATTAGTGGCCTAAATCGAGGTGGACGACGGCGTCTGGTCTTCGGGAAGACAGAGTTGATGCGGAGGATTATAACTTCCCGGCTCGATTCCTTCACCTGGGAGATGCAGCACACCATGGGGAAGGTTCTAGCACGCGTGATTGGTTCTGGGGCGGTCTCTAGTGGCGACGGCGAACGACTCCGCCGGCTAGGTTTTCGGACAGAGCTGAAAATTGGAGAGGAATAAGGGGAATTGGGGTCTAGGGTTCCTTGATGGCGGCGCTGAAGCTTTTTATAGACGATGATCAGCGGCGGCGCGAATCTGGACGGAGGCGGATGATCGGGCGGTCTCCGGAGCTCCACCGAGCTGCTTTCCCCGGCGCTGCCTTCTGTCACGAGGAGGAAGAAAGGAAAAGGAATTGCGAAATGGTATGTGCTGTGGAATTGGGCCATTTGGGCCGTGGCAAAGCTTGCCAGATGGGTTGCTGCGGCTGCTAGCGGGAGACAGATAAGGAGGGGAGATGGGCCATGGGCCAGAAATAATTCCCTTTGTTTTTTTCCTTGTTCCTTTTCTTTTTCTATATTCTGTTTTGTATTTTACTTTCAGATTTGTATATTACACATTTGATTCAAATTTCCTTTATAGAATTTATTTGTTAAATAGTTACAGCAATAATGGATGGTATTTAAAGTCATTTTGGGACCTTTTATTATATAGTGTTATATTTCTTTATTTTCTTTATATAGATCCTTTTAATATTCTGTAATAAGCTTTGTGGTGAATTTTCTCTCCATAATAAACCATGGATTTATATTAGGATATTTCCTTATTTGTTTATAAAACTTAATTCTAGTTAACTTATAATATTAAAGAAACTTTGATGTATAGTGATCCTTCATTATTATTTGATACATAAAGTTTTGAGTAATTAGTATGGTTAATATTATTCTCATAAATTTAGGAAATAGCAATGTATATATTTTTTATAACTAACATAGGAGTTAGGGTTCGAATTGTAAATGCTTACCTTAGTTTTTAGGGTACTTAATATATTTATATTCTTTTGTTGATGTGAATAAAGTTTAATGGCTAAACATATTGTTTTTATGTTTGTGATCTTTAATGATATCATTCTTTAAAATAGTAAGGTTATTCTCTGGAATATCTTATGGAAAGGAATTGGTAAAGATAACTCCTAAGCACATATGGTTATGATAATTGGAAATGATAAGGATGTGCTTAAGTGATTTGCTATAGGAAAATATTCCTATAAACCATTGTGGAAACAAGATGATGGATCAATCAGATGAAATGGATATTATGTTTGGTTAAAGATTTAGGGTTTAGTGTTTACCAAGAATTGCTATCTTCCATAATTCACAATCCTAGACTTCTAATTAAGGAATTCCTTTCCTAGATATACTACTTCTTCCTATCCATCATCATGTGTTAACATGATGAGCTTTACTTCACAAGAATATTCTTATCCACCTTTTATTCTAAATCCATTTATAAATCCAATGAGCTTGACACTGAAGCTTTCATAATCTTCTCATATCCATACTTGGTTATATCAACTACTCTATTGCTAATAATTTCCAATCCAACAAGTAGTTACTTCTAACTCCATTCATACACTTCCTTAATCATCCACCACTAATATTACTCCAGTAGATGTATATATCAAACTACTCTCCTCAAAAGTTTACTATCCTTTAAGAGGAATAATACTACTTCAATAAGTCCATGCTACTCTAGCTTCAGCTAAATTATACTGTCTTATATCTACTTAACTCTAGTATCTTATATACAAACTTTACATCATATCATGGTGACTTGTCATGGCTAACCTAGAATAACATATCTATACTAGGGTTCAATCATGTTCTATCCACCAATGTCACTTATACATGATATAAGCATTCAATCTTGGTGACTAAAGCATGATCATTATAATCCTTTGATCCTTTATGGTTTAGGTTTCCAGTTGGCTAATCAAGGCTTTCATCCATACAACATTACAGTTGTATTATAATTATCTTCTGTTTATCTCTATTGGACTAAGAGATATTATTCATTGACTATACCTACTTGATCCAATAATATTACTCCTGGTAACTATCTTTAGGATTCATCCATGTAATCTTCCTTATTACCATATAATTATATATTCCAAATAACTCTTCTATCATTTCAGGAGTGAGTTAACTCCATCAATTATCACATTGATCTTATTCTCTTCCAACACTCCCATCCTATAGATGATATCTAAAACTAGCATTGCCACTGATCTCTTCTTACCTCCTTCTCTAAAGGATTTTAAGTGAATGCTATGATAAGAATAAGACTTGATAGATCAAGATTTGATAGGTTAAGAATTGGTGATTCATTAGTTGATTATTCAACATTGATGAACAACAGATTTTAGAATAAGATTGAATAGAGACGATAAGGATTGATATGGAAATAAAGATATATGGTGAATGATCTTGACTTAGTTTCTTTCCTACTCAATCTCACTAAAGATTTAAGGTTAGGTATTAACATGATACTCATGGTATAAGTGGATGAGATTAAGATATATCAAGATTTAGTTATTACACTCTTATTACTTAAGTTATATTCATAGCTTTGTATTTATGGGTTGTTGTAATGAATACTATGGAATGATCACTTAAGGATCAGATATTAATCATTAAGCAATGTATTATGGTCTAATTTTATTACATTTGATCTACCCTTAGATAAAATCTCCTTTACCCAAAATAAGGTTTTAACAAAGATCATATTGAAACTTATCGTAGTCAACTTGATGATCTACTTCAATTCCATCAAGTTGAGAGAAGCTTCAATCACTTTGGAAAGTTTTGTTCAAAAGTGCGAAAATTATTCGGATTTTCTATGCATGAATGCAATGCACACATCTGGGTTCAGCTTATTTCTAAGCTCTAATGCAGGGATGTTACAGGCCCTCTCGGTATAATGTCATCCAATTAGCTTGCAATCATGTGACTGGCTCACAAGGGATCACATATCATAGGAACGAGTAAAGAGTACTTATCGAAACCGAGGTTGAACTAGGTATGCAGAGATACCGACGATCAAACCTCGGATAAGTAAAGTATCACGATACAAAGGGAAATTGGTATCGTATGTAAATGGTTCGTTCAATCATGAATTAATCGTAGAAATATGTGGGATCCATATGAATTTCTAGATTCCTCTATTGGTTATTGATCGGATAAGAGTCTCGATCATGTCTACATAATTCACGAACCGTAGGGAGACACACTTAAGGATTCGATGTTGTTTAGTAGATATGGAATGTGAGTAAGAAGACCAAATGTTGTTCAGAGTCTCGGATTGGATCCGCGATATCACGAGGAGATATAGAATGGTCCGGAGAATAAGATTCATATAAGGAAAGTCCAATTCCGGAGTTCGGGAATGGTTTCGGTGTTTTCATCGGAATGTTCTAGAAGGGTCTAGAAGGTCCACTGATTCAGAGTGGGAATGGTACATGGATGTGTCATGACAAAGTGGAATGGTTGCATCATGTCCTAGGTAACTTGGCTGGGCAATTGGAAGAGAGAAATCAAACTCTAGTTTGAAAGTCAAATGCCAGTTTGAAAAAGTCAAACGCCAACATTGGTTGCCAAGTGGAGGGAGGGAAGGAATCCAACCTAAGGGAGGATTCCTCCCTCTCCCTTTCCGCTGTACTAGAAGAGAAGTTGGGGGAGGACTCCCCTCCCCCAACCGCCTCTCCCACCTATAAAAGGACGGGTAGGGCGCCCCTACCCCTCAGAACAAACCCTAGCTTGGCACCACCATCTCTCAAGTAGCCGCCTCTTAGGGATCTCCTCCCAAGTCGCCGACTAGGGTAAAGCCCTAGCCCTAGCCACCGGCCACCATACCCCCTTGGCCCTCTAAACCCTAGATCTCCAAGGCGTCTCTTCTAGTCCAGCATACCCGCTCCGGCTTAGGCGAAGCCCTGCGGGATTTCCCCTCTACCTCCGACACCACGTCGTCATGCTGCCGGAATCGCGAAGAGAGATCTACAACCTCCGCTCCCTGCTGGAACAAGGGATTGGAATGTCTTCATCGAGTACCGAACGTGTGACCGACTGTGGGAGCGATGCCGGAACGCGGCGCCGGAAGGATCGTCTATGCGATATTGAGATCGTCAAGTGAACGACTACATCACCCACGAGAATCCGATCTCATTAACCGCTTTGGAATCTTCGAGGGTGAGTACTCCATTGACTCGTTGCTACAATCTAGGAGATATCTCTTGGCTTGTTTATATTCATGCGGTAGATTTTTTTTTGTTTTCCATGATACGAACCCCTACACATACATGGCCTCGGAACACGAACCGAAAGGTAAATCATGAGTCATATAGTTGATATGATGCCCATATTGATGCTCGCCTTTGAAGTTGCACCAATTCACATGTTGATGAGTCTTGGTGTAGTGGATCTGGTTCATGTAATCACCAAAACGATTCGAGGGATGTTGGTTTTGTGTGGGAGTTCAAGTAGTAATATGATTAAAGTTGAACTCAATTTATCATAAATTAAATGAAAATGAATTTGCATAATTTATTGTAGTCATTGGCATCCGTTCTCTACCTTATGCTTAGTTATAATTGAGATAATACAACTATAGAATTCTGAATATTTACTTTATGAATTGGTATCGTATTGTTTTCAGTGTCAATCTAAAGTTTGAAGTCATATTGCAAACTTTCAGCAAACTCCATTTACTCCATGAAATTTAACAAGTATATTAAATCGAGAGTAATAATTCTAGTGTTAGTATCTAAGTATCATGTTTGCCTCCATGATCCTTGATATTCAAAAGTTGATTTAGTATCAAGGTTATCTGGGATCTGAAAGATATGTTTCAAAAACCATCATGTGTGGAATATATTGCGATATCTAAAACAATATTTTGGTTGCGATATGATAGAGTATAATTTAGAAAAATACATATTCTCGTATTATATGAGAATTTGCGAAGGTTGGAGACGCTAAACGTCCTAATATCCCAAAAAGGTTTTGGGAACTAACATTATACTCGTGATTCACCTTTATAAGATTTAGTAGCTTGCTTATAAAAGTTGTCATGATAAGAATGAATAAAAGATATAGGTAAAATGTTTACTACACTAAAATATTACTAAAGAATGGATTTTTGAAAGAACGTCAAGCATTTGATGATGGTGATCCACTTCAAAGTGAAATTCCCAAGGTATTAGTATTTGACTATACACGCTTTGGAATATGTGTCATGTGCATGACGCCACTATTGATGTTGATAGATTCTTCTAAAAGGAAATGCTGAAAGAGAATCTATAAATTATTTGGCGGAAAAAGGTTGGAAATGTCTAGCTTAGGTATATAGGTGATATAAATGTTATGGTTGTTTCTTTGCTTGTTAAACAATGTGGTTCTTGGGTATTGGAATACCAAATTTGTTGGTATTAAGTGTCATATAGAACAACACAATTTATCAACTGCACTGGCCTAAGTAATTAGCAAGAGAATATGTGATGATGTTCATCGAAAACAAATAAAGTGTTATTGTGTTTCTTGTTGACATCAAAGCTTGCCTTCAAGATTTGTTTTAATAATTGTTATTTTGATCAAGTATTATGAGAACAAAGGTTGTTCAAATAATTACCGTATTCCATAGAAAATGGATGATTTACAAGTCTAGTTGGAGAAATCATGTCCATAAAAACTAATGCTAAAAATATCGCAAGACAAATGATTGAAATATCACTTGTGAAGTGAATCGTTGTTTAAATTACAATGGAAAGAAAAACATGAAGAAACTCCATGTTGATGGAATTTTGGGGTCTTTTGATTTTGATGAAGTGATGCTTGTGATACTTTCCTAGAGATAATTGAAATTTTGTTTAAAGGCCAAAGAAGAACAAACGACTAACTTATTGGACTTTGTACATGTTGATGTATGTAGTCCATTATGTATAGTTGTGAGCGATGGATTTCAACTTCATATACTTTCTTTGGAAATTTGAGTGAATATATGTGTTTATTTACTTAATAAGGAAGAAGTGTGAAATATTTGAAAATGTTCAAATACTTTCAAGATGAAGTAGAAAATCATTGTGACAAGAAAACAAAGAATTTATGATTGAATCATAAAGGAATATATTTGAGTTACAAGTTTACCAAACCACCTAAGATTTGAGGAATCGTTCCATGAATTTGCATTTCCCAAAACACCATTGGAGTATGGAGTGTTCGAGATATGTAATGAAAGCTTGTTTGACATGGTAAGATCAAAGGTGTCAATTATAAAACTGCAATTATATTTTAAAGATTAAAGCTTTAGAGACTACAACTTTTACACTAAAAATAGCACCATCATGATCCGTTGAAATGACACCATATGCGTTATGGTTTGGGATAAAACCAGAATTGTCTTTTCTTAAATTTTGGTATGCTATTGATAATTGTGAGATTCGACACATTTTTGATGGTTTCTATTGATGGTTTTCTAGCTTTACCTACCGCTAATACTTCGGTAGTGAAGAAAAGTTGGTTTTTAATGTGTGTTTCAGGTTTTGAATCTCAATAGAGGATTTTAATAGCAGAAACACAATATTTAGAGAAAACAAGCAAGTCTCGTTTTGGAAGCAATCAAGGGGAGCGTACGGTAGCTTTAACGAGCAACTATATGGCGGGAATATTTTCCGGCCATATAGTTGTCGTCAACCTCGTCTTGTTAAAAGGGACAACTTTCATGAAGAGACCAGAGACGAAAACAGAACACACGAGCCGCCATCCCATCCAGAAGGGAGAAAGAAGAGATCCAGAGAAGAAGAAGACGTTCTTCATCTCGCTCCATGATCTTCGATCTCCTAGCCACCACACCTCCATAGCCATTACTTGTACTTGAGAGAGAGGGAGATCTCCACCTTGCAAGACTAGTGTTTGAGATTGTTCTTCCCATCTTGAATTGTGTTGGGTTTATTTCTATTCTTATTGTGAATCTCCACAGTAATATCAAGAATAACTCCCTTTATTTAATTATATCGATCATGCTTTCTTCTCTCATGTGTGAGTAAGTCCCCTTGGGCGTGGGAGATGTAAGGTATTGGTGAGATGTGATGTGCCTATATAATTTCCATTAAGTTTGTGGTTGATTTTAATTACTATATTACGTGTGCTTGACTATATGTGGGATGCTTAATGCCCGTTGTCCAATTAAGGGCCTAGACAACATGATGCTTTGTTCTACATAGATAGAATCTTGTTGGCTAGAAGACCGGCAACTCCCGAATGACACAAGGATTTCAATGGGAAACTAGTTTGACTCGAGGATCACGAGGAGTCACTGTGCTTATTGCATTAGTATGATCCAAGGAGCTTAATTGCTAAGCAACCTGAAGGATCTTAATCATCTAGTGACTGATCATGGTTGTAGTAACATGCTAGTAGGATTATTGAAGTTGGGATGAAATCTACCAAGAGGAGTTCTAGCTAATTATGGGTTGCTCGCCTACACACATACTTATAAGATTATAATTGTTACACTTATCACTCACCAACCTGGAACATTCACTATCACCATGAACTGAATCTCCCTGCGCCTGCTTTGTCATCTGCAGAAAACAACAAACAAATCGTTCTTACTTTTATGCTTTGTATTTTTGAAGTTCATATTTTAGTTTGATATAAATACTTTACTTTAATCCAAATTCTATTCTTATTTCAACACTTGCAGTCAATTCACTCGAAGACTTGTGACAACTTTGAGTGTGACAGAGACTTCACCCATAAACACTTACCTTTGGGCTCCATGTGAGATCAACATCTCAACTTTGAAACTGGCTACAAATGATTTGTGCACTTGCAGCCATCAAGCTATTTTTTGGTGCTGTTGTCGGGGAGCTAAGCGCTAAGTGTTTTGTCTCTTGACATTTCAGGTGTTACTATTACAAGATGGTCTCCCTAGGATACAAAGGGTCTACACACTCTGTTAGGACCTATCTACCAGATTATCTTGATCGCGTGCCTGTTCAAAGATGCGAAGAAATTATTGAAAAACTTTTGAGATCGAACAAGGTTGAATTTGAAACCCTAAGTGATTTCATGGAAATCATGTCCATTCATAGGAAAACTCCCAAGAAACCTGAGAAGACTCTCAGAGAATACAGTGCTCCAAATTCTGCTTTTCTTAAACAACCAATAGAATTTCCTAACTCTAGAGTTAGGGAATATCAATTTAATGGTGAGATTATTCAAATATTGCAGGAAATAGCTTTTAGCGGGAGGGAAGATGAATACCCATGAAGAGATCTTAGAGAGTTCAACAATGTGATAACATCACTTGGACCAAAAGGCTTGCCTAGAGATTTCTCTCGTCTAAAACTAGTTCGTTGGTCTCTCAAAGGTAAGGGTCTAGACTGGTTATATTCTCTCCCTCTTCATTACATTAAATGTTGGGAAAATTTCATTGTTAAATTCATAAATAGGTTTAATCCTTTGGTAACAGAAATTAGAAAGAATGTAGGCAACTTCAGTCAGAACGTGGGAGAAAACTACCCACAAGCTTGGGATAGATTATTTGGAATGATCAATAGTATTCCTAATCATGGCTATTCCGAGTCAACTGTTTTCCACTTATTTTACCACGGTCTTAATAATCAATGCAGAGAGTTGCTAGATTTATCAGCAGGAGGATCGATAAATACTTTAACTATTAAAGCATGTTTGGAATTGATGTCTACTAGGCCTAAGAATGATTCTTTATATAATCCTGATTTTGGCATTAAGCCGGAAAAGGGAATACTTTGTATAAATCCTGATCTTATGCCGTAAGTACACAAAACCATGAAATAAAAAGGTATACCTTTTGAACTTGTTAAGGAAAACAAAGTAGATTTGTTACAAGTTTTTACTGAAGAGGATGAAACTAGAAAATTTTTCCAAGAATTGAAACATCGACAGGCCAAATCTCATAGTAACTTGCATAAGCAATTTCAAAGACACAAGAAGATTTTGGCTGAACTTGCAAAAAATTATGATGAAATTGGCCAAGAAATAAAATTATTTCACAAGTACCTTAGTATGATTGAAACCCAATGTGAACAAATAGCATATGGTTATCAAACTTTTCTTCAAGATGATATAAATATTCCTCTTTCTACTAATATTGTTACAAGGAGAGGTGCAGTTGTTAAAGGACCATTAGAACCACCAGCATATGAAGCTGAAAAAGATCAAAGGGAAAAATCCTTGCTCAAAGCAAGCCAAGAAGATGATACACTAGTGGATCCTCAAGATGAGACTGCTCAAGAAACACAAGATCAAACCTTGGAGGAGCAGAATGATGCAGATGATGACAGTTATGACTTTGATGCGGAGACTGTTGATCCAAGAGAAGAAAAAGAAACAAGCAAAGAAGATCAAGTAGTTGCAATAGAAAATAAGAAAAGCGATAAGCAACAACAAAACAAAGTAACTAAGGATCCTGATCCCCCACAAAAGGTAAAATATAAGAGTGAGAAACTCCCATATCCAGATTGCAAAAAGAAAGCACCGGATCAGGTAATCTATGACTCTTTTACAGAAGCATTAGGTGATCTTCTCCTAGAAATTCCATTTGCCGATGCAATAAAAGTGCCTACCTATTCTA
Source organism: Avena longiglumis (assembly GCA_030063025.1). NCBI lineage: Eukaryota > Viridiplantae > Streptophyta > Magnoliopsida > Poales > Poaceae > Avena > Avena longiglumis. The sequence continues at coordinate 476,199,143 of CP125977.1, forward strand.
AATTTCTCTGTGATATTCTTAATAGAAAGAAAGAGATAACTGAAATCATTGCCATGGTGACTAGTTACCCTGCTAATGGGAAGCTGTAGTCTAAATTAGGAGATCCTGGAATACCAACTATTTCATGTTCAATAGGAAAAACTGATATTCATAATGTCTTGTGTGATTTAGGTGCAGTAGTTAGTGTAATGCCATTTCCCCTCTATAAAAGGTTAGGATTAGGGGAGTATTCTCCTACTACTATCACTTTACAGATGGCTGAAAAATCCACTAAACAACCCATTAGTATGATCAAGGATGTTCTACTTAGAATAGATGAGCATGTTATTCCCACTTACTTTATTATTCTTGAAATGCCAGAGGATGAAAAATTATCTATAATATTTGGAAGACCTTTCCTTAGTACTGCAGGAGATGCAGTTGATTGTGTTGAGGGGAAAATAATCTGCAGTATTTATGATGCTAAAATCATCCGGTATTTTCCAAAAAAATCTTGAAGCGGGAGACAGGTATGTTCCACCGGCAAAACGAGTTCATGTGGTATGTGCCTTTGATAAAGGGAAACCCAAGGTAAGAATTCGAGGACAGAGAAGAGGTTGAAATATTCAACCGCACTTAATAAAATGCTTAATGGGATTCAGCCCATCATATTAATAAAATGAATTAAAGAAATAAAATGTTCATCGCATTTCTACAACTTTTTCACAGACATTTTTGCGGAAGCGCGCCCGTGAAGATGCAACTGTCAAAAAGTAGTAGAAATATCGACTGAATAAGCGTAGATTTAGTATAGAAAATAAAGTTTGAGTTCATTATGTAGAAACTAGCTTAATCATATTGTCCAGATTAAAAAGTGAATCTCTGAAAATTTGGGTGAAAAAATATGTCCCATGAGTTGTAGCGACCAACTATACGGCGGGAATATTTATTCCAGCCGTATAGCTGCTACTGTATAGTTATCGACAAAATTCTCAAAATAGAGGTCTCGGATACAGAAGGTTTGATGAGCAACTATACGGCAGGACCATTTTGGTCCGGCCATATAGTTGCTCCCATATAGTTGTGATATCGCGGAAACCCTAATTCTCGCCTCCGTCACAACTATACGGCGGGAGCTACCTAACCCAGCCATATAGCTCTCGCCGTATAGTTTGCCCCGACCACTTAATCAACTCGAGGGGGGCAAGGGTTCCTCCTCCCGTCATTATTTATCTCATACTCTCTCTCTCCAAACCTCTCAAAACCCACCTAGAACTCTTGATTCTTTGCAGATTTCGTTCGTTTGAGTGGGGGAATCAGCAGATCGGTATGTTTCTCTCCCTATCCATGCTTTATTTTCAGAATTCCATGGTTGAAATCCATTCATTGAATTAGTGGATGAACTCAAGATTGATTGATTTTCTCTTTTGATTTCTCACGTTAGGATTGAATTCCTCCACGTAGAATCGTTCATATATCATGTAGAAACTATATGCCTGAGGTTTTATGTTGAAATTTCTCATTGCATCAAGATGAATAAGCTCGGTGGACTTCTCCGCAAGAGTAAGCTCCAACGTGGTGAGGGCTCGACGCTCCGGACTGAGCTCGACAACAAGTATGCCATGGTTTTGGCGAGGAAGGTGTTGCCCACATGATGGGTCGATGATAGATTTCTCAGCTTGGCAGGGTTGAGGGCAGACTTCAACTACATGTGTGCAAATGCGGGGCTGTCTAACCTCGCCTATGCAAGCCACTACCCATATGCTGAGATCACCCATGAGTTCCTCGCCTCCTTCTATGACGACTACAAGGAGAAAGGTAATGCATGCGCAGTAAGTTTCACTATTAACCAGTGGCCATATCAAATCACTTTTCAGCAATTTTGTGAAGCTTATGGATTCCTTCAAGAAGAGGAATCAACTATTACAAACTTATATAGCGTCTCAAGTGGAGGAACTTGGGAGGTTATTTCTGTTAACGGTGACATAGACTTCTACCAGAAAAAGATGTCCACCATTCAGAACCCGACCATCCGCTACTTCGCTATGTTTCTTGCTAACACTTTGTTGGGAAGAGGAGACACCGGCTCTATGGCCAATGCAGACATGGCCATGAATACCAAGGCACTCTTCCCTAATGCACCGCAGAGTCCCACTCCTGTAGCTCTATTCCTCAAACACCTCCACCACCAAAGCAAAACAAAGAAAGGTGATATTCGCATTGGTGGATTGGTAACCCACCTAATCCAAGCTCTTGGAATTTCAATATCTATTGTGCAACTTGTTGATGGATCCATACTTATGGATGTCAAATATATAACTGCTCGTGGCTTCCTCAGTGTATACCGAGCTAACAGGAGGCTCCGACCCTATCAATTTGGTTATCTTGATGTTGCACAGGATGATCAGGTGCCATTGCCTTGTCCACAAGCCTTCTCGATTCAGGAAACGCAAAGCTGGATCCTCACCAAGTATCAAGTGATGGAGATCATGGCAGCACTCTATCCTGACTCCGGGGAAGATGAAGAAGGAGAGCAGCAGGATAAGCTGGAGCAGGAGTACAACCCTGCTTGGGAAGGATAGCAGCAGGAGGAGGGACCTTGGGACCCATGGCCCAATCAGCAGCAACAACATCAGGGGTTCAACAATGTCCCCTATGAAGATTACCTACAACTCAACCAACGCGTTGGGGAGATTGACCAGACTCTACATGGAGTTAGTGAAGATGTGAGTGCCTTAACTCACAACTTTAGTCACTTCATGACCCACTTCCCCGACTACTATTAGCAGCATCCGTACCCACCGCCGAGCGACGGCAATAACTAAGCATGGCAACATCCTAAGAGCATCTCCACTTGGCTACCTAGGATGCTGATCCGGATGCCGAAAATAGGTCCGGACACCGAAAATCGGCCCAGTCGCATTCCTAGGAACCTCTTTTCGTCCGGATTTGGGACAACTTTGGTCCGGACTTCCCAGGACATTCCCAGGATCCCGGTAACGCCCTGGGAATGCCGGACAAAGTGAAAATGGGTGTGGGCCAGCTCTGTTGGCGAGACTGTCCCATTTCCCCCCCACTCCACTCGCCCAGACTGCGGCGAAGATCTCCCAGCGCCTCTGTCGCCATGACCTCGCCGGCAGAGCTCTTCCATGCCGAGACATGCCCACGCCTCTAGATATGCTCGCCATAGTCGCCGCTCACTTTGCTGCCCATTCCGCTGCCCGAACTTCGTCGTAGCACGGCTTCGCTGCGAGATCCCACCACCATGCCCGCCAAGTGTTCGGCATTTGGTCGGTTTGGCCATGGACTCCGACGATGAGTAGACACTCGCCGTACTGCTGGAGTAGGAGAACGTCGAGGTCGCCGAAGATGCAGAGCACATGGAGATCCTCGCCTCCCTCGCCTAGTTGTACTTGCAGATGGCGAAGCCAAAGCGTGGTGGTTCGGCATCGGGCCGCCAGAAGTGTAAGGCGAGGCAAAGGATAGAGGGCTCCTACTTGTTGTACGCCGACTACTTTGCCGACGAGCCGCTCGACGGAGAGGCCGTGTTTTGTCACCGTTTCAGGATGAGCCGGAAGCTCTTCCTCAAGATCGTGCATGCCATCCGGGAGTTCGACCCCTATTTCGTTTGCAAGAAGGACTGCACCGACATGGTTGGGTTTTCCTCACTACAGAAGTGCGCAGTGGCGATGAGGTTGCTTGCGTACAGAGAGCCGGGTGACAGTGTTGATGACTATCTCCGCATGGCCAAGTCCATCGCCATCGATTTCTTGTACAGGTTCTGCAGGGCAGTGATTGCAATGTTTGGGAAACAGTACTTGAGATCACCCACCACTGAAGACACTACTCGTATCCTCGCAGTCAATGAAAGTAGAGGATTTCCTGGTATGCTTGGAAGCATAGACTGCATGCATTAGCAGTGGAAGAATTGTCCATTTGCATGGCAGCGAATGTACAAAGGCCACAAAGGAGGTTGCACTGTGATACTCGAGGCAGTTACTACACATGATCTTTGGATCTGGCACTCCTTCTTTGGCATGGTAGGATCAAACAACAACATCAACGTCCTCAACTCCTCAAATGTTTTTTCCAATCTTGTTGAGGGTCATGTCCACCCTGTGGAATTCGATATCAACGAGCACCACTACAACAAGGGATACTATCTAGCAGATGACATATATCCAAGATGGCCAACATTTGTGAAGAATATCTCAAACCCAATGCTTCCTAAGCATTCTTAGTTTGCCAAGGAACAAGAAGCTTGCAGGAAGGACGTGGAGCGGGCATTTGGTGTGCTCCAGCAGAGGTTTGCAGTTGTTCGGTTCCCTGCTATGAAATAGTCGAAAGATCAGATGTGGGAAGTGATGAACTATTGTGTGGTCTTGCACAACATGATCATTAAGGATGAGAGGTAGGATCCAGTGAGTTTGCTCGAGCAGAACAAGCCATACTACATACAGGGACCTCTTGCCAAGCCTGATCATCAGGTGCCTCCAACCTAGGTTGCCTTCATCGCCATGCGTTAGGAGATCCGAGATCCGGCGATGCATCAATAGCTGCAGGATGATCTTGTTGAGCACCTATGGATATGTAGGGTAACACGTAGATGTCGAGCATGAACTGGCCAAACTAGACCAAAATATGTTGTATTTTCACTGCAGGGCGAACTATGTTTAAACTTACGCCGAACTATGTTTAAAATTTCGCTGAACTATGATCGAATGTATGCTGAAGTAGGCCGAACAATGTTCTGTATTCGTATTATGCCGAACTATGCCAAAATCTGGACGAATTTGAGCCGAATTTGGCCGGAAAAGGACGTCCCGGGAACTCGGCCTGGGAACGCGAGTGGGGAACTCTGCGTTCCTAGGCCGAAAACGTGTTTCGTCCGGCCAAATTTTGGTCCGGATTTCACCCTAGGAACGCCCAACGAGTGGGGATGCTCTAAGCTTGGGGGAGGTTTGAGAACCTCTAAACTTTGCATTCATATTTTTATTTCTTCTTTTGATTTATTTTATTTTCCAAGAATTTCATGTTTACTTTCAGTTTGCATTCTTAAACCAAAAACGCAAAAAAAATAGTTGTAACTTTTATTTCAAATTTGTTTCTTTGTTTTTCTCGGAGATTGCTCAATTTCAGGTGACTTGGCAATAGGGAAATATAGAGGGGATTCGACTCAATTACGAGAACGAAGCAAGCAAGGGGAGGTATCACATTCCTTTCATCACCTCTTCTGCAACTTTAAATTGATTCTACAATTATTTCCTCGCTTGCACTTGAGTCACTCCCCACTTAGCTTGTTATCCTATAAATTCTATTCTTGCATGTGTCCTATTTTAGCTTTGAACTAATGAGCAATGAACTTGGTTAAAATATTTCCAACATTTTTACAATAAGAAAAAGCATCCAAGAGATGACTTGAGTTCATGTTTAGCCCAAAGGATTTGGTTTTAGAACTACTCAACCCAATTGAGCTTAATGTAAATAGACTAGATATCACCCTTGAATGAAATTGTCTAATAAAATGGATGCTTTGAATTAGCAGAGATTATGCCACTGATTTTTCTAATAATTATAGTAGGATATTGCTTTACGTATGTCACTATAACACTGTCGTACTCCATGGGGAACTATTAACTTCGTTGTCCAACGAACGATATAAATATGGGAAACCACTTCGGCTATTGAGTTATGTAAACATCTGTAGCTGCAATGCTATGATAGGTAAATTTTTAGTCTCCTCGTGGTTTTACGTTCCAAGTGAAGTTGTATTACTCCTCTGACCCACTATTGCTCAACAGTTATCTATCGGCATAGTCACGAGTGCACAACACAGTCCTAATTACATGTTAAAAATAGTGGCATGATTTCTCTATGAAAGAACTGAAGTTTTTAAAAAATAAGGAAAGGAAAAAGGTGCTTTGAGAGTCTTGAAACTTTGACGTGGGAGTAGATGAGTTTTTCTTAAATTAAATTTTGTTGGTGCCAATTTGAGTACTCTTAATTGATTAAAGGAACAAGAGCAAAAAGTTTTTCATCTCTCAATAAAGAGAGAAACCAAAAGGATTTGTTTCACTTTCCTAAGCTAAACTATTGACACCTGCTCAGGCATAAGATTTATTTGCTAGCAAGATATACGTGGTTAGGAAGTGGACTCACTGCAATCTTGTGAATACTTGTATGATCATGTTTAAGATTGCAGGAATTGTGAAGAAAATAATTTGACACCAATTCGAGCTTGTAAGTTCTTTTATTTCAGTTTCGAATCTCCGCTATTATTTCTTATTTCCTTGTCACTCGAGGAAGAGCAACATCTAAGATTGGGGGAGTTGATAGCTATGAGATTCAACACATTTTTGATGGTTTATATTGATGGATTGCATTTGGATTTGATGGGTTTATAGCTTTACCTAACACTAATACTTCGGTAGTGAAGAAAACTTGGTTTTTAATGTGTGTTTCAGGTTCTAAATCTCAATAGAGGGTTTTAACAGCAGAAACACAATATTCAGAGGAAAACAAGCAAGTCTCTTTTTGGAATCAATCAAGGGGAGCGTACAGTAGCTTTAACGAGCAACTATACGGTAGGAATATTTTCCGGCCATATAGTTGCCATCAACCTCGTCTTGTTAAAAGGGACAACTTTCGTGAAGAGACTGGAGACGACAACATAACACTGAAGAGATTCGCGGCATAGTAAATCAAAATTTTCTACGGATGCGAACAGAGGGAAAGCCAAGATCTAATCTAGGAGATGCAATCAACGAGAGAGATTGGATTAGATCTTCATACCCTTGAAGATTCGCACAGCGGAACGTTCGTCGGAACATGGGTGATGTAGTCGTACTCGCTTCTCCTCCTCGCGATCCGATCTGATCTAGCACCACAAGTGGCGGTGCCTTCGTGAGATGCACACGTGCAGCACCTCGAAGTCTCCTCCTTCCTCGGACCAGCAAGTATGGTGGAGAGATAGATTGGATCTACAACACGACGGCGTGGTGTATATGGTGGAGAATTTCTGCAGCAGGGCTTCGCCTACAAACAGTCGGGAGGGAGAGAGGAAAGCTAGGCGGCTAGGGTTTGGAGGAGAGGTGTGTGGGGTTGGTGCGCCCCACACCTCTTTATATAGAGGGGGCGCTAGCCCCTCCCAAGCCCAAAGGATAAGGAGTGGGGGCATGGACTCTCCTCTTCTAGAAACCCTATCTCTAGTTTAAACGATTTAAACTCTCTAGGATCGGCTGGGCCCTATGGTGCCTTGTGCCCTGGCCCAATGTCCAGGACACTCCCTCATAGTCCCATGCCCCTCCCGGAAGGTGGGTCCACGTTGGTCCCCTTCCGGAAGGTTCTAGAAGCTTCGGTACAATACCGATTAACCGGAACAATTCGAACTCCAAAACTGCCGCCTTATATGAATCTTATTCTCCGGACCATTCCGAACCTCTCGTGATGTCCGGATCCCATCCGAGACTCGAACAAAAATTCATAAACCAATTATCCAATCTATCCTAGCGTCGAGACACGTTAAGTGTGTGACCCTGCGGGTTCGAGAATATGCAGACATGATCTTCTATCAATAATCAACAGTGGAGTCTGGGCACCCATATTGACTTCCACACATTCATCGATGATCATATCGGATGAACCACGATGCCAGGATTCAAACAATCCCATATATATATTCCCTTCGTCTCGCGATATTTTACTTGCCCGAGATTCGATCGTCGATGCATCATACCTAGTTCAATATCGTTCACGACAAGTACTTTACTCGTTCGTAATCCTATATCACTTTGTGATTAAATCCTTAACCACATGCTTGCAAGCGGTGTTGATATCGATTAAAGTGGGCCAAGTATATCTCTCCGACTTGGGAGGGACAAATCCCATCTCGATACATAGAACCCAACAGATACTTTCCGATCACCTGAGAGACACCTTTATGATCACCCTCTCATAGGATGACGTTTGATGACCTCAAAGCTTTCTTCCGATATCAGGGAGTTGTATTATCTCATGGTCTAAGGAATACAATATTTGACATAGGAAAAGCTTCGCAAAGATGAACACGATGAAACGATCTAATTGCTTTGCTTAGTTTGGGTCTGTCCATCATATCATTCTCCAATGATATGATCTCATTATCAATTGGCAACTCATGTCTATGGTTAGGAAACCTTAACCATCATTGATCAATGAGCTAGTCCATAGAGGCGTACTAGGGACACGATGTTGTTCACAAACCACACAAGTATTAAGGTTTCCGCTTAATACAATTCTAGCATGGAATATAAACTTTATCATGAACAAGAATTATAATAATAACATCTTTATTATTGCCTCTAGGGCATAATTCCAACAGTATCCCACTTGCACTAGAGTCAATAATCTAGTTTACATCTGGCAACAATCTCACACCCATGGCACTGAGGTGGTGATCATGTTTTACACGTGGAAGAGGTTTAGTCAATGGATCTGCGACATTCAGATCCGTATGTACTTTGCTAATCTTCAGATCTCCATCTGCTATATAATCTCGGATTATATGAAACTTGCGGTTGATATGCTTGGTCTTTGGATGATATCTTGGTTCCTTAGCGAGTGCTATGGCGCCAGTGTTGTCACACAATATATCCAGTGGGTCCAATGCACTTTGAACCACGCCAAGCTCGATGATGAAGTTTCGATCCAAACTCCTTCACTTGACGCTGCGGCAGCCATGTATTCCGCTTCCCGTAGATCCGCGATCACGCTTTGCTTGCGGCTTCTCCACTCACTCCTCCATTCAAAATATAAACGTATCCTGTCTGAGATTTGAAATCATCCTTGTCGGTGTCGAAACTAGCATCGACGTAACCTTTACGACAATGTTCATCACCCCATAGACTTAGAACATTTCTTTAGTTCTATTTAGGTACTTTAGGATGTTCTTCACGGCTGTCCAAAGGTTCCACTCTGGATCACTTTGATATCTCGTCAAACTAAGAGCATTGGACACATCGTCTAGTACACAAGATGGCATACATGATGGAACCTATGGCCGAGGCATAAGGCACTTTTCTCATAGCTTCCCTATCATTTACCGTGGCTGGACACCGAGCCTTGCTCAATATCTTACGACAACATAGGCAATCGAACCTTTCTTTGCCTTATCCATTCGAACCTTTTTCGAACTTTGTCTAGGTATGTACTCGGCTTAAAGCTATCAGCGTCTTTGTCTATCTCTATAGATTTTGATGCCCAATATATAAGCACTTAACCTAGGTCTTTCATTGAAAACACTTGTTCAAATAACTCTTCACTTAGTTAAGCATGTTGATGTCATTTCCAATAATCAATATGTCATCCACATATAGTACCGTAAACGTCACCGAGCTCCCACTCACTTTCTTGTAGATACAAGCTTGTAGCAATTTGGAACAAATCCAAAGCTCTTGATCACTTGATCAAAAGCGAAGGTTCCAACTCGAGATGCTTGCTTCATCCATAAATGGAACTGAAGTTTGCATACTTTACTAGCATCCTTAGGATCGACAAAACCTTTGGGTTGCATCATATACAACTCTTCATCAATGTTGCCATTGAGGAACGCAGTCTTGACATCCATCGCCATATTTCATAATCATGAAACGCAATTGCTAATAAAATCCGAATGGACTTAAACATCGCTACGGGAGAAAGTCTCATCGTAGTCAACACCTTGAACTTGTCGAAAACCTTTGCGACAAGCGTGCTATAGACGGTAACATTACCATCGCGTCCGTTTTCTTCTTGAATATCCATTTGCACTCAACGGCCTTTGGTCGCTAGGAGGGTCCACCAAAGTCCATACTTGGTTTTCGCTCATGGATCCCAATTCGGATTTCATGGCTTCTAGCCATTTCTCGAGTCAGGATCATCATCGCTTCCTCATAGTTCGAGGTTCCATCTTCTACAAGCAAGACAAGTCGAGGCAATTCGGTACCACTCGGGAGGGGCACGCGACCTTGTCGACTGCGACGTTCGATAAGACATCGTCAAGCTTCATGATCCTTGTCATTAGCTTCCTCTATCGTTAGTGCGTGACCGGAACAATTTCAGGTCTGCGCTACTCTCCAATTCAAGAGAAGGTTCAATAACCTCGTCAAGCTCTACTTTCCTCCCACTCACTTCTTTCGAGAGAAACTCATTCTCAAGAAAGGAACCGTTCTTCGACAAATACTTTGCCTTGGTTCGTGATAGAAGGTATACCCAATAGTTTCCTTAGGGTATCCTATGAAGACGCATTTCTCCGCTTTGGGTTCGAGCTTGTCCGGCATCAACTTCTTGACGTAAGCTTCGCATCCCCAAACTTTAAGAAACGACAACTTAGGTTTAGCACCAAACCACAATTCATACGGTGTCGTCTCAACGGATTTACATGGAGCCCTATTTAAAGTGAATGCAGCGGTTTCTAATGCATAACCCCAAAATGATAACGGCAAATCAGTAAGAGACATCATTGATCGGACCATATCTAATAGGGTTCGATTCCAGGCTCGTACACACCATTGCTTGCTGTGGTGTTCGGGTGGCGTGAGTTGTGAAACGATTCCACTTGCTTTAAGATGCGTGAGAAAATCATAACTCAAATATTCACCTCCACGATCGGATCGTAGAAACTTAATCTTTCTGTTACGATGGTTCTCCACTTCATTCTGAAATTCCTTGAACTTTTCAAATGTTTTAGATTTATGTTTCATTAAATAGATATACCCATATCTACTTTAAGTCATCGGTAAAAGTGAGGAAATAGCGATATCCACTACGCGTCGAAACACTCATCGGTCCGCATACATCGGTATGTATGATTTCCAACAAGTCCGTTGCTCGCTCCATCATACCGGAGAACGGGATTTTGATCATCTTGCCCATGAGGCATGGTTCGCATGTGTCAAATGATTCAAAACCAAGAGACTCCAAAAGTCCATCAGAATGGAGTTTCTTCATGCACTTTACACCAATATGACCTAGACGACATTGCCACAAATAAGTAGTATTATCACTATCTACTTTGCATCTCTTAGCCTCAATGTTATGGATGTGTGTTTCATCCCTTTCGAGATTTAGAAGAAATAAACCATTCACAAGAGGTGCATGACCATAAAAGATGTTACTCATATAAATAGAACAACCATTATTCTACGATTTAAATGAATAACCGTCTTGCAATAAACACGATCCAGAAATAATGTTCATGCTCAACGCAGGCACATAATAACATTTATTAAGGTTTAAAACTAATCCCAAAGGTAAAACTAAGGAGAGCGTGCCGACGGCCATCACATCAACTCTTGATCCGTTGCCAACGCGCATCGTCACCTCATCCCTCGCAAGCCGCCGTCTATTCCGTAGATCCTGTTTCGAGTTACAAATATTAGCAACTGAACCGGTATCAAATACCCATGCACTACAACAAGGGATAGTAAGGAAAACATCAATAACATGTATATCAAATATACCTTTGATGGTGCCAGCCTTCTTGTCCGCTAAGTACTTCGGACAGTTGCGCTTCCAGTGACCCTTGTCCTTGCAATAGAAGCACTTAGTGTCGGGCTTAGGACCAGACTTGAGCTTCTTCTCAGCAGGGGCATTGCGCTTGCCGCCGCCCTTGTTGAAGGGTTTCTTTGCTCCCTTACCTTTCTTAAAGGAGGGCTTGCTGACCATCAACACATGATTATCCTTCTTTATGTCCACCTCTGCAGCCTTCAGCTTTGCGAAGAGCTCGGTGATCGTATCAGTGGAACCAATCTGATTATGAGTCACTACAAAACTTTTGTAGCTGGGAGGGAGTGATTGCAGAACCCTGTCAATCTTGAGATCCTCTGGAATCGTGCATTCCAGTTGCTCAAGACGTTGAGTGTAGCCCGACATCTTTATGGCGTGCTCACTAACGGAACTCCCTGTTGGAATTATGCCCTAGAGGCAATAATGAAGATGTTATTATTATAATTCTTGTTCATGATAAAGTTTATGTTCCATGCTAGAATTGTATTAAGCGGAAACTTTAATACTTGTATGGTTTGTAAACAACACCGTGTCCCTAGTACGCCTCTATGGACTAGCTCATTGATCAATGATGGTTAAGGTTTCCTAACCATAGACATGAGTTGTCAATTGATAATGAGATCATATCATTGGGAGAATGATATGAAGGACAGACCCAAACTAAGCGAAGCAATTAGATCGTTTCATCGTGTTCATCTTTGCGAAGCTTTTCCTATGTCAAATATTGTATTCCTTAGACCATGAGATAATGCAACTCCCTGGTACCGGAAGAAAGCTTTGAGGTCATCAAACGTCATCCTATGAGAGGGTGATCATAAAGGTGTCTCTTAGGTGATCGGAAAGTATCTGTTGGGTTGTATGTATCGAGATGGAATTTGTCCCTCCCAAGTCGGAGAGATATACTTCGGGCCCACTCGGTGTCGATATCAACACCGCTTGCAAGCATGTGGTTAAGGAGTTAATCACAAAGTGATATCGGATTACGGAGCAGTAAAGTACTTTGTAAACGAGATTGAACTAGGTATGACGGCAGACGATCGAATCTCGGGCAAGTAAAATATCGTGAGACGAAGGAATATATATATGGGATTGATTGAATCACGGCATCGTGGTTCATCCGATATGATCATCGATGAATGTGTGGGAGTCAATATGGGTGCCTGACCCATTGATTATTGATAGAAGATCATGTCCATATTCTCGAACCCGCAGGTCACACACTTAACGTATCTCGACGCTAGGATAGATTGGATAATTGGTTTATGAATTTTTGTTGAGTCTCGGATGGGATCCGGGATATCACGAGAGGTTCGGAATGGTCCGGATAATAAGATTCATATAAGGCGGTGCAGTTTTGGAGTTCGAATTGTTCCGGGTTAATCGGTATTATGCAAGCTTCTAGAACCTTACGGAAGGGGACCAACGTGGCCCCACCTTCCGGGAGGGGGCATGGGCCTATGAGGGAGTGTCCTGGCCGCATTGGGACAGGGGCACAAGGCCCCATAGGGCCCAGCCGATTCTAGAGAGATTTGACTCGTTTAAATCTCGGGATAGAATTTCTAGATAAGGGAGAGTTTAAATCGTTTAAACTAGACATAGGATTTCTAGATAAGGGAGAGTTTAAATTGTTTAAACTAGAGATAGGCTTGGAGGAGGGGCAAGGGCTGGCCGCCCCCCCCCCCTCTATATATAGAGGGGTGGTGTGCCCCCTCCACCCTACACACCTCTCCTCCAAACCCTAGCCGCCTTGCTAGCTTTCCTCTCTCCCTCCCGACTGTTTGTAGGCGAAGCCCTGCTGCAGAAATTCTCCACCATAAACACCACGCTGTCGTGTTGTAGATCCAATCTATCTCTCCACCATACTTGCTGGTCCGAGGAAGGAGGAGACGTCGAGGTGCTGTACGTGTGCATCTCACGGAGGCACCGCCACTTGTGGTGCTAGATCGGATCGGATCACGAGGAGGAGAAGCGAAATGCGACTACATCACCCACGTTCAGACGAACGCCCACAGCGAATCTTCAAGGGTATGAAGATCTAATACAATCTCTCTCCTTGATTGCATCTCCTAGATTAGATCTTGGCTTTCCTCCGCTCGCATCCGTAGAAAATTTTGATTTACTATGCCGCGAAACCCTTCAAAGGGTATCGAGCTAGATCTATGCGTAGATGTGTTTCACGAGTAGAACGCAACATGGTTGTTGCGGGCGTTGATGTTTTCTGTTGCAAGCCTCTTGTTTGTGTTCTTCTTATGACGCGGGATAGTGAGATTGAAGCGGTCCAGGCCAACCTTACGCGACGTCGTTCGCGAGACCGGCTCCGCACTTGACGTGTGGCTTCCACACATGCGGCTGGTGGATGTCAGTTTCTCTCACTATAGTTGTCATGGGATTAACACCGGAGTTTGTCAACCATAATATCACCGTTGTGGCTTTCCGTAGGTAAGAATCGTTCTTAGCATCTACTCCCATAAGCCACGTAAAACATGCAACAACAAAGTAGAGGCGTCTAACTTGTTTTTGCAGGGAGTGTTTTCTGTGATATGGTATGGCCCAAGATGTGATGTGTATATTGTATGCGATGATCATGTTTTGTAATGTTTCACGACTTGCATGTCGATGAGTACACAACCGGCACGAGCCATATGGTTGTCTTTATAATTGTGTATGACCTGCGAGTCAACTTCTTATACGCCATGTAATAGCTTTACTTTATCGCTAAGTAGTTAGCAATAGTTGTAGTTGCTATTCGTGGTGGAGGCAATCATGGTGGAGTGATGGAGATCATGCCGGAACGCACAACATGGAGATCATTGCGCGAGAATTGGCTATACCATGTCACATAAAGTTATATGCATGTGATGTTTATCCCTTTATGTATCTTATTATGCTTAGATCGCGACGGTAGCATTATAAGATGATTCCTCATTTAAAGATCAAGATAAAAACTGTGTTCTCCCCAAGTATGCACCGTTGTGAAAGTTAAACCGTGTCCAAGCATCACGTGATGATCGGGTGCTATAGACTCTACGCTCACATACAACGGGTGCAAGCCAGTTTGCACACGCAGAAATACTTGGGTCTAGCTTGACGAGCCTAGCATGTACGCACATGGCCTCGAACACAAGAACCGAAAGGTTAATCATGAGTCATATGAATGATATGATCGACATTTGTTGTCCACCATTGAAACCACATCTCTTCTCGTGATGATCGGATTAGGTGTGGTGAATTTGGATCGTGTTCACTAAACAACTTGAGGGATGTTGAATTTAGTGGGAGTTCATCTAGTAATTTGATTAAGTTGAACTACTTATCATGAACATAGTCTAAATTGTACTTGCAAATTCTTAGAGATCACATGGCCAAATCCAACTTCAACTTCAACGCTTTTGCTGAGAAGGAAAAGCTTAGAAACAATGGGTCTAACTTCACCAATTGGTTCCGCAATCTAAGAATCATTCATCTAGCGGACAAAGGACTATGTCCTTGGGAAAGCGTTAGGTGACCCCTCAGCAACTACGCCGGTGATGAGAAAGCTGTCTATCAACATAAAGATGATTATGGTGTGATTAAGAGTACCATGTTGTTTTCTATGGAACCGGAACTTCAAAATCGTTTTGAAGAGTATCCCGGGCCCTTTGAGATTCTCGAGGAGCTGAAAACCATGTTTCAGACTCAAGCCCGTTCTGAGAGATATGAGATCTTCGAGAAGTTCTTTAACTGCAAGATGGAGGAAGGGAGTTCCGTTAGTGAGCACGCCATAAAGATGACGGGCTACACTCAACGTCTTGAGCAACTGGAATGCACGATTCCAGAGGATCTCAAGATTGACAGGGTTCTGCAATCACTCCCTCCCAGCTACAAAAGTTTTGTAGTGACTCATAATCAGATTGGTTCCATCGATGATCACCGAGCTCTTCGCAAAGCTGAAGGCTGCAGAGGTGGACATCAAGAAGGATAATCATGTGTTGATGGTCAACAAGCCCTCCTTTAAGAAAGGTAAGGGAGCAAAGAAACCCTTCAAGAAGGGCGGCGGCAAGCGCAATGCCCCTGCTGAGAAGAAGCTCAAGTTTGGTCCTAAGCCCGACACTAAGTGCTTCTATTGCAAGGACAAGGGTCACTGGAAGCGCAACTGTCCGAAGTACTTAGCGGACAAGAAGGCTGGCACCATAAAAGGTATATTTGATATACATGTTATTGATGTTTTCCTTACTAGCCCTTGTTGTAGTGCCTGGGTATTTGATACCGGTTCAGTTGCTAATATTTGTAACTCGAAACAGGAGCTACGGAATAGACGGCGGCTTGCGAGGGATGAGGTGACGATGCGCGTTGGCAACGGATCAAGAGTTGATGTGATGGTCGTCGACATGCTCTCCTTAGTTTTACCTTCGGGATTAGTTTTAAACCTTAATAAGTGTTATTATGTGCCTGCGTTGAGCATGAACATTATTTCTGGATCGTGTTTATTGCAAGACGGTTATTCATTTAAATCGGAGAATAATGGTTGTTCTATTTATATGAGTAACATCTTTTATG
This sequence comes from Avena longiglumis, assembly GCA_030063025.1. Lineage (NCBI taxonomy): Eukaryota > Viridiplantae > Streptophyta > Magnoliopsida > Poales > Poaceae > Avena > Avena longiglumis. The sequence goes on from CP125977.1 coordinate 476,215,181, forward strand.
GTCATGCACCTCTTGTGAATGGTTTATTTCTTCTAAATCTAGAAAGGGATGAAACACACATCCATAACATTGAGGCTAAGAGATGCAAAGTAGATAGTGATAATACTACTTATTTGTGGCACTGTCGTCTAGGTCATATTGGTGTAAAGTGCATGAAGAAACTCCATTCTGATGGACTTTTGGAGTCTCTTGGTTTTGAATCATTTGACACATGCGAACCATGCCTCATGGGCAAGATGATCAAAATCCCGTTCTCCGGTATGATGGAGCGAGCAACGGACTTGTTGGAAATCATACATACCGATGTATGCGGACCGATGAGTGTTTCGACGCGTAGTGGATATCGCTATTTCCTCACTTTTACCGATGACTTAAGTAGATATGGGTATATCTATTTAGTGAAACATAAATCTGAAACATTTGAAAAGTTCAAGGAATTTCAGAATGAAGTGGAGAACCATCATAACAGAAAGATTAAGTTTCTACGATCCGATCGTGGAGGTGAATATTTGAGTTATGATTTTCTCACGCATCTTAAAGCAAGTGGAATCATTTCACAACTCACGCTATCCGGAACACCACAGCGCAATGGTGTGTCTGAACGCCGGAATCGAACCCTATTAGATATGGTCCGATCAATGATGTCTCTTACTGATTTGCCGTTATCATTTTGGGGTTATGCATCAGAAACCACTGCATTCACTTTAAATATGGCTCCATCTAAATCTGTTGAGACGACACCGTATGAACTGTGGTTTGGTGCTAAACCTAAGTTGTCGTTTCTTAAAGTTTGGGGATGCGAAGCTTATGTCAAGAAGTTGATGCCGGACAAGCTCGAACCCAAAGCGGAGAAATGCGTCTTCATAGGATACCCTAAGGAAACTATTGGGTATACCTTCTATCACAGAACCGAAGGCAAAGTGTTTGTCGCAAAGAACGGTTCCTTTCTTGAGAAGGAGTTTCTCTCGAAAGAAGTGAGTGGGAGGAAAGTAGAGCTAGACGAGGTTATTGAACCTTCTCTTGAATTGGAGAGTAGCGCAGCACGTGAAATTGTTCCAAAGTCGCCGCACCAACAATAGAGGAAGCTAATGACAAGGATCATGAAGCTTTGACGATGTCGCCATCGAACGTCGCAGTCGACAAGATCGCGTGCCTCCCGAGTGGTACGGCAATCTGCCTCTTTGTCTTGTTGGTAGAAGACAGTGAACCTACGAACTATGAGGAAGCGATGATGAGCCCAGACTCTGAGAAATGGCTGGAAGCCATGAAATCCGAATTGGGATCCATGAGCGAAAACCAAGTATGGACTTTGGTGGATCCTCCTAGCGACCGAAAGGCCGTTGAGTGCGAATGGATATTCAAGAAGAAAACGAACGCGGATGGTAATGTTACCGTCTATAAAGCACGGCTTGTCGCAAAAGGTTTTCGACAAGTTCAAGGTGTTGACTACGATGAGACTTTCTCTCCCATAGCGATGTTTAAGTCCATTCGGATTTTATTAGCAATTGTTGCGTTTCATGATTATGAAATATGGCAGATGGATGTCAAGACTACTTTCCTCAATGGGAACATTGATGAAGAGTTGTATATGATGCAACCCGAAGGTTTTGTCGATCCTAAGGATGCTAGTAAAGTATGCAAACTTCAGCGTTCCATTTATGGACTGAAGCAAGCATCTCGGAGTTGGAACCTTCGTTTTGATCAAGTGATCAAGAGTTTTGGATTTGTTCCAAATTGCTATGAAGCTTGTATCTACAAAAAAGTGAGTGGGAGCTCGGTGACGTTTCTGGTACTGTATGTGGATGACATATTGATTATCGGAAATGACATCAACATGCTTAACGATGTGAAGAGTTATTTGAACAAGTGTTTTTCAATGAAAGACCTAGGTGAAGCTGCTTATATATTGGGCATCAAAATCTATAGAGATAGACAAAGACGCCTGATAGCTTTAAGCCAGAGTACATACCTAGACAAAGTTCTGAAAAGGTTCAGAATGGATAAGGCAAAGAAAGGTTCAGTGCCTATGTTGTCAGGTAAGATATTGAGCAAGGCTCAGTGTCCAGCTACGGTAAATGATAGGGAAGCTATGAGCAAAGTGCCTTATTCCTCGGCCATAGGTTCCATCATGTATGCCATGCTGTGTACTAGACCGGATGTGTCCAATGCTCTTAGTTTGTCGAGCAGATATCAAAGTGATCCAGGAGTGGAATTATGCCCTAGAGGCAATAATAAAGATGTTATTATTATAATTCTTGTTCATGATAAAGTTTATGTTCCATGCTAGAATTGTATTAAGCGGAAACTTTAATACTTGTGTGGTTTGTAAACAACACCGTGTCCCTAGTACGCCTCTATGGACTAGCTCATTGATCAATGATGGTTAAGGTTTCCTAACCATAGACATGAGTTGTCAATTGATAATGAGATCATATCATTGGGAGAATGATATGAAGGACAGACCCAAACTAAGCGAAGCAATTAGATCGTTTCATCGTGTTCATCTTTGTGAAGCTTTTCCTATGTCAAATATTGTATTCCTTAGACCATGAGATAATGCAACTCCTGGTACCTAAGAAATCTTTGAGGTCATCAAACGTCATCCTATGAGAGAGTGATCATAAAGGTGTCTCTCGTGATCGGAAAGTATCATGGGTTGTATGTATCGAGATGGAATTTGTCCCTCCCAAGTCGGAGAGATATACTTCGGGCCCACTCGGTAATCGATATCAACACCGCTTGCAAGCATGTGGTTAAGGAGTTAATCACAAAGTGATATCGGATTATGGAACGAGTAAAGTACTTGCTGTGAACGAGATTGAACTAGGTATGACGGTACCAACGATCGAATCTCGGGCAAGTAAAATATCGCGAGACGAAGGGAATATATATATGGGATTGTTTGAATCCTGGCATCGTGGTTCATCCGATATGATCATCTATGAATGTGGAGTCAATATGGGTGCCTGCACCGCTGTTGATTATTGATAGAAGATCATGTCTGCATATTCTCGAACCCGCAGGGTCACACACTTAACGTATCTCGACGCTAGGATAGATTGGATAATTGTTTTATGAATTTTTGTTCGGAGTCTCGGATGGGATCCGGGATATCACGAGAGGTTCCGGAATGGTCCGGAGAATAAGATTCATATAAGGCAGTGCCGTTTTTGGAGTTCGGAATTGTTCCGGGTTAATCGGTATTGTACCGGAAGCTTCTAGAACCTTTCGGAAGGGGACCAACGTGGCCCCACCTTCCGGGAGGGGGCATGGGCCTATGAGGGAGTGTCCTAGCCGCATTGGGCTAGGGGCACAAGGCCCCATAGGGCCCAGCCGATTCTAGAGAGATTTGACTCGTTTAAATCTCGGGATAGAATTTCTAGATAAGGGAGAGTTTAAATCGTTTAAACTAGAGATAGGATTTCTAGATAAGGGAGAGTTTAAATTGTTTAAACTAGAGATAGGCTTGGAGGAGGGGCAAGGGCTGGCCGTCCCCCCTCTATATATAGAGGGGTGGTGCGCCCCCTCCCCCCTACACACCTCTCCTCCAAACCCTAGCCGCCTTGCTAGCTTTCCTCTCTCCCTCCCGATCGCTTGTAGGAAGCCCGCAGAAATTCACCACCATATACACCACGCCGTCGTGTTGTAGATCCAATCTATCTCTCCACCATACTTGCTGGTCCGAGGAAGGAGGAGACGTCGAGGTGTTGTACGTGTGCATCTCACGAAGGCACCGCCACTTGTGGTGCTAGATCGGATCGGATCGCGAGGAGGAGAAGCGAGTACGACTACATCACCCACGCCCGTTTAACGCTCACGCAGCGAATATTCAAGGGTATGAAGATCTAATCCAATCTCTCTCGTTGATTGCATCTCCTAGATTAGATCTTGGCTTTCCCTCTGTTCGCATCCGTAGAAAATTTTGATTTACTATGCCGCGAATCCCTTCAGTGGTATCAGAGCTAGATCTATGCGTAGATGTGATTCATGACCTGGCCGGCATCCGACTCCACCCTCTCGCCTATATCTTCTCCTCGAAACCCTAAGACACGGGAGCGACCACAAAAAGATTATGCTGCCTCTGCAGGGCAGAAAACATCGAGAGAGAAAGAGCTCTCCGGCAAACAGATTTCTGCCGAGGAAATTCCTTCCCGGAGAGGGGAGATCGTCGCCATCAACACCATCATCAAGCTAGACTTCATCGGGATCATCATCATCATCCACTCCATCATCTTCACCAGCACCATCATCACCACTCCATCCCGCTGTAACATTTGTGTTGAATACTTGCATAGTTCTTAGGGGAAGCTTTCCCGGTGTTGATTACTATTGTAGTTGATGCTTGTGAGTGGAAACATTGGATTATTGTTTATGTTCAGATTGTTATCCATCACCATATCATCTTTGATCTTGATCCATATGATGTCTTGTGAGTAGTTCGTTTAGTTCTTGAGGACATGCGAGAAGTCATGTTGTTAGTAGTGGATTTGTGTTGAGTTATTATTCAATGGTTTAGAATTTAAGTTGTGGTGCTATTCTTCTAGTGGTGTCATGTGAATGCCGACTACATGATACTTCACCATTTATGGTCCTAGGGGAATGCATTGTGTATTTGGCTACTAATTGTGGGGTTGCCGGAGTGACAGAAACCTGAACCCTCGTTAGGACACCATTGCACAAAGGAGTGTAGGATCTCAGAGTTTAAGGTTGTGGTTAGGTTTATATCTTAATTGCTTTCCTGTAGTTATGGATGCTTGCAGGGGGTTTAATCACAAGTATGTATTAGTCCAAGTAAGGTCGGTACATTAGCACAGGTTCACCCACACAACACTTACTACTCAGCTATTTGAAACGAAAGAACTTGACAGTATTCCCATGTGTCCTTGAGAACGTTTGGTCCTTATAAGTATTTCCACCGGCTTGTCCTTTGCTAAGAAAGGATTGGGCCACTTGCTGCAGTTGTTCGTTGTCTTTATTACTCACACTTTGTTTCTTTGCTTTATCAGAAAACCCCTAAAAATCCGTTTGCTAAGTATTTACAGAGATTTCCTCCTCCATACCACTAGTCAACACCTTCTGCTCCTCGTTGGGATCAACACTCCTATTTATCGAAAGTACTACGATACACCCCCTATACTTTTGGGTCATCAAGACTATTTTTTGGCGCCGTTGCCGGGGAGTGAAGCGCTATGGAAGAGTGGAACTGGTAGAGGAAACTTCTAGTGTGAGTATTTCTTTTTATTTCTGTTTGTTACTTTGTTTCCAATATGGATAACCCACTTGGTTTTTTGTTTGGGAAGACTACTACCACTGTTAGGGTAGTAGATGAACCACCACCTGTTGAGATAGATCCTTTTAAGATACCTACAAGTATTGTTGATCGTGTTATGGATAATTATTATTTAGGGGATGGAACTGTTCACCCTAGTGATCATTTGCTTTTTATCCATGAATTATGCGGGTTGTTTAAGTGTGTAGGTATCACAACTGAACATGTGAAGAAGAAGTTACTCTCTATATCCTTGAAAGGGAGAGCTGAAGAATGGTATAAGTTGCTGAAGAATGGGCAATCCAAGGAATGGGAGGAAATAGTACCTCTCTTTTATTCTAAATTCTATCCTCCCAGTGAAATTCATAAGGATAGAAATCTGATATATAACTTTTGGCCTCGTGATGGAGAGAGTACAGCTCAAGCTTGGGGAAGATTGAATTTACTAATGCTTAAATGTCCTATTCATGAACTCCCTAACAAAATTATTATCAATAACTTTTATGCTAGGCTTTCTCTTCATGATAAAGATTTACTAGATGCTTCTTGTGTTGGATCATTCACACATATGAAGGAAGAAACTAAATGGAATATCCTAGACCGTATTTAAGAGAACACTGAAGCTTGGGAGAATGAGAAAGGAAGAAAGTCAGGTATAAACTATGATTATGAATGCATAAAATCTTTTATGGGAACTGATGACTTCTGTGATATTAGTAATGAGTATGGTCTTGAATCCCAAAGTATTGCCAATTGTTTTAAGTCCTTTGCCTCTTACATAGAAATTCCCCAAAAGAAGTGGAATAAGTACCATGTACCTTATAAAGATGTTGTTAATCATGTTCCTGTTAGAAGCACCGAAGTTTGTACTAATGATCATATTGTGCCTGGACCTTATATTGAGAAAACACCTTTACCAGCTAAGGTAAAGGATTACTCTATGATAATTAGTGCGAATAACAAAGGTACAAGGAAAACTGTGGAACCTGATGAGCAAATGAATATTGAACCTGTGGTAGCTATTATGAAAGATCTTGCCACTAAAAATATATAGGATAAGCACATTGTCTTCTGTGAACACGCTTCTAATATTATCCCGCATCCTAGTAAAGCTATAAAAGCTAGTGTCCCTGTTCTTTCTGTGAGAATTCGTGATCATTGCTATTATGGTTTATGTGATATTGGTGCTAGTTCTAGTGCTATTTCTTATGAGCTTTATAGGGAAATTATGCGTGAAATTGGTCCTTGTGAGCTTGAGGACATTGATGTGGTTATTCACCTTGATAATAAGGAAACCATTTGCCCTATTGGTATTGTAAGAGATGTGGAGGTTCTCTGTGGTAAGATTATGTATCCTGTTGATTTTCTAGTGCTTAATTCAGCAGCTAGCAAAACTTTTCCTATCATCTTTGGTAGACCCTTCTTGAACACTTGTGGAGCTATTATAGATTGTAAGAAAGAGAACGTTTTAACTAAGTTTTATGGAGATTCTTATGAGTTTAATTTTTCCAAATTTCCTAAAGATCCTTGCGAAAATAGATTTCCTAATAAAGATTTCAGGATGGAACAACTTACTTCTATTGATCCAGTTTATGAACTTGGACCTCTTTTTGATGACTGTAAGTATGCTCATTTTGATGATAAAGTTGTTGACAGTGATAGTTATATTTTCAATTTTATTCAAAGTGCTACTGAAAGTTATTATGAGAGAGGGAAACATGGTTTTATGCATCTCAATAATGTTAAGTTTCCCCGTTTTATGTTGAAAGCTTTGAAGTTGCATTTGTTTTGTCTTCCTATGCTAGTGGTTTTTGTTTCAACAATTTTTTTCTCATGATACCCCCATGCACAGGAAGTGGGTTTGGACTAAAATGTGTTAGCTATTTGCTTCTTTATGCTCTCTTTCACTTCAAATATATATCTTCTTTGTGAGCATCTTTGAAACTTTCAAGCCTAACTTAAAGGCATTAAAGAAAAGTACTTCTAGGGAGATAACCCAATAGTTTGGTCGAGTCTTGGAAGTTATTACCTCAGTAATAACCGCTCCTTATCCTTTTTGTTTTGGTTTTTGGGTCAAGTTCAACTACTTTTGAGAAGTAGGGGAGTTGTGAAAAGTGGCTATCCGGGGACAGATTTTTGTGCTGCATTGTAAAAATTCATGAAGGAGCTCAGTACAACGTATGGAGCTATATTTTTCTGTGCTTGTTCTCCAAGTTGTTACCCAACTTTCATTAGTTTTGCACTTTTTTATTTGAGAAACAGAAGGTTTTCGAAAAAAATCAATCTTTACCCACTAGTCTGTTTTGACATATTTCTGCCATCATTTGCATTTGCCTCTTATATTGATTCCCTTCCAGATTATTTTGGGTTTTTGCAAAGGAGTTGCTACAATAGATTTTGTTTTGATGGATTTCAGTTGAAGTGTGAACCAAAGTTTTATTGTTTTTGCTTACACTAATGTTGCCATTGAAGTTTGTGTAATGCCTTGTGAGTAAAGGAATTTCCAGGAGAAGGAGAAAAGGAATCTGCAGAGTTCGTCTTTGAATAGGTAAAAGTGGTGAAAACATAAGGTTCGTGAAAGACTAATCTTTTTATATTTTCGATGTTTTTATTACATACGGAAGGTTACGAAATGAAACAGAGGAGGAAATGGAGGCCGGGGTGGCCACACCCACCCTAGGCGTGGGCCCCAGCTGGCCGCGCCTAGAGGGGGTGTGAGCCCCCTGAGCTCCGTCTCCTACTCGTTTGCATATCAGCACCTTCCTTTTGCTTTGAAACTTCGTAATATATATATCCCCCTGGATCCACCGAGGTTCTTGTATCGTGTTCTCGTCGTGTTTTTGTTTCGATCTGTTTCTGTCAGGAAATCTTCTCAAAGTTTAGAGCACCATGGCCTCCGCCAATGACAAAGGCAAGGAGCCCGAAGAGGATGATCCTCAAAACCCCAAGGATGAGGAGATTTTGGTTGAGGATGAAGAAGATATGGAGGAGGACGAGCATGCGGACACTCGCGCTACCGTCGCGAGCATTGGAGTGGTGGCAAATCCTACCTAGCTTAGGAGGACAGCACGGATGTCTACAGGTGTGAAAACCCCGCGTCATATCCTCTCTCCATGGTCACCTCCTCCACGTACCAAGATTCCCTTCCATACTCTTATACATGACCAACAATACCAACAGGTTCCCAAAGGGAACTTGCCCTCGGTTTGGGATCAGCCTCACTCTAACCATGCAGGGAAGGAACACACTAAGAAGGAAGAGTGGGAAAAGAATAGCAAGGACTAGGACTCTCGGTCCGATATGATCATAAACCGCATTAAGCAAAACTTGGAGTTGATTCGTACTCTGGCCTTCAAGATTGAGGATTTGAGGAAACTGATTGAGGATCTTATCATGAGAACACCACCACCACCGAACGAGTAATTTGTCATCAGGTTTGGCATCCCTTGGCTTATTCCAAGCTTGGGGAGTGCCGCGGTATCACATCATTATCTTTTATCTTTTACCTTTTTAGTAGACCCATATCTTTGGTAGAGAAGTTATCTTATAGGTTGGTTTGCATGTGGAAGTATCCCTTCTTTACTTGATTATCTATGTATCCCATGGTGTGAGTGCCTTTATGGAATATTAATGAGAAGTTTCATCTTTTAGTCTTTGCACTTCTTATTTTAGTTTGCAATCTCTATTATATGAATGATCTTGTTGATCAGTACTGATATCACTTTGCGAGCATCAAGTTGATCTAAATTGGTTTTGGCAAACCGAGCTTTGGTCAGTAGCAACACTTTTTGAGGTTTGAAAGGAAAAGAGAAAAAGCTTACATGTATTTTGTATCATTTATTTTATTTCTTGATTGGCTCATAAGCTTATTATTCTTCATTTAAGATCTTTTGTGTCTTCAAGGAAGATTGCATGTTTGGTTTTATCACTTGTAGGTTTGATTGTTTCCTTTAACTCTTTTGCTTGCTACCCAGCCTTGCTAGCCAAAAACCTATTTTGAGAAGGCTTACTTCTCATGCATCCAACCCCTTTGAACCAAACATGTGCCATTTGTGTCCACCATATCTACCTATTAGCATTATTGCTATTCCAAGCAAATTCTCAAGCTTTATCTATCTTTCAAATTAAAAATTATTTTGCTATGTGAAAACTAGTTAGTAAAGCTCTCACGAACTTGATGGCACACCTTATTTTCTTTCCCCTAATAATCTTGAACAATTGTTTCATCGAAGTTGTATATGCTTGCATCTATACGTTGGGATTAGCAGAACCGTGCTGTCACGGGGAACGCTTTCAACACTTATGGATTCTTATCCGGTTGATATCATGCTCTTTTGTTTGTGGATGTCGTCGGTGTGAAATAAAAGGGGAGCTTGTAAGTCCATGGAGTTATGTATGTGTGTTAGGGAAACGCCTGGGCCGCTAGCCTAAGCCATGCCTAATCATGGTGGAAACTTGCAGCATAACCATAGTGAGCAATCTGTGAAGCATTCTCAATAAAAACCTATGCAAATAGCAAATAAAAAGATCGCTGATATGCTCATTGTCTGCTTGCCTTGTCATTTTTATGGGATAGCTCATGTATCATGTGCAAGGGGTACCCCGTTGGCGGTTCTTTATGATACACATGTACTTACAATGACAAGAACTTACCGGTAACTAAAGTTGAGTAGCATGAGGAGCGGCCCTCGTACTCAAGGGACATGAGATTTCCAACTGATATTTCGTCAAGCATATAATCCATCCTTGTTTACTTTAACCTTAATCACCTCAAGATGCTTATGATAGGAGCGATGAGGGCTCAAAGCTAGTAAGTACCATAATATTTTAGAAGCTCTTTATGACTTGAAATCCCTGCTTCCCTCTATGAAGGGCCTTTCTCTTTCTAAGTTGAGTCAGTGAACCTATTTCCTCTCTATATCCAGCAAGCATTTGAGTTGTTGTGTTTCAAGCATTCATATGATGATTTATTCAATCATGTTCTCTATCTTCCTAGTTTGCACAAGACTCTTATCTATTGAGTATTACTTTGAAATCCTTCATTATGAAAAAACCTTTTATGTTTGAGCAAAGAGTACTCCTGTTGTGAAAACTTCTACAAAAGTTTTTTGTGAAACTGTTTGCCAGCTGTTCTCTGACCAAGAACAAAGTTTGCCAATTCCAATTATGATTTATCTTTATGCATCTTTATCGTGACTCCTATACTTGTTGCAAGCTAAGTTATATAATGGTGAGTTGCCTTCTTCTATGAGTTGTGTAATGGTAAGTGTGATGCTTCTTGTCCGTATTATTTTATCAACACTTCACTCCATAAACCTGTGGACATGTTTACTAAGATCAGTTTTCACTTGGGGACAAGCGAAGGTCTAAGCTTGGGGGGAGTTGATACATCCAATTTGCATCACCATTCTATATCATAATTTGCCTCTATTCATTGATATATTTCGTATTAAGAGGTGTTACTTATGTCTTTTCATCTGTTTTTGTATGTTGGATGATTCTTGGAGGATGAACTGTCGGAGTCAGGTTTCTGATGGAAAAGAGGTGTTTGATGCAATTTCGTGAAGATCAGAAAAATACCAGAAAAATCATTGAAAATAATATTTTCTAAGAATACGAAGGAAGCCAGAAGGGGAGGCAGAGATGGGCCACAGGGGGCCCACACCCCCGGCGCGGCCCCCCTGGGTCGCGCCTATAGAGGGTGTGGTCCACCTGGCCGGCCTCCGACTCCGCCCTCTTGCCTATATCTTCTCCTCAAAACCCTAAGACACGGGGAGGGACCACAGAAAGATTCCGCCGCCTCTACGGGGCGGAAAACACCAAGAGAGAAAGAGATCTCCGGCAGATAGATTTCTGCCAGTGAAAATCCTTCCCGGAGAGGGGAGATCATCGCCATCAACACCATCATCAAGCTAGACTTCATCGGGATCATCATCATCATCCACACCATCATCTCCACCAGCACCATCATCACCACTCCATCCCGCTGTAACAATTGTGTTGAATACTTGCATAGTTCTTAGGGGAAACTTTCCCGGTGTTGATTACTATTGTAGTTGATGCCCGTGAGTGAAACCATTGGATTATTGTTTATGTTCAGATTGTTATCATCACCATATCATCTTTGATCTTGATCCATATGATGTCTTGTGAGTAGTTCGTTTAGTTCTTGAGGACATGGGAGATGTCATGTTGTTAGTAGTGGATTTGTGTTGAGTTATTATTTAATGGTTTAGTATTTAAGTTGTGGTGCTATTCTTCTAGTGGTGTCATATGAACGTCGACTACATGATACTTCACCATTTATGGGACTAGGGGAATGCATTGTGTATTTGGCTACTAATCATGGGGTTGCTGGGGTGACAGAAACATGAACCCCCATTGGGACACCATTGCACAAGGGAGCGTAGGATCTCAGAGTTTAAGGTTGTGGTTAGGTTTATATCTTAATTGCTTTCCTGTAGTTGCGGATGCTTACAGGGGGGTTTAATCACAAGTATGTATTAGTCCAAGTAAGGTCGGTACATTAGCACAGGTTCACCCACACAACACTTACAACACCAAAGAAGACTACTCAGCTATTTGAAACAAAAGCACTTGACAGTATTCCCATGTGTCCTCGAGAACGTTTGGTCCTTATAAGTATTTCCACCGGCTTGTCCTTTCCTAAGAAAGGATCGGGCCACTTGTTGTAGTTGTTCATTGTCTTTATTACTTGAACTTTGTTTCTTTGCTTTATCAGAAAACCCCTAAAAATCCGTTTGCTAAGTATTTATAGAGATTTCCTGCTCCATACCACTAGTCAACACCTTATGCTCCTCGTTGGGATCGACACTACTATTTATCGAAAGTACTATGATACCCTCTATACTTGTGGGTCATCAAAGATCGCGTCGGATGAACAGAAGGAGAGAAAGGAGAGGGCGAAGCTCAGGCAAGAACAAGAGCGCGCTGGTGAGTAGGCGGCGATGAGGGCAAATCAGGCGAAGCAGGCGGCGGCGGCGCGCGCGGCGATGATGGCGGTTGAAAGGATCGTATGGGCACCTAGAGGGGGGGTGAATAGGTCCTACTTCAAATTTTCTTGTTTTTCAAATTAAGGTTTGACAATAAGGTAAATTCTCTAGATAATGCAACTAAGGTGAATTTACCTATATGACACTTATGCAAGAGCTACCACAACACAAGGTAAGAATAAGTAAGTAAAGTGTGGTAAAGGATAGAAGTAACCAAAGTGGTGGACGCGGAGACACAAGGATTTGTTTCCCGTAGTTCCTTCCTTTTGAGGGGAAGTACGTCTATGTTTGGAGAGGGGGTGGTTTCAAACCATCAACGCCACGAAAGGCCTCCCTTGTTCTCCGATGAATCTCACCCCAACGGGATCGATTCACCTTCCACTATATCAGCAACCTTCAAGGTGGAAGCCGGCACCTTTACAAGTTTGGGGCACACATCCACAACTTAATCGGAGGCTCCCAAATACAAGTAAGCTGTCAAATCAAACAAAGACAAGCTTGTAAGAACCAAAACAAGAACTAGGGTTTCCAAGAAAACACTAGAGCAAAGGGGCCCTCAATTGAATGAGGGGGAAATGAAGATCTCTTTTGGTGAAGTAGTAGATCGGGACCTCCTCCTTCGATTCCCCAAAGATCAAGGACTTTGGGTGGTGGATTGAGGAGATCTTGAAGATTTGGTGGCTCCAATGGTGATCTTGACTTTAATGTGGATTAGCATCTTGTCCCAAGGTAGGTGGAGGGGTATTTATACCCCTCCAAGAAATCTGGACGTTGGAGCCTTTAATGCAGCGGTAGTACCGGAAGTTCAAGCGGTACTACCGGACCTGGTACCGGACCTGGTACTGGACGACCATCTTTCAAACTTCATACGCCCTGGCCACAGCGGTACTATACTTGACGCTACCGTAAGGCGGTAGTACCGCAAATGGCAACCGATACTACCGGACGTGCAGTGGAATCAGCAGCTTGGTCGGAAAAACTCTCTGTCACGCCAGGTAGCAAAATGCGGTACTACCGCATTTTGCTACCTAGGCAGCCAGAGGATTTTTGCCAACATACAAAAAGTCTACTGCCACGCCAGGTACTAAAATGCGGTACCGCATTTTAGTACCGGGTGCAAATGGCCTTTATAGGTTGGAAAAAGGCTCATTACAAGTACTAAAATGCGGTATCAAGCATTTTAGTATCGAGCAGAGCAAGATAACTTGACAAGTGGTCAAAAAGCTACTGTCGCGTTAGGTACTAAAATGCGGTACTACCGCTTTTTAGTACCTAGCCCGGCAGAGGATTTTTGACAGCTAGTCAAAACCTTCTGTCGCATCCGGTAGCAAAAAGGCAGACAGTTATTTGACCCTTGTAAATCATTTTTAATGCACATGCGATACACTTGGCAAATAATTAGTCCGATATGTGTGTTGTTATAAACACCAAAATCACTAGGGATAGGCAATGCTCTTTCAATCTCCCCATTTTTGGTGTTTGATGACAACACACATTTTGCAGGGAAATCTAGTGATGACAAGATATAGATGGGGCTCCCCCTAGATATGTAGAAACAAGCCCCATACTCTCTAACAAGTTACCTGGGAGTAGAAGTCGCACATAGAGCACATACCTTTGTTAAATAACATGTGATGACCAATATTGATTAGGAATGGGGAAGGTCGTCACATACACCACATAGGATGGATCCAAATGAGAATAGCCATATTACACACAAGATGGATCCATACGATAACCACATGTTCTCACCATACATAGCACAGATAGTTAGTTCACACATAATAAGTCACACATAATAAGAGGCAAGCAAATAAAGTTCACAAGCGAATAAAAATCAATGGCAAGAACGAGCTTGTGAATTTTCCCTCGCAAATCCAGCATTCCTAATGTGCAACTTCTACCCCTTTGGCATCAAGTCGCCAAAAAGGGGCAAGAGCAACACTAACGTCCCGGAGATCACTCATCATCATCATCAACCCAGTCCTCCCATGCATCATCGTGAGGTGGCGGGGCACGGAAGGAGGAGGCGGCATCATCTTCCCAGTGGCTGTGCTTGGAGATCCATTGGTCTTTTGGGGTAATGTTGTTCTCGGAGCCCTTGGAGACGGTCAAGCCTTGAGCCTCCATCATTTCCTTCTGATGAGCACATGACTTCTTGGCATAGACATGGGCCTCGTACATGCGTTTCTGATTGTCCACTTGGAGGCAGAATATCTTCTTGAGTTTGGCCTCAAACCTCTTGGCCCAAGATGTCTGAGCTGGCTTGCGACGTGAGACCACAAAGGCAGCATCCTGCTGCACATCAGCAGCAGCATCGGATTCCTCCACAATAGGGTTCCCATCCTCATCAACAATCTGACCATTAGCATTGCGTGGTTTGAGATGGGTCTTGATCAACAGATTCTTGTGGCGGTGGGTGGCAAGACGAAGAGAAGGCAAGTCACGGAATCACAGGGCACTTGCTAATAATTAGAGCCATGATGTACGGAGCAAAAGGAGGCACCCTCCTTTGAAAAGTGGCACAGACCATTTCATTCCAAATGACATCCATCACATCCATAGGTAGGCCAGAGTCACGGTGGTGATGGGTGGCGAGCATAATATCCACAATGAAGGCATGTATCTCATCAACATTCCCAGCACGAGGGGCGACGGTCTCACGAAAGATGCGATGCAAGATGTCATATGTAGGTAGAAGCCCTTTGATCTTTCCAGGGATGCAGCACCCCCGGATGTACAGTGGTGCAAGAACATCCTTCTTCATGGGACGATCATTGGCGTGGCACCGAAAGCCAACTGGAGTGTCTTTGCCACGGTCTTCGTACTCGAGAATAGCCCCGAACTCAGCCAACGTTGCTTGCTTTACAACACCCTCGGTCATCCAGGTGAGATTCTGAGTCTGATTCTTGGCAAAGTGAATGGTTGCATAGAACTGAGTAATGAGCATTGGATCATAGTTGCACCGGAACTCCATAATGGGAAGCAAGCCAATGTTGGTGCAAATGTCAAGGGCTTCACCAAAGTAGTTCAGGTTCTTCCTCACATGATTCATCTCGATCCATTTTTGAGGAACCACAATTTTGTCATCTTTCATGAGGATCTCATGGAACACCCGCTCCTGGAACTCCGTATAGAAGAGGCTACCTTCCCGAGCATGAGAGCGAGCAGCCACATATGGATTGACAACCCGCAGGTCATGAAATTCTGTCTCAGACAAATCAGACAGCAGCTTTGGCCCAGATGGCCCAGAACTGTAGCTCTTGCAAGGACCGGAGGGAGGAGGTGGAGGAGCTTTACCACGACCAGCACTTTGCTTGACCCCACACCCCGACGAACATGAGTTGTTTGTAGTTTCAGACGGGCACTAGGTTGAGGCATGACCTCCTCTTCGGACTCAGTCTCTGACTCTGACTCTGACTCAAAGTCCTCAATCTCATGGAGAGCTTTGGAGCGTTTGCGAGATCCCCGGGAACCCCCTGCACCTGTGAAAGAACGAGGGAGATAGCATAGAGGTAAGGGCACAAGAACCCGAGACAAACAGAGGATGGAAATCTTGGTATTAAAAAAAATTTGTCACAAGACAGTATGTAGTACTGACCTGCACGTGATAGTACCGCGAAGCGGTAGTACCGGAAAAAGATTCCCGGTACTACCAGCCCGCGACCTCAGTGCAGATCTAAGACAGAAATCCATGTACGGGCAGTAAATTTGTTGTAAAACAAGAATTCCAGCGGACAAAGTGGTAGATCTGGTATATATTACACGGTACAACCTCAAGAATACGTGTTTTAGCCAAGAATCGAAGTTGCCCTAGATTCAATGGAGAAAACAAGTGAGAAGAGGAGGAGGGCGGTAGTACGGGTGTCCATGGCGGTGGAAAATACGGAGGAGCCCGCGAGGAGGCCGGATCCGGTGTGGATCTGGGAAGAGGAGAAGGGGGGCGGGGCTCCTGCGGCGGTCTCGTGCTCCGGAGGCGGTGCTGGTGAGGAGTGGAGACGGGGGACTAATGAGGCACTGAGAGGTGCCTCTCCCACGTCTCCAATCTTAACCGAAACACACAAGCGGTAGTACCGGAGCCACGAGCGGTAGTACCGCTATACCAGTAGTCAGAGACAACTACGGTAGTACCACACTGGAAATTTCAGACGGAGCACTGAATCGATCCGAGCGGTAGTACCGCTAGTAAATTCCGGTAGTACCGTTTGGCGGTAGTACCGCTAGTGA
Source organism: Avena longiglumis (assembly GCA_030063025.1). Taxonomy (NCBI): domain Eukaryota; kingdom Viridiplantae; phylum Streptophyta; class Magnoliopsida; order Poales; family Poaceae; genus Avena; species Avena longiglumis. The sequence goes on from CP125977.1 coordinate 476,231,690, forward strand.
GAATCGGTAGTACCGTAACCATCAGGACAGAGAGCCAAGATGCATACAATGGAAGGTTATTGTGCAGAGTAGATGAGTTTTGTCGGGGGATAAGAATGGCCTGGGTTTAGAGAGTCACTGATATGGGCCAATGCACTTAAAAATTACTAAAAACATATGGAGGGCCAAATGTGAGTGCACGACCAAAAGAACAAAACCAACTAGAGGATGACAAACACGAGTAAGAACCAATTTAAAGTGACAAACACGAGTAAGCACATCAACCTCTCGCTAGAGAGGGGGCGGTGTCCTAGACCACCATGTTTGAGTATACTCGGCTTGGCACCACGAATATATATCTTGGGTCCATTACCGAAACTCATCATTTAGCTCACATATCACAAAATGATATTAAGAGGAATGAGTTTGTTTACTTTGCGCATAATGGGGGGAGGGATGGTCCAATCAATTAGGACCGCACTCCCCCTATGTCCATGCCTACATATAAACCAAATATGGGTCGAGTATTAGGTGAGAGTGCAATATACTCAAGTCAAGCTCCTTGAATCTACGATATTTAGTTCATTCCTCAAGTAGCAAAATCTTGCTTCATCAAGTGGCTTCGTGAAGATATTGGCAAGTTGATCTTTGGTTGATACATAGGATAGATCAATATCACCTCGAGCAACATGATCTCTAATGAAGTGATGGCGAATATCAATATGCTTTGTCCTTGTGTGATCCACCGGGTTGTATGCAATCTTGATGGCACTTTCATTGTCACATAAAAGAGGCACTTTGTCACAATGGACACCGTATTCCTTTAAAGTTTGCCTCATCCATAGCAATTGAGTGCAAGCACTAGCGATAGTGACATACTCGTCTTCGGCGGTAGAGAGAGATATGCAATTTTGTTTCTTAGAAGACCAACATACCAAGGACCTACCAATAAATTGGCAAGCCCCAGATGTTGATTTTCTATCATCCTTATCACCCGCCCAATCCGAATCCGTGTATCCACAAAGGGAAAAAGTTGATCCTCGAGGATACCAAAGACCATAGAATGGGGTATGAACTAAATATCGAAAGATTCTCTTGACCGCCATCAAATGGCTTTCTTTAGGATCCGCTTGATATATTGCACACACACCTACACTCAACACAATATTGGGTCTAGATGCACAAAGGTAAAGCAAAGAACCAATCATGGACCGGTATACCTTTTGATCCACATCTTTACCATTTGGATTTTGTTCGAGATGAGTCTTTGTATCCATGGGAGTAGGAGCTCCATTTAAGTCTTTCATTTTGAATCTCTTGAGCATATCTTGAGTATACTTGGCTTGATTGAATAAAGTCCCTCCTCTTACTTGCTTGATCTCAAAGCCAAGAAATACTCTCAACTCCCCCATCAAAGACATCCGGAACCTACTAGTCATAAGCTTTGAGAGTTCTTCATTAAAAGCTTTGTTAGATGAGCCAAAGATAATATCATCAACATATATTTGGCATACAAAAAGCTCCCATTGAATCTCTTAGTAAAAAGAGTGGGATCGATTTTCCCAACCTCAAAGCCACGGTCACACAATAACTCTCTAAGGTGCTCATACCACGTGTGTGGTGCTTGCTTGAGCCCATATAGCGCCTTATCAAGTTTGTAGACATGGTTTGGGAAGTTGGGGTCCTCAAATCCCGGGGGTTGCTTAACATATACCAATTCATTTAGTGGACCATAAAGAAATGCACTTTCTACATCCATTTGTTGCAACTTGAAGTTATGATGTGCCACATAAGCAAGAAGGATACGAATGGACTCAAGCCGAGCCACGGGTGCATATGTCTCTCCATAGTCAATGCCTTCAATTTGAGAGAACCCTTGTGCAACCAATCTAGCCTTGTTTCTTACTATGATTCCATGCTCATCTTGCTTGTTCTTGAATATCCACTTAGTTCCAATAACATTGCGACAATCCTTTGGCTTCTCTACTAACTTCCACACTTTGTTTCTCTCAAAGTTGTTGAGTTCTTTGTGCATAGCTTCTAACCAATCCGAATCTTCAAGAGCTTCCCACACCTTTTTTGGTTCAATCATGGAGATGTGTGCTTGATGTTCACTGAACCTCTTCAATTGTGCTCTTGTGGAAATACCTTTCCTTAGATCACCAACTACATTTTGTAGAGAGTGGTCTCTTAATTCCAACATTCTTTCCTTTCTAGCTTCGCGACGAGCGTGGATCTCCGTGTTGTTTCTTGGGGGACCCTCTTCATCATTTTGATCCTCGTCTTGACCATCATATTGACCTTGATTATCATTGGAATCATCATCTACATTGGGAGGCAAAGATTGACCTTGGTCTTGATCAAGTGCTCTTCTAGTGTCAATTTGAGCTTGTCTCAAAGCAGTTTGTACGGATCTTCCTTGAGAAATTGACTTGGCACCACTTGACAACCCGTCGAACGGACCAAGCTCCCCTTGACTAGAGTTGTCACATTGATCACCATGTTGAGGGTCCACATCTTGTATTTGGCTTGAGTCAATGTCCCCTTCGGTGGATGGAGCATGTTGAGGTTGTGAAGATGAGGGCTCCACTTGATTGGAGAATAGTTCTTCTTGATCCGCCATAAGGGGTTCCTCAACGGGGTGGATATATCCCACACCCATTCTTCCTATGGCATCCTGAGGCATTTCATCATCTGCATCACAAGCATCAACACGCCCCCTTGGGGACCATCATATTCTTCGAAGGTCACACTACAAGATTCTATGACGGCTCCGGAGAGCTTATCATAGATTCTATAAGTGTGAGATTCGAGACCAAAGCCAACAAAAATACCCTCTAATGTTTTAGACTCGAATTTAGACAAACGAACACCTTTTATGAGATAGAAACACTTACAACCGAACACCCGGAAGTAAGATATGTTGGTCTTGTTACCGCTAAGAATTTCATATGGAGTCTTGTTGATTTCTTTGTGGAGGTAGAGCCGGTTGGAAGCATGGCAAGCGGTGGAGATGGCTTCGGCCCAAAAGTTGTATGGAGATTTAAACTCCGCCAACATGGTCCTAGCCATCTCAATAAGAGTCCGGTTCTTCCTTTCGGCCACACCATTTTGTTGAGGGGTGTATGCAGTGGAATATTGATGTTTAATCCCCTCATCACTAAGGAAATCATTCAAGGTGTAGTTCTTGAACTCGGTGCCGTTGTCGCTTCTTATAATCAACACGAGAACATTGTATTGCCGTTGAACCAAGTTGATGAAGTCGATAAAAGTCTATTGAGTCTCACTCTTCAACTTGAAGAAATAAACCCAAGAGTATCTTGAAAAGTCGTCAACAATCACCAAACAATATTTCTTCCCCCCAAGACTTGCATGATATGGAGGACCAAATAGATCCACATGGAGGAGTTCCAAGATCTTGGTAGACTTTATTTGGTTCTTAGGCTTGTGAGGGGCGTCATGCATCTTCCCTAGAACACATGCCCTGCAAACATGATCTTTGGCAAAGGAAACATTTTCTTTTAGTCCAACAATATGGCCCTCCTTATGGAGACTTTGCAAAGTTCTCATATTGACATGGGCTAGTCGGCGATGCCATAGCCAACCCACATCGGCCTTTCCGAATAAGCACATTGGACCTGTAGTGATTTGCTCTGAAAAGTCCACCACATACAAGTCATTTTCGACGTACCCAACGAAAGCGACCTTGAGAGACTTGATCCACATGAGGACCACAATATCAACATCAATAAAGACGGCAAATCCCATATTACCAAGAGCAAAGACTGAAATTAAATTGTATCCAATGGTCTCAACAAGCATGACGTTCACGAGTGTAATGTCGTGAGCAACCACAACCTTGCCGAAACCCATTACCTTAGACTTTGATTTGTCGGCATATGTCACGGTGATTTGATCATCATTTGGCTTTAACTCCTTGACAATAGACGAGCTTCCGGTCATATGACTTGTGCAACCACTATCAAGCACCCACTTTGACCCTTCGGAAGCATAAGTCTACAAAAGATCAAGCTAATTTTTAGGTACCCATTTTTCAATGGGTCCTCTTTTGTTAGCAATAAGGGTCTTGGGAACCCAAATAGACCAAGCAATATAACCATCATATGGGCCAACATATTGTGCATACACATCACCATAATAATCACGCATTAGAACATAGTGAGGGTTAGCACTATCCGCAAAGTCATCATGAGACATAGTTTTACCACTTGTGGTCTTACTACCCACAATGACCTTGTTAGTTTCTTGTGTGGGCTTGGCCTTCTTCTTCTTGTTGTTGTTGTTGTTCTTCTTCTTCTTAGAATTGGAGACAAATCCAATGCCCCCTTTATCACCACTAGGTCTTTGCTTACTCAAAAGATCATCAATGGACTTGTTGCCTTGTGGAAATGTGGCCTTAGCAAGCTCCCCCTTCAACCTAGCATTCTCTTCAAGAATAGTTGTACTACTAGATGGAATGAAGTTACTAGGTGAAGGAATATTGGCCAATTGAGTTTGAAGCGTTTCATGGGACTTTGTGAGTGACAAGAGTTCACTCTCCAAAGCCTTGTGGGCCTTGTTAAGCAACCTGAAGTCCTCGGCAAGTTTTTCATGAACCACACCAACTCAATCTTGTTCTTTTTAGCACTTTTGTATTTAGCAATAACATGATCACGGTCTTTGATGAGTTTTTTAACAATAATGTCATTGGCCTCATCAAGCCCTTCAAGTTTTAATTCAAGTGACAACCTAGTTTCTTGTTCTTCTTCTAGAGCATTGTTTAAAGCCTCTAGCTCAATCATGTGTTCATGTCCAAGTTTACATCTTACATCTAGAAGCTCTTGAGTATGTGAAAGTTGATCTAGGATGTTTCCAAAATGTAACTTAGCATCTCCTTCTAGGTTAGTCATAAACTCATCAAAGGCAATTAATTCCTTTTTAACATCAAGAGACATCTCATCATCAATTTCATCATTATCTACAGGAGTGGAGCGGGATAATGAGGATACCTCCGTTCCTCTTGCCATAAGGCAAGTGACGTTCTTGGTGGGAGAGTTCTCATTTGGAGAATCGAAGAGTGAGAATGTCAGAGTAGAGGTGGTGGCTAGAGCAGCCACACCATGAGAAGTTTCCTCATCTTCATCATCTTCATTTTCGGAGGAGTATTCTTCATGAGTAATCAAGACAATTTCTCCCGGCTTCTTTTTGATGGGATTCTTCTTGATGAAAGGTTTCTTGTAAGGTGACTTGAGAGTCTTCTTCAACACAAGCTTACCCCCATGATCTTCTCTCTTCTCATAGGGACAACTTGCTACAAAGTGATAGCGGTCACCACAATTGAATCAAGTTCTCAATCTCTTTGTATTATCTCTTCTCCCATTTGGGTTGCTTTTTCTTTGCATTTCCATCTTGGCCTTGGCGGGGTTCTTCCAAAAGTTCTTTGCATAGAAGGCCATATATTTACTATGAGCAATCTTGACTTCATCGGGGTGGTCCATGGAGAGCCCTTCATTCCCTTCATCACTATCATCTTCATCCCCATGATCCACAACTTTGGCCTTCAAAGCAACATTGACAACATTGCTCATACCAAGGGCACGAGCACGGGCATCTTTGGCATTCTTGGCGGCAACCTTGAAAGCGGCCATCTCTTGCATAACTTCATTTGAGGTCATGAGATGGTAGTTGTGTCTTCCTTGTAGTCTCTTCAAGTCGGTGGGCTCAAAAGGCATGAGTGCACTCACATATTTCCTTTTTATCCATGCATCATCCACATGTGAGGCACCCACATTTCTAAAATCGGTGGCGGTGGTCTTGAGCCTTCGGTACATGTCTTCGTGATCTTCACCTTCTTTCATGTAGAATCCTTCGGCTTCATTGCTTAGAGCATCATATCGGTTCCTCCTCATACTCTCATTTCCAACAAACAACACAGTGAGAGCATACCAAGCTTCCTTGGCAATGCTAAAGTGCTCAATGTGTGGTAATCCTTTGTTCCCAATCCTTGTTGAATCATATGCAAAGCAGTGGCATTGAGTTGACTATTGACAACCTCTCTTCTTGTCAAGTTGTTTGGATCCCCAATAAAGAGTCCATGCTCGATGATGTTCCATAGTTCAATGCAAGAGCTGCGCACATGAGTTCTCATTAGTGATTGCCATTGAGCAAAAGTAGCAGATTCTTCAAGCTTAGGTGGGTCACCTCTATTGTACACATGAGGGTGAGGGACTGGAGGGTCGGGAGAGTACCATGAATCATGGTGCTCACCCTTCCCACCATCATTGTGTGTGGAGGAATTAGCGTTGTCTTGTTTACCCCCCACCATCATACCCTCGAGGGATACCGAAGTATTCCCTCTAGGTACAACGGATGGTAGATCCTCTTGAGGAGATGGGGGTGATGAGCCATCTTTGTCTTTAAGAAGTTTCTCAAGCATCTTCTTGACTTCGTTGACCAAGGAAGAGCTCAATCTTGTTTCCAAGTTTCTGAGATCTTCCATGGTCACCGGAGTCGGCTCACTACCAACATCCCCTTCTTGGCTACCCATATTCTCTTAGGCGGTAAATCCCAAATAAAGAGCCGAGGCTCTGATACCAATTGAAAGGATCGTACGGGCACCTAGAGGGGGTGGGTGAATAGGTGCTACTTCAAATTTTTTGTTTTTCAGATTAAGGTTTGACAATAAGGTAAATTCTCTAGATAATGCAACTAAGGTGAATTTACCTATATGACACTTATGCAAGAGCTACCACAACACAAGGTAAGAATAAGTAAGTAAAGTGCGGTAAAGGATATAAGTAACCAAAGTGGTGGACGCGGAGACACAAGGATTTGTTTCCCGTAGTTCCTTCCTTTTGAGGGGAAGTACGTCTACGTTTGGAGAGGGGGTGGTTTCAAACCACCAACGCCACGAAAGGCCTCCCTTGTTCTCTGATGAATCTCACCCCAACGGGATCGATTCACCTTCCACTATATCGTCAACCTTCAAGGTGGAATCCGGCACCTTTACAAGTTTGGGGCACACATCCATAACATAATCGGAGGCTCCCAAATACAAGCAAGCTGTCAAAGCAACCAAAGACAAGTTTGTAAGAACCAAAACAAGAACTAGAGTTTCCAAGAAAACACTAGAGCAAAGGGGCCCTCAATTGAATGAGGGGGAAATGAAGATCTCTTTTGGTGAAGTAGTAGATCGGGGCCTCCTCCTTCGATTCCCCAAAGATCAAGGACTTTGGGTGGTGGATTGAGGAGATCTTGAAGATTTGGTGGCTCCAATGGTGGTCTTGACTTTAATGTGGATGAGCATATTGTCCCAAGGTAGGTGGAGGGGTATTTATACCCCTCCAAGAAATCTGGCCGTTGGAGCCTTTAATGCAGCGGTAGTACCGGAAGTTCAAGCGGTACTACCGGAGAACTCCGGTACTACCGGACCTGGTACCAGACGACCATCTTTCAAACTTCATACGCCCTGGCCACAGCGGTACCATACTTGACGCTACCGTAAGGCGGTAGTACCGCAAATGGCAACCGGTACTACCGAACATGCAGTGGAATCAGCAGCTTGGTCGGAAAAACTCTTTGTCACGCTAGGTAGAAAAATGCGGTGCCGCATTTTGCTACCTAGGCAGCCAGAGGCTTTTTGCCAACATACAAAAAGTCTACTGCCATGCCAGGTACTAAAATGCGGTAGTACCGGGGTGAGCAGTGGCCTTTTATAGGTTGGAAAAAAGGCTCTGTTGCGCATGGTACTAAAATGCGGTACTACCGCATTTTAGTACCGGAGCAGCCAGTAGATTTTGACAAGTGGTCAAAAAGCTACTTTCGCGCTAGGTACTAAAATGCGGTACTACCGCTTTTTAGTACCTAGCCCGGCAGAGGCTTTTTGACAGCTAGTCAAAACCTTCTGTCGCATCCGGTAGCAAAAAGCGGTACTACCGCTTTTTTGTACCGCGCCAGGCAGACAGTTATTTGACCCTTGTAAATCATTTTCAATGCACCTGCGATACACTTGGCAAATAATTAGTCTGATATGTGTGTTGTTATAAAACACCAAAATCACTAGGGATAGGAAATGCTCTTTCAGCGGTGTTGTATCCCCCGCACTGGGGAAGCTAGGCAAGCGTCGGCTCGCCGGCCGAATTCTCGCCGGCCGGCTTCCAGGAGAGCCAGACGAATGCTCAACAGAGGTACTCCTCGTCCCCCGAGTTCGATAGAGGGTTCAACCCGAACATGGTCTTTCCTTGCCCCGCGCCTCGCCCTCCTTCGGCCTTCAATGTCGACATCAACATCCCCTACTCCACCTCTCCTGCGTACGCGGGTCCTTCGTCGGTGATGCGTCACGGCCCACTGCCTTTCGACGGAAGCTCGTTGCAAGCAACCTACGGCGAGGCCGACGCGCACAACTTGTTCGGTGGAATGTCGGCCGACATGTCGTCCGAGACATACATGCAGGACATGATCGCCCAAGGCTCGGCCGTCTACCCCTCCTTCTTCACTCAAGAACAGTCCCGGGCCGACGCCAAAAACGGCATCGAGTCTCAGAATTTCGCCAAACCTGACACCGAGGAGACGTAGGCCGAACCGACACAGGCCACGGATACCAAGGTTGATGCCGTCTATCCGGCGAAGGGCAAGAAGGGCAAGAAGAAGCCAGGCACCTCGGCGTCGGAGGCACGGATCAAGTGGAGGGTGCTCGAGGACCTTTGTCTCGCTGAGGCCTGGAAACGGTAAGTATGGATCCCATCACCGGTGCCAACCAAAACTCCGACAACTATTGGAAGCGCGTGAAGTTAGCATTCGACGAGCGTAGCCTTTGCAACCCGAAGTATAGCAAAATTCATATGGAGCGAGGGGAGAAGGCCATGACCAACCATTGGGGGCTCATCCAGTATGCGTGTAGCAAGTGGTACAATTGCGTGGAAGAGGTGGAACGCACACAAGCCAGCGGGGAAAACATGGACAACAAGGTTTCGCGAACACTAGCCAAAGTTATGACAAGATCAAGCATATCTTGACACACTTTGTCTTCTATTTTGCAGCTTCTTCATGCACTCGCTTTGTACCGGGACGACATGAAGGTGGATTTCAAGTTCCACCATGTGTTCACCGAGATCAAGCACTGCGAAAAATGGCAGGACACTCGCCTGAGCCTCGCCAAGACCAAGGACGGCGTGTACAACCCAGAGGCCCCTTCCCCTACTGCCGGTGAAGGAAGGCCGGAGATCGGCCAAAAGAAGGCAAAGATGCTAAAAGCCGCTGAACCTCCCGCTGAGTGTCTCCAGACTTCAATTGATAAGTGCATCGCCGATACGAGGGCACACGCTGAGAAGAGGGCCGAGAAGAGCGACAAGAGGTGGGCGCAGTTGATCGAGAACCAAGGGCGAAAGATGGGCCTCCTCAAGGCCAATTACGCCGCCAAGAAGAGGAACACAGATCTCCAGTTCCTGATGGGCAGCGAGGACACGTCAACGATGAGTTCGCCGGTCAAGGCCTGGTACATGGCGCGCCGCAATGCCATCCTCCAGGAGTATAACACCGAGATCACGCATGCCTCTACGCCGAACGCCCATGCGCCGAACGCCACTGCTACGCCAAGCTCCGCTTCCACCTCCTCCAACTAGTCGGCGTCCACCGGCGAGACGCCCGACCTCGCCGCATCGACCACGCCGCAGGAGCCCACCCCCATCGATGACTGATGGTCGAGCCTTTTTACCCGATTCTGTAATAATTTGTCGCCGGACTTGTTGGGCATAATTCTGTTGAACACCTTTTGGCTGAGCTCTCGCCGGCGGGAACGATAAAAATTCGAATATGTCGCCGTTTTCTCTTCGCCTGGGAACGCGAGTGGGAAATTCGGTGTTCCCAGGCCGAAATCTAGTTTCGTCCGGCCAAAAAGGTCCGGATTTCAGCTTGGGAACGCCCAACGAGTGAGGATGCTCTTATCCTCTTGCTTCCGTTCGACACCACACAAACTCCATAAAGCTCCGTTCTCATTTGGCTCACTCTGCACACGACGTGAAATCCCTTTAGCTATCTCTCATGTGAGCACCGCCAACCTCACGAGCCCAACATCCCACAACCGCCATAGCTTCTCCACTACAAACGCCGATGTTGTTGTCGCCTCTCCCGCAAGACAGTGCCACCATATCAGGCCAGCACTGCTACCACAGCAGGACGCCAGTGCTACTACAGCAGGCCGGCGCTGCTACCATATCAGGCCGGAGGTGCTAATAGCACCGCTGATTCTACCACGGGAGTCCGTCTATGCTACCACAGCAGGCCGCCGGTGCTACCACACAGCGCATGCACGACACTGCAAGGGATCTTTCGGGTTCTTCCCAGCGGTGAACATTGGTGGAGGCCGTCGGTTGCTACCAATGAATGATGGTGTTGCTGCCAACCGCGGTCAGATGTGCTACTGGCGGTAGCCGGATGTGCTACCAAGGGCTGGCGGCTCTACTGCCAGCGGCAGGCGGTGTTGCTGCCAACCTTGGGCGGGTGCTGCCAGCGGATGCCGGCACGTTGTTGCCTGCCACTGCCGGCGTTTGCTACCAGCGGCAACCAGAGGTGGTACTAGCGGCAAGCTGCCTTGCTGTCTATGAACCTTCGCTGTAGGTGCTGCCAGCGGCAGCTAGCGGTGCTACTTACCTTAGACGACGTTGCTACAAGAGGCAATAGGTGGTGCTGCCGGAGGCACCGAGCCTTTGCTGCTAGGCGTGGTCGGCGGTGTACTGACCAACGAGAGCCTCGGCGGAGCTCTGAGAAACGGTGGTGGAACTAGTGACAAGTGGTTTGCAAACTGCACGAGCATGCTGCAAGCGGGATGATGGTCAGCGGTGTTGCAGGCAGATGACGTGATGAGCTACATGCGATGGTCCTATGAACCGGCGAGAGCCTCACCGGAGCGGCAGCGGGGGGTGCAGGCCGGCAGGCGCAGCGCTCGTGGTTGCATGAAGGACTAATAAGAAGGGAATTTTTCCGTGATGTCAAAGAGATTAGCATGTGCTCGATGAATAAGGGGTGGACCCAACCTGAATTTTTCCGTGGCAGCTCAATCATGCAGTTCCGGACCCGGATGATCGGGGATCGAAATCTCCCGGGGGACGCTCAACACGATCCAAGAAATAAGGAGTACGATTCAGACTGGGTTATGCGATACTGTAGGAACGAAGATTAAGGGCATGTACAATGTGAAGATGTCAGCCTTCCCTTACTGTTGCCACGTCGGATTTTTGCTTAGTTGGAGGAGAGAGAATGAAGAAAGATAAGACCGTCTTCCCTTAGCTAAGGGATGATCCCTTAAAAATAAGAGAATACTATTTTTCTCCGTTATACCTTATATCTTCTCTTATCAACATAATTTCTTACTATAATTAGTCATTTCATATTAATTCTTAGAGATGACAATAAGAGATAACCCATTGTACAACTTATTTTTATTACCTTTTCTAGATTACGTGGAGGGCTAAGAGAAGACCCTTCTTTTCTAGCATTGTACGTGCCCTAAATATGGTGAACTTTCACAAACCGAGCCGGGTGGGGGCTTTCGCAGAACAATACCTGAATCTGCTGTTTAACCAGCGCGCGGAGGCGAAGGCGGGGGTGGAGGGGATCTAGTCCGATGCGTCTAGGGTGGCTGACGGCAAAACCAGTGCTGCCCTAGCACACACGGCGGCGCTGAATCTTAACTGCCTCACCAACATAAAGGGCGTATTTTTTTTATTTTTTGGTATATATATATATATATATATATACGAGAAATCTATTTTCAGATCGGTCGGTAGTTTGCAAAACTTGGCAAGGAGGTTTGAACGCATGCTATCAGCATTATTTCAAAATTTTAAATGTTTTTTAGATCAAACCGTTGGTCCAATTTAAGATCCGTTTTCACTGTTGGACTAGTCGCGACAAGATCTTCAAAACTAGATCCCATGTTGATATGTTTCGATGAATTTTTTTGGACCAAAAAGTTATCCACACCAAACACGTGAGTTATCCAACTACAATATGTAAGTTATCCACCAAGTAATACATAAGTTACCCACCATATAAACTTATTGGATAGAGACGTTCTCATATACGTGTTGAGCAAGTTTAATTGAACACAGTAGACTAGTTGTTAGAGTACCGAGGCTTCATTCCCATCAATGTGTTAGCGTTGATCGATAAAACCTCGGTCTCCTAAAACTCTTTGAGGCTTCGTCACCCATATGGTATAGTAACAACGATGAACGATCAAGAGCCGCTAGAATACTGTTGTGCATCACATTGTTTACTACGACTTAGTGTGGTGGTTGGTTGGACATAAGACCCTATTTATTTATATCGTATGTGAAAAAGCTTAAATTTAGTTATTATGTTTGATGTTGGACGCGGTAGCCTTTCGAGGTTAAGTAGTCCGTACGCTGCGAGAGTGGCGACTGGCGACGAGACCGAGCCATAAGAATAAATTTTTATATTCTATTAGTGGTTAATTTTCATAGTAATGAATAACTTACATGTTATTGGGTAGATAACTTATATGATGAAGCATGGATAACTCTTGTGTTAGTGATAGGTAACTTGTGGGTAAACAAAAAAATTACCTATTTCTAACACGTGATACGTGGGTAATTTTATAATGGTGGATAATTTACATGTTATTAGGTGGATAACTTACATGTTGAAGTCTGGATAACTCGCATGTTATGGGTGAATAACTTTTGATCCAAAAAAAATTATCAGAATATATCAACACGGGATCTAGTTTCGAAGATCTTGTCGTGACTAGCCTAACGGTAAAAACGGATCTTAATTCGAACAAACGGTTTAATCTAAAAAACATTTTAAATTTTCGTATTTGAAATGAGCGAGCTATCTTAGAAAGATGCATGTACTTGCTAGATAAATTCTTATCTGAACTTTCGCTAGAATTCTACTTTTTAAAATCGGTCGTTGTGTAGCAATATCCTATATATATGGAAAATGGTGTTTTCATTGCTAAACGTAAATTGGTGCGGCTGGCCAACATGGTCCATGGGGTGGGGGCCGTATCGGCGCATGCAGCCTCAAAACCACATTCGGTTTATTGGTTGCCCGCATTGTATCAAAGGGCCTTGTTCATCAATCAATAAAATTCGCATGTATTAAGAAAAAAGGGTTATCTATCTAAAAAAAAGCAGTACTATGCGTTCCCCGAGGGATTTGTGTTTTTTATCCACCGGGTCTCCAGCCAACCACGTGTCTTTTTTTAGGTCAAAATCCCGCTTTTGCTACAGACATACTCGTTTTTGCTACAAATAGTCCTGCTTTTGCTACAACGTAGCAGAAAACGGTTCGGCCTAAAAACAGAAAGCAGACTGAACCTCGCCGAAGAGTTCGCTGGAGACCTTGTAGCAAAAAAATGTTTGCAAAACCGACTTCGCCGGAGACAACGCCGGAAAAACGTCATCAGACACCTAGTAGCAAAAAAATTACTCTATTGTAGTAAAACCACAAAATGGTTGTAGCAAACAAAATATGCTAATGTAGCAAAAAAAGATTTCGCCGGAGACATTGTAGCAAAAAAGTTGCTACCTAGCAAAACGGGTTCACCGGAGCCTGTCGTCAGTCATATTGTAGCAAAAAAATTATAATATTATAGCAAAAACACACAACAGTTATAGCAAAAAATATATATGCATGTAGCAAATCCGGCAGATGTAGCATAAAAAACCTAACACGAAAATCTGCTGCTCCGCTCGTAGCAAATCCGCCGGCCGTCGGTAGCAACAACGATGACCATCGGTAGCTAAAACACCTAACGTCTGTAGCAAAACCTCCTGGTGTAGGTAACATGCATGAGACGCCGCATCGAACTAGTGTTGCTTGCGGGAGATCGGAACAGCAGGCGACGCCAGCGAGGCCCGTGCAAGGGAGCAGCGTCATCGTTCCCCTCCCAGGACCGATGCTCACCATCTCGTTGCCCCGGCGTTCCACTTGTAGGTGGGTGAGCTCTGACCGACAAGATGCGAAGGCGGCGAGCTCCGGCGGCGCGGCTGCACTGAGACCTCGCCGATGGGGAGCGTGGTGGCACGATCTGCACAGGCGGCGCCACTCGACCTGCAGGTGTCCTGGCGGCGTGCGTGACGGTGCGAGCTGCAGGCGTCATGGCGGCGTGGAACCGCGTGTTGCAGGAGGCGCGGCAGGACGGGCGGCGCGGCGGCACATCGGCGGCGCGGCGGTGCAGAGACCTCGCCGGTGGGGAGTGTGTTGGCACCAGCTGCAGAGACGGCGGCACGCGACCTGCAGGTGTCCCTGCGGCGTGCGCGGCGATACGATCTGTGGGCGGCATGGCTGTGCAGCACCGCGGGTTGCAGGAGGCACGACGGGACGAGCAGTGCGGCGGCATGGGTGGCGCAGCACGGCAGCGCGAGAGCTACAGGTCTGCACGCGGAGCTACAGGCAGAAGACGGTGAACAGATAAGGCGGTTTTGTTTATTGGTGGACCCAGTGAGAGGGACCTGTGCGATCGAGCGAACCGGGGGATGGAATCCCCCGAAGGAATCGTACCATTTTCTAAAAGAAAAGGTTATTAAAAGTTTTGTTGAGACGGTGCACACAAGACGAAAATATTGTGGAGGGCTCCAAATATATTAACGTCATCAGGGCCGTGTTTAGTAGGTTGTAACCACCCGGTCAGGTGCCGCTCCGGAGATATTAATGTCATCAGGGACGCGTTTATTAGGTCGCACCATCCCGGTCAGGCGCTGGCGAGCCAAAAACTAGTTGATTGGTTACCCAGCTTCGCGTTGTGGTTAGCATACCACACAAAGCACTCCCAACCAGACCCGTTAGAACTACCAAATCAGTAGTTTTCATGAAGCCAGGTCCGAAAAAGCGAAAAAGGACACTTGCCCAGCCTCCAGCGATGCAACTAAGCAACTGTGAACGTGATTCTCTTCTCTCTTAAACGTGTTCACCTTATACACTTGAAATTAGTATATATAGGTTCCGAATCAAATCAAACTCTACACGAAAAAGATGTCCATCAGTGATGGGTTCCATTTCGACCATCGGTACCAAGTTTTGTAAACTATGTCTTCTCAGAATCAAGGTCAAATTGGAGCTTGTTTTTGGCACATTTTCATTAGATTTGTTGTACACAGTTGACTGTTGGAAGTTTGTTTTCAATAGTAGCTTGGTCTCTCTGTTCCATTATAACTTTTGTATTGCAAGTTTTTCGTTTTGATGAAAGTAGATAAATTCATGTGTAACTCTCTCAACTTTGCGTAAGGTTAAATATGAAATCGCGCTCTCTTCTCTCTCAAACTGACTCTTTCCTAACCTCTTGTAATCAACATAATCATATTTCATTTCACAAGAAGCTCTATATGAAAAATATGCACGTCGATGATGGGGTTACATTCCGCCATCGGCAAATGAGTTTCGCGAACTATATCTTCTCAGAATTATGGTCAAAGTTTGAGATTTTTTAAACAATTTTCATCAAGTTCACATACAAAGCCTGCAGTTTGAACCTTCGTGGTTGTCTCACGTCCACACAATTCTGACCATGGCAAGCGAAAGTGAGCACTGCACTGACTGCCAAGAAGCTAGGGACGATCGACCTCTGCTCACCGTCGAGGTCAACCTCGAGTTAGTACTGTGAAAACTATTGAGACGTCTACGCCGGCGCCCACTCCAGGAATTGGCCACTACACGCCGCCAGACGCCATGTTCCAACAACGGCACCCTCATATGACTCCTCTCCTCACCGGCATCCTACTTCTCGGTCACCTCCGCCGCGCTACCGCCCATGACCGCTTGCATGTGAGCTAAGTGCGTTTAGACTTGGGGTTTGTGTAGTTGTTGATAAAACCACTAAACTATATGTAGGCAACCAATCAACAAGCCTCCTGTGTTGCCACCGATGCGAGCAAGGCAAACAAACAAGGTAGATAACATGATTTTAGACTCATCTCTTCGCGGCCATTTCCCAAACCATCCTACCTCTAGTAAGACGAAAAAGGGTTGCAGGTAACCAAACACGCCTTAGATATGGGTTGACCAAGCCCTCCACGTGCTGAGGTCCTGGCCCTACTTCTACATGATGTCGAAGCTGCCGATCGGGAATCTGATTATGAAGCAAGCAGTCGAGTTCCCTGCTTATGATTTATCGCCCTGGGTACTTTTATAGATGCTCGGATTATGCTGAATGTAATAAGCCGACACATGTTCTGACGGCTTTGGTGCTGATACATATTTGGGCGATGAACTATCCATCATGTATCCCGTGATGATGATCACATGTGTCAATGGAATACACTGTTTCATGTGTGGTTGATGCTTAGGAGGACAACGGTATCCTCAGCCCACTAGAGTTTAAACTTTAGATTTAACACTTTGATGTCTCATAAAATATAGAATATTTTTCAATAAAAGATCATGTTTTCGTTGATAGCGAGACGTCTGTGATAACTTCGACAAACTCAAGACGACTCGATTTCAGAGGTGCTCATAGGGTATGCGTGTGTATAGTGGTGAGTGTATGTAAATATCTTTGAACGTTTGTACTGGGTTAGAAAAAACAGAAAAATATAAAGGAAACCGACTTTATTACTTCCTCAGTCTTAAAATAGATGTTTCTGATTTATTAAAATTTGAATGAATCTAGTCACTATATAATACGTAGATTTATCTAAATTTTAGAAAACTTGAGACATCTATTTTAGTAGGGAGTGAGTATTAGAATTCAAAAGTAGGACGGTATTACCGTATCAGACTCGAACCGACCTCACGTCCGAGCCATCTAAGATTTGGGCCCAATCTCTCCAACAACAGCGCATCTACGCGGACTTTCCCGATTCTTTCTCCCTTCGCCGCGACGCCAAGACCCAAACCGACCACCACCGCCGCCCACGCGCCCATGGCGGGGGCGGGCTCGTCCGGCGGGGCGAGCGAAGCGATCCGGCGGCTCACCGATCTATCCCTTGTCTCCAAGGTCTGCTCGGAGCTGGAGGCCCACCGCGGTGTCGCCAACCGCGACCTCGCCGAGTTCATCGTCCACCTCGGCCGCAAATCCCCCTCCGTCGCCGAGTTCGACGCCAAGCTCAGGGAGCACGAGTTCGAGGTGCCGGACTACCTCGCCCGCACTCTCCACACCGTCATCCGCGCCATCCCCGCCGCCGCTCCCGCCCCCCAAAACCCTACCTCCGATGGTGACACGGAGGAGGACACGGAGGAGGAGGGTGCTGCGGATCCGGAGCTTTACCAGGTCTGCCACGGAAGGGTCACCCGGGTGGTGGACGCCGGGTGCTTCGTCCGCCTGGACGGCGCGCGCGGCCGCGAGGGGCTCGTCCACATCTCCCGGTTGCCCGTCGCCGTGAAGCGCGGCCAGGAGGTGTTCGTCAAGGTCGTCTCCGTGCAGTGGGGCAATCTAGGGTTGTCGATGCTGGACCTCGATCAGGAAACTGGAAGGGAGATACCCCCGGTGCGTCGTGATGGTGTGGATGGTGCTCTGAGGGCCAATCGATCCGCTGGTCATGCCGGAACCTCTGGGACTGGGAGGAGGGTTGGGCTGTCAGGAATTGTGATTGCCGAGGAGGAGGCTGCTCGGCCTGCGCCACGAAGGCAGGTAAGGCGGATGAGCTCCCCCGAGAGGTGGGAGCTGAAACAGCTTATTGCTTCGGGGGCACTGAATGCGAGAGACTACCCTGTGTTTAATGAGGATGATGAGTACCAAGAAGATGATGAAGAAGAAGAATCGGAAGAGGAACTGGATATTGAGCTTAATGAAGATGAGCCACCGTTCTTATCTGGACAGGGCCGTTCCTCGATTGAATTGTCTCCAGTCAGGATTTCCAGGAACCCTGAGGGGTCAATGAGCCGAGCGGCGGCACTGCAAAGCGCGCTTGTCAAGGAGCGGCGTGATATAGAGAGCCAGGAGCAGAGAGCAATGCTTGATTCCATCCCCAAGGATCTGAATCGGCCATGGGAAGATCCTGTGCCCGATGCTGGTGGGCGGTATCTCGCGCAGGAACTGAGGGGTGCTGGCCTATCAGCGCGGAGCATGCCGGAATGGAAAAAAGAGGCCTATGGGAAGACTGTAACATTTGGGCAGAGGTCGAGCCTTTCCCTACAGGAGCAGAGACAGAGCCTTCCAATTTACAGGCTGAAGAACGAACTTATCAAAGCTGTTCATCACAATCAAGTTTTGGTGGTTATCGGCGAGACGGGGTCAGGAAAAACTACGCAGGTTACTCAGTACCTTGCTGAGGCAGGCTATACTGCAGGTGGGAAAATTGCTTGTACGCAACCTCGCAGGGTTGCTGCGGAGTCGGTTGCAAAGCGAGTAGCAGAAGAGTATGGTTGTCGATTGGGAGAGGAAGTTGGTTATTGTATACGTTTTGATGATCACACTGGACCTGATACAGTCATCAAGTATATGACAGATGGCATGCTCCTACGGGAGATTATGGTGGACAGGAACCTCTCTGGCTATTCTGTGGTCATGCTTGATGAGGCACATGAGAGAACCATCTATACGGACATTCTCTTTGGCTTGCTAAAGAAACTGATTAGGCGGAGAGATGATCTTAAGTTGATTGTCACTTCTGCCACCCTTGATGCGGAGAAATTCTCTGGATATTTTTTTGATTGCAATATTTTCACGATTCCTGGAAGAACGTTTCCTGTGGAGATACTATATGCAAAACAACCAGAGAGCGATTACATGGATGCTGCATTGATCACTGTGCTGCAGATCCATATGAGTGCACCCGAAGGCGATATACTCTTGTTCTTGACTGGCCAGGAAGAGATTGATCATGCTTGTAGCTATCTTCATGAGAAGATGAAGAAGCTCGGTAATGATGTCCCGGATTTGCTAATCTATGCAGCCTACGGTGCTCTTCCAAGTGAAATGCAGTCGAAGATCTTTGAACCTACTCCTCCTGGGAAGAGGAAGGTGGTTGTGGCCACCAACATCGCAGAAGCATCTATTACAATTGATGGGATATACTATGTTGTTGACCCAGGCTTTGCAAAAGTTAACGTCTATAACCCGAAACGAGGGCTGGATTCACTGATTATCACTCCGATCTCACAGGCATCAGCTAAGCAAAGAGCAGGGCGTGCTGGGCGTACAGGCCCGGGCAAGTGTTACCGCCTGTACACAGAAAGCGCGTATCGTAATGAAATGCCCCCAACATCAATTCCGGAAATTCAGAGGATTAACTTGGGGTGGACAGTTCTTAATATGAAGGCAATGGGGATAAATGAATTAGTGGCATTTGACTTCATGGACCCTCCAGCACCTCAAGCACTTATCTCTGCTATGGAACAGTTGTACAGCCTTGGCGCCTTAGATGAAGAAGGTCTGCTTACCAAACTAGGGAGAAAGATGGCCGAGTTTCCACAAGAACCACCACTTTCAAAAATGCTCCTGGCTAGTGTGGATCTCGGATGCAGTGATGAAATAGTGACTATCATTGCAATGATCCAAACTGGGAATGTGTTCTATCGGCCGAGGGAAAAACAAACTCAGGCGGATCGAAAAAGGGGTAATTTTTTCCAGCCAGAAGGGGATCACATCACTTTACTCACCGTGTATCAGGCGTGGAAGGCAAAGCAGTTCTCAGGACCATGGTGCGTCGAGAATTTTCTCCAGATATCATCACTAAGGAGAGCACAGGATGTGAGGAAGCAGCTGCTAGAGATCATGGACAGGTATAGGCTTGATGTTGTCTCTGCTGGCAATGACCTCACGAAGGTAAGAAGAGCCATCACCGCAGGATTCTTCTTCAACGCTGCCAAGAAGGATCCCCAGGGAGGATACAGGACCCTTGCTGATCATCAGCAGGTGTATATCCACCCAAGCAGCGCGCTCTTTCACCAGCAGCCAGAATGGGTGATCTATAACGAAATCGTCATGACCTCGAAAGAGTACATGAGGGAGGTCACAGCCATTAATCCAGCATGGCTTGTCGAGTTGGCACCAAGGTTCTACAAATCTATCGACCCGGCAAAGATGAGCAAGCGGAAGCGCCAGGAAAGGCTCGAGCCTCTGCATGACAGATTCAACGAGCCCAACTCGTGGCGCCTCAGCAAGCGTCGTGGGTGATTTTTAGTTCTGAGCACAGGTTTACTTCCTTGTTTGCCACCCTTTGATGTAATCTGTGCTTGATTAAAATTGTAAATACATAGCAGTCTGCCGATGCACACGGGTGTAGCCTTCTTCTCTGTTCGGATTTAGAAGTCTTCTCTGTTCAGATGTACCTAAGAATTTGAGGAATAACATTACCTTTGGTTTAGATAATCTGGCATGATATATCATACCAAGCTTTCTTTACTGTTGATTCTAGAGCTGAAACTGTGTATTCTCATTTATTTGTACTTTTTTTTTGGGAGAATTGTAACGACAAATGTTTGCTCCGAGGGGTTGATCTATGTCATCAAACCAATCCACCAATGATGATGCAACGAGATTCAGGTCCTGTTGCTCAGGCTAAACATCCTTGTGGTTCTTGAGAAACTTCAGTTTAGGGGTTTCTTCTTTTATTTATGGCGGAGGAAGTTCGTGTTTATTTACACGTTGTCCGCATGTCTTTCCTCACTCTGAACTGTTGCAAAATATGTTACTGTTCTGTTTGATGAAAAACATCCTTACAAACTGGACTTCCAAGTAGCATGCCAAATTGTTAATACAAATGTCTCATTGCATGTTACATAGCAATACACTACAATTGTTGGACTGTTATTGATAACTCATATTTATGTGGTGTTAAAAGGTTGCCCTGTATATTTATCAATGGTTACACTAACTTATGATGCATCAAGCGTAGTATAGTAGTTCCAGGATTTTTCTCTTGGTTCTGCAGCTTAAATTGTTGATTGTTCTGGAGCGTCATGTTTGATCTATGCTGGAGGCCTGGAGCTCGTTGGATAACGTTCTTTTGCTGGGAGTTGTTGCTGTAGGAATTGATCCTTTCTGAGAAACTCCCCTGTTAGCTTTGGTAGTCAGTGGTACTTTGTGGAGCTGTATTGTGTGGTTAAACTTTGGATTTGTCGGTTAAGTGGTAGCAGGTTTTTGCCCCATGGTGAGTACTCGATGGCGAGTACTTGCAGTGGGTTTCCTGCTACTGTACCAACTCGCCTCCCTATCTCCTATCCCCTCTTCCTCTTCTAGTTGTAATCTGTGAACTGTGTATTTTGGTTATTGCAATGGAAGGGGTGGAAGCCGGGTTGTAAAAAAGGATTTTTCTCTTGGTAGCGTAAGAAAATGGATAATGGGGTTGGATTTCTCAATGATCATCTTAGTTTTGCATGAGTTTTTGGCATTAGTATATCCATCACCTTCCACATGTTCCTGATTTACTAATATTGTATTTTTAAATGGAGGGAGGGAGTAGCATTTAACCGTCATACAATGTCTAATTTTGTATCAGGTAGTGATGTATTCTTAGAAAGTTTATTGCATGACCAATTAAAATTAAAATAGAATGGTACTTTTTTCTACTCACTTTCGGAATTCTAAATTAAAATAGAGTACATCTTTTGTTTCATATATTTCTTTCCTAGATAGGTGGTTAGATATTCCCAGTATACACAAGACAGATGTTATATTATTCCTCAAATTCTTAGGTTTCAGCTTAAAGTGTTATTTCTTAAAACTGCTGTTGGATTCAGAACTCACTTTTAGAATTCTATGAATTATTTCAGTACACTCAACTTTGCCTGATGGTTTGTCATTGAATGCAGGTTATACTATCTCATCGGTCAACTTTCTCCCTTTTGCTTGATGGTTTACCACTGAATTCAGTGAACTTTCTCACATTTCATGCAAGGTATAACGCACATTACGGTTGAGCTCAGTGCAATAGCGAGGCTAGCAAATTGATTGAACAGTAGGCGATGTGCCAGTTCTTTGAGTTTATCGTTTCAGACGTTTCTGTTCTGTTGTAACAAAACAGATGGGTATTGATACTGGTTATGCTCAACCAAGTATACAGAGTTATCCTGTTCACTAAAGGTCGACGTACTTGAGCTTATAATGTGGACTGAGATTGAGCGAATTAAGATCACTGGGTACTTCGGCTGGGTACTTTCACGGTTCTGCCATCATAGAAGATGCCCACTTCTTGTAGGTAGAGAATCCTAAATGTGTGGTAGCTGTAGGTGGTATGGATTCAGAACTCACCCCTCCTTATTCAGTAAACTTCCTCTCATTTTTGTGCCATCAAAAAGTCAAAATACTGGCATTGCAATAGGACACCGTCTATTGCATCTGACCAAATAGCCTGAGCTGCATGTTTGTTTGCTTCCTTCTCTCAGCTATTCATCCGTCTTAAAATGTAGCATGTTTTTTCTTCTATCGGTGCTCATGAACAATTTAATCTGACATATTATGTCCTTTTTGTAGGAGGACACCTTGGGCCATCAAGACTATCTTGGATGACAACACTGACCATTCAGGCAACAACACTCGCCCTGTTTAGCGCAATTTCATCTTAGAAGAAGTTGTAAGGCAAGCAGAAACTAGGAAAATGGTTTCCTGTGAAGATCATATTCTCCTGATAGGATTTTATCGTGTCACACTTGCTTCCGTCGTTGGACAAACAGGTCACTGGGACATATTGTTGACTTTCCATGTATAAAAGTGACAGTGTTGGCATATTAATGATGTACAGTGTACAATAATTATAACCACGTGTAGCTCGAGGTTGTGGCCTATGTTCTCTAGGAGTGCTACTATGTAAAGAATAATTGCAGATATCTTCTATGTGTATCTTTTTTTTACCTTGAAAAACACCTACTATGTTTTACGAGTTATAACAATTGGTGTAGCTTATATTGAAAGCGCAACATCCAGGTGTTGTAAATGTCTTCTAAAATAATCTGGTGTCAAGTAGACAGAGCATGAGTATTTTCATAATACTTATTTGGATTTATCTTTTACAATTCTAATCTTATCTTTACTATTAAAAAGAAGTTGGGGTTGGTAGGTCGTACTTTGTCACTTTGACATCAAACGTTAAAAGAATGTCCAATATTTCTCCACAAAAATCCACCGTCCGATGCCACGCTCTCCCTCTCCCCACGCATGGAAACCTTTTTGCTGAAATCTCTCGTGCGCCTCCCCCTTCTCTCCTGGACGATCTAATCGCGCCGCCGCCTCTCCACCCAGCCCTGCAGGTCTGCCGCCATGCCCCCTCGCCTCCTAGGATTCTGCACACCCAGACTTCTCTCCGCCACCAGTTCTCCCCCGTGTCCCGCCGCCAAGACCTTCCCGCATGCACAGGCGACACCAGCGAGGGCGTGAAGCCGGCGACACCATCCATGGACTATGAGGCGGTGGACTGAAGAAACACGCAGGGCGGCGACTTATGGAGAGCTGCGCCAGAAGAAGTGCTGTGGCGCCGACTTGGCACGCAAGGGCAGGGTGACCTGATCCGTTCGTCCATGGGAAGGTGTCGCCGTCCCCATCCCCTACCAGACACTACCATCCTCCCACGGTCGTGGTCTTCCCCAACCTGCAGGTCGTGGTGCTGCTACTATGTCCAACTGATGTATTTTTACATACACAACATGTTATGGAACGTTGGATGCAGAAACAACAGGTATCCCAGTATTCGTCCATTTTCATACGATCTATATATCTGAAAAGAATATCCACCAATTTAGTTACACTAATTTGCTTGTTGTTCACATCTACACGCCATGGTATTATGCTCCCATTAGTTTTAGAAGATTAGGTTGAGTTTTGGTGTGTGGTGGTGTTCCTGGGAATTGAGGATCTCACTAATGCTTCTATAAAATCATGAGTCTTCAACGGTAGATGTGAAGTCCAGTCCGAAGCTTTTTGGAGATTGTATTCGACCTTGTTGTTGTGAACCGGAACTGCAAGATGAGAGATTTTTGAGATGTTTGAGTCTCCGAATCAGTTGATAGAGAATGTTTTATTTTCTTGTAATCTTTTATCTGCATTTTCTGTATAGATGACCTCAGTGTTCACCTAAATTTCATGTATTTGGTACTGCAATCTAATAATGAATATCAATTATGTTTCCTTCACATGCCCGTTGGCAAGATTAATATGATTTGCTTTAAGAGATATTTTTCCTGATTCAGTGTGTTCATATGTATAATATTGTATTCACATATCGATATGGTGATAGGAGGAAGATTCTGGATGGTAATCTCGGGTCCCCGAGTTCGACCCTCGGCCTATTGAAATGCATGTAATTCACATTAGATATTCAGTTTGTTGCCTTGCAGCATTTATTAGATCAATAATATGTTTGTGACCTCTACCCTAACAACTTAGTTTATTGTATGGAATGCTAACATAATGAACACTCAATCAACTAACGGAATGGTTACTTTCGTTACCTTATATGTTCATCTAATTTGTTGTTTATGTACAGAGAGGAGATTGATTATACCGTCAAGGGAGAGGATGGTGTTTATTATTACCAGGTAGGCGATCCCTAATCCAAACGATTAAAATTTCATCGTCAGGGTATCTTTGAATAAACATACCCATTTGTTTCCTCATAGTAAAAATATATCCTATCAATTTATTTTTTAAGAGCATATTGATATGTAATTGCGCACCAAAAATCTTATAGAGGTTATTTTCATTTATGTGATATCTTGCAGGAATTGAACCATGATTCTGCTTATAGTTGGAGTGTAGGTATTATCGATTATTATCAATGTGGTGCAAAACAATTGACTTATGAAGATGCCCAACTATATATTTTGATGGTTGGAGTTGAAAGGGACAAAATTTTGTTTGGTATTGTATTTTGTCTTTTATTTACGGATATGTATTTCATTTAACATATGTTGATAGATACTTCATGGTTAGTGCCATTTTTCATCATGATAACATTCTTTTTAAATTTCTTTCTGTGTCATGTAATGTTGCTTCTAGGACTCTTTAATTGCGATATACTGTACCACGATGCTAAAAAATTCTTCGAAATGAAGTAGTAGCTAGGAAAAAAATGTATATATGTGTTATCCATACTGAGTCAGCTAGAGATAAGGTTCCACACGGCTGTGAGACAAAACCATGCGTTAGCACTATTAAGATTGCATCTTGCTATATATTTTCCATCTACTTTGTGTGTGCCTTGGTTCGTGCTTTTGTTTCTTCTCTGCATGAGTAGGGGAAGATGGTAGCGGCGGCTTGCATGAAAATGGATCCAAGTGGCAGGGAGTAGTATTACCTTCATGTGGTATGGAGATTTGGCAACGACAGTCGGCGCCACCTACTCGTCTTGGACTTGCAGCCAGAAGACAATTGCTTTGGTGGTCCATCTTTGTAAGTCCACACAAGCGGTGTTTTCCCTTTTTGGGTAATCACTCCTTCCCATGTATCTCTTCTGTATCAAGATAATGACAGGAATTCAGATCTCCCTTGATCTTTGATTGTCTTCCCTTGCAATAATTGTTGAATACTTTCTTTGTTATGGTGCATCTTATGCATTGACTCAGGAACTAAAAGTTATACAAACAATGTGCAGGGTGGGGCTGAAGGAGCTATCTCAACCTCTAGGGAGATTGTTGTAGGGGTTCGTAGCATGGAAAACAAAAAATTTTCTATCGCATACAAACAAACAAGCCAAGATCTATCTACTAGATTGTAGCAACGAGTCGATAGAGGAACTCACCCTCGAAGATTCCAAAGTGGTTAACGAGAGCGGATTCTCGTGGGTGATGTAGTCGTACTCTTCCCGATCTCAAGATCGTGTAGACGATCCTTCCAGCCATCGCTCCTAAGAAGGCCTCATGATCGCTCGGTACTCGACGAAGACCTTCCTCTCCTTGTTCCAAAGCAGGCGGAGGTTGTAGCACTCTCTCGCGATTCCTAAAAGACAACGGTGGTACCGAAGTAGAGGGAGATCCCAGGCTTCCTTAAGCCGGTGCAGTATGGTGGAGCTTATGAGAGGGGATTAGTGGCCTAGTAATTAGACACACCAATTAGAGGGCTCTAAACCAATTAGAAGGCTCTAAACTGTTGGCTAAAGCAATTAGAAGCTCTAAACCAAAAGCTCTAAATCGGAGATCTAGAGTAGAAAGTATTGTGTCTATGGGAGGAGCCCGCCTCCTTTTATGGGAGGGGTTTCCTTGGCCAGGAGGGAGGAGTCCCTCCCAAGTCGGCCTTGGCTGGGCCGCCTGGAGGAGTCCTACTCCTCCTCCAAAGTTGGTTCCAACTCCTCTTGCTTGTTTCCCACAGTTTCTTGTTTTGGCGTTGACTTTCAAACCGGACATTTGACTTTTCTGTTTAGGATTCAATTTAATCCTTTATTTGGGACAGCAATAACACATAGTACATGATGCAATCATTCAATGAGCAATGACACACTCATGTACCCTCCCCCCGAGTCTGGACAATCCGAACCTTCTAGAACATTCCCGATGAAAACACCTAATCATTCCCGAACTCCAAACGGACTTTCCTTATATGAATCTTATTCTCGGACCATTCCGGATCACCTCGTGATATCCCGGATCCCATCCGAGACTCGAACAACATTCGGTCTCTTTCTCATAATACCATAACTACTCAAACAACGTCAATCCTTAACTGCGTCCCCCTACGGGTCGTGAATTATGCGGACATGATCGAGACACTTCTCCGAACAATAACCAATAGAGGAATCTGGAAATTCATATGGCTCCCACATATTTCTACGATTACTTTGCGATCGAATGAACCACTTACATACGATACCAATTTCCCTTTGTCTCACGATATGTTACTTACCCAAGGTTATGATCGTCGGTATCTCTGCATACCTAGTTCAACCTTATTCTTGTTAGATAAGTACTCTTTTCTCGTTCCCGTGATATGTGATCCCTTGTGACCAAGTCACATGCTTGCAAGCTAATTGGATGACATTCCACCGAGAGGGCCCAGAGTATATCTATCCGTCATGTGGATGGACAAATCCCACTCTTGATCCATGTGTTTCAACCAATACCTTCCGAACACTCAATGCCACTTTTATAACCACCCGCACGGTGTGGTGTTTGATGTCATCAAAGCATCCATCCAAGAAAGGTGATATGCATGATCTCATGGTCGAAGGAATTAGGTTACTATGTATCAGAAAGCATATAGCAATTGAACTAATGAAATGACTTGATCTTTATGCTACGTTTATCTATAGGAGTATGTCCACCATATCATTCTCCTAACGATATGATCTTGTTGTTGATAACATCTCAATGTTCATGATAGGAAACCACAATCATTAATCAACCAACAAGCTAGTGAAGTATAGAGGCTATACTAGGGACTTCAAATTAAGTTTACAAAACACACAAGTATCAATGTTTCCTTGTTAATACTATTATAGCATGAATGTAAACATTTATCATAAACACAAAGATATAATAATAACTATATTTATTATTGCCTCTATGGCATATCTCCAACAGTCTCCCACTTGCACTAGAGTCATCTAATCTAGATTACATGGTAATATACCGAACACCCATGGCAGTTTGGTGTTGGTCATGTTTTGCCCTCGGGAGAGGTTTAGTCAACGGATCCGCCACATTCAGATCTGTGTGTACTTTGCAAATCTTTATATCCCCATCCTGGATATGTTCTCGAATAGCGTGAAAACGCAGCTTGATATGCTTCACTTCTTGTGTGACCTTGGTTCTTGCGCATTGGCTATGGCGCCCATGTTATCACAAGAGATAGACATTGGGTCCAACAGACTTGGAACCACACCCAGCTCTGTAATGAACTCCTTCATCCATATCGCTTCTTGTGAAGCCTCCGGCAGCCATGTATTCCGATTCGGTTGAAGATCTCGCCACAACGCTTTGCTTTGCACTCCTCCAGCTAATCGCTGCACCATTCAAAATAAATACGTATCCATTGTGATTTAGAATCATCCGGATCGGTGTTCCAACTAGCATCGGTGTAACCATTAACAACGAGCTCATCACCTCCATAAGAAAGAACCATATCCTTAGTTCTTCTCAAGTACTTAAGGATGTTTTTGATCATTCCAATGATCCACTCGGATCACTTTGATATCTGCTAGTTAAACTAAAGATATGCAATGTCGGGTCTAGTACATAGCATGGCATACATTAGAGATCCTATGGCTGAGGCATAGGAGTCTTACTCATCCTTTCTCTATCTTCCGCGATGTCGGACTTTGAGTTTTACTCAAGGTCGATTGAGCAACATGGGCAAGAACCCTTTCTTGCTTTCTTCCATTCCAAATCTCTTTAGAACTTTGTCCAAATATGTACTTTGTGACAATGATATTTGGCGTTCGATCTATCTCTATAAATCTTTATGCCTAATATGTAAGCTGCTTCGCCAAGATCCTTCATTGAAAAACTATTATTCAAATATTCCTTGACACTATTAAGAAGGTCTACATCATTCCCAATCAACAATATGTCATCCACATACGAGATTAAGAATGCTACAGAGCTCCCACTCACTTTCTTGTAAATACAAGCTTCTCCATAAGTTTGTATAAAACCAAAACTTTGATTACCTTATCAAAACGTTGATTCCAACTTCGGATGCTTGCTTCAATCCATAGATGGACCGTTGAAGTTTGCATACCTTGTTAGCATCTATAGGATCGACAAAACCTTTGGGTTGCATCATATACAACTCTTCATCAATGTCTCCATTGAGGAATGCTGTTTTGACATCCATCTGCCATATCTCATAATCATAATATGCAGCGATTGCTAACATAATCCTCACAGACTTTTAGCTTCGCATCGTGAGAAAGTCTCATCGTAGTCAACTCCTTGAATTTGTCGAAACCCTTTGCGACAAGTCGAGCTTTATAGACAGAACATTACCATCAAGATCTGCTTTTCTTCTTGAAAATCCATTTGTTCTCGACACCTTCCTACCATCCAGTAAGTCCACCAAAGTCCATACTTGGTTTTCGTACATGGATCCAATCTCGGATTTCATGGCTTCTTGCCATTTATAGGAATCTGGGCTCATCATCGCTTCCTCATATGTCTCAGGGTCATCGGTGTTGTCCACCACCATGACATTCATAACGGAATCATACCAACTGGAGTGGTACGAGTTCGTTGACCTCCGAGGCTCAGAGCAACTTCAACCGAAGTTTCATGATCATCATCATTAGCTTCCTCCCTTATTGGTGCAGCACCACAGAACTTCTTCCGGTCTGCGCTACTCGCAATTTCGAGAGAAGGTTCAACAACCTCGTCGAGTTCTACTTTCCTTCAGTCAAATACTTCTTTCGAGAGAAATTCCTTCTCTAGAAAGGATCCATTCTTAGCAACGAATGTTTTGCCTTCGGATCTATGATAGAAGGTATACCCAATAGTTTCCTTCGGTATCCTATGAAGACGCATTTTTCCGCTTTGGGTTCAAGCTTGTCCGATCAGTAACTTCTTTACATAGGCTTCGATCCCCAAACTTTAAGGAACGACAATTTAGGTTTCTTCCCAAACCATAATTCATACGGTGTCGTTTCAACGGATTTAGACGGTGCCCTATTTAAAGTGAATGCGGTTGTTTCTAATGCATAACCCCAAAATGATAGCGTAAATCTGTAAGTGACATCATAGAACGAACCATATCTAAGAGAGTTCGACACGACGTCGGACACACCATTACTGTGTGGTGTTCCCGGTGTCAATTGTGAAAGTATTCCGCACTTCTTTAAATGCTCGCCAAACTCGTAACTTAGATATTCACCTCCACGATCGTAACGTAGAAATTTAATCTTCTTGTTACGTTGATTCTCTACCTCACTTTGAAACTCCTTAAACTTCTCGAAAGTTTCGGACTTATGTTTCATGAAATAGATATACCCATATCTACTCAAGTCATCCGTGAAGGTAAGAACATAACGATAACCACTCAGCGATGCTACACTCATTGGACCACACACATCGGTATGTATGATTTCCAATAAGTCCGTAGCTCGCTCCATCATACCGTAAAATGGAGTCTTAGTCATTTTACCCATCGACATGCTTCGCATCTTTCAAGTGATTCAAAATCAAGTGATTCAAGAAGTCCATCGAATGGAGTTTCTTCATACGTTTCACTCCGATGTGACCAAGACGATGCCACATATAGGTCGAATTATCGCTTGATTTCAAACGCTTAGCCTCAATGTTGTTGATATGTGTATTTCCACTATCGAGATTCAATAAGAATAGACCATCTATCAAAGGTGCATGTCGTAAAACATATTACTCATATAAATCGAACAACCATTATTCTCGACTTAAACAAGTAACCGTCTTGCAATAAACAAGATCCCGAGATAATGTTCATGCTCAACGCAGCACTAAATAACAATTATTTAAGTATAAAACTAATCCCGATGGTAGATGAAGAGGTAGTGTGCCGACGCGATCACATCAACCTTTGATCCGCTTTCCCACGCGCATCGTCACCTCGCTCTTCGCTAGCTTCCGCTTATTCGCAAAGACCGCTTCGAGTTACAAATATGAGCAACCGAACCAAGATCAAATACCCGTGCACTACTACGGTACTAGTGAGATACACATCAATAACATGTATATCGATATACCTTTCTTCTTGATGTTGCCGTTCTTGATCCGCCAAGTACTTTGGGCAATTCCGCTAAAGGACCTTCTCCCTTGCAAGAAAGCACTGGCCAGTGCTTAGGTCCAGCCTTGGTCTTCTTCGGCGTGGTAGCTTTCTTACCACCCTTCTTGAAGTGTCCCTTTGCTTAGACTTGCCTTTCTTGAATTTGGTGGTCTTATTGACCAACAACACTTGGTGCTCTTTCTTGATCTCCACTTCTGCAGATTTCAACATGGCAAAGAGTTCTGGCAACGTCTTGTTCATGTTCTGCATGTTGTAGTTCATCACAAAGTTCTTGTAACTTGGTGGTAGTGATTGGAGGACACGATAAATCCCCAAAGCATTAGGAATCACAATACCCAAGCTTTGAAGTTTGTTTGCATGCCCAGACATCTTAAGCACATGCTCACTGACGGAGCTGCCCTCTTCCATCTTGCAGTTAAAGAACTTTTCAGAAGCCTCATAGCTTTCAATTGCCGCATGAGTCTCAAAAATTAATTTGAGATCCTCGACAATATCATGTGGGTCTGACTCTTCAAACCTTTTCTGAAGCTCCGATTCTAAACCATACAAGATAGCACACTGAACTATGGAGTACTGATTCTTCCGAGCGAGGTAAACATTCTTTACTTCATCGGAAGCAGCGCAGTGGGTCACCCAATGTGCATCCAAAGACATAGGTCAAATTACCAAATGTGAGGACAATCCTCAAATTGCGGAACCAATCCAAGTTGCTTCCATTGTTTTTCAACTTTTCTTTCTAGGAACGCATTAAAATTGATGGTAGGGCTGCCATTGATCTACAACATATTTGCAATAGTTTAGACTAAGTTTATGACAAATTGAGTTCAAATTAATTAATGAAATTAAACTAGGAGAACTCCCACTCAAAACAACATCCCTCACATTGTTTTAGTGATAACAAGAACCAAATCCACTACATCAACACCGATCATCACGAGAGTTGATATAGTTTCAATGGCGAACAATCATCATGTTCATCATATCTACTATACGATTCATGCTTTACCTTTCGGTAATCCGTGTTCGAGACCATGTCTGACATGCTAGGCTCACAAGATCAAACCTTAGTTTCGCATGAGCAACTGGCTTGCTCACGTTGTATACACTTGCGTAATCTAGAACACCCGATCATCACGTGGTGCTTCTTAACAACAAGCTTTAGCAACGGTGCTAACTAAGGGTGAACACTGTATGATTTGAAATTGATGTGCATGAGGGATCATCTTATAATGCTACCGCCGTCTACTAAGCAATACAAGATGCATAAAGGATTAACATCACATGCAATTCAATATATATGTGATATGATATGGCCTTTCTTCTTCGTGCCTCCGATCTCCATCTTCAAGCACGAACATGATCTCCATCATCACCGGCATTGCATCAAGGTCAATGACGCTTCTCCATGGTTGTCGTCCACCGGCTTCAACTATTACAACTACTTTGAATAGACACGCGGTCTTAACATAAATTAAAGACAACCATATGGCTCTCGGTTGTCGACTTACAATAAGGAACATTGCATACATCAAATATAATCACAATCATGGCCATATCACATCATCAGCACACCCGCAAAACAAAGTTAGACGCTTCTACTTTCTTTGCATATTTTACGTGGTTTGGGGCTTTCAATAAGTGTCATTCTAACTTACGAACAAGAACCACAACATTGATACTAGCATTGTTGATCACCCGTTGTAAATTGGATCTTAACTATGCTAGGAGAAACATGCACCATAAAAGCCACTTATGCAATACAAGTTACATGTCAAGCGTGGAGCAAGTCTCATGAACGATGTCATGTAAGGTTAGCCCGGCCGCTTCATCCCAACATACCGCAAGATGCAAAGTACACAAAAGCAATCTACAATAAAAGCATCAACGCCCACAATGACCATTGTGTTCTACTCTGCAACAGATCTACATATAGACACGGCTCGATACCATTGTAGGGGTTCGTAGCATGGAAAACAAAAATTTTCTATCGCATACAAACAAACAAGCCAAGATCTATCTACTAGATTGTAGCAACGAGTCGATAGAGGAACTCACCCTCAAGATTCCAAAGTGGTTAACGAGCGGATTCTCGTGGGTGATGTAGTCATTCTTCCCGATCTCAAGATCGTAGACGATCCTTCCAGCCACGTTCCTAGGCCCCGCAATCGGTCACATCGTTCGGTACTGACGAAGACCTTCCTCTCCCTTGTTCCAGTGGAGGTTGTAGCACTCTCGCGATTCCGGCAAAGACAACGTGGGTACCTAAGTAGAGGGAGATCCAGGCTTCGCTTAAGCGGCAGTAGTATGGTGGAGCTTATGAGAGAGGGATTAGTGGCCTAGTAATTAGACACACCAATTAGAGGGCTCTAAACCAATTAGAAGGCTCTAAACTGTTGGCTAAAGCAATTAGAAGCTCTAAACCAAAACAGCTCTAAATCGGAGATCTAGAGTAGAAAGTATTGTGTCTATGGAGGAGCCCCGCCTCCTTTTATGGGAGGGGTTTCCTTGGCGCCAGAGGGAGGAGTCCCTCCCAAGTCGGCCTTGGCTGAGGCCGGCCCGAGGAGTCCTACTCCTCCTCCAGTTGGTTCCAACTCCTCTTGCTTGTTTCCCACGTTTCTTGTTTTGGCGGTTTGACTTTCAAACCGGACATTTGACTTTTCTGTTTTAGGATTCAATTTAATCCTTTATTTGGGACAGCAATAACACATAGTACATGATGCAATCATTCAATGAGCAATGACACACTCATGTACCCTCCCCGAGTGCCGGACAATCCGAACCTTCTAGAACATTCGATGAAAACACCTAATCATTCCCGAACTCAAACGGACTTTCCTTATATGAATCTTATTCTCCGGACCATTCCGGATCACCTCGTGATATCCCGGATCCCATCCGAGACCAACAACATTCGGTCTCTTTCTCATAATACCATAACTACTCAAACAACGTCGAATCCTTAAGTGTGTCTCCCTACGGTTCGTGAATTATGCGGACATGATCGAGACACTTCTCAACAATAACCAATAGAGGAATCTGAAATTCATATGGCTACATATTTCTACGATTACTTTGCGATCGAATGAACCACTTACATACGATACCAATTTCCCTTTGTCTCACGATATGTTACTTACCCAAGGTTATGATCGTCGGTATCTCTGCATACCTAGTTCAACCTTGTTACTGATAAGTACTCTTTTCTCGTTCCCGTGATATGTGATCCCTTGTGACCAAGTCACATGCTTGCAAGCTAATTGGATGACATTCCACCGAGAGGGCCCAGAGTATATCTATCCGTCATGTGGATGGACAAATCCCACTCTTGATCCATGTGTTTCAACCAATACCTTCCGAACACTCAATGCCACTTTTATAACCACCCAGTTACGGTGTGGTGTTTGATGTCATCAAAGCATCCATCCAGTAAAGGTGATATGCATGATCTCATGGTCGAAGGAATTAGGTTACTATGTATCAGAAAGCATATAGCAATTGAACTAATGAAATGACTTGATCTTTATGCTACGCTTATCTATAGGAGTATGTCCACCATATCATTCTCCTAACGATATGATCTTGTTGTTGATAACATCTCAATGTTCATGATAGGGAAACCACAATCATTAATCAACCAACAAGCTAGTGAAGTATAGAGGCTATACTAGGGACTTCAAATTAAGTTTACAAAACACACAAGTATCAATGTTTCCTTGTTAATACTATTATAGCATGAATGTAAACATTTATCATAAACACAAAGATATAATAATAACTATATTTATTATTGCCTCTAGGGCATATCTCCAACAATTGTGATATCCTACCTCCTACTTATTTTCTCCGTTCTACCTTTTCTATTTTGTTTGTTGACTTGTACAAAACTGAAGTAACACATGCAAACTTAGTTCTTTAATTTATTTGATCTCAAAACACAATACATCTAGATATCAAGTGAGCTACTAATACCTCATTGTTTTGGAAATTAGATTTAAATATGATCCTTTAACTTATACCAAAAAATTGCATAGATCCGGATACAGGAGCATGCTATTTTCAAACTAGAAGGAACATAAAAAGGCCACATACAGATTAAAATTTTACTTTTCGCACTGTATTAATCTTGAACTGGACATTGAAATATATTGATTGATATTTATTTTTATTATTTCCATTAATGAGAAATTTAGTTTTTCAAGCAGTTAGAAATTTACTTATTTATAGAAAACTGGGCAAACAAATAGTTTGTGGAGCTATTGATCAAACTTATCTATTTTTCTCCCAATATTTCTATCAGATGAATGCATCTGGACCTATGCCGGGAAGCGTATCCCGTTTAGAGACTAACAAACGAAGATGGAGATGGAAATCGGGAACATCACCAATGTAGTGGTACAAGTTGGTATGCTCGATTGTTTGCTGATAAGAAAGAAAAAAATCCTAAAAAATCAGCGCATATCCTGCCAACTGAGAAAGGCTGCAGATGCTGGTAGGTTAGAGCAACCAAAACAGCTTGCAGATCAAGGTAAAAAACATACAGTTTTGCATTTATGTAAGGAATATAAGAGCTGGGTGTTTTTATGCAGGAGTTTTTGATTGGTTCAGTGTGTACATGCTTGTTTTATTTTTAAAAGGGAAGTGTTCAACGTTGAACACAAATACAGTAAGGGATTTGCAGCTGTTGCTAGAGTCATATTCTTTTCTGATGAGTGTATGTTTCATATTTTTTGCACACCACGGGATGAGGGAGATTGATCGGACCAACCAATCAAGCTACTAACATGCCCTTTAGACAATGTTTGACACAAACCAAACTTGAGGGGATATCTTAACTTAGGAAAATACAACGCCGGGGTTTTACATGACCAATAACTTTTATCTATACATGACAAATATCTTTTATCTATACATACAGATTTCCGCTCATCACATTTTAGGAAGAATGAGGGACCGTGGCAACGCATGGGCATTCAACTAGTATTTATTTAATTTTAGATGATGTCAAGTAGACATAGTATGAGTCTTCTCATAATTGCAGTATTTTATATCTTTTTTTGATTTATCTTTTAGGACAACCCCTGAGTTTACCTCACATTGTTAGTTCACTTTCCTTTTTGTATTCTGCTGAAAACTAATTAAGATCTAAGACAATATTTATCATTGATTTGGTGTTTCGTTGACCTATTCTGCTGAGAACTAATTAATATTTAGCACTATCATTCATTTGATGTTTCATTACGTGAAGCCTGATCTTCCCTTCTTAACTGCAAGCATGCTTTAAAAATCTTATTGATAGACCATAAAAAGTTTGAACATTTTGTGCATCAAACCCATGGTGGCAACGAACATAGACTAGATACTAATTGTACACCCTTTTTTTGCATTGTTATTACTTACCATATTCTAAATTGTATTTGAGAGAACATGACATACTAAGAGCATCTCCAAGAGACGCTCTAAATTTTGGCGCTGTAAAAACGATTTGCAGCGCGCTGAATCGACTTTTGGCGAGCGCGGACGGAGCAAGCAGCGCTTTACCAGAGGCTGCAAAATAGAGTCTAAAATTTTGCAAACACAACCCTGCACATAGTTTAGGAAAATCAATCGGGGCCTTTACATAGACCACGCCATGCCGTCGAGCTGTAGATCGCCGGCCACAGTGCACGTCGCCGGTCATGGGGGGACGCGTCGTGCGCCATGACGACCGCCACGGCCATCGTCGCCGGCCACAGCATCGCCTTCCGCCGGAGCCTCCACCTCCCAAACCCGTCGAGGAAACCATGCTCCGCCT
This sequence comes from Avena longiglumis, assembly GCA_030063025.1. Taxonomy (NCBI): domain Eukaryota; kingdom Viridiplantae; phylum Streptophyta; class Magnoliopsida; order Poales; family Poaceae; genus Avena; species Avena longiglumis. The sequence goes on from CP125977.1 coordinate 476,268,043, forward strand.
CCTTCACCGCGCGGCTCCACGCGCACTACAGGCGCCTGGCCCGTTTCGGCCACGCCGCCCTCGCCGAGGCCGTGCCAGTCCATCTCCTCCGAAAGCCCCATGACCGCCACTGTGGATACCATCGAGGATGAGGAGGATCCCCCGTACACCTCCAGCGCGCGCCAGGTCATGCACCATGCCGTCGGACGAGGAGGATCCACCCAAGGCGAAGGACACCTGCAAGTTGGGGAGACGGCCGCTGTCGAGGAGACTTCCATTGCTGGCCATCGAGGTGCGCGCGGCTGAATTTTCAGGGGTGGTTGGGCTTCGCGCGTGAACGAGATTTTTCAGCACGCGCTAGTCCGAGCACCAGATATATCGCTTTGGATAGTGTATTTTAGTGCGTGCTGCAAATTTTTTTGGGCGTGGTTTACTTTACAGCCTCTGCTGGAGCGCGGTTTTTCACCTCTCAAGCGCTAAATCGATAGTTTTTTTAGCGCAGCGCTAGTTTAGAGCGTCTGCTGGAGATGCTCTAATTGTACACACCCTTCTTTGCATTGTTCTTACTTACCATATTCTAAATTGTATTTGAAAGAACATGACCGAGAGATACTTTTCTTGCAGATACCAGAATGCAGATTGGAGGTTGAGACCACTTGCTGATAAAATGATCAGGTACAGTGCCTTGAAACCTCTTAGATTTTTTGGGTTGCCACCATTTTTCCTTTCACAACAAGGGTTGGTAATGACACTAGACAGTGGTTCTGCGCGTCTTTTCTTTTATGTATCTTTGATGTGGAAATTTAGAGAATCGGCATATTTATGTTTAGTTCCGAACCTACATCTCTCCATATCTCTCTTGTATTATTTTGACCTGGACTAATTGCTTGCAGGAGTATAAATGTAGTCATCAATTATACTACGTCATGCATTCTTTGTTTTTTGTATTATGCTGCTACTTGGTTCTTAGTTAAAATATAGATAGTTTAACCAACTTCTTATTCTCATTTTTAAGAAATGCATTGTTTTATTCCATGCTTGTAGTGATATGTTCCTCACTAGCTGATGATGTTATAGGCAATAAATATTTTCTGAGTTGACTGATTAATCCGAGAACGTGTCACTCTGAATGTTTTGTTTGACAAGCAGCCAATTTTTTTTTAAGATAACGCTCTTACACCATATAAGTTGGCCCTACACTCTTTTCTATGCAGCACTTGCAGTTCAACCAGCTGAGGCGGCTTCCACCAATGTGCATCTATTCGTCCCAAAATATAAAAGGCGTACTTGATTTTCGCTGTTCTTGAGTTTTGAAGCCAGTGACAAGGGAATGTCACATGGCTTCAGTACTGAAATACATAGCTTTTGAGGTAACTCCGCCATTTGCTTAGATATACTAGGCTTGCCTAGATGAAGAAAGGAGAAGACAGGAGGAGGCCAAGCTCAAGGAAATGCAGATGAGGGAGGCTATGGCTGCTCAGCACCAGCAGATGATGCAGCAACAGGAATTCATGGCGCTATCTAATGTGAGTGGCGGGACTTCTCTTCCTCCGCTTGCCACTCTTGCTCCGTTTCCTTCCCTTAAGATATTACTCCCTCCGTTTCAAAATATAAGATGTTTTAGCTTTATAAAACGAATGTATCTAAACTTCTTTTAGTATATAAGTTTACATATGTTTAGAGTGAATCTACACTCTAAAATAAGTCTAGATATATTTTTTTCACAAATCTAAAACATCTTATATTTTGAAACGGAGGGAGTATTATCTTAGAATCATCTGTAATGTATTTTGCCGCTACTATCCTCTATGACTATGGACATGGATTCAACTTGTGATTTATATACTCCCTCCGATCCAAATTAATGAATTCAGATTTGTATAGATTCGAATGTATCTAGGGAGTACTTAGAATCATCTGTAATGCGCGCATTTGGCCACTACTATCCTCTATGACTATGGACATGGGTCCAGCTTGTGATTTATATAAGTTGTGAGTTACTCTAATGGATATTGTCTTAGCTAAATCGTCTTCGAACATGTTTGGTCGTTAGTAAGGAGATATAACACGTAAAATTTACTCACAAGTTTGGTTGTATGTTTTCATCGGTTATCCGCCATAGGGGGAAAGCGCACGACAAGCCGTGTCTTCCTACTAGTATGAGTAGATTCTTTCAAGAATTAAAGCACTTGTACAACGGTGGAGTCACATTTTCAGTAGGAATCTTTTGCAAACTTACTAAGATAGACGCCAACTGTTTATTTTATTTCCGGTCCAATGTGAATCTGTTATGAAGCACGTCGTGCTCACTCTACATCCAAAAGATATTATACACAAAGCTTTTGTGTATTGACGTATTCCAGAGAAACAAGAGTATTCTGGAGAAAAAAGAGTATCGTCTAATCAAATAGACTTACTCTTGCGGTTGTCTTCTGAAATTAACATGAATTCCAGTTGTTCAAAAGTTACGTCATCGAGCATAAAGCCTTAATAACTATCACTCAGAATCAAAATGACGAGGGTATGACGCATTTCCTGGAAACAGGAGAAGATGTTGGTTGAAAGGAGCATCGAACTGGAAAGTTGTAGGTTGTTCCAAATGTTCTTTGATCCTTTGATCGATCAAGCGTTGTGTTTCCTGCTGCTCCAGTTGGTTGTAGTACTAGTTTCTAACGTTTGCCTAAAAGGATCAGACGAAAACAAAAAATAGATGCTTCAGGCACAAGAATAAACAGGAACATGCAGACGAGAGAAGTTAAGACGGATACCTTATGCTTGTATCCAGAATTATGTTGCTTCCGAACCGATGGCTGCACAGTTTCGAACAAGAAGTTAGCTCACATATTTAAACTGTATAACAAACAAAAGGACAAACAAGTTGCTGCTGGTGAATTTATAGATTTATAAGGGTTCGTAGAACTATATAGTACAAGGCAGTATTTTCGTGTTTTAGACTCTCTCAACAAAGTTTGACCTATCGGAATTAGGTAAGGCGAGTCCTGTTTTTTGTAAATACTTCCTCCGTTTTAAAATATAAGATGTTTTAGCTTTGTGAATCAAATGTATCTAGATTACTTGTAGTATGTAGGTTCACTCAAGTTTAGAGTGAATCTAAACACTAAAACAAGTCTAGATACATTCTTTTCACAAACCTAAGACATCTTATATTTTGAAACGGAGGGAGTATATCATTGCAGTTAAGAGTAACGAAGCTGGCCTGTTGAAACTTGCATAAAATAAAATCAGGGCACTGTCTCCTGCGATCTTAATTAAACATCATTATCTCAATGACGGCTCTGGTAGTAGTTTGTTTAGTGATTGGCGGGAATATTGTGTTGAGGCGCCAAGACACGTGTAATCTATGTAATCTAAGCGGGGAATAAGTAATGTAATCTAAGCGGGGAATAAGTACCAAAACTAAACATTCGTTGAGGAAGTTATGTGTTTGTCTTAGGTCAGACAAAATTATACTCCCTCCGTCAAGTAAGTGACTTACCTTTGTCTAGATACGTATCTAGACACGTTTTATTGTCTATCTAAACAAAGCTAAGTCATTTATTGTGAAGGAAATAAAACTGAAATGAAACAATTGTACTCCCTTCGTCCAGAAATAACTGACTTTGGTTTTTCTAGATTCAAATATATCTAGACTCATTTTAGTGTATAGATACATTCGATTCTAAACAAACTCAAGTTGGTTATTTCTGAACGGAGGAATATATTATTTAGCATTAATGGAAAACTGAAGTGGTGGAAACGCTTACAGAGTCATGCGTCAGAGTGGTGTCGCAGTAATCGCAGTAATACCTGCAAGGGAATAAGGTGAGAGCCAATTCAAGCGAGAACGAGAGTAGTAACATGTTCAAGGGGAGAAGGCAAAACGGTCCTATGGCACTAAATAAGAGTTGTTATCATAAAACTATCAGTTTGATAGCTAAATTTTAAAAATCTACTAGTTTACGTTTTTTTATGAAAAATCTATCACATTTTGAGTCAGTTTTCTCAAATCGCACTAAACTCATCTTGATCGCAAATTGACATGGAAACTAGCAAGGCTAACCCACCTACAGTGCTGACGTGCTGACAAGAGACGACAGCCGTTAACCGTTAACGGTAGCTACAGGTAAATTTCAAAAAACTACTATTTTTCTGCTCAATATTTGAAAAACTACCACTTTTTAAAAAATATTCTGTTTATTTGCGAACGTCCAAATTTTTTGAATACAAATTCAAATGAAAAAACTTTTAATATAAAAAGTTCTTAGAAATGCTTGAATATTTCGAGTACAAACTTAGTTCACTATTTTGGATAATTAAAATATGCAAATAATTAAAATTGCTTCTATTACTAATGAAAACTTTGGAAATTCATTACTTTAATTATATAACTCTAAATAATATAAATAATACTCCATATGTCTAAATTTATTAGAAAAATCCAAGAAATTCCTTTTTGACATCCATCACGTATGAATAACTTATGTTCCTCTCGAATATTTTGATCATGTTTGCAAACCTAATAATAAATGTGTGCTATTTTATTTATTCTTGCATTTAAATGTATTGTAGAGTTATTGAAGCCACGTAAATTGAATGTATATGTTTTTTGGCCCATGTATGCGCAATGATCAAAATGAAGGAACGGAGCGTTGCTAGGTCTATCACTGGATTTTTCTTGTCGTAGTACATATGTGCATGTAGATGTACATGCGGTTCTTTCTTTCTTTTAAGATAAAAAATGTGTTTAAAAGATAGAAAAAGATGAAGGAAAAAAATGATAGCAGCTGAAAGGCGTGTGTCGGGTCAAGTGTTGCGAGTCGACAAGCAATTAATATATGCATGCATTGCTCGCGACAGGAACAAAAGAAGATAGTCGATCAATCACACTCACCTCCTTATAGGCGAGCTACACTGATTCTCATTTGAGAATGCCAATGTCCTTCACTGCGAACGTGTTTAGAAACATGATTCAGACGTACGTGGATTTTTATGGTCAGAGTTGTATAATAAACATATCAGCGAATCTATGATTCACGTATAATATATGCTAGAAATAAATTATTTGGATTTTTTTACTAAATTTATACATATTATTTATATTATTTGGATTTATATAATTAAAGTTATGAATTTCCAAAGTTTCTATTAGTAATAGAAGCAATTTTAATTGTTTGCATATTTTAATTATGCAAAATAGTGAACTAAGTTTGTATTCAAAATATTCAAGCATTTCTAAGAACTTTTTGTATTAAAAGTTTTTTCATTTGAATTTGTATTTAAAAGCTATGGACGTTTACAAATAAACAGAATATTTTTTGAAAAGTGATATTTTTTGAATATTGTGTAGAAAAGTGGTAGTATTTCGAAATTTACCCGCAGCTGCCGGTATCGGCTGCCGTCTCTCGTCGCCACGTCAGAACGGTAGGTGGAGCAGCCTTGTCAGTTTTCATGTCAATTCGTGATTAGAACAAGTTTAGTACGATTTGAGAAAACTAACTCAAATATGATAGATTTTTGCTATAAAAATGTAGACCGGTAGATTTTCAAAATTTAGTAGTTTTATGCTAACAACTCCACAAAACAATCGACCCATATAATCCACGAGCTAAATCACACGACCATCTACCCAGAAAACGGAGCCCCAACCGCAAGCTGATCTCTGACGGTTTATACCGGCGCTTCTATAGATAACCCAAAATGCAATTAATCAAACGGAAAAAACACCCGCACGCACGTTGGCCTACGCGGAGAGAGGATACAAGGAACAGGAGAGGCAAATACTCACCGAGTGTAGCATCCCAATTGTCTAACAATTGTAATGCTACTTGGTCTAGTAATATAATGGCCACTTCCTATATATAATTGTTGTTGCATCATAATTATATCATGCCCATGTCATCATGCCACCTTGCATTTGAGCATCATATAAAACCCTTTTTGGTTTGGTTCTTCTCTCATATGCATTGTTAATTGTATTTGCCTCTTGATATTGTATTTGGTTATTGATATATTGTTTAAATGCCCAAGTTGAGTTGGGGGCATATCTTTTATTCAACTCCATCACCTTTCTCTGCCACCACCTTATAATTCCACCATCCAACTAAATATGAGCTTTGCACTTTATTGGGTTTTACCTCTAGCTCATGTGGGTTGGGATGGATCCAATTCTATTTCCACATGCTCTCATCTTAGCATCATGTTGTTTTCACATTATTGATATGTGGAGCCACCTTTGCATGCATTATGAGTAGTGCTCCTTTTTCCTAGCTTTCATATGGATTATCATGGAATTATGCTCATGTTGGGATATTTTTGGGACTATTAAACATCTAGTGGAATATACACACTAGCAAGTCCCAATTATAATCAAATATGATCATCTCCATCTACTCCACTTGGAGCTTTCATTTAAATTCTTTTGCTTGGCTTTTGGGAATGCATAAGAATAATGCCATGCAAATATTATTGTTTTCACAAGAATAAGCATGGCATTAATTATTCTGCATGGGCCATGCAAGAACCACCACATTCTAGTCTTTTGGATTTTATTTGGTTCTTTTCTTGAGTGGATCTCCTCTCATCTCTCTCCCCACTCCTTTTGCTTGATCTAGTTTGGTCTTGCCAAAAATCCACCACCACATCAACCTCTCTCTTGTCCTCTCTCCTTACCCTAGCTCTAATCCACCCTCACACAAAACCTCACCTCACCCTCTCTCTCGGCTTCCCCCTCTCTCCCTACCAGGCAGGCCCCTCCACGTCTCACCCCTCATCTGCCCTCCCCACTCCTTTCTTTGGCTTCAAGACAAAGAGAAGAAGGAGGAGAGAATACCACCCGATCACCCTCCTCCTCACTTTTGCAAAGCCACCACCACCCCATGTGCTCCTTTCCTCTCTGCCTCACCCACCCAGATCCCATCCAGGAGGCGCCCAAGCCCCTCACCCCTTCCCCTTCTTCCTCCCAAGCCGCCATGGCCATCTCCTCCTCCTAAACCCTAGCCACGACTCTCGTCTTCATTCGGTGGACGCTGCCGATCTAGGAGTACCAGTACCTTTCCCGCTACCTCACCGCCGCCTCGACTGCAGCCTCGCCTCACGGAGCGTCGCCGTCGCCACCATGCCGAGAGGAAGCCGATGAAGCCGTCCACGAGCCCGGCGCCATATCCCCTCCACCTCCGCACGAACTACCACGCCGGCGAAACCACGGTGAGCCCCTGCGCCTCCCAGACACGTCCCCCTTCTTCCTCCTGCCCAGAGCTCCGCCTTCCGCGAAGCGCTCAAGGCCAGCGTCTGCTGGGCGGGCAGCCGCAGCCCCAGGTCCCCCCTGGCCCTCTGTTCCTCGTCGAAGCCCGGCCAGCACAGCCCACCCGTGGTTGCTCCTCGCACGAAGTTGTAGCCCCACGCCCCTCTTCGTTTTTCGTTTTTGTGGCGACGCGATTCGTCCAGCGTATGCGTCGCCATCGTCGTCGGAAGACGGCCAGTTTTCCGCCGCCGGCAGCACCTTGTCCGTCAGCGTGCAGCAGCCGATGTCCTTTTTGCGCTTGAGCCCCTGCCCTTTTTCCCTCGAACCGCCCCAGGAGCCCCACCTGTCAGCCCCGGAACATTCTTGCAAGAAAACCCCCCGGAAAATCCTGGCCATCACGGACAGACCCGTCCCCCACGCCCTGGATCGCCCACGTGTCAGCTGCCCGCTGGCCGCGCGCGCGCTGTGGCCCCGCCGCCTGGAGGCCCACATGTCAATCACGACGGCTGGGTGTACTCGCGGTGCAAAAAGTCCGGACCAGTCTCCGCCGTGTCGGCTATTGCTGAGTCAGCAACGGTCCCACCCGTCTGTGTCTGTGGCTAGGTCTGAGCGAGTACAAAATGTTTTCTACGTGCTGTTTAATTAAAACCTTTTCAAATTTGTTTTAAATTCAAATTCAAATCTGTTTTTAAATAACTTTCAAAATATAATTACAAATAATACATATAATATATGTTTCTGAACCAGAAAAATATGAGGAATTTAAATATGGCCTTCAAAATATATTTTGGACACTTTAATTTTCAAGTTGATTAAAATTACAATAAAATGCCCTTTTTCCTTAATTAATTAATAACTTTTGTTTTATAACTCCAAATTTGACAAATAATATGTCTAAAATGATCAGCTCGACGAGACCTTTCTGTTTATGCATTCCATGTTCTGTTTTGCAGCATGCATCATATAAATATAAAGATTACAGCAACTTATTGGAGTATAAAAATGTGACCAAAACTTAATAAAATGTTTATTTCTTGTATTCTACACCTCACCCATGCCATGCTACTTTAATGCCATGCAAATTGTGCATCATTCATCATGGCATGATTGTTTACTTGTCGTATTTTAACTCATATGCTTGTGCACTTTATTTATGTTGGCCCTTATTTGTTTGGTTCTTCTTCGAATAGACGCTGAGCAGGGGATATATCAAGAAACCCAGGAGCACTACCCAGATCCTTCTCTCGCTTCAACTGAGCTGCCAGGCAAGCACTACCACATGCTTGCATACATATAGTACCTATTGCCTCTATCTTATTCTTGCATCATTGAGTCGCGATCGCATTAAACTGAATCCCAAATACTGCATAGCCTTTACTTTTAAACCCCACCGAAGCTTGTTCCTCCATCCCATGAGCCATTACTACAGGAGTTGTTTGAGACATGCGGGTCGTAGAACAACATGTGTAGGGTATGTGAGTGTCTGATGGATAACGAGGTACCTATACAACTTAACTTGAGTAGTAATGGGATAACTAATGAAAGTGGCACCGGTGAGCAATATCTGCTATTTGGTTTTTCATGCTCACTTGTGTCCCGTAGGACCCCGAGTACTTGATTCCTGTTCCTTAAATATTCGCGCTATCCACATCCGGGAGGCTTATGGGACCCCGAGCCGATCTTGATTCATTCTTATTTCTTGGGGCCACAAGTAGTTTGGGACTTTATTACTATTCTTACTTATGCCATGCTTTTTGCTTAATTTAAATTGTGCGAGTCTGCACTTGTATGTTTAGGTTAGCGGAGTGTTTTTTGATATCGACAAGCCCAGCCACACTTTCGGGTTCCCGATCGTTCTGACCATTGACGCAAACCTTGAGTCCGTCTCGGAGCCGGCCAACTTCGTTGCGGGTAGCTTAATGGGGTGGCCCCCTGAAATATTTCTGAATCCTGTGATCGCTTTGTCGTGAATGCCTCGTTGGGTTTTGATTTGGTTTTTCCGAGGTTGATCGAGTGTGTGTTGCTATTTGTGCACCCCTGCAGGGTAAAACTTTCTGAAAGTCGTGTCCGCGGTTATGGACGACTTGGATCACAGTTTCTCGATCATAGACAAGTATAACTAAAGTACCGCTTTTAATTTGACTAAGTAACTGACTAGTAAATAGTGCAACACTCATGGAATGGATAATAAAACTGCCAACGGATGGGGGGTGTTCGTCCGCTTCCTCGTTGGTAAGCGAGGAGGAGGATGGATCTGTTAATATTACTGATATAACTGTTGTTATTAATTCATGGACATCCGTCTATCTTTGGTTAGGCGGATGGTTAGCGAGTATCTATAGACTTGTTAGGTATTATCTTGTGCTGCAATTGCGTCACCCAGGTTGTGTCTCCTTTAGAGGCATAAAGACTTGCCGAAAATTCCCTAGGGTCTCACACGATAAATTATTTGATTCAGATGAACAGTACACTCACGAGATGGATACCGGGTGGAGGAGACGACGATGGGCAGCGATCATTCGTGTAGAGATTCCGGAACGGGATCCGTGAGATCTGTGGGCGGGATGTGTTTATTATGGGGCATCTTATGCCGATTTGCTTCTTATCCGTACTCGGATCTTGTTTGCCGCTTCACTTTGATACTCGATGTTTGATGTATGAGGAGATATCCTAAACTATTATATCTATCTAGGACATTTGGATCTTGCCGTATGGCGTTGCAATATTTCTATTTCTTTTAGATGGAATGGCTCGAGGACTGTTGTATGGTGGCTTGCATACATACTCATTTGTGTATGTAGTTGATCCTTCGCCGATTACGCCGTTCTTGTCCCGATGTTTGGAAATGGTTAGGACGGTCGAAGGTCTACCTGTGAGTGGCATTTGGGCCCCACCGCACTATTTTAACCATTTCCGCTCATCCGAGCTTGTAACTAGGAGCGTAATTCACCGAGGTAGTTACAATTGGTATCGAGCCATCCCGCCTTCGTGGTCTCACCAAATGGTCGTTGTCGTCTAGCAAATATTTTTGGTAGCTATGTATACTAGGGAAAAACAAAACGCGAGAGTAGGACTGCTTCCATTTTTCTTCTTAACCACCCACCCTTTTCTGGTAAGGAAGTGTAACGTTTTCTATCCTCTTCTTAAATTCAAACTAGGATTCACGTGTTCTGGGTTTCCGTAGTACCATAGGTTGAGTGTGTGTGTGTGTGTGTAATTCCTTGTCTATCTGTTGTATCCAACATGTTATCTTTATCTGCCTTTGGTTATCAACTGTTGGTACATTCCATACTGACAGGCTTTTGAATACCGGCGCGATCTATCTGACTCCTTGTTAACCGGTGCCATCTTCTTAAGGGTGTCCTTCCTTCTAGAAACTCCACATTCTGTGAAACCATCAGTTGCTAATCGCTACCTGATAAGTGTTTTTGCGCATCTATTGGTATTTTAATGCCGAAAAATGCGAAAAAAAATTCTTTGATACATCTGTGCTTCCACACTCCTTTTCAGTCGTGTGTGAAACATTATCTATCTCCCTTTTATCAGCATGTCCATGCTAACTCATTCTTTTGTCACCGGCTCTTAATCCTAGAGTTTCTTTTCATCTCCAATTCTCTTGGGCTAATTACATAACATGTGTCGATCCGATGCTGGTGATTGTAATTTGGTTCTCGGCATAGCTATATGACACTTATCATGAGTGGAATATGGAAAATGCTATCAACTCTATCCTCCAAATGGTGACGGTTATCTCCTGTGATTTTGAGTACACCGCGATCATATCTATGCATATTCAAGCATCTTTGGCAATCCAAAGTTGCTCCAAGCACTACGGCGGTCTATCATCTGTCCATCATGCTACACATCCTTTTGAACCCCATATCTGCACAATTCTCCTGGATACGAGGGAATTGCATCTTTTCGTCTCTGATAGCTTTGCTTGAGGTATGAGCTATCATCGGTTCTTATCCAAGATCTCTTTATCTTTGTAACCGGTGCTCCGATCGACAATGTGAACCAGGTGACATCTCTTTTTCTTCCGAAGGACCAGATAATCTATTCTTCCAGTGCATCTTCTTCAACACGAACCCGTGCTCTTAATATTGATCTTTCTAAGAGCGTTGAGCTCAGAAAGTGTTTCGAGCATTTGTTCGTTCTCCCGCCTCTTGAACTTGGTATTCTGGGAATATCTTGTTAATCCATGGTGGTATATGTTGGTAATATGCTTTCCTATTCGATATCTATGGAAGGACATGGAAGATCATCTGTGTCTCTTTCTCTCGAGCTTCGTGAGCACCTTGCAGTGCAAAGTCTCAAAGTGAGAATTCTGACTTTTTGAAGTCACATATCTCGACCACGTCCTTCTGCTAAATACATTACTTCAACTCTGGAATCATCAAGTCCATTGTTAATTCCATCCTCCATCTTCAACCAATCCGGAGTTGTTCCTTGTTGGCAAGTTATCATTGTCGTTCCGCTGAATATTTCCTCAAGGTTGCTAAATCTCTCTCAATCATTTCAAGAAGAACATGGAGTTCTTTCACCTCAATCTCGTTAAGTAATCTCTTGAAACCCTCTCGCTCTATCGTCTATGCTCAATCCACCGGAGGCCATGAAGACCTTCCAGATCTTGTATTCCTTCTGTTCAAGTGGTGCTATCTTTTTCTATATCTGTGAAATTTTGCAGTTGTCTCCGTGATCTTCCTTTATATCTTTCCGGTGGCTTGGTACTTCCGACATGACGACAACATCATCATCTTTATCTATCTATGAATCCGGCGAATCGTTTGCATCTATCCTTGTTTTCTAACGGAGTTCTATGAGTTTTTGCCAACACCTTCAGTCTGTTTCGGTAGTTGGGTTGCATGATTTTCTTATTCATGTGCGGAGTAATGCTTTGAGTGCGGGATGGAGTAGCTACCATACCACTACTCTTATCATTCGCTCTTGTACATTGAATTGGTGAATTAATGTGATTTCACTCATTCCACGGAAGTTAGAAGTGGCCTTTATCCCTCGATACTTTTACTTCCGTCCTTGTTTTTCCGGAGTGCTCTCTCGAAGAAAGTAATCAATAATCTCTTGTTGGTGGTCTGTCTATTCTAGATGGAGCAAAATCTTCAATCATCTGGTGGGAACAGACGCAAACTCCTTTCTGTCCTCGTTATTCTACCGATGCTCGACATCCCCAAACAAGATGAAAGGAAACTATCTCTCTCTTTGTTTCATCAATTCTTTTCTCTGTGGTAAAGCCAATTATGGTTGATGCCATCAGCCGCAAATCTATTGCGTTAGCCTCAAGGCTAAAGAAAGCAATAAGTATCTCTACAATAAACTCCAGATCCTCCATATTCTTTGCTTCTCGGGATTCCACCATGATCTGGCTTCACATCCATCTCTGGAAGTTATATCTGCGCACCTAAATTGCGTGATCCTTGGTTCTTACCGGCCAAGAACAAATCGCGATGTCTAACTAAATCTTTACATTGTTATCAAGGGACTCTATTGTTTGAAGGCAATATTGTTTCCGAACTTCTTTTCTCAAATCCGAGAGAAGATACGATGCTATTGTAATAGTGGTTCAAAACCTCTCCAATCTAGCTCCTTTCTTCCGGCGAGACAAAGATTCATCCTCTCTCGTATCGGTAAATCTTTAATCTTAATGGTGTGTCTTTCTTTACCCATGAGACATCATCTTCTCCTTTTCTTTCACAAGTGGTTATATTCTTTTATCATGATTCTTGGGAAAACCGGAGCTATGCCCATCCTATCCTTCTTGTCTCACGACAATCCTTCAACTCTTCTAACCCGTTGTTTCTCAAGCAAAACGCAAGACTCGCAACAAGTCTAGCAAGTTTTGCAAGGTGTAGTGGTCGCACCATTCCGTTGTTCATCAACTTGGGAACGTGAAGATGAGCTCCGTGCCAAGTATCCTACCCTCTTTGTGTCTTCTTCTTATTCCTAGAATCTCGGGGCGAGATTCCTGTTTGGTGGGGGAGAGTTGTAGCATCCCAATTGTCTAACAATTGTAATGCTACTTGGTCTAGTAATATAATGGCCACTTCCTATATATAATTGTTGTTGCATCATAATTATATCATGCTCATGTCATCATGCCACCTTGCATTTGAGCATCATATAAAACCCTTTTTGGTTTGGTTCTTCTCTCATATGCATTGTTAATTGTATTTGCCTCTTGATATTGTATTTGGTTATTGATATATTGTTTAAATGCCCAAGTTGAGTTGGGGGCATATCTTTTATTCAACTCCATCACCTTTCTCTGCCACCACCTTATAATTCCACCATCCAACTAAATATGAGCTTTGCACTTTATTGGGTTTTACCTCTAGCTCATGTGGGTTGGGATGGATCCAATTCTATTTCCACATGCTCTCATCTTAGCATCATGTTGTTTTCACATTATTGATATGTGGAGCCACCTTTGCATGCATTATGAGTAGTGCTCCTTTTTCCTAGCTTTCATATGGATTATCATGGAATTATGCTCATGTTGGGATATTTTTGGGACTATTAAACATCTAGTGGAATATACACACTAGCAAGTCCCAATTATAATCAAATATGATCATCTCCATCTACTCCACTTGGAGCTTTCATTTAAATTCTTTTGCTTGGCTTTTGGGAATGCATAAGAATAATGCCATGCAAATATTATTGTTTTCACAAGAATAAGCATGGCATTAATTATTCTGCATGGGCCATGCAAGAACCACCACATTCTAGTCTTTTGGATTTTATTTGGTTCTTTTCTTGAGTGGATCTCCTCTCATCTCTCTCCCCACTCCTTTTGCTTGATCTAGTTTGGTCTTGCCAAAAAGCCACCACCACATCAACCTCTCTCTCTTGTCCTCTCTCCTTACCCTAGCTCTAATCCACCCTCACACAAAACCTCACCTCACCCTCTCTCTCTCGGCTTCCCCCTCTCTCCCTACCAGGCAGGCCCCTCCACGTCTCACCCCTCATCTGCCTGTTGGAGATATGCCCTAGAGGCAATAATAAATATAGTTATTATTATATCTTTGTGTTTATGATAAATGTTTACATTCATGCTATAATAGTATTAACAAGGAAACATTGATACTTGTGTGTTTTGTAAACTTAATTTGAAGTCCCTAGTATAGCCTCTATACTTCACTAGCTTGTTGGTTGATTAATGATTGTGGTTTCCCTATCATGAACATTGAGATGTTATCAACAACAAGATCATATCGTTAGGAGAATGATATGGTGGACATACTCCTATAGATAAGCGTAGCATAAAGATCAAGTCATTTCATTAGTTCAATTGCTATATGCTTTCTGATACATAGTAACCTAATTCCTTCGACCATGAGATCATGCATATCACCTTTCTGGATGGATGCTTTGATGACATCAAACACCACACCGTAATCGGGTGGTTATAAAAGTGGCATTGAGTGTTGGAAGGTATTGGTTGAAACACATGGATCAAGAGTGGGATTTGTCCATCCACATGACGGATAGATATACTCTGGGCCCTCTCGGTGGAATGTCATCCAATTAGCTTGCAAGCATGTGACTTGGTCACAAGGGATCACATATCACGGGAGCGAGAAAAGAGTACTTATCGATGCGAGGTTGAACTAGGTATGCGGAGATACCGCGATCATAACCTCGGGTAAGTAACATATCATGAGACAAAGGGAAATTGGTATCGTATGTAAGTGGTTCATTCGATCGCAAAGTAATCGTAGAAATATGTAGAGCCATATGAATTTCCAGATTCCTCTATTGGTTATTGTTAGGAGAAGTGTCTCGATCATGTCGCATAATTCACGAACCGTAGGGAGACACACTTAAGGATTCGACGTTGTTTGAGTAGTTATGGTATTATGAGAAAGAGACCGAATGTTGTTGAGTCTCGGATGGGATCCGGATATCACGAGGTGATCGGAATGGTCCGGAGAATAAGATTCATATAAGGAAAGTCCGTTTGAGTTCGGGAATGATTAGGTGTTTTCATCGGGAATGTTCTAGAAGGTTCAGGCTTGTCCGGCACTCAGGGGGGGGAGGGTACATGAATGTGTCATTGCTCATTGAATGATTGAATCATGTACTATGTGTTATTGCTGTCCCAAATAAAGGCTTAAATTGAATCCTAAAACAGAAAAGTCAAATGTCCAGTTTGAAAGTCAAGCGCCAAAACAAGAAACTGTGGGAAACAAGCAAGAGGAGTTGGAACCAACACGGAGGAGTAGGACTCCTCCAGGCGCGCCACCCTAGGCGAGTTGGGAGGACTCCCTCCCTCCTGGGCGCCAAGGAACACCCTCCCATAAAAGGAGGCGGGGCTCCTCCATAGACACTACTTTCTACTCTAGATCTCGGTTTAGAGCTGTTTTGGTTTAGAGCTTCTAATTGCTTTAGCCAAGTTTAGAGCCTTCTAATTGGTTTAGAGCCCTCTAATTGGTGTGTCTAATTACTAGGCCACTAATCCTCTCTCTCATAAGCTCCACCATACTGCACGGCTTAAGGCGAAGCCTGCGGGATCTCCCTCTACTTAGGTACCACGCCGTTGTCTTTAGGAATCGCGAGAGTGCTACAACCTCCATTTTCTTTGGAACAAGGGAGAGGAAGGTCTTCGTCGAGTACCGAGCGTGTGACCATTGCGGGGCTGCCGAACGTGGCGCTGGAAGGATCGTCTACGATCTTGAAATCGGAAGAGTAATCGACTACATCACCCACGAGAATCCGCTCTCGTTAACCACTTTGGAATCTTCGAGGGTGAGTTCTTCTATCGACTCGTTGCTACAATCTAGTAGATAGATCTTGGCTTGTTTGTTTGTGCGATAGAAAATTTTTGTTTTCCATGCTACGAACCCCTACGATGGTATCGAGCCGTGTCTATATGTAGATCTGTTGCCGAGTAGAACACAATGGTCATTGTGGGCGTTGATGCTTTTATTGTAGATTGCTTTTGTGTACTTTGCATCTTGCGGTATGTTGGGATGAAGCGGCCGGGCTAACCTTACATGACATCGTTCATGAGACTTGCTCCACGCTTGACATGTAACTTGTATTGCATAAGTGGCTGCGGGTGCATGTTTCTCCTAGCATAGTTAAGATCCAATTTACAACGGGTGATCAACAATGCTAGTATCAATGTTGTGGTTCTTGTTCGTAAGTTAGACGACACTTATTGAAAGCCCCAAACCACGTAAAATATGCAAAGAAAGTAGAAGCGTCTAACTTTGTTTTGCGGGGTGTCTGATGATGTGATATGGCCATGATTGTGATTATATTTGATGTATGCAATGTTCCTTATTGTAAGTCGACAACCCGGAGAGCCATATGGTTGTCTTTAATTTATGTTAAGACCTGCGTGTCTATTCAAAGTAGTTGTAATAGTTGAAGCGGTGGGCGACAACCATGGAGAAGCGTCATTGACCTTGATGCAATGCGGTGATGATGGAGATCATGTTCGTGCTTGAAGATGGAGATCGAAGGCACGAAGAAGAAAAACCATATCATATCACATATATATTGAATTGCATGTGATGTTAATCCTTTATGCATCTTGTATTGCTTAGTAGCAGCGGTAGCATTATAAGATGATCCCTCATGCACATCAATTTCAAATCATAAAGTGTTCACCCTTAGTTAGCACCGTTGCTAAAGCTTGTTGTTTGAAGCACCACGTGATGATCGGGTGTTCTAGATTATGCAAGTGTATACAACGTGAGCAAGCCAGATTTGCTCATGCAGAAACTAAGGTTTGATCTTGACGAGCCTAGCATGTACAGACATGGTCTCGGAACACGGATTACCGAAAGGTAAAGCATGAATCGTATAGTAGATATGATGAACATGATGATTGTTCGCCATTGAAACTATATCAACTCTCGTGATGATCGGTGTTGATGTAGTGGATTTGGTTCGTGTGATCACTAAAACAATGTGAGGGATATTGTTTTGGTGGGAGTTCACCTAGTTTAATTTCATTAATTAATTTGAACTCAATTTGTCATAAACTTAGTCTAAACTATTGCAAATATGTTGTAGATCAATGGCAGCCTACCATCAATTTTAATGCGTTCCTAGAAAGAAAAGTTGAAAAACAATGGAAGCAACTTCGGATTGGTTCGCAATTTGAGGATTGTCCTCACGGTGGTAATTTGACCTATGTCTTTGGATGCACATTTGGGTGACCCACTTGCGATTGCTTCGATGAAGTAAAGAATGTTTACCTCGCTCGGAAGAATCAAGACTCCATAGTTCGATGTGCTATCTTGTATGGTTTAGAATCGGAGCTTGAGAAAAGGTTTGAAGAGTCGGACCCACATGATATTGTCGAGGATCTCAAATTAATTTTTGAGACTCATGCGGCAATTGAAAGCTATGAGGCTTACGAAAAGTTCTTTAAGCGCAAGATGGAAGAGGCAGCTCCGTCGGTGAGCATGTGCTTAAGATGTGCAGGCATGCAAACAAACTTCAAAGCTTGGGTATTGTGATTCCTAATGCTTTGGGGATTTATCGTGTCCTCCAATCACTACCACCAAGTTACAAGAACTTTGTGATGAACTACAACATGCGAACATGAACAAGGCGTTGCTGAACTCTTTGCCATGTTGAAATCTGCGAAGTGGAGATCAAGAAAGAGCACCAAGTGTTGTTGGTCAATAAGACCACCAAATTCAAGAAAGGCAAGTCTAAGCAAAGGGACACTTCAAGAAGGGTGGTAAGAAAGCTACCACGCCGGGAAGAAGACCAAGGCTGGACCTAAGCCCTAACGAGTGCTTTTCTTGCAAGGAGAAGGTCCTTTGAGCGGAATTGCCCAAAGTACTTGGCGGATCTGAAGCGGCAACATCAAGAAGAAAGGTATATCGATATACATGTTATTGATGTGTATCTCACTAGTACTCGTAGTAGTGCACAGGTATTTAATCTTGGTTCGGTTGCTCATATTTGTAACTCGAAGCAGTCTTTGCAGAATAAGCGGAAGCTAGCGAAGAACGAGGTGACGATGCGGCGTGGGAAAGCGGATCAAAGGTTGATGTGATCGCGGTCGGCACACTACCTCTTCATCTACCATCGGGATTAGTTTTATACTTAAATAATTGTTATTTAGTGCTGCGTTGAGCATGAACATTATCTCGGGATCTTGTTTATTGCAAGGCGGTTACTTGTTTAAGTCGAGAATAATGGTTGTTCGATTTATATGAGTAATATGTTTTACGCATGCACCTTTGATAGATGGTCTATTCTTATTGAATCTCGATAGTGGAAATACACATATCAACAACATTGAGGCTAAGCGTTTGAAATCAGCGATAATTCGACCTATATGTGGCACTTTCGTCTTGGTCACATCGAGTGAAGCGTATGAAGAAACTCCATTCCGATGGACTTCTTGAATCACTTGATTTTGAATCACTTGAAAGATGCGAAGCATGTCGATGGGTAAAATGACTAAGACTCCATTTTACGGTATGATGGAGCGAGCTACGGACTTATTGGAAATCATACATACCGATGTGTGTGGTCCAATGAGTGTAGCATCATGTGATGGTTATCGTTATGTTCTTACCTTCACGGATGACTTGAGTAGATATGGGTATATCTATTTCATGAAACATAAGTCCGAAACTTTCGAGAAGTTTAAGGAGTTTCAAAGTGAGGTAGAGAATCAACGTAACAAGAAGATTAAATTTCTACGTTACGATCGTGGAGGTGAATATCTAAGTTACGAGTTTGGCGAGCATTTAAAGAAGTGCGGAATACTTTCACAATTGACACCGGGAACACCACAGTAATGGTGTGTCCGAACGTCAATCGAACTCTCTTAGATATGGTTCGTTCTATGATGTCACTTACAGTTACCGTTATCATTTTGGGGTTATGCATTAGAAACAACGCATTCACTTTAAATAGGGCACCGTCTAAATCCGTTGAAACGACACCGTATGAATTATGGTTTGGGAAGAAACCTAAATTGTCGTTCCTTAAAGTTTGGGGATCTGAAGCCTATGTAAAGAAGTTACTGAGGACAAGCTTGAACCCAAAGCGGAAAAATGCGTCTTCATAGGATACCGAAGGAAACTATTGGGTATACCTTCTATCATAGATCGAAGGCAAAACATTCGTTGCTAAGAATGGATCCTTTCTAGAGAAGGAATTTCTCTCGAAAGAAGTGATTTGGAAGGAAAGTAGAACTCGACGAGGTTGTTGAACCTTCTCTCGAAATTAGAGTAGCGCAAGACCGGAAGAAGTTCTGTGGTGCACCAATAAGGAGGAAGCTAATGATGATGATCATGAAACTTGTTGAAGTTGCTCTGAGCCTCGGAGGTCAACAAGAACTCGTACCACTCCAGTTGGTATGATTCCGTTATGAATGTCATGGTGGTGGACAACACCGATGACCGAGACATATGAGGCGATGATGAGCCCAGATTCCAATAAATGGCAAGAAGCCATGAAATCCGAGATTGGATCCATGTCGAAAACCAAGTATGGACTTTGGTGGACTTACCTGGGATGGCGGAAGGCTGTCGAGAACAAATGGATTTTCAAGAAGAAAAGATCTTGATGGTAATGTTCATCTATAAAGCTCGACTTGTCGCAAAAGGGTTTCGACAAATTCAAGGAGTTGACTACGATGAGACTTTCTTACCAGTGGCGAAGCTAAAGTCTGTGAGGATTATGTTAGCAATTGCTGCATATTATGATTATGAGATATGGCAGATGGATGTCAAAACAGCATTCCTCAATGGAGACATTGATGAAGAGTTGTATATGATGCAACCCAAAGGTTTTGTCGATCCTATAGATGCTAACAAGGTATGCAAACTTCAACGGTCCATCTATGGATTGAAGCAAGCATCCAGTTGGAATCAACGTTTTGATAAGGTAATCAAAAGTTTTGGTTTTATACAAACTTATGGAGAAGCTTGTATTTACAAGAAAGTGAGTGGGAGCTCTGTAGCATTCTTAATCTTGTATGTGGATGACATATTGTTGATTGGGAATGATGTAGACCTTCTTAATAGTGTCAAGGAATATTTGAATAATAGTTTTTCAATGAAGGATCTTGGCGAAGCTTACATATTAGGCATAAAGATTTATAGAGATAGATCGAAGCCAAATATCATTGTCACAAAGTACATATTTGGACAAAGTTCTAAAGAGATTTGGAATGGAAGAAAGCAAGAAAGGGTTCTTGCCCATGTTGCTCAATCGACCTTGAGTAAAACTCAAAGTCCGACATCGGCGTAAGATAGAGAAAGGATGAGTAAGACTCCCTATGCCTCAGCCATAGGATCTCTAATGTATGCCATGCTATGTACTAGACCGACATTGCATATCTTTGTTAGTTTAACTAGCAGATATCAAAGTGATCCAGAGTGGATCATTGGAATGATCAAAAACATCCTTAAGTACTTGAGAAGAACTAAGGATATGGTTCTTTCTTATGGAGGTGATGAACATTTCGTTGTTAATGGTTACACCGATGCTAGTTGGAACACCGATCCGGATGATTCTAAATCACAATGGGATACGTATTTATTTTGAATGGTGCGGCGATTAGTGGAGGTGCAAAGCAAAGCGTTGTGGCGAGATCTTCAAGCGAATCGGAATACATGGCCGGAGGCTTCACAAGAAGCGATATGGATGAAGGAGTTCATTACTGAGCTGGGTGTGGTTCCAAGTCTACTGGACCCAATGTCTATCTCTTGTGATAACATGGGCGCCATAGCCAATGCGCAAGAACCAAGGTCACACAAGAAGTCAAGCATATCAAGCTGCGTTTTCACGCTATTCGAGAACATATCCGGGATGGGGATATAAAGATTTGCAAAGTACACAGATCTGAATGTGGCGGATCCGTTGACTAAACCTCTCCCGAGGGCAAAACATGACCAACACCAAACTGCCATGGGTGTTCGGTATATTACCATGTAATCTAGATTAGATGACTCTAGTGCAAGTGGGAGACTGTTGGAGATATGCCCTAGAGGCAATAATAAATATAGTTATTATTATATCTTTGTGTTTATGATAAATGTTTACATTCATGCTATAATAGTATTAACAAGGAAACATTGATACTTGTGTGTTTTGTAAACTTAATTTGAAGTCCCTAGTATAGCCTCTATACTTCACTAGCTTGTTGGTTGATTAATGATTGTGGTTTCCCTATCATGAACATTGAGATGTTATCAACAACAAGATCATATCGTTAGGAGAATGATATGGTGGACATACTCCTATAGATAAGCGTAGCATAAAGATCAAGTCATTTCATTAGTTCAATTGCTATATGCTTTACGATACATAGTAACCTAATTCCTTGACCATGAGATCATGCATATCACCTTTCTTGGATGGATGCTTTGATGACATCAAACACCACACCGTGAATCGGGTGGTTATAAAAGTGGCATTGAGTGTTGGAAGGTATTGGTTGAAACACATGGATCAAGAGTGGGATTTGTCCATCCACATGACGGATAGATATACTCTGGGCCCTCTCGGTGGAATGTCATCCAATTAGCTTGCAAGCATGTGACTTGGTCACAAGGGATCACATATCACGGAACGAGAAAAGAGTACTTATCAAGATTGAGGTTGAACTAGGTATGCGAGATACCGACGATCATAACCTCGGGTAAGTAACATATCATGAGACAAAGGGAAATTGGTATCGTATGTAAGTGGTTCATTCGATGCAAAGTAATCGTAGAAATATGTGGGAGCCATATGAATTTCCAGATTCCTCTATTGGTTATTGTTCGGAGAAGTGTCTCGATCATGTCGCATAATTCACGAACCGTAGGGAGACACACTTAAGGATTCGACGTTGTTTGAGTAGTTATGGTATTATGAGAAAGAGACCGAATGTTGTTCGAGTCTCGGATGGGATCCGGGATATCACGAGGTGATCCGGAATGGTCCGAGAATAAGATTCATATAAGGAAAGTCCGTTTGAGTTCGGGAATGATTCCGTGTTTTCATCGGGAATGTTCTAGAAGGTTCGGATTGTCCGGCACTCGGGGAGGTACATGAATGTGTCATTGCTCATTGAATGATTGCATCATGTACTATGTGTTATTGCTGTCCCAAATAAAGGATTAAATTGAATCCTAAACAGAAAAGTCAAATGTCCGGTTTGAAAGTCAAACCGCCAAAACAAGCTGTGGGAAACAAGCAAGAGGAGTTGGAACCAACTCGGAGGAGGTAGGACTCCTCCAGGGCCAGCCGACCCTAGGCCGAGTTGGGAGGGACTCCCTCCCTCCCAGCGCCAAGGAACACCCTCCCATAAAAGGAGGCGGGGCTCCTCCATAGACACTACTTTCTACTCTAGATCTCGGTTTAGAGCTGTTTTGGTTTAGAGCTTCTAATTGCTTTAGCCAACAGTTTAGAGCCTTCTAATTGGTTTAGAGCCCTCTAATTGGTGTGTCTAATTACTAGGCCACTAATCCTCTCTCTCATAAGCTCCACCATACTGCACCGGCTTAAGCGAAGCCTGCGGGATCTCCCTCTACTTAGGTACCACGGTTGTCTTTGCTTGGAATCGCGAGAGTGCTACAACCTCCATTTTCTTTGGAACAAGGAGAGGAAGGTCTTCGTCGAGTAATCGAGCGTGTGACCGATTCTGAGCGCTGCCGGAGCGTATACTGGAAGGATCGTCTACACGATCTTGAAATCGGGAAGAGTACGACTACATCACCCACGAGAATCCGCTCTCGTTAACCACTTTGGAATCTTCGAGGGTGAGTTCTTCTATCGACTCGTTGCTACAATCTAGTAGATAGATCTTGGCTTGTTTGTTTGTATGCGATAGAAAATTTTTGTTTTCCATGCTACGAACCCCTACACTGCCCTCCCCACTCCTTTCTTTGGCTTCAAGACAAAGAGAAGAAGGAGGGAGAGAATACCTACCCGATCACCCTCCTCCTCACTTTTTGCAAAGCCACCACCACCCCATGTGCTCCCTTTCCTCTCTGCCGCCTCACCCACCCAGATCCCATCCAGGAGGCGCCCAAGCCCCTCACCCCTTCCCCTTCTTCCTCCCAAGCCGCCATGGCCATCTCCTCCTCCTAAACCCTAGCCACGACTCTCTCTGTCCTTCGCTGTTCCGGTGGACGTCAAGCCGATCTAGGAGTACCAGTACCTTTCCCCGCTACCTCACCGTCGCCCTCGACTGCGGTAGTGCAGGCCTCGCCGGGCGTCGCCCGTCGCCACCATGCCGAGAGAGGAAGCCGATGAAGCCGTCCACGAGCGGCGCCATATCCCTCCACCTCCGCACGAACTACCACGGCGAAACCACGGTGAGCCCTGCGCCTCCAGACCGTCCCCTTCTTCCTCTGTAGTAGCTCACGCCTTCCGCCTGCCGCGCCAGCGTCTGCGTCTTGGCGGGCAGCCGCAGCCCCAGTCCCCCAGCCCTCTGTTCTCGTCAAGCCGGCCAGCCCACCCCGTAGTTGCTCCCGCACGAAAGTTGTAGCCCCACGCTCGTCCCTCTTCGTTTTTCTTTTGTGGCGATTCGTCCAAAGCGTGTCGCCATCGTCGTCGAAGACGGCAGTTTTCCGCCGGCGGCAGACTTTGTCCGTCAGTGATGATGTCCTTTTTGCGCTTGAGCCCCTTCCCTTTTTCCCGCCTGAACCCGCCGTCCCAGGAGCCCCACCTGTCAGCCCCGGAACATTCTTGCAAGAAAACCCCCCGGAAAATCCTGGCCATCACGGACAGACACGTCCCCATACTGGATCGCCCACGTGTCACCTTTGCTGGTGGCCCCCCGCCGCTGGAGGCCCACATGTCAATCCACGGTGGGTGTACTCGCGTGCAAAAGTCCGATCTCCGCCGTGTCGGCTATTGCTGAGTCAGCAACGGTCCCACCCGTCTGTGTCTGTGGCTAGGTCTGAGCGAGTACAAAATGTTTTCTACGTGCTGTTTAATTAAAACCTTTTCAAATTTGTTTTAAATTCAAATTCAAATCTGTTTTTAAATAACTTTCAAAATATAATTACAAATAATACATATAATATATGTTTCTGAACCAGAAAAATATGAGGAATTTAAATATGGCCTTCAAAATATATTTTGGACACTTTAATTTTCAAGTTGATTAAAATTACAATAAAATGCCCTTTTTCCTTAATTAATTAATAACTTTTGTTTTATAACTCCAAATTTGACAAATAATATGTCTAAAATGATCAGCTCGACGAGACCTTTCTGTTTATGCATTCCATGTTCTGTTTTGCAGCATGCATCATATAAATATAAATATTACAGCAACTTATTGGAGTATAAAAATGTGACCAAAACTCAATAAAATGTTTATTTCTTGTATTCTGCACCTCACCCATGCCATGCTACTTTAATGCCATGCAAATTGTGCATCATTCATCATGGCATGATTGTTTGCTTGTCGCATTTTAACTCATATGCTTGTGCACTTTATTTATGTTGGCCCTTGTTTGTTTGGTTCTTCTTCGAATAGACGCTGAGCAGGGGATATATCAAGAAACCCAGGAGCACTACCCAGATCCTTCTCTCGCTTCAACTGAGCTGCCAGGCAAGCACTACCACATGCTTGCATACATATAGTACCTATTGCCTCTATCTTATTCTTGCATCATTGAGTCGCGATCGCATTAAAAGCTGAATCCCAAGTCTTGCATAGCCTTTACTTTAAACCCACCAAGCTTGTTCCTCCATCCCATGAGCCATTACTACAGGAGTTGTTTGAGCCATGCGGGTCGAGAAAGCATGTGTAGGGTATGTGAGTGTCGATGGATAACGAGGTACCTATACAACTTAACCGAGTAACAATGGGATAACTAATGAAAGTGGCACCGTGAGCAATATCTCTATTTGGTTTTCATGCTCACTTGTGTCCGTAGGACCCCGAGTACTTGATTCCTGTTCCTTGAATATTCGCTATCCACATCCGGGAGGCTTATGGGACCCCCACAGGCGAGCTTGATTCATTCTTATTTCTTGGGGCCACAAGTAGTTTGGGGCTTTATTACTATTCTCACTTATGCCATGCTTTCTGCTTAATTTAAATTGTGCGGTACTGCACTTGTACCTATTTAGGTTAGCGTAGTGTTTTTGCGGTATCGACAAGCCACACTTTCGGTTCCCGATCGTTCTGACCATTGACGCAAACCTTGAGTCCGTCTCGAGCCGCCAACTTCGTTGGGTAGCTTAATGGGGTGGCCCCCAAATATTTCAATCCTGTGATCGCTTTGTCGTGAATGCCTCGTTGGGTTTTGATTTGGTTTTCCGAGGTTGATCGAGTGTGTGTTGCTATTTGTGCACCCTGCAGGTAAAACTTTCAAAGCCATGTCCGGTTATGGGCGACTTGGAGCATTTCTCGATCATAGACAAGTATAACTAAAGTACCGCTTTTAATTTGACTAAGTAATCGACTAGTAAATAGTGCAACACGATGGAATGGATAATAAACTGCCAGGATGGGGGTGTTCGTCCGCTTCATCGTTGGTAGCGAGAGGAGGATGGATCTGTTAATATTCGATATAACGTTGTTATTAATTCATGGACATCCGTCTATCTTTGGTTAGGCGGATGGTTAGCAGTATCTATAGACTTGTTAGGTATTATCTTGTCTGCAATTGCGTCACCCAGGTTGTGTCTCCTTTAGAGGCATAAAGACTTCTTGAAACCCCTAGGGTCTCACGATAAATTATTTGATTCGGATGAATGTACACTCACGAGATGGATACTGGGTGGAGGAGACGGACGATGTGGGCAGCGATCATTCGGTGTAGAGATTCCGGGAACGGGGATCCGTGAGATCTGTGGGCGGGATGTGTTTATTATGGGGCATCTTATGACGATTTGCTTCTTATCCGTACTCGGATCTTGTTTGCCGCTTCCGCCTGATACTCTGATGTTTGATGTATGAGAAGATATCCTAAACTATTATATCTATCTAGGACATTTGGATCTTGCCGTATGGCGTTGCAATATTTCTATTTCTTTTAGATGGAATGGCTTGTATGGTGGCTTGCATACATACTCATTTGTGTATGTAGTTGATCCCTTCGCCTGCCGATTACGCCGCCCGTTCTTGTTCCGATGTTTAGAAATGGTTAGGACGGCCGAAAGGTCTACCTGTGAGTGGCATTCGAGCCCCACCGTACTATTTTAACCATTTCCGCTCATCCAGGCTTGTAACTAGAAGCGTAATTCACCGAGATAGTTACACCGAGGCATCGCGGCGGCGGTCGGGGACGGCGGATGAGGACGACGGGCAGAACGTACCGAAGAGCAGGCTGGATCCAACTCCTGATCTGATCTGCGTTAAGAGTACCTCCGAAGCTGCTCGAAATCTCCGGTATGTGCAAATAATTTAGACTTATGATTTGACATAAAATATACATAACGAGCATCAACAACTTGCGATGCGACCATGTATAAAACTCCCAAACTCCAGGCGAAAAAAAAACAGCCAACTAGCTCGTAACATTTTACATGCAAGAAGCCAGAAACAAGCAACAACTTGCTATAAGGTTTCTACCGTGTTGATGATACAAAAATCCTAGCATTTCTATCTCTGTACAGAAAGCAGTTGTAGCTCAGCTGATCAGGTCCAGAGTTCGCCCCTATTAAATTTTTACAATGCTCATACTAACTAGCCGGTCAAACCGGGGTGCAGCGGTCAGATCACGGTTCTGATGGTTTATTCTAATTAAACCGTCGGTCTGGTCCGGTTTTAAAACTATGATCAGGAGACAGCCCCTGCAGCCCGGAACCCAGGGGCACGAGGGTTATCTCATATGGGAATGGTTCTTCATAGTCCAAGTGTTACTGAGCTCTGAATGTGTGCTATACATAAGCAAAGATTCCAATCCTCGGATATTGAGTCCATTAGGTGCATTTTCCGCGTAATTGTTCAGCTCCTTTGGACTTTAGCTGCTGAACGTGCATCACGTTCTCTATTCTGCAGTATCTACGGTATGCCATCTCTGTTTGCATCTGAGTGACTTAGTGAGATGTGCATCGCGTGAATTAGATACGCATGACACCTTATTCCTCCATGAAATGGTCAGTGATATAATTGCTACACAAAGCAGTGGTGGTGTTGGTACCATATCTTCATCGACCTCAGACTTGATGGATACAAATAGCACCTTCTATACGCCCTAAGAATGTGCTAAACCCCAGGGCAGGTCTTCACCTGTACTTTGACCCGCCGTGTGTTGCTGACATGTGGAGCCAGAACCTACATGCCTGCAACGCAGGAAAAGACAAATTATCTGGTTCGGCGGTACAACTTACCAAGGGAACAGAAAACAACACAAAAGGAATGCAAATTGTTAGTATAACAAAGCATAATTTATCTGTAATCTTCTCGCAGCACATCAATCTCATATACCTTCAGCGTTTTTTTTATCTCATTTCTATCTTTTCTAGCATCGCAACTAGAATCTTACAGGTAATAGTTCCATATATCAGTTTGTTACCAAAACTCTGCTCTTTAGGCTTAGCGGTAATATCAACACAAAACCATCAACAAAATGAACACCGCCGGTGCGATGAATTAGTGAGCTATAAAATTATCTGCAAGTCTGCAAAACGCACTAGGTGAATCTTCTAGGCGTATCATAATCTATGCCGACGTCACTAGCATCTTCCACTATATGCAGTCCCTTCTATGTCTCTGTTTTCGAGTAATAGATCGACCCAGCCGGACCCGCCGCGCTGTGAGAGCATCTAGCAAGATATCCAGCGAGCACTCCACCGCCTCAGCTTGCCCTTCCAGATCGAATTCACTGAGCTCAGGCCGCATATGCAACTCCGAGAGGAGACCAGCTGCGGCTGCTGCGGTACAGGTACGATCCCATGCTGGCTGAGGTCTGTTTTGACAGAAACGTGTCAGCAGAAGTAAAATTTAGAGACACAGGAAACCCACCAATATGGACATGAAAGTGTAGCTCACTGCTCACCGCAGTTTATGCATAACCGAGGCACTGAGCATAGACAGTGAGATACAAGGTATGTCTTCCTCCCCCCATATTGCAGTCCACCTCTCCTGTAAACCACAGATATTAGAATCCAGCTGCACTTGTTAGTTTCACATGATTCAGTGCCGCTTTCATTCAAAGCAATTTTTGCAGGAAATTTGGAGGATCAATCCTAGGAAATTTTCAAACATGGGTTGTTTGATTTGTAGAATTGAATCCTATATGAATTTTCCTAGGATTGCATTACAATACATTTTGTAGTAAATTTTCTATCTACTGATCTTTTAGAATCATTATTTTGTTTTGGTTCATTCAAACAACTTAGGTGCAAACACAACCATGTAGGAATCAAGTGAATATGACATTGCAATCCTGCAATTTTCATGTTACTACATTTTTTAAATCCCACAGATCAACGAGGCCCTAGTATACGAGAAAATACCTAGTGGAACCGAGTGAAAATCAAGTTAAACTATGTTTCATTTTAAAAAAAAATTCTTTAAAAAAATAGTGTTGGGGAGGTGATGTCCTACAAGCATATAAAATTTTAAGATTGGGAGGTATGAAGAAACAAATTCAGCAATGAATAGTGAAAAACAATACAACATCACTATTCATGTATAATTTTTCTTTTATTACCTCCCGAAAGAATAGGAGTTTGAACTTGCAATTTCACATTTTAAAGAAACACCACTTTTCTTTATTTTTTGAAAAAAATTGAAAACCTCCCAAGGTGTTCCCATGGATTTATCATCGTAACTTGGTTTCCACCGATAATTCTCCTGGTATGCACCCTTGCTTATCACTAGCTTCAACCAATCAGATAGAGGCTTATGTGCCATACTGTGTGTGGCTGTGGCCTGGACATGCTTTGTTGATGCATCAGCTGCCATCTATATATTTGCCACTGGCTGAGAAATAGCATAAAACTGTGGACCACCATTGTAGCCTGAGAATTTATAGAAAAAATTGCACTTTCTACACTCAAGTGTTTTTAGCACTTTTGCCAACCTTTGAATGATAATGTTGTCGTCTTAGTGGTGACAGACCAAAGGCTGCACATATCAGGATCATATGTGGCAAGATTGGTATTTCTGTACTTTTATTGGACATCCTTCTTAATAAAACTGTTCCATGCTGCTTGTGCACAAATAAATATTGAGACCATCAGCCTGATCGCATTTCATTTTGAAGTTTGACTAATAGGAATTACAATTTAGTATGTTGGATGGACTATCGACACCTCTTGTCGCTACGACCAAAAGGACATCTTATAGACCATCTACCTTCACTTTTTATGGCTGATGATTAGTCTTTAGAGTTGCTATGTCCATAAATAAAATACTATTTGATAACCCGGTGGTCTTTACGTGCAAAGAATGCTTAAGAGTTGGAGCATACCGAGTGTCACCCACAATCAAAGTTCACAGTATCAGTTTGATTGCGTATTCAGTAACACCTCAACCATTGTGGAGCTAGCATTAGTTATGTATCTCATAGTTATGTTAGGTATGCTCCAATACATATTTGTAGTGTTGCATGGCCATTAAAGTCCAACAGTATCCATGAACATGGTTACAGTTCCAAAGCTCAACCATAATGTGCAAGATAATGATGCTGCCATGCCGGACCGTTCCCGTCAGCTCCTCTGCTTGGCACAATATTCAAATTCGACATCCATGTCAGCACGCCTCGACACACCCATTCCTCATTCCCACCTACTTTCCCCTTGTTTGAAAGGAGTACACAATAAAGGGAAATGACGAAGCTTACCTGAATGGCTGAACTACATTTGTTTTATGTAAACCAAGATTGCCTCTAAATAGGAACACTGGTTTTTCAAGAGGAGGCAGACACAAACTAATAGGAGTGCAGTATGCTGAATGGGGAATGAACTGAATTATACCTTCAGCCTTCTATATAACGCAGCAGAGTTACTCCAGGTACCATCAAGCAAAACCAAGTTAAGAGGTTCACGTTGTACTCCCTACAGTACAAAAGGTAAGTAGTTACTATCTACTAAAACGGTGACATCTCGCCACATCATGTTACTTCTACCATGAAAAGTTATCTCTTCTCTTACAGCATAAAGACATAAACCTAGTATACATTCAAAGAATCAGGTCAATATCAACATTCAATATTTAACATAATAATAATAAAGAGCTGATAAATAAACCCCAAGTGTGACATAATAAGACCGTATTGCTTACACAATAAATATTTCTGAACACTAACAGCGGGTTTGTAACAGTTCCAAGTCATGGAATACACATTTAAGGAAAAGAATAGCATACCACCTCCTGAAGGCCAGCATTCAAGGTCAAATCATCAAATTTAAGATCCTTGACAGACTTGGGGGTTGCACTCTTATTTGGGTACAGAAATGAGACCTTGTCCTTTCCTGGAGAACAAAATCAAAACAGAAACAAACAGTATTTAAATGCCAAGAACATGAATAACCATACATATCCAAGTTGAGGATAGACAGATCAATACTGCAATCTTCACCGGAGCACAAGTAATTAAACAGAATATTCCCCTAAAAAGTAATTAAATAGGAACCACACAATATTTCATCCCTGGTAACATGATCAAGCATTAATAGATGCAATCTGCATTTGTTTGTGTGAAACATCAACTTCTGAGATTCTGTCATCCTAAATCAATGCAACTGCAACAATTGATTCAGTTCAACAGCTATAAAAAATAGTTCACAAACTCAGTGCACTGGCGGACAGACTCACAGTGATTAAAACAAAAGGACCAAAGTGGAAACTGGAAACAGAAAAGGAATGCCAACA
This sequence comes from Avena longiglumis, assembly GCA_030063025.1. Lineage (NCBI taxonomy): Eukaryota > Viridiplantae > Streptophyta > Magnoliopsida > Poales > Poaceae > Avena > Avena longiglumis. Next base: position 476,299,041 of record CP125977.1, read on the forward strand.
ATGCATGGAGTTCAGTAGAAACAATGCACTAAGGAAATCACAAACCAAAAAGTCGTCTTGGATGTCATTTGTCCAATTTGAAGCTGCTATGGATGTGGGATCAAAAGCAACAAAAGACAAGGCACATACTATTTGCACTGATTAACTGTAGCATGCCTCGGATCATTTGATTGGAAGGTTATACCTTGATTTAGTTAGCTGCATGCTTATGTCATAACTTGGTGGTCCAATCTTAATAGTTGTGTATTTAAAAGATTTCTTAATCAGGGGTAGGTTCTTCAGTGATCAAGCCATGCATCTATGTAAGGGTGGGCTATCAGTTAAGCAAGACATAGAAAATGAGCAAGTTAAAGGTCTAACAAGTTCTCATCCCAAGCAAGAATCCACATGTTTTGCTTATCAAAAGGTGGTTTTGGGATTACCTGAACGCTGGAATGCATCCCACATGATATCTTCATGCTCTTGGATGCCAAAAAGACACAGGGACGCAGCTTGGATGCCAAATACTTGCCAGAGTAACTTGCCAGTGTTGTTTTGCCGCAAGAAGTCCTGAAAGAACAGAGATGCTCACACAATCCAAAGAAAGGATAGAGCCGCAAACATAGCATAAAATCTTCGGACTGACCTTTGGATGCATGTATAGCCAGAATCTTATTCCCCTCCACAAATCGCAAGGAACAAGTTTTGAGCACATACAATCTTCCATGGGTAACCAGCACTGCAATTTTGGAGATCAGCACATCAGGGAAACTCTTGGAATGAAGATGAGTGCAGAAGTGTATGCAAAAACAAGCTTCAGTTCAGTAAACCATTAAACCCGAATTGCTGCATTGTGTATAAAAATTGGATTGACTCGTAGTCGTAGGCTACCTTTTGGCACAGATACCCCCTGCTCCCGAGCAGACGGCAGCCAATCTGCCGGGCGGAGTAGTACTGCAACTTCTGGTCGGAGTCGGGGAGCGTCTCGTAGACAGCCCTGTGCTTCCTGTCCTCCACGTCCTTGAAATCGCCCTAGGAGTGGGGGTAAAACCAAGCCATGAATTCACTAGCATTCAAGTCGTTTCGATTCCTGCTGCGTCGAGCACAGGAGCAACAGAACCCTCTGGATCAGGCAGGGGGTTGAAGAAAAAGACATTTACCTTCAGCTTGGAGCCGACGCCGCCGAAGCGCATCTTCTCGCCGGCCACGAACTCCATGTCGAGCAGCTGGCGGACGACGTCGGCCACCACGGCCGGCAGAGGCGCGGAGGTGCCCCACCGCTGCCACTCCCCCGTGCTCACATCGCCGCCGTCTCCAGCGCCGGCGAGCCCGGGGAGGGGTTCCTCCTCCGCCTCCTCCTCGCCCGCTGTCTCGGCGGGGAAGACCATGAGGGAGCGCGCGGGGGTGGGGCGGGGACGCGGAGGAGGCGGAACTGGCGAGTGGGGAAGGAGGGCTAGAGGGCGGGGGCTGGGGAGAGGGAGGCGGCGGTGGAAGGCGAGGGCACGGATGGAGGCGGGAGGAGCCAGCATTGCCGCTGCTGTTTTTTATTGCTCCTCAATACTAGGGGGACAACATTCAGAAACACTGAAATGGTGGCGTTTTAGATATTTCCTTTTTAATATAAAAACCAATTCTTTTGGCATTTGAAACTTATTAGACTCTGTTTGAAAGCAATTTGAAACTTAGGCTTTGTTTGGGAGCAACCGCTTTTTAGATCATTTCCTTTCACAATTTGATTTCTTGCCCCAGATCTAGTATAAAAAAAGGAACTTGCCCGAGCCGTGTTAGAGCATCTTTAGCTGATTCCATAAAAAGATAGCCCTTAAAGCGATAATACACGCCACCGTAAACGTATTTAAGAGTTTAAAACTTAGCTGAAAAGAACACATACTGTAAATCCTGATCTGTACAGGGCCCGCGATTTTCTTTTTTTCTATCTTCTTCCTTCTGGTGGCATGACGTTGCCCCTGCACCATCCCGATGCCGCCCCTGCGCCGCCCAACGCAGCCCCTAGTATCGCCTCCCAGGACCGTCCCCAGCGCCACCCCTCCCCCGCGCCTCCTTGGCCATGCGCCGCCAGACAGCACCGCCTTGGCACTAGCACTGCCCCGCCAGGGCCTGTGCATCCTCTTCTCCGACGAGCACCAGCGTTAGCTTTTCTACCTGCCACGGCCGATTCCGACGAACAACAGCCGATTCCAAGAGTATCGGCCTTTCTTGGTAGGCTGCTATCTATCCCGGGCCGACATTAGTTGAGGTTCGCCGGAATTTGGATGGATTTGGCGGTGGTCATTCGGAGGAAGGAAAAACTACCTAAAAATTAGAGTGCATTTACCTTGGAGCAAATTAAGGCCAAGGCATGGGAAAGTTAATTTTGTTTCATCAGGCAGTTTCATAATATGGTTCATCGTCATCACTAGAGACCGACATCAAAGCACCTGTAGTCTATCCTCAAGCATCGGCAACAATATTTCGACATCTTTACTAACATGGACATGGATATAGATCACAAACATCCTTTATCGCATAACAGTCAACCGGACCTAAAACTTGGCAACCACGAAGAAGATAAGGGGACAGTAAGAGAGGAGCACTTCTAGGAATCCCTGGTGTTTGCAGCAAAAGCCTGGAGCGCACGCTCCGCTGATGATGCGATAGCCAAAGTTGTTGATGACGTCCATGGTGCGGTCATGCACGTCCGCGGGGAGGCGGTTGGTATCCATGACGCCATAGGGACGTGCGAGGCTCGATGCCTCAATGATGCTTGCTCGTCATTCATGAAGGGATGCCACGGTAAAGGGGGCGGTCGTAGACGACTTGGAGGTGATGGGGAGAAGGAAGGTGAAGAGGGGAGGGGATCTGCGGTGGGCATGGGAAGACGGAGCTGGAGCGGGATAGTGCGGCCACGACAACCATGGATGGCAGCTGGATTCGAGTGGGCGGCATGAGGAGGGTGCAAGGAGTACAATGTGCACATCGGGAGAGAGAGTTCAGGCGACAATTTGATCCATGGAATCAGGATGTGCGAAGGAAGACGCGGGAAGTACCTATTTTCATTTGCATGTGGAGTGCGACCAGTCATTCTAAAAACTAAGTGTAGACCACATAACGGATTAGGTAATCCTAATTGTTAGATTGAGTTTAGCGGTTCTAATCGTGTGGTGGCAATAAGCCCATATTTCTTGTGTGGGGTGCATTTAGAAAGATAATGTTTGATATAGTAAGTAGTAGAGATTTAACCATCGTATTGTTGTAGCTCAAATCTGAACCAATACTGCTGAATATATAACGACTAAGGGTTGGCTAAAGTCGGGGTATAAGAGCATCTCCAGCAGTGGCTGGATATTCTGGCGCAATAAATCTTCGACGTAGCACGCGCGAAACAGATGCAGCGCATGACGACAGCGCGTCCTTCGCCAAAGGCGGTAAACGGCGTTGCAAAATAGAGCGCCAAAATAGCTGATGGCTATGAAATATAGCCATCCACATCCACATTTAAACTAGATATTATTCATACTTTTGATAAAATATCTCTCTAAACCCTGCCACTAATGTCTAATGATCAAAGGGTTATGCAATCTTGTCTTTCCATTTTTTCCTGCGCAGGAAATGACGTTTGATGATGGGAATCACAACATTAAAGTCAAAGATACGAGACTTCCAACAGTCCAAAGAAATCAGGGGTCATGAAGAGGAACCAGTACCTTTAACAACCAACTATATGGCGGGAATAAAATTTCGGCTGTATAGTTTCCACCGACACCGCTAGGTCAAACAGAACAACTTTCATGAAGGGACCCCTATATAAAGAGACCTCTAGTGACGAGAAAAGGGAGAGCCAAGCCAGAAAACACAACATCAAAGAGTCGCCAGAGGAATAGATCTGGATCCAATCTCACAACCCTTCTCCACCATCATAGTCATAGTCCACCACTTATAATAGTAGATCTCATCTCCAATTGACGACACTGTAAGACTATTACTATCAATCTCATGATTTCTGATACAATGTTTATGATTGTTGATCTCATCTCTATGTGTGAGTAATTCTTCTTGGGCTAAGGGCTTCAGCCTAGCCATGTAGTTTGTGCATGTTATTTATCATAGATGGGATCATATATTAGTTTGTACGATATGATGATTATTGTATCCTCTCTTGCCTTAATATAAGGACTTGTCAGGTACCTAAGACCCCGAGGATTGATCCAGATATAGAGAGTGTGAGTAATGATTAATTTGTAGGATGGGAACTCTAGTGACAGAAAGGGTAGTACGGTTGTATGTGAGGGATTTACTTGAGATTAACGGTGACGTCATTATGCATATCACTAGTTCTTTTTCTTCTATGGATGAGACTAATAGATTATTGCTATAAGCGGTTGCGGAGGCAATAGCAGTTATGGATGCACTGCCCACATATAATTATCTTGCTCTAATAATTACATGTTGTAGCACCCCGGTTAAACCCACTACTAGAATCTCTTGTTGTTTATCTTCGTGCATCATCATGACATCATACATGCATCATGCTCGATCTTTTGCCGTAGTATTAAATGGTGCATCCGGTGTTTCTTCTAGCGCTTTGCTTCTTCACGGATTAGGCCGATGAGTTGATGCGAGTGTCGACCCGATTTTTGGATGAACCTTCGGCAATGTTTTCAGGCGAGCATTCTCCCTCTTTCTACCTATCTTACTTTTATAGTCTTTATTTCCTCCTGTTGATCTATTGCTATCTGTGATGCGATGCTCTAGTTTTCATACCCGTGATATCACTTGCAGCCATTAAATTGCCTTGGACACATCCTATTACCTGTTGTTTGGTAGATAGTAAGCCTTGCGAGTCGTAGTTGCTTGCACAGGTGTTGCGTCGCGCCGTTGATGTTCCACAGTTGTTGGAGTATTGCCTTATGTTTAATGTTGGAGATGATTATAACTTTAATTACCGTTTAATAACTAAAATTGAAGTAGGTAAATAATGCAGAGGTACAGGTGGGCAATAGATGTTATTTGGTTTTTAACCGTCCACTTGTGTCTCGTAGGACCCCGAGTACTTGATACCTGTTCTTTGAATATTCGCACTATCTGCATGTGGGACCATGAATCCCCCTAGCCAGAGCTTGAGTCATATATTATTTCTTGGGGCCACAAACTAGTTTGGGGTTTTATTACTATCCTGTACTTATGCCATGCTTTACTGCTTTATTTACGATTGCGCGTGGAGCGCCTGTATTGTTTTGGAACCAATGTGGAATGTTTTCGCGGTATCGACAAGCCCAGTCACACTTTCGGATTCCCAGTCGTTTACAGACATTGTCACAAACTTCTGGGTCCGTCTCGGAGCCGGCCAACTTTGTCGCGGGGAGCTTAGTGGGGTGGCCCCCTGAAATCAAATATGAATCTTGCGAATGTTTTGTCGTGATGCCTCGTTGGGTTTTTATTTGGTTTTTCCCGAGGTTGATCGTGTGTGTGTTGCTATTTGTGCCCCCTGCAGGGTAAAACTTTCTAAAATCCGTGTCCACGGTTATTGACGACTTGGAGCACAGTATCTCGATCATAGACAACTATAACTAAAGTAGTGCTATAAATTTGACTTTATAATGACTAGTAGTCAGCTTCACTATAATGGAATGGCTAAATAAAAGTGCCAACAATTGCTGGTTTGGGTTGTCACCTGTTACCATTGTATCTGACTAGTAAGTATTGCAACTACAACGGAATAGCTAAATAAAAGTACCAACAACTGCTGGGTTTTGGGATGCCTCATGCTATATGTATCTGACTAGTAAGTACTACAACTATAACAGAATGGTTAACTAAAACTGCCCACTGCTTATTATATCAGGATGACTCATGCTATCTATATCTGACTAGTAATTGCCGCAACTATAACGGAATGAATAAAACTGCCAACTGTGTGAGTTCCTCGGTTGACTTCCTCGTTTGGTCTCGAGGGGGAAATACCAGGAGGGGTATGCTTGGTGATAGTTTCAGGTTGGATCCGAATATGTCTTTCTTATCCCTATCTAATAGCCGCCAGTTGTATTGAGTCTCTATAGGTTGTTTAGTGCATGTTGTGCTGCCGCTTCAGTCCACCATACCTATGTAGGCGAGGACTGTCGAATTCTAGTCTCGCTGTGTCTTGGCCTCAAGATCTTGACCTCTCTTTTTTCTTTGCCCTTTGTCGGCACCCCTTTTGTTTAAGCAGGTTTTGAGATCGACGTCATTAGCAGGGTTATCCTTCCGGCTTGGCCTGGGCAGGGTTATGGACGCCATTGGCTATTCTTCAGGGCTCTTAGCCCAATTTGCATCTTGTCCATACTCGGACGCTGTATCATTTTAAAGGTGATTTGGATCTTTGTAGTGTATATCTGTATTCTTGACTCATTGAGTCATTGTTGTATATATATGTTCTGTGGGTTCCATCGTGGACTATTGTGTAATGATATTACTTCGTTTTCCACCCGTACGCAAGTGCCTGGTGGGCACCTTTGAATCGTTTCTATGCGGGTTTGGCGGAAGTCGCTAAAACTTGCATAGGGTCGATTCTGAGGGTGTTACAGAGTGGTATCAGAGCTCAGCAGTTACGATACCCCACTGGTCTAGCCCGTAGGATAACCTAGCTAACGGCCGATATAGGGTGTCAAAACTATTTTGGAAAAATGATTGGATAGATCTGATTAGGTCTGCTTTTACTCCTTACCCCTCAGCTATTCTCCTCTTATCTCTTCGTGTTTTGAATCTGCCATCTTATCTTTTCTCCGAGTCCAGGAATTCTCGTGGTTGGGTTTTCGTCGTACCTTCAGGGTTTCACTTCCATCCTTTGTTAACGGTGCCTCGACAACTGGTCTTCATGCTATCTGATGGATCTTTCATCTGTTGTACCTTTTCAGTGGACCGAAGATTCAATAAAAAATCTTTCTATCCTCCGGTGTTTTTCGATACGACGAAGTCATCTACATCAGATCTGATGAAGAGACTACTTTATCCTTTTGTTTCTGAATCAATTGATAAGCTCTTTAGTCTGAATTCCGAGAGTTGGTTGCATAATTCTCCTATTCATGTGCAGAGTAATGCTTTGAGTGCGCGATGGACTGATCACCATCCGACTACTCTTATCATTCGCTCTTGTGCATTGAATCAGTGGATCAAGCAATTCTACTCCGTCCATCGAAGTTAGAGGTGGCCTTAACTTTTGAAACCTCTTCCTTCGTCTGTGTTTTGTCGGAGTGTTCTCCCGATGAACCTGAGCACCGACCCTTATTGGTGGTGTTGCCGATTTCAAGACGGAGCAAGGATCTTTGTTAGTGGTGTCGCAAAGATCTACACGAAGCGAGAAGATTTAGATCGCCGGCCTTCTTCCTGGTACCATGAGGCAGATCTCGAGGGCGAGATCCATCGTTAGTGGTGTCGAATTGTAGCACCCCGGTTAAACCCACTACTAGAATCTCTTGTTGTTTATCTTCATGCATCATCATGACATCATACATGCATCATGCTCGATCTTTTGCCGTAGTATTAAATGGTGCATCCGGTGTTTCTTCTAGCGCTTTGCTTCTTCACGGATTAGGCCGATGAGTTGATGCGAGTGTCGACCCGATTTTCGGATGAACCTTCGACAATGTTTTCAGGCGAGCATTCTCCCTCTTTCTACCTATCTTACTTTTATAGTCTTTATTTCCTCCTGTTGATCTATTGCTATCTGTGATGCGATGCTCTAGTTTTCATACCCGTGATATCCCTTGCAGCCATTAAATTGCCTTGGACACATCCTATTACCTGTTGTTTGGTAGATAGTAAGCCTTGCGAGTCGTAGTTGTTTGCACAGGTGTTGCGTCGCGCCGTTGATGTTCCACAGTTGTTGGAGTATTGCCTTATGTTTAATGTTGGAGATGATTATAACTTTAATTACCGTTTAATAACTAAAATTGAAGTAGGTAAATAATGCAGAGGCACAGGTGGGCAATAGATGTTATTTGGTTTTTAACCGTCCACTTGTGTCCCGTAGGACCCCGAGTACTTGATACCTGTTCTTTGAATATCCGCACTATCCGCATGTGGGACCATGAATCCCCCTAGCCATAGCTTGAGTCATATATTATTTCTTGGGGCCACAAACTAGTTTGGGTTTTTATTACTATCTTGTACTTATGCCATGCTTTACTGCTTTATTTACGATTGCGCGTGGAGCGCCTGTACTGTTTTGGAACCAACATGGAATGTTTTCGTGGTATCGACAAGCCCAGTCACACTTTCGGGTTCCCAGTCGTTTACACCCATTGTCACAAACTTCTGGGTCCGTCTCGGAGACGGCCAACTTCGTCGCGGGGAGCTTAGTGGGGTGGCCCCCTGAAATCAAATATGAATCTTGCGAATGTTCTGTCGTGATGCCTCGTTGGGTTTTTATTTGGTTTTTCCCGAGGTTGATCGTGCGTGTGTTGCTATTTGTGCCCCCTGCAGGGTAAAACTTTCTGAAAGCCGTGTCCGCGGTTATGGACGACTTGGAGCATGATTCTCGATCATAGACAACTATAACTAAAGTAGTGCTATAAATTTGACTTTATAATGACTAGTAATCAGCTTCACTATAATGGAATGGCTAAATAAAAGTGCCAACAATTGCTGGTTTGGGTTGTCACCTGTTACCATTGTATCTGACTAGTAAGTATTGCAACTACAACGGAATAGCTAAATAAAAGTACCAACAACTGTTGGGTTTTGGGATGCCTCATGCTATATGTATCTGACTAGTAAGTACTACAACTACAACAGAATGGTTAACTAAAACTGCCCAGTGCTTATTATATCAGGATGACTCATGCTATCTATATCTGACTAGTAATTGCCACAACTATAACGGAATGAATAAAACTGCCAACTGTCTGAGTTCCTCGGTTGACTTCCTCGTTTGGTCTCGAGGGGGAAATACCAGGAGGGGTATGCTTGGTGATAGTTTCAGGTTGAATCCGAATAGGTCTTTATTATCCCTATCTAATAGCCGTCAGTTGTATTGAGTCTCTATAGGTTGTTTAGTGCATGTTGTGCTGCCGCTTCAGTCCACCATACCTATGTAGGCGAGGACTGCCGAATTCTTGTCTCGCCGTGTACTAGCCTCAGTACTGACCGCTCTCTTTTTTCTTTGCCCTTTGTCGACACCCCTTTTGTTTAAGCAGGTTTTGAGATCGACGTCGTTAGCAGGGTTACCCTTCCGGCTTGGCCTGGGCAGGGTTATGGACGCCATTGGTTATTCTTCAGGGCTCTTAGCCCAATTTGCATCTTGTCCGTACTCGGACGTTGTATCATTTTAAAGGTGATTTGGATCTTTGTAGTGTATATCTGTATTCTTGACTCATTGAGTCGCTGTTGTATATATATGTTCTGTGGGTTCCATCGTGGACTATTGTGTAATGATATTACTTCGTTTTCCACCCGCACGCAAGTGCCTGGTAGGCACCTTTGAATCGTTTCTATGCGGGTTTGGCGGAAGTCGCTAAAACTTGCATAGGGTCGATTCTGAGGGTGTTAGACATGCGTACTTTATTATTATATTTTATTCCCATCAGATATTTTGCACCGTTACAGGTGAAACCGAATGCCCCAAGCCCTCTCTCTCCATCATCGACAACAACAAAAGATCGCAAACTCTTGGTCCGGTAAAATACTAAAAGAATTCTAAAAATCTCGAAGGTCCATTAAAGTAACTTCACCATGCTTTCTGCTTCCCGAGGATTCGATAACCTAGGTATGTGCATTAAACATGTTGACCCCGATGAAGTCAAGCTGCGTTTATTTACTTTCTCTCTTAGAGGAAGAGCAAAAGAATGGTTGCTATCTTTGCCTTGAAATACTATTGCATCATGGGTGAAATGTACTTATTTATTTATGACTAAATTTTTTCTATGCAACTAAGATCTAATATTACTAGTTTTAGACAGGAAGAGCATGAGCCACTAGCTCTTGCATGGGAGAGAATAAAATAATGCATGAGAAACTATCCCAGCCATGTGATGGAAGATTGGTTAATTCTCTATTTATTTTATAATGCTCTTAATCACGTGTCTAAGTCTATGATTGATACTGCATCAGGAGGAAAATTTATGGGCAAATAAATTTCCAAAGCAAAGAAGCTGCTAGAAAATATGCAAGACAACCATGCCCAGTGACATGTGGAAAGATCAAACACAAAGAAGGTGAACTCTGTCACACCGTAGGAAAATGAAGAACTCACTACTAAGCCGGATGAGCTCATATGAGCCGTCAAAGGTAAGTAAACCCAGGTAAGAGCTATCTCAGAATCAAATATTGAAGAAATAGACTTCATAGGTCGTAATGATTATAACCATGCTTGGAAGAAGAACTATAATCCAAATTTTCAAAAACATTATTCTAGCCCTGCAGGTAACTCTATAATAATATTGGATCAAGTAATGGTAGTCTCCAAGAAACACTTAAGTCCTTTATGAACTCGCAAAATGAGCAAAATAATATCCTTGTTAAGATAACAGAGAACCATGATAATATGCTTAGAAAATTGTCTAACCAAGCTGTAAGTTTGAGGAATAATTGCAGGCCCTCTAAGAAAGAACAAGGATTGTTGAGGCACAGCTTGGTAAGATAACCGAGAGTCAAACTCTCATTCTAGCTAAATTTGTAGGTAAAGCTGAGCCCAATCTAGTTGAAGACCTCAAGATGATAAGAATCCAAAAGGAGGAGCGTGAAGAACTTGACTATAGCAATGCCCCTTCACCAAATTACACGGTTGAAGATCTTGTGAAAAGGATCAATATCAAGATTCCAGTAAGTGAAGGAAATGAGGAAGCTATGTATCAACATTTTGTTAATCAGGTAGCAATAAAGGTACGTGAGCTTGAGGAAAAATATAAGAAAATTGCTGAAAAACTACGTGTTAAGCTTGATGATATATTTGAGCCTACTATTAAAATTAATATTGGGACTAGTGAGATAGCTGTACTTTTTGATTTAGGTCCAAGTGTTTTAACAATTTCAAAAAGTCTTTTTAGTAAGTTAAATCTTGGCTCTTTTGAAATCACCGAGTTAAAACTACATCTAGCAGATTCTACCTACAAACAAGCTATAGGAATTAAAGAGGATACTTCAGTATACATTAGAGGTTGTCCTGCTCTTATTGTTTTTGTTATTGTTAACATGCCTGAAGATGCTACTGCTCCTATCATATTAGGCCATCCGTTCTTAAGAACGTGAAGCTTCAATTGCCTTCGTGGAATCCTTTTGTTATTCATTTTCCTAGGAAGAAGAAAGCCAAGAATGATGAGAAGGAGGCCATCACTTTGAAGGCCAACTATTTTGGAGTGGGTGTTCCACTCATTTGGCCTAAGTGAGCAACATCATAGTCAAGCTATTAACCATAAAAGAGCGCTTCATGGGAGGCAACCCATGTGAAATAAAGGTTTGAGTAAAGTTTTTAAGTTTAAGTTTAAGTTTCATGATGAATAAAGAGTGCTAGAAAACTCGAGTTGAGGAGAAGAAGTTCGGTGGTACTAAAATAATTGTCTTATACATGTTGTTGTTGGTCAAAAATTTAAGCTATCATTTTTCTGTCAAAACATTCTGTTTCGCTAAGTTTCAGGTTAATAAAGAATTCTCGAAGAAACAGGTAAATTTTGATGACTCCAGAAGGTTTAACGACCAACTATATGGCAGGAATAAAAATTCCGGTCGTATAGTTCCGGTCGTATAGTTCTGGTCATATAGTTGGTTCGACATCACCCCTTCAGTTTTCAGAAGATACCGTAGGTTTAACGACCAACTATATGGCGAGAATAAAAATTCCGGCCGTAGAGTTGCAGTCGTATAGATATCAATGCATTCGTTAAATTTATTTTTCAGAGTACAGTAAGTTTAACGACCAACTATACGGGGGAACAAAAGTCCCGGCCATATAGTTTGTGCCGCCAGGAGGAAACCCTAAGAAACCCTAAATTTTTTCGTCAGATTAACTATATGGCGGGAATAAATATTCCGGCCATATAGTTCGTGTGACCACAAAAACTCCACGGTAAGGTATCCCTAACACCAAAATTTTAATCATTTTTCTCTCTTCTACCTCCAAACTCTCTCAACACCTCAAGAGATCTTTATATCTACTCAATTTCGTTCAATTTCCTCGCACACAAGTGATCTACGGTACGTTTATCCTCTGATCCTCCATTTACTTTTTGCAAATTCATCTCCGATTTGTTGTAATTATCAATCTAGGGTGAGACCTACTATGAACTAATTATCATGTTTCTCTTGCCTAGATTATTATTTTGAGGAGATTCTTTAGTGTTCTATGATGAGGAATATTTTATGCGTATTACTATTGGATCAAAAAGTTTTATTTTCGTCTTTTCTTATTATTTTAGATGATGAACATAATGACTCAAACGCGTGCTCGTGCTGCCGCGAGTTCTTCTTGGGCTTCCACTACAGCTCAGGACCGCATGGGGATACGGTTTAGGATGAGCTCCAACATGATCGCTTCAACAGGATCAAGAACCAAGAAGTGAAGACAACCAAGTGGGCTTGTCCCATTATGTTGAATCAACTCGGTATTTCTAATGACTTCAATTTACTTTGCAATAGAGTTGGCCTGCAAAACTTTGTATTTCAAGATGCGCCTACTTATTGCTGGTTAACTCCTGAACTTTTAAGTTCTTTGAAAAGCACTGTTAAACATGGCATAGAGAGGACATGACTTGTTTTTGACTTATGAACAACAATTATACATTATCACTTGATGAATGGTGCAATTGTTTTAATTTACCAAACAATGGTGTTAATGCTTTACGCGCATGTTTTGCCGACATGATCCCTTCCCTGGATTATTATTATAATAGAATGAGTTTCACTTCTAGAGTCAACAAGGGGAAGAATATTCAGCACCTTGCTATTCGCTATTTGTTCTATGTTATTGCTAACACCTTGCAGGCACGAAATGAGTTTACAAGACTCAATGAGGAGGACATCTTGGTCCTCTCAAAAGCTGCTTTCAACAACAACAAGTTGTCACCCAACTTGGATGCAATTCTTATGCACTACTTGGAGCACCAATCCTGCCAAAGCCAAGGTCCAATCACATGTGGAGGCGTTATCACCGTGCTTGCCATTGCCTTGGGCATCGACATAGGTGAGTTGCAACCATTTATAGGTGAGCGACGTGTTGCTTTCTCTACTTTAAAAGCTTGTGGAATGCTCACTAGGAGAGGTGGTGGTTATTACTTACATATTGCTGGAGCTGGGTGTCTATACCCCACTCCTTTGCCTAATGGTCTTTTCTCTATCGAGGAAGGACGTTTGCTATATGATATGCAGTTTGAACAACACCAACCCGAGGAGGAGATTCCGGATGAGGATGAAGACCAACAAGAGGAGCAAGAAATTCCTGAACAAGAGGAGCAACCACCAAACCGGTTCGCTACATATCAAGATTTCTAAGAACTTGGAGGAACTGTGGAGGGGGATGCATAATATCTCCCCGAAGCTCCGAGAAACCACTAGTAATTTATCAATTTGCGAACTGGATCCACAACTTTTTCCCGCCACCACAATGATTTGAAGGGTTGCAAAAGCCTAAGCTTGGGGAAGTCTCCCCATTATCTTTATTTAGCGTTTGTTTTCTTTTTAATATTTCGAGGTTATGCTTTTAGTTTGAGTTTATAAGAACTCGTGTTGGTTCCCCCAACACTTTATCTTTATTCAATTTTTATTTGTTTTTGAGATTTTCTAGCCAAGCTTTGTTGCCAATTTTCTCTTCTTTAATTCCCTCTCTTAAAAATAATAAAAAGATTTTTCCATTTATCTTTATTTTCCCTCTTCCTTTTCTCTATTCTCCTTGTGGTTCTCGCATATTTGCAGGAGAGTGATTGACTTCGAGTTTCTTATACGTTGGAAATGTATCTATAATTTTTGATGCTCCATGCTTGTTTAGTATCTACTTTGCTTTACTTGTCCACACTTTGAGGTGCTTTTTACATGTTTTCTGGTACTAACCTATTAACAAGTTGCAACAGTGTAAGATGCATGTTTTCTGCTGTTTTTGGTTTCAGAAAAGTTAGTAAAGAAATATTCTCGGAATTGGACGGGACAAACGTCAAAGTCAATAACTTTCCGTGGGGAACAAAGAAGTCCAGAGGAGAGACGAGGAGGCCGGCTAGGGGGCCAGACCCACCCTAGGCGTGGGTGGGCCCTACTCCGCGCCTGGGTAGGGTTTGCACGCCCTGGCGGCCGCCTCGGTCTCCTATTTCGCCTATAAGAAGCCCCGATACAGAAACTCTCGGTACCTAATAAGAAATCCACGAAACTGTTTGTAGCCGCTGCCACCATCGTCCCTAGATAGGGGGGATCTGAAGCTCTTCCCGACACCCTGCCGAAGGGGAGATCATCCCGGAGGCCTTCTCTCTGGTATGATTTGCAAGTAGTTTCACCTTGGACTATGGGTCCATGTAGTAGCTAGATGGTTGTATCTCCTCCTTTGTGCTTTCATGTATAGATCTTGTGAGCTCCGTTCATGATCAAGATCTAATCTATTTGTAATCATGCATGTCGTGTTTGCGGGGATCCGATGGATATTGAGATTATTATGTTGGTTTGATTAATGGTTCTATCTTTATGATTCTATCATGTATGTGTTGTTTGTGATCTTGCATGCTCTCCGTTGCTAGTGGTTATCTTGGCCAAGTAGTTGCTAGTGACTCCAAGAGGGAGTATTTATGCTCGATAGTGGGTTCATGCCTCTAGTTTCCAAGGGAAGTGACAATAATCTCTTCGGTTGTAGATTTGTTGTTGCTACTAGGGAGAAAACAACGATCTTTTGTTCATGGAACATGTGGACTATTTACCTTACACACTTTGCTTAAAGCAGTTGTCTGTTGCTTGCAACTTAATACTGGAGGGGGTTTGGATGATAACCTGAAGGTGGACTTCTAGTCATAGATGCAGTTGGATTACGGTCTATGTATATTGTTGTATTGCCCAATCAACCTCATAGGATCTTTCTGGCTAGTAATTGCATTGTTATGCCTTGCTCAGTTCCTGTCAATTCCCCCTCTGTAATTTTTTACCCTTTATGCCATGTTTTTTATCTAAGGAGAGCACCTCTAGTGAACTATGGACCCCGGTCCAATCTTTACCATTGATACATCTTCCACTATTACTTGTTTACTTGCTGCAAACCATTACCTTCCACACCTTACGTTTAATCCTTTGTTACAGCAAACTGGTGAGCTTGACAACCTCACTGATTTGTTGGGACAGAGTCTTGAGTTTGTGTTGTGCATGTCTCCACGTTGCTTCCAACACCTGTGTGACGTTTCCTTCCTCCTTCTGGTTCGATAACCATGGTTTCTACTGAGGGAAATCTTGTTGTTGTACTCTTCATACCTTGCTCTTGGGGTTTCCAATGAAGCACTCTTCCTCCCTGTTGAGTGTAGCATCAAGTAATTTCTGGCGCCGTTGCGGGGGAGGCTGAGGACGTCTTCACTAGGGGAGTCCTTCACTTCCTTTCTCTTTACTTTGTTTTTAGTTTGCTTTGTTTCTTTTGCTTGGTTTTGTTTGCCTCTTTAAAAAAAATAGTCTAGTTTGGCTTGCTTTCCTTGTTCAAAAACACAAAAAAATTAGTTCTTGCTCTAGTTTCCACCCTTTTCTAGCTCACCATGTTGCTCCCCAAGTTCACCCAGAAATACCTTGCAATAGGTAGTGGCTCCATAATTGGGACAGACAATATTGAAGAATTCTTTAACTATGTTAGCAAGCATGAGGATATTGAGGATATATCTATAGCAGAGCTTGGTCCTAATTATGAAATTGCTTCAGCTTCTTTAGTTCATATGTTGGAGGCTAGGTTTGTTAGCCTTAACCCTTCATGCAATTCTTATTCCTAAAACTAAAAGAAGAGAAGAATGTTGAAAAAAGGGAATTCATCCTTCAAACTTTATCAAAAGAATTCCATGATGTTGCTAGGGAGGCAAAAAAGGTTTTTGAACGTTTCAATATGCTAGGTTCAAGTGTAGATGTTGTGGGTATTTCAGATAAAACTAAGCCTAGAGAGGAATTCAATATACCCATACCCTATAAGCTTGTTGGAATGCATGAAGCCTTTGAAAATAACTTCGATTGGATTGCCCCTGAAAATATTTTTGATGAAGGTAGTAGACCAAAGAGAGATGAGAAAGGATCCTCCAAAACCCATTTGGATAAGATACCTTTCATAGTTGAAGATTTTGCAAGTATGAATGTTAATGCTTCTTCATTTGAAAATACTTGATTCTTCTTGCTTCTTGTACCTAACTTAAAGGCGTTAAAGAAAAGTACTTGTTGGGAGATAATCCAAGAGTTTCTTTGAGTCTTGGAAGTTATTACTACTTTAATGACCTATTCTTATCCTTTTTTGCTTTTTGTGCCAAGAATGACTTCTAATGAGAGGGAACTAAGATTTGGGGAGTTGCTGTCCCGAAACAGAATTCTTTCCTCCACCAAAAAATTTTGTGAGGAGGCTCTGTAACTCTGATTGAGCTCAAAATTTATGAATAAATCCCCTAGTATGTTGGCTAACTTTCGTTAGTTCAACACTTTTTTTATTTGAGCAACATACGAAGTTCTAAAATTTTCGTTTCTACCTGCTGGTCTGTTTTAACAGATTTCTGCCATTATTTGCATTTGCTTCTTATTGATTCCCCTTTGAGCTCTCTTCAGGTAAATTGAGTTTCTTTGAAGGAGTTACTTCAGTAGCTTTTGTTTTTAGTGAAAATCCTTGTTGTTACAAAGCTTTGCCAGCGGTCTAATATCTTTTGAATAAGCTAATGTTGCTAATGAAGATTGTGTGAAGTTTTGTATGAAGGAAAAAATTCAGGTGTAGAGAGAGAATGATGCAATGAGATGAAGAATGGACAAAAGCTCAAGATTGGGGATGCCACCATGGTGTCACCCCAAAAAATATCCAAGAGGTACAAACGTCAAAGCTTGGGGAAGCCCAAGGCATCCCCTTCTTCATCAATAAAAAGCTCAGGTTTGTCTAGACACTTCACTTTTATTGTTTTATGCACAGTTGTGTTGTTCTTGGAGCGTCTTAGTTTTCGTTTGCTTTGCTTAGTTTGTTTAGTTTTCTTTAGTAGTTTGGACCCCCGTTCTCGTTGTGTTGTTTTGCAAATAAGTTTGCTTGGTGTTTGAAAAGGAGTAGTAAGTTCTTGCTTGAAGTGCAAGAGGAGCTTGCATTGACTGTGACTTAGACTCAGCATGACATGCTAGGTATTATTTTAGCATTATGCTTAGTGATTATTGCTGTAGCGTGTATTGTTCCAAACAATTGGGATTGCTTAAGCATAGTATTGTGGTATACTCCTTTGATGTTTTGCTTGGGTTGACTTGGCACATGCTCACACCATGTTATGACTATGACAAGTCACCATTAGCCTCTATGATCATTTAGTCCTTGACTTGTAGTACCACTCTTTGCTTTGATTAGTTTGCTTTGTTGCATTGCATAATTATGGCCATTATTGCTCTCTTAGTTGGTTGCTCCCAGTATTTTGCTAGCCTCCACTTGTATGAGTAAGTTCTACTCATGATTCAAACTCCCAAGAAAACAAGTTATTCCAAAGTGTCCACTATAAATTCCTATGCATGGTGTGTTACACCATTCCAAAGTATATTCTTGTTTTCATCTATCTTCTAATTAAAAACTATTTTGTTATATGAAAACTTAGTGATTAAAGCCCTCACGAACTTGATGGCACATTTTATTCTTTGCCCCTTGAACCATTGAGACAACTTTGTTGTATATGCTTGCACTTATAAGTTGGGATTAGCAGAACCGTGCTGTCATGGGGAACGTTTTCAACATTGCACTTGTACTTTTTGTACTCCGTTGATATCATGATCTTTTGTCTATTGATGTTACCGGTGTGAAATGAAGTGGGAACTTGTAAGTCCATGGAGTTTGTATTATGTGTTAGAGAAACGCCTGGGCCGCTAGCCTAAGCCATGCCTAATCATGGTGGAAACTTGCAGCATCACTATAGTGAGCTATCTATGAAGCATCCTTAATAAAAAGCTATGCATATGGTAAATAAAAAGATTGCGGAGATGCTTATTGTCTGCTTGCCTTGTCATTTTGGTTATGGGAAAGCTCCTGTACCATGTGCAAGGGGTACCCCGTTGGCGGTTATCAATGATATGCAAATACTTACAGTGACAAGAACTTGCCTGGGCCCTAAGTTGAGTATCCATGAGGTGTAGCCCTCATAGTCAAGGGACTTGAGATTTCTAACTTATACTTTGTCAAGCATATACTCCAGCTTTGCCACTTTAACCTAAACCACTTCAAGATTCTTATGATAGGGGCAATGAGGGCTGAAAGCTAATAAGTACCATAATTTTTGGAAGCTCTTTTTGAAACTTGTAATCCCTGCTTCCTTTACAAAAAGACCTTTCTTCCACCATTATTAAGTCTCCACCTTCTACCTTTAGGCACCATTAAGAGAGCATAGTTGTCATTCTGTGTGCAATGTTCCAAAGCTTACTAATTGATGCATATTGTGATATTACTTGTTCATGTGCTATCTGTTTCTAGTCACCCTTGTGAACTTTGAAGGTGTCATATGCATCTATATTGCTACTCTATGAGGAACAAGTTGATTGCCACTATGCTATGTTTTCTGCATGTGAAACGAACAAACGTTTTTCAATGCATATTATTCATGATCTTTGTTTGTAGCTTGCCATGTTGCATACATAATTACTATGTCCTATTGTTAGAACTCCATCTTTCATGCACATGTTTAGAGTTCTTTGATCCCAGCTTTCAATGCTTGCAAATGGTTGGACTTTATTGTGAGGGTGCATGTCACCTCAAAAATTATTCTTTTATCACTTACCTACTCGATGACGAGCAGGAGTTAAGATTGGGGATGCTGATACGTTGGAAATGTATTTATAATTTTTGATGCTCCATGCTTGTTTAGTATCTACTTTGCTTTACTTGTCCACACTTTGAGGTGCTTTTTACATGTTTTTTGGTACTAACCTATTAACAAGTTGCAACAGTGCCAAATGCCTGTTTTCTACTGTTTTTGGTTTCAGAAAAGTTAGTAAAGAAATATTCTCGGAATTGGACGGAACAAACGACAAAGTCAATAACTTTCCGTGGGGAACAAGAAGTCTAGAGGAGAGATGAGGAGGCCGGCCAAGGGGGCCAAACCCATCCTAGGCGCGGGTGGGCCCTACCCCGCGCCTGGGTAGGGTTTGCCCGCCCTAGCAGCCGCCTCGGTCTCCCCCTTCGCCTATAAGAAGCCCCCGATACAGAAACTATCGGTACCCGATCAAAAATCCACGAAACCTTCTGTAGCCACCGCCACCATCGTCCCTAGATCGGGGGGATCTGAAGCTCTTCCCGGCACCCTGCCGGAGGGGAGATCATCCCGAAGGCCTTCTCTCCGGTATGATTTGCGAGTAGTTCCACCTTGGAATATGGGTCCATGTAGTAGCTAGATGGTTGTATCTCCTCCTTTGTGCTTTCATGTATAGATCTTGTGAGCTCCGTTCATGATCAAGATCTAATCTATTTGTAACCATGCATGTCGTGTTTGCGGGGATCCGATGGATATTGAGATTATTATGTTGGTTTGATTAATGGTTCTATCTTTATGATTCTATCATGTATGTGTTGTTTGTGATCTTGGATGCTCTCCGTTGCTAGTGGTTATCTTGGCCAAGTAGTTGCTAGTGACGCCAAGAGGGAGTATTTATGCTCGATAGTGGGTTCATGCCTCTAGTTTCCAAGGGAAGTGACAATAATCTCTTCGATTGTAGATTTGTTGTTGCTACTAGGGAGAAAACAACGGTCTTTTGTTTATGGAACATGTGGACTATTTACCTTACACACTTTGCTTAAAGCAGTTGTCTGTTGCTTGCAACTTAATACTAGAGGGGGTTTGGATGATAACCTGAAGGTGGACTTCTAGTCATAGATGCAGTTGGATTACGGTCTATGTATATTGTTGTATTTCCCAATCAACCTCATAGGATCTTTCTGGCTAGTAATTGCATTGTTATTCCTTGCTCAGTTCCTGTCAATTGCCCCGCTGTAATTTGTTTACCCTTCATGCCATGTTGTTTATCTAAGGAGAGCACCTCTAGGTAACTATGGACCCCGGTCCAATCTTTACCATTGATACATATTCCACTATTACTTGTTTACTTGCTGCAAACCATTACCTTCCACACCATACATTTAATCCTTTGTTACGAACCATAGAGAGACACACTTAAGAAGAGTCTCGATCATGTCTGCATAATTCATGAACCGTAGAGAGACACACATAAGGATTCAATGTTGTTTAGTAGATATGGAATGTGAGTAAAGATACCGAATGTAGTTCGGAGTCTCAGATGGGATCCAGGATATCACGAGGAGATCCAGAATGGTCCAAAGAATAAGATTCATATAAGGAAAGTCCAATTCCGGAGTTCGGAAATGGTTCCGGTGTTTTCACCAGAATGTTCTAGAAGGGTCTAGAAGGTTCACCGATCCAAAAGGGGAAGGGTACATGGATGTGTCATGAAAAAGTGGAATGGTTGCATCATTTCCTAGGTCACTTGGATAGACACTTGGAAGAGAGAAATCAAACTCTAATTTGAAAGTCAAAAAGGCAGTTTGAAAAAGTCAAAGTGAAGCATTGATTTCCAAGTGGAGGGAGGGAAGGAATCCTACCTAAGGGAGGATTCCTCCCTCTCCTTGCCGCCGGCCACACAAGGTGGAGTTTGGGGAGGACTCCCCTTCCCAAACCGTCCCTCCCTCTCATAAATAGAGGGGAGGGGCGCCCCTTGCTCCCCATAAGAAACCCTAGGTCAGCCGCCACCCCCTTCTAGATGTGGGTTCCCTAGATCTCCTCTAAACCGTCGTCTAGCTAATCCCTAGCCGCCTGCTACCTCTAAACCCCTTGGCCCTCTAATACCTAGATCACTGAGTCCCTCTCTCTACTCCACCATACCCGCTCCGGCTTAGGCGAAGCCCTACGGGATATCCCCTCTACTTCCGACACCACGCCGTCATGCTGCCGGAATCGCGAGGAGAGAGCTACAACCTTTGCTGCCTGCTGGAACAAGGGAGAGGAAGGTGTTCATCGAGTAACGTACGTGTGACCGACTGC
The DNA here is from genome assembly GCA_030063025.1 of Avena longiglumis. NCBI lineage: Eukaryota > Viridiplantae > Streptophyta > Magnoliopsida > Poales > Poaceae > Avena > Avena longiglumis. Next base: position 476,320,184 of record CP125977.1, read on the forward strand.
GGGAGCGCTACCGGAACGTGACGCCGGAAGGATCGTCTACGCGATCTTGAGATCGGCAAGTGAACGACTACATCACCCACGAGAATCCGCTCTCGTTAAACATTTTGGAATCTTCGAGGGTGAATACTCCATTGACTCATTGCTACAATCTAGTAGATAGATCTTGGCTTGTATGTGTTCATGTGGTAGAAATTTTTCGTTTTCCATGCTACGAACCCCTACAACGACATGAAGCATATTAAGGATGCTGATCCAAATGCTATTAAATTACGATTGTTTCCTTTCTCTCTGAGAGGAAAGGCTAAGGATTGGTTCTAGCTCTACCTAAGGGCACTATCACATCTTGGGAGGAATATACTAATTGCTTTATGACTAAAATATTTACCTCGGCTAATACTATGCAACCAAGATCCAATATTATAAGTTTTAGACAAGAAGACCGCGAGCCACTAGCGCTTGCATGGGAAAGGATGAAATAAGCCATAATGAACTGTCCTAGTCATGGGATGGAAGAATGGCTAATATTGCATTTATTTTATAATGGCCTTAACCTAATGTCTAACTCTAGGCTAGATATTGCAGCAGAACTACCATGGGAAAGCAGGTGAGTGTTGCAAAGAAACTACTTGATGATATGCAAAACAACATGCTCAATGGCATGTAGAAAGAACCTCAGAAAGGGTGAGTTCAATCACTGAGGTAAACAATGAAGAGCTTACTACAAAGGTAGATGGATTACTTAATATGGTAAAGGGTAAGGATGATACCCAAGTTAATGCTATCTCTACCAATGTTAATGATGTTAATTTTATAGCTCGTAGTCCATACAATCCTGCATGGAAAATCAAAATTTTGCTTCTAATGTTCAAAAACATTATTCTAGTCCTGCAGGAGCTCTTTATAATAACTTCAATAATCATAGTGGAGCAAACCATGGTAATCTCTAGTTTATAACATACTGTTATAAATTTTATGCACACTCAAACCAAGCAAAATAATATGCTTATTAAAATCATAGAAAACCATGATACTAGTATTGGTAAATTATCTAATCAAGCCGTTGTAATTATAATTGATGTGCAAGCTCTATAGGAAAGGACAAAGACCATAAAAGCTCAAATGGGCAAGGTAGCTGAGAGCCAAGCTCTCATACTTGCAAAATTCGTTGGAAATCCCGAGCCAAATCCAATGGAAGACCTCAAGATGATAAGTGTGGAAAATAATGAAGACAAGCTTGAAGAGCTAGATGATAGCAGTGCACCAACACCCGTATATAACATGGAAGATCTACTAAATATGATCACCGTTAAGAATCCTGGTATTGAAAAAGGTAACGATGCTACCCATCAACAATTTATTCAACAAGTAGCATCTAAAGTTAGAAAATTAGAAATGGAGTATAAAATACTAACTGATAAGCTTACTGCTAATCTAGATGATATATTTGAGCCCAGTATAAAAATTAAGATTGGAGTTAATGAGATATCTGCACTTTGTGATCTTGGTGCAAGCGTCTCAACAATTTCCAAAAGCTTATTTGATAAACTAAACTTGGGCCATTTGCAACTACTAAAATGAGACTCCGTCTAGCTGATTCTACATTTAAGCAAGTTTTTGGGATTAAATAAAACATAGTAGTAGAAATCAAAGGCAATCCTGCACTTATTGATCTTTTATAGTGGACATGCCCGAAGATCCCATAGCTCCTATAATTCTAGGTAGGCCATTCCTAAGAACTATTAAAATTTTAATAAATTTGCTTGAAGGGAATGTGAGAATAGGACTACCATCTAGAGATCCTTTTATAGTCCACTTCCCTAGGAAGAAGAAGGCCAAGCTTAATAATGATGATGATAGTATAATCACGCTAAAAGCTAATTTCTTTGGAGTGGGTGTTCCACTCATTAAACCTAAATGATCATTATCTGGGTGAAGCTAATTGACCTTAACTAGAACCGCTTCATGGGAGGCAACCCATGTCAAATAATTTTTTTTATTATTGTGTTAGTTTTGTTTTGTTTTGTTTGTTCTTAATAAAGAGTGTTCAATAAGATCTTTGGAGAGAGGAGAAAAAATTAAGGTAATCCTCAATTTTATATTTTACTAATACATGACCTTAAGTTATTGTTGATTTTTACAAAGCCTATGTTGTTGTTATTTTGCCTTTTGCTAAAACGTGCAAAGGCACGCGAAAATACTAATAAATTTATTGAGATTTTATAACTTTTAGGTGGCATAACAACCACTGGTACGGTTGAAAATGACTGTACTGCACGCCCGTACCACATCAAGGCACTGGAAAATATAAGTCTCAATTTTTTATGAAGGACACAATGGTCATAACGACCATTGGTATGGTTGGGCGCGATCATACCGCATGCCCGTACTGTATCATCAAGCAAATATCAGAATTGAAGCAAACATACTGGCTGCACAATGACGAGTCATATGGGCGCGCGCGACCGTACCACACGCCCGTACCGAGTTCACGACTGGAAGGGTTTCGTCGACCCAAGGTTTATCACTTGGTACGGGCAGGACCCGGTCGTATCGCCCGCCTGTACCACGTACTCGACAGACATATGAACCCAGGAAGAGGTAACCTAAAACTTCTAAAACACTATTATCTTTCTTCTACCTCGAAACTCCACACTACCTCCATTGGATCTTCAATTCTACTTTTTATTTCATCGATTCCTCGCACTCAATAAATTTAAAGTATGTTTCTCCTCCGATCCCCAGCTTATTTGCATCCAAACCTTGCTTAATCTTTCACCATTATCAATATAGACTTAGGTCTTGTTCTTGAGCTAATCTTGATATTGAGCATGTTTAGATAGTTTTTAGAGGAGATTCTTTTATAACTATGTAGAGAATCGTATATGCTATGTTTTTATTAGACTAACTTTTTGATTAGCTTTATTTCTTATTTTTGTTATTAGATGAATACGAGGAGTCGTACACGTGTGATGGCTGTGGCACAATCCGCTCCACCCGTTGATACGCTAACCCCGATTCATTTGGAATAGAGTTCGCCGAGGACTTTCAGCTGATCCGTTTCAACCGTCTCAAGCTCCGAAAAATCAAGTCCACTAAGTGGGCGTGTCCCTTTATACTGAACCAACTTGGTCTCCATACCTATTTTGATTTGCTATGCACCAATGTTGGTCTGTATGAATTTGTCTTTCAGGATTGTGCCACGTACTACCGCTTGACGCTTGAGTTTCTCGGCACAGTGACACACACAGCGACATCTCACTATTGTCTCAAGGAGCAACTTCCTGGAGTTGATCGCATCTATTTCCAAATCATGAACCGTGAGTACTCCTTGACAATCGACATATACTCCACCTCTTTTTTTTGTAAGTTCTACATCCTTGGGTTACTTTAATAGAATGAGAATTCATGGAAACACAACCAAGGGAAACTAAATTGATCACTCTATTGTTCGTTATTTGTTTTATGTTATTGCTAATACCTTGCAGGCATGTGGTAAGTTTACTAAAGTTAATGAGGAGGACATGATGGTCCTCGCCTAAGCTACAATTACTTACTATAATTTGACACAAAATTTGGGTGCACTTCTTTTATTTAATCTTCATCATCAAGGGCTTGAATCTCGTGGTCCCATATATGGAGGAGTCATAACCATGCTTGTACATGCGCTCCATGTCGACTTAGGTTACATCCAACCTTTGTCCGGAAGCCGCCATTTTGGTTTTTCTACTTTTAGATCTTGTGGTATGATTTCAAGAATCAATGGTAGATATTTTTTCGATATACCTGGAGCGGATCACTTGATCCAGAGGCGGAGCTACGCCCGGTGCTACCGGGGCTGTAGCACCGGTCCAGCAGAAATACGTCACAGGCTGAGGGAGCATCAGTTGTTGGTCTGGTATGTGTGCGCGCTCAAGTGTCCCAGTTGCAGCGGCAGTAGAACACGTTCGCGGGTCGATTGATACCGCTAGCGGCACTAGCTAGGCCGTGTCTTCTATTTCGGCCCTCTAGATTTTCTTTGCCTCGTCTTACAATATTGTGGCATCCCGCAAAACCACTACTAGAAAATCGCGTTGTTTTTGTGCATTGCATCGTCATCATCATGCATTGTTGGTCTGCATTATTTTGAAAAGCCTAGCTTTGATTTGTACAAATACCCCTTTCTAGTTAAAGACAAAACCCCGAGCGTATCGGATATTTTGTTTTCCTAAAAACTATGTTGCAAAGTGGCTTTGCTTTAATTTGAACAGATCCAAACAAACACAAAAACTAACACAGCCCAACCCTAAATCTATTCCCACCCAAATCCTATCTACCCTCCACCCACAGACCGCCACCTCATCCCTCCACCATTTTCCTACCCACCTGCCACCTCATCCATCCAGCCCCCTCTCCCTTTCTTTTTCACCCAGACTACCCTCACCCACTCCCTCTGCCAGCCCGGACCCACACAGCCGTCCCAACCCCTGGACAAACCCACCCTCTCTCTCCTCTCAGCCCGCGTGGCCCCGCCCACCGCCTGGGTCCCACCAGGCAGCCACACGCCCCCCACACGCCCACGCCAGCACCCCTGCCCGACCGCCTCTGCCGCCTGGGTCCCACCCGCGGGCCCCCACCACAGCCCCGTGCCCCCCTGTTCTTCTTCCTCCCCTGGCTCTCTTCTCTCCCTTCCCTTCCCCGCTCCCTCCAGCTCACGCGTCTCAGCTCACGCGTTCACGCCTAAGCCCCGCTGCCCGCCCCTTCTCCCCTCCCGGCTGGCCCACCTTCCTCAACCTCCCTCCTCGCCCTAGCTCGCTCGCCCGCTGACCCCCACGCCGGCCCGACCACCTCCGCGTGCGCCCTGCAGCCTCCACCGCCTCACTTGGCGCCCCGTCGGTCCCACACTGTTGCCGCTGCTCCGTCCTCGCCCGCCCCCTCAAGCTCATGACCCCTCCCTTCTCAGCTCCTCGCCCTCTGCCCGGCCCTCCCTCCTCCGTCGTCCACCGCCCGTCGATGCCGCCGCCTCCTCCTCCGTGCGCCGTCGACTGGCGATCTCGCCCGCTCCTCTGCCCTGCCTCTCCCTCAGCCGGCCGCGGCGCCGGTGCCGCCGATGCCGCTGGCCGGGCTCCGCCTGCCTCGCCCAGGCGAGCCGCCCTCCCGGCCGGCCGCCCGCTGGGAGACCGCTCCACTGCCGGCGACCTCCGAGCCCTGCCACCGCCGCATCCACCACCTCGACCGTCGCCCCTGCCTCGGTTTCCTCGTCCCGCGCAGGCCCGGCAGCGCTCGTCGGCGACCCCGGTGTACTGGCGCCCGCAACCTCGTCGGCCTCTTCCTTGCAGCCTCCAGTGGCGTCGTCCTCATCTGCGAGAGAGCCGTGACGAGCTTCGCTGCCAAGGTAGTCGGGAGGCCGCCGGCGCCGAACAAGCTCGCCACGGACCCTCGGAGCCCGAACCACAAGTGCCCTCCTCGGATCCGATGATCGAACCACGCCATCTCGGAACACCAAGCGCTTCCTCCCGGCCCCGGAGCCCAAGCCTCGACATCCCGTAACCGGTGACGCACCAAGATCTCCGAAAAACCCCGTTGCCGGGCGAGTTCGCTATCGACCTCGAGTTCTCCCACACGGATACCAAGCGACAAGATCATCGTCATGGAACCCTGAGGCCACATGTGCGACAAGTACTCTCTTCCGGACGCCAGGATCTCCGCATGAGACGACGAAACCGACAACATGACCCGAAGCCCACGGATGCGACAAGAACGACGGCGGTCAGGACGAGTCCGATGCGCCTGGCGCCGAACCAAGTCCTGCTTCCGGGACGCCAAGATCTACCTCAGTTGCCGAGAACGTTCCGTCGAACCCTGAACCCTGAGACCGACCCCGACCCCCAGAACCCAAGATCTGCCGAACCCTAAATGTGTGACCCTTTTCCTCGAAACCCTATTTTTTATAACTTAATACAACTTGTCGCATATTAAACATTCATCTTGCATGCATATTTGTGTGGTTTGGGGGCCTTATGCCGATTCACCCTTTAATTAAATATGGGGCCCATATGCGGGCAAAATCTAGTCTCATATTGGCCTCATTTAGACTTGTGTAGCGAACCGGTGCTATCTTTTGTCTTGATAAACAACATTTAAAATTGCGGGTTATCCAAACACCATGAACCACCTAAATAATGTCGGGACCCCGGGTCCACTTAATATGACCTAATTGCAATGCACCTTTGCCATGCCATACATCATACATGCATCATGCCGATCTTCTGTTGTTGTCTTAAATATTGCATCCGGTGTTTCTTCTAGTGTTTTGCTTCTTCGCGGATAAGGCCGTTGAGTTGATGTGAGCTTCGACCCGATCTTCGAATAACCCTTCGGCAATGTTTTCAGGCGAGCATCTCCCCCTTTCTACCTATCTTACTTTTATAGTATTTATTCCCTCCTGTTGATCTATTGCTATCTGTGTTGCGATGCTCTAGTTTTTCCGTACCCGTGATATCCCTTGCAGCCCTAAATTGCCTCGGACACATCCTATTACCTGTTGTTTGGTAGATAGTTGGACTTGCGCGTCGTAGTCGCTTGCTCAAGTGCTGTTGCGTGTTGTCAAATGCCACATTTGTTGATGTATTGCCGCATGTTGATGTTGGAGATGATCATAGTTTTACTTATCGTTCACTTTAATTCCTGTTTAACAACTAAAATTGAAGTAAGCAGAGGCATCGGTGGGTGATAGATAATATTTGGTTTCCGAACGCCCACTTGTGTCCCGTAGGACCCCGAGTACTTGATACCTGTTCCTTGATTTATCGCGCTATCCACATCCGGGAGGTATATGGGACCCCGAGCGAGCTTGATTCATCTTATTTCTTGGGGCCACAAACTAGTTTGAGGTTTTATTTACTATCTGTACTTATGCCATGCTACTTATGTATTTAAATTGTGTGAGGAGCACCTTTGCATCGTTAGGATCGGGACACGATTCCGGTGTCGACAAGCCCAGCCACACTTTCGGGTTCCCGATCGTTCACAACCGTCTACCCAAACCTTAAGTCCGTCTCTGGGAGCGGCCGTTGCTATGGATTCTACTTAAGGGTGGCCCCTGAAATATTTATGAATCCTGTGATTGTTCATCGTGAAAGCCTTGTTGGGTTTTGATTTGGTTTTCCGAGGTTGATCGGCGTGTGTTGCTATTGGTGCACCCGGCGGGTAAAACTTTCAAAGCCGTGTCGCGGATATGGACGACTTGGATCACAGTATCTCGACCATAGACAAGCATAACTAAAGTTTATTGCTATAAATTTGACTTTATAATGACTAGTAATCAGCTTCACTATAATGGAATGGCTAAATAATACTGCCCACAATTGCTTGTTTGGTTTGTCGCTTGCGACCATTGTATCTGACTAGTAAGTAATGCAACTACAACGGAATGGCTGAATAAAAGTACCAACAACTGCTGGGTTTTGGGTTTATCTCATGCTATCTGTATCTGATTAGTAATTGTTGCAATTACAACGGAATGATTAACTAAAAGTGCCCACTGCCTAATTTATCAGGATGATTATCTAAACCTGACTAGTAAAGTGCCGCAACTATAACTGAATAAGTAAAATTGCCAACTGTGTGAGTTCCTCGGTTGACTTCCTCGATGGTCTCGTGGGGGGAAACGCCAGGATGGGTTTGTTTGATGATAGTATCCGGTTGGATCCGAATAGGTCTTTCTTACCCCTCTCTGACAGTCGCCAGTTGTATCGAGTCTCTATAGGTTGTTTAGTGCATCTTTGCCGCTTCGATCCACCATACCTATGTAGGCGAGGACCGCCGATCTAGCCTCGCCTTGGCCTCGATCGACGCTCCTTCTTTTCCTTTGCCCTTTGCGGCACCCTTTTGTTTAAGCAGGTTTTGAGATCGGCCGTTAGCGAGGTTACCCTTCCGGCTTGGCTCGGGTTATGGACGCCATTGGTTATTCTTGGGCTCTTAGCCCCATTTGCATCTTGTCCGTTGGACGCTCTATCGTTTTCAAGGTGATTTGGATCTTTGTATATTATATCTGTATTCTTGACTCATGGAGTCATGTTATATATCTGCTCATGGGTCCCATCGAGGACTGTTGTGCTATGTTATTACTTCGTTTTCCACCCGCACGAAAGTGCCTGGTGGGCACCTTTGAATCGTTTCTATGCGGGTTTGGCGAGTTTCGCTAAAACTTGCATAGGTCCGATTCTGAGGGTGTTACAAATATCATTAGCCATATGTATTCTCCAATTCTGCAATCATGGTCACAATAATTCCCACATAGCATAGGTCAGCCACTTCGTTTTGCGTGCTCTCCATTCCTGTTCCTCAATTTCCATGCGCGAAAATACACCATCTACTCCTCTAGCCTGGTAATTTCTGTATATGCATTTTTTTGCGGGCTCTGCATTTTTATTATATTACGTATGTGTTACTATGTTTATTAAGCTGAAACCTAGTGATTTATCAAAGTAACCTAATGATTTCCTGTTTAGCACCCGTCATGCTCTATTTCAAGCTCCGCCACTGACTTGATCCATGCTCCTTTGCCTAATGGTCTCTTCTCTATTGAGGATGGACGTTTGCGTTATGAAGCACATGTTGAAGCAAGTCTACCACAACAAGAAGTACCCATGGATAGAGAAGAGGAAGATGAAGGAGTGGAACAAGAAGGGCGCAAACAAGATGAGCAGCCACCAAACTACTACACCACCTATGATGATATCTATGTCCTCAAAGGAAGTATCCAAAATATGAACAACCTCTCCATTAACCTTCGAGATGCTACTGCCAACCTCGCCACTCAGTTCCATGATTGGAGCAGCCAATGGAACATGGGTAACTATCCACCATGACCAAAATGAGCAACAATAGGGCTTGCAAAAGCCTAAGCTTGGGTATGTGTCCCTAAGCAATTTTATTTGTGTAATAACAAGGTTGTACTCTAGCTCCTTGTGAGTTTTGAAACACTCATGTTGGTTTGTTCCAACACTTTGATTTCCTTTTTAGTTTGCTTTTGTTTTTTTGTTTGTTTCGGTTTTTAGTTTGCTTATGTTTTCCTAATCACTTGCTTGGTCGCAAGTTCTTTTCTATTCTTTAAACCCCATCCTCAAAATACAAAAAGATTTTTCCCTTTTTCCTTTTTTGTGAACATGGATTTAAACTTTGCCTCTTTGCATCAATATTATTACAAGAGTGATTTTTCTTGAGTTTTGAAGGAACACATCCCTATAAGGAAGAGGATTATGAAGTCACTCATGAGAGGTGTGTCCTATGTCTCCCATCTTTGAAGTTTGAATTGTTTATCTTAGCTAGTCGATTTACTAATATGCTATGTTAGTGGGAGTAATTAAAAATAGTTAGAGTAAAGCTTATTATTTGTATGAATGATTAGTTGTGTAAGATTTTGCTCTAGTTCTTGTAGCTAACCAACACTTGCCTTGGAAATAAATTTGTCAGACAAGTACAATAAGAAAATGTCTGAATATGACTTGTTTGATGTGTTATTGTCTAGAGAGTTTGCCTTTGAAGATACCTAACCCCATAGACATTCTGATAGACTTGACGACATTCTTGAAAGGAGTTGTTTGATTGAAATGAAGTCTAGTGGTAATTATGATTGCATGCCAAAGTTAACCTTGTGGATCAAACCGTGATACTATTTAAAAAGTTATACGTTTCCCATGCACACCTTTGGATGCCAACAACTCTGTTAGCTTTTGAAAAATCTATGGTATAACCCCGAATTTCGGCTATGAGTTGATGACATGGGTGGCATAAATGTCACCGTATGGAAAAAAAATATTGGTACTCTCAAAGGTTGTGCAAACCATTGTTTAAAAGCATCACTCAATGATCCTTATTGAGAAATATCCTTGCAAGAAGGAAGAAAAAAAGAAGAGGAAAAGATATGATGATCCACATAACAAGTCTTTGGCATGATATCGTTACTACTTTATGATTTTTCTTGAGAAGCAATGATTGGAATAGTAGTGTTTTAGATAGTCTTGATTTACCAATGTGGGTGTCAACAAGACACTTCACTATTATGCTACTTGGGACATGAACTCTCTTACTCAATATTGCTATATTAAACATCCTAGTGTTCCTTGGCAAGCTGAGAGTTAACTAGAGGAATTGGATTGATTGTTACACTTCTAGTTATTTATACTTATATTAAACTCTACTTTGATTGTCTTGAGTTATGAAAGCTTGTATAGTGTTCTTAGCATCTCTCTAACTTTGATGAGCTTTTCAATATGGAAGAAGTGCTGGACGCATATGGATACTAACCGTAAGTGAATTCATATTCTCATTGTTTCAAGTTTAAATGTTGAATTCCTTATAGTTCTTTTGTTTTTTCTTGCTGTAGGGCGATCAAGGTTTGAGCTTTGGGAAAGTTGATGGTTCCAAAAAAGCGCCATCTTTCTCCGTGTTTAAACATTGTTTGACATTATTCTCTCTTGATTTGCCACTAATGACTAATTATTGCAAAGATATGCAAATACTTTCTTTAATTTATTTTATGCAGGAAACCACACTTTTATTACAAAATCTAGAGTCATAAACGATGATTTTGAGGAAGTATTGACGACCAAGTATTCTTGGAGCTGAAGCCAGGCCACAGCCAGCATGACGACCACTGGTACGAGCGTACCCCACCCGTACCGCCTGACCGTACGGGATGGCGGCGGCTTGGTATCGTCAAACCCTATAATACCCATGAATATGCCCCTACCTCCGCATGAAGGGCCGCCATTCTCAGATTGCATCACACCACCACCAAAGATGATCCACACCATAGTTCATCCCTTCCATCTCCCATCCTCTCCATTAGCCATAGCCATTACTTTGTACTTGAGATCTCCCTATGATTTTGCGACCATTGTAAGAATATTTGATTTCAGTCTAAGTATTGCACAATGTTTTCTATCCTTGATCTTATTGTTATGAGTGAGTAGTCCTCACGGGCCGCGGGTTGCGGAGAAAACTCGCAGCTTTTATGTGTATCTAATCTATGGGAGAATTGTGTATTGGTTTGTAAGAGGCATTTGTATCATTTGTTTCTTTGTCTCTTGACTCGATATTTGGACTTGTAGGTACCCAAGATCCCGAAGATTGATCAAGGCTTGAGGTGAGATGCTTGGCAAGTGAAGATCTCATAAGAACCTCAGTGACACCAAGGGTAGTACGATCTTCGCTTAGCGACCTATTTGGGATCACAACAACATCACCACTTAATGCTTTGATCTGTGTTTTTTGCACTTAATAATCATTTGTAGCCCGTTGCTTCGTGGTGCACTATAACATCCCAAAAATATTAAGCAAGATTATCAAGTTCTAACCACCCAAGTTTAGGGTTAACAAAAACTTTTATTATTAAAATTAATATGAATGCATGTGTGTGTGTGATTAATGCATGAATGAGTGCAATTGCCATGTTTGATTGCTATGAATGATAAGGATTGGTTTAAAGATGAACACCACATCATCTAGATCATTTCCAAGCAGAATCAAATAAAGAGAAAATCAAATATAAGAAATATGAGCAAATGATCATTTTGGCCAAACTTGTTCACTAGACCACTTTGGGTGTTCCTAGTCAAAGATTTTTAACAGAAATAAATCCAACTATTTTCACCCCTTGCTAGACCAAGTGAAAGTGAACCCAACCAAACTCAACAACTTACAGAAACTATTTTCAAATCCATTTGAGAGGCATTCCAAAATTGAATCCTTAATAGATACTAAGATGGCCATTTCTCAAAAACCAACCAAACCACTTCACCTTGCCAAACCCAAGAAACCAAAGACTACCAAGCATAAGATAAAAAAGCTCACCAAAATTCATCCAAAAATTTAAACTTTGAATTCATGCGGCCATTTCAGCAAACACCTGGTGAGCATAGTAATAGCTGCCAAACTATTACTGTTCTTGATCAATGCCTTGTCAAACCATTGCCCCCAATTCACTCCCCTGGTCTCCCCGACACCCAGCATTTCATTGAAGCCGCTACCCCTTCACTTGGACCAAGGTCGCCACCAAGCTCACTCACGCCCGAGACCATGGGCCATTTCGCGAGGGAAGCGCCACGCCCATCTACGATATCTAGGAGACACGCCACCATCAACCGCCACTCCCTGTCCACCCCTCGCTCGCAGCCAAGCCATGGACCACCGAAAAATCGCCATTTTCTCTGCGCCATGCCGAGAGCACGCCAGAGCGTCGCAACCGACACACATGCACACGCCGCGCCTCGCCCTCATCGCGCGTGCCTGCACTTGGCCTCATCGCGCGTGCCTGCACTCGCCGCCACACTAGATACCTCTTAGACATGCCCGTTCGCCGCCGTGCGACACGAAGCCCCTATACGCCGTCTCGAACACCACCGTTCCCGCACAGAGCACGGACCATTGGAGACACCGCCATTCCTCGACCGCCCCGTGTCGCGCCTTTAAGCCCGTGACGACCGCCAGGAGACACCGCACCGTCCTACGCCCTCAACCATGCCGTTAGCCCTCTGTGTCATCGTCACCGACGAGCCCTAACCATGCCGCTCTGCCCCTCTCGCGGGTGTATAAATAGAGGCCACCCCCGTCTCAATTCACCACACCATCTCACTCCCCTCTCTCTCAGAACCACCCCTAACCCTTCCCCGGAGAAAGGCGAGCACAAGCCCGCGAGAATTTGGCCGGAGTCCACCGCTGCAGAGGAGGAGAGGAGCCGTTGATTGGAGCCACCCCAGGAGCCGCCGTGACCACCGTTCGAACCACCATCGTCGACAACGTCGTTCGCCCCTATCTCCGACCCTAGCTAGAGCCCTGGTAAGCCACTGCGTACCCCCACCATTGTCGTTAGGGTTCAGTCTCCCCGGAGCTGTGCGACGGAGACAACAAACCATAGTTGTAGATCTTAGTATAACCGTAGGGCTTAGATTGAAACTTACTGCTTCGGGTTAAATGAGCCACTAACTAGCAGGACCCCCTGTCAGCAGTGCGAGCGTACTGCAGTTGGGCTGGCCCATTGTCGTGGTGGTATCACGGCATATGCCATGGGTAGGCTAAAGTTGGGGCCGATGGACGTGGAGGAATCCGGGGAGGGATGATGCAGTGAAGACCACACTCGTATGTACAAAGAGAAATACAATGTATATTGGATTGAAGCTGTGATAACACCTCCTTCTATACATCTAATCTCTTATAATCTTGCCATGCTTGTGGCTACAATCATGCTCCTGGAGCTGTATCTCCTATCCTTCTATCTAGATCTCTCTATGAGAGTGGAGGAAAAGGAAGAAAGGGAGCTCCTAGTGAGCAGAGAGGGGAGGAGCCCTCCGGGGGCCTCTCTTCTATCGATCCCCCTGGTGCTCCTTATAAAGGGGAGCCCAGGGGACAAGGCTTGTGCTACACGGTTAGCATCTAGATGGCATATTCTGGGCATCTCCCTGAGATGCTGAGCATATGCCTTGGCATCTTTGGAGATGCCAGGCATATTCCCTAGCACCTTATTTGATGCCAAGAGCATATCCCTAGCATCTTGTTAGATGCCATAGGCATATTCCAATTGACGGGTGCCAGTCTGAGCCATGGGCGTCCCAAGACTGGCACGATTCTCCTGAATAGATGGCGTGCTTTTGTAGAGTTCGGGGAAACATCTGGAGATAAATAAAAGGGGCCACAGGGCGAAATAACTCGGCCTGGATGCTTCCAGGCATGAGGTAATTCGGCCTGGCTAAAAACTAACTCGGCCTGGGAATTTAAGGCCTAAGACGGATTCTGAGATCAGCCAGAGTTAATTCTCAAGGCCAGCCAGCTTAATTTAATTCGTCCCGTGTGGAGTGAGACGGGATACCGGGATGAGCCCGTCTTGGCCCACCCGGGTTCTTTGGAGGCGGGCGGAGTCGGCTGGCAGAGTCCCGGTGGGCATCAGCCCACCCGGCGGCACGCTGGGACGCTGGGGATCTGGCGATGAAGTGAGTTGGCAGGGTCGACGAGGTGGAGCGGCGATGACCCGCGGTGGGCCGGATCGTTCCCACCTCGGCCCACTCGGGGGGATCGATTAGGAGATGCTCCTGGCGATGAGGTGTCGGTAGCGGGCGGCTTTGGCGGAGCGAGGAGTCAGTGGCTGGCGGTTCAAGAGTATTCGGCCTTGTGGGCCGAACTGTCACTAGATTCGGCCCGTTGGTGCTGTTTGGCCTAGGTGGAGTAGTGGGAGCAGGCCGAATTAAGTCTACTTCGGCCCAGGTTCTCTTTTCCCTTTAGTTTCTTCTCCTTATGCCATACATCTCGATTTATTTGTGCCTATGTCTTTCATTGAATTGCACATTCTCTTATCTGAATCCTTTATATGTTAACTCTGGGGTACCCGGGGGTATATCCCCGACATTAGTCCCCGAGGCTATGTGGGACTCGTAGAGCCGCGCATAGGCTCCATATTAATTTTATCCCCAGAGTTGTTTTCCGACATACAACTGTTTTGCCATATATTTCTTGGGTAAGTCTGTGGCTTTTGCCTTTTTGGGCTCTGCTCATAACCCTTTTGGGCAAGTTCGGGTTTCTGGCCTTCTTGGGCATTGGTCATAACCCCTTTGGGTATGTTTCTAGACTTCTGGCCTTCTTGGGCATTGGTCATAACCCCTTTGGGTATGTTTCTAGACTTCTGGCCTTCTTGGGCATTGGTCATAACCCCTTTGGGTAAGTTTCTAGACATCTGGCCTTCGTGGGCACTGGTCATAACCCCTTTGGGTAAGTTTATAGACATCTGGCCTTCGTGGGCACTGGTCATAACCCCTTTGGGTAAGTTTCTAGACATCTGGCCTTCATGGGCACTGGTCATAACCCCTTTGGGTAAGTTTCTGGACTTCTGGCCATCATGGGCACTGGTCATAACCCCTTTGGGTAAGTTTCTAGACTTCTGGCCATCATGGGCACTGGTCATAACCCTTTTTGGTAAGTTATGAGTTCTGGCCTTGTTGGGCACTGCTCTTTTAACCTATTTGGGTAAGTTATGAGTTCTGGCCTTATTGGGCACTGCTCCTTTAACCTCTTCGGGTAAGTTATGAGTTCTGGCCTTCTTGGGCACTGCTCTTTTAACCTCTTCGGGTAAGTTATGAGTTCTGGCCTTCTTGGGCACTGCTCTTTTAACCTCTTCGGGTAAGTTATTACCCTGGTCATCTGATCTCAAAGCCGAGTTACTTTATTCAAAATTGACTTTACGTCTTAAGTCTGAGTCATCTGACTTAAATCCGAGTTAACTCATCCTAAATCCGAGTTACTTTACTCAATTTTGACTTGCATCCCGAATCTGAGTCTTCTGACTCAAATCCGAGTTAACTCATCCAAAATCCGAGTTACTTTACTCGATTTTGGCTTGCATCCCGAATCTGAGTCTTATGACTCAAATCCGAGTTAACTCATCCAAAATCCGAGTTACTTTACTCAATTTTGGCTTGCATCCCGAATCTGAGTTATATGACTCAGATCCGAGTTAACTCAACCAAAATCCGAGTTAACTCAACTCAAATCCGAGTCACTTTACTCAAAATTGATTTTATGTCTTAAGTCTAAGTCATCTGACTCAAATCCGAGTTAACTCAACCAAAATCCGAGTTAACTCAACTCAAATCCGAGTTACTTTACTCAAAATTGACTTTATGTCTTAAGTCTGAGTCATCTGACTCAAATCCGAGTTAACTCAACCAAAATCCGAGTTAACTCAACTCAAATCCGAGTTACTTTACTCAAAATTGACTTTATGTCTTAAGTCTGAGTCATCTGACTCAAATCCGAGTTAACTCAACCAAAATCCGAGTTAACTCAACTCAAATCCGAGTTACTTTACTCAAAATTGACTTTATGTCTTAAGTCTGAGTCATCTGACTCAAATCCGAGTTGACTCAACCAAAATCCGAGTTAACTCAACTCAAATCCGAGTTACTTTACTCAAAATTGACTTTATGTCTTAAGTCTGAGTCATCTGACTCAAATCCGAGTTAACTCAACCAAAATCCGAGTTAACTCAACTCAAATCCGAGTTACTTTACTCAAAATTGATTTTATGTCTTAAGTCTGAGTCATCTGACTCAAATCCGAGTTGACTCAACCAAAATCCGAGTTAACTCAACTCAAATCCGAGTTACTTTGCTCGCCATGATATAGCTTGATTTGGCGTGATGACGATAATTTGTCTTTGATATGGATCCGAGATATAGATCCGAGATTAAGCTTTGGGATATGATAATGGGGCTAACCGCTGAGAGATCTGATTCGAGATGTAGATATGAGATATAGATTCGAGATATGATAAGCTGGCCAATAGTCACCCGAGATATGGGATAATCAGGCAAGATGGTGAGATATCACTCCGAGTCATAACATAACCTGGCAATCTGGTGAACTAAATAAAGCTTCAGCCTGAATTAGAGATATGATTAGTACGCCGAGTTTGAATGCCAATCCGAATTATAAAGTACCCTGGCAAGCTGAATCAAATGTTAGTCCGAATCAGAGACAACTTATTGAGCTGAGTTAAAGGTTAATTCAAAGCATAAACTAACTGACTCAAAATCTATCTGAATCACAAATAAGATGATTCAACTTATGGCCGAGTTAACTGAAATGCTGGCTAGCGAGCTGAGTTAATGGGTAATCCAAAACATAAAATAACTGACTCAAAATCTATCTGAATCACCAATAAGATGATTCAACTTATGGCCGAGTTAACTGAAAAGCTGGCTGGAGTATAGATCTAAATCAACATAAAGCTCTCTTAATCTAAAGGTGACTCTACGGATAAGTTGACTAGTCCCCGGGTTGAGTTATTTTCTCCCTGGGATGAAGGATTGAGTATAGGTGGTTGAGTTACCTGGTACTTTCAGCATACTTGGAGAAGTGCTTGGGTGAGTCTTGCTAGGTCATACTTGCCCTGCTGAGTTACTCGGTACTTACAGTAAGCTTGGAGTAGTGCTTGAGTCCTTCTTGCTGAGCCTTACCTGGTGAAGCTGAATGAGCCCTGTGAGGAAGAAATCGACGAAGATGTTCCCGTCCGGATAGAAACCCAACCAACGCCACTAGAAGGCCCCACGGTGGGCGCCAAATGTCGTGGTGGTATCACGGCATATGCCATGGGTAGGCTAAAGTTGGGGCCGATGGACGTGGAGGAATCCGGGGAGGGATGATGCAGTGAAGACCGCACTCGTATGTACAAAGAGAAATACAATGTATATTGGATTGAAGCTGTGATAACACCTCCTTCTATACATCTAATCTCTTATAATCTTGCCATGCTTGTGGCTACAATCATGCTCCTGGAGCTGTATCTCCTATCCTTCTATCTAGATCTCTCTATGAGAGTGGAGGAAAAGGAAGAAAGGAGCTCTAGTGAGCAGAGAGGGGAGGAGCCCTCCGGGGGCCTCTCTTCTATCGATCCCCCTGGTGCTCCTTATAAAGGGGAGCCCAGGGGACAAGGCTTGTGCTACACGGTTAGCATCTAGATGGCATATTCTGGGCATCTCCCTGAGATGCTGAGCATATGCCTTGGCATCTTTGGAGATGCCAGGCATATTCCCTAGCACCTTATTTGATGCCAAGAGCATATCCCTAGCATCTTGTTAGATGCCATAGGCATATTCCAATTGACGGGTGCCAGTCTGAGCCATGGGCGTCCCAAGACTGGCACGATTCTCCTGAATAGATGGCGTGCTTTTGTAGAGTTCGGGGAAACATCTGGAGATAAATAAAAGGGGCCACAGGGCGAAATAACTCGGCCTGGATGCTTCCAGGCATGAGGTAATTCGGCCTGGCTAAAAACTAACTCGGCCTGGGAATTTAAGGCCTAAGACGGATTACAGATCAGCCCAGCCGAGTTAATTCTCAAGGCCCAGCCGGGCTTAATTTAATTCGGCCCGTACAGTGGAGCTGGGAGACGGGGATACCCCGGGATGAGCCGCCGTGCTGGCCCACCCGGGTTGCTGGAGGCGGGGCGGAAGTCGGCCTGGCAGGAGTCCCGCGGTGGGCCGAATCTGGCCCACCCGGGCGACGTAACGCGGGGACGCTGGGGATCTGGCGATGAAGTGAGTTGGCAGGGTCGACGAGGTGGAGCGGCGATGACCCGCGGTGGGCCGGATCGTTCCCACCTCGGCCCACTCGGGGGGATCGATTAGGAGATGCTCCTGGCGATGAGGTGTGCAGGCGCGGAGGCGGCTTTGGCGGGAGCGAGGAGGAGTCCAGGCAGGCGCTGGCAGGCGGTTCAGTAGTAGTTCGGCCTGGTGGGCCGAACTGTCACTAGATTCGGCCCGTTGGTGCTGTTTGGCCTAGGTGGAGTAGTGGGAGCAGGCCGAATTAAGTCTACTTCGGCCCAGGTTCTCTTTTCCCTTTAGTTTCTTCTCCTTATGCCATACATCTCTATTTATTTGTGCATATGTCTTTCATTGAATTGCACATTCTCTTATACAGATCCTTTTATATGTTAACTCTGGGGTACCCGGGGGTATATCCCCGACACCCATTTCCTTTCTCGCACGTAGCCCAGTGATTCAAAT
This sequence comes from Avena longiglumis, assembly GCA_030063025.1. Taxonomy (NCBI): domain Eukaryota; kingdom Viridiplantae; phylum Streptophyta; class Magnoliopsida; order Poales; family Poaceae; genus Avena; species Avena longiglumis. The sequence continues at coordinate 476,338,717 of CP125977.1, forward strand.
AGATATTTTCCATTTTAGTTAAACCCTAGTTCAGTCAGTAGATTCGGAAATCAATTCAAAGAGATTTACTAAACCAAATTACATGAAATCAATTTTGTTAGAAAGGTATTCAAATTATCAATCCAAGCCCATTGGATTCAAACCATTTGAAATTATAGATCACCTATAGTAAAAATAACAAGACAGAGCCTTTTCCACATTCAAATATTTTTAAAAAATCAACCATAAATTCTTTTGAGTTGATTCCAACTCTCAAAAATCACATTTGACGGGATCTATGTGAATATGTAAGAATATTTAGGTTTACATACAATGATCTTGGACTAGTACTAAAATAATGCTATTTAGGCATTTCTAGTCACTTTAATTATGTAAAATAATAATTTTAAACTTTATAAAATATGACCACCACTTTAAATCACATTCCCAAGTATTAGAATATGTGGTGATGACATGTGTTAACATGATCTCATATTTTAATTGGAGAATATTAAATATTAAGTAGTTTTCAATGAGTAGAAATTACTTATCCAAAATAAAATAAACAAGACTAGGTATTTATGTCATGTGATGATTGTGATGATGCTAGATCATCTAGTGTTAACCTTTGTGTGCCAAATAGAAGTAGTTAAGTATTGTTTGGTGATTGTGTACCTCGTATTCATTTATAGAAGCTAGTATCGACCAAGGCTACGAGGAGGAGGAGTACTACGAAGAAGAAGAAAACTTCAACCACTGCACCAATCAAAGCAAGCTAATACTTGCAAGCCTAACACCACGAGTTAACTATGCAAGCTAACACTTGCAAGTTTCTTAGCTATGCAAGCCATCCCAAATTGCAAGATAACCTATGCAAGATGCATTAGGCATGCTTTGGTTATGCAACCTTGATTATACCAATTCCCACTTTTACTTGCAAGCTTTATCCTTTTATCTTTACCAAAGTTCTTTATTACTTTTACTTAGTGACTTGTGAGTTTTGGAAAATTAGTATAGATAGCATAAAGAGCATAAAACTAGGCCTAAATAGTTAGAACTAGATGTCATACAGAGGCATGAGACTAGATTTGGACAGTTGCACCTGATTAGCACCCCTCATTAGTGAATACCCACAACTTTAGTGGCTAGTGGTAAGCATAAAAATTGATCACTTTAGATGGGAATACTTGGTGAAAATGATTATGAAAACATTGGAATGTAGACTCATTCTATTGAAATGGTTTTGACATGTGTTGTGAACACAAGATGTTTTGATGATGAAAATATCGTGGCATGAGCCTTAGCCCTTTATAAAAACTGATGGTTGGGTTCGGATATGATACCATTCCAATTTTACCATACAACCACAATACCTAAATTGGGTAGGGCTTAACTAGAAGTTTATATGTCTTAGTATGGGTTCCCTTGTGGAAGAGGTTGAGCTGAGGCTACCTCGTGAATGTGAATGTGAATATCCACCTATGCAGTTCCCAAGATGACAGATGTTGATGTCTACGCACTTCAATTCTTGTAGACATTTGTTGGGCCTCCAAGTGCATAGGTTTGTAGAACAACAACAAGTTTCCCTTAAGTGGATTACCCAAGGTTTATCAAACTGAGGGAGGAAGTGGTCAAAGGTATCCCTCTCAAGCAACCCTGCAATCAAGATACAAGAAGTCTCTTGTGTCACCAACACACCCAATACATGTCAACACCCAAATTTTTAATCCGATATGCTTGTTATGCCATACATCGCAATCCTAGGGTTACCATTTTTGCGAGACATAACATATTGCTACCATAGTTCATCATCCATTACAAACCATAATAAAGGTCTTACAAATAAAGGATCTCATGATCTAGTATTAATACAATCAATGCAACGGAATAATATAATAACGGTAGAGTGGACGGAGCTCCATCTTCAGGGTCACAGGCAATGCTGATGATGGGAGATGATCCTAGTTGTCATAGACTTCCTGCTGCCCATCATCCTGGTAGTCCTCCTCATAGTCTGGCCATAGGAATAGCCAGGGACAAAGCCATGAGTACTCTTTAAGTACTTTCAAACTATCACTAACAAGTAAAGTAGTTTGAGTAGGAATCCTAAGCTCTTGGTGGTTTTGCAAAAAGCAAGATTTATCTCTAACTGAGTTTAGAAGTAAAGAAAACTAGTTTAATGTTCTACAACACCTAATTGGGAACTTAGTTTCCAAGTTCACAACCCTGTTATGGTCAAGTCAAAGTCATGATTCATTTCACAAGTCTTTTTGAAAACCTCTGACGACGGAACAGTATGGCCACTCCAACTGTCCATAACCGTGGACGCGGCTATTCAAAAAGTTTGACACTCTGCAGAGGTGGTGCACTTTCACCACAACATTCGATACATCTGTCAGGAACAATCCTGAATCACCATACTCGGTATGCGGATAATCAATCCTAACCTTTCAATTACACACCCTAGTATAGGCACCTACCCTATGAGTTTGGCCTCCCAACCATGACCATCTGTCATCTTGGGAACTGCACAGGTGGACAATCATAACGAGGTAGCCTCAGCTCAAACCTCTTCCGCAAGGGAACCCATACTAAGATATATAAACTTCTTGGTTTACTCGTTCCGTTTGTCCGTCAGTCTGAGGGTGATAAGTTGTGCTGAAATCCAGTCTTATTCATAATCCTTCTGGGACTTTCTTCCAAAATCTCAAGGTAAACTGGGTTCCTCGATCCGACACAATGTTCTTGGGGACTCCATGCAAACTGACTATTCTAGCAATCTACAAATCTGCTAGCTTCGAACTCTGATACGTGGTCTTGACAGGTAAGAAATGGGCTACCTTGGACAATCTATCCACTATGACCCAAATAGAGTCATTTCCTCTATTAGATGTAGGCAAACCGGTGATAAAATCAATTCCAAGTGAATCCCATTTCCATTCCGGAATCTGCATTGGTTGCAAAAGTCATGCGGGTTTTTGATGTCCCGCCTTGACTCTCTGACAGATATCACATTTGGCTATGTAGCTTCTGATTTATCTCTTCATCCTATGCCACTAAAATTGCTCCTTCAAATCCTGATACATGTTCGTTCCTCCAGGGTGGATAGAATAAAGAGTATCATGGGTTTCTTTTAAAATAGCTTGCTTCAACTCTGAATCTACTAGTACACAGATACGTCCTTTGTACCACAAAACTCCTTCTCCATCTTCGGTGAATCCGGGTACTTTCCCTGTACCAATACGACATTTGATTCCGTCGATACTAGCATTTCCTTTTTGTGCCTCCTTGATCTGACTGATCAAAGTGGGTTGAAGTTCTATGCTAGCCAAAAATCCTTCACTTACTAGCTCCATTCTGAAATCTTCCAACTCCTTGTGCAAACTTGGTTGCTCCTTCAAAATTATGGTGTTCAAGCGACACGGCAATCTGCTAAGAGCATCTGCTACCACGTTGGCTTTACTAGGGTGATAGTGAATGTCAAGATCATAGTCCTTGATTATCTCTATCCATCTCCTTTGCCTCATATTCAGCTCCTTCTGGGTGAAAATGTACTTCAGACTCTTGATCTCCGAATAAATTTCACAACGGTTACCCATGAGGTAATGCCGCCATGTATTCAAGGCTAAAACTACAACTGCTAGTTCGAGGTCATGGGTAGGGCAATTTTTCTCATGTTGCTTCAGTTGTCGGGATAGATATGCTATGACTTTTCCTTCTTACATCCGAGACCGATCTTAGATGCGTCACAAAAAACATCAAAATGCTTTGTGATATCCGGCATAATCAAGATTGGGGCTGAGATCAATCTCTTCTTGAGTTCTTGAAAACTTGCTTCCCATTTGTCCGTCCATTCAAACTTCTTATCTTTATTCAACAATTGGGTCATGGGTCTTGCGATGCTCTAAAATCCTTCTACGAACTTGCGGTAATATCCCGCTAATCCGAGAAATGCACGAACTTGGGTTTGAGTGGTTGGGGCTTGCCATTCTTCAACATCCTTAACCTTGGCGGGGTCGACAGCAATTCCTCCTGCCGACACGATATGTCCTAGGAATCCTACTTCCTATAACCAAAACTCACATTTGCTAAACTTGGCATACAACTAATGCTCCCTAAGGGTTTCAAGGATGGTCCTTAGGTGTAGCTCATGTTCTTCTTATGATTTGGAATAGATCAGAATGTCATCGATGAAAACAACGACAAACTTATCCAGGAAGTTCATAAAAATCTTATTCATGAGGTTCATGAAATAAGCGGGGGCATTGGTTAATTCAAAAGACATGACAGTGTACTCATACAGTCCATATCGGATGGTGAAGGCAGTCTTTGGAATATCCTCTGCGCGAATCATGAGTTGATGATAACCAGTTCTAAGATCAATCTTAGAAAACACTTTGGCACCGGTCAACTGGTCAAATAGGTCTTTTATATTTGGCAGTGGGTACTTGTTCTTAATGGTGAGATCATTCAGCTTCCGATAATCCGTGCACAAACGGTTACCTCCATCTTTCTTATCCATAAATAAAACAGGTGATTTCCATGGCGACGCACTTGGTTGAATCAGGCCTATCTCCATCATAGCATCCAGTTGCTTCTTTAGCTCCACTAGTTCATATGGGTTCATACTATAAGGTCTCTGGGCTATTGGTCCGGTTCCAGGGATTAGTTCGATGATAAACTCGATATCCCAGTCTGGGGGCATACCGAGAAATACATCTGGAAATACGTCGGGGTATTAATAGACTACTCTAACTTGGTCAATGGTGGGTTGGGCTAGACTCTTGTTGCACTTGAATTGACAGGGCAAGGTTTTAGATACATGCTCTACTGATACTCCAGAGGTACTAGTCATGGTTATGGCTTTCTTGGCATAGTCGATTAATCCTTTATGTTTTGATATCCAATCCATTCCTAGTACTACTTCCAAACCTTTGGTTCCGAGTACTATTAGATTAGCATAAAAATATATTCCATGGATTTTGATAGGTACGGCCTTACAAGTTTGTCTAGATTTGGTGGTTGAACCAGGTATTTGAACTATCATAACATGCTTCAATTTTGTCTAGATCTTACTAGTGCATGAAAATTCTTTTGTAACAAACGAGTGCGATGCTCCAGAATCAAACAACACTCTTGCAAGTATTTATTTAATAGAAAACATACCCAACACGACATCTGGCGCTTCTTGGGCTTCTTCAGCATTCATGTGAAACAGACGGACGTTGCGGTTGAGCGAGTTCCCTGGGGCAAATCTTCTTCCAGGCTGAGCACGACGCTGCTGCTGGGCTGGGACATTCACATTGGGGGATGCTTCAAGCTTCTTGGGGCACTCATTGGAATAGTGACCCTTGGTTCCGCATTCATAACAAGTCACTTGAGACTTGTCTTTTCCTGCAACAGGCATGACATTGCTTCGAGTCCTTGGGGCAGCATTGGTGTTGATGGGGTTGTTGACTTTGGGAGGTGCACTGTTGAAGTTGTTGGAGTTGCCAGGGTTGTTGTTGTGGTTTCCTCCGGGCCTTGGGTTTCCTCCTCCATGGTTGGGATTGATACGTCCAAAACGTATCTACTTTCTCGAACACTTTGCTATTGTTTCTTCTCTAAACTTGTGTGATTTGGATACAACTAACACGGACTGACGCTATTTTCAGCACAATTACCTTGGTGTCTTGTTTTTGTGCAGAAAATGAACTACCAGGAAAAATTCCTGGAAAATATGCCAAACATTATATTTCACCGGAAGATCCACGGAGCCAGAAGAAGAGACGGAGGGGAGGCCTGGGAGGGCCCAGACCCACCCCAGGCGCATGCCCACCTGACCCCGCGCCTGGTGGGGGTGTGGCCACCCTATGCAGCTCCTCGACCTCCCTCTACGCCTATAAGTTGCCTTTCAACCTAAAAACCGCGGGGGGTTCGATAGTTTTTCAGAAAGAGTTCCGCTCTGCCGCCGCCACCAGAAACCAAGATTCGGATCCAGAAACTCCATTCTGGCACCCTGCTGGGACGAGGAATTTGGAGAGGATCATTGCCATAGTCATCACCAATGCATCTCCATTAACCACCGATGTTTCCCTCATCCATGAGTGATTAATCCCCCGCTGTAGGCTTGGGGATGGTAGGGATTGGATGAGTTCTATCATGTAATCGAATAAGATTGTTAGGGCATAGTGCCTAGTATCTCTTGTGCTATTTGACTTTGTTGCAAATTGTTGTGCTTAATGCTTGTCACTAGGGCCCGAGTTCCATGATCTCAGATCTGAACTTATTATTGAATCATTATGATAGTATTGTTTGTGATCTTATCTGCAAGTTGTGTACACATATCATTATCCGGATCCAAAGGCCCAAAAGTGAAAATAATTGGGACAACCGGAGGGGATGGATATGGTGTGAGGATCGCATGTGTTCATGAAGTGTTAATGCTTTGCTCCGGTGCTCTATTAAAAGGAGCACCTTAATTGCCAGTAGTTCCCTAGAGGCCCCGCTGCCACGTGCTGGCTGGATAGAAGATGTTGTGCAAGTTCTCATTGCGAGCACGTATGACTATATTTGGAGCACATGCCTAGGATTGTTTAGTACTTGGATGTTTGTTATTATTTATCTGCAATGCTCTAGATCTTAAAGTTACATGTTTAGACTCGTCCATGCAACTCCCGTCCATCCATCCCTATGCCTACCTCACTCACTGTTACTATTGCTCTTGTTTCACTGTTGCTGTTACTATTGCTGTTGCTACTACCAAACTGTTGCTACTGATAAACTTCTGTGAGCAAGAACTATTTCAGGTGCATCTGAACTGACAACTCAGTTTTTAAGGCTTGCAAGTATTCTTTGGCCCCCCTTGTGTCGAATCAATAAATTGGGTAATACTACCTGCGAAGACTGTTGCAATCCCCTATACTTGTGGGTCATCGAGACTATTTTCTGGCGCCGTTGCCGGGGAGCATAGCTTTATTTGTAAGTTCACTTGGATCTATTATTGTTCACTGTTACTCCTTTCATCATGGGGAAGTCTCGTGATGGAAAGTTCCCTATTTTTCCATCCACTACAAGAAGAGGTACAATCCTAAACACCTCTGCTGCTCTTGATTCACCGTATGTTATAAGTAAGCCTGTTACACCACCACCACATACTCATGCTATACACGCTCCTACTACTGCTGAGTCTGAGACTGCTTTTGATACTCATGATGTTACTTCTACGGTGCTTGATGCGAGTGGTTCATTAGGTCCTTTTCTAGATGCTACTATGGCTGGTCTAGGAAATATCGAAACTCCTAGTGAAGACATGGTTACACCCGTTAGCTCACCTAAGCCTAGTGAGAGTTATGATATTAATGATGGTTACATTGAGTTCACTAATGATTTTGTTGAAGAGTGTCGAAACACACATGGTACTAGTGCTATTAAGAGTCTCCTTGCTAGACGTACTATTATGCCTAAGTTGTCCTCTGATCCTAAGTTTGCCACCTCTCCCATAGATATTAAAGACGAAGATTATGATTTCTCTCTTGATTTATCTTATTTAGATATTGTTGAGAAAGAACCTTTTTGTGGGACTGAAAATGAGAGTGTTGTGGCTCATATGAATGAGCTTTCTACTATGAGTGCATTATTCTCTGATGATTTTAAGATGCGCAAGTACTTTGTTACTAAGATCTTCCCTTTTTCACTAAAAGATGAAGCTAGGGCTTGGTTTAATAGATTACCTCCTGGTTCCATTGATAGCCCTGATTGCTTGATTGCTTCTTTCTTCTAGAAATATTTTCCTCCCAGTGCTAGACATGCTGCTTTGCAGAGACTTTTTGATTTTAAACAGGGAGAAGAAGCGAAATTGCCTAAGTCATGGACAAGGTTCTGTGCCTTGGTTCATGCACATCCAGGATGTCCATTACCTAAGATTGAGCTTCTTGATATTTATTATAATGGACTAACTGATGATTCTAGGACCTACCTAGATAGCTTTGTTGATTGTGTTTTCAGGAAAAGGACTCCTATAGATGCTGAAGAATTAATGACCAAGATAAGCAAGAATTATGATCATTGGACTTCAACTGAGCCTATTACTCCTGAATCAGTTGTTCCTGAACAAATTCCAGAACCAACAACAAAGAAGAGGGGAGTTATTGCATTAAATGATGAAGTGATGAAGGAAGCTAAGAAGTGTCTAAAGGAGAAAGGTATTAGAGCTGAAGATGTGAAGAATCTACCTCCTATAGAAGAATTATGTAAGCCAATTCCCCAATCATATACTATTGAGGTACACTCTCTCCAACAATTTGATGAAGGTGAGATTCCTTATGGTAAGCCTCCTGATCAATGCATAGAGGAACTTGACATTTTTATTGTTAAACAAGGTCATTTTAATAAACAAGTTCAGGATCATTTATTGGAAAACTCTAGAGCTATCCATGAGTTGAAGGATATTGTGGAAAGAACTTATAATTATATTAAAATGCTTTTTAAACACTTTCAATGGTTCAAACTCAACTTGATCAACTTGCCTAGGTACAAAAGGATATGCTAGTTAATGCTTCAGGAGATAAACATGCTTATGGAATTAGAACTAGGAGTGGTATAGCTACTCAAGATCCTTTATATCCTGAAAGACACCCTAAAAGAATAGAGTAGGATTCCCAGCAAAGTGAGGATAGTGGTAGTCCTCGTAAGAGGAAGAAAAAAACATAAGATAGTTGAGGAACCACTTAAACCTATTGTAGATTCTAATAGTATATCTGTCTCTAATGCTGAAACTGAGAGTGGTAATGATAAAAATGAGTCTCCTGATAAGGACGAAGGTGAGGAAGAACCTGAGAAGCACACTAAGAACACTAGGTACACAAAGGAAGATTTTACTGCTAATAAACATGGTAAAGAAAGAGAACCTTGGGTGCAGAAACCTATGCCTTTTCTAGGTAAGGAACACAAGTCAAAGGAGGAAGAATACTACAACAAGTTTTGTGAGTGGATGAAGCCTTTATTCTTGAAAATTCCTTTGACTGATGCTATTAAGTTGCCTCCTTATTCAAAGTATATGAAGGACATTGTCTCTAATAAAAGGAAGATTCCTAATGAGGAGATTTCTACTTTGCTTGATAAATACTCCTTCAATGGTAAGGTTCCAAAGAAACTTGGTGATCCAGGTATACCGACTATTCCTTGCTCCATTAAGAATAATTTTGTTACAACTGCTTCATGTGATTTGGGAGCTGGAGTTAGTGTTATGCCTTTTTCTCTCTACAAGTGGCTCCAGCTAGAAAAGTTTATACCAACTGATATATCTTTGCAAATGGCTGATAAGTCAACTACTATTCCTGTTGGTATATGTGAGGATGTTCCTGTTCAAGTTGCTCATAATTGCATGGTCTTAACTGATTTTGCTGTGCTTGAAATGCCTAAAGATGATAATATGTCTATTATTCTTGGGAGACCTTTTCTTAATACTACAGGTGCTGTCATCAATTGTAATCAAGGAAAAGTAACATTCAATATTAATGACAAAGAGCACACTGTCTATTTCCCCAAGAAGGTTGTTAAGAGCTATTGCCTGAATTCCATTGAAAATATTGAGGGCATCAAGGTTGGAGAAATATATTGTCCCACTCCACAAGAAGATTTTGAAACTATTATGATTGGGACCATTGCTATAAAGTATGAGCTAACATAATCACCTTGTGGATTGCAAAGTTTTGTGTAATATAAGATTGTTTTGGTAACAAGACTTTATCAACCTCATTAACAAAAGGATTTTAATGAACAAAACAATGCTTTCACAGTGGTTATACTTGCTCACTTTTATTTTTCTCCTTTCCAATCCTTGCTCTTCGTCGTGCCTAACTTAAAGGCATTAAAGAAAAGTACTTGTTGGGAGATAACCCAAAAGTGTAAGATCCCTCCTTTATAAAGGAAAAAGGATCCCTGTGATTGCAATGCTAGTCCCTGGATCAATAGCTAGCATCCACAGTTAAGATGTAATATCAAGAAACAAAGGTCATAATACAACTTTTTAACCAGGAATAAAATAATTTATTACATCTTACATAGCTCATTTGGCTATCTCATTACAATGCAGCAGAATATAATAATAGCATGGGGTCCTTCATCTTCAAAGTGCCACAGGCATACATGTTGGTTGTAGACTTGTAATCCTAAATCAATAAACTTATCTAACATCAAACAAACCTGCAACATAACAAGTTACAGCCACAAGGGTCAATACATTTGAATTGTATTGGCAAGTGATACTATGGTAATATAGTGGAGTCTATCATCTATATGCATTTGGCTAAGTGGAGCTTAGGCTTTCTTTGCTCAAAATAGTTTTTCCTTATCATTGAAAACACTAAGTTTTTGCTTGACAAAATCTTTCCCAAGGCATCTCCCAATAGAAATTGGTGATCCTTTCAACCCTTGTTCAACCACAAGATTTTAACTTAGAAATTAGGATGAGGAGATTCTTGATAGCTTCCATGTCTTGATGCTCAAATTGTCCTTTGCCAGGGACATGGCTAAGTACTTAGATTTTACACTCTACATAGGTGGTGCACTTTCCCCACAAGACTTGGTTTCACCAAGACAAGATCTTTCAGAAGCCTTCCCTTAGACCAAATGGACGCGCTCCAACCTATCATTCCCCTACCACCAACTATCCATTTGGCTAAGTTATTGCAACCTATATGATCCAGGCAGAGCCCATATTGCCAAGTGGCTGCATGTCACATCCCAAGATTTTCCAAATCTTGTAATGTGAAAATAAATTAATAAAAATAAAACTTTGTTTGATTTCAGAACCAGAAGAAACTTTTTGAATTCAATTGGAACTCCAAACCCATTTGAATAAACCAAAAGAGAATTAATAAGATAAACATTTAATAAAAGGAAAATAAAAATATTTGGAAAGACTAATGAAAAGATTTGTTTTCAAATGAAATAGAAATTTTGTAAATAAAGATTATCTAATAAATGCCAATTTAAACCTTGACCAAACCTTGAGAATTAAAACATTTAGTTTTGAATAAAAACAACAAAGGTTTATTTAAAATAAAATAATAAAGAATTAATATCCAAACTTTATTAAAATAAGAAGTTTTACCAAATTAATTAAAAACATCAAAACATATTAAATTGTTTTAAACAGGTTTTCCAAATATTTTATAAAAGCCTACTAGAGTGTTTTGGCTTTGTTTTAGATTTCAAAACAAATATCTCAATAAAACAAATCCTATTGAATTTAATAATGAAAGTCTACTATAATAATTAAATAATGGATACTAAAAATAAAAGGTTATTTTGTTTTAAAACAAATTTCCAAATATTATTTGTTTCCCAAATAAAACCACTAATTTGATCTTGAAAATATTTAGGGTTTAAGTATAGATTTTATTAATAAAACCAAACCCTATTTGATTTAATAACTAAGGCCATTTTATTTAATTATTAATGGACCCTATAATAAAATGCTATTTTATTTTAAACAAGTATTTCAAATATTCATAAATTCCAAATAATACCTACTGATTTGATTTGGAGAAATATTTTGGACTTTAAAAGGAGATTTATTAAATAAAACATACCATATTGGATTAAATAACTATGGTCTATTTTATAGATCCTAAAAAGGAATAAAAATATTATTTATTTTGGAATAATGGTTTATGTTGATAAACAGAACCAAAAATTCAAAGTTCAAAGTTTGCCGAATGTTGATTTGATTGAGTATGAATTGTTTGTTTGGAAATTCAAAATAGAAATTGAAATTAGAAAAGGAAAAAGAAAACAGACAGGAAATAAAAATAAAGCAACCCAGGCAGCCCAACAAGGCCCAGCAAGCCAGCCCAACTCTCTCCTCCCATGACGTTTGAACCAATAACGACCCCGCATGTAAAATGACAGTGGACCTCCTCCTTTCTTTCTTTCCGTGACTAGAGGACCCCACCACTGCTCATCGCCGTCCTCCCCGCGACCTCCTCCTCCCCATAACCTCGCTGCCGTTGCTGCAGTAACTCCGCGCGTTCAATTCGCCTTAACACCGCGATAATTCCTCGTCACGACCACGTCCTTAAAATCGCCTTCTCCTCCGCGACGTATTCCCCCAGCCCACTTTCCCTCTCTGCCTCTAGGCTGTCGCCAATTCACCCTGTACCGCCGCCACTCCGACGATGTTCAGGTGATGATTCCGGCGGAACCAGACCACCCCAAGCCTCACTGACCAAGCACGCAACTTCCCCACTCCCTAGCACATCTCCCCGTACCAACCGTTCATCCGCGGGTGCCCCAGGAAGTCGTCTTCGACGAAATACAGAAGCGCCGCCGTCTGTCTTTTACTCCGGCGAAGCATACTGGTAAGAGCCGACCACCCTAAGCTCTCTCAATCACGCTCATAGCTGTGTCATGATCTTCCGCGACTAATCATGCCCTCGGTTTACCCTCACGAGATCTACAGCAACGCCAACGACGACGACTTGCATCACCGCCGTCTGCCTTCTTCTCCGACGAGCCCCGCAGGTAGAACCTAGTCGCCCCTCTTCTTCTGATGCATGCTCACATCATCTCTGTGACCTCCTGCGTCTAACTCAGCCATTCGTCTGTATTCTTGTGGACCACAGCAACGTCCCCGTCGTCGACCAGAGCCGACCGTCGCCAGTAACAACTCCGGAGAGAGATTCTTCCCAACACTGTGCGCCCCGAACCACGCCAACCACACGACGTGCGTCACCACAGCCTCGCGACCTCGGTGAGCTTTCCCCCTCCCTGTTTTGCTTCCTGTTTCGCCAGCATCGCCGTAACCTGACCGTCGCCGCCGTTAACCATCGCCGGCGCCGCTCGCAAATGGTCGAGCAAGCGAACACCGTAGGATCTCTATCCAACGCCCGAGATAGATCCACTTATTCTCGAAGGGGTATGTGCTCAGGACCATCCGATCTAACTTAATCCAGCGGCCCACGATGCCGATCCACCCGAAGCGGTATCCGCGGGTAGAAACACGCCGCGTGTCGTCTGTTAAAATTAGAAACAGATTTGAATCTGATTTAAATTGCAAACTTCAAATCCTTATATCTTTCGATCCACACGTCCAAATTTTGCAAATTTTATATCAATGAATTCAGGAGAACAAGCCCTAGCCAACCCTACCCTTGGTTTTGCAAATAGTATTTGGTAGATTGTTTGAAATTACAGATTCTTTTGTGTGCTTGCTAACATTGGAAAAATCATTTAAAAATGAATTTTGAGATCAAACCTTTGCCAATTGGTTTATTGTGACCTTACTGACCCTAGGAACCAACCCATAGTGTTAAAAATAATTTTTGTGAAATTTAAGTTGAATAAGTTAACTTAGTCATTTTCTAGCCAAATAAACTCATTAAATTTTATTATGGAAAAGTTTGTGCAAGGAAAACTTGGGAAAATGTTATGAACCCAAACCTACTGACCCAAAACACCAAAGCCTTGCCAAGAGCAACTCACTTGGTGAAAAACCTAAAGTTTTACTTTAAAAAGAATGATTTTCACCACATGAAAGGTTGAATGGATTTTAAAATAGACTTTGGGCAAAAACCCACTAACTAATGACTTTGCCAATTTGGTGAATGACCAATGAGGACCTTACAAAGTTTATAAACCTAGTAGAGACCAACCTTGCAATAGAACCCTCTTTTTACAAAACTTAGGAACCATTGCTTTATGTATGTGAATTATTGTTTGAATGTTGGAATGCTACTTGATACTATGCTTGCTTAAATGTAGTGAAATTAACAAAGTGTGAGACTAGCAAAATCAAGAAGTGACTATCGTTCCCTAACAAAAAGGCAAGTTACACTATCATCTAAAGTCCTAGTATTTTCATTATACTTAGTGGATTTTGAAAACATGCATGAAAAGAATTTTATACTTATGCTATGCTAAATCCTAATAGGATTCCCTATACACTCCTTAGAGAAAATATTGAAGTTGTACATGCTTAGCCATGCTATGTTTTGGGAAAGAGATACATGTTGTGATTTTACAAAGGATGAGAAAAGGACTTGTGTTTTACATAATAAAACAAGGACTCAATGAACCACCTAGGTGGTGGCTACTTTAAGTTTTGGAGAAGGTGGCAACAAAAGGGAACCATGTCTATGGCAATCACTTTGTGTTGTGCTCCAAAAGAAAACCACCTAGGAAACTTAGAGATCAAACATGTTTCTCCAATTGTGGCTTCCATGTACAACCACATGCTATTATGGATCTGGCTTAGTCAATTACATTAGGAAGACCCATACATTGTCTTTAGTTACTGGACATGGGGATCTGGAATGCTTCATGGGGGCTGAAGACAAAGCTAGCAATGATGTATGGGAGGACCTTTTGGAAAGACTTCGTCACATTCTCAATCTGCCAGTACTCCATCTTGGTGAGCACTTATCCAGTAGGCCACTGGTGGCAACAAGATGAGATTGTGTCTTGTGGGTAAAGTGTACTCCTTCTGCAGAAGTAAATAAAATCTAAGTACTTAGCCGTGTCCCCGGTTATGGACAATACTGAGCAACTAAAGTTTGAACTATGGGAGATCTCGACATTCCAACTTCTAATATAAAAACTTGATGCACTTGGGGGTACCAAGGAATTCAAAGAGACTTTGATAAAGCTTGTTGCACTTGGGGTTACCAAGGTGCACAAGAGCATGATGTACTTGGGAATTACCAAGGAACTCATGAGGTTTTTGATAAAACTTGTTGCACTTGGGGAATTACCAAGTAGCTCAAGGATTTTGGACAAGGACTTGAACACTTGAGTTTCTACCAAGGAGTTCAAGGAACTTGGAAAAGAGATTTGAAAAGAGATTTGACAAATCAATTTGAAAAAGATAGGATAAATGTTGCTTTATGCAAATAAGCCCTAAACTCTACTTAGGCAAATATGCATGTATGGATAGGATCCACTCATATTATACATAAAGTGAAACTTGCCAATACAATTCAAATGTATTGACCCTTGTGGCTGTAACTTGTAATGTTGCAGGTTGATTGTTTTGTTAAATGAAGATTGTTTGATTGACTAGGACTACAAAGTCTACAACCAACATCACTGTGAAGATGAAGGACCCAAGACTATATTTATTCCGCTGCAATGTATTGTAATAGCCATAAGAAGCTATGTATGATGTAATAAAATTATTTTATTCCTGGTTATAAAGTTGTATTTTGACCTTGTTTCTTGATATTACATCTTACTGTGGATGCTAGCTATTGATCCAGGGACTAGCATTGTAAAACACAGGAGGAATCTACCACATTGGGTAGGGACCTCTACAGATGGTATCAGAGCATTGTGTTGCCTGTAGGATTTGTAAACCCTAGGATTGGACAAAAACCCTTAGAAAAATAGGAGTTATACTTATTCCAAAAACTTATCTACCAAAAACACTTTTAAACTCTTTCCTCGACCATTTGGTTTCAACTCTACATTCTCTTCTATTTTCAACTTGATGGGAAAGCCTACCTCATGACCAAATACTACACCATATGCAAAGGACTTCTTCAACTTCTTCAACTCTAATGACTTCAACACCTTCAACTCTAATGACTTCAACATCTTCAACTCTAATGACTTCAACATCTTCAGCATATTCCCCAAGGACTTCCAACTTGAAAACTACTAAGGACCACAAGTGAAACAAGGAAATCTTGCTCAAGAGTTAGAGACTGAGGGAATGCAAAAGTTAGAAAGAGCCTACATCACTTGAAGTTTTGAGACCAAGAAATTCTCCTAAGGAAGCCATGATCTCATGTAGTAAGAAACTACCAAGAAGGATGGAAAGATCACAAGTGAACCATATAGATGGACCACCATATTTTAGTTAAGTCAAACACACCAACTTATGTGGTGTAACAAAAATATTTTGTTACCTAAGTATGTGCTTGAACTTGGTTGTTTGGGTGCAAAGTTGTTTGTGAATGTTTAGTTTGTGATTGCATGCACATTGTTTGTGTGAAATTATGATGTGTGTGATTAGAAATAATTCCTTAGAAATATCTTGCCTACTCTAATCTCCTTCAAACCAAAACAGATGACTACTCCAAAGAACTCCAACATCAAGGTTGATGACACCAACACCAACCAAGCTGATAGCATGAGGGAACTCATAGCAACCCAACATCAGCTGAACCAACTGACAGCCCAGTTCCTAGCCAACAATAGTGATAAAGATCCAGCACTACAAAAGTTCTTGGAGGAACAATCCCAATTGATGCTTAAGGTGACTAATCAAATGATTAGCATGGAAGAAAATTTTCCTAGAAAAGAGTATGATAGCAAGGATGACAAGAATGTTGTTCTAGATGGAGCCCCAGCTTGCATTATTTGTGGAGACAAGGATCATACTTCCACAGAGCATGAAGGACAATGCCCCAATTGTGATGAAGACCATCCTGTTGGAGAATGCCCTACCTCTCAAGCTACTTGCTATCTTTGTGAAGGAAGTGATCATACTCCTGGTCTATGTCCTATCTATGCCATGGTAGAACAAAGGAAACAAGAAGGATCCAAGTCTACCAAAGGAAAAGGACCACTACTACTTCCAAGCAAGACAACCCAATTCAAAGGATCCAAGAAAATCAAGAAGCCCAAGCAAGACATGAGCCTTGTACAATGTCGTAAATGTAAGGAAATGGGACACTACTCCAGTGGATGCCCAGGGAACATAAAGAATAAAGGAATTGACCAAGTGTGGTGTAACAACTGTAATGAACCAGGTCACTTTGTAGCAACTTGCCCATAAGAGCAACATAAAGAACTCAAAGACATTAATTGCTTCAACTGCAAGAATCCAGGACACTATGCAAGCAACTGTCCAGAAAGGATGAAGAACAAGTTGAACAAGCCTATGGAGAAGCTCAACCTTGGTCCATGAGTCAAACATAGGAATAAAGCAAAAGTTTAAACATAGAGAATTCCAGGACCCAAGAAGGCCAATATGTAATTTTGTTTGACAATATTTTAAGGGTGGTAGTACCCTAGCTGCTTTGAACTTGATTGTAACCCTAGCCTTCCCAAATCTCGGGACGAGATTTATTTTAAGGGTGGTAGTCTGTCACATCCCAAGATTTTCCAAATCTTGTAATGTGAAAATAAATTAATAAAAATAAAACTTTGTTTGATTTCAGAACCAGAAGAAACTTTTTGAATTCAATTGGAACTCCAAACCCATTTGAATAAACCAAAAGAGAATTAATAAGATAAACATTTAATAAAAGGAAAATAAAAATATTTGGAAAGACTAATGAAAAGATTTGTTTTCAAATGAAATAGAAATTTTGTAAATAAAGATTATCTAATAAAGGCCAATTTAAACCTTGACCAAACCTTGAGAATTAAAACATTTAGTTTTGAATAAAAACAACAAAGGTTTATTTAAAATAAAATAATAAAGAATTAATATCCAAACTTTATTAAAATAAGAAGTTTTACCAAATTAATTAAAAACATCAAAACATATTAAATTGTTTTAAACAGGTTTTCCAAATATTTTATAAAAGCCTACTAGAGTGTTTTGGCTTTGTTTTAGATTTCAAAACAAATATCTCAATAAAACAAATCCTATTGAATTTAATAATGAAAGTCTACTATAATAATTAAATAATGGATACTAAAAATAAAAGGTTATTTTGTTTTAAAACAAATTTCCAAATATTATTTGTTTCCCAAATAAAACCACTAATTTGATCTTGAAAATATTTAGGGTTTAAGTATAGATTTTATTAATAAAACCAAACCCTATTTGATTTAATAACTAAGGCCATTTTATTTAATTATTAATGGACCCTATAATAAAATGCTATTTTATTTTAAACAAGTATTTCAAATATTCATAAATTCCAAATAATACCTCTTGATTTGATTTGGAGAAATATTTTGGACTTTAAAAGGAGATTTATTAAATAAAACATACCATATTGGATTAAATAACTATGGTCTATTTTATAGATCCTAAAAAGGAATAAAAATATTATTTATTTTGGAATAATGGTTTATGTTGATAAACAGAACCAAAAATTCAAAGTTCAAAGTTTGCCGAATGTTGATTTGATTGAGTATGAATTGTTTGTTTGGAAATTCAAAATAGAAATTGAAATTAGAAAAGGAAAAAGAAAACAGACAGGAAATAAAAATAAAGCAACCCAGGCAGCCCAACAAGGCCCAGCAAGCCAGCCCAACTCTCCTCCCCCGCAGAAAACGTTTCGAACCAATAACCTGACCCGCACAGAAAATGACAGGTGGACCTCCTCCTTTCTTTCTTTCCCGCTGACTAGAGGACCCCACCACCCACTGTTCATCGTCCTCCCCGCGACCTCCTCCTCCCCATAACCTCGCTGCCGTTGCTGCAGTAACTCCGCGCGTTCAATTCGCCTTAACACCGCGATAATTCCTCGTCACGACCACGTCCTTAAAATCGCCTTCTCCTCCGGCGTATTCCCCAGCCCACTTTCCCTCTCTGCCTCTAGGCTGTCGCCAATTCACCCTGTACCGCCGCCACTCCGACGATGTTCAGGTGATGATTCCGGCGGAACCAGACCACCCCAAGCCTCACTGACCAAGCACGCAACTTCCCCACTCCCTAGCACATCTCCCCGTACCAACCGTTCATCCGCGGGTGCCCCAGGAAGTCGTCTTTGACGAATCTGAAGCGCCCGCCGTCATCTTTTACTCCGTGAAGCATCTTGGTAAGAGCCGACCACCCTAAGCTCTCTCAATCACGCTCATAGCTGTGTCATGATCTTCCGCGACTAATCATGCCCTCGGTTTACCCTCACGAGATCTACAGCAACGCCAACGACGACGACTTGCATCACCGCCGTCTGCCTTCTTCTCCGACGAGCCCCGCAGGTAGAACCTAGTCGCCCCTCTTCTTCTGATGCATGCTCACATCATCTCTGTGACCTCCTGCGTCTAACTCAGCCATTCGTCTGTATTCTTGTGGACCACAGCAACGTCCCCGTCGTCGACCAGAGCCGACCGTCGCCAGTAACAACTCCGGAGAGAGATTCTTCCCAACACTGTGCGCCCCGAACCACGCCAACCACACGACGTGCGTCACCACAGCCTCGCGACCTCGGTGAGCTTTCCCCCTCCCTGTTTTGCTTCCTGTTTCGCCAGCATCGCCGTAACCTGACCGTCGCCGCCGTTAACCATCGCCGGCGCCGCTCGCAAATGGTCGAGCAAGCGAACACCGTAGGATCTCTATCCAACGCCCGAGATAGATCCACTTATTCTCGAAGGGGTATGTGCTCAGGACCATCCGATCTAACTTAATCCAGCGGCCCACGATGCCGATCCACCCGAAGCGGTATCCGCGAGTAGAAACACGCCGCGTGTCGTCTGTTAAAATTAGAAACAGATTTGAATCTGATTTAAATTGCAAACTTCAAATCCTTATATCTTTCGATCCACACGTCCAAATTTTGCAAATTTTATATCAATGAATTCAGGAGAACAAGCCCTAGCCAACCCTACCCTTGGTTTTGCAAATAGTATTTGGTAGATTGTTTGAAATTACAGATTCTTTTGTGTGCTTGCTAACATTGGAAAAATCATTTAAAAATGAATTTTGAGATCAAACCTTTGCCAATTGGTTTATTGTGACCTTACTGACCCTAGGAACCAACCCATAGTGTTAAAAATAATTTTTGTGAAATTTAAGTTGAATAAGTTAACTTAGTCATTTTCTAGCCAAATAAACTCATTAAATTTTATTATGGAAAAGTTTGTGCAAGGAAAACTTGGGAAAATGTTATGAACCCAAACCTACTGACCCAAAACACCAAAGCCTTGCCAAGAGCAACTCACTTGGTGAAAAACCTAAAGTTTTACTTTAAAAAGAATGATTTTCACCACATGAAAGGTTGAATGGATTTTAAAATAGACTTTGGGCAAAAACCCACTAACTAATGACTTTGCCAATTTGGTGAATGACCAATGAGGACCTTACAAAGTTTATAAACCTAGTAGAGACCAACCTTGCAATAGAACCCTCTTTTTACAAAACTTAGGAACCATTGCTTTATGTATGTGAATTATTGTTTGAATGTTGGAATGCTACTTGATACTATGCTTGCTTAAATGTAGTGAAATTAACAAAGTGTGAGACTAGCAAAATCAAGAAGTGACTATCGTTCCCTAACAAAAGGCAAGTTACACTATCATCTAAAGTCCTAGTATTTTCATTATACTTAGTGGATTTTGAAAACATGCATGAAAAGAATTTTATACTTATGCTATGCTAAATCCTAATAGGATTCCCTATACACTCCTTAGAGAAAATATTGAAGTTGTACATGCTTAGCCATGCTATGTTTTGGGAAAGAGATACATGTTGTGATTTTACAAAGGATGAGAAAAGGACTTGTGTTTTACATAATAAAACAAGGACTCAATGAACCACCTAGGTGGTGGCTACTTTAAGTTTTGGAGAAGGTGGCAACAAAAGGGAACCATGTCTATGGCAATCACTTTGTGTTGTGCTCCAAAAGAAAACCACCTAGGAAACTTAGAGATCAAACATGTTTCTCCAATTGTGGCTTCCATGTACAACCACATGCTATTATGGCTCTGGCTTAGTCAATTACATTAGGAATACCCATACATTGTCTTTAGTTACTGGACATGGGGATCTGGAATGCTTCATGGGGGCTGAAGACAAAGCTAGCAATGATGTATGGGAGGACCTTTTGGAAAGACTTCGTCACATTCTCAATGCCGATTACTCCATCTTGGTGAGCACTTATCCAGTAGGCCACTGGTGGCAACAAGATGAGATTGTGTCTTGTGGGTAAAGTGTACTCCTTCTGCAGAAGTAAATAAAATCTAAGTACTTAGCCGTGTCCCCGGTTATGGACAATCTTGAGCAACTAAAGTTTGAACTATGGGAGATCTCGACATTCCAACTTCTAATATAAAAACTTGATGCACTTGGGGGTACCAAGGAATTCAAAGAGACTTTGATAAAGCTTGTTGCACTTGGGGTTACCAAGGTGCACAAGAGCATGATGTACTTGGGAATTACCAAGGAACTCATGAGGTTTTGATAAAACTTGTTGCACTTGGGAATTACCAAGTAGCTCAAGGATTTTGGACAAGGACTTGAACACTTGAGTTTCTACCAAGGAGTTCAAGGAACTTGGAAAAGAGATTTGAAAAGAGATTTGACAAATCAATTTGAAAAAGATAGGATAAATGTTGCTTTATGCAAATAAGCCCTAAACTCTACTTAGCCAAATATGCATGTATGGATAGGATCCACTCATATTATACATAAAGTGAAACTTGCCAATACAATTCAAATGTATTGACCCTTGTGGCTGTAACTTGTAATGTTGCAGGTTGATTGTTTTGTTAAATGAAGATTGTTTGATTGACTAGGACTACAAAGTCTACAACCAACATCTGCCTGTGAAGATGAAGGACCCAAGACTATATTTATTCCGCTGCAATGTATTGTAATAGCCATAAGAAGCTATGTATGATGTAATAAAATTATTTTATTCCTGGTTATAAAGTTGTATTTTGACCTTGTTTCTTGATATTACATCTTACTGTGGATGCTAGCTATTGATCCAGGGACTAGCATTGTAAAACACAGGAGGAATCTACCACATTGGGTAGGGACCTCTACACTGCACTTGAAGCTTCTCAACATTTGACATCTCAAATCTCTTTGTTCCTGGGTGGCCATCCACAAGTGAGATACACAAGGTTCACCAGTCCCCTGGCCTTGTGTAACCACTCAACACAAACCATTCCTTCCATTCCACCCAGGTGATTCATTCACTTAGTTGTTTTATTAAACAAAACACAAGTCCTCAGACTTAGAAATTTTCCATAGCATGAATATATAATCCACCCTTGTTTTCTACTAGCTAAGCTAAGCATGATAGTAGTAGGAATCTTAACTTAGGAAATTTCTACTAAGGTTTCATCTACTAGGATTTCCCATAGCATGGTTTATACTTAGCAAAAATTCTATGCAAGTCCTACTTAGAAATATCACTAATGCATAGTGAAAATAATGGGACAAAAGTATGAAGCATCACTTGCCTTTTTGGTAGAGATTATAAGTTCACTCCTTGATCTTTGCAATGTTCACTCACTTCAATTCACTACAATTTAATCAAGCAAACAATATTTCAGTCTACCATTCAAGCAATTCATCACATAAAATGATAGAAACAAAACAATGCATGTAAGCATGCTAAAGATTGTTTTATTTGTAAGAGTGGTTTATAATAGGTTATAAACATTTGGAAACACCTATTGGTCATTTTATAAAGTGGCAAAACCATTTGCAAAAGTTTTTACTTCATAAACCATTTTTAAACCAAGTCATTATTTTATGTGGTGAAGAAATGCTTTTAATAAGGAAAAATTCTATAGGTTTCACAAAATATGTTTTCAAACCATATAACCTTGTGTTTAGGGTCAGAGAGTTTATTTCCAAAACATTTCTCAAAGATTTTCTACCAAAAGCATTTTTAATAAATAAACATTACTTTTGTTTGACTAGAAATGGTTTAAATCCAAAGTTTATTCTTTTGTTTCACCAAATACATTTTTTAAACCACAATTTGTTTCCTATGGTCAGTAGGTTCAAAACACACCATTTGCCAAAGATTTTATCCCCAAAATCATTTTGGAATAAATTTTATATCCTAAACATGCATACACAAGTTTATGTAAAAACAAACAATTTAACAGAAGCTTTTTACTAAACAAAGTGCAGGGTTGGCTAGGGCTTGTTTTTCTTAATCCATTGATATAAAGTTTGAAAAATTTGGACGTATAGTTTAAAAGTTATAGATTTTACAAAATTGAGCAACTAATAGATCAAATTCTGATTTTAAACCAGATTCTGTGACACGCGGCGCTATCCTATTGGTGCATACCGTTTCGCGCGGATCGGCAAATATGGGCCGTTAGATTTTAGTTGCATCGCACAGCACAGAGGCACCACTTACCCTTTCGCTCACGTTCTATCGCATCCGTCAGATCTAAATCTAGCGGCTCAGAGCATGTGACCAAAACTCAGCGGCGCTCGACGGCGGCTGGCGGCGGCGACGCTTGGGCGGCGGCGCTCTGGCTATTCCAGGAAGCTAGGGGAAGGGGGGGTATGCTCACCATGTTCGCCGGGACGTGTTGGAGCTCAACGTGCTCGTGGTTGGCGAACGGGCGCTAGGAGATGATCGGAATCGCTCACCGGAGTTCTCGCTGGCGTCGGGTACGATCAGACGTCGACGGGGGCAATGCTACGGTGCACAAAAAGACAAAGTACGAACGTCATTAGCTGCGCACGAGGTTGGCGATCATGCGTGCATCATCGAGAGGAATAAGGGCGGTCAGCACTCAACGGAAAAGGCTGACGGAGCGGAGGCAGACGGCGGCGATGTTCAGACGAAGACGGAGTCTATGCTACAGGGCACGCGCGAGTGAGCTGAGGGTGCAGAGAGAAGCGCCAGGGGGTAGGGATCACGCTTGGGTGCTTGAGGGGGCGAGGGGCGGCAGGGCTTGGCCAGAATTGTCATCGGAACTTGTCGGAGACAATGGCGGTGTAGGGCGAAATTCTGCAGCCTGGGGGCGCGCTAGGGTGAGGCGTCTGGGGGGAAATGAAGAGGGGGCGTGGGCGTTTAAGTGTGCGTGATCACATCGAGTAATGGCTGCAGAGTTAAGGCGAATTAGCCCGCGGAATTATAGCCAGAAACGGCGACGAGGGAAGGAAGAAGGGGTCGTCGCGGGTAGGAGAGAAAGCTAACAGGTGGGGCGTGTCTGTCTGCGTGAGAGAGAGAGGGGGAGTGGGGTCAAGTAGTCAGTATCTCTGCGGGTGTATGTTTGAGTGAATAATGATTCGCTCGTGAGAGGGAGAGGTGGGCTGCTGATGGGCTTAGTGGGCTGGGCTGGCTTGGTCGAGTCCATTTCATATTTTTTTTGTTCAGTTTTTTTTTCTTTTTCTCATTTGATTTTTCTATTTTGATTTTGAATAAGCAATTCAAACACTCATTTGAATTCAAACCTTAACCAAAATTTGTGCAGGTTTAAATACTGATTAGTAACACTTTCTGAAGTCAATTTTGGAAATAAACTTTATTCTTTTTTGGGTCTTTTTATTTATTTAAATAGGCCCTTGTTTTAATTCAAGTGGGATTTAATAATAATTCAAACACCATCTAAAATTCCAAAATCTTTCAAATCCTTTCAGTAGGTTTTTATTTGATTATTAGGGTGTCAAATAATTCATCTTGAATTATTTGGAAAGTATTTATTATGATTCATAAATCATTTGAATTGGGTATTTGTTTTATTTCCAATGGAATATAGTTTTAATTCCCTAAATTTTATTTGGAAGATTTCTTTAATCTTAATTATGTTGACTTAAACAACTTTTACTTCACTTAGGTATATTCCAAAATACTATTTTCTCATGAATTATATAATTATTCTTATTAGAGATTTGTCTTTATTAATATAGGGATAGAATGGTTAATGCCATTTTATTTTATTTTGGAAATTCTTTATCATTTTATTTTATTTGGATTTGGATTAGATTCATTCCATTTGCTTATGGTCTTGGCCAATATTTAATTTGGTCTTTAAATATTCTTTATTTAATATTTCTTCTTTCATCTTATAAAATCCATATCTTTTTATTTAGAGATCCAAACTTAGTGATTCCAATTTGTAAATCTTGTTTAATATTTGTTTATCTTTTTAAATCCCTTTAGGATTATTTTCTCATCATTTGGTATGGTTTTTAGATAAGTGTTTCATTAGTTTTGGAAATTACTTTTCCTTATCTTATTTAAATTCATAAGATTTTATCTATGGCTCCAAATTAAGTGAAACCAATTTATATGGCTTTATAATATTTATATTTGTCATTCTTGATCATTTATAAATGTTTATTGACAAATTTTACATGGATCAAATCCATAAACTTGGGGATAACTTGGAAATGATTTTATTCCACTAGGGTTTAGGGTTTGGATTTATTTTCCAAGTGTTTAAATTTCTAGATGCATTTTATGAGGAATACATTTCTCTTGATTTGTATTTTTTGGGATTCAAATATTAACCAAAGTTTGTTCCAGTTGGGATTTTTAAGTTTCCATTTAGAAACAAAAGTTTCTTTTCACCCTGTTTTTCAACAATAATTTATTTTATTTATTTTATTTTTCACATTACAAGATTTGGAAAATCTTGGGATGTGACAAAAAGTTTCCTTGAGTCTTGGAAGTTATTACTTGAGTAATGACATCTCCTTATCCTTTTTGTTTGCTTTTTGTGCCAAGAATGACCTATAATGAGAGGGAAGTAAGATTTGGGGAGTTGCTGTCCCGAAACAGATTTTTGGCCTCCACCAAAATTTTTTGTGAGGAGTCTCTATAACTAGGATTGAGCTCAAAATTTACGAATAAATCCCCCAGTATGTTAGCTAACTTTCGTTAGTTCAACACTTTTTGATTTGAGCAACAAAAGGTCTTCGAAAAAAATCGGTTTCTACCTGCTGGTCTGTTTTGACAGATTTCTGCCATTATTTGCATTTCTTCTTACTGATTCCTTTTTGGGTTCTTTTTGGGAAATTGAGCTTTTTGAAGGAGTTGCTATAGTAGCTTTTGTTTTTAATGAAAAGTCTTGTTGTTCCAATGCTAAAACCGAAGGTCTATTATCTTTTGAATACACTAATGTTACTAATGAAGATTGTGTGAAGTTTTGTATGAAGGACAAATTTCAGGTGTAGAGAGAGAATGATGTAATGAGATGAAGAATGGACAAAATCTCAAGCTTGGGGGGCACCCATGTCACCCCAAGAAATATTTAAGAGGTACAAGTGTCAAAGCTTGGGGGTGCCCAAGGCATCCCCTTCTTCATCAATAAAAATCTCAGGTCTTTCTAGGCACTTCGTTTTTATTGTTTCATGCACATTTGTGTTCTTCTTGGAGCGTCTTAGTTTTTGTTTTTGGTTTTCTTTTGCTTTGTTTGGTTTTGCGTTGTTTGCCTTCTAAAAAAATCGACAACACCAAAAATATTTGTTCTTCTTCTTTGGTTTTGTGAGTTCTTTGCAGGGTTCAGCCGTCCTCAGTGGATTTTGGTTTCATGTTATTATTCAAGTCACATAAGTGAAGGGAAATAATGAAGATTAAGACAACTTCATGTGTGGCAATAGGCTGGTAACGAACTCTATTTGTTTCATTTTTGTACATATACTCATCATTGTGAGCATGCTTAGCCTGTTTGTGTAAGGTATATGTCATTATGGATGCTTAGTAGTTCTTGCTTGTCTATGATTAGCTCCAGCTTGCTAATAGTTTGTAGCATGTCATATGAATGTCTGTTTGCATTGTTTTATTCATACTTTGGTATGATATTGTGGTATCCTCCTCTGACTGTTCATGTGAATTGACTTGGTACATGCTCACACATGCAATGACTAATCAATAGTCGGTAAGCCTCGATGATTTATTTTGCCTCAGAGTTCTTGTATCACTTTCATGCCATAGTTAGTCTTGTTTTGTTGCAAGCATGATTATGACAGCTATTGCTCTCTTGTTTGTCGCTCCCTCTCTATTCCTATCCTTCACTTGCACTGAGTATGTGCTCTACCTGTGCTTCCAACTCCCCAAAACCAATATTGCTAGCTGTGTCCACCATACCGACCTATTAGCATCATTTGCTAGTTCAGCGCATATTCCATATGTCGTGTTTTCTTCCAAAATAAAATGTTTGTCTGTTTTGAAAAAGTTAGTTAGCAAAGCTCTCACGAACTTGATGGCACACTTTATTCTTTGCGCTTAATAATCCTGAACCATTATGACTAGTCCATGAAAGTTATATGCTTGCTAATTATATGCTAGGAGTCAGCAGAACCGTGCTGTCACGGGGAACGCTTTCAACACTTTTTGGATATTTCATCCAGTTGATTCCTTGCTCCTTTGTTAACGGATGTCGACGATGTGAAATAAAAGGGGAGGTTGTGATTTCATGGAGTTTATACATTGTGTTAGTGGAACGGTTGGGCCGCTAGCCTAAGCCATGCCTCATCATGGTGGAAACTTCCAACATCGCTATAATGAGCATCTATGAAGTGTCCTCAATAAAAAGCTATGCATATGGTAAATAAAAAGATTGCTGAGATGCTCATTGTCTACTTGCCTTGTCATTTTGGTTATGGGAAAACTCCTGTACCATGTGCAAGGGGTACCCGTTGGCGGTTCTCGATGATATGCATGTATTTACAATGACAAGAACTTTCAGGTGACCAAAGTTGAGTAGCATGCGGAGCGACCCTCGTACTCAAGGGACTTGGGATTTCCAGTCTATGGTCGGTCAATCATATGATTCAGAGTGGACCTCACTTTCACCTTAACCACATGAAGATGCCTATGATAGGGGCAATGAGAGCTCAAAGCTAATGAGTACCTTCCTTTTAGCATTTGGAAGCCTTTAAAACCTTCACAAAAACGTTTTCACAACTTTGTTGAGTCACCACTTATTCTATGAGCACCTTCTTGAGAGCATAGTTGTCATTCTTGTGTTTGTTCCAAAACTTGGTTAATTATGTCATAACTTTGATGCTTGTATCTCTGATATCTTTACTTATAGTCTTCATGTGAACTTTAGAGGTGCCTTGGCATTTATATGGTGCTTTTCAAACAAAGGCAAGCGAGATACCACTCTATCATACCTTATTATGAGCATTGCAATGTTGCTTATGTTTATGTTTCATGCTACTTATTATTATTGAGTTGGTTTCTCTTCATAGCTTGCAATGACTATTGAGTAGACTTAGTTGCATACTCCTTATTATGAATTGTCTAAGCATCTACTCATGTGCTGAGAATATTTACATCATATGAAGCAAAGTGTTCGTGAAAGTTCTTTTATCGCACTCAGTTTTCAACTGAATTGCTTGAGGACAAGCAATAAGATAAGCTTGGGGGAGTTGATACGTCCAAAACGTATCTACTTTCTCGAACACTTTGCTATTGTTTCTTCTCTAAACTTGTGTGATTTGGATACAACTAACACGGACTGACGCTGTTTTCAGCAGAATTACCTTGGTGTCTTGTTTTTGTGCAGAAAATGAACTATCAGGAAAAATACCGGAAAATAAGCCAAAAATTATATTTCACCAGAAGATCCATGGAGCCAGAAGAAGAGACGAAGGAGAGGCCTGGGGGCCAGACCCACCCTAGGCGCGGTCCCACCTGACCCGTGCCTGGTGGGGGTGTGGCCACCCCAGACAGCTCCTCGACCTCCCTCTACGCCTATAAGTTGCCTTTTGACCTAAAAACCGCGGGGGGGGGGGGTCAATAGTTTTCTAGAAAGAGTTCCGCTCCGCCGCCGCCACCAGAAACCAAGGTTCGGATCCAGAAACTCCGTTCTAGCACCTTGTCGGGACGGGGAATTTGGAGAGGATCATCGCCATCATCATCACCAACGCATCTCCATCAACCACCGATGTTTCCCTCATCCATGAGTGAGTAATCCCCCGATGTAGGCTTGGGGATGGTAGGGATTGGATGAGTTCTATCATGTAATCGAATAAGATTGTTAGGGCATAGTGCCTAGTATATCTTGTGCTATTTGACTTTGTTGCAACTTGTTGTGCTTAATGCTTGTCACTAGGGCCCGAGTGCCATGATCCCATATATGAACTTATTATTTAATCATTATATAGTATTGTTTGTGATCTTATCTGCAAGTTGTGTACACATATCATTGTCCGGATCCAAAGGCCGCAAAGTGACAATAATTGGGACAACTGAGGGGATGGTTGTGGTGTGAGGATCACATGTGTTCACAGAGTGTTAATGCTTTGCTCTGTTGCTCTATTAAAAGGAGCACCTTAATTGTCAGTAGTTCCCTAGAGGTCCCGCTGCCACGGGCTGGCTGGACAGAAGATGTTGTGCAAGTTCTCATTGCGAGCACGTATGACTATATTTGGAGCACATGCCTAGGATTGTTTAGTACTTGGATGTTTGTTATTATTTATCTGCAATGCCCTAGATCTTGAAGTTACATGTTTAGACCCGTCCATGCAACGCCCGTCCATCCATCCATATGCCTACCGCACTCGACTCCTACTGTTACCGTTACTGTTACTATTGCTCCTGTTTCACTGTTGCTGTTACTGTTGTTGTTGCTACTACCAAACTATTCCTACTGATAAACTTCTGTGAGCAAGAACTATTTCCAGGTGCAACTGAATTGACAACTCAGTTGTTAAGGCTTGCAAGTATTCTTTGGCTCCCCTTGTGCCGAATCAATAAATTGGGTAATACTACCCGCGAAGACTGTTGTGATCCCCTATACTTGTGGGTCATCAGGGATAGTCCGGACGGATCATCGGGGGTCTATTGTTTCTTGGGGCATATCCTGCAGACGGGTTGGGGTGATACTTTGGGGTATGGTGGGTTCCTGGTTGATTCATCATTCTACGCTTGCGATTCTCATTGGCTTGGTTGATCTTGCCTTCCATCTGGATTGCAGAATCCACTAGGGCCTCCAGGTCATCAAACGGGATATTGACTAACACTGTCTGCATCACATCATACAGACCATTCAAGAATCTCTCCTTCTTCTTGGCTTCAGTACTAATATCATCCGGGGCATACCTAGACAGAGATAGAAATCTGTTACGGTACTCTACCACAGTCATTCTTTCCTGCTTCAGCTCCTTGAGTTCATCCCTCATCCACAGAATCAAACCTGGTGGCACATGGGTTCGGCTGAACTTGAGTTTTAATTCATCCCAAGCCATCATATGTCCTCCATTCATGCTACGAATGCTATTCCACCAAGCTCTTGCATATCCTGCCAGATAGTGAGCGGCAAACAGTACTTTCTCATTGGCCTCCACTCATGCGACTTCTAAGTTGTTCTCCATGGTCTACAGCCAGTCATCAGCATCTAATGTCTCTTTAGACTTACTAAAAATGGGTGGGTTGGTGTTCTGAAAGTTCTTGAGCTTGGATCCATGGTTGTCCTGGTTTCCATGGCCTTGATTATTCTGGGCCATCTGAGCTATGTGTTGAAGGGTGGCTAAGTTGGCTTGACGTTCGGCTCTTTCGGCTTCATGGTCTGTGATACGTTGGAAACGTATCTATAATTTTTTATGCTCCATGCTTTTTTAGTATCTACTTTGCTTTCCTTGTCCACACTTTGAGGTGCTTTTTACATGTTTTCTGGTACTAACCTATTAACAAGTTGCAACAGTGTCAGATGCATGTTTTCTGCTGTTTTTGGTTTCAGAAAAGTTAGTAAATAAATATTCTCGGAATTGGACGGTACAAACGTCAAAGTCAATAACTTTCCGTGGGGAACAAAGAAGTCCAGAGGAGAGACGAGGAGGCCGGCTAGGGGGCCAGACCCACCCTAGGCGTGGGTGGGCCCTACCCCGTGCCTGGGTAGGGTTTGCACGCCTTGGCGGCCGCCTCGGTCTCCTCTTTCGCCTATAAGAAGCCCCGATACAGAAACTCTCGGTACCCAATCAGAAATCCACGAAACTGTTTGTAGCCGCCGCCACCATCGTCCCTAGATAGGGGGGATCTGAAGTTCTTCCCGGCACCCTACCGGAGGGGAGATCATCCCGGAGGCCTTCTCTCCGGTATGATTTGCGAGTAGTTCCACCTTGGACTATGGGTCCATGTAGTAGCTAGATGGTTGTATCTCCTCCTTTGTGCTTTCATGTATAGATCTTGTGAGCTCCGTTCATGATCAAGATCTAATCTATTTGTAATCATGCATGTTGTGTTTGCGGGGATCCGATGGATATTGAGATTATTATGTTGGTTTGATTAATGGTTCTATCTTTATGATTCTATCATGTTTGTGTTGTTTGTGATCTTGCATGCTCTCTGTTGCTAGTGGTTATCTTGTCCAAGTAGTTGCTAGTGACTCCAAGAGGGAGTATTTATGCTCGATAGTGGGTTCATGCCTCTAGTTTCCAAGGGAAGTGACAATAATCTCTTCGGTTGTAGATGTGATGTTGCTACTAGGGAGAAAACAATGGTCTCTTGTTCATGGAACATGTGGACTGTTTACCTTACACACTTTTCTTAAAGCAGTTGTCTGTTGCTTGCAACTTAATACTGGAGGGGGTTCGGATGCTAACCTGAAGGTGGACTTCTAGTCATAGATGCAGTTGGATTACGGTCTATGTATATTGTTGTATTGCCCAATCAACCTCATAGGATCTTTCTGGCTAGTAATTATATTGTTATGCCTTGCTCAGTTCCTGTCAATTGTCTCGCTGTAATTTGTTTACCCTTCATGCCATGTTGTTTATCTAAGGAGAGCACCTCTAGTGAACTATGGACCCCGGTCCAATCTTTACCATTGATACATCTTCCACTGCTACTTGTTTACTTGCTGCAAACCATTACCTTCCACACCATACGTTTAATCCTTTGTTACAGCAAACCGGTGAGCTTGACAACCTCACTGATTCGTTGGGACAGAGTCTTGAGTTTGTGTTGTGCAGGTCTACACGTTGCTTCCAACACATGTGTGACGTTTCGTTCCTCCTTATGGTTCAATAACCTTGGTTTCTACTGGGGGAAATCTTACTGCTGTACTCTTCATACCTTGCTATTGGGGTTTCCAATGAAGCACTCTTCCTCCCTGTTGAGTGTAGCATCAAGTAATTTCTGGCGCCGTTGCCGGAGAGGCTAAGGACGTCTTCACTAGGGGAGTACTTCACTTCCTTTCTCTTTACTTTGTTTCTTTTGCTTGATTTTGTTTGCCTCTTTTCAAAAAACCCAAAAAAATTAGTCTAGCTTGGTTTGCTTTCCTTATTCAAAAACACACAAAAATTAGTTCCTGCTCTAGTTGCCCATCCTTGCCAAAATGAACTCTGCTGAGAACACTAAGTTGTGTGACTTCACTAGCACCAACAACAATGATTTCCTAAACACACCTATTGCTCCACCTGCTCCTGATGCTATCTTTTATGAAATTAAGCCTGCTTTGTTGAATCTTGTGATGAGAGAGCAATTTTCTGGTGCTGGTTCTGATGATCCTGCTGCCCATCTTAATAGCTTTGTTGAACTTTGTGAGATGCAAAAGTATAAGGATGTAGATGGAGATTATTAAGCTCAGCCTTTTTACTTTCTCCTTGAGGGTAAAAGCTAAAGAATGGTTGCTATATTTGCCTAAAAATAGTATTGATTCTTGGACTAAGTGCAAAGATGCTTTTATTGGAAAATACTACCCTCCTGCTAAGATTATTGCTATGAGAAGTGATATTATGAAATTTAAACAGCTTGATAGTGAACATGCCTGCTTGGGAAAGAATGAAATCTTTGGTTAAAAATTGCCCTACTCATGGACTCACTGCTTGGATGATTATCCAAACTTTTTATGCAAGTTTGAACTTCTCCTTAAGAAACCTATTGGATTCTGCTGCTGGAGGTACTTTTATGGGACTCACCTTGGGTGCTGCAACAAGGCTCCTTGATAATATGATGTTTAACTACTCTGAATGGCATGTTGAGAGAGCTCCACATGGTAAGAAGGTAAATTCTGTTGAGGAAACTTCCTCTTTGAGTGAAAATATTGATGTTTTTATGGCTATGCTTGTTAATGGGAAAGCTCCTCTAGATCCTAATAGTGTTCCCTTAGCCTCTTTGGTTGCTCAAGAAGATCAAGTTGATGTGAACTTCATTAGAAACAACAATTTCAATAACAATGCCTATAGGAATAATTTTGGTAGCAACAACAATTATAGGCCTTATCCTCCTAATAATGGAAATTCCTATGGAAGCTCTTACAATAATGCTAGAAGTGCCCCCTCTGAACTTGAAGTCATGCTCAAGGACTTTATTAGTAAACAAACCACTTTCAATAATACTATAGAGGAAAAGCTTTTAACTGTTGAGAAAAATATATCCTCTTTGTCTGAATCCCAAACTTCCTTAGTTAATAAAATGGCTGCTAAACCTGAAACTATGGAAAACACCTTTGCTACTGCTCATGCCATACAAGTTACTATTGATGCAAATGTTAGGTTGTTAGCTCAACTTCATGCTAGGTGGGAAAGGGAAGCTGAAATTGATAGAAACAATAGTGTCTGCACTATCACCACTAAACCACAAGTAGCCCCTATTCCTCCTCCTACTATGCCTAAGCCTATTGATCCTACTACTAGTGATGCTAAGTTTGATTTTGATATTGATGCTTGAAACATTTCTGAAGTGATTATGTTCCTACAAAAGCTTGCTAGAAGTCCTGATGCTAGTGATATGCATGTTGCCTTTACCAAACACATTACATATGCTCTTGTTAAGATTGAGGAAGAGAAGCTAAAACACAAAGCTTCTATTCCTAGGAAAGTAGAATATAGTTGGGAACCCATTATTAATATGCAAGTGAATGACTTTGATCTCAAAGCTTCATGTGATCTTGGTTCTAGTATCTCTATTATGCCTAGGAAGATTTATGAAATGCTTGATTTACCACCATTAGAAGATTGTTATTTGAATGTCCCACTCAATGATAATGCTAAGAAGAAACTCATGGGGAGTATTAATGATGTTCTCATTATGCTTAACAATGCTTATGTCCCTGTTGATTTCTATATTTTCGATGTTGAATACAATGCTTCTTGTCCTATTACTTTGGGAAGTCCTTTTCTTAGAACAGTTGGTGCCATCATTGATATGAAAGAAGGCACCATCAAATATCAATTTCCATTAAAGGAAGGTATTGAACACTTCCCTATAAGGAGATAGAAGTTGCTTTTTGCTCCTCCTTTGAAAGCAAGATTTGATGTTAATGCTTCTTCATTTGAAAATACTTGATTCTTCTTGCTTCTTGTGCCTAACTTAAAAGCGTTAAAGAAAAGTACTTTTGGGAGATAACCCAAGATTTTCCTTGAGTCTTGGAAGTTATTACTACTGTAATGATCTCTCCTTATCCTTTTTGTTTGCTTTTTGTGCCAAGAATGACCTCTAATGAGAGGTAAGTAAGATTTGGGGAGTTGTTGTCCCGAAACAGATTTCTATCATCCACCAAAAAAATTCGTGAGGAGGCTCTATAACTCGGATTGATCTCACAATTTACGAATAAATCCCCCAGTATGTTGGATAACTTTAGTTAGTTCAACACTTTTTGATTTAAGCAACATAAGATGTTTGAAAACAATCGTTTCTACCTGCTGGTCTGTTTTGACAGATTTCTGTCATTATTTGCATTTGCTTCTTATTGATTTCTTTTTGACCTCTCTTCAGGTAAATTGAGTTTCTTTTAAGGAGCTGCTTCAGTAGCTTGTGTTTTTAGTGAAAAGCCTTGCTGTTACAAAGCTTTTCTAGCGGTCTAATATCTTTTGAATAAGCTAATGTTGCTAATGAAGATTGTGTGAAGTTTTGTATGAAGGAAAAATTTCAGCTGTAGAGAGAGAATGATGCAATGAGATGAAGAATGGACAAAAGCTCAAGATTCGGAATGCCACCATGGTGTTGAAGGGAATATGCCCTGAGAGGCAATAATAAAGTGTTTATTATGTTTATTCCAAGTATATGATAGATGTTTATTTTGCATGCTATAATTGTATTGATACGGAAACGTTAATACATGTGTGTTTAATAAACAAACAGAAAGTTCCTAGTTATGCCTCTCTCATAAACTAGCTCGTTGATTAACAAGATGATCAAGGTTTCCTGATCATGGACATTGGATGTTGTTAATAACGGGATCACAACATTAGTGTAATGGTGTGATGAACATTCATCCGAAGTATAGCATTACGATCAAAGTCATTGAGTTTATATTGCTATAACAACTTACGAAGTGATCCTAATCCTTAGACCATGAGATCATGTCAATCACTAACACCGGAAGAGTTTCTTGATAACATCAAACGTCACACCGTAACAAGGTGATTATAAAGATGGATTCAGAACTAATAAAGTGTTATGTTGAGGCTCATGGATCGAGAGTGGAATTTGTTCATCCCGATGACGGATAGATATACTTTGGGCCCTCTCGGTGATATCACATTGATTAGCTTGCAAGCAAGTGATTTGATCACTAGAATGTTATATCACAGGAACGAGAAAAGAGTGCATGTCGATAACGAGATCAAACTAGGTATGGAGATACCGATGATCGAATCTCGGGCATGTACTATATCGTGAAACAAAGGGATTAAGATACTAGCATAAAAGGTTCCGACGATCACAAGAAAGTCATCGTTGAATGTGTGGGAGTCAGTATGGGTCTCCAGATCCCGCTTCTGATTATTGATCCGAGAGGGGTCTCGATCATGTCCGCATTATTCACGAACCGTAGGGTGACACACTTAAGAGACACCGACATCCAATTGGAGCAAATGTTTCATGCCGAAAGAATGAACAAGCGCAGGAATTTATTTCACTAGATACCAAACAAAGTTTTCAGGTGAAATTGCATAAAGTGGTTATGCATGTGAAATATAATTCTAGCAAGGGGTTATTTGTGAATGTTTGTCATTAAAGTAATTGACAAAATTCTGAATAAAATAAAAGAGTTTTATTTAATGAGAGTTTGCATTAAATTTGGTGGAAATTTAATGGGAATTTGAGTGGACTTTTGAGTGGAGGGAATTTAAAGGAGATTTGTGAGTGGAGTGTCCACCCACATGAAGAGGGGAGGGAAAGGGGCAGATCCCATGAGCCGGCCACCCCCTTGGGGTTCCCCCCTCCTCCTATAAAAGGAGCCCCCCTCCTCACTTGTCTCTCACACCTCCTCGTGAAGGATCTCTCTCCCCCTCTAGAATTTATCCCCCATGGTCTCGGACTAGCGAGATACATGTTCCCGGTGGCTATTCGGCAAGAAAGAGTTGTGCTTCCGCTACATCGCTGGAGCGAGGAGGCGGAGGTTGCTCGGTGCCTCGAACGTGTGTGCGAGCACGGATGCGCTGCTGATTTGCGGCGCTAGGACTTCCTCTCGATCTTGAGATCGACAAGAGATCGTCTACATCAACCACGAGTTGAACTCGTTAAGCTTTGTCGGTCTTCAAGGGTATGTTCTCTACGGATATACATCCGCCCGTTGTTTGTATCTAGTATATAGATCTTGGTATATAGTTCACATCGTAGGAACATTTTTGTTTTCTATGCTGCGAACCCTACAGTGGTTTCAGAGCCGGATCTATGCGTAGATACTTTACACGGGTAGTACACATATGAGTATGTGGGCGATGATGATCATGTTGTTGCTCCTTTGTTGTAATTTTGGATATTGGTGGCATAGTGGGATGAAGCGGCCCGGACAAACTTTACATGTCCTCGCACATGAGACCTGTTCCACGCTTGACATGTGTAGCACCCCGGGTAAAACCACTACTAGAAATTGCATGTTGTTTCGAATTTGTGTATCATCATGACATCGTTGTTGCATACTTTGCCTCAAAACTATTTTCGATAAAACCCTATATTGGTTTCTACATTACATCTCGTTCTTTATTCAAACTATATTTTGCTATTTTAACACCTGTAAAGTTGTTTACAAAATGTTTATTATAAAAAAGAAAAGAAACATAAAATATTTTAAATATAAATGAAAATAAAACCTAGACCTAACTGGCTAGGCCCAAAAGGCCCAGTTGGTGGAACCCTAATCCCTTCAAACCCTAACCCTAATCTATCCTATCCCACCTCCCTCTATGCCGCACCGACCACCGAACCCACCAACCGAACCACACCCCGCCCCATCCAACCACACACACACGCACCCAACACCACGCAACACCCAACACACCAAGACCACACGCTACCACCGCCCAACTTCCCGGCCCCACCCACACCACTGACGCCCCAGACGCTCCTCCCGTCCCGACGGATCCCCTGCTCTGCTGCCCACCCAGCGAGACGACGCGCTCGTGACCCTTCCTCCTATCGCTCCCCAACCCACACCCGACGCGCCTCCCGTGAACCCCTCCTCTCGCTAACCTCCTGGCCTCCTTCTCCGGCCGAGCCTGCCGGCCGTCACCACTCGCGACCTCGCCACGCCGGCTGCCTTCCACGAGCTCCGCCTGTGTGCCCCTTCCCCGAGTTCGCCGCCCGGCCGCCTTGCCTACCTCCGGCCTGCACTCCGTCGTCCCCCTGCCTCCGCTCACCTGCCTGGCCGCCATCCTGCCGTCCCTCAGCCTCCTTCGAGCTCCGCCTCGCCTCCTCTCTCCGCCGCCTCGCCGGGGCCGCCCGCCCACCGCCGATCCTCCCCTGCCCGCTCCTCCGGCTGGCGGGCCCGCCTCACCGCCATCGCCGACCTCCCTCCTCCTGCCGCCTCTCGCCCGGCATCCTCCCGCCTCCTCCGCCCCCGCCGGAGCTGCCGCCCGCCACCTCCGCCTCCACGCAGGACCCTCCCGTCAAGAATCGGTTTTCCGGGCCGAGCGCCGCCGCCGCCGAAGCCTCCCAGCGCCGCCCGCAAGCCGCAGTCGCGGCCAGGCCATGTTGGAGTGAGATTGGAGCAGCCACAACTTTTTCAGTAATCGAGGGGTGGTGTTGAAGTTTGGTGGTGATGTTGCCAAGTACAAGTCGTTCGAGTTGTTATCGACAAGAGCTTCATCCGTCGTGATGCTCCGTGGTACACCAAGTTCTCCCCGGACAAGCGAGAAGACGTCTATCACGAACTCCAAGTCCTCGCGATATCCGAAGGCGAGGTTCCCGGAAGCTGAAGACAACCCGAACCTTGGTGTCCATCCCAAGTTCGCCACCGGCAAATAAGGTGGTACCTCAAGGCCTTCGTCACGGGACGCCGGGACCCCGAAGATCGACACCGAGCCCGTCGTTTCCTCAAGATCGTCCTCGCAGCGTCCGAAGACCCGAACCCTGTCGAGCCCCTCTCGGTGAACGCCCAGATCGCCTCACGGACGCCATGACCTCCTTCAAGGATCCGTTGGCCGAGACCTCGACGCGACGAGTACTCCTTCCCGGACCCGAACCCCGGTACCTGAAAAGTTCGCCATCGACCTCGAGAACGCCTACACGGAACAACGAGACCGCCACACGGACGCGAACCCCAAGACCCTGAGGCCCCGAACCGAAGACCGATCCGAAGCGCCAAGACCTCCGACAGGGAATCGACCAGTTCGCCGAGAACCGCACCCGAACCTGAAGCACGACAAGATCTGCCCGTTGTTCGAGAACGTTCCCGCTGAGACCGAACCCCAGTTCCGGACCCTGAGGCCGAACCCCGAACCCCGGAACCCCAAGTTCGTCGAGGCCCTCAATGTGTGAACCCCTTTCCGAGAACCCTATTTTATAAATGGTCAACTATATGAATTGTTGCATATTTAATTGTCATCTCGCATGCATATCATTGGTTTGGGGGCCTTATGCCGATTCACCTCTAATTAAATATGGGGCCCATATGCGGGCAAATCTAGTCTCATATCGGCCTTATTTAAACTTGTGTAGCGAACCAGTACTATCTTTTGCCATGTTCAAATAACAAGTAAATTGCGGGGTAGCTAAATAACATGAACCACCTAATTAATTGTCGGGACCCCAGTTCCACTTAATATTGACCTAATTGCATCGCACTTCTGCCATGTCATACATCATACATGCATCATGCCGATCTTCTGCCGTTGTATTAAATAGTGCATCCGGTGTTTCTTCTAGTGTTTTGCTTCTTCGCGGATAAGGCCGTTGAGTTGATGCGAGTGTCGACCCGATCTTCGGTTGAACCCTTCGACAATGTTTTCAAAGTAGCATCTCCCCTTTTCTACCTATCTTACTATTATAGTATTTATTCCTCTGTTGATCTATTGCTATCCGTATTGCGATGCTTTAGTTTCCGCACTGTGATATACCGTGCAGCCCTATATTGCCTTGGACACATCCTATTACCCGTTGTTTGGTAGATAGTTGGACTTGCGCGTCGTAGTCGCTTGCTCAAGTGCTATTATGTCATTCAAGGCCAGCTTGTTGGAGTATTGCCGCATGTTGATGTTGGAGATGATCATAGTTTTACTTATCGCTCACTTTAATTCCTGTTTAACAACTAAAATTGAAGTAAGCGGAGGCATCGTGGGTGATAGATAATATTTGGTTTCGAACGCCCACTTGTGTCCCGTAGGACCCCGAGTACTTGATACATGTTCCTTGATTTATCGCGCTATCCACATCCGGAGGTATATGGGACCCCCACGAGCGTAGCTTGATTCATCTTATTTCTTGGGGCCACAAACTAGTTTGAGGTTTTATTTACTATCCTGTACTTATGCCATGCTACTTTTGTATTTACGATTGTGCGAGGAGCACACCGCATCGCTTAGGAATTGTGACCCGCTTACGCTGTATCGACAAGCCCGTTTTGGGTTCCTAGTCGCCACAAACGCCCCACAAACCTTGAGTCCGTCTCGAGCTAGCTTACTTCGCTATGGTAAGACTCAAGGGTGGCCCCTGAAATATTTCAATCGTGATTGCTTTGTCGTGAAAGCCTCGTTGGGTTTTGATTTGGTTTTTCCGAGGTTGATCGAGCGTGTGTTGCTATTGGTGCACCCCGGCCGGGTAAAACTTTCTGAAAGCCGTGTCCGCGGATATGGACGACATGGAGCACAGTATCTCGACCATAGACAACTATAACTAAAGTTTATTGCTATAAATTTGACTTTATAATGACTAGTAATCAGCTTCACTCTACTGGAATGGCTAAATAATACTGCCCACAATTGCTTGTTTGAGTTGTCGCTTGCGACCATTGTACCTGACTAGTAAGTATTGCAACTACAACGGAATGGCTGATTAAAAGTACCAACAACTGCTGGGTTTTGGGTTATCTCATGCTAATTGTATCTGATTAGTAAGTGTTACTACTATAAAAGAATGGTTAATTAAAAGTGCCCACTGCTTACTTTATCAGGATGACTATCTATATCTGACTAGTAATTGCTGCAACGATAACTGAATAAATAAAACTGCCAACTGCGTGAGTTCCTCGGTTGACTTCCTCGTTTGGTCTCGAGGGGGAAACGCCAGGATGGGTTTGTTTGTTGATAGTATCAGGTTGGTTCCGAATAGGTCTTTCTTACCCCTCTCTGATAGCCGCCAGTTGTTTCGAGTCTCTATAGGTTGTTTAGTGCATGCTGCCGCTGCCGCTTCAGTCCACCATACCTATGTAGGCGAGGACCCAATTCTAGCCTCGCTGCGTATCGCCTCAAGATCTTGACGCTCCTTCTTTTTCCTTTGCCCTTTGTCGGCACCCTTTGTTTAAGCAGGTTTTGTGATCGACGTCGTTAGTGGTTACCCTTCCGGCTTGGCCCGGGGGTTATGGACGCCAGTGGTTATTCTTCAGGGCTCTTAGCCCCATTTGCATCTTGTCCGTAGCTGGACGCTCTATCGTTTTCAAGGTGATTTGGATCTTTGTACCGTATATCTGTATTCTTGACTCATTGAGTCGCTGTTGTATATATATCTGTTCTGTGGGTCCCATCGAGGACTGTTGTGTAATGTTATTACTTCGTTTTCCACCCGCACGAAAGTGCCTGGTGGGCACATTTGAATCGTTTCTATGCGAGTTTGGCGGGTTTCGCTAAAACTTGCATAGGTCCGATTCTGAGGGTGTTACAACATGCAACTAGTTTGCATAAGTGGCTAGCGGGTGTCTGTCTCTCCTACTATAGTCAATATCTATTTTGCAAGCGAGTTGTCAACAATTTGATTATCCTCGTTGTGGTTCATGTTCGTAGGTAAGAACGGTTCTATCTCGAAAGCCCTAAGCCACGTAAAACTTGCAATGGATAAATTAGAGGCGTCTAGTTTAGATTGTTGCTGGGCTAGTGTTATGATATGGTAGTGTTGTAAGTAGAAGTATGAGATGATACTCTTACAACACACATGGCGTGTAAAATCCATAGACCTTGGATTTACACATATAGGTATGATAGTGATCATGCCACGATGCACATGATAGAGATCATCTGCGGGAACCATATCATTTCACTAATAAACATATGATGTTTTGATAGCATCTTATATTGCTTGTTTAGCGCTTTGTTAGCATAATAAGATGATCCCTCATTTAAATATCAAGATAACAATGTGTTCTTCCTTTAGTATGCACCGATTATGTTTTCGTCGCTCCAAGACATCACGTGATGATCGGGTGTTCTTGGATCCACGACCATATTTCGGGTGTAAAACAGTTACACACGCGAATACTAAGGTTCTAACTTGGCGAGCCTAGCATGTATGGACATGGCCTCGGAACACGGACCGAAAGGTTAAGCATGAGTCATATAGTTGATATGATGCCCATTTGATGCTCGCCTTTGAAGCTATACCGACTCACGTGATGATCGGACTTGGTGTAGTGGATTTGGTTCATGTAATCACCAAAAAGGCATGAGGGATGTCGTTTTTGAGTGGGAGTTCATTCATAATATGGATTATTTGAACTCAATCTATCATACACTTAGTCTAAACTTTACAAATTCTGTTGTAGATGGCACCACCTGCTTTTAATTTCAATGTGTTCATGGAGAAAGAGAAACTAGCAACGAACGGTAGCAACTTTATCGAATGGGCCATGAATTTGAGGATTCTCCTCTCTGCTGCACAAAAGCAATATGTGCTAGAAACGCCGTTAGGCCCCCCACCTTTAGATGATGCCCCTGACGAGGAGAAGAATGTCTATCAGACTCGTCAGGAGGACCACAACTTAGTTCATTGCGGAATATTGTATGGGCTAGAGCCGGAACTTCGAAAGCGTTTCAAAAACGGCAATGCATTTGATACAATGGGTGAGTTGAAAATGATTTTCGACACACATGCTGCTGTAGAGAGCTACAACGCTTCAGAAAAGTTCTTTAGCTGCATGATGGAAGAGCACAACTCCGTTAGTGAGCATGTACTCAAGATGTCGGGTTACGCCGATAAGCTTGTGTCCTTGGGAATATCGATTCCCATTGACTTAGGCATCCATCATGTTCTCAGCCTCGCCACCTAGCTATAAGAGCTTCGTGATGAACTATAATATGCAAGGCATGAAGAAGTCTTCCTCGAGCTTCCACAATGCTTAAACTGCGAAGTGGAGATCAAAAAGGAACATCAAGTGTTGATGATCAATAGGAACACTGGTTTCAAGAAAGACAAGAAGGAAAACGGGGAAGTAAGGCGGCAAGCCTGTTGCGTGCCTGAAAAGAAACCCCGAGTTGGACCTAAGTCGATTCGAGTGCTACTATTGTAAGGAATGGCCACGAAGCGCAACTACCCCAAGTATCCGCGCATAAGAAGGCCGGCAAGGCAAACAAAGGTATATATGATATACATGTTATTGATGTGTACTTGACTAGTGCTCGCAGAGCACCGGGTATTTGATACCGGTCGTTGCTAATATTTGTAACTCGAATCGTGGTCCGCGAACAAGCGACCGCTAGCAAGGGTGAGGTCAAGATGCGTGTCGGCAATGGATCAAGCGTTGATGTGATCGCCGTCGAACGCCCTCTCCACTTACCGTCGGGATTAGTTATAAACTTGAATAAATGTTATCCGGTGCACCGAGCATGAACATTGTATCTGGATCGTGTTTGATGCGAAGTGGTTATTCATTTAAATCCGAGAACAATGGTTGTTCCATTTATATGAATGAAATCTTTTATGGTCATGCACCGATGATGAATGGTTTATTTCTATTAGATCTCGATGATAATGTTACACATATTCATAATGTTGATGCTAAAAGGATTAAACTTAATGATGATATATCCACATATATGTGGCACTGCCGTCTAGGTCATATTGGCGTTAAACGCATGAAGAAGCTCCATTCGGATGGACTTTTGGAATATCTTGATTATGAATCATTTGATACATGTGAGCCATGCCTTATGGGCAAGATGACTAGAACGTCGTTTTCCGGTTCAATGGAACGGGCGACAGATTTATTGGAAATCATACATTCTGATGTATGTGGTCCAATGAGTGTGTCGGCGCGAGGTGGATATCGTTATTTTGTTACTTTCACGGATGATTTGAGTAGATACGGTTATATCTACTTGATGAAACACAAGTCTGAAACCTTTGAAAAGTTCAAGGAATTTTAGAATGAAGTGGAAAATCATCGTAATAGAAAGATCAAATTTCTACGGTCCGACCGTGGAGGTGAGTATCTAAGTTACGAGTTTAGCACTCACATGAAAGAGTGTGGAATTGTTTCACAACTCACACCTGCCAGAACACCACAGCGAAATGGTGTGTCAGAACGTCATAATCGTACTTTATTGGATATGGTTCGATCTATGATGTCTCTGACGGACTTGCGGCTGTCATTTTGGGGTTATGCACTAGAAACTGCTGCATTCACTTTAAATCGGGCACCATCTAAATCCGTTGAAAAGACACTGTATGAATTGTGGTTTGGAAACAAACCTAAGCTGTCATTTCTTAAAGTTTGGGGATGTGATGTTTATGTGAAGAAACTTCAACCGGATAAACTCGAACCCAAAGCGGAAAATGCGTCTTCATAGGATACCCTAAAGAAACTATTGGGTATTCCTTCTATCACAGATCCGAGGGCAAGGTTTTTGTTGTTAAGAATGGATCCTTTCTAGAGAAAGAGTTTCGCGAAAGGTGTGAGTAGTCGGAAGGTAGAACTCAAGAGGTTGTGGAACCTTCTCTTCAAAGTATGGCGAGTAGCAATGGAAGTTGTTCCGGAGTTGGCTCCACTGTTGAAGAGGGAACTAATGATAATGATCATGAAACTCCAAAAGAGAGTACTACCGAACCTCGCAGTC
The DNA here is from genome assembly GCA_030063025.1 of Avena longiglumis. Taxonomy (NCBI): domain Eukaryota; kingdom Viridiplantae; phylum Streptophyta; class Magnoliopsida; order Poales; family Poaceae; genus Avena; species Avena longiglumis. Next base: position 476,382,440 of record CP125977.1, read on the forward strand.
AAACAGACGCTGCAGCCCCGAGTCATTGGAAATCCTGTCATGAATTTCATGATTGATGAAAATGATGACCCTGCGACGTATGAAGAAGCGATGATGAGCCCGGATTCCAACAAATGGTTAGAAGCCATGAAATCCGAGATGGAATCTATGTATGAAAATCAAGTTTGGAACTTGGTGGAATTACCTCATGACCGAAAGGCCGTGGAGAACAAATGGATTTTCAAAAGGAAAACTGATGCTGATGGTAATGTGACCGTCTATAAAGCTCGACTTGTCGCAAAGGGGTTTCGACAAATTCAAGGAGTTGACTACGATGAGACTTTCTCTCCCGTAGCGATGCTAAAGTCAGTTAGGATTAAGTTAGCAATTGCTGTATATTCCGATTATGAGATATGGCAGATGGATGTCAAAACCGCATTTCTCAATGGTAATATTGAAGAAGAGTTGTATATGATACAACCAAAGGGTTTTGTTGATCCTAAGGATGCTAACAAGGTGTGCAAGCTTCAGCGATCCATCTATGGATTGAAGCAAGCATCACGAAGTTGGAATCTCCGCTTTGATGAGGTGATCAAAGAGTTTGGATTTGTCCAAACTTATCGAGAAGCTTGTATTTACAAGAAAGTGAGTGGAGAATGTGGCATTTCGATATTATATGTGGATGACATATTATTGATCGAAATGATATAGATCTTTAAAGTGTTAAAAGTTATCTAAACAAAGAAATTTTCAATGAAGGACCTAGGTGAAGCGTCATACATATTAGGCATAAAGATCTATAGAGATAGATCTAGGCGCCTAATAGGGCTATCGCAAAGTACATACCTTGATAAGATTTTAAAGAAGTTTAAAATGGACGGAAGTAAGAAGGGTTCTTACCTATGTTGCAAGGCAAGACATTGAGTAAGACTCAAAGTCCGGCTTCTAGGAAGAAAGAGAGATAATGGACAAAGTCCCTATGCTTCACCATAGGCTCTATAATGTACGCCATGCTATGTAAAAGACCGGATGTGGCACATACTATTAGTTTGACTAGTAGGTACCAATCGAATCCGTGTTCTAACATCGATAGCGGTCAAGAATATCCTTAAGTACTTACGAAGAACTAAGGATATGTTTCTTGTATACGGAGGTGAAGAAGATCTCGTCGCTTTGACACCGATCCGGATGACTCTAAGTCTCAATCCGGATACGTATTTCTCATGAATGGCGGAGCGGTTAGTTGGAGGAGCTCCAAACAACCTGTGGTAGCGGGATCAACAACGGAGGCCGAATATGTTGCTGCTTCAGAAGCGGCTCAGGAAGCAGTTTGGATGAAGGAGTTCATATCCGAACTAGGAGTGGTGGCAAACGCGTTGGACCCAATGGTGATCTATTGTGACAACAATGGTGCCATTGCCAATGCCAAAGAGCCAAGGTCTCACAAGCATTCCAAGCATATTAAGCGTCGGTTTCACTCCATCCGCGAGCATGTCAAGGATGGAGATATAAAGATTTGTAAAGTACATACGGATCTCAATGTAGCAGATCCGTTGACTAAAACTCTCCCTAGAGCAAAACATGATCAACACCAGAACTCAATGGGTGTTAGATTTATCACTATGTAACTAGATTATTGTCTCTAGTGCAAGTGGGAGACTGAAGGGAATATGCCCTGAGAGGCAATAATAAAGTGTTTATTATGTGTATTCCAAGTATATGATAGATGTTTATTTTGCATGCTATAATTGTATTGATACGGAAACGTTAATACATGTGTGTTTAATAAACAAACAGAAAGTTCCTAGTTATGCCTCTCTCATAAACTAGCTCGTTGATTAACAAGATGATCAAGGTTTCCTGATCATGGACATTGGATGTTGTTAATAACGGGATCACAACATTAGTGTAATGGTGTGATGAACATTCATCCGAAGTATAGCATTACGATCAAAGTCATTGAGTTTATATTGCTATAACAACTTACGAAGTGATCCTAATCCTTAGACCATGAGATCATGTCAATCACTAACACCGGAAGAGTTTCTTGATAACATCAAACGTCACACCGTAACAGGGTGATTATAAAGATGGATTCAGAACTAATAAAGTGTTATGTTGAGGCTCATGGATCGAGAGTGGAATTTGTTCATCCCGATGACGGATAGATATACTCTGGGCCCTCTCGGTGATATCACATTGATTAGCTTGCAAGCAAGTGATTTGATCACTAGAATGTTATATCACAGAACGAAAAAGAGTGCATGTCAGAACGAGATCAAACTAGGTATGGAGATACCGATGATCGAATCTCGGACATGTAATATACCGTGAAACAAAGGGATTAAGATACTAGCGTAAAAGGTTCCGACGATCACAAGAAAGTCATCGTTGAATGTGGGAGTCGATGGGTCTCGGATCCCGCTTCGATTATTGATCCGAGAGGGGTCTCGATCATGTCCGCATTATTCACGAACCGTAGGGTGACACACTTAAGAGACACCGACATCCAATTGGAGCAAATGTTTCATGCCGAAGAATGAACAAGCGCAGGAATTTATTTCACTAGATACCAAACAGGTTTTCGGGTGAAATTGCATAAAGTGGTTATGCATGTGAAATATAATTCTAGCAAGGTTATTTGTGAATGTTTGTCATTAAAGTAATTGACAAAATTCTGAATAAAATAAAAGAGTTTTATTTAATGAGAGTTTGCATTAAATTTGGTGGAAATTTAATGGGAATTTGAGTGGACTTTTGAGTGGAGGGAATTTAAAGGAGATTTGTGAGTGGAGTGTCCACCCACATGAAGAGGGAGGCAAGGGGAAGCCCCATGCGCCTGCCACCCCTTGGGGTTCCCTCCTCCTATAAAAGGAGCCCCCTCCTCACTTGTCTCTCACACCTCCTCGTGAAGGATCTCTCTCCCCCTCTAGAATTTATTCCCCATGGTCTCGGACTAGCGAGATACATGTTCCCGGTGGCTATTCGGCAAGAAAGAGTTGTGCTTCCGCTGCATCGCTGGAGCGAGGAGGAGGAGGTTGCTCGGTGCCTCGAACGTGTGTGCGAGCACGGATGCGCTGCTGATTTGCGGCGCTAGGACTTCCTCTCGATCTTGAGATCGGCAAGAGATCGTCTACATCAACCACAAGTTGAACTCGTTAAGCTTTGTCGGTCTTAAAGGGTATGTTCTCTACGGATATACATCCGCCCGTTGTTTGTATCTAGTAGATAGATCTTGGTATATAGTTCACATCGTAGGAAATTTTTTGTTTTCTATGCTGCGAACCCTACAGATAAATGGACGCTTGAATCAAAAACTTAGTTTCAAAACAAAAGAAGTGAGTATTTATGAAAACCTATTCTCATTCTTATCACTGAGATTCTTTTAAGAAAATTTATGTTCCTAAAAAATTCTTACAATCCTACATAAAATTTGACACACTTGATCACCTCGCTAACCTACTCATCCTACATTCTTATAGATGGAAGTCAACTATAGCAAGTTCTACCAGTTGGGCAACGGAGGAGAGCTCATCTTCGAGCGAGATTTAAGCCAACTCTCGGAACTCCTCAGAGAACTACAGTGGCTGATAGTTGCAAATCTCAGAGGCAAGATGGAGGCACCCACCTCAGAGGGGATCCAATTCATCTTGAGGGAGAACAACTGGCTAGATGGACTCGCCAGGGATATGCAGGAGGCTCTTGCTCGTCTGTGTGGGCAAAGCATCAACCAGATCAATGGCACTCGCTTTGCTTACTACGCAAGGCGTGATGCTATGGGACAACCATTGGAGGTACCAGGCCATCCGGAGCTGAAGCATCAGGTGGATCATCTCGACTTCATGTTGTATGATATGCAGAAGGAGTTGGACAACGCTCGCGCCTATGCTAACTGATACGCCCAATTTGCATCACCATTCTATATCATAATTTACCTCTATTCATTGATATTTGTCTTATTATGAGGTATTACTTATGGCTTTTCATCTGTTTATGCATGTTGGATGATTCTTGGATGATGGACTGCCGGAGTCTGGATTCTAATGAAAATAAGGCGTTTCGGTGCAATTTCACGAAGATCGGAAAAATACCGGAAAAATATGGAAACATATTATTTTACCAGAGGACGCAGGAAGCCAGAAGGAGGAGCGAAGAGGGGCCGCAGGGGGCCCACGCCCCTAGGCGCGGGGCCACCTGACCCCGCGCCTAGGGAAGGTGTGGCCCACCTGCCAGGCCTCCGACTCCGCCCCTTCACCTATACCTTCCCTACGGAACCCTAAGACTCGTGGAGCAACCACAGATAGATTTTCATCGCCTCTGGGGGGCGGAAAACACCGAGAGAGAAAGATCTCTCTAGCAGACAGATTTCTGCCAGGGGAATTCCTTCTCGGAGAGGGGAGACCATCGCCATCAACACCGTCATCAAGCTAGGCTTCATCGGGATCATCATCATCATCCACACCATCATCTCCACCATCACCATCATCACCACACCATCCCGCTGTAACAATTGTGTTGGATATTGCTTTAGTTCTTAGGAGAAACTTTCCCGGTGTTGATTACTATTTGTAGTTGATGCTTGTGAGTGGAACCATTGGATTATTGTTTATGTTCAGATTGTTATCCATTATCATATCATCTTTGATCTTGATCCATATGATGTCTTGTGAGTAGTTCGTTATCTCTTGAGGACATGGGAGAAGTCATGTTGTTAGTAGTGAATCTGTGTTGAGTTATTATTCAATGGTTTACTATTTAAGTTGTGGTGCTATTCTTCTAGTGGTGTCATGTGAACGTCGACTACATGATACTTCACCATTTATGGTCCTAGGGGAATGCATTGTGTATTTGGCTACTAATTGTGGGGTTGCCGGAGTGACAGAAACCCGAAACCCCATTAGGACACCTTTGCACAAGGGAGCGTAGGATCTCAGAGTTTAAGGCTGTGGTTAGATTTATATCTTAATTACTTTCCTATAGTTACAGATGTCTGCAGGGGGTTTAATCACAAGTATGTATTAGTCCTAGGAAGGGCGGTATGTTAGCACAGGTTCACCCACACAACACTTACAAACACCAAAGAAGAGTACTCAGCTATTTGAAGCGAAAGCACTTGACAGAATTCCCATATGTCCCCGAGAACGTTTGGTCCTTATAAGTATTTCCACCGGCTTTTCCTTTGCTAAAGAAAGGATTGGGCCACTTGCTCCGTTTGTTTGTTACCTTTGTTACTTGCTCCTTATTTTGTTGCTTTGTCAGAAAACCACTAAAAATCCGTTTGCTAAGTATTCACAGGGATTTCCTGCTCCATACCACTGTTCAGCACCTTCTGCTCCTTATTGGGATCGACACTCCTATTTATCAAAAGTACTACGATACACCCCCTATACTTGTGGGTCATCACCAACCACAACTATGCCATTGCAGTCAAGAAGGACCAGACCCTCACCATCCTTGTGAAGGAGCGCAAGTCACTTCGCCGTCTGCATGACAAGAGAGATCACATCATTGCCCGCCTTCGTCACAAGGTGTCATCTTTGGAGGAGACCATCCATGAGCGGGACATGCAGCTTGAGGAGAGGGAGAACGAAGGGGAAGATATCCGTGGAGATCCCTACTCCTACCTCAGTGATGATGATGACTACCTGGAGGACCTCGACATGGACTTCCACACTGATGATGATGATTCCGCCTTCATTGATGATGAAGAAGCCACCAGTTCTGATGAGTAGTAGCACTTGAGCACTATCGTAGGTGTGAGTTGTATCCGGTCCCACTATATCGTAGCTTCATAGAATGGTTCATAAAACCATCTGTTACCCTAGTGTGGTGTGTGTTTGTATTGGGTGCTATGAATGAATGAATGAAAAGAAAGTTGTTAGTTGGCAAAACCAGAGTCAAACTCAAAGTTCAAAAGCTTTTCAAAAACAAATCCATGAACCTTAGAAAATTTCCCTCTTGGCTCGCTATCTATCTCAATCTTCAGATGACTCGTGGAAATCCCGGAGGAAGCAGTTCATCTCAGGATGCAATGCTGCAAATCCTACAAATGTTGGTTGCTGACCGTGAAGATGGAAGAGCTGAACGTCAAGCTTTAGCCACCCTTCAACAGATAGCTCAGATGGCCCAAAATAATCAAGGCCATGGAAACCAGGATAGCCATGGATCCAAGCTCAAGAACTTTCAAAACACCAATCCACCCATATTTAGTAAGTCTAAAGATCCATTAGATGTTGATGACTGGATGCAAACCATGGAGAACAACTTAGAAGTCGCATGAGTGGAGGCCGATGAGAAAGTACTGTTTGCCACCCATTATCTGGCAGGTGATGCAAGAGCTTGGTGGAATAGCATTCGTAACATGAATGGAGGGCATATGATGGCTTGGGATGAATTCAATCTCAAGTTCAGCATAACCCATGTGCCACCGGGTTTAATCAAGAGGGTGAGAGATGAGTTCAGAGAAGTGAAGCAAGGGAGGATGACAGTAGTTGAGTAACGTGACAAATTTCTGTCATTAGCTAGGTATGCACCATATGAGATTTACACTGAAGCCAAGAAGAAGGAGAGATTCTTGAATGGTGTGCATGATGAGATGCAGACAACGCTGGTCAATATTCCATTCGCTGACCTTAAAGCCTCAGTGGATTCTGCAATCCAGATGGAAGGCAAGATCAACCAAGCCAACGAGAATCGCAAGCGTCAAATGATGCATCAACCAGGATCCCACCGTACACCGAAGTACCGCCCCAATCCGTCTGCAGGATATGCCCCGAGAAACAATAGAACCCCTATGTCTCGTCTGAACTATCCCAACCGTGGAGGATGAAACTCAAGGCCCGAAGGAAAGCAGAACAACAACCCCGGCAACTCCAACAATTTCAACTGTGCACCGCCCAAGTCCAACAACACCACCACCACCACCAACAACAACAACAATACTACCCCAAGGACTGGAAGCAATGCCATGCATGTTGTAGGAAAAAGACAAGTCTCTGATTACTTGTTTTGAATGTGGAGTCAAGGGTCACTACTCCAACGAGTGCCCCAAGAATCTTGCAGCAGCCACCAATGTGAATGCACCAGCTCAGCAGCAACGCCGTGTTCAACTTGGTAGGAGATTTGCCCCAGGAAACTCACTCAACCGCAACGACCGCCTGTTTCACATGAATGCTGAAGAAGCTCAGGAAGCGCCAGATGTCGTGCTGGGTATGTTTTCTGTTAACTCAGTACTTGCAAGAGTGTTGTTTGATTTTGGAGCATCACACTCGTTTGTTATAGAAGAATTTGCATGCACTAGTAAGGTTCAACTAACAAAATTGAAGCATGTTATGATAGTTCAAATCTCTGGTTCAACCACCAAATCTAGACAAATTTGCAAGGTCGTACCTATCAGAATCCATGGAATAGATTTTTATGCTAATCTAATAGTACTTGGAACCAAAGGTTTGTAAGTAGTACTAGGAATGGATTGGATGTCAAAACATAAAGGATTAATTGACTGTGCCAAGAAAGCCATAACCATGACTAGTACCACTGGAGTATTAGTAGGGCATGTATCTGAGACCTTGCCACATCAATTCAAGTGCAACAAGAGTCTATCCCAACCAACCATTGACCAAGTCAGAGTAGTCTATGAATACCCCAACGTATTCCCAAATGAATTGCTCGGAATTCCCCCAGATCAGGATATCGAGTTTATCATTGAACTAATCCCTGGAACTGGACCCATAGTTTAGACCTCATAGTATGAACCCGTCTGAATTAGTGGAGCTAAAGAAGCAACTGGATGCTATGCTGGAGACATGTTTGATTCAACCAAGTGCGTCGCCATGGAGATCACCTGTTTTGTTTATGGATAAGAAAGATGGAGGTAACCATTTGTGCACAGATTATCGGAAGCTGAATGATGTCACCATTAAGAACAAGTACTCACTGCCGAAGATAGAAGATCTATTTGACCAGTTGACTATGCTAAAGTGATTTCTAAGATTGATCTTAGAACTGGTTATCATCAACTCAAGATTCGCGCAATGGATATTCCAAAGACTGCCTTTACCACCAGATATGGATTGTATGAGTACATTGTCATGTCTTTTGGTTTAACCAATGCCCCCGCTTATTTCATGAACCTCATGAATAAGATTTTTATGAACTTCCTGGATAAGTTTGTCGTTGTTTTTATCGGTGATATTCTGATCTATTCCAAATTAGAAGAAGACAATGAGCTACACCAGAGGACCATCCTTTAAACCCTTAGAGAGCATCAGTTGTATGCCAAGTTTAGCAAATGTGAGTTCCGGTTAAAGGAAGTAGGATTCCTAAAACATATCGTGTTGGAAGGAGGAATTGCTGTCGATCCCTCCAAGATTAAGGATGTTGAAGAATGGAAAGCCCCAACCACTCAAACCCAAGTTCACGCATTTCTCGGATTAGCGGGATATTACCGCAAGTTTGTAGAAGGATTCTTGCGCATCGCAAGACCCATGACCTAGTTGTTGAAGAAAGATAAGAAGTTTGAATGGACGGACAAATGTGAAGCAAGTTTTCATGAGCTCAAGAAGAGATTGATTTCAGCCCCAATCTTGATTATGCCGGATATCAAGAAGCCTTTTGATGTGTATTGTGACGCATCCAAGGTTGGTCTCGGATGTGTGCTGATGCAAGAAGGCAAAGTCATATCCTATCTGTCCCGACAACTGAAGCAACACGAGCAGAATTACCCTACCCATGACCTCGAACTAGCAGCCGTAGTTTTAGCCTTGAATACATGGAGGCATTACCTCATGGGTAACCGCTATGAGATTTATTCAGATCACAAGAGTCTGAAGTATATTTTCACCCAGAAGGAGCTAAATATGAGGCAAAGGAGATGGATAGAGTTAATCAAGGACTATGATCTTGACATTCACTATCACCCCGACAAAGCCAATATGGTAGCAGATGCTCTCAGCAGATTGCCGTGTCGATTGAACACCATGATAAAAGAAGCCTAGCCAAGTTTGCATGAGGAGATGGGAAATTTCAGAATGGGGCTAGTTAGTGAATGATTTTTGGATAGCATAGAACTTCAACCCACTTTGATCAGTCAGATCAAGGAGGCGCAGAAAGTAAATGCTAGTATCGACGGAATCAAATGTCGTATCGATACAGGGAAGGTACCCGGATTCACCGAAGATGAAGGAGTTTTTTGTGGTACAAAGGAAGTATCTGTGTACCAGCAGATTCCGAGATGAAGCAAGTCATTATGCAAGAAGCCCATGATACTATTTATTCTATCCACCCTGGAGGAACGAAGATGTATTAGGATTTGAAGGAGCAATTTTGGTGGCACAACATGAAGAGAGAAGTCGGAGGCTACATAGCCAAATGTGATATCTGTCAGAGAGTCAAAGCGGGACATCAGAGACCCGCATGACTTTTGCAACCATTATAGATCCCAGAATAGAAATGGAATTCAGTTGGAATGGATTTCATCACCGGTTTGCCTACATCTAGTAGGGGAAATGATTCTATTTGGGTCATAGTGGATAGACTTTCTAAAGTAGCTCATTTCTTACCGGTCAAGACCACTTATCAGAGTTCGAAGTATCAGAATTGTACATTTATAGGATAGTCCGTTTGCATGGAATCCACAAGAACATTGTGTCGGATAGAGGAACCCAATTTACCTTGAGAGTTTGGAAGAAAGTCCAAGAAGGATTAGGAACACAACTGAATTTTAGCAGAGCTTTTCACCCGCAGACTGATGGACAAACGGAGCGAGTAAACCAGATACTCAAAGATAAGTTGAGAGCCTGCGTGCTAGAATATGGATCAAAATGTGAGGATTGTCTGCCTTTCGCAGAATTCTCATACAACAATAGTTACTAAGCTAGTTTGCAAATGGCCCCATTTGAGTTTATGTATGGAAGGAAGTGTCGTACCCCATTGAATTGGTCGAAAGTAGGAGAGAGTCAGATTTTCAGACTCGATATCCTAGGAGAAGCCAAAGAGAAGGTTCACACAGTCCGTGAACACCTCAAGACTGCCCAATCCAGACAGAAGAGTTATGCCGACAAGAGACGTCGAAATCTAGCCTTCACTATCGGAGATTTTGTGTATCTCAAAGTACCACCCATGAAGGGAATGCAACATTTCCAACTGAAAGGAAAGATTGCCCCCAGATATATTGGACCCTTCAAGATTGTGAATCGCCGAGGAGAAATACCATATCAACTAGAACTGCCGGAGGAGATGTCAACCGTGCATGATGTGTTCCATATCTCGTTACTTCGCAAATGCCTCGAAGTTCTGGAGAAGACATAAGTTTTCAAGAATATTGATCACAAAACCATATAGATCAACAAGGATCTAACTTATCATGAAGTACCCATTTGTATTCTGGAAGAAGCCTTCAGAACCACCAGAACCCGGAGTATCAAGTTTCTCAAGATCCAGTGGAGTAACCATACTGAAGAAGAAGCTACTTGGGAGCGAGAAGATTACATTAGGACTGACTTTCCAGATCTCTTTAGTTCCTAGTTTTCTTTTTCTTAAATCTCGGGATGAAATTTTGTTTAAGGAGGGAAGATTTGTAACATCCCCAAAAATATTAAGCAAGATTATCAAGTTCTAATCACCCAGGTTTAGGGTTAACAAAAACTTTTATTATTAAAATTAATATGAATGCATGTGTGTGTGATTAATGCATGAATGAGTGCAATTGCCATGTTTGATTGCTATGAATTATAAGGATTGGTTTAAAGATGAAAACAACATCATCTAGATCATTTCTAAGCAGAATCAAATGAAGAGAAAATGAAATATAAGAAATATGAGCGAATGGTAATTTTGGCCAAACTTGTTCACTAGACCACTTTGGGTGTTCCTAGTCAAATATTTCTAACAAAAACAAATCCAATTCTTTTCACCCCTTGCTAGACCAAGTGAAAGTGAACCCAAGCAAATTCACCAACTTACAGAAACTATTTTCAAATCCATTTAAGATGCATTCAAAAATTGAATCCTTAATAGATACTAAGATGGCCATTTCTCAAAAACCAACCAAACCACTTCACCTTGTCAAACCCAAGCAACCAAAAACTACCAAGCATAAGATCAAAACACTCACCGAACTTTATCCAAAAATTCAAACTTTGAATTCATGCAGCCATTTTAGCAAACACTTGGTGAGCACAGTAATAGCTGCCAAACTACTATTGTTCTTGATCAATGCCTTGTCTAACCATTGCCCCCAATTCACTTCCCTGGTCTCCCCCAGCACCCAGCATTGCATTGAAGCCGCTACCCCTTCACTGCTTGGACCAGTGCCGCGTCACCCGAACCTCACTCGCCGGTCGACCATGGACAGCTCGAAGGAGGAAGCGCCGCACCCGTCCATGATGTCTAGGAGATAGGCCACTATCCACCGCCACTCCCTCTCCATCCCTCGCTCGTAGCCAAGCCATGGACCACCAGAAAATCGCCACGCCCATTTTCTCTGCGCCATGTCGAGAGCACGCCAGAGCGCCGCAGCCGACACGCGTGCACACGCCGCGCCTCGCCCTCACCGCGCGTGTTTACACTCGCCGCGACACTAGCTACCTCCTAGACATGCATGTTCGCCGCCGTGTGACACGAAGCCCCTGTACACCGTCTCGAACACCGTTGTTCCCGCACAGAGCACGGACCGTTGGAGACATCGCGATTCCTCGACTGCACCGTGTCGCGCCTTTAAGCCCGTGACGACCGCCAGGAGACACCGCACCGTCCTACGCCCTCAGCCATGCCGTTAACCCTTTGTATCATCGTCACCGACGAGCCCTGACCATGCCGCTCTGTCCCTCTCGCGGGTGTATAAATAGAGGCCACCCCCGTTTCAATTCACCACACCATATCACTCCCCTCTCTCTTAGAACCACCCCTGACCCTTCCCCGGAGCAAGGCGAGAACAAGCCCGCCAGAATTTGGCTGAAGTCCACCGCTGCAGAGGAGGAGAGGAGTCGTTGATTGGAGTCACCCAGGAGCCTTCGTGACCACCGTTCGAACCACCATCGTCGACAACGTCGTTCGCCCCCATCGCCGACCCTAGCTGGAGCCCTGGTAAGCCACTGTGTACCCCCACCATCGTCGTTAGGGTTCAGTCTCGCCGGAGCTGTGCGACGGATACGACGAACCACAACCATAGATCTTAGTCTAACCTAGGGCTTAGATTGAAACTTACCGCTTCGGGTTAAATGAGCCACTGACTAGCAGGAACCCCTATCAGCAGCCCGCTGTGCGCGCTAGTGCAGTTGGGCCGACCCATTTCCTTTCCCGCGTGTAGCCTAGTGATTCAAATAGATATTTTCCATTTTAGTTAAACCCTAGTTTAGTTAGTAGATTCAAAAATCAATTCAAAGAGATTTACTGAACCAATTTTGTTAGAGAGGTATTCAAATTATCAATCCAAGCTCGTTGGATTCAAACCATTTGAAATTATAGATCACCTATAGTAACAATAACAAGACAGAGCCTTTTACACATTCAAACATTTTTCAAAAATCAACCATAAATGCTTTTGAGTTGATTCCAACTCTCAAAAAACACATTTGACTGGATCTATGTGAATATGTAAGAATATTTAGGTTTACATACAGTGATCTTGGACTAGTACTAAAATAATGCTATATAGGAATTTCTAGTCACTTTAATTATATAAATAATAATTTTAAACTTTATAAAATATGACCACCACTTTAAATCACATTCCCAAGTATTAGAATATGTGGTGATGACATGTGTCAACATGATCCCATATTTTAATTGGAGAATATTAAATCTTAAGTAGTTTCCAATGAGTCCCAAAATAAAATAAACAAGACTAGGTCTTTATTTCATGTGATGATTGTGATGATGCTAGATCATCTAGTGTGAACCTTTGTGTGCCAAATAGAAGTACTTAAGTATTGTTTGGTTATTATGTACATCGTATTCATTTATAGACGCTAGTACCGACCAAGGCTACGAGGAGGAGGAGGAGTACTACGAAGAAGAAGAAAACTTCAACCACTACACCAATCAAGGCAAGCTAATACTTGCAAGCCTAACACCACAAGTTAACTATGCAAGCTAACACTTGCAAGTTTCTTAGCTATGCAAGCCATCCCAAATTGCAAGATAACCTATGCAAGATGCATTAGGCATGCTTTGGTTATGCAACCTTGATTATACCAATTCCCACTTTTACTTGCAAGCTTTATTCTTTTATCTTTACCAAAATTCTTTATTACTTTTACTTAGTGACTTGTGAGTTTTGGAAAATTAGTATAGATAGCATAAAGAGCATAAAACTAGGCCTAAATAGTTAGAACTAGTTGTCATACAGAGGCATGAGACTAGATTTGGACAGTTGCACCTGATTAGCACCCCTCATTAGTGAATACCCTCAACTTTAGTGGCTAGTGGTAAGCATAAAAATTGATCACTTTAGATGGGAATACTTGGTGAAAATGATTATGAAAACCTTGGAATGAAGATTCATTCTATTGAAATGGTTTTGACATGTGTTGTGAACACAATATGTTTTGATGATGAAAATATCGTGGCATGAGCCTTGGCCCTTTATAAAAACTGATGGTTGGGTTCGGATGCGATACCATTCCAATTTTACCGTATAACCACAATACCTGAATTGGGTAGGGCTTAACTAGAAGTTATATGTCTTAGTATGGGTTCCCTTGCGGAAGAGGTTGAGCTGAGGCTACCTCGTGAATGTGAATGTCCACCTATGCAGTTCCCAAGATGACAGATGGGAATGGTTGGGAGGCCAAGCTCATAAGGGAGGTTCCTATACTAGGGTGTGTAATTTAAAGGTTAGGATTGATTATCCGCATACCAAGTATGATGATTCAGGGTTATCCCTGACGGATGTATCGAATGTTGTGGTGAAAGTATACCACCTCTGCAGAGTGTAAAACTATTCAAATAGCCGTGTCCGCGGTCATGGACAGTTGGAGTGGCCATATTGTTTCGTCGTCATATGTTTTCAAAATGACTTGTGAAATGAACTATGACTTTGACTTGACCACAAGAGGGTTGTGAACATAAAAACTAAGTTCCCACTTAGGTGTTGTAGAACATTAAACTAGTTTTTTTACTTCTGAACTCAGTATGAAATAAACCTGGCTTTTGAAAATAAACCTATAGCTTAGGATTCCTACTCGAACTACTTTACTTGTTAGTGATAGTTTGCGAGTACTTAAAGAGTACTCATGGCTTTGTCCCTGGCTATTCCTATGGCCAGACTATGAAGATGACTACCAGGATGATGGACAGCAGGAGGTCTATGACAACTAGGATCATCTCCCATCGTCAGCATTGCCAGTGACCCTGAAGATGAAGCCCCGACCATGCTACCCTTATTATTATTCCGCTTCGTTGATTGTATTAATACTGGATCATGAGACCCTTTATTTGTAAGACCTTTATTATGGTTTGTAATGGATGATGTATTGTGGTACCAATTCTGTCATGTCTCGCAAAAATGGTAATCCTGGGATTGCGAGGTATGGCATAACAGGCATCTGGGATTAAAAATCTAGGGGTTGACATGCACTCGGTTGGATCAAAAGACTATTGCTATGCATGTGGCCTCTTAGGGGCTCTAGTACACTAGGATATGTTACCCACAAAAGATTATCTCTATTGGAACCTTATAGATGAATGTGCTTATTATTATCTTTATTACCATATGATATGCAGTTGCATGTGGATCTTCAACCCTGGCCTATCTCCATCCATTGATTCAACCATAATATAAATTAAACTAGATTGGTCATGTAAACAAAGGTAAAATCGACAAAACAAAGTCTTGTATACGTGTCCTTATTTTATTCCTATTAGCGTTGTTTCCCAATGATTCGATAAACCTAGGTCTACTAGGGAAAAAGCTATTATACTACATCCGTAATCCGGATCGAAGGTATCACCAGGGTTGCGGATGTCTTCACAAAGGTGGCCTAGGAGGGACAAATACCGTCAACTAGGTAGTAACCCGTATCACATGGATTGCCACTGATCTCATAGGATACTTGTGGGCATTGCCTGCTATCAGCCTAACAAACACCAGAGGCCGCTACAATATATTGATGTCATTGTTTGATCTAGCCATGCCAAAAAAAGGAGTGCCATATCTAGAGATTCTGTGATGCAATAGCCTCTATTATGACAGTGCACCCCTCCGCATGCCCTTTGAACTGCCCTTGCCAACCAAAGGGACATTTCTTCCACTTCCAATGCATGCAGTCGGTGCTACCAAGCATCCCAGAAAACCCATTTCTCTCGTTGATGGACAAAAGGCAGGCAGAAAACCCATTTCAGTTAAACTTTACCAAACACTATAATAATTGCGCCGCAAAATCTGTAGATGGCCTCATGGCATGTGGACTCGCTCATGCCAATGTAGTCGGCGGGGAGATCACTGGGCACTCCCCATGCAAGCTGCCGAATGGCAGCAGAACATTTCTAGTAAGAGGAGAAGCCAATCTTATTGGTACAATCGTACTTGGCCTCGAAGTAGTTATCGTACTCCCTCACTCTATTGAGTATGTCCAAGAATAGGTTCCTGGACATCCTATAGCGGCGACAGAATGCCCTCTCTTTAAAGACCGTATTAGTTGGGTGGAAGTAGTTCTTGTAAAGGCCTATGTGGCCAGCTTCTCGGTCACATTCATGGTTGGCTTCGCACCGCGTCGCTAAGCCACCTCTACGTGGCGGCATGAGGTAGTGGTCATGTACCATTTATGCAGTTGCCAATAGAATTACGGTCTCACCGTCGGACTCCTCCTCGAACGATGACTTGACGGAATTCTTATAAAAGAACTCGGTTGCACTTCGACTGCTACCCATCTCTTAAAGTATACAACTGTCAATGGCCATGCCAACTCCCGCTGTGAACCAGATAATCTAGAAAGGACCGACGAAGTATCTCAACCACGGTAAGGCAAACAACCAGCCCCGTCGATGAGAGTGTTCCAAGCGATCGACCGAACATGGCCCCGTTTTCCTGGATCCCCAAATATCTTCAGCCCATTAGACGTGGTAGTCAGCCTAGTTGACAACAGTCAATCATTTTCTTGTTGCAGAATCGTGAGGCACAACCTAACAACACATGTACGCACGGGAATTTCGATAGCTAGAGCCTAGGGTGTCGGTTGGGATCGATCGATCCGTCTCCCATACACAGCGCAACTACATGTTCGTGATCGGCGCGACGTGAGTCAGGGACAACCGCGACAGCACGACACCCGCCTGCCTAGTTTCTCGACTTCTTGCTCGTGTTGACGTGTCATGCTGGCCGACTGCTTCTGTTGACTTGTTCCAGAAACTAGAAGTCGAAAATTCACATCAGTCGTCGAGTCTCGACGGTTAGACTTGATTGTAGCAGGTCAAATCGGTTGATTCAATTTCAATCGACGGTGACGGCATCTAGTACGTTCCCAAACCTGATCTCCCTTCCCCCCCTCTCTCTCTCTCTCTCGTCTCAAGTCTGGAACTAAATTATTTTTTTAATTTGTTCATTTGTAAAATAAGACAAATCATGAGGAAAACAATTTGTTAATCTAGTGGTGAAAGAAGAAGAAAAGACAAATATTAGAAGAAGTTTCTTAATCTCAAAAGGGTGTTCTTGATAGATTTGTCGTGAAAGAGTCTCAAATAAATTCTGAAAATTAAACTATAGTTTCTAATGTTGATGATGTGGTAGAGGTTGAGGCTCACACCGCGCAAAAATTCATGAAGATAATGATGCAAATATTGGCAATGAACGAGACGATCTTAATATGATGATGAAGGTAGTTGAAATGATGGCGTTGAAGGTAATGGAGCAAATACTGGCATTGAAGGTAATAATGTTATTGCTGCTCGTGATGACACCAATATCACTTTTAATCTAAATATATTTGATCCATGATATTGGGATAGTCTTGATCGTAACATAATTAATATTTTAATGCAAAAGTGGCCTAAAAGAGACTTATCTACTAAGCATGGTTCTAAACACAAATTATCTAGAAGGTTTTCTGCATTGGCATACAATAAAGTTATACTTGACTATACTCTCGATGTAAGCCACCGAAGAGAAGATGTCTTTCATAACAAGGTATATGTTGATGCATCTTCTAGTTCTGTTTCCACCGAGGAATCTGCCTCTTTTATCTTTTTGCTAATATTGTGCATAGAATTTTGTTAACCATTCTTATTATTATCGCATATGTGGAAAGGAGTTTTTCTAAACTCAAGTTGCTGAAATTCTATATGCGTTCTACTAAAACACAAGAAAGACTCAGTGGATTGACGACAATAGAACTTGAGAATGATATATTTGAGAAGATTAATTATAAATATTGAGGATTTTATTTTACAACATACCAGACGGATCATGCTTTTTGGTAGAACATGAGGTTCCTTTGCTACTTTAGTGTTACATTTACTCTTTTAGACTGAGAGTTTGATATATTTCTGACATTATAGTATGGAATACCACATTCTAAGGTTAAATAGTTACTAGTTATTCATTTTTAACAAAAAATTAGGCCCCCTTTTATAAGTCGTACCGGGGCCCTAAAATCCAGGAGACGGGCTTGCAAACGACCAAACAGGTTGTGCACGACGCACTTTAGAGGCTCCCGCGCATCCAATCGACAGGCTAAGGCCGAGGCGGCGGGATGGCCTCCGGCGCCTCCAAACAACTCCGACAACACGTGTGGCCTGCGGTGCTACTCGATATTGCGTGGGCGTCAGCAGCGGGCAGTGACGACAACACGGGTTGCGCCTGCTCTGCGCGGGATATGGAGGGCGAGAGTATGGCGGAGGAGAGTGTCTGTGTGCCACTGGCGAGATGGCCCGGGTGAAGTAGTGGGAGGATGTGCGAGGACAAGCGCGCTGTCCGGACCGACCCAACCGAGACCTAAATTTGGTGTATAAATGAGTCGGTCCGTGCGCGTTTGTCCGGATGAATCGCCCGCTAGATGTCCGCCGGTACATTTGGACGAGTTCGGAGACGTTAGGACGGGTTAAAGCAACTCTAGCAGCTACCACAAAAGCCCGAAAACCGTAAAATCACCGCCAGTTCAGCGTACCCCACAAAAAATCCGCGCCATGCAGCTACCGTATCCTGCACTGAACCCGATTTTTTTGCGGGGCGCGACAAATTCCTTTCGCGGAACGGTACTTCTACGGGCTACAGGGGGAAACCAAGCGTGACCTGAATCCTCGATTGGGCGTTGGCGCACTGAAGTTTCATTCCCCATCTTCCTCGCGCTGCTCCCGACAGCCTCCTACGCCGCCGCCCACCATGCCCCGCCACGCCCCGCCAGTTCCGACCGCTGCAGACCCACGCCGCGAGAGTGGTAGCTCGAATCGTGCTTCCGTGGGAGCTAGAAGCGCCGACGGAGGAAGGGAAGCCGCCGCCGCCGCGGAGCTTCGATTCGGCCATATCCGCGCGTTTGCCGACTTGATCCGCCGCCGCCGATGCGGATTCGTCCTCATCGTCGATTCCTTGCGGTAAGATTTGTCTTCCCCCCGTCGATTTGACCGCCGCGGTTGCGATTTTGACCGATTTTTTGTAGATGTCGACCTCGCTGTCCATGGAGTTCTACCTCGACGACTCGTCTTCGTCGTCGTCTGACTCGGACCTCGACGAACTGCTCGAGGACGACGACACGGAGCAACTCGCCATCATGTGCGTGCTGCAAGAGATGCAGGACAAGCTCTGCGCCTTGAAGAGACGCCGCAGATCCATCTCCGGCCGCCTTTGCATCCCGCGAAATCGAACGCTCGGCTACACCACGCTCATGCAAGATTACTTTGCGCATGTACCGACATATCCGACGCATTTGTTCCGCAGGAGGTACCGCATGCGCCGTAGCTTGTTCGTCGAGATAGTAGAAGCATGCGAGAAGAAATGTCGGTACTTTACTCGACGGAGGAACGCGGCAGGTATTTGGGGATTTAGTTCGTACCAAAAGATCTTGGCGGCCATGCGCGTCATTGCATATGGAATCCTCGCGGATTACACGGATGAGTACCTTCGTATTGGCGAAGATACCACCATTGCTAGTGTTCGGATGTTTGCCAAGATGGTGATCCGAGTTTTTGGGTAAAAATATCTTCAATTCCCAAACAAAGAAGATGTGCAAAGGTTGCTAGCACACAATGAGAAGAGAGGTTGGCCAGGGATGTTAGGTAGTGTATATTGTATGCATTGGAGGTGGAAGAATTGCCCAAAGGCATGGCACTAGCAATATTGTGGCAAGAGCCATGATCCCACCATTGTTCTAGAGGCGATGGCATCGGAAGATTTGTGGATATGGCATTGCTACTTTGGCTTGTCGGGATCACTCAACGACATCAATGTCTTGCATATATCCCCTCTCCTCTCCAAATTAGCTAGTGGAGAAGCACTGGCTTGCAACTACAAAGTCAATGGCCATGACTACCACATGGGGTACTATCTTGACGATGGTATCTACCCGACATGGTCTACATTTGTGAAGACCATCCAAAACCCCGAGAACCGAGATGAAGCTCATTTTGCCAAAGTTCAAGAAGCATGCCGAAAGGACATTGAAAGAGCCTTCGGGGTTTTGCAAGCACAGTTTGCCATTGTTCGTGGGCCGGCTCGTTTTTGGGACAAGAAAACCCTCCGCAACATCATGACATGTTGTGTGATTCTCCACAACATGATCATCGAAGATGAGAAGGGGTTAGACTTGGAGTTTTTCTTTGACAATGTGGGTACCCGTGTGCAACCACAAAGAAACTCCGATCGCATTCAAGCATTTCTTGAGACCCATAGGCAGATTGAAGATGCAAACACGCATCACCAACTCCAAAAGGATCTCATTGCGCACCATTGGATGCTAAGAGGCAAGAACTGATGTCCCCAATTCGTGTATCGCCTATTTGAGTTGTAAAACTAATTAATTTGATATGAACCATTTGTTTTATTGTGTAAAACTATTTGATTTCATAGAACCATTCATTATTGTAATTTGATTATTCATAATATTGTAATTTGGATGATTATTGTGTGTTGTGATGCAAACTAAAACTGTTGCATTTGCTGTCGTATGAACTGTCAAAAATTCAGTTATGTATGCCGTTTCATTTTGCAGTACAGCCGCACGGTGCGGCTACCGTAAACGCAAACCGCAAAACAGAATATGCTGTTTTGCGGTTTGCGTTTACGGTTGCTGCACTACGCCGGCTCTCGTGGCCCTGAAAATATCGTTTTCAGCGCACCAAACTCGCGCGTTCACGGTTTGGGTTTACGGTAGCTGCTTACGGATGACACCCGCCGGGTATGACACCTCCATACCCTCCTCCACCACCTCTCCCCGCCACCACCACCCGCCTCCATACCCGCCGTCGGGTCCAGGTCTCCACCAGACCCGCCACCC
This sequence comes from Avena longiglumis, assembly GCA_030063025.1. Taxonomy (NCBI): domain Eukaryota; kingdom Viridiplantae; phylum Streptophyta; class Magnoliopsida; order Poales; family Poaceae; genus Avena; species Avena longiglumis. The sequence continues at coordinate 476,402,842 of CP125977.1, forward strand.
GGTGGGTACCCACGACCCGACGGGTACCCGCGACATGTACAATTGAGCAAAATTTGACAGCAAATAACATGTAGAGTTGAACAAAATTTGACAGCAAATAACATATAGAATTGAACAAAATTTGACAGCAAATAACAACAGTTCAAGGCAATAGCTCACATAACATATCATATTGATAGAAATTAGGAACAATTAAACATAAGACATCAAGCCATCAAAGGTACAACCGTACAAGATACAAGTCCAAGTGTCCAACATCTAACACTCTAGCTAATAGAAAATAGCATTACAACTAGTTCAATAGCAGTACAAGTACAACATCCAGCACTGGTTTAAAATTACAAACAACTTGTTTCAGCAAACCATGTCACACATAATGCAGTTCATCCAATAGCCATCACACGTAGATTAGGACCAACAGTACGCGTAATCAGCAGTCCATCAAACAGCCATAAAAAATGAATCCTATTTACAAAACATAATGCCAAACATTAGTAAGTTCTTATTTTTTCATGGAATTCACAGGAATATCGTTATGGTACATACAAACACATTCATACTAACCTCAAATTCTTCTTGTGTGTCTTGTAGACAAGTCCAAAAGCTACCTTCCCCTACATGAGCATCTGCAAGAAACAATATTTGCATGTGATAAATAGACAAGGTCACAAACATTAGTAAGAATAAAAGACTGTTAAGAAAGTGCATCATTATCTCACCTTTATACTTGTGTTTAACCCAATTTTGATAGCACATTAATACCTCAATCATGTGAGAAGTAAGGCGGCTCTGATGTTCATCAACTATTCTGCCACTTGTACTAAATGCAGACTCTAAAGCAACAGTCGTGACAGGAATAACAAATACATCTCTAGCTACCTTCCTTAGTGTTGGGTACCTTGTGCCAGCCACTTTCCACCAATCTAGCACATTGAACTTCTCGGTATATGGCACCAAGTCATCACTCAAGTAATGATCTATCTCACCTTGTAGTCTAGCTGCCGCGGGCCTTGGCTGTGCTACAATATCATGGAAGAAAGACATAATCGCTGGATCTGACATTTCAGACAATGAAGGATCTCCATTTGACTGATATTCATCTCCATCCACTTCATAATCCTTGATCAATCGATGGAGATTGGCAAAAACAGAATTAACCTTTTTAGTGCATTCATAAGAGAATGACCCAAAGCCATGGAGCATAGCAAAACATGCTACCAACATCTGCCTCTTATATCTAGGGTTAAGGAGAGTAGCTATGCCCATGAGCCCTTGGATATCTTTCCAATATTTATCAAAATTTTCTATCATGCTATTTGACATATCTTGGATAACCAAATCAGTAGAGGTTGCCTACTGCCTAATTTTCATCTTGATTTCACATACCTTAGAAAAGAATATATTGGCAGTGGCATAATCTGTGCCCGAGAACAATTCACTGATCTCATAGAACAACCTAAGCCTTGGGACAACCTCAGCAGCAAAGTTCCATTTGTCAGCACTAGGCAATGTTTCATATTGCTTGTCTACTATTTTGGCCCTTTCAAAGACAGCTCTATAAGGCAAAGCTGTATCAAGCATAACGAAAACTGAATTCCACCTAGTCTTGCAATCTAGTGTCAATTTATTTGTGATTTTTTACTTTCTTATACTTAGCCATCTCTTCAAATTTCTCAACTCTTTTTGGTGTGGCAGTCCAATATGCAACACTTTCTCTAATATTGTGTGTAGTTGACTTCATTGCCGGCACATCTAAGCCATCCTTTACTACCAAATTTAAGATACGACAACAACAACGCATATGAACCATTGTACCTTGTAGGAGCAACTTGGCCTTCCCTATCTTCATCACCATTTGGTCCAATGCCTTATCATTTGATGTGCAGTTGTCAACTGTCACAGTTGATAGTTTCTCATCCAAGTTCCACTGCATTAAGGTATTGTAGAGCTCTTTAACAATAACATCTCCAGTATGTGATGCTGGCACATATATAAACCTGTAATATAATATGATCACAGATAGAAATGTAAGATGGAGAGCAATATAAAATTACATCAAGATAATATGGACAGCAATATAATATGATCATAGACAACAATATAAGATGGAGAGCAATATAAAATTATAGCAAGATAATATGGACATCAGTATACCCCATAAGAATGCTTCACAACTTCCAAGATTCGTCGATGAAATGACTTGTGACAGCCATGTAGCCCTTCTTCTGGTTGTCAGCTGTCCACATATCAGTGGTGACAGCTACCCTTGACTGCAGCATAGTCATGTAGTCACGTGCCTTCTTTTTTTCCTTATTATACCGTTTTATTATATCCTTCATACAAGTACAAACAACAAAGATAAGCATCATTCACAACAGAAAATGGCAGAAATATATATTACATATCTCAATGAAGAGAATGGCAGAGACAAACCTGATAGTATTCCTTGTATGCATATTAAAGAGTGGCTGAAGTGCATGAACAAATCTCCTAAATCCAGCATGGTCCACGATACTCAACGGGTAACCATGCAGCACTATCATGTTACCGAGCTCTTCTCTTGCGGTTTCTTGATCAAAAGTATAGCTCTCTACATTCACCTTGCCACCTACTTGTGCAGTCATCCTCAATGAATACCGACTCATCGATTTTCCTGCCTTTCCTCGCAACTTCATCAACTTTTGAGTACATATCTTCAAATGGTCACACAAATGTGAAGTGCCACTCTTTGCTCCTACAGTAAGTGCCTTGTTACAGTAGTTACATATGGCCTTCCATTCTCCACGCACCAGCTTTTTCGTCATCTCTTGCCGCACATCAGACGTGAGCTTGCGCGTATTAGATGCAACATTCACCTCCACCACCTCATCTTCATCATCTTCACCATCAGAAATTTCATTCACAGATTCAGATGGGGCTGCTTGACTAGTACAACTTGGAGCACTACATCAATTGAATCACAAAATCAATAGGCAGTAGCAGTACATTCCTAAATCATTAGCACTAAACATCTAAATCGATTTACCTATATAACTAATTAGTAGTGAGTAGCACTAAATACATAAATCAGTAGGACTAAATCTCAACCAATACCTAAATTGCTACCACTAAATCATCAACAATACCTAAATCAGTAGCACATCTACAGATTCTTCACCAATACCCAAGGCCCTAAGCCCCCAAGTTGCATGCGTGCATACCGTGGTGGTGCAGGTGGTGACGCTGTTGCTGCTTGTTTGCGGCCGACGACCTTCTTCCGCTTCTTTTGCACTCGACCGACGCCAACAGAGGGCACCGGTGCCGGTGACGTGCGTCCCCGCTTCTGCCCGCCAACTTGCCCACTCCCTTTTGCGGTTCCTGGCCGCGCCTCCGCTGCTCGACGTCGAGGTCGGCAAGCCAAGGAGGAAGCCAAGCCGAGCACCACTGCCATGGGGCGGGATCTCCCAGGCATCTCCGTGTTGGGGCGAAGGCGTGGGGTCAGTTGGCGGCGTGCCTCGCTGGACCTCCCCGGAGTCGATGCCATCCTCCAGGTCCACGGCCTCCATGCGGCTTGCTACTTGAGAGGAGAGAAGGCGGCCAAGACCGCAATGGCGCGGGAAAGCGATGAGCCTGCGAGCTGAGGGATGCGGCGACGGGGATTGCGTCGTGGGGGGTAGGTGACGGGACGGAGAGGTCGAGCCCTCGGGCCCGCTCGACCAGGTCCAGGTAGAGTTAGGGTTAGGGTTATTTGTTACACAGTACACTTACATGTGGGGCCTACGTCGAGTTGCCGGGTCTGCGGGTTAAAGGTATGGGTTTAACACCTCCAGACCCGCACCGCTACATCCGATGGGTCTGAATATTTATCACTAAGTAGACCCATGAGTTTTATTTTTAATCAAACCCTCCTCCATTTGATGCGGGTACCCACCGGATTAACGGGCGACGGTTACCTATTGCCATCCGTATAGCTGCTAGAGTTGCTCTTACGTGGTGGTGAAGATGCCGTAACCCGTACACCTGGCTTTTACAGTGTATTTTTTTTCCGATAAGGTAGCTTTTGGAGTATAGCGGAGAGTAGTCATCATCAGCTGTAGTGGATCCGTCGTCAGTACAGTACCTCTTCCCATGGCGCGTTCCCTGTCGGCCGACTCCGTCCCCTTCCCCAGCCTCTGTAAACCCTAATCCCGAACCGCATCGATCGAACGGGATTTCAAATCAAATCGAACGAGAAAAAACGAACGAAAAGCTCCCGGAATCTAGCAATGGACCGCTCCCGCTCGAAGCGCGGCTACCACTACAACGACCAGGACTCGCCGCCGCCCCGCTCCAAGCCCCGCTTCGACCGACGCGGCGGGGGCGGCGGCGGCGGCCCGAATCCTAACGCCAACAACTACCACCGCCGTGGACCTCCCGGGGGCGGCGGCGGCCCCGACCGCCGTGGCAACTTCCTCACCCCGGACACCGCGCCGCCCCCTTTCCCACCCCCGCCGCCTCCCCCTTCCTCCGCCGCGGCGGTGGGGGGCGGGGGTCCGGGCGGACCCGGCCCGACCACCTCCTTCCGCATCATCTGCCCGGAGTCCAAGACCTACGGCTTCCCAGCCAGCTTCATCGTCAACGCCCAGGACGACAGCGGCGCGATCATCACTATCCACGACCCCTTCGCCGGGGATCCTGTCCGTGTCATCGAGACGGCCGATGGCGCGCCGCGCGAGGCGGATGGCCGCCCGCCGATGTTCTCGCCGGCACAGGAGGCGCTCATTATGGTCCACCGGAGGATCCTGGAGACGCAGCCTGATGACGGGGATGACGACGGCGAGTACGGTCCCAGGGGCAAGGACGCCCGGGACCGCGGTAAAGTTACCACGCGCCTAGTCGTGCCACGGCAGCATGTAGGATGCCTGCTTGGCAAGGGTGGCAAGATCATCGAGCAGATGAGGTCCGAGACCAAGACGCACATTCGGATCCTGCCTCGTGACCAGAACACTCCGCGGTGTGTATCGTTGTCGGAGGAGGTTGTACAGGTATGGTGCCTGCTACAATGTTGTACTAGATGTTTCAATTCTGGTTTTGATAAAGAGCATTGCCATTGGTATTTTGAGTGGGAATATAAGATATGTCACCGCTCCATTCTAAATTATTAGCTGAACTAAAAAAGGAAATAAATGTGGGTTAACAAATTATGTTGTTTGATGGAGAATACTCGGACTGAAGACAAATCAAACAGATGAATGCTCAACTACTCCTTTAAATTAGTGAATGAGCACATCATCTTCTGGGTACCTTGAGATTTGCTTTCCGTGATGACCTTTTGATGTTCCCCTTAGTGCCACAGCTGCTCCCATTCGAAAGTATTACTTACGTGTAAGGAGACACGGGAAGTAAGCCAGTGCACAAGTTATGGCATCCATGTTTTGCAATTCTCAAGTACTTCAGATTCGAGAGAGAGAGCAATCGAGATTGCCGCATCGGAAGCCAACCTGGAAACCAAACCTAATTACTGGACACCACTGAGATGATCCATATTGGATTAGTCTGAGTGCCAGTCTGATCAATAATGCCATAGTTGGTCAGCTGCTATTCAGATTGGATATAAGTTGTGTGTGTCTTTGTCCAGGGGTATTACCATGTTGAATTAGTCAGAAGGAAAAAGTGCGTGGGAGAGACAAGACCAGGAAAAATTGTGTGCAATTAAATTGTTCTAGTATGAGTCCTCTGTTTTCCTCCCCATGTGTTTATTCCCTCTCCCGAGTGTGTTATGGTATCACAAGTTCGTTTGCTTCTATGTGAAGTGACAATGTGAATTGTGGTGGTATGATGATAATCATTGGTTTAATACAGGAAAAGAGTGAATTTGTTTCCTGAACAAACTGGAATATTCTCAGATGCAAACAATAACAATAAGTATATGAGTGACGCATCACTTGCTACATACCTCAAAATTGGGTTTTCGTGATGACCTTTAACCTTTTTCTCCTAGCTCTCACAGTTCTGTTGAATGATCACCCTGATTCCCAGGACATGTCCTGCACAAGATTGTTGTAGGATGGTAGCTATGCGTTTGCTCTGGATCCTTTTCTCTTTGTTAAACTTATTTATTGATAGCTTAAATCTGATGCATCATCCAACTAACTGTCTTCCAGGTAGTCACTGATGGTTCCAGGTTCATCTTCCTCAAAATAGGATTGAATTCTCAAACGCCAACTCTAAATATTATAATTTAGAGAACTATCTGGACATTGTTTCTTAACACCATATAATTGTGATCTTAGATGCATGATAGGACAAATTACTTCTGTTCCCAATTTATTTTTCACTGTAAAACTTGTCATTCTGAGGTGTACTCATGATATGTTATTACAGATTGTTGGAGAAGGGAATTGTGTTAAAAAGGCTGTAGTAATAATCTCTGACCGTCTGAAGGAAAGCTTACACCGTGATCGTGGTCCCTTCCGCGGGCGGAATTCCCCAGAGCATCGAATTTCTCAGGCTGATGAATACATGGGTGGTTCTCAGCCGATGTCTGCATTTGAAGAACCTTATGCTCGGTTTGATCAAATAAGAAATAATGGTAGCATGGAGCCACCAGGATATGAGTTTGATTCAAATGGTAGCAAGTTCAATGAACATCCAGAGATCCCGTTTGATGAAATCATTTTTCGAATTCTTTGCCCAAATGACAAGGCTAACAGTTTACTAGGATCACGTGATGGAATAATAGAGATGTTACAGGTTGACGTTGGTGTTGATGTGAGGCTTACTGATCATATTGCTGGATCTGATGAAAGGACTCTAATCATCACATCTCGAGAGGTAAATGACATTACGTGTGTCCCTGTACTTTATCGCCCTACATACTGTTCTAGAATTTGAGTACCTAATGAGGTTTTTTTTTTTCTGTATGCTACACATGGCACTAAATAGTAAATATGCCATATAGTGATTATATGTCTCATGCTGGTTTGTAGGTGTCAATACTTAAACAATACCAAGATAATGTTGTCATCAAGAGTGAAAACTGGAAAGTAGAAGTTAACTTATCACCCAATAATTCACTTGGATCACTCCAACGTGGTGTCATGTTTTGAATTCCATACCAGCGTCAATGTTGGTCAGGGTCAGCCTGAGATAAGAATTTAGGACTCTGGGATAAGTTAGAAGATAAGTTTGGTCACTTTGAAGAGTGAGTTTGGATTCTACCTAGTTCAGTCTGTTGGATGATCCCTCTATGTAATGGTTGTTATATCAATAAACGGGAAGCAAGAAGTTATCTCCAATCTTTCTCCTCCCTTGGTCCATCTTAGTGCCACCCTGCCTTTGGCTGAAGCATCACCAACCTGCCGCCTATCTCAGGGGACATGATAACCACCTACATACCATTCTTACATGTGTTGAAAATCGGGACTTTCCATATGAGCTACTGATTCCACGCTGGGAGTGGGAAGTTACAGTTATATTAGCATATGAAATTGGTTTGCTCGCTCTATGAATGCACAAAGTGGCATATTTTTAATCCTCACAAAAAAGAATTATGCTTAATAGCGAACTTCTTAATTTGTTGCTACCATGATGATTAATGATAAATGTTTTCAAAACTATATTCTAGGGTCTGTTGACACTAAAGATGGCTTGAAAACAACCATGTTCATCCAATCCTTACCCTGCTAGTGGAACTTGTTATATCGTCTGATATGTGCCAGTGCCAAATGAGGCAACACAAGATTGTGGAGGAACAGTTGCACTTTACTGCTACTAGTGGACAGCAGAACATGTTAAAGGAACTGTTTCAGTGTGCTTGCTAGATATCATTCTGTGGGTGTGAAAAGCCATAGGATCATTACTCCCTTGCTGTTTGGAAGATCTCAAGATATTATGGAATATAAGTTCTGCATTATTTTGGAAACAAAGTTCCATTGGTGATTGGTTTTGGTTGTTCACAGTAGATACTTATGGCAGAGGCTTTGGCTAGGTGTAAACACAAGACATCCTTGGACCAGCCCACCATGATAATAAACATGTCAACTTCAGAACTACAAAATAGCGTGGACGCTCCTCTTATGTAAATACAGCACCAACCCCATCGAATCTAAATCTCATTGACTCCACACAGCGAAATTTGTCCTTTTTACCCTACACAGCGAAATTCGTTGGTAGCCTTACTGCCCTTGCATCTAATGATATTTTGTTTCGCCTATCTCTACCTGCAAAACAGTTTATATAAGTGCTTGAATGGAAGGCATGATTATAATCATCAAGCTTTAGTTTTTCTTGTTATATACCTGTGTTTGCTTTAGTTGAAGTGTTATGAACACGCATATTTCAGTTTTGTTAACTGAAAATTTGAACCGCTTTCCCCCCTCACGGGTTCCATTTTCATATTCTTAATGTATCCTTGATTTTGATATAGGGCCCAGACCATGAGCTTTTCCCAGCTCAGGAAGCATTGCTGCACATTCAAACCCATATTGTAGATCTTGGCCCTGACAAGGATAACATAATCACAACAAGGTTACTTGTCCCGTCAAGTGAAATTGCTTGCTTTGAGGGAAGGGATGGATCATTATCTGATATACAGAGACAAACTAGCGCAAATATACAGATATTACCAAGGGAAGAACTTCCATCTTGTGCTCTAGAATCCGATGAGCTCTTACAGGTTGGTTACCTTCACTTCTGCTATTTTTTAGGATCTAACCAGGTAGTGGAGATCCATGCGCAAAACGGCTACATGACTGTGTACTTGTATTTTTTTGGAAGTTCATATCAATTATTTATGAGGGCTGCAGATCGGATTTCCGTGTCGATAGGCCAGAGTGATCTTTTTGGAATACAGCGGGGTCTTCTTCTCTCTTTGTTTTTGAGCCAAGCTGGGGTTGGCCTGTTTTTAATTGCTTCTTGCTCATGAGGAATGAGCTTTAGGTTATACATTAAATTATAAAGTTTCATGCTAATATTCTCTGTTGCCTGCACAGATGCAAAAAAATTATTGTTCGAGTTAGAAGTTCATTGGCCATTTATTTGTGAGGTTTACCGCATTATGTTTTAACAGATTGTAGGAGAGATTAGAGCTGCTCGGAATGCTCTCATGCAAGTAACTGCTAAATTACGAAGTTACTTATACCGCGAGATGTCTGGTCCTAACCAAATTGGCAGCATTAATGTACATGGACCCATTTCTCCAGTAAATGATTCACCTCGTGGACTATACCCTGGAAATGACCTTCCAATGGCTAACTACCAACAAGCACCACAAATGACAACTTCATGGCACTCAAAGGTATCTCATGAAACAAAATATACCCTTCCTCAATTTTTTTCACTCCTGATGTTCCCTGATATCTTCTGTCTGAGCCTTTCAAAATGTGTTTAGTTTTACCCCCCATACATCAATTTACTGTTAAGCTAACTTCACTGGGCTGTAACCTTGCATTCTTCATGGCAGAGAAAAACAGTTACGTAAATGGTTCATAATCATGGTGAAATTTTACTATACAATGTTAATATTCGTACTGTATGCAGTAGTTTTTTTTTTGCGGTACTGTATGCAGTAGAATTGTGCATGTTACTCTTCTAGTATTATTTCATCCGGATCTGATGATTATGTTGGGACTGCACATATGGAATGTTCAATTGCAGGACAGTGGAGTTAGTGCAAGTGGATCATTTGAGCAAGGGAGCAACATTAATGATGATATAAGGCAAAGTGCTCCGAAGCGGTAAGTTTGTGTGATCGCTGTCAATTCTTCTGTATTGATCCATGACCACCTAACTTCTTTTCTCCATCAGATTTGCTGTCCCCTTAGTGACTAGAAGCACATTAGAAGTTGTCATACCAAATAGTGCAGTTGCAAGCCTCAGCATGAGGGCTGGAAGCAAGCTTGCCCAGATAAGCGAGGTGCTGTATATCTTGAATTTTTTTTATAGTGAACTAAAGGCCGGTACTTCTTCACCACTCTTACTTTCTAAACTCTGTTGGAAACAGATGTCTGGTGCATCTGTCACGCTTGCTGAAGATAGACCTGGAGTCATGGAAAAAGTTGTTCGAATATCTGGTACCCCTGAGCAGGCCGACAAAGCTCAGAGCTTGCTCCAGGGGTTTATACTTAGCAGTGAGTCCCTCACGCCCCACTCCCAATCTTTTGATTTATTCCCTCAATCGTCTGCACCGAGAAATATATAACTCTTATTCCCTTTTTCACTGCCAGTCCAAGATGACATGCCTTCGAGCTAATGGAGTCGTCACCGTGTCTTACTCATCGCATGTTCGACAGGGCCATTTATCTTATTCTTTCTAGTAACTGCCTGCGTAGCTTAGGTGGAGTGCAAAGAGTTCATGCGAGATATTTATCGTCTAGCTGTATAATTTTTCCCCCCTGATTAAGCCTTGTGGCTTTACGTGTAAAAGTGTTCATGTATGTTATTAGCTGTTACGTTATGTTAAGTTATGTATCCACCCTTTTCCCATTATAATGAACAGGCTTGAAGAACACTACGGAGAATGGAGCATTTCTACCAATACATCTTTCTATTTGTATGACAGTGCTCTTTCGCTGGTTCTAGAAATTGCAGATTACTCCCTCCGTTTTAAAATATATGATGTTTTAGGTTTGTGAAAAAAATGAATCTAGACTTGTTTTAGTATAAGGTTCACTCAACTTTGGGATGAATCTATATACTAAAAGAAGCCTAGATTCGTTTTTTTTTATAAAGTTAAAACATCTTATATTTTGAAATGGAGGGAGTAGATGCTATCGTCAAAAAATTTAACTCGGGATGCTTATCTTATTTGTCATATCATCTCAACTTCTTAAAAGGAGATCCTGTGCAGACATGTGTTACTGATACGAAGAGACTATTTAGAGCTGACGTGATATTCTGGCACTAGAACAAATGTGGTAAAGAGCTGCACCGAACCATGATATTCTGGCAGTAGAACAAATCCCGGTCAATTCCCGAATTGAACCATGCATGATTTATGTATTCGTCCCAGTTGCCTATGTTACCTAGTTATAATTTTTATTACACTTGTTATGTTAAGTCAAGCACTAGCGTCTACCGCTATAAACTCAGCATTTGTAGATTTTAACGGACGCGATACAGCTGCCGGGTAGGTAAAGATGGAGAAGACAATAACGAAACGTTTTTATCATGATGATTGGCGATTATGAGAGCGATTTAGGGTTCTACTGACTGCCGCAGCCGGCGGCCGATTACTCCGATGCTTGGTTAGCATCGCTGCTTCTTGTCCCCGTTTAGGCCTCGTTTTGTAAACGAGCTTTGGCTGGTTTTTGAGTGTCTAATCCCGGCACAGCCCGATACATGTAGAAACACGCTGCCGCTGCCGGTCGTTTTGCAGGCCGGGGTAGGGTGGATTGTCATTGGTGATTTTAATATGATTATGTATTCTCACGAGAAGGAAGGGGGAACTCGAGGCCAACACATATGATGCAGGCCTTTAGGGATTGCCTGATGGATTGTGATCTGCATGATATAAAGTTCTTAGGTGGCAAATTCACATGGAGGACAGGGGAGATAAGTGAAAGGTTGGATCGCGGTTTGTAATACGGAGTGAGAGCTATGTTTTCACTAGCAGTTGTGAGTAATGAGTAACACCTCAGATCACATGCCAGTCTTGGTGGACACGGAATTTTATGACGAGGAACAATTACGCCGAAGAGGAGGAGGCAATTTTTTTGAAGCACATTGGCTAACAGAGGAGTCTGTTAATGAGATTGTCAAGACAGCTCGGGAGAAAGCGAAGCTTCGTGGTATTGCACTGTAACATCCCGTTCACCGGACCCGGGGATGTCACTCTTGGTAGCTTAATAGGATATCTAGACCGTTTCACAGACCAACACTCGTCTTTTCTGCGCACTTTGTCCTCACTCATGCGCACCCGGTACCCACTTTTCTGTTGGTCACCTATCCTGGAATTGCTCTAGACCAAACACGCTTAACCTTAGAATTCTTTTCGAATGAGTTTTCGGAAAAGAAGTTGCAACTTATTGGTATACGTTTTCTATCAATCCTATTGAGCCATGCACCATGGTCTCACATACACCCACCCTTAGAAGATCGACGTCCTCGTCGATCAACCACAAGCCAGGAACGTTCCCTCTTGGCACATGTCTGTGCGTCCAGTGCCGACACATTGCCATGCTACTCCGGGCCACACGCGCCATGCTACACATGTCCGCCACTGACCGCACACGCCCATGTAACCGCGAGGATCAGCTCTGATACCACTTGTAACACCCCGTCCACTGGGCCTGGGGGTGTCACTCCTGGTAGCTTACTAGGATATCTAGACTGGCCCATAGACCAACACTAGCCTTTTCTGCGCACGTTGTCCTCACTCAAGCGCACCTGGTATCCACTTTCGGTCGATCACCTATCCTAAAATTGCTCTAGGCCAAGCACGTTTAATCTTAGAGTTCTTTTCGAATGAGCTTCCGGAAAAAAGTTGCAACTTGTTGGTATGGGTTTTCTATCAATCATATTGAGCCATGCGCCAGGATCTCACATACACCATCGCTTACGACTCGTACCAATGTTGTCCATCAAAGTCTACATGAATGGAACCGAACGATGCTCAAGGGACCGAAAAGGGGAATTACTAAACTTCAAAAGGAGTTAGAGCAATTGAAGAGTGGTGAGACAACGTCAGACTTAGTGGGGAGACTAAAGGAGATCCAAGTTCTAACAGAAAATCTTTTAAAGCAAGAGAAGATATATCTAAAGATGTAATTGGTGAGGATCCTGGGGCTTACCACAAAAATCGGATTTGATTAGCCTTCCGATTAGATTACTAGCAGCTAAGCGCCGTAGGATAATTTTCACAGCATCTTATAAAAGCAAGCGGTAGAAACCTAACCAGCCTAATCCCTTGCTCCAGCCGCTGCCCTGACTCAGTCGCTCTTGCCTTCTCCCTTCCGCCCGAAATCACCGCCGTCTCCTCCTGTCCCTCTCATCCTCCCTTTACCTCATGCCGGCCTCCCTCGCCTCCTTGTTCCTCTCCCATGCTGCCGCCACATCGTGTACAGGCAGGGAGCTCCCATGTGACGCATCCTAGGAGCACACCGCCCGCATCTCCGCCCCCACACCGGCCTCGAGCACCGGTTAGCCCCGCCTCCACCTGTTGGAGATATGCCCTAGAGGCAATAATAAATGTAGTTATTATTATATCTTTGTGTTTATGATAAATGTTTGCATTCATGCTATAATAGTATTAACAAGGAAACATTAATACTTGTGTGATTTGTAAACTCAATTTGAAGTCCCTAGTAAAGCCTCTATACATCACTAGCCTGTTGGTTGATAAATGATTGTGGTTTCCCTATCATGAACATTGAGATGTTATCAACAACAAGATCATATCATTAGGAGAATGATATGGTGGACATACTCCTATAGATAAGCGTAGCATAAAGATCAAGTCATTTCAATAGTTCAATTGCTATATGCTTTTTGATACATAGTAACCTAATTCCTTCGACCATGAGATCATGCACATCACCTTTACCGGATGGATGCTTTGATGACATCAAACACCACACCGTAACTGGGTGGCTATAAAGGTGGCATTGAGTGTTCGGAAAGTATTGGTTGAAACACATGGATCAAGAGTGGGATTTGTCCATCCATATGACAGATAGATATACTCTGGGCCCTCTTGGTGGAATGTCATCCAATTAGCTTGCAAGCATGTGACTGGCTCACAAGGGATCACATATCACGGGAACGAGAAAAGAGTACTTATCGGTAACGAGGTTGAACTAGGTATGCAGAGATACCGACGATCATAACCTCGGATAAGTAAACTATCGTGAGACAAAGGGAAATTGGTATCGTATGTAAGTGGTTCATTCGATCGAAAAGTAATCGTAGAAATATGTGGGAGCCATATGAATTTCCAGATTCCTCTATTGGTTATTGTTCGGAGAAGTGTCTCGATCATGTCCGCATAATTCACGAACCGTAGGGAGACACACTTAAGGATTTGACGTTGTTTGAGTAGTTATGGTATTATGAGAAAGAGACCGAATGTTGTTCGGAGTCTCGGATGGGATCCGGGATATCACGAGGTGATCCGGAATGGCACGGAGAATAAGATTCATATAAGGAAAGTCCCGTTTCGGAGTTGGGGAATGATTCCGGTGTTTTCATCGGGAATGTTCTAGAAGGTTCTGGAATGTCCGACACTCCGGAGGGGAAGAGGTACATGAATGTGTCATTGAAAGTTGGAATGATTGCATCATGTACTAAGTGTCTTCGCTGTCCAAAATAAAGGGTTTATTCAAATCCTAAATTGAAAAGTCAAACGGCTAGTTTGAAAGTCAAACGACAAGTTTTGGAAAGAGGAAAAGAGGAGGAAGGTGAAACCAAGTTGGGGAGGGAGTCCTCCTCCCCAAGACCTTTCCAAGCCGAGTTGGGGAGGGACTCCCCTCCCTCCCCTTGGCCGCCGGCCCCTCCACCTATATAAGGAGGGGCAGGGCTCCCTCCTAGCACACACAAGTACCTCTCCTCAAACCCTAGCTTGGCTCCACCACCATAGCCGCCGTTGCCCCCCTAGGGTTTTGCCCTAGCCGCCGACTTGGGGTGCCCCAAATCCTAGCCGCCGGCTCTAGCCTCTCCTCCTTGGTGTGTCTAAAACCTAGATCGCCGAGGAGCTCTCTCATACTCCACCATACTCGCTCCGGCTTAAGGCGAAGCCCTGCGAGATCTCCCCTCTACTTCCGGTACCACGCCAGTTGTCTTTGCGGAATCGCGAGGAGTGCTACAAGCTCATTTTCTTTGGAACAAGGGAGAGGAAGGTCTTCGTCGAGTACCGAACGTGTGACCGACTGCGGGAGCGCTGCCGGAATGTGTTGGGGTTCGTAGCATGGAAAACAAAAATTTTCTACCGCATGCACACAAACAAGCCAAGATCTATCTAATAGATTGTAGCAACGAGTCGATAGAGGAACTCACCCTCGAAGATGCCAAAGCGGTTAACGAGAGCAGATTCTCGTGGGTGATGTAGTCGTACTCTTTCCGATCTCAAGATCGTGTAGACGATCCTTCCGGCGCTGCGTTCCGGCAGCGCTTCCGTAGTCGGTCACACGTTAGGTACTCGACGAAGACCTTCCTCTCCGTTGTTCCAGCAGACAGCGGAGGTTGTAGCACTCTCGCGATTCCTAAGCAAACGGCGTGGTACCGCAGTAGAGGAGATCCCATGAGCCTTAAGCGGGCAGTATGGTGGAGTATGAGAGAGAGCTATTAGTGGTCTAGGGTTTAGACACACCAATTAGAAGGCTCTAAACGAAGGCTAGAGCAATTAGAAGCTCTAAACCAAAACGGCTCTAACGGAGATTAGAGGATAGGAACTTGTGTGTCTAGAGGAGGAGGCCGCCTCCTTTTATAGGTGGGAGGGGCGGCCAAGGGAGTCCCTCCCAAGTCGGCCTTGGTTGGCGCCGGCTTGGAGGACTCCTCCCCAAGTCGGTTCCAACCACCTCTTGCTTGTTTCCCACAGTTTCCTGTTCCCAGTTTCTGCTTTCCACAGTTTCTGTTTTAGTCGTGTTACTTTCAAGCTGGCAGTTTGACTTTTCAGTTTTGGAACAGCAAGAACACTTAGTACATGATGCAATCATTCAATATGTAATGACACATTCATGTACCCTCCCTCCCGGAGTGCCGGACAATCCGGAACCTTCTAGAACATTCCCGATGAAAACAGGAATCATTCCCGAACTCAAACGGACTTTCCTTATATGAATCTTATTCTCGACCATTCCGGAGCACCTCGTGATATCCCAGATCCCATCCGAGACTCCGAACAACATTCAGTCTCTTTCTCATAATACCATAACCACTCAAACAACGTGAATCCTTAAGTGTGTCTCCCTACGGTTCGTGAATTATGCGGACATGATCGAGACACTTCTCGAACAATAACCAATAGAGGAATCTGAAATTCATATGGCTCTACATATTTCTACGATTACTTTGCGATCAAATGAACCACTTACATACGATACCAATTCCCTTTGTCTCACACGATAGTTTACTTATCCGAGGTTATGATCGGTATTCTCATACCTAGTTCAACCTCGTTACCGATAAGTACTCTTTCTCGCTCCGTGATATGTGATCCCTTGTGAGCAGTCACATGCTTGCAAGCTAATTGGATGACATTCCACCGAGAGGGCCCAGTATATCTATCCGTCATATGGATGGACAAATCCCTCTTGATCCATGTGTTTCAACCAATACTTTCCCTAACACTCATGCCCACCTTTATAGCCACCCGCACCAATACTTTCCAACACTCAAATGCCATTTTTATAGCCACCTGGTGTGGTGTTTGATGTCATCAAAGCATCCATCCGATAAAGGTGATATGCATGATCTCATGGTCGAAGGAATTAGGTTACTATGTATCGTAAAGCATATAGCAATTGAACTATTGAAATGACTTGATCTTTATGCTACGCTTATATAGGAGTATGTCCATCACATCATTCTCCTAATGATATGATCCTGTTGTTAATAACATCTCTATGTTCATGATCGTGAAACCATGATCATATATTAACCAACAAGCTAGTTTAACAAGAGGCTTTACTAGGGACTCTTATTTTAGTTTCAAATCACACAAGTATTAATGTTTCCTTAATACAATTATAGCATTGTATGTAAACATTTATCATAAGTGTGAAGATATGATAATAACTACTTTATTATTGCCTCTTGGGCATATCTCCAACAGTCTCCCACTTGCACTAGAGTCAATAATCTAGTTTCAAACCTTTGTGTATTCAACACCTATGGCTTTCCGGTGTTGTATGTACACGATTGCTAGTGGTCAACTGATCTCCGGATCTGACACTTCCAGGTCCGTGTGTAATTGCATGTCTTTGCGTCTCTACGCATCACTCATTCTCTAATGAGATGGCTTTGTATAAATTTGGTCTTTTCGGTGTGACCTTTAGCTCTTTGGGATTAAAACATGTTGATAATATTGTCGCACAATATATCTTCATAGTATTATCCCACTGTGAACTACACTTAGTTTGATAACAAACTACTTGACACAAATGCCCTCTTTTGCTGCTAAATAGCAGTCATATACTTAGCCTTTTGTTGTAGTATCTGTCACAATGTCTTAACTTTGGAACTCATCCAAATCCATTATGGAACTCACTTTCCATTATATTGTGCCACCTTTAGTTTAGATTGAGATAAACTTAATTTGTACTTTGTGACAAAGCTAGTATCAATGTAGTACTTTTACAATGAACTAACCATCTATTTGTCACTTCTACAAATATTATACTCTTAATTCTTCCTTCCAAAAGATCATGAGAATATCCTTACTATTGTCCAATGATCATCTTACGAATCATTCGGTATATGCTCACAATATTTAGAGCATAGGACATATCTGATTTGTACATATCACAGATGATTGATATAAATACTCTTTGTGATTTCATACATCAAGTATCAATCTATACTTGATTATTTGTTTCACTTTACCAAATGTCAATACACTTGAATATATCATCAACATTGAACTCATTCAATCCTTTCTGTGCGACAAGAACCTCTCTTGTAGTTTCTATATTGAACTCATTCAATATCTTGTCTATGTACTTCTGGCACAACCATATTAGCGTCTATTGATGCCAAATATTTGGGTTTTGCCCAAGTCTTTCATCGGGATGAAATTATTAATATGTGTTAATAAAAGATACATTATTTCCAATCAACAATATGTCTTCCACATAATGTATTAGAAACATATCTTAGCGCTCCCACTTAATTTCTTGCAAATGCAAGCATCCTCATCGTCTCTAATGAACTTTTAAACTCCTTTAACAGTTTCATCACAGTGAAGATTCCAACTCCGCGATGCTCACTTTAACCATTGAAGTTTGCATATGCTTTTAGCATCCTTTGAATTAACAAAACCCTATGGACCGTGTTATGCACATGTCCTAGGTAACGATTCTATTAGAAGAACTTGTTTTGTTTATTCAACTACCATATAACAAATTATATGTAGTGGTTGCTACATTAATCCGTCTAGACTAAAAATTGCTATGAAAGATCAAATCTTGTCATATACAACCTTTGAACATTGTTGTGAACTCTTTCCCAACATGTCGAATATTTCATAGATGTGAAACATCCATGTCTATTTCTTTATAGATCCAAATATGACTGTAAGGTCTTGTACCTTCCCATAGGGTCTTTCAAGTTCAAATCTTGATCTCTCGTATATGGAACTATCACGGATTTTATGGCTTCAAGCCATTTTACGGAGTCAGGGCCCATCATCGCTTCTTTGCATGTAGTACGTTCATTATTCTCAAATAATGATTCAACCCTCAAATCTTGGTATTTGATTGTTTACTCGACCTACTTGGTTCAATAGAAACTTTGACCTTCATAACCACAACCTTTGAGGCACATGAGCCATGAGCATTGTTGCTGCGTCCGGAACACTTTTCGGTGCTGCGCAACTCTGCACATATAGCTAAGGTTCTTTTAACCTTATCAAAGTTCTATTGTCCTCCCACTTAACTTTTCACAAAAAATTCCTTCTAAAAGAAACTTGACGTTCTAAGTGACAAACACTTTTGTCTCCGGTGTTATGGAGGAATACTTAACAAAGACAGGTTCATCCGACTTTGGTTGCAAACATCTTTCTTATGCATAGCATACCAATGTTTAAGAAAGTACAACTTGGGTTTTATCCCAAACCATAACATATGGTGTCATTTCAACGGATTATGATGGAGCTCTTTTTAGTGGAAAAACGGTAATCTCTAAATCTTTTAATCTTTAAAATATAATGGCAGTTTTATGAATTATACCTTTGATCTTACCATGTCAAACAAGGTTTAATTACATACCTCGAGCGCTCCATACCCTTATGGTGTTTCGGGAAATGCAAATCCACGGAACGATTCCATAAATCTTAGGTATTATGCTAAACTTTGTAACTCAAATATCTTCCTTTATGATCTTTATCATAAACTGTTTATATTCTTGTTACAATGATTTTGCACTTCATCTTGAAAGTCTTTGAACTTTTCAAATGTTTCATACTTCATCCATATTAAGTAAATATTCATATATTCACTCAAATTTTCGGAGAAAGCAAATGAAGTTAAAATCTATCGCTCTTGACTACACATAATGGACTTCGTACAACAATATGTACAAATTCCAATAAGCTAGTCTTTCGTTCCCTTTTTGGCCTATGAACGAAGTTTCAATTATCTCTAGGAAAGTTTCACAAGTGTCATTTGATCAAAAACCAAAAGACTCCAAAATTCCATCCACATGGAGTTTCTTCATGTTTTCTTTCCAATATAATTTAAACGGCGATGTCACTTCCTAAGTGATCTTTCAATCAATTTGTCTTTCGACATTTTTAGCACTAGTTTTATGGATGTGATTTCTCCAACGAGATTTGTGAATCATCCATCTTTTATGGATTACGGCAATTATTTGAACAACCCTTTTATTCTCATAATACCTGATAAAACAAATCTTGAAGGCAAGCTTTGATGTTTTAACGAGCAACACAATAACCCTTTATTTGTTCTCGATGAACATCATCACATATTCTTTTGCTAGTTACTTAGGCCATTGTAGTTCATGAATTGTGTTGTTTCGTATGACGATTCACACCAACAAATTCAGTATCAAATACTTAAGAACCACAGTGTTTAATAAGCAAAGAATATAGCCATAACATGTATATCATCTATATACTTAAACTGAACAATTCTAGTCTTTTATTTTCGCCATATATTTATGAGATTCTCTTTCAGTATTTCCTTTTACTTTGAAAGAATCTATCAACATCAATAGTGGAGTCATACATATGACACATAGTCCAAAGCGTGTACAGTTAAATACCAATGTCTTTGGACTTGCACTTTGAAGTAGATCACCATTATCAAATGTTTGGTGCTCTTTCAAATTCCTTTCTTTAGTAATCTCTTGGTGTAGTAAACATTTTACCTACATCAAATATTCACCCTCATCATGGATTTATCCATGATCAAGCTACTTTTAGCTTGTAACGGTGAATCACAAGTATAATGTTGCTCTCCAAAACCTTTTGGAGGATCAGGACAACTAGTGTCTCCAACCTTTTGCAAATTCTCATCAAATATGAGAACATGACTTTTGCCATATTATACTCTATCATGTTGTAACCAATACTTCGTTTCAGATATCACAATATCTTCCACACATCATGGTTTCTGAAACAACTCTTTCGATCCTAGATAACCTTGATATTAAGAGAATCCTTTGAATATCAAGAATCATGGAGACAAACATGATACTTATATACTAACACTTGGAATTGTTACTCTTGATTTAATACTAATTATTAAACTTCATGGAGTAACCGAACTTCTTGAAAGTTTGCAATAGTACTTTTAAACTTTTAGATTAACACTTAAAACAATACGATACCAGTTCGTAAAGTATCTAACCAGAATTCTATAGTTCTATCATCTCAATTATAACTAAGCGCAAGGTGGTAAACGGATGCCAATGACTACAACAACTATGCAAATTCACTTTGATTTAGTTTATGATAAATTGAGTTCTAATTAATAATTAAATTAATCTTGGTGAACTCCCACTCAAAACAATATCCCTCACATTGTTTTAGTGATCACACGAACCAAATCCACCACATCAAAACCGATCATCACGAGAGTTGATGCAACTTCAGTGGCGAACAATCAACATGTTCATCATATCTACTATATGACTCATGCTTTACCTTTCGGTGATCCGTGTTCCGAGACCATGTCTATACATGCTAGGCTCGTCAAGATCAACCTTAGCTTCCGCATAAGCAAATCTGGCTTGCTCACGTTGTATACACTTGCAGAATCTAACACACCTGATCATCACGTGGTGCTTCGAAACAACAAGCTTTAGCAACGGTGCTAACTAAGGGTGAACACTTTATGACTTGAAATTCATGTGCATGAGGGATCATCTTATAATGCTACCGTCGTCTACTAAGCAATACAAGATGCATAAAGGATAAACATCACATGCAATTCATAATATGTGATATGATATGGCCTTTCTTCTTTGTGCTTCCGATCTCCATCTTCAAGCACGAACATGATCTCCATCATCACCAGCATTGCATCAAGGTCAATGACGCTTCTCCATGGTTGTCGTCCACCGGCTTCAACTATTACAACTACTTTGAATAGACACGCGGGTCTTAACATAAATTAAGAGACAACCATATGGCTCCAGCCGGTTGCCAACTTACAATAAGGAACATTGCATACATCAAATATAATCACAATCATGGCCATATCACATCACTGCACATGTAGCATCCCAGTTGTCTAACCCCTGTAATGCTACATGTCTTAATAATAAAATGGGCCACTTCCTACATATAATTGTTGCATCATCAGCACATCATGCTCATGTCATCATGTCCCCTTGCATTTGAGCATCATATAAAACCTTTTCCTTGTTTGGTTCTTATCTCATGTGCATAATTAATTGTAGTTGCCTCTTGATATTGTATTTGGGTCTTAATAAAATGGTAAATGCCCAAGTTGAGTTGGGGGCATCTCTCTTTTGACTCCACCACCATATCTTTCACCACCTTATAATTCCACCATCCAATGATAGGGGCTTGGCTTTTATTGAGTTATCCCTAGCCCATGTTGTTGGTTGGATCCACCTTGATCTTTGCTTGGACTTGTCCACCTTTTGGAATGGAGATGAACAATGCCATCTTAATATCATTGTTTTCACAAGGATAATTTGGGCATTAATTGTCTTGAATGGGCCATGCAAGTACCATCTATCCTAGCTTTTGGCTTTTGTTTGGATTTATAAATGGAGCCTTCTTCTTTGCTTGATCTTGTTGGGTTAGTACTAAACCCTAGCTCTCTCCCTCTCTTTTCCCCCCTTAAGCTAAAACCCTACCCCATGCCACATGCACATACCTGTGCTAATGAGCATGCCCTACCTTAACCACCCTTGCTTGGTTTATGCTTGATCTTTGAATGGGACATGCATGATCCTATCCACATCATCACCTTGACCATCTCACCTCCTTATCTCCCTTTTTCTTGCTTGATCTTGTTTAGTGCATGCTTGTAGTGTGCTTGGTCAAAACTAAATTGCCATCTCCTCTTCCTCTCTAAACCCAAACCCTAATCCCTACCTAGCTAAACCCTAGCTAACAAAAAACCAAGCTAAACCCAAAACCCCAATTAGTCTATACTACCTAGTGCTCCCTCTCCCTCATTTCTACCCTAAACCAAACCCTCCAACTACATCTATCCCTAAACCACTCCTCTAATCTACCTTTTCCCCTAGCAAAACCCTAATACTACCCTCTCTCCTATCTAGCTTGTCCCATGCCCCATGTCCCTCTCCCTCTCCCTACCTACATGCCACACGACCAGGAACCTTCCTAGCTACCCCCAGCTCGCCACCCCCCCTCTCTCTATCTGCCCCCACACGTGACCAGTACCATGCCCCTCTCTCCTAGCCCTAGACCGAACCCCCTCTCCTCTCCCCTCTCTTCTCTCTCCCTGGCCAAGGGCCCCTCTAGCCTAACCTGGCCCACGAGCCTCCCCAGTCCCACCTGCCAGTCACCCCTCCCCTCCCCAGCTCGACCCCGTCACCCTGGCCACGCCCAGCACGTGAGGGAGGCCGAAAAGGTGATCAGCCTCTCCCCCACGCAACCACCGCGCCTCCCCCTTCTTATCCTCTCCCTCTCCCTCTCTGGCCTCCCCAGATCCCATCCCAGCAGCCCTGCTTCGCCCCTCCTCTGAACCATCCTCCACCATGTTTCCTCGCCACCCCGCTGCCTCTCCACCGCCCAGTCGATCTAGCCGGAGAAGGGTGCTGCGAGGTTGTCGAGGAAGACCAGGCCGCGCCCCGGCATCGCCCAGTACCCGCCAGCGAGGAGGAGACGCGCCAGGAACGCCAGGACCAGAGCACGCCGACGCAAACCCTAGCTACGGCCGCCGTCAGCCTCGCCGTGGATCGCGAGCATCCCTGCCCGCTTCGAAAGACGCCAAGACGCCCGCGGTGAGCCCACGACCTCCCCCGACAACCCCTGTCGCGTCGGCGTCCTGGTTGCTCCAGCGTTCGTTCCGGCGAGTGCCTGCAAGCCTCCGTGGCGCGCCCACACCCTACCTAGCCTAGCCTCTTCCTAGCACTCACCGGACCCAGTAGCGGTTCGGCGTCATGCCAAGACGCCTCTGTGTTCGATCCCCACTGCGCCTCGCGCGCGCCGACGCACGTGAGGGAAGATCCACAAGTGTCCACGGCGCCACTTTTGCAAACCCCTCCTCAATCTTTTAGCAACCCGAGAACCTCGAGGCCCCACCATGTCGTGGCGGTGGCCTTTTCTAAAAGGCTCCCCAAGACCCCGGACTCAACCGCAGTCCACCCCTGCCCGCGTGTGCGTTTTGCGAAACCCCTAGCCTTTTGTTTGCGTCAACCGCGGTCTCGAGAGCCCACTTGTCGCTGGTCAGGTATCTTTTGCATTTAGGCTCCGATGTTTGTTTCAATCAACCCGCGGTCGAGATCATGCTCAGACAAGGCGTGTGGGCGAGAACCCCCGCCCACCTGTCATGCTCAGATAAGTTAGGCTGGGTAGAAAATGTTTCAGATGTTTTGGAAAATTCAAACTTATTTCAAATAAATTCAAAATTCATTTCCAATTGATTTTAATAACTTTCACATACTTTATCCAAATTGGGCAAATGACATATGTTTTGATATCGGAAAATGAAAGGAATTCAAATATGCCATCTGTTTTGTGTTTAGCACAAGTAAAATTCCAAGTTCATGTTAATTACATCAATTGCCACTGGTTTTCAATAATTCATAACTTTGGGTTGGTAAATCCAAATTTAGCAAATGAGTAGTCTAAAATGATCAGCTCGACGAGACCTTTCTGTTTACGCTATCCATGACTTCAATTGCAGCATGCATCATATGAATATCTTGCGAACAACAATTGTTATGACAACGAAATATGACTAAAACCCACTTAATGGTTATTTATCTTGTCCACCACATCTCACCCATGCCATGCTACCTTACTTGCCATGTAAATTGTGCATCATTCATCATGACATGATTGTTTGCTTGACGCATCTTATTCATATGCTTGTGCTCTATATTTATGTTGGCCTTGTTTGTTTGGTTTTTCTCGGATAGACACCTTGGTCAGGGTTGTATCAAGAGAACCAGGAGCACTACCCAGTACCGTCCCTTGCCTCAACAGAGATACCAGGCAAGCACTACCACATGCTTGCATACATACAGTACCTATTGCCTCTCTCTTATTCTTGCATCTTTGAGTCGCGATTGCATTAAATTGAATCCCAAGTATGCATAGCCTTTACTTTTATACCCCACCAAGCTTGTTTCCTCCATCCCATGAGCCACTACTATAGGAGTTGTTTGAGCCATGCGAGTCGTAGAACAGCATGTGTAGGGTTTGTGAGAGTCTGATGAATAATGAGGTACCTAAACAACTTAACCTGAGTAGTTCTGGGATAACTAAAGAAAGTGGCACCGGTGAGCAACATCTGCTATTTGGTTTTTCCTGCTCACTTGTGTCCCAGAAGACCCCGAGTACTTGATTCCTGTTCCTTGATTTATCGCTATCCACATCCGGAGGTATATGGGACCCCTGGACCGTAGCTTGATTCCGTCTTATTTCTTGGGGCCACAAACTAGTTTGAGGTTTTATTTACGATCCTGTACTTATGCCATGATTATCGCTTTATTTACGACAGCGAGGAGCACACTGCATCGTTAGGAGTGGGACACGATTCGCGGTGTCGACAAGCCCAGCCACTTTCGGGTTCCCGATGCTCACACGCCCACCCGAACCTTGAGGCCGCCTCGAAGCTTGCTTACTCCGCTATGGATTCTACTTAAGGGTGGCCCTGAAATATTTCTGAATCTTGTGATTGTTCAGTCGTGAAAGCCTCGTTGGGTTTTGATTTGGTTTTTCCGAGGTTGATCGAGCGTGTGTTGCTATTGGTGCACCCCGGCCGGGTAAAACTTTCTGAAAGCCGTGTCCGCGGTTATGGACGACTTGGAGCACAATTTCTTGATCATAGACAAGCATAACTAAAGTACCGCTTCTAATTTGACTAAAGTAACTTGACTAGTAAATAGTACAATACTCATGGAATGGTTAATAAAATTGCCAACGGATGGGGGGTTGTTCGTCCGCTTCCTTGTTGGTAAGCAGGGAGGAGGATGGATCGGATGAGATTACCATTATAACTGTTGTACTTAAATTCACGGACATCCGTCTATCATTGGTTAGGCGGATGGTTAGCGTTATCTCAGAATTGCTAGGGTTCATCTTTTGCTGCAATTCGTCACCCTGTGTTGTGTCCCTTTAGAGGCATTAAGTCTTGCTGAGTACCCTTAGGGTCTCACACGATAAATTCTTGATTCGATGAACAGTACCTTCTCGTGACGGATCTTTGGGTGGAAGAAGCCGATGAAGTGGGCAACGATCGTATGGTGTAGAGATTCCGAACGGGATCCGTGAGACCTGTAGTTGGGATGTGCTTATTTTCTCGGCATCTTATGCCTATTTGCTTCTTATCCGTACTCGGATCTTGTTTGCCGCCGCATGATACTCGATGTGTGTTGTATGAGGAGTTATCCTAAATTATAGATGTATCTAGGTCATTTGAATCTTGCCGTATGGCGTTGGTATATTCCTTTCTTTCTAGATGGTGTGGCTCGATGTACTCTTGTATGGTGGCTTGCGTACATACCCACTTGTGTACGTAGTTGATCCTTCGCCGACCACGCCGCCAGACAGTCCCGTTGAGAGGTTAGCGGTTGGGACGTCTGAAAGGACTACCAGTGAGTGGCTTTTGGGCCCCCCGCACTATTTCAACCGCTATCTCTCATCCAGCTTGTATCTAGGAGCGTAGTTCACCGAGGTAGTTACAATTGGTATCGAGCCATCCCGACCTTCGTGGTTTCAGCCAAACGGTCGTTGTCGCCTAGCAAATATTTTAGTAGTTATGTATATAGGGAAAACAAAACGCGAGAGTAGGACGCTTCATTTTTCTTCTTACCTCCCACCCACCCTTTTCTCGTAAGGAAGTGTAACGCTTTTCAATCCTCTTCTCAAAGTTCAAACTAGGATTCACGTGTTCGGGTTTCCGTAGTACCATAGGTTGTGTGTGTGTGTGTGTGTAATCCCTTGTCTATCTTGCATCCAAGTTGTTATCTTATCTCGCCTTTGGTTATCCTGTTGGTACATTCCATACCAATGTGCTTTTGTAAACCGACGCAATCTATCTTCCTTTTGTATCCGACGCTATCTTGTTTGGGGTGTTCGTTTCGTAGTACCAATCTTTAGGTTTCACGTGAGAAGAAGGGTTAGGATATGTGTTCCACTTGTTCATGTGGAGTAATGATTTGAGTGCGGATGGAGTCGCGACCATACCACTACTTGTATCATTTGCTTTTGTATATTGGATCGGTAGAGTCACTAATCTTGATTCGTTAAGTAATTTTATGATCTATTGGTATTTTAATGCGAAATTTGTGGAAAATTTTTCTTTGATATGTTTGTACCACACTCCTTTTCACCGTGTGATATGCTTAATATCTTTGAGGTGCTATGAACTTTGTTGATATTTTCATATCATCTCAGTAAATTGTATCCTTTAATCTTGGTTAATTCCATTTTGGTACTATTTTGTATTATTATCATTCTCCATTATAGTACGGACTTGAGTTTTATATCAATGACAGGATGGCTCCCCCACGCCGGACGGAGGAGGACATTCCTCCAGAACTGGGCTCAGCACTGTCAAGCATAGCTAATGCTTTGGCAGCCATGCAAGAGAACCAAGCGCTTTGAGGAGAGCGTCCAAGGAACGAGTTCACTCCACTTCCTCCACCTCCCAAGCGTGGTGACATCAAGAGCTTCCTCAAGTTCAACCCCGCCATCGACGTGTCCGACCGACCTCTTGATGCTTGATGATTGGTCCATGAGATCTCAAGGTTGCTAGAGACCGATGTGCCGAAGGGAATGGGTAAAGTGTGCTACTCACCGCTCAAGGGAGACGCAGCTCTATGGTGGAAAACTACTTGAAGGCTAGCTGCCTGGCTCCACCTACTTGGGAGAGGTTCACCGCAGCTTTCAAGGAGCAGCTTTCTCGTAGATTGTGATGGAACGGATGAAGGATGCTTTCCTCAACTTGAAGCGGTGGCAATGATAACGTCAACACCTACATCAGGAACTTTATGAACCTGTCTCGCTATGGTGGTGATGAGGTATCTGATGACAAAAAGAAGCAGAAGAGATTCAGGCAAGGGCTCAATGCGTCGATCAAGTATGCACTCACGCATGCAAGACCGGCAACCTTCCTGGAACTGCAGCATATGGCACTACAAGAGGAGGCTAGTAGGCAGATGTTCGAGGAGTCCAAGAAACACAGCAGGGATGCATCAAGCTCGGCAGCAATGGCAACTCCTTCTAAGCGGCGTGTCTGGGTTCCTAACACCCCACCGTCGCTCCCGGCTCCACCAAGACCTGCGAGCTTCACGTCAAGGCCACCAAACTTCACCATCGGCTCCTGTGGGCTACAACAACCCTACCTCGAGCGCTGGCGGAGTCCTCGCTTCTGCTCTCGCGTCCTCACGGTGCTTGTTACACATGTGGAGATCATGGACATCCTGGAACTGCCCAATGAAGAACAAAGCTCTTCCCCAACCCCCGCCAAGATCTGCATCAAGCTCTCCTTCGGTTCAGGCGCCACCGCCTCGGGCTCTCAACATCAACACTAAGCCCGGTTCGCGGTTGTTCGCGCTAATCGCTAACGCCTCTCAAGCGAGCTCGCACTGGAGTTGTCATGGGTATGCTTTCGATTAACTCGGTCCTCGCACGAGTTCTCTTTGATTCTCGTGCATCGCATTCATTTGTGTCTCACAAGTTTGCAAATGAGAATGAGTTAGTCATGGTTCCTCTCAAAAGCGGTTAATGGTTCTTTCTCCGGGCAAACATGAGGGCTGTTCATATCACCATGGCAATAAAGTTGAGATTGGTGGTTCTTCATTCTTGGCTTCTTTGATTGTTCTGGGCAACTCGACATTGATGTCATCCTGGCATGGATTGGTTGACAAAGAAATGCAGCTGTGATTGATTGTCTTTAACGCCGGTGTCTCTGAAGATCCCTGAAGGCCATCTAGTCTTTTCTCCAAGTCTGACTCCTGATGTCCAGCTTTATTCCTTGGCTGCTCTGAATGATGATGCTATGGAAGCCATTCAGAAGGTACCAGTGGTCTGCGAGTTCCCGGATGTCTTTCCTGAAGAGTTGCCAGGTATGCCTCCGGATCGCGAGGTTGAGTTCGTGATCGAGCTTGAACCTGGAACGGCTCCTATCTCCAAGAGGCCATATAAAATGGGTCCTTCTAAGTTGGCTGAACTCAAACGACAACTTGATGAACAAGAGAAATTGGGTTTCATTCAACACAGTACTTCTTCTTGGGGTAGCCCAACAATCTTTGTGAAGAAGCGTGACAGAACCGATAGGCTATGTGTTGACTACCGGGCTCTAAATGCTAAAACCATCAAGAACAAATATCCTCTCCCTCGGATAAATGATCTATTTGATCAGCTAGCGGAGTCAGGTGTTCTCTAAGCTCGATTTGAGAAGTGGTTATCACCAAATCAAAATTCGCAAAGAGGATGTGCCCAAAACAGCTTTCACCACTCGCTATGGCCTGTATGAGTACACGGTCATGTCTTTCGGTCTCACCAACGCACCTGCTACCTTCTCGAGGCTGATGAACTCCGCTTTCATGGAGTACCGGACAAGTTTGTGGTGGTATATCTGGATGACATTCTGGTCTATTCCAAGTCCAAGGAGGAGCATGAAGAGCACCTGCGGTGTGTCCTGAACAAGCTTCGTGAGAACCGCTTGTATGCAAAGTTCTCCAAGTGTGAGTTCTGGTTGCCTGAAGTAACCTATCTGGGACATGTCATCTCTGCCAAGGGCATTGCAGTTAACCCGGAGACCGTGAAGACAATAGTTGAATGGCTTCCTCCTGCTAATGTCAAGGAAGTGCGGAGTTTTCTCGGCTTGGCTAGCTATTGTCGTCGCTTTGTGCAGAACTTCTCGAAGATAGCAAAGCCTCTTACCGACCTCCTCAAGAAAGGCAAGAAGTACCTGTGGACACCTGCTTGTCAAGAGAGTTTTGAGACACTCAAAGAGAAGCTCACTTCCACACCAGTCTTGGTTCCTCCGGATACATCTAAGCCTTTCCAGATCTTCTGCGATGCCTCTTTGCAAGGATTGGGTGCGGTCCTTATGCAAGAGAGACAGGTGGTTGCTTATGCCTCTCGTCAATTGAAGACGCATGAGGTCAACTATCCCACACATGACCTTGAGCTAGCAGCAGTGGTCTTTGCTTTGAAGCTGGAGGCACTACTTGCGGGTAACCGTTGTGAGATCTTCTCGGACCACAAGAGTTTGAAGTATATCTTCACTCAACCGGATCTCAATCTTCGCAAAGGAGATGGATTGAAGCCATCAATGACTTTGATGTGACCATCAACTACACCCTGTGCAAAGCGAATGTCATGGCGTATGCGCTTAGCGTAAAGCTTATGTCAACAACCTCATGGTAGAAGAGCAGCACCTCTCTTGTGCGAGGAATTCGCCACTCAACTCGAGATTGTAGAACAAGGGCATCTTCCGAACCTTCCGGCTACCTCTCTTGGAAGAACAGATTCGCTCGCCACGGTGATCCGCACACTAAAAGCTCATCTCTAAGCTTGGCACTCCAAGTATGAATCCTTCCATGTTGATGATCAGGCACGCTCTTCTTTGATCACCGGATGTTTGTTCCAAACTACCCGGTCCGAGAGACCAAGTTCTCAAGGAGGCACATGATTCGTTCTTTCTATCCATCCCGGCAGCACAAAGATGTACATGGACTTGAAAACACAATACCTGGTGGCCTGGGTTAAAAGGTATTGTGCCAAGTATGTCTCGAATGTGATGTTCGCCGCAGAGTCAAGGCTGTTCATCGAAACCATTCGGTCTTCTACAGCCATTGAAACCTCCGAATGGAAGTGGGAGAAAGTTGAGATGGACTTCATCACGGGCTTTCCTAGGTCGCAGAAGGGCAACAATGCAATTTTGTTGTCATCGACAGCTTTCTAAAGTGGCACACTTCTTCCCAGTCAAAGAAACAATTTCTGGACTTCAGTTGGCTGAGCTCTATATCAACAGGATTGTCTCTTTGTATGGGGTTCCACTTGAAATCAGTTCAGATCGTGGGAGCATCTTCACCTCAAAGTTCGGGAGAGTTTCCAAAAGCTTTGGGAACGGTTGAACTTCAAGACGCTCACCCTCACCGCAAGGACAAGTGGAGAGGATCAATCAGATTCTCGAGGACATGCTTAGAGCTTGCGTCATCTCGTTTGGCATGAAGTGGGAGGAATGCATTCCATATGCTGAATTCTCCTACAACAACAGCTTCCAGAAGAGTTTGAAGATGGCACCATTCGAGGCTCTCTATGGACGCAAGTGCAGGACTCCCATTGGTTGGTCAGGTGCAGGAGAAAGGATCTGGTTTGGCCCTGACATTGTGACTCAGGCAGAGGAGAAGGTGCATATCATTCTGGAGAACCTGAAGATTGCTCAGAGTCGTCAGAAGAGCAACTATGACAGAAGCACAGATATGGTATATGCCCCGGTGATCTCGTCTACCTTCGTGTCACTCCCATGAGAGGAACACACCGCCTTGTATCAAAGGAAAGTTGGCTCCTAGATACATCGGTCCTTTCAAGATACGTGGTAGAAGAGGAGAAGTTGCTTATGCACTCGAGCTTCCGGAAAAACTCAAAGTCCATGATGTTTTCCACATCTCTCAGCTCAAGAAGTGCTTCAAAGACCCCGGCAAGACCGTGGATCATGATCTAATCGACCTCCAAGAAGATCTCTCTTATCAAGAACACCCCACAAAAATCCTCGAGACCGCAGAACGAAGGACTCGCAACAAGTCCATCAAATTCTGCAAGGTGCAGTGGTCACACCATTCGCTGATGAAGCAACTTGGGAGCGTGAAGATGAACTCCGTGTCAACCATCCTTCTCTCTTTGTGTCTTCTTCTTCTTCCTAGAATCTCGGGCGAGATTCCTGTTTAGTGGGGAGAGTTGTAGCATCCCATTGTCTAACCCTGTAATGCTACATGTCTTAATAATAAAATGGGCCACTTCCTACATATAATTGTTGCATCATCAACACATCATGCTCATGTCATCATGTCCCCTTGCATTTGAGCATCATATAAAACCTTTTCCTTGTTTGGTTCTTATCTCATGTGCATAATTAATTGTAGTTGCCTCTTGATATTGTATTTGGGTCTTAATAAAATGGTAAATGCCCAAGTTGAGTTGGGGCATCTCTTTTGACTCCACCACCATATCTTTCACCACCTTATAATTCCACCATCCAATGATAGGGCTTGGCTTTTATTGAGTTATCCCTAGCCCATGTTGTTGGTTGGATCCACCTTGATCTTTGCTTGGCCTTGTCCACCTTTTGGAATGGAGATGAACAATGCCATCTTAATATCATTGTTTTCACAAGGATAATTTGGGCATTAATTGTCTTGCATGGGCCATGCAAGTACCATCTATCCTAGCTTTTGGCTTTTGTTTGGATTTCTAAATGGAGCCTTCTTCTTTGCTTGATCTTGTTGGGTTAGTACTAAACCCTAGCTCTCTCCCTCTCTTTTTCCCCCTTAAGCTAAAACCCTACCCCATGCCACCTGCACATACCTGTGCTAATGAGCATGCCCTACCTTAACCACCCTTGCTTGGTTTATGCTTGATCTTTGAATGGGACATGCATGATCCTATCCCCATCATCACCTTGACCATCTCACCTCCTTATCTCCCTTTTTCTTGCTTGATCTTGTTTAGTGCATGCTTGTAGTGTGCTTGGTCAAAACTAAATTGCCATCTCCTCTTCCTCTCTAAACCCAAACCCTAATCCCTACCTAGCTAAACCCTAGCTAACAAAAAACCAAGCTAAACCCAAAACCCCAATTAGTCTATACTACCTAGTGCTCCCTCTCCCTCATTTCTACCCTAAACCAAACCCTCCAACTACATCTATCCCTAAACCACTCCTCTAATCTACCTTTTCCCCTAGCAAAACCCTAATACTACCCTCTCTCCTATCTAGCTTGTCCCATGCCCCATGTCCCTCTCCTCTCCCTACCTACATGCCACACCACAGGAACCTTCCTAGCTACCCCACCGCCACCCCCTCTCTATCTGCCCCCACACGTGACCAGTACCCCTCTCTCTCCTAGCCCTAGAACCCCTCCTCTCCCTCTCTTCTCTCCCTCGCCAAGGGCCCTCTAGCCTAACTGGCCCACGAGCCTCCCCACTCCCACACCCTCCCTCCCAGCCGACCCACACCCCACGCCAAGACGTGAGGGAGGCCAAAAGGTGATCGCCTCCCCACGCAACCACCGCGCCCCCTTCTTATCCTCTCTCCCTCTCTCGGCCTCCCCAGATCCCATCCCAAGAGCCCGCCCTCCTCGAACCATCCTCTCCACCGCCACAGTTTCTCGCCACCCTGCTGCCTACTCCACCGCCCCGATCTAGCCGGAGAAGGAGCTGCGAGGTTGTCGAGAAGACCAGGCCGCTCAAAGATCGCCCAAGACCGCCAAGGAGGAGACGCGCCAGAACGCCAGAACGAGCACGCCGACGCAAACCCTAGCTACGGCCGCCACCTCGCCAGGATCGCGAGCACCGCCGCTTTCGAGCACGCCAAGACGCCGCGGTGAGCCCACGACCTCCCCCGACAACCCCCGCCTCGCCGTCCTGGTTGCTCCAGCGTTCCGTCGAGCGCCTCGGCGCGGCGAGTGCCTGCAAGCTTCCGGCGCGCCACACCCTACCTAGCCTAGCCTCTTCCTAGCACTCACCACCCAACAGCGTCAGGTTCACACCAAGACGCCTGTGTTCGATCCCACTGCGGCTGCCAAGGCACGACGCGAGGAAGATCCACGGTGTCCACGGGCGCCACTTTTGCGCAAACCCTCCTCAATCTTTTTAGCAACCGAGAACCTCGAGGCCCCATCGCCGGGCGGTGGCCTTTTTCTAAAAGGCTCCTGAAGACCCGGACTCAACCCGCAGTCCACCCCGGCCCGTGTGCGTTTGCGAAACCCCTAGCCTTTTGTTTGCGTCAACCCATGTCTCGAGAGCCCACTTGTCGGGTCATGTATCTTTGCATTTAGGCTCGATGTTTGTTTCAATCAACCCATGGTCCAGATCATGCTCAGACGTCAAGGCAGTGGGCTGAGGAACCCCCCTGGCCCACCTGTCTGCGGCTCAGGATAAGTTAGGCTGGGTAGAAAATGTTTCAGACTGTTTTGGAAAATTCAAACTTATTTTAAATAAATTCAAAATTCATTTCCAATTCAGATTTTAATAACTTTCACATACTTTATCCAAATTGGGCAAATGACATATGTTTTGATATCAGGAAAATGAAAGGAATTCAAATATGCCATCTGTTTTGTGTTTAGCACAAGTAAAATTCCAAGTTCATGTTAATTACATCAATTGCCACTGGTTTTCAATAATTCATAACTTTGGGTTGGTAAATCCAAATTTAGCAAATGAGTAGTCTAAAATGATCAGCTCGACGAGACCTTTCTGTTTACGCTATCCATGACTTCAATTGCAGCATGCATCATATGAATATCTTGCGAACAACAATTGTTATGACAACGAAATATGACTAAAACCCACTTAATGGTTATTTATCTTGTCCACCACATCTCACCCATGCCATGCTACCTTACTTGCCATGTAAATTGTGCATCATTCATCATGACATGATTGTTTGCTTGACGATCTTATTCATATGCTTGTGCTCTATATTTATGTTGGCCTTGTTTGTTTGGTTTTTCGGATAGACACCGAAAGGTGGGTTGTATCAAGAGAACCAGAGCACTACCAAGACTCCCTTGCCTCAACAGAGATACCAGGCAAGCACTACCACATGCTTGCATACATACAGTACCTATTGCCTCTCTCTTATTCTTGCATCTTTGAGTCGCGATTGCATTAAATTGAATCCCAAGTATGCATAGCCTTTACTTTTATACCCCACCAAGCTTGTTTCCTCCATCCCATGAGCCACTACTATAGGAGTTGTTTGAGCCATGCGAGTCGTAGAACAGCATGTGTAGGGTTTGTGAGAGTCTGATGAATAATGAGGTACCTAAACAACTTAACCTGAGTAGTTCTGGGATAACTAAAGAAAGTGGCACCGGTGAGCAACATCTGCTATTTGGTTTTTCCTGCTCACTTGTGTCCCGTAAGACCCCGAGTACTTGATTCCTGTTCCTTGATTTATCGCGCTATCCACATCCGGGAGGTATATGGGACCCCCCTGGACCAGAGCTTGATTCCGTCTTATTTCTTGGGGCCACAAACTAGTTTGAGGTTTTATTTACGATCCTGTACTTATGCCATGATTACTGCTTTATTTACGATTGTGCGAGGAGCACGCTGTACTGTTTAGGAGTGGGACACGATTCCGCGGTGTCGACAAGCCCAGCCACACTTTCGGGTTCCCAGTCGTTCACAGCCGTCCACCCGAACCTTGAGGCCGTCTCGAAGCTTGCTTACTCCGTTGCGGATTCTACTTAAGGGGTGGCCCCCTGAAATATTTCTGAATCTTGTGATTGTTCAGTCGTGAAAGCCTCGTTGGGTTTTGATTTGGTTTTTCCGAGGTTGATCGAGCGTGTGTTGCTATTGGTGCACCCCGGCCGGGTAAAACTTTCTGAAAGCCGTGTCCGCGGTTATGGACGACTTGGAGCACAGTTTCTTGATCATAGACAAGCATAACTAAAGTACCGCTTCTAATTTGACTAAAGTAACTTGACTAGTAAATAGTACAATACTCATGGAATGGTTAATAAAATTGCCAACGGATGGGGTTGTTAAATCCGCTTCCTTGTTGGTAAGGTGGAGGAGGATGGATCGGATGAGATTACCATTATAATCATGTACTTAAATTCACGGACATCCGCTATCATTGGTTAGGCGGATGGTTAGCGTTATCTGAGAATTGCTAGGGTTCATCTTTTGCTGCAATTCGTCACCCTGTGTTGTGTCCCCTTTAGAGGCATTAAGTCTTGCTGAGTACCCTTAGGGTCTCACACGATAAATTCTTGATTCAGATGAATGTGTACCTTCTCGTGATCGGATCTTTGGGTGGAAGAAGCCGATGAAGTGGGCAACGATCGTATGGTGTAGAGATTCCGGAACGGGATCCGTGAGACCTGTAGTTGGGATGTGCTTATTTTCTCCGGCATCTTATGCCTATTTGCTTCTTATCCGTACTCGGATCTTGTTTGCCGCCCGCATGATACTACGATGTGTGTTGTATGAGGAGTTATCCTAAATTATAGATGTATCTAGGTCATTTGAATCTTGCCGTATGGCGTTGGTATATTTCCTTTCTTTCTAGATGGTGTGGCTCGATGTACTCTTGTATGGTGGCTTATGACATACCCACTTGTGTACGTAGTTGATCCTTCGCCGACCACGCCGCCTGCAGACAGTCCCGTTGAGAGGTTAGCGGTTGGGATGTCTGAAAGGACTACCAGGAGTGGCTTTTGGGGCCCCGCACTATTTCAACCGCTATCTCTCATCCAGGCTTGTATCTAGGAGCGTAGTTCACCGAGGTAGTTACAAGACACCCTGCAAAACAAAGTTAGACCTCTACTTTCTTTGCATATTTTACGTGGTTTGGGGCTTTCAATAAGTGTCGTCTAACTTACGAACAAGAACCACAACATTGATACTAGTATTGTCAATCACCCGTTGTAAATTGGATCTTAACTATGCTAGGAGAAACAGCACCATAAAGCCACTTATGCAATACAAGTTGCATGTCAAGCGTGGAGCAAGTCTCATGAACGATGTCATGTAAGGTTAGCCCGGGCCGCTTCATCCTAACATACCGCAAGATGCAAAGTACACAAGAAGCAATCGACAATAAAAGCATCAACGCCCATAATGACCATTGTGTTCTACTCGTGCAACAGATCTACATATAGACACGGCTGTGATACCACTGTTGGGGTTCTTAGCATGGAAAACAAAAATTTTCTACCGCATGCACACAAACAAGCCAAGATCTATCTACTATATTGTAGCAATGAGTCGATAGAGGAACTCACCCTCGAAGATGCCAAAGCGGTTAACGAGAGCAGATTCTCGTGGGTGATGTAGTCGTACTCTTTCCGATCTCAAGATCGTGTAGACGATCCTTCCGGCGCTGCGTTCCGACAGCGCTTCCGTAGTCGGTCACACGTTCGGTACTCGACGAAGACCTTCCTCTCCGTTGTTCCAGCAGGCAGCGGAGGTTGTAGCACTCTCCTCGCGATTCCGGCAGCACAACGGCGTGGTACCGGAAGTAGAGGGGAGATCCCGCAGGGCTTCGCCTTAAGCCGGAGCGAGTATGGTGGAGTATGAGAGAGAGATATTAGTGGTCTAGGGTTTAGACACACAAATTAGAAGGCTCTAAACCGAAGGCTAGAGCAATTAGAAGCTCTAAACCAAAACGGCTCTAAACCGGAGATTAGAGGATAAGAACTTGTGTGTCTAGAGGAGGAGGCCCTGCCCCTCCTTTTATAGGTGGGAGGGGCGGCCAAGGGGAGGGGAGTCCCTCCCCAAGTCGGCCTTGGTTGGCGCGCCGGCTTGGAGGGACTCCTCCCCCAAGTCGGTTCCAACCACCTCTTGCTTGTTTCCCACAGTTTCCTGTTTCCCACAGTTTCCTGTTTTCCACAGTTTCCTATTTTAGTCGTTTGACTTTCAAACTGGCAGTTTGACTTTTCAGTTTTGGAATAGCAAGAACACTTAGTACATGATGCAATCATTCAATATGTAATGACACATTCATGTACCCTCCCCCCCGGAGTGCCGGACAATTCGGAACCTTCTAGAACATTCCCGATGAAAACACCGGAATCATTCCCGAACTCCGAAATGGGACTTTCCTTATATGAATCTTATTCTCCGGACCATTCCGGATCACCTCGTGATATCCCAGATCCCATCCGAGACTCCGAACAACATTAGGTCTCTTTCTCATAATACCATAACTACTCAAACAACGTCGAATCCTTAAGTGTGTCTCCCTACGGTTCGTGAATTATGCGGACATGATCGAGACACTTCTCCGAACAATAACCAATAGAGGAATCTGGAAATTCATATGGCTCCCACATATTTCTACGATTACTTTGCGATCGAATGAACCACTTACATACGATACCAATTTCCCTTTGTCTCACGATAGTTTACTTATCCGAGGTTATGATCGTTGTATCTCGCATACCTAGTTCAACCTCGTTACGATAAGTACTCTTTTCTCGTTCCGTGATATGTGATCCCTTGTGAGCCAGTCACATGCTTGCAAGCTAATTGGATGACATTCCACGAGAGGGCCAGAGTATATCTATCCGTCATATGGATGGACAAATCCACTCTTGATCCATGTGTTTCAACCAATACTTTCCGAACACTCAATGCCACCTTTATAGCCACCCACACGGTGTGGTGTTTGATGTCATCAAAGCATCCATCGGTAAAGGTGATATGCATGATCTCATGGTCGAAGGAATTAGGTTACTATGTATCGTAAAGCATATAGCAATTGAACTATTGAAATGACTTGATCTTTATGCTACGCTTATCTATAGGAGTATGTCCATCACATCATTCTCCTAATGATATGATCCTGTTGTTAATAACATCTCTATGTTCATGATCAGGAAACCATGATCATATATTAACCAACAAGCTAGTTTAACAAGAGGCTTTACTAGGGACTCTTATTTTAGTTTACAAATCACACAAGTATTAATGTTTCCGGTTAATACAATTATAGCATGGTATGTAAACATTTATCATAAGTGTGAAGATATGATAATAACTACTTTATTATTGCCTCTTGGGCATATCTCCAACAGAATGCAGCGCCGGAAGGATCGTCTACGCGATCTTGAGATCGGGAAGAGTACGACTACATCACCCACGAGAATCCGCTCTCGTTAAACACTTTGGAATCTTCGAGGGTAAGTTATTCCATCGACTCATTGCTACAATCTAGTAGATAGATCTTGGCTTGTTTGTTTGTATGCGATAGAAATTTTTTGTTTTCCATGCTACGAAACCCTACAGTGGTATCAGAGCCGTGTCTATATGTAGATCTGTTGCACGAGTAGAACACAATGGTCATTGTGGGCGTTGATGCTTTTATTGTCGATTGCTTCTTGTGTACTTTGCATCTTGCGGTATGTTGGGATGAAGCGGCCCGGGCTAACCTTACATGACATCGTTCATGAGACTTGCTCCACGCTCGACATGCAACTTGTATTGCATAAGTGGCTTTGCGGGTGCCTGTTTCTCCTAGCATAGTTAAGATCCAATTTACAACGGGTGATTAACAATACTAGTATCAATGTTGTGGTTCATGTTCGTAAGTTAGAATGACACTTATTGAAAGCCCCAAACCACGTAAAACATGCAAAGAAAGTAGAGGCGTCTAACTTTGTTTTGCAGGGGTGTGCAGTGATGTGATATGGCCATGATTGTGATTATATTTGATGTATGCAATGTTCCTTATTGTAAGTTGGCAACCGGCAGGAGCCATATGGTTGTCTTTAATTTATGTTAAGACCCGCGTGTCTATTCAAAGTAGTTGTAATAGTTGAAGCCGGTGGACGAAAACCATGGAGAAGCGTCATTGACCTTGATGCAATGCCGGTGATGATGGAGATCATGTTCGTGCTTGAAGATGGAGATCGGAAGCACAAAGAAGAAAGGCCATATCATATCACATATTATGAATTGCATGTGATGTTTATCCTTTATGCATCTTGTATTGCTTAGTAGACGACGGTAGCATTATAAGATGATCCCTCATGCACATGAATTTCAAGTCATAAAGTGTTCACCCTTAGTTAGCACCGTTGCTAAAGCTTGTTGTTTCGAAGCACCACGTGATGATCGGGTGTGTTAGATTCCGCAAGTGTATACAACGTGAGCAAGCCAGATTTGCTCATGCGGAAACTAAGGTTTGATCTTGACGAGCCTAGCATGTACAGACATGGTCTCAGAACACGGATCACCGAAGGTAAAGCATGAATCATATAGTAGATATGATGAACATCTCGATTGTTCGCCATTGAAACTATATCAACTCTCGTGATGATCGGTGTTGATGTGGTGGATTTGGTTCGTGTGATCACTAAAACAATGTGAGGGATATTTTTTTGAGTGGGAGTTCACCTAGATTAATTTTATTAATATGAACTCAATTTGTCATAAACTTAGTCTAAACTATTGCAAATATGTTGTAGATCAATGGCAGCCCCTACCATCAATTTTAATGCGTTCCTAGAGAAAGAAAAGTTGAAAAACAATGGAAGCAACTTCGTGGATTGGTTCCGCAATTTGAGGATTGTCCTCACAGCTGGTAATTTGACCTATGTGCTGGATGCACCGCTGGGTGACCCACCTGCAGCTGATGCTTCCGATGAAGTAAAGAATGTTTACCTCGCTCGGAAGAATCAGTACTCCATAGTTCAGTGTGCTATCTTGTATGGTTTGGAATCGAAGCTTCAGAAAAGGTTTGAGAATTCAGATCCATATGATATTGTCGAGGATCTCAAATTGATCTTTGAGACTCATGCGGTAATTGAAAGTTATGAGGCTTCTGAAAAGTTCTTTAACTGCAAGATGGAAGAGGGCAGCTCCGTCAGTGAGCATGTGCTTAAGATGTCTGGGCACGCAAACAAACTTCAAAGCTTGGGTATAGTGATTCCTAATGCTTTGGGGATTTACCGTGTCCTCCAATCACTACCACCAAGTTACAAGAACTTTGTGATGATCTACAACATGTAGAACATGAACAAACAGTTGCCAGAACTGTTTGCTATGTTAAAGTCTGCAGAAGTGGAGATCAAGAAAGAGCACCAAGTGTTGTTGGTCAATAAGACCACCAAATTCAAGAAAGGCAAGTCTAAGCAGAAGGGACATTTCAAGAAGGGTGGTAAGAAAGTTACCACGCCGGCGAAGAAGACCAAGGCTGGACCTAAGCCTGATACTGAGTGCTTTTACTGCAAGGGAGAAGGTCACTGAAATCGGAATTGCCCAAAGTACTTGGCGGATTTGAAGAACGGCAACATCAAGAAGAAAGGTATATCTGATATACATATTATTGATGTGTATCTCACTAGTACTCGTAGTAGTGCCTGGGTATTTGATACTGGTTCGGTTGCTCATATTTGTAACTCGAAATAGGTGCTGCAGAATAAACGAAAGCTAGCGAAGAACGAGGTGACGATGCGCGTGGGAAACGGATCAAAGGTTGATGTGATCGCGGTCGGCACGCTACCCCTTCATCAACCATCGGGATTAGTTTTATACTTAAATAATTGTTATTTGGTGCCTGCGTTGAGCATGAACATTATATCGGGATCTTGTTTATTGCGAGACGGTTACTTGTTTAAGTACGAGAATAATGGTTGTTCGATTCACCTTTGATAGATGGTCTATTCCTGTTGAATCTCGATAGTGGAAATACACATATTAATAACATTGAGGCTAAACGGTTGAAATCAAGCGATAACTCGACCTATATGTGGCACTGTCGTCTTGGTCACATTGGAGTGAAGCGTATGAAGAAACTCCATTCCGATGGACTTCTTGAATCACTTGATTTCGAATCACTTGATAGATGCGAAGCATGTCTGATGGGTAAAATGACTAAGACTTCATTTTCTGGTATGATGGAGCGAGCTACGGACTTATTAGAAATCATACATACCGATGTGTGTGGTCCAATGAGTGTAGCATCGCGCGGTGGTTATCGTTATGTTCTTACCTTCACGGATGATTTGAGTAGATATGGGTATATCTATTTCATGAAACATAAGTCCGAAACTTTCGAGAAGTTTAAGGAGTTTCAAAGTGAGGTAGAGAATCAACGTAACAAGAAGATTAAATTTCTACGTTCTGATCGTGGAGGTGAATATCTAAGTTACGAGTTTGGCGAGCATTTGAAGAAATGCGGAATACTTTC
This sequence comes from Avena longiglumis, assembly GCA_030063025.1. Taxonomy (NCBI): domain Eukaryota; kingdom Viridiplantae; phylum Streptophyta; class Magnoliopsida; order Poales; family Poaceae; genus Avena; species Avena longiglumis. The sequence goes on from CP125977.1 coordinate 476,444,022, forward strand.
ACAGTTGACACCGCCGGGAACACCACAGCGTAATGGTGTGTCCGAACGTCGTAATCGAACTCTCTTAGATATGGTTCGTTCTATGCTGTCACTTACAGATTTACCGCTATCATTTTGGGGTTATGCATTAGAAACAGTCGCATTCACTTTAAATAGGGCACCATCTAAATCCGTTGAAACGACACCGTATGAATTATGTTTGGGAAGAAACCTAAATTGTCGTTTCTTAAAGTTTGGGGATGCGAAGCCTATGTAAAGAAGTTACAGCCGGACAAGCTTGAACCCAAAGCGGAAAAATGCGTCTTCATAGGATACCCAAAGGAAACTATTGGGTATACCTTCTATCATAGATCCGAAGGCAAAATCTTCAAGGTTAAGAATGGATCCTTTCTAGAGAAGGAATTTCTCTCGAAAGAAGTGACTGGAAGGAAAGTAGAACTCGACAAGGTTGTCGAACCTTCTCTCGAAATTGCGAGTAGCGCAGCACCGGAAGAAGTTCCTGTGGTGCCTGCACCAATTAGAGAGGAAGCTAATTATGATGATCATGAAACTTCGGTTGAAGTTGCTACAGAGCCTCGGAGGTTAACGAGAACTCGTACCACTCCAGATTGGTATGATCCCGTTATGAGTGTCATGTTGGTGGATAACACCGATGACCCCGAGACATATGAAGAAGCGATGATGAGCCCAGATTCCAATAAATGGCAAGAATCCATGAAATCCGAGATTGGATCCATGTACGAAAACCAAGTATGGACTTTGGTGGACTTACCGGATGGCCGAAAGGCTGTCGAGAACAAATGGATTTTCAAGAAGAAAACAGATGCTGACGGTAATGTTACCGTCTATAAAGCTCGACTTGTCGCAAAAGGGTTTCGACAAATTCAAGGAGTTGACTACGATGAGACTTTCTCACCAGTAGCTAAGCTAAAGTCTGTGAGGATTATGTTAGCAATCGCTGCATATTACGATTATGAGATATGGCAGATGGATGTCAAAACAGCATTCCTCAATGGAGATATTGATGAAGAGTTGTATATGATGCAACCCAAAGGTTTTGTCGATCCTAAAGATGCTAACAAGGTATGCAAACTTCAACGGTCCATCTATGGATTGAAGCAAGCATCCCGGTTGGAATCAACGCTTTGATAAGGTGATCAAAAGTTTTGGTTTTATACAAACTTATGGAGAAGCTTGTATTTACAAGAAAGTGAATGGGAGCTCAGAGCATTCTTAATACTATATGTGGATGACATATTGTTGATTGGGAATGATGTAGACCTTCTTAATAGTGTCAAGGAATATTTGAATAATAGTTTTTCAATGAAGGATCTTGGCGAAGCAGCTTACATATTAGGCATAAAGATTTATAGAGATAGATCGAAACGCCAAATATCATTGTCACAGAGTACATATTTGGACAAAGTTCTAAAGAGGTTTGGAATGGAATAAAGCAAGAAAGGGTTCTTGCCCATGTTGCCCAATACGACCTTGAGTAAAACTCAAAGTCCGACATCGGCAGAAGATAGAGAAAGGATGAGTAAGACTCCCTATGCCTCAGCCATAGGATCTCTAATGTATGCCATGCTATGTACTAGACCCGACATTGCATTTGCTGTTAGTTTGACTAGCAGATATCAAAGTGATCCAGGAGTGGATCATTGGACAGCGGTCAAAAACATCCTTAAGTACTTGAGAAGAACTAAGGATATGGTTCTTTCTTATGGAGGTGATGAACAACTCGTTGTTAATGATTACACCGATGCTAGTTGGAACACCGATCCGGATGATTCTAAATCACAATCTGGATACGTATTTATTTTGAATGGTGCAGCAGTTAGCTGGAGGAGTGCAAAGCAAAGAGTTGTGGCGAGATCTTCAACTGAATCGGAATACATGGCTGCTTCGGAGGCTTCACAAGAAGCGATATGGATGAAAGAGTTCATTACAAAGCTGGGTGTGGTTCCTAGTGCGCTGGACCCAATGTCTATCTACTGTGATAACATGGGCGCCATAGCCAATACGCAAGAACCAAGGTCACACAAGAAGCTGAAGCATATCAAGCTACGTTTTCACGCTATTCGAGAACATATCCAAGATGGGGATATAAAGATTTGCAAAGTATACACAGATCTGAATGTGGCGGATCCGTTGACTAAACCTCTCCCGAGGGCAAAACATGACCAGCACCAAACTGCCATGGGTGTTCGGTATATTACCATGTAATCTACATTAGATGACTCTAGTGCAAGTGGGAGACTGTTGGAGATATGCCCTAGAGGCAATAATAAATGTAGTTATTATTATATCTTTGTGTTTATGATAAATGTTTGCATTCATGCTATAATAGTATTAACAAGGAAACATTAATACTTGTGTGATTTGTAAACTCAATTTGAAGTCCCTAGTAAAGCCTCTATACATCACTAGCCTGTTGGTTGATAAATGATTGTGGTTTCCCTATCATGAACATTGAGATGTTATCAACAACAAGATCATATCATTAGGAGAATGATATGGTGGACATACTCCTATAGATAAGCGTAGCATAAAGATCAAGTCATTTCAATAGTTCAATTGCTATATGCTTTCTGATACATAGTAACCTAATTCCTTCGACCATGAGATCATGCACATCACCTTTACCGGATGGATGCTTTGATGACATCAAACACCACACCGAATCGGTGGCTATAAAGGTGGCATTGAGTGTTCGGAAAGTATTGGTTGAAACACATGGATCAAGAGTGGGATTTGTCCATCCATATGACGGATAGATATACTGGGCCCTCTTGGTGGAATGTCATCCAATTAGCTTGCAAGCATGTGACTGGCTCACAAGGGATCACATATCACGAACGAGAAAAGAGTACTTATCGGTAACGAGGTTGAACTAGGTATGCAGATACCGACGATCATAACCTCGGATAAGTAAACTATCGTGAGACAAAGGGAAATTGGTATCGTATGTAAGTGGTTCATTCGATCGCAAAGTAATCGAGAAATATGTGGAGCCATATGAATTTCCAGATTCCTCTATTGGTTATTGTTCGGAGAAGTGTCTCGATCATGTCCGCATAATTCACGAACCGTAGGGAGACACACTTAAGGATTCGACGTTGTTTGAGTAGTTATGGTATTATGAGAAAGAGACCGAATGTTGTTCGGAGTCTCGGATGGGATCCAGGATATCACGAGGTGATCCGGAATGGTCCGGAGAATAAGATTCATATAAGGAAAGTCCCGTTTCAGAGTTGGGGAATGATTCCGGTGTTTTCATCGGGAATGTTCTAGAAGGTTCCAGAATGTCCGACACTCCGGAGGGGAAGGGGTACATGAATGTGTCATTGAAAGTTGGAATGATTGCATCATGTACTAAGTGTCTTCGCTGTCCAAAATAAAGGGTTTATTCAAATCCTAAATTGAAAAGTCAAACGGCTAGTTTGAAAGTCAAACGGCAAGTTTTGGAAAGAGGAAAAGAGGAGGAAGGTGAAACCGAGTTGGGGAGGGAGTCCTCCTCCCCAAGCCGGCACCACCGAGTTGGGAGGGACTCCTCCCTCCCCTTGGCCTCCGGCCCCTCCACCTATATAAGGAGGGGCAGGGCTCCCTCCTAGCACACACAAGTACCTCTCCTCAAACCCTAGCTTGGCGCCACCACCATAGCCGCCGCCGCCCCCTAGGGTTTTGCCCTAGCCGCCGACTTGGGGTGCCCCAAACCCTAGCCACCGGCTCTATCCTCTCCTCCTTGGTGTGTCTAAAACCTAGATCGCCGAGGAGCTCTCTCATACTCCACCATACTCGCTCCGGCTTAAGGCGAAGCCCTGCGAGATCTCCCCTCTACTTCCGGTACCACGCTGTTGTGCTGCCGGAATCGCGAGGAGAGTGCTACAACCTCCGCTGCCTGCTGGAACAAGGGAGAGGAAGGTCTTCCGAAAATCGCAGGACGATCGTGAGCGGGAGCTGAACGCAGCGCCATAAGGATCATCTACGCGATCTTGAGATCGGGAAGAGTACGACTACATCACCCACGAGAATCCGCTCTCGTTAAACACTTTGGAATCTTCGAGGGTAAGTTATTCCATCGACTCGTTGCTACAATCTAGTAGATAGATCTTGGCTTGTTTGTTTGTATGCGATAGAAAATTTTTGTTTTCCATGCTACGAAACCCTACACCACCACCCCGAGCACCACCGGCCAGCCTCGAGCGCCACCGTCGGCCCCCAGCACCACCACCGATCGCATCCCTACCAGCCACGCCAAGGCCCTCCTCCACCGGTACCCGATGCCCTAGCCCCTCCCCACAGCTCCCCTGCTCCACCCGCAGAGGCCCCTGCTACACATCGTCCTCACCGGAGCAGGGGCATGGCGGCGAGCGGGTAGGGATGGCCGCACCAGAGCAGGGGCATGGCTGCGAGCAGGGCACACGGCGACGGCTTCGGAGCTGTACACGGGTCGCCGCAGCACCGACACGAGAAGGGCGCAACCTAGGCCATAAGAGGACGTCGAGGCAAGTTAAGACGCTTCCGATATGCATGGTCGATTGGAATACAGTGTTCCTTTCACACTGTTGCCATGTAGCCCTCATGTCCCTCTTGCCTAATCGTGTCTTCTGCTGGAGTGGACAAGGTAGGACCGTAGGAGAAGCTTGAAGCCTTCATCGATGAAGGAGCTGGTTGCAGATGGAGGTTCAACATTGGGGGCCTCCTCGCGGTGCTCGTCCCCGAGGCCATCCGCAAGGGCACAACTGTCATCGGTGTCTCAGACACCATCACCGTTGGCTAATGACCATGACCATGGTTCCGCCATGGCCTCCAATCGACAACGACGGCGCCGGGTTTTGATGGGGCGGGATACCGAGTTTTCAGTAGTTTTCCTCCTCCTAAAGCGCTTCCTCATCGCGGTGCTTCTACGGCGTGGCCACAGTCACAGCCGGCGTAGGTGGCGGGACGGGCCGCTGAAGCACGCCCCATGGAGGGCTTCCTCCCACCCGCTGATGTCGCCAGCAGACGGGGGAGTCCGCCTTATCCCTTGCAAAACCCACTAGTATGCATCGGTCCTCCCCCACTGAACTCTCTCAATATTATTATTACCTATGGTGTTGGACAACAAATATTGTGATTAAACTATGTGTATCGTAAGAGGCCACATCTTGGTAAGTTGGTCATATCGTATTTGATTTGGGTCGCTTATTCATGTACTCCCGTTTATGGTAGATGTGAGAACAAAACTATAAGTTATAATTTCAGAAGTACCTAAACTAATGATGCTACTAGACTGAAGTTTCTGCACTTGGATTCAATAGTTCTATCCCTTTCATCTCTACACTTTCTACAAAATGTCGGTTCTTTCTCTAGGTTTCTTTACCCGTATCCCAATTTTTGCCACTTAGTTTGCCGATCTGTACTAAGGAATTCCATTTATGTGTAGGTCAGAGGAGGGACATCATGCAAGCTTGATTGATCAAGGACCTGTCACTCAATACTATCGATGCAAAATCCTTGCACGCATTGCCTGTGTATGGGAAAACAGGGGCCAGCCTGATGCTTTTCGTGGACGTTGGTGCAGGTTCCATGGCGTTAGCAGCGACAACTACCTCCTTGAGTTGTGATCTCTCTCTCTTTGTCTCATATATCTGTGTTCTTAAAGTTTTCTTTATATTTACTTATCCTTGGATGAAATTGAATGTGTAGGTAGCCCAATATAATGGGTTTTTTTTCCACGAGAATTTGTGTTCTGACAAGTAATATATGTTTTTTTTTTCCAAGTTCAATATGGATACTTATATAGTCCAGCGTTGATGGCCTGTCTTGAGTCCTTTCAGATCAGGATTATTTGGGCCATTCTACATTTCACAATGCATGTAGCACCAGGTGGCATGGATGTGAAGTATATAGACGTTTGATAGAAATGCAACAGTTGATCTACCTTTATTAAATTGAGCTCCTGACTTATTTTCCCTTGGTCAATACTTCTTGCGTCTGTGAAATCCTTCAGTGGTTCGAATCCACATCTGAGCGTCTTTTTTTCGGTATGCCGCTCCGCGAGCAAGGAGCGCCAGTGGTTGACCTACTGCCCTGAAAATAAGGTTGGCGGTATGCGCGTGTTTGGTTGCAGAGCCGGTGAGAGATGCCCATGAAATTGGAGATTTGATCATGTTCATGTATCTCTATTTAGCATGAATTGATTTCCGTGTGCAGGTATTTCTGTCCACATGCAGGTTTATTTTTCTTAATTGCCATCTAGATTTTGGTCAAATATCCTGTGATACTGCTATCTGGTGACCGCATCATTCTGATACTTCAGACAAGTTATTGTCTACATGTAGAAGCGATCAACACATACTTTACAAGTTCTATATACAGTTATCAGTAGAAAATAGCAATTTTTTGTTTAACCTGAAGTTCTTTCTATCTGCACTTCTGCAGGTAGAACCAAAAATTAAGAGAGCTATTTTTAATGAATGGGCCAATTTATACCAGCATCTGAACGAATTGGATTCTTTGGATATCATTAGTTCAAGGTTCGGGCTGTATCTCAATTGTTTCGCGGTGAATTTAAGTCAGGCCTACTTCATGAGGTGCTCGCACTGACGGTTACAAGATGGTTACAACAAAATAGTATTCTATGCATAGGAAAGGCCAAGTACTTTGGTGGTGGTATGAAGATAACTCCTACAGCCGATCCTTTTAGCGGTGACCTTGAAGTGCTTAAACATTCCGAGTTGGTTTCACAGTTTTTGAGTAAATGCAATACTTGTAGTAATTTTTATGGATTTCTTCTTAAGCTATATAGATGTATGTAGGCACACATTTACCCGTGAACGGCGTGTCATCAATGAGGTAGAAACAACCTTGACTTCGTTAAGGTTCTTGCACTTGAGACTGAAGTAGAAGTGCAGTATTAAAATGATTCTTGTGAAGTGGAATGATGTGCCTTCCATAAAAGTTTTACCTACATGGAAAACACATAAATATAGTTAGGAAGCATATTGCTTTTCATGCTTCCAGAGAAGGTAATTCAACATATAGATCGATATCCTAACATATTTTTATGTTGATCGGTGGTTTCGCTGGTATTTTGTATCATTCTTTATTAGTACTAGATATAGTATCTGACGGAGGTCTAAAATTTGGTGTACCTTTTATGAAAGGTCGGCTGATTCCTCCACAAATTCATTTGCTTGTTTTTTAAAACACTGCCTTCATGGTTTGATTTCTGAAGCCTAAGTGAAACACAACGATCATTGTTTAATTCATAATTCTTGATAGATGTTTTCGTGTAACCAACAAAAATATTTCTATTGCAGAGTTCAATCAATTGAAATGGTAGATGTATTGGCTACTGGCAACATCTTCATGCAATCTGATTGGGCGCCTTTTGGTTCTTCTGGCCAAATTTTAAGTTCTTGCCAGCACAGTCGATTTCTTTTGCTAGAACACCGTGCCCTTGTTGGACCAACAAAAGATGCGTTATGCTTGGTCAAATAAATCACGATGTTTACCCAGTTGATTTCTTTTGGTAGGTCATCATGATCTTTCTTCATGTTATATTGTTGTCTTGGAACGATAGGATAATCAGGTTGCTCCTTTTCTGGCAGTACTCGGGACAAATTAGTTACTGCTGTGCTGTAGCACCCCACCATTTTATACTCCATAGACTAGCTGTAAAATCACAGAGACCGAAGTGGCATGAGTGTAAATATCACAGTATCTAAAGCATCTATAGGTATGTGCCACTGTTCTCTTTACTTGAGCCTACAAAAACTGGTGTAAATCATGGTTCAGGTTTCTCGTGAGGTTGCATCAGTAGTTAGATTTTTTTCTCAAATAAAGTTCTGAAGTCACCAAGGTTTTAATTAGTTGGGAGACATGGGAGGTTTGATTGCAGACCTGCATCCCTTACAATTGTGGCTTTATCTGATTAGATGTGTTCCCTTCAGATTTGCATATGATTTTATTACACCGAGATCACTATGTTATTTTGGGTTTCAAGCAGAAGAAAAACAAATAGAGCTTGCATTTTCCTAGCAAAGGCCTCACCCTTCCAAGAGTTTCCAAATTTCTATGGACTATCAATCGCGGAATGCAGCCCCCTCCTCTCTCTCTCTCCTTTTGCAAGTTCTGGTACGTAATTAGATCCATATACTATTTTGAGAAATACTTGGTTTGCATATGGGGTTAGCGGCATTTTTTTAGTCCAAGATTTCAGGGGCTGTTTTGGTCTACGAGCTGTGATCACTTCAAACCTTTGCAATCTGGTTTCATTTCAGTGCTGTAGAGAAGAGCAAATCATAGAGGATGTAGATCAATGTAGTGAGGGCTGAAGGTTGTGGGGTAGCGGCAATGCGGCCATAGAGCTCGGCGGATGGGCGTTGCTGATTTGGTGAAGAAGAGCCGATATGAAAGCGGATAAGAAGGCAGCTCCTTAAAGTCTTTTGCACAAGTTATCCTCATCGGATGTTAGGTTCTCAAAATTATTGTAAGTGCCAATGATATCATTTACCTCTTTTAGATGGTTGGATTTTTTTTCAATGTCAGATTACCAATTCATGGTAATAATTACTACATGTAACAAGGAGAACAATTCATTGAGTTACTTCCCAAGGTCCTCGGGTATATAATTTGCCACACCATTCTTTTGCACAAAAATATTGTGCTGAACTAAGCTGTCAACCATTGTTTTCCTGAGAAGAAACAACAAGCTAAGGTTTAGAGGAAAATATGAACGCTATGACTCGAAATTGATAATTTATCAAAGATGCAAATCTGAATTTATTGTTGGAGATTTTGCAACTCAAAGAATGCAACATCAATGATTCCCTTGGCAATTTGAATGTTTTCTATTGTTTTAATTATCAAAGAAATTCTCTTTTATCTATATAATCTCATTGTATTTCCTGGCAATGGTGTATTTCATCTACTGACACCTCTGCTTTTTATCGACGTGCACACTTGCGAACACATTTACTATTTTCCCCACAAATTCAAGATTTTTCCCATAACAAGCTATATGAGAAGAGTTCGCTAGAAATGTCTACCTATTTTTCAACGAATATATGTTTCTAGCTTATGTCTTCTCCTCCCAGAACAGTATTGTGTGAGCTGACATGTGTCATTATTGTTGCTTTTGGGTATTTACAGAGAGATGCTCCTGTAGTGTAAATGTGTCTACGAGATATGCAGAGGTCAACTTTCAACCACCAATTGCCCAGGTGTCGGTCAACTGTTATTTCTATGTGTCACAACCATCTGAAACTAAAACACCATTTCTTGTATTTTTAGCATAATATACTGCCACTTAGGATGGCCTTGCATACACAAGTAGTTCTTTAGTCCAGTGGTCTGTTTGTCGGTGCAACCATTGACAGGCATTGTAATCGAGATTTGAATAGCAGTTAGTACATATGTATTGGTTGTATATATGTATGAGGTACAACATTCAGTTTTCCATAGGTGGAGTGGCTTCGGAGTCTTCCATCTCTACTATCATTATGTAACCAAGAAAGTAAAACATATGGTTTGTTGCTTGCTTATAGTTGATTTTATACATGTGTACTATATGTTTTTACATACAGTTTACCCCTGCAAAAGGCGAGGGTAGTACGCCAATGCATGCCCCAGAATCAAGAACCGCTAGCCTCTGGGTAATGATTCTAACAGAAGGACACGCAAACGGAGTCACCAGGGTAATTTCAATTTTGTGAAGATGGAAAATTATAAACGTTACATAGTAACATTTTCCCTCTTTTTTATTAGTGTTACACAAAATGTAAACAAGTGTGGAAGCTGGGAGATCGTGCCCAGAATCCTTTTTCTTAGATCGCGGTATATTGATAATTAGTTACTTTACCATTCATGCCAATTATTTTTCTCAGGTTGTACCAAAACGTGCCTATATTTGTAAAGAGGATGTTCTTGAACAGGCTTTGAAAAGCCTATCTCTCAAGATGCACGAATCCAAAGCATGTGTTGTTGCTAAAAACTGTAGGTATAAACCTATATACAATTCATTTTTTTAAGATTGTGTATTAAACATAAGTTATAACTTAAAAGTGTTTTACTTGAACTTCTTTGAATACTTAGATATATGCTCCCATTTTTCTGGCTGGTAACTAAATGTAATTTGGTTTTGAATTTTACTGGGGTCGTGTTTAGGTATAAACCTATATACAATTCAAACTTTTTCAAGTTTGTATATTAAACAAAACTTATACTTAAAAATACCATTCTCCGGTTACTAATTAGTGAAATTGTATAAAACAAAATTTAGTTTGAATTCTACGGGGTCGTGCGCCAAGGCGCACCCCTGAATCTATTTGGATCCAATTGCCCGTATGGCAAGCACGTTCAGAGTGTGCGCTGCACAAGGCCTCCAGAAAATTAGGGCCTCAAATTTTACTTACCACTAATTAATTTTTATGGTCCTAAAAAAGTTACTTCAACCAATCGTTTGTAGGCCTATGTTTCTTGGCTCCTCGTTCCTAGAAATAGCTAGTACTTACTACTAGGTACCCTGTGCTAAGAAAAAACTACTGCTCCGCTCCATCGATTTTGTTGTCTCAATCTTTTTTACCTTTCCTTTTCTAGCTCCATGAATTAGTATTTTTTTAACGTAAAAGACCCGGAGAGGTCTAGAAGCTGCAATTAATAAATGGTGGGTCAGTTTTATAAAGAGGCCTAGCATCACTTGTCCTAAAAACCTAGAATTTGAAGATTGTGTTTTACCTAAAGGCCACATAATTTACACAAAGGACCCTGCAAGAAAATCTAGAAACACAATCAGATTGTTCTCGGCCATCGATGATGAGCACTCCGCCACGACCGCCTACGCCGTCTCCGGGGACGACACCACTTGGAAACTAAGAGACGATGGACGACGCCACAGAGCGCGTGAAGATCCTCCCAGTTGGCTCACCAGCCTGACGAAGAGGAGATGCACCAGCACAAAGCGAACAATAGAGCTCAGAGCAGCCGCCCTTCGGCCATAAATATCAGCAGCTGGACGGCGAGCTTTGGCCGTCAACTAGATGCTGATGCTGACGTGCTCCAGGAATATGCAGCTTCAAACTTTCCGCATGAATTGGTAATTAGTTGTGATTATTTGTAGCCGTTAGTTTCTAACAATAGTTTTTGGTGTTTTCTTCTTAGTTCAATTGGTTCTTCTTTTGATCCTGTATAGCATCAATAAGAGTTTGATGAAGAAGTTTTCGCGACAAAATTTCATTGAATATTTTTGTAGAGACGGGCGGAGCTACAGTGTTAGGCCGGGGTCAAATGACACCGGCGCCTTCTGGCTAGTTTCTTAAGCTTAAAGCCCAAATAAAAAAATGACACCGGTAGAAATCTAATTTGACCCCAGTGTATATATGCAAGGGCAGCCCACTTCAGCCTTTTATTAGTCCAACGTGCAATAGTGAAGCGTGCAACAAAGAAAAGGCCCATCCCCATCCAACGACGTATGTACAGGGGCCTGCGTGTGTATTAGTTTTGGCAAAACGTATCGATCTTAACTCATCGCTAGGAAAACAAGCATACTCGTCCACTTCCTCCCTCGACTTCTGTTCGGAACAGGCGTACGAACGACCTAGGAACGCCGCCATCACCGGCCGCAAGAGGCAAGAAGATTTTCTTCCGTCTCCTCATCAAGTTCGTCAGCTCTTCGATTTATAACTGCTGCGTGGATTTGATCCGTAAGTCCTATCGGCTATCTCTCCGATCTAGACTAACTATTCTTTTAGAAAAATTAGGGTTTGATAACCTATAATTTTTTACAATTGAACCGTTTCTAACATTGGAGTAGTTTCGGCGTGCCGCACTGTCGTGGATTAGGCCTCAAATCATCTACCGACTACAGCCTGGGTTGGGTGTGTCAACTGTCCTACACCCCTGATGTCAAGTAAGAAAACAACCCCTGGTATATGTACTTTCTCGCATGTATTTGGATGTAAATTTTACTACTAAGAATTTTTTGCTAACTCGCAGGTAGTAAAGCTATAATGGATCGTTTTTTGAATTTGAAAAGAAAGTCTCCACCAATTACAACCAATGATTCAGATGAAGGTCCATCGGAAAATAGACGTACTTGTCCTCCGTCTCCTCCTTTACCGGTATTTCCAAGAGAGGTAAATTCAGATGAGATTCCTTATGATCCTGCCGATAGAAAAAAAATATCAGAATACGTAGGGGCCAAGCTGCAAGATGAGATAAGACGGAAGTATCTGATTAGAGGTCCGTATAGACCGCCACCAGTTTTTAAGTTTCCACAGAGGATGATTGCAGGTTCTTTGCGTCGATTCAGTCAAAAATGGTTTGCCAAATACGACTGGATAGAGTACAGCGTGAAGAAGGATGCTGTTTTTTTGTCTATATTGTTATTTGTTCAGAGGTTCTATTGAAGGTCAAGGGGGAAATGATGCATTTGTGAAAAATGGTTTCAATGGGTGGAACAAGCAGCAAGACCGACTTGAGGACCATGTGGAAAAATCTCCTAATAGTTTTCATAACTCTGCGGTGAAGAGATGTAACAATTTGCTAAAACATAACCAATCAGTTGTTGTTGCTCTTGACAAGCAGAGAAAAGTCACTGAAGAGGAGTATTTGATTCGATTGAATAATTCCGTTCTTGCTGTAAGATATCTATTGCATCAAGGTCTAGCTTTTCGTGGCCATGATGAATCAGAGGAGTCCGCGAACAAGGGAAATTTTAAAGAGTTGTCAATTCTTTTGGCCGAGCAAAATGATAAAGTAAAGAAGGTTGTGTTAAATGCTCCCGGTAATAATAAAATGATTGCTCCTGAAATTCAGAAGGACATTGCTGAATGTTTCTCCCGGGTAAGAAATATTTTGAGATACCTTTTGGCTTACAAATATCCGAAATCTTATTGTTATTTAACAATTTACTTATTTTTTTTACAGATCATAGTAAAATCTATTATTGATGAAATTGGAGGTGATGTTTTCTGCTTGTTGGTCGATGAGTCTGCTGATGTTTCTGACAAGGAACAAATGGCTGTGGTTTTGCGGTATGTCGACAAGTTTGGAGGCATCAATGAAAGATTTATTGGTGTTGTTCATGTCAAAGAGACGTCAGTTTCATGTCTCAAGTCCAACATTGATTATCTGTTCGAGAAGTATGGCTTGAGCATTAAACAAGTTCGAGGCCAAGGTTATGATGTGGCAAGTAACATGAGAGGTGAGTTCAATGGATTGAGAGCTCTAATTATGAGGGAGAATAGCTCAGCATATTATGTCCATTGCTTTGCTCACCAGCTTCAATTAGTCATTGTGGCAGTAGCTAAAAAGAATGATGATATTAGTGACTTTTTTGACATGATATCTGTTCTTCTTAATGTTGGTGGATCTTCTTGTAAAAGAAAAGATATGATCAGAGAGAGTCAACAGAGAGAGTGAAGAAAGCCATTGGTTGTGGTCAACTTAGCACTGGAACAGGGTTGAATCAAGAACAATCGCTTCAAAGAGCAGGTGACACACGTTGGGGTTCTCACTATAAAACTCTTCTTAGCATTAAAAATTTGTTCCCAGATGTTATTGGAGTGCTCGACTATGTTGCAAGAGATGGCCCAAGTGATGCAAAGAAACGGCAAGCTCGTGGTCTCTTAAATTATGTCAATGATTTTGACTTTGTGTTTCATCTCCATTTCATGTTGCTCATCTTAGGACATGCAAATGCTTTATCTCAAGCTCTACAGCGGAAAGATAAAGACATTTTGGAGGCTATGGTAGAAGTGAAGTTAACTAAGAAAAAATTTCAACAAATAAGAGATGATGGTTGGGAATCTCTATTGGAGAGATCTTACTCATTTTGTGAAGAGCATGGTATTCCGAAGTTGGACATGGAAGAAGAGTATATAGACAGGCATAGGCCAAGGAAAAAGACAAACCGCACTAACTATGAGCATTACAGATATGATTGCTTAAACCCTGTTATTGATTTGCTCCTTGGAGAGTTCAGTGATCATTTTAATGAGGTAAACTCAGATTTGCTTACTCGCATGGCTGCATTCAGTCCCAAGGATTCCTTCCATGCTTTCAAAGCCGAGAGCTTAGTCGATTTGGCAAAGTCTTATCCAGATGATTTTGATTCCGTCCAACTGAAGGATCTTGCTCATGAGCTTCTCTTTTACATTGATAATATGCGAGCAGATGAAAGATTTGGGGGACTAAAAACTATTTCTAAACTTGCCAAGCTGATGGTCAGTACAAACAAACATCTAGCTTTTCCTTTGGTCTATCGACTCCTCAAGTTGGTATTAGTACTACCCATCGCCACTGCATCAGTCGAGAGGTGCTTTTCAGCAATGAAAATAGTGAAGACCGTGCTACGTAATCGCATCGGTGATGATTTCATGAATGACTGCATCATTTGCTTCTTAGAGCAAAGACTTCTATATTCAATTCCAATCAAGGATATCATAGACCGCTTCTTGAAGATGAAAGATCGTAGAGGCCAAGAAAAATAAAGGTAACCGCTGTTGTAAACGGTATTAATTTATTATAATAAATTGGCAATTATTATTTCTATTTATGCCAGCTTTTATATTGTGTATTATAGTCATCCCTATTACTGCTACTTGTATTTTGACACCGGCAACCTATTTTCCTGGCTCCGCCTTAGACGACCGCTACATGGATGGTACGTCGAATTAGACGGTTTATACCGTTTGTTAATAGTTCACTTGTTCTAAAGAAAAATTGTATTACAACCACGATAATAAAAAAAAGTGACCAACTTCGATCGTAGGGCCTACTTTCATATTTTACACCGGGCTCCAATTTCTCCGATACGGCCCTGGATCCAAAGGGGGCGGGAAAATTGGCTTATGCATGGTGATCACAACGCAGCAACGGCTCGCAAGAAAAGTAATCTGATTAGGCGACTTCTTGACAATACTGAGACATGGAAAGAAGGAGCGCAGCTGGAAAACCATGTTGTGGATTTTTTTTTTTGGATTATTAAGTACCTAAGACACATGAAATAATGCGGTTTTTTTGGATGCGGTACACTCACATGTCACAAAAGTTATAAACAAGACACTTACGATCGGGGCCGGCTCTATGTTTTAGAGGGTGCTAGGGCGAGATCGACAAGCCCTTATAAGATGATATATATGCATACGTATATATTAATATATAAAGAAATATAAATGGCTATTTTTACCTGCAAAGTATTAAGAGTTAACATCCGACAACACATTATTAATTCAAGATGTATAAACATGATTGTTAAGCACTTAAATCATGTCATATAGTGACAGGGAAAATAAAAGAGTAGTTAAAAAACTTGTTGCTGCAAAATCATCTTCTCCTGAATCAGATTCTTGCAATTGATTATCGGCGTTGATATCAAAACTACTAGTTGACCGGAAAATATTTATTTTAAAGCACCTCTTTGTGATTCAATAAACGGACTCTTGGTTTTTAATTTATTTTCTCAACGCAGGACTTATGTTCTTCAGGCAACATTTGGACACCTATAATTGTGAAGGAATTAAATAGTACCTAAAACTAAAACTCCAAGTCCCTAATCTCATATTGCAATTGGATTCTGTGGCGATTGAACGTACCCGGGCCATGACAGCAGAGAAAAGGCCATGAGGAGCGGGAAGGGACGCAAATGTATTCACAAGTTCAAATGATCAATTCTAGTTCCCAATAGGCAATGCCGAATTGGCGATCTCCAATCTAGACCAGGGCGGCCAGGGTAGTCCGCAATTGAATAGACGATAGTAGAAAATTGGGGATACAAACATGCGAACACGAATTAGACTAAACGGGAGATCAATTCTTGATTTGGTTTTGTCCATTCTTTCTCTATGCTAGGCCTTTTAACTGATTTTTTTTAACCCAAAACCAAACAGCTGACTAATAAAGAAGCATGCAAATCATGAGCCCCCAACGTGCATGAGCCCTAGGGCGCCGCCCATGTTGACCATGTGTCAGAGCCCGCCCTGCTTACGACTCCTTTTACAACTGAAGAAGTAAACAAGACGTTGTTTAATATTGGTGATTTGAAAGTTTTAGGACAGATGGCTTACATGTTACTACGGGAAAAATGACTTTGCCATGTGTCCATCGGCGTGGAACACGATAAAGGACCTCTTTTCCGTGTAGAAACTAAAAAACACACAGCAAAGAATTTGCACACGGCAAAATCTAGCAAGACACACGGTAAAGCCGAGGTACACGATAACATTGACACAAAAACACACAACAAAGAAAGGAGACTCGGAAAAGGAACCAAGGACACATGACAAAGCATAGGGGGATGACAAAGGCTTTACCGAGTGTCATGTGGTTTGTACACACCGCAAAGGGTGCCTTTGCCGTGTGTTTTTACCTTGAAACACGGCAACAATAGCCTTTACCAAATGTTTTTGCCTTTGCCGAGTGTATTTCATGGGAAAAATGATAAACTCTATTCATGGTTCATTTTCATTCTTTCTTTCCCGCCATATTGCGAGTGTTCATAGCATATGTTAACAAGTGTGGTGTAAGGTCTTGCCGTGTCTATTGCGCAAGACACGTGGGTTCTTTGCCGTTGCCTACGTTGTCGTCTGGATTTTGTTGTGTGTATGCACACGACAACGCCTTTGCTGTCTTCCGCAGCTCCTTTTTCGTGTTCGTTTCATACTCGGCAACGCCATTTTCTCCCGTAGTGTGTCGTGTTCTGTAAATGATTTTGGCACCTCTTGGGTGATGATCTAGTCCACGAGGTGTTGGAGGCTATGAATACATGTAAAATCCCAGAAGGCCCTAATCTGTGACCACATCTGACGTTTTATGGCTCCTTATAAGTGCAAGTTCACTACGTGACCGATGACTCGGAACATATGTTGGACCGGTGAGAGACTACGCAGGCGTAGACCGGATCACCCACCTGCATGCCCGTTCTGCTATCAAGGTGAGGAGACCCTTCAACACATACTCCTAGGGTGTAACAATTATGACCACTTTTCGTTGGTACTCCAAGTACAGAGTGTTGTAGCAAGCTTTTTTTTCCACAAGGGTGACTCCAGGATTTATATCGAACTCTCGGGAATTGGTTATGAAAGTTTATGCATCTTCTCTTTGTCAAGCAACCAGTAAAGCAAAATAATTTGTCTTGTGTCCCCAACTCCACCAAGTGGTTGTCAAGCACAAGTTTCGTATTAGTAATATAAAATATAAATAAAGTAAATACATGCAAACTAGATGATATGAAAGATAATAAAGTTGTTTTTAGGTTTTTATGGATGATTGCAAGTAGGAAAAGTATTTTTGTATTTTTGAAATAATAAATTGCAGAAAATATAAAAGGTAGTAATTGCAATGGAAATGTGTATCTTATGATTAAAATTGGACCGGCGTTCATGGTTTCACTTGTTGAAAGGGCATTTCCTATCCTAAGTGTTTTTGATGTTTGATGATAACACACATGTCGGACTAATCGTTGCTAAGTGTATCTCAGGTTTTATTTAGGATAAGGCATTAGTTTCCCTAAAAAAGACACTAGAAAGACATAGTTTTTCCTAGGAATTTTGCTTGAGTCGTAGGAACACCGTACTATCAAGAGGGGGTCCGTATTGGAAAGTTTGGTGGAATCAACTTGTTTTTTCAAACCCAGCAAGCTTTCCCAATGGTTGAGGCCTAAAAAAGGATCGTCCTTGTTTCCTTTGCCTATCTCGTCTGTGCCGTCCGGTAGTACCGGAAATTCCATCCGGTACTACCGCTCGCCACCGGTAGTACCGCTCGGCGGTACCGAGCAAGCCAGTGAGGGCTGATGAGCCTGGCCTCCCCTTTTGGCTCACCCGGTACCTCTTAGCCGGTACTATCGCCCGGTCCGGTAGTACCGCTCATGTTGTCCGGTACTACCGCTGTGCGGTAGCACCGCTCCTCTTGAGTACTACTACCGGGGGAGGTAGTTGCCTGGTCGCTCAGCCTAAGCATTTCCGGTACCTCATCCGGTACCTGACCAGTAGTACCGGTTGAATCCGGTACCTGACCGGTAGTACCGGTTGAATCTGGTACTACCGCTCATGTACCGGTAGTACCAGTTCTATCGAGCTACAACAGGCAGATTCTCTGCGAGGGGTATAAATATGCCTTTCTTCTCAAACGAGAAGCTCGCCTCTTTTCATCTCTCTCCTCCATTGTTCTTGAGCTTTAATTTCACTAGATCCCCCCCCAAAGTGCTCCAGCCTCCTTGATACTTTGGGATTTGGTGGAGGGGGTCTAGATCTAGGGTTCCACCAAAGAAAAGTTGATTCCCCCTCGTTTTCCCTTGTGGATCTTGTTACTCTTGGATTCTTTGAATCCTAGATGGAAGAGGTCGGTCTCGGAGCTTGGGCATTGGTTGTAAAGCTTCGGGGTCGTGTTGGGAGACTCCAAGTGTTGTGGAGATCTACTCAACAAGTTTGTAAAGGTTCCGTTCGCCACCTTGAAGGCCACCGCATAGTGGATTGTGTGCTTGCCTTGCGGCGGGTGCATGGGAGAATAGGGTGAGGCCTTTTGTGGCGCTGGTGGTCTTAGTACCGCCCACCCCTCCAACGGAGACGTACTTCCCCTCAAAAGGAAGGAACTTCGGAAAACATCTCCGTGTCAACTTTTGGTGACTTCTATCCTTTACTCCCTTATTGTTGCTTGCTTGTTTTTTGTCATATAGGTTCTCTCACCTAGTTGCATATCTAGAGAACCTACTTTGTGTCTAGCCTTAAAATTGAAAAGTAGTAAAAAATTGAGTAGCACCTATTCACCCCCCTCTAGTCTCTTATACCGATTTTCAATTGGTATCAGAGCCTCAACTCTTACTTTGGCTTAACCGCCTAAGATAAGATGAGCGACGAGCAGAAGGGGGATGAATCTCATAATGACAACTCTCCCATCTCTAAGAAAGATCTTGCCGACTCCATGAGCTCGGTTAGAGAAGAGATGAAAGCCTTGCTTGAGTCATACTTAGGGAAAAGAACTATTGTTATCGCCGATGTCCTTGATGGTGCATCAAGTGGTATCAAAACGGTGGAAGTCCCACAAGGATGACCCCGCTGGTGAAGGTGTCAACAAGGGAAATGGTAAACCTCTTGGAAGTGTGCCCCCACCATGTGAGACCCTGGCGCATGTCTCAATAGCATTGATAGGAAACCCATACCAACAAGTTGCAACTTCTTTTCCGGAAGCTCATTCGAAAAGAACTCTAAGGTTAAGCGTGCTTGGCCTAGAGAAATTCTAGGATGGGTGACCGACCGGGAAGTGGGTACCGGGTGCGCAAGAGTGAGGACAAAGTGCACAGAAAAGACTAGTGTTGGTCTGTGGGGTTAGTCTAGAGATATCCTATTGAGCTGCTAGAAGTGACAGCCGTCGGTCCAGAGTGACCGGGGGTGTTACAAGTGGTATCAGAGCCGACCCTTGCGGATACACGGGCGTGTGCGGGTCAGTGGCGGACATGTGGCGCATGGCACGTGTGGCCCGGAGTGGACACGACATGGCACATGTGCCAGCACTGGACGCACATACATGTGCCAAGAGGGGACGTTCCTGGCTTGTGGTTGATCGACGAGGACGTCGATCTTCTAAGGGTGGGTGTATGTGAGATCCTGACGCATGTCTCAATAGCATTGATAGGAAACCCATACCAACAAGTTGCAACTTATTTTATGGAAGCTCATTCGAAAAGAACTCTAAGGTTAAGTGTGCTTGGCCTAGAGCAATTTTAGGATGGGTGACCGACCGGGAAGTGGGAACCGGGTGCGCATGAGTGAGGACAAAGTGCGCGGAAAAGACTAGTATTGGTCTGTGGGGTTAGTCTAGAGATCCTATTGAGCTACCATAAGTGACAACCTTCGGTCCGGATTGACCGGGGGTGTTACACACCACCTAGCTATAATAATGCTCCGCTTCCTACGCCTCATATCATCCATCGTGGTCCTCCTCCTAAGCTTGATGAATCTAATTTTACCAATTGGCAATACCTTATGCGTTCTCACCTCAAAAGTTCAAGTGTTCATCTTTGGAAGGTTGTGGAGTATGGATTCAACCCACGTGATCCCTATGACATGACACCCACGGAAGAGATCAACTATCAACTCAACGCAACCACCTTGGCCATTCACCAAGATGTCTTGACTCATGAACAAATGACTCACATTCGCTCCTATGAGACCGCCAAGGAGGCTTGGAATCCCCTTAAGCGAGTCTACCTTGGAAACAAGAGCATCCAAAGCTCCAAGTTTGAAGAAATGCACTATGAAGATGATGCCTTTGTTGGAAAGGAAGATGAGACTCCCAAAGAGCTCTATCGACGGGTCACCACTCTCTCTATTAGGATGATTGACCATGGAACCAAGGATGTTGATGAAAAGTGGATCAAGCGCAAATTCATGCAAGCCATCTTGACCTTCAAAAGAGACTTCACAAACAACATTCGGTCAAGAGTGGACTTTTATGCCATGTCTTCAAATGAAGTTCTAAGTGAGTTTGTATCTCTTGGAATCGTCAACAAGACCACCGATGATGCTCTTGCTCATGCTCAGAGGATGGATTCTCCCACCCTTGCCTTGAAGGCCAAGGCCCAAGTCTATGAGGTAGAAGATGATGGATTGGAGGTGATAGGAGGTGATGCCGAAGACGTAAAGTGTTCCTTGCATGAGCACATAGCTCTAGCATCTAGGACATTTTGGAGGAACCGAGGAAAGGGAAATGCTTCAAGAAATCCTCCAAGAGACTCAACGCGCAAGTTAAGATCTTGATACAATTGTCATGAAACAACCCACTCTGTTGCCGAGTGCCCATATGAGAAGAGGGAAGATCATGGAGGAAGGCTTGTGTTGAAATCCAAGTACAAGCCTACCTCAAACAAGAACTTCATCAAGAAAGTCCCCAAAAAGAACTTCGGAAACAAGAACTTTCCAAATAAGAAGGAACCAGAAAAGTATGTGTTGGTGGCTCGTGAAGAGTATGAATAAAATCAAGAGGATGAGAGTGATGAGAAGATGGAGAGTTTGTGGGAGTGGCTGCTATCCCCACAATTGCCAGTGCTTCCGCTACCCCAACTGCTTCCGCCTCTACCTCGTCCACTTCACCAACATCTCTCAACTCTCCAAATGAGAACACGCTCATAACCAATGCCACATGCCTCATGGCTAAAGGATCCATGGTAACTCCTAAAACCTCAACTCCCTATCTTAATGATCCTTCATGTGATGATGAGATTGGTCTTAAAGTTAAGAAGGAAGTGGTGGAATCCACTAACTTCTTAACTAACTTGGAAGGTGATGTTAAGGTGTGTGTTGAGTCCCTAATGATTCAACTAGGTTAAGCATGCTACATCATCGATGAAAGAGATGAAACCATCTCCGAGATGTTTGGGCATGCTCGTGAGGCCGCCATGGAAATAGCCGCTCTATCCGATGCCCTTGAGGAAGAGCAAAGTAAAAGAGTCACTCTTGAAGTAACTAATGTGTCTCATGAAGAATCATATAACTTGAATATCTCAAAACTTACTAAGGAACAAGATCATGCTCTTGCATTAAGTAAAATTCTTAAAAAGGAAATGATCGAGTTTGGGGTGTAGGGTTTCGTAGCAACAAAAATTTTCTACCGCATACAAACAAACAAGCCAAGATCTATCTACTAGATTGTAGCAACGAGTCGATGGAATAACTCACCCTCGAAGATTCCAAAGTGTTTAACGAGAGCGGATTCTCGTGGGTGATGTAGTCGTACTCTTCCCGATCTCAAGATCGCGAGACGATCCTTCCGGCTGCTAGTGAGCGCTCCCGCAATCGGTCACACGTTCGTACTCGACGAAGACCTTCCTCTCCTTGTTCCAAAGAAAATGGAGGTTGTAGCACTCTCCTCGCGATTCCGGTAGCACAACGGCGTGCTACCGGAAGTAGAGGGGAGATCTCGCAGGGCTTCGCCTTAAGCCGGAGAGAGTATGGTGGACTATGAGAGAGCCCTCGATGATCTAGGGTTTAGACACACCAAGGAGGGGGCAAGGCCGGCGGCTAGGGTTTGCCCTAGGCGGCGGCTATGGTGGGCGGCGGCTAGGGTTAGGGTTTAGAGGGGGCAACTTGTGTGCTAGGAGGGGCAGCCCTGCCCCTCCTTATATAGGTGGGAGGCGCCGGCCAAGGGGAGGGGAGTCCCTCCCCAACTCGGATCCCAAGTGGGTCGGCGGTGGAGGGGAGGAACTCCTCCACAAGTAGGTTTCCTACTTCCCCTCCACCTTCCAAAATAGGCGTTTGACTTTTCAAATTGGCATTTGACTTTTCAAACTAGGATTTGATTAAACCCTTTATTTTGTTCAGCGATGACACCTAGTACATGATGCAATCATTCCAACTTGATATGACACATTCATGTACCCTTCCCCTCCGGAGTGCCGGACATTACGGAACCTTCTAGAACATTCTCGATGAAAACACCGGAACCATTCTCCAAACCCGAAGCAGGACTTTCCTTATATGAATCTTATTCTCCGAACCATTACGGATCTCCTCGTGATATCCCGGATCTCATCCGAGACTCCGAACAACATTAGGTCTCTTACTCATCATTCCATAACTACTCAAACAACGTCGAATCCTTAAGTGTGTCTCCCTACGGTTCGTGAATTATGCGGACATGATCGAGACACTTCTCCGAACAATAACCAATAGAGGAATCTGGAAATTCATATGGCTCCCACATATTTCTACGATTACTTTGCGATCGAATGAACCACTTACATACGATACCAATTTCCCTTTGTCTCACGATAGTTTACTTATCCGAGGTTATGATCGTGATTCTCTGCATACCTAGTTCAACCTCACATCGATAAGTACTCTTTTCTCGTTCTCGTGATATGTGATCCCTTGTGATCCAGTCACATGCTTGCAAGCTAATTGGATGACATTCCATCGAGAGGGCCCCGAGTATATCTATCCGTCATATGGATGGACAAATCCCACTCTTGATCCATGTGTCTCAACCAATACTTTCCAAACACTCAATGCCACCTTTATAGCCACCCAGTTACGGTGTGGTGTTTGATGTCATCAAAGCATCCTTTAGGTGAAGGTGATAAGAATGATCTCATGGTCGAAGGAATTAGGTTACTATGTATCAGAAAGCATATAGCAATTGAACTATTAAAAATGACTTGATCTTTATGCTACGCTTATCTATAGGAGTATGTCCACCATATCATTCTCCTAACGATATGATCTTGTTGTTAATAACATCTCAATGTTCATGATAGGGAAACCACAATCATTTATTAACCAACAAGCTAGTATTATGAAGAGGCTTTACTAGGGACTTCAATTTAAGTTTACAAATCACACAAGTTTTAATGTTTCCTTTTTAATACTATTATAGCATGAATGTAAACATTTATCATAAACACAAAGATATAATAATAATTACATTTCTTATTGCCTCTAGGGAATATCTCCAACAGTCTCCCACTTGCACTAGAGTCATCTAATCTAGATTACATGGTAATATACCGAACACCCATGGCAGTTTGGTGTTGGTCATGTTTTGCCCTCGGGAGAGGTTTAGTCAACGGATCCACCACATTCAGATATGTGTGTACTTTGCAAATCTTTATGTCCCCATCTTGGACATGTTCTCGAATAGCGTGAAAACGTAGCTTGATATGCTTCAGCTACTTGTGTGACCTTGGTTCTTGCGCATTGGCTATGGCACCCATGTTATCACAGTAGATAGACATTGGGTCCAGCGCACTTGGAACCACACCCAGCTCCATATCGCTTCTTGTGAAGCCTCCGAAGCAGCCATGTATTCCGATTCAGTTGAAGATCTCGCCACAACGCTTTGCTTTGCACTCCTCCAGCTAACTGCTGCACCATTCAAAGTAAATACGTATCCAGATTGTGATTTAGAATCATCCGGATCGGTGTTCCAACTAGCATCGGTGTAACCATTAAAAACGAGCTGTTCATCACCTCCATAAGAAAGAACCATATCCTTAGTTCTTCTCAAGTACTTAAGGATGTTTTTGACCGCTGTCCAATGATCCACTCCTGGATCACTTTGATATCTGCTAGTTAAACTAACAGCATCTGCAATGTCGGGTCTAGTACATAGCATGGCATACATTAGAGATCCTATGGCTGAGGCATAGGGAGTCTTACTCATCCTTTCTCTATCTTCTACCGTTGTCGGACTTTGGGTTTTACTCAAGGTCGTATTGGGCAACATGGGCAAGAACCCTTTCTTGCTATCTTCCATTCCAAACCTCTTTAGAACTTTTTACAAATATGTACTTTGTGACAATGATATTAGGCGTCTCGATCTATCTCTATAAATCTTTATGCCTAATATATAAGCTACTTCGCCAAGATCCTTCATTGAAAAACTATTATTCAAATATTCCTTGTCACTATTAAGAAGTTCTACATCATTCCCAATCAACAATATGTCATCCACATATAGTATTAAGAATGCTACAGAGCTCCCACTCACTTTCTTGTAAATACAAGCTTCTCCATAAGTTTGCATAAAACCAAAACTTTTGATTACCTTATCAAAACGTTGATTCCAACTTCGGGATGCTTGCTTCAATCCATAGATGGACCTTGAAGTTTGCATACCTTATTAGCATCTTTAGGATCGACAAAACCTTTGGGTTGCATCATATACAATTCTTCATCAATGTATCCATTGAGGAATGCTGTTTTGACATCCATCTGCCATATCTCATAATCATAATATGCAGCGATTGCTAACATAATCCTCACAGACTTTAGCTTCGCTACTGGTGAGAAAGTCTCATCGTAGTCAATTCCTTGAATTTGTCGAAACCCTTTTGCGACAAGTCGAGATTTATAGACAGTAACATTACCACCAACATCTGTTTTCTTCTTGAAAATCCATTTGTTCTCGACAGCCTTCCGGCCATCCGGTAAGTCCATCAAAGTCCATACTTGGTTTTCGTACATGGATCCAATCTCGGATTTCATGGCTTCTTGCCATTTATTGGAATCTGGGCTCATCATCACTTCCTCATATGTCGCAGGGTCATCGGTGTTGTCCACCAACATGACATTCATAACGGGATCATACCAATCAGGAGTGGTACGAGTTCTCGTTGACCTGCGAGGCTCTGTAGCAACTACAACCGAAGTTTCATGATCATCATCATTAGCTTCCTCTCTTATTGGTGCAGGCGTCACAGGAACTACTTCCGGTGCTGCGCTACTTGAAATTTCGAGAGAAGGTTCGACGACCTCGTCGAGTTCTACTTTCCTTCCAGTCACTTCTTTCGAGAGAAATTCCTTCTCTAGAAAGGATCCATTCTTGGCAACGAAGATTTTGCCTTCGGATCTATGATAGAAGGTATACCCAATAGTTTCCTTCGGGTATCCTATGAAGACACATTTTTCCGCTTTGGGTTCAAGCTTGTCCGGCTGTAACTTCTTTACATAGGCTTCGCAACCCCAAACTTTAAGGAACAACAATTTAGGTTTCTTCCCAAACCATAATTCATACGGTGTCATTTCAACGGATTTAGATGGTGCCCTATTTAAAGTGAATGCGGTTGTTTCTAATGCATAACCCCAAAATGATAGCGGTAAATCTGTAAGTGACATCATAGAACGAACCATATCTAAGAGAGTTCGATTACGACGTTCGGACACACCATTACGCTGTGGTGTTCCCGACGGTGTCAATTGTGAAAGTATTCCGCATTTCTTCAAATGCTCGCCAAACTCGTAACTTAGATATTCACCTCCACGATCAGAACGTAGAAATTTAATCTTCTTGTTACGTTGATTCTCAACCTCACTTTGAAATTCCTTAAACTTCTCGAAAGTTTCGGACTTATGTTTCATGAAATAGATATACCCATATCTACTCAAGTCATCCGTGAAGGTAAGAACATAATGATAACCACCGCGTGATGCTACACTCATTGGACCACACACATCGGTATGTATGATTTCCAATAAGTCCGTAGCTCGCTCCATCATACCAGAAAATAGAGTCTTAGTCATTTTACCCATCAGACATGCTTCGCATCTTTCAAGTGATTCGAAATCAAGTGATTCAAGAAGTCCATCGGAATGGAGTTTCTTCATAAGCTTCACTCCAATGTGACCAAGACGACAGTGCCACATATAGGTCGAGTTATCGCTCTATTTCAAACGTTTAGCCTCAATGTTATTAATATGTGTATTTCCACTATCGAGATTCAATAAGAATATACCATCTATCAAAGGTGCATGTGCATAAAACATATTACTCATATAAATCGAACAACCATTATTCTCGGACTTAAACAAGTAACCGTGTCGCAATAAACAAGATCCCGATATAATGTTCATGCTTAACGCATGCACCAAATAACAATTATTTAAGTATAAAACTAATCCCGATGGTAGATGAAGGGGTTGTTGGAGATATGCCCTAGAGGCAATAATAAATGTATTTATTATTATATCTTTGTGTTTATGATAAATGTTTACATTCATGCTATAATAGTATTAACAAGGAAACATTGATACTTGTGTGATTTGTAAACTTAATTTGAAGTCTCTAGTATAGCCTCTATACATCACTAGCTTGTTGGTTGATAAATGATTGTGGTTTCCCTATCATGAACATTGAGATGTTATCAACAACAAGATCATATCGTTAGGAGAATGATATGGTGGACAAACTCCTATAGATAAGCGTAGCATAAAGATCAAGTCATTTCAATAGTTCAATTGCTATATGCTTTCTGATACATAGTAACCTAATTCCTTCGACCATGAGTGTAGGGGTCTCAACCTAATATAAGGTAGATTCCTCCTGTGTTTACAATGTTAGTCCCTGGATCAATAGCTAGCATCCACAGTTTAAGATGAAATATCAAGATACAAAGGTCATAACATAACTTTATAACCAGGAATAACATAATTTTATTACATCATACATAGCTCATTTGGCTATTACATTACATTGCAGCGGAATAAATATAAGTATGGGTCCTTCATCTTCAAAATGCCACAGGCAGATGTTGGTTGTAGACTTTGTAATCCTAATCAAACAATCTTCATTAAAATCAATCAAACCTGCAACATTACAAGTTACAGCCACAAGGGTCAATACATTTGAATTGTATTGGCAAGTTTCACTACTATGTATATTATGTGTGGATTCTATCAATACATGCATATTTGGCTAAGTAGAGTTTAAGGCTTGTTTGCACAAAGCAATATTTTATCCTATCTTTTCGAAAATGGTTTTGGTCCTTTATCAAATTTCTTTTCCAAGTTCCTTGAACTCCTTGGTAGAAACTCAAGTGTTCAAGTCCTTGTCAAAATTCCTTGAGCACCTTGGTAACCCCAAGTGCAACAAGTCTTATCAAATCTCATGAGTTCCTTGGTCACTCCAAGTACATCAAGTGTTTAAACAAAATCCCTTGAGCACCTTGGTAACCCCAAGTGCACCAAGCTTAACAAAATCTCTTTGAATTCCTTGGTAGACACACAAGGGCATCAAGTTTTATTTTACTTTAGAAGTTGGAATGTCGAGATCTCCCATAGTTCAAACTTTAGTTGCTCAGTATTGTCCATAACTGGGGACACGACTAAGTACTTAGATTTTATTAACTTCTGCAGAAGGAGTACACTTTACCCACATGTCACAATCCCATCTTGTTGCCACCAGGGCCCTCTGGATTAGTGCTCACCAAGATGGAGTACCGGCAGACTGAGAGTGTGACGAAGTCTTTCCAAAAGGTCCTCCCATACATCATTGCTAGCTTGTCTTCAGCCCCCATGAAGCATTCCAGATCCCCATGTCCGGTAACTAAAGACAATGTATGGGTCTTCCTAATGTAGTTGACTAAGCCAGAACCATAATAGCATGTGGTTGCACACGAAAGCCACAATTGGAGAAACATGTTCAATCTCTAAGTTTCCTAGGTGGTTTTCTTTTGGAGCACAACACAAAGTGATTACCATAGACATGGTTCCTTTTGTTGCCACCTTCTCCAAAACTTAAAGTATCCACCACCTAGGTGGTTCATTGAGTCCTTGTTTTATTATGTAAAACATAAGTCCTTTTCTCAACCTTTGTAAAATCTCAACATGTATCTCTTTTCAAAATAAAGCATGGCTAAGCATGTACAACTACAATATTTTCACTAAGGAGTGTATAGGGAATCCTATTAGGATTTAGCATATCATAAGTATAAAGATATCTTTTTCATGCATGTTTTCATAATCCACTAAGTATAATGAAAATAGTAGGGCATTTGTATGATAGTGTAACTTGCCTTTTTGGTAGGGAATGAGGGTTTACTCCTTGATCTTGCTAGTCTCACACTTTGCTAATTTCACTACAATCAATCAAACAAGCATAGTATCAAGTAGCATTCCAAACCAATATTCAAACAACATTTCACACACACAAAGCAATGGATTCTAAGTCATGCATAAGCATGCAAAGGTTGGTCCTATTGCAAGGATGGTCTCCACTAGGCTCCTAAAATTTGTAGGTTCCAAATTGGTCATTTACCAAAATGGTAAAGTCATTTGCAAATGGGTTTTATCTCAAAACCATTTTAAAATCCATTAATCATTTTATGTGGTGAAAAATGTTTTATCAAAACAAAACCTTTTAAGTTTTTCACCAAATGAGTTGCTATTGCAAAACTTGGTGTTTTTGGGTCAGTAGGTTTGGTCCAAAACATTTTCTCAAAGTTTTCTTTATAAAAACATTTTCATAATAAAATCAATAATTTTATTTGGCTAGAAAATGGCTAAGTCAAATAATCTAACCTAAACTTTACCAAAATCATTTTTAACACCAAGGGTTGGTTCTTAGGGTCAGTAAGGTCACAACCATTCATTTTGCAAAGGTTTTAACCTAAAATTCATTTTTAAACAATTTTTATACTCTAAAAAATCACACAAAAGAATCTACAAAAACAAGCAAACTAACAGATACTATTTGCTAAACTAATTCCACAGTTGGCTAGGGCTTGCTCTCCTGAATCTATTGATATAAAATTTGTAATTTTTGGACGTGTGGTTTGAAAGTTACAAGGGTTTGAAGTTTGCAAATAAATCTCTTTTCAAATTTCTTTTAAACAGATCCAGTGACACGCGTCGCGTTTTAACTGGAAGGTACCGGTTCGGGTGGATCGCGGCTGTGGGGCGTTGGATTAAGGCAGATCGTGCGGTCCAGGGTGCGTAACTCTTCGCGGCTAAGTGAACTAATCGTGAGCGCCGAATCTGAATCCTACGGCTGCTAGCACGCTTGCCAAGGATCGGCGGCGCTGGCGGTGGCTTGCGGCGGCGCACGGCCAGGCAGCGACGCTACGGAAATTACAGGAAGCGGAGAGGGGGAAAAAGGTGCTCACCAGAATCGTGATGAAGAGGTGATGTTCAACGTGTGCTTGTCGCGGTAAGGGGCGCTCTGGTACAGCTGCAATTGCTTGCCGGAGTGGAGCTGCGCCTCGGGCGGTTCAGGAGGTCGTCGAGGGCGAGGGTAGGAGGCGTCCTGGGACAAACGGAGGATGCGGTTAGGTTCGCATGAGCCTGGAGATCATCATCGTGTCCACGGAGAAAGGGGGAGAGGTCAGGTTCTACCTGGGGACGTCGTCGGAGAATGGCAGACGCGGCGGCGTTCGAAAGCTTGATGTAGCCGATGCTATGGGGCGCCCGCGGTTGAGAGGAGGTTACTGGGAGATGCGTCTGGTTGTGGGGGAGTTGTCAGTGTGCTCAGGGAGGCTCGGGGCGGTGTTGAGTTGCCGGAATCGGCACCGGAGTGTCGTCGGAACAGAGCCGCTCAGGGAGAGATTGTGGCGGCCTGAGGGCGTGTCGAGGAGGGGCGTCTGGGGGAAACGGAAGAAGGGACGCTGGCGATTTATCCTGCATGGTCAAGGCGAGGTAAAGACGCGGCATTAAGACGAATTGAAGCCGCGGGATTACTGCAGGAAACGGCGACGAGGGGGGGAGAAGGAGTCGTGCGGGTGGGGAGGAAGAACAGGAGGAGTGGGGTCCGCTGGTCAGTGGGAAAAGAAACAAGGAGGAGGTCCACTAGTCAGTTGCTCCGCGGGTTCAAAAAGGAGTGCGAAACGTTTTCCTTCTGGAGGGGAGCTGGGCTGCCTTGCTGGGCTTATTGGGCTCGCTGGGTTGGGTCGACAAAACTCTATTTTTTTTCTGTTTCTGAATCTTTTTCCTTTTCTAATTTTATTTCCTGTTTTGAATTCCAAACAATCAAACAAGGTTCAAATCAATTCAAACCACACTCAAACTTTGTAATATTGAATTTAGTTCTGTTCAGTAACATGAATCAAAATCCCAAATTCAAATTAATAATTTTAATAATAGGGCTATTACTATTTAATTAAATGGATGTACCAATTATTAAATCCATAGGTTTTGATTTAATTCAAAGCTCCACTTGTGAACTAAATAATTTAAAACCATTCAGTAGGTTGTATTTGAAATTAATGAATATTTGGAAAGCTTGTTTTAAAATAAAATAGCATAACCTTTTATTTTAGGGTCCATTAATAATTAAATAAAATGGGCCTTAGTTATTAATTCAAATAGAGTTTGATTTTATTAATAAAGTCTTTATTTGAAACCTAAATATTTTCAAAACCAAATCAGTAGGTTTTATTTAGGAAATATAGAATACTTGGAAACTTGTTTTAAAACAAATAACATTTTAGAGTCCATTATTAATTAAATATAATAGACTTTCATTATTAAATCAATTAGGATTTGTTCTATTGAGATATTTATTTTGAATAAAGCCAAAACACTTTAGTAGGTTCCATTGGTGAATATCAAATATTTGGAAAACTTATTTTTAAATAATTTAATAAGTTTTGATGTTTCAATTAAATTGGTAAAACCTTTTATTTAAATAAGGTTGGATATTAAATCCTTATTAATTTATTTAAATAAACCTTTGCTAATTTTATTTAAAATAAAATGTTTTAATTCCCAAAGTTTGGCCAAGGTTTAATTTGGCTTTATAAAATATTCTTTATTTATAAACTTCTATTTCATTTGAAAATAAATCTTTTCACTCAAGATTTTCAAAATAGTATTTCCAAATGTTTTTATTTTTCCTTTCATTAAATGTTTATCTTTTTTTAGATCCCTTTAGGTTTTATTTAATTCAAATAGGTTTGAAGTTCCAATTGAATTCAAAAAGTTTCTTCTGGCTCTGAAAATCAAACAAAGTTTTATTTTATTCATTTATTTTCACATTACAAGATTTGGAAAATCTTGGGATGTGACAGGCTACCACCCTTAAAATAAATCTCGTCCCGAGATTTCGGGAGGCTAGGGTTACAAGCAAGTTCAAAACAGCTAGGGTACTACCACCCTTAAAAATTTTCAAACAAAAATTACATATTGTCCTTCTTGGGATGCTGGAAAAACTTTCTCTAAGCAAACAGTTGCATTGAGTCCTTTGTTTCCATTCTTGACTCATGGGCCAAGGTTGAGCTTCTCCATAGGCTTGTTCAACTTGTTCTTCATATTTTCTGGACAATTGCTTGCATAGTGTCCTGGATTCTTGCAGTTGAAACAATGGATATCTTGGAGTTCTTTACGTTGCTCTTGTGGACATGTTGCTACATAATGGCCTGGCTCCTTGCAGTTGTTACACACCACTTGGTCAATTCCCTTATTTTTCTTGTTCTCTGGGCACTCACTGGAGTAGTGTCCCATTTCCTTACATTTACGGCATTGCACAAGGTGCATGTCCTGTCTTGGTTTCTTGAGTTTCTTTGATCCTTTGAATTGGGTTGTCTTGTTTGGAGGTATAAGTGGTCCTTTTCCTTTGGTAGACTTGGATCCTTCTTGTTTCCTTTGTTCTACCATGGAGTAGATAGGGCATTGGATAGGGGCATGGTCATTTCCTTCACAAAGGTAACAAGTAGCTTGAGAGGTGGGACATTTTCCAACAGGGTGATTTTCTTCACAGTTAGGGCATTGACCTTCATGCTCCTTGGAAGTATGGTCTTTGTCTCCACAAATAATGCAAGATCGGGCTCCATCTAGAACAATATTCTTGTCATTTTTGTTATCATAAACTCCTTTGGGATAGCTTTCTTCCATGCTAATCATTTGATTAGTCACCTTAAGCATCAGTTGGGATTGTTCCTCCAAAAACTTTTGCAGTGCTGGATCTTTATCACTATTGTTGGCTATGAACTGAGCTGTCAGTTGGTTCAACTGATGTTGGGTTGCTATGAGCTCTTTCATGCTATCAGCTTGGTTGGTGTTGGTGTCATCAACCTTGGAGTCTTTTGGAGTAGTCATCTGTTTGGGTTGAAGGAGATTAGAATAGGCAAGATATCTCTAAGGAAATATTTCTAATCACACACATCACAATTCACACAAGCAATGTGCAAGCAATCACAAACAACTTTTCACTCAAAAACAAAGTTCAAGCACATACTTAGTCAACAAAATATTTTTGGTTACACCACATAAGTTGGGGGTTTTGTCTTAGCTAAATTATGGTGGTCCATCTATATGGTTCACTTGTGATCTTTCCATCCTTCTTGGTTGATTCTTCTTGTATGAGATCATGGTTTCCTTGAGAAAAACTCTTGGTCACAATACTTCAAAGTTGTTGATGGCTCCTTCTTATTTTGCATTCCCTCAGTCTCTAAATCTTGAGTAGGATTTCCTTGTCTCACTTGTAGTCCTTAGTGGTATCCAAGTTGGAAGTCCTTGGTGAAAATGCTGAAGATGTTGAAGTCATTAGATTTGAAGAAGTTGAAGAAGTCCTTTGCACATGGTGTAGTCTTTGGCCATGGGTAGGTTTTCCATCAAGTTTAGTAGAAGAGAAGTAGAGTTGAAACCAAAATGGTTGAGGAAAGAGCTTACAAGTGTGTTTGTAAAATAAGTTTTTTTTTTGGAACAAAATATAACTCCTATTTTCTAAGGGTGTTTTCCATTCCTAGGTTTACAAATCCTACAGGCAACACAATGCTCTGATACCATCTGTAGGGGTCTCAACCTAATATAAGGTAGATTCCTCCTGTGTTTACAATGCTAGTCCCTGGATCAATAGCTAGCATCCACAGTTTAAGATGAAATATCAAGATACAAAGGTCATAACATAACTTTATAACCAGGAATAACATAATTTTATTACATCATACATATCTCATTTGGCTATTACATTACATTGCAGTGGAATAACTATAAGTATGGGTCCTTCATCTTCAAAATGCCACAGGCAGATGTTGGTTGTAGACTTTGTAATCCTAATCAAACAATCTTCATTAAAATCAATCAAACCTGCAACATTACAAGTTACAGCCACAAGGGTCAATACATTTGAATTGTATTGGCAAGTTTCACTACTATGTATATTATGTGTGGATTCTATCAATACATGCATATTTGTCTAAGTAGAGTTTAAGGCTTGTTTGCACAAAGCAATATTTTATACTATCTTTTCAAAAATGGTTTTGGTCCTTTATCAAATTTCTTTTCCAAGTTCCTTGAACTCCTTGGTAGAAACTCAAGTGTTCAAGTCCTTGTCAAAATTCCTTGAGCACCTTGGTAACCCCAAGTGCAACAAGTCTTATCAAATCTCATGAGTTCCTTGGTCACTCCAAGTACATCAAGTGTTTAAACAAAATCCCTTGAGCACCTTGGTAACCCCAAGTGCACCAAGCTTAACAAAATCTCTTTGAATTCCTTGGTAGACACACAAGGGCATCAAGTTTTATTTTACTTTAGAAGTTGGAATGTCGAGATCTCCCATAGTTCAAACTTTAGTTGCTCAGTATTGTCCATAACCGGGGCACGGCTAAGTACTTAGATTTTATTAACTTCTGCAGAAGGAGTACACTTTACCCACATGTCACAATCCCATATTGTTTCCACCAGTGGCCTACTGGATTAGTGCTCACCAAGATGGAGTACCGACAGACTGAGAGTGTGACGAAGTCTTTCCAAAAGGTCCTCCCATACATCATTGCTAGCTTGTCTTCAGCCCCCATGAAGCATTCCAGATCCCCATGTCCGGTAACTAAAGACAATGTATGGGTCTTCCTAATGTAGTTGACTAAGCCAGAGCCATAATAGCATGTGGTTGCACACGAAAGCCACAATTGGAGAAACATGTTCAATCTCTAAGTTTCCTAGGTGGTTTTCTTTTGGAGCACAACACAAAGTGATTCCCATAGACATGGTTCCTTTTGTTGCCACCTTCTCCAAAACTTAAAGTATCCACCACCTAGGTGGTTCATTGGGTCCTTGTTTTATTATGTAAAACATAAGTCCTTTTCTCAACCTTTGTAAAATCTCAACATGTATCTCTTTTCAAAATAAAGCATGGCTAAGCATGTACAACTACAATATTTTCACTAAGGAGTGTATAGGGAATCCTATTAGGATTTAGCATAGCATAAGTATAAAGATATCTTTTTCATGCATGTTTTCATAATCCACTAAGTATAATGAAAATAGTAGGGCATTTGTATGATAGTGTAACTTGCCTTTTTGGTAGGGAATGAGGGTTTACTCCTTGATCTTGCTAGTCTCACACTTTGCTAATTTCACTACAATCAATCAAACAAGCATAGTATCAAGTAGCATTCCAAACCAATATTCAAACAACATTTCACACACACAAAGCAATGGATTCTAAGTCATGCATAAGCATGCAAAGGTTGGTTCTATTGCAAGGATGGTCTCCACTAGGCTCCTAAACTTTGTAGGTTCCAAATTGGTCATTTACAAAAATGGTAAAGTCATTTGCAAATGGGTTTTTTCTCAAAACCATTTTAAAATCCATTCATCATTTTATGTGGTGAAAAATGTTTTATCAAAACAAAACCTTTTAAGTTTTTCACCAAATGAGTTGCTATTGCAAAACTTGGTGTTTTTGGGTCAGTAGGTTTGGTACAAAACATTTTCTCAAAGTTTTCTTTATAAAAAAATTTTCATAATAAAATCAATAATTTTATTTGGCTAGAAAATGGCTAAGTCAAATAATCTAACCTAAACTTTACCAAAATCATTTTCAACACCAAGGGTTGGTTCTTAGGGTCAGTAAGGTCACAACCATTCATTTTGCAAAGGTTTTAACCTAAAAATCATTTTTAAACAATTTTTATACTCTAAACAATCACACAAAAGAATCTACAAAAACAATTTGCTAAACTAATTCCACAGTTGGCTAGGGCTTGCTCTCCTGAATCCATTGATATAAAATTTGTAATTTTTGGACGTGTGGTTTGAAAGTTACAAGGGTTTGAAGTTTGCAAATAAATCTGTTTTCAAATTTCTTTTAAACAGATCCAGTGACACGCGTCGCGTTTTAACTAGAAGGTACCGGTTCGGGTGGATCGCGGCTGTGGGGCGTTGGATTAAGGCAGATCGTGCGGTCCAGGGTGCGTAACTCTTCGCGGCTAAGTGAACTAATCGTGAGCGCCGGATCTGAATCCTACGGCTGCTAGCACGCTTGCCAAGGATCGGCGGCGCTGGCGGTGGCTTGCGGCGGCGCACGGCCAGGCAGCGACGCTACGGCGATTACAGGAAGCGGAGAGGGGGA
The DNA here is from genome assembly GCA_030063025.1 of Avena longiglumis. Taxonomy (NCBI): domain Eukaryota; kingdom Viridiplantae; phylum Streptophyta; class Magnoliopsida; order Poales; family Poaceae; genus Avena; species Avena longiglumis. The sequence continues at coordinate 476,479,563 of CP125977.1, forward strand.
AAAAGGTGCTCAACAGAATCGTGATGAAGAGGTGATGTTCAACGTGTGCTTGTCGCGGTAAGGGGCGCTCTGGTACAACTGCAATTGCTCGCCGGAGTGGAGCTGCGCCTCGGGCGGTTCAGGAGGTCGTCGAGGGCGAGGGTAGGAGGCGTCCTGGGACAAAGAGAGGATGCAGTTAGGTTCGCATGAGCCTGGAGATCATCATCGTGTCCACGGGTAAAGGGGGAGAGGTCAGGTTCTACCTGGGGACGTCGTCGGAGAATGGCAGACGCGGCGGCGTTCGAAAGCTTGATGTAGCCGATGCTATGGGGCGCCCGCGGTTGAGAGGAGGTTGCTGGGAGATGCGTCTGGTTGTGGGGGAGTTGTCAGTGTGCTCAGGGAGGCTCGGGGCGGTGTTGAGTTGCCGGAATCGGCACCGGAGTGTCGTCGGAACAGCCAGGAGATTGTGGCGGCTGGGGCGTGTCGAGGGGCGTCTGGGGGAAACGGAAGAAGGGACGCTGGAGATTTATCCTGCATGGTCAAGGCGAGGTAAAGACGCGGCATTAAGACGAATTGAAGCCGCGGGATTACTGCAGGAAACAGCGACGAGGGAGGGAGAAGGGGTCGTGCGGGTGGAAAAGAAGAACAGTGAGGAGTGGGGTCCGCTGGTCAGTGGGAAAAGAAACGAGGAGGAGGTCCACTAGTCAGTTGCTCCGCGGGTTCAAAAAGGAGTGCAAACGCTTTTTCCTTGAGGGGATCTGGCTGCCTTTGCTGGGCTTATTGGGCTCATGGGTTGGGTCAAAACTCTATTTTTTTCTTTCAATCTTTTTCCTTTTCTAATTTTATTTCGCTTTGAATTCCAAACAATCAAACAAGGTTCAAATCAATTCAAACCACACTCAAACTTTGTAATATTGAATTTAGTTCTGTTCAGTAACATGAATCAAAATCCCAAATTCAAATTAATAATTTTAATAATAGGGCTATTACTATTTAATTAAATGGATGTACCAATTATTAAATCCATAGGTTTTGATTTAATTCAAAGCTCCACTTGTGAACTAAATAATTTAAAACCATTCAGTAGGTTGTATTTGAAATTAATGAATATTTGGAAAGCTTGTTTTAAAATAAAATAGCATAACCTTTTATTTTAGGGTCCATTAATAATTAAATAAAATGGGCCTTAGTTATTAATTCAAATAGAGTTTGATTTTATTAATAAAGTCTTTATTTGAAACCTAAATATTTTCAAAACCAAATCATTAGGTTTTATTTAGGAAATATAGAATACTTGGAAACTTGTTTTAAAACAAATAACATTTTAGAGTCCATTATTAATTAAATATAATAGACTTTCATTATTAAATCAATTAGGATATGTTCTATTGAGATATTTATTTTGAATAAAGCCAAAACACTTTAGTAGGTTCCATTGGTGAATATCAAATATTTGGAAAACTTATTTTTAAATAATTTAATAAGTTTTGATGTTTCAATTAAATTGGTAAAACCTTTTATTTAAATAAGGTTGGATATTAAATCCTTATTAATTTATTTAAATAAACCTTTGCTAATTTTATTTAAAATAAAATGTTTTAATTCCCAAAGTTTGGCCAAGGTTTAATTGGATTTATAAAATATTCTTTATTTATAAACTTCTATTTTATTTGAAAATAAATCTTTTCACTCAAGATTTTCAAAATAGTATTTCCAAATGTTTTTATTTTTCCTTTCATTAAATGTTTATATTTTTTTTAGATCCCTTTAGGTTTTATTTAATTCAAATGGGTTTGATGTTCCAATTGAATTCAAAAAGTTTCTTCTGGCTCTGAAAATCAAACAAAGTTTTATTTTATTCATTTATTTTCACATTACAAGATTTGGAAAATCTTGGGATGTGACAATGAGATCATGCATATCACCTTTACCAGATGGATGCTTTGATGACATCAAACACCACACCATAACTGGGTGGCTATAAAGGTGGCATTAAGTGTTCGGAAAGTATTGGTTGAGACACATGGATCAAGAGTGGGATTTGTCCATCCATATGACGGATAGATATACTCTGGGCCCTCTCGGTGTAATGTCATCCAATTAGCTTGCAAGCATGTGACTGGCTCACAAGGGATCACATATCATGGGAACGAGAAAAGAGTACTTATATGTAACGAGGTTGAACTAGGTATGCAGAGATACCGACGATCATAACCTCGGATAAGTAAACTATCGTGAGACAAAGGGAAATTGGTATCGTATGTAAGTGGTTCATTCGATCTCAAAGTAATCGTAGAAATATGTGGGAGCCATATGAATTTCCAGATTCCTCTATTGGTTATTGTTCGGAGAAGTGTCTCGATCATGTCCGCATAATTCACGAACCGTAGGGAGACACACTTAAGGATTCGACATTGTTTAAGTAGTTATGGTATGATGAGAAAGAGACCGAATGTTGTTCAGAGTCTCGGATGGGATCCGGGATATCACGAGGAGATCCGGAATGGTCCGGAGAATAAGATTCATATAAGGAAAGTCCCGTTTCGGAGTTCAGGAATGATTCCGGTGTTTTCATCGGGAATGTTCTAGAACGTTCCGGAATGTCCGGCACTCCGGAGGGGAAGGGGTACATGAATGTGTCATTGCAAGTTGGAATGATGGCATCATGTACTAAGTGTCATCGCTGTTCCAAATAAAGGATTAATCGAATCCTAGTTTGAAAAGTCAAATAGCTAGTTTGAAAAGTCAAACGGCTAAATTTGGAAAGAGGAAAAGAGGAGGAAGGTGAAACCGAGTTGGGGAGGGAGTCCCTCCTCCCCAAGCTGGCGCACCACCCAAGCCGAGTTGGGGAGGGACTCCACTCCCTCCCCTTGGTCGCCGGCCCCTCCACCTATATAAGGAGGGGCAGGGCTCCCTCCTAGGACACACAAGTTGCCTCCCTCTAAACCTAAACCCTAGCCACAACCTAGGGATTTCTCCCAAGCCACCAAGTTAGAGCTTCTAATTGCCCTAGCCGCTGGTTTATCCCCTTCTAATTGGTGTGTCTAAACCCTAGATCACCAAGGCTCTCTCATAGTCCACCATACTCGCTCCGGCTTAGGCTTAAGCCTGCGAGATCTCCCTCTACTTCCGGTACCACACCGTTGTCTTAGGAATCGCGAGAGAGTGCTACAACCTCCGCACTGCTGGAACAAGGGAGAGGAAGGTCTTCGTCGAAATCTGAACGTGTGACCATTGCTGAGGCGCTAGGAACGCAGCGCCAGAAGGATCGTCTACGTGATCTTGAGATCGGGAAGAGTACGACTACATCACCCACGAGAATCCGCTCTCGTTAAACACTTTGGAATCTTCGAGGGTAAGTTATTCCATCGACTCGTTGCTACAATCTAGTAGATAGATCTTGGCTTGTTTGTTTGTATGCGATAGAATTTTTTTGTTTTCCATGCTACGAAACCCTACAGTGGTATCAGAGCCGTGTCTATATGTAGATCTGTTGCACGAGTAGAACACAATGGTCATTGTGGGCGTTGATGCTTTTATTGTCGATTGCTTCTTGTGTACTTTGCATCTTGCGGTATGTTGGGATGAAGCGGCCCGGGATAACCTTACATGACATCGTTCATGAGACTTGCTCCATGCTTGACATGCAACTTGTATTGCATAAGTGGCTTTGCGGGTGCATGTTTCTCCTAGCATACACTACTAGAAAAACGCCTATTCGTGGCGCACATGAAAAGGCCTTTTGTGGCGCACTAGCAGTGCGCCACGGGCCGCGCGCTACGGCTATCTCGTAGCCGTGGCGCACTGCATGGTGCGCCACGGTTATATCGAGATAGGCGTGGCGCACTACCAGGTGCGCCACGGGTAGGGGTACATGTGCGCCACGGATGTTTTTTTCAAAAATAAAAAAAATAATGCAAAAAACACCTTCGTTTTGAATTGCAAAAGCAATCGGGTCCGCATCGCCGCCGTCGTGTCACCTCGCCGGCAGGGAGGTGGCCGTGGCCACGACCTACCACCGCAGGGAGGTGCGGGAGGCCGTGGACTTGCTACTCCTCGCCGGCATCGAGGAAGAGAGGCTGGAGAAGGGAGGAGGTTGCCGCAAGGAGAAGGAGGTCTTCGGCGGTCGTCGGAGCTCGTCGTCGCTCTTCGTGACAGCAAGGAGGAGGAGGCGAGGAGGAGGCCGCAAGGAAGGAGGAGGCGAGGAGGAGGCCGCGAGGAAGGAGGTCGTCGCCGTCATGACTGCAAGGAGGAGGAGAAGGTCGCCGCCGCCATCGCCATCGTCACTGCCACGGCAAGGGAAGGAGGAGAAGTAAAGGAGGAGGAGGAGGAGGAGGAGAAGAGAGAAGGAAAAGGAGGAGGAGAAGAGAGAAGGAAAAGGAGGAGGGAGGAGAATGAAAAAGAGAAGAGGGAGGGAATAGGGGTAGGTGGGCGGGGTGGTGATTCAAATTTGAATCCCGCCCAAGATTATCCGTGGCGCACTAGGTTGTGGTGCGCTACGGGTAAGTTGCCTCAATTTTTTTTCTGCAGCAAAAAATCTTGTTTTTGCCATAACTTTTTACTCTTTTCGAATTTTGAGATTCTAAAAAATCGCTAAACGACTTGGTCATTTTGCAAGCGGATCTGGAATCTCGTTCTGGTCATTTTGGTATATTATACTTTTTTTCGACATCGTATGCAAAAGTTACGGCCTTTTTACCGTGGCATGACTTTTTTTTTGCAAATAAAGTCGAAACTCATTTTTGTTAATTTTACTAGAAGCTATACCACATTACCTACCTAAATATGAAAGGATTTAATTTTTTGAAGTGTTTATCATTTTCGTTTATTTTTTGCAAACCCTAAAAAGGCGATCCACGGGGGTGGGGATGGAGTTGGTGCATGCCACTTAGGCGTAGGGAACTAGGGCGAGTGCCCTACGAAAGTTTATACATCCGTGGCGCACTATGCCATGTGCGCCACAGATGTTTGTGGCCGCTTTCACCAGAGGGGCGTGCGCTAGGCGTAGCGCACTTCCCCATGTGCGCCACAGATGACACTAACAACCGTGGCGCACATGACTATAGTGCGCCATGATGTTTGGCGAAGGCCCAATGTGGCCTGCATTATTATCCATGGCGCACTATATTCATGTGCGCCACGGTTGTTCTAGTTACTAGTAGGGCACTGCCCACAGGTGAGCCACGCCTGTTTTAGCCGTGGGGCACTTCAACCATGTGAGCCACGGATGTGCTGATTACCTATAGCTGTTTTCCTAGTAGTGATAGTTAAGATCCAATTTACAATGGGTGATCAACAATACTAGTATCAATGTTGTGGTTCTTGTTCGTAAGTTAGAACGACACTTTTTGAAAGCCCCAAACCACGTAAAACATGCAAATAAAGTAGAGGCGTCTAACTTTGTTTTGCAGGGGTGTGCAGTGATGTGATATGGCCATGATTGTGATTATATATGATGTATGCAATGTTCCTTACTGTAAGTCGGCAACCGGCAGGAGCCATATGGTTGTCTTTAATTTCTGTTAAGACCCGCGTGTCTATTAAAAGTAGTTGTAATAGTTGAAGCCGGTGGACGACAACCATGGAGAAGCATCATTGACCTTGATGCAATGTCGGTGATGATGGAGATCATGTTCCTGCTAGAAGATGGAGATCGGAAGCACAAAGAAGAAAGGCCATATCATATCACAAATTATGAATTGCATGTGATGTTAATCCTTTATGCATCTTGTATTGCTTAGTAGACGACGGTAGCATTATAAGATGATCCCTCATGCACATGAATTTCAAGTCATAAAGTGTTCACCCTTAGTTAGCACCGTTGCTAAAGCTTGTTGTTTCGAAGCACCACGTGATGATCGGGTGTGTTAGATTCTCCAAGTGTATACAACGTGAGCAAGCCAGATTTGCTCATGCGGAAACTAAGGTTTGATCTTGACGAGCCTAGCATGTAAAGACATGGTCTCGGAACACGGATCACCGAAAGGTAAAGCATGAATCATATAGTAGATATGATGAACATGTCGATTGTTCGCCATTGAAACTATATCAACTCTCATGATGATCGGTGTTGATGTGGTGGATTTGGTTCGTGTGATCACTAAAACAATGTGAGGGATATTTTTTTGAGTGGGAGTTCACCTAGATTAATTTTATTAATATGAACTCAATTTGTCATAAACTTAGTCTAAACTATTGCAAATATGTTGTAGATCAATGGCAGCCCCTACCATCAATTTTAATGCTCCTAGAGAAAGAAAAGTTGAAAAACAATGGAAGCAACTTCGGATTGGTTCCGCAATTTGAGGATTGTCCTCACAACGGTAATTTGACCTATGTGCTGGATGCACTGGGTGACCCACTGCGGTGATGCTTCCGATGAAGTAAAGAATGTTTACCTCGCCTAAGAATCAAGACTCCATAGTTTAGTGTGCTATCTTGTATGGTTTGGAATCGGAGCTTGTAAAAGGTTTGAGAATTCAGACCCATATGATATTGTCGAGGATCTCAAATTGATCTTTAAGACTCATGCGGCAATTGAAAGTTATGAGGCTTCTGAAAAGTTCTTTAACTACAAGATGGAAGAGGGCAGCTCCGTCAATGAGCATGTGCTTAAGATGTCTGGGCACGCAAACAAACTTCAAAGCTTGGGTATAGTGATTCCTAATGCTTTGGGGATTTACCGTGTCCTCCAAGCACTACCACCAAGTTACAAGAACTTTGTGATGAACTACAACATGCAGAACATGAACAAGCAGTTGCCATAACTGTTTGCTATGTTAAAGTCTGCAGAAGTGGAGATCAAGAAAGAGCACCAAGTGTTGTTGGTCAATAAGACCACCAAATTCAAGAAAGGCAAGTCTAAGCAGAAGGGACACTTCAAGAAGGGTGGTAAGAAAGTTGCCACGCCGACGAAGAAGACCAAGGCTGGACCCAAGCCTGATACTGAGTGCTTTTACTGCAAGGGAGAAGGTCACTGGAAGCGGAATTGCCCAAAGTACTTGGCGGATCTGAAGAACGGCAACATCAAGAAGAAAGGTATATCTGATATACATGTTATTGATGTGTATCTCACTAGTACTAAATAGTAGTGCACAGGTATTTGATCTTGGTTGGTTGCTCATATTTGTAACTCGACACAGTCTTTGCAGAATAAACGGAAGCTAGCGAAGAACGAGGTGACGATGCGCGTGGGAAACGGATCAAAGGTTGATGTGATCGCGGTCGGCACGCCACCCCTTCATCTACCATCGGGATTAGTTTTATACTTAAATAATTGTTATTTGGTGCCTGCGTTGAGCATGAACATTATATCGGGATCTTGTTTATTGCGAGATTTACTTGTTTAAGTCCGAGAATAATGGTTGTTCGATTTATATGAGTAATATGTTTTATGCACATGCACCTTTGATAGATGGTCTATTCTTATTGAATCTCGATAGTGGAAATACACATATCAACAACATTGAGGCTAAACGCTTGAAATCAGCGATAATTCGACCTATATGTGGCAATCGCTGCCTTGGTCACATTGGAGTGAACGATGAAGAAACTTCATTCCGATGGACTTCTTGAATCACTTGATTTTGAATCACTTGAAAGATGCGAAGCATGTCCGATGGGTAAAATGACTAAGACTCCATTTTCGGTATGATGGAGCGAGCTACGGACTTATTAGAAATCATACATACCGATGTGTGGTCCAATGAGTGTAGCATCGCGGTGGTTATCGTTATGTTCTTACCTTCACGGATGATTTGAGTAGATATGGGTATATCTATTTCATGAAACATAAGTCCAAACTTTCGAGAAGTTTAAGGAGTTTCAAAGTGAGGTAGAGAATCAATGTAACAAGAAGATTAAATTTCTACTTCGATCGTGGAGGTGAATATCTAAGTTCTGAGTTTGGCGAGCATTTGAAGAAATGCGAATACTTTCACAGATTGACACCGCCGGAACACCACAACAGTAATGGTGTGTCCGAACGTCGAATCGAACTCTCTTAGATATGGTTCGTTCTATGATGTCACTTACAGATTTACCGCTATCATTTTGGGGTTATGCATTAGAAAACCGCATTCACTTTAAATAGGGCACCATCTAAATCCGTTGAAACGACACCGTATGAATTATGGTTTGGGAAGAAACCTAGATTGTCGTTTCTTAAAGTTTGGGATGATCTGCCTATGTAAAGAAGTTACAGCCGGAAAAGCTAGAACCCAAAGCGGAAAAATGCGTATTCATAGGATACCCGAAGGAAACTATTGGGTATACCTTCTATCATAGATCCGAAGGCAAAATCTTTGTTGCCAAGAATGGATCCTTTCTAGAGAAGGAATTTCTCTCGAAAGAAGTGACTGGAAGGAAAGTAGAACTCGACGAGGTTGTCGAACCTTCTCTCGAAATTGCGAGTAGCGCAGCACCGAAAGAAGTTCCTGTGGTGCCTGCACCAATTAGAGAGGAAGCTAATGATGGTGATCATGAAACTTCGGTTGAAGTTTCTACAGAGCCACGGAGGTCAACGAGAACTCGTACCACTCCAGATTGGTATGATCCCGTTATGAATGTCATGTTGGTGGACAACACCGATGACCTTGAGACATATGAGGAAGCGATGATGAGCCCAGATTCCAATAAATGGCAAGAAGCCATGAAATCCGAGATTGGATCCATGTACTAAAACCAAGTATGGACCTTGGTGGACTTACCGGATGGCCGGAAGGCTGTCGAGAACAAATGGATCTTCAAGAAGAAAACAGATGCTGATGGTAATGTTACTGTCTATAAAGCTCGACTTGTCGCAAAAGGGTTTCGACAAATTCAAGGAGTTGACTATGATGATACTTTCTCACCAGTAGCGAGGCTAAAGTCTGTGAGGATTATGTTAGCAATCGCTGCATATTATGATTATGAGATATGGCAGATGGATGTCAAAACAGCATTCCTCAATGGAGATATTGATGAAGAGTTGTATATGATGCAACCCAAAGGTTTTGTCGATCCTAAAGATGCTGACAAGGTATGCAAACTTCAACGGTCCATCTATGGATTGAAGAAAGCATCCCGAAGTTATCAAAAGTTTTGGTTTTATACAAACTTATGGAGAAGCTTGTATTTACAAGAAAGTGAGTGGGAGCTCTGTAGCATTCTTAATACTATATGTGGATGACATATTGTTGATTGGGAATGATGTAGACCTTCTTAATAGTGTCAAGGAATATTTGAATAATAGTTTTTCAATGAAGGATCTTGGCGAAGCAGCTTACATATTAGGCATAAAGATTTATAGAGATAGATCGAAACGCCAAATATCATTGTCACAGAGTACATATTTGGACAAAGTTCTAAAGAGGTTTGGAATGGAAGATAGCAAGAAAGGGTTCTTGCCCATGTTGCCCAATATGACCTTGAGTAAAACTCAAAGTCCGACATCAGCAGAAGATAGAGAAAGGATGAGTAAGACTCCCTATGCCTCAGCCATATGATCTCTAATGTATGCCATGCTATGTAATAGACCCGACATTGCATATGCTGTTAGTTTAACTAGCAGATATCAAAGTGATCCAGGAGTGGATCATTGGACAGCGGTCAAAAACATCCTTAAGTACTTGAGAAGAACTAAGGATATGGTTCTTTCTTATGGAGGTGATGAACAGCTCGTTGTTAATGGTTACACTGATGCTAGTTGGAACACCGATCCGGATGATTCTAAATCACAATCTGGATACGTATTTATTTTGAATGGTGCAGAAGCTAGTGGAGGAGTGCAAAGCAAAGCGTTGTGGCGAGATCTTCAACTGAATCGGAATACATGGCTGCTTCGGAGGCTTCACAAGAAGCGATATGGATGAAAGAGTTCATTACAGAGCTGGGTGTGGTTCCTAGTGCGCTGGACCCAATGTCTATCTACTGTGATAACATGGGCGCCATAGCCAATGCGCAAGAACCAAGGTCACACAAGAAGATGAAGCACATCAAGATACGTTTTCATGCTATTCGAGAACATATCCAAGACGGGGATATAAAGATTTGCAAAGTACACACAGATCTGAATATGTCGGATCTGTTGACTAAACCTCTCCCGAGGGCAAAACATGACCAGCACCAAACTGCCATGGGTGTTCGGTATATTACCATGTTATCTAGATTAGATGACTCTAGTGCAAGTGGGAGACTGTTGGAGATATGCCCTAGAGGCAATAATAAATGTAGTTATTATTATATCTTTGTGTTTATGATAAATGTTTACATTCATGCTATAATAGTATTAACAAGGAAACATTGATACTTGTGTGATTTGTAAACTTAATTTGAAGTCCCTAGTATAGCCTCTATACATCACTAGCTTGTTGGTTGATAAATGATTGTGGTTTCCCTATCATGAACATTGAGATGTTATCAACAACAAGATCATATCGTTAGGAGAATGATATGGTGGACATACTCCTATAGATAAGCGTAGCATAAAGATCAAGTCATTTCAATAGTTCAATTGCTATATGCTTTCTGATACATAGTAACCTAATTCCTTCGACCACGAGATCATGCATATCACCTTTACCAGATGGATGCTTTGATGACATCAAACACCACACCGTAACTGGGTGGCTATAAAGGTGGCATTGAGTGTTCGGAAAGTATTGGTTGAGACACATGGATCAAGAGTGGGATTTGTCCATCCATATGACGGATAGATATACTCTGGGCCCTCTCGGTGTAATGTCATCCAATTAGCTTGCAAGCATGTGACTGGCTCACAAGGGATCACATATCACGGGAACGAGAAAAGAGTACTTATCGATAACGAGGTTGAACTAGGTATGCAGAGATACCGACGATCATAACCTCGGATAAGTAAACTATCGTGAGACAAAGGGAAATTGGTATCGTATGTATGTGGTTCATTCGATCACAAAGTAATCGTAGAAATATGTGGGAGCCATATGAATTTCCAGATTCCTCTATTGGTTATTGTTCGGAGAAGTGTCTCGATCATGTCCGCATAATTCATGAACCGTAGGGAGACACACTTAAGGATTCGACGTTGTTTGAGTAGTTATGGTATGATGAGAAAGAGACCGAATGTTGTTCGGAGTCTCGGATGGGATCCGGGATATCACGAGGAGATCCGAAATGTTCCAGAGAATAAGATTCATATAAGGAAAGTCCCGTTTCGGAGTTCGGGAATGATTCCGGTGTTTTCATCGGGAATGTTCTAGAAGGTTCTAATGTCCCAAGACCGAGGGGAAGGGGTACATGAATGTGTCATTGCAAGTTGGAATGATTGCAGCATGTACTAAGTGTCATCGCTGTTCCAAATAAAGGATTAATCGAATCCTAGTTTGAAAAGTCAAATAGCTAGTTTGAAAAGTCAAACGGCTAAATTTGGAAAGAGGAAAAGAGGAGGAAGGTGAAACCGAGTTGGGGAGGGAGTCCCTCCTCCCCAAGCCGGCGCACCACCCAAGCCGAGTTGGGGAGGGACTCCACTCCCTCCCCTTGGCCGCCGGCCCCTCCGCCTATATAAGGAGGGGCAGGGCTCCCTCCTAGGACACACAAGTTGCCTCCCTCTAAACCTAAACCCTAGCCACAGCTTAGGGATTTCTCCCAAGCCACCAAGTTAGAGCTTCTAATTGCCCTAGCCGCTGGTTTAGCCCCTTCTAATTGGTGTCTCTAAACCCTAGATCACCAAGGCTCTCTCATAGTCCACCATACTCGCTCCGGCTTAAGGCCTCAGAGATCTCCTCTACTTCGGTACCACACCGTTGTCTTGCCGAATCGCGAGGAGAGTGCTACAGCCTCCACCGCTTTGGAACAAGGAGAGGAAGGTCTTCGTCGAAAATCGAACGTGTGACCGATTGCATGAACGCACTTGTGCGGAAGGATCGTCTACGCGATCTTGAGATCGGGAAGAGTACGACTACATCACCCACGAGAATCCGCTCTCGTTAAAAACTTTGGAATCTTCGAGGGTAAGTTATTCCATCGACTCGTTGCTACAATCTAGTAGATAGATCTTGGCTTGTTTGTTTGTATGCGATAGAATTTTTTTGTTTTCCATGCTACGAAACCCTACAGGGGTAGCGTGCCGACCGCGATCACATCAACCTTTGATCCGTTTCCCACGCGCATCGTCACCTTGTTCTTCGCTAGCTTCCGTTTATTCTGCAGCACCTGTTTCGAGTTACAAATATGAGCAACCGAACCAGTATCAAATACCCAGGCACTACTACGAGTACTAGTGAGATACACATCAATAACATGTATATCGGATATACCTTTCTTCTTGATGTTGCCGTTCTTCAAGTCCGCCAAGTACTTTGGGCAATTCCGATTCCAGTGACCTTCTCCTTGCGAGAAAAGCACTCAAGATGTCGTGCTTAGGTCCAGCCTTGGTCTTCTTCGTCGGCGCGGTAACTTTCTTGCCACCCTTCTTAAAGTGTCCCTTTTGCTTAGACTTGCCTTTCTTGAATTTGGTGGTCTTATTGACCATCAACACTTGGTGCTCTTTCTTGATCTACACTTCTACATATTTCAACATGGCGAAGAGTTCTGGCAACTTCTTGTTCATGTTTTGCATATTGTAGTTCATCACAAAGTTCTTGTAACTTGGTCGTAGTGATTGGAGGATACGGTAAATCCCCAAAGAATTAGGAATCACTATACCCAAGCTTTGAAGTTTGTTTGCGTGCCCAGACATCTTAAGCACATGCTCACTGACGGAGCTGCCCTCTTCCATCTTGCAATTAAAGAACTTTTCAGAAGCCTCATAGCTCTCAATTGCCGCATGAGTCTCAAAGATCAATTTGAGATCACGGACACTATCATGTGGGTCTGAATTCTCAAACCTTTTCTGAAGCTCCGATTCTAAACCATACAAGATAGCACACTGAACTGTGGAGTACCGAGTCTTCCGAGCGAGGTAAACATTCTTTACTTCATCGGTAGCAGTAGCTGCAAGTGGGTCACCCAGCGGTGCATCCAGCACATAGGTCAAATTACCAGCTATGAGGACAATCCTCAAATTGCGGAACCAATCCGCGAAGTTGCTTCCATTGTTTTTCAACTTTTCTTTCTCTAGGAACGCATTAAAATTGATGGTAGGGGCCGCCATTGATCTACAACATATTTGCAATAGTTTAGACTAAGTTTATGACAAATTGAGTTCTAATTAATAGTTAAATTAATCTAGGTGAACTCCCACTCAAAACAACATCCCTCACATTGTTTTAGTGATCACACGAACCAAATCCACCACATCAAAACCGATCATCACGAGAGTTGATGTAGTTTCAATGGCGAACAATCGACATGTTCATCATATCTTCTATATGATTCATGCTTTACCTTTCGGTGATCCGTGTTCTGAGACCATGTCTATACATGCTAGGCTCGTCAAGATCAAACCTTAGCTTCCGCATGAGCAAATATGGCTTGCTCACGTTGTATACACTTGCGGAATCTAACACACCCGATCATCACGTGGTGCTTCGAAACAACAAGCTTTAGCAACGGTGCTTACTAAGGATGAACACTTTAAAACTTGAAATTCATGTGCATGAGGGATCATCTTATAATGCTACCGTCGTTAACTAAGCAATACAAGATGCATAAAGGATTAACATCACATGCAATTCATAATATGTGATATGATATGGCCTTTCTTCTTTGTTCTTCCGATCTCCATCTTCAAGCACGAACATGATCTCCATCATCACCGACATTGCATCAAGGTCCATGATGCTGCTCCATGGTTGTCGTCCACGATCTTCAACTATTACAACTACTTTGAATAGACACGCGGGTCTTAACAGAAATTAAAGACAACCATATGGCTCCTGCCGGTTGCCAACTTACAATAAGGAACATTGCATACATCAAATATAATCACAATCATGGCCATATCACATCACAGCACACCCCTGCAAAACAAAGTTAGACGCCTCTACTTTCTTTGCATGTTTTACGTGGTTTGGGGCTTTCAATAAGTGACGTTCTAACTTACGAACAAGAACCACAACATTGATACCAGTATTGTCAATTACCCGTTGTAAATTGAATCTTAACTATGTTGGGAGAAACAAGAACCCGCAAAGCCACTTATGAAATACAAGTTGCATGTCAAGCGTGGAGCAAGTCTCATGAACGATGTCATGTAAGGTTAGCCCGGGCCGCTTCATCCCACCATCCCGCAAGATGCAAAGTACACAAGAAGCAATCGACAACAAAAGCATCAACGCCCACAATGACCATTGTGTTCTACTCGTGCAACAGATCTACATATAGACACGGCTCTGATACCATTGTAGGGTTTCGTAGCAACAAAAATTTTCTACCACATACAAACAAACAAGCCAAGATATATCTACTAGATTGTACCAACTAGTCGATGGAATAACTCACCCTCGAAGATTCCAAAGTGTTTAACGAGAGCGGATTCTCGTGGGTGATGTAGTCGTACTCTTCCCGATCTCAAGATCGCGTAGACAATCCTTCCGGCGCTGCATTCCGGCAGCCTCGCAATCGGTCACATCGCTTTCGACGAAGACCTTCCTCTCCCTTGTTCCGTAAATGGAGGTTGTAGCACTCTCCTCGAGATTCCGGTAGCACAACGGCGTGGTACCGGAAGTAGAGGGGAGATCTCGCAGGGCTTCGCCTTAAGCCGGAGCGAGTATGGTGGACTATGAGAGAGCCCTCGATGATCTAGGGTTTAGACACACCAAGGAGGGGGCAAGGCCGGCGGATAGGGTTTTCCCTAGGCGGCGGTGAGATGCCCTAGGCGGAGGCTATGGTGGGCGACGGCGTCTAGGGTTAGGGTTTAGAGGAGGGCAACTTGTGTGCTAGGAGGGGCAGCCCTGCCCCTCCTTATATAGGTGTGAGGCGCCGGCCAAGGGGAGGGGAGTCCCTCCCCAACTCGGATCCCAAGTGGGACGGCGGTGGAGGGGAGGAACTCCTCCACAAGTAGGTTTCCTACTTCCCCTCCACCTTCCAAAATAGCCGTTTGACTTTTCAAATTGGCGTTTGACTTTTCAAATTGGCGTTTGACTTTTCAAACTAGGATTTGATTAAACCCTTTATTTTGTTCAGCGATGACACCTAGTACATGATGCAATCATTCCAACTTGATACGACACATTCATGTACCCTTCCCCTCCGGAGTGCCGGACATTCCGGAACCTTCTAGAACATTCCCGATGAAAACACCGGAACCATTCTCCAAACCCGAAACAGGACTTTCCTGATATGAATCTTATTCTCCGGACCATTCCGGATCTCCTCGTGATATCCCGGATCCCATCCGAGACTCCGAACAACATTCGGTATCTTACTCATCATTCCATAACTACTCAAACAACGTCAAATCCTTAAGTGTGTCTCCCTACGATTTGTGAATTATGCGGACATGATCGAGACACTTCTCCGAACAATAACCAATAGAGGAATCTGGAAATTCATATGGCTCCCACATATTTCTACGATTACTTTGCGATCGAATGAACCACTTACACACGATACCAATTTCCCTTTGTCTCACGATAGTTTACTTATCCGAGGTTATGATCGTCGGTATCTCTGCATACCTAGTTCGACCTCGTTACTGATAAGTACTCTTTTCTCGTTCTCGTGATATGTGATCCCTTGTGAGCCAGTCACATGCTTGCAAGCTAATTGGATGACATTCCACCGAGAGGGCCCCGAGTATATCTATCCGTCATATGGATGGATAAATCCCACTCTTGATCCATGTGTCTCAACCAATACTTTCCGAACACTCAATGCCACCTTTATAGCCACCCAGTTATGGTGTGGTGTTTGATGCCATCAAAGCATCCTTCCGGTGAAGGTGATATGCATGATCTCATGGTCGAAGGAATTAGGTTACTATGTATCAGAAAGCATATAACAATTGAACTATTAAAAATGACTTGATCTTTATGCTACGCTTATCTATAGGAGTATGTCCACCATATCATTCTCCTAACGATATGATCTTGTTGTTAATAACATCTCAATGTTCATGATAGGGAAACCACAATCATTTATTAACCAACAAGCTAGTATTATGAAGAGGCTTTACTAGGGACTTCAATTTAAGTTTACAAATCACACAAGTATTAATGTTTCCTTGTTAATACTATTATAGCATGAATGTAAACATTTATCATAAACACAAAGATATAATAATAACTACATTTATTATTGCCTATAGGGCATATCTCCAACATGGGGTTGGTCATGCTAGACTAAATGAAGAGCTTGAGAAACTCAAGAAGGACCATGAGGCCCTATTGAGAAAATTATCTACTCTCTCAAAGTCTCATGAACAACTTCAAATTCAAGTAAAAAATGAAAGTGCAATCATGTTAACTAGTGTTGCCTCTTGTTCTACTAACCCTTGTTGTGAGCACGAAGATATTATGGAGAACATTAGGTTGAAGGCCACAATTGAGAAAGGCCTTGCCACATGAATACAAGGTGAGAAAAGTCTAAATGACCTTTTGAGCAATCAAAGGGACAATGTGACCAAGGAAGGCCTTGGATTTGCACCCAAGACCAAGACAAAGAACAAGAGCAAGAGCAAGAAGAAGAGTGTGCTAACTCCCTCTTTCAAAATGACTACCTTTGTGAAGGAGGGGGAGAAGGCAATTGTGAAGGAATCATGTGTCATTAAGGATGGTGATGAACCATCCCACAATGACTTCGTGGGAAAATATAATCCTTCCTATGTCCATATGAAATCTTATGACGGTCATGTCTATGCTAAATATGTGGGAACCTCTTGTGGTGACGATTACCACTGGGACATTTGGGTTCCTAAGATACTTGTGACTAACAAAAGAGGACCCATCCAACAATGGGTACCTAAGACCAAGCATTGATTTATTTTGTAGGAATATGATTCTGATGGAAGAAAATGGGTGGTTGATAGTGGTGCTACTAGTCATATGACCGGAAGCAATGATATGCTCGATGATATTAAGACAAATTCTTCCAACATGTGTGTCACTCATGGAGATGGATCAACTTCTAAGGTATTGGGTTTGGGTAAGGTAGTGGTCACACCAAATACTTCCATTGTGGACATTATGCTTGTTAAAACCCTTTCATACAACTTACTTTCTGTTCATCAACTTACACTCATGGGTTTCGTTGCCTACTTTGATTCCAAGGTTGTGGTTCTCATGTGGAGCAAGTCTCTCTTTATAACCTTTGTTGGGCATGTCAAGAACGGTTTGTATGTGGTAGATTTCGACAAGAAACTCACACCTTTCGCGGCTTTCCTAATGGCTAAAGGTGATGTGGGATGGCTTTGGCATCGCCGTCTCGCCCATGTCAACATGAGGGCTTTGCAAAGTCTCCACACGGGAGGTCACATCCTTGGACTAAAAGATAATGTTCATTTTTTCAAAGATCGTGTGTGTATGGCTTGCATTGAAGGGAAGATCCATGAGTCGGCACATCCCCCCACCACTACTATCTACTACGATGGGATCTTGGAGGTCCTTAACATGGACCTCTTTGGCCTTCCATCCTTTGATAGTCTTGGGGGGAATAAGTATTGCTTGGTTATTGCAGATGAATACTAAAGATACACTTGGGTATATTTCTTCAAGAAGAAGAGTGAAACTCAACAAACTATCATCGACTTTGCCAATGAAGTTCAACATCAAAATAACAAGAAAATCTTGTCCATTAGAAGTGACAATGGTACCGAGTTCAAGAACTACATATTGTATGAGTTCCTTAGTGATGAGGGAATCAAACATCAATATTCTGCTCCTTATACACCGCAACAAAATGGTGTGGTAGAAAGGAAGAACCGAACTCTCTTGGATATGGAAAGAACCATGATTGCGGAGTTCAAGTCTCCTTATAATTTTTGGGCCGAAGCTATATCAACCGCTTGTCATATTGCCAATTGTGTGTATCTCCGCAAGTACATGGAAATGGCCCCTTATGATATTCTCACCGACAAGAAACCAAATATCCAATACCTTTGGGTTTTTGGGTGTAGGTGATTTATTCTCAAGTAAGGTAACCGGTTGTCTAAATTCGAGTCTCGTGCTATTGAAGGTATCTTTGTTGTCTATGCTTCAGATGCTCACGGTTATAGAGTGTATAACAAGTCCACTGGACAAGTTATAGTCTCTTGTAACGTGAGATTCGATGAGCATAATGGCTCCCAAGGGGGCAACTTGATCTTGGTGATGTAGGTGATGAAATTTGTCCTCAAACCATAAGAAGAATGGGTGTGGGATTTTTCCACCCCGTTGAGGAACCCCTTGTGGTGGAAGGAGAAGGACAATGCTCTACTCATTTGGAGCCTTCACCTCATCAAGATATTCATCAATCTCATAGCCCTCAAGATTCCCCGGCTAAAGAGATAGCTCATGATCAAGGTCAAGTACAGGCAAATGGTGGGTGTGTATCACCCCTTATGGACCAAGGTCAAGCTCGTGAAGATGGACAAGTTCAAAATGTTGAGCAAGCACAATAATAAGGTCAAGATCATTTTGAAGGTCAAGACGAGGACGAGAATAGTGGTGATGACCAATATGCCTCTCAAGAATCCATTTAAGAAGCCGACGCTCGTCGTGAAGCAATAAGGATCGCCAAGCTTGTTCGTGAATGGATTACCCTTGATAATGTTGTTGGTGATCTTGAAAGGGACATTTCTACTCGTAACCAAGTGGCTAAATTTGTTGGCCACAATAGTTTCATTTCTTGTGTAGAGCCCCAAAAGGTGTATGAGGCGCTTGAAGACCCGGATTAGCTTGAAGCCATGCATGAAGAGCCGAGCAACTTCAAGCGCAAAAAGTGTGGTCATTAGTGGAGAGACCCAAGGAGTTCCATAATGTCATTGGAACCAAGTGGATCTTTAAGAACAAGCAAGATGCAAGTGGGATGGTCATTCGCAACAAGGGAAGATTAGTGGCTCAAGGCTTCTCCCAAGTTAAGGGTATCGACTAAGGTGAAACTTTTTCCCATATTTCTCTTATTGAGTCTATCCAAATCTTGCTTGCATATGCATCTCATCATAACTTCAAGTTGCAACAAATGGATGTTAAAAGTGCATTTCTTAATGGTCCCTTAAATGAGTTGGTATATGTCAAACAACCCCCGGGTTTTGAGGATCCCAAGTTTCCCAACCATGTTTAAAAACTTGATAAGGCGCTCTATGGGCTTAAACAAGCTCCTCATGCATAGTACGAGCACCTTAGAAAGTTGTTGGTTGACCGTGGTTTTGAAATTGGGCTAATCGACCCCACTCTTTTTACTAAGAGAGTTGGAGGTGACTTGTTCTTATGCCAAATATATGTTGATGACATTATCTTTGGTTCTCCTAACAAAACTTTTAATGATGTATTTGCTAAGCTAATGACCGATGGGTTTGAAATGTCTATGATGGGCTAATTGCAATTCTTTCTTGGATTTGAAATGAAGCAATTATTTGGAGGTATCTTAATTAATAAAGCCAAATACATTCAAGATATGCTCAAGAGGTTCAAGTTGACGGATCTAAATGGATCCAAGACTCCTATTCCTATCAAGTGTGATCTTACTCTCGATACTAAGGGTAAATATGTGGATCAAAAGGTATACCGTTCTATGATTGGTTCTTTGCTTTATCTATGTGCATCTAGACCGGATATCATGTTGAGTGTGGGTATTTGTGCACAGTTTCAAGCCGCCCCAAAGGAAAGCCACCTTGTGGCGGTCAAGCGAATCTTTCGATATTTAGTTGATATCCCAAACTTTGGCTTATGGTATCCCAAGGGCTCAAGCTTTTTTCTTCATGGTTTCATAGATTCGGATTGGGCGGGAGACAAAGTTGGAAGGAAATAAACCTCCGGGGCTTGCCAATTCCTTGGTAGGTCCTTGGTGTGTTGGTCATCTAAGAAACAAAATTGTGTCTCCTTGTCTTCCGCCGAGGCCGAGTATATTGCGACCGCAAGTTGTTGTGCTCAATTGTTGTGGATGAGGAAAACTCTAAAAGATTACTCTGAGACCCTGGCACATGGCTTAATAGGATTGATAGTATACCCATACCAACAAGTTGCAACTTCTTTTTCAGAAGCTCATTCAAAAAGACCCTGCAGGTTAAGCGTGCTTGGCCTGGAGCATTTTGAGGATGGGCGATCGATCGGGAAGTGGGTACCGGGTGCGCACGAGTGAGGAAAAAGTGCATAGAGAAGACTAGTGTTGGTCTGTGGGGTTAGTCTAGAGATCCTATTAAGCAGCCAGGAGTGACAGCCGCCGGTCTAGAGAGTATGGGGTGTTACAAGTGGTATCAGAGCCGATCCTCGCGGTTACACGGGCGTGTGCGGATCATTGGAGGACATGTGTAGCATGGCACGTGTGGCCCGGAGTGGACACGGCATGTCAACGTGTCGGCACTGGACGCACATACGTGTGCCAAGAGGGGACATTCCTGGCTTGTGGTTCATCGACGAGGGCGTCTATATTCTAAGGGTGGGTGTATGTGATACCCTGGCACATGGCTTAATAGGATTGATAGTATACCCATACCAAGAAGTTGCAACTTATTTTATGGAAGCTCATTCAAAAAGAACCTCCAGGTTAAGCGTGCTTGGCCTGGAGCAATTTGAGGATGGGTGACCGATCGAGAAGTGGATACCGGGTGCGCACGAGTGAGGACAAAGTGCGTAGAAAAGACTAGTGTTGGTCTGTGGGGTTAGTCTAGAGATCCTATTAAGCTGCCAGGAGTGACAGCCGCCAGTCCGGAGAGGCCGGGGTGTTACAATTAGGGATGGCACCCGCCGGGTTCGGGGCCGGGTCCGGTCCCCCCATACCCGCCCCATTTAAGTTGTCGGGTCTTATTTCTTACCATACCCGCGACCCGGCCGGGTTCGGGGCCCCGGCGGGTACCCACCAGCGCATGGGACGGGAGCAACACTGACGCATGCGGGAAGAAAACAATGGGATAGTAGGATGGGTTTGGTGCAAATGGACGCGTGCGCGCGTGTGCTGTCTTCGGGACTCCATATTCCAGCGTGTGCATGTGATGTGTGTTGTCTGCATGCATGACCTGCGTGGACGTGTGGTTAGTCATATGATTATTAGGGATAGGATTAAGGCTTAGAGAGGGTTAGCGGGTCTGCGGGTATGGGTTTGCCACCCCCATACCCGCCCCATTAAACTTGGCGGGTCTAACTTTTTACCAAACCCTCCCCATTTAAGGCGGGTATCCAGGGTTTGCGGGTTTCGGGGCCCCATTGCCATCCCTAGTTACAATTACGGTGTCACTTGTGACAAAGTGCCTCTAAAGTGCTATAAAGATCGCCCACAACCCAGTGGAACACACAAGAACCAAGAATATTGATATTCGTCATCATTTCATCCGCGAGCATGTGAACAATGGTGATATTGATCTCCCTTATGTGACCACCGAGAAGAATCTTGCGGATTTATTCACCAAGCCCCTTGATGAGAAGAGATTCGGGAGTTAAGGCATGAGCTAAATATCACCGATTCGAGCAATGTGGCTTGAGACCATGCACCCATACCTATACATTCATATGTTATTCTATCTAGATGTAGGCATGTAAATAGGGGGAGTGTAGCCCTAATTGATTGGACTATCCCTCCCCCCATTATGCCTAAAGTGACAAAAATCATTCCTCTTAATATCATTTTGTGATATGTGAACTACAATGATTAGTTTTGGTAATGGACCCAAGATATATATTCGTGGTTCCATGCCAATTATACTCAAACATGGTGGCCTAGGCCACCGCTCTCTACCATTGAGAGGTTGGTGCTTCCTCGTGTTTATCATTTGTTGTTTCTTTTTGATGTTAGATACATGCACTCTCATTTGGTTCTTGCTTTGTTTCCTCCTATTTAGAGGCATGTGTCCCTATCAGTTTGGTAGTCTCAACCAGACATTCTTCCTCCCCATAAAACCCCATCTACTCTGCACAAGAACCCCCTCCTTTGTCCCTGTGTAGAGGTCCCAACCTGATAAGGTAGAGATCCCTGTGTTTACAATGCTAGTCCCTGAATCGAATAGCTAGCATCCACAGTTTAAGATGTAATATCAAGAAACAAAGGTCATGATACAACTTTATAACCAGGAATAAAATAATTCATTACATCTTACATAGCTCATTTGGCTATCTCATTACAATGCAGCAGAATATCTATATAGCATGGAGTCCTTCATCTTCAAAGTGCCACAGGCAATCATGTTGGTTTTAGACTTGTAATCCTATTCAACACACTTCACTAACGTCAAACAAACTTGCAACATAATAAGTTATAGCCACAAGGGTCAATACATTTGAATTGTATTGGCAAGTGATACTATGGTAGAATAGTGGTATCTATCATATATATGCATTTGGATAAGTGGAGTTTAGGTTTCTTTGCTCAAAAAAGGTTTTCCTTATAAGTTGGAAACAATAAGTTTTTGTTTGTCAAAATCACCCAAGGAATCTACCAATTGAAAATTGGAATCCTTTAATGTCCTGATGCTCAAATTGTCTTGATGCTCAAGTTGTTCAACCACAAGTTTTTAACATAGAAATTGGGATGAGGAGATCCTTGATAGCTTCAATGTCTTGATGCTCAAATTGTCCATTGCCGGGGACACGGCTAAGTACTTAGATTTTACTCTCTCGAGAGGTGGTGCACTTTCCCCAGAAGACTCGACATGCATCGAGACAAGATATTTCAGAAGCCTCCCCTTAGATCAAATGGACGCGTTACAACCTATCACCCCTACCACCTTCTATCCATCTGGCTAAGTTATTGCAACCTATATGATCCAGGCAAAGCCCATATTGCCATGTGGCTGCACTAGAAGCTTCTCAACACTTAACATATCAAATCTCTTTGTTCCTGGGTGTATTTCCACAAGTGAGATACACAGGGTAGGCCATGAATATGGGGCCCTGGGTAACCACTCAACACAAACCGTTCTTTCCATTCCACCCAGGTGATTTATTCACATAGTTGTTTTATTAAGCAAAACACAAGTCAAAAGACTTAGAAATATTTCATAGCATGAATAATCCACCCTTGTTTTCTATTAGCTAGGCTAAGCATGATAGTAACAAGAATCTTAACTTAGGAAAAATTCTACTAAGGCATCATCTACTAGGATTTCCCAAGGCATAGCATAGTTTAGATACTTAGAAAAATTCCATACAAGTCCTACTCAAAATATCACTAATTCATAGTTAAAATAATAGGACAAAATGTATGAAGCACCACTTGCCTTTTTAGTAGAGAAACTAAGTTCACTCCTTGATCTTACAATTGTCACACTCTTCAAAGTTCACTACAATTCAATCAAGCAAGGCACAAATTCAAAACTAGCATTCAAACAATTCATCACATAAAATAATAAAAACAAGGAAATGCATGCAAGCATGCAAAGGTTGTTTTATTTGGAAAAGTGGTTTCTAATAAGGTTATAAACATTTTAAAACACCTGCCTGTCATTCACAAATGTGGCAAAAACCATTTAAAAACAAGTTAGTGAAAATAGGCCATTTAAATCATTTTTTTTGCTAGAAATGCTTTTATCAAAAGGAATAATTTATAGTGTTAGCCAAATATGTTTTAAACAAAAATGTTAGTGTTTATGGTCAGAGTGTTAAAAAAAATCCATTTGCAAAAGGTTTCACTCAAAATTCATTTTTAAAACATAGCAACATTTTGTTTTACTAGAAATGCTTTTAATCAAAGTAATATTTTTCTAGTGTTAACAAAATATATTTCTAAACCCAAAAGTTTGTGTTTCTGGTCAGTAGGTTCAAAACAAATCATTTGCAAAAGATTTTACCCAAAAATCATTTTTAGGATAATCTTTTATACTCAAAATAGGCCTAGAAATGTTTCTGCAAAACACCTAATTTTTCCGGAAGAAAAATACTAAACTGAGGGCATGGTTACAAAGGTTCAATTTTCCTGATTCCAATGATATAAAATTTGTAAATTTTGGACGTGTAGAACAAAAGTTATGAATTTTACAAAATCAATTCACTAATAGATTCATTTCTGATTTTTAAAACAGTAGCTAGGCTACGTGTCTTAATCTTATTGGGCGATACCGGTTCATCTGGATCGAGCTACGCGGCGTGTTGGATCTAAATCAAATCGTACAGTGCAGATCGCATGATACCGCTTCGGCAAATGCTTCTATCTTATCCCTCAGATCTACATCTAATGGCTCACAACGCTTCGACCATGGATGGGTGGCGCTAGCGACGGCGACCGGCGGCGACTTGTTCTGTCTACGGCGGTCTGGTATTCTAGTAAGGAAAGGAGGGGAAGGAGATGCTCACCGAGTTCGCAGGGATGTGTAGATGCTCAACATTGTCGTTGTCGACGAAGGGGCGCTCTGGCTTTCTGTCAATTTCTCGCCGGAGTTGCTGTCAGCATCAGGCACGCTCTGGCCTTGTCGGAGGCGAGGCTACATGGCTCGGGAAGGCAAGGAAAAGGGCTCGTTAGACGCGCAATACGAAGGTGAGTACACGAGCATCATCGAGAGGGAGAGGCGTGGTCGGTACTTATGGGGAGAGGTCGCCGGATTTGTGGCAGGAGACGGTGGCGAGTAGACGTTGTCCTTGCCGATGTTCCGGGGCGTGCGCAGGAAAGCTAGGGCTACTGGCGAGTTCGCAAGACGTAGGCGATCAATCTTGTGTGGTCCAGGGGCAGGGGGAGGTATGGGTTTACCGGAATTCACACCGGAGTGTGTCGGAGTAGTGGGGTTGCGAGCTGAAATTGCAGCAGCCTAGGGGCAGAAAGGGAGCGGCGAGTGAGGGGAAAGAGAGAGGAGATGTGGGTGTTTAATCGAGCGTGGTCGCAGACGGGATTTACTGGCGTCATTGATGCGAATTGAAGCGGTCTTCAATGGCCAGAAACAGCGAAGTGATGGGCGTGGTCACCGCGGGGTGGTGAAGACAACATGACGTGGCCGTGGGGCCAGTTAGTCAGCGGGGTTGAGGGTGGGGTGCGCGGTGAGAAAATAATTTGCGGGGAGGGAGAGAGTGTCGGGTGGGCTGGGAATTGGGCCTGCTGGGCTGGGGTTTTCTGGCTGGTTAGTTGGGCTGCTTCTTTCCCTTTTTTTCTTCTATTTTCTTTTTCCTTTTCCATTTCTGAATTCTGTTTTAATTCAATACAAATGATTCAAACACTCATTTTGTTTCAAAACTTTTCCAAACTTTCAGTAGGTTTTTATACTGTTTAACAATGTATTTTAAAGTCCATTTTAGAATAATTTCTTTTATTCTCTTATGGTTAAATATTTATTTAAATGAGGCACTTGTCTTTATTTAAATAAGATTTAAATATGTTTCCAATCCATATTATTTTATTCAAATGATTTAAACATCTGTTTAAATTCAAATGTTTCTCAAACCTTTTCAGTAAGTTTGTACTGCTTAGTAATGTGTTTAAATTTCCATTTTAGACTTTTTCAAATATTCTTTTATGGTTTACTATATATTTAAATGAGGTTTGTGTCTTTATTCAAACCATTGATTCAAGCTTCCATTTGAATTCAAATTTTACCAAACCTTTTCAGTAGGTTTTAAATCATTTAGGAGTTGATTAGTTGGCCCACTTTGGAAAATATTCAAATATTTTCTCATGATTTATTATTTATTTTAATGAGGCCTTTTGTTATTATTTGCATAATTTGAATATGGTTCCAAACCATAATTCTATTTAATTATTCTTTTATTCTTTTAAGTTAATTAGATAACTTTTAATCCACTTTGGCTATTTCAATTATTTATTTTCTCATGATTTAATTAATCATTTACATTAGGAATTTTGTCTTTATTCAAATTGAATATGGTTCAAGTCCATATAAATCTTATTCAAATAATCTTTATTCCTTTGTTTTGTTTGGATTATCTTTATTCCATTTGCTTATGGATTTGGCCAAGAGTTTATTTGACTTTTAAACATTCCTTCTTTCTTTCTTTGTCTTATAAAATCCATATATTTTTATTTATAGTTCCAAAATTGGTGATTCCAATATGTATAATTCAATTTAATATTTGTTTATATTTTTAAATCCTTTTGGGATTATTTTGCTCAGAATTTGGTATTGATTTTAGTTAGGAGCTTTATTAGCTTTGGAAATTATTTCTCTTTAACTTATTAAATTCATAAGTTTTTATCCATGGCTCCAAATTAAATGAAACCAATTTCTATGGTTTTGTAATATTTTTTTATCATTTTTGATCATTTATAAATGTTTGTTGATATATTTTTATATGGATCAAATCCATAGTCTTAGAGAAATCTTGGAAATGATTTCTTTCATTAGGATTTAGGGTTTTGGTTTAACTTTTTCCAAGTGTTTAAATTTCAAGGTACATTCATTGATGAATGCATTTCACTTGATTGAAATTTATTCGATTCCATTTTATTCAAATTTTTTCAAGAAGGGTTTGATGTTTCTATTTAGAAGCAAAAAGTTTCTTTTCACCCTAAATTTCAACAATTAATTCTTTTGTTTATTTATTTTTCACATTTCAAAATTTGGAAAATTTTGGGATGTGACACCCTAGCTACGTATTTAGGTGGAACCGGTACTGCCGGATGAATAGTGGTATTACCGGACCCGGCCAGTTCCTAGGTCGAGGCCTGGAAACTATCCCAGGTGTGGTATTACCGGTTCAGCAAACGGTAATACCGGCCGCCGGTACTGTCGGGTAAAGGTTGGGTCGGTGGGTAGGCACCGTTCTGTGCCTCATTTCCCCATCCTCCAAACTTACCATCGCCTTCGCTAGAGCTCAAGATGTCGCCGGAGCCCCGCCGCCGCCTCGTTTCACCGGATCCTCACCAGATCTGGACACCCCGCGGTCTCCTCATCCTTCTCCACCGCCATGGACTCTAGTACAACCGCCCCTCCTCCTTCTTTCTTTTATCCATTGGATCTAGGTTCACTTATATAAATGGTCAAAAGCACTTTCCTTGGGGTTGTACTGCGTGTATCCTGCTATACACTACTCCTTGCCTGAAGAAATTGTTGTTTTGTGGATTTGTGCCGTCGATTTGTGGTCTTTTCTACCAGATTTGTGCGTGTCTCCACCTGAACGGTAGTACCGGAAATTTTTTCCGGTACTACTGCACCAAATTTCTGGTACTAACGGACCCAGCTGGCAGCATAGTTTCGTAAAAACCGGGACTTCTTTATGGAGCTTTTCTTTCGGGTTCTTGTGCCCTTATCCCCCTGCTGTTCTCCCTCTTGCTTTCACAGGTGTAGGTGGTTCTGGGGGTGCTCGTAAGCGCTCCAAGTCACGTCATGAGATTGAAGAGGACGAGTCAGAGTTCAAAGAAGAGGTCATGCCCCAGCCCAACAACCGCATGAAGATGAAGTCCTCTCGGGGTCATAGTGGAGGGGCCTCCAAGCGGTCAGCTGGCCGTGGCAGTGCTCCTACCCCTCCCTCCTCGAGTCACCGCAAGAGTCAAAGTTCTAGTCCATCAGGGCCAAAGCTGCTGTCTGACCTTTCTTAAATTGACTACCATGCCTTGCGGTCTTTGAATTTGTATGTTGCTGCTCGGAGCCAAGCTAGGGAGCATAGTCTGTTCTACACTGATTTCCAAGAGAGGGTGTACAATGAGGTTATCAAGAGTAATGAGAAGTTGGTTGTGCCACAGAAATGGATTGAAATGGGTCATGTGAACAAGAATCTAGATTACTTTGGTGAAGCTAAGGATATTTTTTCCCACATTGGCTTGCTTCCCCTTATGGAGTTCAAGCAAGACTATGATCATATGCTCATCGCTCAGTTTTATGCCACCGCCAACTTTGCTAAGAACTAGACAAGGACAATCACTTGGATAACTCAGGGTGTTGTGAAGGAAGCTACTTTGGCTGAGTTTGGGCATGTGCTTGGGTATGAGGACCGTGGTCGTGACACTCCGGTTGGCTTTTGCTGTCACATGCATGACCATCCTACGAAGAAGGAGGTCCTTGCTCCTCTCTACATCCGGAGCCGCAGTATTGCTGGTAAGATCAAGGATCTTCTCCCAACCTATGATATCTTGAATAGCATCTTCCGTGAGACCATTTCCCCCGTGCGGGAAACCTAGATGAGATGCATGGCTATATGGTGGATCTCATGTTCAACAGTTTCACCAACCGTGATTCCGGTACCCCACTTGATGTGATTGATTTTATTTGGAATGAGATGGTCGTTGTTGCATACACTTGGTGGGTGCCACCTTTTGCTCCTTATACCATGGCACTCATCATCTACAAGTGCCCCCCATTGCAAGGACTATCTCTACTCGCCGCCTTGTTGTTCACCGGCACAAGTCTTTGTTGATCAAGAAGCATGCTCTACCACACAATGCGGATGGTCAAAAGGTTGATGAGGATGGGAACCCGCTTGAAGAGGATTCCGATGATGAAGATAGTGGTCATGATGAAGATTATTTGGTCTCTTGTCGCAAGCCTGCCTAGCCCACTTGGGCAAAGAGGATTGAAGCCAAGCTCAAAAAGGTATTTTGCTTCCAAGCCGACAATCAAAAGCGCATGTATGAAGCCCATATTTATGCAAATAAAGCTTGTGCTCGTCAGAAAGATTAGATGGAAGCCCAAGGTTTGACTGTCTCCAAAGGATCCGAGAACAACATCACCCCAAAGACCAATGGATCTCCAAGCATAGCTACTGGGATGATGATGTCACCTGTTCTTTCCGTTCTCCGCCGAGCAATGAGGATGAGTATGATGATGAGGAGGAGTGAGGTTTGGGACTCTAGTCTTTCTATTGTCCCTTTTTGGCGTCTTGATGCCAAAGGGGGAGAAGGTGCAACATATGTTGCGGGATTTGCATGGGAAAGTCACAAGCTCGTCCTTGCTTTGACCTTTAGTTTCTTGTGAACTTTATTTGCCTCATATTATGTGTGAACTATATGTGCTAGATATTTGTGATATGTAAGTTGGGACTATGTGGTTATCTTGTGGATCTATCCTATGTGCTTTATGGCTATTCTCATATGGATGCATCTTATGTGATGATGCTTTTTATCTATTGTCCCTATATCTCTCATCACATTTTATTGTGCAAAGGTATGAGATCCAAGTTTCTTTATCTTTGTCTTTTCACTCTTGGTTGGTTTGTAAAATAGATGGGGAGTGTTGATCCTACTCATCTAGGGGGGGCCGTCTCTATATTTCAAAACCTTGTGCGCTATCATAATATTATCATGCAAATGTGTGTTGTCATCAAACACCAAAACGGGGGAGATTGAAAGGGCATTTCCTATCCTTAGTGGTTTTGATGTTTGATGATAACACACATGTCAGACTAATCATTTGCTAAGTGTATCTCAGGTTTTTATTTAGGAGAAGGCATTCGTTTCCCTAAAAAACGACACTAGCAAGCCATAGTTTTTCCTAGGGCTTTTGCTTGAGTCATAGGAACACCGTACTATCAAGAGGGGGCCCGTGTTGGAAAGTTTGGGTGCAATCAACTCCTTTTTGCAAACCCAACAAGCTTTCCCAATGGTTGAGGCCTCAAAGAGGAGTCCTTGTTGCCCTTGCCTATCTCCTCTGTGCCCCACCGGTAGTACCGCTCGACGCTATCGGGCAAGCCAGTGAGGGATGATGAGCCCGGACTCCCCTTCTGGCTCACCCGATACCGGTACTACCGCCTGGTCTGGTAGTACCGCTCCCGTTGTCCGGTACTACCGCTGTGCGGTAGGACCGCTCCTCTTGACTACTACTACCCAGGGAGGCAGTGGCCTGGTCGCTCAGCCTGAGCGTTTCCGGTACCTCATCCGGTACCTTACCGATAGTACTGGTTGAATCCGATACTACCGCTCATGTACCGGTAGTACCCGTTCTGTCGAGCTGCAATGGGCAGATTCTCTACGAGGGGTATTAATAGGCCTTTCTTCTCCAACGAGTAGCTTGCCTCTTTTCATCTCTCTCTTCCATTGTTCTTGAGCTTTAATTTCACTATATCTCGCCCCAAAGTGCTCCAACCTCCTTGAAACTTTGGGATTTGGTGGAGGAGGTCTAGATCTAGGGTTTTAGCAAAGCAAAGTTGATTCCCCCTTGTTTTCCCTTGTGGATCTTGTTACTCTTGGATTCTTTGAATCCTAGATGGAAGAGGTCGGTCTCGGAGCTCGGGCTTTGGATGTTAAGCTTCGGGGTCGTGTTGGGACACTCCAATGTTGTGGAGATATACTCAACAAGTTTGTAAAGGTTCTGGTGGCCACCTTGAAGGCCACCGCATAGTGGACCGTGTGCTTGCCTTGCGGCGGGTGCATGGGAGAATAGGGTGAGGCCTTTTGTGGCGTTGGTGGTATTATTACCGCCCACCCCTCCAATGGAGACGTACTTCCCCTCAAAAGGAAGGAACTTCGGGAAAACATCTATGTGTAAACTTTCAATGACTTCTATCCTTTACTCCCTTATTGTTGCTTGCTTGCTTCTTTGTCATATAGGTTCTCTTGTTGGATATATGCCCAAGAGGCAATAATAAAATTAGTTATTATTATATCTTTGTGTTTATGATAAATGTTTACATCCCATGATATAATTGTATTAATCGGAACCTTTAATAGTTGCGTGATTTGTAAACATAAAATAGTCCCTAGTAAAGCGTCTTGTTAAACTAGCTTGTTGATTAATTGTTGATCATGGTTTCCTGATCATGAGCATTTGATGTTATTAATAACAAGGTCATATCATTAGGAGAATGATGTGATGGACATACTCCTATAGTTAAGTGTAGCATAAGATCAAGTCATTTAAAATAGTTCACTTTCTATAAGCTTTTAGATACATGGTAACGTAAATCCTTCGACCATGAGATCATGTTAATCACCATCACCGGATGGATGCTTTGATGAAATCAAATACCACTTAGTAACTGGATGGTTATGAAGGTGGCATTGAGTATTCTGAAAGTATGTGTTGAGACACATGGATCAAGAGTGGGATTTGTCCATCCATATGACAGAAAGATATACACTAGGCCCTCTCGGTGGATTGTCATCCAATTGGATTGCAAGCATGTGACTAGCTCACAAGATATCACATATCACAGGAATGAGTAAAGAGTACTTATCGATAACGAGGTTGAAATAGGTATGCAGAGATACCGATGATCAAACCTCGGATAAGTAAAGTATCGCGAGACGAAGGGAAATTTGTACGATATGTAAATGGTTCATTCAATCACAAAGTAATCATAGAAATATGTGGGAGCCATATGAATTTCCAGATTCCTCTATTGGTTATTGATCGGAGAAGAGTCTCGATCATGTCTGCATAATTCACAAACCGTAGGGAGACACACTTAAGGATTCAATGTTATTTAGTAGATATGGTATGTGAGTAAGAGACCGAATGTTGTTTGGAGTCTCAGATTGGATCCAGGATATCATGAGGAGATCCAGAATGATTTGAAGCATAAGATTCATATAAGGAAAGTTCAATTCCGGGGTTCGAAAATGTTTTTGGTGTTTTCACCAAAAGCTTCTAGAAGGTTCTGGAAGGTCCACCACCCTGGGGGAAATGGGTACTTGGAATGTGCCATGATATTGTATTATGGTTGCATCATACCCAGGTCACTTGGCTGGGCAATGTGAAGAGAGAAATCAAACTCTAGTTTGAAAGTCAAACGCCAGTTTGAAAAAGTCAAATCGCAACATGATTGCGTAGTGGAGGGAGGAGAGGAAACCTAGTGGAGGAAGGTTTCCCTCCCTCCCAAGCCACCAGCCATGAAGAGAAGTTGGGGGAGGAATCCCCTCCCCCTTGCCGGCTCTCCCTCCCATAAAAGGAGGGGAAGGGCACCCCTTGCCCCACACCTTGAAACGCTAGGCCGGCTTCCCTCTAAACCGCCGCCGCCCTAGAGGCCCTTTAAAGTCGCCGCCACCTAGCACCTCCTAGCCGTCGGCCACCTCCAACCCCTTGGCCTATAAACCCTAGTTGCCAAGGTCCCTCTCTACTCCACCATACCCATTCCGGCTTAGGCGAAGCCCTACGGGATTTCCCCTCTACTTCCACCACCACACCGCCGTGCTGTTGGAATCGCGAGGAGAGATCTATAATCTCTGCTGCCTACTGGAACAAGGGAGAGGAAGGTCTTCATCGAGTACCGAACGTGTGACCGACTGCGGGAGCGCTGCCGGAACGCAGCGCCGGAAGGATTGTCTACGCGATCTTGAGATCGGCAAGTGTACAGCTACATCACCCACGAGAGATCCGTATCTCGTTAAACGCTTTGGATCTTTGAGGGTTAGTACTCTATCAACTCATTGCATTGATCTAGTAGATTAGATCTTGGCTTGTGTATGTTCATGCGATAGATTTTTTTTGTTTTCCATGCTACGAACCCCTACAGTGGTATCGGAGCCATGTCTATGCGTAGATCTGTTGCACGAGTAGAACACAATGGTTATTGTGGGCATTGATGCTTTTGTTGTCGATTACTTTTTGTGTACTTTGCATCTTGCGGGATGGTGTGATGAAGCGGGCCGGGCTAAACTTACATGACATCGTTCATGAGACTTGCTCCATACTCAACATGCAACTTGTATTGCATAAGTGGCTTCGCGGGTGTCTGTCTCTCCTACCATAGTGAAGATTCAATTTACAATGGGAACTTGACAATACTTGTATCAACATTGTGGTTCATGTTCGTAAGTTAGAATGGTTCTTATTCGAAAGCCCCAAACCACGTAAAACATGCAAAGAAAGTTAGAGGCATCTAACTTTGTTTTGCAGGGGTGTGATGTGATATGGCCATGATTGTGATTATATATGATGTATGCAATGATCCTTATTGTAAGTTGGCAACCAGCAGGAACCTTATGGTTGTCTTTAAATTTCGTTTAGACCTGTGTGTCTATTATTCAAAGTAGTTGTAATAGTTGATGATGGTGGACGACAACCATGGAGAGGCGCCATTGACCTTGACGCCACGCCAGTGATGATGGAGATCATGTTCGTGCTTGGATAAGAAGATTGAAGGCACAAGAAGAAAGGCCATATCATATCACATATTATGAATTGCATGTGATGTTAATCCTTTTATGCATCTTGTATTGCTTAGATCACGACGATAGCATTATAAGATGATCACTCTCACTAAATATCAAGTAATAAAGTGTTCATCCTTAGTAGGCACCGTTTCTAAGACTTATCGTTTTGAAGCACCACGTGACGATCGGGTCTGATAGATTCTACATATGCATGCAACGGGAGTAAGCCAGATTTGCTCAAGTGGATACTAAGGTTAACCTTGACAAGCCTAGCATGTACATACATGGTCTCGGAACACGGAATACCGAAAGGTAAAGCATGAGTCATATAGATCATATGATGAACATGTTGATTGTTCGCATTTGAAACTACATCATCTCTCGTGATGATCAGACTTGATGTAGTGGATTTGGTTCGTGTGATCACTAAAATAATGTGAGGGATATTGTTTTGAGTGGGAGTTCACCTAGTTAATTTAAGTATTAAATATGAACTCAATTTGTCATAAACTTAGTCTAAACTTTTGTAAATATGTTGTTGATAATGGCGGACCCTACCATCAATTTTAATGTGTTCCTAGAGAAAGAAAAGTTGAAAAACAATGGAAGCAACTTCACGGATTGGTTCTGCAATTTGAGGATTGTCCTCAATGCTGGTCAGTTGAACTATGTGTTGGATGCACCGCTAGGTGACCCACCTGTGGCTGTTGCTACCGATGAGGTGAAAAATGTTTACCTTGCTCAGAAGAATCAATACTCCACAGTTCAGTGTGCTATCTTGTATGGTTTGGAATCGAAGCTTCATAAAAGGTTTGAGAACTTTGACCCACATGATATTGTCTATGAACTCAAAATGATATTTGAGGCTCACATGGTAGTTGAGAGTTATGAAGCTTCTGAGAAGCTCTTTAACTGCAAGATGGAAGAGGGCAGTTTCGTTAGTGAGCACGTCCTCAAAATGTCTGGGCACGCCAATAAACTCCAAAGCTTGGGTATAGTGATTCCTAATGCATTGGGGATTCACCATGTCATCCAATCACTACCACCTAGTTACAAGAACTTTGTGATGAACTAACAACATGCAGCGCATGGATAAGCCGTTGCCAAAACTCTTCTCTATGTTGAAGTCTACGAAAGTGGAGATCAAGAAAGAGCACCAAATGTTGATGGTCAATAAGACCACCAATTTCAAGAAGCAAGGCAAGCCTAAGAAAAGAGGTAACTTCAAGAAGGGCGGAAATAAATCTGCTGCGCCTACAAAGAAGACCAAGGCTGGTCCTAAGGCTGATACTGAGTGCTTTTACTGCAAGGGCGAAGGTCACTAGAAGCGTAATTGCCCCAAGTACCTGGTAGATCTGAAGAACGACAACATCAAGAAGAAAGGTATATTCGATATACATGTTATTGATGTGTATCTTACTAGTAATCGTAGTAGTGCCTGAGTATTTGATACTGGTTTGGTTGCTCATATTTGTAAATCAAAACATGCGCTGCAGAATAAACGGAGACTAGCGAGAGACGAGGTGACGATGCGCGTTGGAAATGGCTCGAAGGTTGATGTGGTGGCTGTCGGCATGCTCCCTCTTCATCTACCATCGGGATTAGTTCTATACTTAAATAATTGTTA
This sequence comes from Avena longiglumis, assembly GCA_030063025.1. Classification (NCBI taxonomy): domain Eukaryota; kingdom Viridiplantae; phylum Streptophyta; class Magnoliopsida; order Poales; family Poaceae; genus Avena; species Avena longiglumis. Next base: position 476,514,157 of record CP125977.1, read on the forward strand.
TTTTGTGCCTGCGTTGAGAATGAACATTATATTAGGATCTTATTTATTGCGAGACAGTTACTTGTTTAAGTCTGAGAATAATGGTTGTTCGATTTATATGAGTAATATCTTTTATGGTCATGCACCTATGATAGATGGTTTATTCTTATTTAATATCGATCGTAGTGATACACATGTTCATAATATAGATGCTAAACATTTGAAATCGAATGATAATTCTACATACATGTGGCACTGTCGCCTTGGTCACATTGGAGTGAAGTGTATGGAGAAAGTCCATTCCGATTTACTTCTTGAATCACTTGATTTCGAATCACTTGGAAGATGCGAACCATGTCTGATGGGAAAAAATGACTAAGACTCCATTCTCTTGTATAATGGAGCGAGCTATGGACTTAATGGAAATCATAGATACCCATGTGTGTGGCCCAATGAGTGTGGCATCGCGTGGTGGTTATCGTTATGTTCTTACTTTCACGGATGACTTGAGTAGATATGGGTATATATATTTCATGAAACATAATTCCTAAACTTTTGAGAAGTTTAAGAAATTTCAAAGTGAAGTAGAGAATCAACATAACAAGAAGATTAAATTTCTACGATCTAATCGTGGAGGTGAATATCTAAGTTACGAGTTTAGCGAGCATTTGAAGAAATGCATAATACTTTCACAATTGACACCGCCGGGAACACCACAATGTAATGGTGTGTCCGTACATCGCAATCAAACTCTCTCAGATATGGTTCGTTCTATGATGTCTCTTACTGATTTACTGTTATCGTTTTGGGGTTATGCATTAGAAACAACTGCATTCACTTTAAATAGAGCACCATCTAAATCCATTGAAACGACACCGTATGAATTATGGTTTGGTAAGAAACATAAATTGTCGTTCCTTAAAGTTTGGGGTTGCGAAGCTTATGTAAAGAAGTTATAGCCTGACAAGCTTGAACCCAAAGTAGAAAAATGTGTCTTCATAGGATACCAGAAGGAAACTATTGGGTATACCTTCTATCATAGACCCGAAGGCAAAATCTTCGTTGCCAAGAATGGATCCTTTCTCGAGAAGGAGTTTCTTTCGAAAGAAGTGACTGGAAGGAAAGTAGAACTCGACGAGGTTGTTGAACCTTCTCTCGGATTTGAGAGTAGCGCAACACCGAAAGATTTTCCTGTGGCGCCTGCACCAATAAGATAGGAAGCTAATGATAATGATCATGAAACTTCGAACAAAGTTACTACTGAACCTCGTAGGTCAACGAGGACTCGTACTGCTCCTGATTGGTATGATCCTGTTATGAGTGTCATGTTGGTGGACAACACCGACGACCCTGCGACATATGAGGAAGCGATGATGAGCCTAGATTCCATCCAATGGCAAGAAGACATGAAATACAAGATTGGATCCATGTACGAAAACCAAGTATGGACTTTGGTGGACTTACCGGATGGACGGAAGGCTATCAAGAACAAAAGGATTTTCAAGAAGAAAACAAATGTTGATGGTAATGTAACCATCTATAAAGCTCGACTTGTCGCGAAAGGTCTCTGACAAATTCAAGGAGTTTACTACGATGAGACTTTCTCACCGGTAGAGAAGCTAAAGTCTGTGAGGATTTTGTTAGCAATCGCTGCATATTACGATTATGAGATATGGCAGATGGATGTCAAAATGACATTCCTCAATGGAGACATTGATGAAGAGTTGTATATGGTACAACCCAAAGGTTTTGTCGATCCTAAAGATGCTAACGAGGTATGCAAACTTCAACGATCCATTTTTGGATTGAAGCAAGCATCCTGAAGTTAGAATCAACGTTTTGATAAGGTAATCAAAAGCTTTGTATTTATACGAACTTATGGAGAAGCTTGTATTCACAAGAAAGTGAGTGGGAGCTCTGTAGCATTCCTAGTACTATATGTGTATGACATATTTTTGATTGGGAATGATATAGAACTTCTTAAAAGTGTCAAAGATTATTTGAATAATATTTTTTCAATGAAGGATATTGGCAAAGCTGCTTATATATTAGGCATAAAGATTTATAGATATAGATCAAGACGCTTAATAGCGCTTTCACAAAGTACATATTTGGACAAGATTCTAAAGAGGTTTGGAATGGAATATAGCAAGAAAGGGTTCTTTCCCATGTTTCCCAATATAATCTTGAGTAAGACTCAAAGTACCACTACGGCAGAAGACAGAGAGAAGATGAACAAAACTCCCTATGCATCAGCCATAGGATCTATCATGTATGCCATGCTATGTAAAAGATTATATATTGCATATGCTGTTAGTTTAACTAGCAGATATCAAAGTGATCCAGGAGTAGATCACTGGATAGCGGTCAAAAATATCCTAAAGTACTTGAGAAGTACTATGGATATGGTTCTTTCTTATGGAGGTGATGAACAACTCGTTGTAAACGGTTACACCGATGCTAGTTGGAACACCGATCCGGATGATTCTAAATCACAATATGGATACGTATTTACTTTGAATGGTGCAACAGTGAGATGGAGGAGTGCTAAGAAAAGCGTTGTGGAGAGATCTTCAACTGAATCAGAATACATAGCTTCTTCGAAGGCTTCACAAGAGGCGATATGGATGAAGGAGTTCATTATGGAGCTTGGTGTGGTTCCTAGTGCGTCGGACACAATGTCCATCTACTGTCACAACATGGATGCCATAGCCAATTCATAGGAGCCAAGGTCACATAAGAAGCTGAAGCATATCAAGCTATGTTTTCATGCAATTCACCAGCATGTCCAAGATGGTGACATAAAGATTTGCAAAGTACACATAGATCTGAATGTGGAAGATTCGTTGACTAAACCTCTCCCTAGGGTAAAACATGACCAACACCAGAACGCCATGGGTGTTAGGTATATTACCATGTAATCTAGATTATTGTCTCTAGTGCAAGTGGGAGACTATTGGAGATATCCGCAAGAGGCAATAATAAAAGTAGTTATTATTATATCTTTGTGTTTATGATAAATGTTTACATCCCATGATATAATTGTATTAATCGGAACCTTTAATACTTGTGTGATTTTTAAACATAAAAGAGTCCCTAGTAAAGCCTCTTGTTAAACTAGCTTGTTGATTAATCGATGATCATGGTTTCCTGATCATGAGCATTTGATGTTATTAATAACAAGGTCATATCATTAGGAGAATGATGTGATGGACATACTCCTATACTTAAGCGTAACATAAGATCAAGTCATTTAAAATAGTTCACTTGCTATAAGCTTTCAGATACATAGTAACCTAAATCCTTCGACCATGAGATCATGTTAATCACCATCACCGGATGGATTCTTTGATGACATCAAACACCACTTCGTAAATGGGTGGTTATAAAGGTGGCGCTAAGTATTCTAAAAGTATATGTTGGGGCACATGTATCAAGAGTGAGATTTGAACATCCATATGACAGATAGATATACTCTAGGACCTCTCAGTGGAATGTCATCCAGTTGGCTTGCAAGCATATGACTAGCTCACAAGGGATCACATATCACAGGAACAAGGTTGAACTAGGTATGCAGAGATACCGACGATCAAACCTCGGATAAGTAAAGTATCATGAGACAAAGGGAAATTGGTATCGTATGTAAATGGTTCATTCGATCACGAACTAATCATAGAAATATGTGGTAGCCATATGATTTTTTAGATTCCTCTGTTGGTTATTGATCGGAGAAGAGTCTCGATCATGTTTGCATAATTCATGAACCGTAGGGAGACACACTTAAGGATTCGATGTTATTTAGTAAATATGGAATGTGAGTAAGATACCGAATGTTGTTCAGAGTCTCGGATAGGATCCGGGATATCATGAGGAGATCCGAAATGATTGGAATATTAAGATTCATATAAGGAAAGTCCAATTTCGGGGTTCGGAAATGTTTTCGGTGTTTTCACCGGAAGCTTCTAGAAGGTCCACCACCCTGGGGGGAATGGGTACTTGGAATGTGCCATGATATTGTATTATGGTTGCATCATACCCTGGATCACTTGGCTAGGCAATGGGAAGAAAGAAATCAAACTCTAGTTTGAAAGTCAAACGCCAGTTTGAAAAAGTCAAATCCCAACATGATTGCCTAGTGGAGGGAGGAGAGGAATCCTAGTGGAGGAAGGTTTCCCTCCTCCCAAGCCGTCGTCCATGAAGATGTAAGACCCCACCTTTATAAAGGTAAATGTCCCTGGGATTGCAATGCTAGTCCCTGGATCAAATGCTAGCATCCACAGTTTAAGATGAAGTACACAGAAACAAAGGTCATTATTACATCATCATTCCAGAGATAACATAGTCTTTTACAACTCCATAGCCATAGGCTAGTACAAGAGTTTAACTTAACAACGTAAATAAAATTCTTCATCTTCATGTGCCACATGCAAGCATGTTGAGTGTAGACTCATAACCCTAATCCTCATCAGAGTAACCTGCAACATCACAAGTTACAACCATAGTGGGTCAATACATTGGAATAGTATTGGCAAGTGATACCTTAGTAGAATAATAGTTTCTAGCCTCTACATGAATTTAGCTAAGTGTAGCTTAGGATTGCTTTGCTCAAAATAGGTTTTACCTATCAGTTGAAAACACTAAGTTTTTGTTTGGCAAAAACTCCCAAGGAACCACCAATAGACATTGGTGAACCTTTACCCTTGTTCAACCACAAGTTTTTAACTTAGAAATTGGGATGAGGAGATTCTTGATAGCTTCCATCTCTTGATGCTCAAATTGTCCATTGTCGGGGACACGACTATGTACTTAGATTCTTCCTTCTCGAGAAGTGGTGCACTTTCCCCACAAGACTCGACATGCATCGAGACAAGACCTTTCAGAACCTTTCCCTTAGACCAAAATGGACGCGCTCCAAACCTATCACCCCCTACCACCAACTGTCCATTTGGCTAAGTTATTGCAACCTATATGATCCAGGTAGAGCCCATATTGCCATGTGGCTGCACTACAAGCTTCTTAACATATGGCATCTCAAATCCCTTTGTTCCTGGGTGGGTTTCCACAAGTTTGATACAGAAGGTAGACCTTAGATATGGGCCTTGTGTAACCACTCAACATAAACGAAACATACCATGCCACCCAGGTGTTTCATTCACTTAGTTGTTTTATTAAGCAAAACTCAAGTCAAAGACTTAGCAATATTTTTCAATAGCATGTATATATATTACTCCCTTGGTTCTTACTATCTAGGCTAAGCATGGCAATAACAAGTATCTTAACTTAGAGAAAAATACTAACAATTCTACAACTACTAGGATTTCCCAAGCATAGCATATAGATACTTAGCAAAATTATCATGCAAGCCCTATACAAATTATCACTAATGCATAGTCAAAATATTGGGACAAAAATATGAATCACCACTTGCCTTGGTAGTTGGGGGAGTAACAACAATCCTCACAATCACAATCACCACTAGCACCAAAATCTACACATAAAATGATAGCACCAAATTCATATTTTAAATAATCAAGCAAAAATATATGAATGCATGCAAATGCCATGTGATGATTTTTCTAAACTAAACAAGACAAGTAAACAATACTGAATCACTAAACTAAACAATTACACACAAAATAAATTTAATTTGGCTTTTAAAACATTTTCCAAATAATTTTTATACACAAAATAGGCCTACAAATGTATCTGCATAAAATTCTATTTTAACGGAAGCAAAATACAAAACCAAGCCCACATATGTGTAGGTTTATTTTTGTGATTCCATTGATATATTATTTGAATTTTTTAGATAAACAGAACAAAAGTTATTGAATTTACAAGTTTAATCATCTAATTAAATCAAATCTAAATTTTAAAACGAAAACCCTGACACGCGGCAGCGTCTGATTGGCGCGTACCGGTTTGCTATGGATCACGCGTACGCGCCATTGGATCTAATTAAATCCAACGCTCCACATCAAAACTTACCCCTTCGCATCTGATCTATTCTACACCGCTAGATCTAAGATCTAAGGCTCAGATCTATGTGTACCCCTTTGCGGGATGATCTAATCGCATCCGCTGGATCCACATCCAGCGGACCACATCGCTCTGACCATTCGCGGGCGGTATAAATGGCCACCACGGCGGCTGCGCGTCTGCCGGTGATGTTCCGGCGAGACTAGAGGGCAAAGGCGAGGGTGCTGGTGCTTACCGAGGTCGTGGAGACACGACGAAGCTCAACGTGCAGGTGGACGGGGTCGGGGCGCACGGACACGACGTGGATTCCTTGTCGGAGTTGCGGGCGGCTTCGGGTGTGCTCTGTCATCGATGTTGGTGGTGCTAGAAGGCACGGAAAAGGAAAAGGAGGGCGGCGTTAGACGCGTACTGAAGCTGCGAGTGTGCGAGCATGAATTAGAGAGGAAGGGGAAGGCTAGGTTTACCGTGTGTGCTCGTCGGAGTTAAGCACTTCTTCAGGCACACGCAATCGTTGACGTTGGCGACGTTCTGGATTGCGCTAGCACATACCAGGAGTGTTAGGAGATGCGCAGGGATGCAACAAACACGTTAGCAAGACCAGGAGGCAAGGGGTGGGGAGTTCTCACCGGATTTTTCTGCCGGAGATGCTCGGTACCGCGGCGGAGTGAGGTCGAATGTGGGTAGCCTGGTGGCTCTCTGTGGGTGTGGCTTGAGGGGAAATGAGCGGAAGGAGGAGGGATTAAGTAGCCGGGGCGAGAGAGGGAATTATGCCGGCGTTAACTCGCAATCAAGCACATAATCAATCGGGGAAACACCGGCGGCGGTGCTGGTCGCGGCGTGATTTTGGGGACGAAGATGACTTGGCGTGTGGGGCCAAGTCGTCAGTGAGAGGGGGGTACGGGAGTAAGTGAAAAACAGAGAGGGGTGGGGGTTTCCCGGGTGGGCTTGCTAGGCTGGCTTGTTGGGCCACGGGTGTGTTGGGCTAGTTAGTTAGCTAGGTTTAATTTTTTTCTCCTTTTCTCTTTTTCTTTTTTAGTTTTGATTTTCTGGTTTGAATTTGAATGAGTGTTTCAAATCTGTTTCAATTTGAATTTCTTTTAGAATTTTATTCTGTGTTTCTTGTGTCCAAGGATGTGTAAAACATCATCTTATACTCAAAAACCATTTTGAGTTTGAAAATAAATATAAAACCATGCCTTTAATAAAATAATGATAATAGGCATAAAGATGGTTTTATGTTTGAATTGTTTTGAATTTTTTTGTGTGGGCTTTGTATTTACTTTCCAATCATTACTGATCAAATCCTAATCATATTTAGAAAGTAAAATATAAACCTTGCCTTACTTGGATAAGTAATAGGCAAAATATGGTTTCTTATGTTGAAAATTCATTTGAAAAGATCAAATGCTTGTGAATGCATGAATGCTATGCAAACTTTATAAATCATGATTTTTGGGACGTTATAGAAGAGGAGTTAGGGAAGGACTCCCCTCCCCCTTGCCGCCTCTCCCTCCCATAAAAGTAGGGAAGGGGCACCCCCTTGCCCCACACCTTGAAACCCTAGGCCGGCTGCCCTCTAAACCGCCGCTGTCGCCCTAGAGCCCCTCTAAAGTCGCCGCCTAGCACCCCCTATTTGTCGGCCACCTCCAACCCCTTGGCTTCTAAACCCTAGTTGCCAAGGACCCTCTCTACTCCACCATACCCACTCCGGCTTAGGCAAATCCCTGCGGGATTTCCCTTCTACTTCCACCACCACACCGTCGTGCTGTTGGAATCGCGAGGAGAGATCTACAAACTCCGTTGCCTGCTGGAACAAGGGGGATGAAGGTCTTCATCAAGTATCGAATGTGTGACCGACTGCGAGAGTGCTGCCGGAACATAGCGCAGGAAGGATCGTCTACATGATCTTGAGATCGGCAAGTGAACGACTACATCACCCACAAGAGATCCATATCTCGTTAAATGCTTAAGATCTTCGAGGGTTATTACTCTATCAACTCGTTGCACCGATCTAGTAGCTTATATCTTGGCTTGTGTGTGTTCATGCGATTGATTTTTTTTCCATGCACGAACCCCTACAGCTCTCGCCTAGTTGCATATATAGAGAACCTACTATGTGTCTAGGCTTAAAATTGAAAAATAGTGAAAATTTGAGTAGAGCCTATTCACCCCCTCTAGTCGCTCATACCGATCTTTCACTTGTCTACTCTCTTTTTAAGTTGTGGTGATCATAAAACAATTCATCCGTGATAAATATGCATGGAACTTATATATGTGTATATAAGCATTCATATGGGCATCATGTCCTAACATAGAGATGAACCACATCTCTCTTATGCTCCTCAAGAAAGGGAAACTCCATTCAATATTGAATTAAGAACAAATCAGAGTATAACTTTAAGTAATATGACATGATGTTTGAAATACAAATATGCTACCTTGATCTAACAAGATTATCTCACTGTCACATGATAATTATAGAATACAAATAATACTCCCTTCGTTCCAAAATATAAAGTTCCTAAGGATTAGTCAAAAATTAACATTTTCTAAGTTTGACCAAGTTTATACACAAAAATATAACATTTACAATATTGAATCAATATAAATAGATTCACCATAAAATATATTTTACTAATGTGTCCATTTAGTATTGTAGATGTAGATTTTTTCCTCAATATTTGGTTAAAGTTAGTAAGGTTTGACTTTAGAAAAATCCTTAGGCGTATTATATTTTTGGGATGGATTAAATAATATACTAGAAGGACACACATACTAAACAAAAATTACTTACCATCTTTGAAAATATTATCATTTCTACCATTTAACTTGGATTATACAACACATTCCCACCAAATAACAGATATTAAGTTTGCATTCCTTGTAGGTACTTTCTTGCAGTGACTCATCCTATATTGGACCATGAGATACCATACCATGCTCCTAGATTGCGACAGATCTGAGACCTGCACTAGTAGAAAACAGGACACTAGTCCCGGATTGTAAGTGTTGCCTGTCAAAACCCACCGGCGAGCAGCGACGAGCAACACGAAGAGCCGGGAGGCTCCCAGAACTGCTGGTGGGCCCTGGTCCCTCGGGCAACGGCCCGCAAAACTCCGGCACACGTCCTGGCTTGGTTCAAGGGCGTGCCACGACCTATACCGTCAGAAGGTGATGGATTGTTTCGATCAGTTTCTGCATGGTAAACAAGTATCGTAAATTCGAGCCGTGACGGCTCCCGGGTTTCCACAGAATCGGCTCTGGAGCCGATTGTCCCATGGTTCGCATTAGATCTACGATAACATGGGGTTTTGCTTCATCAATATAAGTTAAATCGATCTACGGTTTAACGTTTTCACCACGTAATTGGAACGTCCTACACGTGGTGAGCCTGGTAGATACAAAAGATAATGGAAAACTAACCCTAGAGAAGGCCTAACAACCTACGTGAAGTCAATTCCCGGAACAACTCCTCTCGAATTAGCAAACCCTACCCTCACGTACTACTGGATCGTTCAACCCGTTTGCAAGGCCTGACTACGTGGATATCAAACTAAACCTTGGAAAACAAGGCATAACTATAACGGATCAAATCAACTGAAATAAAGATGAAGCAAGATGCTACCCTTATACCCGGGAAAAGGTGCAAAGGTAGCGAGGTAACTAGAGGTAGCATAACTTAACAAATCATAGTGAAAAGTACCGATGCTAACCTAAACAAATCTATGATAATAGTATTACTCGCCATCAACAAGGCTTCAGTACGAGTAACACCAAATAACGCATAAGCAGATACTGCCTAGATCGCAAGATGCGATCTAGGCAGCATATTTACCCCGAAAGAAACCCTAGAAACAAGGGGTGGCGATGCGCCGAGATTGTGTTTGTTGTGAACGTGATTGTCCTCTTTTTCTCAATAACCTTAGGTACATATTTATAGTCCGGAGACTTTCTATCTTTGGAATAACTCTACAACTCTACCTCTTATCTAAACCGAAACGGAATCTACTACAATATACAGATACACGGGCAATTTAGCCCAAATCCACGCACAAGGCCGATTCAACAACACGTTGCATATATGTATCTTCCAAGCCCATCTTGATTACGGCCCATCTCCTCCTTTGGCCAAAATATGGCGATAACACATGCCCCCATGGTTTTGGCAATAATAATTCCAAAACCACTCTTTTTTTCTTTTATCGGGTTACGCGTTGCAGAGCAGAATCGTCACGCCACCCCTTTATTTAAATTCATCTGAGCAATTTACAGTCCCCATCTTCCTCCAGCAGCCAAAAAACCCTCTTCCTCCGCCGAAAAAACCCTCTTCCTCCGCCATGGCCTCCTCTTCTGTGGCATCCCACAAAACCACTATTAGAAAATCGCGTTGAATTTGTGCATTGCATCGTCGTCATCATGTATTGTTTGTCGAAAACTAATTTCGAAAACCTATTTTGTTTTCTAAAACGCCCCGTCTTCCATTTAAACGCCAAAACCCCGGATGTTCCGGATAATTTGTTTGTCTAAAACTAGTTATAAAAGCTATTTGAAAATAAATAAAATATTAAATTATTTTAAATAGGGGCAGTCGAACGGGCCGATTGACCGATCGACCACCCCAGAAACTAAAACGGTCCACCCAAACCAGCCCCAGACAAATCCTAAGGCTACCCGAAAACCTACCCACACCCCCTGGCCACATCACCCCACCCAATGGCTAGTCGCCACCTCATCTCTCTCCCTCCCTCCTCCACTCACCCTCCGCCACGTCACCCCCAGCCCCTCTCCCCTTTTTCCTCTCTCTCTCACCCTCTCAGCTCACCCCCCACGCAGCCTCCCTTTTCCCCGCGTGGCCCCCACCAGCCAGCCACGCACTCCACGCACACGCACGCCAGCGCGCAGCCCAGCCCCACCCTGGCCCACGGCCCTGCAGACGCACCCGCTCCCCACAGCGCGGCCTGCGCCAGCATCGCCGGCAGCGCTCGCGACCGCCACACGCCCACCTCCCCTCCTCCCACTGACCCTCTGGCCCCACCGCGTGGCCCCTCTCCCCGCGTCCCCCAACCTCCTTCCACCCCGTCCCCCGCGCCTGTGACCTCCCTCTCTTCCTCCTTGCTCCCTCTCCCTTCCTTGGCGCCCTTGCAAGCTCCCTCCGGGCCGCTTCGCCATGAGCCCCTCGCCGCTGCAGCCACCACCGCCGGCCGCTTCCGTCCGCCGCCGACGCGTCGCCTGACCCGGCGCCGCTGGCGTCAGCCCGCCATTCCAGCGTTGCAGCGCTCGCCGCCGCACCTTTCCGACCCATTGCTCCGGCCCGCGCCTCCTCCGTCCACCGCAGCACCTCGCCGTGTCCGGCGCCCACCTCGCGTTCCCGCTGCACCGACCCTCTCGGCCTCCCCCTCCGCCTTGCAGCACTTCACCCGCCTCCCTGCTGCCTCCCTCCCGCGTGCCGCCCGCGTCTGCTCAAGCGCCTCCACTCGCGGGCCCCCTCCGCCGTCTGCCCGCTCCGCGACCCGCCTGCCCGCGACACTCCGCCCGCCGCGCCAGAACCAACGCCGTTCCCTCTCCGTCGACAAGCCCGCCCGGCCGAGCTCGCCATCCTCACAGCCGCCGCTGCCAGAGCCTTCACACCGGAGTCCCCATCGCGGGACGCCCTGACCTCGTCCGCCGCAGCCGTCGCCAGCGGGTCTTGCTTCGTCGGTCCGCGTCGCCGAGCCAACCTTGCCCCCAAGCTGCACCGCCTCCGGCCCTCGCTGCCTCCTCCGCGGAAGAACCCTCCGAGCGAGCCCGCTGCCCCGGATCTGCCCCGAGCAGCCGCCGTCGCCGGCGTCGCCAAGGTCGCCCCGTCCAGCCCCTGCGTGGTGCTCGTGCGTGTTTGCGTTGGTGCTTGTGTGTGCTGTACCAAGACCCGTCCCCGAAGGCCTCCAACAGGAACCACAAGAGCTGCATCACGGACGCGTCACGGTTTTCGGTGGAACCCTCAAATGCAAGTCCGCCTCACGAACCCCGGAGACCAAGCCTCGACACCCCGAACCCGAGCGCCAAGGCCCGACCCTGAAGATCGCCAAGAACGCCCCCGGTACCGGACAAGTTCGCCATCGATCTCGAGGACCCGACAAGACCGTCGTGACGACAAGAACGGCATCGGCCCGGAAGAAGCCGATGTGCCCTGACACCGACACAAGTTCTGCTCCCAGGACACCGAGACACGATGCGACAAGTACTTCATCCCGAACGCCATGATCGTCGACTTGGCCCAACCATCGCGAATGCGCAGACCCTAACCCCGGAGTTCGAGAACGACCTCGTCAGAACCCTGAGACCGACCCTGACCCCCGGATCCCCAAGATCGTCGAGACCCCTAATGTGTGAACCCCTTATCCGAGAACCCTATTCTATAATATAATAACAATTGATGCATATTGAAATGTCATACTTGCGTGCATAATCATGTGGTTTGGGGGCCTTATGCCGATTCACCTAATAATTAAATATGGGGCCCATATGCGGGCAAATCTAGTCTCATATTGGCCTCATTTAAATTGGTGTAGCGCACCCGGTACTATCTTCTGCCATGTTAAACAACATTTAAAATTGCGGGGTATCTAAACAACAGGCACCTATTAACTAATTGTCGGACCCCGGTTCCGCTTAATATGATCTAATTGCATCGCACCTTTGCCATGTCATGCATCACACATGCATCATGCCGATCTTCTGCCGTAATCTTAAATATTGCATCCGGTGTTTATTCTAGTGTTTTGCTTCTTCGCGGATAAGGCCGTTGAGTTGATGTGAGCTTCGCCCCGATCTTCTGTCGAACCTTCGACAATGTTTTCAGGCGAGCATCTCCCCCTTTCTACCTATCTTACTTTTATAGTCTTTATTCCCTCCTGTTGATCTATTGCTACCTGTGTTGCGATGCTTTAGTTTCCGTACCTGTGATATACCGTGCAGCCCTATATTGCCTTGGACACACCCTATTACCTGTTGCTTGGTAGATAGTTGGACTTGCGCGTCGTAGTTGCTTGCTCAAGTGCTGATGTGTGTCGTCATATGCCACAGTTGCTGATGTATTGCCGCATGTTGATGTTGGAGATGATTCTAGTTTTACTTATCGTCACTTTAATTTCTGTTTAACAACTAAAATTGAATAAGCAGAGGCATCGGTGGGTGATAGAAAATATTTGGTTTCCGAACGCCCACTTGTGTCCCGTAAGACCCCGAGTACTTGATACCTGTTCCTTGATTTATCGCGCTATCCACATCCGGAGGTATATGGGCCCCACAGCCGAGCTTGATTCCGTCTTATTTCTTGGGGCCACAAACTAGTTTGAGGTTTTATTTACTATCCTGTACTTATGCCATGCTACTTTCAGTATTTAAATTGTGCGGAGCACACTGTCTGTTAGGATCGGGACACGATTCGCGGTGTCGACAAGCCCAGCCACACTTTCGGGTTCCCGATCGTTCACCGTCTACCCAAACCTTGAGCCCGTCTCGAGTCACCGTTCGCTATGGATCTACTTAAGGGGTGGCCCCCTGAAATATTTCTGAATCTTGTGATTGTTCAGTCGTGAAAGCCTCGTTGGGTTTTGATTTGGTTTTTCCGAGGCTGATCGAGCGTGTGTTGCTATTGGTGCACCCTGGCCGGGTAAAACTTTCTGAAAGCCGTGTCCGCGGATATGGACGACTTGGAGCACAGTATCTCGATCATAGACAAGCATAACTAAAGTTTACTGCTATAAATTTGACTTATCATGACTAGTAATCAGCTTCACTATAACGGAATGGCTAATAATACTGCCCACAATTGCTTGTTTGGTTGTCGCTTGCGACAATTGTACCTGACTAGTAAATCTTGCAACTACAACGGAATGGCTGAAATAAAGTACCAACAACTGCTGGGTTTTTGGGTTATCTCATGATAAATGTATCTGACTAGTAAGTGTTGCCACTATCACGGAATGGTTAACTAAAAGTGCCCACTGTTTACTTTATCAGGATGCTTATCTAAACCTGACTAGTAATTGCTGCAACGATAACTGAATAAATAAAACTGCCAACGGTGTGAGTTCCTCGGTTGACTTCCTCGTTTGGTCTCGAGGGGGAAACACCAGGATGGGTTTGTTTGGTGTTAGCCTCAGGTTGGATACGGTTAGGTCATTCTCATCCCTCTCTGATACCCGCCAGATGTATCGAGTCTCTATAGGTTGTTTAGTGCATGCTGCCGCTGCCGCTTCAGTCCACCATACCTATGTAGGCGAGGACCGCCGAATTCTAGCCTCGCCGTGCTTGGCCTCGATCGACGCCTCTTTTTTCCTTTGCCCTTTGTCGGCACCCCTTTGTTTAAGCAGGTTTTGAGATCGACGCCGTTAGCGGGGTTACCCTTCCGGCTTGGCAGGGTTATGGACGCTTGGTTATTCTTCGTGGCTCTTAGCCCCATTTGCATCTTGTCCGTAGCTGGACGCCTATCGTTTTCAAGGTGATTTGGATCTTTGCATATTATATTCGTATTCTTGACTCTTGAGTCAGTTATTTATATTCTGCCTGGGTCCCATCGAGGACTGTTGTGTAATGTTATTACTTCGTTTTCCACCCGCACGAAAGTGCCTGGTGGGCACCTTTGAATCATTTCTATGCGGGTTTGGCGAATTTTGCTCAAACTTGCATAGGTCCGATTCTGAGGGTGTTACATCTTCTTCCGCCCTTTCCTCCCAGTCTTCCAACACCATTAGCGACCGGGAGCCGACGCCGGAGCACCCGCCCACGGCAGAGTACGAGACTCTCGCCCCACAATGGTGGGACGAGAGGGATTGGGATTTCGCCGCTTGGTCGGTGGACGACGCGTCCCTGACTGACGGCGAGGAAGGCCTCCAGTTCCTGGTCGACGGGGAACTGGAGATGGAGAGCTCCGACGACGCCTGGTCCTGGGATGGCGTCGAATCCTCCGAGGAGGAGGAGTCTGAGGAGGATACCTCCTCCGACGAGTACCCGCCGGTGAAGCGCTTCCGCGCCGGGTCCAGCGAGGACACCGAAGACGACGATGAGGACGAGGAGGCCCCCGCTGGCATCTTCAACAGCAGCAGCGAAGACGACGCCGGCAGCAGCGCTGATGACAGCGAACAAGACGACGGCGAAGACAGTGGCGACGACATCGGCCTCTAGATTAGGAACTAGTAGTAGTAGTAGATTTCCTTTTGTAAGCAATCAGCTCCACTGTAAATAATCGTCTTTTGCATGAACGAAGATTGCTTTTCCAACTCGAAGATTTCTTTTCCGACCCAATTTCGCCGATAGTCAAAATAGGTCGATGCTCCAGAAGCCAATAATACTGTATCGGCTTTCACCACAATGCGCTCATACAGTCAACCAAGTCAAAGCTCAAAGAGCCGATGGTAAAACATCGGCTTTCCCAAAAACTTTGACAAGGTCAAATTTGGTCGCGTACTTAAACAAATCTGAGCGGCCACTTTCCAGTTTCAAACGGTAGCCTGCGACCTTCTTCAAAAAAAGGGCGACCCAGATCTCCAATTGCTCACCGATCAGATCGAGCCCATAGCGACAAGATCCCTCGATCCCCAACCGCATAGACCCATCTCCGCCGGCAAACCAGATGGCGGAATCGTCCAACACCAACCCAGCGGTCTCTGGTCTGAAGGTACGCCTACTCCTCGCAGTCTGAACACGATGCTAGAATTAATGGCAAACACCTGAATTAATGCTTTATTCCACCATTAAAATTTTTAGGTTTCAGACATCCTGCTGCCACATCCTTCTCTCCCAAATTCTCTCTGTCTTGGCCCCGCATGAATCTAGTCCTGCCCATCTCGATCTCTTGCGAAGCAAACAGAATCCCTTCGTAAGCCAAGACCTAGATTTGAACTGTTGGGCCGCTTGAGCCTGGCCTAATCCCCGAACATTGGGTCTCTTGGTTCAAGAGGTAGCTAGAGCTTACCAATCCCAATGGGAAACCACGGAATAGCCGATGCCTTGCATTTGTCATTGTCTTCCTTGAGAAACATGAATCTTCTAAAACCATCGGCTACTTCAGTCCGACGCTCAATTGCTTTATGTTCGGTCACGGCCCCATGACACCAACTCATTAGACGTGGTGATGATTACTCGGTCTGGATGTTACATCACCCAGCCCTCCGCTTTAAGTGACCAAAGTCCCCTACAAGTGTCTTCCAAAAGCATCGCATTTAACTGGGTGCCTACCTCCAACGCCATATGAAAACTAAAGGCCACACACGGAGAAAGAACACATGCCTTTCTCAACTTCCTGGAACATTTCATATTCGTGGCCCTTCCCTTGCTCCAACCAAGAATTATCTCTCTTTGGCTCACGAGCTTGCCAAAGGCACTCAACTTGGCAAACTGTTCCTTGGAGAGGTCTATCGATATCTCCGATTGATGTCTCAAACTATTCTCCGCATAGCAACAAAACAGAGGTCCTTGGTGGTTCATTCAGCTATGGGCTCACCTGTATTTCAAAACCACGTCCCAAACTTCCCCTTTTGGCGAGTTGCACCTTTCCGGATGTCAAGGAAGCGATCGATGCACCAGCTACGGCCAGCTTTGTATAGGCTACCGGTAGTAAACTGATCCCTCAGAAGCATCCAAGTGGTTCAGCACTTTCTTTCAAGGCAGACAATCCTATCTTCTTTCCTTACATGGAGGAATCGGAACATTTTGAAAATCCACTCTCCTTGAGCTAGACAATTTTGTTGATGACACCAGACTTTCGGCTCTTTTCCACTGTGATCCGTCTGTTTCCTTCCGGTTGGCATGAGCACATCCAGCAGATTAATCAAGCACGGTATGAATTCTACCAGCCGGTCGTAGTGGCTCGGCAATTTGGCCTTGGACAAGTACCTCCCCATTTCTTTCTCCACCATCTTACAGAGAGCAGAGCCGACCTGCCTGATCCTCTCACCAGTCAAAGGTGTTATTCCTTCTTCGATGCTCTGACCATCCCAATTCCTAACGAACTCACCTTCGCCTCATCAACCGATGGCTTTGAAGACTGGTGGTCGATGTGGAAGACTCACGCCTTCAGGAGAGCTCTGGGACCGTTGCTGAAACAGCTCGATGCTGACTATGATATCCCCGTGGAACAGGTACCACTATTTGTAAATTTTCTTGATGCAGCTCACAAATGATTCTTCTACTAACCCACTCTTTCCCTTTGCAGCAACAAGATGGCCCTGAACCTACGCACAGTGATGGCTCCCCCTTCGAGTTCTTTCCGCCAGCTCCTGTGGTTCTTTTCTGCAAAAACTCGCCACCTTTGAAAAAGGTCATGATGCAGAACCAGCCGATATCACCACAATCGGCTTCCAACAACCAAGCAACTCCTAAGTCAGCTGCCCCTCGAGTTCCAACTAAAACAAGAACGATGGTGAGGAAGGTAGCTGCCAGGAAGACCTTGAAGCGCCGGAGCCCTTCTCCAGAAAGCTCGCATGTAGGCTGATCCATGCCTTGGTTGATCTTTCTCATTCTTCCATTCTTGCAGACATGCTCGTGCTTACTAGCTCTCCTTCTCTCGTAGGCTTCCGTCGAAGACACCTCCAGCGAGGACACTCAAACCAATCGAGGAGAATTGGGCCCAACAGACTCCGAGAGGACCATTACACCGAGCCAGCCAGATTTACCACCATCGGCTTCAGAAAAGGTCGGTTCGAACTCGCCCCCGAGCACCAACGAGGCGGGGCCACCGTGAGTCCCAAGAGGGCTCGCAAGGACTCAAAACTTCTTCGTCGAGCCGGAGGTTTCAAAAATCATCACCCTTCATGCTCGCCACTTGTTTCCTTTTATCCGCCAATTCATCATTATTTACATCGCTAAACACCTTCCATGTAGACGATCGACGCTCTAGTGGAAAGCCGGGCAAGGCCGATGCCTTTAGCCAAGCCGGATCTAGCAATCCTCAAGGTGCAGATGAACGGCTACCACTTTGGCCAAGCCCCAAAGAACCACACAAGCCGATTGTCTCCATCCGCTATCCCCTCGACCTTAGGAGAGGTACGTTAGCTTTTTTCGGCTCATCCTTGCACGTTGGACGCATACTGACGCCTTTCCAGGCTGCCAGGGTTGTGACATTTCAGGCTTGCTGACGTTCGACCCTGAATCCATCGAACCAACTCCCTCATGCCCGATGAACCACGAGCCGGCTGTTCCACCTTAATTCCAGCGTCTTAAAGCCCTTTGTCCTCCCCGATCGAAGAGTTGATCGAGGGTTCGAGGAAGTGAAGAGCGTTCTTGAAATCAAAGACCAACTCCCCAGAGCATTGCAGGTGAAGCTTTGGCCAGTTGTAACTCGTGTTTCTACGGGTCAAGGGTGAAGTTAGCTCGTGAGAGGATCGATCTGCGCCCAACTTCCACGAAGGCCAATCGCAGCATGATGTCGCAGCTCAACAAGAAGAAGGCGTCTCGATGCCAAACGACACCTCACGATCACGAGCTCGCATCCTTGAAAAGGGAGTTGGAAGATCTTGAAGAGAAGGTCCGGGCGACTAAACAGCTCATTCGCGACAAGGAAGAATCCATCGCCCGCTCCCAAGACGAAGCAGAAAGCCTCAAATCTCAACTGAAGACCGATCTGGCAGAAATACGTGCCCTGAACAAGCAGCTAGTGACGGGCAAGGACGAAGATGACGAAGCCGAGATCGCCGAGGTGGATCGTGTCCGTGCTGACGCCCTCCACGCCTTCGAGACATTTCTTCAGTAGCTCGTTTATGTAACCTGGCACCTGCTTGTAACAGTTTGAACCTCTAGAGTCGATGACTGTGCATCGGCTATATATTTTGTTTTTTTTATTTGGCCGATTTCATGTATCGGCCCCCATATTTCACTGTCCATCATCCCACATGCTTGGGAAATATTTCTTGAGATGTTGACCGTTGATACCATCGAATTTTACGCCGTCCAGCTCCTCAAGCATGTACGCGTTCCCTCTTAAAACTTGATCGACCCTGTATGGCCCGTGCCAATTTGGAGACCATTTACCATATGCTGCATCCTTAGTCCCCAATGGCAATACAGCTTCCCATACCAGATCGCCAACGTGGAACTCTTTTGGTCTCACCTTCTTATTATAGGCACGAGCTACCTTGGCCTTGTTCTCTTTGATTTTCTCGAGCGACCACAGCCTGAGATCAGTTAAATCCTCAACACTATCACTCATCAGGGTTGCATATTCTTCAGTTGTTAGATCGTTCTGAAAAGTGACACATCTCGATTCAGCCGTAATTTCCCAGGGCAATACGGCTTCTTGTCCATAGACTAGATGGTATGGCGAGGTTTTTATCGCTCCATGGCATGACATGCGATAAGCCCATAAAGCCTCTGACAAAACCTCGTGCCAACGCCTGGGGTGCTCATCGACTTTCCTCTTGATCAGCTTGATAAGGCTCGTTGACGCTTCAGCTTGCCCATTTGCTTGAGCATAGTATGGAGATGATCTAATCAGCTTAATCCCGTGTCCTCACGAACTTTCTAAACTCGTGAGAAATGAAGACCGAACCTCCATCGGTCGTGATAGTTTGGGAATCTGAATCTATGGATGACATGTTCTTTCACAAAATTGATAACATCCTTTGAGTTTACCGACTTCATCGGGACAGCCTCCACCCATTTAGTGAAATAATCGAATGGCCAAAATCCACATGTGGCCTTTGCTTGATGGAGGATTGATCTTGCCAATCATATCCATGCCCCAACCTCGGAATGGCCAAGGTTTGATGATGGGGTTCATTGCTGACGCGGGTACCATCTGAATTTTCCCAAATTTCTGACATGCTTGACACCCTTTGTAGTACTTGAAACAGTCCTCAAGCATGGTGGGCCAATAAAACCCTGATCGCCTGATCAACCATTTCATCTTGTGAGCCGATTGGTGAGTTCCACAGGCACCTTCGTGTACCTCGTGTAGGAGCCGATTGGCCTCGGTTGGTCCCAGACATTTGAGCAGTAACCCCTCCAGAGTCCTGTAAAACATGTCGTCTCCAATAAGCACATACTTCATGGCCTTGTACCTTATCCGTTTAGGTGCCCCCCGAGCCGAATCCTTCAAGTAATTGAAGATATCGGCTCTCCAGTCGTTGGCCTCCAGGAACTGTACCTGAACATCAGCTCCTTCTGCTACGTCCTTGTAGCCTGAAGCCATTTGTGCAAGATCATTTGCCTCGGTATTCTGCGACCGCGGGATCCAGGTGAAGTTTATGTACCGAATCGCCATCAGCTCACGGCATTGCAGCCATAATGGGAAGAGTGACTCGCTCTCACACTTGTATTCCTCCGTGAGTTGGGAAATCACCAACTTGGAGTCTCCAAAAATCTCCACTGCTTCGCCCAACGATGAGCAACTCCATCCCCTTGCGTATCGCCTCATACTCAGCGACGTTGTTGGTGCGAGGGGTAGATAACCTGATGGAGAAGGAAAATGTTGCCCCCCGGGGCGACACGAGTAGTATGCCGATGCCGCAACCATCGTCACAAACCGATCCATCGAAAAACATAGCCCACGCTCGTATGGACAGCGCTGCTATGTTAGTGTTGATCCTTTCAGCAATAAGGTCGGCCAATGCCTGACCCTTAACCGCTTTCGCAGGTTGATACCGGATGTCAAATTCCGATAACGCAAACATCCATTTGCCGAGTCGGCCTTTCAACATAGGAGCCGACAGCATGTGCTTTATGACATCTGATTTGCATATGATGATAATCTCTGCTGAGAGCAAGATGTGGCGCAGCTTGGTGCAGGTGAAAAACAGGCAGAGGCACAACTTATCGATCTCCGGATACCTTGTCTCTGCATCCATCATCCTTCTGCTTATGTAAAACACGACTCGCTCTATACCATAATAAACTTGCACCACCACCGAGGCGATGGACGCGTCAGCTACTGAAAAGTAAATGTAGAACGGCCTATCCGGCTGGGGCGGAACCAACACTGGCGGCTTCGTCAGATATTCTTTGATCTCGTCGAAGGCTCGTTGTTGTTCTGCCCCCCAGCAGAATTCCTCGTTAGATTTAATTTTCACCAGTCCCATGAACGGCTCTATTCTTCCTGACAGATTGGAGATGAATCTTCTGACGAAGTTGATCTTGCCGATGAGAGACTGCAGTTCTTTCTTCGTGGTAGGTGGCTTCATTGTTCGTGACCGCCTCGACTTTTTAGGCCGATCTCAATTCCGCGTTCATGGACCAAGAAACCCAAGAACTGACCGGCCGTTACCCCGAAGGCACACTTCTTTGGATTCATCCGTAGCCCGAATTTTCTTGTTCGGTCCAGGACGCGTTGTAGATCGTCCAAGTGTCCTTTTACTGAAGCAGACTTGACCACCACGTCATCGATGTAAATTTCCACCAGCTTGCCAATCAGATCATGGAAAATGTAATTCATGGCTCTTTGGTACGTGGCGCCGACATTCTTCAGTCCAAACGTCATGACTACATATTCAAACAACCCCACCGAACCTGGGACTCTGAATGCAGTCTTGTGTATGTATTCTGGGGCCATAAAAATTTGGTTGTAACCGGCATTGCCATCCATGAAGCTCAAGATCTTATGACCAGCCGCTGCGTTGATTAACGTCTCTGCTACCGGCATCGGATACTCATCCTTTGGAGTAGCTCTATTGAGATCCCGAAAATCTATGGCAACGCGCCAGCGGCCATCCTTTTTCTCTACAGGTACGATACTAGAAATCCACTCAGATACCGCATGGCGATTAACTTGGTCACAACATTTTCTCGACCTCTTTCTTGACTTCTTCCAAAATTTCGGCCTTCATCTGTCGTGCTCGCTGCTGGAATGGCCGAAATCCTTTTTTAAGCGGGAGTCGATGCTCAATGATGATCCTGTCTAACCCAGGCATCTCTATATAGTCCCAGGCGAAGCAGTCTGGATATTCTTTCAACAGAGCTATCATCGGACCCCGCAGACTCGGATCTAACTTCTTGCTGATAAATGTTGGTCGTGGCTTATCCCCAGGACCGATGTCGATCTCCTCTAGCTCGTCAGCGGATGTAAACCCATACCCTAGCTTTCCGTCACCTGTTAAATCGATGCTAAACACAGGGCAAACAGTTGGTGAGGACAACAAAAATAATTTGGGCCGATTGCCTGAATCAGCCCCCTTTTTGATTGCATTAGTCAAAGACGGTTTACACCTTATTTGTGCTTTACAATGGCAGGGAATCTCCCTACTACGACTGCATGACCCGTTTGTCGTAAGATTACTGCTTTTTATTTTTTGTGGCCGATCGCAGGGATCGGCCATACCACGTACGATCGTGGACTTTGCTACTCTGTCACGCCAGTGGATAAGACCAGCCTCACCCCGTTTTTTGTAGCTTCAATGCGC
The DNA here is from genome assembly GCA_030063025.1 of Avena longiglumis. NCBI lineage: Eukaryota > Viridiplantae > Streptophyta > Magnoliopsida > Poales > Poaceae > Avena > Avena longiglumis. Next base: position 476,536,485 of record CP125977.1, read on the forward strand.
TCACAGCCGTCTAGGCGATTCGGAGATCGGCTCTTGGTCTTCGCTTCCCGGATGTTCATGCCAGCTATGGAGATTTCGATAGAATCATCTGCTGAATGACCTCCACTTCATCTCCATCCCATCAGTATTAAACCTTTGGTGCATCGTGGATGGAATGCAGCAGTTAGCGTGAATCCAATCTCTCCCCAGCAAGACAGCGTAGGTGCTTTTGCTGTCCACGACGAAGAATGACGTAGGGATGGTTTTTCTGCCCACGGTCAGATCCACGTTCAGAACGCCTTGCGTTTCTAAAGTTTGGTCGTTGAAGTCGCTTAACGTGACGTTGGTTTTGATCGGATCTGCGGTGGGCGTCCCAAACGCCGTAGCATGGAGTATGGCATTATATTGATCGCCGCTCGGTGTCCACCAACATCTTCGACAGCTGCCCATTGATGTAACCTCGTAGTACAGTGGCTTTCGGATGTTTGTAGCCCTTTTCCGTGGCTTCTCAAAGGTAACCGTGGGCGCGATCAACCGTGCATCGGTAGCTCGTTGGTTCTTGGCGCGAGAACTGACGGAAGTATGAACACCATGTTTGTGCCGGCGATGTCTTTGCATCGGCTTTTACCGGTTTAGGCGCCACTCTTTCCTTTTCGGCGATCTTCCGCTTCCAAGGTCTGCCGAATTTTAACGGCGATCGGGCCGCTTTCTTAAAGCGTGGAGGTATCTGCTCGCTTCCTCCAGTTACGCAGCCGCTGAACTCTACGCTCGGTGTGTCTGAGTCCATCGGGACACCACCTTGACGGTGATATCTGTCTTCTTCTTTGTCATCCATTGGCTCCTCGAGATCTTTTGCTCGAGCGGACTCCTAGATCGGCTCGAGGCGGAGAGGCCCTAGACACTGAAACTGGCCCCGTGTCCTCCTTCTGCTGTCCACATTCCGGGCAGTTATCGATTGTAGGCAATCGGCTCATTCCCGCATCCCAGCAATACTTGAAGAAAGGACAATCCCAATGCTTGTCTACGCCTTCCTTTTCTGTTGACGTTCCCCTAGAGAGGTGCTCATATCCTTCACCGTCTCTATCGCGCCGGCGACGTCGGTCATACTGACGCTCATACTTGTTAAGGAGATGCGTGGAGTGTGGCTTCTGATATCGCACGCTTCTCACCTGTTCCTCAGTTAAATACCGCATGTCATCGTACCGGGGCCGGTCACGTGGACCAGCCTCCTCTCTTTCTTTGCCCCGAGAGCGACCGCCTTCCTCCTTGCATGTTCCATGGTGGTACCCAGATCCTGCCATATTAACATTGAACGAGAAATCCAGCTAACGCCTCGTGGAGTGACTGTGTTCTACCATGTTGACGCCGGGAAATGGGTTTGTGTCTACTTTCATGGCGAACTGCCCAAGGATCAGACGGCCTTGTTCTATCGCTGTTTGGATCTGGCGACGTAGCTCTTTGCAATCATTGGTGGTGTGGGTGAACGAGTGATGCCACTTGCAGTATGGTCTCCCGTTCATCTCCTGAGCTGTAGGGATTTTGTGGCCTTCGGGTAACTTCAGCTGCTTTTCTTTCAGCAGTAAATCGAATATCTGCTCAGCTTTGCTCACATCGAAGTCGAACCCTTTTGCAGGCCCTTGCTGTTTCACCCATTTGCAGGATACAGGATCTGCCCCCCGAGCCCATTCAGCCACGGCCACCTCCTGGTCTTGTGTAGGATCTTCTTCTTCTGTATCAACCAGGCCTATCGGACGTTTGAACTTGTCTTGGTACAACTCAGGGTGGCGCTGTTCATACATTGTCAGCTTCTGGGCCATGTGCGCCAAGGAGTTGTACTCTACTTGGAAAGCCAGATCTTTGATAGGTGCTGAGAGACCCAACACTGCCAGCTCGACTGCTTCTTTTTCAGTTAAGCGAGCTGAGTAACATCGGTTCTTGACAGTCCTGAAGCGCTGGATGTACTCGGCTACAGTTTCTCCCCGCTTTTGCCGCACCTGTGCCAGGTCTGCAATGCCAGCCTCGGTAGCCTCTGAATGATACTGAATGTGGAACTGCTCTTCCAGTTGCTTCCAGGTCTGGATCGAATCAGGTGGCAGCGAGGTGTACCACCCAAAAGCTGGTCCTGTCAGAGATTGCGCAAAGAACCTTACGCCCAACTGATCCGATGCTGAAATCATGCCTAACTATGCCAGGTATCGGCTCACGTGCTCGATCGAGCTCGACCCTTCTGATCCGCTAAACCTTGAGAACTCAGGGAGCCGATACTTGGGCGGCAGCGGAATCAGATCAAACTCGTTGGGGTACGGCTTGGAATAGCCGATTGTCCTTCTCTTCGGCACGAAGCCGAACTGGTCTCTCAAAATGGTACGGATTTGCTCCACTGTTTGAGCTGCAGGGGCTAGATTCTCATGACTCGTTCCAGTGGCATACTTGGCTAGCCACGCCTGTTTATCGGCGTCCATCCCGGACATCCCTGCTCCAGAAACACCTGCTCCTGAAGCCCCTGCTCCAGGAACTCCTGCCGCAGAAATCCCTGCGGTTGCAATCTGGTTCGTGCGTGTCAGGCTGTTGCAGTCCGGCACGTAGGTGCACACGTATCCATGTGGGATTTCTTTAGGTGGTTCAAACAGGAACTGGCAATCGCCTGGGTCACCTCCGACCTTGTAGACGACGTACGCCGCTGCCCCTGGTGGCTCCGGAGCTGCAAGTGCGAATGGCAGCTGTGGCCTGGTCTGGATTGGTCTCTCTCCCTGGTGAGTCCCTAGAGCAGGCCCCGACGGAGAGTACTGATGTTTCATGATCTCCTGGACTACGCGAACCGCGATGCGCTCGAAAGCATTCACCAGGCTCTCAGAATGGCGGTGAAGAGAATGCGCCACCATGTAGTTGACTTCCTGTCGCAGAGCTCTGGTGCGCTCCTCTGAAGGAACAGACAGATCCACCTCATCAAGAGCACCTTCGGGTGAGAAACCCTTCCACCTGATGCCATGCTTACGGGTCCTCTCAAAAGAGCCGATGAGATCGGCTTCAAAAAGAGCTTTGATATCATCATACTTTGCCTTGTGCTCCTCAGGCAGATCGTCGTACGTGACCGGTCTGTCCCCCATCTCAGCGTCGGATGTTGATGCAGATGTTGTTGAAAGTCCCACCGGGCGTGCCAGAATGTGTTGCCTGTCAAAACCCACCGGCGAGCAGCGACGAGCAACACGAAGAGCCGGGAGGCTCCCAGAACTGCTGGTGGGCCCTGGTCCCTCGAACGGCCGCAAAACTCCGGCACGTCCCGGCTTGGTTCAGGCGTGCCACCTGACCTATACCTGGTCGAAGGTGATGGATTGTTTGATCAGTTTCCATGGTAAACAAGTATCGTAAAATTCGAGAGCCGGCTCCGGGTTTCCACAGAATCGGCTCCTGGAGCCGATTGTCCCATGGTTCTGCATTAGATCTACGATAACATGGGGTTTTGCTTCATCAATATAAGTTAAATCGATCTACGACAGTTTAACGTTTTCACCACGTAATTGGAACGTCCTACACGTAATTGAGCCTGGTAGATACAAAAGATAATGGAAAACTAACCCTAGAGAAGGCCTAACAATCGACGTGAAGTCAATTCCCGGAACAACTCCTCTCGAATTAGCAAACCCTACCCTCACGTACTACTGGATCGTTCAACCCGTTTGCAAGGCCTGACTACGTGGATATCAAACTAAACCTTGGAAAACAAGGCATAACTATAACGGATCAAATCAACTGAAATAAAGATGAAGCAAGATGCTACCCTTATACCCGGGAAAAGGTGCAAAGGTAGCGAGGTAACTAGAGGTAGCATAACTTAACAAATCATAGTGAAAAGTACCAATGCTAACCTAAACAAATCTATGATAATAGTATTACTCGCCATCAACAAGGCTTCAGTATGAGTAACACCAAATAACGCATAAGCAGATACTGCCTAGATCGCAAGATGCGATCTAGGCAGCATGACACTTACCCGAAAGAAACCCTAGAAACAAGGGGTGGCGATGCGCCGAGATTGTGTTTGTTGTGAACGTGATTGTCCTCTTTTTCTCAATAACCTTAGGTACATATTTATAGTCCGGAGACTTTCTATATTTGGAATAACTCTACAACTCTACCTCTTATCTAAACCGAAACGGAATCTACTACAATATACAGATACACGGGCAATTTAGCCCAAATCCACGCACAAGGCCGATTCAACAACACGTTGCATATATGTATCTTCCAAGCCCATCTTGATTACGGCCCATCTCCTCCTTTGGCCAAAATATGGCGATAACAGTAAGATGCTTTAGTCCCGGATTGCAATCCGGGACTAACGTATCGGGACTAAAGGTTAGTCCTTTAGTCCCGGTTCTGTTACAAACCAGGACTAGATTATCTCCACGTGGCCGCTCTGTGCGTGCTGGGCTGGAGGATATTTAGTCCCGAACTAAAGTTCTTCTGCCGTGGCAGCATTTTGCACCAAACTGCTGCCGCGGCAGGAGGTGGGGTTTTAGGGTTTTCTTTTTTTGTGTTTTCATATACATATTATTCTACGCTACTACATGCTGTATACATTGATGCATATATAATATAATTTCACTCACGATAACATAAATACATATAAATATATACACAACCGAGACTAGAGCTCGTCTAATTGATTTACACCAAGATCATCATTACAACAGATACTGTCCTTTTGTGTCTATCCACGATTACACGAAGGTCTATCTACGTTGTACTCTCCTTTTGAGTTTATGACGTCCTTGAGCAAAAATCCCGACAACTCCTCTTGAATTGCTAGTAGGCGTTCATGTGGTAGGAGCTTATCCCGCATCGCATCCAACTATATATAAAGAAGTAGATCATTATGAATGGAACTCAACAAAAACGATGGTATAGAATAAATTGCGAATATATTGTTTGCGTACTTGAAAAAAGTCTGTGCCTTGCTCCATACACCCACGAATGAACTCACATACGTAATATCCACATAAATTAGTCCCCTGTGGCTGCGTCGCACACTTTTCGATCGAGAATATAATTCAATCAGATAATAATCAAGCATGATAATTGTAAGAATGATAATTGTAATATCCACATAAATTAGTCCCCTAGCTCTCGTACTACTTACCGGGACCGTACGAAAAGTTAGCTCCTCACGCCATTCACCCTGAACCTCCTTTGTGAACCTTTTCCAAACCCTGTCCGGCAAAAAAGAAATGAATGAGTTATTAATTAGTTTACATCTTAGAGAATGAACGAAAGAGACAGATATAGTGATTGAAATTACTTTTGGAGGCAATCAATTATGCTGCGGTAGTCTTCCATCGGCTTCTTTAACGAGTCCGAGATTTCAACTTTTGCACGGTCAACATCAATGTTTAGAAGAATCCAGTGGAAGCTGTGATCGTTTATATACACTTAACATTGAGTAAACAAAAAATGAATTTGTATAGGACAGTAAGACTCTTACCCATAGTTGTAAGGAAATGGTATCTGTGTCTTGTAATGTTGCTCCATTAAAAACATTAGCAAGTTATCCTCTGTTTCCTCGAGGTTATTTATTATCATATGTCCATTTACTCTGTTTGGGTCAACGAACCCAATGTTTTAGATTGACTTTCTTCTACATTCTTGAATCTTCATTCTGCATATATAATAGCATACAGAAGGAGCTATAGTGAGGATAACGACAGGAAATGAATTGAACGAGCTGAGTTAGTGACTTAATTACTTACAGACAATATATGCTGAGGAGGGTCTTGTCGAGGGCGTCTAGGTTGAATAACTGAAATAGTTCACAAAGTTCAATGGAGATCTCGTCTGGACGGAAGTACTCCTCTCCAACTTTACATAGGAGAAATTGTCTCCCTTCCTTTGTGACTTTCAAGTACCAGATATGCAATAGTCGCATATGTGTTGGCAGATCATCGAATACCTCATCGCTGACCAGAGGCTCCCCGTAGACAAATTTTCGTGCTATTGGTCCCTTGGCGACATTATCTCCGCCGGCTAGAAGTGCTTCGACCGGCACATTACACTCCTTGCTAATTTAATAGCTAATTCAATATCTATTCCACCTTGTGTGGGCTAGGGTAACACCTTGAGCGGGGCAATGGATTGTTTTGCCTGTTTGCCGAGCTGGGCAACTTATTTTGATTTTCTCCCACTTGCAGTACTGCTTGGTGACTTATCTTTTAGTGTCTTCGTAAGACAGCGTGTATAGTCATCTTTCCTATTTAACACATGTTGGGGTGGTTGTTCAAGGAATGCCTTGAAGTGCTTCTTGACTTTTGGATCAACTAGCACCTGTGGCTCGGGTTGTTTTGGTGCAAAATGGGCCTTCACTTCGGCCCGGGAGATCACCGCGCTGTCCTCATCAGGCCGGTGATAAGCTAACTTGGGAGGAGACAGTGGTACTCTTGGTAGGGGATCTTGTCGTTTTAGGCGTCGGGTCTCCCTCGACGTAGCGGTGTTATTCTTCCGCTTTCTTCCCTTTGATTCAGTGGTCGAAGGCGGAGGCGCCGGAGATGGAGATGCAGTCGCACTGCGATCCCTCTCAGGAAGGGGTGGACTATTGTTTCTTGGTGGAGACGGTGGACTCGGAGGTGATGGTGGCCTTGGAGGTGATGGATTGCTTCTCGGAGGAGAAGATTTCCTTGGTCCCAGCCTGGAAACACGATGTGTTGTTTTTTCCAAAGAATGATCCCACCCTCCACTTCTCCAAGTGTTTTCTCCCCTTCGCCTGCAGGGATGTCAAGCTCAAGTGATCGACATGTCAGTTCAACTTCATCCACACCGACACGAGCATAGCCAGCTGGAATCTGACTTCCATGGTAGGTCTCTTCCGGTGGACAAGGTAAAGCAAAGCCGAGCGCCACCTTCATAGAAATGTTCTTCACTGTGACATGTAGCTCACAAGCTGTCCTTGCCTCGACTTCATCCACGGGGTATCGAACCATCATTGCATTATTGTCCATCAGCATTGGATTATTAGCTTGTACCTCTGTGGAAGCCACGCTGCTTCTCCGCTGAGATGGGCCCACCGGACTGTCTAACGCAGGATCTTGCTGTCGGGCCAGTACTCTAAGTTCATTAATCTGCTCCTGCTGCAGCTTGAACATGGCTTGAAATTCCTCGTTACTTTTTTCAACCGCCTCCAACCGCGTTGCCTCCTCCGCCTTCTTCCGGTTCGTTTTTCTGGATCGGCTTCTATAAGTGTCGATGTCAGCCCTGTCTTCCATGGAACAGATGGGCCAAAGCCTCGTGTTCATCCGAATTTTTCAGGATTCCTGAGGGCATATGTCAGCTCATCGTTCTCTCTGTCGGGAATGAACTTTCCATCTTTTCTCAGTTGTATCACTTTAACAAGTTCATCTTTGGGTTTAGTAATGGCTTCCTTTGTAACAATAATCTCCCCGGTTTCAGTGTCATACGACCCCCCATGCCCAAGGAGCCAATTTTTCCTCACGGGCCACTGATGTGTAGCTAGCGTGACCCCGTTTAGACGCATTTCTTTCTCGGTTTTTGTCCACTTAGTCACGGCCGTCTTGTAGCCACCTGTCCCCATAGTATGGTGATATTTATTTTTGGCCGCATTTAACTTATTCTTTTCCGACTTAGCCGTAGCTGCTTCTGATTCCTTATATGTCACAAATGGGGCCGATTATCCATTGCTTCTCCAATGCGTTGAATGGCGGAGTCAGACCCTTCTTGGCAAAGTTGTTGTACAATCTTTTCTTCCAGTCCTTGAACTGTCCGCCCATCTTCTTAAGGGCCCACTTTCTGACTTGCAACCTCAATGCCTCAGTGAGTTCAGGAGTGTCCAATTCAGGCAGAGAGAAGTGTGCCATGAGTGAATTCCAAAGACAGTCTTTGGCTCTGTCATCCACAAAAGTTTCTCCAACTCGATCACTTTTCTTTCCTGGCTTATTCCACTTCTGAGTAGTGATCGGGATGGCATCCCTGACTATCGCTCCGCATTGGTATATAAATACACTTGCGGCCTCTTTTGGCTCCAAAGGTTCGCCGAACTCAGACACTAGATCAATGGTGAAACGCATACCTTCGGCCAACTTTTTGGTCGGCCTCATTTCCTTGCAGAAGATTCGCCCGATGCGGAGGTCTAAGAGAAGAAACAATCGTTAGTAAGGTAGAGACGCCTTCCAAGGAAGGAAGAAAAGGAATCCTTATAGCTTCCAATTCCACTCCTTGCACCTTCCATGGGAAGTGATCTGCTGCATCCTCACATGTCATGGTTGTTGTTTTTCTAGATTTGGTGTTGCTGAGACATGCGCCTAAGGAGAAATTTCCACCGAAGAGAGGAACTAAAGAATATTCATTTGCGGTCCGAACAAGCAACGGATTTTGGAGCGCGAAACTAAGGCGTTAGCGCATCTGTTTTCTTGCTCGGGAACGCTCCAGAATGGCTGGTAATACCACTTAAGGGCGGATAGACCGTCCACCCAGTATCGCTGCCCACTTCTACTAAGGCTGAGCTTAATAGGAGCAAGAGACTTGGTGGCAACAACCAGAAGGATATATTATTTAATCGTGGAAATGCCATGTCAGGGTATGAAGCACTAGCTCAACCACAGCTACAGCTTCTTCTCGAGCTGCTCTTATTCCACCTGTAGCACCGCTTACGAGAGCAAGCAAGGGTGAATACTTGTGTAACAACGATTTTTTTCGCACTTGAGAACAGCAAATCCCGGAATTAGCAGGTCGGTATGCGAAGAGAAGTCTTTCGGTATTGAATCTTATATATATGAATCAATTAATGCATCTACTAGCTCGTGATCAGCAGAGGCTTTATATACCTCGCCGGTCTTTGATATGGTGGTGTCTCCACCGTCAGTTCCACCATCGTCTCCACCAAAGAATTCGTCATAGTCGTCTCTTCTGTCGGCTTCATCCAAGTTGAGGTATTGGGAGCCATCATCATCTCCATCATCGTCTGCTCCATCATAATTGTAACCTCCTGTACCCTCATCTATCATGTTGTACATGATGTGCTCTTCGTTGTCTCTACCGTCCATAACTTAACTAATACAGAAGAAAGATAAAACCATTTTGCTTAATGCGATAAAATAAAGAAAGATAAAGTAATCCAGCTTAAACAATGCGATAAAGAAAGATAAAGTACCAGTTAAACAACAATACATCTCGAATAGTCCAGCTAGTACAACAATAAAGTACCAATTAAACAACAATACAACCCTATTACACATCTAGCTAGCTCAGCAAAGACGTCGAGCCCCTGCTACTGAGCTGCGGGAGGTGTGCACCCAAAGTGTAGGAACCATCACCGGAGAATATCTCGGGTAAGGTGCCTGAAGAAGCTGCCAGGTATTGGCGTCCCGGACTCCTAAAATGTGCATGTAGCGCCGGACGTGCTCGTCCTCCTCCCTGACACGACGCTGTACCACCTCGTCGGGGGCCGGCTCCCTCGGCATCGCACCTGGACCACTCGGCCGCCACCATAGAAGATCCGGGTCGACGACAACACCCGGATTCCTCACGAGACGACGTCCCCCGGCTGGTAGCACCTCCCAGTGCCAGCCCGGCGGAGCCCAGCCCCATGGATGCCCGGCGACACTATCTAGTAGCGCTCCGGGGGTCACGCCGAGTGAACGAGGATGAGGAATCGACATATTCATAAACACTAAATTAAACATATATACTTTAAACATGATGAAAATAAATAGTATCAACTGAAATAAACTATATTAAACACTAACTAAATTCACTAACTAAAATAAACTATATTAAACACTAACTAAAATCCTAATATTCACTAACTAGGAAAAATTACACTAAAATTCACTAACTAAAATCCTAAAAGTCACTAACTAAGAAAAATTACACTAAAATTCACTAACTAAAATCCTAAAATGCACTAACTAAGAAAAATTACACTAAAATTCACTAAATAAGAAAAATTACACTAAAATTCACTAACTAAGAAAAATCCTAAAATCACTAACTAAAATCCTAAAATACACTAAAATTACAATAACTAATTAACACTAAATAATTTAACAACAAAATAACAAAATTACACTAAGTAATTAACCTAAAGTAACCCTAACTAATTAATCCTAAAATACACTAAAATTACACTAACTAATTAACACTAAAAATTTAACAACAAAATTTAACTAATTAACACTAATTACTCACCACAGGGAGAGGGACGGCCTTGTGCGGTCGGCAGGCGCGTGGTGGGCAGCGGGCTTTGAAGTGCGGGGTGGGTGGCGGCGTGGGGACAGCTCGGGCGGCGCGGGGTCGACAGACGGCTCGGGCGGCGCGGGGACGGATGGCGCGGGGGCGGCACAGGGATGGACGGCGTGGCGGCATGGCGACGGATGTGCGAGAGCAGGAAGATGGCGAGGTGGCGGCGGGGGCTCTGTGTGCTCCGGTTCGGTGCACGAACCGGGGCGCACGGGGTGGGTATTTATACCCACGCCACATTTAGCCCCGGTTGGTAGCACAAACCGGGACTAAAGGGGTACCTTTAGCCCCGGTTTGTGCTACCAACCGGGACTAAAGGATTTTCGGGGCGCCGCGTTTCGCGCGCATCCCCGCACCCCTTTAGCCCCGGTTTGTAGGTCAAACCGGGGCTAAAGGTCCTTTTTTAAAAGCATTTTCAAAACCTTTTTAAAAATTAATTATTATATGCCGGTTTAAAACCTTTTTAGAAACAAAAATTCTTTTTAAAAACCTTTTTCAAAACCTTTTTTAAAAACCTTTTTTAAAACCTTCTTTAAAAACCTTTTTCAAAACCTTTTTTAAAAACCTTTTTCAAAACCTTTTTTAAAAACCTTTTTCAAAACCTTTTTTGAATTTATGCCCGTTTTGAATTTTTTGCCGTTTCGAACTTAGGTCAAAACGGCGTGCGTGATGATAGGGGATGAGAATGTTAGAACTTGCATTGGATCTCTGGAAAAACGACATATTGTGACTCTAAAAATGATTTTTTCAAAAAATCACGGACGTTAGATCATGTACATGTAGTTCAAACCGGACCCACTTCCTACCGATTCAGCAGACATTTGTCTTTTTCACCCGGGAAGGAAAGAAAGGTTTGAGATCCCCCGGTTGGGATATAGTTCACGTAACGTGGTCTACTATTTTAGAAAAATGGGATGGTAGCATTCTGTAACTGCATTTTGGTGGCTGCTTCACAAAACGACCCGTCTTTTTGCGCTCGGAAAATAGAAAATGGCTTTTCCGAGCGACGAAACGGAAAACTTCCTCCTGCAACATTGTTCTACATCCCAATATACACATGCATGCACAATATGGGCACCGTATCATAAACTATGTCGCGATTCAACACATAACATCCGTCTCTTGGACCAAAAGCCATGAAACCTTGAACATGATAGGTCATTGCGTGAAGGTTTTATGGAGACATAATCAGTATACAAAGTTTGATATTTTTCCTTGCAAATATGTCACATAATATCACACCACGCGAAGGATTTACATTGTTCGGACCTTTTTTGAATTTTTATGCCCGTTTTGAATTTTTTGCCGTTTCGAACTTAGGTCAAAACGGCGTGCGTGAAGATAGGGGATGAGAATGTTAGAACTTGCATTGGATCTCTAAAAAAACGACATATTTTGAGTCTAAAAATGATTTTTTCAAAAAATCACGGACGTTAGATCATGTACCTGTAGTTCAAACCGGACCCACTTCCTACCGATTCGGCAGACATTTGTCTTTTTCACCTAGGAAGGAAAAGAAGGTTTGAATATCCTCGGATGGGATATAGTTCACGTAACGTGGTCTACTATTTTAGAAAAATGGGATAGTAGCATTCTGTAACTGCATTTTGGTGGCTGCTTCACAAAACAAACCGTCTTTTTGCGCTCGGAAAATGGAAAATGGCTTTTCCGAGCGACAAAAAGGAAAACTTCCTCCTGCAACATTGTTCTACATCCCAATATACACATGCATGCACAATATGGGAACCGTATCACAAACTATGCCGCGATTCAACACATAACATCCGTCTCTTGGACCGAAAGCCATGAAACCTCGAACATGATAGGTCATTTTGTGAAGGTTTTTTGGAGACATAATCAGTATACCGAGTTTGATATTTTTACTTGAAACTATGTCACATAATATCACACCACGTGAAGGATTTACATTGTTCAGACCTTTTTTGAATTTTTCTTATGCCCGTTTTGAATTTTTTGCCGTTTCGAACTTTGGTCAAAACGGCGTGCGTGAAGATAGGGGATGAGAATGTTAGAACTTGCATTGGATCTCTGAAAAAACGACATATTGTGAGTCTAAAAATGATTTTTTAAAAAAATCACGGACGTTAGATCATGTACTTGTACTTCAAACCGGACCCACTTCCTACCGATTCGGCAGACATTTGTCTTTTTCACCCGGGAAGGACAGAAAGGTTTGAGATCCCCCAGTTGGGATATAGATCACGTAACGTGGTCTACTATTTTAGAAAAATGGGATGACATTCTGTAACTGCATTTTGGTGGCTGCTTCACAAAACGACCCGTCTTTTTGCGCTTGGAAAATAGAAAATGGCTTTTCCGAGCGACCAAAAGGAAAACTTCCGCCTGCAACATTGTTCTACATCCCAATATACACATGCATGCACAATATGGGCACCGTATCACAAACTATGCCGCGATTCAACACATAACATTCGTCTCTTGGTCCGAAAGCCAGGAACCCTCGAACATGATAGGTCATTTTGTGAAGGTTTTTTGGAGACATAATCAGTATACCTATTTTGATATTTTTCCTTGCAACTATGTCACATAATATCACACCACGCGAAGGATTTACATTGTTCGGACCTTTTTTGAATTTTTTATGCCCGTTTTGAATTTTTTGCCGTTTCGAACTTAGGTCAAAACAGCGTGCGTGAAGATAGGGGATGAGAATGTTAGAACTTGCATTGGATCTCTGAAAAAACGACATATTGTGAGTCTAAAAATGATTTTTCAAAAAATCACGGACGTTAGATCATATACCTGTAGTTCAAACCGGACCCACTTCCTACTGATTCGACAGACATTTGTCTTTTTCACCCGGGAAGGACAAAAAGGTTTGAATATCCCCGGTTGGGATATAGTTCACGTAATGTGGTCTACTATTTTAGAAAAATGGGATGGTAGCATTCTGTAACTGCATTTTGGTGGATGCTTCACAAAAAGACCCGTCTTTTTGCGCTCGGAAATTGGAAAATGGCTTTCCGAGCGACGAAAAGGAAAACTTCCTGCTGAAACATTGTTCTACATCTCAATATACACATGCATGCACAATATGGGCACCGTATCACAAACTATGCCGCGATTCAACACATAACATCCGTCTCTTGGACCGAAAGCCATGAAACCTCGAACATGATAGGTCATTTTGTGAAGGTTTTTTAGAGACATAATCAGTATACCAAGTTTGATATTTTTCCTTGCAACTATGTCACATAATATCACACCACATGAAGGATTTACATTGTTCGGACCTTTTTTGAAATTTTTATGCCCGTTTTGAATTTTTTACCGTTTCGAACTTAGGTCAAAACGGCGTGCGTGAAGATAGGGGATGAGAATGTTAGAACTTGCATTGGATCTCTGAAAAAACGACATATTGTGAGTCTAAAAATGATTTTTTCAAAAAATCACGAACGTTAGATCATGTACCTGTAGTTCAAACCGGACCCACATCCTACCGATTCGGCAGACATTTGTCTTTTTCACCCGGGAAGGACAAAAATGTTTGAATATCCTCGGTTGGGATATAGTTCACGTACCGTGGTCTACTATTTTAGAAAAATGGGATGGTAGCATTCTGTAACTGCATTTTGGTGGCTGCTTCACATAACGAACCGTCTTTTTGCGCTCGGAAAATGGAAAATGGCTTTTCCGAGCGACAAAAAGGAAAACTTCCTCCTGCAACATTGTTCTACATCCCAATATACACATGCATGCACAATATGGGAACCGTATCACAAACTATGCCGCGATTCAACACATAACATCCGTCTCTTGGACCGAAAGCCATGAAACCTCGAACATGATAGGTCATTTTGTGAAGGTTTTTTGGAGACATAATCAGTATACCAAGTTTGATATTTTTACTTGCAACTATGTCACATAATATCACACCACGCGAAAGATTTACATTGTTCAGACCTTATTTGAATTTTTTATGCCCGTTTTGAATTTTTTGCCGTTTCGAACTTTGGTCAAAACGGCGTGCGTGAAGATAGGGGATGAGAATGTTAGAACTTGCATTGGATCTCTGAAAAAATGACATATTGTGAGTCTAAAAATGATTTTTTTCAAAAAATTACGGACGTTAGATCATGTACTTGTAGTTCAAACCGGACCCACTTCCTACCGATTCGGCAGACATTTGTCTTTTTCACCCGGGAAGGACAGAAAGGTTTGAGATCCCCCGGTTGGGATATAGTTCACGTAACTTGGTCTACTATTTTATAAAAATGGGATGATAGCATTCTGTAACTGCATTTTGGTGGCTGCTTCACAAAACGACCCGTCTTTTTGCGCTCGGAAAATACAAAATGGCTTTTCCTAGCGACGAAAAGGAAAACTTCCTCCTGCAACATTGTTCTACATCCCAATATACACATGCATGCACAATATAGGCACGTATCACAAACTATGCCGCGATTCAACACATAACATCCGTCTCTTGGACCGAAAGCCAGGAAACCTCGAACATGATAGGTCATTTTGTGAAGGTTTTTTGGAGACATAATCAGTATACCAAGTTTGATATTTTTCCTTGCAACTATGTCACATAATATCACACCACGCGAAGGATTTACATTGTTCGGACCTTTTTTGAGTTTTTTATGCCCGTTTTGAATTTTTTGCCGTTTCGAACTTAGGTCAAAATAGCGTGCGTGAAGATATGGGATGAGAATGTTAGAACTTGCATTGGATCTCTGAAAAAACGACATATTGTGAGTCTAAAAATGATTTTTTTCAAAAAATCACGGACGTTAGATCATATACCAGTAGTTCAAACCGGACCCACTTCCTACTGATTCGGCAGACATTTGTCTTTTTCACCCGGGAAGGACAAAAAGGTTTGAATATCCCCGGTTGGGATATAGTTCACATAATATGGTCTACTATTTTAGAAAAATGGGATGGTAGCATTCTGTAACTGCATTTTGGTGGCTGCTTCACAAAACGACCCGTCTTTTTACGCTCGGAAAATGGAAAATGGCTTTTCCGAGCGACGAAAAGGAAAACTTCCTCCTGAAACATTGTTCTACATCCCAATATACACATGCATGCACAATATGGGCAACGTATCACAAACTATGCCGTGATTCAACACATAACATCCGTCTCTTGGACCGAAAGCCATGAAACCTCGAACATGATAGGTCATTTTGTGAAGGTTTTTTAGAGACATAATTAGTATACCAAGTTTGATATTTTTCCTTGCAACTATGTCACATAATATCACACCACGTGAAGGATTTACATTGTTCAGACCTTTTTTGAATTTTTTATGCCCGTTTTGAATTTTTTGCCGTTTCGAACTTAGGTCAAAACGGCGTGCGTGAAGATAGGGGATGATAATGTTAGAACTTGCATTGGATCTCTGAAAAAATGACATATTGTGAGTCTAAAAATGATTTTTTCAAAAAATCACGGACGTTAGATCATGTACCTGTAGTTCAAACCGGACCCACTTCCTACCGATTCGGCAGCCATTTGTCTTTTTCACCCGGGAAGGACAGAAAGGTTTGAGATCCCTCGGTTGGGATATAGTTCACGTAATAGGGTCTACTATTTTAGATAAATGGGATGGTAGCATTCTATAACTGCATTTTGGTGGCTGCTTCACAAAACGACCCGTCTTTTTGCGCTCGGAAAATGGAAAATGGCTTTTCCGAGCGACGAAAAGGAAAACTTCCTCCTGCAACATTGTTCTACATCCCAATATACACATGCATGCACAATATGGGCACCGTATCACAAACTATGCCGCGATTTAACACATAACATCTGTCTCTTGGACCGAAAGCCATGAAACCGGGACTAAAGATATTTCCCGCCATATCGCACCGCTTCCCGCCTTGTTTTCCCGCCGTTTCCCTCTGAACGGTGCTTTTAGTCCCGGTTGTAGCCACTAACCGGGACTAAAGATATTTCCCGCCATATCCCACCGCTTCCCGCCATGTTTTCCCGCCCTTTCCCTCTGAACGGTGCTTTTAGTCCCGGTTGTAGCCACTAACCGGGACTAAAGATATTTCCCGCCATATCCCACCGTTTCGCGCCATGGTTTCCAGCACTTTCCATCTATATATAGGCCGACCACGCCATTTCTATTCATACATCCGCACCTTCCTCTCTCACAACTATGTACATTGCCTACTGGGCCATTCTGACCCTCGAGGAGACCCAGGCGTTGTGGGCCTCCAACTACCCTTGCCCGCTGGGCTACCGGCCGCCGGCTGAATCTTTGGCCGAGGGGTTCCTGTCCCTCCTGTGCCTCAAGGCTCCGCCCGATAGGCGGCCATCATGAACCACTTCTACCACGAGCTCACGCCGGATCAGCGGATGGATCCCCAGTGGGATCCCGACAACTACCACACCTGGAATGCCTTCTTCGCTAACCGACGGGAAATGGAGCTCGCCAGGTACGAGGGTGATGGACCTCCCCCGATGAACCACAATGAAGCCGGTTGGCGTCTGTGGGGGCGAACCGTACTATCATCGGCGTGATGCGCTACATCACCGGGGGAGACCATCCTCGCCTGCGGTGCCCACAAGTCTACCCGCCACAGAGCCACAAGTCCCCTCCCCCGCCCGGCGGTAGCGGCATCGTCTTCCAGGAGACTCCTCCCCCGCCCGTCGTGAATCCGAGGCCGGAGTGGCAGGTGACCCCGGTATATGCCATGACTGAGCTAAGGATCTCTGGAGTGGCAGGTGACGATGACGATGACGAAGAAGACCCTGAAGTTGTGTACTATAGGACTAGACATGATTATGACTAAAGGTGTGGCTTTAGTCCTCAGTGTTAGCTAGTCCCGGTTTTTAATATTAATAAATGTCTAAGTGTTACCTAGTCTACAGTTTTGGTACCTGCCTACAGCAATCTCAGAAATTCCTTTATTAACCATGGAGCATCTTCCTTTAATAAATGAAAAATAGGATTAATTCACAAAATATTTAATACATTACATCACCAACATCCACATCTAGTGTTTTGGTTCTCTTCTTGTCTGTAACCATGGAGCATCTTCCTTATTTAGCGATATGCTTGGGTCAGTTTTCACTTTGAATGGCGGAATTTCATGAAATTTGTCATAATCTTCTGACATGTCTGTCCTGTCCTCAACTCCCACCATGTTTCTTTTTCCTGAAAGAACTATGTGGTGCTTTGGCTCATCGTATGATATTATATTCTCGGTCTAGTAGACATGTCCTTCACATAGAAAACTTGAGGCACATCATTGGCAAGGACGAATGGTTCATCTCCGTACACAAGATTATTGAGATCCACTGTTGTTATTCCGTGCAGCTGGTCTACCGTTACCCCACCTCCTGTCATCTTGACCCATTTGCATCGAAACAATGGGACCTTGAAATTCGGACCATAGTCAAGTTCCCATATGTCCTCTATGTAACCATAATATGTGTCTTTTTTCCCATTCTCGTCCGTTGCATCAAATCGGACACCACTGTTTTGGTTGGTGCTCTTTTTATCTTGGGCGTGCGTGTAAAATATATTCCCATTGATCTCGTAACCTTGGAAAGTCAATATAGTTGAAGATGGAGACCTGACCAACAAGTACAACTGATCTCCAACAGTGGTGTCATTCATGAGATGTGTCTGCAACCAACCGCCGAAAGTCTTCACGTGTTCATCTCTAATCAACCTGTCAGACTGCCCCGGGTAGTTCGAGCGTACAATATTCTTGTGTACCTCGATATATGGATCCACCAAGGTGGAACTTTGCAGAATTGTATAGTGTACTTTAGTGAAATAATGTCCATCCATACATATCTTTGCTTTCTTTCCTAGCGTTCCTTTTCCACTAAGTCTCCCTTCATGTCGTGATTCAGGTACACCGATCGGCTTAAGGTCAGGAATAAAGTCAACACAAAACTCAATGACCTCCTCTGTTCCATATCCCTAGGAGATGCTTCCTTTTGGCCTCGCACGGTTATGGACATATTTCTTTAAGACTCCCATGAATCTCTCAAAGGGGAACATATTGTGTAGAAATACAGGACCAAGAATGGTAATCTCTTTGACTAGGTGAACTAGAAGGTGCGTCATTATGTTGAAGAAGGATGGCGGGAACACCAACTCAAAACTGACAAGACACTGGACCACATCTTTCTGTAACCCTGGTAGACTTTCTGGATCGATTACCTTCTGAGAAATTGCATTGAGGAACGAACATAGCTTCACAATGGGTACTCTAACATTTTACGCGAAGCCCTCAAAGCAATGGAAGCAATGCGTCATAAGCACGTGGCAGTCATGAGACTTCAGGTTCGAATTTCTCTGCCATATTTATTATTCCCTTTATATTGGACGAGAAGCCAGAAGGAACCTTGATACTACTCAGGCATTTAAAAAAGATTTCCTTCTCTTCCTTGGTAAGAGCGTAGCTGGCAGTACCTTGAAACAACTCTGGATGCCTGCCTTCTCGGTCTTTCATACGTTGTTGGTCCTGTCGTGCTTCTGGTGTATCTTTATTCTTTCCATACACGCCCAAGAAGCCTAGCAGTATCACGCAAACATTCTTCGTCAGGTGCATCACCTCGATTGCAGAGCGGACATCTAAGACTTTCCAATAGGATAGCCCCCAAAATATAGATTTCTTCTTCCACATGGGTGCGTGTCCGCCAGCTTCCTTCGGAACGGACTGTCCGCCAGGAGCCTTTCCAAATATTACTTTTAAATCCTTCACCATATCAAATACATCATCACCAGTACGACGGACAAGCTTACTTCGGTGATCTGCTTCACCATTGAAATGCTTGCCTTTCCTTCTTAGGGAATGCGTGGGCGGAAGAAAACGACGATTCTCTAGGTACACATTCTTCTTGCACTTATCCAAATAAATACTTTCGGTGTCATCTAAACAATGTGTGCATGCATTGTATCCCTTGTTTGTCTGTCCTGAAATGTTACTAAGAGCAGGCCAATCATTGATGGTTACGAACAACAATGCCCGTAGGTTAAATTCCTCACGTTTGTGCTCATCCCACACACGTACACCTTGTCCGTGCCATAGCTGTAAAAGTTCTTCAACTAATGGCCTTAGGTATACATCAATGTCGTTGCCAGGTAGCTTCGGGCCTTGGATGAGCACTGGCATCATAATGAACTTCCGCTTCATGCACAACCAAGGAGGAAGGTTATACATACACAAAGTCACAGACCATGTGCTATGACTGTAGCTCTGCTCCCCAAAGGGATTCATGCCATCCGTACTTAGACCAAACCATAAGTTTCTCGCGTCACCTGCAAAGTCCGGGTACTTTCTCTCAATTTTTCTCCACTGCGACCCATCGGCGGGGTGTCTCAACATCTCGTCCTTCTTACGGTCTTCTTTGTGCCATCGCAACAATTTGGCATGCTCTTCGTTTCTGAACAAACGTTTCAGTCGTGGTATTATAGGAGCATACCACATCACCTTGGCGGGAACCCTCTTCCTCGTGCGCTCCCCCTCAACATCACCAGGGTCATCTTGTCGGATCTTATACCGCAATGCAGTGCATACCGGGCATGCATCCAAATTCTCGTACTGCTCACCGCGATAGAGGATGCAGTCATTAATGCATGCATGTATCTTACATACCTCTAATCCTAGAGGCGACAACCTTCTTTGCGTAAATACTGGCGGCGATTCGTTATCCTTTGGAAGCAGCTTCTTCATTATCTTCAACAACTTTTCAAATCCCTTGTCAGGCACACCGACCTCTGCCTTCCATTTCAGCAATTCCAGTGTGCTGCCTAGCTTTTTGTGGCCATCTTCGCAATTGGGGTACAACAATTTGTTGTGATCATCTAACATCTGCTCAAATTTCAACCTCTCCCTTTCGCTATCACATTCTCCCTTTGCATCAGCAATGGCCCGACCAAGATCATCATCTGGCTCATATGATGCACGTTCTTCTGCTTCTTCTTCATCATTGTCTTCCATTGTAGTACCACCGTATTCAGGGGACATAGGATAGCTGTCATCATTCTCTTCATCTTCGTTGTCTTCCATCATAACCCCTCTTTCTCCGTGCTTGGTCCAACAATTATAGCCAGACATGAAACCGAACCGAAACAAGTGGCCATGAAGGACTCTTGAGGAAGAGTATTCCTTCTGATTCCAACACTCACCACATGGACAACAGATAAAACCATTCCCCTTTTGTTTGCCTCTGCCACAACGAGAAAAGAACGCACGCCTTTAATGAACTCGTCAGAGATTCGGTCAGCGTACATCCATTGTCGTCTCATCTGCATTTTATAAGTTCATCAAACAAAATCACGATGCTAAGAGTAGTACTAGTCTAAAAATAAAAGAACACATCGTATACATCAAACAAGCACTGATTTAAAAAACTTTCTACTATATCTTTAGTCCCGGTTGGACACACCAACCGGGACTAAAGGGGTTGCGGCAGGCTGGGGCCGACATGAGACCGTTTAGTCCCGAATGATGTCTCCAATCGGGACTAAAAGTAGGTGACGACACTATATGTCATGACTGGACACTATGGCAGTGAGTGGCGACACTGTTCCAGTGGGTGGCGGCAATATGACAGGGGTGAGTGTCGACATTATGTCATGAGTGTCGACACTATGTTGTGCTGCTTAATCTTGTAACACCCTCGGAATCGGTCCGATGCAAGTTTCAGCAATTCCCGCCAAACCCGCATAGAAACGATTCAAAGGTGCCCACCAGGCACTTTCGTGCGGGTGGAAAACGAAGTAATACCATTACACAATAGTCCACGATGGAACCCACAGAACAGATATATACAACAATGACTCAAAGAGTCAAGAATACAGATATACCATACAAAGATCCAAATCACCTTAAAAACGATACAACGTCCGACTACGGACAAGATGCAAATGGGGCTAAGAGCCCTGAAAATAACCAATGGCGTCCATAACCCTGCCCAGGCCAAGCCGAAAGGGTAACCCTGCTAACGACGTCGATCTCAAAACCTGCTTAAACAAAAGGGGTGCCGACAAAGGGCAAAGAAAAAGAGAGAGAAGTCAGTACTGAGGCCAGTACACGGCGAAACTAGAATTCGGCGGTCCTCGCCTACATAGGTATGGTGGACTGAAGCGGCAGCGCAGCGTGCACTAAACAACCTATAGAGACTCAATACAACTGGCGGCTATCAGATAGGGATAAGAAAGACCTATTCAGATCCAACCTGAAACTATCACCAAGCATACCCATCCTGGTATTTCCCCCTCGAGACCAAACGAGGAAGTCAACCGAGGAACTCACACAGTTGGCAGTTTTATTTATTCAGTTATCGTTGCAGCAATTACTAGTCAGGTATAGATAGTCATCCTGATATAACAAGCAGTGGGCACTTTTAGTTAACCATTCCGTTGTAGTTGTAGTACTTACTAGTCAGATACATATAGCATGAGGCATCCCAAATCCCAACAGTTGTTGCTAATTTTATTTAGCCATTCCGTTGTAGTTGCAATACTTACTAGTCAGATACAATGGTAACAGGTGACAACCCAAACCAGCAATTGTTGGCACTTTTATTTAGCCATTCCATTATAGTAAAGCTGATTACTAGTCATTATAAAGTCAAATTTACAGCACTACTTTAGTTTTAGTTGTCTATGATCGAGATACTGTGCTCCAAGTCGTCCATAACCGCGGACACGGCTTTCAGAAAGTTTTACCCTGCAGGGGGCACAAATAGCAACACACGCACAATCAACCTCGGGAAAAACCAAATAAAAACCCAACGAGGCATCATGACAGACCAATTGCAAGATTCATATAAATTTCAGGGGGCCACCCCACCAAGCTACCCGCGACGAAGTTGGCCGGCTCCGAGACGGACCCAGAGGTTTGTGCCAATGGCTGTAAACGACCGGAAACCCGAAAGTGTGACTGGGCTTGTCGATACCGCGAAAACATTCCACATTTGTTCCTAAACAGTATAGGCGCTCCACGCGCAATCGTAAATAAGCAGTAAAGCATGGCATAAGTACAGGATAGTAATAAAGCCCCAAACTACTTTGTGGCCCCAAGAAATAAATATGACTCAAGCTCTGGCTAGGGGGATTCATGGTCCCACATGTGGATAGTGCGAATATTCAAAGAACAGGTATCAAGTACTCGGGGTCCTACGAGACACAAGTGGACGGTTAAAAACCAAATAACATCTATTGCCCACCTGTGCCTCTGCATTATTTACTTACTTCAATTTTAGTTATTAAACGGTAATTAAAGTCATGATCAACTCCAACATAAAGCATATGGCAGTCTTCCAACAACTGTGGTACTTGACGACACACAACAACACTTGAGCAAGCAACTACGACATGCAAGGCCGACTATCTATCAAACAACATGTAATAGGATGTGTCCAAGGCAATATAAGGCTGCAAGGGATATCACGGGTACAAAAACTAGAGCATCGCGACACAGATAGCAATAGATCAACATGAGGAAATAAAGACTAGAAAGGTAAAATAGGTAGAAAGGGGGAGAATGCTCGCCTGATAATATTGCCGAAGATTCATCCGAAGATCGGATCGACACTCGCATCAACTCATCGTCCTAATCCGAGAAGAAGCAAAGCACTAGAAGAAACAACGGATGCACTATTTAATACTACGGTAAAAGATCAGGCATGATGTATGATGTATGACATGGCAAAGATGCGATGCAATTAGGAAACATTAAGCGGAACCAGGGTCCCGACAATTAATTAGGTGGTTTATGTTGTTTAGATACCCCGCATTTTAAATGTTGTCTTTACAAGGAAAAACATGCCATCGGTTCGGTATACAAATTTAAATGGGGCCAATATTAGACTAGAATCGCCCGCATATGACCTCCATATTTAATTACGAGGTGAATCGGCATAGGGCCCCCGAACCATATAATATGTATGCGAGTATGAATGATTAAATGCAACAAGTATATATCATTATAAGAATAGGGGTAAAAGGGGGGTCACACATTGGTGTTCGGCGCTCTTGGATCCAAGGGTGCAACAAGGTTCGGTATTCAGAAAAGGTCTTCGGGTTCGGGCATCGGATCCAAGTACAATGACCTTGATGTTCCGGGATGAATATCTTGGTGCTTCATCTCAAACATCGGTTGCAGGCATCGGTTAACGCTTCTAGAGTAGATCTTGGCGGGCTTCAATGCACTAGTTCAGACTAGTTCGGGTCGGTCTTGTATCTCCAGTGGCAACAAAGATCTTGCCGAGGTAGCCAACCTCTATACACCTCCACACTACCAGACTTCATCAGCACAAGCAGCCACAGGAAAACGTTCGATACCAACCATTCCACTAGCGATACAAAACCATCTCGGGACGGTAGGCAGCATGGCAGCGACGGTTGGCAAACAACACAAAATGAAACACGGGCAGAGAATCAATCGCTGCACTTTGAACCAGCAGGGAAAACGGGCTCCGGTACGGTGATGACGTCAAGAGGGGCGCCAGAGGACGAGGGAGCTGGCCGTGGTTGCGTGCGGGCTCGCAGGGGCACTGTAGACGGAAGGCGGCGGGGCCGCTGTCCCGGCGACCGGAGACGAACGCGGGACGAGGAGGACGCGCGGGACGCGCAGCTGTAGGGGAAGCGGCCACGAGCGTGGCGGCGGTGAGACACAGGACGAGGCGAGGAGGACCGATGGCGACGTGAGGAGGTGGGATGCGACCGCCGTGCTTGGAGACGATGGTGAGCTCGGGCTTGAGCTGGGTCGAGCGGCCGGGTCGAGACGACATGAAGAGGCCCGACAGCATGACGAGGAGGGGCTTGGCGGTGCCAAACGTAACGGCGGGCGGAGGGAATCTCGCGGGCGAGGGAGGGGCCAGGCTCGGCGCTAGAGGCGAGGAGGCGGTTGCCGCGGTGGAGACAAGCGTCGGGGGCGAGCTCAGCGAGCGGGCGACGGCTCTGCTTGCAACCGGAGAAGGCGACAGGGGCGCGCGACGCTTGCGGCGCTTGACAAGGGGAAGCAGACGACACATGGGCGGAGGTAGACGGGAAGGAGCATAGGGGCGCCGTCGAGGGGAGCAAAAGGATGTGGCGGCGGGATTTGCGGGATCGTTTGGTCTCGAGGGAGGAGCGAGGTGCGAGGGGAGAGTGGGGGTGCGGGTAGCGGCCTAGCGAGGGAGACGGGGTGGGACCAGGCAGAGGAGTGGGTCGCGGTTGGTGAGGAGCGGGGGGGTCAGGAGGTGGGGTCATCCTGGCAGGGAGCGGCCAGGGAGACGTGACGGGGTGGGTGGTTGACCAGGCGTGGTGGTGTGCGTGCGTTTGTGGCGTGGGTGTTGCGGCGGCGGGGTGGTGGGGGGCGTGGTCGGGCTAGGGTGGTTCTAGGGTTAGGGTTAGGCTTAGGAATTTATATGGGGTAGTAGGTGGTCTGGCCGGTTGGGCCTTTGGGCCGGCCGGCTGGACTGCCTCCCCAAAGAAAATAGTTTTGTTATTTCTTTTGTTTTAAAATAAACTTTTGTAAACAGTTTTAGACAAATAAAAGATTCAGCTGGACCGACGGTTTTGGTTTGAACAAAGAGGGGATAATATTAATATGGAAAACAAAGTAGGTCTTTTAGCAAAGTAGTTTTAGTCAATTAGATGCATTCTGATGACATGATGATGCACATAATAAAAACAACATCGATTTTCTAGTAGCGGTTTTACCCGGGGTGCTACAAATCTATAAATAGGCTTCCTTGTGAACTATCAACTTCAAGGAAGATCGTGTGCGAGACCAGGGACACCACTACGGCGGAGCTTCTCGAAGATGTCTTAGGACCTCGTCCTCAGACATCTTCGAGGAGCTCGTTGTAGAGGCACTCCCTAATATGTGAAATTAGTTAGCTCCACCAGCATACTAATTTAGCTAGAAAAGATATGAACTGAAAGATGGTGTGCGAGAGCAGGGACACCACTATGGCAGAGCTTCTCGAAGATGTCTTAGGCTGCCTCGTTCTCAGACATCTTCGAGGAGCTCGCCATAGAGGCACTCCCTAATTTAATTTGGTAGCTCCTTGGCATGTTCATGTTTTTTGTTCTTAATTTCTTGCTTAACTGGCCGATGATTAACTAAAATGCTAGGGCGCCACTATATATATGTGTGTATTCATAGTTTTGGTACTTATTTTTGTTTCAATGGATTTTGTGACGACAGGTAGAAGAAAGAAGAATATTTTGTTGCTCGACGGTGACATGATGCGCCGTGAACCGACCGGATTTCAAGACAACATGTCAAACCAAGATATGTATATAGAATGAACTCATGTATCTATGTGCTTCGATGAATCAGATGAATTTTGAGAACTATATGTGCCAAATTAACCAGATATACAGAGATAGAACCCACACAAAATCTATCCATTTCTAGAAGCAATGAGAGATGAAATGATGAAGTTGCTAACCTCTTAGGACCCTTGATAGATGTGGAGCCAAAAAATCTTCACAAATCTTGAGAAAATGGGGAAGAACTCGAGATTGAGGGGAGAAATTTGAGAGGGATGATTGTGTGAGCTTGAAATGGCTCAGGCTGGGAAGGGGAAGAAGATATAGTCGGGGACTTTAGTCCCGGTTTGAGAAACAAACCGGGGCTAAAGGTCCACGCATCTGCTCTTTTCCAGCGCCAGACCCTTTAGCTCTGGTTTGTTAAACGAACCGGGGCTAAAGTTCACATACGAACCGGGGCTAATGTCTTCTGGTCCCTGCGGCCGTTTCTAGCCGTTGGGACCAGGGCTGGGACTAATGCTTTGGACCAAAGGTACGTTTTCTACTAGTGTTGTGAGATGCTCATGAAACAAATGGGGCTATCTCTTCGTATATAACCTCCATGACCGAAGATCCCTCCCTATACATGTTTCGGTCCTGCCCTTAGTTAAAGTAAGTGTTTAGGGTTTTACGTGGGGTAAAGCCTCACCATATCTTTACTTTATATAATGATCAGCAAGATTACATACGTACTTACGTGTATAAATACATGACAAGAAAATACAGCTAGAACTATTTTTTAACACTTTCCCTCAATCTGAACTTCTACTATGTACAAGGTTTAGATTGCTTTTAGAACGGTCTAACTCGAGTGGCTGATTTAGTAAAGACATAAGCCAGCTGATCATCAGAAGAGATAAACCTAACCTGAAGAGCTCAAGAGGCCAAACGCTCTTGCACAAAATAGAAATCAATCTCAATGTGCTTGGTACATGCGTGGCAAATTGGATTGGCGGTCAGGTATGTAGCCAATAAATTATCACATCATAATATGGGGATATGTTGCTGGGATACTCCTAACTTTGTGAGTAGTGACTCTATCCATATGGCTTCAGCAGCTCCATTAGCTAGTGCCTTATAATTTGTTTCACTACTTGATCGTGAGATAGTGGGTTGTTTCTTCGAGCTCCAGGAGATGAGGTTCGGTACAACAAAGACAGCGAAACCTCCCATGGATCGACGGTCATCAACACATCCTGCCCAATCTGCATCAGTGAAGATACTAATACTGGTGGAGGCAGACTTACGAAAAATCAGCCATGTACTCAGTGTCCCCTTGACATATCACAAGATGCTTTTGACTGATCCCCAATGAACATCAGTCGGTTGTGAAAGTATCTGGCATACTTTATTCACTGCAAAGGTAATATCTGGGCGAGTAAGAGTCAAATATTGGAGGCCTCCAACAACACTGCGATACCAGAAAGAATCATTAGTACCAAGAGGAGTGTCAGACTCACGGGCAAGACGATCTGTCATAACCAGTGGTGTAGAAGTAGGTCGACAATTCTCCATACTCACACGATGCAAAAGATCCAATGCATACTTCCGTTGAATGACAGTCATCCCCCTGAATTGTAGGACATTTCTGGACCCATGAAATACTCCATCTTGCCAAGATCCTTAATAGGAAAACTAGCAGATAGAGAGAGAACAAGACCATCAACTACTCCAGGAGTAGATCCAACAATCACAATGTCATCGACATACACCAACATATATATCTGAACACCATCCCGAGAGAAAATGAACAAGGACGTGTAGGCCTTGGAAAGAACTAATCCGAGATCATCCAGAAGAGCACTCAACTGAGCATACCAAGCACGAGGGGCCTGTTTCAGTCCATAGAGAGCTCGCTGTAGCTTGCACACATGAGAGGGGAACTGCTGATCCTCAAAACCAGAGGGCTGATGCATATACACACCATCAGAGAAAAAACCATGGAGGAGTGCATTACTAACATCAACTTGACGAAGACTCCATCTGCGAGAGACTACAAAAGAGAGAACCAACCGGACTGTGGCTGGTTTGACGACATGACTGAACGTGTCGCCGTAGTCAATGCCATGCTGCTGAGTGAAGGCACGAGCAATGAGTCATGCCTTATGTTTGTCAACAGAACCATTTGGACAATATTTGGTCTTGAAAATCCACTTGCTCAACATCAGACTTGTGTTTGAGGAGATAAATCCAAACAAAATGAGAGAAATTATCAACAAAACTAACATAATACTTATACCCCCTGAAGGATGTAATGACATGATCCTAAACATCAAAGTGAATTAACTCAAGAGTCATAGTGGAAACACGATGAGAATCATTATAAAGAAATTGTAGACTCTTAGCAAATTGACATGCATCACAAACTCAAGTCTGAGTATTGGAAGAACACGCTAAATCATTATTCCTAACAATGTTTTGAACTACATTATTGGTGAGGTGGCCAAGACGATGATGCCACTGATGATGCCACTGGACGGAGGTGGTGTGGGTGCTAGATGACGCTCGGCGGGAAGACGCGGATGAAGCACGACCAAACGGGATGGGGTAGAGACTGCCATGACTTCTACCGCGAAGAAGGACCCTCCGCGTGACCTTGTCCTTGACAAAAAAAGAAACGATGAATTTCAACAAAAACATCATTGTCACAGACAAGACGAAAAACATACGGAAGATGCTTGCTAATGTTTGGAACATGAAGGGTATTCAGTGAAGAGACGAACCGTCTAGTTTAGAGTGACCAATATGCGAAATAGACAAACCTGCACCATTGGCCACTTGCACTTGGTCCTTCCCGCCATAGCGCTCATGAACGTGGAGACGCTCGAGATCACTCGTCAGGTGATCGATGGCACCCGTATCCAGGTGCCAGTACTACTTGTTGGAGGAGGTCGATGCAGCGCTGCCGATGTACTGGTCCGGATCATAGCGCTTGCGGCAGTCATTCGCTTCATGCCCCCAATTTTTAAAAATTTGGCACTGGGGTGCCAGCGACGGCTGCGGCCGTTGCTGCTATTGCCGTTGTTGCGTCGATGGTCCTAGCCTCCTTGGCCGCCATTGCCCTGGCCGTAGCCTCCCTGGGCCGGGTCGTTCTGCCCCTGCGGTACACTACCCGCGAGGCGACCGCCACTAGGGCGGCTGTTGTTCGTACGGGCGCCCGGGGACGGTGGACTAGACCGGGCGCGACACGAGATTTGTCGAGGACGACTAGTCCTCGGCCTCCGCTTGCTGTTTCTAGAGGGCCTCGTAGTTCAGGACCTGGGAGTAAAACATCCGAAGCGTTACAGGGACTCCCGCAAAGCCCATGCCTGAGGCGATGGGGTTGAAGGCAGGACCGAGCCCACCCAGCATGATGTCGATGATCTCGTCATCACGAAGAGGGGATCCACCCGTGGACATCGCATCGGCGAGGGATTTTACGTTCTGCATGTACTCAGTGGCGGTCTTGTCTTCCTTCGCCAGCCCTTGGATCTCGAGCCGAAGAGCACGGATGCCGGTGCTGTTCTCGGCGGCGTACATGGCGTGGACGACACTCCAGGATACCGCAGCCGAGGTGCAGCCGATGAGCTGGGCCGAGATTGTTGGAATTATGCCCTAGAGGCAATAATAAAGATGTTATTATTATAATTCTTGTTCATGATAAAGTTTATATTCCATGCTAGAATTGTATTAAGCGGAAACTTTAATACTTGTGTGGTTTGTGAACAACACCGTGTACCTAGTACGCCTCTATGGACTAGCTCATTGATCAATGATGGTTAAGGTTTCCTAACCATAGACATGAGTTGTCAATTGATAATGAGATCATATCATTGGGAGAATGATATGGTGGATAGACCCAAACAAAGCAGAGCAATTAGATCGTGTCATCGTGTTCGTCTTGCGAAGCTTTTCCTATGTCAAATATTGTATTCCTTAGACCATGAGATAATGCAACTCCTGGTATCGGAAGAAAGCTTTGAGGTCATCAAACGTCATCCTATGAGAGGGTGATCATAAAGGTGTCTCTCGGTGATCGGAAAGTATCTGGGTTGTATGTATCGAGATGGAATTTGTCCCTCCCAAGCAAGTCGGAGAGATATACTTGGCCCACTTTGAATCGATATCAACACCGCTTGCAAGCATGTGGTTAAGGAGTTAATCACAAAGTGATATCGGATTACGGAACGAGTAAAGTACTTGCGTGAACGAGATTGAACTAGGTATGACGTGCAACGATCGAATCTCGGGCAAGTAAAATATCGCGAGACGAAGGAATATATATATGGGATTGATTGAATCCTGGCATCGTGGTTCATCCGATATGATCATCGATGAATGTGTGGGATTCAATATGGGTGCCTGCACCCTGTTGATTATTGATAGAAGATCATGTCTCATATTCTCGAACCCGCAGGTCACACACTTAACGATCTCGACGCTAGGATAGATTGGATAATTGGTTTATGAATTTTTGTTCGAGTCTCGGATGGGATCCGGGATATCACGAGGTTCGGAATGGTCCGAGAATAAGATTCATATAAGGCAGTTTTTGGAGTTCGGAATTGTTCCGGGTTAATCGGTATTGTACCGGAAGCTTCTAGAACCTTCCG
This sequence comes from Avena longiglumis, assembly GCA_030063025.1. Classification (NCBI taxonomy): domain Eukaryota; kingdom Viridiplantae; phylum Streptophyta; class Magnoliopsida; order Poales; family Poaceae; genus Avena; species Avena longiglumis. The sequence goes on from CP125977.1 coordinate 476,566,569, forward strand.
GAAGGGGACCAACGTGGCCCCACCTTCCGGGAGGGGGCATGGGCCTATGAGGGAGTGTCCTGGCCGCATTGGTCCAGGGGCACAAGGCCCCATAGGGCCCAGCCGATTCTAGAGAGATTTGACTCGTTTAAATCTCGGGATAGAATTTCTAGATAAGGGAGAGTTTAAATTGTTTAAACTAGAGATAGGATTTCTAGATAAGGGAGAGTTTAAATTGTTTAAACTAGAGATAGGCTTGGAGGAGGGGCAAGGGCTGGCCGCCCCCCCCCCCTCTATATATAGAGGGGTGGTGCGCCCCCTTCCCCCACACACCTTCCTCCAAGCCCTAGCAGCCTTGCTACCTTCCTCTCTCCCTCCCGACTGTTTGTAGGCGAAGCCCTGCAGCAGAAATTCTCCACCATATACACCACGCCGTCGTGTTGTAGATACAATCTATCTCTCCACCATACTCGCTGGTCCGAGGAAGGAGGAGACGTCGAGGTGCTGCACGTGTGCATCTCACGGAGGCACCGCCACTTGTGGTGCTAGATCGGATCGGATCGCGAGGAGGAGAAGCGAGTACGACTACATCACGCATCTTAAAGCAAGTGGAATCGTTTCACAACTCACGCCACCCGGAACACCACAGCGCAATGGTGTGTCTGAACGCCAGAATCGAACCCTATTAGATATGGTCCGATCAATGATGTCTCTTACTGATTTGCCGTTATCATTTTGGGGTTATGCATTAGAAACCGCTGCATTCACTTTAAATAGGGCACCATCTAAATCCGTTGAGATGACACCGTATGAACTGTGGTTTGGTGCTAAACCTAAGTTGTCGTTTCTTAAAGTTTGGGGATGCGAAGCTTACGTCAAGAAGTTGATGCCGGACAAGCTCGAACCCAAAGCGGAGAAATGCGTCTTCATAGGATACCCTAAGGAAACTATTGGGTATACCTTCTATCACAAAACCGAAGGCAAAGTGTTTGTCGCAAAGAACGGTTCCTTTCTTGAGAAGGAGTTTCTCTCGAAAGAAGTGAGTGGGAGGAAAGTAGAGCTAGACGAGGTTATTGAACCTTCTCTTGAATTGGAGAGTAGCGCAGCACCTGAAATTGTTCCACTGCCGCCTGCACCAACAATAGAGGAAGCTAATGACAAGGATCATGAAGCTTTGACGATGTTGCTCTTGAACGTCAGAGGTCGACAAGGTCGCGTGCCCCTCTGAGTGGTACGCAAGAACCTGTCTTGACCGTCTTGTTGGTAGAAGACGGTGAACCTACGAACTATGAGGAAGCGATGATGAGCCCAGACTCGAGAAATGGTGGAAGCCATGAAATCCGATTGGGATCCATGAGCGAAAACCAAGTATGGACTTTGGTGGATCCTCCTAGCGATCGAAAGGCCGTTGAGTGCAAATGGATATTCAAGAAGAAAACGGACGCGGATGGTAATGTTACCGTCTATAGCACGGCTTGTCGCAAAAGGTTTTCGACAAGTTCAAGGTGTTGACTACGATGAGACTTTCTCTCCGTAGCGATGTTTAAGTCCATTCGGATTTTATTAGCAATTGCTGCTTCATGATTATGAAATATGGCGATGGATGTCAAGACTGCTTTCCTCAATGGCAACATTGATGAAGAGTTGTATATGATGCAATCAAGGTTTTGTCGATCCTAAGGATGCTAATAAAGTGTGCAAACTTCAGCGTTCCATTTATGGACTGAAGCAAGCATCTCGGAGTTGGAACCTTCGTTTTGATCAAGTGATCAAGAGCTTTGGATTTGTTCCAAATTGCTACGAAGCTTGTATCTACAAGAAAGTGAGTGGGAGCTCGGTGACGCTTCGCATCAGTATGTGGATGACATATTGATTATCGGAAATGACATCAACATGCTTAACGATGTGAAGAGTTATTTGAACAAGTGTTTTTCAATGAAAGACCTAGGTGAAGCTGCTTATATATTGGGCATCAAAATCTATAGAGATAGACAAAGACGCCTGATAGCTTTAAGCCAGAGTACATACCTAGACATAGTTCTGAAAAGGTTCAGAATGGATAAGGCAAAGAAAGGTTCAGTGCCTATGTTGTCAGGTAAGATATTAAGCAAGGCTCCGTGTCCAGCTACGGTAAATGATAGGGAAGCTATGAGCAAAGTGCCTTATGCCTCGGCCATAGGTTCCATCATGTATGACATGCTGTGTACTAGACCGGATGTGTCCAATGCTCTTAGTTTGACGAGCAGATATCAAAGTGATCCAGGAGTGGAACACTGGACAGCCGTGAAGAACATCCTAAAGTACCTAAATAGAACTAAAGAAATGTTCTTAGTCTATGGGGGTGATGAACAGCTTGTCGTAACAGGTTACGTCGATGCTAGTTTCGACACGACAAGGATGATTCCAAATCTCGAATGATACGTTTATATTTTGAATGGAGGAGCTGTGAGCTGGAGAAGCTGCAAGCAAAGCGTGATCGCGGGATCTACAGTGGAAGCGGAATACATGGCTGCTGCAGAAGCGTCAAGTGAAGGAGTTTGGATCAGAAACTTCATCACTGAGCTTGGCGTGGTTCCAAGTGCATTGGACCCACTGGAGATATTGTGTGACAACACTGGCGCCATAGCACTCGCTAAGGAACCAAGATATCATCCAAAGACCAAGCATATCAACCGCAAGTTTCATATAATCCGAGATTATATAGCAGATGGAGATCTGAAGATTAGCAAAGTACATACGGATCTAAATGTCGCAGATGAAGGGAATATGCCCTGAGAGGCAATAATAAATTGTTTATTATGTGTATTCCAAGTATATGATAGATGTTTATTTTGCATGCTATAATTGTATTAATACGGAAACGTTAATACATGTGTGTTTAATAAACAAACAGAAAGTTCCTAGTTAAGCCTCTCTCATAAACTAGCTCGTTGATTAACAAGATGATCAAGGTTTCCTGATCATGGACATTGGATGTTGTTAATAACGGGATCACAACATTAGTGTAATGATGTGATGAACATTCATCCGAAGTATAGCATTACGATCAAAGTCATTGAGTTTATATTGCTATAACAACTTACGAAGTGATCCTAATCCTTAGACCATGAGATCATGTCAATCACTAACACCGAAAGAGTTTCTTGATAACATCAAACGTCACACCGTAACAGGTGATTATAAAGATGGGTTCATAACTAATAAAGTGTTATGTTGAGGCTCATGGATCAAGAGTGGAATTTGTTCATCCCGATGACGGATAGATATACTCTGGGCCCTCTCGGTGATATCACATTGATTAGCTTGCAAGCAAGTGATTTGATCACTAGAATGTTATATCACGGGAACGAGAAAAGAGTGCATGTCGAACGAGATCAAACTAGGTATGGAGATACCGATGATCGAATCTCGGACATGTAATATATCGTGAGACAAAGGGATTAAGATACTAGCGTAAAAGGTTCACGATCACAAGAAAGTCATCGTTGAATGTGTGGGAGTCGATGGGTCTCCGATCCGCTCGATTATTGATCTGAGAGGGGTCTCGATCATGTCCGCATTATTCACGAACCGTAGGGTGACACACTTAAGAGACACCGACATCCAATTGGAGCAAAAGTTTTCATGCCGAAAGAATAAACAAGCGCAGGAATTTATTTCACTAGATACCGAAACAGGTTTTCGGGTGAAATTGCATAAAGTGGTTATGCATGTGAAATAGAATTCTAGCAAGGGGTTATTTGTGAATGTTTGTCATTAAAGTAATTGACAAAATTCTGAATAAAATAAAAGAGTTTTATTTAATGAGAGTTTGCATTAAATTTGGTGGAAATTTAATGGGTTTTTTGAGTGGGATTTTGAGTGGACTTTTGAAGGGTCATTTTGTGAGTGGAGTGTCCACCCACATGATGAGGGGAGGGCAAGGGGGCAGCCCCCATGCGCCGGCCACCCCCTTGGGGTTCCCCCCCCTCCTCCTATAAAAGGAGCCCCTCCTCTCACTTCTCACTCACACCTCCTCGTGAAGGATCTCTCTCCCCCTCTAGAATTTATCCCCCATGGTCTCGGACTAGCGAGATACATGTTCCCGGTGGCTATTCGGCAAGAAAGAGTTGTGCTTCCGCTGCATCGCTGGAGCGAGGAGGCGGAGGTTGCTCGGTGCCTCGAATGTGTGTGCGAGCACGGATGCGCTGCTGATTTGCGGCGCTAGGACTTCCTCTCGATCTTGAGATCGGCAAGAGATCGTCTACATCAACCACGAGTTTGGACTCGTTAAACTTTGTCGGTCTTCAAGGGTATGTTCTCTACGGATATACATCCGCCCATTGTTTGTATCTAGTATAAATAGATCTTGGTATATAGTTCACATCGTAGGAAAATTTTTGTTTTCTATGCTGCGAACCCTTCAGTGGTATCAGAGCCGGATCTATGCGTAGATACTTTACACGGGTAGTACACATATGAGTATGTGGGGGCGATGATCATGTTGTTGCTCCTTTCTTGTGATTTTGGATATTGGTGGCATAGTGGGATGAAGCCGCCCGGACAAACTTTACATGTCCTCGCACATGAGACCTGTTCCACGCTTGACATGCAACTAGTTTGCATAAGTGGCTAGCGGGTGTCTGTCTCTCCTACTATAGTCAATATCTATTTTGCAAGCGAGTTGTCAACAATTTGATTATCCTCGTTGTGGTTCATGTTCGTAGGTAAGAACGGTTCTATCTCGAAAGCCCTCACCACGTAAAACTTGCAATGGATAAATTAGAAGCGTCTAGTTTAGATTGTTGCGGGCTAGTGTTATGATATGGTAGTGTTGTAAGTAGAAGTATGAGATGATACTCTTACAACACACATAGCGTAAAACCCATAGATTGTGGATTTACATATAGGTATGATAGTGATCATACCACGATGCACATGATAGAGATCATCTGCGGAACCATATAATTTCACTATTAAACATATGATGTTTGATTGCATCTTATATTGCTTGTTTAGCGCTTTGTTAAGCATAATAAGATGATCCTCATTTTAAATATCAAGATAAGAATGTGTTCTCCTTTAGTATGCACCGATTATGTTCTCGCTCCAAGACATCACGTGATGATCGGGTGTACTTGGATCCTCGACCATACTTGGTGTAAGACAGTTACACAAAAAATACTAAGGTTCTAACTTGGCGAGCCTAGCATGTACAGACATGGCCTCGAACACGTAATCAAAGGTTAAGCATGAGTCATATAGTTGATATGGTGCCCATTTGATGCTCGCTTTGAAGCTATACCGACTCACGTGATGATCGGACTTGGTGTAGTGGATTTGGTTCATGTAATCACCAAAAGGACACGAGGGATGTCGCTTTTGAGTGGGAGTTCATTCGTAATATAGATTAGTTGAACTCAATCTATCATACACTTAGTCTAAACTTTACAAATTCTGTTGTAGATGGCACCACCTGCTTTTAATTTCAATGCGTTCATGGAGAAAGAGAAACTAGCAACGAACGGTAGCAACTTTACTGAATGGGCCATGAATTTGAGGATTCTCCTCTCTGGTGCACAAAAGCAATATGTGCTAGAAGCGCCGTTAGGCCCCCACCTTGACGATGCCCCGACGAGGAGAAGAATGTCTATCGACTCGTCAGAGGACCACAACTTAGTTCATTGCGGCATATTGTATGGGCTAGAGCCGAACTTCAAAGCGTTTCGAAACGGCAATGCTTTTGATACAATGGGTGAGTTGAAAATGATTTTCGACACACATGCTGCGAGAGAGCTACAATGCTTGTAAAAGTTCTTTAGCTGCATGATGGAAGAGAACAGCCTGTTAGTGAGCATGTACTCAAGATGTCGGGTTACGCCGATAAGCTTGTGTCCTTGGGAATAACGATTCCCATTGACTTAGGCATCCATCGTGTTCTGCAGCCGCCACCTAGCTATAAGAGCTTCGTGATGAACTATAATATGCAAGGCATGAAGAAGTCTCTCCCGAGCTTCGCCAATGCTTAAAACTGAAGTGGAGATCAAAAGGAACATCAAGTGTTGATGATCAATAGGAACACTGGTTTCAAGAAAGATAAGAAGGAAAACGGAAGGAAGTAAGGCGGCAAGCCCTGCTGCCTGAAAAGAAACCCCGAGTTGGACCTAAGTCCGATACCGTGCTACTATTGTAAGGACCAGCCATCGAAGCGAATCGCCCCAAGTATCCGCGCATAAGAAGGCCGGCAAGGCAAACAAAGGTATATATGATATACATGTTATTGATGTGTACTTGACTAGTGCTCGCAGAGCACCGGGTATTTGATACCGGTTGCTAATATTTGTAACTCGAATCGGGTGCGAACAAAGCGACCGCTAGCAAGGGGTGAGGTCAAGATGCGTGTCGGCAATGGATCAAACGTTGATGTGATCGCCGCGAACGCTACCTCTCCACTTACCGTCGGGATTAGTTATAAACTTAAATAATCATATTTGGTGCCCGACCGAGCATGAACATTGTATCTGGATCATGTTTGATGCAAAGTGGTTTTTCATTCAAATCTGAGAACAATGGTTGTTCCATTTATATGAATGAAATCTTTTATGGTCATGCACCAATGTTGAATGGTTTATTTCTGTTGGATCTCGATGATAATGTTACACATATTCATAATATTGATGCTAAAAGGATTAAACTTAGTGATGATATATCCGCATATATGTGGTAATCGCCGTCTAGGTCATATTGGCGTTAAACGCATGAAGAAGCTCCATTCGGATGGACTTTTGGAATCACTTGATTATGAATCATTTGATACATGTGAGCCATGCCTTATGGGCAAGATGACTAGAACGCCGCTTTTCGGTTCAATGGAACAGGCGATGATTTATTGGAAATCATACATTCAGATGTATGTGGTCCAATGAGTGTGTTTGCCGAGGTGGATATCGTTATTTTGTTACTTTCACGGATGATTTGAGTAGATACGGTTATATCTACTTGATGAAACACAAGTCAAACCTTTGAAAAGTTCAGGAATTTCGTAATGAAGTGGAAAATCATCGTAATAGAAAGATCAAATTTCTACCGACCGTGGAGGTGAGTATCTAAGTTACGAGTTTAGCACTCACATGAAAGAGTGTGGAATTGTTTCACAACTCACACCGCCGAACACCACAAATAAATGGTGTGTCGGAACGTCGTAATCGTACTTTATTAGATATGGTTCGATCTATGATGTCTCTGACGGACTTGCCGTTGTCATTTTGGGGTTATGCACTAGAAACCGCTGCATTCACTTTAAATCGGGCACCATCTAAATCCGTTGAAAAGACACCGTATGAATTGTGGGTTGGAAACAAACCTAAGTCATCATTTCTTAAAGTTTGGGGATGCGATGTTTATGTGAAGAAACTTCAACCGGATAAACTCGAACCCAAAGCAGAAAAATGCGTCTTCATAGGATACCCTAAGAAAACTATTGGGTGTTCCTTCTATCACAGATCCGAGGGCAAGGTTTTTGTTGCCAAGAATGGATCCTTTCTAGAGAAAGAGTTTCTCGCGAAAGGTGTGAGTAGTCGGAAGGTAGAACTCAAAGAGGTTATTGAACCTTCTCTTCAAAGTATGGCGAGTAGCGCAGTGCCGGAAGTCGTTCCGGAGTTGGATTCACCAGTTGAAAAGGGAACTAATGATAATGATCATGAAACTCCGAAAGAGAGTACTACCAAACCTCGCAGGTCTAGCAGGACGCGTGCAGCTCCGAGCTGACGGAAATCTGTCATAAATTTCATGGTTGATGAAAATAATGACCTGCGACGTATGAAGAAGCGATGATGAGCCGGACTCCAACAAATGGTTAGAAGCCATGAAATCCGAGATGGAATCCATGTATGAAAATCAAGTTTGGAACTTGGTGGAATTACCTCACGCACCGAAAGGCCGTGGAGAACAAATGGATTTTCAAAAGGAAACTGATGTTGATGGTAATGTGACCATCTATAAAGCTCGACTTGTCGCAAAGGGGTTTCGACAAATTCAAGGAGTTGACTACGATGAGACTTTCTCTCCGTAGCGATGCTAAAGTCGATTAGGATTATGTTAGCAATTGCTGCATATTTCGATTATGAAATATGGCAGATGGATGTCAAAACCGCGTTTCTCAATGGTAATATTGAAGAAGAGTTGTATATGATACAACCAAAGGGTTTTGTCGATCCTAAGGATGCTAACAAAGTGTGCAAGCTTCAGCGATCCATCTATGGATTGAAGCAAGCATCACGAAGTTGGAATCTCCGCTTTGATGAGGTGATCAAAGAGTTTGGATTTGTCCAAACTTATGGAGAAGCTTGTATTTACAAGAAAGTGAGTGGGAGCAATGTGGCATTTCTGATACTATATGTGGATGACATATTATTGATCGGAAATGATATAGAACTTTTAAACAGTGTTAAAAGTTATCTAAACAGCAAATTTTCAATGAAGGACCTAGGTGAAGCATTTTACATATTAGGCATAAAGATCTATAGAGATAGATCTAGGCGCCTAATAGGGCTATCGCAAAGTACATACCTTGATAAGATTTTAAAGAAGTTTAAAATGGACGGAAGTAAGAAGGGGTTCTTACCTATGTTGCAAGGCAAGACATTGAGTAAGACTCAAAGTCCGGCTTCAAGGAAGAAAGAGATAATGGACAAAGTCCCTATGCTTCACCATAGGCTCTATAATGTACGCCATGCTATGTACAAGACCAGATGTGGCACACGCTATTAGTTTGACTAGTAGGTACCAATCGGATCCAGGTTCAGAACACTGGATAGCGGTCAAGAATATCCTTAAGTACTTATGAAGAACTAAGGATATGTTTCTTGTATACGGAGGTGAAGAAGAGCTAGTCGCTAAGTGTTATGTCGACGCTATCTTTGGCACTGATCCGAATGACTCTAAGTCTCAATCCGGATACGTATTTCTCATGAATGGCGAAGCGGTTAGTTGGAGGAGATCCAAACAACCTATGGTTGCGGGATCAACAACGGAGGTCGAATATGTTGCTGCTTGAGCGGCTCGAAGCGCTTTGGATGAAGGAGTTCATATCCGAACTAGGAGTTGTGGCAAGCGTTGGACCCAATGGTGATCTATTGTGACAACAATGGTGCCATTGCCAATGCCAAAGAGCCAAGGTCTCACAAGCATTCCAAGCATATTAAGCGCGGTTTCACTCCATCATGAGCATGTCAAGGATGGAGATATAAAGATTTGTAAAGTACATACGGATCTCAATGTAGCGATCCGTTGACTAAAACTCTCCTAGAGCAAAACATGATCAACACCAGAACTCAATGGGTGTTAGATATATCACTATGTAACTAGATTATTGTCTCTAGTGCAAGTGGGAGATCAAGGAATATGCCCGAGAGGCAATAATAAATTGTTTATTATGTGTATTCCAAGTATATGATAGATGTTTATTTTGCATGCTATAATTGTATTAATACGGAAACGTTAATACATGTGTGTTTAATAAACAAACAGAAAGTTCCTAGTTAAGCCTCTCTCATAAACTAGCTCGTTGATTAACAAGATGATCAAGGTTTCCTGATCATGGACATTGGATGTTGTTAATATCGGATCACAACATTAGTGTAATGATGTGATGAACATTCATCCAGTATAGCATTACGATCAAAGTCATTGAGTTTATATTGCTATAACAACTTACGAAGTGATCCTAATCCTTAGACCATGAGATCATGTCAATCACTAACACCGGAAGAGTTTCTTGATAACATCAAACGTCACACCGTAACAGGGTGATTATAAAGATGGGTTCATAACTAATAAAGTGTTATGTTGAGGCTCATGGATCAAGAGTGGAATTTGTTCATCCCGATGACAGATAGATATACTCTGGGCCCTCTCGGTGATATCACATTGATTAGCTTGCAAGCAAGTGATTTGATCACTAGAATGTTATATCACGGGAACGAGAAAAGAGTGCATGTCGGTAACGAGATCAAACTAGGTATGGAGATACCGATGATCGAATCTCGGACATGTAATATATCGTGAGACAAAGGGATTAAGATACTAGCGTGAAAGGTTCACGATCACAAGAAAGTCATCGTTGAATGTGTGGGAGTCGTATGGGTCTCGGATCCCGCTCGATTATTGATCGAGAGGGTCTCGATCATGTCCGCATTATTCACGAACCGTAGGGTGACACACTTAAGAGACACCGACATCCAATTGGAGCAAAAGTTTTCATGCGAAAGAATAAACAAAGCGCAGAATTTATTTCACTAGATACCAAAACAGGTTTTCGGGTGAAATTGCATAAAGTGGTTATGCATGTGAAATAGAATTCTAGCAAGGTTATTTGTGAATGTTTGTCATTAAAGTAATTGACAAAATTCTGAATAAAATAAAAGAGTTTTATTTAATGAGAGTTTGCATTAAATTTGGTGGAAATTTAATGGGTTTTTGAGTGGGATTTTGAGTGGACTTTTGAAGGGTCATTTTGTGAGTGGAGTGTCCACCCACATGATGAGGGAGGGCAAGGGCAGCCCCCATGCGCCAGCCACCCCTTGGGGTTCCCCCTCCTCCTATAAAAGGAGCCCTCCTCTCACTTCTCACTCACACCTCCTCGTGAAGGATCTCTCCCCTCTAGAATTTATCCCCATGGTCTCGGACTAGCGAGATACATGTTCCCGGTGGCTATTCGGCAAGAAAGAGTTGTGCTTCCGCTGCATCGCTGGAGCGAGGAGGCGGAGGTTGCTCGGTGCCTCGAACGTGTGTGCGAGCACGGATGCGCTGCTGATTTGCGGCGCTAGGACTTCCTCTCGATCTTGAGATCGGCAAGAGATCGTCTACATCAACCACGAGTTTGGACTCGTTAAACTTTGTCGGTCTTCAAGGGTATGTTCTCTACGGATATACATCCGCCCGTTGTTTGTATCTAGTATAAATAGATCTTGGTATATAGTTCACATCGTTGGAAAATTTTTGTTTTCTATGCTGCGAACCCTTCAGCAGATCCATTGACTAAACCTCTTCCATGTGTAAAACATGATCAACACCTCAGTGCCATGGGTGTGAGATTGTTGCCAGATGAAAACTAGATTATTGACTCTAGTGCAAGTGGGAGACTGTTGGAATTATGCCCTAGAGGCAATAATAAAGATGTTATTATTATAATTCTTGTTCATGATAAAGTTTATATTCCATGCTAGAATTGTATTAAGCGGAAACTTTAATACTTGTGTGGTTTGTGAACAACACCGTGTCCCTAGTACGCCTCTATGGACTAGCTCATTGATCAATGATGGTTAAGGTTTCCTAACCATATACATGAGTTGTCAATTGATAATGAGATCATATCATTGGGAGAATGATATGGTGGATAGACCCAAACAAAGCAGAGCAATTAGATCGTGTCATCGTGTTCGTCTTTGCGAAGCTTTTCCTATGTCAAATATTGTATTCCTTAGACCATGAGATAATGCAACTCCTGGTATCGGAAGAAAGCTTTGAGGTCATCAAACGTCATCCTATGAGAGGGTGATCATAAAGGTGTCTCTCGGTGATCGGAAAGTATCATTGGGTTGTATGTATCGAGATGGAATTTTTCCTCCCAAGTCGGAGAGATATACTTGGCCCACTCGTAATCGATATCAACACCGCTTGCAAGCATGTGGTTAAGGAGTTAATCACAAAGTGATCTCGGATTACGGAACAGTAAAGTACTTGTTGTGAGCGAGATTGAACTAGGTATGATGTACCGACGATCGAATCTCGGGCAAGTAAAATATCGCGAGACGAAGGGAATATATATATGGGATTGATTGAATCCTGGCATCGTGGTTCATCCGATATGATCATCGATGAATGTGTGGGAGTCAATATGGGTGCCTGCACCCGCTGTTGATTATTGATAGAAGATCATGTCGCATATTCTCGAACCAGGGTCACACATAACGATCTCGACGCTAGGATAGATTGGATAATTGGTTTATGAATTTTTGTTCGGAGTCTCGGATGGGATCCGGGATATCACGAGAGGTTCCGGAATGGTCCGGAGAATAAGATTCATATAAGGCAGTGTAGTTTTTGGAGTTCGGAATTGTTCCGGGTTAATCGGTATTGTACCGGAAGCTTCTAGAACCTTCCGGAAGGGGACCAACATGGCCCCACCTTCCGGGAGGGGGCATGGGCTCTGGCCGCATTGGGTCAGGGGCACAAGGCCCCATAGGGCCCAGCCGATTCTAGAGAGATTTGACTCGTTTAAATCTCGGGATAGAATTTCTAGATAAGGGAGAGTTTAAATTGTTTAAACTAGAGATAGGATTTCTAGATAAGGGAGAGTTTAAATTGTTTAAACTAGAGATAGGCTTGTAGGAGGGGCAAGGGCTGGCCGCCCCCTCTATATAGAGGGTGGTGCGCCTTCCCCACACACCTTCCTCCAAGCCCTAGCAGCCTTGCTACCTTCCTCTCTCCCTTCCGACTGTTTGTAGGCGAAGCCCTGCTGCAGAAATTCTCCACCATATACACCACGCCGCCGTGTTGTAGATCCAATCTATCTCTCCACCATACTCGCTGGTCCGAGGAAGGAGGAGACGTCGAGGTGCTGCACGTGTGCATCTCACGGAGGCACCGCCACTTGTGGTGCTAGATCAGATCGGATCGCGAGGAGGAGAAGCGAGTACGAGTACATCACCCACGTTCCAACGAACGTTCCGCTGTGCGAATCTTTAAGGGTATGAAGATCTAATCCAATCTCTCTCGTTGTTTGCATCTCCTAGATTAGATCTTGGCTTTCCTTCTGTTCGCTCCGTAGAAAATTTTGATTTACTATGCCGTGAAACCCTTCAGAGATGTCCTTGTGCATCGAGGAGAGCAGATGGCGGGTCCACCACTGCGTGTATTCGGGGTTGGTGACATCGACCGCGTTGGCGCCGGTTCCTTCCTTGATAGTTGGGGGCGGCGCCTTTGCCGACCCGTCGAGGAAGCCATGGACGCGGGCACCAGCAAAGTTGGGAAGGGAGAGGGCCTTCCATAACATGAAGTTGTTGCCGCTAAGACGAACGTCGATGGTGGGGAGGACGGGCGCAACCGCCATGGTAGATGGCGGCGCGATGATGGGTCCGTGACGGTGGAGGTGAGGCTTGATGAGGTGGACAGCGTGAACGCCGAGTTGGTGGCCATCGCTGCGGCGGCGGCGGACTAAGGCGGCATGGCCTACTAGGGTTTCTAGCGGCGCGGCGGCGGCGAAAGGAGCCCTAGGGTTTAGGCTCTGATACCAAGTTAAAAAAAGTGTTTAGGGTTTTCAGGGACAAAGCCTCACCACGTCTCTTCTTTATATAATGATCAGCAGAATTACATACATACTTACTTGTACAAAGACATGACAGAAAAATACAGCTAGAGCTATTTTAACACCCTCATTCGTATAGGACCTGAGAGCTGCTCAGGGCACAGACGAGGCTACTTCTTCGATTGCCACTAGGAGCACTCAGAATGAACATGAGTGCATCGATGGCGGCTGACTGGTTCGGCGGCTTGGGTGACAGGGAGTTGTCGTTTGGATTAACAACCATATATCAATTGTGGCAAGCTCGGAACGATGTTACTTCCTCCGTTTCAAAATATAAGATATTTTAGTTTTGTGAATAAAACTATATTTTAAAAAAGTTTAGATATATTTTTTACAAATCTAAAATATTTTATATTTTAAAAGGGAGGGAGTATAAAGATAAGAACCCTATTCTTGGCAGAGGAGTTGTATGCTCTAAGATCCACTTCGCCACCTTGAACAGAGGCTCAGGGGAGAACTAGCTCCAACCTGAAGAATGGCACAAGGCTAATTCTGATAGAGCTTTTCTTCAGGGTTTGGGGCATGGAGGCTGCGGTGTGGTCATCTGTGATCACCATGGTATCTTCAGAGCAAAAGCACCCTTGACGATTTATTTGGTGAGAGCGGAACTTCTAGCTTGCCGATGAGCTGTGGAACTGGCGCAAGAAGCTGGCGTTGCCAAATTAGTTCTAGAGACAAACTTTATATGGGCACTGTGGTGAAACAGGTTTGCAAGGACAAAGACCGGGTTCATGGACCGTTGGCCAAAGACATCAAGGATCTCTTAAGGTACTTCGTGATCACTCAGGTCAACGTGTGCGACGATGAGGTTGCTCACCGATAATCAAAGGATGTGACAATAATCGATGTAAAACCTGGTTTAGTGTACCCCCAGTTATGTTGTGCAATCTTTAGCATCTCATTGCGTTGGTATCTAAATATAATGCAGTGTTTGATCGAAGAAAAATTGAACTCCGGCAAAAGAAAGATTACTAAGGAAATTATACAACATATTTTTACACTATGTTTAAATAATATGTACATGCATTTATGTAATTATGTTCCTTCAACACTGCAATGTTGAACCAATATGCACTGTTTTATGTAAATATTGTTTTCTATAGATGGACATGTGTATCAACTCGTAGATTCATGTTTAACTTCTAGCCCATTCTCACCTACTACCACTTCATCTGCAAACTGATTAAAACTCCACCTTCACTGACCAATATATGGGTAAATTATAGAAATATGACTTATGCTTCTTGTCTCCACATTGTGGAAATACTCTCAATTATTGAAAATTTTGACGGATGCGACAACGTGCGTACCGGAGCAGCAACCATCATCGAAGATGATAAACGTAGATCGGGAGAGACCGACCTCAAATCATACCAACGAACATGGAAAAAAGTTGGATCCTAACTCCTAAGAGATCCGTCAGACACACGACTCCACGCGTTCTCCGTCAATGCTAGACGCACTACCAGAGAGAGGATAGGATGGGGAGGATCTTGTTCTGACTAGGACATAGCCACCGGATCAACATCCTGAAAAAGACACTGAAAACAGTCTACACAAAATATGGAGACCTCCCGCTAGGCAAGGGGCCGTGGTCCGCTATGACTCCAAGGCCCTAAGGCCACCGAAGACGGGATAGACTGGTGGCGTTGCTAGCGGAAGGAAGGAACCCTAGGTTGATTTTTTGCTCGCCGTCTTGAGCACCTCTAACTCCTCTCCGGTACCGATTCGGTATATTGTGTTGAAGAGTTAACAAAACATTTAACAAGGAAACCACGAGCTTACATCAAATTGAACGGGTTCATGTTTCGATATCGAATCATCAGATCTCCTAAATATTTTCATTAGAGATTTTTTTTGAACATGCACAAAGGCTATATCTACTCCCTCCTTCCCGATTTAAAGGACACAATTTACAAACCATGCAATCCCAACATATTTAGGCATAAAATTATTTAATTTCTATAATTACTCTGGTGTGAAAAAACAAAATGGTTGCATGCACATGTGTGAATAAATATGAACGTTTTGCTGGCTCTTCCTCTCCTCAACGCATGTTCTTCTCTATATTATAAAATGGACCAATCAGAGGACACATAGGATCCAGAGAATTGCAAATTGTGTTCTTTAAACGAGACAGAGGGAGTACTTAAAGTTCCTAAATTATTTTTACTTCAATGTTTTCCTCCCATTTCTAACATCTCCAATTAATGTTGGCTGTTTCTCCGCCAACAAAATAACCTGCAATGATAACAACAAATCAGGAATGTTTAACAGTCGTATCACAGGCAAAGTGATTACATTGAGTCTACAGTTTTATGATCTACTCCCTCCGATTCAGAAATATAAAATATTTTAGCTTTATAAAATAAATGTATGTAGACGTATTTTAGTGTATAGGTTTACTCTAGACCTCTATGAAGCTATACACTATATAACGTCTAGATATATTTGATTTACGAAACTAAAACGTCTTATATTTTTGAACGGAGGAAGTAGAAATAAAGAATATGGAAAAGATTCAACATGTTACATTAAACGAAGAAGACGAGGTACAGGTTGCTAGCTAGTCTGGGCTGGGGCTGCTGAGCACTTGATGGCAATCACAGGCGCCATCTACAGAGACAGAGGGAGGGAGACGTCGCTCTTCTCCTCCCGTTAAACCCATGCACGCAGCATCACACGAGATGCCATTCAATAACCCCTCGCACAGCTAGCACAGCGCACACGCAGACCCAGCTGGGCAGCTAATTCCCTCCTCACCAGGAAACCCTTCTCCACCATCGCATCCATATCCCATGATTCCCATCTCCATCTACGTCTCCAGTACCTACGTTTCATCTCTTCTTATATACGCACCCGTGTATCCCCTCCCTACTAGCTAATGACCTAGCTAGCAGCTGCTAATCCATCGATCGGGTGGGGGGCTCGAGGACTCGAGGTTGTCGATCGACCTCTCAAATGGCGTCCACGGCAGGCGATGACGCGGTGGGGCAGCAGCGCAAAGGCAGCACTGGTGGTGGTGGCCGGAGCGGGACGCCGCCTCCTCCACCAGCGGAGCAGGGGCTTCGGTGCCCTCGCTGCGACTCACCCAACACCAAGTTCTGCTACTACAACAACTACAGCCTGTCGCAGCCCCGCCACTTCTGCAAGACGTGTCGGAGGTACTGGACCAAGGGCGGCGCCCTCCGCAACGTCCCCGTCGGTGGAGGCTGCCGCAAGAACAAGCGCTCGCGCTCCTCCTCCTCCCGCGGCCTCTCGCTCAACCTGCCGGCAGCGGCGGACAGCATCGGCGCGGCCTCCGACCAGCACGCTGCTGCAAGGATGGGCGGCGAATTCAACGGCGTGGTCGGCGTGCTGCCGGGACTCCACCACTCCCAGCAGGCCGTCGTTAGCCAGTACGTGCCGTTTGGGGAATGGTCCTCGGGTGGCGACGTCAACGCGATGAACACCGGATCAGGAGCCGGCGGGAACGGAGCAATGAGCGGGAGCACCATCGCCTCGTCCATCGAGTCGCTCAGCTTCATCAACCAGGACCTACACTGGAAACTGCAGCAGCAGCGGGTCGCCACCATGTTTCTTGGCCCGCCTAGTTCTTCTTCCTACCCCCACATCCACGGCGGCGGCAGCCTAGCAGCAGCCGCGGAAATCGGAGGAGGTGGCGGCGCGTTCCTGCAGATGGCGGGGGTATCCGGCATGGAAACTGTGCCGGCCGCGACGTCGTGGTTCATGGACAGCTCCTACGCACTGCCTTCTCCGCCCCCACCTGGTGCCACCGTGGGCACCAACAGCGGCCGGAGTAGTGGTGGCGCCGGCGACGACAACGCCACCTCGAACAACAA
Organism: Avena longiglumis; assembly: GCA_030063025.1. Lineage (NCBI taxonomy): Eukaryota > Viridiplantae > Streptophyta > Magnoliopsida > Poales > Poaceae > Avena > Avena longiglumis. Next base: position 476,583,735 of record CP125977.1, read on the forward strand.
CAACTGCGGGAGCGCGATCCCGTCGTGGGGCGATATTTCGACCTTCTCGATGCTGCCGTAGGACGTCCATCTTGCTGATTCCAAATGAATTTCAGCTTGTTGCTAGCGAGATTAATTTATGAGTTATGACTATTCGTTAACCAGTGGTCTGTACTATGTAGCTGTGTTGAGATATATACATGCATTAATTCTCTTTCGGCCCTGCTATATTAATATAGCAATTACATTCTGATAAAGTTAGAACCCAACGGTACAAGCCAAATGAAAACAAGAAGAGAAAAAAGAAAACAAATCCGACATGGGCGTAGAAACGAAAACAGAGAAAACTCGCAACCGTTGCATTCTCTCGAGAAGTACCACCACACGTCTAGCAATCCAAAGCGCCCCTTACCAAGCAACACCTCCAAAAAAGAGAATAACGATGACGACACTGCTGTCCGGACCGATCCTAGGATTTTTTCCCGGTACACCTCGGGAGGCGGGAAGAAGATGCCCCTGACGCCCTTCAGGAAGGATGGCGATACCCACGGACGTCACCGCGTCGGTGTCAAGAGACAAGGATTTCTCCCGTTCTCTCTAACAAATCATACTCCTGGACACTTTGGAATGCTCCACCAAGCTCGCCGCCCACATGCATGCGCCACACGGTCCTGAAGTCAAGCAGCAGCTCTGACGCCACCGACCTCACCTGGGCCTACCGGACTGCCTTCGGTCTGAGGACAATGTCCGTTCCTCGCCATCCATATGGCCGAAGAAAGGATCCACCACCACAACGACGTCGCTCATCGAAGAGACGCCTACGCAGTCCACCTTTCGTGGCGCCGCCCTGGCTTCCACGAACTCGAGCCAAAGGCTCCGGCCACCGCCACAACGAACAACCACTAAGAAGGATGGTGAAGGTCAAACCTCAAACTTGCAATGCTGGAACCGCACGGTAGCCTAGGGGAGGGGATCTGCCCTCCGTCATATTGCGGCAGGTGCCGTCCGGACGAGCAACAGTGCCAACGAGGTCTAGATCAGGCCTGACTAGGCCCAGATCTAGCCCGGCCAGGACCGGATCAGACCTAGATCGAGACCAGTTGGTTCCGCCGCCACGCTGCTGCAGCCAGGCCACCACGCCGCCAGCGAACTGCTCCCGAGGTGCACCCCCCACCGTCGCCACCATAGAGGCCGCGCTGCCATGCCCCGCCACCGGTAGTGCTTGCCCATCATATGCGTCGGCTGAACCGCACGCCTCCATCGGGGGAGCACCACCACTGCGAACCCGGTGGTAGGTCGCGTCGTTGCCATAGGCACGCCGCCGCCATTATGACGCCACTATTCGAGCTCTTCACTACTCCAGGTCCGCACCAAGGCGCCGCCAGATCTCCCTCCTGGCCCGCGTGTGCGTCGAGTAAAGGGGTGCCCGTCGCCGATGGAACCACAAGGGATTCGCCCTACGGTGTTCACCGGCGACGGCGGGGGAAGGAGGTGGGGGGGAGTTGGTGGCGACGGCTAGAGTTCGTCCTGGTCGCCCGAGCGGGGGGCGACGCGGGACTTTTTTACATAGGTTGCTAGTTATTCCACGTGTATTAATTTACTACTCTCTATGATCCATATTACTTGTCGCTAAAACCGATGTATCTAGTACTAAAACATGTCTAGATATATCCATTTCAGAGATAAGTAATATGGATCGGAGGGAGTATTATAATTCATATATTTGCCACAATATCCATGTAGTTATGCATATGATATTTTTTTGTTCCTTTTCATTTGCTTTTTGCTCCTTTTCACTTTGGTCTATTATATTCCATGTAACCATGGATAAATGACACTACAAGAAATTTTTCCGTTATAACGACTGATTTTCGTGGTTGAAGGCCTATTTTTTGTGGTTGAAAAGTCTTCTACGACGGATACCCTTCATGGTAAAAGCCCGGCACAAATGAATCTACCATGATTTTTTGGACCGTGGCAGATCGCACCCTTTAGCCATGAAAACTTGTTCTGTAGTAGATCTATTTGTTGGCCGCTTTGACTAATGACGTCATGCAAACTGCCATGTGGAAAACGCCGTTAACGGCCATTGGAATTATGGTAGAAACCAGGCCCAGTCAAGGACTGCTAATTACTAAGTGGATCGGCCCATTAGGAAAGCCCAACTTAAAAACGACCCGTTGTTGTTTCACCCTGCACTGTTTAAAATGGACCCATTAGTGCAACCCGTTGCGGCATGTAAACTTTCAGGCCCATCACTGTTTCGGCCTACATAAGGCCCACGTTAGCCCAACGCTATGAGGACACTTGTGGCCTGCGCTAGGCCGACCCGATATTGCTTAGGTCTGCTAACAATCTGGTCTTTTACTGTTCCAGTCAACTGTCAATTCAGTCTTTTACTATTCCAGTCTGCTGACCATGTAGCCTTTTACTATTCCAGCCTGCTGATCATGTAGCCTTTTACTATTCCGGTCTATTAGTATTCAGGCTGGTTACTGTTCCAACCCTTCAGGATTTTTTTCCTGTTACTTTTCAGGTCATTTATTGTTTTGGCTTTCGTATGTTCATGACAACTACTATTATGGCTTGTTATTGTTGGCATGTGACTGTTCTAGCCTTTTACTATTCTGGTTTTTCACTGTTTTGGCCTTTCACCGGTCTAGCATTTTACTGTTATAGCATTTTACTGTTATAACCCTTTACCGTTATGGTCTTTCACTATTATGATCTTTTACTATTTTGACCCTTTACTATTATGGCCTTTCACTGTTCTGGCCGTTTACTATTCTCGCCATTTACTATTTGGCTATTTAATATTTTTTCCTTTAAATCTTTCGGCATTTTACTCTTTAGGCCTTTTACTGTACATTTTGGACCGTCCATGCTCACGTCGTTTCATTTAATGTTCTGTTCCATCCTGTTACTGTTTCCGCCTTTTTGGAAGCGCTAACTTATTTTATAGAACAACATAGGAATGCCAAGACCCCGATTAATGTACATACGAAAATTTAAACTACTTATTAGACAACAATAGAAGTCTATTACAAAAGATCATTAAACAAGATCTGCATTCTAAAAGATTACAAAGTGTTGGTATCCTTAATAAGAGATCATACATGGTGATTCGCTTCAATGTATCATCTGTCCTCTTTTTCAACATTTCAGCTACAGATCTAAGAGCAGCTACACCCGTTCATTAGGAAATCCCAACATAAAGGCGGCAAGCTACTCTTTCGCCATGTACTGTTTAAAATGAGCCTATTAGTGCAGCCCGCTGTGGCCTGTGAACTTTTAGGCACATCACTATTTCGTCCTACACAAGGCCCACGTCAGCCCAACGTTGTGCGGCCACTTGCCGCCTGCACCATGCTAACCTAGTATTGTTCAGGCCTACTATCAATCTAGCCTTCTACTATTCCGGCCTACTATCAATCCAACCTTTTACTGTTCCGGACTATTGACCATGTAGCCTTTTACTGTTCTGGTATATTAGTATTCAGGCCTGTTACTGTTTTAACCCTTCAGTATTTTAGCCATGTTACTTTTCAGGCCATTTTATATTTTGTCCTTCGTCTGTTCAGGCCGGCTACTATTCTGTCCTATTACTGTTCTGGCCTTTCACTGTTCTGGTCTTTCATCATTCTAGCCTTTTATTGTTCTGTCCTTTTACTGTTACAGACTTTTACTATTATGGCCCTTTACTATTATGGCCATTTACTATTATGGCATTTCACTGTTACGACCTTTTACTATTTTGTCCCTTTACTGTTATGGCCTTTCACTGTTCTGGCCTTTTACTATTCTGGTCATTTACTGTTGGCCCTTTAATGTCTTTGCCTTTTAATCTTTCGACCTTTTACTCTTTTAGACTTTTACTATTCATTTTGAACCGTCCATGCTCACGGTGTTTCATTGATCGTTCTGTTCTGGCTTGTTAATGTTTCGACCTTTTTTGGAAGCACCGACTTATTTTGTAGATCATCATAGGAATGCCAAGACGCTAATTAATATACATGCAAAAATTTAAATTACTTATTACATAACAATAAAATTTTATTACAATAGATCATTAAACAAGATCTGCATTCTAAAATATTACAAAGTGTTGGTATACTCAATAAGAGATCAGTACATGGCGATTCGCTTCAATGTATCATCTATATCCTTCTTCAACATTTTAGCTATTAAGAGCAGCTACATCCTTTCTTTGTACATGGAATACAACCTCTATATATTTATTACCTGTGGGAGGTGTTCTAGGTGGACTGTTAAGTAAGTTGTTTGCTTCAGAAATACAATGGGAGGATGAATGAGAAGATTTCTTTGTACGTGGAATACAACCTCTATATTTATTACCTGTGGAGGTGTTCTAGGTGGACTGTTAAGTAAGTTGTTTGCTTCAGAAATACAATGGGAGGATGAATGAGAAGAGGGATCACAACTTTCAGTCATGCCTTCTGAGGACTCCTTGGTTTTAACTGCAGCTTGGTAAAATATTGTGAAAGGGGTTAAAACAAAGAACAAGGGGGGAAATAGTACTATATAGATTAGAGATAATTTAAGAGCAAGCACAGGGTGATCCATACTATACGTGGCTAAGAAATTTACTATACTCACGTCTAAGAAAATAAAATCTGCTCCATTGTTTACACTAGATAGAGGACCCACTCATCTGAGTAGAAAGAAATAATAAAGGCATGGGTCTTGTACTAGACCTAGGGTCCAGAAAAACTTAGCTAGACTCACCATGTCCAGTGTTTAGACCTAGGTCTAGTAAGAAAAATATTCTCTTAGACACCCCAAATTTGCAATGCTTCACATACTAGACATCCACTATGTATGAATAAACCACACCATAAGACAAAAAGTGCAACTTAAGAGCTATCCATATACATAGTGGACTTTGTCCACAAGACAAAAAAGCTTAAGGGTGACGCATAAGCTTTAAGTAAGTATGAAATTACAGTAGCTCGTTCAGGCTGACAGTATCTCCTTCTCAAGTGGGTGTGACTCCTGGTCAATCTACCAGTAGTATCTGAGTCAAGAAGATGGAACTCTGATCCTTGTACTCCATTGTCGTTTCTCTGCATTAATTCATGCCATTAAAACTGAGTTAGCTGGTTTGGAAGGATGAAAGCAATTGAAAAACACAAAAAATATAGCATTAAAAAAGACCAGATGTATGATTCAAACTAGCTAGTTGGTTTGGAACGATCAAAGCAATTGAAAACACCAAAAAGATAGCATTAGAAATGACTAGATGGATATTTTATGAATTAAGCATTCATAGATAGATATACAACAAAACATGAATGTAAATGTCATCATGGCAAATTGTTAGGTAGAATGACTTATTAACTTAATATGCATATAGGTAATATAACTTATTAACATGACAATAAACTGGCCTAAGTAACATACAGAAACCTCGCACTTCAGCCTTGATTGGCGTCAGATTGTTATTGTTGGATCCTCTATGAGCTATTCGCATGACCCATCCGAGCGCTCTAAAAGAATAGCATCTACGAGTTAGTGTTGCAGGATTATACCGATAGTGTGAGACTGTAAGAAAGGAAATACCAGCGACAAGCTTATGACGTTGATAAGAACTACCAGATGTGAGTGCAAACGAAATGGAAATAGCATACAAGATATTGAGCAACATTCTAACGCTTTCGTAGATTACAAGTACCAAAAAATAGCAAACAGGAAAGAGAAATTACCGCTGTGCAGCGGGGGAGGGTGGGATGGGCAACAGGGCAGCGAGGGCGATGGGTGGGCATTCCAGGGTTAGCGACGAGTGATTCGGTGAAGCGCCCCACGTGCGTTAGACAATGGCATTGGTGAAGCAGATCTGGTGTAGTGAGGGAGTTCGTGAAATAGTTCCAGGGTACACAACACGGGAGTCGATGGATGATACGTCATAAACGTATCTATAATTTTTTATGTTCCATGCTTGTTTAGTATCTACTTCGCTTTGCTTTGTCTACACTTTTGTCAACACCCGGATTTTTAATCACAGATGCCTGTTATGCCATACATCGCAATCCCAGGATTACCATTTTTGCGATACATAACAGATTGGATATCACAGTACATCATCCATTAGAAACCTTACATAAGGTCTTACAACAAATTAAGGATCTTATAATCCAGTCTTAATACAAATCAAGCAGCGAAAAAATGTAGTAATAACGATAGCGTAGGCGAGGCTCCATATTCATGGTCACAGGCGATGCTGACGATGGGAGATGATCCTAATTGTCATAACCTTCCTGCTGATAGTCCTCTTCATAGTCTGGCCACGGGAATAGCCAGGGACAAATCCATGAGTACTCTTTAAGTACCCGCAAACTAATACTAACAAGTGAAGTGGTTTTGAGTAGGAAGTACTAGGCTCTAGGTTGTTTTGCAAAAAGCCAGATTTACCTCTACTGAGTTCAGGAGCAAAGAAAGCTAGTTAAAAGTTTTATAACACCTAAGTAGGAACTTGAATTTCATATCACAACCCTGTTGTGGTCAAGTCAAAGTCATGATTCAATTTACAAGTTATTTTGAAAACATCTGACGACCTAACAGTATGGCCACTCCAACTGTCCATAATCGTGGACGCGGCTATTTGAATAGTTTGACACTCTGTATAGGTGATACACTTTCACCACAACATTCGATACATCCATCATGAACAATCCTGAATTCACCATACTCAGTATGCGGATAATCAATCCTAACCTTTCAATTACACGCCCTAGTATAGGCACCTCTCCCGTGAGTTTGGCCTCTCAACCATGACCAACTGTCATCTTGGGAACTGCACAGGTAGACAATCTTCACAAGGTAGCCTTAGCTCAAACCTTGGCCGCAAGGGAACCCATACTAAGGTATATACATTTCTAGTCAAGCCCTACCCAAATTTCGGGTATTATGGCTGTACGGTAAAATTGGAATGGTATCTCATCCAGACAATCATCAGTTTTATAAAGGGCTAAGGCTCATTCCTTAACATTTTCATCATCAAAATCATTTGGTGTTCAAGAACACATGTCAAAACATTTCAGTAGAATGACTCATCATTATAAGGTTTTCATAAAAATTTTCACCAAGTATTCCCATCTAAAGTTGGTGGTAAACAATAAGAAGGGGTGGTAATCAAGTGTGAAATGATCTAAGTTCAATCTCATGCCTTAGGATGACATCAAGATTATCTAACTTAGGCCAAGCTTTATGCTCTTTATGCTACCTTTAAAAATCTTTCCAACATCTACAAATTACTAAGTAACTTCAATAGAAAGTTTTGATAAGGAAATAAAATAACTAAGCTTGAAAATAAAACTAGGATTGGGTATCAAGTGGTGTAATATTGCAAGTAAAACTTGCATGGTTTAGCTTAGCTTGCTAAGATATTAGTATAAGCTTGCAAGGATTTGCTTGCTAAGTTGCAAGTGTTAGCTTGCCTTGAGTAGAGCAGTGGTTGAAGTTCTCCTCGGCTTCTTCCTCGTAGTATTCTCCTTCCTCCTCGTATCCTTGGTCGGTACTAGCGTCTATAAATAAATACGAAGTACACAATCACCGAACAATACTTAAATACTTCTATTTATCACACCAAGGTTTTCACTAGATGATCTAGGCTCATCACAAACATCACGAAGATTAAGGCAATAGTTTTATTTATTTTATCTTACAAAAGTAATTTCTACTCATTGAAAAACTACTTAAGATTTAATATTCTCCAACTAAAACATGGTATCATGTTGACACATGTCATCACCACATATTTTAGTACTTGGGAATGTGATTTAAAGTGGTGTCACAATTTAATAAGGTTTAACCCTATTAGTTTAATTAATTAAAGTGACTAGAATTGCCTATGGGGCATTCTTTTATATCTTGTCCATTATTTCTGCAAGTAAACCTAGATATTTTTATATATTCAGAAAGGTCTAGTTAAATGTGATTTTTGAGAGTTGGAATCAACTCAAAAGCTTTTGTGGTTGCATTTTGAAAGATGTTTGAATGCAGAAAAGCTTTTGCCTTGTTATTTTTACTATAGGTGATCTACAATTCCAAATGAATTGAATCAAACGGGCTTGGATTAAGAATTCTAGTACCTTTCTAAAAAAATTGGTTTCATGCATTTTGGTTCAGTGCATCGACCTGGGTTGATTTTTGAATCTAGGTACAAAACTGAGTTGAAACTAAAAGAATAAACCTTAATTCAAAACACTGGGTCATGCGGCAATGTAAATGGGTTAGCCCATGGCGTGTAGCGTGCACGGGTGAGTTTAAGTGGGTGTCCCCACCAGTCAGCGAGACAGGGGGTGCGAAGTGGTACGGGGTGATGTGGACCACACGATCAACATCTAATCTAATGGATGTGACTTATCGTCTCCGCCGGGAAACGCCGGTGAGACAGAACCCTAGCGCGGCCAGTGGGGGTCTATGGGGGCTCAGTCGAGGGTCGGCGATTGGGGCAAACGACAAATTCGACGACAGCGAACCTCCTAGTGCTGGCGGCTTCTCCTGGGGCGGCTCCAATCGCTGGCTCCTTTCTTCCTCCTCCGCAGCAGACTCTGGCCAAATTCCGGCGACCTGGTGCTCGCCTTTCTCCGGGGATGAGTGGGGGTGGTTGTGAGAGAGAGAGGAGTGTGTTAATTGGTGTAAAGAAATCGAGCAGGGGTGGACTCCATTTATAGTGCCAAGAGGGGACCGAAGGGCGCGGGTGGAGCTCATCGTGGTCGTCGGCACAGTGGGCTAATGGCATGGGCGATGGTAGGGGGCGATGTTGTGCTCCCTGGCGAAGCTCAACGACGTGGTCTCAGGGTGTGGGGCGGTGCGAGACGGTCAGAACACTGCGGTGCTCTGGGCGGGTATGACGGGCATTTTAATGGCGCACTGCGGCTACGGGTCGCGCAGCGGCGAACGGGGTTGTCTGGCGGTCTCCTGGGACGGTGGTGATCACACTTGCACGCGGCGAGGGTGACACGCGGTATGTGGGCGTGTGTAGAGTGCGGTGCTTTGGCATGCTCTCGGCATGGCGCGACTTTTCTAGAGTGGTCCTGTGGCTGGCTGGGCGTTGGCGTTGGACAGGGGGTGGCGATGGACGGTGGTCAATGCCTCAGACAAGGTGTCTAGGCTTGGTGCTGGTCCTAGCTTGCTGTCGACCAAGGGATGGCAAGGGGGGCTCGGCATGGTCACTATTGATGGAAATGGCAAGCTCATAGTGGTGCTAGAGCTGATGATCTACTAATAGCCTGTTGTGATCCAGAGAGGGAACAAGGTTGGCCAAATCACTGCTCACTATAGGTCAAGGTGAATTGGTTTGGTTGGTTTTTGAAAATGGGTGATCTTCACATATGTTAAAGATTCAATTTTGAATTGTCATTTGAATCAAGTTGCCAAATGTTTCTGTAAGTTTGAAAGGTGGGCTTTGATTCATTTTTACTTGGTCTAGCAAGGAGTGAAAATAAATGGAATTGTTTATGTTTGAAATCTTGGACTAGAAACACTCAAAGTGGCCCAGTGAGCAAGATTGGCAAAAATGACCATTTGCTTGTTTTGTTTGTTTTTGATTTTTCTCTTGATTTGTTTCTCTTGGAAATGTTTTAGATGATGTTGTTTTCATATTTAAACCATTCCTTGCTATTTACAACAATCACACAAGTCCATTCATGCATTCATACAATCATCACATACACACATGCATTCATATGATTTAATTAACAAAAGTTTTTGTTATCCCTAATTTTGGTGATTGGAAATTGATAATCATTGTTCAATATTTTTGGGATGTTACAACCTTCCCTCCTTAAACAAAATCTCGTCCCGAGGTTTGAGAAAGAAGAAAACTAGGATTTAAAAAGATTGGGAAACTCCGTCTTCATGTAGTCTTCTCGTTCCCAGGTAGCTTCCTCTTCAGTGTGGTTACTCCACTGAATCTTGTGAAACTTGATGTTTTGGGTCCTGGTGGTTCTGAAAGCTTCCTCCAAAATACGGATGGGTACTTCAGGATACGTCAGGTCATCGTTGATCTCTATGGTGCGGTGATCAATGTTCTTGAAAACTTCAGTCTTCTCCGAGACTTCTAGGCATTTGCGAAGTAACGGTATGTGGAACACATTATGCACTGCTGACATCTCCTCTAGCAGTTCCAGTTGATACAATACTTCTCCTCGACGATTCAGAATCTTGAAGGGTCCGATGTATTTGGGGGCTAACTTTCCTTTGAGCTGGAAACGTTGCATTCCCTTCAAAGGCGACACTTTGAGATACACAAAATCTCCGATATTGAAGGCGAGGTCTCGACATCTTTTGTTGGCATAACTCTTCTGTCTTGACTGGGCGGTCTTGAGGTGCTAAAAAATCTTGTGAACTTCCTCTTCTGCTTTTCGTAGGATGTCGGGGTCCAAAAATCTGACTCTCTCCTACTTCCGACCAATTCAAAGGGGTACGACACTTCCTTCCATACATGAATTCAAATGGGGCCATTTGCAAACTAGCTTGATAAATGTTGTTATTGTTGCCTGCCAAAACTCATCGGCGAGCAGCGACGAGCAACACGAAGAGCCGGGAGGCTCCCAGAACTGCTGGTGGGCCCTGGTCCCTCGGGCAACGGCCCACAAAACTCCGGCACACGTCCTGGCTTGGTTCGAGGGCGTGCCACCTGACCTATACCTGGTCAGGAAGGTGAAGGATTGCTCCGATTGATTTCCTGCATGGTAAACAAGTATACGTAAAATTCGAGCCGTGACCGGCTCCCAGGTTTCCCTGTAAATCGGCTCCTAGAGCCGATTATCCCATGGTTCTGCATTAGATTTACGATACCATGGGATTTTGCTTTATCATTACAAGTTAAATCGATCTCTGACGGTTTAAGTTTTCACCACGTAATCGAACGTCCTACACGTAATTGAGCCTGGTATATACAAAAGATGAAGAATACTAATCCTAGAGGAGGCCTAATAACCAACGTAACGTCAATTACCGGAACAACTTCTCTAGAGCGAGTAAACTACGTCTTTACGTACTACTGGATCGTTCAACCCGTTTGTAAGGCCTGACTACGTAGATGTCAAACTAAACCTTGGCGAGCAAGGCACAACCATAACAGATCGAAACAGCTAAATAAAGATCAAGCAAGATGCTACCCTCGCACTTGGGAAATAGTGCAAAGGTAGCGAGGTAACTAGAGGAAGCATAACTTTGAACAATTATAGCGAAAAGCACCGGTGCTAGCCTCAACAAAACTATGATAGTAGTGTTACTCGCCATCAACAAGGCTTCAGTACGAGTAACACTAGATAACGCATAATTAAAAGTACTGCCTAGATCGCAAGATGCGATCTAGGCAGCATGACACTTACCCGAAAGAAACCCTAGAAACAAGGGGTGGCGATGCGCCGAGATTTGGTTTGTTGTGAACGTGATTGTCCTCCTTTTCTCGATAACCTTAGGTACATATTTATAGTCCGGAGACTCTCTACTTTTGGAATAACTCTACAACTCTATCTTTACCTAAACTGAAACGGAACCTAAACTAACACGAAACCTACTATGATACAAGATACACGGGCAATTTAGCCCAAATCCACGCACTAGGCCGATCCAACAACACGTTGAATATACGCATCTTCCAAGCCCATCTTGATCACGGCCCATCTCCTTCTTTGGCCAAAATATGGCGATAACACATGCCCCCCTGGTTTTGGCAATGATAATTCCAAAACCACTCTGTGTTTTTTTTTCTTCTCCCCTTTTTTTTGTATCGGGTTGCGCGTTGACAGAATGCGTGGCAGAACAGAATCGTCACGCTACCCCTTCATCATGATGCCCTGTCTTCTCACCTCCTTCGCAGTGCATGATTTGACGATTTTGGCAGCACAATCTGGGAAACCGCCATGGCATTGAACCGTCTCTTCCACTATTCCCCTTATTTAAATTCGTCTGAGCAGTTCGCAGTCCCCATCTTCCTCCAACAGCCGAAAAACCCTTCTTCCTCCACCTGAAAAAACCCTCTTTCTTCGCCATGGCCTCCTCTGCTTCCTCTGGCCTGTCCTCCCACGCCTCCAACAGCATCAGTGACCGAGAGCCGACGCCGGAGCACCCGCCGATGGCGGCGTACAACACTCCCGCCCCACAATGGTGGGACGAGAGGGGTTGGGACTTCGCCGTTTGGTCGGAGGATGACGCGTCCTTGACTGATGGCGAAGAAGACCTGCAGTTCCTTGCTGATGGGGAACTGGGGGCAGACAGCACCGATGACGCCATGTCCTGGGACGGCGTCGACTCCTCCGAAGAGGAGGAGGAGGAAGAGGAGGACACCTCCTCCGAGGAGTACCAGCCGGTGAAGTACTTCCGCACCGGGTCCAGTGAGGACGGCATTTACGGCGAGGACGAGGCCCTCACGCTTCTTCAACGGCAGCCGTAGCAGCGAAGACGACAGCGCACAAGACGGCGGCGATGACAATGACGACGACCTCGGCCTAGATTAGGAACCAGTAGCAGTAGTAGTAGTAACAATAAGCTCCCTTTTGTAATCGATCAGCCTTTTGTAAGCAACCAGCTTCTGAATGAAATGAAAAATCTCTTTTCTCGAAGATTGCTCTTGTCGCCCCAATTTTGCCGATAACCAGAATAGGTCGATGCTCCAGAAGCCGATAGCAACGCATCGGCTTTCACCTTGTTACGTTTACACAGTCAACCAAGCCACAGCTCAAAGAGCCGATGCATATCGGCTTTCCCAAAAACGTTGACAAGGTCCGACTTGGTCACATACTCAGGCAAACCTAAACGGTCACTTCTTAGTTTCAAACGGTAACCTGCAACCCTCTTCAAAAAGGGCGACCTAGATCTCCAATTGCCCATCGACCAGATCGAGCTCACAGCAACAAGAACCCCCAATCCTCAACTTGCATAGATCAATCTCCGCTGGCAACTAGATGGCGGAATCGTCCAACACCAATCCAGAGGTCTTGATCCGAAGTACGCCTACTCTTCGCAGTCTGAACGCGATGTTAGAATTTAATGGCAAACACCTGAATTAATGCCTTTATTCCCCCATTAAACTTTCTAGGTTTCAGACATCCTGCTGCCGCATCCTTCTCTCCCGAATTCCCTTTGTCTTGGACCTCGTACAAATTCTAGTCCTGCCCATCTGATTTCTTGCGAAGCAAATAGAATCCCCTTCGTAAGCCAAGATCTAGATCTGAACTCTTGGGCCAACTGCTTGCGAGCCTGGCCTAATCCCCCCGAACATTGGGTTTCTTTGTTCAGTAGGGTAGCTAGAGCTTACCAATCCCAATGGGAAACTACGGGAATAGCCGATGCCTTGCATCTATCATTGTCTCCTCTTGAGAAACACGAGAATCTTCTCAAAACCATCGGCTGCTTCTGGTCTGACGCTCTGAACTGCTTCATGTTCGGTCATGGACCTATGTCACCAACTTTATTAGATGTGGTGATGATCACTGGCCTGGATGTTACATCACCCAGCCCCTCTGCCTTTAAACTGACCAAAGTCCCTTACAAGCTGTCTTCTAAAGCAATTCGCACAAACTCGGGTGCCTACCTCCACGCCACATGAAAACAAAGGGCCTGTTTGGAGAAAGAACATACAGCTTTCTCAACTTCCGGAGCATTTCATATTCTGTGGCCCTTCCTTGCTCCAACCAAAACTATCTCTCCTTATCCCACAGGCGGCCAAAGGTACCCAACTTGGCCTCGGCAAACTGTTTTGGAGAAGTCTATCGATACCTCCTTGATGTCTGTCAAGCTGTTTTTCTCGGCATAGCATCAAAAGCAGGTGGTCCTTGGTGGTTTATTCAGCTATGGGCTCAGCTGTATTTCCAAAATCACATCCCAAACTTCCCCCTTTTGGCGAGTTGCACCTTCCCAGATGTCAAAGGGAAACAGATCCGATGCACTAGTTATGGCCAAGCTTTGTATAGGCTGCCAGGCAGCAAACTATCCCCTCAGGAAGCATCCAAGTGGTTCAGCACTTTCTTCCAGGGCCTGAACAACCCTACCTTCTTCCCTTATATGGAGGAATCGGAACACTTTGAAAATCCACTCTCCTTCAGGCTGGACAATTTTGCCGATGACACTAGCACTCGGCAGCTCTTTTCCACCGTGATTCGTCCCTGTTTCCTCCCAGTTGGCATGAGTACGTCCAACAGAATAATCAAACCTGGGTATGAATTCTACCAGCCTGATGGGGATACGCCTACTAGGGTATACTCAGCGGGACGTTTCCGACTGGTCCAAGGGCTGGCGAGTGGGCCTGCAGAACGGCGGGTGGACCGAAGCCCGAGAAGGTATCGGTATTCGGAGGTTGAAGGCCAGGCGGCAGATAGGCCAATCGGTCTAGGTTAAATGATTATCAAGATGTAACCGAGTCGGTTGAGATATGTAAACCCTAGGGAGGTGACCCTATAAACCTCCCTATGGGGTGAGTAGAGACACGTTCCCTCATACACCCAAGCAACTCGCCGCCTAGTCGAGTTCGCCCATTGTAAACACCTCCATAATACAATCTAGCGAGTAGGTCTTTACCCTCGGGGCCGAACTCGGTAAAACCACGTGTCTTTGCCTCATCTCGCACCGCAGATGGCTGGCCTGCCCCTCGTTCTACTACTCGCTGCCGATTGCGGCATCTGCGTGGTCATTCCCACGGCTGGCGCCCTTGGGCCTGGCGGTCTGGCGGTGTTACTGGCGACATCAATCTGCCCATCAACGAGGCGGTCGCCACGCCGCATGATAGCGATCGGCGAGATGCTCCGATCTTGTCGAGCAGCTACGTCCGGCGCGACCGTCACAGCGTGATCTGCCATCGACGATCGGCCTCTTTCGGCCTCACCGTCGCCACCTCGGAGGACTCGGCTCGCATCCGCGAAGTCGCCACCACGCGATCGGCTCTCCGAGAGCAGATCCGCACGATCCACCGCCTGCCTCCGAGTACAACTCGGCCACAGACGTGGCGAGAACTCAGCGGCCGCGAAAGGCGGCCCTCACCGACGACGCCGACTCGGCGACCCGGCGTCACTCCGGATCCATCACCGCGGCCTCATCTGCGGGCTCCATCGCCAGGTCTCCAGCGGGAGATTTCGAGGACCCTCCATCCTCGGGATCTTGAATTCGACTCGGTCGGAAAATTCCGACCTCCACGACGGAGCCGCCATGCCATGCCGCGACCTACATGGCCACCGGCACCGATCCGCGGAGGACCCTTTCTCCACCCGATCCTCCTAACGCCACGGCGACGGAGGTCGAGGAACTCCGCCTGAAGTTGGCGGAGGCAGTGCGCAAAGAGCAGGCCGAGCGCGAAAAATTTCGCCTCGAGCAGGTGACAGCGCAGGAACTTTCACGCTACCACCATCAGCGGATCAGGTCACGCCTAAACCCCACCGTTCAGGGGCGCGCCCTGAACTTCGGCAACAACGACCAGCGCGCATAGCGGGCGCGATCTGCGAACGCGCCACGGGAGAAGCAACCGCCCCCCCGCGGGATCGCGGCGATGGCGCCCACCACCACCAACGCACCCTCGAGGACCAGCCGCGGATAGTCGTCTCATCACGGGCGAGACGCTAACCTCCCATCGTTTCTCCACCCGATGGACAACCTCGTGGCGGTAAGCAAAGGCCGATAGCATCACGGCCACCGGTGGCGCCTTACAAATCGATGCGTCGGGCCCTCGCGAAGGCCGTGGAACAGCAAAGAGCAGCGCCGACTCGCAGGCGGTATACTCGCGCTCCTCGAAGCAGGCCTCAGCGGCCGTCAGCGGTGGCAAACACCCTCAATTGCCGCCACAGCCACCAGCTCCAACGCCCGACCAGCGAATGCGGCACTCTCCAACGATCCTGCCAGCGACCAACTTCGTCGCCGCCAACGGAGAACCAATCGACGCCCGCACTCACATCATCAACAACCAAAACTAGCGCGCACGCCAGCCCGACGACTTGCGGCACACCCTAACTACTCGCCACGATGGCGAGCCTATGGGGTCGCTCAGTCGACTAGGGCCCAAGTGCTTCGGACCAATGATCCGAGGCGAAAAGTACCCACCAAACTTCAAGGCGCCAAAGGAGATCGAAAAATACGACTCCTCGTACGACCCCGCGGTCTGGCTCGACACATACCTCATGGCAATGGGGATCGCGGGTCACACTGACCTACTCGCCCGTTACCTCCCACCGATGATGGAGGCGTGCGGGCAATGGATCAACACACTCCCCCGTGATGTCGACTCACGGGAGGAAATGCGAGACGCCGTCGGGCACTTCGAGTGCTCTTACACTCGCGCCACCACCATCGAGGACCGGAGCGGCGTCCGGGGACCCGCGAGTCGACCCGCAATAGCGGGTCCAACGGTGGCAAGAGCTCGGTACAACGCGGTCGGCATCCACCGGACACCGCGATCCATTGCTTCAAGACCTCGTGCCGCCACGAGCCTCTAGTCGCCAAGCTCAAGCGACACGCCGCACACTCGACAACATCCCGACCTCCTCGAGATCGCCAAGCAGTCGCCGAGGAGGATCCCAACCAAGACGTCGATGGCGAGTCCGGAGAACAACGCCGCCGGGCGGCAACGACGGTGGCCGCCGAACCGACGCTACAGCTACACTCGCCTCACGTGCAAGCGCCGCGACGGGCAAGTCGACTTAAATGGCCAACGCTGGGCACGCTAACGCGACCCCAGAGCTACCGCCGTGACGGAGGGCAACGACGCGATGGCGGGAACTACAAGAACAAGCCAGGTTCGATCCGCGGCCCTCCTTAACCAACCATGCGTTTCACGGCAGGAAGGAAAGCCCGCCACGCACACCACCGCCACACCCTCGGGGAGATCGAGAAGGCACGCACGCTGGAAGACACCGACAACGACCGCCAAATGGCGGAAAATTCGCAAAGTAGCGGCTCGCTCCATACCTTCACGAGGCTTCAACACGAGCGAGAAGAAGGTCATTGCCAGCGCCGCCGTCAACGCGGTGGCCCAACAGACGTCCCCGGTTCCTCAACTGGTCGGAACAGCCCATCACCGAGCGGCAAGACCACTCGCCACGCGCGAGTACCGGGGCGAGTCGCCTTGGTGGTCAAGCCCAAGGTTGGCGACTACTGGCTCCCCAAGACACTGATGGACGGCGGCAGCTCCATCAACATCCTCTACCTCGACACCTTCAGGCGGCTGCGGCTCCCGCAGTCGATGATCGAGACCACCCACACCACGTTCCACGGCATCGTCCCCGGTCGGAAGGCGTACCCGATCGGCAAGGTCACGCTACCCGTCACCTTCGGTACTCCAGCGAACTTCCGCACCGAGCGGATCGTCTTCGAGCTGGTGCCATTCGACAGCCCTTACCACTATGTCCTAGGGCGCCAGGCGTTCGCCAAATTCATGGCGGCGCCCCACTACGCGTACAACGCGATGAAGCTCCCCGGGCCGTGCGGCGTCATCACCATCAACGGCGACCCCGACATGGCCGCCAAATGCGAGGCCAAAGGAGCCGAACTCGTCGACGCCGTCATCGCGGCAGAAACTAATCACGCCGATGTTATCACCATATCTTGGCCAAAGACGGAGATGGGCCGTGATCGTGATGGGCTTAGAAGATACATATTTTCAAGGTGTTGTTGGATCGGCCTAGTGCGTAGATTTGGGCTGAATTGCCCGTGTATCTTGTATCATAGTAGGATTCGTGTTTGTTTAGGTTCCGTTTATGGTTAGGTAAAGATAGAGTTGTAGAGTTATTCCAAAAGTAGAGAGTCTCCGGACTATAAATATGTACCTAGGGTTATTGAGAGAGGAGGACAACCACGTTCACGACAAACACAATCTCGGCGCATCGCCACCCCTTGTTCTTAGGGTTTCTTTCGGGTAAGTGCCATGCTGCCTAGATCGCATCTTGCGATCTAGGCAGTATCTACTTATTTCGTTACCCGGTTTTACTCGTACTGAAGCGTTGTTGATGGCGAGTAATACCATTATCATAGATTGTTTGAGGCTAGCATCGCCTTTGTTTCATTATTATCGTCGGTTATGCTACCTCTAGCTATCTCGCTACCCTTGCACCGTGTCCCAAAGTGCAAGGGTAGCACCTTATGATCTTTATTTAGTCGATTCGATCTGTTATAGTTGTGCCTTGTTCGTCAAGGTTTAGTTTAATATCTACGTAATCAGGCCTTACAAAGCGGGTTGAACGATCCGGTAATGCATAAGGATGTGGCTTATTCGTTCTAGAGAGGATGTTAGATAATTGGCTTTATGTTGGTTATTAGGCCTCCTTTAGGGTTGATATTCTTCATCTTTTATGCGTACTAGGCTCAATTACGTGGGGCGTTCGATTCGTGGTGAAAACGTTAAACTATCGTAGATCGATTTAACTTGTAGTGGTCAAGCAAAACCCCATGTTATCATAAATCTAACAGAACCATGGGGCAATCGGCTTTAAGAGCCGATTCTGAAACAGAGCCGATTACGGCTCGAATTTTACGATACTTGTTTGTCATGCAGAAATCAATCGAGCAATCCTCACCTTCGACCAGGTATAGGTCGTGGCATCTCGAACCAAGCCGGGCGTGTGCGGAGCTTTTTGCGGGCGTCGCCCGAGGACCAGGGCCCTGACGACTCCAGGAGCCTCCGGCTCTTCGTGTTGTCAGTCGCTGCTCGCCGGTGGGTTTTGGCAGGCAACACATTCTGGCACGCCCAGTGGGACATTCAACAACGTCTACATCAACACCCGACGCTGCAATGGAGAAACAGACCGGTCACTTACGATGCACTGGCGAGCACAAGGCCAATGACGAGATCAAGGCCCTCTTCGAGGAAGACCTCATCGGCTCTTTTGAGAGGACCCGTCGCATGGCATCGGTGGAAAGGTTTCTCCCGAGGCGCTCTTAATGAGGTGGATCTGTTCCTTCGGAGGAGCGAGGGGCTCTCTGACGAAGTCAACTACATGGTGGCTCATTCTTTGCACCGCCATTCGAGAGCCTAGTGAACGCTTTCGGCGGGTCGCGGTCCGCGTAGTCCAGAGATCATGAAGCATCGGTACTCCCCGGGACCTACTTTAGGGACTCACCAGGAAAGACCGCTCCACCAGGCCGCGATCCCGTTCGCACTTGCCGCTCCGAACCGCCCGGGCAGCGGCTACGTCGTCTACAAGGCTGGAGGCGACCCAGGTGCCAATTCCTGTTCGAGCCACCTAAGGAGATCCCACACGGATATATATGCCTTGCGGACTGCAATAACGACACGCAAACAGATTGCAACCGCGGAGTTTCTCGGCGAGAACCCTTGGGCGAGATCGTCCGGCAGGCGTGTCGAAGCGGATGGCTGGGATGGGCCGACAAACAGGCGTGGCTAGCCAAGTATGACACTGGAGCAAGTCCTGAGAATCTAGCCCCTACAGCTCAAACATTGTAGCAAATCGGTACCATCACGAGGACCGGTTCGTGCGAGAGAAGGACAATCGGCTATTCAAAGCCGTACCCCAGAGTTTGATCTCGATTCGCGCCACCCAAGTATAAGCTCCACGAGTTCTCAAGATTCGGGTCGGAAGGGTCAAGCTCGATCGAGCACATAAGCGATACAGCACAACTAGGCATGATTTGACGGCATCGGATCGCGTAAGATTCTTTGCAATCTCCGACAGACCGGCCTTTGGGTGGTACACCTCACCGCCACGATTCAATTCATACAGAAGCAATGGAAGAGCGGTTCCACATCGACCATTCGAGGCTACCGAGGCTGGCATTGCGGACTGGCGCGAGTGCGGCGAAATCAGGCGTAGCCGAGTACATCCGGTCAGATGTCAGAACCGATGTTACTCGGCTCGTTTAAGCGAGAAGGAAGCCGTCGGCTGGCGTGTTGGGTCTCTCGGCACCCATCAAGGACTTGGCATTCGGGTAGAATACAACTCATTGGCGCATGGCCCGTAATCGGCGATGTATGAGCAGCGCCACCACGAGTTGTACCAAGACAAATTCAAGCGTCCGATAAGCCTGGTCGATGCGTAAGAAGAAGATCCGACGCAGACGGGGAGGTGGCCGTAGCTGAATGGGCTCGGGGCGATCTCGTGGCGCAAATGGGTGAAACAAGAGGGCTGCGAAAGGTTCGACTTGATGTGAGCAAAGCTGGCGGATATTCGATCTACTCAAGGAGAAGCAATGAGATTACCGAAGGCCACAAAATCCCTACGGCTCGGAGATGAGCAGGAGACCATCGCAAGTGGCATCATTCGTTCACTCACACCACCAACGAGTGCAAGGAGCTTCGCCAAATCCAAATGGCGATAGAACAAGGTCGTCGATCCTTGGCGATTCGCCATGAAAGTGACACAAACCCATTTCCGGCGTCAACATGGTAGAACTCGATGCTCTGCGGCGTAGCTGGATTTCTCGTTGGCGTTAACATGGCGAGTCTGGATACCACCATGACACGTACAAAGAACGGTGGTCGCTCCGGGCAAGGAAAGAAAGGAGGCTAGTACATGCGACCGGCCCAGCCACAATGGCGGCGGTACTTAACAGAGGAACAAGTGAGAGTGCGATATCGAAGCCACATTCCGCATCTCCTTAACAAGTATGAGCGCCAAGATGACCAACGTCGCCAACACGGCGAGCAGACGGAAGATATGAGCACCTTGCTGGGGACCGTCGAAGAGAAGGAAGGCGCAGCTAGGCATTGGGATTGTCCTTTCTTCAAGTATTCTGGGGGCACGAATGAGCCGATTGCCTACAATGACAACCGCCGGAATGCAACCAGCGAGAAGAGGACACGAGGCGGTGTCGGTATTCAAGCGCCTAGGGCCTCTTCCGTCCCGGAGGCCTGACACAAGGAGTCCGCTCGGCAGAGACCTCGAGGAGCGAAGGATGACAAGGTCAAAGAGGTATCACCGTCCAAGGTGGTGCCCGACGGACTCGAGACATACCGAGCGTAGAGTGCAGCGGCTGCGTAACCTAGAGGAAGCTGAGCGCGGTATCTCCGCTTTGAAGAAAGCACGCGGCTGATCGGCCGTCAAAGTGAACAGGATGTGAAACGGAAGACCGCCCGACCAGGAAAGAGTGGCGCCAAACCGGTAAGAGCCGATGCAAAGACATCGGCTAGCATAAACATGGTGTTCGTGCTCCGTCGATTCTGCGCGCCAAGAACCGATGAGCTACTCGTGGCACAACTTGATCGCGGCCACGGCGGTTATCTTTGAGAAGCCACGTGAGAAGGGTTACAAACATCTGAAAGCCACATACTGCGAGGTTACATCAATGGGCAACCTGTCGCAAGATGTTGGTGGACACCGAGCGGCGATCAATATCATGCCATACTCCATGCTACGACGTTTGGGGCGCTCCGCAGATCGATCAAAACCAACGTCACGTTGAGCGACTTCAACGGTCGTCTTCGGGAACACAAGGTGTCTTGAGCGTGGACTTGACGGTGGGGAAAACCGTACCACGTCATTCTTCGTCGTGGACAGCAAGAGCACTTACACCGTCTTGCTAGGAAGGATTGGATTCACGCTAATTGCGCATCCGTCCACAATGCATCGATGCGATCCGGTGGGATGGCAGTGGAGGTCATCCGCGAGCGATTCCATCGAGATCTCCATAGCTGGCATGAGCGTGCGAGGCGAAGACCAAGAGCCGATCTGGAATCAATCTGAGCGAATGGCGTATTGAAGCTACAAAAAGCGGGTGAGGCTGGTCTTATCCACGGCCTTACAGTAGAAAAGCCCACGATCATCCGTGGTACGGCGATCCCTGCGATCGGCCACAAAATAAAAAGCAGCGATCATCGACAAGCGGTTCATGTAGTCGTGGCAGAGATGCTCTGCCATCAGTAAAATAATAAGGTGTAAACCGTCCTTGATGATGCAAAAAAGGGGCGATTCAGCGATCGCCCAAATTATTTTGTTGTCCTCACCCACCGTTTGCCCTGTGTTTAGCGTCGATTTGACGGTGACGGAAAGCTAGTGCGGGTTTACATCGTGATGAGCTAGAAGAGATCGACATTGGTCTGGGGATAAGCCACGACCAACATTTATCAATGAAAGTTAGAGCCAAGTCTGCGGGGCCCGATGATAGCCTGTTGAAACAATATCCAGATTGCCGCTGGGACTACGAGATGCCTGGATTGGACAGAGCATCATCGAGCATCGTCTCCCTCAAAAAGTTTCGCCGTTTTGACGAGCACGACAAATGAAGGCGAAATTCGGAAGTCAAGAAAGAGGTCGAAAAAATGTTGATGGCCAATTTGATCGGACCATGCGGGTATCTTTGAGTGGATTTCTAGTATCGTACTGCCGAGAAGAAGGTGGCCAATGGCGGGTTGCTATAGATTTTCGAGATCTCAGCGAGCTACCCCAAAGGATGAGTATCCGATGCGGTGGCGAAACATTAATCAATGCAGTTTGGTCATAAAATTTTGAGCTTCATGGGCCGGCAATGCTACAACCAGATCTTTATGGCTCCGAAGACATACACAAGACTGCATTCGAGTCGAGTCCGTGGGGTTATTTGAATATGTAGTCATGACGTTTGGACTGAAAAATGCCGCGCCACGTACCAAAGGGCCATGAATTATATCTTCCATGATCGATCGGCAAACTGGTGGAAATTTACATCGATGACGTGGTGATCAAGTAAAACGGCTTCGACGGACACTTGGATGATCTGCAGCGTCTGGACCGAACAAGAAAATTCGCCTACGGATGAATCCAAAGAAGTGCGCTTTCGGGTGACGGCGGTCGGTTCTTGGGTTTTCGGTCCATGAACGCGAATTGAGATCGGCTGAAAAGTCGAGGCGGTCTGACGATGAAGCCACCCACCACAAAGAAAGAACTGCAGTCCCTTATCGGCAAGATCAACTTCGTCAGACGATTCATCTCCAATCTGTCAGGAAGGATTGAGCCGTTCATGGGACTAGTTAAAATCAAATCTGACGAGGAATTCCGCTGGGGGGTAGAGCAACAACGCGCCTTTGACGAGATCAAAGAATATCTGACAAAGCCGCCAGTGTTAGTTCCACCTCAGCCTGACAGGCCATTCTACATTTACTTGTCAGTGGCTGACACATCCATCGCCTCGGTAGTGGTGCAAGTTTATGATGGGCTGGAGCGTCGTCTTTTACATAAGCGGGAGGATCTTTGAGCGAGACAAGGTACCCGATATCGATAAGTTGTGCCTCGCTGTTTTTACTGCACCAAGTTGCGACACATTTTGCTATCGCAGAGATCATCATCATATGCAATCGACGTCATAAAGCACATCTGTCGGCTCCTATGTTAAAAGGCGGCTGGGCAAATGGATGTTTGCATTGTCGAGTTTGACATCCGTATCAACCAGCGAAGATTAAGGGACGGCCGCTGATCTTATCGCTGAAAGGATCAACACTAACATAGCCGCCTTGTCCATAAGGCGTGGGCTATGTTTTTCGACGGATCGGTTTGTGACGATGGCTGCGGCATCGGCATTTTACTCGTGGTCGCCGGGGCAACATTTTCCTTCTCCATCAGTTGTCTACCTCGCACTAACAATGTAGCCGTGCGAGG
This sequence comes from Avena longiglumis, assembly GCA_030063025.1. Classification (NCBI taxonomy): domain Eukaryota; kingdom Viridiplantae; phylum Streptophyta; class Magnoliopsida; order Poales; family Poaceae; genus Avena; species Avena longiglumis. The sequence continues at coordinate 476,607,248 of CP125977.1, forward strand.
CGATACGCAAGGGATGGAGTTACTCCTCGGCCGGGAAGCGGTGGAAATTTTTGGAGACTCCAAGTTGGTGATTTCCCAGCTCACGAAGGACTACAAGTGCGAGAGCGAGTCCCTTTTCCCATTATGGCTGCACTGCCGCGAGCTGATGACGCAATTCCGGTACATCAACTTCACTTGGATCCCAGCGCGAATACCGAGGCGAACGATCTTGCGCAGATGGCTTGGGATACAAGGATGTGGAAGGAGCCGTTGTGCAGTTCACAAGCGGACGGGCGGAGCCGATATCTTCAATTACTTGAAAGATTCGGCTCGGGGGCACCTAAACGGATAAGGTACAAAGCCATGAAGCGTGCTTATTGGGGATGACATGTTTCTGGACTGGAAGGGCTATTGCTCAAGTGCTTGGGGACAAAGAGGCCAATCAGCTCCTACACGAGGTACGAAGGCGCTGTGGAACTCACCAATCGGCTCATAAGATGAAATGGTTGATCGGCGATCGGGTTTTATTGGCCCACCATGCTTGAGGACTGTTTCAACTACTATAGAGGGTGTCAAGCATGTCGAAATTTGGAAAAATCCAGATGGTACCAGCGTCGACAATGAACCCCATCATCAAGCCTTGGCCATTCGAGGTTGGGGCATGGACATGATCGGCAAGATCAATCCTCCATCAAGCAAAGGCCACATGTGGATTACGGCTATCAGACTACTTCACTAAATGGGTAGAGGCTGTCCCGATGAAGTCGATAAACTCAAGGATGTTATCAATTTTGTGAAGGAACATGTCATCCATCGATTCGGGATTCCCCAAACTATCACGACCGATGGAGGTTCGGTCTTTATTTCTCAGGAATTTAGAAAATTTTGTGAGGACATGGGGATTAAGCTGATTAGATCATCTCCATACTATGCTCAAGCAAATGGGCAAGCTGAAGCGTCCAATCAGAGTCTCATCAAGTTGATCAAGAGAAAATTGATGAGCACCCAAGGCGTTAAACGAGGTTTTGTCGAGGCGTTATGGGCTTATCGTATGTCATGCCATGGAGCAATAAAAACCTCACCATATCATCTAGTATATGGACAAGAAGCCGTCCTACAGGAAATTACGGTGGATCAAGGCGCGTCACTTTTCGTGACGATCTAACGAAGAATATGCAGCCACGATGAGTGGCGGTGTAGAGGAGTTAACCGAGCTCAGTTATGGTCCGAGAAAATCAAAGAAAACAAGGCCAAGGTAGCTCGTGCATACAACAAGAAAGTGAAGCCAAAGGAGTTCCACGTTGGTGATCTGGTATGGGAAGCTGTGTTGCCCTTGGGGACTAAGGATGCAACATATGGTAAATGGTCTCCAAATTGGCACGGTCCGTACAGGGTCGACCAAGTTTTAAGAGGAAACGCATACATGCTCGAGCAGTTGGATGGAGTAAAGTTCCCAGTGGCAGTCAATGGACAAAATCTCAAGAAATATTTCCCAAGCATGTGGGATGTTGGACAGTAAAACTGGAGGAGCCGTTACATGAAATCGGCTAGGTAAAGACACGAGAAGCGATGGACAGGTAAAATATGGGGGCCGATGCTGAAAATCGGCCGAGTAAAAAAAATATATATATACATATATGTAGCCGATGCACGGTCATCGATGCTAGAGGTTCACACATGTTACAAAAAGGGCCACCTCGACGGTCTCAGCCTCGTCGTCTTCATCTTTGCTTGTCACTAGTCGTCTGTGCGGGGCACGTTTTTCGGTGGGCAATTGGAGATTTGGGTCGTTTGTGTTTGAATCCACCGTGTTGAGGAAGGTCGCAGGTCGTCATTTGAAACCAAGAAATGGCCGTTGTGATGTGTCTATGGATGCGGTTCAAGGTTGACCATCAACGTTTTTGAGAAGCCGATGGGTAGTCATCGGCTCTGTGCGATTTGACTTGTTTGACTGTATACGTGCAGCATGATGAAAGCCGATACGGTGTCATCGACTTCTGAAGCATCAACCTATTTCGGTTATCGGCAAAATTGAAGCAAAGACAAACAATATTTGGGAATCAGATTTTCATTCATTCAAAAGATCATTGCTTACAGGATGATCGATTACAAAAGGGGCCTACTACTGCTATGACCATTACTACTGATTCCTAATCTAAGCCGAGGTCGTCGTCTCCGCTGTCGTCGCCGCCGTCCTCTTCGCTGTCTTCAGCGCTGCTCCCAGCATCGTCCTCGCTGCTGCTGCTGAAGAAACCAACGGGGACCTCATCGTCCTCGTCGTCATCTTCAGTATCTTCGCTGGACCCGTAGCGGAAGCGCTTCGTCGGCGGATACTCGTCGGAGGAGGTGTCCTCCTCCGATTCCTCCTCCTCGGCGGAAGAGTCGACGCCGTCCCACGACCAGTTGTCATCGCTGCTCTTCGCCTCCAGTTCCCCGTCGACGAGGAACTGCAGGCTCTCTTCGCCGTCAGTCAGGGACGCATCGTCCTCTGACCAGACGGCGAAATCCCAGTCCCTTTCGTCCCACCATCGTGGGGCGAAGTATCTGCATCGCCGTGGCGGATGCTGGCGTTGGCTCTCGGTCGCTAATCGAGTTGGGCGTGGGAGGACATCGGAGGAAGCGAGGAGGCCATGGCGAAAGAGGTTTTTCGGCGATGGGAGAGGGTTTTCCGCAACCGGAGGAAGATGGGGACTGAACTGTTCGGGCTGATTTAAATAAGGGAATAGTGGACACGGTTCAATGCCATGGCGGTTTCCCAGACCTTGCCAAAATCGTCAAATCACGCGCGCGAGGAGTTGAAGACAGGGCATCATGATGAAGGGGTAGCGTGGATTTGTTACGCCACGCATTCATCGACGCGGCCGATAAAAAAAGGAGAAGAGGAAAAGCGCCAGTGGTTTTGGAATTATCATTGCCAAAACCAGGGGCATGTGTTATCACCATATCTTGGCCAAAGACGGAGATGGGCGTGATCGTGATGGGCTTAGAAGATACATATTTTCAAGGTGTTGTTGGATCGGCCTAGTGCGTGAATTTGGGCTGAATTGCCCGTGTATCTTGTATCATAGTAGGATTCGTGTTTGTTTAGGTTCCGTTTATGTTTAGGTAAAGATAGAGTTGTAGAGATATTCCAAAAGTAGAGAGTCTCCGGACTATAAATATGTACCTAGGGTTATTGAGAGAGGAGGACAACCACGTTCACGACAAACACAATCTCGGCGCGCCACCCCTTGTTCTTAGGGTTTCTTTCGGGTAAGTGCCATCTGCCTAGATCGCATCTTGCGATCTAGGCGATATCACTATTCGTTACCGGTTTTACTCGTCTTCAAGCGTTGTTGATGGCGAGTAATACCATTATCATAGATTGTTTGAGGCTAGCATCGGCCTTTGTTTCATTATTATCGCCGGGTTATGCTACCTCTAGCTATCTCGCTACCCTTGCACGTGTCCCAAAGTGCAAGGGTAGCACCTGTTTGATCTTTATTTAGTCGATTCGATCTGTTATAGTTGTGCCTTGTTCGTCAAGGTTTAGTTTAATATCTACGTAATCAGGCCTTACAAGCGGGTTGAACGATCCGGTAATGCATAAGGATGTGGCTTATTCGTTCTAGAGAGGATGTTCGGTAATTGGCTTTATGTTGGTTATTAGGCCTCCTCTAGGGTTGATATTCTTCATCTTTTTATGCGTACTAGGCTCAATTACGCCGTGGGCGTTCGATTCGTGGTGAAAACGTTAAACTATCGTAGATCGATTTAACTTGTAGTGGTGGTCAAAACCCCATGTTATCATAAATCTAACGCAGAACCATGGGGCAATCGGCTTTAAGAGCCGATTCTGAAACTCGAGCCGATTACGGCTCGAATTTACGATACTTGTTTGTCATGCAGAAATCAATCGGAGCAATCCTCACCTTCCGACCAGGTATAGGTCGGTGGCACTCGAACCAAGCCAGGACGTGTGCCGGAGCTTTTGCGGGCCGTCGCCCGAGGGACCAGGGCCCACCAGCAGTCCTGGGAGCCTCCCGGCTCTTCGTGTTGTCAGTCGCTGCTCGCCGGTGGGTTTTGGCAGGCAACAGCCGACGAGCTCGCCAAATACGCGAGCGGGGTTAACAACGACGACCCCACGATACTCAAGAAGCCAAACTCAGAGGGCGCAAACACCTCAACCTTTGAGGCTACGGCCTTTTCGCACCGTTGAGCTGGTCCCGGCGACTCCAGCAGACGGTGACGATCGGACAGCATGAGCCCAGCATAGGAAGCGCGCTCATCGAGTTCCTCCGTGAGAACAGGACATCTTCGCATGGAAACCCTCCGACATGCACGGTGTCCCTAGGGAGCTCGCTGAGCACAAATTAACGCCGACCCCAAAGTGCGAGTCAAGCGATCCTCGGCCTTCAACGAAGAACGCCGTCGGGCAATCGTCGAGGAAGTGCAGCGTCTACTCGCTGCCGGCTTCATCCGGCCAATTAAATACACCAAGTGGCTGGCAAACCCAGTCTTGGTCGAGAAGAAGAACGGGACCTGGAGAATGTGTATCGACTACACAAACCTGAACAGCGCCTTCCCAAAGGAGCAGTTCGTCCTCCCGCGGATCGATCAGATAATCGATTCCACCGCGGGTTCGGAGTCGCTGTGTTTCCTCGACGCCTACTCTGGGTATAACCAGATCAAAATGGCTGTCGAGGACGAGGAGAAGACGGCGTTCATCACGCCATTCGGAGCCTTCTGCTACACCGCCATGACCTTCGGCCTCAAGAACGCCGGAGCAACCTACCAGCGGTGCATGCAAGAATGCCTCGCGAGCCAAATTGGCGCAACATCCACGTCTACATCGGCGGCGTGGTCGTGAAATCCGCTGCCAAGGCGACCTACCGCCGACCTAGCGAAGACCTTCGCCAATCTGCGAAGGTACAAGATAAAGCTCAATCAAGCAAGTGCACCTTGGCGTACCCGGAAACTAATGGGATACGTCGTCTCAAACGAGGATCGAGGCAAACCCACGAAGATAAACACGATCGCCGCTCGGCAAACCCGAGTGCTGCGGCGTCGAGAAGCTGGCCGGCGAGTAGCGGCTCTCGATCGTTTCATCCCGCACAGGCGGCGATGCCCTATACCGCTGATGCTTAAGAACCCAACCTTCGATGGGACAAGGAGGCGGACGGCGGCTCGCGACCTCAAAAGTGCTACGCCGCACCACTACTCGCCGCACCGGTGACAAAGAGCCCATGTTGGTTTACGTCGCGGCGTCCGGCGCGTCGTCGATGTCGTAATGGTCGTCGAGCGACCAGAGGAAGGAAAGGCGCCGGTCCAGCCGGTGTACTACATCAGCGAGGTTCTCACCGAGTCGCGCATGATACCCATGATACCAAAAACTGGTATCGCGGTCTTGAGCTCGTGGCGCTGCCGCTACTTCCGAGCACCCGATCACGGTCGTCTCCTCAGCACCACTACAAGATATCATCCGCATCGGCGACGGGCGGGTCGCCAAGTGGGCCGTCGAGATCGGCGTCCACAACATTAAATACGAGCCACGTAGGGCGATTAAGTCGCAGGCACTGGCAGACTTCCTCGCCGGGGAAGAGGCCAACGGAAGAAGCCGTACCTCCATTGGAGCCTGCACTTGCGGGTCCAAGAACGCGGGCGGGAGGCGGGATAGTGCTGACCTCACCAAAGCGACAAGCTCCGCTACATCCTCCGCCTCAATTCATGCCTGCACCAACAACATGGCTGAATCGAGGCCCTACTCCTGGCATGCGAGCCGCAAGGAGATGGCGTCAATCGCCTTGATGCTGGAGACTCCGACCTCGTTGCGGGGCAAGTCGCCCGGCACCTGCGACGCGTCTCCCCACCATGGCGGCGTCCAAGAGGTGGACAAGGTGGGCGGCCACTTCACGGCTACTCGTCGAGTGGATCGAAGGAGAAAAAAGCGAGGAGGCCGACGCCTCTCTCGCATTGGGTCGGCTCGACTCGCACCACCCGGGCGTGTTCCTCGACACAATCTTCACGCCATCAGTCTCCCGAAGGAGATCGACATCGAGTCCGCTCAACCAGAGGCAGCCTTGGTCGCACTCATCACCGAGCCGACGATTGGACCAAGCCCTACATCGCCTACAGGCGGCACCGGCCAGACCAAACAAATGCTCGAATGATCGCTCGCCGATGCAAGTCTTACACCATCATCGACGGCGAGCTACACAAGCGCAGCGTCACCGGCGTGTTCAACGTTGCGTCAACGGTGAAGGGCAAAATCCTCCACGACATCCACTCGATTGCGGCTGCCACCAGCGCGCTCGTTCTGGTCGCCAAGGCTATGCGACACGGCTTCTCTTGGCCCACGCGCGCCGACGCTGTCGACATCGTCCAGCGATGTGCGGGTGCGGCACGCCAATCGACGTCATACCGAGCTCGGCGCTCAAAACAATCCCCATCACGGCCATTCGCTGTGGGGCATGGACATGGTAGGCCCCTTCAAGAAGGCCCTCTGGTTACACCCACCTGCTGGTCGCCGTCGACAAATTCACGAAGTGGGTAGAGGCCAAGCCAGTCCGAAATGCGACGGAAGACCGCCACTAAGTTCCTCTGCGAGCTCATATACCGCTACGGGTTCCCCAACAGCATCATCACGGACAACGGCACAAACTTCGCCAAGGGAGCAATGGCGAATTTTGCGAAGAGCACCACATCCATCCGGCTAGACCTCGCGTCGATTCACCGGAATCAATGGCCAGGTGAACGAGCCAACCAAAGCATCCTCCACGGCTGAAGCCGCGACTCCAAGTACCACTCGGCGCACCGCCCGGATGCTGGTCGAGAGCTCCCTCCGTCATCGGGAATCCGCACCTCGGTCAACAGGTCGACGGATTCACCCCTTCTTCATGGTCTCTGGCGCGAGCAGTCATGCCCACCGACCTCGAACACGACTCTCCGCGGGTCGTCCACTATACGGAGGCCGAAAACGAGCTGGCCCGCCAAGATGGGCTCGACCAACTCGACGAAGCACGCGACCTCGCCCGATCGCGCACCGCCATCTATCAGCAAGGACTCCGCCGCTACCACAGCCGATGGGTGAAAACCCGCACCTTTCAGGAAGGCGACCTGGTGTTACGCCTGATCCAGGACAAGAAGGGCATGCACAAGCTCTCCCCTCCGCGGGAAGGCCCGTTCGCTATTGGGCGCGTACTCGGCAACGATGCCTACTACCTCGTCGACGTCCGCGGGGACGGCGAACTCGGCGTCAAGCGGCCATGGAATGTAAATCTCCTCCGGAAGTTCTATTCCTAGAACCCCACATATGTACTCTCCAGTCGCTATGAATAAAAGAAACGGTTACCGCAAAATTCGTCTACTCTCCATGCCTTGTGCCACTACTTTTCGTAATTAACAGCGTCATGCTAAAATACGAAGTCAACCCTTGGTATAGCGACCGCACGGCTAAGTAGTGCGATGTAAAACCTTGAGTCATTTCAGGTCTTGCATCGTCACGAAAACGCCAATCGAGCCCCATTGGAGTCGGCTAGCTCGACTGGTTTTACGAACCAAGACAAGCATCCTCGCTTCTCCGCGACCCTGGTCCTCGCATCCTCGGCGTAGCGACTCGAGCGGCTAAGTACCACGCCGGGGACTGAATACCGGTTAAATCGCGATCGGACGAGGAATACGCCAAGTAAGAGAGCACGCCTAGGACTCGCCATCTTGTGACCAGCCGGGCGGGCAGGGTAGCGCTCACACCAACGCGCTCGATCCTCAACCACCCTCGAGTCGCGCCTTGAACTACCAAGTACCACGCTCGGGACTCGGCCACCCGGCCCGTTCGCGTCACGGAAAGCGGTAAAATCTGAGCACTCAAGGAGTCGCCTTGCGGACAGCTCTCGAGCTCGTCTTGGTCGACTAAACCAACAACACACATGATAAACAACAAAACATCATATATGAGGTGAACCCCACAAAAGGCGGACGCTCGAGGACTCACCCAAAATCAATCAAAACACGCAAACAAATAGCAAAGTGAACACAACGTTCCATTCAATCGCATATCGCATTGTCTTACATTACAAAATATGCCTACTCGTGAACTGCTGCTAACACATCTAGGCAAACTACACTGTGCGAGCTTGACGACGAGGCGCCAAAGATCCGGCGCCTACGGATGAACGCGGTGTCTGGGTTTGACGGATACGTCGTCTCACCCGCCATCGGCGGAAAGGCTGCTCAACCTTGAAGTCGCGATCTGGCGGCTCGGGTCGTTCGGCGCAACAACCGTTTCTGGTAGGGAAGGAGGTCGCCCATCGCCTGACGCGCTCCGAGTACTGGCGGCACGTTCGCAGCTTGAGAACCTCGGACAGATCCACCGCGGTCGATGAAGGGTACCCTCGTCACATCGTCGAGATCGAAGTCCTCGGGAAGTGCGAGTCCAAGGCTCAAGGCTGTCGGCGCTCATGAAAGCGCCGACCGCGTCATGAACTCTCGACGACCATGGCGCCTTCTCCAAGTACTCCCACACCTCAACGAGGTCCTGGGAATAACCCGTGGGCGACATCTCTTGAAGGTAGGCGCGGATGCGGTCGCCGGCGTCGCGAGTCGACAAGCATGCTCACGCATTCCCTCGCGTCCAGAGAATTCGCTTCTTCTTGGCAGCCAATAACACGACCTGCGAGAAGGAGACAAGTATGAGTACCATGGAAACCACGAGCAATACAACCAAAAGACAGGGAAGACGCACTCACCAAGCAATGGGGCGAGTCCCGTGATGAAACTTTGAAGCGATGTATAATCGTCACGAAGCCCAACAATGAGGGCTTCGATGCCTTCGGTCATCCTCCGCGGACGCAATGGCGGCCTTTCGCTCGCCGAGCTTGCTTCTTCTTTGCCTCCGATTCGCTCGAGGTCGGCGATCTTACGCTCGGCGGTGCCTAACGCGAACCGCACCGCCTCGATTCTCCAGCGAGGACAAGCTCTGGCGAGCCACCTCGCTGCAGCAACAACTCAAGCTCCTTGTTTGCTTCGGAGAGCGGCGATTCCTTCTCGACGCTGTCGCGAGCCAATCGCTCTGCCGACTCCAGTGCAGACCTGCATCTCGAAATCAGCACACATGAAAATTTCTCAGTGCCCACCTGCTAAAATTTAGCGGGTGCGCACTCGGGGACTGGCGATTGCGAAAATTCCTCAGTGCCCACCCGCTAAAATTTAGCGGGTGCGCACTCGGGGACTGACGATTGCGAAATTCCTCAGTGCCCACCCGCTAAAATTTGGCGGGTGCGCACTCGGGGACTGGCGATTGCGAAAATTCCTCAGTGCCCACCCGCTAAAATTTAGCGGGTGCGCACTCGGGGACTGGCGATTGCGAAATTCCTCAGTGCCCACCCGCTAAAATTTAGCGGTGCGCTCGGGACCGGCGATCACGAAAATTCCTCGGTGCATATCCGCTAAATTTTAGCGCATACACTTTTCGGGACTGATTCGAAAGTACAAAACAAGTAATTATAAGAATCAAGCCGCTAAGCCGACCTGATCCTCGGGTGGAGGTACGGATGGCCGCACAAGCATGCCATGAAGTTGCACGCGTCCACGGACATAAGCGGCGCCGTATGCCCGCGACGTTGGTCGATGTCGGCGTCGATGGTCCACGGAGCGGGGTTGAGTTGCGGCCCCACCGCCGTGGCCGCCTTGGTCGTGAAATGGGGAAGGTAGCAATCGGCGCCCGCTCAAAGGAAGTCGCTTCCTCCAGCCTAGGCAAGAAGCGACCTCCTTCGTGAGACGCCTCGCTGCTGGTCCAGGCGCGCCGCCACGTCGTCGAAGGCGGTGGCGATGTCGCCCTTGGCCTTCTTGCTGCCTTCCGTTGAGGCGGCGACCTCATCACTTTTCCTCTTGCGGGAAGGGTCTTCCTCGCCAACTGAAGATACCTTAGCCACGGTCGGGTGACCCATCTTTTCACTCGGTCCTGCACATTGAATCAAATCAATAAAAGACAATCAAAGTACTAAAGGAAAATAAGGAATGCGAATGCACTCACTTGGCCGGAATGAAGCGAAGCCTGTCACGAAGGCCGGTTTTTCCAGCTCGGCCTAATCGGCAACTAGCCCCAGCTCGGGGCGTCGGGGGCCCGGGATACGACGGCTTCTTTGGCGTTGGCGTAGCGGTTGGCGCCTTGGCGGAGGCCTCCTCATGAGTTGGGGCTACGGCGGAACTTCCTTGCGGGCGAGGCCACCGCTCGGGACCTCTTGCGGCGAAGTCGCCACGACGGAGCCTTCCCTAGCCGAAACCAACGCGAATGGCGGAGGCATTGAGGCCAGTAGACTTCGTAGATGGCGCATCTAAGCGCGGTTGTCGCTGGAATCGCCGTCACACCGAGCTGTGAGCATCGAGCTGCTCGTTGAGTGTGGCGGTGAAGCCACCTTCGGCTTCATCTTCCTTCTCGGGGCCTCGCCTCCTTCTCCTTCTTCTTCTTCTTGGCGGGAGTGGCACGGCGCGAGGTGGTCTCTGAGTTCGTCGTCGTCATGACGCTCGAGCTCCTCTCGCCTCGATCTCGCTGGCGTTGCACGGTCTTCGGACCCGGTGGGGCAATCTCCTCTTCGACTCGTCCTCGTCGTCCTCGTTACCTTTGGCGGGTGGCGACTCGCTTGTATCTGGGCGGATGGCTCGGGCTCTCGTTGTCGGGTGGTAACCACCCTTCCACCACTTGGAACAGCGTTAAACACGAAGCGAGTTAGAGTTACGCGACCTGCACATTGCGAACAAGATAAAGGATTACCGGAGCCGGACGCTTGCGGTAGGAGGCACCCAGCTGCGCATCCACGTATGTCGCTGGGTGATCTTCTTCGCTTGAGGTAGTCCTCCGGCTTCCACTCGGCGGCGAGGCTTTCGGGTCTCCCGGCCCGTGTACTGGTACATGTAATGCTCGCGTTAGGCGGCGGAGCCGCCGCCCAAGCCAACAATTGTCACGAATTTACCGTGGAGCCCTTCTTCTTCGCCGGACCGCGGATGGTGGAGCATCTCGTCGACAACCATCCGCTGGTCGTCGGGAGCTTGCCGACTGGAGATGGCGTGGCTCGGAACGATTAGCCGAGTACCGCGGGATCGCCGTCTTCCGGAGTCGCCTCGGTCACGTAGAACCATGACTTTTCGATCGCTGCTGCTTTGGCAGCATCGGGTCAAAGAAGGAGGCTTTGGATTTGAGTTGGAAAAGCCGCCAGCGGCTAGCATTGAGCCGCCTCCTCATGGTGATCCGTCCATGGAAGATCTTGCCACAAGGGAAGTAGGGCGGCAGCAAGTAACTCGCAGCATACGAAGATGGCGGTGCTCGATCTGTGGGGACCCGATCGAGGCTGGATCCGTAGTAGTAGCGCCGGAAGAACAAAGATGTGAAACCCTAACCCCTCGGTGGTGGTGAAACGAACTCTCTCTCCGCGGGTTGGGGTGGTTTCCCGCTGCGAGGATCGCCCAGACAACCCGTAGGATTCCGGCCTCCTCGAAGGAGGCCAGCTGCGCCCTGGTGCATTTGGATCTACCCCAAGGCTCGGTGGAGAGGGCCATGGCTGAGGATCTGTTCGGAGGTCGGAAGATTGCGGGTCGATTGGATCGCGGAATCAAAGGAAGGAAGATGTGCGTACTCGGAGAAAATGGTGGGCGGTTGGCTTTACGATAGCCTACCATTCCTCTTATATAGTGGGAGTTGCCCGCATGGTCAGGGGGCCGTTACCGCGCGATGATTACGCCAGAAGTTACCGTTGGGTTACCTTAACGGCTTGTTTGACCACGCCTGACGGTCCAACTCTAGCCACTCGGCTCGTTGAGTCACTCGCCGAGACCGCGTCCCGTTGGATCGACTCGCCCAAGACGCAACTCGGTTCACCGGATTTTTCCTTTATACAGGAGCCCGCCGACGATTCTGGATGCCAACTTGAAGTATACTCATCGCTAGCAGCCACTCACGCCTAATCAGCGGCGGCCTCGGGGACTGCATGGGGATCGCCTCTTGGGGTATACTCGGTAGGGCGTTCCGGTGGTCAAGCTGGCGAGTGGGCCTCTGAGCAGCGGGTGGACGAAGCCCGATGGGTATCAAGCGGGGAGGTTGAAGGCCCAAAGCGGCAGATAGGCCCGATCGGTCTAGGTTAAATGATTACGAAGATGTAACCGAGTCGGTTGAGATATGTAAACCCTAGGAGGTGACCCTATAAACCTCCCTATGGGGTGAGTAGAGACACGTTCCCTCATACACCCAAGCAACTTCGCCTAGTCACCGAGTTCGCCCATTGTAAACACCTCCATAATACAATCTAGCAGGAGTAGGTCTTTACCCTCCGAAGCGAACACAGGTAAAATCACATGTCTTTGCCCTCATCTCGCACCGCAGATGGTTGGCCGCCCTTGCCCCTCGTTCTACTACTCGCTGCCGATTGCAGCATCTGCCGTGGTCATTCCCACGACACAGCCAGTCTTAGTGGCTCGCCAATTCGGCCTTGGACAAGTAGCTCCCCACCTCTTTCTCCATCATCTTACGGAGAGCAGAGCCGACCTGCCTGATCCTCTCACCAGCCAAAGGTGTTACTCCTTCTTTGATGCTCTGACCATCCCAATTCCCAACGACCTCACCTTTGCCTCATCAACCGATGGCTTTGGAGACTGGTGGTCGATGTGGAAGACTCACGCCTTCAGGAGAGCTCTGGGACCGTTCTTGAAACATCTTGACTATGACATCCCGTGGAGCAGTACCACTACTTGCAAATTTTCTTGATGCGGTTTGCAATTGATCCTTTTATTAATCCATTCTTTCTCTTTGCAGCAACAAGATGGCCTGAGCCTACACATAGTGATGGCTCCCCTTGATTCTTTCCACCAGCTCCTGTGGTTCTTTTCTGCAAAAACTCGCCACCTCTAAAAAAGGTCATAATGCAGAAACAGCCGATATCACCACAATCGGCTTCCAAGAACCCAGCAACCTCTAAGCCAGCTGCCCCTCGAGTTCCAACTAAAACAAGAACGACGAAGAGGAAGGTAGCTGCCAGGAAGACCTTGAAGCGCCGGAGTCCTTCTCCAAAAAGCTCGCATGTAGGGTGATCTATGCCTTGGTCGATTCTTGTCATTTTTCCATCTTCGCAGACCTGCTTGTGCTCACTGGTTCTCCTTTTTTTTCCTTTTTTACAGGCTTCCGTCGAAGATACCTCCAGCGAGAACACCCAGACCAATCGAGGAGAACTAGGCCCAACGGATTCTGAGAGGACCATCACACCGAACCAGCCAGATTCACCACCATCGGCTTCCAGGAAAAGGTCAGCTCCTGAACCTGCTGCCCCCCGAGCACCAGTCGAGGCGGGGCCAACTGCGGGTCCCAAGAGAGCTCGCAAAGGACCACAAGCTTCTTCGTCGAGCCAGGAGGTTTCGAAAATCACCACCCTACATACTCTTACCACTTGTTTCCTTTGTCTGCCGACTTATCATCATTTACATTGGCTAAGAACACCTTTCATGCAGACGACGGACATTTTCAGTGGGGAAGCCGGGGTAGTGCCGACGCCGGATCTGGGAATCCCCGAAGGTGCAGATGAGACGGCTACTACTCTGGCCAAGCCTCCAGCGACCACACACAAACCGATTGCCTCCTCATCGGCTATCCCTTCAATCTTAGGAGAGGTACGTTTAGGTTCTTCCGGCTCATCCTTACACGTTTGGATGTATACTGACGCCTTTTTCGGGCTGCCAGAGTTGTGATATTTTAGGTTTGCTGACGTTTGACCCTGAATCCATTGAACCAACTCCCTCCGTTGCTGCTGATGATCCACGAGCCAGGGTTGTTCCACCCCAATTCCAGCGTCTCAAAACCCTGCTGTCCTCCCCCATCGACGAGTTGATCGAGGGTTCTGAGGAGGTGAAGAGCGTTCTGGCTGAAATAAGAGACCATCTCCCCGTAGCCTTGCAGGTGAAGCTTTGGCCAGTTGTGACTCTGTCTTTCTACGGGCCAAGGGTGAAGTCAGCTCGCGAGAGGATCAGCCTGCGCCGCGCCCAACTCCCACTGAAAGCCAATATCGCCGACAGATGTCAGCAGCTTAACGAGAAAAAGGCGTCTCTGGATGCCAAAACTGACACCTCTGTCAGTACCGCCGAGCTCGCATCCTTGAAACGGGAGTTGGAAGATCTTGAAGAGAAGGTCCGGGCGACTAAACAGCTCATCCGCGACAAGGAAGAATCCATCGCCCGCTCCCAAGACGAGGCGGAAAGCCTCAACGCCCAACTGAAGACCGATCTGGCAGAGATACGTGCCATGAGCAAGCAGCTGGTGACGGGCAAGGATGAAGATGACGAAGCTGAGATCGCCGAGGTGGATCGTGTCCAAGCTGACACCCTCCACGCCTTCGAAGCATTTCTTCAGTAGCTTGTATGTGCAAACTGGCACCTGTTTGTAACATGTGTGAACCTCTAGAGTCGATGACCGTGCATCGGCTATATATTTTTGTTTTATTCGGCCGATTTTCAGCATCGGCCCCCACATTTTTACCGTCCATCATCCCACATGCTTGGGAAATATTTCTTGAGATGTTGACCGTTGACCGCCACTGGGAATTTCTCGCCGTCTAGCTCCTCAAGCATGTACGCGTTTCCTCTTAAAACCTGATCGACCCTGTACGGTCCGTGCCAATTCGGAGACCATTTACCATATGTTGCATCCTTAGTCCCCAACGGCAACACAGCTTCCTATACCAGATCACCAGGGTGGAACTCCTTTGGCTTCACTTTCTTGTTATAAGCACGAGCCACCTTGGCCTTGTTCTCTTTGATTTTCTCAAGTGACCACGATCGAGCTCGATTACATCCTCAATCATCACTCATCGGGGTTGCATATTCTTCAATTGTTAGATTGTCACGAAGGTGACACGTCTCGATCCAGTAATTTCCCGAGCAATACGACTTCTTGCCATATACTAGATGGTATGGCGAGGTTTTAATCGCCCCATGGCATGACATGCGATAAGCCCATAATGCCTCTGACAAAACCTCGTGCCAACGCCTAGGGTGCTCATCGACTTTTCTCTTGATCAGCTTGATGAGGCTCTGGTTGGATGCTTCAGCTTGCCCATTAGCCTGAGCATAATATGGAGATGATCTGATCGACAATCCCGTGTCCTCGCAGAACTTTCTAAACTCACGAGAAATAAAGACCGAACCTCCATCGGTCGTGATAGTTTGGGGAATCCCGAATCTATGGATGACATGTTCTTTCACAAAATTGATAACATCCTTTGAGTTTACTGATTTCATCGGGACAGCCTCCACCCATTTAGTGAAATAATCAGTGATGGCCAAAATCCACATGTGGCCTTTGCTTGATGGAGGATTGATTTTGCCGATCATATCCATGCCCCAACCTCAGAATGGCCAAGGTTTGATGATGGGGTTCATTGCTGATGCGGGTACCATCTGAATTTTCCCAAATTTCTGACATGCTTGACACCCTTTGTAGTAGTTGAAACAGTCCTCAAGCATGGTGGGCCAATAAAACCCTGGTTGCCTGATCAACCATTTCATCTTGTGAGCCGATTGGTGAGTTCCACAGGCGCCTTCGTGTACCTCGTGTAGGAGCCGATTGGCTTCGGCTGTCCCCAGACATTTGAGCAATAACCCTTCCAGAGTCCTGTAAAACATGTCATCCCCAATCAGCACATATTTCATGGCCTTGTACCTTATACGTTTAGGTGCCCCCGAGCCGAATCCTTCAAGTAATTGAAGATATCGGCTCTCCAGTCGTCAGCTTCCAGGAACTGTACCTGAACATCGGCTCCCTCTGCTACATCCTTGTAGCCTGAAGCCATTTGTGCAAGATCGTTTACCTCTATGTTCTGCGACCGCGAGATCCAGGTGAAGTTTATGTACCGGAACTGTCTCATCACGGCGATTAACCATAATGGGAAGAGGGACTCGCTCACACTGTACTCCTCGTGAGTTGGGAAATCACCAACTTGAGTCTCCAAAATTTCCCTTTAGCTCCGGCCGAGGAGTAACTCCATCCTTGCGTATCGCCTCGTACTCGGCGACATTGTTGGTGCGAGAGGTAGACAATCGATAGAGAAGGAAAATGTTGCCCCAGGCGACACGAGTAAGATGCCGATGCAGCCATCGTCACAAACCGATCCGTCGAAGAACATAGCCCACACTCTTATAGGCGGTCTTGCTATGTTAGTGTTGATCCTTTCAGCGATAAGGTCGTAGCACGCTGTCCCTTAAGCGCTTTTGCGGGTTGATACCGGATGTCAAACTACGATAATGCAAACATCCATTTGCCCGATCGGCCTTTTAACATAGGAGCCGGCGGCATGTGCTTTATCACGTCGATTTGCATATGATGATCTCTGTGATAGCAAAATGTGGCGCAACTTAGTGCGGTGAAAAAACGGCGAGGCACAACTTATCGATATCGGGATACCTTGTCTCTGCGTCCGGCATCCTTACGCTTATGTAAATACGACTCGCTCCAGCCCATCATAAACTTGCACCACCACCGAGGCGATGGGCGTGTCGACTCTTGACAAGTAAATGTAGAACGATGCATCGGTGGGGTGGAACCAACCTTGGCGGCTTCGTCGAATATTCTTTGATCTCGTCAAAAGCTCGTTGTTGTTCGCCCCCGGAATTCCTCGTCGATTTAATTTTCACCGTCCATGAGCGGCTCTATTCTTCACAGATTGGAGATGAATCTTGACGAAGTTGATCTTGCCGATGAGAGACTGCAGTTCTTTCTTTGTAGTGGGTGGCTTCATTTTTTTGCCTCGACTTTTCAGGCCGATCTCAATTCGCGTTCATGGACCAAAACCCAAGAACCGACCGCCGTCACTCGAAGGCACACTTCTTTGGATTCATCCGTAGGCGAATTTTCTTGTTCGGTCCAGGACGTTGTAGATCGTCCAAGTGTCCTTGGCTGAAGCGGACTTGACCACCACGTCATCGATGTAGATTTCCACCACTTGCCGATCGGATCATGGAAAATATAATTCATGGCCCTTTAGTGCGTGGCGCGGCATTCTTGATCCAAAGCGTCATGACTACATACTCAAACAACCCCAGAACAGGACTCGAATGCGGTCTTGTGTATGTCTTACGGAGCCATAAAATTTGGTTGTAACCGGCATTTCCATCCATGAAGCTCAAGATCTTATGACCAGCCGCTGCGTTGATTAACGTTTACGCCAAGCATCGGATACTCATCCTTTGGGGTAGCTCTGTTGAGATCCGAAAATCTATGGCAACACGCCACCGGCCATCCTTTTTCTCTGAGCACGATACTAGAAATCCACTCGGCATACCGCATGGCTGATTAACTTGATCGGCATTTTCTCGACCTCTTTCTTGACTTCTTCCGAATTTGGCCTTCATTTGCCATGCTCGCTGAAATGGCGGAATCCTTTTTAAGCGGAGTCGATGCTCAATGATGCTCTGTCTAACCCTGCATCTCTGTGTAGTCGGTAGCGATCGGATATTGTTTCAACAGGGCTATCATCGGGCCCCGCACCGGATCTAACTTGGCGATAAATGTTGGTGGTGGCTTATCCCGGGACCAATGTCGATCTCTTCTAGTTCATCGGCGGATGTAAACCCATACCCTAGCTTTCCGTCACTGTCAAATCGATGCTAAACACAGGGCAAGCAGTAGGTGAGGATACCAAAAATAATTTGGGCCGATTGCCTGAATCGGCCCCCTTTTTGATTGCATTAGTCAATGATGGTTTACACCTTATTGTTTTACAATGGCAGGGCCTCTCCCTGCTACGACTACGTGATCTGCTTGTCATATGATTGGTGCTTTTTATTTTTTGTGGCCGATCGCGAGGATCGGCCGCGTATGATCGTGGACTTTTCTACTCTGTCGGGGCGATGGATAAGACCAGCCTCACCCGTTTTTGTAGCTTCAATGCGCTCACAGCCGTCTAAACTGATTCGAGGATCGGCTCTTGGTCTTCCTTCCCGGACGTTCATGCCAGCTATGGAAATCTCGATAGAATCATCTGCATGGATGACCTCCACTTCATCTCCGTCCCCCGTATTGACTTTGGTGCATCGTGGATGGAATGTAGCAATTAGCGTGAATCCAATCTCTACCTAGCGGGACAGCGTAGGTACTTTTTGCATCCTGACGAAAAATGACGTGGGTATGGTTTTCCGCCTTGTTAGATCCGTTGATCGCCTTGCGTTTCGAAGGCGACCGTTGAAGTCGCTTAACGTGGCGTTGGTTTTGATCGGTCTGCGGTGGGCGTCCCAAAGCGTCGTAGCATGGAGTATGGCATGATATTGATTGCCGCTCGGTGTCCACCAACATCTTCTTGACAGGTTGCCCATTGATGTAACCTCGTAGGTGCAGGGCTTTCGGATGTTTGTAACCCTTCTCACGTGGCTTCTCAAAGATAACCGCCGTGGGCGCGATCGAAATAATGCCCTTTGGTAGCTCATCGGTTCTTGGCGCGAGAATTGGCGGTATGAACACCATGTTTGTACCGGCCGATGTACGTGCATCGGCTTTTATTAGTTTAGGCGCCACTCTTTCCTTGTCGGCGGTCTCCCGTTTCAAGGTCTTCTGATTTTGACGGCTAGATCGGGCGCTTTCTTTAAAGCGTGGAATCTGCGCTTCAGCTTCCTCCAAATTCTGCGATCGCATGCACTCTACGCTTTTGGGTATGTCGAGTCGTCGGGACACCACCTTGGACGGTGATATCTGTCTTCTTCCTTGTCATCCCTTGGCTTCTCGAGGTCCTTTGCTCGGCGGACTCCTGTGACGGCTCGAGGTGGGAGAGGCCCTAAGCGTTTGAACAAGAAAGCGGCCTCGTGTCCTCCTTCTGCTGTCCACACTCCGGGCAGTTGTCGACTGTAGGCAATCGGCTCATTCCCGCGTCCCAGCAATACTTGAAGAAAGGACAAGCCCAATGTTTGTCTGCGCCTTCCTTTTCTTTTTGTCCCCTAGCGAGGTGCTCATATCCTTCATCGTCTCCATCGCTACCGCGCCGTTGATCATCTTGGCGCTCATACTTGTTAAGGAGATGCGTGGAATGTGGCTTCGATACCGCACTCTCCTCACTGTTCCTCTGTTAAGTACCTTTGTCGTTGTGGCCGGGCGATCGCATGGACCAGCTCTCTTCTTTCTTTGCCCGAGGCGACCACCTTCCTCCTTATGCGTGCCATGGTGGTACCCAGACCCTGCCATATTAACACGAGCGAAAAATCCAGTTGGCGCCTCGCGGGCTTAAGTTCTACCATGTTGGCCGGAAATGGGTTTGTGTCCACTTTCATGGCGAACGCCCAGGATCGACGGCCTTGCTCTATCGCCATTTGGATTTGGCGGCGTAGCTCTTTGCGATCATTGGTGGTGTGGGTGAGCAGTGATGCCACTTGCGGTATGGTCTCCCGTTCATTTCTAGCGTGGGGATTTTATGGCCTTCGGGTAACCTCACCGCTTCTCTTTCAGCGAATCGAAGATGCTCGGCTTTGCTCACGTCGGTCGAACCCTTTTGCAGGCCCTTGTTGTTTCACCCATTTGCGGGACACGAGTGCCCGAGCCCATTCAGCCACGGCCACCTCCGGTCTTGTGTAGGATCATCTTCTTACGTCGACCAGGCCTATCGGACGCTTGAACTTGTCTTGGTATAACTCGGTGGCGCTGTTTATACATCGTCGTTTCAGGCCATGTCGCCAATGAGTTGTACTCTACTTGGAAAGCGGATCCTTGATGGGTCTTGAGAGACCCAACACCGCCATTCGCTTCCTTCTCGATTCAGCTGAGTAACATCGGTTATTAACGGTCTGAAGCCTTTGGATGTACTCGGCCATCTGTTTCTCCCTTCTGCACTTTGTGCAGTGCGCAATGCCGCCTCGGTAGCCTCTGAATGATATTGGATGTGGAACTGCTCTTCCGATTGCTTCAGTCTGGATCGAATCGGTGGCGTGAGGTGTACCCAAAAGCTGGTCTGTCGAGATTGCGCCAAAAATCTTACAGCGCATCCGATCCGATGCTGAAATTATGCCTAGTCGGTATGCTTACATGCTCGATCGAGCTCGAACCTTGACCCGCTAAACCTTGAGAACTCGGGAGCCGATACTTGGCGGCGGAGAATCGAATCAAACTTCGTTGAGTACGGCTTTGAATAGCCGATTGTCCTTCTCTTGACGCGAGCCGGTCTCTCAAGATGGTGGATTTGCTCCTTGTTTGAGCTGCAGGCTAGATTCTCATGACTTGTTCGATGGCATACTTGGCTAGCCACGCTGTTTGTCGGCGTCCATCGAGACATCGCTGCTCGAGCGCTTTGCTCACGAAGATCCTGCGCGGGAACCCTGCGAGAAATTCCTCTGATGCAATCTCTGGGTGCGTGCGAGTTATTGCGATCCGCGTAGGTGCATATATATCCGTGTGGGATTTCCTTAGGTGGCTCAAACAGGAATTGGCAATCGCTGGGTCGCCTCTGACCTTAGGCAGACGCTGCTCTGGCGGCTCGGAGCTGCGAGTGTGAATGGCAGGTGGCACTGATGCAGGCGGTCTTTCTCCTTGGTGGGTCCCTAAAGTGGGCCCCCGAAGAGTCTTGATGTTTCATGATCTCTGAACTACGAACCGCGACCCGCTCAGCGTTCACGGGCTCTTAGAATGGCGGTGCGAGAATGAGACACCATGTAGTTGACTTCCTGTCGTGAGCTGCAGTGCGCTCCTCCGAGAAGCAGCAGATCCACCTCATCAAGAACACCCTCGGGAGAACCCCTCCACTTGATGCCATGCTTACGGGTCCTCTCAAAAGAGCCGATGAGATCGGCTTGAAGAGATTTCGATCTCGTCATACTTCGCCTTGTGCTCTTGGGAAGCTCGTAAATGCGTGGTCTGCATTCTCCATCGCGTCGGATGTTGATGTAGACGTTGTTGAAGGTCCCACCGGCGTGCGAGAATGTGTTGCTGCCAAAACTCACGGCGAGCAGCGACGAGCAACACGAAGCCGGAGGCTCCAGGCTGGTGGGCCTGGTCCCTCGGGCAGCGGCGCAAAACTCCGGCACACGTCTGGCTTGGTTCGAGTGCCACACCTATACCTGGTCGGAAGGTGAAGGATTGCTCGATTGATTTCCTGCATGGTAAACAAGTATCGTAAAATTCGAGCCGTGTGGCTCCGAGTTTCACAGAATCGGCTCCTAGAGCCGATTATCCCATGGTTACGCATTAGATTTACGATACCATGGGGTTTTGCTTTATCATTACAAGTTAAATCGATCTCTGACGGTTTAGCGTTTTCACCACGTATCGAGCGTCCTACGTAATTGAGCCTGGTATATACAAAGATGAAGAATACTAATCCTAGAGGAGGCCTAATAACCAACGTAGCGTCAATTCGGAACAACTTCTCTAGGCGAGTAAACTACGTCTTTCGTACTCTTTGGATCGTTCAACCCGTTTGTAAGGCCTGACTACGTAGATGTCAAACTAAACCTTGGAGAGCAAGGCACAACCATAACAGATCGAAACAGCTAAATAAAGATCAAGCAAGATGCTACCCTCGCACTTGGGAAATAGTGCAAAGGTAGCGAGGTAACTAGAGGCAGCATAACTTTGAACAATTATAGCGAAAAGCACCAGTGCTAGCCTCAACAAATCTATGATAGTAGTGTTACTCGCCATCAACAAGGCTTCAGTACGAGTAACACTAGATAACGCATAAGTAAAAGTACTGCCTAGATCGCAAGGCAGCATGACACTTACCCGAAAGAAACCCTAGAAACAAGGGGTGGCGATGCGCCGAGATTTGGTTTGTTGTGAACGTGATTGTCCTCCTTTTCTTGATAACCTTAGGTACATATTTATAGTCCGGAGACTCTCTACTTTTGGAATAACTCTACAACTCTATCTTTACCTAAACTGAAACGGAACCTAAACTAACACGAAACCTACTACGATACAAGATACACGGGCAATTTAGCCCAAATCCACGCACTAGGCCGATCCAACAACACGTTGAATATACGCATCTTCCAAGCCCATCTTGATCACGTCCCATCTCCTTCTTTGGCCAAAATATGGCGATAACAGTTATACAAAAATTCTGTGAATGGCAGACAATCTTCCCATTTTGATCGATACTCTAGCACATAGGCTCTCAACATATCTTAGAGTATTTGATTTACTCGCTCCGTTTGTCCATCGGTTTGAGGGTCATAATTTGTGCTGAAATCTAGTCGAATTCCCAATCCTTCTTGGACTTTCTTACAAAATCTTGAGGTAAACTGAGTTCCTTGATCCGACACAATGTTCTTGGGGACTCCGTGCAAACTGACAGTTCTAGCGATGTACAACTCTGCTAGTTTCGAATTCTGGTAGGTGGTCTTGACTGGTAAGAAATGGGCGCCTTGGACAGTCTATCAACTATGACCCAAATAGAGTCATTTCCCCTACTAGAAGTAGGTAATCCGGTGATAAAGTCCATTCCAACTGAATCTCATTTCCATTCTGGAATCTGCAGTGGTTGCAACAGTCATGCGGGTCTCTGATGTCCCGCCTTGACTCTCTGACAAATATCACACTTGGCGATGTAGATTCCGATTTCTCTATTCATCTTATGCCACCAGAATTGCTCCTTCGGATCCTGATACATCTTTGTTCCTCCGAGGTGGATAGAATAAAGGGTATCATGGGCTTCTTTCAAAATATCTTGCTTCAACTCCGAATCTGCTGGTACACACAGACGTCCTTTGTACCATAGAACTCCTTCGTCTTCGGTGAATCCGGGTACTTTGCCTGTACCGATGCGACGTTTGATTCCATCGATACTAGCATTTCCTTTCTGCACCTCCTTGATCTGACTGATCAAGGTGGGTTGAAGTTCTATGCTAGCCAAAAATCCTTCACTTACTAATTCCATTCTGAAATCCTCCATCTCCTTGTGCAAACTTGGTTGCACCTTCAGAATCATGGAGTTCAAGCAACACGGCAATCTACTAAGGGAATCTGCTACCACATTGGCTTTACCGGGGTGATAGTGAATGTCCAGATCATAGTCCTTGATTAGCTCAATCCATCTTCTCTGCCTCATATTCAGCTCCTTCTGAGTGAATATGTACTTCAGGCTCTTGTGATCCGAATAAATCTCACAGCGGTTTCCCATCAGGTAATGCCTCCATGTCTTCAGGTCTAGAACTACGGCTGCTAGTTCAAGGTCATGGGTAGGATAATTCTGCTCATGCTGCTTCAGTTGTCGAGATAGATAAGATATAACTTTGCCTTCTTGCATAAGCACACATCCGAGACCGATCTTGGATGCGTCACAATACACATCAAACGGCTTCGTGATATCCGGCATGACCAAGATTGGGGATGAAATCAATCTCCTCTTGAGTTCTTGAAAACTCGCTTCACATTTTTCCGTCCATTCAAAATTCTTGTCTTTCTTTAGTAATTGGGTCATGGGTCTTGTGATACTCGATAATCCTTCTACAAACTTGCGGTAATATCCTGCCAATCCAAGAAATGCACGAACTTGGGTTTGAGTGGTTGGGGCCTGCCAATCTTCAACATCCTTCACCTTGGCAGGGTCAACGCCAATTCCTCCGGTGATACTGTATGTCTGAGGAATCCTACCTCCTGTCACTAGAATTCACATTTGCTAAACTTGGCATACAACTGATGCTCCCTAAGGGTTCCAAGGATGGTCCTTAGGTGTAGCTCATGTTCTTCTTCTGATTTGGAATAGATCAGAATGTCATCAATGAAAACAATGACAAACTTATCCAGGAAGTCCATAAAAATCTTATTCATGAGGTTCATGAAATAAGTGGGGGAATTTATTAATCCAAAAGACATGACAGTATACTCGTATAATCCATATCTGGTGGTAAAGGCAGTCTTTGGAATATCCTCTGCGCGAATCTTGAGTTGATGATAACCAGTTCTAAGATCAATCTTAGAAAACACTTTGGACCAGTCAACTGGTCAAACGGGTCTTCTATCTTTGGCAGTGGGTACTTGTTCTTGATGGTGACATCATTCAACTTCTGATAATCCGTACACTAACGGTTACCTCCATCTTTCTTATCCACAAATAAAACAGGTGATTTCCATGGCGACGCACTTGGTTGGATCAGTCCTATCTCTAGCATAGCATCCAGCTGCTTCTTCAGCTCCACTAATTCAGACGGGTTCATACTATATGGTCTCTCGGCTATGGGTCCGGTTCCAGGGATTAGTTCAATGATAAAATTGATATCCCAATCTGGGGGCATACTGGGCAAAACATCTGGAAATACATCGGGGGATTCACAGACTACTCTGACTTGATCAATGGTTGGTTGGGATAGACTCTTTTTGCACTTGAATTGATGGGACAAGGTTTCAGATACATGCTCTATTGATATTCCGACTGTACTGGTCATGGTTATGTCTTTCTTATCACAGTCGATTAATCATTTATGTTTCAACATCCAATCCATTCCTAGTACTACTTCCAAACCTTTAGTTCCGAGTACTATTAGATTAGCATAAAAATATATGCCATGGATTCAGATAGGTACGGTCTTGCAAATTTGTCTAGCTTTGGTGGTTGAACCAGGTATTTGAACTATCATAACATGCTTCAATTTGGTTGGTCGAATCTTACTAGTGCATGCAAATTCTTTGGTAACAAACGAGTGCGATGCTCCAGAATCAAACAACACTCTTGCAAGTATCGAGTTAACAGAAAATATACCCAGCACGACATCTGGCGCTTCTTGAGCTTCTTCATAATGCATGAGAAAGAGACGATCATTGCGGTTGAGTGAATTCCCTGGGGCAAACCTTCTTCCAGGCTGAACACGACGCTGCTGCTGAGCTGGGGCATTTGCATTGGGGGCTGCGGCAATATTCTTGGGGTACTCATTGGAATAGTGACCCTTGGTTCCACATTCATAACAAGTCACCCGAGACTTGTCTTTTGCTGCAATAGGGACACCATTGCTTCCAGTCCTTGGGGAAGTGTTGGTGTTGGTGGCGACATTGTTGTTGTTGAACTTAGGTGGTGCACGGTTGAAATTGCTGGGGTTGTCGGGGTTGTTGTTGTGATTTCCTCCGGGCCTTGGGTTTCCTCCTCCACGATTGGGATAGGTCAGATGGTTCATTGGGGGTCTGTTGTTTCTTGGGGCAAATCCCGGAGATGGGTTGGGGCGATATTTTGGGGTATCGTGGGTTCCTGGTTGATGCATCATGTGACACTTGCAATTCTCATTGGCTTGGTTGATCTTGCCCTCCATCTGAATGGCAGAGTCCGCCAAGGCTTCAATATTAGCAAATGGGATATTGACCAACACTCTCTGCATCTCATCATGCAGACCATTCAAGAATCTCTCCTTCTTCTTAGCTTTGGTATCTATCTCATCTGGTGCATACCTAGCCAATGACAAAAAATTCTCACGGTACTCAACTACGGTCATCCTCCCTTGCTTCGGTTCCCTGAATTCACCTCTCATCCTTTTGATCAAAACCGGTGGCACATGGGTTCTGCTGAACTTGATTTTGAATTCATCCCAAGTCATCATTTGTCCTCCAATCATGGCGCGAACGCTATTCCACCATGCTCTTGCATCTCCGTCCAGATAGTGGGTGGTGAACAGTACCTTCTCGTTAGCTTCCACTCCTGCAACTTCTAGGTTGTTCTCCATGGTTTGCAGCCAATCATCGGCATCGAGGGGCTCTTCAGACTTAGTGAAAATGGGTGGGTTGGTGTTCTGGAAGTTCTTGAGCTTGGATCCATGGTTGTCCTGATTTCCATGGCCTTGATTGTTGTTGGCCATCTGAGCGATATGCTGAAGGGTGGCTAAGTTGGCTTGACGTTCGGCTCTTTCAGCTTCGTGGTCAGAAACCAACATTTGCAAGATTTGCAACATCGGGTACGGGGATGAAGTGCTTCCTCCGCGAGGCATCTGAAGATTGAGGTAGATCATGAGAAAAGAGGGAAATTTCTAAGGTTCAGGGGTTTGTTTTTGAAAAGTTTTCAAAGTTTGACTCAGGTTTTTCTAGCAACTTGCTTTTCATTCATTCATTTATAGCACACGATACAAACACACACCACAACAAAGGAAACAGATGGTTTTAAGAACCATTCTGTGAAACTACGATACAGTGGGACCGGATACAACTCACTAGCGCTAGTGATCAAGTGCTACTACTCCTTGGAGTCGGTGTCCTCATCATCATCATTAATGAAGGCGAAGTCATCCTCATCGGTGAAGAAGTCCATGGCCTGATCCTACAGAAATTCATCATCATCACTGAGATAGGAGTAGGGGTCTCCATGGATGTCCTCCCCTGCATTCTCCCTCTCCTCGAGCTGCATATCCCTCTCATGGATGGTCTCCTCCAAGTCGATGATCCGGTGAAGAAGGCAGGCAATGATGCGCTCCTTCTTGTCGAGCTGACAGCGACGAGACTGGCGATCCTTCACTAGCATGGCAATGGTATGATCTTTCTGGGCGGTGATGGCATGCTTGTGGTTGGCGTAGGAGCGGGCATTATCTAACTCCTTCTGCCAGTCATACATCATGAAGCTGAGGTGGTCCAATTGAGTCTTCAGCTCATGGCGATATGGGGCCTCTAGTGGTTGTCCCATAACATCACGCCTTGGATAGAACTCAAAGCGGGTACCCTCGATCTGATTGATACTCTGCCCACACAGACGGGCAAGAGCTTCCTGCATGTCCCTGACAAGTCCATCGAGCCAGTTGTTCTCTCTGATGGTGAACTGAATTCCCTCGGAGGTGGGGGCTTTGATCTTTCCTCGGAGACTTGCAACAATCAGCCATTGCAACTCCTCTCCTTCCTAATCATTGAGCTGAGCTCCGAAGAACTCGGGGTGCGAACGCTCCAGCATTTCTTATAGATGGTCCAAGTCACGCTCAAAGATGAGATCTCCTCCATTCCCCAACTGATAGAACTTGCTATACTTCACATCCATCTAAGAATGTAGGATGAGTAAGTTAGTAGAGTGATCAAGTGTGTCAAATTTTAGGTAAGTTTGCAAGTATTTTTGAGGAAGATGAATTTTCATGAAAGAGTCTAAGGGGTAAGAATGAGAATAAGTTTTCATAAATACTCACTTCCTTGGTTTTGAAACTAAGTTTTTGATTCGAACGTCCATTCTAAACTAGGGTATCTTATGGTCAGCACGGCTATGATACCAACTTGTCAACACCAGGATTTTTAATCAGAGATGCATGTTATGCCATACATCACAATACCAGGATTATCATTTTGGCGAGACATAACATATTGGATATCACAGTACATCATACATTACAAACCTTACATAAGGTCTTACAACAAATAAAGGATCTCATGATCCAGTCTTAATACAAATCAAGTGGCGGAAAAAAACGTAGCAATAACGATAGCGTAGGCGAGGCTCCATATTCATGGTCACATGCAATGCTGACGATGGGAGATGATCCTAGTTATCGTAACCTTCCTGTTGTTCGTCCTCCTGATAGTCCTCTTCATAGTCTGGCCACGGGAATAGCCAGGGACAAAGCCATGAGTACTCTTTAAGTACTCGCAAACTAATACTAACAAGTGAAGTGGTTTTGAGTAGGAAGTACTAGGCTCTAGGTTGTTTTGCAAAAAGCCAGATTTACCTCTACTGAGTTCAGGAGCAAAGAAAGCTAGTTAAAAGTTTTATAACACCTAAGTAGGAACTTGAATTTCATATCACAACCCTGTTGTGGTCAAGTCAAAGTCATGATTCAATTTACAAGTTATTTTGAAAACATCTGACGACCTAACAGTATGGCCACTCCAACTGTCCATAATCGTGACGGCTATTTGAATAGTTTGACACTCTGTATAGGTGATACACTTTCACCACAACATTCGATACATCCATCATGAACAATCCTGAATTCACCATACTCAGTATGCGGATAATCAATCCTAACCTTTCAATTACACGCCCTAGTATAGGCACCTCTCCCGTGAGTTTGGCCTCTCAACCATGACCAACTGTCATCTTGGGAACTGCACAGGTAGACAATCTTCACAAGGTAGCCTTAGCTCAAACCTTGGCCGCAAGGGAACCCATACTAAGGTATATACATTTCTATTCAATCCCTACCCAAATTTTGGGTATTGTGGTTGTACGGTAAAATTGGAATGGTATCGCATCCAGACAACCATCAGTTTTATAAAGGGCTAAGGCTCATGCCTTAACATTTTCATCATCAAAATCATTTGGTGTTCAAGAACACATGTCAAAACATTTCAGTAGAATGACTCATCATTCTAAGGTTTTCATAACAATTTTCACCAAGTATTCCCATCTAAAGTGATCAAGTTTTATGCTTAGCACTAGCATCTACAGGTGGTGGTAAACACTAAGAAGGGGTGTAATCAAGTGTGAAATGATCTAAGTTCAATCTCATGCCTTAGGATGACATCAAGATTATCTAACTTAGGCCAAGCTTTATGCTCTTTATGCTACCTTTAAAAATCTTTCCAACATCTACAAATCACTAAGTAACTTCAATAGAAAGTTTTGATAAGGAAATAAAATAACTAAGATTGCAAATAAAACTAGGATTGGGTATGAAGTGGTGTAAGCTTGCAAGTAAAACTTGCATGATTTAGCTTAGCTTGCAAGTAAAACTTGCATGATTTAGCTTAGCTTAGCTTGCTAATAAGCTTGCAAGGATTTGCTTGCTAAGTTGCAAGTGTTAGCTTGCCTTGAGTAGAGCAGTGGTTGAAGTTCTCCCTGACTTCTTCCTCGTAGTATTCTCCTTACTCCTCGTATCCTTGGTCGGTACTAGCGTCTATAAATAAATACGAGGTACACAATCACCAAACAATACTTAACTATTTCTATTTATCACACCAAGGTTTCACTAGATGATCTAGGTTCATCACAAAGATTAAGGCAATAGTTTTATTTATTTTATTTTAGAAAAGTAATTTCTACTCATTGAAAAACTACTTAAGATTTAATATTCTCCAACTAAAACATGGGATCATGTTGACACATGTCATCACCACATATTTCAGTACTTGGGAATGTGATTTAAAGTGGTGTCACAATTTAATAAGGTTTAACCCTTTTATTTTAATTAATTAAAGTGACTAGAATTGCCTATGGGGCATTCTTTTATTGCTTGTCCATTATTTCTGCAAGTAAACCTAGATATTTTTATATATTCAGAAAGGTATAGTTAAATGTGATTTTTGAGAGTTGGAATCAACTCAAAATCTTTTGTGGTTGAATTTTGAAAAATGTTTGAATGCAGAAAAGCTTCTGCCTTGTTATTTTTACTATAGGTGATCTACAATTCCAAATGAATTGAATCAAACGGGCTTGGATTAAGAATTCTAGTACCTTTCTAACAAAATTGGTTTCATACACTTTGGTTCAGTGCATCGACCTGGGTTGATTTTTGAATCTAGGTACAAAACTGATTTGAAACTAAAAGAATAAACCTAACTGGGTCATGCGGCAATGTAAATGGGCCGGCCCACGGCGCACAGCATGCGCGGGTGAGTTTAAGTGGGATTCCCCACCAGTCAGCGAGACAGGGGGTGCAAAGCGGTATGGGGTGATGTGCACCGCACGATCAACAAGTAATCTAACGGTTGTGACTTATCATCTCCGTCGGGCAACGCCGGTGAGACAGAACCCTAGAGCGGCCAGTGGGGGCCTACGGGGGCTTACCAGGGCTTAGGCGAGGGTCGGCGATGGGGGGCGAATGACGAAGTCGATGACAGCGAACCTCCTGGTACCGACGGCTTCTCCTGGGGCGACTCCAATCGCTGGCTCCTTTCTTCCTCCTCCGTGGCAGACTCCATCAAAATTCCGGCGACCTGCTGCTCACCTTGCTCTGGGGATGAGTGGGGGTGGTTCTGAGAGAGAGGGGAGTGTGTTGGTGTGAAGAAATCGAGCGGGGGTGTCCTCTATTTATAGTGCCAAGAGGAGACCGAAGGGCACGGGTGGAGATCGTCGTGGTCGTCGGCACAGTGGGCTAATGGCATGGGCGACGGTAGTGGGCGGTGTTGTGCTCCCTGGCAAAGCTCAACGGCGTGGTCTCGAGGCGTGGGTTGGTGCGAGACGGTCAGAATGCTGCGGCGCTCTAGTCGGGTCCGACGTGCATTTTAATGGCGCACTGCGGCTACGGGTCGCACGGCGGCGAACGGGGTTGTCTGGCGGTCTCCTGGAACGATGGTGATCACGCTTGCACGCGGCGAGGGCGGCGCGCGGTCTGTGGGCGCGTGTCGAGTGCGGCTCTCTAGCGCGCTGTCGTAATGGCATAGAGACGGCATTTCTAGAGTGGTCCAGTGGCTGGAAGGGCGTTGTCGTTGGAAAGGGGGTGGCGGTGGACGGTGGTCAATGCCTCAGACAAGGTGGCTAGGATTGGTGATGCTCCTAGCTTGCTGTCGACCAAGGGGTGGCAAGGGGAGGCTCGGCATGGTCACCATTGATGGCAATTTCAAGCTCACAGTGGTGCTAGAGCTTGATAACTAAGCTAGGTGATCTACTAATAGCCTGTTGTGAGCCAAAGAGGGAACAAGGTTGGCCAAATCACTGCTCACTATAGTGTTTGTTGTTTGTTTGTTTGGTGTTTGTAAGGTGTTTGATGAAATGGCCGAAAGAGATTTGAATTTGAATTTTTGGCTCAAACTTGGTGGGTGTACTAGTTACATACTAGGTAGTCCCTGGTTAGTTGGAAAGGTCAAGGTGAATTGGTTTGGTTGGTTTTTGAAAATGGGTGATCTTCACATATGTTAAAGATTCAATTTTGAATTGTCATTTGAATCAAGTTGCCAAATGTTTCTGTAAGTTTGAAAGGTGGGCTTTCATTCATTTTTACTTGGTCTAGCAAGGGGTGAAAAGAAATGGAATTGTTTCTGTTTTAAATCTTGGACTAGAAACACTCAAAGTGGCCTAGTGAGCAAGATTGGCAAAAAATGACCATTTGCTTGTTTTGTTTGTTTTTGATTTTTCTCTTGATTTGTTTCTTCTTGGAAATGTTTTAGACGATGTTGTTTTCATCTTTAAACCATTCTTTGCTATTTACAACAATCACACAAGTCCATTCATGCATTCATACAATCATCACATACACAAATGCATTCATATGATTTAATTAACAAAAGTTTTTGTTAACCCTAATTTTGGTGATTGGAAATTGATAATCATTGTTCAATATTTTTGGGATGTTACAAATTTTTTATGTGTTTTTATATGTTTTTCTGGAATAACCTATTAACAAGATGCCAAGTGCCAGTTGCCTATTTTCTTCTGTTTTTGGTTCCAAAAAAAGGCAGAAAATCAATATTCTCGGAATTGGACGGGACAAAATCCAAAGTCAATATTTTATCGTGGGAAACACGGAGCCTGAATACGAGATGTAGGAGAGCCACCAGGGCCACACCCCTGGCCACATGGCTGGGTCCAGCCTGCGCCTGGGGGGGTGCGGCCGCCCTGGCTGCCCATGCCTCGCCTCTTCGCCTATAAAGACCCCCGATGCCAAAACCCTAAGCACCCGATCAATATTCCACGAAACCGTCTGTAGCAGCCGCCACCATCATCCCTAGATTGGGGTATCTGAAGCTCTTCTCGGCACACTGCCGGAGGGGAGATCATACTGGGGGCCTTCTTCTTCATCATGCCAGCCTTCGGTATGACGTGTGAGTAGTTCCACCTTGGACTATGGGTCCATGTAGTAGCTAGATGGTTGTATCACCTCCTTTGTGCTACCATGTTTAGATC
Organism: Avena longiglumis; assembly: GCA_030063025.1. Taxonomy (NCBI): domain Eukaryota; kingdom Viridiplantae; phylum Streptophyta; class Magnoliopsida; order Poales; family Poaceae; genus Avena; species Avena longiglumis. The sequence goes on from CP125977.1 coordinate 476,638,939, forward strand.
TTGTGAGATCCGTTCATGATCAAGGTCATCTATTTGTAATCATGCATGTTGTATTTGTGGGGATCCGATGGATATTGAGATTACTATGTCAGATTGATTAATGGTTTTATCTTATTGATTCTATCATGTCTGTGTTGTTTGAGATATTGCATGTTCTCCATTTCTAGTATCTATCTTGTCCAAGTAGATGCTAGTGACTCCAAGAGGGGGTATTTATGCTCGATAGTGGGTTCATGCCTCTATTTAATCTAAGGGAAGTGACAGAAATCTCTAAGGTTGTAGATGTGTTGTTTCTACTAGGGAGAAAACAACGGTCTCTTGTTCATGGAACAAGTGGATTCTTTACCTTACACACTTTGCTTAAAGCAGTTATACGTTGCTTCCAACTTAATATTGGAGTGGGTTCGGATGATAATCTGAAGGTGGATTACTAGTCATAGATGCAGTTGGATGGTGGTCTATGTACCTTGTTGTATTGCCCAATCGAATATCATAGGATCATGAATGTCTAGTATTGCATTGTTATGCCTTGCTCAGTCTTGTCAATTGCCCTGTTGTAATTTGTTACCCAGCATGCCATGTTTGTTTATCTTAAGGAGAATACCTCTAGTGAACTGTGGACCCCGGTCCAATCTTTATCATTGATACATCTTCCATTGTTACTATGTACTTTCTGCAAACCACTATTACCTTCCACACCATACAGTTAACCCTTTGTTTTTAGCAAACTGGTGAGATTGACAACCTCACTGTTCGTTGGGGCAAAGTCTTGAGTTTGTGTTGTGCAGGTTTCCAAGTTGCTAGCAACACCTTTGAGTCGTTTCCTTCCACCTACTGGTTCGATAACCTTGGTTTCTTACTGAGGGAAAACTTGCTTGTTTGCTCATCACACCTTCCTCTTGGGGTCTCCCAACGAAGCTTCCACGCACCATCAAGATTTTCCGGCGCTGTTGCCGGGGAGGCTAAGGACGGCTTCACAAGGGGAGTCCTTCACAACCTTTCTCTTTACTTTGTTTTTGTTTTGCTTAGTTTCTTTTGCTTGGTTTTGTTTGCCTCTTTTTATCAAGAACTCCAAAACAATAATTTAGTTTGGTTTGCTTTCTCTTATAAAAAACATTAAAAAATAAGTTCCTGCTCTAGTTGCTGCTATTGTTGGCTTGCTCCACTTTTGCCAAAATGAACTCTGCTGAGAAAACCAAGTTGTGTGACTTCGCTAGCACAAACAACAATGATTTCCTAAGTACTCCTATTGCTCCACCTTCTCCTGATGCTACCTTTTATGAAATTAAGCCAGCTTTGTTGAATCTTGTGATGAGAGAGCAATTTTCTGGTGCTAGTTCTGCTGCTGTTGCTGCCCACCTTAATAACTTTGTTGAACTTTGTGAGATGAAAAAATATAAGGATGTAGATGGAGATATTATTAAGCTCAAGTTGTTTACTTTCTCCTTGAGAGGAAAAGCTAAATAATGGTTGCTATCCTTGCCTAGAAATAGTATTGATTCTTGGATTAAGTGCAAAGATGCTTTTATTGGAAAATACTACCCTCCTAAGATTATATCAATGAGAAGTGAAATAATGAAATTTAAACAACTTGATAATGAACATGTTGCTCAAGCTTGGGAAAGAATGAAATCTTTGGTTAAGAATTGTCCCACTCATGGACTTACTGCTTGGATGATTATCCAGAATTTTTATGAAGGTTTGAACTTCTCTTCAAGAAACCTATTGGATTCAGCTGCTAGAGGTACCTTTATGACCATTACCTTGGGTTATGCAACAAAACTCCTTGATAATATGATGGTTAACTATTCTGAATGGCACACTGAGAGAACTCCACATGGTAAGAAGGTAAATTCCGTTGAAGAAACCTCCTCTTTGAGTGATAAGATTGATGTTATCATGGCTATGCTTGTTAATGGAAAAGCTCCTTTAGATCCTAATAATTTTCCCTTAGCCTCAGAGCAAGTTGATGTGAACTTCATTAGAAACAACAATTTCAACAACAATGCCTATAAGAATAATTTTGGTAGTAATAACAACTATAGGCCCTATCCTCCTAATAATGGCAATACCTATGGAAACTCCTACAACAATACTAGAAGTGCTCCCTCTGAACTTGAAGTAATTCTCAAAGACTTTATTAGTAAACAAACCACTTTCAACAAGACTGTGGAGGAAAAGCTTTTGAATGTTGAGAAAAATATTTCCTCTTTGTCTAAAGCACCGTCCTCTTTGATTAATAAAATGGCTGCTAAACCTGCAACTTTGGAAAGTACCTTTGCTGCTACTCATGCCATACAAGTTACTATTGATGAAAATGTTAGACTGTTATCCCAACTACATGCTAAGTGGGAAAGAGAAGCTGAAATTGCTAGAAACAATAGTGTGTGCACTATCACCACCACCAATATGGATGTCACTAAACCACAAGAACTCCCTATTTCTCCTACCACAATGCCTAAACCCAATGAGTCTACTACTAGTGATGCTAAGTTTGATTCTGATCTTGATGGTTGCAATATTTCTAAAGTGATTATGTTCCAACAAAAGCTTGCTAGAAGTCCCGATGCTAGTGATATGAATGTAGCTTTAACCAAACACATTACCAATGCTCTTATTAAAATTAAGGAAGAAAAGTTGAAACACAAAGCCTCTATTCCTAGGAAAGTAGAAGATAGTTGGGAACCCATAATTAATATGCAAGTGAATGACTTTGATCTCAAAGCTTCATGTGACGTTGGTTCTAGTGTCTCTATTATGCCTAGAAAGATTTATGAAATGCTTGATTTGCCACCTTTGGAAAATTGTTATTTGGATGTCCCACTTAATGATAATGCTCAAAATAAACTCATGAGGAGTGTTAATGATGTTCTTATTATGGTTAACAATGCTTATGTCCCTGTTGATTTCTATGTTTTGGATGTTGAATACAATGCTTCATGTCCTATTACTTTGGGAAGACCTTTTCTTAGAACTGTTGGTGCCATCATTGATATGAAAGAAGGCACCATTAAATATCAATTTCTATTCAAGAAAGGTATTGAACACTTCCCTATGAGGAGAGAGAAGTTGCATTTTGCTCCTCATTTGAAAGCAAGGTTTGATGTTAATGCTTCTTCATTTGAAAATACTTGATTCTTTCTTCTTGTGCCTAACTTAAAGACATTAAAGAAAAGTACTTATTTGGAGATAACCCAAAAGTTTTCTTGAGTCTTGGAAGTTATTAATTCATTAATGACCTCTACTTATCCTTTTTGTTTGATTTTTGTGCCAACAATAACCTCTAATGAGAGGGAAGTAAGATTTGGGAGTTGCTGTCCTGAAACAGATTTTTGTGCTCCACCATAAAACTACGTGTAAAATCTCTATAAGTCAGATTGATCTGATATTTTATGAATAAATCCCCCAGTATGTTAGATAACTTTCGTTATTTCAACACTTTTTGATTTGAGCAACAGAAGGTCTTCGAAAAAATCGGTTTCTACCTGCTGGTCTGTTTTGATAGATTTCTACCATTATTTGCATTTGCTTCTTATTGATTCCTTTTTGGGTTCTTTTTGGGAAATTGAGAATTTTGAGGGAATTGCTACATTATCTTATGTGTTTGGTGAAAGTTTTGATGTTCTAAAGCTAAACCCAAAGGTCTATTATCTTTTGAATACACTAATGTTGCTAATGAAGATTGTGTGAAGTTTTGTATGAAGGAAAATTTTCAGGTGTAGAGAAAGAATGATGTAATGAGATGACGAATGGACAAAAGCTCAAGCTTGGGGATGACACCCCGTGTCACCCCAAGAAATATTCAAGAGGTACAAGCATCAAAGCTTGGGGATGCCCAAGGCATCCCCTTCTTCATCAATAAAAATCGAGTAATATGCACCGGAGGTCCTAAAAGTTTGGATGAAACCGTATGCAGGTCCTAAAAGTTACAAACTGTGCACTGAGGTCCTAATTCTCAGTTAGTTATGCATTGCAAGTCCTAATTCTCAATTAGTTGTGCACTGCAGGTCCTAATTCTTTGCTATAGACCCGGCTACCATGCACATGGATATGAGAATTAGGACCTGCGCTGCACACATTGAAACTTTTAGGACTTGCATATAGTTTCGTCCAAACTTTTAGGACCTCCGGTGCATATTACTCATAAAAATCTCAGGTCTTTCTAGACACTTCGTTTTTATTGTTTCATGCACTATTGTGTTGTTCTTGGAGCGTCTTAGTTTTCGTTTTGTTTGCTTAGTTTGTTTGAATAAAGTAGTTTGGACCCCCGTTCTTGCTGTGTTGCTTCATATAAGTTGATTGGTGTTGGAGAGGAGTAGAAACTTCTTTCTTGAATAGTACAAGAGGAGCTTGCTTTGACTGTGACTTAGACTTTAGCATGCCATGCCAGATGTTGTTTTGACCTTATGCTTAGTGATTATTGATGTAGCATGACTTGTTCCAAACAATTAGGATTGCTTAATGTGCCTTGAAGGAATCATGCGTTGTTTTAGCATACAAAAGCATAGTATTATGGTATTATCCTTTGATGCTTTGTTTGGGTTGACTTGGCACATGATCACACCATGTTATGACTATGAACAAGTCACCATAGCATCTATGATCATTTATTCCTTGACTTGTGGTACCACTTTATGCTTTGATTAGTAATGTTTTGTCGCTCTATATGATTATGGCCATTATTGCTCTCTTAGTTGGTCGCTCCCAGTCTTTTGCTAGCCTCCACTTGAATGAGTAAGCTCTACTCATGCATCCAACTCCCAAGAAACCAAGTTGTTCCAAAGTATCCACTATAAATTCCTATGCATGGTGTTTTACACCATTCCAAGTATATTCTTGTTTTCATCTATCTTCCAATTAAAAAGTCTCTTTGTTATGTGAAAACTTAGTGATTAAAGCTCTCACGAACTTGATGGCACACTTTATTTTTCTTGCCCCTAATAAACTTGAACCATTGTGTCATCTATGGTGTATATGCTTGCACTTATACGTTGGAATTAGCAGAACCATGTTGTCATGGGGAACGCTTTCAACATTGCACTTGTACATTGTACCTAGTTGATATCATGCTATTTTGTCTATGGATGTCATCGGTGTGAAATGAAAGGGGAGCTTGTAAGTCCATGGAGTTATGTATGTGTGTTAGAGAAACGCCTGGGCCGCTAGCCTAAGCCATACCTAATCATGGTGGAAACTTGAAGCATCACCATAGTGAGCAATCTATGAAGCATTCTTCTTATGAAAAAAAGAGATAGAAAAAAGAGATTGAGAAAAAGGAAAAAATATGGGAAAAGAGGAAAGACAGAAAAATCACCATATTCCCATGGTAAATAAGAAGATTGCTGAGATGATCATTGTCTGCTTGCCTTGTCATTTTTATTATGGGATAGCTCATGTATCATGTGCAAGGGGTACCCCGTTGGCGGTTCTCTATGATACACATGTACTTACTATGACAAGAACTTGCAAGTAACTAAACTTGAGTAGCATGAGGAGCGAACCTCGTATTCAAGGGACATGAGATTGCCAACTTATACTTTGTTAAGCATATACTCCATAGTTTGTTCACTTTAACCTTAATCACTTCAAGATGCTTATGATAGGGGCAATGAGGGCTGAAAGCTAACAAGTACCATAATTTTTGGAAGCTCTTTTTGAGACTTGAAATCCCTTCTTCCCTTTATGAAGGGCCTTTTCTTCCACCATTATATTGAGTCTCCACCTTCTATCCTCAGGCACTAGTTAAGAGAGCATAGTTGCCATTCTTAGTTCTATGTGCATTGTCCCAAAACTTATTGATTGATGCATATTGTTGATATTACTTGTTCTTGTGCTATTTGTATCTAGTCACTCTTATGAACTTTGAAGGTGTCATATGCATCTATTTACTACTCCATGAGGGACAAGCTGAATGCCACTATGCTATGTTTTCTGTATGTGGAACAAACAAACGTTTTTCAATGCATGTTATTCATGATATTTGTTTGTATAATTTCATGTTGCATGCATAGTTACTTTGTCTTATTGTTAGAACTCCATCTTTCATGCTCATGTTGGAGTTATTTGATCCTAGCTTTCATTGCTTGCAAATGGTTGGGTCTTGATTTTGATGGTGCATGTCACCTAAAAAATTATTCCTTTTTATCACTTACCTACTCGAGGACAAGCAGGAGTTAAGCTTGGGGATGCTTGATACGTCGTAAGAATATCTATAATTTTTAATGTTCCATGCTTGTTTAGAATCTACTTTTCTTTGCTTTGTCTACACTTTGAGGTGTTTTTATATGTTTTTCTGGACTAACCTATTAACAAGATGCCACAGTGCGAGTTGCATGTTTTATTCTATTTTTGGTTCCAGAAAAGGCAGAAAATCAATATTCTCGGAATTGGACGAGACAAAAGCGAGAGTCAATATTTTACTGTGGGGAACACGGAGCCTGAATACGAGACGGAGGAGGGCCACCAGGGGGCCACACTCCCTGGACGCGTGGATGGGTACATCCCGCAACTGGGGGGTGTGGCCGCCCTGGCTGCCCCTGCCTCGCCTCTTCGCCTATAAAGATCTCCCAATGCCAAAACCCTAAGCACCCGATCAATATTCCACAAAACCGTCTGTAGCCGACACCACCATCGTCCCTAGATCGGGGGGATCTGAAGCTCTTCCCGGCACCCTACCGGAGGGTAGATCATCCTGGAGGCCTTCTTCTTCATCATGCCAGCCTCCGGTATGAAGTGTGAGTAGTTCCACCTTGGACTACAGGTCCATGTAGTAGCTAGATGGTTGTATCTCCTCCTTTGTGCTACCATGTTTAGATCTTGTGAGCTCCGTTCATGATCAAGATCATCTATTTGTAATCATGCATGTTGTGTTTGCAGGGATCCGATGGATATTGAGATTACTATATCAGATTGATTAATGGTTTTGTATTATTGATTCTATCATGTCTGTGTTGTTTGAGATCTTGAATGATCTCCATTTCTAGTAGATATCTTGGCCAAGTAGATGCTAGTGACTCCAAGAGGGGGTATTTATGCTCGATAGTGGGTTCATGCCTCTATTTAATCTAAGGGAAGTAAACAAAAATCTCTAATGTTGTAGATGTGTTGTTGCTACTAGGGAGAAAACAACGGTCTCTTGTTCATGGAACAAGTGGATTGTTTACCTTACACACTTTGCTTAAAGTAGTTATTCATTGCTTGCAACTTAATACTGGAGGGGGTTCGGATGATAACCTGAAGGTGGATTACTATTCATAGATGAAGTTGGATGGTAGTCTATGTACCTTATTGCATTGCCCAATCGAATCTCATAGGATCATGAATGTCTAGTATTGCATTGTTATGCCTTGCTCAGTCCTATCAATTTCCCTGCAGTAATTTGTTTACCCAGCATGCCATGTTTGTTTATCTTAAGGAGAACACCTCTAGTGAATTGTGGACCCTGGTCCAATCTTTACCATTGATACATCTTCCATTGTTACTATGTACTTTCTGCAAACCACTATTACCTTCCACACCATGTAGTTAACCCTTTGTTTTCAGCAAACCGGTGAGATTGACAACCTCACTGTTCGTTGGGGCAAAGTCTTGAGTTTGTGTTGTGCAGGTTTCCAAGTTACTAGCAACACCTTTGAGTCGTTTCCTTCCTCATACTGGTTTGATAACCTTGGTTTCTTACTGAGGGAAAACTTACTGTTGTGCTCATCACACCTTCCTCTTGGGGTCTCCCAACAAAGCTTCCACGCACCATCAATGGACGAGGTCAGTGAGAGGTGGATCCGGTGCGTTGGGCGGTGAAGATGCTCTTGTGTGGAAGAGAGCACCGACTGTGAAGGAGCTCCGGTGTGGAAGAGAGGGCTGGCAGTGAAGCAACTATAGGAAGGTGGAGGTCGGAGGGGGTGGGCTACAAAGAGGCAATGGGGGGAATATAGGTGGGATGACGCACATTTACCACTTATACCCCTCTATTATTGCAGTGCTCCTCTAGTACTTGTTTCTAGGCTAGGAATAGAAGAGTAATTTTACTCAAAAAATGGGGCGGGATATTTGAATAGATGTGCAGAATGTTCGGTGCTGTGCGGAAATTTTTGAGGTTGACGCTTTCGACGTAGGCTACTCCGACGCAACCGCTCCTCACATGATGGCCCTGTCTAGAGCCACACACCAGTGACAACATGCTTACCAGCATTTAAATGAGTTTCCACACATTTGTTGAAATTGATAAACATTTTATTTTGAAGGATTCAAACAAGATGACCAAGGTCACGACCATATCTCTACCATAGTTTATGATAACATGTCCATATTTGGTAGATCGGTGTATCTTGGCATTTCAAGCAATGTTTATAGAAGGAGACTCCAGATTTGCTGGATATAATGCCCTGCTTGGTCACGGTCATTTAGGGGTTTCAATAATGTTAAAGATTTTTATGCCTATATTCGTGGAATAGAATAGTGTTACGGCAATTTAATGAAAGTATCTCAATTTTTGATCAATAAGTGCATGATACCTGCTTGGTTAGGGTTTATGGGTTGAGGGTTTAGTATTTTAGTATTTAGGGGTTTAGGGTTTAGGTTTTAGGGGTTGTTTAGGGTTTAGGTTTTAGGAAATGTTCAATAATGTCCGAGCTATATGCTTATATTATTGGGTTCGCAGCATAGAAAACAAAAAATTCTATGATAGGAACTACTAAGCACCACGATCCATCTATCTAGATACAATCAACGGGTGGATATACATCCATAAAATACATACCCTTGAAGAATGACAAAGCTTTACGAGTTTGGACTCGTGGATGATGTAGTTGTTCGCTTGCCGATCTCAAGATTGTGTATAAGTCTGGCAGCATCGCAACTTAGCGGATCATATGTGATCACACACACGTCCAGTCCTTCAAAAACCTCCGCGACCTCGCTCCAGCAATTCAGTAGAAGCAGCAAATCCTTGCTCCAGAAAAAGCCATCGGGAACATGTATCTCGCTACGCCGAGACCATGGGGGAATAGTAATAGAGGAGTACAGAGATCATTCACTAGGAGGTGTGAGTGAGGTGTGAGAGGAGGGGTGCGTTTTATAGGGGGAGGGGGTAGCCCCTCCCATGGCCATGTAACATCACAACATTTAGGAACCAACGAAGGGTAGAATTAGGAATCTGAGCATTTGCATGCATTCATGTGTAAAATTAGGGAATTTTTCCGCCAAACAAAAACCTAGAGTGATCAGAGTTTCTTTCACTATTTGGAGATAGGTTTAGCTCTTTATAAGTGATTTATATAAATTTTGACATGATCTATAGGAATTTAATTGTTTTCCAAAAAGATTTAGTTAATATTGTATGAATATATAATATTTATTAAACAGTAGTAAGAATTGAAAACAATATAAAGGGAATAAGTTAAATAAGAAAGTATCTCTTATTTCTTCCCTTTATTCAATTAACACAATACAAATACAAGTCTATATGACAAACAAGTACATTACAGGAACATCTTTGAAGGACTAGAAAACTTTATTAAAAATGATATTACAAAGTGATAAATGAAAGATTACAAAGAATTGAAGAACCTAAACTAATTCCTAGTCTAGTATTATTAATATCTAATGAATGATTTTGTACATGTGAACACAGAAGCAAACAAAGGAAATAAAAAAGGTTAATGTTAGATAGATTGCTCTCGGCCATGAACAGTGAAATGCACTATTTAAATTGCATCATTGAGCAATCCAAATGTAATAGGGGCAAGTTTCACCAATGTGCAAATCTGATCTTATCAAAATCTTGGCCTCAGTACAACATCATTGGCCTGGGTCAAGTTTCACCATTCCAACAGAGGAAAATAACAATCGGAGGATAATACCAACTACCATTCGAACCAATCCGCAGCCAAATATCTCAGGCATTGAAACTTGAGTCTAGTGGAGCCTACTGGTAAGCAGCTTGGTCACTGCATGCATGTTGTGTGTTTTCAACACAGCAGCAGAAAGCCAATTCACTTAAAAGTGACACATCCGCAACATATCTGCTAGCTACTGCCTTAGTTTCTATCTATCATACGTCACTATCAAGCCATCAAAAACACAACCAACACCACATCAAATCCTTCTAGATATCCAAAGGATCAACCAACCATTCACCAAAGAAAACCTATCAGATCACCAACAAGATGGTGACCTAATGGAGGGGGTGGTTTAGGAGGACATCAAGGCCATGCATGAGCTATAAGGTACTAGGACGAGCAGAGCTTGTTCCAGGAAGTGCAGAGCAAGGGCAAGGAAAAGTAGCAGCTCCAGAAGCAATATACAAGCTCATTAACAAAGCTAGAGCTAGGCAACAACCACATCTCTTCACCCACTAATATCAGGTTGGTGATTTATAAAGAAAACATGCTTTGTAGATGGTCTTATCCATTCAATAAGCAAGATCTATTGGATAAGTGGAATCTTCAGAGATACACCCAAGTGGGGTGTATAACTCATCATTGGATATGATAAACAGCCACATATAGAATCTGTTCAAATCCATAGCCAAGAACTCAGCCTATGCATCATTGACCTTGGATGGTATTCTCTAGTTTTAAAACTAGATGCAAAGGAATTCATTGATTAACCAATACTGGGCACATTCCAAGAATAGTAGCACCTCAGAAGTGGCATTATCTTGTAAAATTCTCTCATAAAGAATAATAAATCATGAAACTTACTATAAAGGTTTTCAAAACATCTTCCTAAAAACTACACGAATCATTTTCTTAGAACTATCTATCATGGAACACATGAGGAAAGAGGCAACAAGTAAAAAACATCTGTTTTTACCTAGAAGTGCCTCAGACCAGCATCATAGGCCAATATATCCAACAAGTATAACACTGTATTTGATAGAGTTTTTCCATTCTTACAATACAAGCCAATTCAAAGTACATATTAGGTAAAACTTAGTATCAGACAGGATTTTTTACAATTCAATGGAAGGTGTCACAAAAAACCATACTAACTAAGTAATCCATACACATTGGCTTCATAGCCAAATCTTCTTAATGAAATTCTTAATAATTTTCCTAAAACAATAGTTAGGAATCATTTCTATCATCTATAAATACTATCATTAGAATTCATCAAATAACATTTACAATTGATATACAACTCTGATGCTTTCGTATTAAAGCATATCCATCAGAACCAATGAATCAATCTCAATCCAGATTCTAACCATAGCATCGCCAATCAAGTACATGACAGTAAGTAAAATTCAGACAATAGCTCACTGTCAGAACCCACTGTCATCATTCAAAATCTCAATATAGAAATGAATTCTACACAGCCTAGATTCAGTAGGTAATCACATAAAGCAACTTCATCATCTTGAATAATCATAGTACTAAGGGAAGAACCCTGGTACAAGGGATGAACCCTAGAGTAGTAGGTAACCCTAATTATGTTTCATAATAATCAAGCACACAGAGGGTAGCAAGGTGAGATAGAGAGTAAGGGAGAAATAAAGAGAACTCATCGGTGGTCCTCGCAAATTTTAGAAGAGGAAGCAGGGTGGCCGACGCTGGTGTAAACAGCGGCACGAGGAGCACCCGAAGGCGCTCCGAGTCGCTCCATGCCATAGACACGATGGCCACAAGAGCACGACTGGTGATGGCGGAACCACATAGCCACCAGAGCAACGGAGCATCACAATAGGAGCAACGGAGCTCCAGATCACCAGTGACACATGAACCCTAGGTATCAGGATGGAGGCAGCTGGTCAGTGGAGCGCTCTAGCGTTGAATCGCGCTGGATCAGTCGACGGAGCATCATTGATTAAGTCATCTCGTGTCACGGCGGCGGTCGGAATCGCACAGCGACAGCGGTGACACCACATCGCCGCGAAGGGGAATGACAGAGGAGAGCACGAGTGCGCGAGGAAGAGAGAGGGGTACTGGGTTGGTTTGGGCCAGTACCGAGTGAAACAAGGATTTTACCCAACCTAGATGGGTTGGGTCAGGGTTGGGTCAACCTAGTGGGCCAGGTCTGGGTTTTAAAAAGAAAAATAATTGAATTATTAAAAGACCAAAATAACCCTAGAACTTAATAAGCTCTAAGAAAATGAATAAAAATCCCAAAAATACAAATAATATATCCATGAGTTCATAAAAATATAAGCTACCCAATAAAAATAGTAAATTCTATTTTAATAGAATAAATTTAGGTTAATATTTTTATAATATATATTCCTTATGGAATTTTATAAAGTAAATAAAATACCTAAAAATAAATAAATTCACTTTTACAATACTAAATAGGTATTGTATTTAAAAAAACTAAATTGTAATTTAGGATTAGTAAATTAAATTCTCTAAATTTAAATACTTATTCTTAAATAAAATTTTAAGAAAAATATTGATAAGAGGTAAAATTAAACAAAAGTTAATTGTAAACTCTTATATTAATTTATTGTACCACAAAAATATTAGATATAATAGTTACAAGATTTTAAGAATTATCAACTATTAACTTTATTTTATTAATAAAGAAACTTTAAGACTTTGATAATGTGGGTAAAACACGTAAAGAAGATAAATAATAAAATGATGCATGACATTACTATGCATATTCATTATGCTTCTTTAAATATTGTCCTTAGCGGGCAATAATGGTGTTTTGTAGAAATAGAAGCTCAAGGTCGAGTGCAAGTATTCGACTTCACTACCTTAGTCACAAGGCAAGTTCATCCCTTGCTCATGTCCTTTGATGAATTTTATTAAAGTATTTGCAAATTGTGTGTTATCATCTATGTTATAAAGATAAGAAATAAAATACTATTTTCTCAAATAAATGAAATGATATTATCATCGTAAGTGATGGTAAATATAAGATTGGCAATGGAACTTAGCTTTCCAGTTGTAGTGAGATTCATCACCTAGGAACTACTAACCAATGACATCAGTAATTCTAGAGCCGTATATCACATGTTACCATGAGATTTGGAATGGGATGGAGAAGTCAGCTGGATCTTCTTCATTTTATATGTAGGCAAGCCTACCTTAATGTGACACTGCGATTCCTTGCGAGGATCAGCAAATGGGTAGGCACCATTAGGCCCTGCAATTTTGGTGTCTAGATTATCTGTGAGAGGCTACCGAAGGTATAGTCGGACCTATATGGATCTTACTAGGGGCATCACCGTCTCATAGATTCTTTGGGAACTCGTCAAGTTTATAGCTTTCCCAAAAGGGGGCTTAACAGAGATGCAGTTCAGCCTGAAGGATCGTGTAGACATATGGGATCGCGGAAAAGGGCAGTGATTGTCTTGGATCATCTATTCGGCCCCACATCATGGAATTGTGGATGGGAAAGTACGCCTGGTTGTGCAAGAAGGATTTGATCTCTCATGGGTAAAGCAATGCACCTATACATAGAATGCAAGAACTGTAACTTGTTACTCCCTGTTCCGGGAAGGAAATGCGAACACGGTAGGAAAGGAACTCCATAAAGTTCTGGTCAACCTTTGAAGGCTGATGGACATAGTTTTTTATATTAAAATCAACCTTTGAAGAAATGATTACGAAAAATTCATTATGCCAAGGATTGATATTCTTTCCTTTGATCCCCTCCTTAGACTCTAAGGAGATAGAAGACACTCCAATGTATACTACTAAAGAACAAGAGGACATATACTACAAGGATCCAGACCTGTCCGGAGGAGTAGAAGGGGTGGACTACGAGATACGCTACGGAGTGGAGGGCAACGAGTCTAAGTAGTTTCCATAATTATATAGTAATCCAGATGAGCCGAGCAGCTCAAACTCTATATAATAAGTTGTTGAGCTCATTCCTTGTTATTAGTTTGAAACTTTGATCTTCCGCTGAAAGATCTTAAGTTTGGTTTGTAAGTTTGAATAACTTGAACTACTGATATTTTGGTATTGTAATAATAATAATGTGTGTATGTTTGTAATATGGACCTGTAATGTTTCTTTTGTACCACTCTGAGAGATGTGATATTTGCGGAACGGTGTTCTATGAGTGTCATGTCAACGACTATAGTGTACTACACATGCAGTGGTATGCTAGGTCACCGCGGCTGGTATCAGAGAAATTTCTTTGACCTTAGTTTGGAAACCTAGTAAAGGGTATTACCTGTAGGAATCTAATAGCAATGATAATGAGTTCTCTAAAAAGTATAATGCATACTCAATTGAGAATATTTGGTTGTATATATTTTTTAGTGCGATAATTCTTTATTATGATGCATTGTTATAATGGATTAATCACTAATTAAAAATATTTTGTATCCAATGAAAATGGCACCAAAGTTTCCAAAACAGACTTTGGTAAGGAAGGAAGAGACTCTCGATGATTATCAAGGGACGTTAAATGAACAGCCTCGATAGCTTTTTAGGGTTTTTGTTTGTACAACTACTATCCTAGTTTGGTGTACTATGATTGGCGTATGTTAGCCAAATATCATGTTAGTATCCATCTACAGGAAAAGCTTGGAATATACCATGATTTACCTATGGGTGAAGGTAGAAGTCACTTAGCAGCATACCATGTTGCTATTCTGGAGGCGGTAGCCAATATTCAGGAGCACAAAGCCCAAGAGTTAGCAGAAAGCACATTTGTTGTGATTACTCATGATTCTATAGACACGGAGCCAGTACCGGATCATCTTACTTTAGTAAAGAAGCATCCTAAATTAGATTCCAAGTTTATGGATCCGTATAGACTGTTAGTTGGGTCTTTGTATAAGACACATTAGGTCATAGTGGATGATAAGAATGATATGCTAGAGGATTTAACTGATCCCGGACAGAGGGATAAGTTAGCATCTCAACTAGAGAATGAAGCAGTGGGTAGGGTTAGCCCAATTTATAAGGATATTCCTATAGATCCAGCATCTTTCACACCATATCCTTATTCACCTAGACCAGAACCTACCTATGATCCTACTTTAGATACGAGGTATCCAGTACCAGAGGCATCTGAGGAAGCAACTGATTCAGAACTTCCAATTAAGAATTCTGATGGATGGAGAATGGGATCACCTGCTGGATCTCGAGGGAATCAAATGTTAGTGGATGGTTCTGACAAAGATGTTGGACAATCTTGTTGGATGGGTGCAAGGTCCAATGCTAATAATAGCAGTAGAAATTCCATGTTTGGAGGAAGTTAGGATGAGGAGGAAGATCCTGAAGAGAGGGTGTTTGAGTCACCTATACATTATCAAAATCCAGAGAATGTACATTATCCAGTGTTTAATGATAACTATCATACCCAGTAGAGCACCTGGGGAGCGACGGAATCTGAGTATTCTATTGATTACTCTAGGGATGGGGCTCAGGATATGTAGGTGGGTGATAGTGATGAACAGGTTTCTGAAGACTTTTTAGCTGAGCTGGATGGAGTGAATGCACTCAGGTTGAGTGATAACTCAAGTCCGGATATTTCAGATACTGATTACATTCCATCTAGAAGGCCAGTTGTTCCATAGACTGTGCGTCGGACTTCACGTCAGCACGGTTAGATTCCAGGCTTGTATAATGAGCGTTGTGGCTACTAGGGACTTAGATTATTCCAGTAGAGTGGTAGACGGTATTGCGTATTGTAGTGTTTGAAAGGTTGTTGTATTTAAATAAGTGAGGTAGCATTCGCATGAGTTTGTAGTACCTATATGGTACGGGCTTGTAATGACGCTGTACCAAATATATTGTTTGTAATGCATAATATGTATAATGCATATTTGGTTATTATTTGGATTTTGTTTTCCGTTGTGTGACTAGGTCTGTGCATGAAGTTGATCTCAGAACGCATATGCATGATGTAATTATGAGTATTCGCTTTATGTTGCAGGACTAGGGGGTCATGGAATCGGGTGTAGAGACCAAGTCTGAACAGCAGAACATGGAGCACGAGTCAAAGGAGAAGGCGGATGCAAATGCTAGAAATCAAGGAATAGTACCACCACCACCACCAATGCGACCATTAATGGAGTAGAATTTCATGCAGTATATGCAGATGATGCAAGAATCTCAAAACAAGTTCATGGAGGAATTATTGGGACGATGCGGAGATCGTAGAGATCCAGAAGGTTGAGGTGTGAGTCTTTCTGACTTTTAGAATGCAAGGTTGTTACCTTTTGCATCAGCTCCTAAACCAATGGATGCAAAGGATTGGTTGGCATATACAGAGAGAAAGTTGAAGACTGTAGATTGCAATAATGAGGAAAAGCTGAGGTATGCAACACATCTTTTGACTAGACCTGCAGCATCATGGTGGGAGAATTAGTTAGAAATGCAACTTACAGGAATGGAGTATAACTAGGAGGAGTTTAAGCAGAGATTCTGTGAATATCATGTTCCAGAAAGAGTAATGGAGTTGAAGCGCGAGAAGTTTGAGGAGCTTCAGCAAGGATATACAAGTGTCATGAAGTACATCTGGGAGTTCAGCCAACTATCTCGTTATGCTGAGGATGAGGTGAACACTGAGGAGAAAAGAAAGAAACGTTTTCTACGTGGTTTAAATCCATTTGTGAAATTGCAGCTGAGGCTTGCCAATAAGCAGACTTTTCAGCAGTTACTAGATGCAGCCATAACCTTTGAGGATGATTACAAGATTGTTCAAGAGGACCAAAGAAAGAGGGCGAAGAAGGAAATAAAGAGGATTCAAGCAAGTAATCCTAAAACTAATTTAGAGTTCAAACCAAGAAATAGACCCTTCAATAGCAACAATAACCCCAATCGAAGTGCAAATCCCACTGGAAGAAATGTCATATGCCGCAATTGTAAACTTCTGGGGCACATTAGTCAGGATTGTAAGAAACCCATAGTCATTTGTTATGGATGTGGTCAAAAGGGACATATCAAGCCGGAATGCCCAAACAAACCACCAGGTGGTTGGCCCACAAAAGCTAGAGGACAAGCAAGTGGGGGCAGCGGACAGCCTAATAGAGGAGAAAATGTTGTCAAGAACAATAACGGGAAGAAGAGCCGGCCTACTGGGAAGATGAACTATGCAACCTTGGAGGAGGTGGATAACTCCAAGCATGCAGTGATAGGTACGCTCAACATTCTTACCAATCATGGAAAAGTTTCATTTCATACGGATGCAACTACTTTCTTCATATCTGAGAAATTATGTGATCAATTTAGGATTAGAAGGGCACCGTTAGCAAACCCAATGACCATAATAACGGATGGGGGAACTGTATTAGTATGCCACATTAAGAAAGATCAAGTTATCTCGATTTGTGATTGTACATATTTTCGGACCTATATGTGATTCCGTTGAAGGGAATTGCAGTAGTTCTGGGTATGGACTAGATGACTAAACATGGAGCCCAGATAAATTATGAGGATAAAACTGTTTCAATTAAGTCTCCAAGTGGAGGAAGAATAGTTTATTAGGCAGATAAACGTATCCATGTCATGGTAGATCTTCAATTAAACTCAATGAAGGAGGTTAAGTTGGAAGATATTCCAGTAGTAAATGAGTTTCTAGAATGTTTTTCCAGCAGAATTACCAGGAATGCCACCTGATCGAGAAATAGAGTTCATGATTGACCTGATACCTGTTACAACACCTATAGCTCAAGCACCATATAAAATGGGTCCTAAAGAGCTAAAGGATCTTAAAGAGCAAATTGATGAGTTAGCCAGGAAAGGATTTATTCAAGAAAGTGTATCCCCATGGGGAACCCCAGTAATTTTTGTGGATAAGAGAGATGGAGGACGACGAATGTGTGGAGATTACAGAAATCTAAACAACGTCACCATCAAGAACAAGTACCCATTGCCAAGAATTCAAGATCTATTTGATCAAGTTAAAGGAGATAAAGTATTTTCCAAGATTGATCTAAGATTAGGATACCATCAGATAAAAATTAAACCTGAAGATGTTCCAAAAACATCATTTGTGTCAAGATATGGTCATCATGAGTATCTCTTTGTACATTTTGGATTGACCAATGCACCAACAATATTCATGAATTTGATGAACAAAATCTTCATGCCTTATTTGTACAAGTTTGTCATAGTGTTCATTGATGATATTTTGATCTATTCCAAGAATAAAGAGGAGCATGCAAATCATTTGAGGATAGCATTACAAGTCCTAAGAGAACATAAGCTATATGCTAAGTTCAACAAGTGTGAATTCTGGTTGTACAAGGTAGAATTTCTTAGTCATGTGATCAGTAAAGATGGAATTGCAGTAAATTCGTACAAAGTACAATCAGTGTTGGAATGGAATGCACCAACTAATGTGAAGCAAATTAGAAGTTTTTTAGGAATGGAAGGTTATTATCAGAGATTCATTGAAGGTTTTTCCAAAATAGCCAGACTAATGACCAAATTGCTAAGAAAGAATACTCCATTTATATGGGATGAGAAGTGCGAAGCTAGTTTCCAAGAGTTGAAAACCAGATTAACAACAACACCAGTCTTAGCAGTACCTCAAACAGGAAAGGATTACACAGTATATTGTGATGCATCCAAGGAGGTATTAGGATGTGTGTTAATGCAAGATCATAAGGTAATTTCTTATGGATCTAGACAACTTAAGCCACATGAAGTTAATTATCCAACTCATGATTTGGAGTTAGAAGCAGTAGCCTTTGCTTTAAAAGGATGGAGGTATTTTCTCAATGGAGCAAGGTGTGAATTATACACTGATCATAAAAGTCTCAAATACTTCTTCACTCAAAAGGAATTGAATATGAGACAGAAGCGTTGGCTAGAGTTAATCAAGGATTATGATCTAACGATCAATTATACTCCTGAAAAGCCAATGTTGTAGCAAATGCTTTAAGTCAGAAGAGCATAGATACTCAACCAAACAATAGCGAACTGCCAAAAGAGTTACAAATGGATTTGGAAATATTAGAAATACAATTCATAAGTACCAAAGTTCTTGGAGGATTAGCTACCATGAGAGTAGGTTAAGAACGAAGCAGTGATCTTCAGAATGAGATCATTAGGCACCAAGAAGAAGATCCTTTCATTGCTTAAGAACTTAGAAGAATTTCTCAAGGTTAGACATCAACTTTTCACCTTGGATATTATGGATATTTATGGTTCCAAAACCGTCTTTGTGTACTAGATGTACTGAATATCAGAGAGGTGATACCCCTTGAAGCACATGAGACACCATACTCTATACATCCAGGGAGTACCAAGATCTACATGGATCTCAAGGAATTATTTTGGTAGAATAATATGAAGAGGGACATTGCAAAGTATGTGTCTAAATTTCATACTTGTCAAAGAGTGAAAGCAGAACATCAAAGTCCAACAGGACCATTACAACCTTTGGATTCCAGAATCTAAGTGGGAAGAAATTGGTATGGATTTTATCATAGGATTACCCATGACACCAAAGCGGAAGGATATGATATGGCTAATTATGGAAAGATTTACCAAAAGTGCACATTTTATTCCTCTAAACCAAAAGGATAATGCGGAGAAATTAGTTGAGATATATGTCAAATAGATCGTGAGTAAGCACGAAGTACCCAAGAAGATTGTAACAGATAGAGGATCTATGTTTACTTTAGCATTTTGGAAACAACTACATGAAACACTTGGTTCAAAATTGGATTTTAGCATAGCCTATCATCCATAGACTGGAGGTCAGACAGAAAGAACTAATCAATTCTTAGAAGATATGATTAGGGCTTGTGCATTATATTTCGGAGGTTCATGGGAAGATTATCTACCTTTGGCAGAGTTTTCCTACAACAATAGCTACCAGAGTAGTCTGAAGGCAGCACCATATCAAGTACTTTATGGAAGAAAGTGTTGATCACCAATATATTGGTATGAACCTAGTAGTAGCAAAGATCAAGGAAAAGCAGGATATCATCGACATTATAGATCGATTGAAGATAGCTCAAAGCCGACAAAAGAGTTATGCTAATCAAAGTCAAAGATCATGGCATACAGAAGTTGGAGATATGGTATATCTCAAAGTTAGTCCAATGAAGGGAGTCAAGAGATTTGGGGTAAATGAAAATTGAGTCCAAGATATATTGGACCATTCAAAATACTGAGTCAAAATAGAACCATAGATTATGCTCTAGAGTTACCAAAAAGGCTGGCTCAAGTTCACAATGTTTTTCATGTGTCACAACTCCAAAAATGTCTTAAAGTTCCAGATGATGCAGTTACACATCAAGATATTGAGTTACAAGAACATTTTACCTATGTCGAGAAGCCATGCAAAATACTGGAAGAAAACTAGAAAAGGTTAAGAAACAAAGATATCAAGTATTGTAAAGTACAATGGGAACATCATCCTGAACGAGAAGCAACTTGGGAGAAAGAAGATGATCTACGATAAGCCTACCCAGAATTATTCAGGTACACATCAGCAAAATTCGGTACAAAGTTTAATCTAAGGAGGGAATACTATAACTTCCGAGCATTTAGGAACCAACGAAGGGTAGAATTGGGAATTTTATCATTTGCATGCATTCATCTCTAAAATCAGGGAAAAAATTTCACAAAACAAAACCCTGGAGTGATTAGCGTTTCTTTCACTATTTGGAGATAGGTTTAGATCTTTATAAGTGATTGCTATAATTTTTTGCATGATTCTAGGAATTTAAAAGAATTTTGGGGAAAATTCAAGTTTAAATTTAAATCATTTGGAAAAGATTTGAAAAATTGAATTAATCAGTACTTAATTGTTTTCCAAAAAGATTTAGTTAATATTGTTTGAATATATAATATTTATTAAACAATACTAAGAACTGAAAAGAATATAAAGGGAATAAGTTAAATAAGAAAGTATCTCTTATTTCTTTCCATTATTCAATTACCACAATATAAATACAAGTCTATATAACAAACAAGTACATTACAGGAACATCTTTGAAAGAGTAGAAAACTTTATTTAAAAAATGATATTACAAATATTCTTTTACAAAGTTAATAAATGAAAGATTACAAAGAATTGAAGAAACTAAACTAATTCCTAGTCTAGTCTTCTTAATCTCCAATGAATGATTTTGTACCTGTGAACACATAAGCAAACAAAAGAAAGAAAAAGGTTAATGTTAGATAGATTTCTCTCAGCCATGAATACTGAAATGCAATGTTTAAATTGCATCATTGACCAATTCTAATGTAATAGGGGCAAGTTTCACCAATGTGCAAATATGATCTCATCAAAAACTTGGCCTCAGTACAACATCATTGGCCTGGGGCAAGTTTCACCATTCAAGCAAAGGAAAATAACGATGTGAGGATAATACCAACTGCCATTTGAACCAATCCACAGCCAAATATCTCAACCATTGAAACTTGAGTCCAGTGGAGCCCACTGGTAAGTAGCTTGGTCACTGCATCCATTATGTGTGTTGTCAACACAGCAGCAGAAAGCCAATTCACTTAAAAGAGGTGACACGGCCGCATCATAACTGCTAGCTACTGCCTTAGTTTATATCGATCTTACGCCACCATCAAGCCATCAAGAACACATCCACATCATATCCTACTAGATCTAAGGATCAACCAACCATTCACCACAGAAAACCTATCATATCACCAACAAGATGGTGACCTAATGGAGGGGTGGTTTAGGAGGATAGCAAGGCCACACAGGAGCTAGAAGGAACTAGAAGGAGCAGAGCTTGTTCCAGGAAGTGCAGAGCAAGGGCAAGGAAAAGTAGCAGATCTAGAAGCAATCTGCAAGCTCATCAACAAATCTAGAGCAAGGCATCAACCACATCGCTTCACCAACTAAAAGCAGGTTGGTGATTTATAAAGAAAAGATGCTTTGTATATGTTCTTATCCATTCAATAAGCAAGATATATTGGATAAGTGGAATCTTCAGAGATACACCCAAGTGGGGTGTATAACTCATCATTGGATATTATAAATAACCACATATGGAATCTGTTCAAATCCATAGCCAAGATCCCAGCCTATGCATCATTGACCTTGGATGGTGTTCTCTAGTATTTAAAACTAGATGCAAAGGAATTCATTGATTAAACACTACTGGGGACATTTCAAGAACAGTAACACCTCAGAAGTGGCTTTGTCTTGTAAATTTCTCTCATAAAGAAGAATCAATCGTGAAACTTCTTATAAAGTTTTTCAAATCATCTTCCTAAAAGCTATATGAATCATTTTCTTAGAACTATCTATCATGGAACACATGAGAAAAGAGGCAGCAAGTAAAAACATCAGTTTTTACTTAGATTTTCCTCGGACCGGAATCATAGCCCAATATATTCAACAAGTATAACATTGTATTTGATAGAGTTCTTCAATTCTTACAATACAAGCCAATTCATAGTACAGTTTACGTAAAACTTAGTATCAGACAGGATTGTGTACCATTCAATGGAAGGTGTCACAAAAACCCATACTAACTAAGTAATCCATACACATAGGCTTCATAGCCAAATCTTCTCAATGAAATGCTTAATCATTTTCCTAAAACAATAGTTAGGAATCATTTCTGTCATCTACAAATACTATCATCGTAATTCATCAGATAACATTTACAATAGATATCCAACTCTGATGCTTTCATATTAAATCATATCAATCAGAACTAATGAATCAATCTCAATCCATATTCTAACCATACCATCACCAATAAAGTACATGACAGTAAGTAAAATTCAGACAATAGCTCACTATCATAACCAATGTCATCATTCACAATCTCAATATAGTAATGAATTCTACACATCCTAGATTCAGTAGGTAATCACATAAAGCAACTTCATCATCTTGAATAATCATAGTACCAAGGAAAGAACCCTAGTTCAAGGGATGAACCCTAGAGCAGTAGGTAACCCTAATTAGTGTTCATAATAAGCAAGCACACATAGGGTAGCAAGGTGAGATAGAGAGTAAGGGGGAAAAGAAAGCGAACTCACCGGTGCTCCTCGCAAATTTTTGAAGAGGAAGTAGGGTGGCCGACGCTGGTGTATACGGCGGCATAGGGAGCACCCAAAGGCGCTGTGACCTGCTCCAGGCCTCAAACACGACGACCACAGGAGCACAAGAGGCACTGGTGGCACGACACAACCACCAGAGCACCGGAGCGGCACCATAGGAGTGGCGGAGCTCCAGATCACCGGCGATACCCGAACCCTAGTTATCGGGATGGAGGCGGCATGGTCAGGGGAGCGCTCTAGCGCCGAATCATGCTAGACCAGTCGACGGAGCATCGTCAACTGGCTCATATCGCGTCATGGTGGTGACCGAGAAGGACAGAGGCGGCGGAATCGCACGGCGACGGCGGCGACACCACACACTATAAGAAAAATGTCCTTGTACAATGGACGATTTTCGTGGTTGAAGGCCCGTTTTTCATGGCTGAGGAGTCTTCTATGACAGATGCCCTTCGTGATAAAAGCCTCGTCACAAATGAATCTACCATGGTTTTTTTCGACCGTGGCAGATCGCACCCATCAGCCACGAAAATTCATTCCATCATAGACTTGTTCGCCAGCCCCATTGACTACTGATGTCATGCAAACTACCATGTGGCAAACGTTGTTAATGGCTGGTTACCGCTGTTAACTATCGTGGAAACCGTGGTAGAAATTCAGGCCCAGTCAAGGCCTGCCAATTATTAAGTGGGTCGGCCCAGTATGAAAGCCCAATAGTAAGTCGGCCCGTTACCGTTTCGCGCAACACTATTTGAAATGGGCCAACAAGTTGGGTTGTTATATATTCAGGCCCTATACTATTTCGGCCCACTGTTATTCTGGCCTTCCACTGTTCCAGCCTGATCTGCCTCTGGCCTTTTACTGTTCCATCCTTCTATTGTTTTGGCCTGCTATGAATCTAGCCTTTTACTATTACTGGTCAACTTTATATCTGGCCATTTACTGTTCCAGCCTGCTGACAATCTAGCCATCTACTGTTCTGGCCTTTTGTGAATCTGGTATTTTACTGCTCTCTCCTGTTTTGAATCTAGTCATTTACTGTTTCGGCATGATGACAATCTAGCCATTTACTGTTTCGGCCTGCTGACAATCTAGCCATTTACTGTTCTGGCCTGCTGACAATCTAGCCTTTTACTGTCCCGGCCTGCTGACAATCTAGCCTTTCACTGCTCTGGTCTGTAGTGTATTTGTCCTATTACTGTCCAGACCTGCTGTAAATTTGGTCATTTATTGTTCCGGCCTGCTCTAAATCTGTTCATTTACTGTTCCGACCTACTAGAAATCAAGCCTTTTACTGTTCTAGCATGCTGTGATTCTAGCCTTTTACTATTCTTGCCTGCTGACGATCTAGTCTTTTATTATTTGGTACTATTAGTATTTAGGAATGTTACTGTTGCAGCCAATCAGGTATTTTGTCCGGTACTGATCGGGCCGGTCACTATTTCGGCCTTTAACTATTACTACCATTACAGTTCATGTTCACGTCCATGCATCGTTTCATTGATCGTTCTGTTCCATCATGTTACTGTTTTGGCCTTTTTTTGGAACCGCCGACTTATTTTGTAGAACAACACATGAATGCCAAGACACCAATTAATACACATGCGAAAATTTAAACTACTTATTACGACAATAAAAGTTTATTACAACACATCATTAAACAAGATCTGCATTCTAAAAATTATAGAGTGTTGGTATCCTCAATAAGAGATCGATACATGGCAATTTGCTTCAATGTATCATTTGTCCTCTTCTTCAACATTTCAGCTATAGATCTAAGAGCAGCTACACCCTTTCTTTCTGCAAGCAACACAACCTTCGTATATATATATATATCACCTGCATGAGATGTACTAGGTGGACTGGTAAGTAAATTGTTTGCTTCAGAAATACAATGGGAGGATGAATGAGAAGAGGGATCACAACTTTCAGTCCTGCCTTCCGAAGAATCCTACTTCATTTTAACTGCAACCTGTACAATAAGGTAAAAGGGGTGAAAAAAAGAACAAGGGTAAAAAGTAGTATTATATAAATTAGCGATCATTTAATAGAAAGCATATTAGACGTGGCTAAGAAATTTACTAAGCTCGCATCTAAGAAAATAAAATCTGCTCCACTGTTTACACCAGATAGGGGACACACTCATCCGAGTAGAAAGAAACAAAGAAGGCATGGGTCTTGTACTAGACCCAGGGTCGACAAAAACTTGCTAGACTCACCCTCACCAGTGAAAGACTCTCTAGACACCACCAATCTCCAACGCTGCACATTCTAGACATCCACTATGTATGAATAAACCACACCATAAGGCAAAAAAGTGTAACTTAAGAGCTACTATCTATATACATAGTGGACCTTGTATACAAGCCAAAAATCTTAAGGGTGATGCATAAACTTTAAGTAAGTATGAACTTACAGTAGCTCGTTCAGGCTGACAGTTGCTCCTTCTCAAGCGGGCTCGACTCCTGGTCAATCTGCCAGTAGTATCTGAGTCGACTAGCTGGAACTATGGTCCTTGTACTCCATTGTCCTTTCTCTGCATTAAGTCATAACATTTAAAACCGAGTTAGCTGGTTTGGAAGGATGAAAGTACTTGGAAAACACCAAAAATATAGCATTAAAAATGACGAGATGTATGATTCAAACTAGCTAGCTGGTTTGGAAGGATGAAAGCAATTGAAAACACCAAAAATATAGCATTAAATATGACAAGATGGACATTTTCTAAATTAAGAATTAACAGATAGAAACACAACAAAACATGAATGGAAATGTCATGGCAGGTTTTTAGGTAAAATGACTTATTAACATAATATGCATACAGACAATATAACTTATT
The DNA here is from genome assembly GCA_030063025.1 of Avena longiglumis. Taxonomy (NCBI): domain Eukaryota; kingdom Viridiplantae; phylum Streptophyta; class Magnoliopsida; order Poales; family Poaceae; genus Avena; species Avena longiglumis. The sequence continues at coordinate 476,664,676 of CP125977.1, forward strand.
AATGTGACAAGAAACTGGCCTAAGTAACACGCAGAACCCTCGCACTTCAGCCTTGCTTGGCGTCAGATTGTTAGTGTTGGATCCTTTATGGGTTGTTCCCATGACCCATTCGAGCGCTCAGAAAAAATAGCATCTACGAGTTAGTGTTGCAGGAATACACCGACAGTGTGAGAATGTAAGAAATCAAATAATAGCGACAAGCTTATGATGTGTATAAGAACTACCATATGTGGGCGCAAATGAAATGGCAATAGCACCCAGGATATTGAGCAACATTCTAACGCTTTCGTAGCTTACGAGTATGTAACACCCTCAGAATCGACCCTATGCAAGTTTCAGCGAAACCCGCCAAACCCGCATAGAAACGATTCGAAGGTGCCCACCAGGCACTTTCGTGCGGGTGGAAAACGAAGTAATAACATTACACAACAGTCCTCGATGGGACCCACAGAACAGATATATATACAACACGACTCCATGAGTCAAGAATACAGATATACGGTACAAAGATCCAAATCACCTTGAAAAGATGGAGCGTCCGACTACGGACAAGATGCAAATAGGGCTAAGAGCCCTGAAGAATAACCAATGGCATCCATAACCCTGCCCAGGCCAAGCCGGAAGGGTAACCCTGCTAACGACGTCGATCTCAAAACCTGCTTAAACAAAAGGGGTGCCGACAAAGGGCAAAGGAAAAAGAGGAGCGTCAGTACTGAGGCCAGTACACGGCGAGGCTAGAATTCGGCGGTCCTCGCCTACATAGGTATGGTGGACTGAAGCGGCAGCGGCAACATGCACTAAACAACCTATAGAGACTCGATACAACTGGCGACTATCAGAGAGGGGTAAGAAAGACCTATTCGGATCCAACCTGATACTATCATCAAACAAACCCATCCTGGCGTTTCCCCCTCGAGACCAAACGAGGAAGTCAACCGAGAAACTCACACAGTTGGCAGTTTTATTTATTCCGTTATCGTTGCAGCAATTACTAGTCAGGTTTAGATAATCCTCCTGATAAAATAAGCAGTGGGCACTTTTAGTTAACCATTCTGTGATAGTTGCAACACTTACTAGTCAGATACAATTAGCATGAGATAACCCAAAACCCAACAGTTGTTGGTGCTTTTATTCAGCCATTCCGTTGTAGTTGCAATACTTACTAGTCAGGTATAATGGTCACAAGCGACAATCCAAACAAGCAATTGTGGGCAGTATTATTAGCCATTCCGTTGTAGTTGCAATACTTACTAGTCAGGTATAATGGTCGCAAGCGACAATCCAAACAAGCAATTGTGGGCAGTATTATTAGCCATTCCATTATAGTGAAGCTGATTACTAGACATTATAAAGTCAAATTTATAGCAATAAACTTTAGTTATGCTTGTCTATGGTCGAGATACTGTGCTCCATGTCGTCCATAACATGGACACGGCTTTCGTAAAGTTTTACCGGCGGGGTGCACCAATAGCAACACGCCGATCAACCTCGGAAAAACCAACTCAAAACCCAACGAGGCTTTCACGACAAAGCAATCACAGGATTCAGAAATATTTCAGGGGCCACCCTTAAAGTAGAACCATAGCCGGGCCGGCTCCGAGACGGACTTAAGGTTGTGGGGACGGCTGTGAACGACTGGGAACCCGAAAGTGTGGCTGGGCTTGTCGACACCGCGGAATCGTGCCACGATCCTAAACAGTACAGTGTGCTCCTCGCACAATCGTAAATACATAAGTAGCATGGCATAAGTACAGGATAGTAAATAAATCCTCAAACTAGTTTTTGGCCCCAAGAAATAAGACTGAATCAAGCTCTGGCTCAGGGGGGTCCCATATACCTCCCGGATGTGGATAGCGCGATAAATCAAGGAACAGGTTTCAAGTACTCGGGGTCCTACGGGACACAAGTGGGCGTTCGGAAACCAAATATTATCTATCACCCACCGATGCCTCTGCTTACTTCAGTTTTAGTTGTTAAACGGGAATTAAAGTGAACGATAAGTAAAACTATGATCAACTCCAACAACAACATGCGGCAATACATCAACAACTGTGGCACTGGACGACACGCAACAGCACTTGAGCAAGCGACTACGACGCGCAAGTCCAACTATCTATCAAGCAACAGGTAATAGGATGTGTCCAAGGCAATATAGGGCTGCAAGGGATATCACGGGTACGAAACTAGAGCAACGCAACACAGATAGCAATAGATCAACAGGAGGGAATAAATACTATAAAAGTAAGATAGGTAGAAAGGGGGGAGATGCTCGCCTGAAAACATTGCCGAAGGTTCAACCGAAGATCGGGGCGAAGCTCACATCAACTCAACGGCCTTATCCGCGAAGAAGCAAAACACTAGAAGAAACACCGGATGCAATATTTAATACAACGGCAGAAGATCGGCATGATGCATGTATGATGCATGGCATGGCAGAGGTGCAATGCAATTAGGTCAGGTTAAGCGGAACCAGGGTCCCGACAATTAATTATGTGGTTCATGTTGTTTAGCTTCCCCGCAAATTAAATGTTGTTTTAGCATGGCAAGAGATAGCACCGGGTTCGCTACACAAATTTAAATGAGGCCAATATAAGGCTAGATTGCCCGCATATGGGCCCCATATTTAATTAGAGGTGAATCGTCATAAGGCCCCTAAACCACATGATATGGATGAATGCATGAACAATTTATATGCAACAGTTATATAGGTGACATTTATAAAATAGGGTTCTCGGATAAGGGGTTCACACTTTAGGGGGTCTCGACGAACTTGGGTTTCCGGGGTTCGGGGTCGGTCTCAGGGTCCAGGGTTCGACGGAAACGTTCTCGGATAACAGAGGTAGGTCTTGGCGTTCCGCGAGGAAGGGCTTGGTGGTTCTGACTTCACTTGTCGGGGACTCGATTCTTGATAGATCTTGGCCATGTCGAAGTTCTTGTCGGAGGTTCGCCGAGGTCACCGGTTCGGTACGGTCTTCATGTGGTGGATCTTGTCGAGTTCACTGCAACAGCCTTGTGGTTCCGATGTCGACCCTGGCGGTTATCCAGTGGCACCATGTACACCCCTCGAGCCCATCGGCATTGAGCCGGTCTAGTCGTTGAGCATCCCTGTACGAAGGTCTGGGTGTTCTGGTTCCATGGACGATGGAGATCTTGCCGGGTCTGTGAAGGAGGCCTTGACGTTCCATGTCGGAGTTCTTGTTGTCCATCAGCATTTTTCAGTGGCGAGGTTCTTGTACACTTGTTGGATCTATTCTTCGGGAGTCGTGACCACCACAACATCATTCATCGCCTCCAAACATCATCTCCACTCCACCCCACACTACTCAACCACAGATCGATCCCGGAGTCATATGCAGGGAGCGGGGGTTGCGGCTAACGCAATGGAACTGGAGAAGGCGGTCTGGCGGCGTCCAGCCGGAGGGGTTGCGGGCCGACGCGACGGGCGCTGGGAGGCGGCGCGGCTGCTGCGGAGGCGGCGGGAGCTTCGCTGGCGGTGGCCGAGCGTCGAGCTCGGGGCCTTGGGCTGCAGGTGGTTGGCGGCGTCGCAGGCGGCCTGACGCGGCAGCAGCGGAGGTGTAGGAGGCGGCCAGTGAGGATGTGGGGCTGTCTGGCGGCGCGGGTCGCAGGACCGGCAAGGCGGCGTCGGCCGGGGCCAGGCGGCAGCCGGTGGCGGCGTGGCCTGGCGCCCCAGAGGGCCAGGCTCGGGTCGGGAGGAGGCGGGCGAGGCGGTGGGTCATGAGGAGCAGGGGAGGCGCGGCTGCAGGCGGGTCGATGGCGCTGGCTCGGGGAGCGCTGAGGGTGGGCGCAGTGGGGGGAGGGCGAGGGCTGGTCATGGCTCCGTGGCGAGGCTCGGGGGCGGAGGCGGGGAGGGCCGGGCGACGGGAGACGGCCTAGGCGGAGGTGGCGGAGCCGGGATGGGGCGGCGACCAGCAGCACGGCAGCGCTAGAGGCGGAGGCGAGCAGGAGGCGGCGGAGGCGCGAGGCGCGGGAGAAGGGCCGAGGCGGAACAGGCGCGCCGGTGAGGCGCCTCGGCCACGGGAGGTCTTGGGCGCTAGGGGAGAGAGAGGACTGCGTCGGGAAGAGAGGGAGGTGGGAGTGAGCGGGGCCAGGGGGTCAGGGTGGGACCGGGGGCCAGCGGGGCAGATGGGTGGGGATCGGTGTGGTGAGCGTGTGTGTGGCTTGGGTGTGTGGGGTGTGGGTTTAGAGGGAGAGGGAGTGGGGGTGGGCTAGGTGGCAGAGTTTGATAGGTTTAGGGAGGAGAGGGTGAGGTGGCGGTCACGGATTGGTCCGGGTGAGGGTGGCGAGGGTGGGTAGATAGGTTGGTAACTTTAGGATTTTAGGCGGGATCTGTTTTGTCTGGGGTGGTCGTCGGTTGGCGATTCGGCCTTCTAAAAATACTTTGTTATTTTATTTGTTTTAAACACGGCTTCTGCAACCCAATAGCAGGCAAACAAAATAATTCGGAGACCCGGGGTTTGGTGTTTGAATAAAAGACGGGGCGTTTGGAAAACAAATTAGGTTTTTCCGCAAATAGTTTTATGCAAGCAAATGCAAGATGATGACGATGCTCAAATGCAATGTGGCATGATGACATGAGCATGCGGTCATGATGATGCAATGCACAAAAACAACGCGATTTTCTAGTAGTGGTTTTGCGGGATGCCACAATTCGACACCACTAACAATGGATCTCGCCTTCGAGATCCGCCTCATGGTACCAGAAGGAAGGTCGGCGAACTGCGTCTTCTCGCACCGTGTAGATCCTCGCGACACCACTAACGAGGGTTCATCCTCCATCTTGAAATCGGCGACACCACCAACAAAGGTTCGTTGTTCTTGATCGACGAGAGAACACTCCGGAGAACAAAGGACAAAGGTAGAGGTATCAAACGATAAGGCCACCTCTAACTTCCATTAGAAGAGGGAAAAGTTACATTGATCCACCAGTTCGATGTACAGAGCGAACAGTAAGAGTCGGTAGGGTGATCAGTCCGTCCCGTACCCAAACTATCAACTCTATACATGAGTAGGAGAATCAGGCAACTCAACTCTCGAGATTTAGACTGAAGATCTTCATAGGCGGTATCCGGAACAAAGGGATGATGCCAGCAGAAATCGTAGAAAGACACAATGATTAGGTTCCGCGATGGTTCCATTGGCATGAACAACACATGCTCAAGGTATACTCCAACTTCACCAATGCTCGTCCTTCTCATATGTTTTTCAACGACACTGATATCCAGCAAGGAACACATATGGATAAAGAGCTCAAGAACAAAAGATTGGAGGAAGGGTACAACAGACAAGTTGCAGATTGATGATCGTAGCACCTCCGTTACAAAAGGGAGAAAGCGAAACCCTGAAGGTACGACGGAAACCCAACCACGAGAAATCCTGGACTCGAAGAGAGAGAAGAGAGCGGATTCAAAACACGTAGAGGTAAGAGAAGAATAGCAAAGGGGTAAGGAGTAAAATCAGACCTAATCAGATCTATCCAACCGATTTTCCAAAATAGTTTTGACACACTACTTCGGCCGTTAGCTAGGTTATCCTACAGGCTGGACTTGTGGGGTATCGCAACTGCTGAGCTCTGATACCACTCTGTAACACCCTCAGAATCGGCCCTATGCAAGTTTTAGCGAAACCCGCCAAACCTGCATAGAAACGATTCGAAGGTGCCCACCAGGCACTTTCGTGCGGGTGGAAAACGAAGTAATAACATTACACAACAGTCCTCGATGGGACCCACAGAACAGATATATATACAACACGACTCCATGAGTCAAGAATACAGATATACGGTACAAAGATCCAAATCACCTTGAAAAGATGGAGCGTCCGACTACGGACAAGATGCAAATAGGGCTAAGAGCCCGAAGAATAACCAATGGCGCCCATAACCCTGCCTGCAAGCCGGAAGGGTAACCACCGCTAACGACGCCGATCTCAAAACCTGCTTAAACAAAAGGTGCCGACAAAGGGCAAAGGAAAAGAGGAGCGTCGATCGAGGCCAGATGCAGCGAGGCTAGAATTCGGCGGTCCTCGCCTACATAGGTATGGTGGACTGAAGCGGCAGCGGCAACGTGCACTAAACAACCTATAGAGACTCGATACAACTGGCGACTATCAGAGAGGGGTAAGAAAGACCTATTCGGATCCAACCTGATACTATCATCAAACAAACCCATCCTGGCGTTTCCCCCTCGAGACCAAACGAGGAAGTCAACCGAGGAACTCACACAGTTGGCAGTTTTATTTATTCCGTTATCGTTGCAGCAATTACTAGTCAGGTTTAGATAATCCTCCTGATAAAATAAGCAGTGGGCACTTTTAGTTAACCATTCCGTGATAGTTGCAACACTTACTAGTCAGATACAATTAGCATGAGATAACCCAAAACCCAACAGTTGTTGGTGCTTTTATTCATCCATTCCGTTGTAGTTGCAATACTTACTAGTCAGGTATAATGGTCGCAAGCGACAATCCAAACAAGCAATTGTGGGCAGTATTATTAGCCATTCCATTATAGTGAAGCTGATTACTAGACATTATAAAGTCAAATTTATAGCAATAAACTTTAGTTATGCTTGTCTATGGTCGAGATACTGTGCTCCATGTCGTCCATAACATGGACACGCTTTCGTAAAGTTTTACCCGCCGGGTGCACCAATAGCAACACACGCCGATCAACCTCGGAAAAACCAACTCAAAACCCAACGAGGCTTTCACGACAAAGCAATCACAGATTCGAAATATTTGAGGCCACCCTTAAAGTAGAACCATAGCAACGGGCCCGGCTCAGACGGACTTAAGGTTGTGGGACGGATGTGAACGATCGAACCGAAAGTGTGGCTGGGCTTGTCGACACGCGGAATCGTGCCACGATCCTAAGCGATAAGGTGCTCCTCGCTGTCGTAAATACATAAGTAGCATGGCATAAGTACAGGATAGTAAATAAATCCTCAAACTAGTTCTTGGCCCCAAGAAATAAGACTGAATCAAGCTCTGGCTCAGGGGGGTCCCATATACCTCCCGGATGTGGATAGCGCGATAAATCAAGGAACAGGTTTCAAGTACTGGGTCCTCACGGGACACAAGTGGGCGTTAAAACCAAATATTATCTATCACCCACCGATGCCTCTGCTTACTTGTTTTAGTTGTTAAACGGGAATTAAAGTGAACGATAAGTAAAACTATGATCAACTCCAACAACAACATGCGGCAATACATCAACAACAATCGTGGGCGACATAGCAGCACTTGAGCAAGCGACTACGCAAGTCCAACTATCTATCAAGCAACGGGTAATAGGATGTGTCCAAGGCAATATAGGGCTGCAAGGGATATCACGGTACGAAACTAGAGCAACGCATATACGGATAGCAATAGATCAACAGAGGGAATAAATACTATAAAAGTAAGATAGGTAGAAAGGGGAGATGCTCTTTGAAAACATTGCCGAAGGTTCAACCGAAGATCGGGGCGAAGCTCACATCAACTCAACGGCCTTATCCGCGAAGAAGCAAAACACTAGAAGAAACACCGGATGCAATATTTAATACAATGGCAGAAGATCGGCATGATGCATGTATGATGCATGGCATGGCAGAGGTGCAATGCAATTAGGTCAGGTTAAGCGGAACCAGGGTCCCGACAATTAATTATGTGGTTCATGTTGTTTAGCTTCCCCGCAAATTAAATGTTGTTTTAGCATGGCAAGAGATAGCACCGGGTTCGCTACACAAATTTAAATGAGGCCAATATAAGGCTAGATTGCCCGCATATGGGCCCCATATTTAATTAGAGGTGAATCGGCATAAGGCCCCTAAACCACATGATATGGATGCATGCATGAACAATTTATATGCAACAGTTATATAGGTGACATTTATAAAATAGGGTTCTCGGATAAGGGGTTCACACTTTAGGGGGTCTCGACGAACTTGGGTTTCCGGGGTTCGGGGTCGGTCTCAGGGTCCAGGGTTCGACGGAAACGTTCTCGGATAACAGAGGTAGGTCTTGGCGTTCCGCGAGGAAGGGCTTGGTGGTTCTGACTTCACTTGTCGGGGCCGGACTCGGTTGCGGTAGATCTTGGCCATGTCGAAGTTCTTGTCGGAGGTTCGTCGAGGTCACCGGTTCGGTACGGTCTTCATGTGGTGGATCTTGTCGAGTTCACTGCAACAGCCTTGTGGTTCCGATGTCGACCCTGGCGGTTATCCAGTGGCACCATGTACACCCCTCGAGCCCATCGGCATTGAGCCGGTCTAGTCGTTGAGCATCCCTGTACGAAGGTCTGGGTGTTCTGGTTCCATGGACGATGGAGATCTTGCCGGGTCTGTGAAGGAGGCCTTGACGTTCCATGTCGGAGTTCTTGTTGTCCATCAGCATTTTTCAGTGGCGAGGTTCTTGTACACTTGTTGGATCTATTCTTCGGGAGTCGTGACCACCACAACATCATTCATCGCCTCCAAACATCATCTCCACTCCACCCCACACTACTCAACCAGATCGATCCGGAGTATTCTTCGAATGCAGGGAGCGGCCGGGGTTGCGGCTAACGGGGCACGCGTGGAACTGGAGAAGGGCGGTCCTGGCGGCGTCCAGCGACGGAGGGGCGGTTGCGGGGCAGCGGGCGGCGCTGGGAGGAGGCGGCGCGATCGCTGCGGAGGCGGCGACGGGAGCTTCTTGGCGGCGGCCGCGGGCGTCTTGAGCTCGAGGGGCGCTTAGGTGGTTAGCGTCATGGCGACGCAGCAGCGACGCGGCATGGAGGTGGAGGAGGCGGCCGGCGAGGATGTGGGGATGTGCGAGGCGGCGGCGGGTCGCTGGCGGGCGGCGGCGCCCTGGCGTCGCTGGCCGGGCGTGGAGGCGGCGGCCGGCGGTGACCGGCAGAGGGTGGCCTGGCCGGGCGGACGGGCTCGGGTCGGGAAGGAGGCCGGGCGGTGGGTCATGGGAGCACGGGAGGCGCGTCGGCAGGCGAGGCGGGTCGACGCCAGGCTCGAGGCAGCTGGAGGTGGGGCCGGCCAGGTGGGAGGAGGGCGAGGGCTGGTCATGGCTCGGCCGAGGCGAGGCTCGGGCGACGAGGCGGGCCAGCCTAGGCGGAGGGTGGCGGAGCCGGATGGGCGCGGCGACCACAGCAGCCCAGCGCTAGAGGCCGGAGGCGGAGCGAGGAGGCGGGCGAGTCGGGAGAAGGGCCGAGGCGGAGCAGGCTGGCCGGTGAGGCGGCCTCGGCCACGGGAGGTCTTGGGCGCTAGGGTAGAGAGAGGACTGCGTCGGGGAAGAGAGGGAGGTGGGAGCAAGCGGGGTCAGGGGGTCAGGGTGGGACCGGGGGCCAGCGGGGCAGATGGGTGGGGATCGGTGTGGTGAGCGTGTGTGTGGCCTGGGTGTGTGGGGTGTGGGTTTAGAGGGAGAGGGAGTGGGGGTGGGCTAGGTGGCAGAGTTTGATAGGTTTAGGGGAGGAGAGGGGTGAGGTGGCGGTCACGGATTGGTCCGGGTGAGGTGGCCAGAGGGGTGGGTAGATAGGTTGGTAACTTTAGGATTTTAGGCGGGCCGATCTGTTTTGTACGGGGGTGGTCGTTCGGGTCGATTTGGCCCGTTTGACTGCCCCACTAAAAATACTTTGTTATTTTATTTGTTTTAAACACGGCTTCTGCAACCCAATAGCAGGCAAACAAAATAATCCGGAGACCCGGGGTTTGGTGTTTGAATAAAAGACGGGGCGTTTGGAAAACAAATTAGGTTTTTCCGCAAATAGTTTTATGCAAGCAAATGCAATATGATGACGATGCTCAAATGCAATGTGGCATGATGACATGAGCATGCGGTCATGATGATGCAATGCACAAAAACAACGCGATTTTCTAGTAGTGGTTTTGCGGGATGCCACAGAGTACCAAAAAATATCAAACGGGCCAGAGAAATTACCGCCATGCGGCGAGGGCGGGTGGGACACGCATGAGGGCGGGCGGGGCGTTGGCTATAGGGGTGGACTCAAAGCTCGGGCTCGAAGGCTCGGTTCGGGCTTGACAAGGCTCGGTTCGGGCTCGGCTTGGCTCGAAGGTTGGACAAGCCAAGCCTCAACCCTAGAAATCAGGCTCGAGGCTCGACAAGCCCGCTCGGCGAAGCTCGCAAGCCGGCTCGAAGGCTCGATGTAATTAAAAAAATTGGCATCACCTATGAAAAAATGTAATAATTCAAATTATGAACAACAATTTACCATGCATACATTCATAACATAGTCTAACAAGATTTATAACATAGTGTTACAAGGCATGAATAGTTCCAAAACATCTTGTTACAAGGCATGATTTGAGCCATAACATATACTGTGATGCCTTCCAAAGATGCATGAAAAGTACAGTAACTTTCTGCTACCAATATATTTAGATACGTGTGTAAAAATAGGATTCGATCTGGAAGCAAAGAAGTAGCAGTGTCGAGCCGGCGCAGACGCGGTTCACCAGCGCAGGCAGAAGCCTAGGGGTGGAATCGAGCCGAGCCGAGCCGGCTCGTGGCTCGGCTCGGCTAGGCTCGTTAAAACTCGAGCCGAGCCCAAGCTCGGCTTGATGTTGAAAATCTGTTGAAAAGAGGGCTCGCGGCTCGCTCGGTGAGGCTCGAGGCTCGCTCGAACGGCTCGTCGAGCCGAAGCCTTGACGCGTTGAGCCGATTACCCCTGTGCCTCCAGCCCTCCACTCCACCCCACGATCCCGACACCCTGCCCCATATTTTCCGTGTAGCTTCTCCCTCCTGAGCCCGAGCCCGACCTCAGGCCCTCTCTCCCCCATCTCCACGCGCCGCCGCCACTTCCCACCGTCGCTCCGCCCGTCGCCCGCCACCACCGACAACCCCAGGCCCCAGGTGCTCCTCCATGGATCTCCTCCCTTGACTCTACCCCTCCTGAACCCATTCCCCTCCCCTTGGTCTGGCGTGGAGGAGGAGCCGCTCGCCCGCCGTGGCAGCCCTCCGCCCGCCGGCCCTCCGGTCGTCGGCCCTCCGGCCTCCGCATGTCCCCACCCATGGATCTCCTTCCCCTAGATCTTGTGCGGTGCAGTCCATCTACGATCCTGGTGAACTGCTGCATCAGTGCTCTGCCTTCAGATGCGTCCCACACAGCCGTCTAGGGCCTCCCTAGTCTCTGCCGTCGGGCTTCTACCTACGCTGGTGAACCGCGTCTGCGCCGGCTCGACACTGCTACTTCTTTGCTTCCAGATCGAATCCTATTTTTACACACGTATCTAAATATATTGGTAGCAGAAAGTTACTGTACTTTTCATGCATCTTTGGAAGGCATCAGAGTATATGTTATGGCTCAAATCATGCCTTGTAACAAGATGTTTTGGAACTATTCATGCCTTGTAACACTATGTTATAAATCTTGTTAGACTATGTTATGAATGTATGCATGGTAAATTGTTGTTCATAATTTGAATTATTACATTTTTTCATAGGTGATGCCAATTTTTTTAATTTCATCGAGCCTTCGAGCCGGCTTGCGAGCTTCGCCGAGCGGGCTTGTCGAGCCTCGAGCCTGATTTCTAGGGTTGAGGCTTGGCTTGTCCAACCTTCGAGCCAAGCCGAGCCCGAACCGAGCCTTGTCAAGCCCGAACCGAGCCTTCGAGCCCGAGATTTGAGTCCACCCCTACAGAAGCCCGACGGCAGAGACTAGGGAGGCCCTAGATGGCTGTGTGGGACGCATCTGAAGGCAGAGCACCGATGCAGCAGTTCACCAGGATCGTAGATGGACTGCACCACACAAGATCTAGGGGAAGGAGATCCATGGGTGGGGACATGCGGAGGCCGGAGGGCCGACGACCGGAGGGCTGGCGGGCGGAGGGCCGGCGGGCGGAGGGCTGCCGCGGCGGGCGAGCGGCTCCTCCTCCACGCCAGACTAAGGGGAGGGGAATGGGTTCAGGAGGGGTAGAGTCAAGGGAGGAGATCCATGGAGGAGCACCTAGGGCCTGGGGTTGTCGGTGGTGGCGGGCGACGGGCGGGCGGTGGGAAGTGGCGGCGTGGAGATGGGAGAGAGGGCTGAGGTCGGGCTCGGGCTCAGGAGGGAGAAGCTACACGGAAAAGATGGGGCAGGGTGTCGGGATCGTGGGGTGGAGTGGAGGGCTGGAGGCACAGGGGTAATCGGCTCAACGCGTCAAGGCTTCGGCTCGACGAGCCGTTCGAGCGAGCCTCGAGCCTCACCGAGCGAGCCGCGAGCCCTCTTTTCAACAGATTTTCAACATCAAGCCGAGCTTGGGCTCGGCTCGAGTTTTAACGAGCCTGGCCGAGCCGAGCCACGAGCCGGCTCGGCTCGGCTCGATTCCACCCCTACTATCGGTGTGTTGCCGCTTCCCTGCCGGTGGAAATGGGTTATTGTTGTTGTTTCACTTTTATTCTTTCTGTTGGGCCCTAAATGTCGACATGTAATGCCTTTGATGGACGTAGTGGTTCGGTGGGGTTCGCGAAGTGTTTTGCTATCGGCATCATTGTTTTTCCGTGATGTGATCTATGTCAGCGGAGTTAGCTATGGGTGATCCTGATGCAACAATCCTAGGACACAACGAATCAAATATAAAATCTTATATACTCTAGAAAATAAATGTATCTATTAAAGAATTTAAATATCATTAGTAGAGGACGGCGTGGCAAAGAACGTTGGGTTCATCTAGTAATGATCAATCTGCAGAGAGAGCACAGACGTTGGGTTCATCACAGTGGTGGTTTCATGTCCATAGAAGTGGCCAAAGAGGCGATACAAAAGTGTATCGCACGCAAGTATGAGAGATTTGCTGAGGATGGTCCTTAGAGAAGACAGTGTTGTTCCTAGGCCGTGCAAAGAGATCTTTTGGAGCTTGTGCAAGGCCACACACCAGACTATACTCTCGGACTGATGGATTGACCTCGCCTAGTGAAATGGACAGCACATCAGGGAGCCTCTAAAACTACCGAAACGCATCTGACCCCCGTGCGGTGGCGCCTTCACCGCACCGAGGATCCCTTCATACCGACACTCGACCCTGATCCACTCCCTCTCTCTCTCCTCCGCCACCATCGGAGGCATCGCCGGGCAAAGCCCGCGCAATGTGGCGGGGCGGTCAGGTGTGGCGGCACATATTGCTCCTCCGACTGGAGCAGCGACTGAAGGAGAGACGGAGATAGGCAGGCTGAGGCGACGGGGCGGTTTGGGCCTGATCTGGACCCGTTCGGGCCTAGAGGGTTCTGATCCCCTTCTCCATTTTCATTCTGCGCATGGCATCGATGGCTTACTGCTATGCTCGCATCACCAGGGAGCCGGGGCGGCGGCCTGGGCATGGTGGTGTCAACCTCCTTCTTTCGCCAGAGGTGGGCAGCAAGATATGGTGGATCCCGAAATCCCATGCCTTGCACAATAATTACTGCTTGCGGTCCTAGGGTTCCTCCCCTCCTGCCGAGATGAAGACTGTCCGGATGCATGTCCTTATGATTTGGTTTGCAGTGGCGTGTTCCAGAAGGCTCCGCCGATGACCTCGATTGGGCAACACATGCCTGGAGTTTGCTGGATCCAGAGACTCGGTTGTGCGCACTCGTGTTTTACTCTGGCCGTTTAGTTTCAGAGGAAGCACTTCGAAGCTCTGCTGGCTCTTAATATCACGGGGTATTTTCTCGTTCCATGGTGCTGTCGGAGAAGGTCATGGAGGCCGAGATCTGAGGACTAGCAATGGTGGTTCGAAGCTTTATGAAGATGAGGAATTGGTTTGGTGTTTCTTGACTTGGAGGAGCGGCTTGCAAGTGGAGGCAATTGCACAGGAGAAGTTCAAATTCTTGTCTTTTATGTGAAAATCTAAGGTCTGGCTTTTAGCGATGACTTTTTCAGGGTGAAGGCGTCATTTTTAGAGAAGCTGGACTTCTGATGTTGTTCTGATAGTGTTAGTGTTGCTGTTACAAGGAATAGATCGTTGTAGCCAGACTTTTGTTTTCTGTAAAATTTCTTTATTTTTTTGGGTTATGCATCCGTGTTGCCGCTAGGGTGATGTATTGTTGCAGAGATTGGATGTATTTAGTATTTTCTAATATTAACATATGTTCAATCTGACAAGTGAAGATTTACTGGTGCACTCACGCATGCATCCTCGGTACACAAACATAATTGTGATATTAAGGAGACGACAGCTAGCTAGCTACTGAAAACATCTAATCCTGTCCATCAATGTACGTACGATGATGGCCTCCAACCTGGTGAAAGACTACTGGTAGATGGTACTCTATCTAAATACAGTGGCTGTTAGATCTGAATCTTATCTTGCATTTGCACTGTACAGTGTACACCCTTCTCCCACTACACTTATTAGCAGTAATTAACTATACGACCAAAGAGTACTTTGTCAAATATACAACCAAAGAGTAAGGGGCACACTTGGTTGCTTCCTCTCAAAGCAAATTTGGTATACCAACATTATCATTATTATTTTCTCTAGGAGAAATTACTACTTCCTCCTGTCCATAATAAGTGTCAGCTGGTTTCGTGCACAGTATACTTGCATCTGTTGCTACTCACCTCCCAAGGTTATTTCCTACACATCTCATTGACAGCGAAAGAAGAAGCGCACCCAATTTCATTGCATTGGCACTGAATCAACTAATTAGTGGATGGCAACCCGAGCTCCTGAAGCAGGGCCTGCACTGCAGTAGAACTTAATGGTCAAATACAAAATTGTGAAAAGAGACTAGGACATACGATTTTACACCCCTCTACCTTTCTTCCATCTCGATCGCTTTCTCCTTTTCACCATGGAACGCCGCCGCCTTCGAAGAGGGTGTCTTAGTTCCTGACGATGGACTGCTCACCCTTTTGCTCGTGCTCCTGGACGGGTTAACCGGATCCCCTTCTGGCGAGCGTGCCTCCTCGCAAACTCTGCAATGCGCGTTGTACACTTCAGGATCTTTGTGAATCAATCGAGGGTAGAGATGACGTCCAAAACGATCGGTATCACATACCCATCATGGTGAGCGTTAAACGAAGAAGAAGAGTGTTCAAGCTTGCCCGCGGCACTCTCGTGCAGCCTACCGCTGTAGTTACCCGTTTCTGAAGCTCTGACAGTGGACACTTCAGGCTTCAGTGCACCGAGCGGGAACAGCTCCGGAGACGAGGATGGATATTCCAGCCGCGTGAACCGCGGCTTGTAGGAGGTTTGCACGAGGCTGTTCGGCCCGCAGGCCATGAGACACATGAGCAGGTTGGACGGCCTCAGCCTGCCACTGACGGAGCCCGTTGTAGTACTAGTCCTACCATCCTCCTCTAGTGCACCCCGCCTCCTGCCAGCCGCTTCCGCCCGTATCAGGGACTGCAGTGTCCCATTCCTCCGGCTACAAGGGTGCTCTCCTGCAGCTCGACTATTGGGTTGGGACTCGTCAATGATTTCTGGCCCTTCCAGGGTTACTCTTGCAGTAACTTGTTCCTGTTGAAGCTTCGCAGTGTTACAATGAGCTTTGTCGTCTGTTTGTGTGGCCGCGGAACTTTTGAGGCCAGGCGAGCTCGCGCCTGAGGAAGGCATGCTTGTCTTGGGGGATGAGTCACCTGAGGAGCCTGAATGTGGCATCCTGCATTGCTCGCCGTACCCAATAGAGGAAGCAGATGGTGATGACAGCAATGCTGGTTCGACAGCTGCTGGTGGCACTCCCTTTTGTACTGCCGAAAGAACAGCGGCAGGAGGCAACGGTGGTTCTGTCTCTTTCATGATTGGAGCAGCAGGAGAAGGTGATTCTTGTTGCCGAGTTGGATTGGAAAACTGAACATTTGCACTGCTTATAATACTATTCTGCTGATGATCTGAAACAGTATTTAGTTATAAGTTTATAAGTGGTGGTGGTTCCAGGAACAGAATACAGTTGCTCATTATTCGTAGAATTAATTAAACCTGGTGGTATTGACTGGTCGAATTGGAGCTCGGAGCCCTTGAGGACGTACTCGACGCCCTGTGCAGGCAGCAGCAGATCACCATCGGACAGATCGTGCCACACAAACCCATTCTTGTACCTCCTGCATGGCATCGTCGCGTCATAAACACAATGTTGGATAAAAGATGGATCTTGAGACGGCAATTCGGTTGATGGGTATGTTGTAGATACCTTTTGCATGACCAGGAATACTTGGAAGCCATGCCCTTCCCTCTCAGGGCGTCCAGTCGGCTAATCACATCTGAACAAATTGCAACTGTTGTCAGGTATCATCATTCTACAATTACTGGCAACACCGATCAAGTACCAGTAGCAACTGACCTCGCAGGTAGAGGCCTTGCGGGGAGGCAAGGGGAACCTCCATGAAGTGCGGGTGCTCCAGCTGGTGGTTGCGACACAGGTAGTACACCACCGCCACCCTCTTCGTCGTTACCAGCTCGTGTGTCTTCGATGGTGGCGGTGGCTCCGGCTCCACTCTGACAGGCCTAGCGCGTATCCCGGCAGGGCTGGCACGCCGCCTCGCCCTCGCCTCCATTGTGTTTTGCGGCTCGTCCGACATATATGGGTGCACAATCGGATCAACCTACACTGCAGTCATATCAGAAAAAAGAAGAGTCAGGAATTCAAGAAAAGCTATGAACAAGATGAGGCAATTAAGCAACGAGGAGGTGGCATGGTGTGGTTCCCCAAACAAGAAATGGTAAGAGAAACAAGGATCAAACCTGCTGCCTTCTCTTTGGGTTTCAGGGTTAGCGCTGGATATGGACTATCAAGTTTTGTCGTGCTTCAATGTGGGTTCAGACGAGAACGAGAGCCCTTTTGTACAGGGTGAGTGTAGTGCACGGCCAGGGGTTGATAGGAGGAGAGATGAGTGTTGGGTAAGAAAGACATACGGGAAAGAGCTCCACATGGGGCACATGTAGGATGGGCGGAGTACAGTTGGACTTGCTTGTTCGGCCTGCTGGGTGTTGTATGTGAGATTTGGTTAGTTTTACTTTTACTCCATGCAATGCAGTGCAGTGCAGACACCTTTCTTCTTTCCTGAGCTTTGCTTTGCCTTTGCATCTCCATCTCCAGCTTTTTCATTCTACATACCGATGTTTGGAGCAGTGCGGCCTAGTGGAGTTCCTCCTGGCTCTGGTCCCTTTGATTCCCCTGATCTGGAGGTGATACAATATAAGTAAAAAAAAGATCCTTATATACTTAGCATTACTACTAAAGTTAAGCTTAAATTTTCAAACAAAAAGTTGAGTTTGGAGTTTCAATTTACAGAAAAATTTGGATGCAGAGTAGACCATGTATCAGGCACCCGGGATTTGGGGAGCAGAACTGAGATATATCCTGGATTTATCCTGGAATAAGTGAGCAACTCTACTAGCAATCTGCAATCTCGAATGGTCTACGGTAACAAAAAGCTAAAAGCTGTTACCTGCCAGCATCTCATATTTATCCTGGTCCTAGCAACACCTGCAAACATATCATGTGCTAACCACTCCAACAGACATGAGCGACTTAAATGACAATCTTTTACATCATGATGCTCTGCAAAGAGCAGTTCAGTGAGGATTTTCTGTGTTGGTTGTAACTCCTATCAGGATTCCTAAAAAGGGCAAATTATTGTTGGTCATCCCAACTTTATCT
Source organism: Avena longiglumis (assembly GCA_030063025.1). NCBI lineage: Eukaryota > Viridiplantae > Streptophyta > Magnoliopsida > Poales > Poaceae > Avena > Avena longiglumis. Next base: position 476,682,235 of record CP125977.1, read on the forward strand.
TTTGGCTGAATGGAATGTCAACTAAGCAGCATGTTTATAGTCAACCAAATTCATGCCTGCCATGATATAACGGCAACAATGTTGTTGAAGCTATTTATTTGCTTCTTTTGTTAGACCCTCGCATGCTTGAAAGATGTCTGATGAAAGTTGCAGCTGAGCTATAAAGGTTTCCTTGAGGCCTGAGGGTAAGTAAATCAATATATTTCAGATAAGCTCGGTGCCCAAGTAATATGGTTGTTTTATCAAGCAACAAGTGTACCAAAGGTATTATTCATCACTTACAGTAATCTACCTTATAAACTGTATCAAGGCGATAGTGCACAGTGTAAAGGCAAAAAACAACGTAAGCTAGTTATTATAGTGTAAACTGCGATTGCAAAACAACATCAACCATGCAGATGAAGTCTTGATCAGAGAAGGTTCCATAGAACTGAAAATCCCACCACATAACAGTATGCCAATATGTCAGTCACAATGTGTTGTTTCGGCCAGACCACAAAAGAATGGTTCCTTGCTTACCAAACTACCAAGGGGATGTTTATTTCTTACCAGGACTGCAGAGCAGGCAGCACTGTTGCATGAATTAAGATGTCTTCTTTTTGTTAAGGATCGACTCCAGATTGTCTTTAAAATGCACTTCAATTTCCAGTCCTTCAGTAATCAAGGAAGACAGCATATTGTTATAACTATCAAGCAAATGCTTAGCATTCTGCATCTGGTAGATAACAGGACTCATGAGTCAGGATCGTACTTCTGTGCATCACTTAATAGACAGTCTATACACAGAACAGATATATAGCAATAAATTGTGGGCCACATATAATTGTCCTGTTTTGTAGTGCACTGGAGAACCGCAAAGTCATGAAGTGAACTAAATAGCCAAAAGGATATGATAATGCGAATCTTCTTACATGAATTGGGCAGCTGCCAGTGATGCTAAGAAACTGGTAATGCATTGAATGGAAAAGGTACTATTAGCAGCACCAAGCTATACACTAGTAGTTGCCAGAATTTCCTTTGAATTGATACAAACTGAAACAGCCATAGGCGAACTTGACAACAAAATTAAGACATGAATGTACAACTGTGTCGCTTACAGAATATAAGCCCAGAATCACCATTTATAGATGATATATAAATCACGACCACTCATACCTACCATATGTAGAAATATGGTAGAGAAACACAAAGTCTTGAAGATTAGGGAACTAAATTCCTGAAGACCTCACAACACTAAGGCCCAAATCCTAGCCAGCGAATCAATCAGACATCATAAGGCCCAATATTAATAGGAGTACCATAATAACCACCAGCATTCATATGGCAGCCTCAAACTATAACAATCTCTATTGCACTGAATCACCATATCCATCGATCAACAACAGCACACCTTAGATAAGATAGAAGCTCGCTACTAGAGAAAGTATAGCCAGAACAGTAGGAAGATCCACTTAATCACGAACATGTAATTGCCTCATCAGACTATAGATAACTCGTCCACATCCCAAATTATATACCAAATCCTAGTCAGCGAAGCAGAGAAGATCACAAGGCACAATAATACTGGTACTGTAATCATCATGGTCATATTGGCAGCCTAAAATTGTTGCAAACAATAGTAATACAGCGATAAATCCGACAATTATTGGACCACCTCAAATCAAATCATAACGATTTCTCGTCACAACATCCAATCCACAAACCATAGTAGGCAGATAAGGTAGCAGCAGCAGCAGCACACTATCAGTGTACAGAATCATAGATCATCATAACAGAAAGTATATATCGGGGGGAGGGGCAGATTAGATCTTGTCGATGTCCTCGTCCTCGAATTGGATGTAGTCCGAGTCGTCGACGTTGTCCTCTGGCCCGTCGACGTCGACTCCCTCGTTGAGCCTGAGCGTGTCGGGGAGCTCCCCGTAGGCCTTGAGCAGCCTCGACTCGTCGTTCATGTACTTGAGGATGACGTCGGCCTTGTCGTCCTGGTAGTCGCGGAGGCCGACGAGGACGATGTCCCCGGCGGCGATCCACACCTTCTTGTGCATCTTGCCCCTGATGTGGCAGAGGCGCTTGGTGCCGTCGACGCAGATGGCCTCGCAGCGGCCGTTGCCGAGCATCCGCGTCACCTGCGCGTACTCCTGGCCGTCCTCCTTGAAGACAAGCTCGCGCTTGTCGTCGTCGGCCTCGTTCTTTCCCCTCTTGCGGTTCTTGCCTCCCTTTCCCTTGTTCTTCGGCATGTCTGGCTGGCTGGGATGGGACGGGTCGCGGCGAGGAGGAGAGACGAAACCCTCGGTTTTAGATCGAGGTGGGGAGCGGCGGCGGTGCGGATTGCGGTTTTGGGGAGACCCTGGGCAGCGGGTCTGGCTATATAGGTGGGGAGGGGTGGAGGAGTCTGGGCCGTCGGATTTAAGGTTGGGAGGGGTGGGCGGCTGGGATCCGGCGCTGGGAATGCCGTGTACAGGTCTCTCTAGAGAGAAGGGGAGGGCGTGGGTGGACACGACGACTCCGAAGTGGGGAACGACGGGGCAAAAGGGATTTTGATTCTTGGCGAATTGGGATTGGGATTTTGGAGTTGGAATCCAATACTCCTTCAGGTTGAGTAGTGCTCAAGGCATCCAACCCCCTTGTTTTAGTATGGGAAGAATATTTGGAAAGGAAAGACAATGAAATCCACGTACCAATGATGGAGTGTGGGTGTGTTGAAGATCATCTCCATCTCTACTACCTAAGCTAAGTTAAAAGCTTGTACCGAATTTATCCTATTTTTATGTAACTATATCATATACTTTAGTAAGTTACATACCAAAGCAATCAAATACTGTAATATCAAGTTTCTTGTATATTAATTTTGTACTCACGGCTAATTCCGTAAACTGTTATAGTTAGTCTAGACACACAAATATCAGCCAAATTCAAACAACATATATGTACCTTATTTGCGTTGTGTCCCCAACATCTTTTGATGCATATTAAGTACAAATTCATATGTCATTTCAAGCACAACTCGATGAATGTTCATTAAGGCATTTCAAGCACTGTAGTTTACATATCCAGTGCATTCTTAATGTAAATAAAGCGCCTTATCTGCACCTCCAGTACACCATCCCAGAGTATATTCAATGCAAATTAAGTGCATTGTCCTTGTCGAATTCAGAACAAATTCATACAACTTTTTAAATACAACTCGGAGGAAGCTCTTTAGAAATTCAGTACAAATATATACTACATTGCAACATGATCAACCAATAAATAATTCCAACCATAACAATAAAAGGTTTGTCCAGTTCATGCAACTAAAACTAACTACCAGCTTCATGTTCAGTCTTCAGTATTCAGTTGGATTAAACTTCAGTCTTGATATTTGGAAAACAGACAAGTTAGCCCCAACTATAGATAACTGGATGGAGATTTTTGTGTTCAAATGTGTTCAATCTTTTTTGACGAGTCAAAATGCTAGCATTTGTGTTTGATTGAATTCACTCAAAAAATTCCTCTAGATAATTGGCCATGCAAGTTACGAACCTTAAAAATTATTAGACCCAACTTGGTCACCTTGGAGCATCTCCAACAGCTTAGCTAAATATGGGTAAGAGAAAAAAACTGCTTTTATAGGAAAGAGGGAACCCCTCCCCCCCCCCCCCCCCCCGCCGCCCCCTGCTCCAACAGCTTACCTAAAAGTGTATCCCACCATTTTTTTGGCGAACACCCAAATTTTAGCACCTCCCACGTGATCCACGCCAATCACCTGTATTTTTGGCCATTGCCATGTCAGCAAAAACGAGGCGGGGGAGGGCAAACGCCACGCAGGTAAGTTTCATCCACGCGTGGTCGCCCTTCCTATTGTCGTCCCCGCCTCCTTCGGCATCCCATAGGTCGTTGTCAACCTTCGGCACGCTGCCCCAAGGTCACCTGCCACCTCCACGACTACTGTCGCCCTTCTCATGGGTCTGCCGTCGCTGATTTGGCCAACCAATCGAGTGTCGCCTCGTCGCCCGACACCCACGACGTCGTGGCTGAATCACCATCGTCATGGCCGCTAGAGGGGAGGGCCACATCGTATCTCGTCACCTCCTTCGCGCGCGAAACTCGGCCTCCCCAACCTTCTCGCCAGAGCTTGACCATGCCCAAATCCTTGAGGCAGCACACTGATTGCCTGTCAGAGAGGCCTTTGTTGGGAACCCCAAGAGCAAGATATGATGAGCACAGCAGCAAGCTTTCCCTCAGTAGATACCAAGGTTATCGAACCAGAAGGAGGAAGGAAACGTCACACGGGTGTTGCAAGCAACGCGGAGACCTGCACAACACAAACTCAAGACTTTGCCCCAATGAATCAGTGAGGTTGTCAAGCTCACTGGTTTGCTGTAACAAAGGATTAAACGTATGGTGTGGAAGATAATGGTTTGCAACAAGTAAACAAGTAACAGTGAAATATGTATCAATGGTAAAGATTGGACCAGGGGCCAGAGTTCACTAGAGGTGCTCTCCTTAGATAAACAACATGGCATGAAGGGTAAACAGATTACAACAGGGCAATTGACAGGAACTGAGCAAGGCATAACAATGCAATTACTGGTCAGAAAGATCCTATGAGATTCGTTTAGGCAATACAACAAGATACATAGACCGCCATCCAACTGCATCTATGACTAGAAGTCCACCTTCAGGTTATCATTCGAACCCCCTCCAGTATTAAGTTGCAAGCTGGGATCAAAGAACTCTAACGTACTCGAGGACGAGCAGGAGTTAAGTTTGGGGATGTTGATACGTTGAAAATGTATCTATAATTTTGGATGCTACATGCTTGTTTAGTATCTACTTTGCTTTGCTTGTCTACACTTTGAGGTGATTTTTACATGTTTTCTGGTACTAACCTATTAACAAGTTGCAACAGTGCCAGATGCATGTTTTCTGTTGTTTTTAGTTTTAGAAAAGTTAGTAAAGAAATATTCTCAGAATTGGACGGGACAAACATCAAAGTCAATAACTTTTCGTGGGGAACAAGAACTCCAGAGGAGAGCCGGAGGGGCCAGCCAGGGCGGACCCACCCGGTGAGGCGGTGGCGCTGGCTAGGGTTTGGTGGCCAGCGCCTCCGTCTCGCCTGTCTCTATAAGAAGCCCCGTCACGAAACCCAGGTACCCGATCAAAAATCCACGAAACCGTTTGTAGCCGCCGCCACCTTCATCCCTAGATCGGGGGGATCTGAAGTTCTTCCCGGCACCCTGCCGGAGGGGAGATCATCCCGGAGGCCTTCTCCCCAGTATGATGCGTGAGTAGTTCCACCTTGGACTATGGGTCCATGTAGTATCTAGATGGTTGTATCTCCTCCTTTGTGCTTTCATGTATAGATCTTGTGAGCTCCGTTCATGATCAAGATTTAATCTATTTGTAATCATGCATGTTGTGTTTGCGAGGATCCGATGGATATTGATATTATTATGTTGGTTTGATTAATGGTTTTGTCTTTATGATTCTATCATGTTTGTGTTGTTTGTGATCTTGCATGCTCTCCGTTGTTAGTAGCTATCTTGGCCAAGTAGTTGCTAGTGACTCCAAGAGGGGGTATTTATGCTCGACAGTGGGTTCATGCCTCTAGTTTCCAAGGGAAGTGACAGAAATCTCTTCGGTTGTAGATGTGTTGTTGCTACTAGGGAGAAAACAAGTTCATGGAACATGTGGACTGTTTACCTTACACACTTTGCTTAAAGCAGTTGTCTGTTGCTTGCAACTTAATACTGGAGGGGGTTCGGATGATAAACTGAAGGTGGACTTCTAGTCATAGATGCAGTTGGATGGCGGTCTATGTATCTTGTTGTATTGCCCAATCAATCTCATAGGATCTTTCTGACTAGTAATTGCATTGTTATGCCTTGCTCAGTTCCTGTCAATTGCACTGCTGTAATTTGTTTACCCTTCCTGCCATGTTGTTTATTTAAGGAGAGAACCTCTAGTGAACTATGGACCCTGGTCCAATCTTTATCATTGATACATCTTCCACTGTTACTTTTTTACTTGTTGCAAACCATTACCTTCCACACCATACGTTTAATTCTTTGTTACAGCAAACCGGTGAGCTTGACAACCTCATTGTTCGTTGGGGCAAAGTCTTGAGTTTGTGTTGTGCAGGTCTCCGCGTTGCTTGCAACACCTGTGTGACGTTTCCTTCCTCCTTCTGGTTCGATAACCTCGGTCTCTACTGAGGGAATACTTGATGCTTGCTGCTTCACACCTTGCTCTTGGGGTTTTCAATGAAGTGCTCCACGTCAGCACCATCAACAAGTTTTCTGGCGCTGTTGCCGGGGAGGCTAAGGACGTCTTCACTAGGGGAGTCCTTCACTTCCTTTCTCTTTAATTTGTTTTTAGTTTGCTTTATTTTTTTTGCTTGGTTTTGTTTGCCTCTTTCCAAAAAAAAACCCAAAAATTTAGTCTAGTTTGGTTTGCTTTCTTTATTAAAAAACACAAAAAATTAGTTCCTGATCTAGTTGCTGCCATGTCAGGTTTTGGACCAACCTTTATTTCCCCTATGGTAGAAATCTCCACTTTTAAGCAAAAAAGTGAAGAAAGTTTTAAGGAAGCTTGGTCTAGAATCTCTGCTTTCCAGAGGGAAACTGAGCCTGAGGTAAGCCTCAGCTTGGTTATTGATAGTTTCTACCACAGTATTGCTCTTTGTTATAGATATGCTTTGGATGTTGTGGCTGAAAAAGATTTTTTTCTTTGTACTGAGGATGAAGCTTTTGATGCAATAAGGAAATTAATCATGATCTATGGTACACCTAGCAAGTCTGATTCCTCTTTCACAAATATTTTTGCTAGGTTGAACACCCTTGAGACCGGTATTGCTGCTATGAATAGTTGTATCACACTCTTAGGGCTTACCATGATTATGTTCCTATAAATTTAAGGGGGGAGTCTGTAACATCCCAGCATTTAGGAACCAACGAAGGGTAGATTTAGGAATATGTGCAATTGCATTCATTCATCTGTAAAAATGTGGATAGTTTTTTCGCCAAATAAAAACTTAAAGTGATCAAAGTTTCTTTCACTCTTTAAGTTAAGGAATAGCCTTGGAGGATGATTGTTATAAACTTTGACATGATCTTTATGGATTAATGTGTTTTGGGGAAAGGAATTTGAATTCAAACTTGAGATTTGGATTTATATTTTTAAAAGGATTAGGATTATGTGTGAGAATATTATTTAATCAAGAAATAATATTGAGTAACTCAAACTTTAAATAATATAACATAATTGAGTAAATGAATATTTATTTCATATATTTATTCAATCAATAAGTTATAAAATGTAACTTATTAAGATAATAAAGAAACAATACATAATAATCAGAAACTCTACATAAGAGTGACAAATAAATAAATGAATATTCATTTCATTAAATCAATTCATCAATAAGTTACAAGATGTAAATTACAAAACTAATAAAGAATATTTACAATAGAAAGTTATAAGAGGAGTAATATTTACATATTGAGTAACATTACAATCTTTATTACAAAAGAATTAAATGAAGATTACAAAAGAATAAAATAAATATTACAAGTGGACTATTCTATAAAGAAAAAGAAAACCTAATCTAAATCTTGAATCTTCAAGTCTTGTACCTGCAAAACAAAGACAAACAAAAAAGAAAGAAAATAAAGGTTAAGATATTTCCTTTACTCTCAGTAGTGATAGTGAGATGCACTGTTCCACTTTACATCATTGAGTAAATCTTTAGGGGCAAGTTTCACCAATATGAAAGAGTTAAATCTTTCATAATTCTTAAGCCATAAGTCAAATGATTCCAATCAGTAAGGAGGAGGTTGTAACATCCCAGCATTAGAGCTTAAAAATAACCTGAACCCAGATGTGTGCATTGCATTCATGCATAGAAAATCCGAATAATTTTCGCGCTTTTAAAACGGAACTTGTCAAATTGAATGAATCTTCTCTTAGCTTGATGGTATTGAAGTAGATCATCAAGTTTACTGCGATAAGTTTCAATAAGACCTTTGTTAAAACCTTATTTTGGGTAAGGGAGATTTGATCTAAGGGTAGATCAAATGTACTAAAAGTTAAACCTTAATACAATGTGAATTATACTTGATCATTAGGTGATCATATTATAGTATTCATTATAATCACTCATGAGTACCAAGTTAGAGGATATAAAACCAAATATGAATTTAACAACTATATCTTAATCTCATCTGCATATACCCTGAGTATCATGGTAATATCTAACCCTACTTCTTAAGTAAGATTGAGTAGGAAAGAAACTAAGTTTAGATCATGCACCTATACCTTTCTTTCCATATCAATCATTATCATCCCTATTGAGTTATATTTCAATATCTGTTGTTCATTAATGTTGAGGAATCAACTATTGATTCACCATATCTCAATCTATCAACTCTTGACCATATCATAGTTTACACTTAAAGTGCCTACATAGAAACAATTAAGAAGAGGTAAATAGTGATGTTAGCTTTAAAAATCATCTGTAGGATGGGAAAGATATAAAAGAATCCAATCAACAGGATAATTGATGAAGTTAAATTCCTCCTAGATAAATATAAGAACTATTTTTATTATCTAATCCTATGGTAGTAAAGAAGATTACAAGGATGAATACTAAAGATAGTTACCAGGAGTATTCCTATTGGATCAAGTAGGTATAGTCAATGAATTATATCTCTTAATCCAATAGAACTAAACAGAAGATAATTATCATACAACTACAATGTTGTATGGATGGAAGCCTTGATTAGCCAACTGGAAACCTAAACCATAAAGGATCACAAGATTATAATGATCAAGCCTTATTCACCAAGATTGAGTACTTATGTCATGTATAAGTGGTATTGGTGGATAAAACATGATTGAAACCCTAGTAGAGATAAGTTATCCTAGAGTAGTCATTACAAACCACATAAATATGATTTAGGGTTGGAGTGTGAGTTATTGGAGTAAAGTGAATCTAAGATGATATTATTCAATTAAAACTAGTATAGCATAGAGTTATAGAAGTAGTGTTATTCATCTTAAAGGATAGTCAACTTTAGAGAAAGGTAGTTGGATGCATACAACTATTAGAGAAATATTAGTGATGGATGATTAAGGAAGGTTATGACTGGAGTTTGAAAGAACTACTGACATGGTTATACCCTACGGGTACATAGTCTCAAAGATACTGGTCCAACAAGGAAGGCCCACGGAAATCGCCGCCCATGAAGATTTTCGGTGGCCAAGGCCCATGACGCCTTCGGATCCTTGGAGAGCAAGACTAGCGTGATAGGAAATTCAAAGGGTAAAACCCTAGAACTTGTAACCGACTAGGTCATGCCCGGACTGCCCGAGTCTATATAAAGGCTAGGAGGGCACGACCTAGATCTCTCGACTCATACTCTACGCCACGCCTCCACGATTGCATCTGCGCACCCTGTAACCTTCGGCCCGCCATAATCAAGCGAGACAAGCAAGAGTAGGGTTTCCTCCGGTCTGAACACAGGTAAACCTTGTGTCCCGTGTTGCTTGTTTGCTAACTGCTCCATGATCTCCAAGATCCCCATCTTCTCCAAAACCCAAGTCCATAACAATGGGCATTGATGAGATCAAACCTCGTCAATTGGCGCCGTCTGTGGGAACTGGGGACGCTGATTGTGCGATCGTGACGGTCCCAACCCGATCGATCTACAACTCTGCGGCGACGGAGAGTCATCTCCTCTTCGGCGCTTTCGACTTCACCGCCCACTGTTATCGCCATATTTTGGCCAAAGACGGAGATGGGCCGTGATCAAGATGGGCTTGGAAGATACATATATTCAACGTGTTGTTGGATCGGCCTAGTGCGTGGATTTGGGCTAAATTGCCCGTGTATCTTGTATCATAGTAGGTTTCGTTTCAGTTTAGGTTCCGTTTCAGTTTAGGTAAAGATAGAGTTGTAGAGTTATTCCAAAGGTAGAAAGTCTCCGGACTATAAATATGTACCTAAGGTTATCGAGAGAAGGAGGACAATCACGTTCACAACAAACACAATCTCGGCGCATCGCCACCCCTTGTTTTCGAGGGTTTCTTTCGGGTAAGTGTCATGCTGTCTAGATCGCATCTTACGATCTAGGCAGTATTTTTACTTATGCGTTATCTAGTGTTACTCGTACTGAAGCCTTGTTGATGGCGAGTAACACTACTATCATAGATTTTGTTGAGGCTAGCATCGGTGCTTTTCGCTATAATCGTTTAAAGTTATGCCGCCTCTAGTTACCTCGCTACCTTTGCACTGTTTCCCAAAGTGCGAGGGTAGCATCTTGCTTGATCTTTATTTAGCTGATTCGATCTGTTATAGTTATGCCTTGTTCTCCAAGGTTTAGTTTGATATCCACACAGTCAGGCCTTGCAAACGGGTTGAACGATCCAGTAGTACGTAAGGATATGATTTGCTAGCTCGAGAGGAGTTGTTCCGATAATTGACTTTACGTCGGTTGTTAGGCCTCCTCTAGGGTTAGTTTTCTATCATCTTTTGTATATACCAGGCTCAATTACGTGTAGGACGTTCCAATTACGTGGTGAAAACATTAAACTGTCGTAGATCGATTTAACTTGTAATGATGAAGCAAAACCCCATGTTATCATAGATCTAATGCAGAACCATGGGACAATCGGCTCCAGGAGCCGATTCACGAGAAACACAGGAGCGGTCACGGCTCGAATTTCACGTACGATACTTGTTTACCATGCAGAAATCAATCAAGCAATCCTTCACCTTCCGACCAGGTATAGGTCAGGTGGCACGCCGAACCAAGCCGGGCGTGTGCGGAGTTTTGCGGGCCGTTGCCCGAGGACCAGGCCCACGGCGATTCTGGAGCCTCCCGGCTCTTCGTGTTGCCCGTCGCTGCTCGCCGGTGGGTTTTGGTAGGCAACACATTCTGGCACGCCCGGTGGGACATTCAACAACGTCTACATCAACATCCGACGCTGCGATGGAGAACAGACCAGTCACGTACGACGAGCTGCCTGAGGAGCACAAGGCGAAGTATGATGACATCAAAGCTCTCTTCGAAGCCGATCTCATCGGCTCTTTTGAGAGGACTCGTAAGCATGGCATCAGGTGGAAAGGGTTCTCACCTGAGGGTGCTCTAGATGAGGTGGATCTTTCTGTTCCCTCAGAGGAGCGCACTAGAGCTCTGCGGCAGGAAGTCAATTACATGGTGGCTCATTCTCTTCACCGCCATTCTGAGAGCACAGTGAACGCTTTCGAGCGGATTGCGATTCGCGTAGTTCAGAGATCATGAAACATCGGTACTCTCCATCGGGCCTACTCGGGAATCACCGGGGAAAGACCGCTCAGACCAGCCCGCTGCCGTTCACACTTGCAGCTCCGGAGCCACCGGGGAGCGGCGTCGTCTATAAGGTCGGAGGCGACCAGCGATTGCCGGTTCTGTTTGAACCACCCAAAGAAATCCCACATGGATACGTGTGCACTTACGTCTTGGACCGCAACAGCTTGACGCCAACGAACGATTGCAACCGCAGGATTGTGGGCGAGTTTCGAGCGGTGGCAAGGCGGTGTTTCCGGGCAGAATCTGGGATGGACGCCGACAAACAGCGTGGTTAGCCAAGTATGCCACCGGAACGAGTCATGAGAATCTAGCCCCATGCCCAAACAACGGAACAAATCCATTACCATCTTGAGAGACCAGTTCGGCTTTGTGCGAAGAAGGACAATCGGCTATGCAAAGTACCCCACGAGTTTGACCTGATCCGCCGCCACCCAAGTATCGGCTCCCGAGTTCTCAAGGTTCACGGATCGAAGGATCGAGCTCGATCGAGCACGTGAGCCGATACCGCACGATTGGGCATGATTTCAGATCGGATCACCGCTGCGTAAGGTTCTTTGCGCAATCTCGACAGACCAGCTTTTGGATGGTACACCTCGCTGCCACCGATTCGATTCAGACACAAGCGGTGGAAGAGCGTTCCACATTCAGTATCATTCGACGCTACCGTGGCATTGCGCACTGGCGCGGTCGGAAGCGAGAAACTGGCGAGTACATCCAGTAAGACCGTCGAGAACCGATGTTACTCACCGTTTAAGCGAGAAAGAAGCGATCGAGCTAAGTGTTGGGTCTCTCGGCACCCATCAAGGATCCGCTTTCGGTGAGTACAACTCGTTGGCGCACATGGCCCGTGACAATGTATGAACAGCCACCACGAGTTGTACCAAGACAAATTCAAGCGTCCGATAGGCCTGGTCGATCTGAAGAAGATGATCCTACACAAGACCAGGAGGTGGCCGTATGAATGGGCTCGGGGCGATCAGATCCTGCAAATGGGTGAAACATCAAGGGCCTGCAAAAGGGTTCGACTTGATGTGAGCAAAGCCGGCGGATATTCGATTCTTCTTGAAGGAGAAGCAACCGAGGTTACCGAAGGCCACAAAATCCACGGCTCGTGAAATAAATGGGAGACCATCGCAAGTGGCATCACTCGTTCACCCACACCACCAATGATTGCAAAGAGCTACGTCGCCAAATCCAAAGCGGTGATAGAACAAGGCCGTCGATCCTTGGGCGATTCGCCATGAAAGTGGACACAAACCCATTTCCGTCAACACGGTAGAACTCGATCGCTCCGAGGCGTCATTGGATTTCTCGTTCGGTGTTAATATGGCGGTCAGGTACCACCATGACACGTACAAGGAGGAAGGTGGTCGCTCTCGGGGCAAAGAAAGAAAGGAGGCTGGTCCATGCGACCGCCCAAAGCCAATGACAAAGGTATTTAACGGAGGAACAGGTGAGGGTGCGATGTCGAAGCCACATTCCACATCTCCTTAACAAGTATGAGCGTCAAGATCGACCAGCGCGCCGTGCGATGGAGACGATGAAGGATATGAGCACCTCGCTAGGGGACCGTCAAAAGAAAAGGAAGGCGCAGACAATCATTGGGATTGTCCTTCTTCAAGTATTCTTTGGGACGAGGGAATGAGCCGATTGCCTCTGATCGACAACCGCCTGGAATGCGGACAGCGGAAGAAGGACACGAGGCCGTTTGTGTTCAAACGTCTAGGGCCTCTCCACCTCGTAGCCGTTCTGGAGTCGCTCGAGCAAAAGACCTCGAGAAGCCAAGGGATGACAAAGAAGAAGAGATATCACCGTCAAGGTGGTGTCCGACGGACTCGGACATACCCAAAAGCGTAGAGTGCGGCTGCGTAACTTGGAGGAAGTCAGCGCGGATCTCCACGCTTTAAGAAAGCGCGCCCGATATGGCCGTCAAAATTAAGCGAGACCTTGCAAGCGGAGACCGCCGACAAGGAAAGAGTGGCGCCAAACCAAGAAAAGCCGATGCACGACATCGGCCGGCACAAACATGGTGTTCATACTTCCGTCAGTGCCGCCAAGAACCAATGAGCTACCAAAGCACGGTTATTTGCGGCCGGCCGATTATCTTTGAGAAGCCACGTGAGAAGGGTTACAAACATCTGAAAGCCCTGTACCTACGAGGTTACATCAATGGGCAACCTGTCAGCAAGATGTTGGTGGACACCGGAGCGGCAGTCAATATCATGCCATACTCCATGCTACGACGTTTGGGACGCTCCACTGCAGATCTGATTAAAACCAAAGTCACGTTAAGCGACTTCAACGGTCAGACGTCGGAAACGCAAGGCGTACTGAACGTGGATCTGACAGTGGGCAGGAAAACCATACACACGTCATTTTTCGTTGTGGACAGCAAAAGCACCTACGCTGTCTTGCTAGGGAGAGATTGGATTCACGCGAACTGCTGCATTCCGTCCACAATGCACCAGTGCCTAATACAATGGGATGGAGATGAAGTGGAGGTCATCCGTGCAGATGATTCTATCGAGATCTCCATAGCTGGCATGAACGTCTGGGAAGCAGAAGACCAAGAGCCGATCTCTGGAATCAGTCTAGACGGCTGTGAGCGCATTGAAGCTACAAAAAACGGGGTGAGGCTTGTCTTATCCACTGGCATGACAGAGTAGAAAAGTCCACGATCATCCGTGGTACGGCCGATCCCTGCGATCGGCCACAAAAAATAAAAAGCAGCAATCATACGACAAGCAGATCACGTAGTCGTAGCAGGGAGATGCCCTGCCATTGTAAAACAATAAGGTGTAAACCATCCTTGACTAATGCAATAAAAAGGGGCGATTCGGGCAATCGCCCAAATTATTTTTGTTATCCTCACCTCTTTGTTTGCCCTGTGTTTAGCATCGATTTGACAGTGACGGAAAGCTAGGGTATGGGTTTACATCCGTGATGAACTAGAAGAAATCGACATTAGTCCGGGGATAAGCCACGCCAACATTTATCGCAAGAAGTTAGATCCGAGTCTGCGGGTCCGATGATAGCCCGTTAAAAAGTATCCAGATCGCCTTGGGACTACACGGAGATGCAGGTTAGACAGAGCATTATTGAGCATCGACTCGGCTTAAAAGGGTTTCGCCATTCCAAAGGTGAGCACGACGGATGAAGGCGAATTCGAGGAAGTCAAGAAGGAGGTCGAGAAAATGTTGATGACCAAGTTAATCAGCCATGCGGGTATCTTTGAGTGGATTTCTAGTATCGCACTGTAGAGAAAAGGATGGCCGTTGGCGTGTTGCCATAGATTTTCGGGATCTCAGTAGCTACCCCAAAGGATGAGTATCCGTCGATTGGCGTAGACGTTAATCAACGCAGCGGTGGTCATAAGATCTTGAGCTTCATGGATGGCAACGCCGGTTACAACCAGATTTTATGGCTCGTAAGACATACACAAGACGCATTCAGAGTCCTGTCGGGGTTGTTTGAATATGTAGTCATGACGTTTGGGCAAGAATGCCTTTGGCGCCACGTACCAAAGGGCCATGAATTATATTTTCCATGATCGATCGGCAAGCGGTGGAAATTTACATCGATGACGTGGTGGTCAAGTCCGCTTCAGCAAGGACACTGGACGATCTGCAACGTCTGGACCGAACAAGAAAATTCGACTCTGGATGAATCCAAAGAAGTGTGCCTTGAGGTGACGACGGTCAGTTCTTGGGTTTTTGGTCCATGAACGCGGAATTGAGATCGGCTGAAAAGTCGAGGAGGCGGTCACGAACAATGAAGCCACCCACCACAAAGAAAGAACTGCAGTCTCATCGGCAAGATCAACTTTGTCAAGATTCATCTCTAACTGTCGGGAAGAATAGAACCGTTCATGGGATGGTGAAAATTAAATCGACGAGGAATTCCAAAGGGCGAGAAACAACGAGCCTTCGACGAGATCAAAGAATATCGACGAAGCCGCCGATGTTGGTTCCACCCCACCGACGCATCGTTCTACATTTACTTGTCGATGCCGACACGTCCATCGCCTCGGTGGTGGTGCAAGTTTATGATGGGCTGGGCGAGTCGTATTTTACATAAGCGGAAGGATCTTTGGGCCTTGAGACAAGGTATCCGATATCGATAAGTTGTGCCTCTTTGTTTTCACTGCACTAAGCTGCGCCACATTTTGCTATCGTGAGATCATCATCATATGCAAATCGGACATCATAAAGCACATCGTCGGCTCCTATGTTGAAAGGCCGACCGGGCAAAAGGATGTTTGCATTATCGAGTTTGACATCCGGTATCAACCCGAAAGCGATTAAAGGACAGCGTTGGCGACCTTATCGCTGAAAGGATCAACACTAACATAGCAAAGACCGCTGCTCTGGCGTGGGCTATGTTTTTCGACGATCGGTTTGTGACGATGGTGCGGCATCGGCATGCTACTCAGACGCCCGGGGCAACATTTTCTTTCTCCATCAGTTATCGCCCCCGCACCAACAACGTCATTGAGTACGAGGCGATACGCAAGGAATGGAGTTACTCATCGGGAAGCGAAGCGGTGGAAATCTTTGGGGACTCCAAGTTGGTGATTTCTCAACTCACGGAAGAATACAAATGCGAGCGAGTCCTCTACCCATTATGGCTACCTTTGCGGTGATGGCAGTTCGGTACATAAACTTCACGGATCCGCGTTCATGCAATACCGAGGCAAATGATCTTGCACAAATGGCTTTAGGCTACAAGGGCGTGAGAGGAGCCGATGTTCGTGCAGTTCGAAATCGACGATCGAGAGCCGATATCTTCAACTACTTGAAGGATTCGGCTCGGGGCAATTTAAACGGATAAGGTACAAGGCCATGAAGTATGTGCTCATTGGGGATGACATGTTTTGAGGACTGGAGGGTTATTGCTCAAATGCCTAGGAATGCCGAGGCCAATCGGCTCCTACACGAGGTACGAAGGCGCTGTGGAACTCACCAATCAGCTCACAAGATGAAATGGTTGATCGAGCGATCGTGGTTTTATTGGCCCACCATGCTCGAGGACTGTTTCAAGTACTACAAAGGGTGTCAAGCATGTCAGAAATTTGGGAAAATTCAGATGGTACCCGCGTCAGCGATGAACCCCATCATCAAGCATTGGCCATTCCGAGGTTGGGGCATGGATATGATCGGCAAAATCAATCCTCCATCAAGCAAAGGCCACATGTGGATTTTTGCCATCACTGATTATTTCACTAAATGGGTGGAGGCTGTCCCGATGAAATCAGTAAACTCAAAGGATGTTATCGACTTTGTGAAAGAACATGTCATCCATAGATTCGGGATTCCCCAAACTATCACGACCGATGGAGGCTCGGTCTTCATTTCTCACGAGTTTAGAAAGTTCTGTGAGGACACGGGATCAAGGATCGGATCATCTCCATACTACGCGAGCAAATGGGCAAGTCAAGCATCCAACGAGCCTCATCAAACTGATCAAGAGAAAAGTCGATGAGCACCCTAGGCGTTACGAGGTTTTGTCGAGGCGTTATGGGCTTATCGCATGTCATGCCATGGAGCGATAAAACCTCGCCATACCATCTAGTATATGGACAAGAAGTCGTATTGCCAGGAAATTACGGTGGATCGAGACGTGTCACTTTTCGAGCGATCTAACGGTGAAGAATACGCAACCACGATGAGTGGCGGTGTTGAGGATTTAACCGAGCTCGGTGTGGTCACCGGAGAAAATCAAAGAGAACAAGGCCAAGGTAGCTCGGGCATATAACAAGAAAGTGAGGCCAAAGGAGTTCCACGTTGGTGATCTGGTATGGGAAAGTGTTGCCATTGGGGACTAAGGATGCAACATATGGTAAGTGGTCTCCAAATTGGCACGGGCCTGAGGTCGATCGGTTTTAAGAGGAAAGCGTATATGCTCGAGGAGGCTGCGTAAAATTCCGATGGCGGTCAACGGTCAACATCTCAAGAAATATTTCCCAAGCATGTGGGATGATGGGCGATAAAATATGGGCCGATACATGAAATCGGCCAAGTAAAAAGCACGGAGGCGTTGGACAAGAAATGTGGGGCTGATACATAAAATCGGCCAAATAAAACAAAAATATATAGCCGATGCACGGTCATCGACTCTAGAGGTTCACATATGTTACAAACAGGTGCGGTTTACATACGAGCTCTTGAAGAAATGCTTCAAGGCGTGGAGGCGTCGGCGGACACGATCCACCTCGGCGATCTCGGCCCGTCGTCTTCGTCCTTGCCCGTCACTAGCTGCTTGTTCAGGCACGTATTTCTCCCAGATCGGTCTTCATTTGAGCTTTGAGGCTTTCTGCTTCGTCTTGGGAGCGGGCGATGGATTCTTCTTTATCACGAATGAGCTGTTTAGTCGCCCGGACCTTCTCTTCAAGATCTTCCAACTCCCTTTTCAAGGATACGAGCTCGGCGGCACTGACAGAGGTGTCAGTTTTGGCATCCAGAGACGCCTTTTTCTCGTTGAGCTGCTGGCATCTGTCTGCGATATTGGCTTTCAGTGGGAGTTGGGCGCGGCGCAGACTGATCCTCTCACGAGCTAACTTCACCCTTGGCCCGTAGAAAGACAGGGTTACGACTGGCCAAAGCTTCACATGCAATGCTACTGGGAGTTGGTCTTTTATTTCAGCCAGGACGCTCTTCACCTCCTCAGAACCCTCGATCAGCTCTTTGATTGGGGAGGACAGCAGGGCTTTGAGACGCTGGAATTGAGGTGGAACAAACCTGGCTCGTGGTTCATCGGCGACAACGGAGGAGTTGGTTCGATGGATTCGTGGTCGAACGACGACAAACCTGAAATATCACAACTCTGGCGATGAAAAGCGTCGATATGCACCCAAATGTAAGGATGAGCCGAAGAACCTAAACGTACCTCTCCTAAGATCGAGGGATAGCCATGAGGAGACCATCGGTTTGTGTGGTCGCCGGAGGCTTGACCGGTGGTAGCCGTTCATCTGCACCTTCGGGATTCCAGTCCGGCGTCGGCCTTGCCGGCTTGCTTGAAAAAGCGTCGATTAAATGCATGAAGGTGTTCTTAGATGTAAATAATGATAAATCGGACAAAAAGCAGTAGTAAGAGTATGAAGGGTGGTGATTTTCAAAACCTCCCGGCTTGAAGAAGCTTGTAGTCCTTCGAGCTCTCTTGGGACCCGATTGGCCCTTTCGGCCCGGTGCTCGAGGCGCGAGTTCGAGGAGACCTTTTCTGGAAGCCGATGGTGGTGAATCTGGTGGTTCGGTGTGATGGTCCTCTCGAATCCGTTGGGCCTAGTTCTCCTCGATTGGTGCAGGTATCCTCCTGGAGGTGTCTGCGAAGCTTTGTAAAGAGGAGAACCGATGGCGCGAGCATGTCTGCAAGAATGGAAGAATGACAAGGATCGACCAAGGCAATTAGTTTACATGCGAGTATGCGGAGAAGGGATCCGGCGCCTCAAGGTCTTCCTGGCAGCTACCTTCCTTACCATCGTTCTGGTTTTAGTCGAAACTCGAGGGGTAGCTGTCTTAGGAGTTGCTGGTTTCTTGGAAGCCGATTGTGGTGTTATCGGCTGTTTCTGCATTATGACCTTTTTCAGCGGTGGCGAGTTTTTGCGTAAAAGAACCACGGGTGGCGGGAAGAACTCGAAGGGGAGCCATCATGCGTAGGCTCGGGGCCATCTTGTTCTTGCAAAGAGAAAGAATGGATTAATAAAAGGATCAATTGCAAAATTGTATCAAGAAGATTTGCAAGTAGTGGTACACTGTTCACGGGATGTCATAGTCGACATCGATTTGTTGACAATGGTCCCGAGCTCTCCGAAGGCGTGAGTCTTCCACATCGACCACCAGTCTTCAAAGCCATCGGTTGATGAGGCAAAGGTGAGGTCGTTGGGAATTGGGATGGTCGAGCATCAAAGAAGGAATAACACCTTTGGTGGTGAGAGGATCGAGGTCGGCTCTGCTCTCCGTAAGGTGATGGAGAAAGAAGTAGGGAGCTACTTGTCCAAGGTCGAATTGGCGAGCCACTACGACGGTGGTAGAATTCATACCAGGTTTGATTATTCATTGGACGTACTCATGCCAACCGGAAGGAAGCGAGGGGCGAATCACGGTGGAAAAAGTTGCGAGTGCTAGTGTCATCGGCAAAATTGTCGACTGAAGGAGAGTGGATTTTCAAAGTGTTTTGATTCCTCCATGTAAGGGAAGAAGGTAGGGTTGTCCGTGCCTTGGAAGAAAGTCTTTGAACCACTTGGATGCCTCTGAGGGTCGGGTTCTTGCTGGCGATGAATCAAAGCTTGGCCATAGCTGGTGCATCGGATCTGCTTCCCTTTTACATCTGGAAAGGTGCAGCTCGCCAAAAGGGGGGAAGGAGAAGGAAAAAACAGAGTGGTTTTGGAATTATTATTGCCAAAACCAGGGGGGCATGTGTTATCGCCATATTTTGGCCAAAGACGGAGATGGGCCGTGATCAAGATGGGCTTGGAAGATACATATATTCAACGTGTTGTTGGATCGGTCTAGTGCGTGGATTTGGGCTAAATTGCCCGTGTATCTTGTATCATAGTAGGTTTCGTTTCAGTTTAGGTTCCGTTTCAGTTTAGGTAAAGATAGAGTTGTAGAGTTATTCCAAAGGTAGAAAGTCTCCGGACTATAAATATGTACCTAAGGTTATCGAGAGAAGGAGGACAATCACGTTCACAACAAACACAATCTCGAGATCGCCACCCTTGTTTTCGAGGGTTTCTTTCGGGTAAGTGTCATCTTTGCCTAGACCGCATCTTACGATCTAGGCGATTTTTACTTATCGTTATCTAGTGTTACTCGTCTTTGAAGCCTTGTTGATGGCGGTAACACTACTATCATAGATTTTGTTGAGGCTAGCATCGGTGCTTTTCGCTATAATCGTTTAAAGTTATGCCGCTAGTTACCTAGTTACCTTGCTTCTCCTTTGCTTCCCAAGTGCGAGGGTAGCATCTTGCTTGATCTTTATTTAGCTGATTCGATCTATTATAGTTATGCCTTGTTCTCCAAGGTTTAGTTTGATATCCACGCAGTCAGGCCTTGCAAACGGGTTGAACGATCCAGTAGTACGTAAGGATATGATTTGCTAGCTCGAGAGGAGTTGTTCCGGTAATTGACTTTACGTCGGTTGTTAGGCCTCCTCTAGGGTTAGTTTTCTATCATCTTTTATATCTAGCAGGCTCAATTACGTGTAGGACGTTCCAATTACGTGGTGAAAACATTAAACTGTCGTAGATCGATTTAACTTGTAATGATGAAGCAAAACCCCATGTTATCATAGATCTAATGCAGAACCATGGGACAATCGGCTCCAGGAGCCGATTCACGAACACAGGGCAGTCACGGCTCGAATTTCACGATACTTGTTTACCATGCAGAAATCAATCGAAGCAATCCTTCACCTTCACGACCAGGTATAGGTCGGTGCACGCCCTCGAACCAAGCCAGGACGTGTGCCGGAGTTTTGCGGGCCGTTGCCCGAGGGACCAGGGCCCACCAGCAGTTCTGGGAGCCTCCCGGCTCTTCGTGTTGCTCGTCGCTGCTCGCCGGTGGGTTTTGACAGGCAACACCCACTCACCGGCCACCATGAAGGACTTCGAGCCCGTAGGCGACGGACTCGAAATCCTGTTCGGGAGCTTCTGCTTCCTGTAGACAAGGCACCCTCCGCCTCCACGGCGGGTGCCTACCACCAATCAGGCCCGCTTCATGGACCCCACACCCGTGATACGCACAACATCATCAATGATGATTCCTCTGACGGCGGCAACTCCGATCTGCGTCGGATGAAGGGACCTCTGTTCCGGATCTGAAGCTGCGGTAGCAGCGGACCTCTGGCGCTACCAATGCGTCAGTAGTCATCTGGTGACGGGGATCAGCAAACACCCAACCCACCGCCTAACCCACCACCTAACCCGCCAGAACGAAACGGCGGGAATAGAAGAAGCCAGTCCCCCCCACCCGAAGGGGAAAACAATAGCCATGCCATCCGCCTTAGCAAAGAAGGATGGGCCCAGGCACGAAACGTCGTGGCAGGCAACATAGTCCTGCCTGCAGACTCCTCCCGGGATCTGCTGAGGCCTACCACCTGCTCCTGATCGAGGAGCACAAGAAGCAGGTCAAGATGCAGGAGGTGCTCGACAAGCGCAAGCAAGCAGCCTCAGAGTCCAGCGCAGGACGAGCTGCGCTCTCCGCCATGGGCATCGGCTCCAGCTCGAACGCCAACCAAGGCAACAAGCACCGCTCTCGGGTGGAAAACATGGACCCCAAGGAGCGCCGGGAGGTGACCCGAACCCTCCACACATCCTTCATGGAGATGGACGCCGGCAACGCGTCATCCGAAAACACCGCAGCTGCGATCATGGCGACCACTTACCTCAGCTCACCCACCTCCAGAGGAGACCGAAGAGGGCCATGCACAAGTTCGCACTTACCGGACTCGTCGGGAGCGCTCCACCAGGAATCTCCCACAGAGCCGAAGAAGAAAGCTCCGGTCAGGTTCGACCGCAGCCCCACCCCTTCATCCGAAGAAGAGGAACATGACCTTCCTCGAAGGAAGAAGAGTTCGCGCCACCGCAACCGCGACTACGACGCCAGAGACGCGCTCACACAACGCAAAATCGACAAAGCACGAGCCAAGCGCGCATGCTCGTCTGAATCCGAGATGGACGAAGACGAAGGAGAACTCTGCGGAGCATGATGCTTCAACAGATCTGTTCAGCGAACAAAGATGTCGCGCAATTTCAAACTCCCTTCGGATACTCCGAAGTTCGACGGCACACGGGACCCAAAAGCATGGCTCAGCGACCACGTATCGTCCGTCAAATTGCACGGCGAAAACAAGGAAACCGCCATGCAATGCCTTCAGCTGCAGCTGACAGGAGCGGCCCGGATCTGGCTCAGCAGCCTATCTTCAGGGTCCATCCGAAGTTGGGATGAGATAGCTTACAGCTTCATCCGAAACTTCAAGGGCACCAGCAAGAGGCCCGCCTCAATCGAAGAATTGCGAGCCTGCACTCAACGAACGGGCGAATGCATTCGCTCGTACATACTACGCTGGTCCAACACAAAAAACTCCGTAGCACACATCTCTGAAGAGAGGGCCATCGACGACTTTAGGGACGGCGTCAAGCGCCAAGACTTCAAGGAGGAACTTGGGCGCGTCAAGCCCAAAAAACTCGACCACCTCATGGACATCGCCAACAGGTGGGCTGACGGATAAGACTCCATTCACCGAGCACAATCGGAAGAAGAAAACAACTACGGTCGACGACGAGAGCGCTGTAGCAAGAGAAGATCGCGCGTCTACGACGATCGCGACGGACTCGACATGGTCGCGGCCGGCTACGCCGATCGCCGCAACGATGCCAACCGCAACAGTGGAGGATACCGCGGAGGAAACTTCCGCGACGGGGGTCAGCAAATGGCGGCCATGACCGCGCGGACGACCTCGGGACCCTCACAAAAGCTGGTCCATGCACCATCCACTTCTACATCGACAAGCAGGATGGAAAAAAGAAGGCGAGCCACATGCTCAAGGACTGCCGTGAGTTCCAGAACCTCAGCGAAAGCATGGTGCAGATGAGGCAGCAAGCCCCAATCCCTGCGTTCGGAAACGCACCCGCGCCAGGTGAAATAGCGCACGGAGCTCCTCCACCGCCACCTGTAGGAGGCTCGAACCAACTAGTCGCACCGGCCAGTAACAACGCCGGGCAGTATCCCGGTAGAAAGAGCACCGATGATCCGAAGTGGCGCCTACCGAATAGGGTGCGAAGAAAATCACCCGACAGATCAACGGCGTAGCAACTCCACCCGCCATCCCTAAGTACCTCGGCGGATCGAGTCCCGCATCACGTTCGATCGTTCGGATCACCCTTGCGGATCCTCGCCCGGTCATGCTGCCCAGTCTTTGAGGCGCAGATCGGAGGTTTAGAGATGAGTCGCGTCTTCATGGACGGCGGCAGCAACATCAACCTGATGTTCGCAAGAACTCTAGCAGCAATGCAGATCCCGCAGTGCAGCCTGGAACAATCAGACACAAAGTTCCACGGCATCGTTCCAGGGAAGGGCATATTCCCCCTAGGCAAAATATGGCTCGACGTCATCTTCGGCAAGCCGGACAACTTCCGACTAGAACGGCTCGAATTCGAAGGGGTGGACTGGCCATCACAGTACCACGCCATCCTCGGGCGTGTAGCATTCGCAAGGTTCTTGGCTGTCCCACACTATGCATACCTGCTACTCAAGATGCCAGGGCCGAAGGGCGTCATCACAATCCACGGGAGCTTCACCCGATCGGACCAATGCGACAAGGATTTCAACAGAATCTCCCAATCAGTCGGCATGCAGGAGGAACTCGTAAGGCTCCGCGAGGTGACGGACAATGGGGCACCCCCAGTCGCATGACAAAACACACCTGACATGTCCTTCGACTCCACCGTCAACACGAAGAAGGTGCAAGTCCATCCGACGGATGCCTCCAAGATGGCGCTGATTGCCAACGACCTCAGCCCCGCATAGGAAGGCGCGCTCGTCGAATTCCTCCGTGAGCGCTGCGAAATCTTCGCCTGGTGTCATGCGGACATGCCAGGAGTTCCCAGGAAATTCGCCGAGCACGCACTCAACGTCTTTCCAGACACCAAGCCCGTCAAGCAGTCCATCCGGAGACTGTCCGACCCACGGGCCGAAGCTATCGGCAAAGAAATCAACAGACTACTTGCTGCAGACTTCATCAGGGATATCAAAGAAAGCGAGTGGCTTGCAAATACAGTGATGGTCCCAAAGAAGGACACGGACATCCTGCGGATGTGCGTGGATTTCACGTCGCTAAACAAGCACTGCCCAAAGGACCACTTCCCTCTTCCTTGGATCGATCAGATCATCGATTCGACTGCAGGTTGCGAGAAACTCTCCTTCATCGACGCCTACTCAGGCTACAACCAGATTCGACTCAAGGTCGAAGATCAGAAGAAAACGGCGTTTATCACACCGTTTGGAGTGTTCTACTACAACACAATGCCCTTCGGGCTAAAGAACGCGGGTGCCACGTACCAGCGATGCATGCAGGCATGCCTCAAGGACCAAATTGGTCGCAACGTTCAAGTCTATGTCGACGACATAGTCATCAAAACCAGGGAGGCAAGGACACTTATCGACGATCTCCGCGAGACGTTCGACAACCTCGATCGCTACAGGATCAAACTCAACCCCGAAAAATGCGCCTTCGGCGTCCCATCGGGTCAGCTGCTTGGGTATTTCATCTCTCAGCGAGGGATCGAGGCGAACCCGAAGAAAATCAGGGCCATCATGGCGATGGAGAAGACAAAAAACCTCAAGGGTGTCCAGCAGCTCGCAGGGCGAATAGCGGCGTTGAGCAGATTCATTAGCCGCATGGGCGAGAAGGCCCTGCCATTCTACCAGCTGCTACGCAAGGCAGATAAATTCGAGTGGACGCCCGAAGCCGACGATGCGTTCGAAAGCCTCAAAAGGCTACTCTCCACCTCGCCCATCCTGGTCACACCAAAGGAGCGCGAACCTCTGCTGCTGTACATAGCAGTCACACATCAGGTGGTCAACACCGTGCTAGTGGCCGAACGACCCGAAGAGGGCAAGACCCACGGGATCCAACGCCCAATCTACTACCTCAGCGAGGTACTGACGCCAACAAAGCAGAGGTACCCTCACTACCAGAAACTCGCCTATGGCGTGTTCATGACGGCTCGACGGCTAAGCCATTACTTCCAGGAGCACCAGGTGATGGTCGTCAACGAGGCACCCCTGAACAGCATCCTGAATAACCCAGAGGCCACAGGACGCGTGGCCCTATGGGGCATCGAGCTGTCACCCCTGGACATTGTCTCTGAGCGACTGAATCAAATCTCAAGTCCTCCGGATTTCCTTGTACATTGGGTGGAGCTGCAGCTGAGACACCCCGGACATGTCGCGATCATGGACGATGCGCCAGCGGCTCCAAGCGTGAAGTCGAGCAGGGTCGAGTCATATTGGCCTCCAGGCGACGGATGAATCGTCCTCCGGATGAAATTCCGAGCTTCCAAAAAACGAGGCCGAATACGAAGCCCTCATCCATGGCATGAGGATGGCAAAGATCTGCGGCGCAACGCGCCTGGTCATCTACGGTGACTCCAATAACGTCGTCCAACATACGATGAACGAGTGCGACGCACACGCCGAAAACATGATTGCGTACCGCGCACTCTACAACGCACTCGAAGGAGAATTCGACGGCTGCGAGCTTCGCCACGTCGGGAGAGAAAGCAACGAGGAAGCCGAGAGACTCGCCAACATTGGCTCCACCTGCGCAAAGGTATCACCAGGTGTGTTCCTCGAACAGATCTGCGTGCCATCCATCAAGCGGAAATTCCCCAAGGGATCACCCGAAGAAGCAGAACACTCGGGGGCTACGCTGCCCGAAGGACACGAAGATCCCGAGAAACTGGACACAGAGGTCGCTATGGTCAACCTGATGCAGGTCATGGCAGTCGAAGAAACTTGGACGCGACCATACCTCCAGTTCATGATAAACGGAGAATCGCCGCCAAGCCGGATGCGGCGCATATCTTGTCGGTCAAAAGCCTTCACCATCATCAATGGCGAGCTGTACATGCGCAATATTACGGGTGTACTACAAATGTGCGTCACCATCGGTGACGGGAAAGCCATCCTCCAAGACATCCACGAGGGCATCTGCGGCCATCATGCAGGCAGCCGCACCCTTGTCGCCAAAGCTCTACGAGCTGGATTCTACTGGCCAACGGCCATGAGCGATGCAAAGGACATCGTCCAAAGATGCAACGGGTGCCAAAGGTTCGCCGACAAACCGCACGCACCCGGGTCAGAGCTCAGACCCATACCTATAGCCTGGCCCTTTGCCCAATGGGGCCTCGACATGATCGGCAAACTGCCGAAGTCCTCGAAAGGGGGGGCAGGTTTACCTCTTGGTCGCAGTCGATAAATTCACCAAGTGGGTCGAGGCCATGCCGGTCACCAACCAAAAGGGCAAGACCGCCGTCAAGTTCTTCGAGTCCATGTTCTACAGGTTTGGCGTACCGCACAGCATCATCACCGACAATGGATCAAACTTCATCTCCAAAGAATTCCAAGACTTCTGCGAAGGCCTCGGGATCAACATCACATACGCCTTAGTGGCTCACCTGCAAACGAACGGGCAGGTCGAAAAGGCCAACGGCCTAATCGGCGCTGGCATCAAGAAGCGCCTCATGAGCCCACTCGAACGAAAGGGCCAGAAAGAGCTGCCATCCGTCCTATGGAGTTTACGTACTACGCCAAACAGCTCCACCGGCTACACACCGTTCTTCATGGTGCATGGAGCCGAAGCCGTGCTACCAGCCGAAGTACGCCACCAGGCCCCCCGGGTCGTCGCTTACAGCAAAGCCGAATCCATGGATGCACTCGAAGACGCCGTCGACACACTCAACAAAGCAAGAGACATAGCAGTAGCTCGATCAGCGGTGTACCAGCAGAGTCTCCGCAACTACCACAGCAGCCGGCTGCGCCCAAGGTCCTTCGTCGAAGGAGACCTCGTCTTGTGACTCAAGCAAGAGCGACCGAAGAAATTCGAGTCACCATAGAAAGGACCCTACATCATCACCGAGGTCATCCCAGGTGGCGACTATCGCCTCAAGCATGTGGAGTCTGGAGTCGCATACTCCAACCCATGGAACATCGCGCACTTGTGATGATTCTATCCCTAGCTACCTACCCCTTTACTTTCAATAAGGCTTTTCAGCCAAGGCTATTCAGCCGAACAATGTACTTCCTCCATTACGATATAAATAAAGCTAAGTGTCTCGCCCCAAAATTTCGTTTCGCTATTTGCAACTTTACTTTATACTACAAACGCACTCGGGGGCTCCCCCCACCTCACGATTTCATCGACTGAGAATCACACGTGTACACCCTGAGTAGCTGACAACGTCAGGCAAACGAAAAGGACACGCACCCAATCAAAGCACTGCGTGCTCAAACAACAAACAAACCTTTATAACAAAGGGCACAACACGCCCAGTCGAAATATACAAATTTTACATCTATCTCTTTTACAGGTACTACCTATTCTGGAGAATAACTTGAGCACGCTGCTCAAACAAATCTACGACTTATTCGGCATACTGCCTTACAGCCGCATAATGCGGACGCATATCCCACTCGCCACCATTCGACCGAAGAGGTGGCCCAGATGCTACAACAGACAGATCTACATCAGGACGATGCAGCCTAACAAGGGACAACGCAGCCTTCACCCCTGCGACGAGTTGCTGCCTCACCAATTCCTGGACACGGGTCACGCTCCGAAATCTAGACAGAAGACCGGACAGGATTGTTGGCACAGCATCCAGGGGAAACATCACATGCGTAAGCAAGCGAGCGAAATGCGCGCACTGGCACCCGCGATACTTGGTGAACGCGATCCTGCACCGTTGCCAGAGCCATGGCACGGTCACGATCCATCCAGAAGAAGCCGCCAACTTCCATGTCTTGTTGAGTCAAGCAATTGACTCGAACAGCGACACGCTCCTTCTCCTCCCTCGGAGCAAGGTTAGCACCTGCGACACTCGCACAAAATAAGACGCAAGACCAGCAGGCGCATCCGAAAAACTGAGCTGCAGCTCGAAACAAAGAACAACTTACATTGAAGCTGCTTAGACAGCCGAAGCAGTTCCGCCATCAAGTACTCCTCTCTGGCCGCACCGCGATCTTCCTTGGACTTCCAAACATCAGCGTGACCACGCACCCCAAGCAACTCCCTCTCAAGACTATGAACACGGTCTCGAAGAAAAGCAAGTTGTGAGGAATCATCCAAAGATGGCCGCAGTCGAGCTGCAGGCGAGGTGTCAATGAGGTCAGCACCCGAAGGAACCTAGAACAACAGAAAAGCAAAGGACATAAACATTCAGACAGAGCAGAGCACAACTCAGCAAAATTCATTAAGCATATAAAGGCCACTACGTGGCACAATGATTTTGTTCCTCAACATAGTTACAGCAAAAGAAGACTACAAACTATCCTATAGCTACAACGCCTAAGATGCGGCACCCTGAGTAGCCTCAGAGCCGGACTGCCTCGCTTTGGCTTCCCCCTGTTGCCGCAGCGCATACTCGGATAGCAGATCAATGATCTTCGTCCCATATCGCTTGCAGCGAGCAGAATAGGTAGCAAAAGCTACCTCGGATCCATCCGCGGTCGTAAGCATCTGGGAGGTGATCTGGGGAAGGTCCAGCTCCGCTCCAGCCGCCAAGGCCATCGCCAGCCCGACGGACGCGCCGATGCCCTTCTGCTTGCGCTTGTACACCGCAGGCGCTTCGGCGGACAATGCCTCCGCCAAGGCGTCAACATCATCGAGGGCCGCGCCCTTGGGGACAAGCTCCTTGTAGAAGCGGCCAAGGATCTCCTTGGCCTTGGCAAGTGAGCTGACGACGGTGCTGCAGCGATCTTCGACCGTTGCAGTAGCATCATCTAGAGCACTCCCGTGCTCCAGAGCACCGCGGTCAAACTCGATGCCCGCGGCATCTGAGACAATAAAGAAAAGGAATGAAGAAAGCACCCAGGAAAAAGACAAGAAAAACAAGAAAGTGAAAGCAAAGATGCTCACCCGAAACAGCCTTGGCAGCCGTCATGAGCTTGCCGGCCACCTCTCTTTCACGCGCGACCGCAGCAGTCGCAAGCTGCTCCTCGCGGTCCGTGGCCTCCTGCTGCAGGCGCTCCTTAGCCTCGGCCGCAGTAGCCAGCTCCAGCTCGAGGCGCTCCTTCGCACCAAGGGCGACCTTGGCCTTCTTCTCCGCTTGACCAAGGCTCTTCTTGAGAGCATCAATCTCACGAAGGGAAGTGTTATGCTCCTCTGCACCCAAATAATACAAGCGTCAGACAACAGGACATGAATGCACGAAGAAGAAAACATCAAAGGCATCACGGTACCTTGAAGATGCTTGAGGCTGGCCTCCAGCACTAGGTGCTCCTGCACCAGTCGCCTGGCATCCTGCACAAAAGGCTGCAGGAAGAAGACCTACTAGTCAGAAAAAGGACTTGGGGGCTACGCCTAACAGGAGAAAGCAGAAGAAAAAGACTCACACGAAAACGCTCGGGGGCTCCCCCGAGACTCGAAGAACAAAAGAAGAAAACTCTTTTACACACGCTCGGGGGCTCCCCCCATGGCAGAAGACTTACATGATCCAACGGCGATGCCGAAGGCCCGCTTGCGAAATCCTGAGGCGCAACCACCTGCACCTCCTGCAGAGGAGGGTTCGGAGCGGCGCCCCCCGAAGTTGCCACCGTCTGAGGAGGAGGAGACGCGACTTTCGACTCTCCCATCATCTCCCGAGCACCATCGCTGGAGGAGTCGTGGGAGGAATGCCTGCACACGAAATAATTATCACAAGCACAAAAGTCAACAACAAAAAGACAGCAGTATAAAAGAAACTTACGAGTCCAGTGAGCTCAGGTCGAAGACAGGAGGAGTCCTTCGGGCTCTTTTCTCCCTCTTCTTCTCTTCTTTCTTCTCTTCCTTCTTTTCTTCCTTCTTCCGCTTCGCTGGCAGGTGCAGCGCTACAGCCCGCACAGGAATGGCAGGAATAGGAGAGGAAGAGCCTCCATGCCCGTCACTGTGACTCTCAAGGCACAGAGGGTTCCTAGGAGTCGGAGGAGTCGAGGCATCCGAAGACTCGCTGGAGCTCCGCGATCGTTTGCGCGTGTGGTCCTCACTCGACTCGTTGGCATCTTCCGTCGGAGATCGCGCCGACGGCAGCTCAGACATGGAATCCACCAAATCAGTGTCCGGGGCATCCGGATATACTTCGGGTTATGGAGGCGACATACCCGGCACTTTGAAGCTCTGCACAAGAGAAGAAAAATTTATCTGAAAACAAATACAAAACAATGGAGTTGAAAAATAGCGCCACGCGCACGGATCTACACCCGTGGAACAGGATGCGAAGAAGAAAACAGAGGAGTCATCGAATTCCCCGGGATTTTCTCTCCGGCCTTGAACTTCAGCAGCAAGCGAAGGGCCCTGTCAAGATCTCCCTCGGAGATTTTCTCAGCCGAAACCCTCATCGGATCACAGCGCCCAGCATAAAGGAACATTGGGTGCACCCTAGCCTAGAGTGGCTGCACCCGACGCTCGAGGAAGGTGCAGATGATATCCACACCATTCACTTCCTTCTCCGGAATCAACTGGAGATCCTCCACCCGACGATATAGCGCCTCTATCTCCGCCACCTCGCCATCCAAGATCTTGTTTTTCCAAGACCTTTTTGGCTCAATCTTCTGGGAGGGGTCGAAAGGAACAAGACCAAAATCTTGCCCAGGCACTACGGAGTCACGGATATAAAACCATCGCCTCCGCCAGTACTGGACATATTCGGACATCGAAAAAGAAAAGAAAAGCAGATTGGGCTTGAGAGAGATGATGCAACCCCCAATGGGATAAACAACATCCGAACCAGATTGCCTCTTCACGGAATAAAGTTTCCGGAAGAGGCCAAAGTCTTGACTTCGATGCCCAGACCAAGCGAAAGTGATGAAACAAGCAATGTGAAGAAGAGAATTGGGCGAAAGATGATGCAGCTGGATGCCATAGAGAAAGAGCAGCCCACGAAGGAAGTCGTGGACTGTGAAGGAAAACCCACGAATAACGAAGGCAAGAAACATAACCCGATACCCAGCGGGGGAATGGGGGATTACCACGTTGCCGGGGAGTCTGACGACCTCCTTATCCTGCGGGATCAAGCCCCGCTCGTGAAGCTTGCGGAGGTCACTCTCCCGCGTCTCTGATCGCTGCCAACCACCATCGGTGACACGGGTAGTGGTGGTGCCTTTACCTCCGGCGGCGCTGGTACCAACCGCAGATGATGATTTCTTCGGTTTCCCCATCGTGCTACGACGACGCCGGCGGTGAGAGCGCAGAAGGGAAGAGGGAAATGTGGAAAGATATTCCAGCGCGCAGCAAGAACTCCTAGAGCACAAGGATGCAGTGAAAACAAGAATCAATGTGGTGAAAACAAACTGCAGCTTTCTCCAATGATTATAACTGCGAAGACGATGCACGACAACTGTCCATCAAGGAGACCTAACGCCAACGGAAGATCTGGCCATACACGTGTCAGCATCACAACGAACTGTCGTTACCACGCCGTACACTACGCGCGGAAATCTAGGCAACGCCGTAATTATCTCCACGCCGCGCGTTACCGGACAATTCAAGGTCAGCAAGTGGGACCCACGTTCGTTCAGTCAATTCATCTCTGGCACAGCGGATGCTTGAGGTCATTGATCGTCAGCACTGATGTCATCAAAAGCTATACTAGCAACAACTACAATTTCTTCGGCTTCGAAGCTAAGAGTACTCACTCGAATCTACGTTTCTACTAAATACTCGGGGGCTACTCCTATTAGGAGCGCTGGTCGCGCACCCGAAAGATGGATAACGAACTATTACTTCGAGTCCTACGTCGAGTCTACGACTCCACTACGGATTCGGGGGCTACTCCCATAGGGAGGATGGATTTAAGCATCCGAAATTTTTTGTGTCCTACGAACTTAACACTAAACAAATGCCTGAATAAAAGTCTCCGCTCAAGTCTACGACTCGAACAGACACTCAGGGGCTACTCCCATAGGGAGCGCTGGTCGCGCACCCTATGAATTCTTCGACTGCGATCTTTCAGATTAAGCACGCAAAAACTTTTCGGCAACTCTTCCCCAACAAGATGCTAAGTGAGCAACGTTCTCCTTGGCCACCCGAAACACCTCCGCGGTGATAAATGTTCGGATGCTGTGTCTGCGACACAAAGATAAGACCTACAGATATCATCTGATGGCCTGGCAACGCACACGACTGCGCTCTGCTAGTATAAACCCGTGCCAGCAGGCGCGATGAAAATCCTGACGGACGCGTTGGGTACATGAATTAAAATCACTGGAATTCCACTCCTGTAAGTCCTCCGCGGCCTGAGTCGAATTACGCCAGCATATGTTCCAGGTCCGAGTTGAGGGACTCGAACTTGAAGAAGATCGTGTTGTTTCGTCCTAAGACAGTTAACTGACCCCGATCCGTCGGGTGAGTCAGGCACACGTATCAACAATCCAAGCACATGAACTACTGAAATACATAGTTGTACCCGAAGGTTTGAAGAGTCCTCAGCCGAATCTATGATTCGATTGATCACTCGGGGGCTACTGACATGGTTATACCCTACGGGTACATAGTCTCAGCATACCTGGTCCAGCCCAAGGAAGGCCCACGGCAGAAGTACGCCGGCCCATGAAGATTTTCGGGTGGACAAGGCCCATGACGCCTTCGGATCCTTGGAGAGCAAGACTAGCGTAGATAGGAAATTCAAAGGGGTAAAACCCTAGAACTTGTAACCGACTAGGTCTATGCCCGGGACCTGCCTGAGTCTATATAAAGGCTAGGAGGGCACGACCTAGATCTCTTGACTCATACTCTCGCATACACGCCTCCACGCCAGATTGCATCTGCGCACCCCTGTAACCTTCGGTTCTGCCATAATCAAGAGCAGACAAGCAGGAGTAGGGTTTTCCCTCCGGGGGCCTGAACCTGGGTAAACCTTGTGTCCCCGTGTTGCTTGTTTGCTAACCGTTCCACGATCTCCAGCATCCCCATCTTCTCCAAAACCCAAGTCCATAACAATGGGCATTGATGAGATCAAACCTCGTCAACTACTTGTTGGATTGAAGATTTTCAATAGTAGAATAGTGGGTATAATCAAGCAAGGATATAAGAAGACTATGAAATGATTTAATATCAAACTCATTGGATTCATCCATGAGTTTAGAAGAATGATATATGAATAAGAAGATTTTAATGAGTAAATCTCATCATACTAACCATGAGGATGGATAGGAAGAAGTATTATATCTAGGAAAGGAATTCCTTAATTAGAAATCCAGGATT
Organism: Avena longiglumis; assembly: GCA_030063025.1. NCBI lineage: Eukaryota > Viridiplantae > Streptophyta > Magnoliopsida > Poales > Poaceae > Avena > Avena longiglumis. Next base: position 476,715,522 of record CP125977.1, read on the forward strand.
GTGAAATATAATTATATGTTATAAACTACTCTTCTATTTATTCTTGGTAAACAATCAATTCTAAATCCCAAACCAAGTAGAATATCCATTTCATGTTATTGTTCTATCATCTTATGTCCATATCACTTCATAGGAATATTTTCCTATAGCAAATCCTATAAGCATATCTTTACCAATTCCTTTCTATAAAACATTCTAATTATAACTTTCTATTATAAAAGGTGATGTCATCAAATATCACAAACATAAGACAATATGCTTAGTTATTAATTATTTACTCATATCCATAAAGGAATCTAAGTATATTAAAAACCCTAAACCCTAGGGTAAATATTCATAATTCAAAACCTTAAACTTCTTTGTTTATCACAATAGAATATATATACATTGCCATTTTCCAAATTAATGGGAGTAGTAATAACCATATCAATGTCTTTTATATTTCATGCATTAAATAATGGTATAGGATCATTATACATATAAAAGTTTCTATTCAAACTATGAGCCAACTAGAGTTAAGTTTATAAACAAATAAGAATATATCATTTAGAAATCCATAACTAAAGGAGGAGAGTAAAATAGTAAGAAAAGTTTCTACAAATTATTAAAAGGAGTTCATATAGAGCAAATAAAAGAAATATAAAAACATTATATAATAAAAGTTCACAAATGATACCAAATATATTTTAGTATTATTGCAAATATCCAGCAAATAAATCCTACAAAGAAAGGTTCAAAATATAAATCAAATTCAACTCTGAATAGGAAAACAGAAAATAGAAAAAAGGTAAAACAAATAAAAACATTACCTGGCCGTGGCCCAACACCCCTATACTTATCTAACGCCATATGCAGCCCACAAAAGCCCAGCACCGAGCCCAGCTCGTTTCCATCTATGACTGACGAGTGGGGTCAGGAAAGAACCGCGGGTTGAGCTGAAAGAATCGCCAGGGTGTTATCCGCAAAATAGCCCGTCGTCGTCATCCTCACGCACACAGACAACTTGCTGGAGGAGCTTGCCGCCGCCCGATGCCGTCATCGTCGTCTTTGCGCCAAGATCAACACCGCCGTCGCCAGGATAGGATAAGGAGGCCACAGCGAAAACCCTGCTCGTCCTCATCCTCAATCTCGCTCTCCAGACTCACTTCCTTTCCTCACCCGAAAACCTAGCTCGTCGGAGTTCATCATTCTAGTCAACTCCGACCATCCCTCGCCTCGTGGTAGCCACCGTTGGATGCGCCGTCGTGGACTGAACCATCTAGGACCAAGCACAGAGGCCCGCTCGCCGGGAATCATGTGAAATCGAGCATTCCTTTTCCTCGGTCGCCGTGGCCATTACCGTCGATTCGCCGTCGTCACGCCTCCCCAAGCCTCCTTGACCGCTCTATCGTCATCAGGGTAAGCTTACGCATCTCTGGACCCTAATTTCGCTTGCTAAATCTCACCGTAGGGCTAGTTTCGTTGAGCACCACCACTGGCCGCCACAGAAGCTCATCGACGATAACCCTCCGATGACCAATAGATAGCGGCGCCACCATCAATAGGATTGCCTCAATCTCCTCTATCCAACGAACCTAGCCACAGCCCCGCGCTTGCACCAGATCGAACGATTGATCCTCAACCAGTGAGGATCAACTCGAGTGACATCATGCTCACCTCAGGATCGAACCACGTCAGCTAGTTTGACTAGTCTTGCCTCGCGTGGCTGATGACATGGCCTTGGGCCCATGTGTCATCGACTGAGAGTAGAGAGAGGGTGAGTAACAAATACATTTTCTAAACCTGAGGCTGAGGTGGACAATGGCCCACGGGTCAGTGACTGAGGCTAGATTTGAGTGCGGTGTAAAAAAAGTATTTCCTGTTTAAGAAATAATAAAATGTTATAAACTCAATTATTGATATTCCAGAAAACAAATAAATGATTAAACCTTGTTTAATTAATAACTTTTGATTTATAATTCAGAAAAATATGTATAATATATGAAAATTTGTAGAAAATAAAATCTACAACTTAAACTTAATATCCAATATTATTATGATAATTATTGAAATAAATATTATTTAATAAAGGTTTAAAAGTAATAAAACTTTAAAAATTCATATTCCAATAATGGTAAATATTAAAAATATGAATAAAATATATAAAAAATAGAAAAATAAAGACTATAATTTAAACTATAATCATGCATTATTATTTCGTTTACTTAAATATTTATTATTAATTAAGTATTTTAAAGGTATTAAGTCTTATAAAAATCATATCTTATTATTTTTAAATCATAAAAATAAATATAATATACCAAAATGATCACAAAAAGAATATCTACATGTTAAAAATATAATATTCCACTTTTGAGTTAATTAAAAATTCAAATATTTTAATAACTCAAATTTAAACTTATTTAGCTAGTTTAAAAAATTCATATAAGGATAAATAACAATTATTAATATTTCTAAGTTAGTCAATTAAGTTTAATAAATATTATTAGTCCCGAGTATTAATAATATAAGCCATAATGGTTTAAAGTACTGCAAATACCTTATTATTAAATTATCTTTAACCTTAAGTGAAGATTATATTCTAAAAAGATTCCTATACATAATAAAACCTTAAAGAATAACTTGTGAATAAATCAGATCCTTTCTACCTATGCTAGCCACCAAATTACAAAAACTACCACGACACTATAGAAAGTTCATAAGTAGTTAAGCAATATTATATCTTGGTTTATAAACTATAATCACTCATCAATGAAAGATAAATAATACTACTCCATTATAGAATCAAACAACCACTACACCAAGTAAAAGAATAACCATTATTAAATAACCTAAAGGAAACATTCCAGATACACAAGATACAAATGTTATAAGCATTATACTTTCAAAAACTATCTATATTTTAAAGTTAACTTTAGTATATAAGAATCTAAATATAACACTATAAACATTGTTATACATTTTATAGTTAACTCTGGTCTGAAGTAGTTAAGTTATAAAAACAACTCAAACTCAAATCATTCGAGCAAGCATAAATAACATCGACCAAACTCTATTAACCACAAAGCTTGTTTAGACCTTAGAAGAGAAACTTTTTCTTCGAACGTTATTCTTTTTGCCACTTCAAACAAGAACTCTTGTATAAGCAATCTTGACTAGCATTTCATAGGTGTATATTTTATTGCTACATAAATATGTGTTGCTCACACACACACTCACAAGCCCTACTAGAAGCACAAATGTTAAACTTATGTAAAAGGACCACATATTTTAAAGTAACCATTTCGAAATCCAAACCCTAGGACAACGTTATTCCCGGGATTTGCGTTTAGAACATGCATCACATTACTTATGCATAAAAGCATATTGATTCTTTAAACATTAGTCCTTACCGGACCAATGATGTTGATTTCAGATTTTGGATCTTATACTGACTCGAAGACCGTGAGTGCATAATCTTGCAACCATAAAAGGCAAGTTCACACTTGCTCATGTCCTTTGTTTATTTTCTGTAAAGTATTTTACAAATCCAGTGTTGTTATCACCTGCATTTGAAAAAGGTCTAAAAACATTATTTTCGATAATAGCGTGAACTATTGGTTACTGATCCAGGGTGATCAGCTAATCTATTAAATCTGACAGTTGGGATACCACTGTTCAGAACTATATCACCTAGGACTTAACAAACAATGTCGCCAGTGATTCTTGCGCCGTATATTACGCGTTGACCATGAGATTTGGAATGGGACGGATAAGTCAGTGGTATCTTCTTCCTCTCGCATGAATCTGGATGTGCAGGTCGTGGCTATTACCCCCGTAGTGTGCATATTAATTGGTAATTCATAGAGGATATGCAACATATGGGTGGGAACCCTCATCGTCCCACGATAGTTCTGACATCTAACGGTTTGTACAAACCATTGTCGTAATCCTTTATGTGGGCATGGTGTACACCAAGGAGGCATGCGAGGTCGCGAAGGGGACAGTTATTGGATTGGATCATCTTATGGCCCCCACATCATGGAATTGTGGACGAGAATAAGCTGCCCAGTTGTGCAACAAAGAGTTGATCTCTCATGGGTAAAGTGACGCGCCTCTGCAGAGTGTAAGAACTGTAACTTGTTACTCCCTGTTCCGGGAAGGAGCTGAGAACGCGGCGGGAAAGGAACTCCATGAAAGTTCTGGTAAACCCGTGAAGGCTGACGAACATAGATTTTCAGAATAAAAGCAACCTTTGAAGAAATGTTTATGAAAACTTGCATTGCCTACGACCTACGGTCTGTGGCTGTAGTTGCAGTGCATTAAACACTCTTTTTCTAGTGAATTTGCTGAGTACGCTCGTACTCAAAGTATCTTCTTAACCCTTGCTAGAGTCTGAAGCCATGAAGACGATGTCTACATTAGGTTATGCTCCAGGATTCATCAAACGAAGCTAAGGTTCTTCAAAGACAAGGAAGTCGACAAATACCTCAACTCAAGTGAAGACGAAGTTACTGATGAGATAGGAATATAATCTATAGCCAAAGAACCTAATTCTATAGTGTATTGCGATAGCAGCAATGCCAATTCCTTAATTAAAATACTAATCCTAAGAGTGTAATAGTCTTGCGTTGTTTATTTTTGATTCTTCTCCGTAAGAAGTTCTTTCTCTCTCTTTAACCTAGAATGTTCTCTAGATCTTGTGTAAAAAGTGAGTTGTAACCTCTAGCCATGTATTGGACCCACTATGTTTCTTTTGTGCCATTCTGAGGGATGTAATACTAGTGAACGGTGTTTCATTGGTGTTATGTCAACGACTATAGTATACTACATCATGCAGTGGTATGATGTGTCACCGCAGAGGTGGATCAGGTGGATAGCAAGGTCAAGGCCAAGCTACCAGGAACCAAAAGGAGGATAGCAAGATCAAGGACAAGTACCAGAAGCTGGAAGCAGTAGGAACAACAACAGGAGAAGGACCAGATCAAGCCAGCCAGATCAGGCCACAAGATCAACAAGTTACAACCACAACAACAACCCACTATTGTGGTGAGTTATATAAAACCATCACATGATATGTTATCATATCAATATAAAAGATTCATGCGTTGTTTTATATTTAACTTTTCAGTATTCATCCAAGTGGGATGAATCCATCCTAGAAGATTTTTGAATAATAAAGTCATAGCTACAAGATAACCATACAAGTAAAACCAGGATCTCAGACCAACATCACTGATCCTGGATACAAAAGCCAAATCTTATACTCCAATATAGTCAAAGTCAAGATTATGAAATCTAGGCACATCTCTTAAAAAGAGTAGCACCTCAGAATCCATAAATCTTACGGATCCATGCAAAACCATTAGCACACCCATTATTTTCCCAACTAGGACTCAAGAATTAGCAGCTGGTATTACTACCACAAAATTTCTATCAGGGACAACCATTAGGAAACTAGTTCCTATGCCTCAGACCAACATCATAGGCAGGGTGATTAAAAGAAGCTTTCATCTTATCCTTGCCAGTACTAATTTCAAGCACTGACAGATCTAAGCTCAGTAATAGGACCCAACTACTTGTGTGCCATTTTATGATGGTATAACAAGGACAAATCCTAATAAGCCAACCACAATCATTACTTAGCTTTCACAAATAAGAAAGGGGCAAGCCACTAAATATCATTTTCGTGGAATCAAATGCCAGGAATCAACATCAAGCTCATTTATACATCTACAGAACATCACTAATCTGTAATGATTAAATTCATCAGATATCGAGATACAAGCCAACAATTACGATGCAAGAACAATCAACGATGTAACTAATGTCAATACTAACATTTTGATAGTAGAAAGCTCTCAGGTCAACAATATTCACAAATAATGATTCCATAGAAGCACTATCATTTGAATCATATCAAATTACCATTGGAATAAGTCTGATAAGCCACTAGCATCACCAAAGCCAACTATAAGCAGTACTCCACATCAAACAGTCATTCATCATGCTCAAGGATCATCATCACTAGATCCAAATCATCATATATATTATCAACAGAGGATATGAACCCTAATCAGGATAAGAACCCTAATCAGGATATGAAACCTAATCAGAACATGGACACTAGGCAGGGGTAACCACTAGAAACAAATTGGACAGAGTGGCAGAGTATAGAGCACGAGTGGGAAGAGGAAACAAACTTACTAGGGGTTGCTGTTGTGGACGAGAAAAGGAAGTAGAGGGTGTCGACGAGCACGATAGCACGGGGAGCACCCCACGGGGGCGCTGTAACCCACACCACGCCGAGGCGGCGACCATAGCCACACTTGAGGGCTAGCAACACCACCACAAAGACCACAGGGCGGGCGGCGGCAAAGACCACCACAAACCCTAGATTTGGGGCCAGAGTATGGCCAGTGAGGCCCTGTGTCCAAATTGAGGTGGACTGGAAGGAGGAGCGTGGTCAACAACCTCGTCCTGCACCACGACAACGGCTAGGGAGGACCACAACGGCGGCGCCATCGACCACGGGGTCAAGGAGGAGAAGAGGAGAGGTCGAGAGAGAGAGAGGTCGAGAGAGAGAGAGAGAGAGAGAGAGAGAGAGAGAATGGGTGGGCCGATAGGGCCAGAACCCTTCGGGGAGCCTTTTGGTTCTGCCCACTTGGGCCAGAATGTCCCAATAAGCCCAACAAGGCCAGCCCAATCACCCAAGGAAAATTTTAATAATTAAGAAAAAACCAAAATGCCCTTGAATTTAAATAAATTCTAGAAAATCAAATAAAAATCCAAAAATTATAAATAAAATAGTCTTGGATTCACAATAATTCAATATATCTAAATAAATTAAGAAATAAAATTTTAGGCATATAATTTTAATTAAGAATTTTGTAATATATTCCTTATGGAATTTTATAAAATTAATGAAAGATGATAAAAATAAATAAAAATCACTTTCATTCTATATTAATATTGTAGTATTTTAGAAAAATACTAAATAAATATTTAATATCATTTTTCTATTTAAATGATAATTCATAAAGAAATTATTAAATAAATAAAAATTCAAATAAAATGAAATAAAATAAAAGAATACAATATTCAATAAATATTTAAAAAATTAGTATTTATAAATTCTTTATTACTAAAAAGAATTTTTGTAATTTAAATAATGGGAATAATGTACAAAAATAAATAATGCATTACATTAGCATAATCACATTTTGCTTCTTTAAATATTGTCCTTACGGGGCAATAATGATGTTTTGTAGACATAGAAGCTCAAGGTCCAGTGCAAGCATCCGACTTCACTACCTTGCAATCACAAGGCAAGTTCATCACTTGCTCATGTCCTTTGAAGACTCTCTATCAAACTATTTGCAAATTGTGCGTTATCATCTATATTTTAGAAAAAGAAAATATTATTTTAAAAAATATCTTAGTATCGTCCTAAGTGATGATATGATGGAGCAATAGAACTTAGGTTTATATTTGTAATAATGATGAACAATTAGGGATTAATAACCCATGACATCAGTGATTCTAGCGCCGTATATTACGCGTTAAGCATGAGATTTGGAATGGGACGGAGAAGTCAACTGTATCCTTTTCCTATCGTATGGAGGCAAGACGACCTTAACGTGACGTTGTGATTCCTTGTGTGGATCCAACATATGGGTGGGCACCCTTATGCCCCACACTTTTGGTGTCTAGATTATCTATGAATGGTGTTTAGGGATATAGTCCATTTAAATGGTACTCGTCCGGGCATCACTAGGTCATAGAGTCTTCGAGAACTCATTAGGGTTTTAGCCTGCCCGAAAGGGGGATTAACGGAGGTGAGCCGGCCCCAAAGGATCATGCAGACATATGAGGTCGCGGAGAGGGCAGTGATTGGCTTGGACCAACTACTGGGCCCCACGACATGGAATTGTGGACGGGAAAGTATGCCTGATTGTGCAACAAGGAAGTTGATCTCTCATGGGTAAAGTAACGCATATCTACATAGTGTAAGAACTGTAACTTGTTACTCCCTATTCCGGGGTGGTAGTTAGAGCATCAAACTTCCCACCTTGCATATAATGAACTTGCTGGGTAACGCGGTTACTCACCCTTTACTTTGCTCTGAGGATCCCGAAGAGACTCCAATGTATGCAACTGAGAGCCAAGAGGAGGTCTTCTATGAAGAGCCCAACTTGTATGGAGCCGTAGAAGGGGAGGACTACGATATCGTCTACGTAGGAGAGTACCAAGAGTCCGAATAATTACTATAGTTCTAGGAGCCACTTGAGACAATGCGGTGACCCAGCATACCACTGCATGTGTAGTACACTATAGTCGTTGACATGACATCCACAGAACACTGTTCCGTAAATATCACATCCCTCAGAGTGGTACAACAAAAACATTGCGGGTCCATATTACAAACATACACACGTTATTATTATTACAATACCGGAAGTTCAAGACTTCCCAAAGATTCAACCTACAAACCAAAATATAAGTGTTTCAACGGAAGGTTCAAATTTAAAACTTAAACTCCAAATTGAGCTCAACAACTTATTTCTATATATTATTCATGTTGCTCGGCTCAAGTGGCTACTAGAACTATAGTAATTATTCAGACTCTTGGAACTCTCCTCCGTAGATGATGTCATAGTCCTCCCCTTCTGCGGCTCCATACAAGTTGGGATCTTCATAGAAGACCTCCTCTTGACTCTTAAGATGCATACATTGGAGTATCTTCGGGATTCTCAGAGTCTAAGTAAGGATTCAAAGGAAAGGATGAGTAACAGTGTTACCTAGCAAATTAATTATATGCAAGGTAGGAAGTTTGATGCTCTATCTACCACCTCGGACTATCAGTCTTTGGCACTATGCAATTTTTCATAAATCTTTCTTCAAAGGTTGATTTTATTATAAAAAAAATCTATGACCATCAGCCTTCACAGGTTGACTAGAACTTTCATGGAGTTCCTTTCCTGCCGCGTTCGTAGATCCTTCCCGGAACAGGGAGTAACAAGTTACAATTCTTACACTCTGCATAGGTGCGTTACTTTTGCCATGAGATATCAACTCCTTGTTGCACAATCGGGCGTACTTTCCCGTCCACAATTCCATGATGTGGGGACCAGTAGTTGGTCCAAGCTAATCACTGCCCTCTCCGCGACCTCATATGTCTGCATGATCCTTTGGGGCTGGCTCACCTTTGTTAAGCCCCCTTTCGGACAGGCTAAAACCCTGATGAGTTCTCGAAGACTCTATGACCTAGTGATGCCCGGAATAGTACCATTCACATGGACTATATCCCTAAACACCATTCATACATAATATAGACACCAAAAGTGTGGGGCGTAAGGGTGACCACCCATATGTTGGATCCGCACAAGGAATCACAACGTCACGTTAAGTTCGTCTTGCCTCCATACAAGAGGAAAAGGATACAGCTGACTTCTCCGTCCCATTCCAAATATCATGGATAACTCGTAATATACGGCGCTATAATCACTGATGTCATGGGTTATTAATCCCTAATTGTCCATAATTATTGCAATTAGAACCCTAAGTTCTATTGCTCCATCATATCATCACTTAGGATGATATCTAAGATTTACTATCTTGAGAAAATAATGTTTTCTTTTTCTAGAATATAGATGATAACACACAATTCACAAATACTTTGATAAAGACTCTTCAAAGGACATGAGCAAGTGATGAACTTGCCTTGTGATTGCAAGGTAGTGAAGTCTGATGCTTGCACTGGACCTTAAGCTTCTATGTCTACAAAAAACATCATTATTGCCTAGTAAGGACAATATTTAAAGAAGCAAAATGATTATGCAAAGTAATGTAATGCATCATTTAACTTTATATGTATCCCCCCCATTATTTTAAAAAATACCTTTTTAATAATTAAGTATTTATAAATATTAATTTCTTTAATATTTACTGAATATTGTATTCTTTTATTTTATTTCATTTTTATTTGCATTTTATTTAATTAATAATTCATTTAAGAATTATCATTAAATACCAAAAATTGGTATTTAATATTTGTTTAGTATTTTTCTGAAATACTACAATATTAATATATAATGAAAGTGATATTTATTTATTTTTATCATCTTTCAATAATTTTGTAAAATTCCATAAGGAATAAATATAGTACAAAATTCTTAATAAAATTTATATGTCTAAAATTTTATTTATTAATTTTTTTGGATAGATTGGATTATTGTGAATCCAAAAATATTTTATTTATAATTTTTGGAGTTTTTTTATTTTCTAGAATTTATTTAAATTTAGGGGCATTTTGGCCTTTTTCCATTTGTTAAAACGGGCTCTAAATGATTTGGGCTGACTGTTTGGGTTTATTGGGCCCTTGTGGCCCAGTAGGGCAGAGCCAAAACGATACCCCAAAGGGTCCTGGCCTAATCCAGCCCAACATTCGCTGTCTCTCTCTCGAGCTCACCTCTCTTCTTCTCCTCCCCCGACCTCGTGGTCAGTGGTGTCACCGCCGGCGATTCACGCCGCCGTGGACCTCCCTGACCACCGCCGTGGTGCAGGACGAGGTTGTCGGCCCCGCTCTACCCTCCTGTCCAATTCGATTTGGACCTGGAGTCTTCGTGTGGCCAGACTGGCTCCATCCCGAACCCTAGGGTTTGGGGTGATGTTGGCGCTGTCGCCACCGCCGTTGCTGTGTGCTGTGGTGGTGCTCCTCGCCTCCAGGCGTGGCTGTGGTCACCGACTCGGCGTGGTGTGGGTCACAGCGCCCCCTTGGGGGTGCTCCCCGTGTCGTCGTGCTCATCGTCGACCCTCTGCTTCCACTTCTAATCTACAGCGAGGACCACAGGTGAGTTGGTCCTTGGAGTATCACATGTGCCTCTACCTTCTTTGAGTTCATACGTGTGTAACTAGTGGCCATTCCTCATTAGGGTTCATCTTGGTTCTAGGGTTCTTCCCTGGTTCTCGGATTCATTCATCTTTGTGCTTGTAAGATGAGGATTTGATCTAGTAGTGATGCCTAGTGAAGATTGTGCTCACTACACTTCAATGCTTTTGGTCATGTCTTAAGTATCTGGTGATATTCTTGACCTGATGCTATTGTTGATCTGATGCTAGTGGTTCAGTAGTGTTGCCCCTAATTGGTGATAAAGCTTGGTTAATTTGATGGTGTGACTATGAAGCTTGATTGGTTAGGTTGATGCTTAGTGTGTCTCTCTACTGTCAGTACTCTAGTACTGATAATAGCACTGTAAGTGGTGATTTACTACACTAGTAAAGATTGGCTTGTGAATTAATGTGCAGATTGAGGTTACTTGGTTTCTTTTAGTAACACCTTGCACATATACACTTGATCCTGATTCCTGGTTATTCTTTCCAGGAAAATGATAGTTATTGTCTTATTGATTTATTTATGGAAGCTAAGAGATTGTTGGCTTGTTTTTAGATTTGATTCTTGTGACACCATCCTAGGATGGCACGCAAGTGGTGATTCTATTACTGGGCTTTACTATGGCAATGCCTAAGATTGGATATCTGTTAAAGATAAATTATAAGCTTCTTTCTTTTAAAGATCAATGCCTATGATGCTGGTCTGAGGCTTAGGAATTAAATTCCTATCCTACTGTCCCTCATAGATATGGTTAAGTGTCAAGGTTGTTCACTGGATCTTGGATCCTGGTTGGCTAAAATGATTTGTTTGCTTATAGATTAATGTTGGTGCATGTAGTTTTATGAAATATGTGGTGCTACTTCATTAGGAGATGTGCCCAGATTTCATAAGATATATGAGAACATTTTGGAATAGATATGAGTTGTTAATAATCACCAGGATCTATGATGCTGGTCTGAGATCCTGGTGGATTTGGTAGAGTTTACTATTGGCCTTAAATTTAAAATTTCCTCTATGATAGGTTCACCCCACTTGGGTGATCACTGAGAGGTTTAATTTGTAAAAAAACACATGCTTTTCTGTAATATATTGAACAGAATATGTGGATGCTTTATGATGCTCACCACACTTGGGTGTTGTTGTTGCAAGTTGTTGATCTTGTGACTAGCTTGATCTGGTGCTTCTCCTGATACTTCCAGCTCCTGCACTTGTCCTTGATCTAGCTCTCCACCTCCTGGTCCTGGTAGCTTGATCTTGTCCTTGCTCTCCACCTGATCTACCCCCTCCTTATGTCACCATCTTGGTGAGATGATCCAGGGTTTGGTTGGTGTGATCTGGTTTGGCTTTTCTAAACTGAGTGTGTTCTTGGTGTGTAAGAACAGAGAAATGATGTGGGGATGCCTCCCACGGCTGTGTTGATGGTTTTGTGTGATTGAGCTGTTGCTGTGGTGCTGACAGCACACACCATGAAGTTTGGTGTGTGTGTGCTGCCTATGTGCTTGCTGCACACCTTGTGGATATGCTCTGGATATGAAGTTACTTCTATCTGGTTACATTTACTTGTCTTGGTGAAATTTGCCCCTCCTTGCTGTTTATTTGGCTTATGACTTGGAATTATGAAAGATATATTCTTTCATATTGGTGAAATTTGTCCCTTTGAAAGATTACTCAATGATGACCTTTGAACAGTGCACTTCACTGTCAAATCTGAGAGTAAAATAATTCTAACCCTTAATTTTCTTTCTTTTTAGTTTATGTTTATTTTGCAGGTACCAAACTTGAAGATCAAGACTTTAGTTTAGGTTTTCTTTTCTTTGTAGAATAGTCACTTGTAATATTTCTTTCATTCTTTTGTAATTTTATTTTTTTATTCTTTTGTAATAAAGATTGTACTATTATTGAATAAATAAAGATTCTTATTTTGTCTCATGTACTATTGTAAAGACTCCAATAAGTTACATTTTGTAACTCATTTATTGAATAAGTTAATATTCATTTCATTGATTAATTTATTTCATTTAAAAGTTTGAGTTATTATTTGTTAACTCTTGATTAAATCAAATTAATCAAACATAATTCTAAAGCCTTTTGAATTATAATTCAAACACTTAAGTTTTCAATTCAAATTTCATTTCCCAAAACACTCTAATCCACAAAGATCATATCAAAGTCTATAACAATCAACCTTTAAGACTATACCTAATCTCAAAGCATGAAAGAAACTTTCATCACTTTAGGTTTTTATTTGGCTAAAAATTAACCCACATTTTCACAAATGAATGCATGCAATATCATAGATTCCTAAATCTACCCTTCGTTGGTTCCTGAATGCTGGGATGTTACAGCCGAGCAACATGAACAATATATAGCAATAAGTTGTTGAGATCAATTTGGAGTTTACGTTTTCACTTTGAAACTTCTGCTGAAACACTTATATTTTGGTTTGTAAGTTGAATCTTTTGGAAGTCTTGAACTTCTGGTATTGTAATAATAATAATGTGTGTATGTTTGTAATATGGACCCGCAGTGTTTCTATTATAGCACTCTGAGGGATGTGATATTTATGGAACAGCGTTCTGTGGTGTCATATCAATGACTATAGTGTACTACACATGCAGTGGTATGCTGGGTCACCGCAAAAGGTAAGAAAAGAAGGAACAATAGGGGAAATTCTTCATTTGAAAATACTTGATTCTTCTTGCTTCTTGTGCCTAACTTAAGGAGTTAAAGAAAAGTACTTGTTGGGAGATAACCCAAGAGTTTCCTTGAGTCTTGGAAGTTATTACTTCTGTAATAATATCCCCTTATCCTTTTTGTTTACTTTTTGTGCCAAGAATAACCTCTAATGAGAGGGAAGTAAGATTTGGGGAGTTGCTGTCCCGAAACAGATTTCTGTCCTCCACCAAAAAAATTTCGTGAGGAGGCTCTGTTACTCGGATTGAGCTGAAAATTTACGAGAAAATCCCCCAGTATGTTAGATAACTTTCATTAGTTCAACACTTTTTGATTTGAGCAACAGAAGATGTTCGAAAAAATTGGTTTATACCTGCTGGTCTGTTTTGACAGATTTCTGCCATTATTTGCATTTGCTTTTTATTGATTCCTTTTTTAGTTCTCTTCAGGTAAATTTGAGATTTTTGAAGGAGTTACTACAGTATCTTGTGTTTTTAGTAAAAAGCCTTGCTGTTCCAAAGCTTTGTCAGTGGTTTAATATCTTTTGAATAAGCTAATGTTGCTAATGAAGATCGTGTGAAGTTTTGTGTGAAGGAAAATTTCAGGTGTAAACAGAGAATGATGCAACAAGATGAGGAATGGACAAAATCTGAAGCTTGGGGATGCCACCATGGTGTCACCCTAATAAATATCCAAGAGGTACAAGCGTCAAAACTTGGGGATGCCCAAGGCATCCCCTTCTTCATCAATAAAAAGCCCAGGTCTATCTAGACACTTCGTTTTTATTGTTTCATGCACAATTGTGTTGTTTTTTGAACGTCTTAGTTTTCATTTGCTTTGCTTAGTTTTTTTAGTTTTTTAAGTAGTTTGGACCCCCGTTCCCGCTGTGTTGTTTTGTAAATAAGTTTGCTTGGTGTTTGGAAAGGAGTAGTAAGTTCTTGCTTGTAAGTGCAAGAGGAGCTTGCATTGACTATGAATTAGACTTTAGCATGACATGATAGATGTTGTTTTGACATTATGCTTAGTGATTATTGTTGTAGCATGTCTTGTTCCAAACAATTGGGATTGCTTACTGTGCCTTGAAGAAATTATGCGTTGTTTTAGCATGCAAAAGCATAGTATTGTGGTATTCTCCTTTGATGTTTTGCTTGGGTTGACTTGGCACATGCTCACACCATGTTATGACTATGACAAGTCACCATTAGCCTCTATGATAATTTAGTCCTTGAATTGTAGTACCACTCTTTGCTTTGATTAATATGCTTTGTTGCACTGCATGATTTTGGCCATTATTGCTCTCTTAGTTGGTTGCTCCTAGTCTTTTGCTAGCCTCCACTTGTATGAGTAAGTTCTACTCATGCTTCAACCTCCCAAGAAACCAAGTTATTCCAAAGTGTCCACTATAAACTCCTATGCATGGTGTATTACACCATTCCAAGTATATTCTTGTTTTCAACTATCTTCCAATTAAAAACTGTTTTGTTATGTGAAAACTTAGTGATTAAAGCCCTCACGAACTTGATGGCACACTTTATTCTTTGCCCCTAATAAACTTGAACCATTGTGACAACTTTGTTGTATATGCTTGCACTTATAAGTTGGAATTGGCAGAACCGTGCTGTCACGGGGAACGTTTTCAACATTGCACTTGTACCTTGTTGTACTTAGTTGATATCATGATATTTTGTCTATGGATGTCACTGGTGTGAAATAAAGAGGGAACTTGTAAGTCCATGGAGTTTGTATCCTGTGTTAGAGAAATGCATGGGCTGCTAGCCTAAGCCAAGCCTAATCATGGTGGAAACTTGCAGCATCACCATAATGAGCTATCTATGAAGCATCCTCAATAAAAAGCTATGAATATGGTAAATAAAAAGATTTTTGAGATGCTCTTTGTCTGCTTGCCTTGTCATTCTGGTTATGGGAAAGCTCATGTACCATGTGCAAGGGGTACCCCGTTGGCGGTTCTCAATGATATGCAAATACTTACAGTGACAAGAACTTACTTGGACCCAAAGTTGAGTATGCATGAGGTGGCCCTCGTATTCAAGGGACATGAGATTGCCAGCTTATACTTCGTCAAGCATATACTCCAGCTTTGCCACTTTAACCTTAACCACTTCAAGATGCTTATGATATGGGCAATGAGGGCTGAAAGCTAACAAGTACCATAATTTTTGGAAGCTCTTTTTGAAACTTGTAATCACTGCTTCATTTACAAAAAAGGCCTTTCTTCCACCATTATTGAGTCTCCACCTTCTACCTTTAGGCACCATTAAGAGAGCACAATTGTCATTTTGTGTGCAGTGTTCCAAAGCTTATTAATTGATGCATATTGTGTTATTACTTGTTCTTGTTCTATTTGTTTCTAGTCACCCTTGTGAACTTTGCAGGTGTCCTATGCATCTATATTGCTACTCTATGAGGGACAAGATGATTACCACTATGCTATGTTTTCTGTATGTGAAACAAACAAATGTTTTTCAATGCATGTTATTCATGATCTTTGTTTGTAGCTTGTCATGTTACATGCATAGTTACTATGTCCTATTGTTAGAACTCCATATTTCATGCACATGTTTAGAGTTCTTTGATCCCAACTTTCAATGCTTGCAAATTGTTGGATCTTTATTGTGAGGGTGCATGTCACCTCAAAAATTATTATTTTTATCACTTACCTACTCGAGGACGAGCAGGAGTTAAGCTTGGGGATGGTGATACGTTGGAAACGTATCTATAATTTTTTATGCTCCATGCTTGTTTAGTATCTACTTTGCTTTGCTTGTCTACACTTTGAGGTGCTTTTTACATATTTTCTGGTACTAACCTATTAACAAGTTGCAACAGTGCCATATGCCTGTTCTCTGCTGTTTTTGGTTTCAGAAAAGTTAGTAAAGAAATATTCTCAGAATTGGACGGGACAAACGTCAAAGTCAATAAATTTCCATGGGGAACAAGAAGTCTAGAGGAGAGCCGGAGGGGCCAGCCGGGCGGACCACCCAGTGTGAGGCGAGTAGGCCCGCCTCGGCTAGGTTTTGGTGGCCCTGGTTGCCTCCCGGTCTCGCCCCTTCGCTTATAAGAAGCATGTAGCGCCCCGGATAAAACCACTAATAGAAAACCGATGTTGTTTTTATTATGTGCATCATCATGCATTTATTCGCCTAAAACAATTTCCCAAAAGCCTATTTTGTTTTCTAGAGATATCCCCTCTTTGTTCAAATTGAAACCCTAGATCCGCTCGGATCTTTTATTTGCTAAAACCTTTTTGCAAGTGTTTTATTTTAAAAGAAAAGAAAATAAATAATATAAATATTTTGTTAGGGGGAGGCAGTCCAGCCCGCCAGGCCCAAAGGCTCGGCTAGCCAGACCACCTACAACCCCAAACCCTAGCTAATCCTAGTCCCACATCAACCAGAAACCCTAACCCTAGCATCCCACCTAATACACCCAATCCCCATGTGCCGCCGCCACCCCCTACACGGCGCACGCGGCCGCAAGCACGCAGTACATGCCTGCAACACATACTCCCTGCCACCGACGCCGCGACCCCACTGTGATGTCTCTCACCCATCGATCGCTTCCACCGTTCCACCTCGTCCTGTCGCCCACCCTTCCACACGCGACAACCCTCGCCTCGGGATCCTCTACCGTACCTGGCCCCACCCCCACCCCCACAGGATCCAGCGTGAACGGCCCACCCTGACCCCGTTCCCCTCCCGATCGAGACCCCACCTGTTGACCGCGTGACCCCCACCCACTCGCGAAGACCCGACCCTCTCGCCCCGCTCTTCGATCCCCAACTCCCGTCACTGTGCCGCCGTCGCCTCCTCTTCCTCGCCGTCGAGCTTGGCCCCGCCTCCTCCGCCAGTCACTGCCGCCACCCTCTTCCTCGTTGCAGATCTCCGCCCTGGCTCTCCCTCCCTCGCTAACGGCCACAGGAGCTCGCTCAGGCCGCCATCCCTCGTCCTCTTCGCCACTGCATGCCCACGTGCCTCTCTGCTCACCTCAGACGCCACCATCTCCTTCTCTGCGCGTGCCTCTCCCGCGCCGTCCAGCCCGCCGTATAGCACGACCTCGTCGCCAACGCCCTGCCTCTGCTTCATCGGCAGAGCCACCATCTATCGCATCTACCCGAGCATCGCCATTCGCCGCGCCCCATCGTCCTTCGCGTGCTCTCTCAACTCGGCCGCATCGCACGTGTGTGCGTCCATCACTTGGGCCATGCTCGCCTGGTGTTTGGTTCAATTTGCAGGAGCCCTGCTGATATGATGTGGGTTTCGGGAGTGCAACCGAAGTACACATATCCCCAAGTTCCGCTCAAGATCATCGTGACACCGCCTGGAGACTGCTCTGATGTTGAATCAAGTGCGCCACCGACCCAACCAAGTATGCTACCCGAGAACCACCGTGGTACCACACGAAGACCCGGTATCGATTCCAAGTTTGACACCGACCCTCGAAGTCCGAAGACCGTATCGAACCAAGGGATACCCGACGAACCATCGTCAAGACCTTCCTCGGGGGTACGCCAAGGCCTCCTTCATGGATCCGATGGCCGAAACCCCGAAGCCCGATCCTGGAATCCGAGACCGAACCCCGTCGAACTCCTAGAGCCCAAGTTCGCCGAACCGCCATGTGTGACCCCTATCTGACACCCCTATATTTTTAATATATGATTTTCACTTGTTGCATATTAAATCTCTCATGTCGCATACCTATTGTGTGGTTTGGGGGCCTTATGCCGATTCACCTCATAATAAAATATGGAGACCATACATGGGCTTTTCTAGACTTATATTGGCCCCGTTTAAATTTGTATAGCGAACTATGATATATTTTGCCATGTTAAGACAACATTTAAATTGCATGGTAGCTAAACAACTTGATCCACCTAATTAATTGTCGGGAACCTGGTTCCGCTTAATATTGTCTAATTGCATCGCATCTTTGCCATGTCATACATCATACATGCATCATGCCCGATCTTTTGTCGTAGTATTAAATAGTGCATCCGGTGTTTCTTCTAGTGCTTTGCTTCTTCACGAATTAGGTCGTTGAGTTGATGTGAGCTTCGCCCCGAACTTCGGATGAACCTTCGACATTGTTTTCAGGCGAGCATTCTCCCCCTTTCTACCTATTTTACATTTCTAGTCTTTACTTCCTCCTGTTGATCTATTGCTATCTATGATGCGATGCTCTAGTTTTCGTACCCGTGATATCCCTTGTAGCCACTACATTGCCATGGACACCTCCTATTACCTGTTGTTTGGTAGATAGTCGGCCTGCGAGTCATAGTCGCTTGCTCAGGTGCTGCTTCGCGTCGTCGATGTTCCATCTTTGTTGGGTGGTTGACACATGCTTAATGGTGGAGAGGATTAAGATTTTAATTATTGTTTAATAACTAAAATTGAAAGTAGGTAAATAATGCAGAGGCACCGGTGGGTAATAGAAAATATTTGGTTCTTAACCGCTCACTGGTGTCCCGTAGGACCCCGAGTTCTTGACACCTATTCCGAGATCGAGCGCGCTAACCACAGGTGGGGTGTGTGGCCACCCCCATCGATTAGTACCTAATTTCAAAGTACTGTACCGGGGGGCACAAAGTAGTTTGGGGCTTTATTACTATCCTGTACTTATGCCATGCTTTACTGCTTTATTTACGATTGCGCATGGAGCGTCTGTACTGTTTTGGAACCAATGTGGAATGTTTTCGCGGTATCGACAAGCCCAATCACACTTTCGGGTTCCCAGTCGTTTACAGCCATTGTCACAAACCTCTGGGTCCGTCTCGGAGACCGTCCGACTTCGTTGCGGGTAGCTTAGTGGGGTGGCCCCCATGTGCTTGCTTTGGGTCTGGGAAACGTCGTGTCCGAAACCCCGTCGACATACCATTGGGTGTATGTTTTGTGATACCTACCTGATCTGACAACAAGGGTGTAGGTGCGTGTGGAAACTTTGGTGCACCCCTGCAGGGTTAAATCTTTTCGAGAAGCCGTGTCCGCGGTTATGGACAACTTGGAGCACAGTTCTCGGTCATAGACAATTATAACTAAAGTTTACTATTATAATTTGACTTGTATCCGATATGACTAGTAATCAGCTTCACTACAACAGAATGGCTAAATAAAAGTACCAACAACTGCTGGGTTTGGGATATCTCATGCTAATTGTATTTGACTAGTAAATGTTGCAACTACAACGGAATGGTTAACTAAAAGTGCCCACTGCTTATTATATCGGGATGACTATCTATACCTGACTAGTAATTGTTGCAACGATAACTGAATAAATAAAACTTCCAACTGTGTGAGTTCCTCGGTTGACTTCCTCGTTTGGTCTCGAGGGGGAAATGCCAGGATGGGTATGTTTGGTGGTAGTATTAGGATGGTTTCGAATAGGTCTTTCTTATCTCTCTCTGATAGCCGATAGTTGTATCGAGTCTCTATAGGTTGTTTAGCGCATGCTTCGCTGCCGCTTCAGTCCACCATACCTATGTAGGCGAGGACCGCTGAATTCTAGTCTCGCTGTCTTGGCCTCGATCTTGACCGCTCTTTTTTCCTTTGCCCTTTGTCGGCACCCTTTTGTTTTAGCAGGTTTTGAGATCGACGTCGTTAGCGGGGTTACCCTTTCGCTTGGCTCAGGGTTATGGACGCCATTGGTTATTCTTCAGGGCTCTTAGCACAATTTGCATCTTGTCCGTACTCGGACGCTGTATCGTTTTCAAGGTGATTTGGATCTTTGTATTGTATATCTGTATTCTTGACTCATGGAGTCGTTGTCATATATATCTGTTCTGTGGGTTCCATCATGGACTATTGTGTAATGGTATTACTTCGTTTTCCACCTGCACGAAAGTACCTGGTGGGCACCTTTGAATTGTTTCTATGCGGGTTTGGCGGGAATGCTGAAACTTGCATAGGGTCGATTATGAGGGTGTTACAAAGCCCCCGATGCAGAAACCTTGGGTACCCGATCAAAAATCCACGAAACCGTCTGTAGCCGCTACCACCGTTGTCCCTAGATCGGGGGGATCTGAAGTTCTTCCCGGCACCCTGTCGGAGGGGAGATCATCCCGGAGGCCTTCTCTCCGGTATGATGCGTGAGTAGTTCCACCTTGGACTATGGGTCCATGTAGTAGCTAGATGGTTGTATCTCCTCCTTTGTGCTTTCATGTATAGATCTTGTGATCTCCGTTCATGATCAAGATCTAATCTATTTGTAATCATGCATGTTGTGTTTGTGGGGATTCGATGGATATTGAGATTATTATGTTGGTTTGATTAATGGTTTTGTCTTTATGATTCTACCATGTCTGTGTTGTTTGTGATCTTGCATGCTCTCCGTTGTTAGTAGCTATCTTGGCCAAGTAGTTGCTAGTGACTCCAAGAGGGGGTATTTATGCTCGATAGTGGGTTCATGCCTCTAGTTTCCAAGGTGAGTGATAGAAATCTCTTCGGTTGTAGATGTGTTGTTGCTACTAGGGAGAAAACAAGTTCATGGAACATGTGGACTGTTTACCTTACACACTTTGCTTAAAGTAGTTGTCTATTGCTTGCAACTTAATACTGGAGGGGGTTCAGATGATAACCTGAAGGTGGACTTCTAGTCATAGATGCAGTTGGATGGCGGTCTATGTATCTTGTTGTATTGCCCAATCAACCTCATAGGATCTTTCTGACTAGTAATTGCATCGTTATGCCTTGCTCAGTTTATGTCAATTGCCATGATGTAATTTGTTTACCCTTTATGCCATGTTGTTTATTTAAAGAGAGCACCTCTAGTGAACTATGGACCCCGGTCCAATCTTTACCATTGATACATCTTCCACTGTTACTTGTTTACTTGCTGCAAATCATTACCTTCCACACCATACGTTTAATCCTTTGTTACAGCAAACCGGTGAGCTTGACAACCTCACTGTTCGTTGGGGGCAAAGTCTTGAGTTTGTGTTGTGCAGGTCTCAGGTGTTGCTTGCAACACCTGTGTGACGTTTCCTTCCTCCTTATGGTTCGATAACCTCGGTCTCTACTGAGAGAAGACTTGCTGCTTGCTGCTTCACACCTTGCTCGTGGGGTTTCCAACGAAGTGCTCCACGTCAGCACCATCAATAACATGCATTAAAAAATGTTTGTTTGTTTCACATATAGAAAACATAGCATAGTGGCAATCAGCTTGTCCCTCATAGAGTGGCAAATATATGCATAGGACACCTTCAAAGTTCACAAGGGTGACTAGAAACATATAGCACAAGAACAAGTAATATCACAATAAGCATCAATTAATAAGCTTTGGAACACTGCACACAGAATGACAACTATGCTCTCTTAATGGTGCCTAAAGGTAGAAGGTGGAGACTCAAATAGTGGTGAAAGAAAATCCTTTTATAAAGTAAGCAGGGATTTCAGGTTTCAAAAAGGGCTTCCAAAAATATGGTATTTGTTAGCTTTTAGCCCTCATTGCCCCTATCATAAGCATCTTGAAGTGATTAAGGTTAAAGTGACAAAGATGGAGTATATGCTTGACGTAGTATAAGTTGGCAATCTCAAGTCCCTTGAATACGAGGGCCACACCTCATGCTACTCAACTTTAGTCACCTGTAAGTTCTTTTCATTGTAAGTATTTGCATATCATTGAGAACCGCCAACGGGGCACCCCTTGCACATGGCACAGGAGCTTTCCCATAACCAAAATGACAAGGCAAGCAGACAATGAGCATCTCAGCAATCTTCTTATTTACCATGGGAATATGGTGCTTTTTTTCTCTCTTTCCTCTTTCTCAATGTGTCTCTCTCTTTTTTTATAAGAAGAATGCTTCATAGATGTCACTATGGTAATGCTGCAAGTTTCCACCATGATTAGGCATGGATTAGGCTAGCGGCCCGGACGTTTCTCTAACACATGATACAAACTCCATGGACTTACAAGTTCCCTCTTTATTTCACACCGGTGACATCCATAGACAATAGAGCATTATATCAACTGAGTACAAAGTACAAGTGCAATGTTGAAAACGTTCCCCATGACAGCACGGTTCTGCTAATTCCAACTTATAAGTGCAAGCATATACAACATAGATGACACGATGGTTCAAGTTTATTAGGGGCAAAGAATATAAAGTGTGCCATCAAGTTTGTGAGGGCTTTAATCACTAAGTTTTTCACATAACAAAATAGTTTTTAATTGGAATATAGTTGAAAACAATAATATACTTGGAATGGTGTAACACACCATGCATAGGAGTTTATAGTGGACACTTTGGAATAACTTGGTTTCTTGGGAGTTGGAAGCATGAGTAGAGCTTACTCATACAAGTGGAGGCTAGCAAAAGACTGGGAGCAACCAAATAAGAGAGCAATAATGGCCATAATCATACAGTGCAACAAAGCATTATTAATCAAAGCAAAGAGTGGTACTACAAGTCAAGGACTAAATGATCATAGATGCTATGGTGACTTGTCATAGTCATAACATGGTGTGAGCATGTGCCAATTCAACCCAAGCAAAACATCAAAGGAGAATACCACAATACTATGCTTTTGCATGCTAAAACAACGCATAATTTCTTCAAGGCACACTAAGCAATCCCAATTGTTTGGAACAATAGATGCTACAACAAAAATCACTAAGAACAATGTCAAAACAATACCTAGCATGTCATGCTAAAGTCTAAGTCACAGTCAATGCAAGCTCCTCTTGCACTTACAAGCAAGAACTTACTACTCCTTTCCAACACCAGGCAACTTATTTGTAAAACAACACAACGAGAACGGGGGTCCAACCTACTCAAGCAAACTAAACAAACTAAGCAAAGCAAACGAAAACTAAGACGCTCCAAGAACAACACAACTGTGCATGAAACAATAAAAATGAAGTGTCTAGACAGACCTGAGCTTTTTATTGATGAAGAAGGGGATGCCTTGGGCATCCCCAAGTTTTGACGCTTGTACCTCTTGGATATTTCGTGGGGTGATATCATGGTGGCATCTCCAAGCTTGATCTTTTGTCCATTCTTCATCTCATTGCATCATTCTCTCTCTACACCTGATTTTTTTTTCTACATACAAAACTTCACACAATTTTCATTAGCAACATTAGCTTATTCAAAAGATATTAGACCTCTGGAAAAGCTTTGGAACAGTAAGACTTTTCACTAAAAACAAAAGATACTGTAGTAACTCCTTCAAAAAGCTCAATTCACCTAAAGAGAACTCAAAAAGGAATCAATAAGAAGCAAATGTAAATAATGGCAGAAATCTGTCAAAACAGACCAGCAGGTAGAAACCGATTTTTTAGAACATCTTCTATTGCTCAAATCAAAAAGTGTTGAAATAATGAAAGTTATCTAACATACTAGGGGATTTATTCGTAAATTTTCAGCTCAATCCGAGTTACAGAGACTCCTCACGGATTTTTTTGGTGGATGACGGAAATCTGTTTCAGGACAGCAACTCCCCAAATCTTACTTCCCTCTCATTAGAGGTCATTCTTGGCACAAAAAGCAAACAAAAATGATAAGGAGAGGTCATTACTGAAGTAATAACTTCCAAGACTCAAGGAAACTCTTGGGTTATCTCCCAACAAGTACTTTTATTTAACGCCTTTAGGTTAGGCACAAGAAGCAAGAAGAATCAAGTATTTTCAAATGAGGAAGCATTAACATCAAACCTTGCTTTCAAAGGAGGAGCAAAACACAACTTCTCTCTCCTCATAGGGAAGTGTTCAATACCTTTTTTAAATGGAAAATGATATTTAATGGTGCCTTCTTTCATATCAATGATGGTACCAACTGTTCTAAAAAAAGGTCTTCCCAAAATAATAGTACAAGAAGCATTGTATTCAACATCCAAAACATAGAAGTCAACAAGGACATAAGCATTGTTAACCATAATGATAACATCATTAATACTCCCCATGAGTTTCTTCTTAGCATCATCATTGAGTGGGACATCCAAATAACAATCTTCCAAAGGTGGCAAATCAAGCATTTCATAAATCTTCCTAGGCATAATAGAGACACTAGAACCAAGATCACATGAAGATTTGAGATCAAAGTCATTCACTTGCATATTAATAATGGGTTCCCAAATATCTTCTACTTTCCTTGGAATAGAAGCTTTGTGTTTTAGCTTCTCTTCCTTAATTTTAACAAGAGCATCTGTAATGTGTTTAGTGAAAGCAACATGCATATCACTAGCATCAGGACTTCTAGCAAGCTTTTGTAGGAACAAAATCACTTCAGAAATATTGCAACCATCAATATCAAATTCAATCTTAGCATCACTAATAGTAGGCATAGTAGGAGTAGGAATGGGGACTACTTGAGGTTTAGTGGTGATGGTGCACACACTATTGTTTCTATCAGTTTTAGCTTCCCTTTACCACTTAGCATGAAGTTGAGCTAACAGCCTAACATTTTCATCAATAGTAACTTGTATGGCATGAGCAGTAGCTAAGGTATTTTCTATAGTTACAGGTTTAGCAGTCATTTTATTAACCAAGAAAGTTTGAGCTTCACACAAAGAGGATATATTTTTCTCAACATTTAAAAGCTTTTCCTCTATAGCCTTATTGAAAGTGGTTTGTTTACTAATAAAGTCTTTGATCATGACTTCAAGTTCAGAGGGGGAACTTATAGCATTGTTGTAGGAGTTTCCATAGGAATTGCCATTATTAGGAGGATAAGACCCATAATTATTGTTGCTACCAAAATTATTCCTATAGGCATTACTGTTGAAATTGTTGTTTCTTATGAAGTTCACATCAACTTGCTCTTCTTGAGCAACCAAAGAGGCTAAGGAAACACTATGAGGATCTAGAGCAGCTTTCCCATTAACAAGCATAGCCATAATAACATCAATCTTTTCACTCAAAGAGGAAGTTTCCTCAATAGAATTTACCTTCTTACCATGTGGAGCTCTTTCAACATGCCATTCAGAGTAGTTAACCATCATATTATCAAGGAGCCTTGTTGCAACACCCAAAGTGAGGCCCATAAAGGTACCTCCAGCAGCAAAATCCAATAGATTTCTTGAGAAGTTCAAACCTGCATAAAAAGTCTGGATAATCATCCAAGCGGTGAGTCCATGAGTGGGGCAATTCTTAACCAAAGATTTCATTCTTTCCCAAGCAGGAGCAACATGTTCACTATTAAGTTGTTTAAATTTCATAATGTCACTTCTCATAGATATAATCTTAGCAGGAGGATAGTATTTTCCAATAAAAGCATCTTTGCACTTAGTCCAAGAATCAATACTATTTTTAGGCAAGGATAGCAACCATTCTTTAGATTTTTCTCTCAAGGAAAAAGGAAAAAGCTTGAGCTTAATAATATCTCCATCTACATCCTTATACTTTTGCATCTCACAAAGTTCAACAAAGCTATTAAGATGGGCGGCAGGATCATCAGAACCAGCACCAGAAAATTGCTCTCTCATAACAAGATTCAACAAAACAGGCTTAATTTCATAAAAGGTAGCATCAGGAGCAGGTGGAGCAATAGGTGTGCTAAGGAAATCATTGTTGTTGGTGCTAGTAAAGTCACACAACTTGGTGTTCTCAGCAGAGTTCATTTTGGCAAAGGTGGGCAAGCCAAAAACAGCAGCAGCAGCTAGAGCAGGAACTATTTTTTTGTGTTTTTGAATAAGGCAAGCAAACCAAACTAGACTAATTTTTTTGGGTTTTTTTTGGAAAGAGGCAAACAAAACCAAGCAAAAATAACAAAGCAAACTAAAAACAAAGTAAAGAGAAAGGAAGTGGAAGACTCCCCTAGTGAAGACGTCCTTAGCCTCCCCGACAACGACGCCAGAAAGCTTGATTGCCTGTCAGAGAGGCCTTTGTTGGGAACCCCAAGAGCAAGGTATGATGAGCACAACGTCAAGCTTTACCTCAGTAGAGACCAAGGTTATCGAACCAGAAGGAGGAAGGAAACGTCACACAGGTGTTGCAAGCAACGCGGAGACCTGCACAACACAAACTCAAGACTTTGCCCCAACGAATCAGTGAGGTTGTCAAGCTCACCGGTTTGCTGTAACAAATGATTAAACGTATGGTGTGGAAGGTAATGGTTTGCAGCAAGTAAACAAGTAATAGTGGAATATGTATCAATGGTAAAGATTGGACCGGGTTCCATAGTTCACTAGATGTGCTCTCCTTAGATAAACAACATGGCATGAAGGGTAAACAAATTACAGCAGGGAAATTGACATGAACTAAGCAAGGCATAACAATGCAATTACTAGTCAGAAAGATCCTATGAGATTTGTTTGGGCAATACAACAAGATACATACCGCCATCCAACTGCATCTATGACTAGAAGTCCACCTTCAGGTTATCATCTGAACCCCCTCCAGTATTAAGTTGCAAGCAACAGACAACTGCTTTAAGCAAAGTGTGTAAGATAAACAGTCCACATGTTCCATGAACAAGAGATCATTGTTTTCTCCCTAGTAGCAACAACACATCTACAACCGAAGAGATTATTGTCACTTCCCTTGGAAACTAGAGGCATAAACCCACTATCGAGCATAAATACCCCCTCTTGGAGTCACTAGCAACTACTTGGCCAAGATAGCTACTAACAACGGAGAGCATGCAAGATCACAAACAACACAGACATGATAGAATCATAAAGACAAAACCATTAATCAAACCAACACAAGAATCTCAATATCCATCGGATCCCCGCAAACACAACATGCATGATTACAAATAGATTAGATCTTGATTATGAATGGAGCTCACAAGATCTATACATAAAATCACAAAGGAGGAGATACAACCATCTAGCTACTACATGGAACCATAGTCCAAGGTGGAACTACTCACGCATCATACCGGAGATAAGGCCTTCGGGATGATCTCCCCTCCGGCAGGATGCCTGGAAGAACTTCAGATCCCCCGATCTAGGTACGACGGTGGCGGCGGCTACAGAAGGTTTCGTGGAGATTTGATCGGGTACTTAGGGTTTCTGCATCGGGGGCTTCTTATAGGCGAAGGGGGAGGCCGAGGAGGCGGCCAGGGGGGTCAAACCCTACCCAGGCGCGGGGCAGGTCCCACCCGCACCTAGGGGGATTTGGCCGCCCTGGCCCGCTTCCTCGTCTCCCCTCTGGACTTCTTGTTCCCCACGAAAAGTTATTGACTTTGACGTTTGTCCCGTCCAATTCCGAGAATATTTATTACTAGCTTTTTTGAAACAAAAACAGCAGAAAACAGGCAACTGGCACCGTGACAACTTGTTAATAGGTTAGTACCAGAAACTATGTAAAAAGTACCTTAAAGTATAGACAAAGCAAAGCAAAGTAGATACTAAACAAGCATAAAACATAAAAAATTATAGATACGTTTCTGACGTATCACACACACTTGAGGTTCATCTGCGTGACCGGCCAGTGCAACGTTTGTTGGGTAGGCGGGGCACCGACGATGCTAGTGGGTCGGATAGGTGGGGCACCGACAACGGCTACACGCATTTGCAGACGAATCGGGAGGGCTGGAGTGTGAGCTAGGGAAGAAGAGAAGGAGAGAGAAAGAAGAGATTAGAAAGGTAACCCACTAACACGTGGGTGCTATATGTCTATTTTTCTTTGTGCAACTTTGGGTAACCGGTTTTATGTAAGTCAAAGAAACAGATTTTTTTTGGTTACTTATACATTCTCTTTGCTTGTCTAAAATATAAGTAAACTGGAGATGTAGATGTCGTGCCAGCTCTTGAACCGTGAACAAAATGTGATTAGACTGGGGATGGTTGGGGATTTGCACATTTGCCGCGCTTCATTTTGTAACTTGTATATTGTCATTTGCTATGTCACTAGAATGTGATGGTGGCAAATATGCATTTTTAGAGAAAAAATAGAAAATATGAAAAATTGCTTGATGGTCAGGTCCCGGCTAAAAAATTGAAAAAAGTGTATTTTGGGCCGAAATCTGGTCAAAAGGTTAGATTTATCGGCGGCCACGGCATTGTCGCTCCGGCCGAGAAAACGCGACACTCTACTCTATCAACATCGACGAACTCGACTACCCCAGAGACGAGCTCACCGATCTTCGGTCCCGCGTCCGTCCGGACCCGCTGGAGACGAGAACGACACCCCCGACGTCGACGTCCTGCATCTGCAAACCGGCCGGAGGTACGGTTTTTGTCGACCGAGAGAGAGAGATGAGAGAGGCGGCGGGTCCCGATCCAGCACGGCCGCACGCCGTGGTGCCGACCGCGGTCACACCCGGGCAGATCCGTCCGCCGCGGCGCCATTTTACTTGTTTCCGAGTTCCAGGGTAGGGGAGGGGCGGAACTAGCCGACGTCGTCCTGGGAAACGGAGGGGCGCCTGGGTGGTGGGGCTGAAGGGGCTGCGCTCGGGGTGGCTGGTGATGGAGCTCGACGTGGCTCTGAGCAGAGGGAGGCAGCCGTCTCTGTGGTGCTGAGTTAGTCTGCTTGTGCGTGTGGGGAAGATGGAGAGAACAGAGAGATAGATTGCCTTGCTGATTACTTTGTACTGTTGATTCCTATAGCTGGCTGCCTACTTCTGCATACAAAACGTGAGATGATTTCTAATGAATTTGGCATGGGCAACCTGTTTCCTTGATTATAGCCTACGGATATAGATTTGTTGAATTGGTAGCTATTGATAAGTTGCTGGAAAACTGGGAGTGTCTAAAAGGGAATCGGTTTAGAACATATAGTCATCCAGTTTTCCACATGGTGCTAGAGATGCTCTAACCTCTCTTTGCTTCTTGGACCAGGATCTGCTCTGTTCCTGACTTGAATCACGCGAAGATGAACGTCGGCGGCAGCGACGGTGCTGAGCTGAGGAGCAGCATCAAGAAGTGGAAGATCATCTACCCGGTGTACCTTAACTCCAAGAAGACGGTGGCCGAGGGCCGCCGCATCACCACCGCCAAGGCCTGCCCTGACCCCACCTGCATTGAGATCGCCGACAGCTGCGGTTACCTCAAGATCCCTCGCGTGATTGAGGTAATCATACCCTCTCCCCCCTTGTCTTTTCGTCAAAAGTCTGCAGTCAGGGACTTTCTTTGTTCTTCCATAGATTTCTTGTACATGTGTTGATTTTGGACTTCTTAAATGATGCAGTTGGATAAAGCGTATCCACGAGATTTCTTCCAGGTGGGGAGGGTGAGGGTGCAGCTCACGAATGATGACGGCTCCCCAGTCAATCCTGCAATCAGAACAAGTAAGCGCTAAAACTGCCAATTGATCCTCGAAGTCCCCTTGACTTCCATATTTAAGCAATGTTTCATAAAGTGGATGTACACACTGTGAATAAAGGTTAACATCATCTAATTCCTCTGTTAGTGCAGCTAGCAGAGCTGTCAGGGATATATATGTGGTATGTCAATGTTTTGATCGCTTCTATGAAAGAAGGTTTATCCTGCAAAGTCCTAAAGATGATACTTATCATGGGCAATTGTTTGTTAAAATACACGCTGTTAATTCCCTAGAAGGAACTTAATTTTGGTCCAATGCAATTCTTGTTGTACTCATTTGAAGGTTTTGTGAGATCGGTATTCTCGTTGTAAGTTGAGCGGTTGATTCTCCAGATTTTATTTCACAGCAATGTGCTTCTTAGGAGAAAGATGCATGGTAGAAGAACTGCAGTCCATTTTATTTGTGCCTCTCTCTTAATTTCACCAGTGCAATGGTGTGAATACAAGATTACAATCTTAATCATCCTAAGTTGGAAAGGATTAGTTTCTTCAAAACAAGAACTCTTGGGAATATGGTTGCTCCTTAGTTTAGGGCAAGGAAATTTCTTGTAAAATGAATAGAGGATAATCTACACACTAGTATGCTATAACTGTTGGCCATCTTCATTAAGTATATACTGCAACCTGATGCCTCACATTGATACTATCGTCTTTAATTGCTTACACATGGTTGGTGACGATTTACCCTTATCTCGTGGGATATGATTTACCCTATTGACTATTATATTCAAGATAGTAAGACAATGGAAGATTAAGTTGTGGGTCTGGGTCATCAATGCATTTGTTTGGTTAGTTCAATGCACCATATTATTTTTTCAAAATAATGTAACATTCAGCGGATTTGATGCCTGATCTTCTAATGTTTTCAGATTTGCTTGATTATTTTGTTCTTCTCTTGGTCAATCATCACCTATATCTCCAAATACATGCACAATCTTTTCCCTGAATCGGATATCTATGTGGCCGATTCATCTCAACATCCTGTTTCCATTGGACTCGATTACAAAATAACGACATATTAGTATTACCTATATTGATTATGAAGATTTAACTTTATACTTTTATAGGAGAAGCAAAGTTGCGAATATGGGCCAATAAGCTTAGCAACCATATTGCGAGGCATACTAGGTTCCATAGGAATAAATAAGAAATTATTTTGAAATGAAATTGATAGTGCTAACATATTCTAACACAATAATGGTTAAACAAAGTTACTCACCACTATTGCACTCTGCATCTTACTTGTCTTATCCCATGATATGGGCCAAATTTAGGAATCCACTTATGTAATAGAGCCTATCCACTTAAGCAATTAAGCAGCGGTGTAGTATCACATCCCAAAGATAGCAAGTAGCGGTGTAGTATCACATCCCAAAGATAGCAAGTTATATTTTCTTTCTTATGGAAAAGGTCTTTTTCAAGGAGATCTGCTGTAGTCGCTTGACAATACTTTTTCAGGAAATAAATTATTCTTGACATGGATTTCTTTTGTCCAAATTTTATACTTTACGATGTCTTGTGATTGCTGGGCACATTTGTCATGATTGTTCCATTTCTGGTTTGTAGTTTGGTACTTTTAGCCGATTTGCTAGTACTTCGAATTATGCCATGTCATTATGTAGCTTAGATGCAACAATATGAAGAAAATGGCTGGTAACTCATTGCGCTAACTCAGATTGCAAGGGAGATTATCTCACTTGGCATGGCGTATGTAATGATCCTTATATCATTATGGGTAAATTTCACCATGAGGATGGTTGGACTGATATGATAATGACATTCTTTCATTATTCTTGGTTAGTTCCAAACAGAACGTGGCAGTCTATAGATGAGACTCCTCTTAACAAATATAAATCTGTATCATATACCCTACAAATACATTTAAAAACAGCATCCTTATCCCCATCCATTTGAGCGACGCCTGGATAGGGCTGGCTGCTATGGGGGCCTCCTTTTGCACCTCCCTATATCCATTATGGTGTGCCTATACTTCTCTTGTTCGATGTTTGTGGCATCTAAGGGCTAGGGGGTAAAGTGTGTTGCCTTATGTGCACCATGTACTTCCTAGGAATTGCTTGGTAGTGTTGTCAAATCTGGTCAGTTGTACTTGTATTTGGTTCATCTTGTTATCGACAATTGTGCACCGCAGCTATGTAGTTATCATTAGTTATCCTTGATGATGTATAATAAGGCTAGGTTGATTATACCATGTCACTATGCGTGTAAATTCTGCCTTTTATGATTTTGTAGATTTTTAGCTGCCATTTAAGTTGTCTGTGTTGTTCCTCACAATTGTGTGTGCATGTAGGCGTAGTGTTAATCAATAGCCTTTTATCTGTTGAGTTTTAGTGTCAAAGCCCATCTATATGTATCACTGTATATGTTTTTTGCTAAATTGCTCAGAGGATTTCAAGGGGTAATTACAATGTTGCTTATTGCGAATTTGTTAGTACTGAAATTTGATTGTCTTTTTCAGTTGCTTACTTAAAGACATGTATTCCCTTTTTGTTTAGAGTAAAGCATGACTTACAACTGCGAATACTATGAGAAAACAATGTGTTTGTTATTATGCATACTCTAGCAATAGACTTCTTGTACCTTCTGTCCCTGTGATACTGAATTTGCTCCAACTAGGAACAATATTCTTAGTTACTCCTAATCCCACTTTTTCTACTTCTGGCAATCCTTGAAGACCTTGTAGTAAAACAGGATATTACCCATGATATGCACGTCTTTGAACATGCTTTGTGTATCTATCCTGCTGACACCAGTCCTTTGCATTTCAGAGAAGCAGCTAATGATCCAAATAGCGGAGCTGGTCCCCAAGCATCATGGGAGGACTAAGAAGCAGGAAGCAGCGACTGGTTCAATAGCTGCACCTGCTTCCAAGCCAAAGAGGAAGAACAAGAAGTGATGCGAGTAGCACCTTGTGTTGTTTTCTTTGTTCATAGAAAGTTTGTTAGAAAATTCGTCGAGAGTTCTCGGTTCGCCGACTGCGATGAGTCCTGAATACTGAATTTCTGGGGGGGGGGGGGGGTTGTGAATTCCTGATCCATTTGGCGACATCTGTGACGGTCATGAAATGACCTACTGTTGTTCTGTGCATTGGGATCCTGAGTTTGCAGATGCTTTCAGTTTTGGTAGGACTCTACTCGCAAATCCTACATAGAGAAGTTCATCTGCAAAGGTATTCATGTGGCTTGGTCGTATTTAAGATCGTGTTTCGTTGCGGAGGCAAGTGATCAGAATGGAATGGGTCGAGTTTTGTTCCGTTGCCAGTGCTGCTTTGTGGAACGCATCAAACTGGAACGGAGGCAAGTGATCAGAATGGAATGGGTCGAGTTTTGTTCTTTTGCCAGTGCTTGCTTTGTTGAACACATCAAACTGGAACGGAACGAACTGATTTCACCGGCTATGATCGTGGACTGGTAAGGATGTAAGTGGCGTGTTCACTGAATTATGTGGACATGGCCGCTTGGCAGGATTTTATGGCTGCCACTTAAGATGTTTTGGTGGTTTTGCATGCTTAAATAGCGTTGCGAAGCTGCTCCCGTATACATTCGTTCAGGCAGAGCATGCAATACTAACCCATGTGATCCACTGACTTGATCGTAGCGGTATAGGGTTTGGTGGACACCCATGATACGCATGCACTTGACTGTAGCGGTATAGGGTTTGGTGGACGCCGCAACCATTTACAACCTGAATTTTAACCCCTGCCAATGAGCACCGGAACAGCTGCGCCTTTGAAGGGTTGCAACCTTCAGTCAACAGCCTGATGTCTGCAATCAAAGATGAAGCCCGGCGCCGGTGGGAGCAAGCAGGAGCTCTAGGGCATAAAGCTGTGTTACCATCTTGGGATGTACATTAGTATACCATGCTTGTTGTAACCACCTCTTAGGAGGTTTGTACCAAACTATCTGCCTTTTCAATGAATGAAACGCAAAGAATCCTTTGCGCTTTCCTAAAAAAATTTAACCCCGCCAGGCAACGAAAATTGCAACTAATTAGTATCAGAGTGTGGGTACCAAGAAAAAGCTACCCATAAACATGGAAATGGAATGCACAATATGTTCAGAACATATCTTGAGTTTTACATGAATCAGCTTGATTTAGGAACTCTTTTCGGTCCATTGCCATGTTACAAAAAGATTAGTATGTGGTGCTTGCATGGAAACGCTCGTCTTCATGTGATTACCTGGAGATAATTCAAGAAAACATGGTTTAGAGATGTGCCAAGATGTTTGAGCTGAAAACTTCCAAAAAAAAGTATTTGAAGAAATTGGTGCGAAATAAAATTATGAAATTACTGGAGTAGAAAATTCTGTTGTTTACACTATATGCGTAACCGAAAACCTAATGTCCCTCCAAGCGGTAGGGAGTTTTAAGTGGAGAAATGGTGCAAAATATGCTCTACAAAGATGCAGACAACACTCTCAGATACTCATCATCCCTAATATTAATATCGGAAGAGACAAGAAGATGTTTGATTATGACACAAGCAGCCATTTTAATCCAAAGTACAAGAGGATGGTTACTCCGCCTGAATCGACTTGCTAACAAGGAGCACAGAAGTAAACAGACACATTGTAGAAACCAGTATCACACAAGCAATAGGGGGGCTAGAATAGCTGTTTCCACTTTGAATCCAACAGTGAGAACCATATTCCTCAAGCTCCCTATTGATTACCATCCAGACTTTTATGATAATTAGCTGCCAGCTACCTCTTATCCTAAGGTTTTGGAAGAACAAACATACTGGCCTACATCAGGTTTACAAACTATGGTAAATATTAAATTCCAGAATGCATCCTCAACCTGGAGTTCTCAAGGTAACAATTGCATGCGATGTTTGTTCATCATCTTATTTGGATTCTCAAGGCAGAGAAAAGATTCAGGATAGCAGTAGTTGGTAAAGTGTTTTTGTTTCAGTGTTTGTTCGTTTCAGAATCCAATCCTCCTATGCGTGCATCTTAGTGATCTCGACCATGGACCTTCCTGGTACCAAAACGGACAAGTATGGTCTGCCCCACCCTGGAAGAAGATGCATAGAGGTTCGCCTGCATCTCCTTCACCTTGTCCATGGGCTGGGAGAGGCATGCCTTTAGCGACAGGGAGAGGCGTGCGGGGCATGGAGAACCCAGAGAGACATGCGAGAAGTTTGAGATACAGAGAGAAACGTGCGGGGATACGGTTTCCATAAATAAAAATTAGACCGATCCTCTCCTAGATTGTAGGATTGCAACAGCCCAATCCGTATCAACTACTAGAAGGAACCAATCCGTATCAACTACTAGGAGGAACCAATCCGTATCAACTACTAGGAGGAACCACACAGGGAAGGGCAAACAAGTCAAATCTTCAGGCTAACCCGCAATACACCTAGCATAATGAGTTTTTACAAAAAAAACCAAAACACTCAATATCAAGGAACAGAGTGAGTATCATTTTAGCATGAAATGTCATCTTAAAAGACGCAACCGTATCTTACTTTATTCTTCCATTTGCTTGTTACTAACTACGTGATCATCACGATCCTATGATTTTTTCTCCCATTATGCATGCACTCGTTTTGAGGAGCTGTATTAGTGGCCGCACTCTCCTTTTACTGTTCTGTGACCATGAAAACTGAAGAAGCCCTCAAGCTTGAATACAATGTTTGAACTGAGGCACTCATCTCAATATTATGGAATCCCAACATCATTTTACAGAACACAAACTATGAGAAAAAATCCGTCATATTTTATTGAAAGGGTGGGCGCAGAAGGATATGTGTGCTAAGAAACAACATCAACATGATTCTTGTAGAGAGGAGGCAAAACCACACATGGTATCACGCTATGCTTCTACGGTAGATATTCCTTCCGATCATAAAATATGTTGTTCCATAGCAACGCACAGGTATCGTACTAATTAGGCTTAATAAGGGAGAAGCAGCTAACCCTATGCAGTTTGAACACACTTCCCACAAGGATTGATGGTAAACACTGACAGTATCATGATGGTTAACTAGCATCCAAAAGGAGGGCTTGAAAAGGGACTACAGTGGGTGATTTTTTACTTATTTTTTATTTTCTCGTGAAAAGGAAGATGATGATTCCTTATATTCTCTTAATAGACGAGAACATGACAGTTCGCAATAAAGTATGTATTTACTTGACCAGATGAACATGAATACAGCAACAATCCAGGCTACAAAGCAAAGCTCCATTTTTCATATTAACTGTTAAGCATTTGAATCACCAGCCAGTAAGAGTTAAAACTATATTTTTATCTCAAGAAAGTGCATCATGAGGCACAGACAAGCTAACAAAGTAAGACTCCAGAAACTAGAAAACCTGGGCAGGGTAAAAGAATTAACAATTTAAAATCACCAACAAAGAAAGGGTTAAGAAATGGGGAAACAAGGTAGGACTCACCAACCATAAGAAAGCATGCCCTAACATTAACATTAGCCAAAAGAGCATACCTTGATTTCCAGCAGGATACAATCATGTAGAACAAGCAAAATACCCAACAGGCCAACACATCTGCTGATATGCATTTCTGAGTAATCCAACTCGCTACTTATTGGAAATGTGACAACTGCTAGTGACCAAACAAGTCATCATCACTATCATCAGCTGCATTTGCACCCACATTCTTGCTAGACTTCTTTTCATCAACAGCTTTCACTTGCTCCGAGTGGTTATCTGATTTATATGCCCATGATGAGCCCAATTTTGCTGGAACAGAATCCCCATACAGGTCATCATACATACCCCCTCTTGTTGTGCTTTTAACTTTGTCAAGCACCTGTTGTAGCTTATATGTTACTCCACTCTGAGAGGCACTATCGTTTGGTAAATTTGGCTCCTTTCCTTTTGGTATGACAGTAACCTGTACAAGAGACTCATACTTCCCAACAAGACTGCCTTCCTTTACACCCAATGGGCCTGGTTCAGTTTCAACATCCGCGCCATCAGAAATCCCAACGACCTGAATAAGCTCTCCACCAACCTGATCTCTAAATGACACTCTTCTCTTTTTACTTCTTTTCGACGCTCTGCCAACTGCCTGGTTGTCATCATTTGAACCAGAAGCACCTCCTGCAGAACTTCTTTTCCTCAATGGCATATCTGATTTACTAATGCCATAGCGATTAAGTATTGTATTGTATGCCACAACAGCATCTTCGTCATTGGGGTCTGGGGGAGATGGCAAACTCACATCTGATGGAAGACTATGAGTGGAGAAAAAAGCAGCTGTGTTCTTTCGTAGAATATATGCTCTGGTTGATGCAGCAAAGCGAAGCGACTGTCCAACTTCAAGCTCAACAGGGTTGTCTTTAGTTAGCCTCTCATTTGCAACAAATGTACCATGAACAGATCCTAAATCGATAACATAGACGCTGAAAGGAAACAAATCATTGAACGGCTGTTAGTTATGCACCGAAGACATAATGTAGATAAAAGAGAAGGTGACAAGTGAAAACTGTTAGAGGGGAATATGATCATTAGCCATTCTGACTGCATTTTAATGTAATATATCCGCATCTAAGATAAACGATTTTGTACTTTCTAACAAGTTTGGTTGTCATATTGACAAAAGATGCAAGAGCACTAAGGGTCAATAGCATATAGGAGCACAGAATACAGGCACAAGGTATTCATTGTCTATTGAGTTAAGAACATTCAGGTTGCTAATACTAGCTAAGAAGATCTCTAATTACCATAGAAACATAAATCCATCCGACAGAACACAAGTGCATCAAACATCAGTCTCTAACCTTCCATTCTTATGTGGAACGACAGCAGCATGTTGGCGTGAGACAGACTGATGATCCAACACAAACTCACAAGCAGGTACCTGCCTCCCAAATATATGCCTCTTCTTGTCCAGATTGATCCTATCAATGACATCCCCATCCTTCAGCACCTCAAGATAGTAAACCCCAGGTCGCGGCTCGATTGCCCAGTCCGGCGGTTGCCAAGTGGACTGCCCACCACCTAGCTGCGTCCCGGCAGGTCCCGCCTCTTGCCCGGCCATGCCCAAGCCAGCACTCTGTGGAGCATGCGAACCCTGACCGGGACCAAGATGTGAAATCTTCGGCGGCACCAATGGAGCTGGCTGCACTTTCGCTACCGCGGGTGCGCTCTTTGCGCCGGAACCAGACTGCTGGACCGAGAAGGGCTCCAAGGTCTCAGCCTTCTTGAAGCGGTCAAGCCCACCGCGGTACATCTTCCCTTAAGCTCACAGCTACCGCCGGTAGCTCTGAATCACTCTTTATCAGCTGATGATGAGCCACAAAGGTCCCTGCTCTCGTTAGGGTTAGGGACTTAGGGGGAACCTTTACTTTTTTGCGGGGATTTGGGGGTAACCGGGGAAGGAAGGACGGTGGAGGGGGCGCGGGAGGGACCGACGGAGCCGCGGGAGGGACCGCCGGAGCCTCGGAGCGGGACGGTGAGCGGCGGTGGCGCCTATTTTCCCGGGCTTTGGCCCTGGCGGTGGCGGCTGGCTCCGGTGGTCGCGGAACGGGAGCAGGGGAGTTCGGGCGTGCGAGAGGAACGAAGGCGATTAGTAAGTGGGGAATATTTTGTGGGCCATGGACGGGTCGGGACTCGGGAGCAGAGGCCCAGTTGTGGATTAAGGTATTTGGGCTGATAAAATATCCCAGCGTGGGCTACGGCCTACGGAGTACGGACCACCCTGTCCATCCCAAATTTTCCTCCCGCGGCGGCGCGGTGCTGAGGCGAGCTCTACCGCCGTCTAGGGTTCAATCCGACAGATTGGAGGGTCACCTCCCGCCGGCGATGACACGCCTCCTGCATCTGCGTTCTGCATCATGGAGAGAGCACAGGTAATATCTTCTTCGCTCGTGTGAAATCCGTTGGGGAAGAGAGAGTATGCTTTAAAATCGATGGTCCAGTTTCCTCTGATTCTCCTTCCATCTATCCGTTGGGGATTTCTTGAAATTTTGTTGCATTTGTTTTCTCAAACAGTACAGACATGGGTTACATTTATGATTAGTGTTCCATACGCCACTGGGAGCTGTATGCAAGCACAATGCCGATTTAAGTAGTGTGTTTTCTGGTGTGGAAAACATGTCTGTGGAATGCCTTGTATTTCATATTTTTGTTTGAAATGTAGGATGTTATCATATTAGTATGCTACTCTACTAACACTAGGTTACTGGGTAAAGTTCTTCACTCAAATACTATGAGGGTGCTTTTCCAAAAAAAAATGACGATTGTCAAGAGTAACTTATACTGTGTAGGAGCAAGGAAGAAAGCAAATGAAGAAAAATAAGACTGCAGAAAGGAATATTGTTTTTTCAGGTAAGAGTTGCTTTGGACCCATTTTTTAGAGAATACTGCGGTAGCTGAGTTTTGCACTTTTTTCCGCTTTAAACTGCTATATGAAATAGCTAATTTATTCTACTTGTTTCTTCCTCTGTAACATTTTAAAAAACTTAAAACCACACATCCCACAAGCAACATGAAACATACAAATTAGAGTAAAACTGATGAATGTACTTAAGAATGAAAATTTTGGATTTATGATGAACTGCAGACATTCTATTAGTTTGCTCAATCGCATATTGCCAGAAATGTTTCTTTGATTGACGTGACTTCAGTATAAACTTCTTGCATAGTTGGTCGGCCTTTTGGTGAATCGACAGAGCATTTTAGACCAAGTTCTTTCAGCCGCCTTGCACAGTTCTGCATGCCAACCATTACATGTGTCCAATCGCCTGAAGTTTTACTTGTGTGTTCGCCCTGGTATTGTTGAATGAGACTGG
Organism: Avena longiglumis; assembly: GCA_030063025.1. Lineage (NCBI taxonomy): Eukaryota > Viridiplantae > Streptophyta > Magnoliopsida > Poales > Poaceae > Avena > Avena longiglumis. The sequence continues at coordinate 476,755,069 of CP125977.1, forward strand.
GCTCTAAAGTATCACCATTCTTGTGAGCAAATGCCAGTTCCACAAAGTTGTGGAGACCATGTCCATCCTTAAACATTTCATCTGTTGGCTTCTTTCCCGTCATCATTTCTAGCAGAATGATTCCGTAGCTGTAGACATCACCCTCGATAGACATTTTGCTACCCATGCCATACTCTGCAAAATTTGCAATTTTTCCTGTAAAATCCTTTCATTTTCTTAATCAATTGTAAGTAATACTCCCTCCGTCCCAAATTAATTGACTCAACTTTGTCTAGATACGCATGTATCTAGACGCGCGTATCTAGACAAAGCTTAGTCAATTAATTTGGGACGAGGGAATGTTATTTTTTAAATGATTCAATTTGTTTTCTTATTTTATAATTAATACTTTAAATAATAGGTTTACTTAAGACCGATTCTCAGAATACATTATAAGTTCTTTATATAAAAGGGTAATCTTGATTTGTCAATAAAGTACAACTTCATTTGAATATATTGACAATATAAGAATGAAACGTGTACTCACCTGGTGCAATGTATCCAATTGATCCTCTTGCCCCTATCAAGCTTTCAGATGGATGGTCGTAAATAAACTGTGCTAATCCGAAGTCAGCAACATGAGCACACATGTCATCATCTAAAAGGACATTGCTTGGCTTGAGATCACAATGGATCAATGGAGGTGTGCACCGGTTATGGAGATAGTCCAAAGCAGCAGCTATGTCTGTTGCAATTGTTATCCTTAACCCAAGACTCAGTGACCTTTTCGAGCCATGTTTTTCCAATTCTGGATGTAGCCAGCTTTCTAGGCTACCATTCGACATGTACTCAAGAACTAGAGCTTTGAATTCATTCCCTGATGGATCAGACGTAGAACATAGACTTATCACCCTTATGAGATTTCGATGACGTGTGTTCCTCAAGGCCTCACACTCAGCAATGAAACTTTTTGATGCTCCATCTCGATCAAGCCTGAACATCTTGACTGCAGCTATGGATGGTTCAGTGACAAATGTACCTCTATAGACAGATCCAGACCCTCCCACACCAACCAAGTTAATAGAAGAAAAACCACCTGTTGCCTTATACAGATCGTGGTATGAAAATCTTTTCTTCCCCTCTGGAGACTGGTTAATTGGTTGTTTAGTTGCTTCCCTCTTCCTTTGTACAATGGCTATGGCACATATGAGAGAGCCTAGAGCAACAACAGCAAGCGGAACCACCACTATTACAATATAGGAAGTCCTTTTTCTTTTGGATGCTGATGTAATGCACGGTTGTAGTTGTAGTATCTCAGAATTTGTGCATAGGTTTTTGTTTCCTTGCATGAACACTACACTTGAATTTCCAAACACAGCACTTGTAGGTACTGGCCCTTGAAGGTTGTTGAAGGACAGATTCAGAAGCTGTAAAGAGCTGAATGACTCAAAGAACCTTGGAATTTCACCAGACAAGTTATTTTGCGACAGATCCATCTCAACAATTCCTCGTAAGTTCATCAAAGAGCTAGGAATGCTACCTTCAAGATTATTTGTATCCAAGTGAAGTGACTCCAAGTGAAGGCACTGGCCAAGACTGGCAGGAATTTTTCCAGATAGCTGGTTGTCGGAGAGTTTAAGGACTTCAAGATTATTTAAGCTGCTAATTTCTGATGGTATTGATCCTATTAGCTGGTTATGTGACAAATCCAAGCCTTCAGAGAGCGAGGAAACTGAAAACAGTTTAGGAGGAATGCTTCCCTGGAAGCTATTACAAGAAAGGTTTAGTCTAGTCAAGCTTCTGCATCCTGCTAAGCTGGCAGGTATCGACCCACTTAATCTGTTTTTCTCCAAATAAAGTTCACTTAGCTTGTCAAGGTTTCCAATTGACTGTGGGACTTCTCCATAAAAATTGTTTTCTGCTAAGTTCAGGACAAACAAAGTTTCAATATTTCCAAGTGTACCAGGAATATGCCCCGAGAGGAAATTTTTCTCCATATGAATAAGAGTGAGACCAGTGAGATTTCCTATATCTGGAGGTATAAAACCAGTTATTTGGTTATCATTCAGAAGCAACCATTGTAAGCTTTTTGGAAGATTGCCAATGGAAGTAGGCAACTGTCCTTGAAGATTATTGCTGTGCAAGTATAGTGTCTTCAATTGGGTGCAACTTGTTAGCGTGGACAAGAAAGTCCAATCACCAGCTTCGAGCAGATTCTCACCCAGATCCAGTGTGACCAGGTTTGTCAAAGACCCCAGGAAAGGAATGACACCACTGAATATGTTGCGACGGAGGCCAAGGTATTGGAGGTCGGAAGCATTGGCCAAAGAAGCAGGGACTGGGCCATCAAACTGGTTAGGTCCCAGTACCAACATCTGGATTCTTGGAAGTGTATAGCCAACATTGGTTGGAATTCTCCCAACTAGACGGTTGGCTCCAAGTCCAAGGTAAGTGAGGGTTGGGATTGCATAAAGAGCTGGAGGAACTGTGCCTGACAAATTGTTATATGTCATGTCTAATACTCGCAAACCTGCAAGGCTACCTAAGCTCTCTGGAATGGTCTCTTGCAAGTTGTTTAGAGCAAGCATTAGGACAGATAGGGAAGAAAAATTCCCTAGTGAGCTAGGTATGATCCCTGAAAGGTTATTGCTAGTCAGGCTAAGATATGCCAAAGGCGAGGATGCATGAGGGAAGTGTGGGATTGACCCATAAAAACCATTGTAAGAGAGATCTAAGGTGTAAAGCAATGAGCTATTGAACAGTACAGGAGGGATCTCTCCACTGAGCCCGTTTGCTGCAAGGTTAAGGTAAGCAAGCGAGGGGGAATTCGCTAGGAAGTGCGGAATTTCTCCAGTGAACGTGTTGTTGTCGAGAGCAAGCTTGGTAAGACGTGAGCTGACTCCTAGGAACTGAGGAATGGTGCCTGAAAGCTTGTTCCTAGAAAATGACAAGACAGAAAGGTTCTGAAGCAAGGCAAGCCCGGGTGGGATGTGCCCCTGAAGGAAGTTGTCACTGAGAAAAAGCTGCTCCAGGGATGAACATTGAGCAAGAGCTGAAGGGATCTCACCTTCCAGGATGTTGCTCGACAGGCTGATGTTCTCGAGGTGGGAGCACATTGACAGCGCATCGGGGATCACGCCACCGATGGAGTTGGTGCTGAGGTTGAGATACCTGAGTTCTGCCAGCCGGCCTATCTCTGGAGGAATGGTGCCGCTGATCTTGTTGTCCGGCATGTGTATCCTGGTCAAGAAACTGAGGTTGCCGATACAAGGAGGTACCTGACCGGTCAGGTTCAGCGAAGCGAGGTTCAGCGTGACAACGCGAGGCGCTGCGCCCTGCACGCTGTTGCACGTCACGCCGCGCCATTGGCAGAAGCTCAGGGAGTCGTCTTGCCATGTCGCCAACGCTGTGGCAGTGAGGTTGTCGGTGAGGCCAGACTTGACGCAGAGGAGCGTCTGCCGGTCGGCTTCGGAGCTATTGGAAGATGGTGCCGTGGCATCAAGGGAGTGCGTCCAGGGGAAGAAGGCCCCCAGAAGGATTAGCAGAAGAAGTACCCGTGGAGACAAAGATGGCTTCATGTGGGTAACAAAATAAAAATGGATCCATGTGAGTGTTTTGGCCTGATTAATATGGACTTAAGAGCATTCTGTTCGTCGGGGGTGGGGGTTGTATCTGAGTCTCCAGTCAAAATGGCAAAAAGTTGGCAAGTTGTTAATTGACTTCATTATTGATTGTGACAGGTTTGGGCTCAGCGTCAGCACTGGCAGCTTGAATACCTAAAGTAGAGTAGTTTTCATGCACACGTGTTTCCGATCATGAAGAACTACTTTATAAGCCTTGGAATCTCGCTCAAGCCGCCGGAATGGATTACTCAAACTCGAAATAGAACCGCGTAGAGCGGCTACGACAGTAACCCAATATTTATTTGAGTGGTCGTTTTCTGGTTCAGTTGTGCTAGTATTTCTGTAAAAGGTCAGTGTGTAAGATATGCTGTTGGTCACACATGGCAAATTTATAACCCAGGAAGGTAAAATTCTGGTGGCTCTACTCAAATGATTTTCCAAGCCCAATGTCATGAAACATGTGCAAAATCCGGCGGCTCTACTGGTAACCCAATATGCATAATACACGCACAAATTTCACGCATGTTTCTGAGTAGAGGGGCTACACAGAAAAATAAGCATTGATAAAGTATGTACGCATGACATAGTTTACAGTAAACCAACATGCATAATACATATAGAAAATCTCTATATTTTGAAGTACTGCGCAGTTAATCTGCCATAGATATATTACCTTGAGAAACATATTTCCTTCTCTGAGCATGTAACTTTAGCTTCCGTCTCTGAACCATGTTTCCAAGTTTGAACACGTGAAGTTTAATTAATTAATTATGAGGAAGGTGACTTCTCTGAAGTTTACAAGAAACAATCAATTTGCACATGAAACATGTGCGAAATTTGTCACTGTGTTAAACCATACTAGGTCACGATGTTTGAACACATAAAGTTTACAAGAAACAATCGATTTGCACATGAAACATTTGTAAAATTTGTGTTCCAAGCCGTGACTAATTCTTCTCACTATACAAGGTCAGTTGGTCAAATGTGCTAGTTGGTCACGATGTTAAACCATACTCCAGGAAGGTTCCTAGAGTAGTACACAAATTGGTTGCCCCATCTAGCCACTTGGATTATGGTAACCTTTGTCTGACTTTGGCTAAATGGGTGTCTGCCTAACCTCCATGGCTTTTTTTTACTATTATTGATCAAATGGCGAACCTCCATGGGATTATGCACATGATATATACACAAGTTCAGAGTCTGGTGTTCTCTCATTGCTCCTGTCGAGCTAAACAACTCCATATTCCAAAAACGAGGAGCTTCGGGGTCGACGACAATGGCGACGACACCACCAGTTGGCTCTCCTCTCTCGGACTCTCCTGCTGCTCAAAGCACCCCTCCACCTGGACTTCCCGATGGTGCCGCTGCTCCTAGTAATCCTGCCGCTCAAAGCAACCCCCCACCCCCAGGACAAGATGGTGGCCCTTTCAGTGGCAGCAGTGAGTACATCTGTTCTTGTTTTTCTTCCTCAAATTTTCAATGTTTTGGCCTTTATCTCTTACAAATAGTTTAGTTGGTTCACTATAGTAGATGTACTTTTCTCGAAAGACGCACCCTAAGGGCTCGTTCGTTTAATCCCATAGAGACTGGGTTTGGCCTGGATTGCATCCTGATCTTGGGTTTTCAACCATGTGAGAATTTTTTTCCAGCCCGGCGTATTTCATGTCTTCGTTTACTCCAGGACGAGATTATTATTCAGGCCCATCCCATCATCTTCCACTTAACAGGCCTGGAAAAAAAATATCGCCATCGGACTCATGGAATAATTTTCACAACACAAGACAGCTAGTGAAAAACGTGACGCGGCGATCTGGGCAATGGAAGCGGCGGCATAAACGAACGTGTCTTCAAAATTCTAGGAATTCAATCCATGTGTGAAATTATAAGGTTTGGATTGGGTGGAGCATGTCAATCCACCAAATCCATATTTGGATCGGTTACAGGCATGGATTTAATCCCCAATAACCGAACGGGGCCTAATGCGTGTCGTTTTGTATTGGAAAACCTACAACTCAACACAAGCAAATGAAGAAAGACGAAACAAAAAGAGCAAACTACCAAACGGAAAGAAAAGCCAGAAATCTGAAAACTATACAACCCTCCCGCTGATGCAATTGTTGTACTCTTAGTTGTTGTATCATGCCTGCTTCATGATACGGCTATTTGTTGTACTCTTAGCCTAAATTTTCCTAACTTCCTCTTTCAAAAAGAAACTTCGCCTGAATTATCTAGTCATGTCTGCCTTTTCTGTTACTTCTTAGATTGTCTCCGTTGATGAACATTTAGAATAAAAACTTAATAACTGTAGAAATCATCTAAATTTTGCTTTCTTGTATGTTTATATCTGCAGGTAATCCATTTGACGGAGGACCTCCTGTCTCCGGTCAGAGGCCGGGCGGGCCATAATTCATGGGCAATACAGCCAAACCCAAAAAGTTGGCGAAAAGATAATATGTATTGTTACGTCTCACATACATAAATCATAAGTGAGCAACCAAATTTAGAACATTAAAGATGTCTTGAGTTCAATACTCATTTCCTATATTTTTTCCCTTTTAGTTTTCACCTTTCTTGCTTGTAATAGTTCTTTTTTTTTAGATGTTGCTTGTAATAGTTCTTTAAGTATTGGATATTGATCTTCATTTTATTTTCTTTCACTTGTATGACACGTCATGAAACCTGTTGTTCTTTCCATATGTTCCTAGAGCATGAGACCTATGGATGTTATAAAGTGCACACGAGCGTATGCACACTTGGGCTGGAAAGAATACTACAGGCAGGAAGTTATGTAGAAAATTACACGCCTGTATGTCTAACGCGAAGCACTTGTCTATGTGGCTGTTTTTTCCCGTCAGCCACACATATATGCAAGTTGTCGAAACCTGCTCATCAACGCAATATTTGGCTTGATGACGGTTTTACTACTCCCTTTGATCCATATTACTTGTCGTAGAAATACATATATTTAGACATGTTTTAATGTTAGATACATCCAATCCAGTAACAATTAATATAGATGAGAGTACAAATTCTGGAGAAATAGATATATCTAGACATGTTTTAGTGTTAGATACATTAATCCAGTGACAATTAATATGGACCGGAGGGAGTACAAATTATGGCTATGCTATGCAACTCCTATATTCCCTCGGTCCTAAAAAGTTATGTCGCAAATTTGTCTAAGTTAAATACATACGAATTTAGATAAATCTTCGACCCTCTTTTAAAACAGAGGGAGTACTAAAGATCTTGTTCTGCTTTGAAGCTCTTTCTAGATGATGAACATACTTATTTCTTGATTAATCTATGAAGGAAAAATGCCCGGGCATTCATGCAAGTGTCCTAGTGCTAGGTTGACTGCAACGTAACTTCTCATGGGTATGCAACTGCACTCGTAGCGCGAGGACGTCAGGACAGTTGCCTTAGGCATGGAAGCGGTTGCCTCATCACTACTAGTAAAAACGCTACTAGTGGCGCATCAAATTAGAACTCTGTGACGTATATGGGTGTCGCCACTAAATCCTCGTCACTAAAATTTAAATTCTGTGGCGCATATAGAATGCATTCTCCGTCCGAGGTGGGCGGCGAGTCGTGGCAGGTCCCAGATCCCACATCTTATGCAAATAATCGGCCAGGCGGCGACCCTACCAGTTTATGCGCGAAGTCACCGATCTGCATGCGGTCGTTCCTCCTTGACCGGACGACCAATGAGTTCTACACTTCTCCTTTAGAGGAATACAAGGAATAGCGCATTCTGCGCTCATTGGACCTCTCGAATAGATCGGGCGGTTGTGTTCGTCGGCAATCTCAGCATAAGCGGATTCAAGGGGGTGCAACGCGAAGCTCTGCTTTCTATCGACTCCACGAGGCATGTCTGCGCCGAGATTTCCATGGTATTGAAACATGCGGAGAATCTCATGGTGGTTTTGGTTGGAGGACCATACAATAACTACGTATGCGGGATCTTGGATGTGATAACTTTGTTTCATAGGTTGTTGTTTGGACATGGATTGTTCCCGTCCATGTATACTGGACACGACTTTATGTGAGATGGTTGGTTGATGACCTGCAGTAGCCACCTCCGTGAGTTGAGTGGGGCGACAACACTAGAGGATATTGTTGGCGGTGCTTCTCGAGTACTAAATAATATTTTTAGGGTGAAAACCCATGGACCGGCCTTTATTAGTTATACATGGCAATAATCTTGTTAAAAATATTTTTTATAAACATGACTTTCTTTAGAGTGAAAACCTAAGATTTCGATCGGACAACGACGACACTTGTGCATTTTCCCCTTCTTAGAGTCGTTGCTTTTCAAGAACCTCTTTTGTAGGCCGGTTGTTATCTTTGGTGGTGGTTAGAGTGATGACGTTGGTATTAATTACCATTGCGGGTCTTTTTTCCCTTTTTAATTAGTTTATTAGTTTAGTGTACTAGTAAGAGTTTAGTTTAAGGTCTTCAAGCATCATCTAGTACTCCAAAAAATTATAGCCAGATTTGCTTGAGAAGTTTAGTTTAAGGGTCTAAACTTGCATCTGCTCGCTCCATCAGTTGATAAATTGAGTTTAATTAAGAGAAAATAGAGTTTAATTAAGTGTAATGGAACTTGAAACATAGAAAAAAATAGAACAACAAAATGAAAAAATAATTTCTTCTATAATTAAGTTATTTAATTTTTAATTAAGACAAAATTGAGTTTAATTAAGTGGAAAGGAGTTGGTTAGACCATATATGTGAAAAAGAAAATTGCACCAGCCGCTACACGAGTGGTAGGCACACATGCAAGGGCTCGTACTTTTTTGGTACATAGGTAGCACAATTCATTTTATAAGCCGGTGAGTAAACTGGCAAAGTGGGGTTAAACTGACCCATCAATGGTTTTACTCACTAGATATGTCCCACATGTCAGAGCAGTAACGGTAAAGGGTCTTGACTCGATGGCCCATCAGTGGTTTTACTCTCTGAGTCCCACATGTCAGCGCAATAACACTCTCTAGGTTCCACATATCAGCGCAATAACAGTCAAAGGGCCTTGACTCAGTGGAAACGCTCTGTATGGGTATTCGTGAGGCTTGGATAGAGCGAGGTGAGCAAAATCGAGGAGTGTTTCGAGCATTGGGCAGAACTGAGTAGTATAAGCCTTAGTGGCGTGTAGAAACATTTATCCCTATTGAAAGAGCATGTGGCCCCCCATATGTGGTGTTGGTAATTAATGACAATCTCTATGAATAATGTTTGAATTAAGGTACACTTATAAAAATTGTCCATTGGCATCACTTGAAGCATGTGTTGCCTTCAAGATAGAAGAAATGAAGAGGAAGAATAAAGAAAAGAAGTTCAAGTGTGTCTTGAAGAAGAAAATGGTGTTCCTCATGTGTCTTTTCATGATATCATTCAAATGAAGTTAGAAGAAATGTTGTGCACGCTCAAAATGCGCCATCTCTAGATTATCTCATGTTTGATGCTTACCATTCTCGGTGATCATGGATCGATGAAGACAAGGACAAAATAGAGGTTTTCCCATGGTGTATGGGGGAGCAAGTTGCAAGTCTTCATCAAGCAAGTGCGTGCAAGAGAAATCAAGAAAGGTGTTCCATCTTGAGAAGGGCAAGATCGTCTACATCGAGCTCAAGTGGATTGCTCAAGGCAATGGTATAATCTTGATAGGTTTTCCCTTTTGCTGGTCTCATGTTGTTAGTTGGGAGACCAGGTTTAGGATAGTTAGTCGTACTATCAAGAGGGGCTCTCGAGTGAGTAACTCAATCATATCTTTCGGAGAAATATCAAACCTTTGCATTCTTAGCATCATCTTGGTTGTTATTTGGATCTTATCCATGTTTGGTTCTAGTGCTTGTGGTAATATTCATAACAAGCTCTAGATCATCAAAATGGATCTCCCCTTTATATCTTATTGTGTTTTTGATCTTGGACCTTTTATGGTTTCTCACCAAGAGAGGTATCTCACATTATAATACATGAAATATTCTCACTTGGTGGTATGCAATATTTTCAACAAATTTGGTTTCGGGTCGATCGAGGAGTTTCCAAACTCAAGTTATTGCAATTTGAAGTTTGCCTTTTATTTGATTTAAAAAGGAAACATAAAATGGGAAAGTTTCTGGGCCGACCGGTACTATCGCATGCTGCTACCGGCCGCCCTTGCGCGCTGCTCATCTCTCTGCCTGGTCCGGCTGTGCTGGCCGGTACTATCGGCCCAAGCACAGGCGGTAGTATCGCCGGCCAGGCCGGTACTACCGGGTGGGCCCAGCTTGCTTTCCCTGCTCCTACCGTGTCGCTTGCTTGCAGGCCGGCTCCCTCGCGTGTGTGCTCGCCCAGCTCCCGCGCGCTTGCTCGCTACTCGCCCCGATCCCCCTTTTTCCCTCGCTCGCCCTGCGTGGATCGCCAGGTCGCCCAGCGCCTGCCGCCCGCTTCGCTTACTGACGCTTCTTGCTTGGGACCGGTAGTACCGGCCCACTGCGGTACTATCGCCCCAGGCGGGATCTGCCCCCCAATGGGCATATTCGTTTGGGCCACTATTTAAGCCCCCCTCTCTCTCTCTTTTGAAGTTTCTTCCTCTTTTCATCAAGCTTTTCCCCATTTCTTTGACCCCTCTTGAGCTTGATTTCTTTCTTCCCCTCCAATGATTCTTGCACATATTTGAGAGAAAGATTGAGGAGATCTAAATCTATATTTTGACCAAACCATATCATCTCTTTGTGAGTGAATCTTTGGGATCTAGATCTTGGAGGATTTTGTGTTCTCCTTTTGTTCTTCCTCTCTTATTGTGGCATCCCGCAAAACCACTACTAGAAAATCGCGTTGATTTTTGTGCATCGCATCATCATAATCGCATGTCTTGTCTCGGTGCATCAGCATAACATCAGCATGCATCTATTTGTTTGAAACCATCTTGCTAAAAACCCTAATTTTGTTTTCTATACTAAACGCCTGCCTTTATGCAAAACCCCAAAACCCGGCTTGTCCGGATTATTTATTTTGTCTAGCATCGGTTTGCAAAAGTCCGTTTATAAAGAATAAAATATTTAATTTATTTTAGTAGGCAATGAACGCCAACCCGACCCGAACGACCACCCTCAGATACAACAATTCGGTCCAACCAGTCCACCCTATTAATCCTAAAGCTACCCAGCCCTACCCACACACACCCTCCACCTCACCCCAGCCATTCACCTCTTGCCACGCCACCTCTCCCTCAATCCCTCCAATCCCCTTTGCCATGTGGCCTAGCCTCCCACAAGAACCACCCACCCCAGCCACCACACAACACCACGCTTTGCATGAACCGACGCACACACGCAAGACGCTGTCCACCACCAGCCCCTGCCTCACGCCTGGTTCGCCTCAGGACCCACTGCAGCCGGGCCCCACCTCCTGCAGACCCGCCTCCCAGCCCCGGCTCCCCTGCTCCTCTTCCCAGACCTCCTCTCCTCTGGCTTCCTCCCAGCGACCCCCGCCTCCCTCCGGCCCCTCCCGCTTCGTCACACGGCCGCCGTCAAGGCCGTCTGCCCGCCCGCCCGCCACACCGCCGCCAAGTCCGGCCGAGCTCGCCTCCGGCCTCCGTGAGCCTCCTCCCAGTCTGCTTGCCGCCGCCTGCGCCATCGCCTGTGCCACCTTCGCCGCGACCCGCGCCTGCCGCCCGACCTCACCGCCTCCGTCGGTGCTCCTCGCCGCGCCGCTGGCCGCGCCGCCGCAGGCGCCCCACCAGCGCCCGCCCGCCCGTGGTCTCCCTTGCCGGCCACGCGCTTCTCCGCCTCGCGCCCAGCCCGCCGTCACGCTTCTCACCGCTGCTCGCTTTCCCAGCCGTCTGCTCGCTTCCCCGACTCGCTCCCGCCCGCCTCGAAGCCTCCGCGCTCGCTGCCGCCCGATCATGCCAGCTGCCCGCCGACCTCGAGCCTTCCGCCGCTTCCCGCTGCGGCCTCCACCTCGCCTCGCTGCCGCGCGCCCGTCTGCCGCCGCCATGGCCACGCTTTTCGCCATCCTGCCGCGAGACCCGGCCCCGAGCGCCCCGCCGACCATGCGCCGGCCTCTCCGTCGCCGACCCGCTTCGCCGCCCCTCGGTGCCTCCCCATCTCGTCGGGCAGCCGCCAGACCCGTTCCCGGCAGCGCTTCGCCCGCCTGCCGTCTTTCCCGCCCCCGGCGCCTCTGCCTCGAGCCGTCTTGTTGTGGGGACGTTGTTTCGAGGTTGGTCATGACAACCACAAGATCTTCCCGGAGCCGAACGCGAATTCCTCGGTAACCAAGTTCTCCGTCATGGCACACCAAGGTCTCCTAGTGCCGAGCCCCGAGCCCGACTTCGACAATCAAGACCGCGGAACCGACAAGTCCGCCTAACCGGACACCGTGCGACAGGATCCCCGGTGCCCTTCGAGAGACGAGACGAGGACCCAAAGGACCACCGGTAACGAACCCGCCGGTACCTCAAGAGCTACCCCCGGACCCGAAGACCGATTCCGGACCCGATACCGCCAAGACCCCGACATCTAAACGACAAGATCGCAGTCATGGAACCGAACGCCGGTACGCCGATGCGAAATACGCCAAGGACTACCTCATGGATCCGGAGGCCGAACCTCTCGGACGTCAAGCTCTTCCTTCCGGAACCCGAAGACCCTGAGGTCGAACCTCGTTGAACCCCAATGTGTAACACCCTCAGAATCGGACCTATGCAAGTTTGAACAAAATTCGCCAAACCCGCATAGAAACGATTCAAAGGTGCCCACCAGGCACTTTCGTGCGGGTGGAAAACGAAGTAATAACATTACACAACAGTCCTCGATGGGACCCACGTAATGATATATATATCAGACTCAAAGAGTCAAGAATACGATATAATATACAAAGATCCAAATCACCTTGAACGACATAGCGTCCAGCTACGGACAAGATGCAAATGGGGCTAAGAGCCCGAAGAATAACCAATGGCGTCCATAACCCCCTGTGCCAAGCGGAAGGGTAACCACGCTAACGCGTCGATCTCAACCTGCTTAACAAAAGGTGCCGACAAAGGGCAAAGCGAAAAACAAAGAAGGAGCGTCGATCTTGAGGCCAAGACACGCGAGGCTAGAATTCGCGGTCCTCGCCTACATAGGTATGGTGGATCGGCGCGGCAAAGATGCACTAAACAACCTATAGAGACTCGATGCAATGGCGGTTATCGAGAGAGGATAAGAATGACCTAACCGGATCCAACCTGAAACTAACACCAACAAACCCATCCGGTGTTTCCCCTCGAGACCTTCGAGGAAGTCAACCGAGGAACTCACACCGCTGGCGCTTTATTTATGCTTATCGTTGCAGCAATTACTAGTCGTATAGATAATCGTCCGATAAAGTAAGCAAGGCACTTTTATTTAATCATTCCGTTGTAGTTGCAATAATTACTAATCGATATGAATAGCATGAGATATCCCAAAACCCAGCAGTTGGTACTTTTATTCAGCCAATTCGTTGTAGTTGCAATACTTACTAGTCGATTCATTTGTCGCAGCGACAACCAAACAAGCAATTGTGGGGTATTATTAGCCATTCCGTTATAGTGAAGCTGATTACTAGTCATTATAAGTCAAATTTATAACAAGAACTTTAGTTATGCTTGTCTATGATCGAGATATCAGGCTCCAAGTCGTCCATATCCGCGGACACGGCTTCGAAAGTTTTAACCCGGCCGGTGCACCAATAGCAACACACGCCGATCAACCTCGGAAAAACCAAATCAAAACCCAACGAGGCTTTCACGATGAACAATCACAGATTCGAAATATTTCAGGGGCCACCCTTAGAGTAGAATCCGCAACGGAGTAAGCAAGCTCGAGACGGCCTCAAGGTTATGGGGACGGTGAACGATCGGGAACCCGAAAGTGTGGCTGGGCTTGTCGACACCGCGAATCGTGCCATTATTTCCTAACAAGACAAAGTGTGCGACCGCACAATCGTAAATAAAGCGAAAGCATGGCATAAGCAGGATCGTAAATAAAACCTCAAACTAGTTTGTGGCCCCAAGAAATAAGTCCAATCAAGCTCGCTCAGGGGTCCCATATACCTCCGGATGTGGATAGCGCAAAATCAAGGAATTATCAAGTACTCGGGGTCTTACGGGACACAAGTGGGCGTCGAAACCAAATATTATCTATCACCCACCGATGCCTCGCTTATTCAATTTTAGTTGTTAAACAGAAATTAAAGTGACGATAAGTAAAACTAGAATCATCTCCAACAACAACATGCGGCAATACATCAAGAATCGTGGCATATGACGACTCACATCAAGACTTGAGCAAGCAACTACGACACGCAAGTCCAACTATCTACCAAACAACAGTAATAGGTGTGTCCAAGGCAATATAGGGCTGCACGGAATATCACGGTACGGAAACTAAAGCATCGCAACACGTATAGCAATAGATCAACAGGAGGGGAATAAAGACTATAAAAGTAAGATAGGTAGAAAGAGGGAGATGCTCGCCTGAAAACATTGTCGAAAGGTTCAATCGAAGATCGGGGCGAAGCTCACATCAACTCAACGGCCTTATCCGCGAAGAAGCAAAACACTAGAATAAACACCGGATGCAATATTTAATACACGGCAGAAGATCGGCATGATGCATGTATGATGTATGGCATGGCAAAGATGCGATGCAATTAGGTCATATTAAGCGGAACCGGGGTCCCGACAATTAATTAACTGGTTCAAGTTGTTTAACTACCCCGCAATTTAAATGTTGTTTAGCAAAGCAACAGATGGAACCGGTTCGCTACACATGTTTAAATGAGGCCGATATGAGACTAGATTTGCCCGCATATGGGCCCCATATTTAATTATTAGGTGAATCGGCATAAGGCCCCCAAACCAATGCTATGCATGCGGGAATGACAATTATTATGCAACAAATTGTTATGATATTATAAAATAGGGTTCTCGGAAAGGGGTTCACACATTAGGGTTCTCGACGATCTTGGGGTTTTCCGGGGTTCGGGGTCGGTCTCAGGGTCCAGGGTTCGACGGATCTGGGGTTCGGGGTTCGACGGACGCGTTCTCGGATAGCGGGGTGGATCTTGGCGTTCCGGGAAGCCGGACTTGGTTCGATGTCGGGGCGCATCGGGTCCTCGAGGAGGTGCTTGGCGCTCATGTGGCCTTCGGGTACGGGTTCGTCTCCGGGTGCGGGGGTCTCGGCGTTCCATGAAGGAGAGCTTGCGTCTAGGGTCTCGGCGATCTTGGCGCATCGAGGTTGTCGAAGAATCGGTACGGTCTTCGGATTCCGCGAGGGAGATCATGGCGTCGGGGTTTTCGTGATGGAGATCTTGTCGAGGGTTCGGCGCCGAAGGTCGTTGGCGAGCTTGGGGTGCCTCAGGACGGTCATCGGAACGGTATCATACTCCCATGGCACACATACACGATCACGCACATACACGCACACGCGTACACGAGCACACGCATACACGAGCACACCTGCAGCGGGCCCACAGGCCCACGGTGGCGGCCAGGCGAGGTGGAGAGATCGGCTCGGGGCGGCGGTCTCCGGAGCAAGGCGCAGCGGGGCGGGCTGCTGTGATGGCGAGCTTGGCGCTTAGCGCTTTGGGCGGAGGAACTTCGCGGCGACGCAGCTGGACGGGGCGGGCTCGGGAAGGACCATCAGGCGGGCGGTGTAGGTCTGGCGCTTGGGCTTCAGCCTTGTGGCCGAGGCGGAGGCGTGGCGGCGCGCGCTGGGCGGGGCGGGCGAGCGGCAGAGGCGGCCCGGGAGACGCGGAGGCGACTCGGCGACGCCGAGGAGGAGGACGCGTCTGGCGGCTGCGGGAGGCTCCGGGCGGTGCGACGGGAGCACCGCCGGACGGGACGCAGTGGAGATCTGGCGCTGCGGTGGTGGTCGCCAGGGCTGCAGGAGGCCAGACGGCGTGAGGAGGAGAAGGGCGCCAGGGCGTGGCCGGGCGAGGTTGGGGCGAGGCGAGGGAGCGAGGTGAGGGAGCCAGCGGTTGGAGAGGAGGTCCTGGGCGAGTGGCCTTGAGGCGGGCCGCCGTGCGACGCGGGAGGCGGTCAGCGTGGCCGGTGAGGGGAGGCAGCAGAGGGGCTAGGTGAGGAGGAGGCTTGGCAGCGTCTGGCAGGAGGCAGGAGGAAGAGGAGGAGAGAGAGGTCTGGGGCGCTGGTGGGCAGGGGACAGGGCCCAGTCGGGGGAGGGGACGCGTGTGTGCTGTGTGTGTTAGTGCGTGTGGGTTGTGGTGGGGGTGGGGAGTTGGCTGAGTGAGGGAGAGAGATAGAGAGGGGTGAGGCTAGGACAAGTGTCAGGTCCTGGTTGGTTGAGGGAAAGGGCAAAGGTGAGGTGGCACATGCCTATTGGCTGGGGTGATGTGGAGGAGGGTATGGGGTAGATTAGTGGGTATCTCTAGGGATTAGATGGGTAGGTGGTGGACCGATTGTTTTATTTCTGGGGCGGTCGTTCGGGTCGCTTCGGCCCGTTCGACTGCCCCGCAAAAATAAATATAAACTTTATTTGTTTTAAACGGGCCGTTGGCAAACCGATAGCGGCCAAAACAAAATATTCCGGGGACCCGGTTTGAGGTTTGAAATGAGTTGGGGCGTTTGGAAACAAATCGGGGTTTTCGAAAATAGTTTTGGCAACAATGCATGATGATGACGATGCAATGCACAAATTCAACGCGATTTTCTAGTAGTGGTTTTGCGGGATGCCACAATTCGACACCACTAACAAAGGATCTCGCCCTCGAGATCCGCCTCATGGTACCGGAAAGAGGGTCGGCGGTTTGCATCTTCTCGCTTCGTGTAGGTCTTCGCGACACCACTAACAAGGGTTCCTTCTTCATCTTGAAATCGGCGACACCACCAACAATGGGTCGTTGCTCCTGATCGTCGAGAGAGCACTCCGGAAACAACAGGTCAGAGGTAGAGGTATCAACAATAAAGCCACCTCTAACTCCGGTAGGAAGAGGGAATCGATGCATTCTCGTCCACTTCAATGTACAAAAGCGAATAGAAGGGGTAGTCGGCATGGGGGCCAATCCATCACGCACCCAAACTATTACTCCGCACAATCAGTAGAAAAGAGTGCAGCCATTCTCGGAATCAGACGGAAGATCTCGACAAGCGAGGTTCGGAAACAAAGGGGTGATGCTGACTCTGCATCGGATCTGGCGTAGAGGATGCCGTCGCGTCGGAAAACACCGGAAGGCACAAACAAGGAACAAAGAATGGTTCCACGGAAGACGTATTCATCGGGCAGCTTGATCACCGGATGGTAGAACGCCGTTACCAAAGGAGGAAGCGAAACCCTAAAGGTACGACGGAAACCCAACCACGAGAATTCCTGGACTCGAAGAGAAAGAAGAGAGCGGATTCAAAACACGTCGAGGTAAGGGGAGAATAGCAAAGGGGTAAGGAGTAAAATCAGACCTAACCAGAACTATCCAACCGATTTTCAGAAATAGTTTTGACACTCTACTTCGGCCGTTAGCTAGGTTATTCTACAGGCTGGACTTGTGGGGTATCGCAACTGCTGAGCTCTGATACCACTCTGTAACACCCTCAGAATCGGACCTATGCAAGTTTGAACAAAATTCGCCAAACCCGCATAGAAACGATTCAAAGGTGCCCACCAGGCACTTTCGTGCGGGTGGAAAACGAAGTAATAACATTACACAACAGTCCTCGATGGGACCCACAGAACAGATATATATATCAGCGACTCAAAGAGTCAAGAATACAGATATAATATACAAAGATCCAAATCACCTTGAAACGACATAGCGTCCAGCTACGGACAAGATGCAAATGGGGCTAAGAGCCCTGAAGAATAACCAATGGCGTCCATAACCCTGCCCAGGCCAAGCCGGAAGGGTAACCCTGCTAACGGCGTCGATCTCAACCTGCTTAACAAAAGGGGTGCCGACAAAGGGCAAAGCAGAAAACAAAGAAGGAGCGTCAGTACTGAGGCCAGTACACGGCGAGGCTAGAATTCGGCGGTCCTCGCCTACATAGGTATGGTGGACTGAGCGGCAGCGGCAGCATGCACTAAACAACCTATAGAGACTCGATGCAACTGGCGGTTATCAGAGAGGGATAAGAATGACCTAACCGGATCCAACCTGAAACTAACACCAAGCAAACCCATCCTGGTGTTTCCCCCTCGAGACCTTCGAGGAAGTCAACCGAGGAACTCACACCGTTGGCAGTTTTATTTGTACAGTTATCGTTGCAGCAATTACTAGTCAGGTATAGATAATCGTCCTGATAAAGTAAGCAGTGGGCACTTTTATTTAATCATTCCGTTGTAGTTGCAATAATTACTAATCAGATATGAATAGCATGAGATATCCCAAAACCCAGCAGGTGTTGGTACTTTTATTCAGCCAATTCGTTGTAGTTGCAATACTTACTAGTCAGATTCATTTGTCGCAAGCGACAACCAAACAAGCAATTGTGGGCAGTATTATTAGCCATTCCGTTATAGTGAAGCTGATTACTAGTCATTATAAGTCAAATTTATAACAGTAAACTTTAGTTATGCTTGTCTATGATCGAATCGTGCTCCAAGTCGTCCATATCCGCGACACGGCTTTCGAAAGTTTTAACCGGCGGGGTGCACCAATAGCAACACACGCTCGATCAACCTCGGAAAACCAAATCAAAACCCAACGAGGCTTTCACGACCGAACAATCACAGGATTCAGAAATATTTCAGGCCACCCTTAGAGTAGAATCCGAACGGAGTAAGCAAGCTCGAGACGGCCTCAAGGTTATGGGGACGGTGTGAACGATCGGGAACCCGAAAGTGTGGCTGGGCTTGTCGACATGGAATCGTGCCATTATTTCCTAACAAGACAAAGTGCGATTACCTCGCAATCGTAAATAAAGCGGTAAAGCATGGCATAAGTACAGATCGTAAATAAAACCTCAAACTAGTTTGTGGCCCCAAGAAATAAGTCGAATCAAGCTCGCCTGGGGGTCCCATATACCTCCCGGATGTGGATAGCGCAAAATCAAGGAACAGTATCAAGTACTCGGGGTCTTACGGGACACAAGTGGGCGTCGAAACCAAATATTATCTATCACCCACCGATGCCTCGCTTATTCAATTTTAGTTGTTAAACAGAAATTAAAGTGACGATAAGTAAAACTAGAATCATCTCCAACAACAACATGCGGCAATACAAGAATCGCGTGGCATATGACGACTCACATCAGCACTTGAGCAAGCAACTACGACACGCAAGTCCAACTATCTACCAAACAACAGGTAATAGGGTGTGTCCAAGGCAATATAGGGCTGCACGGAATATCACGGGTACGGAAACTAAAGCATCGCAACACAGATAGCAATAGATCAACAGGAGGGGAATAAAGACTATAAAAGTAAGATAGGTAGAAAGAGGGAGATGCTCGCCTGAAAACATTGTCGAAAGGTTCAATCGAAGATCGGGGCGAAGCTCACATCAACTCAACGGCCTTATCCGCGAAGAAGCAAAACACTAGAATAAACACCGGATGCAATATTTAATACACGGCAGAAGATCGGCATGATGCATGTATGATGTATGGCATGGCAAAGATGCGATGCAATTAGGTCATATTAAGCGGAACCGGGGTCCCGACAATTAATTAACTGGTTCAAGTTGTTTAACTACCCCGCAATTTAAATGTTGTTTAGCAAAGCAACAGATGGAACCGGTTCGCTACACATGTTTAAATGAGGCCGATATGAGACTAGATTTGCCCGCATATGGGCCCCATATTTAATTATTAGGTGAATCGGCATAAGGCCCCCAAACCAATGCTATGCATGCGGGAATGACAATTATTATGCAACAAATTGTTATGATATTATAAAATAGGGTTCTCGGAAAGGGGTTCACACATTAGGGTTCTCGACGATCTTGGGGTTTTCCGGGGTTCGGGGTCGGTCTCAGGGTCCAGGGTTCGACGGATCTGGGGTTCGGGGTTCGACGGACGCGTTCTCGGATAGCGGGGTGGATCTTGGCGTTCCGGGAAGCCGGACTTGGTTCGATGTCGGGGCGCATCGGGTCCTCGAGGAGGTGCTTGGCGCTCATGTGGCCTTCGGGTACGGGTTCGTCTCCGGGTGCGGGGGTCTCGGCGTTCCATGAAGGAGAGCTTGCGTCTAGGGTCTCGGCGATCTTGGCGCATCGAGGTTGTCGAAGAATCGGTACGGTCTTCGGATTCCGCGAGGGAGATCATGGCGTCGGGGTTTTCGTGATGGAGATCTTGTCGAGGGTTCGGCGCCGAAGGTCGTTGGCGAGCTTGGGGTGCCTCAGGACGGTCATCGGAACGGTATCATACTCCCATGGCACACATACACGATCACGCACATACACGCACACGCGTACACGAGCACACGCATACACGAGCACACCTGCAGCGGGCCCACAGGCCCACGGTGGCGGCCAGGCGAGGTGGAGAGATCGGCTCGGGGCGGCGGTCTCCGGAGCAAGGCGCAGCGGGGCGGGCAGCGTCTTGTATGATGGCGGTCGAGAGCTTGGCGGCGCTTGGGCGGAGGAACTCGCGGCGGACGCACTGGGACGGGCGGGCTCGGAAGGACCACCGGGGCGGTGTAGGTCTGGGCGCTGGGCGAAGCCGGCTGGCTGGGCGGGCGCGCTGCCGGCGGGCGGGTCGGCCGAGGCGAGGCGGCGTGGCGGCGGTGGCGCGATCCGGCGGGCGTGGCGAGCAGAGGCCGGGAGACGCAGGCGACCTCGGCGACGCCGAGGAGGAGGACGCGGGTCCCGGGCTGCGGGCTGGGGCGGCTGACGGGAGCACCGGCCGACGGGGACGCGGTGGAGACTGGCGCGGCCAGCAGGTGGTGGCCGGGCTGCAGGAGGCCGGACGGGCGTGAGGAGGAGAAGGCGCCGGGCGGTGGGCGGCGGCGAAGGGGCGAGGTCGGCAGGGAGCGAGGTGAGGGGGAGCCGGCGGCGGTTGGAGAGGAGGTCCTGGGCGGGGTGAGCGCGAACGGCGGAGGCGGGCCGGGCGTGACGCGGGAGGCGGGTCGCGTGGCGCAGGGGAGGGCCGGCAGAGGGGCTCGGTGAGGAGGAGGCTTGGCCGCGTGCGGGTTGCGGGGAGGCAGGAGGAAGAGGAGGGGAGAGAGAAAGAGAGAGGTGCGGGGCTGGTGGGCTGGGGGACAGGGGGCCCAGGGTCATGGGAGGGACGCGTGCGTGTGTGTGTGTTAGTGCGTGTGGGTTGTGGTGGGGTGGGGAGTTGGCTGAGTGAGGGAGAGAGATAGAGAGGTGAGGCTAGGACAAGTGTCAGTCCTGTTGGTTGAGGAAAGGGCAAAGGTGAGGTGGCACATGCCTATTGGCTGGGTGATGTGGAGGAGGGTATGGGGTAGATTAGTGGGTATCTCTAGGGATTAGATGGGTAGGTGGTGGACCGATTGTTTTATTTCTGGTCGCTCGGGTCGCCGCCCGCTCGATCGCCCATAAAAATAAATATAAACTTTATTTGTTTTAAACGGGCCGTTGGCAAACCGATAGCGGCCAAAACAAAATATTCCGGGGACCCGGTTTGAGGTTTGAAATGAGTTGGGGCGTTTGGAAACAAATCGGGGTTTTCGAAAATAGTTTTGGCAACAATGCATGATGATGACGATGCAATGCACAAATTCAACGCGATTTTCTAGTAGTGGTTTTGCGGGATGCCACACAATGGAACCTCAAGACCTTCCGGCGCCGAGACCCAAGCTCTCCCCCGAGGACGCCTCCACGAAGCGACAAAACCGCCACACGGACGCCGAGACCCCTGAACCCTGAGGCCCCGAACCGAAGGTCGATCTGGAGCGCCAGAACCCGAACCTGCAGAACGCCAAGATCGCCCGAGAACGCCAAGATCTTCACCCCGGAGAACCAAGGTCCCCTTCATGGACGCCAAGGCCCAAACCAAGCCCATCGTAAGTGACCGAAGAAGGATATGCCGATGAGGTCGAAGGACTCAGATCAGACCTTGGTCTTCGACAAGGATCCGACAAGTTCGCCTACCAAACCCCGGTATCGGACAAGTTCGCCATCGACCTCGAGAACGCCAACACGGATACGACAAGACCTACCTCTGTACCGAGAACGTTCCGTCGGACCACGAACCGAGACCGAACCCCGGACCAAGATCGCCGAGCCCCTAATGTGTGACCCTTTTCCGAAACCCTATTTTATAAATGAAATATAACATTGTTGCATATTAAATTGTCCTTCGCATGCATATCATTGGGTTGGGGGCATTATGCCGAGTCACCTAATAATTAAATATGGGGCCCATATGCGGGCAAATCTAGTCTCATATTGGCCTCATTTAAATTGATGTAGTGAACCGGTACCATATTTTGGCCATGTTAATACAACATTTAAAATGCGGGGTATCTAACTAACATGAACCACCTAATTAATTGTCGGGACCCCGGTTCCGCTTAACATGACCTAATTGCATTGCACCTTCGCCATGCCATCCATCATGCATGCATCATGCCGATCTTCTACCGTTGAATTAAATATTGCATCCGGTGTTTCTTCTAGTGTTTTGCTTCTTCGCGGATAAGGCCGTTGAGTTGATGTGAGCTTCGACCTGATCTTCAAATAACCCTTCGACAATGTTTTCAGGCGAGCATCTCCCTCTTTCTACCTATCTTACTTTTATAGTCTTTATTCCCTCCTGTTGATCTATTGCTATCTGTGTTGCGATGCTCTAGTTTCCGTACCCGATATATCCCCTGCAGCCTTATATTGCCTTAGACACACCCTATTACCTGTTGTTTGGTAGATAGTTGGACTTGCGCGTCGTAGTTGCTTGCTCAAGTGCTGATGTGTGTCGTCATATGCCACAGTTGCTGATGTATTGCCGCATGTTGATGTTGGAGATGATTCTAGTTTTACTTTTCGTCACTTTAATTTCTGTTTAACAACTAAAATTGAAATAAGCAGAGGCATCGGTGGGTGATAGAAAATATTTGGTTTCCGAACGCCCACTTGTGTCCCGTAAGACCCCGAGTACTTGATACCTGTTCCTCGATTTATCGCGCTATCCACATCCGGGAGGTATATGGGACCCCCGAGCGAGCTTGATTCATCTTATTTCTTGGGGCCACAAACTAGTTTGAGGTTTTATTTACGATCTGTACTTATGCCATGCTACTGTATTTAAATTGTGCGACGATAGCACACTTTGTCTTTAGGATCGGGACGATTCCGCTGTGTCGACAAGCCCGCTTTGGGTTCCCGATCGTTCCACCGTCCACCCAAACCTTGGGTCCGTCTCGAGCTTGCTTACTCCGTTATGGTGTACTTCAAGGGTGGCCCCTGAAATATTTCAATCTGTGATTGTTCACCGTGAAAGCCTCGTTGGGTTTTGATTTGGTTTTCGAGGTTGATCGAGCGTGTGTTGCTATTGGTGCACCCGGCCGGGTAAAACTTTCTGAAAGCCGTGTCCGCGGATATGGACGACTTGGAGCACAGTATCTCGATCATAGACAAGCATAACTAAAGTTTACTGCTATAAAGTTGACTTTATAATGACTAGTAATCAGCTTCACTATAACGGAATGGCTAAATAATACTGCCCACAATTGCTTGTTTGAGTTGTCGCTTGCGACCATTGTACCGATCGTAAGTATGGCAACTACAATGGAATGGCTTAATAAAAGTACCAACAAACTTTGGGTTTTGGGTTTATCTCATGCTATCTCAGATCGATTAGTAATTGTTGCAACTACAACGGAATGAAGAACTAAAAGGGCCTTGCTTATTTTATCGTGACAATTATCTATACGACTAGTAATTGCTGCAACGATAATCGAATAAATAAAACGCCAACGGTGTGAGTTCCTCGGTTGACTTCCTCGTTGGTCTCGACGGGGAAACACCAGGATGGGTTTGTTTGGTGTTAGCTTCAGGTTGTATCCGAGTAGGTCTTTCTTACCCCTCTCTGTTTGCCGCCAGTTGTACCGAGTCTCTATAGGTTGTTTAGTGCATCTTTGCCGCCGCCATCCACCACACCTATGTAGGCGAGGACCGCGAATTCTAGCCTCGCCGTGTCTTGGCCTCGATCGACGCTCCTTCTTTTCCTTTGCCCTTTGTCGGCACCCTTTTGTTTAAACAGGTTTTGAGATCGACGTCGTTAGCGTGGTTACCCTTCCGGCTTGGCCCGGCAGGGTTATGGACGCCATTGGTTATTCTTGTGGCTCTTAGCCCCATTTGCATCTTGTCGTAGCTGGACGCTCTATCGCTTTCAAGGTGATTTGGATCTTTGTATATTATATTTGTATTCTTGACTCATGGAGTCGCTATATATACTTCTGCGGGTCCCATCGAGGACTGTTGTGTAATGTTATTACCGCTTTCCACCACGAAAGTGCCTGGTGGGCACCTTGGAATCGTTTCTATGCGGGTTTGGCGAATTTTGCTCAAACTTGCATAGGTCCGATTCTAAGGGTGTTACAGAGTGGTATCAGAGCTCAGCAGTTGCGATACCCCACAAGTCTAGCCTGTAGGATAACCTAGCTAACGGCCGAAGTAGAGTGTCAAAACTATTTTTGCAAAATCGGTTGGATAGTTCTGGTTAGGTCTGATTTTACTCCTTACCCTCTGCTGTTCTCCTCTTACCTCTACGTGTTTTGAATCCGTCTCGTCCCTTTCTTCGAGTCCAGGAATTCTCGTGGTTGGGTTCCATCGCACCTTCAGGGTTTCGCTTCCTCCTTTGATAACGGTGTTCTACCATCCGGTGTTCAAGTTGCCTGAGGAATCCGTCTGCTGTGGTACCATTCTTTGTTCTTTGTTTGTGCCTTCCGGTGTTTTCCGACGCGACGACATCATCTACGCCAGATCCGATGCAGAGTCTGCATCACTCCTTTGTTTCTGAACCTCGCTTGTCGAGATCTTCAGTCTGAATCTTGAGGGTTGGTTGCATAATCTGTGTATTCGTGTACAGAGTAATGCTTTGAGTGCGGGATGGAGTCGCGACCATACCACTACTCTTATCATTCGCTTATGTACATTGAATGGTAGATCGATGCAACTCTACTCCTTCCATGGAAGTTAGAGGTGGCCTTACCTTCAACTTCGTCCGTTGTTTTCCGGAGTGTTCGCTTGACGAGCGGGATCAACGACGTCTTGTTAGTGGTGTCGCGAGGATCTGCATGAAGCGAGAAGATTCAGATCGCCGACCTTTCCCTCCGGTACCATGAGGCGGATCTCGAGGGCGAGATCCCTTGTTAGTGGTGTCGAATTGTGGCATCCCGCAAAACCACTACTAGAAAATCGCGTTGATTTTTGTGCATCGCATCATCATAATCGCATGTCTTGTCTCGGTGCATCAGCATAACATCAGCATGCATCTATTTGTTTGAAACCATCTTGCTAAAAACCCTAATTTTGTTTTCTATACTAAACGCCCCGTCTTTATGCAAAACCCCAAAACCCGGGCTTGTCCGGATTATTTATTTTGTCTAGCATCGGTTTGCAAAAGTCCCGTTTATAAAGAATAAAATATTTAATTTATTTTAGTAGGGGCAGTCGAACGGGCCAACCCGACCCGAACGACCACCCCCGTATACAACAATTCGGTCCAACCAGTCCCACCCTATTAATCCTAAAGCTACCCAGTCCCCTACCCACACACACCCTCCACCTCACCCCAGCCATTCACCTCTTGCCACGTCACCTCTCCCCTCAATCCCCTCCAATCCCCTTTTGCCATGTGGCCTAGCCCTCCCACAGCAACCACCCACCCCCTGGCCACCACACAACACCACGCTGCACACGCACGCACACCTTGAAGACGCGGTCCACCACCAGCCCTGCCCCGCGCCCCCTGGTCCGCCCCTGGGACCCACCCTGCAGGCCGGGCCCCACCTCCCCCAGACCCGCTCTCTCCCAGCCCCGCACCCCCGGCTCTCCCCTGTTCCTCTTCCCCAGCACCCTCCTCTCCCCGTTGGCTTCCTCCATGAGCGACCCGCGCCTCCCTCCTCCGCGTCCCTCCGCCCGTCACCGGCCGCCCGTCTGCGCCGGCCCCGTCCGCCCTCACACCCGCCCGCCAAGTCCGCCGAGCTCCTCCGGCCTCGGCGAGCTCCTCGGCCCGCCCGCGGCCTGCGTCGCCCAGGCCGCCCTCTCCGCCGCGCCCGTCGCCCGACCTCACCGCCTGTCGGTGCCCCTCCCTTGCCGCGCCCTGGCCGCCCCGCCTCACGCCACCGTCGCCTCGCCCGTGGTCCTCCCAGCCCGCCAGCGCTCCCTCGCGCCTCGCGCCCGCCGCCGCTTCCCAGCCGCGCTCTGCTTCCCACCCCGTCCGCGCCCGCCCATGCTCCTCGCGCTCGCCGGCGTCGCCGCCTCCGACCGCTGCCCGGTAGCGGCCACGACCTCGAGCCCGCCGCCGGTCTGCGCTGCCTCCACTCGCCTCGCCTCCGCTGCGCGCCCCGTCTGCCGCCGCCGCCATGGCCACGCCATCCCGCGTCGCTGCGAACCCCAGCCCCAGCGTCACGACCATCGCCGGCCTCCTCCGTCGCCGGACCCGCCAGCTCGCCGCCGGTCTCCGGTGCCTCCCCGTCCTCGTCGGGCAGCCGCCGCAGACCGTTCCCCGCCGGCGCCCGCCTCCGTCCTGCCGTCTTTCCCGCCCCCGGCGCCTCTGCCTCGAGCCGTCTTGTTGTGGGGACGTTGTTTCGAGGTTGGTCATGGCAACCACAAGATCTTCCCGGAGCCGAACGCGAATTCCTCGGTAACCAAGTTCTCCGTCATGGCACACCAAGGTCTCCTAGTGCCGAGCCCCGAGCCCGACTTCGACAATCAAGACCGCGGAACCGACAAGTCTGCCTAACCGGACACCGTGCGACAGGATCCCCGGTGCCCTTCGAGAGACGAGACGAGGACCCAAAGGACCACCGGTAACGAACCCGCCGGTACCTCAAGAGCTACCCCCGGACCCGAAGACCGATTCCGGACCCGATACCGCCAAGACCCCGACATCTAAACGACAAGATCGCAGTCATGGAACCGAACGCCGGTACACCGATGCGAAATACGCCAAGGACTACCTCATGGATCCGGAGGCCGAACCTCTCGGACGTCAAGCTCTTCCTTCCGGAACCCGAAGACCCTGAGGTCGAACCTCGTTGAACCCCAATGGAACCTCAAGACCTTCCGGCGCCGAGACCCAAGCTCTCCCCCGAGGACGCCTCCACGAAGCGACAAAACCGCCACACGGACGCCGAGACCCCTGAACCCTGAGGCCCCGAACCGAAGGTCGATCTGGAGCGCCAGAACCCGAACCTGCAGAACGCCAAGATCGCCCGAGAACGCCAAGATCTTCACCCCGGAGCACCAAGGTCCCCTTCATGGACGCCAAGGCCCAAACCAAGCCCATCGTAAGCGACCGAAGAAGGATATGCCGATGAGGTCGAAGGACTCTGTACCGCATCGCCTTGGTCTTCGACAAGGATCCGACAAGTTCGCCTACCAAACCCCGGTACCGGACAAGTTCGCCATCGACCTCGAGAACGCCAACACGGATACGACAAGACCTACCTCTGTACCGAGAACGTTCCGTCGGACCCTGAACCCCGAGACCGGACCCCGAACCCCCGGACCAAGATCGTCGAGCCCCCTAATGTGTGACCCCTTTTCCCAAAACCCTATTTTATAAATGAAATATAACATTGTTGCATATTAAATTGTCCTTCTCGCATGCATATCATTGGGTTGGGGGCATTATGCCGAGTCACCTAATAATTAAATATGGGGCCCATATGCGGGCAAATCTAGTCTCATATTGGCCTCATTTAAATTGATGTAGTGAACCGGTACCATATTTTGGCCATGTTAATACAACATTTAAAATGCGGGGTATCTAACTAACATGAACCACCTAATTAATTGTCGGGACCCCGGTTCCGCTTAACATGACCTAATTGCATTGCACCTTCGCCATGCCATCCATCATGCATGCATCATGCCGATCTTCTACCGTTGAATTAAATATTGCATCCGGTGTTTCTTCTAGTGTTTTGCTTCTTCGCGGATAAGGCCGTTGAGTTGATGTGAGCTTCGACCTGATCTTCGAATAACCCTTCGACAATGTTTTCAGGCGAGCATCTCCCTCTTTCTACCTATCTTACTTTTATAGTCTTTATTCCCTCCTGTTGATCTATTGCTATCTGTGTTGCGATGCTCTAGTTTCATTCGATATATCCCTAGCCTTATATTGCCTTAGACACACCCTATTACCTGTTGTTTGGTAGATAGTTGGACTTGCGGCGTCGTAGTTGGTTGCTCAAGTCGATGTGTGTCATATGCCACGATTGCCGATGTATTGCCGCATGTTGATGTTGGAGATGATTCTAGTTTTACTTTTCGTCACTTTAATTTCTGTTTAACAACTAAAATTGAAATAAGCGAGGCATCGGTGGGTGATAGAAAATATTTGGTTTCGAACGCCCACTTGTGTCCGTAAGACCCCGAGTACTTGATACCCGTTCCTCGATTTATCGCTATCCACATCCGGGAGGTATATGGGACCCCCGAGCGAGCTTGATTCATCTTATTTCTTGGGGCCACAAACTAGTTTGAGGTTTTATTTACGATCCTGTACTTATGCCATGCTACTTTCGTATTTAAATTGTGCGACGGATAGCACACTGTCTGTTTAGGATCGGGACACGATTCATGTGTCGACAAGCCCAGTTTTGGGTTCCCGATCGTTCACAAACGTCCACCCAAACCTTGGGTCCGTCTGAGCTTGCTTACTCCGTTATGGTGTACTTCAAGGGTGGCCCCGAAATATTTCTGAATCCTGTGATTGTTCACCGTGAAAGCCTCGTTGGGTTTTGATTTGGTTTTTCCGAGGTTGATCGAGCGTGTGTTGCTATTGGTGCACCCGGCGGGTAAAACTTTCAAAGCCGTGTCGCGGATATGGACGACTTGGAGCACAGTATCTCGATCATAGACAAGCATAACTAAAGTTTACTGCTATAAATTTGACTTTA
This sequence comes from Avena longiglumis, assembly GCA_030063025.1. NCBI lineage: Eukaryota > Viridiplantae > Streptophyta > Magnoliopsida > Poales > Poaceae > Avena > Avena longiglumis. Next base: position 476,783,654 of record CP125977.1, read on the forward strand.
TAATGACTAGTAATCAGCTTCACTATAACGGAATGGCTAAATAATACTGCCCACAATTGCTTGTTTGAGTTGTCGCTTGCGACCATTGTACCTGACTGGTAAGTATGGCAACTACAATGGAATGGCTTAATAAAAGTACCAACAACTGCTGGGTTTTGGGTTTATCTCATGCTATCTGTATCTGATTAGTAATTGTTGCAACTACAACGGAATGAAGAACTAAAAGGGCCCACTGCTTATTTTATCAGGACAATTATCTATACCTGACTAGTAATTGCTGCAACGATAACTGAATAAATAAAACCGCCAACGGTGTGAGTTCCTCGGTTGACTTCCTCGTTGGTCTCGAGGGGGAAACACCAGGATGGGTTTGTTTGGTGTTAGCTTCAGGTTGTATCTGAGTAGGTCTTTCTTACCCCTCTCTGTTTGCCGCCAGTTGTACCGAGTCTCTATAGGTTGTTTAGTGCATGCTGCCGCTGCCGCTCAGTCCACCACACCTATGTAGGCGAGGACCGCCGAATTCTAGCCTCGCTGCAATCGCCTCAAGATCGACGCTCCTTCTTTTTCCTTTGCCCTTTGTCGGCACCCCTTTTTGTTAAAGCAGGTTTTGAGATCGACGTCGTTAGCAGGGTTACCCTTCCGGCTTGGCCTGGGCAGGGTTATGGACGCCATTGGTTATTCTTCAGGGCTCTTAGCCCCATTTGCATCTTGTCCGTAGCTGGACGCTCTATCGTTTTCAAGGTGATTTGGATCTTTGTATATTATATTTGTATTCTTGACTCATGGAGTCGTTATATATACTGCTCATGGGTCCCATCGAGGACTGTTGTGTAATGTTATTACTTCGTTTTCCACCCGCACGAAAGTGCCTGGTGGGCACCTTGGAATCGTTTCTATGCGGGTTTGGCGAATTTTGCTCAAACTTGCATAGGTCCGATTCTGAGGGTGTTACACTTATTCCCCCAATAGCTTTAGTAGATTTGTTGGAATTTGAGAGTGAAGGATTGGAGCATCTTTGTGGTGTTCTTGCCATTTGCATTAGGTGCATCGGTTTGAGTTCTCCTCGGAGGATTTGGTTGGTGAAATCAAGAAGCTTGTTCCTCTTGGATTATTGAAACCCTAGACACTGTGTGTGGCTTTTGTGGTGTGTTCTTGGGGCCTCCAATTAAGTTGTGGAGCTATCTCCAAGTTTGTGGCCTTGGTGGTGATTATTGGGAGCCTCCAATTAAGTTGTGGAGATTACCTCAATCTTGTACAGGTTTGGTAACCACCCTCTGAAATGGATCATATGGGCACCTAGAGGGGGGTGAATAAGTGCTACTAAATTTTTAGTTCTTTTTCAATTTTAGGCTTGACACAAAGTAAATTCTCTAGATATGCAACTACGAGAATTTCCCTATATGCAAAAGTAACTACTAAACACGTATGGAGGGGAGTGAGGAAACCGTAGTGGAGCACGCGGAGACACATGGATTTGTTTTACCACAATTCCTTCCTTGTTAAGGGAAGTACGTCTGCGTTGGAGGGGTGGGCGGTTCTAAGACCACCATGCCACAATAGGCCTCACCCTATTCTCCGATGGATCTCACCACAAAAGTCCCGATCCACCTCTCCACTATTGGTACCCTTCGAGGCGGGAATCGGTGCCTTTACAACTCTAGCGGGGCACACATCCACAACCAAATTGGAGGCTCCCGTAATGACAACAAGCTGCCATAAGAACAAGTATTATCAAATAACCAAAACAAGGATCTAGATATTTGCAAGAAATACTAGATCGAGGATCCTCCAAATGAATGGAGGGGAAGTAAAGCGCTTGATTTCTGTTGATGAAGATCGAGCCCTCCTCCTTCGATTCCCCAAAGAACGAGGCCTTTGGGTGGATGAAGGTGGAGATATCTTGGATGGAACTTGGGAAATAGATATTGTCTTTTTCGAATGAACCAAGAGTTCTGGCAGGAGGGTAGAGATGGGTTTAAATACCCTCTACCCAGAACTGGCCATTGGAGCATTTTGGGGGCGGATTATCCGCCCCCACTAGGGGCGGACTATCCACCCCAGAGCCGGAAAGTCCGGGGGAAAATCCGCCCCCTCATTGAGCGCTGCGCCGAGCTGGTCTTGAAGAAAATCCTCGAGAGGGCGGATTATCTGGCCCCCCAGGGGGCAGATTGTCCGCCCTGGGGAAAAGTCTGTCCCAGGGACGGAAAATCTGGGGGATTATCCGCCCCCTACACAGTGCGCCGCGCTGTGGCACCCTTTGCCAAAAACTAGGGGGTGGATTATCTGCCCCCCCTTGAGGGGCGGACTATCTGGCCTGGGCAAACACTCCAGCCCTGGCCGGACAATCGGACAGATATTCCGCCCCCGCACAGTGCGTCGCGCCCTTGCACCCTTTGTGATTATGGAGGGGCGGATTATATGGCCCCTGGAAGGGTCGGATTATCCGCCCCCCAAAAACACCTTCGATCTTCTTTTGATATTGCTAAGACCTGCAGCACTTCAACACACATTAGATAATCCTTGATATTGTTATCTAACACACAAAACACTAGAGATCATGAAATGTTCTTTCAATATCCCCCCTTTTGGTGTTAGATGACAATACTAGGATTTGCAATGAAACCTACTAACATCATCTTCAAGAAATGAAAGAGGCCCCCCCTAAATATGTGCATATCAATAACTTGCATTTGAATACAAATGCACACACTAAGGAACATGCCAATTTCATAAGATTGATGGCTATATCAAAGATGATTTAGGAAAACACTTCATACCTCCAGGAGATGAATTATCCAATATAATAAGCGAGAATATTAGGCCTTGAAACATCCCACCATTTTGATACATCAATAGATATGATTCTAGAATTCCATATGACCATAGATAATTCCAAACTCCATAGATAAATCCAAAATTCCACACAGATAAATCCACACATAAACCAAAGTGCCACAAACGACATAGTCTCATACAAAACGAATCACACATAGAAGTTCAATGCTAAAGGGGCACAAGCAATCGATAAAGACAACAAATGATAAAAGGCAAATGCTTACGCCCGACCCATGCAAATCCACGGAGACCTAAATAGAACTACTTCTCTCACTTTGGCATCGAAACACCAAAAAGGAAGAAGAGTGATGTTAATGCCCCAAGAGATCACTCCTCATAGTCCTCCTCGTCATCGTAGTCATCCCCGTCCCCTTACTCTTTGTAACATCCCAGCATTTAGGAACCAACGAAGGGTAGATTTAGGAATCTGTGAAATAGCATGCATTCATCTGTAAAAATGTGGGTAAATTTTTCGCCAAATAAAAACCTAAAGTTATCAAAGTTTCTTTCACTCTTTAAGATTAGGAATAGTCTTAGAGAATGATTGTGATAGACTTTCATATGATATTTGTGGATAGTGTGTTTTGGTAAATGAAATTTGAATTTAAATTTGAATGTTGGATTTTATAATTCAAAAGGATTTAGAATTATGTTTAAGTATTATGATTTAGTCAAGAGTTAACAATTAGTTATTCAAACTTTAAATCAAGGACACAATCAATAAAATTAATATTTATCCCATAATTTTATTCAATAAATAAGTTACAAAAATGTAACTTATAAACATGATCAAGAAACTTTACAATAGTAATTAAATAAAAGAATAATCTTTATATATTGAGTAAATAGTACAATCTTTATTACAACAAAAGAAAATAAAAATTACAAAAGAATAAAAGAAATATTACAGGTGACTATTCTATAAAGAAAAAGAAATCCTAGACTAAAGTCTTGAATATCCAAGTCTGGTACCTGGAAAAACAAACACAAACAAAAAAATAAAGAAAGTTAAGGTTAAAAAGGTTTTACTCTCAGAATTGACAGTGAAGTGCACTATTCAAGGTTCATCATTGAGTAATCTTGTATGGGGCAAGTTTCACCAATATGAAAGAATTATATCTTTCATAATTTTTAAAAGCCATAAGACAAATAAATAGCTAGGAGGGGCAAGTTTCACCAGACAAGTAAAATGTAACCAGATAAAAGTAACCTCATAACCAGAGCATATCCACAGGGTGTGCAGCAGGCACACAGGCAGCACACACACCAAACTGCATGGTGTGTGCTGTCAGCACAACAGCAACAGCTCCAACACACAAAACTACACATCCCAGCCATGGGCAAGCCAATCCCACACTATTTCCTTGTTCATACACACCAAGAATAGCAGCCCAGCTAAACCAAATCAAAGCCAAGAAAGATCACACCAATCAAAACCCTGGATCACATCACCAAAATGGTGACATGAGGGGGGGTAGATCAGGTGGATAGCAAGACCAAGATCAAGCCATTAGGACCAGGAGGTGAAGAGCTAGATCAAGGACAAGCCTAGGAGCTGGAAGTATCAGGAGGAGCACCAGATCAAGCTAGGCACACAACCACAAGATCCACAACTTGCAACCCCAACAACACCCAAGTGTGGTGAGTATTATAAAACATCCATATATTATGTTCATCTTAGTCCAACAGAAAAGCATGTGATGTCTTACAATTTAAACCTCTCAGTGATCACCCAAGTGGGGTGAACCTATCATAGAGGAAGTTTGAAACATAAAGGCCAGTAGTAAGCTCTACCAAATCCACCAGGACCTCAGACCAGCATCATAGGTCCTGGTAATCATAAACAACTCATATATTCCAAAATATTCTCAAATAGCCTATAAAATTTGGGCACAACTCATGATGGAGTAACACCTCAGATTTTATAAACTACATGCACCAACATTAAGCTATTATTTTAGCCACTAGGATCCAAGGTTCAGTAAACAACCTTGATACTTAAGCATATCTATGAGGGACACTAGGCTAGGAATTTAATTCCTAAGCCTCAGACCAGCATCATAGGCATTGATATTTTAAATAAAAGGCTTACAATTTATCTTTAACAGACAACCAATCTTAAGCACTGCTATAATAAAAGCTCAGTAGTAGAATCACTACTTGTGTGCCATACTAAGATGGTGTCACAAGAACCAATTCTAAAATAAGCCAACAATCATTGAGCTTTCATAAATAATCCAATAAAATAATCACTATCATTTTCTTGGAAAGAACAACCAGGAATCAGGATCAGGTTTATTTTTGCAAAGTGTTACTGTAAAGAAACTAAGTAACTTCAATTTTCACATCTCCACTGACAGTGCTACTATCAGTACTGGAATACTAACAGTAGAGAAACTCACTAAGCATCAACTTAACTAACCAAGTTTCACAGTTCAATCATCAGCTTAACCAAGCTTTATCACCAGTTAAAGGCAACACTACTGAACCACTAGCATCAGATCAAGAATATCATCAGTTAATCAAATCATGACAAAACATACTGAAGTACAGTGAACACCATCCTCACTAGGCATCACTACCAAATCAAACCATCATCTTACAAGAACAAAGAGGTATGAATCCTAGAACCAGGGAAGAACCCTAGAACACATATGAACCCTAATGAGGGATGGCCACTAGTTACACACATATGAACTTAGAGGAGGTAGAGGCACGGGTGACAACCCAAGGACCAACTCACCTATGGTCCTCGCTGAAGGATAGAAGAGGAAGCAGAGGAGGCCGACGAACATGGCGGCATGGGGAGCACCCCCAATGGGGGCGCTGCGACCCACACCACGCCACGGCGGCGACCATAGTCACTCCTGGAGGCGAGAGCACCACCACAGCAACGACGACGACATCAACCGTATCACCCCAAACCCTAGGGTTCGGGATGAGACTAGTTTGGCCACGGGAAAGCTCCAGAGCCAAATCGAATTGGACAGAAGGGTAGCGCGTGGTCGAAAACCTCGCCCTGCATCACGATAGTGGCCAGAAAGGACCACTGCGACGAGCAGAGCACGGCGGCGGCACCATCGACCACGGGGTCGAGGAGAAGAAGATAGAGATAAGGACAAGCGTATGATAGAGGGAGTGGGCTAGACTGGGCCAAAACCCCTTCGGGGTGTGGTTTTGGTTCTGTCCTATTGGGCCACAAGGGCCCAATAAACCAACATAGGCAGCCCATTTACCTAAAGGCCATTTTTAATAAATAGGAAAAGACCAAAATGCCCTTGAACTTAAATAAATGCTAAAAAATAAAATAAAAATCCAAAAATTATAAATAAAATATTTTTGGATTCACAATAATCCAACCTATCCAAATAAATTATGAAATAAAATTTTAAACATATAAAGTTTATTAAGAATTTTGTAATATAAATATTCCTTATGGAATTTTACAAAATTATTGAAAGTTGATAAAAATAAATAAAAATCAGTTTCATGATAGATTAATATTGTAGTATTTTATAAAAATACTAAACAAATATTTAATAACAATTTTTGGTATTTAAATGATAATTATTAAAGGAAATATTAAATTAATAAAATTCAAGTAAAAGGGAAATAAAATAAAAGAATACAATATTCAATTAATATTAGAAGTTAATATTTATAAATTATTTATTATTAAAAAGAATTATTATAATCTAAATAATGGGGGAGAATACACATAAAATTAAATAATGCATTACATTACTTTGCATAATCATTTTGCTTCTTTAAATATTGTCCTTACCGGGCAATAATGATGTTTTTGTAGACATAGAAGCTCAAGGTCCAGTGCAAGCATCAGACTTCACTACCTTGCAATCACAAGGAAAGTTCATCACTTGCTCATATCCTTTGAAGAGTCTTTATCAAAGTATTTGCAAATTGTGTGTTATCATATATACTCCAAAGAAAGAAAATAATATTTTCACAAATAAAGAAATCATAGATATCATCCTAAGTGATGATATAATGGAGCAATAGAACTTATGGTTCTATTTGCAACAATTATGATCAATTAGGGACTTAATAACCCCTGACATCAGTGATTCTAGCGCCGTATATTACGCGTTAGCCATGAGATTTGGAATGGGACAGAGAAGTCAGCTGTATCTTCTTCCTCTCGCATGAAGACGGATGTGAAGGTCGTGGTTGTTATCCTCGTAGTGTGCATATTAATTGGTAATTCGTAGAGGATATGCAGCATATGGGTGGGAACCCTCAACGTCTCACGATAGTTCTGGCATCTAACAGTATGTACAAACTATTGCCGTAATTCAATATGTGGGCATGGTGTACACCAAGGAGGCATGCGAGGTCGCGAAGGGGGAAATGATTGGCTTGGACCAACTACTGGGCCCCACATCATGGAATTGTGGACGGGAAAGTACGTCCGGTTGTGCAACAAGGAGTTGATCTCTCATGGGTAAAGTAACGCACCTCTGCAGAGTGTAAGAATTGTAACTTGTTACTCCCTATTCCGGGAAGGAGCTGCGAACGTGGTAGGAAAGGAACTCCATGAAAGTTCCGCTGCGAACGTGGTAGGAAAGGAACTGTAACACCCTCTGAATCGGCCCTATGCAAGTTTTAGCAAAACTTGCCAAACTCGCATAGAAACGATTCGAAGGTGCCCACCAGGCACTTTCGTGCGGGTGGAAAGCAAAGTAATAGCATTACACAACAGTCCTCGATGGGACCCACAGAACAGATATATATACAACAGCGACTCAAAGAGTCAAGAATGCAAATATAATATACAAAGATCCAAATCACCTTGAAAATGATAGAGCGTCCGACTACGGACAAGATGCAAATGGGGCTAAGAGCCTCAAGAATAACCAATGGCGCCCATAACTGCCAGCCAAGCGGAGGGTAACCTGCTAACGGCGTCGATCTCAAAACCTGCTTAAACAAAGGTGCCGACAAAGGCAAAGGAAAAAAGAGGCGTCAAGATCGAGGCCAAGACACGGCGAGACTAGATTCGCGGTCCTCGCCACATAGGTATGGTGGATCAAGCGGCAGCAAAGATGCACTAAACAACCTATAGAGACTCGATACAAGGCGGATATCAGAGAGGGATAAGAATGACCTAACCGGATCCAACCTGAAGCTATCACCAAACAAACCCATCCTGGTGTCTCCCCCTCGAGACCAAACGAGGAAGTCAACCGAGGAACTCACACAGTTGGCAGTTTTACTTATTCCGTTGTCGTTGCAGCAATTACTAGTCAGGTTTAGATAATCGTCCTGATAATGTAAGCAGTGGGCATTTTTAGTTAATCATTCCGTTTTAGTGGCAACACTTACTAGTCAGATACAATTAACATGAGACAACCCCAAAACCCAGCAGTTGTTGGTACTTTTACTTAGCCATTCCGTTGTAGTGAAGCTGATTACTAATCATATCGGAAACAAGTCAATTTAAAACAATAAACTTTAGTTATAGTTGTCTATGATCAAGCACTGTGCTCCAAGTCGTCCATAACCGCGGACACGGCTTCTCGAAAAGATTAAACCTGAGGGTGCACCAAAGTATCCACAGCACTTCACCCTTTTTGCGATCGGTTAACATACACCCATCGGTATGTCGGCGGGCCTAAGTCACGACGTTCCCAGCACAAAGCAAGCACGGGGCCACCCACTAAGTACACCAAGCAAGTCGGCCGGTCTCGAGACGGACTTAGGGTTTTGCGTCAATGGTCGTAACGACGATGCCCCAAACGGACCGCCGATACACAAAACATTCCGCTTCCTAAACAGTACAGCGTGCTCCTCGCACAAACGTAAATACATAAGTAGCATGGCATAAGTACAGGATAGTAAAAACACCTCAAACTAGTTGTGGCCCCCAGTACAATACTTTGAAATCAGGTAATAATCGATGGGGGCCCATATCTCCCCACCGTGGTTAGCGCCGATCTCGGAACAGTGTTAAGAACTCGGGTCCCACGGGACACAAGTGGGCGTGAAACCAAAACTTACCTATCACCCAATCGATGCCTCTGCTTAATTCAATTTTAGTTGTTAAACAGGAATTAAAATGAACGATAAGTAAATCCATGATCATCTCCATCATCAACATGCGGCAATTCCTCCAACAATTGTGGTACTGGTCGACACACAAACACTTGAGCAAGCGACTACGACACGCGGGTCCAACTATCTACCAAACAACCGGTAATAGGATGTGTCCAAGGCTATATATGGCTGCAAGGGATATCACGGGTACGAAACTAGAGCATCGCAACACAGATAGCAAAGATCAACAGGAGGGAAGTAAATACTATAAAAGTAAGATAGGTAGAAAGGGAGATGCTCTGAAAACATTGCCAAGGGTCATCCAAGATCGGGAAGCTCACATCAACTCAACGGCCTTATCCGCCAAGAAGCAAAACACTAGAAGAAACACGGATGCAATATTTAATACGGCGAAGATCGACATGATGCATGTATGATGTATGGCATGGCAAGGTGCGATGCGATTAGGTCATATTAAGCGGAACCGGGGTCCCGACATTCATTAGATGGTTCCAGTTGTTTAACTACCCCGCAATTTAAATGTTGTTTAGCAAGGCAGAAAGTTTCACCGGTTCGCTACACAAGTTTAAATGAGGCCGATATAAGGCTAGATTTGCCCGCATATGGGCCCCATATTTAATTATTAGGTGAATCGGCATAAGGCCCCAAACCCACAGATATGCATGCGAGATGACAATTAAATATGCAACAAGTTGTTATGTTATAAAATAGGATTCGAGAAAAGGGTCACACATCGAGAGGGGCTCGACGATCTTGGGGTTCCGGTTCGGGTCGGTCTTAGGGTCCGTGGTTCGACGAACGTTCTCGGATAACGGGTCGATCTTGCGTTCGGGAAGAAGTACTTGGCGTTCGCGTCGGTGCCGTTCTTGTCGCGTCATGGTCTTGGTCATGTCGACGATCATGGCGTCTGAAAGAAGTACTCGGCGTTCGTGATGATCTTGTTGATTCCATGGCGGAGGCCTTGGCGCTTCGGATCGGCCTTCGGATCGGGGCTTCGGGGTCTTGGGGTTCCACCTTGATTATCGGGGACGAACTTGGGACTCGACGCCGGGTCTCCAGGGTCCCTGTCGGAGTGCTAGATGTTCCGTGATGGAGTTCTTGTCGGGGCTCTCGACTCCGACGCCGGGGTCGGTCTTGGAGATAGGAGTACTTGGCGTCCTTGAAGAAGAGCCTGGCATTCCGAGAGGAGGCCCTGTTGTTCCATGTCGTAGATGTTCGGTGTTCGCGTGCAAGATCTTGTCGATGGTCCTTCTAGTGACGTTCGGGTTCGGGTTCGGCTTCTCGCAACAATCACCGGGTGGCTCTATCGTCGGTTGATTCTCGGGGGCACGAGCTGCTGCCTGGGATGCGTGCACAGAGAGGAGCCCAAAGGGACCTCACCGAGTGCGAGCACGCCGGCAGGGATCGGGCTCTCCGGCGAGGCGGCGGGATGCAGAAGCCGGCGACGCCCGGGCGGCGAGGAAGGCGAGGAGGCGAGCGCGGGCGCAGGCTGCGGGAGGAGAGGCGGCGGGCGGAGAGGCGAGAGGCGCAAGGCCTTGCTGGAGAGGCGCGAGGCGCTGGCCAAGCGAGGGAGGCACGTGCGTAGGGAGCTCGAGGCGGGCGAGGGCGGCGGAGGAGGTTGAGGCGAACGCGGACGAGGTTGGCGGCGGGTGGACGGAGCCGAGGAGGGAGATGGCTGGGCTGGAGAGGGCGAGCTCAGAGCGGAGGCGGGACGGGGCCAGGGCGGCCGGATCAAGGGCGGTGGAGCCTGGGAAGAGGGTGGTCTACGGTGAGGGTCCGGGAGGCGGTCGAGGCGGTTGCTGCGTCAGGCGTCCGGCCTGTGCATGAGCGAGAGGGAAGCTGGGGCGGCAAGGCGAGCATGCGAGGATGGAGACGGGGGAGGGAGGCGCGCGGCTGCGGGGCTGCTGCGCGCACGCGGGAGGTAGGGGATGGTGAACAGGGACGGGGCTGCTCTGGTGGGGCCGGATGGTGGGACCCAGGGGGGCAGCTGGCGGTTGGTGGGGTGGGATCTGGGCGTGAGCGCGTGGGTGGTTCGAGTGTGCGTGCGTGTGTTGTGTGTTGTGTGGGCAGGGTGAGGAGAGGGTTGGGCCATGTGGCGGGCTAGGAGTGGTTAGGGAAGAGGGGAGAGATGAGGTGGCGTCCAGGGATTGGGTGGGGTGATGTGGAGGGGTGTGTGGGTAGAGTTTTAGGTGGGAATAGGATTTAGGTGGGGCTGGCAGGATGGACCGATTAAAAAAAAACGGGGGTGGTCGTTCGGGTCTATTCGGCCCGTTCGACTGCCCCACTAAAAATAATTTATAAATGTTATTTGTTTCAAACATGGCTTTTGCAAACCGATAGCAGACAAATAAAGTAATCCGGAGACCCGGGGTTTGGCGTTTGAATAAAAGACGGGGCGTTTAGAAAACAAAACCAGGCTTTGCGAAAATAGTTTTATGCAAACCATGCATGATGATGACGATGCAATGCACAAATTCAACGCGATTTTCTAGTAGTGGTTTTGCGGGATGCCACAATTCGACACCACTAACAATGGATCTCGCCCTCGAGATCCGCCTCATGGTACCGGAGGGAGGTCGGCGATCTGCGTCTTCTCGCTTCGTGTAGATCCTCGCGACACCACTAACAAGAGGTCGTTGATCCCGTTCGTCAAGAGAACACTCCGGATAAACAGCGGACGAAGTTAAAGGTAAGGCCACCTCTAACTTCCATGGAAGGAGTAAAATTGCATCGATCCACCATTCAATGTACATAAGCGAATGATAAGAGTAGTGGTATGGTCGCGACTCCATCCCGCACTCAAAGCATTACTATGTACACGAATAGACAAATTATGCAACCAACTCTCAGGATTAGACTGAAGATCTCGACAAACAAGGTTCAGGGACAAAGGGGTGATGCGAACTCTGCATCGGATCTAGCGTAGAGGATTTCGTCGCGTCGGAAAACGCCGGAAGGAACAAACAAGGAACAAAGAATGGTTCCACGGAAGACGGATTCCTCAAGCAGCGTGAACACCGGATGGGAGAGCACCGTTATCAAAGAAGGAAGCGAAACCCTGAAGGTACGACGGAACCCAACCACGAGAAATCCTGGACTCGAAGAGAGAGACGAGAGCGGATTCAAAACACGTCAAGATAAGAGGAGAACAGCAGAGGGGTAAGGAATAAAAGCAGACCTAACCAGATCTATCCAACCGATTTTTTTGCAAAAATAGTTTTGGACACTCTACTTCGGCCGTTAGCTAGGTTATCCTACAGGCTGGACTTGTGGGGTATCGCAACTGCTGAGCTCTGATACCACTCTGTAACACCCTCTGAATCGGCCCTATGCAAGTTTTAGCAAAACTTGCCAAACTCGCATAGAAACGATTCGAAGGTGCCCACCAGGCACTTTCGTGCGGGTGGAAAGCAAAGTAATAGCATTACACAACAGTCCTCGATGGGACCCACAGAACAGATATATATACAACAGCGACTCAAAGAGTCAAGAATGCAAATATAATATACAAAGATCCAAATCACCTTGAAAATGATAGAGCGTCCGACTACGGACAAGATGCAAATGGGGCTAAGAGCCCTGAAGAATAACCAATGGCGTCCATAACCCCCGTGCCAAGCCGGAGGGTAACCCCGCTAACGGCGTCGATCTCAAAACCTGCTTAAACAAAGGGTGCCGACAAAGGCAAAGGAAAAGAGGAGTGTCGATCGAGGCCAAGACACGGCGAGACTAGAATTCGGTCCTCGCCTACATAGGTATGGTGGATCAAGCGGCAAAGATGCACTAAACAACCTATAGAGACTCGATACAACTGGCGGATATCAGAGAGGGATAAGAATGACCTAACCGGACCCAACCTGAAGCTATCACCAAACAAACCCATCCTGGTGTCTCCCCCTCGAGACCAAACGAGGAAGTCAACCGAGGAACTCACACAGTTGGCAGTTTTACTTATTCCGTTGTCGTTGCAGCAATTACTAGTCAGGTTTAGATAATCGTCCTGATAATGTAAGCAGTGGGCATTTTTAGTTAATCATTCCGTTTTAGTGGCAACACTTACTAGTCAGATACAATTAACATGAGACAACCCCAAAACCCAGCAGTTGTTGGTACTTTTACTTAGCCATTCCGTTGTAGTGAAGCTGATTACTAATCATATCGGAAACAAGTCAATTTAAAACAATAAACTTTAGTTATAGTTGTCTATGATCAAGCACTGTGCTCCAAGTCGTCCATAACCGCGGACACGGCTTCTCAAAAAGATTAAACCCTGCAGGGGTGCACCAAAGTATCCACAGGCACTTTGACCCTTTTTGCCAGATCAGTTAACATACACCCATCGGTATGTCGGCGGGGCCTAAGTCACGACGTTCCCAGACCCAAAGCAAGCACGGGGGGCCACCCCACTAAGTACACCAAGCAAGTCGGCCGGTCTCCGAGACGGACTTAGGGTTTGCGTCAATGGCTGTAAACGACAAGATGCCCCAAACGGGATCGCCGATACCGAAAACATTCCGCTTCCTAAAGACAGCGTGCTCCTCGCACAAACGTAAATACATAAGTAGCATGGCATAAGTACAGGATAGTAAAAACACCTCAAACTAGTTGTGGCCCCCAGTACAATACTTTGAAATCAGGTAATAATCGATGGGGGGCCCATATCTCCCCACCTGTGGTTAGCGCGCTCGATCTCGGAACAGGTGTCAAGAACTTGGGTCCTACGGGACACAAGTGGGCGGTCGGAAACCAAAACTTACCTATCACCCACCGATGCCTCTGCTTAATTCAATTTTAGTTGTTAAACAGGAATTAAAATGAACGATAAGTAAATCCATGATCATCTCCATCATCAACATGCGGCAATTCCTCCAACAATTGTGGTACTGGTCGACACACAAACACTTGAGCAAGCGACTACGACACGCGGGTCCAACTATCTACCAAACAACCGGTAATAGGATGTGTCCAAGGCTATATATGGCTGCAAGGGATATCACGGGTACGAAACTAGAGCATCGCAACACAGATAGCAAAGATCAACAGGAGGGAAGTAAATACTATAAAAGTAAGATAGGTAGAAAGGGGGAGATGCTCGCCTGAAAACATTGCCGAAGGGTCATCCGAAGATCGGGGCGAAGCTCACATCAACTCAACGGCCTTATCCGCGAAGAAGCAAAACACTAGAAGAAACACCGGATGCAATATTTAATACACGGCAGAAGATCGGCATGATGCATGTATGATGTATGGCATGGCAAGGTGCGATGCGATTAGGTCATATTAAGCGGAACCGGGGTCCCGACATTCATTAGATGGTTCCAGTTGTTTAACTACCCCGCAATTTAAATGTTGTTTAGCAAGGCAGAAAGTTTCACCGGTTCGCTACACAAGTTTAAATGAGGCCGATATAAGGCTAGATTTGCCCGCATATGGGCCCCATATTTAATTATTAGGTGAATCGGCATAAGGCCCCCAAACCACAGATATGCATGCGAGATGACAATTAAATATGCAACAAGTTGTTATGTTATAAAATAGGATTCGAGGAAAAGGGGTCACACATCAGAGGGGGCTCGACGATCTTGGGGTTTCCGGGGTTCGGGGTCGGTCTCAGGGTCCAGGGTTCGACGGAAACGTTCTCGGATAACAGCGGTCGATCTTGCGTTCCGGGAAGAAGTACTTGGCGTTCTGCGTCGGTGCCGTTCTTGTCGCATTCGCGGTCTTCGGGTCATGTCGACGATCATGGCGTCCTGAAAGAAGTACTCGGCGTTTCGTGATGATCTTGTTGATTCCATGGCGGAGGCCTTGGCGCTTCGGATCGGCCTTCGGATCGGGGCCGGGTCTTGGGGTTCCACCTTGATTATCGGGACGAACTTGGGACTCGGCGCCGGGTCTCCGTGGTCCCCGCCAGTGCTAGATGTTCCGTGATGGAGTTCTTGTCGGGCTCTCGACTCGACGGGTCGGTCTTGGAGATAGGAGTACTTGGCGTCCTTGAAGAAGAGCTGGCATTCGAGAGGAGGCCCTGTTGTTCCATGTCGTAGATGTTCGTGTTCGCGGCAAGATCTTGTCGATGGTCCTTCTAGTGACGCGTTCGGTTCGGGTTCGGCTCGCAACAATCACCGGGTGGCTCTATATCGGTTGATTCTCGGGGCACGAAGCTGCACAGGATGCGTGCAGAGGAGCCCAAAGGACCTCACCGAAGTGCGGCACGCCGCAGGGATCGGCTCTCCAGGCGGCGGATGCGGGTCGACGGTCGGGCGCAAAGGCGGCAGCGACGAGGAGGAGGCGGGCGAGCCTTGAGGCGGCAAAGCGGCGCGGGCGGAGGCGCAGGCAGGCTGCCGGGAGGAGAGGCGGCGCTGGCGGCGGAGAGGCGCTTGGCCGGGCGGAGAGGCGAGGCGGCAGGCATGCAGCGAGGGAGGAGGCACGGGCGGAGGGAGCTCGAGGCGGCGAGGCGGAGGAGGAGGTTGAGGCAGCGGCGAGGTTGGCGGCGGGTGGACGGAGCCGAGGGAGGGAGATGGCTGCTGGAGCCAGTGGAGCCAGATCACGGATCGTGGGCGGTGGAGCCTGGGGAAGAGGGGGGTCGGTGAGGGGTCCTACCGAGGCGGTTCTGGCTGGGGCGCGGCTTGGAGCGAGCAGAGGGGAAGCTGGGGGCGGCGCGGGGCGAGCAGGCGAGGATGGAGACGGGGGAGGGAGGCGCGCGGCTGCGGGGCTGCTGCGCGCACGCGGGAGGTAGGGTATGGTGAACAGGGACGGGGCTGCTCTGGTGGGGCCGGATGGTGGGACCCAGGGGGGGCAGCTGGCGGTTGGTGGGGTGGGATCTGGGCGTGAGCGCGTGGGTGGTTCGAGTGTGCGTGCGTGTGTTGTGTGTTGTGTGGGCAGGGTGAGGAGAGGGTTGGGCCATGTGGCGGGCTAGGAGTGGTTAGGGAAGAGGGGAGAGATGAGGTGGCGTCCAGGGATTGGGTGGGGTGATGTGGAGGGGTGTGTGGGTAGAGTTTTAGGTGGGAATAGGATTTAGGTGGGGCTGGCAGGATGGACCGATTAAAAAAAAAACAGGGGTGGTCGTTCGGGTCTATTCGGCCCGTTCGACTGCCCCACTAAAAATAATTTATAAATGTTATTTGTTTCAAACATGGCTTTTGCAAACCGATAGCAGACAAATAAAGTAATCCGGAGACCCGGGGTTTGGCGTTTGAATAAAAGACGGGGCGTTTAGAAAACAAAACCAGGCTTTGCGAAAATAGTTTTATGCAAACCATGCATGATGATGACGATGCAATGCACAAATTCAACGCGATTTTCTAGTAGTGGTTTTGCGGGATGCCACAGGAACTCCATGAAAGTTCTGGTCAACCTGTGAAGGCTGATGGTCATAGATTTTTATAAGAAAATCAATCTTTGAAGAAAGATTTACAAAAACTCCATAGTGCCAAGGATTTATAATCCAAGGTGGTAGTTAGAGCATCAAACTTCCCACCTTGCATATAATGAAAATTTTGGGTAACACTGTTACTCATCCTTTACTTTGATCCCTTGCTTAGAGAAAGGATACGGATGTCGCCTAGAGGGGGGGGGGTGAATAGGAGATTAAAACTTTTCCTAGAGTGGCTCAACAAAGGCGGAATAAAACTAGTGTTTACTTTGTTAAGACAACCTAGAACAACTAAGGTTCACCTATGTGCACCAACAACTTATGCTAAGCAATACAAGCAACTAAGTGATAGCAAGATATATATTGTTGGAATTATGCCCTAGAGGCAATAATAAAGATGTTATTATTATAATTCTTGTTCATGATAAAGTTTATATTCCATGCTAGAATTGTATTAAGCGGAAACATTAATACTTGTGTGGTTTGTGAACAACACCGTGTCCCTGGTACGCCTCTAAGGACTAGCTCATTGATCAATGATGGTTAAGGTTTCCTAACCATAGACATGAGTTGTCAATTGATAATGATATCATATCATTGGGAGAATGATATGATGGACAGACCCAAACTAAGCGAAGCAATTAGATCGTTCATCGTGTTCATCTTTGCGAAGCTTTTCCTATGTCAAATATTGTATTCCTTAGACCATGAGATAATGCAACTCCTGCACCGGAAGAAAGCTTTGAGGTCATCAAACGTCATCCTATGAGAGGGTGATCATAAAGGTGTCTCTCGGTGATCGGAAAGTATCATTGGGTTGTATGTATCGAGATGGAATTTGTCCCTCCCAAGTCGAGAGATATACTTGGGCCCTCGGTAATCGATATCAACACCGCTTGCAAGCATGTGGTTAAGGAGTTAATCACAAAGTGATATCGGATTACGAACGAGTAAAGTACTTGATGTGAACGAGATTGAACTAGGTATGACGGCATCGACGATCGAATCTCGGCAAGTAAAATATCGTGAGACGAAGGGAATATATATATATATGGGATTGATTGAATCCTCGGCATCGTGGTTCATCCGATATGATCATCGATGAATGTGTGGGAGTCAATATGGGTGCCTGCACCCATGTTGATTATTGATAGAAGATCATGTCCGCATATTCTCGAACCCGTAGGGTCACACTTAACGTGTCTCGACGCTAGGATAGATTGGATAATTGGTTTATGAATTTTTGTTCGAGTCTCGGATGGGATCCGGATATCACGAGGTTCCGGAATGGTCCGGAGAATAAGATTCATATAAGGCGAGGCAGTTTTGGAGTTCGAATTGTTCGGGTTAATCGGTATTGTACCGAAGCTTCTAGAACCTTCCGGAAGGGGACCAACGTGGCCCCACCTTCCGGGAGGGCATGGGCCTATGAGGGAGTGTCCTGGCCACATTGGGCCAGGGCACAAGGCCCATAGGGCCCAGCCGATCCTAGATAAGTTTAAAGTCGTTTAAACTAGAGATAGGATTTCTAGATAAGGGAGAGTTTAAATCGTTTAAACTAGAGATAGGATTTCTAGATAAGGGAGAGTTTAAATTGTGTAAACTAGAGATAGGCTTGGAAGAGGGCAGGGCTGGCGCCCCCTCTATATATAGAGGGGTGGTGCGCCCCCTCCCCCACTACAACACACACCTTCCTCCAAGCCCTAGCTGCCTTGCTACCTTCCTCTCTCCCTCCCGACTGTTTGTAGGCGAAGCCCTGCAGCAGAAATTCTCCACCATATACACCACGCCGTCGTGTTGTAGATCCAATCTATCTCCACCATACTCGCTGGTCCGAGGAAGGAGGAGACGCCGAGGTGCTGCGTGTGCATCTCACGAGGCACCGCCACTTGTGGTGCTAGATCGGATCGGATCGCGAGGAGGAGAAGCGAGTACGACTACATCACCCACGTTATTTACGAACGTTCAGCTGTCTGAATATTCAAGGGTATGAAGATCTAATCCAATCTCTCTCGTTGATTGCATCTCCTAGATTAGATCTTGGCTTTCCTCTGCTCGCATCCGTAGAAAATTTTGATTTACTATGCCGAAACCCTTCGATGGTATCGAGCTAGATCTATGCGTAGATGTGTTTCGAGTAGAACGCAACATGGTTGTTGCGGGCGTTGATGTTTTCTGTTGCAAGTCTCTTGTTTGTGTTCTTCTTATGACGCGGATAGTGAGATTGAAGCGGTCCAGGCCAACCTTACGCGACGTCGTTCATGAGACCGCTCCGCACTTGACGTGTGGCTTGTACCACACATGCGGCTGGTGGATGGTTCTCTCACTATAGTTGTCATGGGATTAACACCGGAGTTTGGCAACCATAATATCACCGTTGTGGCTTTCCGTAGGTAAGAATCGTTCTTAGCATCTACTCCCATAAGCCACGTAAAACATGCAACAACAAAGTAGAGGCGTCTAACTTGTTTTTGTAGAGAGTGTTTTCTGTGATATGGTATGGCCCAAGATGTGATGTGTATAATGTATGCGATGATCATGTTTTGTAATGTTTCACGACTTGCATGTCGATGAGTACACAACCGGCAGGAGCCATATGGTTGTCTTTATAATTGTGTATGACCTGCGAGTCAACTTCTTATACGCCATGTAATAGCTTTACTTTATCGCTAAGTAGTTAGCAATAGTTGTAGTTGCTATTCGTGGTGGAGGCAATCATGGTGGAGTGATGGAGATCATGCCACGCACAAGATGGAGATCATTCTTGCGAAGATTGGCTATACCATGTCACATAAAGTTATATGCATGTGATGTTTATCCCTTTATGTATCTTATTATGCTTAGATCGCGACGGTAGAATTATAAGATGATTCCTCACTTAAAGATCAAGATAAAAACTGTGTTCTCCCCAAGTATGCACCGTTGCGAAAGTTCGTCGTGTCCAAGCATCACGTGATGATCGGGTGCTATAGACTCTACGCTCACATACAGCGGGTGCAAGCCAGTTTTGCACACGCAGAAATACTTGGGTCTAGTTTGACGAGCCTAGCATATACAGACATGGCCTCGGAACACAAGAACCGAAAGGTTAAGCATGAGTCATATGAATGATATGATCGACACTTTGTTGTCCACCATTGAAACCACATCTCTTCTCGTGATGATCGGATTAGGTGTGGTGAATTTGGATCGTGTTCACTAAACAACTTGAGGGATGTTGAATTTAGTGGGAGTTCATCTAGTAATTTGATTAAAAGTTGAACTAGTTATCATGAACATTGTCTAATTTGTACTTGCAAATACTGTAGATCAAATGGCTAAGCCCAACTTCAACTTCAACGTTTTTGCTGAGAAGGAAAAGCTTAGAAACAATGGGTCTAACGTCACCAATTGGTTCCGCAATCTAAGAATCATTTTGTCTGGCGGACAAAAGGACTATGTCCTTGGGAAAGCGTTAGGTGACCCCCCCCTAAGGCTACCGGTGATGAAAGCTGTCATCGATCGCGAAAGATGATTATGGTGTGATTAAGAGCACCATGTTATTTGCTATGGAACCGGAGCTTCAAAATCGTTTTGAAACCTATCCGGGCCCTTTGAGATTCTCGAGGAAAACCATGTTTCAGACTCAAGCCCGTTCTGAGAGATATGAGATCTCTGAGAAGTTCTTTAACTGCAAGATGGAGGAAGGGAGTTCCGTTAGTGAGCACGCCATAAAGATGTCGGGCTACACTCAATGCCTTGAGCAACTGGAATGCACGATTCCAGAGGAGCTCAAGATTAACAGGGTTCTGCAATCACTCCCTCCCAGCTACAAAAGTTTTGTAGTGACTCATAATCAGATTGGTTCCACTGATATGATCACCGAGCTCTTCGCAAAGCTGAAGGCTACGGAAGTGGACATCAAGAAGGATAATCATGTGTTGATGGTCAACAAGCCCTCCTTTAAGAAAGGTAAGGGAGCAAAGAATCCCTTAAAGAAGGGCGGCGGCAAGCGCAATGCCCCTGCTGAGAAGAAGCTCAGGTCTGGTCCCAAGCCGGACACTGAGTGCTTCTATTGCAAGGACAAGGGTCCTTTGGAAGCGAATCGTCAAGTACTTAGCGGACAAGAAGGCTGGCACCATCAAAGGTATATTTGATATACATGTTATTGATGTTTTCCTTACTAGCCCTCGTTGTAGTGCCTGGGTATTTGATACCGGTTCAGTTGCTAATATTTGTAACTCGAAACAGGAGCTACGGAATAGACGGCGGCTTGCGAGGGATGAGGTGACGATGCGCGTTGGCAATGGATCAAGAGTTGATGTGATGGCCGTCGGCACACTCTCCTTAGTTTTACCTTCGGGATTAGTTTTAAACCTTAATAAATGTTATTATGTGCCTGCGTTGAGCATGAACATCATTTCCGGATCGTTTTTATTGCAAGACGGTTATTCATTTAAATCGGAGAATAATGGTTGTTCTATTTATATGAGTAACATCTTTTATGGTCATGCACCTCTTATAAATGGTTTATTTCTTCTAAATCTCGAAAGGGATGAAACACACATCCATAACATTGAGGCTAAGAGATGCAAAGTAGATAGTGATAATACTACTTATTTGTGGCAATCGTCTGTCTAGGTCATATTGGTGTAAAGCGCATGAAGAAACTCCATTCTGATGGACTTTTGGAGTCTCTTGATTTTGAATCATTTTACACATGCGAACCATGCCTCATGGGCAAGATGATCAAAACCCCGTTCTCCGGTATGATGGAGCGAGCAACGGACTTGTTGGAAATCATACATACCGATGTATGTGGACCGATGAGTGTTTATTGCCGGTGGATATCGCTATTTCCTCACTTTTACCGATGACTTAAGTAGATATGGGTATATCTATTTAATGAAACATAAATCTGAAACATTTGAAAAGTTCAAGGAATTTCAGAATGAAGTGGAGAACCATCGTAATGTAAAGATTAAGTTTCTACGATCCGATCGTGGAGGTGAATATTTGAGTTATGATTTTCTCACGCATCTTAAAGCAAGTGGAATCGTTTCACAACTCATGCCCGAACACCACAGTAGCAATGGTGTGTACGAGCCGAATCGAACCCTATTAGATATGGTCCGATCAATGATGTCTCTTACTGATTTGCCGTTATCATTTTGGGGTTATGCATTAGAAACCGCTGCATTCACTTTAAATAGGGCTCCATCTAAATCCGTTGAGACGACACCGTATGAACTGTGGTTTGGTGCTAAACCTAAGTTGTCATTTCTTAAAGTTTGGGGATGCGAAGCTTACGTCAAGAAGTTGATGCCGGACAAGCTCGAACCCAAAGCGGAGAAATGCGTCTTCATAGGATACCCTAAGGAAACTATTGGGTATACCTTCTATCACAGAATCGAAGGCAAAGTGTTTGTCGCAAAGAACGGTTCCTTTCTTGAGAAGGAGTTTCTCTCGAAAGAAGTGAGTGGGAGGAAAGTAGATCTAGACGAGGTTATTGAACCTTCTCTTGAATTGGAGAGTAGCGCAGCACCTGAAATTGTTCCAGTGCCGCCTGCACCAACAATAGAGGAAGCTAATGACAAGGATCATGAAGCTTCGGACGATGCTGCTACTGAACGTCGCAGGTCGACAAGGTCGCGTGCCCCTCCTGAGTGGTACGGCAACCCTGTCTTGACTGTCTTGTTAGTAGAAGACAGTGAACCTACGAACTATGAGGAAGCGATGATGAGCCGGACTCGAGAAATGGTGGAAGCCATGAAATCCAATTGGGATCCATGAGCGAAAACCAAGTATGGACTTTGGTGGACCCTCCTAGCGACCAAAGGCCGTTGAGTGCAAATGGATTTTCAAGAAGAAAGCGACGGATGGTAATGTTACCATCTATAAAGCACGGCTTGTCGCAAAAAGGTTTTGACAAGTTCAAGGTGTTGACTACGATGAGACTTTCTCTCCGTAGCGATGTTTAAGTCCATTCGGATTTTATTAGCAATTGTTGCGTTTCATGATTATGAAATATGGCAGATGGATGTCAAGACTGCTTTCCTCAATGGCAACATTGATGAAGAGTTGTATATGATGCAACCCGAAGGTTTTGTCGATCCTAAGGATGCTAGTAAAGTATGCAAACTTCAGCGTTCCATTTATGGACCGAAGCAAGCATCTCGGAGTTGGAACCTTCGTTTTGATCAAGTGATCAAGAGCTTTGGATTTGTTCCAAATTGCTACGAAGCTTGTATCTACAAGAAAGTGAGTGGGAGCTCGGTGACGTTTCTGGTACTGTATGTGGATGACATATTGATTATTCGAAATGACATCAACATGCTTAACGATGTGAAGAGTTATTTGAACAAGTGTTTTTAATGAAAGACCTAGGTGAAGCTGCTTATATATTGGGCATCAAAATCTATAGAGATAGACAAAGACGCCTGATAGCTTTAAGCCAGAGTACATACCTAGACAAAGTTCTAAAAAGGTTCAGAATGGATAAGGCAAAGAAAGGTTCAGTGCCTATGTTGTCAGGTAAGATATTAAGCAAGGCTCAGTGTCCAGCTACGGTAAATGATAGGGAAGCTATGAGCAAAGTGCCTTATGCCTCGGCCATAGGTTCCATCATGTATGCCATGATGTGTACTAGACCGGATGTGTCCAATGCTCTTAGTTTGACGAGAAGATATGAAAGTGATCCAGGAGTGGAACACTGGACAGCCGTGAAGAACATCCTAAAGTACCTAAACAGAACTAAAGAAATGTTCTTAGTCTATGGGGGTGATGAACAGCTTGTCGTAAAAGGTTACGTCGATGCTAGTTTCGACACCGACAAGGATGATTCCAAATCTCAGACAGGATACGTTTATATTTTGAATGGAGGAGCTGTGAGCTGGAAGTGCAAGCAAAGCGTGATCGCGGGATCTACAAGAGAAGCGGAATACATGGCTGCCGCAGCGTCAAGTGAAGGAGTTTGGATCGAAACTTCATCATCGAGCTTGGCGTGGTTCCAAGTGCATTGGACCCACTGGAGATATTGTGTGACAACACTGGCGCCATAGCACTCGCTAAGGAACCAAGATATCATCCAAAGACCAAGCATATCAACCGCAAGTTTCATATAATCCGAGATTATATAGTAGATGGAGATCTGAAGATTAGCAAAGTACATACGGATCTGAATGTCGCAGATCCAATGACTAAACCTCTTCCACGTGTAAAACATGATCAACACCTCAGTGCCATGGGTGTGAGATTGTTGCCAGATGTAAACTAGATTATTGACTCTAGTGCAAGTGGGAGACTGTTGGAATTATGCCCTAGAGGCAATAATAAAGATGTTATTATTATAATTCTTGTTCATGATAAAGTTTATATTCCATGCTAGAATTGTATTAAGCGGAAACTTTAATACTTGTGTGGTTTGTGAACAACACCGTGTCCCTAGTACGCCTCTATGGACTAGCTCATTGATCAATGATGGTTAAGGTTTCCTAACCATATACATGAGTTGTCAATTGATAATGAGATCATATCATTGGGAGAATGATATGGTGGATAGACCCAAACAAAGCAGAGCAATTAGATCGTGTCATCGTGTTCGTCTTTGCGAAGCTTTTCCTATGTCAAATATTGTATTCCTTAGACCATGAGATAATGCAACTCCCTGGTATCGGAAGAAAGCTTTGAGGTCATCAAACGTCATCCTATGAGAGGGTGATCATAAAGGTGTCTCTCGGTGATCGGAAAGTATCCTGTTGGGTTGTATGTATCGAGATGGAATTTGTCCCTCCCAAGTCGGAGAGATATACTTGGCCCACTCGGTGTCGATATCAACACCGCTTGCAAGCATGTG
The DNA here is from genome assembly GCA_030063025.1 of Avena longiglumis. NCBI lineage: Eukaryota > Viridiplantae > Streptophyta > Magnoliopsida > Poales > Poaceae > Avena > Avena longiglumis. Next base: position 476,807,767 of record CP125977.1, read on the forward strand.
GTTAAGGAGTTAATCACAAAGTGATATCGGATTACGGAACGAGTAAAGTACTTGCTGTGAACGAGATTGAACTAGGTATGACGGTACCGACGATCGAATCTCGGGCAAGTAAAATATCGCGAGACGAAGGGAATATATATATATGGGATTGATTGAATCCTGGCATCGTGGTTCATTCGATATGATCATCGATGAATGTGTGGGAGTCAATATGGGTGCCCAGACCCCGCTGTTGATTATTGATAGAAGATCATGTCCGCATATTCTCGAACCCACAGGGTCACACACTTAACGTGTCTCGACGCTAGGATAGATTGGATAATTGGTTTATGAATTTTTGTTCGGAGTCTCGTATGGGATCCGGGATATCACGAGAGGTTCCGGAATGGTCCGGAGAATAAGATTCATATAAGGCGATTTTTAGAGTTCGGAATTGTTCCGGGTTAATCGGTATTGTACCGGAAGCTTCTAGAACCTTCCGGAAGGGGACCAACGTGGCCCCACCTTCCGGGAGGGGGCATGGGCCTATGAGGGAGTGTCCTGGCCACATTGGGCCAGGGGCACAAGGCCCCATAGGGCAGCCGATCCTAGATAAGTTTGAACTCTTTTAAACTAGAGATAGGATTTCTAGATAAGGGAGAGTTTAAATCGTTTAAACTAGAGATAGGATTTCTTGATAAGGGAGAGTTTAAATTGTTTAAACTAGAGATAGGCTTGGAGGAGGGCAGGGCTGGCCGCCTCTATATATAGAGGTGTGGTGCGCCCCCTCCCCCCAACACACACCTCCCTCCAAGCCCTAGCTGCCTTGCTACCTTCCTCTCTCCCTCCCGACTGTTTGTAGGCGAAGCCTGCGCAGAAATTCTCCACCATATACACCATGCCGTGTTGTAGATCCAATCTATCTCTCCACCATACTCGCTGGTCCGAGGAAGGAGGAGACGCCGAGTCTTTGCACGTGTGCATCTCACGGAGGCACCGCCACTTGTGGTGCTAGATCGGATCGGATCGCGAGGAGGAGGAGAAGCGAGTACGACTACATCACCCACGTTCCGACGAACGTTCCGCTGTGCGAATCTTCAAGGGTATGAAGATCTAATCCAATCTCTCTCGTTGATTGCATCTCCTAGATTAGATCTTGGCTTTCCCTCTGTTCGTATCCGTAGAAAATTTTGATTTACTATGCCACGAAACCCTTCATATATTACTTCAAGCACGAAGGATATCACAATGTAAAGTGCATAAGTAAAGAGCTCGGGTATAGAGATAACCGAGGCACGCGGGGACACCGATATTTTACCGAGTTCCTCCCAACATGGAGCACGTCTCGTTTGGAGAGGGGGTGGTATCAAACCACCAACGCCACAAAAGGCCTCCCTTATTCTCCGGTGAATCTCACCCCAACGGGATCGATCCACGCTTCCACTATCGGTGCACTTGTCGGTGGCAACCGGAACCTCTCACAACGTTGGGGCACTTCTCCACAACTTAATTGGACACTCCCAACAAACGCCACAAAAGGCCTCAACAAATGCCACCAAGGCCACAATGCCACCAAGGCCACAAAACTGTCTAGGGTTCTAAGAACCCAAGAGGGACAAGCTCCAATGAGCAACTCAAACCAAATCCTCCGAGGAGAACTGAAACCGATGCACCAAATGCAAATGGAAAGAACACCACCAAGATGCTCAAATCTCTCACTCTCAAGTTCCAACAAAGCTACTAAAGCTATTGGGGGAACAAGAGAGGAGGAATCAAAGAGAGACACAAAATCCCTCAAAATCTAGATCCCCAAAGATACACTCACAAAGAGATGAATCGGTTAGGTCAAAACGTAGATCTAGATCACCTCTAACTACCCCTCAAATATATGCAAGAATCAATGGAGGGGTGAGTATAAATCAAGCTCAAAGAGTAAGGCAAATGAGGGCAAAGCTTAGACAAAAGGAGGAGGAAGAAACAACCCTAAAAGGCAAAGGGGTGAAGCTATTTAAAGAAACGGGCAAAATCTGGCCGTTGGGGCAAAATTCCTGGACGGTCCGGTAGTAACGGTTTAACCGGTACTACCGCACCAGTCCTAGTAAATACGAACGAACCAAACCAAATCGGGTCAACGGGCGAGCTCAGGGAGCGGGCACGTGCGTGTACGGTCAACGTGGCAGGCCTGCACTCGCGCAGGGGAGCAGGGCCAGCAGCTGCAGCACTGGAGCGCGAGCCAGAGAAGCTGCAGCAGCACACGCGAGATAGCAGGCAGCAGTGGGGCCAGGCGGGGCGAGCACGCGCGCAACCAGCGAGGCAGGGCAGCAGCGCAGATCCAGCGCCACACGCGGGCCGTGAGGTGGTGGGCCAAGGGGCGAGCGGGAGCGGGCGCGCGGGCAGGGAATCACGGCGGGACACGGACGGTCATGAGGTGGGCTCTGCCGCAGCACGGGTCAACACGCGAGCGGAGGCGTAAGGCGCGAGCGGAGAGAAGCTGGGCCAGACAAGCGCATGCGTGGGGGATAGCAAGGAAACCACCTGGGCCGGCCGGTAGTACCGGCCCACCCGGGCGGTACTACCGGGCCGGCCGGTACCACCGGGAAAAGATACCTAGCGAGGCAGAAGATATTATGGGGCGCCCAGGGGCGGGCGGTAGTACCGGCCTGCCAGTGCGGTACTACCGCTCGGCCCAGAAACCTGATTCCTTTTCTTTTTAATAAAAGAGCAGATATTCAAACGACACTAACTTTTGATTGGAAGCTCCGATTGAACCGATTCCAATTGCGTTGGAAATATTGGTTATCACCAAGTGAGAAAGTATCAAGTAGAATAATGTGAGATACCTCACTTGGTGAGAAACCGAAAAGCCGCATAAATCAAAATCGCAACAAGATATAAAAAGAAGATCCAATTTTGATGAACAACAACTTGTTATGGAGATTAACACAAGCTCTATATCCCCACATGGATAAGACCAAATAACAACCAAATATGATGATGCAAATATGCAAAGGTTTGAGCTCTCTCCGAATGATGTGACCGAGTTACTCATTCGAGAGCCCCTCTTGATATAACGGTTATCTATCCTAAACCCGGTCTCACACACACAACGTGATACCGACAAAAGGGAAAACCTATCAAGATTATAACTTTGCCTTGAGCATTCCACTTGAGCTCGATGTAGACGATCTTGCCCTTCTCAAGATGGAACGTCTTTCTTGATTCTTCATCATCGATCCATGATCACCGAGGATGGCAAGCAAAAAACATGAGATCTTCTATAGATGGTGCATTTTGAGCTTGCACAACACATCTTCTTCTCATTTCATCGACCTTGAAGCCAACACATGCTCCAAGCGATGCCAATGGACAAATCCTTACAAGTGCAACTTAATACAGACATTAGTCCATAAAGATTGTCATTAATTACCAAAACCACACATGGGGGCCCAACATGTTCTTTCACTTAGACTCTGAGGATCCTGAAGACGTGCCAATGTATGCAGCCGAATGCCAAGAATATGTGTTCTACGAGGAGCCTGACCTGTCAGGAGGTGTTGAAGGAGTGGATTACGAAATCCGCTATGGTGTCGATGATAACGAGTCCAACTAAGTATCCTAGTTAGTAGTAACCGATGGAGCCGAGCAACATGAACTCTATAGAATAAGATGCTGAGCTCAACTCCTAGTTAGAGTTGCTACTTTTAAATTCCGCTGAAACACTTTATATTTTGGTTTGTAAGTTGAATCCTTTTGAAGTCTCGAACTTCTGGTTTTGTAATAATAATAATGTGTGAATGTTTGTAATATGGACCCACAATGTTTCTGTTGTACCACTCTGAGGGATGTGATATTTACAGAATGGTGTTCTGTGGATGTCATGTCAACGACTATAGTGTACTACACATGCAGTGGTATGCTGGGTCACCGCACTCTTCCTCATCATCATCAGCTAGAGGAGTTGCCTACCTAGGCGGTGCAGGAAACAGATGACGCTCGAGCTCTCCATAGTTGATCCCTGAGGTGTTCCACTGAGCATATGGTTCCGGAGCTATAGGAGGAGGAGGATGGACAGACACCCCAGACACATGATGGAGAATTAGCTGCTGGGTATGGGCCATCTCATGGCGCTGCCGGTATGCCTTATACTGACCCTTGTGAGTGTCAACCCCCATGCACAATATGTTCCGTTGGAACCAGTTCAGCTGCTTGACCTCACGGGCCATAGGGGGCACTGGGGGCCTGTGTCCACTAGCCCGTGCATCACGCATGAAAGACTCAGGAGCTGTGGAAGGGTGGGAGGTCTTCTGTGCCTTGTTGTAGATCTTCTTGGACTTATGGACTCCATACAAATTGCTACCAAACTCCTCATGTGGCAGCATGTACTTGATAAGCATCATAATGTAGGGAGAAAAAGGGATGGAGATCCTATTAAACATTGCATCTGTCATCTCATGGTAGATGTAATCCATGACATCCAACTTGTACCCCACAGATGACTCGGCATTGGTGGCACATTCATGGGAAAAGTCAAGCAGGGGCACAAGGTGACATCGAATCTTATCATTATTGCCCCCACTCGGAGCAATGCTATCCCAAAACAAACCAACAAGAGCTGCATATAAAGGATATAGTCCAGAGAAAGTACCAGCTACCCCATCAGAAGTCAAGCATGGAGCAAGAACAATATCCTTGTTGGGCTTGATAGGAGATATGATGCGATGGCCAGAAGTAGTGTCACGACCATGGAAAGTGTAGCCAAGGACCTGACCAAATGTGCGGAAGTCCGACTGAATCATAGTGTTCCCGATCATCCACTTCATGGTGCAAAGCTCATCTCTGCAAATCACAAGTGTAGAGAATAATTGCTTCACAAAGGATGAGTCATAGCTACATTGCAAAGTCATGAGATGGTGCAGCCCCATTTTACCAGTCACTACCAAAGCCTCACGAAGTCTTATCTTGGATTGAGCCTCAGTCGAATTCAGAGGATGCATAGGGCGGATCTTGAGGGAAGCATAAACGTCATCATGAATGTACCTGTAGTGTGTGCACCAGAACATACTGTCCTCCCGAGGGCCATCACTGTCAGCCTCATCATACAAATCACGGTGGCGAACAGCAGAGTACTCAATGATATCCATTGCCTTGTAGTTGACACGGGCCTGCTTTCCCTTGCTCTTCCGCTGGGTGGTCTTCTTGGCGTTTCTAGCTTGCTCGGCCATTCGTTCAGCCTCTCTTTGCCTCCTTCTAATTTCAGCCTCGTCAAGAAGGACACCGTCTTCGTTCTGCCTGAGATAACGGGCACGTAGACGACACTTGTAGGTCTTGGGAGCACTAGAACCACCTGTGAGGAGAAATAGATAAGTAGCATGGGGATAATCATACACATAAGTCCAAGAGGAATGTTAGATACAATATAAAAACAACCCACGGTCAAATGATGCACAATACGGGAAGCTGAGACAAAACTGAAACATGCAATGAACCTCCATGCCGGATTATCCGGCCTTGCCAGGGGCGGATAATCCCCCCTGCAAATTTTTTAAGTTCCACCACAAATTCACCACATCAACGCAGATCAGGCCCTAGGGTTGCAAGACTACAGAATCTAACAGGAAAAGGAATCACACGGTATCTTCTACAACGAGTTTCCACCAAGAACAACAACTTCCACACACAAGAGATGAATGACGGAGTTACCCTCACTCATTGGAGGAAGAGCTTGGAGGAGAAGATACCCGAAGGCGCTGGGAAGAAGATCCGAAGAGAGCCCGAAGAATCCGACGGTCGAATTGACTCCGGGAAGGGGCGGAGGCTGGGGGCAGGACACGAGGTGGGAGAGGACGGGCTGCTCCGTTTGAGCTCTCCCCCGATCCCTAGTCCTTAAAGGAAAGAACCGCCCAGGGAGGATTATCCGGCCCTCACTAGGGGCGGATAATACGGCCCCTCTCTGAAATTTCTGTAAACACAGATTAAGGCCGGAGCACGCCAAACAAAACCCTCGCAAGGATACGTGGGACTTGTGTGCAAGAATATATGGCTTGAGATGAGAAAAAGGCTTGGGTTTGGAGCACCAAACTGAGATGGTACTACACACCCAAACTTGCAAGAACAAATCAACTAAAGTCCAAGATTGGGTGTGTTTTCCATAAGAACACAAGATATGCAATAAAATCCAAAAAGATCCAATAGAAAGCAACTCTTCTCAAGGAAGAGGGCGTTGGCTGAAGCCACCATGTTGGAGCGCATGGCATGACACCGCGAAGTTGTATCTTGACTTCAAAACCAATGCTCATCGATAACCCACATATCACAAAATGATATTAAGGAAAATTATTTTTCTTGTTTTCGGCATTATGGGGGGAGGGTTAGCCCAATCAATTAGGACCCCCTATGTCTATGCTCGCATCTAAACCAAATACATGAGGAAGTGCAAGTGAGTATGCAAGGGTAGTCAAGCCAAGTTCATTGAATCTATGATATTTAGCTCATTCCTCAAGTAACAAAGCCTTGCTTCATCAAGTGGCTTCGTGAAAATATTAGCAAGTTGGTTCTTCGTGCTCACAAAATATAGGGAAATATCACCACGAGCAACATGATTCCGAATATCAATATGTTTTGTCCCTGTATGCTGCACCAGATTGAAAGCCATTTTAATAGCACTTTCATTATCGCATAAAAGAGGCACTTTGTCACAATTGACACCATATTACTTTAAAGTTTGCCTCATCCATAATAATTGCGTACAAGGACTTGCACCAGTGACATATTCAGTTTCGGCGGTTGAGAGAGATATAAAATTTTGTTTCTTTGAAGACCAACACACTAGAGACTTGCCCAAGAATTGACATGCTCCAGAAGTTGATTTTTGATCATCCTTATCACCAGCCCAGTCTGAATCAGTATACCCACATAGAGAGAAACTATAGCATTTGGGATACCATAGACCAAAATTTGGGGAATGAACCAAATATCTGAAGATTCTCTTGACATCCACTAAGTGGCTTTCTTTAGGAGCGGCTTGATACCTTGCACACAATCCTACACTCAACACAATATCAGGTATAGATGCACAAAGGTAAAGGAGAGATCTGATCATGGATCAGTATACATTTTGGTCCACATCTTTACCCTTTGGATTGAGCTCAAGATGACATTTAGTTTTCACTGGAGTAGCAACGCCATTTAGATTAGTCATCTTGAACCTCTTGAGCATGTCTTGGATGTATTTTGCTTGATGAATGAAGGTTCCCTTGTTGGGCCACGTAGAGATAAAACAAAACCTTTCCTCTAACGTGGTGATCCCAAGATCTAGCCGAGGAAGAAGGCCACGAGGTTTACCACTAGACGCACAGTTGCGGATTACTGATGTAGCGCGTCAGTTGATGCAGTGTAGTCCTTTGCGATCCGATCAACCTGGTGCTGATCTTACAACACCTCTGCTGGTATCTGCACGTGCAAGGAGGAGCACCGGCGGCGAACTGCTAGGTTCGTTACGACGGCAGGACTGCTGTGAAGCTAGGGTTTCCAACACATGGAATGACCTGACCGATCAACGATTAACCTTTCCGGGTTACGGTGCTCCACTATATATAGGGAGTGAACATGGGCTCCACTCTCGTGGCCCATTCACTAAAGCCCATATAACACTAGTCACCGTGAGTCCGACTCACTGACTCAGTCCTGATCCGGCTCGGGTCCAACCTGACCAAATTTCCGGTTCAGATCAAATCCGAACTTGCTCCCGCTCTTAAGTGTGTGACCCGACAGGCTCATGTCTACTCGAACACGATTGGAGTCTGACTCACAATCGATTAGTCGGCAGCGGCTCCTAGCAGAACGTGCCGACTCCCAAGTACCAATGAGTCATGACGACTTGCCTTTCCAATGCGACTTACGTCCGAGTCCCTTTTGCCTCACGATATACCTTGTTAGACCATAGGCGAATATATGTCATCCCTTAAATAGTCCAACTCTCTTCTTGATCCGAGATAAGTGATTCACCCGACTAACTCTTAGTCGATCGCCTCAGTTAACACTTAACCGACTTGTGCATGGCCATGCTTTCCAAATCATATCATCCGAGAGGGCCCAGAGAATATCTCTTCGAGTGGAGGGGCAAAATCCCATCTTGGTTATTCACATCACGCAGCTTGATTCTTAGTCGACCCGAACTCTGCCTTTATGACTGCCCAGTTACGGACGAGCGTTTGACAGAACCTAAGTCGGTGATCCTCAACTCGGACTATGCAACAACCTCAGGTCTAAGGATTACATTGATTGAGATATACAAATGACAACTTGTTCGTTGTACCTCAATATGGGTCAATCCGACTCGCTAAACTCTTTAGCCGAATCTGTGTAAGTCGGAATGGAATCACCATGCCCATGACAAGTGGAACCGGGTCATCAAGCCGACTTTCACATTGGTCTAAGTTGTGTGTCTAGCACAACCTCAATGACCAAGGACATTTAGTACAAACAACATGAATGCATAGTTCCACAACCGAATCACATATTCAATGATACACATCAGATGTTTATACAAGGACAACTTTATATCTTTATGAATACAATGGGAAATATCATCATACATGATTGACTCTAGGGCATATTCCCAACAGTCTCCCACTTGCACTAGAGTCAATCTTCCGACATCACATGTCTAAGCATCTAATGCCCATGGCTCTCACGTGCGCCTCATGCTTTGGCTGTGGTAACGGCTTTGTCAATGGATCCGCAATATTTGCATCCATGTGTACCTTGCATAACTTGATATCACCCTTGAAAGAACATGTTGGGCCCCCATGTGTGGTTTTGGTAATTGAGACAATCTTTATGGACTAATGTGTGTATTAAGTTATACTTGTAGGAATTGTCCATTGGCATCGCTTGGAGCTTGTGCCGACTTCAAGGTCGATGAAATGAGAAGAATATATGTTGCGCAAGCTCAAAATGCGCCGTCTATAGAAGATCTCATGTTTGATGCTTGCCATCCTTGGTGATCATGGATCGATGATGAGGAATTAAGAAGGCGTTCCATCTTGAGAAGGACAAGATCGTCTACATCGAGCTCAAGTGGAAGTCTCAAGGCAAAGGTATAATCTTGATAGGTTTTCCCTTTTGCCGGTCTCCTGTTTGTGTGGGAGACTGGGTTTAGGATAGATAACCGTACTATCAAGAGGGGCTCTCGAATGAGTAATTCGGTCACATCGTTCAGAGAGAGCTCAAACCTTTGCATATTTGCATCATCATATTTGGTTGTTATTTGGTCTTATTCATGTGTGGATATAGAGCTTGTGTTAATCTCCATAACAAGTTCTTGTTCATCAAAATCGGATCTTCCATTTGTATCTTGTTGTGATTTTGATTTATGCGGCTTTTCGGTTTCTCACCAAGTAAGGTATCTCACATTATTATACTTGATACTTTCTCAGTTGGTGATAACCAATATTTTTATAGGGTAGCCCATGTCATCCTCTTGAGAGGTATCTCACATTATTCTACTTGATACTTTCTTGGTGATAACCAATATTTTTATAGGGTAGCCCATGTCGTCTTCTTGATACTTTATCACTTGGTGATAACCTCACATTATTCTACTTGATACTCTCTTCTCGGTTTCTCACCAAGTGAGGTATCTTTATAGGGTAGCCCATGTCGTCCTCTTTCCAACGCAATTGGAATCGGGTCAATCGGAGCTACCGTTCAAAAGTTAGGACCGTTTGAATATTTTGCCTATTTTGGTTTGAAAAAGAAAAGGAAAAAATCTTGCCTGGGCCGAGCGGTACTACCGCAGCCCAGTACCGCTCGGGATTGGCGCATGCAGCCCGACTCAGTATCACCCGGTACCCGTTTCAGGCACTATCGGACGGCCCGGTAGTACCGCCCGGGTGGGCCGGTACTATCGGCCGACCTAAGTAGATCTGCTCTACTCCAGTCCAGCTAGCCTCGCCGCGTCAGCCCGCCTGCGCGCTAGCTCCCGCTCGCCTGCCGTGTCCCGCCCGCGAACCCCGCCCGCGTTGACCAGATCCCGCACGGGCCCCTCCCATGCTCTGCTCGCTCGCTTGCTGCCGCGCTGCCGCGCGCTTGCCTCGCCCCACACGCCGCCCAGATCCCGCCCGCTCCCGCGCGTACGCCCCGCCAATCCCGCTAGCTGGCCTCGCAGCTGCTTTTCACTCTTTGCGTCGCCACGCTACCCGCTGGCTGCCTAGTGCTGCTTCAAGGCCTTGCACATGCTCTGCTGGCCCCGCGCGCGTTGACCCGCTGCATGCCTAGCTGCTGCTGCTCTGCTTGCTTGCTCGCTTCGCCAGGACCGTTAGTACCGGTTGAAAACGGTACTACCATACCATTACGAAAATATGCCCCAAACGGCTAGATTTTTGGGGCCCCTATTTAAGTCTTTGCCCGTTTTTAGTTTAGATTGCTTCTTCCTCTTCTATTAGGCTAAGCTTTGTCCACACTTTCTCTAGATCTTGAATCATGCCTAGTCTTTTCCCTCTGATGATTCTTCCCCATATTTGAGTGGAAGAGAGAGGAGATCTAGATCCACGTTTTGACCTAACCGATTCATCTCTTTGTGAGTGCATCTTTGGGGATCTAGATTTTGTGGGATTTTGTGTCTCTCTTCGATTCCTCCTCTCTTGTTCCCCCAATAGCTTCAGTAGCTTTGTTGGAACTTGAGAGTAAGGGATTTGAGCACCTTTGTGGTGTTCTTGCCATTTGCATTTGGTGCATCAGTTTGTGTTCTCCTCGGAGGATTTGGTTCATGTGACTCATTGGAGCTTGTCCCTCTTGGATTCTTGGAACCCTAGACGGTTTTTTGGCCTTGGTGTCATTGTGGACTTTTGTGGCATTTGTTGGGAGCCTCCAATTAAGTTGTGGAGAAGTGCCCCAACCTTTTGAGAGGTTCCGGTTGCCACCGACAAGTGCATCGATAGTGGAAGCGTGGATCGATCCCGTTGGGGTGAGATTCACCGAAGAATAAGGGAGGACTTTTGTGGCGTTGGTGGTTTTATACCACCCCCTCTCCAAACGAGACGTACTACATGTTGGGAGGAACTCGGTAAAATATCGGTGTCCCCGCGTGCCTCAGTTATCTCTATACCCGAACTCTTTACTTATGCACTTTACATTGTGATAGCCTTCATGCTTGAAGTAATATATGTCTTGCTATCATTTTGTTGCTTTTATTAGCATAAGTTGTTGGTGCACATAGGTGAACCTTAGTTGTTCTAGGTTGTGCTTAACAAAGTAAACACTAGTTTTATTCCACCTTTGTTGAGCCACTCTAGGAAAAGTTCTAATCGCCTATTCACCTCCCTCTAGGCGACATTCGTATCCTTTCAACCCTGATCCACGAACTGGCGAATCAGGTGGTACCGCATGAGTATGTGCTTGTTCTTCTGGTGTTGTCTAGGTTCCTTGGCTTGTGCAATAGCACCATTGTTGTCACAATACACGTCTAACGGATTGGACGAGCCCTGAACCACACCAAGATCCATGAGGAAATTCCCCATCCAAACAGCTTCCTTTGCTGCCTCTGAGGCGGCAATATACTCAGCCTCTGTTGTAGATGCAGACACAGTCTCTTGCTTGGAACTCTTCCAGCTCACAACACCTTCGTTTATAATAAACACGTATCCAGATTGCGAACGAGAATCATCAGAGTCGGTAAGATAACTCGCATCCGTGTAACCCTTTACACTGAGTTCATCTTCACCACCATAAACCAAGAACATATCCTTAGTCATTCTCAAGTACTTTAGGATATTTTTAGCCGCTGTCCAGTGGATTTCTCTAGGATCAACCTGGTATCTGCTCACAACACTTAGAGCATAGGAAACATCCGGCCTAGTACAAATCATGGCATACATGATGGATCCGACTACAGAAGCATACGGGATCGCACTCATCCGACTTCGCTCATCAGTTGTCGAAGGACACTGAGTCTTGCTAAGTTTTACACCATGGGTCATCGGTAAGAACCCCTTGTTAGACGATTCCATGTTGAACTTCTTCAACACTTAGTCCAAATAAGTACTCTGACTCAATCCAATGAGCCTCCTTGATCTATCTTTATAGATCTGGATTCCGAGGATGTATGTTGCCTCACCCAAGTCTTTCATTGAGAAACTCCTTTCCAATGATTCCTTGGTTTCTTGCAACATCTGGACATCATTTCCAATCAGTAATATGTCATCCACATATAAGATTATAAAGTTTTCTTTGCTCCCACTAAACTTCTTGTATAAACAAGAATCATGATCACTCTTGATGAAACCAAACGATTTGACTACCTCATCAAAGAGAATATTCCAACTCCGAGATGCTTGCTTCAACCCATAAATGGATTTCTGAAGTTTGCACACTTTTTCAGCATTAGCCGGATCGACAAAACCCTCGGGTTGTATCATATACACGTCATCGGTTAAATTTCCGTTAAGGAAAGCCGTTTTGACATCCATCTGCCATATCTCATAGTCGAAATAGGCCGCTATAGCTAACATGATCCGAACTGATTTAAGCATCGCTACGGGCGAGAAAGTCTCGTCGTAATCAACTCCTTGAACTTGTCGGAACCCCTTCGCGACAAGACGTGCTTTATATATAGAAACATTTCCATCCATATCAGTTTTCTTCTTAAAGAACCATTTGAACTCGACGGGTCTTGCACCGTCTGGCAGATCAACCAAGTTCCAAACTTGATTTTCATCCATGGACTTTAACTCGGATCTCATGGCTCCAAGCCATGACTCGGAATCAGATCCCACCATCGCTACTGAATAATTTGCCAGCTCATCACTGTCTAACAGTAATGCATCACGAACTCTTTGTAATCTTGCCGATCTTCATAGTACAGGTACTGCTGCCGGCTCAGCCACCACGACTGGCTCAACCTCCAAGGTTTTTGCCGAGTCGCTACTAGCCGGTTGCTCTCGAATTTCTTCGAGTTGCACCGTGCTCCCACTTACTCCCCGACCGAGAAACTCTTTCTAAAGGAAGACACCGTTCCGAGCGACAAACACTTTGCCCTCTTCTCGGTTGTAGAAGTAGTAACCCAAGGTTTCCCTCGGATACCCCACTAAGATACACTTATCCGACTTGGCCGTAAGCTTGTCCGACTGAAGTCGCTTGACAAATGCTTCACAGCCCCAAATCTTAAGAAAAGACAAACTCGATGTTTTGCATGTCCACATCTCATGCGGTGTCTTCTCTACCGACTTTGATGGTACTCTGTTTAGTGTGAACGCTGCTGTTTCTAGACAATAACCCAAAAATGATAAAGGCAGATCTGTCCGACTCATTATTGATCGTACCATGTCCAACAAGGTTCGATTCCGCCTTTCCGAAACACCGTTCCTTTGCGGCCTTCCTGGCGGAGTAAGTTGAGGAACTATTCCACAACTTTTCAGATGGTCATCAAACTCATGGCTCAAGTACTCGCCTCCTCGGTCCGACCGAAGAAACTTTATTTTCTTGCCGAGTTGATTCTGTGCTTCATTCTGGAATTCTTTGAACTTTTCAAAGGCTTCCGACTTATGTTTCATCAAGTAGATATATCCATACCTACTCAAATCATCAGTGAAGGTAATGAAGTACTCATAACCACCTCTGGCTGTCGTGCTCATTGGTCCACATACATCACTATGTACTAGTCCCAACAAGTCGGGCGCCCTTTCGCAACTCTTTGCAAAAGGTGTCTTGGTCATTTTGCCGAGTAGGCAAGATTCACATGTCTCGAACGACTCCAAGTCGAACGGAGTTAGGAGTCCATCATCATGGAGCTTCTTCATGCGTTTCCAATTTATATGACAACAATGCCAAAAGTGAGTCATATTCAGATCATTTGGTTTTAACCTTTTAACATTTATGTTATAAACCGACTCACCATCAAGATTCAAAATAAATAACCCGTCCTAGACGGGTGCAAAGCAGTGAAACATATCATGCAAATACAAAGAACAACCATTATTCTTGATATTCGACTCATAGCCTTGCCTCATCAAACATGAAGCAGAAATAATGTTTCGACTGAGCACTGGAACATAATAAAAATTATTCAGTTCCATAATGAATCCAGAAGGTAAATGAAGTTGCATCGTGCCGACTTCCAACGTAGCAACTCTTGCTTTGTTGCCAACTCGAATATCAACCTCGCCTCTTGCTACGCTCCTAGTTCTTACCAGTCCCTGCAACGAGTTGCAGATGTGAATAACTGATCCGGTATCATATACCCAAGAACTATTAGGTGCATCAGCAAGATATATGTCTATAGCATTGCAAACAAGTGTACCTGATTCTAAAGTCATACCTCCACTCTTGGCTTTGTCGGCCAAATACTTGCTGCAGTTCCTCTTCCAATGGCCATCCGCCTTGCAATAGAAGCAAGTGGATCCAGCTGAAGGAGATGGCTTAGTCCTTGAGGAAGCGCTTGGGACCGGGTCCTGAGCCCGCTTTCCTCCTGACTTAGCCTTCTTCTTAGTCCAAGAACTCTTCTTGAACTTAGCCTTATTCTGCACCATCAACACTTGACCGGCGCCCTTCTTGAGATCCGCCTCTACCTGCTTGAGCATCCCATGCAATTCAGTGAGATTCTTATCCATACCATGCATGTGGTAGTTCAAAATGAACTGCCCATATGCACTAGGAAGAGAATTCAGAATTATATCCGTGGCGAACTCTTTGCTAATGGGGTAGCCAAGCCTCTCCAGAGACTGCACGTAACCAACCATTTTGATCACATGCGGACTCAGTGGATCACCATCCTTAAGCTTGCAACTCAGCAAAGCCTGAGAGACTTGATACCTCTCAGTCTTCGCCTGAGCCTGGAACATACTTTTGAGGCTTTCGATCATATCGTAGGCCTCAACATTCTTGAACTGCTTTTGCAAGTCCGCTTCCATGTGATCAAGCATAATACAACTAATATACGTGGACTCATCCTTAGCCCGACGGTAGGCATTGGTGGTAGCGACAGTCGCATTCTCATTCGGCTCATCTGGAAGTGGGTTGTCTAGGACATGGTCCTTCTTTTCTTGTTTGAGAACAATTCTCAGATTTCGATACCAGTTGGTAAAATTAGTGTCGTTCAATTTATATTTCTCAAGAATGGTTCTCAAGGCAAAACCGGATATCTGAGAGTGACTGCTACTTGGTGCCATGATCTACAACAGAAAATATGCAAAACACTTAAGACATGTATTCATAAAAGAGCAAGCATATTAAACACTTTAATATCTTATGCTCCCACTAGAACCAACACCCCTCTGATGGTTACTTAGTGATTCAGGATCCTAAATAAGTAAGTCATCTAGTGAGCTTTAGCATCACCGCTAGCCGCCAAGTGATTTAGGTAGACAACTCCTTGTCAATCGCATCTCATACGACTCCTGTTGGACGGGTGGCATCACATGCCCCGGCTCCCATCCGACCTTTCCCCGAGCCCCACAACCGTTGTGATAGACCCGTCTATCTTACTGAGTGTTTCCGTAGTAAGAGTCCGACTCGAACCCACCTAGTCGGAAAGAATTGGCAGCACCTCAATTTTATGAGCCCACTACCAAAAATGTCCGACTTGTGATGGTGCAAACACTGGCAGGAAAATCGACTAGACCTTCTTTAAGGGATTAAATTTTACCGACTATCTAATAGAGGTAAAGAAGAGACATAAAAATAACACAAAATAAAGCAATTATAATGTGAAATGGTATGACTCCCTTCATGGCGATCTCCATATCCACAAAGCCTGTAATCCGACTCGTGCCAACTCTTGTTACTCGCCGTCTTACTCCATGTCGCCGACATGTACAATGCCTCGCATGCCTTCCGGGTTCTCCAAACAGCTACACTAGCTAAGTAAAGTAAACTACAAGGAGAATCCGACACGCATGTCGTTATACAATAAAATGACAGCACCTAGGATCCAACCGGCTGACAAAACTGTGATTCGCAGATCACGTATGGATTACACACACATCACATGTACATGAACCATACCATTCACAACTTCCTGCAAAAACAAGTTATGCATAGATACGCTATCTACCGGCGTTGTGAAACTTGCAATGACATATAAGGCGCTACGACAGGGCGAAGCCGGCGGTCCTGCTAGCCGGATAGCGGGCGGGGATCGAAGGGGCAGCGCCTCACCATTTTTTCTGAAAACGTAGATCTTACCTACGATCCGGACATGGATTCCGACCATTGTTCCGATTCGATCAAACTTTTTGATCTTCGATCACCACATCTGGATTTACGTGTCACAGTCTACCCCGATGGTGGAAGCCGACCAGTAGGGGTATGTCGTTCCACGACCTCAGCAGTATGATCACGGAAATCAGATCTACCATTCCCCGAGTACAGTTGATCCAATCAACCTTGTACAAAACCGACCTATCTCATAGATCGACCACCAAAACAGCATATAGATTTCATCTACAGCCTACCGCATATCACATATGCGAGATCTCGAGCCTAAAACCAGAAGCTATCGCTCTAATACCACTGTTGGGCCACGTAGAGATAAAATAAAACTTTTTCCTCTAACGTGGTGATCCCAAGATGTAGCCGAGGAAGAAGTCCACGAGGTTTACCACTAGACGCGCAGTTGCGGATTACTGATGTATCACGTCAGTTGATGCGGTGCAGTCCTTTGCGATCCGATCGACCTGGTGCTGATCGTACAACACCTCTGCTGGTATCCACACGTGCAAGGAGGAGCACCCGCGGCGAACTACTAGGTTCGTTACAACGGGAGGACTACTGTGGAGCTAGGGTTTCCAACACATGTAATGACCTAACCGATCAACGATTAAGCTTTCTGGGTTACGGTGCTCCACTATACATAGGGAATGAATGTGGGCTCCACTCTCGTGTCTCATTCACTAAAGCCTATATAACACTAGTCATCGTGAGTCCGACTCACTAACTCAGTCCTAATCCGGCTAGGGTCCAACCCTACCAGATTTCTGATTCAGATCCAATCCGAACTTTCTCCCGCTCTTAAGTGTGTGACCCGACAGGCTCATGGCTACTCACAGAAGATTGGAGTCCGACTCACAATCGATCAGTCGACAGCGGCTCCTAGCAGAACGTGCCGACTCCCAAGTACCAATGAGTCATGACGACTTGCCTTTCCAATGCGACTTACGTCCGAGTCCCTTTTGCCTCACGATATACCTTGTCAGACCATAGGCGAATATATGTCATCCCTTAAATAGTCCAACTCTCTTCTCGATCCGAGCTAAGTGATTCACCCGACTAACTCTTAGTCGATCGCCTCGGTTAACACTTAACCGAGTCGTGCATGGCCATGGTTTCTGAATCATATCATCCGAGAGGGCCAGAGAATATCTCTCCGTGTGGAGGGGGAAAATCCCATCTTGGTTATTCACATCATGCAGCTTGATTGTCATTCGACCCGAACTCTGCCTTTATGATTGCCCAGTTACGGATCAGCGTTTGACAGAACCTAAGTCGGTGATCCTCAACTCGGACTATGCAACAACCTCAGGTCTAAGGATTATATTGATTGAGATATACAAATGACAACTTGTTCGTTGTACCTCAATATGGGTCAATCCGACTCGCTAAACTCTTTAGCCGAATCTGTGTAAGTCACAATGGCATCACCATGCCCATGACAAGTGGAACCGGGTCATCAATCCGACTTTCACATTGGTCTAAGTTGTGTGTCCAGCACAACCTCAATGACCAAGGACATTTAGTACAAACAACATGAATGCATAGTTCCACAACCGAATCACATATCAATGATACACATCAGATGTTTATACAAGGACAACTTTATATCTTTATGAATACAATGGGAAATACCATCATACATGATTGCCTCTAGGGAATATTCCCAACATCCTCTCTAAGTTGCTTGATCTCGAATCCAAGAAAGAACCTTAATTATCCTATCATAGACAACTCAAACCTTTTAGTCATAAGCTTTGAAAATTTGTCATTAAAAGCTTGATTAGTAGAGCCAAAGATAATATCATCTACATATAGTTGGCATACAAAAAGCTCCCCGTTAACCTTCTTAGTAAAAAGAGTGGGATCGATTTGCCCAACTTTGAATCCACGGTCTAACAAAAGCTCTTTAAGGTGCCCATACCATGCACGTGGGGCTTGTTTAAGGCCATAGAGCACCTTATCAAGCTTGTAGACATGGTTCAGAAACTTGGGATCCTCAAAACCCGGGGATTGCTTAACATATACCAACTCATGTAGAGGACCATTAAGAGATGCAATCTTAACATCCATTTGCTGTAATTTAAAATTATGATGAGCAACATAAGCAAGGAGGATATAGATGGACTCAAGGTGAGCCACATGAGCATAATTTTTGCCAAAATCAATGCCTTCCACTTGAGAGAATCCTTGAGCCACAAGCCCTGCCTTGTCCCTTACAACTATTCCATTTTCATCTTGCCTTTTCTTGAAAATTCACTTTGTGCCGATAACATTGCAGCACTCTTTGGGTTTTTTCTACGATCTTCCATACCTTGTTGCGCTCAAAGTTATTCAATTCTTCATGCATTGCAACTACCCAATCTGGATCTTCAAGAGCATTGAAAACCTTCTTGGGTTCCACCATAGAGATATGAGCTTGATGATCACAGAAGCTCGCAAGCTCACTTCTAGTGGACACTCTTATTCTTAGATCACCTACAACCTTGTCAAGAGTATGACCCCTTAACTCAAGGTTCCTTTCAGCACGTGTTTTGCGAAGAGATTCAATCTCCTTATTGTTTATTGGAGGGATTGCTTCAAAATTTGGGACCTCGTCTTGACCACTACCTTGTCCTTCATCAACAACTTGATCACTGGAACTGGAGATGAAGAACCTTGCCCTTGATCTTGATAAACATCCATAACAGGAGACTGCTGTAATTCTGAAGCTTCAGGGCTGGATAATCCGCCCTAGGTGGGGCCGGATAATTCGACCTGGGAGTTTCATCTTCGTTTTGCTCTCCCTGGTTGTCCCTAGCATGAGTTGGAGTGCTAGGCCTGGATAATCCGCCCCTGGCAGGGGCAGATAATCCGGCCTAGGATTTTCAGTGCCTTCATGTTCGTCCTGATTGCCCCTGGCACTAGTTGGAGTGCCAGGTCCGGATAATCCGCCCCTTGGAGGGGTCGGATAATCCGGTCTGGGACTACCAGTTTGCCCATATGATTGATGATCTTCAAGAGGTTGTGGTGTTGGTGTAGTAGTTTCTCCAGCAGGAGGAGCTTGTTGATCTTGTGTAGATGAGGGCTCTACTTGAGTAGAGCATTGTCCTTCTCAATTCGCCACAAGGGGTTACTCAATGGGGCGGAAAAATCCCACGCCCATTCTTCTTATGGCATCTTGGGGCATTTCAACATCTACATCACAAACATCAACTTGCCCCACATGGAAGCCATCATTCTCATCGAATTCCACACTACAAGAGTCTACAATAGTTCCAGAGAGCTTATTGTAGATTCTATAAGTGTGGTATTCGGCACCATAACCAAAAAATACTTCTAAAGCCTTACACTCAAATTTAGACAAACGAACTCCTTTGATAAGAAAGAAACACTTACAACCGAATACCCGGAAATATGATATGTTGGGCTTGTTACCGGTAAGTATCTCATATGGAGTTTTGTCCAATATCTTGCAGAGGTAAAGCCGGTTTGATGAGTGACATGCGGTGGAAATGGCTTCAGCCTAGAAGTTGTATGGTGACTTAAATTTAGCCAACATAGATCTATCCATATCCATCAAAGTCCAATTTTTCCTCTCGGCTACACCATTTCGTTGAAGGGTGTACGCAGCAGAATATTGATGTCTTATCCCCTCTTCACTTAGAAATTCATTTAAGGTGTAGTTCTTGAACTCGGAGCCGTTGTCACTTATTATTGCCAAAATTGGGACATTGTGTTAATGCTAGACTTCATTGGCGAAATCAATGACGGTTTGTTGAGTCTCGCTCTTTAAGTTGAAAAAAATAAACCCATGTATATCTTGAGTAATCACTGACTATCACCAAGCAATATTTAATCCCACCGAGGCTAGCATGAGATGGAGGACCAAATATATCCACATGAAGCAAAATCCTCTTTGAGGAAAAAATAGTTTTCCTCTCAGGGGCGGCACTAGGGGTATTCTTAGGTATTCAAGTGAATACCAAAGACTATAGCAAAATAGTTAAAATTTTGGAAAAGCAGCGACGATTTTCGGTAAAATAGTGGTTGTTTTAGTAAAATGAATACCAAATTAGCAAAATGAATACCAAGAGGGAAATTTCTGGCGCCTCCACTGTTTCCTCTTGTGGGGAGAGTCATGCATCTTGCCTTTAACACATGCCCTGCAAACATGATCTTTGGCAAAGGAAACATTGTATTTTAGTCCAAGGATGTGGCCACCCTTGTGAAGACTTTGCAAAGTTCTCATGTTGACATGGGATAGACGGTGATGCCATAACCAGCCCGCGTCGGCCTTTCCGAATAATCACATCGGACCCGCAGTGGTTTTCCCCGGAAATTCCACCACATATAGGTCATTTTCGACGTACCCAACGAAAGCAACCTTTAGAGACTTGCTCCACAAGAGTACCACTAAATCACCATCTATGAAAACAGCAAAGCCCATCTTACCAAGGGCATGAACAGAAAGTAAGTTGTAACCGAGGGTCTCAACAAGCATGGTGTCTACGAGAGAGATATCATGGGTAACCACAACCTTCCCGAGACCCAATACCTCTGATTTCAACTTATCACCATAGGAGACTGTAATATGATCATGGTTGGGTCTCATCTCCGTGATGATATCTTTGCTTCCGGTCATATGACTAGTGCACCCACTTTCCAGCACCCATTTAGAACCATCGTAAGCATAGCCCTGCAAGAAAGTTACTTCTTGATTTTAGGTACCCATTTTTCAATGGGTCCTCTCATGTTAGTAACTAGGGTCTTTGGAACCCAAATAGACCAAGGAATATATTCATCAAAAGTACCAACATAGTTAGCATAGATATCACCATGGTAATCACAAAATATCTCATAATTAGGATTGTTAGGCCCTGCAAAACCAATATGGTTAGTTTTGTCCTTTGTGATGTTCTTTTCAACGGTGCTTGTCTTTGCTTGTGAACTCTTGGTCTTCTTTTTCTTGTTCTTCTTATTCTTGGACTTGGGAGCATAGCCAAGTCCCTCTTTTCCAAGGTTTAATCTTTGCTTGCCAAGAATATTGTCAAGAACTCCCTTACCCTTGGAAGTGGAGGCTTTGGCAAGCTCATCTTCCACCCTAGCATTTTATTCATGAGCATATGTTGACTTAGATGTTCTAGGGATATCATACTTAGTCAATCGAATTTGGAGCTGATCATGAGACTCATTGAGAATAGAGAATTCACTTTCAAAGCCTTGTGAGCAATGTCAAGTTTCTCCAACTCCTCGGAAAGTATAGCACGAGGAGCCCCAAAGTAAACCTTTTCTTTCTTTTATTTTCTTTGGATACTGCATTGTCACGTTCCTTTACAAGCTTGGTCACAACTTATTCGTGCGACTTCTCGATTGACTCAAGTCTCTCTTCAAGAGACACTCGAGCATCTTCCTCTTCTTCTAGAGCATTTTTTAGGGATGCAATCTCCATTGCATGCTCCCTTTCAATCCTGCCCTTTTCTTCAAGAAGCACTTCATTTTGGGCCAGCTGGTCCATGAGAGCCTCAAAATGTCTGTTGTTCTCATCTTGCAAGTTAGTGATAAAATAGTCCAAAGCAATAATTTCTTCCTTAACCTTTAGACTAGTAGGATCATCCATGTCAA
Source organism: Avena longiglumis (assembly GCA_030063025.1). Classification (NCBI taxonomy): domain Eukaryota; kingdom Viridiplantae; phylum Streptophyta; class Magnoliopsida; order Poales; family Poaceae; genus Avena; species Avena longiglumis. Next base: position 476,829,553 of record CP125977.1, read on the forward strand.
TCATAGCCTTAGGAAAAGAAGTGATGGAAGATGATACCTCGGAACCTCTTGCCATGAGGCAAGTGATGTTATTGTTGATGATGTTTTCATTCGGTGAGTTGAAGAGAGATGTCGCCGTAGACGTGGTGACTATGGCAGCCACCTATCGTGAGCTATCATCCTCATCTTCATCTTCGCCTCCCGATGAATACTCCTCTTGAGCCACTAAGACAATCTTTGGTTGCCTTTTGAATAGAGCACTCTTCTTCACAAATTGCTTCTTTCATGGAGCCTTTGACTTGTCTTTGAGGATGAGTATTCCTCCATTATACTCTCTACTTTGATAAGGGCACTCAGCTACAAAGTGCATCCGGTCTCCACAATTGAAGCAGGTTCTTAGCTTGGGACCGTTTTCCCTTCTTCCATTTGCTCCACTCTTGTATTCTAGTTCAGATTTGGCTTTGGCTGGATCCTTCCAAAAGTTTCTGGCATAGAAGGCCATGTACTCGCCATGAGCCCTCATTACATCCTCGAGACAGTCCATAGCTTCTATGTCATCTTCGTCTTGTTCAGCCACACTTGTCTTCAAATCCATGTTGGCCCCCTTTTGCATTCCAATGGCTCGTGCACGGGCATCTTCGACATTCTTGGAAGCCACTTTTAAAGCTGTCATTTCTTGCATTACCTCATTGGATGTCATTACGTGGTAGTTATGCCTTCCTTGGAGACTCTTCAAATCCGTGGGCTCAAAAGGCATAAGAGCACTAACATACTTTCTCTTGATCCATGCATCATCAACATGGGAAGCAACATGATTTCTGAAGGTGGTGGCTATTGACTTGAGCTGCCTATACATATCCTCATGATCTTATCCATCCATCATATAGAATCCTTCGGCTTGGTTACTCAAAGCATCATACCTATTCCTTCTCATGATTTCACTTCTAATGAAGAGCTCGGTGAGGGCATCCCAAGCTTCCTTCGCTGTGTTGAGATGCTCTATGTGGGGCATGTCTTTGGTACCCACACCAAGCTGGATCATGTGTAGAGTCATTGCATTGAGTTGACTATCTACAACATCTCTTCTTGTTAGGTTGTTTGGATCTCCAACATGAAGACCATTCTCTATGATTTTCCATAACTCAGTGGAGGAGTTGCACACATGAGACTTCGTAAAAAATTGCCATTGATTAAAAGTAGATATTGAAAGTTTGGGTGGATCACCCCTATTATGTATATGAGGGTGTGGGATAGGTGGATCGGGTGAATACACATGAGAAACCTCATTGTATCCTTCCTTACCACTATCATTTTTCGGGGAGGATCTCTTACTAGTGCCATCACCAACCACCTCGTTCTCTTTGGAATTGGTGTTATCCCTTTCCTTAGATTGTGGAGTGGTGGCCTTAGAGGCAGATGGAGGTGGTGCTGCGTGTGTGGAGAGATGCATTATCATTTGATGCATATCTTCCATCTTAGCCTCCATAGAACTAATCAAGGTTGTTTCCAACGTCTTAAGATCGTTCATGGTGACTATTTACGCAGCATCACTCCCATCTCCCTTGGAACCCATACTACTCTTAGGCGGTTAAGCCCAAATAAAGAGTTGGGGCTCTGATACCAATTGAAATGGATCGTATGGGCACCTAGAGGGGGGGGGTTAAATAGGTGCTACTCAATTTTTAGTTCTTTTTCAATTTTAGGCTTGACACAAAGTAAATTCTCTAGATATGCAACTACGAGAATTTCCCTATATGCAAACCTAACTACTAAACACGTAAAGAGATGAGTGAGGAAACCGTAGTGGAGCATGCGGAGACATAGGGATTTGTTTTACCGCAGTTCCTTCCTTGTTAAGGGAAGTACGTCTGCGTTGGAGGGGTGGGAAGTTCTAAGACCACCACGCCACAATAGGCCTCACCCTATTCTCCTATGGATCTCGCCACAAAAGGCCTGATCCACCTCTCCACTATTGGTACCCTTCGAAGCGGGAACCGGTACCTTTACAACTCTAGTGGGGCACACATCCACAACCAAATTGGAGGCTCCCGTAATGACAACAAGCTGCCACAAGAACAAGGATTATCAAATAACCAAAACAAGGATCTAGATATTTGCAAGAAATACTAGATCGAGGATCCTCCAAATGAATGGAGGGGAAGTGAAGCGCTTGGTTGCTGTTGATGAAGATCGAGCCCTCCTTCTTCGATTCCCCAAAGAACGAGGCCTTTGGGTGGATGAAGGTGGAGATCTCTTGGATGGAACTTGAGGAACAGATCTTGTCTTTTTCGAATGAACCAAGAGTTTTGGAAGGAGGGGAGAGATGGGTTTAAATACCCTCTGCCCAGAACTGGCCATTGGAGAATTTTGGGGGCGGATTATCCGCCCCCCACTAGGGGCGGACTATCCGCCCTGGGGAAATATCCACCCCAGAGACGGAAATTCCGGGGGAAAATCCGCCCCCTCACCAAGTGCCGCGTCGAGCTGGTCTTGAAGAAAATCCTCGAGGGGCGGATTATCCGGCCCCCCAGGGGGTGGATTGTCTGCCCTGGGGAAAAGTCCGTCCTAGGGATGGAAAATCCAGGGGATTATCCGCCCCCACACAGTGCGCCGCGCCGTGGCACCCTTTGCCAAAAACCTAGGGGTGCGTATTATCCGGCCCCCTTGAGGGGCGAATTATCTGGCCTGGGCAAACACTCTGGCCCTGGCCGGACAATCCGATAGATATTCCGCCCACACAGTGCGCTGCACCCTTGTGCCCTTTGTGATTGGGAAGTGGTGGATTATCCGTCCCCCAAAAACACCTTTGAGCTTCTTTTGATATTGCTAAGACCTGCAGCACTTCAACACACATTAAATAATCCTTGATATTGATATCTAACACATAAAACACTAGATATCATGAAATGTTGTTTCACCCACAAGTGTCCCATAGTGGATTGGGTGCTTGACATGCGGCGGGTGCTCGGGAATAGGGTGAGGCCTCTTGTGGTGTTGGTGTTCTTAGTACCGCCCACCCCTCCAACAAGACGTACTTTCGTGTAGGAAGGAACTCGGTAAAATATCTTCGTCCCCGCTTGTCTCGGTTATCTCTATACTCGAGCTCTTTACTTTTGCATTTTACATTGTGATAGCCTTCGTGCTTGCAGTAATCTATCTTGCTATCATTTTTTTGCTTGTCTTGCTTAGCATAAGTTGTTGGTGCACATAGATGAACCTTAGTATATATAGGATTTATGCTTGACAAAAGAAAACACGAGTCTTATTTCGCCATTGTTAAGCCCATATCATAAAAGTTTTTAACCGCCTATTCACCCCCTTTCTAGGAGGCATCCGTGATCTTTCACCTATATTTTAAACTATTTGCATATATGCTGCTTTTCTGTACATAAAGTGGTATATTGAGAAGGCTAATAAAGTGGTATATTGAGAAGGCTAAGAGCTCTGATAACATCTTTTTTATGTTGTGTCTGGATTGAGGTTTTTTAAATAATTAATGCGGTATATTGAGAATGATAAAAAGATAATATATTAATTTAAAAGGTATATTAAAAATGATAAAAAAGATATAATATATTAATTTAAGAGGTATATTGGAAGTGGGATCATATACATCCAGGGTATACAAGTGGAGTCTATGTACGGTATCCTTATATAGTAATGCACATATTGTATTTGGTGTTTCCTTACCTTTGTTACCAAAAGCTAGTAAACGGTAGAAACTACTTCGATGGGTCAACAACTCTTGGATGTAAATAATATGGCTTATTTGCATTGCAACTATATATTTCCTAGACTACCCTCTTGATGTAAATCATATGGTTTATCGTGCATAGGTTCAACTATATATTTCCTTTTCTGCCCTCGTCTAAATGACAACCCCCAACCATCTGTCACAAACACACCGTTTTCCTCTTCACCACTCATTCTCATACCGTTTGCCACATCTAGAGATGACGACTCTACCTCGTGTTCATCGATAAGGCCTGACTACAAATAATATCCTCTAGCTTGAGCTCCAGCTAATTCCCTATCTCGGTTTCCATTGTTTCTCCGCCTTCCCAACCACCATCCAAAAATATTAGTAGCTAAACAATTTAGATCTTCGACTGTAAATAAAAGGAGTGAGAAATTCAGTTCTAGATCTAGATCTAGATCTAGATCTAAATCTACATAAGCATACTAGTGCTAAAGATTGATGTCCCCACGAAGATCTCCCTCCCGAGATGAACCCCAGACTCATCATGATTGGGAAAGTCATCTATTGTTGTCAGAACCACCACCACCACCACCACCATCGAGCCCACCATATTCTCCTTTGTATGTGCCATATTCTCCAACATCACCCGAGTGCTCGCTAGAACCACCATATCAAACTAATGAATTTTGGTCGACATCATCAGTGTACTTACCCGAGATGGTGCAGAGATTACTCTCACCTATGCAGGTATATTCACCGACATCACCAGCATACTTTCCAGAATTACTACCATCATCGGAGTCTTCTCAAGAATCACCAAAGTCGCCGCAATACCGACCAAGAACACCATCTCCACCGTATATAGACAAGTCGGTTGTGTGCAACCAAACTCAGAGGTGGTCTCCTCCAAATACTCATATGTATTCTCCAATGCCAACAAATTATCCACCAGAATCATAGGTATGTTATCATGTTTGCCAAAGTACAACACAACTTCTTGTTAGCCCAAACTTATTTTCAACTCATTGCGGTTGATCACTACCATATTATGAAAAACAACAGGACTTGGAACCAGAAGGTGTTTCTTCATCATACAATCCAATTGGTTCAAACCCTGATGTACCCTCCTTAAATGACCATCACTCCCCTCCCATAGAGCCCTCCGGACGAGAGGACTAAGGTTGGAATACTTATCTTAATATACTTTGGGAACACACTTTATATTTAAGAGTTCTAGTTTCTAAGTATATTTCTTACTCGGGCAAAAGTTCATTATGCATATCCTTTTTATTGCTTGTTAGTAAGAAAAATGTATCAAAGGATCCATCATCACTAGTTTTGGTGTATGATTAATGTTTTAAGTTTGTGTTTTGTACAATGGTGGAGGGAGGAGGACCGGTAATTCTAGAACCCGGTCCATGATTCAACAACTACATATACTTAGTACTAGTCATTTACATTCTATGAAATAGCATTATTAGTAAGTTCTCCTTATTATTAATTACATTGTATGAGTCACTTGATATCCTAATTTTACTTTACGCTCTATATTTTTTTATTTGTGAAATTTTCCATTTGCATATGCTAAACGGATTATATAACAAGGTCATTGAGTATGCAAATTTGGCGTAGAAGACAAGCCTATTGCTAAGAGGCGAGGTGTTGTATAAAATCCTAGGAGAATCCACATGCACCCCTCTTAAATAATAGCATTCTCTCATAACTAAATACTAGTAAGTTGCATGTGAGACCCACATAATATAAATAGGAGTATGACATATCATCACTATATAAAATTATAATAGATAAATGTCAAAAAATTGTAAAAAGAGCCAAATCTATAAAGTATCGGTGTATATTTGGTTCTTTTACTTTATATCATGTAAAAAATCAACATTTTAGCTACCTAATACTTGAAAATTTGGTAACACTATCACAATAGAATCTTCTAGATGCTATAAAATGAAAAAAAAAGATCCAACGATTGGCAATGTTGGGATTTGTGAGTCTTGATCCAACGGTCAATGTTCAAAGTTATTTGTATACTATATAGTGATAAGAAAATAATCTCAACTTCTTGGTTGGGGGATTAGAAGTACAACTTTAAAAACCAAGGTTTAAGTTCTCACTGACTCGAATTTTATTTTTATTCTATTAAAAATAGACATTCTCGGGGCTTCCGCTAAAACATTACTTTCATTAATCTAAAGAATAGTTTATGCATCACCTAAATTCATGTAAAATGTATAGCAATGGTCTAAATGAAGTACTCAAAGAACCCTTGATGACCCATGTATACTGGACTCTAGGTTCCACCTCTATAGACAGTTTCCTCTCGGTCGGCAAGACCGCCAATTTCCTACAAATTCTGGTTTTTGATAGGTCACTTGGAAATTGGAAGTGGGTTTGTTTTTCGGGTTATAGCTAGGGCATCCGAGGAACCAACCTTTTTTTGGTTTCATGAGAAAGCTTTATACGAGAGGAAGCAATTCTATGGGAACTTTTTCATCATTTTTTGTACGGTGAGGTTCGATATAGCTCAACCAAATTTGTCGATTCACAAGGCGTTATTGTTCTTGGGAGCAGAAATTATTTGTTTGTTCTGCATAAAATGCAATAGTTGTTGATCCTACATTTCATATATATGTAGATCCATGGGTTAACTTTTCACCTCCTATTAATGATATATGTAGGAAGAGGAGGTACATGAGCTGTTGAGTGTGCAAAGCGACCGCTTGTCTAGCAAGGCTTCACATCATGGATTTAAACTTCTTCGTCGGAATAATTTTGGAATCGTCATAATCCAATAATGCCAGAACAATTTAATTTCTTTATACTAGTTAATCTTGAAGAACTGGAGCTTCAAGTTTCCATTTAATTATCATTTCGGTATGTAATAAGTGATCACTGGTCATGGGATTGTTGTTTTTTATTGTTATATGGTGTCTACATACCAAACTAGGGTGTTGTTGTAACCAATATGTCATTTGCTCCTTTAGTTGTCTTCAAAGTGTTAACGTGATGGTTAAAGATTTTTACTCGCTATATATAAAGAATATTGACATCCAAAACATCAAATTAATATTACTGATGTATAAAATGTATCTTTTTATGTGAAGCAACATGTTGTATGGAACCAGATGGTCAAAGTAGCATCTTAAAGCCCCACAAAAGAAGTACTCCCTCTGTGCCAAAATATAATGTGTTTTGGCAAAAATCAAACTTCAAAAAGTTTGATCAAGCATGTAAAATAAATATCAATACTACAACATCAAAGACTACCATCTTAAAGACGCACTAGATTTTGACATTGATGCAGTACATCTTAAAGACTGCGTTGTGTCCTAAGATATATGCATTTTAGGTCCAAAAGTTATCAGTAATGATGAATTTGTTATATTTGTTGCGTCAAAGAAACTCTTACGGCTTGGTGTCCAATTGATCTTTGACTAAATTTCCAAACCTCTATTGAGTTGGCGCAAGTTTACATCCTATATATTGGGGGCCATTAGTTATTGGTCGACCGAGAATTAGCTTAATGCCCAATCAGTTTGTAACTCATATCTAGCACAAATCAAAATGCAAATTCAGTGGTCAGAGACCCACTTGTAACTCGGAAATACTCAGTTGCAACCACAAATCAAGATACATGTCCAGTGGCTACAAAGTTGACCAAGCTGTAAGCTAATTCTCGATTGACCGAGAACTAGCAATACCTCTGTATGTTAAGCACATATATGCGCAAATTCCAAGGTGCACCTGATGCCTAGCGTAAAACTCAATTTTCCAAATTTCCAAAGATTATGATAAAATTTGGATGTGTTTAACGTTATATGCCCTACTACTACTACACGTACTATACAGGAGCAGACGACCGTAATTCCAACCAGCTGAGATCAGCTAACCAGTCATGAGCACACCTTTCAACACATTACTGACATAGTATCACTTGTTTTCAGTAGTAGTTTGTGATCATTATCATGCCACAGTCAGGCATAGGCCACCCTGCCGGGGCCGACAACCGCCGGGTGCATCCGCTCGCCGCTGGAGCTCGACTCCGGGCTGTACCCCTCCGTCTGCTGCGCCGCACGGGCGCCACTATCACCATTGTTACTCGTGCTCCAGCCCGAGCTCGCCGTCGAGCCGCCGCCAAGGGCCACCGACCCGGACCGGCTCCGGACGTGCGCCCTCGGAGCAGCCATGCGTGCCTTGGCGCGCGCCGACTGCGTCGCCGCCATGTATCCTGGGATCGCCTCGGCGCCGGCGCGCACCGGGTACAGGTCCTTGGGCGGGCTCTTCCTGCTCGGCTCCATCTCCACGGTCCTCTCCGAAACGCCTTCGGTACTGGCCGTGGCCAAGGCGGTCACGAACGACGCCTCCGCCGCCAAGTGCTGGATGGCCTGCTCCGGCGGCACGCCGTCCGGCGCCGTGCAGCGCTCCAGCCAGTGCCAGCCGGCCTTGCGCTTGTCCTGCTCGTCGCGCTGTAGCTGCAAGCTTTTGGAACTTGAATTACTTCTCACTGATGAAGGGGAGATTACCTTACGCACGCTCATTGATGGAATCGCATTTGCACGCGGTAACATGTACAGGGGAGAACGGGCAGGCGGACGCACCTTGTGCTCATGCTGCTGGAAGCCATGTGCGTAGGCAGGTGGCCACGCCGCGGCGTCGCCGTGCCGGCGCAAGCTTCCGGCCCGGGTGACGGCGTCCCACCCTTCCTGGAACGGGCTGACACTGCCGACGCTGCTCTGCCTGTTTCTTGGTCGCCGTACCTGCGCCTCCTCCGTCTCGGCGTCCTCGTCGCCCTGTTCGTCATCAAAGAAGAGGCGGTCGTGCCCGTAGGAACGCCGACCGCCGCCGTGCGCGGGGACGGCGGCCGGCGGCCGGCCGCGCGTGTCGGCGTGGGAGGTGAGGCGGCGGGCGCGGACGCGGTCCTGCGCGCGGACGAGCGCCTGCATGCAGCGCATGGTCTGGCGGACCTGGCGACGCACCTGGTGGCCGCGCACCAGCGCCTGCAGCCGCACCAGCCCGCGCAACGCGCGCAGGGCTCTCCTCGCCTGAACACAACAAGTGCACACATTCAGTGTCATTTCATTCTGAACCCCCCCTGGAAGCAATATTGTGTGAATCTGAACTTTTCTGCCTGAGAAACATACGCCTGACACCCAACTTTTCACAGACAAACCCTCAACATCCAATAGCCTTAAATTATCAAATCGGGCCATCAATAAATTTAATATGTCCTTGCAAAAAATTCAATCCAATTGCCGCTATAACTGTTACCGCCAGATCAATCTTTGCATGTACAGAGTACAGCTATTGCTGCTACTAAAACAGTCCAAGAAAATTCAACCAAAAAAAGCCCACAAATCATGTTTCTTTTGTAATTTGTAGGGTCTTTTTTTTTTGTCTCAGATAGGGTTGTAATAGGTGTTGAGCGGAGCCTTTGTAAGTTTACTTTTCTGAACTTTTTTAAAATTTTTAACAAATTTTGTGGAACAGTTACTGAAAAAGTGGTTTGGTTCAAGTACGGTCTGCAGAAAAAATCTTGAGAGGGACGTCTCTTCTAGTACCTCCTTGCACCGGCTGACAGGTCGTCAGAATCCGTGTCAAACTGAATAAATTTGGGAGATTGGGTCCAGAACAACTAGGTGTGGCTTTCTGATAAACTTCTCTCCGGACGTTGCTTTGTGAAATTCAGTACCGCTTTGGACGAGGTGAGCAGGTGAGTGTGTTGTTTACATGACCTCAAACTATGTTGGTGATCTACAGTAATGATAGTATTATCTCGCTGAAAGGCGCCTTTGAATGCCCTTGATCGCAAGCAATCCTGATGCCTGCGCTTTTTCTTTTCTTTTTAGCTTGGTAACAGTTCAAGCAAACCGCTATTACCAGGAAGAAAGCTTGGTTTAGCACTGGTCAATCGTTACCAACACAGTGCCAGGGTCGCTGGAACAGGACTTCATTAACAGTACCGCAGAAGATTCGAAAGGAAATGCATCTCAATTTTGCACAGACACATTTTTATCTCCATGTCAATAATGTGCATTAATATTTGGAAGAACTTTGGCGAAGAGATCGGAACATTGCGTACCAGGTATCCCCGGTAGAAGGCCTGGATGCGCACGGCGGCGCGGTCCTCCCTGCCGGCCGCCCTCCCGCGCAGCGCCGCGAGCCTCGCCAGCCTCGACGCCATGGCGCGGCGCGCCCTCCTGGCCTCCGCCTCCACCCCGCCGCACACCCGCTCCCTCCCGCCGCTGCCCTCATTCGTCACCTCCGACGACGTGTCGGCGGCCGGGAAGTGCTCAACGGACACTATCTCCGCCTCCTGCTCTCCAGCTCCCGGCCCCTGCAGCTCCACCGATCAGCCAACAGCGTCAGTGACTGACTGACTGACTGATAACTACGTACGTACACACAGAATGGCCAGAGAATTCACGGAGCAACAAGATCGCCCGTACGGATACTGACCTTCTTGGCCTTGGCAGGGGAGGAGGAGGGGCTGGTCTTGAAGACCTTCCTGACGGTGGCCAGCCAGCCGGCGCCGCCGCCGGGCTTCTTGCCCATGTATGCTATGCTACGCGCGCGGCTGCTTTATTTTGCGGTGGTAGCTCGATCGACCGATCGCTGCATGGATCGGATTTGCCGTACGAGGCGGGAGGTGAGGTGAAGAGGAGAGAGGAATAATAAGTGCGGGCGCGCGAGAGTGCCGTGAGGGCGCCGGTGGGTGGTCGGTACAGGAGCGGCTTTATCGTCACGGGGACCGCGCTCTCAGCGAGCACCTACATGCTCTGCCGGCCGGTGCCACCTGCAGCGGCGCCGCGCTCTGTAATTGGACGGGAAGAGGCGAAATACTCCGAGTATGGTACTGGATCCATCACAAGGTCGCAGGTGAGTTCAACTGTTCAAGTCTCACCTGCTTGCACCTACGGACCGGAAAAGCTAAACTTATCCTACGGAAATTTCTTACGGACTTCTACGGAAATTTCTTACGGACTTCTACGGAAATTTCTTACGGACTTCTCGGACTCAGACGTGTAGGGGCAGGGGATTATAAACCAGTAATCCTAGACCTACGGAAATTTGTTTACGGGGTAAACTTACGGGATGATGTGGCAGCAATTGGTTGGTTCAATTTATTCTACATCCCGTGATTTCAGGAAAGTAGTTACTCCGCATCCCTACACGTAATTCCGTAAGTAAGTTTCCGTAAGAAACCATCCGTATGTGTAGCATTGTCAACCGTGGTCCCTTTTTTCGTAAGGAAATCCGTTCGTAAGTGTAGGCTTACGGAATGAGACTTACAGATGAACGTGGCGTGCAAACAGAAATGGTGAAAAAACATGGCCCACCTCCTCCTTGATTTTGCACCAACCGGCTTCCTCTAACTTAGAGCGTCGCTAACCCATTCTTTTCCTTTAAAGAAGAAAAAGACACCATTTTATTTAGAGAGCAAATTTGCTTCTTTAAATTTACGGATTTGCTAGTTTTCATGCGCCGAAGAACTTCTTAAGTCTCTCGGTCACCTCTCTTGCCACTAGATTTATCTCGCGATTCGTATAACGTGAAACTCCCATATGAGTTGCAACTAGGTTGTAACTCGAATTTTAATGAGTTGCAACTAAGTTGCAACTCAGAATTAGTACACATTATATAAGTTGCAAATAAATTGCAACTGAAAATTAGCACAAATAGTAAGATGATGTTAGCGACTTAGACATAACAAATTCTAAGACGCCTGAGATCTAGGCACTCCCTTAAATTTAGCGCCGTGAAACTGATCTCTAAAAAGTTTAGAAGAGTAAAATTTTGTGTTTTGCAAATCAAAACTTTTTAACAAAACTATTACAAACCGAAATAAGTGTAATAAATCAAATTGTTTATTATTATAAACCCAAATAAATGTAATAAATCCAATAGTTCAATATTACAAACCGAATTGAATGTAATAAATTGAATCGATTGTAAGCAAATCAGTAAAAACAAACACAACTAATTGACGTGGAGACGCCAGAGATGCTCAACAAAACCAGCTTGTAGCTGATTATGTGCCTCCTTATTCTCGATGCTTCGGTGCATTGCGCGGAACTGGTCGATCCTGGATAGATCATGCTCATTGTGGCATCCCGCAAAAACCACTACTAGAAAATCGCGTTGAATTTGTGCATTGCATCGTCATCATCATGCATTGTTTGCATAAAACTATGTTTGCAAAACCCGTCTTTGTTTTCTAAACGCCCATCTTATTCAAACACCGGAAACCCGGGTCACCGGATTATTTGGTTTTGCCCGCTATCGGTTTGCAAACGGTGTTATTTTAAACAAATAAAAGTTATAGTATTTTTAGTGGGGCAGTCGAACGGGCCGAATGACCCGAACGACCGCCCCAGAAACTAAAACGGTCCACCCCAAACCAGCCCCTCTAAATCCTACAGCTACCTAAAAACCTACCCACCCCTACCTCCACCTCACTCCCTCCAATAGCCATGCGCCACCTCAGCTACCCTCTCTCCCCTAACCAATCATAGCCTGCCACCTACCCCCCACTCTCTCACCCTCACACCAAAACCCAACCCCAGCCACACAATGACACACCCAATCACAGGCCCCTGCTCCCCGGCCCCACGACCCGCCTAATCCCTTCCTGCACTCCACGCCTTCCTCACCACCACTACGGCCTTCCTCTCCCTTCGCGCCACCATCCTCCTCTAGCCGTTCCCCTTGTTCTCTCCGCCTCATTCTTCGCCTCCGGCCCGTCATTCACCGCCATGGCGCCTCCGCTGCCCGTCCGCCAGGCACCTCGCCGCCTCGCTCTCCTCCTACCTCTCCTTGACGCCACTAGCCCCTCTCCACCTCGGCCTCCCCGCCACTCACGCCTGCCGCCTGGCCACCCCAAGCTCTCCGGCCTCCTTAGCGGCTCCGCTGCCTCGGCCTCCGCGCTGGCCCCGGCCTCCCGCCCGACCTGGCGCCTGGCCTCAAGCCTCCAGCTTCAGCCGCCTCGCCACCTGGCAGGGCGTTCCGAGCGCCCGTCTGCCTCGTGCCTCCGCAAGCCGCCGCCAAGCTTCACCGCAGGCCTGCCTGCTCACCGCAGCACCACCGTTGCTCGATGTGGAGCTCGCGCCCCTTCAACCCCGAGGGACCTTTTTGCAACCGTTGTTGGCTATTCAAGTTTGCCACCCGTGGACAAGAACGACATGTGTTGACAAGCGGAGGCTATCGGTGACCGATTCCATTCAAGAACGCCATCGACAACGAAACCGCGATACCCCAAGATCTACCACACGGATGCCCACGGACTCGGAGGAACCCCTCGAACGACAAGTTCGCCAACCCGGAACCAAAGTGCGAACCCCGGTATCGACTTCATGCTCTCCTTCACGGAGCCCGATCCGAAGACCGATCCCGTACCCGGTACCGCACCATGAACTCCGAACACCCCGGTACCGGACAAGTTCGCCATCAACCTCGAGTTCTCCTACCCGGATACGCTGAGTTCTCCATCGAGGACACCAAGGCCGTCGACATGGAACCGAGGAACGTCTAGCATCGCTTCCCGGACGCCATGACCGACAACATGACCCAAAGACCCCGGATGCGCCAAGACCGACCCCGAAGTCCGAGAACGACCTCACCGAACCCTGAACCCTGAGACCGGACCCCGAACCCCGGAACCCCAAGTTCGTCGAGACCCTAATGTGTGAACCTCTTCCCGAAACCCTATTTTATAACAGAATATAACCCTGTCGCATATTAAATTGTCATTCATCTTGCATGCATCTTGTCATGTGGTTTGGGGGCCGTATGCCGATTCACCTCATAATTAAATATGGGGCCCATATGCGGGCAAATCTAGCCTTATATTGGCCTCATTTAAATTGTTGTAGCGAACCCGGTACTATCTCTTGTCATGTTAAAACAACATTTAATTTGCGGGGTAGATAAATAACATGAACCACCTAATTAATTGTCCGGACCCCGGTTCCGCTTAATATGACCTAATCGCATCGCATCTTTGCCATGTCATTCATCATACATGCATCATGCCGATCTTCTGCCGTGGTATTAAATAGTGCATCCGGTGTTCTTCTAGTGTTTTGCTTCTTCGCGGATAAGGCCGTTGAGTTGATGTGAGATTCGCCCCGTTCTTCGGATGAACCTTCGTCAATGTTTTCAGGCGAGCATCTCCCCCTTTCTACCTATCTTACTTTTATAGTATTTATTCCCCTCCTGTTGATCTTTTGCTATCTGTGTTGCGATTCTTTAGTTTCCATACCTGTGATAAACCGTGCAGCCCTATATTGCCTTGGACACATCCTAATACCTGTTGTTTGGTAGATAGTTGGACTTGCGCGTCGTAGTCGCTTGCTCGAGTGCTGATGTGTGTCGTCATATGCCACAGTTGCTGATGTATTGCCGCATGTTGATGTTGGAGATGATTCTAGTTTTACTTATCGTCACTTTAATTTCTATTTAACAACTAAAATTGAAATAAGCAGAGGCATCGGTGGGTGATAGAAAATATTTGGTTTCAACGCCACTTGTGTCCCGTAAGACCCCGAGTACTTGATACTGTTCCTTGATTTATCGCTATCCACATCCGGAGGTATATGGGACCCCCAGGCGAGCTTGATTCTCTTATTTCTTGGGGCCACAAACTAGTTTGAGGTTTTATTTACTATCCTGTACTTATGCCATGCTACTTCGTATTTAAATTGTGCGAGGAGCACCTTGCATCTTTAGGTAAGCGGAGTGATTACTGCATATCGACACCCGAGTTTTCGGGTTCCCTCGCTTCTGACCATTGTCGCAAACCTTGAGTCCGTCTCAAGCTTGCTTACCGTTGCTTGGTGTACTCAAGGGTGGCCTGAAATATTTTCAATCCTGTGATTGTTCACGTGAAAGCCTCGTTGGGTTTTGTTTTGGTTTTTCGAGGTTGATCGAGCGTGTGTTGCTATTGGTGCCCACCGGGTAAAACTTTCAAAGCCGTGTCGCGGATATGGACGACTTGGAGCACAGTATCTCGATCATAGACAAGCATAACTAAAGTTTATTGCTATAAATTTGACTTTATAATGACTAGTAATCAGCTTCACTGTAATGGAATGGCTAATAATACTGCCCACAATTGCTTGTTTAGATTGTCGCTTGCGACCATTGTACCTGACTAGTAAGTATTGCAACCACAACGGAATGGCTGAATAAAAGTACCAACAACTGCTGGGTTTTTGGGATTATATCATGCTATCTGTATCTGATTAGTAATTGTTGCAACTACAACGGAATGATTAACTAAAAGGGCCCACTGCTTCTTTTATCAGGACAATTATCTATACCTGACTAGTAATTGCTGCAACGATAACTGAATAAATAAAACTGCCAACTGTGTGGGTTCCTCGGTTGACTTTCTCGATTGGTCTCGAGGGGGAAACGCCAGGATGGGTTTGTTTGGTGTTAGCCTCAGGTTGGATCCGGATAGGTCTTTCTTACCCCTCTCTGAAAACCGTCAGTTGTATCGAGTCTCTGTAGATTGTTTAGTGCATCTTTGCCGCCACTCGATCCACCATACCTATGTGTAGGCGAGGACCGAATTCTAGCCTCGCCGTGTCTTGGCCTCAAGATCGACGCTCCTTCTTTTCCTTTGCCCTTTGTCGGCACCCTTTGTTTAAGCAGGTTTTGAGATCGACGCCGTTAGCGAGGTTACCCTTCCGGCTTGGCACAGGGGTTATGGACGCCATTGGTTATTCTTCGGGCTCTTAGCCCCATTTGCATCTTGTCCGTAGTGGACGCTCTATCGCTTTTCAAGGTGATTTGGATCTTTGTATATTATATCAGATTCTTGACTCCTTGAGTCGTATTATATATTCTCGTGGGTCCCGTCGAGGACTGTTGTGTAATGTTATTGCTTCGTTTTCCACCCGCACGAAAGTGCCTGGTGGGCACCTTTGAATCGTTTCTATGCGGGTTTGGCGAATTTTGCTCAAACTTGCATAGGTCCGATTCTGAGGGTGTTACACTCATGCACAACAAGTCTCCATTTGAGATGTACCTAAAGTCATCATCCATGTCTCTCTCATCTTTGATGATTAAGTTATGTGAAATGATGCCACATGTCATGACATTCCAGAGGACCTATGTTTTCCAATACTCCACAGGTCCACTAATAATGCCAAAGCGCTTCTGAAACACACCAAAAGCTCTTTCCACATCTTTCGTTGTTGTCTCTTGCTTAAAGTGTGATTTCTTCGGGTTATTGCAAAGATGTCGGGGGGATTGTCTTCACAAATGTGGCCCATGGAGGGTAGATCCCGTCAGCAAGATAATAACCCTTTGTGTACTGATGGCCTTCGATCTCATAGTTGCATGGAGGAGCTTCACCTTCACAAGCCTTGAAAACAGTGATGACCTAGACATCACATTGAGATCTGTAACATCCCAAAAATATTAAACTAGAATTATCAAACTCTAATCACCAAATTTAGGTTTAACAAAAACTTTTCAAATTAAAAATATGAAAGCATTCATATGAGTGTGCATTAAAATTTAGATTCTTTTGAATTGCCATGATTATGTGTTTCTTTGCTTGTAAAATGATTCTTAGGTGAAATAAACATCATCTAAACAACCCCCAAACTTTTCCCAAAGACAAACAAATCAAAACAAACAAATTAAGTGAATGGTCACTTTGGCCAATTTAAGTCCCATGCCTACTTTGGATATCTCTAACTTTCAGAACTTAACAGAAACATGTATGGATATTTGCACCCCTTGATAGTACTCATAATAAGGTACCAAGTCCCACTTTATGATCATCCAAAAACATTCAAACGCTTAGTTTAAATGACAGTTTAAAATTACATCTATTTCATATGGGAAGACCCCACTATTTCAAAAACCACTCAAACAAGCTCAATTTTCAAAACCCAAGCATCCACAGTATCACCAGCACATGCCTAGCACACCCACCAAAAATCTTTTCAAAATTCAAAACTTAAGTTCATGCGGCCATTTCATCAAACAGGTTGTAGATTCAAATCAAACAAAATCAAAACACTACGTTGAGCAGTGTTTTGGGCCTAACTTGTTCCCTCTCTGGACACCACTAGCCTTAGTAGATCATCTAACAATCTTAACTAATCACTAGCACTACTGTAAGCTGGCCATTGTCACCAATGGTGAGCAGGCCGAGAGCACCATTGCCACCCCATAGTCGACAGCAAGCTACGAGCAACACTAGCCTCGCCAACCTTGTCTGGAAGCAAGCTAGCACCCCACCGCCACTCTCTGTCCCAGCCGCGAGCAATGCCAGCCACTGGACCACACGCCTAGGCCATGCCAAGCCGCTCAGCAAGCATGACGAGCGCGCCCGTCGCCACGCCGACACGCCATACGCCAGCGCTTCGCCGCGTGCACGCGTGATCGCCAATACCCCAGCAACCCCACAGACACGCCCGTTCGCGGCCGCGCGGACCACGCGCACTGTGCGCCATCAAAACTTCCGTCGGACCAGCGCAGAGCACCGCAGCGTTCCGACCGATCAGTACCGTCCCATGCCTCTCCACCACGCCGTTGAGCTTCGCCAGGGAGCACAACACCGCCCCCTACCGTCGCCCACGCCGATAGCCCTCTGTGCCGTCGACCACGACGAGCTCAGCTTGCGCCCGTTGGTCCCCTCTCGCCACTATAAATAGAGGCATCCCCCGCTCGAATTCTTCACACCATTCTACTCCCCTCTCACCCAGAACCACCCCACCTCATTCCCGAAGCAAGGCGAGCAACGCATCACCGGAATTTCACCAGAGTCCGCCGCTGCTGGAGAAGAAGGAAGCCATCGATTGGATCCGCCCCAAGAGGAGCTGCCGGTACCAGGAGGATCGCCGTCGTCGACTTCGTCGTTCGCCCGCATCGCCGACCCTCGCCTGAGCCCCGGTGAGCCTCCCACAACCCCCACTGAGCCGCTAGGGTTCGAGCTCGCCGGTGACTTGTTCATCGTCGACGACGACCCTCAGCCGTCGATCTTCATTCTAATCCAACGCACCACATCGCCCCGTACCGCTTCACGTTTAAAGAGTCACTGACCAGTAGACCCCCCTGTCATTTGCGCCCCGCTCTGCGGAGTGACACTGGGCCGGCCCATTATCCCTTCCCGCACAGCCCAATCGTTTGAATTTATCTTTTTCTATTTATATTCAAACTTAGTTCTGTACCTAGTTTCAAAAATCAACCCAACTCGATTCAGTGCACCAAATTGAATGAAACAAATTTTGTTAGCAAGGTATTGAATTTCTTAATCCAAGCCCGTTGGATTCAAATCATTTGGATCTGTAGATCAACCTTGGTAAAAATAACAAGTCAGAAGCTTTTCTGCATTCAAACATTTTTCAAATTTAAACCATAATATCTTTTGAGTTGATTCCAACTCTCAAAAATCACATTTGATCATACCTTTCATTATATATAAAAACATATGGGTTTACTTACAGAAATAATGTCCAAGTAATAAAAGAATGCCACATAGGAATTTCTAGTCACTTTATTTATTTAAAATAAAAAGATTAAACCTTATTAAATTATGACACCACTTTAAATCACATTCCCATGTACTGAAATATGTGGTGATGACATGTGTCAACAT
The DNA here is from genome assembly GCA_030063025.1 of Avena longiglumis. Lineage (NCBI taxonomy): Eukaryota > Viridiplantae > Streptophyta > Magnoliopsida > Poales > Poaceae > Avena > Avena longiglumis. Next base: position 476,847,864 of record CP125977.1, read on the forward strand.
GATCCCATGTTTGAGTTGGAGAATATTAAATCTTAAGTAGTTTTTCAATGAGTAGAAATTACTTTTCTAAAAATAAAATAAATAAGACAAATGCTTTAATCTTGTAATATTAGTGATGATGCTATATCATCTATAGAATCCTTGTGTGTGATGATTGAAAGTAGTTAAGTATTGTTTGGTGATTGTGTACCTCATATTTATTCATAGACGCTAGTATCGACCAAGGATACGAGGAGGAAGGAGGATACTACAAAGAAGAAGCCGAGGAGAACTTCAACCACTGCTCTGCTCAAGGCAACCTATTAACCTTGCAAGACTAACACTTGCAATTATGAAAGTTAGATAACCTATGCAATTCACTAAGCATGCTTGGTTAGACACATTTGATGATACCCAGTCCTAGTTTTACTTGCAAGCTTTGTACTTTATTTCTTTATCAAAGCTATTACTTAGAGCTTACTTAAGTAAATTGTAAATTCTAGAAAGATAATTGAAGGTTGCATAAAGAGCATAAAATTTGGCCTAAGCTAGATAATCTTGATGTCATCCTAAGGCATGAGATTGAACTTAGCTAAACTCCACTAGTTTACCACCCCTCATTAGTACTTACCCCCACTTGTAGATGCTAGTGCTAAGCATAAAACTGGATCAACTTTAGATGGGAATACTTGGTGGAAAATGGTTATGAAAACCTTGGAATGATGGATCATTCTATTGAGATGTTTTGACATGTGTTTCCGAACACCAGATGATTTGGATGATGAAAATGTTAAGGCATGAGCCTTAGCCCTTTACAAAACTGATGGTTGTCTGGATGCGATACCATTCCAATTTTACCGTACAACCACAATACCTGAGAATTGGGTAGGGCTTGACTGGAAACTTATATACCTTAGTATGGGTTCCCTCACGGCCAAGGTCTGAGTTGAGGCTACCTTGTGAAGATTGTCCACCTGTGCAGTACCCAAGATGATAGTTGGTCATGGTTGGGAGGCCAAACTCACAGGAGAGGTGCTTATACTAGGGCGTGTAATTGAAAGGTTAGGATTGATTATCCGCATACTGAGTATGGTGAATTCAGGATTTGTTCCTGACGGATGTATCGAATGTTGTGGTGAACGTGTACAATCTCTGCAGAGTGTCAAACTATTTGAATAGCCGCGTCCGCAGTTATGGACAGTTGGAGTGGCCATACTGTTCCCTCGTCAGATGTTTTCAATATGACTTGTGAAATGAATTGAGAATTTGACTTGACCACAACAAAGTTGTGATATGAAATACAAGTTCCCACTTAGGTGTTATACAATTTCAACTAGTTTTTATTTGCTTCTGAACTTAGTAGAGGTAAATATGGCTTTTTGCAAAATAACCATAGATCTTAGTGTCCTATTACAAAAACCCCCTCCACTTGTTAGTATTAGTTTGCGAGTACTTAAAGAGTACTCATGGCTTTGTCTCTGGCTATTCCCGTTGCTAGACTATGAAGAGGAGTACCAGGAGGATGGACCCCAGGAAGGTTACAAAAACTAGGATCATCTCCCATCGTTAGCATTGCCTGTGACCCCGAAGATGGAGCTTCGCCTACGCTACCTTTATTATTACGTATTTCCGCTGCTTGAGTTGTATTAAGAACTGGATCATGAGATCCTTATTTGTGTAAGACCTTATGTATGGTTTGTAATGGATGATGTACTGTGGTATCCAATTCTGTTTTGTCTCGCAAAAATGGTAATCCTGGGATTGCGATGTATGGCATAACATGCATCTAGGATTAAAAATCCGGGTGTTGACAAGTTGGTATCAGAGCCATCCTGACCATAGGAGACCCTAGTTAGACTGGACGGTTGAATCAAAAACTTAGTTTCAAAACCAAAGGAAGCAAATATTTAAAAAAACTTATTCCCATTCTTATCACCTTGATTCTTTCCTAAAAATTCATGTTCCTCAAAAACTCTTGCAAAATACCTAAAATTTGACACACTTGATCACTCTACTAATATACTCATCCTATATTCTTATAGATGGATGTGAAGTACAGCAAGTTTTATCAGTTGGGGAATGGAGGAGACCTTATCTTTGAGCGGAATTTAGACCAGCTTTCGGATCTTCTGGAGCGTCCGCACCCCGAGTTCTTCGGAGCTCAGCTCAATGATCAAGGAGGAGAAGATCTGCAGTGGCTAATTGTTGCAAGTCTCCGAGGAAAGATTGAACCTCCCACTGCCGAGTGAATTCAGTTCACCTTAAGAGAGAACAGCTGGCTCGATGGACTTGCCAGGGCCATCCAGGAAGCTCTTGCCCGTCTGTGTGGACAGAGTATCAACCAGATCAAGGGTACCCGCTTTGAGTTTTGTCCAAGGCGTGATGCTATGGGACAGCCATTGGAAGCCCCATACCACCACGAGCTGAAGACTCAGTTGGACCACCTCAGCTTCATGATGTACGATCGTCAGCAGGAATTGGACAATTGCCGTGACTAATCCAATCACAAGTCCGCCATCATCAAGGCGAAGGATCAGACCATCGCCATGATAGCGAAGGATCGCAAGTCTCGTCGTTGTCAGCTTGACAAGAAGGAGTGCATCATTGCCCGTCTTCGCCATCGTATCTCGGATTTGGAGGAGACCATCCATGAGAGAGACATGCAGTTGGAGGAAAGGGAGAATGCCGGAGAGGATCTTCGTGGAGACCCATACTCCTATCTCAACGATGATGATGAATTTCTGGAAGATCAGGCTATGGATTTCTTCACCGATGAGGATGACTTCGCCTTCATCAATGACGATGATGATGATGAGGATGACGACTACACCGACTCCGAGGAGTAGTAGCACTTGAGCACTAGCGTAGTGATTTGTATTCGGTCCCACTGTATCGTAGTTTCCAGAATGGTTCTTAAAACCATCTGTTTACCTTTGTTGTGGTGTATGTTTGTATCGTGTGCTATGAATGAATGAATGAAAAGAAAGTTGCTAGGAAATTGAGTCAAACTTTAAAAACTTTTCAAAGTCCCGGAACCTTAGAAATTTCCCTCTTTTCTCATGATCTATCTCAATCTTTAGATGCCACGCGGAGGAAGTGGTTCATCCCCGGACCCGATGTTGCAGATCCTGCAAATGTTGGTTTCTGACCGCGAAGCTGAAAGAGCCGAACGTCAAGCCAACCTAGCCACCCTTCAGCAGATAGCTCAGCTAGCCCACAACAATCAAGTCCAAGGAAATCAGGACAACCATGGATCTAAGCTCAAAAATTTTCAGAACACCAACCCACCTGTCTTCACTAAGTCGGAAGAGCCCCTAGACGCTGATGATTGGCTGCAAACCATGGAAAATAACCTAGAAGTCGCCGGAGTGGAAGCTAATGAGAAAGTTCTGTTCGCCACCCATTATCTAGTCGGAGATGCAAGAGCATGGTGGAATAGCGTTCGTGCAATGACCGGAGGACAGATGATGACCTGGGAGGAATTCTAGGTCAAGTTCAGCAGAACCCATGTGACACCGGGTTTGATCAAGAGAATGAGAGATGAGTTCAGAGAACTGAAGCAAGGAAGGATGACCGTAGTGGAATACCGTGACAAATTCCTGTCAATAGCTAGGTATGCCCCGGATGAGATCGACACTGAAGCCAAGAAGAAAGAGAGATTCTTGAATGGTCTGCACGATGAGATGCAGACCGTGTTGGTCAATATCCCCTTTGCGGATATTGAAGCCCTTGTCGACTCTGCCATCCAGATGGAAGGAAAGATCAACCAAGCCAATGAGAACCTCAAGCGTCGCATGATGCATCAGCCAGGAACCCATCAGACCCCAAAGTATCGCCCTAACCCATCTCTAGGATTTGCCCCGAGAACCAACAGACCCCCGATGAACCGTTCGACCTACCCCAACCGTGGACACCCGAGGCCCGGAGGAAATCACAACAACCCCGACAACTCTAGCAATTTCAACCGTGCCCCACCCAAGTTCAACAACAACAATGCTACCGCCAACACCAACACTGCCCCGAGGACTGGAAGCAATGCTGTGCCTGTTGTAGCAAAGGACAAGTCGCAAGTAACTTGTTATGACTGTGGAAATAAGGGTCACTACTCCAATGAGTGCCCCAAGAAGAATGCCGCAGCCCCCAATGCAAAAATGCCCCAGCTCAGCAGCAACGTCGTGTTCAGCCTGGAAGGAGGTTTTCCCCAGGGAATTTGCTCAACCGCAACGGCCATGTTTTTCTCATGCATGCTGAAGAAGCCTAGGAAGCGCCAGACGTCGTGATGGGTATGTTTTCTGTTAATTCAGTACTTGCTAGAGTGTTGTTTGATTCGGGTGCATCGCATTCATTTGTCATCGAAGAATTTGCCTGCACTAGTAAGATTCAACCAACCAAATTGAAGCATGTTATGATTGTTCAAATCCCCGGTTCAACCACCAAAGCTAGGCAAATTTGCAAAGCCGTCCCTATTCGAATCCATGGCATAGATTTTTATGCTAATCTGATAGTACTCGGAACTAAAGGTTTGGAAGTAGTACTAGGAATGGATTGGATGTCCAAACATAAAGGATTAATTGACTGTGCCAAGAAAGCCATAACCATGACCAGTACAATCGGAATATCAGTCGAGCATATATCTGAAACCTTACCTCGTCAATTCAAGTGCAACAAGAGTATAGCCCAACCTACCATTGAACAAGTCCGGATAGTCTGCGAATACCCCGATGTATTTCCAGATGTTTTGCCCGGTATGCCCCCAGATCGGGATATCGAGTTTATCATTGAACTAATCCCCGGAATATGACCCATATCCCAGAGACCATATATTATGAACCCGTCTGAACTAGCAGAACTGAAGAAGCAACTGGATGGCATGTTGGAAAGTGGATTGATTCAACCAAGTGCGTCACCATGGAGATCACCTGTCTTGTTCGTGGACAAGAAGGATGGAGGTAACCTTTTGTGTACGGATTATCGGAAGTTAAATGATGTCACTATCAAGAACAAATACCCATTGCCCAAGATAGAATATTTGTTTGATCAGTTGACCGGTGCCAAACTGTTTTCTAAGATTGATCTTAGAATAGGCTATCATCAACTCAAGATTCGTGCAGAGGATATTCCAAAGACTGCCTTTACCACCAGATATGGATTATACGAGTATACTGTCATGTATTTTGGATTAACCAATGCCCCCGCTTATTTCATGAATCTCATGAATAAGATTTTTATGGACTTCCTGGATAAGTTTGTCATTGTTTTCATCGATGACATTCTGATTTATTCCAAATCGGAAGAAGAACATGAGCTACACCTAAGGACCATTCTTGGAACCCTTAGAAAGCATCAGTTGTATGCCAAGTTTAGTAAATGTGAATTCTGGTTATAGGAGGTGGGATTCCTCGGCCACATTGTATCTGCCGGAGGAATTGCCGTTGACCCTGCAAAGGTGAAAGATGTCGAAGATTGGCAAGCCCCAACCACTCAAACCCAAGTTCGTGCATTTCTCGAATTGGCGGGATATTACCGCAAGTTCGTAGAAGGATTCTTGAGTATCGCCAGACCCATGACCCAATTGCTGAAGAAGGACAAGAAGTTTGAATGGACTGACAAATGTGAAGCGAGTTTTCAAGAACTCAAGAGGAGATTGATTTCAGCCCCAATCTTAATCATGCCGGATATCACAAAGCCCTTTGACGTGTATTGTGATGCATCCAAGATCGGTCTCGGATGTGTGATAATGCAAGAAGGCAAAGTTATATCTTATCTATCTCGACAAATGAAACAACATGAGAAGAACTATCCAACCCATGACCTCGAGCTCGCAGCCGTAGTTCTAGCCCTGAAGACATGGAGGCACTACCTGATGGGAAACCGTTGTGAGATTTATTCGGATCACAAGAGCCTAAAGTATATATTCACTCAGAAGGAGCTGAATATGAGACAGAGAAGATGGATTGAGCTAATCAAGGATTACGACCTGGACATTCACTATCACCCTGGTAAATCCAAGATGGTAGCAGATGACCTTAGCAGATTGCTGTTGTTGGGAATATGCCCTAGAGGCAATCATGTATGATGAGATTTCCCATTGTATTCATAAAGTTATTAAGTAGTCCTTGTATAAACATCTGATGTGTATCATTGAATATGTGATTCAGTTGTGGAACTATGCATTCATGTTGTTTGTACTAAATATCCTTGGTCATTGAGGTTGTGCTGGACACACAACTTAGACCAATGTGAAAGTTGGCTTGATGACTCGGTTCCACTTGTCATGGGCATGGAGATGCTATTCCAACTTACACAGACTAGGCTAAAGAGTTTAGCGAGTCGGATTGACCCATATTGAGGTACAACGAACTAAGTTGTCATTTGTATATCTCAATCAATGTAATCCTTAGACTTGAGGTTGTTGCATAGTCCGAGTTGAGGATCACCGACTTAGGTTCTGTCAAACGCTGATCCAGAATCGGGCGCTTATAAAGGCGTGGTTCGGTCGAGAATCAAGCTGCGTGATGTGAATAACTAAGATGGGATTTTGCCCTCCACTCGGAGAGATATTCTCTGGCCCTCTCGTGAGATATGATTGGAAAGCATGGCCATACCGACTCGGTTAAGTGTTAACCGAGGCGATCGGCTAAGTGTTAGTCGGGTGAATCACTTATCTCGGATCGAGAAGAGAGTTGGACTATTTAAGGGATGACATATATTCGCCTATAGTCTGACAAGGTATATCGTGAGGCAAGAGGGACTCGGGACGTAAGTCGCATTGGAAAGGCAAGTCGTCATGACTCTTTGGTGCTTGGGAATCGGTACGTTCTGCTAGGAGCCGATGCCGATTGATCGATTGTGAGTCGGACTCAAATCGTGTCCAAGTAGCCATGAGCCTGCGGGGTCACACACTTAAGAGCGGGAGCAAGTTCGGATTGATCCGAATCAGAATCTGTTGGGTTGGACCTAAACCAGATTAGGATCGAGTTAGTGAGTTGGACTCACGGTGACTAGTTTTATATGGGCTTTAGTGAATGGGTCGCGAGCAGAGCCCACGTTCACTCCTATATATAGTGGAGCAAGAACCCGAAAGGTTAATCGTTGTTCGGTTAGGTCATTCCATGTGTTGAAACCCTAGCTCCACAGCAGTCAGCCGTAACGAACCCTAGCGATTCACGCGGTGCTCCTCCTTATGCGTGTGGATACCAGCAGAGGTGCTGGCGATCAGCACCAGGACGATCGGATCGTGAGGACTGCATGCATCAACCGACGCTTCATCGGTAATCCGCAACGCTGCGTCTAGTGGTAAACCTCGTGGCCTTATACCTCGGCTAGGTCTTGGGATCACCACGTTAGAGGAAAAGTTTTGTTTTATCTCGTGGCCCAACAAAGGGTATCGAGCGATAGCTTCGGTTTTAGGCTCGAGATCTCGCATATGTGATATGCGTAGGCTATAGATGAGATCTATGTCCTGTTTGGTGGTCGATCTATGAGATAGATCGGTTTTGTATGAAGTTGATTGGATCAACTGTACTCGGGAATGGTAGATCTGATTTCGTGATCATATCGCCGAGGTCGCAACGACATACCCTACCGGTCGGCTTCCGCCATCGGGTAGACCGTGACACGTAAATCCGAAGCGGTGATCGAAGATCAAAAGTTTGATCGAATCGAACGATGGTCTAATCCATGTTCGGATCGTAGATGAGATCTACGTTTTCGGAAAAATCGCCGCGCCGACCATGAGGGGCCATACCGTCAGCGCCTTAGATGTCGTTGCGAGTTTCACAACGCCGGTAGATATTGTATCTATGCATAACTTGTTTTTGCAGGAAGTTGTGAATGGTATGGTTCATGTGCATGTGATGTATGTGTGTAATCCATACGTGATCTACGAATCACGGTTTTTGTCAGCCGGCTGGAGCCTAGGTGCTGTCATTTTATTGTATAACGACCCGCGTGTCGGATTCTCTATGTAATTTACTTTACTAAGCTAGTGTAGCTGTTTGGAGAACCCGGAAGGCATGCAAGGCGTTGTACATGTCGGCGACATGGAGTAAGACGGCAAGTGACAAGAGTTGGCACGAGTCGGATTACAAGCTTTGTGGAGATGGAGATCGCCATGAAAAGAGCCATACCATTTCACATTGTAATTGATTTATTTTGTGTTATTGTTATGTCTCAGTTTTACCTCTATTAGATAGTCGGTAAAATTTAATCCCTCAAAGAAGGTCTAGTCGGTTTTCCCGCCAGTGTTTGCACCATCACAAGTCGGACATTTTTGGTAGTGGGCTCATAAAATTGAGGTGCTGCCAATTCTTTCCGACTAGGTGGGTTCGATTCGGACTCTTACTACAGAAACACTTGGTAAGCTAGACGGGTCTATCACAACGGTTGTGGGACTCGGGGAAAGGTCGGATGGGAGCCGGGGCATGTGATGCCACCCGTCCAACAGGAGTCGCATGAGATGCGATTGACAAGGAGTTGTCTACCTAGATCACTTGGCGGCTAGCGGTGATGCTAAAGCTCACTAGCCGACTTGCTTATTTAGGATCCTGAATCACTAAGTAACCATCGGAGGGGTGTTGGTTCTAGTGGGAGCATAAAATATTAAAATGTTTAATATGCTTGCTCTTTTATGAATACATGTCTTAAGTGCTTTGCATATTTTACATTGTAGATCATGGCACCAAGTAGCGTCACTCTCGGATATCCGGTTTTATGCGTTGAGAACCATTCTTGAGAAAGATAAAACAACAACACTAATTTTACCAATCGGTATCGAAATCAGAATTGTTCTCAAACAAGAAAAGAAGGACCATGTCCTAGACAACCCACTTCAGATGAGCCGAATGAGAATGCGACTGTCACAGCCACCAATGCCTACCGTCGGGCTAAGGATGAGTCCACGGATATTAGCTGTCTTATGCTTGCTCACATGGAACCGGACTTGCAAAAGCGATTCGAGCATGTTGAGGCCTACGATATGATCGAAAGCCTCAAAAGTATGTTCCGTGCTCAAAGCGAAGACTAAGAGGTATCAAGTCTCGTGCTTTGAGTTGCAAGCTTAAGGATGGTGATCCACCGAGTCCGCATGTGATCAAAATGGTTGGTTACGTGCAGTCTGGAAAGGCTTGGCTACCCCATCAGTGAAGAGTTACACGGATATAATTGAACTCTCTTCCTAGTGCATATGGGCAGTTCATTTGAACTACCACATGCATGGTATGGATAAGAAGCTCACCGAATTGCATGGGATGCTCAAGCGAGAGGCGGATCTCAAGAAGGGCACCACCAAGTGTTGATGGTGCGAATAAGGCTAAGTTCAAGAAGAGTTCTTGGACTAAGAAGAAGGCTAAGTCGGGAGGAAAGGTGCTCAGACCTTGTCCCAAGCGCTTCCTCAGGGACTAAGCCATCTCCTTCAGCCGGATCCACTTGCTTCTACTGCAAGGAGGATGGCCACTGGAAGAGGAACTGCAGCAAGTACTTGGCCGACAAAGCCAAGAGTGGAGGTATGACTTCCGACTCAGGTACACTTGTTTGCAATGTTATAGACATATATCTTGCTGATGCACCTAATAGTTCTTGGGTATATGATACCGGATCAGTTATTCACATCTGCAACTCGTTGCAGGGACTGGTAAGAACTAGGAGCGTAGCAAGAGGCGAGGTTGATATTCGAGTCGGCAACAAAGCAAGAGTTGCTGCGTTGGAAGTCGGCACGATGCAACTTCGCTACCTTCCGGATTCATTATGGAACTAAATAATTGTTATTATGTTCCGATTGCTCGATCGAAACATTATTTCGCTTCATGTTTGATGAGGCAAGGCTATGAGTCGAATATCAAGAATAATGGTTGTTCTTTGTATTTGAATGATATGTTTCACGACTTTGCACCCGTCCAGGACGGGTTATTTATTTTGAATCTTGATGGTGAGTCGGTTTATAACATAAATGTTAAAAGGTTGAAACCAAATGATCTGAATATGACTTACTTTTGGCATTGTCGGCTTGGTCATATAAGTTGGAAACGGATGAAGAAGCTCCATGATGATGGACTCCTAACCCGTTCGACTTGGAGTCGCTCGAGACATGCGAATCTTCCCTACTCGGCAAAATGACCAAGACACCTTTTGCAAAGAGTTGCGAAAGGGCGTCCGACTTGTTGGGACTAGTACATAGTGATGTATGTGGACCAATGAGCACGACAGCCAGGGGTGGTTATGAGTACTTCATTACCTTCACCGATGATTTGAGTAGGTATGGATATATCTACTTAATGAAACATAAGTCGGAAGCCTTTGAAAAGTTCAAAGAATTCGAATGAAGCATGAATCAACTCGGCAAGAAAATAAAGTTTCTTCTAGGACCGAGGAGGCGAGTACATGAGCCATGAGTTTGATGACCATCTAAAAGTTGTGGAATAGTTCCTCAACTTACTCCGCCAGAACGCCACAAAGGAATGGTGTTTGGAAAGGCGGAATCGGACCTTGTTGGACATGGTACGATCAATGATGAGTCAGACAGATCCGCCTTTATCATTTTGGGGTTATTGTCTAGAAACAATGGCGTTCACACTAAACAAAGTACCATCAAAATCGGTAGAAGACACCGCATGAGATGTGGACATGACAAAAGCCGAGTTTGTCTTTTCTTAAGATTTGGGGTTGTGAAGCTTTTGTCAAGCGACTTGATCGGACAAGCTTACGGCCAAGTCGGATAAATGTATTTCGTGGGGTATCCGAGGGAAACCTTGGGTTACTACTTCTACAACCGAGAAGAGGGCAAAGTGTTTGTCGCTCGGGCGGTGTCTTCCTTGAGAAAGAGTTTCTCGACCGGGGAGTAAGTGGGAGCACGGTGCAACTCGAAGAAATTCAAGAGGAATCGGCTAATAGCGAATCGGCTAATAGCGAATCGGCAAAACCTTGGAGGTTGAGCCGATCGTGGCAAATGAGCCGGCAATGACACACTACGAAGATCGGCAAGATTACGAAGTGTTCGTGATGTGTTACTGTTAGACAGTGATGAGCCGGCAAATTATTCGGAAGCGATGGTGGGATCTGATTCCGAGTCATGGCTTGGAGCCATGAGATCCGAGATAAAGTCCATGGATGAAAATCAAGTTTGGAACTTGGTTGATCTGCTAGACGGTGCAAGACCCGTCGAGTGCAAATGGGTCTTTAAGAAGAAAACTGATATGGATGGAAATGTTTCAATCTATAAAGCACGCCTTGTCGCGAAGGGGTTCCGACAAGTTCAAGGAGTTGATTACGACGAGACTTTCTCGCCCGTAGCGATGCTTAAATCAGTTCGGATCATGTTAGCTATAGCGGCCTATTTCGACTATGAGATATGGCAGATGGATGTCAAAACGGCTTTCCTTAACGGAAATTTAACCGAGGACGTGTATATGATACAGCCCGAGGGTTTTGTCGATCCAGCTAATGCTGACAAGGTATGCAAACTTGAAATCCATTTATGGGTTGAAGCAAGCATCTCGGAGTTGGAATATTCGCTTTGATGAGGTAGTCAAATCGTTTGGCTTCATCAAGAGTGATCATGATTCTTGTTTGTACAAGAAGTTTAGTGGGAACAAAGTAAATTTTCTAATCTTATATGTGGATGACATATTACTGATTGAAATGATGTCCAGATGTTGCAAGAAACCAAGGAATCATTGGAAAGGAGTTTCTCAATGAAAGACTTGGGTGAGGCAACATACATCCTCTAATCCGGATCTATAGAGATAGATCAAGGAGGCTCATTGGATTGAGTCGAGTACTTATTTGGACAAAGTGTTGAAAAGGTTCAACATGGAATCGCCTAAGAAGGGTTCTTACCGATGTCCCATGGTGTAAAACTTAGCAAGACTCGGTGTCCTTCGACAACCGATGAGCGAAGTCGGATGAGTGCGATTCCATATGCTTCCAGCTTGGATCCATCATGTACGCCATGATTTGTACTAGGCGGATGTTTCATATGCTCTAAGTGTTGTGAGCGGATACCAGGCTGATCTCGAGAGATCCATCGGATGACTAAAAATATCCTAAAGTACTTGAGAAGGACTAAGGATATGTTCTTGGTTTATGGTGGTGAAGATGAACTTAGTGTAAAGGGTTACACGGATGCAAGTTATCTCACCGACTCTGATGATTCTCGTTCGCAATCCGGATACGTGTTTATTATAAACAGAGGTGCTGTGAGCTGGAAAAGTCCCAAGCAAGAGATCGTCTGTTCACAACAGAGGTGAGTATATTGCCGCCTCGGAGGCGAAGGAAGCTGTTTGGATGAGGAATTTCCTCATGGATCTTGGTGTGGTTCAGGGCTCGTCCAATCCGTTGGACGTGTATTGTGACAACAATGGTGCTATTGCACAAGCCAAGGAACCTAGACAACACCAGAAGAACAAGCACATACTCATGCGGTACCACGATTCGCCATTGTGGATCGGGTGATATCAAGTTATTCAAGGTACACACGGATGCAAATATTGCGGATCCGTTGACAAAGCGTTACCACCAAGCATGAGGCGCACCTGAGAGCCATGGGCATTAGATGCCTAGACATGTGATGTCGGAAGATTGACTCTAGTGCAAGTGGGAGACTATTGGGAATATGCCCTAGAGGCAATCATGTATGATGAGATTTCCCATTGTATTCATAAAGTTATTAAGTAGTCCTTGTATAAACATCTGATGTGTATCATTGAATATGTGATTCAGTTGTGGAACTATGCATTCATGTTGTTTGTACTAAATATCCTTGGTCATTGAGGTTGTGCTGGACACACAACTTAGACCAATGTGAAAGTTGGCTTGATGACTCGGTTCCACTTGTCATGGGCATGGAGATGCTATTCCAACTTACACAGACTAGGCTAAAGAGTTTAGCGAGTCGGATTGACCCATATTGAGGTACAACGAACTAAGTTGTCATTTGTATATCTCAATCAATGTAATCCTTAGACCTGAGGTTGTTGCATAGTCCGAGTTGAGGATCACCGACTTAGGTTCTGTCAAACGCTGATCCGTAACTGGGCAGTTATAAAGGCAGGGTTCGGGTCGACTGAGAATCAAGCTGCGTGATGTGAATAACTAAGATGGGATTTTGCCCCTCCACTCGGAGAGATATTCTCTGGGCCCTCTCGTGAGATATGATTCGGAAAGCATGGCCATGCACGACTCGGTTAAGTGTTAACCGAGGCAATCGGCTAAGTGTTAGTTGGGTGAATCACTTATCTCGGATCGAGAAGAGAGTTGGAATATTTAAGGGATGACATATATTAGCCTATAGTCTGACAAGGTATATCGTGAGGCAAAAGGGACTCAGACGTAAGTCGCATTGGAAAGGCAAGTCGTCATGACTCTTTGGTGCTTGGGAATCGGTACGTTCTGCTAGGAGCCGATGCCGATTGATCGATTGTGACTCGGACTCAAATCGTGTCCAAGTAGCCATGAGCCTGCGGGGTCACACACTTAAGAGCGGGAGCAAGTTCGGATTGGATCCGAATCTGTAATCTGGTTGGGTTGGACCTAAACCAGATTAGGACTGAGTTAGTGAGTTGGACTCACGGTGACTAGTTTTATATGGGCTTTAGTGAATGGGTCATGCGAAGAGCCCACGTTCACTCCCTATATATAGTGGAGCACAAGAACCCGTAAAGGTTAATCGTTGTTCGGTTAGGTCATTCCATGTGTTGAAACCCTAGCTCCACAAGAGTCCGGCCGCCGTAATTTAACCTAGCGCCACGCGGTGCTCCTCCTTATGCGTGGATACCAGCGAGAGGTGTCGCGATCAGCACCGTGACGATCGGATCGTGAGGATCGCTGCATCAATCGACGCGCATCGCAGTAATCCGCAACCGCGCGTCTAGTGGTAAACCTCGTGTCCTTCTACCTCAGCTAGGTCTTGGGATCACCACGTTAGAGGAAAAGTTTTGTTTTATCTCTGCGTGGCCCAACAGCTGTGCCGCTTGAACTCCATGATTTTGAAGGAGCAACCAAGCTTGCACAAAGATATGGAATATTTTAGAATGGAATTAGTGAGTGAAGCATTTTTGGCTAGCATAGAACTTCAACCCACTTTGATCAGCCAGATCAAAGAGACGCAGAAAGGAAATGCTAGTATCGACGGAATCAAGCGTTGTATCGGTACATGCAAAGTACCCGGATTTACCGAAGACGAAGGAGTTCTGTGGTACAAAGGACGCCTTTGTGTATCAGCAGATTCGAAATTGAAAGAAGTTATTCTGAAGGAAGCTCATGATACTCTTTATTCTATCCACCCTGGAGGAACTAAGATGTATCAAGATTTGAAAGAACAATTTTGGTGGCATAAGATGAAGAGATAAATCAGAAGCTATATCGCCAAGTGTGATATATGTCAGCGAGTCAAGGCAAGACATCAAAGACCCGCTGGATTGTTGCAACCATTGCAGATTCTGGAATGGAAATGGGATTCCGTCGGAATGGACTTTATCACCGGATTGCCTACTTCTAGTAGGGGAAATGACTCTATCTGGGTCATAGTGGACAGATTGTCCAAAGTCGCCCATTTCTTACCCGTCAAGACCACATATCAGAGTTCGAAGCTAGCGGAGTTATACATCGCTAGAATCGTCAGTTTGCATGGAGTCCCCAAGAACATCGTATCGGATCGAGGAACTCAGTTTACCTCGAGATTCTGGAAGAAAGTCCAAGAAGGTTTAGGAACCCACCTAGATTTCAGCACCGCGTATCACCCTCAGACCGATGGACAAATGGAGCGAGTAAATCAAATACTCGAAGATATGCTGAGAGCATGTGTGTTAGAATATGGATCGAAGTGGGAAGACTGTCTGCCGTTTGCAGAATTTTCATACAACAACAGTTATCAAGCTAGTTTGCAAATGGCCCCACTTGAATTTATGTATGGAAGGAAGTGTCGCACCCCTTTGAACTGGTCAGAAGTAGGAGAGAGTCAGATTTTCGGACCTGACATCCTACAAGAAGCAGAAGAGAAGGTTCACAAGATTCGTGAGCACCTCAAGAAAACCCAGTCCAGACAGAAGAGTTATGCCGACAAGAGACGTCGAGACCTCTCCTTCAACATAGGAGATTTTGTGTATCTGAAGGTGTCGCCATTGAAGGGAATGCAACGTTTCCAGCTAAAAGGAAAATTAGCCCCCAGATATACCGGACCCTTCAAAATTCTGAACCGTTGAGGAGAAGTGTCGTATCAATTGGAACTGCCCGAGGAGATGTCAGCCGTGCACAATGTGTTCCATATCTCATTACTTCGCAAGTGTCTCGAAGTTCCAGAGAAGATTGAAGTGTTCAAGAATATTGATCACCGGACCATAGAGATTAACGATGACCTGACCTATCCTGAAGTACCCATACGTATTTTGGAAGAAGCTTTCAGAACTACCAGAACCCGAAGCATCAAGTTTCTCAAGATTCAGTGGAGCAACCACACAGAAGAGGAAGCTACCTGGGAGCGCGAAGATCACATCAGGACGGAGTTTCCCGATCTCTTCAAATCCTAGGTAATCTTTTTTGTCCTTTGTCAAATCTCGGGACGAGATTTTGTTTAAGGGGGAAGGTTTGTAACATCCCAAAAATATTAAACTAGAATCATCAAATTCTAATCACCAAATTTAGGGTTAACAAAAACTTTTCAAATTAAAAATATGAAAGCATTCATATGAGTGTGCATTAAAATTTGGATTCTTTTGAATTGCCATGATTATGTGTTTATTTGCTTGTAAAATGATTCTTAGGTGAAATAAACGTCATCTAAACAATCCCCAAACTTTTCCCAAAGACAAACAAATCAAAACAAACAAATTAAGTGAATGGTCACTTTGGCCAATTTAACTCCCATGCCTACTTTGGCTATCTCTAACTTTCAGAACTTAACAGAAACATGTATGGATCTTTGCACCCCTTGATAGTACTCATAATATACCAAGGCCCACTTTGTGATCATCCAAAAACATTCAAATGCTTAGTTTAAATGACAGTTTAAAATTGCATCTATTTCATATGGGAAGACTCCACTATTTCAAAAACCACTCAAACGAGCTCAATTTTCAAAACCCAAGCATCCACAGTATCACCAGCACATGCCTAGCACACCCACCAAAAGACTTTTCAAAATTCAAAACTTAAGTTCATGTGGCCATTTCATCAAACAGGTTGCAAATGCAAATCAAACAAAATCATAACACTATGTTGAGCAGTGTTTTGGGCCTAACTTGTTCCCTCTCTGGACACCACTAGCCTTAGTAGATCATCTAATAACCTTAACTAATCACTATCACTACTGTAAGCTGGCCATTGTCATCAATGGTGAGCAGGCCGAGAGCACCATTGCCACCCCATAGTCGACAACAAGCTATGAGCAACACTAGCCTCGCCAACATTGTCTGGAAGCAAGCTAGCACCCCACCGCCACTCTCTGTCCCAGCCGCGAGCAATGCCAGCCACTGGACCACATGCCCCGGCCATGCCAAGACGCTCTGCAAGCATGCCGAGAGCGCCTTCGCCACGCCGACACGCCCACGTACCGCCGCGTACACGCGTGATCGCCAACACCCCAGCAACCCCGCAGACACGCCCGTTCGCCGCCGCGTGGACCACGCGTGCTGTGCGCCATCAAAACTTCCGTCGGACCAGCGCATAGCACCGCAGCGTTCCGACCGATCAGCACCACCCCACGCCTCTCCACCACGCCGTTGAGCTTCGCCAGCGAGCACAGCACCGCCCCCTACCATCGCCCACGCCGATAGCCCTCTGTGCCGACCACGAAGCTCACGGCGCCCGTCGGTCCCTCTTGCCACTATAAATAGAGGCATCCCCGCTCAATTCTTCACACCATTCTACTCCCTCTCACCCGTAACCACCCCACCTCATTCCGGAGCAAAGGAAAGCAGATCGCCGAATTTCACCGAGTCCACCGCCGGAGAAGAAGGAAGCCATCGATTGAGCCGCCCGGGAGGAGCTGCGGTACCAGGAGGATCGCCGTCGACTTCGCTGCTCACCCGCATCGCCGACCGCCGAGCCCAGTGAGCTCCCACGACCCCCACTGAGCCGCTAGGGTTCGAGCTCGCCGGTGACTTGTTCATCGTCGACGACGACCCTCAGCCGTCGATCTTCATTCTAATCCAACGCACCACATCGCCCCGTACCGCTTCGCGTTTAAAGAGTCACTGACCAGGAGACCCCCCCTGTCATTTGCGCCCCGCGCTGTGGAGTGACACTGGGCTGGCCCATTATCCCTTCCTGCGCAGCCCAATCGTTTGAATTTATCTTTTTATATTTATATTCAAACTTAGTTCTGTACCTAGTTTCAAAAATCAACCCAGCTCAATTCAGTGCACCAAATTGAATGAAACCAATTTTTTAGCAAGGTATTGAAATGCTAATCCAAGACCGTTGGATTCAAATCATTTGGATCTGTAGATCAACCTTGGTAAAAATAACAAGTCAGAAGCTTTTCTGCATTCAAACATTTTTCAAATTTAAACCATAATAGATTTTGAGTTGATTCCAACTCTCAAAAATCACATTTGATCATACCTTTCATAATATATAAAAACATATGGGTTTACTTACATAAATAATGTCCAAGTAATAAAAGAATGCCACATAGGCATTTCTAGTCACTTTATTTATTTAAAATAAAAAGGTTAAACCTCATTAAATTGTGACACCACTTTAAATCACATTCCCATGTACTGAAATATGTGGTGATGACATGTGTCAACATGATCCCATGTTTGAGTTGGAGAATATTAAATCTTAAATAGTTTTTCAATGAGTAGAAATTACTTTTCTAAAAATAAAATAAATAAGACAAATGCTTTAATCTTGTAATATTAGTGATGATGCTATATCATCTATAGAATCCTTGTGTGTGATGATTGAAAGTAGTTAAGTATTGTTTGGTGATTGTGTACCTCGTATTTATTCATAGACGCTAGTACCGACCAAGGATACGAGGAGGAAGGAGGATACTACGAAGAAGAAGCCGAGGAGAACTTAAACCACTGCTTTGCTCAAGGCAACCTATTAACCTTGCAAGACTAACACTTGCAATTATGAAAGTTAGATAACCCATGTAATGCACTAAGCATTCTTGGTTAGACACATTAGATGATACCCAGTCCTAGTTTTACTTGCAATCTTTCTACTTTATTTCTTTATCAAAGCTATTACTTAGAGCTTACTTAAGTAAATTGTAAATTCTAGAAAGATAATTGAAGGTTGCATAAAGAGCATAACATTTGGCCTAAGCTAGATAATCTTGATGTCATCCTAAGGCATGAGATTGAACTTAGCTAAACTCCACTAGTTTACCACCCCTCATTAGTACTTACCCCCACTTGTAGATGATAGTGCTAAGCATAAAACTGGATCAACTTTAGATGGGAATACTTGGTGCAAAATGGTTATGAAAACCTTGGAATGATGGATCATTCTATTGATATGTTTTGACATGTGTTTCCGAACACCAGATGATTTGGATGATGAAAATGTTAAGGCATGAGCCTTAGCCCTTTATAAAACTGATGGTTGTTTGGATGCGATACCATAATTTTTTACCGTACAACCACAATACCCGAGAATTGGGTAGGGCTTGAATGGAAACTTATATACCTTAGTATGGGTTCCTCACGGCCAAGGTCTGAGTTGAGGCTACCTTGTGAAGATTGTCCACATGTGCAGTACCCAAGATGACAGTTGGTCATGGTTGGGAGGCCAAACTCACAGGAGAGGTGCTTATACTAGGGCGTGTAATTGAAAGGTTAGGATTGATTATCCGCATACTGAGTATGGTGAATTCAGGATTTGTTCCTGACGGATGTATCGAATGTTGTGGTGAAAGTGTACAATCTCTGCAGAGTGTTAAACTATTCGAATAGCCGCGTCATGATTATGGACAGTTGGAGTGGCCATACTGTTCCCCCGTCAGATGTTTTCAAAATGACTTGTGAAATGAATTGAGACTTTGACTTGACCACAACAGAGTTGTGATATGAAATACAAGTTCCCACTTAGGTGTTATACAATTTCAACTAGTTTTTATTTGCTTCTGAACTTAGTAGAGGTAAATCTGGCTTTTTGCAAAATAACCATAGAGCTTATTGTCCTATTACAAAAACCCCCTCCACTTGTTAGTATTAGTTTGCGAGTACTTAAAGAGTACTCATGGCTTTGTCCCTGGCTATTCCCGTGGCCAGACTATGAAGAGGAGTACCAGTAGGATGGACCCTAGGACGGTTACGACAACTAGGATCATCTCCCATCGTCAGCATTGCCTGTGACCCCGAAGATGGAGCTTCGCCTACGCTACCTTTATTATTACATATTTCCGCTGCTTGAGTTGTATTAAGAACTGGATCATGAGATCCTTATTTGTGTAAGACCTTATGTATGGTTTGTAATGGATGATGTACTATGGTGTCCAATTCTGTTATGTCTCGCAAAAATGGTAATCCTGGGATTGCGATGTATGGCATAACAGGCATCTAGGATTAAAAATCCAGTTGTTGACAATATCATTGAGAGAGCCAGGCAATCCAAAGAATGAATACCACATCCATAGATCATGCGAGGCAACTGCCTCGAGGATGATTGTTGCATCTTTGAAGTGGCCTTTGTATTGGCCTTTCCAACCATTTGGACAATTCTTTCAGCTCCAATGCATGCGGTCAATTGAGAATCCTAGGCCATCCTATTTCTTCATTTTCAGCCAGAAGCATGTCGGTGTCTTGTTCATTGGGTGCCCTATGATACTCTGGCCTAAAGATCTCAATCACAGCTTTGTCAAATCTTCTCATAGACTCCCAAAATGTATTGATACGTCCAAAACGTATCTACTTTAGGTCGGTTTTTAGGTCGAAAAGCAACTTACAGGCGTAGAGGGAGGCCGAGGGGGTGCCTGGAGTGGCTGCTGTAGGGGTTCGTAGCATGGAAAACAAAAATTTTCTATCGCATACAAACAAACAAGCCAAGATCTATCTACTAGATTGTATCAACGAGTCGATGGAATAACTTACCCTCGAAGATTCCAAAGCGGTTAACGAGAGCACATTCTCGTGGGTGATGTAGTCGTACTCTTTCCGATCTCAAGATCGCGTAGACGATCCTTTCGGCGCTGCATTCCGGCAGCGCTCCCGCAGTCGGTCACACGTTCGGTACTCGACGAAGACCTTCCTCTCCCTTGTTCCAGCAGGCAGCGGAGGTTGTAGCACTCTCCTCGCGATTCCGGCAAACCTGGCGTACCTAAGTAGAGGGAGATCCATGAGGCCTTAAGCCGGAGCGAGTATGGTGGAGTATGAGAGAGAGCTATTAGTGGTCTAGGGTTTAGACACACCAATTAGAAGGCTCTAATACGAAGTCTAGTGCAATTAGAAGCTCTAAACCAAAGCGGCTCTAAACCGGAGTCTAGGGCTAGGATTTAGATTAGAGGATAGGAACTTGTGTGTATAGAGGAGGAGGCCCTACCCCTCCTTTTATAGGTGGGAGGGGCGGCCAAGGGGAGGGAGTCCCTCCCCAACTTGGCCTTGGGTGGCGCGCCGGCTTGGAGAGGAGGGACTCCTCCCCCAAGTCGGTTTTGCCTCCTCTTGCTTGTTTCCCACAGTTTCCTGTTTTAGCCGTTTGACTTTCAAACTGGGCATTTGACTTTTCTGTTTTAGGATTCAATTTAATCCTTTATTTGGAACATCAAGAACACTTAGTACATGATGCAATCATTCCAATATGTAATGACACATTCATGTACCCCTTCCCCCCCGGAGTGCTTGGACATTAGGAACCTTCTAGAACATTCAGATGAAAACAGGAATCATTCCCGAACTCAAAGCAGGACTTTCCTTATATGAATCTTATTCTCCGGACCATTCCGGATCACCTCGTGATATCCCGGATCCCATCCGAGACTCCGAACAGCATTCGGTCTCTTTCTCATAATACCATAACTACTCAAACAACGTCGAATCCTTAAGTGTGTCTCCATACGGTTCGTGAATTATGCGGACATGATCGAGACACTTCTCCGATCAATAACCAATAGAGGAATCTAGAAATTCATATGGCTCCCACATATTTCTATGATTACTTTGCGATCGAATGAACCACTTACATACGATACCAATTTCCCTTTGTCTCACGATAGTTTACTTATCCGAGGTTATGATCGTCGGTATCTCTGCATACCTAGTTCAACCTCGTTATCGATAAGTACTGTTTTCTTGTTACCGTGATATGTGATCCCTTGTGAGCCAGTCACATGCTTGCAATCTAATTGGATGACATTCCACCGAGAGGGCCCAGAGTATATCTATCCGTCATATGGATGGACAAATCCCACTCTTGATCCATGTGTTCAACCAATACTTTCTGAACACTCAATGCCACCTTTATAGCCACCTTGTTACGGTGTGGTGTTTGATGACATCAAAGAATCCATCCGGAAAAGGTGATATACATGATCTCATGGTCGAAGGAATTAGGTTACTATGTATCAGAAAGCATATAGCAATTGAACTATTTAAATGACTTGATCTTTATGCTACGCTTATCTATAGGAGTATGTCCATCACATCATTCTCCTAATGATATGACCCTGTTGTTAATAACATCTCTATGTTCATGATCAGGAAACCATGATCATATATTAACCAACAAGCTAGTTTAACAAGAGGCTTTACTAGGGACTCTTATTTTAGTTTACAAATCACACAAGTATTAATGTTTCCGGTTAATACAATTATAGCATGGTATGTAAACATTTATCATAAGTGTGAAGATATGATAATAACCACTTTATTATTGCCTCTTGGGCATATCTCCAACAGTTTCCCACTTGCACTAGAGTCAATAATCTAGTTTCAAACCTTTGTGTATTCAACACCTATGGCTTTCAAGTGTTGTATGTACACGATTGCTAGTGGTCAACTGATCTCCGGATCTGACACTTCCAGGTCCGTGTGTAATTGCATGTCTTTGCGTCTCTACGCATCACTCATTCTCTAATGAGATGGCTTTGTATAAATTTGGTCTTTCGGTGTGACCTTTAGCTCTTTGGGGTTAAAACATGTTGATAATATTGTCGCACAATATATCTTCATAGTATTATCCCACTGTGAACTACACCTAGTTTGATAACAAACTACTTGACACAAATGCCCTCTTTTGATGCTAAAATAGCAGTCATATACTTAGCCTTTTGTTGTAGTATCAGTCACAATGTCTTAACTTTGGAACTCATCCAAATCCATTATGGAACTCACTTTCCATTATATTGTGCCACCCTTAGTTTAGATTGAGATAAACTTAATTTGTACTTTGTGACAAAACTAGTATCAATGTAGTACTTTTACAATGAACTAACCATCTATTTGTCACTTCTACAAATAATATACTCTTAGTTCTTCCAAAAGATCATAAGAATATCCTTACTATTGTCCAACGATCATCTTATGAATTATTCTGGTATATGCTCATAACATTTAGAGCATAGGACATATCTGGATTTGTACATATCACAGTATGATTGATATAAATATTCTTTGTGATTTCATACATCAAGTATCAATCTATACTTGAATCTTTGTTTCACTTACCAAATGTCAATACACTTGAATATATCATCAATATTGAACTCATTCAATCCTTTCTGTGCGACAAGAACCATTCTTGTAGTTTCTATATTGAACTCATTCAATATCTCGTCTATGTACTTCTGGCACAACCATATTAGCGTCTATTGATGCCAAATATTTGGGTTTTGCCTAAGTCTTTCATCGGGATGAAATTCTTAATATGTGTTAATAAAAGATACATTATTTCCAATCAACAATATGTCTTCCACATAATGTATTAGAAACATGTCTTAGCGCTCCCACTTAATTTCTTGCAAATGCAAGCATCTTCATCGTCTCTAATGAACTTTTAAACTCCTTTAACAGTTTCATCACAGTGAAGATTCCAACTCCGCGATGCTCACTTTAACCATTGAAGTTTGCATATGCTTTTAGCATCCTTTGAATTAACAAAACCCTATGGACCGTGTTATGCACATGTCCTAGGTAACGATTCTATTAGAAGAACTTGTTTTGTTTATTCAACTACCATATAACAAATTATATGTAGTGGTTGCTACATTAATCCGTCTAGACTAAAAATCGCTATGAAAGATCAAATCTTGTCATATACAACCTTTGAACATTGTTGTGAACTCTTTCCCAACATGTCGACTATTTCATAGATGTGAAACACCCATGTCTATTTCTTTATAGATCCAAATACGACTGTAAGGTCTTGCACCTTCCCAGAGGGTCTTTCAAGTTCAAATCTTGATCTTCTCGTATATGGAACTATCACGGATTTTATGGCTTCAAGCCATTTTACGGAGTCAGGGCCCATCATTGCTTCTTTGCATGTAGTACGTTCATTATTCTCAAATAATGATTCAACCCTCAAATCTTGGTATTTGATTGTTTACTTGACCTACTTGGTTCAACAGAAACTTTGACCTTCATAACCACAACCTTTGAGGCACGTGAGCCATGAGCATTGTTGCTGCCTCCGGAACACTTTTCGGTGCTGCGCAACTCTGCACATATAGCTAAGGTTCTTTTAACCTTATCAAAGTTCTATTGTCCTCCCACTTAACTTTTCACAAAAAATTCCTTCTAAAAGAAACTTGACGTTCTAAGTGACAAACACTTTTTGTCTCCGATGTTATGGAGGAATACTTAACAAAGATAGGTTCATCCGACTTTGGTTGCAAACATCTTTCTTATGCATAGCATACCAATGTTTAAGAAAGGACAACTTGGGTTTTATCCCAAACCATAACATATGGTGTCATTTCAACGGATTATGATGGAGCTCTTTTCAGTGGAAAAACGGTAATCTCTAAAGCTTTTAATCTTTAAAATATAATGGCAGTTTTATGAATTATACCTTTGATCTTACCATGTCAAACAAGGTTTAATTACATATCTCGAATGCTCCATACTCTTATGGTGTTTTGAAATGCAAATCCACAGACGATTCCATAAATCTTAGGTATTATGCTAAACTTTGTAACTCAAATATCTTGCTTTATGATCTTTATCATAAACTGTTTATATTCTTGTTACAATGATTTTGCACTTCATCTTGAAAGTCTTTGAACTTTTCAAATATTTCACACTTCATCCTTATTAAGTAAATATTCATATATTCACTCAAATTTTCGGAGAAAGCATATGAAGTTGAAATCCGCTCTTGACTACACATAATGGACTTCGTACAACAATATGTACAAGTTCCAATAAGCTAGTCATTCGTTCCCTTTTGGCCTATGAACGAAGTTTCAATTATCTCTAGGAAAGTTTCACAAGCGTCATGTGATCAAAATCAAAAGACTCCAAAATTCCATCCACATGGAGTTTCTTCATGTTTTCTTTCAAATATAATTTAAACGGCGATGTCACTTCCTAAGTGATCTTTCAATCAATTTGTCTTTCGACATTTTTAGCACTAGTTTTATGGATGTGATTTCTCCAACGAGATTTGTGAATCATCCATCTTTTATGGATTACGGCAATTATTTGAACAACCCTTTTGTTCTCATAATACCTGATAAAACAAATCTTGAAGGCAAGCTTTGATGTTTAACGAGCAACACAATAACCCTTTATTTGTTCTCGATGAACATCATCACATATTCTTTGCTAATTACTTAGGCCATTGTAGTTCATGAATTCATTGTTTCGTATGACGATTCATACCAACAAATTCAGTATTAAATACTTAAGAACCACATTGTTTAATAAGCAAAGAATATAGCCATAACATGTATATCATCTATATACTTAAACCGAACAATTCTAGTCTTTTCCTTTACGCCATATACTTATGAGATTTTCTTTCAATATTTCCTTTTACATTTGAAAGAATCTATCAACATCAATAGTGGAGTCATACATATGACATATAGTCCAAAGCGTGTATAGTTAAATACCAATGTCTTTGGACTTGCACTTTGAAGTAGATCACCATCATCAAATGTTTGGTGTTCTTTCAAATTCCTTTCTTTAGTAATCTCTTGGTGTAGTAAACATTTTACCTACATCAAGTATTCACCCTTATCATGGAATTATCCATGATCAAGCTACTTTTAGCTTATAACGGTGAAACATGAGTATAATGTTGCTCTCCAAATCCTTTTGGACGATTAGGACAACTAGTGTCTCCAACCTTTTGCAATTTCTCATCAAATATGAGAACATGACTTTTGCCATATTATACTCTATCATGTTGTAACCAATACTTCGTTTCAGATATCACAATATCTTCCACACATCATGGTTTCTGAAACAACTCTTTCAGATCCTAGATAACCTTGATATTAAGAGAATCCTTTGAATATCAAGAATCATGGAGACAAACATGATACTTATATACTAACACTTGGAATTGTTACTCTTGATTTAATACTAATTATTAAACTTCATGGAGTAACTGGAACTTACTGAAAGTTTGCAATAGGACTTTTAAACTTTAGATTAACACTTCAAAATAATACGATACCAGTTTAAAGTAACTAACGAATTCTATAGTTCTATCATCTCAATTATAACTAAGCGCAAGGTGGTAAGCGGATGCCAATGACTACAACTACTATGCAAATTCACTTTGATTTAGTTTATGATAAATTGAGTTCTAATTAATAATTAAATTAATCTAGGTGAACTCCCACTCAAAACAATATCCCTCACATTGTTTTAGTGATCACCTAACCAAATCCACCACATCAAAACCGATCATCACGAGAGTTGATGCAACTTCAATGGCGAACAATCAACATGTTCATCATATCTACTATATGACTCATGCTCTACCTTTCGGTAATCCGTGTTCACGAGGCCATGCATACATGCTAGGCTCGTCAAGATCAAACCTTAGTTTCCGCATGAGCAAATCTGGCTTGCTCACGTTGTATACACTTGTAGAATCTAACACACCCGATCATCACGTGGTGCTTGAAACAACAAGCTTTTAGCGGTGCTAACTAAGGGTGAACACTTTATGACTTGAAATTCATGTGCATGAGGGATCATCTTATAATGCTACCGTCGTCTACTAAGCAATACAAGATGCATAAAGGATTAACATCACATGCAATTCATAATATGTGATATGATATGGCCTTTCTTCTTTGTGCTTACGATCTCCATCTTCTAGCACGAACATGATCTCCATCATCACCGACATTGCATCAAGGTCAATGATGATTCTCCATGGTTGTCGTCCACCGGCTTCAACTATTACAACTACTTTGAATAGACACGCGGGTCTTAACAGAATTTAAAGAAAACCATATGGCTCCTGCCGGTTGCCAACTTACAATAAGGAACATTGCATACATCATATATAATCACAATCATGGCCATATCACATCACATCACACCCCTGCAAAACAAAGTTAGACGCCTCTAATTTTCTTTGCATGTTTTACGTGGTTTGGGGCTTTCAATAAGTGTCGTTCTAACTTACGAACAAGAACCACAACATTGATACTAGTATTGTCAATCACCCGTTGTAAATTGAATCTTAACTATGCTAGGAGAAAGCAGGCACCATAAAGCCACTTATGCAATACAAGTTGCATGTCAAGCGTGGAGCAAGTCTCATGAACGATGTCATGTAAGGTTAGCCGGGCTTCATCCCAACATACCGCAAGATGCAAAGTACACAAGAAGCAATCGACAATAAAAACATCAAAGCCCACAATGACCATTGTGTTCTACTCGTGCAAGATCTACATATAGACACGGCTCGATACCCTTGTAGGGGTTCGTAGCATGGAAAACAAAATTTTCTATCGCATACAAACAAACAAGCCAAGATCTATCTACTAGATTGTAGCAACGAGTCGATGGAATAACTTACCCTCGAAGATTCCAAAGCGGTTAACGAGCAGATTCTCGTGGGTGATGTAGTCGTACTCTTTCCGATCTCAAGATCGCGTGACGATCCTTCCGGCTGTGTTCCGCGGCGCTCCCTTGATCGGTCACACGTTCGCATTCGACGAAGACCTTCCTCTCCCTTGTTCCAAAGGCAGCGGAGGTTGTAGCACTCTCCTCGTGATTCCGGCTGACAACGTGGTACCTAAGTAGAGGGAGATCCCAGGCTTCGCCTTAAGCCGGAGCGAGTATGGTGGAGTATGAGAGAGAGCTATTAGTGGTCTAGGGTTTAGACACACCAATTAGAAGGCTCTAATCCAAAGGCTAGTGCAATTAGAAGCTCTAAACCAAAGCGGCTCTAAACCGGAGTCTAGGGCTAGGATTTAGATTAGAGGATAGGAACTTGTGTGTATAGACGAGGAGGCCCTGC
The DNA here is from genome assembly GCA_030063025.1 of Avena longiglumis. Classification (NCBI taxonomy): domain Eukaryota; kingdom Viridiplantae; phylum Streptophyta; class Magnoliopsida; order Poales; family Poaceae; genus Avena; species Avena longiglumis. The sequence goes on from CP125977.1 coordinate 476,875,212, forward strand.
CCCTCCTTTTATAGGTGGGAGGGGCGGCCAAGGGGAGGGAGTCCCTCCCCAACTCGGCCTTGGGTGGCGCGCCGGCTTGGAGAGGAGGGACTCCTCCCCCAAGTCGGTTTTGCCTCCTCTTGCTTGTTTCCCACAGTTTCCTGTTTTAGCCGTTTGACTTTCAAACTGGGCATTTGACTTTTCTGTTTTAGGATTCAATTTAATCCTTTATTTGGAACAGCAAGAACACTTAGTACATGATGAAATCATTCCAATATGTAATGACACATTCATGTACCCCTTCCCCAGTCTTGGGACATTAGGAACCTTCTAGAACATTCGATGAAAACACCGGAATCATTCCCGAACTCCGAAACGGGACTTTCCTTATATGAATCTTATTCTCCGGACCATTCCGGATCACCTCGTGATATCCCGGATCCCATCCGAGACTCCGAACAACATTCGGTCTCTTTCTCATAATACCATAACTACTCAAACAACGTCGAATCCTTAAGTGTGTCTCCCTACGGTTCGTGAATTATGCGGACATGATCAAGACACTTCTCCGATCAATAACCAATAGAGGAATATGGAAATTCATATGGCTCCCACATATTTCTACGATTACTTTGCAATCGAATGAACCACTTACATACGATACCAATTTCCCTTTGTCTCACGATAGTTTACTTATCCGAGGTTATGATCGTCGGTATCTCTGCATACCTAGTTCAACCTCGTTACCGATAAGTACTCTTTTCTCGTTCCCGTGATATGTGATACCTTGTGAGCCAGTCACATGCTTGCAAGCTAATTGGATGACATTCCACCGAGAGGGCCCAGAGTATATCTATCCGTCATATGGATGGACAAATCCCACTCTTGATCCATGTGTTTCAACCAATACTTTCTGAACACTCAATGCCACCTTTATAGCCACCTAGTTACGGTGTGGTGTTTGATGACATCAAAGCATCCATCCGGAAAAGGTGATATGCATGATCTCATGGTCGAAGGAATTAGGTTACTATGTATCAGAAAGCATATAGCAATTGAACTATTTAAATGACTTGATCTTTATGCTACGCTTATCTATAGGAGTATGTCCATAACATCATTCTCCTAATGATATGACCCTGTTGTTAATAACATCTCTATGTTCATGATCAGGAAACCATGATCATATATTAACCAACAAGCTAGTTTAACAAGAGGCTTTACTAGGGACTCTTATTTTAGTTTACAAATCACACAAGTATTAATGTTTCCGGTTAATACAATTATAGCATGGTATGTAAACATTTATCATAAGTGTGAAGATATGATAATAACCACTTTATTATTGCCTCTTGGGCATATCTCCAACAGCTGCACCCCCAGGCGTGGCCAGTGGTGGGCTCGTGCCTGGCATGGGTGTGGGCCCCCTCTCCGTCTCGTCTTCTGGCTCCGTGGATCTTCTGGTGAAATATAATTTTTGGCATATTTTCCGGGATTTTTCCCGATAGTTCATTTTCTGCACAAAAACAAGACACCAAGATAATTGAACTGAAAACAACGTCAATCCATGTTAGTTGTATCCAAATCACACAAGTTTAGAGAATAAACAATAGCAAAGTTTTCAAAAAAGTAGATACGTTTTGGACGTATCAACTGCCCCCAAGCTTAGCTTATTGCTTGTCCTCAAGCAATTCATTTGAAAACTGAGTGCGATAAAAGAACTTTCACGAACACATTTGCTTCATATGATGTAAATATTCTCATCACAAGAGTAGATGCTTAGACAATTCATAATAAAGAGTATGCAACTAAGTCTACTCAATAGTCATTGCAAGCTATGAAGAGAAACCAACTCAATAATAATAAGTAGCATGAAACATAAACATAAGCAACTTTGTAGTGCTCATAGTAAGGTATGATAGAGTGGTATCTCGCTTTCCTTTGTTTGAAGAGCACAATATAAATGCCAAGGCACCTCTGAAGTTCAAGTGAAGACTAGAGATAAAGATGTCAGAGATACAAGCATCATAGTCATGACATAATTAACCAAGTTTTGGAACAAACACATGGATGACAACTATGCTCTCAAGAAGGTGCTCATAGAATTCCAAAGGACCTCGTTTCTGAGACCGCCAAAACTCCCATGAAATCCTCCAAACCCGTCGGACCCTTACCCCGCTCAGAACTAACTACCCGAAAGCTAGTAGACGCCCTTTCCAATAGACCCTCCACCTCATGAAGCAGTTCTGACAACGTTGACAGAAGATAACTATCCCGAAGGAAATATGTAGCGCCATACCCCGGCATCTGCATACAACTCCCATAAAGAACGTCGGCGACTTCACCAACCAATCCATAGTCTTGCTCTAAGGGGGAAAGACTGCGTCTTTCCCGCCCAAAGACCCGATAGAACCCTGGAGTCGACCACTAATAGCACTAAGTAATGACCACCCCTCCAAGCCTGAATCGTCGACCCTGCAAAAAGAACGACAACCGGCACTTAACCATTATCTGAAGGTAATCCATCCCAAGCTCGACTGTCTAGTCAACACTCCTGTGGATCAAGACCTTGAAGAGAGAAAGGCCGACCGCAAGACGAAGAAATAAAGAAGAGTCGACTCGCCGTATCGCCTCAAGAAGGATGTACCCCATCGATGCCGAACCTACCTAGACTTGTCCTAAGGGGAAAAGACTGCGTCTTTTCCATTTGTTTGAAGCTAAACCGCCCGACCCAAAGCCACTCAACTCCGAGCTATAATTAACCACATAGGGTATTTATAAAACATGTTATCACCTATTTTCTTCCACCGCTGAAATTGTTAAGCGGATGTTATCACCCCACCCTACTCCTCCCTAATATCGGGATGAGATTATTTTAAGGGGGAAAGGTCTGTAACATCCCAATTTCAGCAACCCTGATTAAATGTCCAAAAGGCAAAAATTAGGGGTAAACAAAAACTTTTTCTTGCATTGTGTGCTTACTTGTTTACTTGTGTTGAAGCAACTGTTTGTGTATTAGTTGTGTACTCCCCATCTCAACCCTGGTTTACAAAAAACTATTTTACAAAAGAGATGTCTTGGCTCATCTTTCATATTCTCAAATGTTCTGGCATTTCAAAACCTGAGCCAAGATGACTTTGACCCAACACAATACTTTACTAGCTTCTATTGCCAAAACTATGGAGACCAATATATTATTATCTCCTTATGTTTTCAAGACAGAACCTTCAACTACTCTTACCCCTAGGTTTTCCAAAACCTTATTAAAACCTTTTTCATCTCAATCTTGGTAGAGATACCAAGATGGTACTTATATTACTTAAAAACAAAACCCCTTCCCAAAATACCCATCCTTACCTCAAGCTAGGCTTGATGGTAACCCTATTACTAGATGTATAAGTAATAATATGAATTGCCTTGATCTGCTGGTTGATGAATTGCCTTGATCTATTGTCTGATGAATTACCTTGATCTGCTGACTGCCTTATTTGCTTAGGAACTAGAGTGAGCTAGTATAGTAGCTCATACTTTAGGACCCAATCTATGCTTGTGATCATCAATATCAAGCTAATCCTCCAAGTCTGGATCTATCCTAAGTCACTCAAGTGATCCTCTCATCTCATGCTTATCTCAATCCAAGGCTAATCCCTCTTGATGGTTTCCAAACTAGTGAAGACCCAATCCAAGTTTAAATCCCCTCTCTTCAATATATACCTCAACATCAACCACTGGATGGATAGGATAAACCCTTTCCATCCTCTCAAACTCATCCACACTTGCACTCTAGTCAAAATCTCCAAAACTGCCAAAAGGGCCAAGTCTGGATTTCTTATCTAGATTCAATCTTTGGAGCTCTACCTTTTCCAACCTATGTGCATTCTTGAGAATGTACTTGAACCATCTTGTAGTACATCATTAGTAATACCAAATCCCATTCTTTACCTTGGCTAAGCCATTCTATGTCCCACTCATCCATGATGGTTTTGTAGTCAAGATAATAATCTTTTCTACAAATCTTATCATCCTGCCTCCTTTGGCAGAAGCTCACATCTATATGCCACCTCTCGTTGACCAACTAATTGTTTTGGTATGACCTACTAATCATATCCTATCAACTCCCACTTCACTTGTTTCCATTGGAGCCTTGTGCTTCCTGAACCCACCTGGTTTAGGAGGCTACATGATGTATTTGTTATGCAGCCTTATTTTCAACAAAGTTTGCCATCTCTCCTAGATCACCTCAAATGCAACCAAGCCCAACTCTTGTTGTCATTATCATCTATATGACATTGTATATCCATCCATATACCCCTTGTACCAAGGTGAGCTCTGAGCTCCCTGATCCAACCATGTTTTGGTGGCATGAAAATAACAAAAACCTAGATCCCCAAAAATCTAGTTTCTTTCCTTTTCACACAAAATACTTCAAAACCCAGGTGTACAATGATGTATAAATCAACCTTACATCCTCTACCTTGGTTAGGATAGTTCCCCAAATAATCCCCATAATTATTTGGAGCCTAAAACTATTAAATTCTTTTTCTGGCAAAACCCTAAAACCTATGTCTATAAAGGCAACTCTGATTTTCTCCAAATCACTTGGCCAAATCAATGCACATTTGAGTTCTATATATCCTACCCAATCTTACAAACTCAAAAATAAATATTTTTGAGATTCTTTATTATTTCTCTTTGACCTTTCTCTTAAATGGCAGAAACAAGAAATAATTCCCCAAAAGTACTTTGACACCTCAATAAATCCCAATAAATTCTCCAATGTGTAATATGGTATTTAGGACCATATCACATAAAAAACCAAGCTTGACCAATGTAAAAATATCATCTTAGCTTCCATAATCCATTTATGCACTTTTTGAACAAATTACATTTAAATGGGATTATAATCATCAGAAAAATCCCATTTAAATCATGGAGAGATTATTTGATCACACCTACCCACCAGTACCATTTCCACACTTTTCCCTATGCAACTTTTGCAAGTTCCTTCACAAGCCTCAAAATGATCAACATTTTGCAAATCAAACCCAAACCAGCTCCAATCTTCTACAGCACTTCTCCCTAACCTCATCACTCTCCCCTGGTCGACCAGCACTGTAGCATGCCCCCACACCCCTTGCCCCACATGGTTAATTAAGAGGGAGACAAAGGCAATGTATTGTCTAGCCACTCCTTTTCTTATTACAACACTCCACCCCCGATTTGTCCCCTAGCACAACCAGGACCCTCTCTCTCACCTCTCCACCGCCTCCCTTGCCCAATGGATGGCCAGCACCCCACTCCCAAGCTTCCCCATGCACCTAGTGCACCATGGACCCATCTAACTCGGTTTATAAGGCCCCAAGGCACCCCAGAGCCTCACTCCTCTCTCATTTGCCCCTAGCACACACCCAATCACCTCCCCCAGGGCTCCCGCTCTCTCCCCCACGCTCTGCCTTGCTCAAGGAAGAGGAAGAAAGGAGCTCAGCCATTTTCTTTCCTGCAAGCACAGCTCCCTCCTCCCTCCACCTCTCCCTCTACATGTCCCACTTTAGAACTCCCCTCTTGATTCTGAAGCTGACCCACCCCTTCTCCTGTGCAGGAACGATGGCAGGTGGCCTCCCCGACAAACTCTGGCGAGCTCGTTTCGGCCACCGTCGCGAGAGCTCCCTCCCGACGCCGAACCACCTCGTGTCTCCCATCCCCAGACTTGCCGTCGGCAACCGCGTCGCCCTGGACCATCCCCGCCTCTCCTCCGTGCCCCTGGTGAGCATCCCGCGCCTCCCGCGCCCAAGCTAGGGTTTCTGCCTCGGCGCTCACATCGCGAGGAGGAAGATGGCTGGGAGCCGTCGATCTGGATCTAATCAAGCGGCTCCCGCTGTCCCTTACCCCTTTGTCCCGGACCCGCTAACGGGCCAGCCCAGCCAAGCTGGTGGCCACTTAACCATCATGCAGGGCACCGCCGGTACTAGGCCGGATCTGCTGGAAACGACCCAGTATTCCCCAGATCCAGCCCGCGAACTCCCTCTCCTCTTTTCTTTTTCTGCTGGAACAAATCCAGAATAATACCCAGTCACTTTAAATCCAAACAAAGGGGTAAAATGGTTCAAAACTGCTAGATCTAGATTCTCTCAAGTGCCAGGATGTTTTCCCCAACATACAGACCAAGATTTACACTAAATAGATAAATAAAACAAATATGATAAATCATATCCTAAGATCTGTCCAGAACACTAAACAAATTCTCCAAGTAGTTTTACGACTCTAAATGGAGTAAATCCAATTTGTACAGAAAGTTATCCCCATACCTTTCATGTCCCGCAAGACCCAAATTATTCTGCTTCTTAGTTTGCTGGTAGCAAAAATAACAAAAACATAGCCTTTCCGACTTTAGGATTTTCCCTAGGTCAAACCAAATGTGTTTTTGACCTACTTCCAACTCTCAGATAACACACCTAACCATATCTTCCAACCCAGAAGCTCATAATTTTAGGAGTCTCTGATGAATTTTAGTGAATTAAACTCTTCTGTTTATGGTTTACTCACTAATAAAAACATTACAGTATCTCTGCAACTCCAAACAGGTTGATTCCAATTTCTACAAAAAGTTATTATCCGTACCTAACATGTGTTCTTGGAACCAACTAAAAATCTACTGTAGATTCAATCTGATGAAAAAGACAAATCCCATCCAGTACCGCCTTTGGGAATTTCTCAACGGCATTATGGTAATTGTTTTGAGGTGATTCCAACTCCTCTTGAATTAGTCCATTAAATACTACTTAATCACCCAAGTAAATAATTTTTGGAACTCCAGAGAAGTTCTGGTGAATTATTTCCTAAAACTAGAGCTTTAATCACTGTAAAATCCACTAGAAATCAAGGGAAATTGATAAAATAGTGAAACCACTTTTGTTGGCTTCATTTTATCAATACCTATCTGAGGGTAACATTTTTGCACATTTATCTTACACAGATCAAGCCCTTGGTCAAAAACCCCTCCCTTAGGTGGTCCCTGGACTATAATTCCAAAGGGATCCTTTCCATAATGCCTCCAAATCTTCTCGCAATCCAATCAAATAAAACATCCAACATCCTACTGATGTATATCTTGTATTTATCTTTTCTTTGCTATATGGTTTGATGCTTGTATGCCTTGTATTGATTGTGGTGTTGTTTGTTTGCATGTATGCTCGATAATGGAGATAGTTGCAATTGTGTGCCGTCGAGAAGAAGGAAGCCTCTGGTTAATCCATTATTGTTATTATTGGTTTCTGGTTTTCTAAAGAAGTCACGAGACGTCTCTCTGGTCACAGGCAAGCCACCTTACTTCTCATACACCTTGTCCTACTATTTTATCTATGCATGTTTTATCTACTCATTTATGCAAATTGCATTATTTTACTATACTATGTTTTATATGGGGAATGTTTAGATCCTCCAAATTTTTACCCCTTAGTACCATTAGTTACAACCCATTTGTATACTACCCACCTTCTCCTAGTACGGTAGATGGTGTTTAACACCATAACCCCTTGGAGACCCTGTTTTAGCCTAATCAAAAATTGAGGATGGGAAGACCCGGGGAAATGACTTACAAAAATGTTTTATGAGAAAACCTTGGTGTGGCTTGGCCTACCAAGTGGTTTGGAAAATCAGAAACATTTTAGTTTTACAAAATGTTCCGGCAACGGATGGAGGAAAAATGTTTACGAAAACACGCTAGGCTGTACAGTTTACTATGCTGGAACAATTAACCCGTGCAACCACATTACTTTGAAATGGGACGGGGTTGGGCTGGAAGTCTGTCTAATCCGGTATAGGTGTCTCAAACTACTACGGGGAAGAACAAATTCTCGGAGGCTGGGCCTTCCCCTGAAAAGGCCCATGTGAAACATTGGTCTGGGAAGGTAAATACCATATGAATGGCGGTCAGACTATAATATGAGCCCCTCATTGAAAGTGCACACCCTGCGGGGTGCAAAACACGCTCCGGTTGGCTTGTGACTATATAGGGCGTACCGGTTTTGAGGGAATCAACCTCATAGGGTAGGCACTTGTATCGTAGAGGGCATTCAGAAGTTCTTGACCGGTTATTCGACCCACGATCGATGTAGATCAGGGACGTGTAATCGGATGGTGTGGGTACAGTGTACAACCTCTGCTGAGTGTAAATCTATTCGAATAGTCGAGTCCTCGGTCATGGATGGTTGTGCTGGCGGCTGTACGGCGGGTGATGGTTTTGTTTTCAAAAAGTACTTCAGAAAAGAAATGTCTTGAAAATGTTTTGACCATGGGATGGTCGGGAAAAGGAGGAAGGAGTTTGGTCATGAGATGACCGGAAAAAAAACAAATGGGTGACCCAATCCTAGTGTTTTCTTAAAAACTTTTCAAAAAGGTTTCTAAAATGCTTTACAAAAGTTTTTCAACAAAGATATAGAGACATGCTATATCTACAAGAGAAACCCGTTTATTAAAGAACCTCTCCTGGAGCCATCCTACCACAGCCATATTGCATATCCGTTATTATTGGATCTTAAGGTGGTTTGCGAGTACATTCAAAGTACTCACCGACATTGTACCTGTCTATTTACTTGGCCAGATTGCAGATGTTAAGAAGTAACGAAGGTGTTGACGTCTATGCGAGCTAGGCCGTCTTCACAGTCAGTTGCCTGTAGGTTAAGGCATGACATGGGCTCTGCGCTTGAAGACTTCCGGTACTTGTGTTGTAATTGCCATAATGGCCACTTTGTAAGTTTTGTACTCATTACTGTATGGATGATGTAATGATACTAGTCGGTTATGCTCACGGCTCACTGATCATGGGAACGTGACTTGCATGCATAATAGGTATTCTCGGACCGTAAATCCGGGGTGCCACAAACCTTCTTGGGGAAATAGACAGTATGCTCTTTATCATTAATATTGAAAGTTACTTTTCCTTGATTACAATTGATGACAGCACCTGCAGTATTAAGAAAAGGTCTCCCAAAAATAATAGACATATTATCATCTTTAGGCATTTCAAGCACAACAAAATTAGTTAAAACCATGCAATTATGAGCTACTTGAACATGAACATCCTCACATATACCAACAGGAATAGTAGTTGACTTATCAGCCATTTGCAAAGATATATCAGTTGGTATCAACTTTTCTAGTTGGAGTCTCTTATAGAGAGAAAAAGGCATAACACTAACTCCAGCTTCCAAATCACATAAAGCAGTTCTAACATAATTATTCTTAATAGAGCAAGGAATAGTTGGTATACCTGGATCACCAAGTTTCTTTGGAACCTTACCATTGAAGGAATAATTAGCAAGTAGAGTAGAAATATCCTCATTAGGAATCTTCCTTTTATTAGAGAAAATATCCTTCATATACTTTGAATAAGGAGGCAACTTAATAGCATCAGTCAAAGGAATTTGCAAAAATAAAGGTTTCATCCACTCACAAAACTTGTTGTAGTGTTCCTCCTCCTTTGACTTGTGTTTCTTACCTGGAAAAGGCATAGGTTTCTGCACCCAAGGTTCTCTCTCTTTACCATGTTTATTAGCAATAAAATCTTCCTTTGTGTACCTAGTGTTCTTATTGTACTTCTTAGGTTCTTCCTCAACTTCCTCCTTATCAGGAGCATCATTTTTATCATTACCACTCTCAGTTTCAGCATCAGAGACAAATATACTATTAGGATCTACAGCAGGTTAAATTGGTTCCTCAACTATTTTGTGTTTCTTTTTCTTTCTCTTACGAGGACTACCACTATCTTCACCTTGTTGAGAGTCCTACTCAATTCTTTTAGGGTGTCCTTCAGATATAAAGGATCTTGAGTAGCTATACCACTCCTAGTTCTAATTCCATAAGCATGTTTATATAGCATATACTTTTGCACCTTAGCAAGTTGATCAAGTTGAGTTTGAACCATTTGAAAGTGTTTACAAAGCATTTTAATACCATTAGAAGTTCTTTCCACAATATCTTTCAACTCATTGATAGCTCTAGAGTTTTCCAATAAATGATTTTGTACTTGTTTATTAAAATGACCTTGTTTAACAATAAAAATGTCAAGTTCCTCTAAACATTGATCAGGAGGCTTACCATAAGGAATATCACCTTCATCAAAGTGTTGGAGAGAGTGTACCTATATAGTAGATGAGTGGGGAATTGGCTTACATAATTCTTCTATAGGAGGTAGATTCTTCACATCTTCAGCTCTAATACCTTTCTCCCTTAGACATTTATTAGCTTCCTTCATCACTTCATCATTTAATGCAATAACTCCCCTCTTCTTTGGTGTTGGTGTTAGAACTGGTTCGGGCACAACTGGTTCAGGAGTAATGGGCTCATGTGTACTTAGCTCATTTGAATTCCAATCATCATAATTCTAGCTTATTTTAGCCATTAATTCTTCAGCATCTATAGGAGTTCTTTTCCTAAAGACAGAATCAGCAAAGTTATCTAGGTAGGTCCTAGAATCATCAGTTAGTCCATTATAATAAATGTCAAGAAGTTCATTCTTAGGTAATGGACATCCAGCATGTGCATGAATCAAGGCACAAAACCTTGTCCATGACTCAGGCAATTTCTCTTCTTCTCCCTGTTTAAAATCAAAAAGTCTCTGCAAAGCAGCATGTCTAGCACTGGGAGGAAAATATTTCTGGAAGGAAGAAGCAATCAAACAATCAGGGCTATCAATGGAACGAGGAGGTAATATATTAAACCAATCCCTAGCTTCTCCTTTTAGTGAAAAGGGAAGATCTTAGTAACAAAATACTTGCGCATCTTAAAAATCATCAGAGAATAAAGCACTCATAGTAGAAAGCTCATTCATATGAGCCACAACACTCTCATTTTCAGTCCCACAGAAAGGTTCTTTCTCAAAAATATCTAAATAAGATAAATCAAGAGAGAAATCATAATATTTATCTTTAATATCTATGGGAGAAGTGGAAAACTTAGGATTAGAGGACAACTTAGGCATAACAGTACGTCTAGCAAGGAGACTCTTAATAGCATTAGTACCATGTGTGTTTCGGCACTCCTCAACAAAATCATCAGTGAACTCAATGTAACCATCATTAATATCATAACTCTCACTAACGTTAGGTTAGCAAACAGGTGTAATAGTGTCTTCACTAGGAGTTTTGGTATTTCCTAGACTAGCCATAGTAGCATCTAGAAAAGGACCTAATGAACCACTCGCATCAAGCACAGTAGAAGTAACATAATGAGTATCAAAAGCAGTTTCAGATTCAGCAGTAGTAGCAGTGTGTGTAGCATGAGTATGTGGTGGTGGTGTGACAAGCTTACTTATAACAGACGATGAATCAAGAGCAGCTGAGGTGTTTAGGACAGTACTGTAGAGGTCCCAACCTTTGATAAGGTAGAGATCCCTGTGTTTACAATGCTAGTCCCTGGATCAATAGCTAGCATCCACAGTTAAGATGTAATATCAAGAAACAAAGGTCATAATACAACTTTATAACCAGGAATAAAATAATTTATTACATCTTACAAAGATCATTTGACTATCTCATTACAATGCAGCAGAATATAACAATAGCATGGGGTCCTTCATCTTCAAAGTGCCACAGACAGTCATGTTGGTTGTAGACTTGTAATCCTAATCAATAAACTTCACTAACATCAAACAAACCCGCAACATAATAAGTTACATCCACAAGGGTCAATACATTTGAATTGTATTGGCAAGTGATACTATGGTAGTATAGTGGAGTCTATCATCTATATGCATTTGGCTAAGTGGAGCTTAGGCTTGCTTTGCTCAGAATATATTTTCCTTATCATTTGAAAGTTTTTGCGTGTCAAAATCACCCAAGGCATCTCCCAATAGAAATTGGTGATCCTTTAACCCTTGTTAAACCACAAGATTTTAACTTAGAAATTGGGATGAGGAGATTCTTGATAGCTTCCATGTCTTGATGCTCAAATTGTCCTTTACCAGGGACATGGCTAAGTACTTAGGTTTTACACTCTACAGAGGTGGTGCACTTTCCCCACAAGACTTGGTTTCACGAAGACAAGATCTTTTAGAAGCCTTCGCTTAGACCAAAATGGACGCGCTCCAACCTATCAACCCCCTACCACCAACTGTCCATTTTTCTAAGTTATTGCAACCTATATGATCCAGGCAGAGCCCATAATGCCAAGTGGCTGCACTTGAAGCTTCTCAACATTTGACATCTCAAATCTCTTTGATCCTGGGTGGCCATCCACAAGTGAGATACACAAGGTAAACCATAGAAATGGGCCTTGTGTAACCACTCAACACAAACCATTCCTTCCATTCCACCCAAGTGTTTCATTCACTTAGTTGTTTTATTAAACAAAACACAAGTCCTTGACTTAGAAATATTCCATAGCATGAACATATTCCACCCTTGTTTTCTACTAGTTAATCTAAGCATGATAGTAGTAGGAATCTCAACTTAGGAAATTTCTACTAAGGTTTCATCTACTAGGATTTCCCATGGCATAGTTTATACTTAGCAAAAATTCCATGCAAGTCCTACTTAGAAATATCACTACTGCATAGTAAAAAAATAATGGGACAAAGTATGAAGCATCACTTGCCTTTTTGGTAGAGATTATAAGTTCACTCCTTGATCTTGCAATATTCACACTCTTCAAATTCCACTACAATTCAATCTGGCAAGCAAAAACTTAATCTACCATTCAAGCAAAACATCACATAAAATAATAGAATCAAAACAATGCATGCAAGCATGCCAAAGATTGTTTTATTTGGAAAAGTGATTTCTAATGGGTTATAAACATTCTAAAGCACTTATTGGTCATTTTATAAAAGTGGCAAGACTATTTGCAAAAGATTTTATCTATAAACTCTTTTTAAATCAAAGCATTATTTTATGTGGTTGAAAATGCCTTTAGCAAAGCAACAATCTTTATAGGGTTCACCAAATATGTTTTCAAATCATAAAACTTTGTGTTTAGGGTCAGAGAGTTTAAATCAAAACATTTCCCAAAGGTTTTCTCCCAAAAGCATTTTTAACACATAAACACTATTTTTATTTGACTAGAAATGTTCTAAATCAAAGATTTATTCTTTTGCTTCTCCAAATATATTTTTGAAACCACAAATTGATTTCTATGGTTAGTAGGTTCAAAACAATCCATTTGCCAAAGGTTTTATCAAAAAGATAATTTTAGAACAAATTTTATATTCTAAATATGCCTACACAAATTTCTGCAAAAACAACCTTTTTACCAGAAGCAATTTACTAAACAAAGTGCATGGTTGGGTAGGATTTGTCTTGCTGATTGCATTGATATAAAATTTGCAAAATTTGGACGTGTGGTTTGAAAGTTATGAATTTTACAAAATCAAACATCCAATAGATAATTTCTGGTTTTTATTCAAACGGACTGGACACGCGTCGTGTTTCTATTCGCCCATACCGTTTCGCGTGGATCGCGCAGTGTGGTGCGTTGGATCTAAGTGAGACCGAATGGTGCAGATGAGATCGTACCCTTTCGTTTAAGTGACTCTATCTAAGCCATAGGATCAAGATCCAACGATGCACAATTTGAACCGGGCGGCGGCGGCGGTGGTGGCGGCGGCGCATGAGCGGAGCTGGCGAAATAGGAAGCAAGGGGGGTAGAGGAGTAGCTCACCGAGATCGTCGTGCCTCGCTGATGCTCAACGTGTCCTTGTATGTTGAAGGGGCGCTCGAGGTTGCTGTCAATCTCTTGCCGGAGTTCAAGACGGCGTCGGGTACGGTCTGTCGTCGTCGAGGGCGACTCTACGGTGCGCGCTGAGACGAAATAAGGTTGCTGTTAGATGCGCACAGCGCTGGGGATCATACGCGTGTCAATGAGAGTGATGGGGTTGGACAGAGGCTACCTGGGGAGTTCGTCGGAGAAGGAGCAGATGGCGGTGAAGTTCAGTCGAGGTGGTTGCCAACGATCTGGGTCAAGCGCGGGCAAGCCGAGGGTGCAGAGAGAAGCGCCAGAGAATGGGGAGCATGCTCTTGTGGTCGAGGAGGCGAGGGGAAACAAGGAGTCGCCGGAATCGTCGTCGGAGCTCGTCGGAGGAAGCGGTGGTCTAAGCGGAAATCAGGGCAGCCTGGGGGCTCTCGAGGTGTGGCGTCTGGGGGGAAATGGAGAGGGGAGGGAGGTGATTAAGTACGCATGGTCGCGGGAGAGGTTGATTGCTGCGTTAACACGAATTAACGCGATTGAAATCGGCCAGAAACGGCCGGGGAGAGGGGCGAGGCCATGGGTGGAGAAGGCAGCAAGCGGGACCGCTTCGTCGTGAGAGAAAAAAGGCGATGGGGTCCAGATGTCAGCTCATGGTTGAAACTCGTGTGAACCGTTTTTCGGGGAGGAGATAAATGGTGTTGGGCTGGGTTGGGCGTGCTGGGCTAGTTGGCTTTGCTTCATTTTTTTGTACTGGTTGGTTTTCCCTTTTCTTTTTCTTTTGATCTGTTTTGATTTTCTTTAATCATTTCAAACATTCATTTGAATTCAACTTCAACAAAACTTTGTGTAGATTCAAATACTGATTAATACTACATTTTAAAGTCAAAATTAGAATATTTCTTTTATTCTTTTTAGGGTCTTTTAATTATTTAAAATATGCCCTAGCATTTATTCAAATAATATTTAATAGTGTTTTCAAACTCCATTTGAATTCTAAATCTTTTCAAATCTTTTTAGTAGGTTTTATTTTGAATTATTTGGAAAATATTTAATATGATTTATAAATCATTTGAATTAGGTATTTATTTTAATTCCAATGAAACTAAATATAGTTTTAATTCCATAAATTTTATTTGGAAGATTTCTTTGATCTTATTTAAGTTAATTAAATAACTTTGATTTCACTTGGGTGAATTGCAAATACTATTTTCCCAAGATTTAATTAATCATTATTATTAGAGATTTGTCTTTAATCAAAATAGAATTTGGTTAATGCCATTTTATTTTATTTGAAAATTCTTTATCCATTATTTTATTTGGATTTTGATTATATTTATTCCATTTGCTTATGGATTAGGTCAAGATTTAATTTGGCCTTTAAATATTCCTCATTAATATTTCTTTCTCTATCTTATAAAATCCATAACTTTTTATTTATAGATCCAAACTTGGTGATTTCAAATTTGTAAAATCTTATTTAATATTTATTTATCCTTTTAAATGTCCTGAGGATTATTTGTTCACCAATTGGTATGGAGTTTTAGATAGGTGCTTTATTAGCATTGGAAATTCAATTTCCTGATCTTATTAAATTCATAAGATTTTATTTATGGCTCCAAATTAAGTGAAACCAATTTCTATGGTCTTATAATATTTATATTTGTCATTCTTGATCATTTAGAAATGTTTGTTGACAAAATTTTATATGGATCAAAACCATGGCTTAGAGATAACTTGGAAATGATTTTATTCCATTAGGGTTTTAGGGTTTTGGTTTATCTCTCAAGTGTTTAAATTTCCAGATGAAATTATGAAGAATGCATTTCACTTGATTTGAATTTAGTTAGATTCAAACATTAACCAAAGTTTGTTCAAGATGGTATTTTAAGTTTCCACTTAGAAACAAAAGTTTCTTTTCACCCTAATTTTCAACAATTATTTATTTTGTTTATTTATTTTTCACATTACAAGATTTGGAAAATCTTGGGATGTGACAGGCTACCACCCTTAAAATAAAACTCGTCCCGAGATTTGGGAAAGATAGGGATTACAAGTTGGCTCAAAGCAACTAGGGTACTACCAGCCTTAAAATGTTTTCCAACTAGATTACTTCTTGGCTTGCTTGGGATCTTGTTGAAACCTCTCTGGGCAAACATCTGCATAGTGTCCTTTGTTTCCACACTTGAAACATGTGACAAGCCTAAGATCCTTCATAGGCTTTAACTTGTGCTTCATCTTTTCTGGACAATTGCTTGCATAATGTCCTTGGTTACCACAATTGTAACATGTGATAAGATTGAGTTCTTCATGTATCTTTTGTGGACAAGTTGACACATAATGGCCTAACTCTTTGCAGTTGTTGCACCATACTTGGCTAATCTCCTTATTCTTTTTATTCTTCTCTGGACATTCATTGGCATAGTGTCCCATCTCTTTGCAATGGCAACATTGCACTTGGCTTTTGTCCTTCTTCTTCTTGGGTTTCTCCAAAGCTAGGAGTGCTTCTAGTTCATGCTCTTCATATCTTATCTCAAAGGTAAGAAAGTTTCCTGGTCTCCTTGATATTTTCCTTGGATAATACATATGTCTCCTCTTTGGTCCATCAAATTGAGTCATATTGCATGGAGGTGCAAGCTGAGATTTTCCTTTGTCTTCATCCTTCTTGGTAGAAGTTGTTCCCTCATGGTAGTTTGCAATCAGTTGTTGCACTCCACCTTGTTTACTTTGTTGAACTATGGAATAGATGGGGCATTGGATAGGGACATGATTATTTCCTTCACATAGGAAACAAGTAGCTTGAGATGTGGGGCATTGATTAGTTGGATGTTTCTATTCACAATTGGGGCATTGATCTTCATGCTCTTTGGAAGTGTGATCCTTGTCTCCACAAATATTACAAGCTTGGGTTCCTTCTAGAATATCATCCTTGACATCCTTGTTGTCACAAACTCCTTGGGGAGGGTTGTCTCCCATGTTGATCATTTGAGTGGTCATCCCTTGCAACAATTGGGATTGAATTTCCAAAAACTTTTGCATGGTTGGGTCTAACTCATTGTTGTTGGCTAAAAACTGAGTTGACATCTGATTCAAATGGGTTTGGTTTACTAGTAGTTGTTCTCTCATGTTGACCTCTTGGTTGTTGTTGTCACCATTCTTGATGTTGGAGTTTCTTGGAGTAGTCATCTGTTTGGGTTGGATTGGGATTAGAATAGGCAAGATATTTCTAAGGAAATAGTTCTAATCACACATATCACAATTCACACAAGCAATGTGCAAGAAATCACAAACAAGAATTCCACTCAGACAACAAAGTTCAAGCACATTTTTAGGCAACAAAATATTTTTGCTACACCACATAAGTTGGTGTGTTTGGTCTGATCTAAATATGGTGGTCCAACTATATGGTTCACTTGAAATCATTCCATCCTTCTTGGTTGTTTCTTCTTGAACAAGATCTTTGTAACCTTGGAGAGTTTATTGCATCTTGGTCACAAAACTTTCAAAGATGATGGTGGTTCCTTCTAAGTTGTGTTTCCTTAGTCTTCAAGTCTTGAGTAATATTTACTGTCTCACTTGTAGTCCTTAGTGATATCCAAGTTGAAGTCCTCGTTGAGTCTAAGGTTGAAATCACTTGAGTTTGTGAAGTCCTTTGATCATGTTGAAGTCTTTGCTCATGGTGAAGGCTTTATCCATCAAGTTGAAATAGTCAAGATCTAGAATCAAAACCAAAATGGTTGAGGAAAGAGTTTACAAGATTGTTTGTAAATAAGTTTTGGAACAAATAGAACTCCTATTTTTCTAAGGGGTTTTGTCCAATCCTAGGGTTACAATCCTACAGGCAACACAATGCTCTGATACCATCTGTAGAGGTCCCAACCTTTGATAAGGTAGAGATCCCTATGTTTACAATGCTAGTCCCTGGATCAATAGCTAGCATCCATAGTTAAGATGTAATATCAAGAAACAAAGGTCATAATACAACTTTATAACTAGGAATAAAATAATTTATTACATCTTACATAGCTCATTTGGCTATCTCATTACAATGCAGCAGAATATAACAATAGCATGGGGTCCTTCATCTTCAAAGTGCCACAGGCAGTCATGTTGGTTGTAGACTTGTAATCCTAATCAATAAACTTCACTAACATCAAACAAACCTCCAACATAATAAGTTACAGCCACAAGGGTCAATACATTTGAATTGTATTGGCAAGTGATACTATGGTAGTATAGTGGAGTCTATCATCTATATGCATTTGTCTAAGTGGAGCTTAGGCTTGCTTTGCTCAAAATAGATTTTCCTTATCATTTGAAAACACTAAGTTTTTGCTTGACAAAATCACCCAAGGCATCTCCCAATAGAAATTGGTGATCCTTTAACCCTTGTTCAACCACAAGATTTTAACTTAGGAATTGGGATAAGGAGATTCTTGATAGCTTCCATGTCTTGATGCTCAAATTGTACTTTACCAGGGACATGGCTAAGTACTTAGGTTTTACACTCTGCAGAGGTGGTGCACTTTCCCCACAAGACTTGGTTTCACCAAGACAAGATCTTTCAGAAGCCTTCCCTTAGACCAAAATGGACGCGCTCTAACATATCAATCCCCTACCACCAAATGTCCATTTGGCTAAGTTATTGCAACCTATATGATCCAGGAAGAGCCCATAATGCCAAGTGGATGCACTTGAAGCTTCTCAACATTTGACATCTCAAACCTCTTTGATCCTGGGTGGCCATCCACAAGTGAGATACATAAGGTAAACCATAGAAATGGGCCTTGTGTAACCACTCAACACAAACCATTCCTTCCAGTCCACCCAGGTGTTTCATTCACTTAGTTGTTTTATTAAACAAAACACAAGTCCTTGACTTAGAAATATTCCATAGCATGAACATATTCCACCCTTGTTTTCTACTAGTTAAGCTAAGCATGATAGTAGTAGGAATCTCAACTTAGGAAATTTCTACTAAGGTTTCATCTACTAGGATTTCGCATGGCATAGTTTATACTTAGCAAAAATTCCATGCAAGTCCTACTTAGAAATATCACTAATGCATAGTAAAAAATAATGGGACAAAGTATGAAGCATCACTTGCCTTTTTGGTAGAGAGTATAAGTTCACTCCTTGATCTTGCAATATTCACACTCTTCAAATTCCACTACAATTCAATCAAGCAAGCAAAAAATTAATCTACCATTCAAGCAAAACATCACATAAAATAATAGAATCAAAACAATGCATGCAAGCATGCCAAAGATTGTTTTATTTGGAAAAGTGATTTATAATGGGTTATAAACATTCTAAAACACTTATTGGTCATTTTATAAAAGTGGCAAGACTATTTGCAAAAGATTTTATCTATAAACTCTTTTTAAATCAAAGCATTATTTTATGTGGTTGAAAATGCCTTTAGCAAAGTAACAATCTTTATAGGATTCACCAAATATGTTTTCAAATCATAAAACTTTGTGTTTAGGGTCAGAGAGTTTAAATCAAAACATTTCCCAAAGGTTTTCTCCCAAAAGCATTTTTAACACATAAACACTATTTTTATTTGACTAGAAATGTTCTAAATCAAAGATTTATTCTTTTGCTTCTCCAAATATATTTTTGAAACCACAAATTGATTTCTATGGTCAGTAGGTTCAAAACAATACATTTTCCAAAGGTTTTATCACAAAGATAATTTTAGAACAAATTTTATATTCTAAATATGCCTACACAAGTTTCTGCAAAAACAACCTTTTTACCAGAAGCAATATACTAAACAAAGTGCATGGTTGGGTAGGATTTGTCTTGCTGATTCCATTGATATAAAATTTGCAAAATTTGGACGTGTGGTTTGAAAGTTATGAATTTTACAAAATCAAACATCCAATAGATCATTTCTGGTTTTTATTCAAACGGACTGGCCATGTGTCGTGTTTCTATTCGCCCATACCGTTTCGCGTGGATCGCGCAGTGTGGTGCGTTGGATCTAAATGAGACCGAACGGTGCAGATGAGCTCGTACCCTTTCATTTAAGTGACTCTGTAACATCCCAAAAATACCAAACTTAGATCATCAAACACTAATCATCAAGATTAGGGTTAACAAAAACTTTTCTAAATAAACTCATGAATGCATGCATATGTGTATGCATGGATTTTGAATTTCTTTAAAAACCACCTTGTTTGTGTGATCCATTGCTTGTAAAAATTTTCTTAGGTGAAATGAACATCATCTAAAACATTTCCCACACTTTTCCTAAAGACAAGTAAATCAAAACAAATATATTAAGTGAATGGTCATTTTTACCAATTTAACTCACATGCCTACTTTGGCTGTCCCAAACTTTCAAAACCTAACAGAAACTTTTCTGGATCTTTGCACCCCTTGAATGTACTCATAAAAAAGTATCAAGGCCCACTTTGTGATCATCCAGAAACTTTAAAATGCATAGTTTAATTCACAATTCAAAATTGAATCTTTATCATATGGGAAGATCCCACTTTTCCAAAACCCACTCAAACAAGCTCAACTTTCAAAACCCAAGCATCTGCAGACTCACCAGCACCAATCTAGCAAACTCATCAAAATTCATTTCAAAATTCAAAACTTGATTTCATGCGGCCATTTCATCAAACAGGTTGCATACACAAATCAAACAAAACATTAAACACTATAGTGTGCAGTGATTCCTGCCTAACTTGTTCCCTAGTTAGCTCACACACAACCCAGTAGATCATCTAGAAAGATTAGCCCAACACTAGCACCCCTGTGAGCTTGCCATTGTCATTAATGGTGAACAGCCGAGCACCCCAATGTCACCCCATTGTGGACAGAGAGCTAGAGGAAGAACTAGTCGTGCCAACCTTGTCTGGGAGGCAGCCCACCGTCCACCGCCACTCCCTGTCCCAGCGGCGTTGCCAAGCCACGACCACGCGCAAGCCGCGCCCAGACCATGCCGAGCGTGCGCGGGCGCCACCTCGACATACGCCCACGCATCGCGCCGCCCGCGTGCACACGATCACCACCGACCCAGGAGACCGCCAAACATCCCCGTTTGCCGCCCCGTGCCATACAGCCACCGCCCTCCGTCGAAGACGCCGCCTCTGCCGTGTAGAGCACCGGTCGTTCCAGACCAAACCACACCGCCCCATGCCTCGCGACCATGTCGTTGAGCATCGCCAGGAGACACAGCACCGTCCCCTACCCTTTCCCATGCCATTAGCCACCTGTAACGTCGCCCCCGACGAGCTCATCGTGCGCCCCGACGGTCCCCTCGCTCGACTATAAATAGAGGCCACCCCCGCACGATTTCTTCACACCATATCACTCCTCTCTCCTCAGTGACCGTGCCACACCGTCCTCAGAGCAAGGCGAGCACCACCTCGCCGGAATTTCACCGGAGCCCGCCGCCTCTGGAGAAGAAGGGAGCCAGCGATTGGAGCCGCCCCAGGAGAAGCCACCGGTACCAGGAGGTTCGCCGTCATCGACTTCGTCGTTCGCCCGCCTCGCCGACCCTCGCCAGTACCCTGGTGAGCCCCCAGCACCACTCACTGGCCGCGCTAGGTTTCGTTCTCGCCGGAGCTGTCTCGCGTCAACGATGACCCCTAGCTGTTGGATTAGAACTAGATCGAACGATACACGTTGCCCCATACCGCTTCTCCCAGCCCCGTGTCACTGACGAGTGGGGACACCCACTTAAGCAGCCCGCGGGAGCACTGCGCTTAGCAGGCCGGCCCGTTAGAATTTCCCGCCCAGCCCATCAATTCAAATTAAACCTTTTTCTTTTTAATTTCAAACACACTTCTGTACCCAACTTCAAAATTCAACCCAGGTCGATTCAGTGCACCAATTTGAATGAAACCAATTTTGTTGGAAAGGTCTGTGAATGCTTAATCCAAGCCCGTTGGATTCAAGTCATTTGGATCTCTAGATCACCCATAGTAAAAATAACAAGGCAGAAGCTTTTCTGCATTCAAACATTTTTCAAATTTAAACCATAAAAGCTTTCAGAATATATAAAAATATATAGGTTTACTTGCAGAAACATTGTTCAAGTAATAAAAGAATGCTACATAAGCATTTCTAGCCACTTTAATTAATTAAAATAAAAGGGTAAAACCTTATTAAATTGTGGCACCACTTTAAATCACAATCCCATGGACTACAATATGTGGTGATGACATGTGTCAACATGATCCCATGTTTAGTTTGGAGAATATTAAATCTTAAGTAATTTTTCAATGAGTAGAAATTACTTTTCTAAAAATAAAAAGATTTAAACCAAGCCTTATCCTTGTAATGTTAGAGATGATGCTAGATCATCTATAGGACCCATGTGTGTGATGATTGCAAGTAGTTAAGTATTGTTTGGTGATTGTGTACCTCGTATTTATTCATAGACGCTAGTACCGACCAAGGATACGAGGAGGAAGGAGGATACTACGAAGAAGAAGCCGAGGAGAACTTCAACCACTGCTCTGCACAAGGCAAGCCTAATACTACTAGTGAATGTGCAAGCTAACACTTGCAAGATACTATACCTATGCAAGCTTATACTCCTATTGATGCAAGCTAACCCTTGCCAGATACCCTACTGATGCCACAAACCCATACTTGTGATATGACTACTATATGCCTTAAGCATATGTGATCATACCCACTTGATAAACCAAATCCTAGTTTTATGTGCAAGCCTCTTACTTTATTTATTTATCAAAGCTTACTTAGAGTTTACTTAAGTGACTGGTAGATTTTGGAAAGATGCTGAAGGTGGCATAAAGAGCATAAAATTTGGCCTAAGCTAGAAGCCTTGATATCAGCCTAAGATATAAGGTTGGACTTAGTGAAACTCCACTAGCTACCACCCCTCATTAGTACTACCCCCACCTGTAGATGCTAGTGCTAAGCATAAAACTTGATCAACTTCTAGATGGGAATACTTGGTGGAAAAATGGTGATGAAAACCTTAGAATGATGGATCATTCTATTGAAATGTTTTGGACATGTGTTTCCAAACACTTGATGATTTTGGTGATGAAAATGTCGAGGCATGAGCCTTAGCCCTTTATAAAACTGATGGTTGTCTGGATGCGATACCATTCCAATTTTTAGCGTACAACCACAATACCCGAATATTGGGTAGGGCTTGACTGGAAACTTATATTCCTTAGTATTAGTTCCCTCACGGCCAAGGTCAGTGAGGCTGCCTTGTGAAGATTGTCCACCTATGCAGACCCAAGATGACAATTGGTCATGGTTGGGAGGCCAAACTCACGGAGAGGTGCTTATACTAGGGCGTGTAATTGAAAGGTTAGGATTGATTATCCGCATCTTGAGTATGGTGAATTCAGGATTTGTTCTGACGGATGTATCGAATGTTGTGGTGAAAGTGTACAATCTCTGCAGTGTCAAACTATTCGAATAATAGCGTCATGATTATGGACAGTTGGAGTGGCCATACTGTTTCCCCCGTCAGACTTTTCAAAATGACTTGTGAAATGAATTGAGACTTTGACTTGACCACAATAGAGTTGTGACCTGAATTACAAGATCCCACTTAGGAGTTATAAAATTGTGACTAGCTTTGGAACTTAGTAGAGATAAACCTGGCTTTTTGCAAAACAACCCTAGAGCCTAGTGTCCTATTATCCAAAAACCCCTTACCTGTTAGTATTAGTTTGCGAGTACTTAAAGAGTACTCATGGCTTTGTCCCTGGCTATTCCCATGGCCAGACTATGAAGAGGAGTACCTGGAAGATGGACCCCAGGAAGGTTACGACAACTAGGATCATCTCCCATCGTCAGCATTGCCTGTGACCCCGAAGATGGAGCTTCGCCTACGCTACCGTTATTATTACGTATTCCGCTGCTTGATGTGGTATTAAGAACTGGATCATGACATCCCCATTTGTGTAAGAACTTATGTATCGTTTGTAATGGATGAAGTACTATGGTATCCAATTCTGTTATGTCTCGCAAAAATGGTAATCCTGGGATTGCGATGTATGGCATAATAGGCATCTAGGATTGAAAAATCCGGGTGTTGACAAGTTGGTATCAGAGCCATCCTGACCATAGGAGACCCTAGTTAGACTGGACGTTGAACCAAAAACTTAGTTTCAAAACCAAAGAAAAACAAATATTTACAAAAACCTTTTATCATTCTTATCTCTTTGATTCTTTCATAAAAAAATTCAGGTTCCTCAAAAACTCTTGCAAAATACCTAAAAATTTGACACACTTGATCACTCTGCTAATCTACTCATCCTCTATTTTTATAGATGGACGTGAAGTACAACAAGTTTTACCAACTTGGGAATGGAGGAGACCTTATCTTTGAGAGGATCGGATCGACTTCGAACTTCGGGAGTCGCATCCCGAGTTCTTCGGAGCTCAGCTCAATGATCAAGGAGGAGAAGATCTGCAGTGGCTAATTGTTGAAAGTCTCCGAGGAAAGATTGAACCTCCCACTGCGGAGTGAATTCAGTTTACCTTGAGGGAAAAAAACTGGCTCGATGGACTTGCCAGAGCAATGCAGGAAGCTCTTTCCCGTCTGTGTGGGCAGAGCATCAATCAGATCAAGGGTACTCGCTTTGAGTTTTGCCCAAGGCGTGATGCAAATGGCCAACCATTGGAAGCCCCATACCACCCCAAGCTGAAGACTCAATTGGACCACCTTAGCTTCATGATGTATGATCGTCAGCAAGAATTGTACAACTGCCGTGACTATTGCAACCACAAGTCTGCCATCATCAAGACGAAGGACCAGACCATCGCCATGCTAGCAAAGGATCGCAAGTCTCGCCGCCGTCAGCTCGACAAGAAGGAGCGCATTATTGCCCGTCTTCTCCATCGCATCTCATCTCTGGAAGAGACCATCCACGAGAGAGACATGCAGTTAGAGGAAAGGGAGAATGCCGGAGAGGATCTTCGTGGAGACCCTTACTCCTATCTCAGCGATGACGATGATTTTCTGGAGGATCAGGCCATGGACTTCTTCACCGATGAGGATGATTTCGCCTTCATCGATGATGCTGAAGATGATGAAGCCACAGACTCCGAGGAGTAGTAGCACTGAGCACTAGCGTAGTGAGTAGTAGTCGGTCCCACTGTATCGTAGATTCCAGAATGGTTCTTAAAACCATCTGTTTTTCCTTGTTGTGGTTTGTGTTGTATTGTGTGCTATGAGTGACTGAATGAAAAAGCAAGTTGCTAGAAAAACCTGAGTCAAACTCTAAAAACTTTTCAAAAACCCAAAACCTTAGAAATGTCCCTCTTTTCTCATGATCTATATCAATCTTCAGATGCCACGTGGAGGAAGTGGTTCAGCCCTGGACCCAATGTTGCAGATCCTGCAAAGGTTGACTTCTGACCGCGAAGCTGAAAGAGCGGAACGTCAAGCCAACCTAGCCACTCTGCAACAGATAGCCCAACTAGCCCACAACAACCAAGGCCACGGAAATCAGGACAACCATGGATCTAAGCTCAAGAATTTCCATAATACCAACCCACCCGTTTTCACCAAGTCAGAAGAACCCCTAGATGCTGATGATTGGCTCCAAACCATGGAAAACAACTTAGAAGTCGCCGGAGTGGAAGCCAACGAGAACGTCTTGTTTTCCACCCATTATCTAGCCAGAGATGCCAGGGCATGGTGGAACAATGTTTGTGCAATGGCTGGAGGCCAGATGATGACCTGGGAGGAATTCAAAGTCAGGGTTTAGCAGAACCCATGTGCCACCAGGTTTGATCAAGAGAATGAGAGACGAGTTCCGAGAATTGAAGCAAGGAAGGATGACTGTAGTGGAATACCGTGACAAATTTTTGTCATTAGCTAGGTATGCCCCGGACGAGATAGACACCGAAGCCAAGAAGAAAGAAAGATTCCTGAATGGTCTGCATGACGAGATGCAGACAGTGTTAGTCAATATCCACTTTGTTGATATTGAAGCCCTTGTCGATTCTGCTATCCAGATGGAAGGAAAGATCAACCAGGACAATGAGAACATAAGCGCATGATGCATCAACCAGAACCCATCGGACCCCAAAGTATCGCCCCAACCCATCTCCGAGATTTGCCCCAAGAACCAACAGACCCCTATGACCCGTCGACCTATCCCAACCGTGGAAACCCTAGACCCGAGGAAATCACAACAACCCGCAACTCTAGCAATTTCACCGTGCCCCACCCAAGTTCAACACCAACAATGCTACGCCAACCCCAACACTGCCCAGGGGTGGAAGCAATGTACTGTCGCAGCCAAGGACAAGTCACAAGTGACCTGTTATGACTGTGGAAATAAAGGCCACTATTCCAACGAGTGCCCCAACAAGAAGAATGCTACAGACCCTAATACCAATGTCCCAGCTCAGCAACAGCGTCGTGTCCAGCCAGGGAGAAGATTTGCCCCAGGGAATTCACTCAACCGCAATGGCCGTCTTTTTCTCATGCATGCTGAAGAAGCTCAGGAAGCGCCAGACGTTGTGCTGGGTATGTTTTCTGTTAATTCAGTACTTGCAAGAGTGTTGTTTGATTCTGGTGCATCGCATTCATTTGTCACCGAAGAATTTGCCTGCACTAGTAAAATTCAACCAACCAAATTGAAGCATGTGATGATTGTACAAATTCCCGGATCAATCACCAAGGCTAGGCACATTTGCAAGGCCTTCCCTATCCGAATACATGGCATAGATTTTTATGCTAACCTAATAGTACTCGGAACTAAAGGTTTGGAAGTAGTACTAGGAATGGATTGGATGTCCAAACATAAAGGATTGATTGACTATGCTAAGAAAGCCATCACCATGACCAGTACCGCCGGAATATCAGTCGAGCATATATCTGAAACCTTACCTCGCCAATTCAAGTGTAACAAGAGTATAGACCAACCTACCATTGACCAAGTCCGGATAGTCTGCGAATACCCCGATGTATTTCCAGATATTTTGCCCGGTATGCCCCCAGATCGGGATATCGAGTTTATCATCGAACTAATCCCCGGAAGAGGACCCATAGCCCAGAGACCCTATAGTATGAACCCGTCGGAACTAGAAGAACTGAAGAAGCAACTGGATTCCATGTTGGAAATCGGATTGATTCAACCAAGTGCGTCCCCATGGAGATCACCTGTCTTGTTTGTGGACAAGAAGGATGGAGGTAACCGTTTGTGTACGGATTATCGGAAGTTGAATAATGTCACCATCAAGAACAAGTACCCCTTGCCTAAGATAGAAGATTTGTTTGATCAGTTGACCGGTGCCCAGGTGTTTTCTAAGATTGATCTTAGAACTGGCTATCATCAACTCAAAATTCGTGCAGAGGATATTCCAAAAGGCGCCTTTACCACTAGATATGGATTATGCAGTATCTGTCATGTATTTTGGATTAACCAATGCCCCCGCTTATTTCATGAATCTCATGAATAAGATTTTTATGGACTTCCTGGATAAGTTTGTCGTTGTTTTCATCGATGACATTCTGATTTATTCCAAATCAGAAGAAGAACATGAGCTACACCTAAGGACCATTCTTGGAACCCTTAGAGAGCATCAGCTGTATGCAAAGTTTAGCAAATGTGAATGGTTACAGGAAGTAGGATTCCTCGGTCACATTGTATCAGCCGGAGGAATTGCCGTTGACCCTGCCAAAGTGAAAGATGTAGAAGATTGGCTAGCCCCAACCACTCAAACCCAAGTTCGTGCTTTTCTCGGATTGGCGGGATATTACCGCAAATTTGTAGAAGGATTCTCGAGTATCGCACGACCCATGACCCAATTGCTGAAGAAGGACAAGAAGTTTGAATGGACAGACAAGTGTGAAGCGAGTTTTCAAGAACTCAAAAGGAGATTGATTTCAGCCCCAATCTTGATCATGCCGGATATCACGAAGCCCTTCGATGTGTATTGTGACGCATCCAAGATTGGTCTCGGATGTGTGCTAATGCAGGAAGGCAAAGTTATATCTTATCTATCGCGACAACTGAAGCAACATGAACAAAATTACCCAACCCATGACCTCGAACTCGCAGCCGTAGTTCTAGCCCTGAAGACATGGAGACATTCCCTGATGGGAAACCGTTGTGAGATTTATTCGGATCACAAGAGCCTAAAGTATATATTCACTCAGAAGGAGCTGAATATGAGGCAGAGAAGATGGATTGAGCTAATCAAGGATTACGACCTGGACATTCACTATCACCCTGGTAAAGCCAACGTGGTAGCCGATGCCCTTAGCATATTACCGTGCCGCTTTAACTCCATGATTTTGAAGGAGCAACCAAGTTTGCACAAAGAGATGGAAGATTTTCGAATGGAATTAGTAAGTGAAGGATTTTTGGCTAGCATAGAACTTCAGCCCACTTTGATCAGTTAGATTAAAGAGGCGCAGAAAGGAAACCCTAGTATCGACGGAATCAAGCATCGTATCGGTACAGGCAAAGTACCCGGATTCACCAAGGACGAAGAAGGAGTTTTGTGGTACGAAAGACGCCTTTGTGTACCATCAGATTCTGAGTTAAAAGAAGTTATCTTGAAGGAGGCTCATGATACTCTTTATTCTATCCATCCCGGAGGAACTAAGATGTATCAAGATTTGAAAGAGCAATTTTGGTGGCATAAGATGAAGAGAGAAATCGGAATCTATATCGCCAAGTGTGATATATGTCAGCGAGTCAAGGCCGGACATCAAAGACCCGCTGGATTGTTGCAACCTTTGCAAATTCCCGAATGGAAATGGGATTCTGTAGGAATGGACTTCATCACTAGACTACCTACTTCTAGTAGGGGAAATGACTCTATTTGGGTCATAGTGGACAGATTGTCCAAAGTCGCCCATTTCTTGCCCGTCAAAACCACCTATCAGAGTTCGAAGCTAGCGGAGTTGTACATCGCTAGAATCGTTAGTTTGCATGGAGTCCCCAAGAACATAGTATCAGATCGAGGAACTTAGTTTACCTCGAGATTCTGGAAGAAAGTCCAAGAAGGTTTAGGAACCCGCCTAGATTTCAGTACCGCGTATCACCCTCAGACCGATGGACAAATGGAGCGAGTAAATCAAATACTCGAAGATATGCTTAGAGCATGTGTGCTAGAATATGGATCCAAGTGGGAAGACTGTCTGCCGTTTGCAGAATTTTCATACAACAACTGTTACCAAGCCAGTTTGCAAATGGCCCCATTTGAATTCATGTACGGAAGAAAGTGCCGCACCCCTTTGAACTGGTCGGAAGTAGGAGAGAGTCAGATTTTCGGACCCGACATCCTACGAGAAGCAGAAGAGAAGGTTCACAAGATTCGAGAGCACCTCAAGACCGCCCAATCCCGACAGAAGAGTTACGCCGACAGGAGACATCGAGACCTCGCCTTCAATATAGGAGATTTTGTTTATCTGAAAGTGTCGCCATTAAAGGGAATGCAGCATTTCCAACTCAAAGGAAAGTTAGCCCCCAGATATATCGGACCTTTCAAAATTCTGAACCGTCGAGGAGAAGTATCATATCAACTGGAGCTACCAGAAGATATGTCAGCTGTGCACAATGTGTTCCATATATCGTTACTTTGCAAGTGTATCGAAGTCCCCGAGAAGACCGAAGTGTTCAAGAATATCGATCACCGGACCATAGAGATCAACGATGACCTAACCTATCCCGAAGTACCCATCCGTATATTGGAAGAAGCCTTTCGAACTACCAGAACCCGAAGCATCAAGTTTCTCAAGATTCAGTGGAGCAACCACACAGAAGAGGAAGCTACCTGGGAACGCGAAGATCACATCAGGACGGAGTTTCTAGATCTCTTCAAATACTAGGTAATCTTTTCGTCCTTTTTCAAATCTCGGGACGAGATTTTGTTTAAGGGGGGAAGGTTTGTAACATCCAAAAAATACCAAACTTATATCATCAAACACTAATCATCAAGATTAGGGTTAACAAAAACTTTTCTAAATAAACTCATGAATGCATGCATATGTGTATGCATAGATTTTGAATTTCTTTAAAAACCACGTTGTTTGTGTGATCCATTGCTTGTAAAATGTTTCTTAGGTGAAATGAACATCATCTAAAACATTTCCCACACTTTTCCTAAAGACAAGTAAATCAAAACAAATATATTAAGTGAATGGTCATTTTGACCAATTTAACTCACATGCCTACTTTGGCTGTCCCAAACTTTCAAAACCTAACAGAAACTTTTTTGGATCTTTGCACCCCTTGAATGTACTCATAACAAAGTATCAAGGCCCACTTTGTGATCATCCAGAAACTTTAAAATGCATAGTTTAATTGACAATTCAAAATTGAATCATTATCATATGGGAAGATCCCACTTTTCCAAAACCCACTCAAACAAGCTCAACTTTCAAAACCCAAGCATCTGTAGACTCACCAGCACCAATCTAGCAAACTCATCAAAATTCATTTCAAAATTCAAAACTTGATTTCATGCGGCCATTTCATCAAACAGGTTGCAGACACAAATCAAACAAAACATCAAACACTATAGTGTGCAGTGATTCTTGCCTAACTTGTTCCCTAGTTAGCTCACACACAACCCAGTAGATCATCTAGAAAGATTAGCCCAACACTAGCACCCCTGTGAGCTTGCCATTGTCATTAATGGTGAACAGCCGAGCACCCCAATGTCACCCCATTATGGACAGAGAGCTAGAGGAAGAACTAGCCGTGCCAACCTTCTCTGGGAGGCAGCCCACCGTCCACCGCCACTCCCTGTCCCAGCCGCGAGCGTTGCCAAGCCCTGGACCACGCGCACAAGCCGCACCCAGACCATGCCGAGCGTGCGCTAGAGCGCCACCCTCGACCAACGCCCATAGACCGCGTGCCGCCCTCACCGCGTGCACACACGATCACCACCGACCCAGGAGACCGCCAGACATCCCCGTTTGCCGCCCGTGCCATGACCACCGCCGTCGAAGACGCCGCCTCTGCCGCGCAGAGCACCGGCCGTTCCAGACCAAAACACACCGCCCCATGCCTCGCGACCATGTCGTTGAGCATCGTCAGGAGACACAGCACCGTCCCCTACCCTTGCCCATGCCATTAGCCGCCTGTAACGTCGCCCCCGACGAGCTCACCGTGCGCCCCGACGGTCCCCTCGCTCGACTATAAATAGAGGCCACCCCAGCACGATTTCTTCACACCATCTCACTCCCCTCTCCTCAATGACCGTGCCACACCATCCTCAGAGCAAGGCGAGAACCACCTCGCCGGAATTTCACCGGAGCCCGCCTCCTCTAGAGAAGAAGGGAGCCAACGATTGGAGCCGCCCCAGGAGAAGCCACCTGTACCAGGAGGTTCGCCATCGTCGACTTTGTCATTCGCCCGCCTCGCCGACCCTCGCCAGTACCTCGGTGAGCCCCCAGCACCCCTCACTGGCCGCGCTAGGTTTCATTCTCGCCGGAGCTGTCTCGCATCGACGATGACCCCTAGCCGTTGGATTAGAACTAGATCGAACGATCCACGTTGCCCCATACCGCTTCGCCCAGCCCCGTGTCACTGACGAGTGGGGACACCCACTTAAGCAGCCCGCGGGAGCACTGCGCTTAGCAGGCCGGCCCATTAGAATTTCCCGCGCAGCCCAGCAATTCAAATTAAACCTTTTTATTTTTAATTTCAAACACACTTCTGTACCCAACTTCAAAATTCAACCCAGGTCGATTCAGTGCACCAATTTGAATGAAACCAATTTTGTTGGAAAGGTCTGTGAATGCTTAATCCAAGACCGTTGGATTCAAGTCATTTGGATCTCTAGATCACCCATAGTAAAAATAACAAGGCAGAAGCTTTTCTGCATTCAAACATTTTTCAAATTTAAACCATAAAAGCTTTTGAGTTGATTCCAACTCTCAAAAATCACATTTAACCATACCTTTCAGAATATATAAAAATATATAGGTTTACTTGCAGAAACATTGTTCAAGTAATAAAAGAATGCTACATAAGCATTTCTAGCCACTTTAATTAATTAAAATAAAAGGGTAAAACCTTATTAAATTGTGACACCACTTTAAATCACATTCCCATGGACTACAATATGTGGTGATGACATGTGTCAACATGATCCCATGTTTAGTTTGGAGAATATTAAATCTTAAGTAATTTTTCAATGAGTAGAAATTACTTTTCTAAAAATAAAAAGATTTAAACCAAGCCTTAACCTTGTAATGTTAGAGATGATGCTAGATCATCTATAGGACCCTTGTGTGTGATGATTGCAAGTAGTTAAGTATTTTTTGGTGATTGTGTACCTCGTATTTATTCATAGACGCTAGTACCGACCAAGGATACGAGGAGGAAGGAGGATACTACGAAGAAGAAGCCGAGGAGAACTTCAACCACTGCTCTGCACAAGGCAAGCCTAATACTACTAGTGAATGTGCAAGATAACACTTGCAAGATACTATACCTATGCAAGCTTATACTCCTATTGATGCAAGCTAACCCTTGCCAGATACCCTACTGATGCCACAAACCCATACTTGTGATATGACTACTATATGCCTTAAGCATATGTGATCATACCCACTTGATAAACCAAATCCTAGTTTTATGTGCAAGCCTCTTACTTTATTTCTTTATCAAAGCTTACTTAGAGTTTACTTAAGTGACTGGTAGATTTTGGAAAGATGCTGATGTTGGCATAAAGAGCATAAAATTTGGCCTAAGCTAGAAGCCTTGATATCAGCCTAAGATATAAGGTTGGACTTAGTGAAACTCCACTAGCTACCACCCCTCATTAGTACTACCCCCACCTGTAGATGCTAGTGCTAAGCATAAAACTTGATCAACTTCTAGATGGGAATACTTGGTGGAAAAATGGTGATGAAAACCTTAGAATGATGGATCATTCTATTGAAATGTTTTGGACATGTGTTTCCAAACACTTGATGATTTTGGTGATGAAAATGTTGAGGCATGAGCCTTAGCCCTTTATAAAACTGATGGTTGTCTGGATGCGATACCATTCCAATTTTTAGCGTACAACCACAATACCTGAATATTGGGTAGGGCTTGACTGGAAACTTATATTCCTTAGTATTAGTTCCCTCACGGCCAAGGTCTGAGCTGAGGCTGCCTTGTGAAGATTGTCCACCTGTGCAGTACCCAAGATGACAGCGGGTCATGGTTGGGAGGCCAAACTCACAGGAGAGGTGATTATACTAGGGCGTGTAATTGAAAGGTTAGGGTTGATTATCCGCATAGTGAGTATGATGAATTCAGGATTTGTTCCTGATGGATGTATCGAATGTTGTGGTGAAAGTGTACAATCTCTGCAGAGTGTCAAACTATTCGAATAGCCGCGTCCGCGGTTATGGACAGTTGGAGTGGCCATACTGTTTCCCCCGTCATACTTTTCAAAATGACTTGTGAAATGAATTGAGACTTTGACTTGACCACAACAGAGTTGTGACCTGAATTACAAGATCCCACTTAGGATTTATAAAATTGTGACTAGCTTTGGAACTTAGTAGAGATAAACCTGGCTTTTTGCAAAACAACCCTAGAGCCTAGTGTCCTATTATCCAAAAAACCCTTACATGTTAGTATTAGTTTGCGAGTACTTAAAGAGTACTCATGGCTTTGTCGCTGGCTATTCCGATGGCCAGACTATGAAGAGGAGTACCTGGAAGATGGACCCCAGGAAGGTTACGACAACTAGGATCATCTCCCATCGTCAGCATTGCCTGTGACCCTGAAGATGGAGCTTCGCCTATGCTACCGTTATTATTACGTATTCCGCTGCTTGATGTTGTATTAAGAACTGGATCATGAGATCCCCATTTGTGTAAGAACTTATGTATCGTTTGTAATGGATGAAGTACTATGGTATCCAATTCTGTTATGTCTCGCAAAAATGGTAATCCTGGGATTGCGATGTATGGCATAACAGGCATCTAGGATTGAAAAATCCGGGTGTTGATAGACTCTATCTAAGCCACAAGATCAAGATCCAATGATGCACAACAGCTGGTCAGGAACTGGCGGCGCGAGCGACGGTGGCTAGCAGCGGCGCGGTCAGACGGCAGCGGAGCTGGCGAAATAGGAAGCAAGGGGGGTAGAGGAGTAGCTCACCGAGATCGTTGTGCCTCGCTGATGCTTAATGTGTCCTTGTATGTTGAAGGGGCACTCAAGGTTGCTATCAATCTCTCGCCAGAGTTCAAGACGGCGTCGGGTATGGTCTGTCGTTGTCAGGGGCGACGCTACGGTGCGTGCTGAGACGAAATAAGGTTGCTGTTAGATGCGCACAATGCTAGGGATCATACGCGTGTCAATGAGAGTGAAGGGGATGGACAGAGGCTACCTGGGGAGTTCGTCGGAGAAGGAGCAAACGGCGGTGAAGTTCAGTTGAGGTTGTTGCCAATGATCTGGGTCAAGCGCGGGCAAGCCGAGGGTGCAGAGAGAAGCGCCAGAGAATGGGGAGCATGCTCGTGTGGTCAAGGAGGCGAGTGGCAATGAGGAGTGGCCGGAATCGTCGTCGGAGCTCGTAGGAGGCAGCGGTGGTCTAAGCGGAAATCAGGGCAGCCTGGGGGCTCTCGAGGCATGGCGTCTGGAGGGGAAATGGAGAGGGGATGGAGGTGATTAAGTACGCGTGGTCGCAGGAGAGGTTGATTGCTGCGTTAACGCGAATTAACGCGATTGAAATTGGCGAAGCAGTAGGGAGAGGCGAGGTCAGCGCTGGGTGGAGAGGCAGTAGCAGGGGACCGCCGTCGTGAGAGAAAAAGGAGCAGTGGGGTCCATATGTCAGCGGCTCCGCGGGTTGAAACTCTGGTGTGAACCGTTTTTCATGAGGAGGAGATGGGTGGTCTTTGGTCAGTTGGGCTTTCTTTGGGCTAGTTGGCTTTGCTTCATTTTTTTGTACTGATTTTTTTTCCCTTTTCTTTTTCTATTTATCTGTTTTGATTTTGTTTAATCATTTCAAAAATTCATTTGAATTCAAACTTCAACAAAACTTTGTGTAGATTCAAATACTGATTAATACTACATTTTAAAGTCAAAATTAGAATATTTCTTTTATTCTTTTTAGGGTCTTTTAATTATTTAAAATAGGCCCTAGCATTTATTCAAATAATATTTAATAGTGTTTTCAAACTCCATTTGAATTCTAAATCTTTTCAAATCTTTTCAGTAGGTTTTATTTATTTATTAGGTTGTCAATAATTCACCTTGAATTATTTGGAAAATATTCAATATGATTTATAAATCATTTGAATTTGGTATTTGTTTTAATTCCAATGAAATTAAATATAGTTTTAATTCCATAAATTTTATTTGGAAGATTTCTTTGATCTTATTTAAGTTAATTAAATAACTTTGATTTCACTTGGGTGAATTCCAAATACCAAGATTTAATTAATCATTCTTATTAGAGATTTGTCTTTAATCAAAATAGAATTTGGTTAATGCCATTTTATTTTATTTGAAAATTCTTTATCCATTATTTTATTTGGATTTGGATTATATTTATTCCATTTGCTTATGGATTAGGTCAAGATTTAATTTGGCCTTTAAATATTCCTCATTAATATTTCTTTCTCTATCTTATAAAATCCATAACTTTTTATTTATAGATCCAAAGTTGGTGATTCCAATTTATAAAATCTTATTTAATATTTATTTATCCTTTTAAATGTCCTTAGGATTATTTGTTCACCATTTGGTATGGAGTTTTAGATAAGGTGCTTTATTAGCATTGGAAATTCAATTTCCTGATCTTATTAAATTCATAAGATTTTACTTATGCCTCCAAATTAAGTGAAACCAATTTCTATTTTCTTATAATATTTCTATTTGTCATTCTTGATCATTTATAAATGTTTGTTGACAAAATTTTATATGGATCAAAACCATGGCTTAGAGATAACTTGGAAATGATTTTATTCCATTAGAGTTTTAGGGTTTTGGTTTATTTCTCAAGTGTTTAAATTCCCAGATGCAATTATGAAGAATGCATTTCACTTGATTTGAATTTAGTTAGATTCAAACATTAACCAAAGTTTGTTCAAGATGGGATTTTAAGTTTCCACTTAGAAACAAAATTTTCTTTTCACCCTAATTTTCAACAATTATTTATTTTGTTTATTTATTTATTTTTCACATTACAAGATTTGGAAAATATTGGGATGTGACAAGTACCTCTTCTTGTAGCGGATGGTAAAATAGGGAACTTTCTATCACGAGACTTCCCCATGATGAAAGGAGTAGCAGTGAACAATAATAGATCCAAGTGAACTTACAAATAAAGCTATGCTCCCCGGCAACAACGCCAAAAAATAGTCTTGATGACCCACAAGTATAGGGGATCACAATAGTCTTCGCGGGTAGTATTAACCAATTTATTGATTCGACACAAGGAGAGCCAAAGAATACGTGCAAGCCTTAACAACTGAGTTGTCAGTTCAGCTGCACCTGGAAATAGTTCTTGCTCACAGAAGTTTATCAGTAGCATTAGTTTGGTAGTAGCAATAGCAAAACAGGAGCAATAGTAACAATAACGGTAACAGTGGGATTCGTGTGCGATAGGCATAGGAATGGATGGACGGGCGTTGCATGAACGAGTCTAAACATGTAACTTCAAGATCTAGGGAATTGTAGATAAATGATAACAAGCATCCAAGTACTAAACAATCCTAAGCATGTGCTCCAAATATAGTCATATGTGCTCGCAATGAGAACTTGCACAACATCTTCTGTCCATCCAGCCCGTGGCAGCGGGGCCTCTAGGGAACTACTGGCAATTAAGGTGCTCCTTTTAATAGAGCACTGGAGCAAAGAATTAACACTCTGTGAACACATGTGATCCTCACACCACAGCCATCCCCTCCGGTTGTCCCAATTATTGTCACTTTGGGGCCTTGGGATCCAGACAATGATATGTATACACAACTTGCAGATACGTTCATAAACAATACTATCATAATGATTCAATAATAATTTCAGATCTGAGATCATGGCACTCGGGCCCTAGTGACAAGCATTAAGCACAACAAGTTGCAACAAAGTCAAATAGCACTAATAGAGATACTAGGCACTATGCCCTAACAATATTATTCGATTACATGATAGAACTCATCCAATCCCTACCATCCTCTGTAGGGTTCGCAGCATAGAAAACAAAAAAAATCCTACGATGTGAACTATATACCAAGATCTATCTACTAGATACAAACAACGGGCGGATGTATATCCATAGAGAACATACCCTTGAAGACCGACAAAGCTTAACGAGTTCAACTCGTGGTTGATGTAGACGATCTCTTGCCGATCTCAAGATCGAGAGGAAGTACTAGCGCCGCAAATCAGCAGCGCATCCGTGCTCGCACACACGTTCGAGTCACCGAGAAACCTCCGCCTCCTCGCTCCAACGATGCAGCGGAAGCACAACTCTTTCTTGTGGAATAGCCACCGGGAACATGTATCTCGCTAGTCCGAGACCATGGGGGATAAATTCTAGAGGGGGAGAGAGATCCTTCACGAGGAGGTGTGTGAGACAAGTGAGGAGGGGGGCTCCTTTTATAGGAGGAGGGGGGGCACCCAAGGGGGTGGCCGCCGGCCATGGGGGCTGCCCCCTCCCCTCCTTCATTCATGTGGGTGGACACTCCACTCACAAAATGCCCTTTAAATTCCCTCCACTCAAAAGTCCACTCAAATTCCCATTAAATTTCCACCAAATTTAATGCAAACTCTCATCAAATAAAACTCTTTTATTTTATTCAGAATTTTGTCAATTACTTTAATGACAAACATTCACAAATAACCCCTTGCTAGAATTCTATTTCACATGCATAACCACTTTATGCAATTTCACCCGAAAACCTGTTTCGGTATCTAGTGAAATAAATGCCTGCGCTTGTTCATTCTTTCGGCATGAAATATTTGCTCCAATTGGATGTCGGTGTCTCTTAAGTGTGTCACCCTACGGTTCATGAATAATGCGGACATGATCGAGACCCCTCTCAGATCAATAATCAGAAGCGGGATCTGGAGACCCATACTGACTCCCACACATTCAACGATGACTTTCTTGTGATCGTCGGAACCTTTTATGCTAGTATCTTAATCCCTTTGTTTCACGATATATTACATGTCCAAGATTCGATCATCGGTATCTCCATACCTAGTTTGATCTCGTTACCGACATGCACTCTTTTCTTGTTCCTGTGATATAACATTCTAGTGATCAAATCACTTGCTTGCAAGGTAATCAATGTGATATCACCGAGAGGGCCCAGAGTATATCTATCCGTCATCGGGATGAACAAATTCCACTCTCGATCCATGAGCCTCAACATAACACTTTATTAGTTCTGAGTCCATCTTTATAATCACCCTGTTACGGTGTGACGTTTGATGTTATCAAGAAACTCTTCCGGTGTTAGTGATTGACATGATCTCATGGTCTAAGGATTAGGATCACTTCGTAAGTTGTTATAGCAATATAAACTCAATGACTTTGATCGTAATGCTATACTTCGGATGAATGTTCATCACACCATTACACTAATGTTGTGATCCCGTTATTAACAACATCCAATGTCCATGATCAGGAAACCTTGATCATCTTGTTAATCAACGAGCTAGTTTATGAGAGAGGCATAACTAGGAACTTTCTGTTTGTTTATTAAACACACATGTATTAACGTTTCCGTATTAATACAATTATAGCATGCAAAATAAACATCTATCATATACTTGGAATACACATAATAAACACTTTATTATTGCCTCTCAGGGCATATTCCCTTCAGTCTCCCACTTGCACTAGAGACAATAATCTAGTTACATAGTGATAAATCTAACACCCATTGAGTTCTGGTGTTGATCATGTTTTGCTCTAGGGGGAGTTTTAGTCAACGGATCTGCTACATTGAGATCCGTATGTACTTTACAAATCTTTATATCTCCATCCTTGACATGCTCGCGGATGGAGTGAAATCGGCGCTTAATATGCTTGGAATGCTTGTGAGACCTTGGCTCTTGGCATTGGCAATGGCACCATTGTTGTCACAATAGATCACCATTGGGTCCAACGCGTTTGCCACCACTCCTAGTTCGGATATGAACTCCTTCATCCAAACTGCTTCCTGAGCCGCTTCTGAAGCAGCAACATATTCGGCCTCCGTTGTTGATCCCGCTACCACAGGTTGTTTGGAGATCCTCCAACTAACCGCTCCGCCATTCATGAGAAATAAATATCCGGATTGAGACTTAGAGTCATCCGTATCGGTGTCAAAGCTAGCGTCGACATAACACTTGGCGACGAGCTCTTCTTCACCTCCGTATACAAGAAACATATCCTTAGTTCTTCGTAAGTACTTAAGGATATTCTTGACCGCTATCCAGTGTTCCGAACCTGGATCCGATTGGTACCTACTAGTCAAACTAATAGCATGTGCCACATCCGGTCTTGTACATAGCATGGCGTACATTATAGAGCCTATGGCTGAAGCATAGGGGACTTTGTCCATTATCTCTCTTTCTTCCGCCGAAGCCGGACTTTGAGTCTTACTCAATGTCTTGCCTTGCAACATAGGTAAGAACCCCTTCTTACTTCCGTCCATTTTAAACTTCTTTAAAATCTTATCAAGGTATGTACTTTGATAGCCCTATTAGGCGCCTAGATCTATATCTATAGATATTTATGCCTAATATGTATGACGCTTCACCTAGGTCCTTCATTGAAAATTTGCTATTTAGATAACTTTTAACACTGTTTAAAAGATCTATATCATTTCCGATCAATAATATGTCATCCACATATAATATCAGAAATGTCACATTGCTCCCACTCACTTTCTTGTAAATACAAGCTTCTCCATAAGTTTGGACAAATCCAAACTCTTTGATCACCTCATCAAAGCGGAGATTCCAACTTCGTGATGCTTGCTTCAATCCATAGATGGATCGCTGAAGCTTGCACACCTTGTTAGCATCCTTAGGATCGACAAAACCCTTTGGTTGTATCATATACAACTCTTATTCAATATTACCATTGAGAAACGCGGTTTTGACATCCATCTGCCATATCTCATAATCGAAATATGCAGCAATTGCTAACATAATCCTAACAGACTTTAGCATCGCTACGGGAGAGAAAGTCTCATCGTAGTCAACTCCTTGAATTTGTCGAAACCCCTTTGCGACAAGTCGAGCTTTATAGACGGTCATATTACCATAAGCATCAGTTTTCCTTTTGAAAATCCATTTGTTCTCCACGGCCTTTCGGTCGTGAGGTAATTCCACCAAGTTCCAAACTTGATTTTCATACATGGATTCCATCTCGGATTTCATGGCTTCTAACCATTTGTTGGAATCCGGGCTCATCATCGCTTCTTCATACGTCGCAGGGTCATCATTTTCAGCAACCATGAAATTCATGACAGGATTTCCGTACAGCTCGGGAGCTGCACGCGTCCTGTTTGACCTGCAAGGTTTGGTAGTACTCTCTTACGGAGTTTCATGATCATTATCATTAGTTCCCTCTTCAACTGGTGGAGCCAACTCCGGAACAACTTCCGGCGCTGCGCTACTCACCATACTTCGAAGAGAAGGTTCCACAACCTCTTCGAGTTCTACCTTCCGACTACTCACACCTTTCGCGAGAAACTCTTTCTCTAGAAAGGATCCATTCTTGGCAACAAAAACCTTACCCTCGGATCTGTGATAGAAGGAATACCCAATAGTTTCTTTAGGGTATCCTATGAAGATGCATTTTTTCGCTTTGGGTTCGAGTTTATCCGGTTGAAGTTTCTTCACATAAACATCGCATCCCCAAACTTTAAGAAATGACAGCTTAGGTTTGTTTCCAAACCACAATTCATACGGTGTCTTTTCAACGGATTTAGATGGTGCCCGATTTAAAGTGAATGCAGCAGTTTCTAGTGCATAACCCCAAAATGACAACGGCAAGTCCGTCAGAGACATCATAGATCGAACCATATCTAATAAAGTACGATTACGACGTTCCGACACACCATTTCATTGTGGTGTTCGGCAGGTGTGAGTTGTGAAACAATTCCACACTCTTTCATGTGAGTGCTAAACTCGTAACTTAGATACTCACCTCCACGGTCGGACCGTAGAAATTTGATCTTTCTATTACGATGATTTTCCACTTCATTCGAAATTCCTTGAACTTTTCAAAGGTTTCGACTTGTGTTTCATCAAGTAGATATAACCGTATCTACTCAAATCATCCGTGAAAGTAACAAAATAACGATATCCACCTCGGCAAACACACTCATTGGACCACATACATCGGAATGTATGATTTCCAATAAATCATCGCCGTTCCATTGAACCGAAAGCGGCGTTCTAGTCATCTTGCCCATAAGGCATGGCTCACATGTATCAAATGATTCATAATCAAGTGATTCCAAAAGTCCATCCGAATGGAGCTTCTTCATCGTTTAACGCCAATATGACCTAGACGGCGTTACCACATATGCGGATATATCATCATTAAGTTTAATCCTGTTAGCATCAACATTATGAATATGTGTAACATTATCATCGAGATCTAATAGAAATAAATCATTCATCATCGGTGCATGACCATAAAAGATTTCATTCATATAAATGGAACAACCATTGTTCTCGGATTTAAATGAATAACCACTTCGCATCAAACACGATCCAGATACAATGTTCATGCTCGGTCAGCACCGGATAACATTTATTCAAGTTTATAACTAATCCCGGCAAGTGGAGAGGCAGCGTTAAACGGTGATCACATCAACGCTTGATCCATTGCCGACACGCATCTTGACCTCACCCTTGCTAGCGGTCGCTTGTTCGCGACCACGATTCGAGTTACAAATATTAGC
The DNA here is from genome assembly GCA_030063025.1 of Avena longiglumis. Taxonomy (NCBI): domain Eukaryota; kingdom Viridiplantae; phylum Streptophyta; class Magnoliopsida; order Poales; family Poaceae; genus Avena; species Avena longiglumis. The sequence continues at coordinate 476,916,709 of CP125977.1, forward strand.
AAGCAATGTATCAAATACCCAGTGCTCTGCGAGCACTAGTCAAGTACACATCAATAACATGTATATCATATATACCTTTGTTTGCCTTGCCGGCCTTCTTGTCCGCCAGATACTTGGGGCGATTCGCCCGATGGCGTCCCCTTACAATAGTAGCACTCGAATCGACTTAGGTCCAACTCGGGGTTTCTTTTCGGTAGCGGGCTTGCCGCCCTTACTTCCCTTCCGTTTTCCCTTCTTATCTTTCTTGAAACCAGTGTTCCTATTGATCATTAACACTTGATGTTCCTTTTTGATCTCCACTTCTGCAGTTTTAAGCATTGACAGAAGCTCGGGGAGAGACTTCTTCATGCCTTGCATATTATAGTTCATCGCGAAGCTCTCATAGCTAGGTGGCAGAGACTGCAGAACACGATGGATGCCTAAGTCAATGGGAATCGATATTCCCAAGGACACAAGCTTATCGGCGTAACCCGACATCTTGAGTACATGCTCACTAACGGAGCGGTGCCCTTCCATCATGCAGCTAAAGAACTTTTCTGAAGCGTTGTAGCTCTCTACAACAGCATGTGTGTCGAAAATCATTTTGAACTCACCCATTGTATCAAATGCATTGCCGTTTTCGAAACGCTTTCGAAGTTCCGGCTCTAGCCCATACAATATGCCGCAATGAACTAAGTTGTGGTCCTCCTGACGAGTCTGATAGACATTCTTCTCCTCGTCAGGGGCATCATCTAAAGGTGGGGGGCCTAACGGTGCTTCTAGCACATATTGCTTTTGTGCAGCAGAGAGGAGAATCCTCAAATTCATGGCCCATTCGGTAAAGTTGCTACCGTTCGTTGCTAGTTTCTCTTTCTCCATGAACACATTGAAATTAAAAGCAGGTGGTGCCATCTACAACAGAATTTGTAAAGTTTAGACTAAGTGTATGATAGATGGAGTTCAACTAATCTATATTACGAATGAACTCCCACTCAAAAACGACATCCCTCGTGCCTTTTTGGTGATTACATGAACCAAATCCACTACACCAAGTCCGATCATCACGTGAGTCGGTATAGCTTCAAAGGCAAGCATCAAATGGGCATCATATCAACTATATGACTCATGCTTAACCTTTCGGTCCGTGTTCCGAGGCCATGTATGTACATGCTAGGCTCGCCAAGTTAGAACCTTAGTATTCGCGTGTGTAACTGTTTTACACCCGAAATATGGTCGTGGATCCAAGAACACCCGATCATCACGTGATGTCTTGGAGCGACGAAAACATAATCGGTGCATACTAAAGGAAGAACACATTCTTATCTTGATATTTAAATGAGGGATCATCTTATTATGCTAACAAAGCGCTAAACAAGCAATATAAGATGCTATCAAACATCATATGTTTATTAGTGAAATGATATGGTTCCCGCAGATGATATCTATCATGTGCATCGTGGTATGATCACTATCATACCTATATGTGTAAATCCAAGGTCTATGGATTTTACGCTATGTGTGTTAAGAGTATCATCTCATACTTCTACTTACAACACTACCATATCATAACACTAGCCCAGAACAATCTAAACTAGACGCCTCTAATTTATCCATTGCAAGTTTTACGTGGCTTAGGGCTTTCGAGATAGAACCGTTCTTACCTCGAACATGAACCACAACAAGGATAATCAAATTGTTGACAACTCGCTTGCAAAATAGATATTGACTATAGTAGGAGAGACAGAATCCCGCTAGCCACTTATGCAAACTAGTTGCATGTCAAGCGTGGAACAGGTCTCATGTGCGAGGACATGTAAAGTTTGTCCGGACCGCTTCATCCCACTATGCCACCAATATCCAAAATTACAACAAAGGAGCAACAACATGATCATCATCGCCCACATACTCATATGTGTACTACCCGTGTAAAGTATCTACGCATAGATCCGGCTCTGATACCACTGTAGGGTTCGCAGCATAGAAAACAAAAAATTTCCTACGATGTGAACTATATACCAAGATCTATCTACTAGATACAAACAACGAGCGGATGTATATCCGTAGAGAACATACCCTTGAAGACCGACAAATCTTAACGAGTTCAACTCGTGGTTGATGTAGACGATCTCTTGCAGATCTCAAGATCGAGAGGAAGTCCTAGCGCCGCAAATCAGCAGCGCATCCGTGCTCGTACACACGTTCGAGGCACCGAGCAACCTCCGCCTCCTCGCTCCAGCGATGCAGCGGAAGCACAAATATTTCTTGCCGAATAGCCACCGGGAACATGTATCTCGCTAGTCCGAGACCATGGGGGATAAATTCTAGAGGGGAAGAGAGATCCTTCACGAGGAGGTGTGTGAGACAAGTGAGGAGGGGGGCTCCTTTTATAGGAGGAGGGGGGGCACCCAAGGGGGTGGCCGCCGGCCATGGGGGCTGCCCCCTCCCCTCCTTCATTATGTGGGTGGACACTCCACTCAAAAAATGCCCTTTAAATTCCCTCCACTCAAAAGTCCACTCAAATTCCCATTAAATTTCCACCAAATTTAATGCAAACTCTCATTAAATAAAACTCTTTTATTTAATCAGAATTTTGTCAATTACTTTAATGACAAACATTCACAAATAACCCCTTGCTAGAATTCTATTTCACATGCATAACCACTTTATGCAATTTCACCCGAAAACCTGTTTCGGTATCTAGTGAAATAAATTCCTGCGCTTGTTTATTCTTTCGGCATGAAACATTTGCTCCAATTGGATGTCGGTGTCTCTTAAGTGTGTCACCCTACGGTTCGTGAATAATGCGGACATGATCGAGACCCCTCTCGGATCAATAATCAGAAGCGGGATCTGGAGACCCATACTGACTCCCACACATTCAACGATGACTTTCTTGTGATCGTCGGAACCTTTTACGCTAGTATCTGTAACACCCTCAGAATCGGCCCTATGCAAGTTTTAGCGATTCCCGCCAAAACCGCATAGAAACGATTCAAAGGTGCCCACCAGGCACTTGCGTGCGGGTGGAAAACAAAGTAATACCATTACACAACAGTCCTCGATGGGACCCACATAACAGATATATATACAACACGACTCCATGAGTCAAGAATACAGATATATAGAACAAAGATCCAAATCACCTTGAAAACGATAGAGCGTCCAACTACGGACAAGATGCAAATGGGGCTAAGAGCCCTGAAGAATAACCAATGGCGTCCATAACCCTGCCTAGGCCAAGCCGGAAGGGTAACCCTGCTAATGACGTCGATCTCAAAACCTGCTTAAACAAAAGGGGTGCCGACAAAGGGCAAAGGAAAAAGAGAGAGCGGTCGATCGAGGCGATTGACGGCGAGGCTAGAATTCGGCGGTCCTCGCCTACATAGGTATAGTGGACTGAAGCGGCAGCGCAGCATGCACTAAACAACCTATAGAGACTCGATATAACTGGCGGCTATCAGAGAGGGGTAAGAAAGACCTATTCGGTACCAATCTGATACTACCACCAAACATACCCATCCTGGTATTTCCCCCTCGAGACCAAACGAGGAAGTCAACCGAGGAACTCACACAGTTGGCAGTTTTATTTATTCAGTTATCGTTGCAGCAATTACTAGTCAGGTGTATATAGTCGTCCTGATATAATAAGCAGTGGGCACTTTTAGTTAACCATTCCGTTGTAGTTGCGACACTTACTAGTCAGATACAATTAGCATGAGATATCCTAAAACCCAGCAGTTGTTGGTACTTTTATTTAGCCATTCCGTTATAGTTGCAATACTTACTAGTCAGATACAATGGTAGCAAGCGTCAACCCAAACAAGCAATTGTTGGCAATTTTATTTAGCCATTCCATTATAGTGAAGCTGATTACTAGTCATTATAAAGTCAAATTTATAGCACTACTTTAGTTATAGTTGTCTATGATCGAGATACTGTGCTCCAAGTCGTCCATAACCGCGGACACGGCTTTCAGAAAGTTTTACCCTGCAGGGGTGCACAAATAGCAACACACACTCGATCAACCTCGGAAAAACCAAATCAAAACCCAACGAGGCATTCACGACAAAGCAATCACAAGATTCAGAAATATTTCAGGGGGCCACCCCATTAAGCTACCATAGCGAAGTTAGATGACTCAAACGGACTCAAGGTTTGCGTCAATGGCTGTAAACGGAACCCGAAAATGTGGTGGCTTGTCGATACAAAACACTCCGCTTCCTAAACAGTGCAGTGCGAGACATCGCACAATTTAAATTAAGCGATAAAGCATGGCATAAGTACAGGATAGTAAATAAAACCTCAAACTAGTTTGTGGCCCCAAGAAATAAGAATGAATCAAGCTCGCTCGGGGGTCCCATAATCCTCCCGGATGTGGATAGCGCGAATATTCAAGGAACAGGTATCAAGTACTCGGGGTCCTACGGGACACAAGTGGACGGTTAAAAACCAAATAACATCTATTGCCCACCTGTGCCTCTGCATTTACCTACTTCAATTTTAGTTATTAAACAATAATTGAAGTTATGATCATATCCAACAATAAACATGCGGCAATACTCCAACAACTGTGGTACTTGACGACACACAACGGCACTTGAGCAAGCGACTACGACGCGCGGTCCAACTATCTACCAAAACAACAGGTAATAGGATGTGTCCAAGGTAATATAAGGCTGCAAGGGATATCACGGGTACGAAAACTAGAGCAACGCAACACAGATAGCAATAGATCAACAGGAGGGAAATAAATACTATAAAAGTAAGATAGGTAGAAAGGGGAAGGTGCTCGCCTAAAAACATTGCCGAAGGTTCATCCAAAGGTCGGGTCGACACTCGCATCAACTCATCGGCCTAATCCGCGTAGAAGCAAAACACTAGAAGAAACAACGGATGCACTATTTAATACTACGGCAAAAGATCAGGCAGGATGCATGTATGATGTATGGCATGGCAAGGATGCGATGCAATTAGGAAATATTAAGCAGAACCGGGGGTCCCGACAATTATTTAGAAGATTCATGTTGTTTAACTACCCCGCAATTTAATTGTTGTCTTAACATGGCAAAAGATAGCACCGGTTCGCTACACAAATTTAAATGGGACCAATATACGACTAGATTTGCCCGCATATGGCCTCCATATCTAATTATAAGGTGAATCGGCATAAGGCCCCCAAACCCACATGATATGACGCGAGCATGACAATTAAATATGCAGCAGTTTATATAGTTGGCAATTTATAAAATAGGGGCTCGGAAAAGGTCACACATTGGGGTTTGCCGATCTTGGGAGAGGGGTTCGATGGGGTTCAGGCTTGGTCTTCGGATCCGCCGGATCGAGGCGTCGAATTCCGGGAAGGAGATCTTGGGGTACCATCCTGATCATCGATGGCGAATTTGGGGCTCGTCACCGAGGTCTTCAGGGTTCCATGTCGGAGTACTTGGGTTCCAACTTTGACGGTTGGCGAAGGACATGAAACGGAGTCGGTTCCACGAGCTCCGGGCAGAAGATCTTGTCGTTCCAAGAAGGAGAACTCGAGCCACTAAGTAGATCTTTCGCGTCCGAGGGGGAACTTGAAGTCCGTGACGGGCTTTTTGGAATCCCTGGGCTCACCTTCACACGTTAGTTGCCTTCGTCAATGAGCATGGTCCAAACGCAGAACAACAAGGGCCACTTTGATGCACATGTACCTACACAGTGACAAGGAGCTTCACGAGTTGTGTCCTAGCACTGAAACAGAAGGATACCAAAACGTCTCCTCCTGCACAGAGATGGTCATGGGCGTGTGCACGTAGGAGGTCGCGGCGGAGCGAGGTGACAGCGACGGAGGCGCAGGAGAGGCAGACGGTGGCGCAGGACCCTGGACGGAGGCGGGGAGGAGGTTGCGGCCTTGGGCGGTCTTGGAGAAGGCGGGAGGTGGCGGCGAGAGGAAAGGTGGCGGCGACGAGGCGCAGGGCGGCGTCAGGGTGAGGACGGCCGGCGGAAGCTTGAGGCGCCGCGGCGTCTGGAGATGCAGAGCACGGCGGCGCTTGGAGGCAAGCTGCGGAAGGCGATGGTCGACGGAGGCGCAGCGGATGCAGATGTGGGCGGCGCTCGACGGGGACGGGGAGGCCAAGTCGAGGACGACGGGGAGGTCGAGCAGCGGCGAGGTGGGGGCCCGCGATGACGCGGTGGGGGCGGTGGTGGAGCTCCGGGCGGCAGGGCTCTGGGAGGAGGCGGCGGATGCGGCGGTCGAGGGGGGCGAGCACCGCAGCAGCGGGCGAGCGCTGCGAGGCGGAAGGAGCGAGGCGGCGGAGAGAGGAGCAGGGTCGGGGTCGAGGGGAAAAGCGTCGGGGGAGAGGTTGCGGGAGAGGTGGGCGAGCGTGAGGCGAGGAGGAGCATGCCGGCGAGCTCGGCCAGGGTGGAGGCGAGGAGGATGGCGGAGGGGTCCGGTGGCGCTGATTGCAGGGAGGGGAAGAGAGGTCACAGGGGGCCCGCGAGGCATGGGCAGAGGGAGGAGGAAGGTGCGGGAGGAGAGAGGAGAGCGGGCCTGCATGGTGGGGCCAGGGGCGCCAGGGGTGGAAGCGAACGGGTGGGGCCAGCTCGGTGGGGTGGTGTTGACCGGGTGAGAGAGGTGGGGGTAGGCGAGGTGGCAGCGGGTGATTGGGTGGGGTTTGGACAGGGGTGATGTGGCGTGATAGGATAGGTTGGGGTGAGGTGGAGGGGTTTGGGTAGACTAGGATTGGGTAGGAAAAGGTGTAGATATTTTAGAGTTTAGTTGGGCCGGGTCGTAGACTGCTGGCTTGTCGGGCTTTTGGCCTGGCAGGCTGGCGGTCTCCCCGACAAAAATATTTTTATTATCTTTGTAAAATAAGACATTTTAAAACATAGTTTTAGATAAATACTAGATCTAGAAAAGACCGAGGTTTTACATTTGAAATGAAGATGGGGAAAAATCTAGAAAACAAAGAAGGGCTTTTCGAAAATAGTTTTAGTTAAAACATGCATACAGATATCATGATGATGCAATGCACGAAAACAACGCGATTTTCTAGTACTGGTTTTGCGGGGCGCCACAGTATCTTAATCCCTTTGTTTCACGATATATTACATGTCCGATATTCGATCATCGGTATCTCCATACCTAGTTTGATCTCGTTACCGACATGCACTCTTTTCTCGTTCCTGTGATATAACATTCTAGTGATCAAATCACTTGCTTGCAAGCTAATCAATGTGATATAACCGAGAGGGCCCAGAGTATATCTATCCGTCATCGGGATGAACAAATTCCACTCTCGATCCATGAGCCTCAACATAACACTTTATTAGTTCTGAATCCATCTTTATAATCACCCTGTTACGGTGTGACGTTTGATGTTATCAAGAAACTCTTCCGGTGTTAGTGATTGACATGATCTCATGGTCTAAGGATTAGGATCACTTCGTAAGTTGTTATAGAAATATAAACTCAATGACTTTGATCGTAATGCTATACTTCGGATGAATGTTCATCACACCATTACACTAATGTTGTGATCCCGTTATTAACAACATCCAATGTCCATGATCAGGAAACCTTGATCATCTTGTTAATCAACGAGCTAGTTTATGAGAGAGGCATAACTAGGAACTTTCTGTTTGTTTATTAAACACACATGTATTAACGTTTCCGTATTAATACAATTATAGCATGCAAAATAAACATTTATCATATACTTGGAATACACATAATAAACACTTTATTATTGCCTCTCAGGGCATATTCCCTTCATCCTCAAGCCTACAGCGGAGGATTACTCACTCATGGATGAGGGAAACATCATAGGTTGATGGAGATGCGTTGGTGATGACGATGGCGATGATCCTCTCCAAATTCCCCGTCCAATAGTGCGAGCGGAGTTTGGATCAATCTTGATTCTTTGGTGGCGGGCGGAACTCTTTCTAGAAAACTATCGAACCCCCCTCGGTTTTTAGGTCGAAAAGCAACTTATAGGCGCGGAGGGAGGCCGAGGGGGTGCCTGGAGTGGCTGCACCCCCCTCCAGGCGCGACTAGTGGTGGGCCCGCGCCTGGCATGGGTGTGGGCCCCCCAGGCCCCCTCTCTTTCTCGTCTTCTGGCTCCGTGGATCTTCTGGTGAAATAAAAAATTTGGCACATTTTCCGGGATTTTTCCTGATAGTTCATTTTATGCACAAAAACAAGACACCCAGGTAATTCTGCTGAAAATAGCGTCAATCCGTGTTAGTTGTATCCAAATCACACAAGTTTAGAGAAGAAACAATATCAAAGTGTTCGAGAAAGTAGATACGTTTTGGACGTATCAACAACTAACACGGACTGACATTGTTTTTAGCAGAATTACCTTCGTGTCTAGTTTTTGTGCAGAAGATAAACTATCAGGAAAAATCCCGAAAAATATGCCAAAATCAGATTTCACCATAAGACTCACGGAGCCTGAAGACAAGACGGAGTGGGGCTCCGAGGGGCCCACACCCCCTGGTCGGGCTTGGGAGGGGTATGGCCGCCTCGGGCACCCCCTCGGCCTCCCTCTTTCCCTATAAGATGCCTCTTGACCTAAAAACTGAGGGGGGGTCGATGTTTTTCCAAAAGGAGTTCCGCTACGTCGCCACCACCAGAAACCACGATTCAGAACCAAAAACTCCGTTCTGGCACCCTGCTGGGACGGAGAATTTGGAGAGGATCATCGACATCATCATCACTGACGCCTCCCCATCAATCATCCATGTTTCCCCCATCCATTGGTGAGTAATACCCCGCTGTAGGCTATGGGGATGGTAGGGATTGGATGAGTTTTATCATGTAATCGAATAAGATTGTTAGGGCATGGTGCCTAGTATCTCTATTAGTGCTATTTGACTTTGTTGCAACTTGTAGTGCTTAATGCTTGTCACTAGGGCCCGAGTGCCATGATCTCAGATCTAAACTTATTATTGATTCAGGATGATAGTATTGTTTGTGATCTTATCTGCAAGTTGTATACACATATCATTGTCCGGATCCAAAGGCCCCGAAGTGACAAAAACTGGGACAGCCGGAGGGGATGGCTGTGATGTGAGGATCACGTGTGTTCATGGAGTGTTAATGCTTTGCTTCGGTGCTCTATTAAAAGGAGTACCTTAATTGCCAATAGATTCCCTTGAGGCCCCTGATACGTCCAAAACATATCTACTTTCCCGAACACTTTTGCTATGGTTTCTCCTCTAAACTTGTGTGATTTGGATACAACTAACACGGACTGACGCTGTTTTCAGCAGAATTACCTTGGTGTCTAGTTTTTGTGCAGAAAATCAACTATCAGGAAAAATCCCAGAAAATATGCCAAAAATCCTATTTCACTAGAAGACTCATGGATCCAGAACACGAGACAGAGTAGGGGCCTGAGGGGCCCGCACCCCCTGCTGCACGGGCCAGGCCTGGCCGCGCCTGGAGGGGGTGTGGCCGCCTCAGACACCCCATCGGCCTCCCTCTTCGCCTATAAGTTGACTTCTGACCTAAAAACTCAAGGGGGTTTCGACGTTTTTCCAGAAAGAGTTCAGCTGCGCCGCCACCACCAGAAACCGCGATTCGAAACCAGAAACTCCGTTCTGGCACCTGCCGGGACGGGGAATTTGGAGAGGATCATCGCCATCATCAGCACCGACGCCTCTCCATCAACCATCCATGTTTCCCCCATCCATGAGTGAGTAATCCCCCATTGTAGTCTATGGGGATGGTAGGGATTGGATGATTTCTATCATGTAATCGAATAAGATTGTTAGGGCATGGTGCCTAGTATCTCTATTAGTATTATTTGACTTTCTTGCAACTTGTTGTGCTTAATGCTTGTAAATAGGTCCCGAGTGCCATGATCTCAGATCTGAACTTATTATTGATTCATGATGATAGTATTGTTTGTGATCTTATCTGCAAGTTGTGTACACATATCATTGTTTGGATCCAAAGGCCCCGAAGTGACAGAATTGGGACAGCCGGAGGGGATGGCTGTGATGTGAGGATCACATGTGTTCATGGAGTGTTAATGCTTTGCTCCGGTGCTCTATTAAAAGGAGTACCTTAATTTCCAGTAGTTCCCTTGACGCCCCGCTGCAACGGGCTGGCAGGACAAAAGATGTTGTGCAAGTTCTTATTGCAAGCACGTATGACTATATATGGAGCACATGCCTATGATTGTTTAGTACTTGGATGATTTATCTTATTATCTGCAATTGCCCTAGATCTTGAAGTTACATGTTTATACTTGTCCATGCAACGCCCGTCCATCCATCCCTATGCCTACCGCACTCATATCCTACTGTTTGCTACTACTGTTACTATTGCTCTTGTTTTACTGCTGCTGTTACTTTGCTATTGCTATTACAAAACTGTTGCTACTGATAAACCACTGTGAGCAAGACTATTTCCAGGTGCAGCTGAATTGACAACTCATTTGTTAAGGCTTATAAGTATTCTTTGGCTCCCCTTATGTCAAATCAATAAATTGGGTAATACTACCCTCGAAGACTGTTGTGATCCCCTATACTTGTGGGTCATCAAGACTATTTTCTAGCGCCATTGCCGGGGAGCATAGCTTTATTTGTAAGTTCACTTGGATCTATTATTATTCACTGCTATTCCTTTCATCATGGGGAAGTCTCATGATGGAAAGTTCCCCATTTTACCATCCACTACAAGAAGAGATACTGTCCTAAACACCTCTGTTGCTCTTGATTCGCCGTATGTTATAAGTAAGCTTGTCACACCACCATCACATACACATGCTACACACACTGCTACTACTGCTAAATCTGAAATTGCTTCTGATACTCATGATGTTACTTCTACTATGCTTGATGCAAGTGGTTCATTGGGTCCTTTCATGGATGCTACTATTGCTAGAACTATTTTGGGAAACACTAAAAATCCTAGTGAAGGCACTATTACACCTGTTAGCTCACCTGAGTCTAGAGAGAGATATGATATTAGTTATGGTTACATTGAAATGACTGATGAATTTATTGAAGAGTACCAAAACACACATGGTGCTAGTTCTATTAGGAGTCTCCTTGTTGTGGATATACCAAATAGGTATACCTACGGTATAGTCTTATACCGGCAAGCCCGGGTGGCCCACAATTGGTGGTTAGGCCTATGGCATAACCGGGCGGCCCAGTTGCTGATAGACAAGACAGAGGTCTAGCAGGGATAAAGGAAGGCGACGTGCCACCGCCTAATAGGGAAGCCGACGCCTTAGAGGACACGAAGACTAGTTAGTGTTAGTCTAGGACTCTGTAACCGTATCCGGCTGGAACTCTCCATGTAACCCTAGGTCCTGGCGTCCTTATAAGCCGGCCTACGGGAGCCTTTAGGAGGAGTAGGATCTCGCCACCGTCGTGAGATCTGAACCTGGGTAAACTGTGTCAAGACGTCCCAGACGCTCTCTGTCTTCCCCCGCATCTCTAAACTCGTCGTTGGGATACCCCTATGGCGTACGTGTCGACAATATCACGACAATTGGCGCCCACTGTGGGGCAAGAGGCGCTTACAACACGGATTCGGGCGGGATCCCTCGCCGTCTTCGAAGGCGGACAAATCACATCTCCATTGACGCGCCGGCTTCAACATCGCTCTTTCTAGCGTGTGTTCAAGTTGGCAGCATCTCGGAGATCTACATCTATATCATCTTTGGAGGTGTTGGAATCTCCATCAACAAAAACTACGACGGTCCTGCTTAGGTTTTTCCTCGCCGACAGGATGATGGATCCGGCAGTGCGGCAACCTTCTATGTTGAAGCAACCTCCGACTTGACGATCAGCCGTATTGGTTTTTTGGTTTTCTTGCATGACCTCCGATGATTTGTATCGATCGTGAGTCACGAGACGGCCGACTAAACCAATCTCTACCTGCTGCAACGACCAGATTCGGCGGCTCTACACGTGGACCGGCGATGCAAATCGACCGCGGGTCTATCCCGGCAACGCCCCAGCAATTCAGCTACCGAAGGAATCAAGGCGGACAGACTTACGCTTACGCCAAAGCCAAATATGATTTGCTAATTACTACTAGTTATCAGCATTGTACATGCAAAGGCTCGTAAAGGAAAGTAAAACGATCACGCCGCTAGATTGTGGATTGAATATGCACGAGATTGTTCGTATCCTTTCTAGCCGAATTAATTTGTGCCAATCCTGCTAGTTGTTGCATGTCTACGTCTTGTCGGAGAGCTCAGGGCAGAACGCGTGTGCAGAACTTACCAAGGTCGCATCGCTGAGCTTTAGCGACATGCAGAGTTTTTTGCCGCCTTCGTTCCGTTTGGCTCTACGGTTTCCACTACGTCATCTTTGCATCCGCTACGTCTGGCTTCGTCGTCATCGCGTAATATACTTCGCCGTGATCGTAAACAACACCGATTCCGCTCAAACAACTAAGTCTCTATTTATATTTATATTTATTATTATTTATGATCATGAGATTAAAATTGGTTCACTCATATCCTGAGTCTTTTACCGCTTTCGTTTTGGTCATACCTTTTTTTCATGATTTGCCTTGCGCTTGTGAATATTAACTTTTTACTGGCTTGCCGTTTCAAGGTCCCAGTACCATGCAAAAAACCCGCCTTCGGGCGTTAGACTAAGTTTTCTGGATACACGTTTTCTCTTGTTTTTATGTGAATTTCGGAGTAGTGACTTTTCGGCACTCAAAGCCGGCGTTTTGGCCTTGGCTTTTGGACGGTGCCATTAGGCATCATCACCCAAGTACATGGTTCTGTGCTGCGAGTCTTCCGTCTCACGAAAGGTCAAGCATAAAAACCAAAATAATAGATAAGCCAACACTTTCTTAAACAAAAGTTTGCATAAACTGTTCAAATTAGTTGAGTTTTTTCCTCCTAAACATTTTTATGTGTTCAACTGCTGCATTGTTTTAGCTTTAAAGCATTTTTCAAAGGCCATGTTTGTTCAGCCTTACATTTGTTCGGTGGACACTATCAAAGGAACAATTTAATACAATTGTCTGTTTTATGTTTATGTCTCAGGTACATGACGCTTGGACATTGCCGTCTTCCTCGGACTAAGGTGTTTTGAGCCGTATTTTCACCAAGCTTGACATCTCGGGGGCTGCAATTGCAATTGTTGACCAAGACTTGAGCCGTGTTTGAGGATGTCGGATCGATGCTCGGGGCTTGACATCTCTAATTGAAGAGCTTTGTCCTGCCTTGCGTCCAAGCCAGAACAAACCTCGGGGGCTATAGTACGATGATCTCAAAGACATGGTTTAGTTCTCTTTGAGCATCAAGCCGGAGAATTCAAGTGAATTCCACCTTGACACTCGGGGGCTACACCGATGCTGAATTTTTTGTGAAGTTCTCTATGCAGAACCAAGCCGAAATTATTTCCTACTTGTCGCTCGAGGGCTACATTATTCACATTTTCTCTAAAGCTACTCTGAGACAACGATGTATGTTCTTTTGAAACACCGACTTGGCGCTCGAGGACTAAAATCGTTTGATGGACAACTATGTATGTTCTTTTGAGCATCGAGCCACCTTCGACGAAGCTGACTCAATGCTCGGGGGCTACATATGGTTATGTCAACAAAACTTTCAAGAGGATGAAGAATCCGGCTAGCGAAACCCGGGGGCTCGACATCAACTTTGCCTTAACGGAAGTTTCCTGGGTTACACGGCTCGATGGCCTGAACGTCCATGACTTGAGAGGCTCTAAGACCTTAATCGGCAAGCTCTTATGTTTGGGACATTGTTGGCTCTAAGTCGGCAGTTTGGCAGCCTTTACGACCGCGGCACGGTAGTCGTGATTTTTTCCGGCTTACATATCGTCCCACATGGATGATGATATTAAAGACGTTCCTAGAGCTTGGAAGAATCACTAACGATTTGTTAGAGAATTCTCCGCCTTTGATTCGTTCGCAGAAGCATACATGCAACTCTCTGGCTAGGCTTAGTCGGATGAGATTATGATATGGGAGCTCTCCAAGATTCTTCGCGAAGCACGCCTACCAGACGATGTGATACTTACGCTCAAAGCTAGACGGAGGAATGCGATGATCTTGAAGAACTCCGGGGGCTACTGTTGTGGATATACCAAATGGGTATACCTACGGCATAGTCTCATACCGGCAAGCCCGGGTGGCCCACAATTGGTGGTTAGGCCTATGGCATAACTGGGCGGCCCAGTTGCTGATAGACAAGACAGAGGTCTAGCATGGATAAAGGAAGGCGACGTGCCACCGCCTAAGATGGAAGCCGACGCCTTGGAGGACACGAAAACTAGTTAGTCTTAGTCTAGGACTCTGTAACCGTATCCGGCTGGGACCCCCCATGTAACCCTACGTCCTGGCGTCCTTATAAGTCGGCCTACGGGAGACTTTAGGGCATAATAACAAGTGCATAGCACTACTCGCACACAACGAACCCCCCAATCCTATAACTCGGCGTATTGCCATTATAGTAATTTATAGTAGGAGTATGATCTCGCCACCGTCGTGAGATCTGAACCTGGGTAAACTGTGTCAAGCCGTCCCGGACGCTCTCCGTCTTCCCCCCACATCTCTAAACTCGCCATTGGGATAACCCTATGGCGTACGTGTCGGCAATACCACGACACTCCTTGAGAGACGTACCATTATTTCTAAACTGCCTTCTGATGCTAAGTTTGCTACTTCTCCGATAGATATTAGCGATGAAGATTATGATTTATCTCCTAATTTATCCTATTTAGACATTGTTGAGAAAGAATCTTTTTATGGGACTGAGAATGAGAGTGTTGTGGCATATATGAATGAGCTTTCCACTCTGAGTGCCTTATTCTCTGATGATTTTAAAATGCGCAAGTACTTTGTTACTAAGATCTTCTCCTTTTCACTAAAAGGAGAAGCTAAAGCTTGGTTTAACAGATTACCTCCTGGATCCATTGATAGCCCTGATTGTTTTATTGCTTCTTTCTTCCAGAAATATTTTCCTCCTAGTGCTAGACATGCTGCTTTGCAGAAACTTTTTTATTTTAAATAGGGAGAGGAAGTGAAATTGCCTGAGTCATGGACAAGTTTATATGCCTTCATTCATGCACATCCTATATGTCCATTACCTAAAAATGAGCTTCTTGATATTTATTATAATGGACTAACTGATAATTCTAGGACATACCTAGATAGTTTTGCTGATTGTGTTTTCAGGAAAAGAACTCCTACAAATGTTGAAGAATTAATGACTAAAATAAGCAAGAATTATGATGATTGGACTTCAACTGAGCTAAATACACCTGAGCCTACTACTCCTAAACAAGTTGTGCCTGAACCAGTTCCAACACCAACACCAAAGAATATAGGAGTGATTGCATTAAATAATGAAGTAATGAAAGAAGCTAAGAAATGTCTTAAGGAGAAAGGTATTATAGCTAAAGATGTGAAGAATCTACCTCCTATAGAAGAATTATGTAAGACAATTCCCAACTCATCCACTATTGAGGTACACTCTCTCCAACACTTTGATGAAGGTGATATTCCCTATGGTAAACCTCCTGATCAATGCTTAGAGGAACTTGACATTTTTATTGTTAAACAAGGTAATTTTAATAAACAAATTCAGAATCATTTATTGGAAAACTCTAAAGCTATTAATGAGTTGAAAGATATTGTGGAAATAACTGCTAATGATGTTTAAATGGCTTGTAAACACTTCCAAATGGTTCAGACTCAAATTGATCAACTTGCTAAGGTACAAAAAGATTGCTAAGGTACAAAAAGATATGCTAGTTAATGCTTCTGGAGATAAACATGCTTATGGAATTAGAACTAGGAGTGGTACAACCACTCAAGATCCTTTATATCCTGAAGGACATCCTAAAATAATTGAGCAGGATTCTCAACAAGCTAAAAGTAGTGGTAGTCCTCATAAGATAAAGAAAAAGAAACACAAAATAGTTGAGGAACCACCTGAACCTGCTTTAGACCCTAATAGTATATCTGTCTCTGATGCTGAAACTGAGAGTGGTAATGATAAAAATGATGCTCCTAATAAGGAGGAAGTTGAGCAAGAACCTGAGAAGCACACTAAGAACACTAGGTATACTAAGGAAGATTTTATTGCTAGTAAACATGGTAGTGAGAGAGAACCTTGGGTGCAAAAACCTATGTCTTTTCCCAATAAGAAACACAAGTCAAAGGAGGAAGAACACTATAAAAAGTTTTGTGAGTGGATGAAACCTTTATTTTTGCAAATTCCTTTGACTGACGCTATTAAGTTGCCTTTTTATTCAAAGTATATGAAGGATATTGTCTCTAATAAAAGAAAGATTCCTAATGAGGAAATTTCTACTTTGCTTTCTAATTATTCCTTCAATCGTAAGGTTACAAAGAAACTTGGTGATCCAGGTATACCAACTATTCCTTGCTCTAATAAGAATAATTATGTTAGAACTGCTTTATGTGATTTGGGAGCTGGAGTTAGTGTTATGCCTTTTTCTATCTACAAGAGACTCCAGCTAGAAAAGTTGATACCAACCGATATATCTTTGCAAATGGCTGATAAGTCAACTACTATTCCTGTTGGTATATGTGAGGATCTTACTGTGCAAGTGGCTCATAATTTCTTGGTTTTAACTGATTTTGTTTTGCTTGAGATGCCTGAAGATGATAATATGTCTATTATTCTTGGGAGACCTTTTCTTAATACTGCAGGTGCTGTCATCAATTGTAATCAAGGAAAAGTAACTTTTTATATTAATGACAAAGAGCATATTGTCTGTTTTCCCAAGAGGATTGATAAGACCTATTGCCTGAATTCCATTGAAAATATTGAGAGCATCAAAGTTGGAGAAATATATTGTCCCATTCCACAAGAAAGTTTTGAAACTATTATGATTGGGACTATTGCTATCAAGTATGAGGTAACATAGTCATTTTGTGAAATGCAAAGTTCTTTTTCATATAAGATTGTTTTGGTAACAAGACTTGATCAACCTTGTTAACAAAGGGATTTTAATGAAAAAAAAATACTTTCATAATGGTTATACTTGCTCACTTTTCTTTTTCTCCTTTCCAGTCTTTGCTCTTGTTAGCTTTTGTTTTGCTAGTTTTTTGCTTGTTAGGGTGTCTTAGAACTTCTGTAGTTTTGGTTTTTGTTTGTTTTTGCTTCTTCTAAAAAATCTTTTTCTACAAGAAAATCAATTTTCATAACCTGAAAATTGGACAAAAATAAAGTTTCCCGAAAAATTCCAGAAAATTCATATTAAATTTTCCTCAAAAAAGGGGCAGACGGACACCTGGAGTGGCCTAGGGGGGCCCACCAGGCCAGCACACTCCCTAGTGGCACGGCCAGCCCTAGGGCGCGCCTAGCCTGGGTGGGGCCCACCTGTGGCCCTCCAAGTTGCCTCCTTCCAGCCACTTCTTTCTCTCTCCCGAAAAACACCGGAAAAATTTTTCAAGCTCGAGTTCCTTGTAAGATCCCACCCTTATAAAGGTAAGGATCCCTATGATTGCAATGCTAGTCCCTGGATCAAATGCTAGCATCCACAGTTTAAGATGAAGTACACAGAAACAAAGGTCATTATTACATCGTCATTCTAGAGATAACATAGTCTTTTACAACTCCATGGCCATAGGCCTAATACAAGAGTTTAATCATAACAATATAAATAAATTCTTCATCTTCATGTTCCACAGGCAAGCATGTTGAGGGTAGACTCATATCCCCTAATCATCATCATAGTAACCTGCAACATCACAAGTTACAGCCACAGTGGGTCAATACATTGGAATAGTATTGACAAGTGATACCTTAGTAGAATATTAACATCTAGTTACTACATGAATTTGGCTAAGTGTAGCTTAGGCTTGCTTTGCTCAAAATAGGTTTTACCTATTAGTTGAAAACACTAAGTTTTTCTTTGACAAAACTTTCCCAAGGAACCACCAATAGAAATTGGTGAACCTTCACCCTTGTTCAACCACAAGTTTTAACTTAGAAAATTGGTATGAGGAGATTCTTGATAGCTTCCATGTCTTGATGCTCAAATTGTCCAATACCAGGGACATGGCTAAGTACTTAGATTCTTCCATCTGCATAGGTTGTGCACTTTCCCCACAAGACTTGATTTTCACCAAGACAGGACCTTTCAGAAGCCTTCCCTTATACCAAAATGGACGCACTCCAAACCTATCATTCCCCTACCACCAACTGTTCATTTGGCTAAGTTATTGCAACCTATATGATCCAGGCAGAGCCCATAATGCCATGTGGCTGCACTAGAAGCTTCTTAACATTTGGCATCTCAAATCCATTTGTTCCTGGGTGGCAATCCAAAAGTGAGATACACAAGGTAAACCATAGAAATGGGCCT
This sequence comes from Avena longiglumis, assembly GCA_030063025.1. NCBI lineage: Eukaryota > Viridiplantae > Streptophyta > Magnoliopsida > Poales > Poaceae > Avena > Avena longiglumis. Next base: position 476,935,021 of record CP125977.1, read on the forward strand.
TGTCTAACCACTCAACCAAAAACCACCAAGCAATTACCATTCCATCTAGGTGTTTTATTCACTTAGTTGTTTTATTAAGCAAAACCATAAGTCAAAGACTTAACAATATTTTCCATAGCATGATTATATTCCACCCTTGGTTGTTATTAGCTAGGCTAAGCATGGCAATGAATAGTATCTAAACTTAAAGGAAATTCTAACATTTCTACAACTACTAGGATTTCCCAAGCATAGCATATAGATACTTAGCAAAATATTCATGCAGGACCTATACAAAATATTTCTAATGCATAGGAAAAAATATTGGGACATAAGTATGAAGCACCACTTTCCTTGGTAGTTTTGGGAGTAGCAACAATCTTCACAACCATAGTCACTATTAGCACCAAAATCTACACATAAAATAATGGCACCAAATTCACATATCAAAATATACAAGCAAAAATATATGAATGCATGCAAATGCTATGTGGTGATTTTTCTAAATCAAACAAGACAAGTGAAACAGTACTGAATCATAAAACAATACAAATACACACTAAAAAAACTTTATTTAGTCTCTAAATCATTTTTCAAATAATTTCTATACCCAAAATAAGCCTATAAATGTCTCTGCAAAAAAAAAATTTTACAGAAGCAAAACATTAAACACATTGCATAAATGGATAGAATTCTTTCTCCTTATTCCAATGATATAAAATTTACAAAATTTGAACGTGTGGATCAAAAATTATGAATTTTGCAAGTTTGAATCACTAATAGATCTAATTTGAGATTTTAAAGATACAGACACGCGGCACTTTCTGATTCGTCGATACCATTTTGTGTGGATCGATCAACGAGAGCCGTTAGATTTAAGTGGCAGCGCACGGTCAGATCTGCGCGTAACGGTTCGAATAAGTGATCTAATCCTGAGCCTCAAATCTAGATCTAACGACTGCGACGCTTGCGACCAAAATCTGGCGGCGCAGCTGGGTGCTGGCGGCAGCGGCGCTACTGGCGGCGATGGTCCGACGAATACAGGAGGTTATAGGGGTGTGGTGTGGCTTACCAGACTTGCAAGATCACGAGGAGGCTCAACGTGCAAACGGGCAGGGTCGGGGCGCGCTGCAGAGGTCGCTGGGGCTCGTCGGAGTTACAGACAGTGTCGGGTCTGCTCGGGCGGCGACGAAGGCGACGATGCTGGCCACCCTAGCACCAACCGTGGGTATCAGTGTGTGCACAAAGCTCAGGAGAATCTGATAGGGTCAAGGAGAAGGCGCGGGGCGGTCGGGCTATACCTCAATTGCTTGCCGGAGTTGGAGACGGCGTCGGATGCCTACGGAGCTTGTCGAAGTCGATATTCTGGATAACGAGAAGAAGAACAGAATGGATCAGGAGATGCGCAAAGCTCATGGGATTATTCTAGGGTTAACGAGAAGTGGGCGCGAACACCAGACTTACCGAAATATCTCGCCGGAGCTGGTTCTGTCTGCGGCGATGCAACGCGAAATAGAGGCAGCCTGGTGGCGGAGCGAGCAGTGGTGTGAGGGGAAAGGAGCGGGGTGGAGAGGGGGTTTTGTAGCCGGAGCAGGGGAGAGAGTTATGCGTCGAATCAATGGAATTAAACAAGGTTTTAAATGCAGCGTCACTGGCGCGGTGGTAACGGCGGAGCGGTCGCCGCGCGGTGATTGAGGACGACGATGACAGGGCAAGGTGGGTCCAAGGTGTCAGCGGGTGGGTGTGCGCTGCGGCGGTGAGAAACAGAGGGGAAGGGAAAACCCCGGTTGGGCTGTTTTGGCTACTGGGCCGTAAGGGTGGCGTCGGCCCATTTCTTATTCTTTAACCTTTTTCAATTTCTAATTCGATTTTCAGGAAACATTTTCAAATGAGTTTCAAATAGGTTTGAATTTAAACCACTTCTGGATTTTTATAAAGTGAAATTTGTACACATTTGGTTGCAGAACAGTTTTGTACACTTTAAAATAATTTGGCACTTTGGAATTTTAAAATAAACAATGTTTTTACCCATTGCTTAATAAAGACATAGAAATGGTTTAAATTTGTTTCTTCGTTTTGAAATCTTTGTCCAAGCTTTGGAAATTATTAAACAAACCCATGATCAAACATCTTTGGTTTAAAACAAATAATCTCTTAATAGAGAGTAGCATTGGATTAATGTCTTGCTTACATAAAATAATAGGCATTCAAATGTTCCTGTTTTTGTAATGACTTTGCAAATGATCCTTAAATGATTATGAATTCATGAATGATATGCAAGCTTTGAAAACATGATTTTAGGGATGTTACAAATCTAACCCCCTTAAGGTGAATCTCTCCCTCGAGATTCGGATTGGCTAGCAAATAGGTGAGGGTGGTCTTTCCGAAGATCATCTTCTCTTTCCCATGTTGCTTCTTCTTCGGAATGATGGTTCCATTGAACTTTGCAGAATTTAATAGTCTTAGTCTGAGTAACTCTTTCTGCAGTCTCAAGAATCTTGATGGGGTTTTCCTCATAAGTGAGATCACTTTCCAATTGGACCTCCTCCAAAGGTATAGTATCCTTCAAAGAAGTCTCTTCCATCTCTGGATGGCATTTCTTTAGCTGACTCACATGAAACACATTGTGAACGGCAGACAATGATTCTGGCAATTCAATCTCATAAGCTACTTCTCCTTTACGAATCTTGAATGGTCCAACATATCTTGGGGCCAATTTTCCTTTGACTCCAAATCTCTTCACTCCACGAAGTGGTGACACTCTAAGATAAGCTCTCTCACCTACTTCATAGGTGACTTCTCTACGCTTAGGATATGCGTAGCTCTTCTGTCGAGACTGTGCTATCTTCAATCTGTCCATTACTAGCTTGACTTTCTCTTCAGCCTCTTTGATTAGTTCTGGTCCGAACAAATTTCTTTCTCCCACACCATTCCATAGCAATGGGGCAGTACACTTTCTCCCATAGAGAAACTCAAATGGTGCCATCTCAATACTGGCTTGATAGCTATTATTGTAAGAGAATTATGCGTAAGGAAGACTTTCATCCCAACTAGCTCCATAGTCTAGGGCACATGCCCTCAACATATCTTCTAAAATCTGGTTGGTCCTTTCTGTCTGTCTATCAGTATGGGGGTGAAAAGCAGTACTGAATTCCAATCTCGTTCCCAATGATTCATGTAGTTGCCTCCAAAAATGAGAAGTGAACCGAGTTCCCCTATCAAACACAATACTCTTGGGTACTCCATGCAGACACACAATCATATTCATATAGGTCTTGGCCAACTTAGCACTTGTGTAGGTTGTTTTCACGGGTATGAAATGAGACACTTTAGTTAGATGATCCACTACTACCCAAATAGAATCATATCCTTACCTGGTCCTTGGCAATCCGGTGATGAAGTCCATGCCAATCTTGTCCCACTTCCAATCAGGAATAGTTAGTGGTTGTAGTAATCCTGATGGTTTCTGATGTTCCGCTTTCACCCTACTACATACATCACACAAAGAAATATGTTCGGCGATGTCTTTCTTAAGATTATTCCACCAAAATCTTTCCTTCATGTCCATGTACATTTTGGTGTTACCCAGATGAATGGAATATGGTGAGTTGTGTGCTTCCTGTAAAATCAGTTTCTGAAGCTCCGGATCTTGCGGAACGCAGATACGTTTTCCATACCATAAAGTACCTTGTTCGTCTTCATGGAATCCTTTGGCTTTTCCCTTGCCAATCTTTTCCTTAATCTCTTCAATTTCCTTGTCCGTCTTTTGGGCTTCCTTGATTTTGTCCAACAATGTGGGTTGAACATCCAATGACATGAGATGTCCCTCAGGCACTATCTCCAATCTAAGGTCTCTAAATTGGGCACACAGATCATCTGGCAACTCTCCCTTAGTAAGACCATTCACAAATACCTTAAGGCTTAGTGCATCCGCTACAACATTTGCTTTACCGGGGTGGTATTGCAAACTCAAGTCATAGTCCTTGATGAGTTCTAGCCATATTATTTGTCTCATGTTGATTTCTTTCTGAGTGAAGATATACTTCAAGCTTTTGTGATCTGTGAACACTTCACATCGCTTTCCCAAAAGATAATGTCTCCATGTTTTGAGTGCATGGACAACAGAGGCTAACTCCAAATCATGAGTAGGGTAATTTACCTCATGATTTTTGAGTTGTCTCGAGGCATAAGACACAACTTTCCCTTCTTGCATTAAAACTGCACCTAATCCATGATGAGATGCATCACAATACACTTGGAAATCTTTCTCCAAATCTGGCAGACATAGGACTGGTGCTGTCACTAGTCTCGTTTTCAATTCTTGGAAACTGAGTTCACATCCTTCAGACCAAGCAAATTTCTTGTCTTTCTTCAGTAACTCTGTCATTGGCTTAACTACCTTGGAGAAATTCTCAATGAATCTTCCGTAGTATCCTACCAAGCCAAGGAAACTACGAACTTCCTTCACTGACTTAGGAGATTCCCATTCAGTTACAGCTGACACTTTTGCGGGATCAACTGCTACACCATCTCCTGACACAACGTGTCCAAGAAATCCAACTTCAGTCAACCAGAATTCACACTTGCTGAATTTGGCATACAGCTTATGCTCTCTAAGTTTCTCAAGTATCAAACGCAAATGTTCTTCATGCTCTTCTTTGCTCTTGGAGTAGATCAAAATGTCATCGATGAAAACGACAACAAACTTGTCAAGGAACTCCATGAACACCTTGTTCATCATATTCATGAAGTAATCTGGTGCATTGGTCAAACCAAATGGCATCACTGTATACTCATACAATCCATACCTAGTGGTGAAAGCTGTCTTAGGTATGTCTTGTTCCCTTATCTTAAGATGAAAATAACCTGACCGGAGATCAATCTTTGAGAACACACAGGCTCCTTCTAACTGATCAAACAAGTCATTGATTCTAGGCAAAGGATATTTGTTCTTGATAGTCACCTCATTGAGTGAACGATAATCTATGCATAACCTTTGACTTCTATCTTTCTTTTCCACAAATAAGACTGGTGCTCCCAAGATGAAGAACTTGGTTGAATAAATACTTTCTACAACTATTCTCCAAGTTGTTTCTTGAGTTCTTTCAACTCATCAACTGACATCTTGTAAGGTCTCTTTGCTATTGGTCCTGATCCGGGAAGCAAGTCAATCAAAAATTCCACATCTCTATCTGGTGGCATTCCCGACAATTCTTCCGGAAACACATTCGGATATTCACTCACAATTGGCACACTGTCTATGCTAACCCCCTTAAGAGAATTTAGCTTACTCCCTTTTGATTCAAAGTTAGACTTGAATCTTATCCATTTCTTTTCCGGGGTTGTGAGTGCGACAGTACGATTGGCACAATCAAGTACTCCTTCATACTTGGTCATCCAGTCCATTCCCAAAATTACATCCAGTCCTTGGGAATCTAGGATTATCAGACTCACTGGAAACTTATGCTTTCCAAATTCTATCACTAGATCACGACATCCAAGACTTACTATCATATCTCCACCGTGAGAACTTACTTTTATTGGACACCCAATATTTTCAGTTGGAAACCCATTTCTATCAACAAATGCTTTTGATATGAATGAATGTGATGCACCAGTATCAAAAAGAACAAGTGCCGGAATAGAATTGAGTTTGAACTTACCAGCCACAGCATCGGACTCCTCATAAATATCTTCCACATTGATGTGGTTCACTTGTCCCTTCTAGAAAGGGTTGGGTTTGTTGGGTCCTTCAACTTTATTTTCTGGGCATTCATTTGCATAATTCCCTAGCTTCTTACACTTGAAACATTCAACCTGACTGATATCCCTTTTTGCAGGCTGACAGCCACTTCCACTTCCACCTCCACTATGGTGACTCTTGTGTCCACCCTTGTGGTTCTTGTACTTGTCACTATCATGACTACGGTGATGCTTGTTGTCATGATGGCGGTTGTGGCTGTGGTGGTTGTATTTTCCATGTTTGTGGGATCCAGAACTCCCACTATCATCATGATGGGAACGCTTGTGAGACGATCCCGAGCTATGCTTGTCAGAGCTGTGCTTCCTCTTTCTGCTTTCAACTTGTTTCATATTGTTCTCTAAGATGGTAGCCTTGTCACAAAGGGACTGGTAGGTAGGGACATGGGCAACATATAGCTGCAAATTCAGTTCATCGTTCAGTCCTTCGAGGAACTTCTCTTTCCTCTTGGCATCGGTATCCACTTCATCCGGTGCATAATGCGCCAGATTGTTGAACTCCTCAATATATTCAGCCACGCTGCGGTGGCGCTGCTTCAGGTTATGAAACTCCTTCTTCTTCAAACTCATCACTCCGGATGATATGTGAGTTGTACGGAAACCATCTTCAAAGATAGCCCATGTCACATCCTCAATGGGAGTGGTGATCTGGAAGTTATCCCACCAAGTAGCTGATGGTCCTTCCAACAGGTGTGCTCCAAACCTGATTTTCTCCTCGTAGGTGCAACTGACAGTTACCAAATCCTTGTTCGCTGAACGTATCCAATCATTGGCCACCATGGGATCAGTAGTTCCTGAGAACTTTGCAGGCCTCGGTCTTAGGAATCTGGTGAGCATGTCAAAACCTGGTGGATTGTTCTGATTGTTGTTGTTGTTATTGTTGTTGTTGTTGTTATTGTTGTTATTGTTGTTGTTGTTGTTGTTGTTGTTGTTGTTGTTGTTGTTCTGATACTGCATGAAAGTGGTCATCATCTGCATCAGTTGTGCCTGTGATGTCATGAGCTGCTGCATCTCAGGGGTGACATTGTTGTTGTTCGGGTTGGGGTTGGCACGTCGAGGAGGCATCTGTGGGTTTCATAAGGATAAGAATGAGATAACCATAGATGCTTAACATGCACAATACATCACATAGACAATCACCAAAACAAGCATAAAAATAACATAAACTTCAACGACATAAACAACAAGTTTGAAAATCAAACACATCATAGCAAGCCATCCACATGTTGGATGGTCATTGCGACTCAATAATCATAAGCATGGTAAATGAAAGATAAATGAGTAGTCATCACTACTCCTCTGCATCAACCTCCTCGTCAACAAGTGTAAGACCTGCATTCTCCATAGAGGTCTTGTATTCCTCGACATTGGTAGTCAAGGCCTCTATCTTGGCTTTGAGAGCCCTCTTCTTTGAACGAAGTCTCTCAATCACACCCTGCTGATGCTCGAGCTCGAAGTCCTTGGCCTCTAGTTCTGCATTCATCTCTCGAATCCTCTTGTTCCTATCTTGGACTCTTTTCTCTTGGCTCTTAAACTTCCTGTCCTGGCTCTCAAACTTGGCCTCCATTTCCTTGACTATCTCGTCTTGCTCCGTGAAGAGCTTGTTGTTATCACGAAGCTGCACCTAGAGCTCGTCATTTCTAAGCATGACGTTGGTCCTATCAGTATCTAGGTGCCTAAGAAGAACCTCTAGGTCCTGAAGGTACAGACGAATCGGCTCTGCTGTCTGTCTAGCAGCGTCCTCAAACTCAATAGCCTCACCCTCCCCGTCGCGTCTTCCGAAGGCGTGAAAGTGAGTACCTCTAAGCTCTCTGGAGTGCCTCCCTAACATACGCCCAAGTAAATTCTACATGAATACCTCTAAGCCTCTCTCCGTGTCGTCATGCATTAGCTTGAAAGTGATAGCCTCCGTGGCTGGCTCAGTCTGGCGTCCTGGCTGAGTAACTTTGAAGCCCCAAAGGTCCTTCCTCTCAAACTTGGTGAGGGGAAGCATCATGATGCTAAGGATCGGTAGATTGAGCACACTAGTGAGCTCAATAAGACGAGTGCCAAAACGAGTTCCCTTGAACTCTTCAGCCGTGCTAATAGTAACATTAGGCATCTATTTTATAAGATAGAGAAAAGTTAGAATCAACATCAATAGAAAATTCACAAGACAAAGTATCACAAGCATATCATTTGGCAAACAAACACACAAGTCATGGCATACATAAATCCATTACAAGCATCCAAGGTTCAACATAACTTAGACATAAATTTTGGAAATAAAACGATAAGTGTGGTGGTCCAACTAACGAAGTACATTACAATCCCATCTCACTTGCCAAGTTGGCTAACAGGGCATCCCTAGAGGCAATCTGTCGATCCTGATCACATGACTCCATTGCTAAGTCTATGATGTCCTCTCTTAAACGTTGGTTGGTAGCCTCTAACTCTTGGGTATGCTTCTTTTCTTCCCTAAGGTCATTTTGGGTGTTAAGCATTCTGCACTTGAGTCTATCACCAAGATCCTTGATGGCCTTCCAAGCTGCATCGCTTGCAGAGTCAAAGAATGTGGTGTGCATCACTGAGTTGGTGACCATGCATAATCCTGATTCCTTGTGGTTGTCTTCCTTGTTTTTATACAAGTGAAGTTGCACCCACCAGTACTCCACTCCTTCATCCATCATGGGGAAACCTTTGTACACAATTGCACCATGTATTCCCATGGCAACCATGAGGTCCTTGAGAGCCTTGGGGAATTTTGTCTCACACTCCAAGGTCATAGTCATGAGTGGCCCCTTACTCACGGCTTCTTTGATGGATTTCATCTACAAATAGAGATGAGAAAGAAGATTAGAAAAGTTTACGAGAAGAAAAATACAAGTGTGGAAATTGTTGAATTTTTTTCCTTAGTGGATTCTAATCCAATCCTAGGGACATAATCCTACAGGCAACACAGTGCTCTGACACCATCTGTAAGGTCCCACCCTTATAAAGGTAAGGATACCTGTGATTGCAATGCTAGTCCCTGGATCAAATGCTAGCATCCACAGTTTAAGATGAAGTACACAGAAACAAAGGTCATTATTACATCTTCATTCCAGAGATAAAATAGTCTTTTACAACTCCATGGCCATAGGCCTAATACAAGAGTTTAATCATAACAATATAAATAAATTCTTCATCTTCATGTGCCATAGGCAAGCATGTTGGGTGTAGACTCATAACCCCTAATCATCATCAGAGTAACCTGCAACATCACAAGTTACATCCACAGTGGGTCAATACATTGGAATAGTATTGGCAAGTGATACCTTATTAGAATATTAACATCTAGTTACTACATGAATTTGGCTAAGTGTAGCTTAGGCTTGCTTTGCTCAAAATAGGTTTTACCTATTAGTTGAAAACACTAAGTTTTCTTTGACAAAACTTTCCCAAGGAACCACCAATAGAAATTGGTGAACCTTCACCCTTGTTCAACCACAAGTTTTAACTTAGAAAATTGGGATGAGGAGATTCTTGATAGCTTCCATGTCTTGATGCTCAAATTGTCCAATACCAGGGACATGGCTAAGTACTTAGATTCTTCCATCTGCAGAGGTTGTGCACTTTCCCCATAAGACTTGATTTTCACCAAGATAGGACCTTTCAGAAGCCTTCCCTTAGACCAAAATGGACGCGCTCCAAACCTATCATTCCCCTACCACCAAATGTTCATTTGGCTAAGTTATTGCAACCTATATGATCCAGGCAGAGCCCATAATGCCATGTGGCTGCACTAGAAGCTTCTTAACATTTGGCATCTCAAATCCCTTTGTTCCTGGGTGGCAATCCACAAGTGAGATACACAAGGTAAACCATAGAAATGGGCCTTGTGTAACCACTCAACCAAAAACCACCAAGAAATTACCATTCCACCCAGGTGTTTCATTCACTTAGTTGTTTTATTAAGCAAAACCATAAGTCAAAGACTTAACAATATTTTCCATAGCATGATTATATTCCACCCTTGGTTGCTATTAGCTAGGCTAAGCATGGCAATGACTAGTATCTTAACTTAAAGGAAATTCTAACATTTCTACAACTACTAGGATTTCCCAAGCATAGCATATAGATACTTAGCAAAATATTCATGCAAGACCTATACAAAATATTTCTAATGCATAGGCAAAAATATTGGGACATAAGTATGAAGCACCACTTGCCTTGGTAGTTTGGGGAGTAGCAACAATCTTCACAACCACAATCACTATTAGCACCAAAATCTACACATAAAATAATGGCACCAAAATTCACATATCAAAATATACAAGAAAAAATATATGAATGCATGCAAATGCTATGTGATGATTTTTCTAAATCAAACAAGACAAGTGAGACAGTACTGAATCATAAAACAAGACAAATACACACTAAACAAACTTTATTTAGTCTCTAAATCATTTTTCAAATAATTTTTATACCCAAAATAAGCCTATAAATGTCTCTGAAAAATTAATCAATTTTATAGAAGCAAAACATTAAATACATTGCATAAATGGATAGAATTCTTTCTCCTGATTCCAATGATATAAAATTTACAAAATTTGAACGTGTGGATCAAAAGTTATGAATTTTGCAAGTTTGAATCACTAATAGATCTAATTTCAGATTTTAAATCAAACATACAGACACACGGCGCTTTCTGATTCGTCGATACCGTTTCGTGTGGATCGATCAATGAAAGCCATTAGATTAGTGGAAGCGCACGGTCAGATCTGCATGTAACGGTTCGAATAAGTGATCTAATCCTGAGCCTCAAATCTAGATCTAACGGCTGCGAAGCTTGTGACCAAAATCTAGCGGCGCAGCTGGGTGCTGGCGGTGGCGGCGCTACTGGCAGCGATGGTCTGGCGAATACAGGAGGGGCTGGGGGGTGTGGTGTGGCTTACCAGACTCGCAAGATCACGAGGAGGCTCAACGTGCAGACGGGCAGGGTCGGGGCACGCTGCAGAGGTCGCTGGGGCTCGTCGGAGTTGGAGACAGTGTCGGGTCTGCTCGGGCGGCGATGAAGACGACGATGCTGGCCACCCTAGCACCGACCGTGGGTATCAGCGTGTGCACAAAGATCAGGCGAATCTGATAGGGTCAAGGAGAAGGCGCGGGGCGGTCGGGCTATACCTCAATTGCTTGCCGGAGTTGGAGACAGCATCGGATGCCTACGAAGCTTGTCGAAGTCGACGTTCTGGATCACGAGCAGAAGAACGGAGGGGATCAGGAGATGAGCAAGGCTCAGGGAATTATTCTAGGGTGAACGAGAAGTGGGCGCGAACACTAGACTTACCGTAATATCTCGCCGGAGCTGGCTTTGTCTGTGGTGATGCAACGTGAAATAGAGGCAGCCTGGTGGCGGATTGAGCGAGTGGTGTGAGGAGAAAGGAGCGGGGTGGAGAGGGGGTTTTCTAGCCGGAGCAGGGACGAAAGTTATGCGCCGAATCAATGGAATGAAACGAGGTTTTAAACGCGGCGTCACTGGCACGGTGGTAACGGCGAAGCGGTCGTCGCACGGTGATTGAGGACGACGATGACGGGGAAAGGTGGGTCCAAGGTGTTAGCGGGTGGGTGTGCGGTGCGGCGGTGAGAAACAGAGGGGAAGGGAAAACCCCGGGTGTGCTGTTTTGGCTACTGGGCCGAAAGGGTGGCGCCGGCCCATTTCTTATTCTTTAACCTTTTTCAATTTCTAATTCGATTTTCAGGAAACATTTTCAAATGAGTTTCAAATAGGTTTGAATTTAAACCACTTCTGGATTTTTGTAAAGTGAAATTTGTACATATTTGGTTGCAGAACAATGTTGTACACTTTAAAATAATTTGGCACTTTAGAATTTTAAAATAAACAATGTTTTTACCCATTGCTTAATAAAGACATAGAAATGGTTTAAAGTTGTTTCTTTGTTTTGAAATCTTTGTCCAAGCTTTGGAAATTATTAAACAAACCCATGATCAAACATCTTTGGTTTAAAACAAATAATCTCTTACTAGAGAGTAGCATTGGATCAATGTCTTGCTTACATAAAATAATAGGCATTCAAATGCTCCTGTTTTTGTAATGACTTTGCAAATGATCCTAAAATGATTATGAATGCATGAATGATATGCAAGCTTTGAAAACATGATTTTAGGGATGTTACATTCCTGCTGTCCTTGCTCCCGATTTTCGATCTCCTTGCTCAGCCCATCTTTGCTGCTGACTTTTGGAGAGATTGCTCCTTGGTATGTGCCTCCTCCGCTTGTCCAATTAGATTTCTGATTGGTAGATTGTATCTTGAGTATTTTGCTGCTATAGGTGTTAGGTTGTGTGAGCTTGCATGCTTGTTCTATGCTTAGAGATTTCATTTTGATGCATGTTTAGCCCTTTAGCAAGTTCCTATAGTAGTACCTCATCATTTATCAACATGGAAATTACTTGGTTTGATGCTTGTCTAAATTTTTTAGAAAAAACCTCATGGACAACCACACCTTTGGAGAAGTATTTGAGAGTGATGCACCTAGGAGGACAAGGCCTTCAATATCATCCTCCCAAGCTAGGCTATCATACAATGAGGATCTCATTACACCATGTTTTGGCAACGAGGGAGATGAGGGGGATGCGCACCGTTCTAGTTCCCTTGTTTTACCTTTTTGCAGGCTGCAAGGATTCTCAATTATTTCCTAACCTTGGTTCGGAGGGTTGGACTAACTAGTTATATGAAGGATAAGAGTGAGCAACATGCTATGCTCACCAAAACTTTTGTGGAGAGTTTCTGTTTTTCTAACAGCCCTTTCAGGTTAGAGGTGTCATTCAAAATCTATTATAGGCCTATCTTCATGACATTGAAGAAATTATGCGAAATTTTGGGTATTGGCACGTCTGGGACAGTGAAGAAGATTCCAACTCAACCTGCTGATTTGTTGGAGCTCTACCGCGGGGTATCTAGTGATGATGACCGCAGAGCCCAGCGCGAAAAGATAAGAAATATTCAACTTCCAGCTATCAGATATTTTGCTTATTATCTTGCCACTAGTATTCTTGGTAGCAAGAACACTAGCAATATTTCCAACTATAATTTGGCCTTTCTAGCTGCTACACTCAACAATGAAACCAGGTATAATCTTGGTTCTCTCATTGCTCGTCGCTTAGGTGCTAGAGGACCCATTTATGGAGGTATTATTGTTGCATGTGTAGTTGCTGCCTTAGAACTTTCTGTTGATCCAAATGATACAATTTTGGCTCCTCAAAGGCTTGATCTTGCTTCCATGAAAGCGCATCACTTTGTCACTTCTAGCTCTACCATTGAGAGTTTGGTTTACAGGATGATGTTTACTGACGGGGAAGAGAGAGAAATTCCTTTGCCACAAACCACTTTGTTCAGTATTTGCCACGGACCTTGGTCACGCTCCAAGGAGATGGACAAGAAGCTGCACATTCATGGTTTCCACGGACACTACTAGGGGGCGCTCCCTCTTATGACCACTCCGTGCACTACACAGGGGCGTCCTCGAGCTCGTACCAGGACGAAGGGGCCTCTTCATTGCATTACGAAGCTGCACCTTCTTGGTCTCCATGGGATTGAGCCCCACTTAGGGAAAAAGCCTAAGCTTGGGGGTAGGTACACCGACATCACACTCATCTAAATATCATGTTTCATCGGTTCTTTGTATATCCATGTTTCGCTTTATTTTTGGTTTTTGTTTCTGCTTTCTCAAAACACAAAACGACCAAAAATATTTTCGTTTTTTCTCTTGGTTTGTTTCTTTGCTTTTTAGCTTTGGTTAGATTTAAAGAAAAATCCAAAAAGATTTTGATTTGTTTGTTTTTGCTTTGTTTGTTTTTGCTTTGTTTGTTTTTGCTTTATGTGTTTGCTTTAAAAAATTAAAAACACAAAAAATATTTGTTGTTCTTCTTTGGTTTTGTGAAGTTCTTTGCAGGGTTCAGCGGTTCCCAGTGGAGTTTGGTTTCATATTATTATTCAAGCCACACAAGTGAAGGGAAATAATGAAGATTAAGACAACTTGAGGTGTGGTAATAGGCTGGTAATGAACTCTATTTGTTTTCATTTTTGTACATATACTCATCATTGTGGGCATACTTAGTCTGTTCATGTAAGGTGTATGTTATTTATGGATGCTTAGTAGTTCTTGCTTTCTTATGATTAGCTCCAACTTGCTAATAGTTTGTAGCATGTCATATGAATGTTTGTTTGCATTGTTCTATTCATAACTTGGTATGATATTGTGGTATCCTCCTTTGAATGTTTCATTTGAATCGACTTGGCACATGCTCACGCATGCATATGACTGAACAATAGTCAGTAAGCCTTGATGATTTATTTTGCCTCAGAGTTCTTGTATCACTTTCGTGCCATAATTAGTCATGTTTTGTTGCAAGCATGATTATGACAGTTATTGCTCTCTCGTTTGTCGCTCCCTCTCTATTGCTAGCCTTCACTTGCACTGAGTATGAGCTCTACTCGTGATTCCAACTCCCAAAACTAATATTGTCAAAAGTGTCCACCATACCTACCTATTAGCATCATTGCTATTCTGTGCATATTCATTATGCCTTGTTTTCTTCTAAATAAAATGTTTGACTGTTATGAGAAAGTTAGTTAGTAAAGCCCTCACGAACTTGATGGCACACTTTATTTCTTGCACTTAATAAACCTAAACCATTGTGATTGTCCATGAAAGTTATATTCTTGCAAATTATAGGCTAGGAGTTAGCAGAACCATGCTAGCACGGGGAATTCTTTCAACACCTGTAAATATTATACCCAGTTGATATCATGCTCTTTTATTTACGGATGTCATCAGTGTGAAATAAAAGGGGAGCTTGTAAGTCCATGGAGTTATGTATATGTGTTAGAGAAACATCTAGGCCTCTAGCCTAAGCCATGCCTAATCATGGTGGAAACTTGCAGCATAACCATAGTGAGCAGTCTATGAGGCATTCTTCTTATATAAAAAAGAGAGATAGAGATTGAGAAAAAAGAAAAAAGAGACATATTGAAAAGAGGAAAGAGACAAAAAAAGCGCCATTTTCCCATGGCAAATAAGAAGATTGCTAAGATTCTCACTATCTGCTTGCCTTGTTATTTTGATTATGGGATATCTCATATACCATGTGCAAGGGGTACCCCGTTGGCGGTTCTCTATGATACGCATGTATTTATTATGACAAGAACTTATCGGTAACTAAAGTTGAGTAGCATGAGGAGCGACACTCATACTCAAGGGACATGATATTTCCAGTTTATGGTCTGTCAAGCATATAACTTATATTGGATTTCACTTTCACATTAACCATCTAAATATGCCTATGATAGGGGAAATGAGAGCTCAAAGCTAATTAGTACAATACTTTTAGAATTTGGAAGCCTTTTAAACTTTTCAAGACATTTCACTTCCTTGTTGAGTCACCACTTATTCCATGAGCACCTTCTTGAGAGCATAATTGTCATTCTTAATGTAATGTGCTTGTCTCAAAACTTGGTTAATTATGTCATGACCTTGATGCTTGTATCTCTAATATCTTTACTTCTAGTCTTCACTTGAACTTCAGAGGTGCCTTGGCATTTATTTTGTGCTCTACAAACAAAGGTAAGCGAGATACCACTCTATCATACCTTCTTATGAGCATTGAAATGTTGCTTATGTTTATGTTTCATGCTACTTATTGTTATTGAGTTGGAATTTCTTCATATCTTGCATTGACTATTGAGTAGACTTAGTTGCATACTCCTTATTATAAATTGTCTAAGTATCTACTCCTGTGCTGAGAATATATACATCATATGAAGCAAATGTGTTCATGAAAGTTCTTTTATCGCACTCAGTTTTCAACTGAATTGCTTGAGGACAAGTAATAAGCTAAGATTGGGGGGAGTTGATACGTCCAAAACGTATCTACTTTCTCGAACACTTTTGCTATTGATTCTCCTCTAAACTTGTGTGATTTGATACAACTAACATGGACTGACGCTGTTTTCAGCAGAATTAGCTTGGTGTCTAGTTTTTGTGTAGAAAATCAACTATCAGGAAAATCCTAGAAAATATGCCAAAAATCCTATTTCACCACAAGACTCACGGAGCCAGAACACGAGACGGAGTAGGGGCCTGAGGGGCCCACACCCCCTGCCGCGTGGGCCAGGTCGGGCGTGCCTGGAGGGTTGTGGCCGCCTCAAGCACCCCCTTGGCATCCCTCTTCGCCTATAAGTTGCCTTCTGACCTAAAAACTCAGGGAGGGGGTTCGACGTTTTTCCATAAAGAGTTGCGTTGCGCCGCACCACCAGAAACCGTGATTCGGAACCAGAAACTCCGTTCTGGCACCCTGCCGGGACGGGGAATTTGGAGAGGATCGTCGCCATCATCATCACCGACGCCTCTCCATCAACCATCCATGTTTCTCCCATCCATGAGTGAGTAATCCCCCGCTGTAGTCTTGAGGATGGTAGGGATTGGATGATTTATATCATGTAATCGAATAAGATTGTTAGGGCATGGTGCCTAGTATCTCTATTAGTGCTATTTGACTTTGTTGCAACTTGTTGTGCTTAATGCTTATAACTAGGGCCCGAGTGTCATGATCTCAAATCTGAAATTATTATTGATTCATGATGATAATATTGTTTATGATCTTATCTGCAAGTAGTGTACACATATCATTGTTCGGATCTAAAGGCCCCGAAGTGACAGAAATTGGGACAGCCGGAGGGGACGGTTGTGATGTGAGGACCACATGTGTTCACGGAGTGTTAATGCTTTGCTTCGGTGCTCTATTAAAAATAGTACCTTAATTGCTAGTAGTTCCCTTGAGGCCCCGCTGCAATGGGCTAGCAAGACAAAAGATGTTGTGCAAGTTCTCATTGCGAGCACATATGACTATATATGGAGCACATGCCTATGATTGTTTAGTACTTGGATGCTTTATCTTATTTATCTACAATTTCACTAGATCTTTAAGTTACATGTTTAGACTTGTCTATGCAACGCCCGTCCATCCATCCCTATGCCTACCGCACTCGTATTCTACTGTATGCTACTACTGTTACTATTGATCTTGTTTACTGTTGTTGTTACTTTGCTATTGCTACTACAAAACTATTGCTACTGATAAACCACTGTGAGCAAGACTATTTCCAGGTGCAGCTGAATTGACAACTCAGTTGTTGAGGCTTATAAGTATTCTTTGGCTCCCCTTGTGTCGAATCAATAAATTGGGTAATATTACCCTCGAAGACTGTTGCGATCCCCTATAATTGTGGGTCATTAGCCCCGCTGCAATGGGCTGGCAGGACAAAATATGTTGTGCAAGTTCTCATTGGGAGCATGTATGACTATATTTGGAACACATGCCTATGGTTGTTTTGTACTTGGATGCTTTATCTTATTTATCTGCAAATGCCCTTGATCTTGAAGTTACATGAATAGTCTCGTCCATGCAACGCCCGTCCATCCATCCCTATGCCTACCGCACTCATATCATGTTGTTTGCTACTATTGTTACTACTGCCTTTGATTTACTGTTGTTGTTACTTTGCTATTGCTACTACAAAACTATTGCTACTGATAAACTGATGTGAGCAAGACTATTTCCAGGTGCAGCTGAATTGACAACTTGGTTGTTAAGGCTTATAAGTATTCTTTGGCTCCCCTTGTGTCGAATCAATAAATTGGGTAATACTACCCTCGAAGACTGTTGCGACCCCCTATACTTGTGGGTCATCAAGACTATTTTCTGGCGTCGTTGTCGGGGAGCATAGCTTTATTTGTAAGTTCACTTGGATCTATTATTGTTTGCTGCTATCCTTTTCATCATGGGGAAGTCTCGTGATGGAAAGTTTCCTATTTTTGCATCCACTACAAGAAGAGGTACAGTCCTAAACACCTCTGCTGCTCTTGATTCACCGTCTGTTATAAGTAAGCTTGTTACACCACCACCACATACACATGCTACACACACTGCTACTACTGTTGAATTTGAAATTTCTTCTGATACTCATGATGTTACTTCTACTGTGCTTGATGCGAGTGGTTCATTGGGTCCTTTCCTAGATGCTACAAATGCTAGAACTATTTTGGGAAACACTGACACTCCTAGTGAAGACACTATTACACCTGTTATCTCACCTAAGTCTAGAGAGAGTTATGATATTAATGAGGGTTTCATTGAAATGACTGGTGAATTTATTGAAGAGTGTCGAAACACACACAGTGCTAGTGCTATTAGAGTCTCTTTGAGAGACGTACTATTATACCTAAATTGTCTCCTGATGCTAAGTTTGCTACTTCTCCCATAGATATTAAAGATAAAGATTATGATTTATCTCTTGATTTATCCTATATAAACATTGTTGAGAAAGAACCTTTTTGTGGGACAGAAAATGAAAGTGTTGTATCTCATATGAATGAGCTTTCCACTATGAGTGCCTTATTTTCTGATGATGTTAAGATGTGCAAGTACTTTGTTACAAAGATCTTCCCTTTTTCACTAAAAGGAGAAGCTAAAGCTTGGTCTAACTGATTACTTTATAGATCCATTGATAGCCCTGATTGCTTGATTGCTTCTTTCTTTTAGAAATATTTTCCTCCCGGTGCTAGACATGCTGCTTTGCAGAAACTTTTTGATTTTAAACAGGGAGAAGAAGAGAAATTGCCTGAGTCATGGACAAGGTTCTGTGCCTTGATTCATGCACATCCTGGATGTCCATTACCTAAAAATGAGCTTCTTGATATTTATTATAATGGACTAACTAATGATTCTAGGACATACCTAGATAGTTTTGCTGATTGTGTTTTCAGGAAAAGAACTCCTGCAGAAGCTGAAGAATTAATGGCTAAAATAAGCAAGAATTATGATGATTGGACTTCAACTGAGCTAATTACACCTGAGCCAACTACACCTGACCTAATTGTGCCTGAACCAACTCCAACACCAACACTAAAGAAAGGGGAGTGATTGCATTAAATGATTAAGTGATGAAAGAAGCTAAGATTTTTTTTAAGGAGAAGGGTATTAGATCTAAAGATGTGAAGAATCTACCTCCTATAGAAGAATTATGTAAGCCAATTCCCCACTCATCCACTATTGAGGTACACTCTCTCAAAACACTTTGATGAAGGTGATATTCCCTATTGTAAACCTCCTGATCAATGCTTAGAGGAACTTGACATTTTTATTGTTAAACAAGGTAATTTTAATAAACAAGTTCAGAATCATTTATTGGAAAACTCTAGAGATATTAATGAGTTGAAAGATATTGTGGAAAGAACTGCTAATGATGTTAAAATGCTTTGTAAACACTTTCGAATGGTTCAAACCCAAATTGATCAACTTGCTAATGTACAAAATCATATGCTAGTTAATGCTTCTGGAGATAAACATGCTTATGGAATTGGAACTAGGAGTGGTACAACCACTCAAGATCCTTAATATCCTGAAGGACATCCTAAAATAATTTTGCAGGATTCTCAACAAGATGAAAATAGTGGTAGTCCTCATAAGAGAAAGAAAAAGAAACATAAAACAGTTGAGGAACCTCCTAAACCTGCTGTAGATCCTAATAGTATATCTGTCTCTGATGTTGAAACTGAAGGTGGTATTGATAAAACTGATGCTCCTGATAAGGAAGAAGTTGAGGAAGAACCTGAGAAGCACACAAAGAACACTAGGTACACTAAGGAAGATTTTATTTCTAATAAACATGGTAGTGAAAGAGAACCTTGGGTGTAGAAACCTATGCCTTTTCCCAATAAGAAACACAAGTCAAAGGAGGAAGAACACTATAACAAGTTTTGTGAGTGGATGAAACCTTTATTTTTGCAAATTCCTTTGACTGATGCTAGTAAGTTGCCTCCTTATTCAAAGTATATGAGGGATATAGTTTCTAATAAAAGGAAGATTCCTAATGAGGAAATTTCTACTTTGCTTGCTAATTATTCCTTCAATGGTAAGGTTGCAAAGAAACTTGGTGATCCAAGTATTCCAACTATTCCTTGCTCTATTAAAAATAATTATGTTAGAACTGCTTTGTGTGACTTGGGAGCTGGAGTTAGTGTTATGCATTTTTCTCTCTACAAGAGACTCCAGCTAGAAAAGATGATACCAACTGATATATCTTTGCAAATGGTTGATAAGTCAACTACTATTCCTGTTGGTATATGTGAGGATGTTCCTATTCAAGTGGCTCATAATTTCTTGGTTTTAACTGATTTTGTTGTGCTTGAGATGCCTGAAGATGATAATATGTCCATTATTTTTGGGAGACCTTTTCTTAATACTCCAGGTGCTGTCATCAGTTGTAATCAAGGAAAGTAACTTTTTATATTAATGACAAAGAGAATACTGTCTATTTTCCCAAGAAGATTGATAAAGCTATTGCCTGAATTCCATTGAAAATATTGAGAGCATCAAAGTTGGAGAAATATATTTTCCCATTTCATGAGCAAGTTTTGAAACCATTATGATTGTGACCATTGCTATCAAGTTTGATGTAACATAATCGCTTTGTGGAATGAAAAGTTTAGCTTCATATAAGATTGTTTTAGTAACAAGACTTGATCAACCTTGTTAACAAAGGGATTTTAATGAACGGATCAATGTTTTCACAGTGGTTATACTTGCTCACTTTCATTTTCTCCTCTCCAATCTTTGCTCTTCTTCTTGTTAGTCTTAGTTTTGCTAGTTGTTTATTTTTTAGAGTGTCTTAGAACTTCTGTAGTTTTTGTTTTGGTTTGCTTTTTTGCTTCTTCTAAAAAAACTTTTTCTTCGAGAAAATCAATTTTCATAACCTGAAAATTGGCCAAAAATAAAGTTTCACGAAAAATTTCAGATAATTCATATTAAAATTTTCCTCTAAAAAAGGGGCAAGGGGCACCTAGAATGGCCCAGGCGGACCCACCAGGCCAGCACACCCCCTGGTGGCGTGGCCAGCCCCAGGGCGCGCCTGGCCTGGGTGGGGCCCTCCAAGTTGTCTCCTCCCCGCCTCTTCTTTCTCTCTCCTAAAAAACACCAAAAAACTTTCTCAAGCTCAAGTTCCAGCTATTCTTGCTCCCGATTTTTGATCTCCTTGCTCAGCCCATCTTTGCTGCTTATTTTTGGAGGGATTGATCTCCGGTATGTGCCTCCTCCGCTTGTCCAATTAGATTTTTGGTTGGTAGATTGTGTAGGGTTCGCAGCATAGAAAACAAAAATTTTCCTACGATGTGAACTATATACCAAGATCTATATATACTAGATACAAACAACGGGCGGATGTATATCCGTAGAGAACATACCCTTGAAGACCGACAAAGCTTAACGAGTTCAACTCGTGGTTGATGTAGACGATCTCTTGCCGATCTCAAGATCGAGAGGAAGTCCTAGCGCCGCAAATCAGCAGCGCATCCGTGCTCGCACACACGTTCGAGGCACCGAGCAACCTCCGCCTCCTCGCCCAGCGGCGCAGCAAGCACAACTCTTTCTTGCCGAATAGCCACCGGAACATGTATCTCGCTAGTCCGAGACCATGGGGATAAATTCTAGAGGGGAGAGATCCTTCACGAGGAGGTGTGAGTGAGAAGTGAGAGGAGGGCCTTTATAGGAGGAGGGGGACCCCAAGGGGTGGCAGCGCATGGGGCTGCCCCTTGCCCTCCCTCTTCATGTGGTGGACACTCCACTCACAAAACTCCTCTAAATTCCCTCCACTCAAAAGTCCACTCAAAAATCCCATTAAATTTCCACCAAATTTAATGCAAACTCTCATTAAATAAAACTCTTTTATTTTATTCAGAATTTTTCAATTACTTTAAGGACAAACATTCACAAATAACCCTTGCTAGAATTCTATTTCACATGCATAACCACTTTATGCAATTTCACCCAAAACCTGTTTTGTATCTAGTGAAATAAATTCGCGCTTGTTCATTCCTTCGCATGAAACATTTGCTCCAATTGGATGTCGGTGTCTCTTAAGTGTGTCACCCTACGGTTCGTGAATAATGCGGACATGATCGAGACCCTCTCGATCAATAATCGAAGCGGATCTGAGACCCATACGACTCCCACATTCAACGATGACTTTCTTGTGATCGTGGAACCTTTTACGCTAGTATCTTAATCCCTTTGTTTCACGATATATTACATGTCCGAGATTCGATCATCGGTATCTCCATACCTAGTTTAATCTCATCGACATGCACTCTTTTCTCGTTCTGTGATATAACATTCTAGTGATCAAATCACTTGCTTGCAAGCTAATCAATGTGATATCACCGAGAGGGCCCAGAGTATATCTATCCGTCATCGGGATGAACAAATTCCACTCTTGATCCATGAGCCTCAACATAACACTTTGTTAGTTCTGAATCCATCTTTATAATCACCTCATTACGGTGTGACGTTTGATGTTATCAAGAAACTCTTAGGTGTTAGTGATTGACATGATCTCATGGTCTAAGGACTAGGATCACTTCGTAAGTTGTTATAGCAATATAAACTCAATGACTTTGATCGTAATGCTATACTTCGGATGAATGTTCATCACATCATTACACTAATGTTGTGATCCCGTTATTAACAACATCCAATGTCCATGACCAGGAAACCTTGATCATCTTGTTAATCAACGAGCTAGTTTATGAGAGAGGCTTAACTAGGAACTTTCTGTTTGTTTATTAAACACACATGTATTAACGTTTCCGTATTAATACAATTATAGCATGCAAAATAAACATCTATCATATACTTGGAATACACATAATAAACACTTTATTATTGCCTCTCAGGGCATATTCCCTTCACTCCATCCTTGACATGCTCGCGGATGGAGTGAAACCGGCGCTTAATATGCTTGGAATGCTTGTGAGACCTTGGCTCTTTGGCATTGGCAATGGCACCATTGTTGTCACAATAGATCACCATTGGGTCCAACGCGTTTGCCACAACTCCTAGTTCGGATATGAACTCCTTCATCCAAAGCGCTTCTGAGCGCTTCAAGCGACAACATATTCGACCTCGTTGTTGATCCCGCTACCACAGGTTGTTTGGAGCTCCTCCAACTAACCGCTCCGCCATTCATGAGAAATACGTATCCGGATTGAGACTTAGAGTCATCCGGATCGGTGTCAAAGCTAGCGTCGACATAACACTTAGCGACGAGCTCTTCTTCACCTCCGTATACAAGAAACATATCCTTAGTTCTTCGTAAGTACTTAAGGATATTCTTGACCGCTATCCAGTGTTCCGAACCTGGATCCGATTGGTACCTACTAGTCAAACTAATAGCGTGTGCCACATCCGGTCTTGTACATAGCATGGCGTACATTATAGAGCCTATGGCTGAAGCATAGGAGACTTTGTCCATTATCTCTCTTTCTTCCGCCGAAGCCGGACTTTGAGTCTTACTCAATGTCTTGCCTTGCAACATAGGTAAGAACCCCTTCTTACTTCCGTCCATTTTAAACTTCTTTAAAATCTTATCAAGGTATGTACTTTGCGATAGCCCTATTAGGCGCCTAGATCTATCTCTATAGATCTTTATGCCTAATATGTATGACGCTTCACCTAGGTCCTTCATTGAAAATTTCTTTGTTTAGATAACTTTTAACACTGTTTAAAAGTTCTATATCATTTCCGATCAATAATATGTCATCCACATATAATATCAGAAATGCCACATTGCTCCCACTCACTTTCTTGTAAATACAAGCTTCTCCATAAGTTTGGACAAATCCAAACTCTTTGATCACCTCATCAAAGCGGAGATTCCAACTTCGTGATGCTTGCTTCAATCCATAGATGGATCGCTGAAGCTTGCACACCTTGTTAGCATCCTTAGGATCGACAAAACCTTTTGGTTGTATCATATACAACTCTTCTTCAATATTACCATTGAGAAACGCGGTTTTGACATCCATCTGCCATATTTCATAATCGAAATATGCAGCAATTTCTAACATAATCCTAACTGACTTTAGCATCGCTACGGGAGAAAGTCTCATCGTAGTCAACTCCTTGAATTTGTCGAAACCCCTTTGCGACAAGTCGAGCTTTATAGATGGTCACATTACCATCGGCATCGTTTTCCTTTTGAAAATCCATTTGTTCTCCACGGCCTTTCGTGGTGAGGTAATTCCACCAAGTTCCAAACTTGATTTTCATACATGGATTCCATCTCGGTTCATGGCTTCTAACCATTTGTTGGAATCGGGCTCATCATCGCTTCTTCATCGTCGCAGGTCATTGTTTTCATCAACCATGAAATTTATGACAGATTTCCGTCTGTTCGGAGCTGCACGCGTCTGTTTGACTGCGAGGTTGGTAGTACTCTCTTCGGAGTTTCATGATCATTATCATTAGTTCCTTCTTCAACAGTGGAGCCAACTCGGAACAACTTCCGCGCTGCGCTACTCGCCATACTTTGAAGAGAAGGTTCCACAACCTCTTGAGTTCTACCTTCCGACTACTCACACCTTTCGAGAAACTCTTTCTCTAGAAAGGATCCATTCTTAACACAAAAACCTTGCCCTCGGATGCATGATAGAAGGAATACCCAATATTTTCTTTAGGGTATCCTATGAAGACGCATTTTTCCGCTTTGGGTTCGAGTTTATCGGTTGAAGTTTCTTCACATAAACATCGCATCCCCAAACTTTAAGAAATGACAGCTTAGGTTTGTTTCCAAACCACAATTCATCTGATGTCTTTTCAGCGGATTTAGATGGTGCCCGATTTAAAGTGAATGCAGTTTCTAGTGCATAACCCCAAAATGACAACGGCAAGTCCGTCGGAGACATCATAGATCGAACCATATCTAATAAAATGCGATTCGACGTTCCGACACACCATTTCATTGTGGTGTTCGGCAGTGTGAGTTGTGAAACAATTCCACACTCTTTCATGTGAGTGCTAAACTCGTAACTTAGATACTCACCTCCACGGTCGGAACATAGAAATTTGATCTTTCTATTACGATGATTTTCCACTTCATTCTGAAATTCCTTGAACTTTTCAAAGGTTTCAGACTTGTGTTTCATCAAGTAGATATAACCGTATCTACTCAAATCATCCGTGAAAGTAACAAAATAACGATATCCACCTCGCACCGACATACTCATTGGACCACATACATCAGAATGTATGATTTCCAATAAATCTGTCGCCCGTTCCATTGAACCGAAAAACGGCGTTCTAGTCATCTTGCCCATAAGGCATGGCGCACATGTATCAAATGATTCATAATCAAGTGATTCCAAAAGTCCATCGAATGGAGCTTCTTCATGCGTTTAATGCCAATATGACCTGACGGCGATTGCCACATATATCGGATATATCATCATTAAGTTTAATCCTTTTAGCATCAACATTATGAATATGTGTAACATTATCATTGAGATCTAACGAAATAAACCATTCATCATCGGTGCATGACCATAAAAGATTTCATTCATATAAATGGAACAACCATTGTTCTCGATTTAAATGAATAACCACTTTGCATCAAACATGATCCAGATACAATGTTCATGCTCAGTGCAAGCACCAGATAACATTTATTTAAGTTTATGACTAATCCCGACGGTAAGTGGAGAGGCAGCGTTCCGACGGCGATTACATCAACATTTGATCCATTGCCGACACGCATCTTGACCTCACCCCTTGCTAGCGGTCGCTTGTTCCAGCCCCGATTCGAGTTACAAATATTAGCAACCGAACGGTATTAAATACCCGGTGCTCTGCGACACTAGTCAAGTACACATCAATAACATGTATATCATATATACCTTTGTTTGCCTTGCCGGCCTTCTTATGCGCGAGATACTTGGGGCGATTGCGCTTCGATGGCGATCCCTTACAATAGTAGCACTCGGAATCGGACTTAGGTCCAACTCGGGGTTTCTTTTCGGCGCAACAGGCTTGCCGCCCTTACTTCCCTTCCGTTTTTCCTTCTTGTCTTTCTTGAAACAAGTGTTCCTATTGATCATCAACACTTGATGTTCCTTTTTGATCTCCACTTCTGCAGTTTTAAGCATTGACAGAAGCTCGGGGAGAGACTTCTTCGTGCCTTGCATATTATAGTTCATCACGAAGCTCTTATAGCTAGGTGGCAGAGACTGCAGAACACGATGGATGCCTAAGTCAATGGGAATCGTTATTCCCAAGGACACAAGCTTATCGGTGTAACCCGACATCTTGAGTACATGCTCACTAACGGAGCTGTGCTCTTCCATCATGCAGCTAAAGAACTTTTATGAAGCATTGTAGCTCTCTACAGCAGCATGTGTGTCGAAAATCATTTTCAACTCACCCATTGTATCAAATGCATTGCCGTTTTCGAAACGCTTTCGAAGTTCCGGCTCTAGCCCATACAATATGCCGCAATGAACTAAGTTGTGGTCCTCCTGACGAGTCTGATAGACATTCTTCTCTTCGTCAGGGGCATCATCAAAAGGTGGGGGGCCTAACGGCGCTTCTAGCACATATTGCTTTTGTGCAGCAGAGAGGAGAATCCTCAAATTCATGGCCCATTCAGTAAAGTTGCTATCGTTCGTTGCTAGTTTCTCTTTCTCCATGAACGCATTGAAATTAAAAGCAGGTGGTGCCATCTACAACAGAATTTGTAAAGTTTAGACTAAGTGTATGATAGATCGAGTTCAACTAATCTATATTACGAATGAACTCCCACTCAAAAGCGACATCCCTCGTGTCCTTTTGGTGATTACATGAACCAAATCCACTACACCAAGTCCGATCATCACGTGAGTCGGTATAGCTTCAAAGGCGAGCATCAAATGGGCATCATATCAACTATATGACTCATTCTTAACCTTTCGGTCTGTGTTCCGAGGCCATGTCTGTACATGCTAGGCTCGCCAAGTTAGAACCTTAGTATTTGCGTGTGTAACTGTTTTACACCCGAAATATGGTCGTGGATCCAAGAACACCCGATCATCACGTGATGTCTTGGAGCGACGAAAACATAATCGGTGCATACTAAAGGAAGAACACATTTTTATCTTGATATTTAAATGAGGGATCATCTTATTATGCTTAACAAAGCGCTAAACAAGCAATATAAGATGCAACCAAACATCATATGTTTATTAGTGAAATTACATGGTTCCCGCAGATGATCTCTATCATGTGCATCGTGGTATGATCACTATCATACCTATATGTGTAAATCCAAGGTCTATGGATTTTACACGCTATGTGTGTTGTAAGAGTATCATATCATACTTCTACTTACAACACTACCATATCATAACACTAGCCCAGCAACAATCTAAACTAGACGCCTCTAATTTATCCATTGCAAGTTTTACGTGGCTTAGGGCTTTCGAGATAGAACCGTTCTTACCTACGAACATGAACCTCAACGAGGATAATCAAATAGTTGACAACTCGCTTGCAAAATAGATATTGACTATAGTAGGAGAGACAGACACCCGCTAGCCACTTATGCAAACTAGTTGCATGTCAAGCGTGGAACAGGTCTCATGTGCGAGGACATGTAAAGTTTGTCCGGGCCGCTTCATCCCACTATGCCACCAATATCCAAAATCACAACAAAGGAGCAACAACATGATCATCATCTCCCACATACTCATATGTGTACTACCCGTGTAAAGTATCTACGCATAGATCCGGCTCGATACCCAGTAGGGTTCGCACATAGAAAACAAAAATTTTCCTACGATGTGAACTATATACCAAGATCTATATATACTAGATACAAACAACGGCGGATGTATATCCGTAGAGAACATACCCTTGAAGACCGACAAAGCTTAACGAGTTCAACTCGTGGTTGATGTAGACGATCTCTTGCCGATCTCAAGATCGAGAGGAAGTCCTAGCGCCGCAAATCAGCGCATCCGTGCTCGCACACACGTTCGAGGCACCGAGCAACCTCCGCCTCCTCGCTCCAGCGATGCGGAAGCACAACTCTTTCTTGCCGAATAGCCACCGGGAACATGTATCTCGCTAGTCGAGACCATGGGGGATAAATACTAGAGGGGGAGAGAGAGCCTTCACGAGGAGGTGTGAGTGAGAGAGTGGGAGGGGGATCCTTTTATAGGAGGGGGAACCCCAAGGGGTGGCCGGCGCATGGGGCTGCCCTTTCCTCCCCTCTTCATGTGGGTGGACACTCCACTCACAAAACTCCTCTAAATTCCCTCCACTCAAAAGTCCACTCAAAATCCCATTAAATTTCCACCAAATTTAATGCAAACTCTCATTAAATAAAACTCTTTTATTTTATTCAGAATTTTGTCAATTACTTTAATGACAAACAGTCACAAATAACCCTTGCTAGAATTCTATTTCACATGCATAACCACTTTATGCAATTTCACGAAAACCTGTTTGGTATCTAGTGAAATAAATTCCTGCGCTTGTTCATTCTTTCAGCATGAAACATTTGCTCCAATTGGATGTCGGTGTCTCTTAAGTGTGTCACCCTACGGTTCGTGAATAATGCGGACATGATCGAGACCCTCTCGGATCAATAATCGAAGCGGGATCTGAGACCCATCGACTCCCACATTCAACGATGACTTTCTTGTGATCGTGAACCTTTACGCTAGTATCTTAATCCCTTTGTTTCACGATATATTACATGTCCGAGATTCGATCATCGGTATCTCCATACCTAGTTTAATCTCGTTCGACATGCACTCTTTTCTCGTGATATAACATTCTAGTGATCAAATCACTTGCTTGCAAGCTAATCAATGTGATATCACCGAGAGGGCCCAGAGTATATCTATCCGTCATCGGGATGAACAAATTCCACTCTTGATCCATGAGCCTCAACATAACACTTTGTTTACGAATCCATCTTTATAATCACCCAGTTACGGTGTGACGTTAGATGTTATCAAGAAACTCTTCCGGTGTTAGTGACTGGCATGATCTCATGGTCTAAGGATTAGGATCACTTCGTAAGTTATTATAGGAATATAAACTCAATGACTTTGATCGTAATGCTATACTTCGGATGAATGTTCATCACATCATTACACTAATGTTGTGATCCCGTTATTAACAACATCCAATGTCCATGATCAGGAAACCTTGATCATCTTGTTAATCAACGAGCTAGTTTATGAGAGAGGCTTAACTAGGAACTTTCTGTTTGTTTATTAAACACACATGTATTAACGTTTCCGTATTAATACAATTATAGCATGCAAAATAAACATCTATCATATACTTGGAATACACATAATAAACACTTTATTATTGCCTCTCAGGGCATATTCCCTTCAGATTGTATCTTGAGTATTTTGCTATTGTAGGTGACAGGTTGTGTGAGCTTGCATGCTTTCTCTATGCTTAGAGATTTCATTTTGATGCATGTTTAGCCCTCTAGCAAGTTCCTATAGTAGTTCCTAATCATTTATCAACTTGGAAATTACTTGGTTTGATGTTTGTCTAAAAATTTCAGAAAAAAAGGTCATGGACAACCACACCTTTGGAGAAGTGTTTGAGAGTGATGCACCTAGGAGGACAAGGCCTTCGAGGTCATCCTCCCTTGATAGGCCATCATACAATGAGGATCTTATTGCGCAACGATTTAGCAACGAGGGAGATTAGGGGGATGCGCACCCTTCTACCTTCCCTTGTTTTAACTTTTTGCAGGCTGCAGGGATTCTCAATGATTTCCGAACTTTGGTTCGGACGGTTGGACTAACTGATTATATGCAGGATGAGAGTGAGAAATATGCTATGCTCACCAAAACTTTTGTGGAGAGTTTCTCTTTTACTAAAAACCCTTTCAGGATAGATGTCTCATTCAAAATCTATGATAGGCCTATCACCATGACATTGAAGAAATTTTGCGAAATTTTGGATATTGGCATGGCTGGGACGGTGAAGAAGATTCCAGCTCAACCCGCTGATTTACTGGAGCTCTACCGCAGGTTAACTAATGATGATGAACGCAGAGCCCAACGTGGGAAGATAAGAAATATTTAACTCCCAACTATCAGATATTTTGCTTATTATCTTACCACTAGTATTCTTGGTAGGGAGAACACTAGCAATATTTCCAACTATCATTTGGCCTTTCTAGCTGCTGCACTCAACAATGAAACCAGATATAATCTTGGTTCTCTCATTGCTCGTCACCTAGCTGCTAGAGGACCCATTTATGGGGGTATTATTGATGCACATGTAGTTGCCGCCTTAGAACTTTCTGTTGATCCAAATGATACAATTTTGGCTCCTCAGAGGCTTGATCTTGCTGTCATGAAAGCGCATCACTTTGTTACTGCTAGCTCTACCCTTGAGAGTTTGGTTTACAAGATGATGTTTACTGATGGGGAAGAGAGGGAAATTCCTTTGCCACAAACCACTTTGTTCAGTATTTGTAGGGGACCTTGGTCACGCTCAAAGGGGGAGATGGACGATCAGCTGCGCATTCTTGGCTTCCACAGACACTACCAGGGGGACACGCCCTCTTACGACCACTCTGTGCACTACACAGGGGCGTCCTCGAGCACGTACCAGGACGAAGGGGCCTCTTCGTCGCCTTACGGAGGCACACCTTCTTGGTCAGGCTGGGATTGAGCCCCACTTAGGCGACTAGCCTAAGCTTGGGGGGAGGTATACCGACATCACACGCATCTATATATCATGTTAAGTCGGTTCTTTGTATATCCATGTTTCCCTTTCTTTTTGGTTTTTGTTTGTGCTTTTCCAAAACACAAAAAGACCAAAAAAAATTTATTCTCTTGGTTTGTTTCTTTGCCTTTTTAGCTTTGGTTTTCCTTAAGAAATATCCAAAAAGATATTGCTTTGTTTGTTTTTGCTTTGTGTGCTTGCTTTAAAAATCGAAAACACCAAAAATATTTGTTGTTCTTCTTTGGTTTTGTGAAGTTCTTTGTAGGGTTTAGTGATACGTCCAGTTTGCATCACCATTCTATAGCATAATTTACCTCTATTCCTTGATATACTTCATATTAAGAGGTCATACTTATGTCTTTTCATCTGTTTTTGCATGTTGGATGATTCTTGGAGGATGAACTGCCGGACTCAGGATTCAGATGGAAAAAGTGGTGTTTTGATGCAATTTCGCAAAGATCAGAAAAATACCAGAAAAACTATAAAAAAAACTATTTTCCCAGAAGACGAAGAATGCCAGAAGGGGAGGCGGAGTTGGGCCACAGGGGGCCCACACCCCCCAGGCGCGGGCCACCCTAGACCACACCTACAGGGGGTGTGGCCACCCTGTCCCACCTCTGGCTCCGCCCTCTCGCCTATATCTTCTCCTCGAAACCCTAATACACAGGGGAGCGACCACAAAAATATTCCGCCGCCTCTGCGGGGCGGAAAACATCGAGAGAGAAAGAGCTCTCCGGCAGACAGATTTCTGCCGGGGAAATTCCTTCTCGGAGAGAGGAGATCGTCGCCATCAACACCATCATCAAGCTAGACTTCATCGGGATCATCATCATCCACACCATCATCTCCACCAGCACCATCATCACCACTCCATCCTGTTGTAACAATTGTGTTGAATCTTGCATAGTTCTTACGGGAAACTTTCCCGATGTTGATTACTATTGTATTTGATGCTTGTGAGTGGAACCATTGGATTATTTTTTATGTTCAGATTGTTATCCATAACCATATCATCTTTGATATTGATCCATATGATGTCTCGTGAGTAGTTCGTTTAGTTTTTGAGGACATGGGAGAAGTCATGTTGTTAGTAGTGGAATTGTGTTGAGGTATTATTCAATGGTTTAATATTTAAGTTGTGGTGCTATTCTTCTAGTGGTGTCACGTGAACATCGACTACATGATACTTCACCATTTATGGGCCTACGGAAATGCGTTGTGTATTTGGCTACTAATTGTGGGGTTGCCAGAGTGACAGAAACCTGAACCCCTGTTAGGAAACAATTGCACAAGGGTGTGTAGGATCTCAGAGTTTAACCGGAAACATTAATACTTGTGTGATTTGTAAAATTAATTAGAGTCCCTAGTAAAGCCTCTTTATAATACTAGCTTTTTGGTTAATAGATGATCATGGTTTCTGGATCATAAACATTGAAGATGTTTTTAACAACAAGATCATATCATTAGGAGAATGGTATGATGGACATACTCCTATATATAAGCGTAGCATAAAGATCAAGTCATTTCAATAGTTTGTTTGTTATAAGATTTCTGATACATAGTAACCTAATTCCTTCGACCATGATATCTTGCTAATCACCATCACTAGAAGGATGCTTTGATGACATCAAGCACCACACCATAACTGGGTGGCTATAAATGTGGCATTGAGTGTTTGGAAAGTATGTGTTGAGGCACATGGATCAAGAGTGGGATTTGTCCATCCATATGACAGATAGATATACTCTGGGCCCTCTCGGTAGAATGTCATCCAATTAGCTTGCAAGGATGTGACTGGCTCACAAGGGATCACATATCACGGGAACGAGAAAAGAGTACTTATCAGTAACGAGGTTGAACTAGGTATGCAGAGATACCGACGATAAAACCTTGGATAAGTAAACTATCGTGAGATAAAGGGGAAATTGGTATCGTACATAAGTGGTTCATTCGATCGCAAAGTAATCGTAGAAATATGTGGGAGCCATATGAATTTCCAGATTCCTCTATTGGTTATTGATCAGATAAGAATCTCGATCATGTCCGCATAATTCACGAACCGTAGGGAGACACACTTAAGTATTCGATGTTGTTTAGTAGATATGGAATGTAAGTAGGGAGACCGAATGTTGTTTGGAGTCTCAGATGGGATCCGGGATATCACGAGGAGATCCGAAATAGTCCGGAGAATTAGATTCATATAAGGAAAGTCCAATTCCAGAGTTCGGGAATGATTCCGATGTTTTCATCGGAGATTCTAGAAGGGTCTAGAAGGTTCACCGAACCGGAAGGGGAAGGGTACATGAATGTGTCATGGATAAGAGGAATGGTTGAATCATGTACTTGGTAACTTGGTTGGGCATTAGCAAGAAAGAAATTAAGCTTCAAATTGAAAGTGAAAAGGCAAGTTTGAAAAGTCAAACTGGGACAATGTATCCTAGTGGAGGAAGGAAAGAATCCTTCTTTGCCTCCACCACAAGCCAATAAAGAGAGGGAGTTGGGGAAGGATTCAAACTCCCCTCTCCCAAGCTTCCCTCCCTCTCATAAAGAGAGGGGAGGGGGTTCCCCGAGGACACACAACCATCCCCTCCCCACCTAACCACCACGCCGTCGCCGCGCCGCTGCCGGTTCGTCGACGCCACCCTAGCCGCCACCGAATCCACCTCCGCCTCTCCGACCCTCTAAACCCTAGATCGTTGGAAACCCTAATTCCCACCATAACCTACTCCAGCTTAGGCGAAGCCTTGTAGGATCTTCCCTCTACTTCTGACACAACGCCGCCGTGCTGCCGGAATCGCGAGGGGAGAACTACAACCTTCGCTGCCTACTGGAACAAGGGAGAGTAAGGTCTTCATCGAGTACTGAACGTGTGACCGACTGCGGAAGCGCTGCTGGAACACAGCGCCGAAACGATAGTCTACGTGATCTTGAGATCGGCAAGTGTACGACTACCTCACCCACGAGAATCTGCTCTCATTAACCGCTTTGGAATCTTCGAGCGTGAGTACTCTAATCGACTTGTTGCTACAATCTAGTAGATAGATCTTGGCTTGTTTGTGTTCATGCGTGTGGCATCCCGCAAAACCACTACTAGAAAATCGCGTTGAATTTGTGCATTGCATCGTCATCATCAAGTGTTGTTGCATAAAACTATTTTGCAAAGCCCGATTTGTTTTCCAAACGCCCTGTCTTGTTTTCAAATTCAAACCCCGGGCCTCCGGATTATTTTTGTTTGAGTGCTATCGGTTTGCAAATGGTGTTAACAAAACAAATAAAAACTATATTATTTTTAGTGGGGCAGTCGAACGGGCCGAGTAGACCCGAACGACCACCCCTGTTTATAAATCGGTCCACCCTGCCAGCCCCATCTAAATCCTAATCCCACCTAAAATTATACCCACCCCAGCCTCCACATCACCCCACCCAATCCCACGCTGCCACCTCCCCCTCTCTCCCCCTCTAACCAATAGCAATCTGCCACCTATCCCACCCCCACTCCCTCTCCCAACACCCTGGACCCGCAGCAGCCCCACCACTACCACCACAGCAGCCGCCCCCCCTTTTTTCTACCCTCCCTTGCCGACCCACCTCCCCGCTAGCTCATCTGTCCATGGGCCCCACCCACGCTGCCCCACAGCCTGCCCACCTCCACGCCCCACCTCCCACACCTGCAACCCCACACCCCGACCCCACCTGCGGCCCCACCCCCACGCGTTCCCCTCTCCATGCGCACGCTTCCCCACCCCGTCCTCCTCCTCATGTCCCTCCTCTCACCCGCCTTCTTCCTCGGCACTCCTCCCCTGCCAGTGTCGCCCCGCTCTTGCTCCACCTCCTCAGCCTTGGCCGGCCGCCCGGCAGCTTCGTCGCCTCCCCGGCGCCGCCCGCCTCGTCTGCTCCTTCCGAGCTCGGCGCCGCTTGCTGCCCTCTCGCGCCGCCCGCGCGTCCTCCGTCCTCCTCGGCGCGACCCCGGCAGCCTACGTCCGTCGCCAAACGCCACCGTCCGCTCCGCTCTTCCTCCCTCGCCGCGGCCGTCTTCTCGCCTTCCGCCATGCTGCCGTCTCCGCGCCCGTCGGCGTCGGCGTCGCGCCCGACCGACCTCCGCCGACAGCGGCGCTCGCCGAGGCTGGCTGCTCGTTCCTCGTTTCACCGCACTTCGCCTGCCGCGGCCAGACCCGCCGCCTCGTCCACGGGCCGCCTGTCGATCTGCGAGCCGTGGCGGCCAGGCCGCCCCGTCGGGCCTCCTCCGGCTGACTCGTCCCGACCCAGCGCATCCGCGCGATCACCGCCGCCTCGGTCCGCTGCCCTGCGGCGCTCCGGGCCTCACCTCGTCGGCGTCAGTGGCCCCGCCCACTCTGCGTCGTCCCGTGGCACTCGATGACCAATGTTGATATGAAGACCACGTCGCCCGAACCCAAGTCCGGCACTGGCACTCAAGTACCTCGACAAGGCCGCCAAGATCTACACCGTGTTGTAAGGCCACCGACAAGATCTCCATCCTGGGCCCCAGGGACTCCCTCGCGAACATCAAGCGCCAAGATCGACTCACGGTTTCCGAAGCTGTTCCCGGACCCAAATACGTCGAGACCCCTGACCGAAGATCGATCCCGGCGCGCCCAAACCCCGTCAAGACCCGAACCCTCTCGGATTCGAGGACCGAAGACGGCCGGAACGCCAAGACCGACTCGATGGTGCGAGCCCGACAAGATCCTCACAGCGGCAAGATCGACCCCGTGGGACCCGACAAGACCTTCGCGACGACAAGAACGGCATCCGACCGGAAGAATCCGATGCGCCCCCGGCGCCGAACCAAGTCCTGCTTCCCGGATGCCGAGGTCACCGACACAGGACAACAAGACCTTCCCCGCTATCCGAGAACGCATCCGTCGAACCCCGAACCCCAGATCCGTCGAACCCTGAGACCGACCCCGAACCCCGGAACCCCAAGACCGTCGCGACCCCTAATGTGTGAACCTTTTCCTCGAACCCTATTTTATAACATAAAAACCTGTTGCTTATTAACTTGTCATTCTTGCATGCATCTTGTCATGTGGTTTGGGGGCCTCATGCCGATTCACCTAATAATTAAATATGGGGCCCATATGCGGGCAAATCTAGTCTCATATTGGCCTCATTTAAATTGATGTAGCGAACCGATACTATATCTTGGCCATGTTAATACAACATTTAAATTGCGGGGGTTCTAAACAACATGAACCATTCAATTAATTGTCGGGGCCCCGGTTCCGCTTAATATGACCTAATTGCATCGCACCTTTGCCATGTCATACATCATACATGCATCATGCCGATCTTCTGCCGTTGTATTAAATAGTGCATCCGGTGTTTCTTCTAGTGTTTTGCTTCTTCGCGGATAAGGCCGTTGAGTTGATGTGAGCTTCGCCCCGATCTTCGGTTGAACCCTTCGACAATGTTTTCAGGCGAGCATCTCCCCCTTTCTACCTATCTTACTTTTATAGTATTTATTCCCTCCTGTTGATCTATTGCTATCTGTGTTGCGGTGCTCTAGTTTTCGTACCCTTTGATATCCCCTGCAGCCTTACATTGCCTTGGACACATCCTATTACCTGTTGTTTGGTAGATAGTTGGACTTGCGCGTCGTAGTTGCTTGCTCAAGTCTTTGATGTGTCATATGCCATGATTGTTGATGTATTGCCGCATGTTGATGTTGGAGATGATTCTAGTTGTACTTATTGTCACTTTAATTTCTGTTTAACAACTAAAATTGAAATAAGCAGAGGCATCGGTGGGTGATAGAAAATATTTGGTTTCCGAACGCCCACTTGTGTCCTGTAAGACCCCGAGTACTTGATACATGTTCCTTGATTTATCGCGCTATCCACATCCGGGAGGTATATGGGACCCCAGGCGAGCTTGATTCAGTCTTATTTCTTGGGGCCACAAACTAGTTTGAGGTTTTATTTACGATCTGTACTTATGCCATGCTACTTTACGTATTTAAATTGTGCGAGCACCTTTGTCTTGTTTAGGTAAGCGGAGTGTTTTCGCGGTATCGACAAGCCCAGCCACACTTTCGGGTTCCCGATCGTTTCTGACCAGCGCAAAACCTTGAGCCCGTCTCGGAGCTTGCTTACTCCGTTGCGGGATCTACTCAATGGGGTGGCCCCCTGAAATATTTCTGAATCCTGTGATTGTTCAGTCGTGAAAGCCTCGTTGAGTTTTGATTTTGTTTTTCCGAGGTCGATCGAGCGTGTGTTGCTATTGGTGCACCCCGTCCGGGTAAAACTTTCTGAAAGCCGTGTCCGCGGATATGGACGACTTGGAGCACAGTATCTCGATCATAGACAAGCATAACTAAAGTTTATTGCTGTAAATTTGACTTTATAATGACTAGTAATCAGCTTCACTATAACGGAATGGCTAAATAATACTACCCACAATTGCTTGTTTGAAGTGTCGCTTGCGACCATTGTACCTGACTAGTAAGTATTGCAACTACAACGGAATGGCTGAATAAAAGTACCAACAATTGCTGGGTTAAGGGTTATCTCATGCTATTCACATCTGATTAGTAATTGTTGCAACTATAACGGAATGGTTAACTAAAAGTGCCCACTGCATACTTTATCAGGATGATTATCTAAACCTGCCTAGTAAAGTGCCGCAACCATAACCGAATAAATAAAACTGCCAACCGTGTGAGTTCCTCGGTTGACTTCCTCGTTTGGTCTCGAGGGGGGAAACACCAGGATGGGTTTGTTTGGTGTTAGTTTCAGGTTGGATCCGGCTAGGTCATTCTTACCCCTCTCTGATAACCGCCAGTTGTATCGAGTCTCTATAGGTTGTTTAGTGCATGCTGCCGCTGCCGCTTCAGTCCATCATACCTATGTACACTACTAGGAAAACGGCTATAGGTAATCAGCACATCCGTGGCTCACATGGTTGAAGTGCCCCACGGCTAAAACAGGCGTGGCTCACCTGTGGGCAGTGCCCTACTAGTAACTAGAACAACCGTGGCGCACATGACCCTAGTGCGCCACAGATATGTGTGGGCCAGGGCCTTGTTGGCCACACGCCAAACTTCTGTAGCGCACCATGCACCCGTGCGCCACGGTTGTTAGGGTCATCTGTGGCGCACGTGTGCAGTGCGCTTCTGACTGCGCATGCCGCTGCTCTGAGGCGGCCACTAACCCATGGCGCACTCCGCCCGATGCGCAGGCGAAGCATCTGTGGCGCACTCGCATAGTGCGCCACGGTTTGTACTCACTGTGGCGCCTTTGTTGCCGTGTGCGCCACGGATGTGTCGATTTTTAAGACAGCACTTTATGTGCACATGTGTGACCACATCCACCACCCCACACTTCACTTTGCCCTTCTTCTTCCTCCTTAGATCTAGTCGGGATCTTCTCCTTCCCACCTCAATTTCTCCACATTCACCATTTTTAGCATGTAAAACTTGCTTTGGATGTTACATAAGTAATAGAGGAGGTCTCCGGTCTCTCATCTATCCGTCTCCGTCGTCGGCGCACCTCTCCTTTCCATCTTTCTCGATCGGTCTCTCATCTCGGTAAGTTGTCCATGTAAGGATGTGTTCATGTGTATATGGATGATGCATGTGCTCATATGTATGTAGATGATCGATGCTCATGTCATGATGTGTGTATGTGTGGAGCTAGGATCGATGGTCATATGTGTGTGTATATGGAGAGTATCGATGATGCTCATGCATGTGTGTATGGAGAGGATAATGATATGTTCATGTGTGTATGGATCGGTCTCTCTCTCTCTTGTGTTTGTATGTGAACAAGTTGCCATTGTTTTGCCAAAATGTTGATTCATTTCCATTTTGGCAAGACTTTAACATTCATAAGGTCCTAATTTTAGGATAGGTCATGCCGAAATTTTCTATCGACCATTGCATGCATGCATTCATTATGTGGTTCTAATAGACTTCAAAATTGTACCGTGTACATCGTGCGAGCAAAAATGGTCCGCATAATGAGCGAAGGCATTGTGGCTAGATTTTTGAAATGTCGACGGCCGACATGATACGAAATAACAAGGCGGATATAAGATGTCCGTGCGAAGATGCAAACTCAAGCGGGTGATCGATTCCGGGAATCTGCGCGCACTGCTCGCCATGGTTTCATGGATGGATACACTCGTTGGATAAGCGATGGCGTAGATGATGGAGCGGTGATCATCATCACGGCGAGCAGGCGAGATGATGAAGAGGCTCCTGGAGATGGTGAAGGTGCGGAAGCGGCCGGGATGATGATGATCTAGATGGCGGAGGAGCGCAGCGATGGAACAACGTCGGCTGGTGCGGGACCCTTATGTGCAAGAGCTGCTTCTCAAGCGAGGCGAGTAACGCCAGGCTGCCGCTAGAGAAAGCCAAGCTTGCGCAACTTGAGAAAACGCGGTTACTCCATTGTATGAAGGATGCAGGCCCGATGATACCGGTTGAATGTAACGCTCAAGGCTATGGAGATGAAGGCAAAGCACAAATTGAGCGGCAAGCTTGATGATATGATGGCATTACGCACGATCGTCTCCGGAGAGAACACATGTCCAACTAGTATCGAGGATGCCAAGAAAATCGTCATCCTCTCGATCTACCGCCGTTAGATATCACGTATGCATCAACGATTGCATCATTTATCGGGCGAGGCGGAGAAAACCACATGTCCGGTGTGGCGTGAGTCGATACAAGAAAGGGAAGAAAGCACCTCGAAAAGTGGTATGGTACTTTCCTATTACCCTCGTCTGCAGCGCTATTTTGCGGACCCTAAGGAGCGAAGCTCATGCGATGGCATGCGGAAAGGAAGAAGCCGGAGATGATGATGACCGAAAAGGATGAGCTGGCGCACCCTTGGATGCTAGCGGTGGAAAGCATTTGACCTCGAATTCCAGTCGGTGGAGATTCGAGGAACATCGGGCTTGGTGCGAGCACCGATGGACTCAATCCGTTCGGTAGCGAGCAAGACGCACACGCAGCCTGTGTTTGTATGGATGTACAACCTCCTCCATGGTTGTGCATGAAGAAGAAGTACATACAAATGAGTATGCTAATTCAAGGGCGAAACAACCTGGTACCGACATCAATCGTATCTCGGGCTGTTGAAAGAGGAGCTAGCCACGTTATGGGAATCTGGAGCCAATACTTACGGCCGTCGCACAAGATTATTTCACTATGAGATCGCGTTGGTCACTACGGTGCAAGACTATCCAGGTTGCGGGTATATCTCGGGCAGGTTATCCAAGGATTCCACGCATGCGTTAGGTGCATGGATAACACAAGCTATCTCCAACTAGAGAAAGATCCGGGGTCATCGAAAACCGTGTTCATGGCGCCGGAGGTGGCTCGGCAGAATGATCCATGGAGAAAAGCGTGGAGACCTGTTCGATGGCAAATCGAGACCGAGGAATCCCGGGCGTAGGAAGCGAAGAAGTGGAAGAGTTGTTGAAAAGCTGGAAAGATTGTCCTAAGCACGGAAAGAAGCGAAGAGGCGCATCAAGACAAGCGGTGATGAAGGTATGGAAAACAAGGTCATTTTACGGGAGTTGCCATCTTGGAAGTTTCTCCCGCGCCTCATAGCCTCGACATCATGCATATCACGAAAAGCGTGTGCGAGTCTCGCCACCATAATCAACATGCCGGATAGGACGAAAGATGGTCCGAAAGCAAGGCACGACTGATATGCTTGGGTATCCGGAAGGAGCTTCACGGAGGGCGCACTACTCGATGATCGGGAAGATGGCGATGATCGAGTCGGAGGCGACACAAGGTCGTCGGAAGGGTAAAAGTTCAAGAAGAGCGAATATTACTGCCCTCCTTCTTGCTTCACTCTAAGCCGGATGAGATCAAACAGTTTTCAAGTGCCTTCTAGGAGTCAAATTTCCTTACGGCTCTGCGGGCAAGATAAGCGAGATACCTAGGCAGGCGGCGAGGTTCGATGGCATGAAGTCTCACGGTATGCCGTGCTAATGCGAGTACTTCGGTCGCACTAAGAGGGATAATGGGCGAAACACGTCCGTGAAAGCGTTATTTGGCACTGCAAGTTTTTCGGCGTCATCTCTAGGAAGTTGATTGGCTTGAATCAGCTCGGAAGGCTACAGGAGGAGATCGTGGTGATACTATGTGAGCTTGAGGTCTACTTCCACCCGCATTCTTCGACATTATGGTGCATCTGCTGGTCCATGTCGTGGAGGACATCGTACAACTCGGGCCGATGTTTCTCCGCGGCATGATGGCGTTCGAAAGGATGAGCGGACACATCAAAGGATACGTTAGCAGGTCCCGTCGGATGGAAGCATAGCCAAGGGCTTTACGGCGAAGAGTGCATCTCTTTCGCACGAATTATCTAGATATCGAGAACCTGTCGGTCTTCCCGTCAACAGACACCTTGGCAAGCTCGGCGGATCTGGTCACCGAGGGTCGTCGCATCGCATGCGACTTGATTTTCGACGCTT
The DNA here is from genome assembly GCA_030063025.1 of Avena longiglumis. Taxonomy (NCBI): domain Eukaryota; kingdom Viridiplantae; phylum Streptophyta; class Magnoliopsida; order Poales; family Poaceae; genus Avena; species Avena longiglumis. Next base: position 476,975,822 of record CP125977.1, read on the forward strand.
GAGACTTTGATCGAGCAAACCTCGTCGCGCTACAGCATTTAGAACTGTCGATCCTTGATGCGAAGCACAAAAGGTTAATCGAGAAGAAATACGATGGACCGGGGCATACAGAGGACGCGGGAGAAATAATCAAAGAGCACAACTCAGATTTCACGCGTTGGTTTAGGCAGACGCTCCTTGATAATCCCCCGCGATCGCATTCTTCTGACACAGAAAAGATCATATTCACCTTGTCGCAGGTACTGATGCAAAACCTGGTGACCTATCAGGCGTATGATATCAACGTCTACACATTCTACACGGAAGAAAAGGACAAAAAGTGTGATTATCAGAACTCAGGCGTAATGTCGGAATTCTACACCGATGACAACGTGAAGGAAAGATTCTACGGAAGAATCGATGAGATCTGGGAGCTCGACTACATGGAGAAAAGGTGCCGATGTTCCGTGTCGGATGGGCAAAGAGTGTCGAAGAGAAGACCGGTATTTCACAACCATGGTTATACCGAAGCAGCCAAATCCAAGGCCGCGGTGCAAGCGTGGCGCGAAAAATGAACCGTGTGCTTGGCTGCAAAGTGGACCATTTTTTCATTACCGACCCGACAAAGCCTAGCCGTGTTATCGTGAGGAGAGGAAAAGAAACATCATCGGATTGGATGGAGTCGCCAGCGAGCAAGACTTGACGATGCGGCGATCCAAAGATTGAAGATGACGGCGACTACGATGCGACAACATACATCACAAGAAGAAAAGGACAACCCTACCCAAAAAGGTAGCCCGTTGAAAGAAGAAACATTAAAGTCTTGGGGCTAAATTATTCAACCGCGACAAAGAAGGGAAAAAAGATTGTAAACGCTAGCTCAAAAATATTGTAAAGCAGCGTGGTCGAAAAAAGATTGTAATATTCATGGACAAAGTATTATGAATTTTAGTTATACTTCGAATCATATTTTGTAACACTTTTATGACATATATCACTACTTTTGGGCATGTTTGGAATATTTAAAAGTATTTTAAAAACAAAACAAAACTTGTATGGCATATATCACCACTTTTGGACATTTTGTGAACATTTAAAAGTATTTTAAAATAAAAATAAAAGTGGAGCACCGGATTCGAACACAGGTGCTCGAGTTTGGAATAGAGCTAAGGGCTAGAACCGTGGGCTATGGCGGTAGTAGTGTTAATGAAGGGTGGCCGCCCTCTTATCTGGTCGTTCAACAGACATAGGCGTGGCGCACCAGCCAAGTGCGCTACGGTTATCCGTGGCGCCTTGGCCAGTGCTTCACGCCTGTCTGTTGGACGCTAATCAACCGCCGGTTCGATCCATCTCTCACAGACGACACCACACCGCGCTCTGCATCTCACGAACAGCTCTCGAGGAGGAAGCCCACCGCCCGTCTGCCCGTCGCCGTTGAGGAGGAGGAAGAAGCTCTCGAGGAGGAAGCTCTCTCGAGGAGGAAGCATCGAGGCCGCCGCCCGGGAGCATCGAGGCCGCATCGAGGCGCCGCCAGAGCATCCACGCCGGGGCATCGAGGCATCGCTCGAGGAGGAGGCCGTGGGCGGGAGGCCGTCGCCAACCATCGTCGTCGCCCGCCCGCCATCGTCGTACTCATCTCGAGGTGAGCCGCCCTCCCTCTCTCCCTCTCCCCTCTCTCTTTCAGATTAGAGGTTAGGGTTCATATTAGAGGTTAGGGTTCGGAGAAGGCCATTAGAGGTTAGGGTTTAGATTAGAGATTTGTCGGGACCGATGGTCTCCGGCGGCGGGAGAAGGGAAGGAACAGGTAGGGTCTGACGGTGCTCCCCTTAAGACAAGACTTGAGGCTTGAATGATGGGAAGGTTGCTTGTATGAATGCCGCATCCTCCCAGGTAGCCTCATCTGGTGTCATACCATCCCACTGAATCATGTGGCAGAAGATGATGGTAGAATCATGTGGCAGAAGATGATGGTAGAATCAAGTTGTCGAACTTTGCCAATGCCAAGAGAAGTCCTAACAGTAGTAATGAATAATTATTTATTTCAAATAAGAACTTTAGCCCAATACAACACATCTATAAGACCTTGAGAACAGCAATGCTGAACAATATTATCTACAACTTTGTCAGTGACTAACACAAATGTTGAAGCACGCTTTTAAATTAATCTTGCTGAAATGATTATAGCCTTGCAACAATAGTTTACATGAATGTCGATTAAACAACTTTTACTTGATTATTTCAGACTCGGCGATAAAATGTGGTTAGTTCATACTAGAGAGACACAAGCATTCATTGTAAGATGGCATCATCATTAACGATACTTATTTTCTTGAACATTCTAACCAATCGAATTCTAAAGTATGGCCAATTTTGCTATCCATAGTTTGAAGGATTTCATAACATATGTTTTCTTCATTTCATTTTATCTAAGCTTACAAGTGACAAAATCTGTTCCATTTCGTTTGGGGCCTAAACATACCCTCTTTCCACATCTTACGTAATATGTTACTCAGCGTAAATACATATAACATGTTAAATCTATTCCAGGAAGTGGGCCCTCTACATAGTGCCAAATCCTAGATCTTTGACACTTTAGTGTGAAAAGATATGAGTACACTGAAAAAAAAAAATACATGAACATTATTTCTTGGTACACATAATCATCGCAACCAAAGGAATCCTCCTGTGTACTCCGGTGGTATTACTGACACCATAACGGGAACACGCACCAATTGATTACATGATATGCAGCAACTCCAGGTTCGGCAATATGCGATCCTTGTAACTAGACATACACATAACCAAATTCCATAAAGGGGACTACTACCTTCTCACGGAATGGTTGGCGAACCTAGTGACCCTTCAAATAGATCAGACTTGATTCTCCAAGTCCTCTGCTGTGTACTTTATGTATTTACCTGAACTCCTTCCGTTATCCACTAGACTACCATATCTCCCCACAAAAGCACGATATGCTGGAATCACATTTTCAGATATAGATATCTTGAGTTCTTCGCGGAGTTGCGGGTCCGTTACCTTCCAGAGTGTCTGACTCCGGTAAATCTCCTCGAAGGAAAAGTTGAAGTTCTTAAATTTCTCCTTGATCCTCAAGCTTGAATTCCCAAGACTATTTCCACTCCCGCCGCTATGTCCATCATCCTTGAGATAGGAAAGAACCTTGGTCCATGATATCCGAAGGTAGCTCTTCGAACTTTGGCGAATCTTTCCACGGCGCCTCCGCGTCCGAAGGTTAGCAGTTAGTACCTAGAAGTAGGCCAATTTAATGTATACTGTTGTACAAAAACTTGTGTGCTGCTATATATGTATTTGCTTGTTGTATTTTCTTGCTGTCATATAATCTGCATGTTGTATTTGCTTGCTTGCTATAATGACAGGTACTTGTGCTTGCAATTGTATTTGCTATAATGACAGGTGCTTGTGCTTGCTAAAATGATAGGTGCTTGTGCTTGATATAATTGTAGCACTTGAAATTGTGCTTGTGCTTGTATATGAAGCACTTTATTATGTGTGTATGCAGGTTCTTGTATGAAACGAGTCCGATTTTTGCGGAATGTTGATTAACTTCCGTTTGGCGAAATCGGGCACTCTAGTTTAAGAAAATTAGCAAAGGTCATGCGGATTTTTCCGTGCATTTAACCAATTATTTGTTTTTATTAGTGCAAAGATGTGTGATAACGGCGAGGCTGGATGTTCTAAGCGCATCAGCTGAAGGAGAACTCAGACCTCCGAATAAACAATTGACATTCGGGAGGCGGCCCGGCGTCTAGAAGGCGATGAAGAATACCATCCTTCGGAGGCGAGGATGATGAGATGGAAGAGCGGAGGAAGAAGCGAAGGAGCGGCGGACGATGAAACCAGATGGCGGCGAGGCACGAGTGGTAGCAACCCTCCTAAAGCCGAAGGACGGCGCCCGAACAGTCGGCACGGTCGGGAGGAAATTGCAGTGAGCCCATCGGGGTTCCTTTGGAGCCCGCCCTTGTCGTCAAAAGTGCGGTGGGCAAGTGGCGGCGATCACCGGACAACCATCTCGATCAACACCGAGAATCTCGGCATAAAGATAATGGCCACTTGCGCACACTCCTCTTGAGAAAGTGCCGCGGATACAAGTTCCCGCTAAGTATCGAACACAAATTATCATGGGAGCAAGTAAACAAATCCGCCCTCACAAAGATGAGCACCGCCTACAGCCAGGTGGAGAACCGGATAAAGAAGAAGATCTATAAAGAAGGCAAAAGTCTCGAGGAGATCCGGAAGATTGACCGTAGATCACCGAAGATCAGTTCCGGAGTTCAAGGAGAGGTGTGAATCGAAAGAGCCCAGCCAATAGTAATCGGGAAAGGCGCTGCGAGCGATGAATATAGGTCATCACCATCTCGGATCTGGTGGATCTGAGCCGCGGAGGCCAAATGGAATAAGGAGGACGAAGAGTATAGATCCAAGGGATAGAAAACCCTTTGCTAAATTCGAACCGGGCAGGTTCGAAACTTCATCGAGGCCCGTTACCATGTGGACCCAAAACCAAACAACTCACCGCGGATCCTGCGGTGAAGGTCGAGAAATTGTGGTAAGTATAATCTAATTACGGTGATCAACACGATTGCAATCTAATCGATGATCTAAATGATTCACTGTTACTTCTTCTGCAGGAGGAGGAAATTGTTGCTAGTCATGGATCCTGTGGTTCCTCATCCCGGTCGTGGCCACCGGTGGGATAACCCTTTTGAGGCGATGAACCGGGTCAAGAAAATAGAGCGATTCTGAAGAAGCCGTCGTCGGTGGCCGTCTGGCCGCCTCGGGGTAGAATTGGGTGGATCATTTTGGTCCACCGACGAGGACGCATGTGGCGCCGTCGGGAAGGAGCGAGGAGGAAAAGCGAGAGGTTCAAGAACTTAAGGCACAAGTGGCGCGGATCCCGGATCGTCCAAGACAACTGGCAATCACCCTTACGTCCTTCACGCCTACCTTGGTGGAGTCAATAGCGAACTGGAGTGCGGGTGGTCGAGTAGGGCGTGCCGATTCAAGCATGGTCGTGACCACTCGAACAACGCCGGCGAATCGAGGCGAACTACGTGTTCGTGACTCCGCCCCGCTAGCACCGCGGCGCCGCAAGTGTTGGTGACTCCCCCTGCCATCACTGCGGCGCCGGAGTACATGTTGGTGCCCCCCTGCCATCGTCGCGGTGGCACCGGAGCTCAAGCACCCGTCGGTAGGGAGAATACACGGCGGCCAGCACGCGCCATCAAGCAGCCCTTCCGTCTCTTGCCGCCGTCGCCGTGTCGGTGCGTCGACATTAGCCGATCTCGGCGCCATCACGGTAAACAAATTGCTTTAATTACCGCCTTTCATGCCATCTATATATTACTCTTGTGGCGTCTCGCTCACGACGCCGTACATGTTTTCCGCAGACGGATGTTCCTTGCACTCTCTTATGCTACGTGAACAACGGTGAGGATGTTGCCAAGGTACCATCGTTCAACCCTTGCGGCGCGTTCCACTCAAAGCCGATGCGAGAAGCGTGCACGGGGTTAAAATTAGTCGGGTGCTAAGGGGCTGCGGCGACACAGAACCTCCCATTCAACCCCGAGGCGGATGAAGAAGAGTCGTACATCCTCGATGGTTGCTTCGGCTTGTTCATGCTATGGCCAAAGAGCATGATCCGTTTGGGGCGGGGGCCATCACGCCCACGAACAGCACCGCTGTCGTGCGGCGACAAGCGGTGGCAAAACCCCTGCCCTCGCCGTCACCTCCACGCGGTGGGTCGGATGATCATGTTGATGATCACATGGCGCGAGATCCGGCGAGGACTTCAAGACTGGAATGATCACTTCTTCAGACTCGGTTTGTAGCGAAGAAGACCTAGCTGGTGGCCCCACGAGAAAGCCACTATCACCAAGCGTCTGTTTGGTTCTCGGGAGGCGCCTCCGGCTTGCGCCTTCTGAGCCGGTGATACAACCGGCCCTTTATTCTAAGCCGACACACTACATAGGGCGGCGGTGCTCGATGCGGTGCTGCCCGCTCTCCAAAAGGAAAAAAGGGCAGAAAGAAAATCTAGCAGCTCGAGCGGCCCGGTGGCGTCAACAACTGCGAATCCGATCAGGTTTGGGCGGGCCACCAAGACCCGAGGTATTATGTGGAGGATTCATGTGGCGGGTGAGCCCATGCTACCTAAGAATTTCGGAAGCTTCGCCGATTCGGAAGCAGAGTGTGCATGGCGTCTTGACGATAGAGAGCGCCTTCTATCGGAGAAAGATCCCTCGCACCGTATTCGTGGTTAAGGTGCCACCAGCTTGGGCTTCGTCGACACTTCCCCATGGATCTGTTCTTCCTGCGGTTCGAGGACATCTTCAATATGTTCCACCTATACCGCTGCACTATACCATGGTCCGTCTCTTTTCTCTCGGCTGGCCACGCAGATCATTAGAGAACACACGGGCATCGCTATAGTGGACCCCTACTACATGCGTGGCTGCTTGGGTTCCCCGCCCGAGCGGCGTATCGTGGCCTCGTACCTAAAAAGAATCCTCGTGGCGAACAAGACAAAGGAATACATTCTCGTGCCTTACTTTCCCGAGTAAGTCGTTATTCAGTCGCCACCGTCGATTGGCTTTATTAGATCATCATCATTCTTTTTTCAACACATTCCATTTGAATTTTTTGCGCGAGATGAACACTGCCGCTCATCTCCTTATCGCCGAAGCATTCCCACGCCACGTATTTCGACTCGGGGAGTCTAGAAAAGAAGAAAAACTACGACAAGATCAAGGAAGTTATGGATGATGCTCTCACTGGCTTTGCCTCGACGGAAGGCACCAGCTTCGTGCGTAAGAAGGTCAAGTTCGGCAGGCACGTCTTCAACCACGTAACAGAGTTCCCCTGCGTGAAGCAGCGGAAAGCGATGAAGGAAGCCTACTCGCACTCCATCACATGAGGCGTTCCTACTTGACCAGCGAAATTCTCGCTGCGGATCATCTCAAGCGATGGGCGAAGCAAAGGCCAAGATCAATGATTCGGATATTAGACAAGAGATGTATCGCATCCAGCGATTTGGGGCAATCATCTTCGTGATGTCATGACTTGAGGGATCTTCTACGGAGGAAATATCCCGAATAACCGTGACATAGAAGATCGCCTAGAGATGCAGGGTGACTATAGGAAGTTCATGACGAGGCAGGGCGTCCTCCCGTTCCCTAAGCCGAGCCAGAAGGCTTGATGTTGGCCTAGTTGTAGTTGCAAACTATAGATGACCTTTGTGTGTGTACATGGACGACAAGTGTACTTATCTTATTAGGTTTATGTATCACCGCTTACTTATTTTGCTTATTATTATTATATATCAATCAATGCTTGGTTTTTTGCTTACTCTTTGGTTTTTTTGCTTACTCTTTGGTTCTCGGACGACAAGTGTGAGTTATTTTTGTCTTTTTCGAGAATATGCCGATGATTGAAATGTCGTGGCACAATATATATGTGAATGTGCTATGACGGGATTGTCAGCCTTGTGATATGCACAAGTCCGGAATTGTGCATCCTACTTGGTGACGGTCCGTCATAAGCAATCTGTGTCCAACGACCTAGCTAGTTATGAGGCATGCTTTTGAGTTATTTTGTCTTTTTAGAATATGCCGATGATTGAAATGTCGTGGCACAATATATATGTGAATGTGCTATGGCGGGATTGTGAGCCTTGTGATATGCACAAGTTCGAATTGTGCATCCTACTTGGCTCACGGTCCGTCATAAGCAATTCTGTCCAACGACCTAGCTAGCTAGTTATATATGAGGCATGCTTTTCGAGTTATTTTTGTCTTTTTCGAGAATAAGCCGATGATTGAAATGTCGTGGCACAATATATATGTGAATGTGCTATGTCGGGATTGTGAGCCTTGTGATATGCACAAGTCCGAATTGTGCATCCTACTTGGCTCACGGTCCGTCATAAGCAATTCTGTAATCCAACGACCTAGCTAGCTAGTTATATATGAGGCATGCTTTTCGAGTTATTTTTGTCTTTTCGAGAATATGCCGATGATTGAAATGTCGTGGCACAATATATATGTGAATGTGCTATGACGGATTGTTAGCCTTGTGATATGCACAAGTCCGAAATTGTGCATCCTACTTGGCTATAACGGTCCGTCATAAGCAATTCTGTGTCCAACGACCTAGCTAGTTATATATGAGGCATGCTTTTCGAGTTATTTTTGTCTTTTCGAGAATATGCCGATGATTGAAATGTCGTGGCACAATATATATGTGAATGTGCTATGGCGGGATTGTTAGCCTTGTGATATGCACAAGTCCGAATTGTGCATCCTACTTGGCTAGCAGTCCGTCATAAGCAATTCTGTCCAACGACCTAGCTAGCTAGTTATATATGAGGCATGCTTTTGAGTTATTTTTGTCTTTTTAGAATATGCCGATGATTGAAATGTCGTGGCACAATATATATGTGAATGTGCTATGGCGGATTGTTAGCCTTGTGATATGCACAAGTCCGGGAATTGTGCATCCTACTTGGCTAACGGTCCCGTCATAAGCAATCTGTGTCCAACGACCTAGCTAGTTATATATGAGGCATGCTTTTGAGTTTGCTCTTTTGATTTAAGAGTACTTTCTATAAGTGTATCTTCATATGCGACTTTAATTATACATGTTTTTCAATCACCGGTTAGTTATTATTGTCAACTTGTAGATGGCGTGGTACGTCGTGTACAAGGGGCGGGTTCGAGTCTCGATGATTGGGAAGACTGCGGAGACAGTGCACCGTTCAGATAATAGCTACAAAGGGTACAACACTATGGCGAGGCGGAAGATAGATACGCGCTATCTAGCGGGAGTTAGGACAAGGAACCGGATGAAGACCTACACCTTCGTCGGCGGTGATCATGCTTATCTTCTTTGGGTATTTATCCGCATTTGTGTCTAGCTAGCTAGTTTAGATGTCTAAGCGAGCTTAGAGCTCTAACTTGTTCGATCGACACATGTATTCGCATGTCACCAACTACTACTTTGTAACATGATCAAAACAATGTAACTTGGACTATGTATTCATGTATGAGACTTATCTATATGTATTTGTTTCAATCTTGTTTTTCATATCGGTATTTATATATATAATTGTATATCTTGTATCTGTGTGTGTATATCTGCTGTAATATTGTATATAATCTGTATTGCATAAAATCGGCATGGAAATTAAAAAAAACAAAAATACATCTGGCGCACATGTTTTACCTTGGCGCACTACCCTAAAGCGCACCATGGATGTTTAGTGGCGCCTTTGGGTAGTGCGCCACGAAGATAAAAGGTAGCGCACCATGCCAAACTTCACGTGGCGCACTAGCTGGTGCGCTCGCCTATCTCTACAACCGTGGCGCACTAGGCGGTGCGCCACGGTGAGAGATAAATGGCGCAAGGCCCGTGGCGCACTCTTGGTGCGCCACGGATGGGCCTTCAGTGCGCCTGGCGACCATTTTCCTAGTAGTGGCGAGGACCGCCGATTCTAGCCTCGCCGTGTCTTGGCCTCGATCTTGACGCTCCTCTTTTCCTTTGCCCTTTGTCGGCACCCTTTTTGTTTAAGCAGGTTTTGAGATCGACGTCATTAGCAGGGTTACCCTTCCGGCTTGGCCTGGGCAGGGTTATGGACGACCTTGGTTATTCTTTAGGGCTCTTAGCCCATTTGCATTTTGTCCGTAGTCGGACTCCTCTTTCAAGGTGATTTTGGATCTTTGTCTGTATATACGTATTCTTGACTCATTGAGTCAAGTTATATATATCTCTCGTGGGTTCCATCGAGGACTGTTGTGTAATGTTATTACTTCGTTTTCCACCATGCGAAAGTGCTGGTGAGCACCTTTGAATCGTTTCTATGCGGGTTTGGCGAATTTTGCTCAAACTTGCATAGGTCCGATCGAGGGTGTTCTGAGTGGTATCGAGCTCAGCGGTTGCGATACCCCACAAGTCCGACTGTAGGATAACCTAGCTAACGGCGGTAGAGTGTCAAAACTATTTTGCAAAATCGGTTGGATAGTTACGATTAGGTCTGATTTTACTTCTTACCCTCTATTCTCCTCTTATCCGGCGTGTTTTGAATCCGCTCTCTTCTCTTTCTTGAGTCCAGAATTCGTGGTTGGGTTTCCGTCGTACCTTCGAGTTTCGCTTCCTTCTTCGATAACGGTGTTGCTACATCTGGTCTTCGTGCTATCCGAGGAATCCTTCGTACGTGGTACCATTCTTTGTTCCTTGTTTGTGCCTTCCGGTGTTTTCCGGACGACGACATCATCTCGCGGATCCGATGCAGTCTCGCATCCTCCTTATCCCGAACCTCGCTTGTCGAGATCTTCAGTCTGATTCCGAGAGTTGGTTGCATAATCCGCCTATTCGTGTGCAGAGTAATGGTTTGGGTGCGCGATGGACTGATCACCATCCGACTACTCTTATCATTCGCTCTTGTACATCGAATCGGTGGGTCCAGCAGTTTTACTCCGTCCCTCGGAGATAGAGGTGGCTTTATTTGTTGATACCTCTACCTTCGACCTTTTTGTTACCGGAGTGTTCTCCCGACGATCACGGACAACGACCTCTTGTTAGTGGTGTCGCGAGGATCTACACGGCGAAGGATCGAGACAAGCGGCCTTTCTTTCCGGTACCATGAGGCGGATCTCGAGGGCGAGATCCATTGTTAGTGGTGTCGAATTGTGGCATCCCGCAAAACCACTACTAGAAAATCGCGTTGAATTTGTGCATTGCATCGTCATCATCAAGTGTTGTTGCATAAAAGTATTTCGCAAAGCCTGATTTGTTTTCCAAACGCCCTGTCTTGTTTTCAAATTCAAACCCCAGGCCTCCGGATTATTTTTGTTTGAGTGCTATCGGTTTGCAAATGGTGTTAACAAAACAAATAAAAACTATATTATTTTTAGTGGGGCAGTCGAACGGGCCGAGTAGACCCGAACGACCACCCTGTTATCATCGGTCCACCACCACCCCATCTAAATCCTAATCCCACCTAAAATTATACCCACCCCCGCCTCCACATCACCCCACCCAATCCCCCGCTGCCCCCTCCCCCTCTCTCCCCCTCTACCCAATAGCAATCTGCCACCTATCCCACCCCCCCTCCCTCTCCCAACACCCTGGACCCGCAGCAGCCCCACCACTACCACCACAGCAGCCGCCCCCCCTTTTTCTACCCTCCCTTGCCGACCCACCTCCCCTTCTAGCTGTCCGCCGGCCCCACCCACGCTGGCCCCACCTGGCCTGCCTGCCACGCCCCACCTCCCACTGCAACCCCACCCCGACCCCACCAAGGCCCCCACGTTCCCCTCTCCCTGCGCACGCTCCCCCACCCCGTCCTCCTCCTCCGCTCGTCCCTCCTCTCACCCGCCTTCTTCCACTCCGGCACCGCTCCTCCCCTGCCGCGGCGTCGCCCCGCTCGCCGCTCCACCTCCAGCAGCGCCCGGCCGCCGCCCGGCCTCCCTCGCCCGGCCCGCCCTCGTCTGCTCCTTCCAGGCTCGGCGCCCGCGTCTGCAGCGCCCTCCAGCCTTGCGCGCCGTCCTCCGTCCTCCCTCGGCGCGCCCCCAGCTGCGTCCGTCGCCACCAAGCACGCCGTCGCTCCGCTCTTCCTCCCTCGCCGGCCCGTCTTCCTCGCCTCCGGCCATGCTCGTCTCCGCCGCCGTCGGTCGGCGTCGCGCCCGACCGACCTCCGCCCGGCGGCAGCGGCGGCGCTCCTCGCCTGGCTGCTCGTTCCTCGTTTTGCACTGCGCCTGCCGCGCCCGGGCCAGCCGCCGCCTCCGTCCACCGGAGCCGCCACATCGACCATGCGAGCCCGTGGCGGCCCCAGGCCCGTCGGGCCTCCTCCGCGGCTCGCCGTCCCCGACCCCGCGCATCCCGCAGCCGCCGGTCACCGCTTCGCCTCGGCCGTCCCGCTGCCCTGCGGCGCTCCAGGCCTCACCTCGTCGGCGTCAGTGGCCCCGCCCACTCTGCGTCATCCCGTGGCACTCGATGACCAATGTCGATATGAAGACCACGTCGCCCGAACCCAAGTCCGGCACTGGCACTCAAGTACCTCGACAAGGCCGCCAAGATCTACACCGTGTTGTAAGGCCACCGACAAGATCTCCATCCTGGACCCCAGGGACTCCCTCGCGGACATCAAGCGCCAAGATCGACTCACGGTTTCCGAAGCTGTTCCCGGACCCAAATACGTCGAGACCCCTGACCGAAGATCGATCCCGGCGCGCCCAAACCCCGTCAAGACCCCGAACCCTCTCGGATTCGAGGACCGAAGACGGCCGGAACGCCAAGACCGACTCGATGGTGCGATCCCGACAAGATCCTCGCAACGGCAAGATCGACCCGTGGGACCCGACAAGACCTTCGACGACAAGAACGGCATCCGACGGAAGAATCCGATCGCCCGGTAGCGAACCAAGTCCGGCTTCCCGGATGCTGAGGTCACCGACACAGGACAACAAGATCTACCCCGCTATCCGAGAACGCATCTGTCGGACCCCGAACCCCAGATCCGTCGAACCCTGAGACCGACCCCGAACCCCGGAACCCCAAGACCGTCGCGACCCCTAATGTGTGACCCTTTTCCTCGAACCCTATTTTATAACATAAAACCTGTTGCTTATTAACTTGTCATTCTTGCATGCATCTTGTCATGTGGTTTGGGGGCCTTATGCCGATTCACCTAATAATTAAATATGGGGCCCATATGCGGGCAAATCTAGTCTCATATTGGCCTCATTTAAATTGATGTAGCGAACCGGTACTATATCTTGGCCATGTTAATACAACATTTAAATTGCGGGGGTTCTAAACAACATGAACCATTCAATTAATTGTCGGGGCCCCGGTTCCGCTTAATATGACCTAATTGCATCGCACCTTTGCCATGTCATACATCATACATGCATCATGCCGATCTTCTGCCGTTGTATTAAATAGTGCATCCGGTGTTTCTTCTAGTGTTTTGCTTCTTCGGATAAGGCCGTTGAGTTGATGTGAGCTTAGCCCGATCTTGGTTGAACCCTTCGACAATGTTTTCAAAGAGCATCTCCCCTTTCTACCTATCTTACTTTTATAGTATTTATTCCCTCCTGTTGATCTATTGCTATACGTATTTGCGATGCTCTAGTTTTCGTACCCTTTGATATCCCGCAGCCTTACATTGCCTTGGACACATCCTATTACTGTTGTTTGGTAGATAGTTGGACTTATGGCGTCGTAGTTGCTTGCTCAAGTCTTGATGTGTGTCGTCATATGCCAGCTTGTTGATGTATTGCCGCATGTTGATGTTGGAGATGATTCTAGTTGTACTTATTGTCACTTTAATTTCTGTTTAACAACTAAAATTGAAATAAGCGGAGGCATCGGTGGGTGATAGAAAATATTTGGTTTCGAGCCCACTTGTGTCTGTAAGACCCCGAGTACTTGATACATGTTCCTTGATTTATCGCTATCCACATCCGGAGGTATATGGGACCCCCGAGCGAGCTTGATTCATCTTATTTCTTGGGGCCACAAACTAGTTTGAGGTTTTATTTACGATCCTGTACTTATGCCATGCTACTTTACGTATTTAAATTGTGCGAGGAGCACACTTTGTCTTATTTAGGTAAGCGGAGTGTTTTCGCTGCGGTATCGACAAGCCCAGCCACACTTTCGGGTTCCCGATCGTTTCTGACCAGCGCAAACCTTGAGCCCGTCTCGAGCTTGCTTACTCCGTTGGGATCTACTCAATGGGTGGCCCCTGAAATATTCTGAATCCTGTGATTGTTCGATCGTGAAAGCCTCGTTGGGTTTTGATTTGGTTTTTCGGTCGATCGGCGTGTGTTGCTATTGGTGCACCCGTCGGGTAAAACTTTCTGAAAGCCGTGTCCGCGGATATGGACGACTTGGAGCACAGTATCTCGATCATAGACAAGCATAACTAAAGTTTATTGCTGTAAATTTGACTTTATAATGACTAGTAATCAGCTTCACTATAACGGAATGGCTAAATAATACTGCCCACAATTGCTTGTTTGAAGTGTCGCTTGCGACCATTGTACCTGACTAGTAAGTATTGCAACTACAACGGAATGGCTGAATAAAAGTACCAACAATTGCTGGGTTAAGGGTTATCTCATGCTATTCACATCTGATTAGTAATTGTTGCAACTATAACGGAATGGTTAACTAAAAGTGCCCACTGCATACTTTATCAGGATGATTATCTAAACCTGCCTAGTAAAGTGCCGCAACCATAACCGAATAAATAAAACTGCCAACCGTGTGAGTTCCTCGGTTGACTTCCTCGTTTGGTCTCGAGGGGGGAAACACCAGGATGGGTTTGTTTGGTGTTAGTTTCAGGTTGGATCCGGCTAGGTCATTCTTACCCTCTCTGATAACCGCCAGTTGTATCGAGTCTCTATAGGTTGTTTAGTGCATGCTGCCGCTTGATCCACCATACCTATGTGGCGAGGACCGCCATTCTAGCCTCGCCGTGTCTTGGCCTCGATCGACGCTCCTCTTTTTCCTTTGCCCTTTGTCGGCACCCCTTTTGTTTAAGAAGATTTTGAGATCGACGTCGTTAGCAGGGTTACCCTTCCGGCTTGGCCTGGGCAGGGTTATGGACGCCATTGGTTATTCTTTAGGGCTCTTAGCCCATTTGCATTTTGTCCGTAGTCGGACGCTCCGTCTTTTCAAGGTGATTTTGGATCTTTGTACTGTATATCTGTATTCTTGACTCATTGAGTCGCTGTTATATATATATCTGTTCTGTGGGTTCCATCGAGGACTATTGTGTAATGTTATTACTTCGTTTTCCACCCGCACGAAAGTGCCTGGTGGGCACCTTTGAATCGTTTCTATGCGGGTTTGGCGAATTTTGCTCAAACTTGCATAGGTCCGATTCTGAGGGTGTTACAATGCGGTAGAAATTTTTTGTTTTCCATGCTACGGACCCCTATAGTGGTATCAGAGCCATGTCTATATGTAGATCTGTTGCACAAGTAGAACACAATCGTCATTGTTGGCGTTGATGCTTTTGTTATCGATTGCTTCTTGTGTACTTTGCATCTTGCGGGATGGTGGGATGAAGCGGCTTGGGCTAACCTTACATGACATCGTTCATGAGACTTGCTCCACGCTTGACATGCAACTTGTATTGCATAAGTGGCTTTGCGGCTGCCTGTTTCTCCCAACATAGTGAAGATTCAATTTACAACGGGTGATTGACAATACTAGTATCAACGTTGTGGTTCTTGTTCGTAAGTTAGAACGACACTTATTGAAAGCCCCAAACCACGTAAAACATGCAAAGAAAATTAGAGGCGTCTAACTTTGTTTTGCAGGGTGTGCTATGATGTGATGTGATATGGCCATGATTATGATTATACATGATGTATGCAATGTTCCTTATTGTAAGTCGGCAACCGGAAGGAGCCATATGGTTGTATTTTAATTTCGTTAAGACCTATGTGTCTATTATTCAAAGTAGTTGTGATAGTTGATGCTGGTGGACGACAACCATGGAGCGGCGCCATTGACCTTGACTCCACGCCGACGATGATGGAGATCATGTTCGTGCTTGAAGATGGAGATCGGAAGCATAAGAAGAAAGGCCATATCATATCACATATTTTGAATTGCATGTGATGTTAATCCTTTTATGCATCTTGTATTGCTTAGTTAGCGATGGTAGCATTATAAGATGATCCCTCCCACAAAATATCAAGCTATAAAGTGTTCATCCTTAATAGGCACCATTGCCAAAGCTCGTTGTTTTGAAGCACCACGTGATGATCGGGTGTGTTAGATTCTGCGAGTGTATACAACGGGAGCAAGCCATATTTGCTCATGCGGAAGCTAAGGTTTGATCTTGACAAACCTAGCATGTACAGACATGGTCTCGGAACACGGATCACCAAAAGGTAAAGCATGAATCATATAGTAGATATGATGAACATGTTGATTGTTCTCCATTGAAGCAACATCATCTCTCGTGATGATCGGTTTTGATGTGGTGGATTTGGTTCGTGTGATCACTAAAACAATGTGAGGGATGTTGTTTTGAGTGGGAGTTCACCTAGATTAATTTAACTATTAATTAGAACTCAATTTGTCATAAACTTAGTCTAAACTATTGCAAATATGTTGTAGATCTATGGCAGCCCCTACCATCAATTTTAATGCGTTCCTAGAGAAAGAAAACTTTAAAACAATGGAAGAAACTTCGCGGATTGGCTCCGCAACCTGAGGATTGTCCTCAATGCTGGTAATTTGACCTATGTGCTGGATGCACCGCTGGGTGACCCACCTGCAGCTGATGCTACCGATGAGGTGAAGAATGTTCTCCTCACTCGGAAGAATCAGTACTCCACAGTTCAATGTGCTATCTTGTACGGTTTGGAATAGGATCTTTAGGAAAGGTTTGAGAACCATGACACACATGATATTGTCCGTGAACTCAAAATGATATTTGAGGCTCACGCGGCAGTTTGAGAGTTATGAGGCTTCTGAAAAGTTCTTTAACTGCAAGATGGAAGAGGGCAGCTCCGTCAGTGAGAATGTGCTTAAGATGTCTAGGCACGCAAGTAAGCTCCAAAGCTTGGGTATAGTGATTCCTAACGCTTTAGGGATTCACTGTGTCCTCCAATCACTACCACCAAGTTACAAGAACTTTGTAATGAACTACAATATGCAAAACATGGACAAGTCGTTGCCCGAACTCTTCTCCATGTTAAAGTCTGCGGAAGTGGATATCAAGAAAGAGCACCAAGTGTTGATGGTCAATAAGACCACCAAATTCAAGAATCAAGGCAAGTCTAAGAAAAAGGGAAAATGCAAGAAGGGTGGTAAGAAAGTTACCGCACCGGCGAAGAAGACCAAGGCTGGGCATAAGCCTGATACTGAGTGCTTTTACTGCAAGGAAGAAGGTCACTAGAAGCGGAATTGCCCTAAGTACTTGGCGGATTTGAAGAACGGCAACATAAAGAAGAAAGGTATAGCCCATATACATGTTATTGATGTGTATCTCACTAGTAGTCGTAGTAGTGCCTGGGTATTTGATACTGGTTCGGTTGCTCATATTTGTAACTCGAAACAGGTACTACAGAATAGACGGAAACTAGCAAAGAACGAGGTGACGATGCGCGTTGGAAATGGATCAAAGGTTGATGTGATCGCGGTCAGCACGCTATCTCTTCATCTACCATCTGGATTAGTTTTATACATAAATAATTGTTATTTGGTGCCTGCATTGAGCATGAACATTATATCCGGATCATGTTTATTGCGATACTAAGGATGGCAATTTTACCCACGGGTACGGGTACTCGCGGGTACCGTACCCGCATGGGTAGGGTATGGGCATAATTTTATACCCATGGGTAATACCCATACCCTGCCCGTTAATTCACGGGTAGGGGCACGGGTATAGAGTTGTACCCATGGGTATACCCATACCCTGCCCATTTAGACCGACTTGTAAAACTTACCTATACAGTTTCAACCTATGCGGCCGAGTAGCCTAGGGGAAGGTATGAGATTGCGATTTCTAAACGTTGATAATTGTCATGTACTCGTCTACCTATTATAGAGTAGCGATACTTATTTTCTTGTCAAATATGATATTGATTAATGTAAAATTTTGAATAACTTGTTTACTATTGGATCTACCCGCCAGGTACCCAACGGGTACGGGTACCCGTCGGGTATGGGCATGGGTAAAGATTTATGCCCGTGGGTACGGGTATGGGTAAAGTTTTCTACCCATTGACTACACAAGTATGGGTATGGTATTGTTCTACCCTGCCCATACCCTGCCCATTGCCATCCTTATGCGATACGGTTACTTGTTTAAGTCTGAGAATAATGGTTGTTTGATTTATATGAGTAATATGTTTTATGCACATGCACCTTTGATAGATGGTCTATTTTTGTTGAATCTCGATCGTAGTAATACACATATTAATAACATTGAATCTAAACGTTTGACATTGAGCGATAACTCGACCTATATGTGGCACTATCTTCTTGGTCACATTGGAGTAAAGCGTATGAAGAAACTCCATTCCGATGGACTTCTTGAATCACTTGATTTCAAATCACTTGAAAGATGCGAAGCATGTCTGATGGGTAAAATGACTAAGACTCCATTTTCTGGTATGACGGAGCGAGCTACGGACTTATTGGAAATCATACATACCGATGTGCGTGGCCCAATGACTGTAGCATCGCGCGGTGGTTATCGTTATGTTCTTACTTTCACAGATGACTTGAGTAGATATGGGTCTATCTATTTCATGAAACATAAGTCCGAAACTTTCGAGAAGTTTAAGGAATTTCAAAGTGAAGTAGAGAATCAACATAACAAGAAGATTAAGTTTCTACGATCTGATCGTGGAGGTGAATATCTAAGTTACGAGTTTGGCGAGCATTTGAAGAAATGTGGTATACTTTCACAATTGACACCGCTGGGAACACCACAACGTAATGGTGTGTCCGAACATTGTAATCGAACTCTCTTAGATATGGTTCGTTCTATGATGTCACTTACAGATTTACCGCTACGTTTTGGGGTTATGCATTAGAAACAGCCGCATTCACTTTAAATAGGGCACCATATAAATCCTTTGAAATGACACCGTATGAATTATGGTTTGGGAAGAAACCTAAATTGTCGTTCCTTAAAGTTTGGGGTTGCAAAGCTTATGTAAAGAAGTTACAGCCCGACAAGCTTGAACCCAAAGCGGAAAAATGTGTCTTCATAGGATACCCGAAGGAAACTATTGGGTATACCTTTTATCATAGATCCGTGGGCAAAATCTTTGTTGCTAAGAATGGATCCTTTCTAGAGAAGGAGTTTCTCTCGAAAGAAGTGACTGGAAGGAAAGTAGAACTCGACGGGGTTGTCGAACCTTCTCTCGAATTTGCGAGTAGCGCAACACCGGAAGTAGTTCCTGTGGCGCCTACACCAATAAGAGAGGAAGCTAATGATGTTGATCATGAAACTTTTGTTTAAGTTACTATGGAACGTCGCAGGCCAACGAGAACTCGTACCACTCTCGATTGGTATGATCCCGTTATGAGTGTCATGTTGGTGGACAACACCGATGACCCTGCGACATATGAGGAAGCGATGATGAGCCCAGATTCCAATAAATGGCAAGAAGCCATGAAATCCGAGATTGGATCCATGTACGAAAACCAAGTATGGACTTTGGTGGACTTACCGGATGGCCAGAAGGCTGTCGAGAAAAATGGATTTTCAAGAAGAAAACAGATGCTGATGGTAATATTAATGTCTATAAAGTTCGACTTGTCGCAAAAGGGTTTCGACAAATTTAAGGAGTTGACTATGATGAGACTTTCTCACCGGTAGAGAAGCTAAAGTCTGTGAGGATTCTGTTAGCAATCGCTGCATATTATGATTATGAGATACGGAAAATGGATGTCAAAACGGCGTTCCTCAATGGAGACATTGATGAAGAGTTGTATATGGTACAACCCAAAGGTTTTGTCAATACTAAAGATGCTAACAAGGTATGCAAACTTCAACGGTCCATTTATGGATTAAAGCAAGCATCCCGGAGTTGGAATCAATGTTTTGATAAGGTAATCAAAAGTTTTGGTTTTATACAAACTTATGGAGAAGCTTGTATTTACAAGAAAGTGCGTGGGAGCTCTGTAGCATTCCTAGTACTATATATGTATGACATATTGTTGATTGGGAATGATGTAGACCTTCTTAATAGTGTCAAGGATTATTTGAATAATAGTTTTTCAATGAAAGATCTTGGAGAAGCAGCTTACATATTAGGCATAAAGATTTATAGAGGTAGATTGATACGCCTAATATCATTGTCACGGAGTACATATTTGGACAAAGTTCTAAACAGGTTTGGAATGGAAGATAGCAAGAAAGGGTTCTTGCCCATGTTGCCGAATACGACCTTGAGTAAAACTCAAAGTCCCGCTACGGCAGAAAATAGAGAAAGGATGAGTAAGATTCTCTATTCCTTAGCCATAGGATCTATCATGTATGCCATGTTATGTACTAGACCCCACATTGCATATGCTGTTAGTTTGACTAGCAGATATCAAAGTGATCCAGGAGTGGATCATTGGACAGCGGTCAAAAACATCCTTAAGTACTTGAGAAGAACTAAGGATATGGTTCTTTCTTATGGAGGTGATGAATAGCTCATTGTTAATGGTTACACCAATGCTAGTTGGAACACCGATCCGGATGATTCTAAATATCAATCTAGATACGTATTTAATTTGAATGGTGTAGCAGTTATCTGGAGGAGTGCAAAGCAAAGTGTTGTGGCGAGATCTTCAACTGAATCGGAACACATAGCTGCTTAGGTGGCTTCACAAGAGGCGATATGGATGAAGGAGTTCATTACAGATCTCGGTGTGGTTCCTAGTGCGCTGGATCCAATGTCTATCTACGGTGATAACATGGGTGCCATAGCCAATGCGCAAGAACCAAGGTCACAAAAGAAGCTGAAGCATATCAAGCCGCGTTTTCACGCTATTCGAGAGCATGTCCAAGATGGTGACATAAAGATTTGCAAAGTACACACAGATCTGAATGTGGCAGATCCGTTGACTAAACCTCTCCCGAGGACAAAACATGACCAGCACCAAACCGCCATGGGTGTTCGGTATATTAGCATGTAATCTAGATTAGTTGACTCTAGTGCAAGTGGGAGACTGTTGGAGATATGCCCTAGAGGCAATAATAAAAGTATTTATTATTATATCTTTGTGTTTATGATAAATGTTTACATTCATGCTAAAATAGTATTAACCGGAAACATTAATACTTGTGTGATTTGTAAACTGAATTAGAGTCCCTAGTAAAGCCTCTTTATAATACTAGCTTGTTGGTTAATAGATGATCATGGTTTCTGGATCATGGACATTGAAGATGTTGTTAACAACAAGATCATATCATTAGGAGAATGGTATGATGGACATACTCCTATAGATAAGCGTAGCATAAAGATCAAGTCATTTCAATAGTTCATTTGCTATAAGCTTTCTGATACATAGTAACCTAATTACTTCGACCATGAGATCATGCTAATCACCATCACTGGAAGGATTCTTTGATGACATCAAACACCACACCATAACTGGGTGGCTATAAATGTGGCATTGAGTGTTCGGAAAGTATGTGTTGAGGCATAGAGATCAAGAGTGGGATTTGTCCATCCATATGACAGATAGATATACTATGGGTGTAGGGTTCGCAGCATAGAAAACAAAATTTTTCCTACGATGTGAATACCAAGATCTATATATACTAGATACAAACAACGGGCGGATGTATATCCGTAGAGAACATACCCTTGAAGACCGACAAAGCTTAACGAGTTCAACTCGTGGTTGATGTAGACGATCTCTTGCCGATCTCAAGATCGAGAGGAAGTCCTAGCGCCGCAAATCAGCAGCGCATCCGTGCTCGCACACACGTTCGAGGCACCGAGCAACCTCCGCCTCCTCGCTCCAGCGATGCAGCGGAAGCACAACTCTTTCTTGCTGAATAGCCACCGGGAACATGTATCTCGCTAGTCCGAGACCATGGGGATAAATACTAGAGGGGGAGAGAGATCCTTCACGAGGAGGTGTGAGTGAGAAGTGAGAGGAGGGCTCCTTTTATAGGAGGGGGAACCCCAAGGGGTGGCAGCGCATGGGGCTGCCCTCTTGCCCTCCCCTCTTCATGTGGGTGGACACTCCACTCACAAAACTCCTCTAAATTCCCTCCACTCAAAAGTCCACTCAAAAATCCCATTAAATTTCCACCAAATTTAATGCAAACTCTCATTAAATAAAACTCTTTTATTTTATTCAGAATTTTGTCAATTACTCTAATGACAAACATTCACAAATAACCCCTTGCTAGAATTCTATTTCACATGCATAACCACTTTATGCAATTTCACCCGAAAACCTGTTTCGGTATCTAGTGAAATAAATTCCTGCGCTTGTTCATTCTTTCGGCATGAAACATTTGCTCCAATTGGATGTCGGTTTCTCTTAAGTGTGTCACCCTACGGTTCGTGAATAATACGGACATGATCGAGACCCCTCTCAGATCAATAATCAGAAGCGGGATCTGGAGACCCATCTTGACTCCACACTTTCAACGATGACTTTCGTGTGATCGTCGGGACCTTGTACGGTAGTATCTTAATCCCTTTGTTTCACGATATATTACATGTCCGAGATTCGATCATCGGTATCTCCATACCTAGTTTAATCTCGTTACCGACATGCACTCTTTTCTCGTTCCTGTGATATAACATTCTAGTGATCAAATCACTTGCTTGCAAGCTAATCAATGTGATATCACCGAGAGGGCCCAGAGTATATCTATCCGTCATCGGGATGAACAAATTCCACTCTTGATCCATGAGCCTCAACATAACACTTTGTTAGTTCTGAATCCATCTTTATAATCACCCTGTTACGGTGTGACGTTTGATGTTATCAAGAAACTCTTTCGGTGTTAGTGATTGACATGATCTCATGGTCTAAGGACTAGGATCACTTCGTAAGTTGTTATAGCAATATAAACTCAATGACTTTGATCGTAATGCTATACTTCGGATGAATGTTCATCACATCATTACACTAATGTTGTGATCCGTTATTAACAACATCCAATGTCCATGATCGAAACCTTGATCATCTTGTTAATCAACGAGCTAGTTTATGAGAGAGGCTTAACTAGGAACTTTCTGTTTGTTTATTAAACACACATGTATTAACGTTTCCGTATTAATACAATTATAGCATGCAAAATAAACATCTATCATATACTTGGAATACACATAATAAACACTTTATTATTGCCTCGGGGCATATTCCTTCATCTCCCACTTGCACTAGAGACAATAATCTAGTTACATAGTGATAAATCTAACACCCATTGAGTTCGTGTTTATCATGTTTTGCTCTAGGAGAGTTTTAGTCAACGGATGCTACATTGAGATCCGTATGTACTTCTAAATCTTTATATCTCCATCCTTGACATGCTCATGGATGGAGTGAAACCGGCGCTTAATATGCTTGGAATGCTTGTGAGACCTTGGCTCTTTGGCATTGGCAATGGCACCATTGTTGTCACAATAGATCACCATTGGGTCCAACGCGTTTGCCACAACTCCTAGTTCGGATATGAACTCCTTCATCAAATCGCTTCTGAGGCTTACAAGCGAGAACATATTCGCCTCCGTTGTTGATCCGCTACCACAGGTTGTTTGGAGCTCCTCCAACTAAACGCTCCGCCATTCATGAGAAATACGATCCGGATTGAGACTTAGAGTCATCCGGATCGGTGTCAAAGCGTCGACATAACACTTAGCGACGAGCTCTTCTTCACCTAGTATACAAGAAACATATCCTTAGTTCTTCGTAAGTACTTAAGGATATTCTTGACCGCTATCCGATGTTCGAACACGGATCCGATTGGTACCTACTAGTCAAACTAATAGCGTAAAGACATCCGGTCTTGTACATAGCATGGCGTACATTATAGAGCCTATGGTGAAGCATAGGAGACTTTGTCCATTATCTCTCTTTCTTCCCGAAGCGGACTTTGAGTCTTACTCAATGTCTTGCCTTGCAACATAGGTAAGAACCCTTCTTACTTCCGTCCATTTTAAACTTCTTTAAAATCTTATCAAGGTATGTACTTTATGATAGCCCTATTAGGCGCCTAGATCTATCTCTATAGATCTTTATGCCTAATATGTATGACGCTCACCTAGGTCCTTCATTGAAAATTTCTTTGTTTAGATAACTTTTAACACTGTTTTAAAGTTCTATATCATTCGATCAATAATATGTCATCCACATATAATATCGAAATGCCACATTGCTCCCACTCACTTTCTTGTAAATACAAGCTTCTCCATAAGTTTGGACAAATCCAAACTCTTTGATCACCTCATCAAAGCGGAGATTCCAACTTCGTGATGCTTGCTTCAATCCATAGATGGATCGCTGAAGCTTGCACACCTTGTTAGCATCCTTAGGATCGACAAAACCCTTTGGTTGTATCATATACAACTCTTCTTCAATATTACCATTGAGAAAGCGGTTTTGACATCCATCGCCATATTTCATAATCGAAATATGCAGCAATTGCTAACATAATCCTAATCGACTTTAGCATCGCTACGGAGAGAAAGTCTCATCGTAGTCAACTCCTTGAATTTGTCGAAACCCTTTGCGACAAGTCGAGCTTTATAGATGGTCACATTACCATCGATCAGTTTTCCTTTTGAAAATCCATTTGTTCTCCACGGCCTTTCGGTGGTGAGGTATTCCACCAAGTTCCAAACTTGATTTTCATACATGGATTCCATCTCGGATTTCATGGCTTCTAACCATTTGTTGGAATCCGGGCTCATCATCGCTTCTTCATACGTCGCGGTCATTGTTTTCATCAACCATGAAATTTATGACAGGATTTCCGTCTGACTCGGGCTGCAGCGTCTGTTGACTGCGAGGTTCGGTAGTACTCTCTTCGGAGTTTCATGATCATTATCATTAGTTCCTTCTTCAACGTGGAGCCAACTCGGAACAACTTCGGCTGCGCTACTCGCCATACTTTGAAGAGAAGGTTCCACAACCTCTTGAGTTCTACCTTCCGACTACTCACACCTTTCGCGAAACTCTTTCTCTAGAAAGGATCCATTCTTAACAAAAACCTTGCCCTCGGATGCGTGATAGAAGGAATACCCAATAGTTTCTTTAGGGTATCCTATGAAGACGCATTTTCCGCTTTGGGTTCGAGTTTATCCGGTTGAAGTTTCTTCACATAAACATCGCATCCCCAAACTTTAGAAATGACTTAGGTTTGTTTCCAAACCACAATTCATCTGGTGTCTTTTCAGCGGATTTAGATGGTGCCGATTTAAAGTGAATGCAGAGTTTCTAGTGCATAACCCCAAAATGACAACGGCAAGTCCGTCGAGACATCATAGATCGAACCATATCTAATAAAAGTACGATTACGACGTTCCGACACACCATTTCATTGTGGTGTTCGGCGGTGTGAGTTGTGAAACAATTCCACACTCTTTCATGTGAGTGCTAAACTCGTAACTTAGATACTCACCTCCACGGTCGCATCGAGAAATTTGATCTTTCTATTACGATGATTTTCCACTTCATTACGTAATTCCTTGAACTTTTCAAAGGTTTCAGACTTGTGTTTCATCAAGTAGATATAACCGTATCTACTCAAATCATCCGTGAAAGTAACAAAATAACGATATCCACCTCAAGCGACACACTCATTGGACCACATACATCGAATGTATGATTTCCAATAAATCATGCCTGTCCATTGAACCGGAAAATGGCGTTCTAGTCATCTTGCCCATAAGGCATGGCTCACATGTATCAAATGATTCATAATCAAGTGATTCCAAAAGTCCATCGAATGGAGCTTCTTCATGCGTTTAATGCCAATATGACCTAGACGGCGATTGCCACATATATCGGATATATCATCATTAAGTTTAATCCTTTTAGCATCAACATTATGAATATGTGTAACATTATCATTGAGATCTAACGAAATAAACCATTCATCATCGGTGCATGACCATAAAAGATTTCATTCATATAAATGGAACAACCATTGTTCTCGATTTAAATGAATAACCACTTTGCATCAAACATGATCCGGATACAATGTTCATGCTCGGTCGAGCACCGGATAACATTTATTTAAGTTTATGACTAATCCCGACGGTGAAGTGGAAGGCGTTCGACGGCGATTACATCAACGTTTGATCCATTGTCAAACCGCATCTTGACCTCACCCTTGCTAGGTCGCTTGTTCCGCCACGATTCGAGTTACAAATATTAGCAACAACCGGTATCAAATACCCGGTGCTCTGCGAGCACTAGTCAAGTACACATCAATAACATGTATATCATATATACCTTTGTTTGCCTTGCCGGCCTTCTTTTGCCGGATACTTGGGGCGATTTGCTTCGATGGCGTCCCCTTACAATAGTAGCACTCGGAATCGGACTTAGGTCCAACTCGGGGTTTTCTTTTGGTAGCGGCAACAGGCTTGCCGCCTTACTTCCTTCCGTTTTCCTTCTTGTCTTTCTTGAAACCAGTGTTCCTATTGATCATAAACACTTGATGTTCCTTTTGATTTCCATACTGCAGTTTTAAGCATTGTGAAGCTCGGGAGAGACTTCTTCATGCCTTGCATATTATAGTTCATCACGAAGCTCTTATAGCTAGGTGGCGAGACCGAGAACACGATGGATGCCTAAGTCAATGGGAATCGTTATTCCCAAGGACACAAGCTTATCGGCGTAACCCGACATCTTGAGTACATGCTCACTAACTGTGCTCTTCCATCATCTTGACTAAAGAACTTTTACAAGCATTGTAGCTCTCTGACAGACATGTGTGTCGAAAATCATTTTCAACTCACCCATTGTATCAAATGCATTGCCGTTTGAAACGCTTTGAAGTTCGGCTCTAGCCCATACAATATGCCGCAATGAACTAAGTTGTGGTCCTCCCGACGAGTCCGATAGACTTTCTTCTCCTCGTCGGGGCATCATCAAAGGTGGGGGCCTAACGGCGCTTCTAGCACATATTGCTTTTGTGCGTGAGAGGAGAATCCTCAAATTCATGGCCCATTCAAGAAAGTTGCTACCGTTCGTTGCTAGTTTCTCTTTCTCCATGAGCATTGAAATTAAAAGCGGGTTGTGGCATCTACGACATAATTTGTATATTTTATACTAAGTGTATGATATATCGAGTTCAACTAATCTATATTACGAATGAACTCCCACTCAAAAGCGACATCCCTCGTGTCCTTTTGGTGATTACATGAACCAAATCCACTACACCAAGTCCGATCATCAAGTGAGTCGGTATAGCTTCAAAGGCGAGCATCAAATGGGCATCATATCAACTATATGACTCATGCTTAACCTTTCGATGCGTGTTCGAGGCCATGTCATACATGCTAGGCTCGCCAAGTTAGAACCTTAGTATTTGCGTGTGTAACTGTTTTACACCGAAATATGGTCGTGGATCCAAGAACACCCGATCATCACGTGATGTCTTGGGCGGCGAAAACATAATCGGTGCATACTAAAGGAAGAACACATTTTATCTTGATATTTAAATGAGGGATCATCTTATTATGCTTAACAAAGCGCTAAACAAGCAATATAAGATGCAACCAAACATCATATGTTTATTAGTGAAATTATATGGTTCCCCCAGATGATCTCTATCATGTGCATCGTGGTATGATCACTATCATACCTATATGTGTAAATCCAAGGTCTATGGATTTTACGCTATGTGTGTTGTAAGAGTATCATCTCATACTTCTACTTACAACACTACCATATCATAACACTAGCCCAAAGAACAATCTAAACTAGACGCCTCTAATTTATCCATTGCAAGTTTTACGTGGCTTAGGGCTTTCGAGATAGAACCGTTCTTACCTCGAACATGAACCTAACGAGGATAATCAAATTGTTGACAACTCGCTTGCAAAATAGATATTGACTATAGTAGGAGAGGCAGACACCGCTAGCCACTTATGCAAACTAGTTGCATGTCAAGCGTGGAACAGGTCTCATGTGCGAGGACATGTAAAGTTTGTCGGGCCTTCATCCCACTATGCCACCAATATCCAAAATCACAACAAAGGAGCAACAACATGATCATCATCGCCCACATACTCATATGTGTACTACCCGTGTAAAGTATCTACGCATAGATCCGGCTCGATACCCTTTGTAGGGTTCGCATAGAAAACAAAAATTTTCCTACGATGTGAACTATATACCAAGATCTATATATACTAGATACAAACAACGGGCGGATGTATATCCGTAGAGAACATACCCTTGAAGACCGACAAAGCTTAACGAGTTCAACTCGTGGTTGATGTAGACGATCTCTTGCCGATCTCAAGATCGAGAGGAAGTCCTAGCGCCACAAATCAGCAGCGCATCCGTGCTCGCACACACGTTCGAGGCACCGAGCAACCTCCGCCTCCTCGCTCCAGCGATGCAGCGGAAGCACAACTCTTTCTTGCCGAATAGCCACCGGGAACATGTATCTCGCTAGTCCGAGACCATGGGGGATAAATTCTAGAGGGGGAGAGAGATCCTTCACGAGGAGGTGTGAGTGAGAAGTGAGAGGAGGGGCTCCTTTTATAGGAGGAAGGGGGGGAACCCCAAGGGGGTGGCGCATGGGGGCTGCCCCTGCCCCTCTTCATGTGGGTGGACACTCCACTCACAAAACTCCTCTAAATTCCCTCCACTCAAAAGTCCACTCAAAAATCCCATTAAATTTCCACCAAATTTAATGCAAACTCTCATTAAATAAAACTATTTTATTTTATTAAGAATTTTGTCAATTACTTTAATGACAAACATTCACAAATAACCCCTTGCTAGAATTCTATTTCACATGCATAACCACTTTATGCAATTTCACCCGAAAACCTGTTTCGGTATCTAGTGAAATAAATTCCTGCGCTTGTTCATTCTTTCGGCATGAAACATTTGCTCCAATTGGATGTCGGTGTCTCTTAAGTGTGTCACCCTACGGTTCGTGAATAATGCGGACATGATCGAGACCCCTCTTAGATCAATAATCAGAAGCGGGATCTGGAGACCCATACTGACTCCCACACATTCAACGATGACTTTCTTGTGATCGTCGGAACCTTTTACGCTAGTATCTTAATCCCTTTGTTTCACGATATATTACATGTCCGAGATTCGATCATCGGTATCTCCATACCTAGTTTAATCTCGTTACCGACATGCACTCTTTTCTCGTTCCTGTGATATAACATTCTAGTGATCAAATCACTTGCTTGCAAGCTAATCAATGTGATATCACCGAGAGGGTCAGAGTATATCTATCCGTCATCGGGATGAACAAATTCCACTCTTGATCCATGATCCTCAACATAACACTTTGTTAGTTCTGAATCCATCTTTATAATCACCCTGTTACGGTGTGACGTTTGATGTTATCAAGAAACTCTTCCGGTGTTAGTGATTGACATGATCTCATGGTCTAAGGACTAGGATCACTTCGTAAGTTGTTATAGCAATATAAACTCAATGACTTTGATCGTAATGCTATACTTCGGATGAATGTTCATCACATCATTACACTA
Organism: Avena longiglumis; assembly: GCA_030063025.1. Lineage (NCBI taxonomy): Eukaryota > Viridiplantae > Streptophyta > Magnoliopsida > Poales > Poaceae > Avena > Avena longiglumis. The sequence continues at coordinate 477,005,035 of CP125977.1, forward strand.
ATGTTGTGATCCCGTTATTAACAACATCCAATGTCCATGATCAGGAAACCTTGATCATCTTGTTAATCAACTAGCTAGTTTATGAGAGAGGCTTAACTAGGAACTTTCTGTTTGTTTATTAAACACACATGTATTAACGTTTCCGTATTAATACAATTATAGCATGCAAAATAAACATCTATCATATACTTGGAATACACATAATAAACACTTTATTATTGCCTCTCAGGGCATATTCCCTTCAATGGGCCCTCTCGGTGGAATATCATCCAATTAGCTTGCAAGCATGTGACTGGCTCACAAGGGATCACATATCACGGGAACAAGAAAAGAGTACTTACCGGTAACGAGGTTGAACTAGGTATGCAGAGATACCGACGATCAAACCTCGGATAAGTAAACTATCGTGAGATAAAGGGAAAAGTGGTATCATATGTAAGTGGTTCATTCGATCGCAAAGTAATTGTAGAAATATGTGGGAGCCATATGAATTTCTAGACATTCATGTCCGCGTAATTCATGAACCGTAGGGATACACACTTAAGGATTCAATGTTGTTTAGTAAATATGGAATGTAAGTAGGGATACCAAATGTTGTTCGGAGTCTCAGATGGGATCCGGGATATCACGAGGAGATCCAGAATAGTCCGGAGAATAAGATTCATATAAGGAAAGTCCAATTCCGGAGTTCGGGAATGATTTTAGATGTTTTCATCAAAGAGATTCTAGAAGGGTCTAGAAGGTTCATCGGACCGGAAGGGGAAGGGTACATGAATGTGTCATGGATAAGAGGAATGATTGAATCATGTACTAGGTCACTTGGTTGGGAATTAGCAAGAAAGAAATTAAGCTTCAAATTGAAAGTCAAAAGGCAAGTTTGAAAAGTCAAATTGGGACAATGTATCCTAGTGGAGGAAGGAAAGAATCCTTATTTCCCTCCACCACAAGCCAACAAGGAGAGGGAGTTGGGGAAGGATTCAAACTCCCCTCTCCCAAGCTGCCCTCGCTCTCATAAATAGAGGGGGGTGCCCCAAGGACACACCACCAGCCCCTCCCCACCTATCCGCCACGCCGTCACCGCCGCCGCCTCGTGTCGCCGCCGGTTCGTCGACGCCGCCCTAGCCACCGCCGACTCCACCTCCTCCTATCCGGCCCTCTAAACCCTAGATCGCAGTAAACCCCAATTCTCACCATAACCTGCTCCGGCTTAGGCGAAGCCCTGCAGGATCTTCCCTCTACTTCCGACACCACGCCGTCATGCTGCCGGAAATCACGAGGGGAGAACTACAACCTCCGCTGCCTGCTGGAACAAGGGAGAGTAAGGTCTTTATCGAGTACCGAACGTGTGACCGACTGCGGAAGCGCTGCCGGAACGCAGCGCTGGAAGGATCGTCTACGCGATCTTGAGATCGTCAAGTGTACGACTACATCACCCACGAGAATCTACTCTCGTTGACCGCTTTGGAATCTTCAAGGGTGAGTACTCTAATCGACTCATTGCTAAAATCTAGTAGATAGATCTTGGCTTGTTTTTGTTCATGCGATAGAATTTTTTTGTTTTGTAGCGGTCCCAACCTAATAAGGTAGAGATCCCTGTGTTTACAATGATGTCCCTGGATCAATAGCTAGCATCCACAGTTTAAGATGTAATATCAAGAAACAAAGGTCATAGTACAACTTTATTACCAGGAATAAAATAATTCATTACATCTTGCATAGCTCATTTGGCCATCTCATTACAATGCAGCAGAAATAACTATATAGTGTGGAGTCCTTCATCTTCAAAGTGCCACAGGCAATCATGTTGGTTGTAAACTTGTAATCCTAATCAACACACTTCACTAACATCAAACAAACCTGCAACATTATAAGTTACAGCCACAAGGGTCAATACATTTGAATTGTATTGGCAAGTTTCACTACTATGTAGAAATAAGTGGATCCTATCATTACATGCATATTTGGCTAAGTAGGGTTTAGGCTTATTTGCAGAAAGAAATATAGTTTTGTCCTATCTTTTCAAAATAGTTTTGATCTTTTGAAAATCTTTCTGAACTCCTTGGAGAACTCCAAGTGCTTCTAATCCCTTGTTGACACCGTCAAGTTTTACTTTGAGAAATTGGAATGTCGAGATCTTCCATAGCTTCAGGCCTTAGTTGCTCAGAGTTGTCCATAACCGGGGACACGGCTAAGTACTTAGAATTTGATATTCTGCAGAAGTTGTACACTTTACCCACATGACACAAGCTCGTCTTGACGCCACCAGTGGCCGCTGGATAAGTACACACCAAATGGAGTACCGGCAGATCGAGAATGTGATAAAGTCTTTCCATAGAAGTCCTCCCAATACACAATGCTATCTTGTCTACCAGGCACCAATGTAAGGATATATTTCCAATACACAATTCTAGTTAACCTGAAGATGCCAATGCAAGGGTCTTCCACTATGTAGTTGACTAAGCCAGAGCCCATTTAGCATGTGGCTCTACACGGAAGCCACTGTACGAGAAACATGTTCAATCTCTAAGTCCCTGGGTGGTTTTCTTCTAGTGCACATACAAAAAGATAGCCATATAAACGTGGTTCCCTTTGTTGCCACCTTGTCCAAAATTGAGTATCCTCTTTCCACCCAGGTAGTTAATTGAGTACTTGTTTTATTATATAAAACATATATTTTTCCAACACTTTATATAATCATATCATGTATCCCATCCCAAATATATAGTAGGGCTAAGCATACTACAACTAGAATGTTTTCACTGAGTAAGATATAAGGATATCCTAATAGGATATAGCATAGCATAAAAATATAGTAGTCCTATCATGCATGCTACAAAAATCCACTAAGTGTAATGAAATTAGTAGGACATGGATGATAGTGTCACTTGCCTTAGTAGTTGGTGGTGTTGGTACACTCTTCGCAATAACACACTTGACAATCAACACAATCTATCAAGCAAAACAACCAAGAAAAAACATACACAAGATCAACACTAATGGCAACACAAAAATCATGCAAAGTATGCAAACATGCAAGATGGCAATTTTTATTGTACAAATTTTTATTACAAGGTTCTGAACATTACTAAGTGATTTATGGACATTTTATATTTTCAAGATTACAAATGCAATCATTTGTGCAATTGTAGCAATTAGCAACATTTTCTAACAATTGGAAATGCCATTCTCACTAAATAATTGCCACGGTCTTATTTATACTAGAATAAAATTATATTTTGGTCTTACTGTTCAGAGGGTTCAATTTACAACTATTTGCAAAAGGATTCACTTAAAAATAATTTACACAACAATTTTTATACTCAAAATACTCCACAAATGGTTATGTATAAAATGTGATTTTAACAGACTCAAAAATACCTAATTATGGCTCCACTGTGTTCTACTCGTTTTTGTGAATCCATAGACATATTATTTTGTAAATTTGGATATACAGAACTAAAGATATAATTTTTATGGTGAAAATGACCAATTAAACCATTTAATTCATAAAAAAAATTTGTACAGATAATAAGTAATATTATTGTAGAAATGGATTCTACAGAATCTCAACTTTTCAGGGATACCAAATTTATAATTTTTGGATTTCGAAATCTTTTTCTATGAATTATACGAGTTCATACTAAAATCTGGAAAAGTCAAACTCGGGAATTGACTAAAATTGACTTTGACCGATCTAACTGAGTTGATTGTTGACTATGCTGATGTCATGATGATGTCGGAATTGACTACAGAAAAAGTTGCTCGGATGGAAAAACTTTCTACATGAAAGTTGTAGATAACAACTAGATCAATCTACTGTTCAAAGGAAATTGAGTTTGGAGCAACGAGGTGGACGTAAAATGGATTATACCTTCTAAGATCTGAATCTTTGACTGTGTTTTTCTCTCTGCTCGATGAAGGAAACGAGGTGAAACCAGCAGGAATGCAACCGTCTTGACGAGGGGAACAACTTCCGTCTTCAAGCCACCGCGATCTGAGGTCATCTTGAAGGTCTATTTGGGTGGAGAAGGTTGGGGAGAATTTTGAACGAAAATGGGGCTATGATGAGTTCAAAACTTTGAACTTTCCTGGAGTGGGGTTTATACAGGAGGAGGGTGGGGGCTGGATTAAAAGAGATTAAAGAGGGAGAGAAATTAGGGGACATTTAGTGCAATTTAGGAGGGCAATTGAGAGTCAATTAGAAGCATTAGATTCAAAGAAAATGAAGACCAAGTGCTCCTGGTTCGTTCCTGTACATACAAGGTAGCCTCCTGCCGATCGGCCTGGTTGGGCCGGCCCATTTTGGCTGGCCTGGCCGGCCACTTTTTTTTTCGTTTTATAATTTTTTTCCATTTCTTAATTCTTTTATAACTTTTGATTTAGAGCTCCAAATTTGTTGATTCAAATTTCTGCGAGTTCGTAAATTCATGAGCAAAATTTTAGGACATAAATTTGATGTATTTAGAAATATTTAATTTTCTCAATTATTAATTAGTTAATTATTGTACGATTGCATGTGTGCGATATTGGCCTAGTTATAAGGCAATATATTTGGAATGACTTGGATTCTTTCCTTATTTGAATTTGATTCGATTTAGTTCCACCTTACATGGATAACCCATGAATTAAAGTTTCAAAATATGAGAGGATAATTTTATAAAATCTTAAAATATCTCACATAAGCTATGATGCTTATTTTAAAACGAGACTCTTTGCTTTTATTTTTGGTTCAAAACAAAAAAAAGGTTGTTTGAAAAATGTAAATAAAGTAGTTGAGATGTATAGATGGTTTTTGGTTGAGAACATTCCTCAAGATTAAAAAATAGATTTTCAAATACAGGAAGTTTGTGAAAAAGATTTTGAAGGGGAACCTTGCAAATTTAAATTTTGAAGTAGAGGAGATATATGGATAATCTTGATGCTTTGATCTTAGGGTTTTTGAATGTTATTATTATTTTAAGGAGTACCTTTTTTTGGCGGGGGGGGGGGGACTTTTGTAATAGTTTAAAAGGTTTTAATGTTTCCAATTAGAAGCAAAAAGTTTCTTTTCCCCATAAATTTCATTCTTTATTTATTTTGTTTATTTCTTTTTCACATTTCAAATTTTGGAAAATTTTGGGATGTGACATGTTTTCCATGCTACGAACCCCTATAGTCGGTACATTAGCACAGGTTCACCCACACAACACTTATAGAACCAAAGAAGACTACTCAGCTATATGAAGCGAAAGCACTTGACAGTATTCCCATGTGTCCTCGAGAACGTTTGGTCCTCATTAGTATTTCCACCGGCTTGTCCTTTTCTAAGAAAGGATTGGGCCACTTGCTCCAATTGTTTGTGTTTTTATTTACTTGCACTTTATTTCCTTGCTTTATCAGAAAACCCCTAAAAATCCGTTTGCTAAGTATTTACAGAGATTTACTGCTCCACATCACTAGTAAACACCTTTTGCTCCTCACTGAGATCGACACTCCTATTTATCGAAAGTACTACGATACACCCCCTATACTTGTGGGTCATCAAGACTATTTTCTGGCGCTGTTGCTAGGGAGTGAAATGATATTGAAGAGTGGAACTGGTAAAGGAAACTTCTACTGTGAGTATTGTTTTTTTATTTCTGTTTGTTACTTTGTTTCCAATATGGATAACCCACTTGGTTTTCTGTTTGGGAGTACTACTACCACTGTTAGGGTAGTAGATGAACCACCACCTGTTGAGATGGATCCTTTTAAGATACCTACAAGTATCGTTGATCGTGTTATGGATAATTACTATTTAGGGGATGGAACTGTCCATCCTGGTGATCATTTTCTTTTTATCCATGAATTATGTGGGTTGTTTAAGTGTGCAGGTATCACAACTGAACAGGTGAAGAAGAAGAAGTTACTCTCTATATAATTGAAAGGAAGAGCTGAAGAATGGTATAAGCTGCTGAAGAATGGACAATCCATGGAATGGGAGGAAATAGTACCTCTCTTTTATTCTAAATTCTATCCTCCCAGTGAGATTCATAAGGATAGAAATCTAATATATAACTTTTGGCCTCGTGATGGAGAGAGTACATCTCAAGCTTGGGGGAGATTGAAGTTACTAATGCTTAAATGTCCTATTCATGAACTCCCTAACAATATTATTATCAATAACTTTTATGCAAGGCTTTCTCTCCATGATAAATATTTACTAGATGCTTCTTGTGTTGGATCATTCACACGTATGAAGGAAGAAGCTAAATGGTATCTCCTAGACCGTATTCAAGAGAACACTAAAGCATGGGAGAATGACAAAGTAAGAAAGTCAGGTATAAATTATGATTATGAATGCATTAAATCTTTTATGGGAACTGATGACTTCCGTGATATTAGTACTGAGTATGGTCTTGATTCTCAAAGTATTGCCAATTGTTTTAAGGTCTTTGCCTCTTACATAGAAATTCCTAACAAGAAGTGGAATAAGTACCATGCACCTTATAAAGATGTTAATCATGTTCCTGCTAGAAATACTGAAGTTTGTACTATTAATCATATTTTGCCTAAACCTTATGTTGAAAAAACACCTTTCCCATCTAAGGTAAAGGAGTATTCTATGATAATTAGTGCGAACAACAAAGGTACAAAGAAAGATGTGGAACCTGATGAGCAAATAAACAATGAACCTGTGGTAGCTATTGTGAAAGATCTTGTCACTAAAAATATAGAGGATGAGCACATTGTCTTCTGTGAAAATGCTTCTAATATTGTCTCTTATCCTAGTAAAGCTAGAAAAGCTAGTGTCTTTGTGCTTTCTGTTAGAATTGGTGATCATTTCTACTATGGTTTATGTGATATTGGTGCTAGTTCTAGTGTTATTCCTTATGAGCTTTACAAAGAAATTATGCATGAAATTGGTCCTTGTGAGCTTGAGGACATTGATGTGGTTATTCACCTTGCTAATAAGGAAACCATTTTCCCTATTTGTATTGTAAGAGATGTGGAAGTACTTTGCGGTAAGATTAAGTATCCTACTGATTTTCTAGTGCTTAGTTCAGCAGCTAGTAAAACTTGTCCTATAATTTTTGGTAGACCTTTTTTGAATACTTGTGGAGCTATTATAGATTGTAAGAAGGAAAAAGTTTTAACTAAATTTGATGGATATTCTTATGAGTTTAACTTTTCCAAATTTGCTAAATCTCCTTATGAAAATAGTTTGCCTAATGAAGATTTCAGGGTTGAACAACTTGCTTCTATTGATCCATTTTATGACCTTGGACCTCTTTTTGATGATTGTAAGTATGCTCATTCTGATGATAAAGTTGTTTCTTGTGATAGTTATATTGTCAACTTTATTCAAAATTCTACTGAAAGTTATTTTGAAAGAGGGAAACATGGTTTTATGCATCTCAATAACATTAAGTTTCCCCGTTTTATGTTGAAAGCTTTGAAGTTGCATTTGTTTTGTCTTCCTATGCTAGTTTCCTTTTGTTACAACAATTTGTTTTCTCATGAGACTCCCTTGCATAGGAAGTGGGTTAGACTCAAATGTGTTGGACATTTGCTTCTTGATGCTCTATTTCACTTCAAATCTTTATCTCCTATGTGAGCATCTTTGAAATTATCAAGCCTAACTTAAAGGCAGTAAAGAAAAGTACTTCTTGGGAGATAACCCAATAGTTTTGTTGAGTCTTGGAAGTTATTACCTCAGTAATAACCTCTACTTATCCTTTTTGTTTTGGGTTTGTGTCAAGATCAACTACTTTTGAGAAGTAGAGGAGTTGTGAAAAGTGGCTGTCCTGGGGTAGATTTTTGTGCCGCATTGTAAAAAATCGTGAAGGAGCTCAGTACTACGAATGGAGCTATATTTTTCTGTGATTGTTCTCCATGTTGTTATCCAACTTTCATTAGTTTTGCACTTTTTGATTTGAGCAAAATAAGTTCTTCAAAAAAATTAATCTTTACATGCTGGTCTGTTTTAACAGATTTCTGCCATTATTTGCATTTGCCTCTTATATTGATTCCCTTTTAGATTATTTTTGGGTTTTTGGAAAGGGGTTGCTACAATAACTTTTGTTTTGATGGATTTCAGTTGAAGTTTGAACCTAAAGGTTTATTGTTTTTGCATACACTAATGTTGCCAATGAAGTTTGTGTAAGGCCTTGTATGAAAGGAATTTTCAGGAGATGGAAAGAAGGAATCTGCATAGTCCGTCTTTGAATAGGTAAAAAGTGCTGCAAACTTAAGGTTCGTGAAAACCTTATCTTTTTGTATTTTTGATGTTTTTATTACATATGGAATGTTACGAGACGAAATAGAGGAGGAAACGGAGGCCAGGTGGGCCACATCCACCCTAGGCACGGGCCCCAGCTGGTCACGCCTACAGGGGGTGTGAGCCCCCTGGAGTCTGTCTCCGCCTCGGTTTCGCACAATACCTTCCTTATGCTTTGAAACTTCGTAATATATAACCCCTGAATCCCTGGAGTTCCGTATATCGTGTTCTCGTCATGTTTTTTTTCGATCTATTTCTGTCAGGAAATACTCTCTAGTTTAGAGCACCATGGTCTCCGCCAACAAGGGTAAGGGGCACGTGGAAGAAGAAAGGATTGCTTCTAGGCGCGAAGACATGGATTGGAGCGTCAAGGATGAAGTAAAGAACATGTCAGCAAGCATGGAGGAACAAACCGCCGCAGGGTCAAGGGCAAGGAAACCTACTTTTGTAGGAGCAATTAACATTGGACGTGCCTTTTCTCGTAACATGCAGGGGATTATGGCCTCCGTTCCAGACTTCAGATCATGCCCTGAGGTAGTGGAAGCCCTTCGAACCACTGATGAGTTTTGTGATAAGTACCGTGCTCTGAGGATGAAGGTGGATATACTTCAAGAGGAGAATAACATGCTTCGTAAGATGCTGGCGGGTTTTCTTACCATAAACAAGGGAACACCACCACCACCAAAGGAGTAATTCGTCATCAGGTTTGGCATCCCCTTGTCTTGTTCCAAGCTTGGGGGAGTGCCACGGTATCACATCATTATCTTTCATCTTTTTACCTTTTTAGTAGATTCATATCTTGGGTAGAGAATTTATCTTATAGGTTTGTTTGCATATGGAAGTATCTCTCCTTTAGTTGGTTCTATGTATCCCTTGGTGTAAGTGTCTTTATGTAGTATTAATGACAAGTTTCATCTTTTACTTTTTGCACTTCTTATTTTAGTTTGCAATCTATATTATATGATTGATCTTGTTGATCAGTATTGGTATCACTTTGGGAGCATCAAGTATATCTAAATTGGTTTTGGCAAACCGAGCTCTGGTCAGTAGCAACACTTTTTGAGGTTTGAAAGGAAACGAGAAAGGGCTTACATGTATTTTGTATCATTTATTTTCCTTCTTGATTGGCTCATAAGCTTAGTATTCTTTATTTAAGATCTTTTGTGTCTTCAAGGAAGATTGCATGTTTGGATTTATTACTTGTATGTTTGCTTGTTTCCTTCAACTATTTTGCTTGCTACCCATCCATGCTAGCCAAAAACCTGTATTGAGAGGGCATACTTCTCAGGCATCCAATCCCTTTGAACCAAAACTTGTGCCATTTGTGTCCACCATACCTACCTATTAGCATTATTGCTATTCCAAGTAAATTCTCAAGTTTCATCTATCTTTCAGAATTAAAAATTATTTTGTTATGTGAAAACTAGTTAGTAAAGCTCTCACGAACTTGATGGCACACCTTATTTTCTTGCCCCTAATAAACATGAACCATTGTGTCATCGAAGTTGTATATGCTTGTGTTAGAGATATGCCCAAGAGGCAATAATCAAGTGGTTATTATCATATCTTCGTACTTATGATAAATTTTTACATACCATGCTATAATTGTATTAACCGGAAACATTAATACTTGTGTGGTTTGTAAACATAAAAGAGTCCCTAGTAAAGCCTCTTGTTAAACTAGCTTGTTGGTTAATATATGATTATGGTTTCCTGATCATGAACATTGAAATGTTATTAACAATAAGGTCATATCATTAGGAGAATGATGTGATGGACATACTCCTATAGTTAAGCGTAGCATAAGATCAAGTCATTCAAATAGTTCACTTGCTATAAGCTTTCTGATACATAGTAACCTAATTCCTTCGACCATGAGATCATGCTAATCACCATCACCGGAAGGATGCTTTGATGACATCAAACACCACACCGTAACTGGGTGGCTATAAAGGTGGCATTGAGTGTTTGGAAAGTATGTGTTGAGGCACATGGATCAAGAGTGGGATTTGTCCATCCATATGACGGATAGATATATTCTGGGACCTCTCGGTGGAATGTCATCCAATTAGCTTGCAAGCATGTGACTGGCTCACAAGAGATCACATATCACGGGAACGAGAAAAGAATACTTTCGATAACGAGGTTGAACTAGGTATGCGGAGATACCGACGATCGAACCTCGTATAAGTAAAATATCGCGAGACAAAAGGAAATTGGTTTCATATGTAAATGGTTCATTCAATTGCAAAGTAATCGTAGAAATATGTGGGAGCCATATGAATTTCCAGATTCCTCTATTGGTTATTGACCGGAGAAGAGTCTCGATCATGTCTGCATAATTCACGAACCGTGGGGAGACACACTTAAGGATTCAATGTTGTTTAGTAGATATGGAATGCGAGTAAAGAGACCTAATGTTGTTCGGAGTCTCGGATGGGATTCGGGATATCACGAGGAGATCTGGAATAGTTCGGAGAATAAGATTCGTATAAGGAAAGTCCAATTTCGGAGTTCGGGAATGATTCCAGTGTTTTCACCGGAATGTTCTAGAAGGGTCTAGAAGATTCACCAATCCGGAAGGGGAAGGGTACATGGATGTGTCATGACAAAGTGGAATGGTTGCATCATGTCCTAGGTCACTTGGCTGGACACTTGGAAGAGATAAATCAAACTCTAATTTGAAAGTCAAAAAGGCAGTTTGAAAAAGTCAAATCCCAATATGGTTTCCGAGTTAGGGAGGGTTTTTGAGTTAGGGAGGGTTTCCACCTGGGTTGGGAACACCCTTGGACGCCTCCCACCTATATAAGGAGGGGTGGGGGCGCACCCCAAGGTATCCCCCTTTCCCTAGGTGCCCAAGACCCAATCCCTAGGCCGCCGCTGCCCCCCAAGCCGTCGGCGCCCTAGATCCCCTCTAAACCGCCGCTGCCATCTAGCCTAAACCCTAGCCGCCGGTTTCCCTCTTCCCTCAGCAGCTAAAACCTAGATCGCTGAGGCCCTCTTCTACTCCACCATACTCGCTCCAGCTTAGGCGAAGCCCTGCGGGATCTCCCGTCTACTTCCGACACCACGTCGTCGTGCTGCCGGAATCGCGAGGAGAGAGCTACAACCTCTGCTGCCTGCCGGAACAAGGGAGAGGAAGGTCTTCATTGAACCATACGTGTGACCGATTGCGGGAGCGCTGCCGAAATGCAGCGCCGGAAGGATCGCCTACGCGATCTTGAGATCGGCAATTGAACGACCACATCACCCACGAGAATCTGCTCTCGTTAACCGCTTTAGATCTTTAAGGGTTAGTACTCTATCGACTCGTTTCTACAATCTAGTAGATAGATCTTGGCTTGTGTGTGTTCATGCGATAGAAATTTTTTGTTTTCCATGCTACGAAACCCTACAGTGGTATCAGAGCCGTGTCTATATGTAGATCTGTTGCACGAGTAGAACACAATGGTCATTGTTGGTGTTGATGCTTTTGTTGTCGATTGCTTCTTGTGTACTTTGCATCTTGCGGGATGGTGGGATGAAGCGGCCCGTACATGACATCGTTCATGAGACTTGCTCCACGCTTGACATGCAACTTGTATTGCATAAGTGGCTTTGCGGGTGCCTGTTTCTCCCAACATAGTGAAGATTCAGTTTATAATGGGTGATTGACAATACTAGTATCAACGTTGTGGTTCTTGTTCGTAAGTTAGAACACCTAATGAAATCCCCAAACCACGTAAAACATGCAAATAAAATTAGAGACGTCTAACTTTGTTTTGTAGGGGTGTGTTGTGATGTGATATGGCCATGATTGTGATTATATATGATGTATGCAATGTTCCTTATTGTAAGTCGACAACTGGTAGGAGCCTTATGGTTGTCTTTTAATTCCATTAAGACCTGTGTGTCTATTATTCAAAGTGGTTGTAATAGTTGATGCTGGTGGACGATAACCATGGAGCGGTGCCATTGACCTTGAAGCCATGCTGGTGATGATGGAGATCATGTTCGTGTTGAAGATAGAGATCGAAGGCACAAGAAGAAAGGCCATATCATATCACATATTTTGAATTGCATGTGATGTTAATCCTTTTATGCATCTTGTATTGCTTAGATCGCGACGGTAGCATTATAAGATGATCCCTCTCACAAAATATCAAGTTATATAGTGTTCATCCTTATTAGGCACCATTGCGAAAGCTCGTTGTTTTGAAGCACCACGTGATGATCGGGTGTGTTAGATTCTGCGAGTGTATACAATGGGAGCAAGCCAGATTTGCTCATGCGGAAACTAAGGTTAAATCTTGAAAAGCCTAGCATGTACAGACATGGTCTCGGAACACGGAATACCGAAAGTTAAAGCATGATTCATATAGATGATATGATGAACATGATGATTGTTCGCCTTTGAAACTACATCATGTCACATGATGATCGGACTTGGTGTACTAGATTTGGTTCATGTAATCACTAAAACAATGTGAGGGTATTGTTTTGAGTGGGAGTTCAACAACAATATGATTAAAAGTTGAACACTATTTATCATAAATTAAATCAAAGTGAATTTGCATAGTTGTTGTATTCATTGGCATCCGTTTACCACCTTGCGCTTAGTTATAATTGAGATAATAGAACTATAGAATTCTGGATAGTTACTTTACAAACTGGTATCGTATTGTTTTGATGTGTTAATCTAAAGTTTAAAGGTCATATTGCAAACTTTCAGTAGTTTCTGGTTACTTCTTGAAGTTTAATAATTAGTATTAAATCAAGAGTAACAATTCCAGTGTTAGTATATAAATATCATGTTTGTCTCCATGATTCTTGATATTCAAAAGATTGTTTTAATATCAAGGTTATCGGGAGTTGAAAGAATTGTTTCAGAAACCATCATGTGTGAAACATATTGTGATATCTGAAACGAAGTTTTGGTTGCGACATGATAGAGTATAATATGGCAAAAGTTAGGTTCCCATATTTGATGAGAATTTGCGAAAGGTTGGAGACGCTGGTCATCCTAATCCTCCAAAAGGTTTTGGAGTGCAACATTATACTCGCAATTCACCGTTATAAGGTAAAGTAGCTTGATCATGAATAGTTCCATGATAAGTATGAATATTTGATGTAGGTAAAATGTTTACTACACTAAAAGATTACTAAAGAAAATGGAATTTGAAAGAACACCAAACATTTGATGATGGCGATCTACTTCAAAGTGCAACTCCAAAGACATTGGTATTTAACTATACACGCTTTGGACTATGTGTCATGAGGATGGCGCCACTGTTGATGTTGATAGATTATTTTGAAAGGATAAAGAAATACTAAAAGAGAAATCTAAGAAATATTTGGCAGAAGAAAAAATACTAGAATTGTTTATCTTAGGTATATATAAGATATACATGTTATGGCTATATTCTTTGCTTGTTAAACAATGTGGTTCTTAAATATTGGATACTGAATTTTTTGGCGTGAATCGTCATACGAAACAACACAATTCATGAACTACAATGGCCTAAGTAACTAGCAAAAGAATATGTGATGATATTCATCGAGAACAAATAAAGGTTTTTTGTTGCTCATTAATATCAAAGCTTGCCTTCAAGATTTGTTTTATCAGGTATTATAAGAACAAAAGGGTTGTTCAAATAATTTCCGTATTCCATGAAAGATGGATGATATACAAGTCTAGTTGGAGAAATCACATCCATAAATATAATGCTAAAAATGTCAAAAGACAATTGATTGAAATATCACTTAAGAAGTGACATCGCTGTTTAAATTATAGTGGAAAGAAAACATGAATAAACCCCATACTTGATGGAATTTTGGAGTCTTTTGATTACGATCAAATGACGCTTGTGAAACTTTCCTAGAGATAATTAAAACTCCGTTCATGGGCCAAAGGGAACGAATGACTAGCTTATTGGAACTTGTACATGTTGTTGTATGAAGTCCATTATGTGTAGTCGATAAGTGATGGATTTCAACTTCATATGCTTTCTCCAAAAAAAAATTGAGTGAATATATGAATATTTACTTAATGGGGAGGAAGTGTGAAACATTTGAAAAGTTCAAAGACTTTCAAGATGAAGTGCAAAATCAATTTAACAAGAAAATAAAGAATTTATGATAGGATCATAAAGGAAGATTTTTGATTTATAAGTTTAGCATAACACCTAAGATTTGAGTTATCGTTCCGTGGATTTGCGTTTCGCGAAACACCATATGAGTATGGAATAATCGAGATATGCAATGAAACCTTGTTTGATATGGTAAGATCAAAGGTGTAATTCATTAAACTGCCATTATATTTTAAAGATTAGAAGTTTTAGAGACTACCGCTTTTTCACTGAAAAGAGCTCCATCATGATCCATTGAAATGACACCATATAAAGTTATGGTTTGGGATAAAACCCAAGTTGTCTTTTCTTAAACATTGGTATGTATAAGTAAGATGTCTACAACCAAAGTAGGATGAGCATGTCTTTGTAGGTTATTTTGGATAATCGTTGGGTACTCCTCCATAACACCAAAGACAAAAGTATTTGTTGCTTAGAACGTCAAGTTTCTTGAGAAGAAATTTTTCGTGAAAAGTTAAGTGGGAGGACAATAGAACTTTGATAAGGTTAAAATAACCTTAGCTATATGTGTAAAGTTGCACAGCGCGGAAAAGTGTTCTGGAGGCAGCAACAATGCTCATGGCTCACATGCCTCAAAGGTTATGTTCACGGAGGTCTAAGTTCCTATTGAACCTAGTAGGTCGGGTAAACAATCAAATACTAGGATTTGAAAGTAGATCATTGTTATTTGATAATGATGAACCGACTGTATGAAAAGAAGCAATGATGGGCCCTGACTCCGTCAGATGGCTTTAAGACATAGAATCTGTGATAGTTCCATACACGAGAAATCAAGCTTTAAAATTGAAAGACCCTCGAGGAAGGTGTAAGACCTTATAGTCATGTTTGGATCTATAAAGAAATAGACATGGATGTTTCACATCTATGAAATATTCGACATGTTGGGAAAGAGTTCACAACAATGTTCAAAGGTTGACTATGACAAGATTTGATCTTTCATAGCGATATTTAGTCTAGACAGATTAATGTAGCAACCACTACATATAATTTTGTTATGTGGTAGTTGAATAAACAAAACAAGTTCTTCTAATAGAATTGTTACCTAGGACATGTGCATAACACGGTCCATAGGGTTTTGTTAATTCAAAGGATGCTAAAAAGCGTATGCAAACTACAATGGTTGAAGTGAGCATCGCGGAGTTGGAATCTTCACCATGATGAAACTGTTAAAAAAGGTTTAAATTCATCAAAGACGATGAAGATGCTTGTATTTTCAAGAAATTAAGTGGGAGCGCTAAGACATATTTCTAATACATTATGTGGAAGACATATTGTTGATTGGAAACGATGTATATTTTATTAACACATGTTAAGAATTTCATCTCGATGAAAGACTTAGGCAAAACCCAAATATTTGGCATCAATATCTATATAGATAGATTGAGACGCTAATATGGTTGTGCCAAATGTACATAGATGAGATATTGGAAGAGTTCAATATGGAAATGACAAGAAAGGTTCTTGCCACACATAAAGGATTAAATCAAAATTCAAGTGTATCGACACTTGATAAGTGAAACAAAGATTCAAGTATTTTTGATACTTGATGAATGAAATCACAAAGAGTATTTTTCCAATCATACTGTGATATGTACACATCTAGATATGTCCTATACTCTAAATATTATGAGCATATACCAGAATGATTCATAAGATGATTATTGGACGATAGTAAAGATATTCTTATGATCTTTTGAAAGAACTAAGAATATGTTGTTTTGGTAGAGGTGACAAATAGATAGATAGTTCATTGTAAAGAGTTACATTGATACTAGTTTTGTCATGAAGTACAAATTAAGTTTATATGAATTTAAACTATGAGTGGCATAATGTAATGGAAAGGAGATTCCATGACGGATTTGGATAAGTTCCAAATTTAAGACATTGTGATGGATACTACAACAAAAGGCTAAGTATATGACTGTTATTGTAACAGCTAAAGAGAGTATTTGTGTCAAGTAGTTTGATTATCAAACTAGGTGTGGTTCACAGCGGGCTAGTGACATGGTTATACCCTACGGGTACGTAACTTCAGCATACCTAGTCCATCCCAAGGAAGGCCCACGGCAAACATACGCTGGCCCATGAAGATTTTCGGGTGGCCAAGGCCCATGATGTCTTCGGATCCTTGGAGAACAAGACTAGAGGATATAGGAAACTCAAAAGGGCAAACGCCCTAGAACTTGTAACCGACTAGGACTATGCCCGGGACCTGCCTAAGTCTATATAAAGGCCAGGAGGGTACGTCCAAGAAAACCTCACCCAACCTCGACTCATACTTTCGCATACGCATCCACGCCAGATCGAATCTGCGCACCCTGTAACCTTCGGTTCCGCCGTAATCAAAGAGCAGACAAGCAGGAGTAGGGTTTTCCCTCGGGGCTGAACTCAGGTAAATCTTGTGTCCCTGTTGCTTGTCTTAACTGCCACGATCTCCAGCATCCCCATCTTCTCCAAAACCCAAGTCCATAACAATGGGCATTGACGAGATTAAACCTCGTCAATTGGCGCCGTCTGTGGGAATTGGGGCTGTTGATTGTGCGGTCGTGACGGTTCCGACCCGATTGACTACAACTCTGCAACGACGGAGAATCACCTCCTCTTCGGCGCTTTCGACTTCACCGCCCACTCGCCGGCCACCATGAAGGATTTCGAGCCCATAGGCGACGGACTCGAAATTTTGTTCGGGAGTTTCTGCTTCCAGGTGGGACAAACTGGCACCCTCCGCCTCCCGGAGCGGGTGCCCGTGCCGTCAATCAGGCCCGCTTCGTGGGCTCCACACCCCGTGCTACGCACATCACCATCAACAGATGAGTTCTACAGCAGCAGCAGCTGCAACTCCGATCTGTGCGATCCACCTTCGGATGAAGGGACCTACGGTTCCGGATCCGAAAGCTGCGGCAGCAGCCAACCAATCTGCAGGCGCTATCTGTGCGCCGCGGTCATCCAAACTGACGAGGAAACGCCTAACCCGCCGCCCAACCCCAACCCGCAGGACGGAAACGGCGATAACGGGGAAAACGGCGGCCACCTCATCCAACTTAGCAAAGAAGGATGGGTCGAAGCACGCCGCGCCGTCGCGGGCGAAATAGTCCTACCTCTGGACTCCCCACGTGATCTGCTGAGGGCATACCACTACCTCCTCATCGAGGAGCACAAGAAACAAGTCGAGATGCAGAAGACGCTCGACAAACGCAAGCAAGCAGCCTCTGAGTCCAGTGCGCGACGAGCTGCGCTCTCCGCCATGGAACCCGGCTCTAGCACAAACAGAAATCAGGGAAACAAGCACCGCTCTCGGGTGGAAAACATGGACCCCAAGGAGCGGCGTGACGTGACCCGAACTCTCCATACATCGTTCATGGATATGGACGCTGACGGCAACATCACCCCGAAGACGCCACAAGCAGCGATCATGGCAGCCACTGCGTATCTCATGGCTCACCCGCCTCCGGAGGGGGACCCGAAAAGGGCCATGCATAAGTCCGCACTCACCGGACTAGGACTAATCGGAGCTGCGCTCACGAAGACGCTCTGGAGCCGAAGAAGAAAGCTCCGCCAGCGCGACCGAGCCCCACACCTCATCCGAAGAGGAAGAGGAGCACGATCTTCCTCGGGAAGAAGAGCTCCAACCGCCACAAACGCGACTACGACGCGAGACAAGCTTACAGCGCAAGATCGACAAAGCACGCCAAACACGCATGCTCGTCGAATCGAGATGGATGAAGATGAAGGAGAACTTCTGCGGAGCCCGATGCTTCAGCAGATCCGTTCGCGAACACAGATGCCACAACTTCAAGCTTCCTTCGGATACTCCGGTTCAACGACGCAAGATCCAAAATCCTGGCTCGGTGACCATCGTCATCCGTCAAGCTTCATGGAGGCAACAAAGAAACCGCCATGCAATGCCTTCACCGCAGCTAACAAAGCGCAATGGTCCGCGCAGCCTATCATCAGGATCCATCCGAAGCTGGGAGGAGCTCGCTTACAGCTTCATACGAAACTTCAAAGGCACCAGCAAGAGGCCCGCCTCAATCGAAGAATTGCGAGCCTGCACTCAAAGAACGGGTGAATCTATTTGCTCGTACATACTACGCTGGTCTATGACCAAAAACTCCGCGGCACACATCTCCGAAGAGAGGGCCATCGACGCCTTCAGGGACGGCGTCAAGTGCCAAGACTTCAAGGAGGAACTTGGGCGTGTCAAGCCCAAGACACTCGACCACCTCATGGAAATCGCCAACAGTTGGGTAGACGGCGAAGATTGCATCCAGTGACCGCAATCAGATGAAGAGGACGACTACGGCCGAAGACGCGAACGCCGCAGCAAGAGGAGATCGCGCGTCTACGAGGAACGCGACGGACCCGACATGGTCGCGGCCGGTTACGCCGACCGCCGCAACGACAACAGCCGCAACAACGGAGGATACCGCAGCGGAAACTTCCGCGACAAGGACGACCAACGCAGTCGTGGCAACGCCAGCGACAACGACCCTCGATTCGACAAACTTTCGGGTCCATGCACCATCCACTTCTACATCGACAAACAGGATGGCAAAAGAAAGCCACCACATGCTCAAGGACCGCCGCGAGTTCGAAACTTCCGAAGGCATGATGCGATGAGGCAACAAGCTCCAATTCCTGCTCGTTGACGCACTGCACAGTGAAATAGCACACGAGCTCCTCCACCACCGCCTATTGGAGGCCAAAATCAACCAGTCACACCAACAAAACAACACGGGTCCCATATCCCCACCAAAGGGAGCACTAAACATGATCCGGAAGGGCGCCCAACAAGCGGTGCGTAAGAAAATCACCCGACAAATCAACTTGGCGTGGCAACTCCACCGCAATCCACGAGTACCTCGGGATCGGAGTCCTGCATCACATTCACTCGCGGATCACCCTTGCGGATCCTCGCCCAGTCATGCTGCCTGGTGCTGGAGGCGCAGATCGGAGGCTTCGAGATGAGTCGCGTCTTCATGGACGGCGGCAGCGGCATCAACCTAATGTTCGCAAGCACTCTAGCAGCTATGCGGATCCCGCAATGCAGCCTGGAACAATCAGACACAACGTTCCACGGCATTGTCCCTGAAGGGAATATGCCCGAGAGGCAATAATAAAGTGGTTATTATCGTATTCCTTGTTTATGATAAATGTTTATTTTACATGCTATAATTGTATTAATACGGAAACGTTAATACATGTGTGCTTAATAAACAAAAAGGAAGTTCCTAGTTATGCCTCTCTTATAAACTAGCTCGTTGATTAACAAGATGATCAAGGTTTCCTGATCATAGACATTGGATGTTGTTAATAACGAGGTCACAACATTAGTGTAATGGTGTGATGAACATTCATCCGAAGTATAGCATTACGATCAAAGTCATTGAGTTTATATTGCTATAACAACTTACGAAGTGATCCTAATCCTTAGACCATGAGATCATGTCAATCACTAACACCGAAGAGTTTCTTGATAACATCAAACGTCACACCGTAACGTGGTGATTATAAAGATGGATTCAGAACTAATAAAGTGTTATGTTGAGGCCCATGGATCGAGAGTGGAATTTGTTCATCCGATGACGAGATAGATATGCTCTGGGCCCTCTCGGTGATATCACATTGATTAGCTTGCAAGCAAGTGATTTGATCACTAGAATGTTATATCACGGGAACGAGAAAAGAGTGCATGTCAGTAACGAGATCAAACTAGGTATGGAGATACCGATGATCGAATCTCGGACATGTAATATATCGCGAAACAAAAGGATTAAGATACTAGCGTAAAAGGTTCCGACGATCACAAGAAAGTCATCGTTGAATGTGTGGGAGTCAGTATGGGTCTCCAGATCCCGCTTCTGATTATTGATCCGAGAGGGGTCTCTATCATGTCTGCATTATTCGCGAACCATAGGGTGGCACACTTAAGAGACACCGACATCCATTTGGAGCAAAAGTTTCATGCCGAAAAGAATAACAAGCGCAGGAATTTATTTCACTAGATACCGAAACAGGTTTTCGGGTGAAATTGCATAAAGTAGTTATGCATGTGAAATAGAATTCTAGCAAGGGGTTATTTGTGAATATTTGTCATTAAAGTAATTGACAAAATTCTGAATAAAATAAAAGAGTTTTATTTAATGAGAGTTTGCATTAAATTTGGTGGAAATTTAATGGGAATTTGAGTGGGTTTTTGAGTGGAGGGAATTGAAAGGCTTTTGTGTGAGTGGAGTGTCCACCCACATGAATGAGGGAGAGGTGGGGGCCCCCTCCATGGCCGTGACCATGCCCCTTGGGCTGCCCCTCCCCCTATATAAGGAGCCCCTCCTCTCACTTCTCACTTACACCTCCTCGTGAAGGATCTCTCTCCCCCTCTAGAATTTATCCCCCATGGTCTCGGACTAGCGAGATACATGTTCCCGGTGGCTATTCGGCAAGAAAGAGTTGTGCTTCCGCTGCATCGCTATAGCGAGGAGGCGGAGGTTGCTCGGTGCCTCGAACGTGTGTGCGAGCACGGATGCACTACTATTTTGTGGCGCTAGGACTTCCTCTCGATCTTGAGATCGGCAAGAGATCGTCTACATCAACCACGATTTTGGACTCGTTAAACTTTGTCGGTCTCCAAGGGTATGTTTTCTACGGATATACATCCGCCCGTTGTTTGTATCTAGTAGATAGATCTTGGTACATAGTTGTTCCCATCGTAGAAATTTTTTTTGTTTTCTATGCTGCGAACCCTACAGTGGTATCAGAGCCGGATCTATGCGTAGATGCTTTGCACGGGTAGTACACATATGAGTATGTGGGCGATGATGATCATTTTATTGCTTCTTATTTGTACTTTGGATATTGGTGGCATAATGGGATGAAGCGGCCCGGACAAACTTTACATGTCCTCGCACATGAGACATGTTCCACGCTTGACATGCAACTAGTTTTGCATAAGTGGCTAGCGGGTGTCTGTCTCTCCTACTATAGTCAATATCTAATTTGCAACCAGTTTTCAACAATTTGGTTATCCTCGTTGTGGTTCATGTTCGTAGGTAAGAACGGTTCTATCTTCGAAAGCCCTAAACCACGTAAAATTTGCAATGGATAAATTAGAGGCGTCTAGTTTAGATTGTTGCTGGGCTAGTGTTATGATATGGTGATGTTGTAAGTAGAAGTATGAGATGATACTCTTACAACACACATAACGTGTAATCTCCATAGACCTTGGACTTACATATATAGGTATGATAGTGATCATACCACGGTGCACATGATAGAGATCATATGCGGGAACCATATCATTCCACTAATAAACATGTGATGTTTGATAGCATCTTATATTGCTTGTTTGGCGTTTTATTAGCATAATAAGATGATCCCTCATTTTGATATCAAGATAAGAATGTGTTCTTCCTTAAGTATGCACCGACAATGTTTCGTCGCTTCAAGACATCACGTGATAATCGGGTGTACTTGAATCCATGAGCATATCTCGGGTGTAAGACAGTTACACACGCGAATACTAAGGTTCTTACTTGACGAGCCTAGCATGTACAGACATGGCCTCGGAACACGGACCGAAAGGTTAAGCATGAGTCATATGTTTTGATATGATGACCATATGGATGCTCGCCTTTGAAACTACACCAACTCACGTGATGATCGGACTTGGTGTAGTGGATTTGGTTCATGTAATCACCAAAAAGACACGAGGGATGTCGTTTTTGAGTGGGAGTTCATTTATAATTTGGATTAGTAGAACTCAATTTATCATAAATTAAATCAAAGTGAATTTGCATAATTCGTTGTAGTCATTGGAATTCGTTCACCACCTTATGCATAGTTGTAATTGAGATAATAGAACTATAGAATTCTGGATATATACTTTACGAACTGGTATCGTATTGTGTTGAGTGTCAATCTAAAGTTTAAAATCCTATTGCAAACTTTCAGCAAACTCTATTTACTCCGTGAAATTTAATAGTTAGTATTAAATCGAGAGTAAAAATTCCAGTGTTAGTATCTTAAGTATCATGTTTGCCTCCATGATTCTTGATTGTTTTAATATCAAGTTTATCTAGGAGCTGAAAGAATTGTTTTAGAAACCATCATGTGTGGCAGATATAACGATATCTGAAACAATGTTTTGGTTGCAAAATGATAGAGTATAATATATGTTCTCATATTGGATGAGAATTTACAAAGGTTGGATATGCTAGACATCCTAATCATCCAAAAGGGTTTTGGAAAATAATGTTATACTCATGATTCGCCTTTATAAGCTACAATAGCTTGATCATGAAAGTTGTCATGATAAGTATGAATAGAAGATGTATGTAAAGTGTTTACTACACTAAAAGATTACTAAAGAATGGATTTTGAAAGAATATCGATCATTTGATGATGGTGATCTACTTCAAAGTGCAAGTCCAAAGGTATTATTATTTGAATATACACGCTTTGGACTATGTGTCATGTATATGGCGCCACTTTTAATGTTGATAGATTCTTTTAAAAAGTAAAAGGAAATACTGAAAGAGAATCTATAAAATATATTTGGCAGAAAAGAAAAGATTGGAAATATCCAATTTAGGTATATATATGATATACATGTTATGGTTGTATTCTTTTCTTGTTAAACAATGTGGTTCTTGGGTATTGGATACCGAATTGGTTGGTATGAAATTTCATACAGAACGACGCAATTCATGAACCACAATGGCCTAAGTAACTAGCAAGAGAATATGTGATGATGTTCATCGAAAACAAACAAACCGTTGTTTGTATTTCTCGTTGACATCAAAGCTTGACTTCAAGATTTGTTTTAATAATTGTTATTTAAATCAGGTATTATGAGAACAAAGGTTGTTCAAATAATTACCATATTCCATATAAGATGGATGATTTACAAATCTAGTTGGAGAAATCACATCCATAAAGTCTAATGCTAAAATTTCGCAAGACAAATGATTGAAAGATCACTTACGAAGTGACATCGCCGTTTAAATTATATTGGAAAGAAAACATGAAGAATCTCCATATTCATGGATTTTTGGAGTCTTTGATTTGATCAAGTGACGCTTGTGAGACTTTCCTCGGGATAATTAAAACTTCGTTCAAAGGCCAAAGAAGAACGAACGACTAAAATATTGGAATTTATACATATCGATGTATGTAGTCCATTATGTATAGTCGTAAGCGATGGATTTCATCTTCATATGCTTTCTCCGGAAATTTGAGTGAATGTTCACTTAATGAGAATGAAGTATGAAATATTTTGAAAATGTTTCAAAGACTTTCAAGATGAAGTGAAAAATCATTGTAACAAGAAAATAAATAGTTTATGATTTTATCACAAGGGATTTATTTGAGTTACAAGTGTAACAAGAAAATAAATGAATTGTGATTTTATCATAAAGGGATTTATTTGAGTTGCAAGTTTAGCAAAACACCTAGATTTACATATCCCGAAACACCATAGGAATATGGAGTGTTTGAGATTTGTAATGAAACCTTGTTTGACATGGTTGGATCAAAGGTGCTATTTATAAAACTGCCATTATGTTTTAAAAGATTAAAGCTTTAGAGACTACCGCTTTTACACTGAAAAGAGCTCCATCTAGATCCGTTGAAATGGCACCATGGAAGTTATGGTTTGGGGTAAAACCCAAGTTGTCATTTCTTAAATTTTGGTATGCTAAACATAAGTAAGATGTTTTACAACCAAAGTTGGATGAGCATGTCTTTGTAGGTTATTTCGAATAACAATTGGTTATTCCTCCATAACACCGAGGACAAAAGGGTTTGTCGCTTGAAATGTGAAGTTTCTTGAAGAAGGAATTTTTCATAAAAGTTAAGTGGGAGGACAATAGAACTTTGATAAGGTTAACGAACCTTAGCTAAATGTGCTGAGTTGCGCAGCGCCGGAAATCGTTCTGGAGGCTGCCATAATGCTCATAGCTTATGTGCCTCAAAGGTTGTGGTCACGGAGATCTAAGTTCTTATTGAACCAAGTCGGTCGAATAAACAATCAAATACTAAGATTTGAGAGTAAATCATTATTGTTTGACAATGATGAACCGACTATATGCAAAGAAGCGATGATGGGCCCTGACTCCGTCAAATGGCTTGAAGCCATAAAATCCGTGATAGTTCCATACACGAGAAATCAAGTTTTGAACTTGGAAGACCCTCCGGAAAGGTGTAAAAACCTATCGGTCGTATTTGGATCTATAAAGAAACAGACATAGATGTTTCACATCTATGAAATAGTCGACATGTCGTAAAGTATTTTATGACAATGTTCAAGGAGTTGACTATGACAAGATTTGATCTTTCATAGCGATATTTAGTCTGGACAGATTAAAGTAGCAACCACTACATATAATTTGGTATATGGTAGATGAATAAACAAAACAAAGTTCTTCTAATAGAATGGTTACCTAGGACGTGTACATGACACGATCCAAAGGGTTTTGTTAATTCAAAGGATGCTAAAAGGGGCATGCAAACTTCAATTGTTGAAGTAAGCATCACGGATTTGGAATCTTCACCATGATGAAAAGGAGTTTTCATCAGGAGACGATGAAGATGCTTGCGTTTGCAAGAAATTAAGTGGGAGCGCTGAGACACATTTCTAATACATTATTGTAGGGGTTCGTAGCATGGAAAACAAAAATTTTCTATCGCATACAAACAAACAAGCCAAGATCTATCTACTAGATTGTAGCAACGAGTCGATGGAATAACTTACCCTCGAAGATTCCAAAGTGTTTAACGAGAGCGGATTCTCGTGGGTGATGTAGTCGTACTCTTTCCGATCTCAAGATCGTGTAGACGATCCTTCCGGCGCCATGCTCCGCAGGGCTTCCATGATCGGTCACACGTTCGGTACTGACGAAGACCTTCCTCTCCTTGTTCCAAAGAAAATGGAGGTTGTAGCACTCTCCTCGCGATTCCGAAGACAACGGCGTGGTACCTAAGTAGAGGAAATCCCAGGCTTCGCCTTTAAGCCGAGCGAGTATGGTGGAGTATGAGAGAGGGATATTAGTGGTCTAGAGATTAGACACACCAATTAGAAGGCTCTAAACCGGGCTAAAGCAATTAGAAGCTCTAAACCAAAACGGCTCTAAACCGGAGATTAGAAGATAGGAACTTGTGTGTCTAGAGGAGGAGGCCCTGCCTCCTTTTATAGGTGGAGGGGCGCCAGGAGGAGGGAGTCCTCCCCAACTCGGCCTAGGTGGGCCGCGCTTGGAGGAGAGGGACTCCTCCTCCAAGTTGGTTTCAACCTCCTCTTGCTTGTTTCCCAGTTTCTGTTTCCCATGTTCCTGCTTTCCACAGTTTCTGTTTAGCTGCTTGACTTTCAAACTGACAGTTTTACTCTTCAGTTTTGCAACAGCAAGAACACTTAGTACATGATGCAATCATTCAATGACACACTCATGTACCCTCCCCCCCGGAGTGCCGGACAATCCGGAACCTTCTAGAACATTCCCGATGAAAACACCAGAATCATTCCCGAACTCCGAAACGGGACTTTCCTTATATGAATCTTATTCTACGGACCATTCCGGATCACCTCGTGATATCCCGGATCCCATCCGAGACTCCGAACAACATTCGGTCTCTATCTCATAATACCATAACTACTCAAAACAACGTCGAATCCTTAAGTGTGTCTCCCTACGGTTCGTGAATTATGCGGACATGATCGAGACACTTCTCCGAACAATAACCAATAGAGGAATCTGGAAATTCATATGGCTCCCACATATTTCTACGATTACTTTGCGATCGAATGAACCACTTACATACGATACCAATTTCCCTTTGTCTCACGATTTTACTTATCCGAGGTTATGATCGTCGGTATCTCTGCATACCTAGTTCAACCTCGTTACCGATAAGTACTCTTTTCTCGTTCCCGTGATATGTGATCCCTTGTGACCCAGTCACATGCTTGCAAGCTAATTGGATGACATTCCACCGAGAGGGCCTGTAGTATATCTATCCGTCATATGGATGGACAAATCCCACTCTTGATCCATGTGTTTCAACCAATACTTTCCGAACACTCAATGCCACCTTTATAGCCACCCGATTCACGGTGTGGTGTTTGATGTCATCAAAGCATCCATCCGGTAAAGGTGATATGCATGATCTCATGGTCGAAGGAATTAGGTTACTATGTATCAGAAAGCATATAGCAATTGAACTATTGAAATGACTTGATCTTTATGCTATGCTTATCTATAGGAGTATGTCCACCATATCATTCTTCTAACGATATGATATTGTTGTTGATAACATCTCAATGTTCATGATAGGGAAACCACAATCATTAATCAACCAACAAGCTAGTGAAGTATAGAGGCTATACTAGGGACTTCAAATTAAGTTTACAAATCACACAAGTATTAATGTTTCCTTGTTAATATTATTATAGCATGAATGTAAACATTTATCATAAACACAAAGATATAATAATAACTATATTTATTATTGCCTCTAGGGCATATCTCCAACAATTATGTGGATGACATCTTGTTGAATAGAAATGATGTATCTTTTATTGACAAAGGTTAAGAATTTCATTTCGATGAAAGACTTAGGCAAAACCCGAATATTTAGCATGAATGTCTATAGTGGATAGACTGTGACACTAATATGGTTGTGCCGAACGTACATATATGAGATATTGAAGGAGTTCAATATAGAAACGACAAGAAACAGTTCTTGTTGCATGGGAAGGAATTGAATCAAGATTCAAGTGTATCGACACTTGATAAGTGAAACAAGATTCAAGTGCTTTGACACTTGATGAGTGAAATCACGAGAATGTTTTGATCAATCATACCATGATATGTACACATCTAGATATGTCCTATGCTCTAAGTGTTATGAGCATATACCACAATGAATCATAAAATGATCATTGGACGATAGTGAGGATATTCTTATGATCTTTTTGGAAGAACTAAGAATATATTTGTGTAGAGGTGACAAACAATTACAAATAGTTCATTGTAAAGAGTTACATTGATACTAGGTTTGTCACAAGATATAAATTAAGTTTATCTTGTAATGTGAAAATAAATGAATAAAATAAAACTTTGTTTAATTTTCAGAGCCAGAAGAAACTTTTTGAATTCAATTGGAACTTCAAACCCATTTGAATTAAATCCTAAATGGATTCGTAAAGATGAACATTTAATAAAGGAAATTAAAATGTTTTGGAATTACTATTTTGGATCCTTTAATAAAAGATTTGGTTTTCAAAAGAAAAGGTGGATTTATAAATGAAGATTATTTTATAAAGCCAAATTAAACCTTGGCCAAGCTTTTGAAATAAAAATGTTTTATTTTGATAAAAATAATAAAGGATTGGTTAAATAAAATAATAAGGAATTAATATCAAAATTTTAATCAAATAAAAAGTTTTACCCTTTTTATTAAAACATCAAAACTTATTAAATTATTTTAAATAAATTTTCTAAGTATTTTATTTTCTCAAATAAAACCCACTGAAGTGTTTGGATTTATTTTAGATTTCAAAATAAATAATTCAAATAAATCCTAATTGATTTAATAATGAAGATCTATTGAATTTAATCATTAAATGGATCCTAAAATAAAAGGTTATTTTATTTTATTTTAAAACAAGATTTTCAAGTAATCCTTACTTTCAAATAAAACTTACTGATTTGGTTTTAGAAAAGATTGGGGTTCAAATAAAAGCTTTGAAATAAATCAAATCCTATTTTGATTTAATAACCAAGGTCCAATTTTATTTTATTATTAATGGACCCTATATAACAAAATGTTATTTTATTTTAAAACAAGTTTTCCAAATATTCTTTATTTCCAAATAAAATCTACTGATATGGTTTTGAAAGTATTTGGTTTTCAAATAAAGATTTTATTAAATAAACCAAACCCTATTTTATTAATAAACCATGGACCATTTTACTTAATTAATAAATGGAACCTAAAAAGTTTTAAAATATTATTTTGTTTTGATTTTGGTTCATGTTACTGAACAGAACTAATTTCAATATTACAAAGTTTGGGTGTTGTTTGAATTGATTTGAACCTTGTTTGATTGTTTGGAATTCAAAACAGGAAATAAAATTAGAAAAGGAAAAAGATTCAGAAACAGAAAAAAAAATAGAGTTTTGTCGACCCAACCCAGCGAGCCCAATAAGCCCAGCAAGGCAGCCCAGATCCCCTCCAGAAATAAAACGTTTCGCACTCCTTTTTGAACCCGCGGAGCAACTGACTAGTGGACCTCCTCCTTGTTTCTTTTCCCACTGACCAACCGACCCCACGCAGCCAACTCATCGTCTTCAGCCCCGCGATGACCACGCCCTCTCCTCGCTGCCGTTGCTGTCTTCAATCCCCGCGATCAATTCGCATTAATTCCGTGCCTTAAACCTCGCAGCGGTCACGCCCATTTAAGCGCATGCGTCTTCTCTTCCATTTTCCCCAGACCACTCCCTCTTCGCCTCGGCCGGATGCGCCGCACACCGTCCTCGTCGATGATGTTCGGACGATTCCGGCGAAACCAGACCTCCCCTTGCCTCATTGACCAAGCACACACACTCCCCAGCCCCTGGAGCTTCTGCCCGTGCCTTCCGTTCATCCGCGGGTACCCTACAGCGTCGGCAACATCGACGACCTGCAGCGCCACCGTCTGCCCTCTTCTCCGACGACGTCCCCAGGTAGAACCTGACCTCCCCTCCTTTCCCCGTGGACACGATGATGATCTACAGGCTCGTGCGAACCTCACAGCATTTTCCGTTTGTCCTAGGACGCCTCCTATCCTCGCCCTCGACGACCTCCTGAACCGCCCGAGGCGCAGCTCCACTCCGGCGAGCAATCAAGGACAGCCCCGTGCGCCCCCTCACCAACCAGAACCACGTTGAGTATCAGCGAGCTTCGGCGAATCTGGTAAACCACCCCTCTGTTCCTCTAGCTTCCCGCATCGCCGGCACCGTCACCATCTGAGCGGCCGCTGCCACCGCTGAGCGCCGCCTGCTTGGCAGCGACAACCGCAGGATCTGAATCTGACGGATACGATAGAACGTTAGCGAAGGGGTAAGTGGTGATCCTGTGCCGCACGATTTAACTTGAATCTAATGGTCTGCAGTGCGTGATCCGGCCGAACCGGTACTTTCCAACCAGGGTGTGCCGCGTGTCACTGGATCTGTTTAAAAGAAATTTGAAAACAGATTTATTTGTAAACTTCAAACCCTTGTAACTTTCAAACCACACGTCCAAAAATTACAAATTTTATTTCGTTGGATTCAGGAGAACAAGACCTAGCCAACCATGCCCTTAGTTTAGAAAATAGTATCTGTTAGCTTGTTTGAATTTACAGAAACATTTGTGTGCTTATTTGGATTAGAAAAATTGTTTAAAAATGATTTTTGGATTAAAACTTTTGCAAAATGGTTTGTTGTGACCTTACTGACCCTAGGAACCAACCCTTGGTGTTAAAAATGATTTTGGTAAAATTTGGGTTGAATTATTTGACTTAGCCATTTTCTAGCCAAATAAAATTATTGATTTTATTATGGAAATGTTTTTGCAAAGAAAACTTTGGGAAAATGTTTTGGACCAAACCTACTGACCCAAAAACACCAAGCTTTGCAAATGGCAACTCACTTGGTGAAAAACATAAAGTTTTGCTTTGATAAAAATATTTTTCACCACATGAAATGATGTTTGGATTTTAAAAATGGTTTATGGACTAAAGCCTTTTGCAAATGACTTTGCCATTTTGGTAAATGACCAGTGTGGACCTTACAAAGTTTATAAACCTAGTGGAGACCATCCTTGCAATAGAACCATCCTTTGCATATTTATGCATGACTTAGTTTCTTTTTGTCTTGTGTGTGTAATTTTGATTGAGTGATGGTGGTTTGGAATGCTAGTTGATTTGGTGTTTGCTTGATTGACTTGTAGTGAAGATTAGTGAAGTGTGAGACCAGCAAGATCAAGGACTGAACCACCATTCCCTACCAAAAAGGCAAGTTACACTATCATACAAATTCCCTACTATTTTCATTATACTTAGTGGATTATGAAAACATGCATGAAAAAGATATCTTTATACTTATGCTATGCTAAATCCTAATAGGATCCTATACACTCCTCAGTGAAAATATTGTAGTTGTACATGCTTAGCCATGCTTTATTTTGAAAAGAGATACATGATGATATTTTACAAAGGTTGAGAAAAGGACTTATGTTTTACATAATAAAACAAGGACTCAATGAACCACCTAGGTGGTGGATACTTTAAGTTTTGGAGAAGGTGGCAACAAAAAGAACCAAGTCTATGGGAATCACTTTGTGTTGCGCTCCAAAAGAAAACCACCTAGGAAACTTAGAGATTGAACAAGTTTCTCCAATTGTGTCTTTCGTGTGCAACCACATGCTATTATGGCTCTGGCTTAGTCAACTACATTAGGAAGACCCATACATTGTCTTTAGTTACCGGACATGGGGATCTGGAATGCTTCATGGGGGCTGAAGACAAGCTAGCAATGATGTATGGGAGGACCTTTTGGAAAGACTTCACACACTCTCGATGCGGTACTCCATCTTGGTGAGCACTAATCCAAGAGGGCCTTTGGTGGCAACAAGATGGGATTGTGACATGTGGGTAAAGTGTACTCCTTCTGCAGAAGTTAATAAAATCTAAGTACTTAGTCGTGTCCCCGGTTATGGACAATACTGAGCAACTAAAGTTTGAACTATGGGAGATCTCGACATTCCAACTTCTAAAGTAAAATAAAACTTGATGCCCTTGTGTGTCTACCAAGGAATTCAAAGAGATTTTGTTAAAGCATGTTGTACTTGGGGTTACCAAGGAACTCATGAGATTTTAAATCTTGTTGCACTTGGGGTTACCAAGTGGCTCAAGAGATTTTGATAAGGACTTGAACACTTGAGTTTCTACCAAGGAGTTCAAGGGATTCTTGGAAAAGAGATTTGACAAAGGACCAAAACCATTTTGAAAAGATAGGATAAATTTTGCTTTATGCAAGTAAGCCTTAAACTCTACTTAGCCAAATATGCATGTATTGATAGGATCCACTCATATCATAAATAATAGTGCAGCTTGCCAATACAATTCAAATGTATTGACCCTTGTGGCTGTAACTTGTAATGTTGCAGGTTTGATTGATTTTAGTGAAGATTGATTGATTAGGATTACAAAGTCTACAACCAACATCTGCCTGTGGCACTTTGAAGATGAAGGACCCCATGATTATAATTATTCCGCTGCCATGTAATGTAATAGCCAAATGAGCTATGTATGATGTAATAAAATTATGTTATTTCTGGTTATAAAGTTATGTTATGACCTTTGTATCTTGATATTTCATCTTAAACTGTGGATGCTAGCTATTGATCCAGGGACTAGCATTGTAAACACAGGAGGAATCTACCTTATTAGGTTGAGACCTCTAACATCCGCATTCACCGGACTAGGACTAATCGGAGATGCGCTCCACGAAGACGCTCCTGCGGAGCCAAAGAAGAAAGCTCCGGCCAGGCGCGACCGGAGCCCCACACCCTCATCCGAAGAGGAAGAGGAGCACGATCTTCCTCGAAGGAAGAAGAGCTCCAACCGCCACAAATGCGACTACGATGCCAGAGACAAGCTTACACAGAGCAAGATCGACAAAGCACGTGCCAAACGCGCATGCTCGTCTGAATCTGAGATGGATGAAGATGAAGGAGAACTCTGCGGAGCCCGATGCTTCAGTAGATCTGTTCGGCGAACACAGATGCCACGTAACTTCAAGCTTCCTTCGGATACTCCGAAGTTCAACGGTACGCAAGATCCAAAGTCCTGGCTCAGTGACCACCTGTCATCCGTCAAGCTTCATGGAGGCAACAAAGAAACTGCCATGCAATGCCTTCACCGCAATGACAAAGGCGCTGGTCCGCTCAAGAGCCTATCATCGATCCATCCGGTTGGGAGGAGCTCGCCTACAGCTTCATACGAAATTTCAAAGGCACCAGCAAGAGGCCTGCCTCAATCGAAGAATTGCGAGCCTGCACTCAAAGAACGGGTGAATCTATTCGCTCATACATACTACGCTGGTCTACGACCAAGAACTCCATAGCACACATCTCCGAAGAGAGGGCCATCGACGCCTTCAGGGACGGCGTCAAGCGCCCATACTTCAAGGAGGAACTTGGGCGTGTAAAGCCCAAGACACTCGACCACCTCATGGAAATCGCCAACAGTTGGGCAGATGGCGAAGATTGCATCCAGCGACTGCAGTCAGATGAAGAAGACGACTACGGCCGAAGACGCGACCGCCGCAGCAAGAGAAGATCGCGCGTCTACGAGGACCGCGACGGACCCGACATGGTCGCGGCAGGCTACGCCGACCGTCGCAACGAACACAGCCGCAACAGCGGAGGATACCGCGGAGGAAACTTCCGCGACAGCGGACGCCCAACGCAGCTGTGGCAACGCGCGACGCGACAACGGACCCTCGGATTAGACAAACTTTCGGGTCCATGCACCATTCACTTCTACATCGACAAACAGGATGGCAAAAGAAAGCCACATGCTCAAGGACCGCGAGTTCCGTAAACTCAGAAGGCATGATGCGATGAGGCAACAAGCTCCAATCCTCGTTGAAACGCACCTGCGCCAGGTGAAATAGCACACAGAGCTCCTCCACCGCCGCCTATTGGAGGCCAAAACCAACCAGTCGCACCAGCGCAAAACAACGCCGGAGTACCATACCCCCCATCAAAAGGAGCACTCAATATGATCCAGAAAGGACGCCCAACAAACAGGGTGCAGAAGAAAATCACCTGACAAATCAACTTGGCCGTAGCAACTCCGCCTGCAATCTCTGAATACCTCAGCGGATCGGAGTCCTGCATCACATTCACTCGCGCGGATCACCCTTGCAAGATCCCTCGCCCAATTCATGCTGCCCTGGTGCTGGAGGCGCAGATCAGAGGCTTCGAGATGAGTCGCGTCTTCATGGACGGTGGCAGCGGCATCAACCTAATGTTCGCAAGCACTCTAGCAGCTATGCGGATCCCGCAATGCAGCCTGGAACAATCAGACACAACGTTCCACGGCATTGTCCCAGGGAAGGGCATCTTCCCCCTGGAAAAAATAGGGCTCGACGTCATCTTCGGGAAGCCGGACAACTTTCGGCAGGAGCGCCTAGAATTCGAAGTGGTGGACTAGCCGTCGCAATACCATGCCATCCTGGGACGCGTAGCATTCGCAAGGTTCCTGGCCGTCCCACACTACGCGTACCTACTACTCAAGATGCCAGGACCAAGGGGCGTCATCACAATCCACGGGAGCTTCACCCGATCGGACCAATGCGACAGGGACTTCAACAAAATCTCCCAGTCTTTCGGCATGCAAGACGAGCTCGTAAGGCTCCGCGAGGAGACGGATAATGGGCTACCCCCAGTCACAAGGCAGAACGCACCCGACATGTCCTTCGACTCCACCATCAACACCAAGAAAGTGCAGGTCCATCCGAAAGACGCCTCCAAGACGGCGCTGATCGCCAACGACCTCAGCACCGCATAGGAAGGCGCGCTCATCGAATTCCTCCGTGAGCGCTGGGAAATATTCGCCTGGTGTCCTGCGGACATGCCAGGAGTTCCCAGAGAATTCGCCGAGCACGCAATCAATGTCTTCCC
Organism: Avena longiglumis; assembly: GCA_030063025.1. Taxonomy (NCBI): domain Eukaryota; kingdom Viridiplantae; phylum Streptophyta; class Magnoliopsida; order Poales; family Poaceae; genus Avena; species Avena longiglumis. Next base: position 477,039,103 of record CP125977.1, read on the forward strand.
AGACACCAAACCAGTCAAGCAGTCTATCCGAAGATTGTCGGAGCCACGAGCCGAAGCTATCAGCAAGGAGATCAACATATTACTCGCAGCAGACTTCATCCGAGAAATCAAGGAAAGCGAGTGGCTGGCAAATACGGTGATGGTCCCAAAGAAGGACACGGACATCCTGCGGATGTGCGTAGACTTCACGTCACTAAATAAACACTAACCTAAGGACCACTTCCCTCTTCCTCGGATCGACCAGATCATCGATTCGACTGCAGGTTGTGAGAAACTCTCCTTCCTCGACGCCTACTCAGGCTATAACCAGATTCGACTCAAGGTCGAAGATCAAGAGAAAACGGCGTTCATCACACCGTTCGGAGTATACTGCTACAACACAATGCCTTTCGGGCTAAAGAACGCGGGCGCCACGTACCAGCGATGCATGCAGGCTTGCCTCAAGGACCAGATCGGTCGCAACGTCCAAGTCTATGTCGACGACATAGTCATAAAAACCAGGGAGGCAAGAACACTTATCGATGATCTCCGCGAGACGTTCGACAACCTTGATCGCTACAGGATCAAGCTCAATCCAGAAAAGTGCGCCTTGGCCCCTCGGTCAGCCGCTCGGATACTTCATCTCTCAACGAGGATCGGCGAACCGAAGAAAATCAAAGCTATCATGACAATGGAAAAGCCAAAACCTCAAGGCGGGCGTTTTCAGGCGAGTAGCGGCACTAAGCAGGTTCATCAGCTGCATGGGCGAGAAGGCCCTACCATTGTACCAGCTGCTACGCAAGGCAGACAAGTTCAAGTGGACACCAGAAGCCAACGACGCATTCGAAAGCCTCAAGCGGCTCCTCTCTACCTCGCCCGTTTTGGTCACGCCAAAAGAGCACGAGCCCCTGCTGTTGTACATAGCAGCCACGCACCAGGTGGTCAGCACAGTACTCGTGGTCGAACGACCCGAAGAAGGCAAGACCCATGGGGTACAACGCCCAATTTACTACCTCAGTGAGGTCCTCACTCCAACAAAACAGCGGTACCCGCACTACCAGAAGCTGGCCTACGGCGTGTTCATGACAGCTCGACGACTGAGCCACTACTTCCAGGAGCATCAGGTGATGGTCGTCAACGAGGCGCCCCTGAACAGCATCCTGAATAACCCAGAAGCCACAGGACGCGTGGCCCTATGGGGCATCAAACTATCACCCTTGGACATCGTCTACGAGAAGCGACACGCAATCAAATCTCAAGTCCTCCCGGACTTCCTGGTACACTGGATGGAGCTGCAGGTGCCGGACACCCCAGACATGTCGCAGTCCTGGACAATGCATTTTGACGGCTCCAAACGCGAAGCCGGAGCAGGGGCAGGGTCATCTTGACCTCCCGCAAGGTGACAAGATGAAGTACGTCCTTCGGATGAAATTGAGCCTCCAACAACGAGTCGAATATGAAGCCCGATCCGGCATGAAGATGGCAAAATATGCGAACGCGTGCCGTTATCTACGGCGACTCCAACCTTGTCGTGCCAGACGATGAATGAGTGCGACGCACCGAAAACATGATCGCGCGTCACGCGCAACGCACTCGAAGGAGAATTCGACGGCTGCGAGCTTCGGCATGTTGGAAGAGAGAGCAACGAGGAGGCCGATAGACTCGCCAACATCGGCTCCACTTACGCAAAGGTACCACCAGGTGTGTTCCTCGAACAGATCTGCATGCCATCCATCAAGCGGAAATTCCCCAAGGGATCACCAAGAAGCGAACACCACTGGGGCTCGCTACCCGAAGGTCAGGAAGGACCCGAAAAGTTGGATACCGAAGTTGCCATGGTGAACCTGATGCAGGTCATGGCAGTCGAAGAAACTTGGACACGTCCATACCTCCAGTTCCTGATAAACGGAGAATTGCCAGACAGCCCGACAGATGCCCGACGCATATCTTGTCGGTCAAAAGCCTTCACCGTCATCAATGGCGAGTTGTACAAACGCAGCATTACGGGTGTCCTACAACGGTGCGTCACCATCGATGACGGCAAGGCCATACTCCAAGATATCCATGAGGGCATCTGCGGCCACCACGCAGGCAGCCGCTCCCTCGTCGCCAAAGCTCTGCGAGCAGGATTCTACTGGCCAACGGCCATGAGCGACGCGAAGGACATCGTCCGAAGATGCAACGGGTGCCAACGGTTCGCTGACAAACCGCACGCACCTAGGTCTGAACTTCGACCCATGCATACCCATAGCCTGGCCTTTTGCCCAATGGGGCCTCGACATGATCGGCAAACTGCCAAAATCTTCGAAAGGAGGACACGTCTTCCTCCTGGTCGCAGTCGACAAATTCACCAAGTGGATCGAAGCCATGCGGTCACCAACCGTAAGGCACAACCGCCGTCAAGTTCTTTGAATCCATTGTCTGTGTTTGGCGTACCACACAGCATCATCACCGACAACGGATCGAACTTCATCTCCGAAGAATTCCAGGACTTCTGCGAAGGCCTCGGGATCAATATCACGTATGCCTCAGTGGCACACCCGCAAACAAACGGGCAAGTGGAAAAGGCCAACGGCCTAATCGGCGCCGGCATCAAGAAGCGCCTCATGAGCTCACTCGAGCACAAAGCTGGAAACTGGACGATAGAGCTACCGTCTGTCCTGTGGAGCTTACGGACTACGCCAAACAGCTCCACCGGATACACACCGTTCTTCATGGTGCACGGAGCTGAGGCCGTGCTACCAGCCGAAGTACGCCATCAGGCTCCACGATTCGTCACACAATGCCGAGTCCACTGCACTCGAAGATGTCGTCGACACGCTCGACGAAGCACGGGATATAGCAGCGGCTAGATCGGTGTACCAGCAGTCTCCGCAACTATCACGGTGACGGCGCCCAAGGTCCTTCGTCGAAGGAGACCTCGTCTTGCGACTCAAGCAAAAGCGACCGAACAAACTCGATTCACCATGGGAAGGACCCTACGCCATCACCGAGGTCATCCCAGGTGGCGCCTATCGCCTCAAGCACGTGGAGTCTGGAGTCGCATACTCCAACCCATGGAACGTCTCGCACCTGCGACGATTCTACCCATAGCAACCTACCCCTTTTACTTTCAATAAGGCTTTCAGCCAAGGCTACTCAGCCGAACCATGTACCTCCTCCATTACGATATAAATAAAGCTAAGTGTCTCGCCCCAACCTTCGGTTGACTACTTTTCTGCAACTTTACTACATACTACATACGCACTCGGGGGCTCCCCCCACCTCACGATTTCATCGACTGAGGACCAACCGTACACACGGTAGTGACTCGCCAGCAAACGAAAAGGGCACGATTAATCAATCAGCACTGCGTGCTCACAAACAAGCAAACCTTTACAACAAAGGGCACATAAATGCCCGTCGCAATATACAAATTTTACATCTATCTTTATTTTCAGGTCCTATCTACTCTGAAGAATAACCTGCGCACGCTGCTCAAACAAGTCTACAATTTGTTCAGCATACTGCCTTACAGCCGCATAATACGGACGCATGTTCCACTCGCCACCATCTGGTCGAGGGGGTGGACCATTCGCCACAGCAGCCAAATCTACGTCAGGGCGGTGCACCCTCACAAGAGACAAGGCAGACTTCACCCCTGCGACGAGCTGCTGCCGCACCAGCTCCTTGACATTGCCGGCATTCCGAAACTTGGCCAGAAGACCTGCAAGGGTCGTTGGCACGGCATCCAACGGAAACATGGCGTGCAGCACCGAGGAAAGTGATGTCTGCACCTGGCGAAGCACCCGCGAAACCTGGTAGACGCGATCCTGCACTGTAGCCAGAACTATGGCGCGGTCACGGTCCATCCAGAAGAAGCCGCCGGCCTCCATGTCCTGTTGAGTCAAACAATTGACTCGAACAGCAATACGCTCTTTTTCTTCCCTCAGAGCAATATTGGCACCTGCGACAACCGCACAAAACAAGAGTAAGGCCAGCAGGATCACCCGAAGAATTGGGCTACAACCCGAAAGAAGGATCAACTTACATTGCAGCTGCTCGGACAGCCGACCCAGCTCCGCCATCAGATACTCCTCTCTGGCTGCACCACGGTCTGCTTGGGGTTTCCAAACGTCAGCGTGACCGCGTAACCCGAGCAAATCCCTTTCCAAGCTGCGCACGCGATCTCGAAGAAAAGCGAGCTGCGAGGAATAATCCAATGATGTTCGCAAAGGCCTCTCGGATGAAGTATCAACTGGGTCAGCACCCGAAGGACCCTATAGTAACAGAAAAAATAAGGCACACAGACATTCAGCTAAGGATAAAAGCACAACTCAGAGGAATTCATTAAAATAAGGCCACTACGTGGCACAAGGATGGTACTACAAAAGATATTTACAACAGAAGGAGACTACAAACTACCCTACGTCTACTATGCCTCAGGTGCAGGACACTGAGTCGCCTCAGAACCAGACTGTCTAGCTTTGGCCTTGCCCTGCTGCCGCAGTGCGTACTCAGACAACAAGTCAATGAGTTTAGGCCCATATCGTCGGCAGCGAGCGGAGTAGGCGGCGAAAGCTACCTCGGATCCATCCGCAGCCGTAGGCATCCGAGAAGTAATCTGGGGCAGGTCCAGCTCCTCCCCAGACGCCATGGCCATCGCCAGCCCGACGGCCGCGCCGATGCCCTTCTGCTTGCGCTTGTACGCCGCAGGAGCTTCGCCCGACAAAGCCTCCGCCAGGGCATCCACATCTTCAAGAGACGCACCCTTCGGGAAGAGCTCCTGGTAGAAGCGACCAAGGACCTCCTTCGCCTTGGCAAGGGAGTTGACGACGGTGCTGCAGCGGTCTTCGACCGCCACAGTGGCATCATCTAGAGCACTCCCGTGCTCCAGAGCACCGCGGTCGAACTTGATGCCTACGGCATATGAGACAAAAGAGAAGAAAACATGAAGAACGGCAGCATAGAAGAAGATACGCAGAAAAATAAACAAGTCAAAAAGCTTATACTCACCCGAAACGGCCTTGGCAGCAGCCATGAGCTTCTCTGCCACCCCTTTTTCACGAGAAGCCGCAACGGTGGCCAGCTGCTCCTCACGATCGGCGGCCTCCTGCTGAAGAAGCTCTTTTGCTTCGGCTGCCTTCATCAGCTCCAGCTCAAGGCGCCTGCACCCAGTAGCTGTCAGCTCCGCCAAGGCTCTTTTTCGAGCATCAACCTCGCGGAGAGAGTCGTTATGTTCCTCTCTGCATTTACAACAAGCAAGTGTCAAAGAAAAGGACCAGGAACGCAAGAAAAAATACTACAAGGCGAATACCTTGCATTGCCGGCTTTTGCCTCCAGCGTTAGGCGGCGCTCCTCCACGGCCGCTTGGCCTCTTGGACAAAAGGCTGCAGGAAAAGGCAACAGCAGTAAGAACATGACTTGGGGGCTACGCCCCACACAAAGAAGCAACAACAACATCAGCACTCGAAGATACTCGGGGGCTTCCCCCCATAACATCAAGAAGGACAACTTACGTGCAAGGCGAACCTCGGCCCGCCTCCGAGGCCGGCAACCACCAGCCTCACCGCCTCTCAGACAGGAGGCTGGCACGTCACCAGAAGTCGCCACCGTTTAAGGAGGAGGCGACACAATGTTCGACCCCCCCATCATCTCGTGCGCTCCATCACTAGAGCCGTCGGAGGATTGCCTGCACACGAAGCCCATCAACACAGGTGCAAACACCATCAAGGAAAAAGGAAAACAGTGGCAACAAGAAAACTTACGAGCCCAACGCGCTCAGGTCGAAGATAGGAGAAGCCCTTCGGGCCCTCTTATCTTCCTTCTTTTCTTCCTTCTTCTCTTCCTTCTTCCTCTTTGTTGGCGGGTGCGGAGCAACAGCTCGCACAGGAATGGCAGGAAGAGGAGAGGAAGAACCCCCATGAACATCATCATCACGCTCAAGGCCCAGAGGATTCCTGGGAGTCGGAGGAGTCGAGGCATCCGAAGACTCGCTGGAGCTCCGTGATCGCTTGCGCGAATGGTCCTCACTCGACTCGTCGGCATCCTCCGCTGGAGATCGCGCTGACGGTAGCTCGGACACGGAGTCCACGACTTCATTATCCGGGGCATTCGGATACCTTTCGGGCAATGGTGGTGCCATGCCCGGAACTTTGAAGCTCTGCAAAAGGAAAAGGAACTTTGTTAGCAAAAAACGGAAAAAGTACACAGCTGACAAAACAAAAGGAAGCACTACGTGCGCAAATCTACACCTTCGGTACGACCAACGTCGAAGAAAAGGGAGGAGTCTGCGACTTCCCCGGAATTTCTTCGTCTGCCTTGAACTTCAACAGCGCGCGAAGAGTCTTGTCAAGTTCCGCCTCGGAGATTTTCTCACTCGAAACCCTCGTCGGATCACGGCGCCCAGAGTAAAGAAACATCGGATGCGCCCTCGCTTGGAGAGGCTGCACCCGACGCTCAAGAAACGTTCGGATGACGTCGACACCGTTCACCTCCTTCTCAGGAATCAGTTGGAGATCCTCCACTCGACGGTACAGGGCCTCAATCTCGGCCACCTCACCATCTAAGATTTGGTTTTTCCAGGATCTTTTCTTCTCAATCAACTGGGAGGGGTCAAAAGGAACGATACCAAAATCTTGCCCAGGCAGTACGGAGTCACGGATGTAAAACCATTTCCTCCGCCAGTACTGGACAGATTCGGACATGGAAAAGGAAAAGAATTGGACATTGGTACTGAGAGTGATGATGAAACCCCCAATGGGATACACACCATCCGAACCATATTACCTCTTCACGGAATAAAGCTTCCGGAAGAGGCCAAAGTGCGGCTCAATGCCAAGCCAACACTCGCAAAGCGTGATAAAACACGCAATGTGGAGAAGGGAGTTGGGAGACAGATGATGCAACTGAACCCCATAGAAGAAGAGTAGTCCACGAAGGAAGTCATGGACTGGATACGAGAACCCACGCAAGACAAAGGCAAGAAACATAACCCGGTACCCAGCTGGGGGACGGGGGATTACCTCATTGCCGGGGAGTCTCACAGCCGTCGCACCTTGCGGGATCAGGCTCGGATCGCGTAGTTTGCAGAGATCGCTCTCCCGCGTCTCCGACCGCCGCCAGCCACCATCGGTGACGCGAGAAGCGGCGGTGCCCTTCTTGCCTCCGGCGGCGCTGGTCCCAACCGCGGAGGAGGATTTCTTCGTCTTCCCCATGACGCTGCAGCGGTGGTGGCGTTGGCAACGACAAAGAACAAAGGAAGTGTGGAAGAAAAGCTCAGTGCGCAGCAAGAATCGCCCAAGAACAAGAAGGCAGCGAACAGATGAACTGGTGCGGTGAAAAACAAAAACACGATTTCACCCAGGATTATAACAGCGAAGACGACGCACACCAGCCATCCATCGAGAAGGCCTAACGCCAATGGTAGATCTGACCGTACACGTGTCAACACCACAACGAACCGTCGTTACCATGCCGTCCACTACGCGCTGAAATCGATGAGGCGTCGTAATCATCTCCACGCCCCGTGTGACCGGTCAATTCAAAGTCAGCAAGTGGGACCCACGCTTCGTCCCGTCAAGTCATCTCTGGCGCAGCAGACGCTTGAGGTCATCAATCGTAAGCACTGACGTCATCAAAAGCTATACTAGCACCACTTCGGCTCCACAGCTAAAAGTACTCACTCGAATCTACGATTCGACTAAATACTTGGGGGCTACTCCTATCAGGAGCGCTGGCCGCGCACCCGACAGACAAATGAGGACAAAATTACTTCTCTGAGTCCTACGTCGAGTCTACGACTCCACTACGGACTCGGGGGCTACTCCCATAGGGAGGATGGATTTAAGCATCCGAAAATTTTCGAGTCCTGCAGACCTAATGATTGAAACAATGCTTGGACTAAAAGTCTCCGTTCGAGTCTACGACTCGAACAGACACTTGGGGGCTACTACCATAGGGAGCGCTGGTCGCGCACCCTATGAAATCTTCGATTGCGATCTTCCGGATCCACATGCAAAAACTTTTTTGGCAACTCTGCTCCAACAAAACGCTAAGTGAGCAGCAATCTCCTTGGCCGCCCAAAGCACCTCCGAGGTGATAAATGTTCGGATGCTGCATCTGCGACACAAAGATAAGACCTACAGATATCGTCCGATGGCCTGGCAACGCACCTAACTACGCTCTGCTAGCATGAATCCGTACCAGCAGGTACGATGAAAATCCTGACGGACGCGTTGGGTACACCAATTAAAATCACTGGAATTCCTCTCCTGTAAGTCCTCCGCGGCCTGAGTTGAATTACGCCAGCATATGTTCCAGGCGCGGGTTAAGGGACCCGAATCTGAAGAAGATCGTGTTGTTTCGTCCTAAGACAGTTAACTGACCCTGATCCGTCGGGTGAGTCAGGCACACGTATCAACAATCCCTACATATTCTCTTGAAAGACAGAGTTGCACCCGAAGGATTGAAGAGTCCTCAGCCGAATCTACGATTCGACTGATCACTCGGGCTCTTGACATGGTTATACCTACGGCACGTAACTTGGCAAATACCTAGTCCAGCCCAAGGAAGGCCCACGGCAAACATACGCTGGCCCATGAAGATTTTCGGGTGGCCAAGGCCCATGACGTCTTCGGATCCTTGGAGAACAAGACTAGAGGAGATAGGAAACTCAAAAGGGCAAACGCCCTAGAACTTGTAACCGACTAGGACTATGCCCGGGACCTGCCTAAGTCTATATAAAGGCCAGGAGGGTACGTCCTAGAAAACCTCACCCAACCTCGACTCATACTTCCGCATACGCATCCACGCCAGATCGACCAAGACCTCAGAACCTTGGTTCGCCAGTAATCAAAGAGCGGAACAAGGTGAGTAGGGTTTTCCCTCCGGGGACCTGAACCTGGGTAAATCTTGTGTCCCCTGGTTGCTTGTCTATTAACCGTGCCACGATCTCCAGCATCCCCATCTTCTCCAAAACCCAAGTCCATAACAATGGGCATTGACGAGATTAAACCTCGTCAGCTACTACTATGAAGATATATTGTACGACAATATTATCAACATGTTTTAACCCCAAGGAACTAAAGGTCTCAACAAAGGACCAAATTTATACAATGTCATCTCATTAGAGAATGAGTGATGCGTAGAGACGCAAAGACATGCAATTTCATACGGACCTGTAAGTGTCGGATCCGAAGATCGGTTGACCACTAGCAATCGTGTAAATACAACACCGGAAAGCCATACGTGTTGAATACACAAACTTTTGAAACTAGATTATTGTCTCTAGTGCAAGTGGGAGACTGTTAGAGATATGCCCAAGAGGCAATAATAAAGTGGTTATTATCATATATTCGTACTTATGATAAATTTTTACATACCATGCTATAATTGTATTAATCGGAAACATTAATACGTGTGTGGTTTGTAAACATAAAAGAGTCCCTAGTAAAGCCTCTTGTTAAACTAGCTTGTTGGTTAATATATGATCATGGTTTCCTGATCATGAACATTGAGATGTTATTAACAATAAGGTCATATCATTAGGAGAATGATGTGATGGACATACTCCTATAGTTAAGCGTAGCATAAGATCAAGTCATTCAAATAGTTCACTTGCTATAAGCTTTCTGATACATAGTAACCTAATTCCTTCGACCATGAGATCATGCTAATCACCATCACCGGAAGGATGCTTTGATGACATCAAACACCACACTGTAACTCGGTGGCTATAAAGGTGGCATTGAGTGTTCGGAAAGTATGTGTTGAGGCACAAGGATCAAGAGTGGGATTTGTCCATCCATATGACAGATAGATATATTCTGGGCCCTCTCGGTGGAATGTCATCCAATTAGCTTGCAAGCATGTACTGGCTCACAAGAGATCACATATCACGGGAACAAGAAAAGAATACTTATCGATAATGAGGTTGAACTAGATATGCAGAGATACCGACGATCGGACCTCGGATAAGTAAAATATCGCGAGACAAAGGGAAATTGGTTTCGTATGTAAATGTTTCATTCATTTGCAAAGTAATCATAGAAATATGTGGGAGCCATATGAATTTCCAGATTCCTCTATTGGTTATTGACTGGAGAAGAGTCTCGATCATGTCTGCATAATTCATGAACCGTAGGGAGACACACTTAAGGATTCAATGTTGTTTAGTAGATATGGAATGTGAGTGAACAGACCAAACGTTGTTCGGAATCTCGGATGGGATCCGGGATATCACGAGGAGATCCGAAATGGTACAGAGAATAAGATTCTTATAAGGAAAGTCCAATTTCGGAGTTCGGGAATGGTTCCGGTGTTTTCACCGGAATGTTCTAGAAGGGTCTAGAAGGTTCACCGATCCGGAAGGTGAAGGGTACATGGAGTGTCATGACAAAATGGAATGGTTGCATCATGTTCTAGGTCACTTGGCTAGACACTTGGAAGAGAGAAATCAAACTCTAATTTGAAAGTCAAAAAGGCAGTTTGAAAAAGTCAAATCCCAACATGGTTTCCGAGTTAGGGAGGGTTTCTGAGTTAGGGAGGGTTTCCACCTGGGTTGGGAACACCCTTGGACGCCCCCCACCTATATAAGGTGGGGTGGGGCGCATCCCAAGGTATCCCACTTGCCCTAGGCGCCCAAGACCCAATCCCTAGGCCACCGCTGCCCCCCAAGCCGCCGACGCCCTAGATCCCCTCTAAACCGCCGCTGCCATCTAGCCTAAACCCTAGCCACCGGTTGCCCTCTTCCCTCGGCATCTAAAACCTAGATCGCCAAGGCCCTCTTATACTCCACCATACTCGCTTCGGCTTAGGCGAAGCCCTACGGGATCTCCCCTCTACTTCCGACACCACGCCGTCGTGCTGCCGGAATCACGAGGAGAGAGCTACAACCTCCGCTGCCTGTTGGAACAAGGGAGAGGAAGGTCTTCATAGAGTACCATACGTGTGACCGACTGCGGGAGCGCTGCCGGAATGCGGCGCCGGAAGGATCGCCTACGCGATCTATAGATCGGCAAGTGAACGACTACATCACCCACACGAATCTGCTCTCGTTAACCGCTTTTGATCTTCGAGGGTCAGTACTCTATCGACTCGTTGCTACAATCTAGTAGATAGATCTTGGCTTGTGTGTGTTCATGCGATAGAATTTTTTTGTTTTCCATGCTACGAAACCCTACAGCTTGCATCTATACGTTGGGATTAGCAGAACCGTGATGTCACGGGGAACGCTTTTAACGCCTGTAAATACATACCCAGTTGATATCATGATCTTTTTTTTGCGGATGTCGTCGGTGTGAAATAAAAGGGGAGCTTGTAAGTTCATGGAGTTATGTATGTGTGTTAGAGAAACGCCTGGGCCTCTAGCCTAAGCCATGCCCAATCATGGTGGAAACTTGCAGCATCACCATAATGAGCAATCTATGAAGCTTTCTTCTTATATGAAAAAAGATACACATTGAAAAGATGAAAGAGAGAAAAAAATCACCATTTTAGCCATGGTAAATAAGAGATTGCTGAGATGCTCATTGTCTGCTTGCCTTGTCATTTTGATTATGGGATAGCTCATGTATCATGTGCAAGGGGTACCCCGTTGGCGGTTCTCTATGATACGCATGTACTTACTATGACAAGAACTTACCGATAACTAAAATTGAGTAGCATGAGGAGCGTCCCTCGCACTCAGGGGACATGAGATTTCCAACTTATATTTCGTCAAGCATATACTCCATCTTTGTTCACTTTAACCTTAACCATCTCAAGATGCTTATGATAGGGGCAATGAGAGCTCAAAGCTAGTAAGTACCATAATCTTTTGAAAGCTCTTTATGAACTTGAAATCCCTGCTTCCCTCTATGAAGGGCCCTTTCTCCTACTTTTAAGTTGAGTTAGTAAACCTATTCCTCTTTATCTCCAGCAAGCATTTGAGTTGTTGTGTTTCAAGCATTCATATGATGATTTATTCAAACATGTTCTTTATCTTCCTTGTTTGCACAAGATTCTTATCTAAATGAGTATTACTTTGAAAGCCATCATTGTGAAAAACCTTTTATGTTTGAGCAAAGAGTACTCCTGTTATAAACTACTTTACAAAAGCTTTACTTGAAAACGGTTTGCCAACTGTTCTCTGACCAAGAACAAAGTTTGCCAATCCCAATTATGATTTATCTTTATGCATCTTTATTGTGACTCATATACTTGTTGCAAGCTAAGTTATATATTGGTGAGTTGCTTTCTTCTATAAGTTTTCTATTGGTAAGTGTGATGCTTTTTGTACGTATTATTTTATCGACACTTCACTCCATAAACATGTGGACATGTTTACTGATCTCAGTTTTCACTTGGGGACAAGCGAAGGTCTAAGCTTGGGGGAGTTGATACGTCCAATTTGCATCACCGTTCTATATCATAATTTGCCTCTATTCCTTGGTATACTTCATATTAAGAGGTGATACTTATGTATTTTCATCTGTTTTTGCATTTGGATGATTCTTGGAGGATGAACTGCCGGAGTCAGGATTTTGATGGAAAAAGTGGTGTTTTGATGCAATTTCGCGAAGATCAGAAAAATAACAGAAAAACTACGGAAAATCCTATTTACCCAGAAGACGAAGAATGCCAGAAGGGGAGGCGGAGTTGGGACACAGGGGGGCCACACCCCACCAGGCGCGGGCCACCCTAGGCCACGCCTATAGGGGGTGTGGTCACCCTGGCCCACCTTTGGCTCTGCCCTCTCGCCTATATCTTCTCCTCAAAACCCTAATACACAGGGGAGCGACCACAGAAAGATTTTGCCGCCTCTGCGGGGCAAAAAACACCGAGAGAGAAAGAGCTTTCCGGCAGACAGATTTCTGCCAGGGAAATTCCATCCCGGAGAGGGGAGATCATCACCATCAACACCATCATCAAGCTAGACTTCATCGGGATCATCATCATCATCCACACCATCATATCCAGCAGCACCATCATCACCACTCCACCCTGATGTAACAACTGTGTTGAATCTTGCATAGTTCTTAGGGGAAACTTTCCCGGTGTTGATTACTATTGTAGTTAATGCTTGTGAGTGGAACCATTGGATTATTGTTTATGTTCAGATTGTTATCCATCACCATATCATCTTTGATCTTGATCCATATGATGTCTCATGATTAGTTCGTTTAGTTCTTGAGGACATAGGAGAAGTCATGTTGTTAGTAGTGGAATTGTGTTGAGGTATTATTCAATGGTTTAATATTTAAGTTGTGGTGCTATTCTTCTAGTGGTGTCATGTGAACGTCGACTGCATGATACTTCACCATTTATGGGCCTAGGGTAATGCATTGTGTATTTGGCTACTAATTATGGGGTTGCTGGAGTGACAGAAACCTGAACCCCCGTAAGGAAACCATTGCACAAGGGAGTGTAGGATCTCAGAGTTTAAGGCTGTGGTTAGGTTTATATCTTAATTGCTTTCTTGTAGTTGAGGATGCTTGCTAGGGGTTCAATCCCAAGTATGTATTAGTCCAAGTAAGGTCGGTACATTAGCACAGGTTCACCCACACAACACTTATAGAACCAAAGAAGACTACTCAGCTATATGAAGCGAAAGCACTTGACAGTATTCCCATGTGTTCTCGAGAACGTTTGGTCCTCATTAGTATTTCCACCGACTTGTCCTTTGCTAAGAAAGGATTGGGCCACTTGCTGCAATTATTTGATGTTTTATTTACTTGCACTTTATTTCCTTGCTTTATCAGAAAACCCCTAAAAATTCATTTCCTAAGTATTTACAGAGATTTCTTGCTCCACACCACTAGTCAACACCTTCTACTCCTCTTTGGAATCGACACTCCTATTTATCGAAAGTACTACGATACACCCCTTATACTTGTGGGTCATCATTCAGCAGTTCTCAATGGAGTTTGGTTTCATGCTATTATTCAAGCCACACAAGTGAAGCGCAATAATGAAGATTAATGACAACTTGAGGTGTGGTAAGAGGCTGGTAAAGAACTCTATTTGTTTTCATTTTTGTACATATACTCATCATTGTGGGCATGCTTAGTCTATTCATGTAAGGTGTATGTTATTTATGGATGCTTAGTAGTTCTTGCTCTCTTATGATTAGCTCCAGCTTGATAATAGTTTGTAGCATGTCATATGAATGTTTGCTTGCATTGTTCTATTCATAGCTTGGTATGACATTGTGGTATCCTCATCTGAATGTTTCATTTGAATCGACTTGGCACATACTCATGCATGCATATGACTGAACAATAGTCAGTAAAGACTCGATTATTTTTTTTGCCTTGGAGTTCTTGTATCACTTTTATGCCATAATTAGTCGTGTTTTGTTGCAAGCATGATTATGACAGTTATTGCTCTCTCATTTGTCACTCCCTATCTATTGCTAGCCTTCACCTGCACTGAGTATGAGCTCTAATCGTGCTTCCAACTCCCCAAAACCAAACTTGTCAAAAGTGTCCACCATACCTACCTACTAGGATCATTTGCTATTCCATGCATATTCATTATGCCTTGTTTTCTTCCAAATAAAATGTTTGCTTGTTATGAGAAAGTTAGTTAGTAAAGCTCTCACGAACTTGATGGCACACTTTATTTCTTACACTTAATAAACCTAAACCATTGTGACTGTCCCTAAAAGTTATATGCTTGCAAATTATAGGCTAGGAGTTAGCAGAACCGTGTTGTCACGGGGAACGCTTGTCGAGATCTTCAGTCTGAATTCCGAGAATGGTTGCACTCTTTCTACTGATTGTGCAGAGTAATAGTTTGGGTGCGTGATGGATTGGCCCCCATGCCGACTACCCCTTCTATTCGCTTTTGTACATTGAAGTGGACGAGAATGCATCGATTCCCTCTTTCCATCGAAGCTAGAGGTGGCTTTATTTGTTGATACCTCAACCTTCGACCTTTTGTTCTGGAGTGTTCTCTCGACGATCACGGACAACGACCTCTTGTTAGTGGTGTCGCGAGGATCTACACGAAGCGAGAAGATGCAGATCGCCGACCTTCTTCCCGGTACCATGAGGCGGATCTCGAGGGCGAGATCCATTGTTAGTGGTGTCGAATTGTGGCATCCCGCAAAACCACTACTAGAAAATCGCGTTGTTTTTGTGCATTGCATCATCATGACCGCATGCTCATGTCATCATGCCACATTGCATTTGAGCATCGTCATCATCTTGCATTTGCTTGCATAAAACTATTTTCGGGAAAACCTAATTTGTTTTCTAAACGCCCCGTCTTAATTCAAACACAAAACCCGGGTCTCCGGATTATTTTGTTTTGTCTGCTATCGGTTTGCAAAAGCCTTGTTTTAAACAAATAAAATATTAAATTATTTTAATGGGGGCAGCCAAACCGGGCCGAACCGACCCAGTCGGCCACCCCCAGTGCGAAAACGGTCCACCCAAAATCCCTAGTCTACCTAGTCCTAATCTACCCACCCCTCCAGCCACCTCACCCCACCCAATCCGCTCTCGCCACCTCACCTCTCTCCCTCCCTCCACCACTCCCTAGCTACCACGTCAACACTCCCTCCTCTCTCACCCCCTCTCCCCACACCACAGCAACACACTCACACACAACACACCCAGACGCACACGCAGCAGCCCCACCTGGACCCACGCGCAACCCCACTGGCCGCTCCCTCTCTCTCCCTCAGCCGTTCCCCCCACCAACCCCGCTCCCTTCTCAAGGCGTGCAGAACCGCCCCAGCCACCTGGCCCACCGACGCCCCGCCATCCTCCTCCTTCCCTCGTCTGCACGCCGCCCGTGCCCCACCCGCCTCCGACCGTCCTCGCCTCGCGCTCGCCCCGACCTGGCCCCGTCCCCTTCCGCCCGCCGCCCAGGAGGCCGCCGTCCGCTCCGCCGCCCCTCTCTCTGCGCGGGAGCCGCCGAACCGCCTCCGTCGGCCGCTCCTCCACCTCTACCGTCTCCGTGCCGCGCGCCTCCCATGGCGCCGCCTCGGCCCGGCTCCCCGCTGCCTCAGATGGCTCCTCCCGAGCTCGGCCTTCCCCGCCTCACTTGCTGCCCCGACCTCGCCGGCGAGCCGCCTCCAGCCCCGTCCTCTTCCACCCTCCGCGGCGCCGGCCGCGTCTCGCCTCGCCCGGCATGCCTCCCCGCTCGGCCACCGCCTTCTCCGCCTCGGCCGCCCGTCTGGCGCCGCTGCCGACCCCCTCGCTGCGTGGACCGCGTCGGCCCTCTCTGTCCGCGGCGCGCTGCAGCACTCACCGGCGTCCCTCCCGCGCCCCACGCCTCGTCCTCCGGCGTCGGCCGCCATGACCTCCCCGAGCGCCGCCGTCCTCTGTGTCCCAGCGTCGCCGAGGTCCCTGCAGAGCCGCTGCCCTGTTCTAGCTGTGCTTCTCCGGGTCGCAGATGCCAAGATAGTGGGAGGTCGGACAAGGGATACTCTGGTTCGGTGCGACCTAAGACCATCGGCTAACGATCCACGAACATCACCGACCACAAGATCTTCAACATGGCCCCCGATGACAAGATTGATTCTGTCAAGTACCCGCAAGATCTTCTAGAGTCACTGCTGCTCGAAGGCCATCGACACAAGTTCCAGTTCACGAAACAACAAGTACTCCGACATGGAACCCTGAAGACCCCGTTGTCGAGCCCCAAGTTCGCCACCGATGATCAGGATGATACCCCAAGATCGCCTTCCCGGAATTTGACGCCTCAATCCTGCGGGCCCGAAGACCACGGATGCGACAAGGTCTACCTCACGGAACACCGAGAACTTCCCCCCCCCCCTGAACGCCAGGGTCGCTGACACGGATGCGCCAAGTACTTCCTCGAGGACGCCCGGTTCTTTACCCGGACACCGAGACCTTGGACGACAAGTTCTCCTTCCCGGAAGCATTGACGCTCGTGCGACAAGATCTACTACCAGATCCGAAGACCCTAATCCCGGAGTCCGAGAACGATCCGTCGAACCCTAAACCTTGAGACCGAACCCCGAACCCCGGAACCTCAAGTTCGTCGAGGCCCCCTAATGTGTGACCCCTTTTCTCGAGCCCTATTTTATAAATGAAATAACAACTTGTTGCATATTAATTGTTCATATCGCATGCATTTTGTGTGGTTGGGGGCCTTATGCCGATTCACCTTATAATTAAATATGGGGCCCATATGCGGGCAAATCTAGTCGAATATTGGCCTCATTTAAACTTGTGTAGCGAACCGGTGATATATTCTGCCTTGTTAAACAACATTTAAATTGCGGGTTATCTAAACAACATGAACCACCTAAATATTGTCGGGACCCCGGTTCCGCTTAATATGACCTAATTGCATTGCACTTCACCATGCCATGCATCATACATGCATCATGCCGATCTTTTGCCGTAGTATTAAATATTGCATCTGGTGTTTATTCTAGCGTTTTGCTTCTTCGCGGATAAGGCCGTTGAGTTGATGTGAGCTTCGCCCCGATCTTCGGTTGAACCTTCGGCAATGTTTTCAGGCGAGCATCTCCCCCTTTCTACCTATCTTACTTTTATAGTATTTATTCCCTCCTGTTGATCTATTGCTACCTGTGTTGCGATGCTCTAGTTTCGTACCCGAGAAATCCCTTGCCGCCTTATATGGCCTTGGACACACCCTATTACCTGTTGTTTGGTAGATAGTTGGACTTGCGCATCGCAGTCGCTTGCTCAAGTGCTGTTGCGTGTCGTCAAGTGCCACAGTTGTTGATGTATTGCCGCATGTTGATGTTGGAGATGATCATGGCTTTACTTTTCGTTCACTTTAATTCCTGTTTAACAACTAAAATTGAAGTAAGTAAGCAGAGGCACAGGTGGGCAATAGATGTTATTTGGTTGTTAACCGTCCACTTGTGTCCCGTAGGACCCCGAGTGCTTGATACCTGTTCCTTGATTTATCGCGCTATACACATCCGGGAGGATTATGGGACCCCCCCTGAGCCAGAGCTTGATTCAGTCTTATTTCTTGGGGCCACAAACTAGTTTGAGGTTTTATTTACGATATTGTACTTATGCCATGCTTTACTGCTTTATTTACGATTGTGCGAGGAGCACACTGTACTGTTTAGGATCGTGGCACGATTCCGCGGTGTCGACAAGCCCAGTTTTGGGTTCCCAGTCGTTCACAGCCGTCCCCACAACCTTGAGTCCGTCTCGGAGCCGGCCGACTTCGCTATGGTTCACTTTAAGGGTGGCCCCTGAAATATTTCTGAATCCTGTGATTGCTTTGTCGTGAAAGCCTCGTTGGGTTTTGATTTGGTTTTTCCGAGGTTGATCGAGTGTGTGTTGCTATTGGTGCACCCCGGCCGGGTAAAACTTTCTGAAAGCCATGTCCGCGGTTATGGACGACTTGGAGCACAGTATCTCGATCATAGACAACTATAACTAAAGTAGTGTTGTAAATTTGACTTTATAATGACTAGTAATCAGCTTCACCATAATGGAATGGCTACATAAAACTGCCCACAAGTGCTTGTTTGGTTTGTCGCTTGCGACCATTGTATCTGAATAGTAAGTATTGCAACTACAACGGAATGGCTAAATAAAAGAACCAACAACTGCTGGGTTTTGGGATATCTCATGCTAATTGTATCTGACTAGTAAGTGTCGCAACTACAACGGAATGGTTAACTAAAACAGCCCACTGCTTATTTTATCAGGATGATTATCTACACCTGACTAGTAATTGCTGCAACGATAACCGAATAAGTAAAACTGCCAACTGTGTGAGTTCCTCGGTTGACTTCCTCGTTTGGTCTCGAGGGGGAAACGCCAGGATGGGTTTGTTTGATGGTAGTATCAGGTTGGTTCCGGATAGGCCCTTCTTGCCCCTCTCTGATAGTCGCCAGTTGTATCGAGTCTCTATAGGTTGTTTAGTGCATTCTGCCGCTGCCGCTTCAGTCCACCATACCTATGTAGGCGAGGACCGCCGAATTCTAGTCTCGCCGTGTACTGGCCTCAAGATCGACGCCTCTTTTTCCTTTGCCCTTTGTCGGCACCCTTTGTTTAAGCAGGTTTTGAGATCGCGTCGTTAGCGTGGTTACCCTTCCGGCTTGGCTCGGGGGTTATGGACGCCATTGGTTATTCTTCAGGGCTCTTAGCCCCATTTGCATCTTGTCCGTAGCTGGACGCTCTACCGTTTTCAAGGTGATTTGGATCTTTGTATTGTATCTCTGTATTCTTGACTCTCTGAGTCGCTGTTGTATATATCTGTTATGTGGGTCCCATCGAGGACTGTTGTGTAATGTTATTACTTCGTTTTCCACCCGCACGAAAGTGCCTGGTGGGCACCTTTGAATCGTTTCTATGCGGGTTTGGCGGGTTTCTCTAAAACTTGCATAGGCCCGATTCTGAGGGTGTTACACTAATCATGGTGGAAACTTGGACCATCACCATAATGAGCAATCTATGAAGCTTTCTTATTATAAAAAAAGAGAGACATATTGAAAAGAGGAAAGAGATAAAAAAGCACCATTTTCCCATGGTAAATAAGAAGACTGATGATATGCTCATTGTCTCCTTGCCTTGTTGAACGGACATTTACTGTCATAATCACTTTTGATGTCCGTTAACAACAAGTAGATTAGTTTACAGTATGTTACTGTCTATAGGTTGTTATAATGTTAAGTGAAAAGGACCCTTACACTATGGAATGATTCCTGCAAGATTGACATGTTTCTGGAAATTCCAGACCGGAGTCTCCGGTGTGGACCAGAGTTTCATGGAATCCTGGAGGGGCATCAAGATTACTGGCCGATCTATGAGGGTCCGGAGACTTGTCCGAGTCTCCACTCGGCTCACCGAGTCTCCATTTGGGCTGGACCGGAGTCTCCGGCCCACTTGGCTTGTGGCTGGCCCTGGTCAGTCAATATGCTGGTCCGAAGGCTGGATCGGAGATAGGCTGGAAACTCCGGTGTAGACCGGAGTCTCCAGTGTGCAGTCGGAGTCTCCGGTCTGACTTTTCTCCAACGGTAAAAAAACGGTTCGTGGAGGGGGCTGCTTATAAATAGGGGACCTTATCCCCTTCCTCCAGTTGCTCGACCCACTCAAGAACACCAACCCCATTTGAGCCACCAAATCAACAAGATCTCTTCATCCAACCATCCAAAGTCATTGATCTTTGGAGAATCGAAGGAGGCCTTGATCTATAGCTTTACCAAGAGAGATCTTCATTTACCCCTCATTCACTTGAGGGCCCCCATGCTCTAGTGTTTCTTTGGAAACCCTAGCTTTTGATTTGGTTCTTACAAGCTTGTCTTTGATTATTTTGATAGCTTGCTCGTATTTGGGAGCCTCCAATTAAGTTGTGTATGAGTGCCCCGAACTTGTTGTAAAGGTGCCAACTTCCACCTCGAAGGTTGCCATATAGTGGAAGAGGTGAATCGAACCCTTTGGGGTGAGGTTCATCGGAGAACAAGGGAGGCCTCTCGTGGCGTTGGTGGTTTGAAACCACCCCCTCTCCAAACATAGACGTACTTCCCCTCAAAAGGAAGGAACTACGGGAAACAAATCTTTGTGTCTCCGTGTCCACCACTTTGGTTACTTCTATCCTTTACCGCACTTTACTTACTTGTTCTTACTTTGTGTTGTGCTAGTTACTGCTTGTTTTACATATAGGTAAATTCACCTTAGTTGCATAATCTAGAGAATTTACCTTTCTTGTCAAACCCTAATTTGAAAAAGAAGAAAATTTGAAGTAGCACATATTCACCCTCCCCCCCTCTAGGTGCCCATACGATCCTTTCAATTGGTATCAGAGCCTCGTCTCTTTATTCGGGCTTTACCGCCTAAGAGTATATGGGTAGCAACGATGGGGAAGTTGGTGGTGAGCCTACCTCAATGACTGTGGATGATCTCAATAACTTGGAAACAAGATTGAGCTCCACCATGGACAACGAGATCAAACAATTTCACAAACTACTTGAGAAACTTGTTAAAGATAGAGGTGGCTCATCATCCCCTTCTCCTCAAGAGGAACCTCCATCAGTATTACCTAAGGTGAATGCCCCGGTATCGCCCGAGGGTATGGTGGGGGGGTTGTAAGACCCCACCTTTATAAAGGTAAAGGTCCCTGTGATTGCAATGCTAGTCCCTGGATCAATTGCTAGCATCCACAGTTTTAAGATGAAGTACACAGAAACAAAGGTCATTATTACATCGTCATTCCAGAGATAACATAGTCTTTTACAACTCCATAGCCATAGGCTAGTACAAGAGTTTAACTTAACAATATAAATAAAAGTCTTCATCTTCATGTGCCATAGGCAAGCATGTTGAGTATAGACTCATAACCCTAATCCTCATCAGAGTAACCTGCAACATCACAAGTTACAGCCACAGTGGGTCAATACATTGGAATAGTATTGGCAAGTGATACCTTAGTAGAATAATAGAATCTAGCTTCTACATGAATTTGGCTAAGTGTAGCTTAGGCTTGCTTTGCTCAAAATAGGTTTTACCTATCAGTTGAAAACACTAAGTTTTTGTTTGGCAAAAACTCCCAAGGAACCACAAAATAGACATTGGTGAACCTTCACCCTTGTCCAACCACAAGTTTTAACTTAGAAATTGGGATGAGGAGATTCTTGATAGCTTCCATGTCTTGATGCTCAAATTTTCCTTTTCCGGGGACAGGGCTAAGTACTTAGTTTCTTCCTTCTGCAGAGGTGGTGCACTTTCCCCAAAAGACTTGATTTTCATCAAGACGGGACCTTTCAGAATCCTTCCCTTAGACCAAAATGGACGCGCTCCAAACCTATCATCCCCTACCACCAACTGTCCATTTGGCTAAGTTATTGCAACCTATATGATCCAGGCAGAGCCCATAATGCCATGTGGCTGCACTAGAAGCTTCTTAACATATGGAGTCTCAAATCCCTTTGTTCCTGGGTGGCATTCCACAAGTGAGATACACAGGGTAAACCATTGGAAAATGGGCCCTGAGATACACAGGATTTCCCAAGCATAGCATATAGATACTTAGCAAAAATTATCATGCAAGCCCTATACAAAATATTTCTAATGCATAGTCAAAATATTGGGATAAATGTATGAAGCACCACTTGCCTTGGTAGTTGGGGGAGTAACAACGATCCTCACAGTCAGAATCACCACTAGCACCAAAATCTACACATAAAATGATAGCACCAAATTCATAATTCAAATAATCAAGCAAAAATATATGAATGCATGCAAATGCCATTGATGATTTTTCTAAACCAAAAAATACAAGCAAAACAGTACTGAACAATAAACAACACAATTATACATCAAATAAACTTAATTTGGCCTTTAAAACATTTTCCAAATAATTTTTATATACAAAATATGCCTACAAATGTCTCTGCATAAAATTCCATTTTAACAGAAACAAAATACAAAAATAAGCTCATATATGTGTAGTATTTATTTTTGTGATTCCATTGATATCTTATTTGTATTTTTTGGATAAACAGAGCAAAAGTTATTGAATTTTCAAGTTTAAATAAATAATAGATCTAAATTCAGATTTTAAATCTAAAACCTAGCCACGCGGCAGTCTCTGATTGGTGCGTACCGGTTCGGCCGGATCACGCTCACGGACCGCAGGATCTAACTAACGATGCACGGCCCAGATCTGTTTGTACCGCTTCAACTAAAATCTAATCGTGGCCCTAGGATCCAGATCCAATGGATCATATCTGATCGACCAAAACTCAGCGGCGCGAATGGCGCAGGCGGCGGCGATGGCTCTGGCGGTGACACGCCAGCGAGGTCAGAGGTGCAGGGGGTGTGCTAGTGCTGACCGAGATCGCGAGGACGTGGAGATGCTCAACGTGTAGGTGGACAGGGTCGGGGCGCACGGACACAGCAGCCAAACCTCGTCGGAGTTCGTCCGCGCGTCGGGTGCTCACTGTCAGAGTCGAAGACGACGACCTAGGATGCAAGGAATCAAACGGCAAGCGTTAACTGATGCGTGAGACACTAGCAAACACAGTTGCGTGAACCAGAGACAGAGGGGAACACGGGGCTCACCGGAATGGCTCTTCGGAGTTGAGCTAAGCTTCGGGCGTTTGCAGGTGTTGACGAGGGCGACGACCTGAGGCGATTCAGGACAAATTGAAAACATGAGAAGATGCGCAAGGCGATGGCGAATCAGTTCGTGTGAACCAGAGGGCAAGGCGCGCTCGAGACTCACCGTGATGGCTCGCCGGAGTTCTTCGGTGCTGCGGCGGTGTAGGGAGAAATTCGTGGAGCCTAGCGGCGCTTCTGGCTGGTTGTGTTGGGGGAAATGGCCGCGAGGGGGAGGTGATTAAGTAGCCAAAGCGGGGCGAGGATTGCGCATGAAATCGTCGTCATTTAATCGAATTAAGACGCGGCAGTGAAGGAGGAGGAAGAAACGGCGAGGTCGGGTCATGGCGGGGTTTGGGGACGACGATGACGGGGCAGGTGGGTCCGGGGTGTCAGCGAGGGAGGGGTGTGTGCGTGGGTGAGAAACAGTATGGAGAGGGTAACCCCGGGTGGGCTGGCTAATGGGCCGGTTCCAGTACTGGGCCAGTTTGGCAACTCTGGCCCTTTTCCTTTTCTTTTATTCTTTTCTATTTCTGTTTTGATTTTCTGAAATCATTTTCAAATGCTTTTGAAAAGAATTTGAATTCAAATTTTCTCTGGATTTTTGTAGAGTGAACCATGCACATATTTGAATATAAAACATTGTTGTTCACTCAATTACATTGGCCCATTGAATTTAAAATAAAACCATGCCTTAATTATTTATTTATAATAAGCATAAGAATTATTTTTAATTCATATTTTTGTTTTGAAATTCTTACCAAGCTTTTGGAAACAACATTCAATCCTATATTCAAACCTTTTCTGGCTAAAACAAAGTATTCTCACATTAGAGAGTAGAAATAAATTCATTTCCTTATCTACATAAAATATTAGGCAACAATTTGTTTCTGTTTTGAATTCTTATTTGAAAAATAATTCAAATGCTTATGAATGCATGAATGATATGCAAGCTTTACAAATCATGATTTTTGGGATGTTACATTGTATCTCTAATATCTTTACTTCTAGTCTTCATGTGAACTTCAGAGGTGCCTTGGCATTTATATTGTGCTCTTCAAACAAAGGCAGGCGAGATACCACTCTATCATACCTTATTATGAGCATTGCAATGTTGCTTATGTTTATGTTTCATGTTACTTATTATTATTGAGTTGGTTTCTCTTCATAGCTTACAATGACTATTGAGTAGAATTAGTTGCATACTCCTTATTATAAATTGTCTAAGCATCTACTCCTGTGTTGAGAATATTTACATCATATGAAGCAAAGTGTTCATGAAAGTTCTTTTATCGCACTCAGTTTTCAACTGAATTGCTTGAGGACAAGCAAGTAGCTAAGCTTGGGGGAGTTGATACTTCCAAACGTATCTACTTTCTCGAACACTTTGCTATTGTTTCTTCTCTAAACTTGTGTAATTTGGATAGAACTAACACGGACTGACGCTGTTTTCAGCAGAATTACCTTGGTGTCTTGTTTTTGTACATAAAATGAACTATCAGGAAAATCCTGGAAAATATGCCAAAAATTATATCTCACCATAAGATCCACGGAGCTAGAAGAAGAGATGGAGGGGAGGCCTGGGGGCCCCAGACCCACCCCAGGCACGGGCCCACCTGACCCCGCGCCTGGTGGGGGTTTGGCCACCCCAGGAAGCTCCTCGGCCTCCCTCTGCGCCTATAAGTTGCCTTTCGACCTAAAAACCAAGGGGGGTTCGATAGTTTTCCAAAAAGAGTTCCGCTCCGCCGCCACCAGAAACCAAGATTCGGATCCAGAAACTCCGTTATGGCACCCTGTCGGGACGGGGAATTTGGAGAGGATCATCGCCATCGTCATCACCAACGCATCTCCATCAACCACCGATGTTTCCCTCATCCATGAGTGAGTAATCCCCCGCTGTAGGCTTGGGGATGGTAGGGATTGGATGAGTTCTATCATGTAATCGAATAAGATCTGTTAGGGCATAGTGCCTAGTATCTCTATTAGTGTTATTTGACTTTGTTGCAACTTGTTGTGCTTAATGCTTGTCACTAGGGCCCGAGTGCCATGATCTCAGATCTGAACTTATTATTGAATCATTATGATAGTATTGTTTGTGATCTTATCTGCAAGTTGTGTACACATATCATTGTCCAGATCCAAAGGCCTCAAAGTGACAATAATTGGGACAACCGGAGTGGATGGCTGTGGTGTGAGGATCACATGTGTTCACGGAGTGTTAATGCTTTGCTCTGATGCTCTATTAAAAGGATCACATTAATTGCCAATAATTATCTAGAGGCCACGCTGCCACGGGCTGGCTGAACAGAAGATGTTGTGCAAGTTCTCATTGCAAGCACGTATGACTATATTTGGAGCACATGCCTAGGATTGTTTACTACTTGGATGCTTGTTATTATTTATTTGTAATGCCCTAGGTCTTAAAGTTACATGTTTAGACTCGTCCATGAAACGCATGTACATCCATCCCTATGCCTACCGCACTCGAATCCTACTATTACCATTATTATTACTATTGCTCCTGGTTCAATGTTGTTGTTGTTGTTGCTACTGATAAACTTCTGTGAGCAAGGACTATTTCCAGGTGCAGCTGAACTGACAACTCAGTTGTTAAGGCTTGCAAGTATTCTTTGGCTCCCCTTGTGTCGAATCAATAAATTGGGTAATACTACCCGCGAAGACTATTGTGATCCCCTATACTTGTGGGTCATCAGATATCAACTGAGTACAAAGTAAAAGTGCAATGTTGAAAATGTTCCCCGTGACAGCATGGTTCCGCTAATTCCAACGTATAAGTGCAAGCATATATAACATAGCGCCACAATGGTTCAAGTTTATTAGGGGCAAAGAATATAAAGTGTGCCATCAAGTTTGTGAGGGCTTTAATCACTAAGTTTTCACATAACAAAATAGTTTTTAATTGGAAGATAGCTGAAAACAAGAATATACTTGGTGGTGTAACACACCATGCATAGGAGTTTATAGTGGACACTTTGGAAAAACTTGGTTTCTTGGGAGTTGGAAGCATGAGTAGAACTTACTCATACAATTGGAGGCTAGCAAAAGACTGGGAGCAACCAACTAAGAGGGCATAATGGCCATAATCATGCAGAGCAACAAAGCACTACTAATCAAAGCATAGAGTGGTACTACAAGTCAAGGACTAAATGATCATAAAGGCTAATGGTGACTTTTCATAGTCATAACATGGTGTGAGCATGTGCCAAGTCAACCCAAACAAAGCATCAAAGGAGAATACCACAATACTAAGCTTTTTCATGCTAAAACAACGCATAATTTCTTCAAGGCACACTAAGCAATCCCAATTGTTTGGAACAAGACATGCTACAACAATAATCACTAAGCATGAGGTCAAAACAACACCTAGCATGTCATGCTAAAGTCTAAGTCACAGTCAATGCAAGCTCCTCTTGCACTTCAAGCAAGAACTTACTAATCCTTTCCAACACCAAGCAAACTTATTTGCAAAACAACACAACGAGAACGGGGGTCCAGACTACTTTATTCAAGCAAACTAAACAATCTAAACAAAGCAAACGAAAACTAAGACGCTCCAAGAACAACACAATTGTGCATAAAACAATAAAAACGAAGTGTCTAGATAGACCTGAGCTTTTTATTGATGAAGAAGGGGATGCCTTGGGCATCCCCAAACTTTGACGCTTGTACATCTTGGATATTTCTTGGGGTGACACCATGGTGGCATCCCCAATCTTGAGCTTTTGTCCATTCTTCATCTCATTATATCATTCTCTCTCTACACCTGAATTTTTTTCCTTCATACAAAACTTCACACGATCTTTATTAGCAACATTAGTTTATTCAAAAGATATTAGACCTCTGGCAAAGCTTTGGAACAGCAAGGCTTTTTAGTAAAAACACAAGCTACTGTAGTAAATCCTTCAAAAATCTCAATTCCCCAAAGAGAACTCAAAAAGGAATCAATAAGAAGCAAATGCAAATAATGGCAGAAATCTGTCAAAATAGACCAACAGGCAAAAACCGATTTTTTCGAACATCTTCTGTTGCTCAAATCAAAAAGTTTTGAACTAATGAAAGTTAGCTAACATACTGGGGGGATTTATTCGTAAATTTTGAGCTCAATCCGAGTTACAGAGACACCTCATGAATTTTTTTGGTGGAGGACAGAAATATATTTCGGGACAGCAACTCCCTAAATCTTACTTCCCTCTCATTAGAGGTCATTCTTGGCACAAAAAGCAAACAAAAAGGATAAGGAGAGGTCATTACTGAATTAATAACTTCCAAGACTCAAGGAAACTCTTGGGTTATCTCCCAACAAGTACTTTTCTTTAACGCCTTTAAGTTAGGCACAAGAAGCAAGAATAATCAAGTATTTTCAAATGAAGAAGCATTAACATCAAACCTTGCTTTCAAAGGAGGAGCAAAAAGCAACTTCTCTCTCCTCATAGGGAAGTGTTCAATACCTTTCTTGAATGGAAAATGATATTTAATGGTGCCTTCTTTCATATCAATGATGACACCAACTGTTCTAATAAATGTCTTCCCAAAGTAATAGGACAAGAAGCATTGTATTCAACATCCAAAACATAGAAATCAACAGGGACATAAGCATTGTTAACCATAATGAGAACATCATTCATACTCCCCATGAGTTTCTTCTTAGCATTATCATTGAGTGGGACATCTAAATACCAATCTTCCAATGGTGGCAAATCAAGCATTTCATAAATCTTCCTAGGCATAATAGAGACACTAGAACCAAGATCACATGAAGCTTTGAGATCAAAGTAATTCACTTGTATATTAATAATGGGTTCCCAACTATCTTCTACTTTCCTAGGAATAGAAGCTTTGTGTTTTAGCTTCTCTTCCTTAATCTTAACAAGAGCATCTGTAATGTGTTTGGTGAAAGCAACATGCATATCACTAGCATCAGGAGTTCTAGCAAGCTTTTGTAGGAACATAATCACTTCAGAAATATTACAACCATCAATATCAACGTCAAACTTAGCATCACTAGAAGTACGCTCAATAGGCTTAGGCATAGTAGGAGGAGGAATAGGGACTACTTGTGGTTTAGTGGTGATGGTGCACACACTATTTTTTCTATCAATTTTAGCTTCCCTTTCCCACTTAGCATGAAGTTGAGCTAACAGCCTAACATTTTCATCGATAGTAACTTGTATGGCATGAGCAGTAGCAAAGGTATTTTCCATAGTTTCGGGTTTAGCAGCCATTTTATTAATCAAGGAAGACTGAGCTTCAGACAAAGAGGATATATTTTTCTCAACAGTTAAAAGCTTTTCCTCTATATTCTTATTGAAAGTGGTTTGTTTACTAATAAAGTCCTTGAGCATGATTTCAAGTTCATAGGGGGCACTTCTAGCATTATTGTAAGAGATTCCATAGGAATTGCCATTATTAGGAGGATAAGGCATATAATTGTTGTTGCTACCAAAATTATTCCTATAGGCATTGTTGTTGAAATTTTTGTTTCTAATGAAGTTCACATCAACTTGCTCTTCTTGAGCAACCAAAGATGCTAAGGGAACACTATTAGGATCAAGAGGAGCTTTCCCATTAACAAGCATAGCCATAATAACATCAATCTTTTCACTCAAAGAGGAGGTTTCCTCAACAGAATTTACCTTCTTACCATGTGGAGCTCTCTCAACATGCCATTCAGAGTAGTTAACCATCATATTATCAAGGATCCTTGTTGCAGCACCCAAGGTGAGGCCCATGAAGGTACCTCCAGCAGCTGAATCCAGCAGGTTCCTTGAAGAGTAGTTCAAACCTGCATAAAAAGTTAGGATAATCATCCAAGCAGTGAGTCCATGAGTGGGACAATTCTTAACCAAAGTTTTCATTCTTTACCAAGCTTGAGCAACATGTTCATTATCAAGTTGTTTAAATTTCATAATGTCACTTCTCATAGCTATAATATTAGCAGGAGGATAGTACTTTCCAATAAAAGCATATTTGCACTTAGTCCAAGAATCAATACTATTTTTAGGCAAAGATAGCAACCATTCTTTAGCTTTTCCTCTCAAGGAGAAAGGAAAAAAGCTTGAGCTTAATAATATCTCCATATACATCCTTACATTTTAGCATCTCACAAAGTTCAACAAAGCTATTGAGATGGGCAGCAGGATCATCAGAACTAGCACCAGAAAATTGCTCTCTCATCACAAGATTCAACAAAGCAGGCTTAATTTCATAAAATGTAGCATCAGGAGCAGGTGGAGCAATAGGAGTGCTTAGTAAATCATTGTTGTTGGTGCTAGTGAAGTCACACAACTTGGTGTTCTCAGCAGAGTTCATTTTGGCAAAGGTGGGCAAGCCAAAAACAGCAACAGCGGCTAGAGCAGGAACTATTTTTTGTGTTTTTGAATAAAGAAATCAAACCAAACTAGACTAATTTTTTTGGGTTTTTTTTTAAAAGAGGCAAACAAAACCAAGCAAAATAAACAAAGCAAACTAAAAACAAAGTAAATATAAAGGAAGTGGAGGACTCCCCTTGTGAAGACGTCCTTAGCCTCCCCGGCAACGGCGCCAGAAAAAGCTTGATGCAGCGCCAGTCCAAGTGGGAGCACTTCGTCGGGAAACCCCAAGATCAAGGTGTGAAGCAGCACAGCAGCAAGTTTTCCCTTAGTAAGAAACCAAGGTTATCGAACCATTAGGAGGAAGGAAACGTCACACGGGTGTTGCTAGCAACGCGGAGACATGCACAACACAAACTCAAGACTTTGCCCCAATGAATCAGTGAGGTTATCAAGATCACCGGTTTGCTGTAACAAAGTATTAAACGTATGGTGTGGAAGGTAATGATTTGCATCAAGTAAACAAGTAACAGTGGAGGATGTATCAATGGTAAATATTGGACCAGGGTCCATAGTTCACTAGAGGTGCTCTCCTTAGATAAACAACATGGCATGAAGGGTAAACAAATTACAATAGGGCAATTGACAGGAACTGAGCAAGGCATAACAATGCAATTACTAGTCAGAAAGATCCTATGAGATTTTATTGGGCAATACAACAAGGTACATAGACCGCCATCCAACTGCATCTATGACTAGAAGTCCACCTTCAGGTTATCATCTGAACCCCCTCTAGTATTAAGTTGCAAGCAACAGACAACTGCTTTAAGCAAAGTGTGTAAGGTAAATAGTCCACATGTTCCATGAACAAGAGACCGTTGTTTCCTCTCTAGTAGAAACAGAACGTCTACAATCGAAGAGATTATTCCCTTGGAAACTAGAGGCATGAACCCACTATCAAGCATAAATACCCCCTCTTGGAGTCACTAGCAACTACTTGGCCAAGATAGCTACTAACAACGGAGAGCATGCAAGATCATAAACAACATAGACATGATATAATCATAAAGACAAAACCATTAATCAAACCAACATAATAATCTCAATATCCATCGGATCCCCGCAAACATAACATGCATGATTACAAATAGATTAGATCTTGATCATAAACGGAGCTCACAAGATCTATACATGAAAGCACATAGGAGGAGATACAACCATCTAGCTACTACATGGACCCATAGTCCAAGGTGGAACTACTCACGCATCATACCGGAGAGAAGGTGTAACATCCCAAAAATCATAGTTTCAAAACTCATTCATATCACTTTGCATCATTCATTCATTTAGGGTTATCTCAAAAATCACTTAGTGATAGAATATGAGCTATGATTTCATGTGGTCAATTTGTCCCCAAATAAGCATTACCCTTTGAAAATTTGAATATTTAAATACTTGTTGCTTGCCTCCATTGATGGAAAGTTTTAGTGAAACTTTTATCCTTCAAGATTCAAATTTAGAAGTAGTTTTAAAAATTTCTTTCAATTACTTGCAAACAGAACAAATCCCTAGTTATTTTAGGAACCAAGTTGGACCAAGCCTTGCAAGGTAACCACTTAGTTTTATGACTATTTTTTAATCCATAAAAACCCTGCAAAAGTTCCAAGGCAGTTTGATTTCAAAAGGTTTTGAATTCATATTAAAATTCATACCAGAAAATGAATTTAGAAAAAGAAAAGAGTCCTTCAAAAGAAAAAGGCCTCATGCGCTTAATCCGCCCGCAGAAGAACGAGCCAGTAAGCCCACCCGGGATCTCCTTTTTCTCACACATGAAACCAGACGCCGACAAGCAGACCACCGCACTACGCGCACTCACGACAAGCGGGCCATCTCCACGCCGTCGTCTCCACCCGCGACCGTTCGTCCCCAATCAACGCTGCCGTTTCGAGTGATAATCGCGGCATCAATTCGAATCAATGGCGAGTAATTCTCGCATAGCTGTGCTATATAAACCCCTCATCCCCTCTCTCTTTCCCCAAAACCCCGAGCACGAACGCCCCAGTCGCGCGCATTCCTCTGCAACCCCGCCGTCTCGACGATCGCGTCGAATTCCGGTGAGTCTCGAGTTCCCCCCAGTCTCGCGTTCACGCTATCTTGTTCAGGGAACCTCTGTGCATCTTCTGACACTTTCCGTTTGCCTTCGCATGACCCATAGCATCGGCAACGTCGACGACTGGACCGCCACCATCTCCTGCAAGAACTCCGGCGACCTCCCTCCGTAAGTAGCCACCGCCCCTTGACCTCTGGCTGATACGCCTAGAATCCACATCGTTTTGATCCGACAAGATTCTGTTTTGGCTTAGCGACGAGGAACCTCGCCAACGCCGACGATCGACCGTGGCGATTCGCGAACTCCGGCGAGAAATCCCCGACGAACCCGTACGCCCCTCTCCAAGCTGTTGCCACCTTGAGCATCAGCAGCCTCTTGCGGTTCTGGTAAGCATTTCCTTCCTCCCCCGGGCGACCTAGAACGCCGGCACCGCCACCGACCGACGCGCCGCCGTCTGTCACCGCCGGTAGCGCCGCTCGTTTTTGGTTAGGAGAATCTTAGCCGTTAGATCTGGATCCTACGCGTAGAAACACTTCACTTAACGAAGGGGTATGGACAGATCTGGGCCGCGCAACGTTAGTTAGATCCAACGGCTCAGAAGGGTGATCCGGTGCGAACGATGCCAAGAGTAATGCCGACGCGTGGCAAGGTTTAGATTAAAAACATAATTTAAAACCTGAATTAGATTCAAACTTCAAATGCTCATAACTTTCAAATGACACGTTGGATTTTTGCAAACTTTATATCGTTGGATTCAGTGAAACAAGGCCTTTCTGAATATACAATTTGTTTAGCATATAGTAACAGTTAAAAAGGTTTTATTTGTGGAACAAGTTTAGGACTATTTTAGATATAGAATTATCTTTATAAAATTTTATTATGGCCAAATAAGTTTATTGGACAAACTTGTGACATGTTGTGCTTCTGTAGTCATGAACACACTTGGTAAAATTTTCAAAATTTAAACTTGGTAAATTCTTGCATGCATGCATTCATATTATTTTTGGTTGTATTTAAAATTGTGTGTAATTGTATGCTTTGATCTCTTGTGTAGATTTTGCTAGTGATTGTGATTGTGAAGAGTGCTACTCTCCACACTACCAAGGCAAGTGATATTTTCATGAATATTCCTAACCCAAGTTTTTGTACTAGCATTAGTTATTTTGCTAAGGTATTGCATGATATTTTTGCTTAGTACCAAGTTGGGAAATCCTAAGTAGAGTGAAATAGTAGAATTGCTAGGGAAGTTTCCTAAGTTAAGTTACCATATGTTGCCTAGCCTAGCTCATAGCAAACAAGGGTGGTGAACATCTATATACTATATGATAAAAATATTCTAAGTCAAGAGACTTATATTTTCTTAATAAAACAACTAAGACAAATGCACCTCCTGGGTGGAATGGGAAGATTGGGTTATGTTGAGTGGTTACACAAGGCCATGGACTTGGGTTGTGTATCTCACTTGTGGAATGCCACCCAGGCACAAAGGGATTTGGAGGCCAAGTGTGGAGAAAGCTTATAGTGCAACCACTTGGCAAAATGGGCTCTGCCATGATCATATAGGTTGCTAGAACTTAGTCATTTGGACAGTTGGTGGTAGATGGGATGATAGGATGGAACGTCCATTTGACTAAGGAAAGGCTTCAAAGGTCTGTCTTGGGAAACCAAGTCTAGTGGGGAAAGTGCACAACCTCTGCAGATGGAAAACCTAAGTACTTAGCCTTGTCCAAGGAAATGGACACTTTGAGCATCAAGACATGGAAGCCACACGAATCTCATCACTCCAACTTCTAAGTAAAAATTTGTGGGTGAACAAGGGTGAAGGACCCCAATGTCTATTGGTGGTTTCCTTGGGAATGTTTTTGACAAAGAAAACTTAGTGATTTCAACTAATAGGAAAAGTTTATTTTCAAGCAAAGCAAGCCAAGCTATACTAGCCAAAATGCATATAGTAATATAGTCCACTTAAAATATACTAAGGTATCACTTGCCAATACTATTCCAAAGTATTGACCCTCTGTGGTAGAACTTGTGATGTTGCGAGTTACTCCGATGATGATTAGGAGTCATGAGTCTACACTCAACATGCTTGCACATGGCACATGAAGATGAAGACTTGTGTTTATTTACTTATTCCTAGAAACTCTTGTATTAGGCCTTGGCCTGAGTTGTAAAAGACTATGTTTTATCTACGGAATGAATGTAATAAACGACCTTTGTATCTGTACTTCATCTTAAACTGTGGATGCTAGCATTGATCCGGGACTAGCATTGCAATCACAGGATCCTATCCTTTATAAAAGGAGGGTCCATGAAGGCCTCGGTGATCTCCCCTCGTGAGTGCCGAAAGAACTTGATCCTCGATCTAGGGACGATGGTGGCGGCGGCTACAGACGGTTTCGTGGAGATTTGATCGGGTGCTTAGGGTTTCTGCATCGGGGGCTTCTTATAGGCGAAGGGGGAGGCTGAGGCGGTGGCCAGGGGCCCCACACCCTGCCTAGGTGCGGGGCAGGGCCCACCCGCGCCTAGGGGGGTCTAGGTGCCCTGGCACCCCTCTCCGTCTCCCCTCTGTACTTCTTGTTCCCCATGAAAAGTAATTGACTTTGACATTTGTCCCGTCCAATTCCGAGAATATTTATTTACTAGCTTTTCTGAAACCAAAAATAGTAGAAAACATGCAACTGGTACTATGGCAACTTGTTAATAGGTTAGTACCAGAAAACATATAAAAAGCACCTCAAAGTGTAGACAAAGCAAAGCAAAGTAGATACTAACAAGCATGGAACATCAAAAATTATAGATACGTTTCCGACGTATCACTAATTCAAACTCAATCATAGATGACATGACACATAATCATGATTCAGCAACTAGATAGATAGATTAACTCAAAAACTTATATAAGCTCACGATAACATTAGCCAAATAGTTAGGAAAATCCATACAAATTTAGCCATTATACGTTATGGCAGTACATACAAAGTGCAGTCCATAAATCAATCAGCTAGCATAATTAGTACTCTTTAACAAACCAGCATTGCATTTATAATGGGCCGCCCAGTAGAAGTTTCTGAACCAGAATATGTATCTCTCCATTATATTTTTTTAGCAAAGAAAAAAAGGATAATGCTATCATGTTATAAGTTGAATTTTCTGGCAACCTTCTCCCATCCAGTCGTCAAGATTGTATTTGACCCAGCTCCCATATTCCTCCTAACCATCTTTGGCCTTTTTCTCTTCATTTGCCAAACATGGACATCAATAGGTTCATCAAGGAGATTCTTTAGGTATTTTTTTGTGAACTCAGCTCCAAATGTCTAGGCAAGTATAGAGAATTGAATAATTAACATTCTTGTGATTACTATAAGTATTTAAATATCACAAGGTAGCTAACATGATCAAGAATATATCATCTTACCAGCTTGCACTTCTTTTTCATTATAGATGAATCGGGCAGCATGTAGACGTAATACTTGATCTTTGGTGGAACTTCGGGTTCACAACAGTCTAAGATGAAGTTTACATAAAATTCTTTTAGATACATGTCGTTTCCAAAAAAGGCTCTGCTTATCAAAATCAGTGCTCCCTTGTGTTGAGGCCGTGATTCTACAACACACAAAAATTTCAATGCGGTGGAATATTAATGTCTACCGTCTAAATGCATACAAAACAAATGACTATAATTTTGATGTTCTTTTGATACCTCTCAACTCGGTCCTCTCAATGGGCTCTTCATCTGATGACTAGAATTCAAAATCACTAAAGTTAATGCGAAAACTAACGTTGCTATAGAGCATTATTGCATCATCACTGCAGGTTCCCATCTGTTAAATAGATACAGACATTGAGCATCTTAATCCAATTAAGATGCAAACAGACTAGAAGTGACAATTAAAATAGATACATACCAATAAAGTGACAATTAAATCTCTATTGCTAGATTTATACAAGGGGAAAAGAGTTGGGACAGATGCAGGCTGGCTAGGGATGCTCTCCTGACGGCGTCGTCGGGTCTTTGCAGCTCGGTAACTCTGAACCTTAAATTCGAGAAGGAAATGGAAAATTCCATGTAAAAATTCCTAAATCGTGAAGGAAATGTGTCCTAGAGGCAAATAATAAAGGCGTTTATTTAACACATTCCGTTAGTTCATAATAGTTTTATATCATGCTATAACTATATAAATAGGAAACATTCATATAGGTGTGATATATATAAATAAACCTAGGTCCCTATTATCCTCTATTTAACTAGTTCATTGGTCAATGGATGGTCAAGGTTTCCTGACCATGTTGGTGCTTCAGCACCTATTGACAATGGAGCTATCTCATTGTAGAATGAGATAGTGGACACCGTTTCGCAGATGATTGTTGCAACACGATCATATCACAAAGTTCACAGTTGGAATTGTCAGAAACATAGTGATTTGTTCCGCAGACCGTGAGACCATATTTACTCACTGTCACCTGAGAGTGCTTAGAGAGCATCAAACGTCACTCTGTGAAACAGTGATTATAAAGGTGTGATCAAGCACTCAGTGGGGTAGGTTGAGGCGTATGTGTCTAGAGTGGGATTTTTATATCCGTGTGATGGAAGATACTCTGGGCCTACTCGAATAAGTTATATCTAATATGTTGCGCAACATGTGACTAGGTCAGGGGGATATCACCTATCGGTACGAGTTTAAAGTAGCATTTGTCGGTAACGAGGTTGACCCAACATGGAGATGTCGATGATCAAATATCGAACAATTCAAGTATCGCAGAGACAAAAGGAACATGACACATATTGTTTAACGTTCAATACGATGGAGAATCATGAGTGCATAGGGGTCCTCATGGATATCTTGGTCCTGCTGTTGATCATTGATAGAGATCATGTCTATGACATTCTTGAACCGTAGGGACGCACGCTTAAGGGCATTACGACCACGGGCGGACCATCACAGGGGCGAACCTAGGCTGTAGCCCCCCCAACGAAAACTATTTTTGTTGACTACCCCCGAATATATCAGCCCATAAGGCATGTTTGTCCCTTCTCACTCTACCTGGAAGCACGACCTGAAAGGATTGACTGTTTCTTTTCCTCCTTGTCTCTCTCTTGTCTCTAACAACGGTAGTTAGGCGGCGACCGGAACGGCATTGCCATGGGCGTGACCTGCCTCCGGTGGCGCTGGGTGACGGAGGCGGCCTGCCGAAGACTAACTCGTCTCGTCCTGGTTGCGCGCCCACAAGTCGAGTAGCTAAGCAGTAGTACTCTACTGTAGGGAGTATTTTATTGTCGAATAGTTTTTTTGAATGGATAAGTGTTCTGGAAAGACCTCGAGAGCTGCATTAAATTTTGTTAGCGGATTACAATTTACAAGAAGGACCTCAAAACAAACCTAAATTACAACATGTCCCTTAGCATTTGCATCTAACACCCCAAAACCAAAGTAAAAAAGCAATGGAGTCCATAGGAATCTCCATCTCCATACTGATCACGATGAGATGCCCGATGTTGGCCAACCATTATACCACCAGGGACACAACCACTTGGAGGTACAACAGCAAGATCTCATTGCATCAGAGCCAAAGACCTCCAAACGGCAACATGGACAGGAGGTGAGATCAAACAAGTCGCTAACTGGAAGATTTAAGAACAACAACCGATGTTGCCGATGACCTGAGAGGGACTGCTGCCCAACAACCAAAGGATACAACAACAGGACGACAACAAACCATGAAAGGTGTTGCAGATGGAGAACTCCCAAAGGATGGGGGCGGCCACATATTGTGATGGCAAACTGAAGGGTTTCGCAGCATAGTAAATCAAAATTTTCTACGGATGTGAACGGGGAAAGCCAAGATCTAATCTAGGAGATGCAAACAACGAGGGGGGATAGATGAGATCTTCATACCCTTGAAGATTCGCACATCGGAACGTTCAACGGAACGTGGTTGATGTAGTCGTACTCGCTTCTCCTCCTCGCGATCTGATCCGATCTAACACCGCAAGTGGCGATGCCTCCGAGAGATGCACACGTGCGGCACCTCGACGTCTCCTCCTTCCTCGATCCAGCAAGTGGGGTGGAGAGATGGATTGGATCTACAACGCGACGGCGCGGTGCAAGCGGTGGAGAGTTTCTGCGGCAGGGCTTCGCCTACGCGCAGTCGGGAGGGAGAGAGAGAGAGGAGGGGCAGCAGGGCGGCTAGGGTTGAGGAGGAGGTGTGGGGAGGGTGCGCCCCCTAGCCCTCTTTATATAGAGGGGTGGGCGGCTGGCCCTTGCCCCTCCCCCAAGCCCTAGGCCGGCGGCCAAGGAGGGAGGAGTGGGGGGCAAGTTCCCCCCCCCCTTCTAGAAGCTCCCCTAGGGTTTCCCTAGGGTTTGGCCGGCTGGGCCCTATGGGGCCTTGTGCCCCTGGACCAATGCGGCCAGGGCACTCCCTCATAGGACCATGCCCCCTCCCGACAAGTGGGGCCACGTTGGTCCCACTCCGGAAGGTTCTAGAAGCTTCCGGTATAATACCGATTAACCCGAAACAATTCCGAACTCCAAAAACTGCATTGCCTTATATGAATCTTATTCTCCGGACCATTCCGGAACCTCTCGTGACGTCCTAGATCTCATCCGAGACTCCGAAAAAAAACTCATAAACCAATTATCCAATTTATCCTAGCGTCGAGACACGTTAAGTGTGTGACCCTTCGGGTTCGAGAATATGCATACATGATCTTCTATCAATAATCAACAGCGGGGTCTGGAAACCCATATTGACTCCCACACATTCATCGATGATCATATCGGATGAACCATGATGCCAGGATTCAATCAATCCCATATATATATTGCCTTCGTCTCGCGATATTTTACTTGCCCGAGATTTGATCGCTTGCATGCCATACCTAGTTCAATCTCGTTCACAACAAGTACTTTACTCATTCCGTAATCCGATATCACTTTGTGATTAACTCCTTAACCACATGGTTGCAAGCGGTGTTGATATCGATTACGAGTGGGCCCGAAGTATATCTCTCCGACTTGGGAGGGACAAATCCCATCTCGATACATACAACCCAACAGGTACTTTCCGATCACCTGAGAGACACCATTATGATCACCCTCTCATAGGATGACGTTTGATGACCTCAAAACTTTCTTCCGATACCAGGGAGTTGTATTATCTCATGGTCTAAGGAATACAATATTTGACATAAGAAAAGCTTTGCAAAGATGAACACGATGACACGATCTAATTGCTCCGCTTAGTTTGGGTCTGTCCATCATATCATTCTCCCAATGATATGATATCATTATTAATTGATAACTCATGTCTATGGTTAGGAAACCTTAACCATCATTAATCAATGAGCTAGTCCATAGAGGCATACTAGGGACACGGTGTTGTTCACAAACCACACAAGTATTAAAGTTTCCGCTTAATACAATTCTAGCATGGAATATAAACTTTATCATGAACAAGAATTATAATAATAACATCTTTATTATTGCCTCTAGGGCAGAATTCCAACAGTCTCCCACTTGCACTAGAGTCAATAATCTAGTTTACATCTGGCAACAATCTAACACCCATGGCACTAAGGTGCTGATCATGTTTTGCACGTGGAAGAGGTTTAGTCAATGGATCTGCGACATTCAGATCTGTATGTACTTTGCTAATCTTGAGATCTCCATCTGCTATATAATCTCGGATTATATGAAACTTGCGGTTGATATGCTTGGTCTTTGAATGATATCTTGGTTCCTTAGCTAGTGCTATGGCGCCAGTGTTGTCACACAACATCTCTAGTGGGTCCAATGCACTTGGAACCACACCAAGCTCAGTGATGAAGTTCCTGATCCAAACTCCTTCACTTGACGCTTCTGCAGCAGCCATGTATTCCGCTTCTACTGTAGATCCCGCGATCACACTTTGCTTGCAGCTTCTCTAGCTCACAGCTCCTCCATTCAAAATATAAACGTATCCTGTCTGAGATTTAGAATCATCCTTGTCGGTGTCGAAACTAGCGTCGACGTAACCTTTTACGACGAGCTGTTCATCACCTCCATAGACTAAGAACATTTCTTTAGTCCTATTTAGGTACTTTAGGATGTTCTCCACGGCTGTCCAGTGTTCCACTCCTGGATCACTTTGGTACCTACTCGTCAAACTAAGAGCATTGGACACATCCGGTCTAGTACACAGCATGGCATACATGATAGAACCTATGGTCGAGGCATAAGGCACTTTGCCCGTAGCTTCTCTATCATTTACCGTAGCTGGACACTGAGCCTTGCTTAATATCTTACCTGACAACATAGGCACAGAACCTTTCTTTGCCTTATCCATTCTAAACCTTTTCAGAACTTTGTCTAGGTATGTACTCTGGCTTAAAGCTATCAGGCGTGTTTGTCTATCTCTATAGATTTTGATGCCCAATATATAAGCAGCTTCCCCTAGGTCTTTCATTGAAAAACATTTGTTCAAATAACTCTTCACATTGTTAAGCATGTCAATGTCATTTCCAATAATCAATATGTCATCCACATATAGTACCAGAAATGTCACTGAGCTCCCACTCACTTTCTTGTAGATACAAGCTTCGTAGCAATTTGGAACAAATCCAAAGCTCTTGATCACTTGATCAAAATGAAGGTTCCAACTCCGAGATGCTTGCTTCAGTCCATAAATGGAACACTGAAGTTTGCACACTTTATCAGCATCCTTAGGATCGACAAAACATTCGGGTTGCATCATATACAACTCTTCATCAATGTTGCCATTGAGGAACGCAGTCTTGACATCCATCTGCCATATTTCATAATCATGAAACGCAGCAATTGCTAATAAAATCCGAATGGACTTAAACATCGCTACGGGAGAGAAAGTATCATCGTAGTCAACACCATGAACTTGTCTAAAACCTTTTGCGACAAGTCGTGCTTTATAGACGGTAACATTACCATTCGCGTCCGTTTTCTTCTTGAAGATCCATTTGCACTCAACGGCCTTTCGGTCGCTAGGAGGGTCCACCATAGTCCATACTTGGTTTTCGCTCATGGATCCCAATTCGGATTTCATGGCCTCTAGCCATTTCTCAGAGTCTGGGCTCATCATCGCTCCCTCATAGTTCGCAGGTTCACTGTCGTCTACTAACAAGACAGTTAAGACAGGGTTGCCGTACCACTCAGGAGGGGCACGCGACCTTGTCGACCTGCGACGTTCAGTAGTAGCATCGTCCGAAGCTTCATGATCCTTGTCATTAGCTTCCTCTATTGTTGGTGCAGGCGGCACTGGAACAATTTTAGGTGTTGCGCTACTCTCCAATTCAAGAGAAGGTTCAACAACCTCGTCTAGCTCTAATTTCCTCCCACTCACTTCTTTCGAGAGAAACTCCTTCTCAAGAAAGGATTCGTTCTTTGCTACAAACACTTTGCCTTCGGTTCTGTGATAGAAGGTATACCCAATAGTTTCCTTAGGGTATCCTATGAAGACGCATTTCTCCGCTTTGGGTTCGAGCTTGTCTGGCATCAACTTCTTGACGTAAGCTTCGCATCCCCAAACTTTAAGAAATGACAACTTAGGTTTAGCACCAAACCACAGTTCATACGGTGTCGTCTCAATGGATTTAGATGGTGCCATATTTAAAGTGAATGCATCGGTCTCTAATGCATAACCCCAAAATGATAACGGCAAATTTGTAAGAGACATCATTGATCGCACCATATCTAATAGAGTTTGATTCCGGCGTTCAGACACACCATTGCGCTGTGGTGTTCCGGGTGGCGTGAGTTGCGAAACGATTCCGCTTGCTTTAAGATGCGTGAGAAAATCATAACTCAAATATTCACCTCCACGATCGGATAGTAGAAACTTAATCTTTTTGTTACGATGGTTTTCCACTTCATTCTGAAATTCTTTGAACTTTTCAAATGTTTCAGATTTATGTTTCATTAAATAGATATACCCATATCTACTTAAGTCATCGGTAAAAGTGAGAAAGTAGCGATATCCACCGCGCGTCGAAACACTCATCTGCCCGCATACATCGGTATGTATGATTTCCAACAAGTCCGTTGCTCTCTCCATCATTCCGGAGAACGGGGTTTTGATCATCTTGCCCATGAGGCATGGTTCGCATGTGTCAAATGATTCAAAATCAAGAGACTCCAAAAGTCCATCAGAATGGAGTTTCTTCATGCGTTTTACACCAATATGACCTAGACGACAGTGCCACAAATAAGTAGTATTATCACTATCTACCTTGCATCTCTTAGCCTCAATGTTATGGATGTGTGTTTCATCCCTTTCGAGATTCAGAAGAAATAAAACATTCACAGCAGGTGCATGACCATAAAAGATGTTACTCATATAAATATAACAACCATTATTCTCAGATTTAAATGAATAACCGTCTTGCAATAAACACGATCCAAATATGATGTTCATGCTCAACGCAGGCACATAATAACATTTAGTAAGGTTTAAAACTAATCCCGAAGGTAAAACTAAGGAGAGCGTGCCGACGGCCATCACATCAACTCTTGATCTGTTGCCAACGCGCATCGTCACCTCATCCCTCGCAAGCCGCCGTTTATTCCGTAGCTCCGAGTTACAAATATTAGCAACTGAACCAGTATCAAATACCCAGGCACTACAACGACGGCTAGTAAGGAAAACATCAATAACATGTATATCAAATATACCTTTGATGGTGCCAGCCTTCTTGTCCGCTAAGTACTTCGGACAGTTGCGCTTCTAGTGACCCTTGTCCTTGCAATAGAAGCACTCAGTGTCCGGCTTAGGTCTAGACT
Organism: Avena longiglumis; assembly: GCA_030063025.1. Classification (NCBI taxonomy): domain Eukaryota; kingdom Viridiplantae; phylum Streptophyta; class Magnoliopsida; order Poales; family Poaceae; genus Avena; species Avena longiglumis. The sequence continues at coordinate 477,081,341 of CP125977.1, forward strand.
TGAGCTTCTTCTCAGCAGGGGCATCGCGCTTGCCGCTGCCTTTCTTAAAGGGCTTCTTTGCACCCTTACCTTTCTTAAAGCTGGGGGGCTTGTTGACCATCAACACATGATTATCCTTTTTGATGTCCACCTCCGCAGCTTTCAGCTTAGCGAAGAGCTCGGTGATCGATCAAGGAACCAATCGATTATGAGTCACTACAAAACTTTTGTAGCTAGGAGGAGTGATTGCGAACCTGTCAATCTTGAGCTCCTCCGAATCTTGCATCGAGTTGCTCAAGGCGTTGAGTGTAGCCCGACATCTTTATGGCATGCTCACTAACGGAACTCCCTTCCTCCATCTTGCAGTTAAAGAATTTCTCAGAGATCTCATATCTCTCAGAACGGGCCTGAGTCTGAAACATAGTTTTCAGTTCCTCAAGAATCTCAAAGGGCCCGGGGTAATCTTCAAAACGATTTTGAAGGTCCGATTCCATAGCAAACAACATGGTGCTCTTAATCACACCATAATCATCTTTGCGCGACTGATAAACAGCTTTCTCATCAGCCGGCGCATCTACAGCAGGGGCGTCACCTAGCGCATTCTCAAGGACATAGTCCTTTTGTCCGCCAGTGAGAATGATTCTCAAATTGCAGAACCAGTTGGTGAAGTTAGACCCATTGTTTCTAAGCTTTTCTTTCTCAGCAAAAACGTTGAAGTTGAAGTTGGACTTTGCCATTTTATCTACAAAATTTGCAAGTACAATTTAGACTATGTTCATGATAACTAGTTCAACTTAATCAAATTACTAGATGAACTCCCACTAAATTCAACATCCCTCAAGTTGTTTAGTGAACATGATCCAAATTCACCACACCTAATCCGATCTTCACAAGAAGAGATGTGGTTTCAATGGTGGACAACAAAGTGTCGATCATATCATTCATATGAATCATGCTTAACCTTTCGGTTCATGTGTTCCGAGGCCATGACTGTACATGCTAGGCTCGTCAAGTCAAACCCAAGTATTTCCCCGTGTGCAAAACTGGCTTGCACCCGTTGTATGTGAACATAGAGTTTATAGCACCCGATCATCACGTGATGCTTGAACACGACGAACTTTCGCAACGGTGCATACATGGGGAGAACACAGTTTTATCTTGATCTTTAAGTGAGGAATCATCTTATAATGCTACCATCACGATCTAAGCATAATAAGATACATAAAAGGATAAACATCACATGCATATAACTTTATGTGACATGGTATAGCCAATCTTCGCGCAATGATCTCCATCTTGTGCGTGTCGGCATGATCTCCATCACTCCACCATGATTGCCTCCACCATGAATAGCAACTACAACTATTGCTAACTACTTAGCGATAAAGTAAAGCTATTACATGGCGTATAAGAAGTTGACACACAGGTCATACACAATTATAAAGACAACCATATGGCTCCTGCCGGTTGTGTACTCATCGACATGCAAGTCGTGAAACATTATAAAACATGATCATCGCATACAACATACACATCACATCTTGGGCCATACCATATCACAGAAAACACTCCCTGCAAAAACAAGTTAGACGCCCCTACTTTGTTGTTGCATGTTTTACGTGGCTTATGGGAGTAGCAAGCTAAGAACGTTTCTTACCTACGGAAAGCCACAACGGTGATATTATGGTTGCCAAACTCCGGTGTAAATCCCATGACAACTATAGTGAGAGAAACTGGCATCCACCAGCCGCATGTGTGGAACAAGCCACACGTCAAGTGCGGAGCCGGTCTCGCGAACGAGGTCGCGTAAGGTTGGCCTGGACCGCTTCGATCTCACTATCCCGCGTCATAAGAAGTACACAAACAAGAGGCTTGCAACAGAAAACATCAACGCCCGCGACAAGCATGTTGCGTTCTACTCGTGAAACACATCTACGCGTAGATCTAGCTCTGATACCACTGAAGGGTTTCGCAGCATAGTAAATCAAAATTTTCTACGGATGCGAACGGGGAAAGCCAAGATCTAATCTAGGAGATGCAAACAACGAGGGGGAATAGATGATATATTCATACCCTTGAAGATTCGCACAGCGGAATGTTCAACGGAACGTGGTTGATGTAGTCGTACTCGCTTCTCCTCCTCGCGATCCGATCCGATCTAACACCGCAAGTGGCGATGCCTCCGAGAGATGAACACGTGCGGCACCTCGACGTATCCTCCTTACTCGGTCCAGCAAGTGGGGTGGAGATATGGATTGGATCTACAACGCGACGGCGCGGTGCAAGCGGTGGAGAGTTTCTGCGGCAGGGCTTCGCCTACGCGCAGTCGGGAGGGAGAGAGAGAGGAGGGGCAGCAGTGCGGCTAGGGTTGAGGAGGAGGTGTGGGGAGTGTGCGCCCCCAGCCCTCTTTATATAGAGGTGGGCGTGCCCTGCCCTCCCCTGCCCCTAGGCCGGGCCAAGGAGGAGGAGGCAAGTCCCCTTCTAGAAGCTCCCCTAGGGTTTCCTAGGGTTTGGCTGGGCCCTATGGGGCCATCGCCCAGCCCAATGCAGCCAGGGCACTCCTCATAGTCCCATGCCCCTCCCGACAAGTGGGGCCACGTTGGTCCCACTCCGAAGGTTCTAGAAGCTTCCGTCAATACCGATTAACCCAAACAATTCAACTCCAAAACTGCATTGCCTTATATGAATCTTATTCTCCGGACCATTCCGAACCTCGTGATGTCCTGGATCTCATCCGAGACTCAACAAAAACTCATAAACCAATTATCCAATCTATCCTAGCCGAGACACGTTATGTGTGACCCTTCGGTTCGAGAACATGCGGACATGATCTTCTATCAATAATCAACAACGGGTGCAGACACCCATATTGACTCCCACACATTCATCGATGATCATATCGGATGAACCACGATGCCAGGATTCAATCAATCCCATATATATATTCCCTTCGTCTCGCGATATTTTACTTGCCCAAGATTTGATCGTCGGTACCGTCATACCTAGTTCAATCTCGTTCACAGCAAGTACTTTACTCGTTTCGTAATCCGATATCACTTTGTGATTAACTCCTTAACCACATGCTTGCAAGCGGTGTTGATATCGATTACCGAGTGGGCCCGAAGTATATCTCTCCGACTTGGGAGGGACAAATCCCATCTCGATACACACAACCCAAAAGGTACTTTCCGATCACATGAGAGACACCTTTATGATCACCCTCTCATAGGATGACGTTTGATGACCTCAAAGCTTTCTTTCGATACTAGGGAGTTGTATTATCTCATGGTCTAAGGAATGCAATATTTGACATAAGAAAAGCTTCGCAAAGATGAACACGATGACACAATCTAATTGCTCCGCTTAGTTTGGGTCTGTCCATCATATCATTCTCCCAATGATATGATCTCATTATTAATCGACAACTCATGTCTATAGTTAGGAAACCTAACCATCATTAATCAATGAGCTAGTCCATAGAGGCATACTAGGGACACGGTGTTGTTCACAAACCACACAAGTATTAAAGTTTCCGCTTAATACAATTCTAGCATGGAATATAAACTTTACCATGAACAAGAATTATAATAATAACATCTTTATTATTGCCTCTAGGGCATAATTCCAACACAAACATGGCAACCACAAAAACACGTGCACATGTATCTAGAACTCAACCCACCAACTCGAAGCAGCAGGTGACATTGAGCTGCTCTGCTTCCCCTCCCCCTCGCAGCCATGGCCAGCTAGAAGAATCATTGTTTCCTAGCATCTGCACTCCTCAAGGCGGCCACCATCAATATTGGTCTCCAGATGTAGAGGTTGCACTTCCAAATTATTCCAGCACGAACTCATTTTCATCTCCGGCTCCATCCTCAGAATCACCTGTGAACAATAACATTCAATCTTTATAATGCTATTAGCAGATGATAGATGATGTAGGGTCCGTTTGGCACCAACATTTTTTTTGAAGTATTGGTTTCTAAAAATACCATGGTCTTAAATACTTTGAGGTGTTTGGTTTCAGCAAAAACTACAGTTTTTCATACTTTTTTTTAAATAACACTAATTTTGAAGTATAGAAAAAAGAGGTCTAGTCCTAGTTTGGCAGCAAAGTTTTTAAGTATATCAATACCATAGTATTCTAATGCCTAGCAAAGCAATACTTCAGTTTTTATCTTTTCTCAGTTTTAGAAAAAAGAGGGTCTGACTTTTTTCTCAAATATTTTAAAAAACCCATAGTTTTAGAGAATACTTTAGTTTTAAAACCATATTATTTGGTGGATCCAAACACCTCAAAGTATTTAATACTTCGGTGTATTTCCTCAATACTTTAAAAATACTTTCATACCAAATGGGACCTCTTTTTTCAAAACTAAAGTATTTGCTAGCCAGGCAAGAAAATACCGTAGTATTGCAATATTTTGGTTTTAGAAAAACTTAGATGCCAAACGGAGCTATAAAGATTAATCGAGAGAGATGATTGCTTACAGTTTTGGGGCTCCAAGAGATTTGCATGACCCGTAAGTGTTATCGCCATATTTTGGCCAACGAAGGAGATGGGCCGTGATCAAGATGGGCTTGGAAGATGCATATATTCAACGTGTTGTTGGATCGGCCTAGTGCGTAGAATTGGGCTAAATTGCCCGTGTATCTTGTATCATAGTAGGTTTCGTTTCAGTTTAGGTTCCGTTTTAGTTTGGGTGAAGATAGAGTTGTAGAGTTATTCCAAAAGTAGAGAGTCTCCGGACTATAAATATGTACCTAAGGTTATCGAGAAAAGGAGGACAATCACGTTCACAACAAACACAATCTCGGCGCATCGCCACCCCTTGTTTCTAGGGTTTCTTTCGGGTAGAATATGCTGCCTAGATCGCATCTTGCGATCTAGGCAGTATTTTTACTTATGCGTTATTTGGTGTTACTCGTACTGAAGCCTTTTTGATGGCGAGTAACACTACTATCGTAGATTTGTTGAGGCTAGCATCAGTGCTTTTCCGTTATAATTGTTTATGCTACCTCTAAGTTACCTCGCTACCTTTGCACATCTTCCCAAGTGCAAGGGTAGCATCTTGCTTAATCTTTATTTAGTTGATTCGATGCGTTATGGTTGTGCCTTGCTCACCAAGGTTTAGTTTGACATCTACGTAGTCGCCTTATAAACGGGTTGAACGATCCATTGGTACGTGGGACGTGGTTTGCTAGTTTTAGAGAAGTTGTTGGTAATTGACTTTACGTCGGTTGTTAGGCCTCCTCTAGGATTAGTTTTCTATCATCTTTTGTATCTACTAGGCTCAATTACGTGTAGGACGCCCGATTCGTGGTGAAAACATTAAAGCCGTCAGATCGATTTAACTTGTAGTGATCAAGCAAAACCCCATGTTATCATAACAATTTAATGCGAACCATGGGATAATCGGCTCTAGGAGCCGATTCACGGAAACTGGGAGCCATCACGGCTCGAATTTTACGATACTTGTTTACCATGCAGAAATCAATCGAGCAATCCTTCACCTTCGACGGTATAGGTCGGTGGCACGCCTCGAACCAAGCCGGGGCGTGTCGGAGTTTTGCGGGCGTTGCGAGGGACCAGGGCCCACCAAATAGCCTGGAGCCTCCGGCTCGTGTTGCTCGTCGCTGCTCGCCGTGAGTTTTGGCAGGCAACACATTACGCACGCCCGGTGGGACATTCAACAACATCTGCATCAACATCCGACGCCGAGATGGGGATGACCGATCACTTCGACGATCTACCCGACGAGCACAAGGCCAAGTATGACGAGATCAAAGCTCTTCAAGAAGACCTCATCGGCTCTTCGAGAGGACCCGTAAGCATGGCATCAAGTGGAAGGATTCTTGCCCGAGGGTGCTCTTGATGAGGTGGATCTGTCTGTTCCTTGAGGAGCGCACTGCAGCTCTGCGACGAAGTCAACTACATGGTGGCTCATTCTCTTCACCGCCATTCGAGAGCACGTGAACGCTTTTGAGCGGATCGCGTCGCGTAGTTCGTGAGATCATGAAACATCGGTATTCTCCGACGGGCCTGCCTGGGACTCACCAGGAGAAAGACCGCTCAGGGGCCACCACCGCCATTCGCACTTGCAGCTCCGAGCCGCCAGGCAGCCGCGTATGTCGTCTACAAGGTTGGAGGCGACCAGCGATTGCCGATCCTGTTTGAACCACCTAAAGAGATCCCACGGATATGTGTGCACTTACGTGCGGACCGCAATAACGACACGCACCAACCAGATTGCAGCAGGGATTTCCGGGCAGGAGTTCCTGAGCTGGGGTTTGATGGCGTTCTGGGCAGCGATGCCCGGGGTGGACGCCGACAAGCAGGCATGGCTAGCCAAGTATGCCACTGGAACGAGTCATGAGAATCTAGCCCCTACATCTCACACAGCGGAGCAAATCCGTACCATCCTGAGAGACCAGTTCGGCTTCGTGCCAAAGAGAAGGACAATTGGCTATTCAAAGCCGTATCCCAATGAGTTTGATCTGATCCCGCTGCCTCCCAAGTATCGGCTCCCTGAGTTCTCAAGGTTCAGCGGATCGGAAGGATCGAGCTCGATCGAGCACGTGAGCCGATACCTGGCACAGTTGGGCGTGGTTTCAGCATCGGATCACCGCGTAAGGTTCTTCGCGCAATCGCTGACAGGACCAGCTTTTGGATGGTACACCTCGCTACCACGATTCAATTCAGACTGAAACAAGCGGAAGACAGCCCACACTCGATCACTCGGAGGCTACCGAGGCGGCATTGCAAACTGGCGCAGTACGCAGAAGCGGGAGAAACCGTAGCAGTATATCCAGCGCCAGACCGCTAAGAACCGATGTTACTCAGCTCGTTTAATCGAGAAAGAAGCGGTCGAGCTAGCGGTGTTGGGTCTCGGCACCCATCAAGGACACAGCTTTCGGTCGAGTACAACTTCATTGCGCACATGGCCCGTGGTTGACAATGTATGAAGAGCGCCACCCTGAGTTGTACCAAGACAAATTCAAACGTCCGATAGGCCTGGTCGATGCAGAAGAAGATGATCCTACACAAGACCAGGAAGTGGCCGTAGCCGAGTGGGCTCGAGGGGTAGATCCTGTATCCTGCAAATGGGTGAAACAGCAAGGGCCTGCAAAAGGGTTCGACTTCGATGTGAGCAAAGTCGAGCAGATATTCGATTTACTGCTAAAAGAGAAGCAGCTGAGGTTACCCGAATGCCACAAAATCCCTACGGCTCAGGAAATGCACGGGAGACCATACTGCAAGTGGCATCATTCGTTCACCCACACCACCAATGATTGTAAAGAGCTACGTCGCCAAATCCAAACGGCGATAGAACAAGGTCGTCTGATCCTTGGGCAGTTCGCCATGAAAGTGGACACAAACCCATTTCCCGGCGTCAACATGGTAGAACTCGCTCGAGGCGCCACCGGATTTCTCGTTCGGCGTTAATATGGCGGGGTCAGGTACCACCATGACACGACAAGGGAAGGTGGTCGCCTCGGGGCAAAGAAAGAGAGGAGGCTAGTCCACGCGACGCCCAGCCACAATGACAAAGGTACTTAACAGAGGAACAAGTGAGGAGAGTGCGATATCAGAAGCCACATTCCACGCATCTCCTTAACAAGTATGAGCGCCAGTATGACCAACGTCGCCGGCGCGACAGAGACGACGAAAGATATGAGCACCTTGCTAGGGGACCGTCAAAAGAAAAGGAAGGCGCAGACAAACATTGGGATTGTCCTTTCTTCAAGTATTGCTGGGACGCGGGAATGAGCCGATTGCCTACAATCGACAACTGCCCGGAATGTGGTCAGCCGAGGGAGGACGCGGAGCCAGTTTCGGTGTTCCAACGTCTAGGGCCTCTCCCACCTCAGAGCCGTTACAGGGAGTCCACTCGAGCAAACGTCCTCGCGAAGCCAAGGGATGACAAAGAAGAAGACAGATATCACCGTCCAAGGTGGTGTCCCGACGGACTCAGACACACCCAAAAGCGCAGAGTGCAGCGGCTACGTAACTTGGAGGAAGCCGAAGCTCAGTATCTCCACGCTTTAAAGAAAGCACGGCCTGATCTGGCCGTCAAAGTGAGGCAGACTTTGGAAACGGAAGATCGCCCGGGAAGGAAGGAGTGGCGCCCCAAACCGGTAAAAGCCGATGCAAAGACATCGGCTGGCACAAACATGGTGTTCATACTTCCGTCAGAATTCTGCGCACCAAGAACCAATGAGCTACCAGTGGCACAGTTCGACTGCGGCCCACAGCCGGTTATCTTTGAGAAGCCACGTGAGAAGGGTTACAAACATCTGAAAGCCCTGTACCTACGAGGTTACATCAATGGGCAACCTGTCGAAGATGTTGGTGGACACCGAGCGGCATCAATATCATGCCATACTCCATGCTACGGCGTTTGGGACGCCCACGCCAGATTTGATCGTAACCAACGCCACGTTAAGCGACTTCAACGGTCGACTTGAAACGCATAGGCGATCAACGTAGATCCGACTGCGGGCGAAAAACCATCCCCACGTCATTCTTCGTCAGGACAGCAAAAGCACTTACACTGTCTTGCTAGGAAGGGATTGGATTCACGCTAATTGCTGCATTCCGTCCACAATGCACCAGTGCCTAATCCAGTGGGATGGAGATGAAGTGGAGGTCATCCACGCAGACGATTCTATCGAGATCTCCATAGCTGGCATGAACGTCTGGGAAGCAGAAGACCAAGAGCCGATCTCTGGAATCAGTCTAGACGGCTGTGAGCGCATTGAAGCTACAAAAAAACAGGGTGAGGCTGGTCTTATCCACTGGCCTTACAGAGTAGAAAAGCCCACGATTATCCGTGGTACGGCCGATCCCTGCGATCGGCCACAAAAAATAAAAAGCAGCGATCGTGCGACAAGCAGCTCATGTAGTCATAGCAGAGATGCTCGCCTTTGTAAAACAATAAGGTGTAAACCGTCCTTGACTAATGCAAGCAAAAGGGGCGATTCACAATCGGCCCAAATTATTTTTGTTATCCTCACCTACCGCTTGCCCTGTGTTTAGCATCGATTTGACAGGTGACGGGAAGCTAGGGTACGGGTTCACATCCACTGATGAACTAGAAGAAATCGACATTGGTCCTGGGGATAAGCCACGACCAACATTTATCAGCAAGAAGTTAGATCCGAGTATGCGGGGCCCTATGATAGCCCTGTTGAAAAAATATCCAGACTGCTTCGCCTGGGACTACACAGAAATGCCTGGGTTAGACAGGAGCATCATTGAGCATCGACTCCCGCTTAAAGGATTTCGCCATTTCAGATGAGCACGCATGATGAAGGCCAAATTCGAAGAAGTCAAGGAGGTCGAGAAAATGTTGTGACCAAGTTGATCGGGCCATGCGGTATCTTTGAGTGGATTTCTAGTATCGCACTGTAGAGAAAAAGGATGGCCGGTGGCGTGTGGCCATAGATTTTCGAGACCTCAACAGAGCTACCCCAAAGGATGAGTATCCGATGCCGGTGGCAGAAACATTAATCAATGCAGCAGCCGGTCATAAGATTTTGAGCTTCATGGACGGCAATGCCGTTACAACCAGATCTTTATGGCTCCGTAAGACATACACAAGACCGCATTTAGAGTCCCGTGGTCAGGGTTATTTGAATATGTAGTCATGACGTTGGGACTGAAGAATGCCGGCGCCACGTACCAAAGAGCCATGAATTTTATTTTCCATGATCTGATCGGCAAACTGGTGGAGATTTACATCGACGACGTGGTGGTCAAGTCTGCTTCAAGCACGGACACTGGACGATCTGCAACGCGTCGTGGACCGAACAAGAAAATTCGGGCTACGGATGAATCCAAAGAAGTGTGCCTTCGGGGTGACGGCCGGTCAGTTCTTGGGTTTTTTGGTCCATGAACGCGGAATTGAAATCGGCCTGAAAAGTCAGGAGGCAGTGCGAACAATGAAGCCACCCACCACGAAGAAAGAACTGTAGTCCCTCATCGGCAAGATCAACTTCGTCAGAAGATTCATCTCTAATATGTCAGGAAGGATAGAGCCGTTCATGGGACTAGTAAAAATCAAATCTGACGAGGAATTCCGCTGGGGGGCAGAACAACAACGAGCCTTCAACGAGATCAAAGAATATCTGACAAAGCCGCCAGTGTTAGTTCCACCGCAGCCTGACAGGCCGTTCTACATTTACTTGTCAGTAGCTGACACGTCCATCGCTTCGGTGGTGGTGCAAGTTTATGATGGGATGGAGCGAGTCGTCTTTTACATAAGCAGAAGGATGCTGGACGCAGAGACAAGGTACCCTGATATCGATAAGTTGTGCCTCTGCCTGTTTTTCACCTGCACAAAGCTGCGCCATATTTTGCTATCAGCAGAGATTGTCATCATATGCAAGTCAGACGTCATAAAGCACATGCTGTCGGCTCCTATGTTGAAAGGCCGACTGGGCAAATGGATGTTTGCATTATCGGAGTTTGACATCCGGTATCAACCCGCGAAAGCAGTTAAGGGGCAAGCGTTAGCCGATCTTATCGCTGAAAGGATCAACACTAATATAGCAGCACTGTAGATCCGAGCGTGGGCTATGTTTTTTGATGGATCGGTTTGTGACAATGGGAGCGGCATCGGCATGCTACTCGTATCGCCTCGGGGGGCAACATTCTATTTCTCCATCAGGTTATCTGCCCCTCGCACCAACAACGTCGAGTATGAGGCGATCGCAAGGGAATGGAGTTGCTCATCGGCTGGAGCGTAAGGAAATTTTGGGGACTCCAAGTTGGTGATTTCCCAGCTCACGGAGGACTACAAGTGCGAGAGCGAGTCCCTCTTCCCATTATGGCTGCACTGCCGCGAGCTGATGGCGCAATTCCGGTACATAAACTTCACTTGGATCCCACGATCGCAGAATACCGAGGCGAACGATCTTGCGCAGATGGCTTCAGGATACAAGGACGTTGCAGAAGGAGCCGATGTTCAGGTACAGTTCCTGGAAGCAGACGACTGGAGAGCCGATATCTTCAATTACTTGAAGGATTCGGCTCGGGGGGCACCTAAACGGATAAGATACAAGGCCATGAAGTACGTGCTTATTGGGGATAACATGTTTTATAGGACTCAGGAAGGGCTATTGCTCAAATGCCTGGGGACAGCCGAGGCCAATCGGCTCCTACACGAGGTACACGAAGGCGCCTGTGGAACTCACCAATAAGCTCATAAGATGAAATGGTTGATCAGGCGATCAGGGTTTTATTGGCCCACCATGCTTGAGGACTGTTTCAAGTACTACAAAGGGTGTCAAGCATGCCAGAAATTTGGGAAAATTCAGATGGTACCCGCGTCAGCAATGAACCCCATCATCAAGCCTTGGCCATTCCGAGGTTGGGGCATGGACATGATCGGCAAAATCAATCCTCCATCAAGCAAAGGCCACATGTGGATTTTGGCCATCACTAACTACTTCACTAAATGGGTGGAGGCTGTCCCGATGAAGTCGATGAACTCAAGGATGTTATCAATTTTGTGAAAGAACATGTCATCCATAGATTCGATTCCCCAAACTATCACGACCGATGGAGGTTCGGTCTTCATTTCTCACGAGTTTAGAAAGTTCTGTGAGGACACGGGATCAAGCCGATTAGATCATCTCCATACTATGCTCAAGCAAATGGGCAAGTCAAGCATCCAACCGAGCCTCATCAAACCGATCAAGAGAAAAGTCGATGAGCACCCTAGGCGTTGGCGAGGTTTTGTCGAGGCGTTATGGGCTTATCGCATGTCATGCCATGGAGCAATAAAAACCTCGCCATACCATCTAGTATATGGACAAGAAGCCGTACTACCGGGAAATTACTTTGGATCGAGACGTCACTTTTCGTGACGATCTAACAACCCAAGAATACGCAGCCGATGAGTGATGTGGAGGATTTAACCGAGCTCAAAGCTATGGTCACCGGAGAAAATCAAAGAGAACAAGGCCAAGGTAGCTCGTGCATATAACAAGAAAGTGAGGCCAAAGGAGTTCCACGTTGGTGATCTAGTATGGGAAGTCAGTGTTGCCATTGGGGACTAAGGATGCAACATATGGTAAATGGTCTCCAAATTGGCACGGGCCGTCATGGTCGATCAAGTTTTAAGAGGAACGATATATGCTCGAGCAAATGGATCGTAAAATTCCGATGGCGGTCAACGGCCAACATCTCAAGAAATATTTCCCAAGCATGTGGGATGATGGACAAGAATGTGGAGGCCGATACATGGAATCGGCAACAAAAGAAAAATATAGCCGATGCACGGTCATCGACTCTAGAGGTTCACACACGTTACAAACAGATGCCGCCACACATACGAAGCCATCAAGAAATGCCTCGAAGGCGTGGGCCAAGACGGACGCGATCAACCTCGGCGATCTCGGCTTCGTCATCTTCATCCTTACCCATCACTAGCTGCTTGCTCAGGGCACGTATGTCTGCCAGATCGGTCTTCAGTTGAGCTTTGAGGCCTTCCGCCTCGTCTTGGGAACGGGCGATGGATTCTTCCTTGTCGCGGATGAGCTGTTTAGTCACCCGGACCTTCTCCTCAAGATCTTCCAGCTCCTTTTTCAAGGATGCGAGCTCGGCGGTACTGACGGAGGTGTCAGTTTTAGCATCCAGAGACGCCTTTTTCTCGTTAAGCTGCTGACATCTGTCTGCAATATCGGCTTTCAGCGGAAGTTGGGCGTGGCGCAGATTGATCCTTTCACGAGCTAACTTCACCCGTGGCCCGAAGAAGGACAGATTTGCAACTGACCAAAGCTTCACTTGCAATGCTACTGGAAGATGGTCCTGAATTTCGGCAAGAACGCTCTTCACTTCTCGTAACCTCGATCAACTCCTCGATCGGGGAGGACAAGGTTTTAAGACCCCGAATTGAGGTAGAGCAACCCTGGCTTGTGGGTCAGCGTGGGCAACACAGGAGTTGGTTCGATGGATTCGTGGTCGAACGAAAGAAACCCGAAGATCACAACTCGCAGCCGAAAGCGTCAAGATGCATCCAAACGTAAGGATGAGCCGAAGAACCTAAACGTACCTCTCCTAAGATCGAGGATAGCCGATGAGGAGACCATCGGCTTGTGTGTGGTTGCTGGAGGCTTGGCCAGAGTAGTAGCCGTTTCATCTGCACCTTCGGGGATTCCCAGATCTGGCGTCGGCCTTGCCGGCTTTCCCATCGGAAACGCCAGCGTCTGCATGAAAGGTGTTCTTAGCCGGTGTAAATAACGATAAATCGGCAGACAAAAAAGGGTGGTGATTTTCAAAACCTCCTGACTCGACGAAGAAGCTTGTAGTCCTTTGCAAGTTCTCTTGGGACCCGCAGTTAGCCCCGCCTCGACTGACGCTCGGGGGGCAGCAGGTTCAGGAGCCGACCTTTTCCTAGAAGCCGATGGTGGTGAATCTGGCTGGTTCGGTGTGATGGTCCTCTCAGAATCCGTTGGGCCTAGTTCTCCTCGATTGGTCTGGGTATCCTCACTGGAGGTGTCTTCGACGGAAGCCTGTAAAGGAGGAGAATCAGTAATCGCGAGCATGTCTGCAAGAATGGAAGAATGACCAGGATCGACCAAGACCTGAATTAGCTTACATGCGAGCTGTCTGGAGAAGGGCTCCGGCGCCTCAAAGTCTTCCTAGCTACCTTCCTCACCATCGCTCGGTTTTAGTCGGAACTCGAGGGAAGCGACTTAGGAGTCTGGTTTCTTGGAAGCCGATTGTGGGGTTATCATGCTTACGCATTATGACCTTTTTCAGAGGTGGCGAGTCTTTGCGTAAAAGAACCACGAGGAGTCAAGGAAGAACTCAAGGGGAGCCATCATTGCGTAGGCTCAGGCCATCTTGTTGCCGCAAAGAGAAAGAGTGGATTAATAAAAGGATCAATTGCAGTGCATCAAGAAAATTTGCAAGTAGTGGTACCGGTCCACGGGATGTCATAGTCAAGATCGAGTTGTTTCAAAGAACGGTCCCGTGGCTCTCCGAAGACGTGAGTCTTCCACATCGACCACCGTCTTCAAAGCCATCGGTTGATGAGGCAAAGGTGAGGTCGTTGGGAATTGGGATGGTCGAGCATCAAAGAAGGAATAACACCTTTGGTGGTGAGAGGATCAGTGATCGGCTCTGCTCTCCGTAAGGTGATGGAGAAAGAAGTGGGGAGCTACTTGTCCAAGGCCGAATTGGCGAGCCACTACGACTGGCTGGTAGAATTCATACCCAGGTTTGATTATCCTGTTGGATGTGCTCATGCCAACTAGAAGGAAACAGGGACGAATAACGGTGGAAAAGAGCTGCCGAGTGCTAGTGTCATCGGCAAAATTATCCAGCCTGAAGGAGAGTGGATTTTCAAAGTGTTCTGATTCCTCCATGTAAGGGAAGAAGGTAGGGTTGTCCAGGCCTTGGAAGAAAATGCTGAACCACTTAGACGCCTCCTGAGAGGCCAGTTTACTGCCTGGCAGTCGATACAAAGCTTGGCCATAGCTGGTGCATCGGATCTGCTTCCCTTTCACATCTGGAAAGGTGCAGCTCGCCAAAAGGGGGAAGTTTGGGATATGATTTTTGAAATACAGCTGAGCCCATAGCTGAATAAACCACCAAGGACCACCTGTTTTAACTGCTATGCCAGAGAACAGCTTGACAGACATCAATTGGAGGTATCGATAGACTTCTCCAAGAAACAATTTGCCGAGGCCAAGTTGAGTACCTTTGGCCAGTTCATGGGCTAAGGGGAGGTAGTTTTTGGTTGGAGCAAGGGAAGGGCCACAGAAGATGAAATGCTCTAGCCAGAAGTTGAGAAAGGCTGTATGTTCTTTCTCTGAAACAGGGCCCTTTGTTTTCATATGGCGTTGGAGATAAGCACCCCAACTTATACAAATTGTTTTGGAAGACAGTTTGTAGGGACTTTGGTCAGTTTGAAAGAGGGTGGGTGATGTAACATCCGCACCAGTGATCATCACCACGCCTAGCAAGGTTGGTGACATAGGGCCATGGCGAACATAAAGCGATTGAGCATCGGACTGTAAATAGCCGATGGTTTTGAGAAGATTCTCGTGTTTCTCAAGAGGAGACAACGATAGATGCAAGGCATCGGCTATTCCCAAAGTTTCCCATTGGGATTGGTAAGCTCTAGCTACCCTACTGAACCAAGAAACCCAATGTTCAGGGGGATTAGGCCAGGCTCGCAAGCAGTCGGCCCAAGAGTTCAGATCTAGGTCTTGGCTTACGAAGGGGATTCTATTTGCTTCGCAAGAAGGGCCAAGACAGAGAGAATTTGGGAGAGAAGGATGCGGCAGCAGGATGTCTGAAACCTAGAAAGTTTAATGGTGGAATAAAGGCATTAATTCAGGTGTTCGCCATTAAATTCTAACATTGTGTTCAGACTGCGAGGGGTAGGCGTACCTTCAGACCGGAGACCTCTGGATTGGTGTTGGACGATTCTGCCAACTGGTTTGCCGGCGGAGATGGATCTATGCAGATTGAGGATTGAGGGTTCTTGTTGCTGTGAGCTCGATCTGGTCGGTGGGCAGTTGGGGATCTAGGTCGCCCTTTTTGAAGAGAGTCGCAGGTTACCGTTTGAAACTAAGAAGTGGCCGTTTAGGTTTGCCTAAGTATCGTTGAGTTGACCTTGTCAACGATTTGGAAAGCCGATGTGCATCGGCTCTTTGAGTTATAGCTTGGTTGATCGTGAGAACGTAATAAGGTGAAAGCCGATGCGTTGCTATCGGCTCTGAGCATCGACTTATTTGTGTTATCGACAAAATTGGGCGGAAAGACAATCGAGAAACGGATTTTTCATTCATTCATTCAAAAGCACATTGCTTACAAGCGATCGATGGATTACAAAAGGAGCCTACTACTACTCGGCTACTACTCATGGTTCCTAATCTAGGCCGAGGTCGCTGCCGCCGCCGCCTTGTTTGCTATCCTCGCCGCTAAGCGTCGCCTTTCGCCGCTGGCCGAAGAAGCAGGGGCCCCCTCGTCCTCATCGTCGTCCTCGGTGTCTTCATCGGACCCGGCACGGAAGCGCTTCGTCGGCGGATACTCACCGGAGGAGGTGTCCTCCTCCGATTCCTCCTCCTCGTCGGAGGACTCGACGCCGTCCCAAGACCAAAGGCCGTTCGCTGCCGCCTCCAGCCTCGTTAACGAGGAATAGGCTCTCTCGCCGATGGCCAGGACGATCGTCCTCCGACAGACGGCGAATCTCAGTCCTTTCGTCCCACCATTGTGGGGCGAAAATCAGACGCTGCCGGCGGGTGCTCTGGCGTTGGCTCTCGATCACCGATCTTGTTGAGGCGTGGGAGGACAGCGAGGAAGCGAGGAGGCCATGACGAGAAAGAGGGTTTTTCATGGAGGAAGAAGGGTTTTCAGCTCTTTGGAAGAAGATGGGGACCGCGAATCGCTTCGTAATTTAAATAAGGAATAGTGGAGAGACGGTTCAATGCTATAGCGGTTTCCCAGTTACCGCCAAAATCGTCAAATCATGCAATCGCGGAGGAGCTGAGAAGACAGGCATCATGATGAGGGGTAGCGTGCGATTCTGATTCGCCACGCATTCTCACAACGCAACCCGATACAAAAAAGAGAGAGGAGAAGAAAAAAAAACACAGATTGGTTTTGGAATTATCATTGCCAAAACCAGGGGGGCATGTGTTATCGCCATATTTTGGCCAACGAAGGAGATGAGCCGTGATCAAGATGGTCTTGGAAGATGCATATATTCAACGTGTTGTTGGATCGGCCTAGTGCGTAGAATTGGGCTAAATTGCCCGTGTATCTTGTATCATAGTAGGTTTCATTTCAGTTTAGGTTCCGTTTCAGTTTGGATGAAGATATAGTTGTAGAGTTATTCCAAAAGTAGAGAGTCTCCGGACTATAAATATGTACCTAAGGTTATCGAGAAAAGGAGGACAATCACGTTCACAACAAATACAATCTCGGCGCATCGCCACCCCTTGTTTCTAGGGTTTCTTTCGGGTAAGTGTCATGCTGCCTAGATCGCATCTTGCGATCTAAGATTTTACTTATCGTTATTTGGTGTTACTCGTCAAGCCTTTTGATGGCGAGTAACACTACTATCGTGAGATTTGTTGAGGCTAGCATCGTGCTTTTCCGTTATAATTGTTTATGCTACCTCTAAGTTACCTCGCTACCTTTGCACATCTTCCCAAGTGCAAGGGTAGCATCTTGCTTAATCTTTATTTAGTTGATTCGGATCTGTTATGGTTGTGCCTTGCTCACCAAGGTTTAGTTTGACATCTACGTAGTCGGGCCTTATAAACGGGTTGAACGATCCAAAGGGTAAGGACGTGGTTTGCTAGTTTTAGAAGTTGTTCCGTAATTGACTTTACGTCGGTTGTTAGGCCTCTAGGATTAGTTTTCTATCATCTTTTGTATCTACTAGGCTCAATTACGTGTAGGACGTTCCATTCGTGGTGAAAACATTAAACCGTCAGAGATCGATTTAACTTGTAGTGATCAAGCAAAACCCCATGTTATCATAACAATTTAATGCAGAACCATGGGATAATCGGCTCTAGGAGCCGATTCACGGAAACCAGGAGCCGGTCACGGCTCGAATTTTACGTATACTTGTTTACCATGCAGGAAATCAATCGGAGCAATCCTTCACCTTCCTGAACAGGTATAGGTCAGGTGGCACGCCCTCGAACCAAGCCAGGACGTGTGCCGGAGTTTTGCGGGCCGTTGCCCGAGGGACCAGGGCCCACCAGCAGTTCTGGGAGCCTCCCGGCTCTTCGTGTTGCTCGTCGCCGCTCGCCGGTGAGTTTTGGCAGGCAACAGTAAGATCTGATACATGTTTGAGAGTTGTGACAAAAACTCGTCGTTCTCGTGTTTTATGACCGTTTTTATGAGCTATAGCCCCACGGTTTGGGGTTCCAGGGGATTTGCATGGCCCGTAAGAGCCGATACATGTTTATGAGTTATGGCAAAATTTTATTATTTTTATGTTTTATGGCTATTTTCATAATCTATTGTCCATAGTTTAGGGTTACAGGGCAGTTTACAACTACCGTACGACCAGTTACACGTTTGAGGGCATGAAAAAACCTCATCGTTCATGTTTTACGGCGTTTTGATCAGCTATTTAACTGATAATAAAGAAAATATAAAGGGAGTAAAACTGCCTCTGCATCATTTCGATTTCAAATTAAAACTGACACTGAACACCCGACGCACTCTGCAAACTGCATCCTGCTATTCCAGTTTTATGTTCCTGCCCTGCCCTGCCCTGCCCTGCCCTAGACGTTACCAAGAAGGGGAAAAGGGCACGCCAGAAAAGAAGAAAGGCGACCAAGAAAAGGACCAAACCAGAGGGGAAACAAATCGCTCGACTCCTCGAGTCTCCGCGCTTGCCCCCTCCCTCTCCTCGAGTTCAGAGTTCTTCAAGAAGAATCCATTTCTTCGAGAACTCGAATGCAGTAGCCAGAGGGACACAGAAGGAGCCGTGGTGGAGCCGAGGTCCGCCAGTCCGCGATCCCCGGCAGCGCGATTCGGCCGCGATCCGGCCCGATTCGGGCGGGCCGCCGCGGCCATGGACATGATCGAGAGCATCGAGTGCGTGTCGTCGTCGGACGGCATGGAGGACGACGACGCCATGTCCTCCAACCTGCCCCGCCCCTTCCTCAAGGCATCGGCGGCGGCGGCTATCGCGGCCGCCAGCATCGGGGTGGTTCCCAACGGCGGCGGGGGCGCGTCCGGCGCCGGCGCCGGCGCGATCACCGGGCCGCTGATCCCGCCGGCGACCAGCGTCCACGAGCTCCTCGAGTGCCCCGTCTGCACCAACTCCATGTATCCCCCGATCCACCAGGTCAGCGCCTCCTACCTGTTTCTTGATTGCCTCCAGGATCTTGGGCTGGTCTTGCCAATTTGCGCGGTTTGGTTGATCTCTGGGGTACGGAAGGCGGGATCTTGGTTGCTTCCTTGGGTTCTTGGTCTGCAAAGTCATGAAATTTTAGTTCTTACATGACTACGATACTATATCATCATCAATCTTGATAAGAAGAATTTGAACTCGAGTTTTGCGTCCCTGAGTGGGAAATTCACGCTATGATCGAAATGGTGTACTTTGTATGTTGAGACTTAATATACCAACTGCAGGAAGGTTGTGTAAATTGTAAATAATGCTTGTGCAATCATTCTTGTGTGAGGAACCAGGGTGAGAGTGTTATGATCAGGATGTAGTTTAGATTCTTCAATAATTTCTGAAGGCTCTTGGTTCCTTACAATATTTAGATTCTTCATTTAGTGAGAGTGCTGCAGTGCTGGAAAAGGAGATCAGAATGTCTAGTTAGGTTCTTACTTCTTAGGGTATAGAAACTACTCCCTCCCTTCACTAATGTAAGAACTTCTAGTTTTTTTTTTTGGAAATGCATGTATCTAGACATGTTTTATTGTTTAGGTTCATCCATTCTAGTCCGAATCTAGTTTACTTTGAAATATCTAGAAGGTTTTACATTAGTGAACGGAGGGAGTATATCATGCTTTACCACTAGTAAACAGAAAAATAATACTGTACATCTTTTGTTAGAGAAAGGAACATACATCCTCATGCAAACTACACAATTCTCATTTTTCCCCAAAAAAACAGGAGGCTATATTCTTTTATTTTTCTCATGTTTGTTTAGTAGAGTGCTTCTTGAAGTCCACCCACCTCTTCAAGTGGATAACGTAATCTAAGCGTCAACACTGGTTAGAGAATCAACTATAGATTTATCGATTTTCTTGCTCACCACAGTATTCAAGTAAGTTAAAAATGCAGAAAACTTTCATCATATAGTATTTTTCTAACCCATCATCTCTGAAAGAATTTTTTTTACTGCTTGCTGACTAGTGAGCTTATAGGAAAAATGCTGACGCTTAGATTACGTTATCCACTTGAAGAGGTGTATAGTTGTATACACCTTAGAGGCTCAAATAAATTTGTATACACACAAGCTCATGGTTTTTCATTTCCTTTTTGGCTTTGCTTGCTGGATAGTGGAGCTTGTTTGGACTACATTACACTAATTGATTCGAGCAGATTAAATCACCTGATTCGAAATTCTGTTGGCCATGATTGAGTTATTGAGTCACATAGTAACATGTCTAAATTGATGCATATTACATTGGTTGTACTCATTTTAACAACGCCTTCATGCTTTTCGCTTCTTTTGACCAAATTCATCATCACTTCAGATTGGTCATGGTGCATAGTACACAAATAAATTTCTATAGCATGTTAGGTGTTGATCAGTTACATATGGTTTTTGTGAATAAGTAAACACATATTTAATGATACTTTACATATACCTAAGCAGCATATGTGTTGGGAGCCCAGGATGTTTCAGTACTTGAATTTATTATCATATACCTTACCCACACATGCTGGTCAAGTATCACAGGAGTTGCTCAACTACTGAACCATGATAAATGACTTGTGAAATTTTATTCGAGTATGAACACAAATTCTTTAATCAGGATTAGCACTCATGTCTTCATGCATACATGACCGGCTTACCATAATACCATGATAGAAATGATTTACTAGCATGGCCTTTTTTGTTTGATAATCAGTTGTGTAGGCCCTTCGTATTTGGATTAAGCCAGGTGAGCGGACTAGGCACTAAATGTCTTATATGCTTTGTAAACAGTTTGTGTATGTTTGATAGCCTACTACCCAATATTACATTATTTTCTGTGTGCGAAGAATATATTAATATTCTCTTGTATACCTGGTGTATATGTTTTCTCCAATGCTAAAAGTTCAAGAAATTAGTTGGTTCTTTTGTGCTCCTTTTTTATGTGTATGCTTACCTGTTCTTCTCAGGCAATGGAAACATCTAGAGTGTCTGATATATTTTTGCATGTCTTGATATTGTTAACTGTTTGTTAGTATAAATCTGACATGAAGCTTTTAATTTTTTCTATGAGTGCACCCTTGATAGCATTTTAAAATCACCCATCATATTGACTATGTAGGTAGCGTACTTCCTTTTGTATACTATTGGACAAGATGCACAATTCAATAGGACCTGTCTTCCATATGGCCTGCATATTCTTATAATAGCCTTCTTTAGAAGGGATTCTTTTTCCAATTTGTAGTTAACATTAAATTGTATGGTTGGCTTTAGTAAACTCGGTCCTTTTAAGTAAATTATAGTGGCAGGTAGGAATTCAATATCTATGGCAATTTACACTGTTAAGCAATAGAAATACTCAAATACAGCAGAACAAAGATGCTTATATTACGACTGAAATTTGCTAGTTTGAACATTTTAATGAACCTCATATACTATACTGGTATGCAATCTCGCTCTAGGTCTATGCTATCTAGTCATTTGTTGCTTATAACTAGCTTATGTGCATTACATTCTGCTTTTATAGATCTGCTTGGATCATGCAATTTTGGATGTTGTTTACCACGGTCATCTAGCTTTATACATATTCAGGATTTTTACAATTTAAGTTGACAGTGACAAGAAAATAACATTATGCTAATTTTACAGTGCCAAAATGGTCATACCATTTGTTCCACCTGCAAAGCTCGGGTGCACAACCGCTGCCCTACCTGTCGACAAGAGCTGGGAGACATCAGGTGTTTGGCATTGGAAAAGGTTGCTGAATCACTTGAGCTACCCTGCAGATACTACGCACTAGGCTGTCCAGAGATCTTCCCATACTATAGCAAGCTCAAGCATGAGTCGCAGTGCAATTTTAGGCCATACAGCTGCCCTTATGCAGGATCTGAGTGCTCCTCAGTTGGGGACATTCCTTTCCTTGTTTCACATCTGAGAGATGACCATAAGGTTGACATGCATTCTGGGTCCACATTCAACCATCGCTATGTCAAGTCAAATCCCAGAGAAGTTGAAAATGCAACCTGGATGCTAACTGTAAGTATTCTCTAACTTCTTTTTCGCTCCTAGACTTTGTACACTTAACTGTTGCAGCAACAGTTATCTTTATGTACACCTATATTCAGGCAAAAAGATGCATAACACCAACCAGATTACTATTTTTCTGTACGTTGATTGTGCTTCCATCATCCTTCATTTAATAGCATAAAGAAATTGTAGTTGGTCCTGGAATACTGGATGGTCACCTAACCAAAAGAAAGATGACAACATTCCCCTTGTACTGAATGATATATCTTCCTATGCCTGTTCCTTTATATGTTAATTTCTCTTTAGTATGTGAATCAAGCAACACACTTATCTGCCCCTCAAAAAGAGGTGTTCCTATCTGACACAATGCCTCCAATCTTCAGGTTTTCCATTGTTTCGGGCAGTATTTCTGCTTGCATTTTGAGGCCTTCCAGCTCGGAATGGCACCGGTGTACATGGCATTCCTCCGCTTCATGGGCGACGAGAATGACGCGAGGAACTACAGCTACAGCCTGGAGGTAGGCGCCAACGGCAGGAAGATGATATGGGAGGGCACGCCCCGGAGCATCCGGGACAGCCACCGCAAAGTGCGGGACAGCCACGACGGCCTCATAATCCAGCGCAACATGGCGCTCTTCTTCTCCGGCGGGGAACGCAAGGAGCTGAAGCTGCGGGTGACGGGCCGCATCTGGAAGGAGCAGCAGAACCCCGACTCGGGAGCCTGCATCCCTAACCTCTTCAGCTGATGAAGCGGATAGTTCCCAAGCAACAGACAGGATCATGTGGTGTGGTTCAGGGTGTATATTGAAAAAATGTGATTGCCAATTTGTTTCTCTTTACAGTTTGCGCTTGCCTCCTTTTCGCTTTTCAGCCACTTTGTTGTAACATGCTCTATATTCTTTGTGGGTGGTTGGTATCAGGAAAACACGTGGAGCTCTGTTGAAATCACATGATGGTGATGATCATTCCCCCATGTCTGGTCTGTGTTCTGTGATTCTAAGGAATGTCTGCCATGTGAGTCTACTTTAGTGATCTAGTGATGTACTATTGTGTTTGTATTATTATTTGCTCAAGTACGCATCCTCAGTGGAGCTTTTGGAATCATTTGCTCTGTTACTTCTCTTAAGAAAACACATCTTTGGAGCTGTGGCCCATTGCCGTAAGAAATGAAAAGGAGGCATCTGAGAATGGCAGGCGGCCCTCATGTCTCCCTGTCTCGGCTTAGCCTAGGCGTCAAGTGGGATTGGAGTCGTTTTTTACTTGGGCCTTTGTGGGGTTGAAATAGTTTGACTGTGAGGGGTGTGCACTTGGTTATAGATTTAAGGGTAAAAATACAGCCAAAAGATTAGTACTACCTCCGTTTCTATAATATAAGTATTTCTAGCAGTTTAATTTGTTAGATAACTTTGGTTTGTTTCTTCACATTGATTCTATATCCTCTGAGTCGGAATATGGTTTGCAGAACTTTTTAAGTACGACCATTATCATAACATCAACATACATCACCCTAGATTGACATTACAGTACCCACCATAAAATATAATAAGCACTACTAGTTGACGAGGTTTAATCTCGTCAATGTCCATTGTTACGAGTTTGGGTTTTGGAGAAGATGGGGATGCTGGAGATCGCGGAACGGTTAGCAAACAAGCCCCCGGAGAGAAAACCCTACTCCTGCTTGTCTGCTCTTGATTACGACGGAACCGAAAAGTACAGTGATGCGCAGATGCAATCTGGCGTGGAGGTGTTTATGCGGTGGTATGCGAAGTGTCGTCCTCGTCGTGCCCTCCTAGCCTTTATATAGAGTTAGGCAGGTCCCAGGCACAGATCGAGTCGGTTACATGTTTTAGGGTTTGCCCCTTTGAATATTCTATCTACTCTAGTCTTGTTCTCCAAGGATCCGAAGGCATCATGGACCCTGGCCACCCGAAAGTCTTCATGGGCTGGCGCATGTTTCTCGTGGGCCTTTCTTGGGGTGGAATAGGTATACTAAGATCGTGTACCCGCAGGGTATAAGCATGTCAGTAGCCCCCAAGTGTTCAGTCAAATCATAGATTCGGCTGAGGACTCTTCAATCCTTCAGGTGCAGCTATCTCCATTTGTATAGAGAATGATTTGAGTGCGTAGGGATTGTTGATGCGTGTGCACCTCTCCCGGATCGATCAGTGATTAAGCCTTAGGACAAAACAACACGATCTTCTTCAGATTCGAGTCCCTCGACCCGAACCCAGAACATATGCTGGCGTAATTCGACTTAGGCCGCGAAGGACTTACAAGAGTGGAATTCTAGTGAATTTTAAATGATGTACCCAACGCGTCCGTCGGGATTTTTCATCGCGCCTGCTGGCACGGATTTTTACTAGCAGAGCGCAGTCGTGTGCGTTACCAGGCCATCAGATGGTATCTGTAGGTCTTATCTTTGCATCACAGACGCAGCATCCGAATGTTTATCACCGCGAAGGTGTTTCAGGTGGCCAAGGAGGACGTTGCTCACTTAGCGTTAATTGGGGCAGAGTCGCCGAAAAAAGTTTTTGCATACTGATTCGCAGGATCGCAATCGAAGATTCATAGGGTGCGCGGCCAGCGCTCTCTATAGGAGTAGCCCGCGAGTGTCTGTTCGAGTCGTAGACTCGAGCAGAGACTTTAATTCAGTCTTTGTTAACTTTTAGGTCCGTAGGACACAAATTTTTCGGATGCTGGAATCCATCCTCCCTATGGGAGTAGCCTCCGAATCCGTAGTGGAGTCGTAGACTCGACGTAGGACTCGAAGAACAGTTCAATGGTGTAGTATTTTGGTTTTTTTCGGGTGTGTGGCCAGCGCTCCTGATAGGAGTAGCCCCCGAGTAGTTAGTCGAATCGTAGATTCGAGTGAGTACTTTTAACTGTGTAGCCGAAGAATTGTAATCGTTGCTAGTATGGCTTTTGATGACGTCAGTGCTGACGATCGGTGACCTCAAGCGTCTGCGGCGCCAGAGGTGACGTGACTGGATGAACATGGGTCCCACCTTCTGACTTTGAGTTGAATGGTCACGCGCGGCGTGGAGATAATTACGGCGTCGCCTCGATTTCCATGCGTAGTGGACGGCGTGTTAGCGACGGTTCGCTGCTGTGCTGACACGTGGATAGTCAGATCTCGATGTTGGCTCTAGATCTTCCCGATGAACGGTCGTCGTGCATCGTCCTCGTCCTTATAATCATTGGGGGAAAAGTGAGTTTGTTTTTCACCGCAGCCATTCTCGTTTCACTGCTCCCATCTTCTTTGAGCTTTTCTTGTTGCGCGCTAGAATTTCTTCGAACCTTTCCTTCCTTGTTTCTGCGTGCTCATCGTCACCACCGCCACACTGCGATGGGGAAGTCCAAGAAGGCCTCCGCCGCAGTTGGTACTAGTGTTGCCCTCGGCGGCAAGAAGGTTTCCGACTCCACTCGCGTCACCGATGGTGGCTGGAAGCGATCGGAGACTCGCGAGGGTAACCTCCGCAAGCTGCATGAGCGGGGTCTGATACCGCAGGATAGGGAGGCCGTCAAAGTTCCCGGCGACGAGGTAATTCCCCGTCCTCCCGCTGGGTTTCGGGTCATGTTCATCGCTTTTATCCTTCGAGGCCTTTCTTTCCCGATCCACGATTTTCTCTGTGGGTTGCTTTTCCTGTATGGTATCCAGCTTCATCATCTTTCACCAAACTCTCTTCTTCATATCGCCTGCTTCATCACATTTTGCGAGTGCTGGATCGGTATCGAGCCGCACTTTGGCCTCTTCCGGAAGCTCTATTCCGTGAAGAGGCAATCTAGCTCCGATGGGGTGTATCCCATCAGCGGCTGCATCATTTCCCTTAGATCCAACGTTCTCTTCTTCTCCTTTTCTATGTCTGAATCTGTCCAGTACTGGCGGAGGCGATGGTTTTACATCCGCGACTCCACAGTGGCCGGGCAGAACTTTGGTCTTGCTCCTTTTGACCCCTCCCAGAAAATCGAGCCGAAAAGGTCCTAGAAGAACCACATCTTGGATGGCGAGGTGACGGAGATAGAGGGGCTATATCGTTGGGTGGAGGATCTTCAGTTGATTCCGGATAAATAGGTGAACGGTGTGGATATCATCCGCACCTTCATCAAACGTCAGGTGCAGCCGCTCCAGGCTAGGGTGCACCCGATGTTCCTTTATTCTGGTCGCCACGATCCGACTAGGGTTTCGGCTGAAGAGTTCTTCAGAGGGGATCTTGACAGGATTCTTCAGCCGCTGTTGAAGTTCAAGGGTAGAGAGGATCTCCCGGGGAAGTCGCTGACTCCTCCATTCGCTGCCTCTCGTCAGGTTGAAAAAACATGTGGGCCCCCATGTGTGGTTTTGGTAATTAATGACAATCTTTATGGACTAATGTGTCTATTAAGTTATACTTGTAGGAATTGTCCATTGGCATCGCTTGGAGCTTGTGTCGGCTTCAAGGTTGATGAAATGAGAAGAAGATATGTTGTGCAAGCTTAAAATGCGCAATCTATAGAAGATCTCATGTTTGATGCTTGCCATCCTCGGTGATCATGGATCGATGATGAGGAATCAAGAAAGGCGTTCCATATTGAGTAGGGAAAGATCGTCTACATCGAGCTCAAGTGGAATGCTCAAGGCAAAGGTATAATCTTGATAGGTTTTCCCTTTTGCCGGTCTCATAATTGTTAGTGGTAGACCGGGTTTAGGATAGATAACCGTACTATCAAGAGGGCTCTCGAATGAGTAACTCGGTCACATCGTTCGAAGAGAGCTCAAACCTTTGCATACTTGCATCATCGTATTTGGTTGTTATTTGGTCTTATCCATGTGAGGATATAGAGCTTGTGTTAATCTCCATAACAAGCTCTTTTTCATCAATATCGGATCTCCCCTTTATATCTTGTTGCGAGTTTGTTCTTGCAGGTTTTCCGGATTCTCACCAAGTAAGGTATCACACTATAAAATACATGAAGTATTCTCACTTGGTGGTATCCAATATTTTATAGGGTAGCTCATGTCGTCCTCTTTCCAACGCAATTGGAATCGGGTAGATCGGAGTTACCAATCAAAAGTTATTGACGTTTGAATATCTGCCGGTCTTATTTAAAAACAAAAGGAAAAATCTATTTTCTGGGCCGAGCGGTAGTACCGCCCGGGCGGGCCGGTACTACCGCCCGCACCTGAGCACGCCCCAATTATCTTCTGCCTTGCCCAGTAGTTTTTTCCGGTAGTACCAGTCGGCCCAGTAGTACCGCCCAGGTGGGTCGGTACTACCGTCGAGATACTTTCACAGTTATTTGCTCATCGCCCGATCTCGCTCGACGCGTTGACTCGCCCAGATCTTGCTCGCGCGTGTCGCCCGCATCGATCGCGCCATTGACTGCTGCAGGCGCTATCCCAGCGTCCGCTTGTCTCGCTTCGCATCTTGTAGCGTGCTGCTCAGCCCGCTTGCTCTGCCTCTGTCGCGCATTGGCCCAGCTACGCCGCGGCCCCACTGAGATTCAGCGCTGCTTATTGGCCCCACCGTAGCCCCGCGCTGAATCTCGACGTCTTGCCGCTTTGCGCTGGTCAGCCACTGTGGCCCTTTCTGCCGCCTCATTGCTCCCGCCTGGCCCCATGTTGACCAGATCGCTTGTCCCAAGTTCTATCGCTCGCCTGATATTTTTCCTGGCTGTGCTCGCAGGGTGCGGTAGTACCGGGATTTTGCAGTACTACCGTTCCTTCCAGAAAAATTGCCCGAACGGGCAGATTTAGTCCAAGCCTATATATAGCTTTGCCCGTTTTGCATTTTAGGAGCTTCTTCTCTCTCTATTCTTGCTCAAGCTTTGCCCCATATTCTTATTCCCTCTTGAACTTGATTCTTTGATTTCTCTCCAATGATTCGTGCCAATATTTGAGAGAAATATAGAGATCTAGATCTACGTTTTGACCAAACCAAAACATCTCTTTGTGAGTGTATCTTTGGGGATCTAGATTTTGGGGGATTTTGTGTCTCTCTTTGATTCCTCCTCTCTTGTTCCCCCAATAGCTTTAGTAGCTTTGTTGGAACTTGAGAGTGAGATATTTGAGCACCTTTGTGGCGTTCTTGCCATTTGCATTTGGTGCATCGGTTTGTGTTCTCCTCGGAGGATTTGGTTTGAGTTACTCATTGGAGCTTGTCCCTCTTGGGTTCTTGGAACCCTAGACGGTTTTGTGGCCTTGGTGGCATTGTGGCCTTTGGCATTTGTTGGGAGCCTCCAATTAAGTTGTGGAGAAGTTCCCCAACCTTGTGAGAGGTTCCGGTTGCCACCGACAAGTGCACCAATAGTGGAAGCATGGATCGATCCCGTTGGGGTGAGATTCACCGGAGAATAAGGGAGGCCTTTTGTGGCGTTGGTGGTTTGATACCACCCCCTCTCCAAACGAGACGTACTCCATGTTGGGAGGAACTCGGTAAAATATCGGTGTCCCCGTGTGCCTAGGTTATCTCTATACCCGAGCTCTCTACTTATGCACTTTACATTATGATAGCCTTCGTGCTTGAAGTAATATATATCTTGCTATCTTGTATTGCTTAGCATAAGTTGTTGGTGCACATAGATGAACCTTAGTTGTTCTAGGTTGTTCTTAACAAAGTAAACACTAGTTTTATTCAGCCTTTGTTGAGCCACTCTAGGAAATGTTTTAATCGCCTATTCACCCTCCCCTCTAGGCGACATCTGTATCCTTTCAATTGGTATCAGAGCCCGGTCTCTCATTTTAGGCTTCATCGCCTTGAGAGTAAAGATGTCGGCTAGGGGATTAGTGCACAAGGACACGCTCACATTCGATGGCACAAATTATGATGTTTGGAAAATTCGCATGCTTAATTTATTTCGGGAAATTCACCCAATTATTGAGGGATATCTATATGTGGGTTTCTCTTCTCCTGTGGATACCCAAAACGAATCTTTAGAGGAGAAGTTGAACTCTCATATAGATGCTCTAGCTACTAAAATTCTTTTGCATGTTGTGAGCAATGTAGTTCTTTCTTCTATCATGCCTTATTCAAGCGCTCGTGAGATATGGACCAAGCTTCAAGATAAATATAGCAAGTCCAACATTATTGAGGATGATTGTGTTGCTTCCACTTCTGGTCGAGATGAGTTCTTATCCTCTACCACTTCACCAACATGTGACTTTTCACAAGGTAATGATATGGTGAGTGGTGATAGAAATGGAAATTTGGATAGTGTGCTTACTATTTGTAATCCTTCATCTCTATCTAGTTGCAATGATCTATCTTTGGACCCTAACACTTCTAGCACTACAAACTTCTTACATGCTTGTGTTAATAGTCCTTGCATATCATGTAGAAATGACTTGAATAAATATCATGATGATATGCTTGTGTTGTCTTGTTGCCGTGATAAAAATGCTTCTATTTCCTCTAGTGCTTGTGTTGCTAACCATGTAGAGTAAACCGAAGATTCTATGGACGAAGACAAGGTCTTGAAGAGAGCTACAAGTGCAATCTCATCATCACCTTCCTCCGGTTCTCACATATGCCTTATGGCTAAGGGAACAAAGGTAACCTCTTGTGGCATCCCGCAAAACCACTACTAGAAAATCGCGTTGAATTTGTGCATTGCATCGTCATCATCATGCATTGTTTGCCAAAACTATTTTCGAAAACCCCGATTTGTTTTCCAAACGCCCCAACTTTTTATTAAAATGCCAAACCCCGGATCTCCGGATTATTTTGTTTTGTTGCCATCGGGTTTTAAACGGCCCAATTCAATTAAATAAAATATTTAATTATTTTTGAGGCGTCGAGCAGGCGTTCACCCGAACGACCACCCCCTGGAATATAACGGCCCAACCTGTCCCACCCTAAATCCTAGAGCTACCTAAAAATCTACCCTCCCCCAACCAGCCACCTCACCCCCTCCAATCCCTGCTTGCCACCTCATCTCCTCCCTCTCCCTCAACCACTCCCAACCCGCCACATCAGCACCCTCACCAGCCCCTCCCCTTCCTCTCTCTCTCACCCATCCCACCAGCACCCAACACCACGCACACACGCGCGCCTGGCCGCGTTCACACTGCCGCGCCCACCGCCCCTGGGACCCTGTCCCGTCCCCACACACAGCCCCAGCCCCCTGTCCAGCCTCCCCCGCGTGGCCCACGGGTCCCACCACCCAGCACCCTGTTCATCTCCTTCCCCTGTGCTTCTTCCTTCCCCGCGCCAGGCTCCTCTCCCTCCCCTCTCCCCTGGCTCTCTCCAGCCCCTCCGCCAAGCCGCCCGCCGCCGGTTCCTCCACCTCCCCGCCCCAGCAAGCGCCTCGCCCCCAGGTCCGGCCAACCCCGCCGCCCCCAGAGCTACCTAGCGCGTCGCCGTCCGCTTCCGGCCCGCATCAGTCCGGCGTCGGCGCCGCCCGCGTGTTACCTCCGCTGGCCATGAAGCTTCATCACCGTCGCCGCCCAGACCGCTGAGCCCGCTGGCGCCCGCCCTTCGCCGTTCGCGAGCCCCCTGCCTCGCGTCGCCGCTGCCCTCCTCCGGACCGCCTCTCCCTCGCCGCTGCTTGGCCGAGCCGCCCAGCCTCGGCTTCATCTCGCCAACAGCCCAAGCCGACCAGCCCGCCATGCCACGAGCTCAAGCGCCTCCTCTGCCTCCGGTGAGCACCTCCCCATGGTGCTGCTGCGGCGCCTCCTCAGCCGACCTCCGGCCCGCTTGGTCCCCAG
Source organism: Avena longiglumis (assembly GCA_030063025.1). Taxonomy (NCBI): domain Eukaryota; kingdom Viridiplantae; phylum Streptophyta; class Magnoliopsida; order Poales; family Poaceae; genus Avena; species Avena longiglumis. The sequence goes on from CP125977.1 coordinate 477,111,891, forward strand.
CCCGCCGCGCTCTCCCCTGGCCGCTCGCCGCGCGCCTTCCCGCTCGCGGCCCTCTCCGCCCGCGCAGCGTCTCCGCCGCCCTCCTGCGCGACGCCGCAGCCCGGCCGTCCCCTCCTGGCGTCCGCCCGCCATCGCCGGTCCGGCTGTGTGCCATGCCCTCGCTGCAGCCGCCGCCGTCCGTCTGCTTTGCCGCGAGCTCCGTCAGGCCGTCCAGCTTCGCAAGCGCCACCGCCGCCTCGCCTTGGTGCCAAGTTCCGCCCCCGAGCCGCGTCCCCGGGTCCGTTTCCGCCTCACGCACGCCATCGTCCCTTCGGTCACGTGGTGCCGTTCAAGATGCAAGGCCGTCTTCGGAAGATCTTCTATGCCAAGAACAGCTGAACTCAGGTTACACCGACAAGACATCGGGATCCCCTCGACAAGGCCGGCTCGGTGCCGATGTTTCGAAAGATGTACAGGGTGCTACACGGATACCCTGACATTAATATCGAGATCTTCACGGTTTCAAGACCGAACCCGAACCATGGCGCCGACCCCAAGTCCGCCACCGGCGAGTACGGTGGTACCTCAAGGCCTTCATCACGAGGCGAAACCGAAGATCGACAACGAACCCGACGGTACCTCAGGATCTTCCTCGCGACGCCCGCAGACCCGAACCCTGTCGAGCCCTCTCGGTGAACGCCCAGCTCGCCACGGAACAACATGATCTTCTCCTCGGAACGCCAAGTCCACCGGATCTATGGCCGAGACCCCGAGCCCGATCCGAAGACCGAGAACCGCGACACTCCAAGATCTCCTCACGGACGTTTCCGGACCCGACGATCGCCAAGATCGCCACCGGTTCAACAAGTGCTCCGCCCCGGACACCAATCTCTGCACCCCGAACGCCAAGATCTTCGCAACGACAAGTTCTGCCCCCGGACACCGAGACCCCGAATGCGACAAGTGCTTCGACCCGGACGAGACGACCGACAACATGACCCGAAGACCCCGGATGCGCCAAGACCTAACCCTGAGCCCGAGAACGGAACCGTCGAACCCTGGACCCGGACCCCGAACCCCGGAACCCCCAAGTTCGCCGAACCCTAATGTGTGACCCCTTTTCCTCGGACCCTATTTTATAACATCATAACAACTTGTCGCATATTAATTGGTCATGCATGCATACATTCATGTGGTTTGGGGGCCTTATGCCGATTCACCTAATAATTAAATATGGGGCCCATATGCGTGCAAATTCAGTCTCATATCGGTCTCATTTAAACTTGTGTAGCGAACCGGTATCTTACCTTGCCTTGTTATACAACATTTAAATTGCGGGGATCTAAATAACTTGAACCACCTAATTAATTGTCGGGACCCCGGTTCCGCTTAATATGACCTAATTGCATCGCACCTTTGCCATGCCATCCATCATGCATGCATCATGCCGATCTTCTGCCGTTGTATTGAATATCGCATCCGGTGTTTCTTCCAGTGTTTTGGTTCTTCGCGGATAAGGCCGTTGAGTTGATGTGAGCTTCGCCCCGATCTTCGGTTGAACCCTTCGACAATGTTTTCAGGCGAGCATCTCCCTCTTTCTACCTATCTTACTTTTATAGTCTTTATTCCCTCCTGTTGATCTATTGCTATCTGTGTTGCGGTGCTCTAGTTTTCGTACCCTTTGATATCCCCTGCAGCCGAATATTGCCTTGGACACATCCTATTACCTGTTGTTTGGTAGATAGTTGGTCTTGCGTGTCGTAGTCGCTTGCTCTAGTGCTGTTGTGTGACGTCAAGCGCCACAGTTGTTGATGTATTGCCGCATGTTGTTGTTGGAGATGATACTAGTTTTACTTATTGTTCACTTTAATTTCTGTTTAACAACTAAAATTGAATAAGCAGAGGCATCGGTGGGTGATAGATAATATTTGGTTTCCGAACGCCCACTTGTGTCCCGTAAGACCCCGAGTACTTGATTCCTGTTCCTTGATTTATCGCTATCCACATCCGGAGGTATATGGGACCCCCTTAGCGAGCTTGATTCCGTCTTATTTCTTGGGGCCACAAACTAGTTTGAGGTTTTATTACTATCCTGTACTTATGCCATGTTTTACGCTTTATTTACGATTGTGCAGTACTGCACCTTTGTCATTTTGGATAGTGGCACGATTCAGCGGTGTCGACAAGCCCGTTTGGGGTTCCCGATCGTTCACAGCCTCCCCACAGAACCTTGAGGCCGTCTAGCTTGCCTACTCCGTTGGATTCTACTTAAGGGTGGCCCCAAATATTTCTCAATCTTGTGATTGCTTTGTCGTGAAAGCCTCGTTGGGTTTTGATTTGGTTTTTCCGAGGTTGATCGAGTGTGTGTTGCTATTGGTGCACCCCGGGTAAAACTTTCAAAGCCGTGTCCATGGATATGGACGACTTGGAGCAGTTTCTTGATCATAGACAAGCATAACTAAAGTTTATCGCTATAAATTTGACTTATAATGACTAGTAATCAGCTTCACTATAATGGAATGGCTAATTAATACTGCACAATTGCTTGTTTGGTTGTCGCTTGACAAGTGTATCGACTAGTAAGTATTGCAACTACAACGAAATGGTGAATAAAAGTACCAACAACTTTGGGTTTGGGTTTATCTCATGCTATCAGATTCGATTAGTAAGCACCGCCACTATAACGGAATGGTTAAGTAAAAGTGCCCCGCCCACTTTTACTTTATCGTGACGATTATCTATACCGACTAGTAAGTGCCGCAACTATAATCGAATAAGTAAAATTGCCAACCGTGTGAGTTCCTCGGTTGACTTCCTCGTTGGTTTCGAGGGAAACGCCAGATGGGTTTGTTTGATGATAGTATCGGTTGGATCCGAAATAGGTCTCTCTCACCCTCTCGATTGGCCGGATGTATCGAGTCTCTATAGGTTGTTTAGTGCATGCTGCCTCTGCCGATCCACCATACCTATGTAGGCGGACCGCGAATTCTAGCCTCGCTGCATCTTGGCCTCGATCGACGCTCCTTCTTTTCCTTTGCCCTTCGTCGGCACCCTTTTGTTTAAGCAGGTTTTGAGATCGACGTTAGCGAGGTTACCCTTCCGCTTGGCCTGGGCAGGGTTATGGACGCCATTGATATTCTTGTGGCTCTTAGCCCCATTTGCATCTTGTCGTCCGGGACGCTCTATCGCTTTCAAGGTGATTTGGATCTTTGTATATTATATCTGTATTTGACTCTTTGAGTCGCCGTTATATATATCTGTTTCGTCGTCATATATATCTCGGGTCCCATCGAGGACTGTTGTGTAATGTTATTACTTCGTTTTCCACCCGCACGAAAGTGCCTGGTGGGCACCTTTGAATCGTTTCTATGCGGGTTTGGCGAATTTTGCCCAAACTTGCATAGGTCCGATTCTGAGGGTGTTACACCTCTTTGAATCCCATTATATCTCATGATGATTATGATGAGATTGAGAATGATAATGATAGAGGTAAGTATGATATTACCTCTATTAAGAAAATGGGAGAGGTTGTCTATGGCGCTCTCTTCAAAAATAAAATTGCTTCCTCCAACTTTCTTGAAATCTTGAATTATGCTATAGAAGGCAATGATCTTATTGAGGAGCAAGAAAACTTAATTGATGAACAATTTGCGCGTGAGCGTAAGTATGCTAATGAAATTGCTCAACTAAATGACTCCCTTGAAGAAGAACAAACCACCAAAGAATCTCTTGAGGAGACTTTCACTCTAGAATTATCTAGAGTAAAAGAATACCATGATAGAGAACTTGTGGTGGCAAACTCTTTCAAGTTTAAAAATGATGAACTTGAAGTTGCTTATGCTAAACTTTTTGAGGATTTTAAGCATCTTGATAATGGCTCTCGAGTTGTTAAGAGGGAGCTCATCAAACTCACCGAGTCGCATGAGCAACTTAAAGCTTCATATTCAAAAGAGCTTGCCAAGTTGCCCTCACCTCTCGCTAATAATGATGATGCTTGTGCTACTAACTCTATTTCTTGTGAAGCATCTATTTTGGAGGAGAATGTTGAGCTAAAGGATCAACTTGTGATGCTAACTAGCAACTATGGGAAATTAGAAGAAAGTCATGTTAAGCTCTCAAGCTCGCACGAGGATCTTCTAGTCTCCCATGGTAGGCTAAAGTTAGCTCATGAGGCCATCGTGTCAAAGTTAACATCTAGTGGGCCTCATGTGGACATTAGCACTACATATACTCCAAATGTTATATTGCCATGTGCTAGTCCTTGTAATTCATCCTCTCACAACCATGCTATATCTCGTGATGAATTACATTCTGTGCCTTGTTGCTCTAACAATGTAGCACCTACTTCCTCTAGTACTTTTGTTGAAACTAACCATGTAGAGGAAATCAAAGAGCTCAAGGCTCAAGTCACTTCTTTGAAGAATGACTTGAAAAGGGGTCATCAAGGGAAGGCCACACTCAACAAAATCTTGAGTGTGCAAAAATCCCCCAATGACAAGAGTGGGCTTGGATTCAACTCCAATGACAAGAACAAGTCCAATATCAAGTTGAAGCACAAGTATAACAAGAAGAATGACCAAGATCAAGTCAAGAATCCGGCCAAAATTGTTTGCTTCAAGTGCAAGGAAGAAGGGCACCATGTTAGATCTTGCCCATTGAAGAAAAAGCCTCTTAGTGTGAAGCAACAAGGGAAGCGGCCTCAAGCTCCACCTCAAGTCATTAATGTGCCTCTTCCTAAGAGGACTACTCGAGCTCTTCCTCGAGTTGTGACTTCACCTAAGAAGAAAGATGACAAGAGTAGAACTTGCTACATATGCCGTGAGAAGGGCCATATTTCTTCCTCATGCACTATCGGTATCTCCTCATCCAACCCTATCATTATTGATGATGTTTATTCTCTTTGTAAGGATGAGGTTGGCAATGTGTTTGCAAAATTTGTTGGTACTCAATGTGGGTTCAAGAAAAGAACCATTTGGGTTGCCAAGCCTATTGTGACTAACTTCTTAGGACCCAACTTTATTGGGGACCAACAAGCCAAAACTTGAGCAATAGGTGTGTTTTGGAGGGCATTGGAGTCTTGGCTACATTATGAAGAATTGAGGGATCTTCATCAATTATTATTGTCAAGCCAAGCCATTTGTATTATCATGATTATATTATATTTCCAATATTCCTCCTTGCGGTAACATATGCTTAACTCATTACATTGAAAGTTACTCGCCCGTTGTGCATGTGTTGGTTTTGTATCTTCCATGCTTTTGTACATGTTGTGCTTTCCACTTAATTATCTTGAGGTATAAAGTATATTTGTATATGATTAGGTGGCACACCATGTATGTGTGTTTCGTGTATTGGAGCCTTTCTTGATTATATTTGATATCTTATTTGGCTCTTGTGAGAGATTAATGGATTATCCTATTTTGGGGGAGTGTTATGCTTGGGCATTCCAAAATCCTAAAATTGTGTGTACATGGGGAATACCACCTAGTATTTATATTGGATTATTGTCTAGTCTCTATGTGGTATAATTCTCATGATAAATGTAAGTTTTATAATGTCCATTAATTATCTCTATTTGTATTATTTTGCCTCGTGTTGGTTTTATGGTAGTATCACATTATGGGGGAGCCATATGCTTAGTGCATATTACAATCCTAGAAAATGTGAATATTCGAGGTTGTGTCACTTAGAATTGATATTGATAATTATCTAGCACCTATATGACACATTTGCTCATACAAGTTCCAATTTGCTTGAATGCCTTTATTGATCTTATTTTGGATCTTGTATATGAGAATGATTCTTGGTATGTGTTTCCTCATATTTAGATATATATATTCACATGGAAACCATTTGCTTCAAGTTACTCTAATCACTAGTGATTGTGTGACTATTGGAAGCTACCAAGAATCTTGCTTGAAGTATCATGCTCAATTCTTATATTTAGTTATATGCTTCTTGTTGTGACTATGATCTTGGATATCCATGCAAGCTACCTTGGGAAAATTATTCCCAATATTTCTTGTCCTTGGACAATTAGTACCAAATTTATGGTAGACTTTATTGATCATATTCACTTTGGCCTTTGCTTAATATTGTCCTATCTTTGGCCAAGTAAATGTTTTGTGTGCTCCCATGTATTCCTTGCTACTTTTGGATCCTTCTATTTTTTATTGGTATCCTCTTGTGTTTTATTTAATGTAGGTAGTAGTGATGATCTCATTTGTGTGCATTTTACATTCAAAAGGAAAATCCTACATAATGCACTATCCATGGGGGAGCTTTCCTATATTATTTAAAACACTCATATTTATAATTCTTTGTTTGATCCATATCAGGTTTTATGTGCTTGAAACCTCAATCTTTTCGTTTTGGTATTTTGTGCCATCATGTGAAGTTTTGGGAGTTTCGTTTCTTGTTGGAACCTTGCTCTTTTTGGGAGTTGGTTTTGTCTCATTCCTTGTTTCTTGATTTGACCATTTTAGAATGAGATAAATCCTTGAGCATTTTTATTTCTATCTAATTTTTCTCTTTTGGCCTTAGCATAGTTCATTTGTTGAACTTATGATCTTGCATGTGTTGAATTGGTTCTTTGATACAATTTGGACACCGCTTGTCTTGTCACACTCTTGTGTGTGCCATCTCGGTTTACTTGGTGTTTTTGTTCAAATTGTATCTCATTTTTGGTTCTTGAAAGCCTTGTGTATGCACATTTACTACATATCTATATTATGGCATTCTTGTTTTCTTTGATCCAATATATAGGGGAAACTCCACCAAATCCCATCGGCTAAGTTGGGCATGAAATTCAATTTCATATCAATATGCACATATTTATGTGGAGTATCTCCTATGTATTGTAGTTGCACTAACTACTTTGGACCCAACAAGTTTGGGGACCATTTTGTACTTAAATGTGTTTTAGGTACATTGGAGATATATTGGGTGCATGTCTCTCAAATCTTGAAGAAGTGGTGCATTAATGAAAATTGGAGGCAAGTGATAGGATGAAAATGAATTCATATCCTCTACATACTACCAATTATATCTCGGTAACAAGTATCTCTTGCTCATGCATATTTATCTTGCTTCCAAACTTTTGTAGGTTGCATCTTGGCATGAATTTTTATTATTATATTTATTGTTGTATCTCTAGCCATGGTATTAAGAGAACTATCTATTGTATAGGTGTATAAGTTGAGATGAATGCATATAATTGGGACTATACAAAATCATGCATATGATCCTCCAATCCCAAATAATGTCAATCTGGCAATTTTATTGCCTATCCTTTCCTCAACTTCTCTCATGTGCAATAGTGAGATTTTGCTAGTATATTGTTTCTCGTGATACTTGTTGCCTTTCTTCATATATGCCAACTTTCTCCTTTTCCCTTGGTGATAGTTGTAATATATTTAGTGTGTTGGTGTTTGAAGTTCATTAATGTACAATAAGATATATTTGAGCCTTTGGCCATGCTTTGAAGCAAAAATCTTATTGATAAATGTTATGACCTCATTTTTGCCTTTTTTGTGATTTATTGTATATCTTCTTTGTGTATGGTTGTTTCTTTATGGGAATATGTCTTTGTGATGTTTTCCACTTAGAGACACATACACATATGAGAATATAATTTTAGTGATTTTTAATCCTTGGAGACCACCTTTCTATTCCTTTTGATTCTTCGGTGGCGTCCAAATTTTAATTGCCTATGAGTGCTTGTTCCTCTTGTTTGCACATTTTCCACTCATATTTGTTCTCCCATGCCTTGCATTGTTAAATGAACTTGGATGAGTGAGGATTCCATGATTATGCACCTTGATCCCAAATGCAATTATCATAATTGGTGCATTATCTTTGGGGAGCTCATCTAATTCACTTAATAATGCTCATTTGTCTTCTTTCTCATTTGTCGTGTCTTAAATGCTTATGGGGGATCAAGGATTCCATATTTGTGCATTATGTATTCCCATGCATTTATTTTATATTGTGCACAAATCTTGGAGAGCTTCTCTACTTGGTATTTAAAACACTCTTTTGCTCTTATCATAATATCTTGTAGTTTCTATTTGAACTCATTTGTTGTTTTCAATTGGTTTGTCAGACCTTGTAATTGCTTGCATCATTTGACTTTATTTATTTTGGCAATCTTCGGGTCCTCGATATAGTTCTACTCCCTCCCAAGTATTCATCATTAGATATGTGCGAAGGCACACCTTTGGAGGAATTATTATTATATTTGCCTTCTAGAACTTGTCACCCATTTCGGCAATCGATGCCAATGGGGGAGAAGTTTTAGAGGGTTTAAGGGAAATGGTTTATGCTTTGAGTTTGTTTCTAAGCATTTTCCTTTCATGCTCTTGCATCTTTGTTATTACTTAGCATGTGGTATATATAGAGGAAACTCCACCAATGATAATGATTGGCAATATATGCAATGAAATTCAAGTTCATCACACATGCATAGATTGTGGGGGAGTTTGCTCTATATATGGTGGTGGTACCAATATTACATACTTGTGTAGTATTTGATATTGGTGTTACCATTTGATTCATTAAAATTCATTATATAAACCCTCTTAAAGGGATTGTCATCAATTACCAAAATGGGGGAGATTGAAAGAACATGTGGGCCCCCATGTGTGGTTTTGGTAATTAATGAAAATCTTTATGGACTAATGTGTGTATTAAGTTATACTTGTAGGAATTGTCCATTGGCATCGCTTGGAGCTTGTGTCGGCTTCAAGGTCGATGAAATGAGAAGAAGATATGTTGTGCAAGCTTAAAATGCGCAATCTATAGAAGATCTCATGTTTGATGCTTGCCATCCTCGGTGATCATGGATGGATGATGAGGAATCAAGAAAGGCATTCCATCTTGAGTAGGGAAAGATCGTCTACATCGAGCTCAAGTGGAATGCTCAAGGCAAAGTTATAATATTGATAGGTTTTCCCTTTCGCCGGTCTCATAATTGTTAGTGGTAGACCGGGTTTAGGATAGATAACCGTACTATCAAGAGGGCTCTCGAATGAGTAACTTGGTCACATCGTTCGAAGAGAGCTCAAACATTTGCATACTTGCATCATCGTATTTGGTTGTTATTTGTTCTTATCCATGTGAGGATATAGAGCTTGTGTTAATCTCCATAACAAGCTCTTTTTCATCAATATCGGATCTCCCCTTTATATCTTGTTGCGAGTTTGTTCTTGGAGGTTTTCCGGATTCTCACCAAGTGAGGTATCACACTATAAAATACATGAAGTATTCTCACTTGGTGGTATCCAACATTTTATAGGGTAGCTCATGTCGTCCTCTTTCCAACGCAATTGGACTCAGGTCGATCGGAGTTACCAATCAAAAGTTATTGACGTTTGAATATCTGCGAGTCTTATTTAAAAAGAAAAGGAAAAATCTATTTTCTGGGCCGAGCAGTAGTACCGCCCGGGCGGGCCGATACTACCGCCCGCACCTGAGCACGACCCAATTATCTTCTGCCTCGCCCAGTAGTTTTTTCCGGTAGTACCGGCCGACCCAGTAGTACCGCCCAGGTGGGTCGGTACTACCGGCTGTCCCAGATACTTTTCACAGGTTATTTGCTCCTGCGCCGATCTCGCTCAGCAACGTTGACTCGCCCAGATCTTGCTCGTGTGTGTCACCCGCATCGCTGCGACCGCTATTTGACCTGCGCTGCGCGTGCCATTCCCGTGTCCCGCGCTTGCTCTCGCTCGCATGCGCGCGTGCTCCCGCTGGCCCGCCTGCTCTGCCTTTGCCACGCCTTGGCCCAGCTCGCCTGCCGCTGGCCCCACTAGAGATTCCCGCGCGCGCGCTGCTTGGCCCCACCGCAGCCCCCCGATGAATCTCAAACGTGCGCCTGCCTTGCGCGAGGTCGCGCGCCTGCGTGTGGCCCCGCTGGCTGCTGCTGCCTCGCTGCTCCCGCCTAGCCCCACGTTGACCAACTCGCTTGTCCCAAGTTCTGTCGCTCGCCTGATATTTTTCCTGGCTGTGCTCGCTGGGTGCGGTAGTACCGGAATTTTGCGGTACTACCCTTCCTTCCAGAAAAATCACCCCAACGGGCAGATTTAGTCCAGCCCTATATATAGCTTTGCCCGTTTTGCGTTTTAGGAGATTCTTCTCTCTCTATTCTTGCTCAAGATTTGCCCCATATTCTTATTCCCTCTTGAGCTTGATATAGAGGAGATCTAGATCTACGTTCTGACCAAACCAAAACATCTCTTTGTGAGTGTATCTTTGGGGATCTAGATTTTGGGGGATTTTGTGTCTCTCTTTGATTCCTCCTCTCTTGTTACCCCAATAGCTTTAGTAGCTTTGTTGGAACTTGAGAGTGAGATATTTGAGCACCTTTGTGGCGTTCTTGCCATTTGCATTTGGTGCATCGGTTTGTGTTCTTCTCGGAGGATTTGGTTTGAGTTACCCATTGGAGCTTGTCCCTCTTGGGTTCTTGGAACCCTAGACGGTTTTGTGGCCTTGCTGGCATTGTGGCCTTTTGTGGCATTTGTTGGGAGCCTCCAATTAAGTTGTGGATAAGTGCCCCAACCTTGTGAGAGGTTCCGGTTGCCACCGACAAGTGCACCGATAGTAGAAGCGTGGATCGATCCCGTTGGGGTGACATTCATCGGAGAATAAGGGAGGCCTTTTGTGGCGTTGGTGGTTTGATACCACCCCCTCTCCAAACGAGACGTACTCCATGTTGGGTGGAACTCGGTAAAATATCGGTGTACCCGCGTGCCTCGGTTATCTCTATACCTGAGCTCTTTACTTATGCACTTTACATTGTGATAGCCTTCGTGCTTGAAGTAATATATATCTTGATATCACTTTGTTGCTTGTATTGCTTAGCATAAGTTGTTGGTGCACATAGATGAACCTTAGTTGTTCTAGGTTGTTCTTAACAAAGTAAACACTAGTTTTATTCCGCCTTTGTTGAGCCACTCTAGGAAAAGTTTTAATCGCCTATTCACCCCCTCTAGGAGACATCCGTATCCTTTCACCGGTTCCACAGGTGTAGATCTGGGGCGTGCGCGTGGCACTTTTTTTTATTCTGTTTTTCTTGCACTTGGTTGTGTTCTGAAAGTTTGTTTCTTTTGCGTAGGAGTTCAAGGTACCGGGCATGTCGCCTCCACTACCCGAACTGTTTTCGGATGCCCCGGACAATGAGGTAGTGGATTCCATGTCTGAGCTTCCCTCAGCGCGATCACCAGCGGAAGAAACTTTTGAGTCTAGCGAGGAGCAGACTCGAAAGCGGATGCGGAGCTCGAGCGAAACATCAGATGCTTCGACTCCACCGACCCATAGGAATCCGTTATGCCTTGAGCGTCACAGTGGGGGTCATGGTGGCTCTTCCTCTCCGATTTCGGCCGTGCCCGTGCGGGCTGTAGCGCCGTAGCCGCCGGCGAAGCGGAAGAAGGAAGAGAAGAAAGGCAGGAGGGCTCCTCCTGTCTTCGACTTGAGCGATTTCGACTCATAAGCATCTGCCATTGCTTTGTCTTTCATTCATCTTTTTGCTTGTACTTTTCTGATTTTCCCTTTTGTAGCCACTCTTCCGATGGCTTTTTCGGCGATGGCGCTCGGGAGATGGTGGGGGAGTCCAAAGTTGCTCCTCCTCCTCCTCCTCAGACGGTGTCCACCTCTGAGGGCGCTGCTCCGAACCCTTCTCCACGGGAGGCTCGGGTGGTTGTACCCCAGAAGACTACGGGCGAACCTTTGGAGTCGCCGTCTGACCACGTAAGGTTTTCGTTCTTGCCGCGGGGGGAGCCCCCGAGCATCTTTTTTCAGATGATCTGCTGATTTTTTTTTGTTTTGTTCCTCAGGGAAGCCCCCGAGCATCTGTCGGATGATCTGCTGATCATGCTATTTTTTGCATGTAGCTCGGGGGGAGCCCCTGAGCGTTTTCATACACGTGATTTGCTTTGCTCATTTTCTTGGGCGTAGCCCCTGAGCCTTTTTCCTGACAAGTTGCGTTTTTTCGCAGCCTTTTGTGCAAGGCGCCAACCAGTTGGTGCAGCAGCACCTGGTGTTGGAGGCCAGCTTCAAGCGGCTTCAGGGTACATTCATGAATTGGTCTTTTTCGTCTTCTGCTGCTTCCTTTTCCTTCGATCTGATGAGTGTTCTGTTGCTTGCAGATGACAACAATACCACCCTTCGCGAGCTTGATGCTCTCAAAAAGAGCCTTGGGCGAGAGAAGAAGAAAGCCGAGGACGCCTTTGGTGCGAAGGAGCGCCTCGAGCGGGAGCTAGCCGACGCAGCTGCGGCCAAGGAGCGCCTACAGCAGGAGGCTACGGACCGCAAGCAGCAACTCGCCGCCGCAGCGGCCTCGCACGAGAAGGAGGTAGCTGACAAGCTAATGGTTGCTGCCAAGGCTATTTCGGGTGAGTGGTTTCGCCTGTTCTTTTTCGGCTTCCTTGTCTTTATTTTTGTACTTGGTTTTCACATCGCTTCTTCCGTTTGTTTAGATGCCGCAAGCATCGAGTTTGACCGCGGTGCTCTAGAACACGGAAGTGCTCTGGATGATGCCACTGCGGCGGTCGAAGACCGCTGTAGTACCATGGTCGGCTCGCTCGCCAAGGCCAAGGAGGTTCTTGGGAGCTTCTATAAGGAGCTCGTCCCCAAGGGCGTCGCCCTCGAGGATGTCGACTTGTTGGCGGATGCACTGTCAGCCGAAGCGCCTGCGGCGTACAAGCGCAAGCAAAAAGGCATCGGTGCATCCGTGGGGCTGGCGATGGCCCTGGCGTCTGGAGCGGAGCTGGATCTTCATCAGTTCACCTCCCAGATGCCGACAGATGCTGACGGATCCGAGGTAGCCTTTGCCCTCTACGCTGCCCGTTGTAAACGTTATGGGCCGAAGTTGATTGACTTGCTGGCAGAGTACGCGGCGAGGCAGCAGGGGGAGGCCAAGAGCAGGCAGTTCGGCTCCGAGGCTACTTAGGATGCAGCTTCTTAGGCCTTGTAGTTGTAGGATAGCTTTTGTTTCTTTTGGTCTGATGTATCCATGAACACTCCTTGTGCCACGCAGTGGCTTTTGCTGTATATAATGAGTCTCCAAGCTTTTTTCTTATTCGTGCATTTGTTCATATTCTTACCTTCTTTTCCTCTAGGGACCTTTGGGTGATGATCCCGTTAGCACTTCGCTCGCGTCGCAGCTACGGCCATCCTTGGATGGTGCATCGCAGCTTGTGTTTCTTCGTGATCGCATCCGTAGTCTTGAGAAAGAATTGCTTGGAGTGCGTGGCCACGCCGATGTTTGGAAGTCGAAGGCGGAGCGGGGTGCTGCCAGAGAGGAGTATTTGATGGGGGAGTTGCGTCGTCTGGCTGAACAACTTAAATGTGAGTTTTCGAGCTGCTACTCAATTTTTGGATGCGCCTACTGGCTTGTCATCTTACTTTGCAGGTGTTGCAGGTGCTAACCTTGTTCCTAAGGAGGAAAAGGAGCGTGTTGTTGTTCGGATCAACTGCCTGACCCAGCAGTACATAGAGGCCGGCGGTTTTTCTGGATGGACCGCGATCGTGCCATGGTCCTGGTGACTGTGCAGGATCGTGTTCACCAGGTGTCACGGGTGCTGCGGCAAGCGAAGGCTTCTTTGGCGTCCATTCTGCACGTGATGTTTCCCTTGGATGAGGCGTCATCGACTCTCTGGGGCCTGTTGGCGAAGTTTCGAGATGTGCATCATGTTAGGGAGCTGGTGCGGCATCAGCTGGTTGCGGGGGTGAAGGCCGCGCTTTCCCTTGTGCGGCTACATCGTCCTGATGTGGATCTTGATGCTGTGGCAGCTGGGCCGCCTCTTCGTCCGGATGGTGGTGTGTGGGATATGCGTCCACATTATGCGTATGTAAGGCAGTATGCCGAACAAATTGTAGATCTCGTTGAGCAGCGTGCGCAGGTGATTCTTCAGAATAGGTAGGACCTGTAAAAAGATAGATGTAAAATTTGTATTTATTCGACTGGGCGTGTTATGCCCTTTGCTATAAAGGTTTGTTGTTGTTAGCATGTGGTGCTTTGTTTGTATGCGTGCCCTTTTCGTTAGCCTGATGTGGTCAGCTACTCAGGTGTACATGCATTATCCTCAGTCGACGAAGTCGTGAGGTGAGGGGTGCCCCCGAGTGTGTTGTAACATGAGGAAAATGCGAATAATAGACAAAAAAATTGGGGTGAGACACTTAGCTTTATTCATATCGTAAGGAGGAGGTACATTGTTCGGCTGAGTAGCCTTGGCTGAATAGCCTTATTGAAAGTAAAAGGAGGGGGAGGTAGCTAGGGGTAGAAGCGTCGCAGTTGTGCGATGTTCCATGGGTTGGAGTATTTGACTCCAGACTCCACGTGCTTGAGGCGATAGGCGCCACCTGGGATGACTTTAGTGACGATGTAGGGTCCTTCCCAGGGCGACTCGAGCTTCTTCGGTCGCTCTTGCTTGAGTCGCAAGACTAGGTCTCCTTCGACGAAGGAACTTGGGCGTAGCCGATGGCTGTGGTGGCTGCAGAGGCTCTGTTGATAGACCGCTGATCGAGCCGCGGAGATGTCGCGTGCCTCGTCGAGTGTGTCGACGGCATCTTCGAGTGCGGCCGTTGATTCGGCTTTATTGTAGGCGATGACTCGTGGGGCCTTGTGGCGTACCTCTGTAGGCAGCACGGCTTCGGCTTCGTGCACCATGAAGAAGGGCGTGTAGCCAGTTGAGCTGTTTGGCATAGTGCGTAAGCTCCAGAGGACGGAGGGCAGCTCTTGCGTCCAGGCTCCTGCGAGTCGCTAGAGTGGGCTCATCAGGCGCTTCTTGATGCCGCCACCGACGAGGCCATTGGCCTTTTTGACCTTCCCGTTTGTTTGTGGGTGCGCCATGGAGGCGTATGTGATGTTGATTCCAAGGTCTTCGCAGAAGTCCTGGAATTCCATGGAGATGAAGTTCGACCAATTGTCGGTGATGATGTTGTGCGGCTCGCCGAACCAATAAATAATGGATTCAAAGAACTTGACGGTCGTTTTGCCCTTTTGGTTAGTAAGAGGCATGGCCTCGATCCACTTGGTGAATTTGTCGACTGCGACCAGGAGGTAGACGTGGCCTACTTTCGAGGACTTGGGCAGTTTTCCGATCATGTCGAGGCCCCATTGGGCGAAGGGACAGGCCAGGGGTATGGGCCTGAGCTCCGATCCTGGTGCATGCGGTTTATCTGCGAACCTCTGGCATCCGTTGCACCTTCGGACGATGTCCTTGGCATCGTTCATGGCTGTTGGCCAGTAGAACCCAGCTCGTAGAGCTTTGACGACAAGGGTGCGGCTGCTCGCGTGATGGCCGCAGATGCCCTCGTGGATGTCTTGGAGGATGGTTTTGCCATCACCGATGGTGACGCACCTTTGGAGTACACCCGAAATGCTGCGCTTGAAAAACTCGTCATTGATGATGGTGAAGGCCTTGGACCGGCGAGATATGTGTCGGGCATCTGTCGGGCTGTCAGGCAGCTCCCCGTTTATCAGATATCGGAGGTATGGTTGTGTCCATGTTTCTTCCACTGCCATGACCTGCATCAGGCTGACCACTGCGACCTCTATGTAGAGTTTTTTTTGGTCCTTCCTGTCCTTCGGGTAGTGCATCCCCCGAGTGTTCTGCCTCTTCGGGTGATCCCTTGGGGAATTTCCTTTTGATGGATGGCATGCAGATCTGTTTGTTTGACACGAGAAAAAACGTTCTGGAAAAGTCGAACGTAGGCTACTCAAGGGGAGAAGGATGGTAGCGTGTTTTTCTAATGCGTCGGGGTAAAGAAAATAAGTGCGGGCGTGCCAGTGTACCGTAGTACACAAGAAAAAGGTAGGGAAGATGCATTTCATTAATCTCTCATGGAGAAACAAATTACAAATCCCTAATACAGTGCGCTCCGTGGCCTGCTTGCGCGGCCAACCTGACTAGGGCGATTGCGATCTCATGGTTCCCGGGGCCTCGGAAGGCACCCGGTTAATTACTCCCGCGGGTTATGCCGCGAGACACCTCTGATTAAGCCGTGTGGTCGTCTTCGTCGTCTTCGCTTCGCGTTCTCCATGCATGATGTGGCGGTGGTGTGTGTGTGGGCGGCAGAGCCCGTGTCCTCGTCGGTACACGCGCCGCGAGTAGCGTGGCCTTTGCTCCGGCCACGCCCGCCGCCGTGGCTCGTCTTGCCGGACGGCATCGGTGTAGTTGGAGTTGGAGTAGCATGGGTCCGCTCAGCTGGGACTTCTCGACGACCAGCAGCCTCGTCGGGGTGCGCAAGGGGTATGCCTCGCAGGAGTAAGTGTTGGCGGAGATCGGCATCAGTGCAAAACCGACGTGCACCACAAGTGGTGTAGCTAGCGTGGTCGACACCTCGTCTCGGTCCGACGCCGAGTTCACGGTTGTCGTCCTAGACAAGAGTGTCGTCTCACGGGCTCGTGAAGATGGATGTGGGGTATGCCGCCGGATTGCAAGTCGGCGGCGCTTTCGCCTATGCCCGCCGGCTTCACGGAGATGGAGCTAGCACCGGGCTGTCCGATAGACACCCCGACGCCATCGCCTATGGCTTGCAGAGGTGGAGATGGCGATGGCTTGCATACTAGCAGCCCCGCCATCACTCGTCTTCGTCACGCCTCACCGGAGTGAAGAAGGCGCCGGGCTCGATGGGAG
Organism: Avena longiglumis; assembly: GCA_030063025.1. Classification (NCBI taxonomy): domain Eukaryota; kingdom Viridiplantae; phylum Streptophyta; class Magnoliopsida; order Poales; family Poaceae; genus Avena; species Avena longiglumis. The sequence continues at coordinate 477,128,504 of CP125977.1, forward strand.
GAGAGATGGTGCCGGGCTTCGCGCCGGCAGCCGCGCGCCGTCGGGGCCGTCGTCTTGTTGGCGTCCGTAGGAGGTGAATAAAGGTTGGGCTGCACGCCGGCAGCCCCTTCGCCATCTTAGGCAGCATGGCTCGTTGAGATGGACGTGGCACCGAATGCATGCCGGCTGCCTTCTCGTCTCGTCTTCGGCGCCGCCGTAGTCGCAAGGTTCGATGGGGGAAGAGGGCAAGGTTCGATGTCGTCGTCTTGGGCAACGTAGTGTGCGTAGATGGAAGTGGCGCTGGGCTGGACTTCGGAAGCCTCACCACCGTCACCTTCGGAGTGGATCGTAGATATGAAGAGGGCACGCGACAGGCTGCCCACCGGCGGCCCTGTCCATCGTGTGTCTCTTCCCGCCACAGTGAGCGGAACCTTCTCCTGCGAAACGCATGTGTGCATGCATGCTAGAGAGAGAGAGAGAGAGAGAGAGTCAATCCATATGCTCACCGTCAGAAATCATCGGCTTCACCTCCATATGGCTTCACTAATCAGTGCGTGTGTGTGTGTATGGTGCTTTTGACTGGGATGCTAGCTCGTGTGTGGAAATTTGCAGATGGGACTTTGGTTATGGGATCCTACGTGCGTGTGGTTTCGGGATGGGTGTGTGATCTCGCGTCGTCCGGCCGGACGCCTACGCCTCCGAGGAAAGAGTATGAGCTGTGTGTGAGTTTTTGATTGATGCGGTGTTTTTCAGGTGTGAGCCTCCGCCGGGATGGAGAGCTGGGTGCCCTTTTATAAGCACGGAGCGACGCCGTGGATGAGGATGGACTGCCGATTATCCGGAGTTCGTTTCACCAATGCAGATGTTTATCTATCACCGGCATGCGCTGAGTCCTCGGTAGAATTGCGGCCGTTCGAGCTTTCTTCGGTTTGATCCTTATCGCTTCGATGGACCGGTATCAGCTAGCCAAATATATCCGGTTTAGTTGGGGCCAATCGATGGAGCAGAGCGACCGGCGTTATGTGCATACGTGACACGCTTCAGTTGTGAATCTGTCGGGACGTACACCTTGGTACTTTAACCCTGTACGCGTATTCCTGTAAAATACACTAATAATTAGTTAAGTTAATTAGTTGCCTTCATTTGGTGTTGTTTAGGCATTCGTGCATGGCTGTATCTGCCGGCGGTGAGCATGGCTCATGCACGTTGAATTGATCATTAGACCCATGCATGCATCATGTACACGGCCAGCTGCTCATAGAATACTTGTTTGATTAAGATCTTCCCGCACCTTACAGCTATCGACCGTGCCCACCTGCTCTATAACTTTGTACAAAAATCCATTGAACAAATGCCCTCCGCCAAGTGGAGTTCGAGCGCAAAGCGAATCAGACTTGACTTGGCGAGAAACCAATTCGGTGCAACTATTTCATTGTAGCCTTGTTCACTGTGTAGAAGCGGTGTGGGTAGATCTTCCCATGTTCATAATAGCTTAGAGAAATTTGTTGGGCCATGCACGGCGGTGGCGCCAACCAGCAAAACATTCACAATTCACCTCCATTGCACAGCGAAATACCATGCCGTGTCTTGGAGAAAATTTATCAAACTAGTCGCGACCGCATAGCTATAGCAGTGCCAGCCGACTAGATCGAAGGGTTTCACAGATTCGTGCTGGCCGCACTGGTGCACTGCACTGCTCCCGTATCTTCATGTGTCTGTGTATCTAAGACGCCGGAAAGACATCAGCATCGACACCACCCCGATGTTGCCACGGTAGGCTGGTGGAGACACTTGAAGTTGAAGGCGCTTGGAGTATCATGGTACGCCCCATCACTATTCAGCTTGTAAAAGCATATGGCCAAGTATTTGCTCGAGGAATAAGACCTGCAAGAGTTAGAAAACACGAAATCGAGAGGAAAAAAACATGGTTTGGTTTTGATTTTTTTTAAATGTTGGCTTTCCCATTATACACTAGCTATATGTGTGATATTGGAAAAGACCGCCGAAGGACCTGTCTTCGAGAATCGTCGCAAGACCATGACGATTACAACTTCGTCCTTCCGTGTACGTGTGTGGAGACGCCGTCCTCGGAGATGCTTCCAAGAGGCAGTAGAGAATCATACTCTAGCCCATCCTGGTACCGAGGAGCTCCACGGCTCAGCCATGCCCCCTGCACGATACCCCGCGAGCCCAGAGACTTGGGCATGGTAAAACGAGGGAGTAAGGCTTTGGGACAAAAGCTCTGAAACTTCCGCGCCTTATTGAGGGGTGGTGAACAGCTACCTTCCGCCTTCCCTCGAATGGTTCCCTTATGCTTGGGACGGTTTAGACTTGTGTCTTGCAGTTTATGTATTTTTGCCCTCCTATGGGGACGGCTTGCGAGGTCCACTTGGGTGACCATGAGCTTCATGAGATTGCTTGCACTCTTGGAGATACTTTTTTTTGTTTTTGGCTTGAACTTCTGAGATTCTCTTCTTCTTTCTTCGCTCGGGGAGCCATCTTGGGAATTTGGAAGGCACCGTTCACCTTGGTGGACTAAGGGACCCTCTGGCACTTTATCCGAGCTTTTGTGGCACACCCTGTGGTTGTCACGCAGCTACACCGAGTCGCAGCCTTTTCATGATCTTTTCCTATGGTCTTCCCTGTGGTGTGAGCCTCTGAACGCGAGGCACGCCGGGAGCATGAGGGCGTGGAGTCTCGGTACGCTGAAGTGCCCAAGTGATCTTCTCCACTGCCTCTGGAAGCATGCACTTGGTACGTGTCGTGCTTTGTGGGTGTAGGTGCCGCTCCACTTGCAACTTGGCACCTCGTGCCCCCCTTCGACAGGTCCTAAGGCAGCCAGATCTTCAATCACCAGCACAGTATGATTAGGGAAAGCCAGTTTTTTTTGTTATTGGGGGAAAACAGACGATCCACACTATGCAAAGGAGAATGCATCATGGACTTGAGCCGCCTGAAGGACTCCCCATAGAAAAACAAAAGAAAAAAAAGGAAAAGGCAAATATTTAGCAAAAATATTTTTTAAGAAACCTTCCGTTGATTGGAGGCATGGGCCGGGCTCCTTGAGGATCGACCAGCTGGTATGCACCCCCGTCGTAGGCTTGCTCGATGGCGTAGGGTCCTTCCCACTTTGGCTCGAACTTCCCATTCGTCTTGTGCGTGACGACAATGGGGCGCCTGAGGACAAACACTAGCTCGCCCTTCCGAAAGACGCGTTGCCGCACGAGCTTGCCTTAAGATCTCACCATGTTTTGACGGTAAAGCTTCAAGTTCTGCAGGGCTTGGAGACGCTCCTCCTCCAGGGCGTCAAGCTCCTGGAATCGCAGTTGTACCTGTTCATCTTTGGTGAGTTCATCTTGAATGGCGACACGAAGAGAGGGTAGCTGGACCTCCAATGGAAGTACCGCCTCACTCCCATAGACAAGGGAATAGGGTGTAGACTGAGTTGGGGTACGGAATGTAACGCGGTACGCCCATAGAGACTCGAAGAGACGGTCGGGCCAGTCCCTTCTATGTCTTGTCACCGTCTTCTTGAGTATCTTGCGGAGCGTCTTGTTGAAGGCCTCGATTGCTCCATTGGCTTGAGGGTAGTATCCGGTGGAGTAGTTCCACTTGATCTTGTACTTCGCCATGAACCTGTACATCTTGTTGGATTTGAATGCCTTGTCGTTGTCGGAGGTGATACGGTGTGGTATCCCAAAGCGATGTATGATATTTCGCTCTAGGAAGTTGATGACGTTGTCGCTCTTCACCTCCCGCGGCGGGACAGCTTCCGCCCACTTGGAGAAGTAGTCCATCGCTGCAAGGATGAAACGATGGCCCCTGGAAGATGGTGGATCGATGGGTCCGATGACGTCAATCCCCCAGGCATCGAATGGCCATGAGGGAATGGTGGGTGTAGAGGAACTGGCGGCTGATGCTTGAAGTCGCCATGGATTTGGCAACCATGGCATGACCAGCTACACCGAGGCAGTCCTTCATGATGCCGGGCCAATAGTACCCAGCCAGGCGTATGGCATGGTACATCTTGGCTCCACCTTGGTGTCCACCGCAGACCCCGTGGTGCACCTCTTGCAAGATCTTTTTGGCTTCATCTTGGTTGACGCACCGAAGCAGAATCTCTTGCCCGTGAGACCGTCTATACAAGACGCCGGCCTTATACACATAGGAGGGAAGTCGCCGTTGGAGTTGGCGCCGAGTTGGGTCGCCGGGAGGCCGCCGTGCTTGAAGTAGTTGAGGAAGGGTTGTAGCCACTCGTCCTCCTCCACGACGTTCGTCATGATGGTATTGACTTCTTCTTCCTCCGGGATGAGTTCTAGGACAACGGGAAGAAGCCACATTTCATCCACCGTCACTTGCGTGGATTTATCACCTGGGAGCACCAGTGCCGACGCCAGTTTTGCCAAGGCATCGGCAGGTGCATTCCTGCTTCGCGGGACATGGAGAACTTCAACATGTTGGAATTTCTCCATAAGCTTCCGGGCCGCACCGTAGTATGGCACCAGTTCCGCTTATGCATCGTAGATGTGGTTGACTTGCCGAACGATGAGCTGGGAATCTCCATAGGCCCGTAAAGAACGGACCTCCATGGAGAGTGCTAGGAGGAGGCCAAAGATGAGTGCTTCGTACTCCACCTCGTTGTTGGAGCATTCTTCCTTGAGGAGGGAGAATGAGTGATACATCACCCCTCCTTGTGGAGTCTTGAACACCAATCCTGCTCGCTCTCCGCTTGGGTGTGCCATCGTGGTCGGCGTGCGGCGCGAGGCACCATCAAGTAGATCTCACATGGAGCCTCGACCTCGTGGTGAAAACCTCCTCGTCGGGAGGTTGGTAATGAGCGGAGAGTCGTCGGGACGGATGCGCCAAGGAACTCCGCCAAGGCTTGGCCCTTGATCGCTTCGAGACACAAAGGTGATGTCGAACTCCATCATGAGCAATGCCCATTTTCCGAGTCGCCCCATTAGTGCGGGCTGACTTAGCACGCATTATGGGATCCGCTAGCAACGAGCTGGATTTTGAGTGCTAGCATGTAGTGCCTCAACTTCTTCAATGCGAATATAAGCGCCAAGCATAACTTATCTATTGAGAGTAGCTCAGCGCCCACCATGGTGCGGCTCGGGTAGTAGCAAGCCACCTCCTTCCCTTCCTCATTGTCTTTGAGCGAGAAGAGCACCTATTGAAGTAGGTGTCTGCAATGTATAGAATAAGAGGGCGCTTTTACGTGAGCTGCCAAACAGGTGGGTTAAGTAAGTACTTCTTGATGTCGTCGAATCCTCTTTGACACCCTTCATCCCATACGAACGGAGCTCCTTTCTTCATGAGACTTGAGAAGGGTTGGATGCGTCCCGAGAGGTTGGAGATGAAGCGACGGATGTACGCCAACTTCCCTTGTAAACCTCTCAATTCCTTGAGATTACAAGGTGGTGGCATGTTGAGGATGGCCTTGATCTTCTTCGGTTCGATCTCTATGCCTCGATGATGGACAACGAAGCCCAGGAAGAGGCCTGATTGAACGGCGAAGGCACATTTCAACGGGTTCATCTTGAGCTGGTGTCGGCGTAGGCGCTCAAAGATGACCCGGAGGTCCTCTTGATGATCCCGGCGGTCCCTGGTCTTCACCACCATGTCATCTACGTAGCACTCCACCGAATGGTGGATCAGGTCGCCGAGGATGTATGTCATGGCCCGCTGGTACGTCGCACCAGCATTCTTCAAACCGAATGGCATGACGGTGTAGTAGAAGTTTCCCTTCGGGGTCCTGAACGCGGTGTTGATGGCGTCGTCCGGATCCATCTTGATTTGGTTGTAGCCTGATGAACCATCCATGAAGGATAGCGCACCATGGCCCGTGGTGGAGTCGATGACCATTTCCGTGATTAGCAGGGGAAAGTCATCTTTGGGGCATGCTCGATTTAGGTCACGGAAGTCTTGGCACACCCGTACCTGGCCATTCTTCTTCTCCACGAGGACGATGTTGGCAAGCCACTCGGTGTATTTCGCCTCTTTGATGAAATCTGCAATGATTAAATCGACCTCGGCGATGACTTGGTCTTGAAACTTCGGACGCAAGCGCCGCGGAGGCTGCTTGACGGGGCGGTGTTGCGGGTCAATCGCCAGCTTGTGTGTAGCGACACGAGGGTCGAGCCCCGGCATCTCTTTGTAGCTCCAAGCGAAGCAATCTCGATACTCCATCAAGAAGCGTCAATAGCTTTCCCGTTCCTCTTCCGCCGCCGCGTACCGACGAAAGTGGGACGTGGATCGTCCTCGGTTCCGAGGTTGACTTCGACAAGTTCATCGATGGTGGGCTGACCACCGTCTTCCATCTCCTGTGGAGCCAGCGTGGGTTCGACCTCTTCTTCTTCCTTGACCGGCGCGTCGTCGATGGAGTTTTGGCGGTGAAGGCCATGACGTGACAGTTCCATGTCGTCTCGTGAAGAGACGGACGTAGCATGGCACGTGACTTGTGTGATGCCACTGAGTCCTCCTTCTTCTTCATCGTCGTGGCCACCCGGGTGGGTGTACCCAAGCCCGAACTTGGTACGAGTCTTGCCCTTCTGCTTGATGAGGTCGTCGGCTTGCCTCCACCATGCCTCACAAACCGCGGGTGGCGGCGGTATTCTACTGTTTTATCGAAGCGTGAACCCCGCCTTCTCCAGCAAGCGAGCCATCTTGGGCTCAGCCTTCATTGTGGATAGTGCTTCTTCTGTATCACCGCGAGGTTGGGGAAGCTCAAATATGGAGTCACCATGTTGTACCTGTGGAACTTTATAGAAAATGGTTTGGGTTCCAGACCCAGATGAACTTGGGATAGCCCAAACCTCCAATGGAGAAGCCATGGATATGTAGAGGGATGGGGGCTGCATGACATGAGCTCCCGCGTAGATTCCTCTATCTCCTTTATTCTCCTCCTAACCACCCCCGGCTGAGTGGGTGCACCTTCCTCTTTTGGAGTGTTGCGCACCCGCAGTGTGATCGTAGGGGGCGCATCACTGCTGCCGATCAATGCCTTCGGTCCTTCCTGGGAACCTGCAGAGCCGCCAAGTGTTAAACAACTAGGCTCTTGGTGCGCCGAAGTCGATGAAGATGTAGGAGCCTCTTGTAGAGGCGTCATTGCCGACCTCAACGTGATTGGTGTGGGCTTCTGGTACCTTGCCTTCAATAGAAACGGGGCTACCGGGGCAGGCGTAGAAGAGCTTGCCCCCAGCAAGATCAGGGTAGAGCTCCCCATCCCGTCCTGGGGGAAGGGCTTGTAGTCGTGTTGCACAGTCGAGGAAGATCGTCTACGCCCAGGGTTCCTTCGGCTGCGAGAGGAGGAACCCCGTGCGTCCGCGGGAGAGCATGGTATGATGATCCGTCATGCTTCGGCGACTGGCGCAACACCCGGTTTGATTAAGACATCAACCACTGGTGTTGTCCGCCCGACATGTTGGTCGCTGTCTTCGACGGGGAAGTAGTACTTCGCATCTGCATGATGCGACTCTTGCACGGTGTAGGGGTTGGTGTTGCCGATGATGCGTTGTTGTGTGTCGTTGCCGTCGAGGAACTTTAGGCATTGGTGAAGGGTAGAAGGCACCACGCGATACTTGTGGATCCAAGGCGTCCCTAAGAGAGCCGAGTAGGAGGTGTTCGCTTCGATGACGAAGAACCGCACCTTGAAGCTGAATGTAGACATCTGGATCTTCACCGTGATGGCCCCCAGTGTTGGCTTCCCTTGGTTGTCTAAGCCGCATATCATCACGTCGGTGGACTCCAGGTCGTCCACCGTGAAACCTGCCCGTTTCAAACTCCGGACGGGCAGTATGTTCACGGCATACCCTGGGTCGATGAGGATCCGATGAAGATGCGCGGCCCCGATGTTTCCCTCCACGTAAAGTGGGCGGTTATGGGCACCATCTTCTATGAGATTGTCCTCTTCGTCGAACGTGATCTCATTCACGAACAAGGGATTGGCAAAGAGACGATGCTTTGCCATGCACACTTCATAGATCTCCGGAGCCTGGAGCGCCTTGATGAGGGATTCACGCAGGTTTGGCACCAGCATGAGCGCATCGTGCACACTCAGGAGCGCTGGAATTCGCTTGAGGTGGGCGATGATGTTGTAGTCGATGTCCTGTGGTTTCGCCTTCCCACCATCATGCGCTTCTAGTGCCTCTTCATGCAGTGTTGCCTCGTTCTGGGCCACCGGCTTGTCCACTCTTGTTTGCTTGGCCTTCAGGGGGTCGGGTAAGACCTTTCCGCCACGCAGTTTCATGTTCACCTCTTCCACCTGCGGGTTCTTTGTGGCCCCTTCGGCGTGGAACGCCTCGTGCTCTTCAGGAGTGAACATGTCGTCCGACTCGGAGCTGGGCACGTCCTTGTAGTTGAGGATGACGTTGCAACTCGCCATGTTTAATGCTTGAGAGGAGCGAGCCTCATCTTGTACTCCTTCGACACCCTCCATTGGCCCTTGGTCCCAACCATGGGGTAGGAACTGCGCCAAAGTGCGTAGTCCCCGCCTTGGTCGGGGGAATGACTCATCTCCCTCGGACTTGGGGACGAACCTCGGTGGGGGACGGTGTTGACTTGGATCAACTCGCCTTAGAATTGTTGGGGGAGCGCGTGTTGATGATGTCGGACGAGGAGGTCGAGTTGGAAGGTCCCTCGGGTATGGCTTCCGACGGACCGTGCTCCAAGGCTTCTCCATGGACGTGGTTGGTGTAGAATCCTGTTGAAGGAGAGGTGTTGATGCTGTCGCCAGGACGAGGTTGGATAGTTGGCCCTCACTTGTGAGAGGGGCGCCCATCCATCTTCATATTCATCGCCTTGCCTTGATGAAGAGGGCACAACTACGCTCACCATGTTCACAGCTTGGTAATCTGGATTGATAGCTTTCGGGTCCAAGTTGATCCTCTTTTCATTGACGGCTCTCTGGAGCCATTCCTTGAAGGCGACGCAGTCCTCGATGACGTGTGCCACGTACCTATGATATGGGCAAAACAAAGCATTATCTGTCATCCCCAGTTGATCGGGTCTTGAGCTCGGAAGGATCAAAGCTCGATGTTCCATCAACTGGTTGAACATGTCCTTCATCAGCTCTCTGCGGAAGATGTATTGCTTCTTGAGGAGCTCTTGCATCATGGGTCGTTGCCTTACTCCAGCTTGCTCGCCTCTTGCGCCCAAGATTGGCACATTGCCTTGGGGCGTGGAGGAGAAGACCCTGGTGGCGTTTGCCTCCGCCGGTGCCTTCATCTTGGCCCCGTTATTGGTTGGCTTGGATGTTGATGCGAAGCGCTTGGACGGGTCGAATGTAGTGGCGTTCTTGTAGAGCTCCATGATCTGCGGTGATTTCTCGAACTCTAGCTTCGTTGCTGCCACCGCCGTGCTAAGAGCACTGAAGGTCCTAGGCTCGCGCTGAGAGACCTCGAGTGACCAATGTTGTTGCATCCCGTGGACACACATCTCGATGGCGTCCTCAAGGTGCATCTCCCGGGCGAGCCGCACATAGCTGTTGCGGAAGCGAATGACGTACTCGTCGATGGACTCATCTCGTCGTTGACGAACTTGTGCAAGATCGACGACAGAGAAGTCCTTCTTCATGGCGACGAAGTGCTTCTTGAAGACCTCCTTCATGCCTGACCAACTTTCGATGGATCCAACCGCCAGGCGGCTGTACCAGTGGAAGGCAGGGCCGGTTAACGACCCTAAAAATTGTCGAAGGAGAAGTGACGCGTTGTTTGCAGTGTCCCCGCACGCCGCCTCGAAGTACGCCAAGTGCTCCCTTGCATCACCCGTCCCGTCGAATTGACGAAACTTTGGTGGGTGCCACCCTGCAGGGAATGACACCAGGTCGTGCCATGATTCATAGGGCTTCTCCAGCTCGCTCCCCGTGGTGCGAGGAGCGTTATCGACCTTTAATTGCTCGAATATTTTGTCCACCATGTCTTTAAGCATGTCGTGGTAGCCTTTCAGCATGCTTTGTTGTGGCGTTGTGTCGGCTGGACCAGAGGGTATAGCCCACCGGCGAGCATGTGTGCTTGTTTCTTCGTGTTGGCGCTCATGATGGGGTGGCGCACTTGTTAGAGCGCCCGCCTGCAACTCCTCCACTTGTGGGTCTACCACTCCTCGTGGTACGCTTTGTGGCGGGACACCGTTGTTGTTGTTGCTGTTGTTCATCATGAGCTCGATGAACTGGTCGAGTTTTGATGTCAATTGATCAATCTTCTGGCGCTGCTCCTTCATCTCTTCTTCCAGTGCAGCTTCTCTCCCCGCCGCACTAGCTCACTTGCGGATGCAGAGCCGTCGTTCTTTCCACCGTCTACCGCCATGTGGGCTGGTGCGGTATGGAGATCTTCAAGGCCATCTTCACAGTCCGATAGGACCAAAGGGGCGAGCTCGTGGTATGGAGGGGAGTTTGTAAGTTTCTCCAACAAAGAGGTGGAAGAAGAGTCGGAGAAGCTCTCTTCATCGTCGGTGTAGTCGTCAATCCCTTCCTCTCTGGTTGATCTGTCCGTCACACTCCAAAGTGCGACAGACCTTAGCCGTGTCTTGGATCCAGGTCGACTTGCAACCTGCAACAACTTGTCGGGATCTCGTGGGAGTCTTGAGGTGATGTCGTTGTAGAGTCGCGGCGAAATGTTTGGGTGATATCCCGAGTCTCCATCAGAAAGTGAGCCTTTCCCTGCCATGATGGGAAGGCATGGGGCAGTGGATCTTGCTCCCTCTTCCCTTGTAGAAGCGTTCGCATTGGCCTCCGCGTCAGTGCCCTTGAACCATGAACGTACATGGCCAAGGCATGGCAAGAAAGCCTTCTTGAAGTCCACTTTGGGGTTTGGCACGATCTCCTCATCCGAGGGATAGCCAAACTCGTGGGTGACTTGAGGAGGTTGCCAACCGTCGTTTGGCTCAAGCCTTGGGCGCACTGCAACAGTGCCGCACAAAGCAAGGTTCTTCTTTGTTGCCTCCTTTTCCTTTCCATCCCCCTGCTGAAGGGCATCATATCCGATCTGCTCGTCTCCTTGTGGAGAAGTAAGCGAAGGTTTTGTGGGAGGCATCTCGTCTTTTCCCGGGGCAACGGAGGTTGAAGCCCCAAGATCCGCCTCGGGATTGGAGGCAGTTGCGGCTGGAGTATCCTCGACGCCCTCCATTGGCGTGGCTGTCGGTGTTGGTGTCTTTTGCCTTCGAGGAGGCGAAGATGACGATGTGTCCATCGCCTGTTCATCGCCTTGTTGAGGATTTGCTGAAGGAAGCGGTGGTGGAACCGATTCGCCCTTTTGTTCGACACCCCCTAAGGGCATCTTGCGCGGTTTTGGAGCGAGGCGGCTGAGCAGGTAATTGTACCGCTCGTGCCGCTCCAGGTTTGGAGAGATGCGGAAGCCGATCCTGTCACTTTCTTGAATGACCCCACCATCGGGTCGTACCCGAACTTGGGTATGGCGGAGCACTAGGTCTTCGAGTTCTTTGTATAGAACTTGGCGATTCCTCCGGCGCCTCTCGCGCTTGCGTTGGTTCTCTGTGAGGACCTGCCGGGTTCTTGAGGGTGCTGGTGGAGTTGGTAGAAGAGGCGGTGCACCATGTGGTGTTGATGTGGTAGGCACGTCCCTTGCAGGGCGCACTTGAAGTCGCTCTCCACGCCTAGGTGGGGATGAAGGCCGTGGTGGAATTGCATCTCGTGGAGGATCCCTAGGTCTCCACTGTTGAGTGGGACAAGGGTCCCTCTCATCATCTTGATGTCGTGACCAACGGTTCCAACGTGGGGGCATGTTAGGATGTCCCCGGTGTGCATGTCTGATGGGTGAAGGTTGGCGTCGGGGCGCCAAGGTATGGCGCTCATGTTGAGGACGATGACTAGGGGCTTGGTGCCTAATCCTGCCCCCAGCTGGTGCTGATGAAGAACTTGGCGCTCCTTGCTCATGGAGCCGCCTCTGGATGCTATTCATTTGATCCTGCAAGCGGCGGAACTCCTGCCGTAGATCTTCTCCGCGTGGTGCAGGTACCTCGTTCCGAAGAACGGCGAACCTGTTGTCGTTGGGGATGGGGCGGCCATTGATCGCCGAAGTGTGGCAGCATGGTGCACACATGCTTCTTCGAGGATCTTCCCAGTTGATGGAGAGCGTTGGGCCCGGCAAGACGGACTCTTTTTGGGAGTATCGTTTCCAGAACTCCTTCATGATGGCTATTCTCACCACCAACTTGACCTCTGATGATTCGGTGCTCGTACATGTGAACACCTTGTCCACAAGGTCCCTTGCGCCGAGGGACCAATCTTCCGCAAGAACCGTGCTCTTGGTGATGCGGGAGCTTAATAGCTGGTGGAGTCGTTGTACCTTGCGGCACTTCCTCCTGTAGTTCCTTAACGGATGCGGGATTTCTGACAAACGGGCGTTTGCTAGTCTCCGCAGGTCAACGGAGGCGGCTTCCAAGCCTCCAAGGAGCTCCATTCTGGTGCGCCTAGGTGTTGGCGTCGGCAGCTCCGGGTGAAAAGGCGGGGTAGGGGCGCGAAGTGACACCGCTCCCGCCCGCTTGTCGGCGACGTTGGAAGAGAGGCGTTGGGGTGCCCCCACGTCCCCTTTGATGTCATGTGCTGTTGACTCCTTCAACAGGGCGCGCGCCTCGAGCATCAACTCGCGGCGCTCCTTCTTGGCCATGGCGGATGCCCGCCATTGCGCCTTCTTGGATCGCGCAGTTTGGAACTGCGCTGGCTCCTGGGCTTGGTGCATGAACATCTTGGTGCCGACCTAGACGACCACCATGGGCGGAAAGGATGATCCAAAGTGGATCACCCAGGGCTCCGTGTTGATGGCATGTGGGATTCCTCCTGCATGAAGATGACCTTTGATCAGCGGAGGTCCTCGCTGTTGGCTTGTCGTGCAGGATGTTGTGTAGGTTGGGTGAACGGGCGAAGACGATTCTGACGACCACAACGGAGCAAATATGGGAGGAGAACCATGTCCCACCGGGCGTGCCAATTTGTTTGACACGAGAAAAAACGTTCTGGAAAAGTCGAACGTAGGCTACTCAAGGGGAGAAGGATGGTAGCGTGTTTTTCTCATGCGTCGGGTAAAGAAAATAAGTGCGGGCGTGCCAGTGTACCGTAGTACACAAGAAAAAGGTAGGGAAGATGCATTTCATTAATCTCTCATGGATAAACAAAGTACAAATCCCTAATACAGTGTGCTCCGTGGCCTGCTTGCGCGGCCAACCTGACTAGGGCGATTGCGATCTCATGGTTCCCGGGGCCTCGGAAGGCACCCGGTTAATTACTCCCGCGGGTTACGCCGCGAGACACCTCCGATTAAGCCGTGTGGTCGTCTTCATCGTCTTCGCTTCGCGTTCTCCATGCATGATGTGGCGGTGGTGTGTGTGTGGGCGGCGGCAGAGCCCGTGTCCTCGTCGGTACACGCGCCGCGAGTAGCGTGGCCTTTGCTCCGGCCACGCCCGCCCTCGCCGTCGTGGCTCGTCGGTCTTGACGGCATCGGTGTAGTTGGAGTAGGAGTAGCATGGGTCCACTCAGCTGGGACTTCTCGACGACCAGCAGCCTCGTCGGGGTGCGCAAGGGGTATGCCTCACAGGAGTAAGTGTTGGAGGAGATCGGCATCAGTGCAAAACCGACGTGCGCCACAAGTGGTGTAGCTAGCGTGGTCGACACCTCGTCTCAGTCCGACGCCGAGTTCACGGCTGTCGTCCTAGACAAGAGCGTCGTCTCACGGGCTCGTGAAGATGGAGGTGGGGTATGCCGCCGGATTGAAAGTCGGCGGCGCTTTCGCCTATGCCCGCCGGCTTCACGGAGATGGAGCTAGCACCGGGCTGTCCGATAGACACCCCGACACCATCGCCTATGGCTTGCAGAGGTGGAGATGGCGATGGCTTGCATACTAGCAGCCCCGCCATCACTCGTCTTCGTCATGCCTCGCCGGAGTGAAGAAGGCGCCGGGCTCGATGGGAGGAGAGATGGTGTCGGGCTGCGCGCCGGCAGCCGCGCGCCGTCGGGGCCATCGTCTTGTTGGCGTCCGTAGGAGGTGAATAAAGGTTGGGCTGCACGCCGTCAGCCCCTTCACCGTCTTAGGCAGCATGGCTCGTTGAGATGGACGTGGCGCCGAATGCATGCCGGCTGCCTTCTCGTCTCGTCTTCGGCGCCGCCGTAGTCGCAAGGTTCGATGGGGGAAGAGATGGCGCCGCTACGGCCCGCCGGCAGTTGCGATGTTGCCGTCTTTGGTGCGCCACACCAGAGCGGAGATGGCGATGGCGCCAGGCTGCACGCCGGCAGCCTCACGTCCTCGAGGCCGTGCTCTTGGTGGCGAAAGAGATGGAGGTGGCGCCGGGCTGTACGCCGGCAGCCGCGCTGTCTAGGCCGTCCTCTTGGTGGCGTTGGAGATGGCGCCGGGTTGCACGCCGGCAGCCCCGTGCCCTCGGGCCGTCGCCTTGGTGGCGGCGGAGATGGAGATGGCGCCGGGCTGCACGACAGCAGCCGCGCCGTCTAGGTCGTCCTCTCGGTGGTGTTGGAGATGGCGTCGGGCTGCACGCCGGCAGCCGCGCGCCCTCGGGCCGTCATCTTGGTGGCGCCGTTCTGCACGCCGGCAGCCGCGTCGTCGAGGCCGTCCTCTCGGTGGTGTTGGAGATGGCGCCGGGCTACACGCCGGCAGCCGCGCGCCCTCGGGCCGTCATCTTGGTGGCGCCGGAGATGGCGCCGGGCTGCACGCCGGCAGCCGCGCCGTCGAGGCCGTCCTCTTGGTAGCGTTGGAGATGGCGCCGGGCTGCACGCCGGCGGCCGCGCCATCGAGGGCCGTCGTCTTGGTGGCGCCGGATGCACGCCGGCAGCTGCATGCCCTCGGGCCGCCGTCTTGGGGGCGTTGGAGTTGGCGCCGGGCTGCACGCCGGCAGCCGCGCGCTCGATGCCGTCGTCTTGGGCAACGTAGTGTGCGTAGATGGAAGTGGCGCCGGGCTGGACTCCGGCAGCCTCACCACCGTCACCTTCGGAGTGGCTCGTAGAGATGAAGAGGGCACGCGACAGGCTGCCCACCGGCGGCCCTGTCCATCGCGTGTCTCTTCCCGCCGCAGTGAGCGGAACCTTCTCCGGCGAAACGCATGTGTGCATGCATGCTAGAGAGAGAGAAATAGAAAGAGAGAGAGAGAGAGAGAGAGAGAGAGAGAGAGAGAGAGAGAGAGAGAGAGAGAGAGTCAATCCATATGCTCACCATCAGAAATCATCGGCTTCACCTCCATATGGCTTCACTGATCAGTGCGTGTGTGTGTATGGTGCTTTTGACTGGGATGCTAGCTCGTGTGTGGAAATTTGCAGATGGGATTTTGGTTATGGGATCCTACGTGCGTGTGGTTTCGGGATGGGTGTGTGATCTCGCGTCGTCCGGACGGACGTCTACGCCTCCAAGAAAAGAGTATGAGTTGTGTGTGAGTTTTTGATCGATGCGGTGTTTTTCAGGTGTGAGCCTCCGCCGGGATGGAGAGCTGGGTGCCCTTTTATAAGCAGGGAGCGACGCCGTGGATGAGGATGGACTGCCGATTATCCGGAGTTCGTTTCACCAATGCAGATGTTTATCTATCACCGGCATGCGCTGAGTCCTCGGTAGAATTGCGGCCGTTCGAGCTTTCTTCGGTTTGATCCTTATCGCTTCGATGGACCGGTATCAGATAGCCAAATATATCCGGTTTAGTTGGGGCCAATCGATGGAGCAGAGCGACCGGCGTTACGCGCATACGTGACACGCTTCAGTTGTGAATCTGCTGGACGTACACCTTGGTACTTTAACCCTGTATGCGTATTCCTTAAAATACACTAATAATTAGTTAAGTTAATTGGTTGCCTTCATTTGGTGTTGTTTAGGCGTTCGTGCATGGCTGTATCTGCCGGTGGTGAGCATGGCTCATGCACGTTGAATTGATCATTAGACCCATTGTAACACCCTCAGAATCGGCCCTATGCAAGTTTCAGCGATTCCCGCCAAACCCGCATAAAAACGATTCGAAGGTGCCCACCAGGCACTTTCGTGCGGGTGGAAAACGAAGTAATACCATTACACAATAGTTCACGATGGAACCCACAGAACATATATATATATACAACACGACTCCATGAGTCAAGAATACAGATATACAGTACAAAGATCCAAATCACCTTGAAAACGATAGAGCGTCCGACTACGGACAAGATGCAAATGGGGCTAAGAGCCCTGAAGAATAACCAATGGCGTCCATAACCCTGCCCAGGCCAAGCCGGAAGGGTAACCCTGCTAACGACGTCGATCTCAAAACCTGCTTAAACAAAAGGGGTGCCGACAAAGGGCAAAGGAAAAAGAGAGAGCGGTCAGTACTGAGGCCAGTACACGGCGAGGCTAGAATTCGGCGGTCCTCGCCTACATAGGTATGGTGGACTGAAGCGGCAGCGCAGCATGCACTAAACAACCTATAGAGACTCGAGATAACTGTCGGCTATCAGAGAGGGATAAGAAAGACCTATTCGGAACCATCCTGATACTACCACCAAACATACCCATCCTGGTGTTTCCCCCTCGAGACCAAACGAGGAAGTCAACCGAGGAACTCACGCAGTTGGCAGTTTTATTTATTCAGTTATCGTTGCAGCAATTACTAGTCAGGTATAGATATTCATCCTGATATAATAAGCAGTGGGCAATTTTAGTTAACCATTCCGTTGTAGTTGCGACACTTACTAGTCAAATACAATTAGCATGAGATATCCCCAAACCCAGCAGTTGTTGGTACTTTTATTTAGTCATTCCGTTGTAGTGAAGCTGATTACTAGTCATATCGGATACAAGTCAAATTATAGCAGTAAACTTTAGTTATAGTTGTCTATGATCGAGACCTGTGCTCCAAGTCGTCCATAACCGCGGACACGGCTTCGAAAAGATTTAACCGCAGGGTGCACCAAAGTTTCCACACGCACCTACACCCTTGTTGTCGATCGTAGGTACAAGATCACAAAACATACACCCAACGGTATGTCGACGGGGTTTCGGACGACGCTTCCTGCACTCCAAAGCAAGCACGAGGGGCCACCCCACTAAGCTACCCGCAACGAAGTCGGCCGGTCTCCGAGACGGACTTAGGGTTTGTGGAGACGGTTGTAAACGACTGGGAACCCGAAACTCTCGGGCTTGTCGATACAGCGAAAACGTGTCACGGACCTAAACAGTACAGGTGCTCCTCGCACAATCGTAAATAAAGCAGTAAAGCATGGCATAAGTACAGAATAGTAATAAAGCCCCAAACTAATTGTGGCCCCCGGTACAATACTTGGAATCAGGTACTAAATCGATGGGGGTGCCCATACACCCCACCTGTGGTTAGCGCGCTCGATCTCGGAACAGGTGTCAAGAACTCGGGGTCCTACGGGACACAAGTGGACGGTTAACAACCAAATAACATCTATTGCCCACCTGTGCCTCTGCATTTACCTACTTCAATTTTAGTTATTAAACAGAAATTAAAGTAAACGATAATTAAAGCCATGATCATCTCCAACCTTAAACATACAGCAATACTCCAACAATTGTGGTACTCGATGACACGCAATAACACTTGAGCAAGCGACTACGACGCGCAGGTCCAACTATCTACCAAACAACAGGTAATAGGATGTGTCCAAGGCAATATAGAGGCTGCACGGGATATCACGAGTACGAAAACTAGAGCATCGCAACACAGATAGCAATAGATCAACAGGAGGAAATAAAGACTATAAATGAAAAATAGGTAGAAAGGGAAGGGATTCTCGCCTGAAAACATTGCCGAAGGTTCATCCGAAGATCGGGTCGACACTCGCATCAACTCAAGGCCTTATCCGCGAAGAACCAAAACACTAGAAGAAACACCGGATGCTCTATTTAATACTATGACAGAAGATCGGGCATGATGCATGTATGATGTATGACATGGCAAGATGCGATGCAATTATACCATATTAAGCGGAACCGGGGTCCCGATAATTATTTACTAGGTTCATGTTGTTTAGATACCCCACAATTTAAATGTTGTCTTAACATGGCAAAATATATCACCGGTTCGATGCACAAATTTAAATGGGGCCAATATTAGACTAGATTTGTCCGCATATGGAGCCCATATTTAATTATGAGGTGAATCGGCATAATGCCCCCAACCCACCAAATATGTATGCAAGCGTGATCAATTATATGCAACAAGATATATCATTTATAAAAATAGGGCTTAGGGTCACACATCTGGGTTCGGAAGATCTTGGTTCCGGGGGTTCGGGGTTCGACGGGGTTCGTCGGGAAACGAGATTCGGACTCCGGGATTTAGGGTCTTCGGATCTGTGAAGGAGGTCATGGCGTTCCGGGAGGAGACCTTGGCGTGTCGAGGGTTCGGTCTTCAAATCCCGGGAAGGATGTCTTGCGGTTTCCCGTGAAGGCGATCTTGACGCTCGGTGCCCATGAAGTAGAACTTGTCGTTCCGACACCATTACATCCGATCTTCGGTTGGAGTCTTGTCGTCCGTCTTTTGTCGGTGGTGAACTTGACCGATGGTCTTCGGGTCCGGGAAGGAGTTCTCGGTGCTCCGTGTGGAAGGCATCGGGGTCTCCGGGTAGGAGAACATGGAGTTCCGAGGGGTTCGATCCCGTGAGGCAGATCTTGGGGTTCGGTCTTCAAACACCGGGATCGGTCTTCGGATCGGGCTGAACTTGGGATCCGTGTTAGAGGTCTTCGAATGCGTGTAGAAGTTCCTAGAGTGGCCATTCGTTCCTCACCAGTCATTGCCCGATTCTGGTACTTGTCTGCATGGAGACCTTAATCATCCGCACAAACATCACAACAGGAGCATCATCACTCGACGCATCCCCTAAACCACCAGGCGGCCCAACACTGACATCAACACACCACAGGTACAGCACCACGCTGCGAGATGGCAGGAGCAAGAGGTGCTGGGCAGAGGCGAGCTCGGAGAAGCGGCAGAGCACCCCCGGGGCGACCAGGGCACATGGGGGCTCGCTGTTGAGGCGAGCGGCGTCGCGTGCGCCTGGAGGAATGGCCGACGGCGGCCTGGAGCGAGGCGACGCAGAGGCACGGACACGGCCGGGGTTGATGGCGAGGAGGCGTGACAGAGCTCCGGGCAGCGGGGCGCTGGCTGGATGTGGGTGGAGGCGAGGAGGCCGGGGAAGACGGAGACCGCGCGGAGGACGGCCGATGGAGCGGGGCCGCACGGCGGAGGGCGAGGCGCCGGGAGGGGACCCCGTGGCGGCGGTGGTTGTAGGAGGCGAGGCTCGGGGCGGCGGCCGAAGCAGAGGAGAACGGCGGCGGCCGGAGAACAGGGGCGACGTCGACGAGCAAGACCCGAGCGGCGGCGGCCTACTGGTCGGTGGCGGTCAGAGCACGCAGGGAGGGGAGGGGCTATGGCGGAGGCGAGCGACACGGGGGGGCTCCTGGGTGGCGGCGCGCTCGAAGGTTGGAGGGGATGCGGCGGCGGGGAACGTGGGGAGAGAGAGAGGGATATCGCGGGGTGGGTGGAGGCGACCGAGTCGCGGGATGGGGCCCAGGATGCAGGCGGTTGGGCGAGGGGTCGGGGTGGGGGACGTGTGTTGCGTGTGTTTGGTGGGGAGTGGGTCAGGGGAGAGGAGCCGGGTCCAGGGGGTCCAGGGGGTGGCGGTGGCAGTGGGGATTAGGTAGGGTGGGGTTTGGTTGGGCTAGGGTTTCCACTGGTTGGGCCATTTGGGCCTGGCCAGTTTAGGTCTGGTTTTTAGGTTTATTATTTTTATAAAATATTATTTTTGTCTTGTAATGTTTTAGCAAATAGTTTTTAGGCAAATAGTTTAGCAGATAAATATATGATTTTGTTTTGTAACAAGAGGAGAGGTATTGTAGTAAACAAAAATAGCTTTGGTTGAAACATTTTGAGAGGCAAAATAAATGCATGATGCAAAGATGGTGGACAAAACATATGACAACAGACGATATTATAATTAGGGTTTACCCGGGATGCTACAATTCGACACCACTAACAATGGATCTCGCCCTCGAGATCCGCCTCATGGTACCGGGAAGAAGGGCGGCGATCTGAATCTTCTCGCATCGTGTAGATCCTCGCGACACCACTAACAAGAGGTCGTTGTCCGTGATCGTCGAGAGAACACTTCGGGAACAAAAGGTCGAAGGTAGAGGTATCAACAAATAAAGCCACCTCTAGCTTCGATGGAAAGAGGGAACCGATGCATTCTCATCCACTTCAATGTACACAAGCGAATAGAGTGAGTAGTCGGCATGGGGGCCAATCCATCACGCACCCAAACTATTACTTTGCACAATCAGTAGAAAAGCGTGCAACCATTCTCGAATCGATCAAGATCTCGACAATCGAGGTTCGAACAAAGGAGTGATGCGACTCGCATCGGATCTGGCGTAGATGATGTCGCATCGGAAAACACCGAAGGCACGAGAAGGAACAAAGAGAAGTCCACCCAGACGAAGGATTCCTCCGATAGCACGAAGACCGATGTAGCAACACCGTTACCAAAGGAGGAAGCGAAACCACAAGGTACGATGGAACCCAACCACGAAATCCTGGACTCAAGAGAGAGAAGAGAGCGGATTCAAAACACGCAGAGGTGAGAGGAGAGCAGCAGAGGGTAAGGAGTAAAATCGACCTAATCGTAACTATCCAACCGATTTTTCAAAAATAGTTTTGACACTCTACTTGGCCGTTAGCTAGGTTATCCCTGTGCTGGACTTGTGGGGTATCGTGAATCACGAGCTCGATACCACTCTGTAACACCCTCAGAATCGGCCCTATGCAAGTTTCAGCGATTCCCGCCAAACCCGCATAGAAACGATTCGAAGGTGCCCACCAGGCACTTTCGTGCGGGTGGAAAACGAAGTAATACCATTACACAATAGTCCATGATGGAACCCACAGAACATATATATATACAACACGACTCCATGAGTCAAGAATACATATATACAGTACAAAGATCCAAATCACCTTGAAAACGATAGAGCGTCCGACTACGGACAAGATGCAAATGGGGCTAAGAGCCCTGAAGAATAACCAATGGCGTCCATAACCCTGCCCAGGCCAAGCCGGAAGGGTAACCCTGCTAACGACGTTGATCTCAAAACCTGCTTAAACAAAAGGGGTGCCGACAAAGGGCAAAGGAGAAAGAGAGAGCGGTCAGTACTGAGGCCAGTACACGGCGAGGCTAGAATTCGTCGGTCCTCGCCTACATAGGTATGGTGGACTGAAGCGGCAAAGATGCACTAAACAACCTATAGAGACTCGAGATAACCGCGGCTATCGAGAGGGATAAGAAAGACCTATTCGAACCATCCCGATACTACCACCAAACATACCCATCCCGTGTTTCCCTCGAGACCAAACGAGGAAGTCAACCGAGGAACTCACGCAGCTGGCGCTTTATTTATTCGATTATCGTGCAGCAATTACTAGTCGTATAGATATTCATCCCGATATAATAAGCGTGGGCAATTTTAGTTAACCATTCCGCTAGAAGTTGCAACACTTACTAGTCAAATACAATTAGCATGAGATATCCCCAAACCCAGCTTGTTGGTACTTTTATTTAGCCATTCCGCTGTAGTGAAGTCGATTACTAGTCATATCGGATACAAGTCAAATTATAGCAAGAACTTTAGTTATAGTTGTCTATGATCGAGACCTGTGCTCCAAGTCGTCCATAACCGCGACACGGCTTCTCGAAAAGATTTAACCCCGCAGGGTGCACCAAAGTTTCCACACGCACCTACACCCTTGTTGTCGGATCAGGTAGGTACAAGATCACAAAACATACACCCAACGGTATGTCGACGGGGTTTCGGACACGACGTTTCCCAGACCCAAAGCAAGCACGGGGGGCCACCCCACTAAGCTACCCGCAACGAAGTCGGCCGGTCTCCGAGACGGACTCAGGGTTTGTGGAGACGGCTGTAAACGACTGGGAACCCGAAACTCTCGGGCTTGTCGATACAGCGAAAACGTGTCACGGACCTAAACAGTACAGGTGCTCCTCGCACAATCGTAAATAAAGCAGTAAAGCATGGCATAAGTACAGAATAGTAATAAAGCCCCAAACTAATTGTGGCCCTCGGTACAATACTTGGAATCAGGTACTAAATCGATGGGGGTGCCCATACACCCTACCTGTGGTTAGCGCGCTCGATCTCGGAACAGGTGTCAAGAACTCGGGGTCCTACGGGACACAAGTGGACGGTTAACAACCAAACAACATCTATTGCCCACCTGCCTCTGCATTTACCTACTTCAATTTTAGTTATTAAACAGAAATTAAAGTAAACGATAATTAAAGCCATGATCATCTCCAACCTTAAACATACGGCAATACTCCAACAACTGTGGTACTCGACGACACGCAACGACACTTGAGCAAGCGACTACGACGCGCAGGTCCAACTATCTACCAAACAACAGGTAATAGGATGTGTCCAAGGCAATATAGAGGCTGCACGGGATATCACGGGTACGAAAACTAGAGCATCGCAACACAGATAGCAATAGATCAACAGGAGGAAATAAAGACTATAAATGCAAAATAGGTAGAAAGGGAAGGGATGCTCGCCTGAAAACATTGCCGAAGGTTCATCCGAAGATCGGGTCGACACTCGCATCAACTCAACGACCTTATTCGCGAAGAACCAAAACACTAGAAGAAACACCGGATGCGCTATTTAATACTATGACAGAAGATCGGGCATGATGCATGTATGATGTATGACATGGCAAGATGCGATGCAATTATACCATATTAAGCGGAACCGGGGTCCCGTTAATTATTTACTAGGTTCATGTTGTTTAGATACCCCACAATTTAAATGTTGTCTTAACATGGCAAAATATATCACCGGTTCGATGCACAAATTTAAATGGGGCCAATATTAGACTAGATTTGTCCACATATGGAGCCCATATTTAATTATGAGGTGAATCGGCATAATGCCCCCAACCCACCAAATATGTATGCAAGCGTGATCAATTATATGCAACAAGATATATCATTTATAAAAATAGGGCTTAGGGTCACACATCTGGGTTCGGAAGATCTTGGTTCCGGGGGTTCGGGGTTCGACGGGGTTCGTCGGGAAACGAGGTTCGGACTCCGGGATTTAGGGTCTTCGGATCTGTGAAGGAGGTCATGGCGTTCCGGGAGGAGACCTTGGCGTGTCGAGGGTTCGGTCTTCAAATCCCGGGAAGGATGTCTTGCGGTTTCCCGTGAAGGCGATCTTGACGCTCGGTGCCCATGAAGTAGAACTTGTCGTTCCGACACCATTACATCCGATCTTCGGTTGGAGTCTTGTCGTCCGTCTTTTGTCGGTGGTGAACTTGACCGATGGTCTTCGGGTCCGGGAAGGAGTTCTCGGTGCTCCGTGTGGAAGGCATCGGGGTATCCGGGTAGGAGAACATGGAGTTCCGAGGGGTTCGGTCCCGTGAGGCAGATCTTGGGGTTCGGTCTTCAAACACCGGGATCGGGCTAAACTTGGGATCCGTGTTAGAGGTCTTCGAATGCGTGTAGAAGTTCCTGGAGTGGCCATTCGTTCCTCACCAGTCATTGCCCGATTCTGGTACTTGTCTGCATGGAGACCTTAATCATCCGCACAAACATCAGAACATGAGCATCATCACTCGACGCATCCCCTAAACCACCAGGCGGCCCAACACTGACATCAACACACCACAGGTACAGCACCATGCTGCGAGATGGCAGGAGCAAGAGGTGCTGGGCAGAGGCGAGCTCGGAGAAGCGGCAGAGCACCCCCGGGGCGACCAGGGCACATGGGGGCTCGCTGTTGAGGCGAGCGGCGTCGCGTGCGCCTGGAGGAACGGCCGACGGCGGCCTGGAGCGAAGCGACGCAGAGGCACGGACACGGCCGGGGTTGACAGCGAGGAGGCGTGACAGAGCCCGGCAAAGGGCTGGATGTGGGTGGGGGCGAGGAGGCCGGGGAAGACGGAGACCGCGCGGAGAACGGCCGATGAAGCGGGGCCGCACGGCGGAGGGCGAGGCGACGGGAGGGGACCCCGTGGCGGCGGTGGTTGTAGGAGGCGGGGCTCGGGGCGGCGGCCGAAGCAGAGGAGAACGGCGGCGGCCGGCGAATAGGGGCGACGTCGACGAGCAAGACCCGAGCGGCGGCGGCCTACTGGTCGGTGGCGGGCAGAGCCGCAGGGAGGGGAGGGGCTATGGCGGAGGCGAGCGACACGGGGGGGCTCCTGGGTGGCGGCGCGCTCGAAGGTTGGAGGGGATGCGGCGGCGGGGAACGTGGGGAGAGAGAGAGGGATATCGCGGGGTGGGTGGAGGCGACCGAGTCATGGATGGGGCCTGTGATGCAAAGGTTGGGCGAGGGTGGGGCGTGTGTTGCATGTGTTTGGTGGGGAGTGGGTCAGGGGAGAGGAGCCGGGTCCAGGGGGTCCAGGGGGTGGCGGCGACAGTGGGGATTAGGTAGGGTGGGGTTTGGTTGGGCTAGGGTTTCCACTGGTTGGGCCATTTGGGCCTGGCCAGTTTAGGTCTGGTTTTTTGGTTTATTATTTTTATAAAATATTATTTTTGTCTTGTAATGTTTTAGCAAATAGTTTTTAGGCAAATAGTTTAGCAGATAAATATAGGATTTTGTTTTGTAACAAGAGGAGAGGTATTGCAGTAAACAAAAATAGCTTTGGTTGAAACATTTTGAGAGGCAAAATAAATGCATGATGCAAAGATGGTGCACAAAACATATGACAACAGACGATATTATAATTAGGGTTTACCCGGGATGCTACACCCATGCATGCATCATGTACACGGCCAGCTGCTCGTAGAATACTTGTTTGATTAAGATCTTCCCGCACCTTCCAGCTATCGACCGTGCCCACCTGCTCTATAACTTTGTACAAAAATCCATCAAACACTATTCGAGGAACACAGCTGGTGGCACCCGTGCGCAGGTGGAGCCGATGTTGGCGAGTCTGTCGGCCTCTTCGTTGCTTTCTCTTCCAACATGCCGAAGCTCGCAGCCGTCAAAGTCTCCTTCGAGTGCGTTGTAGAGTGCGCGGTACGCAATCATGTTGGTGGCGTGTGCGTCATACTCGTTCATCATCTACTGGACGACGAGGTTCGAGTCTCCGTAAATGACCAGGCGCGTCGCACCGCAGATCTTGGCCATCCTCATGACGTGGATGAGGGCCTCGTACTCGGCCTCGTTGTTGGAAGCCCGAAATTTTATCCGGAGGACATACTTCATCTTGTCGCCCTGCGGGGAGGTTAGTATGACCCTAGCTCCTACTCTGGTCTCGCGCTTGGAGCCGTCAAAGTGCATCGACCACGATTGCGTCATGTCCGGGGTATCCGGCAGCTGCAGTTCCATCCAGTGGACGAGGAAGTATGGAAGGACCTGGGACTTGATTGCATGGCGCTTCTCATAGATGATATCTAGAGGTGACAGCTCGATGCCCCACAGGGCCACGCGTCCTATGGCCTCCAGGTTGTTCAGGATGTTGTTCAGGGGCGCTTCGTTGACGACCATCACCTGATGCTCCTGGAAGTAGTGGATCAGCCGACGAGCCGTCATGAACACGCCGTAGGCGAGTTTCTGGTAGTGAGGGTACCTCTGCTTTGTCGGTGTCAATACCTTGCCGAGGTAGTAGATCGGGCGTTGGACCCCATGGGCTTGCCATCTTTGGATCTTTCGACCACAAGCATGGTGCTTACCACCTGGTGCGTAGCTGCTATGTATAGCAGTAGGGGTTCGCGCTCTTTTGGCATGACCAAGACGGGCGAGGTAGATAGCAGCCGCTTTAGATCTTCGAATGTGTCGTCCGCTTCAAGCGTCCATTCGAATTTGTCTGCTTTCCGCAGCAGCTAGTAGAAGGGCAGGGCCTTTTCGCCCATGCGGCTGATGAACCTTCTCAACACCGCGATTCGCCTGGCAAGCTGTTGGACGCCCTTGAGGTTCTTCAGTTTCTCCATGGCCATTATGGCTCAGATTTTCTTCGGGTTTGCTTCGATTCCTCGCTGGTAGATGAAGTAGCCTAACAACTGACCAGATGGGACGCCGAAGGCGCACTTTTCTGGGTTTAGATTGATCTTGTATCGATCAAGGTTGTCGAACGTCTCGCGGAGATCGTCGATGAGTGTTTTGGCCTCCCTTGTTTTGATTACTATGTCATCGACATAGACTTGGATGTTGCGGCCGATCTGGTCCTTCAGGCATGCCTGCATGGACCATTGGTACATGGCGCCTGCGTTCTTCAGCCCGAAGGGCATTGTTTTGTAGCAGAACACTCCAAACGGTGTGATGAACACCGTTTTCTCCTAATCTTCGACCTTCAGTCGAATCTGGTTGTAGCCTAAGTAGGCATCGAGGAAAGAGAGCTTCTCGCATCCTGCAGTCGAATCGATGATCTGATCGATCCAAGGGAGAGGGAAGTGATCCTTCGGGCAGTGCTTGTTCAGCGATGTGAAGTCCACGTACATACGCAGGATGTTCGTGTCCTTTTTTGGGGACCATCACGGTGTTGGCGAGCCATTCACTCTCCTTGATCTCCCTGATGAAGTTGGCGTCGAGTAGTCTGTTGACTTCGACTCCGATAGCTTCGGCCCGCGGCTCGGACAGTCGTCAGATAGACTGTTTGACGGGCTTGGCGTATGGAAAGATGTTAAGGGCGTGCTCGGCGCATTCCCTGGGAATTCCTGGCATGTCCGCAGGACACCAGGCGAAGATTTCCCAGCACTCACGGAGGAATTCGACGAGCGGCTTTCCTATGCGGAGCTGAGGTCGTTGGTGATCAGCGTCGTCTTGGAGGCGTCCGTCGGGTGGACCTGCACCTTCTTTGTTTTAACGGTGGAGTCGAAAGACATGTCTGGTGCGTTCTGTCTTGCGACTGGGGGTGCCCCGTTGTCCGTCACCTCTCGGAGCCTTATGAGCTCCTCCTGCATGCCGAATGACTGAGAGATTCTGTTGAAGTCCCTGTCGCAGTGGTCCGATCGGGTGAAGCTCCCGTGGACCGTGATGACGCCCCTTGGTCCTGGCATCTTGAGTAGCAAGTACGCGTAGTGTGGTACTGCTAGGAACCGTGCGAATGCCACATGCCCTAGGATGGCGTGGTATTGTGATGGCCAGTCCACCACTTCGAACTCGAGTTGCTCGCACCGGAAGTTATCGGGTTTACCAAAGATGACGTCGAGCCATATCTTTCCCAGGGGGAAAATATCCTTCCCTGGGACGATGTCGTGGAACGTTGTATCGGATTGTTCCAGGCTGCACAGCGGTATCCGCATTGCTGCTAAGGTGTTGGCGAACATCAGATTGATGCCGCTGCAGCCGTCCATGAAGACGCGGCTCATATAGAACCCTCTGATCTGCGCCTCGAGCACCAGGGCAGCATGACCTGGGCGAGGGACCTGGCAGGGGTGATCCAAACGGCTGAACGTGATGCAGGACTCCGAACCGCTGAGGTACTCAGGGATGGCGGGTGGAGCCGTCACATCCAGGTTGATCTGGCGGGTGATTTTCTTCTACACCCTGTTTGTTGGGCGCCCTTTTTGGATCATCAGCGATCCCTTTGGCATGGGGTACCCGTTTCCGCCGTTGTTCTGAGCAGGTGCGATTGGGTGGTTTGAAGGTCCCGCAGGTGGTGGTGGAGGAGCTTCGTGTCCGATCTCACCCGGTGCGGGTGTGTTTCCGTACCCAGAGTTCGGGGCTTGTTGCCTCATCTCAGCCATGCTCTCGCTGAGTTTCTGGAACTCGCTGAGCATGTGGCTTGCCTTCTTTTTACCATCCTGCTTGTCGATGTAGAAGTGGATGGTGCATGGACCCGACAGTTTGTCGTATGCCGAGGGTCCATCGTCGCGGCCGCGACGTTGCCATGACTGTGTTGTGCGTCCTCCGTCGCGGAAGTTGCTTCCGCGGTATCCACCGCTGTTGCGGTTGTCGTCGCTGCGGGGATCGGCATAGCCAGCCGCGACCATGTCGGGTCCATCGCGATCGTCGTAGACGCGCGATCTTCTCTTGCTACGGCGTTCACGTCGCCGGCCATAGTCATCTTCCTCCTTCGAGTGCGCTCGGTGGACGGAGTCCTTGCCATCTACCCACCTGTTGGCGATGTCCATGAGGTGGTCGATTGTCTTGGGCTTGACGCGCCCAAGTTCTTCCTTGAAGTCCGGACGCTTGATGCCATCCTTGAAGGCGTCGATCGGCTCTCTCCTCAGAGATGTGCGCCGCGGAGTTCTTGGTGTTGGACCAACATAATATGTACGAGCGAATGGATTCGCCTGTTTGTTGGGTGCAGGCCCGTAGCTCCTCAATCGAGGCCGGCCGCTTGCTGGTGCCTTTGAAGTTTCGGATGAAACTGTATGTCAGTTCCTCCCAGCTTCGGATGGATCCCGAGGATAGGCTGCTAAGCCAGATCCGGGCTGCGCCTGTCAGCTGCAGCTGAAGGCATTGTAGGGCGGTGTCCTTGTTTCTGCCGTGTAGCTTGACGGACGATAGGTGGTCGCTGAGCCACGCCTTGGGGTCCTGTGTGCCGTCGAACTTCGAAGTGTCCGAAGGAAGCTTGAAGTTCCACGACATCCTTTTCCGCCGAACGGATCTGCTGAAGCATCGGGCTTCGCAGAGTTCTCTTTCGTTGTCATCCTCCTCGGATTCGGATGAGCATACGCGTTTGGCGCGCGCTTTGTCGATCTTGCGTTGGGTGAGCTCGCTTCGAGCGTTGTAGTCGCGGCTGCGGTGGCGCGAGCTCTTGTGCCTTCGAGGTAGGTCGTGCTCTTCATCTTCGGATGAAGGCGTGGGGCTGCGGTTGAACCTGACCGCAACCTTCTTTTTTGGCTCCGCAGGAGCTTCTCCGTGGAGCGCAACTCCGATGAGTCCGAGTCCGGCTAATGAGGATTTGTGCATGGCCCTTTTCGGGTCCCCCACCAGAGGTGGATGGGACGCGAGGTAGGTAGTCACTACCATGATCGCAGCTTGCGGCGTCTTAGGGATGACGTTGACGTCGGCATCCATCTCCATGAAGGACGTGTTGAGGGTCCGAGTGACCTCGCGACGTGCCTTGGGGTCCATGTTCTCCGTGCGAGAACGATGCTTGTTGCCATGGTTGTCGTGCGAGCTGGAGCCGCCCATGGTGGAGAGCGCAGCTCGCCACGCACTGGACTCTGAGGCTGCCTGCTTGCGCTTGTCAAGCACTTATTGCATCTTAACCTGCTTCTTGTGCTCCTCGACTAGGAGCAGGTGGTACGCCATCAGCAGGTCGCGTGAGGCACCCACGGGCACGGTCTTGTTTTCTGCTATGGCTTCACGTGCTTGAGCCCATCCTTCCTCACTGAGGTGGATGATCCGATTGGTATCGGTGTCCTCCCCGTTGGGCGGGGGGGACTGGTCTCTCCGGTTCTCGCCGTTTATACCCTACGGGTTGGGTGGCGGGTTGTGCTCCTGATCCACGTCGCTCTGGATGACTGCGGCGCACTGGTAGCGCTCGTAGAACGGATTGTTGCTGCCGCAACTTTCGGATCCGGAACCGTAGGTCCCTTCTTCCGATGGTGGATCGCACAGATATGAGTTGCAGCTGCTACTGTCATAGGACTCATCTGTCGATGGCGATGTGCGTAGCACGGGGTGTGGAGCCCACGAAGCAGGCCTGATCGATGGCAGGGGCACCCGCTCTAGGAGACGGAGAGTGCCGGTTTGCCCCACCTGGAAGCAGAAGCTTCCGAATAGGATTTCGAGTCCGTCGCCGACGGGCTCGAAGTCTTTCAGAGTGGCTGCGAGTGGGCGGTGAAGTCGAAGGCGCCGAAGAGGAGATGACTCTCCGTCGCCGCGGAGTTGTAGATCGCTTTGGTTGGGACCGTCACGATCGCACAATCAGCGTCCCCAGTTTTCCTCAGACGGCGCCAATTGACAAGGTTTAATCTCGTCAATGCCCATTGTTATAAACTTGGGTTTTGGAGAAGATGGGAATGCTGGAGATCGCGGAACGGTTAGCAAACAAGCAACACAGGGACACGAGGTTTACCCAGGTTCAGGCCCCCGAAGGGAAAACCCTACTCCTGCTTGTCTGCTCTTGATTACGGCGGAACCGAAAAGTACAGTGGTGCGCAGATGCAATCTGGCGTAGAGGTGTGTATGCGGTGGTATGCGAAGTGTCGTCCTCGTTGTGCCCTCCTAGCCTTTATATAGAGTTAGGCAGGTCCCAGGCACAGATCGAGTCGGTTACAGGTTTTAGGGTTTGCCCATTTGAATATTCTATCTACTTTAGTCTTGTTCTCCAAGGATCTGAATGCGTCATGGGCCTTGGCCACCCGAAAGTCTTCATGGGCTGACGCATGTTTCTCGTGGGCCTTCCTTGGGCTGAACTAGGTACATTAAGATCGTGTACCCGCATGGTATAACCATGTCACTAGTGCATGGTTTTATTTGAAGCCCTCCGATTCATATTAATCGTCATTGGATTGGATGTATCTAGCAAACATGTCTAGATACATCCATTTTTACGATAAGTAATATGAATCCCTATACTCCCTTGTATTGTAAACAGACAGTACTGTAGTGGTTGATTCACAACCTAAACCGGTGTTTTAGCCACCGCGTCTCACAAGGCAGGAGATGCCTCATTTCTCAGTGTGTCTCCATTTTTTACTAGGTAGGGACGCGCGTCTTGCCGCGCGCTTGCCCGCCTGCGGCGGGCAAGACGATATGAATAACAGATGAAAACATTTGTGTGATTTAGGATTAATTAGTGCTTGATCGAGTTAAATTTTAGTAATCTACAATAAACTAATAGAATATAGGATGATATCGTAGTTCATCGACATTGAGAGTGCTAATAGACATACAACTGGTAGTGACCACCGACATGAACACAATGGACGGGCCAGGACCAGGAACCAATATCAGATTGATAGTGTTGATAAACATACAACTGGTAGTGACCGCCGACATGAACACAATGGACTCGACGGACCAGGAACCAATATCAGATGGGAGAAATGGTCAATTCCACTAAACAATGACCAGAAAAAAAAATACACCACAAAGGTAGATCTAGAAACAAAGTGACACCAGTGTGCATTCTCTACGATAAAGAGTGCATGAACATGTAATACATTTACTGTAATGCAATGGATCTATGATAGTTTTCATTGTGGTTCTAAGCATTGTCACTCTGATCCACCATGCAAGGCACATTGGGAGGCATTGTCACTCTGATCCACCAGGCAAGACACATTAGGTTTATTTGTTCTCCTATGGGAATATCACTGCATCGCAAGTTACATAGAGATGTTATTTTGCACAGGTGAAAATAAAAGTACGTAATTCTTTTGTTATACAATGGAATAGTCTACGTACCAGATCCATTTGCACAGATGACTATTGGCTATCTCAACTATTTCCTATAGAATCACATGGCATTGGAATTACCTCCTTATTAGGCTTTCCATATTGTTTCTGCTAGAAGGATACCAACAACCATAACAGCAAGGCAGGGTACCAAGGTAATCTGCACCAAGAAGATAAACATGAATCCAAGGAAAAACAAACAGAAGAATTTATTGTCTATGGTTCATAACAGCAAGGCAGGGTACCACATTTGCTACGGTCATACTGATCGAGCATATGTAGAAAAAGTCATCTGGTATCACCACTGGTGAAGCAAGGTTTCTATATTTATCCCCTCAAAGTTAAGATCCAGAACTACGAATCCATATAACGTCTGTAAAACTGAATTACATGCAACGCAGCCTCATCATATATAGAAAGAACTCGATTTGACACACGTACAACCCCAAAAACATATGCCCAGACTGTCCAGATTTCTAATTAACAAAGATAAAAAGTTTCCACTTTCAAGTATGTATCCATCATCATCCACTGAGCCACTTGACATAGATACTCCCTCCGTTCCTTGATATAAGGTGTATAGTTCTCTTGCACGAATATTAACGCATAGGCTAAAACGAAAAAACTTGATACTTCTAGATGTTAGTACATGTAGGTGACCGATGTGAAAATAGAGGAAAATAGGGAAATCTCGGTATCTCATCTCTCTAAATCAGTTTGACTCCTAAATTATGTAAAACAAATCCCACGATCCCACCATATACCTTATATTCTGGAATTTTTTATAGAAAACTATACACCTTATATCAAGGAACGGAGGGAGTATAGAGGAATCGTATACGACAAGGGCAAGCGAGAACCTCCAACAAAGGGACATAGCATGGATGCAAAACAAAGTATGATTGTGACATCACAGGAACGAAGGCTAAAACCCTCTTATCCTCATTAGGCCAGCACATCCAGAGGTCGCCAAATCATACACCATAGAGCACCAGAGCAGCTGTAGCGGACTCAAAATGGAAATATGGCTTACCTCCATTAAATTACGTTGAGTCGTCTACTACAAGTAGAATCAAAATGTATTTCCATGAGCTCCTTATTACGAAGTACTTAAAGCTTATAAATGCTAATGAAAACATCAATGACAAATATATCTATCAGAGGATCAAAGGAGATAAAAGCAGGAGATGTAAAAGATTTCTACATTTCAATCTACGAAAACCAGATGTAGTCACCAAAACCAAATTATATCATGGGTTGCCATCCAAAACACAGTAAATTGTATGTGCGATGGCTACATAGCTTAGATAGTAAAAGGGGAAAAATGTCACCTACTCGACAGGAGAAACACTCTTTAGACATCACAGTCCTAGTAGGACAGACACATGTACCACAAAAGAATCAACCCAAAGCTCTAATGCTTAGGCCCGGCCTGTTCGGTATGGAGGAAAAGCACACAAATTTTGAAGGTTTAGTTTCCTATGGAAAAAATTCATCTCGAGATGTTTGGAGCAAAGGACACTGAAACAACAATTCTTTTGGAAAGGTTTGATTCCATGTACTTTTGGCAAGATTCCACGGGAACTGAGACATCCGGTCGGAGCTCAGCTTTCGCTGATGCCCAAGGCGAGCAACTCTCGCAGCGACGCCAGGCCTTTAAAACACTCATGTACTTCCTCCATCTCAAAATAGATGTCTTGGGTTTGTCAAAATTTGGACGAATTTATATACTAAATAGTGTCTAGATTCATTCAATTATTTTCAAATCTACGACATCTATTTTGAGACGGAGCGAGTATATGCTATGCTCTGTTGGAGAAGTTACCGCTTGTAGCTAAATATAATATGCAAATCAATGATCTACAATGGCTCCACCGGTGGACAGATGAATTTAAAAAATCTTCACGTTGTTGTTCATCCATATAGTTTCATACATGGACTATTCCTATGGTTTTAATGCAATTTTGCACTAGCAATGCTTTCCCATTCCTAACGGTTTTAAGTTCCTTTGTTTTTCTTACCCGTGTTCCGAACAGAGCCTTACTGGAAAATGGTAAAAATACAGTAACATATGATAAATGTCTTGACTTATAACCACATGGCATATGTACTTTGTATATTGTAAAGCCAGCTGCAGGGTGGTTGCCATGAACTCTCTTTGCTATCAAGCTACCTGCTACTTTAGCTTCCGGACGTAATCTAAAAACTTTGAATATCTTCTAATAGCTATGCTATTGCACAAATGACAAAATATTGATTCTAACAAGAATTACTCCTCCAGTTGAAATTAAGAACTCTATCGTGGCATCCAGATATATTACTGAATATAGTGAAGATGATGAGTTGTCACCCAAAATTAATATATCAACAAAACTGGATGGATCTAACAAATGCATCAGAGGCCCTAAAAACTAATACTCCCTCTGTCCTAAAATAGATGTCTCAGATTTATCAAAAATTGGATGAATCTAGACACTATTTAGTATATAGATTCATCCAAGTTTTGAAAAACCTGAGA
The DNA here is from genome assembly GCA_030063025.1 of Avena longiglumis. Lineage (NCBI taxonomy): Eukaryota > Viridiplantae > Streptophyta > Magnoliopsida > Poales > Poaceae > Avena > Avena longiglumis. The sequence continues at coordinate 477,162,308 of CP125977.1, forward strand.
CATCTATTTTGGAACGCAGGGAGGTACACATCTATCTAAGAAATAAAAGACCACCAATATAGAGAAAATTAATTTACCGATTGCAACCATATAAAATTATGCAGCATACCAAGGTGCAAAAACAAAAGCTTCTTGAACTGAGCATAACACGTAAGCAAGAAAGCAATATTTTCTCACCCACCCAATTTCATCTCACAAAATCCATCGTAAAAAAAGGCAACTCCTGCTCAAAAGCACCAACACTTACACATGTAGACTATCGTTTGCTCAAATAGATAGATGGTCCATGCAAATGTATCTGGCAATCTCTCTCTCGAGCTACCTTCTTACACAAATCCTAGTTTCTAAACATTGACCTAACAACAGCTAAGAAGGTAGTAATGCAGGGATACATAAGGGAGACCTCACAATACCTCCAAGTACTACATCAGTTTCATTCCATGTATATTCATAGAGAATTTTTTGGAAAGAAAGCTATGTCCCTCGAAAAAGATATTTTACATAGGGATGCGCTGGAATGTTCCCAGACTGCGCAAAAAGAGTCTCTTTTACGCCGTTCAAATTCATGTATTTTTTCAGTTAGTTGGTGTGTGTGATTGCTATCTTTCATTCTTTACCCTTTTCGAGAGAAACTGTTCTCTTTACTCTCCGGTAGTGTATTTGGTTTAATATAAAGCTAAACAGATCATCTCAAACTCTACAAAACTTCAAGACATACCTATGGTTGCATAATTATTTAATGCTCCCCAAGCTACATTTTCGATCCATAAGTTCCAAGGCATGTCTAGTATATTTTCTTAGTACATATTATACGCAAAATACATATCCGCACAAATATTCTCTTGTCTAACCGGCATTAGCAGAATTGGAAAGGAAGATGGAAATATCACAAAGCTAACATTAGTCATGAGTAGTGAGGATTAAGAAGGAAAAAAGTTTCGGGAAGGTTCAATTACCTCAGACAGAATTGCCTAGGAGTGGTGAAGACTGACGTCATATTTCCATGTCACCATCAAATCCCTATGGTACCGAGATCAATACAGAATGTCCTATATAGCATACAATCACCAATACGGAAATATCGAGATAACCTACTCTGAAAAAACTAAAGAGACAATATGAGCCTTGAGAAAAAGAATGCAGTATTTCTTCGTTGAATACTATTTTGAGAGGTGCACATGCCTCCATGTTTTTTTTTGAAATTAGTTAAAGCTAGCAAAATATGGAGTAATAGCGAAGTGTTGTACACTCATATTAGCAACAGAAGCTCGGGATACTAACCTACAATCATTGCAGCTTCTACTTTATTCTTGCACCGCATAGCAAGAAACTGAGACATCCTCCTCTATGTTAAGTTACAATAAGAAATTCAAATTCACCAGATGCTTACTCCACGGCAACTCAGTGTCTCAGTATGTTGTAGTCATCCTGACCTGTTGTACCCCAAAGACGAAACTTTTACAACTTGGTAGCACAAACAAACCAAGCATAGAGAATAAAAACTGTAACCACTAGCTAACTACGACAGAAAGAACAGCCTACCTTCAGTATCACATAGCTCGAGGTTGACAGTGTTTTCATCAACGACGACACTGGCACTAAAGTTGTCAAACACCGTCAGAACATAGTCCTGAAAATAGCAATAGTAGTAGTACAACTACAATGTAAGTGTGCAGTCTTAAATTGCAAGGTTAGTTTGTGCAAACTTTCTTTATCTGAACCACACAGACTAAATCAACACTCTAAATTTCCAGAGAGAACTTTTTATTCCATAATTTTAGGTTAGCCTATAGCCATACCACTTTCATCAAATGAAAAAAATACTCATATATCAACATGCATGGAAGCTATAATGGAGTAGAAAACACATACATATCAGACCATAAAATCTGGACAAAAATACACATCATTAACAACATCTTGTCAATGGACAAATCAAATAGAAGTTCGTAGATGCGCACTATCATAACAAACTGAACATCAGCCTATTAATGTACCAGCCATCTAGGACTAATCTAGCCAGAAATTCACCGCTCTAGCTCCGTTCTATCTATTGTGAGCTTTGTAGGCTTGCAGATTAGAGAATTATATTGTGGGAGAAACAAAGGTAGAAGAGAGATGGAGGGTGAGCCATCTGACCCAACAAGACTAATTGCTACACCAGTTTAACCTAGCAATTATATTGTGGAAGAAATAAGTTTTAAGAAGCACCAGCGAGGTTAACAAATCATATTCGCACGAGATCTAGTGACTTTAAGACGACACTGTTGTACATATCATAGACATAAAATTATTTTTTGAATAAACAAAATCATCTTAAGAATTATATATTGACATGCATTTACTCTATTAGCTCATGAAAGGCAAGAAAAATGTGATTGGACATTAACATAAGCAAGAAAGAAGCAGGCATTAGACTTTCATCAACATATTTCAGTTTTGTAAGAGATCAACTGCGCCAACATAAAGCAGACAAAAAACATGAAGAAAACAAACAACGGGATAGCAACCAACATATGTTCTTACATCATGACCACATTTCTCTCCCGCTCTCATTGGCCACCCCAGCCTCGCCGACCATTCCAGCATTGCCGCTTTATCCTGGTTGATCTCCCTCGTTGCTGCCATGATCCTGCACCTCCGACCGCGTGCGAACCCTAGTGGCTCCCCTGCTAATCAGCATCGACGAACCAGACCATCCACTGCAATCTGTTTGATAAACATGTAATTTTTTAGATGATGCTTTACTATCCTTATTTTACGCATCGAAAATTATAGGAAATACTAATTCTTGAGAACACCCATATAGTTTACAATCAAAAACATGCACAAGGGCCTATGCCTTCCACCTGTTGCTTCAGGCCACCACAACCACCAACAAAATCTCCACACATCAGCCAACACTATAGGCCACCACAACCACCAACAAAAATCCCCACACATCAGCCCGCAAGCCATCGTCGTCGACCACGATCCGAGCCCCGGGATCAGTAACTGTCGGATGTTGACATTTATCCAATTAACCTCTATTTAAACTGAATGTAGGCCACATAGGATCTCTTTAGCTTATCATAACCCAAGCGCGTAACTGGCATGTAACATAGAATGAGGTTTACGGGCCAACAGAATTTTCTTATGTAAATTACTCTTTAGTTCCACACATATATCAAATGTTGCGTGCAAGTGACCTGAAGAACCTAAAAAATCTCTGTAGGTGTTGTACTCATGGTGTGGATTAATGATTTTGACTGGTTACTGGGATGGCATGCCTATGATGACCCCCCCCCCTCCCTCTCTCTCTCTTCTTACAGTTCACTTTCCCATGGCAAGAAAAAAAAGGAAAAATACAAATCTAAGAATATTGGCCTATCAGAACTCTGAAAATGACTCATGTAACCAATCAGATCATAGTTGAGAGATGAGTCTAGGCATACCTTGGATAGCTTCCATTCACCATGTCCAAGCCACATAATGAATTGAAAAAAGTAAATTGATGTTCGCATGCAAGCTATACCCTTTCAAAAATAGGAACACAATTTATTGTACAATGATAAAAAAAATAGTAGACAGTTTGGTGAAACCAAATGGCTAAAATCAATAATTCTCAAAGGAAAGGAATTTCACATAAATGTAAATTGAGAGAAAGGCCAGACATGTATCATGGAGAGTAACTGAAAGGGAATGAATTGGTTTAGAGCATAACTAAACCGATCGATCGTACCTCCATTAAGAAAAGGAGATTCATCCGGGATAGTAGCCTGGACTTCATGCATCAAGAAAAGGAGATTCATCCGGGACACTAGCCTGGATCTCAAGACCGGACTAAATCACTCCAAGTTTTGATCGTCTGTAGAGATTCATCAATTGAGTCACCCTCGGCTCTATTTTTTGTAAGACACCCAGGACAGTAGCCCGGACTTCAGACGCGAAACAAAATAATGATGCACAAAAGTCTTGAGATCATCAGTACCTTCCACTCAATTATTGTCGTCATCTTTCCAAAGTTGAATAGAAATCTTCTTGCGACGGGCTGAGGCGGAGTTCTGAAAAAATGTAGTGCTCCTCTCGCCGTACTGGATCCAGATTGCTCTAGAACGCTAGAACCAATAAATCTCTTCTTGCTCCAATAAAAGCTCAATTAAATTTGCCATTTCCTTTGCCTTGGTATCATTTAACTTTGTATGCTCATGTAACCAATTTAAGATAAAAATAATAGTACCTAAGATAACTGAATTTATTATTACCCTAAATTTTAAGAACCATGAAGTTTCTTTCTCATTTCTGGCTTCAGAAAATAGAGATCTGTATTTAGTATTAACACATGGAGTGCTTCTTATATGAACAGAATGCACTTTTTGAGTACCAGATGTAATCGGTATCATCAATATTATCGTCTCTTCCCAGTTTGAAATAAAATCATATGTGCTCATACGAACGTACTAACTCATGCATCATAAGAAAATGAGCTTATGGAAATGCGGCAGCCGGTAGGAATGTCGAAATATCGAAAGCTTGCTTCACATATATAGGAAAAGTCTACAATATATACTTATGCTTCAAGAACGAAATAAAAAAAGAATACAGGGAGATTGTTACCTTATGGCGGACACGGCTCAAGTAAAAAGCCACAGGGAGCACCATGAAGCTGTGTTGCGGATCTCTATCAGGCATCTAGAAAGTATTAAGTCGTACTACAGGTTAGCATATGAAGCCAAGTATATCAACGGTGAATGAAAAGGGACATGCTATTGTGAGAATAAAATTAGAGGAGAGTGAAACGATAAGCTGAGAGAGAGAGTAGGCGGAGAGGGCGCCTTCAGATCGGGCAGAGGATTCTGATTCGCCAGACGGATGATGGGGCCGTTCCTTGCTGATGGCCACAATGGTGTGGCGAGATCCCTCTCCGATGCACTGGAGATTCAGACAACCGTCTGGAGATGAGAAGCCGGAGGAGGGCTGCTGAAGAATATCAAAATTCAAAACCACAGAGAGGGATTGGGAGAGAGATGAGAGGAGAGGAAGAGAGACCTTTGTGTGTGCCAGTTGCAAGGAGGTAAAGGGCAAGGGTAACCTGACGGCGGCGGCGACAGGACCCGCTCCTCCGGTTTAGCTCGAGGACGTCCAGGGGAGATGGGTGCTGGGGAAGGGGAGGGGAGGACGCATCCCTGTGCGTGGTCCGCCTCCATGGTCGCAGCCGGCAATCCTCCATCCCGTGCGGTGCTCTGGCGGGCTGCGCTCCTCCGGTTCAGCTCCGCCTCGGGCGACGACTGGTGGTGGCGGCTAGGGTTTCAAGGAAGGGAGGAGGAGGAAGGGAGAGAAGAGGTACGAGTCAGGGGAGAGAATGGGGCGGTGGAATGACACTTCTGCCCCCGTGCACGGTAGACAATCACGGCGGAACCACCGCATAGTGGCCCGTAGCGATATTCCACAGAGCGCCACGCACACCCGCTCTCCGACGCGGGACTGCAAACGCAGCCCCCACCGCCGTGATAGCTAGCGGCGGGATGAGTGCGAGTGAGAACGCGGTTCCTCACAGGCACGTGGACGGACGGTCAGGATCTAATCGATCGAACGGTTCGGACCACCTGTGTCTAATCGGACGGTCAGAAGTTCGTTGGAAGCTCTATCGGACGGCTCACGTAGCAGGTGGCCTCTATATTCTCCATAGGGGGGTAGAAATATCTTCTTTAGATGGTATGGTCGAGGTTCAGTTTTTTGTTATCCGTGTAATGTTCTGATCATGTAGGCGTGTACAACAAACTTGGTGACAACTATCGTGCTTGGACCTCTGAATCGACACAACGAATCTTTTTCCGTACCTGACGCCGGCTAGTGAGTTTAGTTTCTCACGGATATCAGTCGGTGTGGTTGTGCAAGCATGAGTTCGCCGACGAAGAACATCCTTAGGTTGTTTGTGTTTGTGCGTTACTGTCAGGCACCGGCGGAGCTAGCCAAGAATATCAGGAGGGGCCAAAACGAAATTATGGATGTTTGGGGACGTAAATGACACTAATTTTTCTTTTTTAGGTTCTCAATTTTTTTTCCTTCAATGATTTTTAAAAATCTTGGGGGGCGCCCCCGACATGCATGTAGCTCCGCGAGTGCTGTTAGGACCGTGGTGCATCTCAGATTTGAAGGGTGGGGTTTAAGATTCTTTCTGTCTCATACATCAGCCGATGAATGGCAGTTGTTCCGCTACTTTGGTCTTGTTTTATTCTGCGTTCAGTTAATGCATATTCAAAGGAATTTCAAACGTGGGTAAGAATGGATTAGAGTACCATGCCATGTTGAATACTACATGGTTGATTGAAGGATGCTGGAATGTGCACATGAGAAAGCAAGATTCTTACTAAGAGGTTGGAGAGGACGCAAATTTTCCCGTAGGAAAATCCAATGCAAATGAACTTAGGGAAAAATTCATATAGCTTGGAACCCTACAAATCAAACAAGTCTTGCCGGTAAAAAAAATAATCTAATGCTTGCTATTCTCGACAAATATTTTGGAAGTCCTTCGAATCAAAGAGACCCTCGGTCTCTTGGGTGTTGCTGATGAAAGCCGTTGTAAATGTGATCCATAGCCATTTGGACTTACTGCCTCTCTTATGATAATCTTGTGTGCCTACTTACTTTTGCATGTTTTACGTTTTCATCATTCTTTGTTGCCTGTTTTAACATTTTGTCTAACAGCTTTTGTTCACTTGCCATTTTAACACAAGTTTAGAGTATAAGTTTAGCATCCACATCCAAAAATTCAAGGATGCCCAAAGGCCAAAGCCAGAGAAGAGAAGGGCCTCAAAGGCTCAAACGCCGGGAACGTGAGAGGTTTGGCTCCACTCCACAGCCGAGCCAAAACAACAGGCTCCCACCGTCACTTCCAAAGAAGGATTTTAGCCCACCTGGGTTTTAGCTCCACTCCCGCAGCCACCGCCGCCATGGCCGTCACCCCACCCCTCTTCCTCCTCGTACCACTGTAGCCTCGCGTCTAACCCCGAATGGCGAGCGCCTCCACCACCTCCCTGCTCCTCGCGCCACCCCGCTTCTCCTGCCAGATCGCCGGCCGCCCCACCCCCGCGCCCACGAATCCCCCCGGCCGCCTACCCGTCCCCAGACCCACAATCCGTCCCCGGAGGCGCTTCGCGGCCGCCCGCTGCGAGGCCTCCCTCGTCCCGGCCTGGCAGCTGCGCGCGCCGTCCCGTCGCCGGAACGTGCTGCGCGAGAAGGCCGCCTCGCCGCCGCTGGTGGAGCAGCACCAGGTTCGCTCTCCTGACCACGAGGCCCTCGATTCCCACTACCGGTTGAACCAGGACACTCCCTTGGTTGGCGGTACCGGAGAACCACAATCCGCCTTGTCAGCTGATCCAGCATTACTACCGGATCTCGATGATAAATTGGAGAATTTCGACTGTCTGGACGCTGGTCGAAGTGAGGATGCAGTGGATGATGGTGGGAAGGATTTGGATCGGGATGCAGAGGAGAGCCAGTTCTGCAGGGGTATCGGCACTGGTCCCGTGTTCAGCGTATTCGAAGATCCGGATGGGAATGCAGTGCGTGTTGAGGTGAATGAGGATGAAATCATTAGCAGGTGTGCGACTGCAGATGGAGAAGGGTGCAGCGATTTGCAGGCCATCCTGTCTCGTGCAAGAGTAATGGCTACGGAGTTTGAAAGTGGCGAACGCGAGGTTCCGAGGAATAGCTCATTGGTTAGGTTTGTAGCCATTGAGAAGAATAAATCGCGTGCTGTGGATGCTGAGATTTCGGTTGGGCAGAGGAATGTGACTCCTTTGATAGCTGTTGCATGGAGTGGTTTTGCAGCATTTTGTGGTGTGTGCATTGTGTTTGTTGCGTCAAAGTTGATTTGGAGGAACATGAAGGCACGTTTGTCTGGGATGAGAGCTGGTCAATTCGACAAGGGTAACAGCAAGATAATCAGTAATGCTCATATGTTTCCAGGAGATTTATTGGGAAGACCACAATTAGAGAGGAGTGAGTTGATGAATAATCTCAAAAAGGCCAAAGAGTCAAGAGAACGGTTTTCCTTCAGAAATGTATTTAGTTGCAGTACTGTTGCAAATGATGACAGCACAAGTATAGCCGAGATCAGAAGAATGGAAACTGATGTTAATACACTAGAAGAAGGAAGTCGTGGCCAAAGAAATGCAGAAAAGAATAGTTCTGCTGTATTTCCACACTCCGTAGTTGCCATCGAGGAAGAAATATCAACAGGACAATCTATATATCTTGATGATGTGTCAGAATTAGAAAGTAGCGCATTACGTGATATCAGTTTTTCTGACGATATTATTGACAAAAGTGAGGAGCAGTCTATGGATTTAAAAGATGTAGCACCAATCATAGACATTATTGTCACAAATCAGTGTAATGTTGGAGAAATAAAACAGCCTGATCCAATGTATAATGATGAGAGCGCAACTGATGCAAAGGATAGAACTTCAGTGTTGTATGCAACAGAAAGAGAAGCACATATTCATTCTGTGGATGATCATAATGTTGGTCCTAACGGCATCGATACCCTGTCGGCTGAGTTTGAAAGAAAAGAACAATTTACTGAGATAGCTGTTAGTATTCAAGAACTAAAACAATCTGTGCCGTTCACCAGTGACGAACAGATGGTTTATAAAAATAATAATGCTCACCAGATCAGCAATGATATTGTTCCAGAAACAGTTGATGATTTTTCACCTAATTGCTTCAACATCGCATCATCTGAGTTGAAATACAACGGAGCATATCTGGCCAATGGTGAAAATGATATCAATTTCATGCAAGTAGTCAAAGCACCCACGGCCTTTGCAGATGATGCTAAGATTGCTAACTGTGAAGGCTTTGCTCATTGTGTAAGCATCAAAAGTAAAGAATCATGTGAAAATCCAGTAATCACCGATGTATCGAGTGTGAAATCACCTCAGAGAATCAGGGAAGATCATGCAGATTTGATGCCAGATAACATGCAAGAACCAGAACCATCCAACCACGATGGCACAGAGATAATTTATGCAAACACGAAGGACCATACGATAGAGATATTACATGATGAAACAAAGACTAGTTGGGAAGCATATTCCATAGAGACACTCGATAAAGCTAGTACATCTCCATTATATTCCCTACAAGAAGAAGCAGTTGAACACAAAGATGCAGAAGTTTCAGTACCAGAGAAGCAAGAGAAAATCACTTCCTCTAACATAGAAGCTAGAGCATATCTTAAAAAAGATGAAGGCAAACTACAGAAAGAAATGTGCAGCGATAAGGTAACTGAAATAAAGTTGCTAGCAGAAGGTGCACCTGGAACTAGCATTGTGGTCGATCCATCAGATATTGCACAGAAAACTAAAAGAGTAGCTCACAAACGGCTGAAGAAAGTGCAAAGTAATCAGGGAGTTGCAGAACAAGATATTGTTCACAATAGCAGCATGGTTGATCGCGAAAGCAGTAGCCAGAATGTTAAAAGGACAAGAAGAAAAAATCAGACAAATGCATTCCGTACTCAAGGGTCTCAAACAAGAGAAGAAATTCCAGAAACAATTCTCACAGCAAGTTTACATGATTATGCACCAAAAGCTGAAAACACGAAGCCTGTTGGTGAGGCAGGTTCTTCTGCTGGAACACTATCTTCAAAGGTATTATGAAGAAAATATATGCATTCCGTAGTTGCGGAACTCTTCATAAGGTCCTCTTTCTAAGAAGGAAAGTATTGATAACAACATAGTGTAGAAGAATTAAGAAAAAAGTATGCATCGGGTGTAAAATAACGAACTCTTGAATGGGCAAAAAACTTGTAAGTAGGAAAGTATTGATTTTTCACCACATAATGGTGGACTATGTATAACTTGTGATTAAAACAGGAACTTTTGCAATAACTCCACTAAATGCAGCTGGGAACAAGTGGTTCTCTATGCAACACGGGATTTAATGGCTTTCAGTAACCTTTGCAGTAATAATTAAAGAAAACTATGACCTAAACCTGAGCTGGTCTTCCGTTGATTAAAATGCACCCTGAACGCAATTACTTAAGTCCACGAACTTTGTAAGCCGCATGTTCATCCTTCTAAACTTTCTAAATGTTGCGCTAGAGGTTCATATCTGGTTTTGCAGTCTCTGATCGACTTGTGTGTTTAATATGCAAGCATGGCATCCTTCCCAGTTACATAGTGGCGTGTCTTCTTCCCCAGACTGCAAATCACTGGTTTACCTTTACCTGCATTATGCTTGCAGCTTGCCATGAGTGGATCCAATGTCCCTGACCCTGTAAGTCTGGCATTGATCAATGGCCTAAAATGACAAAGCAGTTATTCTTGTATGTGTACTTTCATAGAGCAGTTGTCAAGTAGTTCCAGTATATCTTCAGAACATAAATAATACCAGTATCATATTTTCTATTGTTCGTTCCTGAATCCTGACGTTCCTATGTTTATATGAAGGATATTTTTAGGGAATCTCAGCCAAGTAGGTTCGTTGCCCGTACGATGAGGAAGGAAGAGTTAAAGCTTGACTTCCAAACTTCCGAAAGGGTGGAGGCAGCAGCGCCAGAAACTAAAACCAATATGGATGGTTATAATGTCATGCATGAGAGATCAACTGATGTTAACAAATCAAAGACAAAGATGGGTGTAATTGCTGCCAAGAAACCCAAAAAGAGGTAAATGTTTTTCTAAAACTCTCCTTTTTATTAAGTATAAAAGACCATATAGAATGACAGGTAGTATGCACTTTTTGAGTCCATTGCACTTCCTTTACAGAAAGTCATTAGCGAAACGTACGAAGTCGAGTACTCCGGTGTCAAATAAAGACTCAGAGGAACCCACTGGTGACTGATATGCCAGGAGATTTATAGTGTTCCAAGTAATTTCCTCTTCGTCTCCTTCATGCATATGCATTAAGGCAGTTTCTGGATAGCTGCACCCAGTAAATGTACAGCAAATTTTCTGGCGAGGAATAGTGGTAATACTTGCACTGCAGGCATCAGCTAGAGAGGATAACTTCTCTTGTAAATCTGAGCAACAAGTTCATCTTTCGTGGTGCTGAAAGGGTCTTGAGCTAACCAGGCTGCATGGAAGAGCTTGGTAATGTAGTTCAACTGGACGGTGTTCCAGTATTTTACAAATACAGTATGTAGGTCCTATTCACTTGAGTTGGAGCATAGTCATCGATAGTTGGAAGTCTCATAGGTGTACTGCAAACCATGTTATTGTCTATAAATGATGCCTATTTTGGAACAGAAGTAGTACTAAAGTAAAATGTACCATTTTGTTTGCAAAATCTAGAAATAAATGAAGAAAATATTCTGATCTAGACAGCCGCAGTGGATAAGTATAATATTGTCAAAAACTATGCTAATAGCTCCATCTGTTACTTCAGCAATTGCAGCCATGCCCATTTTTTCTAATCGAAAGATATTTTTGTAAGATGCAACAGATACAAAAGGTTAAGTTTGAGTGAACATTTTGTATGATCCTTGTGTGGTTGCAGATACTGTTACAGTATCAACTTGTTGCATTAAGCAATACTTGCCTTACAAATTCGAAGGACAGCCCTGATTGTGAATCAAAAGTCACAAGCAGAGCATATATTACATGTACATGAAAATTTTATGGTATGGAACAATTGAAACTAACCAATACACACATAAAAGGATAATATTAACCCTCCAATCTAATGTAACTGTTAGCTATTGAACTCTTCTCCATGCACAGTGAGAGCTGGGACGTGGATAACCATAAAACGCAGTACAGTGGACTATTACACATATGAGTAATGGATCAACACAGCAAATATTATGAGTGATTTATATCTTGATCTGTGCTTTTTTAGTTCTGTTACTAAGTTCCTAAGCATGCATATTTGTTTGACAAGCAATTTAACATTGCTTAATTTTTTCAACTACACCTGTTAATGTGCTATGCGGAGAGGCAACATACATGCAGCCACCCCTCTGTTTTGGAACTAAATGGTCATTAAAAGTTTAAAGTAGTGACCTTAGGATTGGAATGAAGTGTCTGTTGTATGTTCCATACGGAGATCATAACTCTTTGCTGTTGCTCTTGGACTGCTTAATCTGTCGTTGAATTTTCTCCTATAAATAGTGCTCCTTTTCCATGCTTTCATTGAACTATTCTCCTGGTCAATGAGTCTTATTGTTGTGTACCAAGGCACACAACATGGTAAGCACTACTGGAAGATGTCCTGGCAGCATCAGCTTGGCTGGGAATGGGTTTAGTTCATAGGTGAGGTTTGTTTCTTATTGCTTGAATATACTATATACACGATTCCCCTTGTAAGCAGTGATCAACTTGGGTCTCAAGAAAGCAATCTCCAACTGAAGGAAAGAGACCTTGTCTAATGGAAAAGTTTTCTCAGCAAATCATAGAAAAATAACTAGTAGTAGATAGATATGGCTGCAGCTGCCATATGTGCTATGACCATGGATTAAGTGTCGCTCGACAAGTCGCGACTTGTCGCACGACAAGTCTACGTGTCGCAAATCGACTTACGACACGTTGAAGCGACACGACAACTTGAACTTATCGATCGACAAGTTGACTTGTCGGCGACAAACCGCGACTTGTCTCTGTCAACTAGTCGAGCGACAAGTTGAGGCCAGGATTTTTTTTTGAGGATGGGATATAATGTTGCCCGTGAAACCCTATGCCCCCAGAAATAGGTTGTGAGCTCCCTCCCCCAGCCGCCTCTCCTCTGGTTCCCCTCCCCTGGCGATTTCTCTCATATGGCCGCCGCCGGCTCGCCGGTGCCGCCGCCGCCGCCTCTCCCCTGCTCTCCCACTCCCTACCTGGGCCGTGAGCACCTCCCAAGGCTACACCACCACCAGTCCATCGTCGGCAGCAGCAGAAGCAGGTAACTTTTCTCCCTATTGAGGGCTGAAATCTGATGGAAGGAGACCTAGAAATCTGATGGAAGGGGCCCTAGAAATCTGATTGTCAATGATCCAGAATTGAGGGTTGAACTGGAAGAAGAAATGAATGACAGTGACATGGAGAGCGATGATGATGGCAATGATGACAGAGGATAAAGATCAAGACTTTGGAGTAGACTAGTTACTTAGTATTTTTTTTAGTAGCTACAGCTTGACACCCCATCGACAAGTCTAGTAGTTGTCGAGACTTGTCACGACAAGTCAATGTGTCGCCACCCCAGCGACAAGTTGCGACACGTCGACACTTAATTCTTGGCTATGACATGTGTGCAGCCAGTGACCGTAGGCCCGCAGGCCCACGGCCTCCTAATCTCTGCCCCATGTGGAAAATACAGGAAAGTTGGAACTCCTTTTTGTGGAAAATGTGTCAGGTCATGTGGGACCACTTCAGCTCAAGGACTTACTTTCATCACCACACACAAGTGATAGTTCGACTGTTGTGATGAAGCAATCATAAATTATCATCAGAGAAGTTTCATGTTAAGCATTTCATACCGCAGCAACCACACAACTTTTAGAACCTCAGGTACAATTCAATCCTGACATATCAAAGATATGCCAGTTACAGATCCTTATTCAGTATGCAAGCTTTGGGAGCATGCATCTGATCTTTGTCCTCCTAGCTCAAGGAATTATTTATCCTTAAGATTTGTTGCACCAATATTGTTAACATGCATATGTGCTTCATCCTATTTTTAGCTATGACCACTATCCTTCAAACAGATCTGACAGCAGCTCTTCAAGATCTTCAGGGGTGTACTTCATAAGCTTTGGAGCCTTGTTTTTGTTATTCTCAAGGTATGAACTGTAAGCCTGAACAAGCTTCTCTGATACCAATTTACGCATATTGGACCGGAGCAGAGGATTTTCAACTTTCCATGTCTTCTGAGTCCAGTAAGTTTTTTCAAATTCCAGGTTAAATATTTGCAGTGTTGGCAGTCTAGAAAAGAATGGGATTCTGTTGCTCTTTACATGTAAGCAATACATGACAGATTCCCAAGAAATGTTGATGAACCATGAGATGTTGTCTTGTAGTTGGTCTCTGTGCTTCGAAACCCAATCACCTCCTAGAAGATACTTCATCTCTGAGCATTCTACTTGATGTAACACAAAGTTTGCATTATTCACCAAGAACATTTGTTTTAACCCTGCATGTTGATATCTATAAGATTCTTTCTTAAGCATGATTTCCAAGTGATGGATCAAGGTAGCAACAATATCTTGCAGCGTCTCCATTGCAACCCTGCCATCCTGTTCACCGCTGACAAGTATGATTTTTAGAGAGCTGCCATTGTCCAGCAGTGACATGATGTATTTCAACAAGTATTCGGTGATCTCATGGATACCACCACCTTGTGGAACTGCTTCCGATGTATAGTCCAAGATCATGGCTTTGAGTACCTGAAGACCACTTCTTATGCTTGTTCGCAAATCATGCAGTGTGTTTCTGAACCTTGCTGATAGCGATGCTCCTCTTCTCGGGCATAATTCATCGGCAAACGGAACGAAGTTTTGCACCAGGAAAGGGAAGATATTCTTGGGCAGGATAAGCAACAGGTTAGCAAGTGCATCGTGGACTCGTATCATGGCGACAATATGGTCTGGGTGCGGTGCTGTCGAAGTTACAACCTGTATCAGATAAAATACAGACTCCAACAGCCGGATATTTGTGTTCACCTTTAATCCGGTTGAAGAAGATCTTGCCCAGCGATCGATCTCCTTGATAGAGGTACTCACGTTCTTGAGCTGCTTTGAAGGGGAACAGATGTCTGGATGCTCCCAGCCATTAATTTCTTGCTTAGGGAACACTGCTGCTGATTCCAGGAGATCCTGATGCTGCTGAAGATTATTGCCCTGGCCCTGCGTGGATTCAGGAGCTCCTGTGGCTGCTATTGCTGGGTTTTGATCACCGGTTTCTCTGGTGGAAACGAAGGACCGTATTGCTGGGTTGCTGCTGCCTCTGGAGATGGCGGAGCTTGGGCAGCTGCTCAGCGTCGGAGTAGAAGCAAAGCTGCTCATGGTCACGCTGGAAGCAGGGCTCCTTGGAAACGCCATCTCCAACTCAGTGGTTCTGCATGGGCTGAGGTTTTGCACCAGCAAGGAGCTGCTGAACTCGTGCAAGCTTCCTCTCAACCGCGTTAGTTGTCTTTGCCGCGTCAAAGAAAGCTCGACGGCAAGGTAAGCGCGTCAATGGTTTGGTAGGTACCGTGAAACAGCTGTACAAATTATATTTAATGTCAAGTTGGATGACTGTGAACCAGAAGGATGAGGTGCCACACACTGACCAATCAGATGTGAAACCTAACTTGATTGAGTGGACAATGGAAGCTACCAGGTATGTAATCATTTTGTGAATGGAAGAACAAAATATAGAAGAAATATAAAAGGAGAATTTTGATGGATGTATTTGATTTTCTGGTGGATCTTAGGATGGATACAAGCTATTCATATCGGGTTAAATATGCATATGTCTCTGCAACGTGCAGACACTGACTGGTTTACAAGCTATACAGCGAGTCAGTGGCCTGACGAGCATTTTGTTTGGGCTGCATTCGTTTTTCTTTTTCTGAGAGGGATTTTTGGTGTGGCGTTCAATATGCTGGAGCATATAGCTTGATATATTCAGACTTCAAAGGTGTGCTATCTATTATGTCTTTGTGCGCAGGGCACTTTGGTTTGTGTTGCAAGTCTCCGTGCCATAACAGGGACATCCATGAATGTTCAGACAAAGATCAGCTCTACCTATAGTAAGTCCACCCTGATAGAGATAAGCATTTACAGCCATATATGTCTACTGTATTGCGTGATTTGCACCACTTGATGGGTCATTAATTAATTCACACCTCTAGCTAGTAGCTGCCTGGAGTCATCGTCATATCATTTTGATCCTACAAAGTCATGATGCTGCAACATGATTGAACCAAAATACAGCCATGACCACCACAGGGATAAGCAAGTAATACGTTCTACCCACACCAACGCCTGGACGTCGGCGGCTCGCGTCGCTGCGTCTGACGCTCTCCACCCTAGAGCCATCACCGGCACTCCCTTCCGTCCTCCGGCCATCCTTCGTCCCAGCAGCCGCACCGCCATTCTTCGGTGGTGGCGGCGTAATGGCGGCCTGAGGAGGCGGCGAGTCTGCCACGCCACCGCCAGCGTCCCCCATGCTCACTGCCTCAGATGCTGCTGCCGCTGCCGCCGGCGATTCATAATTCATCTGCAGCGGCGGCGAGTCCGCCGTGCCACCACCAGCTTCCCCCACGCTCGCTGCCTCGGATGCCGTTGCTGCTGCCGCCGGTGATTCATAGTTCGTCTGCAGCAACGTCACTGAAACCAAAACAAAAAAAATGCAACAGCCACTGGTCGTCAGTGCTGATCGATCACGAGTTCATGCATGGAGATGCAAGAAGGGATCCGTGTGAACGATCGTCGACCACCTTGGCAAGCCGCGAGAGGAGGGGCGTAGAGGTAGCATCCAGGCAGAGGCAGCATGAGTGGGAGCGCGGGGACCAGCGTGGCGACGAGGCCGGCGAGCACGTGGTTGGCCAGCAGCAGCGAGCACAGGCAGCGGCGGCTGGCATCGAGGACCTGGTTCAGCGATGCGCAGCAGGCCGCGCTGACGTTCACGGCGGCGCCACTGCTGCCCGCCATCGACGACAGGCATGGCACCAGGTTCACCCCCTGGAGCAGGTCACAGCACGGCGTGTGGACGGCGTGTGCGCTCGCGGTGCTGCCCGCCTGCGCCATTGCCAGCGCCGCGCCGAGAAGTAGCAGGTGGAGGGCGGCGGCTGCGTGCGATGGTCTGCGGTGGAAGAGCTGTGGTGGCTTGCTTGGTAAGAGTAAGATCATGTTGGTTGATAGTAACTCTATCTCTCTGTTCATGACTAGAGCACGTTAAATAGGACAGAGCAGGCCTGGTTATGGGGCACAAAATGGTCAGGCAAATTACCTGGTGTGTGTCAACGAGATTATTGTTTTTTCAGTCTGTTTGTAGGAAATTGGGACTCATGCATAGTATGTGGCCTTCCTTCCATGCCTCATGCACGCCAACGGTGCATATGTTTGACTCGATCTGTACCTACTCATACTCCTTGTCACATGCATGAATAAGCAGAACTGTGCCTGATTACCCTTTTCTTGGAGGCGCGCGGTGTAGTGTCTCCAATCAGAAATTGCATTCCGCCTATACGTCACGTCTCGGCACTATCACCTCCGCCTATAGTTTTGAGATTTGTGATGAACTTTGCCTGCTGGTATTTTTGCATATAGATCTTTCTAAAAAAAATTGTTATCCTATGTCAATGTTTCTCCTTAAGAAAACCTTTTTGGAGAAAGCTGATAAACATAGGAAAATATTTTTCTGGCAAAAAAGAAAGGACATAGAAAGTTACTATATGATAAAATGGGCTAAGGTGTGTAGATCTAAAAAGAAAGGAGGTCTTGGTATAAATTTTTTGAAAAGACAAAAATTCAGTTTGCTTGTGGAAACTTGAAAGCCAAGATGGGCTTTGGAAATCTCTTTTGCAAGTGGAATATACTTATTTAGCCGGTAGGAGGCTGACTTTGAATAGTGGAGACATAGTGAGATTTTGGAAGGATCCTTGGGATCCTGGACCTCCTTTGTGTGATAGTTTTCCTGATCTATATGACACTGTCAAACACATGATTGTACTGTTAGGAATTTTGTTGATAATGGCTATACTCTGAGTTTTAGGAGGAGACTGCATGGTGATCTTGCTGACCAATGTGCAGTTATCCTTAGAAAGTTTGACAACGTTCAGTTAAATGATCATCCTGACGTGGTGACCAGGGCTTTACCGGTAACAAAAAATTCTCCACCAGATCTGTCTATGAATATATAGAGAGGGACCTTGTTGGTCCAAATAATAAAATGATTTGGGCATCCAAAATTCCTTTGAAGATTTAGATCTTTATATGGCATTTTTTTTAGAAATGCCATTCCTACTAGAGATGACATGAGATGTCGGAAATGGCCTGGTAATCCTACCCGTTCTTTTTGCAGTCAGATTGGATTTATTTTCTTCTATTGCCATGTTGCTAGAGTCGTGTGGGGTACTCTGGGACGACTTTTTGGTACACTACCAGATGCCCTAGGAATTTGTGGCATGCTGTTGCTTGGTCTTATGCTTTCTTACCTGGTGGTAGAGATATTTATATGGTTGGCATTGCAGCTGTTTGCTGGGCAATTTGGACAGTGAGGAATAATGTAACTTTTGATGGTTATATCGTGAGAACTCCTATGGAGGCAGTGTTTACCATGTGTTCCTTTTTACTATACTAGGTACTAGGTTTTTAGTCAGGCGAGGACAAGGGGAAGATGATGGAAGGAACCAGGAAGCTCATGAAGGTGGGCGCGGATGTTGCGAGGCCCTCGGGAATGCATGCCCAAGATCGTGTTTTGCTGGGAGGCTGAAAAGACGTGTTCCAGTTTGTTGTGCTGTTGGCGTTTCCTGTCAAAAATGTTTAGCTGGCGATCTGTGCTTTGTTGGTGGCTGGCTAGAACTTGTTCCTTTTGGTACTGTAATATTTGCTGGTGATTTGAACTTTGTTAGTTGGGTGGTAACATGTTTTTTCCCCATGGTGGCGTTTCGAGATCGAATGTTGCAATGGGTTTCCTGTTAGTGCCCCAACCCACTTCTTAGTTTTCTTCCCCTTACTCTGTGTGGGTCTGTAAATAAATTAAACTTTGTATTTCCGTTTTGTTATGATATGGAAAGGGGTAAGAAGCCTGGTTGGGAAAAAAGATCTTTCTATTTTTTTTCCCAAATATAACTTGCACTCCACCGCTCATGTGGGGTTTTACAAATGTTTGGTTGAGGTTTTGCACAGGTTCTTGTTTCATAAAGAAACACAAAAATGTTTTATGATCCGTTTTGGAAGGGCCTAATGAGTGTCAAAGATGAATTCCTACCGAGGTTTTTTTTTGATATAGGTAACGGTATGAAAACTAGGTTTGGGAAGATATTGGAATTTTTTCACATTTGCCACACTTTTTATCTGAAATTTGCATATTTGCCACATGACCACCACATGTCAGTGACACAGAAAATGGTAAATATGCAAAGTACAAAGAAAAGTGTGGCAAATATGCAAATCCCCGAAGATATTTGGCTAGATGATAGACCTCTAGCTATCCAGTATCCTCCGTTATACAATATCACTTGTCGAAAAGGAGTTTTGATGGCTTTTGTCTAGCACTCCTTTAGATATAGGTTTTAGAAGGGCGCTGATCCGGAATAATAATTGGACAAGGTGCACTCATTAAGTAGAACGTTTGATGCAGGTTCACCTTTCTAATGGTCAGGATATGTTTAAATGGTCTTCAACAACATCGGGTAATTTCACAATCAGGTCCATGTACCACAACTTGATAAATGGGCATACAAGATTTCTCTGTAAACATATTTGAAAAATTAAAGTGCCACTAAAAATCAGAATTTTCATGTGGTTCTTACACCGAAAGGTAATCTTAACCAAGGATAATCTGGCTAAACGTAATTGGCATGGTTCTAGAAAATGTTGTTTTTATAATAAAGATGAAACAATATAACATCATTTTTTTTATTGTCCTTTTGCAAAAGTTTTATGGCAGATTGTGCACCTGTCCTTTAATATTTCTCCTTCTAAAAGTATTGAGCACTTGTTTGGCAACTCACTAGTTGGGATAGAGAGTGGGTGATCCATATGTGGTCATATCTTCAGTAAAAGGGACAGCGCTAGAACATGCATGGTTTCTGGATACAACCGTTTGAAGACGGTCGCACAGGCTTCTGCAGCCAATTCGGGTGGCAGGGACAGCGCTAGAACATGCATGGTTTCTGGATACAACCGTTTGAAAACGGTCGCACGGGCTTCTACAGCCAATTCGGGTGGCAGTTTGATAGACGTTTGACATGTTGATGCTACAGCATAACATGCTTTTGTATTTCTTCCGTTGGCTGATTCACGTGGCAAATTTGTGTGACTCATGAACTTTTGAGATTTTTGTAATAAACTATTTGAATAAATTAATAAAGGTTGTATGTATCTATGATCTATCGATACAGAGGCCAGGTTCGCCCCTTTTTGAAAAAATGAATGTTACAAAGATTTAATATAGTTTACACATGTTTTATACATGTATTCACTAAGAAAGAGATATACGTGCATAGTTCCGTATATGTTACGCTTTCGGTGAATCTTTTGTGTTTTTTTGTGAACTTTAACTGAAATTTGCATCCTTGGGAGGTTTCATATATGTTATACACATGTTTTCACATACGCGTTAGTGGTTCCTTAGAAACTACTCCCTCCGTTTCAAAATATAAGATGTTTTAGATTTGTAAAGAAAATGAATCTAGACTTGTTTTAGTATATAGGTTCACTCAACTTTGGGATAAATCTACATACTAAAAAAAGTCTAGATTTATTTTTTTCAAAAACCTAAAACATCTTATATTTTAAAACGGAGGGAGTAGATATGCTTTCGAGTCCATCAGATGTATCATGATCAGTGATTTGGGAAACATATCACCAGGGAGGGCAAACTCGCATCGTCACTTTCAGAAACCTTTTGTGATTTTTGTGTGGAACTTTAATCAAAATCACTTTCAGAAACCTTTAGTGATTTTTGTGTGGAACATTTATGGAACTACCCAAAGGTTGAGAGCGAGTTTAATTTAGGAAAATATCAACAGATCTGAGGTCTTTGACAGATGTAAGGCCTAGAATATAAATGTTTGCCAGCCTCATAAGGCCATATACAATGGGGGGCGTTAGAATTGGGCGTTAGCGGAAAAAAGGTAATCCTAGCGTCTATGCAAAAGTCCATGCCAGCAACGGCGGTAGCTAGCTGAATTGATCATGGCGTTCGTGGCTAGCGCCTTCGGCTATACAATTATACATGCTCTAATGTAATATTTTGGTAGTACCTAGTACCTCCGTCCTAAGACTTAAGGTCTATATTTTTCTTTAAAAAAGTCTAAGCTACCAAAAGTTTAATTGTACCAAAAGATATTATATAGGTACCTTGTGTAATAATATATCAAATGGTAGTTTTTCTAAAAGTATAGTTTTAGAAATTATTGTAAATATTAATATTTTTGCATTGTAAATATTAATATTTTTTTATAAAAAATTGGTCAAAATTTACATAGTTTGACTTTTGAAAATAAAAACCTTAAACTCTGAGACGGAGGTAGTAAATAGTAAATGTTTTTGAACTGAAACTATGCTAGCTATGGCTAAGTTGATGCGAAAAGATCATTGGATATAAGCACGCTGCTTTTTGATAGGATCAACAAAAATACGAGCTGTCTCTGTCATAATCTCCACTACATCAGTTATTGTAGATGGGCTGCTATGTGTACTTCTGCCAAGTAAAACGTAAAACTAATCGAGCTCAGACGAGTGCCTCGTGAAGTAATAAAATTCTAGCCGTAGCTAACACATTCAACTAAACCGAGACCGCGAGTAGAGGCACACAGTATCACACTCCGGAGGGAGAGAAAAACATGTACGGACTTGTTCATGCATATACAGAGGTTACATACGGAGCCGCACTTCTTATTTGTCTACACACACGGACACGGCCGGCTAGCTGAAGTTGCCCAAACTTGACTCGCCTGACGGCGGCGACAGGATGCTCCTCCTACAAGCTGAGGCTACACGACCCGGTTTCTGTTTGCTGCTCGGGGTACACTGTTACACACACGATCGACACACGTAGCACGTGACGCGAAAACATTCAAGCGTCGTCATCGTCTTCCTGGTTCAGCCTCGCCGCCGTGGTGAGCGCGGCGCCCACCCCGCCTGCCTTGGTGCGCGCTCTGGCGTCGCTGTACGTCTCCGCCTGCACCACCCTCGCCGCGTCCTCGTGCTCCGCCGGCTTGTCGTCCGCCAGCTTCGTCGTCGCGTCCTGGGAGCACAAAGCCACAAGCGCTTCCAAAATTAAACGACCTGCAGCCGAGGGAGCTAGCACGTAGGTTATCGTGTAACGAGCATACGTACCGAGAGCACGTCGCCGATGGTGATCTTGTCCTCGTCGCGCTCGGACCAGTTGTTGGCGCTCGCCGCGGCCCACGCCTGGTCGGCGAGGCCGCCGGGCATGACCTTGTCCGCGCCCTGCGCCCGCGTCTCCGCGGCGCGGATGGCCGCCGCGTCTGCCTCCTCGACGGGCCGCTCGCCCGCGGACAGGGCCGCCGCCTCCATGGCCTCCCCGATCGTCACCTTGCCCTCATCGACCTGCCGCTGCTGATCCATCATCGTCTGGTCGGCCACGGAGTACTGCCCGACGACCTGCCCGGCCACGAACTCGGTGACGATGCGGCCACCGGGCACGGCGGTCTGGGTGACGGTGATGCCCTGCCGGGTGGCGGCGTCGCTGGCCTGGCCAGGGCGGACGGCGCCGACGGCCTGGTTGTACGCGGCGGCCGTCTCCATGGCCACCGCGGCGCTGAAGCCCCCGCCGTTGGCCTGCGGGACCGGGACGCCCTGCACGCTGTCCTCCGCGGTGCGCATGGCCTCAGCGTCCCGCGGCGCGATGGCCTGCACGGCCAGGTCGCCCGTCACGGCGAAGACGTGGCCGTACTGGATGGCCTCCGGCTGCTCCTGCTCCGGCTGGGCCTTGTACTGCTGCTGGTCGCCTCTCGTCGCCTGCGCTTGAGCCATGGCTGGCTACGATCGATTCGCTGTTTCTTTTCTGGAAACTTGGTATCACTTCACTATCAGATGTGGCTCCGATCGAGATGTAACCGTCGCTGCTTGTTCTCCGTTTATATACGCTCGACGAGGTGATGCGGTGGCCGGCGGAGGCATGGGGCCGGAGGACACGTGCGACGCGGCTGTTGCGGTGTGCTGCTCTCGGAGCGGTGAGGTGCTAGTCTGCTAGAGGCTCATTGGCTTTAGACGTGGAGGGGCGGTGGCGCGTGCATGCATGCGGGTATAGGTCTTTCTCGAAGGTGTCTTCGTGCCGATGCAGTGTCATCGTCTCATCGAGATCGGAACGTGGATACTAGCTGAAACTTCATCCGTACTACACATGGGTGAGGGTGAGGTGTGCACTGGCGGCGCCGACGCTGGTGCCTTCCCATTCGTCGCCGACAATTAGTCCCACTTTTGCATCCCTGAACCTGGCTGGTCCGTCCCACCGGGTTGTCCATTTTTCGTTCGCATTGCCGTGTTCAAATTCGTATCCTTCCTCCTGACTCCCTGTACACCGAAACACTGTACACATTATGTCTTCAATATTTTTGTTGTTGTTGTAACCTTTTTTTTAACGAGGATTGGGTCCGAAGGACCCAGAGGCTGCTTATATTCCATCCGTGGGATTACAAATTGCAGAGTCTCAAAGATAAAAGAAAATTACAAACAGGATCTGCACTTTTACAGAAAGGACCCCAGAGAGAAAAGAACAAAGCAATCAAATCCATGGAGCCCTTCTCCACAGCAGTATGTTGACGAACTCGACGGCCAGAGCCGCGGTTGACGAGGTTTCGACTCGTCAATGCCCATTGTTATGGACTTGGGTTTTGGAGAAGATGGGGATGCTGGAGATCGTGGAACGCTTAACAGACAAGCAACCAGGGGACACGAGATTTACCCAGGTTTAGGCCCCCGGAGAGAAAACCCTACTCCTGCTTGTCTGCTCTTGATTACGGCGGAACCGAAGATTACAGGGATGCGCAGATTCGATCTAGCGTGGAGGTGCGTACGCGAAAGTATGAGTCGAGAGATCTAGGTCGTGCCCTCCTGGCCTTTATATAGACTTAGGCAGGTCCCGGGCATAGTCCTAGTCGGTTACAAGTTTTAGGGTTTTACCCCTTTAAATTTCCTATCTACTCTAGTCTTGCTCTCCAAGGATCTGAAGGCGTCATGGGCCTGGGCCACCCAAAAGTCTTCATGGGCCAACACACTTTTGCCGTGGGCCTTCCTTGAGCTGGACTAGGTATGTTGTGGTCACGTATCAGTGCTGACGATCAATGACCTCAAGCGTCTGCTACGCCAGAGATGACTTGACTGGACGAACGTGGGTCCCACTTGCTGACCTTGAATTGACCGGTCACGCGCGGCGTGGAGATAATTACGGCGTTGCCTCGATTTCCGCGCGTAATGGACGGCGTGGTAACGACAGTTCGTTGTGATGCTGACACGTGTATGGTCAGATCTGCCGTTGGCGTTAGGTCTTCTGGATGGACGGCTGCCGTGCGTCGTCTTCGTCGTTATAATCATTGGTGAAAGTTGTAGTTTGTTTTCACCGCATCAGTTCTTGTTTTCACTGCCTCCTTGTGCTCTAGTGATTATTGCTACGCGCTGGGATTTCCTTCCACATTTCCATCTTCCCTTCCGCGCTTTCACCGTCGGCGCCGCCGCAGCGCGATGGGGAAACCGAAGAAATCGTCATCTGCAGTTGGGACCAGCGCCGCCGGAGGGAAGAAAGGCGCCACCGCTACCCGTGTCACCGACGGTGGCTGGCGGCGATCAGAGACGCGGGAGAGTGATCTCCGCAAGCTTCGCGAGCGGGGTTTGATCCCGCAAGATAGGGAGGCCGTCAGACTCCCCGGCAAAGAGGTAATCCCCCGTCCCCCAGCTGGGTATCGGGTTATGTTTCTTGCCTTCGTTATGCGTGGGTTTTCTTTTCCAGTCCACAACTTCCTCCGTGGACTGCTCTTTCTCTATGGCATCCAGCTTCATCATCTGTCGCCCAATTCTCTTCTTCACATTGCTTGCTTCATCACTTTTTGCGAGTGCTGGCTCGGCATTGAGCCGCACTTTGGCCTCTTCCGAAAACTTTATTCCGTGAAGAGGCAGTCTGGCTCAGATGGTGTTTATCCCATTAGGGGTTGCATCATCTCCCTCAGTCCCAATCTTCTTTTCTTTTCTTTTTCTATGTCCGAGTTTGTCCAGTACTGGCGGAGGTGATGGTTTTATATCCGCGACTCCGTAGTGCCTGGCCAAGATTTTTGCCTTGTTCCTTTTGACCCCTCCCAAAAGATTGAGCCGAAAAGGTCTTGGAAAAACAAAATCTTGGATTGCGAGGTGGAGGAGATAGAGACCCTTTACCGTCGGGTGGAGGATCTTCAGCTGATTCCGGAGAAGGAAGTGAACAGCGTGGACATCATCCGGACGTTTCTCGAGCGTCGGGTGCAGCCTCTCCAAGCGAGGGCGCACCCGATGTTTCTTTATTCTGTGCGCCGTGATCCGACGAGGGTTTCGGGTGAGAAAATCTCCGAGGGGGATCTTGACAGGACCCTTCGCTCGTTGCTGAAGTTCAAGGCCGGTGAGGAAATCCCGGGGAAGTCGGACCACCGCTTTCTTGGCGCTATCGTCCATTGTGTAGATTTGTGCGTGTAGTGCTTTTTGTCGACTGCGTATTTATTTTCCTTTGTTTGCTAACAAAGTTCCTTCTGGTTTTGCAGAGCTTCAAGGTGCCGTGAATGGTACCGCCATTGCCTGAAAAATATCCGAATGCCCCGGATAATGACGTGGTGGATTCCGTGTCCGAGCTGCCGTCTGCGCGATCTCCGGCGGAAGATGCCGACGAGTCGAGTGAGGACCATACGCGTAAACGATCACGGAGCTCCAACGAGTCTTCGGATGCCTCGACTCCTCCGACTCCCAGAAACCCTCTGGGCCTTGAGCGTCATAGTGACGGGCATGGAGATTCTTCTTCTCCCATTCCTGTGCGGGCTATAGCACCGCACCCGCCAGCGAAGCGGAAGAAGGAAGAAAAGAAGGAAGAGAAAAAGGAGGAGAAGAAGGAGGAGAAGAGAGCCCGAAGGACTCCTCCTGTCTTCGACCTGAGCTCGCTGGGCTCGTAAGTTTCTTGTTATACTGTTGTCCCCCTTTTCTTGTTGACTTTGTACTTGTGCTGATTGTTTCGTATGCAGGCATTCCTCCCACGAATCCTCCTGCGATGGTGCTCGGGAGATGATGGGGGAGTCGAAAGTTGCGTCTCCTCCTCCTCAAACGGTGGCAACGTCAGGGGGTGCCGCTCCTGATCCTCCTCTGCAGGAGGTGCAGGTGGTTGCGCCTCAGAACTTCGCCAGCGGGTCTTCGGAGTCGCCGTCAGAGCATGTAAGTACCTCTGCTTTGTACCACAGGGGGATCCCCCAGGTGTATAAAAAATTCCGTGTCTTGTTCTTTTTTCGAATCTTCGGGGGGGGGGGAGCCCCCGAGTGTCTTCGTGTTCGAGTTTTGGCTTTATTCCTTAATGTTGGGCGCAGCCCCCAAGTCCTTTTTCCTTACTGGTGTTTATTTTTCTGCAGCCTTTTGTGCAGGAGGCCAAGCGGCTGGTGCTGGAGGCTAACCTTCGGCAGCTTCAAGGTACCTGTTTGCCTTTTTGGTGCTTCTTTCATTTATTCTGGTCCTGCTATCTGACGTTTGCTTGTTTGAAATGCAGAGGAGCATAATACTTCTCTCCGTGAGGTCGACGCTCTCAAGAAGAGCCTTGGTCAATCGGAGAAGAAGGCCGAGGCCGCCGTTGGTGTGAAGGAATGCCTCGAGCTAGAGCTGACTAAGGCAGCCGAAGCGAAGGAGCATTTACAGCAGGAGGCCACGGACCGTGAGGAGCAGCTAGCCACTGTTGCGGCTGCTCGTGAGAGAGAGGTGGCGGGCAAGCTCATGGCTGTTGCCAAGGCTGTTTCGGGTAAGTGTTGTATTTGTGCTTGTTTCTTCGTGTTTCTTGTCTTCTTCTGTGTTGTTTTTCTTCATGTCCCCTTTTTTTGTCTCAGATGCCGCAGGCATCGAGTTTGACTGAGGCGCTCTAAAGCATGGGAGTGCTCTAGATGATGCTACTGCAGCGGTCGAAGATCGCTGCAGCACCGTCGTCAGCTCCCTTGCCAAGGCGAAGGAGGTCCTTGGCCGCTTCTACAAGGAGCTTGTTCCTAAGGGCGCGACCCTCGATGATGTGGATGCCCTGGCGGAGGCTTTGTCAGCCGAAGCGCCTGCGGCGTATAAGCGCAAGCAGAAGGGCATCGGCGCGTCCGTCGGGCTGGCGAAGGCCTTGGCGGCTGGAGCGGAGCTGGACCTGCCCCAGATCACCTCCCGGATGCCGACGACCGCAGATGGATCCGAGGTAGCCTTTGCTGCCTACTCTGCTCGCTGCAAGCGATATGGGCCGAAGCTCATTGATTTGCTGTCTGAGTATGCACCGCGTAGGCGGGCCAAGGCTAGGCAGTCCGGCTCCGAGGCGACTCAGGATGCCGCGTCTTAGGCGTTGTAGACGTAGGATAATTTGTAGTCTGCTTTTGCTGTAAATATTTTGATGAACACAATTCTTGTGCCACGTAGTGACCTTTTATGTGCTGAATGAATTCGCTTGAGTTGTGCACTACCGCTGTCTGAATGTTTATGTCCTTTGCTTTTCTGCTGTGCCAGGTTCCTTCGGGTGCTGACCCCGTTGACACCTCGCCTGCAACGCAACTGCGTCCATCTTTGGATGATTCCTCGCAACTCGCTTTTCTTCGGGATCGTGTTCGTAGTCTTAAGAGGGAGTTGCTTGGGTTGCGAGGTCACGCCGATGTTTGGAAGTCTAAGGCGGATCGTGGTGCATCCAGTGAGGAGTACTTGATGGCGGAACTGCTTCGGCTGTCTGAGCAGCTTCAATGTAAGTTGTTCTTTGTTTCGAGCTGCAGCTCAGGTCTTCGAGTGAGCCTGCTAGCCTTGCCTCTTACTTTGTGCAGTTGTCGCAGGTGCGAACCTTGCTCCGAGGGAAGAGAGTGTGTCGCTGTTCGGGTCAATTGTTTGACTCAACAGGACATGGAGGCTGGCGGCTTCTTTTGGATGGATCGTGACCGTGCCATGGCTCTGGCGACGGTGCAGGATCGTGTGCACCAGGTTTCACGGGTGCTTCGCCAAGTGCAGACTTCGCTTGCCTCAGTGTTGCACGTCATGTTTCCTTTGGATGCCGCACCGACGAGCCTTGCGGGTCTTCTGTCGAAGTTTCGGAGCGTGAGCAATGTCAAGGAGTTGGTGCGGCAACAGCTCATCGCAGGAGTGAAAGCTGCTTTGTCTCTCGTGAGGCTGCACCGGCCTTATGTAGATTTGACTGTTGTGGCATCTAGGCCACCTCCTCGGCCGGATGGTGATGAGTGGGACATGCGTCCGCATTACGCAGCTGTAACGCAGTATGTCGAACATGCCGTAGATTTATTTGAGCAGCGTGCTCAGGTTATCCTTCAGAATAGGTAGTACTTGTAAAAGAGATAGATGTAAAATTTGTATATTTCTACTCGGCGTGTTGTGCCCTTTGTTGTAAAGGTTTGTTTGTTGTAAGCACGCAGTGCTTTGTTTGAGTACGTGTCCTTTTCGTTTGCCTGACGTTGTCATCTACTCAGGTGTACACGCTTGATCCTCGGTCGATGAAATCGTGAGGTGGGGAGAGCCCCTGAGTGCATTGTAGCATAAAGTAAAGTTGCAAATAGCGAACTGGAGTTTGGGGCGAGACACTTAGCTTTATTTATATCGTAATGGAGGAAGTGCATTGTTCGGCTGAATAGCCTTGGCTGAAAAGCCTTATTGAAAGTAAAGGGATAGGTAGCTAGGGGTAGAATCGTCGCAAGTGCGCGATGTTCCATTGGTTGGAGTATGCGACTCCAGACTCCACGTGCTTGAGGCGATAGGCACCACCTGGGATGACTTCAGTGATGACGTAGGGTCATTCCCATGGTGACTCGAATTTCGTCGGTCGCTCTTGCTTGAGTCGCAAGACGAGGTCTCCTTCGACGAAGGACCTGGGGCGAAGCCGGCGGCTGTGGTAGTTGCGGAGACTCTGCTGGTACACCGCTGATCGAGCTGCTGCTATGTCTCTTGCTTCATCGAGTGCAGCCGTAGATTCGGCTTCGCTGTAAGCGATGACCCGGGAGGCCTCGTGGCGTACTTTGGCTGGTAGCACGGCCTCAGCTCCGTGCACCATGAAGAACGGTGTGTAGCCTGTGGAGCTGTTTGGCGTAGTTCGTAAGCTCCACATGATAGATGGTAGCTCTTTCGTCCAGGCTCCTGCTTTCCGTTCGAGTAGACTCATGAGGCGCTTCTTGATGCCAGCGCCGATTAGGACGTTGGCCTTTTCCACTTGCCCGTTCGTTTGCGGGTGTGCCACTGAGGCGTACGTGATGTTGATCCCAAGGCCTTCGCAGAAGTCCTGAAACTCCTTGGAGATAAAGTTCGATCCATTGTCGGTGATGATGTTGTGCGGTACGCCGAACCTGTAGACAATGGACTCGAAGAACTTGACGGCAGTTTTGCCTTTCTGGTTGGTAACCGGCATGGCCTCGGTCCACTTGGTGAATTTTTCGACTGTGACCAGGAGGTAAGCATGTCCCCCTTTCGAGGATTTTGGCAGTTTGCCAATCATGTCGAGGCCCCATTGAGCAAAGGGCCAGGCTATAGGTATGGGTCTGAGCTCCGACCCGGGTGCGTGCGGTTTGTCGGGGAACCGTTGGCACCCGTTGCATCTTCGGACGATGTCCTTCGCGTCGCTCATGGCCGTTGGCCAGTAGAATCCGGCTCGTAGAGCTTTGGCGACTAGGGAGCGGCTGCCTGCGTGATGGCCGCAGATGCCCTCGTGGATGTCTTGGAGGATGGATTTCCCGTCACCGATGGTGACGCACCTTTGTATTACACCCGTAATACTGCGCTTGTACAGCTCGCCATTGATGGTGGTGAAGGCTTTTGACCGACGAGATATGCGCCGCATCCGCTTCGGCCGTGCGCTCCGCTTATCAAGAACCGGAGGTATGGTCGCGTCAAGTTTCTTCGAGCCATGACCTGCATTAGGTTTACCATGGCGAACTCGTGTCCAGCTCGGTCCTTCATGTCCTTCGAGCAGCGAGCCCCCCCGAGTGTTCGCTTCTTCGGTGATCCTTGGGGAATTTCCGCTGATGGATGGCACGCAGACCGCTCGAGGAACACACCGTGGCACCTTTGCGCAGTGGAGCCGATATTGGCGAAGTCTATCGGCCTCCTCGTTGCTTTCTTCCGACGTGTCGAAGCTCGCAGCCGTCGAATTCTCCTTCAAGTGTGTTGTAGAGAGCGCGACACAATCATGTTTTTTCGCGCGTGTCGCGACTCGCTCATTGTCTGGACGACGAGGTTGGAGTCACCAGATGACCAGCGCTGCGCCGCAGATTTTTGCCATTCTCATGCCGTATGAGGGCTTCAGATTCGCCTCATTATTAGAAGCTCGAATTTCATCCGGCGACGATTCATCTTGTCGCTTTGCGAGGGGTCAAGATGACCCTCGCCTTCTCCACTTCACGCTTGGAGCCGCTGGCGCATCGTCCATGACCGCGACATGTCTGGGTGTCTGGCAGCTGCAGCCCATCCAATGTACCAGAAGTCCTAAGGACTTGAGATTTGATTGTAGTCGCTTCGTGAGACGATGTCCAAGGGTGACAGCCGATGCCCCACGCGCCCCTGTGGCCTCTGGATTATTCAGGATGCTGTTCAGGGGTGCCTCGTTGACGACCATTACCTGGTGCTTCTGGAAGTAATGGCTCAGCCGTCGAGCTGTCACTACTAGAGAAAAGCCTATCCGAGGCGCACCTAAAAGCCTATCCGAGGCGCATATCATATGCGCCTCTAGCTTCAAGCCTCGGGTATTTTTTATGCGAGGCGCATATCGATATGCGCCTCGCATATTATTATGTGAGGCGCATATCGATATGCGTCTCGCATATGTGAAGTACGCCTCGCATATGTTTTACAATGCGCCTCGGATATGTATAGTATATGCACCTCCTATAGTATCCTATATGCGCCTCCGGTAATATTTTCGAAATTCAAGTTTTACTGACCACTATAAATAATAATATACAGATATTCAAATATACAATATAGTCCAGAATACAGTATAAAGAGCACAAAATTTTTCAGAAATTTGCAATTTCCCAAAGCATAATAGAACCAACATGAATACAATACATTACACGTCAATCATGACATACAAGTTCATACATCAAGTGTTTGTGCCACAAGTTCACACCTCCGAGTACAAGTTCACAATCACATTACACCTTCGAGTACAAGTTCACAATCACATTACAACTCCAACGACGTAGCTCTACCTAGATGAAGTAGAACACATAACCTACCATGAAGAGCAACAAGGTGGTGATCATAAAGAAGTTCCTCCACTTCTTCCTTACATGCCTCCTCCACTTCTCTTCCGCCACCTCTCTACTCTCATAGCCTTGGTAGTTGTTGCCCGAGAAGTTGTTCACTTGCTTCTGGCAGTCTTTCACTCCTCGTACGCACCTCGAACACAATTGAGGAACACAGACTAATCTTAGCCATAATTTTTCTCAGATGAAAGCAATGCTTAGTTGCAAGTTGCAAGTATATGAACCGGAGCAAAAAAAATTACAGCTACAATTTACTACCTGAATGAGCTAATGTAGTAACGTGATACCAGATGACCGCATAAATTGAAATAGCACCTAAAAGAAACATCGGCACAGTTTGTACAGAAAAAAGTATCCAAGATGTATGATCGAAATTGTGGCACAAATTCAATTTTGTTTATGCGCAGAGAAATACTAGGAAATGTGGCGCGGCGAACGCCACGCCGTGGTGTTAGACGTGACTGAGACAATATGAAGAAAAGAAAGGAAAGAGCCAACGCCGATTCTTCAGAATAGAACTACACAAAAGAATATGAACTGCACAACAAAAACTACTGACCATGACACAACATGGTACTAACCGTGAATACAAAGTACATATAATGTAACTTCAGTATATAGATAGTCTTTTCTTGTCACGTAAGAACCCATACAAATTCATATGCCAGATAATGCATAAAAGAAATCACCATACCTAAACATAAGCGAAATTCTCCTCAACTAAGATTATATGGTCTCAACTACTGGCAACACTTGCTCTTCAGGGTCAGCCAAAAGCCCAAAACTCTATTGGTACTAAAAACTCCGATAGAAGAAAGGGCTGGAAACTTGATTCCGTTAGTAGAATATGCACCCTAAAGAAAAACAGCAACAAAGGAAAGCATCAGGAAGCAGATCAATTGGCACACCGGGATCAATCGGCATGTTAGAAGGAAAAATCAAGCATATTAGAAGGAAAAAATCATGAGAGAACCAACAAATCCATCCGCCAAAGGAATATGCAAGATGGAAGGAACCAACACACGAGGACCAGCAGAATGAGCACCAACATGAAACTCGAAAACAACGGGCAACAGGAGAAATAAGCACCTGACGAATAGTCAGACAACATAGGAGCCCAAGAACCCTGAGTCAGCAAACACGGCAGTGAATCATCATTGTCTAGAAGAGGCCAAGCAGCACGTGAACTGTACCCATCAACTAACGACGACCCCCCTAGAACCGTCCAAGGATTTCCATGAAACCTGAAAGAAGCGGTATATCCAGTCCTGATGGATCCAAACTTGTCATGCTTACACACTAGCTGAGCACTGTTTGGGTCAGAGCATCCAACCGTGGTTTAATTAATTCCAATAAGAAACAGAGAAGAAGATTGCACAAGAAAATAATAAACAGAGAAGAAGAGAAACAATAGAAGCAAACGGGAAACCTCGCAGACGAGGAGAAACTCACCTGGAGAGTGCAGGCGAAGGAGACGAACCACTCGCACGATCTGCTCCGGGGAAAGACGAGGGCAAAATTCCTCTTCTTCCTCTGATTCGTATCCTCCCTCCAATTCCTCTTCTTCCTCCTCCCTACCTCGCCTCATAATCAATCAATCAATCAACCAAGAGAGGAGGAAAGCCGTCTCCTCCCTCCAATTTCTTCCTCCTCCCTACTGTTGGAATTATGCCCTAGAGGCAATAATAAAGCTGTTATTATTATAATTCTTGTTCATGATAATGTTTATATTCCATGCTAGAATTGTATTAAGCGGAAACTTTAATACTTGTGTGGTTTGTGAACAACACCGTGTCCCTAGTATGCCTCTATGGACTAGCTCATTGATTAATGATGGTTAAGGTTTCCTAACCATGGACATGAGTTGTCAATTAATAATGAGATCATATCATTGGGGAATGATATGGTGGACAGACCCAAACTAAGCGAAGCAATTAGATCGTATCATCGTGTTCATCTTTGCGAAGCTTTTCCTATGTCAAATATTGTATTCCTTAGACCATGAGATAATACAACTCCTGGTATCTAAGAAAGCTTTGAGGTCATCAAACGTCATCCTATGAGAGGGTGATCATAAAGGTGTCTCTCGTGATCGGAAAGTATCTGGGTTGTATGTATCGAGATGGGATTTGTCCTCCCAAGTCGGAGAGATATACTTGGGCCCACTCGGTAATCGATATCAACACCGCTTGCAAGCATGTGGTTAAGGAGTTAATCACAAAGTGATATCGGATTACGGAACGAGTAAAGTACTTGCCGTGAACGAGATTGAACTAGGTATGACGCACCGACGATCGAATCTCGCAAGTAAAATATCGCGAGACGAAGGGAATTTATATATGGGATTAATTGAATCGGCATCGTGGTTCATCCGATATGATCATCGATGAATGTGGAGTCAATATGGGTGCCTGACCTGCTGATTATTGATAGAAGATCATGTCTGCATATTCTCGAACCCACAGGGTCACACACTTAACGTATCTCGACGCTAGGATAGATTGGATAATTAGTTTATGAGTTTTTGTTCGGAGTCTCGGATGGGATCTGGGACATCACGAGAGGTTCCGGAGTGGTCCGGAGAATAAGATTCATATAAGGCAGTGCAGTTTTTGGAGTTCGGAATTGTTCTGGGTTAATCGGTATTGTACCGGAAGCTTCTAGAACCTTCCGGAAGGGGACCAACGTGGCCCCACCTTCCGGGAGGGGGCATGGGCCTATGAGGGACTGTCCTGGCCGCATTGGGCCAGGGGCACAAGGCCCCATAGGGCCCAGCCGATCCTATAGGGTTTAAAATCGTTTAAACTAGAGATAGGGTTTCTAGAAGAGGGGAGAGTCCTTGCCCCCCACTCCTCCCTCCCTTGGCCGCCGACCCAAGGCTTGGAGGAGGGGCAAGGGCTGGCCGCCCCCCCTCTATATATAGAGGGCTGGTGCACCCCCTCCCCCCTATACCTTGCCTCCAACCCTAGTTGCCTTGCTGCCTTCCTCTTTCCCTCCCGACTGTTTGTAGGCGAAGCCCTGCAGCAGAAATTCTCCACCATATACACCACGCCGTCGTGTTGTAGATCCCATCTATCTCTCCACCATACTTGATGGTCCGAGGAAGGAGGAGACGTCGAGGTGCTGCACGTGTGCATCTCACGGAGGCACCGCCACTTGTGGTGCTAGATCGGATCGGATCGCGAGGAGGAGAAGCGAGTACGACTACATCACCCACGTTCCGAGCGTTCCGCTCATTGAATCTTCAAGGGTATGAAGATCTAATCCAATCTCTCTCGTTGATTGCATCTCCTAGATTAGATCTTGGCTTTCCCTCTGTTTGCATCCGTAGAAAATTTTGATTTAATATGCCGCGAAACCCTTCACCTACCTCGTGAGGGAAGGCACAGCTTACGAGACGGGCGAGGAGGGCGCGGATCCCAGGGCGGACGTGGGCGGGCTGGACGGCGTCGAAGGACGGGAATTCAAAGTCGGCAAGAAGCGGGTTGTTGGCGACGAGGGTGGCGTCCGCCATGGCAGCAGCGGAGGAGCAGGTAGCGCGGGAGGAGGGGCAGAAGACGCGGAGCGGGAAGGAGGAGGGGAGGAGGGAGAGGAGGAGGAGGCGGTTAGGGTTTCGGGCGGCGAGAGGGAGAGTCGGGGCGAGGCGGGCGGAGAGGAGGTGGGAGAGGAGGAGGAGAGGATGGGGAGCATGGCCGTGAGGAAGAGGAGGACGATGGTGCGCTGACGTGGTGGGCCCATCGCCTGCCCCGACCTGCGTGCAGGGAAAAGTGGTGTTAAGGCGAGGCGCATATTACAAAATATGCGCCTCCTATAATTCAAACTATAGGAGGCGCATATAGCAATATGCGCCTCGCATATGCGGCCACCTACCACCGCCCGGGCCTGCAGGAGTTACTTGAGGCGCATATGGTCATATGCGCCTCGTATATTATCAAATATAGGAGGCGCATATAGCCATATACGCCTCGCATATTCGTGCACCTACCAACACGCGGGCCCACACAGATTATGCGAGGCGCATTCTGTCCATATGCGCCTCGCATATCTGATATATAGGAGGCGCATATGACTAGAATGCGCCTCGCATAATATGGGGCTGCTAGATTTTGTCCGTACAGGGATTATAGGAGGCGCGTTCTTATCATATGCGCCTCGCCTATTTTTATACTAGAGGCGCATATCGCAAAGTGCGCCTCGCCTATTTTTATAGGATGCGCATATGCTAAATGTGCCTCACATAAGCATGTCTCCTATAGCCTTTTCTCTAGTAATGTGTCATGAACACGCCGTAGGCAAGCTTCTGGTAGTGAGGGTACCTCTGCTTTGTTGGTGTCAGTACCTCGCTGAGGTAGTAGATTGGGCGCTGGACCCCGTGGGTCTTGCCTTCTTCGGGTCGTTCGACCACTAGTACGGTGCTGACCACCTGGTGTGTGGCTGCTATGTACAGCAGCAGAGGCTCGTGCTCCTTTGGCGTGACCAAGACGGACGAGGTGGAGAGAAGCCGCTTGAGGCTTTCGAATGCGTCGTTGGCTTCCGGCGTCCACTCGAATTTATCTGTTTTGCGTAGCAGTTGGTAGAATGGTAAGGCCTTCTCGCCCATGCGGCTGATGAATCTGCTTAGCGCCGCTTATTCGCCCCGCGAGCCGGACCTTTGAGGTTTTTCGCTTCTCCATCGCCATGATGGCTCGATTTTCTTCGGTTCGCCTCGATCCTCGCCGAGAGATGAAGTACCCAAGCAATGACCGATGGGACGCCGAAGGCGCATTTTTCGGGGTTGAGCCTGATCCTGTAGCGATCGAGGTTGTCGAACGTCTCGCGGAGATCGTCGATAAGTGTTCTTGCCTCCTTGGTTTTTATCACTATGTCGTCAACATAGACTTGGACGTTGCGACCGATCTGGTCCTTGAGGCAGGCCTGCATGCATCGCTGGTACATAGCACCTGCGTTCTTTAGCCCGAAAGGCATTGTGTTGTAGTAGAATACTCCGAACGGTGTGATAAACGCCGTTTTCTCCTGATCTTCGACCTTGAGTCGAATCTGGTTATAGCCCGAGTAGGCGTCGAGGAAGGAGAGTTTCTCACAACCTGCAGTTGAATCGATGATCTGATCGATCCGAGGAAGAGGGAAGTGGTCCTTTGGGCAATGCTTGTTTAGTGACGTGAAATCCACGCACATCCGCAGGATGTCCGTGTCCTTCTTTGGGACCATGATTGTGTTTGCAAGCCACTCGCTTTCTTTGATTTTCCTGATGAAGTCTGCAGCGAGTAGTCTGTTGATTTCCTTGCCGATAGCTTCGGCTTGTGGCTCGGACAGTCTCCGGATGGACTGCTTGACTAGCTTGGTGTCTGGAAAGACGTTGAGTGCGTGCTCAGCGAATTCCCTGGGAACTCCTGGCATGTCCGCAGGACACCAGGCGAAGATTTCCCAGCGCTCACGGAGGAATTCGACGAGCGCGCCTTCCTATGCGGGGCTGAGGTCGCGATCATCAGCTGCCTTGGAGGCATCCGTCGGATGGACCTGCACCTTTTTGGTGTTGACGGTGGAGTCGAAGGACATGTCAGGTGCATTTTGCCTTGTGATTGGGGGTGCCCCGTTGTCCGTCACCTCACGGAGCCTTACGAGCTCGTCTTGCATGCCGAAAGACTGGGAGATTTTGTTGAAATCCCTGTCGCATTGGTCCGATCGGGTGAAGCTCCCGTGGATTGTGATGACACCCCTTGGCCCTGGCATCTTGAGTAGTAGGTATGCGTAGTGTGGGACAGCCAGGAACCTTGCGAATGCTACACACCCAAGGATGGCGTGGTATTGTGACGGCCAGTCCACCACTTCAAATTCGAGTCGCTCCTGACGGAAATTGTCCGGCTTCCCGAAGATGACGTCGAGCCCTATTTTGCCCAGGGGGAATATGCCCTTCCCTGAAACGATGCCATGGAACGTTGTGTCTGACTGTTCCAGGCTGCATTGCGGGATCCGCATTGCTGCTAGAGTGCTTTCGAACATTAGGTTGATGCCGCTGCCGCCGTCCATGAAGACGCGACTCATCTCGAAGCCTCCGACCGCCTTCAAAGACTGTGGCAGCATGACCGGGCGGGGATCCGCAAGGGTGATCCGCACGAGTGAATGTGATGCAGACTCGATCCACCGAGGTACTCGGGATGGCGGTGGAGTTGCCACGGCGAGGTTGATTTGTCGGGTGATTTTCTTCGCACCCTATTCGGGGCGCCCTTCCGGATCATCATTAGTGCTCCTTTCGGTGGGGTACCTGCCCGCCGTTGTTCTATGCAAAAGCGATCGGTTGGTTTGGGCCTCCGATAGGCGGCGGAGGAGCTCCTTGTGCTATTTCACCGGCGCAGTGCATTTTCAACGCAGGATTGGGGCTTGTTGCCTCATCTCGCACCATGCTTTCGCCGAAGCTCGAACTCGCGGCAATCCTTGAGCATGTGGCTAGCTTTCTTTTGCCATCCCGCTTGTCGATGTAGAAGTGGATGGTGCATGGACCCGAAAGTTTGTCGTATGTCGAGGGTCCGCATGTCGCGCGCTGCCATGATCGTGATGGACGCCCGTCGCGAAAGTTTCCTCTGTTATCCTCCGCCGCTGGCGTTGTCGCGGCGATGGTCGGCGAGCCGCCGCGACCATGTCGGGTCCGCTGGTCGCCGAGACGCGATCTCCTCTTGCCGCGGCGTTCTCGTCTTCGGCCGTAGTCGTCCTCTTCATCCGATTGTGCTCGGTGAATGCAATCTTCGCCGTCAGCCCACCTGTTGGCGATGTCCATGAGGTGGCCGAAGTGTCTTGGGCTTGACGCGCGCCCAAGTTCCTCCTTGAAATTGGCGCTTGACGCCGCCAAGGCGCCGATGGCCCTCTTCGGAGATGTGTCTGCGGAGTTCTTGGTGTTAGACCAGAGTATGTACGAGCGAATGGATTCACCCTTCTCGAGTGCGTGCTCGCAACTCTTCGATTGAGGCGGGCCTCTTGCGGTGCCCTTGAAATTTCGGATGAAGTCTGAAGCTAGCCTCCCGGCCGGATGGACCTCGATGATAGGTCACGAGCTGACCATACCGCTACCGCCACCGCAGTTGAAGGCATTGCATGGCGGTTTCTTTGTTACCGTCGTGCGGCTTGACGGATGATGATGGTCACCGAGCCGTGCTTTTGGATCTTGAGTGCCGTTGAACTTCGGAGTATCCGAAGGAAGCTTGAAATTGCGTGGCATCTGTGTTCGTCGAACAGATCTGCTGAAGCATCGGGATCCACAGAGTTCTCCTTCGTCTTCGTCCATCTCGGATTCAGACGAGCATGCACGTTTGGCTCGCGCTTTGTCGATTTTGCGCTGTGTAAGCGTGTCTCTGGCGTCGTAGTCGCGTTTATGGCGACGTGAGCTCTTCTTCCTTCGAGGAAGGTCGTGTTCCTCTTCCTCTTCGGATGAAGGGGTGGGGCTCCGGTCGCGCCTGGTCGTAGCTTTCTTCTTCGGCTCCACAGGAGCGTCTTGGTGGAGCGCAGCTCCGACAAGTCCGAGTCCAGTGAGTGCGGACTTATGCATGGCTCTTTTCTGGTCCCCCTCCGGTGGTTGGTGGGCCGCGAGATACGAAGTGGCTGCCATGATCGCAGCTTGCGGTGTCTTCGGGATGATGTTGCCGTCGGCATCCATCTCCATGAACGATGTGTGGAGAGTTTGGGTCACATCACGACGCTCTTTGGGATCCATGTTCTCCACCCGAGAGCGGTGCTTGTTTCCTTGGTTTCCGTTCGTTCTAGAGCCGGGGGCCATGGCGGAGAGCGCAGCGCCGCTACCGGACTCGTGAGGTCGCTTGCTTGCGCTTGTCGAGTGTTTCGCATCTTGACTTGCTTCTTGTGCTCCTCGATGAGGAGGAAGTGGTATGCCATCGAGTTCACGTGAGGCGCCCGCAGGTGACTATGTCGCCGCCACGGCGTGCCTGGATCCATCCTTCTTTGCTAAGTTGGATGACGTGGACGTTGTTTTCCCCGTCGGGTGGGGGGAACTGGCTTCTTCTGTTTCCGCCATTTCGGTCCTGCGGGTTGGGGTTAGTGTTGGGCGGCGGGTTAGGCGTTTGCTGTTCCTGGATGACTGCGGCGCATAGGTAGCGCTTGTAGATCGGTCCGCTGCTGCCGCAGCTTTCAGATCCGGAATCGTAGGTCCCTGCATCCGATGGCGGATCGCACAGATCGGAGTTGCAGCTGCTGCTGTCATAGGAATCATCTGCTGATGATGTTGTGCGTAGCACGGGGTGTAGGGCCCACGAAGCGGTCCTGGTTGATGGTAGGGGCACCCTCTCAGGGAGGAGGAGGGTGCCAGTTTGCCCCACCTGGAAGCAGAAGCTCCCGAACAAGATTTCGAGTCCGTCGCCTACGGGCTCGAAGTCCTTCATGGTGGCCGGCGAGTGGGCGGTGAAGTCGAAAGCACCGAAGAGGAGGTGACTCTCCGTCGCTGCAGAGTTGTAGATCGATCGGGTCAGGACCGTCATGACCGCACAATCAGCAGCCCCAGTTCCCACAGACGGCGCCAATTGACGAGGTTTCGACTGCCAATGCCCATTGTTATGGACTTGGGTTTGGAGAAGATGGGGATGCCGGAGATCGTGGAACGGTTAATGCAAGCAACTGTGGGACACGAGATTTACCCAGATTCAGGACCCCGGAGGGAAAACCCTACTCCTGCTTGTCTGCTCTTGATTACGGCGGAACCGAAGATTACAGGGGTGCGCAGATTCGATCTGGCGTGGAGGTGCGTACGTGAAAGTATGAGTCGAGAGATTTAGGTCGTGCCCTCCTGGCCTTTATATAGACTTAGGCAGGTCCCGGGCATAGTCCTAGTCGGTTACAAGTTCTAGCGTTTTACCCCTTTGAATTTCCTATCTACTCTAGTCTTGCTCTCCAAGGATCCGAAGGCGTCATGGGCCTGGGCCACCCGAAAGTCTTCATGGGCCAACGCACTTTTGCCGTGGGCCTTCCTTGGGCTGGACTAGGTATGCTGTGGCCACGTACCCGTAGGGTATAACCATGTTAGTGGTACTGTCGCCGGGAACGAATCACTTGGGACAACACCTCCGTTGGGTCTTCGGCCGGGGTTAAGAGGCATCCAAGATGGCCAATGGCCAGGAGGTTGCAGGGCCATTGAAACATGGCCTTGGAGAGCCGCCTACCGGCTATAAGAAGCGGAGGCAAGACGGCCGTCGCCGCCGCACGTCCTCCGCTGATGAACTCCAGAGAAGCAGCAGGACAAGATCCCCACCATGTAGGTTGAAGAAGAACAACACCCCACAATCCCCTTGACCACGTCCTTGATGGCTAAGGAAGAGAGAAGGAGTAACAGCTCCACACGCACCTACACAGCACCATGCCTCCCGATCCAGATCAGGAGGCCAAACCATTGCGAGCTTATTTATGGAGATCCTGGTGGCGACTTCCATCTCCACCTCCGTCTTTGACCACCAAAGCACCACGAAGAGGACGCCGAACATCAGTAGCCCCCGGATCAGGCCCGCACGACTCAGAAGCACACTCCAATCGAGCATAAAGCCCAGAAGCCATAGAGGCAAACCTAGGATACTACCTACTCTACTATGAACAAGGGAAGCCAAACCACCTAAGCCATCTTCTTGCCGGCCAGCGTTGCCGCCGGAAAGAGAGAAGGCTGGGGGCGGCGAAGAGGTAGAAGAAACGACTCTCAACAAGGGACGAGAGAAGAGAGACGAGGGGAAAAGAGTAGTAGTTGTCGTTGTAACCATACGGTGATTTTTCTTTTCTTGAGGGATGTGAAAGTTTTTTGTAGGAGATACCCTCTGAATGTCCCTCAAAAGAAGACACGCTCTGAAAGTTCAGTAATACGACTTACTAGCACACTACTCCAAAAGGCCCATACGAATCTCACCCCTCCTCGCTCACTCGGTCCACTAAACCCTACACCTACCACTTCCACCCTTGGCAAAAGAAAAATCAAACAGCAGACTGAGCCCATGATAGCATCACCCCTTCGTAGTGCAAGCTTTGCCTCGGTGTAAATTTGAGTCCATATCTTGCTCTGGGGACCTCACTCAACAAATAATAAAGATATAGGGGAGCCAAACACAATGAACAAATTGAACTGGTAGTTGTCCAAAAAAAAACAAATGTTTTTATATTTTCTTGAAGTGCTAGGAGAAAAATTAGAAGACGAAAACAAGTTTTGTTGTCTTGTCTTGTATTACCTCTGTTTGGAATTATAGGTCCTACGCGTATACCTAGATTGTTAATTTGACTAATAAAATATAAGTTATATAGCATAAAAATTATATCATTAGAAAATATAGCATCTAAAGTTTTCTAATAGTATAATTTTTATATTATTCTATTTATATTTTATTAGTCAAATTTACAACCTAGTTAACCGTGCATAACCTATAATCCCAAACGGAGGGAGTACATATTTGTGATGTAGTGTGTGGAGTCTTTACAATTAGATTACATTGGGATGTCTTTTGTTCCACTTTCAGGTAGTACACAATGCCAAATGCTAGTAGATGAAAATATGATTAATACCGGGCTGAAAT
Organism: Avena longiglumis; assembly: GCA_030063025.1. Classification (NCBI taxonomy): domain Eukaryota; kingdom Viridiplantae; phylum Streptophyta; class Magnoliopsida; order Poales; family Poaceae; genus Avena; species Avena longiglumis. The sequence continues at coordinate 477,203,920 of CP125977.1, forward strand.
CAAAAACTAGAAACCATACGGTATAAAAAATACACTAAAAATAACCTAAACAAAGAACGAAAACATCCCAAAGAAGACGCTCTCCTCACTCTCGGTGGTGTGTCTAGCACCAATAGGAAGCACGTGGAGTCGTGTGTCCGATGGATATCCTAGGATCTGGTCGATTTTTATGTTCGTTGGTGCGGTTTCAGGTTAGTCTCTTCTGATCTATGGGTTTCAGGATGAGTCTTTTTTTTTGAACGAGAGCCAATATATTAGCAGCTAAAGAGTACATAACAGCTCTTACAAATAGATCTCTGAAGATCAAAGACGATCCTAAAGCCTACAAGCACACAAAAAAAGATGAAGCTGAAAACACAGGAAGTCTACGCGGAAGAACACAAAAGGAGCCTGCCAGGGATTCCATCGAGAACATGGAATTTCCACACCTGCAAATGTGTCATTCAGGGGCCTCACAAAGCCCAACCATCCGTAAAACCAGCGGCTCAACCAGCAATCGAGATGGTACTGGCAAACGAGGTTGAAAGTTGAGCTGTAGATAAAGAGACTGCGTCACCGAGCTCAACCCACGAGGATCTTCACCGCTGAATCTGGGGAGCGATAGTAGAGACAATCTCACCTGTCTCCGGCGCACACACCCGAGCGACATGAAGATCGCGAAGACAACCTGAACAACAATTCTCAAGAGATCCTTAGTGAAACTTGAAGGCCCAAAAACTGCATCCGAAGATAAGAAAATCTGAGGTAAACTAGCTAGAGCAGCCTGGCAAGGAAGCACCATCGCTTTGAATCTCCAGAACCAATCCAAGCCCAGTTCATATATACTCCATCCACCACCACGCTGGCCAGAGCAGATCAAAGTTCGAGCAGCACTGAGCTCAGAAGATCTCCAAAGGATAACAGCGGCAACATGCCACCGTTCAGGAAGTCCAAGATCACAAGCCCCCAACGCGGGGGGCCCAGGCCACCAGGACGAAGACGAGGCCGCAACACCGCCGGAGCACTCCCCCACGCCGCCACGGCCGGCCGGGAGTGCCCCAGAAGCGAAGCAAGCTGCAACAACACCATCTTCCCCCTCGCTACCACAGCCGGCCGGGAAGAACACAAGCTCGCAGCACCACACCCTCTCTAGGTGAACCACGCCACCGGAATTATTCAGAGAAGCGCCGGACTTCTCCTCCACTCCCCACACCGACCGCTGGAGGAACAGCAAAGGGAGAAAAGGCCCTAAAATCGCCGAGATCTGGGCGCCTAGATCCGGGATTTCGCTTCGACTACCGGGCAAACTGCCCACTACCGGCACAAAGCCAAACGTACACCTAATCCTATCTACTCCGGTGCCCCCCCTCCCCCAACTCCGGCGAGCAGCGCCGCCGGAGAGGGCTTGGGGACGGCCCGATTCCTGAGAGTTGACTCTCAACGGGAGGGGGGTGGGAGGGGAACGGGCTCCCTCCTAAAAGGCTAGACTTCCCTGTTGGTAAGATTGGTTTCACGATGAGTCGAGACGACGGAGCGCCTATGCCACGTGTATGTGCTGTCTATTTGTTTGTCACCCATGTTTGGATAATTGGAAAGGTTTCGTATATGGGATGAAATGTTGTGTTGTATGGAAGAATCTAATATGTCCATCTTCTCGGCTTCTTTGTAACCATTCATTCCGCCTTCGATGTTTGTAAAGAGGTTGCTCCTCGCCCTAGACGCATACGTAACACATGAGCCTTTCTCGTTCCAGAACTTTGCATCGCTACCCAAGTCTTCCCCATCCTGCCTCTCGGCATGCACCACGAGATGGAATAGTAGGCCTCCAAAACCGCTTCTCGAGATCATGCTCGGGAGAGAGGCAATTTGGTATTTTGGTAGCGATGTCGCGCGACCACCGGCAATAATGCAGCAGCCGAGTCTTTCCCCAACGACGACTTCTTCCCGGACTTCGACATCCTTTTGGGGAAAATGGGCGACAACGGGAATAGGAACATTGATGTTTTGACTACCGCGGCACCATATGTGATCCTATCTTTCTTTTATGGGATCATGTTAGAATTACTTGTTCTATGTATTGGTTAAGATTGGATTTGTTCATATACTTCACTAGTTCATATGGTTTAATCTATGTCCTTAAGGTCATGTATTATCTACTATTTTTCTGGATTGGATCATATGGTAATTTGTTTATAGTCTCAGGAGACGTGGGCACCAAAACGAAGATTTTATAACTAAATGTGGGTGAGAAACGCATGTAAGATGAAGCGAGCGGTGACTTGAATCCGTTTTGAGGCACAGTATCACAAATTAGGGTTAGGGGTTCCACATTTCGAGAGGCCAAGGGGGCGGGCTGAGCAGAACGTAAAAATACTTGTTAGATTGGTGTGGTGTCGCTATTGTTGGTGGTTGTCTTTGCACTGTCCACGGCTACATCAAGGACAACTATTGAACCTCTCCCCAAGGTCGATCAACTACGGTGCCTCAAATGGCGAGGGGAGGATTCAGGATAGTGATGATAGATGAAACAAGAATGACAATGATGTGAAAGTCGAGGAGTAGGAGCGGAGGAAAAGAATTAGGATAGCGTTTGAAGTTCTACAGCGGAAGTGAACTAGGATTTTCCCCAAGAGATCGCAAATAATTTCGAGTCACCTTTTTGGAGAAAAGTTTTTTTTCAGAATTGTTTTTTTTAGAAAAGTTCTGTTTACTATAACACTGTGCTACGAGTTCCAGCTAGTCCTGAACACATAGTTTGTTGCCATCATAGGCTCTTGGAATTTTACAAATAAAAAATCAATATTTTAAGTTTAAAAGAATATGTGTTTTTTTACAGAGATACACGTCAATATCCAGTGGAGTATTTTGTTTTGGTTTCAATTCCGTAAGTATGTCATCATTGGACATTGCTCAATTTTCACCAAAGAAAAACATTGCTTAATTGATGGCGCTATGACAGTATCAATACCGCCAGCTGAGAAGCACATGGGTTCATTAGGTTCGAGCAATGACTCTCTAACAAACAACATAATGAATTCCTAGAAAAAACATTAAAGCATCAGATTCCGTTGCAAAACAAGTTAGTACAACCACTAAACCAAGTCCAATAATTCCAACCCGAGAACGCAGAAAATTCCAGCCGAAAGCCGAAAGGTGCACCACCCAACAATCTCCGACAGCACCGGCACGAGAGGGCCCAGCTGCCGTCGGTGAACTCCAGTGGGAGCCCGGGCCCGCGGGTCCGGAGAAAAATTGGTAAAGACAGACGGGTGACGCGCTCCATATGACCTGATTCGACCGTTCAGGGGTTTAAACGGAAAAGAAAGGAGCCGGAGCACGAAGGATTTGTGTGGTCGAGACGCGTGTGCGGGCCAATGATAACGCGCCACGGCGGAGGAAGCGCGTAGGCGGGGCAACGTTCCGAAAGTCAGGTGGTCGTTGGAGCTAGCTACCGAAGGATTCCCTCGTTGGAGCTGTTTCGTTTCGCGCACGTGGGCCCACTAGTGCTTAGATTAAGCTTTTATGCTGTGCGCACTCGATGCTTGGGCCCGCCACTATGAGTATCCCGAGTACTGTACGACCGTTTGTGAATTAAGCTAATGGTGGGGCAATAATAATAATAAACAAAATACTTCGTCTCGAATTACATGTCTCACATTTATTTAGATTTGTATGTATATAAATAATTTTTTTATTATAATAATTATTACAGTATGTATATTTACTTGTGTGGTTTCATTAATTGTAATCATCACATAATTTTATAAGCATGCAAGGAATTGCTACGTATAACATTAAGAGAGCATGTATCTGTACTGAAAATCCGTCTAGATGCATACGCAAGTTTAGACAAATATGAGACATCTAATTCGTACAGTGTGAGTATGCCTTCTAGTGGATATTTTGGAATTCCAAACTTTGAAGTCCTCATGAGTTTTAGGCCCCTCTAGACCAACGAACATTTATCACTTGACGTTTTCCTATTTATAAACCTTTTGAGTTATCAAGCCTAACATGTTATTACTTAAAAAAAAAAGATTCCTAGAGATCGAATTTTGTGAACCGGCTATGAGATTTCTATTCCTCCTATGGCCGGTGCAGGGACGTGTGGAGCTGTCAGCTGTGGACCCGTAGCAAAAGCCGAAAGGTCCCCTGAGTTTGATCACAGAGAATTAAAAACAGGTCCCCTGGCTGAGTTCATTGCGGCCAAGGCAAGTGGTGTACGAGGGTCGAGGGGAGATGTCTCCACGTATACAGGGGATAGAGAAAGGGAGGCACGCACAGTGGATGCTTCCGCCCGTGGTTTCCACCGGCCGCACGCGGGCGCAGCGGCAGCGGCAGCGGCAGCGGCAGCGTCGTGTCATCATCTCACGGTCACGGCGCCGTAGACGGGTGCTGCGTAGTACGCGTCACAGCCGACGTATTCGGCCTAATCCCCTTTCGACCGATCGTTCCAACGCATCCCCTGTCTTCGTGCGGCGCAAGCACGGCTGGCTGAGTCCGATCCTTGTCGTTTGGCTGCACCTGGACGCCCGCGCTCCTCTTGCCGACTGTTCTAGAACAACTCAAGACATCTCTCCTTCTCAATGGTTATTATTTTTTCTCTTCTGTTTTATATATGGGTGGAAGAGAGCAACAACGTTCTTCTTCTTGACGGAATAGGGGAATATAGACGCCAAATAGGTCGAGTTTTTTAGCAAAGACTATTTTTCTATGGATGTTATGTTTGCACGACCAAACATACTCTTTCTTTGACCAGAGGGGTCAATATGAAACGAAGGTGTTCACAAAAAAAAAATGAAACAAAGGTAATGCCACGCATACAGGGCATGCATGGTCTGATGCCGCATATGCTAATTTCAAATTATCACCATAAAAATAGCTTTTGAGTGAAAAAACTCCTTTTTCCTCGAGTAATTCTTTTTTATTCAAGTAACTCGGTTAGATTAAGTGATGCTAATAACACTAAGATAATCTCAATTATCTCTAGCCCGATAGTGGAAGAACAATTGTCAACTCCTTTACTACGCCTGATCAATAGATCTTGATTCTCTAGGACAAATTCAATATTCACCACCTTTCATTTTTTTTTTATGTTTTCTCGGTTTCCATGGGTAAGTACACCACATGCAGAATTATTGAAGAACAAGTTCACTTGTACGTTCTTGTAAAAAAGACTTGTGTGTAAACTTTTAGAATATAATAAGCAAAAAAGTATTGTCATTGTCTCGCACACCCCGGAGCTTGGATGGGGGCGAATTGAATAACGGACTAATTTGAAAAGATTTAAAACAATTTGGATTAATTTGCAAAAGAAACTACATCAAGTCCACGGTCAGTTATTTCTGGACGAGGAAGTAAAATTGAACGTTGAAATCACTCCTAGCCTGATGATTTTTCTGTCACGATTGTAAGCCATCGCGTTGTGGACGACTTCTAAATTCAAATGCCCCATATTCTCTCTCCTAAGGTCGTTCCTTGAGAGTTATCTTCCTAGTTTCGACCCATCTTCCCTCCTTCTCTGGAGGCTTTGCTGGCTAGCAGGGCGAGGGGAGGGGTGGTCTGGCCTCCTCTATTCATAATAGTGGTAGGATTAGAGTTCGGCTTTGGTTCTCATTTGTGCTTATCGCGTTTGGGGCCATGCCATAGGGATTGGGCATCCTAGTGTTCTTGCCCGGCACTAGATGGTCACCAGCGGCTCCATCCATACGAGCTCCATGGAGGAGATCTGAGCTAGAGGAGATATCTAGTGAGATCCTCTACAATAAGGGCACAGGCTCTCCAGATCAGGGCGATGTGGTTGTTGCTTTCATTTTTTAGACGACAAAGGTGGTGGAGAAGATAAGGATAATCGATTTGCATCTTGCCTTCGCAAATATTGAAGGATCAACTATGGCGCCTGAGGGGGAGTGAATAGGCGGCTACAAATTTTAATCAATTTTGTTGTTTTGGGGATACTTCCGGATTAATAAAGATGAACCTGAAACAACTAGGTGAACAATCCTATATGATGCAATACAACAAACAAGATGTAAGATACACCAAGTAAAGACAATGATAGGAATAATTGAAAGTAGAGGATGCGAGGACACGATGATGTATCCTGAAGTTCTAGTCATTTTGGGGACTCTAATCTTCGTTGGAGAGGTTGTGGTAAACAAAGTCCACATGATCCCTCAACTAGATAAAAGCCTTTTTTTCCATGAGCTCTCCAAACCAAGTGAGAACCCTTGAGTTGCCCACACCTAGCGGGATCCCTTTCTACTAACAGGATATTGAGGTGATCCTCATTCCTCGCACCTTTACAAACTTCCCGGAGTGATTCCACACAACGAAAGCTTCCGAGCAACCCTAACCGCCTAGGTGCCCTAACAAACACAAGAGTAATAAGATCTCAATGAACTCAAGGGGGCTCAAATTTTGATTAGTGGAAGTGTACATATGGAGCTCCTCTTTTGACTCCCACAAAGATGTGAAGATTTGAGTGGAGGAATCAAGAGGAACTAGGCTTTGGAGGTTCGGCAATGGTGGGTAAAAGTAAATGGGAGGGGTGGTTGGTTTGGGGAAGAAGATGAGCTTATATAGAGACCAAAAATCCAACCATTATGACGCATATTCGCGATTAGCCCGGACTGTCTAGACTAAGTTCGTGCAAAGGCCAGGTTCTATATTGGAAGCATCCGGACTTAACCTAGACTTGGCTCGGACTTGTCAGACAGATTGATAAAACACATGGTGGATGTCAAAGGGGGATGTAGGAGTAGTTATATGGCAAAACTTCAAACATAGAAAATGTGTAAACAAGGTTTATGAAGAAGTTTACATCCCTAAATAGTCTCGTCGCATTTTCCTACGACGCAGTAAGCATAAGAGAAACCCAAAAAGTAAAACTTTAAGCTTCTTTTCCCTTTTTGAAATGGGGGGAGTGTCGTCAACCATCAAGCAGCTTACTCCTCTTGCACAAAGACTAGCATGGAACTCAATAAAAATATTAGTTCCCTAATCATATGTCATCATCACTAAAACTTACTTAGGGATGGAGTTGTCCCTTTAGATGTCTAGAGCGAGAAGGTGTGGGGATTGTGGCCTGGTGGATTTTCAACCTCAACGCGAAAGAGAAAGCTCTTCCTAGGCCAAATGGTCTTATCCTGATGCCAGGACGAATCGTCGTGCTCGCAGGTCAAACAGTGTTGTTGGTTATGAAGATGATGGATTTGATTACCTTTTTTCAAATCTCAAATGCCATGCACACAGGGCATGCATGGTCTGGTACTGCATCTACTGCTTTTGATTTCCCAGTGTCAAGGCAAAAAAGTTGAATGGAAAAACTCTATTGTTGGAGTTGTTATTTTCATCCAATTAACTTGATTAGATTAAGTGATTGCTAATAACACTAAAAAATCTCAAATATCCAGCCCAATAGTGACAGTACAAATGTGAACTCCTTTACTATGCTTGATCATCTTGATTCTTGAGGAAAAATTCATTATTCGCTACCTTTCTTATTTATTTGTATATTTTCACGGTTTTCATGGGTGGCTACACCATATGCGGAATTACTGGAGAACAAATTCAGTTGTAAGTTCTTATAAAAAAGACTTGTGTGTAAGTTTAAAAATAGTAATAAGCAAAAAATGTACTATCGCTGTCTAGCATGCACACCGAAGCTCGGGATGGAGATGAATTAAGTCAAAGGATTGATTTGAAAAGATTTAAAACAATTTGCATTATTTGTACAAAAATATGTACAGAGCACGTGCCAATTATTTTTGACGAGGGAGTAAAAACGAAGGTTCGTATCACTCTGATGTCGCACCGTGTGTTTGTAGTCGGACGTTTTTTTGCCAGATTTATAAGCCAATGCATTGTGGATGACTTTTATGTTGGAATTATTACCTAGAGGCAATAATAAAGATGTTATTGTTATAATTCTTGTTCATGATAAAGTTTATATTCCATGCTAGAATTGTATTAAGCTGAAACTTTGATACTTGTGTGGTTTATGAACAACACCGTGTCCCTAGTACGCCTCTATGGACTAGCTCATTGATTAATGATGGTTAAGGTTTCCTAACCATAGACATGAGTTGTCGATTAATAATGAGATCATGTCATTGGGAGAATGATATGATGGACAGACCTAAATCAAGCAGAGCAATTAGATCGTGTCATCGTGTTCATCTTTGCGAAGCTTTTTCTTATGTCAAATATTGTATTCCTTAGACCATGAGATAATGCAACTTCCTGGTATCGGAAGAAAGCTTTGAGGTCATCAAATGTCATCCTATGAGAGGGTGATCATAAAGGTGTCTCTCAGGTGATCGGAAAGTACTTGTTGGGTTGTATGTATCGAGATGGGATTTGTCCCTCCTAAGTCAGAGAGAGATACTTCGGGCCCACTCGGTAATCGATATCAACACCGCTTGCAAGAACGTGGTTAAGGAGTTAATCACAAAGTGATATCGGATTACGGAACGATTAAAGTACTTGCTGTGAACGAGATTGAACTAGGTATGTCGATACCAACGATCGAATCTCGGGCAAGTAAAATATCGCGTGACGAAGGGAATATAAATATGGGATTAATTGAATCCTGGCATCGTGGTTCATCCGATATGATCATCGATGAATATGTGGGAGTCAATATGGGTTTCCAGATCCCGCTGTTGATTATTGATAGAAGATCATGTCTGTATATTCTCGAACCCGTAGGGTCACACACTTAACGTGCCTCGACGCTAGGATAGAATGGATAAATGGTTTATGAGTTTTTTTTCGGAGTATCGGATGGGATCCAGAACATCACGAGAGGTTCCAGAATGGTCCAGATAATAAGATTCATATAAAGGAAAGCATTTTTTGGATTTCGGAATTGTTTCGGAATGTTCGGTATTGTACCGGAAGGTTCTAGAAGCTTCCGGAGTGGGACCAACGTGGCCCCACTTGTCGGAGGGGGGTGTGGGCCTACGAGGGAGTTCCCTGGCCGCATTGGGCCAGGGTCACAAGGCCCCATAGGCCCAGCCGGCCAAAACCCTAGGGAAAACCCTAGGGGACCTTCTAGAAGGGAGGGGGAAACTTGCCCCCCACTCTAACCCTTGGGGCCGCCACCCTAGGGCTTGGAGGAGGGGCCAAGGGGGCCGGCCAGCCCTCTATATAAAGAGGGCAGGGGCGCACCCTCCTCCCCCCACTCCTTCAACCCTAGCCTCCATACTGCTGTCCTCCCTCTCTCTCTCCCGACTGCGCGTAGGCGAAGCCCTGCCGCAAAAACTCTCGACCATAGCACCACGCCGTTGTGTTGTAGATCCAATCTATATCTCCATCCCACTTGCTGGACCGAGGAAGGAGGAGACGTCGTGGTGCCGTACATGTGTATCTCTCGAAGGCGTCGCCACTTGCGGCGTTGGATCGGATCGGATCGCGAGGAGGTGAAGGCCAGTACGACTACATCAACCACGTTCTGTTGAACGTTTCGCTGTGTGATTTCTTCAAGGGTATGAAGATATCATCTATCCCTCTCGTTGATTGCATCTCCTAGATTAGATCTTGGCTTTCTCGTTCGCATCCGTAGATTTTTTTTGATTTACTATGTTGCGAAACCCTTCAGTGGTATCAGAGCTAGATCTATGCGTAGATGTGTTTCACAAGTAGAACGCAACATGCTTGTTGCGGGAGTTGATGTTTTCTGTTGCAAGCCTCTTGTTGTGTACTTCTTATGACGCGGGATAGTGAGATCGAAGCGTTCCAGGCCAACTTTACGTGACCTCGTCGCGAGACCGGCTCCGCACTTGACGTGTGGCTTGTTCCACACATGCGGCTGGTGGATGCCCGTTTTTCTCACTATAGTTGTCATGGGATTTACACCGGATATTGGCAACCATAATATCACCGTTGTGGCTTTCCGTAGGTAAGAATCGTTCTTAGCTTGTTACTCCCATAAGCCACGTAAAACATGCAACAACAAAGTAGAGGCGTCTAACTTGTTTTTGCAGGGAGTGTTTATGTGATATGGTATGGCCCAAGATATGATGTGTATGTTGTATGCAATGATCATATTTTTTAATATTTGTAACTCGAAACAGGAGCTACGGAATAGAGGGCGGCTAGCAAGGGATGAGGTGACGATGCGCGTTGGCAACGGATCAAGAGTTGATGTGATGGCCGTCGGCACGCTCTCCTTAGTTTTACCTTCAGGATTAGTTTTAAACCTTAATAAATGTTATTATGTGTCTGCGTTGAGCATGAACATCATATCTGGATCGTGTTTATTGCAAGACGGTTATTCATTTAAATCGGAGAATAATGGTTGTTCTATTTATGTGAGTAACATATTTTATGGTCATGCACCTGCTATGAATGATTTATTTCTTCTGAATCTCGAAAGCAATGAAACACACATCCATAACATTGAGACTAAGAGATTCAAAGTAGATAGTGATAATTCAACTTATTTGTGGCACTGCCGTCTAGGTCATATTGGTGTAAGACGCATGAAGAAACTCCATTCTGATGGACTTTTGGAGTCTCTTGATTTTGAATCATTTGACACGTGCGAACCGTGCCTCATGGGCAAGATGATCAAAACCCCGTTCTCCGAAATAATGGAGCGAGCAACGGACTTGTTGGAAATCATACATACCGATGTATGCGGACCAATGAGTGTTTCGATGCGTGGTAGATATCGCTACTTTCTCACTTTTACTGATGACTTAAGTAGATATGGGTATATCTATTTAATGAAACATAAATCTGAAATGTTTGAAAAGTTTAAAGAATTTCAGAACGAAGTGGAAAACCATCGTAACAGGAAAATTAAATTTCTACGATCCGATCGTGGAGGTGAATATTTGAGTTACGATCTTCTCACGCATCTTAAAGCAAGCTGAACCGTTTCGCAACTCACGCCACCCGGAACACCACAGCGCAATGGTGTGTCTGAACGCCGGAATCGAACTTTATTAGATATGGTGCGATCGATGATGTCTCTTACAGATTTGCCGTTATCATTTTGGGGTTACGCATTAGAAACCGCTACATTCACTTTAAATAGGGCACCATCTAAGTTGAGACGACACCGTATGAATTGTGGTTTGGTGCTAAACCTAAGTTGTCGTTTCTTAAAGTTTGGGGATGCGAAGCTTACGTCAAGAAGTTGATGCCGGACAAGCTCGAACCCAAAACGGATAAATGCGTCTTCATAGGATACCCTAAGGAAACAATTGGGTATACCTTCTATCACAGATCCGAAGGCAGAGTGTTCATCACAAAGAACGGATTCTTTCTAGAGAAGGAGTTTCTCTCGAAAGAAGTGAGTGGGAGGAAGGTAGAGCTAGACGAGGTTATTGAACCTTCTCTCGAGTTAGAGAGTAGCGCAGCACCTAAAATTGTTCTAGTGCCGTCTGCACCAACAAGAGAGGAAGATAATGATGAGGATCATGAAACTTCGGACGATGCTACTGCTGAACGTCGAAGGTCGACAAGGTCACATGCCCCTCCTGAGTGGTACGGCAACCCTGTCTTAACTGTCTTGTTGGTAGACAACAGTGAACCTGCGAACTATGAGGAAGCAATGGTGATCCCAGACTCTGAGAAATGGCTAGAGGCCATGAAATCCGAATTGGGATCCATGAGCGAAAACCAAGTATGGACTTTGGTGGACCCTCCTAGCGACCGTAAGGCCGTTGAGTGCAAATGGATTTTCAAGAAGAAAACGGACGCGGATGGTAATGTTACTGTCTATAAAGCTCGACTTGTCGCGAAAGGTTTTCGACAAGTTCAAGGTGTTGACTACGATGAGACTTTCTCTCCTGTAGCGATGTTTAAGTCTATTCGGATTTTATTAGCAATTGCTGCGTTTCATGATTATGAAATATGGCAGATGGATGTCAAGACTGCGTTCCTCAATGGCAACATTGATGAAGAGTTGTATATGATGCGGCCCGAAGGTTTTGTCGATCCTAAGGATGCTGATAAGGTGTGCAAACTTCAGCGTTCCATTTATGGACTGAAGCAAGCATCTCGGAGTTGGAACCTTCGTTTTGATCAAGTGATCAAGAGCTTTGGATTTGTTCCAAATTGCTACGAAGCTTGTATCTACAAGAAAGTGAGTGGGAGCTCAGTGAAATTTCTAGTACTATATGTGGATGACATTTTGATTATTGGAAATGACATTGGTATGCTTAACGATGTGAAGAGTTATTTGAATAAATATTTTTCAATGAAAGACCTAGGAGAAGCTGCTTATATATTAGGCATCAAAATCTATAGAGATAGACAAAGACGCCTAATAGCTTTAAGCCAAAGTACATACCTAGACAAAGTTCTGAAAAGGTTCAGAATGGATAAGGCAAAGAAAGGTTCAGTGCCTATGTTGTCAGGTAATATATTGAGAAAGACTCAGTGTCCAACTACGGTAAACGATAGAGAAACCATGAGCAAAGTGCCATATGCCTCGGCCATAGGTTCTATCATGTATTCCATGCTGTGTACTAGACCGGATGTATCCAATGCTCTTATTTTGACGAGCAGATACCAAAGTGATCTAGGAGTGGAACACTAGACAGCCGTAAAGAATATCCTAAAGTATTTAAATAGGACTAAAGAAATGTTCTTGGTATATGGAGGTGATGAGCAGCTCGTCGTAAAAGGTTACGTCAACGCTAGTTACGACACCGACCCGGATGATTCTAAATCTCAGACAGGATACATTTATATTTTAAATGGAGGAGTTGTGCGCTGGAGAAGCTGCAAGCAAAGCATGATCGCGAGATCTACAATAGAATCGGAATACATGGCTGCTGCAAAAGCGTCAAGTGAAGGAGTTTGGATCAGGAACTTCATCACTGAGCTTGGTGTGGTTCCAAGTGCCTTGGACCCACTGGAGATATTGTGCGACAACACTGGCGCCATACCATTGGATAAGGAACCAAGATATCATCCAAAGACCAAGCACATCAACCACCAATTTCATATAATTCGAGATTATATAACAGATGGAGATCTGAAGATTAACAAAGTACATACGGATCTGAATATCGTAGATCCGTTGACTAAACCTCTTCCACGAGCAAAACATGATCAGCACCTCAATGCCATGGGTGTTAGATTGTTGCCAGATGTAAACTAGATTATTGACTCTAGTGCAAGTGGGAGACTGTTGGAATTATGCCCTAGAGGCAATAATAAAGATGTTATTGTTATAATTCTTGTTCATGATAAAGTTTACATTCCATGCTAGAATTGTATTAAGCGGAAACTTTGATACTTGTGTGGTTTATGAACAACACCGTGTTCCTAGTACGCCTCTATGGACTAGCTCATTGATTAATGATGGTTAAGGTTTCCTAACCATAGACATGAGTTGTCGATTAATAATGAGATCATGTCATTGGGAGAATGATATGATGGACAGACCCAAATCAAGCAGAGCAATTAGATCGTGTCATCGTGTTCATCTTTGTGAAGCTTTTTCTTATGTCAAATATTGTATTCTTTAGACCATGAGATAATGCAACTCCCTGGTATCGGAAGAAAGCTTTGAGGTCATCAAACGTCATCCTATGAGAGGGTGATCATAAAGGTGTCTCTCAGGTGATCGGAAAGTACTTGTTGGGTTGTATGTATCGAGATGGGATTTGTCCCTCCCAAGTCGGAGAGATATACTTCAGGCCCACTCGGTAATCGATATCAACACCGCTTGCAAGAACGTGGTTAAGGAGTTAATCACAAAGTGATATCGGATTACGGAACGAGTAAATTACTTGCTGTGAACGATATTGAACTAGGTATGCCGATACCAATGATCGAATCTCGGGCAAGTAAAATATCGCGTGACGAAGGGAATATAAATATGGGATCAATTGAATCCTGGCATCGTGGTTCATCCGATATGATCATCGATGAATATGTGGGAGTCAATATGGGTTTACATATCCCGATGTTGATTATTGGTAGAAGATCATGTCTGCATATTCTCGAACCCGTAGGGTCACACACTTAACGTGCATCGACGCTAGGATAGAATGGATAAATGGTTTATGAGTTTTTTTTCGGAGTCTCGGATGGGATCCAGGACATCACGAGAGGTTCCAGAATGGTCCGGAGAATAAGATTCATATAAACGAAAGCATTTTTTGGATTTCGGAATTGTTTCGGAATGTTCGGTATTGTACCGGAAGGTTCTAGAAGCTTCCGGAGTGGGACCAACGTGGCCCCACTTGTCGGAGGCGGGCGTGGGCCTACGAGGGAGTGCCCTGGCCGCATTGGGCTAGGGGCACAAGGCCCCATAGGCCCATCCGGCCAAAACCCTAGGGGAAACCCTAGGGGACCTTCTAGAAGGGAGGGGAAACTTGCCCCACACTCCAACCCTTGGGGCCGCCGCCCTAGGGCTTGGAGGAGGGGCCAAGGGGGCCGGCCAGCCCTCTATATAAAGAGGGCAGGGGCGCATCCTCCTCCCTCCACTCCTTCAACCCTAGCCGCCATACTGTTGCCCTTCCTCCCTCTCTCTCTCTCTCTCTCTCTCTCTCTCTCTCTCTCTCTCTCTCCCGACTGCGCATAGGCGAAGCCCTCCCGCAGAAACTCTCCACCATAGCACCACACCGTCGTGTTATAGATCCAATCTATCTCTCCCCCCACTTGTTGGACCGAGGAAGGAGGAGGCGTCGCGGTGCCGTACGTGTGCATCTCTCGGAGGCGTCGTCACTTGCGGCGTTGGATCGGATCAGATCGCGAGGAAGAGAAGGCCAGTACGACTACATCAACCATGTTCTGTTGAATGTTCTGCTGTGCGATTTCTTCAAGGGTATGAAGATCTCATCTATCCCTCTCGTTGATTGCATCTTCTAGATTAGATCTTGGCTTTCCTGTTCGCATCCGTAGATTTTTTTTGATTTACTATGCTGCGAAACCCTTCATTTTAAATCCAAATGTTCCCCGTTCTCTCTCCTAAAGCCACTCCTTAAGAGTCATCTTCCTCCTTTTGGCCCCTCTCCCCTCCTTCTGTAGTGGCTCTATCATCCGACGAGGTGAGGGGAGGGGTGGTCTGGTCTCCCTTGTTCATAGTATTTGTAGGATTAGAGTTTGGGTTTGGTTCCCTTTTTGTTTATCGTATTTGGGGCTATGCCATATGGATTGAGCGTCCTAGTGCTCTTGCACGACACTAGTGTTGGAGAATTGCCCAAGAGGCAATAATAAAGTGGTTATTATCATATCTTCACACTTATGATAAATGTTTACATACCATGCTATAATTGTATTAACAGGAAACATTAATACTTGTGTGATTTGTAAACTAAAATAAG
Organism: Avena longiglumis; assembly: GCA_030063025.1. Lineage (NCBI taxonomy): Eukaryota > Viridiplantae > Streptophyta > Magnoliopsida > Poales > Poaceae > Avena > Avena longiglumis. Next base: position 477,219,195 of record CP125977.1, read on the forward strand.
AGTCCCTAGTAAAGCCTCTTGTTAAACTAGCTTGTTGGTTAATATATGATCATGGTTTCCTGATCATGAACATAGAGATGTTATTAACAACAGGGTCATATCATTAGGAGAATGATGTGATGGACATACTCCTATAGATAAGCGTAGCATAAAGATCAAGTCATTTCAATAGTTCAATTGCTATATGCTTTACGATACATAGTAACCTAATTCCTTCGACCATGAGATCATGCATATCACCTTTCGGATGGATGCTTTGATGACATCAAACACCACACCGTGAATCGGGTGGCTATAAAGGTGGCATTAAGTGTTGGAAAGTATTGGTTGAAACACATGGATCAAGAGTGGGATTTGTCCATCCTCATGACGGATAGATATAATCTGGGCCCTCTCGGTGAAATGTCATCCAATTAGCTTGCAAGCATGTGACTTGGTCACAAGGGATCACATATCACGGAACGAGAAAAGAGTACTTATCGATGAGGTTGAACTAGGTATGCGAGAGATCCGACGATCATAACCTCGGATAAGTAAAGTATCGTGAGACAAAGGGAAATTGGTATCGTATGTAAGTGGTTCATTCGATCGCAGTAATCGTAGAAATATGTGGGAGCCATATGAATTTCCAGATTCCTCTATTGGTTATTGTTAGAGAAGTGTCTCGATCATGTCCGCATAATTCACGAACCGTAGGGAGACACACTTAAGGATTCGACGTTGTTTGAGTAGTTATGGTATTATGAGAAAGAGACCGAATGTTGTTGAGTCTCGGATGGGATCCGGATATCACGAGGTGATCCGGAATGGTCGGAGAATAAGATTCATATAAGGAAAGTCCGTTTGAGTTCGGGAATGATTAGGTGTTTTCATCGGGAATGTTCTAGAAGGTTCCGGATTGTCCGGCACTCCGGGGGGGAAGGGTACATGAATGTGTCATTGCTCATTGAATGATTTCATCATGTACTAAGTGTTCTTGCTGTCCCAAATAAAGGATTAAATTGAATACTAAAACAGAAAAGTCAAATGTCCAGTTTGAAAGTCAAACCGCCAAAACAAGAAACCTGTGGGAAACAAGCAAGAGGAGTTGGAACCAACGGAGGAGGAGTTGGACTCCTCAGCGGCGCCAGCCAAGGCCGAGTTGGGAGGGACTCCTCCCTCCTGGCGCCATGACCCCCTCCCATAAAAGGAGGGGCCAGGCTCCTCCTAGAGACACATAACTTTCTACTCTAGATCTCCGGTTTAGAGCCGTTTTGGTTTAGAGCTTCTAATTGCTTTAGCCAGCGGTTTAGAGCCTTCTAATTGGTTTAGAGCCTTCTAATTGGTGTGTCTAATTACTAGACCACTAATAGCCTCTCATAAGCTCCACCATACTACATTAAGGCGAAGCCTGCGGGATCTCCCTCTACTTAGGTACCACGTTGTCTTCTTGAATCGCGAGAGTGCTACAACCTCCGCATTTTCTTTGGAACAAGGGAGAGGAAGGTCTTCATCGAGTATCGAGCGTGACCGATTGCGGGAAGCTAGGAACGTGGCGGAAGGATCGTCTCGCGATCTTGAGATCGGAAGTGTCGACTACATCACCCAGAATCTGCTCGTTAACCGCTTTGGAATCTTCGAGGGTGAGTTCCTCTATCGACTCGTTGCTACAATCTAGTAGATAGATCTTGGCTTGTTTGTTTGTATGCGATAGAAAATTTTTGTTTTCCATGCTCTGAATCCCTACAGTGGTATCAGAGCCGTGTCTATATGTAGATCTGTTGCACGAGTAGAACACAATGGTCATTGTGGGCGTTGATGCTTTTATTGTAGATTACTTTTGTGTACTTTGCATCTTGCGGTATGTTGGGATGAAGCGGCCCGGGCTAACCTTACATGACATCGTTCATGAGACTTGCTCCACGCTTGACATGTAACTTGTATTGCATAAGTGGCTTTATGGTGCATGTTTCTCCTAGCATAGTTAAGATCCAATTTACAACGGGTGATCAACAATGCTAGTATCAATGTTGTGGTTCTTGTTCGTAAGTTAGAACGACACTTATTGAAAGCCCCAAACCACGTAAAATATGCAAAGAAAGTAGAAGCGTCTAACTTTGTTTTGCGGGTGTCTGATGATGTGATATGGCCATGATTGTGATTGTATTTGATGTATGCAATGTTCCTTATTGTAAGTCCACAACCGGCGGAGCCATATGGTTGTCTTTAATTTATGTTAAGACCCGCGTGTCTATTCAAAGTAGTTGTAATAGTTGAAGCGGTGGGCGACAACCATGGAGTAGAGTCATTGACCTTGATGCAATGCCGGTGATGATGGAGATCATGTTCGTGCTAGAAGATGGAGATCGGAAGCACAAAGAAGAAAAGGCCATATCATATCACATATTATGAATTGCATGTGATGTTAATCCTTTATGCATCTTGTATTGCTTGGTAGGCACGGTAGCATTATAAGATGATCCCTCATGCACATGAATTTCAAATCATAAAGTGTTCACCCTTAGTTAGCACCGTTGCTAAAGCTTGTTGTTTCGAAACACCACGTGATGATCGGGTGTGCTAGATTCTGCAAGTGTATACAACGTGAGCAAGCCAGTTGCTCATGCAGAAACTAAGGTTTGATCTTGACGAGCCTAGCATGTACAGACATGGCCTCAGGAACACGGATTACCGAAAGGTAGAGCATGAGTCATATAGTAGATATGATGAACATGTCGATTGTTCGCCATTGAAGCTATATCAACTCTCGTGATGATCGGTTTTGATGTGGTGGATTTGGTTCGTGTGATCACTAAAACAATGTGAGAGATATTGTTTTGAGTGGGAGTTCACCTATATTAATTTAATTATTAATTAGAACTCAATTTATCATAAACTAAATCAAAGTGAATTTGCATAGTTGTTGTAGTCATTGGCATCCGTTTACCACCTTAAGCTTAGTTATAATTGAGATGATAGAGCTATAGAATTCTGGTTAGTTACTTTACTGACTGGTATCGTATTGTTTTGAAGTGTTAATCTAAATTTTAAAAGTCCTATTGCAAACTTTCAAGAAGTTAGGTTACTCCATGAAGTTTAATAATTGGTATTAAAACAAGAGTAACAATTCCAATGTTAGTATATAAGTATCATGTTTGTCTCCACGATTCTTGATATTCAAAGGATTCTCTTAATATCAAGGTTATCTAGGATCCGAAAGAGTTGTTTGAAACCATGATGTGTGGAAGATATTGTGATATCTGAAACAAAGTTTTGGTTGCAACATGATAGAGTATAATATGGCAAAAGTCATGTTCTCATATTTGATGAGAATTTGCAAAAGGTTATGTAACACTAGTTGTCCTAATCCTCCAAAAGGTTTTGAGCAACATTATACTTGCGATTCACCGTTACAAGCTAAAAGTAGCTTGATCATGGATAAATCCATAATAAGGGTGAATATTTGATGTAGGTAAAATGTTTACTACACCAAGAAGATTACTAAATAAAGGAAATTGAAAGAACACCAAACATTTGATGATGGTGATCTACTTCAAAGTGCAAGTCCAAAGACATTGGTATTTAACTATACACGCTTTGGACTATATGTCATATGTATGACTCCACTATTGATGTTGATAGATTCTTTCAAACAGAATAGGAAATACTGAAAGAGAATCTCATAAATATATGGCAGAAAGGAAAAGACTAGAATTGTTCAGTTTAAGTATATAGATGATATACATGTTATGGCTATATTCTTTGCTTATTAAACAATGTGGTTCTTAAGTATTTGATACTAAATTTGTTGGTATGAATCGTCATACAAAACAACAGAATACATGAACTACAGTGGCCTAAGTAACTAGCAGAAGAATATGTGATGATGTTCATCGAGAACAAAATAAAGGGTTATTGTGTTGCTCATTAAACATCAAAGCTTGCCTTCAAAGATTTGTTTTATCAGGTATTATGAGAACAAAAGGGTTGTTCAAATAATTGCCGTAATCCATAAAAGATGGATGATTCGCAAATCTCGTTGGAGGAATCACATCCATAAAACTAGTGCTAAAAATGTCGAAAGACAAATTGATTGAAAGATCACTTAGGAAGTGACATCGCCGTTTAAATTATATTGGAAAGAAAACATGAAGAAACTCCATATGGATGGAATTTTGGAGTCTTTTGATTTTGATCAAATGACGCTTGTAAAACTTTCCTAGAGATAATTAAAACTTCGTTCATATGCCAAAGGAGCGAAAGACTAGCTTATTGGAATTTGTACATATTGGTGTACGAAGTCCATTATGTGTAGTCAAGCGATGGATTTCAACTTCATATGCTTTCTCCGAAAATTTGAGTGAATATATGAATATTTACTTAATAAGGATGAAGTATGAAACATTTGAAATGTTCAAAGACTTTCAAGATGAAGTACAAAATCATTATAACAAGAATATAAAGTTTATGATAAAGATCATAAAGGGAGATATTTGAGTTACAGAGTTTAGCATAATACCTAAGATTTAAGGAATCGTTCCATGGATTTGCATTTCCCGAAACACCATAAGAGTATGGAGCATTCGAGATATGTAATTAAACCTTGTTTGACATGGTGAGATCAAAGGTGTAATTCATAAAATTGCCATTGTATTTTAAAGATTAAAAGCTTTAGAGATTACCGTTTTTCCACTGAAAAGAGCTTCATCATAATCCGTTGAAATGACACCATATAAGGTTATGGTTTGGGATAAAACCCAAGTTGTCCTTTCTTAAACATTGGTATGCTTTGCATAAGAAAGATGTTTTGCAACCAAAGTCGGATAAACCTGTCTTTGTATGTTATTTCGAATATCTGTTAAGTATTCCTCCATAACACCAGAGACAAAAGTGTTTGTCACTTAAAACGTCAAGTTTCTTTGAGAAGGAATTTTTTGTGAAAAGTTAAGTGGGAGGACAATAGAACTTTGATAAGGTTAAAAGAACCTTAGCTATATGTGCAGAGTTGCGCAGCACCGAAAAGTGTTCCGGAGGCAGCAACAAAGCTCATGGCTCACGTACCTCAAAGGTTGTGGTCACGAAGATCCAAGTTCCTATTGAAACAAGTTGGTCGGATAAACAATCAAATACCAAAGATTTGAGGGTTGAATCATTATTTGAGAATAATGAACCGACTACATGCAAAGAAGCGATGATGGGCCCTGACTCCGTAAAATGGCTTGAAGCCATAAAATCCGTGATAGTTCCATACACGAGAAAATCAAGTTTTGAACTTGAAGGACCCTCGAGAAAGGTGTAAGACCTTATAGTTGTGTCTGGATCTATAAAGAAATAGACATGGATGTTTCACATCTATGAAATAGTCGACATGTTGGGAAAGAGTTCACAACAATGTTCAAAGGTTGACTATGACAAGATTTGATCTATCATAGTGATATTTAGTCTAGACGGATTAATGTAGCAACCACTACATATAATTTTGTTATATGGTAGTAGAATAAACAAAACAAGTTCTTCTAATAGAATCGTTACCTAGGACATGTGCATAACACGGTCCATAGGGTTTTGTTAATTCAAAGGATGCTAAAAGCATATGCGAACTTCAATGGTTAAAGTAAGCATAGCGGAGTTGGAATCTTCACTATGATGAAACTGTTAAAAGAGTTTAATTTCATCAGAGACAATGAAGAAGCTTGCATTTGCAAGAAATTAAGTGGGAGCGCTAAGACATGTTTCTAATACATTATGTGGAAGACATATTGTTGATTGGAAATAATGTATCTTTTATTAACACATATTAAGAATTTCATCCTGATGAAAGACTTAGGCAAAACCTAAATATTTGGCATCAATAGACGCTAATATGGTTGTGCCAGAAGTACATAGACAAGATATTGAATGAGTTTAATATAGAAACTACAAGAGAGGTTCTTGTTGCACAGAAAGGATTGAACAAGTTCAATGTTGATGATATATTCAAGTGTATTGACATTTGGCAAGTGAAACAAAATTCAAGTATAGATTGATACTTGATCACAAAGAGTATTTATATCAATCATGCTGTGATGTGTACAAATCCAGATATGTCCTATGCTCTAAATGTTGTGAACATATACCAGAATGATTCATAATATGATCATTGGACAATAGTAAGGATATTCTTATGATCTTTTGGAAGAACTAAGAATATATTGTTTGTAGAAGTGACAAATAGATGGTTAGTTCATTGTAGAAGTACTACATTGATACTAGTTTTGTCACAAAGTGCAAATTAAGTTTATCTCAATCTAAATTAAGGGTGGCACAATATAATGGAAAGTAAGTTCCATAATGGATTTGGATGAGTTCCAAAGTTAAGACATTGTGACAGATATTACAACAAAAGGCTAAAGTATGACTGCTATAATAGCAGCTAAAGAGGGCATTTGTGTCAAGTAGTTTGTTATCAAACTAGGTGTAGTTCACAATGGGATAATACTATGAAGATATATTGTGCGAAAATATTATCAACATGTTTTAACCCCAAAGAGCTAAAGGTCACAACCGAAGACCAAACTTATACAAAGCCATCTCATTAGAGAATGAGTGATGCGTAGAGACAAAGACATGCAATTACACGGACCGAAGTGTCGGATCCGAGATCGATTGACCACTAGCAATCGTGTACATACAACAGGAAAGCCATAGGTGTTGAATGCACAAAGGTTTGAAACTAGATTATTGACTCTGGTGCAAGTGGGAGATGTTGGAGATATGCCCAAGAGGCAATAATAAAGTGGTTATTATCATATCTTCACACTTATGATAAATGTTTACATACCATGCTATAATTGTATTAACAGAAACATTAATACTTGTGTGATTTGTAAACTAAAATAAGAGTCCCTAGTAAAGCCTCTTGTTAAACTAGCTTGTTGGTTAATATATGATCATGGTTTCCTGATCATGAACATAGAGATGTTATTAACAACGGTCATATCATTAGGAGAATGATGTGATGGACATACTCCTATAGATAAGCGTAGCATAAAGATCAAGTCATTTCAATAGTTCAATTGCTATATGCTTTACGATACATAGTAACCTAATTCCTTCGACCATGAGATCATGCATATCACCTTTACGGATGGATGCTTTGATGACATCAAACACCACACCGTAACTGGGTGGCTATAAAGGTGGCATTAAGTGTTCGGAAAGTATTGGTTGAAACACATGGATCAAGAGTGGGATTTGTCTATCCTCATGACGGATAGATATAATCTGGGCCCTCTCGGTGAAATGTCATCCAATTAGCTTGCAAGCATGTGACTTGGTCACAAGGGATCACATATCACGGAACGAGAAAAGAGTACTTATCGATGTGAGGTTGAACTAGGTATGCAGAGATCTGAAGCGATCATAACCTCGGATAAGTAAAGTATCGTGAGACAAAGGGAAATTGGTATCGTATGTAAGTGGTTCATTCGATCATAAAGTAATCGAGAAATATGTGGGAGCCATATGAATTTCCAGATTCCTCTATTGGTTATTGTTCGGAGAAGTGTCTCGATCATGTCCGCATAATTCACGAACCGTGGAGACACACTAAGGATTCGACGTTGTTTGAGTAGTTATGGTATTATGAAAGAGACCGAATGTTGTTCGGAGTCTCGGATGGGATCCGGATATCACGAGGTGATCCGGAATGGTCCGAGAATAAGATTCATATAAGGAAAGTCCCGTTTGGAGTTCGGGAATGATTCCTGTTTTCATCGGGAATGTTCTAGAAGGTTCGGATTGTCGGCACTCCGGGGAAGGGTACATGAATGTGTCATTGCTCATTGAATGATTGCATCATGTACTAAGTGTTCTTGCTGTCCCAAATAAAGGATTAAATTGAATCCTAAAGCAGAAAAGTCAAATGTCGGTTGAAAGTCAAACGCCAAAACAAGAAACTGTGGGAAACAAGCAAGAGTTGGAACCAACTTTGGAGGAGGTTGGACTCCTCGGGCGGCGCCAGCCAAGGCCGAGTTGGGGAGGACTCCTCCCTCCTGGCGCCATGACCCTCCCATAAAAGGAGGCGGGCTCCTCCTAGAGACACATAACTTTCTACTCTAGATCTCCGGTTTAGAGCCGTTTTGGTTTAGAGCTTCTAATTGCTTTAGCCGGTTTAGAGCCTTCTAATTGGTTTAGAGCCTTCTAATTGGTGTGTCTAATTACTAGACCACTAATAGCCTCTCTCATAAGCTCCACCATACTACGCCGGCTTAAGGCGAAGCCTGCGGGATCTCCCTCTACTTAGGTACGCCAGTTGTCTTTGCCGGAATCGCGAGAGAGTGCTACAACCTCCATTTTCTTTGGAACAAGGAGAGGAAGGTCTTCGTCAGTATCGAACGTGTGACCGATCGCGGGGCTTCTTGGGAACGTGGCGCTGGAAGGATCGTCTACGCGATCTTGAGATCGGAAGTGTACGACTACATCACCCACGAGAATCTGCTCTCGTTAACCGCTTTGGAATCTTCGAGGGTGAGTTCCTCTATCGACTCGTTGCTACAATCTAGTAGATAGATCTTGGCTTGTTTGTTTGTATGCGATAGAAAATTTTTGTTTTCCATGCTACGAATCCCTACAACTAGGTGGTCACCGACGTCTCCTCCTGGATGAGCTTCACGAAGGAGATCTGAGATAGAGGAGAGATCTAGCGAGATCCTCTACAGTAAGAGCACGAGCTCTCCAAATTGGGGCAATGTGGTTGCTGCTTTTCCTCTTTTAGGCCACCTGGAGAAGAGGAGAAGCATCAATTTGCATCTTGCCTTTGCAGATATGTAAAACAAGAAGGTGTGGAGACTGCGGCTTGGTGGAGTTTCAACCTCAACATAATAGACCAAGCTCTTCCTAGGCCAAATGGTGTTGTCCCTGGTGCTAGGACGAGTTGTCGTGCTCGCAGGTCAAGCAGCGCCGCTGGTGATGAAGACAGTGGACTGGATTGCTTTTCTGCAAATCTCAAATGTCACACACCCAGGACATGCACGGTCTGGTGCCGCATCTACCGATTTCGATTTCTCGGTGTCAAGGCATAAAGTTTTGAATGAAAAACCTCTTTTGCTAAAGTTGTTCTTTTTATGCAAGTAACTTGATTGGATTAAGTGATCGCTAAGAATAATAAGATGATCTCAAATCTCCAGCCCAATAGTGGAAGAATAATTGTGAAATTCTTTACTATACCTGATCGATAAATCTTGGTTATTGAGGACAAATTCATTTTTTGCTACCTTTCTTATTTATTTTTATGTTTTCTCAGTCTACATGGGTGGCTAAACCATATGTAGAATTATTGGAGAACAAGTTTAGTTGTAAGTTCTCATAAAAAAGACTTGTGTGTAAGCAAAAGACATACTATCATCGTTCAACGCGTGCTTAAGCTCGAGATGAAGACGAATTGAATCAAAGAATTGATTTGAAAAGGTTTAAAACATTTTTTTGCAAAAAAATATACAAAGCCCACGTTAGTTATTTCTCGACAAGGGAGTAAAAACCAAGGTTCATATCACTATGATGCATCACCGTTTGTTCCTATCTAGCCTTTTTCTACCAGGATTGTAAGTAGAAGACTTCTAAATCCAAATGCCCCTATTCTTTCTCCTAAGTTCGCTCCTTGAGAGTCATCTTCCTCCTTCCGGCCCCTCTCTCCTCCTTCTCTGGCAGCCAACAAGGGGAGGCGAGGGATGGTATTGCCTCCTCTGCTCATTGTATTGGTATCATGTCTGGTGTTCTAGCCCAACACTAGGTGGTTCCCCACACCGAGATCCATGGAGGAGATCTGAACTGGAGGAGAGATCTGACGAGATCCTATACAATAAGGGCACAGACTCTCTAGGCCGAGGCAATGTGGTTGCGGCTTTTCCCTTTTTAGGCCACCAAGGTGGTGGAAAAGAGGAGGAGCATCGATTTGCATCTTGCCTTTGCAGATCTTTAAATAGGAAAGGTGTGGAGACTGCAACATGGTGTAGTTCCTACATAGCGGCAAGACTTGGTCGTGGTGATATTTGGCCGAGATGGCGGTCACTCCACGCGTCGGTGTAGTTTATGCGGAGGTGCATCCCCAACCCCCTCTTGTGTAGGCCTTTTAACCTCGACGCGACACAACAAGCTCTTCCTAGGGCAAGTGGTCTTGTCCCCGATGCTAGGACGAGTCATCGTGCTGGCAGGTCAAGCAGCGCTGGTGTTGATGGAGACGGTGGACTTGATTACTTTTGTGCAAATCTTTGTAGGGTTTTTTCTATAAGAATCTAGGGCTTTATTATAATTTACATAACTCTTGAGGGCCTTGTTGTAATTTGTACTGTCACCATCGATGATCGACACAGTTTCTGGGGCTTTCGGGACCCTTTTCTTTTAAAAATAATAAATAAATAGTTTTAATTATATTTCCCTAAAGCTAGAATGATTTTTTTTACCCAAGGGTAGTAAATGTAGATTCTTCTCGAGTACGGTACAAAGATTTACCAAGCTCCCCACAAAATTCACGTGGGATCCTACCGTTCCAGAAGAGCCTTAGCCGTGAGGCTACATTTGAATGAATGTTTAATCCCAACCGTAATCTCCTTGTGACAGTGAGATATCTTGTCCCGCGAGCTTTCTTCCTCCACGGTCACAAGGGCAAAACGGGCAACGGATAAATTAAGAGCACGACCTTTTCTACGAAGGTGCGCGCTCCAGCCACGTAACGCCGTCAGTGACGTGGCCCCACCCGGAATAAATGAGCAGTCCGCACCTTCCGCTTTCTCTCCCCCATTCTCCACCCTCCCCCTTCCTGTTCCTTCCTCGCCAAACCAAACCAAAAACTTCTTCTCCCCCATTCTCTCTCTCTTCCTGCGTGAACCGCGGAGCAAGGAAGGAGGAGGAGTCGTTGTTGGGATACTAATCGCGGGGGTTCCCCCTCTCATCCAGGCGGTGAGTTTGCCTCTCTTTCTGATCCGGCCGGGTGCTGAGCTTTCTCCTGGTTTTTTTTCGTGGTCGTTTCGATCGATTGGGATAGTAAGCTCATCGGATGAGGTGTTGGTGCTGTTGCAGGTTTCCACCGTCGAGGGAGCAGCCGTGGGATCGTAGCGCCGGCGGTCGGTGGTGGCCAGGTGGAGGGGCCCGGTCCTTCTGTGTTCCGTCAAACAGAAAATAAATAAATCGATCCGTTCCTGGTGACAAATTTCGCTGGTATGATGCACGTTCGCCTGTTCTGTGCCTTAGCGGCTGGGTGATTTTGTGGCTAATCGCTCCGGATGGTCTTTCCCCTGCAGGTTGTGTCGCCGGATTGGGTCAACAGTGGGGGCAAAGGCAGGATTTACGCCACTTTGCCCCTAAAATCGATTCCGGTATGCTCCCTCAAGCTGTTCTCTATCTCTTACCAATTTATTTGTTGAAAGTTCTGCGCTGGACACTGACGAAGGGCGGTCTGTTTTTTTGTGTGCAGATATGGGCGTGGAATCCGAAATGAGGCTGTAAATTACACCGGTTGTGCCGTTGTGGTGTGGATTTTTCGCGAAGGGTTTCCTCCATTTTAGAAGGAAGGACACCCTTGGCTTAATTTCTCAATGGCTCCTAATTCTTAGTGTACAGATTCTGACTCCAGCTAGTGTAAATATTGGTAGTGGCTGAGCAGGAAGCTTCGGCCTACTAATCCCCTCGTGTGAAGATGTCGTCAGCTGGTGTCATCGCACTCGGGCCGATGCCCGACGAGCTCGCCTTCTTGCCCATCAGGTTTGGTGCCAGCAACTCTTGCTCTGGGTCTCAGCTGCAGGATCACATTCTCATCTTCCTCTCTGTGCCCGGTGCACCACCAATGCCGATGAGTGTGCTGGGCTCTGATTCCATCGCCTCCGTCAAGCTGCGCATCCAGAGGTTCAAAGGGTTTGTGGTGAATAAGCAGCGGCTGGTGCTTGATGGGCATGAACTGGCCCGCAACAACTGCCCTGTCAAGGATTATGGGCTTGAAGATGGGAATGTTCTGCACCTTGTTATCCGGTTGGCTGATCTCCGGGTGATTAACATTGAGACAGCCAGCGGGAAGAAATTTCAGTTTCAGGTGGACCAGAGCCGCAATGTCAAGTACCTCAAGAGTAAGCTTGCAGTGGAGGGTGATGAGGAGGACCTCGGTAGCCTGGAGGATGACAAACTGGAATACGACGGTGAGGTGCTCGAGGACCACCAGTTGATTGCTGATATTAGCAACAAGGATGATGCTGTGCTTCATTTGTTCATCCGCAAACCAGCAAAGTTACGCACACAGCAAGTTGAAAAGGATACCCTGGTTACAGTTGATAACCCTCAAGTGGAAGAGAACCCTGAAGACGAATCTCTTGTTGTGACCCCTCCAAAACCAGCTGGTGGCAAGCCTGCTCCTATTGAACCAATTGTTGTTAACCGTAGGGCGAAGCTTTCGCCTGAAGTGGTGAAAATGATTGCCTCAGCAATAGCTGGTCTTGAGAATGGACACACGCCCGTTATGTCAGCAGAAGGTTCAGGGGGTGTTTACTTCATGCAAGATGCATCAGGCCAGAAGAATGTTGCAGTGTTCAAGCCCATTGATGAGGAACCTATGGCCGAAAACAACCCGAGGGGTCTTCCACTGTCGACTGATGGGGAGGGCATGAAGAGGGGGACACGTGTAGGTGAGGGTGCACTCAGGGAAGTTGCAGCCTATATTCTCGACCATCAAGTTGTTGATCGTGAATCAGGTCGCATTGTTGGATTTTCTGGTGTGCCTCCCACAGCAATAGTCCGAAGCTTACATAGGGGGAAGAGCTTCAAGGTTGGATCCCTGCAGATGTTCAAGGACAACGATGGCAGCTGCGAGGATATGGGTCCCCGGGCTTTTCCAGTGAAGGAGGTCCACAAAATAGCAGTGTTAGATATTAGGCTAGCGAACGCTGATCGTCACGCAGGGAACATTCTAGTTTCCAAGGAAGAAGGTGCCACCTACAAGCTGATCCCAATTGATCATGGTTACTGCCTGCCAGAGAAGGTGATTATTTCACTCTTGAATTACTTTCAGCTCCTTTTGCATCATGGTTCTTCTGTCATGCAAATCATAATTTTGTTGCCTTGTTTTAATGCAGTTTGAGGATTGTACCTTTGAGTGGCTTTACTGGCCTCAGGCCCATCAGCCGTTCAGCAACGAAGCTACTGAATATATTAGATCTCTAGACGCCGAAGAGGACATCAAGCTTCTGAAGTTCCACGGGTGGGAGCTGTCCTCGAGCTGCGCTCGTGTCCTGCGCATCAGCACCATGCTCCTGAAGAAGGGGGCGGCACGAGGCCTCACACCCTATGACATAGGACGAATACTGTGCAGGGAAACTGTGAATAGAGACTCCGAGATCGAGGACATCATCCAGGAAGCCGAGGATGCCGTTCTTCCGGGGACAAGCGAGAGCCTGTTCCTAGAAACCGTGTCCGAGATCATAGACCGCCGTCTCCTCCTCGTCAAGTAATGTTTCGTTTTTAGACTCTCAGAATAACTGATCTAGTTGTTCGTCTGTATCCCGGTTTGCTGTAAGTATGTTTCACTTTCACAAGGCACTGCTCCAGGCCTCGTCAAGGGACTAATGATTCCATTTGTTTTTAAGCCCCGAATGACTCCTTTGTTTGTAGCGGCTCAAAGTGCATTTCCTTTGTGTGAATATAGTAGATGTCTGTGATGGTGCTGCGTTAGATCCTATTACAGTGAGTTAGGTGGTAAGGGTTGTCTTGTTCCAGTGTGTGTTTTCCTTTTGCAATTCAGAGGAGTTGCATGAATAATGCCAGAGCTTTGCTGAAGCTGCAATGGGAACCAGTTGAATCTGTGACCTGAAGTAGTAGAAGAATGGTCTGGATTTGCAGCCACTTGTACATCTGGGTCGTCTATTTTGCCATCCTTTAATTAACGCTTGTATTTCTAGTCAAGCCGCTATTTTTTTTTGCATGTTGGAACTTTTCTGGAGTACTAGTCAGACTCCATTTTTCTTTTCAGCAAGTTGATTCTGATGGCCGACCAAATCAAACGGCATAATTAACCGAGGACAAGCGGAGGGATCAAAGGACTGAAAGGCACGTGCAGCGGTTTACTTTGACTCACGCACGGGATCAAAGATCTGAACAGAGGGTGCGTTGCTATCCTCTGAAATATCTCCACGTCACACACTTCGCTGTGCATTATCTCCAACTTGTTTTTTCAGCACTCGACGTCGCACGTATCACCTCACCTCAACTCGCTTTTGTCTAGCACTAAAGTACTACTACAGTACTACTCCCTACACTCCAAGAGAGTAGGACACGCTATTTGCAGAAGTTACCGTTGTTGCATCCGTAGCAGATCCAGTAAAACGTGTTTTACATTTTTTTTAAACAAGGTGAGGCGCTGAAGGCGCAATTTTTTTATTCAACTCATAGGCACTTTACAGCATGGATTACAACTTCTGGACATTGCATCTGTTGAACTGAAGAAATAATGGGACAAGAAATACTTCTATGAGCTGAATTAGAGCAACTATAGATAGGCTGGGACAAAGATTGTCTTAAAGCATGGTGTGGGTGTGCGCGGTTGTGAGAAATCGTGTTCAAATCCCTTTTGATGTGGTATGCAGCTGCTGTAGAAGATTACTTGAAATTTATGAATTCAGCTATGTGACACCTGATCTCCGAGGGAACCTGTGGATTAGCAAGAGATGTCGCAGCTGCGGCCTTTGCCAAAGTTATATTGTCCATCAGAAACGATTGCTGATTTCAATTTAAGAGTTGCAGCCATTTGGACAGCAAACAGCTGAGCTTCCGCTTCAGCCTGAAGAACCGAGCCTGCTATTGGTGTGGAGGCTTGAACCATGATTGTAGCGCTGCAATTTTTTTCTTCAGTCTGTACATATACCCCAATTCCTGTAGCAGTAGCTGGCGCCAGACCAGGTGTTTTCCTGATCTTCCATGTCGCATCTATAAAAACTTCTGTACTTCCTCCGTCCTAAATAGATGTCTCAGATTTGTTAAAATTTGAATAACTCTAGACGCTGTTTAGTATATAGATTCATGTAAAATTTGAAAAATACAAGACATCTATTCTTGGACAGAACGGGTACCTTTAATTATGAGATCCGTTTTGAGAGTATCGCCCTGCTCTGGAAAGTCGATCTGATCCTGTCATCGTGGTTCCTGCAAGTTTTGTTCTTGAAACCTCCTCCGTACTGTGGCATCTTTTACCTGCAAAACATCAACCATTTCCAGGTTTTGCGTAATAGCATTAGCCATGCATTGAACCTGTTTTGGATGCCCCTTTTTCCTGTTAAAAAGATTGTCATTTCGTGATTTCCAAATGCACGACATAAAAGTTAAAATGCTCTGTAAGATGGCATTTGGGTGGTTCATATTTAGCAGCTTTGAGAGAATTTGTGCGAGGGAATTGGTATTTAGAATGAGAGAGTCAGTTTTAATATACCAGGGATCACTGAATCACGCCGCTCTAAAAATGGTTGATGTTTTGCGGATGAATATCGTCCTCTTCCAAAAGAAGTTGATAGCATAAAACTATCAATTTGAGAGCTAAATTCCAAAAATCTATCAGTTTACGTTTTCGTAACAAAAATCTAACACATTTTGCGTCTGTTTTCTCAAATAGCACTAAACTCACATTAAACGCGAATTGACACGGTTTCTGACAGGTTGGACCCACCTATAAGGCCCGGACCCACCTATAAGGCCCACGTGGCAAAATCTTAGCAATTCTTAGGCTAGAAATATCTAAAATCTAAAGAAAAATCAAAATCATATAAAAAAGTCAACTTAATCCCATGGCCATCACTGTCCACCGCTGATCGCCGTGCCGCGATGCCACGACCAGCCCGCCTCACCCGCGCCGGACTCCTAGGCCGCCCTAGTCGTCGTGCCCATGGGCCCCTCCGTCATGCCCACAGATCGTCATCATTGCAACCCCGCCGTGCCCACAGCCTCCCTCCTCGTGCCAGCAGCCGCCCGCTGCCGTGCGATCCTTGCAGCGGCACCGTTGCCCTTATCCCACGCCTCCCTCTCCACAGCTGGCGCTTGGCACCGTCAGTCGCCTCGTCGCACCCACGGGCCACCCTCGCCGCGTAGCTGCCAGACCGCCGCAGGCCCTTCTCCCCCGCGCCGCAGCACCTGCGCCTCCCCTCGTCTTGGAGCATGGTTCCTTACGGCGGTGGGCGGGTGGAGCAAGAGGACATGGACGCGGTGTCCATGGCCTTGGCTGTGAGCATGGGTCGAGCACGAGGCATGGTGCTGGCGGCGAGCTTCGGCGATGGGGGGCGGGACGGCATGCGAGACGGAGCCGTCGATGGAGAGCTCACCGCTGTGTTCCTGGGACGCCTGGCGCGGCGTGGGAAGGACAGACCAGCGCGGAGGCGGCTCGACAGGCATTTTTTCTTTTCTTTTAGAATATATAGATTTTTAAATTGGGCTGACAAGTGGGCCCTAGTCCAGCTCATCAGTTTGGTCCTTATAAGTGGGCTAGCCATGTGAGAAATCGTGTCAGATCAAGACGTGTTTAGTCCTATTTAAGAAAACAGACGCGTGGTAGATTTTTGCTGCGAAAACGTAAACCAGTAAATTTCTAAAATTTAGCTCTCAAACTAGTAGTTTTATGCTATCAACTCCTTCCAAAAGCATGTGGGCATTGCATTTCTATGAAATCTTTATCCAAAAGCATGGAATCTTGGTGTTAGGGCATCTCCACCGGGCCGACCCAAACGGGCGATCTAAAACGTCCTTTTCTAACCGTTTGGATCGGACCGCTGTCACTTTTGGATTATGGTCCAGACTGTCCGACTAACCGCGCCCATCGGGGCGATCCATCTGTCTGCACTTGGAAAATAGGCCATCATCGATGTCAGCGTTTTTTTAGTGTGTTCCCATCAGCTCGTTGTCTCACACCTTTCTTTCCCGCCGCTTCCCACCAGTACCTATGGGCTTGCGCTCTTCTCGAACATGTCGAAGGTGATGGCGAAACAACGCTTCTTGCTCTTCACCTTGACGATGTCTTTAAGCCGGAGCTTGATGGAGTCACTAGATAAGTTGTCCTCGAAGATCCGAATGGGATCCTTCCTCTCCTTGGTGTACTCGTGCATCAGCTTGGCGCGGTGCTGCAGAGGCCGGATCCGCCTAACGAACCAGCACCTGGCTAGGTCCAAGCCGGTCAAACCTCTGTCAACAAACCACTATATCCGCCTTATAACGCGAGAGGCTTCATCGTCGGAGGGAAGGAGGGCTTGGGACCTCCATATGGAGGCTTCGGCGGAGGCCCCATCGACAAAGTCGGGGTAAGAGCCTTCTCAGCCGACCAGAGGGATATCTGGACCGTAGAAGTAGCTCCTCTGCCAGTTCTTATGGGACTCGTGGCCCACAATGTCGGGGAACCGCCGACCAGGCTGGACCTTGAAACTAATGGTTCCACAGTTCCTAAGCTCGTCCTTAGAATCTCCGGATTCCCTCTACACGGGGAAGAAATAGATAAACAAATCTAACCTAGCTCTAATCCCTAGGTATCCTTCGCACAAAGCTATGAAATTGCTAAGTGCAAACATACTATTGGGAGAGAGATTCCGAGGAAGAACCCGAAAGTGCTTGAGGGCTTTGAGGTACAAGTCGGAATTGAGAGGCGACGCCACAAACCAACTGTGCTTTGAGGTAGACCTTCTCTCCGGCTTGGAAAGAATGGACCACATCCCCGGTTGGCGTCGGCCGCCAGACCAGACCCTCTGCCGAGGAAAGGTGTCACATCCCAAATTTTAGATTTGGTTCTGCATATCATTCATGCCATTGCATCATACTCTTCCATGCAAAACCGTCAATTGAAAAGAATCGGCGAAACGCTATTTTCAAAACCCTATTCTATTCTTCTACGAGGCTCCGCGCGGGAGGCATTAGAAGAACTAGTGTTGCCATCCTTGTAGACTAGTGGTTTCGCTCAACCCTTGACCCTAGATTTTTCCCCTCGAATTTACAAAACCGTAGGAGCAAGAATCGCTTGATTCGGAGCTCATACGTAAAAGTTGCGGCCGTTTTATGAAAAGATAGAAAAACGGGCCGATTTCCGAGTCCTTTTCTAACTGCGCAGATTCGTAGGACCCGAGGGCCCCATAAGAGGCACCCGGCTGCCTCGGTTTCCGCGCCGCCACCTGCCCGTCTCGATCGCGCCTCGCCGAATCCGCGCCCGCCTCTTCCGCGATCGCCGCTCGGCCGCCGATCGCCGACCCGCCGCCCAGTACACCGCCGCCCGCCGCCTTCCATGCCCGCCACACAGCGCCGCCTCTCTACCTTTCTGCCGCTGCCGGTACGCCGCCGCTCGCCGACCCGCCTCTCCGCGCCCGCCTCGCCCCTGCGCTGCAGCGCTGCCGCCGCCGCCATCTTCGCCGCCTAGGCTGCGCCCTACGCCATTCGCGATGCCGCGTCTGCGCCGCGCCCTTCTGCTGCCGCCGCCGCCGCCGCCCGCCGTCATTCGCTCGCGTTGACCGCATCAGATCGAATCGCTGACCGTCTCTCGTCGCAGTAACCGTCGCCGCCGGAACCGATCGCCGCACCGTCCGGAACTCGCCGCCGTCCGTTTCGCCGTTCGTTTCCGGTGAGTCCGCAGCCGCCGTTAGATTTCAGATCAGCGGTTCAGATCAGCCGTTGACCGGTCAGTTCCAGGCGTTGACTAGTCAGACGCCCAGTCAGCAGCTGCGTTGACCAGTCAACAGACACAGTTGACTGGTTATTTTCGTTAATCGTTTTAGTTGACAGATTTCGGTAGAAACTTGTAAATTGCGTAGAAATTAAAACGCTGGGCCAAAAATTGCAAATAAAATATGTGTAGATTCAGTGAGTCGTGTAGAATCTTGCTATACCTTTGGTTCAGACTTTTGCAGCAAGATTTAGTACAGTTTAATCAAATAGGTTAATGGACTTTTTGGAGTAATTAATTCATAGAAAAAGATCCGTAGCTCCAAAAATCGCGTATGATATGTCCCTGGATTCAGTGGAACGAGGGTAATCTCATCGTGAATTAAAAATATAGGCTTACAGTAAAAAATTCTGCAGAAACTGTCTAGTGGCTTCCTGCAGTGTTTTAATTACTCGGGGAGTTTTATAATTCCTTTTTGAGTAATTCCAATTGGTACTGTTTCTAATCAGCGATTCCCATACTGTAGAATTTTCTCAAGATTTTACAAACAGTATACTACCGGTAGTGAATTATTTGAGTTCTAGCTCTAGTTTTGAGCATTACTTTCTGCTTAATAGTTTTCCTTGCGCTAAAACTATTTTCCATGCATGCAATCAGTAGTATTATTGAATAGGATTATGTGGTGCAGCTGTAGCACCAATTCACTTGCCTTGCATACCTTCATGCATCATCTTTGTTGCATATGCTTGTGGATTGTTTGTTTATGATTGCAATTGTATCGTGTAGATTGTGACGAGTGCAACGCTTGCTCGTGTGTGGATTGTTCTTCCGACCGCTACAACCAAGGCAAGTAGATGCTACTTTGTTCATGATATCGTCCTACTATTTTCTATGCATTGTCGTGTATTTTGTAGATGCATGTGTAGGATGATATTATCGCTATGCTATGTCCTATTATGTGGTAGAGCTTTCCTTGTAGATGAACCACCGTTGGTAGATGTGCTTAGACATGCTATGTTGAACGAGGGCTGGGTTACATCGTTGAGACTTGTTTCTAAAAGTATTGGTTTGTGAAAACTAAAACAACTTAATCAATGAATCTCCTGGGTGTGATGGGATTGATAATTTTTGGTGGTTTATTGCGGAAAGGCACCCAGGTATCAAGAGAAATTGATTGGCTTCTTTATTTGGTAGCTTACGTGTACAACCATGTGCCAATAATGAAATGTGCGGTTGGTTGGACTTAGTAGGTTGTGGCAACCCGAACCCGCGTATCCAGAGATATAGAATTTTGGTAGGTTGGACCGGTGTGCGTCTGGATTGGGGTGCTACTTCCCGAATAGTCTCTTCTTGGACTTCTCCCTATCATCACCCAAAATGAGAGTGATGGTACGAGCTGGGCTGGCCAAGTCACATGGGTAAAGTGTACAAAAACCTCTGCAGAGTGTGTAATCTAATCGATTAGCCGTGTCCCCGGTTATGGACATCTGATTTGCTTGATATTGATTCCATGACATGTTTCTCGCTCATTCCAACTTCATAATTGTTTTTAATATTGTTGGGTTAACTTAGTTGGGATCTTTTCAAATAAAATAAAATAAAACTGTTTGTGAAAGTAGGACAAATGTATTTGCAAATGCAAGCCAGACACAGCTCCACTTGCCAAATATGCATGTAGATGTTAGCACTATTGTCTCCTTTACTAGCTCTACTTGCCATACATTCCATGTATTGACCCTTCGGGGCTGCTATGTTTCATGTTGCTGGTTATTCTGATTCTGAGTAATCGATATAGGCCACAGTACTCCACTCGGCACTTGTTCACTTGTGGGCAATTTGAAGAATGGAGGATTTACTTTATTTATGTTGCTACCTGAATAATTTGAGCTAGCCTTGAGCTAAGCTTTTATTGTAATAATGGTACTCTGGATCTTCGTTATTCATGATACACGGATATTTTGCTATGTTATTCATCTTATTCTATTGTGGGCCAATGAACCGATCCAGGGATTGGCATGTCACATAGAAGTCTCGGTCTTTTCAGAACCGCGGTGTTACAGAAGGTACCCCTCGGTGACCAACTCCTTCAGGTCCACGGTGGAGAGATTTGATCCTCTCCAGACCCCCTTGTGGGAGTCAGATTCATCCTCCAACGAGTGTAGGAGTAATATGGGATATGGAACGGGCGCTAGGGTTGCGTGGGGCTCGAGGAGTCGCTCGTCGAGGTGAAAAAGAAGACACATGGGAAAATGCGGGTAAAGGATTATCATCCCCAGTAGTAATTATTTATAACCCCTAGCGCCAAGACTCGTGCACAACAAATTTGACAGCCAAAGCATCGACAACGTGTGCGCGTGCGTGCGCAGAAATTTCGCCACGTACCCGTTGGCGCTTGCCATTTCGGATTTTACGCGCGGGGAAATCGCTATGATTAAATGCTTCCATATGTAAGTTTCGAGGTATCGTAGGCCGTAACCTACGTCACCCTACTGACAACATAAGTGGAACAGTCCCATCTGAAGATTTCGTCATGCGCGGATCCTGTCCGACTACGATGGCAACAATGGGGATGATGATGACAGTGGGAACGATAATGATGAGGACGAGGATGATGATGATGATGGAGACGAAGATGGTGGAGGAGATGAAGCAGTTGCAGTTGCAGCTGAGAGTGAAGAAGAGGAGGATCCAGAAGAGGTGGAGTTTGAGATCTCAAGTTATGATTCAGGGGAAGTGTACACTCCGCCGCCATGGTTGTACCGCGAGCCGAAGCGCCAACGCATGACAACAAGGACCTACCGCAACCTCTTCAAGAAGTAGATAAAAGTCCACCCATTAGTCCACGTTAGGAAAATTCGTTAGGATTAGTCTCGATCGATGTGAAGCTTAGTTCGTGATAGTTTAAGAGTGTTTAGTTGCTTATTTGTGTACTCCAATATCCCAGGAATTATTTGTGCGAATTTTATGAAAGAGTTATGGCAATTTTGGTTAACATCTGTGTTATTTTCGCTGCAGTTTTCTGCTGATACAGCAGTACTGTACGATTTTTCATATTTTTCTGGTAACTCAGAAAAATCTGAAAAAAATTGGGCTGATGCGAAACTCTATGTACTATATGTACAAAAATCAGCTAAAGACGAGTTTAAGTCAGGTGGAAAAATTCGTAAACGCTGCTGGACTGTTCTGGCAGATTGCTGTTTTTGCTGTTTAGTTGATCAACTGTTTAGTTAACCATTGCCAACTCTTGCAAAACTATTTCAGTAGGTATATACTGCTAGGATAACCCATGGGATGTTGCTGGATCACTTATTTTTTGATGTGTTGCTTGCTTGTGATTGTCTGCTATTGTTTGTTGTTGATTGATCATATGCATGGGTAGAATCCTATTCTCGTAGTTGATTCATTCTAAACTTACCTGTGCTGAACCGCAAATTCCTCCCCGCCGTCAACCCACTGAGTTGGAGCAGCTCAGGCACAGCTGACCCAAGTGATGACTCAGTTCATGGAAAATCAGAACAACAACAACAACAACAATGGAAACAATCAGCCTCAGGGAGATGCTCTCACCAGATTTCTGAGGCTAAGGCCAGCTAAGTTCTCTATTGCGACGGAACCAATGGTTGCTCTCGATTGGTTGCGTTCAGTCAACAAGGATCTGGTAACTGTAGGATGCACTGATGCCGAGAAGGTGAGGTTTGCCCCTCACCTACTGGAGGACCAGCCGCTTTTTGGTGGGACACTTTTCAGATCACCCACCCGCTGGACACCGTGACTTGGGCAATGTTTGAGGAAGGTTTCAGGACCAACCACGTGTCTTCAGGAGTTCCGAGCCTGAAGAGGAAGGAGTTCCGCAACTTGCGCCAAACAAATCGCACCGTGGCCGAGTACATTGAGGAGTTTAACAACCTGTCCCGTTATGCACCTGAGGATGTTGACACTGATGCAAAAAGGAGGGAGAGATTCCTGGATGGCCTCAGTGATGAGCTTTCAGTACAGCTACTGGTGGTTTATTGCCCCACTTTCCAGGAGCTTATGGACAAGGCCAGGATCTTGGAAGGGAAGCACAAGCAGGTGGAAAGCCGCAAGAGAAAGAGCAACAATCATCACTCTGGTTCACATCACAAGTCTCGCACTTCATATGATGGATACTCCAAGCATGGAGGGAGTGACCATGGGATCCATGACCGCCACCACCATGGAGGCGATGGACATCGTCATGACAACCATAGGAGCAACCACCACAGCCACAAGGGAGGACACTCTCACCACTCTGGAGGACACGGTGGACATGACCGCAACCGTGATCGCAGCTTCGTGAAGAAGGATCTGAGTGAGGTGACATGCTTCAAGTGTAAACAAAAGGGACACTATGCTGACAACTGTCCGGAGAGGAAAGGACTGAAGCCAACCAACAACGAGAAGGCCACATTGAACCACATGAATGTGGAGGAGATTCCATATGAGCCTGACCTTGTGATTGGTAAGTTCCCAATCAACACTCACCCAGCTTTCATACTTTTCGATACTGGTGCATCTCATTCATTCATATCAAGGGCATTTGTGGATAAGTATAAGTTACCTACTGAGTCTATGAAAGGGTCCATTAGAGTGAGTTCACCTGGAGGAGATATGATAGCTAGCGCGGGATGCCACGGCCTGACTGTGAGGATTGGAACACACAACTTCATTGCACATCTTGTAGTGTTGGAACCACAGGGATTAGACGTTATTCTGGGTATGGATTGGATGTCTATGCATGGGGGACACATAGATTGTGCACAGCGAGCTGTTTCACTCAAAACCCCGGATGGTAAGAGGATTATATTCAAGTCGGCTGCATGACCGAGAAGGTGTAAGTTGAATTCTCTTAAGGGGGTTAGCATGGATACTGTGCCAGTGATTAGGGATTATCTTGACGTGTTTCCGGAAGAGCTGCCAGGGATGCCACCTGACAGGGATGCAGAGTTTCTTATCGACCTAATGCCAGGAACATGGCCTATTGCAAATAAACCATATAAGATGGATGTGGACGAGCTGAAGGAATTGAAGAAGCAGTTGAAAGAGCAGCTGGAAAAGGGATTCATTCAGCCTAGTTCGTCGTCATGGGGTGCACCTATTCTGTTTGTGGAAAAGAAAGACAGCAACAAGAGATTAGTAGTGGACTATCGCTCGCTGAATGAAGTAACCATCAAGAACAAGTACCCCCCTGCCGAACATAAATGATTTGTTTGATCAACTGGAAGAAGCAAAGGTGTTCAGCAAGATTGATCTGCGATCAGGCTACTTCCAATTGAAGATCCGGGAGGAGGACGTACCAAAAACCGCCTTCACCACTAGGTATGGTTTATATGAGTATACGGTTATGTCTTTTGGACTAACGAATGCCCCGACGTATTTCATGACCATGATGAACAAGGTATTTATGGAGTATTTGGACAAGTTCGTGGTGGTGTTTATTGATGACATACTGATATATTCCAAGGATGATGCTGAGCATGAGAAACATCTGCGTCGATTATGGAGAAGTCGAGGGAACACAAGTCGACGCCAAATTCAGCAAGTGTGAATTCGCTTAACAACATTGATTTCTTGGACACGTAGTGTCGGGAGAAGGAGTCATTGTTGATCCAAGCAAAGTGACTGCGGTGATCGAATGGGAAGCGCCCAAGAATGCAAAAGTAGATCTGAGCTTTTGGGACTTCTTGGATATTACGGAGGTTCATTGAAAACTTCTCCAAGATTGCTAAGCCGATGACCGAACTTCAAGAAGGAGAGGAAGTTTGAATGGTCGACGTATGTGAAGCCGACTTCGAGGCGAAGCGTCGACTAGTGATCATGCTGTTTTGTGTTTACCTGATCTTCAGAAGGATTTCCAAGTGTATTGTGATGCTTCTCGACAGGGACTTGGGAGTGTGCTGATGCAAGATGGGAGAGTAGTGTCATATGCCTCACGACAACTCAAGCACCATGAGCGGAATTACCCCACACACGACTTGAAGTTAGCGTCTGTGGTTCATGCGCTCAAGGTATGGAGGCATTACTTAATGGGAAAACACTGTGATGTGTACATTGACCACAAGAGCCTGAAGTACATATTCACGCAGAAGGAACTGAACATGAGGCAAAGGATATGGTTGGAGCTTATCAAGGACTATGATATGAATCTACAATACCACCCAGGAAAGGCCAATGTAGTAGCAGATGCTCTGAGCCGGAAGGTTTATGCCAATGGATTAACAATTGGGGAATTGCCTGAGGATTTGTGCAAGCAGTTCAAGGACCTTAGACTGGAGGTAGTATCTGAAGGGTACTTGGCAACAATGGAAGTCCAACCAACGCTACATGACAGAATCAGGAAGGCTCAAGTGGGAGACAAAGAGATAGATGAAGTTAAGGAAAAGATGAAGGAGGGTCGAGCAAGGGAATTCCGCGAGGATGAGCAAGGAACCTTGTGGCACGGAGATCGTTTGTGCGTTCCCAACGAACCAGAGATAAGGAAGTTGATCCTGCAGGAAGCTCATGACTCGCCGTATTCCATACATCCGGGCAATACGAAGATGTATATGGATCTAAAGGACAGATTCTGGTGGAACAACATGAAAGGAGACATCGGAGAGCATATTGCCCTATGCGATGTATGTAGCCGAGTAAAGGCAGAACACCAGAAGCCAGCAGGATTGCTACAGCCATTGCCCGTACCGGATTGGAAGTGGGATGGAGTGGGAATGGATTTCATCATAGGATTGCCCAGGACCAGGTCAGGGTATGACTCCATTTGGGTAGTGGTCGATCATTTGACCAAGGTAGCCCACTTTATACCGGTGAAGACGACCTACACGAGTGCAAAGTTGGCCAAGATTTACATGGACAGAATTGTGTGCCTACACGGAGTTCCCAAGAGTATTGTATCAGATAGAGGCACCCAATTTACCTCACACTTCTGGCGCCAGCTACACGAGTCACTTGGTACTAGATTGGAGTTTAGCACGACGTTTCACCCGCAGACTGATGGACAGAACGAGAGGGTGAATCAGATTTTGGAGGACATGCTGAGAGCATGCGCTTTGGCTCATGGCTCTAGTTGGGATGAGAATTTGCCATATGCTGAGTTTTCCTAGAACAACAGCTATCAAACCAACATCAAGACGTCACCGTTCGACGTGCTGTATGGGAAACGGTGCTGAACACCATTGCTATGGGATGGAGTAGGAGAACGTCAGTTGTTTGGGCCTGATTTGATCAAGGATGCTGAGGAGAAGGTCGCCTTGATTAGGGACAGACTGAAGGTAGCAAAATCAAGGCAGAAGAGCTACGCTGATGCCAAGCGCAAGGAAGTGGTGTATGAGATAGGTGATAGAGCATACCTCAGAGTGTCTCCACTTCGTGGAATCAAGAGATTTGGAATTAAGGGTAAGCTGGCACCTCGGTTTATTGGACCGTATCGGGTCTTAGCACGCAAAGGAGAAGTTGCCTATCAGTTGGAGTTGCCAGAGGCCCTGTCCGCTGTTCACAATGTGTTCCACGTATCCCAGCTGAAGAAGTGCCATCCGGATATGGTAGATACACCATTGAGAGACACTGTACCGCTAGAGGAGGTTCAGCTTGAAAACGACTTGACATATGAGGAGAAACCAGTCAAGATTCTGGAGACAGCGGAGAGGATTACCCGTACCAAGACAATCAGGTTTTGCAAGGTGCAGTGGAGCCACCACACTGAAGAGGAAGCCACTTGGGAGCGTGAGGATGACATCCGAGAGGACTACCCACACCTATTTGCTAGCCGCGCCGAATCTCGAGGACGAGATTCATCTTAAGGGGGTTAGTCTTGTCACATCCCAAATTTTAGATTTGGTTCTGCATATCATTCATGCCATTGCATCATACTCTTCCATGCAAAACCGTCAATTGAAAAGAATCGGCGAAACGCTATTTTCAAAACCCTATTCTATTCTTCTACGAGGCTCCCGCGGGAGGCATTAGAAGAACTAGTGTTGCCATCCTTGTAGCCTAGTGGTTTCGCTCAACCCTTGACCCTAGATTGTTCCCCTCGAATTTAAAAAACCGTAGGAGTAAGAATCGCTCGATTCGGAGCTCGTACGGAAAAGTTGCGGCCGTTTTATGAAAAGATAGAAAAACGGGCCGATTTCCGAGTCCTTTTCTAACTGCGCGCCGTATTCGCGTAGGACCCCAAAAGGGGACCCCACATAAGAGGCACCCGGTGTGGCATCCCGCAAAACCACTACTAGAAAATCGCGTTGAATTTGTGCATTGCATCGTCATCATCATGCATTGTTTGCCAAAACTATTTCGCAAAGCCCGTTTTGTTTCTAAAACGCCCCATCTTTATTCAAACGCCAAACCCCGGGTGCTGCCGGATATTTTATTTGTCTAAAAACCACTTGCAAAAGTTTATCGCAAATTAAATAAAAAGTTAAATTATTTTAGCGGGGGCAGTCGAACGGCGGGGTTAAACCCGACGACCACCCCTGTGATTTAAATCGGTCCACTGAACACCCTGACAAAACCTACAGCTACGGTTAATCTACCTCTCTCTCCCCTCCACATCACTCCACCCAATCGAACATGCCACCTCACTTTTTCCCTTCCCCCCAACCACTCATAGCCCTCCACCTCACCACCTACCCTCACCCACCTGCCAACCCATCCACACAACACACACCACGCAACACCCAGACCCACCCACGCGCCAGCACACACACAACCACGCACGCACGCACGCAACACCGACGCACCCAAAGACGCCCACACCTGTCGCCGCTGCCCGCTGGGTCCCACCCCGCTCGTCCTTCCTCCTCCTCCCCCTTTCTTCTACCTCTAGCCAGCCTTCCTCCCACCCCAGCGAGTCTCCTCCCTCGCCGACTCTCTCCTCCGTCGCCTCGCCCCGGCTCGTCCTCCCGCCGACCCGTCGCCCTCTTCCTCGAGCCGCCCGCCGCTGTCGGCTGGTGGGATCGTCCACCGCCAAGCACGAACCGGAGCCGCCCCCGCCTCCGTCGAGCCGAGCCCTCCGCCTTCCGCAGGCGCCCAACCGCCGCTGCGCGTTCTCCTCCCTCGACCGCCGCCTCGCCACAGAACCCCAGTGGCCGAGCCGGCCCGACCCTTCCTCTCCTCCCGCTCGGTCCCTCTCGCAAGTTCCCGTCGCCTCATGAAGCGCCTCCTCCTCGACCGCGGACCCAGCGTCCGGCCTGCTCCCGGCCGACCTCGAACCGCCTCCACGCGTCGCCGGCTCGTCGCCATCGTCGCATCGCCGTCCTCTGCTCGGCCCGCGTCGGCCGCGCTTGGCTCTGCACCACCGCCGTGCCGTCGCCCGCCCGTCCGATCGGCGTCGCGTCGCCTCTCGACCGACCGGCGTGTGCGCGTTCGCGGCGATCCACCGCGCGTCGCTCAGCGCCTTGCGAGATCCCTGCAACGCACTGCGTGGCGGCGTCGAAGCCTCGAACCACCACGGTGTTCCGGCGTGGAGGCTTGGATGACGCCATGCATAGTGGAGTTTGCGGTGTCGTTTGTTTTCCACGGACATCAAGTGTCACCATACATGTGAGGGTGCGGTCCTCGAAGCATCTTCCGTGGCAAACCCTATCGGGATGTCGCCAAGATCTTCCTAGGACAGGCGACACCAAGTTCTACCCGACAAGTTGCTCAAGACCCTTGAACCCGCCACCTCGAGACGTCAAGATCTTCCACCGAGGCGAAGATCCGGCTCTTCTTCATAGGCGCCAAGTACCGAGCCGTTCATGAAACCCCAAGATCATCAACGGCACCCGAGCTCGACACCGGCAACTAAGATGGCACCACAAGATCGTCGACAAGAAACCGCGAACCTGAACCGGAGATCTCCGTCACGGAACCCCAAGGCCTTGAGGAGGAGCCGATGATATCGCCTCCACGGAACACTGAGTTCTCCATCAAGGACACCAGGACCGTCGACATGACCCAAAGACCGCGAATGCGACAAGACCTACCCCCGCAATCCGAGAACGATCCGTCGAACCTTGGACCCCGAGACCGAACCCCGGAACCCCAAGATCGTCGAAACCCCTAATGTGTGAACCCCTTCCCGGAACCCTATTTTATAACATAATAACAACTTGTTGCATTTAATCATTCATCTCGCATACATTCATGTGGTTTGGGGGCCTTATGCCGATTCACCTCTAATTAAATATGGGGCCCATATGCGGGCAAATCTAGTCTCATATTGGCCTCATCTAAATCTGTGTAGCGAACCCGATGCTATCTTTTGCCATGCTAAAACAACATTTAAAATGCGGGGTTTCTAAATAACATGAACCACCTAACTAATTGTCGGGACCCCGGTTCCGCTTAATATGACCTAAATGCACCGCATCTTCGCCATGTCATACATCATACATGCATCATGCCGATCTTCTGCCGTTGTATTAAATATTGCATCCGGTGTTTCTTCTAGTGTTTTGCTTCTTTGCGGATAAGGCCGTTGAGTTGATGTGAGCTTCGCCCCGATCTTCGGTTGAACCTTCGACAATGTTTTCAGGCGAGCATCTCCCCCTTTCTACCTATCTTACTTTTATAGTCTTTATTCCCTCCTGTTGATCTATTGCTATCTGTGTTGCGATGCTCTAGTGTTTCGTACCCGTGGAATCCCTTGCAGCCTTATATTGCCTTGGACACACCCTATTACCTGTTGTTTGGTAGATAGTTGGACTTGCGCGTCGTAGTCGCTTGCTCCGATCTTGTGCGTGTCGTTCAATGCCACGATTGTTGATGTATTACGCATGTTGATGATGGAGATGATCATAGTTTTACTTATTGTTCACTTTAATTTCTGTTTAACAACTAAAATTGAAATAAGCGAGGCATCGGTGGGTGATAGAAAATATTTGGTTTCGACGCCCACTTGTGTCGTAAGACCCCAGTACTTGATACTGTTCCTTGATTTATCGCGCTATCCACATCCGGAGGTATATGGGACCCTGAGCGAGCTTGATTCATCTTATTTCTTGGGGCCACAAACTAGTTTGAGGTTTTATCTACGATCCTGTACTTATGCCATGCTACTTATGTATTTAAATTGTGCGATGAGCACCTTTGTTGTTAGGAATTGTGACCCGTTCGTGGTATCGGCAGTCCCGTTTGGGATCTGCTTGCGTTCTGCTTGACCCCACAAACCTTGAGTCTCTCGGAGCTTGCTTACTTCTTGGGTGTACTCAAGGGTGGCCCCAAATATTTACGAATCTGTGATTGTTCATCGTGAAAGCCTCGTTGGGTTTTGATTTGGTTTTTAGGTTGATCGGCGTGTGTTGCTATTGGTGCACCCTTGGGTAAAACTTCTGAAGCCGTGTCGCGGATATGGATGACTTGGAGCACGATATCTCGATCATAGACAAGCATAACTAAAGTTTATTGCTCTAAATTTGACTTTATAATGACTAGTAATCAGCTTCACTATAATGGAATGGCTAAATAATACTGCCCACAATTGCTTGTTTGAATTGTCGCTTGCGACCATTGTACCTGACTAGTAA
The DNA here is from genome assembly GCA_030063025.1 of Avena longiglumis. Taxonomy (NCBI): domain Eukaryota; kingdom Viridiplantae; phylum Streptophyta; class Magnoliopsida; order Poales; family Poaceae; genus Avena; species Avena longiglumis. The sequence continues at coordinate 477,249,330 of CP125977.1, forward strand.
ATCTTGCAACTACAACGGAATGGATGAATAAAAGTACCAACAACTGCTGGGTTTTGGGTTTACATCATGCTATCGGTATCTGATTAGTAATTGCTGCAACTACAACGGAATGAATAACTAAAAGGGCCCACTGCTTCTTTTATCAGGACAATTATCTATACCTGACTAGTAATTGCTGCAACGATAACTGAACAAATAAAACTGCCAACTGTGTGAGTTCCTCGGTTGACTTCCTCGCTTGGTCCCGAGGGGGAAACGTGTGGCATCCCGCAAAACCACTACTAGAAAATCGCGTTGAATTTGTGCATTGCATCGTCATCATCATGCATGGTTTGCCAAAACTATTATGCAAAACTCGATTTGTTTCCTAAACGCCTCATCTTTATTCAAACGCCAAAAACCGGGTCCCCGGAATATTTTGTTTTGGCCGCTATCGGTTTGCAGACGGCCCGTTTAAATCGAATAAAATATTTATTTATTTTTGGCCGGAGCAGTCGAACGGGCCAAGCGACCCGAACGACCGCCCCAGATTTTACAAACGGTCCACCTACCTGCCCTCTAAATCCTAAGACTACCCAGATTCCTACCCACCCCCAGCCTCCACCTCACTCCCTCCAATCATATCCCTCCACCTCACCCTCTCCTCTCCTCCCACCCAACCACATAGTGCCACCTCAGCCCCCTCTCTCCACCTATGCTAACTCCACCCCACCAACTCCCCCAACTCTCTCTTGCCAACAGCCCCCAGCCCTCTCGTTTCCCCTCATCCCACTTGGGCCTCCCGGCCCACGCCAACCACCCACCTGCCGCCCTTGGACCCGGTCCACGCCAACCCCGCCTTCCCAGCTGTCCCTCACGCTGCGTTAAATCTACCTCCCACCCTTCTTCCTCCCGCCTCCTCTCCTCTCCCTACCTCCTTCACCCCTCTCGCCCAGCCTCCGCCGCCTTAGCCCCGCCTTCCACCGCCTCGACCCTCGCCTCACTTGCAGCCAGCGCCGCCGCCCTCCTCACTCGCTCACGCCCTGCGCCCTCGCTCTCGAGCCAGCCCCGCCGCCTCTGCCCGCCGCCAGCCGCCGCCTGACCTCGACCAGCTTCCCTCCGTCGTCCCGGCCCCGCTCACCTGCCCGCGCGTCGCCGCGCCAGCCCGCCCGAACCCCTGCGCCGTCCTCGCCGTGTCCGCCGCCGGAGTCCACCGCCGCCGCCTCCGCGTTCTGCCCGCCTCAGCTCCCGCGCCGCCGCGGAACCGTCGCCCGACCAGCGTCGCTGCCGCGCCGACCGGCACGCCCGCCGTGACCGCCTTCGACCCGAGCACGTCCGCGCCATCCACCTCTGCGCGCCGTCCTGGCCGCCCACCTCGACGCCGGCCCGTGGACCTCCTCCTCTGCGCCCAGCCCGCCACCGGGCCGTCTCGCCCGGCCCGCCGCCTGGCCCGTGGCCACAGCGGCGTGTGCATGTATGCGTGTGCGTGTATGCGTGCGTGTATGCGTGTGCGTGTGTGTGTGCTCGTGTATGTCATGATAGACGCGTGTGAACCCTATGACCGCTCGAGGCAACCCGAGGCTCGCCAACGACCTTGCCGCGAACCCTCGACAAGATCTTCATCACAGAAACCCCGGCGCCGATCTCCCTCGCGGAATCCGAAGACCGTACCGATTCCTCGACATCCTCGATGCGCCAAGATCGCCGATACCCTAGACGCAAGCTCTCCCTCCGGGGACGACAAGTACCTCCCGCGAACGCCAACCCTAACCGGAAGGATGCCAAGATCGCCACATGTACGACAAGTACTTCACCCTGACGCCAAGACCGCCACCGGAACACCAAGTTCTCCATCAAAGAAACCAAGGCCGTCGACGTGGAACCGTAGAACGCCGAGTGCTTCACCCGGACACCGAGAACTTCCCCCTGAACGCCATGACCGTCGACATGACCCCAAGTCCCGCACCCGGATGCGCCAAGACCTACCCCGCTAACCGAGAACGTTTCCGTCGGACCTCGTCGAACCCGTCGGACCCTGGACCCCGAGACCGGACCCTGGACCCTGTCGAACCCCGAACCCCGGAACCCCAAGACCGTCGAGACCCCTCAATGTGTGAACCCCTTATCCGAGAACCCTATTTTATAACATAATAACAACTTGATGCATATTTAATCATTCATCTCGCATGCATATCTGTGGTTTGGGGGCCTTATGCCGATTCACCTAATAATTAATTATGGGGCCCATATGCGGGCAAATCTAGCCTTATATTGGCCTCATTTAAACATGTGTAGCGAACCGGTTCCATCTGTTGTCTTGCTAAACAACATTTAATATGCGGGGGTCTAAATAACATGAACCACCTAATTAATTGTCGGGACCCCGGTTCCGCTTAATATGACCTAATTGCATCGCACCTTGCCATGCCATGCATCATACATGCATCATGCCGATCTTCTGTCGTTTTATTAAATAGCGCATCCGGTGCTTCTTCTAGTGTTTTGCTTCTTCGCGGATTGGACCGTTGAGTTGATGTGAGCTTCGCCCCGATCTTCGGATGAACCTTTCGACAATGTTTTCAGGCGAGCATCTCCCCCTTTCTACCTATCTTACTTTTATAGTCTTTATTCCCTCCTGTTGATCTATTGCTATCTGTGTTGCGATGCTCTAGTTTCGTACCCTTTGATATCCCTACGGTAGTATATTGCCTTGGACACATCCTATTGCTGTTGTTTGGTAGCTAGTTGGACTTGCGTGTCGTAGTTGCTTGCTCAAGTGTTAATGTGTGTCGTCACATGCCACGATTGATGTATTGCCGCATGTTGATGTTGGAGATGATTCTAGTTTTACTTATCGTCACTTTAAATTCTGTTTAACAACTAAAATTGAATAAGCGAGAGGCATCGGTGGGTGATAGATAATATTTGGTTTCGAGCCCACTTGTGTCCGTAAGACCCAGTACTTGATACTGTTCCTTGATTTTGCGCGCTATCCACATCGGGAGGTATATGGGACCCCCGAGCGAGCTTGATTCATTCTTATTTCTAGGGGCCACAAACTAGTTTGAGGTTTTATTACTATCTGTACTTATGCCATGCTTCTTTGCTTTATTTACGATTGTGCAGTCTTGCTGCATGTCTTTATTTAAGCGGAATGTTTACGCGGTATCGACAAGCCCAGCCACACTTTCGGGTTCCCGATCGTTTCTGACCATTGGCGCAAACCTTGAGGCCGTCTCGAGCTTGCTTACTCGTTGCGGATTCTACTCTAAGGTGGCCCCTGAAATATTTCTGAATCTGTGATTGTTCATCGTGAAAGCCTCGTTGGGTTTTGATTTGGTTTTCGAGGTTGATCGGCGTGTGTTGCTATTGGTGCACCCGGCGGGTTAAAACTTTCTCAAAGCCGTGTCGCGGATATGGGCGACTTGGAGCCTGATATCTCGATCATAGACAAGCATAACTAAAGTTCTTGCTATAAATTTGACTTATAATGACTAGTAATCAGCTTCACTACAACGGAATGGCTAATTAATACTGCCCACAATTGCTTGTTTGGTTGTCGCTTGCGACAAATGTATCTGACTAGTAAGTATTGCAACTACAACGAATTGGCTGAATAAAAGTACCAACAACTGCTGGGTTTTGGGTTTATCTCATGTTATCTGTATCTGATTAGTAATTGCTGCAACTACAACGGAATGGTGAATTAAAAGTGCCCACCGCTTACTTTATCAGGACGATTATCTAAACCGACTAGTAAAGTGCCGCAACTATAACTGAATAAGTAAAGCGCCAGCGTGTGAGTTCCTCGGTTGACTTCCTCGATCGGTGTCGAGGGAAATACCGAGATGGGTTTGTTTGGTGCTAGCCTCGGGTTGGATCCGGTTAGGTCATTCTTATCCCTCTCGATATCCCCGGTTGTATCGAGTCTCTATAGGTTGTTTAGTGCATCTTTGCCACGCCGCTTGATCCACCATACCTATGTGGCGAGGACCGCCAATTCTAGCCTCGCCGTGTCTTGGCCTCGATCTTGGCGCTCCTTCTTTGTTTTCTGCTTTGCCTTCGGCACCTTTTGTTAAGCGGTTTTGAGATCGGCGCCGTTAGCGGGTTACCCTTCCGGCTTGGCAGGCGGGGTTATGGGCGCCATTGGTTATTCTTGGGGCTCTTAGCCCCATTTGCATCTTGTCCGTGGTGGACGCTCTATCGTTTTCAAGGTGATTTGGATCTTTGTATATTATATCTGTATTCTTGACTCATGGAGTCGCTTATATATATATCTGTTCTGTGGGTCCCATCGAGGACTGTTGTGTAATGTTATTACTTCGTTTTCCACCCGCACGAAAGTGCCTGGTGGGCACCTTTGAATCGTTTCTATGCGGGTTTGGTGAATTTTGCCCAGATTTGCATAGGTCCGATTCTGAGGGTGTTACAGAGTGGTATCAGAGCTCAGCAGTTACGATACCCCACAAGTCAAGCCTGTAGGATAACCTAGCTAATGGCCGAAGTAGAGTGTCAAAACTATTTTTGCAAAATCGGTTGGGTAGTTCTGATTAGGTCTGATTTTACTCCTTACCCCTCTGCTGTTCTCCTCTTACCCCTACGTGTTTTGAATCCGCTCTCGTCTCTTTCTTCGAGTCCAGGAATTCTCGTGGTTGGGTTTCCGTCGTACCTTCAGGGTTTCGCTTCCTTCGTCGATAACGGTGTTGCTACATCCGGTCTTCATGCTATCTGAGGAATCTGTCTGCTGCGGTACCATTCTTTGTTCCTTGTTTGTGCCTTCCGGTGTTTTCCGACGCGACGAAGTCTTCTACATCAGATCTGATGAGAATGTCCACCCCTCCTTTGTTTCCGAACCTCGCTTGTCGAGATCTTCAGTCTGATTCCGAGAATGGTTGCACTCTTTTCCACTGATTGTGCAGAGTAATAGTTTGGGTGCGTGATGGATTGGCCCCCATGCCGACTACCCTTTCTATTCGCTTTTGTACATTGAAGTGGACGAGAATGCAGCGGTTCCTCTTCCCACCGAAGTTAGAGGTGGCTTTGTTTGTTGATGCCTCTAGCTTCGCCCTTTTGTTCCCGGAGAGTTCTCCCGACGATCACGGACAACGAACCTCGTTAGTGGTGTCGCGAGGATCTACACGAAGCGCGAGAAGACGCAGAACGCCGACCTTCCTTCCGGTACCATGAGGCGGATCTCGAGGGCGAGATCCCTTGTTAGTGGTGTCGAATTGTGGCATCCCGCAAAACCACTACTAGAAAATCGCGTTGAATTTGTGCATTGCATCGTCATCATCATGCATGGTTTGCCAAAACTATTATGCAAAACTCGATTTGTTTCCTAAACGCCTCATCTTTATTCAAACGCCAAAAACCGGGTCCCCGGAATATTTTGTTTTGGCCGCTATCGGTTTGCAGACGGCCCGTTTAAATCGAATAAAATATTTATTTATTTTTGGCCGGAGCAGTCGAACGGGCCAAGCGACCCGAACGACCGCCCCAGATTTTACAAACGGTCCACCTACCTGCCCTCTAAATCCTAAGACTACCCAGATTCCTACCCACCCCCAGCCTCCACCTCACTCCCTCCAATCATATCCCTCCACCTCACCCTCTCCTCTCCTCCCACCCAACCACATAGTGCCACCTCAGCCCCCTCTCTCCACCTATGCTAACTCCACCCCACCAACTCCCCCAACTCTCTCTGCCAGCGCACACCGCAGCCCCCCAGCCCCTCTCGTTTTCCCCTCTGTCCCGCGGGCCCTCCCTGGCCCACGCGCCAACCACCCACCTGCCGCCCTTGGACCCGGTCCACGCCAACCCCGCGCCTTCCCCAGCTGTCCCCTCCCCCGCACGCGTTCGTCTACCTCCCACCCTTCTTCCTCCCCGCTCTCCTCTCCCCTCCCTACCTCCCTTCACCCTCACGCCTCTCCGCCCAGCTCCCGCCTCCGCCTTAGCCCGCCTTCCACGCCTCGACCCTCTCCGCGGCTCCCAGCCCAGCCGCGCTCCTCGCCTCCCTCCTCGCTCACCGCCCTCGCCCCTCGCTCTCAGGCCACGCCGCCTCTGCGCCGCCGCCCGCCCGGCCGCCCGGCCCGACCTCGACCGGCCGCCCTCCGTCGTCCCCGGCGCTCGCCCCGCGTCGCCCGCCAGCCCGAACCCCTCGCCCGTCCTCGCCCGTGTCCCGCCTCGCCAGTCCACGCCGCCCGCCTCCGCGTTCGCCCGCCTCATAAGCCAGCGCCCAGAGGACGTCGCCCGACCAGCGTCGAGCCTGCGCGCCGGCCGCGCGCCACGCCGTACGCCTTCCCGAGCACGCCCGCGCGCCCGCCTCTCTGCCGCTGCCGGGCCCGGCCGCCACCTCGGCCGCGCGGCCCGTGGACCTCCTCCTGCCGCCAAGCCCCTCGCCCGGGCGTCTCGGCCCGGCCCGCCTGGCCGTGGCCACGGGCTGGCGTGTGCATGTATGCGTGTGCGTGTATGCGTATGCGTGTATGCGTGTGCGTGTATGTGTGTGCTCGTGTATGTGTCATGATAGACGCGTGTGAACCCTATGACCGTTCCGAGGCAACCCGAGCTCGCCAACGACCTTCGGCGCCGAACCCTCGACAAGATCTTCATCACAGGAAACCCCGACGCCATGATCTCCCTCGCGGAATCCGAAGACCGTACCGATTCCTCGACATCCTCGATGCGCCAAGATCGCCGATACCCTAGACGCAAGCTCTCCCTCCGGGGACGACAAGTACCTCCCGCGAACGCCAACCCTAACCGGAAGGATGCCAAGATCGCCACATGTACGACAAGTACTTCACCCTGACGCCAAGACCGCCACCGGAACACCAAGTTCTCCATCAAAGAAACCAAGGCCGTCGACGTGGAACCGTAGAACGCCGAGTGCTTCACCCGGACACCGAGAACTTCCCCCTGAACGCCATGACCGTCGACATGACCCCAAGTCCCGCACCCGGATGCGCCAAGACCTACCCCGCTAACCGAGAACGTTTCCGTCGGACCTCGTCGAACCCGTCGGACCCTGGACCCCGAGACCGGACCCTGGACCTTGTCGAACCCCGAACCCCGGAACCCCAAGATCGTCGAGTCCCCTCTAATGTGTGAACCCCTTCCCGAAACCCTATTTCACAACATAATAACAACTTGTTGCATATTGAATTGTCATTCATCTCGCATGCATATCTGTGGTTTGGGGGCCTTATGCCGATTCACCTAATAATTAAATATGGGGCCCATATGCGGGCAAATCTAGCCTTATATTGGCCTCATTTAAACATGTGTAGAGAACCGGTTCCGCCTGTTGACTTGCTAAACAACATTTAATATGCGGGGTCTAAATAACATGAACCACCTAATTAATTGGGACCCGGTTCCGCTTAATATGACCTAATTGCATCGCACCTTGCCATGCCATGCATCATACATGCATCATGCCGATCTTCTGTCGTTTTATTAAATAGCGCATCCGGTGCTTCTTCTAGTGTTTTGCTTCTTCGCGGATTGGACCGTTGAGTTGATGTGAGCTTCGCCCCGATCTTCGGATGAACCTTTCGACAATGTTTTCAGGCGAGCATCTCCCCCTTTCTACCTATCTTACTTTTATAGTCTTTATTCCCTCCTGTTGATCTATTGCTATCTGTGTTGCGATGCTCTAGTTTTCGTACCCTTTGATATCCCCTGCAGCCGTATATTGCCTTGGACACATCCTATTGCCTGTTGTTTGGTAGCTAGTTGGACTTGCGTGTCGTAGTTGCTTGCTCAAGTGTTAATGTGTGTCGTCACATGCCACAGTTGCTGATGTATTGCCGCATGTTGATGTTGGAGATGATTCTAGTTTTACTTATCGTCACTTTAAATTCTGTTTAACAACTAAAATTGAATAAGCAGAGGCATCGGTGGGTGATAGATAATATTTGGTTTCGAGCCACTTGTGTCCGTAAGACCCCGAGTACTTGATACATTCCTTGATTTTGCGCGCTATCCACATCCAGGTATATGGGACCCCCGAGCGAGCTTGATTCATTCTTATTTCTAGGGGCCACAAACTAGTTTGAGGTTTTATTACTATCTGTACTTATGCCATGCTTCTTTGCTTTATTTACGATTGTGCGAGTAACGCTTTGTCTTTATTTTAAGCGGAATGTTTACGCGGTATCGACAAGCCCAGCCACACTTCGGGTTCCCGGTCGTTTCTGACCATTGGCGCAAACCTTGAGGCCGTCTCGAGCTTGCTTACTCCGTTGCGATTCTACTCTAAGGGTGGCCCCTGAAATATTTCTGAATCCTGTGATTGTTCATCGTGAAAGCCTCGTTGGGTTTTGATTTGGTTTTCGAGGTTGATCGGCGTGTGTTGCTATTGGTGCACCCGGCGGGTTAAAACTTCAAAGCCGTGTCCGCGGATATGGACGACTTGGAGCACAGTATCTCGATCATAGACAAGCATAACTAAAGTTTACTGCTATAAATTTGACTTATAATGACTAGTAATCAGCTTCACTACAACGGAATGGCTAATTAATACTGCCCACAATTGCTTGTTTGGTTGTCGCTTGCGACAATTGTATCTGACTAGTAAGTATTGCAACTTCAACGAATTGGCTGAATAAAAGTACCAACAACTGCTGGGTTTTTTGGGTTTATCTCATGTTATCTGTATCTGATTAGTAATTGTTGCAACTATAACGGAATGGTGAATTAAAAGTGCCCACCGCTTACTTTATCAGGACGATTATCTAAACCTGACTAGTAAAGTGCCGCAACTATAACTGAATAAGTAAAACTGCCAACTGTGTGAGTTCCTCGGTTGACTTCCTCGATCGGTGTCGAGGGGGAAATACCAGGATGGGTTTGTTTGGTGCTAGCCTCAGGTTGGATCCGGTTAGGTCATTCTTATCCCTCTCTGATATCCGCCAGTTGTATCGAGTCTCTATAGGTTGTTTAGTGCATCTTTGCGCTGCCGCTTGATCCACCATACCTATGTGGCGAGGACCGCGAATTCTAGCCTCGCCGTGTCTTGGCCTCGATCTTGGCTCCTTCTTTGTTTTTGCTTTGCCCTTTGTCGGCACCTTTTGTTAAGCAGGTTTTGAGATCGACGCCGTTAGCGGGGTTACCCTTCCGGCTTGGCACAGGCGGTTATGGGCGCCATTGGTTATTCTTGGGCTCTTAGCCCCATTTGCATCTTGTCCGTGGCGGGCTATCGTTTTCAAGGTGATTTGGATCTTTGTATATTATATCGTATTCTTGACTCATGGAGTCGCTTATATATATATACATGGGTCCCATCGAGGACTGTTGTGTAATGTTATTACTTCGTTTTCCACCCGCACGAAAGTGCCTGGTGGGCACCTTTGAATCGTTTCTATGCGGGTTTGGTGAATTTTGCCCAGATTTGCATAGGTCCGATTCTGAGGGTGTTACAAAACGCCAGGATGGGTTTGTTTGATGATAGTATCAGGTTGGTTCCGGATAGGTCCTTCTTACCCCTCTCTGATTGCCGCCAGTTGTATCGAGTCTCTATAGGTTGTTTAGTGCATCTTTGCCGCTTGATCCACCATACCTATGTGGCGAGGACCGCAATTCTAGCCTCGCCGTGTCTTGGCCTCGATCTTGGCGCTCCTCTTTTCCTTTGCCCTTTGTCGGCACCCTTTTTGTTTAAGCGGTTTTGAGATCGGCGCCGTTAGCGGTTACCCTTCCGGCTTGGCTCAGGCGGGGTTATGGGCCATTGGTTATTCTTGGGCTCTTAGCCCCATTTGCATCTTGTCCGTAGTCGGACGCTATATCGATCTCAAGGTGATTTGGATCTTTGTACTGTATATCTGTATTCTTGGCTCTTTGAGTCGCTGTTATATATATCTGTTTTGTGGGTCCCATCGAGGATTGTTGTGTAATGTTATTACTTCGTTTCCACCATACGAAAGTGCTGGTGGGCACCTTTGAATCGTTTCTATGCGGGTTTGGCGAATTTTGCCCAAACTTGCATAGGTCGATTCGAGGTGTTCTGTGGTATCGAGCTCGATGGTTGCGATACCCCACAAGTCCAGCCTGTGGGATAACCTAGCTAACGGCAAGTAGAGTGTCCAAAACTATTTTGCAAAATCGGTTGGATAGTTACGGTTAGGTCTGATTTACTCCTTACCCTCTGCTGTTCTCCTCTTACCTCACGTGTTTTGAATCCTCTCTTCTCTTTCTTGAGTCCAGGATTTCTCGTGGTTGGGTTTCCGTCGTACCTTGAGGTTTCTCTTTCTCCCTTTTGTAGCGGAGGTGCTACGATCAACAATCTGCAACTTGTGCATTGTACCCTTCCTCCAATCTTTTGTTCTCGAGCTCCTTATCCATATGTGCTCCTTCTTTGGATATCAGTGTCGTTGAAAAACATATGAGAAGGACGAGCTTTGGTGAAGTTGGAGTCGACCTTGAACATGTGTTGTTCATGTCAATGGAACCATCGCGGAACCTAATCATTGTGTCTTTCATACGATTTCGGTTGTCTCTTCTGGTGTTTCGGCCTTAGCGGCATCATCTACGCCAGATCGAGCGAGTCGCATCACTCCCTTGTTTCCGAACCTCGCTTGTCGAGATCTTCAGTATAATTCCGAGAGTTGGTTGCTTAATCCGCCTATTCGTGTGCAGGGTAATGGTTTGAGTGCGGGATGGAGTAGCTACCTTTGCTCTTATCATTCGCTCTTGTCGTCGAATCGGTGGATCCAGTTGTACTCCGTCCATGGAAGTTAGAGGTGGCCTTATCGTTTGATACCTCTACCTTCGACCTTTTGTCCCCGGAGTGTTCTCTCGACGATCACGGACAACAACCCTTGTTAGTGGTGTCGTGAGGATCTACACGGGAAGAAGACGATTCGCCGACCTTCCTTCCGGTACCATGAGGCGGATCTCGAGGGCGAGATCCTTTGTTAGTGGTGTCGAATTGTGGCATCCCGCAAAACCACTACTAGAAAATAGCGTTGAATTTGTGCATTGCATCGTCATCATCATGCATTGTTTGCCAAAACTATTTCGCAAAGCCCGTTTTGTTTCTAAAACGCCCCATCTTTATTCAAACGCCAAACCCCGGGTGCTGCCGGATATTTTATTTGTCTAAAAACCACTTGCAAAAGTTTATCGCAAATTAAATAAAAAGTTAAATTATTTTAGCGAGGCGATCGAGCGGGCGGTTACCCGAACGACCACCCCCAGGATTTAAATCGGTCCACCTGAACACCCCAGACAAAACCTACAGCTACCAGTTAATCTACCTCTCTCCCCCCTCCACATCACTCCACCCAATCAGAACATGCCACCTCACTTTTTCCCTTCCCCCCAACCACTCATAGCCCTCCACCTCACCACCTACCCTCACCCACCTGCCAACCCATCCACACAACACACACCACGCAACACCCAGACCCACCCACGCGCCAGCACACACACAACCATGCACGCGCCGCATAACACCGACGCCTTGACGCCCGACACCCACAGCCATGCGCCCTGCACAGGTCCCACCCCGCTCGTCCTTCCTCCTCCTCCCCCTTTCTTCTACCTCTAGCCGCGCGCGCGCCCCTCCCACCCCGCAGCGAGTCTCCTCCCTCGCCGACTCTCTCCTCCGCCGCCTCGCCCCGGCTCGTCCTCCCCCGCCCGGACCCCGTGCGCCCTCTTCCCCTCGAGCCGCAGCCCCGCCGCCGCTGTCGGCCTGGTGGGCTCGTCCACCGCCGCCCGGCGAACCGCCGAGCCGCCCCGCCTCCGTCGAGCCGAGCCCTCCGCCTTCCAAGCGCCGCGCGCCCCTTGCAGCGTTCTCCTCCCCTCGACCGCCGCCTCCGCCAGCACCAGAACCCCCAGGCGAGCGCGCCCGAGCCGCCCCCGACCCCTTCCTCTCCTCCCGCTCGGTCCCTCTGCAAGTTCCCCGTGCGCCTCCCCGCGAGCGCCTCCTCCTCGACCCGAGGACCCCGCGTTCGGCCTGCTCCCAGCCGCCGGCGACCTCGAACCGCCTCCACCCTCCCGCGCCGCCGTCTCGTCCGCCATCATCGCGGTCGCCGTCCCTCGCTCGGCCCGGCCGCGTCGCGCCGGCCCGCCGTTTGGCTCCTGCACCACCTCGCCGTGCGTCCGCCGCCCGGTCGGCGTCGCGTCGCCTCTCGGACCGGCGTGTCGGCGTTACCTGCGGCGATCCACCCGCGCGTGCGCTCGGCCTGCGAGATCCCTGCAGCACGGCTGCGTGGCCAGCGTCCTTGAAGCCTCGAACCACACTCTGGTGTTCCGCGCATGGAGGCGTGAGCGCCATGCATAGTGGAGTTTGCGGTCGTTTGTTTTCCACGGACATCAAGTGTCACCATACATGTGAGTGCGGTCCTCCAAGCATCTTCGTGGCAAACCCTATCGGGATGTCGCCAAGATCTTCCAAGGCGGAAGCGACACCAAGTTCTACCCCGACAAGTTGCTCAAGACCCTTGAACCCGCCACCCTCGAGACGTCAAGATCTTCCACCGGAGCCGAAGATCCGAAGCTCTTCTTCATAGAGCGCCAAGTACCCCGAAGGCCGTTTCCGCTGAAACCCCAAGATCATCAACGGCACCCGAGCTCGACACCGGCAACTAAGATGGCACCACAAGATCGTCGACAAGAAACCGCGAACCTGAACCGGAGATCTCCGTCACGGAACCCCAAGGCCTTGAGGAGGAGCCGATGATATCGCCTCCACGGAACACTGAGTTCTCCATCAAGGACACCAGGACCGTCGACATGACCCAAAGACCGCGAATGCGACAAGACCTACCCCCGCTATCCGAGAACGATCCGTCGAACCTTGGACCCCGAGACCGAACCCCGGAACCCCAAGATCGTCGAAACCCCTAATGTGTGAACCCCTTCCCGGAACCCTATTTTATAACATAATAACAACTTGTTGCATTTAATCATTCATCTCGCATACATTCATGTGGTTTGGGGGCCTTATGCCGATTCACCTCTAATTAAATATGGGGCCCATATGCGGGCAAATCTAGTCTCATATTGGCCTCATCTAAATCTGTGTAGCGAACCCGATGCTATCTTTTGCCATGCTAAAACAACATTTAAAATGCGGGGTTTCTAAATAACATGAACCACCTAACTAATTGTCGGGACCCCGGTTCCGCTTAATATGACCTAAATGCACCGCATCTTCGCCATGTCATACATCATACATGCATCATGCCGATCTTCTGCCGTTGTATTAAATATTGCATCCGGTGTTTCTTCTAGTGTTTTGCTTCTTCGCGGATAAGGCCGTTGAGTTGATGTGAGCTTTCCGATCTTGGTTGAACCTTCGACAATGTTTTCAGGCGAGCATCTCCCCCTTTCTACCTATCTTACTTTTATAGTCTTTATTCCCTCCTGTTGATCTATTGCTATCTGTGTTGCGATGCTCTAGTGTTTCGTACCCGTGGAATCCCTTGCAGCCTTATATTGCCTTGGACACACCCTATTACCTGTTGTTTGGTAGATAGTTGGACTTGCGCGTCGTAGTCGCTTGCTCCAGTGCTGTTGCGTGTCGTTCAATGCCACAGTTGTTGATGTATTGCCGCATGTTGATGATGGAGATGATCATAGTTTTACTTATTGTTCACTTTAATTTCTGTTTAACAACTAAAATTGAAATAAGCAGAGGCATCGGTGGGTGATAGAAAATATTTGGTTTCCGAACGCCCACTTGTGTCCCGTAAGACCCCGAGTACTTGATACCTGTTCCTTGATTTATCGCGCTATCCACATCCGGGAGGTATATGGGACCCCCCTGAGCCAGAGCTTGATTCAGTCTTATTTCTTGGGGCCACAAACTAGTTTGAGGTTTTATCTACGATCCTGTACTTATGCCATGCTACTTATGTATTTAAATTGTGCGAGGAGCACACTGTACTGTTTAGGAATTGTGACCCGTTTACGTGGTATCGACAGTCCCCGTTTGGGGATCTCATCGTTCCACCGCCCCCACAAACCTTGAGTCCGTCTCGAGCTTGCTTACTTTGTTGGTGTGCTCCAAGGTGGCCTGAAATATTTCTGAATCTGTGATTGTTCACCGTGAAAGCCTCGTTGGGTTTTGATTTGGTTTTTCCGAGGTTGATCGAGCGTGTGTTGCTATTGGTGCACCCCGGCCGGGTAAAACTTTCTGAAAGCCGTGTCCGCGGATATGGACGACTTGGAGCACAGTATCTCGATCATAGACAAGCATAACTAAAGTTTATTGCTCTAAATTTGACTTTATAATGACTAGTAATCAGCTTCACTATAATGGAATGGCTAAATAATACTGCCCACAATTGCTTGTTTGAATTGTCGCTTGCGACCATTGTACCTGACTAGTAAATCTTGCAACTACAACGGAATGGCTGAATAAAAGTACCAACAACTGCTGGGTTTTGGGTTTACATCATGCTATCGGTATCTGATTAGTAATTGCTGCAACTACAACGGAATGAATAACTAAAAGGGCCCACTGCTTCTTTTATCAGGACAATTATCTATACCTGACTAGTAATTGCTGCAACGATAACTGAACAAATAAAACTGCCAACTGTGTGAGTTCCTCGGTTGACTTCCTCGCTTGGTCCCGAGGGGGAAACACCAGGATGGGTTTGTTTGATGATAGTATCAGGTTGGTTCCGGATAGGTCCTTCTTACCCCTCTCTGATTGCCGCCAGTTGTATCGAGTCTCTATAGGTTGTTTAGTGCATGCTGCCGCCGCTGATCCACCATACCTATGTAGGCGAGGACCGCCAATTCTAGCCTCGCCGTGTCTTGGCCTCGATCGACGCTCCTCTTTTTCCTTTGCCCTTTGTCGGCACCCTTTGTTTAAGCAGGTTTTGAGATCGACGCCGTTAGTGGTTACCCTTCCGCTTGGCTCAAGGGGTTATGGACGCCATTGGTTATTCTTCAGGGCTCTTAGCCCCATTTGCATCTTGTCCGTAGTCGGACGCTATATCGATCTCAAGGTGATTTGGATCTTTGTACTGTATATATGTATTCTTGGCTCTTTGAGTCGCTGTTATATATATCTGTTTTGTGGGTCCCATCGAGGACTGTTGTGTAATGTTATTACTTCGTTTTCCACCCGCACGAAAGTGCCTGGTGGGCACCTTTGAATCGTTTCTATGTGGGTTTGGCGAATTTTGCCCAAACTTGCATAGGTCCGATTCTGAGGGTGTTACAGAGTGGTATCAGAGCTCGGCGCTTGCGATACCCACAAGTCCAAACTGTAGGATAACCTAGCTAACGGTCAAGTAGAGTGTCCAAAACTATTTTGCAAAATCGGTTGGATAGTTCTGGTTAGGTCTGATTTTACTCCTTACCCCTCTGCTGTTCTCCTCTTACCTCTACGTGTTTTGAATCCGCTCTCTTCTCTTTCTTCGAGTCCAGGATTTCTCGTGGTTGGGTTTCCGTCGTACCTTCAGGGTTTCTCTTTCTCCCCTTTTGTAACGGAGGTGCTACGATCAACAATCTGCAACTTGTCTGTTGTACCCTTCCTCCAATCTTTTGTTCTCGAGCTCCTTATCCATATGTGCTCCTTGCTGGATATCAGTGTCGTTGAAAAACATATGAGAAGGACGAGCTTTGGTGAAGTTGGAGTCGACCTTGAACATGTGTTGTTCATGTCAATGGAACCATCGCGGAACCTAATCATTGTGTCTTTCATACGATTTCGGTTGTCTCTTCTGGTGTTTCCGACACAACGGCATCATCTACGCCAGATCCGAAGCAGAGTCTGCATCACTCCCTTGTTTCCGAACCTCGCTTGTCGAGATCTTCAGTCTAATTCCGAGAGTTGGTTGCTTAATCCGCCTATTCGTGTGCAGGGTAATGGTTTGAGTGCGGGATGGAGTAGCTACCCTACCACTGCTCTTATCATTCGCTCTTGTACGTCGAATCAGTGGATCCAGCAGTTGTACTCCGTCCATGGAAGTTAGAGGTGGCCTTATCGTTTGATACCTCTACCTTCGACCTTTTGTCCCCGGAGTGTTCTCTCGACGATCACGGACAACAACCCTTGTTAGTGGTGTCGTGAGGATCTACACGAAGCGAGAAGATGCAGTTCGCCGACCTTCCTTCCGGTACCATGAGGCGGATCTCGAGGGTGAGATCCTTTGTTAGTGGTGTCGAATTGTGGCATCCCGCAAAACCACTACTAGAAAATAGCGTTGAATTTGTGCATTGCATCGTCATCATCATGCATTGTTTGCCAAAACTATTTCCTGCCGACCCCGCCTCCTGCCGCGCCACCTCGCCCCCGCAGCCGCGCTGCGTTGCGCTTGCCCGCCTCGCCGCCGCCTGCAGCACGCCCTCGCCGCCGCTCGCGATTACTGCGTGCGCCACGCGCCACCGAGTAGCCGCCGCGCCGCGCCGCTCATCGAGCCGCCACTCGCGCTGCCGCCGCCGCCCGGCGGCACGCCCGCCGCTGCTGCGACGTGATCGAATCGCGCTGACCGTCTCTCTCTCGCGCAGGTAACCGTCGCCGTCGGAACCGTTCGCCGCACCGTCCGGAACTCGCCGCCGTCCGTTTCGCCGTTCGTTTCCGGTGAGTCCGCAGCCGCCGTTAGATTTCAGATCAGCGGTTCAGATCAGCCATTGACCGGTCAGTTCCAGGCATTGACTAGTCAGACGCCTTGCAGCAGACGTTGACCGATCAATGTATTACGATTGACTGGTTATTTTCGTTAATCGTTTTAGTTGATAGATTTCGGTAGAAACTTGTAAATTGCGTAGAAATTAAACCGCTGGGCCAAAAATTGCAAATAAAATATGTGTAGATTCAGTGAGTCGTGTAGAATCTTGCTGTACCTTTGGTTCAGACTTTTGCAGCAAGATTTAGTACAGTTTAATCAAATAGGTTAATGGCCTTTTTGGAGTAATTAATTCGTAGAAAAAGATCCGTAGCTCCAAAAATCGCGTATGATATGTCCCTGGATTCAGTGGAACAAGGGGAATCTCATAGTGAATTAAAAAGATAGGCTTACATTAAAAAATTCTGCAGAAACTGTCTAGTGGCTTTCTGCAGTGTTTTAATTACTCGGGGAGTTTCATAATTCTTTTTTGAGTAATTCCAATTGGTACTGTTTCTAATCAGCGATTCCCATACTGTAAAATTTTCCCAAGATTTTACAAACAGTATACTACCGGTAGTGAATTATGTGAGTTCTAGCTCTAGTTTTGAGCATTACTTTCTACTTAATAGTTTTCCTTGCGCTAAAACTATTTTCCATACATGCAATCAGTAGTATTATTGAATAGGATTATGTGGTGCAGCTGTAGCACCAATTCACTTGCCTTGCATACCTTCATGCATCATCTTTGTTGCATATGCTTGTGGATTGTTTGTTTATGATTGCAATTGTATCGTGTAGATTGTGACGAGTGCAACGCTTGCTCGTGTGTGGATTGTTCTTCCGACCGCTACAACCAAGGCAAGTAGATGCTACTTTGTTCATGATATCGTCCTACTATTTTCTATGCATTGTTGTGTATTTTGTAGATGCATGTGTAGGATGATATTATCGCTATGCTATGTCCTATTATGTGGTAGGGCTTTCCTTGTAGATGAACCACCGTTGGTAGATGTGCTTAGCCATGCTATGTTGAACGAGGGCTGGGTTACATCGTTGAGACTTGTTTCTAAAAGTATTGGTTTGTGAAAACTAAAGCAACTTAATCAATGAATCTCCTGGGTGCGATGGGATTGATAATTTTTGGTGGTTTATTGCGGAAAGGCACCCAGGTATCAAGAGAAATTGATTGGCTTCTTTATTTGGTAGCTTACGTGTACAACCATGTGCCAATAATGAAATGTGCGGTTGGTTGGACTTAGTAGGTTGTGGCAACCCGAACCCGCAATTGGGGTGCTACTTCCCGAACAGTCTCTTCTTGGACTTCTCCCTATCATCACCCAAAATGAGAGTGATGATACGAGCTAGGCTGGCCAAGTCACATGGGTAAAGTGTACAAACCTCTACAGAGTGTGTAATCTAATCAATTAGCCGTGTCCCCGGTTATGGACATCTGAGTTGCTTGATATTAATTCCATGACATGTTTCTCGCTCATTCCAACTTCATAATTGTTTTTAATATTGTTGGGTTAACTTAGTTGGGATCTTTTCAAAGAAAATAAAAAAAACTGTTTGTGAAAGTAGGACAAATGTATTTGCAAATGCAAGCCAGACACAGCTCCACTTGCCAAATATGCATGTAGATGTTAGCACTATTGTCTCCTTTACTAGCTCTACTTGCCATACATTCCATGTATTGACCCTTCGGGGCTGCTACGTTTCATGTTGCAGGTTATTCTGATTCTGAGTAATCGATATAGGCCACGGTACTCCACTCGGCACTTGTTCACTTGTGGGCAATTTGAAGAATGGAAGATTTACTTTATTTATGTTGCTACCTGAATAATTTGAGCTAGTCTTGAGCTAAGCTTTTATTGTAATAATGGTACTCTGGATCTTCGTTATTCATGATACACGGATATTTTGCTATGTTATTCATCTTATTCTATTATGGGCCAATGAACCGATCCAGGGATTGGCATGTCACATAGAAGCCTCGGTCTTTTCAGAACCGCGGTGTTACATAAGGTACCCCTCGGTGACCAACTCCTTCAGGTCCACGGTGGAGAGATTTGATCCTCTCCAGACCCCCTTGTGGGAGTCAGATTCATCGTCCAACGAGTGTAGGAGTAATATGGGATATGGAACGGGCGCTAGGGTTGCGTGGGGCTCGAGGAGTCGCTAGTCGAGGTGAAAAAGAAGACACATGGGAAAATGCGGGTAAAGGATTATCATCCCCCGTAGTAATTATTTATAACCCCTAGCGCCAAGACTCGTGCACAACAAATTTGACGGCCAAAGCATCGACAACGTGTGCGCGTGCGTGCGCAGAAATTTCGCCACGTACCCGTTGGCGCTTGCCATTTTGGATTTTACGCGCGGGGAAATCGCTATGATTAAATGCTTCCATATGTAAGTTTTGAGGTATGGTAGGCCGTAACCTACGTCACCCTACTGACAACAGAAGTGGAACAGTCCCATCTGAAGATTTCGTCATGCGCGGATCCTGTCCGACTACGAAAAAAGTAAGATGGAAGACTTAATGATTCTCTGACTTACATGCTGAAGACATGGAAGATTGCAGGGTTCTTTGGGAGGACTACACGATATTGCTTGACAAATTGTCGACATCACCTATATGGATCATTCAAGCTACTATTAGGAATATGCTAAATGAGTATCACCATAGCACGTCTCTAATCCGGGTAGCTTAAAGTTGGTAGCAAAGCCTATGGCGTGTTGTGAAACCTAGCTAGACGGATCCAAAAGGAGGGCCATGTCCGATAAAGGAAGGCTACGGTATAGTAAAATACTAAACCGGAGCCTTGGAGTGCAAGACACAAAGACTAGTTAGTGTTAGGGTAAGACTCTGTAACCTATCCGGCTAGGACTTTTCCTTGTAACTCTAGATTCTGACATTTATAAGCCGGACCTCTGGGAGCCTTTAGGGCAAAACTTATAACGATTCACATCTCGCACAACGAAGCAATATATGTAATTCAGTATATTGTTATTATAGTAATTTATAGCAGAATTAGGATTCCACCACCATCGTGGGATTTAAACCCGGGTAACCTGTGTTACCTCGTACCCGCCAACTCACTGCCTTCCCCATCTCTCTAAACATGTCATGTGAGGACCCCCTCCATGACGTACTCGTTGATAATACCATGACACCGACAGGCGAACTCCTCCCATCCGTTGGCGAGGAACATCTGGCCGAGGCGGTCGAACAACATCTCCACCGGCCACGCGCCGATATTGGCATTGGCCGCCCGCAACATGACCTGCTAGGGCTCTGTGTTATCGCCCGACGACGCGAATTTGCTGGGAAGGAGCAACATGTCCCGTACCATGCCTGAGTGGATGGTCACGGCAAACTCGATGCCGGCGAGGCTGATGTCGATTGGCTCGATCTCAGGCAACGACGGTGGCGAGGGAGATTGTGGCGGCATGTTGCTTCGTCTGTGTCCTCCGCGTCCTCCGCACCTGCCTCGACGACCACGGCCAGGACCCGGTGGTCGTCCTAGATGCCCCCCTTGATCCAATGCTGTGGGTCATGGCTAGCTATCAGTAGTGGAGGACGGGAAGGAGAAGAGAATGGTGTGGTGTGAAATAAGATGGCCGTAGGTGGTCTATTAAAAAGGCCCTGCATTGGATGCCGACACAGAGGCCAAAGCAACGTCATTGAAGTATCGCGGCAGGAGGGCAGGCATCGAGCGGCGCCAGCAGCGGTGCGACCAGCCTTCGAAGCAGCCTTCTGATGACCCACAAGTATAGGGGGTGTATCGTAGTACTTTCGATAAATAGGAGTGTCGATCCCAACGAGGAGCCGAAGGTGCTGAACAGTGGTATGGAGCAGGAAATCCCTTTGAATACTTAGCAAACAGATTTTTATTGTTTTTTCGATAAGACAACAAAACAAGGAGCAAGTAACAAGAGTAACGAACAAACGGAGCAAGTGGCCCAATCCTTTTTTAGGAAAGGACAAGCCGGTGGGAATACTTATAATGACCAAACGTTCTCGATGACACATGGGAATTCTGTCAAGTGCTTTCGCTTCAAATAGCTGAGTACTCTTCTTTGGTGTTTGTAAGTGCAGTGTGGGTGAACCTGTGCTAACATACCGCCCTTCCCAGGACTAATACATACTTGTGATTAAACCCCCTGCAAACATCTGTAACTACAGGGAAGTAATTAAGATATAAATCTAACCACAGCCTTAAACTCTGAGATCCTACACTCCCTTGTGCAAAGGTGTCCTAACGGGGTTCGTGTCACACTGCAACCCCACGATTAGTAGACAAATACACAATGCATTTCCCTAGGCCCATAAATGGTGAAGTGTCATGTAGTCGACGTTCACATGACACCACTAGAAGAATAGCACCACAACTTAAATACTAAACCATTGAATAATAACTCATCACAGATTCACTACTAACAACATGACTTCTCCCATGTCCTCAAGAACTAGACGAACTACTCACAAGACATCATATGGATCAAGATCAAAGATGATATGATAATGGATAACAATCTAAACATAAACAATAATCCAATGGTTCCACTCACAAGCATCAACTACAATAGTAATTAACACCAGCAAAGTTTCCCCTAAGAACTAAAGCAATATCCAACACAATTGTTACAGCAGGACGGAGTGGTGATGATGGTGCTGGTGGAGATGATGGTGTGGATGATGATGATGATCCCGATGAAGCCTAGATTGATGACAATGTTGATGGTGACGGTCTCCCCTCTCTAGAAAGGAATTCCCCTGGCAGAAATCTGTCTGCCGGAGAGATCTTTCTCTCTCGGTGTTTTCCGCCCCCTAGAGGCGGCGGAAATCTATCTGTGGTCTCCCCCTGGTATTAGGGTTCTAAAGGGAAGATATAGGCGAAAGGGCGGAGTCGGAGGCCGGGCAGGTGGGCCACACCTGCCCTAGGCGCGGGGTCAGGTGGGCCCACGCCTAGGGGTGTGGGGCCCCTGAGGCCCATCTCCGTCCCTCCTTCTGGCTTCCTTCGTCTTCTGGTAAAATAATATGTTTCCATATTTTTCTGGTATTTTTCTGATCTTCGTGAAATTGCACCGAAACGCCTTCTTTTCCATCAGAATCCAGACTCCGGCAGTCCATCCTCCAGGAATCATCTAACATGCATAAATAGATGAAAAGTCATAAGTAATACCTCATAATAAGATAAATATCAATGAATAGAGGTAAATTATGATATAGAAAGGTGATGCAAATTGGGCGTATCAACTCCCCCAAGCTTAGACTTTGCTTGTCTCCAAGCGAATACTGAGCTCAATAAACATGTCCACAAGTTTATGGAGTGAAGTGTCGATAAAAAGATACATATAAGAAGCATCACACTTACCATTGCATAACTCATAAAAGAGAACAACTCACTATTATATAACTTAGCTTGCAACCAAGTACAACAGTCACAATAGAGATGCATGAAGATAAATCATAATTGAAATTGAGAAACCGTTTATGCCTAGTGGAAGAAAGCCGCTGGGTCGCTGGCAAGCAGGCCCTCGACTCCCACGGGAGGACACAGGAAAACACACACGCTGTTCGGGTCAATGCAACCATTGTCCAAATTTGGTGTACCGATTGGTCGAGTCGGACGCATCGGTCCGGATGAGTCGTGCTATTAGGAGGCCACGCATGTCCTGGACATCTGTGTGAACGCGTTTAGACGCGCTCGGATGGGTTGGGTTGGCCCGATAAAGAGGCCCTTACCTGTTTATATTCCGCCAAATTTTCTTCAATAATTGTATGGACAGCGCTACGCGTCCCCCGGGGGATATTTTCCCCCGATCCCCTGGGTCTGGAGCCGTCCGATCAAACCGTCTAACCGTTCGATCGAACCGGCTAACCGGAACACGCGCCCGTTTTTGCTACATTGCAGCAGAAACTGCTTCGCACGTAGCAAACTGGAAACAAACAGAGGCAAACTGGGAGTCGCGTCGTGCGGGCGCCCGTGAGGACGATGGAGGCGACTGTCCCGTCGATCTCGTTCGCCGGCCCCGGAGATGATCCATATTTGAGGGACCATACTCTACCCCCTCCTAGTCAGCCTCACCACCTTATACCGCCGCCAATCGTAGCTTCTAGTGGGGGATCAAATCCTCTCACCCGGCGGCGCTCCGTTTCGGCGAACACCGATGTCTCCAATCGAGCGCAGCAACCTAATCTATCCCATCACACAAATCCTCCAGTGTTTTTCAATCAAAATCCTGAGGAAGAACCTCCAGCACCATCGGTAAGCTCTAGATTAGGTTTCCACCATTGTTGTTCATGTTTGTGCTACATGGTAGCAGGAAATACTTACATATGTAGCAAAATACTAGTTAATTGGCTTGTACATTGTAGCAAAATAGGGTCTTGCTAGGCGATGGCGGAAAACAACCTCAAAATAGATTAGGGTGCTACATTGTAGCAAAATAAAAATTAGGGGTGCTACAACATGCTTTGCTGGACAATGTGCTACACTGCAGAAAAAGTTTAGGCAGATGTGATGCTACATTGTAGCAAATTAGGGTGATACTAGCACATTAATGTAGCAAATTAGGGTGATACTACATGCAACACATTTATGTAGCACATTATGCTTCGACCTAAACTTTTTCTTTTTTAAATTGCAGGGGTTTGTTGCTGACAATATACTGGGAGGATTCGACCTCAACCAGCCTGCTGATGGATATGGTCCTGAAGGATATGCTGCCGAAGGACTAATTGCTCCACCACAATCTTCTTACGAGATTGCTCCCTCACAATATGCTGCAGGAACCTTTGGACAAAAATTTGCTACAAGAGTAGAAAGTGCAGCTAGTAGCAATGCTTCATTTGTTGCTGAAGAAGGTTTTTGGGGATATGCTATATGGTATCCTCATAGCATGTCACTTATCCGGATAACCCGGGTGGCCCATAGTCGGTAGCATGGCCTATGGCTTGCTGGGCGGCCTAGTTAGATGGATCCAGAAGGGAGGCCCATGCCAGATAAAGGAAGTCTACGGTGGAGTCACCAACGTACCCGGAGCCTTGGAGTGCAAGATACACATTACTAGTAATAGACAGTGTAGGACTCTGTAACCTGTCCAGCTAGGACTTTTCCCTGTAACCCTAGGACCCGACGACTATATAAGTCGGGCCTATGGGAGCCTTTAGGGCACAATAACTTAGACTCTCTAGTCACCTCACACAGCGAACCAATCCCTGTAACTCGGCGTATTGCCCTTATAGTGATTTATAGCAGGAGTAGGATTCCGCCACCGTTGTGGGAGCTGAACTGGTGTAAGTGTTACCTCGCACTGGCCAATCGCCCCGCCTTACCCCACGTCTCTAAACACGCATTGTGAGGACCCCTACATGGCGTACTCGTCGGCAATACCACGACAGTTGGCGCCCACCGTGGGGCAAGAGGCGCTTCAGGCTCTTCAGCGGGCGAGGACCAAGATCTTCGTGGGAATCGGCGAAACCATAGCCATCGGCCGCGTTCTCTTCTCCGGTAACGTTCCGATCGTCCCTCCTGACGAGTTCTGGATCCCGGTGAATACGAACCCTATGCGGTGTTCGATCGTTCCTATCGGAGACATCCACCTCTTCATCGGCGAAACCGACTCGGGCACTAGTTCCCTGGGAGTCGGAGGAGCATCAAGACCCGCACGGACCGCCTACGGGCTGGATACGTATGCGGAAGGATCGATGTCGAATATCTCTTCGGAGTTTGCCGGCAAATATCGGAAAGCACCAAGGCCCGCACGGACCGCCTACGGGCATGATATGTTCGCGGAAGGATCAATGTCAGATCTCTCCTTGGAGTTCGCCTGCAAAGATCGGAAAAATTCAAGGCCCACCCAAACCGCCCCTGTGCTTGATATAAAGGTGGAAGATCGCTGCAAATCCGCCTTGCCGTCAGCGCGGACAGAGAGATCCAAGTTTCGCGGCGTGGTTACCATCTTTGATCTGGCGCGCTCGTAGAGAGGCGAAAACCCCGCGATTACGCCAGTGGCTCCGTGATAACGGCCGATCGGCCCACTACCCCGATGATAACGCTTTGTATCACTTCGTGGAAGGACTGGACCGTGGCACGCTTCTCCGACATTCTCTAAGACGAAAGCAGGCAACATGACGCCTTACCCTCGAAGAGATGGTGAGCACCGTCAACAGCTACGCGGAAGCTGACGTAGTAGCCCAGATGGAGCTTGCGCTCAAAGACGGAGAACCTCCGATTCAGCAGCCGCCGCCACCGCCTCACGCCGCCATCGTCGCAGCAGCACCACCACCTCCAGTCATCGTCGTGAAGGGAATATGCCCTGAGAGGCAATAATAAAGTGTTTATTATGTGTATTCCAAGTATATGATAGATGTTTATTTTGCATGCTATAATTGTATTAATACGGAAACGTTAATACATGTGTGTTTAATAAACAAACAGAAAGTTCCTAGTTAAGCCTCTCTCATAAACTAGCTCGTTGATTAACAAGATGATCAAGGTTTCCTGATCATGGACATTGGATGTTGTTAATAACGGGATCACAACATTAGTGTAATGATGTGATGAACATTCATCCGAAGTATAGCATTACGATCAAAGTCATTGAGTTTATATTGCTATAACAACTTACGAAGTGATCCTAATCCTTAGACCATGAGATCATGTCAATCACTAACACCGGAAGAGTTTCTTGATAACATCAAACGTCACACCGTAATGTGGTGATTATAAAGATGGATTCGAACTAATAAAGTGTTATGTTGAGGCTCATGGATCGAGAGGAATTTGTTCATCCCGATGACGGATAGATATACTGGGCCCTCTCGGTGATATCACATTGATTATCTTGCAAGCAAGTGATTTGATCACTAGAATGTTATATCACAGAACGAGAAAAGAGTGCATGCATGTCGTGCGAGATCAGACTAGGTATGGGGATATTGATGATCGAATCTCGGACATGTAATATATCGTGAAACAAAGGGATTAAGATACTAGCGTAAAAGGTTCCGACGATCACAAGAAAGTCATCGTTGAATGTGTGGGAGTCAGTATGGGTCTCCAGATCCCGCTTCTGATTATTGATCCGAGAGGGGTCTCGATCATGTCCGCATTATTCACGAACCGTAGGGTGACACACTTAAGAGACACCGACATCCAATTGGAGCAAAAGTTTCATGCCGAAAGAATGAACAAGCGCAGGAATTTATTTCACTAGATACTGAAACAGGTTTTCGGGTGAAATTGCATAAAGTGGTTATGCATGTGAAATAGAATTCTAGCAAGGGGTTATTTGTGAATGTTTGTCATTAAAGTAATTGACAAAATTCTGAATAAAATAAAAGAGTTTTATTTAATGAGAGTTTGCATTAAATTTGGTGGAAATTTAATGGGATTTTTGAGTGGGTTTTTTAGTGGAGAATTTTGAAGGGCCATTTTGTGAGTGGAGTGTCCACCCACATGAATGAGGGAGAGGTGGGGGCACCCTCCATGGACGGCGGCCATGCCCCCTTGGGCTGCCCCCTCCCCTATAAAAGGAGCCCCTCCTCTCACTTCTCACACACACCTCCTCGTGAAGGATCTCTCTCCCCCTCTAGAATTTATCCCCCATGGTCTCGGACTAGCGAGATACATGTTCCCGGTGGCTATTCGGCAAGAAAGAGTTGTGCTTCCGCATCACGCTGGAGCGAGGAGGCGGAGGTTGCTCGGCCTCGAGCGTGTGTGTAGCACGGATGCGCTGCTGATTTGCGGCGCTAGGACTTCCTCTCGATCTTGAGATCGGCAAGAGATCGTCTACATCAACCACGAGTTGAACTCGTTAAGCTTTGTCGGTCTTCAAGGGTATGTTCTCTACGGATATACATCCGCCCGTTGTTTGTATCTAGTATAAATAGATCTTGGTATATAGTTCACATCGTAGGAAATTTTTTTTTCTATGCTGCGAACCCTACAGTGGTATCAGAGCCGGATCTATGCGTAGATACTTTACACGGGTAGTACACATATGAGTATGTGGGCGATGATGATCATGTTGTTGCTCCTTTGTTGTACTTTTGGATATTGGTGGCATAGTGGGATTAAGCTGCCCGGACAAACTTTACATGTCCTCGCACATGAGACCTGTTCCACGCTTGACATGCAACTAGTTTGCATAAGTGGCTAGCGGGTGTCTGTCTCTCCTACTATAGTCAATATCTATTTTACAAGCGAGTTGTCAACAATTTGATTATCCTCGTTGTGGTTCATGTTCGTAGGTAAGAACGGTTCTATCTCGAAAGCCCTAAGCCACGTAAAACTTGCAATGGATAAATTAGAGGCGTCTAGTTTAGATTGTTGCTGGGCTAGTGTTATGATATGGTAGTGTTGTAAGTAGAAGTATAAGATGATACTCTTACAACACACATAGCGTGTAAAATCCATAGACCTTGAATTTACACATATAGGTATGATAGTGATCATACCACGATGCACATGATAGAGATCATCTGCGGGAACCATATAATTTCGCTAATAAACATATGATGTTTGATTGCATCTTATATTGCTTGTTTAGCGCTTTGTTAAGCATAATAAGATGATCCCTCATTTAAATATCAAGATAAGAATGTGTTCTTCCTTTAGTATGCACCGATTATGTTTTCGTCGCTCCAAGACATCACGTGATGATCGGGTGTTCTTGGATCCACGACCATATTTCGGGTGTAAAACAGTTACACACGCAAATACTAAGGTTCTAACTTGGTGAGCCTAGCATGTACGCATACGGCCTCGGAACACGCACCGAAAGGTTAAGCATGAGTCATATAGTTGATATGATGCCCATTTGATGCTCGCTTTGAAGCTATACCAACTCACGTGATGATCGGACTTGGTGTAGTGGATTTGGTTCATGTATTCACCAAAAGGACACGAGGGATGTCGCTTTTGAGTGGGAGTTCATTCGTAATATAGATTAGTTGAACTCGATCTATCATACACTTAGTCTAAACTTTACAAATTCTGTTGTAGATGGCACCACCGCTTTTAATTTCAATGCGTTCATGGAGAAAGAGAAACTAGCAACGAACGGTAGCAACTTTACTGAATGGGCCATGAATTTGAGGATTCTCCTCTCACGCACAAAAGCAATATGTGCTAGAAGCGCCGTTAGGCCCCCACCTTTGATGATGCCCCGACGAGAAGAATGTCTATCTCGACTCGTCAGAGGACCACAACTTAGTTCATTGCGGCATATTGTATGGGCTAGAGCCGAACTTCAAAGCGTTCAAAACGGCAATGCATTTGATACAATGGGTGAGTTGAAAATGATTTTCGACACATATGTCTTTGTAGAGAGCTACAATGCTTGAGAAAAGTTCTTTAGCTGCATGATGGAAGAGCACTCGTTAGTGAGCATGTACTCAAGATGTCGGGTTACGCCGATAAGCTTGTGTCCTTGGGAATAACGATTCCCATTGACTTAGGCATCCATTGTGTTCTGCACCGCCACCTAGCTATAAGAGCTTCGTGATGAACTATAATATGCAAGGCATGAAGAAGTCTCCCCGAGCTTCACAATGCTTAAAACCGCAGTGGAGATCAAAAGGAACATCAAGTGTTGATGATCAATAGGAACACTGGTTTCAAGAAAGACAAGAAGGAAAACGGAAGGAAGTAAGGCGGCAAGCTGCTGTTGCACTGAAAAGAAACCCGAGTTGGACCTAAGTCTCGATCGAAGTGCTACTATTGCAAGGGGATCGCCATCGAAGCGCAATCGCCCCAAGTTTTTTGGCGACAAGAAGGCCGCAAGGCAAACAAAGGTATATATGATATACATGTTATTGATGTGTACTTGACTAGTGCTCGCAGAGCACCGGGTATTTGATACCGTCGCCTAATATTTGTAACTCGAATCGTGGGTCAACAAGCGACCGCTAGCAAGGGTGAGGTCAAGATGCGTGTCGGCAATGGATCAACGTTGATGTGATCGCCGTCGGAACGCTACCTCTCCACTTACCGTCGGGATTAGTCATAAACTTAAATAAATGTTATCTGGTGCCTGCACTGAGCATGAACATTGTATCTGGATCATGTTTGATGCAAAGTGGTTATTCATTTAAATCTGAGAACAATGGTTGTTCCATTTATATTAATGAAATCTTTTATGGTCATGCACCAATGATGAATGGTTTATTTCTGTTGGATCTCGATGATAATGTTACACATATTCATAATGTTGATGCTAAAAGGATTAAACTTAATGATGATATATCCGCATATATGTGGCAATCGTCTAGGTCATATTGGCATTAAACGCATGAAGAAGCTCCATTCGATGGACTTTTGGAATCACTTGATTATGAATCATTTGATACATGTGAGCCATGCCTTATGGGCAAGATGACTAGAACGCCGCTTTTCCGGTTCAATGGAACAGGCGATGATTTATTGGAAATCATACATTCGATGTATGTGGCCCAATGAGTGTGTCGGCCGAGGTGGATATCGTTATTTTGTTACTTTCACGGATGATTTGAGTAGATATGGTTATATCTACTTGATGAAACACAAGTCTGAAACCTTTGAAAAGTTCAAGGAATTTCGAATGAAGTGGAAAATCATCGTAATAGAAAGATCAAATTTCTACGGTCGACCGTGGAGGTGAGTATCTAAGTTACGAGTTTAGCACTCACATGAAAGAGTGTGGAATTGTTTCACAACTCACACCGCCGAACACCACAAATAAATGGTGTGTCTGAACGTCAGAATCGTACTTTATTAGATATGGTTCGATCTATGATGTCTCGACGGACTTGCCGTTGTCATTTTGGGGTTATGCACTAGAAACCGCTGCATTCACTTTAAATCGGGCACCATCTAAATCCGTTGAAAAGACACCGATGAATTGTGGTTTGGAAACAAACCTAAGTCATCATTTCTAAAGTTTGGGGTTGCGATGTTTATGTGAAGAAACTTCAACCGATAAACTCGAACCCAAAGCGGAAAATGCGTCTTCATAGGATACCCTAAAGAAACTATTGGGTATTCCTTCTATCACGATCCGAGGGCAAGGTTTTGTTAAGAATGGATCCTTTCTAGAGAAAGAGTTTCTCGAAAGGTGTGAGTAGTCGGAAGGTAGAACTCAAGAGGTTGTGGAACCTTCTCTTCAAAGTATGGCGAGTAGCGCAAAGGAAGTTGTTCCGGAGTTGGCTCCACCTGTTGAAGAGGGAACTAATGATAATGATCATGAAACTCGAAAGAGAGTACCGAACCTCGCAGTCAAACAGACGTGCAGCGTCCCGAGTCAGACGGAAATCTGTCATAAATTTCATGGTTGATGAAAATAATGACCCTGCGACGTATGAAGAAGCGATGATGAGCCCGGATTCCAACAAATGGTTAGAAGCCATGAACCGAGATGGAATCCATGTATGAAAATCAAGTTTGGAACTTGGTGGAATTACCTCAACCGAAAGGCCGTGGAGAACAAATGGATTTTCAAAAGGAAAACTGATGTCGATGGTAATGTGACCATCTATAAAGCTCGACTTGTCGCAAAAGGGTTTCGACAAATTCAAGGAGTTGACTACGATGAGACTTTCTCTCTGTAGCGATGCTAAAGTCGTTAGGATTATGTTAGCAATTGCTGCATATTTCGATTATGAAATATGGCGATGGATGTCAAACCGCTTCTCAATGGTAATATTGAAGAAGAGTTGTATATGATACAACCAAAGGGTTTTGTCGATCCTAAGGATGCTAACAAGGTGTGCAAGCTTCACGATCCATCTATGGATTGAAGCAAGCATCGCAGTTGGAATCTCCGCTTTGATGAGGTGATCAAAGAGTTTGGATTTGTCCAAACTTATGGAGAAGCTTGTATTTATAAGAAAGTGAGTGGGAGCAATGTGGCATTTCGATATTATATGTGGATGACATATTATTGATCGAATGATATAGAACTTTTAAAAGTGTTAAAAGTTATCTAAAGAAATTTTCAATGAAGGACCTAGGTGAGCGTCATACATATTAGGCATAAAGATCTATAGAGATAGATCTAGGCGCCTAATAGGGCTATCGCAGTACATACCTTGATAAGATTTTAAAGAAGTTTAAAATGGACGAAGTAAGAAGGGTTCTTACCTATGTTGCAAGGCAAGACATTGAGTAAGACTCAAAGTCCGCTCATGAAGAAAGAGAGATAATGGACAAAGTCCCTATGCTTCAGCCATAGGCTCTATAATGTACGCCATGCTATGTACAAGACCGGATGTGGCACACGCTATTAGTTTGACTAGTAGGTACCAATCGGATCCGTGTTCTAACACTGGATAGCGGTCAAGAATATCCTTAAGTACTTAAGAAGAACTAAGGATATGTTTCTTGTATACGGAGGTGAAGAAGAGCTCGTCGCTAAGTGTTATGTCGACGCTAGCTTTAACACCGATCCGGATGACTCTAAGTCTCAATCCGGATACGTATTTCTCATGAATGGCGGAGCGGTTAGTTGGAGGAGCTCCAAACAACCTGTGGTAGCGGGATCAACAACGGAGGCCGAATATGTTGTTGCTTCGGAAGCGGCTCAGGAAGCAGTTTGGATGAAGGAGTTCATATCCGAACTAGGAGTTGTGGCAAGCGCGTTGGACCCAATGGTGATCTATTGTGACAACAATGGTGCCATTGCCAATGCCAAAGAGCCAAGGTCTCACAAGCATTCCAAGCATATTAAGCGCGGTTTCACTCCATCCATGCGAGCATGTCAAGGATGGAGATATAAAGATTTAGAAGTACATACGGATCTCAATGTAGCGATCCGCTGACTAAAACTCTCCCTAGAGCAAAACATGATCAACACCGTAACTCAATGGGTGTTAGATATATCACTATGTAACTAGATTATTGTCTCTAGTGCAAGTGGGACAAGGAATATGCCCCGAGAGGCAATAATAAAGTGTTTATTATGTGTATTCCAAGTATATGATAGATGTTTATTTTGCATGCTATAATTGTATTAATACGGAAACGTTAATACATGTGTGTTTAATAAACAAATGAAAGTTCCTAGTTAAGCCTCTCTCATAAACTAGCTCGTTGATTAACAAGATGATCAAGGTTTCGATCATGGACATTGGATGTTGTTAATAACGGATCACAACATTAGTGTAATGATGTGATGAACATTCATCCAAGTATAGCATTACGATCAAAGTCATTGAGTTTATATTGCTATAACAACTTACGAAGTGATCCTAATCCTTAGACCATGAGATCATGTCAATCACTAACACCGAAGAGTTTCTTGATAACATCAAACGTCACACCGTAATGTGGTGATTATAAAGATGGATTCAGAACTAATAAAGTGTTATGTTGAGGCTCATGGATCGAGAGTGGAATTTGTTCATCCCGATGACGGATAGATATACTCTGGGCCCTCTCGGTGATATCACATTGATTAGCTTGCAAGCAAGTGATTTGATCACTAGAATGTTATATCACAGGAACGAGAAAAGAGTGCATGTCGGTAACGAGATCAAACTAGGTATGGGGATACTGATGATCGAATCTCGGACATGTAATATATCGTGAAACAAAGGGATTAAGATACTAGCGTAAAAGGTTCCGACGATCACAAGAAAGTCATCGTTGAATGTGTGGGAGTCAGTATGGGTCTCCAGATCCCGCTTCTGATTATTGATCTGAGAGGGGTCTCGATCATGTCCGCATTATTCACGAACCGTAGGGTGACACACTTAAGAGACACCGACATCCAATTGGAGCAAAAGTTTCATGCCGAAAGAATGAACAAGCGCAGGAATTTATTTCACTAGATACCAAACAAAGTTTTGGTGAAATTTCATAAAGTGTTTATGCATGTGAAATAGAATTCTAGCAAGGGGTTATTTGTGAATGTTTGTCATTAAAGTAATTGACAAAATTCTGAATAAAATAAAAGAGTTTTATTTAATGAGAGTTTGCATTAAATTTGGTCGAAATTTAATGGGATTTTTGAGTGGGTTTTTGAGTGGAGAATTTTGAAGGGCCATTTTGTGAGTGGAGTGTCCACCCACATGAATGAGGGAGAGGTGGGGCACCCTCCATGGCCGTGGCCATGCCCCTTGGGCTGCCCCTCCCCTATAAAAGGAGCCTCCTCTCACTTCTCACACACACACCTCCTCGTGAAGGATCTCTCCCTCTAGAATTTATCCCCATGGTCTCGGACTAGCGAGATACATGTTCCGGTGGCTATTCGGCAAGAAAGAGTTGTGCTTCCGCTGCATCGCTGGAGCGAGGAGGCGGAGGTTGCTCGGTGCCTCGAACGTGTGCGAGCACGGATGCCGCTGATTTGCGGCGCTAGGACTTCCTCTCGATCTTGAGATCGGCAAGAGATCGTCTACATCAACCACGAGTTGAACTCGTTAAGCTTTGTCGGTCTTCAAGGGTATGTTCTCTACGGATATACATCCGCCCGTTGTTTGTATCTAGTATAAATAGATCTTGGTATATAGTTCACATCGTAGGAAAATTTTTGTTTTCTATGCTGCGAACCCTACACGTCGAGGCCGTTGCACCTCCACCGCCCGTCACCGAGGAAGTCATGGCACCCTCCGACTCTGTCATTGACGCGCTTTATGATGATTCAGAGGAGATAGACTTCAGTCTAGAAGAGCTGGACTCCGCAATGCAGGAGATGGAGGAGGAGTACTCGCGCGACGAGCAAGCCAACAACGCCGTCATGTCCCGAGGGGTGTTCGTCACCATTGGGACGGCAATGGATGAAGATCAACCCGGACGAGCTCCGTCTACAGCGCTGGAAAAGGGGAAGGGGCCACTTATTGCTGTTGACGATGATCGCGCAAAATTCATGCCTCCTCCGCCTAACCTAGTGCAGCAGCCGCAGGAACTCGGCACCGGCCCGAGAAACAACAACACCGCTAAGTTTCCGCCTCCAACATCTACGTCTGCAGCAACCCAAGTTCCTCCAGCTGATAGAGTGATGTACGGCAATCTCCTCGTCGAGCCACTGACCGTTGCTCATATCCGGAACGTGACCCAGCTTGACGAGAAGCGCCAGCAGCTGCTGGAGGAAGCGCAGGCCATCGCGGAGCAAGGCGCTAAGCTAGATCGAGATCTGGTCAACGCGCAGAAGTCCATAGAGAAAGCTAGAGCAATGGAGGTCGAATACAAGACTTTACTGCAACAGCAGAAGGCTAAGAAAGCTCCGGCTCGCGTCATCAACATCCCTGGTGTTTGGTGCAACCTAGGATGGGCTCCCTCGAAGCCGGCACAGGCCAAGCCATACATTGACAGTGAAGGCAAGCAGGTGATGCCCACCCCACTCCTTAACCTCGCCGTCGCCAAGACCCTTCTGGAGCAGGATAGATCGCCTGAGGCAGTGGAACAGGTCTATGACCTAGTGTCCAAGGCGGTGAAGCAGCAGGAAAAGGCCACCTCTCAGAGGCTTGAGTCCGACCCAGCGCTCTACCAATCTAGCCAGTACAAGCCGCCAAGGGACAGATCTCCTCTTGATGTCGGGTCCTAGACGGGTTCATCAGAACAAAGACGGAGGGATGCGCGCAACAGGAAGGATGCCAGCCCCATATCCTCCAACCATGGAGAAAAGGCCCGACCTCGTCGCCCATCGCCACCGCCCCGATCTCCCCGACATCGTGAAGATTACAAGGCTCACCATTGTACGGATATGCCCCCACCAAAGCAGTGCGGCATCGTCATCCGCGACAACGCGGAGCAGACCCGTCATGACAGAGAGCGCAACCAAGGACACAAGAGCAGGTCAAGCCATGACCCTCCGCATCCGACAAGAAACCGTGACAGGCGTGAGGCATCGCTGGAGGGTAACAGCAAGAAGGCTAACCCACTGCCACCTCCGCCTCCGTCACCACCAAGCAGTCACCATGGCGGAGGGGGCCCACGTTGTTCACGCAGCTCGTCCCTTGTTGACAAAAAGAAGAAGAACTCGGAGCCATACAATGCACGTTCGCGGATCGATAAGATCCACGAGGCCCGGGAAGGACCATACCTGGGATCACGTTGCTTCGGACCCACAATACGGTCCGCAACTTACCCCAAAGGTTTCCGGATTGACAAGACCATAAAGCCCTATGACGGCACCGCCAAGCCAGCCACATGGTTGCAGGACTACGGCAACACGATGGAGATTGCTGGAGGCAACCCCAACGTCGCCGTCAAGTACCTCCCATTAATGTTGGCGGGTACGACCCGTCAATGGATTGACGACTTGCCGGAGAAATCTATCTACAACTGGCTGGACATGCAAGAAGCGTTCACCAAGAACTTTGAGGGTACATACAAGCGTCCCTGCACTGTGGGCGATCTACAGCGATGCGTGCAAGCGAAAGACGAGACATCTCGCGCCTACCTCTCCCGCTGGCTGGATATGAAAAATTCCTGCGCAGGAGTGCATGCTCAGACCGCCATGGCCGCCTTCATCGATGGTTTGGAAAGGGGCATGCTTCTCTGACATAAGCTGAAGCGCTTGCAGGACAATCACCAGCTTGACTTGAACCAGATGATTCAGTTGGCTAGTGAGTTCGAAGCTGCCGATGACGATGCTCGTGGCTCCTTGCCGGCAATGGCCGTTCCAACTCAAGTTCGGAGGAACAGCAGTACAAAGCGGAAAACCGCTCCAGAATAAAATCAATCTACCGACATGGTCGCTATGACTTTTGCAGGACGAGGAGAAGGCGGACAACGTGGCCGAGGAAGGGGAGCTGGTCGTGGGCAGCAACGAGGAAGCGAAACCACCTCGGCGCCGCTCCGCGTTCCCCAAACCTACGAGGAGTACCGCGATATGCCGTGTCTCGTACACCTCGACGCCAACGGCAAGGCAACATGGTCGCTATGACTTTTGCAGGACGAGGAGAAGGCGGACAACGTGGCCGAGGAAGGGGAGCTGGTCGTGGGCAGCAACGAGGAAGCGAAACCACCTCGGCGCCGCTCCGCGTTCCCCAAACCTACGAGGAGTACCGCGATATGCCGTGTCTCGTACACCTCGACGCCAACGGCAAGGCCGCCCATACCAATCGACACTGCAAGTTCGTCAACGACCTAAAGGAAGACCCGGAGTCCGGCTACAAGCGAAGTTGGAAGAACAAACCGCGAGGCAAGGGCAAGGGGAAGAAGAAGGAGGAGGAGTCCAAGGATTCAAGTGACATGGACGAAGACGTTAACCCCAAACACGCCGCCAAGAGCGACGACAAGGGAAAGAACCCCTTCGCAAAGAAGGCTCCAGTCTACCACACTTTCCTTGGCACCCCCACCGTCCGACAACAGAAGACCTCTCTGAGGATCCTGATGGCCACTCTCCCCCCAGTTCCTCAAAGACTGCTACTGGTCGGAGGTTCCAATAACTTGGGACATGACGGATCACCCAGACCTTGTGCCCACGGAGAACCAGTACGCCATGGTCATCAACCCCTTGATTGACGGCGTGGAGTTCACCAAGTGTATGGTGGATAGTGGAAGCAGCATCAACATCATGTACCTGGATACACTACAGAAGATGAACTTGACGGAGGCAAACCTAAGGCGGACCAACACCATCTTCCACGGCGTAGTTCCTGGTCGGGAGGCTCGGTCCCTTGGGTGCATTACACTTCAGGTTGCCTTTGGCGATGTTAACAATTACCGCCAAGAGCGCATGACCTTCGAGGTGGTCCCTTTCAAGAGCGTGTACAACGTCATATTCGGCCGCGACATATTCCACACGTTCATGGACAAACCATGCTTCGTCTACAACAAACTCAAGATACCCGGACCAAACGGTGTCTTCACTATATCCGGAAGCTTTACCAAGGCAAGGGACTGCGAGATCAATGAAGCAGCCGTTGCAGAAGATGTCCTCTACAGCAAAGAATTCAAGGAGATCCAGAGCACGGTCGATGACTCAAAGATGCCCGCGTCGAAGAAGCAGATCTCCGACTCCGCTCCTGCGTTCAAGGCTGCCATCGAGACCAAGCCGGTGGAACTTGTGGTAGGAGATGCCTCTAAGACCGTCGCCATTGGGATGAACCCGGATCCCAAATAGGAAAGCGCGCTCATCGAGTTCCTCCGTGAGAATAGGGACATCTTTGCCTGGCAACCACCCGACATGAAAGGTGTACCTAGGGAACTTGCCAATCACATCTTAAACATTGATCCAAAATGCAAACCAGTGAAACAACCTCTACGACGCTTCGGAGATGAGAAGAGATGCGCCATTAGCAAAGAAATAGCTAGGTTACTTAAAGCTAGATTTATCCGAGAAGTCCTTCACACCCGATGGGTGGCCAATCCTATACTTGTCCCCAAAAAGGGAACCAATGAATTAAGAATGTGCGTTGATTACACCGGCTTGAACAAAGCATGTCCCAAAGATCCGTTTGCTTTGCCTCGCATTGGCCAAGTCATTGACTCGACGGCTGGCTCGGAACTTTTGTGTTTTCTCGATGCATACTCAGGATACCACCAGATCAAGATGAGGAAGTCGGATCAATTGGCCACTTTGTTCACTACCCCATACGACACGTTTTGCAATGTCACGATGCCCTTTGGGCTAAAAACGTAGGTGCTACCTACCAGCGGATAATGCAACATTGCCTTCACGACCAAATTGGTCGCAACGTTCACGCCTATGTGGTCGATATCGCAGTGATGTCTAAAAAGTCAAACGACTTAATCTTCGACTTAAAAGAAACCTTTGATAATATCCGGAAATACAACATGATGCTCAACTCTAAGAAGTGCGTCTTCGGGGTTCCAGCCGGCAAATTGTTGGGCTTCATCGTTTCCCAACGTGGAATCGAGGTCAACCTGGAGAAAATCAAGGCCATCTTAAACATAAACCGTTTGACATGCCTAAAGGACATTCAACGACTAACAAGTTGTGTTGCAGCAGTTAGTCGGTTCGTCAGCCGACTTGGAGAGAAGGCTCTGCTGCTATACAAGTTGCTGAAGAAGGCGGACAAATTCACGTGGACGGACGAAGCAGATGCAACATTGAAGCAGCTCAAGGACATTCTTTCCTCAGCGCCCATCCTTGCAGCACCCGAGCCTGGAGAGACCCTGTTAATTTACATGGCGGCAACCAACCGGGTTATCAGCATCGTCGTCGTGGTAGAGCAGAAGGAACCAGGCTATGAGCACGGAGTTCAACGACCAATTTACTATGTGAGCGAGGTCTTGATGGAATCCAAGCAGCGTTACCCGCACTACCAAAAGATAGCTTATGGAGTGTTCCTTGCTTCTCGGAAGCTGAGGCGTTACTTTCCGGAGCATCCAATCACAGTGGTGAGCAAGACTCCACTGTCCGACATTATCAATAACAAATGACGCCACAGAAGGGTCACGGTGGGGCATTGAACTTGCCGCCTTCGAGATCACCTACAAGAGACGCGACGCTATCAAGTCACAAGCCTTGGCGGATTTTGTTGCAGATTGGACGGAGATGCCAGACGCTACTCCGTTGCCAGAACCAGAGTACTGGGTGATGCACTTTGACGGATCAAAGCTGCTCAACGGCTCAGGGGCTGGTGTATTGCTACAGTCACCAACAGGAGACAAGCTACACTACGTTCTGCAGATCCACTTCGAGGCTACAAACAACATGGCGGAGTATGAAGCACTCATTCACGGACTATGTGTAGCCAAGGATATTGGCATCAAGCGCATAGTTTGCTGTGGAGATTCCGACTTGGTTGCCCAGTAGGTGGATGGCACCTGGAATGCGCGGAACCCTATGATGGCGGCATATCGAGACGAAGTGGACGAGATAGCCAAGAGCTTCTTGGGATACGAAGTCAAGTATGTGCCTAGGGAGCAAAACGAGGCGGCTGATCTATTGTCTAAGCTTGGATCAGGGCGCAAGCGAATTCCGCCAGGAGTTTTCCTAGAGCACGTGCACACACCATCCGTGAAGGGGGCCCACATCGACAACCCGGATAGAGTTGACTCTTTCATCAACATGGTGACTAAGATCCCTCCGGCTTGGACAAAACCGTTCATGGAATACCTCGAACACAGAACTTTGCCCGACGACAAAGTCGAAAGACGGCAAATAGTACGACGAG
Source organism: Avena longiglumis (assembly GCA_030063025.1). Classification (NCBI taxonomy): domain Eukaryota; kingdom Viridiplantae; phylum Streptophyta; class Magnoliopsida; order Poales; family Poaceae; genus Avena; species Avena longiglumis. The sequence continues at coordinate 477,287,952 of CP125977.1, forward strand.
CAAAGGGTTATACCATAATCAATGGGAAACTCTACAAAGGAGCACTACTGGTGTATACCTAAAGTGTGTTTCTTAGCTATAAGGTATGGAAATCCTGCGTGAAATCCATCTCGGAGATTGCGGGCATCACGTCGCTCCTCGATCATTGGTCGCGAAAGCCTTCCGTCAAGGATTCTACAGGCTGACCGCGAAGGCGGACGCCGACAAGCTGGTTGAGACATGAATGGGATGCCAGTATTATGCCCGACAACCACATGTTCCGCCAAGAATGCGAATACTAATAACTTGGCGTTTGCGATGGGCTGGACATGGTGGGACCGTTACAGACGGCACCTTGTGGGTTTACGCATCTGCTTGTAGCAGTTGACAAATTCACTAAATGGATAGAAGCTAAACCCATTAGAAAGCTTGATGGGGCAACTACCCTCAGGTTCGTCCGAGATCTAGTGGTGAGATTTGGTCTCCCACACAACATTATCACCGACAACAATTTATCACTCGGATAAGTGGAGGCTTATTGCTGGGAAAAAGGCATCCGACTTGACCTTGCATCTGTGGCACACCCACAATCCAATGGTCAGGTTGAGCGAGCCAATGGATTAATTATGCAGGGAATCAAGCCACGTCTTGAGGCACCGCTACATAGAGCAGCTGGAGCCTGGGCGGGAGAATTGCCATCTGTGTTGTGGAGTTTGCGAACTACACCCAACAGATCCACCGGCTACACCCCTTACTTCATCGTATATGGAGCAGAAGCAATCCTGCCTTCTGACATACTCCATGATGCACCAAGAGTTGCCGTCTACGACGAATATGACGCTGAAGAATCCAGACGCCTAGATGTGGACCTTCTCGAGGAGGAGCGCGTTTTGGCATGCCAAAGATCCGCCATCTACCAGCAGAAGCTACACAGCTACCATAGTTGCCGCGTTCGGCGTCTCTCGTTTAAAGAGGGGGATTTGGTGCTCTGACTTAAACAAAAGAAGTCACACAAATTATCCCCGCCATGGGAAGGACCGTTCATCATAAGCAAGGCACTGCTCAATGGGTCTTACTACCTTGTTGACAATCGTGAACTAAAGGATAGACCCAACGAGGATCATAAGCGTAAGCGACGTGACCCGGATGATGACTACCCGGAGCTTGATCGGCCATGGAACATAGCACAGCTACGTCCTTTTTACACTTAGAGTTTTTTATCTAATTGTATATCTCTTATATGATCAATGAAATAAAGCTCTCCAGTTCACTCATATTTCTGAGTCTTTTACCTCCTTTAGTGTTCATTTTTGGATCATGTAAAACCTTTATGCACAATTATTGCATTTTCACTTTTGAAAATTCCGCCTATGGGCGCTAGCTTAAGTTTTCTGGTCTACACGTTCTTTGTCGTTTTTATGTGGATTCTGGAGTAGTGACTTTTGGCACTTATTGTCGGCGATTTTGTGCTCAGGTTATTGATGATGCCATTGGGCATCATCACCTGAGCGCATGGTTCCGACAACGAGTCTTCCGACTCACGAAAAGTCAAGCATAAGAACCAAAGTAATGGATAAGCCAGCACTTGCTTAAAAACTATATACATGTTGGAAACTAGTTCTTAAGTAGCAGGAAATAACAAGCATTGTTTTCCGCCTTAAGTCACATCAAAAAGTTTTTTCCGTGCATACACCAAAGGTGAAACAAATATTACAAAGTTGTTTTTCATTCCTTTGGCGCAGGAGACTTGGAAGCAGCATCGTCACCAGCCGAAGAATCACCTTTAGCGTCGGCACTGTGGTGGGACTCAGAGGAATCTTGGTTGACGCTGTCGATGGTGTTCATAGGCACGAAGACGTCGATGTCCACCAACTCGGCAACTCTGGTGTCATAACCCGCGGGTGACGAAAGGATGGCTTCATGATTAATCTCTTTTCCGCCATCGTCGACGTTGGGGATACCAGAGGTCACCGTATCGATGCCGGCACCTTCGTAGTGTGCCTTCACCATTGACAGCGCCATCCTTGCGCCAGCCCGTGCACATGAAGCTTTCGAGCTTGTGACACGCTCGGGGGCTCTGCGCAGAATCTCTGAGTACTTCGCCATGGAGTCCGGGGCCTTGATGTGTATCTGAAGGGGCTTGGCAATCTCTTTGGCTTGGGTGATGGCGGTGTTGATGAAGTTGCCGGCAAGAACCATGCATTCCTTGTACGAAGGAGGCGATCGGGTTAAACCCATAGGAGCTGCAAATTCCGACAAGGAGCACATGAGTTTAATAAATTCAAAGTATCCAGACTACAGAAAAGCAAGGCGGAGAAAACTTACTAAAGATGCTGGCCTTAGCTTGCCAGAGGGTGTCCGCCAGGGATTCTTTCTTTTGTTGGAGGAGCTTAAACGCCTCGCTGTGGCGTTTGTTTTGCTCATCAGCAGCTTACTTCTGATCTTTTAAGATTGCAAGCTCCTCCTTCAAGCGATTGATTTCCGCAGAGGCGGAGTCCTGCATGGCCTTCATGGAATCCTCATGCATTTTCAACATTTCTTTCCTCTCCTCCTTAAGGATCTTGTTCTCGCTGTCCAGCTGCTGGATGTGCTTGGACTACTCGACAATGTCCTTGGCCTTGGCAACATGTTCTGCAAAGTCGGAGAAAACAAAGTACACAGTGAGTACTCGGAGAATGTAGGCACAAAACCAAGACGGAATGCGCAAAAAGAAAACAGACTCTTGTTTTTGATGATCCGCTCCTTCAAGATGGCAGTTTTACCCTTTTTGGCTTCAAGATCTACGCGCATCTTCTGGTACTTGTCATTTTCCATACCCCTCCGAGCATTCTCGTGCCGTGGGAAAAAGAAAAAAGTTAAACCGTTGTTTAGTCTACTTGGAGCATCTAGTAGGAAATTTTCCACCTAGACGCTCGGGGGCTACAACGAGAGTTTTTAACTTAGCAATATGCTTAGCTTTTCTTTAAGCATCTAGTCGGAACTAATTTAGTTCTCGATTAGAAGCTTGGGGGCTACTATATAAAGTTTTTAACTCGGATATCTGCTTAGCTTTTCTTTAAGCGTCTAGTCGGAACTAATTCAGTTACAACTAGAGGCTTGGGGGCTACAGTATTGAAAATTATAAACACTGCGTATGCTAATCTTAAAGAATCTAGTCGGAATAGTTCATTCCATATAAATGCTTGGGGGCTACAGTGAGAGTTTTTTCTAACTTAGTCACTCTTAGAGCATATAGATGCAAAACTTATGGTTTTTCGTCTACATCCTCGGGGGCTACAGTGGGATACTCATATGAAATGCAAAAGGCAAAGTAAAACTTACAAGTGCAATGATCTTGAGGTTTGTAGCGCTCTCGACTAGCAGCTTGCCAAAGGAGATGCTATTTCCTCGCAATATTTTAGCTTGTCGGAGGAGCTCCTCAAGACCGCACGTCGGAGATGTCAGCGCTGCTCCAGGAACCACAGATGTGCTACTCGGCGTAAGCTCCGGGTAAACTATCTTTGGGAACTCAAAGGGTTTCTGGGGAGCAAGGGTGACGCCTTCGGCAGAAGTACCAGCTTCCACCACCGCCTTGCCGCCACCGATGGCATCCTTAGCCGGAGCTTGAGCCATTTGTTGAGCGGTGCTCTCCTGCGTTGCCTGCTCGCCGACAACAGCAAGTTCGATATAGGCGCCAGAGTCCACTTCCATGGCGGAAGGGCCTGGTGCCTCCTTAGCTTGTGAGCTTGTCGGGGCAGACGAGGGCTTGACGGCAGGAGTAGCAGGGGCGATGGCGGGGGAGGCGTCGCGATGCAGCATATCTTTGATATTTAGAGAAGCCCCCAAAGTTTTGGAGGTCTTCTTGAGGCTGGTCGTGGCTTTCTTCCTGAAACGTGCAAAATGCGTAAGTACAGGAACAAGACAGATAAATAGACAATGTCGGAGAATGAGAAGCTTACACTAATGGGGGTGCTTTGGCAAAGATCCTGGTGGTTCTTTCTCTTTTCCGCCTCCAGGGCGGTGGTAGTCTTTTTGGAGGCTCCACCCTCCGTCTTCTTCTTGCCTCCGTCGGCAGCGTCAGAGGTGGAGCTCTTCCTCTTTCGCGCCAATGGGACTTCGTCGTCGGACACGACCGTGACTTACTTCATCTTTGGATCGTAGATTTGGGCAGCCAGGTTGCCCTCCTCTAGATCGCTAAGTTGTTAAGTAAGAAATCACCGTGTTAGATAAAATGACATCTGTAAGGCGGAAGAACTGGAGTATATGTCATGCACGGAAAATAAAAACCTACCTTTGGGCACTTGCCATCTACGAACATGTCGTAGGTGATGGTAAGCCACACTTATTATCCTTCACCTTGACGATGTCCTTAAGGCTGAGCTTGACGGAGTCGCTCGAGAAGTTGTCCACGGAGATGCGGAGACTATCCCTACTGTCGCTGGTATACTCGTGCATGTACTTCAAGGTCAGCAGAGGTTGGATTCGCCTGATGAACTAGCACATGGCTAGGTCCAAGCCGGTCAAACCCGTCTCTACAAACCATTCGATCCGCCTTATAGCGCGAGAAGTGTCGAGGTCGAAGGGAAGGGAGGCTTGGGATCTCCATGTGGAAACTTCAGCGGCGGCTCTGTCCACGAAGTCCGGGTACGTTACTTCTCGGCCCGCCAGAGGAATGTCGGGGCCGTATGCCAATTCTTGCAGGACTCGTGGCTGACGATGTCGGGGAACCGCCCGCCAGGTCGAATCTTGAAGCTTATGGTGCCGCAGTTCCTAAGCTCCTCCTTACTATGTCCGGCTTCATGTTTGACGGTGAAGAAGTACACAAAAAGGTCTAACCTAGGCCTTATCCCTAGATATCCCTCGCAAAGTGCCGCGAAGTTGCTAAGCACTAAGATACTATTGGGGGAAAGGTTATGGGGCTGGACCCTATAGTGGTTTAAGACGGAGAGGAAGAAGCGGGAGATAGGCAGGGAAACGCTGCGTACCAGCTGAGCTTTGAGGTACACCTTTTATCCGTCTTGGGGAGAAGGTGTCACCTCGTCGGCCGGCTCCACCCGCCAGGCAAGTCGCGAGGAGGTAGCCTTCGGCGACTATCTCTTGGATATCGCGGTCGGTGATGTCCGAGCCGCGCCAGTCACCCTTGTGCGAGTCTGGCTCCTCCTCCAGTGGCTCTAGCGCCGCCAAATTTGGGTGGCCGCCGGTGGATTCGATCACCGCCGGTGCGGGGATAACCAAACCCTCTAGGGGCACAACGAAGGAGCTCGTCGCTCGACGCCACCATTGCTGGAGAAGTGCTGCTGCTAGCCATGGGGTGAAGATTGGGTGCGACTGGTGCAGATGGGAGCTAGGGTTTTTTCGAGGTTTCTCGCGGAGAGATCGAGGAGACGCGCGGCTGGAGGAAGAATGTAATATCTCAAAAATATTGAACTAGAATCATCAAACACTAATCATCAAAATTAGGGTTAATAAAAACTTTTCTAAATAAAAATATGAAAGCATGCATGTGTGTATGCATTCCAATTTGAACTCTTTTGAATTACCTTGCTTGTGTGTTTCTTTGCGTGTAAAATGATTCTTAGGTGAAATAAACATCATCTAAACATTTCCCAAACTTTTTCCAAAGACAAATAAATCAAAACAAACAAATTAAGTGAATGGTCACTTTTGCCAAATTAACTCCCATGCCTAATTTGGCTATCTCTAACTTTCAGAACTTAACAGAAACTTGTTTGGATCTTTCCACCCCTTGATAGTACTCATAACAAAGTATCAAGGCCCACCTTGTGATCATCCAAAAACATTTGAATGCATAGTTTAAAGGACATTTCAAAATTGAATCTATATCATATGGGAAGATCCCACTTTTTCAAAAACCACTCAAACAAGCTAACCTTTCAAAACCCAAGCATCTACAGACTCACGAGCATCTACCTAGAACACCCACCAAACATCTTTTCAAAATTCAAAACTTGAATTCATGCGGCCATTTCATCAAACACCTTGCAGATGCAAATCAAATAAAATCCAAACACTATTTGGAGCAGTGATTTGAGCCTAACTTGTTCCCTCTATGGACACCACTAGCCTTAGTAGATCATCTAACAATCTAAACTAATCTCTAGCACCACTGTAAGCTGGCCATTGTCATCAATGGTGAGCAGGCCGAGCCTCACCTTGCCACCCACATGTCGACAGCGAGATAGGAGAAGCACCAAGCCTAGCCAACATGTCTGGGAGCAAGCCAGCACCCCACCGCCACTCCCTGTCCCAGCCGCGAGCGATGCCAGCCCCTGGACCACATGCACAGACCATGCCAACCTTCTCTGCCACCATGCCAAGAGCGCGCCCCGTGCGCCACGCTCGACAGACGCCCATAGACCGTGCGCCGCCCTCGCCGCGTGCATACATGATCACCACCGTCACAGCAACCCCGCAGACACGCCGTTCGCCGCCGCGCAGACCACGCGCGCTGTGTGCCATAAAAACTTCCGTCGGGCACGCTCAGAGTACCGCAGCGTTCCGACCGATCAGCACCGCCCCACGCCTCGCCACGACGTTGTTGAGCTTCGCCAGGGAGCACAGCACCGCCCCTACCATCGCCCACGCCAATAGCCCTCTGTGCCGTCGACCACGACGAGCTCAGCTTGCACCCGTCGGTCCCCTCTCTCCACTATAAATAGAGGACTCCCCCGCTCGATTTCTTCATACCATTCCACTCCCCTCTCCTCACTGATCGTTCCACCCCGTTCCCGGAGCAAGGCGAGCAGCGCATCGCCGGAATTTGGACGGAGCAGGCCGCCTCTAGAGAAGAAGGGCGCTGTTGATTTCGTCCACCCCAGGAGAAGCTGCCGGTACCAGGAGGTTCGCCGTCATCGACTTCGTCGTTCGCCCGCCTCGCCGATCCTCGCCTGAGCCCCGGTGAGCCCCCGACGACCCCCACCTGCCGCGTTAGGTTTCTGTCTCGCCGGTGCCGCCCGACGTGGACGATGAGTAGCAGCCGTTTGATTAGACTTAGATCGTGTGGCCGATATTGCATCAGCCAAGGCTTAAAGAGCCACCGACTAGTGGAACCGTCACCGAGCCCAAGCTGCTGGAGTGACACCGGGCCGCCTTAACAGCCTCCTCAGCAGCCACTGCTTGAATTTAACGTTTTCCATTTTAATTCAAACACAGTTTTGTACCTAGTTTCAAAAATCAACCCAGCTCGATTCAGTAAACCAAATTGAATGAAACCAATTTTGTTAGAAAGGTCTTGAAATGCTGAATCCTAGCCCGTTGGATTTAAATCATTTGGATCTGTAGATCACCCTTGGTAAAAATAACAAGGCAGAACCTTTTATGCATTCAAACATTTTTCAAATTTAAACCATAAAAGCTTTTGAGTTGATTCCAACTCTCAAAAATCACATTTGATCATACCTTTCAGAATATATAAAAACATTTGGGTTTACTTACAGAAATATTGTTCAAGTAATAAAAGAATGCCACATAGGCATTTCTAGTCACTTTATTTAAGTAAAATAAAAGGTTAAACCTTATTAAATTGTGACACCACTTTAAATCACATTCTCATGGAATAAAATATGTGGTGATGACATGTGTCAACATGATCCCATGTTTGGTTTGGAGAATATTAAATCTTAAGTAGTTTTTCAATGAGTAGAAATTACTTAAACCAAGCTTTAATCTTGTAATGTTAGTGATGATGCTAGATCATCTATAGGACCCTTTTGTGTGATGATTGAAATTAGTTATGTATTGTTTGGTGATTGTGTACGTCGTATTTATTTATAGACGCTAGTACCGACCAAGGATACGAGGAGGAAGGAGGATACGAAGAAGAAGAAGCCGAGGAGAACTTCAACCACTGATCTGCACAAGGCAAGCTAACACTTGCAATTTAGCAAGCTTATACTGATACTTGTGCAAGCTAACACTTGCAAGATACTATACCTATGCAAGCACATACTTACTTGTTACCATGCCAACTATATGCCTTAAGCATATATGATCATAACCACTTGATAAACCAATCCTAGTTTTACTTACCAGCTTTATACTTTATTTCTTTATCAAATCTATTACTTAGAACTTACTTAGTGACTTGTAGATACTAGAAAGATAACTGAAGGTTGCATAAAGAGCATAAAACTTGGCCTAAGCTAGATAATCTTTATGTCACCCCAAGGCATGAGATTGTATTTAGTTGAAACTCCACTTGTTTACCACCCCTCATTAGTACTCACCCCCACTTGTAGATGCTAGTGCTAAGCATAAAACTTGATCAACATTAGATGGGAATACTTGGTGAAAATGGTTATGAAAACCTTGGAATGATGGATCATTCTATTGAGATGTTTTGACATGTGTTTCCGAACACTAGAGGATTTTGATGATGAAAATGTTGAGGCATGAGCCTTAGCCCTTTATAAAACTGATGGTTGTCTGGATGCGATACCATTCCAATTTTACCGTACAACCATAATACCCGAGAATTGGGTAGGGCTTGACTGGAAACTTATATACCTTAGTATTGGTTCCCTCACGGCCAAGGTTTGACCTGAGGCTACCTCCTGAAGATTGTCCACCTGTGAAGTACCCAAGATGACAGTTGGTCATGGTTGGGAGGCCAAACTCACAGGAGAGGTGCTTATACTAGGGCGTGTAATTGAAAGGTTAAGATTGATTATCCGCATACTAAGTATGGTGAATTCAGGATTTGTTCTTGATGGATGTATCGAATATTGTGGTGAAAGTGTACAATCTCTGCAGAGTGTCAAACTATTCGAATAGCCGCGTCCGCGGTTATGGACAGTTGGAGTGGCCATACTGTTCCCCCGTCAGATGTTTTAAAAATGACTTGTGAAATGGACTGAGATTTTGACTTGACCATAATAGAGTTGTGGCATGAGATACAAGTTCCCACTTAGGTGTTATAAAACTTCAACTAGCATTCGTTGCTTCTAAACTTAGTAGATGTAAATCTGGCTTTTGCAAAACAACCCTAGAGCTTAGTGTCCTACTACCAAAAACCCCTTTAATTGTTAGTATTAGTTTGCGAGTACTTAAAGAGTACTCATGGCTTTGTCCCTAGCTATTCCCATGGCCCGACTATGAAGAGGAGTACCTGGAGGATGGACCCCAGGAAGGTTACGACAACTAGGATCATCTCCCATCGTCAGCATTGCCTGTGACCCCGAAGATGGAGCTTCGCCTACGCTACCGTTATTATTACGTATTTCCGCTGCTTGAGTTGTATTAAGAACTGGATCATGAGATCCTTATTTGTGTAAGACCTTATGTATGGTTTGTAATGGATGATGTACTGTGGTATCAAATTCTGTTATGTCTTGCAAAAATGGTAATCCTGGGATTGCGATGTATGGCATAACAGGCATCTGGGATTAAAAATCCGGGTGTTGACAAAGAAGATGATGCAAGAAGAATGAGGTAAAAAGTGGAAATTTCCCCACGGTTACTATTTATCATCCCCGGCGTCAAGATTCGTGCATCTTGATCGGACGGTTGTCGCGTAGACGACGTGTCCGCGAACGTGCGCGGAAATTTTGCGACGTCTCCAACCGTCGCCGCCAATGGTTCGTATCGCTCGCGCGGGAAAATTGGATATGATTGTGTTCTCTGCATGTGTGAGTTATGAGGCGTTGCTGACCGAAGCCTACGTCATCCTAGATGACATGATTAGATGAGCCGTCACATCGAAGATTCCGACATAGACGGATTCAATCCGACTATGGAAGCGTACAATGGAAGACTCAACATTTTTCCGGCTTACAAGTTAAAGATGGAGAAAGTTTTGCAGGTTTCTTTGGGAGGACTACAAGATATTGCTTGACGATTTGCCGACAGCCAACTAGACGGAGCATTCATCTGAAGAGGCAAGGCGGCGCAAGATCTCGGAGTTCTCCGGGGTCTACTGTTGGGGATATGCTATATGGGTATCCTCATAGCATGTCACTTATCCAGATAACCCGGGTGGACCATAGTCGGTAGAATGGCCTATGGCCTGCTGGGCGGCCCAGTTAGATGGATCCAGAAGGGAGGCCCATGCCGGATAAAGGAAGGCTACGGTGGAGTCACCAACGTACCCGGAGCCTTGGAGTGCAAGATACACGAGACTAGTAATAGACAGTGTAGGACTCTGTAACCTGTCCGGCTAGGACTTTTCCCTGTAACCCTAGGACCTGGCGACTATATAAGTCGGGCCTATGGTAGCCTTTAGGGCACAATAACTTGGACTCTCTAGTCACTCAAGCTTAATCGATCCTCAGAATCCTGCGATTGCCCTTATAGTGATTTATAGCAGGAGTAGGATTACGCCACCGTTGTAGGATCAACAGGTAAGCTGGTAAACTGCACCACAACCGTCCGCCTTACCACACGTCTCTAAACACGCATTGTGAGGACCCTTCCATGGCGTACTCGTCGGCAATACCACGACAAAGGTGGTGAAGAGATTTTCTCGCAGCCTCTTGTACCATATGTTGGAATGACATTTGATGACCTCAAAGTTGCAAAGCAAGTATACAATGACTATGCTTTCAAGCTCGGGTTTGGTACACGGATTGGTAACACCAAGTATAGCACAGCAAGAGGTGCCCCAAAATATGCAATTCTTAGTAGGGTTTTTGAGTGTGTCCATGCCGGAAAACCAGTAGACGAAGCAAAAAATGCTACTAAGGATAGTTCTGGAGAAGGAGGTACAATATACATGAGCAATTTCAGTGCACAGAAGTCACATAGCAAACAAGCTGGACTCAAAATGGACGTAGCAGATTTGAGGCAGAAGAATAGGGTGCTGCCGCATGATTGTAAAGCTAGAATGCTTGTTGGAAAGAGAAATGGAATATGGGCTGTAACGGTCTTTCAAGGAGAGCACACACCAGTTACTAAAGCAAATTGGGAGAAGACGGTACTACCGGTCTCATAGGAAGGTTACTAAGGACTTTCAGTTCATCCAAACTTTACACAACCAAAACATTAGCACAGCTCAAATGATGGGATGCCTCGGAAGTGTGCACGAAGGCGACCCGAGGTGCCTTGGTTTTGTGAAGCGTGATGTGTCCAACATAAGTACTGTGCTACGTGAGGAAGTTTCGCTGCGAGACATGTCAATGACTATTGAGTACTTTGAAAGGAGACAAGCAGAAAGCCCTACATTCTTCTTTGATAAGCAAGTGGATGAAAACAATGCAGTGAGAGCTCTCTTTTGGGTGGATGGCAGGACAAGGGCCTTGTACCCCAAGTACAAGGACTCGGTGTTTTTCGACACTACATTTTGTACCAACAAGTACAACATGCCCTTTGCTCCACTTGTGGGCATCAACAACCACACACACACAACTGTGTTGGGTTGTGCTTTGCTACCTGATGAAACAATTGAAACATTCAGCTGGGTATTCACCAAAATAAAGGAAGCAATGAATGGTTTGGCGCCAGACCATATCATGACAGACCAAGACCAAGCAATGGCTGCAGCAATTTCAAACATATATCCTGATTCGGTCCACAGATGCTGCATCTTCCATGTGCTACGATTAGCCCATTTGCGAGAACAAAGCTTGGACGTCACTTGAGAGAAGGTAGCCCATTTGCTGCAGCATTCTACTCATGCATCTATAGCACAGACACCATAGCATAATTTGAGATATGCTGACAGCATATGTTGGAAACTTTTGCTATGGCTGAGAACACTCATTTGCAGAACATGTGGAAGAGCAGAAAAATGTGGGCACCTGTGTACTTCAGACAAAGTTTCTTTCCCTTTACAAGCACAACAGGAAGATCTGAAGGCCTCAACTCGTACTTTAAAACTTTAATTCGCCCAAGTGGCTCAGTTTGGAACTTCGTGCAGCAATACGAGTTGTGCCAAAACCTAATGCTAGACATAGAAGACAATGCAATATTCACCATGGATACAACAACAGCACCACTATGGGGAAGGTGAGATTTTCTCTTTACAAACAGATTTCCCAGTAGAATTATTTTATATCTGTGGTAGCAGATTTTTAAAACTGTTGTAGCATAATGTAACACCTGATGTAGAACCAACCTGACAGTCAGCAAAAACAAATCTTATTTTGCAGCTACAACATTGAAAAGGTGGGCTGAGTTCAGTTCTACGAGGGAGATCTTCACAAGATTCCAAAAGATGATTGATAAATCTACCAGGTTTTATCCAATGCAGGTTGAGGGTGAAGGCATGTGCTTTGATCTCATTCCAAACCCTGGTTATGGTGTCAAAACCTACCAGGTGCAAGTCAAGTTAGATGATGAGTGATACAAGTGCGGATGCAACGCATTTGAGATGTGTGGCCTTATATGCCCGCATCGGTGGTTGGCAAGGCGGTGGTAGCGATCCCCGAAGTCGTCCGAGGAGAGCGTGGCGGCCCAGGCGCGTGAAACACAGTGGCACTGGCACACGGATTTGGCTGGTAACCGTGCAAAGATGTTCACGACGATGTCGTCAGGGAGGCAGGTCCAGGGGTATGGTAGCACCACGGCGAGTCCCGCGTCGATCGGCGAAATTCCCATCGTTATTATATGGACATACGCTCCGTCCCGGGATATTTGCCTCGATCCCCCTCGGGTCCGGAGTCGTCAATCAAACCGTCCCTGCTCGATCGAACCGCTAACCGAACACGCCCCTGCTTTTGCTACATTGCAGCGTAAATCGCCGCACGTAGCAAACCGGAAACAAACGAGGCAACCGGGAGTCGCGTCGTGCGGCGCCCGTGAGGGCGGAGGCGATCGTCTGTCGTCGATCTCGCCGCCCGGAGATGATCCATATTTGAGGGACCATACTCTACCCCCCTCCTGGTCAGCCTCACCACCTTATACCGCCGCCAATCGTAGCTTCTAGTGGGGGATCAAATCCTCTCACCTGGCGGCGCTCCGATTCGGTGAACGTCGATGTCTCCAATCGAGCGCAGCAACCTAATCTAGCCCAACACACAAATCCTCCAGTGTTTTTCAATCAAAATCCTGAGTGTTACAAGTGCGGATGCAACACATTTGAGATGTGTGGCCTTATATGCCCGCATATAGTGAGGGTGAGGGTGCACTTGAATGTCCAGCAAATTCCAGAGAGATACATGCTACGAAGATGGTCTGCTGCAGCAACAATGCCTGCACCTGATCCCGAGACAAATACCATCAGATTTGGGATCCCAGGAACCAGTACTCTCAAGTACAATGCATTGTGCAGAAAGATGAATGAACTCGCTTCGGATGCTTGCTTCAGTGATGAAACATATGTTGTTGTTTCCAAGATGATTGATGATGCGAAGCGTCTTGTAGCAAATATGAGGAACACACAACATGCTACACAGGAGCAAGAAGTAGAGTAGCAAGGAGGAGGGCCAGAAATTTTGCTACAATAGCAAAGTATTCCTCCACATCATGGTGTAAACAATCAACAACAAGAAGAAGAACGTAATGATGCTCCGAGTAGCACGCTCAAGAACCCTGCAAGGGTAAAGCTAAAAGGAAGACCAACCGAGAAGTCAAAGTGTAACAAACCATTGGTTGAGCTTCGTGATGAAGCAAATGCCAAGAGAAGGAAAAAAGCTCAAGAGACAAAGAAGAAGCAAACTGATGCAACGCCGAAGAAGAAGAAGAAGCCAAGAAAGAAAAAATGCCTATACTGCAATGAAGAAGGTCACACCGTGAAACAATGCGTCTCCATGGAAGCACTGATTGCGGGGAATGCTGCGAAAATAGAGTTGAAACTATAGAGTTGAAACTACATGTACTACCAGAGAGTAGAATTTTTGTCATTACTATGTAGCATACTTACAGTATTGATGTAGCATCATCTTGATGCAAGATATGAATTTTGTGATATGACAGAATATTGTTGGTAGCAAAAGTATTTCCACTTTGGAGCATACAGCCTACATTTTGTATATAAAATTGCTACCATAGACAAAACTTGTTCTTATGAATGAATGTCACAGGTATATTTGCTACATTAAACCTAGTAGCAAATCTTGAACACCTGGGTAGCACACCATTTCTATGCATGTAGCAATATGGCTACACAGATGTAGCAAATTAACACCTGGGGTGGCCAAAAAAAATTGACAGCATGTCTAGGTAAATACTCATTTTTAGCATTTATGCAGCATGTATGTAGCATGTACAGAACTTATTAAAGCAATCACACTATTTGAAGCTTCAGAAGACAATAATCAACATTCCAAACTTCAAAAGCTATATATAAAACCATTCCAAACATGTAGCACTTATCCATCCAACATAACCTATCCACAAAAGATAATCCACAGATGCTGCAGCAACGAACACATCCACGATTACATCACTTTGAACCATTACAAAGTGCAAAATAAGATCACAAGGACGACATCAGTTTCAATGATTACATCAGTTTCAACCTAACTACGCTTCTTCTGTAACTCTTCTTCCATCAGCTGTAGCATTGATCCTTTGTTTTGCCTTGCCTCAATCAGATCAGATGCAAGAAGTTTCCTTAGAAGTGGTATAGCATTGTTGTCGAACTCCGACATGACCTTACCGGTGAAGCTTTCCATGAAGAGCATGCTGAAGAATCCACAATCAAATCTGTCAAAAACAAACAGATAGATTAGTAAAAAACAAGCAGAAACTGATGTAGCAAGTGTAGGAAGCTAAAGTAGCAAGAGTTGTAAACTTAGGTAGCTATTAAAAAACAATAATGTAGCAAAAGTTGAAACTAGTGATCAGGACAAGGATTGAAAAAAGGTGAGCAAAATCTTACATGGTAGTTTGCTGCGGGTGATCAGGATTGGTTAGCAGGTAAGTGTTGAAGTTGATATTGTCTGCTAGTTTTGATTGCTTCACAAGAATTGCAAAGTTTGCGATCTGGAAAACAAAGCAAACACACTGCATGGTTAATGATATGCAACAAATAAAAGGCCCAACTATAAATGTAGCAAACACAATGAACAAGTGTAGCTGGATTACTAACCAGATTGCGTGCACAATCATCCATCACACTAGCATCTTTGGCCCCTTTCATTGAATCAAAAATATGCATCTACTTTGCTACTAGGTTGATACAGGGAACTACCCAATGGTTGAACTTCACAATAGGAAAGTATAGCTAAATTCAAACATGAATTAATATTTAGCATCTTGTATAGAAAGCAAACATGAACAAGATAGGAAGCAAGGATGTTAACTCACAAGGTCACACTTGAAAATCTTAAACTTTGCATTCTGCTCTTTCAACTCATCCATACATGCTTTAGCATTGAATGCTTTTGGATCAACAATAAGCTTCTCCTGTTTTGTGTTGAAGATAAAAAGTAGTATGGGGCAGAAGCAAAAGCAAGTAAAATTTGCTACTATCTGTATTGGTCCAGCAAGCACACAAAAGGTAGCAAAATGCTACCTTTCATAAAGTAGCATAAAGAAATTAACAATAATGTAGCAGAGTACCTATCATATGCATATTGAGCAAGTAAAAGATCAAGAAAAGTGCTACTTACCACAAAGTGCTGCGTGAAAGCGTACTTCCTCTTCTGTCGTGCACTTTTCTTGCAAACAATGTCCGACTCATGGTTAAATTTCTCAATCCAAACATTCATCAACTCACTATCTAGATTTTTGCGCGGCCGAAGCGATGTTTGGAAAGTTCTGTAGCAGGTATAATACCGCCCAATCTCCACAAAAACTGGTCTGCACAAAGGAATGCACATGTAGCAGATAGTTTTACATAAAGTAGCAAACAGTTAAATCTAAAGTAGCAAAAGCAATAAACTAAAGTAGCAAACAGTTCAATCTAAAGTAGCAAAAACTATGAACTAAAGTAGCAAACAGTTCAATGTAAAGTAGAAAAATAAATGAACTAAGGTAGCAGGTAATTCAATGTACAGTAGCAAAAACTATGAACTAAATTAGCAAACAGTTCAATGTAAAGTAGCAAAATGAATGAACTAAGGTAGCAGGTAGTTCAATCTAAAGTAGCAAAAACTATGAACTAAAGTAGAAAATAGTTCAATGTAAAGTAGCAAAAAAATGAACTAAGGTAGCAGGTAGTTCAAGCTGCATAAGATTCAATGGAAAACGATATCCTACAAGTGAAAAAAGTAAGTAGCAAAACACATTGACACATGTAGCAATCAGCAAGATGCAAGGTAGCAAAAACATTACTTCAGAGTAGCAAAAAACATAAACTTACGGTGCCCTATCCTTCGGATGGCCCTTGAATTTCAGACCATTCATCACAAATGTGGAGTATGTTTGTTCTACATCTTCAGAGACCTTCATCTTTTTTAACTTTGGAGGTGTGAGCTCCTCCTTGGCAGCCCTCTTAAACCTTGTCTTCTTCTCATGTGTCAACAAACCCGAGCTACCATCTCCTTTAACACTTAACTCAGTGTTAACAACAACTGCAAAAAGAGAAAACAATTGTGTCTTAAGCAAACAAGCGGAAGCATATCTAAGAAGCAAACAAGCGGAAGCATATCCTAAGAAACTACAAGAAAATGTTCATACCAGGTGCAATGGGAACATCAGGTGTCGTGAGCTCTACTGAAGCGAAAGGTGCAAGATCGACCAAAGTGGAAGGTGCTGCTTGAATACTCTCAGAGGCATCAGAGGCAGTGGTCACGGCAGCGGTTGGGGCATCACAGGAAGGTGGGAGAGACTGTGAAATGCAAAACTCTGCATACTCATCGGTCCCAGGATCGAAAAGATCAAACGGGGGTTTGTCCGGAGCATTGGCCCAAGCTTCATCAGAAATATCCTTCCTAGGGCTGTGAATTGGAGACCTGTCAGGGCTAACAACATCCGGCTGCTCAGTAGCATCAGCTCCCTTGCTCATAGAATCAATGATTATTGCTTCTTAAGGAACATCGGCATGTTTTGTTGCTACAGGACCACCTTGCTCCACAGAAACATCTGCAGCACCAGCTTGCTCCACAGCATCATCTGCAGCACCATCAGTATCCTTAGCAGTTGCTGCAGCAACAACATGGTCCTCGGGCTCCGATGTAGCATAAAGCTTCTCATCATCCTTAGTTTCTGAACCATCATCATCCTGCAGCTGATCATCATCTATTGTACTTTTGGTTGAAAAAACAACACTTGGTCCAGCTTCTTCTTTACTTGATGATTCAACATCAACCAAAAGGGTAGCCATGCGTTGAGCCTGCATGCGCTTCAATCCATCAGAAAGGTTCTTCATTGTCACATCAACATCTGCTTCAAAAATAGCCTTGTGCTTCTCATACAATGCTTTGAAACGAGCGGGAACCTGTTAGCAAACATTAGAAGCAAGTTAGTAAACCAGAGACAAGATAAATGATTAAATTTTAAGCATAGCGGCTCGGATTCGTCACACGTCACCGCTATCGCGGCGTACGGGCGACGAATTCTCAAAAAATATGGTGTAATGAAATTCTATTAAGCTTCTTTTGCATACAGGTAGATAATTTGGGGTAACTTATCCACCACCCCCACCCTAAGTCGTCAACATACATAAAGCGTAAACTCTAGTCCAGCGGCTCGGTTTCGTCGCCCATCAACGCTACCGCGTGGTACGGGCGACGAAACCTCGAAGGGTGTTAGGGTACCGAGGTGGAGTCGCGTAGCAACAATTATATACTAAAATAGCAAAACATAATAACTAAAATTTTCCAGAGTGGTAGCAAACCAATAAAGCTAATGTAGCAAAACCTATAAACTAAAGTAACAAAACCTGTAAACTAAAGTAGCAAAACATATAAGCTTATGTAGCATATCCAATAAAATAAAGTAGCAAAACCTATACACTAAAGTAGCAAAACCTATATACTAAAGTAGCAAAACCTATAAGCTAAAGTAGCAAAACCTATAATACATGTTCACTGATTGCAAAAAGAGGTAGTAGAGCAATGTAGCTAAGTAGCAAAATCAATGCACTGAAGTAGCAAACAAATAACAGTACAATAGCAATTTCATACCTGCAAATCCTAGCTGCTAGGGAAATTTAGCCATTCATTCAATGAAGCAGAAGGATTAACATCAACATCTTCCACTGGAGCAGGTTTGTTGAAATCATCATAACCAGGAGCAGTACCATAAGGTGTTGCAGACAATGGGAGGAACTACACACAATAAAAAGTACTGTTAACATTAAGAGGATTAACGAAAGAATAGAATGTTTGTGGTGCTGGAAAGAACATTACATCTCGCCTATCGAAAACAGTTTTGTTCGATAAAATCTTCCTATCTGAGTCATTTTGTACAACAAAAGTGAAGTCACTGGTCTTGACAGAGCATACTCTAGGCAATGACTTGTCAAACGTGTGATCGCAGGGTGGGAAATCCAAATGATCCATATAAGCAATCTACAAAAAGAAGCCAAATAAAGTTAGTAGTAGCAAAACAAACGCTGCAAACCGCTACACACAAAAATAAAAGATGGGAGATAAATTACACCAAGAAGAATGAATGGGTCAGTTATCCAAAACTCAAATTTGCTACAATCCTTTGGAAGAACATGTGCTTGCTTCTTCTTCTTCTGAATATTGCTCATAGTTTGCATCAACAAACCCAACAAATGCTCATCCCAAGCATACTCATCTGTTTTGGTTGGGTCAGCCATGAGACCAACATATTCCAAGTTAACATGGTTCGAGCTTTTTGGAGCAACAACAGTGGCCAGGGAAACAAGATCCCAAGTGCGAATGATGGTTTCCTCATCTGTATCAGCACAATTCTTCAAGATATTGATAGCAGTTGCTAACTCTGCCCTCTTCTTCCCAGCATGGTAGAGGTCTCGAATCTCATCAAGCTCTGCACCTCCGGTAATAGAAAGATCAATAGGCTTGCTCCCGCAGCGGATTCCAAACACTTTCCTCACCATATCCGTGGTAAACACCATATGGTTCTTCCGAAGCTTGTACTCACGGAGACGAGCATAAGTATGTGCAGCAACAAAATCCGTAAGCTCATTAGGAATCCTAAACTGTGCAAAATTCAAAAATGCTCGAAATGCACTCTTTGACTGAATAATCTGCTTCTTGGCTGGAGAAAGGTTATCCGCAAGGATACTCAAATGCTTCGCACCGAAACGGTCCTTCAACATCCAAATATCCACCTTGACATTACTCGCTCCCTCGCCAACTTTCTTGCGGCTCACAACAACCTTTTTGCCCTTTTTGCTCTTATCAACAGCAGCAACCTGCAGCACAAGGAAAATAGAAACATATATGGTTATGGTGTGACCTCAACCTCCAAAAAAGCTACATGTAGCAACCAACCAAAAAATAGAATGCAAAAAAAAGCTACATCAAGCTACATATATAACCAAAAAAACCTAGCATGTAGCATACAAACCAAAATTAGCAAAACAATCTAAAAAAGCTACATATAGCATGTCAACATATCAACCTAGTAGCAAAAACCTGCTGATGACATGGTTATACCCCGCGGGTACACGATATCAGCATACCTGGTACAGCCCAAGGAAGGCCCACGGCAAATATACGCCGGCCCATGAAGATTTTCGGATGGCCAAGGCCCATGACGCCTTCGGATCCTTGGAGAGCAAGACTAGAGTAGACAGGAAATTCAAAGGGGTAAACCCTAGAACTCAGAATCGACTAGATCTGTGCACAGGACCTGCCTAAGTCTATATAAAGGCCGGAGGGCACAACCTAGATCTCTCTCATACTTCAGATACACCTCCACGCCAGATTGCATCTCAAGACCTATCATCACCGGTTCCGCCAGTAATCAAGAGAAGACAAGCGGAGTAGGGTTTTCCCTCAGGGCTGAACTGGGTAAACCTCGTGTCCCGTATTGCTTGTTTGCTAACCGTTCCGTGATCTCCAGCATCCCCATCTTCTCCAAAACCCAAGTCCATAACAATGGGCATTGACGAGATGAAACCTCGTCAATTGGCGCCGTCTGTGGGAACTAGGGACGCTGATTGAGTGATCATGACGGTCCCAACTCGAGCGATCTACAACTCTGCGGCGACGGAGAGTCACCTCCTCTTCGACGCTTTCGACTTCACCGCCCACTCACCGGCCACCATGAAGGACTTCGAGCCCGTAGGCGACGGACTCGAGATCCTGTTTGGGAGCTTCTTCTTCCAGGTGGGGCAAACCGGCACCCTCCGCCTCCCAGAGCGGGTGCCCCTACCATCAATTAGGCCCGCTTTGTGGGCCCCACACCCTGTGCTACGCACATCATCATCAACAGATGAGTCCTACGACAGCAGCAGCTTCAACTCCGATCTATGCGATCCGCCATCGGATGAAGGGACCTACGGTTTCGGATCCGAAAGTTACGGCAGCAACGGACCAATCTACGAGCGCTACCAATGCGCCGTAGTCATCCAGGGCGACGTGGATCAGCAAATGCCCAACCCGCCACCTAACCCGCAATACCGAAACGGCGGGAACAGAAGAAGCCAGTCCCCCCCCCACCCGAAGGGGAAAACATCGGCCATGTCATCCGCCTTAGCAAAGAAGGATGGGTACAGGCATGCACCGCCGTGGCAGGCAGCACGATCCTGCCTGCAGACGCCTCACGGGACCTGCTGATGGCATACCATTTGCTCCTGATCGAAGAGCACAAGAAGCAGGTCAAGATGCAAGAGGTGCTTGACAAACGCAAGCAAGCAGCCTCGGAGTCCAGCGCGCGACGAGATGCGCTCTCCGCCATGGGCATCGGCTCCAGCTCGAACGGCAACCACGGCAACAAGCACCGCTCCCGGACGGAGAACATGGACCCCAAGGAGCGCTGTGAGGTGACCCGAACCCTCCACACATCCTTCATGGAGATGGACACTACTAGGAAAATGGCTATAGGTAATCAGCACATCCGT
Source organism: Avena longiglumis (assembly GCA_030063025.1). NCBI lineage: Eukaryota > Viridiplantae > Streptophyta > Magnoliopsida > Poales > Poaceae > Avena > Avena longiglumis. The sequence goes on from CP125977.1 coordinate 477,308,752, forward strand.
GGCTCACTTGGTTGAAGTTCCCCACGGCTAAAACAGGCGTGGCTCACCTATGGGCAGTGCCCTAGTAGTAACTAGAACAACCGTGGCGCACATGACCATAGTGCGCCACAGATATGTGTGGGCCAGGGCCCTGTTGGCCGCACACCAGACATCCGTAGCGCACATAGGGTGGGTGCGCTACGGTTGTTAGTGTCAACCGTGGTGCACATGGAGGGGGTGCGCTACGCCTAAGCGCATGCCCCTCTCTCCTGTGAAACGGCCAGACACATCCGTGCCGCACTATGGCATGTGCACCACGGATGTATAATCTTAGTAGTAGTGCACCTTGCCCTAGTGCCCTACGCCTAACTATCTTGCACCAACTCCACCACCCCACCCCCCCCCCACCCCCCGTGGATCGCCTTTTTAGGGTTTGCAAAAAATAAAAGAAAATGATAAACACTTCAAAAAATTAAATCCTTTCATATTTAGGTAGGTAATGTGGTATAGCTTCTAGTAAAATTAACAAACATGAGTTTTGACTTTATTTGCAAAAAAAAGTCATGCCACGGTAAAAAGGCCGTAAATTTTGCATATGATATCGAAAAAAATCGTATAATATACCAAAATGACGAGAACAAGATTTCGCATCTGCTCGCAACCACGTATGGTCGTTTAGCGATTTTTTAGATTTTCAAAATTCGAAAAGAGTAAAAAGTTATGGTCAAAAGACCGTTTTTTCCTGCAGAAAAAAATAGAGGGCAACTTACACGTAGCGCACCACCACCTAGTGCGCCACGGATAAGCTTGGGCGGGATTCAAATTTGAATCACCACCCCGCCCACCTACCCCTCAACTTTCCCTCCCCCTTTTCCTTCTTCCTTCTCCTTCTCCATCTCCTCCTTCCCTTTTTTCCCCTTCACCTATCTCTGGCCACCTTGCTCTGGCGTCCTTGCTTCGGCCTCTTCCTCTCCTTCAAGTGACGGTGGCACGACGACGGCCTTCTCCTCCTCCTCGCAGCGACAACGACCTCCTCCTCCTCCTCGCAGTGACGACTGGCGACGGCGGCCTCCTCCTCCTCGCAGCGACGACAGGCGACGGCGGCCTCCTCCTCCTCGCAGCGTCGACAGGCGACGGCGGCCTCCTTCTACTCACCTACCTCCCTTCCTCCCTCTCTTCTTCTCTTCCTCCCTCTTGTCATACCTCCCTTCTCCAACCATCTACTGCCCCGATGCCGGCAAGGACTACCACGAGCACGGCCTCCCGCACCTCCCTGCGGTGGTAGGTCGTGGCCACGACCATGCTCCGGCGAGGCGAGGCGACACGACGGCGGCGCACGGACCCGATTGCTTTTGCAATTCAAAACGAGGGTGTTTTTTGCATTTTTTTTGTTTTTTGAAAAACACATCCGTGGCGCACGCTGTACCCCTAGTCGTGGCGCACCTGGTAGTGCGCCACGCCTATCTCGACACAACCGTGACACACCATGCAGTGCGCCACTGCTACAAGATAGCCGTAGCGCGAGGCCTGTGGCGCACTGCTAGTGCGCCACGGAAGGCCTTTTCAGGTGCGCCACGAATAGGCGTTTTCCTAGTAGTGGGATGCTGACGACAACATTATCCCGAAGATGCCACAAGATGCGATCATGGCAGCCACCACGTACCTCGCATCCCACCCACCTCCGGAGTGGGACCCGAAAAGAGCCATGCACAAGTCCGCACTCACCGGACTCGGACTCGTCGGAGTTGCGCTCCATCAAAAAGCTCCCACGGAGCCGAAAAAGAAAGCTACGGTCAGGTTCGACTGAAGCCCCACGCCTTCATCCGAAGAATAGGACCATGACCATCCTCGAAGGCACAAGATCTCGCGTCATCGTAGCCGAGATTACGACGCCAGAGACGCGCTAACACGGTGCAAAATCGACAAAGCGTGGACCAAGCGCGCATGCTCTTCTGAATCCGAGATGGACGAAGACGAAGCAGAACTCTGTGGAGCCCGGTGCTTCAGCAGATCTGTTCGACGGACACGGATGCCGCAAAATTTCAAGCTTCCTTCGGATACTCCGAAGTTCGATGGCACACAGGACCCAAAGGCGTGGCTCAGCGACCACCATCATCCGCTGCCGCACGGAAACAAGGAAACCGCCATGCAATACCTTCAGTTGCAGCTGACAGGCGCAGCCCGGATCTGGCTTAGCAGCCTAACTTCAGAATCCATCCGAAGCTGGGAGGAGCTAGCTTACAGTTTCATCCGAAACTTCAAAGGCACCAGCAAGAGGCCTGCCTCGATCGAGGAGTTGCGAGACTGTACTCAACGAACGGGCGAATCCATTCGCTCGTACATACTGCGCTGGTCCAACACCAAAATATCCACGGCGCACATCTCCGAAGAAAGGGCCATCGACGCCTTCAAGGATGGCGTCAAGCGCCAGGACTTCAAGGAAGAACTTGGGCGCGTCAAGCCCAAGACACTCGACCACCTCATGGACATCGCCAACAGGTGGGCCGACGGCGAAGATTCCGTCCACCGGGCACAATCGAAGGAAGAGGACGATTACGGCCGACGACGGGAGCGCCGTAACAAAAGGAGACCGCGCGTCTACGACGATCGCGACGGACCCGACATGGTCGTGGCCGGCTACGCCGATCACCGCAACGACGCCAACCGCAACAGCGGCGGATACCGCGGAGGAAACTTTCGTGATGGAGGATGCCCAACGCAGTCGTGGCAGCGCCGCGGCCGCGATGACGGACCCTCGGCATACGAAAAAACTGTCGGGTCCATGCACCATCCACTTCTACATCGACAAGCGGGATGGTAAGAAGAAGGCAAGCCACATGCTCAAGGACTGCCGCGAGTTCCAAAAGCTCAGCGAAAGCATGGTTCAGATGAGGCAGCAAGCTCCACCCCTTGGATTTGGGAACGCACCCGCACCAGGAGAGATAATGCATGGAGCTCCTCCACCGCCACTTGTAGGAGGCCCGAACCAACCAGTCGCACCAGGTCAGTACAATGCTGGGCACGGGTATCCCCCGCCGAAAGGAGCACTGATGATCCAGAAGGGGCGCCCGACGAATAGGGTGCAGAAGAAAATCACCCGTCAGATCAACCTGGCCGTGACAACTCCACCCGCCATCCCTGAGTACCTCAGCGGATCGGAGTCCTGCATCACGTTCAGCCATTCGGATCACCCTTGCGGATCCTCGCCAGTCATGCTGCCCCTGCCGGAGGCGCAGATCGGAGGTTTTGAGATGAGCCGCGTCTTCATGGACGGTGGCAGCGGCATCAACCTGATGTTCGCAAGTACTCTAGCAGCAATGCGGATCCATTGCAGCCCGGAACAATCGGACACAATGTTCCACACCGTCCCGGAAAGGGCATATTCCAGGAAAAATATGGCTCGACGTCATCTTCGCTGCCGCATAACTTCCGGCGCGAGCGACTCGAATTGGTGGTGGATAGCCATCACAATACCACGCCATCCTCGGGCGTGTAGCATTCGCAAGGTTCTTGGCTGTACCACACTACGCGTACCTGCTACTCAAGATGCCAGGACCCAGGGGCGTCATCACGGTCCACGGGAGCTTCACCCGATCGGACCACTGCGACAGGGACTTTAACATAATCTCCCAGTCATTCGGCATGCAGGAGGAGCTCGTAAGGCTCCGCGAGGTGATGGAAAATGGGGTACCCCCAGTCGCACGACAAAATGCACCTGATATGTCTTTTGACTCCACCGTCAACACAAAGAAGGTGCAGGTCCACCCGACAGATGCCTCCAATACGGCGCTGATCGCTAACGATCTCAGCCCCTCATAGGAAAGAGCGCTCTTCGAATTCCTCCGTGAGCGCTGGGAAATCTTCGCCTGGTGTCCTGTGGACATGCCAGGAGTTCCCAGGGAATTCGTCGAGCATGCACTAAACATCTTTCCTGACACCAAGCCCGTCAAGCAGTCCATCCGGAGACTGTCCGAGCCATGGGCCGAAGCCATCGGAATGGAAATCAACAGACTACTCATTGCAGACTTCATCCGAGAGATTAAAGAAAGCGAGTGGCTCGCCAATATAGTGATGGTCCCCAAAAAGGACACGGACATCCTGCGGATGTGCGTGGACTTCACGTCGCTGAACAAGCACTGCCCAAAGGATCACTTCCCTCTTCCTCGGGTCGACCAAATCATCGATTCGACCGCAGGATGCGAGAAACTCTCCTTCCTCGACGCCTACTTAGGCTACAACCAGATTCGACTCAAGGTCGAAGACCAAGAGAAAACGGTGTTCATCATGCCGTTTGGAGTGTTTTGCTACAACACAATGCCTTTCGGGCTAAAGAACGCAGGTGCCACGTACCAGCGATGCATGCAGGCATGCTTGAAGGACCAAATCGGTCGCAATGTGCAAGTCTATATCGATGACATAGTCATCAAAACCAGGGAGGCGAGAACACTCATCGACGATCTCTGCGAGACATTCGATAATCTCGACCGCTACATGATCAAGCTCAACCCCGAAAAATGCGCCTTCGGTGTCCCATCGGGTCATATGCTCGGCTACTTCATCTCCCAGCGGGGGATCGAGGCGAACCCGAAGAAAATACAGGCCATAATGGCCATGGAGAAACCGAAGAATCTCAAGGGTGTCCAGCAGCTCGCAGGACGAATAGCGGCATTGAGCAGGTTCATCAGCCGCATGGGAGAGAAAGCCCTGCCATTCTACCAGCTACTACGCAAGGCAGACAAATTCGAATGGACACCCAAAGCGGACGATGCATTCGAAGATCTGTAGCGGCTGCTCTCCACCTCGCCCGTCTTGGTTACACCAAAAGAGCGCGAGCCCCTACTTCTGTCCATAGCATCCACACACTAGGTGGTAAGCACCGTGCAGGTGGTCAAGCGACCCGAAGAAGGTAAGACCCACGGGGTCCAACGCCCAATGTACTACCTCAGCAAGGTATTGACGCCAACAAAGCAGAGGTACCCTCACTACCAGAAACTCGCCTACGGCGTGTTCATGACGGCTCGTCGGTTGAGCCATTACTTCCAGGAGCACCAAGTGATGGTCGTCAATGAAGCACCCCTGAACAGCATCCTAAACAACCCGGAGGCCACAGGAGGCGTGGCCCTGTGGGGCATCGAGCTGTCACCCCTAGACATCGTCTACGAGAAGCGACTCGCAATCAAGTCTCAGGTCCTCCCGGACTTCCTTGTACACTGGATGCGCTGCAGCTGCCAGACACCCCAGACATGTCGCAGTCATGGACGATGCATTTCGATGGCTCCAAGCGCGAAGCTGGAGCCGGAGCCGGGGTCATACTGACCTCCCCGCAGGGTGACAATATGAAGTACGTCCTTCGGATGAAATTCCAAGCTTCCAACAACGAAGCCGAATACGAAGCGCTCATCCACGGCATGAGGATGGCAAAGATCTGCAGCACAACGCGCCTGGTCATCTACGGTGACTCCAACCTCGTCGTCCAACAGACGATGAATGAGTGCGACGCACACGCCGAAAACATGATCGCGTACCGTGCACTCTACAACTCACTCGGAGGAGAATTCGATGGCTGCGAGCTTCGGCACGTTGGAAGAGAAAGCAACGAGGAGGCCGACAGACTCGCCAACATCGGCTCCACCTGCGCAAGGGTGCCACCAGGTGTGTTCCTCGAACAGATCTGTGTGCCATCCATCAAGCGGAAATTCCCCAAGGGATCACCCGAAGAAGCAGAACACTCGGGGCCTACGCTACCCGAAGGTCATGAAGGACCCGAAAAACTGGACACAGAGGTCGCCGTGGTCAACCTGATGCAGGTCATGGCGGTTGAAGAAACCTGGACACGGCCATACCTCCAGTACTTTATAAACGGAGAACTACCTGATAGCCCGACAGATGCCTGACGCATATCTCGCCGGTCAAAAGCCTTCACCATCATCAATGGCGAGTTGTACAAGCGTAGCATTTCGGGTGTACTACAAAGATGCGTCACCATCGGTGACGGGAAAACCATACTTCTAGACATCCATGAGGGCATCTGCGGCCATTACGCAGGCAGTCGCTCCCTTGTCGCCAAAGCTCTACGAGCTGGATTCTACTGGCCAACGGCCATGAACGATGCAAAAGACATCGTCCGAAGATGCAAAGGGTGCCAAAGGTTCGCTGACAAACCACATGCACCCGGGTCAGAGCTCAGGACCATACCCTTGGCCTGGCCCTTCGCCCAATGGGGCCTCGACATGATCGGCAAACTGCCAAGGTCCTCGAAAGGAGGGCATGTCTACCTCCTGGTCGCATTCGACAAATTCACCAAGTGGATCGAAGCCATGTCGGTCACTAACCAAAAGGGCAAGACTGCCATCAAGTTCTTTGAATCCATTGTCTACAGGTTCGGCATATCGCATAACATCATCACCGACAATGGATCTGTTGGAGATATGTCCTAGAGGCAATAATAAATGTAGTTATTATTATATCTTTGTGTTTATGATAAATGTTTACATTCATCCTATAATAGTATTAACAAGGAAGCATTAATACTTGTGTGATTTGTAAACTAAAATAGAGTCCCTAGTAAAGCCTCTTTATAATACTAGCTTGTTGGTTAATAAATGATTGTGGTTTCCCTATCATGAACATTGAGATGTTATTAACAACAAGATCATATCGTTAGGAGAATGATATGGTGGACATACTCCTATAGATAAGCGTAGCATAAAGATCAAGTCATTTTAATAGTTCAATTGCTATATGCTTTCTGATACATAGTAACCTAATTCCTTTGACCATGAGATCATGCATATCACCTTTACCGGATGGATGCTTTGATGACATCAAACAGCACACCGTAACTGGGTGGCTATAAAGGTGGCATTAAGTGTTCGTAAAGTATTGGTTGAGACACATGGATCAAGAGTGGGATTTGCCCATCCATATGACGGATAGATATACTCTGGGCCCTCTCGGTGGAATGTCATCCAATTAGCTTGAAAGCATGTTACTGGCTCACAAGGGATCACATATCACGGGAACGAGAAAAGAGTACTTATCTGTAACGAGGTTGAACTAGGTATGCAGAGATACCGATGATCATAACCTCGGATAAGTAAAATATCGTGAGACAAAGGAAAATTGGTATCGTATGTAAGTGGTTCATTCGATCGCAAAGTAATCGTAGAAATATGTGGGAGCCATATGAATTTCCAGATTCCTCTATTGGTTATTGTTCGGAGAAGTGTCTCGATCATGTCCGCATAATTCACGAACCGTAGGGAGACACACTTAAGGATTCGACGTTGTTTGAGTAGTTATGGAATGATGAGAAAGAGACTGAATGTTGTTCGGAGTCTCGGATGGGATCCAGGATATCACGAGGAGATCCGGAATGGTCCGGAGAATAAGATTCATATAAGGAAAGTCCTATTTCGGAGTTGGAGAATGGTTCCGGTGTTTTCATCGGGAATGTTCTAGAAGGTTCCGGAATGTCCGGCACACCGGAGGTGAAGGGTACATGAATGTGTCATACCAAGTTGGAATGATTGCATCATGTACTAGGTGTCATCGCTGAACAAAATAAAGGGTTTAATCAAATCCTAGTTTGAAAAGTCAAACGCCAATTTGAAAAGTCAAACGGCTATTTTGGAAAGTGGAGGGAAGTGGGAAACCGAGTTGGGGAGGAGTTCCTCCTCCACCGCCGGCCCACTAGGGATCTGAGTTGGGGAGGGAATCCCTCCCCTTGGCCGGCGCCTCCTATAGGGTTTCGTAGCATGGAAAACAAAAAATTTCTATCGCATACAAACAAACAAGCCAAGATCTATCTACTAGATTGTAGCAACGAGTCGATGGAATAACTTACCCTCGAAGATTCCAAAGTGTTTAACGAGAGCGGATTCTCGTGGGTGATGTAGTCGTACTCTTCCCGATCTCAAGATCACGTAGATGATCCTTCCCAAGGCTGCGTTCAGCGCCTCTGATCGGTCACACGTTCGATCGACGAAGACCTTCCTCTTCCTTGTTCCGAGGGCGTGGAGGTTGTAGCACTCTCCTCGCGATTACAGCGGCAATGGCGTGGTCCGAAGTAGAGGTGAGATCTCGCAGGGCTTCGCCTCAAGCCGGAGCGAGTATGGTGGAGTATGAGAGAGTCCTCGGTGTTCTAGGGTTTAGACACACCAAGGAGGGGATGCTAGAGCCGGTGGCTAGGGTTTGGGTCACCCTAAGTCGGCGGCTAGGGAAAAACCCTAGGGGGGGCGGCGACGGCTATGGTGGTGGCGCCAAGCTAGGGTTTGAGGAGAGGTACTTGTGTGTGCTAGGAGGGAGCCCTGCCCCTCCTTATATAGGTGGAGGGGCCGGCGGCCAAGGGGGAGGGAGAGGAGTCCCTCCCCAACTCGGCTTGGAGGGGGCGCCGCCGGTTGGAGGAGGGAACTCCTCCCCAACTCGGTTTCCCCCTTCCTCCTCTTTTCCACTTTCCAAATTTAGCCGTTTGACTTTTCAATTTAGCTATTTGACTTTTCAAACTAGGATTTGAATTAATCCTTTATTTGGAACAGCGATGACACTTAGTACATGATGCAATCATTCCAACTTGCAATGACACATTCATGTACCCCTTCCCCTCCGGAGTGCCGGACATTCCGGAAGCTTCTAGAACATTCCCGATGAAAACACCGGAACCATTCCCCAACTCCGAAACGGGACTTTCCTTATATGAATCTTATTCTTAGGACCATTCCGGATCTCCTCGTGATATCCCAGATCCCATCCGAGACTCCGAACAACATTCGGTCTCTTTCTCATCATACCATAACTACTCCAACAGAGTCGAATCCTTAAGTGTGTCTCTACGGTTCTTGAATTATATGCGGACATGATCGAGACACTTCTCGAACAATAACCAATAGAGGAATCTGAAATTCATATGGCTGCCAATTTTCTCGATTACTTTGATCGATGAACCACTTACATACGATACCAATTTCCTTTGTCTCACGATAGTTTACTTATCCGAGGTTATGATGATCAGATTCCTCATACCTAGTTCAACAACTCGACCGATAAGTACTCTTTTCTCGCCCATGATATGTGATCCCTTGTGCTAGCCATGCTTGCAAGCTAATTGATGACATTCCACCGAGAGGGCCCAGTATATCTATCCGTTATGGATGGACAAATCACCTCTTGATTCATGTGTTTCAACCAATACTTTCCAACACTCAATGCCACCTTTATAGCCACCCACGGTGTGGTGTTTTATGTCATCAAAGCGCCATCCGTCCAAAGGTGATATGATGCATCTCGGCGAACAAGGTTATATGTATGTAAAGCATATAGCAATTGAACTATTGAAATGACTTTATCTTTATGCTACGCTTATCTATAGGAGTATGTCCATCATATCATTCTCCTAACGATATGATCTTGTTGTTAATACATCTCAATGTTCATGATAGGGAACCACAATCATCAATCATCTATTAAACAAGCTAGTTTTATATAGAGGCTTTACTAGGGACTTCAAATTAAGTTACAAATCACACAAGTATTAATGTTTCCTTGTAATACTATTATTATGAATGTAAACATTTATCATAAACACAAAGATATAATAATAACTATATTTATTATTGCCTCTGAATATCTCAATATATTTACAGCCTCCCACTAGAGTCATCTAATCTAGATTACATGGTAATATACCGAACACCCATGGCAGTTTGGTGCTGGTCATGTTTTGCCCTCGGGAGAGGTTTAGTCAACGGATCCGCCACATTCAGATATGTGTGTATTTTGCAAATCTTTATATCCCCATCTTGGATATGTTCTCGAATAGCGTGAAGACGTAGCTTGATGTGCTTCAGCTTCTTGTGTGACCTTGGTTCTTGCGCATTGGCTATGGAGCCCATGTTATCACAATAGATAGACATTGGGTCCAGCGCACTAGGAACCACACCCAGCTCTGTAATGAACTCTTTCATCCATATCGCTTCTTATGAAGCCTCCGAAGCAGCCATGTATTCTGATTCAGTTGAAGATCTCGCCATAACGCTTTGCTTTGCACTCCTCCAGCTAACTGCTGCACCATTCAAAATAAATACGTATCCAGATTGTGATTTAGAATCATCCGGATCGGTGTTCCAACTAGCATCTGTTTAACCATTAACAACGAGTTGTTCATCACCTCCATAAGAAAGAACCATATCCTTAGTTCTTCTCAAGTACTTAAGGATGTTTTTGATCATGTCAATGATCCTCTGGATCACTTTGATATCTGCTAGTTAAACTAACAGCATATGCAATGTCGGGTCTAGTACATAGCATGGCATACATTAGAGATCCTATGGCTGAGGCATAGGGAGTCTTACTCATCCTTTTTCTATCTTCTGCCGATGTCGGACTTTGAGTTTTACTCAAGGTCGTATTGGGCAACATGGGCAAGAACTCTTTCTTGCTTTCTTCCATTCCAAACCTCTTTAGAACTTTGTCCAAATATGTACTTTGTGACAATGATATTTGGCGTCTTGATCTATCTCTATAAATCTTTATGCCTAATATGTAAGCTGATTCGCCAAGATCCTTCATTTAAAAACTATTATTCAAATATTCCTTGACACTATTAAGAAGGTCTACATCATTCCCAATCAACAATATGTCATCCACATATAGTATTAAGAATGCTACAGAGCTCCCACTCACTTTCTTGTAAATACAAGCTTCTCCATAAGTTTGTATAAAACCAAAACTTTTGATTACCTTATCAAAATGTTGATTCCAACTTCGGGATGCTTGCTTCAATCCATAGATGGACCGTTGAAGTTTGCATACCTTGTTAGCATCTTTAGGATCGACAAAACCTTTGGGTTGCATCATATACAACTCTTCATCAATGTCTCCATTGAGGAATGCTGTTTTGACATCCATCTGCCATATCTCATAATCGCAATATGCAACGATTGCTAACATAATCCTCACAGATTTTAGCTTCGCTACCGGTGAGAAAGTCTCATCGTAGTCAACTCCTTGAATTTGTCGAAACCCTTTTGCGACAAGTCGAGCTTTATAGACAGTAACATTACCATCAGCATCTGTTTTCTTCTTGAAAATCCATTTATTCTCGACAGCCTTCCGGCCATCCGGTAAGTCCACCAAAGTCCATACTTGGTTTTCGTACATGGATCCAATCTCGGATTTCATGGATTCTTGCCATTTATTGGAATCTGGGATCGTCATCGCTTCCTCATATGTCTCAGGGTCATCGGTGTTGTCCACCAACATGACACTCATAACGGGATCATACCAATCTGGAGTGGTACGAGTTCTCGTTGACCTCCGAGGCTCTGTAGCAACTTCAACCGAAGTTTCATGATCACCATCATTAGCTTCCTATCTAATTGGTGCAGGCACCACAGGAACTTCTTCCGGTGCTGCGCTACTTGCAATTTCGAGAGAAGGTTCGACAACCTCGTCGAGTTCTACTTTCCTTCCAGTCACTTCTTTCGAGAGAAATTCCTTCTCTAGAAAGGATCCATTCTTGGCAATGAAGATTTTGCCTTCGGATCTATGATAGAATGTATACCCAATAGTTTCCTTTGGGTATCCTACGAAGACGCATTTTTCTGCTTTGGGTTCAAGCTTGTCCAGCTGTAACTTCTTTACATAGGCTTCGCAACCCTAAACTTTAAGGAACGACAATTTAGGTTTCTTCCCAAACCATAATTCATACGGTGTCGTTTCAACGGATTTAGACGGTGCCCTATTTAAAGTGAATGCGGCTGTTTCTAATGCATAACCCCAAAATGATAGCGGTAAATCTGTAAGTGACATCATAGAACGAACCATATCTAAGAGGGTTCGATTACGACGTTCGGACACACCATTACGCTGTGGTGTTCCCGGCGGTGTCAATTGTGAAAGTATTCCGCATTTCTTCAAATGCTCGCCAAACTCGTAACTTAGATATTCACCTCCACGATCAGAACGTAGAAATTTAATCTTCTTGTTACGTTGATTCTCTACCTCACTTTGAAACTCCTTAAACTTCTCTAAAGTTTCGGACTTATGTTTCATGAAATAGATATACCCATATCTACTCAAGTCATCCGTGAAGGTAAGAACATAACGATAACCACATGCGATGCTACACTCATTGGACCACACACATCGGTATGTATGATTTCCAATAAGTCAAGAGCTCGCTCCATCATACCGTAAAATGGAGTCTTAGTCATTTTACCCATCGACATGCTTCGCATCTTTCAAGTGATTCAAAATCAAGTGATTCAAGAAGTCCATCGGAATGGAGTTTCTTCATACGTTTCACTCCAATGTGACCAAGACGCAGCGATGCCATATAGGTCGAATTATCGCTTGTTTTCAAACGTTTAGCCTCAATGTTGTTGATATGTGTACTTCCACTATCGAGATTCAATAAGAATAGACCATCTATCAAAGGTGCATGTGCATAAAACATATTACTCATATAAATCGAACAACCATTATTCTCGGACTTAAACAAGTAACCGTCTCGCAATAAACAAGATCCCGATATAATATTCATGCTTAACGTAGGCACCAAATAACAATTATTTAAGTATAAAACTAATCCCGATGGTAGATGAAGGGGTAGCGTGCCGACCGTGATCACATCAACCTTTGATCTGTTTCCCACGCGCATCGTCACCTCGTTCTTCGCTAGCTTCCGTTTATTCTGCAGCACCTGTTTCGAGTTACAAATATGAGCAACCGAACCAATATCAAATACCCAGGCACTACTACGAGTACTAGTGAGATACACATCAATAACATGTATATCGGATATACCTTTCTTCTTGATGTTGCGTTCTTCAAATCCGCCAAGTACTTTGGGCAATTCCTTCGGGACCTTCTCCTTGCGGTAAAAGCACTCAAGATCGTGCTTAGGTCAGCCTTGGTCTTCTGTCGGCGTGGTAACTTTCTTACCACCCTTCTTGAAGTGTCCCTTCTGCTTAGACTTGCCTTTCTTGAATTTGGTGGTCTTATTGACCAACAACACTTGGTGCTCTTTCTTGATCTCCACTTCTGCAGATTTCAACATGGCAAAGAGTTCTGGCAACTGCTTGTTCATGTTCTGCATGTTGTAGTTCATCACAAAGTTCTTGTAACTTGGTGGTAGTGATTGGAGGACACGGTAAATCCCCAAAGCATTAGGAATCACTATACCCAAGCTTTGAAGTTTGTTTGTGTGCCCAGACATCTTAAGCACATGCTCACTGACGGAGCTGCCCTCTTCCATCTTGCAGTTAAAGAACTTTTCAGAAGCCTCATAACTTTCAATTGCCACATGAGTCTCAAAGATCAATTTGAGATCCTCGACAATATCATATGGGTCTGAATTCTCAAACCTTTTTTGAAGCTCCGATTCCAAACCATACAAGATAGCACACTGTACTATGGAGTACTTATTCTTCCGAGCGAGCTAAACATTCTTTACTTCATCGGAAGCATCAGCTGCAGGTGGGTCACCCAGCGGTGCATCCAGCACATAGGTCAAATTACCAGCTGTGAGGACAATCCTCAAATTTCGGAACCAATCCGCGAAGTTGCTTCCATTGTTTTTCAACTTTTCTTTCTCTAGGAACGCATTAAAATTGATGGTAGGGGCTGCCATTGATCTACAACATATTTGCAATAGTTTAGACTAAGTTTATGACAAATTGAGTTCAAATTAATAATAAAGTTAATCTAGGTGAACTCCCACTCAAAATAACATCCCTCACATTGTTTTAGTGATCACACGAACCAAATCCACCACATCAACACCGATCATCACGAGAGTTGATATAGTTTCAATGGCGAACAATCGACATGTTCATCATATCTACTATATGATTCATGCGTTACCTTTCGGTGATCCGTGTTCCGAGACCATGTTTGTACATGCTAGGCTCGTCAAGATCAAACCTTAGTTTCCACATGAGCAAATATGGCTTGCTCACGTTATATATACTTGCGGAATCTAACACACCCGATCATCACGTGGTGCTTCAAAACAACAAGCTTTAGCAACGGTGCTAACTAAGGGTGAACACTTTATGACTTGAAATTCGTGTGCATTGAGGGATCATCTTATAATGCTACTATCGTCTACTAAGCAATACAAGATGCATAAAGGATTAACATCACATGAAATTCATAATATGTGATATGATATGGCCTTTCTTCTTTGTGCTTTCGATCTCCATCTTCAAGCACGAACATGATCTCCATCATCACCGGCATTGCATCAAGGTCAATGACGCTTCTCCATGGTTGTCGTCCACCGGCTTCAACTATTACAACTACTTTGAATAGACACGCGGGTCTTAACATAAATTAAAGACAACCATATGGCTCCTGCCGGTTGCCAACTTACAATAAGGAACATTGCATACATCAAATATACTCACAATCATGGCCATATACCCTCACAGCACACCCCTGCAAAACAAAGTTAGACGCCTCTACTTTCTTTGCATGTTTTACGTGGCTTGGGGCTTTCAATAAGTGTCGTTCTAACTTACGAACAAGAACCACAACATTTATACTAGTATTGTTAATCACCCGTTGTAAATTGGATCTTAACTATGCTAGGAGAAACAGGCCCATAAAGCCACTTATGCAATACAAGTTGCATGTCAAGCGTGGAGCAAGTCTCATGAACGATGTCATGTAAGGTTAGCCCAGGCAGCTTCATCCCAACATACCGCAAGATGCAAAGTACACAAGAAGCAATAGACAATAAAAGCATCAACGCCCACAATGACCATTGTGTTCTACTCGTGCAACAGATCTACATATAGACACGGCTCGATACCATCAGAGGGTTTCGTAGCATGGAAAACAAAAATTTTCTATCGCATACAAACAAACAAGCCAAGATCTATCTACTAGATTGTAGCAACGAGTCGATGGAATAACTTACCCTCGAAGATTCCAAAGTGTTTAACGAGAGCGGATTCTCGTGGGTGATGTAGTCGTAATCTTCCCGATCTCAAGATCGCGTAGATGATCCTTCTGGCGCTGCGTTCCGGCAGCGCTCCCGGAGTCGGTCACACGTTCGGTACTCTACGAAGACCTTCCTCTCCCTTGTTCCAGCAGGCAGCGGAGGTTGTAGCACTCTCCTCGCGATTCCGGCAGCACAACGGCGTGGTACCGGAAGTAGAGGGGAGATCTCGCAGGGCTTCGCCTCAAGCCGGAGCGAGTATGGTGGAGTATGAGAGAGTCCTCGGTGTTCTAGGGTTTAGACACACCAAGGAGGGGATGCTAGAGCCGGCGGCTAGGGTTTGGGTCACCCCAAGTAGGCGGCTAGGGCAAAACCCTAGGGGGGGCGGCGGCGGCTATGGTGGTGGCACCAAGCTAGGGTTTGAGGAGAGGTGCTTGTGTGTGCTAGGAAGGAGCCCTGCCCCTCCTTATATAGGTGGAGGGCCGGCCTGAGGGAGGAGAGGAGTCCCTCCCAACTCGGCTTGGAGGCGCCATTGGAGGAGGAACTCCTCCCAACTCTGTTTCCTTCCTCTTTTCCACTTTCCAAATTTAGCCGTTTGACTTTTCAATTTAGCTATTTGACTTTTCAAACTAGGATTTGAATTAATCCTTTATTTGGAATGATGACACTTAGTACATGATGCAATCATTCCAACTTGCAATGACACATTCATGTACCCTTCCTCCGAGTGCCGGACATTCCGGAAGCTTCTAGAACATTCCCGATGAAAACACCGGAACCATTCCCCAACTCCAAAACGGGACTTTCCTTATATGAATCTTATTCTCCGGACCATTCCGGATCTCCTCGTGATATCCCGGATCCCATCTGAGACTCCGAACAACATTCGGTCTCTTTCTCATCATACCATAAATACTCAAACAACGTCGAATCCTTAAGTGTGTCTCCCTACGGTTCGTGAATTATGCGGACATGATCGAGACACTTCTCCGAACAATAACCAATAGAGGAATCTGGAAATTCATATGGCTCCCACATATTTCTACATTACTTCACGATCGAATGAACCACTTACATAAGATACCAATTTCCCTTTGTCTCACGATAGTTTACTTATCCGAGGTTATGATCGTCGGTATCTCTGCATACCTAGTTCAACCTCGTTACCGATAAGTACTCTTTTCTCGTTCCCGTGATATGTGATCCCTTGTGAGCCAGTCACATGCTTGCAAGCTAATTGGATGACATTCCACCGAGAGGGCCCAGAGTATATCTATCCGTCATATGGATGGACAAATCCCACTCTTGATTCATGTGTTTCAACCAATACTTTCCGAACACTCAATGCCACCTTTATAGCCACCCAGTTACGGTGTGGTGTTTTATGTCATCAAAGAATCCATCCGGTAAAGGTGATATGCATGATCTCATGGTCGAAGGAATTAGGTTACTATGTATCAGAAAGCATATAGCAATTGAACTATTGAAATGACTTGATCTTTATGCTACGCTTATCTATAGGAGTATGTCCATCATATCATTCTCCTAACGATATGATCTTGTTGTTAATAACATCTCAATGTTCATGATAGGGAAACCACAATCATCTATTAACCAACAAGCTAGTTTTATATAGAGGCTTTACTAGGGACTTCAAATTAAGTTTACAAATCACACAAGTATTAATGTTTCCTTGTTAATACTATTATAGCATGAATGTAAACATTTATCATAAACACAAAGATATAATAATAACTATATTTATTATTGCCTCTAGGGCATATATCCAACACCTCCCACCTATAAAGGGAGGGGCAAGGATGCCCCTCCTAGCACACAAGTTGCCCCCCTCTAAACCCTAACCCTAGCCGTCGCCGCCCTCCATAGCCGCCACCGGCCTAGGGCATCTCGCCGCCACCGCCTAGGTCAAACCCAAGCCACCGGCCTAGCCCCCTCCTTGGTGTGTCTAAACCCTAGATCACCGAGGTCTCTCTCATAGTCCACCATACTCGCTCCGGCTTAAGGCGAAGCCCTGCGAGATCTCCCCTCTACTTCCGGTACCACGCCGTTGTGCTGCCGGAATCGCGAGGAGAGTGCTAAAACCTCCGCTGCCTGCTGGAACAAGGAAGAGGAAGGTCTTCGTCGAGTACCGAACGTGTGACCGATCATGGAGCGCCGAACGTTAGCGCCGGAAGGATCGTCTACGCGATCTTGAGATTGGGAAGAGTACGACTAAATCACCCACGAGAATCCGCTCTCGTTAAACACTTTGGAATCTTCGAGGGTGAGTTATTCCATCGACTCGTTGCTACTATCTAGTAGATAGATCTTGGCTTGTTTGTTTGTATGCGATAGAAATTTTTTGTTTTCCATGCTACGAAACCCTACAGTGGTATCAGAGCCGTGTCTATATGTAGATCTGTTGCACGAGTAGAACACAATGGTCATTGCGGGCGTTGATGCTTTTATTGTTGATTGCTTCTTGTGTACTTTGCATCTTGCGGGATGTTGGGATGAAGAGGCCCGGGATAACCTTACATGACATTGTTCATGAGACTTGCTCCACGCTTGACATGCAACTTGTATTGCATAAGTGGCTTTGCGGGTGCCTGTTTCTCCTAGCATAGTTAAGATCCAATTTACAACGGGTGATTAACGATACTAGTATCAATGTTGTGGTTCTTGTTCGTAAGTTAGAACGACACTTATTGAAAGCCCCAAGCCACGTAAAACATGCAAAGAAAGTAGAGGCGTCTAACTTTGTTTTGCAGGGGTGTGCAGTGATGTGATATGGCCATGATTGTGATTATATTTGATGTATGCAATGTTCCTTATTGTAAGTTGGCAACGCGTGAGCCATATGGTTGTCTTTAATTTATGTTAAGACTCGCGTGTCTATTCAAAGTAGTTGTAATAGTTGAAGCCGGTGGACGACAACCATGGAGAAGCGTCATTGACCTTGATGCAATGCCGGTGATGATGGAGATCATGTTCGTGCTTGAAGATGGAGATCGGAAGCACAAAGAAAAAAGGCCATATCATATCACATATTATGAATTGCATGTGATGTTAATCCTTTATGCATCTTGTATTTCTTAGTTAACGACGGTAGCATTATAAGACGATCCCTCATGCACATGAATTTCAAGTCATAAAGTGTTCACCCTTAGTTAGCACCATTGCTAAAGCTTGTTGTTTCGAAGCACCACGTGATGATCGGGTGTGTTAGATTCTGCAAGTGTATACAACGTGAGCAAGCCAGATTTGCTCATGAGAAAACTAAGGTTTGATCTTGACGAGCCTAGCATGTACAGACATGGTCTCGGAACACGGATCACCCAAAGGTAAAGCATGAATCATATAGTAGATATGATTAACATGTAGATTGTTCACCATTGAAACTATATCAACTCTCGTGATGATCGGTGTTGATGTGGTGGATTTGGTTCGTGTGATCACTAAAACAATGTGAGGGATATTGTTTTGAGTGGGAGTTCACCTAGATTAATTTAACTATTAATTAGAACTCAATTTATCATAAACTTAGTCTAAACTATTACAAATATGTTGTAGATCAATGGCGGCCCCTACCATCAATTTTAATGCGTTCCTAGAGACAGAAAAGTTGAAAAACAATGGAAGCAACTTCGCGGATTGGTTCCGCAATTTGAGGATTGTCCTCACAGCTGGTAATTTGACCTATGTGTTGGATGCACTGCTAGGTGACCCGCCTGCAGTTGATGCTGCCGACGAAGTAAATAATGTTTACCTCGCTCGGAAGACTCAAGATCTTGCATTCGAGGTGCTATCTTGTATGGTTTAGAATCGAGCTTCACAAAGGTTTGAGAATTCAGACACATGATATTGTCCGTGATCTCAAATTGATCTTTGAGACTCACGCGGCAATTGAGAGCTATGAGGCTTCAAAAGTTCTTTAACGTAAGATGGAAGAGGGCAGCTCCACAAGGAGCATGTGTTTAAGATGTCTGGGCACGCAAACAAACTTCAAAGCTTGGGTATAGTGATTCCTAATGCTTTGGGGATTTACCGTGTCCTCCAATCACTACCACCAAGTTGCAAGAACTTTGTGATGAACTACAATATGCAAAACATGAACAAGTAGTTGCCAGAACTCTTTGCTATGTTGAAATCTGCAGAAGTAGAGATCAAGAAAGAGCACCAAGTGTTGTTGGTCAATAAGACCACCAAATTCAAGAAATGCAAGTCTAAGCAAAAGGGACACTTCAAGAAGGGTGGTAAGAAAGTTACCACGCCGACGAAGAAGACCAAGGCTGGACCTAAGCCTGATACTGAGTGCTTTTACTGCAAGGGAGAAGGTCACTGGAAGCGGAATTGCCCAAAGTACTTGGCGGATTTGAAGAACGGCAACATCAAGAAGAAAGGTATATCCGATATACATGTTATTGATGTGTATCTCACTAGTACTCGTAGTAGTGCTCGGTATTTGATATCGGTTCGTTGCTCATATTTGTAACTCAAACAGTGCGCAGAATAAACGGAAGCTAGCGAAGAACGAGGTGACGATGCGCGTGGGAAACGGATCAAAGGTTGATGTGATCGCGGTCGGCACGCTCCCCTTCATCTACCATAGGGATTAGTTTTATACTTAAATAATTGTTATTTGGTGCCTGCGTTAAGCATGAACATTATATCGGGATCTTGTTTATTGTGAGACGGTTACTTGTTTAAGTCCGAGAATAATGGTTGTTCGATTTATATGAGTAATATGTTTTATGCACATGCACCTTTGATAGATGGTCTATTCTTATTGAATCTCGATAGTGGAAATACACATATTAATAACATTGAGGCTAAACGTTTGAAATCGAGTGATAACTCGACCTATATGTGGCACTGTCGTCTTGGTCATATTGGAGTGAAGCGTATGAAGAAACTCCATTCCGATGGACTTCTTGAATCACTTGATTTCGAATCACTTGAAAGATGCGAAGCATGTCTGATGGGTAAAATGACTAAGACTCCATTTTCTGGTATGATGGAGCGAGCTACGGACTTATTGGAAATCATACATACCGATTTGTGTGGTCCAATGAGTGTAGCATCGCGCGGTGGTTATCGTTATGTTCTTACCTTCACGGATGACTTGAGTAGATATGGGTATATCTATTTCATGAAACATAAGTCCGAAACTTTTGAGAAGTTTAAGGAATTTCAAAGTGAGATTGAGAATCAACGTAACAAGAAGATTAAATTTCTACGTTCTGATCGTGGAGGTGAATATCTAAGTTACGAGTTTGGCGAGCATTTGAAGAAATGCGGAATACTTTCACAATTGACACCGCCGGGAACACCACAGCATAATGGTGTGTCCGAACATCGTAATCGAACTCTCTTAGATATGGTTCGTTCTATGATGTCACTTATAGATTTACCGCTATCATTTTGGGGTTATGCATTAGAAACAGCCGCATTCACTTTAAATAGGGCACCATCTAAATCCGTTGAAACGACACCGTATGAATTATGGTTTGGGAAGAAGCCTAGATTGTCGTTCCTTAAAGTTTGGGGTTGCGAAGCCTATGTAAAGAAGTTACAGCCGGACAAGCTTGAACCCAAAGCAGAAAAATTCGTCTTCATAGGATACCCGAAGGAAACTATTGGGTATACCTTCTATCATAGATCCGAAGGCAAAATCTTCGTTGCCAAGAATGGATCTTTTCTAGAGAAGGATTTTCTCTCAAAAGAAGTGACTGGAAGGAAAGTAGAACTCGACGAGGTTGTCGAACCTTCTATCGAATTAGTGCAGCGCAAAGACCGGAAGAAGTTCCTGTGGTGCCTGCACCAATAAGAGAGGAAGCTAATGATGATGATCATGAAACTTCGGCTGTAGTTGCTACAGAACCTCGCAGGTCAACGAGAACTCGTACCACTCCTGATTGGTATGATCCCGTTATGAGTGTCATGTTGGTGGACAACACCGATGACCCTGAGACATATGAGGAAGCGATGATGAGCCCAGATTCCAATAAATGGCAAGAAGCCATGAAATCCGAGATTGGATCCATGTACGAAAACCAAGTATGGACTTTGGTGCACTTATCGGATGGCCGGAAGGCTGTCGAGAACAAATGGATTTTCAAGAAGAAAACAGATGTTGATGGTAATGTTACTGTTTATAAAGCTCGACTTGTCGCAAAAGGGTTTCGACAAATTCAAGGAGTTGACTACGATGAGACTTCCTCACCTATAGCGAAGCTGAAGTCTGTGAGGATTATGTTAGCAATCGCTGCATATTATGATTATGAGATATGGCAGATGGATGTCAAAACAGCATTCCTCAATGGAGATATTGATGAAGAGTTGTATATGATGCAACCCAAAGGTTTTGTCGATCCTAAAGATGCTAACAAGGTATGCAAACTTCAACGGTCCATCTATGGATTGAAGCAAGCATCCCGAAGTTGGAATCAACGTTTTGATAAGGTGATCAAAAGTTTTGGTTTTATACAAACTTATGGAGAAGCTTGTATTTACAAGAAAGTGAGTGGTAGCTCTGTAGCATTCTTAATACTATATGTAGATGACATATTGTTGATTGGGAATGATGTAGACCTTCTAAATAGTGTCAAGGAATATTTGAATAATAGTTTTTCAATGAAGGATCTTGGCGAAGCAGCTTACATATTAGGTATAAAGATTTATAGAGATAGATCGAGACGCCTAATATCATTGTCACAAAGTACATATTTGGACAAAGTTCTAAAGAGGTTTGGAATGGAAGGTAGCAAGAAAGGGTTCTTGCCCATGTTGCCCAATACGACCTTGAGTAAAACTCAAAGTCCGACAACGGCAGAAGATAGAGAAAGGATGAGTAAGACTCCCTATGCCTCAGCCATAGGATCTCTAATGTATGCCATACTATGTACTAGACCCGACATTGCATATGCTGTTAGTTTAACTAGCAGATATCAAAGTGATCCAGGAGTAGATCATTGACAATGTCAAAAACATCCTTAAGTACTTGAGAAGAACTAAGGATATGGTTCTCTCTTATGGAGGTGATGAACAACTCGTTGTTAATGGTTACACCGATGCTAGTTGGAACACCTATCCGGATGATTCTAAATCACAACTGGATAATGATTTACTTTGAATGGTGCAGCTTAGTCGGAGGAGTGCAAAGCAAAGCGTTGTGGAGATCTTCAACCGAATCGGAATATATGGTCGCTTCGGAGGCTTCACAAGAAGTGATATGGATGAAAGAGTTCATTACGAGTTGGGTGTGGTTCTAGTGCGCTGGACCCAATGTCTATACTGTGATAACATGGGCCATAGCCAATGCGCAAGAACCAAGGTCACACAAGAAGTCAAGCACATCAAGATACGCTTTCATGCTATTAGAGAACATGTCCAAGATGGGCACATAAAGATTTGCAAAGTACACAGATCCGAATGTGGCGGATCCGTTGACTAAACCTCTCCGAGGGCAAAACATGACCAGACCAAACTACCATGGGTGTTCGTATATTACCATGTAATCTAGATTAGATGACTCTAGTGCAAGTGGGAGACTGTTGGAGATATGCCCTAGAGGCAATAATAAATGTAGTTATTATTATATCTTTGTGTTTATGATAAATGTTTACATTCATGCTATAATAGTATTAACAAGGAAACATTAATACTTGTGTGATTTGTAAACTAAAATAGAGTCCCTAGTAAAGCCTCTTTATAATACTAGCTTGTTGGTTAATAAATGATTGTGGTTTCCCTATCATGAACATTGAGATGTTATTAACAACAAGAT
The DNA here is from genome assembly GCA_030063025.1 of Avena longiglumis. Lineage (NCBI taxonomy): Eukaryota > Viridiplantae > Streptophyta > Magnoliopsida > Poales > Poaceae > Avena > Avena longiglumis. The sequence continues at coordinate 477,331,464 of CP125977.1, forward strand.
CATATCTTTAGGAGAATGATATGGTGGACATACTCCTATAGATAAGCGTAGCATAAAGATCAAGTCATTTTAATAGTTCAATTACTATATGCTTTCTGATACATAGTAACCTAATTCCTTCGACCATGAGATCATGCATATCACCTTTACCGGATGGATGCTTTGATGACATAAAACACCACACCGTAACTGGGTTGTTATAAAGGTGGCATTGAGTGTTCAGAAAGTATTGGTTGAGACACATGGATCAAGAGTGGGATTTGTCCATCCATATGACGGATAGATATACTCTGGGCCCTCTCGGTGGAATGTCATCCAATTAGCTTGCAAGCATGTGACTGGCTCACAAGGGATCACATATCATGGGAACGAGAAAAGAGTACTTATCGGTAACGAGGTTGAACTAGGTATGCAGAGATACCGACGATCATAACCTCGGATAAGTAAACTATCGTGAGACAAAGGGAAATTGGTATCGTATGTAAGTGGTTCATTCGATCGCAGTAATCGTGAGAAATATGTGGGAGCCATATGAATTTCCAGATTCCTCTATTGGTTATTGTTCGGAGAAGTGTCTCGATCATGTCCGCATAATTCACGAACCGTAGGGAGACACACTTAAGGATTCGACGTTGTTTGAGTAGTTATGGAATGATGAGAAAGATACCGAATGTTATTCGGAGTCTCGGATGGGATCCGGGATATCACGAGGAGATCCGGAATGGTCCGGAGAATAAGATTCATATAAGGAAAGTCCTATTTCGGAGTTGGAGAATGGTTCCGGTGTTTTCATCGGGATTGTTCTAGAAGGTTCCGGAATGTCCGGCACTCCGGAGGGCAAGGGTACATGAATGTGTCATACCAAGTTGGAATGATTGCATCATGTACTAGGTGTCATCGCTGAACAAAATAAAGGGTTTAATCAAATCCTAGTTTGAAAAGTCAAATGCCAATTTGAAAAGTCAAACGACTATTTTGGAAAGTGGAGGGAAGTGGGAGACCGAGTTGGGGAGGAGTTCCTCCTCCACCGCCGGCCCACTAGGGATCCGAGTTGGGGAGGGACTCCCTCCCCTTGGCCGGCGCCTCCCACCTATAAAGGGAGGGGCAGGGCTGCCCCTCCTAGCACACAAGTTGCCCCCCTCTAAACCCTAACCCTAGCCGCCGCCGCCCTCCATAGCCGCCGGCTGGAGATCTCGCCGCCTAGGTCAAACCCCTAGCCGCGGCCTAGCCCTCCTTGGTGTGTCTAAACCCTAGATCACCGAGGGCTCTCTCATAGTCCACCATACTCGCTCCGGCAAGGCGAAGCCTGCGAGATCTCCCTCTACTTCGGTACCACGCCAGTCGCCGGAATCAAAAGGAGAGTGCTACAACCTCACTGCTTTGGAACAAGGAGAGGAAGGTCTTCGCCAGTGTCGAACGTGTGACCGATCAAGGAGCGCCGAACGCAGTGCCAGAAGGATCGTCTACGCGATCTTGAGATCGGGAAGAGTATGACTACATCACCCACGAGAATCCGCTCTCGTTAAACACTTTGGAATCTTCGAGGGTGAGTTATTCCATCGACTCGTTGCTACTATCTAGTAGATTGATCTTGGCTTGTTTGTTTGTATGCGATAGAAAATTTTTGTTTTCCATGCTACGAAACCCTACAGGATCGAACTTCATCTCCAAATAATTCCAAGACTTCTGCGAAGGCCTCGGAATCAACATCACATACGCCACTGTGGCGCACCCGCAAACGAATGGGAAGGTGGAAAAGGCCAACGGCCTAATCGGCGCTGGAATCAAGAAGCGCCTCATGATCCCACTCGAGCGACTCGCCGGAGCCTGGACGAAAGAGCTACCCTCCGTCCTATGGAGCCTACGTACCACGCCAAACAGCTCCACCGACTACACGTCGTTCTTCATGGTGCACGGAGCCGAAGCCGTGCTACCAGCCGAAGTACACCACCAGGCCCCCCGGGTTGTCGCTTATAGCGAAGCCGAGTCCACGGTTGCACTCGAAGACGCCATCGACACACTCGACGAAGCACGAGACATAGCAGCAGCTCGATCAGCGGTGTACTAGTTGTAGGGTTTCGTAGCATGGAAAACAAAAATTTTCTACCGCATACAAACAAACAAGCCAAGATCTATCTACTAGATTGTAGCAATGAGTCGATAGAATAACTCACCCTCGAAGATTCCAAAGTTTTTAACGAGAGCGGATTCTCGTGGGTGATGTAGTCGTACTCTTTCCGATCTCAAGATCGTGTAGACGATCCTTCCGGCGCTGTGTTCCGGCAGCGCTCCCGCAGTCGGTCACACGTTCGATACTCGACGAAGACCTTCCTCTCCCTTGTTCCAGCAGGCAACGGAGGTTTTAGCACTCTCCTCGCGATTCCGGCAGCACAACGGCGTGGTACCTTCCTCTCCCTACGGTTCGTGAATTATGCGGACATGATCGAGACACTTCTCCGATCAATAACCAATAGAGGAATCTGGAAATTCATATGGCTCCCACATATTTCTACGATTACTTTGCGATCGAATGAACCACTTACATACGATATCAATTTCCCTTTGTCTCACGATAGTTTACTTATCCGAGGTTATGATCGTCGGTATCTCTGCATACCTAGTTCAACCTTGTTACCGATAAGTACTCTTTTCTCGTTCCCGTGACATCTGATCCCTTGTGAGCCAGTCACATGCTTGCAAGCTAATTGGATGACATTTCACCGAGAGGGCCCAGAGTATATCTATCCGTCATATGGATGGACAAATCCCACTCTTGATCCATGTGTTTCAACCAATACTTTCCGAACACTCAATGCCACCTTTATAGCCACCCAGTTACGGTGTGGTGTTTGATGTCATCAAAGCATCCATCCGGTAAAGGTGATATGCATGATCTCATGGTCGAAGGAATTAGATTACTATGTATCAGAAAGTATATAGCAATTGAACTATTAAAATGACTTGATATTTATGCTACACTTATCTATAGGAGTATGTCCACCATATCATTCTCCTAACGATATGATCTTGTTGTTAATAACATCTCAATGTTCATGATATGGAAACCACAATCATCTATTAACCAACAAGCTAGTATTATATAGAGGCTTTACTAGGGACTTCAAATTAAGTTTACAAATCACACAAGTATTAATGTTTCCTTGTTAATACTATTATAGCATGAATGTAAACATTTATCATAAACAAAAAGATATAATAATAACTAAATTTTTTATTGCCTCTAGGGCATATCTCCAACAGTCTCCCACTTGCACTAGAGTGATCTAATCTAGATTACATGGTAATATACCGAACACCCATGGCAATTTGGTGCTGGTCATGTTTTGCCCTCGGGAGAGGTTTAGTCAACGGATCCAACACATTCAGATCTGTGTGTACTTTGCAAATCTTTATATCCCCATCTTGGATATGTTCTCGAATAGCGTGAAAATGTAGCTTGATGTGCTTCATCTTCTTGTGTGACCTTGGTTCTTGCGCATTGGCTATGGAGCCCATGTTATCACAGTAGATAGACATTGGGTCCAGCGCACTAGGAACCACACCCAGCTCCGTAATGAACTCTTTCATCCATATCGCTTCTTGTGAAGCCTCTGAAGCAGCCATGTATTCCGATTCAGTTGAAGATCTCGCCACAACGCTTTGGTTTGCACTCCTCCAGCTAATTGCTGCACCATTCAAAATAAATATGTATCCAGATTGTGATTTAGAATCATCCGGATCGGTGTTCCAACTAGCATCGGTGTAACCATTAACAACGAGTTGTTCGTCACCTCCATAAGAAAGAACCATATCCTTAGTTCTTCTCAAGTACTTAAGGATGTTTTTGACCGCTGTCCAATGATCCACTCCTGGATCACTTTGATATCTGCTAGTTAAACTAACAGCATATGCAATGTCGGGTCTAGTACATAGCATGGCATACATTAGAGATCCTATGGCTGAGGCATAGGGAGTCTTACTCATCTTTTCTCTATCTTCTGCCGATGTCGGACTTTGAGTTTTACTCAAGGTCGTATTGGGCAACATGGGCAAGAACCCTTTCTTGCTATCTCCCATTCCAAACCTCTTTAGAACTTTTTCCAAATATGTACTTTGTGACAATGATATTTGGCATCTCGATCTATCTCTATAAATCTTTATGCCTAATATGTAAGCTGCTTCGCCAAGATCCTTCATTGAAAAACTATTATTCAAATATTCCTTGACACTATTAAGAAGGTCTACATCATTCCCAATCAACAATATGTCATCTACATATAGTATTAAGAATGCTACATAGCTCCCACTCACTTTCTTGTAAATACAAGCTTCTCCATAAGTTTGTAACGTTGATTCCAACTTCGGGATGCTTGCTTCAATCCATAGATGGACCGTTGAAGTTTGCATACCTTGTTAACATCTTTAGGATCGACAAAACCTCTGGGTTGCATCATATACAACTCTTCATCAATGTCTCCATTGAGGAATGCTGTTTTGACATCCATCTGCCATATCTCATAATCATAATATGCAGCGATTGCTAACATAATCCTCACAGACTTTAACTTCGCTACTGGTGAGAAAGTCTCATCGTAGTCAACTCATTGAATTTGTCGAAACCCTTTTGCGACAAGTCGAGCTTTATAGACAGTAACATTACCATCAACATATGTTTTCTTCTTGAAAATCCATTTGTTCTCGACAGCCTTCCGGCCATCCGGTAAGTCCACCAAAGTCCATACTTGGTTTTCGTACATGGATCCAATCTCGGATTTCATGGCTTCTTGCCATTTATTGGAATCTGGGCTCATCGCTTCCTCATATGTCTCGTGGTCATCGGTGTTGTCCACCAACATGACACTCATAACGGGATCATACCAACTGGAGTGGTACGAGTTCTCGTTGACTGCGAGGCTCAGAGCAACTTCAACCAAGTTTCATGATCATCATTAGCTTCCTCTAATCGGTGCGTGCACCACGGGAACTTCTTCCGGCGATATGCTACTCGCAATTTCGAGAGAAGGTTCGACAACCTCGTTGAGTTCTACTTTCCTTCCAGTCACTTCTTTCGAGAGAAAATCCTTCTCTAGAAAGGATCCATTCTTGGCAACGAAAATTTTGCCTTAGGATCTATGATAGAAGGTATACCCAATAGTTTCCTTCGGGTATCCTATGAAGACGCATTTTTCCTCTTTGGGTTCAAGCTTGTCCGGCTGTAACTTCTTTACATAGGCTTCGCATCCCCAAACTTTAAGGAACGACAATCTAGGTTTCTTCCCAAACCATAATTCATACGGTGTCATTTCAACGGATTTAGATGGTTCCCTATTTAAAGTGAATGCGGCTGTTTCTAATGCATAACCCCAAAATGATAGCGGTAAATCTGTAAGTGACATCATAGAACGAACCATATCTAAGAGAGTTCGATTACGACGTTCGGACACACCATTACGCTGTGGTGTTCCCAGCGGTGTCAATTGTGAAAGTATTTCGCATTTCTTCAAATGCTCGCCAAACTCGTAACTTAGATATTCACTCCCACGATCAGAACGTAGAAATTTAATCTTCTTGTTACGTTGATTCTCTACCTCACTTTGAAATTCCTTAAACTTCTCAAAAGTTTCAGACTTATGTTTCATGAAATAGATATACCCATATCTACTCAAATCATCCGTGAAGGTAAGAACATAATGATAACCACCGCGCGATGCTACACTCATTGGACCACATACATCGGTATGTATGATTTCCAATAAGTCCGTAGCTCGCTCCATCATACCAGAGAATGGAGTCTTAGTCATTTTACCCATCAGACATGCTTCGCATCTTTCAAGTGATTCAAAATCAAGTGATTCAAGAAGTCCATCGGAATGGAGTTTCTTCATACACTTCACTCCAATGTGACCAAGACGACAGTGCCACATATAGGTCGAGTTATCGCTCGAATTCAAACGTTTAGCCTCAATGTTATTAATATGTGTATTTCCACTATCGAGATTCAATAAAAATAGACCATCTATCAAAGGTGCATGTGCATAAAACATATTACTCATATAAATCGAACAACCATTATTCTCTGATTTAAACAAGTAACCGTCTCGCAATAAACAAGATCCCGATATAATGTTCATGCTTAACGCAGGCACCAAATAACAATTATTCAAGTATAAAACTAATCCCGATGGTAGATGAATAGGTAGCGTGCCGACCGCGATCACATCAACCTTTGATCCGTTTCCCACGCGCATCGTCACCTCGTTCTTCGCTAGCTTCCGTTTATTCAAAGACTGCTTTGAGTTACATATAGGAGCAACCGAACCAAGATCAAATACCCGTGCACTACTACGAGTAATAGTGAGATACACATCAATAACATGTATATCGATATACCTTTCTTCTTGATGTTGCCGCCTTCAAATCCGCCAAGTACTTTGGGCAATTCCGCCTGGTGACCTTCTCCCTTGCAAGAAAGCACTCAAGATCGTGCTTAGGTCCAGCCTTGGTCTTCTTCGGCGTGGTAACTTTCTTACCACCCTTCTTGAAGTGTCCCTTCCGCTTAGACTTGCCTTTCTTGAATTTGGTGGTCTTATTGACCAACAACACTTGGTGCTCTTTCTTGATCTCCACTTGCAGATTTCAACATGGCAAAGAGTTCGCAATGTCTTGTTCATGTTTTACATGTTGTAGTTCATCACAAAGTTCTTGTAACTTGGTGATAGTGATTGAGGACGGTAAATCCCCAAAGCATTAGGAATCACTATACCCAAGCTTTGAAGTTTGTTTGCGTGCCTGCACATCTTAAGCACATGCTCACCGACTTGAGCCCTCTTCCATCTTGCGTAAAGAACTTTTAGAAGCCTCATAGCTTTCAATTGTCGATGAGTCTCAAAGATCAATTTGAGATCCTCGACAATATCATATGGGTCTGAATTCTCAAACCTTTTCTCAAGCTTCGATTCTAAACCATACAAGATAGCACACCGAATCGGAGTCGAGTCTTCCGAGTGAGGTAAACATTCTTTACTTCATCGGCAGATCACCGCAGTGGGTCACCCAATGCATCCAAAGACATAGGTCAAATTACCAAATGTGAGGACAATACTCAAATTATGAACCAATCCATGAGTTGCTTCCATTGTTTTTCAACTTTTCTTTCTCTAGGAACGCATTAAAATTGATGGTAGGGGCTGCCATTGATCTACAACATATTTGCAATAGTTTAGACTAAGTTTATGACAAATTGAGTTCAAATTAATAAAATTAATCTAGGTGAACTCCCACTCAAAACAGTATCCCTTACATTGTTTTACTGATCACACGAACCAAATCCACCACATCAACACCGATCATCACGAGTGTCGATATAGTTTCAATGGCGAACAATCGTCATGTTCATCATATCTACTATATGATTCATGCTTTACCTTTCGGTGATTCGTGTTACGAGACCATGTCTGTACATGCTAGGCTCATCAATATCAAACCTTAGTTTCCGCATGAGAAAATATGGCTTGCTCACGTTGTATACACTTGCGGAATCTAACACACCCGATCATCACGTGGTGCTTCGAAACAACAAGCTTTAGTAACGGTGCTAACTAAGGGTGAACACTTTATGACTTGAAATTCATGTGCATGAGGGATCATCTTATAATGCTACCGTCATCTACTAAGCAATACAAGATGCATAAAGGATTAACATCACATGCAATTCATAATATGTGATATGATATGGCCTTTCTTCTTTGTGCTTCCGATCTCCATCTTCTAGCACGAACATGATCTCCATCATCACCGGCATTGCATCAAGGTCAATGACACTTCTCCATGGTTGTCGTCCACCGGCTTCAACTATTACAACTACTTTGAATAGACACGCGGGTCGTAACATAAATTAAAGACAACCATATGGCTCCTGCCGGTTGCCAACTTACAATAAGGAACATTGCATACATCAAATATAATCACAATCATGGCCATATCACATCACTGCACACCCCTGCAAAACAAAATTAGACGCCTCTACTTTCTTTGCATGTTTTACGTGGTTTGGGGATTTCAGTAAGTTTCGTTCTAACTTACGAACATGAACCACAACATTGATACTTGTATTGTTAATCACCCGTTGTAAATTGGATCTTAACTATGCTAGGAGAAACAGGCACCCGCAAAGCCACTTATGCAATACAAGTTGCATGTCAAGCGTGGAGCAAGTCTCATGAACGATGTCATGTGAGGTTAGACCGGGCCGCTTCATCCCAACATACCGCAAGATGCAAAGTACACAAGAAGCAATCGACAATAAAAGCATCAACGCCCACAATGACCATTGTGTTCTACTCGTGCAACAGATCTACATATAAACCTGGCTCTGATACCACTGTAGGGTTTTGTAGCATGGAAAACAAAAAATTTCTACCGCATACAAACAAACAAGCCAAGATCTATCTACTAGATTGTAGCAACGAGTCGATAGAATAACTCACCCTCGAAGATTCCAAAGTGTTTAACGAGAGCGGATTCTCGTGGGTGATGTAGTCGTACTCTTTCCGATCTCAAGATCACGTAGACGATCCTTCCGGCTATGCTCCCAAGCGCTCCCGCAATCGGTCACATCGCTCGGTACTGATGAAGACCTTCCTCTCCCTTGTTCCAAAGAAATGGAGGTTGTAGCACTCTCTCGCGATTCCAAAGACAACGGCGTGGTACCCAAGTAGAGGGAGATCAGGGCTTCGCCTAAGCCGAGCGAGTATGGTGGAGTATGAGAGAGTCCCTCGACGATCTAGGGTTTAGACACGCCGAGGAGGGCAAGACAGTGACTAGGGTTTAGCTAGGCGGCGGTTTGCCCTAGGGCATGGCGGCTATGGCGGCGGCTTGGGGCTAGGGTTTGGAGGAGAGGATCTTGTGTGTCTCTAGGAGGGAGCCCTGCCCCTCCTTATATAGATGGAGGGGCCGGCCGGCCAAGGGGAGGGAGGGGAGTCCCTCCCCAACTCGGCTTGGTAGTGCGTCGGCAGTGGGGAGGAGGGACTCCTCCCCAACTCGGTTTCCTCCTCCTTTTCCACTTCCCAAAAATAGCCGTTTGACTTTCAAACTAGGCGCTTGACTTTTCAAACAAGGATTTGAATTAATCCTCTATTTTGTTCAGCGATGACACTTAGTACATGATGCAATCATATCAACTTGATACAACACATTCATGTACCCTTCCCCTCCGAAGTGCCGGACATTCCGGAACCTTCTAGAACATTCCCGATGAAAACACCGGAATCATTCTCCAACTCCGAAACGGGACTTTCCTTATATGAATCTTATTCTCCGGACCATTCCGGATCTCCTCGTGATATCCTGAATCCCATTCGAGACTCCGAACAACATTCGGACTCTTTCTCATCATTCCATAACTACTCAAACAATGTCGAATCCTTAAGTGTGTCTCCCTACGGTTCGTGAATTATGCGGACATGATCGAGACACTTCTCCGATCAATAACCAATAGAGGAATCTGGAAATTCATATGGCTCCCACATATTTATACGATTACTTTGCGATCAAATGAACCACTTACATACGATATCAATTTCCCTTTGTCTCACGGTAGTTTACTTATCCGAGGTTATGATCGTCGGTATCTCTGCATACCTAGTTCAACCTCGTTACCGATAAGTACTCTTTTCTCGTTCCCGTGACATGTGATCCCTTGTGAGCCAGTCACATGCTTGCAAGCTAATTGGATGACATTTCACCGAGAGGGCCCAGAGTATATCTATCCGTCATATGGATGGACAAATCCCACTCTTGATCCATGTGTTTCAACCAATACTTTCCAAACACTCAATGCCACCTTTATAGCCACCTAGTTACGGTGTGGTGTTTGATGTCATCAAAGCATCCATCCGGTAAAGGTGATATGCATGATCTCATGGTCGAAGGAATTAGATTACTATGTATCAGAAAGCATATAGCAATTGAACTATTAAAATGACTTGATCTTTATGCTACGCTTATCTATAGGAATATGTCCACCATATCATTCTCCTAACGATATGATCTTGTTGTTAATAACATCTCAATGTTCATGATATGGAAACCACAATCATCTATTAACCAACAAGCTAGTATTATATAGAGGCTTTACTAGGGACTTCAAATTAAGTTTACAGATCACACAAGTATTAATGTTTCCTTGTTAATACTATTATAGCATGAATGTAAACATTTATCATAAACACAAAGATATAATAATAACTAGATTTATTATTGCCTCTAGGGCATATCTCCAACACTAGTAGAGTCTCCGCAACTACCATAGCCGACGGCTGCGCCTAAGGTCCTTCGTCGAAGGAGACCTCGTCTTGCGACTCAAGCAAGAGCGACCGAAGAAATTTGAGTCACCATGGGAAGGACCCTACATCGTCACCGAAGTCATCCCAGGTGGCGCCTATCGCCTCAAGCACGTGGAGTCTGGAGTCGCATACTCCAACCCATGGAACGTCGCACAGCTACGACGATTCTACCCTAGCTACCTACCCCTTTACTTTCAATAAGGCTATTCAGCCAAGGCTACTCAGCCGAACAATGTACCTCCTCCATTACGATATAAATAAAGCTAAGTGTCTCGCTCCAAATATTTTGTTTTCTATTCGCACTTTTACTCCATGCTACAAACGCACTCGAGGGCTCCCCCCACCTCACGATTTCATCGACTGAGGATAACACGTGTACACCTGAGTAGCTGACCACGTCAGGCTAACGAAAAGGACACGTATGCGAACAAAGCACTACGTGTTCAAACAAAAACCAAACCTTTATAACAAAGGGAAAAACACGCCCAGACAAATATATACAAATTTTACATCTATCTCTTTTACAAGTACTGCCTACTCTGAAGAATAACCTGAGCACGCTGCTCAAATAAATCTACGATCTCTTCGACATACTGCCTTACAGCAGCATAATGCGGACGCATATCCCACACACCACCATCCGGCCGAAGTGGCGGCCTAGCCGCCACAGCGGACAGATCCACATCAGGATGATGCAGCCTAACAAGGGAAAACACAGCCTTCACCCCGCGACGAGCTGCTGCCTCACCAATTCCTTGACATGATGCACGTTCCGAAACTTCGAGAAGACCGGAGAGGGTCAAGGCAAGATCCAAATGGAAACATCACATGCGTAACCGAAAGTGAAGTCCGTGACTGACAAGCACCCGCGATACTTGGTGAACGCGATATTGCACCATCGCAAGGACCATAGCACAGTCACGATCCATCCAGAAGAACCCGTCGGCTTCCATGTCCTTGTTGAGTCAAGCAATTGACCCGAACAACAACATGCTCCTTCTCCTCCCTTGGAGAAAGGTTAGCACTTGCAATACTTGCATAAAAGTAAGATGCAATGCCAGCAGGCGCATCCGAAGAAATGGGCAACAGCTCGAAAAACTTACACTAAAGCTGCTCGGATAATCGACCCAATTCCGCCATCAAGTACTCCTCTCTGGCAGCACCTCGGTCTGCCTTAGACTTCCAAACGTCGGCATGTCCACGCACCACAAGCAACTCCTTCTCGAAACTACGAACACGGTCTCGAAGAAACGCAAGCTGCGACGAATCATCCAAGGATGGCCGCAGTCGCGCTGCAGGCGAAGTGTCAACGGGATCAGCACCCGAAGGACCCTAGATCAACAGAAAGGCAAAGACATGAACACGCAGACGAAGGAGCACATAATTCAACAAATTCATTAAGTGCCTCAAAATCCACTACGTGGCACAAAGATTTGTTCATCAAAATAATTACAACAAAAGAGACTACAACTATCCTACAGCTACAGCGCCTAAGACGCGGCACCCTGAGTAGCCTCGGAGCCGGATTGCCTCGCCTTGGCTTCCCTGTCAGTGCCAGACTCGCCGCCAGATCAATCAGCTTCGGCCCATAACGCTAACAGCGAGCAGAATAGGTAGCGAAGGCTACCTCGGATCCATCAGCAATCGTCGGCATCCGGGAAGTGACCTGGGGAAGGTCCAGCTCTGCCCCAGCCGCCAAGGCCATTGCCATCCCGACGGATGCACCGATGCCCTTCTGCTTGCGCTTGTACGTCGTAGGTGATTCGGCTGACAGCGCCTTCGCCAGAGCATCAACATCATCAAGGGTCGCGCCCTTGGGGACAAGCTCCTTGTAGAAGCGCCCAAAGACTTCCTTGGCCTTGTCAGGCGAGTTAACGACGGTGCCGCAACGATCTTCAACCGCCGCAGCAACATCATCCAGAGCACTCCCGTGCTCCAGAGCACCGCCATCAAACTCGATGCCTGCGACATCTAAAACAACAGGGAAGAAGAATGAACGACAACACCGCAAAAGAAAGACAAGGAAATTAAAAGAGGACGGCGAAGATACTCACCCGAAACAGCCTTGGCAGCCGCCATAAGCTTGCCGGCCACCTCTCTCTTGCGTGAAGTCGTGGCAAGATGCTCCTCGCGGTCCGTGGCCTCCTGCTGCAGGCGCTCCTTAGCCTCGGCCGCAGTGTCCAGCTCCAGCTCGAGGCGCTCCTTCACACCAACGGCGACCTCGGCCTTCTTCTCCGCTTGACCGAGGCTCTTTTTGAGAGCATCAATCTAACGAAGGGAGGTGTTGTGCTCCTCTGCATTCAAATAATACAAACGTCGGATAACAGGACAAGAATACAAGAAGAAGCAAACATCAAGGCATAAAAGTACCTTGAAGCTGTTTGAGGCTGACCTCCAGCCAGTGTCAGCCGCATCGTTTGGCATCCTGCACAAAAGGCTGCAGGAAAAAGACCTACTAGTCAAGAGAAGGACTCGGGGGCTACACCCAAAAGAAAGAGCAGAAGAAAAATACACACACGAAAACGCTCGGGGCTCCCCCCGAGACCCGAAGGAAGAACAAACAACAAAACCCCTTTACAGATACTCGAGGGCTTCCCCCGTGGCAGGAAGCAGAACTACTCACATGATCCGATGGCGACTCCGAAGGTCCGCTTGCAGCCTTCTGAGGCACAACCACCTGAAACTTCCTGCGGAGAAGGGTCTGGAGCAGCGCCTTTAGAGGTAGCCACCGTCTGAGGAGGAGGAAACGCGATTTTCGACTCCCCCATCATCTCCCGAGCACCATCACTAGAGGATTCGTTGGAGGAGTGGATGCACAAGGACAAATTAGCACAAGTACAAAGTAAACAGGCAAGGAAAAGCAGTGCAGGACTAAAGAAATTTACGAGTCAAGCTCGCTCAGGTTGAAGACAGGAGGGGTCCTCCGGACTTTCTTCTCCTCTTTCTTCTCTTCCTTCTTTTCTTCCTTCTTCCGCTTCGCCGGCGGGTGCGGTGCCACAACCCGCACGGGAACGGCATGAATCGGAGAGGAAGAGCCTCCATGACCATCACTGTGACGTTCAAGACACAGCGGATTCCTAGGAGTCGGAGGAGTCGAGGCATCCGAAGACTCGCTGGAGCTCCGTGTCCGCTTGCGAGTGCGGTCCTTGCTCGACTCGTTGGCCTCTTCAGCCGGAGATCGCGCTGATGGCAGCTCGGACATGGAATCCACCACCTCATTATCTAGAGCATCCGAAAATACTTCGGCTAATGGAGGCGACATGCCCTGTTGGAGATATGCCCAAGAGGCAATAATAAAGTGGTTATTATCATATCTTCATACTTATGATAAATGTTTACATACCATGCTATAATTGTATTAACCGGAAACATTAATACTTGTGTGATTTGTAAACGTAAAAGAGTCCCTAGTAAAGCCTCTTGTTAAACTAGCTTGTTGGTTAATATATGATCATGTTTCCTAATCATGAACATAGAGATGTTATTAAACAACAGGGTCATATCATTAGGAGAATGATGTGATGGACATACTCCTATAGTTAAGCGTAGCATAAAGATCAAGTCATTTAAATAGTTCATTTGCTATAAGCTTTCTGATACATAGTAATCTAATTCCTTCGACCATGAGATCATGCTTATCACCATCACCGGAAGGATGCTTTGATGACATCAAACACCACACCGTAACTGGGTGGCTATAAAGGTGGCATTGAGTGTTTGGAAAGTATGGGTTGAAACACATGGATCAAGAGTGGGATTTGTCCATCCATATGACGGATAGATATACTCTAGGCCCTCTCGGTGGAATGTCATCCAATTAGCTTGCAAGCATGTGACTGGCTCACAAGGGATCACATATCACGGGAACGAGAAAAGAGTACTTATCAGTAACGAGGTTGAACTAGGTATGCAGAGATACCGACGATCGAAACCTCGGATAAGTAAACTATCGTGAGACAAAGGGAAATTGGTATCGTATGTAAGTGGTTCATTCAATCGCAAAGTAATCGTAGAAATATGTGGGAGCCATATGAATTTCCAGATTCCTCTATTGGTTATTGATCGGAGAAGTGTCTCGGTCATGTCCGCATAATTCACGAACCGTAGGGAGACACACTTAAGGATTCGATGTTGTTGAGTAGTTATGGAATGATTAGTAAGAGACCGAATGTTGTTCGGAGTCTCGGATGGGATCCGGGATATCACTAGGAGATCCGGAATGGTCCGGAGAATAAGATTCATATAAGGAAAGTCCTATTTAGGAGTTCGGGAAAGTTTCCGATGATTTCATCGGAGAGGTTCTAGAAGGGTCTAGAAGGTTCACCGGTCCAAAAGGAGAATGGTCCATGAATGTGTCATGGGTAAGTGGAATGATTGGATCATGTCCAAGGTTACTTGGTGTTGGCATATGCAAGAGAGAAATAAAACTCTAAATTGAAAGTCAAACGAGAAGTTTGAAAAGTCAAACTGGAACAATGGTTTCCTAGTGGGAGAAGAAATAAGTCCTTCTCTCAATCCAACTTGGGTTTGGGTTTGGATTCAAACCCACCCCTCCCAAGGCTGCCCCTCCCTCTCATAAATAGAGGGGGAGGGCTGCCCCAAACAACACAAGTTCCAAGCCCTCTCCACGAGCCGCCTTGGCCGCTGTCATTGCCGCCGTCGCCGCCACCGCCTGCCGCCGCTGTGCCCGCCGACACCTCCTCCTCCTCCCGGATCTCTAAACCCTAGTTTTTGGGAAACCCTAATCAAACATACTCGCTTCGGCTTAAGGCGAAGCCCTGCGAGATCTCCCCTCTACTTCCGGTACCACGCCGTCGTGTTGCCAGAATCGCGAGGAGAGTGCTACAACCTCCGCTACCTGCTGGAACAAGGGAGAGGAAGGTCTTCATCGAATCAACGTGTGACCGATCATGAAGCCGCTTTAACGCATCGCCGAAAGGATCGTCTATGCGATCTTGAGATCGGCAAGTGTACGACTACATCACCCACGAGAATCTGCTCTCGTTAACCGCTTTGGAATCTTCGAGGGTGAGTTCCTCTATCGACTCGTTGCTACAATCTAGTAGATAGATCTTGGCTTGTTTGTGTGCATGCGGTAGAATTTTTTTGTTTTCCATGCTACGAACCCCTACATGCCCGACACTTGAAGCCCTACACACGAGAATATAATTTGTTAGCAAACAAGTGCAAATACAATGCAGTCGGAAATAGCGCTACGCGCACGGATCTACACCTATGGAACAGGAAGTGAAGCAGAAAACGGAGAAGTCAGCGACTTCCCTGGGATATCCTCTCCAGCCTTGAACTTCAGCAGCGAACGAAGGGCCCTGTTGAGATCTCCCTGGGAGAATTTCTCAGCCGAAACCCTAGTCGGATCACGGCGGCCAGCATAAAGGAACATCGGGTGCGCCCTAGCCTGGAGTGCCTACACCCGACGCTCAAGAAAAGTGCGGATGATATCCAGACCGTTCACTTCCTTCTCCGGAATCAACTAGAGATCCTCCACTCGACGATGGAGAGCCTCTATCTCCGCTACCTCGCCATCCAAGATCTGGTTTTTCCAGGACCTCTTCGACTCGATCTTTTGGGAGGGGTCGAAAGGAGCAAGACCAAAATCCTGCCTAGCCACTGTGGAGTCGCGGATATAAAACCATCGCCTCCGCCAGTACCGGACAGATTCAGACATGGAAAAAGAAAAGAAAAGTAGATTGGGTTTGAGGGAGATGATGCAACCCCCAATGGATAAACACTATCCGAACCAGATTGCCTCTTCACGGAATAGAGTTTCCGGAAGAGGCCAAAGTGCGGCTCGATTCAGCCATATGGTTCTCTTTAAATTCTGTTAAGACCCGCGTGTCTATTTAAAGTAGTTGTAATAGTTGATGCTAGTGGACGACAACCATGAAGCGGCGCCATTGACCTTGACGCCACACCGGTGATGATGGATATCATGTTCGTGCTTGAAGATGGAGATCGGAAGCACAAGAAGAAAGGCCATATCATATCACATATTATGAATTGCATGTGATGTTAATCCTTTTATGCATCTTGTATTGCTTAGTTCACGACGGTAGCATTATAAGATGATCCCTCAAGCACACAATTTCAAGTTTTAAAGTGTTCTTCCTTAGTAAGCACCGTTAATAAAGCTCGTTGTTTCGAAGCACCACGTGATGATCGGGAGTGTCAGATTCTGCGAGTGTATACAACATGAGCAAGCCAGATTTGGTCGTGCGGAAGCTAAGGTTGATATTGACGAGCCTAGCATGTACAGACATGGTCTCGGAACACGGATCACCGAAAGGTAAAGCATGAGTCATATAGTATATATGATGAACATGTTGATTGTTCGCCATTGAAACTACATCAACTCTCGTGATGATCGGTTTTGATGTGGTGGATTTGGTTCGTGTTATCACTAAAACAATGTGAGGGATATTGTTTTGAGTGGGAGTTCAACGGCAATGTAATTAAAAGTTGAACACTATTTATCATAAATTAAATCAAGTGAATTTGCATAATTGTTGTAGTCATTGGCATCCGTTTACCACCTTGCGCTTAGTTATAATTGAGATGATAGAACTATAGAATTCTGGTTAGTTACTTTACGAACTCGTATCGTATTGTTTTGAAGTGTTAATTTAAAGTTTAAAAGTCCTATTGCAAACTTTCAGTAAGTTCCGGTTACTCCATGAAGATTAATAATTGGTATTAAATAAAGAGTGACAATTCCAAGTGTTAGTGTATGAGTATCATGTTTGTCTCCATGATTCTTGATATTCAAAGGATTGTCTTAATATCAAGGTTATCTAAGATCTGAAAGAGTTGTTTCAGAAACCATGATGTGTGGAAGATATTATGATATCTGAAACGAAGTTTTGGTTGCAACATGATAGAGTATAATATGGCAAAAGTCATGTTCTCATATTTGATGAGAATTTGCAAAAGGTTGGAGACACTAGTTGTCCTAATCCTCCAAAAGGTTTTGGAGAGCAACATTATACTCGCGATTAACCATTATAAGCTAAAAGTAGCTTGATCATGGATAAATCCATGATAAGGGTGAATATTTGATGTAGGTAAAATGTTTACTACACCAAGAGATTACTAAAGAAAGAAATTTGAAAGAACACCAAACATTTGATGATGGTGATCTACTTCAAAGTGCAAGTCCAAAGACATTGCTATTTAACTATACATGCTTTGGACTATGTGTCATGTATGTGGCTCCACTATTTATATTGATAGATTCTTTCAAACAGAAAAGGAAATACTGAAAGAGAATCTCATAAATATATGACAGAAAAGAAAATACTAGAATTGTTTAGCTTAAGTATATAGATGATATACATATTATGGCTATATTCTTTGCTTATTAAACAATGTGGTTCTTAAGTAATTGATACTGAATTTGTTGGTGTGAATCGTCATACGAAACAACACAATTCATGAACTACAATGGCCTAAGTAACTAGCAAAAGAATAAGTGATGATGTTCATCGAGAACAAATAAAGGGTTTTGTGCTGCTTGTTAAACATCAAAGCTTGCCTTCAAGATTTGTTTTATCAGGTATTGTGAGAACAAAAGGGTTGTTCAAATAATTGCCGAAATCCATAAAAGATGGATGATTCACAAATCTCGTTGAAAAAATCACATCCGTAAAACTAGTGCTAAAAATGTCGAAAGACAAATTGATTGAAAGATCACTTAGGAAGTGACATCGCCGTTTGAATTATATTGTAAAGAAAACATGAAGAAACTCCATGTGGATGGGACTTTGGAGTCTTTTGATTTTTGATCAAATGACGCTTGTGAAATTTTCCTAGAGATAATTAAGACTTCGTTCATAGGCCAAAAAGGGAACGAATGACTAGCTTATTAGAACTTGTACATATTGTTGTACGAAGTCCATTATATGTAGTCAAGAGCGATGGATTTCAACTTCATATGCTTTCTCCGAAAATTTGAGTGAATATATGAATATTTACTTAATAAGGATGAAGTATGAAACATTTGAAAAGTTCAAAGACTTTCAAGATGAAGTGCAAAATCATTGTAACAAGAATATAAATAGTTTATGATAAGATCATAAAGGAAGATATTTGAGTTACAATATTAGCATGATTCCTAAGATTTAAGGAATCGTTCCGTGGTTTTGCATTTCCTAAAACACCATAAGAGTATGGAGCGTTCGAGATATGTAATTAAACCTTGTTTAACATGGTAAGATCAAAGGTGTAATTCATAAAACTGCCATTATATTTTAAAGATTAAAAGCTTGAGAGACTACCGTTTTTCCACTAAAAAGAGCTTCATCATAATCCGTTGAAATGACACCATATAAAGTTATGGTTTGGGATAAAACCCAAGTAGTCCTTTCTTAAACATTGGTATGCTATGCATAAGAAAGATGTTTGCAACCGAAGTCGGATGAACCTGTCTTTGTATGTTATTTTGAATAACTGTTCCTCCACAACATCGAAGACAAAAGTGTTTGTCGCTTAGAACGTCAAGTTTCTTTGAGAAGGAATTTTCCATGAAAAGTTAAGTGGGAGGACAATAGAACTTTGATGAGGTTAAAAGAACCTTAGATATATGTGCAAGGTTGTGCAGCGCCGAAAAGTGTTCCGGAGGCAGCAACAATGCTCATGGCTCATGTGCCTCAAAGGTTGCGGTCACAGAGGTCTAAGTTCCTATTGAAACAAGTAGGTCGGGTAAACAATCAAATACCAAGATTTGAGTTAAATCATTATTTGACAATAATGATCCGGCTACATGCAAAGAAGCGATGATGAGCCCTGAATCCGTCAAATGTCTTGAAGCCATAAAATCCGTGATAGTTCCATACACGAGAAATCAAGTTTTGAACTTGAAGGACCCTCAAGAAAGGTGTAAGACCTTACAGTTGTGTTTGGATCTGTAAAATAGACATGGATGTTTCACATCTATGAAATAGTCGACATGTTGGGAAAGAGTTCACAACAATGTTCAAAGGTTGACTATGACAAGATTTGATCTTTCATAGCGATATTTAGTCTAGACGGATTAATGTAGCAGCCACTACATATAATTTTGTTATGTGGTAGTTGAATAAATAAAACAAGTTCTTCTAATAGAATTGTTACCTAGGACATGTGCATAACACGGTCCAAAGGGTTTTGTTAATTCAAAGGATGCTAAAAGCATATGCAAACTTCAATGGTTGAAGTGAGCATCGCGGAGTTGGAATCTTCACTATGATGAAACTATTAAAAGAGTTTAATTTCATCAGAGAAAATGAAGATGCTTGCATTTGCAAGAAATTAAGTGGGAGCGCTAAGACATGTTTCTGATACATTATGTGGAAGACATATTGTTGATTAGAAATGATGTATCTTTTATTAACACATATTAAGAATTTCATCCCGATGAAAGACTTAGGCAAAACCCAAATATTTGGCATCAATAGACGCTAATATGGTTGTGCCGAAAGTACATAGATGATGTATTGAATGAGTTCAATATAGAAACTGCAAGAAAGGTTCTTGTCGCACAGAAAGGATTGAATGAGTTCAATATTGATGATATATTCAAGTGTATTAACACTTGGTAAGTTAAACAAAGATTCAAGTATAGATTGATACTTGATCACAAAGAGTATTTATATCAATCATACTGTGATATGTACAAATCCAGATATGTCCTATGCTCTAAATGTTATGAGCATATACCAGGATAATTCATAAGATGATCATTGGACGATAGTAAGGATATTCTTATGATCTTTTGGAAGAACTAAGAGTATATTATTTTGTAGAAGTGGCAAATAGATTGTTAGTTCATTGTAAAAGTATTACATTGATACTAGTTTTGTCACAAAGTACAAATTAAGTTTATCTCAATCTAAACTAAGGGTGGCACAATATAATGGAAAGTAAGTTCCATAATGGATTTGGATGAGTTCCAAAGTTAAGACATTGTGATAGATACTACAACAAAAGGCTAAGTATATGACTGCTATAACAACAGCTAAAGAGGGCATTTGTGTCAAGTAGTTTGTTATCAAACTAGGTGTAGTTTTTTTTGAGCTGAACTAGGTGTAGTTCACAGCGGGATAATACTATGAAGATATATTGTACGACAATATTATCAACATGTTTTAACCCCAAAGAACTAAAAGTCTCACCAAAGGACCAAAATTATACAAAGCCATCTCATTAGAGAACGAGTGATGCGTAGAGACGCAAAGACATGCAATTACACACGGACCTGGAAGTGTCAAATCCGGAGATCAGTTGACCACTAGCAATCGTGTACATACGACACCAGAAAGCCATACGTGTTGAATACACAAAGATTTGAAACTAGATTATTGACTCTAGTGCAAGTGGGAGACTGTTAGAGATATGCCCAAGAGGCAATAATAAAGTGGTTATTATCATATCTTCATACTTATGATAAATGTTTACATACCATGCTATAATTGTATTAACCGGAAACATTAATACTTGTGTGATTTGTAAACGTAAAAGAGTCCCTAGTAAAGCCTCTTGTTAAACTAGCTTGTTGGTTAATATATGATCATGTTTCCTGATCATGAACATAGAGATGTTATTAAACAACAAGGTCATATCATTAGGAGAATGATGTGATGGACATACTCCTATAGTTAAGCGTAGCATAAAGATCAAGTCATTTAAATAGTTCATTTGCTATAAGCTTTCTGATACATAGTAACCTAATTCCTTCGACCATGAGATCATGCTTATCACCATCACCGGAAGGATGCTTTGATGACATCAAACACCACACCGTAACTGGGTGGCTATAAAGGTGGCATTGAGTGTTCGGAAAGTATGGGTTGAAACACATGGATCAAGAGTGGGATTTGTCCATCCATATGACGGATAGATATACTCTGGGCCCTCTCGGTGGAATGTCACCTAATTAGCTTGCAAGCATGTGACTGTCTCACAAGGGATCACATATCACGGGAACGAGAAAAGAGTACTCATCAGTAACGAGGTTGAACTAGGTATGCAGAGATACCGACGATCGAAACCTCGGATAAGTAAACTATCGTGAGACAAAGGGAAATTGGTATCATATGTAAGTGCTTCATTCGATCGCAAAGTAATCGTAGAAATATGTGGGAGCCATATGAATTTCCAAATTCCTCTATAGGTTATTGATCAGAGAAGTGTCTCCGTCATGTCCGCATAATTCACGAACCGTAGGGAGACACACTTAAGGATTCGATGTTGTTGAGTAGTTATGGAATGATTAGTAAGAGACCGAATGTTGTTCGGAGTCTCGGATGGGATCCGGGATATCACGAGGAGATCCGGAATGGTCCGGAGAATAAGATTGATATAAGGAAAGTCCTATTTCGGAGTTCGGGAAAGTTTCCGATGATTTCATCGGAGAGGTTCTAGAAGGTTCACCGGTCCGAAAGGAGAATGGTCCATGAATGTGTCATGGGTAAGTGGAATGATTGGATCATGTCCAAGGTCACTTGGTGTTGGCATATGCAAGAGAGAAATAAAACTCTAAATTGAAAGTCAAACGGGAAGTTTGAAATGTCAAACTGGAACAATGGTTTCCTAGTGGGAGAAGAAACAAGTCCTTCTCTCAATCCAACTTGGATTTGGGTTTGGATTCAAACCCACCCCTCCCAAGGCTGCCCCTCCCTCTCATAAATAGAGGGGGAGGGCTGCCCCAAACAACACAAGTTCCAAGCCCTCTCCACGAGCCTCATGGCCACTGTGCCATGCCGCTCACCGTCCGCCATCGCCACTTGCCGCCACGGCCATGCCGCCGACACCTCCTCCTCCCGGATCCCTAAACCCTAGTTTTTCGGGAAACCCTAATCCAACATACTCACTTTGGCTTAAGGCGAAACCCTGGGAGATCTCCCCTCTACTTCCGGTACCACGCCGTCGTGCTGCCGGAATCGCGAGGAGAGTGCTACAACCTCCGCTGCCTGCTGGAACAAGGGAGAGGAAGGTCTTCATCAAGTACCGAACGTGTGACCGATCATGAAGCGTTCTTTAACGCATCGCCGGAAGGATCGTCTACGCAATCTTGAGATCGGCAAGTGTACGACTACATCACCCACGAGAATCTGCTCTCGTTAACCGCTTTGGAATCTTCGAGGGTGAGTTCCTCTATCGACTCGTTGCTACAATCTAGTAGATAGATCTTGGCTTGTTTGTGTGCATGTGGTAGAATTTTTTTGTTTTCCATGCTACGAACCCCTACATGCCCGACACTTGAAGCCCTACACACGAGAATATAATTTGTTAGCAAACAAGTGCAAATACAATGCAGTCGGAAATAGCACTATGCGCACGGATCTACACCTGTGGAACAGGAAGCGAAGCAGAAAACGAAGAAGTCAGCGACTTCCCTGGGATATCCTCTCCAGCCTTGAACTTCAGCAGTGAACGAAGGGCCCTGTCGAGATCTCCCTGGGAGAATTTCTCAGCCGAAACCCTAGTCGGATCACGGCGGCCAGCATAAAGGAACATCGGGTGCGCCCTAGCCTGGAGTGCCTACACCCGACGCTCAAGAAAAGTGCGGATGATATCCACACCGTTCACTTCCTTCTCCGGAATCAACTAGAGATCCTCCACTCGACGATGGAGAGCCTCTTATCTCCGCTACCTCGCCATCCAAGATCTGGTTTTTCCAGGACCTCTTCGGCTCGATCTTTTGGGAGGGGTCGAAAGGAGCAAGACCAAAATCCTGCCCAGCCACTGTGGAGTCGCGGATATAAAACCATCGCCTCCGCCAGTACCGGACAGATTCAGACATGGAAAAAGAAAAGAAAAGCAGATTGGGTTTGAGGGAGATGATGCAACCCCCAATGGATAAACACCATCCGAACCAGATTGCCTCTTCACGGAATAGAGTTTCCGGAAGAGGCCAAAGTGCGGCTCGATTCAGCCATATGGTTGTCTTTAAATTCTCAAAGAGCAAGGGAGCAGTGGAACAAGAATGGCTGCGGTGAAATCAGACTAATGTTTTCCCCCAATGATTATAAAGACGAAGATGATGCACGACAACCGTCCATCGAGAAGACCTAACGCCAACGGCAGGATCCGCCATACCGCGTGTCGACGCGCAACGAACCGTCGCTAACACGCCGTCCACTACGCGCGGAAATCGAGGCGACGCCGTAATTATCTCCACGCCACGCGTGACCGGTCAATTCAAGGTCAGAAAGTGGGACCCATGTTCGTCCAGTCAAGTCATGTCTGGCGGAACAGACGCTTGAGGTCATTGATCGTCAGCACTGACGTCATCAAAAGCTATACTAGCAACAGTCATAATTTCTTCGGCTTTAAAGCTAAGAGTACTCACTCGAATCTATGATTCGACTAATTACTCAGGGGATACTCCTATCAGGAGCGCTGGCCGCGCACCCGAAAATTGAACAACACGATACAACACTGAACTGTTTCTTCGAGTCCCACGTTGAGTCTATGACTCCACTACGGAGTCGGGGTCTAATCCCATAGGGAGGATGGATTTAAGCATCCGAAATTTTTTGTGTCCTACGGACCTGACACTGAATAACGGCTGAATTAAAGTCTCTGCTCGAGTCTATAAATCGAACAGACACTCGGGGGCTACTCCCATAGGGAGCGCTGGTCGCGCACCCTATAAAATTTCGACTGCGATCCTTCGAATCAGTACGCAAAAACTTTTCGGCAACTCTGCCCCAATTAAACGCTAAGTGAGTAGCATTCTCCTTGGCTACCCTAAACACCTCCGCGGTGATAAAATTAGGATGCTGTGTCTGCGACGCAAAGACAAGACCTACAGATATCATCTGATGGCCTGGTAACGCACATGACTGCGCTCTGCTAGTATAAACCCGTGCCAACAGGCGCGGTGAAAAATCCCGACAGACGCGTTGGGTACATCAATTAAATTCACTGAAATTCCACTCATGTAAGTCCTCCGCTGTAGCATCCCAGTTGTCTAACACCTGTAATGCTACTTGATCTAGTAATAAAAGGGCCACTTCCTACAAATAATTGTTGCATCATCATCATGTCATGTTCATGTCATCATGCCACCTTGCATTTGAGCATCATACAAAAACCCTTTTGTTTTGGTTCTTATCTCATATGCATTAATATTTGTATTTGTCTCTTGATATTGTATTTGGTTCTTGATATATTGTTAAGTGCCCAAGTTGAGTTGGGGGCATATCTCTTATTGACTCCACCACCTTGTCTTCACCACCTTATAATTCCACCATCCAATTAATATGAGCTGGCATTTAATTGAGTTTACCTAGCTCATGTGGGTTGGGTGGATCCAATGCTTGTCCCTTTTGCTTGGCCTTATTCCACCTTTTGGAAATGCATGGAATAGTGCCATATGATTTCATGTTGTTTTCACAATATGAATACATGGCATTTATTATTTGCATGGGCCATGCAAAACCACCACATCTAGGTCATCTGGATTTTATTTGAAGTTCTTGGAGTGGGTCATACTCTCTCCCTCTCCTTCCTTGCTTGATCTAGTTGGAGCATGCAAGCATCTAAAAAACCTAGCTCTCACCTTTTCCTCTCCACTCTAGCAACCCTAAACCATACCTCCCTCTATCTCTCTCCCTCTCTCTTGCCCTCTAGTTAAACCCTACACTAATCACCATTCCCCATCCATGCATGCACATGTGATCATGTGGGCATGTACAAGACCTAAACCCCTCCCCCTCTCTCTAGCCCCTACCACCCCTTGTGTAAACATGGGCACCTTCCCTTCCATCTCATCTTACCTCTTCCTTAAACCCTAAAATGAACCCCCCCTAATCCAAACCCTAAACCTACCCCTCTAGTTAATCACACCCCATCTCACCCCCCTCTCTCTCGGCCTTCCTCTCCCTCCTAGCTGGTTCCACCGTACCCCCTAGCTACCTCTCACCCTTGCCAAGTCCAACCCTAGACCCGAGCCTACCCCTCTCTTTTCTCTCTCTTTCTCTCCCTGCCTGTGGCCCCCAACCGAGCCTGCCCTGGCCCCCAACCGAGCCTGCCCTGGCCCCCTTTGCAGCCCTGCCTCAGCCCTGCCGCGCCACCTCCCTGGCCCATGCCGAGCATGTGAAGGAGGGGTGCAAAAAGGTGGCCGAAGCCACCTTCCCCTCCCCCACGCAAGCCTCACCTTCCCCCTCCCGTTCTTATCTATCCCTCCATCTCCCACCTCGCCCTCTGCCTCTTCCAGATCCCCCTGAGGTCCTGCCTCACCTTCCTTCTCCCTCCCCACCACCAGCTACCCCGACACCGACGGCTCCCTCTCGTCGACGTCGATCCAGGCGGCGGGCGCGACGCTGAGGTTGTCGGTGAAGCCCGTGTGGAGCCGCTGCTTCACCCTGTACACGGAGCCACGGAGGAGGAGAGCGTCAGGCCAAGGAGCACCAGCGCCGCCGACGAAACCCTGGCTCCCCAGTGCGTCAGCCTCCTCGCAGATCGGCAGCCCCTCCGGCCAAACCTTCGCCTCTGACGGGATCCTGGTGAGCTCCTCGATCCCCTGGACATGCTCCCTTGCCCTCTCTTGCCCCGTAGTGTCGACGCCGTCATGAACGCTCTGCACGCCAAGCAGCGTCGCGCCGACAACAAGACCCGCAGCAGCTCTTTTCCGCCTCTCATCGCCGCCCGCCTGCAGCCTCCCTCGCTAGCACCCGAACAGATGTTGTAGGCCATGAACCACTCTTTGTTTTTTCGTTTTAGGGTCGTGGCGTTTAGGCGACGCGTCGCCATCGTCGACGAAACCCGGCGATCCACGCCATGACACTGCGTCCAGCAGCCGTTGCATGTTTTGCGTTTAGGTCCCTGTAGATTCTCCCGCCTAAACCCGCAGCCCCCACGACCCCACCTGCCAGCGCCTGCGAGCACTTTGCAAAAAGGGTCCTCATCTTCCTTTGTTTTCCGACCGCAGTCCCTGGATCGCCCACGTGTCGCCACCGGGCGGCTGCGCGCGCGTGTGGCCCCGTTAGATCCCTGGGCCCGCTCGTCAGTGACGCGGGCTAGGCAGAGTCCGGTGAGAAAAGGTTTCGGCGCGCGCGTGTCTGCCCAGTCAGCAATGCGGCCCACCTGTCATCCCCTGGGGTAGGATCTGCTGAGTACCAAAAGTCCAGGAGTTTGCTGTTTCAAATTTTCAAACCTTTTCAAATTCATTCAATTCAGTTCAAATTCAAATCTGTTTAAATTTAAGTGAATTCATAACTTATTCCTGGTTTGGAATTTGAATTCAAACCTTATATGAAAAATGTTTTGTTTTTGAATGTTAATTCAAATCTTTATTCAAATATTTTCAAAACTAATTTAAAATAGTCAAACCTTTGACTTTGACCTAATATGACTGATTTTGACTTAAAAATAAAATTAAATTCATAATTCCAAATAATACAAATAATATATGTTTTTGAATCAGAAAAATGTGAGGATTTCAAATATGCTATTCAAATTACCTTTTGCACATTTAAAATTCCAAGTTGAGTAAATTACAACAAATGCCACTAGAACTTAATAAATTAATAACTTTTGATTTATAACTCCGAATTTAACAAATGATATGTCTAAAATGATCAGCTCGACGAGACCTTTCTGTTTATGCTATCCATGACTTTAATTGCAGCATGCATCATATAAATATAAAGTATACAGAAACTATTATGACAATAAAATGTGACCAAAACTCAAATAAAATGATTTATTCTTGTATTCCACACCTCACCCATGCCATGTTACTTATTGCCATGCAAATTGTGCATCATTCATCATGGCATGATTGTTTGCTTGTCGCATTTTATTCATATGCTTGCGCTCTTTATTTATGTTGGCCCTTGTTTGTTTGGTTCTTCTTGAATGAACCTTTGAGCAGGGGATATATCAAGAGAACCAGGAGCACTACCCAGATCCGTCTCTCGCTTCAACTGAGTTGCCAGGCAAGCACTACCACATGCTTGCATACATATAGTACCTACTGCCTCTATCTTATTCTTGCACCATTGAGTCGCGATTGCATTAAATTGAATCCCAAGTATTGCATAGCCTTTACTTTTAAACCCCACCAAGCTTGTTCCTCCATCCCATGAGCCATTACTACAGGAGTTGTTTGAGCCATGCAGTCGAGAACAAACATGTGTAGGGTATGTGAGAGTCTGATGGACAACGAGGTACCTAAACAACTTAACCTGAGTAGTAATGGGATAACTAATGAAAGTGGCACCGGTGGGCAACATCTGCTATTTGGTTTTTCCTGCTCACTTGTGTCCCGTAAGACCCCGAGTACTTGATACCTGTTCCTTGATTTATCGCGCTATCCACATCCGGGAGGATTATGGGACCCCCCTGAGCCAGAGCTTGATTCAGTCTTATTTCTTGGGGCCACAAACTAGTTTGAGGTTTTATTTACTATCCTGTACTTATGCCATGCTACTCAGATTTACGATTGCGAGGAGCACACTGCATCTTTAGGAACTTTGACCCGTTTACGCTGTATCGACAAGCCCAGTTTGGGTTCCCGCCATACCGCCCCATAAACCTCGGTTCCGTCTCAAGTCACTAACTTCGCTATGGTGTACTCAAGGGTGGCCCCTCAAATATTTCTGAATCCTGTGATTGCTTTGTCGTGAAGGCCTCGTTGGGTTTTGATTTGGTTTTCCGAGGTTGATCGAGTGTGTGTTGCTATTTGTGCACCTACCGGTTAAAACTTTCTGAAAGCCATGTCCGCGGTTATGGACGACTTGGAGCACAGTATCTCGATCATAGACAACTATAACTAAAGTAGTGCTATAAATTTGACTTTATAATGACTAGTAATCAGCTTCACGATAATGGAATGAATAAATAAAACTGCCCACAATTGCTTGCTTGAGTTGTCGCTTGCGACCATTGTACCTGACTAATAAGTATTGCAACTACAACGGAATGGCTAAATAAAAGTACCAACAATCACTGGGTTTTGGGTTATCTCATGCTAAATGTATTTGACTAGTAAGTGTCAACTATAACGGAATGATTAACTAAAAGTGCCCATCGCTTATTTTATCGGACGACTATCTTTACGACTAGTAATTGCCGCAACGATAATTGAATAAGTAAAGCGCCAATGTGAGTTCCTCGGTGGACTTCCTCGTTTGGTCTCGAGGGGGAAATACCAGGATGGGTTTGTTTGGTGTTAGATTCAGGTTGGTTCCGATTAGGTCTCTCTTACCCCTCTCTGATCGCCGCCAGTTGTATCGAGTCTCTATAGGTTGTTTAGTGCATGTTGTCGCTTCAGTCCACCATACCTATGTAGGCGAGGACCGCCGAATTCTAGCCTCGCCGTGTACTGGCCTCGATCTTGACCGCTTCTCTTTTCCTTTGCCCTTTGTCGGCACCCCTTTTGTTTAAGGTTTTGAGATCGACGTTAGCGGGGTTACCCATCCGGCTTGGCTCAGGGGGTTATGGACGCCATTGGTTATTCTTCAGGGCTCTTAGCCCCATTTGCATCTTGTCCGTAGTCGGACGCTCTATCATTTTCAAGGTGATTTGGATCTTTGTACCTTATATTTGTATTCTTGACTCATGGAGTCGTGTTGTATATATATCTGTTCTGTGGGTCCCATCGAGGACTGTTGTGTAATGTTATTACTTCGTTTTCCACCCGCACGAAAATGCCTGGTGAGCACCTTTGAATCGTTTCTATGCGGGTTTGGCTGGTTTTCGCTAAAACTTGCATAGGTCCGATTCTGAGGGTGTTACATCCGCGGCCTGAGTCGAATTACGCCAGCATATGTTCCGGGTTCGAGTCGACGGACTCGAACCTGAAGAAGATCGTGTTGTTTTGTTCTAAGATGCTTAATCGACCTCGATCCGTCGGAGAGTCGCACACGCATCAACAATCCTACACATTCTCTTGAAAGAGTTGCACCGAAGGATTGAAGAGTCCTCACCGAATCTACGATTCGACCGAACACTCGAGAACTCTTGACATGGTTATACCCCGCGGGTACACGATCTCAGCATACCTGGTCCAGCCCAAGGAAGGCCCACGACAAATATACGCCGGCCCATGAAGATTTTCGGATGGGCAAGGCCCATGACGCCTTCGGATCCTTGGAGAGCAAGACTAAAGTAGATAGGAAATTTAAAGGGGTAAACCCTAGAACCTGTAACCGACTAGATCTGTGCCTGGGACCTACCTAAGTCTATATAAAGGCCAGGAGGGCACAACCTAGATCTCTCTCTCTCTCTCATACTTCCGTATACACACCCACACGCCAGATTGCATCTGCGCACCCATGTAATCACCGGTTCCGCCGTAATCAAGAGAAGACAAGCAGGAGTAGGATTTTCCCTCCGGGGGCCTGAACCTGGGTAAACCTCGTGTCCCGTATTGCTTGTTTGATAACCGTTTCGCGATCTCCAGCATCCCTATCTTCTTCAAAACCCAAGTCCATAACAATGGGCATTGACGAGATGAAACCTCGTCAGCTGAAACATGCACAAGTAGCAAAATGCTACTACTGAATACTGCTAACAAAACTGACAGTTAGCAGCAACTTTGGTGGTTGTAGTAGCAAAATCCTAGTACTAAAGTAGCAAAATGATAGTACTAAAGTAGCAAAACTACTAAACATTGGGCTACTAATCATACTACTGGGATTACCAAAAATGCACAAGTAGCAAGTAGCAAAACTACTGGGATTACCAATCATACTACTGGGATCAAAATCATAATGCACAAGTAGCAAAACTACTGGAATAGCAAATCCTAGTACTAATCATAGTCCTAGTACTAATCCTAGTACCAAAAATCATAGCAATAATCCTAGTACTAATCATGCTACTGCAGTAGCAAATCCCAGTAGCAAATCCCAGTACACTATATCATACTAGAGTAGCAACTACTGGGATATACACTATATCATACTAGAGTAGCAAATCCCAGTACACTATATCATACTAGAGTAGCAAAAAAATGAACTAAAGTAGCAAACATATACACTAAAGTAGCAACTATTGGGATCAAAATCATAATGCACAAGTAGCAAAACTACTGGACTAGCAAATCCTAGCACTAATCATACTCCTAGTACTAATCCTAGTACCAAAAATCATAGTACTAATCCTAGTACTAATCATGCTACCGAAGTAGCAAAACCCAGTAGCAAGTAGCAAAAATCCCCGTAGCAAATAGCAAAAAATGGAAGCGTAAACAAAACGGCGGCTGCCGCCGGGTCATCACCTCAACGTTTGCGCCGCCGGAGGTGCTCCCTCCTGCCGCATCACTCGTCGGCGGCGGTCCCATCACCTCCTGCCGCCTAGGGTTCCTGCGCAAAATCAGAGAAGGGAGGTTAGAGAGGGGAGGACAGCGGCACAAACCGAGGATGGGCGGCGGCGCTCGGCGGTGGGCGAGGATGAACCGGTCGGCGGCGGTCGGGGGTTACTCTGCGGGAAAGCAGAGTAGAGAGATTAGAGAGGAGAGAGGGAGCAGAGCCGGGCGAGCACGAACCGATGCGCGGCGCTCGGCAGCGGTCGCCGGTAGTCGACGATGAAGGGTTCGGCGGCGGCGCGGCGTCGCACCGCGGTCGCCTCGGTCGCCTTCGCCGCCTCCTCCGCGTCGAAACTTCGCTCCAATCGCGGCGGCGGGGAACCGCCCGATCCGTATATCGCGGAGCAGTGTAGCAACTGCAACTAAGAGGGCCACGTAGCGCAGAATTAACGGCCGAATCAACTACGATCGAATGGCTCCGAATCCGGAGGACACGACGACGGGATCCCGGGAGGAACAGTATCATTTTCCTAATTGTATGGTGTTTTACAGTTTAAAACGTACCCAGACGGAATGTAAATCAGCACCTGTACTCCGTAGGCCCACCTATGGACAACAGCCCCATACATGCCAAAATGACAGCCACACCATGGATACACAAGTGGCCCAATATGGGCTTTTTTAGCATCATATAGGGGTGGACGATGGTGTATGTAATTGTATTTTCGGTCCGTGCACGGGCCCAAGTATAACCAGCCCACGCGCCCGATCAAGACGCACCTCAAAACCCTAGGACCCCATATATATAACGCTCCCTCTCGCCATTTCTTCTCTTTGCCGCCGCAGCTCGCCCCCGTCGCCCGGATTCCGCCGCCGCAGCTGCTGCTCGCCGCACACGCCTCCTACCCGTCACCGAGATGGTAAGCTGCTTCAAATCATCTTCCCTCCATTCGTCCGCAGGACCAAAAGGTCTGCTCTTCACCGTTTGAACGCGTAGATCTGCGCGAGATTATTCGAGTCATACTTTGCATAGGATTTCTGGTTACCGCTTCTTGTTAGGATTTGTTCCAACGAGATCTTAGCTTTTGATGGGTGCTAAATTCCGTGAGTTCACCGCAGTTAGTTTACCTGCCTTGTCTAGTCGGGCTCTCTCGATTTCTTTTGGTCCATTTGTGTTAATCGTGACTGTGCTCTGTTCTCCGGCGAATACAACTGCATGATTTGGATGGATAACCGATATCGCAGTTAGCCCTTGAGTTATAACAAGTTATGTATCTGTTGTGGTTTGGATATAAAAGCTAATGCTAGTTTTTGCACGGATTAGTCCAAGTTCACTGAGTGGGATGAGGAGGCTTTTGTTAGTTGCATTTTCCTGATTTGCTATGAGATACTGTGCATACACTGTAGATCATTAGTCACTTTAATCTTATGGAGGTCTATGTTGCAGTGATAAACTTGCTCTGCCATTTAATGTTAAATGATAGTACTTTGAGTTGTGCAACAACACCAAATTACATGATGTTGATTTGCTAAAGTAAGCAGTTGCTTATTTGTTGCATTTGCAATTTCTTACCAGACGAAGCGCACCAAGAAGGCCGGAATCGTTGGCAAATATGGTATGTATACTATTTAAGAGTTCGCTAATTTTCTTAATTTGTACTTACATCCTGAAAGTAACCCCCACAATTTTATAGGTACGAGGTATGGTGCCAGTTTGCGAAAGCAGATCAAGAAGATGGAGGTGTCTCAGCACTCCAAGTACTTCTGTGAGTTCTGTGGCAAGGTATGTCATCACTCGCCCTTCCTGGTTAGCATTTGTGTCAGTTTACTGAGTTATACTCAAGCACACTAACAACAGGGCCCCAGATTCCTTATGCTTGCTGATGTTTATCATATGTTGTACCTTTCCTTGCCTTGTTTTAGCATTAATTTTATCTGTGTCCATTGTGCTTAGTCCATTTATTGTGCTATGCTTCTGTCTTTTGTGCAGTATATATTTCTTCGAGTGTGTGTGAAAGATTCAGTTATCTTTTAGTCTATCTGTTTATATACCAGATTACCATCATAGAAACATGAGGCATGATGTTCTACTTTGTACATTGTATCATGATCTGTATGCTCCAACTGTTAAGAGGAGTCTGAGCTCAGCAAGCGGTGTTTAAATATGTTTGTTAATCTATGTTGCTTATATTAGCAAGCTTAACTGGTTAATACTGTTTATACATCTTGATATTCCATTTCTTAATTCTTCCATTACTGTCTCTTTTTCCAGTTTGCCGTGAAGAGGAAAGCCGTTGGAATCTGGGGATGCAAGGACTGCGGGAAGGTGAAGGCTGGTGGTGCTTACACCATGAAGTATGTTCCCATCATCCGCTCTCTTATTCTTTCAAATTATCCATTCATTTGCCCTTTGAATGTTTGCTGATGACCCAATACGTGTATTTGCAGCACCGCCAGCGCTGTCACCGTCAGGAGCACAATCCGTCGCTTGAGGGAGCAGACTGAAGCATAATTTGCTACCATTGTGTTGTGTCACCTCGGATTTTGCAGTTTAGACCAGACTTCAAATCTACTTCTGTTGGCTGTTTAGCCGTCTTTGTACTTTGTGTCATGGATGACCTGTTATGCTATTCACCTACTCTTGTGTTGCCTGATTTCACCGTGTTATATCCTGAGATTAGACTTACGTGCAGTCTAACGAGACATAGGGCTTACTTTTGTTGGCTGTTTACCAGAGAATGTCTCTGTAACAAGGATGTCCTGCTATGCTATTCCTTGCCTGATTTCTCTTATCTATCCTGCGAGACGATTATAGTAATCCAACATCAGGCTTCTCTTCCATACTCCTGTCAGAATCTAGACAATATTTAGTGTGTAGATACATCTGAATTTTAACAAATCTAATACATCATTTTTAGGACATGTGGTGTCAAGTTACAGTAACTTTCCTGGTGGTAAATTGCCCCATTAATTTTCCAATAAAATTATTTCACAGCAAATTCGTGAATAGTTATTGCGCATTAGTAATTTCCGGATGGTGCTTAATTTTTTAACGGTAATTCCCCAACAGTTTAATGTAACTTTTCTACATATACAAATTTAACCTCATGTCGGTTTCGCGACTGTAATTTGTTGGTCATAACTTTGCCACGAATTTTTTGACGTTGGAATTTAACGGTAATTCTTCTACATCGGTCTAACCTATAGTGTTTTTTTCTTAGTTCTCTGACCGATAATTTTTTGTCACAACTTTCTGTTTGTAATTTTTTTACGGTAGTTACCCTTCATCTACTACATTATTTTTTTTACTTCTTTTTTTATGCTTCGATAGTAATTTTCCAATAGTTATCCTATGGTGTTTCTTCGCCTGTTAGTATTTTCGCAGCAATAACTCACCGATGCTATTTTTCCTATTCTTTGACAGTAACATTTTCTACATAACTTTTCAGCTGTAACTCCTTCCCGATATTCCTTTTCTACTCTTCGGCGATAAATTTTTGACATGCTTCCCAACTGTGCTTTCCTCACGATAGCTATCCTTCGGTGGTTCTTCAAATTAGAGTAATTTTTTGGCTATAATTCGTCAGCAGCAACTTTTTATATTTTTATTCCTTCACACTAATTCTACCGACTGATTCCTCATTTATCTAGAGAAAAACTACTGCTTTCTTCTGTAGTAATTTTTGACAATTCCTTCACACTAATATCTGGCAGTATTTTTAACCGATTATTTGACAACATTTTCTCATCATGTCGCGTTGTGACGCCACGCCACCTCACCTAGTGCATAGTAAGGAAACGTCGATCATGGTGAAACATAAACATGCGAATTGGTGATAAACTAATGAAATAGTACAAGTCTAATTCTCAGCTACCTCAGGGAGTCCGTGGCCTGAAAGGATGATCTGATGATCTGCTTGGAAATCTTAGCTCGTGGGCAGCGGCGGACCTAGGATTTTAGAAAAGGGTACGCCGCATCAAAAATTTAGCTTTCCTATTGACAAAGGTGGATTTTTCAATATAAAGAGGAAATAACAATTATAAAATATGATGTAATAATTTGATAAAAAGATATTATGTATTATAATGAAAAAGGTTAATATTTGGTCTCCGTGTACTCCGCTGAGGAAGATTTTTGTCAAGGAGCCTACGCTGAGAACAGCCGTCGGCATAGCATACGCCGAGAGCGTGACAATAGCTAGATGCTTTCTTTGTTTTCAAAACATATAGATAGATTATTGTCCAAATCAACACAGTAATCAATCAGCTGGTACTAAGTAACTACCAAAGCTAGTCAACACAGTGCACTGAATCGAGACATGCATTGGCTGCAGGCTTTACATGCATTAGCTTAGTTTTTTTTTACTTGAACGAGATATGCATGGTGGCAGGGTTGCATGTATTCTCTGATTAATCTGACACGCTTCGCGGTCTTGCATGCAGCTAACTAAGCGCTCGGTTAATCTGCCAAATCGGTTAAGCTTGCATGGCTTGGCGCAGGGTATGCCGGTGCATATACGGCATACCTTGTAGATCCGCCACTGCACGTGGGGCAGGCACATGAGAATATGTAGAGCCAGATATATAGAGCAAATTTTTAGTGCCTATTGTCTACCTTCCAGCAAGAGATAATATACATGTAAGAGACCACCTATTCATAAACACATCGGTAAACAGGTAAAGATAACCCCAGAGTTTAGACTTAAAACATGTGCTCTACATCCAATGGCATTAATTTCTCACATATTGTTTCCACCAATTCTGTACAAATCGATTGGTAAGAGTCATAGCTACAATGTTTACATGGTGTATGCTAATGCTGGCCGCCCAACCCGGAGAAGATAATCAGCTCATAACCATGGTAAACACAATTTTCACTTTTTTAGTAATCTGCTACTTCGAATCTGTAGCCAAACTCTGTTGGTCCGACTGAATCTGAACAGGCAATTAAACAGCCAATTTGCCTTTCCCTTTCTGGCGCATTCTAGCTCTTGACCGAGACACCAAGGTTTTAGATTCATTCTGGGGTTTGTCAAGAAATGGGGGAATTAGCCACATCTGGTTCACTACCGTCACTCTTATTTCCCCAACCATGCTCCAAATAGTAGCAGTACTCCTGGATTGCTTTACTTCTAACTGGTTACGATATATTTATCCTCTGGAACCAGATAAAATCATGTACAGATCCAAATTGACGGTCATGCATGCTGGGTTCTATCATTCTAATTTCTAAATATTTGATAATCGGCCTCAACACATAACATCTTTTAGCAAGGGCCAATTCTTTCTGATGGTGACAGTCATCATAGTGATATGCAGGCGCTGCAAGGACACTCATGTAAGTGCCTTGATTTGTGTTTCCTACAAAAACAGAGTTGTCCTCCTGAATGCAGCGACAGATTTGCAAACCTGCTTGGAAAGAGAACTGAAGTCATCAGTAAGTTTTCATGAGATGATCTGGTATTTTTGGAACTGGGAGTAATTGGTTTCTTACAGTGTATCAGCGTTCATGTTAAAGTTGATAATAAATGTAGTAAAGCTTCATCTGAACTGTATGAACTTTCATTTTTCTTTTCCATACATAACATATATAAACAGCCGGGGTCTCCCCTACTGTTTTTGAAAAAAGGAATGCAGTAAGGCTTTGTTGGAGTAAGAAACAGTAAGACCATTATCATTATATATATCATTACTCATTACTCTAGTTTCTGCAAACAGCTCATATCTAAATTCTAACAGAAGCTCTAAGTGCAAGCCCACAAAAATGTTTTACATCTCTAGATGCCTCTGCTTATTTTTATTGGTCTAGTTGATTACGTCGTAGTATGTATACGCATAGCCAATCACTACAATAAGAGCCTTCTAACTGAAATTCTTACATAGAAACAAAAATCACTCAGCCTATTGCAATTCTCGGCTGACAAAGATATGAAATGATTGCAATAGAAACAAAAATCACTCAGCCTATTGCAATTATAACCATGTTATAACGTAGAACGATATAAGAACCATGACCACCCATGACTATATAGAACTTGAAACTACACATGCACATGGAACATGGAAACGGACCTCAAAGGCAAATTATTTCACAAGCAACTCAAGCTAAAATTTTAGTGGTTTCATGTTCATCAGTCAGGATTCAGAAACAACTTGTTAGCTGAACATACCTCACAATCACATTTCTCTTGTATCATGAAGACTCTCATATGTACAAAGAAGAACTAGAAGCGTGTTTAATAGTGCCACACATGTTACGGCATTATTGTCCGTCTTGTAAAATGTTTGCCACGCTGTGGAATAAGATTATATTTGCCTGCTCCTCTCCAATGGTCTCTATTGGCCAACAGGAAAGTTTTGAATTCCTTATCAAGTATTGGATCGGAAGCAAAACCATTTAACTTCATTTCATCATAATACTCTAAAGCTCGTGGTACACATCCATGTTTAACCAAACCTTGGATCACTGCCATATAGTGTACATAAGCAGGCTTAATGTCATATCTTCTCATTTCATTCCACACTCTGAGAGCATTGCCACACTCATTCAATTGAATAAACTTATCAATAAGCATGAGAAATGTATCACTGTTAGGGCCACATCCATCTTCTTTCATTTTTTTCAGTAGCTGCAATGTTTCGTCGATGCCTTCTTGTTTCAAAAATGCATGGTACGTTGAAATGGTTGGAACAATACCCTTCATTATCATGTCTTCCATTATCTTCCGCGCTTCGTCAAGCTTGCAACTTCCACAAAGTGGAACTATGATACTGTTGTATGTCTCAACATCCGGTTGGAGACCTTCAGCTGCAATTTTACTGAGAACATTTTTTGCATCCTTCAGGCAATTCTCTCTTGTCAGAACATAAGCAAGTGAGTTATAGACGCCAATACCAGGAGTCCAACCTCTCTTCTTCATCTCATCATAAAGCCTCAGAGTATCAAAAAGGTTTCCTACTTTTGAGAAACAACAGACCATGAGAGTATAAGATGTACCATCTGGACTAATGCAGCAATTAGACATTTCTCGCCAAACTCTCTTTACTTCAGCCACATCAGTGAATATATTACACCAACCATCAAGAACTATATTGAAACCTTCTGCCGTGAGCGGGAAAAATTTCTTTCTTGTGAGAAGCAACTCCTCAGCATCTTCTATGCTTTTACTTTTGCAAAGAGCACGAAGAAGGGAGTAAAATACAGTTTGGTCTGCTTCCAATTTAAATCTCTCCATCGCATCAAAGGTCTTGACTGCTTTGCTCACTTCATTGACAGCTGCATACCTGAAAGAAGCATGACGCGGAAATATTAACTGATGTGCTACAATGGCAGCGGCTGCTTTCACCTTGATGTTGACATTACAAATGCAAAATATAGTTATGATGTCAAAAGTGATCCAATAATGTAAGAGGAGCCCCATGGCAGTGCTAGTAAATATATTCAGAGGTAGGATTATATGTTTCATCCAACACATCAATAAAGTGCACGTCGAATGGTTTCGCATCGGTGCCTTTCTGCCATGTGAACCGTGGTTTGAATGAAGCAGCATATATTCTAGCTAAGTTGTGTTAGAGTTCTAGTTCTGGTTTTATTTCTCATTCTGTTCCGGGGTGTATCTGGGGAACTCTATAGCTCAAGCATTCATTTCAGCAAAAACCAGTGGCAAGCTAGGAGATCAAGCCATTGGAGTCAGCTCCATCATCTAGGTGTAATATTTCACTAAATTACAAATACTAAATTAGTGAAGGACTTGGTGATTCCACTGGGTTCACCTGAACCCGGTGGTTGTACACCAGCTCCGCCATTGGTAGAAGAATTGCAAAGCGCATAGCAAAATAAGACAAATGTCACACAAGTTATTCACTAGAATGTTGTGTTCACTTCTACGTTTTCTTTGTTTACCTGAAAGTCAATCTAAGAGCTAATTACACAAAACCACAACTTCAGGGACACATATAACAGAAAACAACAACTTTTGGACTCAATTTCAGAAAACCACAACTCTAGAGCTAATAACCAACACAGTACCTCTGTTTATGTTTGTTTAACAGCAAAACTGACATATCTGGCCCACCCGTCAGTGCTGCCATGGCCAAACAATTCCATCGTGGAAAATTCCTATCTAAAATAAACATGTAGAAACATCATTTGTTCTGTACTGTTTTGATGTTTACAGAGTAGAAAAAATACAATTTGTTTCAAGCTACTTAAAATGACCAAGAAGCGCAGGATCAAAGCATTCCTGCCAACACGTCCTAGCTAGCTACGGCTTTCAGCATCTTCACATCCTGGTCCTGGGTTGGTCGAAACAGTGGTAGAAAGGCCACGACAAAAAGACAGCGACCAGCTCCAGCCACAGCCATGGCGCTGACACCGGCACGAACCGTTTCTAGGAGTTGGTGAAGAACAGCAAGGCAATGTCTGCAGCGAACAATGACAACGAACTTTGTTTTGGCGGCAAATATCTTTGTTTTTTTGTCCGTTTTGCTGTTAAACATACATAAGCAGGACATTTGGAGTTGTGATTTTCTGAAATTAAGTTCAAGTTGTGGTTTTCTCTTATAAGCACAGTTGTGGTTTGTGTAATCAACTCTCAATCTAAAGAACTGGATCATCGTAGAAAAATCACCAGTATGCAATGTACTTTTGTTAATGATGTACTACTTAGCATTTCAATCTAGTGAGATTTCTAGTATGCCATTGAGCCTTGCCAGCGTTCCCCTCCTAATACAAAAGGACAAATTCCAATTTTTGCCTACACTCCATAGATCGATAGCCGATGGGGATAGACTTCATAGAGTACTACTGTGCTAGCCAAACGCAAGATTATATCTAATAAAACAAAATGGTGAAAGATAATGAGCATACGACCACACCTCTCCATCATGATGACCATGGCACGGCGGGTCAGCACCCCACGGCGCTGCATCCGCCGCACGACCGCCCACGCGAGGTCGAATCGCCCAGCCCTCCCCGCGGCCCATATGGCCAGGTGCCACGCCTCGACCGGCAGGGACCCGACCCCCTCTGCCCCGGACGTGGCGCTGCACTCGTCGCCCCAGCGAAGCGCGAGCGCTACTGCCTCCGGGTCGCGGCGGAGCTCCCAGAGCGCGCGGACGAGGAGGGAGGGGGAGGCCGGCGATGGGCGAGAAGGGGAGGACAGAAGGTTGGAGAGGGCATCCTTCGGGGAAGATGCCGCGGAGGAGGCGTGGGAGATGTGGCGGAGGAAGGAGGCGAGCTCGCCGTCGTCGTCGGGAGCAGGAGGAAGGGGGTGATCGTACTCGAAGTCGCTTTGGTCGGAGAGGGAGTGTGTGGTGGAGAGACTGAGGTGGCGAGAGACGAGAAATGGGAAACGCTGGGTGAGGTGGAGGTGGAGGTGGCGGCGGAGGGCGGAGGAGAGTGGCGGCGCCATGACTATTCTGAATGGTAGGAGGGTTTGGGCGATGGATGATGCTGTTGCGCATCTCCACCTGCAGATTTGCTTGCACGTACTATGTGTGATCTGCTGCCTTAGGATTCGGGCTCCACAATTTCATCAAGATTCGTTAAGTTTCATAATATGATTAAACTGCAATGTTACAAAACAAAACATTGTACGTGAAATAAACGTGCATACTAGAATCTCCTGCATCTACACCTGCCCTCTGTCTAACACTGAATCTCAGTTTTTATTTTTGTACTACCGCTCATCCCCGGTACAGCATAACATAATGATTTAGAAGAGCGCACAATAGCAGAAGTGAGATTATTATTACTAGCTGAATGCCCGTGCGTTGCTACGGAACGACGATAAAAACATAATAATTGATTGAAATTTGGTTACGTTTTATGCTACGAGTGTTTAAAGTGGCACGGTCTCATGACAAACATTGTGATATCTTATTTTGTAATAAAAACATTTTTTACTTTGTCTTAATAAATATCATGATATTTCATATTTCGTAGAATTTAATTGCCCAGTACCTACCCTTTTGCATATGCATCAGACCCTACCTAGACCTAGAAAGAATGCATACAATTAATTACTTAGTACTACCTCTGTTTCATGAATAAGACCCACAGTCACGAGAGGGATTCGCAATGTTGTTCCGTAGAACTGGCCCCAAGGGCTAATCCCTAGCGATGTGGTAGTAGCGGTGTGTTACCTCGTTTGGCTAGAGCGGGTCGTTGGGGAGCAGCTGGTCGTCCGACAGATCGAGCTCCTCTCCGTCCTAGCGGCCTCGTATCGCCATCTCACAGAGCATCCTGGTGGCCTCCTGAGATGGCAAGTGGCCTCCTCCATGGATGCCCAGCAAGGGCTCTCCATAAGCGGACTGCGAGTGGCAGCGAGAGCGGCCTTGATGGTTGCTACGGCATCGCTGCCGCTGACGTGTATGGAAAGAGGAAATCCGTGTGCGTGTCCATGTGTGTACATGGTTTTGATCTTGGTGGGCGGCCCGAGCACCGAGGTGCAACCCCTCAGTCACCCTCCCGCCTATTTTATAAAAGAATATAGCATAAATACTTGTGTGTTGCTATGGGTTATACTTTATTATCAAGTACCTCACATAAACATGATATCGTCATATCTCCCACGACGGCTAGTGCTTTCATGTCACACATTATGCCCTTATCTCCCTAGCCAGTACGGACCAACGGCGGGGTAGTTTCCCAAGAAAAGTCATTAACACATGAAAATGTAAATATCTTCTCAATGTTCCTTTGTTTGACCCTTGATCATCTCTTCAGGTCATCGTTCTCTACTACATCTAGAGCATGACAAATTTTCTAAAGCCAAGAGCTTCTCATGGAATGTGACACTATGTTACATATAATATTCAGTAAGCTTTCCTCTGGTGATGGATTCAGAAATCCAACGATTGACCATAGCGGTTGATTGGGTTCCTCTAGGAAGCTGGGCAACTTATTGTATGCTGTAGCACAAGCAGCATAATGCCGCCGTACCACACGAGGAACTATAGCAGTTATCTGATGAATGATGTGAAATAAAATATGCGTTTAATGGCTCAGGCCAATGCATTCATCTATGAACATCACCGACACAATAATGTATAGAGACACCAGATGCATAACTGATAAATAGTATGTTCACTTAAATCAAGTATGCTTACCTTTCATTTGACTGATCTGGATACAACAAGAAAATGGACCGAAAGCAAATCACATGACGAATCCATTTGAAGAAAGCAACATCAGGAGAACATGCAAAATCCATGGAGCTTTTTCCCTCAAAAAAATCAATGGAGCTTTCCTCTTAAAGAAGTGGGG
This sequence comes from Avena longiglumis, assembly GCA_030063025.1. Lineage (NCBI taxonomy): Eukaryota > Viridiplantae > Streptophyta > Magnoliopsida > Poales > Poaceae > Avena > Avena longiglumis. The sequence goes on from CP125977.1 coordinate 477,373,330, forward strand.
GTCGTGTTCGAGCAAAAAAACTAGAATCATCAGTTGAATCCAGTCTAAAAAAGAGAAGATGAAATTAATGTATCTGAAAATAGAGCTAATCTATGTTGACACCAAATTTGGAGTAGTTTGTATGTTTATGTTTTATGGAGGATGCACATGCACACGTGTTGATGTCCATCCAATAGTAGAATTTCAAGGAGAACTTGCCATAAAATTGTTCGAGAAGAAATAGTGATAATAGGAGACAAAGAAAGGACATCAGCGGTTATATACACCAAAGAACACAGTGCATAATATAAAATGTAGGGTAGTTCAGCCTACAAAGAAAAGTGGTTTCTGAGAAATATTTTTGTCCTCTTCATGAATCAGCATAAATACCAGATAGTAGAACCTCCCAGTCCATGGGACCCAAGTATAGCATGACATCAACCATTCATCCAAACCAACCTGGGCATCACGAACACATATGGGCACACGAAAAATGCAGGTCAGAGACAAAGCCTCCAACCACATGTGCAGAGTTACCTACAGCACTGCAGTCGTCTTCAAATAAATTAGCACAACACCCTGGGCAAGCCCATTGCAACCAGATCGGCATCCATCCAGCTCCATCTGGCGGAGAGGGAAAGAACACCAGCTTGGCCGAGGGGCCTTCTCCAGCTCGTCCTCTGGTTCATGGTGGCATTTTAGTGTGGATTTTAGGACATTTTGATGCTCTGTACAATCCTAGGCCATGTGCAGATTAGAGAAATTTGATTAGATTCCCATCATTTTACGGATCCTGAACTGGATTCGCCACCAAGTTCTGCAATGGGAGACATCAACCTAGACGGAAAAGGCACGAACCTAGAGGGGAGGCGGCGGGCTTCACCGGGGGCTTCACCCGGGACCAACGGCGGCCTTGGTCTCTTGAGAATCAGAAAAGCGAAGCACCTGACCCGGTGCGGAACCTTGGATCCGTGGTCCAGGCCGCCTCAAAACTGCGCCCTCCCGGCCACATCGAACAAGAGCTAGAAGAACCCCCTACCATATTTGTTCCGTCATCTCTCTCACGGACCTGATTCCCTGGGTAGATGGTGTCAAGTTATAGTGGCATTCCACTGGCACCCGAAGTGGACATGGCCCTTGGCATGTAGGACGCCATCGCTGAAGCCGACGACGGGGGAGGTCTAAGACAGCCGAAACCAGAGATGAAACCCGCGGGGCTGATCTGGTGTCGGCGTGCATGGAAACGGCCACCGCGCGACGCGGCCTGCCGGTGACGAAGCGGCGCTTGGTGGGGATTTGCATCTGGCGCCCACGGTCGTCAATCTGCCCCCAGGCTTGTCGCGATGCAGGAAGAAGCCGGCCGGCAGAGGTACTCGGCGTGGCGGTGTTGATTGGCAGCGTGGTAGTGCCGCTGGTGGGGTTGTACTACCGCTCATCCCGGTACAGCATAACATAATGATTTAGAAGAGCGCACAATAGCAGGAGTGAGATTATTATTATGAAACTAGTTAAATACCCGTGCGTTGGTCTCACATTTAAATATAAAGCACTTAAATGTTGTAACATTTGAATGGAAAAACTATCCAGACTGATAGAAAGATCATGGAGTTTGGGTTACACAAACTGATTATTTTTTCAATCAGGCTTCCATCCATTTCCATTCATTCGAACTGAAAGAACAAGTTCAAAGAGTACGTATTGTTCAGAAAGTAAAAGAAATGGGCAAGAAATAGGAAGCGAGTTGGGGCAAACCCACTCCAAGTCCTCAACATCGAAGGCCCACCATGGGATCAAACCAGACAAACTTAACAAAGGATTGCAGAACTAACTAAGCACTTGACAAGGCCACAAACTCATACGCAACTACTATAACTTTCATCATCTTCAAGGAGGGAACACATCTTCCATTCTTTTGTGTGGGTAAACACCTTGCATCAACTTCCGGTGATCATCAGGCTTTCGACACCTTCATGAGTCAGCCTTCAGCCCACGATTCTGGCCTGGTGATTCCTGCTTGCATCATCTTGTTAGCTCCATCCACCAGCATTGCTTTGTCAACTTGTTTTTGCAAGCCTGCCCAATATATCAACAAAGATCCCAAAAGGAAAATAATTTCATTAGGATGCCTCATCTTATTCTTATCAAATGTAACTCTGTTTCTCACAATCCATAGATCCCAACAAACAACTTGAATTCCAATCATGTAAAATTTGTTTCCATGAGGCACAAAGGCATGAAACCAAGAAAAAGGCTTGCCAAAAAGAATTAGGAACACAATTAGTCCCAAGAATAGCTCCCACCACCCCCAAACACATCTAGCAACATGACAAGTAAATAATAAATGAACAATACATTCATTTTCCTTACAAAAAGAACAAGTCGGTGAACCAGGCCATTTATTTTCTTCTTGTTATCCTATGTTATAATATCATCCTGAAACAGCTGCCACAAGAAAAAAACAAATTATCCTAAGAGGTAGTTTTGCTTCCCAGATCCACTTATAATTAGCACTTGCAATGTTTCTCTCTAGCCAATAAATCGATCTAGTGGAAAATTTTCCAATTTTATTTAGTGTTAGGAATAAACGTCAAACCTACTTAATGTATTGATAAGACTATCTCATTCCACTGATCAAGAAGCTCACCACACAGAGTTCTCCAAAAGTAATATGGAAATTTCTGTCAACCACTTCCTCAATAGTACAATCCTAATCATGTCATATAGAAAGAAGTTCTAGAAAAAAATTCGCATAAAGGATCATGCTCATGAGTTTTATCTTTCCACAACGTCATGATATTTCCTTTTCCAAAAAAAAACAATTTTCCTTCTAGCAAGATAAGTATCTTCTACTTTTAACAGCGCTTTCGAGCAGGGTGAATCATTAAACCTAGCTTTGATTATAGCAACAATCCTCTTATGGAGATATTTAGTCCTATCCATTTACCATCTCGTGTATCAAGCTTCCACCACACACATCCTCTCTCTATCCATGTCCCTCACATTCAATATCTCTTTTTATTTACCAAATAGCCATGCCTTGCCGCTGTGAAGAAAAATATTAGCGTGTGGCTTATGTCGAGATGGTGTTGCTCTTCAGAAGCACCGCCCAAGCACGGATTTTCTAGCTCAGGAGACATTATACTACATATATCTGAGTGATATAATGAAGTTGTAAATTTATACACAAAGAAACACATAAATTAGGACAAATGGCAAACTATTTATTTATTTGCACAAAACGACAAGCGAAATATATGTGCATCAGTTCTTCAAATTTTTAATGCATCGAGCGAAAAATATGTTTAGTTCACATTGCTATGAACATGAACATATTCTTTTGGTTATGTAACACCCTCAGAATCGACCCTATGTAGGTTTCAGCGATTCCCACCAAACCCGTATAGAAACGATTCAAAGGTGCCCACCAGGCACTTTCGTGCGGGTGGAAAACGAAGTAATATCATTACACAATAGTCCACGATGGAACCCACAGAACAGATATATACAATAACGACTCCATGAGTCAAGAATACAGATATACACTACAAGATCCAAATCAACTTGAAAATGATACAACGTCCGACTACGGACAAGATGCAAATGGGGCTAAGAGCCCTGAAGAATAACCAGTGACGTCCATAACCCTGCCCAGGCAAACCGGAAGGGTAACCCTGCTAACGACGTCGATCTCAAAACCTGATTCAACAAAAGGGGTGCTGACAAAGGGCAAAGGAAAAAGAGAGCGGTCAGTACTGAGACCAGTACACGGCGAGACTAGAATTCGGCGGTCCTCGCCTACATAGGTATGGTGGACTAAAGCGGCAGCGCAGCATGCACTAAACAACCTATAGAGACTCAATACAACTGGCGGCTATCAGATAGGGATAAGAAATACCTATTCGGATCCAACCTGAAACTATCATCAAGCATACCCATCCTGGTATTTCCCCCTCGAGACCAAACGAGGAAGTCGGCCGAGGAACTCACACAGTTGGCAGCTTTATTTATTTCGTTATAGTTGCGGCAATTACTAGTCAGATATAGATAGCATGAGTCATCCTGATATAATAAGCAGTTGGCAGTTTTAATTAACCATTCCGTTGTAGTTGTAGTACTTACTAGTCAGATACATATAGCATGAGGCATCCCAAAACCCAGCAGTTGTTGGTACTTTTATTTAGCCATTCCGTTGTAGTTGCAATACTTACTAGTCAGATACAATGGTAACAGATGACAACCCAAACCAGCAGTTGTTGGCACTTTTATTTAGCCATTTCGTTATAGTGAAGCTAATTACTAGTCATTATAAAGTCAAATTTATAGCACTACTTTAGTTATAGTTGTCTATGAACGAGAACGAGATACTGTGCTCCAAGTCGTCCATAACCGCGGACATGGCTTTCAGAAAGTTTTACCCTGCAGGGGGGCACAAATAGCAACACACGCACGATCAACCTCGAGAAAAACCAATAAAAACCCAACGAGACATCACGACAGAACAATTGCAAGATTCATATAAATTTCAGGGGGCCACCCCACCAAGCTACCCGCGACGAAGTTGGTCGGCTCCGAGACGGACCCAGAGGTTTGTGACAATGGCTGTAAACGACTAGGAACCCGAAAGTGTGACTGGGCTTGTCGATACCGTGAAAACATTCCACGTTGGTTCCAAAACAGTACAGGCGCTCCACGCGCAATTGTAAACGAAGCAGTAAAGCATGGCATAAGTACAGGATAGTAATAAAGCCCCAAACTACTTTGTGGCCCCAAGAAATAAATATGACTCAAGCTCTGGCTAGGCGGATTCATGGTCCCACATGCGGATAGTGCGAATATTCAAAGAACAAGTATCAATTACTCGGGGTCCTACGGGACACAAGTGGACGGTTAAAAACCAAATAACATCTATTTCCCACTTGTGCCTCTGCGTTATTTACCTACTTCAGTTTTAGTTATTAAACGATAATTAAAGCCATGATCATCTCCAACATAAAGCATATGGCATTCTTCCAACAACTGTGATTCTTCCAACAACTGTGGTACTTGACGACACGCAACAGCACTTGAGCAAGCGACTATGACACGCAAGTCCAACTATCTACCAAGCAACAGGTAATAGGATATGTCCAAGGCAATATAAGGCTGCAAGGGGATATCACGGGTACGAAAATCTAGAGCATCGCAACACAGATAGCGATAGATCAATAGGAGAAAATAAAGACTATAAGAGCAAAATAAGTAAAAAAGGGGGAGAGTGCTCGCCTGAAAACATTGCCGAAAGTTCATCCGAAGATCGGGGCGAAGCTCACATCAACTCATCGATCTTATCCGCGAAGAAGCAAAACACTAGAAGAAACAACAGATGCACTATTTAATACTATGACAGATGATCGGGCATGATGCATGTATGATGTATGACATGTCAAAGGTGCGGTGCAATTAGGCAAGATTAAACGGAACCGGGGTCCCGACATTTATTTAGATGGTTCAAGTTATTTAGATACTCTGCAATTTAAATGTTGTCTTAACAAGGCAAAATATCGCACTGGTTCTCTACACAAATTTAAATGTGGCCAATATAAGACTAGAAAAGCCCGCATATGGTCTCCATATTTAATTATAAAGTGAATCGGCATAAAGCCCCCAAACCACACCAATATGCATGCGAGTATGAATAATTTAATATGAAACAAGTATATATTGTATATTATAAAAATATTGGTCTCGGAAAAGGGGTCACACTTGGGTTTCCGACGAACTTGGGTTCCGAGGGATCGGGTTGGTCTTGGGATCCCCTGAAGAAGGTCATGGAGGTTTCATCCAACCCATGAAGGAGATCTTGTCACTCGATGTCCGTGTAGGAGAATTAGAGGTCGTTGGCGAACTTGTTTGGTACCGGGGTCTTCGAGGGATATTGGCGAAAAACGAAGATGGCGAAAGCAAAGTCGTTGAAGTAGCGTTTTCGCTGGACTGATGTTCAGAGATAAGTGTGGCAAAGGCGCCAAACCGATAAACTGGTCTGTCGAGCGCGTTAGCCACACCGGACATGAGCTCGTATGCCGACATTTTAACAAACACTTTGCGAGCAGGCACATGCAGAAAACAAGGCCCTAGGATGATGGGCAGCAAACGAAGGCGATGCTGGGCCGCAACACTCGGGGACGCAGGGGCACAACGCTTGCTGGAGTGGTGCTTGGGGACGGGGTGGCGACGCTACGAGGTAGAGCCGGGCTGCGACGGCCAGAGGGACGAGGCATGGCACGGCCGGGGAGGGCATCTCGCGTGGTCCAGGTCGAGGCAGAGGAAGGCCAAAACGGCGATGGCCAGAGGGAGGTGGTCGGGGAAGGGCGACGACCGGCGCGAGGCTTGTGGCCAGGGAGCAGGGCGAGCGAGCGGGGCGCCGACGAGGCTCGCAGGCCAGAGGCGGTACCCGCAGAGGAGGAAGGAGAACGACGACCGTGTCGGGGAGGTCGTCTGTCACATGACGCGGGTGGAGAGGGGAAAACAGCGACACCGGCGAGGAGGTCAACGGCGGTGCTAGGCCCACCAGTCCAGGACGCATCGGGGAGGCGGAGATCGAGTCGGTCTGCGGGGCGAGGGAGGCCGGCGACGACTTGTAGAGGCGGCAGAGCTCGCGAGCGCGGGGAAGGTCGGACCTGGCAGCAGTGGAGGTTGCTCGCGAGAGGAGGAGGCACGAGAGGGAGATGGGGGTTGGTGGCGTCGGCGTCGGACAGAGAACGCGGGGGAGAGAGGTGGGGGTCGAACGGGAAGGAGGAGTGGGATTGCAGGGAGAGGTGAGGGAGTGGGACCCACGAGGTGGGGCTAGGGACGCAGCAGGGAACGAGATGGGTGTGGGGTGTATGTGTGCGTGCGTACCGGTGTGTGTGTACGGTACGAGCGTGTGAGAGAGGGTGGTTCTGGTGGAATGCATCGACAAGGTAGGATGCGGCGGCTACTGAGGGATCGAGGGATTAGGGTTAGGTGGTGGGGGCATGGGGTAGGAGTAGGGTTTGATCTGCCGGCTGGGCCTTTTGGGCCTGGCTGGTTTAGGTCTAGGTCCAGGTTTAGGTTTATTTATTTTGATAAGATATTTTCTTTTGTTTTGATTTGTTTTAAATATTTTTAGCAAATAGTTTAGCAGATAAATATAGGATTTTGTTTTGAAACAAGAGGAGAGGTATTGCAGTAAACAAAAATAGCTTTAGTTAAAATATTTTTGAGAGGAGAAATAAATGCATGATGCAATGATGGTGCACCAAATAGATGACAACAGGTGATATTATAATTAGGGTTTACCCGGGGTGCTACAATTCGACACCACTAATAATGGATCTCGCCCTCGAGATCCGCCTCATGTTACGGGAAAGAAAGCCGACAGCCTAAATCTTCTAGCTTCACGTAGAACCTCGCGACACCACTAACAAGGGTTCTTTCTTCGTCTTGAAATCGACGACACCACCAAGAAGGGTCGATGCTCCCGTTCGTCGAGAGAGCACTCCGGATAAACAAAGGTCGAAGGTAGAGATATCAAAAGTTAAGGCGACCTCTAACTTCGGCGAACGGAGTATAATTGCTTGATCCACCGATTCAATGTACAAAAGCGAATGATAAGGGTAGTCGGATGGTGATCAGTCCATCGCGCACCCAAAGCATTACTCTGCACATGGATAGGAGAATTATGCAACCAACTCTCGAAATTCAGACTGAAGATCTCGACAAGCAAGGTTCGGAAACAAAGGAGGGATGGAGATTCTCATCAGATCTGATGTAGATGACTTCGTCGTATCGGAAAACACCGGAGGATAGAAAGAAAAAATTTAGTGAATCTTCGGTCCACTGAAAAGGTACAACAGATGAAAGATCCATCAGATAGCATGAAGACCAGTTGTCGGGGCACCGTTAACAAAGGATGGAAGCGAAACCCTGAAGGTACGACGGAAACCCAACCACGAGAATTTCTGGACTCGAAGAAAGGGTAAGAGAGTAGATTCAAAACACGCAGAGGTAAGAGAAGAATAGCAGAGGGTAAGGAGTAAAAGCAGACCTAGTCAGACCTATCCAACCGATTTTCCAAAATAGTTTTGACACTCTACGACGTCCGTTAGCTAGGTTATCCTACAGGCTGTACCAGTGGGGTATCGAAACTGCTGAGCTCTGATACCACTCCGTAACACCCTCAGAATCGAACCTATGTAGGTTTCAGCGATTCCCGCCAAACCCGCATAGAAACGATTCAAAGGTGCCCACCAGGCACTTTCGTGCGGGTGGAAAACAAAGTAATATCATTACACAATAGTCCACGATGGAACCCATAGAATAGATATATACAACAACGACTCCATGAGTCAAGAATACAGATATACACTACAAGATCCAAATCAACTTGAAAATGATACAGCGTCCGACTACGGACAAGATGCAAATTGGGCTAAGAGCCCTGAAGAATAACCAGATGCCCATAACCGCCTGTGCCAAGCGGAAGGGTAACCCCGCTAACGACGCCGATCTCAAAACCTGCTTCAACAAAAGGGTGCCGACAAAGGGCAAAGGAAAAGAGAGCACAAGATCTTGAGGCCAGTACACGGCGAGACTAGAATTCGGCAGTCCTCGCCTACATAGGTATGGTGGACTGAAGCGGCAGCGCAACATGCACTAAACAACCTATAGAGACTACATACAACTGGCAGCTATCAGATAGGAATAAGAAATACCTATTCGGATCCAACCTGAAACTATCATCAAGCATACCCATCCTGGTATTTCCCCCTCGAGACCAAACGAGGAAGTCGACCGTGGAACTCACACAGTTGGCAGTTTTATTTATTTCGTTATAGTTGCGGCAATTACTAGTCAGATATAGATAGCATGAGTCATCCTGATATAATAAGCAGTGGGCAGTTTTAATTAACCATTCTGTTGTAGTTGTAGTACTTACTAGTCAGATACATATAGCATGAGGCATCCCAAAACCCAGCAGTTGTTGCTACTTTTATTTAGCCATTCCGTTGTAGTTGCAATACTTACTAGTCAGATACAATGGTAACAGGTGACAACCCAAACCAGCAGTTGTTGGCACTTTTATTTAGCCATTTCGTTATAGTGAAGCTAATTACTAATCATTATAAAGTAAAATTTATAGCACTACTTTAGTTATAGTTGTCTATGAACGAGATACTGTGCTCCAAGTCGTCCATAACCGTGGACACGGCTTTCAGAAAGTTTTACCCTGCAGGGGGGCACAAATAGCAACACACACACGATCAACCTCAAGAAAAACCAATAAAAACCCAACGAGGCATCACGACAGAGCAATTGCAAGATTCATATAAATTTCAGGGGGCCACCCCACCAAGCTACCATGACGAAGTTGGCGGCTCGAGATGACCCAGAGGTTTGTGACAATGGCTGTAAACGACTGGGAACCCGAAAGTGTGACTGGGCTTGTCGATACCGCGAAAACATTCCACATTGGTTCCAAAACAGTACAGGCGCTCCACGCGCAATCGTAAATGAAGGAGTAAATCATGGCATAAGTACACGATAGTAATAAAGCCCCAAACTACTTTATGGCCCCAAGAAATAAATATGACTCAAGCTCTGGCTAGGGGGATTCATGGTCCCACATGCGGATAGTGCGAATATTCAAAGAACAGGTATCAAGTACTCGGGGTCCTACGGGACACAAGTGGACGGTTAAAACCAAATAACATCTATTTCCCACCTGTGCCTCTGCGTTATTTACCTACTTCAGTTTTAGTTATTAAACGATAATTAAATCCATGATCATATCCAACATAAAGCATATGGCATTCTTCCAACAACTGTGGTACTTGACGACACGCAACAGCACTTGAGCAAGCGATTACGACAAGCAAGTCCAACTATCTACCAAGCAACAGGTAATAGGATGTGTCCAATGCAATATAAGGCTGCAAGGGGATATCATGGGTACGAAAAACTAGAGCATCGCAACACAGATAGTAATAGATCAACAGGAGAAAATAAAGACTATAAAAGCAAAATAGGTAGAAAAGGGGGAGAATGCTCGCCTGAAAACATTGCCGAAGGTTCATCCAAAGATCGGGGCAAAGCTCACATCAACTCATCGATCTTATCCGCGAAGAAGCAAAACACTAGAAGAAACATCGGATGCACTATTTAATACTACGACAAAAGATCGGGCATGATGCATGTATGATGTATGATATGGCAAAGGTGCGGTGCAATTAGGCAAGATTAAGCGGAACCGGGGTCCCGACATTTATTTATATGGTTCAAGTTATTTAGATACCCTGCAATTTAAATGTTGTCTTAACAAGGCAAAATATCGCACTGGTTCGCTACACAAATTTAAATGGAGCCAATATAAGACTAGAAAAGCCCGCATATGGTCTCCATATTTAATTATGAGGTGAATCGGCATAAGGCCCCCAAACCACACCAATATGCATGCGAGTATGAATAATTTAATATGAAACAAGTATATATTGTATATTATAAAAATATTGGTCTCGGAAAAGGGGTAACACTTGGGTTTCCGACGAACTTGGGTTCCGAGGGATCGGGTTGGTCTTGGGATCCCTGAAGAAGGTCATGGAGGTTTCATCCAACCCATGAAGGAGATCTTGTCGCTCGATGTCCGTGTAGGAGAATTAGAGGTCGTTGGCGAACTTGTTTGGTACCGAGGTCTTCGAGGGATATTGGCGAAAAACGAAGATGGCGAAAACAAAGTCGTTGAAGTAGCGTTTTCGCCGGACTGATGTTCAGAGATAAGTGTGGCAAAGGCGCCAAACCGGTAAACTGGTCTGTCGAGCGCGTTAGCCACACCGGACATGAGCTCGTATGCCGACATTTTAACAAACACTTTGCGAGCAGGCACAAGCAGAAAACAAGGCCCTAGGATGATGGGCAGCAAACGAAGGCGATGCTGGGCCGCAACACTCGGGGACGCAGGGGCACAACGCTTGCTGGAGTGGTGCTTGGGGACGGGGTGGCCACGAGGCGAGCTGACGGCCGAGGGGACGAGGCATGGCACGGCCGGGGAGGGCAGCTCGCGTGGTCCAGGTCGAGGCAGAGGAAGGCCAAAACGGCGATGGCCGGAGGGAGGTGGTCGGGGAAGGGCGACGGCCGGGGTGAGACTTGTGGCCAGGGAGCAGGGCGAGCGGGCGGGGCGCCGACGAGGCTCGCAAGCGAGAGGCATTGCCCGCAGAGGAGGAAGGAGAACGACGGCCGCGTCGGGGAGGTCATCGTCACAGGACATGGGTGGAGAGGGGCGAATAGCCACACCGGCGAGGAGGTCAACGGCGGTGCTAGGCCCACCAGTCCAGGACGCATCGGGGAGGCGGAGATCGGGACGGCTCATGCAGGCGAGGAGGGCGGACGACTTGTAGAGGCAGAGCTCATGGCCTTGAAGGCCGGACTGGCAAGGCGGAGGTTGCTCGCGAGAGGAGGAGGCACGAGAGGGAGATGGGGGTTGGTGGCGTCGGCGGCGGACAGAGAACACGAGGGAGAGAGGTGGGGGTCGAACGGGAAGGAGGAGCGAGATTGCAGGGAGAGGTGAGGGAGTGGGACCCACAGGGTGGGGCCAGGGATGCAGCAGGGAACGAGATGGGTGTGGGGTGTATGTGTGCGTGCGTACCGATGTGTGTGTACGGGACGAGCAGGTGAGAGAGGGTGGTTCTGGTGGAATGCATCGGCAAGGTAGGATGCGGCGGCTACTGAGGGATCGAGGGATTAGGGTTAGGTGGTGGGGGCATGGGGTAGGACTAGGGTTTGATCTACCGTCTGGGCCTTTTGGGCCTGGCCGGTTTAGGTCTAGGTCCAGGTTTAGGTTTATTTATTTTGATAAGATATTTTCTTTTGTTTTGATTTGTTTTAAATATTTTTAGCAAATAGTTTAGCAGATAAATATAGGATTTTATTTTGAAACAAGAGGAGAGGTATTGCAGTAAACAAAAATAGCTTTAGTTATAATATTTTGAGAGGAGAAATAAATGCATGATACAATGATGGTGCACCAAATAGATGACAACATGCGATATTATAATTAGGGTTTACCCGGGGTGCTACAGGTTCCTACTCCTCTGCCACCATCTACACCATTTATCATTCATGGCCCTCATCAGAAAATTATCCCATGTACATGTCGAGCGGGATGTATAATCATCGTGACAAATGACCGATCACATCTTACTCCAGACCCATTTTGTCGCTCTACTCTCCCTTCAATCAACCTAGCCTCGCCAGTAATTATAAACTCCGACGCCAATTGATGAATAGAAACACCTAACCTAGCAATAGGAGCGGTTATTAGCTTTATTTCTAGATCTCCTCCTCCTCCAGTACTTCACATCTACCTAATGACAGCAAGCAAAAGCATTCAGTTTGAATCACGTTAGCTCCTTGCAAGTTGGCACAGCCAAAAACACATTACCCACGGATAAAATGCATGAATAAAGGAAATCAACATTGGTATACCTAGTTTATTCACCATTTAGATAGTAGTATATACTGACTTTTACAAGTGACCTTAGTTGTGCTTTACATTAAGGTTCATATAACCATAGGAAAAATATTTGCATCTTCTATTCATAAACCCTGACTGCAGTATCTATCATGTTGAAGTTTATGCACCACGCCAATGAGAAAATTTTCAAGTGAGTGAGATAAATTAAATTGTACAATTATACCAATAGCAAAAAGAACATGCAGAAGTGCATATCTTCGATAACCACGTAGGAGTGAAGTGAAAAAAAATTCTTCGCAGATCTAGGGCTTGGCCAGCATCACTAGGTATAGAAAGAGAAACCAGTGCATGTAAACGGGATGCCTACAAATTTATGTTAGAAAAGTACACCACATACTTTACATACAAATTATCATAAATTAGCCAAACAAAGTTGTCAAATAATAATTTGGATACATCTAAACCTTTAATTGTGGTATCCAAAATCCAATTCTAGCATGATGTGCCATTCAAAGCATGAAAAATGGCATGCAATATTGCTTCACAACATCTAAAACAAAAATAAACTGAAAGGCTGCAGTGCAGTAAAAATTGTGTTGTGTACTATAGAAGCATGCATTTTATGCACAAAAGCTGGGAAAAACTGGACATTCAAACCTAAATATTGATGATCAGACTATGGTATGAAATAAACCTAAATTGAGTTTCGTAACTTACACTTTCCATGTGCCACAAATTTTTTAAATCCTTATTAGGACACACCGAATGTGCAAAAAAACTTCATGAACTTGTGCAAATGGCAACATGGTAGGAAATCTATGCTCAACCCTTGTATAGAAGGAGCTACATGGAAATGAAACATTGTTAAAAAAATACATGGAACCGAAACTCTTTACCTAGGATCACATGCTATTAAAACACCCAATATGCTAATTGTGCAATTGTTTCCTCAACTGGGGCAGCCGAGCTGGACTACAACCTGCGAAGGATGCAGTACTTTCAAAAGCACGCTTATTATTATCATGGCTGGAAATAGCAGGCATTCAACTAAAAATAAATAACAATAAATATGTGGGCATGCACAACATAAAAGGGGCTCCTACCAAGACGGCACCCAATATATGTTCTCCTCTTTCTCAATAGATCACTACATAATATATTGCCTTTCTTTCAAACTGGAAAAGCTTTACATAGTATATTTTAGATGCAAAACTAAGTGCACACATTGATTATATGAGCAACTAAAAATTAGATAAATTGTTTTCAGTTTACTAACCTGAAGATATTAAGGTGAGACCTAGCTATCCACACACCGAGACACCTTTGAAGATAATAAATTCTTGGATAACCGAGGAGAGGTTATCACTGTAGTGATTGATTCCCCTCAGTTTGATACCCTGAAGAAGAATAAGATGTCCTCAAATTTTAATTAGACTTATTCAGCTTAAAGGCGCACATAAAGTATGTAGCCACAGAAGAAAGGATAGTGTTAGTAGACAAAAATCTTCCTCTCTCTGACACACACCGGTTTAACCTAATAACAATCCAAGTACCAGACCAGATATAGAGTTGGGAATCACGACCCAAGCAAAGCGGACGGGCCGGGCGTGCATGACTAAGAGATGGAAGGTAAGGGGAGGGAGCGAAACCTGATCTGCGAGGAAGAGGTGGCGGTGTCGACCATCCTCGGCAGCAGTCAGCAGAGATGGCGGTTGTTGTCTCGATCTCGCCGCCACAGGCCGTCCTTGCGCACATGTGGCATGAGTCTACCGAGATGGCCTCCTTCGGCATGGCGACCAATCTTGATCTCGTCGCTACAACCCGTGCTCGCACCTCCCGTCGGCATCCCCCCTCTCCGGCGTCCTCCCGCCGGCGTCCAGTGGAGCTCGGGTCCTGGAGCGGCACGCATCCTCGGGCTTGACGGAGACCACGACCACTCGACCAGGATAGCAAGGGCATGGATAGAAGTAGCCCCGCAACGACTGTCGCGGTCGCGCTTGCCGGGCCTGTCACAATCGCTAGGAAAGTATCTGTATCCATGGAATCCGAGATTAGCGCTGGGCCGGGCCCATGTGTCGGCGCTGCGAGATCGCTGCCTCGTAGTATGATGATGGTTGACGAAGGAGGAGCAAAACGCAAACGGCAGAAAACGGAATACAATTTTCTTTTTAGGTAGCAGAGATAGAGAAACTAAGTTTGGGACTATTGCGCACCCTCGTGTCCTCCTGATTGTGAGGGCGCCACGCATCCTTCCTAGCAGAGGAAGCGAGTCACCACACTTCCATTGATCACATCAGTTGTTACATATAAATACAGAGGGCGCTCTCAGATGTGAGAAACATGGGTAGACATGCCGGATCTAATCTAGACTAATTCTCTCCTAGAGACGTTTCATGTGCTTCAACAAGATAGTGCAAAAAAGATAAGGACCAATCTGTGGTTGGCTTGTTAGAAAGGTGGTTGTGCCATCAATCCACCAGAGTGTTCAAACATCACGTTAATGTATATGTATGTGTCTTATAACGACAGAATATTCTTTCGCTGAGAGGCCACATTCTCGTCAAAACTGTTGTGGTGACATCATCAATCTTATAGATATGCCGGTTCAGTTTATCGAAGACGGTGACATCAACAATCTTAACTTTACAAAATCCTCGTTTGAAAGAAACAGGCAAGCAGAAACAAACAGCTAACAGCAGGTTGCTACAGCCGTCAGGCAAGACAACAAACAGCACCAGCCACCAGCTAGTATTGTGCAATACTATGACTAGGCTCACTGCCGTCGGTCCGGCAAGGATGACGAATGGAAGTGGAACATGATGCGCGCGGCTCACCCGACCCAGCCAGCCAGCCAACCATTAAAAACTCCATATATACGGCCGGCGACGCCACTTGACTCAACCATCGCTGCTACCAGTTAGCGCTCGATCGATCAATCGGCAACGGCAATGGCCGGGGCTGAAGGCAGCTGCGGCAGCGAGGAGGAGGCTGAGGGGCTGACGCTGCTGGGGTTCTGGTCGAGCCCGTTCGTGCTCCGTGCGCGGTTTGCGCTGAACCTCAAGGGCATCCCCTACACGTACGTGGAGGAGGACCTGTTCGGCGACAACACCAAGAGCGCGCTCCTCCTCGCCTCCAACCCGGCGCACGGCGGGAAGGTGCCGGTGCTCCTCCACCGCGGCAGGCCCGTCGCCGAGTCGCTGGTCATCGTGGAGTACATCAACGAGGCGTTCCGGGACAGCCACCCGCGCCTCCTCCCCTCCGCCACCCGCCCGCACGACCGCGCCGCCGCCCGCTTCTGGGCCGCCTACGTGGACCAGAAGCTGGTGCCGACGTGGGGCCGCCTCTTCCGCGGGAAGACGCTGGAGGAGCGGGTGAAGGCGGCGGGGGACGTCGTTGACGTGCTGGAGGCGTTCGAGGGAGCGCTGGCCGAGCGGTCGGACGGGGGCAGGACGGGGTTCTTCGGCGGGGAGAGCGCGGGGCTGGTGGACGTGGTGCTGGGCGGCCTCATCTGGTGGCTGCGCGCGTCGGAGCCCATGTGCGGCGTGAAGACGATCGACCCGGCGAGGACGCCACTGGTGGCGGCGTGGGCGGACCGGTTCAGCGCGCTGGACGGCGTGCGGGAGATCGCGCCGGACGTGCCGAAGCTCGTCGAGTATCACCTCACGGTGCGGGCTCGCTTCGGGCTGCCATTCCTGCCGCCGCACCCGTACCAGCAGCCACAGTAGTTTCGGTTCCAACTCGCGAGGCGAACTCGCGCCGCGTTCTCGCGTCAATGTCCCTGAATTTCTGTCTCGAGGTGTTATGAATAAAATCAGACCCTTCCCCCTTTATTATCCAACAATTCCAATGCGTATCCACACTGCAATTGCACTAGTCCCGGTCCGTGAGGCCTCCAACGACTAGAAATGGCCATAAGCATTAGTCCCGGGCCGGACCAGAGCATTAGTCCCGGTACGTAATACGGCCCGGGACTAATGAGCTGGAGCGGAGCAACAGCTCTTTTCGGGGACTATTAGTTCTGGGTCGTTTCACGGCCCGGGACTAATTGTCCATCACTATATATACAGCTCCCTGGCCAGCTGCCCTAAAGCATATGGTAGCCATTTTTCTCAAAGAAAGCAAGAGAGTTTATGCATTTTTTTTCTCAAGATTTGTCAAGATTTAGTTTGCAACACCTAAATCCAAAGCTTTAAAAGGTTAGAACTTCATTCTTTCATCTCTTATTGCTACTTTAGCTCTATATAATGCTCTAGAAGTAGCTAGATATGGATCAAATGCATGCATGCTCTAGAAGTAGCTAGAAGGATTTTGATATATATGTGTAACAAATTTTGATTAGGCACATAGTTACTGAAAATTGAAATGTGTAATTTTAGAGTTTCAGAGCTTAGAATGGAATGAGGTTTTCACTGATGGAACAATAATAAAAAACTCCACATTTATCATGTTGATTGTTTTCTCCAATTCACAAATTGGTGCATGTAAATTTTTCAAAATTCAAAATTAATGCTCTAGAAGCTCTCAATATAACTTGTAATAATTTTATCATATTGTGTAATGGTTTTTGATATACTTTTACTATAATGCAGATGGTCCGGGAATGGATGTACATGGTCTTGACGCCTGGCGAGTTCATTAATGGCGCGTGCATGAATTCATCCGTCTTCTTGATGCAAACAAGCACAATGGTTTTGTATTCTGTCCATGTAATGGATGTAGGAATCGAAGGATTATTCGACTCAAAAACCCTTCACAGCCACCTGAAGTCCGCTTCATGCTCGATTATAATTGTTGGACCAAGCACGGAGAGAGAGGGGTTATAATGGAAGACAATGAAGAAGAGGAGGAGGATGACAACTATCATGGTTTCGAGTACGGAGATACTTCCATGGGGATGTGAAGGGAGGATGAAGAAGAGACACATGATGAACCCGCTGATGATCTTGGTCGGACCATTGCCGATGCACGAAGAGATTGTGAAACTGAAAAGGATAGGAAGAAGTTCAATCACATGCTAGAGGATCACAAAAATTTGTTGTACCCAAATTGCTAAAATGGTCTGAAAAAGCTGGGCAGCACACTGGAATTGCTGCGATGGAAGGCTGAGTGTGCTATACCTGACTCCTCATTTGAAAATTTGCTGAAAATGATGAAGAATATGCTTCCAAAAGATAATGTATTGCCCGCCAGTACATACGAAGCAAAAAAGGTTGTCTGCCCTCTAGGTTTAGAGGTTCAGAAGATACATGCATGCCCTAATGACTGCATCCTCTACCGCGGTGAGGAGTATGAGAATTTAGATGCATGCCCGGTATGCACTTCACTTCGGTATAAGATTAGACGAGATGACCCTGGTGACGTTGAGGGCGAGCCCCGGAAGAGGGTTCTGCGAAGGTGATGTGGTATGCTCCTATAATACCACGGTTGAAACGCTTATTCGTAAACAAAGAGCACGCCAAGTTGTTGCGATGTCATAAAGAGGAACGTAAGTCGACGGGATGTTGAGACACCCGCTGATGGGTCGCAATGGAGAAAAATCGATAGAAAGTACCGGACTTTGGATGACGAAGGAGTTTAAGGTTTGGTCTAAGTACGGATGGCATGAATCACTTTGGGGAGCAGAGCTCCATTCACAAAGACTGCCCGTGACTCTATGCATCTATAACCTTCCTCCTTGGTTGTGAAGCAGAAGTTCATTATGATGCCAGTGTTGATCCAAGGTCCGAAGCAACCCGACAACGACATTGATGTGTACCTAAGGCCATTAGTGGAAGAACTTTTACAGTTGTGGCACGAACCCGGGATACGCGTGTGGGATGAGCACAAGCAGGAAGAATTTAACCTCCGAGCATTGCTTTTCGTAACAATCAATGATTGGCCTGCTCTTAGTAACCTTGCAGGACAGTCAAACAAGGGATACAATGCATGCACACACTGTTTAGATGAGACTGCAAGTATATATTTGGAACATTGTAAGAAGAATGTATACAATGAGCATCGTCGATTTCTTTTGGCCAAGCATCCCTTAAGAAAGAAAGGCAAGCATTTCAACGGTCTAGCATGTCACCAGACGAAGCTTAAGGAGCGTACTAGTGCTGATATATTTGATATGATCAAAGATTTGGATCAACTTGTAACCTTTGGAAAGGGTCCTGGAGGAAAATCTGTTCCGAAAGACGCTGAAGGACACGCACCCATGTGGAAGAAGAAATCTATATTTTGGGAGATACCATATTGGAAATTCTTAGAGGTCCGCTCTGCAATCGATGTGATGCATGTGACGAAGAATCTTTGCGTGAACGTGCTAGGCTTCTTGGGCGTATGGGACAAAAGATACACCGAAGCACGAAAGGACCATCAACGTATGGAAGACCCGGATGGCTGTATCCGAATGGTTTCAAGGTCATGCCGCCACGCCTACCAAACAAGAGAAGGAAATATTTTTTGAATGCCTAAGCAGTATTAAGGTTCCGTCTGGCTTCTCGTCGAATATAAAGGGGATAATAAATATGGCAGAAAAAAGTTCCAAAACCTAAAGTCTCATGACTTCCACGTGATTATGACGCAAATGCTTCCGATT
The DNA here is from genome assembly GCA_030063025.1 of Avena longiglumis. Classification (NCBI taxonomy): domain Eukaryota; kingdom Viridiplantae; phylum Streptophyta; class Magnoliopsida; order Poales; family Poaceae; genus Avena; species Avena longiglumis. Next base: position 477,392,355 of record CP125977.1, read on the forward strand.
GCATTGAGGGGGCTTCTACCAGATAATGTTCGAGTACCCATTGTGAAGCTATGTGCATTTCTCAATGCAATCTCTCGAAGATAATCAATCAAGATCTACCAGTTCTGAATGATGTGGTCCAATGTCTTGTCGTTTTGAGTTGGTGTTCCCACCATCCTTCTTCAATATTATGACGCACTTTCTTTGGTTCACCTAGTCGAAGAGATTTCCATTCTCGGTCCTGTATTTCTACATAATATGTTTCCTTTGAGAGGTTCATGGGAATCTTAAAGAAATATGTTCAGAACTCGCTAGGCCAAGGAAGCATCTCCAAGGGCTATGGAACAGAGGAGGTCATTGAATTTTGTGTTGACTTGTTCCTAACCTTAAGCCGATTGGTCTTCCTCAATCGGTATGAGGAGACCCAGTGGAAAGGGTACTCTAGGAAGGAAATCAATAATATGTAGAGACGGACATTCTTACACCGAAGCACATTACACCGTTCTACAGAATTCTATCTTGGCAGCCCCATATATCGAGGAACACAAGAAAATCTTACGCTCCAACAACCCTGGAAAGCATGACTCTTGGATTAGAGATGAACACATGAAGAGTTTCGGCGGTTGGTTGCAACATATCATCAAAAACAACACTCTTGGAGATCAGCTATACTTGTTGTCTAGGTCACCATCTTCGACTATATCGACTTTCCAAGGGTACGAGATAAATGGGTATACATTTTACATGATAGCCCAACAATGGGTCAAAGACCACATATTATGGTGTCCGCTTTGATGCAACAGACAACAATGGGTCAAAGACCACATATTATGGTTACATAGAGGAGATATGTGAACTTGACTATGGACCTACTTTTAAGGTCCCCTTGTTTCGGTGCAAATGGGTCAAGCTGACGGGAGGAGGGGTTGAGGTAGACAAGAAATACGGAATGACATCGTTGGATCTCAATAATCTTGGGTACTTAGACGAACCATTCGTCCTAGCCAATGATGTGACCCAAGTTTTCTATGTGAAGGACATGTCTACCAAACCTAGAAAACAAAAAAATAAGAAAAAGAATACATCAGACGATGAGCCAAAGCGCCACATAGTTCTTTTAGGAAAAAGAAACATCGTGGGAGTGGAGGACAAGACAGACATGTTAGAAGATTGTGATAAGTTCCATGAAATTCCGCCCTTCACGGTGAAGGATGACCCAACCATCATGTTAATGAATGAAGATGCTCCATGGATACGACGGGATCAGAAAGGAACACAAGCGAAGAAATGATATGTAATAATTGTAACATTTTATGAGTTAAGATGTTCCATGCATGTGTCCATTTTTATAGTGTTGTCTGCAAAAAATCTTGAGTGTGTTAGTCCTGTTTTGTGGCTGGACCGGGACTAAAGGAGGGCCTTTAGTACCGATTCATACTTACCATTAAGATCTGATCTCCAAACGCGTGATGTCACATATTAGGGAGTGCCTCTATGACAGTTCTGAGATGCCGAGGATCGGCTCGTCGGCATCTCCCCGAAACTGGCCGTAGTGGTGTCCTCGCTCTCGAAAACCATCTTGCAGCTTGTAACTTCTCTAACTAGATCAATACGCTGGAGCTAACTAATTTCACATATTAGGAGTGTGCCTCTATGACCAGTTTCTCGGAGATGCCGGAGGATCGATCCGTCGGCATCTCCTCGAATCGGTCGAGTGGTGTCCTCGCTCTAAAACCATCTTGGAGATGCCTCAAACTGGCTGGAGGACTGGACTCACAAGGATGCCTATTTATAGTACAAGCAGCTCGGCATAATGTCGACACTCACGACATAATGTCGACACTCACCCCTATTATTAGTGTTGACTCATCTTTAGTCCCGGTTGTTGTCTCCAACCGGGACTAAAGGTTCATCTTTAGTCCCGGTTGGTGACACCATCCGGGACAATGTACAAGCCGCACGACATAATGTCAACACTCACCCCTATTATTAGTGTTGCCTGGCCCAGTCTGCCGCAATCCCTTCAGTCGTGGTTGGTTTCTCCAACCGGGACTAAAGATGAACCCTCTCTTTATATAGGCATTTCCCTCTATTTATTAGGTAACACTCAAGACATTTATTAATATTAAAAACCGGGACAAACCGGGACTAGCTAACACTCAGGACTAAAGCCGCCCCTTTATTCATAATCATGCCTAGTCCTATAGTATGCAGCTTCAGGGTCTTCATTGTCATCATCATCGTCATCGTCACCTGCCACTCCGGGGATCCTCAGCCCATCCATGGCATATACCAGGGGCCATTCCAGCCTCGGATTCACGGCGGGCGGGAGAGGGGTCTCCTAGAAGACGATGCCGCTACCGCCGGGACGGTGTGGGGCCTATGGCGGGTGGACTCGTGGGCACCGTAGGCGAGGATGGTCTCCCCCGGCGATGTAGAGCATCACTCCGATGGTAGTACGGTTTGCCCACCACAGATGCCGGCCGGCTTCGTTGTGGTTCAACGGTGGCGGGCCATCACCCTCGTACCTGGCGAGCTCCCTTTCCCGCCTATTAGCGATGAAGGCATTCCAGGTGTCGTAGTTGTCGGGATCCCACTAGGGATCCATCCGCTGCTCCGGCGTGAGCTCGTGGTAGAAGTGGTTTGTGATGGCCACCTGGCGTGCGGAACCTTGAGGGACAGGAGGACAGAACCCCTCCAAAGATCCAGCGGCAAGCGGCAGTGCCTTGAGGACAAGGGTAGTTGGAGGCGCACAACGCCTCGGTCTCCTCGAGGGTCAGAATGGCCTAGTAGGCGTTGTCCATTGTTCTAAGAGAGGAAGGTGTGGATGTGTGGATAGCCATGGCACGATCACCCTAAATATAGAGGGAAAGGGCGGGAAAACTTGGCGTGAAGCTTTGGGAAATGGCGGGAAATATCTTTAGTCCCGGTTAGTGAATACATCCCGGACTAAAAGCTCTCGTAGAAAGGAAAGGGCGGGAAAACTTGGCAGGAAGAGGTGGGAAATGGCGGAAAATATCTTTAGTCCCGGTTTGTGACTACATCCGGTACTAAATGGATATTATATTAAGATTCATTATATTTTTCTATAATAATAGACATATTATTTGTTTTATTTGGATTATTACAATAAAAGATATGATTTTCCAAAGTTTTTATATTAGTTTTGAATTAAAAAAGAAAATTTACAAATGAAATAATTTATAAATGATGCAAACAGATAAATGGATATTATATTAAGATTCTTTATATTTTTCTGATAATAATAGACATATTATTTGTTTTATTTGGATTATTACAATAAAAGATATGACTTTTCAAAGTTTTTATATTAGTTTTGAATTAAAAAAGAAAATTTACAAATGGAATAATTTATAAATGATGCAAACAGATAAATGGATATTATATTAAGATTCATTATATTTTTCTGATAATAATAGACATATTATTTGTTTTATTTGGATTATTACAATAAAAGATATGATTTTCCAAAGTTTTTTATATTAGTTTTGAATTAAAAAAGAAAATTTACAAATGAAATAATTTATAAATGATGCAAACAGATAAATGTATATTATATTAAGATTCTTTATATTTTTCTGATAATAATAGACATATTATTTGTTTTATTTGGATTATTACAATAAAATATATGATTTTTCAAAGTTTTTATATTTGATTTGAATTAAAAAACGAAAATTTACAAACCAAATAATTTCTAAATTATGCAAACATATAAATGAATATTATATTAAAATTATTTATATTTTTCTGATAATAATAGATATATTATTTGTTTTATTTGGATTATCACAATAAAAGATATGATTTTTCAAAGTTTTTATATTAGTTTTGAATTAAAAAAGGAAATTTAGAAAAACAGACAGTCGCGGGTCGTGGCTGGACCCGGGACTAAAGGGGTCTTGTGGCATAAAACGGCCGAAAAAGGTTCTTTAGTCGCGAGCCGAGGCTTAGCCCGCGACTAAAGGTGGGGTCTTTAGTCCCGGGTTAAGCCACGGCCCGCGACTAAAGACCCTTTAGTCGCGGGAGGTGGCTCAGCCCTGGACTAAAGGGGGGTCCCTTTATATACTCTTGCCCGCCCCTGGTTGTGCCCACCCGCACTTGGCAAGACGCGAAAGACGAGGCGCCGACGAAGAGAACAGGAAGTGTTGCCGATTCAGCGCCACGGCCTTATCTCGGCCGCCCGCTGTATCACAGAGCCGCCTTGCCGTGTCACCGCCCCGCCGTGTCGCGCCACCCCGCCGTGTCGCACCGCATCGCCGAGCCGCCCGCGTGTCGCCGTCGTCTTGTCAGCCGCCTCGCCGAGCCTCCGCGCGCTCTGTCGCGCCGTCCCGCCGTGTCGCCGCCCCATCGTGCCGCACCGCCTCGCCACGCCACCGCTGTTCCTCCGGCCACCCACCTCGCCGGAGGTGGTTATTTAGTCTAGTATTAATTAGTTAGTAGTTAGTGTAGTTAGTGTAGTATTAATTATATTTTTTAATTAGTAGTATATTTAGGTTTTTTAATTAGTAGTATATTTAGGTTTTTATATTTAGTGTAGTATATATTTTTTTTAATTAGTAGTATATTTTTTTAATTGTTAGCTAGGATTATTTTTTTAATTATTGTTTTTATTATAATTAGCTAGGGTTATTGTTTTAATTATAAATAGCTAGGGTTATTGTTTTAATTATAAATAGCTAGGGTTATTTTTTTAATCATTGTTTTAATTATAATTAGCTAGGATTACGATTATATTGTTAGCTAGGGTTATTTTAATTATAATTAGCTAGGGTTATTTTTTTGTTTTATTTATTAAGATTAGAATTAGGATTAGGATTAGGGTTATTTTTTTAATTATTGTTTTAATTATAATTAGCTAGGGTTATTGTTTTAATTATAAATAGCTAGGGTTATTTTTTTAATTATTGTTTTAATTATAATTAGCTAGGATTAGGATTATATTGTTAGCTAGGGTTATTTTAATCATAATTAGCTAGGGTTATTTTTTGTTTTATTTATTAAGATTAGAATTAGGATTAGGATTAGGGTTATTTTTTTGTTTAAGTTATTATAATTAGGATTATATTGTTTTAGTTATTAGGATTATTGTTTTTTCTAACCTGTTTAACTCTCTTTTTGTTATAGATAATTAAGTCATGGATCCATTCGAAGATCCTGGTCGCATCGGTGAAGGTTTTCTTCAGGGCATGATAAGAGGTGAAATTCCTCTTATTACGGGCACGACCGAATATATTTTGCTCGAGGAAGAGATATCCTCATATCTGAATCCATCCGGTGATGGACTAGAGGAAAACCAAGGGGAAGACCATATGGACGAAGGGCAAACAAATGACAACAATAATGATGGCCCCTCGACAGGATCCGGCGAGGTACATATATATATATATATAAAGTCTCGTGTTACCTCTATTCATTAACTGATCTAGATATATATTAATCACTCTCTCTTCTTATTTTATCCCACCGGATCGAAGCAATCGACAGCTCGAACGAAACGAGGGCCAAACAAAAAGTTGGATGGTAATCAGAGGTTCACCATCAAAGAAATAGCTGATGATGGTGAACCGATTGCTCCAGAGAAGCACCGGAGGATGTTTATAAATCAATGCGGGGTGCTGGTTAGGGACAACCTGCCAATCACCATCCAAGAAGGGAATAAGTCAAAGAAACCCGGTGGAGAATCCAACAGCTATGTCACCGATGATGCCAAAGATGACCTTTGGCAGAAGCTCATAGCGCATTTCATACTACCTCTAGAGTATGAGGAATTTGAGGTAGATGGTATTACCCCAAGGCCGGTTGGGCTTGAAAATAGAGCGAAAGTCAAGGAGTGGGCACTAAGCAAGATGGCTAAACTGTACCGGAACCACAAGAAAAATTTATACGCGAAATATGTCGCGAAGAAAACTCCAGACTTCACAGGAGTAAACGAGAAGTTGAGAGAACAGTGGACCGATTTTGTACAGTACAAGCAATCTGATAAAGCAAAGGCAAAGTCTGCAAACAATGCGTTAAATGCTGCCAACAATAAATACCATCATAAAATGGGGACAGGTGGCTACAAGAGTGCCATCCCTAAGTGGGAAACTATGGAGAAGGATATGAGGGCTAGAGGCATCACTCACCTGCATGTATGGATGGCACAGGAGGTCAAAGCACTAGTGGTACGGGCACGGGGGATCCTTGGACCCAGAAACAGGGAAGACATTATTTCATGATAAAATTCTAATACCCTCCCAAGACCTTATTCAAGCAATGAACGATGCTCAATTGGGATTGTTCCGTCCCGAGAGAGAGAACGACGAGCTGACACGCGCCCTAGGGAATCCTGAAAAGGGAGGACGAACACGAGGCAAAGGCGCCGATGTCTCGTGGAAGAAAGGGTTTCCTCATGCGATGCCGATGAAGCCGCCGAGAAAGAAGGACCGGAGGCGCACCGGATCTCCGTGGTAGAGCAGACCTAGCGATCCAAGAACCTCATGCATGAAATTAGCCAAAGGCCGCCGTCAACTCACCCGATCGATGATCCCGCATTGCATCTTAGCCAACGGAGAAGCGGCGTGGCTTCCACGGAGGTCCGTCCGATGATCAAGCATCGCTGGATGATGCACCGGCTCCTCACTACCCCGTGGATGATGTCGAGAGATGGCACAATGTGAGCTACATCAGCCAATGAACAACCTGTCCTTCAAGGTGGAGATCGACACCGCTTTACCTTGTTCACGAGCACTCCACCATTCACTTCCGATTCCACCAGCTATGCTCGTGTCACGGTGGATGACATAGTGGAGGATTTTATGACCTAGAGATTGAAATCGCTACGCCTGAAGGCCTTACGAAACTAGGAGATGTCAAGCGCAACATCATTCTATGGAATAAGAAGTACATCAAGTTTCCAGGCTCGGCGCCAAGGCCACCGACTCCAAGGAATCCAAATCCACCCCGCATCGAATATCGTCAACCTACAAGTCCACCCCAACCCGATTATCGCCAACCTCCAAGTCCATCCCAACCCGATTATCGCCAACCTCCAAGTCCACCCCGCCCCGCTGACGGTCGCCGCAGCAGGAGTACGTCAACTCGATATCCGCCTCCGTGCAATACTACTACCTCTTCGAAGAAACGGAAGTTCGACGGTCCCCCGCTCCCCACATCGAAGAAAGGTCAAACGCCAAAGATAGTCGATATCCCGCCGGCTCTTCCAAAGAGACCTTATGACAAGACCGACGAGGAAACTAACGCGGATGTGGCTGCCCAAGTTAAGGCGCATTTTGCACCCAAAAAGCCTGAGCCAAAGCCGGTATATAACGAAAAAACAAAAAAGTGGGCTAAGTCCTTTCTTGAGCAACCATCCCAGATATCGATGAATCTAGAATCAGACTATGACCGAGAGATTATTAAGCAAGCACAGAAGAAAAAAATCACAAGTGCAAAAAGCGGGAAGCAAGTTGCCCAACTCGGAGCACAGAAGAATCAATCGGTCGCCCCGCTCAAAGTCATTTCAGACCTCGACAAGGCCTTCAGAGCTAAAATGGATATGGACATGCAAATAATGGACCCTAGAGCCCGTAATAATGCTGCACTTATGGGAATCACTGTATCGGAGGCCAAAGCACTTGCTAACGAAGCAAATATGTCTCTTGGTCAATATTTAGGCTATGAAGATACGCCAGTGGTCGAGTAGTACGCAGTATGTCCAAGGGCAGCCTCTAGTCAAGAATGAGGAGCTCATGCGTCTATCCACACATATGCGAAATATGCATGAATGGTACATGTCGCAAGGAGAAAAAAGCATCATAAAGATTGGTTTCCGGTGGACGTTAGAAAGGAGCATCACTTCAAACCATACTCGATACAGGTTCAAATGACCGAACTGTTTCAGTTATACAACCAGCACGCCCTCGACAAATCTATCATTGGTTGCTACTGTCTGTAAGTTATTTATTTCTATAATTAAGTTTGTAGCTTTAGCTCGTTCATTGCATTTAATATATTATCCTAACTATATATCCTTTTGTATGATGATATTATATTCCACAGAATGAAGATGCTTTAATGCAAAAGAGCTAGAAGATACGACGTTGGGTTCATTGACCCATATATCATTAATGAATATATGTTAAAGAATCACCCCAAAGACGTGGAGGAAGACCTGTCCAGGTTCTTAACCGAGCGTAATTTTGTTAAGGAAATACTATTTCCTTACAACTTCAAGTGAGTGTTTATATCTTGTACATATTTTATTTTTGCTTACTGGATGAGCTATGCATGTATGCTTATGTAAATGTCCGCAGATTCCACTGGATATTGCTAAACATTCAAGTTGACAAGTCCCTAGTCGAAGTCCACGACTCATTAAGTTGGGACCAAGAGAAGTGGAGCGACATGAAAGCAATGCGCCATAAGTAATTTCAATCATTATCGCATTATATCGTCCCTCTTTCATTCATTTCCTGATATCAAGTAACTAATAACTCCTTTGTTCATTTTCTTTGTCGAGCAGGTGTTGGACACGGTTCAGACAGAAAATACCAGGTCCATTCAAAGAGGAGCTAACTTATAAAATGGCGAAGAGTTTACAGCAGCCACCGGGAACTCATTTATGTGGATACTACGTCTGCGAGTACATCTGCGAGTTGACCAGTGAGCAGAAAGTTGACTCACATTATATTTATGATTTGCGGGAGACACTAGAGCCAGACCAGCGCATAAGAGAAATTCAAGAGGAGATGGCGGGATTTATGATGAAGGAAGTCCTTGATGTACATGGAGAGCATTTTGCGGATGACGTGGAACTCGATTTGCCTTAGTCATCTCCATGTAGCTCATATGATATATATATTCATCAATGACCATGTAATTTTCAAAACATTTCTTCCTTTTGATATGATTGATTATATGTATGCTTGCAAGGGATCGATCTTATATAAATGCATCGACGTGTAGTGTGTATGTAGTAGTGTATAATATGTCTACTGAAATATATGTTTGTTATAGTGAAACACAAAACGAAAAAGGAACAAAATGGCAAAAAAAAAAAGGAAATACACAATCTCTGCCGCGGCAGGAAACCTTTTAGTCCCGGGTGGTGTTACAGCCCGGGACTAGAGGGTTCCGCCCCCCCGCGGCGCTGAAACAGCCACGTGGCTGTTATCAGTCGCGGGCCTTTGCGAGCCGGGACTAGAGGGGGGGGCCTCTAGTCCCGTTTTCGCAGTCCCGGGCCCAAAACCGGGACTAGAGCCCGTTGCGGCCCGGGACTAGAGCCCTTTTTTCCACCAGTGTAAGATCTCCAACTGCGCATTGCAAGAACATGCTAGTTTTGCCATCCTTTGACCTTAGCTTCGGTTTTGTTTACGAGATCTCTGGCATTTTCTTGGCCACCTGCAAAATGCTTGAAAGAGTCACGAATTCAATCTATGTCAATACTAGCATAAAGGCCCATGCGCTGCCACGGGCTGAATTTACCGAATATATATATCTAGGACTATAATTAATCTAAAGACCTAGTAATCTTGGTGACCAACTCGATCGAACAGAATAATCCGCCACCCACCAAACAAAACTCCGTCTACCGAGTTTTGATTTGGTCAAACAGCATGCAGTATTTACATTTCGTCAAACATCTAGTAGTCTTTACAATAAAAATATGTAACCTCTTATATCATATTTCTCACTAATCTCTAGCCATCGGCGTTCACTAAAACAAGTGACTATGTATCTATGTACTGAAGCTTGCACTAAGAAAACCGATATCCAACTAAGTGCACCTCCAGTCCTTCATACCATGTTAATGAACTAAAATCTCGCAAGACATCAGCAAAAAAAATTAGTAGCCACCACTTGAACCAAGTACTGTCAAATTTCGTAATAAAAAGAATACTCCACACGGATGGGGCAGTGTACCTGGGAGTCAGAGGCCATGGATCCATGATGTATGCATCTCCGGTGACTTGCAGATGTGAAGGACGCATGCCATGGCGTGACCATTCGATGGATCCACACACTAGTGCAGATGGTGGCCTCTAACACCGGTTCATAAGGCCCTCTAACAGCGGTTCTGGAACCAGCGGTTCTTATACGAACCGGTGTTAAAGGGTGGGGCACGTGGGGTTGCCGCAGCGCTCAGCCCCCCCTTTAACACCGGTTCGTCACACGAACCGGTGTTAAAGGTTCTGTGTCGCGGCAGGAAAAAGAGATAAATCTCTGCTGCGGCAAGCAGTCTAAATCTACATCGTGGCGAGTTACGCCTGCCCGTTACTGGCGTATTTACTTGTGCGGGGACGGGGAGGGGGGAGGGGGAATCGATCAGGAGCGGTATACACATACATCATCGTCGGTACATATGAGTACATGAATAATTAAGCAACTATTATTATACACAAACATCGTCATTGTGTGGTATTCTCCGTAAACGTTGAAGCATCAAGTACAAGACAAACACGTTCAAGCATATATACAACGTTCATTTTGGTGGATATCTAAAGAGTTCTCTGCCAGGCGTGACGACCTCATCAAGTATGAACCCCGCCAATTTCTCTTGAACGGCTCGTATACGGTCAAATGGTAGGAGTTGGTCCCACATCCCTTCGATCTAAATATATATGAACAATGGGGTCAATATATATAAGAATAAAACTTAACACAATTGCTGGTAATAAAATAATGTTGTGTACTTTGTTTACTTACTCTAAGTTGTTCTAGTGCGGCTTGGCCCGTCGCATATATCTGTAGGGATTCGTAGCATGGAAAACAAAAAATTTCTACCGCATACAAACAAACAAGCCAAGATCTATATACTAGATTGTAGCAACGAGTCGATAGAATAACTCACCCTCGAAGATTCCAAAGTGTTTAACGAGAGCAGATTCTCGTGGGTGATGTAGTCGTACTCTTGCCGATCTCAAGATCGTATAGACGATCCTTCCGTGCGTTAAATCGGCGCTCCGCAATCGGTCACACATTGATTTTCGATGAAGACCTTCCTCTCCTTGTTCCAAAGCGCGGAGGTTGTAGCACTCTCTCGATTCCTAAGCATGACGGCGTGGTACCGGAAGTATAGGGGAGATCTCGCAGGGCTTCGCCTTAAGCCGGAGCGAGTATGGTGGACTATGAGAGAGGACTTGGCGATCTAGGGTTTAGAGGCACCAAGGAGAGAGGGCTAGGCCGGTGGATAGGGCAAGGAGAAGGCCCCAACTCGGCGGCTTGGGAGAAAACCCTAGGGCGGCGGCGGCTGCAGGAGGGCCGACGGCTAGGGTTAGGGTTTTTGGTGGAGAGGTGTAGCTCTAGAGGGGTACCCCTGCCCCTCCTTTTATAGGTGGGAGGGCGCGGCCAAGGGGAAGGGAGTCCTCCCCCAAGTCGTCCTCCTTGGCCGGCGGTGGATGGAGGAGGACTTCCTCCCCAAGTAGGTTTCCTACTCTCCCTCCACCAAGCAAACTAGCCGTTTGACTTTTCAAATTGGCGTTTGACTTTTCAAACTAGGATTTGATTTATCCCTTTATTTTGCTCAGCGATGACACCTATTACATGATGCAACCATTCCACATTGTTATGAAACATTCATGTACCCTTCCCCTCCGGAGTGCCGGACCTTCCGGACCCTTCTAGAACATTCCCGATGAAACACCGAAATCATTCTCCAACTCTGAAACAAGACTTTCCTTATATGAATCTTATTCTCCGGATCATTCCGGATCTCCTCGTGATATCCCGGATACCATCCGAGACTCCGAACAACATTCGGTCTCTTACTCATCATACCATAACTACTCAACAACATCGAATCCTTAAGTGTGTCTCCCTACGGTTCGTGAATTATGCGGACATGATCGAGACACTTCTCCGAACAATAACCAATAGTGGAATATGGAAATTCATATGGCTCCCACATATTTCTACGATTACTTTGCGATCAAATGAACCACTTACATACGATACCAATTTCCCTTTGTCTCACGATAGTTTACTTATCCGAGGTTTTGATCGTCGGTATCTCTGCATACCTAGTTCAACCTCGTTACTGATAAGTACTCTTTTCTCGTTCCCGTGATATGTGATCCCTTGTGATCCAGTCACATGCTTGCAAGCCAATTGGATGACATTCCACCGAGAGGGCCCAGAGTATATCTATCTGTCATATGGATGGACAAATCCCATTCTTGATCCATGTGTCTCAACCCATACTTTCTGAACACTCAATGCCACCTTTATAACCACCCAGTTACGGTGTGGTGTTTGATGTCATCAAAGCATCCTTCCGGTGATGGTGATAAGCATGATCTCATGGTCGAAGGAATTAGGTTACTATGTATCAGAAAGCATATAGCAATTGAACAATTAAAATGACTTGATCTTTATGCTACACTTATCTATAGGAGTATGTCCATCATACCATTCTCCTAACGATATGATCTTGTTGTTAATAACATCTCAATGTTCATGATAGGGAAACCACAATCATTTATTAAACCAACAAGCTAGTATTGTGAAGAGGCTTTACTAGGGACTCTAATTTAGTTTACAAATCACACAAGTATTAATGTTTCCTTGTTAATACTGTTATAGCATGAATGTAAACATTTATCATAAACACAAAGATATAATAATAACTACATTTATTATTGCCTCTAGGGCATATCTCTAACAATATCGTGTTGCGAATGAACTCACAAACATAGTATCCACATAAGTTATTATTGGGTCCCTGATGCGCGCACTTTACGAGAATAGAGAGTTCAATCAAAATAATAATCAATAAAGCATGATATAATGGAATTGGAAGCAGAATCAAAGAGATACGCAGACCTAGCTAGCTAGTATTACTTACATTTTGGTCTATAAATTTTAGTTCTTCTAACCATTCACCCATGACCCTGCCCGTGAAACTTTTCCAAACTCTGTCTGGCAAAGAAAATGGATAAAGGAGTAATTAATTACTTGTTGTCACGAAAGTTGTCGATCTAGTGCGATAATATGATTGAAATCACCTCTAGAGCATCTCTTTAAAGTTTGCCCATAGCTCATGGTCTTTTCATAACGAGTCCATGACAAGGACTTTTACTGAGTCAAGTTGATTGACTATCAGAATAAAGTGGAACCTACGCACGCATAACTCATCATCAGTTACACTTAACATCGAGTAAGCCGAAACAGAATGTGTACAAGAGAGGGTAACACTCACGAGAAGTTGTAAGGCAATAGTATTTCCCTTTTGGTTTGTTGTCTCAGTAAAGACGTTAGCAAGAAATCTTCTGTTTGCCTGGGTTTGAGTTTTACCACTTCTTCATGAACTCTATTTGGGTCAACAAACCCAATGTCAAAAGGGCCTCCTTTCATGCATTCCATAACCTTTTTCCTGCATAATAGTATATATATATACATATATGGTGAGCATATATATATACATGCAATTAATGAATTGAATGAGATGAGATAGAAATTACAGAAATTGTACTTACACACAATAAAGGCTGATGGCAGCTTTGTCGAGTTCCTTCTGATTGAATAGAAAATGCAAGTCTTGAATGTTGAAGCTGATCTCGTCGTCTCCGCACAAGAAAATCTGATCTCTTATATGCGCTGTGATCCATTCTCCCTTTCTCGTCTTGTAGAAATCAAGGTACCACTTGTGCAATCTTCGCATCTTTGTTGGTAGATTCTTGAGCTCCTATTTCTTGACGAGATTCTTCCCATACTTCCATGGTTGTATGGGGTTGACATCACCTGTGGGCAAGTTGTCTCCCATGATGTTCAAGTATGCAATGTAAGTTATCCCCGTATCATTGGCCTTTCTTTGTAGCTCTTCCTCGTAATCATTTACAGGAGGAGCGTTTCGTGTGTCAAACACTGAGAGCGGGGTGCATGATTTCTTTTCCTGCTCTCCGAGCATGGGAAATGTTTTCTAGGGTGCCGCATGACTGCTACTTTCAGTCTCCCTCCTCCTTGCACCCCCCTTCAAAATCTGGTGCTCGTAGTCCAGCATAAGTGGGGTTTCAGGTTTCAAAAGATAAACTTCTCCACCACCACCGGATCTATTTTCTCCTTTGGCTCGGCCCGTCTAGGTGCAAAGAATTCTTGACCTCTTCTTTCGAGATCCTATTGGTCTCCTCGTCGCTGCGATTCCACGGTAAAACCGACAATGGCTTGGCGGAAGGCTGCGGGACGTAGTTTCTTGAACTCTTTGGCGTACAGTTTCCTGCGGATTTCTTCGTGACAGTGCTAGTGATGCTCTTCGTGGCAGTGCTCTTCTTCTTACACTGAGGATATGGCTGAAGCACCGGAGATGGCTGACGCGCAAGAGATGGCTGGCGCGCCGGAGATGGCTGACGCGTAGGAGATGGCTGGCGCGCCGGAGATGATTGCCGCGCAGGAGATGGCTGAAGCACCGGAGACGACAGGGGAGTATTCTGATGACTTGGAGATGGCTGAGGCAGCTCAGACTGCTGACGCTGCGGAGACGGCGGGGGTGCCAGTGGCCTCCAATTTGGAAGCACTATGTGTTCCTTCTTCCAAAAAATGGTTGTTTTCACTGCAAATTTGAGTTGAGTTTCCCCTTCACCTGTAGCACGGTCAAGCTTTGCTTCCTCATATTCCTTCACAACCTCATCCACCCCAACAATAGCATAGCCATCTGAAATCGGTCGACAGTGGTAAGTTCCACCAGTTATAGGAGGTAAGGCATAGCCGACCGCCACCTTAATGGATAAGCCCATTAATCTCATATGAAGCTCGACGTGTTCGCTCTCCGTGATCTCATCCACGGGGTATCGAGGACCCGCCATTTCAAGCATGGGCTGCATGTTCTCCGTGGAAGCCACGCTGATTTTCTGTGCAGAGTCTGGGCCGCCGGCAGCTTCCAATGCAGGCTCTTCGTGCCACTGATATGGGCTGGTAGCTTGTTGGCTCTTTTGTGCATTCACTTGCGCCTGCAGTGCCACAAGTGCATGTTCTATCTGTGTCATCCTCTATGTACGCTCTTTTTCTTTTCTGCTGTGCCATCTGTAAGAGTCGCCCCACTCGGCAAACCCATCCGTGCACATCATACCCCCTGTTCCTCGTGCAAGTCCAGGGTGTTCTTTTTTACCGATGGCGCGTGTGAGATGGTCATTCTCTCTGTCGGGATGGAAGGTCCTGGCGGTTGTTTCCTCGTATGCCGTGATGAGTTCAGTGACGGGTTTGGCAAGGAGGGTTGGGAAGATACACAATCCCGTTTCTGGGTCCAACCTTGCCCTGATTCCATAGAACCAAGTCTTTGCACGTAGGTCCCACCCATGTGTCTGGGGTGTGATCCCTCTATCGCGCAGGGCCTTCTCAGCTTCCTCCCACTTAGGCCTCTGAGATATGTAGCCACCTGACCCCGTCCTCTGGTGATATTCCTTCTTTTGGGCATTTAGCGTATTGGTTTATGACCTCTTTGTAGCTATAGCACCTTCCTTGTATGCCACAAATTCGGGCCAGTGAGGTCTTATCTTCGCATAATATGCATCTTCAAAATCTAGAGTCTCGCGAGCTTTGACAAATTTGTTCAATTTTGTCTTCCAGTTGCGGAAAGCGTCAGCCATCTTCTTTAGAGTCCACTCTTTGACATTTTCCTTTATAATCGGTTTGTTTTCATCCTCCTCTGGCGGAAGGGTGAAATTTACCAACAGCGAATTCCAAAGCGTTTCTTTGGATATTTCATCGACAAAGGTACCCTCGCCCTTCTTTGGCTTACTCCAATATTCAATTATGATTGGGATTTGGTCCCTAACAAGAACTCCAGCCTGACGTACAAATTTATCTGCGGCCTTCTTGGGCTCCATCGGCCTGCCATCAACACGGACTGCTTCGATGGTGAAATTTGCACAATCTTTCAACCGATGGCTCGCGCCTCGCTTGCTCTTTTTCATAGAAGAAGATTGTTGCTGGCTGGTCGATCCAGAGGGCAAAAAGAAGAAAGAAGCGTTAATTAATACATGTACATATATACAAATCAATCGGTGGAAGTCACCAGAGGCTTAATCAATGCATATACCTCGCCGGACTTTGTAATCACTAAATTGCGTTCACCGGAGTCTTCATCTTCTCCATGACTACTTGAGCTGTCATCATGTCCCTCCAAGTTCAGATATTGTGAGGTGTCCTCATGGATCATGTTCTCCATTATTTCTTCTTCTTCAAGGTTTCTACTGAGTGGATCCATAGTTTCTAAAACAATAATATTATCTAGAGTAACAGAGTAAACATTCAAGTGGACTTGGATCCATAATAAATATTCTAGGGTAAGATCATGGTAGAAATTTATAATTTTAAACCCTAACTTCTATGCAAGTTATAACAAACTATTTATCTTGATATCACTTAAGCTCATGGGAATAATATTAATCATCTTAATTCCTCAGAACTTTATGTGTCATATAATAATGAAGGATCACCATATAAAAATTTCTTTAATATTATAAGTTATTAATTAAGAATCAAATATCATGTATTAATAGTAATACATCCTTTAATAAGTTATGGTTTATAGAGGTAAATCAAATTCATAACAAAAGCCTCTACAAAATTTTAATAGGAAAATAACCTATATAAAGAAAATAAAGAAACTATAATACATACACTTTCTTATGTATATAAACACTACAATACATACACTTTCATAATAATCCTTTCTTTTGTTCATACAAAAAATATACATACCCTTTATTTTTGTTCATACGCAACAATATATATACATATACTTTTTTATATATACATATACATACACTTTCCTAATAATCCTTTTTTTGTTCATACACACACAAATAAAATTATTCAATCCAATATATATACATATATGCAACAATATATATGCAATTACACACAAATAAAATTATTCATACAAAACAATATATATACATATATGCAACATTTATCCAATATACACACAAATAACATTTATCTCCAATATCCAATATCCAATATCCAACACACAAACAGAGAGCTCACCGCCGGTGGCGGCAAACTCGAATGGGGTCGGCGGCAGCGGGCGTGGACGGGGTTGGCGGTGGCGGCTCCGAGTTGGCGGAGGCTCCGGTGTTGGCGTATGGCGGATCCGAGCGGCGGCTGACGCGGGCGCGCACGGTGGCGGACGGTACTGGCGCGGCGGGGGGCGTCGACTGGGGGCTCCTCGTCTCGATTCCTTCGGCAAGGAGGCTCAGTACAGCGAGGCGAAGGCGAGGGCGTGGACGGCGACGACGACGGTGCGACAGGCTCTACCCTGTTCTTCCTCTTCGCGCGCTTGATCTGGCTGGGGGGAAAGAAGGAAGTGGAACGCGTTATAAATCCCCCCTTTAACACCGGTTCGTGGCTAGAACCGGTGTTAAAGGGGGGATTCGTTTCGCGCACGCACCCCCCCCTTTAACACCGGTTCCAGCCATGAACTAAATAAATGCCCCCCCTTTAACACCGGTTCCTGGCTGGAACCGGTGTTAAAGGGGGGGCATTTATTTCGTACATTAAAGGGGCGGGGGCATTTTTAATTCAAAAAATAGGATAGAATTTAGAAAATTCATACCTTTTTAATTTCAACTCATAAAAATATGAATAATATATCATAATTTTCGGAAAAATAAGATCTATCCATTCATATAAAAACATTTTATAGTTACTTTAGATGAAATTTTGCAAAATGATTAAAACACTTACATATAAATTTTGATTATTCAATTAAATCAAAAATAAAATAGTCAAACCCTAAAACTTTGAACATAAGAAATATTAAGCATCTAAAAAGTAATCTAACCCTATTTTATTAGAGAAAATTATATTTTATTTTGTATTAACATTTTTGAATTGTTTGGATATTTAAATGCCGCATCTTTTGTATACTTTGGAATCTAACAAAACCTCGCTAAACTTGCATTGGATTTTTTATAAAATAGCATATTGTGAACCTAGAAATGATTTTTGTAAAAAATCATGAGCATCTATCATGTACCTGTAGTTCATATCTGACCCACTTGCTGTTGATTCGGTAGGAATTTTTCTTTTTCACCAGAGGTGGACGGAAAGGTTTCATATCCCCCTGTTGGTACATTGTCCATATAAGATGGTCTAGTATTTTTGTAAAATGTGGTGGTAGTTTTTTGAATTAGCCATTTGGTGGTTGCTTCACAAAACCGTCCGTTTTTTATGCTAGGAAAATGGAAAATACCTTTTTGGTGCGACAAAAAGGAAAACTTCCTCTTGCAACATTGTTTGCCATCCCATGATGCACATGTATGCATAATATGGCCATATTATCACAAACTATGCCTTGATTCTAGCCATAATATTGGTCATTTGACCCGAAAGCCAAGAAACCTCGAATGAGATAGGTTTTTTTGTGAAGGTTTTTTTGAGACATAATCAATGTACCAAGTTTGATATTTTTCCTTCTAACTATGTCACATAATATAACACCACGTGAAGGTTTCGCATTGTTTCGATCGTTTTTTAATTTTTTATCCCTGTTTTAAACTACCGTCAAACTTTGTCGAACAACGGGCATGAAGATTCCTAGCTCGGGGCCAAGCCTCGCTAAACTTGCATTTGATTTTTGATAAAATAGCATATTGTGAACCTAAAAATGATATTTTTATTACGATAGAACTAGAATTAAAGTACATAATGCAACTAACAGTAAGTTACATAAAGCACGACTGAAAATTAAGATACATAAAAAAACTAAAAATTGAGATACATGGCTAGATTAAGTCACAATCAGTCGAACTTGTTTTGGAATGTTGGAGTGATTCAGTCATGATCCTGCCTATACCTATAATACTCACCACTGTAGTCGTCGTACTCGCCGCGACCGTCGTCGCTGTCGTCGTCGGGGTCGCCGTAATTGAACCTTGAAGGCCGAGGAGTACGTGTGGGATGGACTTGAGGGTAGCGCAAATGGGGGTTAGAGTCGGTGGCAGTGTCATAGGCCATGACGCTCTGGAGAGTCCGACCGTACCACCACAGCCGCCGGCCGGTCTCATTGAAGTTCGAAAGAGGTGGGCCATCCTCCTCGTTCCTGGCGAGCGCCCTCTCACGTCGATCCTCGAAGAAGGCTTCCCAAGTAGGGAAATAGTCGGGATGCCATCTGGGATTCCTCCGCTGCTCCAGCGTGAGCTCAAAGTAGTAGTGGTTCGTGATGGCCATCCGACGCGCCACACCTAGAGGGACAGGACGAACTGGCACCTCCCAGGCTCGGCATCCGGTGGGGGACACAGTGGCCGGGCAGGGTGGTCGAGGCGCAAAGCGCCTCCACCTCCCTGGGGGTTAGTGCTACAGTGGAAGCCATGGGAAAGAGTGATGAGGTTGCAGATATGAGTCTAGAGATGTGCAATGACAATGGAGGCCAACCCTACATATACTAGCGGGAAGAACTGGCGGGAAGAAATGGCAGGAAGACCTGGCGGGAAAAAATGGCGGGAAGAAAAATGGCGGGTAGAAAAATGGCTCATTTAATACATATACTGTTAACAGAAGAAATATGACATTGATTTCCATGTTGAGATACATATGTGTGCCAAAAATGGCTCAATTAATACATATAGTCAATCTTATGATCGCGTCGGCCGTAACCATGGAGTATCAGCACCGTTTAACAGGATGGTTGGGTCAGTCTTCACTCTAAAGGGCGGAATTTCATCAAACTTATTATAATCTTCTGACATGTCTGTCTTGTCCTCCACTCCCACGATGTTTCTTTTCCCTGAAAGAACTATGTGACGCTTTGGCTCATCGTGTGATGTATCTGTTTGCTTATTTTTTCTTTTTTCGTTTTGGTAGACATGTCCTTCACATAGAAAACCTGAGCCACATCATTGGCTAAGACAAATGGTTCGTCTAATTTCTTGTCTACCTTTATAAGATTGTTGAGATCCACTGTTGTCATTCCGTACTTCTTGTCTACCTCAACCCCTCCTCCTGTTAGCTTGACCCATTTGCATCGAAACAAGGGGACCTTAAAATTAGGTTCATAGTCAAGTTCCCATATCTCCTCTATGAACCCATAATACGTGGTCTTTTGCACATTGTCTTCTGCTACATCGAAGTGGACACCACTGTTTTGGTTGGTGCTCTTTTTATCTTGGCCTATTGTGTAAAATGTATTCCCATTTATCTCGTACCCTTGGAAAGTACATACAGTTGAAGATGGTGTCCTGGCCAACAAGTACAGCTGATCCCCAACAGTGGTGTTATTCGTGAGAATTCTTTGCAGCCATCCGCCAAAACTCGCCATGTGTTCACTTATAATCCATTCATCAGACTGCCCCGGGTGTTTGAGGCGTATTAAATTCTTGTGTTCATTGATATACGGGGCAACCAAGATATATCTTTGTAAAACCGTGTAGTGTGCTTGATTGAGAGAATGCTCGTCCCTACATATCATTGCTTTACATCCTAGGGTGCCTTTTCCACGCAGTCTCTCCTCATGTCGTGATTCTGGAACACCAATCGCCTTAAGGTCAGGAATAAAATCAACACAGAACTCAATGACCTCCTCTGTTACATACCCTTGGAGATGATTCCTTCTGGCCTAGCACGGTTATGAACATATTTCTTTAAGACTCCCATGTACCTCTCAAAGGGGAACATATTGTGTAGAAATACAGGACCGAGAACGGCAATCTCTTCTACTAGGTGAACCAGGAGATGCGTCATAATATTGAAGAAGGATGGTGGGAACACCAACTCAAAGCTGACAAGACATTTGGCCACATCTGTCTGTAACCCTGGTAGGCTTTCTAGATCGATTACCTTCTGAGATATTGCATTGAGGAATGCACATAGCTTCACAATGGGTACTCGGACATTTTCAGGTAGAAGCCCCCTCAATGCAATTGGAAGCAATTGTGTCATAATCACGTGGCAGTCATGAGACTTCAGGTTTTGGAATTTTTCTCTGCCATATTTATTATTCCCTTTATATTCGACGAGAAGCCAGACGGGACCTTGATACTGCTCAGGCATTCAAAAAAGATTTCCTTCTCTGCTTTGGTAAGAGCGTAGCTGGAAGGAGTTAAGTGGCATCGTTTACCCTACTCGTTCTTAGGATGCATAGGCTCTTCAGGGTCTTTCATACGTTGCTGGTCCTTCCGTGCTTCCAGTGTATCTTTTGTCTTCCCATACACTCCTAGGAAGTCTAGCAGGTTCATGCAAACATTCTTCGTCACGTGCATCACGTCGATTGAAGAGCGGACCTCTAAGACTTTCCAATAGGGTAGGTCCCAAAATATAGATTGCTTCTTCCACATGGGCGCGTGTCCGGCATCGTCATTCGGAACAGATAGACTGCCAGGACCTTTTCAAAAGATTACTTCTAGGTCCTTGACCATACCAAATACCTCCTCACCGGTACGGAGGACAGGCTTCCTCTAGGGTTCTGCCAGATGTTTGAAATACTTTCCTTTCTTTCTTACTGGATGCAGGTTCGGAAGAAATCGACGATACCCTAGGTACACAACCTTCTTACATTTCTCCAAATATACACTTTCAGTCTCATCTAAACAGTGTGTGCATGCATTGTATCCCTTGTTTGTCTGCTCTAAAATGTTACTAAGAGCAGGCCAATCATTGATAGTTACGAAAAGCAACGCTCGTAGGTCAAATGGCTCCCCTTTGTGCTCATCCCACATACGTACATCTGGTTTGGCCCACGACTATAAAAGTTCTTCAACTAATGGCCTTAGGTACACATCAATGTCGTTGCCGGGTTGCCTCGGGCCTTGGATGAGCACTGTCATCATAATGAACTTCCTATTCATGCACAACCAAGGAGGAAGGTTATAGATACATAGAGTCACAAGCCAGGTGCTGTGACTGCAGCTCTGCTCACCAAAAGTATTCATGCCATCTGTACTTAGACCAAACATTAAGTTCCTTGCGTCACGTGCGAAGTCTGGGTACTCTCGCTCGAATTTTCTCCACTCTGACCCATCAGCGGGGTATCTCAACATCGTGTCTTTATTACGGTCTTCTATGTGCCATCACAACAACTTGGCATGCTCTTTATTTCTGAAGAGAAGTTTTAACCGTGGTATTATAGGAGCATACCACATAACCTTGGCAGGAACCTTCTTCCTAGGGGCCTCGCCCTCAACATCGCCAGGATCGTCTCATCTGATCTTATACCGCAGTGTAGTGCATACCGGGCATGCATCCAAATTCTTGTACTTCTCACCGCGGTAGAGGATGCAGTCATTAATGCAGGCATGTATCTTCTGCACGTCTAATCCTAGAGGGCAGACAACCTTTTTTGCTTGGTATATACTGTCGGGCAACTCATTATTTCTTGGAAGCAGATTCTTCATTTTTACTAACAACTTTGAAAATGCGCTGTCAGTCACACCGTTCTCTGCCTTCCATTGCAGCAAATCCAGTGTGGTACCTAGCTTTTTGTGGCCATCTTCACAAGTTGGGTACAACAATGTTTTGTGATCCTTTAACATCTGCTCCAGCTTCTCCTTCTCCTTTTCAGTTTCACATTCTTCCTTTGCATCAGTAATGGCCCGACCAAGATCGTCATCAGCGGGACCATCTGCTGCCTCTTGATCTTCATTATCTACCCCCGTTGCAGTATCATCATATTCAGGATACATATTATGATAGTTGCCATCAACCTCTTCTTCTTCGTTGTCTTCCATCACAACCCCTTTTTCTCCGTGCTTGGTCCAACAATTATAGCTGGGCATGAAACCGGATCGAAGAAGGTGGGCGTGAATGGTTCTGGTATTTGAGTAGTCTTTCTTGTTCTGACAGTGAACACAGGGACCACATAAAACCATTGTGACCATGATTTGCATTAGCCATAACGATGAAATTTTGGAGGCCCGTAATGTACTCGGAAGTGTGTCGGTCACCGTACATCCATTGTCGGTTCATCTGCATTAATATATAGTATATCAAAAATTAATAGGGAGATGACCATTTATATATAGTACATCAATGATACATGAAAGGATAAAGTTGCCGACCTCGACCAAGAAGGAAAGAGCAACGAGAAAACTTATTTCGAGCTCTCGGGCATTTCACCGAACACCTCTTGTGCATAGGAAAAAACACAAACTAGCACACCTCTCACCCTCTTGCTAGGCTCCAAAATGAGAGAGTGAAAAAATGGAAGAGAGGGTGGGCTGCGGTGTGGTATATATAGCCCCCTTTAACATTGGTTCAAGCCACGAACCGGTGTTAAAGGGGGCTGCGCGGGCCACTAGTGCAGGGCCTTTAACACCGGTTCGTGGCACGAACCGGTGTTAAAGGGTGTGCTCCTTTTTGCTACACGGGCCACGCTGGTACGGGCACCCCCTTTAACACCGGTTCGTAGCAGAACCGGTGTTAAAGCCCATTTCCGACCTCAACCAAAGGCCTCGTTTCCACTAGTGACACTTCATGGAACTCAAGCGCGAGGACACGGTCCTGGTCCATTGCCTCCTAGATCCATCCTTGGTCATGTACAGAGTAATCCATGTGGACAGCGACATGAGCTAATAACCACCGGGAAATCAATATTTGTGGACCATGTCATGGCCATGCTCGTGAAAGGTTGTTGTCTCCTTCTCGCCATGGACGTAGCAGAATGGGTAAATGGGAGTAGAGACAGTGTATCATGTGTGCCCATGCGTCCATGCACCTATGGATCAACGGTTTTGTGTTGGATTCAGGTTGCAACAAAGTACACATCAGGAGTCCGCGGCTGCGGCATGAGTCTCCTCTTACAGGCCCAAGAAATCACCTGATGGTGGCAAAGTTGTAGTATCCTCTATCAGTGAAGGGGTATAACCGGAAAAAAATTGACGTACCAGACCATCAAGACCGTAAGTCTTTTAATAGTATAGATATGTACCATATAAAATTCACACCTCCGCATGATTTTTGGCTAAAAGTGTAGAAACTAGATATCCACACTTGATCTTCCTCTACCATTCTGTTCTGAAGGTATGAAGGAATGAAGGAACAGAGTAGGTTTACAAGGGAAAAAGGGAAAAAGCAAATTGTGAAATAAGGTATGAAGAAAGTGGAGCGGAAAGTTTTCGACTTCTTTGGAGAAAAGCGGAAAAGGAACAAAAATATGAAAATGGATTTTTTCAAAACAAAAAGGAATCGGTTTCTTTTGCGGAAATGGAAACAAAAACGGAACATCATTTTCTGGTGGATAAGATGTGGAAACGGAATTTCCATTTCTATCAAATACAAAATTTCCGTTTTTAGGGTTAATGTGCGTGACCAAATCTATCTAATCCATTACAGACCTTGTCAAGCCAAACTTGCAAAGGTGCTTATCCTAGAATCGACCACCATGTAAACCCTTTGTGTATTCGAGGAGACTTCCATAATTTGATTTTTTTGTTTGTTCTCTTATAAACCTAGCTCCGTGCTATAATTAGAGAACAATTTTGTTGGTTTTATGAATGCTTGAGATTTATTGCATGATTTCAGGGCACCTAAAATATGCAACGTTCAACGTTTGCACCATATTTGGCTCGTATCTATCTTCGACAGTTGCTTTTGTTTCCTTGGTTTCTGTTTTTGCAAAAAAAAAAACAAATGTGGCATCACTCAGTTCCGTCCGTTTCCACTTCGATTTCATCCATGCATGAATGAATATACTTTTCATATTAGCAATTTTATGAAGGGTTCAACCATCAAGCTGAGTGTGGCGGTTTTGCTTTAGGCTCCTAAACCACCTTGTGTTCTATGTTGGAGATATGCCCAAAAGGCAATAATAAAGTGGTTATTATCATATCTTCATGTTTATGATAAATGTTTACATCCCATGCTATAATTGTATTAACCAGAAACATTAATATTGTGTGTTTTGTAAACATAAAAGAGTCCCTAGTAAGCCTCTTGTTAATCTAGCTTATTGATTAATAGATGATCATGGTTTCTTGATCATGGACATTGGATGTTATTAATAACAAGGTCATATCATTAGAAGAATGATGTGATGGACACACTCCTATAGTTAAGCATAGCATAAAGATCAAGTCATTTAATATAGTTCAGTTGCTATAAGCTTTCAGATACATAGTAACCTAAACCCTTCGACCATGAGATCATGCTAATCACCATCACCGGATGGATGCTTTGATGACATCAAACACCACACCATAACTGGGTGTCTATAAAGGTGGCATTGAGTGTTCGGAAAGTATGTGTTGAGGCACATGGATTAAGAGTGGGATTTGTCCATCCATATGACAGATTGATATAATCTGGGCCCTCTCGGTGGAATGTCATACAATTGGCTTGCAAGCATGTGAATAGATCACAAGGGATGTCATATCACGAAATGAGTAAAGAGTACTTATCGGTAACAGGGTTGAACTAGGTATAGAGATACCGACGATCAAACCTCGGATAAGTAAAGTATTGCGCGACAAAGGGAATCGGTATCGTATGTAAATGTTTCATTTCCATCACGAAGTCATCGTAGAAATGTGTGGGAGCCATTATGGATTTCCAGATCCCACTATTGGTTATTGATCGCAGAAGTGTTTCGATCATGTCTGCATAGTTCACGAACTGTAGGGAGACACACTTAAGGAGTCGATGTTGTTTAAGTATATATGGAATATGAGTTGGAGACCGAATGTTGTTCAGAGTCTCGGATTGGATCCAGGAAATCGCGGGGAGATCTGGAATGGTCCAGAGAATAAGATTCATATAAGGAAAGTGGTTTTCCAGGGTTGGGAAATGTTTTCGGTGTTTTGACCGGAAGCTTCTAGAATGTTCTGGAAGGTCCACCACCCTGAGAGGGGGTACTTGGAATGCACCATACCCTAATGGGTAGGAGCATGGACCACTAGGTCAAGTTGGCCAAGGATATGGAAGAGATAATCAAACTCTGGTTTGAATAGTCAAACTCTAGTTTGAAAAGTCAAATTCTCGTTTGAAAGTCAAAGTCCTAGTGGAGGAAGGAAAGGAAACCTTGAGGGACAAGGTCCCTTTCCCTCTCCATTTCCGCCGGCCAATGGGAGTTGGGGGTGGACTCGGCCAGGGATGGGAACCCTGGCCGCCGCCCCTCCCACCCATATAGGCAGGGGTGGGATGCCCCCCTCTCCCTCACCCCAAACCCTAGCCGCCAGGCGCCTCCCTCTCTCCTCCATACAGCTGCTCCGGATTAGGCAAAACCCTGCAGTAATCTATTCTCCACCACCACCACACCGTCGTGCTGTCGGGATTCCGTGGAGATCTACAAACCTCCGCTGCCCTGCTGGAACAAGGGAGAGGAAGGTCTTCATCAATTACTGTACGTGTGACTGACTGCGGAAGCGCTGCCAGAACGTGGCGCCGGAAGGATCGTCTACATGATCTTGAGATCGGGAAGTGATCGACTACATCAACCACGAGAATCCGATCTCGTTAAATGCTTTGGATATATGAGGATTAGTTCTCTACAAACTCGTTGCACCGATCTCGTAGATTAGATCATGGCTTTTGTGTGTTTCCGCGATAGAATTTTTTTGTTTTCCATGCTGCGAACCCTACATTCTACGGGATTTGGAATCTCCCGATCCATGCGTAGGTATGCCATGAAGTTTGCAGTACCATGGCTGCTATGCTTTCTCTCCAGGATTTAAGGCAATTTTCGTCTTAACATTATGTTCGATATATTCAGAATTAGGTAGGTAGTACACCCCTCTAGGGAACTGTTTGAGTTTTAGCATCGACCCCATTTTGTATATTGTACTTGCTGACAAGAAGTGACATGTGGTTTATTTGCACTTCACATCTTTTGAAGTTGACAAAATATTTATACTTACAACTTTTTTCAAAATAATGGAAGTTCAAAAATGAGTGGTTTATTTTTTGCAAACAAGCAAACACTTTGTGTGTCGATTTCATTAGAAGAAAACAAAGAACAACAAAGTTCAGCATCCTTTCATTATAAGAAAATAGAACAACAAAGTTCTCCGAGGATGCTGTTACATCCGGCATCATGGCGATGCAGAACACACCAGGTACAAGGCTGGGCAACACAACACCTGGCATGGTATACAACACAGCACCCTAACAGCTACAACTCTATCTCCAAATCACTCCCAGCTCGATAGCACCTGATAGCTTCCAAAGCTCCACCTCGTCAGCGATCCTCTGACAGATGGTATGCGACATTTCAGCTGAGCGCTAGAAAACATTGTTGTTTCTCTCCTTCCAGAGTGTCCACACGACGAGTAACACCAGCGAGTAAAATCCCTTTCGGTATTACCGTGGAATACGTTGTCAAGCGGCAAGCCACTAAGAAATTAGTTCCTCATCCGCTGGTGGTGTCAGGTGATGTAGCTCACAGCGCCGCAACGTGTTGAACCAAACCAGCCGAGCAAGGGCACAACCTAGGTCAAGGTGGTCAGTTGTCTCGGGTTCCTGGGCGCAAAGTGGGCAGTCAACATGTGTCTCCAGGCCTCGCCGCTGCCTGCGATCAGCCGTCCACAACCGGCGCTGCATAGCAAGCCATATGTGAACCTTGCACTTGGGTGGTGCCCAGGTTCGCCAGATGGCTCGCCCACATGGGAAGAGCTCGAGCCCTACAGAGAATGCCTTGTAGGCGCTTCTTGTCGAGTACTCACCAGATGTCGTATGCTTCCACTCCACTTGATCTGGGATGCCATGTTGCAGCGCAACTGCCTGCAGCGAGTCCAACAACTCCAAGAATTGTACCAGCAGAGGGACATTGAGAGGCCCAGTGATGTCGCAAACCCATCGACGGTCAGCCAGGGCTTCCTGGACAGTCCTCGCGGCTTTAACCTGCTCATCCACAGCATGGAAGAGGTCAGGCGTGGAATGCTCAAAGCTGATGGAGTTCAGCCAAACATCTGTCCAGAAGATCGCCATATGCCCATCCCCAACGACAACACATATAGAAGCATAAAACATGGACTTGGCCTCCGGCTCAACAATCAGCTGGAGCCTGTTCTAGCAGCCCATCCTTTGCTTCTGCATCCACAACCATCTGATCCTGAGCGCATATCCTAACAGCTTCAAGTTCAGGATCCCCAACCCTCCAACATCGACTGGCCTACAAACCTTGTCCCATGCCACAAGGCATTGTCCACCGTGTACAGTCTCCAAACCTTTCCAGAAGAAGGCACGTATCCTTTTGTCAATGGCATTGCGCAGCTATGGAGGAAGTTCTAGTGCAATTGACATGTAGACAGGGATGTATATGGTAACTGATTTCATCAGCGCCAACCGGCCAGCAGATGTGTAGTATCGAGCAAGCCAGGGGGATAACCAACGACATATTGATACGTCGTAAACGTATATATAATGTTTGATGCTCCATGCTTGTTTTGTATCGACTTTCTTATGATTTGCCTACACTTTGAGGTATTTTTATACATTTTATGAAACTAGCCTATTGACAAGATGCCACAGTGTCAGTTGCCTATTATATGTTGTTTTAAATTTCAGAAAAGCTAGTAAGGAAATATTCCCGGAATTGGACAGGACAAAATCCAAAGTTGATATTTTACCAGAAGGAACACGGAGTCCGGAGGGCAGCCGAAGTGGGGACACGAGGCAGCCACACATGGTGGCGGCGTGGCCTAGGGGGCGCCATCCCTAGGTGTGGGCCCCTCGGGCGCCCACCGACCTTGCCCCTTCGCCTATAAAATCACGCCGATGCAATAACCCTAAACACCCGATCAGATCTCCACTAAACAGACTGTAGCCGCCGCCATCTCCATCCCTATATCGGGGGGATCCAAAGCTCTTCCCGGCTACCTTCCAGAGGGGAGATATCATCCTGGAGGCCTTCTTCATCACCATGCCAGCCTCCAGAGTGATGCATAAGTAGTTCACCCTTGGACTATGGGTTCATACAGTAGCTATATGGTTGTTTCTCCTCATTTGTTCTATCATGTTTAGATCTTGTGAGATCCGTTCATGACCAAGATCATCTATTTGTAATCATACATGTTATGTTTGCGGGGATCCGATGGATATTGAGATATTATGTCAGATTGATTATTGATTCTATCATGTCTATGTTATTTATGATCTTGCATGCTCTCTGTTGTTCATAGATGCTTTGTCCAAGTAGATGCTTGCAACTCCAAGAGGGAGTATTTATGTTCGATAGTAGGTTCATGCCTCTAGTAATATGGGGAAGTGACAGAAATCTCTAAGGTTGTAGATGTGCTGTTACTACTAGAGATAAAACAACAATCCTTTGTCTAAGGGCAATTGTATTGTTTACTTTACACACATTGCTTAATGCAATTATCTGTTGCTTGCAACTTAATACTGGAAGGGGTTCGGATGATAACCTGAAGGTGGATTATTAGTCATAGATGCAGTTGGATTACGGTCTATGTATTATGTTGTAATGCCCAATCAAATCTCGTAGGAGTCAAGATGTCTAGTATATGCATTGTTATGATTTCTCAATCTGTCAATTGCCCCGCTGTAATTTGTTCACCCAACATGCTATCTATCGTAAGGAGAACACCTCTAGTGAACTGTGGAACCCGGTCCATTCCTTTATCATTGATACACCATCTACTGTTACTGTTAATTTTCTACAAGCAAATCACTATCTTCCACACTATACGTTTAATCCTTTGTTTTCAGCAAACCGGTGAGATTGACAACCTCACTATAAGTTGGGGCAAAGTTCTGTGGTTGTGTTGTGCAGGTTCCAAGTTGTTAGCAACACCTTGGAGTTGTTTACTTACTCCTACTGGTTTGATAACCTTGGCTTCATAACTGAGGGAAAAACTTGTTGTTGTGCTCATCACACATTGTTCTTGGAGTCTCCCAACAGGCTCTACGTCAACCGAGCCACCATCAAGATTTTTTGGCGCCGTTGCCAGGGAGATAAGGACAACTTCAATCTCTTCCTCCTCGTCAATCACTTTTCAGGGAGAAAGAATATTCTTGCAAGGGGAGTCTCTCACAACCAATCTCTTTACTTTGTTTTTGTTTTGCTTGTTTCTTTTTATCAAAAAATACAATGAATTAGCTTTTCTTGGTTTGCCTTTTCTTATCAAAAACACACAAAAAATAGCTATTTCTATAGTTTTCACCTTGTTCTTAGCTCACCATGTTGATCCCTAAGTTCACCCTAAAAGACCTTTCAATAGGTAGTGGCTCAATAATTGGGAAATATAATATTTAAGAATTCTTTAATCATGTTAGCAAGCATGAGGATAGATCCTTAGCGGAACTTGCTCCAAATTATGAAATTGCTGCAGCCTCTTTAGTTCACATGTTGGAGGCTAGGTTTGTTAACCTTAACCCCATGATGCAAGTAATGTTTCTTAAACTTAAAGATATTGAGGATACTGAAAAGAGAGATTTTATTCTAGAAACTTTGCTTAAAGAATTCTGTGATGTTGCTAAAGAAGCTAGAAAGGTCTTTGATCGTTTTAATATGCTAGGATCATGTGTAGACGTTATGGGTACACTAGGAAAGTTGGACGAAACCAAACCCAAAATGGAGAGGAAATTAAAATACCAATTCCTTTCAAACTTGTAGGAATGCATGAAGCCTTAGAAAAGAATTTTGATTGGATTATTCCTGAAAACCCGTTTGATGAAAATAGTGAACCCAAGAGTATTGAGAGAGGATCCTCTAGAACTTATTTGGATTAGATACGTTGCCTTGTTGAAGAAATTTCTGGTATTGATGTTAATGCTTCTTCATTTGAAAATACTTGATTCCTGCTTCCTATGACTAACTTAAAGGCGTTAAAGAAAAGTACTATTGGGAGATAACCCAAATTTTATTTCAGTAAGTTTTCCTTTTGTTGAGTGTTGGAAGTTATTACTTCTGTAATAACCTCCCCTTAACCTTTTTGTGTGGTTTTTGTGCCAAGAATAACCTCTAATGAGAGAGAAGTAAGATTTGGGGAAGTTGCTGTACCGAAACAGATTTCTGTGGTTCATTGTAAAAATTCGTGAAAAACCCCGATACGTCGTATTGAGCTATAATTTTCTGAGAATATGCCCAGGTTATTATCTAACTTTCGTTAGTTCAACACTTTTCTATTTGAGCAATAGAAGGACTTCGAAAAAATCGTTTTTTACCTGCTTGTCTCTTTTGACAGATTTCTGCCATTATTTGCATTGCCTCTTATCGGTTTCTTTTTGAGTTCTCTGATCACTTGAGTTTTTAAAAGTAATTGCTATAGTAGCTTGTGTTCTAATTAAAGTTTTACTTTTTTTGAAAATAAACCCAAAGGATTATTATCTTGAATACACTAATGTTGCTATTGAAGATTGTGTGAAGTTCTATATGAAGGAAATTTTCAAGTGTAGGGAAAGAATGATGTGATGAGATGAAGAATGGACAAAAGCTCAAGCTTTGGGATGCCACCCGTGTCACCCCAAGAAATATTTAAGAGGTACAAGCGTCAAAGCTTAGGGATGCCCAAGGCATCCCCTTCTTCATCAATAAAAATATCTGGTCTCTTTCTAGACACTTCATTTTTATTTCTTAATGCACTTTTGTGTTGTTCTTGGAGCGTCTTTTTTTGCTTTTAGTTTTCTTTTATTTGATTTTCTTTAATAAATTAGTTGGAACCCCGCTTTCATATTTTGTTTCAAATAAGTTGATTGGTGTTGGAGAAGAGTAGGAAAGTTTCATGCTTAAGTGGTACAAAAGGGAGCTTGTTTTCACTATGGCTTAGACTTTATCATGTCATGGTAGATGTTGCTTTGACCTTATGATTAGTGATTATTGCTGTAGCATGACTTGTTCCAAACAATTGAGATTTCTTAATGTGCCTTGAAAGAATCACGTGTTGTTTTAGCATACAAAAGCATAATATTGTGGTATTCTCCTTTGATGCTTTATTTGGGTTGACTTGGCACATTCTTACACCATGTTAAGACTATGAACCAGTCACCTTAGCCTCTATGATAATTTAGTTTTTGACTTGTGATACCACTTTATGCTTTAATTAATAATGTTTTGTCGTTTTGCATGATTATGGCCATTATTGCTCTCTTAGTTAGTCGCTCCCAGTCTTTTGCTAGCCTCCACTTGTACTAAGTAATCTCTACTCGTGCATCCAACTCCCAAGAAACCAAGTTATTCCAAAGAGCCCACTATAAATTCCTATGTATGGTGTGTTACACCATTCCAAGTATATTCATGTTTTTATCTATCTTCCAAATTAAACTTGTTATGTGAAAATTAGTGATTAAAGCTCTCACAAACTTGATGGAACACTTTACTTTATTGCACCTAATAAACTTGAACCATTGTGTCATCTATGTTGTTATATGCTTGCACTTATAAGTTGGGAATTAGCAGAACCATGCTATCATGGGGAACGCTTTCAACACTTGTAAATATTATCCAGTTGATATCATGATCTTTTGTTTATGGATGTCAGCGGTGTGAAATAAAAGGGGAGTTCGTAAGTTCATGGAGTATTATATATGTGTTAGAGAAATGCCTGGGTGGCTATCCTAAGCCATGCCTAATCATGGTGGAAAATTACAACATAACCATAGTGAGCAATCTATGAAGCATCTTCAGAAAATATATATATATATATATATATATATATATATAAGAAAGCACCATGCTCATGATAAATAAAAAGATCGCTGAGATGCTCACTTTCTGTTGCCTTGTCATTTTGATATGGGATAGCTCATGTGTCATGGGGCAAAGGGTACCCCGTTGGCTGTTCTCTATGATACACATATACTTACAATGACAAGAACTTGCTTGTGACTAAAGTTGAGTATCATGAGGAACAATCCTCGTACTCAAGGGACATGAGATTGCCAACTTATGATCTATCAAGCATATACTTCATATTTGTTTCACTTTAACCTTAATCACTTCAAGATGCTTATGATGTGGGCAATGAGAGCTGAAAGCTAATAAGTCCCATAATTTTTGGAAGATCTTTATGAAACTTGAAATCCCTGCTTCCCTCTATGAAGGGCCTTTCTTTTACTTTTATGTTGAGTCTCCACTTTCTATCTTTATGCACCAACTAGTAGAGCATAGTTGTCATTCTTAGTTTAATGTGCATTGTCCCAAAAGTTATTGATTGATTCATAATATTGATATTGCTTGTTCTAAAATTATTTGTATCTAATCACCCTTATGAACTTTGAAGGTGTCCTATGCATTTATGTTTTGCTATACCATGAAGGACAAGCTGAATAGCACCCTTGCTATGTTTTCTATATATGAAACAAACAAACGTCTCTCAATGCATTCTTATTCATGATCTTTTGTTTGTACATTTTCATGTTACAACATAGTTGCCATGTCTTATTGTTAGAACTACATATTTCATGCTCATGTTTAGAGTACTTTGATCCCAGTTATCAATGCTTTACAAATACCTTGATCAAGATTGTGATGGTGCATGTCACCTCAAAAAATATTCTTTTTAGCACTTACCTACTCGAGGACGAGAAGGAGTTAAGCTTCGGGATGCTTGATACGTCGTAAAAGTATCTATAATTTTTGATGCTACATGCTTGTTTTGTATCGACTTTCCTATAATTTGCCTACACTTTGAGGTATTTTTATACATTTTCTGGAAATAACCTATTGACAAGATGCCATAGTGTCAGTTGCATGTTTTCTGTTGTTTTTGGTTTTAGAAAATCTAGTAAGGTAATATTCTCGGAATTGTACGGGACAAAAGCCAAAGTTGATATTTTACCAGAAGGAACACGGAGTCTGGAGGGCAGCCGAAGTGGGGCCACGAGGCGGCCACACCTGGTGGCAGCGTGGCCTAGGGGGCGCCGGCCCTAGGTGTGGGCCCCTCGGGCGCCCACCGACCTTGCCCCTTCGCCTATAAAAGCACCCCAATGCAGAAATCCTAAACACCCGATCAGATCTCCATGAAATAGTTCATAGCCGCGACCATCTTCATCCCTAGATCGGGGGATCCGAAGCTCTTCCTGGCACCCTGCCGAAGGGGAGAGATCATCCCGGAGGCCTTCTTCATCACCATGCCAGCCTCCGGAGTGATGCGTGAATAGTTCACCCTTGGACTATGGGTCCATATAGTAGCTAGATGGTTGTTTCTCCTCCTTTGTGCTATCATGTTTAGATCTTGTGAGCTCCGTTCATGATCAAGATCATCTATTTGTAATCATACATGTTGTGTTTGCGGGAATGCGATGGATATTGAGATATTATGTCATATTGATTATTGATTCTATCATGTCTATGTTATTTGTGATCTTGCATGATCTCCGTTATTCGTAGATGCTTTGGCCAAGTAGATCTTGCAACTCCAAGAGGGAGTATTTATGTTCGATAGTAGGTTCATGCCTCTAGTAATCTAGGGAAGTGACAGAAATCTCTAAGGTTGTAGATGTGTTGTTGCTACAAGGGACAAAAAAACAATCCTTTGTCTAAGGGAAATTGTATTGTTTACTTTACACACATTGCTTAATGCAAGTATCTGTTTCTTTGAACTTAATAATGGAAGGGGTTCGGATGATAACCTGAAGGTGGATTATTAGTTATAGATGCAGTTGTATTACAGTCTATGTATTATATTGTAATGCCCAATCAAATCTCGTAGGAGTCAAGATGTCTAGTGTATGCATTATTATGCTTTCTCAATCTGTCAATTGCCCCGTTGTAATTTGTTCATCCAACATGCTATCTATCTTAAGGAGAACACCTCTAGTGAACTGTGGACCCCGGTCCATTCCTTTATCGTTGATACACCGTCTACTGTTACTGTTTACTTTCTACAAGCAAATCACTATCTTCCACACTATACGTTTAATCCTTTATTTTCAGCAAATCGGTGAGATTGACAACCTCACTATAAGTTGGGGCAAAGTTTTGTGGTTGTGTTGTGTAGGTTCCAATTTGTTAGAAACACCTTGGAGTTGTTTCCTTACTTCTACTGGTTCGATAACCTTGGTTTCATAACTGGGGGGAAACTTGTTGTTGTCCTCATCACACCTTGCTCTTGGGGTCTCCCAACAGGCTCTACGTCAACCAAGCCACCATCACATACCTTGTCCAGGACCGGCTGCAAGCTTGACTTAGGCAGCCTTTTGTATGACAGCAGTAAACCCAGGTAGGTGCAGGGGAATTCCTTGATCTGACATGGGAAGGACTGCGCGGCAATTGCAAGATGTTTCTCTGTGCATCTGATAGGTGAGAGTGACCACTTGTCAATGTTGGTTTGTATCCCAGTAGCCCCTCCAAAGCAGTCAAGTACCTCACAAACTAGTCCCAGGTCCGCGGTCGTTGGCGAGACAAACATAACAACGTCATCAGCGTACATTGACGTGCGAAATCACACTCCTCGACGGGGGGGAGTGGGGATATGACCCCTTGGATCTTAGCATGGTGCAACATAGCATTAGGGACCTCCATGAACAGCAGAAACAGCGTCAGCGCTAGCGGATACCCTTGCCGCAACCCATGGAGATGCAGAATTGCCCTTCCCGACACTCGATTTAGCATGATTTTAGACGATGCCCTGGTGAGAACTATGAAAATCCAGTCAATGAACCGGTTCCCTAGGCCCAAATGTCGCAGAATTCTAATGAGGAAGGGCCAAGCGACGGAATCAGACGCGTTCGAGATGTCAACCTTGAGTAGCATAGAGGGGACCCGGTTTGTGTGTAGGGAACACATCGTGAGCTGGACTAGCTTGAAGTTGTCATGAATGGATCGACCCTTCACAAAAGTGGATTGGTTTTCTGCCACCATGCTCGACAGCTTTGGCGAGAGCCGGATTGCCAATATTTTGGAGAACAACTTCCCGAAACTGCGCGTGAGGCTGATAGGCCTGAAGTCCCGTACCTCCATGGTGCCGTCCCTCTTCAGAATTAGCACGGTTAAGGCATCATTAAGTTGTTGCATGCCCTTGGATCACAGAGAATGGAGATGATGGACGTCTCGGAAGATGTCTTCTTTGATGATGGGCTAGGCCGACTGATAGAACCTCCCCGAGAACCCGTCGGGCCTAGGTGCTTTGTCCGAGGGCATCTCCTTGACCGCTTCCCACAGCTCATTCATCAAGAATGGTGCCTCCAAATCATCCAGGTCAAGCGAGGGCGCTTGAGAACCCTAGGAACTGGAGATCAATGTCATGCTCTCGTCTAAACGCTGAGTCAATCAACCCATTGTATAAGCTGAACAACATATCTTCCTTTGCATCATGGTTGAATGTCGTGTTCCTATCTTAAGAGAGGGCCACAATGTGGTTGTTGCGTTGTTGCTTTCTGGCCTGCATGTGGAAAAATTTTGTGTTGGCGTCGCCTTCAGCCAGCCACTACATGCGTGAGGCGTTGCCTCCAGCGAAGCAAGCCCTAGAGACTTCATCTTTAGCTCCCCTCGAAAGGCATGCTTAGCATTAGAGGGTAGTCTTGTCTCCTAGGCAACATCAAAATCGATATACCAGTTCCTTAGCGAGCAATAACTAACGGCGAACACTGCCTATGTGGCCATTGCTCTAGGATTGTAGCGCTCTAGCTATGCGACGGAGTAACAAATGCAGGCGTCCCAAGCATCTGCTACAACCTGTAGGTACCCGTCAAATTTGGGCCAGATGGGCTCGAAGCAGAACTATAGCTGCATGGGGCCTGGAGGTCCGTGTGCAGAATTATTGGGCAGTGATCCGAGGCAAGCGATGGCCCAGCATGGCGTGGGGATGCGATTTCTCCGGCATGGAAGCATAAGGGGGCGGTTTGTTCGCAGCGCTTGGCCACGCACACAAAGGGGGCAGCAGTGCCTGCGTGCAGGCCTGGATGAATGCGTCTACAGCAGATGGTGGATGTCTACCACAAGAGATTGGTGTAATAGACACCTCGAACCACTCTTCTTCAGGTTCCTCTATCAGCTGGCCATCCTCAATAGGGTGCAGCCAGGAGAGCCTGTTGAGAAATAGAGCAATTTACCAAGCGAATTACCCATAATAAACGCTAGATAAAACATGACTAGAATAATAGGTAATATACTAATCATGTTAAATAGCGAATACAAAATAAGGCATATAGCCACACAAACTACAAGGCATAAAACTCTGGATAGAATCAGAACAAGATTGAGAGAAGTTGTACACGGCAGATGGCGTAGAACCGCCGTGTTGGAACCGTCATTGGCCATGTCGCCGAGGAAGAGGGTGCGATGTCGGGAAGAAGTCCTCGTCGGGAAGACGCTATCTGTGAAGGAGTCCGTGAAGCCAGAGTCGCTACCGATAGCGCCCCAAAACCTTATCGCCTTCTCCGTGTGACTCGGCAGCGGGTCTCGAGGCCCTTTACCGTCTCGCGGCACGCCGCAAGACGGATGGGAAGATGGAAGTAGCGCAGGCTCGAACGGAGGCAAGGAATGTGTAACAGGACGAGAGGAGGCGACCTCTCTCTTATAGGCGCAGAGAAGACGGTGCAGAAGATGAAACGAGCAGGCACATTTAACTCGTATTAAATGTCCATTTAAAGCAAACGTTTCACCTTCGTATAAGTCGATGCTCCAGGAGCCGATAGCAATGTATCTCCAAGAGCCGATGCATCGGCTTTCCCAAAATTGTTGATATACCATTCATGCGTGGCAAAATAAAGCTCGGCTCGGCGAGATTCCTCAAGAACCAGCTGCTGCCGTGATGAGGCGAGGCGAGGCTAGGCGTGACGTGGCGTGGCGAGCGAGGAGGAGGAGGAGCGCGCGTGTGGAACTCTCTCCTTCTCCTTCTCCTTCTCATCCTTTTACCAAGTGGTAGAAGAGCTCACCTTATAAGCTGGTCCAACTTCCACTCAACTAGCAATGTGGGACTAAACATTTGTCCCACCTCTTGCCTTGCATGAATAGGCCACATGGGCCTCTAGGATTTTCAGGAATTATTGAAATAGAAAATGGGCTAGAATATTTGGGCCAAAATTCCAACAATCCCCACTGCATCCTGTGAGGCACATGTAATCGCCTTTGGTTCCAAAACACTTTATATACCGCATTTTAGTGGAGACTTAAGTTGAACTTCCACCTAGAATTCTATGCTACACTAGATTGCGACTTGTACAGTGGACTATGCCTTGAACTGCAAGTTTGCTGCAATCTAGCTTCACACGAAGTCTTGACCGACATCTGGCTACTGTGGGACTTCCCCGGTGGAGCTTATACGTCATACTCCATGACCTTTCATGAGTTTATTAGAGAGCACCCCACTCATAGATCATGACGCTTTTAACAAGTGACTCATATAGGTGTGTTCTTCAAAAGATGTTCTGCAGACAACATCTTTGCTTAGAATAAGCCACTTAGAACACATTAAGATAATAAATCAACCTGCCATGCGAATAGGAAAGTATTGCATCTTTATGGAGTGGTGTTTATTAAAGTAGGGATACTTTCCTCTCGCCTAACCAACAGCTTGTTTCCCAATTCTAATTCACGGGATCTCCGATCACATAGAATGGTTTACCACTATGGAAAGCTCAAATTGTGGGTCTCATACCCATCTCCTTTGATGCATTTTCTATCACGCGTGATAGACCCTTTGTGAAGGATCTCGCCAAGTTTTAGATGTTTGGATATAATCCAATGCAATAACTCCGAGTTTCTCATTTTCCGACAGATTTCAGTCTCCTCTTCACATGTCTTGAGGACTTCAGATTATCCTTAGAACTGCTCACTTTAATAATCAGTTTGATTATCACAGTTCATTGGAATTGCGGGTATAGGTTTTCAACCACGTAAGTCCATCAAGAGTTCACGAAGCCACTCTGCTTCCAAAGGGCCGTTCAATGCCGTGAGTTCTGCTTCCATAGTTGACCTCGTTAAGATGGTCTCTTGCAAGACTTCCAAGAAACAACACCACCAAGTGTGAAAACATATCCACTCGTGGCCTTTATCTCATCAAGATCGATATCCAATTTGAATCACTATAACCCTCTAGTACCCTTGGATACCCGGTATAGTGTATGCCATAGCTCATGATGCCTTTTAGATATCGCATAACTCTCTCAAGAGCATGCGGATCATCTCTGGATTTGAGACAAATCGACCGAGTTTGCTTACAAAGAAAGGCGATGTCGTCTCGTGGCACTAGCTAAATACATAAGCGAGCCAATAATTTGAGAGTATCTTAGTTGGTCTCTAGCATTTCCTCGATTCTTTCAAGCAACACACTAGGATCATATGGTGTAGGAGAAAAATTGACGTCGCTATACCCAAAACGACTCAAAATCTTTTCCACATAGTGGACCGCAATGTAATCCCACCATCATCATCTCTCAATAGCTTGATGTTCAGATAACATCAAGACTGCATCCTTCATCTCAAAGGAACGAGATAAGAAATCTTTGACCTCCTTAATTGCATTAAGGTTGGTTCCAAAATCGATATGTCATCAACATACAAACAAAGGATGACTCCCTCACCCCCACCATGGCGATAGTATACGCACTTGTCGCCTTTACAACAAAGCTGGAGCGGTTAAGGTTTTATCAAATTTTCGTGTAACGCTTAGGTGCTTGTTTAAGACCATACAAAGACTTCAAAGAGCTTGCACACTTTTCTTTCTTGACCATTTACTACAAAACCATCCGTTGATCCATATAGATTTCCTCATCCAACTCTCCATTTAGGAAAGCCGCCTTAACGTCCATTTGATGAACGAGAAGACCGTGTGAGGCAGCCAGAAAGTAGTACTCGAATGGTGGTCAACCTTGCTACAAGTGAGTAAGTGTCAAAGAAGTCTTCACCTTCCTTTTGGGTATAACCCTTGGCTACAAGCCTTGCCTTGTACTTCTCAATAGTACCATCAGCCTTAGTTTCTTCTTGAACACCCATTTACATCCTACAGGTTTGCACCCATAAGGACGATCGGTGATCTCCCATGTTTCATTAGCTAAGATGGAATTCATCTCACTATGAACAGCTTCCTTCCAGAGTCGAGATCGGGAGATGCATAAGCTTCTGAAATGGAAGTGGGAGTGTCATCTACAAGGTACACAATGAAATCATCACCAAAAGACTTTGCAGTCCTTTGTCTCTTGCTCCTTTTAGGAATTTCATTGTCATCCTCCTTAGGACTTTCAGAGTGTTCAATCGGAATGATAGGTTCAGAGAATATAGCAA
The DNA here is from genome assembly GCA_030063025.1 of Avena longiglumis. Taxonomy (NCBI): domain Eukaryota; kingdom Viridiplantae; phylum Streptophyta; class Magnoliopsida; order Poales; family Poaceae; genus Avena; species Avena longiglumis. The sequence continues at coordinate 477,432,382 of CP125977.1, forward strand.
ATTCCTGATTAGATGAACTAGGTATCTCCGGATTTGATGAGTTAGGTTTATCCTTCATTGGAAATATATCCTCAACGAAAGTCGCATCAGTCGAATCCATGATTGTACCGACATGAATGTCAGGTACTTCAGATTTTACTATAACCAATGCTATGAAAAGCATAGCCCAGAAAAACACAATCAATGGTTTTTGGTCCAAGCTTGCGCTTCTTGGGGATTGGTACATTAACCTTTGCCAAACAACCCCAAGTACGTAAGTAAGAGAGTTTTAGTCTTTTCTTCTCCCATTCTTCGAATGGAGTAATTTCTTTGTTCTTTGTGGGAACTCGGTTTAGGACATGACACGCGGTCAATAATGCCTCCCCCCACCATTCCTTAGAAAGACCCGATGTGTCTAACATGGCGTTAACCAAATCATAGAGTACGGTTCTTTCTTTCGGTTACTCCATTTGACTGGGTGAGTAGGAGGCGTCCTCTCATGAATTATACCATGTTCGCACAAAAGAATCAAACTCGTTGGAAAAATACTCTCCACCACGATCAGACTAAACCTCTTAATCTTTCGATCAAGTTGATTTTCCCTCGCTTTATAGATTTTGAAGAAACTCAAAGCCTCATCTTTTGATTTCAGAAGATACACATGACAATATCTCGAGAGTCATCGATCAAAGTCATGAAATATTTCTTTCCACCTTTTGTCAACACACCATTCATCTCACAAAGATCGAATGTATGAGTTCTAGTGGTGTTAAATTTCTCACTTCTACAAATGTATGTGACTTGCAGGTTGTTTAGCTTGTATGCACTTGGCACTTAGATCCCTTAACAGTTGAGAAATTGGGATTAAATTCATTTTGGCTAGCCGCACATACACCAAAATTAATATGACGAGAGTGCCAGACATTTGATTCAAAATTTGTGTAAATATGATTAACAACTTTATTACAAATGTCTGACATAGATAAGCGGAACAAGCCTCCGCATTCATAGCCTTTACCAATAAAGGTTCCATACTTCGAAATTACAAATTTATTGGACTCAAATACAATCTTGTAGCCATCTCGACACAGAAGAGATCCGCTAACAAGATTTTTATTTATTGAGGGAACATGATGCACGTTCTTCAAAGCAGTCTTTCCAAGTGAACTTCAGATCGACCGTACCAACACCATGAATGTACGCGAGCCGTTCCCCATCAAGACGGTTTGAGTCCCTCTCGACCGATATGAAGAAAACATGGAAATATCGTAATGTACATGTACATTAGCGCCGTGTCAATCCACCAATCAGAGAATGACATAATGAAAGAACGAGGTAATATACCATACCCAACATCTTTCATCTCAACGTCATCCATGACAACATTAGCGATCTTGTCTCTTCCCATGTTGGCGTTTGTCAAAGCGGTTGGGACAAGCAGAGCCCAATGATTAGGATCACCGCACACATGACAAGCACCTTTCCTCTTATCGCCTTCTTCTTGAAGTCGGTAGATCGTGAGGCCTTGTTCTTTCCATCGAACTTTCCTTTGTCATCAAACTTGCCTTTGTTCTTGAACTTGTAAGGTGGAAGTTCCTTTTCCGTACTGGTTGGCATTAGACCCTCCCTGTACCTCGAGCACGTGAGTCTTTTGCTCTCGCTTCTCTTCCACATCAAGAGTCCCAATGAGATCCGCCACGGAGAACTCTTGTCTCTTGTGCTTGAGAAGTAGCAAAATTCCTCCATGATCGGGAAGTTTGGCAATGATGCCTCCGCAACAAACTTGTCCCAGAACACACAAGTGAAGTGTTCAAGCTCCCTCGCAAGTGATCAGATCTCATGAGCCGCTCCACAATGGAGCGGTCATCAATCATCTTGTAGTCATAGAATTGTTCCATGACATACGCTTCATCGCCAAAGATCGAGACTCCAAATTTTCTCTCGAGCGCATCCCACATATCTTTGCCATTGCTGAATGATGATATGAATCGACAATATTGTCGCCAAGGATGCCGATCAAGGCAGCCTTGAAAGTAGTATCAAGTTTTGAACGCCTCTTCTGGCGGGATTAAGTTCCTCAAAGTGCGCCATAGATGGCGTTATAGCAGCTCATGGTCAAACCGAGACTGCCTCGCACGCCACCGCTTGTAATTCACACCTTCAAACACGGTGGCTTCATAGAAGCAACAAAGCCACTTGGTGCAAATTGCCTGAAATAAGGTTTTTGGATTGTTGAGAAATAGAGCAATTTACCAAGCAAATTACCCATAATAAACGCTAGATAAAACATGACTAGAATAATAGGTAATATACTAATCATGTTAAATAGCGAATACAAAATAAGGCATATAGCCACACAAACTACAAGGCATAAAACTCGGATAGAATCGAACAAGATTGAGACAGAAGTTGTACACGGCAAGAAAGTAGAACCGCGGTGTTGGAACCGTCATTGGCCATGTCACGAGGAAGAGGGTGCCGATGTCGGGAAGAAGTCCTCGTCGGGAAGACGTCGCTATCTCGTGAAGGAGTCCGTGATGAAGCCAGAGTCGCTACCGATAGCGCCCCAAAACCTTATCGCCCTTCTCCGTGCAGACTCAAGCAGCGGGGTCTCGAGGCCCTCTTGTCCCGGCTCATGCACGCCAAAGACGGGATGGGGAAGATGGAAGTAGCGCAGTGCTCTGGAACTGGAGGCAAGGAATGTGTAACAGCCCGACTGAGAGGAGGCGCGACCTCTCTCTCTTATAGGCGCAGAGGAGAAGGCAGACGGTGCAGAAGATGAAACGAGCAGGCACATTTAACTCGTATTAAATGTCCATTTAAAGCAAACGTTTCACCTTCGTATAAGTCGATGCTCCAGGAGCCGATAGCAATGTATCTCCAAGAGCCGATGCATCGGCTTTCCCAAAATTGTTGATATACCATTCATGCGTGGCAAAATAAAGCTCGGCTCGGCGAGATTCCTCAAGAACCAGCAAGGCTGCTGCTGGCCGTGACGAGGCGAGGCGTGACGTGGCGTGGCGAGCGAGGAGGAGGAGGAGCGCGCGTGTGGAACTCTCTCCTTCTCCTTCTCATCCTTTTACCAAGTGGTAGAAGAGCTCACCTTATAAGCTGGTCCAACTTCCACTCAACTAGCAATGTGGGACTAAACATTTGTCCCACCTCTTGCCTTGCATGAATAGGCCACATGGGCCTCTAGGATTTTCAGGAATTATTGAAATAGAAAATGGGCTAGAATATTTGGGCCAAAATTCCAACAGAGCCAACGTTGTTGGGATCGCTACAGGTCGTCCCAACTACAGAACCAGTTTGCACGGGCTAGACGGGATGGGGGACACATGCTCGGGGTGGAGGGGGAGGGGGATCCGGTCGACACACCAACCACACTGTTGCCACACTGCTCATCATGAAAGATCGAGTCCGTGGTAGCGGGGCAGCAATCCCGGAGCACGGCAGGGACAACATTGGGAGAAGCATTGCTCACCAATTTGGCGTGGCTTTCTTCTCCGCTCCGCGACACCGGGCTGTTAGAGCATCTCCACTCGCCTATCCAGCATAAGCCGAAATTCGGTCCGAACACCGAAATTTGGTCCAGTCGCGTACTCAGGGACCTGTTTTCGTCCGGATTTCGGCGTGTTTTGGTCCGGCCTACTCAGGCCGAACCCAGGTTCCTGGATACGTCCTGGGGACGCCGGACGTCGTAAAAAAGGGCGTGGGCCAGCTCTGTCGGCGAGACACATTCCCACCCACTCCACTCGCCACGCCGAGACATGCCCATCCCTCTAGCTATGCTCGCCGTAGTTGCCGCCCACCACCACACCTTCCCCGCCGCTGATCTCGCCGACCTAGCCTCGTCGTAGCTCTGCTTCGCTACGTGCTCCCACCACCACGCCCGCCAAGTGTTCAGCATTTGGCCGGATTCGGCCATGGACTCTGACGACGAGGAGATGCTCGCCGTTGACTCCGACGAGGACGAGATACTCGCCATGGACTCCGACAACGAGGAGATGCTCGCCGTACTCCTAGAGGAGGAGAGCGCCGAGGTCACCGAAGGTGAAGATGTGGCATCCCGCAAAACCACTACTAGAAAATAGCGTTGTTTTTGTGCATTGCATCGTCATCATCATGCATTTGTTTGTCTGAAACTATTTTCAATAAGCCTATTTTGTTTTCTAAAAATACCCTTCTCTTATTTCAAAATAAGTCTTATAATTATCTGTTAAATTATTTGCCTACAAGTTATTTGCTAAAAAGATTTGAAACAAAACAACACCATAAACATTTTTATAAACTAATAAAAAAAACCCAAACCCTAAATCTATTCCCACCCAATCCTAGTCTACCCACCAATCCCCTCCCTCCACCTCACCTTCCCTCCACCTCATCACACCCACCGCCACCTCATCAATCCACCAGCCCCCTCTCCCTCTCTCCTCCTGGGCCCCACCCCACACAGCACACCCTCCCCACTCCTACCCTCTCTCCCTTCCACCCTGGCCCCACGCCACCGGTTCCCCTGGCCCCACCCGCAACAAACCACCCACACCCCGCCTGGTCCCACGTGGCCCCACCCAGACCCGACCCTCCCCGACCCCGTCTCTTCCATCCTCCCGAGCGCCCGCCTCCTCTTCGCTTCCACCGCCGGGCGACCACCGCCAGCCCAAGGGCCACCTCGCTCCTCGGCCTCCAAGACCGTCGCCCTCCACGCTCGTCCGTCCCCTCCTCGCCGCCCACGCCGCCCACCTCCTTCTCCTCCTCGCCAGCGCCGCCAGAGCCGCCCGCCGATGACCTCCTCTCTGCCTCGACCTCACCTCAGCGGAGTCGCCGCCGCTGTGGAGCCTTCCGCCGCCCTTCGCCTGCCCATCCGCTGCTCGGCCCGCCCGGCTGGCCGAGCTCAGACCGCCAGACGTCGCCGCCGCCCCCGCTCCAGCCGCCCTCTGCAAGCCCGCCGCCGCTTCGCCAGCTGCCATGAAGCCGCCCCGGCGGAGTTCTTCCCGGCGCCAAACCGCCCACCGGGCAGGGAGACCCGCTCCGCGCCGGCACTGCCGTCCAGACTCCCTGCTGGGCCCGCTGTCGCCGCCTCCTGCTGGGACCGTCACCAAGACCGCCCCATGGTGCCTCCCTCGCAGCGCCGGCTGCGCTCGTGCCTGCTGCCTCCGTAATCGCGTGCCCATGTGGTCGATGTGCGGGTATGGTGCTATACGAAGGACTCCATCAAACCTAGAAAACAAAGGGGCATCAAGGTCGTCTTCACGGAGTCGATGACACGAAGCCGCCAAGATCTTCTACTCGATCCACAAGACCGATCCCGCCTAGGCCGAACCCGTTGAACCATCAACGTCTAGCCCTCGACACGACAAGTTCGCCGAGAACCCGGATGCCAAGATCTTCTCCTCGGAACGCCATGTTCTCCTTCACGGATACGACAAGTACTCCCTCGAGGACGCCGAGTACTTCACCCCGGACACCGAGACCCTGGACGACTAGTTCTCCTTCCCGGAAGCATTGACGCTCGTGCGACAAGATCTACTTCCCCGATCCGAAGACCCAAACCTGAAATCATCGCCACAGAACGACAAGAACTGCTTCGCGGACACCGTGCGACAAGTTCGACTTCTCGTTGTCCGAGACCGATCCCGTCGAACCCTGAAACCCGAGACCGAACCTCGAACCCCGGAACCAAGTTCGCCGAACCCTAATGTGTGAACCTTTTTCCCGAGCCCCTATTTTATAAATGCTAAATATAAAACCTGTTGCATATTAATCATTCATCTCGCATGCATATTTGTGTGGTTTGGGGGCCTTATGCCGATTCACCTCATAATTAAATATGGGGCCCATATGCGGGCAAATCTAGTCTTATATTGGCCCCATTTAAATTGGTGTAGTGAACCGAAGCCATGTTTGGTCTTGTTAATTCAACATTTAATTTGCGGGGTAGATAAATAACTTGAACCATCTAAATAATTGTCGGGACCCCGGTTCCGCTTAATATGGCCTAATTGCACCGCATATTTACCATGCCATACATCATACATGCATCATGCCCGATTTTCTACCGTAGTATTAAATAGTCCATCCGGTGTTTCTTCTAGTGTTTTGCTTCTTCGCGGATAAGGTCGTTGAGTTGATGTGAGCTTCGCCCCGATCTTCGGATGAACCTTCGACAATGTTTTCAGGCGAGCATCTCCCCCTTTCTACCTGTCTTACTTTTATAGTATTTATTCCCTCCTGCTGATCTATTGCTATCTGTGTTGCGTTGCTCTAGTTTTCGTACCCGTGATATCCCGTGCAGCCTTATATTGCCTTGGACACATCCTATTACCTGTTGTTTGGTAGATAGTTGGACTTGCGCGTCGTAGTCGCTTGCTCAAGTGCTGTTGCTGGTCGTCAAGTACCACAGTTGTTGGAGTATTGCCGCATGTTTATTGTTGGAGTTGATCATAACTTTAATTACTGTTTAACAACTAAAATTGAAGTAGGTAGCGAGGCATGTGGGCAATAGATGTTATTTGGTTGTTAATCATCCACTTGTGTCCCGTGGGACCCGAGTACTTGATACATGTTCCTTGATTATTCGCGCTATCCACATCCGGGAGGATTATGGGACCCCCCTGAGCCAGAGCTTGATTCAGTCTTATTTCTTGGGGCCACAAACTAGTTTGAGGTTTTATTTACTATCCTGTACTTATGCCATGCTTTATCGCTTTATTTAATATTGTGCGAGGAGCACCAGACTGCTTAGGATCGTGGCACGATTCCGCTATCGACAAGCCCAGCCACACTTCGGGTTCCCAGTCGTCTGACCGTCCCCACAATCTTGAGTCCGTATCGAGTCGGCTTCTATGGTCTACTTTAAGGGTGGCCTCAAATATTTCAATCTGTGATTGCTTTGTCGTGAAAGCCTCGTTGGGTTTTGATTTGGTTTTTCCGAGGTTGATCGAGTGTGTGTTGCTATTTGTGCACCCCTGCAGGGTAAAACTTTCTGAAAGCCGTGTCCGCGGTTATGGACGACTTGGAGCACAGTATCTCGATCATAGACAACTATAACTAAAGTAGTGCTATAAATTTGACTATATAATGACTAGTAATCAGCTTCACTATAATGGAATGGCTAAATAAAACTTCCAACAATTGCTTGCTCGGGTTGTCGCTTGCGACCATTGTATCTGACTAGTAAGTATTGCAACTACAACGGAATGGCTAAATAAAAGTACCAACAACTGCTGGGTTTTGGGTTATCTCATGCTTATTGTATCTGACTAGTAAGTGTCGCAACTACAACGGAATGGTTAACTAAAATTGCCCACTGCTTATTATATCAGGACGATTATCTATACTTGACTAGTAATTGCTGCAACGATAACTGAATAAATAAAACTGCCAACTGTGTGAGTTCCTCGGTTGACTTCCTCGTTTGGTCTCGAGGGGGAAATACCAGGATGGGTATGTTTGGTGGTAGTATCAGGTTGGATCCGGATAGGTCTTTCTTGTCCCTCTCTGATAGCCGCCAGTTGTATCGAGTCTCTATAGGTTGTTTAATGCATGCTGCGCTGCCGCTTCAGCCCACCATACCTATGTAGGCGAGGACCGCCGAATTCTAGCCTCGCCGTGTCTTGGCCTCGATCGACCGCCTTCTTTTTCCTTTGCCCTTTGTCGGCACCTTTGTTTAAGCAGGTTTTGAGATCGACGTTAGCGTGGTTACCCTTCCGGCTTGGCCTCAGGGGTTATGGACGCCATTGGTTATTCTTCGTGGCTCTTAGCTCAATTTGCATCTTGTCCGCATTCTGGACGAGTATCGCTTTTCAAGGTGATTTGGATCTTTGAACAGTATAGTTGTATTCTTGACTCATTGAGTCGTTATATATATCTGCTCGTGGGTCCCATCGAGGACTGTTGTGTAATGTTATTACTGCTTTCCACCCACACGAAAGTGCTGGTGGGCACCTTTGAATCGCTTTATGCGAGTTTGGCGAATCACTGAAACTTGCATAGGGTCGATTCGAGGGTGTTCTGAAGAGCACTTGCATCCTTGCATCGCCGCCAATCAGACATGCAGATGGCGAAGCCGGTGGTTCCGCCAGTCGCCGAAGTGCAAGGCGAGACAAAGGATAGAGGGCTACTGCATGTTGTATGCCGACTACTTCGCCGACCAGCCACTCCATGGGGAGGACGTGTTTCGCCGTCGTTTCAGGATGATCCGGAAGCTCTTCCTCAAGATCGTGCATGCCATCCGGGAGTTCGACCCATATTTCCTTTGCAAGAAGGACTGCACCTGCTTGGTTGGGTTCTCCTCGCTTCAGAAGTGCACCGTGGCGATGAGGTTTCTTGCATATGGAGCATCGGCTGACAGTGCCGATGACTATCTCCGTATCGCCGAGTCCATCGCCCTTGATTGCTTGTACAGGTTCTGCAGGGCAGTGATTGCAGTGTTCGGGAAACAGTACTTGAGTGCTTGGATCCTCGCAGTCAATGAAAGTAGAGGATTTCCTGGTATGTTTGGAAGCATAGATTGCATGCATTGGAAGTGAAAGAACTGTCTATTTGAATGGCAAGGAATGTACAAAGGCCACAAAGGAGGATGCAATGTGATACTTGAGGCAGTTGCTACACATGATCTTTGGATCTGCACTCCTTCTTTGGCATGGCAGGATCGAACAACGATATCAACGTCCTCAATTCCTCAAATGTCTTTTCCAAGCTTGTTGAAGGTCATATGCTCCCCCCGTGGAATTTGAGATCGATGGGCACCACTACAACAAGGGATGCTATCTAGCAGATGGCATCTATCCAAGATGGCCAACAATTGTGAAGACTATCTCAAGCCCAATGCTCCCCAAGCATTCTCACTTTGCCAAGGAACAAGAAGCTTGCAGGAAGGACGTGGAGCGGGCATTTAGTGTGCTCCAACAGAGGTTTGTAGTTGTCCGGTTCCCTGCTATGACCCGGTCGAAAGATCAGATGTGGGAAGTGATGAACTATTGTGTGACCTTGCACAACATGATCATTGAGAATGAGAGGAAGGATCCAGTAAGTTTGCTCGAGGAGGACGAGCCATACTACAGACAGGGTCCTCTTGCCGAGCATGATCATCAGGTGCCTCCAACCTGGGCTGCATTCATCGCAATGCGTTAGGAGATTCGGGATCCGGCGATGCATCAACAGCTGCAGGATGATCTTGTTGAGCACCTATGGATACGCAGGGACAACACGTCATAGATGCCCAACATGAACTAGGCCGACCTTGGCCGAAATATGTTATATTTTCACTTCTGGCTGAACTATGTTTACATTTATGCCAAACTCTGTTTAAAATTTCGTCGAACTTTGGTCTTAAAATGTTCTGTATTCATTGTATGACGAACTATGCCAAAATCTGGGCGAATTTGAGCGGAAACGGGCGACCCGGGAACTCGGCCTGGGTACGCGAGTGGAAAACTGGGCGTACCCAGGCCGAAAACTTGCTCCGTCCGCCAAAGTTTGGTCCGGATTTCGGCCTGGGTTTGCCCAACGAGTGGAGATGCTCTTAGTCTTGGCCTTGTTTACTTATAGGGTATTTGAGGGTATGGGAGAGAATTATTTCGTATCCCGGAATTTTTTTATAGGTCGTTGACTAGGCCGGGTTTGGAGGGATAATCCCAGAATATCCTCACAAATCCCCTCCATACTAGTGTATTTTTTTCTAGATTAAAAACTTTCCATCTTGATAGAGTATTTTTTTGGAAAAGATTATTTGAGAGGATATAAAAATATTGGGTGAACATCTTTTGGGATAAAAATATCAAATAAATAAACAAGCCCTCAGGAGACCGTTCCTAGTCCGCAGAAGCCGACAAGGGGGTGGCGGGGCAAACCTGCTCCTGGCCAGCAGAAGCCGAGGAAGACCCGCCAGAAGCCAGCTGAGCGATCCTGCGGCTGGCTTCTCTTTGTTCGAACCACTCTTCTTTAGGCTTTGTTCGGTTGCAAGTAAATCCACCGGGTTTGACGTGTATTAAGAGGGATTAAATCTCAATTAAGTTAAATTCCCCTCTAATACTCTCCAAACCACTCCAATCCGCTTGGGAAGAGGGTTAACCGAACGAGCCCTTGGGCGTCACCTGACCCATACAGTAGTAATTTGTTCAGTTGTTGATATTCAGATAATTTGCTTATCTTTGGTTTTGCTGACCATACCAGTGTAAAACTCAAGTAAGTGAATCTATCAAAAGTATGGAACTCGCCCTTACTTTCGGATATATATACAAACATAAGCTCGTCTACCATGGAAGGCTCTGAAACATACGGACGAAACAGAGTCGGTGGTCCGATTTTGGACTCCGTCGCCGGAGTCTGGTGCTGAGTCGAAGAAGGATAAGGAGGCACTGCGCGCATCGCCCGAGGTAGGATCGACGTCTGCGAACATGTAGTATACTTCTAACGTACGGAGCCTTTAAGGACGTGTATAGTGTGAGAATAGTTAGACTCGATGTAAAAGGTTTGTTATTCTCTATGTTTAAGACTAGCCACACGGTTCCATACGGTGTAGTGGAAAAGCGATTCCAATGTGTGTCAGAAAAGAAAGCGAACCAAATTTCTGATGCGGTTCAAGGGAATCAATGTGTTAGGTAGATGCATTGTAGCCCCACATGTAAGAGATATGTGAAAGAAAAAATCCTAACTTAAAGGAAAGGAAAAGTAGACAAGTAATATTTGCATGACAGAGGGATCAACATGGCTCTGATCAAAAGCGCTTGCAACACTGTGATAAAACTGGAGCGGTTCTTATCTCTGCCATATATTTTGATAAAATTTGATCCAATGTTTAGCACCCTTAAAGTTCTCACCAATCAGAATAGAAAGAAACAATAAAAAAATCTACCATACACTAACAAGTGTCCATCCGACATTTTATTCCCTCATACATATGTCTAATCTAGAGAAAGCTTAGCTAAACTCACCTCTTCCACGGTTTAGATATAGGCTAAGATCCAAAAGATTTTTAGACATAGATTTTTCACCACACTACACATGTTTTAACTTCGTTGGATGGAGGTAATTACGAGGTTATGGGCTACGACTACGATGGTGGCCATGGTTGTGGTGGTGCGGGTCGCGAAGGCTAGAACGGTGAAGGTCGTGGCTTCTCTATACATGATGCAAAAAAGTTGAACAGTGGAGAGGCCCTAAAGAGCCTGGATGAATCTTAAATATCAGCGGTGCAAGTACATTTTATAGAAGGGATCTCTAAATAAAAACAAATACAACCAAGTCCCCACTTTTTTGCAGAAAAGATCGTATTCAAAATCTCAGAAAAGTAATCGGGTCATGTGCAACCACCGAAGAACAACAAGCTTGAGCCACGGACATCCTCGCCGACACCGGGGACAAAACCACTTGGAGTCGGGAGGAATAAGAGTGTCGCCGCGAGCTCAGAACAGGGCCTCCACCTAGAGGTTGAAGAAACACCGGCTTGCAAGATCTCGAGCCTAAAACCAGAAGCTATCGCTCTGATACCACTGTTGAATCGTGGCATATAAACAAAACTTTTATCCTACGAGGTGCTCCCAAGATCCAGCTCAGGTAAGAGGCCATGAGATTTGACACTAGACGCGTATGTGCGGATTATCGATGAAGCGCGCCAGTTGATGCAGTGTCGATCGATCTCACGAACAGCTCCTCCAGATCCCACGAACTCCTTCACCATATCCCCACAAATGCCTTTGTCTCTAGTGCCACACGTGCAACGCCTCTACCGGTATCCACATGTACAGGAAGGAGCTCGGCAGTAGACTGCTAGATTCTGCCAAACCCGATTTGGGAGTGGAGAAGGTGATGGCTACATCAGGGACTAACCCGCATCTCTCCACTTATATATAACTCTAGTTGCGCTTATCTCTTGAGGCCCATCTAGTTTGTAACCCAACTACCACATGAATCTTATCCACATGAGCTCTTAACCCTTAAGTGTGTGACCCTATAAGTTCACATACACCTGGACACGACATGAGCTACTCATCCAAGTATCTTGTCATGGCTTTGAGTCTTACTCACTGCCATGAACACTTGGTCTCAAGTCGATAGATGGTAGAGGCCTCTAGCAAGACGTGCCAACTCCCAAGTGTCGTTGTCATGGTGGTGGCACGGCAGATGCCATGGGTAGGCTTAAGTTGGGGCCAAATGGGTGCTTGTGGTCACCAGGGAGGGAATGCAGGGTCGAGCCATGCACGAAGAACAAGAAGAACTCTCCACACTTGACAATTTGATTGATGCCCCAAAGATCAAAAGTGCTCCTTGAGCTGTATTGGCTTGAGTACGCAGCACATGTTCTCTACTTGGTCCAACCTCCCTCTACTACTGCTATGCCCTCCCTTATATAGGAAATGCTAGATAGCTAATACCCCTTTGGGTTCTAGGGTTTACTGTTTGGATCTTGGTCCCTACAATATGGGCCGGTTTATGGGCTTGCCCTAAGCCCATAGGCCCGGTCCATAAAGCTTGACAGCTAACGGTTTTCTGGTACGCTGCTTCTTGTTCTTTTTGGCGTCACGCTGTTACTTTGTACGTCAACGCTTGCTTTGGGCGTCACCCGGCTCCTTTTGTGTCACCCGGCGTCGCCCTTCTCTTTTGACCATGCTTTACCATTGTCCTTCCCGAACCTTACTCGAAAAGGTGCCACGTGTCTTTCTTGACTCGGCCCTTCCTCGGTTGACTCGGCTCGTTGGTACCTGCAAGGGTTACAACTTTGTCCTATATGGGCCGAGATAGTTTGTATCTCGGCTCTCATGCTTATCATTCCCGACCGTTCTTACCCGGCCTAATTCATTTTTTACTCGGAGCCAACCCAGCTGCGCTATGTTTCCCCTCTCGTGACCCTACCGGGGGTTATCCCCCCGACATTAGTCCCGGAAGCTGGTGAGGTCTAGCAGTTCAAGATGTTAGGCGTCTCCAGGTTCCTTTTGTGTGAATGGAACTTAGTTTTTGTCTTTTATCTATCTCGGGTTCGCACCTTGCCGGGTTAGTCTGACAATTTCGGGTCAATTCTTTGACTTCTTGGCTCATTCTCGCCTCGAGTCGAGTTATTTTGGCCAATTCCGGGTCATTTTCAGCGCGCTTGAGTCACTGACAACTAGTAATCATGATTACTTGCCTCAATTTTTGTTCCAAGTTCTGGCGGCACAGTGACGGCTGCGCAGTTATTCCCCGTCACTGTGGCAGTCCCATCGGTCTGCGCCTCTTGTCCTTCCAGCCGTGACGTGGCACTGGATTTTTCGTGTATCTTTGGCTACGTGGCGCTCGCTGACTGGCTCACCCGGCCTGGTACACGGCCACACGCTGGCCGCACGACACAGTTAGATCCCACTACGGGGGTTTTTACTGCCCTTAAGTAGGGGTTGGGGGTTTCCACTTCCCCCACGCCCGTTCAGTTTCCTTAGCCTTTCTTCCTCCTCGCGTTTGCAAGATCGAACTGCCCCCTTTGTGGTTCCTTCTCCCTCTTGCTCCTGTGCTGCGATTGCCCCTATCCTCTTTCGATTCCAGCATGGGTCCTCGTTGTTCCAAGCCTCTCCTTACCGAGGAGGAGACACACTCCGACGACCTTATGGACGCTCGCGACGGTGCTGATGGTGCCAAGGAGCAGGAGGTCCCCGCCGGCGAGCGCGGTGGCTGGGAAGGTTCGGAGGTCTCCACCGAAGAAGTGGAGTGGCTCCGGTCCACCAGACGCATTCCACTGCAAGTGGATTGCCGCCTCCCCGCCGGTGAGATCTCCCCTAAACCTCAAGCTGGCGAGCGGGTGTTTTTTCTTTCCCACTTTGAACATGGTTTTGCTCTTCCTGTGAGCACTTTCTTTTCCTCATTTCTTTCTACCTTCCGTCTACGGACCCACCATCTTCCTGCCAACGCAATTGTCTCTCTCTCTTGTTTCATCTCTGCCTGCGAGGCCTATCTTGGAATTTGGCCTACAGTTCTTCTGTGGGCCAAGTATTTTCTCTTCAAAGTTCAGGTTGTCCCCCAGCCTGAAGTTCCCCGTTCTGAGAAGAAGCCTACTCGGTGCGGTGCTGCCAGCATCACGCCCAGGAGGGATTCCATCTTTCCTCGGGTTGCTGGTATTGACTCTTGCAAGAAGTGGCATAGAACCTTTTTCTATGTCAAAAACAGCGGGTCCACCGATAACATCCGGCTTCCCCCTTTCTCGGACTAGGTCCCCCACAAGAAGCACTGGCAGCTTGACCCGCGCGACCAAGACGCTGCGGTGAACGAAGCCAACGCAATTCTGGAAAGGTTACTGTCGCCGGATGAGAACTTTAATCTCGCCGACTTTGACCTCATGTGCACCTTCATCTCACGCCGGGTAAGCCCCATCCAAGCCAGGAGCCACAAGATGTACTTCATGAGCGGGTCCCATGATCCCACTCGGCATTCCACTATGGAGCTCACCCATGACTCCATCGCCCGCCGAGTAAGCTCAATATTTAAACTGAACTTGGCGGGTGATTGGGCCTAGAGTTGCCCTCCGTTTAGCCGGGTCAAGCCTGTCCCCTGGGTAAGTTTCCGGATTACTTTCTCGTCGAGTAGGCTTTAGCTCTTTTGCCACTCTTAGCTTAGTTTTTAGTCTCTCATTCTGTTTGTCTTTCGCAGAATCTCCTTCACCATGTTGATGGCAATACTGTCCCTCCTGCTGGTTATCATGGGGACCGCTCTAACTCGGATGAGGTCGAGTATGACCTGGAGTGCTTCATGTCGATCCCGCACACTGCAGCCGCTTCTTCTTCGGGTAAGAGTCAATCTTGCAATCCCTTACAAGACTGGTCTGACGATGATGAGGATGATGATTGTACAATTTTGAATTTATATGCCTTGTGAGCTTAATCTCTTTGCTTATCCGAGTAAGCCCGTTATTTACTTTTGCAGCTGGCTAGGTACATGACATTCCTCCTCTCGCCGTGGGCGGAGCCGGCGAGATTCCCGTCGCTAAGCCAAAGCGACGCGGAACCTCCTCCAGCACTCAGCCGGCTAAGAAGAACAAGCCCAGTCCGGCAGCTCCTACTACCTCTGCTACTGCCAGCCTGGGTGAGACTCGTCAAGCTGCTGGGCGCCGTGTCACGCGCCGAGTAGCCCGCGACCCGGTCGTCACCGGGTAATTTTCGCACTTTGCCTTCTCTCTTCTTTCCTTTCTCATCACTGTTGTTCTCTTATATATGTCTTGTTATTTTCAGTGTTGCACCTTTGACGGCGAGTCAGGCTGCTTCTAGCATTGCCTCGCCGCTTAGTCCTGCACCTCCTCCAGCTGACTCGGCGGAGCCGAGTCCCGTCCGGGTTGAGGCTAGCACTGTTGAGGCTCACGTTTATCAGTGTCAGTCAGGCCCGGTGGGTCATTCGGCTAGCGCTCCTGGCGTTGGCCAAGAAAAACTTCCTGATCTTGGTGCCCACAAGTCTGGCGCCGAGAAACCCTCTGCCACCAGTTCCTCTGGCATCAGCCCTCAAGCTGATGTGAATGAACAACTTCCTGATCTTGGAGCCAGCAAAACTGCTGAACCCAGTCAGGGGCTCCAAGATCTTCTCCAAATCCTCCTGCTCGCTCTCAAATTCTGTCACAGGGCTAGACCCAGCCCAAGGCTTCTGGTTCTACTCACCCCTCTTCTGGCAAATCCACCTCTTCCAAGCAAACAACTCTAGTTTGCGCTCCGGGTTCTGCTCCTCAGATCCGGCCTACGACGTCGGCGACAAAGCTCGCTTCA
The DNA here is from genome assembly GCA_030063025.1 of Avena longiglumis. Classification (NCBI taxonomy): domain Eukaryota; kingdom Viridiplantae; phylum Streptophyta; class Magnoliopsida; order Poales; family Poaceae; genus Avena; species Avena longiglumis. The sequence continues at coordinate 477,448,074 of CP125977.1, forward strand.
ACGGGTAAGGGGGACGAATATGCGGCTGCCGGGTTAGGTGATGACTCCAGGGCTGTTACACTCCATACTTCTGCCGCTGCAACCCGTGCCACTGTGGGAACCGCCCTAAAAACGGGTCGAGTTCTCACTTGGACGCTCAGTGGCAAGAGCCTTTGTTCGGCTGAACCTTACGCTGTGGCATGGAATGCAGCAAGCGAGCAGGAGGTCAACACTCGTGCCGGGAAGAAGATGAAGCTGGGCCCCAAGGCCGTCTCCGACATGACCCGGCAGGCTATTGCTCTGATGGCCCGCGTCGACAAAGTGAACGAGGTAAATTAACTTCTTACTCTTTTGTATCATTGAGTATTTCCTTTATACATATCACCTAATCCCCGAGGTTGCAGTCGAGTAAGAAACTTACTCGGCTGTAAGCTCTTCAATAGTCACTTATCCTTCAAATCCTTTACCCCCAAGCCTGTATGTTAGAAATTCGATCCCTAGCCCCCGAGGTTACTGCCGAGTAAGGAACTTACTCGGCTGTAATCTCTTAAGCCCTTTGATTCCTTTGTGCCAAACTCATGTTAGAGCTTCAATCCCTAGCCCTCGAGGTTACTGCCGAGTAAGGAACTTACTCGGCTGTAAACTCTTAAGCTTTTTTATTCGGCAGGTCGCCTGACTTGACTCTTTCTTATTTGTCTGTCCTCTTTGATTTGCTTACGCATAACGAGCGCACCAAGGTGCATCAAGCTCTCGTCCTGGCGCATCGCAAGCTCGAACTTGCGTATGAGAAGCTACAGACTGACACCTGTGGCCAAGTTAAAATCTTTGCTCTTCCTCTTTTTCATTTGGTGTAATTTTTCTTAGTCCATCTTCTCATTTTTCCTCTCACTCTTGTTTCACAGCCAGTGCTCAGTCCACCATCAATGAACTTCACTCGCAAATCAGCGAGGCCGAGAGTAAATTTCTTACCTCCCTACGCCAATTGCTGAAATTTTTCTATTGGTACTGACAAATATTTGTTCTGAATAAGCAGAGAAGCACCAAGCCGAACTCCAGAAGGAGCGAGATGAGGTGACTCGGCTGAAGGAATTAATGGCTGAGATGGAGCAGAAGCACTTGGCCGAGGTGAAAGGGCTGAAGGAGGAGCTTGCCGAGAAGAACGAGCAGCAGGCTGCCAGCGCCGAGAAGACTAAGAAGCTGCTCGACAAGGCCGAGTCATTGGTCGAGTCGACAAATATGAACCTCGACGCCCTTCAATCCAAGACCAATACTTCGCATAGCAAGCTCGCTGCAATCAACTTCTTTCTCGGTAGCGATTTCTTACTCTTTACTCATTGTCCAAGTCCTGCTGGATTTCTTTCATGTGCCCTTGCTATTTGCTAACTTTCTCTTTTTGCTTGCAGAGAACTTTCCTGAGGCCAACATGTTTGCCATCCGAGCCATGAAGAAAGTGAGAGCCGAAGCTGGTGCTGCTGCTGACGGAGAGGTGTCCATGGAGGAGCTCCTTGCAGCGGTGTCTGAACGGGTCAAGACCCTCAGATCCTGCGGTGTGGACTTGCTCAAAGTAGATATCCGTGCGTTTCACATGCTCTAGACGGATGAAGACCCACCCGAAATCATCGAGCCACTCGCCGACAGATTCTCCTTACTGAAGACCGGCTGGATCATGGCGTGAGTCGGCCAGCCGGGCTGCAGCGGACAAGGCTCTCTCCTTCGTGCTTTCATGGTACGAGGACATCAACCTTGATGTTCTTGCTCGCATAAGGGGAGATGGCAAATGGTTGACCGACCCGGAGCTGATCAAGAAGCGCCAGGAGCGAGCTTATGCCATGATCGAGTACACCATGGTGCACGCCAGTGAAGGGCCCGGCTTCGACCTTGGCGACCGCTCAAGTTCCTGGCAAGAAGGTGGCGACAGCGAGGCGACCGAGTCAGATGATCCAGATGACCCGGCCGCAGATGCCCCTCACCCGGCCGATGCTCCAAGCACTCCTGGCTCCGAGAATGCTCCTCCGAGTTCTCCTACTCCTTAGGCCAACAAATACTCGAACTTTTATTAGATCCCCGGTATGTCGGGTACAAACGTAATGTACATTGCACTTGAAGTTTGACTATGTGCCTTGTGATAGGCTTTATATTTGCATTATGCTTTGAGTGCGAATTACTCAAGGACAAGTCCCCGAGTTCCATTTTGTCGTGTCACCTTTCCTTGCCTTTGGCCCTTGTCTACCATTTTTTGGCGTTCGACATTAGGATCTCAAAGTACAAAGGATTTAGTTAGCGGATATGAAACTTGTATAACTTGGCCGAGATTACTCGACACATAGTATAACACAACCTGTAGAGAGTTAGGCAAAAACTAAAGCCAACTCGCGTTTCTCCCTTGTACTTATCCGGTGTTTGTGTTTACCCGTCTTAGATATTTTTCTGTTGCTTGCCATGAAGCCGTGTTTTCGGACAACAGCATAGTCGAAGAGTTGATTTCTTCCAAGTAAACACTACTTGTTCCGAGATAAATTTCGGGTATCACGCCAGAGTAGTCCCCGAGTCAGTTTTTCAAATCATACCATTTTATTATTAGCACATAGCCAGCAAACACATCCGACATATGAGAGTTCGAGTGATACATGCACTGCTTCTCCTAAGTATAGAAGGGACGAAGCAGTGCCACATTCCATGGCCTTTTGGTTTCATCTCCTGACCTGTCCGCCTTGTTCTTTTGTGCTTCACGAGCGTCTATGAGATAGTAGGAATCATTGTGCAATGCTTTGCTTACAATGAATGGACCTTACCAAGGAGGCGATAATTTATGCATTCCGGATGTGCGCTGGACCATCCTTAGCACCATATCTCCTTCTCGGAAAACACGAGGTTGCACTTTCCGGCTATGGTAGCGTCGGAGATTTTGTTGATATATAGCAGATCTGGAGAATGCCAGTTCCCTTTCTTCTTCAAGTAAATCTACTCCATCTTCTCGGGCCTCTTTTACCTCGGCTTCCGAGTATTGCCTTATCCTTGGCGAGTCATATTCTATGTCGGCAGGCAAAACTGCTTCAGCCCCATATACAAGGAAAAATGGCGTATAACCAGTTGATCGATTCGGAGTCGTTCTTAAGCTCCACAGTACTGAGGGTAGTTCCTCTATCCAACAACCAGGTGATCTCTGGAGTGGTTCCATTAACCGGGGTTTTATCCCGGACAGAACTAAGCCATTAGCCCGTTCAACTTGTCCATTTGATTCTGGATGGGCGACTGATGCTACGTCGAGTCTTATTCGGTGTTTCCCACAAAAGCGATCAAAGGCTCCTTTAGCAAAGTTTGTGACATTGTCCGTGATCACACTGTGCGAGTAACCGTATCTGAGGATTATATCCCTTAGGAATGTGACAGCTGTTTTACCGTCCAATTTCTTGATTGGCTTCACTTCTATCCACTTGGTGAACTTATCGATCATGACCAAGATATGAGTCATGCCTCCCCTTGCTGGTTTGAATGGTCCTACCATATCCAGGCACCATACTGCAAAAGGCCAAGTGATTGGTATAGTCTTCAATGACCGGTAAATGTGACTTGACGCATAGTGTTGACAACCAACGCATTTCCGACTAACTCTTGCGCTTGTGCCAATGCGCTTGGCAGAGAATCCATGTTGGAATGCCTTGGCTACCAACGCTCTTGATGACGCATGGTGCCCGTGACTCTCCACGATGGATATCCAATAAGATCTCCGGCCTTGCTCGAGTGATGCAACGCTAAAGACACTTATCACACTTCGCTTGTAGAGTTCCTTGTTGATTATGGTGTATTTTGCCCTTCGTGCCGCTTTGCCTTGCCGGTTTCATCACTCGCAAGGTTCCATCTTTCAAATAATCAATATTGGATGTGCCCGTTGGTATTAGTGGTTCCGTGTCCGCTTCAACATCAATATCCATTGGTTCCGCCGAGATATGTTCTCGCGACATAACCGAGGAGTGCCCGAGTGTGATTCGGCGACCCCGAATTGAACGGATCCCCCGGTGACTCGAACCTACCCTCGAGTCGATGTCCATTGGCACCGCCTCGATTCCCGACTCACGGGATGATCCTAATTGATTCGGACTCTGGTGACGGCTTGATCGATGGCTTCCTGAGATGCTCCAATGCTACCCCTGGTGGTATTGCTTGCCTAGATGACCCTAGTTTGGATACTACATCTGCTGCCTCATTTTCTGCTCTAGGAATGTGATGAAATTCACAACCGTCAGAATATCCCGAAATTTGTTGTACATGGAAGCGATATAATGCCATGTTTGCGTCCAGTGCATCCCAATGTCCAGACACTTGCTGAATCACCAAATCCGAATCGCCAAAACACATGATCCTTTTGATCCCTATTTCCTTGGCTACTTTAATGCCATGGACAAGTGCTTCATACTCAGCAACGTTGTTAGAAGCAGCAAAATGAATTTGCAACACATACCTCAGTTGATCCCTCTTTGGAGATGTGAGCACTATCCCGGCGCCTAGACCCATTCTCGTCTTGGACTCGTCAAAATGCATTTTCCAGTAATTTGGATCTGGCAGTGGTTCAGATCGCATCGCCATCCATTCTACAAAGAAATCTGCAACGGCTTGAGATTTTATTGCATCCCGCCTATCATATTGTAGAGTGTATGGTGCCAGTTCAATGGCCCATTTGGCTACTCGACCGACATCTTTGCCCAATATATCCGAGATAGGTGCCTCGATATTACCCGGATTGGGTGTTCTTGAAAATAATGTTTCAGCTTCTTTGTTGCCATATATACCCCATATGTCATCTTCGATAATGTGGGTAATTACATTTCAAGACAGAGCACTTCAAGTAATATACTTGGTCTTTGGACCGATTTGCCCCTTCTTCACGCTCAACCACTATTACCGCACTTACAACTCTATTGGTTGCGACATAGAGCAAGATTGGCTCCTTGGATAGTGGTGACGCTAATATTGGTGTTGTTGCCAACATTTTCTTTAATTCATGGAAAGCGCTATCGACTGTCGTGTCCATGTGAATTTGTCTGATTTTTTCATCAGCTGATATAGTGGTAGGGCTTTTTCGCCTAGCCGACTAACAAACCTGCTCAATGAAGCCAGGCATCCAGTAAACTTCTGGACATCATTGAGGGTTTTTGGCAATTCCATTCTTTCGATGGCCCTGATCTTTGTCGGGTTAGCTTCAATTCCTCGGCTGGATACAAGGAATCCGAGTAACTTGCCAGCCGGGACACCAAATGTACATTTTTCCGGGTTAAGTTTCATCCGGAATCTTCTCAAGTTTGCGAATGTTTGACGCAAGTACTCAATTAGAGTATGACTTTGTTTGGTTTTTATTACCACGTCATCGACGTATACTTGAATTTTTTTGTCCAATTGATCTTGTAAGCATTTTTGCATGCATCTTTGGTATGCTGCGCCTGAATTTCTCAATCCGAATGGCATGGTGCGATAGCAATAAGCCCCGTATGGGGTGATAAAAGCTGTCTTTATTTGATCATTTGGATTCAGCGGAATCTGATGGAATCCTGAATATGCATCCACAAATGATAACAACTCACACCCAGCAGTAGAATCTACGACTTGATCGATCTGAGGCAGAGGAAATGGATCTTTCGGACACGCCTTATTGAGGTTCGTGTAATCAATACACATGCTCCATACCACTGCCATGTTCGGGTCATCTTTCTTCTTCTCGACCAGGACTGGATTTGACAACCAGTCTGGGTGCAGCACTTCCATGATGAATCCAACAGCTAAAAGTCTTGCAATCTCGGTCGTTATTACTTTCCTCCTATCTTCAGCGAAGCGACGGAGGGGTTGCTTCACCGGCCTTGCATCTGGTCTTACATGAAGAGAGTGCTCAGCTAGCTTCCTCGAGACTGCTTGCAGATCTTGAGTGGACCATACAAAGATGTCCCAATTCTCACGGAGGAAGCTGGTGAGCTCGCTTTCCTATTTATCTGTAAGGCCAGCCCCAATGGTCACTGTGTGCTCTGGGAAAGTTTCATCCACCTGCACCTTCTTGGTTTCCTTGGTAGCTTGAAATGACACATTGCCATGCGGGTTGGTGAGTGCCGGCATGGACATTTGTGCTGCTTTGGCCAATGCTGCCACCTCCAACATCTGACTTTTCTCTTGTGCTATGACGAGTGACTCAGCCAGTGAAGATCTGGCTGAAGCACAAGCAATAGATCTCTTGTAATCTCCTTCCACTGTGATCACCCCACATGGGCCTGGCAGCTTCATCTTTAAGTATGCCATATGGGTAGTAGCCATGAATCTTGCCATAGCCGGCCTGCCGAGTAAGGCGTGATATGAGCTGACCAGATCTACCACCTCGAACTCTATAGCTTCAGTGCGACAATTTTCCATGTTGCCAAATAAGACGTCGACCCAGATCTTGCCAATTGGCTCACAGGACAATCCTGGCACAATCCCGTGGAAAGTGGTCTTAGTCGGCTCCAGCATGTTCATGGTAATGCCTAACTTGAGCATTGTATCCTTATACATGATGTTGATGCTACTGCCACCGTCAATCAGTACTTTTGAAAACTTCACGTTGATATTTGGGCCCATGAATGTTGGATCCAACACCAGAGCGTATCCTCCAAGGGTTGGCATGATCTTGGGGTGATCTTTTATACTCCAAGTTATCTCTTGCTCAGACCAATGCATGTACTTGGGAATTGCCGGCATCGTGGCATTCACTTCCATCATTCGTCGCTGCTGGCTCTTCTTGTCATTTGGCTACGTGACAAATACAACATAGCTCTTCAAGATGGCAGTTTTACCCATGGAGGCGGGTACCCGTGGGGATATACCCGCTAAGATCCGGGGATGGGGGACAAATTGCCTCCATGGGGCTAGCGGGTCGGGTACCCGATAGGGTCGCGGGGCGGGGATGGGGGGAAGATTCCCTCCATGGGGACTCCATGGATATCCGGGGCCCCACCAGTCAGTCAAAGAAACATTCAATATTAGGTGGAAAAAAACATAAGGCTGTAACTCTCACTCCACCCCTCGTTCCCCTCGCCCTAGCGTTCCGGCCATCGCGACTCTCTCTTTCCCAAAGCCGCCAGCGCACCTCCAATCCTCCATCCAGCCGCCAGCCCACCTCCATCCGGCAGTCTCTCCTCACCGGCGCCACCGCGCATCAGGTCATCACCGCCATGCATCAGGTCATCGCTGTCGCGCCTCCATCCGGCCGCCACCGCACCTCCATCCGGTAGTCTCTCCTCACTAGCGCCGCCGTGCATCGGGTCATCGCCGGCGCCGCCCCGCATCAGGTCATCGTCGACACCGCCCCGCATCCACATCTGCTAGCTTGGGCGCCGGTGGTAGGTCCCCGTGGAGACCCCGATGGGGGCCGGGTACCCGATGTTCGCGGGGACGGGGTGCATTTGTCCCCCGATAAGCTAACAGGGACTGGCGGGGACGGGTACTCGCGGGGATCGGGGCGGGTACGGTGGAGTCATCCCCGGTAATCCCCGCCCCCGTTGTCATCTTGAATAGCTCTGGTGATGTTCTCTGTACTCATTTCTGGTTCCGTGGCCGATATGAACATCGTCACCTCTTGGATTGTGCACCTGGTGCACAGCTTCTCTTCTTTCCTGATTCTGATATCTCGGCTGTTTTCATCATTGCTCTGCTCCCTCTTGTTTGAGCATTTCCTTCTGTAAGTGGTGGAGGGGGAGGTGGTGGAAGCTGCTTATTCGGCGAATCCACTCTGTCTCCTTTCTGAAACCAAGTGCATTGCCTTGTTGAGTGATTTGTCGGCTTACTCGGACTAGGCGTGTGAAACTTACACGGCTGATCCAACATCATCTCATAGGTGTATTTTTGTCGGTCCTGATATTGTTTCCTCTGATCGTATGGCCTTTTGCCCTCATTCTTTGGCACCCATTGTTGTTGACCATTTGTCCTTCGACGCTGACTGCTTCCAGCATCTGGATGATCCTGACTCACTGCCGCAACCTGAGCCGAACCATACCTGTAATCTGGCCTCTCATCTCTTCTCTTGCTTCTGTATTCGGATCTCTCCTGGCGCCTTTGCGACCCGGCAGCGTCATAGATCTGAGTCTCAGTCATCCCGTCTGCCGACATGAGCAGCGGCTGAGTCGGATCTCCTAACGCATACGAGTCAACGATTCTTATCGTCTCTGCCAGTCTTGCCGGCATATCTCTTTGTAACCTTTGCCACAACACACTCCCATGTCTACATCCTTGTGCAAAACATGTGATTGCTTGTGACTCGATTACCCCTTCACAAGAGTTACGCATCGTACACCACCTTGTGAGGAACTCCCTGTCTGTCTCATTCGTTCTTTGCTTGCACATTGCTAGTTGTTGTGGGCGATTCGGCCTCTTGTAAGTGCTCGTGAAATTGCTCACGAAAGCGTCGTGAAAATCAATCCAACTATTGATGCTTCCGGGTGGCAAATTGTTCAACCATACCCGAGCTAGTCCTTCCAGCATCTGCGGTACGTAACGTACTGCCCATCTCAAGTTTCCCTGCGCGATCTTCACAGCGGTTCCATAATCTATTAGCCAGTCCTCTGGCTTTGTGCTTCCATCATATGTTTTTGTCCCTCTGGCCAGCTGAAAATTTGGCACCGGTGGCTCCTTCATGATCCTTGGGCCAAAGCACGGTGGACCCTGCGGACTTTGTGATTCAATTATCTCTGCCATTTTTATGTGGTCAAGCTTCAGCCTGGCATCATCCGGCTGAAGATTCCTACCTCCGTATCTCGCTCCCATTGCTTGATATGTGTAACACCCTCAGAATCGGACCTATGCAAGTTTTAGAGAAACCCGCCAAACCCGCATAGAAACGATTCAAAGGTGCCCACCAGGCACTTTCGTGCGGGTGGAAAACGAAGTAATAACATTACACAACAGTCCTCGATGGGACCCACAGACAGATATATATAACAGCGACTCCATGAGTCAAGAATACAGATATGATATACAAAGATCCAAATCACCTTGAAATTGATATAGCGTCCGACTACGGACAAGATGCAAATGGGGCTAAGAGCCCTGAAGAATAACCAGTGGCGTCCATAACCCTGCCCAGGCCAAGCCGGAAGGGTAACCCTGCTAACGACGTCGATCTCAAACCTGCTTAAACAAAAGGGGTGCCGACAAAGGGCAAAGGAAAAAGAAGGAGCGCCAAGATCGAGGCCAGTACACGGCGAGGCTAGAATTCGGCGGTCCTCGCCTACATAGGTATGGTGGACTGAGCGGCAGCGGCAGCATGCACTAAACAACCTATAGAGACTCGATACAACTGGCGGTTATCAGAGAGGGATAAGAATGACCTATTCGGATCCAACCTGAAGCTAACACCAAACAAACCCATCCTGGTGTTTCCCCCTCGAGACCAAACGAGGAAGTCAACCGAGGAACTCACGCAGTTGGCAGTTTTATGTATTCAGTTATCGTTGCAGCAATTACTAGTCAGGTTTAGATAATCATCCTGATAAAATAAGCAGTGGGCACTTTTAGTTAACCATTCCGTTATAGTGGCAACACTTACTAGTCAGATACAATTAGCATGAGATAACCCTTAAACCCAGCAGTTGTTGGTACTTTTATTCAGCCATTCCGTTGTAGTTGCAATACTTACTAGTCAGGTACAATGGTCGCAAGCGACACTCCAAACAAGCAATTGTGGGCAGTATTAATTAGCCATTCCATTATAGTGAAGCTGATTACTAGTCATTATAAAGTCAAATTTATAGCAATAAACTTTAGTTATGCTTGTCTATGGTCGAGATATCGTGCTCCAAGTCGCCCATATCCGCGACACGGCTTTCGAAAGTTTTACCGGCGGGTGCACCAATAGCAACACACACTCGATCAACCTCGAAAACCAAATCAAAACCCAACGAGGCTTTCACGATCAACAATCACAGATTCAGAAATATTTCAGGGGCCACCCTTAAAGTAGAACCCGCAACGGCCGCCGCTCCGAGACGGACTTAAGGTTGTGGGGACGGTGGAACGATCGGGAACCCGAAGTGTGGCTGGGCTTGTCGACACCGGAATCGTGCCACGATCCTAACAAGACAAAGGTGCTCCTCGCACAAACGTAAATACATAAGTAGCATGGCATAAGTACAGGATAGTAATAAAACCTCAAACTAGTTTGTGGCCCCAAGAAATAAGATGAATCAAGCTCGCTCGTGGGGTCCCATATACCCGGATGTGGATAGCGCGATAAATCAAGGAATGTATCAAGTACTCGGGTCCTACGGACACAAGGGCGCTCGAAACCAAATATTTTCTATCACCCACCGATGCCTCCTCTCGCTTACTTCAATTTTAGTTGTTAAACAGGAATTAAAGTGAGCGAAAAGTAAAACTACGATCATCTCCAACATCAAACATGCGGCAAGGCTCCAACAATCGTGGCAATATGACGACACACAACAGACTTGAGCAAGTTTCGACACGCAAGTCCAACTATCTACCAAGCAACAGGTAATAGGATGTGTCCAAGGCAATATAAGGTCATGAGGGATATCACGGGTACGAAACTAGAGCATCGCAACACAGATAGCAATAGATCAACAGGAGGGAATAAATACTATAAAAGTAAGATAGGTAGAAAGGGGGAGATGCTCGCCTGAAAACATTGTCGAAGGTTCGACCGAAGATCGGGGCGAAGCTCACATCAACTCAACGGCCTTATCCGCGAAGAAGCAAAACACTAGAATAAACACCGGATGCAATATTTATTACAACGGCAGAAGATCGGCATGATGCATGCATGATGTATGACATGGCAGAAGTGCGATGCAATTAGGCCATATTAAGTGGAACCGGGGTCCCGACAATTAAATCCATGGTTCTATTTGTTTAGATGCCCCGCAATTTAAATGTTGTATTTACATGGCAAGATATGGTACCGGTTCGCTACACAAGTTTTAAATGAGGCCAATATAAGACTAGATTTGCCCGCATATGGGCCCCATATTTAATTATTAGGTGAATCGGCATAAGGCCCCCAAACCAAATGATGTGATGCGAGCATGACAATTTAAGATGCAACAGTTGTATTATATTATAAAATAGGGTTTCGGGAGGGGCACACATTAGGGGGGGCTCGACGAACTTGGGGGTTCCGGGGTTCGGGGTCGGTCTCAGGGTCCAGGGTTCGACGGAAACGTTCTCGGACTCCGGGATCGTTCTCGGATATCAGGGGTAGATCTTGGCGCATCCGTGGTCTTCGGGTCATGTCGACGGTCCTGGTGTCCTTGATGGAGAACTCAGTGTTCCGTGGAGGCGATATCATCGGCTCCTCCTCAAGGCCTTGGGGTTCCGTGACGGAGATCTCCGGTTCGCGGTTTCTTGTCGACGGTCTTATGGTGCCATCTTAGTTGCCGGTGTCGAGCTCGGTGCCGTTGATGATCTTGGGGTTTCAGCGGAAACGGTCTTCGGGGTACTTGGCGCTCTATGAAGAAGAGCTTCGGATCTTCGGCTCCGGTGGAAGTTTGTAACACCCTCAGAATCGGACCTATGCAAGTTTTAGCGAAACCCGCCAAACCCGCATAGAAACGATTCAAAGGTGCCCACCAGGCACTTTCGTGCGGGTGGAAAACGAAGTAATAACATTACACAACAGTCCTCGATGGGACCCACAGAACAGATATATATACAACACGACTCCATGAGTCAAGAATACAGATATAATGTATAAAGATCCAAATTACCTTGAAAATGACAGAGCGTCCGACTACGGACAAGATGCAAATGGGGCTAAGAGCCCTGAAGAATAACCAATATGGCCCATAACCCCGCCTGCCAAGCCGGAAGGGTAACCCCGCTAACGACGCCGATCTCAAAACCTGCTTAAACAAAAGGTGCCGACAAAGGGCAAAGGAAAAGAGGAGCGCCAAGATCGAGGCCAAGACACCATGAGGCTAGAATTCAGCCCTCGCCTACATAGGTATGGTGGATCAAGCGGCGCAAAGATGCACTAAACAACCTATAGAGACTCAAACAATGGCGGCAATCGAGAAGGGTAAGAAGGACCTATGCGGAACCAACTCGATACTACCATCAAACAAACCCATCTGGCGTTTCTCGAGACCAAACGAGGAAGTCAACCGAGGAACTCACAGTTGGCGTTTTATTTATTCGTTATCGTTGCAGCAATTACTAGTCAGGTTAAAGATAGTCGTCCTGATAAAAATAGGCAGTGGGCCCTTTTAGTTAATCATTCCGTTATAGTTGTAACAATTACTAATCAGATACAGATAGCATGAGATAAAACCAAAACCCAGCTTGTTGGTACTTTTATTCAGCCATTCCGCTAGTTGTAATACTTACTAGTCAGTACAATGGTCACGACGACCCAAACAAGCAATTGTGGGCAGTATTATTTAGCCATTCCATTATAGTGAAGCTGATTACTAGTCATTATAAAGTCAAAATTTATAGCAATAAACTTTAGTTATGCTTGTCTATGATCGAGATACTATGCTCCAAGTCGTCCATATCCGCGGACACGCCGTAAAAGTTTTACCCGGCGGGTGCACCAATAGCAACACACGCCGATCAACCCTAAAACCAACTCAAAACCCAACGAGGCTTTCACGATGAACAATCACAGGATTCAGAAATATTTCAGGCCACCCTTGGAGTCTACCCAACGGCAAGCAAGCTCCGAGACGGACTCAAGGTTTGGGTAGACGGTCAGAATGACCTGGAACCCAAACGGGCTTGTCGACACCGCTGAATCGTGTCCCGATCCTAAATAGAAAGGTGCTCTCGCACAATCGTAAATACATAAGTAGCATGGCATAAGTACAGATCGTAAATAAAACCTCAAACTAGTTTGTGGCCCCAAGAAATAAGATCAATCAAGCTCGCTCGGGGTCCCATATACCTCCCGGATGTGGATAGCGCGATAAATCAAGGAACAGTATCAAGTACTGGGTACTACGGACACAAGTGGGCGCTCGAAACCAAATGTTATCTATCACCCACCGATGCCTCCGCTTACTTCATTTTAGTTGTTAAACAGGAATTAAAGTGAACGATAAGTAAAACTATGATCATCTCCAACATCGACAAAGGCAATTCTCCAACAACGTGGCACTTGACAACCCGCACAAAGAATATAGCAAGCGACTACGACGCGCAAGACCAACTATCTACCAAACAACAGGCAATAGGATGTGTCCAAGGCAATATAGGGCTGCACGGTATATCACAGGTACGGAAACTAAAGCATCGCAACACAGATAGCAATAGATCAGCAGGAGGGAATAAATACTATAAAAGTAAGATAGGTAGAAAGGGGGAGATGCTCGCCTGAAAACATTGTCGAAGGTTTAACCGAAGATCGGGTCGACACTCGCATCAACTCAACGGCCTTATCCGCGAAGAAGCAAAACACTAGAATAAACACCGGATGCAATATTTAATACAACGGCAGAAGATCGGCATGATGCATGCATGATGTATGACATGGTACAGGTGCGATGCAACTAGGTCATATTAAGCGGAACCGGGGTCCTGACAGTTATTTAGATGGTTCATGTTGTTTAGCTACCCCGCAATTTAAATGTTGTATTAACAAGGCAAATGAGTTACCGGTTCGCTACACAGATTTAAATGAGGCCGATATGAGACTAGATTTGCCCGCATATGGGCCCCATATTTAATTATAAGGTGAATCGGCATAAGGCCCCCAAACCACAGATATGCATGCGAGATGAATGATTTAATGCAACAAGTTGATAACATTTATAAAAATAGGGTATCGAGGAAAAGGGTCACACATTAGGGTTCGACGATCTTGGGGTTCCGGGGTTCGGGGTCGGTCTCAGGGTCCAGGGTTCGACGGATCGGTCTCGACGGGATCGTTCTCGGTAATGGGGTAGATCTTGGCGCGTTTGCGGAGGTCGGGCTATGTTGTCGGTCCTATCGTTCAGGCTGAAGCACTTGTCGCATCGGGGTCTCGGTGTCCGGTGAACTCGACGCTCGAGGAGTACTTGTCGACATGTGTTCTTCGGGTCCCCCGTCGATGATCTTGTCGTTGAGAAGAACTTGTCGGGTCTCAAACCGTGAAGAGCCTTGTCGGCACGCTGTTCGGTCGACTTGACCGGGAAGTACTTGGCGCCCCGGTTCGGTAGGCGAACTTTGCGGATGGCATGTTCTTCGAAGATCTTGGCATTCCGACTCCAATGTCGAGGACGATTTGACACGGCGACGATCTTGTCGCCCAGCTATCTTGATGGAGGTAAGGTACTTGAAGTGCTTGCATTCGTCGGTACTCGGTCATCGGATCCAAGATGGAGAGCATGTGGTTCCGTGATGACGAGCTTCAGTTCCATTGCGAAAACTTTGTCCCGACTTCGCGGTTTGCAGTCCTTGTAGCGGCACCGGTACTCGTTTTCGTAGTCAAGCATCGAAGATCTAGCGGCATTGTGCCCACACGCGAGGTCAAAACGTGACTGGGGCTGATGGCGAAGGGGGAGCTTGAGTTGGGTGCTGCGCGGACGTGCACTAGCCAGAGGAGGACAACATCCTGGACAGGGGACCTCGCGACGCAGGCACGACGGTGCTGCAGTCGGGGACGGGCCCGCGATGTGGCGGACGGCGGGCTCGGGCGGACCGGCTGAGGCGCGGCGGTGACGCTTGGGCAGCCCGTGGACCTCCGACGGCGGGCGAGGTCGGGAAGGACGGAGCCGCGAGGCGGAAGGCGCGGGCGGCAGGGCACGCGCACCGGGAGGAAGGAGGCCGACGGCGAGCGGGCTCGACGGCCAGGAACGCGGGATGGGCCTCACGACGTGGAACGGAGAGGCGACGGCGGCATCTCTGCGGCGAGGAGGGGGCGAGCGGTAGGGCGGCGAAGGGAGAGGGGAGAGGCGGGTCTGACGGCGGTCGGCGGGGCCGGAGCTCGAGGCGGGGGAGAATGCCGGGGATGCGGGGACGGACGGAGGAGGCGAGGAGACCGGGGAGGCTCGGGGCCAGGCTGGCAAGGCCGGAGGGGAGAGGGAGCGGTGGCTCGGGGAGGCGGCCGGGCAGCGTGGAGGAGCGGAGGCGGGCGAGCGGGCTGGGGTGCAGGAGCGGGAGAGGCTCGGGGCGAGGCGGAGGTTGCGGGGCAGGCGGGCGGCGCTGTGCAGGGAGACGGGGCGGGGGCGTGCGCGAGGTCGCCGGGGAGGAGAGGCTGCAGGGCCAGGCGGTGGGACGAGCGGGAGGTAGGGGAAAGAGAGAGGAGGAAGAACGTGTGAGGAGGGCCGAGCGGGTGGGGCCCAGGGGAGATCCCGAGGGAGATTGTCGGGTGGGGAGGGCCAGGCGCGCGCGGGTGGTGTGTGTGGGTTGGGTAGTGGGGCCAGGGGGGGGGCTGAGTGGGGGAGGTGAGAGAGAGAGGGAGGGATTAGGTGGCAGGATAGGATTGGTTGAGGGGAGGGAGAGGGTGAGGTGTCACTAGGGGATTGGGTGGGGTGATGTGGAGGGAGGGTTTGGGTAGATTAACTGGTAGCTTTAGGATTAAGGGGTGGACCGATTAAAATCCTGGGGTGGTCGTTCGGGTCATTCGGCCCGTTCGACTGCCCCACGATAAACAATTAAAAGTTTTATTTAATTCCAACAAGTCTTTTGCAAACTAAATGCAGACAAAGTAAAATATTCCGGCGACCCGGTTTGATATTTGAATAAAGATGGGGCGTTTTAGAAAACAAAACGAGCTTTGCGAAAATAGTTTTGGCAAACAATGCATGTTGATGACGATGCAATGCACAAATTCAACGCGATTTTCTAGTAGTGGTTTTGCGGGATGCCACAATTCGACACCACTAACAATGGATCTCGCCCTCGAGATCCGCCTCATGGTACCGGAAGGAAGGTCGGCGGTCCGCGTCTTCTCGCTTCGTGTAGATCCTCGCGACACCACTAACAAGGGTCGTTGTCCGTGATCGTCGAGAGAACACTCCGGGAACAAAAGGCCGAAGGTAGAGGTATCGACAATAAAGCCACCCCTAACTTCCGTGGACGGAGTAAAACTGCTGGATCCACTGATTCGACGTACACGAGCGAATGATAAGAGTAGTGGTATGGTAGCTACTCCATCCCGCACTCAAACCATTACTCTGCACGCGAATAGACGGATTATGCAACCAACTCTCGGAATCAGACTGAAGATCTCGACAAGCGAGGTTCAGGAACAAAGGAATGATGCAGACTCTTCATCGGATCTGGCGTAGATGACGTCGTCGCGTCGGAAAACACCGGAAGGCACAAACAAGGAACAAAGGATGGCACCACAGACGAAGGATTCCTCGGATAGCATGAAGACCAGAGGTAGCAACACCGTTATCGAAGAAGGAAGCGAAATCCTGAAGGTACGACGGAAACCCAACCACGAGAATTCCTGGACTTGAAGAAAGAGACGAGAGCGGATTCAAAACACGTAGGGGTAAGAGGGGAACAACAGAGGGGTAAGGAGTAAAATCGGACCTAATCAGAACTATCCAACCGATTTTGCAAAAATAGTTTTGACACTCTACTTCGGCCGTTAGCTAAGTTATCCTACGGGCTGGACTTGTGGGGTATCGCAACTGGGCTCGATACCACTCAGAACACCCTCGAATCGGACCTATGCAAGTTTTAGCGAAACCCGCCAAACCCGTGATAGAAACGATTCAAAGGTGCCCGAGCACTTTCGTGCAGTGGAAAAGCAGTAATAACATTACACAACAGTCCTCGATGGGACCCACGTAGCAGATATATATACAACACGACTCCATGAGTCAAGAATACGATATAATGTATAAAGATCCAAATCACCTTGAAAATGACAGGCGTCCGACTACGGACAAGATGCAAATGTGGCTAAGAGCCCCAAGAATAACCAATGGCGCCCATAACCGCCCGTGCCAAGCCGGAAGGGTAACCGTGCTAACGACGTCGATCTCAAAACCTGCTTAAACAAAAGGGGTGCCGACAAAGGGCAAAGGAAAAGAGGAGCGTCAGTACTGAGGCCAGTACACGGCGAGGCTAGAATTCGGCGGTCCTCGCCTACATAGGTATGGTGGACTGAAGCGGCAGCGGCTGCATGCACTAAACAACCTATAGAGACTCGAAACAACTGGCGGCAATCAGAGAGGGGTAAGAAGGACCTATGCGGAACCAACCTGATACTACCATCAAGCAAACCCATCCTGGCGTTTCCCCCTCGAGACCAAACGAGGAAGTCAACCGAGGAACTCACACAGTTGGCAGTTTTATTTATTTGGTTATCGTTGCAGCAATTACTAGTCAGGTTAAAGATAGTCGTCCTGATAAAAATAAGCAGTGGGCCCTTTTAGTTAATCATTCCGTTATAGTTGTAACAATTACTAATCAGATACAGATAGCATGAGATAAACCCAAAACCCAACAGTTGTTGGTACTTTTATTCAGCCATTCCGTTGTAGTTGTAATACTTACTAGTCAGGTACAATGGCCGCTGGCGACGACCCAAACAAGCAATTGTGGGCAGTATTATTTAGCCATTCCATTATAGTGAAGCTGATTACTAGTCATTATAAAGTCAAAATTTATAGCAATAAACTTTAGTTATGCTTGTCTATGATCGAGATACTATGCTCCAAGTCGTCCATATCCGCGGACACGGCTTTCAGAAAGTTTTACCCGGCCGGGGTGCACCAATAGCAACACACGCTCGATCAACCTCGGAAAAACCAACTCAAAACCCAACGAGGCTTTCACGACTGAACAATCACAGGATTCAGAAATATTTGGGGCCACCCTTGAGTCTACCCGCAACGGTAAGCAAGCTCGAGACGGACTCAAGGTTTGGGTAGACGGTCAGTGAATGACCGGGAACCCAAAATCGGGCTTGTCGACACCGGAATCGTGTCCGATCCTAAGCAGACAGTGTGCTCCTCGCAATCGTAAATACATAAGTAGCATGGCATAAGTACAGGATCGTAAATAAAACCTCAAACTAGTTTGTGGCCCCAAGAAATAAGACTGAATCAAGCTCGCTCGGGGTCCCATATACCTCCCGGATGTGGATAGCGCGATAAATCAAGGAACAGTATCAAGTACTGGGTCCTCGGGACACAAGTGGGCGTTCGAAACCAAATGTTATCTATCACCCACGATGCCTCTGCTACTTCATTTTTAGTTGTTAAACAGGAATTAAAGTGAACGATAAGTAAAACTATGATCATCTCCAACATCGAGACAAGCAATTCTCCAACAAATGTGGCACTTGACAACCGCATAGCAGCAATATAGCAGCGACTACGACGCATAAGACCAACTATCTACCAAACAACAGCAATAGGATGTGTCCAAGGCAATATAGGGCTGCACGGTATATCACAGTGCGGAAACTAAAGCATCGCAACACGTATAGCAATAGATCAAGGAGGAGGAATAAATACTATAAAAGTAAGATAGGTAGAAAGGGAGATGCTACCGAAAACATTGTCGAAGGTTTAACCGAAGATCGGGTCGACACTCGCATCAACTCAACGGCCTTATCCGCGAAGAAGCAAAACACTAGAATAAACACCGGATGCAATATTTAATACAACGGCAGAAGATCGGCATGATGCATGCATGATGTATGACATGGTACAGGTGCGATGCAACTAGGTCATATTAAGCGGAACCGGGGTCCCGAGAGTTATTTAGATGGTTCATGTTGTTTAGCTACCCCGCAATTTAAATGTTGTATTAACAAGGCAAATGAGTTACCGGTTCGCTACACAGATTTAAATGAGGCCGATATGAGACTAGATTTGCCCGCATATGGGCCCCATATTTAATTATAAGGTGAATCGGCATAAGGCCCCCAAACCACAGATATGCATGCGAGATGAATGATTTAATGCAACAAGTTGATATCATTTATAAAAATAGGGTATCGAGGAAAAGGGTCACACATTAGGGTTCGACGATCTTGGGGTTCCGGGGTTCGGGGTCGGTCTCAGGGTCCAGGGTTCGACGGATCGGTCTCGACGGGATCGTTCTCGGTAACGGGGTAGATCTTGGCGCGTTCGCGGAGGTCGGGCTATGTTGTCGGTCCTATCGTTCGGGCTGAAGCACTTGTCGCATCGGGGTCTCGGTGTCCGGGGTGAAGTACTGGACGTTCTCGAGGGAGTACTTTTCGCACATGTGTTCTTCGGGTCCCCTGTCGATGATCTTGTCGTTGAGAAGAACTTGTCGGGGTCTCGAAATCCGTGAAGATCCTTGTCGGGTACGCGGTTCAGGTCAGACTTGACGTCCGGGGAAGTACTTGGCGTCCCTGGTTCGGTAGGCGAACTTTGCGGATGGCATGTTCTTCGGAAGATCTTGGCATTCCGACTCCAATGTCGAGGACGTACTTGACACGGCATCGATCTTGTCGCCCCAGCTATCTTGATGGAGGTAAGGTACTTGAAGTGCTTGCATTCGGTGTACTCGGTCATCGGATCCAAGATGGAGAGCATGTGGTTCCGTGATGACGAGCTTCAGGTTCCATTGCAGAAAAACTTTGTCCCGACTTCATGTCGGTGCAGTCCTTGTAGCGGCACGTACTGTTTTGTAGTCAAGCATCAAGATCTAGCGGCATTGTGCCCACGCGAGGTCAAAACGATCGGGCTGATGGCAAAGGGAGCTTGAGTTGGGTGCTGCGCGGACGTGCCGTAGAGGAGGACAACATCCTGGACAGGGGACCTCGCGACGCAGGCACGGCGGTGCTGCAGTCGGGGGACGGGGCCCGGCGAAAGGGTCGGACGGCGGGGCTCGGGCCGGACCGGAGTTGGAGGCGCGGGCGGTGACGCTTTGGGGCGGCCCGGTGGACCTCCGACGGCGGCGAGGTCGGGGAAGGATGGAGCCGCGAGGGGGCGGAAGGCGCGGCCGCGGCAGGCACGCGCCACCGGGAGGAAGGAGGCCGACGGCGAGCGGGCTCGAGACGCAGAACGCGGCGGGATGGGCCTCGCCGACGTGGAACGGAGGCGGCATCTCTCGGCGAGGAGGGGCGAGCGGTAGGGCGGCGAAGAGGGAGAGGCGGGCGGCAGCGGTCGGCGGGCCGAGCTCGAGGCGGGAGAATGCCGGGATGCGGGACGGACGGAGGAGGCGAGAGACCGGGAGGCTCGGGGCCTTGGAGGCGACGCGGCCGAGGGGAGAGGAGCGGCGCTCGGCCGGAGGCGGGCGGCGAGCAGCGAGGAGGCGGGCTGGGGTGCAGGAGCGGGAGAGGCTCGGGGCGAGGCGGAGGTTGCGCAAGGCGGCGGCCTGAGACGGAGGCGTCGCGAGGTCGCCGGGAGGAGAGGCTGCAGGCCAAAGTGGGACGAGCGGGAGGTAGGGAAAAGAGAGAGGAGGAAGAACGTGGGAGGAGGGCCGAGCGGGTGGGGCCCAGGGGAGATCCCGAGGGAGATTGTCGGGTGGGGAGGGCCAGGCGCGCGCGGGTGGTGTGTGTGTGGGTTGGGTAGTGGGGCCAGGGGGTGGGCTGAGTGGGGGAGGTGAGAGAGAGAGAGGGAGGGATTAGGTGGCAGGATAGGATTGGTTGAGGGGAGGGAGAGGGTGAGGTGTCACTAGGGGATTGGGTGGGGTGATGTGGAGGGAGGGTTTGGGTAGATTAACTGGTAGCTTTAGGATTAAGGGGTGGACCGATTAAAATCCTGGGGTGGTCGTTCGGGTCATTCGGCCCGTTCGACTGCCCCACGATAAACAATTAAAAGTTTTATTTAATTCCAACAAGTCTTTTGCAAACTAAATGCAGACAAAGTAAAATATTCCGGCGACCCGGTTTGATATTTGAATAAAGATGGGGCGTTTTAGAAAACAAAACGGGCTTTGCGAAAATAGTTTTGGCAAACAATGCATGTTGATGACGATGCAATGGACAAATTCAACGCGATTTTCTAGTAGTGGTTTTGCGGGATGCCACAAAGTTCTCGGCGTTCCAAGTACATCGGACTCCAAGTGCACTTGATGATCTGGGCGCGATACTTGCCCAACTCGTTAAACTTGTACGACGAGAGGTAGCCGAAACCGCCGTATCGCCACCAAGCCAACTGTGCAAACCGAAAACCCAAACTCGAACCGAGCGTGCAGTGGCAGGGGCGGGCGTCGCGGCGGACGAGGGAGGCGACCTGAGACGTCCTCGCGCGGGCAGAGGAAGGGCGCGAGGCAGGCGGATGCGACGGCGGCGGGCCGGCCGGACTTGGCGGCGGGGAGGTCGAGGACGCGGACGCGGGCGACACTGGCACGCGACTGACGGAGGGGCGGCGACGAGGCGGACGACGCGGCTGGTGGCGCAGACGCGGTGGCGCGGGACGGAGGGCCGGGCCGGCGAGGACGCGCGCGGGGCGAGGGTGGAAGGGCGCGAGGCCGGGCAGGTGGCTGAAGCGGCGGGACGGCTTCCAGCGGAGGCGGGCGCTGGGTAGCTGAGCGGGGCAGGTGGCTGAGCTAGGCCGGAGCGGGAGGCGGCGGGCGACCGGCGAGCACGGGCGGCGGCGCCGCTGCAGCGGAGGTTGGCGGCGAGGTGGGGGCTCGCGTGGGGGGAAGGTCCGGCAGGGTGGGTGATGGAGCGGGGCGGCGGACGGAGCGAGCCGAGGGAAGGCGGCCGGAGACGGGCTAGAGGAGGGGAGGAGGCTCGCCGTGGTGAAGCGGCGGAGCGGAGGGGTCAGGAGAGGGGTTCAAGGCGGAGAGGAGGGAGAAAAGGGATGGGCGAGGACGCGGGCGAGGGAGGCTGCGCGCGGTGAGCGCGTGGGGGAGGAAGAAGATGTGGGGCCGGGGGCGCGTGGCCGGGTGCGGGACGCGGCAGGGTGCGTGGTTGCTGTGGGGGTGGGGGGTTCGGTGTGTGGGGCCAGGGGAAGGCTGGGGGTTGACCAAGGGGAAGGGGAGAGAGGAGAGAGGGGGGCGGGAAGGTGGGGCCCGGCGGTCAGGAAAGAGGCTGGCCAGCGGTGAGAAGGACGGAGAGGCGCGTGGGGCTGGGTGAGCAGCAGGTTGGTGAGACGTGGGCATGGATAGGGTGGGGCCAACCAACCTGTAGGGGAGGGGGGGGAGGAGGGGAGTGGGGGGAAAAGAGAGAGGGAGGGGGAAAAGAGGTGGATTGCTGAGGTGGCAGGGTGGGTAGGTTTTGGGGGAAGAGGGTGAGGTGGCACGATTTGGTTGGTGGGTAGATTAGGATTGGGTGGGGATAGGTTTTAGAGGGGGCTTTTTTAGTTTTTGTGTTTGTTTGGTTCTGTTCAATTTAAAACAAAGCCACTTTGCAAAATAGTTTTTAGGGAAACAAAATATCCGATACGCTCGGGGTTTTGCCTTTTAAAATAAAGAGGGGTATTTGTATAATCAAAACTAGGCTTTTCAAAATAATGCAGACGAACAATGCATGATGATGACGATGCAATGCACAAAACAACGCGATTTTCTAGTAGTGGTTTTGCGGGATGCCACAATTCGACACCACTAACAATGGATCTCGCCCTCGAGATCCGCCTCATGGTACCGGAAAGAAGGCCGTCGGCGATCTGAATCGTCTCGCTTCATGTAGATCCTCGCGACACCACTAACAAGAGGTCGTTGTTCGTGATCGTCGAGAGAACACTCCGGAAACAAAAGGTCGAAGGTAGAGGTTTCCACAAATAAAGCCACCTCTAGCTTCCGACGGGAAGAGGGAACCGATGCATTCTCATCCACTTCAATGTACAAAAGCGAATAGAAGGGGTAGTCGGCATGGGGGCCAATCCATCACGCACCCAAACTATTACTCTGCACAACCAGTAGAAAAGAGTGCAACCATTCTCGAATCGATCAAGATCTCGACAAGCGAGGTTGAAACAAAGGAGTGATGCACGGATCGCATCGGATCTGGCGTAGATGATGTCGGTCGTCGGAAAACACCGAAGGCACAAACAAGGAACAAAGAATGGTACCACCGTGGGATTCCTCAGCAGCATGAACACCGGATGGTAGAACACCGTTCCAAGGGAGGCGAAACCACAAGGTACAGCGGAACCCAACCACGAGAATCCTGGACTCGAAGAAAAAGAAGAGAGCGGATCCAAAATGCGTAGAGATAAGAGGAGAATAGCAGAGGGGTAAGGAGTAAAATCAGACCTAATCAGAGCTATCCAACCGGTTTTGCAAAAATAGTTTTGACACTCTACTTCGGCCGTTAGCTAGGTTATCCTACAGGCTGGACTTGTGGGGTATCGCAACTGCTGAGCTCTGATACCACTCTGTAACACCCTCAGAATCGGACCTATGCAAGTTTAGCGAAACCCCAAACCCGCAAAGCGATTCAAAGGTTCCACCAGCACTTTCGTGCGGGTGGAAAGCGGTAATAACATTACACAGTCCTCGATGGGACCCATGACGGATATATATAACAAATGACTCCATGAGTCAAGAATACGATATGATATACAAAGATCCAAATCACCTTGAAATTGATATAGCGTCCGACTACGGACAAGATGCAAATGGGGCTAAGAGCCCGAAGAATAACCAGTGCGTCCATAACCCCGCCCAGCCAAGCGGAAGGGTAACCTCGCTAACGACGCCGATCTCAAACTGCTTAAACAAAAGGGTGCCGACAAAGGGCAAAGGAAAAGAAGGAGCGTCGATCTTGAGGCCATTACACGGCGAGGCTAGAATTGCGGTCCTCGCCTACATAGGTATGGTGGATCGAGCGGCGGCAAAGATGCACTAAACAACCTATAGAGACTCGATACAATGGCGGTTATCGAGAGAGGATAAGAATGACCTATTCGGATCCAACAAGCTAACACCAAACAAACCCATCTGGTGTTTCCCCTCGAGACCAAACGAGGAAGTCAACCGAGGAACTCACGATTGGCGGTTTATGTATTCGATTATCGTTGCAGCAATTACTAGTCGTTTAGATAATCATCCCGATAAAATAAGCAAAGGCACTTTTAGTTAACCATTCCGTTATAGTGGCAACACTTACTAGTCGATACAATTAGCATGAGATAACCCTTAAACCCAAGCTTGTTGGTACTTTTATTCAGCCATTCCGTTGTAGTTGCAATACTTACTAGTCAGTACAATGGTCGCAGCGACACTCCAAACAAGCAATTGTGGGGTATTAATTAGCCATTCCATTATAGTGAAGCTGATTACTAGTCATTATAAAGTCAAATTTATAGCAATAAACTTTAGTTATGCTTGCCTATGGTAGATATCGTGCTCCAAGTCGTCCATATCCGCGGACACGGCTTTTCGAAAAGTTTTACCGGCGGGTGCACCAATAGCAACACACGCCGATCAACCTCGGAAAACCAAATCAAAACCCAACGAGGCTTTCACATGAACAATCACAGGATTCAGAAATATTTCAGGGGCCACCCTAAAGTAGAACCCCATAGCAAGCCGGCTCCGAGACGGACTTAAGGTTGTGGGACGGTGTGAACGACTGGGAACCCGAAAGTGTGGCTGGGCTTGTCGACACCGCGGAATCGTGCCACGATCCTAAACAGTACAGTGTGCTCCTCGCACAAACGTAAATACATAAGTAGCATGGCATAAGTACAGGATAGTAATAAAACCTCAAACTAGTTTGTGGCCCCAAGAAATAAGACTGAATCAAGCTCTGGCTCAGGGGGGTCCCATATACCTCCCGGATGTGGATAGCGCGATAAATCAAGGAACAGGTATCAAGTACTCGGGGTCTTACAGGACACAAGTGGGCGTTCGGAAACCAAATATTTTCTATCACCCACCGATGCCTCTGCTTACTTCAATTTTAGTTGTTAAACAGGAATTAAAGTGAGCGAAGAGTAAACTACGATCATCTCCAACATCAAACATGTGGCAAGGCTCCAACAACTGTGGCAATATGACGACACATAACAGCACTTGAGAAAGCGACTACGACACGCAAGTCCAACTATCTACCAAGCAACAGGTAATAGGATGTGTCCAAGGCAATATAAGGCTGCGAGGGATATCACGGGTACGAAACTAGAGCATCGCAACACAGATAGCAATAGATCAACAGGAGGGAATAAATACTATAAAAGTAAGATAGGTAGAAAGGGGGAGATGCTCGCCTGAAAACATTGTCGAAGGTTCGACCGAAGATCGGGGCGAAGCTCACATCAACTCAACGGCCTTATCCGCGAAGAAGCAAAACACTAGAATAAACACCGGATGCAATATTTATTACAACGGCAGAAGATCGGCATGATGCATGCATGATGTATGACATGGCAGAAGTGCGATGCAATTAGGCCATATTAAGTGGAACCGGGGTCCCGACAATTAAATCCATGGTTCTATTTGTTTAGATGCCCCGCAATTTAAATGTTGTATTTACATGGCAAGATATGGTACCGGTTCGCTACACAAGTTTTAAATGAGGCCAATATAAGACTAGATTTGCCGCATATGGGCCCCATATTTAATTATTAGGTGAATCGGCATAAGGCCCCAAACCAAACGATGTGATGCGAGCATGACAATTTAAGAGGCAACGGTTGTATTATATTATAAAATAGGGTTGGGGGGGGGGCACACATTAGGGGGGGTCTCGACGAACTTGGGGGTTCCGGGGTTCGGGGTCGGTCTCAGGGTCCAGGGTTCGACGGAAACGTTCTCGGACTCCGGGATCGTTCTCGGATATCAGGGGTAGATCTTGGCGCATCCGTGGTCTTCGGTCATGTCGACGGTCCTGGTGTCCTTGATGGAGAACTCAGTGTTCGTGGAGGCGATATCATCGGCTCCTCCTCAAGGCCTTGGGGTTCCGTGGCGGAGATCTCCGGTTCGCGTTTCTTGTCGACGGTCTTGTGGTGCCATCTTAGTTGCGGTGTCGAGCTCGGTGCGTTGATGATCTTGGGTTTCGGAACGGTCTTGAGGTACTTGGCGCTCTATGAAGAAGAGCTTGGATCTTCGGCTCGGTGGAAGTTCTCGGCGTTCCAAGTACATGGACTCAAGTGCACTTGATGATCTGGCGCGATACTTGCCCAACTCGTTAAACTTGTACGACGAGGTAGCCGAAACCGTATCGCCACCAAGCCAACTGCAAAACGAAACCCTCGAACCGAGCGTGCGATGGCGGGCGTCGTGGCGACGAGGAGGCGACTGAGACGCCTCGCTGGCGGAGGAAGGTGCGGCAGGCGGATGCGGCGGCGGCGGACTTAGCGGCGGAGGTCGAGGACGCGGACGCGGGCAACACTGCACGCGATCGACGGAGGCGGCGGCGACGGGCGGACGACGCTTGGTGGCGCAGACGCAGTGGCGCGGGACAGGGCCGGGCAGCGGGGACGCTGGGCGAGGTGGAAGGGCGCGAGGCAGCGGTGGCCTGGGCGGACGGCCTTGAGCGGCGTGGCGGGGCAGCTTCCATGGCCAGGCGAAGGGTAGCTGGGCAGGCGAGGAGCAGGTGGCGCTGAGCGCCGGAGGAGGGCGGGCGGGGCGGCGAGCACGGGCGGCGCGCGCTGCCGCAGCAATGAGGTTGGCGGCGAGGTGGGGGCTCGCGTGGGGGGAAGGTCCGGCGGGGTGGGTGATGGAGCGGGGCGGCGGAAGGGGCGAGCCGAGGGAAGGCGGCCGGAGACGGGCTAGAGGAGGGGGAGGGGCGAGGCTCGCCGGCGGCGGGGTGAAGCGAGCGGCGGCGGAGCGGAGGGGTCGCCGGAGAGGGGTTCTGGCGGGGCCGGAGAGGAGGGAGAAAAGGGATGGGCGAGGACGCGGGCGAGGGAGGCTGCGCGCGGTGAGCGCGTGGGGGAGGAAGAAGATGTGGGGCCGGGGGCGCGTGGCGGGTCAGGGGACGCGGCAGTGCGTGGTTCGTGGGGTGGGGTTCGGTGTGTGGGGCCAGGGGAAGGCTGGGGGTTGACCAAGGGGAAGGCGAGAGAGGAGAGAGGCTGACGCGGTGGGCCCGGGGAGGTGGGGCCCGACGGTCAGGGAAAGAGGGTCAAGCGGCAGCGGGTGAGAGAGGACAGAGAGGCGCGTGGGCTGGGTGGAGCAGGCCAGGGGTTGGTGAGACGTGGGCCGCGGATAGGGGTGGGGCCAACCTATAGGTGAGAGAGGGTAGGAGGGAACTGGGTGGAAAAGAGAGAGAGAGGGGGAAAAGAGGTGGATTGCTGAGGTGGCAGGGTGGGTAGGTTTTGGGGGAAGAGGGTGAGGTGGCACGATTTGGTTGGTGGGTAGATTAGGATTGGGTGGGGATAGGTTTTAGAGGGGGCTTTTTTAGTTTTTGTGTTTGTTTGGTTCTGTTCAATTTAAAACAAAGCCACTTTGCAAAATAGTTTTTAGGGAAACAAAATATCCGATACGCTCGGGGTTTTGCCTTTTAAAATAAAGAGGGGTATTTGTATAATCAAAACTAGGCTTTTCAAAATAATGCAGACGAACAATGCATGATGATGACGATGCAATGCACAAAACAACGCGATTTTCTAGTAGTGGTTTTGCGGGATGCCACAATATGCATGATCCGGCAGCTCATACCCGTCATTTACCATGGCCGAGTAACCATCATTATACTTATTCGCGTTCGGGTCAGCTGGCCGTTGAACTGCTTTTCCCGCGCTCTGTTGTCTTCTTTCCGGCTGAGCTGGTGCGTTATTCGGAGCTGGATTTCCTCCTCCTGCCGAGTGAGTTGCGCGCCGAGTATGAGGCGCAATTTTTTTTCCTCCGTTGTCATTTCTCTGTCCAATTTTTTCCTGGTTTTCATTTTATCGGGGATTATTTCTTTTTTCCCCTTGCGCATGCGCCAGGTTTCCTTGAACTACTGCCGGATCATAGGCGACCATCTGCTTGTTTCTTCTAGAATCCACACTTTTTTCTTTTCTCGGCCTAGGTGCCGCTCCGGGTGAGGATGCCGTGTGCCCAGCTAATCTTGCCGAGGCAGGAGTCGCCGAGTGAACCAGCTGTGATCTCCCTGCTATACCCAGATTTGCTCTGTAATACGCCTCATTCAGCATGCTGGCTGCTTTTACTAACTCATTGACTCATTCTTGCTGCCTTTTCTTTGCTTCCCCCTTCAAGTGGGGTAATTCTACCATTGCTGCTTCTGCCGCTCGCAGATTAGCTGCTGCTGTGTTGTACGTTGGACGCATGGCCGTCTCATTGCCATTCTCTGGTGTTATCTTTGATGTCGCATCTGCCAGTTCTTTGTTGAGGTTCCTTCCTCTCAATATCGTTGCATCAAGCCGGGTCTTTGCGCCCTTGACTCGATTTGCCGAGTTAAGCTCTCGGATAGTGATATCCACATCCTGCTGTAACTATGCCAGCTCCTTTGCTTTCTCCAGGACTTTTATCCTGGTTTCTTCCAACTCGGCTTGCACACGCTTGCACCGGGTTGCTTGTGCTCGGCTCTACCAACTTGTCTATCGCTTCCTGCTCCTTAGCTCTTTGCTCCTAGCTATGTTCTCTGGTTTTTCCAATGGCGCCTTTCTTTGTTCTTGCCCTTGGCGTTTCCTCGTGATTTCCTTCCTCTGCATTCTCATTCTCTACTGGAACTACTGGGGGAGCTGTGGGGTTTGGGGTTGTCATCATTACCTCCATGGAGACGAGTTGGAGAGGTTTCCCAGCGACTGGAGCCGTTGGAGGATCCGGCGCCAGGACGACGTGCTCAGGATATGCGCGCTCCACGCGCACCGCGACATAGACCTGGTGCTCGCTAAACTTGATGAAGCGACCGCCCCTAGGGAACGGCTTGGTCCCGAAGCAGCCCGCGTTGTCGCTGACAAAGTTGAGCGCTCGAAACCTCTGGATGAGGCCGGAGTAGACGCGCTCGCCGGTCTTGGTGACGATGTTGCCCGTCCGGATGAAGACTCCATTAAGCACCTGCTTCTGCCCCACGGTGGGCGCCAACTATCATGGTGGTGGCACGGCAGATGCCATGGGTAGGCTTAAGTTGGGGGCCGAATGGGTGCTTGTGGTCACCGAGGAGGGAATGCACGGTCGAGCCATGCACGAAGAACAAGAAGAACTCTCCACACTTGACAATTTGATGGATACCCCAAAGATCACAAGTGCTCCTTAAGCTGTATTGGCTTGAGTACGCAATGTAGGGTTCGCAGCATAGAAAACAAAAAATTTCCTACGATGGGAACAACTATGTACCAAGATCTATCTACTAGATACAAACAACGGGCGGATGTATATCCGTAGAGAACATACCCTTGAAGACCGACAAAGCTTAACGAGTCCAAACTCGTGGTTGATGTAGACGATCTCTTGCCGATCTCAAGATCGAGAGGAAGTCCTAGCGCCGCAAAACAGCAGCGCATCCGTGATCGCACACACGTTCGAGGCACCGAGCAACCTCCGCCTCCTCGCTCCAGCGATGCAGCGGAAGCACAACTCTTTCTTGCCGAAAAGCCACCGGGAACATGTATCTCGCTAGTCCGAGACCATGGGGGATAAATTCTAGAGGGGGAGAGAGATCCTTCACGAGGAGGTGTCTCTTAAGTGTGTCACCCTACGGTTCGCGAATAATGCGGACATGATCGAGACCCCTCTCGGATCAATAATCAGAAGCGGGATCTGGAGACCCATACTGACTCCCACACATTCAACGATGACTTTCTTGTGATCGTCGGAACCTTTTACGCTAGTATCTTAATCCCTTTGTTTCGTGATATATTACATGTCCGAGATTCGATCATCGGTATCTCCATACCTAGTTTGATCTCGTTACTGACATGTACTCTTTTCTCGTTCCCGTGATATAACATTCTAGTGATCAAATCACTTGCTTGCAAGCTAATCAATGTGATATCACCGAGAGGGCCCAGAGCATATCTATCCGTCATCGGGATGAACAAATTCCACTCTCGATCCATGGGCCTCAACACAACACTTTAGTAGTTCTGAACCCATCTTTATAATCACCCTATTACGGTGTGACGTTTGATGTTATCAAGAAACTCTTCCCGTGTTAGTGATTGACATGATCTCATGGTCTAAGGATTAGGATCACTTCTTAAGTTGTTTATAGCAATATAAACTCAATGACTTTGATCGTAATGCTATACTTCGGATGAATGTTCATCACACCATTACACTAATGTTGTGACCCCGTTATTAACAACATCCAATGTCCATGATCAGGAAACCTTGATCATTTTGTTAATCAACGAGCTAGTTTATAAGAGAGGCATAACTAGGAACTTCCTTTTGTTTATTAAACACACATGTATTAACGTTTCCGTATTAATACAATTATAGCATGTAAAATAAACATTTATCATAAACAAGGAATACGATAATAACCACTTTATTATTGCCTCTCGGGCATATTCCCTTCAGTCTCCCACTTGCACTAGAGACAATAATCTAGTTTGAAAACTTTGCGTATTGAACACTTATGGCTTTCTGGTGTTCCATATACGCAACTGCAAGTGGTTAACATAATCTACGGATCTGACGCTTCAGGTCCTTGTGTATTTGCATGTCTTTGCATCTTCACGCATCACTCATTCTCTAATGAGATGGCATTGTATAAATTTGGTCTTTCGGTGATACCTTTAGTTCCTTGGGGTTAAAACACGTCGATACTATTGTCACACAATATATCTTTAGTGTTATCCCGTTGCGAACCACACCTTAGTTTGATAACAAACTACTTGACACAAATTTCCTCCTTTGCCGCTACTATAGAAGTCATATACTTAGCCTTTTGTTGTAGTATTCGTCACAATGTCTTAACTTTGGAACTCTTCCAAATCCATCATGGAATCTCCTTTCCATTACATTGTGCCACCCATAGTTTAAATTGAGATAAACTTAATTTGTATCTTGTGACAAAACTAGTATCAATGTAACGCTTTACAATGAACTATTTGTAATTATTTGTCACCTCTACACAAATATATTTTTAGTTCTTTCCAAAAGATCATAAGAATTTCCTTACTATTGTCCAATGATCATTTTATGATTCATTCTGGTATATGCTCATAACAGTTAGAGCATATGACATATCTGGATGTGTACATATCATGGTATGATTGATCAAATCATTCTTGTGATTTTACTCATCAAGTGTCAAAGCACTTGAATCTTGTTTCACTTATCAAGTGTCGATACACTAGAATCTTGATTCAATTGCTTTCCATGCGACAAGAACCATTTCTTGTCGTTTCTATATTGAACTCCTTCAATATCTCATATATGTACGTTTGGCACAACCATATTAGCGTCACAGTCTATCCACTATAGACATTCATGCTAAATATTCGGGTTTTGCCTAAGTCTTTCATCGAAATAAAATTCTTAACCTTTGTCAATAAAATATACATCATTTCTAATCAACAAGATGTCCTCCACATAATGTTTTAGAAATATGTCTTAGCGCTCCCACTTAATTTCTTGCAAATGCAAGCATCTTCATTGTCTCCTGATGAAAACTCATTTTTCATCACGATGAAGATTCCAACTCCGCGATGCTTACTTCAACCATTGAAGTTTGCATGCCCTTTTAGCATCCTTTGAATTAACATAACCCTTTGGATCGTGTCATGTACACGTCCGAGGTAACCATTCTATTAAAAGAACTTTCTTTTGTTTATTCATCTACCATATAACAAATTATATGTAGTGGTTGCTACTTTAATCCGTCTAGACTAAATATCGCTATGAAAGATCAAATCTTGTCATAGTCAACTCCTTGAACATTGTCGTAAAATACTTTACCGACATGTCGACTATTTCATAGATGTGAAACATCCATGTCTGTTTCTTTATAGATCCAAATACGACCGATAGTTTTTTACACCTTTCCGGAGGGTCTTCCAAGTTCAAAACTTGATTTCTCGTGTATGTAACTATCACGGATTTTATGGCTTTAAGCATTTGACAGAGTCAGGGCCCATCATCACTTCTTTGTATGTATTCAGTTCATAATTGTCAAACAATAATGATTTACTCTCAAATCTTAGCATTTGATTGTTTAACCGACCTACTTGGTTCAATAAGAACTTAGATTTCCGTGACCACAACCTTTGAGGCACATAAGCTATGAGCATTATGGCAGCCTCCAGAACCATTTTCGGCGCTGCGCAACTCAGCACATTTAGCTAAGGTTCGTTAACCTTATCAAAATTTTATTGTCCTCCCACTTAACATTTATGAAAAATTCCTTCTTCAAGAAACTTCATATTTCAAGCGACAAACCCCTTTGTCCTCGGTGTTATGGAGGAATAACCAATTGTTATTCGAAATAACCTACAAAGACATGCTCATCCGACTTCGGTTGTAAACATCTTACTTATGTTTAGCATACCAAAATTTAAGAAATGCCAACTTGGGTTTTACCCCAAAACATAACTCATATGGTGTCATTTCAATGAATCAAGATGGAGCTCTTTTCAGTGTAAAAGCGGAAGTCTCTAAAGCTTTAATCTTTTAAAACATAATGGCAGTTTTATAAATAACACCTTTGATCCAACCATGTCAAACAAGGTTTCATTACAAATCTCAAACACTCCATACTCCTATGGTGTTTCGGGAGATGTAAATCTAGGTGTTTTGCTAAACTTGTAACTCAAATAAATACCTTTATGATAAATCATAATTCATTTATTTTCTTGTCACAATGATTTTCACTTCATCTTGAAAGTCTTTGAACGTTTTCAAATATTTCACACTTCTTTCTCATTAAGTGAATATTCACTCAAATTTCTGGAGAAAGCATATGAAGTTAAAACCCATCGCTTACGACTACACATAATGGACTACATACATCGACATGTATAAATTCCAATATTTTAGTCGATCGTTCTTCTTTGGCCTTTGAACGAAGTTTTAATTATCTCGAGGAAAGTCTCACAAGCGTCACTTGATCAAATCAAAGACTCCAAAAATCCATGAATATGGAGATTCTTCATGTTTTCTTTCCAATATAATTTAAACAGCGATGTCACTTCGTAAGTGATCTTTCAATCATTTGTCTTGCGACATTTTAGCATTAGGTTTTATGGATGTGATTTCTCCAACTAGATTTGTAAATCATCCATCTTATATGGAATACGGTAATTATTTGAACAACCTTTGTTCTCATAATACCTGATTTAAATAACAATTATTAAAACAAATCTTGAAGTCAAGCTTTGATATCAACGAGAAATACAAACAACGGTTTGTTTGTTTTCGATGAACATCATCACATATTCTCTTGCTAGTTACTTAGGCCATTGTAGTTCATGAATTGCGTCGTTCTGTATGACATTTCATAACAACCAATTCGGTATCCAATACCCAAGAACCACATTGTTTAACAAGCAAAGAATACAACCATAACATGTATATCATATATATACCTAAATTGGATATTACCAATCTTTTCTTTTCTGCCAAATATATTTTATAGATTCTCTTTCAGCATTTCCTTTTCCTTTTAAAAGAATATATTAACATCAAAAGTGGCGCCATATACATGACACATAGTCCAAAGCGTGTATATTCAAATAATAATACCTTTGTACTTGCACTTTGAAGTAGATCACCATCATCAAAATGATCGGTATTCTTTCAAAATCCATTCTTTAGTAATCTTTTAGTGTAGTAAACACTTTACATACATCTTATATTCATCCTTATCATGACGACTTTCATGATAAAGCTACTTTAGCTTATAAAGGAGAATCGTGAGTATAACATTACTTTCCAAAACCCTTTTGGATGATTAGGATGTCTAGCATCTCCAACCTTCGTAAATTCTCATCCAATATGAGAACATATATTATACTCTATCATATTGCAACCAAAACATTGTTTCAGATATCGTTATATCTTCCACACATGATGGTTTCTGAAACAATTCTTTCAGCTCCTAGATAAACTTGATATCAAACCAATCAAGAATCATGGAGGCAAACATGATACTTAAGATACTAACACTGGAATTGTTACTCTCGATTTAATACCAACTATTAAATTTCACGGAGTAAATAGAGTTTGCTGAAAGTTTGCAATAGGACTTTAAACTTTGGATTGACACTCAACACAATACCGTTAAGTAAAGTATATATCCAGAATTCTATAGTTCTATTATCTCAATTACAACTATGCATAAGGTGGTGAACGAATGCCAATGACTACAACAAATTATGCAAATTCACTTTGATATAATTTATGATAAATTGAGTTCTACTAATCCAAATTAGAAATGAACTCCCACTCAAAAACGACATCCCTCGTGTCTTTTTGGTGATTACATGAACCAAATCCACTACACCAAGTCCGATCATCACGTGAGTCGGCGTAGCTTCAAAGGCGAGCATCCATATGGACATCATATCAAAACATATGACTCATGCTTAACCTTTCGGTCCGTGTTCCGAGGCCATGTCTGTACATGCTAGGCTCGTCAAGTAAGAACCTTAGTATTCGCGTGTGTAACTGTCTTACACCCGAGATATGCTCATGGATTCAAGTACACCCGATCATCACGTGATGTCTTGAAGCGACGAAACATTGTCGGTGCATACTTAAGGAAGAACACACTCTTATCATGATATCTAAATGAGGGATCATCTTATTATGCTAATAAAACTCCAAACAAGCAATATAATATGCAATCAAAACATCACATGTTTATTAGTGAAATGATATGGTTCCCGCATATGATCTCCATCATGTGCACCGTGGTATGATCTCTATCATACGTTTATGTGTAAGACCAAGGTCTATAGAACTTACACGCTATGTGTGTTGTAAGAGTATCATCTCATACTTCTACTTACAACATCACCATATCATAACACTAGCCCAGCAACAATCTAAACTAGACGCCTCTAATTTATCCATTGCAAGTTTTACGTGGCTTAGGGCTTTCGAAGATAGAACCGTTCTTACCTACGAACATGAACCACAACGAGGATAACCAAATTGTTGACAACTCGTTGCAAATTAGATATTGACTATAGTAGGAGAGATAGACACCCGCTAGCCACTTATGCAAAACTAGTTGCATGTCAAGCGTGGAACAGGTCTCATGTGCAAGGACATGTAAAGTTTGTCCGGGCCTTCATCCCACTATGCCACCAATATCCAAAGTACAACTAAGAAGCAATAAAATGATCATCATCGCCCACATACTCATATGTACTACCCGTGCAAAGTATCTACGCATAGATCCGGCTCGATACCCTTTGTAGGGTTCGCAAGATAGAAAACAAAAAATTTCCTACGATGGGAACAACTATGTACCAAGATCTATCTACTAGATACAAACAACGTGATGTATATCCGTAGAGAACATACCCTTGAAGACCGACAAAGCTTAACGAGTCCAAACTCGTGGTTGATGTATACGATCTCTTGCCGATCTCAAGATCGAGAGGAAGTCCTAGCGCCGCAAAACAGCAACGCATCCGTGATCGCACACACGTTCGAGGCACCGAGCAACCTCCGCCTCCTCGCTCCAGCGATGCGGTGCACAACTCTTTCTTGCCGAAAAGCCACCGGGAACATGTATCTCGCTAGTCCGAGACCATGGGGGATAAATTCTAGAGGGGGAGAGAGATCCTTCACGAGGAGGTGTCTCTTAAGTGTGTCACCCTACGGTTCGCGAATAATGCGGACATGATCGAGACCCCTCTCGGATCAATAATCGAAGCGGATCTGAGACCCATACGACTCCCACACATTCAACGATGACTTTCTTGTGATCGTCGAACCTTTTACGCTAGTATCTTAATCCCTTTGTTTCACGATATATTACATGTCCGAGATTCGATCATCGGTATCTCCATACCTAGTTTGATCTCGCATCGACATGTACTCTTTTCTCGTTCCCGTGATATAACATTCTAGTGATCAAATCACTTGCTTGCAAGCTAATCAATGTGATATCACCGAGAGGGCACAGAGCATATCTATCCGTCATCGGGATGAACAAATTCCACTCTCGATCCATGGGCCTCAACACAACACTTTAGTAGTTCTGAACCCATCTTTATAATCACCCTATTACGGTGTGACGTTTGATGTTATCAAGAAACTCTTCCGGTGTTAGTGATTGACATGATCTCATGGTCTAAGGATTAGGATCACTTCGTAAGTTGTTTATAGCAATATAAACTCAATGACTTTGATCATAATGCTATACTTCGGATGAATGTTCATCACACCATTACACTAATGTTGTGACCCCGTTATTAACAACATCCAATGTCCATGATCAGGAAACCTTGATCATTTTGTTAATCAACGAGCTAGTTTATAAGAGAGGCATAACTAGGAACTTCCTTTTGCTTATTAAACACACATGTATTAATGTTTCCGTATTAATACAATTATAGCATGTAAAATAAACATTTATCATAAACAAGGAATACGATAATAACCACTTTATTATTGCCTCTCGGGCATATTCCCTTCACGCAACACCTGTTCTCTACTTGGTCCAACCTCCCTCTACTACTGCTATGCCCTTCCTTATATAGGCAGTGCTAGCTAGCTAATACCCCTTTGGGTTCTAGGGTTTACTGTTTGGATCTTGGTCCCTACAATATGAGTCGGGTTATGGGCTTGCCCTAAGCCCATCGGCCCGGTCCATAAAGCTTGACAGCTAACGGTCTTCTGGTACGCTGCTTCTTGTTCTTTTTGGCGTCACGCTGTTACTTTGTACGTCAGCGCTTGCTTTGGGCGTCACCCGGCTCCTTTTGTGTCACCCAGCGTCGCCCTTCTCTTTTGACCATGCTTTACCATGGTCCTTCCCGAACCTTACTCGGAAAGGTGCCACATGTCCTTCTTGACTCGGCCCTTCCTCAGTTGACTCGGCTCGTTGGTACCTGCAAGGGTTACAACTTTGTCCTATACGGGCCGAGATAGTTTGTATCTCGGCTCTCATGATTATATTTCCCGGCCGTTCTTGCCCGGCCTGGTTCATTTTTTTACTCGGAGCCAACCCAGTTGCGCTATGTTTCCCCTCTCGTGACCCTACCGGGGGTTATCCCCCCGACAGTCGTAAAGTCTAGAAGACAAACCTTCAATGTGACTTTCGTCCAAGTCCCTTTGCCACACGATGTAACTTATCAATCTATAGGCGAGTAGTTGCCATACCTTTAATAGCTTAACCTCTCTTCTCGTTTCGTGATATTCGATTCACTGGACTAACCCTTAGTCTGACTCCTCGGTTAACACTTAACTGAGTTGCGCATGGCCATGCTTCTGAATCATATCACACGAGAGGACCCAAAGAATATATCTCCATTATGGAGGGGCAAATCCCATCTTGGTAATCCATGGCACGCAGCTTGTTTCACAACCAACCCAAACTCTACCTTTATAACTGCACATTTATGGAACAACGTTTGATATAACCTAAGTTGGCGATCCTCAACTCGGATTGTGCAACAACCTCAGGTATAAGGATTACATTGATTGAGATATACAAATGGTGACTTGATCGTTGTATCTCAATATGGGGAAATCCGACTCGCTAAACTCTTAAGATGAATCTGTGCAAGTCGGAATGGCATCACCATGCCTATAATAAGTGGAACCGAGTCATCTACCGAATTTCACATTAGTCTAAGTTGTGTGTCCAGCACAACCTCAATGACCAAGGATATTTAGTATGAATAACATGAATATACAGTTCCACAACTGAATCACATATTCAATGATATACATCAGATGTTCATACAAGTACAACTTAATAACTTTATGAATACAATGGGAATTATATCATATATGAACGTCTCTAGGGCATATTCCCAACAGAACATACCCTACAAGTTTGGAGTTGGGTTCCCGAACCATTTTGATTGGCCGTTGTGACAGCAGAGATAGTTTTAGGTCGATCCACTGCCTCTGAAGCAACCTGCACATACCTACACGGTCCAAGTCACGAACGAGGCAAACACACCTTTTTCGGTGGTCTCAGGTGGACTGAGATGGTCGATGCCTAGAAGATGGACGCCTAGGAGAAGTTAGTATTCCATCTCTATGAAGATCGCATGAGCTACTTAAACTACCTATGCCCTGAATCACTGACAGACTTTGTCGCTTCTTCAGATGACAACTTTCTTGTTGCTTCCATTAGGTATGGCACGGGCGTTGCCGATAATCCTTTTCAGGTCTAGGAGTTAGTGCTATGTAGTTAGCTAGCTCAACTATGTATAGTTGACGGTAATGATGTG
Organism: Avena longiglumis; assembly: GCA_030063025.1. Lineage (NCBI taxonomy): Eukaryota > Viridiplantae > Streptophyta > Magnoliopsida > Poales > Poaceae > Avena > Avena longiglumis. Next base: position 477,486,137 of record CP125977.1, read on the forward strand.
CTACTATATGTAGTTGATTGTATGAATATATCTTGTTGTGCTGTGAATATTCAATTGGATGCGCCGGATTTTTTTAAATTTTCGAAAACTCATGTGTGGCGCTCAAAGTAATGGGAACAACACAAGCAGGTATATAATGGTGGCTCTTACAAGAAACTCCATTATTATGATATGTGATGGTGGCATTTATCACAAACGCCACCACTAGATACACTACTGGTGGCTTTCGCTGAAAACACCACCACTACTTCCTACCAGTGGCGTGAGATTAGTGGCGTGCGGGTTCAACTCTAACTGCAGCATTGACTCTTGGTTCCTTATGTGTGAGACGCTGACTCAATGCAATTCCAGATCAGTGGTTCCCCTCACATAATTGTCGACAGCATCTACAATATACAAGACTTGAGTCTCTACTCGAGTCTACGACTTGGCCAGAGACTCAGGGGGTTACTCCAAACTGGAGCGCTGGTCGCGCACATACAAGATCTTTGAGTGGCATGCTCTGGTTCCTCACTTGAATCAATGATCTGATTAAGGACTCGGAGGATACTCCCATAGAGAGCGTTGATCAGGCATTCAAAAAAGTGTCGGCGTTGACGGTATTTATAAGATCATCCAAAGAACTTCTGGATCGTTGTGTCTACGCAGACAATGACTACAAGTCTCTGCTCGAGTATACAACTCGAACAAAAACTCGGGGGCTACTTCCATAGGGAGCGCTGGTCGCGCACCCTATAGAAAGCAAAAGACTCATAGTACCGTTTGTTGTGTCGACTACGTCCACAATGTTGACTCGCTAACAACAACCGAACTCATTGGCGACTCCACCCACTTTCCAATACATTTTTAGTTTTAGAGATAACATCTCCCTGACCACCTGAATCTCCTCCGTCATGATAAACATTCCGATGCTACGTCTACAATGTAAAGGTAAGACATACATATACAATCTGATGGCCTGGCAACCGCATCCGCTGCGCTCTACCAGATAAATATCATGCCTACATGCGTGATGAAAATACATACGGATGCGTTGGGTACATACTTATCAACTGGAGTTTGGCTCAGTAAGGCCTCTACGGCATGAGTCGAACTACGCCAGCAATTTCCGAATTCGAGTCCAGGGACTCGAGTTTGAGTAGGTGATGTTGTTTTTGCCCAAGAGCAATTAACTGGTCCCGATCCGTCAAGCGCACCAGGCACATTTACCATCATCACTAGACAATACATGGGTATGCTTCGCACTCGACACAACTGTCAACTCCGACATCCTAATGCAAGACTCAAGACAACTGAGTCTCCACCTAAATCTATAATTCGGATGGACACTCGGGGGCTACTGACATGGATATGCCCAACAGGCACCCGGCTATAGGCTACCTGGTGTGGCTCAACGGAAGGCCCACTCGACGATCTGCCAAGGTCCATGACGCATATGGCGGTTTGGCTGGTAAGAAACTCATATGGACACGGACTCCCAACCGCATAAGACAAGGAAACCTCAAGACTAGAGTTCAAATACAACTTGTAACCAACTCGTATTGGTACCTGAGACCTATCCTCCCTCATATATGAAGGCTAGGAGGTTCCAATGAGGAGGATACAATCTCTCCACCGCCACAATAGACAATAGATCTACAGATCTAGACACCGCATAACCCTAGCACACACACCACCAGATATCATCTGTCCACCCCCTGTAACCTTTGGCTTTGCTACTAATCGAGAGCAGACAAGCAGGAGTAGAGTTTTTCCTCCGGGGGCCTGAACCTAAGTAAATCCTTTGTCCTGTGTTGCTCGTTTGCTAGTTGTTTCGCGTTCTCCAGCTTCCCCTCCTTCTCCAAAACCCAAGCCGATAACAATGGGCATTGGCGAGTCAAACCCTTAGCAATTGGCGCCGTCTGTGGGGACTGGGGATACTAATGTTGCGATTGTGATGGCCCCATCACCAACAATCTATGATTCGTCGGCTTCCAGCGAGAAGATCCACTTTGGCTCTCTCATCATCAATGACGGCCGGATCTCATCTGGTCGATTCGTCTACATCGGCCCCCTGAGCTTCGTCATCAACGTCTCCGTTCTAGCCAATCTCATCTTCATCATGATCGAGTGCGTGGAATTGGCAATCATCCATAGTACCAGATTGGAGAGGTTTCGAGTCTTTAGCCCTCTCATACGAGTTCCCAGTTGGCGAAATCCAAGACGCGAGATCGGAGATTCGTCCTGGCGGCTGCCGCAACTACAATGCTATTTTTACAGTGCTATTTTACAATGATATTTGTGATGTCGTGATGACGCGCAAAGAGAAAATACCATGTGGAACAAGTCCTGTACCAGCGCCAAATCTGACACAGGAAATCTGCTTGGATTGGGTCAACTCATGTGCAAAGGCAGAGAAAAAATAAATAGAGACAAGAGTTCATCAGTTATTGTACCCTACGGGCAAACAATTGATACGTCCAAAACGTATCTACTTTCTCGAACACTTTGCTATTTTTTCTCCTCTAAACTTGTGTGATTTGGATACAACTAATATGGACTGGCGTTGTCTTCAGAAGAATTACACGTGTCAACATCACAACGAACCGTCGTTACCACGCCGTCCACTACGCGCGGAAATCGAGGAGACACCATAATTATCTCCACGCCGCGCGTGACCGGTCAATTCAAAGTTAGCAAGTGGGACCCACGTTCGTCCAATCAAGTCATCTCTGGCGTAGCAGACGCTTGAGGTCATTGATCGTCAGCACTGATGTCATCAAAAGCTATACTAGCACTAACTACAATTCTTCGGCTCCACAGCTAAGAGTACTCACTCGAATCTTCGATTCGACTAAATACTCGGGGGCTACTCCTATCAGGAGCGCTGGTCGTGCACCCCGGAAGATGAATAAAGACAAAGTATTTCTTCGAGTCCTACGTCGAGTCTACGACTCCACTACGGACTTGGGGGCTACTCCCATAGGGAGGATGAATTTAAGCATCCAAAAAATTTCGTGTCCTATGGACTTAAACAACTGAACAATGCTTGAACTAAAGTCTCTGCTCGAGTCTACGACTCGAACAGACACTCGGGGGCTACTCCCATAGGGAGCGCTGGTCGCGCACCCTATGAAATCTTCGACGGCGATCTTTCGGATCAGCACGCAAAAAACTTTTTACCAACTCTGCCCCAACAAAACGCCGAGTGGGCGACAATCTCCTTGGCCACCCGAAACACTTCCGCGGTGACAAATGTTCGGATGCTGCGTCGGTGACGCAAAGATAAGACCTACAGATATCATCTGGTGGCCTGGCAACGCACCCGACTGCGCTCTGCTAGTATGAATCCGTGCCAGCAGGTGCGATGAAAAATCCCGACGGACGCGTTGGGTACATCAATTAAAATCACTGGAATTCCACTCCTGTAAGTCCTCCACGGCCTGAGTTGAATTGCGCCAGCATATGTTCCAGGTCCGAGTTGAGGGACTCGAACGTGAAGAAGATTGTGTTGTTTCGTCCTAAGACAGTTAACTGACCCTGATCCGTCGGGTGAGTCAGGCACACGCATCAACAATCCCTACACACATATACTATTAATACATAGTTGCACCCGAAGGATGGAAGAGTCCTTAGCCGAATCTACGATTGACCGATCACCGGGGATCTTGACATGGTTATACCCTCACGGCGTGACTTGACATACCGGTCAGCCCAAGGAAGGCCCACAGCAGACATACGCTGGCCCATGAAGATTTTCGGGTGGCCAAGGCCCATGACGCCTTCGGATCCTTGGAGAACAAGACTAGCATAGATAGGAAATTCAAAGGGGTAAAACCCTAGAACTTGTAACCGACTAGGACTATGCCCGGGACCTGCCTAAGTCTATATAAAGGCCAGGAGGGCACGTCCTAGATCTCTCGACTCATACTCTCGCATACGCACCTCACGCCAGATCGAATCTGCGCACCCTGTAACCTTCGGTTCCGCCGTAATCAAGAGCAGACAAGCAGGAGTAGGGTTTTCCCTCAAGGGCCCAGGTAAATCTCGTGTCCCCTGGTTGCTTGTCTGATAACCGTTCCACGATCTCCAGCATCCCCATCTTCTCCAAAACCCAAGTCCATAACAATGGGCATTGACAAGATTAAACCTCGTCACTTGGTGTCTTGTTATTGTGCAGAAAATCAACTATCAGGAAAAAGCCCGGAAAATATGCCAAAAACTATTTTTGACCAGAAGATCCACGGAGCCAAAAGAGGAGACGGACAGGAGGCCTGGGGGGCCCACACCCACCCCAGGCACGGGCCCACCTGACCCCATGCCTGGAGGGGGTGCATCCACCCTAGGAACCCCCTCGGCCTCCCTCCTGCGCCTATAAGTTGCCTTTCGACCTAAAAACCGAGGGGGGGTTCGATAGTTTTCCAGAAAGAGTTCCGCTCCACCGCCGCCACCAGAAACCAAGATTCAGATCCAGAAACTCCGTTCTGGCACCCTGCCGGGATGAGGAATTTGGAGAGGATCATCTCCATCGTCATCACCAACGCATCTCCATCAACCATCGATGTTTCCCTCATCCATGAGTGAGTAATCCCCCGCTGTAGGCTTGGGGATGGTAGGGATTGAATGAGTTCTATCATGTAATCGAATAAGATCTGTTAGGGCATAGTGCCTAGTATCTCTATTAGTGTTATTTGACTTTGTTGCAACTTGTTGTTCTTAATGCTTGTCACTAGGGACCGAGTGCCATGATCTCAGATCTGAACTTATTATTGAATCATTATAATAGTATTGTTTGTGATATTATCTGCAAGTTGTGTATACATATCATTGTAAGGATCCAAAGGCCCCAAAGTGACAATAATTGGGACAACCGGAGGGGATGGCTGTGGTGTGAGGATCACATGTATTCACGGAGTGTTAATTCTTTTCTCCGGTGCTCTATTAAAAGGAGCACCTTAATTGCCAGTAGTTCCCTAGAGGCCCCGCTGCCACGGGCTGGCTGGATAGAAGATGTTGTGCAAGTTCTCATTGCGAGCACGTATGACTATATTTGGAGCACATGCCTAGTATTGTTTCGTACTTGGATGCTTGTTATTATTTATCTGCAATGCCCTAGATCTTAAAGTTACATGTTTAGACTCGTCCATGCAACGCCCGTCCATCCATCCCTATGCCTACCGCACTCGAATTCCACGGGTACCGTTACTGTTACTATTTCTCATGTTTTACTGTTGCTGTTACTACTACTGTTGCTTTGTTGTTGCTACTACAAACTGTTGCTACTGATAAACTTCTGTGAGCAAGAACTATTTCCAGGTGCTGCTGAACTGAAAACTCAGTTGTTAAGGCTTGCAAGTATTCTTTGGCTCCCCTTGTGTTGAATCAATAAATTGGGTAATACTACCCGTGAAGACTGTTGCGATCCCTTATACTTGTGGGTCATCAACAATATTCAGCAGATCGGTTTACCAAATCCAAACACCAAGCGTAGATGGATCAAAGACAAGAAAGAAAAGACAAATTAATCAGGTCTTCACGAGGGGATCAGACATAGTACGTGAATCCCGGAGGCCATGTTTTCCGATCAATCAAGAGTTACGCGACTGTTTTAGACTGTTTCGATCTTTTCGCAAACTATCAGACTTCGGAACTGCTACCATTGTACGTTTTGTTTCCCATGGTCTACTCTGTCGCAGATCCACCGACTACTCCAGCTATCATAGCGTCGACCTCGTCCACTATGCGACTCCGCGTCCATCGTGTCAACTTGGTCCGATCGCGTTGTCTCTACGCCCGGGGGCTACGTCGACTTCGTCACGTGACCCGCTTCGGTCTTCGGCTGCCGCAACCCGCTATGATCTTCGGTTGCGGCAAGATACTACCGCCATCGGCTTTGGTGACCTGCTGCCGCATCGACTCCGGTCCGCCGCATCGACTCTCGAATGTCACCTCGACTACATCGACTCTACACACGGGTGCTCCGCTAACTCCTCCGAGAGCCCCGTTGCGGCCTTCGGCTCCGGCGACCCGCTGCGGCCTTCGGCTCCAACGACCCGGGGGCTCCTTCGGCTGCAACGACCAACTACGGTCTTCATCTCTGGCAACTCGGGGGATCCTTCGACTGTTGTGGTCTTTAACTGTGGCGACCGGCTGCAGTCTTTGACTATGGCTACCCATTGTAATACTTGGCTGCGGCGACTCTATCCACTATGCGACTCCATGTTAGCCATGTTGACTCCATCCACCACGCGACTCCGTCTACATCGACCATGACCCGCCAGTCGCATCGACTCTTGCAATCCACCGATCGCATCGACTCCCATGACCTGTTCACCTCGTCGACAAACAACAAAGCTAAGTTTTCTACTTAGATTTGATTTATTTTTACATTAATTGCACTCGACACACTTGGGGGCTGTGCCCTTGACGAGTTCAAAATTGAAGCATGTTTACCTTTTGTTTTTGCATAAATAGAGTAGGGATCTTTGTATTTTACGGCGTTCGCTCGCACCTTTTTATATTTATTTCAACATGATCCTGAATCATTAGATATTATATGAACATATCAATTAGACTATGCTATAATATGAAATTTTTAAGTGATAAAAGTCATTTTATGGATTTACCTTTGCACCTAGGAAATTTCCAAACGAGGGGAAGCAACCAGTGCCAATAACGACTGGTGGTGCAGGCAGAGCCCGCTCGGACCGTCTGCCCGTACCATGTGCCATCTGGTTCGCCTCGTCAAATACTTTATCCTGGCAAAGACGGAGGATAGATCCGACATTCACAGCCACCAGAAACCATGAAAAATCACATCTGAAAGGGATCTGAAGGAGGAACTTGGCCGAGGTAAAATCCCTGATGTTTCACGAATCATTGAAGGACAACACATCATCCCCTTCATCATCAACCGCTGCATCTACATCACCATCATTACCCCCATCTTTCATCTATTAGATCTTGTTGTAATTCCAGATTCAATTGTGGTTGTATTAGATTTATTTTAGTACTTTTATCCATCCATTTGATTATGATGATGTTGTTGATTGCTTCCATGTGTGAGTAGTTCCTTTGTTCTTGGGGAGAAGGAGAAACCCTAGCACTATTATGAATTTGCAATAAAGATGACCTATTCTTGTGTCCATATGACTTGTTGGTCTATGATAGATTTATGATTTATGTTTGATCTCTCTCTTTAGATAGTATGCATAGTCGACCACATGCCATTTTCTCTTGGGACTAAAGGGAGGAAGAAATCCTTTGGACGTGTTTTGGGATCGTACCCGGAATGGCCCCGTGACAGATTAGCGCTGACTCATGACCTGCACGGTCAAAGGAGGGATAAAGAGGGACTCCCTAAGATAATTAGGGTATCCACAGGGAAACCCTTAATTGCGGTGGTTTGTATGGGTGACCGCTCTCAGACATCGCGGTGGTTATTTAGAGGCGACCTCACTCTTGGCTCAACAAAGTGGCTTACTACGAGCCTTGTAGTGAACATCTTATTATGAAGCTCTTTCTACACATTTCATGACACAAGAAGTATATTATCTTAAATTATTAATTATAAAAATATCATGTTAGAGGTGTATCCTAGATCCTCGAGAACGTTTTAACCCTATTGAGTTCAACCGTGCTTTCAAACAATCTTGTTACTTGCTTTCTTTTAATCGTTATAATTAGTTTTTTGCGCACAACCAAAACCTTTCAAACACTCTTTACTTGATATCAAAGGAAACTTACAAGTATCCTTTGATAGATAGTAGCGAGGGTCATTAAGATCTTTACCAATATCTCTCTATGGGTTCAATAACTTTACTTTAAAACTAGCTACAATTGATCTGTACACTTGCAGTCATCAAGCTATTTTTTGGCGTCGTTGCTGAGGAGCTAAGCTCTTTTGGTCTTTGTTCTTAGTTTCTTATTTTACTAATTATTTTACTAAAATTGCTTACTAGTTTCAGGTAATACATCATGGGCGAGTACCAAAATATAATTCAGCTGGAGGCTGTAAGGCACTCTGGTCTGCCCGTGGACGCCTATTTAAAATCCAATAACTCGAGAGGGTATGATATTAACCCTATGCTTTTAGATCTTTTGCACGCAAAAAAGTTTGCAGGAGATGGTACATAGGATCCTTATGAGCATGTAGGGTTGTTTGAAGATATTTTTTGGAACTTTCCACCTTAACATACAAACAGAGGATGAGGTTAAATTTGCTCTTTTTGTTCAAACCCTTATTGATAAAGCCCTTCCTAGGTACATCCAAAGTTCTGCAAAGATTACTAATTCCTGGAAGAGTCTAGCCTCTTTGTTTTTAGCTGATTTATTTCCCAGGACAAAAACTCTTGGAGCGAGACGTATGATCACGAATTTTAAAGGAAAACTTGAGGAAATTTTGCATGAAAGATACACAAGGTTTCGCGGACTGCTTGACCGCTGGTCCCATCATAATTTCCCACCTTGGTTGGTGATACACACCTTCTATGCAGGTTTGGATGATGATAACATAAATGAACTCGACTCCCTTACCAATGGACCATTCAAATTTAGTGTTAACACATCATGTAATTTTTTAGACACGGTGAATAGAATAGCGAAAGTTGATTGCGAGGCTGAGTTTAATAAAGAAAATCTTATAGAGTACAATTGCTTAAAAAGGTTTCTAGCTCCAGGTAAGGTGGAAAAACTGCTCAGAAATTTTAATCTAGACAATCGTATGATTGTTCAAATTATTAAAAATTATGCTGGCTATTTAAGATCCCAAAAGATTGGGAGCGCTATACACCATCTACGGAGGAGAAACCCCCTCAAACTAGCCATAAGGATAAATATTCGCAATTGCAGAAGAAAATACTAGATGAGGAATAAACAATACTAACCAAAATAATAGAGAGTAAAAGTGAAAATAACAAAAGGATATGAAGGTTAACTAAGGATCTGGAACTATTAAACAGAACATTGGGATAGTAAAAGAACTACTAGAACCTGAAATGTTCATAGACGAAGTGATCATGGTAAATAAAGAATCCTCAGACATTATAGGAGGCAAGTTTGATGGTAAAAATAGAAGTCAACAAAAAATCCCTTTCTGTCTAGGGGGACTATGTATGTAGGATTCTGTTACTTAAGCTCTTCCATTAATATCATGCCTTACACAATCTATGAAGAGATGCATGACCATGTTGATGAGTCCTACCTTGAGCCATCAGAAGTTACTTTTATGCTTTCTAATCGAACTACGCATCCTACTTACGGGATACTTCGCAATGTCTGTGTTTCTATGAGAGCTTTTGTGTACCCAGTTGATCTTTATATTATTTAAATACCCTTAAACTCCTCCTGTCCGGTTATTTTTTGTAGACGTTTTTACAACTCTATGAACATTGATATTGACAACAAAAAACAGGCTTTATCTTTGCAGGTTGGTGAAGAACTTATAGAAATAAGCTATAACCAATTCACAAAATTGCCTTACGAAAAGAAAGTTGAGATCAAAGAGGAGAAGACTATTGAAGAATTGGCAACAATCTATTTTTGCACCCTACAATCTGAGTTGGAGAGAAGTTTGACAAGCCCGCTTCCAAACGAATCTGCAAAAGAAGGTTTGGATGAGATCCTCAACACCGCACCAGCGGTTGAAACTCGCCTCACGGATGAATTTGAAGAACTTGAAAGAAAAGGGGATGAGGATCTTCCACCTCTCGTATTGAAGCCTCTTCCTCCGAACCTCGTGTACGAATTCTTAGATAAAGAAGGTAAGTGTCCAGTGATTTTAGATGATAAGCTCTCTCATGAGGAAAACATAAAATTATTAGAGGTACTTGCCAAACAACGTGAAGCTTTTGGATACACCCTTAATGACATAAAATGTATAGACCCTTCCATAATAAATCACAAGATATCCATGATTAAAGATGCTAAACCGTTCATTGACAATCAAAAAAGATTGAATCCTAAAATGAAAGATGTAGAAATAAAGGAGGTTATACGTATGTTGGACAGCAGTATTATCTACCCAATTTTAGATAGTAAGTGGGTGAGTCCAACTCACTGCATACCAGGGAAGGATGTATAACCATAATTAATAATGATAAGGATGAATTAATCCCGGCTAGAACAATAATAGGTTATAGGATATGTATCGACTTCAGGAAGTTGAATAAAGAAACCATAAAAATTCACAAGCAGCTGCCTCTCGTTAATGATATTATGGAAAGGATGTCCGCTAACACTTACCTTTGTTTTCTTGATGGATACTCTGTATATTCTCAAATAGCTATTCAGCCTGAAGATCAATAAAAAATCACTTTTACCTACCCCTATGGAAACTATGATAATCGATTGATGCCTTTCAGTTTGTGTAATGCGGCTGCTACTTTTCAAGAGTGTGTTTTGAAAATACTCGACAACTTTGTAGAAAGTTCCATGGAAGTCCCCTCTAATGGTTATACTCATATTCTTGTTGTTGTAGACTATGTTACTAAATAGGTGGAAGCTATACCTACTTCTCATGCAGATGCGGCCACTTCCAATAAGATGATCAAGGATGTCATCTTACCCAGGTTTGGAGTATCCCGGTTTTTGATTACTAATGGTGGAACTTATTTTATGAAGAGAACTTTTAACAAGATACTTCAAAAGTATGGAGTGGACCATCAAGTAGCCTCACCTTACCACCCTCAAACCAGTGGAAAAGTGGAATTATCAAACCGAAAAATCAAGGTCATACTTTAGAAGACGATGAATAGGTCAAGAAAGGACTGGGCATTGAAGCTTAATGATGCACTGTGGGCGTATCATAAAACTTTTAAGAATTCTATGGGAATGACGCCATACAAAATCTTTTACGGTAAAAATTGTCACCTTTCATTAGAACTTGAGCATAAAAATTCATGGTCTATTAAAACTATGGATTTTGATTTCAAAATTGCTGGGGAAAAACGACTCTTAGATATTCATGCTTTGCATGAACTCCAGAATGAGTCTTATGAAAACACTAGGATATTTAAAGAAAAAGTGAAGAAATGGCACGATAAAAAATTAGAAGGCATGGAATTTAAATCGGGGGATAAAGTTTTGCTCTATAACTCTAGGCTTAAGATTTTTGCAGGAAAATTGAAATCTAGATGGGAAGGACCTAATGAAGTCGAGGAGGCATATCCTTTGAGAGCGGTAAGATTGAAAAATACTACACCTTATTCTTCATCCTGAATCGTCAATGGGCATCGATTGAAGAATTATATGGTTGGAGAGGTCAACACCACTGAGGTAGTCTCCTTGATTTCTGTCGAGGAATTTAGCGAAGTGAGATAACAAAATCTCTAGTTTATGGATTTTTGTTGGTTTAGAGTATTTCCAGCATGTTTCTCCTTGTTATTTGTTCCTCTTTTACTTTTTTGGATTTACTAGGCTATATCTCGACCTGGTAAGGGCGGGCCATACTCTATGTTTCGGTACGACTAGGTCGTATGGGCATATACACTTGTACCATAGGTCATTATCGGTACTATTCGTGTAATGTTCCAAGCTTCTTTTATTCGTGTTTTTGTAAAAAAAATAAGAAGATCAGAGTAGGCGATAAGTTACCAGTACAGGCACGCGGTACGGCCGGGGCCCGCCCATACTGCCCCCCTAACTGACTCCAACCCTTTTCTCTATGATTTCTTTTATTTATTGACCTCTTTCTCTTTTTTTATTGTTTTTTTACTTTCATTGTTTAATCTCAGATCTCGAGCCTCCTTCCTCCCACCTTACAATGAAATCTCAGATCTCACTTGATCACTCAGAGACCTTGAAGCCTTTTCATATCAAGCAAATCTGGACCAAGAAGGAGGGCGCCTCTGAAGTATAAGCCAAGAAAAAGGGATCCAAAGGAGATACTTCATCTCTCTCGTTCTACGAGACCCCGCAAGTCGTTCCACTTCCCAACTGGGAAGACATGTTCCCGCAAAATTCGTTCACGCACACCTTTTTGTATTTATTTCAACAGGATCTCGAATCATTAAGTCTTATATGAACATATCAATTAGATTATCATATTATGCTATAATATGATATTTTTAAGTGATAAAAGTTATTCTATGGATTTACCTTCGCACCTGGGAAATTGCCAAATAGGGGGAAGTAACCAGTGCCAATAACGACCGGTAGTACGAGCGAAGCCTGCTCGTACCGTCCGCCCGTACCATGTGTCATCGGGTTCGCCTCATCAAATGCTTTCTCCTGGCGAAGACGGGGGAGATATCCGACATTTAGATCCACCAAAAACCACATCTGAGAGGGATCTGAAGGAGGAACTTGGCTAGGGTAAAATCCCTGCCATTTCACAAATCATTGGAGGACAACGCGTCATCCCTTTCATCATCAACCGCCGCATATACATCACCACCATTACCCCCATCTTCCATCTATTAGATCTTGTTATATTCTAGATTCAATTGTGGTTTGCATTAGATATATTTTAGGACTTTTATCCATCCATTTAATTATGATGATGTTGTTGATTGCTTTCATATGTGAGTAGTTCCTTTGTTCTTGGGGAGATGTAGAACCCTAACACTATTATAAATTTGCAATAAATATGATCTATTCTTTTGTCCATATGACTTGATGGTCTATGATAGATTTATGATTTGTGTTTGATCTCTCTCTTTAGATGGTATGTGTATATTTATGATAGATTTATGATTTGTGTTTGATCTCTCTCTTTATATTCCCATTTGCCCTTGGGAATCCTTTGGACGTGTTTTAGGATCGTACCTGGAATGGTCTCGTGACAGATTGGCGTCGTCTCGTGGCCTACATGGTCAAAGGAGGAATAAAGAGGAACTCCCTAAGCTAATTACGATATCCATGGGGAAACCATTAATTACGGTGGTTTGTATGGGTGACTGCTCTCAGACATCACAGTGACCTCACTCTTGGCTCCACAAAGTGGCTTCCTACGAGTCTTGTAATTAACATCTTATTATGAAGCTCTCTCCACACATTTCATGACACAAGAAGTATGTTATCTTAAATTATTAATAATAACACCCATGCTAGAGGTGTATCCTACATCCCCGAGAACGTTTTATCCCTATTGAATTCAACCATGCTTTCACACAACCTTGTTACTTGCTTTCTTTTAATCATTTTAATTACTTTTCTGCACACAACTAAAAACCTTTCAAACACTCTTTACTTGAGGTCAAAGGCAACATATAAGTATCCTTAGGTAGATAGTAGCGAGGGTCATTAAGACCTTTACCAGTAGCTCTATGTGGGTTCGATATCTTTACTTTGAAATTAGCTATAATTGATCTGTGCACTTGCAGTCATCATCCCTCTTCGAGTAACCTAATGTGTCATCGACTCCGAGCACTCGAGCACCTCATACGCGACAGTCCGAGTAGCTGATTCTTCTTGATCGTCGAATTCTTGAACTCTGAGTACCTCGGCAAGGTACTGAGACTAAGGGTAATCATGCTAACAAAAATACCTAGTATATAGTGCAAAAGTGTTGACTCGATTGACACCAAAAAATGTCATAACAAGTCAAAAGGCAAATATAATAAGATACAAGTGCCTCACAATTCTTTGCATTTTCTATAGCTTAGAAGGACGCTAACTGCATCGAGCTATTCTATTGGGTCCTCCAACAGAGCCGACCAGCGCCAGTCGTGTCCATGGATGCCAAGACCCGAGTCGATACTTCCCTCGGATGACCACGCCAGTTGTCAATAGACACAATGTTGATCGCGCACCCGATAGAAGCAGCGCTAGCCGTGCACCTGACAGAAGCGACTGCATCAACTCCATCGCATCATCGATTCACCCAGCTAAAATGTTGCATGACTCCGCTATGTTAACTATGACTGCATCGTTGACTCTTGGGTCCTTATGTGTGAGACGCTGACTCGATGTACTTCCGGGTCAGTGGTTTCTCCTAGCATGATTGTCGAATGTGTCTACAATATACAAGACACGAGTCTCTACCCGAGTCTATGACTTGGCCAGACACTCGGGGGCTACTCCAAATTGGAGTGATGATTGCGCACATACAAGATCTTCGAGTGGCACGCTCCGATTCCTCACTCGAATAATGATTCGACTAAGGACTCTGAGGCTACTTCCATAGGGAGCGTTGGTCACGCATTCGAAATAGCGTCGGCGTTGACGGCATGTGCAAGATCATCCGAAGAACTTCCAGATTGTTGTGTCTACGCGGCCGATGACTATAAGTCTCTGCTTGAGTCTACGACTCGAACAGACACTCGTGGGCTACTCCCATAGGGAGCTGGTCACGCACCCTATATAAAGCAAAAGACTCACAATACCGTCTGTTGTGTCGACTATGTCCATAATGTCGATCATGAACATCAACCGAACTCATTGGCGACTACGCCCACTTTCCATTACATTGTAAAGTTCGGAGATAACATCTCCATGACCACCCGAATCGCCTTCGTGGTGACAAACATTCGGATGCTATGTCTACGATGCAAAGATAGGACATATAGATACAATCTGATGGCCTGGCAACCGCATTGCTACGCTCTACCATATAAATACAGCACCTACAGGCGTGATGAAAATCCAGACGGATGCATTGGATACATACTTATCAACTGGAGTTCGGCCTAGTAAGGCCTCCGCGGCATGAGTCGAACTATGCCAACAATTTCTGAATTCGAGTCTTGGGACTCGTGTTTGAGTAGGTGACTTTTTTTGCCCAAGATAATTAACTGGTCCCGATCCGTCGAGCGCACCAGGCATGTTTACCATCATCCATAGACAATACATGGGTATGCTTCGCACTCGACACAACTGTCGACTCCGACATCCTAATGCAAGACTCAAGACAATTGAGTCTCCACCCGAATCTATGATTCAGATGGACTCTGGGGGGGATACTAACATGGGCATGCCCAACAGGAACCCGACTATAGGCTACCTGGTGTGTATCAATGGAAGTCCCACTGAATGACGTGCCAAGGTCCATGACGCCCATGGCGGTTCGGCTGGTACGAAGCCCATATGGACACGGACTCCCACGCGCACAAGACAAGGAAACCTCAAGACTAGAGTTTGAATACAACTTGTAACCAAATCGTATTGGTACCTGAGACCTAGCCTCCCCCATATATAAAGGCTATGAG
Source organism: Avena longiglumis (assembly GCA_030063025.1). Lineage (NCBI taxonomy): Eukaryota > Viridiplantae > Streptophyta > Magnoliopsida > Poales > Poaceae > Avena > Avena longiglumis. Next base: position 477,501,262 of record CP125977.1, read on the forward strand.
AGTCCAACAAGGAGGACACGATCTCTCCACCGCCAAAATAGACAATAGATCTACAGATCTAGACACCACACACACTGCTAGATCTCATCTGCCCACCCCTTGTAACCTTCGGCTTCACCATTAATCGAGGGCAGACAAGCACGAGGAGGGTTTTCCCTCTAGGGGCCTGAACTTGGGTAAATACTTTGTCTTGTGCTGCTTGTTTGCTAGACGTTTCATGATCTCTAGATGCCCCTCCTCCAAAACCCAAGCCCATAACAATGGGCACTAACGAGTCAAACCTCGTCACTGAGATTTAATATTTACCCTGCATTCTCCCATCATCTTCTGCTTCCTTGGGACGAGTGACCCTTTGAGATCTAGGTGAGAAAACCCTATCATAAACCCATCTCCCCCTTCACTACTAGGAAAAAGCTTACCCGTAAGGCACCGGTTTTGGTTACCTGTAAGGCACTACGAGTGCACCACTAGGCCCGCGCTACGGGGTACCTGTTGCACACTACCTGGTGCACCACGTTGATAACCCCCAAGCGTAGGGGGTCACCATAGTACCATTCAATAAGTATTTGAGTGTCAAACCTATGAGGATCTGATGGTAAACTATCTATTCTCTAAAGTCCTATAACCAACTTATATGGCCTTCTATGCAAAGCTAGGATCTAAAGTGTGTGTGTGTGTGTGTGGTTTTTTTGGTATTAACTAGAAAACAATAAAGTATTTGAAATAAATACTATAATAAAATAATGCAAATGAAGTAGAGATAGTGGAGTGGATGTGGATAATCTATGGGAGAAAATGTTTAGGCAAATTGCTATTTTGGTTGTCACAACTAGTGAAGCACATATATAGTCTTTCTATTGTTTCTTCTAGGAGCCATAACTAGTTGTATCCATAGATACGAGCAAATACATCATTAGTGATTGATCCCAAGGCCAATTAAGGAAAAGCAAGGGAATATTAAGACATAAAGTTCAACCACCGCATTTATATCTAAGGTACCCGTGATAATACCCTCGTTTATTAACCATGAATTAATACTACATATATTACAAAGACTTGGGATTCATCTTCTATCAAACTCCATCTATCCATCATCATATCAACATGCAACGATGACAACCTTGTGCATCCCCCGCCATATGTGTGCACTCATGTGTTTGTGCATCAATACCATCATAGAATATAACATATACTTGTATGCAACCAATACAAACTAGATCACAATTGCATCAATAATTCACTACTCAAACATCAACATAGTCATACAGTAGATCATGGGAAAATAATATACTGCATCATACATCATGTTTGCCAAGAGATTATAGTGTGGGATGATGGAGAGGTGTTGTAGATGGTGATGGATAAGTGCCTCCCCAAGGGGGAGAGGCGGTGCCGGCGTGGATGAGGCGGCGACGTTGGTGGCGCAGGGCGATGGTGCCCCTGCGGACTCGTAGGGGCGGTGGCTGCCCCTTGGGGGAAGCAGCCCATTGGCCCTTATTCTTCCTTGGAGATGGTTCAACAATGGAGGAGCTCCTCCCCATCCTTGGAGGGCTTCCAAGGAGGTGGATTTTCATGTCTATGGGTCGATTCCTCCAAAAGTAGGGTTTCCTCTCAATATATAGTGGTAGAGATGCAATCTTGGTCATAGGATGGATGTCCCTTGGATCCCAGGGCTCTTGGGCATATCTAGAACCTTCCTAGGAGTCCCCTATGTCCTTAGTGAGTCCATCAAGTCGTGGTTGGGCCAAAATCATCAAAGATGGAAGGAGTTTGAGTCAACCACGTCACATATTTTCGGAGTCCCGAAACTGCTTCTGTACTTCCCAGTAATATGGCTATAAAAATGCATCCAGACTCCGATTGGGGCGAATTCTATTTCTAAATTGTTGAGCATAAAATTCTACACAACTTTCCTTTTTACACCTTTTACATTAGACATCATCTTCGGGTTCGTTTCTAGCAATCTTCGAAAAGAGTTCTGCGGAAATTTCTAGACTTCTCCATAATGCGCGGTTTCCTTCCATATTTTTGCATTTCCTACAGAATAAAGTTTAAACAAAAAATTGTGCAATTTTTCACCTATTAGTAGGTTAGTCCCAATAAATATAATATTGTTGCATAAGCAATAAACGACAAAGTTCATGGATGCATTTTACATGCATCACACGTGTAAAAAAGTTACCCGTGGCGCATCACCCGGTGCGCCACGGGTAGGGGTCCAGGTGCGCCACTGGTATGTTTTTCAAAAAACAAAAAAATGCTGAAAACAACCTCATTTTGAATTAGAAAAGAAATCGAGTCACGTGCATGGTCGCCATCATGTCGCCTCGCTAGAGCATGGTGGTCATAGCCGCAGTCACAACCTACCACCGCAGGAAGGTGCAGGAGGCCATGGCCACGCTAGTCCTCGTCGGCATCGAGCGGGAGGTGTCAGGCCGAGGCGATAGGAGGTGCATCTATGGTTACCGGAGGAGGTGGCGGCCAAAGGAGGTGGCGTCGGAGGAGAGGAGAAGGAGGTGTGGTCGGAGGTGGCGGCCGGAGGAGGTGAGGTCGTAAGAGAGGCTAAGGTGCATCCGTGGTGGCCGGAGGAGGTGGCGGCTGGAGGAGGTGTGGTCGGAGGAGAGGAGACGGAGGAGGTGCAGTCGGAGGAGAGGAGAATGAGGAAGAAGAGAGGAGTAGGAGAGGAGAAGGAGAAAGAGAGAAGAAAGAGAGGAGAAGTAGGAGAATGGGAGGTGAAGGTGGAGGAGAAGGGGGTAGGAGGCCGGGGTGGTGATTTAGATTTGAATCCCGCACAAACTTACCCGTGGCGCACCTCTATGGCATGCGCCACGGGTAAGTGGCCTCCATTTTTCTTTTCCGTAGGAAATGATCGTCTTCTTGCCATAAATTTTTATCCTTTTCAAATTTTGAGAATCTAAAAATCGATAAACGACCAGAGGTATGTGGATTATCTATAGCTATTTTCCTAGTAGTGCTTGCTTTCTCCTTTCCTCCTCAATGGTGAGCAGCAGCAGTGCCCCTTCAACAGTGGCGACTCCTGAGGCTTCAAGGAAACTGTCGAAGGAGGTCGAAGTCCCATAGGAGGGAATATAGATCACGGTCATCGTCATGGTGTAAAAAGCCACTGGCGGCGACCAAAGATCGACAATGTTCGAGGCCATCGAAGCGGAAAAGGAAGAATCAGACTCCCACAAGGGAGTGCGGAGGGTCTCCGATCTCACCACCACAGATCTGAAGGAGATCATCGTTGAGGGCTACCTTCCATCGTCGAAGGAACTGGTATGGTGGTTGGCACCGGCCTACGAGGTCACTCCTTCTCCCCAAGTCGGGGAAAAGGTATATCTCAAGACCCAATTGGTACGTGGCATTGCCTTACTAGTCTCCAACTTATTTCTCCAAGTTCTCCCCCACAACCTTTCCCCCAACAACATCTTAGCACTTAGCAAATTTGTAGCTCTGTGTGAGGGATATCTAGGAATTAGGCCTAGGTTAGACATATTTGTCTACTTATTCATGATGAAGAGAGGGTCTAGTGTCTCCAAGGACGGGCTCCGCAACTACGGAACGTAAGCTTTAAGATTCGTTCTAGCTGGTGATTCCTCGACATAATCGGTCATAAGTCATACAAAAATTGGCAGAAGACATACTTCTACGCCCCAGATATCCCTCTGGTCGCCCGACAAGCCTCGTATCCTGACTTTGTCAATGGTGTTGCCGTCAATTCTGCCACTTGGAGGTCCCAAACCATTATCCCCTCCGACAACAAAGTCTCCTGCATCGTAAGGAGGATTGAGTGGCTCATAGACAGAGGTCTAACCGGCTTGAACCTAGCCATGTGTTGGTTCATAAGATGGATCCAGCCACTGCAAGACCTTGCCAATCTGATGCATTTGTACACCAAAGAGAGGAGAGGTACAATCAGGATCTCCAAAGATAATTTCTCCGGTGACTCCATCAAGCTCAGGCTAAAGGACATCATCAAGGTGAAGGATAAGAAACACGGCTTCACCATCACCTTCGACATGTTCGAATGCGGCGAATGCCTAGAGGTAATATGTTATCCATCTTTGATGCATCAATCGTCCAACATACTTTTGCTTTATCAGCTGGTGAGCCTGGCCGAAGATGATATGGTCGCCCAAGTTTACAACCTCGAATTGAAAGACATGCAAGTTTTGTCCGATGATGATACCTCAAAGGATCATCCTGCTCTAGCAACGCGAAAGCGGAAGAGCTCCACCTCTGACGCTGTTGCCGTGGGCAAGAAGAAGAAATTGGAGAGTGGAGCCTCCAAGAAACCCACTACCGTATTGGAGGCAGAGAAGAGAAAAGTTGTCGTCATACCTTTGACGAAGGCACCTACTGTTGTGTAAGTATTTAACTCCGACTTTGTATTTTCCTTACTCATTCATGTACTTATACTCTTAACTTTGTATGTCACTGTAAGAGGACCAATGTTAGCTTGAAGCGCACCTCCAGGGATCCTAGGTTCCAAGAATATTTGTAGTATGCTTTCCAAGTCCTCCCCCGCAATTTTTACCCTACTCTTGCCGCCAAGCCTATTACAGGATATGCCAGAACCTCATCCACCGCTGAACCTGAGACCTTCGTCATGGAGACACACATCAATCCAACTCAAAGATGTCTCAGGTTCTGCCAGTTTGGATATCATTCCCGGCACGCAGGCGACCCACTAGAGCACCTCGTCTCAAGTGGATGAAGCTCCGGCTAACTCCATTGTAAAATGAAAAGAGCCCATGGTGGGAGCGGGTCGTGCGCCAACCTCCAGCAAGTCGGGAGCATCTATGCCATCTACTGCTATTATAGCACAAAGGCTAGCTAGAGCTTCGTCCGTTCCTCAGGTGGTGCATCTATAGTATCACAGACTCCTCCGACATTGAGTATAGAAAATCTAATCCGATAGGCTGATATCATTCGCAATAATGCCAAGGTCTTCCATGACTCGTATGTCACATCAACAAACAATCTAAAAATCACCATAAGTATTTGATACTTCACATTTCACTTAAGATATATCCCACTATAGCCCCCGAGCGCTTAAGCGGAAAATGATAGGTTTTTGGCATGAGTTATCTAAGAGTAACTAAGTGAAAAACTTGATAGTGTAACCCCGAGTTTGTAGTTAGACTAGAATATTCTGGCTAGAGACCCACAAAGAAGCATACTTAGATTAAATTGTTATAGCCCCCGAGCTTCTAGGTGAAAACTGAAATAGTTCCGACTAAATGCTAAAGAGAGACTAAGCATGCTTTCTGTGCAGAACAAGCATGCTTGAAATGTGGATGCTAATGAGAAGTTTTCCAAGCTCAAGAGGAGTTGGAGATTAAAAAGGGTAAAAACATTCCTGAAGGAATAGATAAAACACAATAAGCGTTTTTTCTTTCAATAACCCCTTAATCCTTCGCTTGAGCTTATTCTTTTGAGTACTCATAACGCTTTTATGTGTCCGGCTTGCATATGTTGTTGCCAAAGCCAAAGGCATTATCGAGCAATCCAAGCATATCCAACAACTAGATGATGAAAATAAGATCTTGAAGAAAGACCTAGCTGATGCTATTACTATGCATGACAACACGATGCAGTCAATGCAAGAGTTTGCAAATACCGAGCGTCTCAAGAAGGAAATTGAAATGCCCAAGGTTCAGAACAAAGATGTCGCGAAACAAAATTCCTGGAGCCTTGAAGCATTCAAGAAACTTCAAAAAAGCATGACATCTTGGCAGAGACTTGCCAACAAGCTAAAACCAACATCTTTGGTACATTTCTTCCATCTTTCTCAATTTCCGCAAATCAGATCTTTTGTATTGTTGTAATACTCATGAACTTTGAATCTTACGAAACCGTAGATCCCATTGACTTAACCAACTTGGGCGAAGGTGCTCCGGATTCAAAGGATCACATGTTTCTTGCTAGGAACTTCATCAACACTGCCATCACCCAGGCCATGGAAATAGCCAATCCCCTCGATATCACCATCAAAGTAGTAGATTCAACCACCAAGTACGCGGAAATTCTCCGTCGAGCCCCCGAGAAGATAAGGAACTAGAAGGCCTCCTCTGTGTGGGCAGGAGCTAGGATGGCACTGTCCCTGGTCAAGGCGCATTATGACGATGCCGACATAGACCTAGTAACCTTTGGCATGCCAGCGATTGACGAGGAAGGCAAAGAGGTCGATAGCACAACTATCTAAAATTCTCTTGCCAGATACAACAATAGGGTTGCCAAGTTGGTCAAGCCGGATGTGTTCATGCCCACCGAGGAAATGGATGAAGTGCCGAAAGGATCAGAGTCTTATCTAGGGATGTCTGACCTTGATGATATCACTAGGGCCTGCTCTCCTCCTGCCGATGATGTAGCATCCAAGTCACCTGCAGCAGAGCCATAAACATTATTGTATTAAATGTGTATCTTATTTTTTTTTATGTATACGGAAAAACAATAAGAAGTAAGGTGAAAAATTGGCCACAAGACTCCTGCATCTTAACTATGTCCGACATGTATATTTTGTATATATATTTTAAGCAAGTGCTTGCTTATGCATTATTCTGGTTCTTATGCTTGAACTTTCATGAGATAGAAGACTCGTAGCACAGAACCATGTCCTTAGGTGATGATGCTTAATAGCACCATCAAGAACCTAATGGCAAAATCATCGGTTTTGAGTATCGAAAAGTCACTACTCCGGAATCCACATAAAAAACAATAAAAAACGTGTAGACCAGAAAACTTAAGCTAATCCACGTAGGCGTAATTTTCACAAGTGCAAATGCAAAACTTTTGCATAAAGGTTTTATATGATAAAAATAAACACTAAAGGAGGTAAAAGACTCAGGAATATGAGTGAACCAAATGCTTTATTTCATTGATCATATGAGGCACACATCACATAAGAGAAAATATGATAAGTGTAAAAGAGACATAGGTGTGCTATGTTCCATGGCCGACCAGTCTCCAGATAGTCATCATCAGGGTCACATCGCTTGCGCTTGCGTTCTTTTCCTGGCCTATCTTTCAACTCACAAATATCGACGAGGTAATATGAACCATTAAGCAGCGCTTTGCTTATGACGAATGGTCCTTCCCAAGGCGGGGATAGTTTGTGTGTCTTTTGCTACTTGAGGTGAAGCACTACATCTCCATCTTTGAACTAACGATGTCAAACGCAATGACTATGATAGCTGTGTAGTTTCTGCTAGTAGATGGCAGATCTCTGGGCTGCCAGAACGTGTTCTTCCCTCGAGCATGTCCATAGATAAGCGTTTGGATTCTTTAACTTCATCCTTGTCATAGTCGGTGACTCTTGGTGCATAGTAGAGGATGTCGGACTGTAGGACCGCTTCTTCTCCATAAACCATGAAGAAAGGGGTGAAACCGGTAGATCTGTTGGGAATTGTTCGTAAACTTCACAAGACATATGGTAACTCCTCCGCCCAGGATCCATCTACTCTATGTAGCGGTGCCTCTAAGCATGGCTTGATTCTCTGCAGAATTAGTCCATTGGACCTTTCAACTTGACCATTAGATCGTGGAGGTGCCACAGATGCTAGGTCAAGGAGGATACCTTGCTTGTGACAGTAAGCCTCTACTTCTCCGAGTGATAAGTTGCTGCCATTGTCGGTGACGATGCTATGTAGGAGACCAAATCTCACCACTAAATCCGCGATTTAAGGGTTGTTGCCCCATCGAGCTTTCCATTGGGTTTAGCTTCAATCCATTTAGTGAATCTATCAACTGCTACGATAATATGTGTAAACCCACAAGGTGTCATCTTCAAGGATCCAACCATGTCAAGCCCCCAGACTGCAAACGGCCAAGTAATTGGTATGGTCCACAATTCTTCGGCTGGAACATGTGGCTGGCTTGCATAGAACTGGAATCCAATACACGTCTCAACCAGCTTGTCAACGTTTGTCTTGGCTGTAAGCCAGTAGATTCCTTCTTGGAAGGCTTTAGAGACCAACGATCGAGGAGCGGCGTGATGCTCACAATTCCCGAGATGGATTTCTCTAAGGATTTAAATACCTTTCTACTGAGATACACACCGTACTAATATGCCCGTGGTGCTTTTTTATATATCTAGCCATTAATTATGATATATGACTTTGCTCTGTGTATTATCTGCCGGCTTTCGACTTCATCGGCTGGCAGAGTTCTGTCTTTGAGGTAGTCCATAAATAGTTTCGTCCAAGCCAGAGGGATCACTGTAACTATGTTAACAAATGAATCAACTCAGTCTAGGTTGTCGGGGTCTTCTCCCTTCATGGATGGTGTCCTAAGATGCTCCTGGAAAACACCAGGTGGAATTGGTTTTCCCGCTGATCCAAGCTTTGACAGCATATCTGCTGCCACATTATCCTCCCTTTTGATGTACTTGACTTCGTAGCCATCGAAGCACTTAGCTATCTCGTCTACTTCATCTCGATATGTCACTATCATAGGGTTTTCCGCATGTTCTAGGTGCCAGCACCTGCTGGGCAACCAAGTCGGAATCTCCACAGTAAACTATGCGCGTGATGTCAATATCATTGGCTACGCGAAGTTCGTGAATAAGAGCTTCGTATTCCGCCATGTTATTAGTAATGTTGAAGTGGATCTACATGACATACTAGAGATTTTCTCCAGTTGGTGATTGCAATAATACATTAGCCCCCGAGCCATTGAGTAGCTTAGATCCGACAAAGTGCACGACCCAAGACTCTGGCTCCGGCAGAGGAGTGTCACGGGAATTTCCTTCCAATCTGTGATAAAATCTGTCAATTCTTGAGAGTTGATAGCGTAACGCCTTTTCTAAGTGATCTTGAAGGCGGCAAGCTCAATGCCCCACTTCGCCACCCTTCCCTTAACGTTGTTGTTGTTGATGATGTCAGACAGTGGGGCTTTGCTCACTACTGTGATGGGGTGCTCTTGGAAATAATGCCTTAGCTTCCGAGAAGCAAGAAATACTCCATAAGCTAGCTTCTGGTAGTGCGGGTACCGCTTTTTAGATTCCATCAAGACCTCACTTACATAGTAAACTTGCCATTGGATTCTATGCTCATGTGTTGGTTCCTTTCGCTCCACCACGACGACGATGCTGATAACCCGGTTGGTTGCCGCCATGTATACCAACATGCGCTCTATTGACTTCGGTGCTATAAGTATTGATGCAGAGGAAAGTATTCTCTTCAACTCCTGGAGTGCAACATCTGCTTCGTCCATCCATACGATTTTGTCTGCCTTTTTAAGCAACTTGTAGAGCTACATTGCCTTCTTTTCAAGTCAGCTATTGAACCGGCTTACTACTGCGATGCAGCCTGTGAGCCATTGAATGTCCTTCAAGCATGTCAGGTGTTTGATATTGAAGATGGTCTTGATCTTCTCCGGGTTGACCTCAATTCCACAATGCGAAACAATGAAACCCAGCAATTTCCTGGCTGGAACCCCGGAGACACAGTTCTTAGGGATGAGCATCATGTTGTCAAAGGTTATCAAAGGTTTCCTGCAAGTCAACGATGATATCATTTCTTTTCTTGGACATCACCGCTATGTCGTCCACAAGCGTGTACGTTGTGACCGATTTGGTTATGGAGGCAACGCTGCATCATATTTTGGTACGCAGCACCTGCGTTTTAAGCACAAAGGGAGTCGTGACGTAAGGTATGATGAACGAAGTGGTCAATTGTTCTGACTTGTGCATCTTTATCTGGTGGTATCCGTAATATGCATCCAAAAACACAAAAGTTCCGAGATAGCCATTGAGTCAATGACTTGGTCAATGCAAGGAAAAACAAACGGATCTTTTGGGCATGCCTAATTCAAGACAATATAATCAACACACATTCTTAATTTTTTGGTCTCCTTTTTAGGCACAAGTACAAGATTGGCCACCCATCTGGTGTGAACCACTTCTCGACTGAAATTAGCCATAAATAACCTAGCTAGATCCTTGCCTATGGCGCACCACTTTTCATCTCTGAAGCATCATAGGGGTTGTTTCACCGGTTTTGCTTTAGGATCGATGTTTAAGCTATGCTCGACAAGTTCCCTATGAACATCTTTCATGTCGGTAGGTTGCCAGGCAAAGATGTCCCTGTTCTCATGGAGAAACTCGACGAGTGCGCTTTCCTATTTTGGATTCAGGTCCATGCCAATGGCGGTGGTCTTGTGTAACTACCTCGGTGAATTACGCTCCTAGATACAAGCCTGGATGAGCAGTAGTGGTTGAAATAGTATGGTGGGGCCCCAAAAGCCACTCACGGGTAGACCTTTCGTCCGTCCCAACCACTACCAACTCAACGGGACCTGTACGGGCGGCGTAATCGGCAGGCGAAGGGATCAACTACATACACAAATGAGTATGTATGCAATCCACCATACAAGAGTACATCAGAGCCATACCATCTAGAAAGAAATATATAGCATACATCGGCAAGATTCAAATGACCTAGATAGATATAATATGTTAGGATAATTCCTCATACATCACACATCGAGTATCAAGCGGCAAAACAAAGTCCGAAATGCGGATAAGAAGCAAATCGGCATAAGATGCCATAGAACTAAGCACATCCATACAGATCTCACGGATCCCCGTTCCCGGAATCTCTACACCGAACGATCGTTGCCCACATCATCAGCCTCTTCCACCCAGTATTCGTCCTGCGAGGGTACCTGTTCATCTGAACCAATAATTTATCGTGTGAGACCCTAAGGATACTCAGCAAGTCTTAATGCCTCTAAAGGGGACACAACCTGGGGTGACGCAATTGCAGCAAAAGATAAACCCTAGCAGTTCTATAGATAACCGCTAACCATCCGCCTAACCAATGATAGACGGATGTCCGTGAATTAAGGACAACAGTTATAACAGTAATTTCATCAGATACATCCTCCTCCTCACTTACCAACGAGGAAGCGGACGAACAACCCCCATCCGTTGGCAATTTTATTAACTATTCCATGAGTGTTGCACTATTTACTAGTCAAATTACTTAGTCAGATTAAAGCGGTACTTTAGTTATGCTTGTCTATGATCGAGAAACTGTGCTCCAAGTCGTCCATATCCGCGGACACGGCTTTCAGAAAGTTTTACCCGGCCGGGGTGCACCAATAGCAACACACGCTCTATCAACCTCGGAAAAACCAAATCAAAACCCAACGAGGCCTTCACGACAAAGCAATCACAGGATTCAGAGATATTTCAGGGGGCCACCCCATTGAGTAGACCATAGAAGCGGTGACTCGAGACGGACTCAAGGTTTGCGACAATGGTCAGAAACGGGAACCCGAAAGTGTGGCTGGGCTTGTCGATACCAGCTAAACATTCCGCTTACCTAAGCGATGATGTGCTCCTCGCACAATCGTAAATAAACAGTAGCATGGCATAAGTACAGGATAGTAAATAAAACCTCAAACTAGTTTGTGGCCCCAAGAAATAAGACTGAATCAAGCTCTGGCTCAGGGGGGTCCCATATACCTCCCGGATGTGGATAGCGCGATAAGTCAAGGAACAGGAATCAAGTACTCGGGGTCTTACGGGACACAAGTGAGCAGGAAAAACCAAATAGCAGATGTTGCTCACCGATGCCACTTTCATTAGTTATCCCGTTACTATTCAGGTTAAGTTGTTTAGGTACCTTGTTATCCATCAGACTCTCACATACCCTACACATGCTGTTCTACGACTCGCATGGCTCAAACAACTCCTGTGGTAAAGGCTCATGGGATGGAGGAACAAGCTCGGTGGGGTTTAAAGTAAAGGCTATGCAATACTTGGGATTCAATTTAATGCAATTCGCGACTCAATGATGCAAGAATAAGATAGAGGCAATAGGTACTGTATGTATGCAAGCATGTGGAAGTGCTTGCCTAGCAACTCAGTTGAAGCGAGACGGATCAGGTAGTGCTCACGGTTCTCTTGATATATCCCACCTTTGCCTATTCGAAAGAAGAACCAAACAAACAAGGCCAACATAAATAAAGTGCGCAAGCATATGAGTAAAATGCATCAAGCAACCAATCATGCCATGATGAATGATGCACAAGTTGCATGGCAATAATGTAGCATGGCATGGGTGAGGTGTGGTATACAAGAATAAGTCATTTTATTAAGGTTTGGCCACATTTTAGTGTCATATTAGTTGCTGTTTACTATATATTTATATGATACATGCTGCAATTGAAGTCATGGATAGCATAAACACAAAGGTCTCGTCGAGCTGATCATTTTAGACATATCATTTGTTAAATTCGGAGTTATAAATCAAAAGTTATTAAATTATTTAGTTCCAGTGGCATTTGTTGTAATTTAATCAACTTGGAATTTTAAATGGGCAAAAGGTAATTTTAATAGCATATTTGAAATCCTTACATTTTTCTGATTCAAAAACATATATCATTTGCATTATTTTAATTTATAATAGAAAAGTTATTTAAAATCAGATTTATATTTGAATTTGAATTAAATTTAAATAGGTTTGAATTAGACAGAATCTGGAAAACATTTTAGCACTCAGGCCAACCTATCCCTAGTCACAGACAGGTGGGGCCAGGCACACCCGAACCCACACGCCAGTGGCTGAGAGGGAGGAGGACCGCGGGTTGATTGCTAAAAACTTCGGGACCCTTTTTACAAACGTGCACACGACGCTGACGGGTGGGGCTAAGGGACTGCGGGTTGAGGAAAAAGAAGGCCAGGGGGGTTTGTGCAAAGTAACCGGCGAGCACCTTTTTTTCTTCACAGCTTACAGGCGCGGCGTGGCGTGGGCTTGAACCCAGCGACGCAGCGTCGCGGTGGTGAGCAGATTGCGGTGGCTGTCTTTGTGGCCGGAGGTGGTGCAGGGCCTAGCTAAGGTTCATTGCAATGACGCGACGCAGAGCGACGCGTGGCCGCCAGCACCGAGGCCGCTCGGCGATATTCCGGCGAGGCGTGGGGGTACTAAGGCGGGCCATGTCCAGAGGTGAGGAGCTCACCGTGGGCTCGGCGGTGGGCTCGGATCGGGAGGCGGCGGATCGGCGGCGTTGTGGCGCACGTCGTCTAGGGTTTGGCGTCAGCGTCACTGGGGGCTGGGGCTTCTCCTCCTCGGCTGGAGTGCAGGGCGACGCAGAGGTCCTCCGGAGCTTCCTCGACACCCGCAGGCGTCACGCCACCGGCTAGGAGGATGGGTGGAAGGGGAAGTCTGACGGTGGACGGCGAGGCTAGGTAGAGGAGAGGAGAGAAAGGGAAGACGAGGCGTCATACAGGCGGATCTGGGAGGCTAGAGGCGGGGAGAGGATAAGAACGAGAGGGGGCAGGTGGGGCTTGCGTGGGGGAGGGGTAGATGGAAAAGGTGGCCTCGGTTGTTTGGGGTGGGGTAGCTAGGGGCCATGGTGAACATGTGGGGCCATGCTAGGGTAGGTTTAGAGGGGTGACTCGGCTAGAGAGGAGAGAAAAAAAACGGGGGGGGGGGGTACTTAGGGTTTTGTTTAGAATAGGTGTGGTTTAGGTTTAGCTAGGATGGGGTATGGGGTGGCTTAGGGTTTTGGTTTTTGAGAGGGGGAAGGATAGATGCTAGGGTGTTCTTTTGACAAGATCAAACTAAGCACCAACCAAAACCCAACAAGACCAAGACTAGAAAAAGAGGGAAAAGATGATGATGGTAAGGATGGTTAGGGTGATGGGGTTTAGGCATGATCAAACAAGACCAAACCCAAGGGGGTAGAGAGAGATGATCCATTTTAAAATAAAATAAAATCAAATGCCAAGCTAAAGGGGTACTTGCATGGGCCATGCATAATTAATTAATGCCATATTTATCTTTGTGAAAACAAGATTATTTACATGGCATTTTCTTATGCATTCCAAAGTGTGGAGTAAGACCCAAGCAAAAGAATTTAGAAAGAATTCCAAGTGGAGTATAAGGAGATGATCACATGGGATTATATTTGGGACTTGCTAGTGTGTATATGCCACTAGATATTTTTAAGCCCACAAAATATACCAACATGATGATAACCCCAAAAACAACACATATGGGATCTAGAATTAGGGTCACACTCACAAGGCATGCAAAGGTGGCCATGTGGCTCTCATATACCAATATTGTGAAAACAACATGGTGCATACATGGGAGCATGTGGAAAAGAATTGGATCCATCCCAACCCACATGAGCTAGAAGTAAAACCCATAAATGCCAAGCTCATATTTAGTTGGATGGTGGAATTATAAGGTGGTGAAAGAAAAGGTGGTGGAGTTAATAAGAGATATGCCCCCAAATCAACATGGGCATTTAACAATATATCAAGAACCAAATACAATATCAAGAGGCAAATACAATTAATAATGCACATGAGATAAGAACCAAACAAGAAGGGGTTTTATATGATGCTCAAATGCAAGGTGGCATGATGACATGAGCATGATATGATGATGATGCAACAATTATATGTAGGAAGTGGTCCTTTTATTACTAGAACAAGTAGCATTACAGGTGTTAGACAACTGGGATGCTACAACTCTCCCCCACTAAACAGGAATCTCGCCCCGAGATTCTAGGAAGAAGAAGAAGACACAAAGAGGGTAGGATGGTTGGCACGGAGTTCATCTTCACGCTCCCAAGTGGCTTCATCAACAGAATGGTGTGACCACTGCACCTTGCAGAACTTGATGGACTTGTTGCGAGTCCTTCTTTCTGCGGTCTCAAGGATTTTGGTGGGGTGTTCTTGATAAGACAGGTCTTCTTGGAGATCAATTAGCTCATGATCCACGGTCCTGCCGGGATCTTTGAAGCACTTCTTGAGCTGAGAGATGTGGAAAACATCATGAACCTTGAGTTTTTCCGGGAGCTCCAGGGCATAAGCAACTTCTCCTCTTCTACCACGTATCTTGAAAGGACCGATGTATCTAGGAGCCAACTTTCCTTTGATACCGAAGCGGTGTGTTCCTCTCATAGGAGTGACACGAAGGTAGACGAGATCACCAGGGGCATACACCATATCCGTGTGCTTCCTGTCATAATTGCTCTTCTGACGACTTTGAGCAATCTTCAGGTTCTCAAGAATGATATGCACCTTCTCCTCTACTTGAGTTACAATGTCAGGGCCAAACCAGATTCTTTCTCCTGCACCTGACCAGCCAATCGGAGTTCTGCACTTGCGACCATAGAGAGCCTCAAATGGTGCCATCTTCAGACTCTTCTGGAAGCTGTTGTTGTAGGAGAATTCAGCATATGGAAGGCATTCCTCCCACTTCATGCCAAAAGAGATGACGCAAGCACGAAGCATATCCTCCAGAATCTGATTGATCCTTTCGACTTGTCCTTGCGACTGAGGGTGGTAAGCAGTGCTGAAGTTCAACTTTGTTCCCAGAGCATTTTGGAAACTTTCCCAGAACTTTGAAGTAAAGATGCTTCCACGGTCTGAACTGATCTCAAGTGGAACCCCATACAGAGAGACAATTCTGTTGATATAGAGCTCAGCCAATAACTGAATTCGTAAATTGTTTCTTTGACTGGGAAGAAATGAGCCACTTTAGAAAGCCTGTCGATGACAACAAAAATTGCATTTTTGCCCTTCTGCGACCTTGGAAAGCTAGTGATGAAGTCCATCTCTACTTTCTCCCATTTCCATTCCGGAGGTTTCAATGGCTGTAGAAGACCGAATGGTTTCTGATGGACAGCCTTCACTCTGCGGCAGACATCACATTCTAAGACATACTTGGCACAATACCGTTTCAAACCAGGCCACCAATATTGTGTTTTCAAGTCCATGTACATCTTTGTGCTGCCAGGATGGATAGAAAGAACCGAATCATGCGCCTCCTTGAGAACTTGCTCTCTCAAACCCGGGTAGTTTGGTACAAACATCCGGTGTTCAAAGAAAAGGGTGCCTTGATCATCAACGTGGAAGGACTCATACTTCGGAAGCTCAAGTTTAGAGATGATCTTCTTGGTGTGTGGATCACCCAACTGACGAGAGCGAATCTTTTCTTCCAAGAGAGGAGTATCCAGAAGGTTCAGGAGATGCCCTTGTTCCACAATTTCCAGGTTGAGCTGACGGAATTCCTCGCACAAGAGAGGTTGCTGCTCTTCCATCATGAGGTTGTTGACATAAGCTTTACGGCTAAGCGCATCGGCCATAACATTGGCTTTGCCCGGAGTGTAGTTGATGGTCACATCAAAGTCATTGATTGCTTCGATCCATCTCCTCTGCCGAAGGTTGAGATCAGGCTGAGTGAAGATATACTTCAAACTCTTGTGGTCAGAAAAGATCTCTAGCGGTTACCAAGCAAGTAGTGCCTCCATAGCTTCAAAGCAAAGACAAGCTGCTGCGAGCTCGAGGTCATGTGGGATAGTTGATCTCATGCGTCTTCAATCGACGAGAGGCATAAGCAACCACATTTCTCTTGCATAAGGACCGCACCCAATCCTTGCAAAGAGGCGTCACAGAATATGGAAAGGCTTAGATGTATCCGGAGGAACCAAGACTGGTGTGGAAGTGAGCTTCTCTTTGAGTGTCTCAAAACTTGCTTGACACGCAGGAGTCCACAGTATTTCTTGCCTTTCTTGAGGAGATCGGTAAGAGGCTTCGCTATCTTCGAGAAGTTCTGAGCAGGCGTCGGCAATAACTAGCCAAACCGAGGAAACTCCGCACTTCTTTGACATTAACAGAGGAAGCCATTCAACAATTGTCTTCACGGTTTCGGGTTGATTGCAATGCCCTCGGCGAGATGACATGACCAAGATAGGTTACTTGAGCAGCCAAAAACTCACACTTTGAGAACTTTGCATACAAGCGGTTCTCACGAAGCTTGTTTAGGACACACCGCAGGTGTTCTTCATGCTCTTCCTTGGACTTAGAATAGACCAGAATGTCATCCAGATATACCACAACGAACTTATCAAGGTACTCCATGAAAACGGAGTTCATAAGCCTCGAGAAGGTAGCAGGTGCGTTGGTGAGACCGAAAGACATGACCGTGTACTCATACAGGCCATAGCGGGTGGTGAAAGCTGTTTTGGGCACATCTTCTTTGCGAATCTTGATTTGGTGATAACCACTTCTCAAGTCCATCTTAGAGAACACCACAGCTCCAGCTAGCTGATCGAATAGATCATTAATCCGCGGGAGGGGATATTTGTTCTTGATGGTTTTAGCATTGAGAGCCCGGTAGTCAACACATAGTTTATCGGTTCTGTCACGCTTCTTCACAAAGATTGTTGGGCTACCCCAAGAAGAAGTGCTGTGTTGAATGAAACCCAACTTCTCTTGTTCATCAAGTTGTCGTTTGAGTTCAGCCAACTCAGAAGGACCCATTTTATAAGGCCGATTGGAGATAGGAGCCGTTCCAGGTTCAAGCTCAATCACAAACTCAACCTCACGATCCGGAGGCATACCTGGCAACTCTTCAGGAAAAACATCTGGGAACTCACAGACCACCGGTACACTCTGAATAGCTTACATAGCATCATCATTCAGAGTCGCCAAAGAGAAGAGCTGAACAGCAGGAGTCAGACTTGGAGAAAAGACTATATGGCCTTGAGAATCTTGAGAAACCGGGCGTTCAAAGACAATCAATCACAGCTGCATTTGCTGTTAACCAATCCATGCCCAAGACGACATCAATGTCAGAATTGCCCAGAACAATTAAAGAAGCCGAGAATGAAGAACCACCAATCTCAACTTGGTTGCCATGGCTGATCTTAGATGCTACCATATTTGCTCCAGGAGAAAGAACCATTAACCGCTTGAGAAGAGGCTCCGACGCTAACCCATTCTCACTTGCAAACTTTATAGAAACAAAAGAATGTGATGCACCAGAATCAAACAAAACTCGTGCAGGGACTGAGTTAACGGAAAGCATACCCATCACAACTCCAGGTGCATGCTCAGCTTGAGTGGTGTTGACACGGTTGGCACGAACAACCGCAGACCCGGGCTTGGTGTTGATGTTGAGAGCCCGAGGTGGTGGTGCACGAACCATAGGAGAGCTTGCTGCAGATCTTGGCGGGGGTGGAGGTAGAGCTTTGTTCTTCATCGGACAGTTCCAGTTGGGATGTCCATGATCTCCACATGTGAAACAAGCACCATGTGGACGTGGAGCAACATAGCTAGGGACTCCGCCAGGCGCTCCAGGGTAGTGGTGGTTGTAGCACCTGGGAGCCGCAGTGGTGAAGTCTGGTGGCCTTGACGCATAACTTGCAGGTCTTGGTGGAGCCGGGAGCGACGGTGGGGTGTTAGGAACCCAGACACGCCGCTTAGAAGGAGCTGCCATAACTGCAGAGCTTGATGCATCCCTGTTGTGTTTCTTGGACTCCTCAAACACTTGCCTGCTTGCTTCCTCTTGCAGAGCTATGTGTTGGAGTTCCAGGAAAGATGCCGGCCTTGCATGTGTGATTGTGTGGCATCCCGCAAAACCACTACTAGAAAATCGCGTTGAATTTGTGCATTGCATCGTCATCATCATATGTTGTTTGTCAAAACTATTTCCGCAAAGCCCGATTTGTTTTCCAAACGCCCCATCTACATTCAAACACGCAAACCCGGGTCCCCGGATTATTTTGTTTTGTCATTGTCGGATTGCAAAAGCGCTGGGTAAAATAAATATTTTAATTGTTTTAGTGAGGCGATCGAGCAGGCGAACCGACCCGAACGACCACCCCATTTTAAATCGTCCACCAGACAAATCCTCGCTACCTAAAACTCTACCCACCCCTTCGCCACCTCACCCCGCCAACCCGTCGTGACACCTCACCCTCCTCCCCTAACCAACCCCAAACTGCCACCTCACCCCAAACCACCCCCATCCTCACCTCCTCTCAACCCCAACCAGCCCACACGACCCACACGCATGCACACACGCGGCCACGCTTGATCCCCTCGGGATCCCCACGCTGACCCACCCGCCTGTCCCCCCCAACCTTCCTCTCCTCCACTAGTCTTCCTCCCCGCACGCGACCTCTGCGCCCCGCCTCCTCCTACCTAGCGCCGCCGCGGCCCCCAGACCTCCTCACCGGCTCGCTCTCGCACCTGCCCCCGGCCTCCTCTCCCTCTAGCCAGCGTCCCTTCCTCGCTCGGCCCGCGCCCGTGCCCGCCTCGCCTCACAGCCACCTCCGCGGCCTCCATCGCGCCCCGCCGCCTCGGGACCACCCGCCCATGGCGCCCGCCGTCCCGATCGGCGTCGCCTCCCACCAGCCCCATCCCCGACGCCTTCTTCCTTGCTGCCCACCGCCTCCACCGCTGCTGCCCCGCGTCCTGCGCCCGTCTCCCCCTCCTCGCCTCCTCCTCTGGCCGCCCGGCCGCGCCGTGCCACCGCTCGCTCCGCGCCCGCATCTTCAGCGCCCCGCCGCCCGTTCTCTCCTCGCGGCGCTTCCGCCCCAACCTCATGGCCGTCGCCGGGCGTCCTCCCGCCTCTCCACCACCCGCCTCGGGCCGCCCGCTCGAGCCGCTCCTCCATGACGCCTCCCGCCACACGCATCCGCCGCCTCCTCGCCTCGCCGCCGACGCTCTGCGCCGCCAGCCGTGACCTCACGATGCTTGCGCCGTCCCCTATCCGCCTCCCGCTGTTGACACATGTTGCTGCCTAGGTACCTGCGTGTCCAAGAGCACACGCATCAGGCTTGTGCCCATGAACCCAGAAGGATGGACGCGAGGACCATGTTCGGTGCTTGGATGTTTGGCCAGTGTGTTCCGGTGTACATCACGTCGACAAGATCGCCACCGACAATGGAACCGCGACACTCCAAGTTCTCCGTCCCGGCGTCCGAAGACCGTGAAGCATCGAGAACCCCTTCACGGATACGAGACTCCGAAGAACCGTCAAGGCCGAACCCGGCGGCACGTCATGATCTTCCTCGTGGAGGCCGACCTCGTTGACCCCGGTGTTGAGACCGAACCCCCGGACGCCAAGACCGACTCGATGGCGCGGGCCCGACAAGACCCTCGCATCGGCAAGATCGACCCCGGGGGACCCGACAAGATCCGCACGACTACAAGAACGACAGCGACCAGGAGAAATCCGATGCGCCCGGCGCCGAACCAAGTCATGCTTCCCGGATGCCGAGGTCACCGACACCGAACAACCAGATCTACTTCGCGGACACCGTGCGTCAAGATCGACCCCAGATATCCGAGAACGATCCCGCCGAGGCCGTCGAACCCTGGACCCGACCCCGAACCCCGGAACCCCAAGATCGTCGAGAACCCTAAAGTGTGACCCTTATCCGAGAACCCTATTTTATAAGATAATAACAACTTGTTGCATATTAAATTGTCATCTCGCATGCATCTCATTGGTTTGGGGGCCTTATGCCGATTCACCTAATAACTAAATATGGGTCCCATATGCGGGCAAATCTAGCCTTATATTGGCCTCATTTAAATTTGTGTAGCGAACCCGGTGCTATATCTTGGCCATGTTAATACAACATTTAAATTATGGGTAGCTAAACAACTTGAATCATTTAAATAATTGTCGGGACCCCGGTTCCGCTTAATCTGACCTAATTGCATTGCATCTTGGCCATGTCATGCATCATGCATGCATCATGCCCGATCTTTTGCCGTAGTATTAAATATTGCATCCGGTGTTTATTCTAGTGTTTTTCTTCTTCGCGGATAAGGCCGTTGAGTGGATGTGAGCTTCGCCCCGATCGTCGGTTGAACCTTCGACAATGTTTTCAGGCGAGCATCTCCCTCTTTCTACCTATCTTACTTTTATAGTATTTACTTCCCTCCTGTTGATCTAATGCTATCTGTGTTGCGTTGCTCTAGTTTCGTACCCGTGATATCCTTTGCAGCCATATATAGCCTTGGACACATCCTATTGCATGTTGTTTGGTAGATAGTTGGACCCGCGTGTCGTAGTCGCTTGCTCAAGTGTTTTGCTTGTCGTCAAGTACCACAATTGTTGGAGGATTGCCGCATGTTGACGTTGGAGATGATCATGGTTTTACTTATCGTTCACTTTAATTACTGTTTAACAACTAAAATTGAATTAAGCAGAGGCATCGGTGGGTGATAGGTAATATTTGGTTTTCGACGCCCACTTGTGTCCGTGGGACCCGAGTTCTTGACACTGTTAGAGATCGAGCGCTAACCACGGTGGGAGATATGGGCCCCCATTGATTATTACCGATTTCAAAGTATTGTCTGGGGCCACAACTAGTTCGAGGTGTTTTACTATCCTGCTTATGCCATGCTTCGCTTTATTTAAATTGTGCGACGGATAGCACGTGTCTTTGTTTAGGATCGGGCCACGTTTAGCGGTGTCGGCAGTCCCGTTTGGGGATTCTTTGTCGTTCACAACCGTTTGCCCAAACCGTCTCGGAGACCGCCGACTTTGTTGCGGGTGTCGACTTGGTGGGGTGGCCCCACTTGCTTTTGTCTGGGAACGTCGTGACTTAGGCCCGCCGACATACCGATGGGTGTATGTTAACCGATCGGCAAAAGGGTCAAGTTCCTGTGGATACTTTGGTGCACCCTGAGGTTAAATCTTTTCGAGAAGCCGTATCCGGTTATGGACGACTTGGAGCACGATGTGATCATAGACAACTATAACTAAAGTTCTTGTTATAAATTGACTTGTATCCGATATGACTAGTAATCGCTTCACTACAACGGAATGGCTAAGTAAAAGTACCAACAAGCTGCTGGGTTTTGTGGTTATCTCATGATCATTGTACGACTAGTAAGTCTGCCACGATAACGGAATGGTTAACTAAAAGTGCCCATTGCTCATTTTTATCGGATGATTATCTAAACCGACTAGTAAAGTGCCGCAACTATAATCGAATAAGTAAAGCGCCAACTGTGTGAGTTCCTCGGTTGACTTCCTCGTTTGGTCTCGAGGAAACACCGGGATGGGTTTGTTTGGTGATAGCTTCGAGTTGGATCCGGTTAGGTCATTCTTATCCTCTCGATATCCGCCATTGTATCGAGTCTCTATAGGTTGTTTAGTGCATGCCGCCACCGCCTTGATCCACCATACCTATGTAGAGGACCGCCGAATTCTAGCCTCGCCGTGTACTGGCCTCAGTACTGACGCTCCTCTTTTTCTTTTGCCCTTTGTCGGCACCCCTTTGTTTAAGCAGGTTTTGAGATCGACGCCGTTAGCAGGGTTACCCTTCCGGCTTGGCCTGGGCAGTGTTATGGACGCCATTGGTTATTCTTCAGGGCTCTTAGTCCCATTTGCATCTTGTCCGTAGTCGGACGCTCTATCGCTTTCAAGGTGATTTGGATCTTTGTACCGTATATTTGTATTCTTGACTCTTTGAGTCGCTGTTGTATATATATCTGTTCTGTGGGTCCCATCGAGGACTGTTGTGTAATGTTATTACTTTGCTATCCACCCGCACGAAAGTGCCTGGTGGGCACCTTCGAATCGTTTCTATGCGGGTTCGGCGAGTTTCGCTACAACTTGCATAGGGCCGATTCTGAGGGTGTTACAGATTGCATACTTGATCGATGCATTGAGCCCTTGCCCGAACCTCTTCTGCTTCTTCTTGTCATCAGATACCTCATCGCCACCATATCGAGAGAGATTCATGAAGTTCCTGATGTAGGTGTTGACGTTATCATTTCCTTGCTTCAGGTTGAGAAAAGCTTCCTTCATCCTTTCCATTACAATCTCTGAGAGGAACTGCTCTTTGAACGCTCCAGTGAACCTCTCCCAAGTAGGCTGGAAACCAGTGCAGCTTGCCTTCAAGTAATTCTCCCACCAGAGAGCTGCATCTCCCTTCAGAAGGTGAGTAGCACACTTGACCCACTCCTGCTCCGGAACATCGCGCCTCGAGCAACCTTGACATCTCACGCACCAATCATCCGCGTCCAGGTCGGTCGAAACATCAAACCGACGAGGGTTGAATTTGGAAGCTCTTGATGTCTCCTCGCTTGGGAGGTGGAGGAGTGGAGCAAACTCGTTCCTCCGAACACTCTCCTCAAAGCGGCTTTGGTTCTCTTGCATTCTTTGCCAAAGCATTAGCGATGTTTGACAATGTGAGCCCAGTTCAGTGGTATGTCCTCATCGATGCAGTGGTGGAGCCATCCTCATTGATATAAAATCAAGTCGATTACTATAATGGAGAATAATAATAATCCAAAATAGTACCAAGATGGAATTAACCAAGATTAAAGGATACAATTCTTGAGATGATATTAAAATATCAACAAAGTTCAAAGCACCTAAAAGATATTAAGCATATCGCACACGACTGAAAAGGAGTGTGGTACACAAATATATCAAAGAAAATTTTTCCACAAATTTCGGCATTAAAATACCAATAGATGCGCAAAATTACTTAACGAATCAAGATTAGTGACTCTACCGATTCAATATACAAAAGCGAATGATAAGAGTAGTGGTATGGTCGCGACTCCATCCCGCACTCAAATCATTACTCCGCACATGAACAAATGGAACACATATCCTAACCCCTTCTTCTCACGACGAAACCTAAAGATTAGTAACTACGGAAACGAACACCCCAAACAAGATAGCGTCGGATACAAAGAGTAAGACAGTTATCGGTTTGCAAAAGCTGTCGGTATGGAATGTACCAGATTGATAACCAAAGGCTGATTAGATAACAACTTGGATGCAACAGATAGACAAGGGATTACACACACACACACACACAACCTATGGTACTACGGAGCCGAACACGTGAATCCTAGTTTGAATTTTTAAGAAGAGGATTGAAAACGTTGCACTTCCTTACCAGAAAAGGGTGGGTGGGTAAGAAGAAAAGTGGAAGCAGTCCTACTCTCGCGTTTTGTTTTTCCCTAGTATACATAACTACCAAAATATTTGCTAGACTGACATCGACCGTTTGGCTGAGACCCTGAAGGTCGGGATGGCTCTGATACCAATTGTAACTACCTCGGTGAATTACGCTCCTAGATACAAGCCTGGATGAGCAGTAGTGGTTGAAATAGTACGGTGGGGCCCCAAAAGCCACTCACGGGTAGACCTTTCGGCCGTCCCAACCACTACCAACTCAACGGGACCTGTACGGGCGGCGTAATCGGCAGGCGAAGGGATCAACTACATACGCAAATGAGTATGTATGCAAGCCACCATACAAGAGTACATCAGAGCCATACCATCTAGAAAGAAAGGAAATATAGCAACGCTATACGACAAGATTCAAATGACCAAGATAGATATAATATGTTAGGATAATTCCTCATACATCACACATCAGAGTATCAAGCGGAAGCGGCAAAACAAAGTCCGAGTACGGATAAGAAGCAAATCGGCATAAGATGCCATAGAAATAAGCACATCCCGCCCACAGATCTCACGGATCCCCGTTCCCGGAATCTCTACACCGAATGATCGTTGCCCACATCATCAGCCTCTTCCACCCAGTATCCGTCCTGCGAGGGTACATTCATCGAACCAATAATTTATCGTGTGAGACCCTAAGGGTACTCGGCAAGTCTTAATGCCTCTAAAGGGACACAACACGGGTGACGCAATTGCAGCAAAAGATAAACCCTAGCGTTCTACAGATAACCGCTAACCATCCGCCTAACCAATGATGAGCGGATGTCCGTGAATTAAGGACAACGATTATAAGTAATTTCATCGAGATACATCCTCCTCACTTACCAACGAGGAAGCGGACGACAACCCCCATCCGTTGGCAATTTTATTAACCATTCCATGAGTGTTACACTATTTACTAGTCAAATTACTTAGTCAGATTAAAACGGTACTTTAGTTATGCTTGTCTATGATCGAAACGAAATGCTCCAAGTCGTCCATATCCGCGGACACGGATTTCAGAAAGTTTTACCCGGCCGGGGTGCACCAATATCAACACACGCTCGATCAACCTCGGAAAAACCAAATCAAAACCCAACGAGGCCTTCACGACAAAGCAATCACAGGATTCAGAGATATTTCAGGGGGCCACCCCATTGAGTAGACCATAGCGAAGCGGTGACTCGAGACGGACTCAAGGTTTGCGACAATGGTCAGAAACGACTGGGAACCCGAAAGTGTGGCTGGGCTTGTCGATACCGCGAAAACATTCCGCTTACCTAAACAGTACAGTGTGCTCCTCGCACAATCGTAAATAA
Source organism: Avena longiglumis (assembly GCA_030063025.1). Lineage (NCBI taxonomy): Eukaryota > Viridiplantae > Streptophyta > Magnoliopsida > Poales > Poaceae > Avena > Avena longiglumis. Next base: position 477,526,325 of record CP125977.1, read on the forward strand.
ACAGTAGCATGGCATAAGTACAGGATAGTAAATAAAACCTCAAACTAGTTTGTGGCCCCAAGAAATAAGACTGAATCAAGCTCTGGCTCAGGGGGGTCCCATATACCTCCCGGATGTGGATAGCGCGATAAGTCAAGGAACATGAATCAAGTACTCGGGGTCTTACGGGACACAAGTGAGCAGGAAAAACCAAATAGCAGATGTTGCTCACCGATGCCACTTTCATTAGTTATCCCGTTACTACTCAGGTTAAGTTGTTTAGGTACCTTGTTATCCATCAGACTCTCACATACCCTACACATGCTGTTCTACGACTCGCATGGCTCAAACAACTCCTGTGGTAAAGGCTCATGGGATGGAGGAACAAGCTCGGTGGGGTTTAAAGTAAAGGCTATGCAATACTTGGGATTCAATTTAATGGAATTCGCGACTCAATGATGCAAGAATAAGATAGAGGCAATAGGTACTGTATGTGTGCAAGCATGTGGAAGTGCTTGCCTGGCAACTCAGTTGAAGCGAGAGACGGATCTGGGTAGTGCTCCTGGTTCTCTTGATATATCCCCTGCTCAGCGTCTATTCGAAAGAAGAACCAAACAAACAAGGCCAACATAAATAAAGTGCGCAAGCATATGAGTAAAATGCATCAAGCAACCAATCATGCCATGATGAATGATGCACAAGTTGCATGGCAATAATGTAGCATGGCATGGGTGAGGTGTGGTATACAAGAATAAGTCATTTTATTAAGGTTTGGCCACATTTTAGTGTCATATTAGTTGCTGTTTACTATATATTTATATGATACATGCTGCAATTGAAGTCATGGATAGCATAAACACAAAGGTCTCGTCGAGCTGATCATTTTAGACATATCATTTGTTAAATTCGGAGTTATAAATCAAAAGTTATTAAATTATTTAGTTCCAGTGGCATTTGTTGTAATTTAATCAACTTGGAATTTCAAATGGGCAAAAGGTAATTTGAATAGCATATTTTAAATCCTTACATTTTTCTGATTCAAAAACATATATCATTTGCATTATTTGAATTTATAAAAGAAAAGTTATTTAAAATCAGATTTATATTTGAATTTGAATTAAATTTAAATAGGTTTGAATTAAACAGAATCTGGAAAACATTTTAGCACTCAGGCCAACCTATCCCTAGTCACAGACAGGTGGGGCCAGGCACACCCGGACCCACACGCCAGTGGCTGAGAGGGAGGAGGACCGCGGGTTGATTGCTAAAAACTTCGGGACCCTTTTTACAAACGTGCACACGACGCTGACGGATGGGGCTAAGGGACTGCGGGTTGAGGAAAAAGAAGGCCAGGGGGGTTTGTGCAAAGTAACCGGCGAGCACTGTTTTTCTTCCTGGCTCTGTTTACGGCCTTGTGTGCAGCGTGCGTGGGCTTGAACCCGCCGACGCGCGATGGGGGCGGCAACTGGTGGGCGTGTCTTTGGTGGCCGGAGGTGGTGCAGGGCCTAGCTAAGGTTCATTTGTCTGACGCAGCGGCAGCGACGTCGGCCGCCAAGACCGAGGCCGCTCGACGATATTCCGGCGGGCGTGGGGGTACTAAGCGGGCCATGTCCAGGAGGTAGAGGAGCTCACCGTGGGCTCGGCGGTGGGCTCGGATCGGAGCGGGGAGCGGCGGATCGGCGACGTTGCTGGCGCACCGTCGTCTAGGGTTTGGCGTCGGCGGCGTCGGCCTGGGGCTGCTGGGGGCTTCTCCTCCTCGCTGCTGGGTACGGGGGCGACGCAGAGGTCCTCCGGAGCTTCCTCGACACCCGCAGGCGTCACGCCACCGGCTAGGAGGATGGGTGGAAGGGGAAGTCTGACGGTGGACGGCGAGGCTAGGTAGAGGAGAGGAGAGAAAGGGAAGACGAGGGCGTCGCCCTGGGCGGATCTGGGGAGGCTAGAGGGGCGGGGGAGAGGATAAGAACGAGAGGGGGCAGGTGGGGCTTGCGTGGGGGAGGGGTAGATGGAAAAGGTGGCCTCGGTTGTTTGGGGTGGGGTAGCTAGGGGCCATGGTGAACATGTGGGGCCATGCTAGGGTAGGTTTAGAGGGGTGGCTCGGCTAGAGAGGAGAGAAAAAAAAGGGGGGGGGGGTACTTAGGGTTTTGTTTAGAATAGGTGTGGTTTAGGTTTAGCTAGGATGGGGTATGGGGTGGCTTAGGGTTTTGGTTTTTTAGAGGGGGAAGGATAGATGCTAGGGTGTTCTTTTGACAAGATCAAACTAAGCACCAACCAAAACCCAACAAGACCAAGACTAGAAAAAGAGGGAAAAGGTGATGATGGTAAGGATGGTTAGGGTGATGGGGTTTAGGCATGATCAAACAAGACCAAACCCAAGGGGGTAAAGAGAGATGATCCATTTTAAAATAAAATAAAATCAAATGCCAAGCTAAAGGGGTACTTGCATGGGCCATGCATAATTAATTAATGCCATATTTATCTTTGTGAAAACAAGATTATTTACATGGCATTTTCTTATGCATTCCAAAGTGTGGAGTAAGACCCAAGCAAAAGAATTTAGAAAGAATTCCAAGTGGAGTATAAGGAGATGATCACATGGGATTATATTTGGGACTTGCTAGTGTGTATATGCCACTAGATATTTTTAAGCCCACAAAATATACCAACATGATGATAACCCCAAAAACAACACATATGGGAGCTAGAATTAGGGTCACACTCACAAGGCATGCAAAGGTGGCCATGTGGCTCTCATATACCAATATTGTGAAAACAACATGGTGCATACATGGGAGCATGTGGAAAAGAATTTGATCCATCCCAACCCACATGAGCTAGAAGTAAAACCCATAAATGCCAAGCTCATATTTAGTTGGATGGTGGAATTATAAGGTGGTGAAAGAAAAGGTGGTGGAGTTAATAAGAGATATGCCCCCAAATCAACATGGGCATTTAACAATATATCAAGAACCAAATACAATATCAAGAGGCAAATACAATTAATAATGCACATGAGATAAGAACCAAACAAGAAGGGGTTTTATATGATGCTCAAATGCAAGGTGGCATGATGACATAAGCATGATATGATGATGATGCAACAATTATATGTAGGAAGTGGTCCTTTTATTACTAGAACAAGTAGCATTACAGGTGTTAGACAACTGGGATGCTACATCTTGGAGGTATCGTCTTCCATAAGTTGCATCGGATTGGTCTCAATGGCAACCTTGATGGAGGGTTCAGAGTCAGAAATATGTTTTTTCGAAGCCGGCATCTCCGAGGCATCAACCTAGCTCTGGATCTCCTTGAATTCTTCACCGTAGAGGACGGCTTTGGTGTAGGCGGCTTCTCCTAGTTCGCACTCCCTGGCCTTCTTGAAGTTTCCAGCAACGGTGATGATACCGTTTGGCTCCGGTACCGTGAGCCTTTTATAAACAAAACATGACCTGGCGTGGAAAACGCCGCGTCCAAATATGACGTGATACACGCTCTTGAAGGGTACCACTTCAAAGGTCATTCTCTCTTGGCGGCAATTATTAACATCGCCAAAAGCGTCTAGAAGGATAATGCACCCAAGAGACTAAGCTTGCCGGCCAGGAACGACCCCATGAAACACGGTGTTGCTCCATCTTAGCTAGGTCTCCATCAGGTTCATATTGTGCAGTTATCAAGGTACATGATGTTGATGCCACTTCCACTGTCCACGAGGCACTTGGTGAATTCGCTGGCGTCAATCAAAGGGTTCATGGCCATGGCATACTGATTTTCTGTCGGGATGAGCTCTGGATGATCCTATCTATCCCAAGTGACAGTAACTTTTGACTACGTCACGAACTGGGGAGCCCTGGGGAGTGTGGCAAACAGTATCCCGAGAGAGGTTTTTAGTGCCCGGACGGTAGGGGTACCAAGGAAGGTGTGGTAGATATGAGCTTTCTTCTCAAATGGATTTTTTCCTTTTCCGTCGCCCTTGTCGACATGTTTGGGGTCCATGTCTTCATCTGTATCATCCGAATCCTTGGACTCCTTATCCTCTTTCTTCCCCTTGCCCTTCCAGCGAGGTTTATTCTTTCGACTTCGCTTGTAGTCGGACCTTGAGATCGTTGACAAATTTGCAGTTGGGATGGTGTGAGTGGCTTTACCATTTGCGTCCAGATGGACAAAACACGACATATCCCGGTACTCCTTGTATGTCTGGGGAACGCGAGGCGTAGCAGATGTAGTTTCACCGCCACGTTGCTGCCCATGACCAGCCCCCCGGCCACGACCACACTGTCCGCTTTCGCCTCTGCCAGCAAATGTCATGGCGACCATGTCGGCTACATGCTTATCTTCGGGCGGATTATTCCGTTTATTGTTGTTGTTCTTCTTAGCTTGGTTGGGGATCGCCACTCTAGGCGGAGCACTAGGAGCATGATCGTCGGTAGTAGAAAACTCGCTAGTCTTGACAATCATTGAGTTGAGATCAAGCTTGCCCTTATCCTGGGCCCGCTTCACGGATGTCGGAGCAGAGTTGCTCTTTTCAATCCATCGATAAAAGTAGCCATAGCGATTTGATTTCGTACTTCCGCATGAATTTTTTGTGTCAAGCCAACGAGACAGGTAATTCTAGGATGATTCATATTTTGAAGTGCTAAAATTTTAAAAAACGAACTATGTGTAGCCCGGGATAAAAAAAACGCTTTAATGTAGTATACACTATTCAGAAGCGTACATCTCAAAGAAAATAAAAAAATAAAAAATCAGAAGCGTATGCGCAAAAATATTCAGAAAGCGAATCCGGAAATCCCCATCTTCGCACTGAGTACTGACTGACGCTTCAAGGAGACGAACACCAAAACCCTGACCTGACCCCTCCCCGGCGAACTCTTCAGCCGCCGCCGCCGCCGCCGGAGGAGGAGGAGATGGACTTCCAGGTCGTCGTCCTCGCCGGAGGCACTTCCGAGAAGCTCTCGCCCCTCGTCTCCAAGGTCCAGTCCCGAGCACGATACCCCGCTCCTTACACCGAAAACCCTAATTAATCCTCCTCCTCCTCTTCTCGCAGGACGTCCCCAAGGCACTCCTCCCCGTCGCTAACCGCCCGGCGATCTCCTACGTGCTCGATCTCCTCGAGGCCAGCGACCTGAAGGACATCATCGTGGTGAGCAAGAGACCAGAGTTCTTCTATTTCTGCTTTGCCTCCGCCTCCGAAGTTGGGCGCTATTCGTTATGCACCTGTACGTTTGCTGCAGGTGGTGGAGGGACAAGAGGCGGCCCGTCTCGTCGGAGCGTGGATCTCTGGTGCTTACTTGGACCGTCTCGTCGTGGAGGTAAGTTTGAGGCTGACTTGGCGTTTCCCCGATTGAAATTCAGGACTCTGGGCTATCCCTTTAGGAGCTTCTTGCTGCATTAGCTTGGCATCTAGTTTCGACTTGGTAGTGAGTAGGCTAATGGGTTGCCTCAGTTATGTTTACTTCACCCAAAATTTGCTTGCTGATATATAAATGAAAGCATCTCTATGGATTGCAATTTTCGTGGGCCAACTCTTTTTTGATGTGTTGCTTACTGGAGTTTCACTTCAGTGGGATTTTGAGGCGGCGGTTAGATGTTCTACAGTAGGTTGCTTGTTTTTCTGGGTAATTAAAGATCAAATGCTAACGGAGTTCTTGTATTTGGTGGTAGCACAGTGTAATCAGACCACAAGGATTGGCTCTGGTGTAGATGTTGGTTTATCAGGTCTGTGAATCGTGATATCAGTCAGAAGTAGCTGTTGTACTATGTTCATTTAACTGATAATGTCACACTATCCATCCATTTGACTACACTTTTTGATTGTTGATGAAATCAGGAGTGTAGTTATCACACTCCACACTCCGACCCAACTATTAAAGTTGTAAGTGTCAGGCTAAATGGCTAGAATGTTGCATATAATAGAAGCAGCTTGGCACATTATAGTTACTCTTTTACTGTTATTATTCCATAGTACTTTGATTTGTAAGTATGGTTGGGTTGAGTGGATTTTCAAATACTGTGAAATGGAGGTAGTGCTATTCCTTCTGTATCATGCATGATAACATGCTCATATTTTTGGTTATTTTGCTTTAAGCTACGTTCCGGATATTCGGTTCAACAATGTTACCGAATAGGTGCTAGTATTTCCTAACCTGATGTTATATCCTGCATTTTACTGACTTGAAATATCTTTCTATAGAATGAAACCAGTTGAATCCGAGTGATCCGTTTAATGAAAATAGTTCTGTACAAAGCATAATCAGCACATTCTATTGTAGACTGTTGCAAATTGCTAATCAAGTTGTTAAAATACTATAATTTTCAGTAACTTGAGCTGCTTGAGTTCATATTTATTTTCTATTAAACTTTTCTTTTTGTGCATGTATGCTACATATTGGAGATTCACTGTAACAATTTTATCTAATATGGCTGCTAGTTTCCGATCTTCTCCTTGCGTGGTATCCTGCATTTTACTGACTTGTAAACATCTTTCTATAGAATGAATGAGTTTCATATGAGTGGTTTATTAAACTAAAATAGCTTGTACAAGAATCATAATTAGCATATTCTGTCTATGAATGTTGTAAAGTGCTAATCAAGTTAAAATACTAGGATTTTCAATAACTCAAACTGCTTTAGTTCATATTTCTCTTAAATTATTTTTTCTTTAGGTGCGTGTTTGTCTGTTTTCTTTTATTTCTTGGCTTCTTTTAGCATTTGAATGCGGTAATATGTTGTAGGGGAAATATCCTCAGCTGTCTGGAGGTAACTCCTTTCTGTCTTGTGTAGGTAGTTGCAGTTACTGAGGACATTGGAACTGCTGGTGCATTACGAGCTATTGCAAAGAGGCTGGTCGCAAATGATGTTTTGGTAATGCTAGGGCTTTTTCATATTTTCAGGAACGTAACAGTATGCTTGCTGGGAGCAATCAAGATGCTAATGCATTGGCCTTGTTTTAATAGGTGATTAGCGGTGACCTTGTAACCGATGTACTTCCGGGGGCTGTTGCTGCTACCCATAGAAGAAATGGTGCAGCTGTTACTGCTTTATTGTGTTATGTTCCTGTTAGTGGTCCTTCAGACGCTGCTTCTTCGGGAGGGAAAGATAAGGCTAAAAAACCATGTCGATTGAACATAGTGGGGCTAGACATAACAAGGCAATTCTTGTTGCATATTGTATCAGGTTTGCTTATTGTATTGTTTTTGTAGTAGTTAGATAGTACCTGTTATTCATAATTCTTATGCTTGTCAAATATTACTTGTAGGAACTGATGTTGAAAAGGATGTTCGAGTTTATAAGAGAAAAATACAAGCTGTAGGTCAGGTAATAAGGGCTTGTTTCCGAACCGCATTTTGCGTTTTCACTTCTGAGTGCCATACCTTATGTTCTATAACACTATCATGTGTCACGGAATACAAGCGGTTCATGATCAGTTTGGTGTGCAGTATACTTGAGTTTATTATATCTTTGTTTGAGTCCTTTAACTAACCATGGGAGCTCATACGGTATTTTTAGTTATTTAAATATGGTATTTGAAACTAGATACCAGAATTACTAAATAAACCTATAATTAGTCTCAGTGAAAACTGAACTGTTTCAGAATTCAGCAAGTACCATATTTACCAAACTAATATGAATTTGAGGAACAATATTAAGATGAATTTTCAGTACTGAAGATCAAAGAAACACTTAACAAGTGGAAGGCCGGATGCCATGCTTGCTTAGAACATTGTGTTTCAAACCAGTGTTCTAAAAGATGCTAGGCGCTAGGCAGGATGGTGGCACCTAACGCCCAGGCATTTAGGTGTCCACATGCTTAAAGGTTTAGAAGCTAGAAGGCTGGAAGCACCAATTGACCCATGCCACAGTAACTTGCTGTAAACCATCTCACTTAATCTGGATCAATTTGTCCGAGCTGTAGGGTTTTAATGTGTATACTGCTAAACCTTAAGAGTAATGGAAGAATAGTTAGAAGAACCTAGCAACAGATACTTCATACGTGCACTTCCAAATCTAAAATGCAATGGCATGGCAAATGGCACGACATCAGTCGGCCAATCAAGTTAATCGTCTTCAAATATTTATCGGCTTATTTGAGGAAGTGTCACTAAAATGGAGATGGATCATAATCATGGGTAGATAAATTATGTCAAAGAATCATATGGTATCAATATTCAGTAACTAAATCCCATGTTACAAATCCCCTGACAAGCCGCAACAGTTCTGCTCAAAGTACTATGGACCTCCTCAACTTAAAACCACCTGTTCTCATGGTCGCTGGTGATGCCATCTTCGTCTTGCATGTCTGACTAGAGATGGTGTGCCTGAGGGCTGGAGGCAGATGTGCTACTTGCATATGGGCTGGAAGTGTGATCCGCACAATCACCATGTCTAGGATTAGGTCGTGCCTATATGGTCCGAGGTGTATTGCATGTTGAATTGGAGCGGACTAACTAGGGTTGGTGTTTCCCCCTTCAGCTTGTCTGATTTGCATGGTGGATACTCGAAATGCCCTATTGCACAACTACTTTTCTGTACCATACCGAGTCCCACATACTGATCAAACTAGCCAGACAAAATAGTCAAACCAGTTTTTTCTGCTTTTTTCTGAGCATTTATTCTGTTTTTGGGTACGTTTTCCTGGCTAGATATTACTATTAACAGTAACATAATAACTTTGTCATGCTAGACAGAACTGTCAGGATCTAGGTGTCCAGTTTTGGAGAAAATTACAAAAAACCACCACATTCGAGGCGGTGGTGTCAGAAAATCGCCCCTAATGTGGTGTTTTTTTGTCATTTTCTCCCATTTGTGCAGCTGCTCATGGGGTCCTAGCAAATGTACTTCACTAAAATTTGAGCAACATGTGAATACGTTTCAGGTCATCAATTTATGCTAGTCCACTCCATTCAGGCATTCAAAACCATTTAAAACTACAGAGGCATTTGCACAGGACAATATATCATCTGAACATAGTGTGAGCAAATTTTGTTTACCGTTTTTCGTTGAAAGAAGATCAAATATACTGTTTACGTCGGCAGAATATTACTATGCACCGTGGAGACAAATTTGGATAGCTTATATCTATGTTTTGGAATGAGTGAGTGATTAATAATTGTTGGCTGACTATGTGGACCAAATAAAAATTCTGTGTGTTTCTTGTGGTGAATATTTTGCACACAGCAAGTGGTGCACCAATTGACTCAAGTAAGGCAGGGAAATTTTCTGAGGACATGGCAAAAGAGGCTCTCGTTCCTTCGTGGGATGAGAGCTGTTCCTGCAAGCTTACTAGCTTGATTTTTCTCTGCATTCACTGGCTATAATTTTGTTCCAAATTCAGATTTGTTGAAAATTTGAGGCATAACTTGCAACGATAATGGGTCCAATGAGTCAGGAGATGTTTTTTTTTGGTATTTTAACAACAGTTGCAGTTTATTGGTGGCCAACTGGCCATCATATGTTTTTAGTGATAACCGAAGCTGTTATTTTTTTCCTATCATTATTTGAATTAACTCCATTTTAGAAATCTCAAAAGTATTGACTCAGATGTTTATTGGGTGATGAATTTAATATCTACCCTGCCTTTCTTTTGCCAGATGGAAATTCGAAGTGACCTGATGGATGCTCATCTTTATGCCTTCAATAGGTTGGCCTATTTTATCTTAAACTTGTTTTATTCATGTCTTTATAAGTGCTCTCGCTCAGCAATCTCTTGCTATATACTGTTGGTCACAGGACAACATTGCAGGATGTACTGGAAAAGAAAGAAACATACCGTAGCATTAGACTTGAAGTCCTCCCATACTTAGTGAGGAGCCAGTTGGTAAGCTCGTGCTTAATGCATAATGGTTTTCCTAAGCACTGTTTTCTTCTGAGACTCCTAGGCACTGTTTAACTTTTCCAAAATTTGTATAGAGGTCAGCTCCATCAGGGGGTGAAGGAACAATAGTTGATGAAACTGGGGATGTTGTAATTCCGCCCAACAGTAATTTACAGTGCTTGTCACAACATCGTGCAATTGCACCATCTGCTTTCAAGCAAGATTTACTATCAAGTTCAGGTGGGGGAACACATAGGTGCTGTGTCTATATTGCTAGTAAAAACAAGTACTGTCACCGTTTGAACTCCATTCAGGCATACTGTGATATTAACCGAGATGTAAGGATCTAACACAACTATCCAATTCGTTTTTTATTGTTTTAGTGTTTGTTGTTGCTTGAAAGTTATGCTAATTACAATATCACAGGTTATAGGCGAAGCTAGTCACCTGTCTGGTTATTCCTTCTCTTCACATAATAACATCATCCACCCATCGTGTGTGCTTGGATCGAAGACTACAGTGAGTTTAATTTCATACTTATTCATTATGAAGATCTATGGCTGGTTGCCTGCAAATAATGTAAATGAACGAATGCTAAAAATGCAATATTGAACGCAAGTATTGATGTCTTACATATGAGAAAATTAGGATGAGTTAGATCAAAGATAGTTTTGTATATTGATCAATGATCAATCTGAAGGCTCAAATAAGTGGTGTGTGGTATGAATCTTATGACAGCAGTCAAATTTAAGCCTTGCCATTTTACCTCAATTGTTTATATGTAACACATAAGAACCGAGGAAACAATAGTTCATGACAATATGCCACATTATCCTGTAACATTCCAGCAAAAATTGTTATTGTGTGATTTTGGTTTGTGTTCTTATATGCATATACTCCTTCCGTCCCATAATAGATGTTATGAAACAGGGTGAGTATAATTTACTCATATATTGATTGTAATAACATCTTATATTATGGGACGGGGGGAGTATAATTTACCTGTCTTCTATATATACTCTCCTTACAAGACTGGATCCTTAGAATTATCTGTGGGTGTCGTATCTATTTCATAAATTCAAACTCCCCTGATTCCATATTTCTGGTGGATGATGTTTGACTGTGGCGTTGATGATTTTTTTAATACTGCATATATCATGAGTCTATGTTTTGTGAAATTTTGATGGTAGATTAGTTGCAACCAGTGCACATTCTAATCCCCCTCCCTCTTCTATTTTGGCTTATGGTTTATTAGGTCGGACCACAATGCATGCTTGCTGAGGGTTCACAGTTAGGTGACAAATGTAGTGTCAAGCGATCTGTGATAGGCCGTCATTGTCGAATCGGTTCGAATGTGAAGGTAAGAAAGCAATATTTTATTTTTCCATTCTGGTTGCTTGTAATTTTTTAACTGGAATGATGCTTGTGTACCTTAATAGCATGGTACGAGGTTCTGGTTGCTGGTACTGTAATTGTGTAAATGTGAAGGTCGTGTGTTACCTTGTTTGACTATAATGTTGTTAAAATTTGACTGGAGATGGAACACCATTATTTAGTCAGTTTTACAGTTAAGTTAGTTAGAATTGTCAAATCGAATGTACTAGGCCCAATGTGTGACAATATATGTAATAAAGTACTCCCTCCGTCCCAAAATAAGTGACTTCGTTTTGTCTAGATTCGCATGCACCTGGACGCGTTTTAGTGTGTAGATACATTCAAATTTAGACAAATCGAAGTCACTTACTTTAGGATGGAGGGAGTACAATTTAAACCAGAGCCTGTTTAGCCTTGATCCTTCGCTGAATTAGCGCCTGCCGTGCAGAGGAACAAGTACTTCATCCATAATTTTGTTGAGTTTCATTCTGTTCTTGTTGAGTTCTTACTGTATGGTTTGTGGGATTTATTTCATAATAAGTTCTTCCTTGGATCTTGCTAAGATCTGGTTGGTCGTATCTAGTTTATTGCTGGCACCTTGTCATGTTGCCCTTACTGCATCCTGCTGATACATCATTGGGAAGTTAGCATTCAACCTAGCCAAATCCTGCAAGCTGCCACCTTTCTGTACCATGGTTACATTATTGCAAACCTTTTTAGTTTTTACTTTGGCATCCCTTCTTGCAAAGCTAGCATGCCATTGTACCGCAAACTATATCAAGTGAGCAGTTCTTTATGAAACTATTTATTTCCGTCTGTTGTCACAGATTGTCAACTCTGTTGTCATGAACCATGTGGTTATTGAAGATGGCTGTCACATCCAAGGTTCTGTTGTATGTAATAATGTGCAACTTCAAGAGCGTGCTGTTTTGAAAGATTGCCAGGTATGTGTTTTCCTCTGACAAATTTGTATTCTATAGTAAATTGAAACTTAATGAAGAAGAGCCTCAGTTGTGTTGAATGATATCATACCAACTAATGCTGTTAGTCGTTGTAACGAAATAAAAATGAATTGAATTTAAATTTAACCGTTGGAACAGTAAGTTCAGTTTGAAGTGATATATTGTATGATGCTGTACTGGTGAAATAATTTCAGGTTGGAGCTGGTTATACTGTGACCGCTGGTAGTGATCACAAAGCAGAATCCCTAGCAAGAAAGTAGAGCACGTTCTGATAGTTTTGCGGCGAACTTTGAGACATGTTGTGTGCATATCAGATGCACCCCTATGAGTAAAGAAGGGGGATACAGATGTCTGAATTTTTTGTGATATGATAGCACAATTTTGATTCCGGTGTAGCATTCTGAAATTTTTCGGTGCACTGAATTTGAACTGCAGTTAGTTCGATTTGGTGATGTGTCTTGTGCTTTATGGTGGTTCTCCAAAATGTCAGAACGTTGTCTGATCAAACTATCCTCAGAGTATCAAGGCATTTGTTAAAACAATGCTTTGACAAATAATTACTGGTAATGTGGTTTGTGATAAAAAATCACAATCATTAGTAAGTGCTTTTGAACAACGAATGTAATGATACACTCCACAAAGGACATTTTAAGGGTGGGTGTCAACATCTTGTCTTAACAATCAAAATGTGCCTTATGATCACATCTTCATGAGAATTTAACATGTTAATGGGCGTGTCAACATCTTGACTTAACTAGTATCAAAATGTGCAAGTTATATCATCACATCTTCATGAGAATTTATGGTAAGGAACCACTTTCGCATTAGGTTGTGACAAGACCCAAAGCTTTCCTTTGATGTCAAAACTAATGACGAGACCCAAAGCATTAAGTTGTGACAAGAGACCCAAAGCTTTCCTTTGATGTTAAAACTAATGGCTCATATCATTTTTTATTGAGCTGAAAACTGTAAGCATTAGGTTGTGACAAAACCCAAAGCTCTTGTGCTTAGGACAGGGCATAGCCCAAAGAGAATTACAAAGCGCCTAGCCAAGCTATAAGGAGAGATTTCAGATCATCCTTCATTCTATTTAAGAAAGAAGGAAGAACGACCAAGCTCTAACAGTGGGTGTAGTATTATCAAAGATAAGAGCATTCCTTGCTTCCATATATTCCAGGATGCCATGGCAAAAACTTCGAACAAGAACAACTTTCTGAAGTTGGATCGAGCAACGACTATCTACTGAGGGAGCTCCAGATTGTCTTCAAAAGTGATATTTATGGATTGCCAGCATTGTCTACCAGAAGAGACGGTCTCTGGTTTCAAGTAGACCACTCTTGCAGATGCTACATAGGCCATTATCATCGAGTGAAAAGTTTTTTCTTAGAAGCATGTCCTTCGTGTTTAGGCGATCATTAGCAAGGAGCCAACTCTGATTCCTGCCGCCATGCCAGGTGATACGTTGGAAACGTATCTATAATTTTTTATGCTCCATGCTTGAAAGTATCTACTTTTCTTTGTCTACACTTTGAGGTGCTTTTTACATGTTTTTTGGTACTAACCTACTAACAAGTTGCAACAATATCAGATGCCTATTTTCTGCTGTTTTTGGTTTTAGAAAAGTTAGTAAAAAAATATTCTCGGAATTGGATGGGACAAACGTCAAAGTCAATTACTTTCCGTGGGGAACAAGAAGTCCAGAGGGGAGCCGGAGAGGCCGGCCAGGGTGGCCAGACCCACCCTAGGCGCGGGTGGGCCCTGGCCCGCGTCTAGGCAGGGTGTAGCCCCCCTGGGCGCCCCCTGCCCTGCCTCTTCACCTATAAGAAGCCCCCGATGCAGAAACCCTCGGCACCCGATCAAAACTCCACGAAACCGTCTGTAGCCGCCGCCACCATTGTCCTTAGATCGGGGGGGGGGGGGATCTAAATTTCTTCCTGGCACCCTGCCGGAGGGGAGATCATCCCGGAGGCCTTCTTCTCCGGTATGATGCGTGAGTAGTTCCACCTTGGACTACGAGTCCATGTAGTAGCTAGATGGTTGCTCCTCTTTGTGATTTCATGTATAGACCTTGTGAGCTCCGTTCATGATCAAGATCTAATCTATTTGTAATCATGCATATTGTGTTTGTGGGGATCCGATGGATATTGAGATTACTGTATCATATTGATTAATGGTTTTGTCTATTTGATTCTATCATGTCTGTGTTGTTTGTGATCTTGCATGCTCTCCGTTGTTAGTAGCTATCTTGGCCAAGTAGTTGCTAGTGACTCCAAGAGGGGGTATTTATGCTCGATAGTGGGTTCATGCCTCTAGTTTTCAAGGGAAGTGGCAAAAATCTCTTCGGTTGTAGACGTGCTGTTGCCACTTGGGAGAAAACAACGGTCTCTTGTTCATGGAACAAGTGGATTGTTTACCTTACAAACTTTGCTTAAAGCAGTTGTCTGTTGCTTGCAACTTAATACTAGAGGGGGTTCAGATGATAACCTGAAGGTGGACTTCTAGTCATAGATGCAGTTGGATGGCGGTCTATGTATCTTATTGTATTGCCCAATCGAATCTCATAGGATCTTTTTGTCTAGTATTGCATTGTTATGCCTTACTCAGTTCCTGTCAATTGCCCTGCTGTAATTTGTTTACCCTTCATGCCATGTTTTTTATCTAAGTAGAGCACCTCTAGTGAACTATGGACCCCGGTCCAATCTTTACCATTGATACATCTTCCACTGTTACTGTTTACTTGCTGCAAACTACCATTACCTTCCACACCGTACGATTAATCCTTTGTTACAGCAACCGGTGATAGTGACAACTCACTGTTAGTTGGGGTAAAGTCTTGAGTTTGTGTTGTGCAGGTTTCCACGTTGCTTGCAACACCTGTGTGGCGTTTCCTTCCTCCTACTGGTTCGATAACCTCGATTTCTTACCGAGGGAAGACTTGCTGCTGTGTTGCTTCACACCTTGCTCTTGGGCTTCCCAACAGGCTCCACATCAACTGAGCCATCATGGTTCCCGCGAACTTAGCAGGCCTCAATCTCAGAAACCTAGTGAGCATGTCAAATGTAGGTGGGTTGTTCTTTTTGTTGTTGTTGTTGTTGTTGTTGTTGTTGTTGTTGTTGTTGTTGTTGTTGTTGTTGTTGTTGTTGTTGTTGTTGTTGTTGTTGTTGTTGTTGTTGTTGTTGTTGTTGTTGTTGTTGTTGTTGTTGTTGTTGCTGTTGTTGTTGCTGTTGTTGTTGCTGTTATTCGCTTGTTGTTGCTTTGTTGTTGTTCTTTGTTGTTATTCTTCTTCTTTGTTGGTCTTTGTTGTTGTTCTTCTTCTTCGCCGTCTTCTTCTTCTTCTTGTTATTATTGTTGTTGTTGTTGTTGTTGTTGTTGTTGTTGTTGTTGTTGTTGTTGTTGTTGTTGTTGTTGTTGTTGTTGTTGTTGTTGTTGGTCTTTGTTGTTGGTCTTTGTTGTTGTTGGTCTTTTTGTTGTTGTTGGTCTTTGTTATTCTTTGTTGTCTTTGGTCTTTGTTGGTCTTATTATTGGTGCTATTAGTCTTTGTCACGTCATTTATCGTTGTTGTTGTTGTTGTTGTTGTTGTTGTTGTTGTTGTTGTTGTTGTTTATTTGTTGTTGTTGTTGTTGTTGTTGTTGTTGTTGTTGTTGTTGTTGTTGTTGTTGTTGTTGTTGTTGTTATTTGTTGTTGTTGTTGTTGTTGTTATTTGTTGTTGTTGTTGTTGTTGTTGTTGTTGTTGTTGTTTATTTGTTGTTGTTGTTGTTGTTGTTGTTGTTGTTGTTGTTTCTTGCTATTCTTTATTCTTGTCGTCATCATTTATTACTCAGTCAAGTCAGAGATCATATAACATGTGGTTGTACATGTAAGTTACTAATCAAGACCGCCTATTATCTCTTTGAATCCTGGGTGGCAATCCCCACCAAAATCCACACTCGATGACCCAATCAATGTCAATCCACCCAGGTGATTCATTGATTAAGTGGTTTACTCTTCAGCAAAACATAATCCTTCTCATACACATATGTATCATGAAAACCACCCACGCAACTAATAGCATGGCTAAGCATCTACAATACGATGGCTATCAAGGAATCAACTGGGGTCTATGACAATTCTATTGGGTACTCACACCATAGCATAACATATATAATATAGAACATTTCCTTCAATGCAAGCTACTGAAAACTAAATGCATAATAAAACAATAGGAGATTCATGATAGTGACACTTGCCTCAGTTGTAGTAATCGTTCACACAGTCATCGCAATCACAAATATCGCACTCCGGGAAATCTATCACGCAAAACAATAATTGCAATAGATCATACAATAGAGCAACACAACGAAACAGTATGCATGCATTTTAGAAAAGATAAACAAGTTCAAAAGCATTTCATAAACATTTTCCATTAAACAAATAGGATTTTAATAGGCATTAATGAATTCTGAATACTTTCAGTACATAATTGTTTCATATAATTTTGTAAACCATTCTACTGGATAGGTAATGTTCATAGCTTTCATTTGCCACTGGTTTCACCTTAAACATATTTATAGAATAAAAGTTATAGCCAAAATACTAAATTAATGGATTTAATTGTAGCTAATTAATTTGTACTATAGAAAAATCAACTAATGCTACGGTAACGTAGATTACAATTTTCTAAATCCATAGACACCAAATTTGCCAATTTTGGAGTTGTGGATATTTTCCTATGAATTATTTAACATATAATAGATTTAAATATTCCAGAAAATATGCATTGGTCAAAGTACGAATTTTATTGTATGATAATATTCTACACATTATTCTGAATCCAAGGATATACCATTTGTATTTTTCTGAGCTATATTCCATTTTATATGAATTTTACAAGTTAGCAATATTTTCTAACTATTTAAAAACTATTTTCAATATCAGCAGAAAACTGTGCCACACGGCGCACTGCCATTGGCTATGGCTGCCTGCGCGTTGACTAAGCGCGCTGACGCGGCAAGGTCATGGCGATGTGTCCACGGCCACATGTCTGCTCACCAGTTGACGATACCCCTTCGTGGGTCGTTCTAATCCAGACCGTCGGTGCAACATCTGACGGCCGAGGATGCGTTCGTACTGAAGCTCACCGTGGGCGGCGGTGTACGGTGGCGTTCGTGCAGGTGTCGAGCTTGGAGGCGCTCCAGTGGTCGTATGAGGCGTTGAGTATGTCCACGGGGAGCGGATGAGGACGACCAGCTCCCAGGTACTCTCAGCGCGGCGGTTTGCTTCCCCTGGAGATGGAGGCGTGCGGCTGGAGGTGACGGGATCAGTGGAGCTCCGGCGATGACGCGTGCATGCTGCCGTGCACCTGCGAGAGAGGAAGGAGGGTGAGGCGACATGGGCGACCAAGGGAAAGAGAACATGAAAGGAAGGGGAGGCGCGGGTGGCTCGACATCTAGGGTTCGAGCTTGCAGTGGCGGCAGACCGCGGCGAGATCGGCGGGCTCACTATTTGGCGGCTAGGGTTTCTAAGAGAGCCAAACATCAGAACGAGGTGAACGAGGGGGGGGGGGGTTATAGGGATTTTTCGTGCGCGGGGGTGAGCGGAATCGACGAGGAAACAAGAGATTTTCCCGGATTTCATTCGGTTGGAGGAACTCGTGTTCGCCCCTGCTTCTCGACGAGGGCAAGGTGATGACAAGTGGGGTCCAGCGGCGGTGGCTGTCGCGAGGCTGACAAGCGGGCCCGTGGTTGGGAGAGAAAAAAACGGCAAGGGAAAGGGGGGTACGGGCTGCTGCTGCGGTTAGCTGGGCCTCAAATGGGCTGCGCGGCTGCTGCTGGCTTGCTACGGCACTATACGCGCGGGCGACGCATAGGAGAGCTGGCCGGTGAAGGAAACATGCCCTAGAGGCAATCATAGAGATGATTATATTCATATGTATTCATGAGTTATTGTAATGTTCCTTGAATATCCATATCAGGCAACTTGTATTAATTGGCAATTATGTGAATTGTTTGTGAAACTCTTTACTTGTATGGTTATTTAATAGTTGTCCCTAGTCGGAGTTCATGTGAGGACACACGTGAATATTAGACTAGCACATCGATTGGTTGATGACTATGTTTCGCAAGTCATAGACATGGAGATGTCAAACCAATATTGTGGAAACATGTTATGAACATGGGGTTGGACTGACCCAACATGAGACTGGCAATTAGACTTGCAGCTCTCTCTACACATCGTGTACGTTTTGTCCTTAGACCTAAGATTGTCGCATGTACTTGAGATGTGGATCGACCTACTTTGGGGCTATCAGACGCTACTCCGTAACTGGGTAGTTATAAAGGTAGCTTTCGGGTTTGTCCTGAAACATGCTGCAAGGCATGGTCAATCAAGATGGAATTTGCCCCTCTCTACTTGAGAGAGATATCTCTGGGCCCCTCGAGTGATAGGATCCAGAAATTCATGGCCGTGCTACATAAGGTTAAGAGTTAACCTAGTAAAGGGATTCCCAGTTACGGTATCGAGAAAGAGAGGTCAGCTTGGAGCTAGACCAAATATCGTGAGGCAAAGGGAAATACATGTACTAAATCTTGTGATGGTTCGTCCGATATGATCTTTGTATGCGTTTAGGAGTTGGCACGTCTTGCTAGAGTCCACTACCAACTATTGGCAGAATAAGTGTATTCGTGTCATGTCTATACATATATGAACCTATAGGGTCACACACTTAAGGGGCTGGAAGCCTAATGAGGATTGGATCCGAAGTAGACCGGGCTTAGGCTACTAATGGGCTGCTAATGTAGAAGCCCACTAGGGATGCCTATATAAGAGAGGGTGGGGCGAGCTGACCAGGATTAGACCATTCCACCCAGCCGCCACACCCCACGCCTATGTTGCACGCGTGGACCTAGCAGTCCGGCGTCTGACGCTTCCACCCCGCACGTGTGGATACCTCAGAGGTGCTGCATCTGTGGCACTTGGACGAGCCGCGCAAGGGGAGCTTATCATGGGACGAGGGCAAGGAGGAGACGTGGAACGTCTACACTGCCTCGACGCGCTTCATCAATTCCGCAACTGCACGTCTAGTGGTAATCCCGTGATCTATGACAACAGTAATCCTGGTTTACGCGGTAGATTTTTTTTGATTCGCGCTAGTGTAGCCTATCCGTATCCCTTCAGTGGTATCAGAGCTGATGCTGTTTAGTTATAGGTTCGGGATGTTTGCATATGGTGATATGCATATTGATATGAATGATGTGATCATTTATATGGCGGTGGTTCAGGATTGATCTATGATCTTGCTTTTCGTGACCATGATTCTGAGGTTGTTGAATGACTTACCCCTACCTGTCGGTTTTCGCCATCAGGGTAGACAGTTACACACAAATCCTGTTGAAACACGCGAAGATCAATATGATTGATCGAATTGAAACCTAGATCTAAAATCGATGTACCGTGATCAAAGGAGTTTGATTGAATCAGGACAGGAGTCGGTTTATGGTAAATTTGATTTGCCGATCAAAATCCTTAAAGAAAATTGTGAAGATTCGATCTCTCATTTTCACGGTTTTTCGGACGCCCGGAGATACCGCGAGGGGCGCTGCCCCTTCGAACCCCGCAGGGGGAGACCCCCTAGACCCCCCTTAATCATAGCCCCTTTTGTATCTCGTTAAGTGTAACATCCCTAAAATCATGTTTTCAAAGATTTCATATCATGCATGCATGCATATCATTTAGGGGTCAAATTCAAACTCATTTTGAAAGAAACAGAACCTAAGAGCTATGATTTTATGTGATCAAACATTAGTCAAATGCTACTCTCCAATGGGAGATTATTTGTTTCAAAACCAACCTTGTTGCTCTCAGATTGTTTTGATTGATTTCTAGTGCTTAAACCAAAATTTACAAAACAAATTTGGATTTAAAACCATATTCAAAACTTGTTCAAATCAAGTGCTATGTCACTGTTTATTTTTGTTTGATCAAAAGGACCAAGCTAATATAGAGAGACCACATGATTTTATGCCCAGAAACATGAGTGTTACACTCTGCAAAAATCCAGAAAAAGATTTAATTCAAATGGCTTTGAAATCATTTGAAAATGTTTCCTGGAAATTCAAATAGAAAAAGAAAAGGAATAAAGAAATAAGAAAAGGTCGGCGCCACTAATCTAGCCCAACAGCGAAACCAGCCCACTAAGCCCACCCGGGGTTTTCCCCTCTCTCACGCGCACCCACTCGACCCCGCGCTCACTGACCAGTGGCCCCATCGCCACGTCGTCATCGTCTTCCCAGAAACAGCGCGATGAACACGCCGCCGCCCGTTTCTCCCCAGCCTCTGCCACAATTTTAAATCTCTTAATTGATGATGAATGCGTGCGTGATTCTCTCCCCTGCTCCAGCTATAAGACCCCCTCCCCTCGCTGCTCATTTCCCCTCACTCATCATAGACACCACGCCACCAGGCTGCCCGTAATCGCGCCCACACCGCCGCAGCACCGACGACCTCCGGCGACCAATTCCGGTGAGCATCGTCCACCCCTTTGTCTCTGCTTCATGCGAGCATGTTCTACATGTCCTTGCGCATCTTCTCATGCCTTCCTTTTCCTCTGTATCGTCCTAGAACGTCGTCACCGTCCACCACTGGAAGCAACCGAAGCTCTGCGCAACTCCGGCAATCCCTCCTGGTAGTTTCCGACCACCCCTTCTCTCCTTTTTGATACTCACATGTTCGCCAGGTTCGTGCGCATCTAACAGCACCGCTGGTTTGTCTTATCTCGCTCTAGAACCTCGCCTCCGACGACGCCAAGGCTTTCCCGACGTCTGCCTCTACTCCGACGAGGAATCCTCACCGTGTCCGCGCGCCCCTTGACAAGCCACTGCCACGTTGAGCTTCAGCACACCTCCGCGAGTCTGGTAAGCCTCTCCGACGACCCCAAACCCCTCTGTAGCCACCGCGCCGCCGTAGGAGCTCACCGTCGCCGCGCGCTGCCAGACTTTGGTAGGTTGATCGGGCACCGTTGGATCTGGATCTAACGCATAGGATAGACCACTTAACGAAGGGGTAAGAAGAGATCTGAGCCGCGCGTTTTAGTTAGATCTAACGGCTCGGAAGCGCGATCCAGCGCGAAGCGGTATCAGCCAGTTAGAAAGCGCCGTGTGGCATGTTCTCTGTTTTAAATTTCTGAATTAGATCTATTAGATGTTTGAATTTGTTTAATTCATAACTTTTGAATGCCACGTCCAAATTTGACAAATTTTATATCAATGGAATCAGGAGAGAAAATCCTTTCCATCTATGCTATGTGTTTAATGTTTTGCCTATGTTAAAATGGTTGTTTTTACAGAAACATGTGTAGGCCTATTTTGTGTATAATCATTATTTGGAAAATGTTTTAATACTCAAATAAAGTTTATTTAGCTTGTTTTGTACTTGTTTATGATTCAGTACCATGCACTTGTCTTGTTTGGTGTAGGAAATCATCACATGGCATTATGCATTGCATCCATATATTTTTGCTTGTATTTATTTTGTATGTGATTTTGGTGCTATTATTTTATGTGTAGATTTTGGTGCAAATAGTGATTGTGATTGTGAGGATTGTAGCTACTCTCCAAACTACCAAGGCAAGTGGTGCTTCATGATTTTATTCCTATGTTTTCAACTATGCATTAGAAATATTTTGCTAGTCTTGCATGGTTATTTTTGATCTATGTGCTATGCTTGGGAAATCCTAGTAGTTGTGGAATTGCTAGAAATATTTCTAAGTCTTATCAATTCCATGCTTAGACTAGCTAGTAGCAACCAAGGGTGGTTATATAATCATGCTATGAATAAATATTTCTAAGTCTTTGGACTATGTTTTTGCTTAATAAAACAACTAAGTGAATGAAACACCTGGGTGGAATGGAAGGAATGGGTTATGTTGAGTGGTTACACAAGGCCCATTTCTACTGTCTACCTTGTGTATCTCACTTGTGGAAAGCCACCCAGGAACAAAGGGATTTGAGAGGCCAAATGTTAAGAAGCTTCTAGTGCAGCCACTTGGCAATATGGGCTCTGCCTGGATCACATAGGTTGCAATAACTTAGCCATTTGGACAGTTAGTGGTAGTGGGATGATAGGATGGAATGCGTCCATTTGGTCTAAGGGAAGGCTTCTGAAAGGTCCTGTCTTGGTGAAAATCAAGTCTTGTGGGGAAAGTGCACAACCTCTGCAGATGGAAGAATCTAAGTACTTAGCCATGTCCCTGGTATTGGACAACTTGAGCATCAAGACATGGAAGCTATCAAGAATGTCCTCATCCCAATTTCTAAGTAAAAACTTGTGGTTGAACAAGGGTGAAGGACCCCAATGTCTATTGGTGGTTCCGTGGGAAAGATTTTGACAAAGAAAAACTTAGTGTTTTCAACTAATAGGAAAAACCTATTTTGAGCAAAGCAAGCCTAAGATACACTTAGCCAAAATGCTTATAGTATTTAGTCCACCAATATTCTACTAAGGTATCACTTGCCAATACTATTCCAATGTATTGACCCACTGTGGTTGTAACTTGTGATGTTGCAGGATATTCTGATGATGATTAGGAGTCATGAGTCTACACTCAACATGCTTGCATGTGGCACATGAAGATGAAGACTTATTTATCTTATTATAAATTTGAACTCTTGTATTAGGCCTGTGGCCATGGAGTTTGTAAAAGACTATGTTTGTCTCTGGAATGACTTGTAATAATGACCTTTGTTTCTGTGTACTTCATCTTAAACTCTGGATGCTAGCATTGATCCAGGGACTAGCATTGCAATCACAGGGATCCTTTCCTTTACAAAGGAGGGATCTTACAGATGGTATCAGAGCATTGTGTTGCCTGTAGGATTATGACCCTAGGATTGGAAACCACTAATGGAAAAAATTTCAACAACTTCCACACTTGTCTTTTCTTCTCGTAAACTTTTCTAATCTTCTTTCTCATCTCTATTTGTAGATGAACTCCATCAACGAAGCCGTGAAGAAGGGACCACTCATGACTATGACTTTGGAATATGAGACAGAGTTCCCCAAGGCTCTCAAGGACCTCATGGTTGCCATGGGAATACATGGTGCAGCTGTGTACAAAGGTTTTCCTATGATGGATGAAGGAGTTGAGTACTGGTGGGTGCAACTTCACTTGTATAAAAACAAGGAAGACAACCACACGGACTCAGGATTCTGCATGGTCACCAATTCAGTGATGCACACTACATTCTTTGATTCAGCAAGGGATGCATCTTGGAAGGCCATCAAAGAACTTGGTGATAGAATCAAGTGCAGAATGCTTAACACCCAGAATGATCTTAGGGAAGAAAAGAAGCATACCCAAGAGTTAGAGGCTACCAACCAAAGTTTAAGGAAGGACATCATAGACTTAGAAATGGGAGTCATGTGATCTAGATAAACATATTGCCTCTAGGGATGCCTTGTTAGCCAACTTGGCAAGTGAGATGGGATTGTAACATACTTCGTTAGTTGGACCACCACACCTATCATTTTATTTCCCAAATGTGGTTTAAAATAAGTTGAACCTTGGTTGTTTGTAATGAATCCATGTATGCCATGACTGGTGTGTTTTGATTTCCAAAGTTATGCATGTGATGCCTTGTCTTGTGATTTGTCTTAAATTGTAATGATTCTAACTTTTTCTATCTTATTAAATAGATGCCTAATGTTACTATCAGCACGGCTGTAGAGTTCAAGGGAACTCGTTTTGGCCCTCGTATTATTGAGCTCACTAGTCTGCTCAATCTCCCTCTTCCTACTATCATGATGCTTCCCCTCACCAAGTTTGAGAGGAAAGACCTTTGGGGCTTCAAGGTCAATCAGCCAGGACGCCAGACTAAGCCAGCCACGGAGGCCATCATCTTCAAGCTCATGCATGATGATAAGGAGAGAGGCCTAGAGGTAGTCATGCAGGATTTGATTGGACGTTTACTAGGGAGACACTCTCGAGAGGTGAGAGGTACTCACTTCCACACCTTTGGTAGACGTGATTATGATGGTGAGGCCATTGACTTTGAGGATACTTTGAGAGAGACGGCAGAGCCGATTCGCCTATACCTCCAGGACTTAGAGGTTCTTCTTAGGCACATAGACACTGATAGGACCAACGTCATGCTTAGCAATGAAGAACTCCAGGTGCAGCTTCGTGAGAAGGACAAGCTCTTCGCGGAGCAAGATGAGATAGTCAAGGAGATGGAGGCTAAGTTTGAGAGTTAGGATAGAAAGTTCAAGAGTCAAGAGAAGCGAGTCCAAGATAGGAACAAGAGGATTCGAGACATGACTACAGAACTAGAGGCCAAGGACTTCGAGCTCGAGCATTAGCAGACTGTGATTGAGAGGCTTCGTTCATAGAAGAGGGCTCTCAAAGCCAAAGTAGAGACCTTGACCACCAATGTCGAGGAATACAAGACCGCTATGGAGAATGCAGGTCTTACATTTGTTGATGAGGAGGTTGATGCCGAGGATTAGTGATGACTACTCATTTACCTTTATTTATCGTGTCTTTGATTATTGAGTCGCAATGACCATCCAACATGTGGATGGCTTGCTATTGGTGTGTTTACTTTTCAGAACTAGTTGTCTATGTTGTTGAACTTTTATTATTATGATGCATGTTTGGTGATTGTTTATGTGATGTATTGATGTTAGCATCTATGGGTATCTCATTCTTACCTCTATTGAACAACCACAGATGCCACCCCGACGTGCCAATCCCAACCCCAACAACAACAACATCACTCCTGAGATGCAGCAAATGATGACAGCTCAGACTCAGCTGATGCAAATGATGACTACGTTCATCCAGAATCAGAACAACAACAAGAACAACAACAATAACAACAACAACAACAATCAGAACAACCCACCGGGTTTTGACATGCTTACCAGGTTCTTGAGACTCAGGCCAGCAAAGTTCTCAGGAACTACTGATCCTATGGTGGCCAATGATTGGCTACGCTCTGTGAACAAGGACTTAGTAACTGTTGGATGTACTGATGAAGAGAAAGTCAGATTTGTAGCTCACTTGTTGGAAGGACCAGCAGCCACTTGGTGGGATAACTTCCAGATCACCACTCCCATTGAGGATGTGACATGGGCTATCTTTGAAGATGGTTTCCGTACTTCTCACATCTCATCCGGAGTGATGAGTTTGAAGAAGAAAGAGTTTCATAACTTGAAGCAGCGCCACCGCAGCGTGGCTGAATATATTGAGGAGTTCAAAAATCTGGCGCGATATGCACCGGATGAAGTTGATACTGATGCTAAGAGGAAAGAAAAGTTCCTTGAAGGGTTGAATGATGAATTGAACCTGCAGTTAGCTGTGGCCTATGTTCCCACATATCAGTCTCTTTGTGACAAGGCTGCTATTTTGGAGAGCAAGATGAAACAAGTTGAAAGCAGGAAGAGAAAGCACTCTGACAAGCACAGCTCGGGATCGTCTCACAAGCGTTCCCATTATGATGACAGTGGGAGTTCTGGATCCCACAAGCATGGGAAGTTCAACAAGCACCACAACCACAACCGTTATCATGACAACAAGCACCACCGTAGTCATGACAACGATAAGTACAAGAATAACAAAGGTGGATATAAGATCCACCCCAGTGGAAGTGGAAGTGGCAGTGGAAGCCAGCCTGTCAAGAAGGATCTTAGTCAGGTTGAATGTTTCAAGTGCAAGAAGATGGGGCATTATGCAAATGAATGCCCAGAAAATAAAGTTGAAGGACCCAACAAGCCCAACCCTTTTCAAAAGGGACAAGTGAACCACATCAATGTGGAAGAAATCTATGAGGAACCTGATGCTGTTGCTAGTAAGTTCAAACTCAATTCGGTTCCAGCATTTGTTCTCTTTGATACTGGTGCATCTCATTCATTCATATCAAGAGCATTTGTTGAAAGAAATGAACTATCAGTAGAAACTATTGGGTGTCCTATAAAAGTAAGTTCTCCTGGCGGAGAAATGATAGTGAATTCAGGATATCATGATCTAGTCATAGAGTTTGGCAAGTATAAGTTTCCCGTTAACCTGATAATCCTAAACTCCCAAGGATTGGATGTTATTTTGGGAATGGACTAGATGAATAAGCACAAGGGAGTGATAGATTGTGCCAATCATACTGTCTCACTCACAACTCTAGAAAATAAGAGGATCAGATTCAAGACCAACTTTGAGGCAAAAAGGAGTAAGCTAAATTCTCTTAAGGGGGTTAGCATAGACAATGTGCCCATTGTGAGTGAATATCCAGATGTGTTTCCGGAAGAATTGTCGAGAATGCCACCAGATAGAGATGTAGAGTTTCTTATTGACTTGCTACCAGGATCTGGACCAATAGCAAAAAGACCGTACAAGATGTCAGTCGATGAGTTGAAAGAACTCAAGAAGCAACTTGGGGAACAGTTGCAGAAATGATTTATTCAACCAAGTTCTTCATCTTGGTGAGCACCAATTTTGTTTGTGGAAAAGAAAGATAGAAGTCAAAGGTTATACATAGATTACCGTTCACTCAATGAGGTGACTATCAAGAACAAATACCCTTTGCCTAGAATCAATGACTTGTTTGATCAGTTGGAAGGAGCTTGTGTGTTCTCAAAGATTGATCTCCGGTCAGGTTATTTCCAGCTCAAGATAAGGGAACAAGACATACCTAAGACAGCCTTCACCACAAGGTATGGATTGTATGAGTATACCATGATGCCATTTGGTTTGACCAATGCACCAGCATACTTCATGAATATGATGAACAAGGTATTCATGGAATTCCTTGAAAAGTTTGTTGTCGTATTCATCGATGACATTCTAATCTACTCCAAGAGCAAGGAAGAGCATGAAGGACATTTATGTTTGATACTTGAGAAGCTTAGAGAGCATAAGCTGTATGCCAAGTTCAGCAAGTGTGAATTTTGGTTAAATGAAGTTGGATTTCTTGGACACGTTGTGTCAGGAGATGGTGTAGCAGTTGATCCTGGCAAAGTTTCAGCTATAACTGAATGGGAATCTCCTAAGTCAGTAAAAGAGGTTCGTAGTTTCTTGGGCTTGGCAGTATACTACCGAAGGTTCATTGAGAATTTATCCAAGGTAGCTAAGCCTATGACAGAATTGCTAAAGAAAGACAAGAAATTTTCTTGGTCTGAAGGTTGTGAACTCAGCTTTCAAGAATTGAAGAAGAGGCTAGTGACAGCACCAGTCTTATGTTTGCCAGATTTGGAGAAAGATTTCCAAGTGTATTTTAATCATCTCATCATGGATTAGGTGCCGTACTTATGCAAGAAGGGAAAGTTGTGGCATATGCCTCGAGACAACTCAAAACTCATGAAGTAAACTACCCTACTCATGATTTAGAGTTAGCCTCTGTTGTCCATGCACTCAAAACATGGAGATATTATCTTTTGGGAAAGCGATGTGAAGTGTTCACAGATCACAAGAGTTTGAAGTATATATTCACCCAAAAAGAAATTAACATGAGACAAAGAAGATGGCTAGAACTCATCAAAGACTATGACTTGAATTTGCAATACCACCCCGGTAAAGCAAATGTTGTAGCGGATGCTCTAAGCCGTAAGGTTTTTGTGAATGGCCTTACTAAGGGAGAATTGCCAGATGATCTGTGTACCCAATTCAGAAATCTTAGATTGGAGATTGTGCCTGAAGGACATCTCATGTCATTGGAGGTTCAACCCACTTTGTTGGACAGAATCAAGGAATCCCAAATGACAGATAAGGAAATTGAAGAGATTAAGGAGAAGACTGGCAAGGGAAAATCCAAAGGATTCCATGAAGAAGAACATGGTACTTTATGGCATGGAAAACGTATCTGTGTTCCATAGGATCCGGAACTTCGGAAACTGATATTACAAGAAGCACATAACTCACTATATTCTATTCATCCGGGTAACACCAAAATGTACATGGATATGAAGGAAAGATTTTGGTGGAATAATCTCAAGAAGGACATCGCCGAACATATTGCTTTGCGTGATGTATGTAGTAGAGTGAAAGAGGAACATCAGAAACCAGCAGGATTGTTACAACCACTACCTATTCCTGATTGGAAATGGGACAAGATTGGTATGGATTTCATCACCGGATTGCCAAGGACCCGGTCAGGATATGATTCTATTTGGGTAGTAGTGGATCGCCTAACTAAAGTGGCTCATTTCATACCCGTGAAGACAACTTACACAAGTGCTAAGTTAGCCAAGATCTATATGAGTAGAATTGTATGTCTACATGGAGTACCCAAAAGTATTGTGTCCGATAGGGGAACTCAATTCACTTCCCATTTTTGGAGGAAATTACATGAGTCATTGGGAACGAGGTTGGAGTTCAGCAATGCTTTTCATCCTCAGACTGATGGACAGACAGAAAGGACTAATCAGATTCTTGAAGATATGTTGAGAGCATGTGCTCTAGACTATGGAGCCAGTTGGGATGAAAGTCTGCCTTACGCAGAATTCTCTTAGAATAACAGCTATCAGGCCAGTATCGAGATGGCACCATTTGAGTTTCTCTATGGGAGAAAGTGTACCACCCCATTGCTATGGAATGGTGTGGGAGAAAGAAGTCTATTTGGACCAGAACTAATCAAAGAGGCTAAAGAGAAAGTCAAGCTAGTTAAGGACAGATTGAAGATAGCACAGTACCGACAAAAGAGCTACGCAGATCCCAAGCGTAGAGAAGTCACCTATGAAGTAGGTGATATAGCTTATCTTAGAGTGTCACCACTTCGTGGAGTGAAGAGGTTTGGTGTCAAGGGTAAATTGGCCCCAAGATATGTTGGACCATTCAAGATTCTGAGTCGTAAGGGAGAAGTAGCTTATGGGATTGAATTGCCAGAGTCTTTGTCAGTTGTTCATAATGTGTTCCATGTGAGTCAGCTTAAGAAATGCCATCCAAAGATGGAAGAGACTTATTTGAAGGATACTATACCTTTGGAAGAGGTCCAATTTGAGAGTGATCTCACTTATGAGGCAAAACCTATCAAGATTCTTGAGACTGCAGAAAGAGTTACTCGAACTAAGACTATCAAATTATGCAAGGTTCAGTGGAACCATCATTCCGAAGAAGAAGCAACATGGGAAAGAGAAGATGATATTCGGAAAGACCACCCTCACCTATTTGCTAGCCAACCCGAATCTCGAGGGCGAGATTCACCTTAAGGGGGTTAGATTTGTAACATCCCTAAAATCATGTTTTTAAAGATTTCATATCATGCATGCATGCATATCATTTAGGGGTCAAATTCAAACTCATTTTGAAAGAAACAGAACCTGAGAGCTATGATTTTATGTGATCAAACATTAGTCAAATGCTACTCTCCAATGGGAGATTATTTGTTTCAAAACCAAACCTTGTTGCTCTCAGATTGTTTTGCTTGATTGCTAGTGCTTAAACCAAAATTTACAAAACAAATTTGGATTTAAAACCATATTCAAAACTTGTTCAAATCAAGTGCTATGTCACTGTTTATTTTTGTTTGATCAAAAGGACCAAGCTAATACAGAGAGACCACATGATTTTATGCCCAGAAACATGAGTGTTACACTCTGCAAAAATCCAGAAAAAGTTTGAATTCAAATGGCTTTGAAATCATTTGAAAATGTTTCCTAGAAATTCAAATAGAAAAAGAAAAGGAATAAAGAAATAAGAAAAGGCCGGCGCCACTAATCTAGCCCAACAGCGAAACCATCCCACTAAGCCCACCCGGGGTTTTCCCCTCTCTCTCTCACGCGCACCCACTCGACCCCGTGCTCACTGACCAGTGGCCCCATCGCCACGTCGTCATCGTCTTCCCAGAAACTGCACGATGGACACGTCGCCGCCCGTTTCTTCCCCCGCCTCTGCCGCGATTTTAAATCTCTTAATTGACGATGGATGCGTGCGTGATTCTCGCCCCTTCTCCGGCTATAAGACCCCCTTCCCTCGCTGCTCATTTCCCCTCACTCAGCACAGACACCACGCCACCAGGCTGCCGTGTCAGCGCCCACCGCGCCGCAAGCGACCTCCGGCGACCAATTCCGGTGAGCATCGTCCACCCCTTTGTCTCTGCTTCATGCGAGCATGTTCTACATGTCCTTGCGCATCTTCTCATGCCTTCCTTTTCCTCTGTACCGTCCTAGAACGTCGTCACCGTCCACCACTGGAAGCAACCGAAGCTCGGCGCAACTCCGGCAATCCCTCCTGGTAGTTTCCGACCACCCCTTCTCTCCTTTTCGATACTCACATGTTCGCCAGGTTCGTGCGCATCTAACAACACCGCCGGTTTGTCTTAGCTCGCTCCAGAACCTCGCCTCCGACAACCCCAAGGCTTGCCCGACGTCTGCCTCTACACCGACGAGGAATCCTCACCGTGTCCGCGCGCCCCTTGACAAGCCACTGCCACGTTGAGTTTCAGCACACCTCCGCGAGTCTGGTAAGCCTCTCTGACGACCCCAAACCCCTCTGTAGCCACCGCGCTGCCCTAGACAGCCTTGCCGCTCGCGCCATGGCGCCTCAGACTTTGGTAGGTTGATCGGGCACCGTTGGATCTGGATCTAACGCATATGATAGATCACTTAATGAAGGGGTAAGAAGAGATCTGAGCCGCGTGTTTTAGTTAGATCTAACGGCTCGGAAGCGCGATCCAGCGCGAAGCGGTATCAGCTAGTTAGAAAGCGCCGTGTGGCATGTCCTCTATTTTAAATTTCTGAATTAGATCTATTAGATGTTTGAATTTGTTTAATTCATAACTTTTGAATGCCACGTCCAAATTTGAAAAATTTTATATCAATGGAATCAGGAGAGAAAATCCTTTCCATATATGCAATGTGTTTAATGTTTTGCCTCTGTTAAAATGGTTGTTTTTACAGAAACATGTGTAGGCCTATTTTGTGTATAATAATTATTTGGAAAATGTTTTAATACTCAAATAAAGTTTATTTAGCTTGTTTTGTACTTGTTTATGATTCAGTACCATGCACTTGTCTTGTTTGGTGTAGGAAATCATCACATGGCATTATGAATTGCATCCATATATTTTTGCTTGTATTTATTTTGTATGTGATTTTGGTGCTATTATTTTATGTGTAGATTTTGGTGCAAATAGTGATTGTGATTGTGAGGATTGTAGCTACTCTCCAAACTACCAAGGCAAGTGGTGCTTCATGATTTTATTCCTATGTTTTCAACTATGCATTAGAAATATTTTGCTAGTCTTGCATGGTTATTTTTGATCTATGTGCTATGCTTGGGAAATCCTAGTAGTTTTGGAATTGCTAGAAATATTTCTAAGTCTTATCAATGCCATGCTTAGCCTAGCTAGTAGCAACCAAGGGTGGTTATATAATCATGCTATGAATAAATATTGCTAAGTCTTTGGACTATGTTTTTGCTTAATAAAACAACTAAGTGAATGAAACACCTGGGTGGATTGGAAAGAATGGGTTATGTTGAGTGGTTACAAAAGGCCCATTTATATGGTCTACCTTGTGTATCTCACTTGTGGAAAGCCACCCAGGAACAAAGGGATTTGAGAGGCCAAATGTTAAGAAGCTTCTAGTGCAGCCACTTGGCAATATGGGCTCTGCCTGGATCACATATGTTGCAATAACTTAGCCATTTGGACAGTTGGTGGTAGTGGGATGATAGGTTGGAACGCGTCCATTTGTTCTAAGGGAAGGCTTCTGAAAGGTCCTGTCTTGGTGAAAATCAAGTCTTGTGGGGAAAGTGCACAACCTCTGCAGATGGAAGAATCTAAGTACTTAGCCATGTCCCTGGTATTGGACAACTTGAGCATCAAGACATGGAAGCTATCAAGAATCTCCTTATTCCAATTTCTAAGTAAAAACTTGTGGTTGAACAAGGGTGAAGGACCCCAATGTCTATTGGTGGTTCTGTGGGAAAGATTTTGACAAAGAAAAACTTAGTGTTTTCAACTAATAGGAAAAACCTATTTTGAGCAAAGCAAGCCTAAGCTACACTTATACAAAATGCATATAGTATTTAGTCCACTAATATTCTACTAAGGTATCACTTGCCAATACTATTCCAATGTATTGACCCACTGTGGCTGTAACTTGTGATGTTGCAGGATATTCTGATGATGATTAGGAGTCATGAGTCTACACTCAACATGCTTGCCTGTGGCACATGAAGATGAAGACTTATTTATCTTATTATAAATTTGAACTCTTGTATTAGTCCTGTGAACTCCAAAAGAAGTTTGAGGATCAGGAAGCGTACGATATGATCGTCGCGCTTAAGGACATGTTCCAAGATCAGGAAAGGAATGAGAGGAACAATGTTGCCAAGTCCTTTGTCGAATGCAAGCTGGCAGAGGGAGAAGATGTAGGCCCCCATGTGATCAAAATGGTTGGTTACAGTCAGACTTTGGAAAAGCTTGGTTTTCCACTAGGCCAAGTTGTATCGACTTCATTTTGGCCTCTCTTCCATCCAGCTATGGGCAGTTCATTTCGAACTACCATATGCATGGGATGGAGAAGGGCCTTAATGAATTATGTGGGATGCTTAAAATAACAGAAAGTGACATGAAGAAGTGTGCATGGCATAGCCATGTGATGTCTGTGTAGAACAAGCCTAGGTTCAATAAAAAGGGTACTTCTTGGAAGAAGAAGGGCAAGGCTAAGGATACGATTCCTAAGTCTGCACCCAAGCAAAAGGCTGGACCTGCAGATGACACTGAGTGCTTCTTTTGTCATGAACATGTCCACTGGAAGAGAAACTGCAGCAAGTACCAGACTTCTTTGAAGAAGAGTGGAAGTAAGAGTACTTCCCACTCAGGTATGCTTGTTGTAAATGTTGTGGACATTCTTCTCGCTGATTCCTATGTTAACTCTTGGGTATTTGATACTGGATCGGTTGCTCATATTTGCAATTCGATGCAGGGGATAATAAGGACTAGAGAAGTGCACAAAGGCGAAGTGGAAGCGTCAGAAATAAAGCAAGGGTTGCTGCATTGTTTGTCGGTGTCATGCAACTTCACCTTCCGTCAGGATTTATTATGGAGTTGAATAATTGTTATTACATTCCTAGTATGGGTCGAAACATTTTATCACCTTCATGTTTGATGAGGGATGGTTATACATTCGCGAGTGCAAACAATGGTTGTGTAATCTCTAAGAATGCTATGTTTATGGCTGATGCTCCCATTGTGAATGGGTTATTTATTTTAAATCTTGATGATGCATCTGTTTACACTGTTAGTGCTAAAAGGCTTCGACCTAATGATTTGAGTCCTACCTATTTATGGCATTGTCGTTTGGGGCATATAAGGAAAAGCGCATGAAGAAGCTCCATGGTGATGGTCTTCTAACTTCGTTTGATTTTGAATCATACGAGACATGTCAAGCTTGTTTACTTGGAAAGATGACCAAGTCGCCTTTTTCAGGTTTACCCGAGAGAGCGACAGACTTGTTGGAACTCATACATACTGATGTATGTGGACCAATGAGCACGACAGCCAGAGAAGGATATCACTACTTCATTACTTTTACTGATGATTTCAGTAGATATGGTTATGTCTACTTGATGAGGCATAAGTCTGAAACTTTTGAAAAGTTCAAGGAGTTTCAGAGTGAAGTAGAGAATCAATGTGACAAGAAAATAAAGGCCTTGCGATCTGATCGTGGTGGTGAATATTTGAGTCACGATTTTAGCGATCATCTTAAGAGTTGCGGAATTGTTCCACAACTTACACCGCCCGGAACGCCTCAAAGGAACGGGGTCTCCGAACGGCATAATCGAACTTTGTTGGACATGGTTCGATCGATGATGAGCCGGTCGGATTTGCCATTGTCATTTTGGGGTTACGCTCTAGAAAAGATAGCTTTCACACTTAATAGGGTACCATCTAAATCCGTAGTTAAGACACCATATGAGATGTGGACTGGAAAGAATCCCAGTTTGTGTTTTCTAAAGATTTGGGGTTGTGATGCATTTGTCAAGCGACTTCAGTAAGACAAGTTAACACCCAAATCGGATAAGTGCATTTTTGTGGGATATCCGAGGGAAACCTTAGGGTATTACTTCTACAACTGAGAAGAGGGCAAAGTGTTTGTCGCTCGTAGCGGTGTTTTCCTAGAGAAAGAGTTTCTCACAAAGGGAACACATGGAAGGTCGGTGCGACTTGAAGAAGTTCAAGATGAGCCAGTTGGGGATGCTTCTACGAGTGATGCTATTGTAGCAGAACAAGTTGAGGAACCCATGGCAACAGAAGCACCACAACCACGAAGGTCGGCGAGGCTCATGACGAATTATTATTGTTAGACAATGATGTGCCTGCGACCTATGCAGAAGCGATGGTGGACCCAGACTCTGAGAAATGGCTGATCGCCATGAGATCCAAGATAGAGTCCATGGGTGACAACCAAGTTTGGAACTTGGTTGACCCGCCTAATGGTTTTAAAGCCATCAAGTGCAAATGGATCTATAAGAAGAAGATTGATATGGATGGAAATGTTCACATCCATAAAGCTCGACTTGTTGCAAAAGGTTTTCGACAAGTTCAAGGAGTTGACTATGATGAGACTTTCTCGCCCGTAGCGATGCTTAAATCTATACGGATAATTCTAGCCATTGCTGCACATTTCGACTATGAAATATGGCAGATGGATGTCAAGACGGCTTTCCTAAATGAAATCCTAATTGAGGACGTGTATATGATGCAGCCCGAAGTTTTTGTCGATCCAAACAATGCTGGAAAGGTATGCAAACTTCTGAAGTCCATTTATGGGCTGAAGCAAGCATCTCGGAGTTGGAACATTCAATTTGATGAAGTTGTAAAGGAGTTTGGCTTCATCAAAAACGAACAAGAACCTTGTGTTTACAAGAAGGAAAGTGGGAGAGCGCTGGTATTTCTAATCTTATATGTAGATGACATATTGCTGATTGGAAATGACATTCCTATGCTCGAGTCTGTTAAGACCTCATTGAAAAATAGTTTTTCGATGAAGGACTTGGGAGAAGCAACATATATTGTGGGCATTAAGATCTATAGAGATGGATCAAGGAGGCTAATTGGATTAAGCCAGAGTACACACATTGACAAAGTGTTGAAACGGTTCAGCATGGAAGAGGCTAAGAAGGGGTTCTTGCCCATGTCTCACGGCATAAAACTCAGCAAGATTCAGTGTCCTTCGACTACTGATGAGCGTGAGTGCATGAGTAGGGTTCCATATGCTTCGGCTATTGTATCCATCATGTATGCAATGATATGTACTCGCCCAGATGTTTCCTATGCTCTAAGTGTTACGAGCAGATACCAGGCTGATCCAGGTGAAAGTCACTGGACAGCGGTAAATAACATCCTTAAGTACTTGGAAAGGACTAAGGATGTGTTCCTAGTTTATGGAGGTGAGGATGAACTCAGTGTAAAGGGTTACACAGATGCGAGTTACCTTAACGACTCAGATGATTCGAAATCGCAATCAGGTTATGTGTTTGTCTTGAATGGTGGTGCTGTGAGCTGGAAAAGTTCCAAGCAAGATACGGTGACCTCCTCTTCAACAGAAGATGAATATATTGCTGCCTCGAAGGCCGTAAAGGAAGCTGTTTGGATTAGGAATTTCCTGATCGCTCTCGGTGTGGTTCAGGGCGCGTCTAATCCCTTGGACGTTTATTGTGACAACAATGGTGCTATTGCACAAGCCAAGGAACCTAGACAACACCAGAAGAACAAACATATTCGCATGCGTTACCATCAGATTCGTGAGTTCGTTGAGGATGGTAGTGTCATGATATGCAAAATACATATGGACTCAAATGTTGCTGATCCCTTGACTAAGCCTCTCCTGCAGCCCGCGCATGAAGCGCACACAAGAGCAATTGGTATTAGATACATTTTAGATTGACTCTAGTGCAAGTGGGAGACTGAAGGAAATATGCCCTAGAGGAAATCATAGAGATGATTATATTTCATATGTATCCATGAGTTATTGTAATGTTCCTTGAATATCCATATTAGGCAACTTGTATTGATTGGAAATTATGTGAATTGTTTGTGAAACTCTTTACTTGTATGGTTATTTAATAGTTGTCCCTAGTCGAAGTTCATGTGAGGACATACATGAATATTAGACTAGCACATCGATTGGTTGATGACTATGTTTCGCAAGTCATAGACATGGAGATGTAAAACCAATGATGTGGACACATGTTATGAACATGGGGTTGGACTGACCCAACATGAGACTGGCAATGTCACATCCCAAGATTTTCCAAATCTTGTTATGTGAAAAATAATGAATAAAATAAAACTTTGTTGATTTTCAGAGTGAGAAGAAACTTTTTGATTCTAATTGGATACCTTCAAACCTATTTGATCAAACAAATCCTAAAGGGATTTGAAAAGATAAACAATTAATAAAGAAAATATTAAAATGTAAAATTACTTTTTTTGGATCTTATAATAAAAGATTTGGTTTCAAAAGAAAAAGGATAGAATTATAAATAAAGATTATTTTATAGAGCCAAATCAAATCTTGGCCAAGCTTTTGAAATAAAAATATTTTTATTTAATAAAAAGAGTAAAGGTTTATTTAAATAAAATAATGAGGATTTATGATTATCCAAATTTATTAAAGTAAAGGCTTTTCCCATTTTAATTAAACACTAAACTTGTTATATTATTTTAAAACAAGTTTTCCAAGTATTTTATATTTTCAAATAAAACCTACTGAAATGATTTTGGGTACTATTTTAGTTTTCAAATAGATTTTTAAATAAATCAAATCCTATTTGATTTAATAACTAAGGTCTATTTATTTAATTATTAAATAGATCCTAAAAGAATAAAAATATTATTTGGTTTTGGGACTTGGAATTGTGTTCTTAAACAGAACCAAAACTCAATGCAAAGTTTGGAGGAGTTTTGAATTGATTTTGTTATTTGAATGGTTTGATTGAATTTCAAAACAGAAATAAGAAATGGAAAAAGGAAAAAGTATCTGAACAAAAAAATATGAAACGGACTCGACCCATCTAAGCCTGGCCCAACTAAGCCCAGTTAGCCCACTCCCTCTCTCCCCGCAAGAAAACGGTTCGCACTCAGAAACTCACCCACTCAGCGACTGACCGGTGGACCCCCGTTCCCTCTCTTTCTCTCACGCTGCCAAGCGGACCCCACCTGCCTCGTCAGCGTCTTCAACCGCGGACCCGTTCCTTCCCCTCACCTCGCAGGCCGTTTCTGGCTATAATCGCTCGCGTAAATTCGCGTCAATGCCTCAGCAATTCAACCCCGTGACCACGCAGTGATAAACGCCAGCACCTCCTCTCTCTTTCCCCTCTCTCACCCGACCCTCTCTGCCCTCAGGCTGCCCTCATTGCTTGCAACAACCTCCCTGTCTACGACGAGATCGCAACCGAATTCCGGCAGCCCTGTGCCACTCCTTGCCTTCTCGAGCACACGGACATGACCTCCAGACCCTGGCGCATCTCCCTGTCTCCTCAGCTCAGTCGCGCGTGCCCCACATCGCCGGCAGCGACCACGACTGACTACGCCACAATCTGCCATTTCTCTGGCGACATTCCCAGGTAGAGTTCGACCGCGCCTTGCCCTCCTGTGGATGCACCCATTCTCGCTATTTCTGTGCGCAGCTAACACAATATTTTTCATGCCTTGGCATCGCCTGTACTCTCGCCAGCGAAGACGAACAGAGCGTGCCCGACGCCGAGCGAACTCCGGTGAGCAATCCAGGGCAACCACGAGCACCCCTCGACCCAAGAAGACTACGTTGAGCATCAGCACGAACCAGCGAACCCGGTGAGCTTATTCCCCATCCACCTTGCTTCCTGTATCGCCGGCAACCTCGCCGCCAGAGCGTCGCCGCCGCACAGCCGCCGCCAGCGCCGCTCATTCTAGGTCAAGCTCGCAGCAGCCGTTAGATTTAGATCGCGTGGATATGATAGAAACTTAAACGAAGGGGTATGAGTGACCCTGTGCCGCTCAATCCATTTTAATCCAACGCCTCACATCGCTTGATCCGCACGAACCAGTATCGCCCAGTAGAATCACGCCACGTGGCCCAGCCTTTGATTTAAAACAGAATTTGAAATCATATTGTTATACAAACTTGAAAAATCCATAACTTTAAATCTACACGTTCAATTTTTGCAAACTTTATATCAATGGTTTCAGAAAAGCAAGCCCTAGCCAACCATGCCTTTTGTTTAGCAAAAAGTTTCTGTTAAAATGTTTGTTTTTGCAGAAACTTATGTATGCTTGTTTAGGTTATAAAAATTGTTATAAAATGTTTTTGGGGATAAAATCTTTGGAAAATTGTGTGTTTTTAAACTACTGACTCTAGGAATCACCTTGTGGTTTCAAAATTGTATTTGGTGAAGGAAAAGAATGAACCTTGGATTTAAACCAAATCTAGTCAAATAAAACTATGGATTATTTATTAAAAATGGTTTTGAAGGAAAACCTTTGGAAAATGTTTTTTTTTAAACTCTCTGACCCTAAACACAAAGTTTTATGGTTTGAAAACATATTTTTTGAATCCTATAGATTAATGCCTTATTAAAAACATTTCTACACCACATAAAATGATACCTTGTTTTGAAAATGGTTTATGAAGTGAAATCTTTTGCAAATGACTTTGCCACTTTATAAAATGACCATTAGGTGTTTTCAAATGTTTATGACCCATTAGAAACCACTTTTACAAACAAAACAACCCTTTTGCATGCTTGCATGTATTGTTTTGTTTATTATTTTATGTGATGAAATGCTTGAATGGTAGATTGAAATATTGTGTGCTTGATTGAATTGTAGTGACTTGAAGTGTGTGAACATTGCAAAGATCAAGGAGTGAACTTATACCCTCTACCAAAAAGGCAAGTGATGCTTCATACTTTTGTCCCATTATTTTCACTATGCATTAGTGATATTTCTAAGTATAGGACTTGCATGTAATTTTGCTAAGTATAAACCATGCTATGGAAATCCTAGTATATGAAACCTTAGTAGAAATTTCCTAAGTTAAGATCCCTACTATTATCATGCTTAGCTTAGCTAATAGAAAACAAGGGTGGAATATATACATTCATACTATGGAAAAATTTCTAAGTCTGAGGACTTGAGTTTTTGTTTAATAAAAAAACTAAGATAATGAATCACCTGGGTGGAAAGGGACTTGCTTGGTGGTTTTTGGTTGAGTGGTTACACAAGGCCCATGTCTATGGTTTACCTTGTGTATCACACTTGTGGATTGCCACCCAGGAACAAAGATATTTGAGATGTCAAATGTTGAGAAGCTTCAAGTGCAGCCACTTGGCATTATGGGCTCTGCCTGGATCATATAGGTTGCTAGAACTTAGCCATTTGTACAGTTGGTGGTAGTGGGATGATAGGTTGGAACGCGTCCAATTGGTATAAGGAAAGGCTTCTGAAAGATCTTGTCTTGGTGAAACCAAGTCTTGTGGGGAAAGTGCGCCACCTCTGCAGAGTGTAAAATCTAAGTACTTAGCCATGTCCCTGGTAAAGGACAATTTGAGCATCAAGACATGGAAGCTATCAAGAATCTCATCATCCAAATTTCTAAGTTAAAAACTTGTGGTTGAACAATGGTTAAAGGATCTTCAATCTTTGATTGGTAGATGCCTTGGGTGATTTTGCCAAACAAAAACTTAGTGTTTTCAAATGATAAGGAAAAATCAATTTTGAGCAATGCAAGCCTAAGCTCCACTTAGCCAGATGCATATAGATGATAGACTCCACTATACTACCATAGTATCACTTGCCAATACAATTCAAATGTATTGACCCTTGTGGCTGTAACTTGTTATGTTGCAGGTTTGATTGATTTAGTGAAGTGTGTTGATTAGGATTACAAAGTCTACAACCAACATGTCTGCCTGTGGCACTTTGAAGATGAAGGACCCCATGTTTATAGATATTCTGCTGCAATGTAATGTAATAGCCAAATGAGCTATGTAAGATGTAATAACTTATTTTATTCCTGGTTATAAAGTTGTATTATGGCCTTTGTTTCTTGATATTACATCTTAACTGTGGATGCTAGCTATTGATCCAGGGACTAGCATTGCAATCACAGGGATCCTTTTTCCTTTACAAAGGAGGGATCTTATAGATGGTATCAGAGCATTATGTTGCCTGTAGGATTTGTAACCCTAGGATTGGACAAAAAACCCTTAGAAAAATAAGAGTTGTATTTGTTCCAAACTTATTTACAAACAATCTTGTAAACTCTTTCCTCAGCCATTTTGATTTTGACTCTACATCTCTTCTATTTCAAACTTGATGGAAAAGCCTACCCCATGGCCAAAGACTGCACCATGTGCAAAGGACTTCTTCAACTCTAACGACTTCAACATCTTCAACTCTAAAGACTTCAACATCTTCAATTCTAATGACTTCAACATCTTCAACTCTAATGACTTCAACATTTTCACCAAGGACTTCAACCTTGGATATCACTAAGGACTACAAGTGAGACAAGAAATCTTGCTCAAGATTTGGAAACTAAGGAAACACAACTTAGAAGGAGCCATCAACACCTTTGAAGTTTTTGTGACGAAGAGTTTTCCCAAGGAAGCCATGATCTCATGCAAGAAGAATCAACCAAGAAAGATGGAAAGATCTCAAGTGAACCATATAGATGGACCACCATATTTAGTTAAGTCAAACACACCAACTTATGTGGTGTAACAAAAATATTTTGTTGCCTAAAAATGTGCTTGAACTTTGTTGTTTGAGTGAAATGTTTGGCTTGTGATTGCTTGCACATTGCTTGAGTGAATTGTGATGTGTGTGATTAGAATTATTTCCTTAGAAATATTTTTGCCTATTCTAATCCCAATCCAACCCACACAGATGACTACTCCAAGAGACTCCAACATCAAGGTTGATGACAACAACAACAACCAAGAGGACAACATGAGAGAACTCATAGCAACCCAAAACCAGTTGAGCCAAGAGACAACTCAGCTTTTAACCAACAACAATGGACTAGACCCAGCCATACAAAGGATTTTGAAACTTCAATCCCAATTGTTGCAAGGATTGGTTACTCAAATGATCAACATGGGAGAAAACTTTTCCCAAAGAGCTAAGGACAACAAGGATGACAAAGATGTTAATCTAGAAGGAACCAAAGCTTGCAATATTTGTGGAGATAAGGATCATACATCCAAGGAACATGAAGATCAATGCCCTAATTGTGAAGAAGAAGGTCATATCTCTAGTAACTGCCCCAAGAAGAGAGAAAGATTTCCCACCTTTGAGGTGAGATATGAAGAGCATGAACTAGAAGAACTCCTAGCTTTGGAGAGACCCAAAAAGAAGAAGAAGGACAAAAGCCAGTTGCAATGTTACAATTGCAAAGAGATGGGACACTATGCCAGTGAATGCCCAGAAAAGAAGAAGAGCCAAGAAGACAAACAAAAGCTAGTGAAACCCAAGGTGAGGAAGGATATTATCCAAGTGATGTGCAACCACTACAAATATCTAGGACATTATGCATCATATTGTCCAGAGAAGCCACCTCAAGACCTCAACCTTATCACATGTTTCAAATGCAAGGAGCTAGGCCATTATGCAAACCTCTGTCCAGGAAAGTTACATCAAGATCCCAAGCAAGCCAAGATGTAATCTAGTTGGAAAATTTTTAAGGGTGGTAGTACCCTAGTTGTTTTGAGCCAACTTGTAACCCCAAGCCTTCCCAAATCTCGGGACGAGATTTATTTTAAGGGTGGTAGCCTGTCACATCCCAAGATTTTCCAAATCTTGTTATGTGAAAAATAATGAATAAAATAAAACTTTGTTGATTTTCAGAGTGAGAAGAAACTTTTTGATTCTAATTGGAAACCTTCAAACCTATTTGATCAAACAAATCCTAAAGGGATTTGAAAAGATAAACAATTAATAAAGAAAATATTAATATGTAAAATTACTTTTTTTTGGATCTTATAATAAAAGATTTGGTTTCAAAAGAAAAAGGATAGAATTATAAATAAAGATTATTTTATAGAGCCAAATTAAATCTTGGCCAAGCTTTTGAAATAAAAATATTTTTATTTAATAAAAAGAGTAAAGGTTTATTTAAATAAAATAATGAGGATTTATGATTATCCAAATTTATTAAAGTAAAGGCTTTTCCCATTTTAATTAAACACTAAACTTGTTATATTATTTTAAAACAAGTTTTCCAAGTATTTTATATTTTCAAATAAAACCTACTGAAATGATTATGGGTACTATTTTAGTTTTCAAATAGATTTTTAAATAAATCAAATCCTATTTGATTTAATAACTAAGGTCTATTTATTTAATTATTAAATAGATCCTAAAAGAATAAAAATATTATTTGGTTTTGGGACTTGGAATTGTGTTGTTAAACAGAACCAAAAATCAATGCAAAGTTTGGAGGAGTTTTGAATTGATTTTGTTATTTGAATGGTTTGATTGAATTTCAAAACAGAAATAAGAAATGGAAAAAGGAAAAAGTATCTGAACAAAAAAATATGAAACGGACTCGACCCAACTAAGCCTGGCCCAACTAAGCCCAGTTAGCCCACTCCCTCTATCCCCGCAAGAAAACGGTTCGCACTCAGAAACTCACCCGCTCAGCGACTGTCCGATGGACCCCCATTCCCTCTCTTTCTCTCACGCTGCCAAGCGGACCCCACCTGCCTCGTCAGCGTCTTCAACCGCGGACCCGTTCCTTCCCCTCACCTCGCAGGCCGTTTCTGGCTATAATCGCTCGCATAAATTCGCGTCAATGCCTCAGCAATTCAAGCCCGTGACCACGCAGTGATAAACGCCAGCACCTCCTCTCTCTTTCCCCTCTCTCGCCCGACCCTCTCTGCCCTCAGGCTGCCCTCATTGCTTGCAACAACCTCCCTGTCTCCGACGAGCTCGCAACCGAATTCCGGCAGCCCCGCGCCACCCCTTGACGTCTCGAGCACACGGACGTGACCTCCAGACCCTGGCGCATC
This sequence comes from Avena longiglumis, assembly GCA_030063025.1. Lineage (NCBI taxonomy): Eukaryota > Viridiplantae > Streptophyta > Magnoliopsida > Poales > Poaceae > Avena > Avena longiglumis. The sequence continues at coordinate 477,569,409 of CP125977.1, forward strand.
TCCCTGCCTCCTCAGCTCAGTCGTGCGTGCCCCACATCGTCCGCAGCGGCCATGACTGACTACGCCACCTTCTGCCATTTCTCCGGCGACATTCCCAGGTAGAGTTCGACCGCGCCTTCCCCTCCTGTGGATGCACCCGTTCTTGATATTTCTGTGCGCAGCTAACACAATATTTTTCGTGCCTTGGCATCGCCTGTACTCTCGCCAGCGAAGACGAACAGAGCGTGCCCGACGCCAAGCGAACTCCGGTGAGCAATCCAGGGCAACCACGAGCGCCCCTCGACCCAAGAAGACTACGTTGAGCATCAGCACGAACTAGCGAACCCGGTGAGCTTATTCCCCATCCACCTTGCTTCCTGTATCGCCGGCAACCTCTCGCCGAGCGCCGCCATCACCGCCCGGTACCAGCTCATTCTAGGTCAAGCTCGCAGCAGCCGTTGGATTTAGATCGCGTGGATAGGATAGAAACTTAAACAAAGGGGTACGAGTGATCCTGTGCTGCTCGATCCATTTTAATCCAACGCCTCACATCGCTTGATCCGTGCAAACTGGTATCGCCCAGTAGAACCACGCCACGTGGCCCAGCCTTTGATTTAAAACAGAATTTGAAATCATATTGTTATACAAACTTGATAAATCCATAACTTTAAATCTACACGTCCAATTTTTGAAAACTTTATATCAATGGTTTCAGAAAAGCAAGCCCTAGACAACCATGCCTTTTGTTTAGCAAAAAGTTTCTGTTAAAATGTTTGTTTTTGCAGAAACTTATGTATGCTTGTTTAGGTTATAAAAATTGTTCTAAAATGTTTTTGGGGATAAAATCTTTGGCAAATGGTGTGTTTTGAACCTACTGACTTTAGGAATCACCTTGTGGTTTCAAAATTGTATTTGGTGAAGGAAAAGAATGAACCTTGGATTTAAACCAAATCTAGTCAAATAAAACTATGGATTATTTATTAAAAATGGTTTTGAAGGAAAACCTTTGGAAAATGTTTTGTTTTAAACTCCCTGACCCTAAACACAAAGTTTTATGGTTTGAAAACATATTTTGTGAATCCTATAGATTAATGCCTTATTAAAAACATTTCTACACCACATAAAATGATACCTTATTTTGAAAATGGTTTATGAAGTGAAATCTTTTGCAAATGACTTTGACACTTTATAAAATGACCATTAGGTGTTTTCAAATGTTTATGACCCATTAGAAACCACTTTTACAAACAAAACAACCCTTTTGCATGCTTGCATGTATTGTTTTGTTTATTATTTTATGTGATGAAATGCTTGAATGGTAGATTGAAATATTGTGTGCTTGATTGAATTGTAGTGACTTGAAGTGTGTGAACATTGCAAAGATCAAGGAGTGAACTTATACCCTCTACCAAAAAGGCAAGTGATGCTTCATACTTTTGTCCCATTATTTTCACTATGCATTAGTGATATTTCTAAGTATAGGACTTGCATGTAATTTTGCTAAGTATAAACCATGCTATGGAAATCCTAGTATATGAAACCTTAGTAGAAATTTCCTAAGTTAAGATCCCTACTATTATCATGCTTAGCTTAGCTAATAGAAAACAAGGGTGGAATATATACATTCATACTATGGAAAAATTTCTAAGTCTGAGGACTTGAGTTTTTGTTTAATAAAAAAACTAAGATAATGAATCACCTGGGTGGAAAGGGACTTGCTTGGTGGTTTTTGGTTGAGTGGTTACACAAGGCCCATGTCTATGGTTTACCTTGTGTATCACACTTGTGGATTGCCACCCAGGAACAAAGATATTTGAGATGTCAAATGTTGAGAAGCTTCAAGTGCAGCCACTTGGCATTATGGGCTCTGCCTGGATCATATAGGTTGCTAGAACTTAGCCATTTGTACAGTTGGTGGTAGTGGGATGATAGGTTGGAACGCGTCCAATTGGTATAAGGAAAGGCTTCTGAAAGATCTTGTCTTGGTGAAACCAAGTCTTGTGGGGAAAGTGCGCCACCTCTGCAGTGTAAAATCTAAGTACTTAGCCATGTCCCTGGTAAAGGACAATTTGAGCATCAAGACATGGAAGCTATCAAGAATCTCATCATCCAAATTTCTAAGTTAAAAACTTGTGGTTGAACAATGGTTAAAGGATCTTCAATCTTTGATTGGTAGATGCCTTGGGTGATTTTGCCAAACAAAAACTTAGTGTTTTCAAATGATAAGGAAAAATCAATTTTGAGCAATGCAAGCCTAAGCTCCACTTAGCCAGATGCATATAGATGATAGACTCCACTATACTACCATAGTATCACTTGCCAATACAATTCAAATGTATTGACCCTTGTGGTTGTAACTTGTTATGTTGCAGGTTTGATTGATTTAGTGAAGTGTGTTGATTAGGATTACAAAGTCTACAACCAACATGTCTGCCTGTGGCACTTTGAAGATGAAGGACCCCATGTTTATAGATATTCTGCTGCAATGTAATGTAATAGCCAAATGAGCTATGTAAGATGTAATAACTTATTTTATTCCTGGTTATGAAGTTGTATTATGACCTTTGTTTCTTGATATTACATCTTAACTGTGGATGCTAGCTATTGATCCAGGGACTAGCATTGCAATCACAGGGATCCTTTTTTCCTTTACAAAGGAGGGATCTTACAGGCAATTAGACTTGCAGCTCTCTCTACACATCGTGTACGTTTTGTCCTTAGACCTGAGATTGTCGCATGTACTTGAGATGTGGATCGACCTACTTTGGGGCTATCAGACGCTACTTCGTAACTGGGTAGTTATAAAGGTAGCTTTCGGGTTTGTCCTGAAACATGCTGCAAGGCATGGTCAATTAAGATGGGATTTGCCCCTCTCTACTTGAGAGAGATATCTCTGGGCCCCTCGAGTGATCGGATCCAGAAATGCATGGCCGTGCTACATAAGGTTAAGAGTTAACCTCGTAAAGGGATTCCAAGTTACGGTATCGAGAAAGAGAGGTCAGCTTGGAGCTAGACCAAATATCGTGAGGCAAAGGGAAAGACATGTACTAAACCTTGGGATGGTTCGTCCGATATGATCTTTGTATGCGTTTAGGAGTTGACACGTCTTGCTAGAGGCCACTACCAACTATTGGCAGAATAAGTGTATTCGTGTCATGTCTATACGTATATGAACCTATAGGGTCACACACTTAAGGGGCTGGAAGCCTAATGAGGATTGGATCCGAAGTAGACCAGGCTTAGGCTACTAATGGGCTGCTAATGTAGAAGCCCACTAGGGACGCCTATATAAGAGAGGGTGGGGCGAGCTGACCAGGATTAGACCATTCCACCCAGCCGCCACACCTCACACCTATGTTGCACGCGCAATCCTAGCAGTCCGGCTTCTGACGATTCCACCCCGCACGTGTGGATACCTCTGAGGTCCTGCATCTGTGGCACTTGGACGAGCCGCGCAAGGGGAGATTCTCGTGGGACGAGGGCAAGGAGGAGACGTGGAACGTCTGCACTGCCTCGACGCGCTTCATCAATTCCGCAACTGCGCGTCTAGTGGTAATCCCGTGATCTATGACAACAGTAATCCTGGTTTACGCAGTAGAATTTTTTTGATTTGCGCTAGTGTAGCCTACCCGCATCCCTTCAGCCGGTTGGGCTGGGCTGGCTCAGCCGGCTGGGCAGAGTAGGTTTAGTTTTGTTTTTTATTAATCTTTTTCATTTCCTTGTTTATTTAATATCTTTTGCATCAAAGCTCCAAATGAGCTCAAACCAATTTGTATTTTTTTCTAAAATTCAACACATCATTTTAGGACTACTAGGGAATATATTCCTGCTCATTCAAAAAATTCAAACAATAGGTTTTATTTAGAAACCCTAATAGATGCATAGAGGATTTTCAAATAGAGTTTTTCACAAATGGTTTTAATTTTGGAATTTTTTGCGATGCCATGATGCAATGCACATGATACCTATGAACCATCTAAAATCTGGGATGTTACAACTCATAACCCTAGTCTCCATCAGAGTAACCTGCAACATTATAAGTTACAACCATAGAGGGTCAATACATTTGGAATTGTATTGGCAAGTGATACCATAGTAGAATAGTAGTATCTAACATCTATATGAATTTGGATAAGTGTAGCTCAGGCTTGCTTTGATCAAAATAGGTTTTTATTATCAGTTGAAAACTCTAAGTTTTTGTTTGTCAAAAACTCCCAAGGAACCACCAATAGACATTGGTGAACCTTTACCCTTGTTCAACCACAAGTTTTAACTTAGAAATTGGGATGAGGAGATCCTTGATTGCTTGAATGTATTTGATGCTCAAATTGTCCGTTGCCCGGGACACGGCTAAGTACTTAGGTTTTACCCTCTCGAGAGGTGGTGCAATTTCCCCACAAGACTCGGCATGCACCGAGACGAGACTTTTCAGAAGCATTCCCTTAGACCACCATGGACGCATTCCATCCTATCAACCCTAGCACCAGCTGTCCATCTGGCTAAGTTCTTGCAACCTATTTGGTCAAGGCAGAGCCCATGTGCCATGTGGTTGCACTAGAAGCTTCTCAACACCAAATATCTCAAATCCCTTTGTTCCTGGGTGGCAATCCACAAGTGTGATACACAAGGTAAACCATAGACATGGGCCTTGTGTAACCACTCAACATAAACCAACCATACCATTCCACCCAGGTGATTCATTCACATAGTTTTTTTATTAATAAAAAATACAAGTCATAGACTTAGCAATAATTCGTAGCATGAATAATCCACCCTTGTATTCTACCAGCTAGGCTAAGCATACTAGTAGCAAGAATCTTAACTTAGGGAGAATTCTACTAAGACAACAACTACTAGGATTTCCCAAGGCATAACATAGCATAGATACTTAGAAAAACTCAATGTAAGTCCTACTCAAAATATCACTAGTGCATAGTCAAAATAATTGGACAAAAAGTATGAAGCATCACTTGCCTTGGTAGTTAGGAGAGTAGAAACAGTCCTCACAACCACAATCACCACTATCACCAAAATCTACACATAAAATCATAACACCACATTCACATTCAAATATTCAAACAAAAATATATATGAATGCATGCAAATGCCATGGAATGATTTTTATACAATACACAAGTCAAACCAAACAGTACTGAACACAAAGTAAACTTACTAAGGTTCAAATAAAACAAGATAAAAGCCAAAGTCAATATTTTACCATGGGAGACACGAATCCAGAAGACGAGACGGAGAAACGCCATAGGGTGGCCACACCCCCTCCCCCAGGCGCGGCCAAGCCTAGCCCACGCCTGGGTAGGGTGTGCCCCCCGGGCACCTCCTGCCTTGCCTCTTCGCCTATAAGAAGCCCCTGATGCAGAAACCCTAGGCACCCGATCAAAACTCCACGAAACTGTCTCTATCCGCCGCCACCATCGTCCATAGATCGGGGGGATATGAAGTTCTTCCCGGCACCCTGCCAGAGGGGAGATCATCCCGGAGGACTTCTCTCCGGTATGATGCGTGAGTAGTTCCACCTTGGACTATGGGTCCATGTAGTAGCTAGATGGTTGTATCTCCTCCTTTGTGCTTTCATGTATAGATCTTGTGAGCTCCGTTCATGATCAAGATCTAATCTATTTGTAATCATGCATGTTGTGTTTATGGGGATCCGATGGATATTGAGATTATTATGTTGGTTTGATTAATGGTTTTGTATTTATGATTCTATCATGTCTGTGTTGTTTGTGATCTTGCATGCTCTCCATTGTTAGTATCTATCTTGGACAAGTAGTTGCTAGTGACTCCAAGAGGGGGTATTTATGCTCGATAGTGGGTTCATGCCTCTAGTTTCCAAGGGAATTGACAGAAATCTCTTCGGTTGTAGATGTGTTGTTGCCACTAGGGAGAAAACAACGGTCTCTTGTTCATGGAACATGTGGACTGTTTACCTTACACACTTTGCTTAAAGAAGTTGTCTGTTGCTTGCAACTTAATACTGGAGGGGGTTTAGATGATAACGTGAAGGTGGACTGCTAGTCATAGATGTTGTTGGATGGCGGTCTATGTATCTTGTTGTATTGCCCAATCAAATCTCATAGGATCTTTCTGACTAGTAATTGCATTGTTATGCCTTGCTCAGTTCCTGTCAATTGCCCTGCTGTAATTTGTTTACCCTTCATTCCATGTTGTTTATCTAAGGAGAGCATCTATAGTGAACTATGGACCCCGATACAATCTTTACCATTGATACATCTTCCACTGTTACTTGTTTACTAGCTACAAACCATTACCTTCCACACCATACGTTTAATCCTTTGTTACAGAAAACCGGTGAGCTTGACAACCTCACTGATTCGTTGGGGCAAAGTCTTGAGTTTGTGTTGTGCAGGTCTCTGCGTTGCTTGCAACACCCGTGTGACGTTTCCTTCCTCCTTCGGGTTCGATAACCTCGGTATCTACTGAGGGAAGACTTGCTTCTTGCTGCTTCACACCTTGCTCTTGGGGTTTCCAACGAAGTGCTCACGTCAACACCATCACTTACTAGTAATCTTAGTAGTGCCTGGGTATTTGCTACTGTATCGGTTGCTCATATTTGTAACTCGAAACAGGTGCTGCAGAATAAACGGAGACTAGCGAAAGACAAGGTGATGATGAGCATTGGAAATTTTCGTGGTATTGCAAGACATATGCTAATAGGGGTAGCTTACGTAGAGGGAGCAAGGCGACGTAGGAGAATCCGAGAGCGAGATTGACACGCGATGTACCCAGGTTCACGTCCCCTCGGTGGAGGATCGCTACGTCCTGCTATCAATCCAGTATATGAGTATAGATTGGTTTACATGGGAGCCACCGTAGGCGGGGGGAGAGACTAGATCTAATCTAATGTGGGAGAGCATTCCCCGTGGGGTGCCCCTAGTGGCTTTATATATGCAGCCAGTTAGGATTTACAAGTATTTGGTGGGCTTTGTATACGAGTCGCCATCTTGGTCCTCCAGTCGGCGCCATTCGCCTGGGTCTAGTATGCGCCAGTCGCCGTATTCGGCGAGTCGACCCGCTCTGGGATTGGCGATCCAGCTGGCGATTCCTCTTCATGGGTATACCCCGATTGGTATTCCCCCATCATTAGTCCCCGAGCGCGTTGTCGATTCGACGCGGGCTTAAGGCAGGGCACGGAGAGTCTTGACGATGGGTCGTGGTGAATTGGCGACGAGCTCCTGAACAAAGAAAAGAACCGTGAAGCGGTCGGCGGTCGACGTGAGCCAGTCGGTGATGGCCAGTTAGCGACAGATGCAGGGTGTCGATGAAGCCGCCAGTTGTGGCGAGTCCCCGAACATGGAGCGCGTCGAGTCCCCGAGCGCGTCGAGTGGCGAGGTCAGGCGACCGGCGAGTTGCGTTGCCTGTAGCGCGCCAAGTCCCCGAGTGCGGCGAGCGGCGAATGGCGCTGTCTGTAGCGCGCCAAGTCCCCGAGTGCGGGGAGTCCGCGGTGGCGAGTTCCCGAGCGTGTTGAGTACACGAGGGCGAGTCCGTGGTGGCGAGTCCACGGTGGCGAGTCCCCGAGCGTGAGTACGCGAGGGCGAGTCCACGGCGGTGAGTCCACGGTGGCGAGTCCCCGAGCGTGTTGAGTACGCAGGGGCGAGTCCGCGGTGGCGAGCCGACGAGGGCGAGCCGCGGTCGTGGAACCACGCGCACACGCAGCATGCCTAGGAGTAGTCCCCGAGGCTCGAGTTGGCTTGTAGAGGCGACTTGAGGCTCTTTAGAGATGCACATTCTAACAATAGTAGTGGTTGTTGCCGAACATGGCGAGTGGCGAGGTCGGGCGACTGGTGAGTGCCGCTGTCTGGAGCGCGCCGAGGGGCGAGGTCGAGCGACCAGCGAGCGCCGAGTCCCCGAGCGCGGCGAGCGCTGACCCCGAGCGACCGGCGAGCGCCGAGTCCCTGAGCGCGGCAAGCGGCGAGTTCGAGCGACCGGCACACACCGAGCCCTGAGCGCGGCGAGTGGCGAGGTTGAGCGACCGACGAGTGCCGAGTTCCCAAGCGCGGCAAGCGGCGAGTTCGAGCGACCGGCGAGCGCCGAGTCCCCGAGCACGGCGAGTGGCGATAAAGACACCGTTTTGCTGAGAAGGAGGAAAAAGTATGACTGCAATAAGGTGTATTTATGAAATATATTGAACATTTGTAAGATCGTGCAAATTGTAGATATTGAAGAAAATGCACTTTTGTTATATGGATCGATAGGCAGTATGTAAGGTTTATGCGTGTCTTTTCATGAGTAGGCAGACCTCCAGCATCAAACACTTGCCGGGTAACAGGGACGCGATGCCAGACTATTGAACCCGGAGACAAGGTCGGCCTTTTGGTACCCAGCCTCACTACTTCGACGGATGCGAATAAACAACAAACAAAACTGAAACCGATCCCAAGTATGATTTTGGTCCCTGAAAAGGGTCATATGCGACAGCATGGTCGGCTTTGAAGAATGAAAGAAGATGTATATATGCTTTGGACTCATAGCATGTACGAGTGTAAAGAAACTTAGCTGTTAACATGGAAATTCCGCGACGGCGAGTCTGCGAGTGTGGCGAGTCCGCGCTAGACGAGTTCGTGACCGTGGCGAGTTCACGAGTGAGGCGTCCATAGAAGGAGAGTCACTGACAAACCCACGACCGATTGGCATGGTGCTCGAATAATTTCACATTGCGACTTGGTTTTGCCCGTATTGCAGAGACAAAACAATTAGTAGACATGATAGAATATAAAAATTTAAATAAGCTTAAGAGGAGAGAGATTGTAGAGATCGAAATCCGATTTTCGGCGCTTGGGAGCTTTGCTCCAGCGCTGCGGACAGATCAAGACTCCCTTCTCCAATCTCATCAGCAGATTTAATAATCAAATAGAGAGATCATCATGATGGATAGAAAAAACCGATCAGTCAATGGACAAGGTCACATGGTCGCTTCCTGGAATTAAACGATCCGCCAGACCTGCTCCTTTTTCTCGGGACCTGATGCATTGATCGGTGCCTCACTGAGATATGATCGTGGCAGCTAAATTTTTTTGGGCTGCGGTGCAATCGATCACGCACACAATATGTACAGCTAAACACGATTGTTTATGCAAGGATTAGATTAGAAATAAATAGGAAATTTTGCAAAGTAATCGATGAAAGAGAATGTTTGAATAAGAAAACTTAGCCGGTATATGACTCCGATCGGCATGTAAGCCTCACGAGGTTCATCAGCACGCCGCATCGGACAGAGATCGAATGGAACCGGCTTGACGCAACCTGGAGGTGAGGGATCCCGCCCGGATTATCACCCTCCAAGCACCGCTTGCCCCACGGTGGGCGCCAACTGTCGTGGGGATGACCACGACAATCGGCAGCGAGTAATAGAACATGGGTCAAGGGCGGCCAGCCATCTACGGTGCGAGATGAGGGCGGAGACACAAGGATTTACCCAGGTTCGGCCCTCCGGAGGGTAAATACCTACTCCTGCTAGATTGTATTATGGTGAGAGTACAATGGGGAGAGCTCGACGGCTAGGCGGCGAGTCGCTTGGGTGTATGATGGAACGTATCCTCTATGCGTCCCCAGGGAGGTTTATATAGACTCACCTCGCTATGGTTTACAGATCACAACCGAATTAGTTAAGGATTCAGAGATTCTATGACCTAGTCCGACTGGGCCTAGCTACGCTTCTGGGCCTTCAGCTTCCAGTCCCCTGAGTCCACGCCAAGTCTTGATCCAGTCGCCGTCCTGTAGGCCCACTCGCTGGCGGCTTGGGCCAATAGGAAATGTCCTACTGGGTAATACCCCGGTAGGCATATCCCCATCAGAAATGGATCAAAGGTTGATGTGATCGCGGTTCGCACTCTACCTCTTCATCTACCATCGGGATTAGTTTTATACTTCAATAATTTTTATTTAGTGCCTGCATTGAGCATGAACATTATATTAGGATCTTGTTTATTGCGAGACGCTTACTTGTTTAAGTCCGAGAATAATGGTTCTTCGATTTATATGAGTAATATCTTTTATGGTCATGCACCTTTAATAGATGGTCTATTCTTGTTGGATCTCGATAATAGTGATACACATGTTCATAATATAGGAGCTAAACGTTTGAGATTGAATGATAATTCTACATACATGTGGCACTGTCGTCTTGGTCACATTGGAGTGAAGCGTATGAAGAAACTCCATTCCGATGGACTTGCTGAATCACTTAATTTCGAATCACTTGAAAGATGCGAAGCATGTCTGATGGAAAAAATGACTAAGAATCCATTTTCTGATATGATGGAGCGACCTACGGACTCGTTGGAAATCATAAATACTGATGACCCACAAGTATAGGGGGTGTATCATAGTACTTTAGATAAATAGGAGTGTCGATCCCAACAAGGAGCAGAAGGTGCTGAACAGTGGTATGGAGCAGGAAATCCCTGTGAATACTTAGCAAACGGATTTTTAGTGGTTTTCTGAAAAGGAAACAAAACAAAGAGCAAGTAACAGAAGTAACGAACAAACGGAGCAAGTGGCCCAATCCTTTCTTAGCAAAGGACAAGCCAGTGGAAATACTTATAAGGACCAAACATTCTCAAGGACACATGGGAATTCGGTCAAGTGCTTTCGCTTCAAATAGCTGAGAACTCTTCTCTGGTGTTTGTAAGTGTTGTGTGGGTGAACCTATGCTAACATACCGCCCTTCCTAGGACTAATACTTACTTGTGATTAAACCTCCTACAAACATCCGTACCTACAGTAAAGTAATTAAGATATACATCTAACCACAGCCTTAAACTCTGAGATCCTACGCTCCCTTCTGCAAAGGTGTCCTAGCGAGGGTTCAGGTTTCTGTCACTCCGACAATCCCACAATTAGTATCCAAATACACAATGCATTCCTCTAGGCCCATAAATGGTGAAGTATCATGTAGTCGACGTTCACATGACACCACTAGAAGAATAACACCACAACTTAAATACTAAACCATTGAATAATAACTCATCACATATTCACTACTAACAACATGACTTCTCCCATGTCCTCAAGAACTAAACGAAATACTCACAAGACATCATATGGATCAAGATCAAGGATGATATGATAATGGATAACAATCTGAACATAAACAATAATCCAATGGTTCCACTCACATGCATCAACTAAAATAGTAATTAACACCGGGAAAGTTTCCCCTAAGAACTAAAGCAATATCGAACACAATTGTTACAGCGGGACGAAGTGGTGGTGATGGTGATGGTGGAGATGATAGTGTGGATGATGATGATGACGATGATCCCGATGAAGCCTAGATTGATGATGGTGTTGATGGCGACGGTCTCCCCTCTCCGGGAAGGAATTCCCCCGGCAGAAATCTATCTGCCAGAGAGATCTTTATCTCTCGGTGTTTTCCGCCCCCAGAGGCGGCAGAAATCTATCTGTGGTCGCTCCCTAAGGCTTAGGGTTCCGTAGGTAAGATATAGGTGAAGGGGCGGAGTCAGAGGCCGGGAAAGTGGGCCACACCTGCCCTAGGAGCGGGGTTAGGTGGGACCGCGCCTAGGGGTGTGTGGGCCCCCTAAGGCCCATCTTCGTTTCTCCTTCTGGCTTCCTTTGTCTTCTGGTAAAATAATATGTTTCCATATTTTTCTGATCTTTGCGAAATTGCACCAAAACGCCTTCTTTTCCATCAGAATCCAGACTCCAGCAGTCCATCCTCCAGGAATCATCCAACATGCAAAAACAGATGAAAATCCATAAGTAATACCTCATAATAAGAAAAATATCAATGAATAGAGGTAAATTATGATATAGAATGGTGATGAAAATTGGGCGTATCAACTCCCCCAAGCTTAGACTTCGCTTGTCCCCAAGCGAATACTGAGCTCAGTAAACATGTCCACAGGTTTATGGAGTGAAGTGTCGATAAAAGAATACGAACAAGAAGCATCACACTTACCATTGCACAACTCATATAAGAAAGCAACTCACCATTATATAACTTAGCTTGCAGCCAAGTACATCAGTCACAATAGAGATGCATAAAGATAAATCATAATTGGAATTGGAAAACTTGTTCTTGGTCAGAGAAGACCTGGCAAACAGTTTCACAAAAAGATTTTTGTAGAAGTTTCAAGACAGGAGCACTCTTTGCTCAAAAAGGTTTTTCATACGTGAAGGCTTTCAAAGTAATACTCAATAGATAAGAGTTTTGTGGAAACAAGGAAGATAGAGAACATGATTGAATAAATCACCATATGAATGCTTGAAACACAAAAATTCAAAAGCTTGCTGGAGAAAGAGAGGAAGTAGGTCTACTGACTCAAACTGGTAACTGGGAGAAAGGTCCCTTCTTAGAGGGTAGCAGGGATTACAAGTCATAAAGAGATTCCAAAAGATTATGGTACTTACTAGCTTTGAGCCCTCATTGCCCCTATCATAAGCATCTTGAGATGATTAAGGTTAAAGTGAACAAAATGGAGTATATGCTTGACTAAATATAAGTTGGCAATCTCATGTCCCTTGAATATGAGGGCCACTCCTCGTGCATACTCAACTTTGGGTCCAGGTAAGTTCTTGTCATTGTAAGTATTTGCATATCATTGAGAACCGCCAACGGGGTACCCCTTGCACATGGTACAGGAGCTTTACCATAACCAAAATGACAAGGCAAGCAGACAATGAGCATCTCAGCGATCTTTTTATTTACTATGTGTATAGTTTTTATTGAGGGTGCTTCATACATGACTCACTATGGTGATGCTGCAAGTTTCCACCATGATTAAGCATGGCTTAGGCTAGTGGCCCAGGTGTTTCTCTAACACAAAATACAAACTCCATGGACTTACAATTTCCCTCTTTATTTCACACCGTTGACATCCATAGACAAAAGAGCATGATATCAACTGTGTATAGAGTACATGTGCAATGTTGAAAACGTTCCCTGTGACAACACGGTTCTGCTAATCCCAAAGTATAGATGCAAGCATATACAACTTGGATGTTCATAATGGTTCAAGTCTATTAGGGGCAAGAAAATAAAATGTGCCATCAAGTTCGTGAGAGCTTTACTAACTAGTTTTCACATAACAAAATACTTTTTAATTTGAAAGGTAGGTGAAGCTTGAGAATTTTCTAGGAATAGCAAAAGCTACTAGGCAGATATGGTGGACACAAGTGGCAAAAGTTTTAGGTTCAAAGGATTTTGGAAACATGAGAAGTATGCCTTCTCAAAACAGGTTTTTGGCTAGCAAGGCTGGGTAGCAAGAAAGAGAGTTGATAATAAAGCCAAACATGCAATCTTCCTTGAAGACACAAAAGAATCTTAAATAAAGAATACTAAGCTTATGAGCCAACAAGAAAGAAAACAAATGATACCAAATACCTGTAAGCTCTTTCTTTCTTTTTTCTTTCAAACTAAAGCCACTGACCAGAACTCGGTTTGCCAAAACCAATTTAGATCCACTTGATGATCCCAAAGTGGTGCCAATACTTAACAACAAGATCCATCATATAATAGAGATTGCAAACTAAAAATAAGAAGTGCAAAAAGTAAAAGATGAGATTTCTCATTAATATTCCAATAAAGGCACTCACACCAAGGGATACATAGATAATCAACTAAAGGAGAGATACTTCCACATGCAAACCAAACTATAAAATAACCTCTCTACCACAGATATGAATCCACTAAAAAGGTAAAAGATAAAAGATAATGGTGGTGATACCGCGGCACTCCCCCAAGCTTGGGACAAGCCAATGGGATGCCAAACCTGATGACGAATTACTCCTTCGGTGGTGGTGTTCTCTTGATAAGCTCCTCAATAAGTTTCTTCAAATCCTCGAACTCAAAAGTAAGAGTACGGATTAGCTCCGAGTTTTGCTCTGTACGGTTCATGATCATGTCAGTCCGAGAATCCCAGTTCTTGTTATTCTTTCCCCACTCTTCATCCTTAGCATGATCCTTCTCTGCATTGTTAGAACGACACATATCCCAAACCGAAGGCAAATTTCCTTTGGGAACATGTTGATATTGATATTCATGTATACATGTATGGAAGGGTCTCTTGTTACATGGAGGAGATGGCTGTGGATTGTAGAAGAGACATGGAGGTTTCCCTCCTGTAGACATCTATGTTGTCTTCTTAAGCTTGGTAGGCCGTGCCACCAAACCAATGCTTGTGATGGTAGCGCGGGTGTCTGGTTGTTTGTCCTCCTCCATGTATCCTTCATAACCTACCGGAATCTCCTCCTCCTTGGGAACTTGAGGTTCTTCTTTCTCGGGCTCCTTGCCTTTGTCGTTGGCGGAGGCCATGGTGCTCTAAACTTGAGAAGATTTCCTGACAGAAACAGATCAAAACGAAAGCACGACGAGAACACAATGCAAGAACCTCGGGGAACCCGGGGGTTATATATTACGAAGATTCAATGCATAAGGCAGGTTTTGACACGGAAACAAAGCGGAGACAGAGTTCGAGGGTGGAAAACCCCCTCCAGGCGCGTCGAGGCTGGGCCCGTGCCTGGGGTGGGTTTATCCACCCCAGGATCCGTTTCCTCTTCAGTTTCATCTCGTAACTTCTCTTATGTATTAAAAACATCAGAAATATAAAAAGATTGGGGTTTCACGAACCGTCTGTTTTCACCACTTTTACCTATTCAAAGGCGAACTCTGCAGATTCCTTCTCTCTTTCTCCTGCGACATTCCTTCATACAATTTTTTTGCACAAACTTAGTGACAACCTTAGTGTAAGCAAAAACAATAAACCTTTGGTAAACATTTCAACTGAAAACCCATCAAAACAAAAGCTTCTGTAAGAGGCAAATGCAAATGATGGCAGAAATCTGTCAAAACAGACCAGCAGGTAAAGATTGATTTTTTTGAAGACCTTCTGTTGCTCAAATAAAAAAGTGCATAACTGATGAAAGTTGGGTAACAACTTGGAGAACAAGCTCAAAAAAATGCATATCCATCCGTAGTACTGATCTTCTTCACGAATTTTTACAATGCAACACAAAAATCTGTCCCAGGACAACCACTTTTCACAACTCCTCTACTTCACAAAAGTAGTTGAACTTGACACAAAAACCAAAACAAAAAGGATAAGGAGCGGTTATTACAGAGGTTATTACAGAGGTAATAACTTCCAAGTCTCGACAAAACTCTTGGGTTATCTCCCAACAAGTACTTTTCTTTAATGCCTTTAAGCTAGACCTGAAACTTCCAAAGATGCTCACATAGGATATATATATCTGAAATGAAAGAGAGCATCAAGAAGCAAATAACCAAAACACTTGAGTCTAACCCACTTCCTATGGATGGGGGTATCATGATAAAACGAATTGTTGAAACAAAAAGCCACTAGCATATGAAGACAAAACAGATGCAACTTTAAAGCTTTCAACATAAAACGGGGAAACTTAACATCATTGAGATGCATAAAACCATGTTTCCCTCTCTCAAAATAACTTTCAGTAGCACTTTGAACAAAGTTAACAATATAACTGTCATTGGCAACAACTTTATTATCAGAATAAGCATACTTACAGTCACCAAAAAGAGGTCCAAGGTCATAGACTGGATCAATAGAAGCAAGTTGTTCCATCCTGAAATCTTCATTAGGAAAGCTATTGTCACAAGGAGCTTTAGCAAATTTGGAAAAGTTAAACTCATAAGAATCTCCATCAAACTTAGTTAAAACTTTTTCCTTGTTACAATCAATAGCTCCACAAGTGTTTAAGAAAGGTCTACCAAAAATGATAGGACAAGTTTTGCTAGCTGCTGAATTAAGCACTAGAAAATCAGCAGGATACTTAATCTTACCAGAGAGAACCTCCACATCTCTTACAATTCCAATGGGGCAAATGGTCTCCTTGTTAGCAAGGTGAATAACCACATCAATGTCCTCAAGCTCACAAGGACCAATCTCATGCATAATTTCCCTGTAAAGCTCATAAGGAATAGCACTAGAACTAGCACCAATATCACATAAACCATAGTAGCAATGATCACAAATTTTAACAGAAAGCACAGGGACACTAGCTTTTCTAAATTTACCAGGATGAGAAATAATATTAGAAGCGTCTTCATAGAAGACAATATGCTCATCCTCTATATTTCTAGTGATAGTGTCTTTCACAATAGATACCACATGTTCATCACTCAAATGCTTACCAGGCTCCACAGTTTTCATTGTACCTTTGCTATTTGCACTAATAATCATAGAATACTCCTTTACCTTAGCTGGGAAAGGCATTTTCTCAACATGGGGTTCAGGCACAATATTATTAGTACTACAAACTTGAGTACTTCTAATGGGAGCATAACTAACAACATCTTTATAAGGAGCATGGTACTTATTCCACTTCTTCTTGGGAATTTCAATGTAAGAGGCAAAGGCCTTAAAATAGCTGGCAATACTTTGGGAATCAAGACCAAACTCATTGCTAATATCATGGAAGCTATCAGTTCCCATAAAAGATTTAATGCATTCATAATCATAGTTTATACCTGAGTTTCATCTTTTGTCATTCTCCCAAGCTTAAGTGTTCTCTTGAATACGTTCTAGAAGATCCCATTTAGCTTCTTCCTTCATATGTGTGAATGATCCAGCACAAGAAGCATCTAGTAAATCTTTATCATGAAGAGAAAGCCTAGCATAAAAGTTATTGGGAATAATATTGTTAGGGAGTTCATGAATATGACATTTAAGCATTATTAACTTCAATCTCCCCCAAGCTTGAGCTGTACTCTCTCTATCAAGAGGCCAAAAGTTATATATAAGATTTCTATCCTTATGGATCTCACTAGGAGGATAAAATTTAGAGTAAAAGAGAGATGACATATCCTCCCATTCCATGGATTGTACAGTCTTCAGCAGCTTATACCATTCTTCAGCTCTCCCTTTCAAGGATATGGAGAGTAACTTCTTCTTCACCTGTTCAGTTGTGATACCTGCACACTTAAACAACCCGCATAATTCATGGATAAAAAGCAAGTGATCACCAGGATGGACAGTTCCATCCCCAAAATAATAATTATCCATAACACGATTAACAATACTAGTAGGTATCTTAAAAGGATCTATCTCAACAGGTGGTGGTTCATCTATTACCCTAGCAGTGGTAGTAGTTTTCCCAAACAAAAAACAAGTGGGTTATCCATATTGGAAACAAAGTAACAAGTAGTAATAAAATCAATACTCACAGTGAAAGTTTCCCTTACTAGTTCCACTCTTCAATAGCGCTTCACTCCCCGGCAACAGCGCCAGAAAATAGTATTGATGACCCACAAGCATAGGGGGGTGTATCGTAGTACTTTCGATAAATAGGAGTGTCGATCCCAACAAGGAGCAGAAGGTGCTGAACAGTGGTATGGAGCAGGAAATCCCTGTGAATACTTAGCAAATAGATTTTTAGTGGTTTTCTGACAAGGCAACAAAACAAAGAGCAAGTAACAAAAGTAACAAACAAATGGAGCAAGTGGACCAATCCTTTCTTAGCAAAGGACAAGCCGGTGGAAATACTTATAAGGACCAACCGTTCTCGAGGACACATGGGAATTCTGTCAAGTGCTTTCGCTTCAAATAGCTGAGTACTCTTCTCCGGTGTTTATAAGTGTTGTGTGGGTGAACCTATGCTAACATACCGCCCTTCCTAGGACTAATACATACTTGTGATTAAACCCCCTGCAAACATCCGTAACCACATGAAAGTAATTAAGATATACATCTAACCACAACCTTAAACTCTAAGATCCTATGCTCCCTTGTGCAAAGGTGTCCTAACGAGGCTTCAGATTTCTGTCACTCCGGCAACCCCACAATTAGTAGCCAAACACACAATGCATTCCCCTAGGCCCATAAATGGTGAAGTATCATGTAATCGACGTTCACATGACACCACTAGAAGAATAGCACCACAACTTAAATACTAAACCATTGAATAATAACTCATCACAGATTCACTACTAACAACATGACTTCTCCCATGTCCTCAAGAACTAAATGAACTACTCACAAGACATCATATGGATCAAGATCAAGGATGATATGATAATGGATAACAATCTGAACATAAACAATAATCCAATGGTTCCACTCACAAGCATCAACTACAATAGTAATTAAGACCGGGAAAGTTTCCCCTAAGAACTAAAGCAATATCCAACACAATTGTTACAGCAGGACAGAGTGGTGGTGCTGGTGCTGGTGGAGATGATGGTGTGGATGATGATGATCCCAATGAAGCCTAGCTTGATGATGGTGTTGATGGCGACGGTCTCCCCTCTCCGGGAAGGAATTCCCCCGGTAGAAATCTGTCTTCCAGAGAGATCTTTCTCTCTCGGTGTTTTCCGCCCCCCAGAGGAGGTGGAAATCTATGTGTGGTCGCTCTCTGAGGCTTAGGGTTCCATAGGAAAGATATAGGCGAAGGGGCGGAGTCAGAGGCCGGGCAGGTGGGCCACACCTGCCCTAGGCGCGGGGTCAGGTGGGCCCGCGCCTAGGGGGTTGTGGCCCCCTGAGGCCCATATCCGTACCTCCTTCTGGCTTCCTTCGTCTTCTGGTAAAATAATATGTTTCCATAATTTTCTGGTATTTTTTTGATCTTTGCGAAATTGCACCGAAACGCCTTCTTTTCCATTAGAATCCAGATTCCGGCAGTCCATCCTCTAGGAATCATCCAACATGCAAAAACAGATGAAAAGCCATACGTAATACCTCATAATAAGACAAATATCAATGAATAGAGGTAAATTATGATATAGAATGGTGATGCAAATTGGGCGTATCACATACCGATGTGTGTGGCCCAATGAGTGTGGCATCGCGTGGTGGTTATCGTTATGTTCTTACTTTCATGGATGACTTGAATAGATATGGATATATCTATTTCATGAAACATAAGTCCGAAACTTTCGAGAAGTCTAAGGAATTTCAAAGTGAAGTAGAGAATCAACGTAACAAGAAGATTAAATTTCTATGATCTGATCATGGAGGTGAATATCTGAGTTATGAATTTGGCGAGCATTTGAAGAAATGCAAATACTTTCACAATTGACACCGTCGCGAACACCACAACTTAATGGTGTGTCCGAACATCGTAATCGAACTCTCTTAGATATGGTTCATTCTATGATGTCACTTATAGATTTACCGTTATTGTTTTGGGGTTATGCATTAGAAACAACCACATTCACTTTAAATAGGGCACCATCTAAATCCGTTGAAACGACACCGTATGAATTATGGCTTAGGAAGAAACCTAAATTGTCGTTCCTTAAAGTTTGGGGTTGTGAAGCTTATGTAAAAAAGTTATAGCCCGACAAGCTAGAACCCAAACCAGAAAAATGTGTCTTCATAGGATACCCGAAGGAAACTATTGGGTATACCTTCTATCATAGATCCGAAGGCAAAATCTTTGTTGCCAAGAATGGATCCTTTCTAGAGAAGGGGTTTCTCTTGAAAGAAGTGACTGGAAGGAAAGTAGAACTCGATGATGTTATCGAACCTTCTCTCGGATTTGAGAGTAGCGCAGCACCGGAAGAAGTTCCTGTGGCGCCTACACCAATAAGAGACTAAGCTAATGATGGTGATCATGAAACTTCAATCGAAATTACTAAAAAACCTCCCAGGTCGACAAGGACTCGTACCACTCCTGATTGGTATGATCCCGTTATGAGTGTCATGTTGGTGGACAACACCGATGACCCTGCGACATATGAGGAAGCGATGATGAGCCCAGATTCCAATAAATGGCAAAAAGCCATGAAATCCGAGATTGGATCCATGTACGAAAACCAAGTATGGACTTTGGTGGACTTACCGGATGGCCGAAAGGCTATAGAGAACAAATGGATTTTCAAGAAGAAAACAAATGCTAATGGTAATGTAACCGTCTATAAAGCTCGACTTGTCGCGAAAGGGTTTCGACAAATTTAGAGAGTTGACTATGATGAGACTTTCTCACCGGTAGCAAAGCTAAAGTCCGTGAGGATTTTGTTAGCAATCGCTGCATATTATGATTATGAGATATGGCAGATGGATGTGAAAATGACGTTCCTCAATGGAGATATTGATGGAGATTTGTATATGGTACAACCCAAAGGTTTTGTCGATCCTAAAGATGCTAAAAAGGTATGCCAACTTCAACGGTCCATTTATGGATTAAAGCAAGCATCCCGAAGTTGGAATCAACGTTTTGATAAGGTGATCAAAAGTTTTGGTTTTATACAAACTTATGGAGAAGCTTGTATTTACAAGAAAGTGAGTGGGAGCTCTGTAGCATTCCTAGTACTATATGAGGATGACATATTGTTGATTGGGAATGATATAGACCTTCTTAAAGGTGTCAAAGATTATTTGAATAATAGTTTTTCAATGAAGGATGATGCAGCCCGTCCTACGAACGCTACTACATCTACTCCTATGAGCCCCCCAAGCTGACCCATGACTCGCGCCCGAGCCAAACTCCTACAAGCTAAGGCTAACTCGCTCCTTTCCTTGTGTGATTTCGACATGCCCCTAGATGGTTTGCTACTTCATACGCCCACCCTGTGCATCATCAGGTACGAAGAGAAGGACCCACAGAAATGAGAAACCACTGCGGAAGGGACCAGCCACACTCAGGCGCCAGCGGTACTACCGGATACGACGACCGGTACTACCGGTCCAAGCGTCACCATCGGCCCCTACTACCGGACGCTCCAGGAGGAACCTAACCAAGCCCTGGACGTCCGCGGTACTACCGGAGCTGGAACCGGTACTACCGTTCAGTGGTACTACCTCCCTCCACTACCGCTCACTACTAACGACGCCAACCGAAGCCCCAGGACTGCAAGCGGTACTATCGGATCCTGAGCGGTACTACCGGTTGAGACCGGTACTACCGGTTGCGAACCCGGTACTACTGGACGTGCCTGAACCTGTTCGCGTCAGCTCGGCCTAGCACCCTGTACCCCTCTCTATATTTTCCCATTTCGTTCCTAAACTACCCCTGTTTATGTGGCTGACCTATATATAGCCCCCACCCTCTATTATAAACCCTAGACTTGGATAATTGTAGTTGAAGACACCCCTTTGAGGATCTATCAAATATTTGTCTCATGCTCCTTGACAAGGAGCACCAAATTATCCACAAACCTCTTGGATTTTGCCTAGTGCGTTCAAGTTGTACAAGTCCTTGGGATCTCGGTGTCTCGTGCCCAAGTAGTCAAGATCTCATCAAGCCTCTCACCCCCGTTGTTGGTCGTGGGAGAGTGTCTTGCCCAACGCCGATCCTAGGGATTGTGTTGGACCGGTTGCCACCGGCGTGAGCTATCGGCTTGTATCGTGTCTTCGTGTGTGTGTGTTCATCGAGTTCTTCGCATGCGTGTTCGTGGATTTCATCCCCTTCCCCCTTCCACCGCTTTCCCCTCGATTCCCACGGAATTCGTGAAAGATCGGGCCACCCCAAGGGGTCACCCCTAACATATTGGTATCAAGAGCAAGGTTGATCATGAATTTCCCCTCAATTTTTCTTCTATCCATCATAAAATCGAAAATTCCCCAAAAAGAGCCCCAAATCGCCTTCGTATCGATCTTTGGATTTGGTGAGTTTTTTCGTGGTTTTGGTCCATAGAACTGTTGCTTTTGGAGTCGATCTACAACCTTATTATGTTCCTAGCCCAGCCTTTCGGTCAGATTACCATGAATTTTAGGATGTTTTCAGGCTGATCGCGTGCCAGGCCTGCGCCAGGCGGTACTACTACCGTCGTCTGAGCGGTACTCAAGAAAATCACCGGTCGCATCAAGCGGTACTACCGCTCGATACTGACAGTTTTTCATTTCCTTTTGACACCTCAACTTCGTTTGCTGACTGACCTCTTTCGCTTGTTCGTGTTTTGCGTGTTTGTTGCCATACTAACAAAAGCTTCCGCAACAAAGTCACCACGCGCTTAACGACACCGCGACACTCGAACATCATCCACAAAAACGGTTGCAAGTCGTCAACAATACCAAAGGTATAACTTGCACCACTTTGACAACCCCATATCTTCCTTTGTGTGTATCTATCCTATGAGAGCAACTCATTTTGTGCTGTCTAAGCATTGTGCACTTGCCTTTGGAAAGTGAGAGTGTGAGGGCAAATATAAAAGTTAACATAGTAGTATAGAAACGGAGAAAAAGAATAAAAAAAAAGAAAAATAGAAAGATACATAGTCTCCCAATACAAAGAGAGTATCAAGATTGTAAGCAAAAAGAGAGAGGAAAAAGCGCGCCAAGGCAAGTGCACAAATCCGTTGCTTATCCTATTTTGGCAAACGAATTGTGGTCTCTCCTTGAGTTGGCATGACAACCGAGCGTAGTCTTCGTTAGGACCTTTTGTGCTCATTTTCATAGACGTGCTAACCCCTTTAATCTCCACATGTGCGTTCTCCCTAGTTTTTGTAGATCGTATCCTTTTTTATTTTGATCTTTGGTTCTTTACCACTTAGAACAATAACCTTTTGCTTGGATCGTTTCGTTTGGTTTTCCACAATCCTAACCTTCCACCAAAATCTTGTGAGAGTGTAGCTTATTTGTGTGTGAGTTTCTTTGCGATTTCACTTTGCAAGCTATTAGCTCTCTTGTGTGGTAATTGGTTTGATACAATCTCCAAGGTGAGGTAAAAGGCTAACTCCCCACGTTCTTCTTCTCCATATACAACCCTTGTTGGATTTGCATCATGGACAAGAATGGCGAGTCGTCCCAACCACCACCACGTCAAGAGGACGACACACAATACATGACAAGATGGGATCATTGGAAGATCCGAGGAGAATTCAACTACCGTTGTGAAGACCTTGAGCGACGCCAAGACGAACAGTTTAGCGAAGCCCGAGTGGAATTCAAGAACATAGACAACCGCTTCGAAGAAGTCCGAGGACAAATGCATGCCATGCAACACAACCTCGGCCATCAAAATGAAGCTCTTGGTCACGCCCTCGCCGCAACGGATGAGAAGCTTCAACGCCTCATTGCTGGGCTCGCAAGAACACGATCGCGCGACTCAAGCTCGTCACGAAACTCCTCAAGTGAATCAAGCGCGCCTCGCCGTCACGCTTCAAGGCACTAGGATGGACCTGTCCTTCACTCCATGAGCTCTTCTCAAGCGGTACCGTCTCCGCGACACGCCGCGACGTCAAGCTATGATGGTGACCTCTCCGCAAGACAAGACGTGAAGCAAACCGTCCACAACCAAGGTCACTCGTGATTCAACAAGAGCAATGTCACGTGGACCACAAAGCCCATCACCAACGACATGTTCCTTCAACAACAAGTGAAGCATCCGAAGTGGACGAACAAGATCGCCGTCGGCGTGAAGCACTCGAAGATCCACCAAGGCGTCATCATTGACATGAATGTCAACATCAACAACATGATCATCATGACGAGCCTCCTCCACATCAAGAAGAAAGGGAGCAGCCCATTGCGCACGCAGTTCGTCGTCCTCCTCGCCACATGGAGCAAGACAATGCTCATCGGCATCAACCACGACAAGAACAAGAGCAAGCTCCCCAAGCTCGTCGTGAGGACCAAAAACCTCCTCCTCGTCCTCAATCGCGCCAACAACACGAGCAAGCTCCCCAAGCTCATCGTCAAAATCAAGTTCCACCACCAAACGCGGCACCTCAACAACCGCAAGGGCAACACAACCATCACCAAGCAAGACATGAGAGCTCGGATGATGAAGATGGACGCCAAAATCATGGCAATCGCCGCCACCAGAACCGCAATGAAGAAGAAACTTTCGGCAAGCTCAAATTCACCATGCCCAAGTTCACCGATTCCAATGAACCCGAAGATTATCTCTCGTGGGAACTCAAGGTTGACAAGATCTTCCGCATGCACAACTATAGCAATGAGAATATGATGGCCATGGCCTCCCTCGAGTTTGATGAGTATGCCAACCTTTGGTGGGAACAAGTCCAACTCGCTCGTGAAGCAAAAGAAGAGCCTCCAATCTCAACTTGGCAAGATATGAAGGCTCATATGCGATCCCGCTTTGTTCCTTCACACTACACGCGTGACCTTTTCAACAAGCTTCAAACGCTTAGTCAAGGGACAAAGACCGTGGAAGAGTATTTCAAGCAAATGGAGCTCAACATGATCCGTGCCAACATTGAAGAGCGTGATGAAAAAACAATGGCACGTTTCCTCAATGGCTTGAACCATCCAATCAAGCGCATCACCGAGTTCCAAAAGTACAACAACATGGTTGAGCTTGTACACATAGCATCAAAAGCTGAACGTCAAGTGCAAGAGGACATCAAGTACAACAAGCCAAAGACGTACTTCACCTACAAGCAAGCACCAACCACTACTCCAACAACACCAAGTGGAAGCTCATCAAGTACCACCAAGCTTCCCTTCAGGCCAACACTTCCTCAAGGAAAACCGCCCCCAAGTGGCAAATACACAAAGGATGATCAACCATTAAATGGTGAGTGCTACAAGTGTGGAGGCAAAGGACACAAGTCAACCACATGTGGAAACAAGAAAGTTTTGTTCATCGACGACAATGGCAATGAAGAATACTTGAGCGAAGATGAGTTTGATGCAAGGGTCAAGGAAGCATTGGCTAGGCAACATTTGGAAGATGACCAAGAACTACTCATGTGTGAGCATGACGCAAGTCCATCGCTTGTAGTCACAAGGGTCTTGACTACTCAAGTCAATGAGAATGAAGACCAAAGATCAAACATCTTCCAAACTCGTGCCGGTATCAATGGGAAGTCCATCAAAGTTGTCATCGACGGAGGGAGTTGCCACAATCTTGCAAGCACGAAATTGTGTGAGAAACTCAACCTCACCCTCCATCCGCATAAGCACCCCTACCATATAGAATGGCTAAGTGACCAAGGGTCCGTCAAGATCAAGCACACCGTCTAGGTAACGTTCTCAATTGGACCATACAAAGACACAGTGGAATGTGATGTGGTCCCCATGACGGTTTGCCATATGTTGCTAGGAAGGCCGTGGCAATATGACAAGCGTGCTTTGCATGATGGTCTCACGAACACTTATACTTTCAAATGGCTTGAAAAGACTTGTGTTTTGCAACCAATGACTCCTAGCCAAATAATTGCAGACAATGCAAAGGCTTTAGCGAGGGCGCAAAGCACAAAACCACATGGTGAGAAGAGTGGTGAGCGAGAGAACCACACTATAGTGAGTGAGATCCACATACCAAACTCGAGTGGAAAAACTAAGAGTGTTCTTCTCTCCACCAAAAGTGAGATGAGAGAAGTGCAGAACAACCCATCCATCTTACACTATGTCCTTGTATGCAAGGGACTAGCACAAGGAACTAATGACTTGACAAATGTTCCTCCTTCTTTGATGGATGTTTTGCAGTAATTCCAAGATGTATTCCCCGAAGAGCTTCCTCATGGACTACCCCCTCTTCGCAGAATCGAGCACCGCATCGACCTCATACCCGACGCTCCACTCCCAAACCGCGCCGCGTATCGCACGAACCCGGAAGAGACGAAGGAGATAGAACGACAAATCAACCAACTCGTCTCCAAAGGTTTGATCCAAGTAAGCACTAGTCCAAGCGCGGTACCCGTGATTCTAGTTCCAAAAACGGATGATACATTGCAGTTATGCATGGACTGCCATCAAATCAATGCTATTACTGTGCGTTATCGACATCCTATACCGCGTCTTGATGACATGCTTGATGAGTTGTGTGGAGCCACTATATTTTCAAAAATTGATCTTCGTAGTGGTTACCATCAAATTCGCATGGCCGAAGGTGATGAGTGTAAAACCGCCTTCAAGACCAAGCTTGGTCTCTATGAATGGTTGGTTATGCCTTTTGGTTTATCAAATTCCCCATCTAACTTCATGCGACTCATGAACCATATTTTGAGGTCTCTCATTGGGAAGAGTGTCATTGTTTACTTTGATGACATCCTTGTCTATAGCAAGTCACTAGAGGAGCATGTTACTCATGTTAAGGAGGTCCTTCAAATCCTTCGTCATGAAAAGCTTTATGCTCATCTCCCAAAGTGCACTTTTGCAAAAGTCAAACAGATTTTTCTTGGTTTTGTTGTGTCTTCTAATGGCATTGAAGTGATGTCTCTAAAGTTAAGGACATAAGAGATTGGCCCATACCTACAAATGTTAGTGAACTTCGTAGTTTTCATGGGTTGGCCGGCTTCTACCGTCGCTTTGTGATAGACTTTTCTACCATTGCTTGCCCTCTCAACGAGTTGACCAATAAAAATGTCACTTTTGTTTGGGGCAAAGCACAACAAAACGCGTTTGATGAGATCAAAAAGAGGCTCACCGAAGCACCACTCCTCACTTTACCGGATTTCACAAAAACTTTTGAGATCGAGTGTGACGCTAGTGGTATTGGCATTGGAGTCATCCTTATGCAAAATGTGCGTCCTATAGCATACCATAGTGAGAAACTTGAAGGCGCACGCCTTAACTATCCAATTTATGACAAAGAGATTTTTGCCTTGGTTCGTGTCCTTCAAGTGTGGCAACACTACCTTTGGCCCAAAGAATTTATCATCCATTCCGACCATTAGTTGTTGAAATATCTTAAGGGCCAAGCCAATTTGAGTAAAAGGCACGCCAAATGGGTTGAATTCATGGAATCCTTTCCTTACATTGTCAAGTACAAGAAGGGCAAAGAAAATGTAGTAGCGGACGCCTTGTCTCGCAAAAACACAAACCTTCTTACGCGACTCGAAGTAAATGTCTTGGGTCTTGATGACATCAAATCTTTGTACGCGTCCGACCCATTCTTTGGATCAATTTTTGCAAAGTGTTCAATAGACAAAGGGGTTGATGATTTCTATTTGCATACGGGTTTTCTTTTCAAACAAAACAAGCTTTGCATTCCGAAGTCGTCTCTCCAAATTTTGCTTCTTCAAGAGTCCCATGGTGGAGGACTTATGGGTCTCTTTGGCCATGACAAGACATACGACATGCTCTCCACTCACTACTATTGGCCCAAGATGAAGCGCGGCGTGGAGCGCCACGTACAACGATGCACTACTTGTGTCCAAGCTAAGTCCAAATCTAACCCCTTTGGTCTTTATATGCCATTGCCTATTCCTCATGCACCTTAGTCGGACATTAGCATGGACTTTGTGTTAGGATTGCCTAGATCTAAACATGGACATGATTCTATATTTGTGGTAGTGGATCGCTTTTCCAAAATGGCACACTTCATTCCGTGCTATAAGACCTATGATGCTTCACATGTAGCAAATTTGTTTTTCAGGGAAATAATTCGGCTACACGGTGTACCAAGAACAATCTTCTCCGACCGCGACGTCAAATTCATGAGCTACTTTTGGAAGACACTCATGGCCAAGATCGGCATCAAGCTCCTATTCTCGTCCGCCTCGCATCCCCAAACCGATGGACAAACCGAGGTCGTCAATCGAAGCCTTGGCACACTTCTACGTGTGTTGATAAAGAAGAATCTTAAAGATTGGGAGGAATGCATCCCACACGCCGAGTTCGCCTACAATCGCGCAAAGCATTCCACCACCATGATGAGCCCGTTCATGATTGTCTATGGATTCGAGCCTCTCACCGCGCTCGACATATTACCTCTTCCTCTACACGACCGCACCAACATGGACGTTGACAAGTGTGCCCAAGCAATGAAACAGCTACATGAATACACAAGAGCTACGATCGAGCAACAAGTCCTTCGCCAAGCATCAAGGCTAAACAAGAACAAGAAAGAGATGATCTTTGAAGAAGGTGACCTTGTGTGGATACACTTGAGTAAAGACCGCTTCCCCAAGGATCGCGACTCCAAACTCAAGACAAGAGGTGATGGACAATTCAAAGTACTCAAGAGGATCAACAACAACGCCTACATCATCGATATCCCAACATCGAAGTACCTTGTGAGCCCAACATTCAATGTTAAGGACCTTTCACCCCTCCATGGAGATGATGATGTTGAGAAGGTTGAAGAGTCTAGGACGACTCTTTCCCAAGGGGGGGGAGCTGATGCAGCCCGTCCTACGAACGCTACTACATCTACTCCTATGATCCCCCCAAGCGGACCCATGACTCGCGCCCGAGCCAAACTCCTACAATCTAAGGTTAACTCGCTCCTTTCCTTGTGTGATTTCAACACGCCCCTGGATGGTTTGCTACTTCATACACCCACCCTGTGTATCATCAGGTACGAAGAGAAGGACCCACAGAACGGAGAAATCACTGCGGAAGGGACCAACCGCACTCAGGCGCCAGCAGTACTACCGGATACGGCGATCGGTACTACCGGTCCAAGCGGCACCACCGGCCCCTGCTACCGGATGCTCCAGGAGGAACGCAACCAAGCCCTAGACGTCCGCGGTACTACCGGAGCTAGAACCAGTACTACCGGCCAGCGGTACTACTGCCCTCCACTACTGCTCACTACTGACGACGCCAACTGAAGCCCCAGGACTGCAAGCGGTACTACCGGATCCTGAGCGGTACTACCGGTTGAGACCGGTACTACCGGTCGCGAACCCGGTACTACCGGATGTGCCTGAACCTGTTCGCGTTAGCTCGACCCAGCACCCTGTACCCCTCTATAATTTCCCATTTCGTTCCTAAACTACCCCTGTTTATGTGGCTGGCCTATATATAGCCCCACCCTCTATTGTAAACCCCGGACTTGGATAATTGTAGTTGAAGACACCCCTTTGAGGATCTGTCAACTATTTGTCTCATGCTCCTTGACAAGGAGCACCAAATTATCCACAAACCTCTTGGATTTTGCCTAGTACGTTCAAGTTGTACAAGTCCTTGGGATATCAGTGTCTCGTGCCCAAGTAGTCAAGATCTCATTAAGCCTCTCACCCCCGTTGTTGGCCGTGGGAGAGTGTCTTGCCCAACGCCGATCCTAGGGATTATGTTGGACCGGTTGCCACCGGCGTGAGCTATCGGCTTGTATCGTGTCTTCGTGTGTGTGTTCATCGAGTTCTTCGCGTGTGTGTTCGTGGATTTCATCCCCTTCCCCTTCCACCGCTTTCCCCTCGATTCGGAATTCGTGAAAGATCGGGCCACCCCAAGTGGTCACCCCTAACAAAGGATCTTGGCAAAGCTGTTTACATCTTAGGCATAAAGATTTATAGAGATAGACTGAGACACCTAATAGAGCTTTCACAAAGTACATATTTGGACAAAGTTCTAAAGAGGTTTGGAATGGAAGATAGCAAGAAAGGGTTCTTGCCCATGTTTCCCAATACGACCTTGAGTAAACTCAAAGTCCCGCTACGGCAGAAGATAGAGAGAGGATGAGTAAGACTCCCTATGCATCATCCATAGGATCTATCATGTATGCCATGTTGTGTACTAGACCGACATTGCATATGCTGTTAGTTTGACTAGCAGATATCAAAGTGATCCAGGAGTGGATCATTGGACATCGGTCAAAAATATCCTAAAGTACTTGAGAAGAACTAAGGATATGGTTCTTTATTATGGAGGTGATGAACATATCGTTGTCAATGGTTACACCGATGCTAGTTGGAACACCGATCTGGATGATTCTAAATCTCAATCTAGAAACTATTTACTTTGAATGGTGCAGCAGTGAGTTGGAGGAGTGCAAAGCAAAGCGTTGTGGCGAGCTCTTCAACTGAATTGGAATACATAGCTGCTTCGAAGGCTTCACAAGAGGCGATATGGATGAAGGAGTTCATTACGAAGCTTGGTGTGGTTCACAGTGCGCTGGACCCAATGGTTATCTACTGTGATAACATGGGTGCCATAGCCAATGCGCAGGAGCCAAGGTCACACAAGAAGCTGAAGCATATCAAGCTATATTTTCACGCTATTCAAGAGAATGTCCAAGATAGTGACATAAATATTTGAAAAATACACAGAGATCTAAATGTGGCGGATCCGTTGACTAAACCTCTCCCGAGGGCAAAACATGACCAACACCAAACCGCCATGGGTGTTAGGTATATTACCATGTAATCTAGATTATTGACTCTAGTGCAAGTGGGAGACTGTTGGAGATATGCCCAAGGCAATAATAAAAGTAGTTATTATTATATCTTTGTGTTTATGATAAATGTTTACATTCATGCTATAATTGTATTAACCGGAAACATTAATACCTGTGTGATTTGTAAACATGTAAGAGTCCCTAGTAAAGCCTCTTTGTAATACTAGCTTGTTGATTAATAGATGATTATGGTTTCCTAATCATGAACATTGGATGTTGTTAATAACAAGATCATATCATTAGGAGAATGGTGTGATGGAAACACTCCTATAGTTAAGTGTATCATAAAGATCAAGTCATTTCAATAGTTCATTTGCTATAAGCTTTCAGATACATAGTAACCTAAATCCTTCGACCATGAGATCATGTTAATCACCATCACCGGATGGATACTTTGATGACATCAAACATCACTTCGTAACTAGGTGGTTATAAAGGTGGCGTTGAGTGTTCGGAAAGTATGTGTTGAGGCACATGGATCAAGAGTGGGATTTGTCCATCCATATGACGGATAGATATACTCTAGGCCCTCTCGGTGGAATTTCATCCAATTGTCTTGCAAGCATGTGACTAGATCACAAGGGATCACATATCATGGGAACGAGTAAAGAGTACTTATCGGTAACGAGGTTGAACTAGGTATGCAGAGATACCGACGATCACACCTCAGATAAGTAAAATATCGCGAGACAAATGGAAATTGGTATCGTATGTAAATAGTTCATTCAATCATGAAGTAATCGTATAAATATGTGGGAACCATATGAATTTCTATATTCCTCTATTGGTTATTGATCGGAGAAGAGTCTGGGTCATGTCTGCATAATTCACGAACCGTAGGGAGACACACTTAAGGCTTCGATGTTGTTTAGTAGATATGGAAAGTGAGTAAAGAGACCGAATGTTGTTTAGAGTCTCGGATGGGATCCGGGATATCACGAGTAGATCCGGAATGGTCTGGAGAATAAGATTCATATAAGGAAATTCCAATTCCGGAGTTCGGGAATGGTTTCGGTATTTTCACTGTAATGTTATTGAAGGGTCTCGAAGGTCCACCGATCCGGAGTGGGAAGGGTACATGAATGTGTCATGAAAAAGTGGAATGGTTGCATCATGTACTAGGTCACTTGGCTGGACAATGGGAAGAGAGAAATCAAACTCTAGTATGAAAAGTCAAACGCCAATTTGAAAAGGTCAAATCCCAACATTGGTTGCCTAGTGGAGGGAGGGAAGGAATCCTACCTAAGGGAGGACTCCTCCCTCTCCTTGCCGTCGGCCAAGCAAGGGGAGTTGGGGGAGGACTCCCCTCCCCTTTCCTCCCCTCCCTCTCATAAATAGAGGGGAGGGGGATCCCCCTTGCCCTCCCACACCTCAAACCCTAGATTGGTTGCAGCCTCTAAAGTTGCAATCGATTTAGAGCCTCTAAAAGTAGCCGCCATCTAGCACCTCTACTAGTCGCCAACCACCTCTAAACCCCGTCCCTCTAAACCCTATATCGTTGAGGCCCTCTTCTACTCCACCATACCCGCTCCGGCTTAGGCGAAGTCCTACGGGATTTTCCTCTAAACTCCGACACCACGCCATCGTGCTGCCAGATTCGCGAGGAGAGATCTACAACCTCCGCTGCCTGCTGAAACAAGGAAGAGGAAGGTCTTCATCGAGTACCAAACATGTGACCGATTGCGGGAGTGCTGCCGAAAGGCGCCGGAAGGATCGTCTACGCGATCTTGAGATCGGCAAGTGAGCGACTATATTACCCACGAGAATCCGATCTCGTTAACCGCTTTGGAATCTTCGAGGGTGAGTACTCTATCGACTCGTTGCTACAATTTAGTAGATAGATCTTGGTTTGTATGTGTTCATGCGGTAGAATTATTTTGTTTTCCATGCTACGAACCTCTACACCATGCGTTGGCATGGACG
Organism: Avena longiglumis; assembly: GCA_030063025.1. Taxonomy (NCBI): domain Eukaryota; kingdom Viridiplantae; phylum Streptophyta; class Magnoliopsida; order Poales; family Poaceae; genus Avena; species Avena longiglumis. The sequence goes on from CP125977.1 coordinate 477,601,317, forward strand.
ATCAAATCAAAATATATTTTAAAATCAATAGTTATTATTTTCTTATTTATATTTAGTATTTTACATACTTTTCATCCCAAATCTTCAAAAGAAAAATGTGTCATCTTTCTTACTATTTATCCATTTATCGGATTCTTTGCCATCATGTGCGCTGTTCTGTTTATCACGTGTACAACTTTTATTGCTTTAACAAATATATATGATGATTCTACTCTTTATGGTATTATGTTGACCATGTTTTCCCTACCTCACTTGTCTAATTCGTCTAAAATATTTCATCGTTCTTCACTCCCTGGGGAATAGCAATTTGTACTATTTTGGTATCATGTACACCATTTTGTTCAGATCATAGAACAATTTAATTGTCTTGCTATTTTGTTAGAAGCGTGGTTGGGTTGGCAAAACTTGTGCGGTTCGGTCGTGGTTCTGACATATACATAGCGTGACACATATAGCAAGAATATGATCTCCGGGAAAACGTTTTCATCGCATTTTTATCGTGGTTTTTTGGTTGCCGCTGCAGCCACCGCTGCTAGGGAGGAGGGTGTGTCATGTGCCGGAGGCCGCTACCTTAGGAGGAACATGCCGCGCATGCACCTGCCGCCGGTCATATGCCATTGCTACTTATGAGGAGTGAGACGACACAACTGTCGTGGAGCATGCCGCGTCGAGTGTCGACGCCGTCCGTGGGCCTCCGGGGCACCGCCCACTGAGTGTCCAAGGTACTTGCGACGCTGGGAGCCAAGGGCTTGTGCTTCGCGCCGAGGCCGAAGGCCATAGATGTGCCATGGACGTCGCCGCCCCCGTTTCATCGGGGCTGGCTCGCCTTCGCTGCAGGTTCATCGTGGCTAGGAAGCCTTCATCTTATGCGGAAGCAGCAGTAGAGGGGCCGCAAGAAGGCAGGCGACGCTGCGTTGTCCATAACCATCGTGGGAGGTAAATTGGCAAGCCTCATATGTGTTGATTAGAGGTTAAATTTTTTGCTCTCATGTTTGGAGTCGAATTTCTTTTTTTCATGCCCAATCTTCTCGCCTCTGTTCCCAGTGAGGCGTTTGCTAGTTCAGGGCGTAGTTTTAACTCGAACCAATAAACCCAAGCCAAACGATGAGAAGGAGATAGAGATGCTACCGAACTCTTAATGAAACACTAGCGGGCACGAGGCAATCGAGTTCGGTAGGAACTCTTGTTGGTTTAGGCGCTAGACAGAGGAAGGGTGAGAATGGACTACGAGACGAAAATCTAAATAAGATAAAAACCGTAAGACTTTTTACATAGTAACTAGATAAATACCCGTGCGTTTCCATGGCCAATTAAAATAGCTTTTGGAGTTGAGCCTCTCAAATTAACCAAAACACTGAATCGAACTCAAATGAAAACATGAATCACACTTTTTTACTTTCTTTTCTTTTGTCGAAGTTTATTTTCTCTAAAAATCCGAATATACACACATATATTTTAAAATGTGAATATACAGGAGGCATGAAATTACAGAGGTCGTTAGTGATGAACTTGTAAACATAAATCCAGTCCGTATTTTTTATTGCCATTACGGGTAATAGTTTATAGTGTTTAGCCTTAGTGGTGCATCTTTTTTTGAGAGAGAGACCTTAGTGGTGCATCTTAAATGGAGTAGCAATGTAGCTAGGTTCATTTTTTTTTTTGAAAAGATGTAGCTAGGTTCATGGCCTAATGTAGCTTTACCAAATAGTAACTCAGAGAGCACGTAATGATACAGTAGTATGAGTTTAGACTAACTCTAATAAAGCCTGTAAACATGCAAAAATTGTATAATAATTGCCAGTTTTCAGTTTTCGTAAAATTCGGTCACTTAGCGTAACCTGTAAACACGCAAAAACTTATTTATTTTTATTGGCTCTGGAAAAAATCACGCCTCGACCTGCACGTCTGAGAACTTGACGACCGAACTAAGCGTGCCTTGTATTTTGGATAGTTGAGTTCGCGCCACGAAAATTTCAACTGACTCCGGTACCGTTCCGCCACGGGACTCGCCGAAATCCGGCCAAATTCCGCGAAAATCGCCGGAATCGAGCTGCCAGCGCTGGGAGGAAGGCGAGGGCCGACGCTGGCAAGCGGCGGCACACGCGGCTAGGCACGCGCACGCAAGGCGGGCGAGGGGCGACGCTGGGAGGGGACGCTGGCGAGCGGCGGCGCGCACAAGCGAGCGGGGGCCGGTGCTGGGAGGCGGGTAGGACGCGACCTGAGGTCGGCGGCCGCGCGCGGCCACCTAGCAAGAGGAGGAAGAAGGAGTTTCGGGGAAAAAAAATCTGGTGGTCCCTACGTGATACAGTTTGGTTATTTGCGTTTTTATTCTACACAGGCCATTTTCGAATTGTAAATTGAGTTTTCCGTGGACTATAAATAAAATTTTCAATTTATATTTTAACTGTCTTTGCTAGAGATGCTCTTACACATGGGAAAGAACCGACAGGAATTTCCTCTGATGTCGTCTAGAATCGACCATCACAAGTAAAAAAAAAAGAGAATAGGCCCAGGCTCACATTGCAGTAAGAACAACTTTTCCCTTCCATAGCTTTTCCTCTTCTTGTCTCAAAATCGCCGCACTTGAAATCCCCTCGAACTGAAGCTAGATACTCCTTTTCACCACGATTTCATTTTCCTCCCTTCCAAGAGCAAGAAGGTACACGTGGAGTCCTTTTCTACGGCGTAGTCGCATGAACTCGATGCCTCCTTTCATGGCGTGGCATAGTTATCCAGTATTTACAGATCAGTTGGCCTTCATTGTCTCGAGCCCGCCAAGAACGGGGACAAAGCGAGGCATAGACAAAGGGGATAAAAAGCAGAAAAGAGATTCTACCGTGCACGCTAGGTAGCGTGCACAGTTTCATCCCGGGTTCCAATTCAATCCGAACAGGTTCACCCCCTCTGTAATTTCCTTCCTCCCTCTCATTTCTTGCGTTTGTGCTGGAGGTCAGATCCCCTAATCCCTGTGCTTCTTGCAGCCAGCCATGGACGGGATCCACATCGATCGTCATAGGTGATGCTGGCGACTGTCCCATGTGGCTGCTCTCCTCCTCCACTCACATCCCCTCTACTTTTCTTCCCCATGCCTCATCCTGGAGCGGTGCGGCACCTTCGGTACCCACTGGCGTGGAGTTGGGGACGGGCGGCGGCGTTGGAAGCAAGGCGGCGATGGGGAGGGGCGATGTGGCGTTTGGGACGGGTGGCGGCGGGGATAAAGATAACTCTCCGGATCCTTCGATATTTTCAGAAATAGCTAGTTCCAAAGATAGACAGTTCCACTCACTAAATACAGTGAGTTAAGCACTCTTGGCGTGAGAGTATGAGACCCCGGCGTGTAGCGCCGGTGATCACGTCACCCCAGCCACAGTGACCGCCTCAGCCTCACGGGGCGCGCGCTCGCGGCCGAGGCCGGCAGTCCACTCCTCTGCTGCACCGATAACCGGCCGAGAGCCAGGCAGGCATGCAGTAGCAGACAAGCAGCGCATCCGCCGCTGCTGCCAGGTCTCACCGGGATGTCATCACAGCGCCCCCGCTCCCTGCCACCGCTCCACCCGCATTCGCACCGTGTTCGCTTTTCTCTCCCTGTCTTCCTCTCGCTCTGGGACTGGGGCTCTAGGCAGTTTTTCTTCTCAGGTCTTGCATATCCTCGCGTTCTCTCTATGCTCGTCGTCATCGTTCTTGTCTCTGCCGTGGACGCCATGCAGGGACAGCAGAGAGCTGCCTTCGGCGTTCTGAAAGCGGCAGTGGTGCTGGCCATGCTGGCACTTATCGCTGCAGCCTCCTCCTCCGCGGGAGCGGAGGTTCTTCCTCCCCCCGCCGACGAAGGTACACTTCCTGTGACGCTCGTCGTCGATCCGTTCTGTTCACGCCAGGTTTTTCTTTTCCCTAGATCTTTGCTTTGCATAGGACGTAACCCATCCAGATCTCTTCATCTGTTCCTCGTTTACAAGAACAGCAGATTCTTGATTCTTTGTTAGTGGTGGTAGTACGTACCTCACTTGTTTCCGGCCAAAATTCAGTCCTCTCCTTGTACCTCGATTGCCTAGAATAATTCAGTTCTTGTACTCACTGTTTTTTTTTTCATGTACTCACTGTTTTTGCTGCATGCTACTCTACCTTCGATCGTCGGCAGTGGAGGCACTGTTGACCATCAGGGCGGCGCTGCGGGACCCGGACAACTTTCTCGGAAGCTGGGTCGTCACCTCCCGCGACGACCCCTGCAGCTGGATGTGGGTCACCTGCTCCGCCGACGGACTTGTTTCCGAGCTGTACGTGCCGCCATGAATTCCGGTCCTTGCGTGGTTTGGTGTTCCAAACTCATGGTTTCTCTCCATGCATCTACTGCCTGCAGGGAACTGGGAAACAAGAACCTGTCCGGGAGACTGTCGCCGGCAATCGGGAAGCTGCGACAGCTGCGGAATTTGTAAGACCTGTTTGGATCCTAGAGGAACCGTTACACCCTCTTTGAAATTCAGGAAATGAGTTTCGTCTGGATTTTTTTTCCCACAGGTTCTTGGACCATAATGCTATTTCTGGTCCGGTTCCTGACACCATTGGAGGGCTGCCGCTGCTACGAAAGCTGGACTTGTCATATAACCAGCTCAATGGCACCATACCACACACACTGGGTGATCTCAAGAACCTCTATTATGTGTAAGATTAACATCCCAGGTTCTGAATAATTTTACATGTATGGGACATTTCTGTTCGGATATATACGTGCCTGAATCTCTGATCAAACATGTGTGGTCTGAGCTGGTGAGCTAATATGTTCGTCTTATTGTCTCATGCATCTCTCCAGGAAACTGAGCCACAACAGGTTATCTGGATTCATACCTGATCCACTGATCTCTTCTGACAGCCTCTTCATACTGTACTATTTCCTATTACTCAATCTGTTACAGTTTCCCCTCTCATTTTTTTGCTGAAAAATCCCGTATTACTGTTTATTTGTTATTTTCATCTGCTTTCATTGTGATATAAGTGATCTTGAAAATTGGTCTGTTTCACAGGGATCTATCATTCAACAACCTGAGCGGCATGGTGTCCGAATTTAGAATAAAGAATCTATTGTAAGTGATTTCTTATTCACTTCTTTTCCCTCTCCCCTTGGGCTAAGTAAACTGTCCATTCTTACTCCACGTGACACCTAACCAAAAAAAATAGAGTATATACTACTCCCTCCGTTTCAAAATATAAGACTTATATTTTGAAACAGAGGGAGTACTTCTGATCTGATTTTATTCTTTGTCTTTTCATGACATGCTGGAATAGCCTTGACGGAAATCCATTGCTACGCTACCCCAGTTGTGGAGCAAGATGCGACTCCATGCGTGCCCAGGAAGAGATCACAGTCCCCTCCCAAGATCAACGGAGTAAGACATGCTGCTTCTTGCCCAAATTTGGAGAATGTTTTGCTCCATGGTATCTTCTGCCCGGGACTTACGGTCAATTCTAATCTGCCTCAGCTCACTCACAAAGCTTTGCAACAAGCACAAGGACGGTGCTACTGTGCATGGCAACCGCTTTTGTGGTAGTTGTCTTCTTGGCCGTAGTCGCCGCGGCTACCCGGCAGTGGCGCATGCGTCACCAGATCTTTGCTGATATAGATGGTAATCATATGATCTCGAATACTGTGTATGCATTAGCGCTGCTTGTTCTTTATGTCTTACACCTGGAGGAGAAGCGGTGACATGCTTATGTCTCGGATTCAGATGAGAATCATAATAATACTCCCTCCGTTTTAAAATAGATGTCTTAGATTTGTCAAAATTTGGATGAATCTAGACATTGTTTAGTATATAGGTTCATTCAAATTTTAACAAATCTGAGACATCTATTTTGAGACGAAGGAAGTATATAGTTTGTGATATTGGGATCTCCTAGCTCTGTTTTTCTTTGCATGCCTTGTTTACCTTCCTAGGCGACATCAATAAACATAAAGTTGTTTCATGGATGGCTTTGGGCTATGCTACCAGATGAAAGCTAGTATTAAGCTCACTCAACAGAGTGCGAATTTTTCCCTTTAAACCCTATATATCTTAGATATTTCTAGCTTTCATGTTTACCACATGGATTTCAGCAAACAAAGTAAGCCATGATTAGCATTTTAGGAAACATGGCAGGAATACTGTCAAAAAATTGTGTTGGTTCTATTATAAGAATCATGAATACAATCTTTGGTTTCCTAAAATGATACTATTAGCATTTGGTTCTATTAGCATTTGGTTTTAATCATGGTTTCCTAAAATGATACTATTAAAACCAAAGCATATAAGAATCATTTGTCCACTTCGCTTCCGTGGGAGCTTTCTCATGGTGAAGCCACTCCGTTTTTGTATGGACTATTTTTTGGAAATATAATCTTCTATTGATTCTTTGCACCATATTGAGGAGATACAAATGCCGTACCCAGTGCCGAAAGCTCCCACACATTGTGGGGTCTGGGGAAGGGATTTCTAGTCATTCTTTCCCTTGCTCTTTTATGCCAAGAGGCTGATTCGAAATTAAGGCGATACAACTCCAAAAGAATTCAACTTTCTACCTCTATATCTAAGATGCAAGGAGCCAAATGGGAATTTATCCGGATGATGACCAATCTCCTTCCATGTTATGTTGACCCGTTGTGGCGTCAGTAAGAATCCAATCAGGTTACAATTAGTCTAAGAGTCTTGTTCGGTTACTAGTATAGTTAGATTAAAGAAATAGGGTTAATTGTGTCAGAGTCATATTCCTAGTTGAATACTAGGAGTCCTAGTCGGTTTGGGCGCATATCCTAGCCTGGTGTTGGTCCTCCTATAAGAGATATGTATCTGGTCTCTTTTGGGCAAGCAATAATCAATTCCAATCTACCTTCTATGTGCTATTCCTGACCTCTCTAATTTCTCTCGATCTACCCCTGCTATCCTTCTAATCGCTAGTAACTGCACCATGACGCAGGGGAAGAACTCATCCTCCTGTGACCCACCCCTATTACCTTCGAAACTCCAAGTAGCCACAACATCTGGCATCACAGCCGACCACCATGGCTACTGATGCGGAGAAGGCGAAGCAGACAACCTACACCACAGATGGTATCATGGCAGCAATTCTTTATTTGCGCAAGAGCAACGATGCAATCCAAGAGACTAACAAGACCATCTAGGATAGTGTCACAGCGCTCGAGATCCGTGTGAAAGCGCTGGAGGTCAGAACAGGTGGCCACGCAGTCTTATACGCGCCTCTGAAGGACATGTCACAATCTAAATTGCAGCTCCCTCTGTCAGCATCGTCGGCTGCTACAGACCTAGTCACTAACCTCATTGCCATTACATTCGCTCTAGCTACAGCCAGTTTTGGAATGCCAACGTCAGTGCCCCTAGGGCAGCAGTGTCCCCTACCACCGTGGTCCTAGTTTTTTAGACCATGGGCGTCACCCGGCGTTCCACACCTCGCTGACAACTTTGGGTACCACGCTACCACAAGCTGGATTTTCCAACTTATGATGGAAAAGAAGATCCACTCGGATGGGTAAACAGATGTGAGCGATTCTTTTGGGGCCAGGGGACATGCAAAGCGTACAAGGTGTGTCTTGTTGCATACCACATGACTGGAACTACTCAAACGTGGTACATGCAGCTAGACCTCAACGAAGGCATCCTTTTTGGACTTGCTTTAAAAATTGTTGTAATCTTTGATTTGGTCCTCCGGTTTGATCCAATTTTCTGGGTGAATTAACAAGGCTTTGGATGATAGGAACGGTACGAAGAAATGTTTTTAGCACTTCTAGGGCGTTGATGATTTGTCCATGACACAACAGGTGTCCATCTTCACCTTTGTCTTGATCAACATGTAGAAGATCGACGTCGAGGTGCATAATCCGCAAGATTTGGGCACGATAGAATGAGACTCTCTCTTGCACATGAACTGAGGGATAAATTCACAGATGCTTCAATCATAGAAGCATCCTCCAGTGAAACATCCATTCCCATAGACCAGTTGCAAGGTATGCCTTTTGATTGGTTGGGTTCCAGTTGGGGATGGACATGCGCTCCACCGGTTGACAACCACGGAGATGGCAGAAAGAAGGGAGAAGAGATTTTATTTCAACTGCGACGAAAAATTCTCAAGAGGACATCGTTGTCAAGGACTTTTCTACCTTGAAGTTATTGATGATGCCGAGGACAAATAGCCACCATGAATTATAGCTCGGGGAAGAGTTGTATCTGAAGAAGGGGTAGTTTTGTGGTGTCAGTAAGAGTCTAATCAGGTTACATGTATAAGAGTCTAGTTCAATTACTAGTATAGTTAGATTAAAGAAAAAGGGTTAGTTGTGTTAGAGTCTTATTCCTAGTTGAATACTATGAGTCCTAGTCGGTTTGGGCATCTCCTAGCCTAGTGTTGGTCCTCCTATAATAGGTCATGTATCTGGTCTCTTTTGGGCAAGCACTAATCAATTCCAATTTACCTTCTATGTGATATTCCTAAACCCTCTAATTTCTCTCGATCTATCTCTGCTACCCTTCTAATTGCCAGCAATTGCACTAGGATGCAGAGGACGAACTCTTCCTCCTGTGACCCACCTCTATTACCTTGGAAACTCCAAGCATCCAAAACATGACAACATCTTGGGTTTCCAAATGTTGCTTCTGGAAAAAAGGTCTGTTTACTCATTCCAAAGTACATAGATCATTTGCCTGCTAAAATCCCATACATACTTCTAAATGTCCATCTCACCCCTTCTCAGAATATTGCATGCCATTAGATCCACACTTCTTGGTCAAGATGCAACCTTTGGAATGAAGACTATTACAAATGCAATGCTAAAATCAAGAAGTGGCGGATAAGGAAACTTTTTGAAGCACAAGGATCAAAGTTGTCAGGAATGGGGGTTCTATCGAACGACCCTATAATTTTACAATGTAAATTGACTTGACTTACTCTATGGTTCTAGTTGCTAGAACCTAGAATTTTTAGATCTGTTAGAGTTTTTATCTTGCAATTTGTGATCTTTATATCTAAGTATGATATGATCAAAATCTATGATTCTAAAACCCATGACGGAGAGTACTATTTATCATGTAAATTTTTTCTTTGAACCTAATATAGTTGAAGGAACAAATTATTCCAAGGGCTTCTCACCAGTGATCCCAAGTAGGTGGACATCATGTTTAAACGAGCACCACAATTTGCACAAATTATCATGTAGCCATTTGTTTTAAGGAATTTTTACATACGAGGAAACCGAGGAGTAGTTTTGCACTTATGTTTCTTGCAATATCTATAACGTTGTTTGATGCCAAACTCTGCTTTGGTCCTACGGGTCGATGGAATTGGAATTTTCACATTCATTTGACTCATTTCTAATCTACGGAATCAACTACCCGTCGATTCATCCTATCCGCGTCTATCATATGGGGGAGAACCATCCATTTGTCCACGATGAAATGCAATATTAGCCCAAGGAAACTAATATGGAAGTTGCCTAATGCAGAAGCCAGGAAGACTGGCCCTGGTTAAATCGGTCCTTGGAGACATACTGGTACACCAACTACTCGTGCTGGACCCTCCTAAGAAGACGATTAAGGCGCTGGAAAAGATACAGAGAGGTTTCCTTTGGGAAGGGAAGGCCGTCGCCAGCGGCGGGAGCTGCCATATAAACTGCGGCTGGTCTGTCACCCCACTGACCTCGGAGGGCTCAGTGTCCAAGACCTAGAGCTCACCGGCCTTGCGCCGCGGATTCGTTGGCTGTGGCTGGACTGTACGGACAGCTCCCGCTCCTGGAGTGGTTTGGGCATACAACCCTCCTCCATGGAGCGTGAGATCTTCTTGGCCTCCACCCATATGGTGCTAGGGAACGGCCAGTCTGCGCTTTTTTGGGTGGATAGGTGGATCGACGAGCACTTTGTCCACGAGATCACACCCCTCCTATATGAATTCATCCCTAAGAGCCGGCGCAAGACCCGAACCGTGGCAGAGGGGCTCCCGGCCAACAGCTGGGCACGCGACATCCAGGGGATCCTTGGAATCCCGGAGGTGGGACAATACTTTCTCCTATGGCTCGCGGTCACACCCACTGTCCTATATGAGGGCGAGGATAGGCTGATCTGGAAGTGGTATGCTGACAGCACCTACACCGCGAAATTGGCCTACCGTGCATCATTCCTTGGGTCAAAGCGCTGCGCCGTCTGGAAGCTTATTTGGAAGATCTGGGCGCCCAACCGTGTCAGATTCTTTCATTGGCTGGCCAATCTTGACCGGTGCTAGGCCGCAGAGAGACTTGCTAGGAGAAACCTTCAGCACCACCCCCGCTGTGTCCTCTGCGATCAGGACATGGATACTATGCAACATCTGATGATCGCCTGCCCCTTTTCTAGGAAGGTCTGGCACGAGGTCCTTGCTTGGTTGTGCCTCTCTTGCCCGTCACCTTGCGACGAATCTTCCCTCTTCGACTGGTGGTTGAAGGCCCAGAGTTTCACGCCCAAACCCATGCATAAGGGGTTGGCCTCCGCGACGTTGCTGATCCCTTGGATGATCTGGAAGGCGCGCAATGACTGCATGTTTGAACGGGCACAACCATCTATCCAAGCCCTGGTCATCAAAATCAAATAGGAAGCCTCAACATGGATTCTCGCAGGCGCTAGAGGTTTGAGAGACATTGCCCCAACGACTTGGTATGTACACTAGTTAGAGGCATTTGTAATCTGTATGTTGGCCTCTCGAGAGGCGTGTATCAACTCTACCTTTTCAATATAATGAAACACAAAGCTTTTGCGTTTTTTCAAAAAAAAACGCGATGAGGATGGCACAATTCATCGGGAATTAATGAATGGATTTGGCACAATTTTCAAAGTGAGATGGAATCCAAGAATTTGAATTCGCGAGAAATTTGTGAGCCGTGCAATGGCATCTCTTGGGTTGTCCAATGTTACCATACCCATATCTTGCAAAGATCTTTTCATAGACTTCACCAAGCTCCCGAGTTATTACCGGTGGCACACCATTGCTGAAGTAGCCAAACACTGCAACCAGGGTAATCTCCAAGAACATTTGGACCATTACATTTTTCAGCATGAAGAATCATACTTTGTATTTCTAGAATACATGATTCTTCATGTTTTATACACCAAATATAGTAATGTGATGAGCAATATTATGGAAATCTTGGATGCTTGACAACTTGAGCAACTATCCAAATATCTTCCCGAAGTAATTGAAGTGCGGAGTAATAAGCACGAAAAATCATGTTAATTTAATAATTATCATGAAAATATATGCTACCTAATTTGCACAATTAATGCTGACAAAAGATAGACGAGGTAGAGTGGCAACCACAAAATGGAAAGAATATATTAACGAATTGGTCTATCAAGTAAATACCTCCCAAGATTTATCCATCAAGTATCGATTGATGACTTAATCAGTCATCTAGGCATTGTGGAGTGGTTCCTTTCCTGGTGGCAAATTGCGGAATTAGAGAATGTCATTATCACTTCGGCCTAGGGGAATCCCTGTGAAACATGGCGCGCAAGGACCGCATGGTCGATCAATTTGGGTTTGGAAGGGGCAGGCAGGTCCTTTGTCGATCGATAGATTGGGGCAAAACCTGGCGAACGATGCTCGCAACATGAACGATGGAAACTCACGATCAATCCACCCACCTTCCTAGTGAATATCTTTCATCTAAATCGAGAGGACTAACTAGATTGTGTAGACAGTGTAATAGATGGTGGAGTCGGAAGCCTCAGCCTAGGTAAGGGCAAGTAGCCCATCAAGAGAAGTCGATACCAAGGCCCAAAAGATAATTTGGCGAGGAGATGCATGCCCTAGCGCTTGTATTTGGGGCCCCTATGCGGTCTCCCATGTCGCAGTCCTCTATCGGCGGATCTGTCGCCATCCACTTTAATTTTTTTCTATGATGATCTCCCTTGCACAAGAATCCTATGTTAACCTATCTATCTATATCATCGCCACGTTTGGGAGGTTAACTTTGATTTATCTTGATATATCATGCGTTGTATGCTTAGGGAACACTAATAGTTAACCTTCCTTATCACCTTCCTCTTCTCCATGTACCCACTCAAAGAAAAGACACATAGTTTTATCGAGTCAACATGCCAAGAACCTTTGCCATTAGCTCCTAGATCAATAGTGTAGCTAGAAATGATGATAGGTGGGACATGATTGTACTAGGAGTCTATTGATCAATAAAATAACCACCCATCTCTTTGTTTTCCTATTAGAGAAGTGCATTCCCATTAATAGTTTAACCTTATGCAAGGTTGGCCTAGTTGTTTTGGCGGCTCCAGGGAACACTAAAGGAACATCCCAAGGATTTTTGGACCAATCATGTAATATGCATGGTATAAGACCCAATCATGCATATGCCTTGGACCACCTCAATTATCACATGGGCTCAAGGGGCCCATTGGGATTCAACTATTTCTGACTTATCACCTAGATCAAGAAGCCCACTGGGATAAACCGTTTCGGACTTATCACCCTGGCTCAGGTAGCCCATTGGGCTTGAATAGTTACTAACTCACAATATTTGAAAATCACCATGTTGACTATTATAACTCAATTCAAACATTTAGGATTTCGATTGGTTTTTACTCAAGAACAATTTTCAGGCTTAACTCGTGCGTCAGGGAGCCTTTCTTCATTGTAATACATGTATAGTTACTCAAAACAAGACTCTTCTTCCTTCAACAACGCATTTTTCTCATGTTGATCGCAATGATCACGCCTAGCATCTAGGGAAAACATAGAGGTGCCTCCTATATGACTCACCTTTATTTACCAATGTTCCTATAGAAAGGGGCGACTAGTACATGGGTAGGGGTGGGCAAACCGGTTTGAGTGGTTTCACCGGTTTGTGTTAGTTCATTTTCTTGAACTAGTTTGGGAGTTAGGATTTAGTTTGTGAAATAAAATGAACTAGCACCAAATCAACCAGTTTGGATGGTTTGTTTGGTTTCCATTTTGCCCATCCCTATACATGGGTGGTGATCATGTTCATATGTTACTTCTAAGGCTTAGGAGTATACTAAGGAATTTGGCATCAATATCTTTGATGAAATGGTTCCCTATGATGGGCTATAACGAAAACCAGCATGATAGTATTTGGGTTCTAACCACCAGATTTACACGGTTGACTTCATAAAGATTTTTTTTTGAACCTTACGAAACATTACACTCTTCTACCATCTACAACATACAAAGTTCGGTCTAGTTGTTCTCAATCTTTGTTTGGAAGAAGTTTATCTCCTAATCATTGCTCGCTCTCCATCCATTTGTTTGGCTTTACCACTAAATGATACATTGGTTAGATGATAAATTTGATATAGATAGACAGTAATAACATGTATGTGATATTTTAACTCATGTCATTGTTGCCTTTTTTATTTTTCTTAAGGATTAGCTTACATTCTTTGCGCTCAATGCATTTCAGTATTTCAATTCTTTCCTAGAATGAGAACATTTTTAGGTGGAAAATACCTACTTTTCATGTGGTTAATGGTCATTGACACCTAGCTAGTTTACTTGGTTTGCTTCAGCTGCAATGGACATTCATTTGTTATATTACCTTACTTTACAACACTCTGCCTTATAATTGATCACTACTAATGGTAAGGTATAATTTTTTCAGACAAAAAGGATTCAGAACTTTTCCTTGGTCGTGTGAAGAGGTACACGCTCAAAGATATTAAAGAAGCTACCAACAACTTCAACCCAAATAACATTTTGGGGCAGGGAGGATTTGGGATAGTATACAAGGGTATCTTGCATGATGGCAACATTGCTGCTGTGAAAAGGTTGAGGGAATTTGTTTCTGCTGGTGAAGGTCAATTCCACACTGAAGTTGAAGTCATAAGCTTGGTTGTTCACCGGAATCTCCTTAGTCTAATTGGTTTCTGCTCTGAAGATAATGAGAGGGTCCTTGTGTACCCTTACATGCTTAATGGAACCGTGGCTTCTAAATTACAAGGTCAGTTTATCATGATGTTCATATACACACACAGTTGTTGATCATTGTCATAGGTCCTATTTTTCATCAAAAACAGTAGTGTATTTTCTTCATATGATAAAGTAATAGAAATGCTTGGTTGATAATTGGTTTCCTAGCTTATGTTTTCAGCACTACTTTATTCTTAAAGTGTGATAAGAAAGGTAAATACTACCTTTGGTCTTTTTTCCTTGCCGTCTTGGACACCAACACAATCACAGAGACAAATATTTGACCATTACTTTTATTATTATATATTAGAAAATTAATTTATTTATGAAATGAGCTACTTTGATGCTTAATACATTAGTATTTCATTTATACTAACAAACGAAAATATGTATAAATCAAAATTTTGAAAGGTTCACTGCATTTGTTTCGTAACAGTAAGAAAGAGCAGAGGGTCAGAGTATACATGTAGAACCTAGTATGAGGTAACATTTTGTCAATGTCATCCAGGAAGAAGCTAATGGAATGTTACCGACTCCAAAAAAAGTTTTATTATTTGTTGACAAAAAATTCTATAATTATTTAGCATGTTCTAAGTTTTATCTGAGTGTGAGTCGGTGTATCCAGCGATGATAAAACTGTGAAAGAATGTGAAAATCATTCGTTCAAGTCCCTAGAAATTCTTGAACAGTAATGAGACATAGCTAGTCTAGGATATGCTCTACTCCATTCATTCCAAATTAATTGACTCGGTTTTGTCTAGATACGCATGTATTTAAAACACATCTAGAGCATGTGTATCTAGACAGGGTTAAGTCAATTGATTTGAAAGGGGGGGGGGGGGGGGTATGTCCAACAAACTTTTGCTATCTAATCACTCAACCAAATTTACAAAACAAGGAAGAACATATTTACTGGAATGACATTTAATTGGATGTTTCCCTATATACTCCTCTGCTAATATGATTTGTGTATTCTGCAATCAAATGATAATGCGTTGAACCAGTTGGTTGGTTATGTTGTGTTGCTATAAAAAACACTTTTATTTACTCTTTCTCCGCATACTCTGGTCATATTTATTTTAAGAATGAAGTTTTGCATTTTTTAAATAGCAACATCATCAAGTGTTTTCCATCGGTTTTGTCAGCATATGTTAGTGGAAGACCTGCCTTAGACTGGCCAAGGAGAAAGAAGATTGCGCTTGGCACTGCGCGAGGGCTTGCCTATTTGCATGAGCAGTGTGATAAAAAAATAATCCACCGTGACATAAAAGCCTCCAATATTCTTCTTGATGAATTTTTTGAAGCGATCGTCGCTGATTTTGGGTTGGTAAAGCTCATGGGTCAAGGGGAGACCCATGTTTTCAGCGCGATCCGCGGGACATTTGGGCGTATTGCTCCGGAGTATTTGATGAAAGGCGAATCATCAGAGAAGACTGATGTTTTCGCGTATGGAATACTTTTGATTGAGCTAATCACTGGCCGAAAAACATTGGACGTGCACGACGATGATCATCCGAATGGAATGGTTGATTGGGTAAATCCTTCCTTTTACATCCAATACATTTTATTTCATTTGGTTCATTGTCACATACACATTTTTCACACAATATTCAATAGCTACAGGGAATGTGCAGGTTCAGTAATATGCTCCAGTACCACTTGTCGATTCAATTTAGCTGCCACAAATCTCACATGGTTGCGTGTGAATGTCTGACTCCTCATGTTACAGGCAAGGGAACTCCTTGAAAAGGACGAGCTAAGGTCGTTCGTGGACAAGAGGCTACGGAACAACTACAACGCCGCCGAGCTGAAGGAGATGGTCCAGATAGCCCTTCTCTGCACAATGTTCAGCCCAGCTCATCGCCCAAGGATGTCTGAGATTATCAGGATGCTGGAAGGATACGGATCGGTCGCGGAGAGATGGGAGGGATTGAAGGATGTCCCGATACCGGCACCGATGCCTGGAGCCTCGAACTTTGCGCCGTCTCCTGCGAATTATAGCTGCGGCGAAGATGAGTGTAATTCAGTGGAGCTGGAAGCAGTCGAGTTGTCAGGACCAAGGTGATCTCCTAGTCATTAGAACATATATGGTGCTTGCTTCCAGCCATTTGCGGTTATACTATCCTCCCGCCTACAGGAACGTGGTCATGAAAACCCCTGGGGAAATATGGATTGATGAACCATGATATACTTTAGCACCTGAAGAAAATAAATCATCTGAGAAAAGAGAGAGGCATATTTTAGTTAATCTTTTCTGAAACCCCTACCCTCTATTTCTAAAGGCAAAAAATCCTTTTATGGACCATGTTTTATGGAGATAGTAGCTTGTGCTGCCTGGAATCTTTGGAGGGTACGTAATGATCTTATTTTCAGAGACTTGCCAGCTTCTTTTAACCGATGGAAAGTGGGGTTTCAGAATGACTTTCTTCTTCACAAATTCAGAGTGGAGACAGCCCTTGTGCAACCTCTTGTTGACTGGCTGCTCACCACTTTAGGTTAATCTTTTTGATGTTTTTGTTTGCCCATTTATTCTCCCTTGATGTAATCTTTGTTAGAATTCTGTACAACGTTGTTTCCTTTATTTAATTATTATATATAAATATCACACCGTAGGGTAAGGTGTCAAGTGAGATCCCACCAAAGTCCCTCTTCTAGTTTATTTTGAGATTCCTTGTGCAAAATTTTGTCAAAATTTTACACTACAAATCTTAAAATGAGATAGAACTGGGACTTAGATGGGATCCCACTTGCATCTCTACCATAGGGGCTTCTCCTACGGTAAGTTGTCAACAAAACAAAGACACCCTCACCCTCTCTCACTCACGCACACCCTTTTGTTTCAGAACGATTTGATTCTAAATTTCATGACATGATAACATTTTTATGGACAATGTAAGATTTTGCAACCAAAAACGAAATGGAGGGAGCGCTAGCACCGTATATAGGGTGGTGAGGAGTATAGTGCACCAAACCTCTGTGCAGTCATTTACCAGTTAACAAAAAATCTTAAAATAATGTTAGCATATAGGCATAATATATCTTTAACATGATGCAAAGTTTCAATTAAAAATTACAAACATAGCTCCAGAAACAAAAAAGGACAAATTTCTTGGTGAATAGTTACAAATTCGGCCAATTATTTAGTATAGAAACTGAATTTCGATACTTCTGTTTCGAAAACTGTGATTTATATTTTGGAGTTAGAAGTTTTATATAGTTCCACAGGCTAATTGTTTCTATTGTCTAGGTTTTTGGTAGATTTTTTTTATAGTTAGCGGTACCAAAGACCAAAGTACGGTGCGGCGGGTGCGCCACAAGCCCTGGTGCACTGGATACGCGTTTGATATGTCTTCTGCGAGAGATTATGTAACGACGTATATGGCGTCTAATGGAAGTTTCAGTTTTTCAGAACCCCGTCATGTCACTGTATCCAAACAATTGATAGAGATCATCAGCATGCTGCAAACTAAATGCGGACATTGTGGCTAGCCACATTGTGACAGTGGAGCTGCACACTCTCAACATGTACCAAAACATCGTCCCAAGCTCTTCAGACAGCTGCACCTTAGTTTCTGGCTTTCCGCATTCCGTCCTGCAAGAAGAAACTGTACCGGTGCATGACGCTCGTCAGAGGTTCAGAGAGCCCTGGTGTGCAGAACCACGAATCATGCATGTGCCCTTTTACCACGATGCCTGATCAGCGCAACGTGTTGGAGCAATCATAGATGCTATTGCGTAGCGTAATCACTACAGCACGCGATGGCTACGCCGACGGCAAAAAGCCCTCAGCGTAGCCAGCTTTGCCGTCGGCATACGCTACGCCGAGGGCTGCCGTCGGCGTAGCCCCCTCGGCGAAGGTCTCCCTCGGCGGAGCAAAAACGGCCGTCAGCATAGCAGAAAACCGTCGGCATAGTTCTACGCCGACGGCCGAGGCGGGCCCGTTGGCGTAACGGCCGTCGGCGAACGACGGCGCTGCCGTTAGACGGCCGCTAACGGCGCACCGTATACGCCGACGGCCCTACCCTCGGCGTATGGTGGCCACGTGGCACCCGCTGGGCCTCCCCAGGAAGGGGCTACGCCGACGGCCTCGCCCTCAGCGTATGTGGACGCGTGTCCACCGCCTGGCCCTCCCAGGCTGGCGCTAGGCCGACGGCTGACCCTCGGCGTAGTGGAAGGTTCTACGCCGACGGCAGTGCACTCGGCGTAGCCCTGACCATATGGCACATGGCATAGGGCTACGCCGAGGGCATTGCCGTCGGCGTAGCACCTTCACAGTTTTTTTAGCAGCAGCAGCACTCACAGCAGCAACACTCATAGTTTTTTTTTCCACAGCAGCAGCAGCACTCACAGCAGCACACATGCAGCACTCACAGCAGCACTCATAGCAGCACACATGCAGCACTCACAGCAGCACATCAGTCATACAAGA
Organism: Avena longiglumis; assembly: GCA_030063025.1. Classification (NCBI taxonomy): domain Eukaryota; kingdom Viridiplantae; phylum Streptophyta; class Magnoliopsida; order Poales; family Poaceae; genus Avena; species Avena longiglumis. Next base: position 477,619,687 of record CP125977.1, read on the forward strand.
TCACATATGGTCATATTAAACATTGTTCATATCACACATGCTCATATTTAACATTGTTTATACATCATCCATACATTGTTCATACATCATCACACATGCCTACAACTCTGGAGGAGAGGGGGTGTACCCGAGATCTCCCCTGGTGAAAAGTGGCGACCTCTGCCGAGGGTTGCGTCCAGTAGAAGCAGCAGAAGAGCCACTTGGCGAGAGAGTAGAAGTGTGAAGCTCGGGAGAACCACCTGCGGAATGGCCAGGAGATGGACCATCGTCATGAAGCGGTGTGATCTGACGCCCATCCGGCGAGGCGTGGCCAAAGTGCCGGTTCCCAGAAGCTCCCGTTCCCTACATGTTGCCTACATGTTAGCAACTTGCGAGGCAAAGTAAAGCGATAACCAGTGGGTTAGCAAAGAACTTACCGGTGTCGATGCGTAGTAGGTCCTAGCGAAGCTTTCCTTCGATTGCAAAAATGGCATCGGACCTGGCATGGGAGGCACGGGCCCTAAATCTCTATTCTGGCCAGTTTGAATATTCACCATCATGGCCTGCAAGATAGTTTAGAAGTCAGGCCGTAGTACAACAAACGGGGGGAAGTGGGACTTGTATCTTTTGCAAAAAATAAAGGTTCGGACTTACATTTACGTATTGCATGTAGATCGCATTCGCCTCGATCTTTGCCGAAGGCCACCGATATTCCTCATAAGCGGCATCATAGGCGCGTCTAACTCAGCTACAATTTCAAATACAAGGAATCTCGTCAGCGTTAGCCATGCAGGAACAAAAGTCATAAAGATGATGAAAAGCGAAAACTTACATCCTCGGGAGCGACGAGGCTAGCCACGAGGCGGATAGGGGGCCGTCGCGGGGTAGGTAGCCTTGAGACGGCTAAAGCTCGTCGAGGGTAGGCTTGACCTTCTTATTCGAATCTTGAGGCGTCCATGCTACAATCCGTGCCCGACAGACCAACGACTCCTCGTCGATCTCCGCGTGAATGGGGTCATCCACATGGGGTGACGAGCCTTCACCATCGTCTGTAGTTCCCCAAGTCGTTCGGGCGGTGCCAAGTACACGGGCAACGAGGGTTGAGGCTCCGAGTAATTGGGCTTCTTTCGCCGCATCATCTCATAGACGGCGACGTCATGAATCACCTCCCCGGGTTGTGCCTCGGCCACCTGTATCGCGAAAAGAAAATATTATGCATATGAAGTACAAACATAAGCAGAAATGCACGCATGCCGTTCCATGTATATACGTACCACCTTCCCCTTGAAGCGGTCAAAGTTGCGGTTTCCCGCGCAGTGCGTTCCACCATCGCCTCTGTTATCCGCGTTCCGCCTCGACAAGGCTGCAAACTCCTCGTCTTCTCTGAGCCACCTCGTCCTAACCAGCTCCTCCCATGCGAGTCGGTGCGGCCCAATCGGGATAACTGAAAATGCAATACTCACTCGACTGCATAATGCAATGGCAACTTAGAAGCAATGTAGAATCTCATTGACATTTTACTCACCGACATGTACTCTTCGGCATCATCGAGTACTCGGGATTAGGGTTCCTACCGACAATGTCTTCCTTCGACCCTCATGCCCTGTCAGCCCGAAGTGGCTAGCGGTGACCTTCCGGTTGTACCACACGGGGTCAACTTCACACAAGCCCCAAGCAAAGTCCTCTGCGCCTTCTCTGGTCCTCCTCGGCCACACGGTAAAAGCACTTCAATCATGCATAAGAGTCATGAGTTAGCACGGTGGGGTCATCAAGTATGAACATAACTCGAGAAATATGCCTTACCCAAAACTTGGTGATGACAAGATCGATGTGTCGGAAAGCCCGGGACACGGGTAGTCTGGTAGTCCGCCCAAGTGGTAGCTAGCTTCCTGTCACCCTCGTGGGTAATGTGATAGCCCGGCCAGAACTTCCTAATCGGAGCTCCAACAAGGCTGTTAGGAAGGCGAGGCTTCGTCCCCGTAGGAAATGTCCAATTGCTGCACAATAATAAACATTAGTACACAATAATTATTTATGACCAACATGAAATAAAATGTTTTAAATTGCCAAATTAGTACACTTACTCAAGGCCATCTGGAATAATAAGGGCTTTTGCCTCCTGAGTCCTAGGCTCAAACTTCTCGTCAGGGACTCCCGATTCCCCATGATTCCGCAATTTCTTCGGCCCCACCAACTCGCGGCTAGTGTCCGCCTCCGTATCGGTCCCCGCCTCCCTCTCGGTCCTCGCCTCCCTCTCAGACTCTGCCTCCCTCTCGGACTCTGCCTCCTCGGCCTGAAGGCTGCTCATCGGGAACAACTCAGAGCCACGTCGCTGAGCGGAGGGTGGTGGGTCAAAGTCCACGCCTCCTCCGTGGCACCTCGTCCTCGTCCTCCTCGACCTCGGCCTCGACCCGTCCTCCGCCAAGGAGCAAGATCGGGTAACGGATTGGGATTTGGGCATCTCCCACTCCGTGTAGCTCTTTTCTTGCTTGTAGCATTAAGCAAGGATTTACTGGTTGCCTTGCCGCTGCTCATATTGTTCAATCACACGCATTAAGTAAGAGAAAACAGTTAAGCACAAAGACATAATAAAATGTATACACAAAGAATAAAGGCATAATGCAATTAAGAAAACAGTTAAGCACAAAGACAAAATAAAATGCATTAAAAAATAAATACTCACTATCATTTTCATTCTCATTCTCATTCTCATTCTCATTCTCATTCTCACTATCACTATCTTTTGAGTAGAAATCTGGATTCTCATCGAAGGGTGTAGGCTCATCATCGTTGTCATTCTCGGTATGGAGCTTCTCGAGCATACTTATGTCATGTAGATTCACCACTGACTCACCCCGAGTTTCTACATCATTCCCAAGGTCCTCAAGATCAACCGGTTCTAAATCAAAGTGTCCGAAGTCCTCTTGCTCTTGATAGAAAATTCCCTCGTACGTTACAGGGTTAATGTTGTTGTAATCGTCCTCGGAGGGAATCGGTAGGTTACCATGTGGCGATACGGAACACGACTTCCCAGCCAGAGTTCCTTTACGGCATGGGTAGGGCAAATAATAAACTTGGTTGGCTTGGTGAGCAACAACAAAGACGTCGGCTCCGCTATAGGTGGTTGAAGGCCTAACTTCAACTAACCCAATGGAAGGGTACTTCTCGGTCCACCCTTGGGTCAAACCAGTGGCACTTGAACACAACAAGATTGAGTTCGACATTAAATGCGATTGAAGGTCATCTCGTATACATTCTCTAACCTTCCGTAGTAATCAAGGGAATCGGCTCCTTTGGTGAACACCCCAAGATTTACCGCTTTTGCATTCGGATCGCCCTTTACGGTGCGTCTCAGATGGAAGCGAAACCCATTCACATCATAATTCTCATACTTCATGACGACATGTTACAACCTTGGGAAACACATTTCAGCTCATCGACATCTCAACGTTGGGATCAGCTCCCTACAGTACAAGAGGAATTTGTTGCGTTCGAGTTATGTGGAATAAGAGCGACAAGTCACATATTGCAAGGTAAGAGGGACGGGTTAGAAATTACTTTTCCATAAACCAGGACACAAAGTTTTTTATTTCGGAGCACCCTCTTTCGAGAGTGTCCAACTCCATGGGAGAGGGATCGATCGGTCCCGACCCTTTGTTCATCCGTGAAATCGCTAAGAAGGAGAAAATAAGCATTAGACGGAGACCGAGTTACTAGCTGCATAGAGAAATAGGGTGTTCACCATTTTACCTAATGAAATCGACCACTTCCTTCATGTTCATAAGCACATAGAGCATTATGCAATCCTTCTCTTCCTTCGGCAACCTATATTTTAGTCCTTTACCGGCCTTGCCACCGGGAAATTGGAATAGTTCGAGATTGGGGTCATTCTTGGGCAGGTCGACATTGTAACGAGAGACCGGGTTATGCATAGTGGGAACATCATCGGGCCAGTAGGTTGTCGCGGCGTCTGCCATCTCCCGAAGGCATGTTGCTTCAGCTATGCATGCTTCAATCTTGGCTTTGTTTCCAGTTATCTTTCGAATATACTTAAACTCTCTCTCAATACAAAATTGCCAACGAAATTGCACCGGCCCCCCCAATAGTGCCTCGTTCGCGAGGTGCACAATGAGATGTGCCATCGGAGTAAAGAAGCCTGGCGGAAAGATCATCTCCAAATTGCATAGCAACTCCGGCACCTGAACTTGCAGCTTCTCAATCACCAGAGGACATATCTGCTTAGCACAGAGGGTGCGGAAGAAATGGCTCAACTCCGCAAGCACTCGCCATACTTTTTCGGGGAGATACCCTCGAACCATCACCGGCATCAGCCGCTCAATCCATATATGATAGTCGTGACTCTTGAGCCCGTTGACTTGTCCCGTCAAAAGATTGACTCCCTTACTTATATTCGAACAATAACCGTCAGGGAACATTACGACGTATTTGAGCCACCTAAATGACTCCTTCTTTTGGACATTATCAAGGCGTAGTAGGCATGCGGCTTGAACCAATTCTTTCGACAAGACGGTAGGAGGCTGCATGTGTAATCTCTTCCTATCACAAAGCTTCTCAACATCAACTCTAGCCTTGACATTATCCTTTGACTTCCTAGGAATGTTCAGATGTGTGAAAAAGGACTCCCGACATTCTTTTCGGTGTGCATCACATCGATGTTATGGGGAAGTTCGAGGTCCTTGTAATACGAGATTCGTTAAAGGCTGCCACGTGAGTCAATTATGCGTTACACCATATCCCGCAAATTGATGGCGGTTCCGGTGCACGAACGAGCACGTATCTCGGCATCAACAAGCGCACCCTCGAACTTTGGTACCTCTTTTACTTCATGCACAACTTTCCCTTCTTGAAGTTCTTTCTATCTTCTCGAGCGAATGATTTCTTTTGAGTCTTGTCGATTCGTGTCAAACGCAACATATTTGCGACCGGCTTTAGCCAAAGGAACTCAAGTCGGTGCACACTGGGCATGGCCACTTACCACCGTACACCATCCGCACGTTAGCGTGCACTGGCATGTCATGCATAGTATATTGTAACCAAACTTTCATCAAAAAGTTTCTCTTTGATGCTCGGTCGTATGTCAACGTCCCGTGTATCCAAGAGTGGTTCAAATCATCCACAATCGGCTGCATGTAGACACTCAAGTTCTTCCCCGGATACTCAGGTCCTGGAATTATCAGCGACAAAAACATGGTCTTCCGTTGCATTAATACTCTGGGAGGGAGATTGAGCGGAATAACATACACCGGCCAGCAGCTGTACGAGGCCGTCGACATACCATATGGGTTGAAGCCATCTGTTGCTATCGCAATTCTAACATTACGAGCCTCTTCTGCCCACCGGGGGTATTTGTCATCGAAGTTCTTCCATGCCTTACCATCAGATGGATGTCCCATCTTCTTCCGTCCGTGCCCGTCCTCGTATATTTTCCCCTTCTTGTGCCACGTCATCTGTTTGGCAGTCTCCTCGCTCAAGTAAAGCCGCTAGATTCTTTTTATGAATGGGAGATACCGAAGTATCTTCTTAGCGACCTTCGACTGCCTCACCTGACCATCCTTCCCCTTTATCTCTTCATATCTAGAGGCCTTACAAATGGAGCAGTACTTGTCACCCTCAAACTGTTTCCAAAACAAAAGGCAGCCTTTTGGACAACAATCTATCTTTTCATAATCCATGTTGAGCTTCTTCATGAGTTTCTTCGTTTCGTGAAAGGTTTTAGGCGCATAATGCCCTTGGGCAACATGTTACCACATGTTCTCGATTAGCTTCAAAGTGAGAACGGGTGGCGAATCGCACTTGTCGGCTGACACCGAGAGATGGCATCGAGCGAAATCTTTGCACCCTCGTCAGAGGCCTCTTAGCCGGCCATCATATCAAGGAAGGCCTTCGCGGTTGGCTCCGGTTCCTCCGGTTCTAGCGGTTCCTCGGTTACGGTGATTCCTCCGTGGAGGTGGCGAATTCTGGTCGGCATCGATAAGATCATCTAGCATGTTTCTAATCCCATCTTGCTCATTGCCATTGAGCCGACGCATCACCTCACCTACATCACGTTAAATGCGAGCAAAGTCGACTTGCGTGACATAGTTAGACATGTACCCATATTGCAGAAGGTGTTTGTACATGTAATCCTTTCCCTGACGATGACGCTTAGTGCAATGAGCGCAGGGACAAAGTGCCCGAACCATTGCCTTTGAACCACGCGCTAACTCATTCACTAATAAATGAGTGTTCCGTACCCAATCGTCTGTTTTATTAGTCGCACTAATACGGCCACTGTACATCCATCCATTATCAGCCATCCTCTTCTGCTTTGTTGGGAGACAAACAACAAATATAACATTTTATATCAAACAGGAGATTAAATGCTTCATATTTTACGCATTCATCAACCTACATGTCCAATAGGAAAAGAGGGTCCTAACCAGCCGTCGGATCCGTAGATTGGGTAAGTTCTCCCTGGTTCTACCCCGATCCAAGCAGAATTTCGGCAACACCTCCCCGCTGCTCTCCTGATACACGTCTCGACAAAAAGCCAAGAGGATGTGCATCCGGAGAACAACGAGGAGGCGCCACCGAAATCCTGTCTCGAATCGAGGTAGAGCCAGGGAGAACCAAACCCAACTACGAATCCCATGAGCCGATAAAAGCCATAAGCGTTACGGTCCAAAATATGCGAGACCACTAATGCATATTAAGTCGCGTAGCAACGGTCGAGATGACGCCTAGGTGACGCGATGCACTTGGTGATCTAGACACAAAAATAAAACCTAGGTACAAGAGAGGCGTAGATTCTCACCCTCGGCGGTAGAAGTAGTCGATCAACCGAGTGTCGAGGTCGGCGGAACTCGGAGACAGGATCGAGGTGTCACCTACACCATCTCCCATAAACGGTCGGTCCGCCAAGGATGGTCACTCCCGAAACACTACAAAGTCTGTACATTGACATAAAGAGAACACCTTAGTAAACATGCAACACACTCACGGCCCTAGTGTGGCTTCTCTCTTCAACGGCCATATGACCAAGCTAGCTTGCCACTAACCAACGGCCTAATCCTAGCAACTCGTGCATGCATATCACTTAACAAATGATATAAACTACTAATAGATGCAACTAATAAATTCTAACAAGATTAACAACAAGATTTAATCTAACAAAATTAAATATTTGCCTCTAGAGGGGAGTGGAGGAGGTACCTGCAGAGGGGGCCGAGCTCGAGGAGGAGGGGGAGAGCTTGGGAGGAGGGGGCCGAGCTCGGGGAGGAGGGGGCGAGGTCGGGGAGGAGGGAGCCGAGCTCGGGGAGGAGGGCCCGAGCTCGGGAGGAGTAAGGGAGGAGGGAGGAAGGCCAGGAAGGAGGGGGAGAGCTTGGGAGGAGGGAAAGGTCGGGGAGGAGGAGACCTCGGGAGGAGGGGGTGAGCTGGGAGGAGGAAGGAGGAAGGTCGGGGAGGAGGGCCGAGATCGGGAGGAGGAAGGAGGAGGGAGGAAGGCGGTGGCAAGGGAGGAGGGAGGCGGCGGTGGGGGAGGGAGGAGGCGGTGGAGCTCGGGGACCGGCTCGGGGAGGAGGAAGGGAGGAGGGAGGAAGGAGGCTGGCGGCGGGGAGGAGGGAGGGAGGCGGCGGTGGGGGAGGGCCGGGGTCGGGGGAGGGAGGAGGCGGTGGAGCTCGGGGGAGGGAGGAGGCGCGGCTGCTGGCGGCGGGGTCGGGGTCGGGAGCGGGCGCGGGCAGAGAGCGGTTGGTGAGAGGAGGAGGGGTCGGGAGCGGGCGCGTGGGAGCCAAAGTAGGATAGGGCTACGCCGACGGCCAGGCATACGCCGAGGGCAGCCGTCGGCGTAGCTAGGGTTTTTTTTAACTTTTTTTTGAAAGAAGGGTCTTTTGTTTAATATCAAATTTTACGACATACTTTATTTAGTGTCTACTATTATAGAAGAAACTATATATTATTAATATATAATTTTTTATTTCGTCTTGTGCTCGTTTTCCAAGCAAACCCTAGATGTGGGCTAAACGGGGAGATTCCCCCCTTATTTCGTCTTGCATGCATGCGAGGGGGGACACATGCAAGCACCTATACCAACCTCTCACCACACTCACACACATATGCTAGGGGCACATGCAAGTTTTCATCTCATTCCAATGTTCTCGTGGTCTTCCTCCGGCGAAACCCTGATCTCTGTGCACACTCGGATCGTCTACCCCCCTAGACGTTCCTCTGACAGGGGTAGACCGGCGTAGCTCTCTCTTGTTTTTTGTTTGTTTAGGTCATAGGGTGATGTAAAACCATGTTGGCTCACAAGTTGGGGCACTATCCTACCCGGTTTCACCTCGACGGGGAGATTCCACCCTCATACGGGTCCGGAACCTTCGCCTCTAGGTTAGAGCGCATGCATGCGAGGGGGGACACATGCAAGCACCTATACCAACCTCTCACCACACCCACACACATATTCTAGGGGCACATGCAAGTTTTCATCTCATTCCAAAGTTCTCGTGGTCTTCCTCCGGCGAAACCCTGATCTCTGTGCACACTCGGATCGTCTACCCCCTAGACGTTCCTCTGACAGGGGTAGCCCGGCGTAGCTCTCTCTTGTTTTGTGTTTGTTTAGGTCATAGGGTGATGTAAAACCATGTTGGCTCACAAGTTGGGGCACTATCCTACCCGATTTCACCTCGACGGGGAGATTCCACCCTCATACGGGTCCGGAACCTTCGCCTCTAGGTTAGAGCACATGCATGCGAGGGGGGACACATGCAAGCACCTATACCGACCTCTCACCACACCCACACACATATGCTAGGGGCACATGCAAGTTTTCATCTCATTCCAATGTTCTCGTGGTCTTCCTCCGGCGAAACCCTGATCTCTGTGCACACTCGGATCGTACCCCCTAGGCGTTCCTCGGCAGAGGTAGCCAGCGTAGCTCTCGCTTGTTTTGTGTTTGTTTAGATCATAGGGTGATGTAAAACCATGTTGGCTCACAAGTTGGGGCACTATCCTACCGGTTTCACCTCGACGGGAGATTCCACCTCATCTGGTCCGAACCTTCGCCTCTAGGTTAGAGCGCATGGATGCGAGGGGGGACACATGCAAGCACCTATACCAACCTCTCACCACACCCACACACATATGCTAGGGGCACATGCAAGTTTTCATCTCATTCCAATGTTCTCGTGGTCTTCCTCCCATGAAACCACGATCTCTGTGCACACTCGGATCGTCTACCCCTAGGCGTTCCTCCGCAGGGTAGCCAGTAGCTCTCTCTTGTTTTGTGTTTGTTTAGGTCATAGGGTGATGTAAAACCATGTTGGCTCACAAGTTGGGGCACTATCCTGCAGTTTCACCTCGACGGGAGATTCCACCCTCATCTGGTCCTAACCTTCGCCTCTAGGTTAGAGCGCATGCATGCGAGGGGGGACACATGAAAGCACCTATACCAACCTCTCACCACACCCACACACATATGCTAGGGGCACATGCAAGTTTTCATCTCATTCCAATGTTCTCGTGGTCTTCCTCCGGCGAAACCCTGATCTCTGTGCACACTTGGATCGTCTACCCCCCTAGACGTTCCTCTGACAGGGGTAGCCCGGCGTAGCTCTCTCTTGTTTTGTGTTTGTTTAGGTCATAGGATGATGTAAAACCATGTTGGCTCACAAGTTGGGGCACTATCCTACCCGGTTTCACCTCGACGGGGAGATTCCACCCTCATCTGGTCCTAACCTTCGCCTCTAGGTTAGAGTGCATGCATGCGAGGGGACACATGCAAGCACCTATACCAACCTCTCACCACACCCACACACATATGCTAGGGGCACATGCAAGTTTTCATCTTATTCCAATGTTCTCGTGGTCTTCCTCCGGTGAAACCCTGATCTCTGTGCACACTCGGATCGTCTACCCCCCTAGACGTTCCTCTGACAGGGGTAGCCCGGCGTAGCTCTCTCTTGTTTTGTGTTTGTTTAGGTCATAGGGTGATGTAAAACCATGTTGGCTCACAAGTTGGGGCACTATCCTACCCGGTTTCACCTCGACGGGGAGATTCCACCCTCATACGGGTCCGGAACCTTCGCCTCTAGGTTAGAGCGCATGCATGCGAGGGGGGACACATGCAAGCACCTATACCAACCTCTCACCACACCCACACACATATGATAGGGGCACATGCAAGTTTTCATCTCATTCCAATGTTCTCGTGGTCTTCCTCCGGCGAAACCCTGATCTGTGCACACTCGGATCGTCTACCCCCTAGACGTTCCTCTGACAGGGGTAGCCCGGCGTAGCTCTCTCTTGTTTTGTGTTTGTTTAGGTCATAGGGTGATGTAAAACCATGTTGGCTCACAAGTTGGGGCACTATCCTACCCGGTTTCACCTCGACGGGGAGATTCCACCCTCATACGGGACCGGAACCTTCGCCTCTAGGTTAGAGCGCATGCATGCGAGGGGGGACACATGCAAGCACCTATACCAACCTCTCACCACACCCACACACATATGCTAGGGGAACATGCAAGTTTTCATCTCATTCCAATGTTCTCGTGGTCTTCCTCCGGCGAAACCCTGATCTCTGTGCACACTCGGAACGTCTACCCTCCTAGACGTTCCTCTGACAGGGGTAGCCCGGCGTAGCCCTCTCTTGTTTTGTGTTTGTTTAGGTCACAGGGTGATGTAAAACCATGTTGGCTCACAAGTTGGGGCACTATCCTACCCGGTTTCACCTCGACGGGGAGATTCCACCCTCATACGGGTCCGGAACCTTCGCCTCTAGGTTAGAGCGCATGCATGCGAGGGGGGACACATGCAAGCACCTATACCAACCTCTCACCACACCCACACACATATGCTAGGGGCACATGCAAGTTTTCATCTCATTCCAATGTTCTCGTGGTCTTCCTCCGGCGAAACCCTGATCTCTGTGCACACTCGGATCGTCTACCCCTCTAGACGTTCCTCTGACAGGGGTAGCCCGGCGTAGCTCTCTCTTGTTTTGTGTTTGTTTAGGTCATAGGGTGATGTAAAACCATGTTGGCTCACAAGTTGGGGCACTATCCTACCCGGTTTCACCTCGACGGGGAGATTCCACCTTCATACGGGTCCGGAACCTTCGCCTCTAGGTTAGAGCGCATGCATGCGAGGGGGGACACATGCAAGCACTTTATGTGGTCGTGGTGAGTGCTATTGAGAACCACATGCGATAATAACACTTACAAACATATAGAAATTTCTCGATCGGGGTGTGAGAAGATTCGCAACGACATTTCATGTGGACGTGTAGACTGTTATTCAGAGGGTACGGAATTATCCAATTAATAAAAAAAAATATAAATAATTGATGCAAATACAAAATATATGAAAAATAGAAAGGCTACGCCGAGGGTGACCGTCGGCGTACGTTGCTGGTACGCCGAGGGTGGCCGTCGGCGTATGCTATGCCGAGGGTCTCCGTCGGCCTAACCGACGGCACCGTTAGCGCGCCGTCCGTGCTGGCCGACATGTGCCACGCGTCCGCTTGCTACGCCGAGGGCCGCCACTACGCCGAGGGTGACCGTCGGTGTAGTGTATACTACGCCGACAGCTTGGCTACGCCGAGGGCTGGCCAGTTGGGCTGGGCTGGTGCGGTGCTACGCAGGCCGTCGGCGTAGCGGACGGCCGTCGACGCATCTGGCCATTCCTGTAGTGAATCTGTAGTGTAGTGGTAGTGGTAGTGGTAGTGTATCTCTGGAGTCTGGACTGGAACTTGGGATGACATGTGTGTCACTAGCTTCCGGTTTCCAGTTCTGGACCATGTGAGCCCAGCATTAGCATGCCCGGATCACTGTTACCACTGTGGCTCTTGTTAGGACTGAACCTAGTTGCATCTGCATGATAGAGCTAGAGGAGTAGGGGAGTTTGGCGGGTGCTGTTGGATGGAACGTTAGCTTCATTGGTGTGTAACTGCAGTTACCAATGAGGACTCTGGATTTGGACGGCAGGCAGGCACACGCACTCATGCAAGGAAACGCAACGCATCAAAAGGCTGACGCTGTTCACGGATACTAATACTGTCGCCTTTGCTGTGAGACAAACTGCAGGGACATCTTTCTCTGCACGTTTTGTTGTGGCGCTGCAGGCTGAATTTTGAGGATGATCCAGCAGGCTGAAATGGTAAGATTCGGCATGTTTAATTCTTGCGTTCTCCGTCAGGGAAGTGTAAAACACACCACTCTTGCTTTTATATCATACTCCATCTGTCCCAAACTATAAGACAGGTTTTAACTTTTTTCTAAAACACATGACAATTTTTAGTATCTTTGTTCATTGATTTTACTCTGAACCTACACACTCAAAGACATCTAGGTATACATGATTTATAAAAAGGCTAAAACATTTTACATTTTAAAACGGAAGAAGTACATGGAAAACGGTATTTTCTTTAACAAACTCGTTGAGAATGAAGGATTTGTCCGAAAAGTGGATGCTTGGATCCACAATTCCAGTCGGAGGTAGTGTGTCCATAAGAAGCCAAAGATGATGTAGGTTTTAGAATTTATGGTTCAGCTCACTTATTTTATTGCAATAATTTCTGACTCATTTGGCACATTCACACGCAGGCTAAAGTTTAGTTCCATACACTACTATAAAACACCTTCGGTTCAATCTCAACTATGTCACCTGTCACGGTTTGTTATTAACCGGGACTAGTGCTAGCACTAGTCCAGGGCCGCGACGCCTCCAACGGCTAGTAATCGCGATAGCCTATAGTCCCGGGCCGGACTGGACCTCTAGTCTCGGTCCGTAATACAGCCAGGGACTAGTAACCTAGAGCGGGCCAACTGCTCTTTTCGGGGACTATTAGTCCCGGGTCGTATCACGGCCCGGGACTAGTTGTCCCCCCATATAAATACAGCTTCGTGTCCACACGGCCCGAGCAATGGTGGTCATTTTACTCAAAGAGCAAGCCGAGTTCATGCCATTGTTTTGTCAAGATTTAGTTTGCAACCCCTAAATACAAAGTTTTAAAAGATTAGAACTTCATCCTTTCATCTCTTATTGCTACTTTAGCTCAATAATGCTATAGAAGTATAGAGATATGGATTTGCATGAATGCTCTAGAAGTAGAGGATTTTGAAACGTGTAACAAATTTTGATTAGGCACATAGTTACTGAAAATTAAAATGTGTAATTTTAGAGTTTTAGAGCTTAGAATGAAATGAGGTTTTCACTGATAGAACAATAATAAAAAAACTCCACATTTATCATATTAATTGTTTTCTCCAATTCACAAATTGGTGCATGTAAATTTTTCAAAATTCAAAATTAATGCTCTAGAAGCTCTCATTATAACTTGTATTAAATTTATCATGTTGTGTAATGGTTTTTGATATATTTTTACTATAATGCAGATGGTCCGGGAATGGATGTACGGTATTGACCGACAATATGGCGAGTTCATTAATGGAGTGCATGAATTCATCCGTGTTGCTGATGCAAACAAGCGGAATGGTTTTGTATTCTGACCATGTAGTGGATGTAGGAATCAGAAGGATTACTCTAACTCAAAAACCCTTCACAACCACATGTTGAAGTCCGGCTTCATGCCCAGTTATAATTGTTGGACCAATCACGGAGAGAGAGAGGGGGGTTATAATGGAAGACAATGAAGAAGAGGAGGATGATGACAACTGTCATGGTTTCCCTGAGTACGGAGATACTTCCATGGGGGATGCTGAAGGGGAGGCTGAAGAAGAGACACAGGATGAACCCGCTGATGATCTTGGTCGGACCATTGCCGATGAACGAAGAGACTGTGAAAATAAAAAAGGAGAGGGAGAAGTTCAATCACATGTTAGAGGATCACAAAAAGTTGTTTTACCCAAATTGCAAAAATGGTCTGAAAGAGCTGGGCAGCACACTGGAATTGCTGAAATGGAAGGCAGAGTATGCTATACCTGACTCCTTATTTGAAAAGTTGCTAAAAATGATAAAGAATATGCTTCCAAAAGATAACGTATTGCCCGCCAGTACGTACGAAGCAAAGAAGGTTGTCTGCCCTCTAGGTTTAGAGGTTCAGAAGATACATGCATGCCCTAATGACTACATCCTCTACCGGAATGAGGAGTACGAGAATTTGGATGCATGCCCAGTATGCACTACACTTCAGTATAAGATCAGACGAGATGACCCTAGTGACATTGAGGGAGAGCCTTGATGGCGCCTAGTACTTGTCGTGGGACGCTTCGTTGGAAACCCCAAAAGCAAGATATGAAGCAGCACATCAGCAAGTTTCCCTCAGTAAGAAACCGAGGTTATCGAACTAGTAGGAGGAAGGAAACCTCACATAGGAGTTGCAAGCAACGCGGAGATCCGTACAACACAAACTCAAGACTTTGCCCCAACGAATCAGTAAGTTTGTCAAGATCACCGGTTTGCTGTAAAAAAGGATTAAACGTATGGTGTGGAAGGTAATGGTTTGTAGCAAGTAAACAGGTAATAGTGGAAGATGTATCAATGGTAAAGATTGGACCAGGGTCCATAGTTCACTAGAGGTGTTATCCTTAGATAAACAACATGGAATGAAGGGTAAACAAATTACAGCGAGGCAATTGACAGGAACTGAGCAAGGCATAACAATGCAATTACTAGCCAGAAAGATCCTATGAGGTTGATTGGGCAATACAACAATATACATAGACCGCCATCTAGCTGCATCTATGACTAGAAGTCCACCTTCAGGTTATCATCCGAACCCCCTCCAGTATTACGTTGCAAGCAACAGACAACTGCTTTAAGCAAAGTGTGTAAGGTAAACAGTCCACATGTTCCATGAACAAGAGACCGTTATTTTCTACCTAGTAGCAACAACACATCTACAACCGAAGAGATTTCTGTCACTTCCCTTGGAAACTAAAGGCATGAACCCACTATCGAGCATAAATACCCCCTCTTGGAGTCACTAGCAACTACTTGGCCAAGATAACCACTAGCAACGGAGAGCATGCAAGATCACAAACAACACAGACATGATAGAATCATAAAGATAAAACCATTAATCAAACCAACATAATAATCTCAATATCCATCGGATCCCCGCAAACACAACATGCATGATTACAAATAGATTAGATCTTGATCATGAACGGAGATCACAAGATCTATACATGAAAGCACAAAGGAGGAGATACAACCATCTAGCTGTTGGGTTTCGTAGCATGGAAAACAAAAATTTTCTATCGCATACAAACAAACAAGCCAAGATCTATCTACTAGATTGTAGCAACGAGTTGATGGAATAACTTACCCTCGAAGATTCCAAAGCGTTTAACGAGAGCGGATTCTCGTGGGTGATGTAGTCGTACTCTTCCCGATCTCAAGATCGCGTAGACGATCCTTCCGGCTGCGTTAAGGCGCTTCAGATCGGTCACACGCGTTCGGTACTGACGAAGACCTTCCTCTCCATTGTTCCAAGGCAGCGGAGGTTGTAGCACTCTCCTCGCGATTCGGCCTGGCAGCGTAATGCGGAAGTAGAGGGGAGATCCCGCAGGGCTTCTCCTTAAGACGGAGCGAGTATGGTGGAGTATGAGAGAGAGCTATTAGTGGTCTAGGGTTTAGACACACCAATTAGAAGGCTCTAATCCAAAGGCTAGGGCAATTAGAAGCTCTAAACCAAAGCGGCTCTAAACCGGAGTCTAGGGCTAGGATTTAGATTAGAGGATAGGAACTTGTGTGTCTAGGAGGAGGCCCCGCCTCCTTTTATGGGTGGAGGGCTGGCCAGGGAGGAGGAGTCCCTCCCCAACTCGGCCTAGGTGGGCGCCGGCTTGAGAGGAGGACTCCTCTCCAAGTCGGTTTCAACCTCCTCTTGCTTGTTTCCCTCGGTTTCTGTTTTAGCCGTTTGACTTTCAAAGCGCCATTTGACTTTTCTGTTTTAGGATTCAATTTAATCCTTTATTTTGAACAGAAAGAACACTTAGTACATGATGCAATCATTCCAATATGTAATGACACATTCATGTACCCCTCCCCCCCCCCCCGAGTGCCGGACATTCCGGAACCTTCTAGAACATTCCCGATGAAAACACCGGAATCATTTCCGAACTCCGAAACGGGACTTTCCTTATATGAATCTTATTCTCCGGACCATTCCGGATCACCTCGTAATATCCCGGATCCCATCCGAGACTCCGAACAACATTCGGTCTCTTTCTCATAATACCATAACTACTCAAAACAACGTCGAATCCTTAAGTGTGTCTCCCTACGGTTCGTGAATTATGCGGACATGATCGAGACACTTCTCCGAACAATAAACAATAGAGGAATCTGGAAATTCATATGGCTCCCACATATTTTTACGATTACTTTGCGATCGAATGAACCACTTACATACGATACCAACTTCCCTTTGTCTCACGATAGTTTACTTATCCGAGGTTATGATCGTCGGTATCTCTGCATACCTAGTTCAACCTCGTTACCGATAAGTACTATTTTCTCGTTCCCGTGATATGTGATCCCTTGTGAGCCAGTCACATGCTTGCAAGCTAATTGGATGACATTCCACCGAGAGGGCCCAGAGTATATCTATCCGTCATATGGATGGACAAATCCCACTCTTGATCCATGTGTTTCAACCAACACTTTCCGAACACTCAATGCCACCTTTATAGCCACCCAGTTACGGTGTGGTGTTTGATGTCATCAAAGCATCCATCCGGTAAAGGTGATATGCATGATCTCATGGTCGAAGGAATTAGGTTACTATGTATCAGAAAGCATATAGTAATTGAACTATTGAAATGACTTGATCTTTATGCTACGCTTATCTATAGGAGTATGTCCACCATATCATTCTCCTAACGATATGATCTTGTTGTTGATAACATCTCAATGTTCATGATAGGGAAACCACAATCATTAATCAACCAACAAGCTAGTGAAGTATAGAGGCTATACTAGGGACTTCAAATTAAGTTTACAAATCACACAAGTATCAATGTTTCCTTGTTAATACTATTATAGCATGAATGTAAACATTTATCATAAACACAAAGATATAATAATAACTACATTTATTATTGCCTCTAGGGCATATCTCCAACACTAGCTACTATATGGACCCATAGTCCAAGGTGGAACTACTCACGCATCATACCGGATAGAAGGCCTCCGGGATGATCTCCCCTCCGGAAGGGTGCCGGGAAGAACTTCAGACCCTTCCCGATCTAGGGACGATGGTGGCGGAGGCTACAGACGGTTTCGTGGAGATTTGATCGGGTACTTAGGGTTTCTGCATCGGGGGCTTCTTATAGGCGAAGGGGCGAGACCGGGAGGCGGCCAGGGCCACCAAACCCTAGCCAGGCGCGGGTCCACCTGCCCCCGCGCCTGGGGTGGGTCTGCCCCCCCTGGCTGGCCCCTCCGGATATCCTATGGACTTCTTGTTCCCCACAGAAAGTTATTGACTTTGACGTTTGTCTCGTCCAATTTCGAGAATATTTCTTTACTAACTTTTCTGAAACCAAAAACATCAGAAAAAGGCATTTGGCACTGTTGCAACTTGTTAATAGGTTAGTACCCAAAAACATGTAAAAAGCACCTCAAAGTGTGGACAAGTAAAGCAAAGTAGATACTAAACAAGCATGGAGCATCAAAAATTATAGATACGTTTCCAACGTATCAGCATCCCTAAGCTTAACTCCTGCTCGTCCTCAAGTAGGTAAGTGATAAAAAGAATAATTTTTGAGGTGACATGCACCCTCACAATAAATATCCAACCATTTGCAAGCATTGAAAACTGGGATCAAAGAACTCTAAACATGTGCATGAAAGATGGAGTTCTAACAATAGGACATAGTAACTATGCATGCAACATGACAAGCTACAAACAAAGATCATGAATAACATGCATTGAAAAACGTTTGTTTGTTTCACATACAGAAAACATAGCATAGTGGCAATATAATGCATGGGAACCTGCAAAGTTCACAAGGGTGACTAGAAACAAGTAGCACAAGAGCAAGTAATAACAAAATATGCATCAATTAATAAGCTTTGGAACAGTGCGCACAGAATGACAACTATGCTCTCTTAATAGTGCCTAAAGGTAGAAGATGGAGACTCAATAATGGTGGAAGAAAGACCATTTTTGTAAAGGAAGCAGGGATTACAAGTTTCAAAAAGAGCTTCCAAAAATTATGGTACTTGTTAGCTTTCAGCCCTCATTGCCCCTATTATAAGCATCTTGAAGTGGTTAAGGTTAAAGTGGCAAAGCTGGAGTATATGCTTGACGAAGTATAAGTTGGCAATCTCATGCCCCTTGAATACGAGGGCCACACCTCATGCATACTCAACTTTGGGTCTAGGTAAGTTCTTGTCACTGTAAGTATTTGCATATCATTGAGAACCACCAATGGGGTACCCCTTGCACATGGTACAGGAGCTTTCCCATAACCAAAATGACAAGGCAAGCAGACAATGAGCATATCAGCAATTCTTCTTATGTACCATGGGAATATGGTGTTTTTTCTCTCTTTCCTCTTTTCTCAATGTGTCTTTTTATAAGAAGAATGCTTCATAGATGTCACTATGGTGATGCTGCAAGTTTCCACCATGATTAGGCATAGCTTAGGCTAGCGGCCCAGACGTTTCTCTAACACAGGATACAAACTCCATGGACATACAAGTTCCCTATTTATTTCACACCGGTGACATCCATAGACAAAATAACATGATATTAACTGAGTACAACAAGGTACAAGTGCAATGTTGAAAACGTTCCCCGTGACAGCACTGTTCTGCTAATTCCAACTTATAAGCGCAAGCATATACAACAAAGTTGTCACAATGGTTCCAGTTTATTAGGGGCAAAGAATAAAGTGTTCCATCAAGTTCGTGAGGGCTTTAATCACTAAGTTTTCACATAACAAAATAGTTTTTAATTGGAAGATAGATAAAAACAAGAATATACTTGGAATGGTGTAACACCATGCATAGGAGTTTATAGTGGGCACTTTGGAATAACTTGGTTTCTTGGGAGTTGGAAGCATGAGTAGAGCTTACTCATACAAGTGGAGGCTAGCAAAAGACTGGGAGCAACCAACTAAGAGAGCAATACTGGGCATAATCATGCAATGCAACAAAACATGACTAATCAAAGCAAAGAGTGGTACTACAAGTCAAGGACTAAATGATCATAGAGGCTAATGGTGACTTGTGAGAGTCATAACATGGTGTGAGAATGTGCCAAGTCAACCCAAGCAAAACATTAAAGGAGAATACCACAATACTATGCTTTTGCATGCTAAAACAACGCATAATTTCTTCAAGGCACACTAAGCAATCCCAATTGTTTGGAACAAGACATGCTACAACAATAATCACTAAGCATAGGGCTAAAACAACACCTAGCATGTCATGCTAAAGTCTAAGTCATAGTCAATGCAATCTCCTCTTGCACTTCAAGCAAGAACTTACTACTCCTTTCCAAACACCAAGCAAACTTATTTGCAAAACAACACAGCGAGAACAGGGGTCGAAAATACTCAAGAAAACTAAAAAACTAAGCAAAGCAAATGAAAACTAAGATGCTCCAAGAACAACACAACTGTGCATAAAACAATAAAAACGAAGTGTCTAGACAGACCTGAGCTTTTTATTGATGAAGAAGGGGATGCCTTGGGCATCCCCAAGCTTTGATGCTTGTACCTCTTGGATATTTCTTGGGGTGACACCATGGTGGAATCCCCAAGCTTGAGATTTTGTACATTCTTCATCTCATTGCATCATTCTCTCTCTACACCTGAAATTTTTCCTTCATACAAAACTTCATACAATCTTCATTAGCAACATTAGCTTATTCAAAAGATATTAGACCTCTGGAAAAGCTTTGAAACAGCAAGGCTTTTCAATTAAAACACAAGCTGCTGTAGTAACTCCTTCAAAAATCTCAATTTACCTAAAGAGAACTCAAAAAGGAATCAATAAGAAGCAAATGCAAATAATGGCAAAAATCTGTCAAAACAGACCAGCAGGTAGAAACGAATTTTTCGAACATCTTATGTTGCTGAAATCAAAAAGTGTTGAACTAACGAAAGTTATCTAACATACTGGGGGATTTACCCGTAAATTTTTAGCTCAATCCGAGTTACAGAGCGTCCTCACGAATATTTTTGGTGGAGGACAGAAATCTGTTTCGGGAAGCAACTCTCCAAATCTTATTTCCCTCTCATTAGAGGTCATTCTTGGCACAAAAAGCAAACAAAAAGGATAAGGAGAGGTCATTACAGAAGTAATAACTTCCAAGACTCAAGGAAACTCTTGGGTTATCTCCCAACAAGTACTTTTCTTTAACGCCTTTAAGTTAGACATAAGAAGCAAGAAGAATCAAGTATTTTCATATGAAGAATTGCCCCTCTTGTTCCTTCTTTTCTTACCTTTATTTTTCTTCTTAGGGAAGATATGATTGCTTACCGGGGGAGTAAAGTGCATGATGCCTTCTCCCACATCTATTACTGCCCCAAGGTGCTTCAGTAGAGATCTTCCAAGTGTGATTTGTCCTTTGCCTACACATTTAATAACAAGATAATCAGTAGACACCATTTTCCCTGAGATTTTTGTAAACACACCTTCAGCTATTCCAATGGGTAGTATAGTGGAATTGTTGGTAAGAGAGATTTCCTCTCCTCCTTCAATAAGCCCCCAAAGACTCAAGGAATCAAAAATATCTTTAGGCATGAGACAAAATTCAGACATGATATCACAACGAGCATAAAAAAGTGTAGTGTTTATTGAGACCTTAATTGTGGGAAACCAATTTGAAGGGTCAGAATTTATGGGAACATAATCATGGTAAGCCCTAAGAGTGTGATAGCAACTATTGATGGCAGCAATACTGGTCTCAAGACGGTTCAACCTACCAAAAATACTTGTGAAAGAGGAATCAGACTTGCCAGGTGTACCATAGATCATGATTAATTTCCTTATAGCATCATAAGCTTCATCCTCAGTACAAAGCAAAAATTATTTTTCAGCCACAATATCCAAAGCATATCTATAACGAAGAGCAATACCACGGTAGAAACTATCAATAACCAAGTTGAGGCTTACCTCAGGCTCAGTTTCCCTCTGGAAAGAAGAGATTCTAGACCAAGATTCCTTAAAACTTTCTTCACTCTTTGCTTAAAAGTTGTAACACCCTCAAAATCAGACCTATGCAAGTTTGGGCAAAATTCACCAAACCCGCATAGAAACGATTCAAAGGTGCCCACCAGGCACTTTCGCGCGGGTGGAAAACGAAGTAATAACATTACACAACAGTCCTCGATGGGACCCACAAAACAAATATATATAACAGCGACTCAAAGAGTCAAGAATACAGATATATTATACAAAGATCCAAATCACCTTGAAAATGATAGAGCGTCCGACTACGGACAAGATGCAAATGGGGCTAAGAGCCCTGAAGAATAACCAATGGCGTCCATAACCTGCCCGCCAAGCCGGAAGGTAACCCCGCTAACGGCGTCGATCTCAAAACCTGCTTAAACAAAAAGGGTGCCGACAAAGGGCAAAGGAAAAGAAGGAGGCGTCGATCGAGGCCGATGCAGCGAGGCTAGAATTCGGCGGTCCTCGCCTACATAGGTATGGTGGACTGAGCGGCAGCGGCAGCATGCACTAAACAACCTATAGAGACTCGATACAACTGGCGGTTATCAGAGAGGGATAAGAATGACCTAACCGGATCCAACATGAAACTAACACCAAAAAAACCCATCCTGGTATTTCCCCCTCGAGACCCAACGAGGAAGTCAACCGAGGAACTCACACGGTTGGCAGGTTTACTTATTCGGTTATCGTTGCAGCAATTACTAGTCAAGTATAGATAATCATCCTGATAAAATAAGCAGTGGGCACTTTTAGTTAACCATTCCGTGATAGTGGCAACACTTACTAGTCAGATACAATTAGCATGAGATAACCCTTAAACCCAGCAGTTGTTGGTACTTTTATTAAGCCATTCCGTTGTAGTTGCAATACTTACTAGTCAGATACAATGGCCGCAAGCGACAATCCAAACAAGCAATGGTGGGCAGTATTATTAGCCATTCCATTAGAGTGAAGCTGATTACTAGTCATTATAAAGTCAAATTTATAGCAATAAACTTTAGTCATGCTTGTCTATGATCGAGATACTGTGCTCCAAGTCATCCATATCCATGACACGGCTTTGAGAAAGTTTTACCCGGGGTGCACCAATAGCAACACGCTCGATCAACCTCGGAAAAACCAAAACAAAACCCAACGAGGCTTTCACGATGAACAATCACAGGATTCAGAAATATTTCAGGCCACCCTTTGAGTAGATCCCAACGGAGTAAGCAAGCTCGAGACGGACTCAAGGTTGCGCCAATGGCATGTAGCGGGAACCCGAAAGTGTGGCTGGGCTTGTCGATGCGCGTAATCACTCGCATACCTAACAGACAGTGTGCTCCTCGCACAATTTAAATACAGAAAGTAGCATGTCATAAGTACAGGATCGTAAATAAAACCTCAAACTAGTTGTGGCCCCAAGAAATAAGACTGAATCAAGCTCTGGCTCAGGGGGGTCCCATATACCTCCCGGATGTGGATAGCGCGATAAATCAAGGAACAGGTATCAAGTACTCGGGGTCTTACGGGACACAAGTGGGCGTTCGGAAACCAAATATTATCTATCACCCACCGATGCCTCTGCTTATTTCAATTTTAGTTGTTAAACAGGAATTAAAATGAACCGTAAGTAAAACTAGAATCATCTCCAACAACAACATGCGGCAATACATCAACAACTGTGGCACTGGACGACACGCAACAGCACTTGAGCAAGCGACTACGACGCGCAAGTCCAACTATCTACCAAACAACAGGTAATAGGATGTGTCCAAGGCAAATATAAGGCTGCAGGGGATATCACGGGTACGAAAACTAGAGCATCGCAACACAGATAGCAATAGATCAACAGGAGGGAATAAATACTATAAAAGTAAGATAGGTAGAAAGGGGGATATGCTCGCCTGAAAACATCGTCGAAGGTTCAACCGAAGAACGGGGCGAAGCTCACATCAACTCAACGGCCTTATCCGCGAAGACGCAAAACACTAGAAGAAACACCGGATGCACTATTTAATACTAAGGCAAAAGATCGGCATGATGCATGCATGATGTATGACATGGCAAGATGCGATGCAATTAGGTCATATTAAGCGGAACCGGGGTCCCGGCAATTAATTAAATGGTTCGAGTTGTTTAGAACCCCCGCAATTTAAATGTTGTTTTAACATGGCAAAAGATAGCACCGGTTCGCTACTCAGATTTAAATGAGGCCAATATGAGACTAGATTTGTCCGCATATGGGCCCCATATTTAATTATTAGGTGAATCGGCATAAGGCCCCCAAACCACACAAATATGCATGCGAGTATGACAATTTAATATGTGACAAGGTTATATTTCATTTATAAAATAGGGTTTGCGGAAAGGGGTGCACACATTAGGGTTCGGCAGATCTTGAGGTTCCGGGGTTCGGGGTCGGTCTCAGGGTCCAGGGTTCGACGGGTTCGGCCTCGACGTGAACATTCTCGGACTCCGGGGTCGTTCTCGGATATCGGGGGGTAGATCTTGTCGCGTCCGGGCGGCAGGACTTGGGTCGGTGTCGGGCGCGTCGGATTCTTCCGGGTCGGGGTCGTTCTTGTCGCATGCAGATCTTGTCGGGTTCCACGGGGTCGGTCTTGCCAATGCGAGGGTCTTGTCGGGACCTCGAGTCGGGTCGTCTTGGTGCCCGGGGTGCAGTGCTTGGCGTTACATCGGTTCCACGTCGGAGGTCTTGGCGCTTGGATCGTCTTGATCGCGAAGGATATCTTGACGTCATCCATGGCACGGCTTGAACTGGTGGAGATCTTGTTGAGGGAACTTGGAGTTGCGGGTCCGATTACCGATGTCGAACTTGTCGGTTGCTGTTCTTGAGAAGATCTTGGCATGGGGCCCGAGTAGCGCTATCAATGCCCAAACTTGGCACTTGTTCGACCCGAGGTCTCGATCAAGAACACCAATATCTCCAAGCCAATAACACAGCTGCCCTTGTATCACCGCACCTCGGACCCAACACGGAGGCCAACAGAGGCGTCGGCACCTTTGAAGGTGCGGCGATGGACCGAGCGGCACGGGCGCGCGTCGAGCCGCGGCGAGAGGCTCGGGGCGCGCTTGCCTCGGCTTGCTGGGCGAGGCGAGGGAGCCTTGAGGCGGCCGAGCGCTGAAGCGGTGGCCTTGGCGTCGCCGAACGGGAGGCCGACGACGGTTAGGGACTTGGCGGGGCTCTGGCGGGGCGGGCCGATCACGGGTGGCCGAGCACGCAGGCCCGCCCAGCTTCAGGCGGAGCGGACGCGAGAGACGGCGGCGGCCTACGTAGACCGGGAGGAGGAGGCAGGCGGGCGCCGCGGAGGGTGGCCGCGGCGGACGGAGGCTCCGCTCGGATGCGTTAGGCGCCGGAGGAGGCAGGGAGAGGGCAGCAGGGAGCTCGGCGAGGGGAACGGCCGGAGGTAGCGCCAGCGGGACCGGGCGAGGCGAGGAGGACGCCGGGCGGAGGGCCACCGCGATGGGCGGGAAGCCGGGCTTCGGCGCGGACCGAGGAGGCGGCGGGCGCCAAGGGAGACGGAGGCGGAGGAGGCGGAGGCGGCAGGCGGGTCGCCGGTGGTTCATCATGGGAGGAGGCGAGCTGGGAGGTGCGTGCAAGGGAAGAAAGGGAGAGGAAAAGGACACGGGACCGGGGTCGAGGCAGGATGGGGCCAGTGGGGCCAAGGCGGTGAGTGGGAGGCGGGTCGCATGGGCCGGGGTGTCTTTGGGAGGGTGGTGGAGTGTAGTGGCTGAGAGAGAGAGAGTGGGGATGTGGATAGGGATTGGGATTGGGGAGAGGAAGTGGGGGTTGGGTTAGGATTAGGTGGCAGGATTTGATAGGCTAGAGGGGAGGGGAGAGGTGACGTGGCGTGCTGCGATTGGGTGGGATGATGTGGCTGCTGGGTGTGGGTAGTTTTCTGGGTAGCTGTAGGAATAAGGGGTGGGCCGATCTGAATTATGGGGGTGGTCGTTCGGGTCGAATCGGCCCGTTCGACTGCCCCCGCTAAAACAATTAATTAAATTATTTATTTCAACCGGCTTTTTGCAAACTAACAACGGCCCAAACAAAAATACTCCGGTGACCCGGGTTTGCGCGTTAATTAAGATGGGGCGTTTTAGAAACAAAACGGGCTTGCGAAAATAGTTTTATGCGAACAATGCATGATGATGACGATGCAATGCACAAATTCAACGCGATTTTCTAGTAGTGGTTTTGCGGGATGCCACAAAAGTGGAGATTTCTACCATAGGGGAAATAAAGGCAGACCCCGACAGGGCAGCAACTAGATCAGGAACTAATTTTTTTGTGTTTTTGAATAAAGAAAGCAAACCAAACTAGACTAATTTTTTTGGGTTTTTTGAAAAGAGGCAAACAAAACCAAGCAAAAGAAACAAAGCAAACTAAAAACAAAGTAAAGAGAAATGAAGTGAAGGACTCCCCTAGTGAATATGTCCTTAGCCTCCCTGGCAACGACGCTAGAAAATAGCTTGATGGCGCCCAGTACTTGTCGTGGGATGCTTCATTGGAAACCCCAAGAGAAAGGTATGAAGTAGCACACCAGCAAGTTTCCCTCAGTAAGAAACCGAAGTTATCGAACCAGTAGGAGGAAGGAAACGTCACACATGTGTTGCAAGCAACGCGGAGACCCGCACAACACAAACTCTAGACTTTGCCCCAACGAATCAGTGAGGTTGTCAAGCTCACCGGTTTGCTGTAACAAAGGATTAAACATATGGTGTGGAAGGTAATGGTTTGCAGCAAGTACATCAGGTAACAGTGGAAGATGTATCAATGGTAAAGATTGGACCGGGGTCCATAGTTCACTAGAGGTGCTCTCCTTAGATAAAAAACATGGCATGAAGGGTAAACAAATTATAGCGAGGCAATTGACAGGAACTGAGCAAGGCATAACAATGCAATTACTTGCCAGAAATATCCTATGAGGTTGATTGGGCAATACAACAATATACATAGACCACCATCCAGCTGCATCTATGACTAGAAGTCCACCTTCATGTTATCATCCGAACCCCCTCCAGTATTAAGTTGCAAGCAACAGACAACTGCTTTAAGCAAAGTGTGTAAGGTAATCAGTCCACATGTTCCTTGAACAAGAGACCGTTGTTTTGTCCCTAGTAGCAGCACATCTATAACCAAAGAGATTTCTGTCACTTCCCTTTGGAAACTAGAGGCATGAACCCACTATCGAGCATAAATACCCCCTCTTGGAGTCACTAGCAACTACTTGGCCAAGATAACCACTAGCAACAGAGAGCATGCAAGATCACAAACAACACATACATGATAGAATCATAAAGATAAAACCATTAATCAAACCAACATAATAATCTCAATATCCATCGGATCCCCACAAACACAACATGCATGATTACAAATAGATTAGATCTTGATCATGAACGGAGCTCACAAGATCTATACATGAAAGCACAAAGGAGGAGATACAACCATCTAGCTACTATATGGACCCATAGTCCAAGGTGGAACTACTCACGCATCATACCAGATAGAAGGCCTCCGGGATGATCTCCCCTCCGGAAGGGTGCCGGGAAGAACTTCAGACCCTCCCCGATCTAGGGACGATGGTGGCAGAGGCTACAGACGGTTTCGTGGAGATTTGATCGGGTACTTAGGGTTTCTGCATCGGGGGCTTCTTATAGGCGAAGGGGCGAGACCGGGAGGCGGCCAGGGCCACCAAACCCTAGCCAGGCGCGGGCCCACCTGCCCCCGCGCCTGGGGTGGGTCTGCCCCCCCTGGCTGGCCCCTCCGGCTCTCCTCTGGACTTCTTGTTCCCCACGAAAAGTTATTGACTTTGACGTTTGTCCCGTCCAATTCCAAGAATGTTTCTTTACTAACTTTTCTGAAACCAAAAATAGCAGAAAACAGGCATATGGCACTGTTGCAACTTGTTAATAGGTTAGTACCAGAAAACATGTAAAAAGCACCTCAAAGTGTGGACAAGCAAAGCAAAGTAGATACTAAACAAGCATGGAGCATAAAAAATTATAGATACGATTCCAACGTATCAAGCCCCCCTCGAAGAGGGTTCCTGCCAAGGTGATGTGGTATGCTCCTATAATACCACGGTTGAAACGCTTATTCAGAAACAAAGAACACGCCAAGTTGTTGCGATGACATAAAGAGGAACATAAGTCAGACGGGATGTTTAGACACCCCGCTGATGGGTCGCAATGGAGAAAAATCGATAGAAAGTAACCGAACTTTGCATATGACGCAAGGAGTTTAAGGTTTGGTCTAAGTACAGATGGTATGGATCCTTTTGGGGAGCAGAGCTCCAGTTACAAAACCTAGCCCATGACTCTATGCATCTATAACCTTCCTCCTTGGTTTTGCATGAAGCGGAAGTTCATTATGATGCCAGTTGATCCAAGGTCCGGAGCAACCCGACAACGATATTGATGTGTATCTAAGGCCATTAGTTGAAGAACTTCTACAGTTGTGGCACGAACCCGGCATACGCGTGTGGGATGAGCTCAAACAGGAAGAATTTGACCTCCGAGCATTGCTTTTCATAACAATCAATGATTGGCCTGCTCTTAGTAACCTTTCAGGATAGTCAAACAAGGGATACAATGCATGCACGCACTATTTAGATGAGACTGAAAGTATATATTTAGATCATTGTAAGAAGAATGTGTACAATGGGCATCATCGGTTTCTTTTGGCCAAGAATACCTTAAGAAAGAAAGGCAAGCATTTCAACGGTCAGGCATGTCATCAGACGAAGCCTAAGGAGCGTACTGGTGCTGATATATTTGATATGGTCAAAGATTTGGATCAAATAGTAATCTTTGGAAAGGGTCCTGGAGGAAAATCTGTTCCGAAGGACGCTGACGGACACGCACCCATGTGGAAGAAGAAATCTATATTTTGGGAGCTACCATATTGTAAATTCTTAGAGGTCCGCTCTGCAATCGATGTGATGCATGTGACGAAGAATATTTGCGTGAACCTGCTAGACTTCTTGGGCATGTATGGGAAGACAAAAGATACACCATAAGCACGAAAAGGATCATCAACGTATGAAAGACCCAGATGGCCTGCATCCAGAATGGTTTCAAGGTCATGCTAGCTACGCTCTTACCAAACAAGAGAAGGAAATATTTTTTGAATGCCTGAGCAGTATTAAGGTCCCGTCTGACTTCTCGTCGAATATAAAGGGAATAATAAATATGAAAAAAAAGTTCCTAAACCTAAAGTCTCATGACTGCCACGTGATTATGATGCAAATGCTTGCGATTGCATTAAGGGGGCTTCTACCGGATAATGTTCGAGTACCCATTGTGAAGCTATGTGCATTTCTCAATGCAATCTCTTAGAAGATAATCAATCTCGAAGATCTACCACAGTTACAGAATGATGTGGTCCAATGTCTTGTTAGTTTCGAGTTGGTGTTCCCACCATCCTTCTTCAATATTATGACGAACCTACTAGTTCACCTAGTCGAAGAGATTTCCATTCTCAGTCCTGTATTTCTACACAATATGTTTCCCTTTGAGAGGTTCATGGGAATCTTAAAGAAATATGTTCTTAACCGTGCTAGGCCAGAAGGAAGCATCTCCAAGGGCTATGGAATAGAGGAGGTCATTGAGTTTTGTGTTGACTTTGTTCCTGACCTTAGGCCGATTGATCTTCCTCAATCGCGGTATGAGGGCAGACTGAGTGGACAGGTTACTCTAGGAAGGAAATCAAAAATATGTAGGGACGGACATTCTTATACTGAAGCACAATACATAGTTCTACAGAATTCTATCTTGGCAGCCCCGTATATTGAGGAACACAAGAAAATTTTACGCTCCAACAACCCTGGAAAGCATGACTCTTGGATTAGAGATGAACACATGAAGAGTTTCGGCAGTTGGTTACAACATCTCATCAAAAACAACACTCTTGGAGATCAGCTATACTTGTTGTCCAGGTCACCATCTTCGACTATATCGACTTTTCAAGGGTACGAGATAAATGGGTATACATTTTACATGATCGCCCAAGATAAAAAGAGCACCAACCAAAACAGTGGTGTCCGCTTTGATGCAACAGACAACAATGGGTCAAAGACCACATATTATGGCTATATAGAAGAGATATGGGAACTTGACTATGGACCTACTTTTAAGGCCCCCTTGGTTCGGTGCAAATGGGTCAAGCTAACAGGAGGAGGGGTTAAGGTAGACAAGAAGTACGGAATAACATCGTTGGATCTCAACAATCTTGGGTACTTAGACAAACCATTCGTCCTAGCCAATGATGTGTCTCAGGTTTTCTATGTGAAGGACATGTCTACCAAACCTAGAAGCGGACTAGTTGGGATCAAATAAGAACTTAACTTCATCAGTTAGGATTAAAATCTTCAGTGTGCTGGAGAAAATCTCAAGGTCCAGAATGGAACAATCATGTAGGAACATATATTCCAATGCTGGGCAGCCTGTTTGGAGCCGAGTAAAGAAACCAGGGACCAATACAGCACTGGTGTTATCGCCACATTTTGGCCAAAGGAGGAGATGGGCCGTAATCAAGATGGGCTTGGAGGATACATATATGCAACGTATTGCTGGATCAGCCTTGTGCGTGGATTTGGGCTAAATTGCCCGTGTATCTGTATATTATGGTAGGTTACGCTTCGGTTTAAGTAAGAGATAGAGTTGTTAGGGTTATTCCAAAGATAGAAAGTCTCCGGACTATAAATATGTACCTAAGGTTATTGAGAAAAGAGGACGATCACGTTCACAACAAACACAATCTCGGCGCATCGCCACCCCTTGTTTCTAGGGTTTCTTTCGGGTAAGTGTCATGCTGCCTAGATCGCATCTTGCGGTCTAGGAAGTATCTGCTTATGCGTTATTTAGTGTTACTCGTACTGAAGCCTTGTTGATGGCGAGTAATACTGTTATCATAGATTTGTTTGGGCTAGCATCGGTACCTTTTTGTTATGATTGCTTAGTTATGCTGCCTTTAGTTATCTCACGCCTTTGCACCTTTTTCGGTGTAAGGGCGCATCTTCTTGATCTTTATTCAGTTGATTTGATCATTATAGTTATGCCTTGTTTTCCAAGGTTTAGTTTGATATCCACATAGTCGGGCCTTGCAAACGGGTTGAACGATCCAAGAGTGTGTAAGGATATGGTTTGCTAATTCGAGAGGAGTTGTTCCGGAATTGACTTTCGTCGGTTGTTAGGCCTTCTCTAGGGTTAGTTTTATATCATCTTTGTATCTACCGGCTCAATTACGTGTAGGATGTTCCAATTATGTGGTGAAAATGTTAAAACCGTGAGGTCGATTTAACTTGTATTGATGAAGCAAAACCCCATGTTATCGTAGATCTAATGCGAACCATGGGATAATCGGCTCAGGAGCCGATTCACGAAAACACAGGAGCCGTCATGCTCGAATTTTACATATACTTGTTTGCCATGCAGGAAACTAATCGAGGCAATCCATCACCTTCCTGACCAGGTATAGGTCGGGTGGCACGCCCTTGCATCAGCCAGGACGTGTGCCGGAGTTTTGCGGGCCGTTGCCCGAGGGACCAGGGCCCACCAGCAGTTCTGGGAGCCTCCCGGCTCTTCGTGTTGCTCGTTGCTGCTCGCCGGTGGGTTTTGACAGGCAACACATTCTGGCACGCCCGGTGGGACATTCAACAACATCTGCATCAACATCCGACGCTGCGATGGGGGACAGACCGGTCACGTACGACGATCTGCCTGATGAGCACAAGGCGGCATGATGATATCAAAGCTCTCTTCGAAGCCGATCTCATCGGCTCTTTTGAGAGGACCCGTAAGCATGGCATCAGGTGGAAAGGGTTCTCACCCGAAGGTGCTCTTGATGAGGTGGATCTGTCTGTTCCTTCAGAGGAGCGCACCAGAGCTCTGCGACAGGAAGTCAATTACATGGTGGCTCATTCTCTTCACCGCCATTCTGAGAGCCTAGTGAACGCTTTCGAGTGCGTCGCGGTTCACGTAGTTCAG
This sequence comes from Avena longiglumis, assembly GCA_030063025.1. NCBI lineage: Eukaryota > Viridiplantae > Streptophyta > Magnoliopsida > Poales > Poaceae > Avena > Avena longiglumis. The sequence goes on from CP125977.1 coordinate 477,650,803, forward strand.
GAGATCACGAAACATCAGTACTCTCCGTTGGGGCTACTCTAGGGACTCACCAGGGAGAAAGACCGCTCCAGACCAGGCCACAGCTGCCATTCACGCTTGCAGCTCCGGAGCCACCAGGGGCACCGGCGTACGTCGTCTACAAGGTTGGAGGTGACCCTGGCGATTGCCAATTCCTGTTTGAACCACCTAAAGAAATCCCACATGGATATGTGTGCACGTGCGGACTGCAATAGCACTTGACGCATACGAACAGATTGCAACCGCAGGGATTTCTGCGGCAGAGTTTACGGGCGGGGCTCGGGGCAGGTATTTCGAGCGAGGATGTGCAGGATGGGCGATAAAGCATGGCTAGCCAAGTATGCCACGGAGCAGTCATGAGAATTTAGCCCTGCAGCTCAAACGGTGGAGCAAATCCGTACCATCTTGAGAGACCAGTTCGGCCGTGCAAGAAAAGGACAATCAGCTATTCAAGCCGTACTAACGAGTTTGATCGATTCGCGCCACCCAAGTATCGGCTCCGAGTTCTCAAGGTTTAGCGGATCGGAAGGTCGAGCTCGATCGAGCATGTGAGCCGATACCGCATGATTAGGCATGATTTCAGCATCGGATCGATTCGCGTAAGGTTCTTTGCGCAATCTCCAGGACCAGCTTTTAGGTGGTACACCTCGTTGCCACGGATTCGATCCGGACACTGAAGCAAGCTGGAAGAGCAGTTCCACATTCGGTATCATTCGAAGCTACCGAGGTGGCATTGCGGATCTGGCGCAGCGGCAAAGCGAGGAGAAACGGTAGAAAGTACATTCAGCGTTCACGGTGTCAAGAACCAATGTTATTCGCTCGTTTAAGCGAGAAAGAAGCGATCGGTGGCGGTGTTGGGTCTCTCGGCACCTATCAAGGATCGCTTTCCAAGTAGAATACAATTCATTGGCGCACATGGCCCGACAATGTATGAACAGCGCCACGAGTTGTACCAAGACATGTTCAACGTCCGATAGGCCAGTCGTCTGAGAAGAGGATCCGTACAAGACCAGGAGGTGGCCGTGGCTGAATGGGCTCGAGATCCTGTGTCTGCAAATGGGTAAAACAGCAAGGGCCTGCAAAGGGTTCGACTTGATGTGAGCAAAGCTGAGCAGATATTCGATTCTCTTTGAAAAGCGGTGAAGTTACCCGAAGGCCATAAAATCCCTACGGCTCAAGAGATGAGCGGAGACCATCTTGTAAGTGGCATCACTCGTTCACCCACACCACCAATGATTGCAAGAGCTACGTCGCGGATCCAAACGGCGAGAGAACAGGGCCGTCTGATCCTTGGGCAATTCGCCATGAAAGTAGACACAAACCCGTTTCCCGGCGTCAACATGGTAGAACACAGCCACTCCACGAGGCGTCAGTTAGATTTCTCGTTCGATGTTAATATGGCAGGGCCTGTGTACCACCATGGCACATATAAGGAGGAAGGCGGTCGCTCTCGGGGCAAAGAAAGAGAGGAGGCTGGTCCACGTGCGATATCAGACGGTATTTAACCGAGGAGCAAGTGAGAAGCGTGCGATATCAGAAGCCACACTCCACGCATCTCCTTAACAAGTATGAGCGTCAGTATGACCGACGTCGGTGACATAGCGAGATGATGGAAAAATCGTCGGTGGCGCGACACGATGGGAGATACCGTCGGCACGATAGAGATGATGAAGGATATGAGCACCTCGCTAGGGGAAAGTCAAAGGAAAAGGAAGGCGTGGATAAACATTGGGATTGTCCTTTCTTCAAGTATTGCTGGGATGCGGGAATGAACCGATTGCCTACAATCGAAAACTGCCCGGAATGTGGACAACAGAAGGATGACACAGGTCCAGTTTCAGTGTTCAAGCGTCTAGGGCCTCTCCCGCCTCAGAACAGACAAGAGGAGTCATCTCGAGCAAAAGGTCTCGAGGAGCCAAAGGGTGAAGAAGAAGAAGACAGATATCACCGGCCAAGGTGGTGTCCCGATGGACTCAGACACACCCAAAAGCGTAGAGTTCAGCGACTGCGTAGCTTGGAGGAAGCGAGCAGATCTCCACACTTTAAGAAAGCACGGCCCGATCGGCGTGAAAATTCGGCAAACCTTGGAAATGGAGGCTCGTCCGAAAAGGAAAGAGTGGCGCCCCAAACCAGTAAAAGCCGATGCGAAGACATCGGCTGGCACAAACATGGTGTTCATACTTCCATCAGAGTTTTGTGCTCCAAGAACCAAAGAACTACCAGTGGCACAGTTTGACTGCGGCCCACGGCCGGTTATCTTTGAAAAGCCATGAGAGAAGGGATACAAACATCTGAAAGCCCTGTACCTGCGAGGTTATATCAATGGGCAGCCTGTCCGCAAGATGTTGGTTGACACTGGAGCGGCAGTCAATATAATGCCATACTCCATGCTACGGCGTTTAGGACGCTCCACTGCAGATCTGATCAAAACCAACGTCACGTTAAGCGACTTCAACGGCCAAACTTGAAGCATGGCGTTACGAGCGTGGATCCGACCGTGGGCGAAAAACCATCCCTCGTCATTCTTCATCGTTGACAGCAAAAGCACCTCGTTGTCTTGCCGGGAGAGGATTGGATTCACGCTAATCTGCATTCCATCCACGATGCACCATTGCCTATCTGATGGGATGGAGATGAAGTGGAGGTCATTCATGCGATGATTCGATCGAGATCTCCATAGCTGGCATGAGCATCGGAGGCGAAGACCAAGAGCCGATCTCCGGAATCGGTCTAGACGGCCGTGGCGCATTGAGGCTACAAAAAGCGGGGTGAGGCTGGTCTTATCCACGGCCGAGAGTAGCAAAGTCCACGATCGTCGTGGTATGGCCGATCCTGCGATCGGCCACAAAAAATAAAAGCGATAATCTTACGACAAACAGGTCATGCATCGTAGTAGGAGATTCCCGCCATTGTAGAGCACAAATAAGTTGTAAACCTTCCTTGACTAATGCAATCAAAAGGGGCCGATTCCGCAATCGGCCAAATTATCTTTGTTATCCTCACCAACTGTTTGCCCGTGTTTAGCATCGATTTAGCGGTGACGGAAAGCTAGGGTATGGGTTTACGTCGTGATGAGCTAGAGGAGATTGACATCGGTCCTGAGGATAAGCCGACCAACATTTATCGCCAGAAGTTAGATCCGAATCTGCGGGTCCGATGATAGCTTTGTTGAAAGAATATCCATATTGCTTTGCTGGGACTATCTGAGATGCAGGTTAGACAGAGCATCATTGAGCATCGACTCCGCTTAAAAAGGGTTTCGCCATTCCAGCAATGAGCACGATGATGAAGGCCGAAATTTTGGTAGAAGTCAAGAAAGAGATCGAGAAAATGTTGTGACTAGGTTAATCAGCCATGCGGTATGCCGAGTGGATTTCTAATATCGCACTGTAGAGAAAAGGATGGCCGCTGGCGTGTTGCCATAGATTTTCGGGATCTCAATAGAGCCACTCCAAAGGATGAGTATCCGATGCCGGTAGTAGAGACATTAATCAACGCAGCTGCTGGTCATAAGGTCTTGAGCTTCATGGATGGCAATGCCGGTTACAACCAAATTTTATGGCTCCAGAAGATATACACAAGACTGCATTCAGTGTCCCAGGTTCGGTGGGGTTGTTTGAATATGTAGTCATGACGTTTGGACTGAAGAATGCCGGCGCCACATACCAAAGAGCCATGAATTACATTTTCCATGATCTGATCGGCAAGCTGGTGGAAATTTATATCGATGACGTGGTGGTCAAGTCTGCTTCAGTACAAGGACACTTGGACGATCTGCAACGCGTCCTGGACCGAACAAGAAAATTCGGGCTACGGATGAATCCAAAGAAGTGTGCCTTGTGTGGCGGTCAGTTCTTGGGTTTCTTGGTCCATGAACGCGAATTGAGATCGGCCTGAAAAGTCGAGGAGGCGGTCGAACAATGAAGCCACCTACCACGAAGAAAGAACTGCAGTCTCTCCGGCAAGATCAACTCGGAAGATTCATCTCAATCTGTCGGGAAGAATAGAGCCGTTCATGGGACTGGTGAAAATTCGATGAGGAGTTCATTGCGGAGACGTAACAACAACGAGCCTTCGACGAGATCAAAGAATATCTAACGGCCGCCATGTTGGTTACGCCCGGCGGATAAACGTTCTACATTTACTTGTCAGTAGCTGACACGTCCATCGCCTCGGTGGTGGTGCAAGTTTATGATGGTCTGGAGCGAGTTGTGTTTTACATCAGCAGAAGGATACTGGATGCAGAGACAAGGTATCCTGAGATCGATAAGTTGTGCCTCTGCCTGTTTTTCACCTGCACCAAGCTGCGCCACATCTTGCTCTCAGCGGAGATTATCATTATATGCAAATCAGATGTCATAAAACATATGCTGTCGGCTCCTATGTTGAAAGGCCGACTCGGCAAATGGATGTTTGCATTATCGTAATTTGATATCCGGTATCAACCCGCGAAAGCGGTTAAGGGTCAGGCGTTGGCCGACCTTATTGCTGAAAGAATCAACACTGATATAGCAGCGCTGTCTATACGAGCGTGGGCTATGTTTTTCGATGGATCGGTTTGTGATGATGGTTGCGGCATCGGCATTCTACTCGTGTCGCCCCGGGGGCAACATATTCCTTCTCCATCAGGCTATCTACCCCTTGCACCAACAACGTCGCTGAGTATGAGGCGATACGCAAGGGAATGGAGTTGCTCATCGAATCTAGAGCGTATGTGGAAATTTTGGAGACTCCAAATTGGTGATTTCCCAACTTACGGAGGAATACAAGTGTGAGAGCGAGTCGCTCTTCCCATTATGGTTGCAATGCCGGCTGATGGCACAGTTCCGGTACATAAACTTTAATGGATCGCGATCGCAGAATACCGAGGCGAATGATCTCGCACAAATGGCTTGAGCTACAAGGACGTAGGAGAGCCGATGTTCGTCTCAGTTCACAGGCGGATCGGAGAGCCGATATCTTCAATTACTTGAAATATTACTCGGGGCACCTAAACGGATAAGGTACAAGGCCATGAAGTATGTGCTTATTGGGGACGACATGTTCTGAGGACTCTGGAAGGTTCTTGCTCAAGTGTCTGGGCCAACCGAGGCCAATCGGCTCCTGCACGAGGTACACGAAGGCGCCTGTGGAACTCACCAATCGGCTCACAAGATGAAATGGTTGATCAGGCGATCAGGGTTTTATTGGCCCACCATGCTTGAGGACTGTTTTAAGTACTACAAAGGGTGTCAAGCATGTCAGAAATTTGGAAAAATTCAGACGGTACCCGCGTCAGCAATGAACCCCATCATCAAGCCTTGGCCATTCCGAGGTTGGGGCATGGATATGATTGGCAAGATCAATCCTCCATCAAGCAAAGGCCACATGTGGATTTTGGCCATTACGGATTATTTCACTAAATGGGTGGAAGCCGTCCCTATGAAGTCAGTGAACTCGAAGGATGTTATCGATTTTGTGAAAGAACATGTCATTCATAGATTCGGGATTCCCCAAACTATCACGACCGATGGAGGTTCGGTCTTCATTTCTCACGAGTTTAGAAAGTTCTATGAGGACACGGGAATTAAGCTGATTCGATCATCTCCATACTATGCTCAAGAAAATGGGCAAGCTGAAGCGTCCAACCAGAGCCTTATCAAGCTAATCAAGAGGAAAGTCGATGAGCACCCTAGGCGTTGGCACGAGGTTTTGTCAGAGGCTTTATGGGCTTATCGCATGTCATGTCATGGAGCGATAAAAACCTCGCCATACCATCTAGTCTATGGACAAGAAGCCGTATTGCCCTGGGAGATTACGGTTGGATCAGGACGTGTCACTTTTCAGAACGATCTAACAACTGAAGAATATGCGGCCCTGATGAGTGACAGTGTTGAGGATTTAACTGAGCTTAGGCTGTGGTCGCTTGAGAAAATTAAAGAGAACAAGGCCGAGGTAGCTCGTGCATATAATAAGAAGGTGAGACCAAAGGAGTTCCACGTTGGCGATCTGGTATGGGAAGCTGTATTGCCATTGGGGACTAAGGATGCAGCATATGGTAAATGGTCTCCAAATTGGCACGGGCCATACAGGGTCGATCAAGTTTTAAGGGGGAACGCGTACATGCTTGAGGAGCTGGACGGCGTGAAATTCCCAGTGGCTGTCAACGGTCAGCATCTCAAGAAATATTTCCCAAGCATGTGGGATGATGGACAGTGAAATATGGGGGCCGATACATGAAATCGGCCAATAAAAAAATATAGCCGATGCACAACCATCGACTCTAGAGGTTCAAACTGTTACGAGCAGGTGTCAGTTTACATGAATAAGCTACTGAAGGAATGCCTCGAAGGCGTGGAGGGCGTCAACGCGGACACGATCCACCTCGGCGATCTCGGCTTCGTCATCTTCGTCCTTGCCCATCACTAGCTGCTTGTTCAGGGCACGTATTTCCGCCAGATCAGTCTTCAGTTGAGCTTTGATGCCTTCTGCTTCGTCTTGGGAGCGGGCGATGAATGCTTCCTTGTCACGAATGAGCTGTTTAGTCGCCCGGACCTTCTCTTCAAGATCTCCCAATTCCTTTTTCAAGGATGCAAGCTCGGGTCTTGTGAGGTGTCGGTTTGGCATCCAGAGATGCCTTTTTCTCGTTGAGCTGCTGACATTTGTCTGCAATATTGGCCTTCAGCGGGAGTTGGGCGCGGCGCAGATTAATCCTCTCACGAGCCAACTTCACCCTTGACCCGTAGAAAGACAGAGTTACAACTGGCCAAAGCTTCACCTGCAATGCTACTGGGAGTTGGTCCTTGATTTCGGCAAGAACACTCTTCACCTCTTCAGAACCCTCGATCAACTTCTCGATCGGGGAGGACAACAAGGCTTTGAGACGCTGGAATTGAGGTAGAACAGCCCTTGCTCGTGGTTCATCGTTGGCGACAGAGAGAGTTGGTTCGATGGATTCGGTCGAACGTCGGCCAGCTGAGATATCACAACCTGGCAGCGAAATGGCGTCGATGTCGTCCAACATGGGAGGATGAGCGAGAAGCGAACGTACCTCTCCTAAGGTCAAGGGATAGCGGATGACGAGACAATCGGCTTGTGTGTTGTTCTTGGGGCTTGGCCAAAGTGGTAACCGTTTCATCTACACCTTCGAGGATTACTAGATCCGACCTTGCGAAAGGCGCACTTCCGGATTTCCCATTAGAAGTGTCGATTAAATGCATGGAAGGTGCTTAGCCGATGTAAATAGTGATGAATCGGCAGATAAAAAACAATTGGTAAGAGCATGGAGGGTGATGACTTTGAAACCTCCGGCTCGACGAAGAAGTTCAGTCCTTGCGAGCCCTCTTGGGGCTCATAGCCCGCCTCGGTGATGCTCGGGGGCGAGGTTCGGAACCGCCTTTTCAGGAGCCGATGGTGGAAAATCTGGTTGGCTCGGTGTGGTGGTCCTCTCAGAGTCTGTTGGGCCCGATTCTCCTCGATTGGATTGTGTGTCCCACTGGAGGTGTCTTCGATGGAAACACCTAGAAAAGGAGAGCTAGTAAGCACAAACATGTTTGCAAGGATGAAAGAGATCAACCAAGGCATGGATCAGCGTACATGCGAACTTTCTGGAGAAGGGCTCCGGCGCCTCAAAGTCTTCCTGGCAGCTACCTTCCTCACCACCGTTCTTGTTTTAGTTGGAACTCGAGAGGCGGCTGACCCAGAAGTTGCTTGGCTCTTGGAAGCCGATTGTAGTGATATCGGCTGGTTCTGCATCACGACCTTTTGCAAAGGTGGCGAGTTTTTGCAGAAAAGGACCACAGACCGGTGGGAAGAATTCAAGGGGAGCCATCACCGTGTGTAGGTTCAGACCATCTTGTTGCTGCAAGGAGACAGAGGGTTATTAGAAGAATCATTTGTGAGCTGCATCAAGAAAATTTACAAGTAGTGGTACACTGCTCGGGGATATCATATTCAGCATCGAGCTGTTCCAACAACGGTCCCGTAGCTCTCTCTGAAGGCATGAGTCTTCCACATCGACCACCGTTCTCAAAACCATCGGTTGATGAAGCGAAGGTGAGGTTGTTAGGAATTGGGATGGTCGAGTATCGAAGAAGGAATAACACCTTTGATCGGTGAGAGGATCGCAGGTCACTCGCTCTCTGTAAGATGGTGGAGAAAGAAATGGGGAGGTACTTGTCCAAGGCCAAATTGCCGAGCCACTACGACCGCTGGTAGAATTCATCCGTGCTTGATTATTCTGCTGGATGTGCTCATGCCAACCGGAAGGAAGCGAGGACGGATCACGATGGAAAATAGCTGCCGAAAGTCTTTGGTGTCATCGGCAAAGTTGTCTAGCTGAAGGAGGTTGGATTTTCAAAATGTTCCGATTCTTCCGTAAGGAAAGAAGATAGGATTGTCGTGCCTTGGAAGAAAATGCTGAACCACTTGGATGCTTCGAGGATCGATTTACTACCGCGTCTATCTGAGCTTGGCCGTAGCTGGTGCATCGGATCTGCTTCCTTTGGCATCTGGAAAGGTGCAACTCGCCAAAAGGGGACGTTTGGGACATGGTTTTGAAAATACAGCTGAGACCATAGCTGAATGAACCACCAAGGACCTCCTGGTTTTACTGCTATGCCGGAGAATAGTTTGACAGACATCAACTGGAGGTATCGATAGACTTCTCCAAGGAACAGTTTGACGATGCAACGTTGAGTGCCTATGGCAAGTTCAGAGGCCAAGGAGAGATAATTCTTGGTTGGAGCAAGGGAAGGGCCACAGAATATGAAATGTTCCAGCCAGAAGTTGAGGAAATCCGTGTGTTCTTTCTCTGTGACAGGGCCTTTAGTTTTCATGTGGCTTTGAAGATAGGCACCCCAGTTCGTGCAGTTTGTTTTGGAAGAAAGCTTGTAGGGGACCTTTGTCAGCTTAAAAGCAAAGGGGCTGGGTGATGTAACGTCCAGACCAGTAATCATCACCACGTCTAACAGAGTTGGTGTCATGGGGCCATGACCGAACATGAAGCGATTCGAGCATCGGACGAAATAGCCGATGGTTTTAGAAGATTTTCATGTTTCTCAAGGGAGACAATGACAAATACAAGGCATCGGCTATTCCGTGGTTTCCCATTGGGATTGGTAAGTTTTGGCTACCTGTTGTACCAAGAGACCCAATGTTCAGAGGATTAGGCCGGGCTGCAAGCGATCGGCCCAAGAATTCAAATCTAGGTTTTGGCTTACAAAGGGGATTCTGTTTGCCTCAAGAGATCGGATGGGCAGGACTAGATTCTGCGGGGCCAAGACAGAGAGAATTTGGGAGAGAAGGATGCGTGAGAATGTCTGAAACCTAAAAATTTAACGGTGGAATAAAGCATTAATTCGGTGTTTGCTATTAATTCTAGCACCGTGTTCGGACTGTGAGGAGCAGCGTACCTTCGCACCGAGACCGTGTTGGTATTGGACGATTCCGCCATCTAGTTTGCGCGGAGATGGATCTATGCGATTGGGGATCGAGGGTTCTTGTCATGTAAGCTCGATCTATTCGGTGAGGCAATTGGAGATCTGGGTTAGCCTTTTTGAAGAGGGTCGCAGGCTACCGTTTGAAATTGGAAAGTGGCCGCTCAGATTTATCTAAATATGCGACCAAATTTGACCTTGTCAACGTTTGTGGGGAAAGTCGATGTGTTACCATCGGCTCTTTGGGCTTTGACTTGGTTGACCATATGAGCGTAGTATGGTGAAAGCCGATACATTACTATCGGCTTCTGGAACGTTGACCTATTTTGACTATCGGCAAAATCGAATTGGGAAAGCAATCTTTGTTGATTCAAAAGACGGTTGTTTACAATGAAGCCGATTGCTTACAAATGGAAATCTACTACTAGTACTACTACTACTAGTTCCTAATCTAGAAGCCGGTGTCGTCGCCGCTGTCTTCGCCGTCGTCGTATTCGCTGTCATCGGCGCTGCTGCCGGCGTAGTCTTCGCCGCTGCTGCTGAAGTTGTCAGCGGGGGCCTCCTCGTCCTCGTCGTCGTCGTCGGTGTCCTCGCTGGACCCGGCGCGGAAGCGCTTCACCGGCGGGTATTCGTCGGAGGAGGTGTCCTCCTCCGCTTCCTCCTCCTCGTCGGAGGATTCGACGTCCTCGCCCCAGGACACGGCGTCGTCGGCGCTCTCCGCCTCCAGTTCCCCGTCGACAAGGAACTAGAGGCCCTCCTCGCCGTCGTGGACTCGTCCTCTGACCAGGCGGCGAAGTCCCAGTCCCTCTCGTCCCACCATTGTGGGGCGAGAGCCTCGTACGCCGCCATTGGCGGGTGCTCCGGCGTCGGCTCCCGGTCGCTCATTGTGTTGGAGGATTGGAAGGAAAGGCCGGATGATTTGGAGGAAGAAGAGGAGGCCATGGCGGAGGAAGAGGGTTTTTTGGCTAATGGAAGAGGATGGGGGTGCAAACTGCTCAGATGAATTTAAATAAGGGGAATAGTGGGAGGTGGTTCAATGCCATAGCGGTTTTCCAGAATGTGGTGCCAAAACTGTCAAATCATGCACTGCGGAGAAGTTGAGAAGACAAGGCGTCATGATGAGGGGGCGGCGTGACGATTCTGCTCTGCAACGCGTAACCCGATAAAAAAAACAGAGTGGTTTTGGAATTATTATTGCCAAAACCAGGGGGGCATGTGTTATCGCCACATTTTGGCCAAAGGAGGAGATGGGCCGTAATCAAGATGGGCTTGGAGGATACATATATGCAACGTATTGCTGGATCAGCCTTGTGCGTGGATTTGGGCTAAATTGCCCGTGTATCTGTATATTATGGTAGGTTACGCTTCGGTTTAAGTAAGAGATAGAGTTGTTAGGGTTATTCCAAAGATAGAAAGTCTCCGGACTATAAATATGTACCTAAGGTTATTGAGAAAAGAGGACGATCACGTTCACAACAAATACAATCTCGGCGCATCGCCACCCCTTGTTTCTAGGGTTTCTTTCGGGTAAGTGTCATGCTGCCTAGATCGCATCTTGCGGTCTAGGCAGTATCTGCTTATGCGTTATTTAGTGTTACTCGTACTGAAGCCTTGTTGATGGCGAGTAATACTGTTATCATAGATTTGTTTGGGCTAGCATCGGTACCTTTTTGTTATGATTGCTTAGTTATGTCGCTTTAGTTATCTCACTGCCTTTGCACCTTTTTGGTGTAAGGCAGCATCTTCTGATCTTTATTCAGTTGATTTGATCTGTTATAGTTATGCCTTGTTTTCCAAGGTTTAGTTTGATATCCACATAGTCAGGCCTTGCAAACGGGTTGAACGATCCAGTAGTGTGTAAGGATATGGTTTTCTAATTCGAGAGGAGTTGTTCCGGGAATTGACTTTACGTCGGTTGTTAGGCCTTCTCTAGGGTTAGTTTTCTATCATCTTTTGTATCTACCAGGCTCAATTACGTGTAGGATGTTCCAATTATGTGGTGAAAATGTTAAACTGTCGTAGGTCGATTTAACTTGTATTGATGAAGCAAAACCCCATGTTATCGTAGATCTAATGCAGAACCATGGGATAATCGGCTCCAGGAGCCGATTCACAGGGAAACACAGGAGCCGTCGCGTCGAATTTTACGATACTTGTTTGCCATGCAGGAAACTAATCGAGGCAATCCATCACCTTCGACAGGTATAGGTCGTGGCACGCCTGCATCAGCCGGGGCGTGTCTGGAGTTTTGCGGGCCGTTGCCCGAGGGACCAGGGCCCACCAGCAGTTCTGGGAGCCTCCCGGCTCTTCGTGTTGCTCGTTGCTGCTCGCCGGTGGGTTTTGACAGGCAACAACTGGTAATGTGCAGCCTATTCAAGTGGCTTGAAGTGAATATGGCAGGAACGAGCTCCAATGGCTGAAACCGATTGAGGACCTGGACAACCCGGGCATTGCACTGTAACGCATGGGAGATCCAATTGTTGGCGACCTGAGAGTCAGAGTTGTTGCGTGTGACATAGATGTGCCTGAGACGGAACTTGTCCAGGGCAACGGGGTTATGGAGCGTCAGCAAACGATTCACAAATCTCTTGAACACCACTTCATGTTCAAAGTCTTGCATCTCCCGCATAGACAAGTTCATGGGCTCAACATCGTCGTTTTCATCCTCGCCTTAAGACTCCTCCATAGATTCGTCGACGGGCTCAGAGTCGTCGTCATCATCATCGCTTTCAAACTCCTCCATAGACGTGTCGTCATCGTCATGATCGCCTTCCAACTCCTCGGTAGGAACGTTGATGCAGGGCACTGACCGTCTGACCACCCTTCAAACTCCTCAATAGACACGTCGATGCAGGGCACGGACCGCCAGAGATCGCGCCAGTACCGCGATCCCAAGCACGTTTCCACGGCTTCGCGCGAGGTCAGGTGGGACATGATACGGAGGAGGATGTATTCAGGGAGGTCGCTGATTTTGGTAGGAGCGCGGGGAACGCGCGCAGGGACCATTCTCATGTTGTCCGACGCCTTCGCCATGGGGTCAGAGATTAGAGGCGTTTCGTCGAATAGGTGGTGTGCAGGGAGGATGCAGCATGGGAAAAAACCAACAATTAGAAAGTTTAAGCCGTAAATCCGGAGGCCGGTGAAAGATTTGGGGTGACAGGATGAACACAGAGATCGGAAGGAAATGCGCAGCGGCGGCGGAAGAGAGAGTCGACGAGCAAAGGTGAAAGGAATGGAGCATACCTCCAGTGTTGCATGAGCCCGGATCTCGATTGACGGTGTGGAAGTCCTCAGGCTTAGGGTGAGTCTGGTTGCATCCTAGACCACCTGGTTAGACATAACAATTTCTTCTACTCTATATCAAGCAAGGATTTCATCCATCCATCTACGGTGCACACCGGGTGTTTTTTCTTGCCGTTTTTCTAGCCCATTCCCATCCGGTTTACCTGTTGCAGACCTCTTTTGTTGGAGATATGCCCAAGAGGCAATAATAAAGTGGTTATTATCATATCTTCACACTTATGATAAATGTTTACATACCATACTATAATTGTATTAATCGGAAACATTAATACTTGTGTGATTTGTAAACTAAAATAAGAGTCCCTAGTAAAGCCTCTTGTTAAACCAGCTTGTTGGTTAATATATGATCATGGTTTCCTGATCATGAACATAGAGATGTTATTAACAACAGGATCATATCATTAGGAGAATGATGTGATGGACATACTCCTATAGATAAGCGTAGCATAAAGATCAAGTCATTTCAATAGTTCAATTGCTATATGCTTTCTGATACATAGTAACCTAATTCCTTCAACCATGAGATCATGCATATCACCTTTTCCGGATGGATACTTTGATGTCATCAAACACCACACCGTAACAGGGTGGCTATAAAAGTGGCATTGAGTGTTCAGAAAGTATTGGTTGAAACACATGGATCAAGAGTGGGATTTGTCCATCCATATGACGGATAGATATACTCTAGGCCCTCTCGGTGGAATGTCATCCAATTGGCTTGCAAGCATGTGACTGGCTCACACGGTATCACATATCACGGGAATGATAAAAGAGTACTTATCGGTAACGAGGTTGAACTAGGTATGCAGAGATACCGACGATCATAACCTCGGATAAGTAAACTATCGTGAGACAAAGGGAAATTGGTATCGTATGTAAGTGGTTCATTCGATCGCAAAGTAATCGTAGAAATATGTGGGAGCCATATGAATTTCCAGATTCCTCTATTGGTTATTGTTCGGAGAAGTGTCTCGATCATGTCCGCATAATTCACAAACCGTAGGGAGACACACTTAAGGATTCGACGTTGTTTGAGTAGTTATGGTATTATGAGAAAGAGACCGAATGTTGTTCGAGTCTCGGATGGGATCCGGATATCACAAGGTGATCCGAATGGTCCGGAGAATAAGATTCATATAAGGAAAGTCCGTTTGAGTTCGGGAATGATTAGTGTTTTCATCGGGAATGTTCTAGAAGGTTCGGATTGTCCGCACTCCGGGGAGGGTACATGAATGTGTCATTACATATTGAATGATTGCATCATGTACTAAGTGTTCTTGCTGTTCCAAAACTGAAAGTCAAACCAGTTTGAAAGTCAAGCAGCTAAAAGCGAGGAAACTGTGGGAAACAGGAAACTGTGGGAAACAAGCAAGAGGTGGTTGGAACAGACTTGGGGGAGGAGTCCCTCCAAGCCGGCGCGCCAACCAAGGCCGACTTGGGGAGGGACTCCCCTCCCCTTGGCCGCACCTCCCACCTATAAAAAGGAGGGGCAGTGCCTCCTCCTCTAGACACACAAGTTCCTATCCTCTAATCTCCGGTTTAGAGCCGTTTTGGTTTAGAGCTTCTAATTGCTCTAGCCTTCGGTTTAGAGACTTCTAATTGGTGTGTATAAACCCTAGACCACTAATAGCTCTCTCTCATACTCCACCATACTCGCTCCGCTTAGGCGAAGCCTCGGGATCTCCCTCTACTTAGGTACCACGCCGTTGTCTTCTTGGAATCGAGGAGAGTGCTACAACCTCCATTTTCTTTGGAACAAGGAGAGGAAGGTCTTCGTCGAGTGACCGAACGTGTGACCGACTACGGAGCGCTGCGGGCATGGCCGGAAGGATCGTCTACACGATCTTGAGACCGGGAAGAGTACGACTACATCACCCACGAGAATCCGCTCTCGTTAAACACTTTGGAATCTTCGAGGGTAAGTTATTCCATCGACTCGTTTCTACAATCTAGTAGATAGATCTTGGATTGTTTGTTTGTATGCGATAGAAATTTTTTGTTTTCCATGCTACGAACCCCTACAGTGGTATCAGAGCCATGTCTATATGTAGATCTGTTGCACGAGTAGAACACAATGGTCATTGTGGGTGTTGATGCTTTTATTGTCGATTGCTTCTTGTGTACTTTGCATCTTGCGGTATGTTGGGATGAAGCGGCCCGGGCTAACCTTACATGACATCGTTCATGAGACTTGCTCCACGCTTGACATGCAACTTTTATTGCATAAGTGGCTTTGCGGGTGCCTGTTTCTCCTAGCATAGTTAAGATCCAATTTACAACGGGTGATTGACAATACTAGTATCAATGTTGTGGTTCTTGTTCGTAAGTTAGAAAGACACTTATTGAAAGCCCCAAACCACGTAAAACATGCAAAGAAAATTAGAGACGTCTAACTTTGTTTTGCAGGGGTGTGCTGTGATGTGATATGGCCATGATTGTGATTATATATGATGTATGTAATGTTCCTTATTGTAAGTTGGCAACCGTAAGGAACCATATGGTTGTCTTTAAATTCTGTTAAGACCCGCGTGTCTATTCAAAGTAGTTGTAATAGTTGAAGCTGGTGGACGACAACCATGGAGCAGCGTCATTGACCTTGATGCAATGTCGGTGATGATGGAGATCGTGTTCGTGCTAGAAGATGGATATCGGAAGCACAAAGAAGAAAGGCCATATCATATCACATATTATGAATTGCATGTGATGTTAATCCTTTATGCATCTTGTATTGCTTAGTAGACAACGGTAGCATTATAAGATGATCCCTCATGCACATGAATTTCAAGTCATAAAGTGTTCACCCTTAGTTAGCACCATTGCTAAAGCTTGTTGTTTCGAAGCACCACGTGATGATCGGGTGTGTTAGATTCTACAAGTGTATACAACGTGAGCAAGCCAGATTTGCTCATGCGGAAACTAAAGTTTGATCTTGACGAGCCTAGCATGTACAGACATGGCCTCAGGAACACGGATTACCGAAAGGTAGAGCATGAGTCATATAGTAGATATGATGAACATGTTGATTGTTCGCCATTGAAGCTATATCAACTCTCGTGATGATCGGTTTTGATGTGGTGGATTTGGTTCGTGTGATCACTAAAACAATGTGAGGGATATTGTTTTGAGTGGGAGTTCACCTAGATTAATTTAATTATTAATTAGAACTCAATTTATCATAAACTAAATCAAAGTGAATTTGCATAGTTGTTGTAGTCATTGGCATCCGTTTACCACCTTGCGCTTAGTCATAATTGAGATGGTAGAACTATAGAATTCTGGTTAGTTACTTTACGAACTGGTATCGTATTGTTTTGAAGTGTTAATCTAAAGTTTAAAAGTCCTATTGCAAACTTTCAGTAAAGTTCCGGTTACTCCATGAAGTTTAATAATTAGTATTAAATCAAGAGTAACAATTCCAAGTGTTAGTATATAAGTATCATGTTTGTCTCCATGATTCTTGATATTCAAAGGATTCTCTTAATATCAAGGTTATCTAGGATCTGAAAGAGTTGTTTCATAAACCATGTTGTGTGGAAGATATTGTGATATCTGAAACGAAGTTTTGGTTGCAACATGATAGAGTATAATATGGCAAAATTCATGTTCTCATATTTGATGAGAATTTGCAAAAGGTTGGAGACACTAGTTGTCCTAATCCTCCAAAAGGTTTTGGAGAGCAACATTATACTTGCGATTCACCGTTACAAGCTAAAAGTAGCTTGATCATGGATAAATCCATGATGAGGGTGAATATTTGATGTAGGTAAAATGTTTACTACACCAAGAGATTACTAAAGAAAGGAATTTGAAAGAACACCAAACATTTGATAATGGTGATCTACTTCAAAGTGCAAGTCCAAAGACATTGGTATTTAACTATACACGCTTTGGACTATGTGTCATATGTATGACTCCACTATTGATGTTGATAGATTCTTTCAAATGTAAAAGGAAATCTTGAAGAGAATCTCATAAATATATGGCAGAAAATAAAAGACTAGAATTGTTCAGTTTAAGTATATAGATGATATACATGTTATGGCTATATTCTTTGCTTATTAAACACTTTCGTTCTTAAGTATTTGATACTGAATTTGTTGGTGTGAATCGTCATACGAAACAACACAATTCATGAACTACAATGGCCTAAGTAACTAGCAAAAGAATATGTGATGATGTTCATCGAGAATAAATAAAGGGTTATTGTGTTGCTCGTTAAAACATCAAAGCTTGCCTTCAAGATTTGTTTTATCAGGTATTATGAGAACAAAAGGGTTGTTCAAATAAATTACCGTAATCCATAAAAGATGGATGATTCACAAATCTCGTTGGAGAAATCACATCCATAAAACTAGTGCTAAAAATGTCGAAAGACAAATTGATTGAAAGATCACTTAGGAAGTGACATCGCAGTTTAAATTATATTGGAAAGAAAACATGAATAAACTCCATATGGATGGAATTTTGGAGTCTATTTGATTTTGATCAAATGACGCTTGTGAAACTTTCCTAGAGATAATTAAAACTTCGTTCATAGGCCAAAAGGGAACGAATGACTAGCTTATTGGAACTTGTACATATTGTTGTACGAAATCCATTATGTGTAGTCAAGAGCGATGGATTTCAACTTCATATGCTTTCTCCAAAAATTTGAGTGAATATATGAATATTTACTTAATAAGGATGAAGTGTGAAATATTTGAAAAGTTCAAAGATTTTCAAGATGAAGTGCAAAATCATTGTAACAAGAATATAAATAGTTTATGATAAGATCATAAAGGAAGATATTTGAGTTACAAGTTTAGCATAATACCTAAGATTTAAGGAATCGTCCGTGGATTTGCATTTTCCGAAACACCATAAGAGTATGGAGCGTTCGAGATATGTAATTAAACCTTGTTTGACATGGTAAGATCAAGGTGTAATTCATAAACTGTCATTATATTTTAAAGATTAAAAGCTTTAGAGATTACCGTTTTCCAATTGAAAAGAGCTCCATCATAATCCGTTGAAATGACACCATATAAAGTTATGGTTTGGGATAAAACCCAAGTTGTCCTTTCTTAAAACATTGGTATGCTATGCATAAGAAAGATGTGTGCAACCAAAGTCGGATGAACCTGTCTTTGTATAAATGTTAAGTATTCCTCCATAAAACACCGGAGACAAAAGTGTTTGTCGCTTAGAACGTCAAGTTTCTTTGAGAAGGAATTTTTCGTGAAAAGTTAAGTGGGAGGACAATAGAACTTTGATAAGGTTAAAAGAACCTTAGCTATATGTGCAGAGTTGCGCAGCGCCGAAAAGTGTTCCGGAGGCAGCAACAATGCTCATGGCTCACGTACCTCAAAGGTTGTGGTCACGGAGATCCAAGTTCCTATTGAAACAAGTAGGTCGGATGAACAATCAAATACCAAGATTTGAGGGTTGAATCATTATTTGAGAATAATGAACCGACTACATGCAAAGAAGCGATGATGGGCCCTGACTCCGTCAAATGGCTTGAAGCCATAAAATCCGTGATAGTTCCATACACGAGAAATCAAGTTTTGAACTTGAAGGACCCTCGAGAAAGGTGTAAGACCTTACAGTCGTGTTTGGATCTATAAAAGAAATAGACATGGATGTTGCACATCTATGAAATAATCGACATGTTGGGAAAAGTTCACAACAATGTTCAAGGATTGACTATGACAAGATTTGATCTTTCATAGTGATATTTAGTCTAGACGGATTAGTGTAGCAACCACTACATATAATTTTGTTATATGGTAAGTTGAATAAACAAAACAAGTTCTTCTAATAGAATTGTTACCTAGGACATGTGAATAACATGGTCCATAGGGTTTTGTTAATTCAAAGGATGCTAAAAGCACATGCAAACTTCAATGGTTGAAGTAAGCATAGAGGAGTTGGAATCTTCACTATGATGAAACTGTTAAAAGAGTTTAATTTCATCAGAGACAATGAAGATGCTTGCATTTGCAAGAAATTAAGTGGGAGCGCTAAGACATATTTCTAATACATTATGTAGAAGACATATTGTTGATTGGAAGTGATGTATCTTTTTATTAACACATATTAAGAATTTCATCTCGATGAAAGACTTAGGCAAAACCCAAATATTTGGCATCAATAGACGCTAATATGGTTGTGCCAGAAGTACATAGACGAGATATTGAATGAGTTCAATATAGAAACTACAATAAAAGGTTCTTGTCGCACAGAAAGGATTGAAAGAGTTCAATGTTGATGATATATTCAAGTGTATTGACATTTGGTAAAGTGAAACAAATAATCAAGTAAAGATTGATACTTGATGTATGAAATCACAAATAGTATTTATATCAATCATACTGTGATATGTACAAATCTAGATATGTCCTATGCTCTAAATGTTGTGAGCATATACCAGAATGATTTGTAAGATGATCATTGGACAATAGTAAGGATATTCTTATGATCTTTTGGAAGAACTAAGAGTATATTATTTGTAGAAGTGACAAATAGATGGTTATTTCATTGTAAAAGTACTACATTGATACTAGCTTTGTCACAAAGTACAAATTAAGTTTATCTCAATCTAAACTAAGGGTGGCACAATATAATGGAAAGTGAGTTCCATAATGGATTTGGATGAGTTCCAAAGTTAAGACATTGTGACAGATACTACAACAAAAGGCTAAGTATATGACTGCTATTATAGCGAAAAGAGGGCATTTGTGTCAAGTAGTTTGTTATCAAACTAGGTGTAGTTCATAGAGGGATAATACTATGAAGATATATTGTGCGACAATATTATCAACATGTTTTAACCCCAAAGAACTAAAGGTCACACCGAAAGACCAAATTTATACAAAGCCATCTCATTAGAGAATGAGTGATGCGTAGAGACGCAAAGACATGCAATTACACACGGACCTGGAAGTGTCAGATCCGGAGATCAGTTGACCACTAGCAATCGTGTACATACAACACCGTAAAGCCATAGGTGTTGAATACACAAAGGTTTGAAACTAGATTATTGACTCTAGTGCAAGTGGGAGACTGTTGGAGATATGCCCAAGAGGCAATAATAAAGTGGTTATTATCATATCTTCAACTTATGATAAATGTTTACATACCATACTATAATTGTATTAACCGGAAACATTAATACTTGTGTGATTTGTAAACTAAAATAAGAGTCCCTAGTAAAGCCTCTTGTTAAACCATCTTGTTGGTAAATATATGATCATGGTTTCCTGATCATGAACATAGAGATGTTATTAACAACAGGATCATATCATTAGGAGAATGATGTGATGGACATACTCCTATAGATAAGCGTAGCATAAAGATCAAGTCATTTCAATAGTTCAATTGCTATATGCTTTCTGATACATAGTAACCTAATTCCTTCGACCATGAGATCATGCATATCACCTTTTCCGGATGGATACTTTGATGTCATCAAACACCACACCGTAACAGGGTGGCTATAAAAGTGGCATTGAGTGTTCAGAAAGTATTGGTTGAAACACATGGATCAAGAGTGGGATTTGTCCATCCATATGACGGATAGATATACTCTAGGCCCTCTCGGTGGAATGTCATCCAATTGGCTTGCAAGCATGTGACTGCTCACAAGGGATCACATATCACGAACGAGAAAAGAGTACTTATCGAACGAGGTTGAACTAGGTATGCAGATACCGACGATCATAACCTCGGATAAGTAAACTATCGTGAGACAAAAGGAAATTGGTATCGTATGTAAGTGGTTCATTCGATCGCAAAGTAATCGAGAAATATGTAGAGCCATATGAATTTCCAGATTCCTCTATTGGTTATTGTTCGGAGAAGTGTCTCGATCATGTCCGCATAATTCACGAACCGTAGGGAGACACACTTAAGGATTCGACGTTGTTTGAGTAGTTATGGTATTATGAGAAAGAGACCGAATGTTGTTCGGAGTCTCGGATGGGATCCGGGATATCACGAGGTGATCCGGAATGGTCCGAAGAATAATATTCATATAAGGAAAGTCCCGTTTCGGAGTTCGGGAATGATTCCGGTGTTTTCATCGGAAATGTTCTAGAAGGTTCCGGATTGTCCGACACTCCTGGGGGGAGGGTACATGAATGTGTCATTACATATTGAATGATTGCATCATGTACTAAGTGTTCTTGCTGTTCCAAAACTGAATAGTCAAACTGCCATTTTGAAAGTCAAACGGCTAAAACAGGAAACTGTGGGAAACAGGAAACTGTGGGAAACAAGCAAGAGGTGGTTGGAACCGACTTGGGGGAGGAGTCCCTCCAAGCCGGCGCGCCAACCAAGGCCGACTTGGGGAGGGACTCCCCTCCCCTTGGCCGCCCCTCCCACCTATAAAAGGAGGGGCAGGGCCTCCTCCTCTAGACACACAAGTTCCTATCCTCTAATCTCCGGTTTAGAGCCGTTTTGGTTTAGAGCTTCTAATTGCTCTAGCCTGCGGTTTAGAGCCTTCTAATTGGTGTGTCTAATCCCTAGACCACTAATAGCTCTCTCTCATACTCCACCATACTCGCTCCGGCTTAAGGCGAAGCCCTGCGGGATCTCCCCTCTACTTCCGGTACCACGCCGTTGTGCTGCCGGAATCGCGAGGAGAGTGCTACAACCTCCATTTTCTTTGGAACACGGGAGAGGAAAGTCTTCGAGAGTACGCGTGTGACCGATCATGAAGCGCTGCCGCAGTCTTGGGAAGGATCGTCTACACGATCTTGAGATCGGGAAGAGTACGAATCCATCACCCACGAGAATCCGCTCTCGTTAAACACTTTGGAATCTTCAAGGGTAAGTTATTCCATTGACTCGTTGCTACAATCTAGTAGATAGATCTTGGCTTGTTTGTTTGTATGCGATAGAAAATTTTTGTTTTCCATGCTACGAACCCCTACATCTTTTCCCTGCCTTCTATCGCTTGGTCGGTGTGTCGGTGTTGAGGTCGGAGGAGGTGACCGCATCTCTTTCAAGATGAGCCCGTGTCGCCCCAAACGCCGCCCGAAAGGTACTAGTCAGTGTGTGTCTAGGCCGGTCCATGGCCATCTTTGACACTGCCATGTTCTGCTTCATGACAAGCCTTGTCGCATGCGCCTCTTGCAGCATCTTGTTGCAATCTTGGCCACGTGCTTCAGATACCTTTGCCGGCGATCTTCAATGATCGCCCTCTGCGCCTGACATCGAACAACCATTGGGTGTTTCTCATGCCCTCCGGTCTCTTCTTCGTCTCCCTCTTATTCCTCTTCTTTGGCTCCCCTGATTCGGCGGCCGACCGGGGGGCTATGAACTTCTTCGGCGCCATGGTGGGAGGTGTACACACCATAAAAAATTCAATAGTGACATGTTGTCTTTACTCTTTTCTTGATTTCCCATTTTATTACCATTTTTATCCATACTACTAAATTGTGATGCTATTTTCTATGCAAATTGCTCTCAATCATCATTTATCCATTTGAACAAACATGTTCACACATTCTTAAGCAGAGGTATTGACTGACTAATACAGTTAGAAGTTTTGATCAATAAAATGTACTATAAAGCCAAAATAGAACCTTAAATCATAGTGTATCACATACCTAGATTTGGTTTTACAAACAATCACTAAGATGAATGATGTCAATATGCAGCGTGCTAAAAATCTTTGGGTAAAAGATGGAGACAGAAATACAACCTTTTTTCATAGAGACATTGCTAAAAGGAAAAGAAAAAATATGATTCTCTCTATCAAATATGAGCAAAATGTAACACACTTCATGCTAGACCAGATTGCCAACACTTTTATGTCTTATTTTAGATCAATCTTTACTTCCTTTAACATGCAGGACTTGAGGAACTTTACTCACATGACTCATCCTTTAGCTAATGAGGCTACTTACTCAACTCCAGATAAAGAGGAAATCTGGGGGGGTTTTAAATGAAATGAAACGTAATGCCTTGCCTGGTCCAGATGGGTTTAATGTTGAATTCTATATAGCTACTTGGGTCTGGATTGGGGATGACGTCATTAATCTGGTTAGAAACTTATTTGCTACAACTACTCTTCCTGAGCACATTAGTGACACCAACATTGCTCTTATTCCAAAGAAACTAGTTCCCATTGTCCCAACCGATTATAGGCCCATTAGTCTGTGCAATGTTATCTATAAAATCATAGAAAAATATCTAGCAAACAAACTCAAACCCCACCTTCCTAACTACATTCACTCTTGTCAGCAAGCTTTTATTGGAGATAGAAGAATCAGTGACAACATTATTATAGCTCAGGAAATTACCCACTCTTTTGGTCTGTCTTCTTGGAATGTAAGGCTTCCATGCTTAAAATTGACCTGGTCAAAGCCTTTGACAGACTTGAATAGAATTTCATTTGCAAAGCTCTTGCTTGTAAAGGGCTACATGGTCATTTCATTAAAATGGTCTAGGCCTGCATTTCTTCTCCTGCTTTTTCTGTGATCATCAATGGTCGTGGTATTGCCGACGAGTACGCCATGGAGGGGTCCTCACAGAGCATGTTTAGAGACATGGGGTAAGGCGAAAGGTTGGCGGGTATGAGGTAATACAGCTTACCCATTTAGCATATCCCCAACAGTCAAACTTATGCAAAATTTGTCAGCCATAGAGGAATAAGACAAGGCTGTCCTTTGTCCCCATACTTGTTTATTCTAGCCATTAATGAGCTCTCCATCATGCTATCAGAAGCTTTGTTTGCTGCTAACCTTGCAGGAATCTCCCTGGGGCCCTTGTGCCCCCAACCCATTCTCTTCTTTTTGCATATGATCTTTTAGTCTGTGGGGCAGCCACCACTCAGGAAGCACAAGTCATCAGAAGCATTCTTTTGGATTTTTGTGCAGCTTCAGGTCAGATTCCTAACTGGACTAAATCTGGTATTATCTTTAGTAAATGGGTGGACCCAACTACTATAAATGATATAACTCAAATTTTCCATGTTCCTAACATAGATGAAAAATTTACTCATCTGGGCCATCCCCTTATTCTCCCAGCCAGAAACAGAAGTGAAGCTTACAATTTCATCATTCAGAAATTTAAATCCAAACTCTACTTACAAGGCAAATTCACTCTCTCATGCGGCTAGGTTAGAATTAATCAACTTTGTTTTATCCTCCATCCCTGTCTACTACATGTCAAATATTCTTTTCTCTAAGAAATTTCTAAAATATCTTCAAGCTATCATCAGAGTTTTCTGGTGGACAGGCTCCTCCTCCGAACCTAGCACGAAAACCCTTTGTCTTACTTCCTGGAAAAACATGTGTGCTCCTAAAACTGAAGGAGGCCTTGGTGTGAGAAACCTGCAAGCTACCAACATGGGTTTGATCCTCTCGGCTGCTTGGATAATTGCTGAAAAACCTAATTCCTTCCTGCAAAGTGTTCTCAGGGCCAAAATTTTCTCGAATTCTTCCATATGGAGAGAAAATAAGAACGTTCCAAAATCTGCTTTCTGGTCATCAGTTTTAAAGGTAAGGCATCTCCTTAGTGCAAATTCTTACTACCAAGTTTGCAATGGGAATTCCTCTATCTGGAGCACTCCTTGGATTTTAGGATGGGAAAACATTTATGACAACCTTATCATTCAGTACCAAGGTTTCATTTACCCAGCCAAGATTAACCAACTTTGGTCTCCTGGAACTAAAACTTGGAACAACGTTCAATAATTGCACTGCTCAGGCCATCAAAAGCACTCTTATTATTCCCTCAGATGAGGATGACATTTTATGCTGGAAACCAACACACAATGGGAAATGTAACTCTAAATCTACATACAAAACTTGCTTATCTTGGTTGTTTGATAGAGGTACACCAAAGCCAGAACAGGTCTAGGAATCAACAAAAAAATTGAAGCAAGTTTGAAAATGCAAAAGGATGATTCCCAGGGTGAAAACATTTGCTTGGAGATTGCTAAGATATGCTCTTACCACTGGAGACAGGGCCTCAGAATTCTCCTCACACATTGAAAAAGTTTATTGCAGATGTGATGTACCTAAAACTGACATTATTCATCTCTTCTTCCTTTGTCCATTTGCAAAAGCTGCTTGGTTCCTGCCTCCTTGCTTCATAAAGTCTGAAAACTTGGTTATTAATTCTATGGCTATTTCCCAAATTATTCTGAACTTTCTTAACCAGAATCACCCAACCTTAAATCTCAACTTCCTTTTTACATTTCTTTGGTGTATCTGAAAAGCAAGAAATGACCAACTGTTTTGAAGGAGGAAGACATCTCCTCACGGGTTCCAATTAATACATTTGCTCTTCTCAATGATCTTGAGACTACATTTGCTCTTCTCAATGATCTTGAGACTGAGCAACTGATTCAACCCAAGGAAACACCAAAGAATAGTCCAGAAATATTTGTTCCTACTGATTTTTACTTTACATGACCAAAGCTCTATGTTGATGCTGCCTGGGAAGGCAATCTGGGACTTCTTTGGCGACAACTAGAGTTGGAATTTATTATGCTGACTCTATTCAGGATGGTGGGAGGAATGATGTCTTCATCATGGCATCAAAAAAAGAGGTGTCATCCCCTTTTGCAGGCTGAAGCACATGCGATGGTCCTGGCTGTCCACTTTGCTGCTGCCATGAAGCTGACAAAGCCAACTTCCTTCACAGACAATTTAAACTTTGCAAAGACGGCAGTAGCACCTGGAGTGGCAGAACACAACATGATTTGGGAGATTAGAGGGCAAGTCATTCAATTTCAGAACCTAACACACCCTATGCCGGCTTCCACCTTTCACATCTCAAGGGAGATAAATGGTGTCGCTCACAACTGTGCTCGTCAGGCAAAAGATCATGTCGATCTGAGCCTATTAGTTCTTGTAGAAACTCAGCTCATAACGGACTTTCTTGTCCAGTGATTGCTGCAATCGACTCGATTCAGCATCTAGGCTTTGTAATTCACGATGTACAATGTTTTTAAGCTGTAATATATAAGGTACTTCTAGCGCCCTTTCACGTTCAAAAAAAAAACCTAGATTTGGTTTCGGTCATGCTGGCCAAAATACACTCAAGTCCTTTTAAATACCGCACATAGGACATTTTAGAGTCAGATTTTGTTTAGTTGAGATTTAAATACTGCAAAGGTAAATAATTCGTTGGTTTCCGATGAGAGTTGAGACTATATTATACTGGCATGTAGTCTCATGTGACGAACACCACCACAGGATGCACTTTACACACGTAACTCAGAGGTTAGCTTTCCTAGTAGGTGACCGAGTAGTCAATGCATCAAAACAAGCTATGCTTATCAATTATCATATGCAAACGAAAATGTATACCAACCCAGCTGATTTCCGAAGTTTACATCCACAACTTGATTTCGTTAGTTGTAACAAAAGCAAAAAAATTACACTCAACAACCTAAAAAAGTTTGCACAACACGATGTTGCACATGCATCACCATACATTTTTAATACCTTGGGCTAATGCCTCAACATAGCTTAAACAAATAGAAATAGGTTTTAGCTCAAACTATTTTTATTTTTAGCGATTTTTTCCCTAGCTTTTCTAGATTAGCAAAAGGTTTTAAGAGAGCAAAAACTGGTATGCTACGTGGTTTTAAAATAGATGTCTTAGATTTATCAAAATTAAGTAAATATAGACACTATTTAGTATATAGATTTATCTAAATTTATAAAAACCTGAGACATCTAAGACGGAGAGAGTAGATCAAAACATGGACCGACGACTAGTATTAATAGTGAGCTAGTACCTCACGGATGATAAATGTTACAGATCCGTTGCTTACCATCATACAAACACAAACTGTTTTCTTGAACAACACAATCCGACAAACCCGACAGACACCAAGAAGCTAGTACTAGCAATTATTGAAGAAGAAAAAGCACCACGGAGCCATGAAAATGGCACTGATCAACCCATCTGTTCCAGCTCAGGACATCTCATGCACCTTGCACACTGGGGGGCACTACTCCTTTTTCAACGTCCGCCGCCTGTTCCAAGATGGGCGGCGCTTTCTCGTCGGCGTTCTTCAGCATCGGTGCTTCCTCATCGTCGGCGTTTTTCAGCATCGGTGCTTCCTCATGGTCGGCGTTCTTCAGCATCGGTGCTTCCAAATCGTTAGAGTTCTTCAGCATCGGTGCTTCCTCATCGTCAGCGTTCTTCAGCATCGATGCTTCCTCATGGTTGGCGTTCTTCAGCATCGGTGCTTCCAAATCGTCGGCGTTCTTCAGCATCGGTGCTTCCTCATCGTCAGCGTTCTTTAGCACCGGTGCTTCCAAATCGTCGGCGTTCTTGAGCAGCCCCGTTCTGTCGTTGCCGGCGATGTTCTTCAGCTGCACGAGGAAATCTTTGGCCTCCAAAACGGCAGCGACATACCTTTGTTGAAGATCCTGTTAGATACATCTCAATGTGACGAAGCCCAACGGCCCATCACGCCCCTAACTGCGCCCTGATTGGGGGCGCCCCAACCCTATCTGGTTGGTGGGCCCCTGTCGCCACGCTATATAAAGTGGTGGGGGCTGGCAGCGCACGGTACGAGGTTCGCCGTTGTGCCAACACCCCACCTACATCCCTACCGATCTAGGGTTAGCGCGAGCCGACGGGAAGCACCGCCACCACCGCACACCCACGCCGTCGCCCCCCTTTCTCCCCATGGCCAACGACGGAGGGTCTAGCTCTGGGACTAGTTCCGGCATCCCCTCTGGCTCAGTCTGTCGAGCCAGGGAGCAGGTAGTTGCCCTCTCGGATCTCTCTCTCTCTCTCTCTCTCTCTCTCTCTCTCTCTCTCTCTATTTCGATCTTGAAAGGCAAGGTACATGCTACTGGTAAATCTACACTAGTCTCATTACAAAGTTAGATTAACATTGGTATCAGAGCAACTAGTCGTTAGATTTTTTGGTGCAAAAGTAGAAAGCAAAAGTTTAAAGAAAAGAAAAGAAAACCCTAGATCCAAAGAGCGCCTGCCCTATGGCCGTGCCTTTCCTCTCGATCTAGATGGGCATCCCTTTTTGGGAGACATCTAGAAGAAGAAACACCCCTTCGGGGACAAAGCAAACCCCAGATCCCACCCCGAACAGATCAAGCCCCAAATCCCCAGATCCCCATAGATCTATCCCCAAAAAGAAACTCAAAAAAAAGGGGAGGCAGACCCACCGGCCGCCGCCGTGCGCCGGCAAAGGGCGCCGTCGCTGCGCTGCTTGACGGTCGTGCGCCCACCCACGGGTGGACGCACCGCCGCCAAGGGGGGCAGTGAGGCGCCATGGCTTCGGCCAAAGTCAACAGAGGGAGGGGCTCGCCGGAGCGCCGGCCACCTCACCTCGCGCATGCACCACCACAGGGGGAAGAAGAGAAAGGAGTGGCGATGGAGGAGAAGGAGGGGACCATCGCCGGCACAGTCGCCGGACGGACGGTCGCCTCACCTCCCCAACGCCGCCAGAGAGGAGCTCGCCGCCGGCCCCGCTGCTCGCCGCGCGTGGGGCAACTGCCTCCACTGCCGCGGACTCGAGAGAGGGAGGGGCTCGCCGAGGGGCGGCCACCTCGCCTCGGCCGCAGGCGCGTGCGCCGCCAGAGCAAAGGGAGAGGAAGGGGCGCGCCGAGGGGCAGCCACCTCGCCTCGGCCTCGCGCGCGTGCGCCGCCAGAGCGAGAGAGGGGGCGCGGGACAGGTGGGGGGAGAATGGCACTAGGGTTTCCGGTGGGGTACTGCTGGGGGCGTTTTATTCGGCCGAGGAGCGCGGGCAGCCATAGGATCTAGGGTAGACGAAACGGACGGCCCAGATCGGCCGCTGCGGACGGCTGGGCGCTAGCGGGCCAAGTGGGCAGGCCGCGGGGCGCTGGCGGCCTCCTGCTGGGCCGCGACTATGGACCGTCTGTAGCGCGCGGGCGGCGCCTAACGACGCGTGGGAGCGAGGCTCCTGTGGGCCGTCACGGGCCGCCGCTGGTTGAGCGGCTGGAGTCTAGCGAGCGCGCGTGCGGCAGGTAGCTGCTGGGCCAACGTGGGCCGCGCTCAGATACAACAGTACAGCCAGTTTTCCTGTTTTATATTTTACAGAAGCTGTTTTATTTGTTTTTGCTTAGTTTGAAGCATATTTTCAACATAGTTTTCTCTATTCAATATTTCAAGTGAATATTTGACTAGAGAAATGAAATAAAGGCAGATTTTTTTCTGTAAAGTACAAATTATTATGAAATTCATTATAAATGTTTCCGCTGCAAATAGTTATATTAAATTGCAATAATGCAATAAAAGTTTGTTTAAATTTTTTGTTATAAAAGATGTGATAAAGTAATCAAAGATGATTGTGTCCCATGTTATTAGTTGACCAACGTTATTAATAAGCATGATCATGATCTTTTTCATTGAGTATTAAAGGTGCATTTAACTTTATTTCTACCCAACGGTGATTTAATTTTAAATAGCATAAACAGTTACATGCTTAATTTATACCAACGTTGGATTAATGCATACAATTGTTTTCTTTAGTGATCTCACATCTTTTGTGGTTTTCAGGAGGTCTCAACCTCATGAGCTGTTTGAAGGACATCCCGCTGCTAAGGGGGGACAACTACTCCGAATGGAGGAAAAAGGTTGATCTGGCGTTTGTATGCGCCGAAGTGGACTGGGTGGTTGACACCAAGAAACCAGTCAAGCCTGCTGACCCTGTGAGGGGCGATGCTGAGGAAAGTGTTGCGTTTGAGAAAAGAAAGAGGGACCATGCTCCTTTGGAGCTGGCCTACTCGATAGACAATCAAAAGCGGGTGAACGCCAACAAGAAATGTTTGGCTTTTGTAAAGAACACAATTGAGAACGCTATAGTGGGCTCAATTGGAGAGTGTGCCTCCGTGGGCGAATACCTTGCAAAGATAAAGAGCCAGTTTACTGGCTCTTCAAAGATGTATGCAACCCAGCTGTTAAAACAGCTGGTGACTGAAAAGTACACGGGAGGGCCACATGGCATAAGAGAACACATCTTGAGGATGTCAATCATGGCAGCCAAGCTGAAGCCCATGGATGAGGACCTCGAGCTAAAGCCTGTACTTCTGGTGCACCTGGTGATGGCCTCTCTTCCAAAGCAATTCGAGAACTTCGTAATCAACTATAACATGTCCCCTGAAAAGTGGGACATTGAAAAGACCATTGTGATGTGCTCCCAAGAGGAGGAAAGGCTGAAGGCCCTTCACGGTGGTTCCTTGAACTTCGTGAAGGACAATAGGAAGATGAGCTTCACCAACAGTAACCATGGTGGCTCACCTTCCAAGCCACATGGAAAGGGCCCACAAAGACAAGATCAAGACCAGTGATCCACCTGGGAAAAGACCCGGTGCCACTGCAAAAAGGTTGGCCACTACAAGAAGGATTGTCCAGTATGGCTGAAGTCCATAATGGCCAAAAACGGTAAAGATATAGTCTCTTTTGTTAATGAATCTCTGTATGAAAAGTTTTCTAGATCTACTTGGTGGATTGACTCTGGTGCAAATGTTCATGTTGCCAACTCTTTACAGGGGTTCCATTCGACAAGGATTTTTCCAAAAAGAGAAAGACTCATTGAAGTGGCGAATGGGATTGAAGCAGAAGTGGAGGCTGTTGGCGACATTTCTATGGAGCTGGCTAATGGCTCTTCTCTTTTGCTTAAGGATGTTCTTTTTGTTCCTTCCATTCATAGAAATTTAATAAGTGTATCGTTCTTGGACAAAGATTCGTATGAGTGTTATTTTGGACATGGCAAATGTGCCATCTAGTTAAAAGATATTTGTGTGGGTGTTGCTACCCTACATGACAAGCTATATTTATTATCTTTGCATGAGAAAGTATTTTTTGTGTGTGATGTGAATGAACAAGTTCCCTTGTCGAACAAAGATCAAAAGAAAAGAAAGCGAACTCTTGACTCATCGAAGTTATGGCACTGCAGATTAGGCCATATTTTGAGGGGAAGAATAGAAAGCCTCGTTAAAAATGACATCCTTCCTCCGTTAGAGTTCTCAGACATAGAACAATGCATAGATTGCATTAAAGGAAAGTTTGTAAAACAAATTAAAAAGGGTGCAAACCGAAGCATAGCTACACTAGAAATAATCCACACGGATATTTGTGTACCGTTTCCAGTGAAAAGTGTGGATGGCTATGATTCATTCATAAAATTCACGGATGATCACTCCCGATATGGTTATATTTATCCAATTAAAGAAAGATCTGAAGCATTGGATAAATTTAAATTTTTCAAAGCTGAAGTAGAAAATCAGCATGATAAAAGAATTAAGATAGTTCGGTCCGATCGTGGGGGGGGAGTACTACGGTCGGCATACTCCATATGGTCAAGTAACAGGACCCTTTGCAAGGTTCCTGCAGGAAAATGGAATAGTCGCCCAGTATTCTATGCCGGCCGAACCTCAGCAAAACGAAGTAGCTGGAAGGCGTAACCGTACCCTTATGGATATGGTGCGTAGTATGATGAGCTATTCCACCCTCCCATTGGGATTGTGGATGGAGGCACTTAAAACCGCCATTCACATTCTCAACAGAGTACCAAGTAAGTCGGTGCCCAAAACACCGTATGAATTGTGGACATGCAGAGTCCCCTCTCTGCACCACTTGAGAGTCTAGGAGAGCCCAGCTGAGGCAAAAGTTTTCAATCCAAATATTGCAAAGTTAGCCCCCAAAACAGTATCTTTCCATTTTATTGGCTATCTAGATAAGTCAAAAGGCTATCTTTTCTACTGTCCTGATAGATAAACAAAGTTTGTAGAAACGAGACATGCAGTCTTCTTGGAGGACGAATTGATGAGGGGGAGCACGGTAGGTAGGGAAATTGATCTTGAGGAGAAGAGGGTGCACGCACCCAATCCGATGACTTAGGAGCCATTTTCTCGCTACATGTTGTGACTCCACACGTGACAACAATGGGCGAAAGTTCGGAACATGTCCATCAGGAGCCACCTGAACCCACTGTTGAGCACGAAAGGGAGCCAGAACAGCCACATACTGTAAATGTGCCTGAACCCGAGGCAATAAATGAGCAAGAGTCTGATGAGCTCAGAAGGTCTAAAAGAGAACGAAGACCAGCCATTTCCAAAGAAATTTACAAAGTCTACAATGTAGTTCATATGGAGGGCGATCCTACCTCATATGAAGAAGCCATGAGTAGCCCTCACTCAGCCAAGTGGTTGGAGGCAATGGAAGATGAAATGAAATCAATGAGTTCCAACAATGTTTGGGACTTAGAGGAAATTCCTAAAGGAGCCAAAACAGTAGGATGCAAATGGGTCTACAAAATAAAGTATGACTTCAATGGGAATGTAGAAAAATACAATGCTAGACTTGTGGCAAAAGGCTTTACGCAAAGAGAAGGCGTAGATTACAATGAGACTTTTTCTCCGGTCTCATGTAAGGACTCCTTCAGAATCATCATGGCACTAGTTACACATTTTGATTTAGAGTTACATCAAATGGATGTTAAGACGGTATTTCTAAATGGAGATTTAGAAGAAAATGTTTACATGAAACAACCCAAGTGTTTTTTCATGGAGGGGAAGGAACATATGGGATGCCGCCTAAAGAAATCCATTTATGGGTTAAAGCAAGACTCTAGGCAGTGGTATTTAAAGTTTAATAATACAATTAAAAGATTTGGATTCAAGGAAAATGTTGAGGACAACTGCATTTATGCAAAGTTCAAAAGTGGGAAATATATTTTCCTAATTCTGTATGTGGATGACATCACCGCTGCCAAAGTGATGTTAGTCTACTACTAGAGACAAAGAAGTTCTTGTCATCAAATTTTGACATGAAAGACCTTGGTGAAGCCTCTTATGTTTTGGGTATAGAAATTCACCGAGATAGAAAGAATGGAGTGTTAGGACTATCGCAGAAAGCGTATTGTGAAAAGATTTTAAAGAAATACAATATGCATGCGAGTAATGCAACACCTGCTCCCATAGTCAAGGGCGACAGTTTTGGGAAATCCCAATGTCCAAAGAATCAATATGAGATCGTTCAAATGAAGTCAGTACCATATGCTTCGGCTGTTGGAAGCTTACAGTATGCACAAGTGTGCACTCGCCCTGACTTAGCTTTAATCACCGGGGTACTCAGTAGATATCAAGAGAATCCAGGCATAGAGCACTGGAAGATGGTAAAGAAAGCTTTGCGTTATGTGCAAGGCACAAAAGGCCTCATGCTAACATATAAAAGATCTGATTCCCTAGAGATAAATGGGTATTCAGATGCGGATTTTGCGGGAGATAAAGACGACAGAAAGTCCACGACAGGGTATGTCTTTACTCTCGCAGGAGGTGCTATTTCGTGGAGAAGCGCCAAACAGTTGATAGTTGCATCATCTACGATGTATGCAGAATTTATAGCATGGTATGAGGCCATGGGACAGGAGTTATGGTTAAAGAAATTTTTACCCGACTTGAAAGTGGTTGACTTCATCAGCAGGCCACTAAAGATGTACTGTTACAACGAGCCCGCAGTATTCTATGCTCACAACAACAAGTCGAGTAATGCTACAAAGTCTATAGATATAAAGTATTATGTTGTGAAGGACAAAGTCCAGGATCAAACTATAAAACTCGAGCATATAAGGACAAAGGATATGCTTGCGGATCCGCTAACAAAAGGCTTACCACCCAATGTGTTCAAGGAACACATAGCCGGCATGGGTTTAACGGGAAGCCTATGATCCCTGGACTACAGAGGCCCAAAAGTAACAGGATTTGTTTCAAAACATGAAGGTATATAGTGGCTGTCTGATTCTATCGGCAATTGAGCTGAGACGATGAAACATGCTCTATGTATCGGTCTGTGATGAAATAAGTAAAGTACAAAGTTAAAAGTAAAGTCGGGATCTAGGGGGAGAATGTTAGATAGATCTCAACGTGACGAAGCCCAACGGCCCGTCCCTAATCGCTTCTCGATCGGGCGCCAATATCTGTTTGGTGGGCCCCTGTCGCCGCGCTATATAAAGTAGTGGGGGACTGGCAGCGCACGATACGAGGTTCGCCGCTGTGCCAACACCCCACCTACATCCCTACCGATCTAGGGTTAGAACGAGCCGACGGGAAGCACCGCCACCACCGCACACCCACGCCGTCGCCTCCCTTTCTCCCCATGGCCAACGACGGAGGGTCTAGCTTCGGGACTAGTTCCGGCATCCCCTCTGGCTCATGTCTGTCGAGCCAGGGAGCAGGTAGTTGCCCTCTCGGATCTCTCTCTCTCTGTTTCGATCTATAAAGGCAAGGTACATGCTACTGGTAAATCTACACTAGTCTCATTACAAAGTTAGATTAACAGATCCAGCACCGGAGATTCCACCCTTTGCTCCAACATTGGCATTATCATGGCAAATCGCTTTTGATAGCTTTGCGCGTCATCCTCGACGGGCCTCGTGCACGGATACATCTTCCCGACCCATATGGCGGCCAGCACCAAAGTGAACTGATAGTGAACCCTAGCGATCACCATCTCCGACTCCTTATGCCCATTCGGGCACCGTGCATGCCTAATTGATGCGCGTCCGCAGCCCCAGGGTTGACGGAGGAATGGCACCCACAGCTAGAGGGCCATAACGACGAGCCACAGGCCCTGGAACGTCACGGACGCCGACCGCACCACGGCCGCGGCGAAGCTCCGCGGCATCACGATGGTCGCGGAGCTGGCGGCGAAGCACGCGCTGGCCACGAGCTTCAGGACCCAGTAGTAGACGGACTCGCCGCCGTGGGAGCTGCCCGTGTCGTAGCGATGAAGTAGGAACAATTCCAACGCGAACACCGAAGCGGCGAGCGTCGCCACCGCGTCTCCCCGCAGCGCGACAACGTGGTCATTGTAACACCCTCAGAATCGGCCCTATGCAAGTTTCAGCGCTTCCCGCCAAACCCGCATAGAAACGATTCAAAGGTGCCCACCAGGCACTTGCGTGCGGGTGGAAAACGAAGTAATATCATTACACAACAGTCCTCGATGGAACCCATAAAACATATATATACAACAGCGACTCAAAGAGTCAAGAATACAGATATACAATACAAAGATCCAAATCACCTTTAAAACGATATAGCGTCCGAGTACGGACAAGATGCAAATTGAGCTAAGAGCCCTGAAGAATAACCAATGGCGTCCATAACCCTGCCCAGGCCAAGCCGGAAGGGTAACCCTGCTAACGACATCGAAACCTGCTAAAACAAAAGGGGTGCCGACAAAGGGCAAAGGAAAAGGAGGAGCGTCGATCGAGGCCAAGACACGGCGAGGCTAGAATTGGCGGTCCTCGCCACATAGGTATGGTGGATCAGCGGCAGCGCGATGCACTAAACAACGTATAGAGACTCGATATAACTGTCGGCTATCAGAGAGGGGTAAGAAAGACCTATCCAGAACCAACCTGATACTACCACCAAACATACCCATCCTGGTGTTTCCCCCCCTCGAGACCAAACGAGGAAGTCAACCGAGGAACTCACACTGTTGGCAGTTTTACTCATTCCGTTATAGTTGCGGCAATTACTAGTCAAATATAAATAGCATGAGTCATCCTGATATAATAAGCAGTAGGCAGTTTTAGTTAACCATTCCGTTGTAGTTGCAACACTTACTAGTCAGATATACGATTAGCATGAGATATCCCAAACCCAGCAATTGTTGGTACTTTTATTTAGCCATTCCGTTGTAGTGAAGCTGATTACTAGTCATATCGGATACAAGTCAAATTATAACAGTAAACTTTAGTTATAGTTGTCTATGATCGAGAACTGTGCTCCAAGTCGTCCATAACATGGACACGGCTTTGAAAAGATTTAACCTGCAGGGTGCACCAAAGTATCCACACGCACTCGACCCTTTTGCCAGATCAATTAACATACACCCATCGGTATGTCGGCGGGGCCTAAGTCATGACGTTTCCCAGACCCAAAGTAAGTACATGGGGGCCACCCCACCAAGTCTACCCGCAACGAAGTCGGCCGGTCTCCGAGACGGACTCAGGGTTTGTGGAGCCGGCTGTAAACAACTGGGAACCCGAAAGTGTGACTGGGCTTGTCGATACAGCGAAAACGGGTCACGATCCTAAACAGTACAGGTGCAGTACATCACACAATTTAAATTAAGCAGTAAAGCATGGCATAAGTACAGAATAGTAATAAAGCCCCAAACTACTTGTGGCCCCCCAGTACAGTGCTTTGAAATCAGGTACTAAATCGATGGGGTGCCCATACATCCCACATGTGTTTAGCGCGCTCGATCTCGGAACAGGTGTCAAGAACTCGGGGTCCTACGGGACACAAGTGGACAGTTAACAACCAAATAACATCTATTGCCCATCTGTGCCTCTGCATTACCTACTTCAATTTTAGTTATTAAACGATAATTAAAGCCATGATCATATCCAACATTAAACATGCGGCAAAACTCCAACAACTGTGGTACTTGACGACACGCAACAGCACTTGAGCAAGCGACTACGACGCGCGAGTCCAACTATCTACCAATCAACAGGTAATAGGATGTGTCCAAGGCAATATAAGGCTGCAAGGGATACCACGGGTACGAAAACTATAGCATCGCAACACAGATAGCAATAGATCAACATGAGGGAATAAATACTATAAAACTAAGATAGGTAGAAGGGGGGAGGTGCTCGCCTGAAAACGTTGCAGAAGGTTCATCCGAAGATCGGGTCGACACTCGCATCAACTCATCGGCCTAATCCGTGAAGAAGCAAAGCACTAGAAGAAACACCGGATGGACTATTTAATACTACGGCAAAAGATCGGGCATGATGCATGTATGATGTATGACATGGAAAGGTGCGGTGCAATTAGGCCATATTAAGCGGAACCGGGGTCCCGACATTTATTATTAGGTTCGAGTTATTTATCTACCCCGCAAATTAAGTGTTGGGTTAACAGGGCGGAACATGGCATCGGTTCGCTACACCAATTTAAATGGAGTCCGGAATAATACAAAGATATCCCGCATATAGACTCCATATTTAATTATGAGATGAATTGGCATAATGCCCCCCCAAACCACACCAATATGCATGCGAGATGAACAATTATTATGCAACAGATTTTATATTTAGCATTTATAAAATAGGGGCTCGGGAAAAGGTTCACACATCTGGGGTCGAAGGTCTTGGGGGTTCGGAGGGGTTCGGTTCGGTCCCGCCGGGATCGGGCTTCGGAATCCGTGAGGCGATCTTGGAATGTGGCACCGGTGGTTCATCAAATTCGCACGGGACATTGTCGATCTTGTCGAGATGGGTCTTGGAAGATAGCTGCGAGGGCACTTGCACGCCTGGCCAAACTTCCAGGAACAACATTCAAAGCAATGTTTAGGAGCCCATATAGAACACACAAGCATGGTACATACACGCATGTACGCGGATGTGTACAGGAGCAGTACCGTAGTGAACCAGTCCAAGCAGCGAGCGCCAGGAACATCCACCTCGGGTCACAGGGGCACTTAGGTCCTACCCGGGGCGACGGGCGCCAGGCGCGAAGCAGGGCACTTTCTGCGAGGTCCTGCACACCCGTCTGGAGGCGAGGAACAATGGTGTTGTCGACGGCGAGGCCGCACGGACATGTAGCAGCAGGCAGGAACGACTAGCGGCGGTCTGAGGCTCGAGCAGGGCAGATACGGCGAGCTCGCGAAGAGGAAGGAGCGCGGGGCGAATGGAGGGCCGGGGAGAGGAAGCCTGCGGGTCGGGAGCAGCAGCCCTGACGGGGCTTGGCGGACTCGGGGACGCGATGGCAGCCAGGGAAGGCGAGGAACGGCAGGAGGCGGGGCCTGCAGGCGCTGCGGTGGCAGCGGGCGACACCTGCAGGGAGAGGTGTGTCAGATGGTTCAAGAGGAGGGCGCTACGCGCCATGGTCGGGCGGCGGAGCTCTTGCCAGAAGGGGCACAACGCAGGGATGAGGGGGGACTGCAGGCGGCGGCGGGTGAGGCCAAGGAGAAGCTCGGGAGAGGGCCGCGGGCGAGGCATGGCGAAGCTTGGCAGGGGAGAGCTGCGGAAGGGGGTGCAGGGAACACGGCGGGAGGACGGCAGCGTGCAGCTCGGGGGCGTTGAAGCGACGGCGACGAGCTCGGGGACAAAACAGAGAGGATTGGCGCTGCAGAGCATGGCGTGGCCACTGGCGTACTTGGCAACGAGGCGAGGAGGAGGCGGTCGACGGCGGCTCGCTGGGAGGCCGGCGACAGATGGAGGAGAGGGCCCTGGCGGCGGCGCCATGGCCAAGTAGCCAAGCCGGAGAGAGGCCCGAGGGTCGGGAACGGGTGCCAGGCGGCAGTTAACGGAGAGGGCGGCGGTCCATGTGGTCGACGGAGGTGAGCGGCGATGGAGGAAAGGGTGCTCGGGGAGGGGCTGCTCGAGGTAGTACCAGGCGAAGAGGGGAGGGCGACCTGGGGTGGTCCGAGCTTCTGCGGGGGAAGAGGAGAGGGCGGGGCATGCTTGCAGGGAGAGGTCGGAGGCGGCGATGGCGCGAGGCCTTGTGAGCAGCATGGCGGCTGGGCTTCATGATGGGGATGAAGCGGGGCTCGGGGAGAGAGAGAGAGAGAGAGAGAGAGAGAGAGAGAGAGAGAGAGAGAGAGAGAGAGAGAGAGAGAGAGAGAGAGAGAGAGAGAGAGAGAGAGAGAGAGAGAGAGAGAGAGAGAGAGAGAGAGAGAGAGAGAGAGAGAGAGAGTGGTGGGCACCAGGCAGGTCAACACCCAGGGTGGGGTCGGGCGGCCAGGGGGAGTGGGGGCTGTGGGCCAGGTGGGCCAGCAGGTGGGGTGGTTCTCAGGTGGCAGGGAGTTGGGGCAGGTGGCGGGCTAGGATTGGATGGGGGGAAGGGAGTGGTGAGGTGGCGGATGGTGATTGGCCGGGGTGAGGTGGAGGGCTGGATAGGACTAGAGTGGGTAGAGTATTTGGTAGCAAAGGGGTTTGGGGATAGACAGGGTAGGGTTTTAATTTGGAGGTGGCCGGCTAGGCTTTCGGGCCTGGCTGGCTGCCTCCCAAAAATAAATAAATATTTTATTTATAACAAAACGAGGCCTTTGCAAACCGTTGTCAGACAAAACAAAATACTCCGGAGACCCGGGTTTTAATTTGAAATCAATACGGGGCGTTTAGAAAACAAAATCAGACTTTTCGAAAATAGTTTAGACAAAAACCATGCATGATGATGACGATGCTCAAATGCAATGTGGCATGATGACATGAGCATGGGGTCATGATGATGCAATGCACAAAAATAACGCGATTTTCTAGTAGTGGTTTTTGCGGGATGCCACAGTCGTCCGCGCCCGTGGACGTGGTGGCGAGGCGGTGGTCGGCCGCGAACGCCGCCGACACGTACGCTGCGAGGAGGAGGTACATGGTGGCGTGCGCGAGCCTGTACGGTAGGGGCGAGCCGCCGCCCAGGACCTGGTCAATCGCGGCGAGCACGGAGAAGGAGAGCATGACGTGGAGCTCCAGGTGCTTCAGGCGCGGCCAGGGGAAGGGGAACCAAGTGGCCGCGCGGAAGCCGGAGGGTCCCTCAACCCTGTAGGGCACTACGGGAAATCAAGATTTTGTTGGGTATTTTTTTGTTTGCCGAGTGTTTAAAGCTCGGACACTCGGCAAATAGCTCTTTGTTGTGTGTCACGCCGTTGACACCCGGCAAATAGACCATTCACGGCAAAGTCACATCTTTGCCGAGTATGCTACCGGAAAACACTCGGCAAACAAATATATACACATCAAAGTTCTAGAAAACACTCGGTAAAAAATGGATACACGGCAAACCGTCGTGCCACACGCCCTTACTACCCGCAGCTGACGGCGCCACTTACGGTGTTACGATTTGCCGAGTGTCACCACATGTATATACAAAACAAAAAATTGGAGCAAAATTTTCTTCCCTCACGTGCACCAAAATCCTAGGGTTTGGGGCAACTCAATGTCGTGTATGTGGTAGCTTTGTTGTGTGTTAGTAAGAGAACACACGGTAAACAGGAGGTGAAGAGTTATTTGAACAAGTGTTTTTCAATGAAAGACCTAGGTGAAGCTGCTTATATATTGGGCATCAAGATCTATAGAGATACACAAAGACGCCTGATAGCTTTAAGCCAGAGTACATACCTAGACAAAGTTCTGAAAAGGTTCAGAATGGATAAGGCAAAGAAAGGTTCAGTGCCTATGTTGTCAGGTAAGATATTGAGCAAGGCTCAGTGTCCAGCTGATGAAATGATAGGGAAGCTATGAGCAAAGTGCCTTATGCCTCGGCCATAGGTTCTATCATGTATGCCATCTTGTGTACTAGACGGATGTGTCCAATGCTCTTAGTTTGACGAGCGAGATATCAAAGTGATCCGAGTGGAACATCGACAGCGTGAAGAACATCCTAAAGTACCTAAATAGGACTAAAGAAATGTTCTTAGTCTATGGGGTGATGAACATTTCGTCAGAAAGGTTACGTCGATGCTAGTTTTGACACCGACAAGGATGATTCTAAATCTCGCAGACGATACGTGTATATTTTGAATGGAGGAACTGTGAGTGGAGAAGCTGCAAGCAAAGCGTGATCACGGGATCTGATGAGAAGCGGAATACATGGCTGCTGCGAAGCGTCAAGTGAAGTAGTTTGGATCGAAACTTCATCATCGAGCTTGGCGTGGTTCAAGTGCATTGGACCCACCGGAGATATTGTGTGACAACACCGCGCCATAGCACTCGCTAAGGAACCAAGATATCATCCAAAGACCAAGCATATCAACCGCAAGTTTCATATAATCCGAGATTATATAGCAGATGGAGATCTGAAGATTAGCAAAGTACATACAGATCTGAATGTCGCAGATCCATTGACTAAACCTCTTCCACGTGTAAAACATGATCACCTCGATTGCCATGGGTGTGAGATTGTTGCCAGATGTAAACTAGATTATTGACTCTAGTGCAAGTGGGAGACTGTTCGAATTATGCCCTAGAGGCAATAATAAAGATGTTATTATTATAATTCTTGTTCATGATAATGTTTATATTCCATGCTAGAATTGTATTAAGCGGAAACTTTAATACTTGTGTGGTTTGTGAACAACACCGTGTCCCTAGTATGCCTCTATGGACTAGCTCATTGATTAATGATGGTTAAGGTTTCCTAACCATGGACATGAGTTGTCGATTAATAATGAGATCATATCATTAGGAGAATGATATGGATGTAACCAAACTAAGCGAAGCAATTAGATCGTGTCATCGTGTTCGTCTTTGCGAAGCTTTTCTTATGTCAAATATTGTATTCCTTAGACCATGAGATAATACAACTCCTGTATCGAAGAAAGCTTTGAGGTCATCAAACGTCATCCTATGAGAGGGTGATCATAAAGGTGTCTCTCGGTGATCGGAAAGTATCATTGGGTTGTATGTATCGAGATGGGATTTGTCCCTCCCAAGTCGGAGATATACTTGGCACTTTCGGTAATCAATATCAACACCTCTTGCAAGCATGTGGTTAAGGAGTTAATCACAAAGTGATATCGGATTACAGAACGAGTAAAGTACTTGCTGTGAACGAGATTGAACTAGGTATGATGGTACCGATGATCGAATCTCGGGCAAGTAAAATATCGCGAAACGAAGGGAACATATATATGGGATTGATTGAATCCTGGCATCGTGGTTCATCCGATATGATCATCGATGAATGTGTGGGAGTCAATATGGGTTTCGGACTTGCCGTTGATTATTGATAGAAGATCATGTCTGCATATTCTCGAACCCGCAGGGTCACACACTTAACGTGTCTCGACGCTAGGATAGATTGGATAATTGGTTTATGAGTTTTTGTTAGGAGTCTCGGATGGGATCTGGGACATCGCGAGAGGTTCCGGAGTGGTCCGGAGAATAAGATTCATATAAGGCAGTGCAGGTTTTGGAGTTCGGAATTGTTCCGGGTTAATCGGTATTGTACCGGAAGCTTCTAGAACCTTCTGAAAGGGGACCAACGTGGCCCCACCTTCCGGGAGGGGGCATGGGCCTATGAGGGAGTGCCCTGGCCGCATTGGGCCAGGGGCACAAGGCCCCATAGGGCCCAGCCGGCCAAGAGAGGTTTAAACTCGAGATAGACCTTCTAGAAGGGGGGGTTTCCTTGCCCCCCCCCCACTCCTTATCCTTTGGGGCTGCCGCTTTGGGCTTGGGGGAGGGGCTAGGGCTGCGCCCCCCTCTATATCAAGAGGGGTGGGGGCGCACCAACCCACCACACCTTCCCCTCCAACCCTAGCCGCCCTGCTGCCCTTCCTCTCTCCCTCCCGACTGCTTGTAGGCAAAGCCCTGCTGCAGAAATTCTCCACCAATTGCACCGCGCCATCGCGTTGTAGATCCAACCCATCTCTCCACCATACTTGCTGGACCAAGGAAGGATGAGACGTCGAGGTGCCGCACGTGTGCATCTCACGGAGGCATCGCCACTTGTGGTGCTAGATCGGATCAGATCGCGAGGAGGAGAAGCGAGTACGACTACATCACCCACGTTAAACGAGCGTTCACCGTGCGAATCTTCAAGGGTATGAAGATCTAATCCAATATCTCTCGTTGTTTGCATCTCCTAGATTAGATCTTGGCTTTCCCTCTGTTCGCATCCGTAGAAAATTTTGATTTACTATGCCGCAAAACCCTTCAGTGGTATCAGAGCTAGATCTATGCGTAGATGTGTTTCACGAGTAGAACGCAATATGGTTGTTGCGGGCGTTGATGTTTTCTGTTGCAAGCCTCTTGTTTGTGTTCTTCTTATGACGCGGGATAGTGAGATTGAAGCGGTCCAGGCCAACAATACGCGACGTCGTTCGCGAGACCGGCTCCGCACTTGACGTGTGGCTTGTTCCACACATGCGGCTGGTGGATGTCAGTTTCTCTCACTATAGTTGTCATGGGATTAACACCGGAGTTTGGCAACCATAATATCACCGTTGTGGCTTTCCGTAGGTAAGAATCGTTCTTAGAATCTACTCCCATAGGCCACGTAAAACATGCAATAACAAAGTAGAGGCGTCTAACTTGTTTTTGCAGGGAGTGTTTTCTGTGATATGGTATGGCCCAAGATGTGATGTGTATAATGTATGCGATGATCATGTTTTGTAATTTTTCACGGCTTGCATGTCACTGAGTACACAACCGGCAGGAGCCATATGGTTGTCTTTATAATTGTGTATGACCTGTGTGTCAACTTCTTATGCGCCATGTAATAGTTTCACTTTATCGCTAAGTAGTTAGCAATAGTTGTAGTTGCTATTCGTGGTGGAGGCAATCATGGTGGAGTGATGGAGATCATGCCGGAACGCACAAGATGGAGATCATTGTGCGAAGATTGGCTATACCATGTCACATTAAAGTTATATGCATGCGATGTTTATCCTTTTATGTATCTTATTATGCTTAGATCGCGACGGTAGCATTATAAGATGATTCCTCACTTAAAGATCAAGATAAAACTGTGTTCTCCCCGAGTATGCACCATTGCGAAAGTTCGTCGTGTCCAAGCATCACGTGATGATCGGGTGCTATAGACTCTACGCTCACATACAACGGGTGCAAGCCAGTTTACTGCACGGAAATACTTGGGTCTAACTTGACGAGCCTAGCATGTACAGACATGGCCTCGGAACACATGAACCGAAAGGTTAAGCATGAGTCATATGAATGATATGATCGACACTTCGTTGTCCACCATTGAAACCAAATCTCTTCTCGTGAAGATCGGATTAGGTGTGGTGAATTTGGATCATGTTCACTAAACAACTT
This sequence comes from Avena longiglumis, assembly GCA_030063025.1. Classification (NCBI taxonomy): domain Eukaryota; kingdom Viridiplantae; phylum Streptophyta; class Magnoliopsida; order Poales; family Poaceae; genus Avena; species Avena longiglumis. The sequence goes on from CP125977.1 coordinate 477,694,277, forward strand.
GAGGGATGTTGAATTTAGTGGGAGTTCATCTAGTAATTTGATTAAGTTGAACTATTTATCATGAACATAGTCTAAAGTTGTACTTGCAAATACTGTAGATCACATGGCCAACTCCAACTTCAACTTCAACGTTTTTGCTGAGAAGGAAAAGCTTAGAAACAATGGGTCTAACTTCACCAATTGGTTCCGCAATCTAAGAATCATTCTCTCTAGCGGTCAAAAGGACTATGTCCTTGGGAAAGAGTTAGGTGACCCTCAGCTGCTATCATTTGGTGATGAGAAAGCTGTCGATCACAAGCAAAGATGATTATGGTGTGATTAAGAGCACCATGTTGTTTGCTATGGAACCGAACTTCAAAATCGTTTTGAAGACTATCCCGGCCCTTTGAGATTCTCAAGAGCCGAAAACCATGTTTTAGACTCAGGCCCGTTCGAGAGATATGAGATCTCGAGAAGTTCTTTAAGCGCAAGATGGAGGAAGGAGTTCCGTTAGTGAGCACGCCATTAAGATGACGGGCTACACTCAATGTTGCCTTAAGCAATGGAATGCAAGATTCGGAGGAGCTCAAGATTGACAGGTTCTGCAATCACTCCTCCTAGCTACAAAAGTTTTGTAGTGACTCACAATCAGATTGGTTCCAATACGATCACCGAGATCTTCGCAGTAAAGGCGCGAAGTGGACATCAAAAGGATAATCATGTGTTGATGGTCAACAAGCCCACCTTCAAGAAAGGTAAGGGTGCAAGGAAGCCCTTCAAGAAAGGCGGACAAGCGTTGCCCTGTTGAGAAGAAGCTCAAGTCTGGTCCTAAACCGGACCTTTGAGTGCTTCTATTGCAAGGACAAGGGTCCTTTGGGCGCAACTATCCCAAGTACTTAGCGGACAAGATGGTGGCACCATCAAAGGTATATTTGATATACATGTTATTGATGTTTTCCTTACTATCCCTCGTTGTAGTGCCTAGGTATTTGATACGGTTCGGTTGCTAATATTTGTAACTCGAAGCAGAGCTACGGAATGACGGGCTTGCGAGGGATGAGGTGACGATGGCGTTGGCAGCAACGGATCAAGAGTTGATGTGATGGCCGTCGCACGCTCTCCTTAGTTTTACCTTGGGATTAGTTTTAAACCTTAATAAATGTTATTATGTGCCTGCGTTGAGCATGAACATTATTTCGGATCGGGTTTATTGCAAGACGGTTATTCATTTAAATCGGAGAATAATGGTTGTTCTATTTATATGAGTAACATCTTTTATGGTCATGCACCTCTTGTGAATGGTTTATTTCTTCTAAATCTCGAAAGGGATGAAACACACATCCATAACATTGAGGCTAAGAGATGCAAAGTAGATAGTGATAATACTACTTATTTGTGGCAATCTTTGTCTAGGTCATATTGGTGTAAAGCGCATGAAGAAACTCCATTCTGATGGACTTTTGGAGTCTCTTGATTTTGAATCATTTAACACATGCGAACCATGCCTCATGGGCAAGATGATCAAAACCCCGTTCTCCGGTATGATGGAGCGAGCAACGGACTTGTTGGAAATCATACATACCGATGTATGCGGACCGATGAGTGTTTAGACGCGCGGTGGATATCGCTATTTTCTCACTTTTACCGATGAATTAAGTAGATATGGGTATATCTATTTAATGAAACATAAATCTGAAACGTTTGAAAAGTTCAAAGAATTTCAGAATGAAGTGGAGAACCATCGTAATAGAAAGATTAAGTTTCTACGATCTGATCGTGGAGGCGAATATTTGAGTTATGATTTTCTCACGCATCTTAAAGCAAGCGGAATTGTTTCGCAACTCACGCCACCCGGAACACCACAGCGCAATGGTGTGTCTGAACGCCGGAACCGAACCCTATTAGATATGGTCCGATCGATGATGTCTCTTACTGATTTGCCGTTATCATTTTGGGGTTATGCATTAGAAACCGCTGCATTCACTTTAAATAGGGCACCATCTAAATCCGTTGAGACGACACCGTATGAACTATGGTTTGGTGCTAAACCTAAGTTGTCGTTTCTTAAAGTTTGGGGATGTGAAGCTTACGTCAAGAAGTTGATGCCGGACAAGCTCGAACCCAAAGCAGAGAAATGCGTCTTCATAGGATACCCTAAGGAAACTATTGGGTATACCTTCTATCATAGAACCGAAGGCAAAGTGTTTGTCGCAAAGAACGGTTCCTTTCTTGAGAAGGAGTTTCTCTCGAAAGAAATGAGTGGGAGAAAAGTAGAGCTAGACGAGGTTATTGAACCTTCTCTTGAGTTGGAGAGTAGCGCAGCACCTAAAATTGTTCTAGTGCCGCCTGCACCAACGATAGAGGAAGCTAATGACAAGAATCATGAAGCTTCGGACGATGCTGCTACTGAACGTCGCAGGTCGACAAGGTCGCGTGCCCCTCCTGAGTGGTACGCCAACCCTGTCTTGACTGTCTTGTTAGTAGAAGACAGTGAACCTACGAACTATGAGGAAGCGATGATGAGCCCAGACTCTGATAAATAGCTAGAAGCCATGAAATCCGAATTGGGATCCATGAGCGAAAACCAAGTATGGACTTTGGTGGACCCTCCTAGCGACCGAAAGGCCGTTGAGTGCAAGTGGATCTTCAAGAAGAAAACGGACGTGGATGGTAATGTTACCGTCTATAAAGCACGGCTTGTCGCGAAAGGTTTTCGACAAGTTCAAGGTGTTGACTACGATGAGACTTTCTCTCCCGTAGCGATGTTTAAGTCCATTCGGATTTTATTAGCAATTGCTGCGTTTCATGATTATGAAATATGGCAGATGGATGTCAAGACTGCTTTCCTCAATGGCAACATTGATGAAGAGTTGTATATGATGCAACCCGAAGGTTTTGTCGATCCTAAGGATGCTGATAAAGTATGCAAACTTCAGCGTTCCATTTATGGACTGAAGCAAGCATCTCGGAGTTGGAACCTTCGTTTTGATCAAGTGATCAAGAGCTTTGGATTTGTTCCAAATTGCTACGAAGCTTGTATCTACAAGAAAGTAAGTGGGAGCTCAGTGACGTTTCTGGTACTATATGTGGATGACATATTGATTATCGGAAATGACATCAACATGCTTAACGATGTGAAGAGTTATTTGAACAAGTGTTTTTCAATGAAAGACCTAGGTGAAGCTGCTTATATATTGGGCATCAAGATCTATAGAGATACACAAAGACGCCTGAAAGCTTTAAGCCAGAGTACATACCTAGACAAAGTTCTGAAAAGGTTCAGAATGGATAAGGCAAAGAAAGGTTCAGTGCCTATGTTGTCAGGTAAGATATTGAGCAAGGCTCAGTGTCCAGCTACGGTAAATGATAGGGAAGCTATGAGCAAAGTGCCTTATGCCTCGGCCATAGGTTCTATCATGTATGCCATATTGTGTACTAGACCGGATGTGTCCAATGCTCTTAGTTTGACGAGCAGATACCAAAGTGATCCAGGAGTGGAACACTGGACAGCCGTGAAGAACATCCTAAAGTACCTAAATAGGACTAAAGAAATGTTCTTAGTCTATGGGGGTGATGAACAGCTCGTCGTAAAAGGTTACGTCGATGCTAGTTTTGACACCAACAAGGATGATTCTAAATCTCAGACAGTATACGTGTATATTTTGAATGGAGGAACTGTGAGCTGGAGAAGCTGCAAGCAAAGCGTGATCGCGGGATCTACAGTAGAAGCGGAATACATGGCTGCTGCAGAAGCGTCAAGTGAAGTAGTTTGGATCAGAAACTTCATCACTGAGCTTGGCGTGGTTCCAAGTGCATTGGACCCACTTGAGATATTGTGTGACAACACTGGCGCCATAGCACTCGCTAAGGAACCAAGATATCATCCAAATACCAAGCATATCAACCGCAAGTTTCATATAATCCGAGATTATATAGCAGATGGAGATCTGAAGATTAGCAAAGTACATACATATCTGAATGTCGCAGATCCATTGACTAAACCTCTTCCACGTGTAAAACATGATCAGCACCTCAGTGCCATGGGTGTGAGATTGTTGCCAGATGTAAACTAGATTATTGACTCTAGTGCAAGTGGGAGACTGTTGGAATTATGCCCTAGAGGCAATAATAAAGATGTTATTATTATAATTCTTGTTCATGATAATGTTTATATTCCATGCTAGAATTGTATTAAGCGGAAACTTTAATACTTGTGTGGTTTGTGAACAACACCGTGTCCCTAGTATGCCTCTATGGACTAGCTCATTGATTAATGATGGTTAAGGTTTCCTAACCATGGACATGAGTTGTCGATTAATAATGAGATCATATCATTGGGAGAATGATATGGTGGACAGACCCAAACTAAGCGAAGCAATTAGATCGTGTCATCGTGTTCGTCTTTGCGAAGCTTTTCTTATGTCAAATATTGTATTCCTTAGACCATGAGATAATACAACTCCCTGGTATCGGAAGAAAGCTTTGAGGTCATCAAACGTCATCCTATGAGAGGGTGATCATAAAGGTGTCTCTCAGGTGATCGGAAAGTATCTGTTGGGTTGTATGTATCGAGATGGGATTTGTCCCTCCCAAGTCGGAGAGATATACTTCGGGCCCACTCGGTAATCAATATCAACACCGCTTGCAAGCATGTGGTTAAGGAGTTAATCACAAAGTGATATCGGATTACGGAACGAGTAAAGTACTTGCTGTGAACGAGATTGAACTAGGTATGATGGTACCGATGATCGAATCTCGGGCAAGTAAAATATCGCGAGACGAAGGGAATATATATGGGATTGATTGAATCCTGGCATCGTGGTTCATCCGATATGATCATCGATGAATGTGTGGGAGTCAATATGGGTTTCCAGACCCCGCTTTTGATTATTGATAGAAGATCATGTCTGCATATTCTCGAACCCGCAGGGTCACACACTTAACGTGTCTCGATGCTAGGATAGATTGGATAATTGGTTTATGAGTTTTTGTTCGGAGTCTCGCATGGGATCCGGGATATCACGAGAGGTTTCGGAGTGGTCCGGAGAATAAGATTCATAAAAGGCAGTGCAGTTTTAGGAGTTCGGAATTGTTCCGGGTTAATCGGTATTGTACCGGAAGCTTATAGAACCTTCCGGAAGGGGACCAACGTGGCCCCACCTTCCGGGAGGGGGCATGGGCCTATGAGGGAGTGCCCTGTAGCACCCTCAGAATCGGACCTATGCAAGTTTTAGCAAAATCCGCCAAACCTGCATAGAAACGATTCAAAGGTGCCCACCAGGCACTTTCGTGTGGGTGGAAAACGAAGTAATAACATCACACAACAGTCCTCGATGGGACCCACAGAACAAATATATATAACAGCGACTCCATGAGTCAAGAATACAGATATACAGTACAAAGATCCAAATCACCTTGAGAACGATATAGCCCCTATTAAAAATAATTTAATATTTTATTTATTTTCAAATATCTTTTGTAACTAGTTTTATACAAACAAAAATATCCGGAACATCCGGGGGTTTAATTTGAAATAGAAGGAGGGCTAGTTTCGGAAACCATAGTCCTTCGCAACATAGTTCCATGTAAAATTAATATGCATGATGATGTAATGATGATGCAATGCACAAAAACAACGCGATTTTCTAGTAGTGGTTTTGCGGGATGCCACAATTCGACACCACTAACAATGGATCTCGTCCTCGAGATCCGCCTCATGGTACCGGAAGGAAGGTCGGCGATCTGAATCTTCTCGCTTCGTGTAGATCCTCGCGACACCACTAACGAGGTTTCCTTCTTCATCTGGAAAACGGCGACACCACTAACAATGGGTCGTTGTTCCTGATCGTCGAGAGAACACTCCGGAGAAACAAAGGACGAAGATAGAGGCATCAAACGATAAGGCCACCTCTAACTTCCTTTAGAAGAGGGAAAAGTTACATTGATCCACCAGTTCGATGTACAGAGCGAACAGTAAGAGTCGGTTAGGGTGATCAATCCATCCCGTACCCAAACTATCAACTCTATACATGAATAGGAAAATCAGGCAACCCAACTCTCGAGATTTAGACTGAAGACCTTCATAGGCGGTATCCGGAACAAAGGGATGATGCCAGCAGGAATCGTATGAAAGACACAATGATTAGGTTCCGCGATGGTTCCATTGGCATGAACAACACATGCTCAAGGTATACTCCAACTTCACCAATGCTCGTTCTTCTCATATGTTTTCCAACGACACAGATATCCGGCAAGGAACACATATGGATAAAGAGCTCAAGAACAAAAGATTGGTTGAAGGGCACAACAGAACAGTTGCAGATTGATGATCGTAGCACCTCCGTTACAAAAGGGAGAAAACGAAACCCTGAAGGTACGACGGAAACCAACCACGGGAAATCCTGGACTCGAGGAAAAGATAAGAGAGGAGATTCAAAACACGCAGAGGTGAGAGGAGAATAGCAGAGGGGTAAGGAGTAAATCAGACCTAATCAGAACTATCCAACCGATTTTGCAAAATAGTTTTGACACTCTACTTCGGCCGTTAGCTAGGTTATCCTATAGGCTGGACTTGTGGGGCATCGCAACTGCTGAGCTCTGATACCACTCTGTAGCACCCTCAGAATCGGACCTATGCAAGTTTTAGCAAAATCCGCCAAACCCGCATCGAAACGATTCAAAGGTGCCCACTAGGCACTTTCCTGCGGGTGGAAAACGAAGTAATAACATCACACAACAGTCCTCGATGGGACCCACAGAACAAATATATATAACAGCGACTCCATGAGTCAAGAATACAAATATACAGTACAAAGATCCAAATCACCTTGAGAACGATATAGCGCCCAGCTACGGACAAGATGCAAATGGGGCTAAGAGCCTTGAAGAATAACCAATGGCGTCCATAACCCTGCCCAGGCCAAGCCGGAAGGGTAACCCTGCTAACGACGTCGATCTCAAAACCTGCTTAAACAAAAGGGGTGCCGACAAAGGGCGAAGGCAAAAGAGGAGCGTCAGTACTGAGGCCAGTACACGGCGAGGCTAGAATTCGGCGGTCCTCGCCTACATAGGTATGGTGGACTGTAGCGGCAGCGGCAGCATGCACTAAACAACCTATAGAGACTCGATACAACTGGCGGCAATCAGAGAGGGGTAAGAAAGACCTATTCGGAACCAGACTGATACTACCACCAAACAAACCCATCCTGGCGTTTCCCCCTCGAGACCACACGAGGAAGTCAACCGAGGAACTCACACAGTTGGCAGTTTTATTTATTCAGTTATCGTTGCAGCAATTACTAGACAGGTTTAGATAATCATCCTGATAAAGTAAGCAGTGGGCACCTTTATTTAACCATTCCATTGTAGTTGCAACACTTACTAGTCAGATTCAAATAACATGAGATAACCCCAAAACCCAGCAGTTGTTGGTACTTTTATTCAGCCATTCCGTTGTAGTTACGATAATTACTAGTCAGGTACAATGGTCGCAAGCGACACTCCAAACAAGCAATTGTGGGCAGTATTATTTAGCCATTCCATTATAGTGAAGCTGATTACTAGTCATTATAAAGTCAAATTTATAGCAATAAACTTTAGTTATGTTTGTCTATGGTCGAGATACTGTGCTCCAAGTCGTCCATAACCGCATGACTTTCGAAAGTTTTACCCGGCCGGGTGCACCAATAGCAACACACGCTCGATCAACCTCGGAAAACCAACTCAAAACCCAACGAGGCTTTCACGATTGAACAATCACAGGATTCAAATATTTCAGGGGCACCCTTGAGTCTCCAAGAAGTAAGCAAGCTCGAGACGGACTCAAGGTTTGGGTATACGGCTGTGAACGACTGGGCACCCGAAAGTGTGGCTGGGCTTGTCGACACCGCCGAATCGGCACCAGATCCTAAACAGTACAGTGTGCTCCTCGCACAAACGTAAATACATAAGTAGCATGGCATAAGTACAAGATCGTAAATAAAACCTCAAACTAGTTTGTGGCCCCAAGAAATAAAATGAATCAAGCTCGCTCTCGGGGGGTCCATATACCTCCCGGATGTGGATAGCGCGATAAATCAAGGAACAAGTATCAAGTACTCGGGGTCCTACGGGACACAAGTGGGCGTTCGGAAACCAAATATTATCTATCACCCACCAATGCCTCTGCTTACTTCAATTTTAGTTGTTAAACAGGAATTAAAGTGAACGATAAGTAAAACTATGATCATCTCCAACAACAACATGCGGAAATACATCAACAACTATGGCACTGGACGACACGCAACAGCACTTGAGCAAGCGACTACGACGCGCAAGTCCAACTATCTACCAAACAACAGGTAATAGGATGTGTCCAAGGAAATATAGGGCTGCACGGTATATCACAGGTACGGAAACTAAAGCATCGCAACACAGATAGCAATAGATCAACAGGAGGGAATAAATACTATAAAAGCAAGATAGGTAGAAAGGGGGAGATGCTCGCCTGAAAAACATTGCCGAAGGTTCAAACGAAGATCGGGTCGACACTCGCATCAACTCAACGGCCTTATCCGCGAAGAAGCAAAACACTAGAAGAAACACCGGATGCAATATTTAATACAACGGCAGAAGATGGGCATGATGCATGTATGATGTATGGCATGGCAAAGGTGCAATGCAAATAGATCATATTAAGTGGAACCGGGGGTCCCGACAATTATACAGATGGTTCATGTTGTTAAGATGCCCCGCAGATTAGATGTTGTATTACATGGCAAAAGATAATACGGCTTCGCTATACAAGTTTAAATGAGGCCAATATAAGGCTAGATTTGCCCGCATATGGGCCCCATATTTAATTATTAGGTGAATCGGCATAAGGCCCCCAAACCAATGATATGCATGCGAGAAGAATGACAATTTAATATGCGACAAGGTTATATTTAGCATTTATAAAATAGGGCTCGGAAAGGGGTCACACATTTAGGGTTCGGCAGATCTTGGTTTCCGGGGTTTGGGGTTCGACAGGGTCCAGGGTTCGACGGGTTCGGACTCGGCGGGATCGTTCTCTCGTTCTCGGTAACGGGGTAGATCTTGGCGCATCCGCGGTGGTCGGGCCATGTCGACGGCCTTGGTGTCCTTGATGGAGAACTCGGTGTTCCGGGGAAAAGACCTTGGCGTTCTGCGTCGGTGTCCTGACCGTCCGGGTTGTCGAGCAGCGCATCCGGGAAGGAGAACTTGTCGCGCATGTGGTCTTCGGGTACACGAGGAGGACTTGGCGTTCCGAAGGGTTCGGTATTCGAGGTTTGTCCATCTACGCCACGTCGGAGCTCTTGAGGTTTCGGCTCGATCGCGGTGCAGTGCTTGAGTTTCGACGCAGGCGATCTTCGGGTGGTACTCTAGTGGTCACGACGATCTTGAGGGGAACTTGGGGAATGCAGGGTTTCTCCCTGGACTTGGCCAGCCCAACAACACTCTTTGCCGAACAAAAGCCAAACATAAAAAAAACAAAACACACCGATCAACACCGGTGGTTAGCGAAGCAAGGGAAGCTGGAGGTCGGCTCGCAGAGCGGACAGGACGGCACGAGAGCGGCGATACTTGGGCCGGCGAGGCGAGCTTGGCTGGTGGAGGGCGCCGGAAGGGCCGGGAAGAGGTCGTCGTCGTACGGCAGCGCGTTTGCTGGGATGGCACGGGCGCGCTTAGGCTGGGCGGCACCGGCTTGAACGGGGACGAGGACGCGCGGAGGCGGCCTGGGCGGCGAACGGGCGGCTGGCGAGGCGGGCAGAGGAGCGCCCGGGCGGCGCTCGAGGATGGGCGAGGAGCGGGCGAGGAGGCGGAGGCCGGGACGCGGCCGGCTGGGAGTTGGCGGGGTCGACGAGCTCAGGCGAACTTGAGGCGGGCTCATGCGGCGAGGGCGCAGCGGCTCGAGGGGAGAAGGGCGGTGGCGATGGGAGCAAGCGTGAGGTCCGACCTGGCGGTTGAGAGGGAGGGCGAGGCGGCCATGGCGAGGGCCATGGGAAGCTGGGGAGGAAGGCGGTGGGGACGCCTTGAGGACTATGTGTGCCGGGAAGGAGGCTACCGGGCCGGGGCGGAGGGAGAAGAGGCCAGCACGCGCGCGTGCGTGGGGAAGGAGACGGTGGGGGAAGGAGAGAGGAGGGAGTGGCGGGCCCGGGGTGGGTCCAGCGGGGAGGGGACAAGCGCGCGTGGTGGTCATCTTTGTGTTGCATGTGTGAGGTGGAGGCAGGGTGAGTGGATGTAACACCCTCAGAATCGACCCTATGCAAGTTTAGCAAAATTCGCCAAACCCGCATAGAAACGATTCGAAGGTGCCCACCAGGCACTTTCGTGCGGGTGGAAAAACAAAGTAATAACATTACACAACAGTCCTCGATGGGACCCACAGAACAGATATATATACAACAGCGACTCAAAGAGTCAAGAATACAAATATTATATACAAAGATCCAAATCACCTCGAAAACGGTAGAGCGTCCGACTACGGACAAGAAGCAAATGGGGCTAAGAGCCCTGAAGATTAACCAATGGCGTCCATAACCGCCCAGCCAAACCGGAAGGGTAACCGCTAACGGCGTCGATCTCAAAACCTGCTTGAACAAAAGGGTGCCGACAAAGGGCAAAGGAAAAAGAAGGAGCGTCGATCTTGAGGCCAAGACAGCGAGGCTAGAATTCGGCGGTCCTCGCCTACATAGGTATGGTGGATCGAGCGGCGAGATGCACTAAACAACCTATAGAGACTCGATACAAGGGCGGCTATCGAGAGGGGTGAGAAAGACCTATTCGGATCAACCCGAGACTATCGTCAAACAAACCCATCCTGGTGTTTCCCCTCGAGACCAAACGAGGAAGTCAACCGAGGAACGCATACGTTGGCGGTTTACTTATTCGATTATCGTTGCAGCAATTACTAGTCGTTTAGATAATCGCCCGATAAAGTAAGCGATGGGCACTTTTAGTTAGTCATTCCGTTATAGTGGCATCACTTACTAGTCGATACAATTATCATGAGATAACCCCAAAACCCAGCAATTGTTGATACTTTTACTTAGCCATTCATTTGTAGTGGAGCTGATTACTAAGCGATCGGAAACAAGTCATTTTAAAACAAGAACTTTAGTTATAGTTGTCTATGATCGACATCGTGCTCCAAGTCGTCCATAACCGCGACACGGCTTCGAAAGATTAAACCCGAGGGTGCACCAAAGTATCCACAGCACTTGACCCTTTTGCCGATCGTTCACATACACCCATCGGTATGTCGGCGGGGCCTAGGTCACGACGTTCCCAGACCCAAAGCAAGCACTGGGGGGCCACCCCACTAAGTACACCCGCAACGAAGTCGGCCGGTCCCCGAGACGGACTCAGGGCTTGCGACAATGGCTGTGGACGACGCAGTCCCCAATCGGGATGTCGACACGCCGAAACATTCCGCTTAAAAGCGATGCAGTGCGATACCTCGCACAATCGTAAATAAAGCAGTAAAACATGGCATAAGTACAGGATAGTAATAAAGCCCCAAACTACTTGTGGCCCCCAGTACAATACTTTGAAATCAGGTAATTATCAATGGGAGGCCCATATCTCCCCACCTGTGGTTAGCGCGCTCGATCTCGGAACAGGTGTCAAGAACTCGGGTCCTACGGGACACAAGTGGGCGGTCTGAAACCAAATCTTACCTATCACCCACCGATGCCTCTGCTTAATTCAATTTTAGTTGTTAAACAGAATTTAAAGTGAAACAATAATTAAACCATGATCATCTCCAACGTCAACATGCGGCAATTCTCCAACAAGGGTGGTACTTGACGTCACACAAACACTTGAGCAAGCAACTACGACACGCGGGTCCAACTATCTACCAAACAACAGGTAATAGGATGTGTCCACGGCTATATATGGCTGCAAGGGATATCACGGGAACGAGAACTAGAGCATCGCAACACAGATAGCAAAGATCAACAGGAGGGAAGTAAATACTAGCAAAGTAAGATAGGTAGAAAGGGGGAGATGCTCGCCTGAAAACATTGCCGAAGGGTTCATCCGAAGATCGGGGCGAAGCTCACATCAACTCAACGGCCTTATCCGCGAAGAACCAAAACACTAGAAGAAACACCGGATGCAATATTTAATACTCGGCAGAAGATCGGCATGATGCATGGTATGATGTATGTCATGGCAAAGGTGCGATGCAATTAGGTCAATATTAAGCGGAACCGGGGTCCCGACAATTAATAGATGGTTCAAGTTGTTTAGCTACCCCGCAATTTAAATGTCGTTTCAACAAGGCAAGATAGGATACCGGTTCGCTACACAAGTTTAAATGAGGCCAATATAAGGTTAGATTTGCCCGCATATGGGCCCCATATTTAATTATTAGGTGAATCGGCATAAGGCCCCCAAACCAATGCTATGCATGCGGGAATGACAATTTAATGTGCAACAAATTGATATGTTATAAAATAGGGTTCGGGGAAAAGGGGTCACACATCAGAGGGGGCTCGACGATCTTGGGTTTCCGGGGTCGGGTCCAGGGTCCAGGGTCCGGTCTCGGGGTCCAGGGTTCGACGGGATCGACGAGGTTCGACGGAAGCGTTCTCGGACTCCGGGGTCATTCTCGGTATCGGGGCAGATCTTGCGTTCCGGGAAGAAGTACTAGGCGTTCTGCGTCGGTGCCGTTCTTGTCATCGCGACGGTCTCGGGGTCATGTCGACGATCATGGCGTTCAGGGGGAGACCTCGGTGTTCCGCGTCGGTGTGGAGATCTTGTCTTTCCGAGAAAGTTCTCGATGTTCCGTGTGGTAGACATGTCGCAACCGTGGTTCTCGGCATCGGATCTGGGGAAGGCCTTGGGGTGTCACGGTTCCGTTGTCGGCGGTCTTGGCGCCCGGGGTAGATCTTGTTGGTCTCCCTCCGAAGGACTCGTTGTTCTGCAGCGGAGCTCATGGTTCATCGGGGTCCGGGGTTCGCCGCTCCGTGAGGTAGGTCTTGGCGACTTGGCGTCCTTGCTCCTAGTTTCCGCGACGAAGATCTTGTTCGGAAAACTGTCGTTGGCGTGGTGGTGCTTGTTTCATTTCTTGACGGATGCTTGGTTGGATGGGCACATACATGGGCACATGCACCCTACTCTCACACCCACAGGGGATCATACTGAAACGCCCGGCCGCAGCAGTGAGGAACTGCACGCACGAGGCTCGGCTGGCTCGGTGTGACCACCGGCGACGATGTCCGGACCGCGGACGGCAGACGCGAGCGGCTGTGGGGCGGAGACGCTGGGGCGAGGCGGAGCGAGGGAGCCCGGCGGGAGGCGCGCCGGAGGTTGGGGCGGGCCTCGCGGTGGCGAAGACGATGGCGACGGGCGCGACCGCCGGGCAAGAGGCGGCCCGAGCGGCAGGCTTGGCGCGGAGGGAACGGCGGCGGCGAGGGGTCCGGCGACGGGCGGCGGCGCCGAGCGGCGGCGCAGGACGCGCCGAAGGCGGGCGAGGCGAGAGCGAGCGGCGGGCGTAGGCGCGGACGACGCGAGCAGGCGGGCGCGCCGCTGGAGGGAGAAGGCGGGGGTGCGGGGCCTGCGCGGAGCGCGACGGCGGAGGCGGGAGTCGCGACGCCGGGCGCCTGGTCGGCTCGGGCCTGAGGCGGGTCGGCTGCAGGAGGACGAGGCAGCCCGCGAGGCTGCTGGCGACGGAGGGAACCGAAGGAGGGCGAGGCGGGGTCGACGGAGCTCGGGACGGAGGCGCGCCGGCGAGAGGCGAGCGGCGCCGCGAGGGAGGAGAGGCGAGCTCGGGACCGAGCGGAGAGGAGAGCGCGGGGGTCGAGGGAGGAAGAAGAAAGAGGGAGCGGGGCGACGGGCAGGTGGGGGAAGAGGACAGGGAGCGGCAGGGGTGGGCCAGGCAGGTGGGGACGGGCCCAGGGGGGAGTGGGGTTAGGCCAGGGTGGCGCGCGTGGGTGCAGGGCTGTTTGCATGTGCTTGTGTGTGGGTGTGTGGGCAGGGGTTGAGAGGGTGAGGTGAGAGAGAGATGCTGCCACGTGGCAGCCCACGGTTGGTGGGGGGTGAGGGGTGTGGTGAGGTGTCGTGCTAGGATAGGTTGGGGTGATGTGGCTGGGAGGGGTGGGTAGAGTTTTAGGTGGGAATAGGATTTAGGTAGGGTAGGCAGGTTGGACCGTTTAGTTTCCTGGGGCGGTCGTTCGGGTCGCTCTGGCCCGTTCGACTGCCCCTATTAAAATACTTTAAATTTTATTTATTATCATATAGCTTTTATAATAAGTTTTAGACAAACAAATTATCCGGAACATCCGGGGGTTTGGCGTTTGAATGGAGACGAGGCGTTAGGGAATTCAAACACAGGTTTTCGAAATTAGTTTGTGACAAACAATTCATGATGATGACGATGCAATGCACAAATTCAACGCGATTTTCTAGTAGTGGTTTTGCGGGATGCCACAATTCGACACCACTAACAAGGGATCTCGCCCTCGAGATCCGCCTCATGGTACCGGAAGGAAAGGTCGGCGATCTGCGTCTTCTCGCTTCATGTAGATCTTCGCGACACCACCAACAAGAGGTCGTTGTCCGTGATCGTCGAGAGAACACTCCGGATAAACAACGGACGAGGTTAAAGGTAAGGCCACCTCTAACTCTCATGGAAGGAGTAAAATTGCATCGATCCACTATTCAATATACCGAGCAAATGATAAGAGTAGTGGTATGGTCGCGACTCCATCCCGCACTCAAAGCATTACTCTGTACACGAATAGACAGATTATGCAACCAACCCTCAAGATTCAGACTGAAGATCTCGACAAGAGAGGTTCGGATCAAAGAAGTGATGCAGTCTCTGCATCGGATCTTGCGTAGAGGATATCGTCGCGTCGGAAAACGCCGGAAGGCACAAACAAGGAACAAAGAATGGTAACACCGTAGACGGATTCATCAGGCAGCTTGAACACCGGATGGTAGAACACCGTTACCAAAGGAGGAAGCGAAACCCTAAAGGTACGACGGAAACCCAACCACGAGAATTCCTGGACTCGAAGAAAAGGGACGAGAGCGGATTCAAAACACGTCGAGATGAGAGGGGAATAGCAGAGGGGTAAGGAGTAAAATCAGACCTAATCAAAACTATCCAACCGATTTTCAAAAATAGTTTTGACACTCTACTTCGGCCGTTAGCTAGGTTATCCTACAGGCTGGACTTGTGGGGTATCGCAACTGCTGAGCTCTGATACCACTCTGTAACACCCTCAGAATCGACCCTATGCAAGTTTAGCAAAATTCGCCAAACCCGCATAGAAACGATTCGAAGGTGCCCACCAGGCACTTTCGTGCGGGTGGAAAAACAAAGTAATAACATTACACAGTCCTCGATGGGACCCATGAATGATATATATACAACAGCGACTCAAAGAGTCAAGAATACAAATATTATATACAAAGATCCAAATCACCTCGAAAACGGTAGAGCGTCCGACTACGGACAAGAAGCAAATGGGGCTAAGAGCCCTGAAGAATAACCAATGGCGTCCATAACCCTGCCCAGGCCAAGCCGGAAGGGTAACCCTGCTAACGGCGTCGATCTCAAAACCTGCTTAAACAAAAGGGGTGCCGACAAAGGGCAAAGGAAAAAGAAGGAGCGTCGATCGAGGCCAGTACACGGCGAGGCTAGAATTCGGCGGTCCTCGCCTACATAGGTATGGTGGACTGAGCGGCAGCGGCAGCATGCACTAAACAACCTATAGAGACTCGATACAACTGGCGGCTATCAGAGAGGGGTGAGAAAGACCTATTCGGATCCAACCTGAGACTATCATCAAACAAACCCATCCTGGCGTTTCCCCCTCGAGACCAAACGAGGAAGTCAACCGAGGAACGCACACAGTTGGCAGTTTTACTTATTCAGTTATCGTTGCAGCAATTACTAGTCAGGTTTAGATAATCGTCCTGATAAAGTAAGCAGTGGGCACTTTTAGTTAGTCATTCCGTTATAGTGGCATCACTTACTAGTCAGATACAATTATCATGAGATAACCCCAAAACCCAGCAATTGTTGATACTTTTACTTAGCCATTCTGTTGTAGTGGAGCTGATTACTAAGCAGATCGGAAACAAGTCATTTTAAAACAGTAAACTTTAGTTATAGTTGTCTATGATCAGACACTGTGCTCCAAGTCGTCCATAACCGCGGACACGGCTTCTCGAAAAGATTAAACCCTGCAGGGGTGCACCAAAGTATCCACAGCACTCGACCCTTTTGCCGATCGTTAACATACACCCATCGGTATGTCGGCGGGCCTAGGTCACGCGTTCCTGCACCCAAAGCAAGCAATCGGGGCCACCCCACTAAGTACACCCCCATAACGAAGTCGGCCGGTCTCCGAGACGGACTCGGGGTTTTGCGACAATGGCTGTGAACGACAGGTCCCCAATCGGGATCGCCGACACCGCGAAAACATTCCGCTTCAAATAAGACAAAGGTGCGTTACTGCACAATCGTAAATAAAGCAGTAAAACATGGCATAAGTACAGGATAGTAATAAAGCCCCAAACTACTTGTGGCCCCCAGTACAATACTTTGAAATCAGGTAATTATCAATGGGAGGCCCATATCTCCCACCGTGGTTAGCGCTCGATCTCGAACAGTGTCAAGAACTCGGGTCCCACGGGACACAAGTGGCGATCGAAACCAAATCTTACCTATCACCCACCGATGCCTCTGCTTAATTCAATTTTAGTTGTTAAACAGAATTTAAAGTGAAACAATAATTAAACCATGATCATCTCCAACGTCAACATGCGGCAATTCTCCAACAAGGGTGGTACTTGACGTCACACAAACACTTGAGCAAGCAACTACGACACGCGGGTCCAACTATCTACCAAACAACAGGTAATAGGATGTGTCCACGGCTATATATGGCTGCAAGGGATATCACGGGAACGAGAACTAGAGCATCGCAACACAGATAGCAAAGATCAACAGGAGGGAAGTAAATACTAGCAAAGTAAGATAGGTAGAAAGGGAGATGCTGCTTTGAAAACATTGCCGAAGGGTTCATCCGAAGATCGGGGCGAAGCTCACATCAACTCAACGGCCTTATCCGCGAAGAACCAAAACACTAGAAGAAACACCGGATGCAATATTTAATACTCGGCAGAAGATCGGCATGATGCATGGTATGATGTATGTCATGGCAAAGGTGCGATGCAATTAGGTCAATATTAAGCGGAACCGGGGTCCCGACAATTAATAGATGGTTCAAGTTGTTTAGCTACCCCGCAATTTAAATGTCGTTTCAACAAGGCAAGATAGGATACCGGTTCGCTACACAAGTTTAAATGAGGCCAATATAAGGTTAGATTTGCCCGCATATGGGCCCCATATTTAATTATTAGGTGAATCGGCATAAGGCCCCCAAACCAATGCTATGCATGCGGGAATGACAATTTAATGTGCAACAAATTGATATGTTATAAAATAGGGTTCGGGGAAAAGGGGTCACACATCAGAGGGGGCTCGACGATCTTGGGTTTCCGGGGTCGGGTCCAGGGTCCAGGGTCCGGTCTCGGGGTCCAGGGTTCGACGGGATCGACGAGGTTCGACGGAAGCGTTCTCGGACTCCGGGGTCGTTCTCGGTATCGGGGCAGATCTTGCGTTCCGGGAAGAAGTACTAGGCGTTCTGCGTCGGTGCCGTTCTTGTCATCGCGACGGTCTCGGGGTCATGTCGACGATCATGGCGTTCAGGGGGAGACCTCGGTGTTCCGCGTCGGTGTGGAGATCTTGTCTTTCCGGGAAAGTTCTCGATGTTCCGTGTGGTAGACATGTCGCAACCGTGGTTCTCGGCATCGGATCTGGGGAAGGCCTTGGGGTGTCACGGTTCCGTTGTCGGCGGTCTTGGCGCCCGGGGTAGATCTTGTTGGTCTCCCTCCGAAGGACTCGTTGTTCTGCAGCGGAGCTCATGGTTCATCGGGGTCCGGGGTTCGCCGCTCCGTGAGGTAGGTCTTGGCGACTTGGCGTCCTTGCTCCTAGTTTCCGCGACGAAGATCTTGTTCGGAAAACTGTCGTTGGCGTGGTGGTGCTTGTTTCATTTCTTGACGGATGCTTGGTTGGATGGGCACATACACGGGCACGTGCACCCTACTCTCACACGCACAGGGGATCATACAGACCAAACGGCCCAGCTGCAGTGCAGAGGAACTGCACGCACGAGGCTCGGCTGGCTCGGTGTGACCACCGGCGACGATGTCCGGACCGCGGACGGCAGACGCGAGCGGCTGCGGGGCGGAGACGCTGGGGCGAGGCGGAGCGAGGGAGCCCGGCGGGAGGCGCGCCGGAGGTTGGGGCGGGGCTCGGGCCTGCGGTGGCGAAGACGATGGCCACGGGCGGCGATGGCCGGGCGAAGAGGCGGCCCGAGCGGGGCTTGCGCAGCTGGAGGGAACGCGGCGGGCGAGGTCCGGCGACGGCGGGCGGCGCCAGCGCGGCGGCAGGGACGCGCCAGCGATGCGAGGCATGGGCAGCGAGGAGCGGCAGCGGCTGGGCGAGGCGCTGGGCGACGCGAGCGGGCGCGGCTGGAGGGAGAAGGCGGGGTCGGCGGGGCTGCGCGGAGCGCGACGCGGAGGCGGCCGGTCGCGACGCGCCGCGCTGGTCGGCTTCGGGTGAGGCGGGCCGGCTGCACGGGAGGACGAGGCAGCTCCGGCTGCGCGCCCAGCGGACGGAGGGAACCGGAGGAGGGCGAGGCGGGGTCGACGGAGCTCGGGACGGAGGCGCGCTGGCGAGAGGCGAGCGGCGCCGCGAGGGAGGAGAGGCGAGCTCGGGACCGAGCGGAGAGGAGAGCGCGGGGATCGAGGGAGGAAGAAGAAAGAGGGAGCGGGGCGACGGGCAGGTGGGGGAAGAGGAGGGAGGCGGGGGGGGGCGGGGCGGGGGGGGAGGGGCCCAGGGGGGAGTGGGGTTAGGCCAGGGTGGCGCGCGTGGGTGCAGGGCTGTTTGCATGTGCTAGTGTGTGGGTGTGTGGGCAGGGGTTGAGAGGGTGAGGTGAGAGAGAGAGATGCTGCCACGTGGCAGCCCACGGTTGGTGGGGGGTGAGGGGTGTGGTGAGGTGTCGTGCTAGGATAGGTTGGGGTGATGTGGCTGGGAGGGGTGGGTAGAGTTTTAGGTGGGAATAGGATTTAGGTAGGGTAGGCAGGTTGGACCGTTTAGTTTCCTGGGGCGGTCGTTCGGGTCGCTCTGGCCCGTTCGACTGCCCCTATTAAAATACTTTAAATTTTATTTATTATCATATAGCTTTTATAATAAGTTTTAGACAATCCGGAACATCCGGGGGTTTGGCGTTTGAATGGAGACGAGGCGTTAGGGAATTCAAACACAGGTTTTCGAAATTAGTTTGTGACAAACAATTCATGATGATGACGATGCAATGCACAAATTCAACGCGATTTTCTAGTAGTGGTTTTGCGGGATGCCACAGTGGAGGGAGGTGGTTTAGCCTAGGTGGCAGCTCCCTAGTGGTGGGGATTTGGGGAGGGTGAGGTGTCATCTGCTGATTGGCCCGGGTGATGTGGCTGGGGTGTGTGGGTAGTTTAACAGGTAGCTTTAGGATTTAGAAGGGTGGTTTAGGTGGACCGATTATAATTCCTGGGGGTGGTCGTTCGGGTCGGCCTGCTCGACCGCCCTATTAAAAATAATTTAATATTTTATTTATTTTCAAATATCTTTTGTAACTAGTTTTAGACAAACAAAAATATCCGGAACATCCGGGGGTTTAATTTGAAATAGAAGGAGGGCTAGTTTCGGAAACCATAGTCCATCGCAACATAGTTCCAGGTAAAATTAATATGCATGATGATGTAATGATGATGCAATGCACAAAAACAACGCGATTTTCTAGTAGTGGTTTTGCGGGTTGCCACATGCCCTTGCCGCATTGGGCCAGGGGCACAAGGCCCCATAGGGCCCAGCCGGCCAAGAGAGGTTTAAACCCGAGATAGACCTTCTAGAAGGGGGGGTTTCCTTGCCCCCCACTTCTTATCCTTTGGGGCCGCCGGTTTGGGCTTGGGGGAGGGGCTAGGGCTGCGCCCCCCCCTCTATATAAAGAGGGGTGGGGGCGCACCAACCCCCCACACCCTCCCCTCCAACCCTAGCCGCCCTGCTTCCCTTCCTCTCTTCCTCCCGACTGCTTGTAGGCGAAGCCCTGCTGCAGAAATTCTCCACCAATTGCACCACGCCATCACGTTGTAGATCCAACCCATCTCTCCACCATACTTGCTGGACCAAGGAAGGAGGAGACGTCGAGGTGCCGCACGTGTGCATCTCATGGAGGAATCGCCACTTGTGGTGCTAGATCGGATCGGATCGCGAGGAGGAGAAGCGAGTACGACTACATCACCCACATTCCGATGAACGTTCCGCTGTGCGAATCTTCAAGGGTATGAAGATCTAATCCAATCTCTCTCGTTGTTTGCATCTCCTAGATTAGATCTTGACTTTCCCTCTGTTCGCATCCGTAGAAAATTTTGATTTACTATGCTGCGAAACCCTTCACAAGACACATGGCCTACCACACACCTTTAGTTCCGGTTTGTGTTATAAACTGAGATGTATGAGCCAGCCCTCTATAAATACGACGCCCGAGACCTCTGCCTCCCCTTTTTTGGTGGAAGGTGTGAGAGGTGTGCTAGTGGTGTCCCTGATCTTGCACACCATTTTTAGACTCGCAATATGTGGTTTCTTCAGAGATGCAATGCAAGTTCTAACGAGGCTCGTCCCCTATCTTCATGCACGCTGGTTCGACCTTAGTTCGAAATAGGAAAAAATTAAAACGGGTATAAGAAATTCAAAAAAGGCCCGAACAATGTAAATCCTTCGCGTGGTGTCATATTATGTGACATAGTTGCAAGGAAAAATACCAGACTTGGTATATTGATCATGTCTCGCAAAAACCTTCACTAAATGACCTATTATATTCGAGGTTTCATGGCTTTCGGTCCAAATGACCGATGTTATGTGTTGAATCGTAGTATAGTTTGTGATACTGCCCATATTATGCATGCATGTGTACATTGGGATGGAGAACAATGTTGCAGGATGAAGTTTTCCTTTTCATCGCACAGAAAAGCCATTTTCCATTTTCCGAGCGTAAAAAACGGGTCGTTTTGTGAAGCAACCACCAAAATGCTGTTTCAGAATGCTACCGTCCGATTTTTCTAAAATACTAGGCCACCTTACATGGACTTTCTCCCAACTGGGAGATCTCAAACCTTTCCTTCCATCCCGGGTGAAAAGGACAAATGTTTGTCGAATCGGTAGGAAGTGGGTCCGGTTTGTACTACAGGTACATGATCTAACGCCCGTGATTTTTGGAAAAAATCATTTTTAGACTCGCAATATGTGGTTTCTTCAGATATGCAATGCAAGTTCTAACGAGGCTCGTCCCCTATTTTTATGCACGCCGGTTCGACCTTAGTTCGAATCAGGAAAAATTCAAAACAGGCATAAGAAATTCAAAAAAGGTCTGAACAATGTAGATCCTTCGTGTGGTATCATATTATGTGATATAGTTGCAAGGAAAAATACCAGAATTGGTATATTGATCATGTCTCAAAAAACCTTCACAAAATGACCTATCATATTCGAGGTTTCATGGCTTTCGATCCAAATGACCGATGTTATGTGCTGAATCGCGACATAGTTTGTGATACTGTGCCCATATTGTGCATACATGTGTACATTGGGATGGAGAACAATGTTGCAGAAGGAAGTTTTCCTTTTCGTCGCACGGAAAAGTTATTTTCTATTTTTCGAACACAAAAGAGTGTCGTTTTGTGAAGCAACCACCAAAATGCTGTTTCAGAGTGCTACCGTCCCATTTTTCTAAAATACTAGACCACCTTACATGGACTATCTCCCAACCGGGAGATCTCAAACCTTTCTGTCCATCTCGGGTGAAAAGGACTAATGTGTGATGAATCGCCAGGAAGAGGGTCCGGTTTATACTACAGGTACATGATCTTACGCCCGTGATTTTTTGAAAAAAAATCATTTTTAGACTCACAATATATGATTTCTTCAGAGATCCAATACAAGTTCTAACAAGGCTCGTCCCCTATCTTCATACACGTCGGACTTCAAATCGGACCGACTTCCTGCCGATTCGGTAGACATTTATATTTTTCACGAGGTACTAATGAAAAGGTTCGAGATATCCCAGTTGGAACATTGTCCATGTAAGATGGTCTAGTATTTTTTAAAAAAATTGGGTGATACCAATTTAAAACTTTTATTTGGTGGTTGCTTCACAAAACACCTTGTTTTTGTCACTCGGAAAATGAAAAATGGTTTTGTCTAGTATTTTTGAAAAATGGGGTGGTACCATTTTGCAACTTTGATTTTTTGATTAGTATATAAAATGACCAAATGCGAAAGTTTTAGTTTTTTCTAAATTTTTAGTCTTGTATGGACATTTCAAAATCGGTTGGAAATAGTTGCCGAGTGTTTTTATAATACACTCGGCAAAGCCACATGTCTGCTGCGTTCTAATTGGTTAGGACGTGATTTTCGTGGATCGTGCCTCTGCGCCATCGGATCCTCCAAAATCCTACGATCCATATCTCTCCTATCCCTACTTCCCCCTCTCTCCTACTCCAGCCACGAAAATATTGTACATAAAATCTTGCAACCTTATCCACCTCTAGCCCCAACCGAACTCTCTCCCAACCACCTCCATCATTGTGGCATCCCGCAAAACCACTACCAGAAAATCGCGTTGAATTTGTGCATTGCATTGTCATCATCATGCATTGTTTGCTAAAACTATGTTTGCAAAGCTCGTGTTGTTTTCTAAACGCCCCTCTTTATTTTCAAACATCAAAAACCGGGTCACCGGACTATTTTGTTTTGCCCGAAATCGGTTTGCAAAAACCTTGTTTGCAATAAATAAAAATTATAATTAATTTTAGCGGGGCAGTCGAACGGGCCGATTGACCCGAACGACCGCCCCAGATTTTAAAAGACGGTCCAACTACACCAATCCTAAATCCTAGACTTACCCACTATCCTACCCACACCCCTGGCCACCTCACTCCCCCCAATCACATCACGCCACATCAGCCCATCTCCTCCCCCCACCCAATCCTAGCCCTCCACCTAGACCCCCTCTCTCTCACCTTCCCTCCACCACACAACACACGCACGCCACACACAGCCAACCCCCCCCTACCGCGTGACCACCCTCCCCTGGATCGGCCACCAACTCCCTGCCTCTGTCGCCTGGGACCCGCCTGGCCCTGGCCCCACATCCGGCCCACCTCTCCTGGCCCTGTTCCTCTCCCTCCTGCAACCTCTCTTCTCCACGAGAGCCTCCTGCCCGCCTGCCACCGCCTCTCGCCAAGCCCGGCCCGCCTCAGGACCACCGCCCGCCGCCTCCGCCTCTCGGCGACCCCCTCCGGCCATGAGTCCTCGCCTGCCGTCCCTCTGGCGCCCGCCGCCGTGCTCCTTCCACCCCGCACGCCTACCTTCCCCGCGTCCTCCGTCCGCCGGCCCCGCCGCCGGAGCTGCGCTCCGCCGCCTCTCTCCCCAAGCCCGCCACCGCTGCAGCCCGCTCCCCACACCCGTGCGTCCGCGCCTCCACCGGCTCCCCATGACCGCCCCGCGGCCGTCCCTCCCGACCGCGTCGGCCCGCCCCCTGACGCCGCCAGCAGCGATCGGCCCCGCGCCGACGCCTGGCTCGCTTCCACTGCGCCTTCCTCGCCTGCTGCTGACGCGAGCCGCCCCGCCGCCCGTGTGAAGCAGCCCCCGAGCCGCTGCCTGCCCCAGGACCCCGCCGTCGCTGCCCACCTCCTCCGCTCCCGCCGGGCGACCCCGCAGACGAGCGCCTCCAGAGCCCGCTGCAGCCGCCCGCGTCCCGCTCGAGCCGTCGGCCTCCTCTCTCGGCCTCCCCATCGCCCGGCCGCTTCCGTCCCCAGCTCCGGCCGCCTCCGGCCTCCGCCCTCCGAGCGCGTCGCGACGCCGGCCGCCACAAGCTCACCGACCGTGCCTGACGCTGCCGTCGCCTTCCCTGCTAGCTGGGTTCCCTGCCTCGTTGAGTGATCCTCTAGTACCAGGAAGTTGGCTTCAGGCGTTTTGTGTTGGGCTTGTCCATGAGAATGGGTTGTGCAGATGTTGCGATGGCGACCGTGTGAAGATGGGTCAGTGGTGTTTGATCTAACTTCAGCGACCTCCAGCGAACAAGTCTGACGAGTACCTCACCGGGACAGCAAGACCGACCCTTAACAAGTTCGCCGACCCTGTCGCCAAGATCTCGTGCACAGAAAACCCGATGTTTTCAACCCGGCACCATCAAGACCTTCGTCACGGAACGCCGAGACCCTGAAGACCCCGAAACCGAAGGTCAACTTCAAGGGACGTCAAGCTCGTCGAGATTGCGGAACGACAAGCACTTCACCCCGGATGTCGAGATCGACCCTGTGGGACTCGACAAGATCGGCACGACGACGAGAACGGCATCGACCCCTGGACGCCACGACCGTCGACACGACCTAGACCCGGATGCGCCAAGACCTACCCCTAAGTCCGAGAACGTTTCCATCGATCCCTGGACCCCGAGACCGACCCCGACCCCGCACCCTGGAATCCCAAGATCTTCCGAACCCTAATGTGTGAACCCTTTTTCCCGGAACCCTATTTTATAACATGATAACAACTTGTTGCATATTAAATTGTCATCTTGCATGCATATCTGTGGTTTGGGGGCCTTACGCCGATTCACCTAATAATCAAACATGGGGCCCATATGCGGGCAAATCTAGTCTCATATCGGCCTCATTTAAAATTGTGTAACGAACCGGTGCCATCTTTTACCATGCTAAAACAACATTTAATTTGAGGGGCTTCTAAATAACTCGAACCACCTAATTAATTGTCGGGACCCCCGGTTCCGCTTAACATGACCTAATTGCGCCACACCTTGCCATGTCATTCATCATGCATGCATCATGCCGATCTTTTGCCCTCGTATTAAATAGTGCATCCGGTGTTTCTTCTAGTGTTTTGCCTCTTTGCGGATAAGGCCGTTGAGTTGATGTGAGCTTACCGATCTTGGTCGAACCTTCGGCAATGTTTTCAGCAGCATCTCCTCTTTCTACCTATCTTACTTTTATAGTCTTTATTCCTCCTGTTGATCTATTGCTATCTGGTTGCGATGCTTTAGTTTCCGCACTGTGATATACCGTGCAGCCCTATATTGCCAGGACACATCCTATTACATTGTTTGGTAGATAGTTGGACTTGCGCGTCAGTTGCTTGCTCAAGTGCTGATGTGAGTCATATATGCCACGATTCTTGATGTTTTGCCGCATGTTGATGTTGGAGATGATTCTAGTTTTACTTATCGTCACTTTAATTTCTGTTTAACAACTAAAATTGAATAAGCAGAGGCATCGGTGGGTGATAGATAATATTTGGTTTCCGAACGCCCACTTGTGTCCCGTAAGACCCCGAGTACTTGATACCTGTTCCTTGATTTTGCGCGCTATCCACATCCGGGAGGTATATGGGACCCCCCTGAGCCAGAGCTTGATTCATTCTTATTTCTTGGGGCCACAAACTAGTTTGAGGTTTTATTTACGATCCTGTACTTATGCCATGCTTTACCGCTTTATTTACGATTGTGCGAGGTACTGCACACTGTACTGTTTAGGATCGGACCACGATTTCGCGGTGTCGACAAGCCCCGTTTGGGGTTCCCAGTCGTTCACAGCCGTCTAGCCAAACCTTGAGGCCGTCTCGGAGCTTGCTTACTTGCTATGATTCTACTTAAGGGTGGCCCCTGAAATATTTCTGAATCCGTGATTGTTCACCGTGAAAGCCTCGTTGGGTTTTGATTTGGTTTTTCCGAGGTTGATCGGCGTGTGTTGCTATTGGTGCACCCGCCGGGTAAAACTTTCTAAAGCCGTGTCCGCGGATATGGACGACTTGGAGCACAAGATTCTCGATCATAGACAAGCATAACTAAAGTTTGCTGCTATTAATTTGACTTATAATGACTAGTAATCAGCTTCACTATAATGGAATGGCTAATTAATACGCCCACAATTGCTTGTTGTTTGTCGCCATACAAATGTATCTCGACTAGTAAGTATTGCAACTTCAACGAATTGGTGAATAAAAGTACCAACAAGCTTTGGGTTTATTGGTTGTCTCATGTTAAAAGTATCTAACTAGTAAGTGCTGCCACTATAACGGAATGATTAACTAAAAGTGCCCACTGCTTACTTTATCAGGACGATTATCTAAACTTGACTAGTAAAGTGCCGCAACTATAACTGAATAAGTAAAACTGCCAACTGTGTGAGTTCCTCGGTTGACTTCCTCGTTTGGTCTCGAGGGGGAAATACCAGGATGGGTTTGATTGGTGCTAGCTTCAGGTTGGATCCGGATAGGTCCTTCTTACCCCTCTCTGATAACCGCCAGTTGTATCGAGTCTCTATAGGTTGTTTAGTGCATGCTGCCGCTGCCGCTTCAGTCCACCATACCTATGTAGGCGAGGACCGCCGAATTCTAGCCTCGCCGTGTACTGGCCTCAGTACTGACGCTCCTTCTTTGTTTTCTGCTTTGCCCTTTGTCGGCACCCCTTTTGTTAAGCAGGTTTTGAGATCGACGCCGTTAGCGGGGTTACCCTTCCGGCTTGGCAGGGATATGGACGCCATTGGTTATTCTTCGTGGCTCTTAGCCCCATTTGCTTCTTGTCCGTAGTCGGACGCTCCCTCTTTCAAGGTGATTTGGATCTTTGTATAATATATCTGTATTCTTGACTCTTTGAGTCATTGTTATATATATCGGTTCTGTGGGTCCCATCGAGGACTGTGTAATGTTATTACTTCGTTTTCCACTGCACGAAAGTGCTGGTGGCACCTTTGAATCGTTTCTATGCGGGTTTGGCGAATTTTGCTAAAACTTGCATAGGTCCGATTCTGAGGGTGTCTGAGTGGTATCGAGCTCAGCGATTCTGATACCCCACAAGTCCAGCCTGTAGGATAACCTAGCTAACGGCCGAAGTAGAGTGTCAAAACTATTTTGCAAAATCGGTTGGATAGTTCTGGTTAGGTCTGATTTTACTCCTTACCCCTCTGCTGTTCCCCTCTTACCTCTACGTGTTTTGAATCCGCTCTCTTCTCTCTCTTCGAGTCCAGGAATTCTCGTGGTTGGGTTTCCGTCGTACCTTCAGGGTTTCGCTTTCTCCCTTTTGTAACGGAGGTGCTACGATCATCAATCTGCAACTTGTCTGTTGTGCCCTACCTCCGATCTTTTGTTCTTGAGATCTTTATCCATCTGTGTTCTTTGCTGGATATCAGTGTCGTTGAAAAACATAAGAGAAGGACGAGCATTGGTGAAGTTGGAGTATACCTTGAGCATGTGTTGTTCATGCCAATGGAACCACCGCGAAACCTAATCATTGTGTCTTTCACACGATTTCTGCTGGCATCATCCTTTTGTTACGGATACCGCCTAAGAAGGTCTTCAGTCTAAATCTCGAGAGTTGAGTTGTCTGATTCTCCTACCCATGTATAGAGTTGATAGTTGGGTCCGGGATGGACTGATCACCCTACCCGACTCTTACTGTTCGCTCTGTACATCGAGCTAGTGGATCAATGTAACTTTTCCCTCTTCTTATGGAAGTTAGAGGTGGCCTTATCGTTTGATACCTCTACCTTCGTCCTTTGCTTCTCCGGAGTGTTCTCTCGACGATCAAGGACAACGAACCTTTTGTTGGTGGTGTCGCCGATTCCCAGATGGAGGATGAACCCTTGTTAGTGGTGTCGCGAGGATCTACACAAAGCGAGAAGACGCAGATCGCCGACTTTTCTTTCCGGTACCATGAGGCGGATCTCGAGGGCGAGATCCATTGTTAGCGGTGTCGAATTGTGGCATCCCGCAAAACCACTACCAGAAAATCGCGTTGAATTTGTGCATTGCATCGTCATCATCATGCATTGTTTGCTAAAACTATGTTTGCAAAGCTCGTGTTGTTTTCTAAACGCCCCTCTTTATTTTCAAACATCAAAAACCGGGTCACCGGACTATTTTGTTTTGCCCGAAATCGGTTTGCAAAAACCTTGTTTGCAATAAATAAAAATTATAATTAATTTTAGCGGGGCAGTCGAACGGGCCGATTGACCCGAACGACCGCCCCAGATTTTAAAAGACGGTCCAACTACACCAATCCTAAATCCTAGACTTACCCACTATCCTACCCACACCCCTGGCCACCTCACTCCCCCCAATCACATCACGCCACATCAGCCCATCTCCTCCCCCCACCCAATCCTAGCCCTCCACCTAGACCCCCTCTCTCACCTTCCCTCCACCACACAACACACGCACGCCACACACAGCCAACCCCCCCCTACCGCGTGACCACCCTCCCCTAGATCGGCCACCAACTCCTGCCTCATGCTTTGGGACCCGCCCGCCTGGCACATCCGCCCACCTCTCTGCCCTGTTCCTCTCCCTCCTGCAACCTCTCTTCTCCACGAGAGCCTCCCCGTCCGCCCGCGTCACCTGCCCCGCCTCTCGGCCCAGCTGCCTGACTGCCCCAGACCACCGCCTCTGCCGCTCTCGCCTCCGACCTCCCTCGCTGGCCATGAGTCCTCGCCGTCCCTCTGGCCGCCAGGTGCTCCTTCCACCCCGCCGCTACCTTCCCGCGTCCTCCGTCTGCTGCCGCCGGGCTGCGCTCCGCCGCCTCTCTCCCCAAGCCCGCCACCGCTGCAGCCCGCTCCCCACACCCGTGCGTCCGCGCCTCCACCGGCTCCCCCGCGCGACCGCCCCGACCGCGGCCGTCCCTCCCCGACCGCGTCGGCTGCCGCCCGCCCGACGCCAGCGGCCCGCGCCGCTGACGCTGCGGGCTCGCTCCACTGCGCCTCTCGCCTGCTGCTCGCCTGACGCGAGCTGCCCGCCGTGCGTGAAGCAGCCCGAGCCGCTGCTGCCCGCCTGCCCAGACCCGTCGCCGTCCACCTCCTCGGGCGCTCCCCGGCGACCCGCTGCACGAGCGCCCGCCAGCCCGCTGCGCCGCCGCGTCCCTGCTCGAGCCCGTCGGCCTCCTCCCTCGGCCTCCCCATCGCCGGCCGCTTCCTCGCCGTCTCCAGCTCCGGCCGCCTCCGGCCTCCGCCCTCCGAGCGCGTCGCGACGCCGGCCGCCACAAGCTCACCGACCGTGCCTGACGCTGCCGTCGCCTTCCCTGCTAGCTGGGTTCCCTGCCTCGTTGAGTGATCCTCTAGTACCAGAAAGTTGGCTTCAGGCGTTTTGTGTTGGGCTTGTTCATGAGCATGGGTTGTGCAGATGTTGCGATGGCGACCGTGTGAAGATGGGTCAGTGGTGTTTGATCTAACTTCAGCGACCTCCAGCGAACAAGTCTGACGAGTACCTCACCGGGACAGCAAGACCGACCCTTAACAAGTTCGCCGACCCTGTCGCCAAGATCTCGTGCACAGAAAACCCGATGTTTTCAACCCGGCACCATCAAGACCTTCGTCACGGAACGCCGAGACCCTGAAGACCCCGAAACCGAAGGTCAACTTCAAGGGACGTCAAGCTCGTCGAGATTGCGGAACGACAAGCACTTCACCCCGGATGTCGAGATCGACCCTGTGGGACTCGACAAGATCGGCACGACGAAGCGGCATCGACCCTGGACGCCACGACGTCGACACGACCCTGACCCGGATGCGCCAAGACCTACCCCTAAGTCCGAGAACGTTTCCATCGATCCTCGGACCCCGAGACCGACCCGACCCGCACCACTGAATCCCAAGATCTTCCGAACCCTAATGTGAACCCTTTTCCGAACCCTATTTTATAAGATGATAACAACTTGTTGCATATTAAATTGTCATCTTGCATGCATATCTGTGGTTTGGGGGCCTTACGCCGATTCACCTAATAATCAAACATGGGGCCCATATGCGGGCAAATCTAGTCTCATATCGGCCTCATTTAAAATTGTGTAACGAACCGGTGCCATCTTTTACCATGCTAAAACAACATTTAATTTGAGGGGCTTCTAAATAACTCGAACCACCTAATTAATTGTCGGGACCCCCGGTTCCGCTTAACATGACCTAATTGCACCGCACCTTGCCATGTCATTCATCATGCATGCATCATGCCGATCTTTTGCCCTCGTATTAAATAGTGCATCCGGTGTTTCTTCTAGTGTTTTGCCTCTTTGCGGATAAGGCCGTTGAGTTGATGTGAGCTTCGCCCCGATCTTCGGTCGAACCTTCGGCAATGTTTTCAGGCGAGCATCTCCCTCTTTCTACCTATCTTACTTTTATAGTCTTTATTCCCTCCTGTTGATCTATTGCTATCTGTGTTGCGATGCTTTAGTTTCCGTACCTGTGATATACCGTGCAGCCCTATATTGCCTGGGACACATCCTATTACCTGTTGTTTGGTAGATAGTTGGACTTGCGCGTCGTAGTTGCTTGCTCAAGTGCTGATGTGAGTCGTCATATGCCACAGTTGCTGATGTTTTGCCGCATGTTGATGTTGGAGATGATTCTAGTTTTACTTATCGTCACTTTAATTTCTGTTTAACAACTAAAATTGAATAAGCAGAGGCATCGGTGGGTGACAGATAATATTTGGTTTCCGAACGCCCACTTGTGTCCCGTAAGACCCCGAGTACTTGATACATGTTCCTTGATTTTGCGCGCTATCCACATCCGGGAGGTATATGGGACCCCCCTGAGCCAGAGCTTGATTCATTCTTATTTCTTGGGGCCACAAACTAGTTTGAGGTTTTATTTACGATCCTGTACCTATGCCATGCTTTACTGCTTTATTTACGATTGTGCGAGGTACTGCACATGCATCGTTAGGATCGGACCACGATTTCGCGGTGTCGACAAGCCCCGTTTGGGGTTCCCAGTCGTTCACAGCCGTCTAGCCAAACCTTGAGGCCGTCTCGGAGCTTGCTTACTTCGTTGCGGATTCTACTTAAGGGGTGACCCCCTGAAATATTTCTGAATCCTGTGATTGTTCAGTCGTGAAAGCCTCGTTGGGTTTTGATTTGGTTTTTCCGAGGTTGATCGAGCGTGTGTTGCTATTGGTGCACCCCGGCCGGGTAAAACTTTCTGAAAGCCGTGTCCGCGGATATGGACGACTTGGAGCACAGTATCTCGATCATAGACAAGCATAACTAAAGTTTGCTGCTATTAATTTGACTTATAATGACTAGTAATCAGCTTCACTATAATGGAATGGCTAATTAATACTGCCCACAATTGCTTGTTGTTTGTCGCTTGCGACAAATGTATCTGACTAGTAAGTATTGCAACTACAACGAATTGGCTGAATAAAAGTACCAACAACTGCTGGGTTTATTGGTTGTCTCATGTTAAAAGTATCTGACTAGTAAGTGCTGCCACTATAACGGAATGATTAACTAAAAGTGCCCACTGCTTACTTTATCAGGACGATTATCTAAACTTGACTAGTAAAGTGCCGCAACTATAACTGAATAAGTAAAACTGCCAACTGTGTGAGTTCCTCGGTTGACTTCCTCGTTTGGTCTCGAGGGGGAAATACCAGGATGGGTTTGATTGGTGCTAGCTTCAGGTTGGATCCGGATAGGTCCTTCTTACCCCTCTCTGATAACCGCCAGTTGTATCGAGTCTCTATAGGTTGTTTAGTGCATGCTGCCGCTGCCGCTTCAGTCCACCATACCTATGTAGGCGAGGACCGCCGAATTCTAGCCTCGCCGTGTACTGGCCTCAGTACTGACGCTCCTTCTTTGTTTTCTGCTTTGCCCTTTGTCGGCACCCCTTTGTTAAGCAGGTTTTGAGATCGACGCCGTTAGCAGGGTTACCCTTCCGGCTTGGCCTGGGCAGGGATATGGACGCCATTGGTTATTCTTCAGGGCTCTTAGCCCCATTTGCTTCTTGTCCGTAGTCGGACGCTCCCTCTTTTCAAGGTGATTTGGATCTTTGTATAATATATCTGTATTCTTGACTCTTTGAGTCGCTGTTATATATATCGGTTCTGTGGGTCCCATCGAGGACTGTTGTGTAATGTTATTACTTCGTTTTCCACTCGCACGAAAGTGCCTGGTGGGCACCTTTGAATCGTTTCTATGCGGGTTTGGCGAATTTTGCTAAAACTTGCATAGGTCCGATTCTGAGGGTGTTACAATCATCCATCGATTTGTCTAGATATTTTGCGTGGCCACTATCTCCACCCTGTGCATGTGCCTCTCCGTGCAGAACTGCTTGCGCCGCCAGGCTTCTCCAAAGCCAGGCCCTCCACCACCGCCACCCTCAGAGCCTCATTGGAGACGACCGCCGTCGTTCTGCACTTGAGCCGACCTCCGCCTCCCAGTCGCAAGGAGGGAAGCCGGACCATCGCGTCGCATATTGCCTCGTCCTCGGCGCCCCGGCTCCGGCCACTTCTCGGGTGCTCCGCGCTCAAGAGGAGGTCTCCGGCTAGAACCACGCGCACACCATCGTGGTCGACGGCCGGCAGGCTGTTCGCCATGGCAGGGCTGCCTGGAACCACCGCGCACACCATCGTGGTCGATGGCCGGCAAGTTGTTCGCCATGGCAGGGCTGCCTGGAACCACCACGCCTAGGAGGAAGGGTTACGAGGCGGCGCTCTTGGCATGCCGGCGAGGTCGGCGTTGCCACGCACCACATCGCCGGAGGGAGGGTTATGAGGGACGGCCGCGGGCACGCCCGCCGAGGTCGGCGCTTTCGGGTACCACCGTGCCCGGAGGGAGGGCTCAAGGCGACCGTGGGCACGCCGTCGTGGTCGAGGACGTCCGGCTGGGGATCGTTCGGCGGTCGCCGGCGACTTTTTTTTTGTCACCGTTCTAAACATTTGCTGAGTGCCTAGTCAAACACTCGGCAAAGCGACTTTCTAGCGTTTCCATTGTTCTGTTATTTTTTAACAATGGAAAATATTATGCTGAGTACCCTGCAAGACACTCAGCGAAGCCATTTGTGCCGTTAAGAGTTCTGGACGACGTCAAGATTTTTTTTGCCGAGTTCCATTGGTAGACACACGGCAAAGGGTAATTTACCGAGTATTTGCGTTCTGACACTCGGCAAAACCAGTTTACCGGCGCATTATTTACTGTGTGTAGTTTGCCGAGTGTAAATACACGGTAAATCTTTGCCGTGTGTTTTTGATACCCAGCAAAAAATTGTTTTCCCGTAGTGAGGACACGATGGTGTTCAGCGTGTGCCACATGCCCAGGGCCGCGAGGACCCCGCCGGCGACAAGGTGGCCTAAGAACCCGTGAAAGTTCATCGTGGAGAGGGGCAGTATGTTCGACGAGAGAGACGAGGAATGTGCTTAAATTTATAGACCTTCTTCTGTTTCTTCACATCCGGCGACTTGGAACATGTCCCTGTTTCTTGCCCAGTAGTATAATACTCCATTCTTGTGATGTAATCCGTTGTGTTTCTTGTTCTTGACTTCTTGTTGGTCAACTGTTTGGATTTCTCTTAGTGTTCCATCGCACAAATCGGCATGCATACGGCCAGCAGAAACACCCAAAAAATGAGGTACTCCGGTCATCCAAATTAAAGAATTTAGATTTGTCTAGATTCACATATATCTAGTCATGTTTTAGTGTTAGATACATTAAAATATAAGCTTATTTATTTGGATTGGAGGGAGTATATTAAAAGCGTAAGATTCACGCCGGAAAGTGAAAAGAATCGACCAAGGGATGCTGCGGATCCACCTGGCCCGTTTGGAGCCAAGATGGGCTGGCGTGCCCTCACAGCGCTGCCCACCTAGGGCGTGTCGGGACCACATGGCGCCTCCTCGGGGTGTCCTTATACCCTTGCTTCGTATCGAAGCAGACATCGACGGGTGCTCTACGTTTCAAGACTCCTCCACCGAAACACAGAGTTTCACCATGGAAACCCTAATTCCATTATAATCTTCGCCATAGAGGTTCTTCTCCCCCGGGTCTTCACCGTCTAGGTCTTCCCCATTGACTCTCCATCGACTTCCATTGCTACATCTTGCTATCTCACAGGGATTGTTACTCTTTCCCCTCTCCGGAACTCTCTGAATCAATTAGGAATTCACTATGGAAACTATCAACCAGCTATAAAAGAGTAACAAAATCAACTCAAAATCTGCAGTCACCCGAGCCTAGAAATCCAATAACAAGGGAAAACTACCTCCCGAGATGCGGAGGAGAGGGACGACGGGAACTTACCACTGTGCGCGTGAGTCGCCGGAAGAAAGCACCGGAAATGCGTCGGAGCAGCGACGAACACGCCATCGCCACACTAAGCAGAGGAGAATCAAAGGGGAGGGAGGGGCGGGGGAGTGGGCATACAATAAAATGGTTGGCGAGTGGGGCAGTTCTGTGAGAGTGACAGGTGGGGTCCCCAAGTGTAACGATGTCCGACGCCCAGGCAGTTTGCAATTAATATGTGCGGGATGTCTACGTCAATCTCAACCTCCTGTTTAGGATCCTGCCACTAGCGTGATCCCGTCGAGATTAGCCAACATGCATCCGTTCTAAAAGTACAAGTTCCATATTAATATCGTCCCTCTGATTAGAGTGAGAGTGTTTGCCGTTGTTATTTGGTCTCTTTAGCTATGTAGAAATGATTATGTTTTTGATAATAAAAATCTTCTCTTATCTAGGTCATCTACTGAAGTACCCTTATGTTTGGTTTATGGTCGTCTCTACATACGCGTGAAGGTCTATGCTGGCTTTAAGGATATATTCGTAAATAGTACAAACACGGGCGGATGAAATTTGCAATAATAAATTTTGAGTACTACAAACTGGTCTACACGGTCGTTGAAGGGTTGTAATATACTTGTGTACAGCTGTCCGCGCATTGCTAGATGTTGCAGAGTTTGAACGGAGTACGTAGATCGATCTCTTCCAAATAACAACCTACGCGATCCTGCAAAGACTGCCGATAGAACATCACATCGCGGAACCGATCGACCTCCGTCGTCTACATGGAGCCTCGAGTCGATCCAGCGGAAGAAGCGCGTCACCGGGAGGCGATGCACGGCCTCGGCGTGTACGGCGCCGCCTGGGCGCTCGCCAAGCAGGTGTCGCCGGCCGATGTCCTTTCGCCACAAAACCGGCTGCTTCTCGCCGAGAAGGCGGTGCGGCGCGGGCCCATCCCGAAGCTCTTCCCGGAGCTGGCGCAGGCGAAGCTCGGCTACGCCGGCTACAACAGTATCCCGGTCACGATCCTCAACGCAGGCGGAGTCGAGAAGGCGGTCCACATCCGCTATCTCCACTCCAACAGGGCGTACCGGATCATCGGGCCCGGGTGGACACGATTTGCGAAGGAGAGCGGCATCTCGAGCGGTGACCGCATCGATGTGTACACGTGCTTGCGGGACGACGGAGGTGATGGCGAGCGCTGCTTATTTTTCTTCAAGAGCTAGGGCAATGGCGCCGGTGGTAGTCTACCAACTGATGCTTTTGGATTATTTCTTGCAAACTTGTAGGGGTTGACCTTTGTGTTTAGGGAAGTCCTGTGTACGGTTGACACATTGTACATGGATTTTTTTTTGAAGAAAGGCAAAAAGCTTGCCTTGATTCATTAATAGAGAAGAATAGGTTCAAGGTTAAAAATACAACAAGCAAAAACATCCGTTTATAAAAACAATTACTCTCGTGGCATCAAATTACCCAGTGTTTAGCACCCGCAAGCACCCATGATTTGGCTTCCAACTTAATCCTCGGTTGGCATGGTGCACATAGAGTTGAAGATTCTCGCATTGTGCTCTTTCCAAATGTCCTAGACAATGAGCATGACTAGAGACGCCGTGGCCTTTCGTCTTGAGCCGTTAAAAAGCACCACATTGCTCCACCAAGAAAGCACATCGTCGAAGTGACCCCAAGTAGAAGGGTCAAGGTTTGGAAGGCCGGTCCATTCCTTCGCCATATTCCAAATCCTCGTGCAGTAGCGGTATTGGAAGAGAAGATGACTTGCCGTTTCGTCCGCACCACGGCAAAGGAGGAAACTCCTCCCATTTGGCCATCCTCATCGATGAAGGCGATCCGCCGTCCAAACGCGGTTTTGAAGAATGAGCCAAGCGAAGAGTTTAAATTTTTGGGGGGCGCAAATTTTCCACACGATAGATTCCAAATGGGATAGAATAGTCCCAACAAATTGCGCATTGTAGGCGGAGGAACAAGAGTATTCTCCATTACCACCTAATTGAGTCGGGAGAGTCAAGATCCAAGTTGAGTTGGGAGGTGTAAGACCAAAGCTTGGTGAACCCATGAAGTTGTTGGACAAAAAGGCCATTGGAGATATCAATTTGAGCCATCCAAGCATCCTCCAAGATGGCGGAGCGAACGGATCCATTCTTTTTCTTGCAAATTTTATAAATCGAGGGTGCAATTGACTTTGGGATAAGACCGTCAATTGACTTTGGGCTAAGACCATCCTCCCATGGAGCGTACCAAAAATAAGCCATAGCTCCGTTACCAATGGTAATAATAGTCATAGCATAGAAGAGATCCATGTCACCTTTGTTGCAAGGATTTTCAAAACTGACCCAAAATCTCTCCGGCGCCGTCCAAGAGAGCCAAGGCCAACGTAGACGGAGCGCCCACACGAACTTTTTCATGTTGAGAATACCAAGACCACCCAAAGAGGTGGGTCTACAAACCGCCAACCAATTGACCTTGCATTTTCCTCCGGTGGCGTTTTTGGTGCCCGCCCAAAAGAAACCTCTAATGATCTTCTAGATAACTTGCATGGGTTCCAACGGACCAGGGGAGGGGCTCTTGTCAAGTCGGTCCTCATTTCCCAAAATTGTACATGGATATTGATGCAGTCTTTAGTGATGGCATCTTGTTTAGTATGTGTAGCCTGCCCCCGAAATACCATAGTTGATGGATAGAGAAATGAGACTTCGAGCAGAAATAGAAGCCTGGTCATCGTGAATAAATGAGAACTCATCAGATAGGGTCAAAACATTCGGTGTGCTGGAGAAAATCTCAAGGTCGAGAATGGAACAATTATGTAGGAACAGATATTCCAATGCTGGACAGCCCATTTGTGCAGCCTATTCGAGTCATAGTTTTAAAAATTGGATCGGTCAGTGAACCGGTGAGGCTGGTTTGCTGGTCGAACCACCGGTTCATTCGGTTCGATAAAGACAAATAACCGTCCTTTTTCATCAAAATTTAAGTAAATTTTGGAACAAAATGATCTTAAAAGGTATATATAATATACATTTCAATATGTAATCACAAAATGTCGTGACCAAGTGGTATTGAGTTTTACGTGTTGCTATGTATGCTCAGCATAAGGTTCACTAGTTTGATTCCTCTAGTAAACATCTTTTTTCCCTTTTTTTACTATTTGGACCGGTGTCTTTTAAAAAACCGGTAAATCTATCCATTTAGTTTTTTTTGTTTTAAACCACCGAACCGGTCCTGATTCGAGTACGGAAATAACTAGCACATGCAACTGATTTATCCGTGTGACTTATAGCTTACTAGTTAATTCGGGTCATTATTTTGCTAAATATAGTGTGGCTACATCAAATAAAATCCTCTTTTATTTTGGTAGACGTGCACGCTTAACTCTGTTTAAACATGATTACATAGATTGTTTGATGATCAATTCTAGCCACTATTTGGGCAGATAGAGATAATTTTCCCGTTTAACTGCTTTTTTACTAGTAGTGTCCCAACTAGTTGGTTTTTACTAGCCGAGGGTACAACTACAGAGGAAATATGTAGCACCCTGATTCAGACATCCAATTTTGTGTTCAAGTTTGTTCCAAATTCATTAAGAAGGCAGATAGAGGGAGTATTTATGCTCGATAGTGGGTTCATGCCTCTAGTTCCAAGAGAAGTGACAATAATTTCTTCGGTTGTAGATGTGTTGTTGCTACTAGGGAGAAAACAACGGTCTCTTGTTCACGAAACATGTGGACTGTTTACCTTACACACTTTACTTAAAGCAGTTGTCTGTTACTTGCAACTTAATACTGGAGGGGGTTCAGATGATAACCTGAAGGTGAACTTCTAGTCATAGATGCAGTTGGATGGCGGTCTATGTATCTTATTGTATTGCCCAATCGAATCTCATAGGATCTTTCTGACTAGTAATTGCATTGTTATGCCTTGCTCAGTTTATGTCAATTGCCCTGCTGTAATTTGTTTACCCTTCATGCCATGTTGTTTATCTAAGGAGAGCACCTCTAGTGAACTATGGACCCCGATCCAATCTTTACCATTGATACATCTTCCACTGTTACTGTTTACTTGCTGCAAACCATTACCTTCCACACCATACGTTTAATCCTTTGTTACAGCAAACCGGTGAGTTTGACAACCTCACTGATTCATTGGAACAAAGTCTTGAGTTTGTGTTATGCAGGTCTCCACGTTGCTTGCAACACCTTTGAGACGTTTCCTTCCTCCTTCAGGTTCGATAATCCCGGACTCTACTGAGGAAAACTTGCTGCTGTGCTCATCACACCTTGCTCTTGGGGTTCCAACGAAGTGTCCCACATCAACACTAGGTGCACGCATCACTAGGCACCCCTGCTGTCAGAGCGCTGCCGCGCTGGAGGACCGCCGTGCCGCCGTGCTGCTGATGGAGCGTCGTTGCGTCGCCGTACTGGAGCACCGTCCGACTGCTGGAGCACCGTGTGGCCGCTGTACTAGAGCACCGTCTGGCTGCGCCGCACGTCTGGCTGCGCCGCATGTCTGGCTGCTAGAGCACCGTCGTGCCGCCGCGCTGAAGCATAGCTGCGCTGCCGGGGCGCCCTGCTGCTCCCCCCTCCTGAATCAGATCTTCAGTCGCGGTTGTGCCTCCAAATCTGCAACCGGCGATGAGAGGCTCTGATAAGCCGTCGGGCGTTGCTACCACCGGCGACGAGCGGCTCTATCATGGGCAACCGGCAGCGCTACCATCGGTGAGGGTCGGATGCTACAATCTCGTCGGCGAATTTTTGCTACACCGCACGGTGCTACATAGGCATGACGACGATGCTACTGGAGGTGGTCGTCGTTGCTACAGATGAAGGGTCGTAATGCTATCGACTAATGGATGTGTCTTGAGATTTTGCTACACGACGATGCTACAATAGTAGTAATTTTTTGCTATTTCTGTTATACAATTTTGCTATAATAGCATAAAGTATCTGCTATGATATTTTTGACAAAAGTGCTCAGCAAAATCTTTGCTACTTCAGCCATTGGCGATGTCTTCGGTGAGGTCATTTTTTGCTACATTAGCATATTTTTTTTGCTACCACCGTTTTGTGATTTTGCTACAATAGCGTAAAATTTTGCTACACGGTCTCCGGTGAGGTCTACCGGCGAGTCTCTGGTGAGGTCAAATATGCTACATTAGCACAACCTTGTTGCTACATGGTCGGCGGCGAGGTCTTCGGCGAGGTCCAGTCTAATTTTGTATTTTCTGAACCGAACCGTTTTTTGCTACATATAGCAAAAACGGATCTATATGTAGCAAAAACGAAACCGTTCGTAGAAAAATAGGGTGAAAGAACAAATCTAACCGTTGATCAGTCTAGATCGGAGGCCGGGGACTCGGGGATGGAAAGTTTTTATCCCTGGGTGGACGCCTAGCTCTGTCCCTGCGTTTGGACGGTCTTGAGTCGTGGTAGTTCAATAGAAAATACAACAGGCTAAACTTACAAAATCTTGACGGTCGAGTACAGTACAAACCGGTCTACATGGTCGATGGAGTGTTCGTACAGTGTCCGAATAGAATACGTGTAGGTAGGTCGCAAAAGATCGATCTCGTATATCTTTCCAAACAGCGAACCACGCGGTCGTGCAGCACACGGACGCCGTGTACGATAGAACTCTGCCGATATAACCACCAATCACATCGCGGCGCAGGGACGGAACCGATCGACGTCGTCGTCGTCGTCGACATGAAGCGTCGCAATCTCATCGACCCGGCGGAGGAAGCGCGTCACCGGGAGGCGATGGACGGCCTCGGCGTGCACGACGCGGTCTGGGCGCTCGCCAAGCGGGTGTTGCCGACCGATCTCCTTCTGATGCACAGCCGGCTGCTGTTCTTCGAGAAGGCGGTGCGGGGCGGACCCATCCCGAAGCTCTTCCCGGAGCTGGAGGAGCTGGCGGTGGCGGAGCTCGGCCACCCCAACAACAAGAGGATCCCGGCGGTCACGATCCTCAGCGCGGACGGCGTCGAGGAGGCGGCCCACATCCGCCACGTCCCCTCCAACGAGACTTACCGGATCGTCGGACCAGGGTGGATCCGGTTCGCCAAGGAGACCGGAATCTCAAGCGGCGACCGCATCGATGTCTACACGTGCAGGCGAGACGACGGCGGTGATGGCGAGCGCTGCCTCTTTTTCTTCAAGAGCTAGGGCGGCGATTCTCCCTCCCGGAACAGTGGAGCTGGGCGGTCTCCCGGATCAGAGTATGAAAGGTGGTCAAGCGGATATATAGTTGGCTTGCTTTAGTTTTTGTGTTGGACTGAGCTTTTTGTAATTTGTGTACATACATCAATAATGCAATGATCAAAATAGTCCCGTTCCCGTGACATTAATAATGCTACATTTGTCTTAAAATAGATGTTATGAATTTGTCAAAATTTGGATGAATCTAAAACATCTATTTTGATTGAGACGGAGGGAGTACTAGATATACAATTCTAACGTAATAACATAGTAACATAAATAGTGTCTAGATACTAAAAACATATACTCCCTCCGTCTTGAAAAAGAATCTATATACTAAATAGTGTCTAGATATATTTAAATTTTATATAAAATCTGTGACATTCTTTTTTAGAACAGGCGGAGTACCAATAAATAATGAAGCTTTTTTTTATCACCTATAGAGTATATAGGTAATGGCAAAACTCTTTCATATTTTTGGATATCCCTTGCTCGATGTAGCATACCATCAAGTCATCATGAAGCCATTGCAAACGTCCTGTTACACAACTAACCTTATTTATGACAAGTTTCAAACTAGTAAAGTATATCCCTAGGATAAAGAAGAAGAAAAGTGTGCTAACGAAACTCGCAAGAAAAGTGCCAATTGGTCGTTTATTTACTTAAGTTTGAGCGAGTTTTCAAAGCACAAAAACGTATACATATATCTGTTTTCAAAGCACAAAGAGTTCTTGATAAGATTCGCTGGTGTTACTAAGCGTCCTGTTACACAACTAACCTTATTTATGACAAGTTTCAAACTAGTAAAGTATATCCCTAGGATAAAGAAGAAGAAAAGTGTGCTAACGAAACTCGCAAGAAAAGTGCCAATTGGTCGTTTATTTACTTAAGTTTGAGCGAGTTTTCAAAGCACAAAAACGTATACATATATCTGTTTTCAAAGCACAAAGAGTTCTTGATAAGATTCGCTGGTGTTACTAAGAAGAAACTGTTATGATACTGAACCTCATGCCTTATCGAGCATCTTATTATCCCATCTTAAAGTTGGCCATGTATGATTTTGTGGCAAAAGAAAATACATTTCAACTGTTGTCGTCGCTAACGCTAACGGTAAAAGCAATGCGAATTCAGTTTGGTAATAACATGACTTTCAAATATCCAGACAACCTCCAAAATATTTATTTCTCCGCGTAAGAATAATGGATAGCTCATGGCAATCTTGTATATGCTCATGCTCACTTCATGGTACATGCGAGACGACGTCTTTTTCTTCAAGAGCTAGAGCGCCGGCGCCGGCCGAGGTTGTCCAACTGAAATAAAAGGATGCTTTTGGCTTATTTCTTGTAGACTTGTACGGTTGAACTTTGTTTTTAGGAAAGTCTTGTAAGGTTGAAATTATTTGTACTCACTCCGTCTTAAAATAAGTGACGTAGTTTTGTCTAAATTCATATGCATCTAGTATATTAGTGTCCAGATACATGTATATCTAGACAATGCCACGTCACGAGACGAAGGGAGTATTTCTTTTTTTTTTTAACACAAGGGGCCCCCCAAGGGGCTAGAAGCCTAAATTTGTATTCCATCCGGAGGGTGAACAAGAATATTACAGAGAACCCCATATAAACAGCAAAAAACACATGGGTCCCTGATATAAGCAGAAAGGACCTTGCTAAGAGAAGATAAAATGCAATCTAGTCCTTCTCTCTCCCCTCCGTCGAGCTGGAAGAAGCCAGACTTGCCATCGTCAAACACCGCCGCGGGGACTATGCCACTTGCTTCGATGCCGACTAGCG
The DNA here is from genome assembly GCA_030063025.1 of Avena longiglumis. Lineage (NCBI taxonomy): Eukaryota > Viridiplantae > Streptophyta > Magnoliopsida > Poales > Poaceae > Avena > Avena longiglumis. The sequence continues at coordinate 477,736,445 of CP125977.1, forward strand.
CCGCAGCAACAGTAGGCTTCAGAAAGGGCCTCACCATGGAGGTTAAACATGTGCTGGAGCATACCAGCGATTTCCAAAGGTCGCCATGGACCGAAGATGTGCTCGAGGAAATTGAGGCTTCATCTCTCCCCCGCCGACGACCATCAGATCGAAGCTCAACCATCATACTCTCAACACCAGCTCCACCAAGGAGAGGAGAAGAGAAGGCCCAGGCTTCACCTCCATCTGAAGACCACCGGCGACCGAAGTTCCTTGGACTCCGCAGAAAGAAAAACAATCCACCCCCGAAACTTGAACCCCTGCCACGGGCCAAAGGAGGCGGATGACTGAAAGATAAGCCACAACCAAAGACCAAGAGCTGGTCAAGAACAACAGATCTCCACCAAGCTCCAGCAAACACCACAAAACCCGACCCTTCCCGTCGACAACGCCCCTCCTCTTGCAGCCTCCCCTCTACTCCCCTCGCCACCACGGCCGGCCAGAGAGAGAGGATGCATCCGGCAGCAAGAACCCAGCTCCCCTTGCCGCCTCGGCCGGCCAGAGCCAGGAACTGCCACAGCAAGATTTGGATCAGACAGGAAGCAGCTTTATTGACGGAGACAGTGGCTCTCCTCCTCGCCTTCGCGAAGAGAAGCAGGAGAGGGAGAAGCCCTAGAAGCCTCGAGATCTGGCTGCACAGATACGGGGCACAGCTCCAAAACACAGGCAAACTGCCCAAACTCAGCCTAAGGCCGATCCTACCACTACCAGGGACCAGGCGAGCATCTCCTCTCCCCCTCCTCCAGACGACGGCGCCGTCGGATTTGGGTGGGAGGAGAGCTCGCCGCTCTGAAGCGACTCTCAAGGGGAGGTTACTGTAGAGGACGGGGTGAGGGGAGGAAGCTGTACGAAGGAAGTATTTCAGTGCACGCCATTGTACATAGAAGTGGACGAAGAGAACGCTATGTTTACATATGAAGTGCAATATAATGTACTATCACATGGTTTACACAAACATAATAAAAGGTTGAGCGGCATAAAAGGTGCTCCAGGAAACATTTCAAAAAAGATTAAACAGCAAATATCAAAAAGGTGGCATAACATGAAACACTTTTCTTCATAAAGGCAACGTAAAAGCTTTCTGCAGCATTGCTCAGCCATGCATCTCACGACAACAATATCATGCATCCATCAAAAATTTAAAATTCGAATGAGCTAGTAGAATAGTTTCAATAACATAAGCTTCATCGGAGCAATATACAAGATCCAATCAGAAAAGTCATCATCCCATGTATGTGTAATGCAGGGTAACGTTCTCCCGGAAGTATTTCTTGGCACCGTGTTGCCAACATTAATACCAGTTTATATAAACTTGTCAGATATCAAGAAGTCAGTTGTCATTGCAAAATAAGAACTCCGTATGGCCTCAAAAGAACTATACTGATATGCTATCCAAGCATTATCCCCCACACACACACACACACACACACAAAAAAAAAAAAAAAATATCATGATGGATATTCAACCTGTAAATTTCATCCTTACCACTACGTTAGGCCAAATCAACCAGAAGGAGGCCTAGTGGCCTACAGAAACATAATAAAAGGAACTTGTAGAAACATTTCAAAAAGATTAAATTGCAAATTTCAAAAAGATGGCATAACATGAAACACTTCAACATAGAAGTCAACGTAAAGCTTTCTGCAGCGTTGCACAGCCATGCATCCCACGACAACAATATCATGCATCCATAACAATCTAAAATTCGAAATGAGCTAGCAGAATAGTTTCAACAAAAGAAGCGTCATTGGAGCAATACAACATCCAGCCAGAACGGTAATCATCCATGTATGCGTAATGCAGGGTAAGTTCTTCCGGAAGTTTTTTTTGGCAACGTAAAGAAAGATGTCGCATCTAATTAATATGTTTCTTCTGGCTCACCGTCAACAGAAAATTCTTCAAATTTATCATCGTTGATTCTATTGTGCGAGAAACAGAGACAAAGACAATAAACATGCATGCACTGTTCCTCCAGACAAACCAATGTAGTCCAAGAGGACATCATGTTTGCCCGCAGTGGGACCTGAAACATCCAAGTTCTTTCTGGTCACATCGGACTTAATACTGGTGACTGATACGCATCTGATCGGCCGTTATGCCACCAGCATGCAAAAGCTGAGTCAGCCTGGGTAGCAACTCACTTCTCCCCCAGCATATGATTTCAACAATCTCAAGCTGCTCACATGTAAATGATCTGTCCTCTAGCTCACCAGTAATTGCAGAATTATCACTCTAGCAATAAAAAGAATATAGGTTTTATCTTTAAGATACATGCATAAACATTCACTGAATAATCAACAATGTTGCGAAGACCACATACCCGGCCTAGTTTGAGAGTTAGTCTCTTCAGATTGGGTGAGTTCTGAAGGAAGACTATCAGAGCATACAGGTTCTCATCCACACACGAACAGTTAAGAGTCAGGTTTATAAGTTCTCTGAATGTTGGACACCATTGGAAACTCTTCTCCATGGTCAGCTGCACATGATTCGAAGGATTAGGACATAACATCAGATCCGAGCCATCTTGTACAATTTATTTATCTGATTCAGCTAAACATGCCAAAACTATCAGGAGGGAGCTAACAATACGTGACTACTATGTCCGATTGAGTGCCCGCTATAAAGATTACAAGAAGTACTATATCTTTACAGGATATGGGTATGAAATTATGGCAGCACAAACAGAAATAACTTTCATAAAAAATACTTCAAAATATGTTTCATAATGTAGAAGTTTTGGGGAGGTAGTACATATCAAACAATGGTATACTCATCCTTTTCCTAGAGAGAAAATCATAAATATGGCGAATATGTTACTTAAATCGCCATAATTGGTTCTCATGATAATCTGTTAGACTGGTCCATTAGTTTTTAAGAGTTGGGAGTCATAACAATTGCTAAAACACTTTACATTCATATGCCACCTCATTTTTCACATCTTTTCGAAGTAATGCTAATTGAAGCTACAATATAACCCAGTTATTGTACTCCCTCCAACCCATATTAGTTGACTTGGATTTGTCAAAATTTGGATGAACCTATATACTAAATAGTGTCTAGATTCATCCAAATCTAGACAAATTTGAGTCAACTAGTATGGGTTGGAGGGAGTAGTAACAATGATCAGGAAATGAATAAGTTTTATCATGAAATTAAACTCAGACTAAAATATGTTGGTCAACAAGTTGGTGAATATTAAAGATTAGCATAAGAAAGAAAATACATTGAGTGGACACGTGACAACATTGATCACCCTATCAAGCTGTTAGGTTTGGACTTATGGTATGCAAGGACTCGGCATCAAGATAAAAGAAACAAGACATGCTTAGGTCACAGCTTTTGATATGGATAAATATCTCAAGCTCAGTGAGATGTACTAAAAAAAAGTAGGCATCACAAATGGTGTTGTCAAATCAAGAAAGTTACCTTTCTATCCCCGTAACAGAAATCCAAACTTGTAACATCAGAGAGGCCCCTAAGAAACTGCTTGATACCAACGGAATCACAAGTTTCGATATATCCTCCCCAAAGCGATATTGATGCAGTCTTTAGTGATGGCATGTTGTTTAGTATGGGTAGCCTGGTCCCCGAAAGACCATGGTTGATGGATAGAGAAATGAGACTTGGAGCAGAAATAGAAGCGGACTGGTCGGGATCAAATGAGAACTTAACTTCATCAGTTAGGATCAAAATCTTCAGTGTGCTGGAGAAAATCTCAAGGTCCAGAATGGAACAATCATGTAGGAACATATATTCCAATGCTGGGCAGCCTGTTTGGAGCTGAGTAAAGAAACCAGGGACCAATACAGCACTGGTAATGTGCAGCCTATTCAAGCGGCTTGAAGTGAATATGGCAGAAACGAGCTCCAATGGCTGAAACCGATTGAGGACCTGGACAACCCGGGCATTGCACTGTAACGCATGGGAGATCCAATTGTTGGCGACCTGAGAGTCGGAGCTGTTGCCTGTGACATAGCTGTACCTGAGACGGAACTTGTCCAGGGCAACAGGGTTACGGAGCGTCAGCAAACGATTCACAAATCTCTTGAACACCACTTCACGCTCAAAGTCTCGCATCTCCTGCATAGACAAGTTGTGGCATCCCGCAAAACCACTACTAGAAAATCGCGTTGAATTTGTGCATTGCATCGTCATCATCATATGTTGTTTGTCAAAACTATTTTCGCAAAGCCGATTTGTTTTCCAAACGCCCCCTCTTAATTCAAACACGCAACCCGGGGCGCCGGATTATTTTGTTTTGGCCGCGAGCGGTTTGCAAACGGCCCAATTAAACAAATAAAATTATATTATTTTTGTAGGGGCAGCCGAACGGGCCAGCCCGACCCGAACGACCACCCCGTATACAACAATCGGTCCAACTGCACCGCTCCTAAATCCTAAACATACCAACTAATCTACCCTCTCACCCCCTCCACATCACTCCCACCAATCCCCATGCGCCATATCACTTTTTCCCCCTCCCTCTACCTATCCTATCTTGCCACTTGTCCAACCCCTCAACCCTCTCCCTTTCCTCACTCACACACACTAGCACACATGCACGCACGCATGCCCCCCAACCGCCAGCTGCCCCTGGGACCCGCCCCTGCAGGCCCCACCCTGGCCTGCTCTCTCCCCTGTTCATCCTCTTCTCCACCGCGCCCCTACCCCGCCCCGACAACTCCCTCTCTCCCCCACGTCTCCTCCTCCGACCACCTGCCTCCAACCCCGGCGCGCGCAGCCTCAAGACGCCACTGACGGCTCGCCCCGAGCCAGCCGCCTACCCCAGCTGCGCCTCCTCCACTCTGCGCCCCGCTGTCGCGCTCCCCATCGCGTCTGGCCGCCTCCGCCTCGCGCCCGGCACCGGCCCGTCGACCCCTCTTCCGGCTCCTCCGCCCAGGCGTACCCGCCTCGGAGCGCCCGCCCCGAGCACGCCGCTCCTCATGGCCGACCCCAGAACGCCTCCCGAGCCCTCCTCCGACCAAGGCTCCGGCACCAGCGCGACCACGGCTCGCCTCGCGCCCGTCCCTCCGACCGGCCAACCCCGCCCGCACCGAGCCCGCCTTGCCGCGTCCAGGCCGCCGCCCGGCCTCACGCCTCCGCTCCGCTGAGCCCAGAGCTCCCTCCGCGCTGCGCCCGTGCTCACCCGCCTCCACCGCCGCCGTGGCGCGCCCCCTCCTCCCTGCGAGCAAGCCGCGTCGCCGGCCGCGTCAGCGAGCCGGGCCCAGCGTTCCCCAACCGCACCAGAGATCCCCGCGCGCATGCCGCCCAGCTCGCGTTCTGCCCTGCCCCGCAGCGCGTTTCTCTGCATCCACCGTGCCGTTCCGGTGCAGTACCAAGTTGGTACTAAGCTGTGGGGTGTGGAGACGACAAATCCGCAAACCCCTGTGGACCGACATCGAGAACCGAGCCCGACACCAACAATCAAGCCCCTGAACCCTGAGTTCCCCGAAGACCGTGTAGGAGCAGATCCCGAGCTCGACGCCGACTCGATCGAACCCGACGAACCACCAGAGCTGGAACCTCATGATCTTCTCCCCGGAAGCATTGACGTCGCGCGACAAGATCTTCGTCACGGAAACCCCCGACGCCAGGATCTCCCTCTCGGACCCGAAGCCGTCAAGACCCCGGAGACCCCATGATCTTCACCCTCAGACAACAAGGCCATTGGAATGGAATCGACAAGATCGGCTTCATGGGCACGGAGCGCCAAGGTCGTCTCACGGAAACCGAAGCGCGGACCCGGCAAGATCTGCCCGACGACAAGAACGCCCCGACCGGAAGAATCCGATGCGCCCCGACGCTGACACAAGTTCTGCCCCGGACACCGAGACCCCGATGCGACAAGATCTACCCCGTACCAAGAACGAGAGAACGATCCCGCCGAAAACGCTGCCGTCGAACCCTGAGACCGACCCCGAACCCCGGAACCCAAGATCGTCGAGCCCCCTCTGATGTGTGACCCCCTTTTCCTCGAACCCTATTTTATAACATAATAACAACTTGTTGCATATTGAATTGTCATACCCGCATGCATATCCGTGGTTTGGGGGCCTTATGCCGATTCACCTAATAATTAAATATGGGGCCCATATGCGGGCAAATCTAGTCTCATATCGGCCTCATTTAAACTTGTGTAGCGAACCGGTATCTTAGCATGCCTTGTTAAAACAACATTTAACTTGCGGGGGTTTTAAACAACTTGAACCATCTAATTAAATGTCGGGACCCCGGTTCCGCTTAATATGACCTAATTGCATCGCACTTTGCCATGCCATCCATCATGCATGCATCATGCCGATCTTCTGCCGTGTATTAAATATTGCATCCGGTGTTTCTTCTAGTGTTTTTGCTTCTTCGCGGATAAGGCCGTTGAGTTGATGTGAGCTCCGCCCCGATCTTCGGATGAACCTTTCGGCAATGTTTTCAAAGCAGCATCTCCCCTTTCTACCTATCTTACTTTTATAGTCTTTATTCCCTCCTTGATCTATTGCTATACGTATGCGATGCTTTAGATTCCGTACCCGTGATATCCCTTGCAGCCCTATATTTGCCTTGGACACACCCTATTACCTGTTGTTTGGTAGATAGTTGGACTTGCGTGTCGTAGTCGCTTGCTCAAGTGCTGATGTGTGTTGTCCAATGCCACAGTTGCTGATGTAATGCCTCATGTTGATGTTGGAGATGATTCTAGTTTTACTTATCGTCACTTTAATTTCTGTTTAACAACTAAAATTGAATAAGCAGAGGCATCGGTGGGTGATAGATAATATTTGGTTTCCGAACGCCCACTTGTGTCCCGTAAGACCCCGAGTACTTGATACCTGTTCCTTGATTTATCGCGCTATCCACATCCGGGAGGTATATGGGACCCCCCTGAGCCAGAGCTTGATTCATTCTTATTTCTGGGGGCCACAAACTAGTTTGAGGTGTTTTTACTATCCTGTACTTATGCCATGCTTTATTTACGATTGTGCGAGGAGCACACTGCTTTATTGTTAGGATTTGTGACCCGTTTACGTGGTATCGACAGTCCCGTTTGGGGACCTGTCATCGTTACCGCCCCACAAACTTTGGGGTCCGTCTCGAGCTAGCTTACTGCTGCGGGTGTACTCCAAGGGTGGCCCCTGAAATATTTCTGAATCTGTGATTGTTCGTGAAAGCCTCGTTGGGTTTTGATTTGGTTTTTCCGAGGTTGATCGGCGTGTGTTGCTATTGGTGCACCCGCCGGTAAAACTTTCTGAAAGCCGTGTCATGGATATGGACGACTTGGAGCACAGTATCTCGATCATAGACAAGCATAACTAAAGTTTACTGCTATAAATTTGACTTATAATGACTAGTAATCAGCTTCACTATAATGGAATGGCTAATTAATACTGCCCACAATTGCTTGTTGGTTGTCGCTTGCGACAAATGTATTTGACTAGTAAGTATTGCAACTACAACGAATTGGCTGAATAAAAGTACCAACAACTGCTGGGTTTTGGGTTGATATCATGCTATCTGAATCTGATTAGTAATTGATGCAACCATAACGGAATGGTTAACTAAAAGTGCCCACTGTTTACTTTATCAGGATGATTATTTAAACCTGACTAGTAAATGCTACAACGATAACTGAATAAATAAAACTGCCAACTGTGTGAGTTCCTCGGTTGACTTCCTCGTTTGGTCTCGAGGGGGAAACACCAGGATGGGTTTGTTTGGTGTTAGCTTCAGGTTGGATCCGGATAGGTCATTCTCACCTCTCTCTGATAACCGCCAGTTGTATCGAGTCTCTATAGGTTGTTTAGTGCATGCTGCCGCTGCCGCTTCAGTCCACCATACCTATGTAGGCGAGGACCGCCGAATTCTAGCCTCGTGTCTGGCCTCGATCGACGCTCCTTCTTTTTCCTTTGCCCTTTGTCGGCACCCCTTTTGTTTAAGCAAGTTTGAGATCGACGTCGTTAGCAGGGTTACCCTTCCGGCTTGGCCTGGGCAGGGTTATGGACGCCATTGGTTATTCCTCAGGGCTCTTAGCCCCATTTGCCTCTTGTCCGTAGCTGGACGCTCTATCGTTTTCAAGGTGATTTGGATCTTTGTATATTATATTTGTATTCTTGACTCATGGAGTCGCTGTTATATATCTGTTCTGTGGGTCCCATCGAGGACTGTTGTGTAATGTTATTACTTCGTTTTCCACCCGCACGAAAGTGCCTGGTGGGCACCTTTGAATCGTTTCTATGCGGGTTTGGTGAATTTTGCCCAAACTTGCATAGGTCCGATTCTGAGGGTGTTACACAAGTTCATGGGCTCAACATCTTCGTCTTCATCCTCGCCTTCAGACTCCTCCATAGACTCGTCGACGGGCTCAGAGTCGTCGTCGTCGTCATCATCATCATCATCGCTTTCAAACTCCTCCATAGACGTGTCGTCGTCATCATGCTCGGCTTCCAACTCCTCGATAGGCACGTTGATGCAGGGCACTGACCGCCCTTCAAACTCCTCAATAGACACGTCGATGCAGGGCACGGACCGCCAGAGATCGCGCCAGTACCGCGATCCCAAGCACGTTTGCACGGCTTCGCGCGAGGTCAGGTGGGACATGACACGGAGGAGGATGTCTTCGGGGAGGTCGCCGATTTTGGTGGGAGCGCGGGGAACGCGCGCAGGGACCATTCTCATGTTGTCCGACGCCTCCGCCATGGAGTCAGAGCTCAGAGGCGTTTCGTAGAACAGGTGGTGTGCAGGGAGGCTGCAGCATGGGGAAAAAAACCAACAATTAAAAAGTTTAAGCCGTAAATCCGGAGGTCGGTGAATGGTTTGGGGCGACATGACGAACGCAGAGATCGGAAGGAAATGCGCAGCGGCGGCGGAAGAGAGAGTCGACGAGCGGAGGTAAAAGGAATGGAGCATACCTCCGGTGCTGCGTGAGCCCGGATCTCGATTGACGGCTGGGCAGTCCTCCGGACTAGGGTGAGTCGGGTTGCATCCTAAACCACCTGGTTAGCCATAACAATTTCTTCTACTACTCTATATCAAGCAACGATTTCATCCATCCATCTATTCTACAGTGCACGCCGGGTGTTTTTTTTTTTTTTTTGCCGTTTTTCTAGCCCGTTTCCGTCCGGTTTACCGGTTGCAGACCTGATCCCTGCATTCTATCGCCTGGATCGGTGGGTCGGTTACCGGTTGCTCAACTTTTGGCTTGGGGGCGCACTCGCCCAGCCACGCCCCCGAGTTTTGGTCCCCTAAACATCGGTGATATGTTTTGAAAGTTGATTTTCTTCGTCCAATTTGATAGTATCAGCGATCAAACCAGCCACCGTTTTGCGATCAAATTATTATAAAAAATGCACGGAAATCAAACATTAGGATCCACCATGGCAGCCGATTCCCAACGCAGTTTTTCTACATAGCTGTGGGCGTCACGGGCTTATCTGAACCGTCAGTATTGCCTTTGAGATTCGGAGTTGCTGTTTCACATCTACAACCTGAACATTGCCGACAATCGCGCCCCTAGGAGCCGAAGGTGTACTGGTACAACTTGTTTGGTAGTTCCCCACCTAAGCCGGACTGGCGTGATGTCCGAAGTCTCGGCCGTTCCGACGTCGATAACAACGGCTACTCCGGCGGCGGGGCACGCGGACGTGCGGGACCTCCTCGGTAGCCTTTCCGCGTCGCCCAACGTCGCATGTGCCATCGCCGGCCATTGTGGTGCCCGCCCGCTCATCGAGATCTGCCATACGAGAACTCTATATCCTAGGCAGCGGCAGCCGGCCCGCTCTGGGGGAGCGCTACATGCGCTTGCCAGCGAAGGAATCGTATGCGTCATAGTCAACCTGATGTCACGGTTCTCGGCTCCAAGGAGCATGCAACGATTGCCTACAGAACCTCACGTCTAGCAGCGATAGCTTCCGGCTATCAGTGGCGTCTCACGACTGCTGCTCTGCTCTGCCTGGATGCGCCGATTATATTACTAGAAACTTTCCTTGATTTGTATGGTGAAACAAAGATTCCTTTAATGAGGAAAAAACCAGAGATACATCAGGTACAACGTGTACAACGTGGAGGGGCTTGCTCACAAGAAAGTAATATAGCTTGGGGTGTTTGCCCTAAACTAGCATCATGAATCTCAAAGCAAAAGAGAGAATGAACGGCCTTGATAAGCCCGGAACACCCACATGTATGTAGAGTTGCATTTTCGGCCGGTTCCTCCTCTGCACGGGCATAGCTCGACGACGACGTGGTGGAGGATGACGTAGGGGCATAGACATGCGACAACATGACAGATGGTGCCTCGTCGGTTGGGGCAGAGCTCGGGCGCTAGCTTAGGCGTGGACGTAGAGGCAGGGATCAGCGTCAGTGTGGCTGAGGTTGGCGGAGGTGCCCCGCATCTCTTTCAAGATGAGCCCGCGCTGGGCCATGTACCAAGCCTTTACTTCTCGTCCATCGCGGTCGTGTTGCCTTCCCGCTTTTGCAGCATCACCATCCACCTCGCGTCGTTCTTCTCCTCTCTCATGACGGCGTGACACCGGCGGTGCACTACTCGATCAACGACTGCAGCCTTTCGCCAGAGGGCACCATATTCTTCGGCCGACTTCAACCTCTCCCTACGCCGGCGAACTTCCATAGGGCGGGGAGCCATAGGAGATGTTGAGGTCGGTGTTGAAGACAGGAGGAGCGTGAGGGAGAGGGCTGTGTGGAAAGACGGTGTTGGGGTTGAAGTCGCCGAGTGGGTCTCCGTCAGCGTACTCTGTGGATAGAGACGATAACCTCGTGTGTGGCGTGCTGTGGACGTGGCACTCTTGGAACATAGCCGGTGAGGACAACGAGTATCTCGATAGCGAGGCGATGCTTGCTTGGCTGCCCCAAATAAATGCTGCCGAAAGGTACTAGTCAGCGTGTGTCTAGGCCGATCCATGGCCATCTTTGACACCGCCATGTTCCGTTCCATGACAAGACTTGCCGCATGCGCCTCTTGCAGCGTCTCGTCGCAATCTTGGCTACGTGCTTCAGATACCTTTGCTGGCGATCTTCAATGATTGCCCCTCTGTGCTTGACATCGAACAACCATTGGGTGTTTCTCATGCCCTCCAGTCTCTTCTTTGTCACCCTCTTCTTCCTCTTCTTTGCCTCCCCTGATTCGGCGGCCAAGCCGGGGGCCCGTGAACTTCTTCGACATCATGGTGGGAGGTGTCCACACCATAAAAAAATTCAATAGTGACATGTTGTCTTTACTCTTTTCTTGATTTCCCGTTTTATTACCATTTTTATCCATACTACAAAATTGTGATGCTATTTTCTATGCAAATTGCTCTCAAACATCATTTTTCCATTTGAACAAACATGCTCACACATTCTTAAGCAGAGGTATTGACTGACTAATACAGTTAGAATTTTTGATCAATAAAATGTACTATAAAGCCAAAATACAACCTTAAAACATAGTGCATCACATATCTAGATTTGGTTTCGGTCATGCTGGCCATAATACACTCAAGTTCTTTTAAATACCACACCTAGGGCATTTTGGAGTCAGATTTTGTTTAATTGAAATTTAAATACTGGAAAGTTAAATAATTCGTTGGTTTCCGATGAGAGTTGAGACTATTATACTGGCATGTAGTCTCATGTGACGAACACCACCACAGGATGCACTTTACACACGTAATTAACCCAGAGGTTAGCTTTCCTAGGTGACCGAGTAGTCAATGCATTAAAACATTATCATATGCAAACGAAAATGCATACCAACCCTGATTTCCGAAGTTTACATCCACAACTTGATTTCTTTAGTTGTAACAAAAGCAAAAAAATTACACTCAACAACCTAAAAAAGTCTACACAACACGATGTTGCCCATGCATCACCATGCATTTTTATTTTACCAATTCGGCATACCCTGAGAGATTTAATACCTTGGGCTAATGCCTCAAGCATAGCTTAAACAAATAGAAATAGGTTTTAGCTCAAACTATTTTTATTTTTTAGTAATTTTTTCCCTAGCTTTTCTAGATTAGAAAAAGGTTTTAAGGAAGCAAAAACTGGTTTGCTACATGGTTTTAATTAGATCAAAACTTGCATGGGCTTACGACTAGTATTAATAGTGAGCTAGTACCTCACGGATGATAAATGTTACAGATCCGTTGCTTACCATCATACAAACACAAACTGTTTTCCTGAACAACACAATCCGGCAAACCCGACAGACACCAAGAAGCTAGTACTAGCAATTATTGAAGAAGAAAAAGCACCACGGAGCCATGAAAATGGCACTGATCAACCCATCTGTTCCAGCTCAGGACATCTCATGCACCTTGCACACTGGGGGCACTACTCCTTTTTCAACGTCCGCCGCCTGTTCCAAGATGGGCGGCGCTTTCTCGTCGGCGTTTTTCAACATCGGTGCTTCCTCATGGTCGGCGTTCTTCAGCATCGGTGCTTCCAAATCGTCGGAGTTCTTCAGCATCGGTGCTTCCTCATCGTCAGCGTTCTTCAGCATCGGTGCTTCCTCATGGTCGGCGTTCTTCAGCATCGGTGCTTCCAAATCGTCGGCGTTCTTCAGCATCGGTGCTTCCTCATCGTCGGCGTTCTTGAGCAGCCCCGTTCTGTCGTTGCCGGCGACGTTCTTCAGCTGCACGAGGAAATCTTTCGCCTCCAAAACGGCAGCGACATACCTTTGTTGAAGATCCAGCACCAGAGATTCCACCCTTTGCTCCACCATTGGCATTATCCTGGCAACTCGCTTTTGATAGCTTTGCGCGTCATCCTCGACAGGCCTGGTGCACAGATACACCGCCCCGACCCATATGGCGGCCAGCACCAAGGTGAACTGATAGTGAACCCTAGGGATCACCATCTCCGACTCCTTATGCCCATTCGGGCACCGTGCGTACCTAATTGATGCGCGTCCGCAGCCCCAGGGTTGACGGAGGAATGGCACCCACAGCCAGAGGGCCATCACGACGAGCCACAGGCCCTGGAACGTCACGGACGCCGACCGCACCACGGCCGCGGCGAAGCTCCAGGGCATCACGATGGTCGCGGAGCTGGCGGCGAAGCACGCGCCGGCCGCGAGCTTCAGGACCCAGTAGTAGACGGACTCGCCGCCCGTGTCGTAGCGATGTAGTAGGAACAGCTCCAACGCGAACACCGAGGCGGCGAGCGTCGCCACCGCGTCTCCCCGCAGCGCGACGACGTGGTCGGACGTGGTGGCGAGGCCGAGGCGGCTGTCGGCCGCGAACGCCCCCAACGCGTACGCTGCGAGGAGGAGGTACATGGTGGCGTGCGCGAGCCTGTCCGGTAGGGGCGAGCCGCCGCCCAGGACCTGGTCAACCGCGGCGAGGACGGAGAAGGAGAGCAGGATGTGGAGCTCCAGGTGCTTCAGGCGCGGCCAGGGGAAGGGGAACCAGGTGGCGGCGCGGAAGCCGGAGGGTCCCTCAACCCTGTAGGACACGATGGTGTTCAGCGTGTGCCACATGCCCAGGGCCGCGAGGACTCCGCCGGCAACAAGGTGGCCTAAGAACCCGTGGAAGTTCATCGTGGAGAGAGGGGGTAGTGAGAGAGACGAGGAATGTGCTCAAATTTATAGACCTTCTGTTTCTTCACAGCCGGCCGGCGTCTTGGAATATGTCCCTGTTTCTTGCCCATGTAACCTTCCTAGTATAATACTACTCCCTTTCTTGTGATGTAATCCGTTGTGTTTCTTGTTCTCTTGACTTCTTGTTGGTCAACTGTTTGGATTTCTCTTACAAATCTCCATCGCACAAATCGGCACGCATGCGGCCGGCAGAAATACGCAAAAATGAAGTATTCCTTTTCCAATAATCTAAACTACTTGACTCAGATTTGTCTAGATCGAAAGGAGTATTGAAGCATCAAACTTTGCGCGGAAAAGTGCCGTTTGGAGCCAAGATGAGCTGGCGCTGCCCACACCTAGGGCGCGCCAGGACTACATGGCGCCTCCTCGAGGTGTCCTTATACCCCTCCTCTCCGTATCGAAGCATACATCGACGGAGTACTCTACGTTTCGCGACTCCACCAAAACACAGAGTTCCACCATGGAAACCCTAATTCCATCATAATCCTCGCCACCTAGGTGCTTTTCTGCCGGGTCTTCACCGTCAGGGTCTTCCCATTGACTCTCCATCAAATTCCACGGCTACATCTTGCTATCCCATACTCTTTCCCCTCTCCGAACACTCTAGATCAATTAGGATTCACTATGGAAACTATAAACCCGCTATAAAAAGATGAAGAAAATCATCTAAAAAATCGCCGTCTCTCAAGCCCAGAAATCAAATAATAGGTGGAAAACTACCTCACGAGATGCGTAGGAGAGGGTCGATAGGAACTTAGCGTTGCATGCACGCTAGCCGCTGGAAGAAAGCACTGGAAACACACTGGAGCTACGACGAACACACCATTGCCACATGAAGCAGACAAGAAGAAAAGGGGGTGGAGAAGAAAATGATCGACGAGTGAGGCGCTTGTATGAGACCGATAGGTGGGGTCCCCAAGTGTAATGATGTCTGGCGCGCTGGCAGTTTTCAGTTATTACATGCGGGGGCATCCACGGCAATGTGGACCGCCCGTTCTAGATCCGAAAGTTGGCGTGATCCCGCCGAGATTTGCCAACCAACAACCGTTCTAAAAGAAGAAATTTTGTATTAATATCGCCTCGTCCCAAATTAATTGACTCATATTTGTATAGATATAGATGTATATAAACACTGAAATGCATCTAAATACATTCGTATCTAGGCAAAGGTGTGTGAATTAATTTGGAATGGAGGGAGTGTCAATAAATCCTTCATAAACTATATTTTTCTAGTGTATATATGGTCAATGTTAGTAAGTTTTACCTCTATCTACTATGTAAGAAGGCTATTTTAGCCTATGAAAACATTTTACATTCAGAAACGGAGGTTGTATTTACTACTCTTTTCGATTCATATTACTTCTCGCGAAAATAGATATATCTAGACATGTTTTAGTGCTAGATACATCTATTTCCACGACAAGTAATATGGATCGGAGTAAGTATATTTATATGCCTTGCTTTTGGAATGGGGATATTGTTGGAACTTCGAATTTTCAGCAAGGGTTCGATCACCCCTTATGATTGTTTAGATCTTATTTGAAAATTTTGTATTTTCAAATTGAAAGATGGTCAAATTTGGACATCAAACTTCAAAACATTATTCTCTCAAACTGTTAATCCGAACGAGCTGGAAATTTTCCACATAGTCGTTAAAATATCTATGATTCTCTAGATTTTTTCTGAAATTTCTAGAAACTTCGATTCTAGTGAAGATTTGGTCAAAACGTGGTTAAAATTTCAATTTTGAGTCGAACACAGTGTCTCTGGACATTTTCTACATCGTACGGAAGTTATGGGTCTCTGACAATCATTACCACAGTAGTGATGGTTCCGTGACAAAAAAGATTGTGGGTTTTTGACATAGCTTCTCCTGAAGTCGGGGTTCCGTGAAATAAGAAATCAAACTCTTTTTGCAAAGAAGGAGTACTTAGAAGATAGCTAGTGCCAATAGATAAGTAAATATTTCTTCAGCTATGGATTATTTTCTATTAAAGATGATTCAAAGATTCTGTTCTAAGAGGACAAGTGATTTAAGAATGCTATACTCCGAAAACAGTATCTAACTCTATACAACATGATTCATCACAAGGGTGATATTATTGTCATGGTTTCAAAATCTTTTCCACCGAATATGACGTTCAAAAGAAATTTAATTAATCCTAGACTGGTATCATGAACGCTCTGTTACTGTGTTTAGAAATAGTGCAATTGTCATAGGGTACTGATGAGTTTCATTGGAATCTACATGAGAGCGGTAAATTCTCTACAGATTCTATGTATAGAGTTTTGGTCCAGCCTAATATGTTAGTTGATAATAACAAGAAAATACGCAGATGAATATTAAAGAATAAAATCTTTGCATGATACCTTCTTGAGGTGTTGTTCTTATGAAAGACAACCTTGTCAAGCCGAATTGGTATGGAAGTACAAAATATGTTTTTTGTCACCATGATGAGACAATTAAACATGTATTCTTCTATTGCAAATTTGCTCATTCTATATGATCAGTCATCGAAGTATCTTCTCGACTGTATCCCCGCGTAGTGTCGCCAACATATTTGGCAATTGACTACATGAAATTGATACTAAATTCAGAATGCAGAATGCTCATCTTGCCGTTATTTGGTTGCTTTGAATATGTAGAAATAATAAGAATTTTTTATGTTAAAAATTCTTCTTTTGCATAGGTTATCTACCGAAGTACCAATACACTCGGTTTATGGCTAGTCTCTACATCATGTGGAGTATCGGAACAGTCAGGTGACGATCAGCACGTTTAATACTGATAATTTCCTAGCTTTCCATCAGGGTTGCGCTGATCTGGTCATGTGGTTTCGTGCATGCATGCACATGCTTGCCTGCTAGACTTGCTTTTCTCTTGTTTATTAAATTCGTTGGATCATATTGATAGGTTTTCCTTATTTTTAACATACTACTTTTTTATTCTAACTTTTTTCAAGACCAGTGACAAACTTTCACAAACATCTTCTCGTCTAGGACATTAAACTTATTTGCAACGTCAACTAGCAAAAATTACAAAGCAAATCTAATGTTTTAAAATATTTTTCCTTAGTTGCAACCTCATTTGTAATTGGAAAATTTTAGTTGCAGGCGCACTTACAACTCAAAAGTTTCAAAAAACCTATGTTGCACTGTTTGAATGTAGAAAAATCAGTTGCAGCCCTACTTGCAGCTGAAAAAATATTAGTTGCAACCTCGTTAGCAAGTGGAAAAATCTCAGTTGCAATTCTACTTGCAACTGGAAAAACCTCAGTTGCGATCCCATTTGCAACTAGAAAAAAGCTTATTGCAACCCCGCTTGCAACTGGAGAAATCTCAGTTGCAACCCCAATTGCAACTCGTAGGGCTAAAACAATCTCAGTTGCAATGCCACTTGCAACTGGAAAAACCTCAGTAGCGACCCCATTTGCAACTAGAAAAAATCTTATTGCAATCCCGCTTGCAACCGGAGAAAATTTGAGTTGCAACCCCAACTGCAACTCGTAGGGCTAAAAAATCTCAGTTGCAATGCCACTTGCAACTGGAAAAAACTCAGTCCGACCCATTTGCAACTAGAAAAAATCTTATTGCAATCCTGCTTGCAGCCGGAGAAAATCTCAGTTGCAACTCCAATTGCAACTCATAGGGCTAAAAAAATCTCATTCACGACTTCTTATATGACTTTTAACTACCTAGATAATCCACATGCATCTATTACTACATATTTGCGAGACAACTAGAAATAAGAAATGACAAAATTTTATTCCAACACATACATGTTAGATAGTATTAACTTGAAGTAAAGAAAAATGCCTCACAAGAAAAGAGAACAAAAGCCTGACAAAAATAATACT
Organism: Avena longiglumis; assembly: GCA_030063025.1. Taxonomy (NCBI): domain Eukaryota; kingdom Viridiplantae; phylum Streptophyta; class Magnoliopsida; order Poales; family Poaceae; genus Avena; species Avena longiglumis. The sequence goes on from CP125977.1 coordinate 477,753,926, forward strand.
ACATCACTACACCAATAAACAAAATTACAACTACCTTCACGGACCAGTAATGATCAAATGCAAACAAGCATAGTCCACACTGGTCATCGGTGAGATAATTAACAAAAAATCCCACTAGTACAGGCAAAAAAAGACATTATTACACCACTAGCATCTCACAAATCGAAAAACAAGATAAAATGCTTGCAACTTGCCAGCTGGCCACGGCCCTACCATACGGGAGCACGAATTCTGCATGGCTGCAGGCAGTACCGCAAGGCAACCATAGACACAGACCCGTTAAAAAAAAACAGAGATACGGACGTTCGGCGAATAGATCAATCGGTCATCGGACGGCTAAAGAGTTGAGTGAACCTATATACTAAAATAAGTTTAAATTCATCTGTTTCACAAACCTAAAACATCTTATAATTTAAAACGAAGGGGTAGATGACAGCGTAATAATCTTCGGATTGGTCCCTCGTCACTTTAGTATGGGCAGTTCTGAATCGTGGTATAGTGTAAATAATACAAACACAGCGGATGAAATTTGCAACCTTGACGGTTGAGTACGGTACAAACTGGTCTACATGGTCGTTGAACGGCTGTAGTACAGCTGTACGCGCCTTGCTAGATGTTGCAGAGTTTGAGCGGAGTACCTGTGCGTCGTTGCGTAGATCGATCTCTTCCAAATAGCAACGAACCCACAACGCGACGCGATCGTGCAAAGACTCTAACGATATAACATCACATCGCGGAACCGGTAGACATGGAGCCTCGAGCCGATCCAGCGGAAGAAGCGCGTCACCGGGAGGCGATGCACGGCCTCGGCGTGTACGGCGCCGCCTGGGCGCTCGCCAAGCAGGTGTCGCCGGCCGACGTCCTTTGGCCACAAAACCGGCTGCTTCTCGCCGAGAAGGCGGTGCGGCGCGGGCCCATCCCGAAGCTCTTCCCGGAGCTGGCAGAGGCGGAGCTCGGCCACGCCGGCAACAACAGTATCCCGGTCACGATCCTCAACGCGGACGGCGTCGAGAAGGCGGTCCACATCCGCTATCTCCACTCCAACAGGGCGTACCGGATCATCGGGCCCGGGTGGACACGATTTGCGAAGGAGAGCGGCATCTCGAGCGATGAGCCGGTGACCGCATCGATGTGTACACGTGCTTGCGGGACGACGGCGGTGATGGCGAGCGCTGCTTATTTTTCTTCAAGAGCTAGGGCAATGGCGCCGGTGGTAGCCTACCAACGGATGCTTTTGGATTATTTCTTGCAAACTTGTAGGGGTTGACCTTTGTGTGTAGGGAAGTCTTGTGTAGGGTTGACACATTGTACATGGATTTTTTTTTTGAAGAAAGGCAAAAAGCTTGTCTTGATTCATTAATAGAGAAGAATAGGTTCAAGGTTAAAAATACAACAAGCAAAAACACCCATTTACAAAAACAATTACTCTCGTGGCATCAAATTACCCAAGTGTTTAGCGCCCACAAGCACCCATGATTTGGCTTCCAACTTAATCCTCCCGAAGATTATGGTTGGCATGGTGCACATAGAGTTGAAGATTCTCGCATTGTGCTCTTTCCAAATGTCGCAGACAATGAGCATGACTAGAGACGCCGTGGCCTTTCGTCTCGAGCCGTTAAAAAGCACCACATTGCTCCACCAAGAAAGCACATCGTCGAAGTGACCCCAAGTAGAAGTGTCAAGGTTTGGAAGGCCGGTCCATTCCTTCGCCATATTCCAAATCGTCGTGTAGTAGCGGCATTAGAAGAGAAGATGACTTGCCGTTTCGTCCGCACCACGGCAAAGGAGGAAAATCCTCCCATTTGGCCATCCTCATCGATGAAGGCGATCCGCCGTCCAAACGCGGTTTTGAAGAATGAGCCAAGCGAAGAGTTTAAATTTTGGTGGGGGGGGGGGGGCAATTTTTCCACACGATAGAGTCCAAGGGGGATAGAATAGTCCCAGAAAATTGCGCATTGTAGATGGAGGAACAAGAGTATTCTCCGTTACCACCTAATTGAGTCGGGAGAGTCAAGATCCAAGTTGAGTTGGGAGGTGTAAGACCAAAGCTTGGTGAACTCCTAAAGTTGTTGGACAAAAAAGGCCATTGGAGATATCAATTTGAGCCACCCAAGCATCCTCTAAGATGGCGGAGCGAACAAATCCATTCTTTTTCTTGGAAAATTTATAAATCGAGGGTGCAATTGACTTTGGGCTAACACCGTCCGCCCATGGAGCGTTCAAAAAATAAGCCATAGCTCCGTTACCAATGGTAACAATAGTCATAGCATAGAAGAGATCCATGTCACCTTTGTTGCAAGGATTTACAAAACTGACCCAAAGTCTCTCCGGCGCCGTCCAAGAGAGCCAAGGACAACGTAGACAGACCGCCCACACGAACTTTTTCATGTTGAGAATACCAAGACCACCCAAAGAGGTGGGTCTACAAACCGCCAACCAATTGACCTTGCATTTTCCTCCGGTGGCGTTTTCGGTGTCCGCCCAAAAGAAACCTCTAATGATCTTCTGGATAGCTTGCATGGGTTCCACCGGACCGAGCGAGGGGCTCTTGTTAAGTCGGTCCTCACTTCGAAAAATTGTTCATGGATATTGATGCAGTCTTTAGTGATGGCATGTTGTTTAGTATGTGTAGCCTGCCCCCGAAACACCATAGTTGATGGATCGAGAAATGAGACTTGGAGCAGAAATAGAAGCCTGGTCATAGTTAATAAATGAGAACTCATCAGATAGGATTTAAACATTCGGTGTGCTGGAGAAAATCTCAAGGTCCAGAATAGAACAATCATGTAGGAACAAATATTCCAATGCTGGGCAGCCCATTTGTGCAGCCTATTCGAGTCATAGATTTAAAAATTGGACCGGTCAGTGAACCGGTGAGGCTGGTTTGCTGGTCGAACCATCCGTTCATTCGGTTCGATGAAGACAAATAACCGTTCTTTTTCATCAAAATTTAAGCAAATTTTGGAATAAAATGATCTTAAAAGGTATATATAATATACATTTCAATATGTAATCACAAAAACATGTCGTGTCCAAGTGGTATTGGGTTTTACGTGTTGCTATTTATGCTCAGCATAAGGTTCATTAGTTTGATTCCTCTAGTAAACATCCTTTTTTCCATTTTTTTACTATTTAGACCGGTTCCTTTTAAAAAACCGGTGAGTCTATCGGTTTAGTTTTTTGGGTAAACCATCAAACCGGTCCGGTTTTTAAAACTATGATTCGAGTACGGAAATAACAAGAACGTGCAGCTGATTTATCCGTGTGACTTATAGCTTACTAGTTAATTCGGCTCATTATTTTGCTAAATGTAGTGTGGCTGCATCAAATAAAACCTTCTTTTATTTTGGTAGACGTGCAATTATCTCTCCTCGCTTAATTATGTTTAAACATGATTACATAGATTGTTTGATGATCAATTCTAGCCACTATTTGGGCAGATAGAGATAATTTTCCCATTTAACTGCTTTTTTAGTAATGGCCCAACTAGTTGGTTTTTACTAGCCGACTAGATCATATAGGCGCGCGTTTTGCCGCACCCGTCAATTAGGAGTATATATTGTTAGGAATTGATATAACTATATTTGGATTTTAACATGTTTTGAAGTATCAAGTCATGTTTTGGTGATAATGTATGGTCTTATAAGAGCAACTTGTATGCACACCTACATGGAAAATTCATTTGCATCTAAAGATTAATTTTTCATGGGATAATTAGTGGCTTATTTGAGGGACATGGAGGATCATCATAGAGAGAATATATGAGATATATGAATGTTCTGTATTCTTCTAATTTTTTTAATCATGCAATCATTATTTTTGGTGATCCTAAATATTGTTCTTCTATTCTGATTGTCCTCTTTCAGATATGGTGACTTCAAAGAGGGAAAGAAACTGAATGTAATTTTTTTGAATTGTTGTATAAAGAAAGAAATTGATGAACACGTAATTATGTAAAATACATCTTTAACTACATCAAAGAAGGAGAGGGACATGCTAGAATTTCCAAAAAGTAAGAAGTCATCAAAATAGAAATGGAAATGTAGTTATGGATATGCCTTTGTTAACTATTTAATTGACATATAAAAAATAACAAGTAATTTATATATATTGCCTTAATTTTAGAATCAGTACCTTTGAGTTGCAAAAGAAGCATGACCTTTTAAGGCTGTATTTTCAGGCACACATATACATTTGTAACTTGGACACAATCACATGTCTGACTACTAATTTCAGGTAAGCAAGTGACTGAGAGTGCCATGGGAACACATGGCACTAAGCATTTTTTTCCAATTATATTGTACTACCAAACCATGAAGGAAAGACGATTGATTATTAAGTAACACTACTCCACATTGCTGCATGATTTAGTTTCGCTGCTACATGATATAGGAGTAAGTAAAAAAGTTCAGGTAATAATGATTGAAATAAATGCTTCCAGTTTCGTTGCTGCCTGATTTATGTTTGGTGTCTTACGTTTCAATCAGACCCAAGACAACTATGAGTAGCAAATACAGACATCTTTTATACTTCACAACAGAGTTTGTATGGCCTTGTCCTCTCCTAGAAATGGATGGAGTCCTTGGGGTGGCTCCACGGGCTCTACAATCTTCCCCTTGTTCCCTCTTGTACTTGCCATATCTAATCTGCATTTAGCTTCCCGGTTGCTACTTTATTTTTGGCACCATTCACTTTGGACCTCATAGCATTGCTTGTGCTTCTTTACCTAAAAGTGAGAGTTGATGCGGTCTGATCAGCGAAAACATTTGAGAGCAGTAAAACAAAACATACATCTCTTGCAGGAAGCTTAGTTGTGCGGAGCTTCGGCACAATGAATACATTGAGCGATGCCTTGGACAGCCTCATGCAAGAAGGGAGTCAACTTCATCGAATCATCATTGTAATCATTAGTTCCATCACCACATGATTTTGACCGATTAGGTAGGTATAAAGTTAATAGGCCTTTCCCTATAGACCAAACATACTGACTGACTACCGATGTAACCGAATAGTAGCAATATGTAAGCATGTGAGATACGCCCTGAACTCTGAGCCAGACCCAGAAGTTTCAGACCTCGGATAAAAAAAAAGTACCATGAGATTAGTAATAGCACATGAGAACACTATGCAACTGAAGATGAGTTAAATAAACCTGTATGACTTATGGACTGAGTAGCATTTATCATAAGGATGGTAGCAAATATTATCTAAAGGTGTGGCATGGCAATTAGAACTACTCCGAGTTAAATAGGCTCCAAATTGTACTCTCACTAATATAATGTAATATATAACTAAAATAGACAAAGCAAGTAAGAAAAAGAGTTATCTTCCCTTGTATAATACTTCCTCCTCCGTTCCAAATTGATTGACACAGCTTTGTTGTCTAGATAGTAGATGCGCATGTATCTACACACTAAAACATGTCATATCTAGACAAAAATAAGTCAAATAATTTGGAACAGAGGAAGTAGAAGCAATAGGCTCAAGCTGCTAAGGCTGAGGCATCAGTAGTTAATTGGCCACGGCACAACACTTGCAATTCCTGCTAAATGACATGAAATTCTAAAGATCTAATACTTCCTTCGACCCATATTAGTTGACTCAATTTTGTCTAGTCTAGATGCATTCGTATCTAGACAAAGTTGAGTCAACTAATATGGATCGGAGGAAGTAAAGAAATAGAGTTGATCAATTTTATTTTAGAAAAATAGAGATAGACAAACCTCATCTATATGCCAGTATCCTAGACGCTGGAGATAAAGCTTCCCCACCGGCTAAAGTGTGGATGTTCAGTGGAGGTAGCGGCCGGTCTGTGATGTACAAGCGAGGCCCTTAGAGGCATGGTGTACCCCTCGCCAACTAATCCCTTGATGCTGCATCTTGCAGGCAGGGGCCATCACCAAGAGGTGGTATGGTGCCGCGCCGCTGCACCTCCAGAGAGAGGATCCATGTTTGTGAGAAGAGAGCAGACGGACAGTCTGCCATCACCAAACAGCACATGTCGCCCACTCGCTTCACCATAGCGGTTCAACACCTGTGGTCGTATCGTATCCCACATCCACCTCTCGATCTAGTTGTGAGGAGGATTGGGGGAAAGCGAAACTGGTGGAATGAGCCAGAGCGAGCGCCATGGAGAAAGCGAGGAGGATTGGGGAAAGCAAAACTGGTGGAATCGCTATGTCGGCAGATCCTCTCTCACACCTCAAGTTTTTGCCGTCGCCTCTCTTCCTCTTCCGGTCTTCCCCTCTCCGTGATGCGGCTCATACCGTTTGGTAATTCGGCCCAGTTCACCAAAAGCCACCTAGGTTGATTTGCGGAATAGCTGCCCTGGGCCGAGCGGGACTCGTCCGGTAACACGGTGAAAACCAGCGATGCACACCAGGAGGACAGACAAATCAGAAGCGTTGAATGCCATATCGGACGGTTAGAAAGGTGAAATCGCTGTGGTGAGGCATAAGTGGTTGAGTTATACTGTTACTTGATGGTACAACTAAAGAGGAAATCTGTAGGCACCCTGATTCAGACATCCAATAGACCTTTGATCTCTTACTTCACCCTCGCTCTACGAGTATTTTGTGTTGAAATTTGTTCCAAATTCATTAAGAAGGCTACCTAAGGCTACTAAATAATTTGTTAGCATCACAACTTCAAACAATGCCTTCTTGAAACAGCCTTTTGCCCCACTTTAAAAATAAAGCAACCAACGGCCATACCGATACAAAGTGAGAGGGAAACCCCCTACAAAGAAGATCTAAGTTAAAACAAGAAGGACCGAGTTTGCCACCGAAGACACCGGCACATGATCGAAGATACCAGAGCCCCACAATACTGCTCCCAAAGAGGGTAACGACGCAAAGCGCCGCCATCGCCGAGACCAAGAAGGCCAAGGGTTTTCACCCTCATCCCAAGTGTAGGAATATAGCCGCCATGACATCCTCAAGAGGGTTATGACACCCGCATGTATAGCTGCCGTTGGAGCCAACGTGCTGAGTTTTCGCCCGGAAAAACATTTGAACTACGAATAGTATCTCAAACCATCAAAATACCCCCCCGAACACCAGAGTCCACCGACGCCCGCTCCTCGTCACCCTCATGGCCAAAAGAGGCATAGCATCACTACCACCTTGACGTTCGTCGTAGAGACGCCCATGCAGGTCACCTTCCGCGGCTGCCGCCCTGACATCCACGAGCTCAGGACCAGAGGGCGGGCGAGGAGGGGTGGGGGGTGATAGATAGCTCACCGCAAGTTCGATATATAGTCAGACCAAATTCATAGCCAACACGCATGGATGAAAAAAAAGTGTTGGTAGGTAACACCGTGCCACCCACCAGTCACACATTACAACCAACGACATGCACATCTAGATCCGTAGGTCTGTTTTCGACCTTCGGCCATGCCGCAATAATACGGAGGAGATCCACAGTCCTCCACCACCATAGTGGTAGCCGACCGGATGCAACAGGTAGGGCCTATCAGGCCTCGAAGAACCGACTAGCCGCTGCCATCGCATTGCAATGTCATGTCTATCTCCGCCATTCATATGCACGTCAAGCTCCACCCAACCCGCGTGGTCGTGGTCTAACACATGGTTGTCGTAACTTGGTGGCTAGGTGTTGACGGTTGAACTATATATGCTATGCGATACACGAGCAAGATCTTCTCTAAGTTGATCCTTGTTCCCTTTAATCAACCGGCCTTAGAGTTTCCAACGAGATATTGCAGAGTCCCTAAAAAAAGAGATGCTGCAGAGTTTGAACATAACACACATGCATGGTTGTCGTAACCATATATAATATTCGCACCTAACCGGTCATACCGCCATAGGGTTGAACCATGGGATACATCTTCTCGGTGTAGGGTGTCAAGTGGGATCCCACCTAAATCCCACTTCTAGTTCATTTGCCAAATTCTAGTGTAAAATTTGAGCAAAAATTTACACTAGATTTTAAGAAATAAACTAGAAGTGGGATTTAGGCGGGATCCCACCTAACACCCTATCCCGGTGGCGGAGCCAAGAGTCGAGCAAGTCCCGGGCCAAAAATCGACGGCTTGCAAATATTCCAAAATTAACTTATTTTTGTGTGAACAAAAGAAATTCATGCTAGAGTACTTTTTCGAGTCAGTTGCACAATTATTGCATAAAATCAGATAATCTAATGAAGCAACTCTCTGAATAATCTAATGAAGCATATAAAGCATACATAGTATAGGAATACAAATAATAGTAGCAATGGTTAGTTGAATTTGAGCCTCGTGAGTACATAAATATGAAATCAGCTGCAAAATATTGTAATAGTATCTGTAAGCAGAACTCCTCTTAATTTATACACACCCAAATTCAAAATAATAATTCAAAGCATATAGTCCCGTCTGTCTACTACAACAAGCTCTACTACGACAAGCTTTGCCCGGCTCCAGTGATGGAGGGGTGAGGACGGCGGCGCGTCTTCGACTCGTGCCAGTGTTTGTAGTTGTCGCTAGGTGGTCCATAAACCTATTTGTAATTTTTATTACTTTTAGAACTCTCTGTACCGTTGTTGATGATTATTAATGAATCAGTGGAATTCCAAAAAAAAGGAAGAAGGGAACAAACAGGGAATGACGTCTTGAAAAAAAAAAGATAGTGCCTTGTTGGCAATGCTATCTGTTAATAGCAGGAGCACCTAGGAGGCCAGGAGAGGGATCGATGTTCTATACTGGCCCATGCATGCCGGCGGGAATGCTGTATGGTGCGGTGTGATGACAACCCAGCGGAGACGCGCACACGTTGTAGACGGATTTTTAGGCTTAATAGGAGAAATTTCCTGAGGTATGCTTACTAAGCTGACTATAGTATTTTATTACTTCCCGGGCCAATTCTCATATGAACAGACATGCAACGAAGGAAACTTTTCCATGCCCCGGGCCATGGTCCTGGTTGCCCGGGGCCTGGCTCCGCCCCTGCATCTTCCCTTGCATCGTCGCTATGGAGCCTCACATTGATCCTGCGGAAAAAGCGCGCCACCGGGAGGTTATGGACGCATGGGCATGTACGACGCCCAGTGGGCGCTCTCCAAGGTGCCGGAGCACACGAACGTCGTTGCGGGGCAGGACCGGCTATTGCTGATCAGGGAGTCGTGTGCGCCATCCCGATCCCAGAGCTGCTGGAGCTCCGCGGTGACGGCCTAAACGTCGAGCACAAGGTCCCCGTCACTGTCCTCGACGCGTACGGCCGGGAGAAGGAGGTTCAGCTTCGCTACCTCAACTCTAACAAGGCATACCGGCTCACGGGCCCCGGGTGTATGCAACTCCTGCAGGAGAGTGGCATGTCCAGGGAGACCGCCTCGATCTCTACGGGCGTGTTTGGTTGCTCGGGCCCAAATTATCGTTTTTTCTACTTGGCCCGGTGGATGCTGCATGAGGGGAGATTGGGCTTGGGACAAATTAGGCAGTTCGTTTGGTTGCCCATATCTAGTTTTCCTGCAATTTTGGCAAGTTGTTTGGTTGACAAGATAACTGATTTTGTGTCGTTTGATGCAAATTTCTGCATGTTTGGTTGCTCATGTCATAGTGATGTGCTCACCACTTCTCACAGCAGGTGATGTTACCACGTAATAGCGCATAGGCAGCAAACTGAACTAGCAGTTTTAAGCAAGCGACAAATGAAACTCATAGTACCAAATTATGACCCTAACTACTAGCAAATATGAGTTCACGATAATGTTACCTAGCTACTAGCAAACGACAGTTCACCACAATATTACCTAGCTACTATGAATGAATGTTTTACACCCACATCATGGGTTGTTTTACACTTCAACAAACCATCTTCTTCATCTTCTTCAGATCATGTAGTTGCCTCTCGTTGCCCACATGTCGAGCTCCCACTGTTGTCTCCTGCTCTTCCAAGTAGCACAATCATTATGGGTAACACCATGGCCACCGTCAGTGTCATTGTCGTCAGGAATAACATCTTTCTCCTTCGGGAAGTACTCATCGACGCCAAATTGCAAGATCCAGTTGTGCAAAATGCAACATGCAAGAACAAGCTTAACTTGAGTGGGGAAAGAGTGGAAAGGCTTCTGATCAAGGATCTTAAACCTGTTCTTCAGAGCAGCGAACACGCTCTCAACCATGACTCTAAGGCTAGAGTGCCTAAGATTGAAAAGTTCTTCCGGAGTTCTTGGGTAGTTCCTAGTAAAGAACTCGTTGAGATGATACATTGTTGATCTGAAGGCTGGCAGAATTCGAGGCCGACAGGCATACCCGACATCTGCAAGGTAGAATTAGCCGTCAGGGAGCTTTATGCCATCCGGTCTGCTAAGGCTGTCTGCCAGAATTGTCGCATCTTGGGCGGATCCTTCCCACCCGGCAAGCACATATGTGAACTTTATGTCAAAATCAATGGCGGCAAGAACATTCTGACTGGGGTAGGGAATCCTCCCCCTAGATGTAGCCTGCTTAGATTTCGGCACTCTAGCCATCACATGAGTGCCATCAATTGCTCCAATACAATCCTGACATTACAAGAATATTAGCCGACTTTCCAGTACAATCATCCAAAGAAGAACATGATAGAGTTGCTCACCTTGAAAAAGGGGAACCATCGACCGTTGCAATATATCTTCGCGGGGTTTGACCAGATGGTGGCTTGATCATCTCCTTTCTCAGTTCTCCAACAACATACAACACTGTAGGGTTCGCAACATAGAAAACAAAAAATTCCTACGATGGGAACAACTATGTACCAAGATCTATCTACTAGATACAAGCAACGGGTGGATATACATCCATAGAATACATACCCTCGAAGAACAAATAGCGTTAACGAGGTTGTACTTGTGGATGATGTAGTCGAACGCTTGCCGATCTCAAGATCGATAAGAAGTCCATCCGGTCCAGCACCATCTAGTCCAGCACCGCAAAGCAGTGGTGCATCCATGATCGCACACACGTCTGGGTACCCCGACAACCTCCGTGCCCTCGCTCCAGCGAAGCAGCGGAAGCAACAAATCCTTCCAGAAAAGCCACCGAGAACATGTATCTCGCTGATCCAAGACCATGGGGAAATTCTAAAGGGGCGATAGAGATCCTTCGCGAGGAGGTGTGCCTTGAGAGGATGAGAGGGGGACCTTTTATAATGAGAGGGGGGGGAACCCCAAGGGGCATGGTGCCCAGCCATGGTAGCTGCCCTCACCTCTTCCACATTTATGTGGGTGGAGCTCCCACTCAAAATGAAAATCCTCCACTCCCATTAAAAATCCTCCACTCAAAAATCCACTCACATGCATTAAATTTCCACCAAATTTAATGCAGGATCTCATTTAAATAAAACTCTTTTATTTATTTATTTAGAATTTTGTTAATTACTCTAATTAACAAACATTCACATAAAACCCCTTATAACATTTTAATTTCACATGCAGAACCAGTTTCAGCAATTTCAACCGAAACAGTTTCGTTGTCTAGTGAAATAAATTCATGCGCTTTCCTTTTTCTTTTTCTGGCATATTATTTTCTCCGAATGGTGTCGGTATCCCTTAAGTGTGTCACCATATGGTTCGCAAAGAATGTAGACATGATCGAGACCCCTCTCTGATCAATAATCAGCAGCGGGACCTGGAGATCCGTACTGACTCCCACATATTGAACGATGACTTCTGTGACCGTGTGAACCTTATACGCATGTAACTCAATCCCTTTGTCTCACGATATATTACATGTCCGAGATTCGATCATCGGTATCGCCATACCTAGTTTGATCTCGTTACCGACATGTACTCTTTTCTTGTTGCCGTGATATAACATTCTAGTGATCAAATCACTTGCTTGCAAGCTAACCAATGTGATATCACCGAGAGAGCCCAGAATATCTCTCTGTCATCGGGATGGAAAAATTACACTCTTGATCCATGAGACTCAACATAACACCTTCGTAGCACTGAACCCATCTTTATAATCACCCTGTTACGGTGTGATGTTTGATGTTATCAAGATACTTTTCCGGTGTTAGTGATTGTCATGATCTCATGGTCTAAGGACTAAGATTACTTCATATGATGTTATAGCAATATAAACACAATGACCTTGATCGTAATTCTATACTTCGGATGAAAGTTCATCACATCATTCCAACAATGATGTGACCTCGTTATTAACAACATCCAATGTCCATGATCATGAAACCTTTGATCATCTTGTTAATCAACGAGCTAGTTTATAAGAGAGGCATAACTAGGAACTTCCTTTTGTTTATTAAACACACATGTATTAACGTTTTCGTATTAATACAATTATAGCATTCAAAATAAACATTTATCATAAACAGGGAATACGATAATAACCACTTTATTATTGCCTCTCAGGCATATTCCCTTCAGTCTCCCACTTGCACTAGAGACAATAATCTAGTTTTAAAACTTTGCGTATTGAACACCTATGGCTTTATGGTGTTCCATATACGCGATTGCAAGTGATTAACATAATCTACAGATCTGACACTTTCAGATCCGTGTGTATTTGCATGTCTTTGCGTCTTCACGCATCACTCATTCTCCAATGACATGGCATTGTATAAATTTGGTCTTTTGATGAGAACTTTAGTTCTTTGGGGTTAAATCATGTCGATACTATTGTCGTACAATATATCTTTAGTGTTAGCCCTTTGCGAACCACACCTTAGTTCGATAACAAACTACTTGACACAAATGCCCTCCTTTGCTGCTACTATAGCAGTCATATACTTAGTATTTTGTTGTAGTATCTGTCATAATGTCTTAACTTTGGAATTCATCCAAATCCATCATGGAATATCCTTTCCATTACATTGTGCCACCCATAGTTTAAATTGAGGTAAACTTAATTTTGTATCTTATGACAAAACTAGTATCAATGTAACGCTTTACAATGAACTATTTGTAATTGTTTTTCACCTCTACACAAATATATTCTTAGTTTTTCCAAAAGATCATAATAATATCCTTACTATCATCCAATTATCATTTTATGATTCATTCTGGTATATGCTCATAACACTTAGAGCATAAGACATATCTGGATGTGTACATATCATGGTATGATTGATCAAAACATTCTTGTGATTTCACTCATCAAGTGTCAAAGCACTTGAATCTTGTTTCACTTATCAAGTGTCGATACACTTGAATCTTGATTCAATTCTTTTCCATGTGACAAAAAACTTTTCTTGTCGTTTCTATATTGAACTCCTTCAATATCTCATATATGTACATTTGGCACAACCATATTAGCGTCACAGTCTATCCATATAGACATTCATGCTAAATATTCAGGTTTTGCCTAAGTCTTTCATCGAAATGAAATTCTTAACCTTTGTTAATAAAAGATACATCATTTCCAATCAACAAGATGTCCTCCACATAATGTATTAGAAATATGTCTCGGCGCTCCCATTTAATTTCTTGCAAATGCAAGCATCTTCATCGTCTCCTTATGAAAACTCCTTTTTCATCACGGTGAAGATTCCAACTCCGCGATGCTTACTTCAACCATTGAAGTTTGCATGCCCTTTTAGCATCCTTTGAATTTAACATAACCCTTTGGACCGTGTCTTGTACACGTCCTAGGTAACCATTCTATTAAAAGAACTTTGTTTTGTTTATTCATCTACCATATACCAAATTATATGTAGTGGTTGCTACTTTAATCCGTCCAGACTAAATATCGCTATGAAAGATCGAATCTTGTCATAGTCAACTCCTTGAACATTGTCATAAAATACTTTACCGACATGTCGACTATTTCATAGATGTGAAACATTCATGTATGTTTCTTTATAGATCCAAATACGATCGATAGGTTTTTACACCTTTCCGGAGGGTCTTCCAAGTTCAAAAAACTTGATTTCTCGTATATGGAACTATCACGGTTTTACGGCTTCAAGCAATTTGACGGAGTCAGGGCCCATCATCGCTTCTTTGTATGTAGTCGGTTCATCATTGTCAAACAATAATAATTTACTCTCAAATCTCGGCATTTGATTGTTTATCCGACCTACTTGGTTCAATAGGAACTTAGATCTCCGTGACCACAACCTTTGAGGCACATGAGCCATGAGCATTGTGGCTGCCTCCGGAACATTTTCCGGCGCTGCGCAACTCATCACATATAGCTAAGGTTCGTTAACCTTATCAAAGTTCTATTGTCCTCCCACTTAACTTTAACAAAAAATTCCCTTTTCAAGAAACTTGACGTTTCAAGCGACAAACCCTTTTGTCCTCGGTGTTATGGAGGAATAACCAATTGTTATTCGAAATAACCTACAAAGACATGCTCATCCAACTTTGGTTGTAAACATCTTACTTATGCTTAGCATACCAAAATTTAAGAAAGAACAACTTGGGTTTTATCCCAAACCATAACTCATATGGTGTTATTTCAACGGATCAGGATGGAGCTCTTTTCAGTGTAAAAGCGATAGTCTCTAAAGCTTTAATCTTTTAAAACATAATGACAGTTTTATGAATAACACTTTTGATCCAACCATATCACACAAGGTTTCATTACAAATCTCAAACACTCCATATTCCTATGGTGTTTCGGGAGATGCAAATCTATGTGTTTTTGCTAAACTTGTAACTCAAATAAATCCCTTTATGATAAAATTATAAATTATTTATTTTCTTATTACACTTGCAACTCAAATAAATCCCTTATGGTAAAATCATAAATCATTTATTTTCTTGTTACAATGATTTTCCACTTCATCTTGAAAGTCTTTGAATGTTTTTAAATATTTCATACTTCTTTATCATTAAGTGAATATTCACTCAAATTTCTGGAGAAAGCATATGAACTTGAAATCCATTGCTTATGACTACACATAATGGACTACATACATCGATATGTATAAATTCCAATAATTTAGTCGATCGTTCTTCTTTGGCCTTTGAACGAAGTTTTAATTATCCCGAGGAAGGTCTCATAAGCGTCATTTCATCAAATCAAAGACTCCAAAAATCCATAAAAATGGAGTTTCTTCATGTTTTATTTCCAATATAATTTAAACGGCGATTTCACTTTGTAAGTGATCTTCCAATCATTTGTCTTGCGAAATTTTAGCATTAGTTTTTATGGATGTGATTTCTCCAACTAGATTTGTGTAAATCATCCATCTTATATGGAATACGGTAATTATTTTAACAACCTTTATTCTCATAATACTTGATTTAAATAACGATTATTACAAAAAATCTTGAAGGCAAGCTTTGATGTCAACGAGAAATACAAACAACGGTTTGTTTGTTTTCGATGAACATCATCACATATTCTATTGCTATTTACTTAGGCCATTGTGGTTTATGAATTGCATCGTTCTATATGAAATTTCATACCAATCAGTTCAGTATTCAATACCCGAGAACCACATTGTTTAACAAGCAAAGAATACAACCATAACATATAGATCTTCTATATACCTAAACTAGATATTTCCAGTCTTCTCTTTTCTGCCAAATATATTTTATAGATTCCCTTTCAGCATTTCCTTTTCCTTTTTAAAAGAATCTATCAAGATCAACAGTGGCGCCATATACATGACACATAGTCCAAAGCGTGTATATTTAAAAAATAATACCTTTGGACTCGCACTTTGAAGTAGATCACCATCATCAAATGATCGGCGTTATTTCAAAACCCATTCTTTAGTAATCTTTTAGTGTAGTAAACACTTTATATACATCTTCTATTCATCCTTATCATGACGACTTTCATGATCAAGCTAATGTAGCTTATAAAGGCGAATCATGAGTATAACTTCACTTTCCAAAACCCTTTTGGATGATTAGGATGTCTAGCATCTCCAACCTTTGCAAATTCTCATCCAATATGAGAGCATACATTATACTCTATCATATTACAACCAAAACATTATTTCAGATATCGTTATATCTACCACACATGATGGTTTCTGAAACAATTCTTTCAGCTCCTAGATAATCTTGATATTTAAATCAAGAATCATGGAGGCAAACATGATACTTAAGATACTAACACTGAAATTGTTACTCTCGATTTAATACTAATTATTAAACTTCATGAAGTAAAAAGAGTTTGCTGAAAGTTTGCAATAGAACTTTAAACTTTATATTAACACTCAACACAATACGATACCAGTTCGTAAAGTATATATCCAGAATTCTATAGTTCTATTATCTCAATTAAAACTATGCATAAGGTGGTGAACGAATGCCAATGACTACAACAAATTATGCAAATTCACTTTGATTTAATTTATGATAAATGGAGTTCTACTAATTCAAATTAGAAATGAACTCCCACTCAAAAACGACATTCCTCGTGCCTTTTTGGTGATTACATGAACCAAATCCACTACACCAAGTTCGATCATCACGTGAGTCGGTGTAGCTTCAAAGGCGAGAGCATCAAATGGGCATCATATCTTCCATATGACTCATGCTTAACATTTCGGTCCGTGTTCCGAGGCCATGTCTGTACATGCTAGGCTCGCTAAGTAAGAACCTTAGTATTCGCGTGTGTAACTGTCTTACACCCGAAATATGATCGTGGATCCAAGAACACCCGATCATCGCGTGATGTCTTGAAGCGACGAAACATAATCAGTGCATACTTAAGGAAGAACACATTTTTATCGTGATATCTAAATAAGGTATCATCTTATTATGCTAATAAAATGTCAAACAAGCAATATAAGATGCAACAAACATCACATGTTAATAAGTGAAATGATATGGTTCTTGCACTTGATCTCCATCATGTGCATCATGGTATGATCGCCATCATACCTCTATGTGTAAGGCCAAGGTCTATGGAACTTACACGTTATGTGTGTTGTAAGAGTATCGACTTATAATTTTACTTACAACATCACCATATCATGACACTAGCCCAACAACAATCTAAACTAGACGCCTCTAATTTATCCATTGCAAGTTTTACGTGGCTTAGGGCTTTCGAAGATAGAACCGTTCTTACCTACGAACAACAGGTGGATATACATACATAGAATACATACCCTCGAAGAACGAATAGAGTTAACAAGGTTGTACTCGTGGATGATGTAGTCGAACTCTTGCCGATCTCAAGATCGAGAAGAAGTCCATCCGGTCCAGCAGGTCCAACACTATCCAGTCCAGCACCGCAAAGAAGTGGTGAATCCGTGATCGCACACATGTCCGGGTACCCCGACAACCTCCGCGCCCTCGCTCCAGCTAAGCAGCGGAAGCAACAAATCCTTTCAGAAAAAGCCACCGAGAACATGTATCTCGCTGATCCGAGACCATGGGAAAATTCTAAAGGGGGGAGAGAGAGATCCTTTGCGAGGAGGTGTGCTTTGAGAGGATGAGAGGGGGGCCTTTTATAGGGAGATGGGGGGCACCCCAAGGGGCATGGCGCCCAGCCATGGTGGCTTCCCTCACCTCTTTCACATTCATATGGGTGGAGCTCTCACTCAAAATTAAAAGCCTCCACTCCCATTAAAAAACCTCCAGACAAAATTTAATGCAAGCTCTCATTTAAATAAAACTATTTTATTTATTTATTCAGAATTTTTTTAATTACTCTAATTAACAAAAATTCACATAAAACCCCTTATAACATTTCAATTTCACATGCAGAACCAGTTTCAGGAATTTCAACCGAAACAATTTTGGTGTCTAGTGAAATAAATTCCTGCGCTTTCCTTTTTCTTTCTCTGGCATATTATTTGCTCCGAATGGTATCGGTATCCCTTAAGTGTGTCATCCTACGGTTCGCGAATAATGTAGACATGATCGAGACCCCTCTCCGATCAATAATAAGCAGCGGGACCTGGAGATCCGTACTAACTCCCACATATTCAACGATGACTTCTGTGATCATGTGAACCTTATACGCATGTAACTCAATCCCTTTGTCTCGCGATATATTACATGTACGGGATTCGATCATCGGTATCTCCATACCTAGTTTGATCTCGTTACCAACATGTACTCTTTTCTCGTTGCCGTGATATAACATTCTAGTGATAAAATCACTTGCTTGCAAGCTAACCAATGTGATATCACCGAGAGGGCCCAGAGTATATCTATCCGTCATCGGGATAGACAAATTTCACTCTTGATCCATGAGCCTCAACATAACACCTTTGTAGCACTGAACCCATCTTTATAATCACCCTATTACGATGTAATGTTTCATGTTATCAAGATACTCTTCCGGTGTTAGTGATTGACATGATGTCATGGTCTAAGGACTAATGTTACTTCGTATGATGTTATAGCAATATAAACACAATGACCATGATCATAATGCTATACTTTGGATGAATGTTCATCACATTATTCCAACAATGATGTGACCTCATTATTAACAATATCCAATGTCCATGATCAGGAAACCTTTGATCATCTTGTTAATCAACGAGCTAGTTTATAAGAGAGGCATAACTAGGAACTTCCTTTTGTTTATTAAACACACATGTATTAACGTTTTCATATTAATACAATTATAGCATGCAAAATAAAAATTTATCATAAACAGGGAATATGATAAATAACCACTTTATTATTGCCTCTCGAGCATATTCTCTTCAAACACCTGATGGAAATACCAGAAAACTTTCTCGGTTGATCTCCTCCATGTGCTGTGGATCACTCGAAATCTCTGGTTATGGCCTAAAACATGAAGAAACAGAGCCACCTGCTCTTCGATACAGCAGTTGATGTTGTCCTTGAGTAGCCCCCTAGACCTGAAAGTATGCACAAGATGGTTAAATGGGGATCTTCTCATCCTGAGCATGGCGATATCCTCCACATCGTTGTTGTTGTAGGTGTAGTTCAGATTTGCCATCCTCTCTCTGTCGCGCTACATCAGGAGACCATACTTCACGACCGACCTGTTATTGTAGGGATTCGTAGCATGGAAAACAAAAATTTTCTATCGCATACAAACAAACAAGCCAAGATCTATCTACTAGATTGTAGCAACGAGTCGATGGAATAACTTACCCTCGAAGATTCCAAAGTATTTAACGAGAGCGGATTCTCGTGGGTGATGTAGTCGTACTCTTCCCGATCTCAAGATCGTGTAGACGATCCTTCCAACATGCTCCTTAGCGCTTCCGCAATCGGTCACACGTTCAGACTCGACTAAGACCTTCCTCTCCTTGTTCCAAAGAAAATGGAGGTTGTAGCACTCTCCTCGCGATTCCGCAGACAACGGTGGTACCTAAGTAGAGGGAGATCCCAGGCTTCGCCTTAAGCCGGAGTGAGTATGGTGGAGTATGAGAGAGCTATTAGTGGTCTAGGGTTTAGAAACACCAATTATAAGGCTCTAAACCGAAGGCTAGGGAAATTAGAAGCTCTAAACCAAAACGGCTCTAAACCGGAGGCTTTGGCTAGGGTTTAGATTAGAGGATAGGAACTTGTGTGTCTAGAGGAGGGAGCCCTGCCCCTCCTTTTATAGGTGGAGGGGCCGGCGCGCCAAGGGGAGGGAGGGGAGTCCCTCCCCAACTCGGCTTGGTGGAGGCGCCGCCGGTTGGAGGAGGGATTCCCTCCCCAACTCGGTTTGCCCCCTCTTTCCTCTTTCCCTCTCTTTCCTGTTATAGCCGTTTGACTTTTCAAACTTGCTATTTGACTTTTCAGTTTAGGATTCAATTTAATCATTCATTTGGAACAGCGAGTACACTTAGTACATGATGCAATCATTCCAATATGTAATGACACATTCATGTACCTCCCCCCAGTGCCGGACATTCGAACCTTCTAGAACATTCCCATGAAAACACCTAATCATTCCCGAACTCCAAACGGGACTTTCCTTATATGAATCTTATTCTCGGACCATTCCGGATCACCTCGTGATATCCGGATCCCATCCGAGACTCGAACAACATTTGGTCTCTTTCATAATACCATAACTACTCAAACAACGAATCCTTAAGTGTGTCTCCCTACGGTTCGTGAATTATGCGGACATGATCGAGACACTTCTCCTAACAATAACCAATAGAGGAATCGAAATTCATATGGCTCCCACATATTTCTACGATTTTGCGATCGAATGAACCACTTACATACGATACCAATTTCCCTTTGTCTCAC
This sequence comes from Avena longiglumis, assembly GCA_030063025.1. Taxonomy (NCBI): domain Eukaryota; kingdom Viridiplantae; phylum Streptophyta; class Magnoliopsida; order Poales; family Poaceae; genus Avena; species Avena longiglumis. The sequence continues at coordinate 477,774,005 of CP125977.1, forward strand.
TATAGTTTACTTATCCGAGGTTATGATCGTGTATCTCTGCATACCTAGTTCAACCTCATACCGATAAGTACTGTTTTCTTCTCCCGTGATATGTGATCCCTTGTGATCCAGTCACATGCTTGCAAGCTAATTGGATGACATTCCACCGAGAGGGCCCAGAGTATATCTATCCGTCATATGGATGGACAAATCCCACTCTTGATCCATGTGTCTCAACCAATACTTTCCGAACACTCAATGCCACCTTTATAGCCACCCGATTCACGGTGTGGTGTTTGATGTCATCAAAGCATCCATCCGGTAAAGGTGATATGCATGATCTCATGGTCGAAGGAATTAGGTTACTATGTATCAGAAAGCAGATAGCAATTGAACTATTGAAATGACTTGATCTTTATGCTACGCTTATCTATAGGAGTATCTCCACCATATCATTCTCCTAACGATATGTTCTTGTTGTTGATAACATCTCAATGTTCATGATAGGGAAACCACAATCATTAATCAACCAACAAGCTAGTGAAGTATAGAGGCTATACTAGGGACTTCAAATTAAGTTTACAAATCACACAAGTATCAATGTTTCCTTTTTAATACTATTATAGCATGAATGTAAACATTTATAATAAACACAAAGATATAATAATAACTACATTTATTATTGCCTCTAGGGCATATCTCCAACAGTCTCCCACTTGCACTAGAGTCATCTAATCTAGATTACATGGTAATATACCGAACACCCATGGCAGTTTGGTGTTGGTCATGTTTTGCCCTCGGGAGAGGTTTAGTCAACGGATCCGCCACATTCAGATCTGTGTGTACTTTGCAAATCTTTATATCCCCATCCTGGATATGTTCTCGAATAGCGTGAAAACGCAGCTTGATGTGCTTCACTTCTTGTGTGACCTTGGTTCTTGCGCATTGGCTATGGCGCCCATGTTATCACAAAGAGATAGACATTGGGTCCAGCACTAGGAACCACACCTAGCTCGTAATGAACTCTTTCATCCATATCGCTTCTTGTGAAGCCTCCAAACAGCCATGTATTCCGATTCATTGAAGATTTCGCCACAACGCTTTGCTTTGCACTCCTCCAATCGCTGCACCATTCAAAATAAATACGTATCCAGTTGTGATTTAGAATCATCCGGATCGGTGTTCCAACTAGCATCGGTGTAACTCTAACAACTAGATGTTCATCACCTCCATAAGAAAGAACCATATCCTTAGTTCTTCTCAAGTACTTAAGGATGTTTTGATCATGTCCAATGATCCACTCTGGATCACTTTGATATCTGCTAGTTAAACTAACGACATATGCAATGTCGGGTCTAGTACATAGCATGGCATACATTAGAGATCCTATGGCTGAGGCATAGGAGTCTTACTCTTCCTTTCTTTATCTTCTGCCGATGTCGGACTTTGAGTTTTACTCAAGGTCGATAGCAACATGGGCAAGAACCCTTTCTTGCTTTCTTCCATTCCAAACCTCTTTATAACTTTGTCCAAATATGTACTGGTGATGTTGATATTTGGCGTTTCGATCTATCTCTATAAATCTTTATGCCTAATATGTAAGCTGCTTCGCCAAGATCCTTCATTGAAAAACTATTATTCAAATATTCCTTGACACTATTAAGAAGGTCTACATCATTCCCAATCAACAATATGTCATCCACATATAGTATTAAGAATGCTACAGAGCTCCCACTCACTTTCTTGTAAATACAAGCTTCTCCATAAGTATGTATAAAACCAAAACTTTTGATCACCTTATCAAAACGTTGATTCCAACTTCGGGATGCTTGCTTCAATCCATGGATAGACCATTGAAGTTTGCATACCTTGTTAGCATCTTTAGGATCGACAAAACCTTTGGGTTGCATCATATACAACTCTTCATCAATATCTCCATTGAGGAATGCTGTTTTGACATCCATCTGCCATATCTCATAATCATAATGCAGATTGCTAACATAATCCTCACAGACTTTAGCTTCGCTACCGTGAGAAAGTCTCATCGTAGTCAACTCCTTGAATTTGTCGAAACCTTTTGCGACAAGTCGAGCTTTATAAACGATAACATTACCATCAAGATCTGTTTTCTTCTTGAAAATCCATTTGTTCTCGACAGTTTTCGCCATCCGGTAAGTCCACCAAAGTCCATACTTGGTTTTCGTACATGGATCCAATCTCGGATTTCATGGCTTCTTGCCATTTATTGGAATCTGGGCTCATCATCGCTTCCTCATATGTCTCGGGGTCATCGGTTGTGGCATCCCGCAAAAACCACTACTAGAAAATCGCGTTGTTTTTGTGCATTGCATCGTCATCATCATGCATTTGTTTGTCTGAAACTATTTCCAATAAGCCTATTTTGGTTTTCTAAAAATGCCCTTCTCTTAATTCAAAATAAGTCTTATAATTACCTGTCAAATTATTTGCCTACAAGATATTTGCTAAAAAGATTTGAAACAAAAACAACACCGTAAATACTTACAAACTAACACAAAGCCCCAAACCCTAATCCAATTCCCACCTAGTCCTAATCTACCCACCACTCACAGCTCGCCACCTCACCCCTCCCCCAATTTCCTACCCACCCCGCCACCTCATCAATCCACCAGTCCCTCTCTCCTCTGCCCACACCCACACCCAGCTCCCACCTACCCCCCCTCACTTACACCCGGACCCCACCCCCTGGCCCCTCCCACAGCCCCCCCTCTCTCCCTCACCCACCACCCAGCACACCACCCCCACCCCCTGGCCCACTCCCCTGGCCGACCCCGCCACCTACCCACTCCTTCTCTGGCCCACCCGTCCCCACTGCCCACCTGCCCCAAGCATCTTCCACCTCCCGTCTCCTTCCTCCCCGTCTTCTTCCTCCGCCTCCCTCCAACCCCTGCTCCCTCCGCTGCCATCCCCAAGGCGCTCAGACCTCCCTGCCTCTCCGCCACACCGCCCACAGCCTCCTCCTCCTCCTTCCTCGGTCCCTCTCCTGGGCATCATGGCCCCAACCTCCCTCACCGTCTGGCTGGTCCCTTGCCACAGAGCCCCGCCTCCCACCTCTCTCCTCAGAGCCTCTGCCGCCTCACCCCACCTCGCCTCCTCCCACCATGGCCTCCGGCGAACCCGCTCCTCCGCTGCCTCCGCACTGGAGCCGCCTGCCTCTCCGCTCATGAGCCTCGCCTCCTCGCCTCCCACTCGTCTCCTGGCGCCGACGCCACTGCAAGCTCGCGGCCTCCTCGCCGGCCAAGCGCTCGCTGCTGCCCTGCTCGCCTCCGCAGCCCACTGCCTTCGCCACTTCGCTGGCCCGCTGGCCCTCCGCCGCCGCCTGTCATTGTTCTCGCCTCACCCTCAGAAGCTCCCTCCTCCTCGAGCTCGAGCAGGCTCGCCAAGCCGCCTCGTGCTCGTCCGCCGGCTGCCTCGCCTGCCATGGCTCGTCACCGAGCCCGCCACGGAGGTTGCTACACTGACGCGACCCGTGTGGCTCCTTCCGCCGCTGTCCTCCTGCAACCACCTCGCTAGGGACCTCCTTCGCAGCCTTTCTCGTCGCCAGACGCCGAACCCCCTGACCGCCCTCCTGAAAGCGTCACCGCCTCGGCCATACCTCCTCTCAGCTGCCTCTAGACTCCTCTCGGTCATGATGTTGCAGCGACACGGCATGGTGCTACGACAAGGACTTCCCCTGATTTGGGCCGACAAGATCTCCAACATGGATAAGATGACCGGCCCCCGAGACCGAACCCGGTGCCGCGCCAAGATCTCCGAAAACCCCGGTACCAAACAAGTTCGCCATCGACCTCGAGTTCTCCTACACGGATACCAAGCGACAAGATCTCCTTCATGGGTTGAATGGAACCGCCATGACCTCCTCCAAGGATCTGATGATCGAGAACTCGCACCAGTTCCGGGATCCGAAGCCCGATCCCGGCGCCTGAAGCCGAGAACCCCGACAAGACCGACAACATGGGCCGACCACCTCGGAAGCGACAAGACCTACTTCCGGAGTCCGAGAACGATCCCGTCAAACCCTGAACCCTGAGACCGAACCCCGAACCCCTCCGGAACCCCCAAGATCTTCCGAACCCTAATGTGTGACCCTGATCCGAGCCTCTGTTTTATAAATGCCATAATTATAAAACCTGTTGCATATTAATCATTCATCTCGCATGCATCTTTGTCTGTGGTTTGGGGGCCTTATGCCGATTCACCTTATTATTAAATATGGGGCCCATATGCGGGCAAATCTAGTCTCATATTGGCCTCATTTAAATTTGTGTAGCGAACCCGGTGCTATCTTCTGCCATGTTAAGACAACATTTAATTGCGGGGTAGCTAAATAACTTGAACCGTTTAATTAATTGTCGGGGCCCCGGTTCCACTTAATATTGACCTAATTGCATTGCACCTTCACCATGCCATGCATCATACATGCATCATGCCCGATCTTCTGCCGTTGTATTAAATATTGCATCCGGTGTTTATTCTAGCGTTTTGCTTCTTCGCGGATAAGGCCGTTGAGTTGATGCGAGTGTCGACCCGATCTTCGGTTGAACCTTCGGCAATGTTTTCGGGCGAGCATCTCCCTCTTTTCTACCTATCTTACTTTTATAGTATTTATTCCCTCCTGTTGATCTATTGCTATCTGTGTTGCGATGCTCTAGATTTCGTACCCGTGATTTCCTTGCAGCCTTATATTGCCTTGGACACATCCTATTACCTGTTGTTGGTAGATAGTTGGACTTAGCGTCGTGAGTCGCTTGCTCAAGTGTTGCTATGTCGTCAAGTGCCAGATTGTTGGTGTATTGCCGCATGTTTGATGTTGGAGATGATCATGGCTTTACTTATCGTTCACTTTAATTCTGTTTAACAACAAAATTGAAGTAAGCAGAGGCACAGGTGAACAATAGATGTTATTTGGTTGTTAACCGTCCACTTGTGTCCCGTAGGACCCCGAGTGCTTGATACCTGTTCCTTGATTTATCGCGCTATCCACATCCGGGAGGATTATGAGACCCCCCCTGAGCCAGAGCTTGATTCATTCTTATTTCTTGGGGCCACAAACTAGTTTGAGGTTTTATTTACTATCCCGTACTTATGCCATGCTTTACTGCTTTATTTACGATTGTGCGAGGAGCACCCTGTACTGTTTAGGTAAGCGGAATGTTTTCGCGGTATCGACAAGCCCAGTTTTGGGTTCCCAGTCGTTTACAACCATTGACGCAAACCTTGAGTCCGTCTCGGAGTCAGCTAACTTCGTTGCGGGTCTACTCAATGGGGTGGCCCCCTGAAATATTTCTGAATCCTGTGATTGCTTTGTCGTGAAGGCCTCGTTGGGTTTTGATTTGGTTTTTCCGAGGTTGATCGAGTGTGTGTTGCTATTTGTGCACCCCGACCGGGTTAAAACTTTCTGAAAGACGTGTCCGCGGTTATGGACGACTTGGAGCACAGTATCTCGATCATAGACAACTATAACTAAAGTAGTGCTATAACTTGACTTTATAATGACTAGTAATCAGCTTCACTATAATGGAATGGCTAAATAAAACTGCCAACAATTGCTTGTTTGGTTTGTCGCTTGCAACAATTGTATCTGACTAGTAAGTATTGCAACTACAACGGAATGGCTAAATAAAAGTACCAACAACTGCTGGGTTTTGGGTTATCTCATGCTAATTGAATCTGACTAGTAAGTGTCGCTACTACAACGGAATGGTTAAATAAAAGTGCCCACTGCTTATTTTTATCAGGATGACTATCTATACCTGACTAGTAATTGCTGCAACGATAACTGAATAATAAAAATGCCAACGGTGTGAGTTCCTCGGTTGACTTCCTCGTTTGGTCTCGAGGGGGGAAACACCAGGATGGGTTTGATTGATGGTAGCATCAGTTTGGCTCCGAATAGGTCTTTCTTACCCCTCGCTGATAGCCGCCAGTTGAATCGAGTCTCTATAGGTTGCTTAGTGCATGCTGCCTCTGCCGCTTCAGTCCACCATACCTATGTAGGCGAGGACCGCCGAATTCTAGTCTCGCTGTCTTGGCCTCGATCTTGACGCCTCTTTTTCCTTTGCCCTTTGTCGGCGCCCCTTTTTGTTTAAGCAGGTTTCGACGTCGTTAGCAGGGTTACCCTTCCGGCTTGGCCTGGGCAGGGTTATGGACGCCATTGGTTATTCTTCAGGGCTCTTAGCCCCATTTGCATCTTGACCGTAGTTGGACGCTCTGTCGTTTTCAAGGTGATTTGGATCTTTGTTCTGTATATCTGTATTCTTGACTCATGGAGTCGTGTTGAATATATATCTGTTCTGTGGGTCCCATCGAGGACTGTTGTGTAATGTTATTACTTCGTTTTCCACCCGCACGAAAGTGCCTGGTGGGCACCTTTGAATCGTTTCTATGCGGGTTTGGCGGGTTTCGCTAAAACTTGCATAGGGCCGATTCTGAGGGTGTTACAGAGTGGTATCAGAGCTCAGCAGTTACGATACCCCACAAGTCCAGCCTGTAGGATAACCTAGCTAACGGCCGAAGTAGAGTGTCAAAACTATTTTTGCAAAATCGGTTGGATAGTTCTGACTAGGTCTGATTTTACTCCTTACCCCTCTGCTTCTCTCCTCTCACCTCTACATGTTTTGAATCCGCTCTCTTCTCTCTCTTCGAGTCCAGGATTTCTCGTGGTTGGGTTCCATCGTACCTTCAGGGTTTCGCTTCCTCCTTTGATAACGGTGTCCTATCATCCGGTGTTCATGCTGTCTGAGGAATCCGTCCACTGTGGTACCATCCTTTGTTCTTTGTTTGTGCCTTCCGGTGTTTCCGGCGCGACGACATCCTCTACGCCAGATCCGATGCAGAGTCTGCATCACTCCTTTGTTTCCGAACCTCGCTTGTCGAGATCTTCAGTCTGAATTCCGAGAGTTGGCTGCATAATCCGCCTATTCGCGTGCAGGGTAATGGTTTGAGTGCGGGATGGAGTAGCTACCATACCACTACTCTTATCATTCACTCTTGTACATTGAATTGGTGAATTAATGTGATTTCACTCATTCCCCGGAAGCTAGAGGTGGCTTTAATTGTTGATACTTCTACTTTCGACCTTTTGTCCTCGGAGTGTTCTCTCGACGATCACGGACAACGACCTCTTGTTAGTGGTGTCGCGAGGATCTACACGAAGTGCGAAGGATCAGACTGCCGACCTTCCTTCCGGTACCATGAGGCGGATCTCGAGGGCGAGATCCATTGTTAGTGGTGTCGAATTGTGGCATCCCGCAAAAACCACTACTAGAAAATCGCGTTGTTTTTGTGCATTGCATCGTTATCATCATGCATTTGTTTGTCTGAAACTATTTCCAATAAGCCTATTTTGGTTTTCTAAAAATGCCCTTCTCTTAATTCAAAATAAGTCTTATAATTACCTGTCAAATTATTTGCCTACAAGATATTTGCTAAAAAGATTTGAAACAAAAACAACACCGTAAATACTTACAAACTAACACAAAGCCCCAAACCCTAATCCTATTCCCACCTAGTCCTAATCTACCCACCACTCGCCACCTCACCCCTCCCCCAATTTCCTACCCACCCCGCCACCTCATCAATCCACCAGTCCCTCTCTCCTCTGCCCACACCCCCACCCCGCTCCCACCTACCCCTCACTTACACCCACCCACAGGCCCCGCCTGCAGCCCAGCCCCCTCTCTCCCTCACCCACCACCCAGCACACCACCCCCACCCCCTGGCCCACTCCCCTGGCCGACCCCGCCACCTACCCACTCCTTCTCTGGCCCACCCCGGTCCCGCACCCCTGGCCCACCCCTGCCCCCGCGTCTTCCACCTCCCGTCTCCTTCCTCCCCCGTCTTCTTCCTCCCGCCTCCCTTCTCCAACCCCCTGCTCCCCCTCCGCTCGCCAACCCGCGGCGCTCCCCGCACCTTCCTGCCTCTCCGGCCACCGCCACCGGCCCACAGCCTCCTCCCTCCTCCTTCCTCGGTCCCTCTCCAGCCGCGGCCCCAACCTCCTCACTCCCCGCCGGGTCCCGCCGCCAGCGCCCCGCCTCCCACCTCTCCTCCCTGACCTCTGCCGCCTCACCCCACCGCCTCGCCTCCACCACTGCCCTCCTCCGGCCAGACCCGCCTCCTCCCGCCCGGCCCGCCACGAGCCAGCCTCTCCTCCGCTCTGAGCCTCGCCGTGGCCCTCTCGCCCACTCGTCTCCTGGCTCGGCCGCCGCCCAAGCCAGCGGCCTCCCCTCTCAGCGCCTTCGCTCGGCCTGCCTCTGCCTCGGCGGCGACCCGCCGCCCTCTCGCCCACCTCGCCGGCTGCAGCCCTCCGTCCGCCGCCCTGTCCGCTGTTCTCGCCTTCCACCTCAAGCTCCCCTCCTCCTCGAGCTCGCCCGAGTCTCGCCGAGCCGCTCGTCGCCCTCTGGTCCGGCCGCCCGCTGCCCTGCCTCGCTCGCCCGTGGCTGTCATGAGCCCGCCCAGGAGGCCGTCTACACCACGCAGGCCGTGTGGCTCCTTCCGCCGCTGTCCTCCTGCAACCACCTCGCTAGGGACCTCCTCTGCCGCGGCCTTCTCCGTCGCCCAGGACGCCGCCGAACCCCCTGACCGCCCTCCTGAAAGCGTCACCGCCTCGGCCATACCTCCTCTCAGCTGCCTCTAGACTCCTCTCGGTCATGATGTTGCAGCGACACAGCGTGGTGCTACGACAAGGACTTCCCCTGATTTGGGCCGACAAGATCTCCAACATGGATAAGATGACCGGCCCCCGAGACCGAACCCGGTGCCGCGCCAAGATCTCCGAAAACCCCGGTACCAAACAAGTTCGCCATCGACCTCGAGTTCTCCTACACGGATACCAAGCGACAAGATCTCCTTCATGGGTTGAATGGAACCGCCATGACCTCCTCCAAGGATCTGATGGTCGAGACCTCGCAACAGTTCCGGGATCCGAAGCCCGATCCCGGCGCCCGAATCCGAGAACCCCGACAAGACCGACAACATGGCCCGACCACTGCGGAAGTGACAAGACCTACTTCCGGAGTCCGAGAACGATCCCGTCAAACCCTGAACCCTGAGACCGAACCCCGAACCCCTCCGGAACCCCCAAGATCTTCCGAACCCTAATGTGTGACCCTGATCCGAGCCTCTGTTTTATAAATGCCATAATTATAAAACCTGTTGCATATTAATCATTCATCTCACATGCATCTTTGTCTGTGGTTTGGGGGCCTTATGCCGATTCACCTTATAATTAAATATGGGGACCATATGCGGGCAAATCTAGTCTCATATTGGCCTCATTTAAATTTGTGTAGCGAACCCGGTGCTATCTTCTGCCATGTTAAGACAACATTTAATTGCGGGGTAGCTAAATAACTTGAACCGTTTAATTAATTGTCGGGACCCCGGTTCCACTTAATATTGACCTAATTGCATTGCACCTTCACCATGCCATGCATCATACATGCATCATGCCCGATCTTCTGCCGTTGTACTAAATATTGCAATCTAACTTTGGCAATGTTTTCAGGCGAGCATCTCCCCCTTTTCTACCTATCTTACTTTTATAGTATTTATTCCCTCCTTTTGATCTATTGCTATCTGTGTTGCGATGCTCTAGATTTCGTACCCGTGATTTCCTTGCAGCCTTATATTGCCTTGGACACATCCTATTACCTGTTGTTGGTAGATAGTTGGACTTGCGCGTCGTAGTCGCTTGCTCAAGTGCTGTTGCTTGTTGTCAAGTGCCACAGTTGTTGGTGTATTGCCGCATGTTTGATGTTGGAGATGATCATGGCTTTACTTATCGTTCACTTTAATTCCTGTTTAACAACAAAAATTGAAGTAAGTAAGCAGAGGCACAGGTGAACAATAGATGTTATTTGGTTGTTAACCGTCCACTTGTGTCCCGTAGGACCCCGAGTGCTTGATACCTGTTCCTTGATTTATCGCGCTATCCACATCCGGGAGGATTATGGGACCCCCGCGAGCTTGATTCATTCTTATTTCTTGGGGCCACAAACTAGTTTGAGGTTTTATTTACTATCCCGTGCTTATGCCATGCTTTTCTTTATTATTTACGATTGTCGAGGAGCACTGCATCGCTTAGGTAAGCGGAATGTTTCATGTATCGACAAGCCCAGTTTTGGGTTCCCATCGTTCTGACCATTGACGCAAACCTTGAGTCCGTCTCGAGTCAGCTAACTTCGCTATGGTCTACTCAATGGGTGGCCCCCAAATATTTCTGAATCCTGTGATTGCTTTGTCGTGAAGGCCTCGTTGGGTTTTGATTTGGTTTTTCCGAGGTTGATCGAGTGTGTGTTGCTATTTGTGCACCCCGGCCGGGTTAAAACTTTCTGAAAGCCGTGTCCGCGGTTATGGACGACTTGGAGCACAGTATCTCGATCATAGACAACTATAACTAAAGTAGTGCTATAAATTGACTTTATAATGACTAGTAATCAGCTTCACTATAATGGAATGGCTAAATAAAACTGCCAACAATTGCTTGTTTGGTTTGTCGCTTGCAACAATTGTATCTGACTAGTAAGTATTGCAACTACAACGGAATGGCTAAATAGAAGTACCAACAACTGCTGGGTTTTGGGTTATCTCATGGTAACTGAATCTGACTAGTAAGTGTCGCTACTACAACGGAATGGTTAAATAAAAGTGCCCACTGCTTATTTTTATCAGGATGACTATCTATACCTGACTAGTAATTGCTGCAACGATAACTGAATAATAAAACTGCCAACGGTGTGAGTTCCTCGGTTGACTTCCTCGTTTGGTCTCGAGGGGGGAAACACCAGGATGGGTTTGATTGATGGTAGCATCAGTTTGGATCCGAATAGGTCTTTCTTACCCCTCTCTGATAGCCGCCAGTTGAATCGAGTCTCTATAGGTTGCTTAGTGCATGCTGCCGCTGCCGCTTCAGTCCACCATACCTATGTAGGCGAGGACCGCCGAATTCTAGTCTCGCTGCACTGCCTCAAGATCGACGCTCCTCTTTTTCCTTTGCCCTTTGTCGGCGCCCCTTTTTTTTTAAGCAGGTTTCGACGTCGTTAGCAGGGTTACCCTTCCGGCTTGGCCTAGGCAGGGTTATGGACGCCATTGGTTATTCTTCAGGGCTCTTATCCCCATTTGCATCTTGACCGTAGTTGGACGCTCTGTCGTTTTCAAGGTGATTTGGATCTTTGTTCTGTATATCTGTATTCTTGACTCATGGAGTCGTGTTGAATATATATCTGTTCTGTGGGTCCCATCGAGGACTGTTGTGTAATGTTATTACTTCGTTTTCCACCCGCACGAAAGTGCCTGGTGGGCACCTTTGAATCGTTTCTATGCGGGTTTGGCGGGTTTCGCTAAAACTTGCATAGGGCCGATTCTGAGGGTGTTACATCGGTGTTGTCCACCAACATGACACTCATAACGGGATCATACCAATCCGGAGTGGTACGAGTTCTCGTTGACCTCTGAGGCTCTGTAGCAACTTCAACCGAAGTTTCATGATCACCATCATTAGCTTCCTCTCTTATTGGTCCAGGCACCACAGGAACTTCTTCCGGTGCTGCGCTACTCGCAATTTCGAGAGAAGGTCCGACAACCTCGTCGAGTTCTACTTTCCTTCCAGTCACTTCTTTCGAGAGAAATTCCTTCTCTAGAAAGGATCCATTCTTGGCAACGAAGATTTTGCCTTCGGATCTATGATAGAAGGTATACCCAATAGTTTCCTTTGGGTATCCTATGAAGACGCATTTTTCCTCTTTGGGTTCAAGCTTGTCCGACTGTAACTTCTTTACATAGGCTTCGCATCCCCAAACTTTAAGGAACGACAATCTAGGTTTCTTCCCAAACCATAATTCATACGGTGTCATTTCAACGGATTTAGACGGTGCCCTATTTAAAGTGAATGCGGCTGTTTCTAATGCATAACCCCAAAATGATAGCGGTAAATCTGTAAGTGACATCATAGAACGAACCATATCTAAGAGAGTTCGATTACGACGTTCGGACACACCATTACGCTGTGGTGTTCCCGGCGGTGTCAACTGTGAAAGTATTCCGCATTTCTTCAAATGCTCGCCAAACTCGTAACTTAGATATTCACCTCCACGATCAGAACGTAGAAATTTAATCTTCTTGTTACGTTGATTCTCTACCTCACTTTGAAACTCCTTAAACTTCTCGAAAGTTTCGGATTTATGTTTCATGAAATAGATATACCCATATCTACTCAAGTCATCCGTGAAGGTAAGAACATAACGATAACCACCGCGCGATGCTACACTCATTGGACCACACACATCGGTATGTATGATTTCCAATAAGTCCGTAGCTCGCTCCATCATACCAGAAAATGGAGTCTTAGTCATTTTTCCCATCAGACATGCTTCGCATCTTTCAAGTGATTCAAAATCAAGTGATTCAAGAAGTCCATCGAATGGAGTTTCTTCATACGCTTCACTCCAATGTGACCAAGGCAGCGATTGCCACATATAGGTAATTATCGCTGATTTCAAGCGTTTAGCCTCAATGTTGTTGATATGTGTATTTCCATCGAGATTCAATAAGAATAGACCATCTATCAAAGGTGCATGTGCATAAAACATATTACTCATATAAATCGAACAACCATTATTCTCGACTTAAACAAGTAACCGTCTCGCAATAAACAAGATCCCGATATAATGTTCATGCTCAACACGGGCACTAAATAACAATTATTTAAGTATAAAACTAATCCCGATGGTAGATGAAGGGGTAGCGTGCGACCGCGATCACATCAACCTTTGATCCGCTTCCCACGCGCATCGTCACCTCGTTCTTCGCTAGCTTCCGTTTATTCTGCAGACCGCTTTGAGTTACAAATATGAGCAACCGAACCGATTATCAAATACCGAGCACTACTACGGTACTAGTGAGATACACATCAATAACATGTATATCGATATACCTTTCTTCTTGATGTTGCCGTTCTTCGATCCGCCAAGTACTTTGGGCAATTCCGCTTCGATGACCTTCTCCCTTGCGGTAAAGCACTCGATGTCGGGCTTGGGTCCAGCCTTGGTCTTCTTCGCCCGTGGTAACTTTCTTACCACCCTTCTTGAAGTGTCCCTTGCTTAGACTTGCCTTTCTTGAATTTGGTGGTCTTATTGACCAACAACACTTGGTGCTCTTTCTTGATCTCCACTTCGAGACTTTAACATAGCAAACAGTTACGGCAACTCCTTCTTCATGTTACGCATGTTGTAGTTCATCACAAAGTTCTTGTAACTTGGTGGTAGTGATTGGAGGACAGGTAAATCCCCAAAGCATTAGGAATCACTATACCCAAGCTTTGAAGTTTGTTTGCGTGCCGGACATCTTAAGCACATCTCACGACGAGCTGCCCTCTTCCATCTTGCGGTTAAAGAACTTTTGAAGCCTCATAGCTTTCAATTGCCGCATGAGTCTCAAAAATCAATTTGAGATCCTCGACAATATCATATGGGTCTGAATTCTCAAACCTTTTCAAGCTCATTCCAAACCATACAAGATAGCACATGAACTATGGAGTCTTGATTCTTCCGAGCGAGGTAAACATTCTTTACTTCATCGGCAGATCATTTGCAGTGGGTCACCCAAGTGCATCCGACATAGGTCAAATTACCAGCTGTGAGGACAATCCTCAAATTGCGGAACCAATCCGCGAAGTTGCTTCCATTGTTTTTCAACTTTTCTTTATCTAGGAACACATTAAAATTGATGGTAGGGGCTGCCATTGATCTACAACATATTTGCAATAGTTTAGACTAAGTTTATGACAAATTGAGTTCAAATTAATGATGAAATTAAACTAGGTGAATGTGGCATCCCGCAAAACCACTACTAGAAAATCGCGTTGAATTTGTGCATTGCATCGTCATCATCATGCATTGTTTGCTAAAACTATGTTTGCAAAGCCCGTGTTGTTTTCTAAACGCCCCACCTTTATTCAAACGCCAAACCGGGTCCCCGGAATATTTTGTTTTGTCCGTTATCGGTTTGCAAAAACCTTGTTTGAAATAAATAAAATATTTAATTTATTTTAGCGGTCGAGCAGGCGTAGCGAACGACCACCCCATATTTTAAAATCGGTCCAACCTGCCGCCCCATCTAAATCCTACAGCTACCCAGGAATCTACCTCTCTCACCCTCCACATCACTCCCCCCAATCACATCACGCCACATCAGCCCATCTCCTCCCCCACCCAATCCTAGCCCTCCACCTAGACCCCCTCTCTCTCACCTTCCCCCACCACACAACTCCCCACCCTCCACCACACAACACACGCACGCCACACACAGTCCACCCCCCCACCAACCGCGCTGCCAGCCCTCCCTCTGCCCTGTGGGACCCGCCTGCCCCTGGCCCCACGTCCGGCCCACCCCTCCCCTGACACTGCTCCTCTTCCCCAACTCGCTTCCCACCCCGCGCGTGCTCCCTCTCCCTCTCCCTCCTCTCCCCGCCTCCTACCTCCCAAGCCCTTGCCCGTGCAGGCCTTGCTACAGCCGGCAGCCCCTCGCCCCACCGTCGCGTCGGCCGCTTCGCGGTCGCTTCGCCCAACCGGACCCGCACCACCTCGCTGGACCTCGCTTGCTGCCGCTGCGCGCCTGCCTTTGCCTTCCCGCGTCCTCCATCCGCCCACACCGCCCGTCCCGCACCTCTTCCCTTGCTCGCCACCCCAGACCACCGCCCGCTGCCTCGCCCTCTCCGCGACCCTTCCCTGCCGGCGCCATGAGCCTCGCCCGCCGCCCTGGCGCCCGCCAGGCTCCTCCACCCGCCAGAGCCGCCGGGCGCCCGCCCGCCGCCGCTCCGCCGCTGGGCCTCTCCTCCGCGCCGTCCGCCCCACCGCAGCATCCGCCCGGCAGAGGCCGATGCCTCGCGCCTCGGCAACCGTTCCCGCCGACCGCGCCTCCCAGCCGTCCGCCTCCTCCGCGTGCAGGCCGCCTCGTCGCCGGCGACGACCACCACGCCCAGGATCCGCCGGAGCCGCCTCTCCAGCTCGCAACTGCCACCTCCGACCGCGAGCCCGCCTCGGCTGCAGGCCGCCCGAAACTCCGCCAGCCGTGACCCGCCTTCAGCGTCGACCTCGCCCGAGCCCGCCTCGCCGGAGTCCGCCCCGAGCCCTCCCGCTGGCTGTGCCTGCCTCGCCTGTCGCCGTCATCGCCGGCGGGTCCCGCTTCGTCGGTCCGCGTCGCTGAGCCAATCCTGCCCCAAGCTGCACCGCCTCCGGCCTCGCGGCCTCCTCCGCGGAAGAACCCTCCGAGCGAGCCCGCTGCCCCGGATCTGCCCCGAGCAGCCGCCGTCGCCGGTGTCGCCAAGGTCGCCCCGTCCAGCCCCTGCTTGGTGCTCGTGAGTGTTTGCATTGGTGCTTGTGTGTGCTGTACCAGGGGCCGAACCCGAAGGCCTCCGACAGGGACCCACAAGATCTGCTTCCTGGACGCGCCATGGTTCCGGTGGAACCCTCAAACGCCAAGTCCGCCTCACGAACCCCGGAGACCAAGCCTCGACACCCCGAACCCGGTACCGCGTCAAGATCGCCTTCTCGGACCCCGTTGACGCCAAGATCTTCGCCGTAGAGCGACAAGGCCTTCGACAAGACAAGGAATGCCGAGTGCTTCACCCCGGACACCGAGACCCCGGCGCGACAAGTGCTTCGTCCCGAACGCCATGACCGACAACTTGACCCGAAGACCCTGGATGCGCCAAGACCCTAACCCCCGGAGTCCGAGAACGATCCCGAGAACGGAACCGTCGAACCACGACCCGACCTGTCGAACCCGAACCGGAACCCCAAGATCGTCGAGCCCCTCGATGTGACCCTTTTCCTCGAACCCTATTTTATAACAAATCAAGTTGTGCATATTAAATTGTCATTCCGCATGCATATCATTGGTTTGGGGGCCCTTTGCCGATTCACCTAATAATTAAATATGGGGCCCATATGCGGGCAAATCTAGCCTTATATTGGCCTCATTTAAATTTGTGTAGCGAACCCGATGCTATCTTCTACCATGTAAAACAACATTTAAAATGCGGGGTAGCTAAACAACATAAACCACCTAATTAATTGTCGGGACCCCGGTTCCGCTTAATATGACCTAATTGCATCGCACCTTTGCCATGTCATACATCATACATGCATCATGCCGATCTTCTGCCGTGTATTAAATATTGCATCCGGTGTTTCTTCTAGTGTTTTGCTTCTTCGCGGATAAGGCCGTTGAGTTGATGTGAGCTTCGCCCCGATCTTCGGTTGAACCTTCGACAATGTTTTCAGGCGAGCATCTCCCCCTTTCTACCTATCTTACTTTTATAGTGTTTTATTCCCTCCTGTTGATCTATTGCTATCTGTGTTGCGATGCTTTAGTTTCCGTACCCGCGATATTTTCCGTGCAGCCCTATATTGCGTTGGACACATCCTATTACCTGTTGTTTGGTAGATAGTTGGACTTGCGCGGCGTAGTGCTTGCTCAAGTGCTGATGTGTGTCGTCATATGCCACCGCTGCTGATGTATTGCCGCATGCTGATGTTGGAGATGACTCTAGTTTTACTTATTGCTCACTTTAATTTCTGTTTAACAACTAAAATTGAAATAAGCAGAGGCATCGGTGGGTGATAGAAAATATTTGGTTTCCGAACGCCCACTTGTGTCCCGTAAGACCCCGAGTACTTGATACCTGTTCCTTGATTTTTGCGCGCTATCCACATCCGGGAGGTATATGGGACCCCGAGCGAGCTTGATTCATCTTATTTCTTGGGGCCACAAACTAGTTTGAGGTTTTATTTACGATCCTGTACTTATGCCATGCTTTCTGCTTTATTTACGATTGTCTTGTGAGCACACTGCTTTATTTAGGATTATGGAGCGATTCCGGTGTCGACAAGCCCAGCCACACTTTGGGTTCCCGATCGTTCACAGTCCCCATAACCTTGAGGCCGTCTCGAGCTTGCTTACTCCGTTCGGATTCTACTTAAGGGTGGCCCCTGAAATATTTCTGAATCTGTGATTGTTCGGTCGTGAAAGCCTCGTTGGTTTTGATTTGGTTTTTCCGAGGTTGATCGGCGTGTGTTGCTATTGGTGCACCCCGCCGGGTAAAACTTTCTCAAAGCCGTGTCCGGATATGGACGACTTGGAGCATGATCTCGATCATAGACAAGCATAACTAAAGTTACTGTTATAAATTTGACTTATAATGACTAGTAATCAGCTTCACTATAATGGAATGGCTAATTAATACTGCCCACAACTGCTTGTTTGGAGTGTCGCTTGCGACCATTGTACCTGACTAGTAAGTATTGCAACTACAACGGAATGGCTGAATAAAAGTACCAACAACTGCTGGGTTTCGGGTTTATCTCATGCTATCTGTACCTGACTAGTAAGTGTTGCCACTATAACGGAATGGTCAACTAAAAGTGCCCACTGCTTATTTTATCAGCACGATTATCTAAACCTGACTAGTAAAGTGCCGCAACTATAACTGAATAAATAAAACTGCCAACTGTGTGAGTTCCTCGGTTGACTTCCTCGTTTGGTCTCGAGAAACACGGATGGGTTTGTTTGGTGTTAGCTGTGTTGGTTCGGTTAGGTCATTCTTATCCCTCTCTCGATATCCGCCATTGTATCGAGTCTCTATAGGTTGTTTAGTGCATCTTGCCGCTGCCGCTGATCCACCATACCTTTGTGGCGAGGACCGCAATTCTAGCCTCGCGTGTCTTGGCCTCGATCTTGGACGCTCTTTCTTTGTTTTACCTTTGCCCTTTGTCGGCACCCTTTTGTTAAGCAGGTTTTGAGATCGGCGCGTTAGCGAGGTTACCCTTCCGGCTTGGCACAGGCAGGTTATGGACGCCATTGGTTATTCTTGGGGCTCTTAGCCCCATTTGCATCTTGTCCGTAGTCGGACTCTATCATTCTCAAGGTGATTTGGATCTTTGTATATTATATCGTATTCTTGACTCTTTGAGTCGTTATATATATCTATTCGTGGGTCCCATCGAGGACTGTTGTGTAATGTTATTACTTTGTTTTCCACCCTTGCGAAAGTGCTGGTGAGCACCTTTGAATCGTTTCTATGCGGGTTTGGCGAATTTTGCTCAACTTGCATAGGTCCGATTCGAGGGTGTTACTGAGTGGTATCGAGCTCGGCGATGCGATACCCTGAAGTCCAAACTGCAGGATAACCTAGCTAACGGCCGAAGTAGAGTGTCAAAACTATTTTTCAAAATCGGTTGGATAGTTCTGATTAGGTCTGATTTTACTCCTTACCCTTCTGCTATTCCTCTCTTACCTCTACGTGTTGTGGACCTGCTCTCTTCTCTCTCTTCGAGTCCAGGAATTCTCGTGGTTGGGTTTCCGTCGTACCTTTAGGGTTTCGCTTTCTCCCTTTTTAACGGAGGTGCTACGATCATCAATCTGCAACTTGCCTGTTGTGCCCTTCATCCGATCTTTCGTTCTTGAGCTCTTTGTCTATGTGTGTTCCTTGCTGGATACCAGTGTCGTTGAAAAACATATGAGAAGGACGAGCTTTGGTGAGGTTGGAGTATACCTTGAGCATGTGTTGTTCATGCCAATGGAACCATCGCGGAACCTAATCGTTGTGTCTTTCATACGATTTCTGCTGGCATCATACCTTCGTTCCGGATACCGCCTACGAAGATCTTCAGTCTAAATTCCGAGAGTTGGTTGCATGATCCGTCTATTCGTGTGCAGAGTGATGGTTTGAGTGTGGGATGGAGTAGCTACCCTACCACGGCTCTTATCAATCGCTCTTGTACATCGAATCAGTGGATCCAGCGATTTTACTCCGTCCATGGAAGTTAGAGGTGGCCTTACCTTCAACTTCGTCCTTTGTTTCCCCGGAGTGTTCTCCCGACGATCAAGAACAACGACCCTTGTTGGTGGTGTCGCCAATTTCAAGATGGCGGAAGAACTCTTGTTAGTGGTGTCGCGAGGATCTACACGAAGCGCGAAGGATCAGACCGCCGACCTTCCTTCCGGTACCGTGAGGCGGATCTCGAGGGCGAGATCCATTGTTAGTGGTGTCGAATTGTGGCATCCCGCAAAACCACTACTAGAAAATCGCGTTGAATTTGTGCATTGCATCGTCATCATCATGCATTGTTTGCTAAAACTATGTTTGCAAAGCCCGTGTTGTTTTCTAAACGCCCCACCTTTATTCAAACGCCAAACCGGGTCCCCGGAATATTTTGTTTTGTCCGTTATCGGTTTGCAAAAACCTTGTTTGAAATAAATAAAATATTTAATTTATTTTAGCGGGAAGGGTCGAGCAGACGTAGCGACCGACGACCACCCCATATTTAAAATCGGTCCAACTGCCGCCCCATCTAAATCCTGACTACCAGAATCTACCTCTCTCACCCTCCACATCACTCCCCCCAATCACATCACGCCATCAGCCCATCTCCCCCCCACCCAATCCTAGCCCTCCACCTAGACCCCCTCTCTCTCACCTTCCCCCACCACACAACTCCCCACCCTCCACCACACAACACACGCACGCCACACACAGTCCACCCCCCCACCAACCGCGCTGCCAGCCCTCCCTCTACCCTGTGGGACCCGCCTGCCCCTGGCCCCACGTCCGGCCCACCCCTCCCCTGACACTGCTCCTCTTCCCCAACTCGCTTCCCACCCCGCGCGTGCTCCCTCTCCCTCTCCCTCCTCTCCCCGCCTCCTACCTCCCAAGCCCCGCCCGCGCTTGGCCAGCTGCGCCCTCGCCCGCTTCCCACCGTCCGCTTCCGCCACTTCGCCCTCGCCCAACCGCTGGACCCGCACCACCTCGCTCGCCGCTCGCTTCGCCTGCCACCGCCTGCCTTTGCCTTCCCGCGTCCTCCATCCGCCAGCCACACCGCCCGTCCCGCACCTCTTCCCCTGCCGCCGCCACCCGGACCACCGCCCATGCCGCCTCTCCCGGCCCCTTCCCCCTGCCTTCGCCTCGCCTGCCGCCCCTGGCGCCCGCCGTGCTCCTCCCACCCGCCGCCAGAGCGCCTCGGGCGCCCGCCCGCCACTTGCTGGGCCTCTCCTCCGCCGTCGCCCACCGCAGCATCCCGCCGCCGAGGCCGATGCCGCGCCTCCCGGCAACCGTTCCCGCCACCCGCGCCTCCCAGCCCGCCTCCTCCAGCGTGCAGGCCGCCTCGTCGCCCGGCGACCGCCACGCCAGGATCCCGAGCCGCCCCTCTCCAGCTCGCAACGCCACCTCCGACCCGCGAGCTGCCTCGCCGCACCAAGCCCGCCCGGAGCTCCGCGGCGAAGCCTTCCGCCGTCGCCCGAAACCGCCTCGCCGAGTCCGCCCGAGCCCTCCCGCTGTGCTGCCTACTTTGTCGCCGTCATCGCCGGCGGGTCCCGCTTCGTCGGTCCGCGTCGCTGAGCCAATCCTTCCCCAAGCTGCACCGCCTTCGGCCTCGCGGCCTCCTCCGCGGAAGAACCCTCCGAGCGAGCCCGCTGCCCCGGATCTGCCCCGAGCAGCCGCCGTCGCCGGTGTCGCCAAGGTCGCCCCGTCCAGCCCCTGCTTGGTGCTCGTGAGTGTTTGCATTGGTGCTTGTGTGTGCTGTACCAGGGGCCGAACCCGAAGGCCTCCGACAGGGACCCACAAGATCTGCTTCCTGGACGCGCCATGGTTCCGGTGGAACCCTCAAACGCCAAGTCCGCCTCACGAACCCCGGAGACCAAGCCTCGACACCCCGAACCCGGTACCGCGTCAAGATCGCCTTCTCGGACCCCGTTGACGCCAAGATCTTCGTCGTAGAGCGACAAGGCCTTCGACAAGACAAGGAATGCCGAGTGCTTCACCCCGGACACCGAGACCCCGGCGCGACAAGTGCTTCGTCCCGAACGCCATGACCGACAACTTGACCCGAAGACCCTGGATGCGCCAAGACCCTAACCCCCGGAGTCCGAGAACGATCCCGCCGAGAACGGAACCGTCGAACCCTGGACCCTGGACCCTGTCGAACCCCGAACCCCGGAACCCCAAGATCGTCGAGCCCCCTCTGATGTGTGACCCCTTTTCCTCGAACCCTATTTTATAACAAATCAAGTTGTGCATATTAAATTGTCATTCCCGCATGCATATCATTGGTTTGGGGGCCTTTTGCCGATTCACCTAATAATTAAATATGGGGCCCATATGCGGGCAAATCTAGCCTTATATTGGCCTCATTTAAATTTGTGTAGCGAACCCGATGCTATCTTCTACCATGTAAAACAACATTTAAAATGCGGGGTAGCTAAACAACATAAACCACCTAATTAATTGTCGGGACCCCGGTTCCGCTTAATATGACCTAATTGCATCGCACCTTTGCCATGTCATACATCATACATGCATCATGCCGATCTTCTGCCGTGTATTAAATATTGCATCCGGTGTTTCTTCTAGTGTTTTGCTTCTTCGCGGATAAGGCCATTGAGTTGATGTGAGTCACCGATCTTGGTTGAACCTTCGACAATGTTTTCGGTGAGCATCTCCCCCTTTCTACCTATCTTACTTTTATAGTGTTTTATTCCCTCCTGTTGATCTATTGCTATCTGTGTTGCGATGCTTTAGTTTCCGTACCCGCGATATTTTCCGTGCAGCCCTATATTGCCTTGGACACATCCTATTACCTGTTGTTTGGTAGATAGTTGGACTTGCGCGGCGTAGTGCTTGCTCAAGTGCTGATGTGTGTCGTCATATGCCACCGTTGCTGATGTATTGCCGCATGCTGATGTTGGAGATGACTCTAGTTTTACTTATTGCTCACTTTAATTTCTGTTTAACAACTAAAATTGAAATAAGCAGAGGCATCGGTGGGTGATAGAAAATATTTGGTTTCGACGCCCACTTGTGTCCCGTAAGACCCGAGTACTTGATACTGTTCCTTGATTTTTGCGCTATCCACATCCGGGAGGTATATGGGACCCCCGAGCGAGCTTGATTCAGTCTTATTTCTTGGGGCCACAAACTAGTTTGAGGTTTTATTTACGATCTGTACTTATGCCATGCTTCTTTGCTTTATTTACGATTGTGCGAGGAGCACACATCTGTTAGGATTATGGCACGATTCCGCGGTGTCGACAAGCCCAGCCACACTTCGGGTTCCCGATCGTTCACACCGTCCCCATAACCTTGAGGCCGTCTCGGAGCTTGCTTACTGCTATGGATTCTACTTAAGGTGGCCTGAAATATTTCTGAATCTGTGATTGTTCGATCGTGAAAGCCTCGTTGGGTTTTGATTTGGTTTTTCCGAGGTTGATCGAGCGTGTGTTGCTATTGGTGCACCCCGGCCGGGTAAAACTTTCTGAAAGCCGTGTCCGCGGATATGGACGACTTGGAGCACAGTATCTCGATCATAGACAAGCATAACTAAAGTTACTGTTATAAATTTGACTTATAATGACTAGTAATCAGCTTCACTATAATGGAATGGCTAATTAATACTGCCCACAACTGCTTGTTTGGAGTGTAAACTGCGACCATTGTACCTGACTAGTAAGTATTGCAACTACAACGGAATGGCTGAATAAAAGTACCAACAACTGCTGGGTTTCGGGTTTATCTCATGCTATCTGTACCTGACTAGTAAGTGTTGCCACTATAACGGAATGGTCAACTAAAAGTGCCCACTTCTTATTTTATCAGCACGATTATCTAAACCTGACTAGTAAAGTGCCGCAACTATAACTGAATAAATAAAACTGCCAACTGTGTGAGTTCCTCGGTTGACTTCCTCGTTTGGTCTCGAGGGGGAAACACCAGGATGGGTTTGTTTGGTGTTAGCTTCAGGTTGGTTCCGGTTAGGTCATTCTTATCCCTCTCTGATATCCGCCAGTTGTATCGACTCTCTATAGGTTGTTTAGTGCATGCTGCCGCTGCCGCTTCAGTCCACCATACCTTTGTAGGCGAGGACCGCCGAATTCTAGCCTCGCCGTGTACTGGCCTCGATCTTGGCTCTTTCTTTGTTTCTGCTTTGCCCTTTGTCGGCACCTTTTGTTAAGCAGGTTTTGAGATCGACGCCGTTAGCGAGGTTACCCTTCCGGCTTGGCACAGGCAGGGTTATGGGCGCCATTGGTTATTCTTGGGGCTCTTAGCCCCATTTGCATCTTGTCCGTAGTCGGACGCTCTATCATTCTCAAGGTGATTTGGATCTTTGTATATTATATCGTATTCTTGACTCTTTGAGTCATGTTATATATATACATTACATGGGTCCCATCGAGGACTGTTGTGTAATGTTATTACTTCGTTTTCCACCCGCACGAAAGTGCCTGGTGGGCACCTTTGAATCGTTTCTATGCGGGTTTGGCGAATTTTGCTCAACTTGCATAGGTCCGATTCTGAGGGTGTTATAGTGAACTCCCACTCAAAACAACATCCCTCACATTGTTTTAGTGATCACACGAGCCAAATCCACTACATCAACACCGATCATCACGAGAGTTGATATAGTTTCAATGGCGAACAATCGTCATGTTCATCATGTCTACTATATGATTCATGCTTTACCTTTCGGTGATCCGTGTTCCGAGACCATGTCTGTACATGCTAGGCTCGTCAAGATCAAACCTTAGTTTCTGCATGAGCAAATCTTGCTTGCTCACGTTGTATACACTTGCAGAATCTAACACACCCGATCATCACGTGGTGCTTCGAAACAACAAGCTTTAGCAACGGTGCTAACTAAGGGTGAACACTTTATGATTTGAAATTCATGTGCATGAGGGATCATCTTATAATGCTATCGCCGTCTACTAAGCAATACAAGATGCATAAAGGATTAACATCACATGCAATTCAATAATATGTGATATGATATGGCCTTTCTTCTTCGTGCTTCCGATCTCCATCTTCAAGCACGAACATGATATCCATCATCACCGGCATTGCATCAAGGTCAATGACGCTTCTCCATGGTTGTCGTCCACCGGCTTCAACTATTACAACTACTTTGAATAGACACGCGGGTCTTAACATAAATTAAAGACAACCATATGGATCCTGCCGGTTGCCAACTTATAATAAGGAACATTGCATACATCAAATATAATCACAATCATGGCCATATCACATCACTGCATACCCCAGCAAAACAAAGTTAGACGTCTCTACTTTCTTTGCATTTTTACGTGGTTTGGGGATTTCTATAAGTGTCGTTCTAACTTACGAACAAGAACCACAACATTGATACTAGCATTGTTGATCACCCGTTGTAAATTGGATCTTAACTATGCTAGGAGAAAGCGACACCATAAAGCCACTTATGCAATACAAGTTGCATGTCAAGCGTGGAGCAAGTCTCATGAGCGATGTCATGTAAGGTTAGCCGGGCCGCTTCATCCCAACATACCGCAAGATGCAAAGTACACAAGAAGCAATCGACAATATAAAGCATCAACCCACAATGACCATTGTGTTCTACTCGTGCAATAGATCTACATATAGACACGGCTCGATACCCTTTGTTGGGTTTCGTAGCATGGAAAACAAAAATTTTCTATCGCATACAAACAAACAAGCCAAGATCTATCTACTAGATTGTAGCAAGCAGTCGATGGAATAACTTACCCTCGAAGATTCCAAAGTATTTAACGAGGCGGATTCTCGTGGGTGATGTAGTCGTACTCTTCCCGATCTCAAGATCGTGTAGACGATCCTTCGTATGCGTTCGGCGCTTCCGATCGGTCACACGTTCGGTTTTCGGCGAAGACCTTCCTCTCCCTTGTTCCAGCAGGCAGCGGAGGTTGTAGCACTCTCCTCGCGATTCCGGCAGCACAACGGCGTGGTACCGGAAGTAGAGGGGAGATCCCGCAGGGCTTCGCCTTAAGCCGGAGCGAGTATGGTGGAGTATGAGAGAGATATTAGTGGTCTAGGGTTTAGACACACCAATTAGAAGGCTCTAAACCGAAGGCTAGGGCAATTAGAAGCTCTAAACCAAAACGGCTCTAAACCGGAGGCTTTGGCTAGGGTTTAGATTAGAGGATAGGAACTTGTGTGTCTAGAGGAGGGAGCCCTGCCCCTCCTTTTATAGGTGGAGGGGCCGGCGCGCCAAAGGGGAGGGAGGGGAGTCCCTCCCCAACTCGGCTTGGTGGTGGCGCCGCCGGTTGTAGGAGGGATTCCCTCCCCAACTCGGTTTGCCCCCTCTTTCCTCTTTCCCTCTCTTTCCTGTTTTAGCCGTTTGACTTTTCAAACTTGCTATTTAACTTTTCAGTTTAGGATTCAATTTAATCCTTCATTTGGAACAGCGAGAACACTTAGTACATGATGCAATCATTCCAATATGTAATGACACATTCATGTACCCCTCCCCCCCGGAGTGCCGGACATTCCGGAACCTTCTAGAACATTCCCGGTGAAAACACCGGAATCATTCCCGAACTCCGAAACGGGACTTTCCTTATATGAATCTTATTCTCCGGACCATTCCGGATCACCTTGTGATATCCCAGATCCCATACGAGACTCCGAACAACATTTGGTCTCTTTCTCATAATACCATAACTACTCAAACAACGTCGAATCCTTAAGTGTGTCTCCCTATGGTTCGTGAATTATGCGGACATGATCGAGACACTTCTCCGAACAATAACCAATAGAGGAATCTGGAAATTCATATGGCTCCCACATATTTCTACGATTACTTTGCGATCGAATGAACCACTTACATACGATACCAATTTCCCTTTGTCTCACGATAGTTTACTTATCCGAGGTTATGATCGTCGGTATCTCTGCATACCTAGTTCAACCTCGTTACCGATAAGTACTCTTTTCTCGTTCCCGTGATATGTGATCCCTTGTGATCCAGTCACATGCTTGCAAGCTAATTGGATGACATTCCACCGAGAGGGCCCAGAGTATATCTATCCGTCATATGGATGGACAAATCTCACTCTTGATCCATGTGTCTCAACCAATACTTTCCGAACACTCAATGCCACCTTTATAGCCACCCAGTTACGGTGTGGTGTTTGATGTCATCAAAGCATCCATCCGGTAAAGGTGATATGCATGATCTCATGGTCGAAGGAATTATGTTACTATGTATCAGAAAGCAGATAGCAATTGAACTATTGAAATGACTTGATCTTTATGCTACGCTTATCTATAGGAGTATGTCCACCATATCATTCTCCTAACGATATGATCTTGTTGTTGATAACATCGCAATGTTCATGATAGGGAAACCACAATCATTAATCAACCAACAAGCTAGTGAAGTATAGAGGCTATACTAGGGACTTCAAATTAAGTTTACAAATCACACAAGTATCAATGTTTCCTTGTTAATACTATTATAGCATGAATGTTAACATTTATCATAAACACAAAGATATAATAATAACTACATTTATTATTGCCTCTAGGGCATATCTCCAACAGTTATGCCTAGCAGCTGCTCTTCTGTAGATCAGGAATATCCATGCCTGCGATTAGAGCAGCTGCCTGGATGATAAGCTTCATTTGCTGGCCCTAAACGGAGTGGCAATGCGTAAACACGAAGTACGTACTAACCTAATATCGAGCTAACTACCTTGGTAAAAAAGATAGAGAGGAGTCATGGTTGTTACCTTAATGCTGGTGGTCGTCGAGGACCTGCCGCAGGCGGAGAAGAACACGAGCGAGTCGTCGGCGCCATAGATTTGCGAGCCAGCAGATGCCGGAGTCGGGCTGTAGATGCCAGTCGGTGCCAGAGTGTGCTTAGCAGATGCTGCCGAAGATCTAAATCGCCGCCAAAGCTGCCGCATAAGAGAAAAATGGGGAGAAATTTGTCTTCCAGCGGGAGGTGGCAGCATAAGAGGGATGTAAGCCTATTTTTCGCGTCATACGACGCTGTGATTCTTTTGGCTCCCTCCATCTCTCCGTTGCCTCCCCGTGCACGCTGTTCCTCCCCTTGCACTCGCCAGGTCCTGTCCCAGTGAAAACACTCGATTTTGGCGTTTCTCCGGAGCGAGGATGAGAGTGCTTTAAGAATCGTGCGGACCAAATCCGTGGCACGCCGCGAGACACCAACAGACTTATTTCTTCCGAGTACGAGAAACGACAATCGACCAACCAAACACGCCCTACACGTGCAGGCAAGACGATGGCGACGGCGAGCGCTGCCTCTTCATCTTTAGGACCCAGGGCGGCGGCACCTGTGGGTAGTCTCCGGAGCGACGGACGTAAGCGCAAGGGAGCCTGCTTGGGCGTAATAATGCGTTGCCGAATTAGATCTTCTGTATAGCTTATCCATAGCCTTGTGGGTCCAGTTTCGTTCTGGTCTTGTCGAGTCTTTATTCTTTACTGTCTTTGCTACACTTTACCAGAATCCTTATTCTTCGTTCTGCTCTTGTGCTTGCTATGCTTAAATCTAGCCGGTCAGATCTTGTTCTTGCTGGCCTATATATGCCCCTGCTGCATGCCAACAGACTTGACCTATGAGTTGAGCTCTGTACTCCAGAGAATACTAAGAAACACACCATGCAATTCGTAGGTACCAAGCGCCCGGAATTTTTGCATGGCATGTGACAAGCGGCAACAATATATATATATGTTGCTTTGTGGCCGTAACAAACAAACTTCATCTATTTTTATTTCGCTAAGCATGCAATTATCTTTCCCACGATGTGAATATGATCAAACAACTTGATTTATCGGTTAATTCGCTGAGCAAATCGAAGCGCAATAATAGATTAAGTGTGACTATTGCTAGTGCAGTTTCCTAGATAAAAGGCGATAAACGCCTGAATTTAAGTTAATAAAGCCTCATTTTTTTTTGGAAACGGGCGCTTTATTACTCAACAGTAATTACACCCGGACTCTGCATAGTTAGGATGCACATAGCCAAACATCCACAGTCTCGGTCGAAAACAAGAGTAACTGAAATACAATAAAATGTAAATGAAAGCATAGTTCTCCCAATTATCTAATAAAGATCTATTCGCAGCGGTTGTTGCCATCCATGTCGGGAGAAGACATCTCGCGCCGTATCTTTCAACCGCCTACAACCCTTCGCAAACAAGTCGCGGAACTCCATACGTTGTAGAGAAGTCCATGATCGGAGGACAGCCGTGACCCGATAGATAACCTGCAATGGAGAAGATACAACATTATTAAAAATCTTGTCATTTCTACATAGCCAGAGCGACCAAATAATGACAAGCGCTCCCACCCTAAATAAAGTCCCATATTTATCCTCAATCCCATTCATCCAGTTGCCAAAAACATTAACTACCGATCTAGGAGGAGATAAACCAGAGGCTATTTGGATGATTAACCATATAGCACGAGCAAATTTACATTGGAAGAATAAATGACGTATTGTCTCATTATGATGACAAAATACGCATTCAGTGCTACCATGCCAATTCGTCCTAACAAGACTATCTTTTGTGAGAATCACCCCCTTACATAGATACCAAGCGAATATCTTCGTTTTAAGGGGTATCCTCAACTTCTAAATTTTACTATTATCATCGACTGGAATATTAGGTTGGATCAAAGCTCTATAAAATGAATCAATAGAAAAATTTCCACTATGTAATAGTTTCTATTTAAATTCATCCATACCCTCAGATAGCTGTATCCTGGATAATCTTACTAAGAGATTATTCCATGACACCAATCTAGGACCTAAGAGACTTCGTCTGAAAGACACATTAGGGGGATTAGTTTCCATTGCCTCAGCGAGAGTATCCCTTTTGTGTCTAACAATCGAATATAGAGCTGGATATTGTTCACGGAGAGAAGTTTGGCCAAGCCATATATCTTCCCAGAACCTAATCTGTGAACCATCCTTAATATTAAAAGTGCCAAAACAGAAGAATTGCGTTTTGGAAGCCATTAGTCCAGCCCAAAAGTGTGAATCACCTGGTTTCCAAACCAGTGTAGACACCGCTTTTGAGCCAACATATTTCCTCCAAAGAATAGTTTGCCAGACCCCTTCTTCGTTAAGAAGTTTGAATAACCATTTACCCAATAATGCGGTGTTTTTGATTTTTAAATCATGTATGCCCAATCCACCATATTCTTTGGGTCGACAAACAACATTCCATTTGGCCAGTCGATATTTTTTTTCTCACTATCCCCTTGCCAAAAGAATCTTGAACGGAAATAGTCCAGTTTTGACAAGACTCCTTTTGGCAACTGGAAGAATGATATCATATACAGTACCATATTGGTGAGTACTAAATTAATGAGGACCAGTCTTCCACCAAGGGATAGAAATTTATCCTTCCAACTATTAAGACGTTTTTAAAGTCTTTCCTCAATAAGTTTCCATTCAGCAATCGTAAGACGCCGATAATGTATCGGTATTCCCAGATAATTGATTGGAAATTGCCCGTGACCACAGCCAAAAAGATCGGCATAGAGGTGAGCCTCGTCTTTAGCCTCTCCAAAACAATACAAATCACTCTTATGGAAGTTTATTTTCAACCCAGAAAGTTGTTCAAATGCTGAAAGTATTAGTTTCAGGTTCTTGGCTTTTTCCAGATCATGTTCCATAAATAGTATTGTATCATCGGCATATTGAAGAATAGATAGACCACCATCAACAAGATGTGGAACCAGTCCTTCAATTTGGCCATCAGCCTTCGCTCTCTCAATAAGGATGGCCAGTATATCTGCCACTATATTAAATAGTATAGGTGATAATGGATCCCCTTGTCGCAGCTCTTTTTTGGTCTGGAAGTATTTACCTATGTCATCATTGACATTAATGGCAACACTACCCCCAGTCACAAAAGACTGTATGAGAGCACACCACTCTTTAGAAAAACCTTTCATACGGAGTGTTTGCTGAAGGAAAGACCAATTAACTTTATCATATGCCTTCTCAAAATCAATCTTGAACAATACCCCATTTAATTTTTTTGAGTGTAGTTCATGAATCGTTTCATGCAAGGTTAGAACGCCATCTAAGATGTTTCTCCCTTGCATGAAAGCGGTTTGAGAAGGCCGAATAACATGATCAGCCACTGAATTCAGTCTAATCGTAGAAACCTTTGTGAAAATTTTAAAACTAACGTTAAGAAGTCAGATTAGACGATACTGTTGTATCCGTTCTGCATTGTTAACCTTAGGTAATAAAATTATGTTGCCAAAATTTAACCTGAATAGGTCCAGCTGACCAGCATGTAAAAACTCGAACAAGCGCATCAAGTCAACCTTTATAACTTCCGAGAAAGTCAATATGCCGTTGATACAATATGCCGATGATACAATAGAAACTCTGCTGGGAAGCCATCAGGTCCTGGCGCTTTGTTTGGTTCCATTTGGAAGACGACCTTCTTAACCTCCTCCTCAGTATAAGGAGCAGTCAGAAAGTTGTTTTCCACAATAGAAACCTGGGGAATATCCTCCATCCGGGACTCATCCAATAAAAAAGAATTTTCAGGAGGTGCCCCAAACGAGGATTTATAATAGTTGGTAATATAAGATTTAAGATGTTGCTGACCTTCGATCGTCCCTTCTTCCTGGGTTAGAGAGTGAATAAGTTTCTTCTTATGCTTGCCATTTGCAACAACATGGAAGTATCTTGTATTCGCATCTCCTTCTAGGATGAATTTGGATTTAGACCGTTGGTACCACTTGAGTTCTTCTTCACACAGGAGTCTGGCAATTTCTACATTCGATTGGTTTTTAAGCTCAATCTCTTGTGCAGTCAATAACCTAACCTCCGCAGAAGCCTCCAAGTCATTAATAATAGCAGAAAGGCGTATTTTTTTATTTGTCAGGATACCAGAAATATGTCTAGCCCAACCACGAAGGAATTTGCGCAAAGCACGCATTTTATTGTTCCAACGTTTTATGGGTGTATGACCACTAACAGTTTTTTCCCAACTAGCCTTCACAAGGTCATAAAAACCATCACGATCAATCCATCCTAGTTCAAACTTGAAACTATTTTTGGATTTCCGTGGTAGTATTCCAACAGATAGTAGTAATGGAGCATGGTCCGATAAAGCCTCAATACGCTCTAGAGCGCGAACAGTTACCATAGGAAATTTATCTTCCCATTCAGTATCCATAAGCACTCTATCTAATTTTTCGTATGTAGGCCCCGGAAGACTATTAGCCCAAGTAAATTGTCTTCCTAACATTGTAACCTCTCTTAAGTCTAAGCTGTCTATGACAACATTAAACATGAAAGGTCAATGTTCATCAAACCGGCCCCGACTTTTCTCATGAGGGAATCTTAGCAGATTAAAATCCCCACCTATAAGGATAGGATAAGGATTGTCCTTAGCCAGATTAACCAACTCACGTAAAAAGTCCGCTTTATAAACATCCTGGACAGCCCCGTATACATCGACCAGAGACCAAACGAAATCATCCGCCTTGTTCCGGATATGGAGTTTAATAAAAAAATCTCCAACCGAACTGGCTAAGATTTCCATTGTCTCATCTCTGACGCCTAACAAGATTCCCCCGGAACGCCCCCGTGGCGGACGTAATACCCATGTAAAATCCACTCCACCAGAAAGGCGATTGATTTGACTTTGTGAGAAATCACGTCTACCAGTCTCATAAATACCCAAAAAATCCAATTTATAATCTCTCACACAATCGGCAAAAAACAAATGTTTAGCCAAGTCACGAAGACCTCTGCTATTTGAGAACATGCCATTCATTGAGAAAAAATTGGGGATTTGGGTACACGAGATCTCTTACGGGACTGATGGCCTTTTGATTTCCGACCAGATGCTGTAAGATCATATAATGAATCCAGCCCAGTCTCATCAAAGCCCACATCTGATACTTCACCAACTAAGTGAGAAAGGAGTTGACCATCTATTGTGGCATGCAACTCCTCCTCCTCCATTGGTGAAGGGTCAGGAACAACAGAAATTTTAGGAGTAACCGTTAGACGGTCAACCTCCATATGTCTCAAAACAGAATTAGAAAGATTAACTTCACTTACAGATCTACCCAAACTAACACCAACTTTAGACAGCTTATCCATAATAGAGTTATTTGAAAAAGAAAGAAAGGATTTGGAAGAATTACCCGGGGTGTCCAAATTCTTCTCCGCCTTCCTCCGCATGGCCTTGCCCAAGGAATCCTCATCTGTGGCAGAGGCTCCCTGTGCGTCAACACCATGGCGAGAACTCCTGCGCGTCGGTGTCCCAACAACAAAGGTAGGGCCATCGGCAGCTGGGGACAGACCAGACCCCTCTTGGGTCAGGTCCATCCTCCCTGCCACCTGTCCACCAACTGCGCTAGAGCGTCCCTCCATGTCCGACGGACAAGCACCATGGGAGAAACCTCCAGCATCCCTCATCACAGCTGCAGAGGGTTGCACCGCCAGGGGCAAAGGTGAAGCACCCTGCACCCCGGCAGCCAACCCAAAAGCCTCGCAGTCAGCCAACCCCACCTGGGCCAGCCTCCGCGCCGAGGACCCGGCGACGACCTCCTGTACAACCGATACCGCCTCCTGTAACACCGGCCCCGCCCGCGTGGGAATAGAACGACCCATAATGTTAGGTCTCCCACGCGTGGGAGAAGCCTGAAACGGAGAAACACCAGCCGACTCCAAAGAACCACAAGCCCCAAGCAAGGCCTCCTGAAGCTGTGAAGGAGAGACACAAGGTGATCCCAACACCGGTCCTGAACCACGCAGGGGAGAGTCCAACGGAAGCGCCTCCAAAAGTTCCTTACCACGGGGAGTGGCAGGGTTAGCATTAAAAGGAGTAACAACAAACAATAACACAGGATCCAAAGGCACAGAACAATCCAGCTGAGCACCCTGCCTGGTAGGCGGCTGTGCCGAGCCACCCTGCCTAGTAGTGGTCGAGGAAGATCCAGCCGCAACAGCCTGTGAGCCACCCCCCGTGTCAGATGTATCCATAGCATCATCAGAAGGCTTATCATTCGCATCATCGTCCTGATCATCATCCCTCTTCCTCCATAAGTAAGGTGCAAACTCAGGCTCAGGTACATAACCCTCCGGCTCTAAACGAAAACGAAGCGCATAAACCTTGAGACCCACCACACCATCAGTCATAAGGTAATGTCCAATCGAATCCTGCAGCCCCAAGAAAACACTGGTATCTGTCATAGCAACAAGAACCCGAACGACGCCACGTCTCCTCAAACTGAAAAGGTCCACATCCAAAGTAGTGCCCATGAGACCACCGACCGCCCATAAACCCAAGAAGGACCGCAAACAATGTGGCAACCCTTTGACATGTAGCCAAACCTGCTGCAGCTCAAGCTTGTGGGGCACCTCCTGTGTCCGGTAAATAGAAAACGAGAGCTGAGAGGTGCTCAGCGGCACCGGCACCTGGATCCCATCCACCATATCCAAATCCTCCATCGAGGGAAAACTCACAAGATTCTCCATTGGGAAACGCTTCCCACTTACACTGACTACGAACTGGGCATCTCCTAGCAATCTGTCGCTGAACCACATCTGCAGGGACCATCGGACCAGTGACTTGAACAAGAGCTATGGGGGTCAAGTTTGCCCCAAGGTGATCCCGCACCACAGAATCCGGAATCTGAGAAAACAAAGTCAACTCATTGCCAATACCAGACATCACCGGGGTAGGCCTTGGCTGCTTAAGAACGGGACATCTCAAAGTGGGATGAGTAGAGTTATCACAAATATAGCAATTATGAACCGCCTTACAATCTTTAGTTGCATGAGTATTGACCGCACACTTCCAACAGCGAACGGATTTCTGGTTCTTCTTACCCGTGGCAGCAGGCACCGGTGCAGCAACAACAGTCTCCAAAGCTGTTACAGCCTGAGGAACATTGGCAACGGTTCCCTGTGGCCCGTACTGATACTGTGGCTGCTGTCCCAAAACCTGAGAAGACGTCCCCGCCTGACCAGCGGGATACCCATATTGCTGAAACTGCAGCGGCCGCTGGAGCGGCTGCAAACCCGGCTCAAGACCCGCTTGCAACTAATCCTGCTTCTTCTTCTTCTTATTCTTCTGCATCGGCACCTCCACACTTACATTACCGGTCCCGACTGCAAATTGTTGTGGTGGCACCCCCTGCTGGATCAATGGTGCCCCACCCGACGGATGGCCGCGATACGGCCGTTGTAGTGGCTGCAAGGCGAACTGAGGCTGTGGCGCCGGGAAGTAAGCACCCTGGGGCGACAGAAACGGCAGCGCCATCCCCTGACTGAAACGAGCCGGAGGCGGCATCCCAGGCGCAACCATAGGCGGCACATAGGTAGGCGCAACCATAGGCGGCACATCATAGGAGGGTCGCGGCCCGGCCCCCTGCCCCTGGAGAGCTCCGGTCAAGGGGGGCGCTGGAGCCGTGGCAGCCTGCTGCTGCTGATGGGGAGCAGACGCGCTTCCGGGCTGACGAGGTGCACGGGGAGTCGGAGCACGAGGGTTTGCAGCCCCCGGCGGCGGAGCAGCAGCACGATGCGGCGGCACAACCATGGAGTTGACGCCGAGCAAGGCTTGGACGAAGGATCTCGAAGGAGGAAACGACTGCGAAGACGATCGGAAGCCAGAGACGCGAGAGGCTGAGTTTCTGGTATCACACAGCACGAGGCGGCGCCCGATACCTACTTTTCTCGCGATCAGAGACCAACTCCAGGACGTCTCGGTATTTGTCCCGCTTGTTGGCCCACCCGCAGGGGCGATACCGCCCAGGGCACCCGGCCCGATCGCATCCCCGCTCTCGGACCTGCCTTGCGACGCCCACCTCCCGAGATGTCCGCCCCAACTGCCAGCGCAGATGACTCGCGGCGTTCCGGGTCGTCCGCCCCCAGAACCTCCTGCGCAGAAACCGGATCCCGCCTCGAATCTGTACCAGCGGCAGCCGCCTCGATGAACGATGCAAGCAGAGGCGACGCAGACGCCCTCCTCTCAGGCAGGGGGCCCTCCACGGCCAGACCAGTGGACCCCGGCGCACCAGCATCCCCGTCGGCAACGACACAGCCGCCCTACGGACCCTCGGCGGCGAGGAAGAACGGCAGGTTTGCAGCGAGCTCCTCGGGGGCGACGGAGACGAACGCTCCCAGAACCGGGATGCCGGCGTAGGGAACCCCATCTCCTCCAAAAACTCCTGCTTCAACTCTGCATCGGTCCTCCTTCGTCGACGACAAACTGAAGTCCATCCCAGCTCACCGGTGGGATCCTCTAGGGCGTGAAGCTTTTCCCGTGCAGCGAGGGCCTCGCCGTCATCGGAGTCGGAATCAGATCCCAGACATTGGAACCTCGAACCCGAGCTCGACGACGGGGGTGGCGCAGCCGCCTCCGGCGACCCGAGCGACCCGGGCACCAGCGTGAACCGCCTCCGACCTCTCGTCGTCGGCTGTCTCATACCTTCATCCTTACTCGGCGATTCTTCGCAACGCCCGAGCTTGCTCCTGTTTGTCTCTCTGGAGGAAGTGGAGATCGTGTGGTGTTGTGGGGAAGATTGTTGTGGATGTCGGAGCTGATAGATACTAGCCTAGGACGCACGCGATCATAGTGGATTGCAAGTGGAACTCTAATAATTGCGTATAGTTTATCACGATCGACCAGAATTTACATGGTGCCTCATACGACCAGAATTTACATGGTGCCGAAGAAATCAGCTTGCAAGAAAGAACACAAACTAGTTGAATGCCCGTGCGTTGCTACGGCATAAAAACCATAAAAATATTACTCTACACCAAAATTATCAAATATTTTATTTAAAAGGATGATATTGCATGATAGTGTGTGATTAAGAAATAGTTATCGAGAAACTCCCGTGGCAACACGCATATTTTTTCCCTCGCATTGTATGAAAAAAGAAGGTTACAAAGTGTTTATAAGTGTCCGAGGAATATCACCTATATCTTCTTGATTTCTTACAACTATCGAATCACTCTTACCGGCAGAACATGTATACAAGCGAATTTAATGTAGCTGACGTAGAAATCTATGTAGAATCTGCTGCCTGCCTCAGCATGCCCAACACAAACATCTTACCACAGATTAGCTTATTAAAACAGATATAAATTTAAAAATAAATCAACGCTGAATTTACGCAGCTAGTCGTGTGAATAAATTTAGCAATCCGGACCAAGTATTTAGAATTGCCTTCTATAGATAAATGTTGCCATATCGTTGTATGGAAAACCGGGGATAGAATGACACCATGTATATATGTACACACAAAATGGAGCATGAGTTCTCTTACTCTACAGAATACATATAGGAAACATCAAATTCGTACAATGCACGTCTGTAGCCAACCTAGGATGTAGTATGTTCACACATGCAGGCTCGCTAGAAGAACAAAAACACACAGCGAACAAGTACTCCGGTGCCTTGAACATTTTAACAAACGCAAACTATACACTGTCCAAAAGATCCTCTGCTCCCATGTCTGCGCCAGAGCAACCGCGCTGCCACGTGCAAATGAATCCTGTAGAGGGCCGCAGCTCAGGATCCTTGATCTCGATGATGACCGCTTTTGGTGTAACCGTGTAAGAAACTTCTTGACCACCATGCTGTATGTTGTAGGCAACATCGCACCACTTATATGTACATACAGTTTTATGTCAGCTTACAGGTGGGGAAAAGTGTGAGGAAACAAATCATATTTCCAACGACACGCAAGGCTACTAAGAATAAATGCTCTTCTCCTCCCACCATTGTTGATTTATTCATCTTTTCCTTTTGCAATCCCCAAGGTTTTTTGCACTTCATTTTTAGCTGTTACTAACTTAAACTATGAAAGTTTCGGTTTTAATCATTGGCAATTTATGAAGCGAGGGAGGAAACCTGTAACCACGGGAAAAATTGCATTCCCTGATGGATATGCTCTTAAGGAAATGTAATAATGAACCAAATATTATAGATGCTTGCGTAATGTCCACGGAAAATTTAAGAGAAAGAAAATATTAAGAAACGAATCAAACTGCATACTGCATACTACATGCCAAGCTATTTTATATACACTCTGATAAAGCATTCATAGAAAGATGCAAGTATCAATTAGGTTTGGTTATATTTGAAAGTCCCTTGCAGTTTCTTTTGATCCCCATGTAAGTCTTACCACTTCTCCTGGTTGTTCTAGGCATGTTTCTTCACCTCTCACACTTGTATCAGAATTAATTCAACAAAAACATGATAGAAGCAGAGTAAGCTAACCGAACCATCCGCAATATACAGGAAAATCTGATCGCACCTTGCCATGAAGGTGGTCTGGTCGTCCTCGTCCTAGGCCTGGATGCATCAAAATTGGCCCACCCGCTTTGTAGGGATGAAACAACGGTAGATCGGCCGCTTCAACCATTGTAAAATATCCTCTAGCCGATGGAGTATCGGATTCATGGAGCACACATATGATCTAAGCTCAAAGGCCCCTCCCACTTCTTCAATCCCAGTCAGCCTCGCCTCCTATGCCTCGAGCGCTGCTCATCAACAATAAGTAAGTAAATAATCAACACAAACACACAACAATTATTATCAAATATATTACCAACTTTTATCTAGTGAGATACATGCAAAGTCACAAAGAAATATATCAAGTTTATCTTTTTCTACCCCAAATCAGTTGACACAACCAATTAGTATAATCGGTAGTAAATCGGTAGCAATCATTCAAAGCATGGGTTCACCAAAGAAGTGATTCGTAAGCATTTTCTGTCCAGGAGGTTGTCGTCCTTTTGAGAATTTCCAAAGTCGTGACATTCTTCTTGGACCACAGAGGGTCATGGCCTCATGGGCATTGGCCATGAGTTTTCTGGTGCTTTTGGGAAGGCCCAGATTGCTGTTGGACAGAAGCTCCTCGTAAGTGGCGTTGTGCTCCTTATCCTCAATGACCTGACAAAACAATCTCCTCTGATTTATGAAGAGATTGAAGAGATATGTCACTCTCATATCTCATCTCAGAAGCAAGGGCACGATAATACCTGATGAACCCAGATGTTAATTGGGCCTAGAGAAAGACAACAGTTGGTTGCAGACTTTGGTAGTCAGCTCTACGAGTGTACAAAATTAGCAGTTAGCACATAGATCAGATCGATCTAAGATTGATGGATTCATGTACCTGCCCCTGCTTTCCTTCTTCTCCTGGCCTCCTTTGCTGTTTGTGGACAGTCTGCGGAGAGGACCCATGGACCAAGCACGCAGATGCCATCGGAATTGGACAAAGACCAGCGAGCAATCCGCCGCCTTGAAGGATCCCGCGCCGCCAGGGACCCCACTCGCACAGTCGAGCTCTGCCACTTCTAGCCCCCATATGCCCCCGAATCTGGCTAGGCCCTCACCGCCGCTTGCCTTCTACCAGCCATCTTCAGCTGCTCCTACGGTTTCATCGACGAAGCTCAGGACGTCGATGGCGCCGCTTGTCGCCGGAAGCATCTTTGCCGGCGCCGGAGAACGCGAGCCAGGCACGTGGGGTTCGTGCGGGGCGTCCGTCGCGAGGTTGGTGGAGCCAAGGAGCCGAGCCAGAACGGCGCCCGGTTCCTGTAGTGCTTCTGATTAGGAAACTGATTACAGCCAGAATCGCGGATGAAAAAGTATTTTTGGCCGACGCAAACGGATAGATAGATAGATAATTGTTTTGAATTTCTGTTTATCGCCACACTTATAGGAGGTAGATGAGGTTGGTTGCATTTTGTTAGTTGAGATGAGGTGTGGAGTGGCATATTGATTGTAATATCTTGAAGTGTGACACCAGGCATTCACCACGCTTTTGAAATTAATAGTAAAGATAAGCAAACAAAAGATAAAGCAGAGGCCCCGCTTGAAAATGCTCTAGAGCCTTGAGAGCCTCAACAATCACTTGAATCAAAGTAGGAGGGGATGCAAGATCTTGATGTTGGAGAAGTCAAGATGCCGGAGGAGTCCTGCCCTTAACATTGAAACAGATATCTGATAGGATGTTGTGTGCTATATATGTTGAGCACTTAACATTTTACTAGAAGTCTAGGTCAAACAATGGTTGTGATTTGCCGGATCTGTGGTTGGACGGTCGAGCCTTGCCGGATCTGCTAAATTCGTGTTTTTATATTAGTGGAGATATGGAAAAAGGGTTGTAGGAGTTTGAACAAAGAACAGTAAACATGTTTGTTTAGAACATGGAGAACTCTTCGCTACTACGAGGCAAGCAAAGATCTTTACCAAACTTAGCCTTTTCCCAACCGGGTATTTCCATCTATGCATGGTAATAAAGAAGATCCTGGCTTTCTACGGACATAATAGTATCTACTTTAAATACGTTGCACAAGATTAAAGACCAGAGATATAGCCCAAACAAACACAAATATCTCTTTCCATACAGGGCGCTCCTACCATTTAAACGACGACCCCAACGACTCATATAAACGCACGTAGCCGATTCCGTTGCACTCCAAATTATTCCACCGTACGTCCGATCAATCTCCCTGCGTCGCCTACGATCCAACGGATGAACGGCGGCGGCGTCGCCATGGAGTTCCGCTCCCCCGTCGACCCCGCGGAGGAAGCGCACTACCGGGAGGTGATGGACGGCATGGGCGTGTACGACGCCCAGTGGGCGCTGTCCAAGGTGCTGGAGCATTCGGACATCGAGCCGGGGCAGAACCGGCTTCTGCTCACCAGGGACATGGTGCGCGCCGGTCCTATCCCCAAGGTCTTCCCGGAGCTGGAGGAGCTCGGCGAGGACGGCCAGAACGCCGAGATCACGGTGGACGTCACGGCCATCGACGAGCGGGGGCAGGAGAAGGATGTGCACCTCCGGTACCTCAACTCCAACAGGGCGTACCGTGTGATGGGGCCAAGGTGGAGGTCGTTCGTGGTGGAGAGCGGCATGACCAAGGGAGAGCGCCTCGATCTGTACACGTGCATGCGCGGCGACGGCCAGCGTTGCCTTTTCTTCTTCATGACCAAGGGATGGGACGCTAGCGGCAGTAGCGCCGCCTGGTGCACCAAGGTACGTAAGCGGCGCGCACGGCAGCCTGCTCCTGCCGCCGTTATCGATCCTGACGACGACCAAGTCTTCCTCGTCAATGGTGGGCGTGCTGATGGCGACAATGGCAAGCATTGCGGAGACGTCGACTACACCCCAGCAAAGAGAGATCGCAGGAGGCGAGCAAAGAACGCCAGTCATGTCAGGAACCAACAAGATCATATACTGGTTGTGACGAACGACGGGATCCACGCTTGGAGTGGTGATTTCCAGGATGAAGCATCTTGGGATCTTGATGCCACTCCCGACGAAATAGAGGCTGCCAAAGGCCTCTTGATGCTGAAATATGCTAGTCTTTACGCTCAGCGTTATTAGGGCAGAATATTACTCCTTCAATACAGTTAGGAGTTATATTAGCGCAGTTTGATCGATCTCGAACAATTTGTCATCAGTTTGGTACAGTTATGGTCACGATTTTGTAAAGCAAGCTAGTTTTGTTCGGTTCATACAGGGTTAGTTTTTATATGCACCATGCACTTATTTGAGAGAATATACATTACCTATAATTGCTCGATCCTCGGTAAATCAATGCGCCTCCGAATTATAGCACCAAGAACTATTTGTTACATGCATTACCAATATTTCTAGCACTAGATTTTGTTGAATGTTGTTGCTGGCCGAGCTGCGGATGTTTCGAGCCTACTTCTTCTCGGCGGCTAAGGCAGCGACATGTGGATGCGCTTCTCAGCTCGACCCGCAGCACGAGGATGCCTAGGGCAGCGGCCGTTAGCATGGCGGTTGCGTTCTCTTTCTCTGGCCTTGCTCGGGATCCCACATCTAGTCCGAGCGACAATATGCAGAGGGGCGACTGCCAGGGAAAAAGACCTCCGACTCTTTTCATGGTGTGCGATAGAGTTTAGGTGTCGTTGCATTGTTGAAGGCATAGTCATACATATAGTGCTAGCGGCAATATGCAGAGGGGTGACTGCCAGGAAAAAGAGCTCCGACTCTTTTCACTGACTCGTGCGGCTCCGGAGAAAATCCTAGATCCAGGTCTCTTGGATCAAATGACAACGGTGTTGAGGATATGAATAATGGACTAACCATAGCATGGAACCTAAGTGGCCCATGGATGGTGGCAAGGCCCATGACGGGCAGCCCAGTTAGAGGAATTCAGAAGAGAGGTCCAAGCCGGATCCAGGAAGGCAACGTGCGCCGATTTTGCTTGGATACGGTTAGGAGCTATAATCAATGTTTGATAGATCTCGAACAGTTTATCATCAGTTTGGTATAGTTATGGTCATGATTTTGTAAAGCATGCTAGTTTTATTCAGTTCATACTCGATTAGTTTTTATATACTCCATGCACTTAATTAAAATGATAATTACATTCATGTGCTAGCCTTAATTGCTTGATCCTCCTCGACGGCTAGGGTAGTGCCACATGAAGGCGCTTTTCAGTTAGACCCGTAACACGAGGATGATTTGGGGGGCAGCCGTGGGCATGGCGGCGGCGTCCTCTTTCTCCGCCCGTTGTTATCATCCAGCTTGCTCATGGTTGTGGCGGATCTTGCGATCGCACATCTAGTCCCAGTGGCAATTTGGGGAGGAGCGACTGCCAGTGAAAAACAAGCTCCGACTCCGTTCATGTCTTGCGATGGCGTCTAGGCATCATTACATTGTTGAAGGTATCGTTGTTGCACCCATCGTTTACACACTTGTGTTGGTCCTTGGTCCCAGGGAATCCTAGATCTGGGTCTTCCGGATCGAGCAATGGCGTCTCTTTTGGTGTCGGTGTACTTTTAGAGGGCCATCTTTTTGCAGCAGGTGCTTGATTAAAGGGAAAGAGGTAGAGGGGTCTTGCATCTACAACATCTATGATGGAGGGTATGGGTGATAAATGTGACATGATGGACTCACGCAGGGTGGGGCGCTGTATGTCGCTGTGGAGGCGTCAATGACATGTCTAACAAGGCTAATGTGTTGGTCTTTATCCTGAAGATGGGTTTTATGACCCATGCCACACCAATA
Organism: Avena longiglumis; assembly: GCA_030063025.1. Lineage (NCBI taxonomy): Eukaryota > Viridiplantae > Streptophyta > Magnoliopsida > Poales > Poaceae > Avena > Avena longiglumis. The sequence continues at coordinate 477,815,880 of CP125977.1, forward strand.
TCCATGGAGTCCCCGATGCCAAAGTCATAGCCGCCTTCGCTGAAGGCATCATGAATGGCAAGGTACTTGACAAGATCGGGTATTGCAGCGAGAACCTGTCCATATTGGCCGAGCTCTTCACCACAGATGACAGGTGCGCGGAGGGGGAAGTAGGAAGTCTTTTCGCCCACGAAAAGGGCAGCCAGGCAGCGGTCCTCCCCAGAACCAAAGGCATGCCCACAGATAGTCGTGCGACGAGCACCAAGCGAAAGCGCTTGCAGGGAGAGGCCACGACAACGCGGGGGAACGACACTGATCTATGCTTCAAACTCAAGATGATCAGAAAAGAGTACGATGATCAGCGGAGGTGCAAGCACAGAGGTGTACATGGCTATACGCAGGGAAGTCACTCAGGAAGGTGCTGGGGGCTCCTAGGAGTCATAGTGCATGACCGCGGAAGTCCCCGGTTGCTCGCCGGCACGGTTGTGGGCGAGTGGGGGATGCATCCACAAAGCATGGACAACTATGCCACATTCCTCTGCTTGGCGTTCTGGGAAAGCCCGTTAACTAATACCTTGAAAAAGGTGAAAGTGTTTGACAAAGTTAAACTTCATTACTGGTGCTCAGAATAGTGCAACGCACAGCTGGGATGCATAAAATATCACCCCCATGGGAAGGACCATTCATTGTAAGCAAAGCGTTGCACAATAATTCATATTGTCTGATAGATGCTCGTGAAGAACAAAAGAACAAGGCAGATAGATCGAGTGATGAGACCAAAAGGCCATGGAATGTGGCATTGCTCCGTCCTTTCTACACTCAGGGGAAGCAATGTATGTATCTATCAAACTCTCATATGTCGGACACTTATGCCGGCTATGTGCTAATAATAAAATGGCGTGACTCGGAAAAGCTGACTCGGGGACTCCCCCTCATGTTTTCTCTTACATATTTTATGTCGGCTGACGTTGAAACCTAAACTTATCTCTGAATAGTAATGTATACATGTATGAGGTCAACTCTTCTGACTATGCTGTTGTCCGAAAACACGGCTTCATGGCAAGCAAGAGAAAAAGACCAACATCGGGTAAACATGAACGGCGGATAAGTAAATGAAGAAACGCGAGCCGGCCCTATGTGCTTATAACTAACCCATTACAGGATGCGTCGACTTGTATGTCGAATGACCCTAGTTCAAGTTGTCTAGTTTCATATCCGCTAACTTAATCCTTACGAACGCCAAAAAAGCTAGACAAGAGCCAAATTCAAGGATAAGAAAAATGGCAAATGAAACTCGGGGACTTTCCCCTGGATGAGTCATATTTAAGAAAAATAGAGTTTAAGCCTTCACAAAGGCACACACCCAAAAGAACAGCACTATTTCTTACATCTGCACCCGGCATACCGGGGATCTCATGAGATTTAAGTGTTTTTTCTTAAACCAGCCTAAGATGCAGCTGGAATCGAAGGAGCATCGGCAGGCTTGGAGCTAGGAGCATCATCAGGGTCTGTCGAGTCATGTATGTCGGCTGAGTTCGCCACATCTGACTCGGTGGCCTCGCTGTCAGCAGCATCGTCATCGGCGATCTCGGCAAGGGGCTCGACGACATCGAGGAAGCTTGGACCGTTGCACCAGGCATGCACCAGAGCATACTCCATCATGGCGTAGGATCTCTCTTGGAGCTTCTTGATGAGGTCCGCGTCATGGATCCACCTCCCTTCGGCCCTCATGTGCTGAAGAACATCAAGATTGATGTCCTCATACCATGAGAGCACGAAGGCCAGGGCCTTGTCCGCCGCAACACGGACAACTGACTCGCGCCATTGATCATTTCTTTCCTTGGAGAGTAAGAGCTTAGCAACAAGGGGATCAATGAGCGCAGGCACATCTTCATCCGGCCAGAGCGCTCTGAATGCATGGATGGCCGACTTATGTAAGTCGACACCACATGACTTCAAGGTAGTCACACGCTCTATAAGGGCAGCCAGATGCTCGTCGATGGTGACTTCGCCATCTGCTGGGCCGCCAGACTTAGTTCGCACTTTCTTCATGGCTCGCAAGGCAAACATGTCGGCCTCAGGAAAGTTCTCTGCGAAAAGAAAGGGGATCATCAAAAAATAGCGAAAATAAGTAAAGAGTCGGGATAAGAGCATAGTGAAAAGGGTAAGAACTCATTACCGATGAAATTGTTGATCATGCCAAGCTTGGTCTGCCAGATCTTCGCCTTGGCCTGAAGGGCATCTAGATCTTGGTGAGCCGACTGGACCGCTGACTCGGCATCCTTGAGCAACTGGTTTGTCTTCTCATCTCTAGTGGCGTACTGCCCATCTTTCTCGGGGAGCTCCTGGCGCAGACCCTCCAACTTAGACTTGTGCTTCTGCTCCATGTCTACCATTTGTTGTTTAAGCCGAGTCACCTCGTCTCTCTCTTTCTAGAGCTCGACCTGGTGCTGACATGCTTATTCGGAACATGTGTTTCGTCAATAACAGCAAAGCATCTCGGCCTTGCCGAGATAGAAATGGAAAATAAGGAAACACAATAAGAAGTTACAAAATTCCTAAGGAGAAGGGCGTTACTTTCAGTGTCACTGATTTGCTTGTGCAGCGTGTCAATGGTGGATTGGGCATAAGCTGTGGAAAGAATAGCAAGAAAAAATCAAGAGGACGGAATAAAAAAATCTGCTAGTAAAAGACAAGCCGAGTAAGAGAATATACCTTGGCCCTGAGCCTCAGCCTTCAGATTCTGATGAGCAACCTCGAGCTTTCGATACTCCCAAAGCAGAGCCTGGTGTACCTTGGTACGTTCATTGTGCGTGAGCTATAAGAAAGAGAACTAATCAGAGAATTCTAAGTAGGTCAAGTGATTGTATCCCAACAGGAAGTGAAGAAGATGTGTGCAAAATTTTGAGCTTACAGCCGAGTGTCACGCGGGGGAAAACAGAGTCCCTCCTGGGTGTAATGCTAGCAACACCACACCATGTAGGCCTCTTCTCAGAAGGGGGAACACCGGGGTCAGGAACGACTTGGATTCAGAAGTTGAAATATTTGGCCCAGAGAAGAACAGTGGGCCAAAGACCATGAAAACCCTCGCAGATAGAGATAAAACAAGAGAGGGAACCAATAGCATTGGCAAGAAGACGATGGTTTTTCAAATGGAAGGTAGAAAGAAAGGACTTGAAGAAGTTCCTGACAGGAAGAGCAAAACCACGCTCAAAATGGGAAAGGAAAACCACCCGTTCGTTGGGCTCGGGCTTAGGAGCAATCTCACCTAGACGGAGGCGACAATCGACCTCAATTGGAATGCACCTGGTGAAGCGCATCCACTCGATCTCCTCCTCGGTGACCTCTGAGCCTTCCCAAGCGCGGCACTCGTTGGCGGTCTCGTGCTCCTCCACATCCTCGCCACCGTCGCGCGCGTCCATGATCTCTCGCGGCTCGGGCTCTCCCCCTGTCGGAAGAGGCCTAGAATGAAAAGGACCCAACGGGGAATTGGAGGAAGGAGGAGAGAATTGCTAGACTCATGGATCAAGAAGGAAGAAGAGAAAAGGGGCAATTGCAGATTGGGATGCGCAAGGAAGAAGTAGACTTGGGGGAAAACTGAAGCGACGAGGGAAGTTAAGTTCCCCACGCCCCTACTTAAGGGGGGTAAAAACCCCAGGTGTGGGATCCGTGTATGCCGTGTGTCCGCGGTGTGGCCATGTACCTAGCCGAGTAAGCGCGTTAGCATGTGGCATGTGTACGTGATACACGGAAAATCCCGAGCCACGTCCTGCTATGTAGGACACGAGGCGCTGAGTGATGGGACTGCCACAATGACGGGAGTAACTTCACCGTCGTCACTGCACATTCAGGATTTGAGACAAAATTTGAGGCAAGCAATCATTATTACAACCTGTCAGTGACTAAGGAAAATATAAAAAGCCTAGAGTGACTCAGAAACGCGGAAAATGACTCGGCATGGGACAAGAAGACAACACAAAGTCAAAAGCAAGACTCAGAAAGATCAAGATAGACTCGGCAAAGATCGAGATTATGCTAAGCAGAGCGTCCTGCATAAGAAATTCAATGAGAAATCAGAAGTTCCAAATACGTTAAAGGAACCTGGAGACGCCTAACAACAAAAACTGCTAGGCCTCACTAGCTTCGGGGACTAATGTCGGGGGGATAACCCCCGGTAGGGTCATAAGGGGTAAACCATTACCCATCTTGGCTTATGTCGAGTCAAAGGAATCACCGGCCGGGACTCAGCGGACGGGATACGAAGCTTATGTGTGGACGGCATAAGAAGTATGTCAGCCCGCATAGGACAAAGTTGTTTACCTTGCAGGTAGCGGCAAGCCAGGTATCAGGAAGGAAGGCCGAGTCAGGAAGGACGTGGCAGCTTTCCGAGTGAGATTTAGGAGGGACCATGGTAAAGCATGGTCAAAAGAGAAGGGCAACACCGGGTGACATAAAAGTAGCCGGGTGACGCCAAAAGCAAGGGCTAACGTACAAAAGCACCGCATGACGCCCAAGAGCTGGCACCTACGACAGGAAGACTGTTGGCTATATGGCTTTGTGGACTGGGTCAAGGGCTTAGGGCTAGCCCATGACCCGACCCACACAGTAGAGACAAAGATCCAAACAGTAACCCTAGGGCCCAAAGTTGTAACCTAGGTATCCATCGTCTATATAAGCAGGGGAATAGCTAGTGTTTAAGGAGGTTGGACCAAGTAGGAAACTAGTGCCCTGAGGCTATGCTTGAACAGCTCTAGGAGCACTTGTAAACTTCTTGGAGAAATAAAAATCCCAAGTGTGGAGAGTTCTTCGTGTTCTTCGTGCGCGCTAGACTGTGCACTCCCTTCGCGGTTACCGCAAGCGTCCATTCGGCCCCCAACTTAAGCCTACCCATGGCATCTATCGTGACACCACCATGATAGCTGCCGCAACGACAACGGCCTTGGCCCTCTCCTCTGACGAGCTCGCTTCCGCCTTCCCAGCCTTAAGCTCCCTCTCCAGTTTGGCAACCCGCCTCTCCCCGGCGGTCAACAAAGATTTGGCAGTCTCCAACTCGATGGCTGGGACAAGACCCTTGCGGGCCTTGGCAACAGCGGCAGGCGGCTCCTCTACAAAGAAAACAAAAGTGAGACTCCATGCAATAAAAGCAATGGAACTGCCTAAGTGCTTGAACACCCACCTGCAGTCGCCTGAAGCTGCTAGTTTACCTCCTGCACGGATCGGAGGTCACTCTCCAAGCGAGCTCCTTTGTTGCTAGTCGGTTCGCTGACTCATGCTGAAGGCCCTGGAAAAAGGAAATGCACGTAAGAGGACACCAAAATTTCCTAAGTGCCTAGCCGCTGAAATTTAGCGACTAGCACTCGGGGACTGGACGCCAAAATTTTCTAAGTGCCTAGCAGCTGAAATTCAGCGACTAGCCACTCGGGGACTGGACACCAAAATTTCCTAAGTGCCTAGCCGCTGAAATTCAGCGACTATCCACTCGGGGACTGGACAACAAAAGAAATAAGAATCTACCCGCTGAAATTCAGCGAGCAGATCCTCGGGGACTAGATATACCTGCATGGCCGCGCCCATCATGCTGTGCAGCTCGACATCGTCCATTGACGACAGCACAAAGGATGTTCGCCCGTGATGCGGCCCGATGTCCGCGTCTAAAACTTCGGGCACCTGAGGCAACTGCGTCATAGCTCCCGTGGCAGAGGCCATCTCCATGAAGCAGGGGAAACATTGCCGCCACCGCCCCTGAAGCGCTAGTCGCGGGCTCGGACGCCCCAACCAACGCGGTCGGCTCACTCGGCCGCGAACCCACTACCACTTCGGCCTCCACGGCCGTGTCAACTCCAGTCGGCGTCCCACTCGGCGCATCGGCTGGCTCGTCCACATTTATGATGGAGTCATCGCCCTTCTTCTTCGCGCCCTCAACAGGCGCCTCAACTTCTTCGCCCTTCCTCTTCTTCGAGGGGTCAACTTCCCCTTCCGTGCCGACTGGCTTCACTTTGGCCATCATCGGGTGACCAATCTTCTTCAAACCAGTCCTGCAAAAATACATGATCAACGACTCAATCAATTACTACAGACACGACTTTGATTCGACTCGGTGAAGAGCTTACTTAGCGACCAGAATGAAGCATAGACCAGTGCAGATGTGCGCCGGATTCTCCAACTCCGGACCCAGACTGTGACTGATGCCCGTCTCGAATGCGTCCGGGGCCCACAACACCGCAGCCTTCTTCGATGACGAGGTCACGGCCGCAGGAACCTCTGATCTAGTTAGCACTGGTGCCTCCTTCGATGGAGAGGCCTCCGCAGCCGGAACGGCTCCCAGCCCCAAGACCGCCGAGAATGGCGATGGGATCGCTACAAGAGGCACCTCATTCTCCACCACATCCTCGTCTCTTGGATCCATCGCCTCCGGAGCTTTTGTCGAAGCTTCGGCCTCCGCGTCGTCGGCTTCACTGCCCGACTCGGAACTGGCCGTAGACCGGGGCGATGATGCCACTTTAGGCGCCTTCTTCTTTGCGGGTGACTTCTTCTTCGACGGCGTGGCCACGCGCCGCGAACTATGTTCTTGGACGTCGCTATCGCCCCCATCGTGGCCCTCGAGGCTCCGGCTGGCCTCGAGTTCGTGCTGCCGCTGCCTGCGGGTCTTCCGAGCCACGGTCGCGGTCGCGACAACTTCCACCGCCTCGTCATAATCATCGGAGGACTCGCTTGAATTCCCCTTGACCTCCTCGGAGCTCTCTTCATCGGCGGGAGGGAGCCAACCCTCCAGGACTTGGAACATCTGAAAAGGACAAGCACATATCAGCAAACCGCGACAGCATCTCTGCAACTGCGAAGGCAGAAAGGATCAAGCAACTCACCATCGGTGCCTGGCGCTTCGCGGTACATGGGGAGATCTCGGCCTTCGGATCGACGTACTCTGCGTCGGTGATGTTCCTCAGCGCGGCGTAGTCGTCGGCCTTCTACTCGGCGGTGCAGGCCTTGGTTCCGTCGTCCCTGCCGGTGTACTCATACATCCAGTGGGAGCGACTCTGTGATGACCCAGCATACCACTGCATGTGTAGTACATTATAGTCGTTGACATGACATCCATAGAACACCGTTCCGTAAATATCACATCACTCAGACTGGCACAACAGAAACATTGCGGGTCCATATTACAAACATACACAAGTTATTATTATTACAACTAGCAGAATACCCGTGCGTTGCTACGGTTCGCTTGTTTTTTGAATATACGTCTATGTTGATGTATGTTTTGTATGTTGTTTAGCTTTGTATAAATGTTAGTTTATCCTTGAATTTCCTTTTCTGGCATATGCTCAAGATCTGCTTTCTAATTACTAATCACTACAAAAAGAACATGTAGCCGATAGGTCTCGGTGAAATTAGTATAATGTTTGACTCAGCAGCTATCAAGCATTAGAATGAGTGATTAATCCACACAAAAACACATCATAGTAGCAACAAAACGTCAGATCCCACAGCTGAACTTAATCCTTTTGCACCCGGCAATAAAATTAAAGCATTTCCTTCTAGATATCTCTTGAACTGATCAAGATGCAAGTGTTAGTAAAGATGCTAGATGCTAGGTTGTCATTTCAAAACATAATTTTCATGGTTGTTGTGAAGGATCCAACAAGTTTGCGAGGCCAGAGATCGTCTACTTTCTGTGAAGATATACACGGTTCAAGGACGACGAGCCTCACCAGGTTTGGGTGCGACAACTGCCCGAGGTAGTTCACTTCACCAAGAATCCAGATTTAGAAAATAAGAAAAATTCAGTAAGTGGATTCAGACGATTCACTAAATTCAATCCACGTTCGATTACGAATGTACAACATATGCGAGAAGCGGAGGCGGGAATGGTAGAGAGCACGGCGAGCCACTCGCGATATCCACAGAATCCCTCTGGTTGATCTTCTTGTGGCGATGACCATGCCGGTGCCAGGCCTGGTGGGCGCGAAGGTGGTGTCGTCGACCCATCCCTTGAAGACGGAGCCGAAGCCGCCCTTGCCGAGCATGCTGTTGGGGCGGAAGTTCCGCGTGGCCGTGTGCAGCTCCGTGAAAGCGAAGCTCTTGACGTTCTGACTGCAGGATCTCGCCCTCGTTCCTAGGGGTCGGGGCACCATGGTGGTGGTCGGCGAGGAGACCCGGCTGCTTGACGCGCTCAACCCCGCGCCCTTCTTCCTCCATCTCCACCCTGGTCGATCGAATCAGAGGAGTCAGTTATGGTAAGGAAGAACAGGGAACAGACGCGCGCACCCATCCACACGTTCGCTGCGTCCCGCCTTGGCCCTACCCCGCAACCATCGGGACCCCCTCCTCGCCTTTCCCCTCACGCGCTGGACACCAACGCGCCCACCTCCTCGCCCCCGCTCGATCCCGCCGCCGGAGACCTCCACCCACGCGTCCTCGGCCTCCCCTCCGCGTGGCCGGCCTGCGAGACCCTCCTCGCCGCCCTTGGCCCTGCAAGCGCCGCCGCCGCCCGCGCGTGGCTGCTCCCCCTCCTCGCCTCTTCCTCCCGAGTCCCGACAACCTCCCGTCGGCGCCTCTTCGCGGCCACACCCTGCGAGCCCGGCCCGAGCGCCTCTGCTTACGCCGCTCGTTCACCGGCCATCGGCGGAATCGAGACGAGTGCACCTTCCGGGCGGGGGCGAAGGCGTCTTGGCAGCGGCACGCGGATCGGTGCTGCTCCAAGATGCACATCGGGGCTCCCCGAGCTGTCGCAGGGTCCAAGTCCAACACCGAGCCGGACCCTTCTGCTACGCTTTCCTTGGCGGTGGCAAGGGGTGTAATATCTCCGAACAGCCAGGGGCAAAAGCGTCAAATCCGGGCAGACGGAAATTTTGGCTGGGTGACGAACGGTCCGAATCTTTTTAATAGTATAGATACCGGAAGTTTAAAACTTCCAAAAGATTCAACTTACAAACTAAAATATAAGTGTTTCAGCGGAAGTTTCAAATTTAAAACTTAAACTCCAAATTGAGCTCAGCAACTTATTGCTATATATTGTTCATGATGCTCGGATCAAGTGGCTACTAGAACTATAGTAATTATTTGAACTCTTGGAACTCTCCTCCGTAGACGATGTTGTAGTCCTCCCCTTCTACGGCTCCATACAACTTGGGCTCTTCATAGAAGACCTTCTCTTGACTCTCAGATGCATACATTGGAGTATCTTCAGAATTCTCAGAGTCTAATCAAGGATTAAAAGGAAAGGATGAGTAACAGCATTACTCAGCAAATTCATTATATGTAAGGTAGGAAGTTTGATGCTCTATCTACCACCTCAGACTATCAGTCGTTGGTACTATGCAATTTTCGTAAATATTTCTACAAAGGTTGATTTTATTATAAAAATCTATGACCATCATCCTTCACAGGTTGACCCGAACTTTCATGGAGTTCTTTTCCTGCCGCGTTCGTAGCTCCTTCCCAAAACAGGGAGTAACAAGTTACAATTCTTACACTCTACAGAGGTGCGTTACTTTTCCCATGAGAGATCAACTCCTTGTTGCACAACCGGGCGTCCTTTCCCGTCCACAATTCCATGATGTGGGGCCCAGTAGTTTGCCCAAGCCAATCACTGCCCTCTCCGCGACCTCATATGTCTGCTCGATCCTTTGGGGATGGCTCACCTTCGTTAAGCCCCCTTTTGGGCAGGCTAAAACCCTGATGAGTTCCCGAAGACTCTATGACCTAGTGTTGCCCTGGCAAGTGCCATATTAAATTTTCCATCCACTAAACACCATCCATAGATAATCTAGACACCAAAAGTGTGGGGCGTAAGGGTGCCCACCCATATGTTGGATCCACACAAGGAATCACAACATCACGTTAAGTTCGTCTTGCCTCCATACAAGAGGAAAAGGATACAGCTGACTTCTTGTCCCATTCCAAATCTCATGGTTAACGCGTAATATACAGCGCTAGAATCATTGATGTCATGGGTTATTAATTCCTAATTGTTTATCATTAGTGCAATTAGAACCCTAAGTTCTATTGCTCCATCAGATCATCACTTAGGATGATATTTAAGATTTAATATCTTGAGAAAATAGTTTTTTAATTTTCTGTAATAGAGATGGTAACACACTATTTGCAAATACTTTGATAAAGACTCTTCAATGGACATGAGAAAGTGATGAACTTGCCTTGTGATGGCAAGGTAGTGAAGTCTGATGCTTGCACTGGACCTTGAGCTTCTATGTCTACAAAAACATCATTATTGCCCGGTAAGGACAATATTTAAAGAAGCAAAATGATTATGCAAAAGTAATGTAATGCATTATTTAACTTTATATGTGTTCTCCCCCCATTTATTTAAATTCTAGAAATTCTTTCAATAATAAAGAATTTATAAATATTTTTTTAATATTTATTGAATATTGTACTCTTTTATTTTATTTCTTTTATTTGAATTTTATTTAATTAATAATTCCTTTAAGAATTATCATTAAATATAAAAAATAGATATTAAATATTTATTTAGTATTTTATAAAATACTATAATATTAATATATAATGAAAGTGATTTTTATTTATTTTTATCATCTCTCAATATTTTTTTAAAATTCTATAAGGAATATTTAAATTACAAAATTCTTAATAAAATTTATATGTCTAAAATTTTATTTCTTAATTGATTTGGATAGTTTGGATTATTGTGAATCCAAAAATATTTTATTTATAATTTTTGGACCTTTATTTCATTTTTTAGAATTTCTTTAAGTTTAGGGGCATTTTGGTGTTTTTCCATTTATTAAAACAGGCTTTAAAGGTTTTTGGGCTGATTGTTTGAGTTTATTGGGCCCTTGTGGCCCAGTAGGGTAAAGTCAATAATAACACCCCGAAGGGTTTTCGGCCCAACCCAGCCCATCACTCTTTGTCTCACTCTCGAGCTTACCCTTCTCCTTCTCCCCCGACCCCGTGGTCAGCGGTGTCACCGCCGGCGATTCCCGCCGTCATGGACCGTCCTGGCCGCTGCCATGGTGCAGGAAGAGGTTGTCGACCCTGCTCTTCCCTCCTGTCCAATTGAATTTGGACAGGAGCTCTCCTGCGATGAGATCGATGCCGTCCCAAACCCTAGGGTTTGGGGTTGGCGTTGGTGCTGACGCCGCTGCTGCCGTTGTGTGCCGTGGGGATGCTCCTCGGCCCCAGGCAAGGCTATGGTCACCGCCGTGGCGCTGTATGGGTCGCAGCGCCCCCTTGGGGGTGCTCCCCATGCCGCCATGGTCGTCGGCCATCTCTGCTTCCTCTTCTAATCTACAGCGAGGACCTTCGGTGAGTGCTTCCTCTCCTCTCGTGCTCTCTGTGTTAGGCCCTCCCATGCTAGATGTTGGTAGTGGACTTCCTTGTTACTGTCCTATCCTGATTAGGATTCTTGGTTCTGCTTAGGGTTCATACCCTGCTGTTGATTAAGTATCTGATGAATTGGATCATGTGTTAATGATCCTTGAACCTGTTAAGTGGTGACTTGCTGTGGCTTACTGCTGATGATTAGCTGTGGTGATGATAGTGGTTTACCAGATGATTCTATGGATTAATTTTGATATGGTCAGATGGTAAACTTGCTCTAGAAGCAATACTTGGAATTCTAGTGGTTTAATAATACACCACTGTTATTACTTGGTTAATGACAGTGAGTGTTGTGTGATGAAGTCACTGTATTAGTACTAGTTGGCTTAAGAATTCATATGTAGTTTGAGATCAAATGGTTTCAAACAGTGAAGTTATACATAGGGATTTTCTTAATTATGATTCCTGTGATGACATGAAAATGATTTATAGTTGGTTGGTTGAATATGTGAAGATTCAATGCTTAACCTGATTAATGTAGAACTGTTCTTGTGACACCATCTTTGTATGGCACACAAGATTAGATTCTATTTCTTTGTTTGGGTTGTTGGTTCAAGTTTAAGATTAGTTTGGCTTTAAAGATAAGTAGAAAATTTCCTTTTTTAAATCCCTAAGACCCGTGATGTTGGTCTGAGGTTTAGGGATTAAGCCTTTATCTTGTTGATTCACATGGATGGGTTCTGGTAGTGATACCAGCTCCTGTTTCTTGAATCAAAGTTGGGAAAAAATGCTTGTAAGCTTGATAACTTATTTAGATCCATAAGATTAAATCCTAAGGTGCTACTCTAGTTGAAGATATGTGCCTAGAGGTTTAGTTCTTGGCTATATTCATTCTTGAATTGAAATAAATTTTGATAGCTTAGATCAATGATGTTGTCCATGGATCTAAGTTGGATCTTTATAGTTTTCTGATTGCTTTTAGTGTTTAAAGTTCAGTGATGGATTCACCCCACTTGGGTGTTTTCTGAGAATTTGAACAAAATACAGATCATGTATGCTTGTCTAATCTTAGACAGATAGATCATGTGATGGTCTATTTACTCACCACTATCACTTGATGTGGGGTTTCCTGTGGTTGATCTTGTGGTAGCTTGATCTGATGCTCTCCTGGTATTTCCAGCTCCTAACTTGTACTTGATCTAGCCCTTCATCTCCTGATCCTGATGGCTTGATCTTGGTCTTGCTATCCACCTGATCTACCCCTCCTTATGTCACCATCTTGGTGATGTGATCCTGGGCTTTGGTTGGTGTGATCTAGCTTGGCTTTGGCTTGGTTTAGTTGCTGGCTGCTGTGCTTGGTGTGTAAGAACAATGGAATGGTGTGGGGATTGGTTTCCCATGGCTGTGTTGATGGTTTTGTTTGGTTATGCTGTGGTTGTGGTGCTGACAGCACACCCATGCAATTTGGTGTGTGTTGTGCATGTGTGCCTGCTGCACAAGATGTGGATATGTTCTGAATTTGAGAGTTACTTTCACCATGTTACCATTTACTTGGCTGGTGAAACTTGCCCCTCCTTTCTGTTTATTTGACTTATGGCTTAAAATTATGAAAGATATATTCTTTCATATTGGTGAAATTTGCCCCTTTTTAAAAGATTACTCAATGATGAACCTTGATCAGTGCACTTCACTGTCAAGTCTGAGAGTAATATCCTTTTAACCTTAACTTTCTTTCTTTTGTTTATGTTTATTTTGCAGGTACCATATTTAAAGATCAAGACTTTAGTTTAGGTTTTTTTCCTTTTTATTCATAGAATAGTAACTTGTAATATCTCTCTGATTCAATTGTAATTTTTAATTTATTCTTTTGTAATTTTTATTTTTTTTCATTCTTTTGTAATAAAGATTGTACTTTTATCAATAAAGAAAAATTATTATTTTTTCTATTTACTATTGTAAAGATTGTTACTTATTTACTTAGGTTACAATTTTGTAACTCATTATTGAATGAAGTTTTAGAATATTCATTTTATTGATTATCTTCTTTCATTTAAAGTTTGAGTTATTATTGTTTAACTCTTAATTGAATTAAATACTCAAACGTTATTCAAAAAAATTTGAATTATAATTTAAACCTTCAAGTTTAAAAAATTCAAATTTCATTTCCCAAAACACTCTAATCCAAAAGATCATATCAAAGTCTATAAGAATCATCCTTCGGGTCTATACCTAACCTCAAAGCATGAAAGAAACCTTGATCACTTTAGGTTTTTATTTGGCGAAACATTTACCCACATTTTCACAAATGAATGCGTGCAACATTTCAAATTCCTAAATCTACCCTTCGTTAGTTCCTAAATGCTGGGATGTTACAAACATCCCCCCTTAAATTAAACTTCGTCCCGAAGTTTGTTGGGATGTACCTGAATAATTCTGGATAGGCTTCTCTTAAATCCTATTCTTTCTCCCAAGTGGCTTCCCTTTCAGGGTGATATTCCCACTGTACCTTGCAATATTTGATTGCTCTATTCCTCAACATTTTCTAGTTTTCTTCTAAAATTTTCAACATAGGTCAAGTCTTCTTGTAGTTCTATCTCCTGATGTGTGATTGCATCATCTAGAACTTTCAAACATTTACGAAGTTGTGACACATGGAAAACATTATGCACTTGAGCCAATCTTGACAGTAACTCTAAAGCATAAGCTATAGTTATGTTCTGACTCAATATCTTGAATGGTCCGATGTATCTTGGACTCAATTTTCCTTTAACTCCGAACCTTTTCACCCCTTTCATTAGACTTACTTTCAAATATACCATGTCTCCCACTTCTGGATGCCAAGATCTTTGACTTTGATCAGCATAGCTTTTCTGCTTACTCTGAGCTATTTTTAGTCTACCCCTGATCTTATCAATGATATCTTGACTTTCTTTCATATAGTGTGGTGCAAATTCTTTGTTGCTACTAGTCTCATACCAACATATTGGTGATCTACACTTCCTTCCATATAGAACTTGATATGGAGCCGCCTTAAGACTACTGTGATAGCTATTATTGTAGGAAAATTCTTCCAATGGTAGATGATCTTCCCATGTACCTCCAAAATCTAATGCACAAGCTCTTAACATGTCTTCTAGTATCTGATTTGTTCTTTCTGTTTGACTTCCTGTCTCAGGATGATAGGCTGTGCTGACATCTAACTTTGTACCAAGTGCTTCATGCAATTGCTTCCAAAATGCTGAAGTAAACACTGATCCCCTATCAGTTACGATCTTTTTGGGTACTCCATGCTTACTTACTATGTCTTTGACGTAAACTTCTATTAACTTCTCGGCATTATCTTTCTGATTTACCGGAATAAAATGTGCACTTTTAGTAAGTCTATCCACAATTACCCATATCATATCCTTCCGTTTAGGTGTCATGGGCAATCCTGTGATGAAGCCATACCTATTTCCTCCCACTTCCATTCGGGAATTTCCAAAGGTTGTAATGGTCCTGGTGGACTTTGATGTTCAGCTTTAACCCTTTGGCAAGTATGGCATTCTGATACATATTTAGCAATATCCCTTTTCATGTTATTCCACCAGAATAGTTCTTTCAAGTCCATATACATCTTAGTACTTCCTGGATGTATAGAATATGGTGTTTCATGTGCTTCTCTGAGTATGACATCACGAATTTCAGTCACATCTGGAACACATAGATGGTCTTGAAACCATAAAGACTCATAATCTCCAAGGCAAAAAACTGATTTTTGCCCTTGAGATATCCTCCCAATTTCCTCAGCAATAAAAGGATCTTCTGCTTGATGTCTAAAATTTTTGTGCTTAAGATCACTGTCCTGTTCTGCAACTACCTGCATAGTAGCTAATCCACCAAGAACCTCTATTCTAATGAATTGCAGCTCTAATCTTTCCAAGTCCATTTGTAACTCATTTGGTAGCTCCCTATTGCTAGGCTGAGTATCTGCACTCTTTCTGCTTAAAGCATCAGCTACAACATTTTCTTTCCCTGAAGTATAGTTGATTGTTAAGTCATAATCTTTGATTAGTTCCAACCAACGCTTCAGTATCATATTCAATTCCTTTTGGGTGAAGAAATATTTGAGACTTTTATGGTCTGTGTATAACTCACATCTGACTCCATAAATAAAATGCCTCCATCCTTTCAGCGCAAAAACTACCACTGCTAGCTCTAAATCATGAGTTGGGTAATTGACTTCATGTGGTTTCAGTTGTCTCGAACCATAAGCAATCACTTTACGATCTTGCATTAACACACAACCTAAACCTTCTTTAGATGCATCACAGTATACTATGAAGTCCTTCCTTGTTTCAGGAACTGCTAAGATTGGAGCTGTGGTTAACCTGGTCTTCAAATCCTGAAAACTTGCTTCACACTTCTCATCCCAATTGAATGGTGTATTCTTTCTTAGCAATTTGGTCATTGGTCCAACTATTTTGGAGAAATCTTCAATGAATCTCTGGTAATAACCAGCCATTCCTAAGAAACCTTGAATTTGCTTCACATTGGTTGGTGCAGTCCACTCTAGTACTGACTGAACCTTAGATGGGTTTATAGCAATTCCATCTTTACTGATCACATGACCAAGGCATTCTACCTCATCTAGCCAAAATTCACACTTACTAAACTTAGCATAAAGTTTGTGTTCCCTTAGAGTCTGCAATGCTATTCTCAAATGATCAGCATGCTCTTCCTGATCCTTGGAATATATCAGAATATCATCAATAAAGACTATGACGAACTTATCCAAATATGGCATGAAGATTTTGTTCATCAAATTCATGAATATTGCGGGTGCATTGGTCAAACCAAATGGTACTACCAGATACTCATGGTGTCCATATCTTGAGACAAATGCTGTCTTTGGAACATTTTCCGGTTTGATTTTTATTTGATGGTATCCAGATCTTAAGTCGATCTTTGAAAATACTCTGGCCCCTTTCACTTGATCAAAAAAATCTTGAATCCTTGGTAAAGGATACTTATTCTTGATAGTGACGTTGTTGATATTTCTATAGTCTCCACACATTGTTCTTCCACCATCTCTTTTATCCACAAAGATTACTGGTGTTCCCCATGGATATACACTTTCCTGAATAAATCCTTTTCTGGCTAACTCATCAATTTGCTCTTTGAGTTCTTTTAATTCTTTTGGTCCCATCTTATAGGTGCTTGATCTATTGGTGTTGTACCAGGAATTAAATCAATAGTGAATTCTATCTCCCGGTCTGGTGGCATTCCTGGTAGCTCCGTTGGAAAAACATCTTGAAATTCATTTACTATAGGAATCTCTTCCAATTTGACCTCTTTCATAGAGTTCAACTGCAGATCCACCATGATAATGCTGTGCTTATCTGCCTGGTAAACTATCCTTGCTCCACTTGGAGTTTTGATTGAGACAGTTTTCTCCTCACAATTTATCTGATCCCCATGCTCCATCATCCAGTCCATCCCCAACACTACTGCAATTCCCTTCAAAGGAATCACATAAAGGTCCGCAAAGTATGTACAACCACAGATCAAGATAACCTGATCTTGTTTGATGTGGCGTACAATCACATTTCCCCCTGCCGTAACTATGGTCATAGGGTTTTCTAACGTTGCCCTTCTAATCCCGAACTTATCACAGAATTCTTCAGAAATGAATGAATGTAAGATCCCTCTCTTTTAAAGGTAAGGATCCTTGTGATTGCAATTCTAGTCCCTGGATCAATGCTAGCATCCACAGTTTAAGATGAAGTACACAGAAACAAAGGTCATTATTACATATCATTCCAGAGACAAACATAGTCTTTTACAACTCCATGGCCATAGGCCTAATACAAGAGTTTAACCATAACAATATAAATAAGTCTTCATCTTCATGTGCCACAGGCAAGCATGTTGAGTGTAGACTCATAACCCCTAATAATCATCAGAATAACCTGCAACATCACAAGTTACAACCACAGTGGGTCAATACATTGGAATAGTATTGGCAAGTGATACCTTAGTAGAATATTAACATCTAGTTACTACATGCATTTGGCTAAGTGTAGCTTAGCCTTGCTTTGCTCAAAATAGGTTTTACCTATTAGTTGAAATCACTAAGTTTTTCCTTTGACAAAATTTTCCCAAGGAATCACCAATAGAAATTGGTGAACCTTCACCCTTGTTCAACCACAAGTTTTAACTTAGAAAATTGGGATGAGGAGATTCTTGATAGCTTCCATGCCTTGATGCTCAAGTTGTCCAATACCAGGGACATGGCTAAGTACTTAGATTCTTCCATCTTCAGAGGTTGTGCACTTTCCCCACAAGACTTGATTTTCACCAAGACAGGACCTTTCAGAAGCCTTCCCTTAGACTAAATGGACGTGTTCCAACCTATCATCCCACTACCACCAACTGTCCAAATGGCTAAGTTATTGCAACCTATATGATCCAGGCAGAGCCCATAATGCCATGTGGATGCACTAGAAGCTTCTTAACATTTGGCATCTCAAATCCCTTTGTTCCTGGGTGGCTTTCCACAAGTGAGATACACAAGGTAAACCATAGAAATGGGCCTTGTGTAACCACTCAACACAAACCAATCTTTCCATTCCACCCAGGTGTTTCATTCACTTAGTTGTTTTATTAAGCAAAACATAAGTCCAAAGACTTAGAAATATTTCTCATAGCATGATTATATAATCCACCCTTGGTTGCTACTAGCTAGGCTAAGCATGGCAATAGCAAGTATCTTAACTTAAAGGAAATTCTAACATTTCTACAACTACTAGGATTTCCCAAGCATAGCATATAGGTACTTAGCAAAATAATCATGCAAGTCCTATAAAAAATATTTCTAATGCATATGTAAAATATTGGGATAGAAACATGAAGCACCACTTGCCTTGGTAGTTTGGGGAGTAGCAACAATATTCACAACCACAATCACTATTAGCACCAAAATCTACACATAAAATAATGGCACCAAAATCACATAACAAAAAATACAAACAAAAATATATGAATGTATGCAAATGCCAGGTGATGATTTTTCTACACCAAACAAGACAAGTATACAGTACTGAAACATAAACAAGACAAAGACACTCAAAATAAACTTTATTTGATATTTAAAACATTTTTCAAATAATTTCCATACCCAAATTAAGCCTACAAATGTCTCTGCAAAAATAACCATTTTTACAGAGGCAAAATATTAAACACATTGCATAAACAGATAGAATTCTTTCTCCTGATTCCAATGATATAAAATTTGTAAAATTTGAACGTGTGGATCAAAAGTTATGAATTTTACAAGTTTGAATCACTAATAGATCTAAATTCTGTTTTTAAATCTAAACGCAGGCCGCGCGGCGTGTTCTGATTGGACCGTACCGGTTCGTCCAGATCGACCAGTGTGTACCGCATGATCTAAATGAAATCGCACGGCCAGATCTAACACATACCCCTTTGCTAAATGATTCTATCGCGTGCATTGGATCTAGATCTGACGGCTGCTGATCAAGCGACCATAGTGGGGCGGCGCCAGCGGCGGCAAGTGGTGGCGGCGCGCTCTGTCAGAGAAGTTGCCGGCAATTTAGGTCGCACGGGGAGGAATGGGGATGCTTACGGTGTTCGCGTGGTCGCTGTGGTGCTCGAGGTGGTCGAGGGAGAGATAGGGGCGCACGGACGCAGCGGCAGGACCTCGTCGGAGTTGCTGGCGGCGTCGGGTGTTTGCGGATGGAGTCGTTGCCGACGATGTAGACCGCCCTAGCACGAACCAGTGGTGTCAGAGGATGCACAATGTTGTAAGGAACATGCTCGTGTGAATTAGAAGGGCAGGGGTGGCCTGGCTCACCGGAATTTTGTCGCCGGAGCTCGTCGGTACAGCGGCTGTGCGAGAGCAATTAGGGGCAGCCTGGTGGCAGAGCGAGTGAGTTGAGCGAGGGGAAATGGTCGTCGAGGGGTGGGGATTAAATAGCCGAGCGAGGAGGGGGAATTACTCCGCGAATCAAGCGTAATCAAAGGATTTGAATTCGGGAGGAAACGGCAGCGTCGAGCAGTTCCTCCGGCACGTGATTGATGACGACGATGACGGGGCAAGGTGGGGTCGGCCTGTCAACGAGTGGGTGCGCTTGGTTGCAGTGAGAAACAGAGGGGGAGAGGGAAACTCGGGTGGGCTGTTTTGGTTACTGGGCTGAAAAGGTATCGCCGGCCCATTTCCATTTCTTTACTCTTTTTCTTTTTCTGATTCGATTTTCAGGAAACAAATTCAAATGAAATCAAATGTGTTTGATTTCAAACTTGTTCTGGATTTTTGTAAAATGAAGCCTGCACATTTTTGAGTATAAAACCATGCTATATCACTAGATTTGCTTGGTTCCTTTGAAATTTTAAAATAAACAGAGCCTTAACACAAGATTTAATAAGAGATATGAAAATGGTTTTAACCCATATTTTGTTTTGGAAATTTTGTCCAAGTATTGGAACACAACCAAACCAACTCATGAACAACCAATCTTGGTTTAAAACAAATAATATCTCACTAGAGAGTAGCATTGGATCAATGCCTGTTTACATAAAATAATAAGCACCCAAATGCTTCTGTTTTTGTAATGACTTTGGAAAATGATCCCTAAATGATTATGAATGCATGGATGATATGCAAATCTTTGAAATCATGATTTTAGGGATGTTACAATGAAGTAGTTGCACCAGTATCAAATAGAACTTTGCCGGGATTGGTAAGGATATTGAGCATACCTATCACTGCATGCTCCGAATTATCCACCTCCTTGAGGGTTGCACAGTTCAGTTTCCCGATAGGTCTATTCCTCTTGCCATTGTTGTTCTTGCTATTATTTCCTCCTTTATTGGGCTATCCATTTCCACCACTGGCTTGCCTTCCATCTCGAGTCGGCCAACCTCCTTGTGGTTTTCTTGGACAATTGGGCTTGATGTGACCTCTCTAACCACAAGCATGACATACAATTACTGGTTTCGGGCAATCCCTGCTCATATGCCCTGGAAGCTTGCAATTGTGGCATATAATATTCTTTTTGTTTGGATTGGCACTCCGATTGGAATTATTGTTATTATAAGGCTTATTCCTTGGTTTGAATTCCAGATTAGGCTTGGGCTTACTTGCTTGTATCCTCTTGGTTTCCTTCTTAGCCCTCTTCCTCCTATCCTCTTGGACATTCTTGTAGTCATCTTCGAAGGTAATAGCTGCATCTAGCAACTGCTGATAAGTTTTCTTATTATCCAACCTCAACTGCATCCTCACAAATGGATTTAATCCACGCAGGAAACTCTTCTTCCTCTTTTCCTCCGTGTTCACTTCCTCCTCAGCATAACGAGATAGTTTACTGAACTCCCGGATATAATTCATAACACTAGTATATCCCTGCTGCAGCTCTTCAAATTCTCTTTGCTTTAATTCCATAACACTCTCCGGAAAATGATATTCACGGAATCTCTGTTTAAATTCTTCCCAGGTGTACTCCCTTCCTGGTTGTTGCATGGCCAACTGATTCTCCCACCAAGATGCTGCAGGTAGGGGTGGGCCTTCGGTCATGACTGACAATTCGGTCTTTGTATTTCGGTCTATTTTAAATTCGGTCCTTGAGAAAATAAAGACCAAATTATACTTGATAGTTTTACTACCCGAAAAATTCGGGTACCTACTAATTCGGGTTCGGGTTTGGTCATGGACGAATAACATGGTCAATATTGTCAACACAAAATATAGACATTACTTATTAAAAATATGACAATATTTCAATTATATTTTAAATATTTTAATACATATGTTATCATTTAGTGGAAGAAATAAACGTTCAACAATCTTAATAAAATGTAGCAACTCTACAATAGAACTTTGATGACCATTCAACAATGCCATAATTCATGCACATCACACAAATTTGGAGTTTTAGATAGTCTCATGTAAAATTCGGTCAGTTCGGTCTATTCCGTTACTTAGGAACAAAAGACTGAATAGACCAAAATAAATTCGGTCTATAAAATTCACTACCAATTTTCTTGTCGGTCTTTTCGGTTTCGGTCTATTCGGGTTCAGTCTCGATCTTTTCGGTTTCGGTCTTCGATTATCGGTTTTTATGCCCACCCCTAGCTGCAGGTCCCGTCAGAAGATGAGTTGCATACCTCAATTTCTCCTCCTCATTGCAACCTACAGTCTTCAGCTTTCTTTCTGTATCTGCTAGCCAATCTTCTGCATCCATTGGTTCAGGAGCTGATGCAAAAGGTAACGGCCTTGCATTCGGGAAATCAGATAAACTCACTCCTCCTCCTTCAGGTGCCCTATGATTTTCTCGTCCCAGCAACTCTTCCATGAACTTGTTCTGGGTCTCTTACATCATTTGCATACACTGCATAAAGTTCTGCTCCATTAACGGCCTCATTGGTGGTGGTGGTGGTGGCAATGCTCCCTGATTTGCGGCATCTGCATCGGCCTTCACCTTGGCCTCTCGTTCCATCCGCTGCTGCTCAGTTTTGATTTCTACACCCATATCCATGACCCTCTAGTCCTGCAACATAAAGCTAATACTCATAATTACATCATGCACATGTGTTCTGAGCTCGACTTTACTCACAGAACTAGTCACACAATGAAGATCCAAAGAAAATCCAAATATGCATTTCACATAATATCATAATAATACAAATTCATTACAACATATACCATATATGTATAATCACAACACTACCTTATTTATCTGACTATCTTATTTCTTGGAGTACAATACATGATACTTGATACCGCTAACTAGTTGCCTACTTCTAGTAGTAACTACGCTCATCATGCATGCCTGATGTCCAACCGTGATGACGTGTTGTTTGTCGCACAGTTTGTGGAACAAATGGCCTTCCAGAAGGAACATACTCAGTATCTGAAGTGTCAGGACTTGAGTCATTACTCAACCTGAGCGCACTGAATCCCTCCAGCTTAGATGAAAAATATTCAGAAATATATTCAACATTATCTCCTGCCTGCATCTCTTGAGCTTCATTCCTTGAGTTGTCAACAGGGTACACAGATCCTGCTGATCTCTAGGTGCTCCTTTGGGCAAGATAGTTAAACACTAGATAATGTATATCCCCTGGGTTTTGAAAAGATGATTCAAACACTCTCTCCTCAGGATCTTCTTATTCATCCTGATTATCTATCGACATGGCATTTCTACTACACTATTACTAGGGTTAATTCTTGCACCCATCCAGCTAGATTGTCCAACATTTCTGTCAGAACCATCTGTGGACATCTGGTGTTCATGAGATCCTTCATATGATCCCCTTCTCCAACCATCAGAATTCTCAATAGGAAGTTCTGAATCAGTACCATCCTATGAACCTTGTGGTACTGCATACCTCATATCCATAGTAGGATCATGTATAGGTTCAGGTCTTGGTGAATAAGGATATGGTATAAAAGATCCAGGATCTATAGGTATATCCTTAAAGATAGGTGTTGCACTACCACTTGCTTCCTTCTTTAACTGGAATACTAACTGCTTACTCCTTTCCGAATCAGTTAGATCCTCTAACATGTCATTTTTATCTTCGACAATCACTTGATGTGTCTTGTAAAAAGATGCAACGAGTGTTCGGTATCTATCCATAAACTTGGAAGCTAACTTAGTATGCTTCTTAACCAAAGTAAGATGATCCGATATAGGCTCCGAGTCTAGATAATCATGAGGTATCACAGAAAATGTGCTACCTTCTAACTCCTTGGCTTTATACTCCCGGATATTGGCTATCGCCTCCACAACAACAACATGATATGCTGCTAAGTGACTCCTACCTTTACCTATAGGTAGATCGTGATATAATCCAAGCTCCTCTGGAAGTTGGATACTCACATGATACTTGGATAGCATCCGGCCATGAAGGTAAGTTATAGTATTCACAGGAATTCTAGTTGGACAACTAAAGATCTTAAAAAGTTGGCGAAGTTGGTCTATGAATGATCCTTGATAATCATCAAGAGTCTCCTCTTTCCTTACCAAAGTCTGTTTTGGAAACTTTGGTGCCATAACTCTGTATATCAGAAAAATAGTTTTGATTAGTAACCAATAATATATTGCATCATAACAAAGAATTATCGCACTAAAACATATAACGGAATATCCTCATTTGAATACTCATTATATTACTTTTAGATAATTCTTTATCATTGCTACACCCTCCTACAGGTAATACCCTTTACTAGGTTTCCAACCTAAGGTCAAAGCAATTTGCTCTGATACCAACTGCGGTGACCCACCACACCATTGCATGTGTAGTACACTATAGTCGTTGACATGACATCCATAGAACACCGTTCCGTATATATCACATCCCTCAGGGTGGCACAGCAGAAACATTGCGGGTCCATATTACAAACATACACACGTTATTATTATTACAATACCGGAAGTTCAAGACTTCCAAAAGATTCAACTTACAAACCAAAATATAAGTGTTTCAGCGGAAGTTTCAAATTTAAAACTTAAACTCCAAATTGAGCTCGGCAACTTATTGCTATATATTGTTCATGATGCTCGGCTCAAGTGTCTACTAGAACTATAGTAATTATTTGAACTCTTGGAACTCTCCTCCGTAGACGATGTTGTAGTCCTCCCCTTCTACGGCTCCATACAACTTGGGCTCTTCATAGAAGATCTTCTCTTGACTCTCAGATGCATACATTGGAGTATCTTCAGAATTCTCAGAGTCTAAGCAAGGATTAAAAGGAAAGGATGAGTAACAATGTTACTCAGCAAATTCATTATGTGCAAGGTAGGAAGTTTGGTTCTCTATCTACCACCTCGGACTATCAATCGTTGGTACTATGAAATTTTCGTAAATCTTTCTTCAAAGGTTGATTTTATTATGAAAATCTATGACCATCAGCCTTCATAGGTTGACCAGAACTTTCATGGAGTTCCTTTCCTGCTGTGTTCATAGAATAGGGAGTAACAAGTTACAATTCTTACACTCTACAGAGGTGCGTTACTTTTCCAATGAGAGATCAACTCCTTGTTGCACAACCGGGCGTCCTTTCTCGTCCACAATTCCATGATGTGGGGGCCAGTAGTTGGTGCAAGACAATCACTGCCCTCTCTGTGACCTCATATGTCTGCACGATCCTTTGGGGTGGCTCACCTTCGTTAAGCCCCCTTTCGGGCAGGCTAAAACCCTGATGAGTTACCGAAGACTCTATGACCTGGTGTTGCCCTGGCAAGTGCCATATTAAATGGTCTATCCACTAAACACCATCCATAGATAATCTAGACACCAAAAGTGTGGGGTGTAAGGGTGACTACCCATATGTTGGATCCGCACAAGGAATCACAACGTCACGTTAAGGTCGCCTTGCCTCCATACAAGAGGAAAAGGAAAAAGCTGACTTCTCCGTCCAATTCCAAATATCATGGTCAACGCGTAATATACATCGCAAGAATCACTGATGTCATGGGTTATTAATTCCTAATTGTTTATCATTAGTGCAATTAGAACCCTAAGTTCTATTGCTCCATCAGATCATCACTTAGGATGATATGTAAGATTTAATATCTTGAGAAAATAGTGTTTTCATTTTCTATAATATAGATGGTAACATACTATTTGCAAATACTTTGATAAAGACTCTTCAAAGGACATGAGCAAGTGATGAACTTGCCTTGTGATGGCAAGGTAGTGAAGTCTGATGCTTGCACTGGACCTTGAGCTTCTATGTCTACAAAAACATCATTATCGCCCGGTAAGGACAATATTTAAAGAAGCAAAATGATTATGCAAAAGTAATGTAATGCATTATTTAACTTTATATGTATTCTCCCCCATTTATTTAAATTATAGAAATTCTTTTAATAATAAAGAATTTATAATTTTTTTAATATTGTACTCTTTTATTTTATTTCTTTTATTTAATTAATAATTCTTTTAAGAATTATCATTAAATATCAAAAATAGATATTAAATATTTATTTAGTATTTTTCTAAAATACTACAATATTAATATATAATGAAAGTGATTTTTATTTATTTTTATCATCTCTCAATAATTTTGTAAAATTCTATAAGGAATATTTAAATTACAAAATTCTTAATAAAATTTATATGTCTAAAATTTTATTTCTTAATTGTTTTGGATAGTTTGGATTATTGTGAATCCAAAATATTTTATTTATAATTTTTGGACCTTTATTTTATTTTTTAGAATTTCTTTAAATTTAGGGCATTTTGGTCTTTTTCCAATTATTAAAACAGGCTTTAAAGGTTTTTGGGATGATTGTTTGGTTAATATTGGGCCCTTGTGGCCCAGTAGGGTAAAGTCAATAATAACACCCCGAAGGGTTTTCGGCCCAACCCAGCCCATCACTCTATGTCTCACTCTCGAGATTACCCTTCTCCTTCTGCTCCCCTGACCCCGTGGTCAGCGGTGTCGCCGCCGGCAATTCCCGCCGTCGTGGACCGCCCTGACCGCCGCCATGGTGTAGGAAGAGGTTGTCGACCCTGCTCTTCCCTCCTGTCCAATTGGATTTGGACCAGGAGCTCTCCTGCGATGAGATCGACGCCGTCCCACACCCTAGGGTTTGGCGTTGGTGCTGACGTCACCGCTGCTGTTGTGTGCTGTGGGGATGCTCCTCGCCCCCAGGCGTGGCTATGGTCGCCGCCGTGGCGCTATATGGGTCGCAGCGCCCCCTTGGGGGTGCTCCGCGTGCCGCCATGGTCGTCGGCCATCTCTGCTTCCTCTTCTAATCTACAGCGAGGACCTTCGGTGAGTGCTTCCTCTCCTCTCTTGCTCTCTGTGCTAGACCCTCCCATGATAGATGTTGGTAGTGGCCTTCCTGGTTACTGTCCTGTCCTGATTAGGATTCTTGGTTCTTCTTAGGGTTCATACCCTGCTGTTGATTAAGTATCTGATGAATTGGATCATGTGTTAATGATCCTTAAACTTGTTAAGTGGTGACTTGCTGTGGCTTACTGCTGATGATTAGCTGTGGTGATGATAGTAGTTTATCATATGATTCTATGGATTAATTTTGATATGGTCAGATGGTAAAGTTACTCTAGAAGCAATATTTGGAATTCTAGTGGTTTAATAACACACCACTGCCATTACTTGGTTAGTGACAGTGAGTGTTGTGTGATGAAGTCACTGTATTAGTACTAGTTGGCTTCAGAATTCATATGTAGTGTGAGAACAAATGGTTTCAAACAATGAAGATATACATAGGGATTTTCTTAATTATGATTCCTGTGATGACAGGAAAATGATTTATAGTTGGTTGGTTGAATCTGTGAAGATTGAATGCTTAACCTGATTAATGTAGAACTGTTCTTGTGACACCATATTTGTATGGCACACAAGATTATATTCTATTTCTTTGTTTGGGTTGGTTCAAGTTTAAGATGAGTTTGACATTAAAGATAAGTAGAAATTTTCCTTTCTTAAATCCCTAAGACCCATGATGTTGGTATGAGGTTTAGGGATTACGCCTTTATCTTGTTGATTCACATGGATGGGTTATAATAGTGATACCAGCTCCTGTTTCTTGTATCAAAGTTGGGAAAAAATGCTTGTAAGCTTGATAACTTATATAGATCCATAAGATTAAATCCTAAGGTGCTACTCTAGTTGAAGAGATGTTCCTAGAGGTTTAGTTCTTGGCTATATTCATTCTTGAATTGAAATAAAGTTTGATAGCTTAGATCAATGATGTTGTCCTGAGATCTAAGTTGGATCTTTATAGTTTTCTGATTGCTTTTAGTGTTTAAAGTTTAGTGATGGATTCACCCCACTTGAGTATTTTTTGAGAATTTGAACAAAAGACAGATCATGTATGCTTGTCTAATCTTAGACAGATAGATCATGTGATGGTCTATTTACTCACCACTGTCACTTGATGTGGGGTTTCCTGTGGTTGATCTTGTGGTAGCATGATTTGATGCTCTCCTCGTATTTCCAGCTCCTAACTTATCCTTGATCTAGCCCTTCATCTCCTGATCCTAATGGCATGATCTTGGTCTTGCTATCCACCCGATCTACCCCCTCCTTATGTCACCATCTTGGTGATGTGATCCTGGACTTTGGTTGGTGTGATCTAGCTTGGCTTTGTCTTGGTTTAGCTGATGGCTGCTGTGCTTGGTGTGTAAGAACAATGGAATGGTGTGGGGATTGGTCTCCCTCGGCTGTGTTGATGGTTTTGTTTGGTTGTGTTGTGGTTGTGGTGCTGACAGCACACCCAAGCAGCTTGGTGTGTGTGCTGCCTGTGTGCCTGCTGGACAAGATGTGGATATGTTCTGAATTTGAGAGTTACTTTCACCATGTTACCATTTACTTGGCTGGTGAAACTTGCCCCTCCTTGCTGTTTATTTGACTTATGGCTTAAAATTATGAAAGATATATTCTTTCATATTGGTGAAATTTGCCCCTTTTTAAAAGATTACTCAATGATGAACCTTGATCAGTGCACTTCACTGTCAAGTCTGAGAGTAATATCCATTTAACCTTAACTTTATTTCTTTTGTTTATGTTTATTTTGCAGGTACCAGATTTGAAGATCAAGACTTTAGTTTAGGTTTTTTTCCTTTTTATTCATAGAATAGTCACTTGTAATATCTCTCTGATTCAATTGTAATCTTTAATTTATTCTTTTGTACCTTTTATTTTTTTTCATTCTTTTGTAATAAAGATTGTACTTTTATCAATAAAGAAATATTATTCTTTTATCTATTTACTATTGTAAAGATTGTTACTTATTTACTTAGGTTACAATTTTGTAACTCATTATTGAATGAAGTTTTAGAATATTCATTTTATTGATTATCTTCTTTCGTTTAAAGTTTGAGTTATTATTGGTTAACTCTTAATTGAATTAAATACTCAAACATTATTCAAAAAATTTTGAATTATAATTTAAACACTCAAGTTTAAAAAATTCAAATTTCATTTCCCAAAACACTCTAATCCACAAGATCATATCAAAGTCTATAACAATCATCCTTCGGGTCTATACCTAACCTCAAAGCATGAAAGAAACCTTGATCACTTTAGGTTTTTATTTGGCGAAAAATTTACCCACATTTTCAAAAATGAATGCGTGCAATATTTCAAATTCCTAAATCTAACCTTCGTTAGTTCCTAAATGCTGGGATGTTACAGACTCGCCAGCGGCACCAATCGCCATACGAGCAAACAATTATACAAGTTAATGGTTTCGAGCCCATCCTTCTTAAGATGACGGATCGTTGTTAGCATTTCTTCCACAACCATCCGCTGGTCATGGGGGAGCTTGGCCACCTGCAGCCGGTGTGGCTTGCTCCTGTCAGCAGTAAATGTTGGGAGCGGCACCTCGCCGTCTGGTGTCATCCCGCTGACGTAGAACCACAATTTTTTCCATTCGCTCACGGCCTTCTTCGGCATCATGAGGTTGAGGAAGGGGGCCTTTTTCTTCAATTGTGTGGCATCCCGCAAAACCACTACTAGAAAATCGCGTTGAATTTGTGCATTGCATCGTCATCATCATGCATTGTTTGCATAAAACTATGTTCGCAAAGCCCGTTTTGTTTTTCTAAAATGCCCCGTCTTTTATTCAAACGCCAAACACCGGGTCTCCGGAATTATTTTGTTGTCGGCTATCGGGTTGCGAAAGCCGTGTTTTAAAATAAATAAAATTTGAATTATTTTTAGTGGGGGCAGTCGAACGGGCCGATTGACCCGAACGACCACCCCCAGGATTTTACAAACGGTCCACCTAATCGGTCCACCTAGTTTCTAAACCTACCAACTTACCTACCCACACACCCCCAGCCACCTCATCCGGACCAATCCGTGACCGCCACCTCACCCCTCTCTCCCCCTCACCCAATCCCCTTTTGCCACCTAGGCTAAACCCAACCCCCCCACTCATCCACACCCCACCACACAGCACACGCCACACCCAGCCCCCAGTACACACACATGCGACACACGCACACCCCTGCACCGATCCCACCAACCGCGGGACCCACCCCGGGCCCGCCACTCCCTCCTCTCTCCTTCCCCACCGTATCCTTCCCCACGCTCCCCTCTCCCACAGACAGCCCTCCCACTGCCGCTCCTCCTTCGCCAGCCGGCGCCAGATGTCCCCGGCTCGTCTGGCCATGGCGCCAGCCGCTGCCCTCGCCTCGCGCCTTCCCCGAGCGCCTCCCCATCGCCGCTTCGCTGCCGAGCCGCCTGCCGCCGCCAGTCAGCCCTCGTCGGCGAGCTGGCCGAGCTCGCCACAGCCCCTCTCCCGTGGGCCTCTCCTGGCTCTGCAGCCCGGCCGCGCCAGGCCCCCTCCGCCGCCCGTCCCGATCTCCGGCGCCCGCACCAAGCCCGCCTCTGCGCCTCCCTTCCCGCACTCCTCCTCCCGTCGCGGCGTCGGACCGACCTCCGAGCTTCGCTCCGGCGACGAGCTCGCTGCCTCCACCTTCCCTCATTGACGCCACCGTCCCGCCGCTGGGCCGCTCCCTCGCCTCGCCATGGCCTCCAGCCTGCCTCAAGGCTTGTCGCTGCCGCTGCCGGTGGTTCCGCCGAAGCTCATCGTCGTCCCGACCAGCGCCGCCCGCCAACGCCTCACGGTCCGGCCCGAGCCCCGCCGTCCGACCCTGCCGCCGGGCCCCGTCCTCCGACTGCAGCACCGCCGTGCCTGCGTCGCGAGGTCCCCTATCCAGGAGGTTGTCCTCCTCTGGCTAGTGCACGTCCGCGCAGCACCCAACTCAAGCTCCCCCTTTTGCCTTCAGCCCCAGTCACGTTTTGACCTCGCTTGTGGGCACAATTCCACTAGATCTTCGCTGCTTGACGACGAAACGAGTACCCGGTGCCGCTACAAGGACTGCACCGACACGAAGTCGGGACAAAGTTTTCTGCAATGGAACCTGAAGCTCGTCATCACGGAACCACATGCTCTCCATCTTGGATCCGATGACCGAGTACACCGAATGCAAGCACTTCAAGTACCTTACCTCCATCAAGATAGCTGGGGCGACAAGATCGACGCCGTGTCAAGTACGTCCTCGACATTGGAGTCGGAATGCCAAGATCTTCCGAAGAACATGCCATCCGCAAAGTCCGCCTACCGAACCAGGGACGCCAAGTACTCCCTCGAGAACGTCAAGCACTTCACCCCGAAGCCAAGACCGACCCGACTTGAGAACCCGACAAGACCGTCGCGACGACAAGAACGGCATCGGCCCGGAAGAATTCGACACGCCCCGACACCGAACCAAGACCTGCTTCCCGGACGCGACAAGATCTACCTCCGCTATCTGAGAACGAGCCGCCGAGACCGTTCCGTCGAACCCTGAACCCTGAGACCGACCCCGAACCCCGGAACCCCAAGTTCGTCGAGGCCTCAATGTGTGAACCCCTTCCCGAAACCCTATTTTATAATATAACCAACTTGTTGCATATTAAACATTCATCTCGCATGCGTATCTGTGGTTTGGGGGCCTTATGCCGATTCACCTTATAATTAAATATGAGGCCCATATGCGGGCAAATCTAGTCTCATATTGGCCTCATTTAAATTTGTGTAGCGAACCCGGTGCTATCTCTTGCCATGCTAAAACAACATTTAATTTGCGGGGTAGATAAACAACTTGAACCATCTAACTAATTGTCGGGACCCCGGTTCCGTTTAATATGACCTAATTGCATCGCCTCTTTGCCATGCCATGCATCATACATGCATCATGCCGATCTTCTGCCTTAGTATTAAATATTGCATCCGGTGTTCCTTCTAGTGATTTGCTTCTTCGCGGATAAGGCCGTTGAGTTGATGTGAGCTTCGCCCCGATCTTCGGTTGAACCTTCGACAATGTTTTCAGGCAAGCATCTCCCCCTTTTTCTACCTATCTTACTTTTATAGTATTTATTCCCCTCCTGTTGATCTATTGCTATCTGTGTTGCGATGCTCTAGTTTTCCTTCCCTGTGATATCCCTTGCAGCCATATATAGCCCTGGACACATCCTATTACCTGTTGTCTGGTAGATAGCTGGACCCGCGTGTCGTAGTCGCTTGCTCAAGTGTTTCGCTTGTCGTCAAGTACCACCACTGTTGGAGGATTGCCGCATGTTGATGTTGGAGATGATCATGGCTTTACTTATTGTTCACTTTAATTACTGTTTAACAACTAAAATTGAATTAAGCAGAGGCATCGGTGGGTGATAGGTAAGATTTGGTTTCCGACCGCCCACTTGTGTCCCGTAGGACCCGAGTTCTTGACACCTGTTCCGAGATCGAGCGCGCTAACCATATGTGGGGAGATATGGGCCCCCCATTGATTATTACCTGATTTCAAAGTATTGTACTGGGGGCCACAAACTAGTTTGAGGTTTTATTTACTATCCTGTACTTATGCCATGTTTACCGCTTTATTTACGTTTGTGCGAGGAGCACACTGTACTGTTTAGGATCGGGCCACGTTTCGCGGTGTCGACAGTCCCCGTTTGGGGATTTGCTGTCGTTCACAGCCGTTTGCCCAAACCCCAGTCCGTCTCGGAGACCGGCCGACTTCGTTGCGGGTGTCGACTTGGTGGGGTGGCCCCCACGTACTTGCTTTGGGTCTGGGAACGTCGTGACTTAGGCCCCGCCGACATACCGATGGGTGTATGTTAACTGATCTGGCAAAAAGGGTCGAAGTGCCTGTGGATACTTTGGTGCACCCCTGCAGGGTTAAATCTTTTCGAGAAGACGTGTCCGCGGTTATGGACGACTTGGAGCACAGTGCTTGATCATAGACAACTATAACTAAAGTTTACTGTTATAAATTTACTTGTATCCGATATGACTAGTAATCAGCTTCACTACAACGGAATGGCTAAGTAAAAGTACCAACAACTGCTGGGTTTTGGGGTTATCTCATGATAATTGTATCTGACAAGTAAGTGTTGCCACTATAACGGAATGGTTAATTAAAAGTGCCCACTGCTTACTTTATCAGGACGATTATCTAAAACTGACTAGTAAAGTGCCGCAACTATAACTGAATGAGTAAAACTGCCAACTGTGTGAGTTCCTCGGTTGCCTTCCTCGATTGGTCTCGAGGGGGAAACGCCAGGATGGGTTTGTTTGTTGGTAGTATCAGGTTGGTTCCGAATAGGCCTTTCTCACCCCTCTCTGATAGTCGCCAGTTGTATCGAGTCTCTATAGGGTGTTTAGTGCATCTTTGCCGCTCGATCCACTATACCTATGTAGGCGAGGACCACAATTCTAGCCTCGCTGCATCGGCCTCGATCGACGCTCCTCTTTTCCTTTGCCCTTTGTCGGCACCCCTTTTGTTTGAGCAGGTTTTGAGATCGACGTCGTTAGCAGGGTTACCCTTCCGGCTTGGCCTGGGCAGGGTTATGGACGCCATTGGTTATTCTTCAGGGCTCTTAGCCCCATTTGCATCTTGTCCGTAGTCGGACGCTCCATCGTTTTCAAGGTGATTTGGATCTTTGTACCGTATATTTGTATTCTTGACTCTTTGAGTCGCTGTTGTATATATATCTATTCTGTGGGTCCCATCGAGGACTGTTGTGTAATGTTATTACTTTGCTTTCCACCCGCACGAAAGTGCCTGGTGGGCACCTTCGAATCGTTTCTATGCGGGTTTGGCGAGTTTCGCTAAAACTTGCATAGGGCCGATTCTGAGGGTGTTACAAATTGGAAGGTGAGGCCGCCCGCCGCCAGCATCGGGACGCCTGCCCCTTCGCGACTGATGCGCCCCAGGAGCAACTCTTGCCACAGAGGGAAGTACGGGCGACATCCCAGATAGCACTCGCAGAACATCACGAAGATGGCGAGCTGCTCGATACTATGGGGCCCTAGATCTGAGGGTTGATGGCATAGTACGCACAGAACCTCCGGAGGAAGATTGATGTAGTAAACCTCGGCCCCCTCTCAAGGTGGCTGGTGAAGCAAATGAACTCGCCGGCGCGAGGATCCGGCTCCATCTCTCCGGCGGGGGAATTCGCCATTTTCCCTTGCAGAGGATCCCCACGACTTGGAAAGATTTCAATGACGTCGTGGTGCACTTGGACTTGCCCCATAGTTCCTTTGGAGGAGCCATCGAAACGGAGATCTGGATCCACTCGCTCGCTCTAGAAATTCTGGATCGGGAGGGAATGGAAGATTGAAGGATTCATGGGATCGGGGGAAATGTGAGGAGGACTCGCAACCCCTGTCACTATCCTTATATAGCAGTTGCTTCCCGCCAGTTTCCAAGGAGCCGTTACCACGCGGTAATTACGCCAATATTACCGTTGGATTACCCAACGACTAGTTTGACCAAATGACGGTCCAACTTCGTCTACTCGATTTGCCGACCCATTCAAGCTGTGACTCGACTACTTGCCAAATTGGTGGTTCGACTGGTCGCCGATATTGCAACTGAAGATATATGCTGAGGATTCCTTCCTTCATTGAGGGAGTCCATCGCCGATTCGACTGGGCGTCCAAATTGGACCTGTATACTCCGACTGCAAAAGAACACCTGCGAT
Source organism: Avena longiglumis (assembly GCA_030063025.1). NCBI lineage: Eukaryota > Viridiplantae > Streptophyta > Magnoliopsida > Poales > Poaceae > Avena > Avena longiglumis. The sequence goes on from CP125977.1 coordinate 477,849,682, forward strand.
GAATCAACGGCGGCCTCGGGGACTACTGATGGGGATATGCCGAGTTGGGTATACCCAGCAGGACATTCCCTACTGGATCCAATTCCCAGCGAGTGGGACTGCAGGACGGCGACGACCCAAGAAGGAGCCAGACGACTGGAAGCTGAAGGCCCAGAAGCGTAGCTAGGCCCGGTCGGATTAGGTCAAAACCCTCCGAGTCCTTATCCAACACGGTTGTAGATCTGTAAACCCTAGCAAGGTACCCCTATATAAACCTCCCTAGGGTACACATAGCACTCATGTTCCATCACACACCCCATCGACTCACTGCCTAGCCGTCGAGCTCGCCACCATTGTAATCTCTCGATAATACAATCTAGCAGGAGTAGGTCTTTTCCCTCCCGGGGGCCAAACCTGGATAAAACCTTGTGTCTCCGCCCTCATCTCGCACCGCAGATGGCTGGCCGCCCTTGCCCTTCGTTCTACTACTCGCTGCCAATCGTAGCATCTGTCGTGGCCATTCCCAAAAGTGGGGTATGTAGCGTATGACAATCATCGCCACGGACTCCCTGAGACTCGGGAGGATCCCCAGCTTCCTCTTTATAGGAGGACACGCTATGTAGTATCCCCCCTCGGAGGTCACGAGGCCTCGCCACTTGCTGACACCCCCTCACCGTCCAGCTCCTCCGTAGCATCCCGAGCTGACTTGGTGGCATGAGGACTCTCGCACCTCACTTGGCTCGGAGAACGCTCGCCCTATCGGTAAAATAGAGGAAGCTTTGCGTGAACAGCCTCAATCCCCCCGGTCAGATACAAGGGGAGTGTCGTATCCAGGTCCCAGGGAGGGTCAGGAGACGGGACCCCACGGGACTCCGCTCGACGGTCCGGGGTCTAGTCCCGGGAATTTTCCCAGGGGACGTGAGTGTGCGGAGGCACAATAGGCGAGAGGAGTCGTCGCGCCCGATCAATTGCGCTCCGCCTGGGCAACCAGAGATCCTGACTAATATGCCGGGAGAAGAGCCACCGGGAAGCATAACCCAAGCCTGGGTCGCCAAAGATACCTATGACCTATACCTCAGGAACACATACCCGCCACGTTGATGCCATGTGCAGCATGGCCCAACACGTGGCTATAGGACCTTCGCCACATGTATTTCGACCCATGTGCTGTCCCTGGTTGAAAGATCACAGGTGTCTCTGATACGTCCAAAATGTATCTACTTTCCCGAACACTTTTGCTATTATTTCTCCTCTAAACTTGTGTGATTTGGATACAACTAACACGGACTGACGCTGTTTTCAGCAGAATTACCTTGGTGTATAGTTTTATTGCAGAAAATCAACTATCAGGAAAAATCCTGGAAAATATGCCAAAAATCCTATTTCACCAGAAGATCCACAGAGCCAGAGTACGAGACGGAGTGGGGCCCTGGGAGGCCCACACCCCCAGCCGCGGGCCTGGCTTGGCCGTGCCTAGGGGGTGCAGCCACCTCATGCACCCCCTCGGCCTCCCTCTTTGCCTATAAGATGCCGCTTGACCTAAAAACCGAGGGGGGTTCAACGTTTTTCCAGAAGGAGTTCCGCTGTGCCGCCACCAAGAGAAACCGCGATTCGGAACCAAAAACTCCTTTCTGGCATCCTGCCGGGACTGGGAATTTGTAGAGGATCATCGCCATCATCATCACCAATGCCTCTCCATCAGCCATCCATGTTTCCCTCATCCATGAGTGAGTAATCCCCCGCTGTAGGCTATGGGGATGGTAGGGATTGGATGAGTTCTATCATGTAATCGAATAAGATTGTTAGGGTATGGTGCCTAGTATCTCTATTAGTGCTATTTGACTTTGTTGCAATTTGTTGTGCTTAATGCTTGTCACTAGGGCCTGAGTGCCATGATCTCAGATCTGAACTTATTATTGAATCATTATTATAGTATTGTTTGTGATCTTATCTGCAAGTTGTGTACACATATCATTTTCCGGATCCAAAGGCCCCGAAGTGACAGAAATTGGGACAACCGGAGGGGATGGCTGTGATGTGAGGATCACATGTGTTCACTGAGTGATAATGATTTGCTCCGGTGCTCTATTAAAATGAGCACCTTAATTGCCAGTAGTTCCCTTGAGGCCCCGCTGCAATGGGCTGGCAGGACAAAAGTGTTATGCAAGTTCTCATTGCAATCACACATGACTATATATGGAGCACATTCCTAGGATTGTTTAGTACTTGGATGCTTATTCTTATTTATCTGCAATTGCCCTAGATCTTGAAGTTACATGTTTAGACTCGTCCATGCAACGCCCGTCCATCCATCCCTATGCCTACCGCGCTCATATCCTACTTTTTGCTACTACTGTTACTATTGATCTTGCTTTGATGCTGCTGTTGCTACTACAAACTGTTGCTATTCATAAACTTCTGTGAGCGAGAACTATTTCCAGGTGCATCTGAATTGAAAACTCAGTTGTTAAAGCTTGCAAGTATTCTTTGGCTCACCTTGTGTCAAATCAATAAAATCGGTAATACTACCCTCGAAGACTATTGCGATCCCCTATACTTTTGGGTCATCAAGACTATTTTCTGGCGCCGTTGCCAGGGAGCATAGCTTTATTTGTAAGTTCACTTGGATCTATTATTGTTCACTGCTACTCCTTTCATCATGGGGAAGTCTCTTGATGGAAATTTTCCTATTTTACCATCCACTACAAGAAGAGGTACAGTCCTAAACACCTCTGTTGCTCTTGATTCACCGTCTGTTATAAGTAAGCTTGTTACACCACCACCACATACTCATGCTACACACACTGCTACTACTGCTGAATCTGAAACTGCTTTTGATACTCATGATGTTACTTCTACTGTGCTTGATGCGAGTGGTTCATTAGGTCCTTTCCTAGATGCTACTATGGCTAGTCTAGGAAATACTGAAACTCCTAGTGAAGACACTATTACACCTGTTAGCTCACCTGAGTCTAGAGAGAGATACGATATTAATGGTGGTTACATTGAGTTTACTGATGAATTTATTGAAGAGTGCCAAAACACACATGGTGCTAGTGCTATTAAGAGCCTCCTTGAGAGACGTACCATTATTCCTAAACTGTCCTCTGATCCTAAGTTTTCCACTTCTCCCATAGATATTAAAGATAAATATTATGATTTCTCTCTTGATTTATCCTATTTGGACATCGTTGAGAAAGAACCTTTTTGTGGGACTGAAAATGAGAGTGTTGTGGCTCATATGAATGAGCTTTCTACTATGAGTGATTTTTTCCCTGATGATTTTAAGATGTGCAAGTACTTTGTTACTAAGATCTTCCCTTTCTCACTAAAAGGAGAAGCCAGGGCTTGGTTTAATAGATTACCTCATGGTTCCATTGATAGCCCTGATTGTTTGATTGCTTCTTTCTTCCAGAAATATTTTCCTCCTATTGCTAGACATGCTACTTTGTAGAGACTTTTTGATTTTAAACAGAGAGAAGAAGAGAAATTGCCTGAGTCATGGAGAAGGTTCTGTGCCTTGATTCATGCACATCCTGGATGTCCATTACCTAAAAATGAGCTTCTTGATATTTATTATAATGGACTAACTAATGATTCTAGGACATACCTAGATAGCTTTGATGATCGTGTTTTCAGGAAAAGAACTCATACAGATGCTGAAGAATTAATGGCTAAAATAAGCAAGAATTATGATGATTGGACTTCAACTGAGCTAAATACACCTGAGCCTATTACTCCTGAACCAGTTGTGCCTGAACCAGTTCCAATACCAACACCAAAGAAGAGGGGAGTTATTGCATTAAATGATGAAGTTTTGAAGGAAGCACTTGAACCTGCTGTAGATCCTAATAGTATATTTGTCTCTAATGCTGAAACTGAGAGTGGTAATGATAAAAAATGATGCTCCTGATAAGGAGAAGCACACTAAGAATACTAGGTACACTAAGGAAGACTTTATTTCTAATAAATATGGTAAAGAGAGAACCTTGGGTGCAGAAACCTATGCCTTTTCCAGGTAAGAAACACAAGTCAAAGGAGGAATAACACTATAACAAGTTTTGTGAGTGGATGAAGCCTTTATTTTTGCAAATTCCTTTGACTGACGCTATTAAGTTGCCTCCTTATTCAAATTATATGAAGAAGGATATTTTCTCTACTAAAAGGAAGATTCCTAATGAGGAGATTTCTACTTTGCTTGCTAATTATTCCTTCAATGGTAAGGTTCTAAAGAAACTTGGTGATCCAGGTATACCAACTATTCCTTGCTCTATTAAGAACAATTATGTTAGAACTGCTTTATGTGATTTGGGAGCTGGAGTTAGTGTTAAGCCTTTTTCTCTCTACAAGAGACTACAGCTAGAAAAGTTGATACCAACTGATATATCTTTGCAAATAGCTGATAAGTCAACTACTATTCCTATTGGTATATGTGAGGATGTTCCTGTTCAAGTGGCTCATAATTGCTTGGTTTTAACTGATTTTGTTGCGCTTGAAATGCCTGATGATGATAATATGCCTATTATTCTTGGGAGACCTTTTCTTAATACTGCAGGTGATGTCATCAATTGTAATCAAGGAAAAGTAACTTTTAATATTAATGACAAAGAGTATACTGTTTGTTTCCCCAAGAAGGTTGCTAAAATCTATTGCCTGAACTCCATTGAAAATATTGAGAGCATCAAGGTTGGGGAAATATATTGTCCCATTCCACAAGAAAGTTTTGAAACTATTATGATTGGGACCATTGCTATCAAGTTTGAGGTAACATAAGCACTTTGTGGAATACAAAGTTTTGTTTCATATAAGATTGTTTTGGTAACAAGACTTGATCAACCTTGTTAACAAAAGGATTTTAATGAACAAAATAATGTTTTCACTGTGGTTATACTTGCTCACTTTTACTTTTCTCCTTCCTAGTCTTTGCTTTTTCTCTTGTTAGCTTTAGTTTTGCTAGTTTTTTGCTTGTTAGAGTGTCTTAGAGATTCTGTAGTTTGGTTTTTGTTTGCTTTTTGCTTATTCTAAAATCTTTTCTGCGAGAAAATCAATTTTCATACCCTGAAAATTGGCCAAAAATAAAGTTTCCTGAAAAATCCCAGAAAATTCACAATAAATTTTTCCTCAAAAAAAGGGGCAGAGGGATACCTGGAGTGACCCAGGGGGCCACCCCAGGCAATCACACCCCCTGGTGGCATGGCCAGCCCCAGGGGGCGCGCCTGGCTGGGTGTTGCCCACCTGTGGCCCTCCAAAGTGTTTCCTCCCGGCCATCTTATTTCTCTCTCCCAAAAAAGACCGGGACACTTTCTCATGCTCGAGTTCTTGCTGTTCTTGCTCCCAATTTTCGATCTCCTTGCTCATCCCATCATTGCTGCTGATTTTTGGAGGGATTGCTCCTTGGTATGTGCCTCCTCCGCTTGTCTAATTAGATTTGTGATTGATAGATTGTATCTTGAGTATTTTGCTGCTATAGGTGTCAGGTTGTGTGAGCTTGCTTTCTTTTTCAATGCTTAGAGATTTCATTTTTATACATGTGTAGCCCTCTAGCAAGTTCCTATAGTAGTTTCTCATTAGTTATCAACTTGGAAATCACTTGGTTTGATGTTTGTCTAAAAATTTCAGAAAAAATAGGTCATAGACAACCACACCTTTGGTGAAATATTTGAGAGTGATGCACCTAGGAGGGCAAGGCCTTCAAGATCATTCTCCCGAGCTAGGCCCTCATACAATGAGGATCTCCTTACACCGTGATTTGGCGATGAGGGAGATGAGGGGGATGCGCACCCTTCCACCTTTCCTTGTCCAACCTTTTTGCGGGCTGTTGGGATTCTCAATGATTTCCTAACCCTTGTTTAGAGGGTTGGACTAACGAGTTATATCCAGGATGAGAGTGTGCAATATGCTACGCTCACTAAAACCTTTGTGGAGAGCTTCTCTTTTTCTAACAGCCTGTTCAAACCAGATGTGTCTTTCAAAATTTATGGCAGGCCTTACACCATGACATTGAAGAAATTTTGTGAGATCCTGGGTCTTGGTAAAACTGGGACGGTGAAGAAGATTCCAGCTCAACCCACTGATTTGTTGGAGCTCTACCACGGGATAACTAATGATGATCGTAGAGCCCAACGGGGAAAGATAAGAAATATTCAACTCCCAGCTATCAAGTACTTTGTTTTTTTATCTTGCCACTAGTGTTCTTGGTAGAGAGAACACTAGTAATATTTCTAACTATCATTTGGCCTTCCTAGCTGCTGCGCTCAACAATGAAACTAGGTACAATCTTGGTTCTCTCATTGCTCGTCGCTTAGCTGCTAAGGGAACCATTTATGGGGGAATTATTGCTGCACGTTTGCTGCTTTAGACCTTGCTGTTGATCCAAATGATACATTTTTGTATCCTCAGAGGCTTGATCTTGCTGCTATGAAAGAGCATCCCTTTGTCACTGCTGGCTCTACCATTGAGAGCCTGGTTTATAGAATAATGTTTACTGACGGGGAAGAGAGAGAGATCCCTCTGACCAAACCACTTTGTTCAGTATTTCTCAGGGACCTTTGTCAAGATCTAAGGAGGAGATGGATGAGAAGCTGCGCATTCTTGGCTTCCATGGGCACTATCAGGGGGACGCACCCTCATACGACCCCTCTGTGCACTACACAGGGGAGTCCTCGAGCTCTTACCAGGACGAAGGGGACTCCTCGACATACTACGGAGGTGCACTTTCTTAGTCACCATGGAGTTGAGCCCTACTTAGGCCAAAAGCCTAAGATTGGGGGGAGGTATACCGACATCACACTCATCTATATATCATGTTTCGTCGGTTCTTTGTATATCCATGTTTCGCTTTCTTTTTGGTTTTGTTTCTGCTTTCTCAAAACACAAAAATACCAAAAATATTTTCGTTGTTTCTCTTGGTTTGTTTCTTTGATTTTTAGCTTTGGTTTGCCTTAAAGGAAAAAATCCAAAAATGATTTTGCTTTGTTTGCTTGCTTTGAAAAAAATCGAAAACACCAAAAATATTTGTTCTTCTTCTTTGGTTTTGTGAGTTCTTTGCAGGGTTCATCCGTCCTCAGTGGATTTTGGTTTCATGTTATTATTCAAGTCACACAAGTGAAGGGCAATAGTGAAGATTAAGACAACTTGAGGTGTGGTAAGAGGCTGGTAACAAATTCTATTTGTTTTCATTTTTGTACATATACTCATCATTGTGAGCATGCTTAGTCTGTTCATGTAAGGTGTATGTTATTATGGATGCTTAGTGGTTCTTGCTTTCTTGTGATTAGCTCCAGCTTGCTAATAGTCTGTAGCATGTTATATGAATGTTTGCTTGCATTGTTCTATTCATAATTTGGTATGATATTGTGGTACCCTCCTCTGAATGCTTCATGTGAATCACTTGGCACATGCTCATGCATGCATATGACTAAACAATAGTCAGTAAGCCTCGATGACTTATTTTGCCTTAGAGTTCTTGTATCACTTTGATGCCATAATTAGTCCTGTTTTGTTGCAAGCATGATTTTGACAGCTATTGCTCTCTCGTTTGTCGCTCCCTCTCTATTGCTAGCCTTCACTTGCACTGAGTATGAGCTCTACTTGTGCATTCAACTCCCCAAAACCAATATTGCCACAGTGTCCACCATACCTATCAACTATCCGTGTTTTCTTCAAAATAAAATGTTTGTCTATTTTGAGAAAGTTAGTTAGTAAAGCTCTCACGAACTTGATGGCACACTTTATTTCTTGCACTTAATAAACCTGAACCATTGTGACTGTCCATGAAATTTATATGCTTGCGAATTATAGGCTGGGAGTTAGTAGAACCGTGCTGTCACGAGGACCGCTTTCAACACTTATGGATACTTATCCAGTTGATATCATGATCTTTTGTTTGCGGATGTCATCAGTGTGAAATAAAAGGGGATCATGTGAGTTCATGGAGTTATATATATGTGTTAGAGAAACGTCTGGGCCGCTAGCCTAAGCCATCCTTAATCATGGTGGAAACTTGCAGCATAACCATAATGAGCAATCTATGAAGCATATTCAATAAAAACCTACGCAAAAAGCAAATAAAAGGATCGCTGAAATGCTCGTTGTCTGCTTGCCTTGTAATTTTGATCACGGGATAGCTCCTGTATCATGTGCAAGGGGTAGCCCGTTGGCGGTTCTCTATGATATACATGTATTTACAATGACAAGAACTTACAGGTAAATAAATTTGAATAGCATGAGGAGCGGCCCTCGTACTCAAGGGACATGATATTTCCAGTTTATGGTTTGTCAAGCATATAACTCAGATTGGACCTCACTTTCACCTTAACCATATAAAGATGCCTATGATAGGGGCAATGAGAGCTCAAAGCTAATGAGTACCTTACTTTCAGCATTTGGAAGCCTTTCAAACTTTTCAAAACCTTTTCACTTCCTTGTTGAGTCACCACTTATTCTATGAGCACCTTCTTGAGAGCATAGTTGTCATTCTTGTGTTTGTTTCAAAACTTGGTTAATTATGTCATGACTTCGATGCTTGTACCTCTGATATCTTTACTTCTAGTCTTCACTTGAACTTCAGAGGTGCCTTGGCATTTATATTGTGCTCTACAAACAAAGGCAAGCTAGATAACACTCTATCATACCTTCATATGAGCATTGCAATGTTGGTTATGTTTATGTGTCATGCTACTTATTATTATTGAGTTGGTTTCTCTTCATAGCTTGCAATGACTATTGAGTAGATTTAGTTGCATACTTCTTATTATGAATGGTTTAAGTATCTACTCCTGTGCTGAGAATATTTACATCATATGAAGAAAATGTGTTCGTGAAAGTTCTTTTATCGCACTCAGTTTTCAACTTTATTGCTTGAGGACAAGCAATAAGCTAAGCTTGGGGGGAGTTGATACGTCCAAAATGTATCTAGTTTCACAAACACTTTTTCTATTGTTTCTCATCTAAACTTGTGTGATTTGGATACAACTAACACGGACTGACGCTGTTTTCAGCAGAATTACCTTGGTGTCTAGTTTTGTGCAGAAAATCAGCTATCAGGAAAAATCCTGGAAAATATGCCAAAAATCCTATTTCACTAGAAGATCCATGGAGCCATATCATGAGATGGAGTGGGTCCCTGGGGGGCCCACACCCCCATCCACGTGGGCCAGGCCTAGTCACGCCTGGGAGGGGCACCTCAGGCACCCCCTCGGCCTCCCTCTTCACCTATAAGACACCTCTTGACCTAAAAACCGAGGGGGGTTTGACGTTTTTCCAGAAGGAGTTTCGCTGCGTAGCCACCACCAGAAACTCCGTTCTGACACCCTGCCGGGACGGGTAATTTGGAGAGGTTCATCGTCATGACTAACGCCTCTCCATCAACCATCCATGTTTCCCTCATCCATGAGTGAGTAATACCCCGCTGTAGGCTATGGGGATGGTAGGGATTGGATGGGTTCTATCATGTAATCGAATAAGATTGTTAGGGCATGGTGCCTAGTATCTCTATTGGTGCTATTTGACTTTGTTGCAATTTTTGTGTTTAATGCTTGTCACTAGGGCCTGAGTTCCATGATCTCAGATCTGAACTTATTATTGAATCATTATGATAGAATTGTTTGTGATCTTATCTGCAAGTTGTGTACACATATCATTGTCCGGATCCAAAGGCCCCGAAGTGACAGAAATTGGGACAACCGGAGGGGATGGCTATGATGTGAGGATCACATGTGTTCACGGAGTGATAATAATTTGCTCCGGTGCTCTATTAAAATGAGCACCTTAATTGCCAGTAGTTCCCTTGAGGCCCCGCTGCAACGGGCTGGAAGGACAAAAGATGTTGTACAAGTTCTCATTGCGAGCACGCATGACTATATATGGAGCACATGCCTAGGATTGTTTAGTACTTGGATGCTTATTCTTATTTATCTGCAATTGCCCTAGATCTTGAAGTTACATGTTTAGACCCGTCCATGCAACGCCCGTCCATCCATCCCTATGCCGACCGCGCTCATATCCTACTGTTTGCTACTACTGTTACTATTGCTCTTGCTTTGCTGCTGCTGTTGGTACTACAAATTGTTGCTACTAATAAACTTCTGTGAGCAAGAACTATTTTCAGGTGCATCTGAATTGACAACTCAGTTGTTAAGGCTTGCAAGTATTCTTTGGCTCCCCTTGTGTCGAATCAATAAATTGGGTAATACTACCCTCGAAGACTGTTGCGATCCCCTATACTTTGGGGTCATCAATCTCCTAGATGGGGGGGGTGAATAGGCGGTTAAAAACTTTTACGAGATGAGCTTAACAAAGGAGGAATATAACTAGTGTTTTATTTTGTCAAGCACAGAACCTATATATGCTATGGTGCACCTATGTGCACCAACAAATTATGCTAAGAAAGACAAGCAACAAGGTGATAGAAAGATAGATTACTTCAAGCATGAAGTCTATCACAATGTAAAGTGCATAAGTAAAGGGATCGGGTATAGAGATAGCCAAGGCATGCGGAGATGATGATGTTTTACCGAGTTCCTCCCTACAAGCGAGTACGTCTCGTTGGGGGGGGTACTAAGACCACCAATGCCACAAGAGGCCTCACCCTATTCTCCCGAGCACCCACCGCACGACAAGCACCCGATCCACTATGGGACACTTTAGGGTGGTCACCAAACTCGTACAAGATTGAGGCCACTAACTTGGGGAGATCTCCACAACTTAATTGGAGGCCCCAAGATCTCACCACAAAGGCCACAGAAACGTCTAGGGTTCCAATAAAGAAAGAGTGACAAGCTTCTTGATTTCACTAACCAAATCCTCTAAGGAGAACTCAAACCGATCCACCTAATGCAATGGTAAATCCTGCACTCCCAAATTGCACCAAAGCTAAAAAAGCTATTGGGGAATAAGAGAGGAAGAACACAAGAGGAAAACCACACAAGTCTCCAAGATCTAGATCACAATATATTCCCCTCACTTAGAGGAGAGATGGATTCGTGGGATTGTGGATCTAGATCTTCTCTCTCTTTTCCCTCGAATAGATGCAAGAATCATGGGAGGAAGAGGAAGAGGACAAGCTCAAGAGATTCAACAATATAAGGATCAAAGAGCTTCAATAGATAAGTCCAATGGATAAGAAAGGGCCACTTTTATAGGGGCCCCGAAATCTGACCGTTACCTGCTGCGACGAGCGGTACTACCAGAACCAAAAGCGGTAGTACCCGACGTGACCGGTACTACCATACTAGTACCGGAAGTGGTACCGGGCGAAAACATGTGGAGATGAAAAAGCCTTAGACGCCACCGTTAGGACACGCTGCACGATTTGGCACTACTGACAAGCTGTACTACCGAAAAATATAGCGGTACTACTACCGGACGTTGTGGTAGTGTTGGGCTAGTGGTACTGTCCAGGCTTGAGAGGGAGCCTCAGCTCTCCAAAGGGCTTAGACCCGTCCGGTGCCACCAGGTGGTACTACCGGTGGGTATAGACAACGCAAGTAGAAGCAGTAAAACACAAATAAGTTGAGCAACCAACTCCAAATGGGATGAAACCAATTTTGTTGAAAATATTGCAGACCACCAAGGGAGAAAATATCAAGTATTATTATGTGAGATACCTCCCTTGGTGAGGAGCCGGAAAACCTCCAAGATCAAAAACACAATAAGATATAAATGGGAAATCCATTTTTGATGAACTAGTTCTTGTTATGAAGATTACCACAAGCTGTAGAACCTCACATGTATAAGATCTAAATAACAACCAAGAAAGATGATGCTAAGTATGCAAAGGTTTGAGCTCTCTCCAAAGGATATGATCGTGTTACTCACTCGATATCCCCTCTTGATAGTACGGCTATCTATCCTAAACACGGTCTCCCAACTAACAACATGATCATTCCACTTGAGCTCGATGAAGACTATCTTGTCCTCCTCAATATGGAAAACCTTTCTTGATTGCTCTTGCTCGCGCTCCATTTATGAAGATTTGCAGCTAGATCCCCATACACCATGGGGAAATCTCTTCTTTAAACTTGTCTTCATCGATCCACGATCACAGAGGTTGGCAAGCTTCAAGCATGAGATCTTCTAGAGATGGAGCATCTTGAGCTTGCACTTCATTTCATTTAACTCCATTTGGATGATGTCTTGAAGATACAAATGAGGAACTCCATATTATTCTTCAAGACACTTTTGATCTTCTATTCTATATTCTTCTTCTTCTTGTCCGTTTCTTCTACCTTGAAGCCAACACATGCTCCAAGCAATGCCAATGGACAATTCCTACAAGTACAACTTAACGCAAATATTAGTCCATAGAGATTTTCATTAATTACCAAAACCACACATGGGGGCATACATGCTCTTTCATCGACCTTTCTGCATAAAAGGAGGCCCAGGTCGAGCTAGGAGCACGAGAGGACACAATTGGCTTAGAAGAGAGAACCATCCCGGGAGAAGGAACTCATTGTAACCTGGTGTTAATCAGAAAGTAGATTGTTGCAGGACGTAGGGATCCTCTCACTTCAGACCTAGACCTGCGTAAAAAACTATGTCTCTCTCTGTGATTGTGTTTGTCTAGCTCATCGTTTGAGCTTGCCAGACATGCTCCCCTGGCCAAACAACGAAGGGAGACTCATACCCCCGATGTCGAAAATAAAGACACGACATCTGGCATGCCAGGTAGGGGCCCTCGCACGGCTACCTCAGTCGGCAATAGTGTGGCCCTCGTTCATGAACAAAAAGAACCAAGGCACCCTTCAGGGCCACTCGAGGACTCCCACTCGCTAGGGCGCCGCCCGACGACTCGCCAACCGACGAATACTTTAGGCCAAGGACCCGCCTACAAAACCATGTCCTTGTTACTCCACGCCCCAGACGGTACCGCCTCACCATTACTACCTATGAAGGGCCCTCCCGACCATAGGCCCTTCGCCCTGCAGGAGAACATGCCCTTTCGTGAAAGAATAGCACACCCTGCGCACCACCTGCTTGTTTGTGGTTACTCAGGCCCCGGATGAAGAACTAAGGAGCTACATCCATCAGTTCATCCTTCCACTCAGTTCCGACCTCCACAGACTTACGGAATTGGGTATCGATGCCTTTTGTCGGGTTGTGCGCAGCGTGCCCTTATGGCGGAGGATCGGTGGCGGACACTTCAGTTCATTGGCGGGACTTCTCTATGAAGCCAACTTTGTTGAAAGGGGCGAGGCTAGGGGCTCGATTTTGTCTTAGGAAAGGATCTTTTTCCCCATGTCCGCCCCACTGATGGACCCAGAATTAGCCATCTTCCACCGCATTTAAACGTTGTTTTTAGTCAAGAAATTGACAGGAAACTCTCAATCCTTGCCACTAACGACTAATAATTGCAAAGATATGCAAAACCTTGCTGTGAATTGTGTTGTGCAGGAAATCATGACTTTTAATGCGAAATCAGTAGTCATAATGAAAGTTTTTGAGGAAGTCCACACGACCAAGTAATTGGGAAGCCATTCCCAGGAATCAGCAAGTGTAACGACCACCGGAACAGTCGAGGCCCGCCCGTACCGTCCGCCCATACCAGGGGGTGGCGGAGGCTTCGTCTCGTCAAACCCTACAACTTTCATGAAGATTCCTATATATTTTGAGGATCTAGCCTCTAGCCAGGGGCCGCCATTTTCAGAATACATCACCACACCACCAAAGGAGATGCACGCCATCATTCATCCATTGTTCATTACCTCCATCGTCCATCCCCTCCATTAGCCATAGCCATTGCTTTGTACTTTATATCTCCTTGTGACTTGACGACCATTGTAAGAATATTCAATTTCAATCTAAGTATTTTGCATAATGTTTTCTGTCCTAGATCTATTCGTTATGAGTGAGTAGTCCTCATGGGCTGCGGGTTGGGGAGAAACCTCGCAGCAATTATGTGCATATATTCATGCGAGTATTGTATTTTGTTTGCAATTGAGATTTGTATCTTTTGTTTCATTGACTCTTTTCTTGATTTGTGGACTTGTAGGTACCAAATATCCCATAGATTGATAAAGGCTTAAGGTGAGATACTTGGCTAGCGGCAATCTCATAGGAACCTTAGTGACAGAAAGGGTAGTACGATCTTCGCTTAGCGACCCATTCGGGATCACAACATCACCAATTAATGCTTTGAACTTTGTTTTACACTTAATAATTGTTTGTAGCATGTTGCTTAGGTGTGCACTCGGCTGGATTAAAAGACTATTTGTATGCCTGCTGCATCACAGGGGCTCTAGTATATTAGGATGTGTTGCTCACAAGAGATTATCTCCATTCAAACATTACAAATGACTATGCTTATTATTATATTTTATCCCATATGATGTGTAGCTGCAGGTGGATCTTCAACCCTGGCCTATCTCCGAACATTGATTCAACCCATTATAAAAGTAAACTAGATTAGTCCGATAAACTAAGGTAAAATGAAGAAACAAGTCTTGTAGACTCTTACTTTTTTGTTTCCTTTTAGCATTGCTTTCCAAGATTCGATTAAACATAGGTATTCTAGGGAAAAATCTATTATACTACATCTGTGAATCCGGATCAAAGGTATCAACCCTTTTTCTAGCGCCATTGATGGGGAAGTAATTTAGCTATCCTAGTGAGGTCACTAGAGACCTCTTTTTAGTTTAGTATTAGTTTTTAGTTTATTTCTTTTTATTGGTTTACTTTCTTGTTATCTATTTGAAAACCCCAAAAAAAATAGTTACTTGTTATTTCTTTTCATTACTTAAAAATTTACCAAAAATATAAGAGCCATGGCTCAAAAGATACTTGGGGAGTATGCTACTCCCACTGATGGTTTTTTCCGTGCACCTATCACTCCGCATGTTGTTGATGCAGAAACTTATGAAATAAAGCCTAACCTTATAAGCTTGGTTCAACACAACCAATTTGGGGGCTCATCTTCTAAGGATTCGGGTTTGCGCTTAAACACTTTCACTGAAATTTGTGACATGATGCGTATTAAGAATGTAAATCCACATGCTATTAAATTAAGGTTGTTTCCTTTCTCTCTTAGAGAAAAGGCTAAGGATTGGTTTCTAGCTCTACCAAAGGGAACTATTAAATCTTTGGAGGAATGTACTAATTTGTTTATGACTAAATTTTCCCCCAACTAAAACTATGGAGCTAAGATCCAACTTTACAAGTTCTATACAATAAGACCGTGAGCCACTAGTGCTTGCGTGAGAGAGGTTGAAAGAAGCTGTAATGAATGTCCTATTAATGGGATCGAAGAATCGCTTATACTACATTTGTTTTATAATGGTATTAACCTAATGTCTAAGTCTATGCTAGATACTGCAGCAGGAGGAACAATCATGGGAAAGCAAGTGAGTGTTACAAAGAAATTACTTGATGATATGCAAAATAATCATGCCCAATGGCATGTGAAAGGACCTCAAAGAGAGTATGTTCAATTACCGAGGTAAATAATCAAGAGCTTACATCTAAGGTAGACGACTTCTTAGTATAGTAAAAGATAAAAAATATACCCAAGTTAATGCTATCTCTACCGATGTTAATGATGTCAATTTTATAGCTCACACTCCTTTTAATCCTGCATGGAAAAATCATTATGCTTCTAATGCTCCAAAACATTATCCTAATCCTGTAGGAGCTCCTTATAGCAAAATTGTGATAATAATAAGTGAGCAAATCATGGAAATCTCTCGTTTGAGAAAACTGTTAGAACCTTTATACAAGCTCAAACTGAGAAAAATAATATGCTTATGAAAATCATGGAGAACCATGAAAGTAGTGTCGTGGGAATGGTCACGGCAGATGCTGCAATCGACAGCGAGTAGTTGAACGAGGGGCAAGGGCGGCCAGCCATCTGCGGTGCGAGATGAGGGCGGAGACACAAGGTTTTACCCAGGTTCGGCCCCCAGAGGGTAAAGACCTACTCCTTCTAGATTGTATTACGATGGCGGTACAATGGGCGAGCTCGGCGGCTAGGCGGCGAGTCGCTTGGGTGTCTGATGGAACGTATCTCTACACGCCCTGTAGGGAGGTTTATATAGACTCACCTCCCCTAGGGTTTACATATCTCAACCGAATCAGTTAAGGCTTCGGTAATCGTTTAACCTAACTTGACTGGGCCTATATACTCGCCTGG
Organism: Avena longiglumis; assembly: GCA_030063025.1. Taxonomy (NCBI): domain Eukaryota; kingdom Viridiplantae; phylum Streptophyta; class Magnoliopsida; order Poales; family Poaceae; genus Avena; species Avena longiglumis. Next base: position 477,865,787 of record CP125977.1, read on the forward strand.
GCCTTCAGCTTCCAGTCGCTTGGATCCACACCGGGCCTTGATCCAGTCGCCGTCTTGCAGGCCCACTCGCCAGTTCTGGGCGATCGGAAGCGTCTGCCGGTATACCCCGGTAGGCATATCCCCATCGGTAGTCCCCGAGGCCGTCGCTGATTAGGCGCAGATGGTTGCTGGCAGTCGGAGTATGCGGCTTCAAAGCAGATATCCAGTCGAATCGTCGGCGGGCTCCTGAATAAAGGAAAAGACTAGTCATTCTGATCGCAGCTTTGGCGAGTCGAGTCGGCGAAATATTCAGTCACTGTCGTAGTGATCGGGTCGGCGAGCCGAGTGGCTGAAGTTGGACCGTTAAACGTGGTCAAACTAGCCGTTGGGGTAATCCAACGGTAACTTTTGGCATAATCACCGTGTAGTAACAGCTCCCTGATTTGGCGGGTAACAACCGCTATATAAGGGGAATGGCAGGCGATCAGAGAACCATCTGCTCGCCATTTCCTCCGATTGCGCGCACTTTCGCCTTCCTTCGCATCGCGATCCAGCCGACCCAAAATCCTCCGACCCCCCACAAATCCTTCCGCCATGGCCCCCTCCACCGAGCCTTGGGGTAGATCTAAGTGTACGAGGGCGCAACTGGCGTCCTTCGAAGAGGCCGGGATCCTACGCGCCGGCTGTTGGCACATCCCCGCGGCCGGAGAGGTGACCCCGAACCCGCGCGAGGGAGAATTTATCTGCTTCACCAGCCACCTACAACGGGGGCTGGGATTCCCTACGTCCCTATTCTTCCGGCGCTTCTGCGCCTACTACAGGATCCAACCGTCGGACCTGGGTCCACACAGCATCGAGCAGCTCGCCATCTTCGTGGCGTTCTGCGAGTGCTACCTGGGCTCCCGGCCCTACTTCCCTCTATGGCAAGATCTGTTCCACGGACGGATCAGTCGCGAGGAAGCGGGCGGCCCAATGCTTGTCGTGGGCGGCCTGACATTCTAGCTGAAGTCGAAGCCTTCGTTCTTTGACTTGATGCTACCCACCAAGGCGGCGAGCGACTGGAAGAAGTCTTGGTTCTACGTTGCCGAGGCGACCCCGGAGGGCGAGGCGGCGATCCCACGATACTCCGCCAACCGGTCCGAACCGCGCCGACTCCAAGTCGGCAAGCTCCCCACCGACCAGCGGATGGTCGTGGACGAAATGCTCCAAACCATCCGTAGTCTGAAAAAGAAAGGCCTCCAGACAATTAACTTATACAACTGCTTGCTCGGGCGGCGGCTCGTCCCTCTGGCTCGGCGCGACCACTACATGTACCAATACACGAGCGGGGAGGACTCGACGAAGTCCTGCCTCGCCGAGTGGAAGCTCGAGGACTACACCCCAGCACTGAAGAAGATCACACAGGCGGTGTACCTGGACGCAAAGGCTAGGGTCGCCCCCTACACCACAAAGCACCCAGCCCCAACGGTAAATCACCTCGCATCATTCGCAGTCGCAGTTTATGCAGTCGCGGTCATTCTAATTTCATTTGGTACTCATTGTAGCTATTCCAAGTGGTGGAAGGATGGTTCCCGCCTTCAGACGACGAGAAATCGAGCTCGTCCATCCGGGACCTGGGCGAATCGCCTCCCGCCAAGGGCGACGCCGAGAGCGACGAGAACAGCGACGACGACGAATCCGAGGAGGAGGTCACCCCGTTGGTTCGCAAGACCCGCGGGCAGCGCCAGCGTGAGCTTGAGGCAAGTAAAAGCCTTGAGCATGATGATGATGACGAACTTCCGGAGACCACCTCGCGCCGCCAAGCTACTCCATCGAAGAAGAAGAAGAAGAAGACAGGGAAGGAGGTGAAGACCCCTCCGAAGAAGAAGACAAAGCCGGTGAGACCGGCCTCCCCGCCGCACTCGGCGAGCAGCTCCGACGCCCCCAGCCTGGCCAAGGGAGAGGTGCCGCCAGTGGTAACCGCGCTGGACACGGCCACTGTCCTGAGCGAAGTGCCACTGGCTTCGATGCCTCCGCCATTTGCCCCAGTCTCTGGACTAGGGGCCGCTCCAGTTGCGACGACTTCACCTCGCAGGGAAGCTCCCGCTGAAGATGTCTTAGAGGCTCCCGTCGCAGCCTCGACAACGAAGAAGTCATCCGTGTCTTGGGCACATGACGTCTTGGAAATGGGCCTCGGTCGCCAACTGGGCCCCGAACTGGAGAAGTCGGCTGGCATCTGCACGGGGCTACGCTTCATTCCAATCGCTAAGTGAGTTTGCTCACCTTCTTACGTCTTTCATTGTAATTGAATTATCTTGCTCACGCAATCAATTTGTAGGACCGGAGCGAAGAAAATAGGCCATCCGACCGTGACCAAGGTGCCACCCATCGTCAGCGAAGAGGATCCCTCCCGGAAGAGGAAGGCGGACGAAGTCGTCGTCCCTGCGGATAGCGCCAAGAAGGCCAAGGGCGACGATGTCGTCACGATCTCCGACGACACGGCGGTCGCGCCGAATGAACCCACAACGGAGGCGGTCGTACCCACGAAGGAGGGTGCTCCCTCGCCTGGGGCGGCCGAGCCGGCCTCCTTTGGTGCCGGTGCCTCTATCGCGACGTTCCCGCGCTTCATGGCTAGAGCGGCTACAACGAGTGGGACCTCGCCCTCGAACCGTGCACCTGGGGTCGCCGACGCAGAGGTCGAGCAGCGTCGTGGGCACACGCCAGCTCTCCTCGCATCCGTGGATGCGATACAACTTCATGGTATGCTTGGCGCTGCCATCCAGGTATGTCCAGTCCCCGAAGATCAGGTCGGTGTGTTGCAGCGCTCTGATTCTTTTAGTGTCTTGTTGTTATTTCTCGCGTGCAGTCCCCGAGTGCGCACTCGCCGAATTTCAGCGGGTGGGCACTTAAGATTTTTTTTGATCGCCAGTCCCCGAGTGCGTACTCGCTGAATTTCAGCGGGTGGGCACTTAGGATTTTTTGATCGCCAGTACCCGAGTGCGCACTCGCTGAATTTCAGCGGGTGGGCACTTAGTATTTCTTTGATTAACTGTTTGAATTGTGTGCAGGGTCTGCAATGTGAGTCAGCTGACCGATTGGCAGCGAAACACCGCGCGGAGAAGGAACTGGCCACCGTCCAAGAGGCGAATAAGGGGCTTCAGGCAGTTGCCGCAAAGGCAGAGGAGGCCCGCCAGGGACTTGTCCCAGCGGGTGAGTTAGCAGCGGCTCAATCGGCATTGAGCTCGGCTGAGAAGCGGATCGCCGACCTCGGCCTTGGTGAGGCGAAGAAGAAGCGAGTTCGGCGGATGATCGAGCCAAGGCCGCCGTTACGGCCGCCGCGGAAGAACGTAAGGTTTCGGACGCCCTTGTTGCTGGGCTTCTGGATGATTATACTTCTCTTCAGAGCTTCATCACGGATCTCTCCCGTCCCTTGATTGGTGAGTGTGTCTGCCCCTGCCTATTGCATGTGCCTTTTGGTGAGACCCGACGTACTCACTGTTATCTTCTATTCGCAGGTTGCATCCTTGATAGCGCGGAAGAGGCGAGCTCGTTTGACGTGCGGCAATGTGTGGCCACGCTCGTCGACTCGGCGACGTTGTCGGCGAGATGCATCCGAGCCTAACTCTAGGAGATATCGCCCACGGAAGTAATTCCCAGCGACCTCGTCGAGGTGTGGAAGTACTTGGAGAAGGCGCCGTCGGTCGTTGAGTTCATGACGCGCTCGCCCCCCCGGAGGGTAAAGACCTACTCCTGCTAGATTGTATTATGATGGCGGTACAATGGGCGAGCTCGGCGGCTAGGCGGCGAGTCGCTTGGGTGTCTGATGGAACGTATCTCTACACGCCCTGTAGGGAGGTTTATATAGACTCACCACCCCTAGGGTTTACATATCTCAACCGAATCAGTTAAGGCTTCGGTAATCGTTTAACCTAACTCGACTGGGCCTATCTAATCGCCTGGGCCTTCAGCTTCCAGTCGCTTGGATCCACACCGGGCCTTGATCCAGTCGCCGTCTTGCAGGCCCACTCGCCAGTTCCTGGGCCAGTCGGAAACGTCCTGCTGGGTATACCCCGGTAGGCATATCCCCATCAAGTAGTATAGGAAAATTATCTAACCAAGCCGTTGCAATTATAAATGATGTGCAAGATCTACATGAAAGGGCAAAGATCATGGAGGCTCAGCTAGACAAAGTAGCTAAGAGCCAAGCTCTCATACTGGCAAAGTTTGCTAGAAAACCCAAGCCAAATCCGGTAGGAGACCTCAAAATGATGAGTGTGGTAACCAATTAAGAAAAGCCTGAAGAGCTAGATTATAGCAACGCGCCAACACCAGAATATACCGAGGAAAATCTACTAAAGATGATTACCGTGAAGAATCCCGGTATAGAACAAGGTAATGATGCTATGTACCAACAATTTATACAACAAGTAGCATCTAAAGTTCGTGAATTATAAATGGAGTATAAGAGACTAGATGATAAGGTTCATGCTAATCTAGATGATATATTTGAGCCCACTATTAAAGTTAAGTTGGGAGTTAATGAGATATTCGCACTTTGTGATCTCGGTGCGAGCGTCTAAACAATATCCAAAAGCTTATTTGACAAATTAAACTTGGGGCCATTTGTTACTACTAAATTGAGACTCCATCTAGAGGATTCAACTTATAAACAAGCTGTTGGGATAAAAGAGAATATAGTTGTTGAAATTAAAGGTAGTCTCACTCTTATTGATCTTGTTATTGTGGACATGTCTGAAGATCTCATAACACCTATAATTTTAGGTAGGCCATTCCTAAGAACTATCAAAGATTTAATTAATTTATATGAGGGGAATGTGAGAATAGGCATACCTTCTAGAGGTCCTTTTATAGTCCACTTTCCTAGGAAAAAGAAGGCCAATCCTAATGATGATGATGGTATAATTAATTTAAAAGCTAACTATTTTGGAGTGGGCATCCCACTCCTTAAACCTAAATGATTGCCATCAGGGTCAAGCTAATTGATCGTAACTAGAAACGCTTCATGAGAGGCAACCCATGTGAAATAAAAAAATTACTTTTTTGTTAGTCTTGTGTAACACCCTCAGAATCGGACCTATGCAAGTTTGGGCAAAATTCACCAAACCCGCATAGAAACGATTCAAAGGTGCCCACCAGGCACTTTCGTGCGGGTGGAAAGCAAAGTAATAACAGTACACAACAGTCCTCGATGGGACCCACAGAACAGATATATATAACAGCGACTGAAAGAGTCAAGGATACAGATATATTATACAAAGATCCAAATCACCTTGAAAACGATAGGGCGTCCAGCTACGGACAAGATGCAAATGAGGCTAAGAGCCCTGAAGAATAACCAATGGCGTCCATAACCCTGCCCAGGCCAAGCCGGAAGGGTAACCCTGCTAACGGCGTCGTTCTCAAAACCTACTTAAACAAAAGGGGTGCCGACAAAGGGCAAAGGAAAAAGGCGTCGATCGAGGCCAGTACACGGCGAGGCTAGAATTCGGCGGTCCTCGCCTACATAGGTATGGTGGACTGAGCGGCAGCGGCAGCATGCACTAAACAACCTATAGAGACTCGATACAACTGGCGGTTATCAGAGAGGGGTGAGAAAGACCTATTCGGATCCAACCTGAAGCTAGCACCAAACAAAACCCATCCTGGTGTTTCCCCCTCGAGACCAAACGAGGAAGTCAACCGAGGAACTCACACAGTTGGCAGTTTTACTTATTCGGTTATCGTTGCAGCAATTACTAGTCAAGTATAGATAATCGTCCTGATAAAGTAGGCGGTGGGCACTTTTAGTTAATCGTTCCGTGATAGTTGCAACAATTACTAATCAGATACAGATAGCATGAGATAAACCTAAAACCCAACAGTTGTTGGTACTTTTATTCAGCCATTTCGTTGTAGTGGCAACACTTACTAGTCAGGTACAATTGTCGCAAGCGACAACCAAACAAGCAATTGTGGGCAGTATTAATTAGCCATTCCGTTGTAGTGGAGCTGATTACTAGTCATTATAAGTCAAATTTATAGCAGTAAACTTTAGTTATGCTTGTCTATGATCGAGATACTGTGCTCCAAGTCGTCCATATCCATGACACGGCTTTCAGAAAGTTTTACCCGGCCGGGGTGCACCAATAGCAACACACACTCGATCAACCTCGGAAAAACCAAATCAAAACCCAACGAGGCTTTCACGACTGAACAATCACAGGATTCAGAAATATTTCAGGGGGCCACCCCTTAGAGTAGAACCATAGCAACGGTAAGCAAGCTTGAGACGGCCTCAAGGTTTAGCGGGACGGCTGTGAACGACCGGGAACCCCAAACGGGCTTGTCGACACCATGGAATCGTGGTCCGATCCTAAAGCGATAAAGTGCGTTACCTCGCACAATCGTAAATAAAGCGATAATCATGGCATAAGTACAGATCGTAAATAAAACCTCAAACTAGTTTGTGGCCCCTAGAAATATGACAATCAAGCTCGCTCGGGGTCCCATATACCTCCCGGATGTGGATAGCGCGATAAATCAAGGCAGTATCAAGTACTCGGGTCTTACGGGACACAAGTGCTCGAAACCAAATATTATCTATCACCCACCGATGCCTCTGCTTATCAATTTTAGTTGTTAAACAGAAATTAAAGTGACGATAAGTAAAACTAGAAACATCTCCAACATCAACATGCGGCAATACATCAGCAACTGTGGCATATGACGACACACATCAGCACTTGAGCAAGCAACTACGACGCGCAAGTCCAACTATCTACCAAACAACAGGTAATAGGATGTGTCCATGGCAATATAAGGCTGCAGGGAATATCACAGGTACGGGAACTATAGCATCGCAACACAGATAGCAAAAGATCAACAGGAGGGAATAAAGACTATAAAAGTAAGATAGGTAGAAAGGGGGAGATGCTCGCCTGAAAACATTGCCGAAAGGTTCATCCGAAGATCGGGGCGGAGCTCACATCAACTCAACGGCCTTATCCGCGAAGAAGCAAAAACACTAGAAGAAACACCGGATGCAATATTTAATACAACGGCAGAAGATCGGCATGATGCATGTATGATGTATGGCATGGCAAGGTGTGATGCAATTAGGTCATATTAGGCGGAACCGGGGTCCCGACAATTAATTAGGTGGTTCATGTTATTTAGAAGCCCCGCAATTTAAATGTTGTATTAGCATGGCAAAAGATATCACCGGGTTCGCTACACAAATTTAAATGAGGCCAATATGAGACTAGATTTGCCCGCATATGGGCCCCATATTTAATTATTAGGTGAATCGGCATAAGGCCCCCAAACCACACAAGATGCATGCGAGATGACAATTAAATATGCAACAAGTTGTTATTATGTTATAAAATAAGATCCGAGGAAAAGGGGTCACACATCAGAGGGGGGCTCGATGATCTTGAGGTTCCGGGGTTCGGGGTCGGTCTCGGGGTCCGGGGTTTAGGGTTCGACGGGGTCGTTCTCGGACTCAGGGGTTAGGTCTTGCAGCATCCGGGGTCTCCGGGTCATGTTGTCGGTCTTGACGTTACGAAGATCTTGGCGTTCCGGGAGGGAGGTCGTGGTCCGGCGTCGGAACAGCGGATTCGCCCTGGTTCGGTGCCGTTCTTGTCGTTGCGGCGATCTTGGGGTCCGGGGTTCGGGTCGGACTGGGCGTCCGGGGGTAGATCTTGGCGGGGAATCCAGGGTTCGGTTCCGTGTAGAAGGTCTTGGAGTTTGGCGTCGGGCTTGTCGGCGGTCAGTCTTGACTTGCCGGTGGAGGTTGTGGCAGTTCTTGGTGTCGACGGGAGCAGTCTTCAGGGTTCGCCATCGGACCCGGGGGTCTTGGCGTTCCGTGTCGGATATCTTGCGGTTTCTTGACGAAGATCTTGCCGTAAACTGGTCGTGGGGTAGTTGTTCGCGTTACACTGAGGCCCTTGCCCAGCTTGACCTTCGAAAGGTAGCCTGTGTATTCGTTACATCTCGCAGCACCACGGAAGATGATCCAGCAGGAGCAAGGCATATACACAACTGACGCGTCTGACTGAATGCTTGTGTTGCTGCGAGCATTAGCAGCGCCTGGAGATGGAGCATCGCACCACTCGGCAGTGGCAGCCTCAATGACCTTCATGGGACACCTGAGAACCTGCGACCGGGTCAAGGGGTGGGGCAGCGGAAGGAAGGCCGGCGAGCTCGGGGAGGCTCGCGGAGAGGAGGCGGCGCGAGCTCGGGGAGGCTCGGAGGGAAGCCGGGAGGTTGAGGGCGCGACGGGAGCGCCGGACGGGCTTGGGCGGAGGCGAGCAGGACAGCCTTGACGGGCGGCAGCGGCGGCTCGGCGGCGGCAGCAGTGGTGCTGGCCGGGGAGATGCTGCGAGGCGAGCACGCTTGGCGGAGCTGGCGGGCGAACGGGAGCGGGTCGGAGGACACCGGCGACGGGCGAGCGGGCGAGAGCGGCAGGCGGGCTATGGCCAGGCACCGGCTCGAAACCGAGCATGGGCTGGCCATGGGAAGCTTCCGGCGAGGCGGCGGACGGGGAGGCGCAGGTGGGAGCTCCGGCGGCTGGCGGCGGCGGATGGTGAGGCGCGACGGAGGCGAGGGGGATGAGGCCGGGCGCTGCGCGCGGCTGCGCAGAGGGAGGAAGGAGAGCGCGGTCCGGCGAGGTGGTTTGGCGGCGAGGGCGACTGGGGGGTGCCGGCGGCGCGAGCGGGCGGTCGCCGGAGGCAACAGAGAGGGAGAGCGCGTGGGAAAGGAGAGAAGGGAGAGAGAGCGCGGTGCACGCGGGGCGGTTGGGTCCCAGGCGGGCCAGGGGGCTGGGGAAGGTTGGTCTGGGGGAGGTCGGTTGGTAGGTGGGGCCCAGAGGGTGGGGCAGGAAGAGGTGGGCTGCTGCGTGCGCGCGTGGCGTGTAGAGTGGTTGTGGGTTGCTGAGAGGGAGAGAAAAGAGGAGAGAGGGAGGGGTTTGGGGTGACGTGGCAGGGGGTGGTTGGTTGGGGGATTGGGCCAGGTTAAGGTGGCGTGCTAGGATAGGTTGGGGTGATGTGGAGGTGGGGTGGGTAGAATAGGATGGGTGGACTTAGGATTAGAGGCTGGCTTGGTGGACCGATTTAAAACCTGGGGCAGTCGTTCGGGTCGATCGGCCCGTTCGACTGTCCCGCTAAAAATTAACTAAATGCTTTATTTAATTAAACGGACCGTTGCACAACATATTTAAACAAAACGAAATATTCCGGGGACCCGGTTTTGGTGTTTGAAACAAGAGGGGGCGTTTTAGAAAACAACGCGGCTTTGCAAACATAGTTTTGGCAAACAATGCATGATGATGACGATGCAATGCACAAATTCAACGCGATTTTCTAGTAGTGGTTTTGCGGGATGCCACATCTTGTTAGTTTTGTTTTTTTTTGTTTGTTTTTAATAAAGAGTGTCCAAGAAGACCTTTGGAGAGAGGAAAATAAATAAGGTAACCCTCGATCTTTTATTTTGCTAACGCATGACTTAAGAAGTATTGCTAAAATCTTTTATGAAGTATATTTGCTATAATTTTGTCTTGTGATAAGATGTGCAAGGCCGTACGGAGTTACTAATTAAATTTTTAAGTTCTGTAGCTCACAGGCCGTTTAATGACCAGTGGTACGGCCGGGAAAGACCATACCGTGCGCCCGTACCACCTCGAACCACATGAAGATAGAAACTCTGATTTTTTTCCACAGGGGATAGTGCTTGTAACGACCACGGGTAAGGTCGGATGCGCCTGTACCATGCGCCCGTACCGTACCCTCGATCAAACCATCAAATTTCAAGGAAAGGTATCGCATAAATAACGATCATCAATACGGGCTCTCGCGACCGTACCGCGCATCCTTAACGAGTGCATCGCCAGAAAGGAATCGTCGCCCCTAAGGTATGTCACCCGGTATAAGCGGGCTCTGGCCGTACCGCCCACCCGTAAAATGTATGCGGCCATCATAATTAGCCCGAGGAGGTAACCTAAAATTTCCCAAAACAAATCTTTCTCTTTCTTCTTCCTCCAAACTCTAAACCACCTTCATTGGATCTTCAAATTTACTCAATCTTTTTTCGATTCCTCGCACTCAATCGATCTAAGTTATGATTATCCTCCGATCCTCAACTTATTTGTACGAAATCTTCACTCAATCTTTCATTATTATCAATCTAGACTTAGGCCTTATTCTTGATTCAATATTAATATTGAGCATGCTTAGTATTGTTTTAGAGGAGTTTCTTTTGTAACTAGTTTGGAGGATCACATATGCTATGTTTCTATTGGACTATTTTGTGTTGTGATTTTTAATTTTTTTATTTTATATTATTATTTTTATATGAACACGAGAAGCCATACACGTGTGATAGCTGCAGAGTCCTCCGCACCACCCGTTGATATGTTGACCCTCGAGTCACTTGGCATCGAGTTCACCGAGGAGTTTCAGCTGAACTGTTTCAATCGTCTCAAGCTCCGAGAAATCAAGTCCACCAAGTGGGTGTTTCCTTATATCCTGAACCAACTTGGCATTCGTGCTGATTTCGAATTACTTTGTAATAATGTTGGTTTGTATGAATTTATCTTTCAGGATGTTGCCACGTATCGCCGCTTGACACTTGAGTTCTTCAGCACTTTGGCGCATATAGTGGACCCTTACTATTATACCCAGGAATAAAGGCCCAGAGTTGATCACATCAAATTCTGCCTTATAAACCGGTATTACACCTTAACACTCGACCAATGGACACAATGTTTTGGTTTTGCCAACAATACCACCAATGTACGCATAACTACTTTTGTTTTAAATCTTGCACCTTTGGAGTACTTTAATTTAATGATAATTCGTGGAAACACACCCACGGGGAACCAAATTAATCATCCTGCTATCCGCTATCTATTTTATGTAATTGCTAACACCTTGTAGGCACGTGGTGAGTTTAATAGAGTTAATGAGGAGGACATGTTTATCTTCACAAAGGCTGCTATTATTAATTGTAACTTAATGCCAAATTTGGGTGCTCTTCTTGTGTTTTAGCTTAAGCATCAGGCTCTCCAATCTCGAGGACCCATATGCGGAGGGGGAGTTGTGACCGTTCTTGCACGCTCACTTCACATCAACCTAGGTAACATCCAACCATTGACAGGAAGTCATCGTCTCGGTCTTCCCACTCTAAGTGCATGTGGTATGGTTTCTAAAACTCATAGATAGTTTCTTGATATACCTGGAGTAGATCACTTGATCCCGGATCCTTTGACTAATGGTCTATTCTCTATCGAGGATGGACGTTTGCGTTTTGACACACAGGCTGAGGCAGATTTACCCCAGCAAGAAATACCCATGGGAGGAGGAGGAGAAGATGACGAAGTAGAACAAGGAGGACCCTAACAAGACGATCACCCACCAAACTACTACACCACCTATGAATATATCTATGCACTCTAAGGGAATATTCAAAACATGAAAAACCTCCCCATTAACCTTCAAGATTCTACTGCAAACCTCGCCACCCAGTTCCATCATTGGAGAAGCCAATGGAACATGGGAGATTATCCACCTCCATCACAATGAGAAACAAAAGGGCTTGCAAAAGCTTGAGCTTGGGGGTGTGTTCCCCGCCAAACTTATTTGTGTAATAATGAGGTTGCACTCTAGCTCTTTGTGATCTTTGAAACACTCGTGTTGGTCGCTCCAACACTTTGATTTTTTCCTTTGCTTTTTGAGTTTGCTTTTGTTTTTCATTTGTTTTTATTTTCTTAAAACCCTTTCTTGGTTGCAAGTTATTTTATATTATTTAATCCCTATCCTCAAAAATACAAAAAGATTTTTTTGTTCTTCCTTTTTTCGTGAATATGGATTCACACTTTGCCTCTTTGCTTTAATATTATTACGAGAGTAATCGTGTTTGAGTATTGAAGAAACCCATACCTCTAAGGAAGAGAATCATGAAGTCACTTATGATAGGTATGTCCTATGTCTCCCTGATGCAGCCCGTCCCACGGACGCTTCTACATCTCCTCCTCCTAGTTCTCCAAGTGGACCAATGACACGCGCTCGAGCCAAGTTCCTCCAAGCTAAGGTTAAATCGCTCCTCTCCTCGTGTGATTTTGATACATCCTTGGATGGCTTGCTACTTCATGCAAATACTTTGTGCATCCTCAGCCATGAACTCCATGAAGTATCACCAAGAGAAGGACCCAAGGCAGCACAAGAAAGAGCTCTAGGCCAAACCGGCACCAGGTCCGGTGACCTGATTTCCATGCCAACAATTACGGCGACTACTCCGGTGGACCGACCTCCTCGCCGGAATTCTTAGCAGTGACCGAAACCATCCGGCGACGACCAAAACCAGTCTCTGTAAGGAGTTCCGACAAGCGACTGGAAATTCTGGCGACAACTCCGGCGCCGTCGGACTTACCGCCGGAGATGCCCAGGAACAAGTCAACTCTTGGGCTTAGCCCATGTAATCCCTTATTTCGCCTAGACTTTACCTTTTTGTTCCCAAACTACCCTTGTTTAAGTGGCTAGCCTATAAATAGCCCCACCCTTTATTGTAATCGCTAGACTTGGATAATTGCAATAGAAGAAAACCTAGAGGATCTATCTATTGCTAGTCTCATGCTCCTTAACAAGGAGCACCAATTATCCCCCAACCTCTTGGGATTTGCCTACCGCGTTCAAGTTGTACAAGCCCTTGGAGTCCCTGTATCGTCTCCAAGTTGTCAAGATCTCATCAAGCCTCTCACACCCGATGTTGGTAGTGGGAGAGTGTCTCGCCCAACGCCAATCCTAGGGATTGTGTTGGACCAGTTGCTGCCGGCATGAGCTATTAGTTTGCATCATGCGTTCGTGCGTGTGCGTGTGTTCATCGAGTTCTTCGTGTGTGAGTCTGTGGATTTCATCATCCCCCTCCTCCCACTTGCCTTCACCTCGATTTCCCCGGTAATTTGTGAAAGATATGGAAACCCTAAGGGGTCACCCCTAAAATATTAGTATCAAGAGCCTCGTTGATCACGAATTTCCCCTCAATTTTTCTTTTATCCACCAAAAATTCGAAAATCCCCCAAAAAAGAGCCCCAAATTGCCTTTGGATCGATCTCTGGATTTGGTAAGTTTTTTGTGGTTTTGATCCATAGATCTGTTTCTTTGGGTGTTGATCTACATTCCCTGACCTTCCCCCAACTCAATTTCGATGGATTTTCGACGGATTTCTCTGTTTGACTTTTTGGAGTTCGTCACGAACAGGTTTCAGAGAGAGATCCGGTGAACCGGTTCTGCCACTGAAAATTCTGTCGAGATCCCTGGTAACACTGGACCCGCGAACAGAATTTCCGGCGAAAAAATCGGCACCGCCGATTTCTACGCCAAAAAAATTTCTGCCCCAAATTTTGACAGTTTTCTTCTTTGTGTGTTCGTGTTTCGCGTGCGTGTTGCCAAAACTAACAGCAAGCTTCCTCAAATCATTACATCCCCGCGCTCTTCGACACCCCGACACCTGAGCATCTTCCCCAAAACCGATTGCAAGTCGTCTACAATATCGAAGGTATAACTTTTGCCACTTTGTTAGCCACATATCTTCCTTTGTGTGTACATATCCCATGAGAGCAGCTCATTTTGTGTTTGTCTAAGAATTGTGCACTTGCCTTTGGAAAGTGAGAGTGTGTAGGTAAATACAAAAGTTAACATAGTAGTATATAAAGGGAGAAAAAGAATAAAGAAAGAGAAAAATCAAAAGGGAAATAGAAAGATACATAGTATCCCAATACAAAGAGAGTATCAAGCTTGTAAGCAAAAAGAGAGAAAAGAGCGCGACCAAGGCAAGTGCACAAATCCGTTGCTTACCAGTATTTTGGCAAACAAGTTGCGGTCTCTCCTTGCGTTGGCACGACACCGAGCTTAATCCATGTTAGGAAATTTTGTGCTCATTTTCATAGTCGTGTTAACCCCTTTCATCTGCATGTATGTGTTCCCTCATGTTTTTTAGATCGTATCCTTTTTCCTTTTGATCTTTGGTTCTTTACCACCTTTAACAATAGCCTTTTCCTTGGATTGTTTCGTTTGGTTTTTCACAATCCTAACCTTCCACCAAAAGCTTTTGAGATTTGTACTTTTCCTTTTAGTGTGAGTTTTCTTTGCGATTTCACTTTGCAAGATATTAGTTCTCATCTATGGAAACTAGTTTGATACAATCCCCAAGGTGACGTAAAGGCTAACTCTCCACTTATTATCCTCCATATACAATCCTTGTTGGCTTTGCATCATGCATAGGCACGGTGAGAAGATCCAACCACCTCCACCTCAAGAGGAAGACGAACAATACATGACAAGACTGGATCATTGGAAGATTCGAGGAGAATTCAACTACCATTGTGACGCCCTTGAGAAGTGCCAAGATGAACAATTTAGCGAAACTCAAATGGAGTTTAAGAGAATCGACAAACACTTTGAGGAGGTCCGAGGACAAATGCATGTGATGCAACACAACCTCGGCCATCAAAATGAAGCTCTTCAACGTGCCGCGGCTGAAAATGATGACAAGCTTCAATGACTCATTGATGGGTTGGCAAGGCCACGTTCTCACGCATCAAGCTCGTCAAGGCACTCCTCGAGTGCGTCAAGTTCTTCGCACCATCGTGCTTCAAGGCACAATGAAGGACCCTTATCTCACTCCATGATCTCTTCGCAAGTGGTACCATCTCCTCAGCATGCCGCAATGTCAAGCTACGATGGTGATATATCCGCAATACCTCCAAGGAGAGAAGCGCAACATACCCACGCAAGGGTGCTAGTGATCCAACAAGAGAAACCAGGTGAGCAACCTCAAGTGGAACCTCAAGCTCCTCGTCAACGTAACATTCTTTCAACAACAAGTGAGGCCTCCAACTTGGAAGAACAAACTCACCATCGTTCTGAAGCACTTCAAGACCCACCAATACGTCATCATCGTCATGAGCGTCAACACCGACAACATGATCACCACGATGATCCTCTTCCCCAACATGAAGAAAGGGAGCGACCCATTGTACATGTGGCGTGACACCCTCCTCGTCACGTCGCCCAAGACAATGTGCGCCAAGTGCCTAACCCACCTCGGGAGGCCCAAGCGCCTCCATCTCGTCAACAATCGTGCCAAGAGCAAGAGCAATATCCCCAATCTCTTCGCGAGGACCAAGTTACACCAGCACCATATGCGACTCCACATCAACTACAAGGGTAGCACCACCATCACCAAGCAAGATGTGATAGCTCAGATGATGAAGATGGCCACCAACATCATGGAAACCGTCGATACCGGAACCGCAATGAAGAAAAACTTTCAGCAAGCTCAAATTCACCATGCCCAAGTTCACCGGTTTGAATGATCCCGAAGAATACCTCTCATGGGTACTCAAGGTTGACAAGATCTTTCGCATTCACAACTATAGCAACGAGAAGATGATGTCCATGGCATCCCTAGAGTTTGATGACTACGCCAACCTTTGGTGGGAACAAATTCAACTCGCTCGTGAATCAAGACAAGAGCCTCTAATCACCACTTGGCAAGATTTGAAGGCTCATATGAGATCACGCTTTGTTCCTTCGCACTACATGCATGACCTCTTCAACAAGATTCAAATGCTTAGTCAAGGGACAAAGATCATGGAAGAGTACTTCAAGCAAATGGATTTCAACATGATCTGTGCCAACATTGAAGAGTGCGACGAGCAAACAATGACACGTTTCCTCAATGGCTTGAACCATCCAATCAAGCACATCACCGAGTTCCAAAAGTACAACACCATGGTTAAGCTTGTATACATCGCAACAAAAGCTGAGCGTCAAGTGCAAGAGGACATCAAGTACAACAAGCCGAAGACGTACTTCACCTACAAGCAAGCTACAACCACTACACCAACAAACCTCAATGGAATATCATCAATTACCTCTAATCTTACCTTCAAGCCCACCCTTCCTCAAGTAAAACCGCCCCCAAATGGCAAATATACAAAGGATGACCAACCATTCAATAGTGAATGCTACAAGTGTGGAGGCAAAGGACACAAGTCGGCCACATGTGGAAACAAGAAAGTTTTGTTCATCCATGACAATGTATACGAATAATACTTGAGTGAAGATGAGTTTGATGCAAGAGTCAAAGAAGCATTGGCAAGAAAACATGTGGAATGTGACCAAGAACTACTCGTGTGTGAGCATGACGCAAGTCCATTTCTTGTTGTCACAACGGTCTTGACAACTCAAGTCCATGAACATGAAGAAAAAAGATCCAACATCTTCCAAACATGTGTCGGTATCAATGGGAAGACCATTAAAGTTGCCATCGATGGAGGGAGTTGCCACAATCTTGCAAGCTTCGAGTTGTGTGAGAAGCTCAACCTCACCCTCCATCCACACAAGCACCCCTACCATATACAATGGCTAAGTGACCAAGGGTCCATGAAGATCAAGCACACCATTTCGGTAACTTTCTCAATTGGACCATACAAGGACACCGTGGAGTGTGATGTGGTCCCATTGACGGTTTGCTATATGTTGCTTGGTAGGGCATGGCAATACAACATGAGTTCCTTGCATGATGGTCGCACAAATGCATATACCTTCAAATGGCTTGACAAGACATGTGTTTTGCAAATAATGACTCCTAGCCAAATAATTGCAGATAATGCAAAGGCCTTAGCGAAGGCGCAAAACACAAAACCATCTTGTGAGAAGAGTGGTGAGCGAGAGAACCACCATATAGAGAGTAAGAGCCACAAGACAAAATCGAGTGAAAACTAAAAGTGTTCTTTCCACCAAAAGTGAGATGAGAGAAGTGCGGAACAACCCATCCATCTTGCACCATGTCCTTATTTGCAAGGGACTAGAACAAGGAACTAATGACTTGAAAAATGTTCTTCCCTCTGTGATGGCTATTTTTGCATGAATTCAAGGATGTGTTTCCCGAAGAGCTACCTCATGGACTACCTCACATTCGCAAAATCGAGCACCATATCGATCTCATACCCGACGCACCTCTCGCAAACCATGTCGCATACCGCACAAACCCGGAGGAGACAAAGGGGATCGAACGCAAAATCAACTGACTCATTTCCAAACGTTTTATCCAAGTGAGCACTAGCCCAAGCGTGGTGCATGTGATTCTTGTCCCGAAAATGGATGATATGTTGCGGTTATGCATGTACTGCCGTCCAATCATTGCTATCAGCATGCTTTATCAACATCCTATACCGAGTCTTGATGAAATTCTTGATGAATTGTGTGGAGCCACTATTTTTTCAAAAATTGATCTTCGTAGTGGTTACCATCAAATACGCATGGACGAAGGTGATGAGTGGAAAATCGCCTTCAAGATCAAACTTGGTCTCTATGAATGGTTGGTTATGCCTTTTGGCTTGTCTAATGCCCCATCCACCTTCATGCGCCTCGTGAACCATATTTTGAGATCACTCATTGGAAAAAGTATCATTGTCTATTTTTATGATATCCTTGTCTATAGCAAGTCACTAGAGGAGCATGCTACACATGTTAAGGAGGTTTTACAAATCCTTCGAAATGAAAAGCTATATGCTAATCTCCCAAAGTGCACTTTTGCTAAAGACAAATCGATCTTTCTTGGATTCGTTGTTTCTTTGAATGGTATTGAAATTGATGTTTCCAAAGTGAAAGACATACGAGATTGGCCTATTCCTACCAATGTTAGTGAAGTTCGTAGTTTTCACGGTTTGGCCGGTTTCTACCGTCGATTTGTTAAATACTTCTCTAACATTGCTTGCCCTCTCAACAAGATGACCAAAAAGAATGTCACATTTATTTGGGGCAAAGCACAACAAAAGGCCATTGATGAGCTCAAAAAGAGGCTCACCAAAGCACCTCTCCTTGCTTTATCGAATTTCACAAAAACTTTTGAGATCGTGGCGCTAGTGGTATTGGCATTGGAGGCATCCTTATGCAAAATGGGCGTCCTATTGCATACCATAGCGAGAAACTAGATGGCGCACGCCTTAACTATCCGATTTATGACAAAGAGCTTTTTGCCTTACTTTCTATCCTTCAAGTGTGGTAACACTACCTTTGGCCTAAAGAATTTATCATACATTCCGACCATGAGTCATTGAAATATCTTAAAGTTCAAGCCAACTTGAGTAAAAGGCATGCAAAGTGGGTTGAGTTTATGGAGTATTTTCCTTACATTGTAAAGTACAAGAAGGGTAAAAAAAATGTGGTGGAAGACGCCTCATATTGCAAGAATACTAGCCTTCTTACGTGCCTCGAAGTATATATGTTGGGTCTTGATGACATCAAAACTTTGTATGCTTCCGACCCGTTCTTTGGACCAATTTTTGCTAAGTGCTCAATTGACAAAGGAGTTGATGATTTCTATTTGCATAAGGGCTTTCTATTCAAACAAAACAAGCTTTGCATTCCGAAGTCGTCTCCCCAAATTTTGCTTCTTCAAGAGTCCCATGGCGGAGGCCTTATGGGTCATTTTGGTCGTGACAAGACAAATGACATGCTCTCTACTCAATACTATTGGCCCAATATGAAGCACGACATGGAGCGCCACGTCCAATGATGCACTACATGTGTCCAAGCTAAGTCTAAGTCTAACCCATTTGGTCTTTACATGCCATTGCCTATTACTCATGCACCTTGGTTGGACATTAGCATGGACTTTGTGTTAGGCTTGCCTAGGTCTAAACTTGGCCATGATTCTATATTTTTTGTAGTGGATTGCTTTTCCAAAATGGCACACTTCATTCCGTGCCATAAGACTGACGATGCTTCACATGTTGCAAATCTGTTTTTTAGGGAAATAATTCGTCTACATGGTGTGCCAAAAATGATCGTCTCCGACCGCAACGTCAAATTCATGAGATAGTTTTGGAAGACATTCATGGCCAAGATCGACATCAAGCTAATCTTCTCGTCCACCTCGCATCCTCAAACCGATGGACAAATCGAGGTCATCAATCGAAGCCTCAGAACACTACTCCGCGTGTTGATCAAGAACCTTAAGGATTGGGAGGAATGCATCCCCAACGCCGAGTTCACCTACAATCGCGCCAAGCACTCCACCACCATGAAGATCCCATTCATGATTGTTTATGGATTCGAGCCCCTCACTACGCTTGACATCCTACCTCTTCCTCTCCACGAGCGCACCAACATGGACGTCGACAAGCGTGCCCAAGCAATGAATAAACTTCATAAAGACATGATGTCTATAAGTGCACATATCGGTTGTAGCAAGTTTCAAAGTTATCGATCCCACAGGGAGCCTGGCGGAAAGTGTTTATGAATAAAGTATCTGTCACACTCGAAGTTGTCACAGGTCTTTGAGTGAATTGACTACAAGTTTTGAAATAAGAATAAATTTGGATTAAACTGAATGTATTTAAATAAAACTAAAATGTAAACTTCAGAAATAAAAAGCATAAAAGTAAATAACGATTGGATTTTTTGTTGTTTACTATAGATGGTAAAGAAGGCGCGGGGAGATACAGTGCATGGTGATAGTGATTGTGCCAAGTGGATGAGTGATGAGTGTAACAATTATAATCTTATAAGTATATATGTAGACGAGAAACCATAATTAGCCGAAACTCCTCTTGGTAGATTTCATCCCAACTTCAATAATCCTAATAGTCTGTTACAAAAACCATGGTCAGTCACTAGGCAATTAAGATCCTTCAGGTTGCTTAGTAATTAAGCTCCTTAGATCGGACTAATGCAATAAACACATTGGTTCCTCGTGATCCTCGAGTCCAACTAGTTTTCCATTGATATCCCCGTGTCACACACAGGTCGCTGGTCTGTTATCAAACAAGATCTTATCTATGTAGAACAAAGCATCATGTTTTTTGGGCCCTTAACTGGACACCAAGCATTAGGCATCCCACAGATAGTCAAGCACACATAATATAGTAATTAAAATAAACCACAAACTAATGGAAAATATATAGGCACATCACATCTCACCAATCCTTTACATCTCCCACGCCCAAAGGAACTTACTCGCACATGAGAGAAGAAAGCATCATTGATATTATTAAATAAAAGGAGTTCATCTCAATATTATCGTGGAGATCCACAATAAGAATATAAAATCAATCCAACACAATTAAAGATAGTAAGAAACAATCTCAAACCCTAATCTTGCAAGGTGAAGATCTCTCTCTCTCAAGTACAAGTAATGGATATGGGGGTGTGGTGGATAGGAGGTTGAAGATTGTGGAGCGAGATGAAGAACGTCTTCTCCTTCTTCCCTGGATCTCGTATTTCTCCCTCTGGATGGAATGGCGGATGTTGTGTTCTATTTTTGTGTATGCCTGCTTCACGAAAGTTGTCCCTTTTAACAAGATGAAGGAGGCAGCAACTATATGGCCACAACTATATGGTCAGAATTTTTATTCCCGCCGTATAGTTGGCCATTAAACCTTCTGGTTGCTGTCCTCATTTGCTTCCAAACAGAGATTTGCTTGTTTTCGCCTGAATATTGTATTTTTGTTATTGAAACCTTCTGTTGATGTTCAGAACCTGAAACATATACTAAAAACCAACTTTTCTTTGCTACCGAAGTATTAGCGTTAGGTAAAGATAGAAAACCATCAAATCCATACGAAAACCATCAAGAAAAGTAATTTAAAATGTATCAAATATCACATCTATCAATACACAAGAGCTACGATCGAGCAACAAGTGCTTCGCCAAGCGTCAAGGCTAAATAAGACTAAGGAAGAGATGATCTTCGAAGAAGGCGACCTTGTGTGGATACACTTGAGTAAAGACCGCTTCCCCAAGGATCACGACTCCAAGCTCAAGCCAAGGGGTGATGGCCGTTTCAAAGTCCTCAAAAGAATCAACAACAATGCCTACATCATAGACATCCCGAGATCAAAGTACCTTGTGAGACCGACGTTCAATGTGAAGGACCTATCACCATTCCATGGAGAAGACGAAGTTGAGAAGGTTGAAGAGTCTAGGACGACTTTCCCAGGGGGGGGCGGGGGGCTGATGCAGCCCGTCCCACGGACGCTTCTACATCTCCTCCTCCTAGTCCTCCAAGTGGACCAATGACATGCGCTCGAGCCAATATCCTCCAAGCTAAGGTTAAATCGCTCCTCTCCTCGTGTGATTTTGATACATCCTTGGATGGCTTGCTACTTCATGCAAATACTGTGTGCATCCTCAGCCATGAACCCCATGAAGCATCACCAAGAGAAGGACCCAAGGCAGCTCAAGAAGGAGCTCCAGGCCAAACCGGCGCCAGGTCTGGTGGACCGGTTTCCACGCCGACAATTCGGGCGATAGCTCCGGCGGACCGACCTCCTCTCTATAATTCTTGGTAGCGACCGAAACCATTCGGTGACGATCAAAACCAGCCTCTGTAAGGCCTTTTGGCAAGCGATCGGAAATACTGGCGGCCGCCAGAAATTCTGGCGACTACTCCGACGCCGCCGGACTTACTGTCGGAAACGCCCAGGAACGAGTTAACTCTTGGGCTTAGCCCGTGTAATCCCTTATTTCGCCTAGGCTTTACTCTTTTGTTCCCAATTTACCCATGTTTAAGTGGTTGGCCTAAGCCCCCACCCTCTATTGTAATTTCTAGACTTGGATAATTGTAATATAAAAAACCCTAGAGAATCTATCTTTTGTTTCAAACTACCCCTGTTTAAGTGATTTACTTATGATTTTTCTAAAATTAATATGGTAAAAGAGAAAATAGCTATGTCGAGAGCATTGTTGTCGGCGTAGCTATGAAAGCTATGTCGAGGGCATTGCCATTGGCACCGCAATCCTACGCCGACGGCCAGCTTCATGGGGTGCCCTGCTCGTAGCCTACGCCGACGACCCCAACCTCTGACCATCGGCACCTTCGAGTTTTCATGTAATGGCATGACGTTTGCGGCCGGTAGGAAGGTCATTGCCCTGGTATGTCTGTGGCGGCAGGCGGCGGCGCTGCCCCCAGCTGATCCCAACTCATATAGGTAGTCATAGGGTACAAATATACGTATTCCACAATATATTTTAAAGTTAAAAAGTAATAAATCTGTAAAAGGAGAAAAACCGTATAGAAATTGATGTAATGCGTGGCAAATAGTAGAAGGCTAGGTATAGTTAAAGGGAGTGAGTAGATCTCAGTCGCCTGAGAACTTTTTATGTCTAAATCGCTGACAACATTCTACTATTTGTGATAATTCTCAATTGCAGTGTAGTTGCAATTTATATAATTTATACTAATTTTCAGTTGCAACCTAGTTGCAACTTATTAAAATCCTAATTACAACCTAGTTGTAACTCATGTGAAAGTCTCACGTTACACGAATCACGAGATAAATTCAATAACGAGAGAGGTGACCGATAAAAAAAGTTTTCATACCATGAGAACTAGCAAATCCGATAATAAAATCGCCCGTTTAATTACGAAGCAAGCAAAGATCTTTTCCAAACATAGCCTTTTCCCAACCCGGGTATTTCCATCTATGCATGGTAAAGACGACCCCGCAGGCTTTGTACGGACATAGTACCTACTTTAAATACGTTGCACAAGATCAATGACCGGAGATATAGCCCAATCGAACACTAACATCTCTTTCCATACAGGGCGTTCCTACCATTTAAACGACTCATATAAACGCACGTAGCCGACTCCAAATTATTCCACCCTACGTCCGATCAATCTCCCCTGCGTCGACTACGATCGAAAGGCTGAACGGCGGCGGCGTCGCCATGGAGTTCCGCTCACCCGTCGACCCCGCGGAGGAAGCGCGCCACCGGGAGGTGATGGACGGCATGGGCGTGTACGACGCCCAGTGGGCGCTGTCCAAGGTGCTGGAGCTGTCCGACATCCAGGCGACGCAGAACCGGCTTCTGCTCACCAAGGACGCGGTGCGCGCCGGCCCTATCCCCAAGGTCTTCCCGGAGCTGGAGGAGCTCGGGGAGGACGGCCAGAACGCCGAGCTCACGGTGGACGTCACGGCCATCGACGAGGGGGGCCAGGAGAAGGATGTGCATCTCCGGTACCTCAACTCCAACAAGGCGTACCGGGTGATGGGGCGCCGGTGGAGGTCGTTCGTGGTGAATAGCGGCATGTCCAGGGGCGACCGCCTCGATCTGTACACGTGCAGGCGCGGCGACGGCCAGCGCTGCCTTTTCTTCTTCAGGACAAAGGGATGGGATGGTAGCGGCGGTAGCGCCGCCTGGTGCACCAAGGTAGGTAAGCGCGCACGGCAGCCTGCTGCTGCCGCCGTTATAGATCCTGACGACGACCAACTCTTCCTCGTCAATGGCGGGCCTGCTGATGGTGACAATTGCGGAGACGTCGACTACACTCCTCCAGAAAAGAGAGATCGCAGGAGGCGAGCAAAGAACGGCAGTCATGGCAGGAACCAACAAGATCATCATATACTGGTTGTGACGAACGACGGTATCCACGCTTGGAGCGGTGATTTCCAGGATGAATCATCTTGGGATCTTGATGCCACTCCCGACGAAATAGAGGCTGCCAAAGGCCTCTTGATGCTGAAATATGCTAGTCTTTACGCTCAGCGCTATTAGGGCATAAAATTATTGCTTCGATACAGTTAGGAAGCCATCATTAGCGCGGTTTGATCTATCTCGAACAGTTTATTATCAGTTTGGTATAGTTATGGTCACGATTTTGTAAGGAATGCTAGTTTTGTTCAGTTCATACTTGGTTAGTTTTTTTATAAACCCATGCACTTATTTGAGAGAATATACATCCATGTGCTATCTATACTTGCTTGATCATCCGTAAATCGACGTGCCTCCAAATTATACTACTCCCTCCGATCATAAATAAGTGTCATGGTTTTGAACTAATCTAGTTTAAAATGGCGACACTTATTTAGGATCGAAGGTAGTACTTTTTGCATACACAATTAATATTTCTGGCACTAGATTTTGTTGAATTTTGTTGCTGGCCGAGCTGTGGAAGTTTCGCGCAGCTATCCTGCTGCCTCTGGGCGGCTACTGCGGAGGCACATGGACGCGCTTCTCAGCTAGACCCTCAGAGAGGATGCCTAGGGGGCGGCCGCGGGCATGGAAGTTGTGTCCTCTTTCTCTGCCGGTGGTTGTCATCCAGCTTGCGCTTGGTTGTGGCGGATCTCGGGATCCCACATGTAGTCCCTAACTCCCTATAGCAATTTGGGGAGGGGCGGTGAAAAACGAGCTCCGACTCCGTTCATGATGCATAATGGCGTTGCATTGTTGAAGCCATCATCCTTCCGGCCATCGCTTACTCACTCGTGATGCTTCGGGGGAAATCATAGATATGAGTCTCCTGGATCGACAACGATGGCGGCGCTTTCAGCGCGGTTTGATCGATCTCGAACAGTTTGTCATCAATTTGGTACTGTTATGGTCACGATTTTGCAAAGCGTGCTAGTTTTGTTCAGTTCATAGTAGGTTAGTTTTTATATACACCATGCACTTATTTGAGATAATATATACATCCACATGCTAGCTACAATTATTTGATCCTCCGTAAATTCGATGTGCCTCAGAATTATACTACCGAGAACTATCTGTTACATGCATGACCCATATTTCTGGCACTGGATTTTGTTGAATTTTGTTGCTGGCCAAGCTGAAGCGATTTCGCGCCTGCTTCTTCCCAGCTGGTACAACGGCGGCAGGTGGATGCGCTCTTGGCTAGACCAGCAGCACGAGGACTCCTGGGGCGGCGGTTGAGTCCTCTTTCTCTAGCCTATCTTGCGTCTGGTTGTGGTGGATCTCAGAAATCCCACATCTAGTCGCAGTGGCAATATGCGAAGGGGCGACTGCCAGTAAAAATCGAGCTCCGACTCTGTTCATGGCATGCGATGGCGTCTAGGTGTCGTTGCATTGTTGAAGGCATCGAACGATGGCGGTGTTGGGGATATGCATAATAAAGTATCCGACCTTATTCTGGCTAACCCGAGTGGCCAAAAGTGGGCGGCAAGGCCCATGACCTGTCGGACAGCCTAGTTAGAGGCAGGAGCGTCCAAGCCGGCCGATCTAGGAAGGAAACATGCGTCGATTTTTCTTAGATATAGATAGGAGCTACTAGCGCATTTTGATAGCACTACTAGGAAACTAGCTACCTATGGCGCATGGGTTTTGGCCTTCTGTGGCGTGATGCGCCACTGATACGTCGGCACTAAATGAAACTTATGTGGCGCATATTGGTATGCGCCACAGAATTCTAAAACTTCAGCAATATGCGCGACAGAAATCCCTAAAATTTTGTGGGGGTCATCGGAGGAGGGCAGAGGTGGGTGGAGGAGGGGGTCGCCGGAGATGGTGGAGGGGGAGGAGGCTACGCCGTAGTAGGTGGTGGTGGTGGTGGAGGAGGAGGTCGCCGGAGGTGGTCACCAGAGGAGGAGGAGGAGGAGGAGGAGGAGGAGGATGGGGAGGTGGTCGCTGGAGTTGGTCACCGGAGGAGGTGGAGGAGGAGATGAGAAGGGGAGGAGGAGAGTGGAGAAGGAGGAGGGAGGAGAAGGGAGCATGGGAGAAGGAGGAGGAAGGAGGAGGAAGGAGGAGAAGAGGAGAAGAGGAGAAAAGAGAGGGAGAAGAGGGGCGTCGGCGGGATTCAAATTTCGAATCCCGTCCAACAATTCTGTGGCGCATATTGGAGATATATGCCACAGAATTGTTCCCCCTTTCTTATTTTTATTTTAGGAAAAAAATATTCTTTCTGCCATAACTTTTTACTCTTTTCGAATTTAGGAAATCTGTAAAATCCAGAACGTCCTTTGGGTTCGGATAGAGGTCACACTATGTATGCAAGCATTTATGATTTAATTGCAATGGGATAAATATTATATTTATCAATGTTGAGGATATCGTTTATCGTTAACTTCTCGGTCAGCCTGAAATTAGTGATTTTTGGGTGTATCGGATGATTTATCGGGCGATAAATAGATTTATCGGGCGATAAATTGATTAATCGGCTTATCGGTCACCCAGTGATAAGCGATAAATCGGATGATATATTGGCACATCGGACGATTTTTGAACAATGATATTTATACAAAATAGGGTCCGGACAGAGGTCACACTTTTTGGGTTCAAAGAACTTGGGGTTGGAGGAATGGTCTTCGAATCAAAGAGGAGGAAGACAAAGCCAAGGTTAGGTCTTCGGATTCAATATCGGGGTCTTGGTGTTCCGTGATGGAGAGCTTCGAGTCCGGCAACATCGCCTTCGGGGTCCATGTTGAAGTAGTACTTGGGGTTCCGACTTCGATGGTCTATCTTGTGTGGTTCTTTGTGTCCATGACGAAGCTCTCGAAATTCGACGCCGATACAGTCTTGTGCCTTCATCCTTGGTGGAGATCTTGGCACCTCTCAACCTGGGCATCAATGTGATGGTCTATTAGAGGTCCTTACTTGGCGACAACAGATGCATCATTAGTTTGTAGCATCACATCGTCTCCTCACTGATGTCTTATCGGCAACACAACTCCAACACCACATCGACCATCATACCCAAATTAACCCCATGGCTTCATCTGCATACTTCCAACACTACCATGTCACCCTAGAGAACGAGGCAGAAACACCAAAAGGTCGTGCAGAAGACCAACAACATCACACACACACACACACACACACACACACACACACACACACACACACACACACACACACACACGGAGGAGGCCGACGGTTGTAGACAACTGCAGGTCTTTAACGAGCTTGGAAGCAACAGGAGTCGAGGATGTCCCTGGCGGAGGCGGGTAGGGCCACTGGCGACGAACGAGCTTGATTAGCGCTAGGTTTTCCGAAGTCATTGATGTCCAGCATGTGACAGATCCCCTGGCAACTTGATGCGCATGAGTGCTGGTGGAAGGTATCATGCGCGAGGACGAAGAGGTTATGAGGACACGAGACGTTGGCATCCTTGCCAGTTGGAGAGGCACACGCGATGGAGCAGAGGGGCGTCGGGAGGTGACGGCCGGCAGCCATGAGTAGCTCGAGTGGCGCTCTGGTGAGGTCAGGAAGAGGATCACAAAGCCGGAGACGGCGAGGTGGGCCGGAAGCAGACACACGCTGGCGGAGGCATGCTCTGCGATCTCGGGGAAGGGCTAGACCTGCGCAATTGCCATGAGAAGGGGAGACGGGGTGGAGGACAGACGGGTCGGCGCCTTGCTGCAAAGATAAGGCCAACGAAGGTGGAGGGGTGGGGAAGAAGAGTGGGGTTCGGGCTTGTTCGGTAGAGAGCGAGGGGTTGGTGGAGGACCGGAGACGGCCGAGAGGGAGGGAGCGGATCAAGAGAGGAGGCCAGCAACGCACACGGGATCGAAGGGGTGGTGGAGCTCGCGGTTGGGAAGGAGCCGCAAGCATCTGGTAGAGAAGATCTCTAGGAGGCACTCGATTGCTCTAGAAGAAACACGGTAGGGGGTGTATTGCAAGATGAACGACGAGGTTGGTGGCCTCCAGTGTGTGTGCGTTTTCGTTACTGTGTCGTGTGGTGATGCGTGAGTGTGTGCGGCATGGGATGATCATGTCGAGTGGGTTGGGTTAGAGCGATCGGGGTGTGTGCTTGTTACGTGCGCATGCATGATAGGTAACGTGTCGAGTGTGCGACGGCGACGGATTGGATTTGCTGGTTTGGGATAGGGAGTGTGTCCAGCTGGGTTTAGTTTGGGCGGGGGTTGTAGGCTGTTGGGCCTCTGGCATGGTGGCTGGCTTCCTTTCGGTAAAATAATATTTTTATTTATTTATTATTCTGTTTGGTTAAAAGTATTTTTCAAATAGTTTATACAAATAAAATATCCACAAGATTTAGGATTTTAATGTAAAAGAAAAGAAAAGAACATATATATAATAAAATAGGGTTGAGCAAAATATTTTTTAGATAAAATATACACGATGATGTCATAATGATATATAAAATATAATTACAAGCAATTTCTGGTTCTTGATCTCCTGGCTAGGATGCTACACTGCCGCCACCACTTCTAGGCACAGCTCGCGGTCGCGCCTCTGCCCGTGAGGTGGTCGACAAAATGTTGCAACCTAGTGCGACCGAAATCACGGTCGTTATGATCTTGCGTTGCTTGGCATTACATTGCATGGTTTCCATACAACCTACGACAACATTAATTCGTCCCGGTTGTTTTTGTTACAGCGTCGGAGAAGCCAGCGTGCTGCCATGACTACCATCTTTAGGGCAATGCGCTGAAGAACATGGGTTGTCCGGTGCCGGAGAAGAGCCAAGACTGCAACGCGTGGTGCCAGCAATCGGCCTGCGCCAGGGACAATATCAGCAAGAGCTGCACGAACGGCTTCTGCAAGAAGATTGGCAAGCTACACTACTGCCACTGCAAATGCTGATCTGGAGGCCGTCCGATATATACTGTTTACGTTGTATGTCAGTTTTTGCTCGATTAGTAAACATGGATCTTAGAGATATACCGAATATTTTAATTTTTGCATGCAGTTGATGCAAGAGACTAATATAGTTGATTTATATTTTTGCGAGAAAGGGTATGTTAGCATCAGTGGGGAAGCAAGAACATAAAGTTCTATAGTCAAATGCATGTATTTGTATGCATTTTTAATCCTTTTTTCTTATTCTTAGCTTGTATTGCCAAAATGTTGTGTAGTTAATTGACTACACAGCTTAGGCATGGCTCTGTCACTGGTTAGCATTATATCGTTGTGCAAACTAAGCGGGAGACGACCATTGGTAACATAGTTCAGCCATAAATGTCTAAATCTACGGGACACCACACCAATCTACAGGACACCACACCTTCCTAGAGTACTGTTGACGATAAGTCTGTTACGGTATACATACACTTCGGGTCTACAACATCACACGGTTTAGCCCCTTGCCATGGGCACCGGACTGGAGTTAATAGCATAAAACCATTATTTATGGGCTAAATTTACTGATCAATACCATTTTATGGAAATGATACAAAAAACCACCACAAAATTCGTTAGTTGTCTGATTGTCTCAGAAAACACCAATTCTTCGCTAAACTCGAATTGACGCAGGTTCTGACGGGTCAGGCCCACCTGCAGAGGCCACGTGGCTCCCCTTTGACGGCTCTCGACACGCCCGTTACCGCCGTTAACGGCGCGCGGGCCCCACCGCCATCCACCGTGGATAAGGGTCATCAACTCTGTCTAGCTCGTCCCCTTGCTCAGTCCCGTTGTGCGCGGTCGGTGCTCACTCGCCGCCGTCCATTCGCGTCGCCGCCACCGTGCGTCCGTGTCGCCTGCAGCATCCGTTCGCCCCGCCGCCGCCATGCCCAGCTGGCACGACGGCTCTTCGTCGAGCACCTCCGGATTGTTGGTAAGTAAGTTGCCCATATGGATTTAGGGTTAGGGTTCATCGAAGATTTGGGAATTTGCTCGATTTAGCTTGATTTAGCTTGATTTAACTCGCTTTGACTCAATTCATTCATCGTGAAGGACATGTTCGCACTGGACTTTGCTCCGGGAACCATGGATGATCCCGATTTCTGCGGCATAGATGTGGTTTGCGACGTGCTCTACCGCTCACACAAACTCGCGCCGCGCAAGTGTGTAGCTTTTGAAGGAACAGACACGGGAAGGAAATTCTATCTGTGTCAAATTGAGAATGTAACTCTGCCATGTTCTTTTAGTTACTTTGGAAAATGCAAATGTTTAGATTAGAATGTTGTCAGATATGCATAGATGATTATAGCAACTAGAGTTAGCAACTATGATTCAAATAATGTACTTGTGCATGCAGATTGTGCGGATTAGTAGTATGATTCAGATATAGCAACTATGTGCAATATGATTTAGATATAGCAACTACGATTCAGAGAATGTACTTGTGATTGAGATGATTCAGATAATATACATGTGTTTAGTATAGCATGTGTAGCCTGTGTAATTAGTAACAATGATGAACTATGGATGTGTAATTAGTTATAGCAACTATGACTGTCTAATTAATAATGTATTTGTGCCTGTGGATTCAGATATAGCAACTATGATTCATATGATTTAGCCTGTGTAATTAGTTAGCTCGAGTGTGCATACAGTGATGAAATATGGATTATTTGCAGACAATGGAGAACCGTGGCTTTCAGTCTTGGGTAGATGAAGAGTGGCCTGACAGTCTAAAGGATGCCCTGCAGAAGCTGTGGGCAATGTACCATG
Source organism: Avena longiglumis (assembly GCA_030063025.1). Classification (NCBI taxonomy): domain Eukaryota; kingdom Viridiplantae; phylum Streptophyta; class Magnoliopsida; order Poales; family Poaceae; genus Avena; species Avena longiglumis. The sequence continues at coordinate 477,895,900 of CP125977.1, forward strand.
AGTGCAAATCTGCTGCCATTGAAGAGAGGGATCATAGATCCAAGATTGTGAAGGATCTGACTGAAGAGAAGGACAAAATAGAGAAGAAATATGCAGATCATGTTGCTAGTTTACGCAAGTGGGTTGATGATACTGAGAGGAAAGCTGTAGCAGAAAATATGCGCAGGATTTATAGTGAGGACAGTGATGATACTAATTTGTCCTAAAATTGCTAAACTAAATATTCTAAATTTAATCTAGTGATCACAGTCCCAGCAATAACCTATATTTCTAAATCTAAGCACATACACTAGATCTTCTGAATGGATCGAGCTGCTGGAAGGGGAACTTACTCTACACCTTCGAAGGAGGGAGCCCAACGGTGACTGCTTTTCGAGGGCGAAGATATCACCGCCCGCGCCAGCGCAGCAGCCGACCTAGCCTCCGGCGAAAATGTCGCCGTCGCTTGCATCGACGGCCGTGAATCATCCGTCGGAGAAGTCGCCCCGCGCGTCCTGCCACCGCACCCCACGGACGGAGCACAAGGTGGAACGGGATCGGAGCTTGCCGGGGGTCATCGCCGCCATCTGCCGTCGCCGCCATTGTCGGGGGTCGCCGCCGCCATCGTAGGTACATGAGGGAGGAGAGGCGCGCGCGGGGAACTGTCTGAACCCTATCTGTGACATGGTTATACCCTATGGGTACGTGGTCACAGCATACCTAGTCCAGCTCAAGGAAGGCCCATAGCAAAAGTACGTTGGCCCATGAAGACTTTCGGGTGGCCCAGTCCCATGACGCCTTCGGATCCTTGGAGAACAAGACTAGAGTAGATAGGAAATTCAAAGGGGTAAAACCCTAGAACCTGTAACCGACTAGGACTATGCCCGGAACCTGCCTAAGTCTATATAAAGGCCAGGAGGGCACGACCTACATCTCTCGACTCATACTTTTGCATACGCAGCTCCACGCCAGATCGAATCTGCGCACCCTGTAATCTTCGGTTCCGCCGTAATCAAGAGCAGACAAGCAGGAGTAGGGTTTTCCCTCCGGGGGCCTGAACCTGGGTAAATCTCGTGTCCCCTGGTTGCTTGTCTGTTAACCGTTCCACGATCTCGAGCATCCCCATCTTCTCCAAAACCCAAGTCCATAACAATGGGCATTGACGAGTCGAAACCTCGTCAATTGGCGCCGTCTGTGGGAAACGGGGCTGCTGATTGTGCGGTCGTGACGGTCCCGACTTGGTCGATCTACAACTCTGCGGCGATGGAGAGTCACCTCCTCTTCGGCGCTTTTGACTTCACCGCCCACTCGCTGGCCACCATGAAGGACTTCGAGCCCGTAGGCGACGGACTCGAAATCTTGTTCGGGAGCTTCGCCTGTGGGGCAACCGCACCTCCGCCTCGAGGGTGCCCTACCATCAATCAGGCCCGCCAGGGCCCCACACCCCGTGCTACGCACAACATCATCAGCAGATGATTCCTATGACAGCAGCAGCTGCAACTCCGATCTGTGCGATCCGCCATCAGATGCAGGGACCTACGGTTCCGGATCTGAAAGCTGCGGCAGCAGCGGACCGATCTACAAGCGCTACCAATGCGCCGCAGTCATCCAGGAACAGCAAACGCCTAACCCGCCGCCCAACCCGAACCCCAACCCGCAGGACAGAAACGGCGGAAACGGCGGGAACAGAAGAAGCCAGTCCCCCCACCCGACGAGGAAAACAACGGCCACGTCATCCAACTTAGCAAAGAAGGATGGGTCCAGGCACGCCGCGCCGTAGCAGGCGACATAGTCCTGCCTGCAGACGCCTCACGTGAACTACTGATGGCATACCACTTCCTCCTCATCGAGGAGCACAAGAAGCAAGTCAAGATGCAGGAAACACTTGACAAACGCAAGCAAGCAGCCTCTGAGTCCAGCGCGCGACGAGCTGCGCTCTCCGCCATGGCCCCCGGCTCTAGCACGAACGGAAACCAAGGAAACAAGCACCGCTCTCGGGTGGAGAACATGGATCCCAAGGAGCGTCGTGATGTGACCCGAACTCTCCACACATCGTTCATGGAGATGGATGCCGACGGCAACATCATCCCGAAGACACCGCAAGCTGCGATCATGGCAGTCACTGCGTATCTCGCGGCCCACCCACCTCCGGAGGGGGACCCGAAAAGAGCCATGCATAAGTCCGCACTCACCAGACTCGGACTTGTCGGAGCTGCGCTCCACCAAGATGCTCCTGTGGAGCCGAAGAAGAAAGCTCCGGCCAGGCGCGATCGGAGCCCCACCCCTTCATCCGAAGAGGAAGAGGAACACGACCTTCCTCGAAGGAAGAAGAGCTCGCGTCACCATAAACGCGACTACGACGCCAGAGACGCGCTTACATAGCGCAAAATCGACAAAGCGCGAGCCAAACGTGCATGCACGTCTGAATCCGAGATGGACGAAGACGAAGACGAAGGAGAACTCTGTGGAGCCCGATGCTTCAGCAGATCTGTTCGGCGAACACAGATGCCACGCAATTTCAAGCTTCCTTCGGATACTCCGAAGTTCAACGGCACGCACGATCCAAAAGCCTGGCTCAGTGACCATCTGTCATCCGTCAAGCTGCACAGCGGTAACAAAGAAACCGTCATGCAATGCCTTCAGCTGCAGCTGACAGGCGTGGTGCGGGTCTGGCTCAGCAGCTTATCATCAGGGTCCATCCGAAGTGGGGAGGAGCTAGCTTACAGCTTCATCTGAAATTTCAAGGGCACCAGCAAAAGGCCCGCCTCAATCGAAGAGTTGCGAGCCTGCACTCAGAAAACGGGAAAATCTATTCGCTCGTACATACTACGCTGGTCTAACACCAAGAACTCCGCAGCACACATCTCCGAAGAGAGGGCCATCGACGCCTTCAGGGATGGCGTCAAACGCCCAGACTTCAAGGAGGAACTTGGGCGCGTCAAGCCCAAAACACTCGACCACCTCATGGACATCGCCAACAGGTGGGCCGACGGCGAAGATTGCATTCACCGAGAACAATCGGATGAAGAGGACGACTACGGCCAAAGACGGGAACGCCGCAACAAGAGGAGATCGCGCGTCTACGACAATCGCGATGGACCCGACATGGTCGCGGCCGGCTACGCCGACCGTCGCAACGATAGCAGCCGCAACAGCGGAGGATACCGCGGAGGAAACTTCCGCGATGGAGGACGCCCAGCACAGTCGTGGCAACGCCGCGACCGCGACAACGGACCCTCAGCATACGACAAACTTTCGGGTCCATGCACCATCCACTTCTACATCGACAAGCATGACGGCAAAAAGAAAGCTAGCCACATGCTCAAGGACTGCCGCGAGTTTCAGAAACTCAGCGAAAGCATGGTGCAGATGAGGCAACAAGCCCCAATCCCTGCATTCGGAAACACACCTGCGCCAGGTGAAATAGCGCATGGAGCTCCCCCACCGCCGCCTATCGGAGGCCCAAACCAACCAGTCGCACCAGCACAGAACAACGCTGGGAACGGGTACCCCCACCGAAAGGAGCACTAATGATGATCCAGAAGGGACGCCCCACGAATAGGGTGCAGAAGAAAATCACCCGACAAATCAACCTGGCCGTGGCAACTCCACCTGCCATCCCTGAGTACCTCAGCGGATTGGAGACCTGCATCACATTCACTCGTGCGGATCACCCTTGCCAGATCCCCCGCCCAGGTCATGCTGCCCTGGTGCTGGAGGCGCAGATCGGAGGTTTCGAGATGAGTCGCGTCTTCATGGACGGCGGCAGCGGCATCAACCTAATGTTCGCAAGCACTCTAGCAGCAATGCGGATCCCGTAATGCAGCCTGGAACAGTCAGACACAACGTTCCACGGCATCGTTCTAGGGAAGGGCATATTCCCCCTGGGCAAAATAGGGCTCGACGTCATCTTCGGGAAGCCGGGCAACTTCCGGCTGGAGCGACTCGAATTTGAAGTGGTGGACTGGCCGTCACAATATCACGCCATCCTTGGGGGTGTAGCATTCGCAAGGTTCCAGGCTGTCCCACACTACGCATACCTACTACTCAAGATGCCAGGGCCAAAGGGCGTCATCACAATCCACGGGAGCTTCACCCGATCGGACCAATGCGACAGGGATTTCAACAAAAGCTCCCAGTCTTTCGGCATGCAAGACGAGCTTGTAAGGCTCCGTGAGGTGACGGACAATGGGGCACCCCCAATCACAAGGCAAAACGCACCTGACATGTCCTTCGACTCCACGGTCAACACCAAAAAGGTGTAGGTCCATCCGACGGATGCCTCCAAGACGGCGCTGGTCGCCAACGACCTCAGCCCTGCATAGGAAGGCGCGCTCGTCGAATTCCTCCGTGAGCTGGAAATCTACTGGTGTCTCGCGGACATGCCAGAGTTCTCGTGAATTCGCCGAGCACGCACTCAACGCCTTTCCGCATACACCAAGCCGGTCAAGCAATCCATCCGAGACGTCGAGCATGAGCGAAGCTATCGGCAAGGAAATCAATAGAATACTCGCTGCAGACTTCATCAGGGAAATCAAGAAAAGCGAGTGGCTTGCAAATACAGTGATGGTCCCAAAGAAGGACACGGACATCCTGCGGATGTGCGTGGATTTCACGTCACTAAACAAGCATTGCCCAAAGGACCACTTCCCTCTTCCTCGGATCGACCAGATCATCGATTCGACTGCATGTTGTGAGAAACTCTCCTTCCTCGATGCCTACTCAGGCTATAACCAGATTCGACTCAAGGTCGAAGATCAGGAGAAAACGGTGTTTATCACGCCGTTCGGAGTATTCTGCTACAACACAATGCCCTTCGGGCTAAAGAACGCAGGTGCTACGTACCAGCGATGCATGCAGGCCTGCCTCAAGGACCATATCGGTCGCAACGTCCAAGTCTATGTTGACGATATAGTGATAAAAACCAAGGAGGAAAGAACAATTATCGATGATCTCCGCGAGACGTTCGACAACCTCGATCGCTACAGGATCAAGCTCAACCCCAAAAAGTGCGCCTTCGGCGTCCCATCGGGTCATCTGCTTGGGTACTTCATCTCTCAGCGAGGGATCGAGGCAAACCCGAAGAAAATCAGAGGCATCATGGCGATGGAGAAGCCAAAAAACCTCAAAGGTGTCCAGCAGCTCACAGGACGAATAGCGGCGTTAAGCAGATTCATCAGCCGCATGGGCGAGAAGGCCCTACCATTCTACCAGCTGCTACGCAAATCAGATAAATTAGAGTGGACGCCGGAAGCCAACGATGCATTCGAAAGCCTCAAGCGGCTTCTCCACCGCCTGCCTTGGTCACGCCAAAGGAGCGCGAGCCTCGTTGTTGTACATAGCAGCCACACACGGTGGTCGAACTGCATTAGTGGTCGAACGACCCGAAGAAGGCAAGACCCACGGGGTCCAGCGCCCAATCTACTACCTCAGCGAGGTACTGACACCAACAAAGCAGAGGTACCCTCACTACCAGAAGCTCGCCTACGGCGTGTTCATGACAGCTCGACGGCTGAGCCATTACTTACAGGAGCACCAGGTAATGGTCGTCAATGAGGCACCCCTGAACAGCATCCTGAATAATCCAGAGGCCACAGGACGCGTGGCCCTGTGGGGCATCAAACTGTCACCCTTAGACATCGTCTACGAGAAGCGACTCGCAATAAAATCTCAAGTCCTTCCGGACTTCCTGGTACATTGGATGGAGCTGTAGCTTCCAGACAACCCAGACATGTCGCAGTCATGAACGATGCACTTCGACGGCTCCAAGCGTGAAGCTGGAGCAGGAGCAGGGGTCATACTGACCTCCCCGCAAGGCGACAAGATGAAGTATGTCCTTCGGATGAAATTCCGAGCTTCTAATAATGAGGCCGAATACGAAGCCCTCATACACGACATGAGGATGGAAAAAATCTGCGGCGCAACGCGCCTGGTCATCTACGGTGACTCCAATCTCGTCGTCCAGCAGACGATGAACGAGTGCGACGCACACGCCGAAAACATGATTGCGTACCGCGCTCTATACAACGCACTCGAAGGAGAATTCGACGGCTGCGAGCTTCGACACGTCGGAAGAGAAAGCAACGAGGAGGCCGATAGACTCGCCAACATCGGCTCCACCTGCGCAAAGGTACCACCAGGTGTGTTCCTCGAACAGATCTGCGTGCATCCATCAAGCAGAAATTCCCCAAGGGATCACCCGAAGAAGCAGAACACTCGCAGGCTACGCTACCCGAAGGACATGAAGGACCCGAGAAACTGGACACAGAGGTAGCCATGGTCAACCTAATGCAGGTCATGGCAGTCGAAGAAACTTGGACGCGACCATACCTCCAGTTCTTGATAAACGGAGAACTGCCTGACAGCTCGACAGATGCCCGGCGCATATCTCATCGGTCAAAAGCCTTCACCATCATCAATGGCGAGCTGTACAAGAGCAGTATTACGGGTGTACTACAAAGGTGCGTCACCATCGGTGACAGGAAAGCCATCCTCCAAGACATTCACGAGGGCATCTGCGGCCATCACACAGGAAGCCGCTCCCTTGTCGCCAATGCTCCGCGAGCCGGATTCTACTGGCCAACGGCCATGAGCGACGCGAAGGACATCGTCCAAAGATGCAACGGGTGCCAACGGTTCGCCGACAAACCGCACGCACCCGGGTCGGAGCTCATACCCATACCTATAGCCTGGACCTTTGCTCAATGGGGCCTCGACATGATTGGCAAACTGCCAAAATCCTCGAAAGGGGGACACGTTTACCTCCTGGTCGCAGTCGACAAATTCACCAAGTGGATCGAGGCCATGCCGGTTACCAACCAGAAAGGCAAAACTGCCGTCAAGTTCTTCGAGTCCTTTGTCTACAGGTTCGGCGTACCGCACAGCATCATCACCGACAATGGATCGAATTTTATCTCCAAGGAGTTTCAGGACTTCTGCGAAGGCCTTGGGATCAACATCACGTACGCCTTAGTGGCACACCCGCAAACGAACGGGCAAGTGGAAAAGGCCAACGGCCTAATCGGCGCTGGCATCAAGAAGCGCCTCATGAGTCCACTCGAACGGAAAGCAGGAGCCTGGACGAAAGAGCTACCATCCGTCCTGTGGAGCTTACGAACTACGCCAAACAGCTCCACAGGCTACACACCGTTCTTCATGGTGCACGGAGCTAAGGCCGTGTTACCAGCTGAAGTACGCCACTAGGCCCCCCGGGTCGTCGCTTACAGCGAAGCCGAATCCACGGCTGCACTCGAAGACGCCATCGACACACTCGACGAAGCAAGAGACATAGTAGCAGCTCGATCAGCGGTGTACCAGCAGAATCTCCGCAACTACCACAGCCGTCGGCTGCGCCCAAGGTCCTTCGACGAAGGAGACCTGGTCTTGCGACTCAAGCAAGAGCGACCGAAGAAATTCGAATCACCATGGGAAGGACCCTACGTCATCACCGAAGTCATCCCTGGTGGCGCCTATCGCCTCAAGCACGTGGAGTCTGGAGTCGCATACTCCAACCCATGGAACATCGCGCACTTGCGACGATTCTACCCCTAGCTACCTACCCCTTTACTTTCAATAAGGCTTTTCAGCCAAGGCTATTCAGCCGAACAATGTATTTCCTCCGTTACGATATAAATAAAGCTAAGTGTCTCGCCCCAAACTTCAGTTCACTATTTTGCAACTTTACTTTATGCTACAAATGCACTCGGGGGCTTCCCCCACCTCACGATTTCATCGACTGAGGATCACGCGTGTACACCTGAGTAGCTGACAACGTCAGGCAAACGAAAAGGACACGTACTCAAACAAAGCACTGCGTGCTTACAACAAACAAACCTTTACAACAAAGGGCGCAACACGCCCAGTCGAAATATACAAATTTTACATCTATCTCTTTTACAAGTACTACCTATTCTGAAGGATAACCTGAGCACGCTGCTCAAACAAATCTACGACCTGTTCGGCATACTGCCTTACAGCTGTGTAATGCGGACGCATGTCCCACTCATCACCATCCGGCCGAGGAGGTGGCTCAGCTGCCACAACAGTCAAATCTACATCAGGCCGGTGCAGCCTCACGAGAGACAAAGCAGCTTTCACTCCTGCGATGAGCTGTTGCCGCACCAACTCCTTGACATTGCTCACGCTCCGAAACTTCGACAGAAGACCCGCAAGGCTCGTCCGTACGGCATCCAAAGGAAACATGACGTGCAACACCGAGGCAAGCGACATCTGCACTTGGCGAAGCACCCGCGAAACCTGGTGCACACGATCCTGCACCGTCGCCAGAGCCATGGCACGGTCACGATCCATCCAGAAGAAGCCGCCAGCCTCCATGTCCTGTTGAGTCAAACAATTGACCCGAACAGCGACACGCTCTTTCTCTTCCCTCGGAGCAAGGTTCGCACCTGCGACAATTGCACAAAATAAGAGGCAAGGCCAGCAGGCTCATTCGAAGACCTGAGCTGCAGCTCGAAACAAAGAACAACTTACATTGAAGCTGCTCAGACAGCCGAAGCAGTTCCGCCATCAAGTACTCCTCTCTGGCTGCACCACGATCCGCCTTGGACTTCCAAACATCGGCGTGACCTCGCAACCCAAGCAACTCCCTCTCAAGACTACGAACACGATCCCGAAGAAAAGCGAGTTGCGAGGAATCATCCAAAGATGGCCGCGGCTGCGCTGTAGGCGAGGTGTCAACAGGGTCAGCACCCGAAGGAACCTAGAACAGCAGAAAAGCAAAGGACACAAACATTCAGACAGTGGTAGAGCACAACTCAGAAGAATTCATTGAGCATATAAAGGCCACTACGTGGCACAAGGATTGTGTTCCTCAAAATATTTACAGCAAAAGCAGACTACAAACTGTCCTACATCTACAACGCCTAAGACGCGGCACCCTGCGTCGCCTCGGAGCCGGACTGCCTAGCCTTGGCCTCCCCCTGCTGCCGCAGCGCATACTCAGACAGCAAATCAATGAGCTTTGGCCCATATCGCTTGCAGCGAGCAGAGTAGGCAGCAAAAGCTACCTCGGATCCATCTGCGGTCGTCGGCATCCGAGAGGTGATCTGGGGCAGGTCCAGCTCCGCTCCAGCCGCCAAAGCCATCGCCAGCCCGAGGGACGCGCCGATGCCCTTCTGCTTGCGCTTGTACGCTGCAGGCGCTTCGGCTGACAAAGCCTCCACCAGGGCATCCACATCATCAAGGGCCGCACCCTTAGGGACAAGCTCCTTGTAGAAGCGGCCAAGGACCTCCTTCACCTTGGCAAGGGAGCTGACGACGGTGCTGCAACGATCTTCGACCGCTGAAGTAGCATCATCTAGAGCACTCCCATGCTCTAGAGCGCCTCGGTCAAACTCAATGCCTGCGGAATCTGAGACAAAAAAAGGGGACATGAAGAAAAGCAAAACGGAAGAAGACAAGAAAACAAGAAGAAAGAAGCACAAATACAACACTCACCCGAAACAGCCTTGGCAGCAGCCATGAGCTTGCCACCTCCTCTCACAAGCAGCGATACAAGCTGCTCCTCACGGTCCGCGACCTCCTGCTGCAGACGCTCCTTCGCTTCGGCTGCCTTGGTCAGCTCTAGCTCGAGGCGTTCCTTCGCACCAACGGCGGCCTCGGTCTTCTTCTCCGATTGACCAAGGATCTTCTTGAGAGCGTCGACCTCATGGAGAGAAGTATTATACTCCTCTGCATCCAAAACAAGCAAGCATCAGAGAGAGGGACTGGAATAAACGGAAAAAGTACCAAAAGCAAATAGGTACCTTGCAGCTGTCGGAGGTTAGCCTCCAGCACCAGCCGCTTGGCCTCCTGCACAAAAGGCTGAAGAAAAAGAAACACCAGTAAGGAAAAAGGACTTGGGGGCTGCGCCCAACATTATGGAATAAAGGCAAAACTCAAACACGAAGACACTCGGGGGCTTCCCCCAGAAGATTCAAAAAAAAGAACAAGACACGAAATTTTTCAGACACCCGGGGGCTCCCCCCGTGGTACGAAGAAGAGGTACTTACATGCTCTGATGGCGACTCCGAAGGCCCGCTGGCGAAATTCTGAGGCGCAACCACCTGCACCTCCTGTAGAGGAGGATTCGGAGCGGCGCCCCCAGACGTTTCCACCGTTTGAGGAGGAGGAGACGCAACATTCGACTCCCCCATCATCTCCCGAGCACCATCGATAGAGGAGTCGTGGGAGGAATGCCTGCATACGAAGCAATCAGTACGAGTGCACAATCAAGGAAGAAAAATGACAGCAGTAAGACAAGAAACTTACGAGTCCAGCGAGCTCAGGTCAAAGACAGGAGGAGTCCTTCGGGATCTCTTCTCCACCTTCTTCTCTTCCTTCTTCTCTTCCTTCTTTTCTTCCTTCTTCCGCTTCGCTGGCGGGTGTGGCGCTACAGCCCACACAGGAATGGAAGGAATGGGAGAGGAAGAGCCTCCATGCCCATCACTATGACGCTCAAGGCCCAGAGGGTTTCTGGGAGTCGGAGGAGTCGAGGCATCCGTAGACTCGCTAGAGCTCTGTGATCGTTTGCGCGTATGGTCCTCACTCGACTCGTCGGCATCTTCCGCCGGATATCGCGCCGACGGCAGCTCGGACACGGAATCCACCACGTCATTATCTGGGGCATTCGGATATTTTTCAGGCAATGGCGGAACCATGCCCGGCACTTTGAAGCTCTGCAAAAACAAAAGGAACCTTGTTAGCAAACATAGGAAAATAAATACGCAGTCGACAAAGCGCTACGTGCACGAATCTACACCTGCAGAACGGCCAGCGTTGTAGAAAACGGAGGAGTCAGCGATTTCCCCGGGATGTCTTCTCCGGCCTTGAACTTCAGCAGCAAGCGAAGGGCCCTGTCAAGATCTCCCTCGTAGATTTTCTCAGCCGAAACTCTTGTTGGGTCACGGCGCCCAGCATAAAGAAACATCGGGTGCGCCCTCGCCTGGAGAGGCTGCACCCGACGTTCGAGAAACGTGCGGATAATATCCACGTTGTTCACTTCCTTCTACGGAATCAACTGGAGATCCTCCACCCGACGGTAAAGGGCCTCTATCTCCTCTGTCTCGCCATTCAAGATCTGGTTTTTCCAGGATCTTTTCGGCTCGATTATCTGGGAAGGGTCGAAAGGAGCAAGACCAAAATGCTGCCCAGCAACTATAGAGTCACGAATGTAAAACCACCGCTGTGGCATCCCGCAAAACCACTACTAGAAAATCGCGTTGAATTTGTGCATTGCATCGTCATCATCATGCATTGTTTGCCAAAACTATTTTCGCAACGCCAGATTTGTTTTCCAAACGCCCCATCTTAATTCAACTGCAAAACCCGGTCCCCGGAATATTTTGTTTTGGCCGCTATCGGTTTGCACGCGGCCCGTTCAAATCAAATAAAGTATTTATTCATTTTAGTAGGGGCAGTCGAACGGGCCGCCCGACCCGAACGACCGCCCCAGATCTTTTCTAAACGGTCCAACCTGTCCCACTCTAAATCCTATTCCTACCAGAGAATCTACCCTCCCTCCTTGGCCACCTCACCCTGCCCAATCCCCTTGTGCCACCTCATTTTTCCTCTCCCCCTCACCCTATCCTACCCTGCCACATCACCCAACCCCCTCTCTCCCTTCCCTCTCTCTCCCTCTCAAACCACCAACCCCAAACCCACTCCCTACCGTGCAGTACACAACGCACACACACACGCAGTACACAACGCACACAACACGCACGCACACTGCACCGGCGCCACTCCCGACCCCACCCCGCAGCGGCCACACACGCAGACCCCGCCTGTCCACCCTCCCCCGCGGGACCCACCCCGTGGTCCCCCCCCACGAAACCCACCTGCCCCCGCCGGTCACTGTTCTTCTCCTACCCCGCTCCTCTCTCTCTTCTTTCCCCTTCCTCTAGCCACGCCTCGCCCCGCCCGCGTCCTCCTTCTCTGCTCACCGGCGCGCCTACGCCACCTCGCTCCACCGCCCCCGGCTGCGCCCTTGCTGCCCCTCCACCGCCGCTCGCGCCTCTCCCGCGTCTCCCACGCGTGCGCCCCTCCTCTCCTCCTCCTCCCCAGGTCGCGGCAGCCTCCTCCCCGGTGCTACGTCTCCGAGCCCAGCGCCTCCACACCGCTCAAGCGCCCGCCCGTCCCGCTGCCATCCCGCCTCCGTCCGCCAGAGAGCCTCCTCCAGCCAGCGCCGCTTCGCCGCAGAGCTTCCCGCCTCCGTCAGTCTCCTCTGCCTCTGCGAGCTCCCTCGAGCTCCTTCCCTTGAGCTCGTCGCCGCCTCCTCCTGGCCAGGCGTCCCGACCTGCGCCGCCATGTGAGGCCGCCTCCGCCGTCTTCCTCAGACCCGCTCCGTTCATCCCGACCCGCCGCGCTCACCTTCTCCGGCGCGCCGCTGCAGCGCCGCCCTCCTGCCGCAGGGACCCTCCCGAGCCGCCGTCGCGAGCCACAAGCGCCCCTGGCCGCCGTCTCCTCTGCAGGCCACCCCCGGACTCCTGGCCGCCTCTGCTCCCATCTGCCCCACCTCAACACCCTCCGGCCTGCGCCGTCCTCCGGCGAGCAGCGCATGCGTCGGCCTCCTCCGTGCCTCTGGTTGACCTGACCGTGCGTTCTCCAGGAGTACCGAATTCTAGCCTCCGTTGAGCCAAGTGTGACCATGTTAAACCGCAGGAAAGACCAAAGACAAGAGCAAGCCGGGCTAGTACCCCGTTAAAACCACCCGAACACGCGCTGCGAATTCCAAGTTCGACATCAACAATGGCACCCGAGGAGCCGACAAGATCTCCGGGCCGATGAACCACGTCAAGCATCCGCGTGCTCCGTAGACCGAACCGTACCCGATGGCCGAGACGTTGAAGACCCCGTTCCCGAAGTCCAGTTGTCGAGCCGGACCCGTGGAACCCGAACCTCCCCAAGATCTACGCTGCGGACCGACACGATCTTCTTCTCGGACGCCAAGGTTCGTCGAGAGTCCGGAACGCCAAGTACTTCACCCCAGATGAGACAAGTACTACTTCCCGGTACGCGAACCGACAAGATCTTCGCAAAGACAAGATCGGCGTCGACCCGGAAGAATCCGATGCGCCCCGACACCGACCCAAGTTCTGCTCCCCGGACATCGAGACCGCGAAGGCGCCAAGACCTACCCCGATACCGAGAACGTTCTCCGAACCTGGACCCCGAGACGGACCGGACCTGTCGAACCCGAACCCGGAACCCCAAGATCGTCGAGACCACGATGTGAACCTCCCCGAAACCCTTTTTCATAACATAATAACAACTGTTGCATATTAATCATTCATCTCGCATGCATATCTGTGGTTTGGGGGCCTTCCGCCGATACACCTAATAACTAAATATGGGGCCCATATGCGGGCAAATCTAGTCTCATATCGGCCTCATTTAAACATGTGTAGCGAACCGGTTCCATCTGTTGTCTTGCTAAACAACATTTAATTTGCGGGGTAATTAAATAACTTGAACCATCTAATTAATTGTCGGGACCCCGGTTCCGCTTAATCTTGACCTAACTGCATCGCACCTTGCCACGCCATACATCATACATGCATCATGCCGATCTTCTGCCATATATTAAATATTGCATCCGGGGTTTCTTCTAGTGTTTTGCTTCTTCGCGGATAAGGCCGTTGAGTTGATGTGAGCTTCGCCCCGATCTTCGGATGAACTTTTCGACAATGTTTTCAGGCGAGCATCTTCCCCTTTCCACCTATCTTACTTTTATAGTATTTATTCCCTCCTGTTGATCTATTGCTATCTGTGTTGCGATGCTCTAGATTCCGTACCCTTGATATCCCTTGCAGCCATATATTGCCTTGGACACACCCTATTACCTGTTGTTTGGTAGATAGTTGGACTTGCGTGTCGTAGTTGCTTGCTCAAGTGCTGTTGTGTGTCGTCATATGCCACAGTTGCTGATGTAATGCCCCATGTTGATGTTGGAGATGATTCTAGTTTTACTTATCGTCACTTTACTTTCTGTTTAACAACTAAAATTGAATAAGCAGAGGCATCGGTGGGTGATAGATAATATTTGGTTTCGAGCCCACTTGTGTCCCGTAAGACCCCGAGTACTTGATACATTCCTTGATTTGCGCGCTATCCACATCCGGAGGTATATGGGACCCCCTGAGCTTGATTCATCTTATTTCTTGGGGCCACAAACTAGTTTGAGGTTTTATTTACGATCCTGTACTTATGCCATGCTTTACCGCTTTATTTACGATTGTGCAGTCGCACATCTGTCGCTTAGGATCGGACCACGATTCCGCGGTGTCGACAAGCCCGTTGGGTTCCCGATCGTTCACGGCGTCTAGCCAAACCTTGAGGCCGTCGAGCTTGCTTACTCGTTGCGGATTCTACTCTAAGGGTGGCCTGAAATATTTCTGAATCTGTGATTGTTCATCGTGAAAGCCTCGTGGGTTTTGATTTGGTTTTTCCGAGGTTGATCGAGTGTGTGTTGCTAATGGTGCACCCGGCGGGTAAAACTTTCTGAAAGCCGTGTCGCGGATATGGACGACTTGGAGCACGATTCGATCATAGACAAGCATAACTAAAGTTTATTGCTATAAATTTGACTTATAATGACTAGTAATCAGCTCTACTATAATGGAATGGCTAATTAATACGCCCACCATTGCTTGTTGGTTGTCGCTTGCGACAAATGTATCGACTAGTAAGTATTGCAACTAGCGAATTGGCTGAATAAAAGTACCAACAAGCTTTGGTTTTGGGTTTATCTCATGCTATCTGTATCGGATTAGTAATTGCTGCAACTATAACGGAATGGTTAACTAAATATGACCCACTGCTTACTTTATCAGTACGATTATCTAAATCTGACTAGTAAAGTACCGCAACTATAACTGAATAAATAAAACTGCCAACTGTGTGAGTTCCTCGGTTGACTTCCTCGTTTGGTCTCGAGGGGGAAACGCCAGGATGGGTTTGTTTGGTGATAGCTTCAGGTTGGATCCGGATAGGTCATTCTCACCCCCCCTCTGATAACCGCCAGATGTATCGAGTCTCTATAGGTTGTTTAGTGCATCTTTGCCTGCCGCCGATCCACCATACCTATGTAGGCGAGGACCGAATTCTAGCCTCGCTGTGTCTTGGCCTCGATCTTGGCGCTCCTTCTTTGTTTTCGCTTTGCCCTTTGTCGGCACCTTTTGTTAAGCAGGTTTTGAGATCGACGCCGTTAAGGTGGTTACCCTTCCGCTTGGCTGGGCAGGGTTATGGGCGCCATTGGTTATTCTTGTGGCTCTTAGCCCCATTTGCATCTTGTCCGTAGTCGGACGCCCCATCGCTTTCAAGGTGATTTGGATCTTTGTATATATCTGTATTCTTGACTCCTTGAGCCGTTATATATATATCTGCTGTGGGTCCCATCGAGGACTGTTGTGTAATGTTATTACCGCTTTCCACCCGCACGAAAGTGCTGGTGGGCACCTTTGAATCGTTTCTATGCGGGTTTGGTGAATTTTGCCCAAACTTGCATAGGTCCGATTCGAGGTGTTCGAGTGGTATCGAGCTCAGATTCGATACCCCACAAGTCCAGCCTGTAGGATAACCTAGCTAACGGCCGAAGTAGAGTGTCAAAACTATTTTTGCAAAATCGGTTGGATAGTTCTGATTAGGTCTGATTTTACTCCTTACCCCTGCTGTTCCCCTCTTACCCCTACGTGTTTTGAATCCGCTCTCGTCTCTTTCTTCGAGTCCAGGATTTCTCGCGGTTGGGTTTCCGTCGTACCTTCAGGGTTTCGCTTTCTTCCTTTTGTAACGGAGGTGCTGCGATCATCAATCTGCAACTTGTCTGTTGTACCCTTCATCCGATCTTTTGTTCTTGAGCTCCTTATCCCTATGTGTTCCTTGCTGGATATCAGTGTCGTTGAAAAACATATGAGAAGGACGAGCTTTGGTGAAGTTGGGGTTAACCTTGAGCATGTGTTGTTCATGCCAATGGAACCACCGCGAAACCTAATCAGTGTGTCTTTCATACGAATTCTGCTGGCAACACTCCCTTGTTTCCGAACCTCGCTTGTCGAGATCTTCAGTCTAATTCCGAGAGTTGGATGCTTAATCCGCTTATTCGTGTGCAGAGTAATATTATGAGTGTGGGATGGAGTAGCTAACCTACCACTGCTCGTATCATTCACTCCTGTATGTCGACTCAGTGGATCCAGCAATTGACTCCGTCCACGGAAGTTAGGGGTGGCTTTATTGCGATGCCTCTACCTTCGACCTTTTGTTCCCGGAGTGTTCTCTCGACGATCAGGAGCAACGACCCTTTGTTGGTGGTGTCGCCGTTTTCAAGATGGAGAAGGAACCCTTGTTAGTGGTGTCGCGAGGATCTACATGAAGCGCGAAGGATCAGACCGCCGATCTTCCTTCCGGTACCATGAGGCGGATCTCGAGGGCGAGATCCATTGTTAGTGGTGTCGAATTGTGGCATCCCGCAAAACCACTACTAGAAAATCGCGTTGAATTTGTGCATTGCATCGTCATCATCATGCATTGTTTGCCAAAACTATTTCAAGCCTTGATTTGTTTTCAAACGCCCATCTTAATTCAATCAAAACCCGGTCCCGAATATTTTGTTTTGGCGCTATCGGTTTGCCGCGGGCCCGTTCAAATCAAATAAAGTATTTATTCATTTTAGTAGGGCAATCGAGCGGGCGCCCGACGACCGCCCAGATCTTTTCTAAACGGTCCAACCTCCACTCTAAATCCTATTCCTACCAGAGAATCTACCCTCCCTCCTTGGCCACCTCACCCTGCCCAATCCCCTTGTGCCACCTCATTTTCCTCTCCCCCTCACCCTATCCTACCACCACATCACCCAACCCCCTCTCTCCTTCCTCTCTCCTCTCAAACCACCAACCCCAAACCCTCCCTACCGTGCAAGTTACACACACACACACGCAAAGACACACGCACACAACACGCTTTGCACCGGGCGCCACTCCGACCCCACCCAGCGGCCACACACGCAGACCCACTGTCCACCCTCCCATGAGACCCACCCGTGGGCCCCCACAAACCCACCTGCCCCATGATCCTGTTCTTCTCCTACCTCTCTCTCTCTTCTTTCCCTTCCTCTAGCCACGCCTCGCCTCCGCGTCCTCCTTCTCTGCTCACCGCGCCTCGCCACCTCGCTCCACTGCCCATTGCGCTGCCGCCCCCTCCACCGCTGCTCGCCCGCCTCTCCCGCGTCTCGACAGCGTGCGCCCGCTCCTCCGTCGCCTCCTCCCGGGCCGCAGCCTCCTCTCACGGTGCTCGTCTCCGTCGAGCCACGGCCCACACCGCCTCAACCGCTCTGGCCCGTCGCCATCCCCGCCCTCCGTCTCCTCGAGCCTCCTCCAGCCAGCGCTGCGCCTCCTCCGCCCAGCTAGCCAGGCCCCGACCTCCTGGCCATGAGGCGCCTCCGCCGTCTTCCTCCAGGACCTCCGCTCCATCCCCGACCCGCGCGCTCACCTTCTCGGCGCCGCCCCGCTGCGCGCCGCTCCTCCTCTGCTGGGGACCCTCGAGCCGCCGTCCATGAGCCACTGGCGCCTGGGCCGCCGTCTCCTCTGCAGGCCGCCCCGGACTCCTGGCCGTCTCTGCTCCCATCTGCCCCACCTCAACACCCTCCGGCCTGCGCCGTCCTCCGGCGAGCAGCGCATGCGTCGGCCTCCTCCGTGCCTCTGGTTGACCTGACCGTGCGTTCTCCAGGAGTACCGAATTCTAGCCTCCGTTGAGCCAGGTGTGACCATGTTAAACCGCAGGAAAGACCAGTACAAGAGCGGCAAGCCGGGCTAGTACCCCGATAAAACCACCGAACACGCTGCGAATTCCAAGTTCGACATCAACAATGGCACCGAGGAGCCGACAAGATCTCGGGCGATGAACCACGTCAAGCATCCGCGTGCTCCGTGAACCGAACCGTACCCGATGGCGAGACGTTGAAGACCCGTTCAAGTCCGGTTGTCGAGCCGGACCGTGGAACCCGAACCTCCCAAGATCTACGCTGCGGACCGACACGATCTTCTTCTCGGACGCCAAGGTTCGCCGAGAGTCCGAACGCCAAGTACTTCACCCCAGATGAGACAAGTACTACTTCCTGCACGAACCGACAAGATCTTCGCAAAGACAAGATCGGCGTCGACCCGGAAGAATCCGATGCGCCCCGACACCGACCCAAGTTCTGCTCCCCGGACATCGAGACCGCGAAGGCGCCAAGACCTACCCCGATACCGAGAACGTTCCGTCGAACCCTGGACCCCGAGACCGGACCCTGGACCCTGTCGAACCCCGAACCCCGGAACCCCCAAGATCGTCGAGACCCTGATGTGTGAACCTCCCCGAAACCCTTTTTCATAACATAATAACAACTGTTGCATATTAATCATTCATCTCGCATGCATATCTGTGGTTTGGGGGCCTTCCGCCGATACACCTAATAACTAAATATGGGGCCCATATGCGGGCAAATCTAGTCTCATATCGGCCTCATTTAAACATGTGTAGCGAACCGGTTCCATCTGTTGTCTTGCTAAACAACATTTAATTTGCGGGGTAATTAAATAACTTGAACCATCTAATTAATTGTCGGGACCCCGGTTCCGCTTAATCTTGACCTAACTGCATCGCACCTTGCCACGCCATACATCATACATGCATCATGCCGATCTTCTGCCATATATTAAATATTGCATCCGGGGTTTCTTCTAGTGTTTTGCTTCTTCGCGGATAAGGCCGTTGAGTTGATGTGAGCTTCGCCCCGATCTTCGGATGAACTTTTCGACAATGTTTTCAGGCGAGCATCTCCCCCTTTCCACCTATCTTACTTTTATAGTATTTATTCCCTCCTGTTGATCTATTGCTATCTGTGTTGCGATGCTCTAGATTCCGTACCCTTGATATCCCTTGCAGCCATATATTGCCTTGGACACACCCTATTACCTGTTGTTTGGTAGATAGTTGGACTTGCGTGTCGTAGTTGCTTGCTCAAGTGCTGTTATGTGTCGTCATATGCCACAGTTGCTGATGTAATGCCCCATGTTGATGTTGGAGATGATTCTAGTTTTACTTATCGTCACTTTACTTTCTGTTTAACAACTAAAATTGAATAAGCAGAGGCATCGGTGGGTGATAGATAATATTTGGTTTCCGAACGCCCACTTGTGTCCCGTAAGACCCCGAGTACTTGATACCTGTTCCTTGATTTGCGCGCTATCCACATCCGGGAGGTATATGGGACCCCCGAGCCGAGCTTGATTCATCTTATTTCTTGGGGCCACAAACTAGTTTGAGGTTTTATTTACGATCCTGTACTTATGCCATGCTTTACCGCTTTATTTACGATTGTGCGAGGTAATCGCACTTTGTCTTGTTAGGATCGGACCACGATTCCTTGGTGTCGACAAGCCCCGCTTGGGGTTCCCCGTTCACAGCCTAGCCAAACCTTGAGGCCGTCGAGCTTGCTTACCCGCTATGGATTCTACTCTAAGGTGGCCCCTGAAATATTTCTGAATCCTGTGATTGTTCAATGTGAAAGCCTCGTTGGGTTTTGATTTGGTTTTTCCGAGGTTGATCGAGTGTGTGTTGCTAATGGTGCACCGCCGGGTAAAACTTTCAAAGCCGTGTCCATGGATATGGACGACTTGGAGCAGATCTCGATCATAGACAAGCATAACTAAAGTTTATTGCTATAAATTTGACTTATAATGACTAGTAATCAGCTCTACTATAATGGAATGGCTAATTAATACGCCCACCATTGCTTGTTGGTTGTCGCCATACAAATGTATCTGACTAGTAAGTATTGCAACTACAACGAATTGGCTGAATAAAAGTACCAACAACTGCTGGGTTTTGGGTTTATCTCATGCTATCTGTATCGGATTAGTAATTGCTGCAACTATAACGGAATGGTTAACTAAATATGACCCACTGCTTACTTTATCAGTACGATTATCTAAATCTGACTAGTAAAGTACCGCAACTATAACTGAATAAATAAAACTGCCAACTGTGTGAGTTCCTCGGTTGACTTCCTCGTTTGGTCTCGAGGGGGAAACGCCAGGATGGGTTTGTTTGGTGATAGCTTCAGGTTGGATCCGGATAGGTCATTCTCACCCCCCCTCTGATAACCGCCAGATGTATCGAGTCTCTATAGGTTGTTTAGTGCATGCTGCCGCTGCCGCTCAGTCCACCATACCTATGTAGGCGAGGACCGCCGAATTCTAGCCTCGCTGTCTTGGCCTCGATCGACGCCTCCTTCTTTGTTTTACGCTTTGCCCTTTGTCGGCACCCTTTTGTTAAGCAGGTTTTGAGATCGACGTTAGCGAGGTTACCCTTCCGCTTGGCTCGCAGGGTTATGGACGCCATTGGTTATTCTTCAGGGCTCTTAGCCCCATTTGCATCTTGTCCGTAGTCGGACGCCCCATCGTTTTCAAGGTGATTTGGATCTTTGTACCGTATATCTGTATTCTTGACTCCTTGAGTCGCCGTTATATATATCTGTTCTGTGGGTCCCATCGAGGACTGTTGTGTAATGTTATTACTTCGTTTTCCACCCGCACGAAAGTGCCTGGTGGGCACCTTTGAATCGTTTCTATGCGGGTTTGGTGAATTTTGCCCAAACTTGCATAGGTCCGATTCTGAGGGTGTTACAACCGCCTCCTCCAGTACTGGACAGATTAGGACATAGAGAAAGAAAAGAAGAGAATATTGGCTTTGAGGGAGATGATGCAACCACCAATGGGATACACACCATCCGAACCGGATTGCCTCTTGACGGAATAGAGTTTCCGGAAGAGGCCAAAATGCGGCTCGATGCTGAGCCAGCACTCGCAAAAAGTAATGAAACAAGCAATGTGAAGAAGAGAATTGGGCGAAAGATGATGCAGCTGGATGCCATAGAGAAAGAGCAGCCCACGAAGGAAGTCGTGGACTGGGAAGGAAAACTCACGCATAACGAAGGCGAGAAACATAACCCGATACCCAGCTGGGGGACGGGGGATTACCTCGTTGCCGGGGAGTCTGACGGCCTCCCTATCTTGCGGGATCAAACCCCGCTTTATGGAGATCGCTCTCGCGTCTCGATCGCCGACCACCGTCGGTGACACAGGTAGCGGTGGCGCCTTTCTTTCCTCCGGCGGCGCTGGTCCCAACTGCAGATGACGATTTCTTCGGTTTCCCCATCGCGCTGCGGCGGCGCCGGCGGTGAAAGCGCAGAAGGGAAGATGGAAATGTGGAAGGAAATCCCAGCGCGCAGCACGAATCGCTAGAGCACAAGGAGGCAGTGAAAACAAGAACTGATGCGGTGAAAACAAACTACAGCTTTCCCCAAAGATTATAATGACGAAGACGATGCACGGCAGCCGTCCATCCAGAAGACCTAACGCCAACGGCAGATCTGACCATACACGTGTCAGCATCACAACGAACCGTCGTTACCACGCCGTCCACTACGCGCGGAAATCGAGGTGACGCCGTAATTATCTCCACGCCGCGCGTGACATGTCAATTCAAGGTCAGCAAGTGGGACCCACGTTCGTCCAGTCAAGTCATCTCTGGCGTAGCAGACGCTTGAGGTCATTGATCGTCAGCACTGATGTCATCAAAAGCTATACTAGCATCAACTACAATTCTTCGGCTCCACAGCTAAGAGTACTCACTCGAATCTTCGATTCGACTAACTACTCGGGGGCTACTCCTATCAGGAGCGCTGGGCGCGCAACCGAAAGACGGATAAAGACAAAATATTTCTTCGAGTCCTACGTCGAGTCTACGACTCCACTACGGACTCGGGGGCTACTCCCATAGGGAGGATGGATTTAAGCATCCGATTTTTTTTGTGTCCTACGGACTTAAAAATAAACAAAGTACTCGAACTAAAGTCGCCGCTCGAGTCTACGACTCGAACGGACACTTGGGGGCTACTCTCATAGGGAGCGCTGGTCGCGCACCCTATGAAATCTTCGACTGCGATCTTTCGGATCAGCATGCAAAAACTTTTCGGCAACTCTGCCCCAACAAAACGCTGAGTGAGCAACGATCTCCTTGGCCACCCGAAACACCTCCGCGGTGACAAACATTCGTATGATGTGTCTGCGACACAAAGATAAGACCTACAGATATCATCTGATGGCCTGGCAACGCACACAACTGCGCTCTGCTAGTGAAAACCCGTGCTAACAGGTGCGATGAAAAATCCCGACGGACGCGTTGGGTACATCAATTAAATTCACTGGAGTTCCACTCCTGTAAGTCCTCCGCGGCCCAAGTCGAATTATGCCAGCATATGTTCCATGTTCGAGTTGAGGGACTCGAACCTGAGGAAGATCGTGTTGTTTCGTCCTAAGACAGTTAACTGACCCTGATCCATCTGGTGAGTCAGGCACACGCATCAACAATCCCTACACACATACTGTTAATACATAGTTGCACCCGAAGGATTGAAGAGTCCTTAGCCGAATCTACGATTCGACTGATCACTCGGGGGCTACTGACATGGTTATACCCTACGGGTACGTGGTCACAGCATACCTAGTCCAGCCCAAGGAAGGCCCACGGCAAAAGTACGTTGGCCCATGAAGACTTTCGGGTGGCCCAGGCCCATGACGCCTTCGGATCCTTGGAGAACAAGACTAGAGTAGATAGGAAATTCAAAGGGGTAAAACCCTAGAACCTGTAACCGACTAGGACTATGCCCGGGACCTGCCTAACTCTATATAAAGGCCAGGAGGGCACGACCTACATCTCTCGACTCATACTTTCGCATACGCAGCTCCACGCCAGATCGAATCTGCACTGTAATCTTCGCCCGTTCATGGTAATCAAGAGCATAAAGGTGAGTAGGGTTTTCCTCGGGGCTGAACAGGTAAATATCGTGTCCCCTGGTTGCTTGTCTGTTAACCGTTCCACGATCTCCAGCATCCCCATCTTCTCCAAAACCCAAGTCCATAACAATGGGCATTGACGAGTCGAAACCTCGTCAATTTGGTTCCCCCTTTTCTTCTGACAAACGGTGGACGGCGGTGGGGCCCGCGTGCCGTTAACGGCGGTAACGGGCGTGTCGGGAGCCGTCAAAGGGGAGCCACATGGCCTCTGCAGGTGGGCCCGACTAGTCAGAACCAGCGTCAATTCGAGTTTAGTGAAGAATTGGTGTTTTCTGAGACAATTAACGAATTTGGTGGTGGTTTTTTGTATCCTTTCACGTAAAGTGGTATCAATCAATAAATTTAGCCCACAAAGTGGTGGTTTTATGCTATTAACTCCACCGGACCGCCCTCTAAACTTGATCTTATGTCTAACCTCGCTTGTGTATAGTCTATTATGGCTATCATGGGTGCTTTATTATATTATTATTCAACTGAATCTTACAAGATAATACATTAATTAACCTCAAGCCCGCTTTTGTTGGCACTAAGAACGGCCATACCTACAAGCTTGATGATGGGGTGGACATGATCAATGTCGTGTTTACACATGCGCACATCATCTAAAAGCAGGAGTACTGGTCCTACAGACCCTCAGAGTACCTGCATGATGCAGGAGTCACCGGCATCACCCTTCTTCAGCGAGTTCATCGGCGATGAATTTTTTCTCATCCTCGCTGAGCAGTAAGATTATTTTTGCGTTCTTGATCCCTAACCCCACCTCTGTTTTTAGGCAAGGTGTCTGAAATGGATCGTATGGGCACCTAGAGGGGGGTGAATAGGTGCTAACCAATTTTTAATACTTTTTCAATTTTAGGCTTGACACAAAGTAAATTCTCTAGATATGCAACTACGAGAATTTCCCTATATGTAACCCTAACTACTAAGCACGTAAAAGAGGAGCGAGGAAACCGTAGTGGAGCACGCGGAGACACAGGGATTTGTTTTACCGAAGTTCCTTCCTTGTTAAGGTAAGTACATCTGCGTTGGAGGGGTGGGCGGTTCTAAGACCACCACGCCACAATAGGCCTCACCCTATTCTCCAATGGATCTCGCCACGAGAGGCCTGATCCACCTTCTCCACTATTGGATCCCTTCGAGGCGGGAACCGGTGCCTTTTATAACACTATCGGGGCACACACCCACAACCGAATTGGGGGCTCCTGATATGACAACAAGCTGACACAAGAACAAGGTTTATCAATATAAACAAAAACGAGGATCTAGATATTTGCAAGAAATACTAGATCGAAGGTTCTCCAAATGAATGGAGAGGAGATGAAGCGCTTGATTGCTGATGATGAAGATCGAGTTCTCCTCATTCGATTCCCCAAGGTATGGGGCCTTTGGGTGGATCTAGGTGGAGCACTCTTGGATGAAGCTTTCAGATCTGATCTGGTCTTTTTAGAGATGAATCAAGAGTTCTGGCAGGAGGGGGAAGGCTGTCTTAAATACCCTCCCGGATCCGTTGCACAACTTTGGGGCGGATTATCCGCCTGAAAACTCTGCCTGTGGGCGGATTCTCCGGGAAACTCGCCTCTCCGGGCTTGCGCCATGGTGAAGCTTGGTGAAGATCTTGGGGGCGGATTATCCGGCCGGGCCGGAAAATCCGGCCAAAATTCCGCCCCCTCTCTGGGGCTTGCGCCTTGTTGATGAGAAAGGAGGGCGGATTATCCGACCCACCTGAGGAGCGGATTATCCGGCGGGACCGGAAAATCCGGCCAAAAATCCGCCCCCTTTCTGGGGCTTGCGCCTGCTTGGGCAAAGGGAGGGGCAGATTATCTGCCCCTGGTGGGGCCGGATTATCCGCCCCCAAAGGCAGAGATCTTTTCCCTTTATTCTCAAATAGAGCTGCAACACTTCAACACACATTAAATGATCCTTGGTATTGTTATCTAACACAGAAAACACTAGGGATTAAGAAATGTTCTTTCAATCTCCCCCTTTTTGGTGTTAGATGACAATACTAGGATTTGCAATAAAACCGCATACCTTAAATAATGAAAGACGCTCCCCCTAGATGTGTGCATATTTAAGATTTACATTTGAATACAAATACACACACTAGGGAGAACACTACTTCCATAACCAAGATAGTTGAAACGAGGTGGTTTGGGAAACAAGGTCATACCACCGGGATGAGGAAACAGCCAAACCATACATAGATAATCCCATGAATCCATATGCCATCAAGTATGCTCCACAATTCCAGAATTCCATGAGGTCCATAATAGATAAATCCAGAATTCCGTGAATACCAAACATAGTACCAAACAGTGAAGTACGACATAGTCTTACAAAAACAAACACAAATTGCAACTGAGTTCACGCTAGAAAAGGGCACAAGCAAGCAAATAAGAACGATTAAAATCGAAAAGCTTGTGCCTGACCCTTGCAAATCCATGAGACCTAATAGAACTACTTCTCCCCCTTTGGCATCGAAACGCCAAAAAGGAAGAAGAGTGATGCTAACGCCCCTAGAGATCACTCCTCCTCATCCTCGTCGTAGTCATTCCCGTCCCCTTCCTCTTCATCATACTCATCATCGTCGTCATCAACTGGAGGAGTGGGTGCCCTCGGTGGAGGAGGAAAGAGACAACTCTCGAGCTCGCCATAGTTGATCCCTGAGGTGTTCCACTGAGCATAATGATCCGGAGCAGTGGGAGGAGGTGGATGGCCAGTGGCACCTGAGACATGGTGGAGGATAAGCTGTTGCGTGTGATCCCTCTCATGATCCCTGCGGTACGCCTCATATTGGCCTTTGTGAATGTCAATACCCATGCAAAGAATGTTCCGCTGGAACCAATTAAGCTGCTTGACCTCACGGGCCATTGGGGACACCGTGGAACGACGACCACTAGCCCGAGCATCACGCATGAAGGACTCCGGGGCAGTGGAGGGGTGATGAGTCTTCTGAGCCTTGTTGTAGATTTTCTTGGGCTTATGAACACCATCCAAAGCAGTGCCAAACTCTTCATGGGGTAACATATGCTTGACAAGCATCATAATGAACGGAGCATAAGGAATAGAGAGACGGTTGATCATAGCATCCGTCATCTCATGAAAAATATAGTCCATGACATCCAGTTTGTAACCGGTGGCTGATCCAGTGTTGGTGGAACACTCGTGAGCAAACGCAAGGAGAGGAACAAGGTGGCCACGGATCTTGTCATTGTTGCCACCACTAGGAGCGATGCAGTCCCTAAACATGCCAACAAGAGAGGCATACAAGGGAGAGACCAGCGAAAGTACCAGCAACACCATCAGGAGAAAGTCAGGGAGCCAGTGTAGTGTCCTTGGATGGCTTCAAAGGAGTAATGATGCGGTGACCAGCGGGAGTGTCACGACCATGGAAAGCATACCCAAGAACCTTCCCAAAAGTGCGAAAGTCTGACTGAAGCATTGTAGTCCCGGTCATCCACTTCATAGTGCGGCGCTCATCACCGCAGATCACAAGTGTGGAGAAAAACTGGCGCACCACAGAAGAGTCATAATTGCATTGAATGTTCATGAGGTGGTGAAGCCCCATATTGTTGGTCACATCCAATGCCTCAAGGAGCCGAGCCTTGGATTGAGCCTCAGTCAAGTTAATGGGACGCATGGGGCGAATCTTGAGAGTAGCATAGACATCATCATGGATAGCCCGAAAGTGAGCATTCCAAAACATAGTGTCCTCGGGTTGGCCATCACTGTCAACATCATCATAGTAGTCTGTCTGGCGGATGGTGGCATACTGAATGATGTCCATAGACTTGTAATTGGGCCGAGACTGTTTGCCCTTGCGAGAAGCGGTCCGCTTAGATTTCTTACTTGCCTCGGCCATCCTTGCAGCCTCTCTTGCTGCCCTGCTGACCTCTGTTTCATCAATAAACTTCCCTTCTGCAGTGGGTTTGAGATAATGGGGACGGGGACGACGGGCGAAGGTCTTGGTCGGCTTGGAACCACCTGTGAATAGCATTGAGAGAGGTAGCATGGAGATGAGCATACACACAAGTCCAGGAGAAAGAAAACACGGAGAAAGAGTAGCAATGAAACCCCATAACCAATGATGTGCATGAGCAGAACCAGAACCAAAACAGACCAGAGTGTAACTCTCCAGGCCGGATTATCCGGCCCTGGCAGGGGCGGATAATCCGCCCCTCGCAAAAATTTCTGGATTGGCTCAGATATACCATGGAAAAACAGATCGGGTACTAGGGTTGCAAGGCTACTGATTCTAGCATGTAAGAAACAACACCAAGAACCTTCTACAACGAGATTTCCACCAAATAGAATACATCCCATACAAAAGGAGAGAGATGAGGGAGTTACCCTCACTCATTGGAGGAAAATCGTGGAGGAGAAGATACCCGGAGGCAAGGTGAAGAAGATCCGGGAAGAGCCCGGAGAATCCGGTGGTCGAATCGACTCCGGGAGAGGCGGATGCTCCGGCGGCGGCTGGGGGGCAGAGTGTAACACCCTCAGAATCGGACCTATGCAAGTTTGGGCAAAATTCACCAAACCCGCATAGAAACGATTCAAAGGTGCCCACCAGGCACTTTCGTGCGGGTGGAAAACGAAGTAATAACATTACACAACAGTCCTCGATGGGACCCACGTAGCAGATATATATAATGACTCAAAGAGTCAAGAATACGTATATAATGTACAAAGATCCAAATCACCTTGAAAAGATAGAGCGTCCAGCTACGGACAAGATGCAAATGGGGCTAAGAGCCCTGAAGAATAACCAATGGCGTCCATAACCCTGCCCAGGCCAAGCCGGAAGGGTAACCCTGCTAACGGCGTCTTCAAAACCTGCTTAACAAAAGGTGCCGAAAGGGCAAAACAGAAAACAAAGAAGGAGCCGATCTTGAGGCCAAGACACGAGGCTAGAATCGGGTCCTCGCCTACATAGGTATGGTGGATCAAGCGCAGCGCAAGATGCACTAAACAACCTATAGAGACTCGATACAACTGGCGGTTATCGAGAGGGTAAGAATGACCTATCCGGATCCAACTGAAGCTAACACCAAACAAACCCATCCTGGTGTTTCCCTCGAGACCAAACGAGGAAGTCAACCGAGGAACTCACACCGCAGCTTTACTTATTCGGTTATAGTTGTGACAATTACTAGTCGGTGTATATAATCATCCCGATAAAGTGAACAGTGGGCACTTTTATTTAATCATTCCGTTGAAGTTGCAGCAATTACTAATCAAATACGATAGTATGAGATAAACCCAAAACCCAAAGCAGTTGTTGGTACTTTTATTCAGCCAATTCGTGTAGTTGCAATACTTACTAGTCGATACATTTATGTCGCAGCGACAACCAAACAAGCAATGGTGGGCAGTATTAATTAGCCATTCCGTTATAGTGAAGCTGATTACTAGTCATTATAAGTCAAATTAATAGCAGAAACTTTAGTTATGCTTGTCTATGATCGAGATATCGTGCTCCAAGTCGTCCATAACCGCGGACACGGCTTCGAAAGTTTTAACCCGCCGGGTGCACCAATAGCACACACACGATCAACCTCGGAAAACCAAATCAAAACCCAACGAGGTCTCACGACAGCAATCGCAAGATTCAGAAATATTTCAGGGGCCACCTTTGAGTAGAACCCAACGGAGTAGACAAGCTCCGAGACGGCCTCAAGGTTTGGGTGGACGGCTGTGAACGATCGGGAACCCGAAGTGTGGCTGGGCTTGTCGACACCGGAAACGTGTCCCGATCCAAAAAAGATGCAAAGTCAAGACCGCACAATCGTAAATAAAGCAATAAAGCATGGCATAAGTACAGATAGTAATAAAACCCCAAACTAGTTTGTGGCCCCAAGAAATAAGACGGAATCAAGCTCACGGGGGGCCCATACTCCCCATATGTGGATAGCGATAAATCAAGGAACAGTATCAAGTACTCGGGTCTTACGGACACAAGTGGGTGTTCGAAACCAAATATTATCTATCACCCACGATGCCTCGCTTATTCAATTTTAGTTGTTAAACAGAAATTAAAGTGACGATAAGTAAAACTAGAATCATCTCCAACATCAACATGCGGCAAATCATCAAGAATGTGGCATATGTCGACACACATCAGCACTTGAGCAAGCAACTACGGTAGCATAAGTCCAACTATCTACCAAACAATGTAATAGGGTGTGTCCAAGGCAATATGAGGCTGCCGGGAAATATCACGGTTACGGAAACTAAAGCATCGCGACGCAGATAGCCAAAGATCAACAGGAGGGAAATAAATACTATAAAAGTAAGATAGGTAGAAGGAGGGAGATGCTCGCCTGAAAACATTGTCGAAGGTTCAACCGAAGATCGGGGCGAAGCTCACATCAACTCAACGGCCTTATCCGCGAAGAAGCAAAACACTAGAAGAAACACCGGATGCACTATTTAATACTAAGGCAGAAGAACGGCATGATGCATGCATGATGGATGACAGGGCAAGGTGCGATGCAATTAGGTCAAGATTAAGTGGAACCGGGGTCCCGACAATTAGTTAAATGGTTCAAGTTATTTAGACCCCCCAAATTTAAATGTTGTTTAGCAAGACAATAGATGGCAACGGTTCGCTACACATGTTTAAATGAGGCCGATATGAGACTAGATTTGCCCGCATATGGGCCCCATATTTAATTATTAGGTGAATCGGCGGAAGGCCCCCAAACCACAGATATGCATGCGAGATGACAATCAAACATGCAACAAGTTGTTATGTTATAAAATAGGGTTCGAGGAAAAGGGTCACACATTAGAGGGGGCTCGACGATCTTGTCAGGGTTTCCGGGGTCCGGGTTCGAGGTCAGTCCGGTTCGGAAACGTTCTCGCCACGGGCAGATCTTGTCGCATTCGGGGTCTCGATGCCCGGGAGCAGAACTTGGGTTGGTGCCGTTCTTGTCGTCGTGTCGATCTTGTCGGGTCCCACGGGGTCGGTCTTGCCATGCGAGGTTCTGGTCGGGCTCGCGCCATCGAGTCGGTCTTGGCTCCGGGTGCGGACTTGGTGTCCGGCGGAGTACTTGTCACGTCGGGACCCGTGCGGTTCGCCTTCGGGTTCGGCATCTGATCCATGAGGAAGCACTTGGTGTCGGATCTAGGGTTCCATGTTGTGGTCCCCTTGCATCGAAGATCTTGCAGAGAGGTTGAACCGAGGAAGACCATGTCGGCCGTGACGGTGATCTTGAAGGTTCCGGGAGGCGAGCTTGTCGTCACGAGGCCTTTCTCCGAGTACGTGGGCGTCCGTTTGGTAGCTCTTGGGGGGTCCCGCGGTTTCGATGTCGACGGCGTCCTTGTCCGGTACCGGGTACGGGATCGGCCTCAACTGGCGTGGTACGCGGAGCACATGCCGCACTTGAACGGGTACTGGTATGGTGCGGCAGAGACACGGTGAGGGGGTCGCGGCGTCTGGGGTCGCAGCAAGGCCGGCACGCGGAGAGGGTGGCGCTCCTCTGACGGCAGCAGCCCCTCGGCGAGGAAGCGAGGCTGAGGACGACCGGAGGTGGGTTCCTGGCGGCGGGCGGACGCGCAGAGGATGGCGGAGCAGGACGCTGCGCGGAACTCGCGCCGGAGGGGATCGCGCGGGCGCTGGAGGCGACGCCGGCGACGAGGACCTGAGGGGGGCGGCGCGGAGGTTGGGCGGACGGGGCCGCGGCGAAGCTCGAGGCGAGGGCTCAAGTGAGCGGAGACGGCCACGGCGCGGGCCAAGCCAGCGGGCGTGGCTGCTGAGGGAGATGGTCGGAGGAGCAGGCGAGGGCCGGCGGAAGGGCTGCTGGCTGGCCAAGGGCGTGAGAGAGGACGAGGTGGCTCCGCATGGGGAAGGTCCGGGGCTGGAAGCTCATGGCGGAGAGGCGAGCTGCTCGAGGGCGGAGGGCGGCGAGCGGGCGGAGGCGGAGCGGAGGCGGCCTCGCAGAGGCGAGGCGGGAGGCAGGCGAGGGCTGCCAGCTGGCCAGGCTGGAGACGGGCAGCGAGGGGGCAGAGAAGGCGAGAGAGGAGGAGGAGAGGCGCGACGGGAAGCCCAAGGGCGCAAGACGGAGAGCGAGGTGGAAGAGGAACAGGGGGTGCGGGGGGCGCGGGGTTGGCGTGGGAGGAAGAAGGTGCATCGGGGGGAGGGAGACTGCAAGGCGATTTGGGCAGGTGGGACCCCTGGGTGGGGCCAGGAGGGCAGGGGAAGGGTGGCAGGTGAGTAGAGTGCATGCGTGTGTGTGTTTGCTGGAGTGGTGGACCGCGTGGGGGTGAGAGAGGGAGAGAGAAAAGAGAGGGAGAGAGAGGGGGCTGGCCACGTGGCGGATTCTGAGTGGGTGAGGGAGAGGGAGGCAGTGAGGTGGCAGCCTAGGATAGGTGGGGGTGATGTGGAGGGGAGGGTTGGGTAGATTTTTAGGTGGATTTAGGATTAGATGGGGTAGGCAGGTTGGACCGATCTGTTAATACGGGGGTGGTCGTTCGGGTCGGGTTGGCCCGTTCGACTGCCCCCACTAAAATAAATATAATTTTTATTTAATACAAACAAGGTTTTTGCGAACCGATTCGCAAACAAAATATTCCGGGGACCCGGTTTTGAGGTGTGAATAAAGATGGGGCGTTTGGAAAACAAAACGGGGTTTGCGAAATTAGTTTTAGCAAACAATGCATGATGATGACGATGCAATGCACAAATTCAACGCGATTTTCTAGTAGTGGTTTTGCGGGATGCCACAATTCGACACCACTAACAATGGATCTCGCCCTCGAGATCCGCCTCATGGTACCGGAAGGGAGGTCGACGGTCTGATACTTCGCGCTTCGTGTAGATCCTCGCGACACCACT
Organism: Avena longiglumis; assembly: GCA_030063025.1. NCBI lineage: Eukaryota > Viridiplantae > Streptophyta > Magnoliopsida > Poales > Poaceae > Avena > Avena longiglumis. The sequence continues at coordinate 477,927,610 of CP125977.1, forward strand.
AACGAGGGTTCCTTCTTCATCTTGGAATCGGCGACACCACCAACAAAAGGGTCGTTGTTCCTGATCGTCGGGAGAACACTCCGGATAAACAAAGGACGGAGTACAACTACTGGATCCACTGATTCGACATACAGGAGTGAATGATAAGAGCAGTGGTAGGGTAGCTACTCCATCCCACACTCGAACCATTACTCTGCACGCGAACAGACGGACTAAGCACCCAACTCCCGGAATCAGACTGAAGATCTTCTTAGAGGGTATCCGGAACAAAGGAATGCTGCCAGCAGAGATCATATGAAAGACACACTGATTAGGTTTCGCGATGGTTCCGTTGGCATGAACAACACGTGCTCAAGGTCGACTCCAACTTCACCAAAGCTCGTCCTTCTCATATGTTTTTCAACGACAACGATATCCAAAGAAGGAACACATAGGGATACAGATCTCAAGAACAAAAGATCGGATGAAGGGCACAACAGAACAGTTGCAGATTGATGATCGTAGCACCTCCGTTACAAAAGGAAGAAAGCGAAACCCTGAAGGTGCGACGGAAACCCAACCACGAGAAATCCTGGACTCGAAGAGAGAGAAGAGAGCGATTCAAAACACGTAGAGGTAAGAGGGGAACGAATGGGTAAGGAGTAAAATCAGACCTAGCCGTAACTATCCAACCGATTTTGCAAAATAGTTTTGACACTCTACTTGCCGTTAGCTAGGTTATCCTACAGTCGGACTTGTGGGTATCGCAACCGCCGAGCTCGATACCACTGTAACACCCTCGAATCGGACCTATGCAAGTTTGGGCAAAATTCACCAAACCCGCATAGAAACGATTCAAAGGTGCACCAGCACTTTCGCGGGTGGAAAACGGCAGTAATAACATTACACAACAGTCCTCGATGGGACCCATGAAGAGATATATAACAGCGACTCAAAGAGTCAAGAATACAGATATAATGTACAAAGATCCAAATCACCTTGAAAAGATAGAGCGTCCAGCTACGGACAAGATGCAAATGGGGCTAAGAGCCCTGAAGAATAACCAATGGCGTCCATAACCCTGCCCAGGCCAAGCCGGAAGGGTAACCCTGCTATCGGCGTCGTTCTCAAAACCTGCTTAACAAAAGGGGTGCCGACAAAGGGCAAAACAGAAAACAAAGAAGGAGCGTCAGTACTGAGGCCAGTACACGGCGAGGCTAGAATTCGGCGGTCCTCGCCTACATAGGTATGGTGGACTGAAGCGGCAGCATGCACTAAACAACCTATAGAGACTCGATACAACTGGCGGTTATCAGAGAGGGGTAAGAATGACCTATCCGGATCCAACCTGAAGCTAACACCAAACAAACCCATCCTGGTGTTTCCCCCTCGAGACCAAACGAGGAAGTCAACCGAGGAACTCACACCGTTGGCAGTTTTACTTATTCGGTTATAGTTGTGACAATTACTAGTCAGGTGTATATAATCATCCTGATAAAGTGAACAGTGGGCACTTTTATTTAATCATTCCGTTGAAGTTGCAGCAATTACTAATCAAATACAGATAGTATGAGATAAACCCAAAACCCAGCAGTTGTTGGTACTTTTATTCAGCCAATTCGTTGTAGTTGCAATACTTACTAGTCAGATACATTTGTCGCAAGCGACAACCAAACAAGCAATGGTGGGCAGTATTAATTAGCCATTCCGTTATAGTGAAGCTGATTACTAGTCATTATAAGTCAAATTAATAGCAAGAACTTTAGTTATGCTTGTCTTTGATCGAGATATCGTGCTCCAAGTCGTCCATAACCATGCGACACGGCTTTCAGAAAGTTTTAACCCGCCGGGTGCACCAATAGCAACACACACGATCAACCTCGAAAAACCAAATCAAAACCCAACGAGGTCTCACGACGAGCAATCGCAAGATTCAGAAATATTTCAGGGGCCACCCTTTGAGTAGAACCCATAACGGAGTAGACAAGCTCGAGAGGCCTCAAGGTTTGGGTGGACGGTGAACGATGGAACCCGAAGTGGCTGGGCTTGTCGACCGCGGAAACGTGTCCCGATCCAAAAGACAGTGTGCACCTCGCTGTCAATAAATAAAGCAGTAAAGCATGGCATAAGTACAGGATAGTAATAAAACCCCAAACTAGTTTGTGGCCCCAAGAAATAAGACGGAATCAAGCTCTGGCTAGGGGGGGCCCATACTCCCCATATGTGGATAGCGCGATAAATCAAGGAACAGGTATCAAGTACTCGGGGTCTTACGGGACACAAGTGGGCGTTCGGAAACCAAATATTATCTATCACCCACCGATGCCTCTGCTTATTCAATTTTAGTTGTTAAACAGAAATTAAAGTGACGATAAGTAAAACTAGAATCATCTCCAACATCAACATGCGGCAAATCATCAGCAACTGTGGCATATGTCGACACACATCAGCACTTGAGCAAGCAACTACGGCGCGCAAGTCCAACTATCTACCAAACAACAGGTAATAGGGTGTGTCCAAGGCAATATGAGGCTGCCGGGAAATATCACGGTTACGGAAACTAAAGCATCGCGACGCAGATAGCCAAAGATCAACAGGAGGGAATTAAATACTATAAAAGTAAGATAGGTAGAAGGAGGGAGATGCTCGCCTGAAAACATTGTCGAAGGTTCAACCGAAGATCGGGGCGAAGCTCACATCAACTCAACGGCCTTATCCGCGAAGAAGCAAAACACTAGAAGAAACACCGGATGCACTATTTAATACTAAGGCAGAAGAACGGCATGATGCATGCATGATGGATGACAGGGCAAGGTGCGATGCAATTAGGTCAAGATTAAGTGGAACCGGGGTCCCGACAATTAGCTAAATGGTTCAAGTTATTTAGATCCCCCGCAATTTAAATGTTGTTTAGCAAGACAATAGATGGCAACGGTTCGCTACACATGTTTAAATGAGGCCGATATGGGACTAGATTTGCCCGCATATGGGCCCCATATTTAATTATTAGGTGAATCGGCGGAAGGCCCCCAAACCACAGATATGCTTGCGAGATGACAATTAAACATGCAACAAGTTGTTATGTTATAAAATAGGGTTCGAGGAAAAGGGTCACACATTAGAGGGGGCTCGACGATCTTGTCAGGGTTTCCGGGGTCCGGGGTTCGACAGGGTCCAGGGTTCGACGGAAACGTTCTCGGTCACGGGGCAGATCTTGTCGCATTCGGGGTCTCGATGCCCGGGAGCAGAACTTGGGTTGGTGCCGTTCTTGTCGTCGTGCCGATCTTGTCGGGTCCCACGGGGTCGGTCTTGCCATGCGAGGTTCTGGTCGGGCTCGCGCCATCGAGTCGGTCTTGGCTCCGGGGTGCAGGACTTGGTGTCCGGGCGGAGTACTTGTCACGTCGGGGACCCGGTGCCCGGGTTCGGCCTTCGGGGTTCGGCATCTGATCCATGAGGAAGCACTTGGTGTCGGATCTTGGGTTCCATGTTGTGGTCCCCTTGCATCGAAGATCTTGCAGAGAGGTTGAACCGAGGAAGACCATGTCGGCCGTGACGGTGATCTTGAAGGTTCCGGAGGCGAGCTTGTCCACGAGGCCTTTCTCCCGAGGTGGGCGCCCGTTTGGTAGCTCTTGGGGGTCCTTGGTTTCGATGTCGACGGCGTCCTTGTCCGCACCGCACGGATCGGCCTCAAGGGCGTGGTACGCGAGCACATGCCGCACTTGAACGGGTACCGTATGGTGCGGCGGAGACACGGTGAGGGGTCGCGCGTCAGGGTCGCAGCAAGGCCGGACGCGAGAGGGTGGCGCTCGACGGCAGCAGCCTCGGCGAGGAAGCGAGGACCGGAGGTGGGTTCTGGCGGCGGACGCGCAGAGGATGGCGGAGCAGACGCTGCGCGAACTCAAGCCGGAGGGATCGCGGCGGCGCTGGAGGCGACGCCGACGAGGACTCGAGGGGGCGCGAGGTTGGGCGGACTGGGACGCCAGGCGAGCCGAGGCGCTCGGGCGGAGCTGGAGACGGCCACGGCGACGGCTGCTGGGCGACGCGAAGCCAGCGGGCGTGGCCGGAGGGAGATGGTCGGAGGAGCAGAGCGGCGAGGCGGCCGGACAGGCGGGGCTGCCATGGCCGGCGCGGAGAGGAGGACAGTGGGCTCCGCATGGGGAAGGTCCGGGGCTGGCGAGCTCATGGCGAGAGGCGAGCTGCTCGGAGGGCGGAGGCGGGCCTGACGCGAAAGGCGGAGGCGAGCGGAGGCGGCGCCTGCAGAGGCGAGGCGGGAGGCTCATGAAGGCGCCAGCTGGCCAAGGCTGGCTTTAGGGCGGCAGGGAAGGCGAGAGAGGAGGAGGAGAGAGGCGGCGGCGACGGAAGCTCAAGGGCACGCGCGACGAGAGCGAGGTGGAAGAGGAACAGTGGGGCGCGGGTTGGCGTGGAGGAAGAAGGTGCATCGGGAGGGAGACTGCGCGGCCTGGGCGATTGGGCAGGTGGGACCCTGGGTGGGGCAGGAGGGCGGGAAGGGTGGCGGTGAGTAGAGTGCATGCGTGTGTGTGTCTGGAGTGGTGGACCGCGTGTGGGGTGAGAGAGAGAGAGAGAGAGAGGGGCTGCCACGTGGCGGATTCTGAGTGGGTGAGGGAGAGGGAGGCAGTGAGGTGGCAGCCTAGGATAGGTGGGGGTGATGTGGAGGGGAGGGTTGGATAGATTTTTAGGTGGATTTAGGATTAGATGGGGTAGGCAGGTTGGACCGATCTGTTAATACGGGGGTGGTCGTTCGGGTCGGGTTGGCCCGTTCGACTGCCCCCACTAAAATAAATATAATTTTTATTTAATACAAACAAGGTTTTTGCGAACCGATTCCGGGCAAAACAAAATATTCCGGGGACCCGGTTTTGAGGTGTGAATAAAGATGGGGCGTTTGGAAAACAAAACGGGGTTTGCGAAATTAGTTTTAGCAAACAATGCATGATGATGACGATGCAATGCACAAATTCAACGCGATTTTCTAGTAGTGGTTTTGCGGGATGCCACACAGAGGTAGGGTTGGGGGAGGACTGGCTGCTCTGTTTGAGCCTGCCCTCCCCGACCCAGCCTATAAAGGGCTGATTTCGCCCAGGGCGGATAATCCGCCCCCCACTTAGGGCGGATAATCCCCCCCCCCCCCAGAAATTCTGGAAAACAGAATCAGCCCAGAGCAACCTAGCAAATCTCTCGATGGTGTGTTAGAGGACTTGTGTGTAAGAATAGATGGTTCAAGGAGTGAGAGAAAGTCTTGGGTTGAGAGCATCAAACTGAGATGGTACTACACACCCAAATTTGCAAGAATCAAATCAATCAAAAGCCAAATTTGAGTGTGTTTTCCATAAGAACAAGAGGTAAGCAAGAAAAACCAACGGAACCCATGTAAAACCAACTCTTCTCAAGGAAGAGGGTGGTGGCCGAAGCCACCATGTTGGAGCGCATGGCATGACACCGCAAAGATGTATCTTGAGTTCAAAACCAATGCTCATCGATGACCCACATATCACAAAATGATATTAAGGGAAATGATTTGACTTGCTTTCGGCATTATGGGGGGAGGGTTGGCCCAATCAATTAGGACCACACTCCCCCTATGTCTATGCCCGCATCTAAACCAAATACATGAATAAGAGCAAGTGAGTGTGCAAGGGTAGTCAAGCCAAGCTCCTTGAATCTATGATATTTAGCTCATTCCTCAAATAACAAAATCTTGCTTCATCAAGGGGCTTCGTGAAAATATCGAAGTTAGTTCTTCGTGCTCACAAAGGATAGAGCAATATCTCCACGAGCAACATGATCCCGAATAAAGTGGTTGCGAATCTCTATATGTTTTGTTCTTGTATCTTGCGGGATTGTAAGCAATTTTGATAGCACTTTCATTGTCGCATAAAAGAGGCACTTTGTCACAATTGACACCATATTCCTTTAAAGTTTGCCTCATCCATAACAATTGAGTACAAGCACTTGCAGCAGCAACATATTCAGCTTCGGCGGTTGTGAGTGAAATACAATTCTGTTTCTTTGATGACCAACACACTAGAGACCTGCCCAAGAATTGGCATGCACCAGAGGTTGATTTCCTATCATCTTTGTCACCAGCCCAATCTGAATCAGTGTAACCACATAGAGAGAAACTTGAACCCTTGGGATACCATAACCCAAAATTTGGGGAATGAACCAAATATCGGAAGATTCGCTTGACTGCCACTAAGTGGATTTCTTTAGGAGCGGCTTGGTACCTTGCACACACTCCTACACTTAACACGATATCGGGCCTAGATGCGCAAAGGTAAAGGAGAGAGCCGATCATGGATCGGTATACCTTTTGATCCACGTCTTTACCCTTGGGATTGAGCTCAAGATGACACTTTGTTTGCATTGGGGTAGCAACGCCATTGAGATCCGTCATCTTGAACCTTTTAAGCATGTCTTGGATGTACTTAGCTTGATTAATAAAGGTTCCCTCTCTAAGTTGTTTGATCTCAAATCCAAGAAAGAACCTGAGCTCACCCATCATGGACATCTCAAACCTGTCAGTCATAAGCTTCGAAAATTCATCGTTAAAAGATTGGTTAGTAGAGCCAAAAATAATGGCATCTACATAAAGTTGGCATACAAAAAGATCCCCATTAACCTTCTTAGTAAAAAGAGTGGGATCGATTTGCCCAACTTCGAATCCACGGTCTAGCAAAATCTCTTTAAGGTGATCATACCACGCACGAGGGGCTTGTTTAAGGCCATAGAGCGCCTTATCGAGTTTGTAGACATGGTTCGGAAATTTGGGGTCCTCAAACCCCGGGGGCTGCTTGACGTATACTAACTCATGTAGAGGACCATTAAGGAACGCGCTCTTAGCATCCATTTGTTGTAATTTAAAATTATGATGGACTGCATATGCAAGAAGGATACAGATGGACTCAAGCGAGCCACAGGAGCGTAGGTCTCGCCAAAATCAATTCCTTCTACTTGAGAGAATCCTTGAGCCACGAGTCGTGCTTTATTCCTCACAACAATGCCATTTTCATCCTGTTTGTTCTTGAAGATCCACTTGGTGCCGATAACATTACGGCAATCCTTTGGCTTTTCTACGAGCTTCCAAACTTTGTTGCGTTCGAAGTTGTTTAATTCTTCATGCATTGCAACAACCCAATCGGGGTCTTCAAGAGCATCAAAAACCTTCTTCGGTTCAACCATGGAAATGTGAGCTTGATGATCACAGAAGCTTGCAAGCTCTCTTCTAGTGGATACCCTTCGTCGTAGATCACCAACAACCTTGTCAAGAGTGTGACCTCTTAGTTCAAGGTTGCGATCAGCACGAGCCTTGCGACGAGCCTCAATGTCCTTATTGTTTCTAGGAGGAGTGGATTCAGTTGTTGTATCCTTTTCTTGATTACTGCCTTGCCCTTGATCTTGATCACCGTTACTGCCAGAAGATTGTTGCTGAACATTTTCTTTAGGCCCGGATAATCCGCCCCTTGGAGGGGCCGGACTATCCGGCCTGGGAGGAGAAGTACCAGAACCATCTTCTTGAGAAAGCCTGACTGGAGTTGGAGACCCAGGGCCGGATAATCCGCCCCTAGGTGCCGGAGAGTCCGGCCTGGGAGCTTCAGAGTTGTTGACTTCTCCTTCGGATCCTCTGGAACGAGTTGGAGTGCCAGGGGCGGATTGTCCGCCCCTTGGAGGGGGCGGATAGTCTGGCCTGGGACTACCAGCTTGTCCAAGGGACAGATGGTCTTCAGCAGATTGTGGTGTTGGTGCAGGATTGTCTCCAACAGTAGGAGCTTGTTGATCTTGTGTAGATGAGGGCTCCACATGTGTGGAGCATTGTCCTTCCCGATCTGCCACAAGGGGTTCCTCAATGGGGCGGAAAAATCCCACGCCCATTCTTCTTATGGCATCTTGGGGTATTTCAACATATGCATCACAAACATCAACTTGCCCTACAAAGGAGCCGTTATTTTCATCGAACTCCACACTACAAGTTTCTACAACAATCCCAGTGAGCTTGTTGTAGACTCTATAAGTGTGGGATTCGGCACCGTAACCAACAAAAATACCTTCTAAAGCCTTGGATTCAAATTTTGACAAACGGACACCTTTAATAAGAAAGAAACACTACACCCGAATACCCTAAAGTATGAGATGTTGGGTTTGTTACCGATAAGTATTTCATATGGGGTCTTGTCCAAGATCTTCCGAAGGTAGAGCCGGTTTGATGAGTGACAAGCAGTGGATATGGCTTCAGCCTAAAAATTATAAGGAGACTTGAATTCAGCTAGCATAGATCTTGCCATATCCATCAAAGTCCGGTTCTTCCTCTCGGCTACACCATTTTGTTGAGGGGTGTACGCAGCGGAATATTGGTGTCTAATCCCCTCTTCGCTAAGAAACTCGTTTAAAGTGTAGTTCTTGAATTCTGAGCCATTGTCACTTCTAATTGCCAAGATGGGAACATTGTGTTGACGTTGAACTTCATTGGCAAAGTCGATGACAGTTTGTTGAGTCTCACTTTTCAGCTTGAAAAAATATACCCATGTATATCTTGAGTAATCATCGACGATGACCAAGCAATATTTCTTCCCACCAAGACTTGCTTCAGAAGGAGGACCAAATAAATCCACATGAAGTAATTCCAAGATCCTCTTTGATGACACAATAGTCTTCCTCTTGTGGGGAGAATCATGCATTTTTCCTTCAACACAAGCCCTGCAAACACGATCTTTGGCAAAAGAGACATTGTATTTTAGTCCGAGGATGTGGCCACCCTTTTGGAGACTTTGCAAAGTTCTCATGTTGACATGGGCTAAACGGCGATGCCATAGCCAGCCCACGTCGGCCTTTCCGAATAGACACATCGGACCCGAAGTGGTTTTCCCCGAGAAGTCCACCACATACAGGTCATTTTCGACGTATCCAACGATAGCGACCTTTAGAGACTTGCTCCATAAGAGTACCACCAAATCATCATCGATAAAAACAGCAAAACTCATCTTGCCAAGGGCATGAACAGAAAGAAGATTGTAGCCAAGGGTCTCAACAAGCATGACGTCCACGAGAGAGATATCGTGGGCAACCACAACCTTGCCAAGACCCAATACCTGAGATTTAGACTTATCACCATAGGAGACTGTGATATTATCATGATTTGGACGCATCTCCATGATGATCTCCTTGCTTCCGGTCATATGACTAGTGCATCCACTATCCAGCACCCATTTCGACCCACCGGAAGCATAGCCCTGCAAGAAAATTACTTCTTGGTTTTAGGTACCCATTTTTCAATGGGTCCTTTCATGTTAGTAACAAGGGTCTTTGGGACCCAAATAGACCAAGCAATATATTCATCAAAAGGACCAACATAATAAGCATAAACATCGCCATAGTCATCACAAAAGAGTTCATAATTCGGATTGTGAGACCCTGCAAAACCAATATTATTAGTCTTGTCTTTTGTGACAACCTTCTTAGCAGTGCTTGTCTTTAATTGCACATTCTTGGTCTTGTTCTTCTTGGTTTTCTTCTTCTTGGACTTGGTGACATACCCAAGTCCCTCTTTACCATGATTTGACCTTTGCTTGCCAAGGACTTCATCAAGCACACCTTTGTCCTTTGTAGTGATGTCCTTGATCACTTCTTTTTCCACACTAGCATTTTTCTTGTTACTATATGTTGAGTTGGACGAGCTAGGAGTATCATATTTGGCCAATCGACTTTGAAGCTGATCATGTGACTCATTGAGAATAGAGAACTCGTTTTTCAACGCCTTGTGAGCATTGTCAAGTTTCTCCAATTCCTCGGAGAGTCTATCATGAGCAGCCCCAAAGTCAATCCTTTCCTTCTTTAACTTCTTTGCCTTGGTGACAGCATTGTCACGTTCCTTAACAAGTTTAGTCACAATTTCTTCATGTGACTCTTCCATAGACTCAAGCCTCTCTTCAAGAGAGACCCGAGCTTCTTCTTCTTCAAGAGCATTTTTTAGGGATGCAATTTCCATTGCATCCTCCCTTTCAATTCTGCCCTTTTCTTCGAGGAGTGCTTCGTTTTGGGCCAGCTGATCCATAAGAGCCTCAAAACGAACTTTGTGCTCACCTTGCAAGTTAGTATAGAAATAATCCAAAGCAATAATCTCTTCTTTAACCTTAAGACTAGCAGGATCATCCATGTCTATCATAGCCTTAGGAAAAGAAGAGTTAGAAGAAGTTACCTCTGAGCTTCTTGCCATGAGGCAAGTAGCATTCTTGTTGATGATGTTTTCGTTCAGAGAGTCGAAGAGAGATGTTGATGTAGATGTGGTGGCTATAGCAGCCACCTCTTGAGAGCTATCGTCCTCGTCCTCATCTTCACTCCCCGATGAATATTCTTCTTGAGCCACTAGAACAATCTTTGGTTGCTTCTTGAAAGGAGCATTCTTCTTTACAAACTGTTTCTTACGTGGAGCTTTTGATTTGTCCTTGAAAATGAGTCTTCCTCCATTATCCTCTCTACTTTGATATGGACACTCAGCTACGAAGTGCAGCCGGTCACCACAATTAAAGCATGTTCTCAGCTTGGGACCATTTTCTTTTCTTCCATAGGCTCCACTCTTTGCGATCTAGTTCAGCTTTAGCCTTGGCTGGATCTTTCCAAAAGTTTCTTGCATAAAGAGCCAAGTATTGTCCGTGGATCCTTTTTATATCTTCGGGACAGTCCATACCTTCTACCGCATATTCATCATGATCAATCACACTAGTCTTCAAGACCATGTTGGCCCCCTTTTGCATCCCCATAGCTCAAACACGAGCATCTTCGGCATTCTTGGCAGCCACTTTGAAGGCGGCCATTTCTTGCATTACCTCATTGGATGACATGAGGTGATAGTTATGCCTACCTTGGAGACTTTTCAAATCTGTGGGCTCAAATGGCATAAGAGCACTGACATACTTGCGCTTGATCCAAGCATCATCAACATGAGCTGCACCATGGTTTCTGAAGTTTGTGGCTATTGCCTTGAGCCTCCTATACATGTCCTCGTGGTCTTCTCCATCCAGCATATAAAATCCTTCATCTTCATTGCTCAAGGCATCATATCTATTCCTTCTCATACTTTCATTTCCGATGAAGAGCTCGGTGATAGCATCCCAAGCTTCTTTAGCTGTGCTAAGATGCTGAATGTGTGGCATGTCTTTGTCACCCACACCAAGCTGTATCATGTGTAGAGCTGTAGCATTGAGTTGGCTATCGACCACTTCTCTCCTTGTGAGATTGTTAGGATTTCCAACGTGAAGACCATTTTCGATGATCTTCCACAACTCTATGGAGGAACTGCACACATGAGATTTCATCAAAAATTGCCATTGAGAGAAAGTAGATGCTGAAAGTTTAGGTGGATCACCCCTATTATGTATATGTGGGTGAGGAATAGGCGGATCAGGGGAATACACATGATAAACCTCATTGTATCCATCCTTACCGCTATCCTTTTTCGAGGAGGAGCTCTTGCTAGTATCATCACCTACCACTTCGTTATCTTTGGAAACAGTTTTACCCGTTTCCTTGGATTGCGGAGTGGTATCCTCAGAGTTAGATGGAGGTGATGCTGCGGATGTGGAGAGACGCATTATCAATTGACGCATCTCTTCCATATTAGACTCCATTGAACTCACCAAGGTTGTTTCCAACGTCTTGAGATCGTTCATGGTGACTACCTCCGGAGCATCACTCCCATCTCCCTTGGAACCCATACTTCTCTTAGGCGGTTAAGCCCGAAATAAGAGCCGAGGCTCTAATACCAATTAAAATGGATCGTATGGGCACCTAGAGGGGGTGAATAGGTGCTAACCAATTTTTAATACTTTTTCAATTTTAGGCTTGACACAAAGTAAATTCTCTAGATATGCAACTACAAGAATTTCCCTATATGTAACCCTAACTACTAAGCACGTAAAAGAGGAGCGAGGAAACCGTACTGGAGCACGCGGAGATACAGGGATTTGTTTTACCGCAGTTCCTTCCTTGTTAAGGGAAGTACATCTGCGTTGGAGGGGTGGGCGGTTCTAAGACCACCACGCCACAATAGGCCTCACCCTATTCTCCGATGGATCTCGCCACGAGAGGCCTGATCCACCTTCTCCACTATTGGATCCCTTCGAGGCGGGAACCGGTGCCTTTTACAACACTATCGGGGCACACACCCACAACCGAATTGGGGGCTCCCGAGATGACAACAAGCTGCCACAAGAACAAGGTTTATCAATATAAACAAAAACGAGGATCTAGATATTTGCAAGAAATACTAGATCGGAGGTTCTCCAAATGAATGGAGAGGAGATGAAGCGCTTGATTGCTGATGATGAAGATCGAGTTCTCCTCATTCGATTCCCCAAGGTATGGGGCCTTTGGGTGGATCTAGGTGGAGCACTCTTGGATGAAGCTTTCAGATCTGATCTGGTCTTTTTCGAGATGAATCAAGAATTCTGGCAGGAGGGGGAAGGCTGGCTTAAATACCCCCTCCCTAGATCTGGCCGTTGCACAACTTTGGGGGCGGATTATCCGCCCCCTGGGAAAACTCCGCCCCAAGGGCGGATTCTCCGGGGGAAACTCCGCCCCCTCTCTGGGGCTTGCGCCATGGTGAAGCTTGGTGAAGATCTTGGGGGGGCGGATTATCCGCCCCCCCCCCTCCCGAGGGGCGGATTATCCGGCCAAAATTCTGCCCCCTCTCTGGGGCTTGCGCCTTGTTGATGATCAAGGGGGGCGGATTATCCGGCCCCCCTGAGGGGCGGATTATCCGGCAGGGCCGGAAAATCCGGCCAAAATCTTCCGGGGCTTGCGCTGCCGGCAAGGGAGGCGGATTATCCGCCCCTGGTGGGGCCGGATTATCCGCCCCCAAAGGCAGAGATCTTTTCCCTTTATTCTTAAATAGAGCTGCAACACTTCAACACACATTAAATGATCCTTGGTATTGTTATCTAACACACAAAACACTAGGGATTAAGAAATGTTCTTTTAGTGTCCAATTGTTTGGCTGTTCTTGTTCATGCTTAATTTTTGATTTTTTCATCGAATCTAGATAAATATAAATTCATTAATTTAGATCGGAGAATTTAGTAATATTTTGTTGCCGAATAAATGAACTTGATAGGCTGGATGGTATGCCAATATATACATATCCTAAACCGGCAAGCTTTTTTTTTCTCTCCGATTTTTGGTCAGCCTTGCTGATTTCTGGTGTGTCGACGCGTGTCCGTTTCTTGTCTTGCTATTGTTTGGTGTGTTCTTCTTGGGTTTTTAGTCTTTTGGGTTTGCGTGTGCAGCGTATTGTGCATGTGTGTTTTGGATGAGCTGTGTTGCTTTTGGGGTGGTTGTAGCTATATATTGGTGTGGGACGGTCTGTTTCTTTTGTCTTTTACCACTGTTGTTTATAACAGGTCCTCTTGCGTGAGCATATGGATTTGGCTCTGTATGTCTTCGGTGCGCCAGAGTGCCCATCATTACCAGCTCCACCGCTTAATGCTAGACCGACAGTGCAGCTTTGGGTTTGAATACACGCGTCCTCCTCGAGAATTCCACGGCACACACGCGTCCCACTCGAACAATCGAGTAGCTTCAGCCCACGAAATAAAACTAGATGAACCTCGCTTCTTTTTTTCCATCGCCAAGCTGTCCTCGTGATGATTTGGGCGCGCGGGAGAGTGGCGCCGCGGCCGTCTCGGTAGAGCCGGCACGGGCGCTAGGTGGCTGGCTGGCGACGCCAAGGCGAGGCGGAACCTCGCGGCGGCGCGCGGCCGGGCGAAAGAGACCGGCGGTGGAGGAGAGGCGCGAGCAGAGGCTCGAGCGGTGCCCCGAGCGCATGGAGGAAGCGTGCAGAGAAGAGGAGGCAGGGCGCGGCTGGAGGAGGCGGCCAGATCAGCGTGCGCGGGCCGTCGAGCCCGCCGACGAGGAGGCGTGGACGCATGCGCCGCTAGGGGAGCTCCGGCGGACGATGCGTGACGACGCGGATACGGAGAAGGCCGGGAGCGAAGGGTTCAGGCGGAGGCGCTGCCGGCAACGAGACGCGGGCGCGGGCGTGAGGGAGTGGCGGCGGCCCTTCCGGACGCCTAGGAGAGGAGGCCCGTCGTCCCCGCCAAAGGCAGAACAGAGGGAAGGAATCCCAGGCGCCACGATTTGGTTCTCGTGCATCTGCACGAAGCAGGTGACGCGGTGGTGAGGGTGGTGGCGCGAGACATGGAGGTTGCCTTACCTCCGCGGGAGCGCATCCAGCGCAAGGCGCGCTCAATCCTCCTCTCCTCTTCTCCACTGGCGTGGGCTCACCTGGGAGCAGCGGCGACAGTTCAGCGGCACGAGACACCGCAGTACCTACCACGACGGACGAGCAAGGTATTCACCCATCTGATATCTCCCCGACCCTCTTCAATTTCCTACGTCTTGCATCTAGATTAGTCCTGCCACCATCTCTCTCCCCTCTCAAATACATGTAGTCAGCATGGAGCCCATCGAGGCAAAGGAGGAGAGTAACGAGGTATCTATCAGCTCCCAGGCCGCAGTCAAGGAAGTAATCCTCTTTGGTTATCACATGTTTTTCCAACAAAGTCATTAAAGTCAGTAGAGTAATCTTTTGTTTTGGCTGACGACGCTGCTTCGGAACTGATGCATCTCTGCCACAATGGTATTGCAGCAAAGGAGAAGGTCTATATAGACGTCAGTTTGATGCAAATTTGTTAGCCACTGTGGAATCACAAAGTGGTCATTTAGTTCTGTTAGTGATCGCTCACTCAGGGGCTCTAGGTGAGTGAGCAATTGCCTACTTTCATTTTTCTGTATTTTTCTTCTATTCTTGTTGTAGCTCCAAGTCTGAATATTGTTCTTCACTTTTGGTGTCATCTTTGGATCTGCAGACGAAGTTCTGAGATGTGTAGACATAACATGGAATTTTTGATGCCTGACATTGAGAGCGCCAATCTTCTGCCTCCACCAAACCTCCAGTGCAACCTGAAGAATCTCAAGTAAATGCATGTTTATAGCTCAACATAATGTTGTTTATAGCTGAAAAGTTGTAGGCCTGTGTAATTGCTGGTGGGCGCCTTTAGCGAATGCATGTTAGTGGTGTATGATGTTTAAACTTTTTGTTATATTTTCAGGCTAAAGAGAGATAGTCTGAATATCACAAGAAAAAGAGACTATGCGGAGAGGTGTGTAGGACGACATGAGCTCGACTACTTCCCGGGTGCAACAGGCGGAGAGTAGAACTTTTTTTGTTCAGCTAATTTTGTAGATTTAGAAAATAGCTTTCCATCTTTCTTCTGGTATACTTTGGTGCAGGTGAACTGTATAGTCTGATCAGTTTGGTTTTTAGCAGGCATGGATGCATATTGAGATTCTAGCAGATACTTTGCTTTAATTATATATAACTTAATTACATGGTGCCTGATGACAATCAGGACTTGCTAATAATTGTTTACAAGTGGTTTGTTCATGTCCTAGATCACATTTAAAGTCCAGTCTATCCCCTTGCAGATTTTCTTGTGGTATTTTTCTAACTAACAGAATATTTTCCTGTAGCTGTGTTATATTGTTTACATGAATACGATATCTGGAGCTTGAGAGTGTTCCCTTGCATACTTTCTAATGGGATTTTATGACTAACAACATATTTTCCTCAATCGGTGTTATATTTTTGTCATGGGGAATTCAATATTCTAGACCTTGACAGGTCAAAAAATAAGCCTAGAGATAAAAACGGTGAACACATCTACTGTACACCCATTGAGAGATAAACCTAGCTTCTTTCTGTACATCATGTTTTCTGTTGGCAGTACAATGTTTTGGTAGAGGAGTAGATCACTAGAGGTTTGCGCCATATGAAACTATTTGCTGGGCACATATCAATCTATCCTGTAGTATGGTATGTGTCTCCATTCCTTTATTTCAAAAATAGAATTCTAGATGGCACAAGGAGCATGATGTCTGCAACGGTTGGTGAGTTACCACACCTTTCGTAATGCATTATATTTCTTTCCTTTTCCAATAAATTGTACACAACATTTCTAAGGAACTATACACTGAATTACTTCTTAATGCTTTTGCCAATGCTATTTAACTTACTCTATGTAGATCCAAGTGACTTTAGTTTATAAAACCCTTCTAACCTAATAATTGGTGTTGTTTCTTCCATGTCTCACACAACAATGTCTTCATTGTCTCCAATATTCATTTCCATGGAATTGGTGTTGGAAATTTAAGTGAGAGCTATTCAGATGTAGTCTTCAGTAGTGGTTTTTCATCTCAATCCTAACGCCTATTTTTCACACTTATAGCATATGTGTGAATTTGTTAAAGAGAAATATGCATGTTCGTGTTTAGATAAATATGTTAAGTGACAGTGCATTTCTGATTTATTTTGCCCAAGATTATCCCTTTGTGTCTTTTGCACAAAATGTCATCTGTCTTATTTAAAGAGTGGGTAATCAGTGAAGAGGTTGAATTAATTTGATGGACACCTAAATATGGCTCAATTGGATATGTGGTCACCAGGTTTGTTCTGCTTAAGATAAGTGCTTACCCTTGCAAATTGATTTCAACGCCAATAATTAAATATATTCTAGGTCCATTTGTCTCATGAAAACTCATATGATATCAACAAATGATAGTACCATGGATCTAGGAAATACAATTGCTGCTTACAAGTGCACTGCATGGTGTGCTTCTATTGAGGCTATACCAGATATGGTGTGCATCAAAGTTTTACCCTCTCATCTAATCTACCTAGCACACATCTCCCCAAATATCAGATGTAAGTGTCCATTAGTTAGCTTATTCATATATGTTGATGCTATTTTTGATGGGACACTTCCTATCCCAAAGCATTTACATTTGTTCGAACAAAAAAACAGAAGTTACTCTGTTAGTATCATGACCAATCCATTCCAACTAGAATGAGCTAGAACAAGACCAACTATGTTTTTAACGTGTCAAATATTATGTTTATTGTTTTATTCCATCTCTAATTTCTGGTACTCTTTGGAATTCAGATTTCTGTTTGTATTGAACATAATACAACTCGTACTTATATGTCAAGTACTCCCTGTAATATCCTTACAATTTATAGTATTGTGATGTACATCTATAATAAGATCACAAGGTCATACTGAAACTTAATCTTTCAAGTTAGTGATTTCCTTTTGTAGTGTCAGTAGTCTGTAACTATTGTTACAATACAAATGGAATAGGAAAATGCATCTTCACACTGAAACTAAATTATAATGTCACTGTTCCTTTTAGTCTGTTCAAGTGTATCTTTATTCTCAGTTCATACTCACCAATTTTAGTGAATGGTACAATATTTATCAGAAGAAGGCGCGACGGGGCTGAGCTCGATGACAGAGGCGCATCTAGGGCGACGAGGGAGACGTCCTTTCCCGTGGGAGCCCTCTGTCAGCGACCTGGGTGTCAGGTGGGTCGACCCCCGACGGAGCGGCGGCAGTAGAATGGTTTCTATTTTGAATGCTAAATTTGGAATGTCTTCTATGTAGTAGTAGGGACAATTTTGCAAAATAGAAATTGATGGAGGGAGTGATACACTCTCTCATCTACCTGACTATATATTTCTTTCTATTTGTAATATTTGTTGCCTTTGCATGAAAATATTATTATTATTGAATTTTTTAGCTTTGAGAATAGTGAATTACGAGATAAAATTTCCTCCCTGTGATGTTCATTATTTTGAGCCTCAGCTCATCCTAAGACTTAGAACAACACAATACATCTCATAGTGAAAACAAGGGTGCGGCGTGCCGCCGCACCAATCCCAGCTAGTTTGCTACATTAGATGATCGTTGCACGTACGCGGCATTCAGTACAAATAAAATTTGTTTGGATACTAAAAGGTAAAAGAGCATTACTTCGTGTGCGCTACCTTATACAATCAAATCAACCTTATGCAAATTTTATTTCAGAGCTGCTACACATGAACCGTAGACGCGGTATATGCAAGACAACTCTACCTCTTGCGCCTTCAATCCAGCACCTACTGTGAAAAGATGGCCCTTTAATTAGGACACCGACACTGAAAGTGTCGCCATTGCTCAATCCGGGAGACCCAGATCTAGGATTCCTCCGAACCAACATGATTGAGTAAACGATGGTGCGACGATGATGCTTTCAACAATGTAATGATGCCTAGACGCCATCTCTAGCCATGAACGAAGTTGGAGCTCATTTTTCACCGGCAGTCGCTCCTCCCCAAATTGCCACCGGGACTAGATGTGGGATCCCAAGGTTCGCCACAACTAGGCACAAGCTGGATGATAACCACGGGCGGAGGAACAGGATGTCACCGCCATGTCCGCGGCGGCCGCCCAAGGCGTCCTCATACTGCAGGTCTAGATGAAAAGCGCATCCACGTGTCGCTTCCCTAGCCACCGAGGAGGATCAAGCAATTAAATCTAGGACATGGATGTAATATTCTTTCAATTAAGTGCATGGAGTATCTAAAAATTAAGTATGAACAAAACAAAACTAGCCTGTTTTAGAAAATCGTGACCATAACCGTACCAAACTAATGACAAACTGTTTGAGATCTACACTACCATGAAAACAACTATAGATAGACGGATCTTCTGTGGCACATATATATGACCATTTATTACATAAAAATTACAGTGACACACTTCAGGCAATGCGCCATAGAAGCCTTCACTATTCTGTGACGCATACAGGGAAACAATGTGCTACAGAAATTTGGTAGGATCAGCCACCGGGGTTGGGCTTCCAACTTTCTGGGACCAGCCATGGCCTACTACTCCTGCAGAACATCGTCTAGGTTGGGTCTCTCGTGGCCGGAGTTACATCAGCAGTGCGCGGTTGGCAATGGGCGCGTGTGCCTACGAGAAGAGGGGCGGAGCAGGCGCGGCTGGAAACCTAGGACAATGAAGGCCAAGGCCAGGCCAATGTGAGGTGGAGCTGGTCCAGGAAAGAGTCAAAGAGATAAAGGTTGGAGGACTCAACGTGGTGGGCCCGTGTCGAGACTCGAGATGCTCACTCCGGACCCGAACGATGTTTACGTCCGATCGTCTGGGGTATCCTAATCATTTCCCTTCTTCTAATCATAAGTCCTATTCGCAAGAAAAAGACCTTTCTGAGGGAAAACATGGAATCTCTTTTGTGTAAACAAATAGCGGTTCCAGTCGGTTTATTCGGCTTGATCAAGTCCCTCCGCTTTCGTTTGAAAAATAAAGTGATAATACGTTGTAAAAAACATCGTATGCAAATGGCCTGTAAATAGTTTTTTTAGGGGTGACAGGCCCATAGATCCAGTGCACGGCAAATCATCAGGCATGGCCCATGAAACCGGCACCTACCTACGGAGTACACCATATTTTTGGTCTATACTAGGAAATATGCCCGTGCGTTGCAACGGGATATAAATTTTTTAATGGACACTAATCGTCTTGACCATATAGTTTTAGGATTCCCGTGTACATCAAGCATCCTTGTTGAGTTTTGAGCAAAGATATAACACTATTTCAGCAAAGGAACACTCACTTTTTTGGCTGCATCACAAAAAACATCATCCTATATGTCATACCTATCGTGCACCCCCACTATTCCATCCTACCTATCATCCACCCCGAGTATTCCCCCATCCTCTATTCGTCCCTCTTTCCCTATGCGGGTTCCACGTCATCCTGATTCACTTCAAGATGCTCCATGAATATCCATGAGCTTGTTTTAATTCTGAAAATTATTTTTTTGATAGACAAACGCAATGGAAAGAGTTTGAACCCTTTAACAATACCAAAAAAAGGGAAGGTGGAAAGGGCATGCCATAGGTAAATATGTGTGAGAACAAAACCAACATTAAGTCAATGAATTGATATCTCATGCTCCTTGCAATAATTTAGTGTAGACGTCCAATGGTTAAACATATATATCTGGAGATCTAGCTAAATGCCTGTGAGTCTCCACAGAATACAATTACATATATAGAAAGTGTTTGTTGTTTTGTTTATTTTCATAGATACAAAAACAAATAAGATGTACGAAGATGTAGTGACACTTCTACTGAAGTGAAATCATATCCAAATCTATCTCTTAACACGATTAAAAGAGAAACTTATAACAGAAAGGCATATGCCCATTGGCTGGCATGAACATATGCCATTACATAGAAAGAATAAACTCCTACTATCTTTGATATACACGAGTTAAGTGATATCGGTAATGCTCACTCCACAAATTACCTGATTGGATTAGAAATTTCCAGGAATCATGTTAACTCGTAACAATGTTTTTGAAATCTTACCTTTTATCTTCATCTTCTCTTCTCTTCTCTTCTCTTCTCTTCTCTTCTTTCTACTTCCCTAGTTGCTCCCTTCTGTGGAGTCCTCAAGCAGCAGTAGTATCCACATCATGCCTCCCTCCCTCCTTCCCCTTCTCAGAACACTGGAGCTAGGGGCATTGAAGGGAGGCACGCAAATGGAAGTCAAGTGTGGATAATGCAGAGCTTTCTAAAGGTATCAATGAAGCGTCGACCGGAAGTGAGTGAAACCTGATACACATTTTCATGTCCAACAGAGATTCATATCCCAATAGATCCATGAAAATTAAAATGCAATGGCAGGAAGCAAGATGAGAGACTTACTTTATTGGTATGAAAATAATGCAAATGAAGAGTTTATAGTGCATAATCACAAAACTAAATATGGTATTCACTAAATATACAAACGTGCACTCTCTATGGGGGTACTATTTTCAACCACAAATATAGTACATGCAATCAGCTACTAACTTGCCTTCTAAGCCATGAGAAAAGCAAGTAAATATATGACATTCCGATTTAGATAGAAAGACAATTCAATTCCTTATTTGATTTTAAACCAACTTTTATAAGATCTGCTTCAAAGTTGCACCTATACGCAGAACGGAAATGAATTGTATTCTTTTTATTGACATAACTTTGTTTCCCATTGACAGAACTAACCCCCTAAGCCTGGAATATCCACTATCGCTTTTTCCCTTCCAACTCCCTTCCTGATTGTTGGGACTGAACCACACTCCGTAGAAGCAACGTTCTGATGTTGGAGAGCCATTCACCATCATGTTGCCCGTATAGGCATTCCTACAAACAACAGCCATGCGCTATTCAGTGTCATGTCATATAATTTTAGAATTTTGAGGACCAAAAATGGCAAACCAAGTTGTTATTTTGAGAATAAATGATATTTTTTTCCAAGTTGTTTAAGGATCAGTATGTTGCGAATTCACCTCAATAATTAATTCACTGTACACCACTCTTTGGACATTTCTACATAGTGGCCAAACAAATTAATTTTGACAATGAAAGTTAACTGGTTCAGATGGTTACCATTGAATCCTGATGAAGATGAAAATGGATCAGCAGTGAAGTACAGAAGCAAGAGTAGTGATCAAATAATGAGAAGCGGTACTACATCCTGCATCACAACGGATTCATCAAGAACACATTGTAATAAAATAAGTTCTACCATTAGGGTCAGAATTCTAGTATTTATGGAACTCTTTTAACATCACAGTTTTAAACTTGGACAGAGAGCTACCACATCCATAAAGCAAACATATATTTATTCCTGA
Organism: Avena longiglumis; assembly: GCA_030063025.1. Lineage (NCBI taxonomy): Eukaryota > Viridiplantae > Streptophyta > Magnoliopsida > Poales > Poaceae > Avena > Avena longiglumis. The sequence continues at coordinate 477,949,177 of CP125977.1, forward strand.
ATCAAAAGAAAAACCATGTTATCGAAGGAATCGACATTGTATTGGAGGCTAGTAACCTGTCAGAGTTTAGGTGATCATCTTGCTGGGATTTAGAATCGATAACTTCACAATGACCTAAGTTTATAAATGCGCCTCGAACTACAAAGTAACCAGCATTATAAAAAATGGTGTGATTTATAGTATACAGATTTTAAAATAAGAACAACATTCCTTCCATGCTTTACTCACAAAATTACAAAAACTACTATAAATAAAAGCATACCTATATCATTCAAAATTGATGGAACACAATGGCACGCATCCATAAAGCAAACACATATTTATTCCTGAATCAAAAGAAAAACCATGTTATCGAAGGAATCGACATTGTATTGGAGGCCAGTAACCTGTCAGAGTTTAGGTGATCATCTTGCTGGAATTTAGAATCGATAACTTCACAATGACCTAAGTTTATAAATGCGCCTCAAACTACAAAGTAACCAGCGTTATAAAAAATGGTGTGATTTATAGTATACAGATTTTAAAATAAGAACAACATCCCTTCCATGCTTTACTCACAAAGTTACAAAAACTACTATAAATAAAAGCATACCTATATCATTCAAAATTGATGGAACACAATGGCACGCATTCCTACAAACAGTGTTTACACGTGAGTGAACCATTAGGCCAGATTATCTTCTCTCTATTTTTCCTAATTTTACTCACCAATGGAAGCAAAATAATAACAATAGAAGCTAATTAGATTGATGTTCAACAAAAAATATATTCATATGCCCCGCCAATATAGTAGTACCTAAGAGAGTTGGATGGCAGTATTCTCCTTCTTCATCATCATTCACAACAGAAGAGTTTGAAGTTGTCTACAGGTAAAAAAGATCATTGTAAGCTAAGAGGCGATGATTGACTAAGAAATTGATGGATTAGAATGAAGCATTAGACATATTCATCTCATTTACCAAAACTTTTCAACCTCTGAAACATGAAAAGCAATCCAAGATGTCAAAGATGCCTGAAAGTGAAATCTACCAAATATTGAATTGCTTCTGGAAGTAGCTCAAACCTTCTTCGTGCTTGATTCAGATTTTTCCGGCTTTGGGTTTGGCTGTGCAGTTTTTTGATAAAAGGGGAGATCCCCTGTTTCCATTGATAGAAACCAGTATATACATAGTTCCATCCGCAAAACAATAGGAAACACAAAAACAACCGTAGCTGAAAAACAGAAAAGAAACCGAAAACAGGATTGATATTCTGCAATTGAGAAGTTAACAAAGTAGCAATGATATTCTGCTTCAACGGAAAATTAGGTCCGTACACGGCTATCACAAACGATTAAATAAATCGGATTCTAGTCTACCTTTACATGCACAGGTTCTGGTTTTGGTGCCTCGCATGCACTCAATAACGCAGCTCCACTCTGAACTGCCAAATTTATGTTCTGAAAAGTAGTCCACATCACTCGAAACACTCTCAGGCGAACTCGTACCAACACCCCACGTTTGCAACATCTCACAGGAAAGTATTAATTATACAGCCAAAAACTCTGCTTATAGCCAAAAGGCTACTCCCTCCGACCCATATTAGTTGACTCAATTTTATCTAGATTCATATGTATCTAGTTAAGTATCTAGTCTAGATCCATCCATATCTAGACAAAGTTGAGTCAACTAATATGGGTTGGAGGCGGTACCAAATTTCGGCCACCTGGATGGCTACCTGGAAGAGGATTTGTTGAAGCAGTCATAGCAACCAATCGAAGCATACTGAGTCTGGGCCTGCAACCAATCGAAGCAAAAGAGTTCAATCAAGTAAGCTTCGCAACCAAAACTCCCCAACCCAAGGAGCTTCTCTAGGTAGATCAAAGCATGATCCGTACACACAAGTTAAATGAGCTTTTGGTTTCCTACCATGTGGTACGAGAAGTGCTCATGGCAGAGTGTCCTTCCATAGCTTCGGCAATGATGCTACGAGAGGGAGTGGATCCGTACGCATCGGTAGAAGGTGGAGAAGGTGCAGCGCTGACGTCGCAGTTCCTGGAACAGTGGTAGCATCTCCATGCCCTCCTCCAGCGGCACTGACGGCAAACCTGAGACATGATTGATCAACCCGAAGATATTTCGGCGGCACGGCGATTCTTCTCGCCGATCTGAGATGAGGAAGATTGAGGTGAATCAGTGAGGTTGTGAATTTGGGACTCTGCCGCCACCACCAACGACAAAATTAGTGCTCGATTGCAGATGCAGGAGCGCGGAACGGAAAAAGGGGTAGATCCGTAGATGGGCAGTTTCAGACCATCAATTGGCCGTCTATCTACGTACCGTCGATGAGGCGGATCTTGATGCCGGTGGAGCAATTGGAATCGGTGTAGTCCCAGATTCCGGCACGCGACGAGGGTCATGGGCATCGGTCGCGGGTTGTGGCCACCCTTGTCGTCCGTGCAGGCTGAATCGTGAGGCCTCCAGCCCTCGACTATACCGTAGTCCAGCGGGCGCTATGGCGGCCGTGTCGCCGCGGACATTTCCAGGGATGTAGCAGGAGCTGTTGGTCGGCCGTCCGCCACGCTATGCATCCCGGCTGTGCGCTGGGAGTTTGACATGGCAGCCACAGCGGAGAGGCATGGTGGAGGCGGCGAGGTGGATGAGGGAGCCAGAGCCATGGGTGGCGTGCCGGGGGCAGCAGGGCGGTGTGTGGGCTGGGTGTGTTGATTGTGGGGACATTAAAGGGCGCGTTAATTTCGTGAGGCACGGCTTGGCGGTGACGAAGCAATGGGCGGGGGTGTCGAACGAAGCATCAAGCGAAACCCACGCAATGTTGACGAAAGGAGGGACGGAGTGGCAGAAAACGGAACGCCCATTTTCTTTTTAGATAGTAAAGATAAAGAAAAGCAAAATCTTTACGGTCTTGCTTCGATGCGGTCGCGAATCGTGATGTTGTCGCCGTCATCACCGCCTCAGCGGGCGGCGGCCACTCCGCCGAGTCGACGATGGCGAGCCAAGAAAGCCCCGGCGTTCCACGTCTCAGTGTTCAATTGCATGGCACTGCTGTGGGAGAGGGACCGGGCGAAGCTCCCCGCGGACGCGATCTCCTGCATCCTCCACAAGCTGGACGTGGTGGAGCTCCTGCTGGGCGGCGTGGCAGCGGTGTGCCGCTCCTGGCGCCGCGCCGCGCGAGAGGAGCCCGAGCTGTGGCGACGCATTGACACGCGCGATCTGCATAATATCCCACACTTCAAGTGGCGGGCCAGCCTCGGGAATATCATGCGGGCTGCTCTGCGGCTCAGCGCCAGGCAGTGCCATACCTTCTTCGGCGAGTTCATCGGCGATGAACTCTTCCTCATCCTCGCTGAGCAGTAAGATTTTTTTATTTTGTTCTTGATCCCTAACCCCACCTCTGTTTTAGGCAAGGTGTCTAATTGTTTGGCTGTTCTTGTTCATGCTTATTTTTTGATCTTTCCGTCGAATCTAGATAAATCTAAATTTATTAATTTGAATCAGAGAGAGTAGTAATATTTCGTTGCCGAATAAATAAGCTTGATAGGCTGGATAGTATGCCAATTTGCCACATTGCAGGATAGGTGCACGTACGCGCGGCATCCAGTACAAATAAAATTTGTTTGGATACTAAAAGATAAAAGAGCATTACTTCGTGTGCGCTACCTTATACAATCAAATCAACCTTATGCAAGTTTTATTTCAGATACACATGAACTACGGGTGTGTTCGGTTCTAGAACGAGAGGGAATGGAACGGAGTGAGTCCATTCCGAGGGCATGGGACGGTTCCGGCCGTGTGTTCGGTTTAGAAAAGAACGAGGAACAGAATGGTTCCATATTGTGTTCGGTTGGGAGAATTGGGACCGGAACGGAATAGCTATAATGATGCTTAAAATTTTAATAATTTGAGCTTAATATTTAACAATGTAATTAACGGTAGAAAATATTTTTTTGTCTTAAAATCTTTGCTAAAAGTACCAAATCATAGAAATATTTTTGTTTCAAAATCTTTGCAAAATATACTTAAATTAGAGGGCCGCGTGTTTTGCAAGATTTTGTCGCTAATCATCTCAGCTAATTATCGCCACGGCTAAAAATCCCCGCTGATTCGGTAATTAATCATCTTGGCTGGGTTCGCGAATTAGCGAGCCGTTCAATGCGATCCGCCGATCGATTCGGACGACCTCGTTCCGCATATTAGAGGAATATTCTGTTCCGAGGAACTACGTGGTTCCGTTCCTTTCTTCCAACCGAACACACGAACGGACGCTAGGTGCGGAACGGACTGGTTCCATTCCACCGAATTCCAGAACCGAACACACCCTACGTTTTTTCGGAAAAGGGGATATAGCCCCAGCCTCTGTATCGGTTGATCCATACAGCCTTTATTTAAAATCATCCAACATCCTCAATTGTTTCACATGAACTACGTACTCTCTTACTACATCCTAGGGTAGTTTCCTATCTGCATTTCTGCTCAACAAAGAGAATAGTTCGCTGAAGAGGTAATTCTATCATGCAGGGCCCCCTTACTGAGGAGCCTTCATCTCATTACCTGCAATATCTCCAAGGAAGGATTTGCAAACGGAATAAAAAAATTCCCTCTGCTCGAGGAGCTTGAGCTTTCATGGTGTTTAGGTTACACACAAGTGCTTCAAGTTATCGCGAGCGTGTGCCCAGGCCTGAAGCACTTTAGACTTGTCAACAAGGGAAGATTTGACTACCAAACTGAACCTAACGATGATCATCATGGAGTTCATGCAATTGCCAGGATGCGCGGTCTACGTTCCTTGCATCTTGTTACTGATAAACTAGACAATGAAGACTTGACAGTCATTCTCGACAAGTGCCGCCACCTAGAGTATCTTAACACCCACGATTGCTGCAATATCAACATGGATGATAAACTAAGAGCGAAGTACGCTTGGATTAACATGGATGACTCTGAGTACCTCTTGCCACCATACTATCCTTGTAGTTGTAGCTGCTGCAACTCTATGAGTTCTTCAGACATGGATTACGACGATTACCATGATCTTTCCCTTTCTTACTACCTTGGTGATGATATCGATAACATGGATGAAGAGCATGATACGGTTCTTGACATCAAGAGAATGCGGAGGTACGTGAGCTAATGCAATGGAGTTTGTTTGAATATATTTTTTGATGGGAGCGTCTGATTCAGTGAAGCCTCATCCGTTCTCAAATGTATATGCACATGTTTTGTTGCTTCATTCTTGCTGCAATGATGATCTAAATTTATCACGATGATGGATCTGCATGGAACTCTGATACAAGGAGGTTTTTGGTTGCTGCTTGCCGTTTGAAACTTGCTTTGGCCACATGATGGCAAACCTTATTTTGTACTGTATTTTTTAGCACAACATCCATCGCATGCTCATTGCTCGCGTGAAAGCAAGATGCATGTTGCACTGTGTTTCTAAACGTGCTACCTGCCTTTCTTTTACTGTGCATTTTTGCACGCCCTTTGTTGGTAGAACTGTACTTTCCACCGAGACGCTATGTGCACATGAATTTTTGTACACATGATTTTGTCATATTTTTTACCAGAGTACGAAGCTTATTGTTGGAAATGAAGTTATATATAGTTCTCCCGTTGGGTGAAAAATACACTGTATACGGAATTTTTTTTTTTTTGAAACCTACTGTATACGGAAGTTTGAACTTACCACGATCAGAGATCCAGTTCCGTAGCCGATATTCTTCCTGTTTCCGCCGGCTGACTCCTAAAGTTTTTTTTTTTACGGGTCACAAATCATGTTTCCTGTTTCCGCCGGCTGACTCCTAAAGTTGATCAAGCAAGAAAGAACTTCCTTGTAAATTAACTAGAAATCGTATACTCTTCCAGCATAGTGTATCGAAATGAAAACCGTGCCACATCCTTGAAGAAAACCGCTATCTGCTGATGCGACCCTTCGATCCGGCACTCAGCAGCACGCTAGCAGGAGGCAGGGACGGATCCAGGATTTTAGCTTTGGGTGTATAAATTTTAACTAACACAAAACATAAAGGTCAAGTGGTAACATAGGTAAAAATATAATTTATGTATTATACTCCCGTAAGGAAATACATAAATATATTAGGAGTTATTTTTGGGAAAATATCTTAAAATGTGACAGAGATTACAAAAAAAAGAAAAATAGAGGTCTATCAATTCCACCACTTCGATGCCACCTTGTCCTGTGTGATTTTGTCGGTCCAATGTGTGGATCATATTTTTCTTGAATGGAACAATGTGATGACTGAGCCTATAAAAACTTTTCTTTTGAACGTATAAGGAATAAATATCGTAAAATCATCACACAAATTTGTTAATGCTAGAACTGCTTCTTGAAAAAGATGTACAATTGCTACTGCCTAATGGTCCGCTTACAACTTAGGCTGTACTTTATTAGTTTTGAAATAAGTGTCACGGATTTGTTCAGATACACATATGACTACACAGTAAAACACGTTTAAATACATGAGTATCTAGACAAATCTACGACACTTATATGCAAATGGCAGGAGTAGTAAACTATAGAATTTTTACTTAGTTTGTGGTTGGGAGAAAGTAATACATATGTTAGAGAAAACATGTACTAGTGTTGTATATATCCACTGTTCAATTATATAAGAGTTTTTGCTGAAAAATTTGGATATACATCCGTACACCCATGTCCCATATTGGATCCGTCCATGGCAGGAGGTCCATGTACCCAAAGCATATTTAGCAGTTATTCTGATTTCATACATATGCACGTTTCATCCGTTATAGGTGAAGCATATTAGCAGTTCACAAAAAAGTGAACGATATATATTAGGGAGTGCCGCTAGATCTCAGACGCCTGAGAACTAGTTATGTCTTAGTCGCTGATGCCATCCTAATATTTCTGTTAAAATATCAGTTGCAACCTAGTTGCAACTCATAATATTTATACTAATTCTCAGTTGCAACATAGTTTTAACTCATTAAATTATCAGTTACACCCTAGTTATAACTCATGTGTAACTTTTACTTTGCGCAAATCACGAGGTAAATCGAACGGTGAAAGAGGCAACTGAGATCTAAGAAGTTCTGGAGAAGTAGCAAAACCGTATATATTAGCGCCAAGTATGAAAATCAACTACCCTTTGTCGAAAAAATGTAAATCAACTGTGATAGTCGCCTGCATCAACTGCATACACAACAACTAAAGATCCATGTGTACCAATCGAGCAAAACTGAAATACAACGCACATGACCAGCACAAGATCCATGTCCGGATCAGCATTTGCAGTGGCAGTAGTGTAGCTTGCCAATCTTCTTGCAGAAGCCGTTCTTGCTGATATTGTCCCTAGCGCAGGCCGATTGCTGGCACCACGCGTTGCAGTCATGGCTCTTCTCCGGCACCCGGCAGCCCAGGTTCTCCTGCTCATTTCCCCACAGGTGGTAGTCACGGCAGCACCCTGGCTTCTCCGACGCTGCAACAGAAACAACCGCCACGAATTATTGCCAAGCAACGCAAGATCACGGCGCGTGACAACAGAAAAAACTTACTCGCGGAGACGACGAGCCAAACTAGGACAAGAGCCAGTAACGCAGAGCTACGAGCCATGCTATTCTCTTCTCGTGTAGCGTTCTCGCTCGCTCGGAGATTAGATAGATCTCAACGTACGATTCTCTGTCCTTGTTCTTCCTCTCAATGTGATTGTCTTGAGTGTTGTTGTCATGCCATTTATAATGGAGTATCTACATTGCTCCCGTTTTGGCATTTGACTAATCTAATGAAAGAAAATCTGCATTTATTACTCTGTGCTGAGATATACAGCAAGTGATAGGCTGGATTTTATTTTCTTTGTCTCGCCTGTTTTTAATTAAAACTAATTAACACAGCATATCGATATATAGATACGAGCATTAGTTGATCAAGATGCCCGTAAGAAATATTGTGTAGTGTAATACTCAAATCTATCGTTCTACGAAGCTCACTTCAAAGCAAAAATTAGTTGTGATGCAGCGAAGGCGATCTGGAGTGCTTGGGCTCCTCTGCGCTGCAAGATAGGTCACTGGCTTATCATACGCGGACGTTTATGGACTGCTGACTGCCTGGCCAAACGTGGTCTACCATATAATGAGAAGTATGTCATGTGTGACACGACAGGTGAAAGTATCCATCACCTTTTTTCTGGATGTGTGGTCGCAAATATCATATGGAGCAACATCTTAAACTGGGCTGATCTGCACAAAGTCGTTCCCAAGATGGACAGATCGTTAAGGGATTGGTGGAGTCAAGGAAGAGCAAATTTTGACAGGGTTGGAGACGCTAAACTGAATTCCATCATTATTTTGATCTCATGGTCGAATTGGTGCGAAAGAAAGGCCCGAGTTTTCAAAAAATTTCAAGCCAACAAATATTCTAATTGAGCAGATCAAAACTGAAGCGAAACAGTGGGCATTCGCAAGGGCTGGTCGGCTATCCCTACCGTGATGGATGTTTTTTGTTTCTCCTTTTGTTCGATCGTTGTTGGTTTGTAGATGATTAGTGGTTTTTCTCTTTTACGATGGTACTAATCGAGTTAGGCCTATGGTGGTCGTTTTCTATAAACTTTAACCACTTGGTGGTTTTCCCTCTTCTAATTTAATACATGCATGCAATGCTCTTGCGTGGTTCAAAAAAAAAATACTCAAATCTAGTGGCCTTGAGAGTCGGCAAGAAAAAATTGTCTTCTGTACATATCCCGGAAAATGGCCTAGACTATAAATTAATTGTTATTTTTGGGTTTGTGCGAAAAATATCATCCCGGTCAGATCCCACAAAATAGCTCGTTCGGGAAAAAGTGTTAGGTGAGCGGAAAATTCTGTCTCCGAACCACGATATAGCCGAGATGGCCCGTCATTTTTGCTGCTCGCTCTATATCACTTAGATATGAGCATATCGATATCAGCATTAGTTGCTCAAGATGCCAATTAGAAATGGAGTAGACTCTGTTGTGTAATAAAAATTGTTATCTCTACTTTATAGATGTCCTAACAGTGGCGGACCTTGGGCCGATATCCTGGGGGAGGGGGATGGGTTGGGGGGCGAAATGTGGGCTTCAAGCCGATTTTCAATTGATAAATGAGCCAAATATCTGTAAGAAAGCAGATCAAATTCTGCACGGGCTGGCTGTGTCCCAAGACAATATGGCTACATGCTATTTGGGACGTATATGGGGTCTTCAAAATACAACTCTGACTATGAACCTTTGGTGCAATAAAATTAAATATCCATCCATCTCAAAATAGATATCTTGGATTTGTCAAAATTTGGATGAACCTATATATATATATACTAAATAGCGTCTAGATTCATCCAAATTTTAACAAATCTGAGACATCTATTTTAAGACGGAGGGAGTATAATTTTGTAAAGTGCATTTCAGAAGATAAAGAATGCACGCACGATTACGGAATTGCCAGTGACATATACATGTATTGCTATCCTTGACGGATGCTAAATGTGCTTTTTAATATTGGCGGAGTTGGATTAATATAGTGACAGGTGGCAAGATGCTAAGAGTAGTATGTCATATGCCATCCCTCTATGGAATATGGATATTGGGTTTCTCCTCAGTGTTAGATTGTTTAGCTCTTGTGTACGTATTTTTCCCATTTTTATACGTTGTTTTTCACCTTGGTGCCTTTTTCCTTGCATCAGTAAATTATGGCTACCAAGGGTCACGCGCAGGGTTATTTGGCCTACCTAATTTGCAAACGAGTCTATTGTTTCATCCCTTACCAATGACCAATATATTGAAAACAATTTTAACAATTTAACCGTTTCTGATGTGTCTTGATTCGCATTTTTCCTCCGTATAATTCCCCCTTTTTTTTCCATTTGTCACCATTGGTGCCTTTGGCCTTGTATCAGTAAAGTATGGATATGTGCATGGCATGATGCAGAAACTGGTAGCAGTCTTCTGGTCTCGGATGTAGCAAGTTGTCAAAAGAAAATGCAAATAGCACACAGACTACGTTTAGCCCATAAATAGTTTTGCTGGGAGGAAAGACGAACAGCCCATATACCTGGCCCATGAAACTGGCACCGACCTATTCGGTATCCCTCTCCACAGTCCATAAATAAAACCAAAAAAGAAAGTCGTTACTTTACGGTCCTGCCCCGATATACCACTCGACATCGCGATCGCGATGCGGTCGTCTTTATCGCCGCCTCGGCCGGCGTCCACTCCGGCGAGTCGACGGGGGCGAGCGAGGAAATCCCCGGCGTTCCACGTCTCGGTGTTCAAACACATGACGCCGCCGTGCGGCAGGGACTGGGCCGAGCTCCCCGCGGACGCGATCTCGTGCATCCTCCACAAGCTGGACCAGGTGGAGCTCCTGCTGGGCGGCGTGGCGGCGGCCTGCCGCTCCTGGCGCCGCGCCGCGCGAGAGGATCCCGAGCTGTGGCGGGTGATTGATTTGCGCGATCTGTCTTCTATTCCTCCCTTCTTCTGGCGGACCAGCCGCCGGAATATCATGCGGGCTGCCCTGCGGCTCAGCGCGGGACAGTGCCATACCTTCTTCGGTGAGCTCCACCATGAGCACTTGCTCCTTCTCGCTGAGGGGTAATATATTCTTCTTCTCGGTCCCTAACCTCGGCTCTGATTTTAGGACACGTATGTGTCCAATTGTTTGGTTCTTCATGCTTAATTAACAACAATATTTAGTTGCTGAATAATGAACTCGATCGATCGGCCAGATAGTATGCCATTAGAGGATTGGTGCGGCATCAAGTATAACGTAAATTTGTTTGGATACTACTACGTACTAAAATAAGAACAGTATACTACTAAAATGAACCTTATGCAAATGACAGTTTGGTTTCCTGTCTTCATTTCTGCTCAACAAAAAGAAGAGTTTACTGAAGAGCTGATTCTATCTATCATGCAGGGCTCCCTTACTGAAAAGTCTTCATCTCATTAAATGCTATTATCTCTCCAACGAAGAATTTGCAAACATAATAGAAAAGTTCCATCTGCTTGAGGAGCTTGAGCTTTCGTGGTGCCTAGGTGACACACAAGTGCTCGAAGTTTTCGCCGAAGTGTGCCCAGGCCTGAAGCACTTGAGACTTGTCACCAATTGGAATAGTAAACCGTACAATCAACGAAAAGCTCATGCAATTGCACGGATGCGCGGGCTACTCACTTTGCATATTGTCGATGATGCGCTCGACAATGAAGGCTTGACACTCATCCTTGACAGCTGCCGCCACCTAGAGTATCTTAACATCCACAATTGCTGGAATATCAACATGGATGACAGCCTAGGAGCCAAGTGCGCCCAGATCGACGTGGATGACTATGAGTACCTCCTGCCATATGATCGCAATAGCGATTGCGGTTCTTTGTGTTCTTGTTCTAGTTGGGATGATTATGATGATCTTTCACTTTCCTACTACCTTGGTGACGATATCGATGACATGGATGAAGAACATGGAAGAATTATTGACATCAAGAGCATGTGTAGGTACTTGAGCTAATGGGATGGAGTTGATTAGGATATTTTGATGGGAGTGTCTGATGAGTGATGCCTTCTATTCTCAATTGTAAGCACATGTTGTGTTGCTTCATTCTGGATCCACCTTTCTTCACGATACTATTCAATGTCCTCTTGTGTGCTTGTATCGTTTGCAAGTTCCCATCATCAGAAGATATAGTGTGATTTTTCGAAATAAAGGAGGTCTACTGAGAGCATCTGGAGGGAACTGAGATACCAGGAGGCTCTGCTGCTTGTCATTTCAAATTTGCTTTGGCCATATAGTGGCGAACACTGTCCGTGTTTCTTATCACAAAGTTTGTCTGTATTTGCTATAACCTTTTGGTATGTGTACATTTTTTCATACTACTTCCTAAGATATTCATTATGTTTAACGCTTTCACATGCAGTGATTTTGCTCACTACAGGAATTAGGTGATATGTTCTGGAATTAATCGTGGAAATTATGCCTAATATTTCAACAATATGCCGGTCCGAAACAGTCCGCACAGTTCAAACGTACTTAAACCTTTCACAACATTTATCTCAAGCAAAAATTAGATAGCTGATGGTTTCACCAAAAAATTATCTGTCAAGAATCAATAGATAAGTTTAAGTCGTAATTTAAACCTTTCACAACAATAAAGTACAATTACTCGTCCTTTCATATGCAATAGACCATGGACTAGTACTTCTTTCATATGCAATTTGAAAATAATAAATCGTAACACTAAAAGGTAAAGGACGAGTAATTGTACTTTATTACTTTATTATTTTTCATATACAGGTACACTTCTTTCATATGCAATTAACAATTTTTCATATGCATATCTAAACCTTCCAGCCACTGCGTCAGAGTAGCGTTTTGTGTAGCTTAAAGGCCTGAATAATTATTCATTTTTCTTGAGGTTGGTTGTGGCATGCAGCACCATGGTCTCAATAGTGAACCCCGGTCCAAATCCCATCATGACACCCCACTCGCCGCCCTCTCCATCCTCCTCCATTCGCCGGCGTTGCTCATCGAGCACGAAGATCACCGTGGCACCCATCATGTTCCCGTACTCTCTGAGCACAGTCCGGCTCGCCGCCAACTTCCCTGGCTCCAACCGGAGAGCCCTGTCAATGTTGTCCAAGATTGCACGGAGGCCAGGGTGCACCGCCCAGAAGAGGTGGTTCCACTCGACGTCGACGGCAACCCCAAGCTGCCCGAACGCATCAGCGAGGCACCGTTCGATGTTCTCCGCCCCTATGGGCACCAGCTCCCTTTTCAAGATGTGCCCGTCGAGCCCGGCTTCCGTGAGCCGCATGGTGAGCACGTGGTCGGTCCCCGCCACGACGGTCTGCGAGGCGGACACGATCTCGAAGAGCGGGCGCTCGACTGGCACGGGGTCGGCGCCGACGATGACCGCGCCGGCGCCATCGCCGAATGATGCCTGGCCGACGAGGGTGTGGGGGTAGTCCTCCTCTGGCCCGCGGAAGGCGACGATGGTGAGCTCGACGCAGGCCACCAGCACGCGCGCGCCGCGGTTGTTCTCGGCTATGTCCTTGGCGAGGCGCAGCGAGGCCGAGCCGGCGGCGCAGCCGTTGAGCTGGAGCATCGTGCGGACCACGGACGGGCGGAGGCCGAGCAGGGAGGCCAGACGGAGGTCGGCGCCCGGGGCGCCCGCGCAGGAGCTGCTGCGGAGGATGAGGTGGGTGATGTCGGTGGCCGGACGGCCCCACTTCGCTATGGCCTTCGCCGCCGCTGACGCGGCGAGTTCCGGAGCCGCGGCGGCCGCGATCTCCAGACGGTCGTCGAGGGACGGCTGGCCGCGGTCCAGGAAATGAGGGTGCGCGTGGAGCAGCTCCTCCGTGTGGTGGAAGAAACGCTTCTCCGTGTCCGTCATCTGACCTGAATGATCCATCAGGAAACGCACTTGATTCAGTTAGATCATATCTGTTGAAAGGAATGAATGAATTCTGTGTTGGAAACACGCTTGATTCAATTAGGAAATCAACACACTTCATTCAATTAATTAGATTTATTACTCGCGTGCAGCTTTCAGCTGCTTACACATTGTCTTGAGTTTTTGTTTGAGGTGGGTGAGGTGCTCGCTCTTGGTGACGCGGAAGTAGTAGTCCGGGAAATCTTCTTGGGACACGCAGTTGGGCGGGTTCGCGGTGCCGATGGCCAGCACGGCCGCAGGACCATCCGCACGCTGAGAACGCCGGATATCGGCCAGGGTACTGCTTGCCATGGTCTCGGAGCTGAGTGATAGGTCGACCAGCTTTCTACATAGATACACACGACGACTGTGATATCAGAGATAATACGAAGTGTACTCGTAAAAAAAGAGATAATAATATAAAGTGTCTAATTCTAAGTCTACCAAGACTATAATTTTAAAGGAATTATTTTGCCTGGAAAATATATTTTCATGATAGTAGTAATAATTGGAAAATAGACATGAGGTCCCATTAGTTCTGAATATCACAAATTCATTTGTTTAGTATGTCCATTCGTATACTAAAATAAAGAAGTGAGAGGCCAGTGTAACTGCTTACGAGCATGCCTAAATTGTTCCACAAACTTTCCCAATAATTTTTTTTGGCCAGTAGAAAATAGTTCGAAATGCATATTGACCGAAAGACATTACTATAAATTATACAAAATATATGAAAGAATATAATTGTCGAAGTATATATGCATTAGAAGTTTGGGTGCCAGATCCATATATATACATAGCAGTCATCTGAGGAAAAAATATATTGGACCAAGGGTGAGGAATAGTTATTTTGCACTCACCATGTTTCCTACATGATTTTATGTCACGTAAATTCTCTCTTACCACGAAAATCGAGAAGACGTAAGAAAATAGGTAAACATTTTTCTGTAACGTACAAAACAAAAAAAAATTGTGTTTTTTTTTGTGATTTTTACGATGTTATTATTGTAGGGGTTCGTAGCATGGAAAACAAAAATTTTCTATCGCATACAAACAAACAAGCCAAGATCTATCTACTAGATTGTAGCAACGAGTCGATAGAGGAACTCACCCTCGAAGATTCCAAAGCGGTTAACGAGAGCAGATTCTCGTGGGTGTCGTACACTTCTGATCTCAAGATCGCGTAGACGATCCTTTCGGCGCCACGTTCCCGGCGCTCCTTGATCGGTCACACGTTCGGTACTCGACGAAGACCTTCCTCTCCCTTGTTCCAGCGGAGGTTGTAGCACTCTCCTCGCGATTCGGCTGTGGCGTGTACCGAAGTAGAGGAGAGATCCCGAGGCTTTAAGCCGGTGCAGTATGGTGGAGCTTATGAGAGAGGCTATTAGTGGTCTAGTAATTAGACACACCAATTAGAAGGCTCTATACCAATTAGAAGGCTCTAAACCGCTGGCTAAAGCAATTAGAAGCTCTAAACCAAAACGGCTCTAAACCGGAGATCTAGAGTAGAAAGTTATGTGTCTATGGGAGGAGCCCTGCCCCTCCTTATATGGGAGGGGGGTCCTTGGCGCGCCAGGGGAGGAGTCCCTCCCAACTCGGACCAGGGCTTGGGCGCCCGGCTGGAGTCCAACTCCTCCTCCGGGTTGGTTCAACTCCTCTTGCTTGTTTCCCACAGTTTCTTGTTTTGGCAGTTTGACTTTCAAACTGGACATTTGACTTTTCTGTTTTAGGATTCAATTTAATCCTTTATTTGGGACAGCAAGAACACTTAGTACATGATGCAATCATTCAATGAGCAATGACACATTCATGTACCCTTCCCCGGTCTTGGGACAATCCGAACCTTCTAGAACATTCCGATGAAAACACGGAATCATTCCCGAACTCAAAGCGGGACTTTCCTTATATGAATCTTATTCTCCGGACCATTCGGATCACCTCGTGATATCCGGATCCCATCGAGACTCGAACAACATTCGGTCTCTTTCTCATAATACCATAACTACTCAAACAACGTCGAATCCTTAAGTGTGTCTCCCTACGGTTCGTGAATTATGCGGACATGATCGAGACACTTCTCGAACAATAACCAATAGAGGAATCTGGAAATTCATATGGCTCCCACATATTTCTCGATTACTGCGATCGAATGAACCACTTACATACGATACCAATTTCCCTTTGTCTCACGATATGTTACTTATCCGAGGTTATGATCGTCGGTATCTGCATACCTAGTTCAACCTCGTTCGATAAGTACTCTTTTCTCGTTCCGTGATATGTGATCCCTTGTGACCAAGTCACATGCTTGCAAGCTAATTGGATGACATTCCACCGAGAGGGCCCAGTATATCTATCCGTCATGAGGATGGACAAATCCCTCTTGATCCATGTGTTTCAACCAATACTTTCCGAACACTTAATGCCACCTTTATAGCCACCCGATTACGGTGTGGTGTTTGATGTCATCAAAGCATCCATCCGGTAAAGGTGATATGCATGATCTCATGGTCGAAGGAATTAGGTTACTATGTATCGAAAGCATATAGCAATTGAACTATTGAAATGACTTGATCTTTATGCTACGCTTATCTATAGGAGTATGTCCATCACATCATTCTCCTAATGATATGATCCTGTTGTTAATAACATCTCTATGTTCATGATCAGGAAACCATGATCATATATTAACCAACAAGCTAGTTTAACAAGAGGCTATACTAGGGACTCTTATTTTAGTTTACAAATCACACAAGTATTAATGTTTCCGGTTAATACAATTATAGCATGGTATGTAAACATTTATCATAAGTGTGAAGATATGATAATAACCACTTTATTATTGCCTCTTGGGCATATCTCCAACAGTCTCCCACTTGCACTAGAGTCAATAATCTAGTTTCAAACCTTTGTGTATTCAACACCTATGGCTTTCCGGTGTTGTATGTACACGATTGCTAGTGGTAAACTGATCTTCCGGATCTGACACTTCCAGGTCCGTGTGTAATTGCATGTGTTTGCGTCTCTACGCATCACTCATTCTCTAATGAGATGGCTTTGTATAAGTTTGGTCTTTCGGTGTGACCTTTAGCTCTTTGGGGTTAAAACATGTTGATAATATTGTCGTACAATATATCTTCATAGTATTATCCCATTGTGAACTACACCTAGTTTGATAACAAACTACTTGACACAAACGCCCTCTTTAGCTGCTATTATAGCAGTCATATACTTAGCCTTTTGTTGTAGTATCTGTCACAATGTCTTAACTTTGGAACTCATCCAAATCCATTATGGAACTTACTTTCCATTATATTGTGCCACCCTTAATTTAGATTGAGATAAACTTAATTTGCACTTTGTGACAAAACTAGTATCAATGTAGTACTTCTACAATGAACTAACCATCTATTTGTCACTTCTACAAACAATATATTCTTAGTTCTTCCAAAAGATCATAAGAATATCCTTACTATTGTCCAATGATCATCTTATGAATCATTCTGGTATATGCTCATAACATTTAGAGCATAGGACATATCTGGATTTGTACACATCACAGCATGATTGATATAAATACTCTTTGTGATTTCATACATCAAGTATCAATCTATACTTGATTATTTGTTTCACTTTACCAAATGTCAATACACTTGAATATATCATCAATATTGAATTTATTCAATCCTTTCTGTGCGACAAGAACCTCTCTTGTAGTTTCTGTATTGAACTCATTCAATATCTTGTCTATGTACTTCTGGCACAACCATATTAGCGTCTATTGATGCCAAATATTTGGGTTTTGCCTAAGTCTTTCATCGGGATGAAATTCTTAATATGTGTTAATAAAGATACATCTTTTCTAATCAACAATATGTCCTCCACATAATGTATTAGAAATATGTCTTAAGCGCTCCCACTTAATTTCTTGCAAATGCAAGCATCTTCATTATCTCTAATGAACTTTTAAACTCCTTTAACAGTTTCATCATAGTGAAGATTCCAACTCATGATGCTCACTTTAACCATTGAAGTTTGCATATGCTTTTAGCATCCTTTGAATTAACAAAACCCTATGGACCGTGTTATGCACATGTCCTAGGTATCGATTCTATTAGAAGAACTTGTTTTGTTTATTCAACTACCATATAACAAATTATATGTAGTGGTTGCTACATTAATCCGTCTAGACTAAATATCACTATGACAGATCAAATCTTGTCATAGTCAACCTTTGAACATTGTTGTGAACTCTTTCCCAACATGTCGACTATTTCATAGATGTGAAACATCCATGTCTATTTCTTTATAGATCCAGACACAACTATAAGGTCTTACACCTTTCTCGAGGGTCCTTCAAGTTCAAAACTTGATTTTCTTGTGTATGGAACTATCACGGATTTTATGGCTTCAAGCCATTTTACGGAGTCAGGGCCCATCATCGCTTCTTTGCATGTAGTCGGTTCATTATTCTCAAATAATGATTCAACCCTCAAATCTTGGTATTTGATTGTTTATCCGACCTACTTGTTTCAATAGGAACTTGGATCTCCGTGACCACAACCTTTGAGGTCGTGAGCCATGAGCTTTGTTCTTGCCTCGGAACACTTTTCGGTCTTCGCAACTCTGCACATATAGCTAAGGTTCTTTCAACCTTATCAAAGTTCTATTGTCCTCCACTTAACTTTTCACGAAAAATTCCTTCTTTAAAGAAACTTGGCGTTCTAAGCGACAAACACTTTTGTCTCCGGTGTTATGGAGAAATACTTAACAAAGACAGATTCATCCGACTTTGGTTGCAAACATCTTTCTTATGTATAGCATACCAATGTTTAAGAAAGGACTACTTGGGTTTTATCCCAAACCATAACCTTATATGGTGTCATTTCAACGGATTATGATGAAGCTCTTTTCGGTGGAAACGGTAATCTCTAAAGCTTTTAATCTTTAAAATACAATGGCAATTTTATGAATTACACCTTTGATCTCACCATGTCAAACAAGGTTTAATTACATATCTCGAATGCTCCATACTCTTATGGTGTTTGGAAATGCAAATCCATGGAGCGATTCCTTAAATCTTAGGTATTATGCTAAACTCTGTAACTCAAATATCTTCCTTTATGATCTTTATCATAAACTGTTTATATTCTTGTTACAATGATTTTGTACTTCATCTTGAAAGTCTTTGAACTTTTCAAATGTTTCATACTTCATCCTTATTAAGTAAATATTCATATATTCACTCAAATTTTCGGAGAAAGCATATGAAGTTGAAATCCATCGCTCTTGACTACACATAATGGACTTCGTACAACAATATGTACAAATTCCAATAAGCTAGTCTTTCGTTCCCTTTTGGCCTATGAACGAAGTTTTAATTATCTCTAGGAAAGTTTTACAAGCGTCATTTGATCAAAATCAAAAGACTCCAAAATTCCATCCATATGGAGTTTCTTCATGTTTTCTTTCCAATATAATTTAAACATGATGTCACTTCCTAAGTGATCTTTCAATCAATTTGTCTTTCGACATTTTTAGCACTAGTTTTATGGATGTGATTCCTCCAACGAGATTTGCGAATCATCCATCTTTTATGGATTACGGCAATTATTTGAACAACCCTTTTGTTCTCATAATACCTGATAAAACAAATCTTTGAAGGCAAGCTTTGATGTTTAACGAGCAACACAATAACC
Source organism: Avena longiglumis (assembly GCA_030063025.1). Classification (NCBI taxonomy): domain Eukaryota; kingdom Viridiplantae; phylum Streptophyta; class Magnoliopsida; order Poales; family Poaceae; genus Avena; species Avena longiglumis. Next base: position 477,968,290 of record CP125977.1, read on the forward strand.
CTTTATTTTGTTCTCGATGAACATCATCACATATTCTTCTGCTAGTTACTTAGGCCACTGTAGTTCATGAATTCTGTTGTTTTGTATGACGATTCATACCAACAAATTCAGTATCAAATACTTAAGAACCACATTGTTTAATAAGCAAAGAATATAGCCATAACATGTATATCATCTATATACTCAAATTGAACAATTCTAATATTTTCTTTTCTGCCATATATTTATGAGATTCTCTTCAAGATTTCCTATTCATTTGAAAGAATCTATCAACATCAATAGTGGAGTCATACATATGACATATAGTCCAAAGCGTGTATAGTTAAATACCAATGTCTTTGGACTTGCACTTTGAAGTAGATCACCATCATCAAATGTTTGGTGTTCTTTCAAATTCCTTTATTTAGTAATCTTCTTGGTGTAGTAAACATTTTACCTACATCAAATATTCACCCTTATTATGGATTTATCCATGATCAAGCTACTTTTAGCTTGTAACAGTGAATCGCAAGTATAATGTTGCTCTCCAAAACCTCTTGGAGGATTAGGACAACTAGTGTCTCCAACCTTTTGCAAATTCTCATCAAATATGAGAACATGACTTTTGCCATATTATACTCTATCATGTTGTAACCAATACTTTGTTTTATATCACAATATCTTCCACATATCATGGTTTCAAACAAATCTTTCAGATTCTAGATAACCTTGATATTAAGATAATCCTTTGAATATCAAGAAGCATGGAGACAAACATGATACTTATATACTAACACTTGGAATTGTTACTCTTGATTTAATACTAATTATTAAACTTCATGGAGTAACCGAACTTCTTGAAAGTTTGCAATAGGACTTTTAAACTTTAGATTAACACTTAAAACAATACGATACCAGTTCAGTAAAGTAACTAACCAGAATTCTATAGTTCTATCATCTCAATTAAAACTAAGCAAGGTGGTAAACGGATGCCAATGACTACAACAACTATGCAAATTCACTTTGATTTAGTTTATGATAAATTGAGTTCTAATTAATAATTAAATTAATCTAGGTGAACTCCCACTCAAAACAATATCCCTCACATTGTTTTAGTGATCACACGAACCAAATCCACCACATCAAAACCGATCATCACGAGAGTTGATATAGCTTCAATGGCGAACAATCAACATGTTCATCATATCTACTATATGACTCATGCTCTACCTTTCGGTAATCCGTGTTCCTGAGGCCATGTCTGTACATGCTAGGCTCGTCAAGATCAAACCTTAGTTTCTGCATGAGCAAATCTGGCTTGCTCACGTTGTATACACTTGCAGAATCTAGCACACCCGATCATCACGTGGTGTTTCGAAACAACAAGCTTTAGCAACGGTGCTAACTAAGGGTGAACACTTTATGATTTGAAATTCATGTGCATGAGGGATCATCTTATAATGCTACCGTCGTCTACTAAGCAATACAAGATGCATAAAGGATTAACATCACATGCAATTCATAATATGTGATATGATATGGCCTTTCTTCTTTGTGCTTCCGATCTCCATCTTCCAAAGACGAACATGATCTCCATCATCACCGGCATTGCATCAAGGTCAATGACGCTTCTCCATGGTTGTCGCCCACCGCTTCAACTATTACAACTACTTTGAATAGACACGGGTCTTAACATAAATTAAAGACAACCATATGGCTCTGCCGTTGTCGACTTACAATAAGGAACATTGCATACATCAAATATAATCACAATCATGGCCATATCACATCATCAGCACCCCGCAAAACAAAGTTAGACGCTTCTACTTTCTTTGCATATTTTACGTGGTTTGGGGCTTTCAATAAGTGTCGTTCTAACTTACGAACAAGAACCACAACATTGATACTAGCATTGTTGATCACCCGTTGTAAATTGGATCTTAACTATGCTAGGAGAAACATGCACCCATAAAGCCACTTATGCAATACAAGTTACATGTCAAGCGTGGAGCAAGTCTAATGAACGATCTCATGTAAGGTCAGCCCGGGCCGCTTCATCCCAACATACCGCAAGATGCAAAGTACACAAAAGGCAATCTACAATAAAAGCATCAACGCCCACAATGACCATTGTGTTCTACTCGTGCAACAGATCTACATATAGACACGGCTCGATACCCTTTGTAGGGGTTCGTAGCATGGAAAACAAAAATTTTCTATCGCATACAAACAAACAAGCCAAGATCTATCTACTAGATTGTAGCAACGAGTCGATAGAGGAACTCACCTCGAAGATTCCAAAGCGGTTAACGAGCAGATTCTCGTGGGTGATGTAGTCGACACTTCCGATCTCAAGATCGCGTGACGATCCTTCCGGCGCCACGCTCCGCAGCCCGCAATGGTCACGTTCGGTACTCGACGAAGACCTTCCTCTCCCTTGTTCCAAAGAAAGGAGGTTGTAGCACTCTCCTCGCGATTCCGGCAGCACAACGGCGTGGTACCGGAAGTAGAGGGGAGATCCCGCAGGGCTTCGCCTTAAGCCGGTGCGAGTATGGTGGAGCTTATGAGAGAGGCTATTAGTGGTCTAGTAATTAGACACACCAATTAGAAGGCTCTATACCAATTAGAAGGCTCTAAACCGCTGGCTAAAGCAATTAGAAGCTCTAAACCAAAACGGCTCTAAACCGGAGATCTAGAGTAGAAAGTTATGTGTCTATGGGAGGAGCCCTGCCCCTCCTTATATGGGAGGGAGGTCCTTGGCGCGCCAGGGAGGGAGGGAGTCCCTCCCCAACTCGGACCAGGGCTTGGGCGCCGGCCTGGAGGAGTCCAACTCCTCCTCCAGGTTGGTTCCAACTCCTCTTGCTTGTTTCCCACAGTTTCTTGTTTTGGCAGTTTGACTTTCAAACCGGACATTTGACTTTCTGTTTTAGGATTCAATTTAATCCTTTATTTGGGACAGCAAGAACACTTAGTACATGATGCAATCATTCAATGAGCAATGACACATTCATGTACCCTTCCCCGAGTCTTGGGACAATCCGAACCTTCTAGAACATTCCCGATGAAAACACCTAATCATTCCCGAACTCAAACGGACTTTCCTTATATGAATCTTATTCTCCGGACCATTCCGGATCACCTCGTGATATCCCGGATCCCATCCGAGACTCGAACAACATTCGGTCTCTTTCTCATAATACCATAACTACTCAAACAACGTCAATCCTTAAGTGTGTCTCACGGTTCGTGAATTATGCGGACATGATCGAGACACTTCTCCGAACAATAACCAATAGAGGAATCTGGAAATTCATATGGCTCCCACATATTTCTACGATTACTTTGCGATCGAATGAACCACTTACATACGATACCAATTTCCCTTTGTCTCACGATATGTTACTTATCCGAGGTTATGATCGTCGGTATCTCTGCATACCTAGTTCAACCTCACATCGATAAGTACTCTTTTCTCGCTCCGTGATATGTGATCCCTTGTGACCAAGTCACATGCTTGCAAGATAATTGGATGACATTCCACCGAGAAGGCCCAGAGTATATCTATCCGTCATGAGGATGGACAAATCCCACTCTTGATCCATGTGTTTCAACCAATACTTTCCGAACACTTAATGCCACCTTTATAGCCACCCAGTTACGGTGTGGTGTTTGATGTCATCAAAGCATCCATCCAGTAAAGGTGATATGCATGATCTCATGGTCGAAGGAATTAGGTTACTATGTATCAGAAAGCATATAGCAATTGAACTATTGAAATGACTTGATCTTTATGCTACGCTTATCTATAGGAGTATGTCCATCACATCATTCTCCTAATGATATGATCCTGTTGTTAATAACATCTCTATGTTCATGATCAGGAAACCATGATCATATATTAACCAACAAGCTAGTTTAACAAGAGGCTATACTAGGGACTCTTATTTTAGTTTACAAATCACACAAGTATTAATGTTTCCGGTTAATACAATTATAGCATGGTATGTAAACATTTATCATAAGTGTGAAGATATGATAATAACCACTTTATTATTGCCTCTTGGGCATATCTCCAACAATTATGACTCATATATGTTGATTTTTTATTGCAGGTCAATGTAAACGTAGTTGTTTGTAGACGAAACATATATTCTGAATGTAATAATGTAAAATAGTTATAGAATAACCTTTTCAAAATAATTGAACTGATAGGTTTGTGCTAAGTTAGACTACTTTGAGTTTGGTCAAGTTTGTATAAAAACATATCAACATCTGGGACAACAGTTTAGTTTTATCAGATTTGTCATACAATATAATTTCGTACTATATGGATTTGACATTGTATCTATGGACCCATTTTTCTACTATAAGTTTGATCAAGCTTAGAAAAAATTGACTTGCAACATACCTAAAACTTGAATTGTTCCAGAATGGGCGGGTCGACAAGAACGAGTGAGAAAAAACTTTGCCAGTAACAAGGGGGTACGAACGGAAAAATACCTAGCCAATCAGAAGGAAGCGCCCAGTGCAAGCCAAGAAAGATAGATGGATGATAGATGGAGAAGCCGGACTAGCTCCTCTAAGATTGTTTGATCTGCGAGATGCGAGGGATTGGGATTTATAAGGACGGGAGCAGAGCATAGCAGGTCAGGGCAGATTAAGATGCCGCACGGCCGGGCAGCATGCATGCACCAGCCACTGAGATGCTTCTCTCTCTCTTTCTCACACAGATGCGCGCACACCATTACGTTACGCATCGTATGCTAGTTTACTAAAATGCCACGCCTAATAATTCAGCAGATGCTTCTACAATGGAAACATGTAGTGCCAAGGAGGCAGGACACGTGCGTGGTGAACTGGTGATGCTTCGCAACTACTTCCATGTGGAACCGCAGTAGCACTTAGACTATTCAAAAGGCACAACAATACTTGCAATTACTCAGGAAGTGGCTATTCTAGAGTTTGGAGACTAAGACCTTCTTCTCTATTCCCATATATCTGATTATCTTCCTTATATTTTTGGTTTTCCAGCTTTACTAGTTGATCCCACTAACGGGGTGTGTCGACGGTATTAGCGCGACGCCGACGACACAAACAGAGGGCTGTCGGCATAGCCATCGTCAAAGCCATGCCGTCGGCATAACTCGTTTTTCTTTTTTTTTCTCTTCCTTTCATTTACTATGTTTAATTTACACTTCAGTTGACATGGTCATACCCTACGGGTACGTAACTTCGGCATACCTGGTCCAGCCCAACGAAGGCTCACAGCAGATATACGCTGGCCCATGAAGATTTTCGGGTGGCCAAGGCCCATGACGCCTTCGGATCCTTGGAGAGCAAGACAGCATAGATAGGAAATTCAAAGGGGTAAAATCCTAAAACTTGTAACCGACTAGGACTATGCCCGGGACCTGCCTAAGTCTATATAAAGGCCAGGAGGGCACGTCCTAGATCTCTCGACTCATACTTTCGCAAGCACCTCCACGCCAGATCGAATCTGCGCACCCTGTAACCTTCGGTTCCGCCGTAATCAAGAGCAGACAAGTAGGAGTAGGGTTTTCCCTCCGGGGGCCTGAACTTGGGTAAATCTCGTGTCCCCTGGTTGCTTGTCTGTTAACCGTCCACGATCTCCAGCATCCCCATCTTCTCCAAAACCCAAGTCCATAACAATGGGCATTGATGAGATTAAACCTCGTCAATTGGCGCCGTCTGTGGGAATCGGGGCTGCTGATTGTGCGATCGTGACGGTCCCAACCCGATCGATCTATAACTCCACGGAGACGGAGAATCACCTCCTCTTCGGGACCTTCGACTTCACCGCCCACTCGCCGGCCACCATGAAAGATTTCGAGCCCGTAGGCGACGGACTCGAGATTTTGTTCGGGAGCTTCTGCTTCCAGGTGGGACAAACTGGCACCCTCCGCCTTCCTGAGCGGGTGCCCGTGCCATCAATCAGGCCCGCCTCGTGGGCTCCACACCCCGTGCTACGCACGTCACCATCGACAGATGAGTTCTACAGCAGCAGCAGCTGCAACTCCGATCTGTGCGATCCACCTTCGGATGAAGGGACCTACGGTTCCGGACCTGAAAGCTGCGGCAGCAGCGAACCGATCTACGAGCGCTACCTATGCGCCGCGGTCATCCAGGATCAACAAACGCCCAACCCGCCGCCCAACACGAACCCCAACCCGCAGGACGGAAACGGCGGAAACGGCGGGAACAGAAGAAGCCAATCCCCCCCACCCGAAGGGGAGAACAACGGCCACGTCATCCAACTTAGCAAAGAAGGATGGGTACAGGCACGTCGTGCCGTCGCAGGCGACATAGTCCTGCCTGTGGATTCACCACGCGACCTACTGATGGCGTACCACTACCTCCTCATCGAGGAGCACAAGAAGCAAGTCAAGATGTAGGAGACGCTTGATAAACGCAAGCAAGCAGCCTCCGAGTCCAGCGCACGATGAGCTGCGCTCTCCGCCATGGCACCCGGCTCTAGCACGAATGGAAATCAGGGAAACAAGCATTGCTCGCGGGTGGAGAACATGGATCCCAAGGAACGTCGTGATGTGACCCGAACTCTCCACACATCGTTCATGGATATGGATGCCGACGGCAACATCATCCTGAAGACACCACAAGCTGCGATCCTGGCAGCCACCGCGTATCTCGAGGCCCACCAACCTCTGGAGGGGGACCCGAAAAGAGCCATTCATAAGTTCGCACTCACCGGACTCGGACTCGTCGGAGCTGCGCTCCACGAAGACGCTCCTGTAGAGCCGAAGAAGAAAGCTCCGGTCAGGCGCGACCGTAGCCCCACCCCTTCATCCGAAGAGGAAGAGGAGCACGACCTTCCTCGAAGGAAGAAGAGCTCGCATCGCCATAAACGCGACTACGACGCCAGAGACGCGCTTACACAGCGCAAAATCGACAAAGCGCGAGCCAAACGCGCATGCTCGTCCAAGTCCAAGATGGATGAAGATGAAGGAGAACTCTGTGGAGCTCGATGCTTCAGCAGATCTGTTCGGCGAACAAAGATGCCACGCAATTTCAAGCTTCCTTCGGATACTCCGAAGTTCAACGGCACGCAAGATCCAAAATCTTGGCTCAGCGATCATCTGTCATCCGTCAAGCTGCACGGCGGTAACAAAGAAACCGCCATGCAATGCCTCCAGCTGCAGCTAACAGGCGCGGTGTGGGTCTGGCTCAGCAGCCTATCATCAGGATCCATCCGAAGTTGGGAGGAGCAAGCTTACAGCTTCATCCGAAATTTCAAGGGCACCAGCAAGAGGCCCGCCTCAATCGAAGAGTTGCGAGCCTGCACTCAGAGAACGGGGGAATCTATTCGCTCGTACATATTACGCTGGTCTACCACCAAGAACTCCGCAGCGCATATCTCCGAGGAGAGGTCCATCGACGCCTTCAGAGACGGCGTCAAACGCCAAGATTTCAAGGAAGAACTTGGGCGTATCAAGCCCAAGACACTCGACCACCTCATGGAAATTGCCAACAGTTGGGCAGACGGCGAAGATTGCATCCAGCGAGCGCAATCAGATGAAGAGGATGACTACGGCCGAAGGCGAGAACGCCGCAGCAAGAGGAGATCGCGCGTCTACGAAGACCGCGACGGACCCGACATGGTCGCGGCTGGCTACGCCGACCGCCGCAACGACAACAGCCGCAACAGCGGAGGTTACCGCGGAGGAAATCTCCGAGACAGCGGACGATCATCACAATCGTGGCAACGCCGCGATCGCGACAACGGACCCTCGGCATTCGAAAAACTTTCGGGTCCATGCACCATCCACTTCTACATCGACAAACAAGATGGCAAAAAGAAAGCCAGTCACATGCTCAAGTACTGCCGCAAGTTCCAGAAACTCAGCGAAAGCATGACGCAGATGAGGCAACAAGCCCCAATCCCTGCGTTCGGAAACACACCCGCGCCAGGAGAAATAGCACACGGAGCTCCTCCACCGCCACCTATTGGAGGCCCAAACCAACCAGTCGCACCAGCGCAAAACAACGCCGGGGTCGTATATCCCCCACCAAAGGGAGCACTAAATATGATCCAGAAGGGACGCCCCACAAACAGGGTGCAGAAGAAAATCACCCGAAAATAAACTTGGCCGTGGCAACTCCACCTGCAATCCCTGAGTACCTCAGCGGATCGGAGTCCTGCATCACGTTCACTCGTGCGGATCACCCTTGCCAGATCCCTCGCCCAGGTCATGCTGCCCTGGTGCTCGAGGCGCAGATCGGAGGCTTCGAGATGAGTCGCATCTTCATGGACGGTGGCAGCGGCATCAACCTAATGTTCGCAAGCACCCTAGCAGCTATGCGAATCCCGCAATGCAGCCTGGAACTATCAGACACAACTTTCCACGGCATTGTACCAGGAAAGGGCATATTCCCCCTGGGCAAAATAGGGCTCGACGTCATCTTCGGGAAGCCGGACAACTTTCGGCAGGAGCGACTCGAATTCGAAGTGGTGTACTGGCCGTCACAATACCACGCCATCCTGGGACGTGTAGCATTCGCAAGGTTCCTGGCCGTCCCACACTACACATACCTACTACTCAAGATGCCAGGACCAAGGGGCGTCATCACAGTCCATGGGAGCTTCACCCGATCGGACCAATGCGACAGGGATTTCAACAAAATCTCCCAGTCTTTCGGCATGCAAGACGAGCTTGTAAGGCTCCGCGAGGTGACAGACAATGGGCTACCCCCAGTCACAAGGCAGAACACACCTGACATGTCCTTCGACTCCACCGTCAAAACCAAAAAAGTACAGGTCCATCCGACGGATGCCTCCAAGACGTCCTTGATCGCCAATGACCTCAAGATCACGTAGGAAGGCGCGTCCGAATTCCTCCGTGGGCGCTGGAAATCTTACCGGTGTCCTGCGGACATGCCAGAGTTCCTGTGAATTCGCCGAGCACGCACTCAATGTCTTTCCGGACACCAAGCCGCCAAGCAGTCCATCCGAAGACCGCGAGCCACGAGCGAAGCTATCGGCAAGGAAATCAATAGATCGCCGCTGAGACTTCATCAGGGAAATCAAAGAAAGCGAGTGGCTTGCAAACACGGTGATGGTCCCGAAGAAGGACACGGACATCCTGCGGATGTGTGTGGACTTCACGTCACTAAATAAGCATTGCCCAAAGGACCACTTCCCTCTTCCACGGATCGACCAGATCATCGATTCGACTGAAGTTTGCGAGAAACTCTCCTTCCTCGACGCCTACTCAGGCTATAACCAGATTCGGCTCAATGTCGAAGATCAGGAGAAAACGGCGTTTATCACACCGTTCGGAGTATTCTGTTACAACACAATGCCCTTTGGGCTAAAGAACGCGGGTGCCACGTACCAGCGATGCATGCAGGCCTGCCTCAAGGACCAGATTGGTCACAACGTCCAAGTTTATGTCGACGACATAGTAATAAACACCAGAGAGGCAAGGACACTTATCGACGATCTCCGCGAGACGTTCGACAACCTCGATCGCTACAGGATCAAGCTAAATCCTGAAAAGTGCGCCTTCGGCGTTCCATCAGGTCATCTTCTCGGGTACTTCATCTCTCAACGAGGGATCGAGGCGAACCCAAAGAAAATCAAAGCCATCATGACGATGGAGAAGCCGAAAAACCTCAAGGGCGTCCAGCAGCTCGCAGGACGAGTAGCGGCGCTAAGCAGGTTCATCAGCCATATGGGCGAGAAGGCCCTACCATTCTACCAGCTGCTGCGTAAAGCAGACAAGTTCGAGTGGACACCAGAAGCCAACGACGCATTCGAAAGCCTCAAGCGGCTCCTCTCCACCTCGCCCGTTTTGGTCACGCCAAAGGAGCGCGAGCCCTTGCTGCTGTACATAGCAGCCACACATCGTGGTCAAGACTGCATCGTGGTCGAACGACCCGAAGAAGGCAAGACCCACGGGGTCCAGCGCCCAATTTACTACCTCAGCGAGGTACTGACACCAACAAAGCAGAGGTACCCTCACTACCAGAAGCTAGCCTACGGCGTGTTCATGACGGCTCGACGGTTGAGCCATTACTTCCAGGAGCACCAGGTGATGGTCAACAAAGCACCCCTGAACAAAGATCTGAATAATCCAGAGGCCACAGGACGGGTGGCCCTGTGGGGCATCGAACTATCACCCTTGGACATCGTCTACGAGAAGCGACACGCAATCAAATCTCAAGTCCTTCCGGACTTCCTGGTGCACTGGATGGAGCTGCAGCTGCCAGACACCCCAGACATGTCGCAGTCCTGGACAATGCATTTCGACGGCTCCAAGCGCGAAGCCAGAGCAGGGGCAGGGGTCATACTGACCTCCCCGCAGGGTGACAAGATGAAGTACGTCCTTCAGATGAAATTCAGGGCCTCCAACAACGAAGCCGAATACGAAGCCCTCATCCATGGCATGAGGATGGCAAAGATATGCGGCGCAACGCGCCTGGTCATCCACGGTGACTCCCACCTCGTCGTCCAGCAGACGATGAATGAGTGTGACGCACACGCCGAAAACATGATCGCGCACCGCGCGCTCTACAACGCACTCGAAGGAGAATTCGACGGCTGCGAACTTTGGCACGTTGGAAGAGAGAGCAACGAGGAAGCCGATAGACTCGCCAACATCGGCTCCACCTGCGCAAAGGTGCCACCAGGTGTGTTCCTCGAACAAATCTGCGTGCCATCCATCAAGCGAAAATTCCCCAAGGGATCACCCGAAGAATCAGAGCACTCGGGAGCTACGCTACCCGAAGGACACGAAGGACCCGAGAAACTGGACACAGAGGTAGCCATGGTCAACCTAATGCAGGTCATGGCAGTCGAAGAATCCTGGACACGACCGTACCTCCAGTTCTTGATAACCGGAGAATTGCCCGACAGCCCAACAGACGCCCGGCGCATATCTCGCCGGTCAAAAGCCTTCACCATCATCAACGGCGAGCTGTACAAGTGGAGCATCACAGGCATACTTCAACGGTGCGTCACCATCGACAACGGCAAGGCCATACTCCAAGACATCCACGAAGGCATCTGCGGCCACCATGCAGGCAGCCGCTCCCTTGTCGCCAAAGCTCTACGAGCAGGATTCTACTGGCCAACGGCCATGAGCGACGCAAAGGACATCGTCCGAAGATGCAACGGATGCCAACGGTTCGCCGACAAACCGCACGCACCCGGGTCCGAGCTCAGGCCCATACCTATAGCTTGGCCTTTCGCTCAATGGGGCCTCGACATGATCAGCAAATTGCCAAAATCCTCGAAAGGAGGACACTTCTTCCTCCTGGTTGCAGTCGACAAATTCACCAAGTGGATCGAGGCCATGCCGGTCACCAACCAATAAGGCAAAACCGCCGTCAAGTTCTTCGAGTCCATTGTCTACAGGTTCGGCGTACCACACAGCATCATCACCGACAACGGATCGAACTTCATCTCCGAAGAATTCCAGGACTTCTGTGAAGGCCTTGGGATCAACATCACATATGCCTCAGTGGCACACCCGCAAACGAACGGACAAGTGGAAAAGGCCAACGGCCTAATCGGAGCCGGCATCAAGAAGCGCCTCATGAGCTCACTCGAACACAAAGCTGGAAATTGGACGAAGGAGCTACCTCCGTCCTGTGGAGCTTACGGACTACGCCAAACAGCTCCACCGGCTACACACCGTTCTTCATGGTACACGGAGCCGAAGCCGTACTACCAGCCGAAGTACGCCACCAGGCCCCACGGGTCGTCGCCTACAGTGAAGCCGAATCCACGGCCGCACTCGAAGTCGCTGTCGATACACTCGACAAAGCACATGATATAGCAGCAGCTCGATCAACGGTGTACCAGCAGAGTCTCCGCAACTACCACAGCCGCCGGCTGCGCCCAAGGTCCTTCGTCAAAGGAGACCTCGTCTTGCGACTCAAGCAAAAGCGACCGAATAAATTCGAGTCACCATGGGAAGGACCCTACGTCATCACCGAAGTCATCCCAGGTGGCGCCTATCGCCTCAAGCACGTGGAGTCTAGAGTCGCATACTCCAACCCATGGAATATCTCGCACCTACGACGGTTCTATCCGTAGCAACCTATCCCCTTCTTTTTACTTTCAATAAGGCTTCCAGCCAAGGCTACTCAGCCGAACAATGTACCTCCTCCATTACGATATAAATAAAGCTAAGTGTCTCGCCCCAAAAACTTCGATTCACTATTTTCTGCAACTATACTACATGCTACAAACACACTCGGGGGCTCCCCCACCTCACGATTTCATCGACTGAGGACCACACGTATACACCTGAGTAGCTGACAACGTCAGGCAAACAAAAAGACACGTACCCAATTAAAGCACTACGTGCTCACAATCAAACAAACCTTCACAACAAAGGGCACAACACGCCCAGCCGAAATATACAAATTTTACATCTCTCTCTTTTTACAGGTACTACCTATGTTGAAGAATAACCTGGGCACGCTGCTCAAACAAATCTACAATCTGTTCGGCATACTGCCTCACAGCCGCGTAATACGGACGCATGTCCCACTCGCTACCATCAGGGCGAAGAGGTGGCCCAGCAGCCACGGCAGCCAAATCCACATCAGGCCGGTGCAGCCTCACAAGAGACAACGCAGCCTTCACTCCTGCGACAAGCTGCTGCCGCACCAACTCCTTGACATTGCTTACGTTCCGAAATTTCGATAGAAGACCCACAAGGTTTATTGGTGCGGCATACAAAGGGAACATGACGTGCAGCACCAAGGAAAGCGATGTCTGTACTTGGCGGAGTACCCGCGAAACTTGATGAACACGATCCTGCACCGTCGCCAGGGCTATGGCGCGATCACGATCCATCCAGAAGAAGCCGCCGGCCTCCATGTCCTGTTGAGTCAAGCAATTGACCCGAACAGCGACACGCTCTTTTTCTTCCCTCGGAGCAAGATTTGCACCTGCAGCAATCGGACAAAATAAGAGTAAGGCCAGCAGGCTCACCCGAAGACCAGAGCTACAGCTCGACCAAAGAACAACTTACATTGCAGCTGCTCGGACAGACGGACCAACTCCGCCATCAAGTACTCCTCTCTGGCTGCGCCACGATCCGCCTTGGACTTCCAAACATCGGCATGACACAGAGCCCGAGCAACTCCTCTCCGCATCGCGCACACGATCCCGAAGGAAAGTAAGCTGCGAGGAATCATCCAAGGATGGGCGCAACGGCGTTGCGGATGGGGCGTCAACAGGGTCAGCACCCGAAGGAACCTAGAGCGGCAGCAAAAGAAAGGAACACAAACATTCAGCCAAGGATGGAGCACAACTCAGAGAAATTCATTGAATATATAAAGCCACTACGTGGCACAAGGATGATGTTATTCAAGATATTTACAACAAAAACAAACTACAAACTAGCGTACATTTACTACGCCTAAGATGCAGGAGCCTGAGTCGCTTCGGAGCCAGACTGCCTAGCTTTGGCCCCACCCTGCTGCCGCAGTGCATACTCAGACAACAAATCAATGAGCTTGGGCCCATATCGCCTGCAGCGAGCAGAATAGGCAGCAAAGGCTACCTCGGATCCATCCGCAGCCGTCGGCATCCGAGAAGTGATCTGGGGCAGATCCAGCTCCGCTCCAGCCGCCATGGCCATCGCCAGCCCGACGGATGCGCCGATGCCTTCGCTATGCGCAGCGCGCGCCAGGACAGAGCCTCCGCCAGAGCATCCACATCGTCAAGGGTTGCGCCCTTCGGGACAAGCTCCTTGTAGAAGCGACCAAGGACCTCTTTCGCCTTGGCAAGGGAGTTGACGACGGTGCTGCAGCGGTCTTCGACCGCCGCAGTGGCATCATCTAGAGCACTCCCGTGCTGCCAGAGCACTCCCGTGCTCCAGAGCACCGCGGTCGAACTCGATGCCTGCGGCATCTGAGGCAAAAAGAAGAAAGACATGAAGAAAAGCCGCATAAAAGAAGACCTGAAGGAAAAGAAAAAAGTACAAAACTAGTACTCACCCGAAATAGCCTTGGCAGCAGCCATGATCTTCACCGCCACCTCTTTTTCGCGAGCAGCCGCAACCGTGGCCAGCTGCTCCTCACGATCTGTGGCTTCCTGCTGCAGACGCTCTTTCGCTTCGGATGCCTTAGTCAGCTCTAGCTCAAGGCGTTCTTTCGCACCAACGGCGGCTCCGGCCCTCTGCTCCGATTGACCAAGGCTCTTCTTGAGAGCGTCAACCTCACGGAGAGACTTGTTATGCTCCTCTGCATTCAAAACAAACAAATGTCAAAGAACTAAACCAGGATACATAAGAGAAAAGTCAGATAGATACCTTGAAGCTGCCGAAGGTTCGCCTCCAGCACCAGGCGCTCTTGCACAAGCCGCTTGGCCTCTTGCACAAAAGGTCACAGAAAAGAAATGTCGAAGAAGAAAGGATTGGGGCTACGCCCAACACAAAGGAGTAAAACAAGATTCGCACACGAAGACACTCGGGGCTCCCCATGAGGCGTAAAACTTACATGCTGCTCGATGACGACCCGAAGGACCGCTGCGAAATTCGAGGCGCAACCACCGCACCTCCCGCAACGGAGGATCCGGAGGCGCGTCACCTGAAGTCGCCACCGTTTGAGGTGGAGGAGACGTAACTTTCGACTCCCCCATCATCTCCCGCTCACCATCACTGGAGGAATCATGGGAGGATTGCCTGCATACAAACCAATCAACACAAGTGCAAAAATCACGAAGGAACAAGGACAACAGTATAACAAGAAAACTTACGAGCCCAATGCGCCCAGGTCGAAGATAGGAGAAGCCCTTCGGCCCTCTCCTCTTTCTTCTCTTCCTTCTTCCTCCTTCTTTTCTTCCTTCTTCCGCTTTCTTGGCGGGTGCGGCCACAGCCCGCATGTGAATGGCAGGAATAGGAGAGGAAGAGCCTCCATGACCATCATCATGACGCCAAGGCCCGGAGGGTTTCGGAGTCGGAGGAGTCGAGGCATCCGAAGACTCCGGAGCTCCGCGACCGCTTTCAGATGGTCCTCACTGACTCTGGCATCCTCCGCCGGAGATCGCACGACGGTAGCTCGGACACGGAATCAACCACTTCATTATCCGGCATTCGATACCTTTCGCAACGGTGGTACCATGCCCGGCTTTTAAAGCTCGCAAGATGAAGGAACTTTGTTAGCAAACAAAGGAAACAAATACACAGCCGACAAAAGGGAGCACTACGCACAAATCTACACCTTCGGTACGACCAACGTCGAAGAAAAGGGAGGAGTCAGCGACTTCCCCGGGATTTCTTCTCCGGCCTTGAACTTCAGCAGCGCGCGAAGGGCCCTGTCAAGATCCCCCTCGGAGATTTTTTCACTTGAAACCCTCGTCGGATCACGGCGCCCAGAATAAAGAAACATCGGGTGCGCCCTCGCTTGGAGAGGCTACACCCGACGCTCAAGAAACGTCCGGATGATGTCCACACCGTTCACCTCCTTCTCGGGAATCAGTTGGAGATCCTCCACCCGACGGTACAGGGCCTCTATCTCCGCCACCTCACCGTCTAAGATTTGGTTTTTCCAAGACCTTTTCTTCTCAATCATTTGGGAGGGTTCAAAGGGAACAAGACCAAAATCTTGCCCGGGCACTATGGAGTCGCGGATATAAAACCATCGCCTTCGCCAGTACTGGACAGATTCGGACATGGAAAAGGAAAAGAAGAGAAGACTGGGACTAAGGGAGATGATGCAACCCCCAATAGGATATACACCACCCGAACCAGATTGCCTCTTCACGGAATAGAGCTTCCAGAAGAGGCCAAAGTGCGGCTCAATGCCAAGCCAGCACTCGCAAAAAGTGATAAAACACACAATGTGGAGAATAGAATTAGGAGACAGATGATGAAGCTGAATCCCATAGAAGAAGAGCAGTCCACGGAGGAAGTCGTGGACTGGAAACGAAAACCCACGCAAAACGAAGGCGAGAAACATAACCCGATACCCAGATGGGGGACGGGGGATTACCTCATTGCCGGGGAGTTTAACGGCCTCCCTGTCCTCCGGGATCAAGCCCCGCTCGCGAAGCTTGCGAAGATCGCTCTCCCGCGTCTCTGATCGCCGCCAGCCACCGTCGGTGACGCGAGTAGCGGCGACGCTTTTCTTTCCTCCGGCGGCGCTGGTCCCAACCGCAGATGAAGATTTCTTTGGTTTCCCCATTGCGCTACGGCACCGCTGGTGGTGAAAACGCAGAAAGAACGATGGGAATGTGGAAGCAAATCCCAGGGCACAGCAAGAATCGCTAGAGCACAAGGAGGCAGTGAACACAAGAACTGGTACGGTGAAAACAAACCGCATCTTTCACCAATGATTATAACAGCGAAGACGATGCATGGCAGCCGTTCATCCAGAAGACCTAACGCCAACGGCAGATCTGGCCGTACACGTGTCAACATCACAACGAACCGTCGTTACCACGCCGTCCACTACGCGCGGAAATCGAGGAGACACCGTAATTATCTCCACGCCCCGCGTGACCGGTCAATTCAAAGTCAGCAAGTGGGACCCATGTTCGTCCAGTCAAGTCATCTCTGGCGTAGCAGACGCTTGAGGTCATGGATCGTCAGCACTGATGTCATCAAAAGCTATACTAGCACCAATTACGATTCTTCGGCTCCACAGCTAAGAGCTAAGAGTACTCACTCGAATCTTCGATTCGACTAAATACTCGGGGGCTACTCCTATCAGGAGCGCTGACCGCGCACCCGGAAGATGAATAACGACAAAGTATTTCTTCGAGTCCTACGTCGAGTCTACAACTCCACTACGGACTCGGGGGCTACTCCCATAGGGAGGATGGATTTAATCATCCGAATTTTTTTGAGTCCCACAGACCTAACAACCGAACAAATGTTTGAACTAAAGTATCTGCTCGAGTCTACGACTCGAACAGACACTCGGGGGCTACTCCCATAGGGAGCGCTAGTCGCGCACCCTATGAATTCTTTGACTGTGATCTTTCGGACCAGCACGCAAAAACTTTTTGGCATCTCTTCCCCAACAAAACGCTGAGTGAGCAACGATCTCCTTGGCCACCCGAAACACCTCTGCGGTGACGAACATTCGGATGCTGTGTCTGCGACACAAAGATAAGACCTGCAGATATCATCTAACGGCCTGGCAACGTATATGACTATGCTCTGCTAGTACAAATCCATGTCAACAGGCGTGATGAAAAATCCCGACGGACGCGTTGGGTACATTAATTAAAATCACTGGAATTCCACTCCTGTAAGTCCTCCGCGGCCTGAGTCAAATTACCCCAACATATGTTCCAGGTTCGAGTTGAGGGACTCGAACTTGAAGAAGATCGTGTTGTTTCGTCCTAAGATAGTTAACTGACCCTGATCCGTCGGGTGAGTCAGACACACGCGTCAACAATCCCTACACACATATATTATTAATATATAATTGCACCCGAAAATGAAAGAGTCCTCAGCCGAATCTACAATTCGACTGAACACTCGGGGGCTACTGACATGGTCTTACCCTACGGGTACGTAACTTCGGCATACCTGGTCCAGCCCAAGGAAGGCTCACAGCAGATATACGCTGGCCCATGAAGATTTTCGGGTGGCCAAGGCCCATGACGCCTTCGGATCCTTGGAGAGCAAGACTAACATAGATAGGAAATTCAAAGGGGTAAAACCCTAGAACTTGTAACCGACTAGGACTATGCTCGGGACCTGCCTAAGTCTATATAAAGGCCAGGAGGGCACGTCCTAGATCTCTCGACTCATACTTTCGCACGCACCTCCACGCCAGATCGAATCGCACCTCAGAACCTTCGGTTCCGCCGTAATCAAGAGCGTAAGCGGGAGTAGGGTTTTCCCTCCGGGGGCCTGAACCTGGGTAAATCTCGTGTCCCCTGGTTGCTTGTCTGTTAACCGTGCCACGATCTCCAGCATCCCCATCTTCTCCAAAACCCAAGTCCATAACAATGGGCATTGATGAGATTAAACCTCGTCATCAGTTTTTTACTAAACTTTTACTAACTTGTAATAAAGCACAAAAAATAAATAGTATAAAGGTTTTGAATCACAAAAATTTCTTATGATCACAAAGGCTCATTGTCAAATGGGTAGATCTGCGGAGCCCACGGTTTGGGTTTTGTTGTAAACGACCGTAATGGTTGATCTGAGCGCTAGATTCCCTCCAAATCTTGCATATGAGCCTAGCATATGTATAGAAGTGTGACAGGATGTTGAGATGTGCAATATATAACTGCCGGGTGCGAGTCTTTTCACATACATGAGATAACACTTATGAAGGTTTTGCACCTGTAGCTGAAAACTCCCGCGTCGGGTCAACCGGAAGGAAAACTTGTGAGATCTTGGGCTCAAACTTGGTCTACCATGTTGCTATGAACTAATCTAACCAAAATAAGGATAAAATCTATTGGTGAACCGTTGTACGGGGAAATCTAGGGGTGGATCTGCGGGGCCCATAGTCTAGGGTTTTGCTGGATACCGCAAATCTGAGCGTTTGAATCTCTCGTATGTGACCCTAGCATATATGTACAAAAGTATGGTGGTATGTTGAGATATGCAGAACCTAGCCCTCGGGTGCGAGCCTGTTCACATACATGCGATAACACTTAGAAAGGTTCTACGCTTGTAGGTGGAAACTCCCGCGTCGGGTCAACCCCAGGGAAAATTTTGAAACCTTGGGCTCAAATTTGGTCTACCATGTTGCTATGACCTAAGCTAACCAAAACAAATAAAAAAATCTATTGGTCCACCATTGTACGTGAAATTTAGGGGTTAGATCTACAAAGCCCACGGTCTAGGGTTTCGCTAGAAACGGTGGATCTGAGAACCGAAATCCCTTCAAATCTTGTATACAGAACTAACATATGTATAAAAGTATGATGGGATGTTGAGATGTTTAATATCTAACTCCTGAGTGCGAGCCTGTTCACATACATGCGATAATACTTAGAAAGGTTCTGCACTGTAGCCGATAACTACCACTATGAGTCAACCGAAAGAAAAACTTGTGAAATATTGTGCTCAAACTTGGTCTACCATCTTGCTATGAACTAACCTAACAACAATAAATATATAAATCCATTGGTATGATGTCGACATGGTCGTAGCATTGCTCTGCCACTGCCTCGCCTAGAGCGCTTCCAGATGGTTGTCGCGTGTCAAGGTAGGCTGACGGCTTTTCTGTCGGCATAGATCCTGTCGGCATTGCCTTCCCATGTGAGGCCCTAGGCGCTGCCATGTGTCACGTTAGGCTGAAGGATTTGCCATCGGCATATATTCCGTCGGTGTTTCCCTTCCCATGTGATGTCCCGGTGCTGTCGCAAAGACGACGGCATATTTCTACGCCGTCAACCAGACGTCTGTCAGGCGGTGCGCGCTGATAGCCAGGTGTGCTAATATCAGGCGGTGCGCGTTGATAGCCAGGTGTGCTAATATCCGGGCAAACTGTCAGCATATCGATGCTACGCCAACGACCGAAGCTACGCCATTGCGAGCTTGGACAACAATACTGAGCCGACAGTGGCCGTTGGCACAAGCCTAAGCCTACAGCCTAAGCCGACTGTGGAGCTGTGCGAATGGAAAATTAAGGAACGTGGGTACACCCACCACTTCACTTGGCATGTAGAATGCTCTTATCTTAGCAGTGCCATATAAAATGATTACCAAGTTGGAGGAGAGAGAAATGAAATGTCATAAAAGATTGAGACATTTTATTCACCTACATTTTAATTCATTTTTATCCATGCCATATCTTAGGCCCACGTAAAGATTTATTGTTCGACACATTTCTAAGAAAACACCTATTGTACATCATGTCTTTTATCTTCTCTAAACCATATAAAACACATAAGATAAGGCCGTCTTATGAACCATTGTAATTTTTTTCTCTAAATAATAGTATAATATACTCCCTTTTTCCAGAAATAACTGACTTGAGTTTATCTAGATTTGTATATTATGAAGTGTATATATCCTTAGGCATGGATCAAGTCACTAAGAGGACAGGACTCTGTCGGACTCCTTCACTCCAAAACAGCTTGTATGTGGAAGTTTCCCTTGGTACGGTTCGAATCATTCTCACATGCCCGATGACAATGTCAAGCATGGCAGCCGGCATAGCCATTGTCTTCGCAGCTCCACAGCCGGACAGCGTCTCCGGTATGGCCCTGTTCGGGACTGCGAGAACGTTGTGCAGTCCTTTCCACGTTCACGCTGTGCTTCCCTAGTTCCCTTGATGTGTACGTGTATACCTTTCACTTGCCAGGAACAAGGCAGGAACGAGACCAAATGGCATATACTGTACGTATGGAGACAGCTCGGACACCTCATTAAATAGGCGAAGGAAAATGTGTTACCGTCGTCAGCTTCTAGAGCTTGAAAACTGCTCACATTCTCCGGTCCAAATCAAAATATTATTCAGGAAGATAAAAACAAGCCCCCCAAAAAGAAGCCCCCTCCCCTGCCCTTCTCGCCCTCCCGAGGGTGAGAGGGCCATCTGCCCCTTCCTGCGGCCGCCTCCGACCCCCTCCTCCTCCTCCTCCATTCGTCGCCGTCATCGGGCAGGGGCGACGCTGGCAGCGATGGCCTGCTTCTCCCCACGTCTTGGGGTCGGGTCGGGGCCCTTCTTTCCCCAGGCGGCGATGCTCCTAGGGAACCTCTGGTCCGGAGCGGCTGGGTGGGAGCTTGTGGCGGCATCACACTGTGGTAGGGCAAGATCTGGGCATCTTGGCTCTAGATGGGCTCGAGAGGGCCCTAGGTGGGATTGGGCGGGCCGGGCACATTGTCTGTGGAGCTTTCTGTAGGTGGTGGCGAGAAGACTAAGGATTGGGGACGATGGCCCTGTGGCATGCCCATTGCAGCAGTGCGGCTAGGGCTTTACGGGCTCGTATGGGTGCGGCCAGGCCTGTTTGGGCCTCGTGTGCCCCGGTTGCTCTGTTCGATCGACGACTGCCTCTCGGCAATGGAGGTGGGTTCCTCCTGTGGCTGCGAGACTGTTGTCCCTTGTTCGGGGGATGTCGTGTGCCTCTGTTGTTCAGGTCACGTGCCAGTGTCCTCGAAGTTACGGTGATGGTGACTTCAAGATCGTAGTGGTGCATGCTGATGGGCGGCGAGGATGGGTGGTTGTGCTCCGCTGTGCTAGGTTTTTTTTTCTGTGGGCGGAGGTCGGGAGTAATCCACTGTCGGCTCATCCGACCCTGACGCAGTGCCGCCTTCGAGTGACACCTTTACTTCTTAGAGGGCGTCGTGGGAATCCTCTGTCTCCACTTTACTCCGAGTGCCGAGGGAAACCCTAGGACCATGGTCCGGACAACAATGGCGTGTCGATGGTGATTCCCTTCGAGAAGGTGTTGCTTGGTACTTGGAACGTTGGTGTGGTTGGAGCGTGGTGAGCCAAGTCGGAGGGTGCAGCGGTTGCGGGTCATCATCACTTCGTCGATTCGCCATTGTCTCCATTACTTTTCTTTTTAGGGCATTTCTTTTGGTTCAAACTCATGTATTGGTTGATATATTAATATAGCATGAGGAAAACCTATTTAAGAAAAAACTGCTCACACGTACTGTATATACCCTTGACACACACCGTACCGTTTCGGTGCCGCACAACTTGCTACTCTTTTTGCTCTCTTCTCTATTTGCAAACAAATGCAAGGGATAAGCGTGTATTTATGCACAGGGGCAACACGACAAAGACCAGACCGCAATCAAGTACGTCTCCTCTAGTCTAGTGGACTGACTCCAAGTCAAGTCACACTAGTGCAGACCCCCCGCTTTAAATCCGGTTGGGAGGACCCTCTAACAGCGGTTCTTCAACCGCTATTGAGGGTTCGGTGTTAGAGGGAGGCCCTTTTAACACCGGTTCTTATACGAACCGGTGTTAAAGGGTGGCGCACGTGGGGCTGCCGCAAGCCTCAGCCCGGGCTGGAACCGGTGTTAAAGGTTCTTCTGCCGCGGCAGAGTTCTGCCTCTGCCTCGTTCTGGGCGTATTTCTGCGGGAGGGAGGGAGGGGGAATCGATCGGGAGCGGTATACACATATATTGTCATCGGTACATACGAGTACATGAATAATTAAGCAACTATTATTATACACAAACATCGTCATCGACACATACATCGTCATCGGCACATACATCATCATTGTTCATTTTGGTGGATATCTAAAGAGTTCTCCGCCAGGCGTGACGACCTCATCAAGTATGAACCCCGCCAATTCCTCTTGAATGGCTCGTATGCGTTCAAATGGTAGGAGTTGGTCCCGCATCCGTTCGATCTGAATATATATGAAGAATGGGCCGTCAATATATATATAAGAATAAAACTCAACACAATTGATGGTAATAAAATAATGTTGTGGACTTTGTTTACTTACCTTAAGTTGTTCTAGTGCGGCTTGGCCCATCGCACATATCGTGTTGCGAATGAACTCGCAAACGTAGTACCCACATAAGTTATTGCCGTGTCCCTAATGCGCGCACTTTACGAGAATAGAGAGTTCAATCAAAATAATAATCAATAAAGCATGATATAATGGAATTGGAAGCTAGCTAGTATTACTTACATTTTGGTCTACAAATTTTAGTTCTTCTGACCATTCACCCACGGCCCTGCCCGTGAACCTTTTCCAAACCCTGTCCGGCAAAGAAAATGGATAAAGGAGTAATTAATTACTTGTTGTCATGAAAGTTGCCGATCTAGTGCGATAATATGATTGAAATTACCTCTGGAGCATCTCTCTAAAGTCTGCCCATATCTCTTTTTCTTTTCGTAACGAGTCCATGACAAGGACTTTTCCTGAGTCGGGTTGAATGACTAGCAGAATAAAGTGGAACCTACGCACGCACAATTCATCATCAGTTACACTTAACATCGAGTAAGCTGAAATAGAATGTGTACAAGAGAGAAGGTAACAGTACTCACGAGAAGTTGTAAGGCAATAGTATTTCCCTTTTGGTTTGTTGTCTCACGAGAACTCTATTTAGGTCAACGAACCCAATGTCAAAAGGGCCTCCTTTCCTGCATTCCATAACCTTTTTCCTGCATAATAGTATATACATATATGGTGAGCATATATATATATGCAATTAATGAAGTGAATGAGATGAGATATAAATTACAGAAATAGTACTTACACACAATAAAGGCTGATGGCAGCTTTGTCGAGTTCCTTCTGATTGAATAGAAAATGCAAGTCTTGAATGTTGAAGTCGATCCCGTCGTCTCCGCAGAAGAAAATCTCATCTCTTATATGCGCCGTGATCCATTCTTCATTTCTCGTCTTGCAGAAATCAAGGTACCACTTGTGCAATTTTCGCATCTTTGTTGGTAGATTCTTGAGCTCCTCTTTCTTGACAAGATTCTTCCCATACTTCCATGGATGTATGGGGTTGGCATCGCATTTGGGCAAGTTGTCTCCCATGATGTTCAAGTATGCAATGTAACTCATCCCCATCTCATTGGCCTTTCTTTGTAGCTCTGCCTCGTAATCATTTACGGGAGGAGCGTCCCGTGTGTCGAACACTTGAAGAGGGGCGCATGATTGGTTTTCCTGCTCTCCGAGCATGGGAACTGTTTTCTGGGGTGCCTCACGACTACTACTTTCAGTCTCCCTACGGCGCCTTGCATCCGCCTTCAAAATCTGGCGCTCGTAGTCCGACACAAGTGGGGTTTTAGGTTTCAAAATATTTTTGTAAAATTTCTCCACCACCGCTGGATCTATTTTCTCCTTTGGCTCGGCCCGTCTAGGTGCAAAGAATTTCTTGACCTCTTCTTCCGAGATCCTATTGGTCTCCTCGTCGCTACGATTCCACGGTAAAATCGACAATAGCTTGGAGGAAGGCTGAGGGACATAGTTTTTTGAACTGTTTGGCGTACGGTTTCCTGCGGATTTGTTTGTGGCAGTGCTAGTGATGCTCTTTGTGGCAGTGCTCTTCCGCTTACGCTGAGGAGATGGCTGAAGCACCGAAGATGGCTGACGGGCCGGAGATAGCTGGCGCGCCGGAGATGGCTGCCGCGCAGGATATGGCTGCCGCGCAGGAGATAGCTGAAGCGGCTCAGACTGCTGACGCTGCGGAGACGGCGGGGGTTCCAGTGGCCTCCAATTTGGAAGCACGATGTGTTCCTTCTTCCAAAGAATGGTTGTTTTCACTGCAAATTTGAGTTGAGTTTCCCCTTCACCTGTAGCATGGTCAAGTTGTGCTTCCTCATATTCCTTCACAACCTCATCCACCCCGACAATAGCATAGCCATCTGGAATCGGTCGGCAGTGGTAAGTTCCACTAGCTACAGGAGGTAAGGCATAGCCGACAACCACCTTAATGGATAAGCCCATTAATCTCACATGCAGCTCAGCGTGTTCGCTCTCCGTGATCTCATCCACGGGGTATCGAGGACCCGCCATTTCAAGCGTGGGCTGCACGTTCTCCGTGGAAGCCACGCTGCTTTTCCGCAGCAGTCCGGGCTGTCAGCTTCCAATGCAGGCTCTTCGTCACCGAGATGGGCCGGTAGCTTGATGGTTTCATAGTATTCACTTGCGCCGCAGCGCCGCAAGTGCATGTCTATCTGTGTCATCCGCTCAGACGCTTTTTTTTCTTTCGCCGCCATATGTAAGAGTCGCTCCACTCGGCAAACCCATCCTTCCACGTCATACCCCCTGTGCCTCGTGCATGTCCAGGGTGTTCTTTTTTACCGATGGCGCATGTGAGCTGGTCATTCTCTCTGTCGGGATGGAAGGTCCTGGCGGATGTTTCCTCGTATGCCGTGATGAGTTCAGTGACGGGTTTGGCAAGGAGGGTTGGGAAGATACACAATCCTGTTTCTGGGTCCAACCTTGCCCCGATTCTGTAGAACCAAGTCTTTGCACGTAGGTCCCACCCATCTGTCTGGGGTGTGATCCCTCTAGCGTGCAGGGCCTTCTCAACTTCCTCCCACTTAGGCCTCTGAGATATGTAGCCACCTGACCCCGTCCTCTGGTGATATTCCTTCTTCTGGGCATTAAGCGTATTGGTTTCTGACCTCTTTTAGCTATAGCACTTTTTTTATATGTCACAAATTCGGGCCAGTGAGGTCTTATCTTCGCATAATATGCGTCTTCGAAATCTGGAGTCTCGCCAGCTTTGACAAATTTGTTCAATTTTGTCTTCCAGTTGCGGAAAGCGTCAGCCATCTTCTTTAGAGTCCACTCTTTGACCTTTTCCTTTATAACCGGGTTGTTTTCATCCTCCTCTGGCGGAAGGGTGAAATTTACCAACAATGAATTCCAAAGTGTTTCTTTGGATCTTTCATCGACAAAGGTACCGTCGCCCTTCTTTGGCTTATTCCAATTTTCAATTATGATTGGGATTTGGTCCGTAACAAGAACTCCAGCCTGACGTACAAATTTGTTTGCGGCCTTCTTGGGCTCCATCGGCCTGCCATCAACACGGACTGCTTCGATCGTGAACTTTGCACGATCTTCAACCGATAGCTCGCGCCTCTCTTGCTCTTTTTCGTAGAAGAAGATGGTTGCTGGCTGGTCGATCCAGAGGGCTAAAAGAAGAAAGAAGCGTTAATTAATACATGTAGAAGAAGATTGTTGGTGGAAGTCAGCAGAGGCTTCATCAATGTATATACCTCGCCGGACTTTGTAATCACTAAATTGCGTTCACCGGAGTCTTCATCTTCTCCATGACTACTTGAGCTGTCATCATGTCCCTCCAAGTTCAGATATTGTGAGGTGTCCTCATCAATAATGTTCTCCATTATTTCTTCTTCTTCAAGGTTTCT
Source organism: Avena longiglumis (assembly GCA_030063025.1). Taxonomy (NCBI): domain Eukaryota; kingdom Viridiplantae; phylum Streptophyta; class Magnoliopsida; order Poales; family Poaceae; genus Avena; species Avena longiglumis. The sequence goes on from CP125977.1 coordinate 477,994,042, forward strand.
ACTAAGTGGATCCATAGTTTCTAAAACAATAATATTATCTAGAGTAAGAGTGTAAACATTCAAGTGGACTTGGATTCATACACAAATATACATATTATTCATACAAAAAAACACAAATAAATACACAAATGAAATTAAAACCCTAAGGATGCTTGATCATTTTAAACAAGTTCCGAGGGGTCCAAACCCTAATCAGGATGAGTCAGAGCTCCACAACGACACCCCCAAGAGGGTAACGTTGGCAGGATGCAAGTTTGTATACAAGTGGGGCGGGTTTGCGGACAATTATTTAGTCTCAGACAGTTACACCTACACGCAGTCCAATTTGTATACAAGTTTTAATCTATGCATGTAGTACAATTTATATTAGCCGGTGAAACTATGTTGCCCAAGAACCCGCCCCGCTTGACACCCTATCTATACTACTACTCCCTCCATAATTACATGCCATCTTAGTTTCGAGTTTCCCGATTTTGACCATCAAGTTCACCACCAACACTAAGTAAACAATATTATCGATGTTACAACATCAGAAACTTTACTCAAATATGAATACACGACTACATCTTTTATACATCACACATATTCCCCACATTGTTCACAGAGGACGACTGCCGGACGCAGAGGCGTGGACGGCTGCCGCATTGACACATTGTTCACATTGTGCCGCCAGCTTTGACACATTGTTCACATTGTGCCGCCGACGACTGCCGGACGCAGAGGCGTGGACGGCGGCTCCGATGGCGAGGGCGAGGGCGGCGGCTCCGACGCCGAGGACTAGACGCGGCGCCGGCGCGGCTGCTCTCTGTTCTCTACGCGCGGATGCATTATAAAATAATTTGCATTTTAAATTATTTTTTGGAATATTATAAAACCATTTGCATTTTTGGAATTTACTTAAACAATTTTCTTAATTAGAAAACATTTATGGAAATGTTTTTATCGCTTACAGATAGGGCCCACATGTCAGGTATTTTCTTCACTGAAATAATTACAGAAAAAGAATTACAGAAATAATAAAAGAAAAAGAAAACGATTATTGCATCACGCTGACGTCAGCAATGGAGCTCCTCTCAGGTCGATCTTGCTCCCGTCGATCTGCTACACGCGGGGACTTGTGGTTGGGCTGGGTGGAAAGAGGAGGTCGAGGCGGACCTAGTAGTGGCGGCGCCTCCCCTTTTTGGTCGCCGGAGAATAGAGAACAAGGAGGAACTGCGTCGGTCGGCGGCGGTTACACGATGCGGAGGCGATATAGAGCGTGAGGGAGGAAGAGAAGATGTGCCTGAGCACCAGAGGCTCACCAGGAAGCCGATGGTGGGGTCGACGAGGCCGGGGAAGGTCGAGGTTGCAGCGATGTCGATGGCGGCGGATGATGAGGTGGAGGTGACAGGGCCGACGATTCAGGGCACCCACGGCCGATTCCTCCCTCACTCTCCGAGGGCGGTGGCGGCCAGCGGTGGCGGTGGCGGCGCTTCTCTCTGATCCGATGGCGCGCGCGCGGTGGCGGTGGCGGTTTGATCTGGCTCTGGGGGGAAGAAAGGAAGGGGAAGGCAAATTTAATACCCCCCTTTAACACCGGTTCAGGGCTGGAACCGGTGTTAAAGATTCCGTTCACGCGCATTTATTACCCTTTAACACTGCTCTGCATAAGAACCGTATTAAAGGTGTGCGCCAACGAGATAAATGCGCCCCCGTTTAACACCGGCTCGTGTCTGGAACCGGTGTTAAGGGGGGGAGCATATATTTCATGCATTAAAGGGGCATTTTTAATTCAAAAAATAGGATATGAATTTAGAAAATTCATATCTTTTTCTTTTCAACTCACAAAAATATGAATAATATATCATAATTTTCAGAAAAATAATATCTATCCATTCATGTAAATCATTTTATATTTACTTTACATGAAAATTTTCAAAATGATTAAAACACTTACATATAAATTTTGATTATTCAATTCAAACAAAAATAAATTGTTAAATCCTAAAACTTTGAACATAAGAAATATTAAGCATCTAAAAAGGAATATAACCCTATTTTATTAGAGCAAATCATATTTTAATGCCGCATCTTTTGTATTAACATTTTTGAATTGATTGGATATTTAAATGTCGCATCTTTTTTTATACACTTGAATCTCACCAAGCCTCGCTCAACTTGCATTGTTTTTTTTGATAAAATAGCATATTTTGAACCTAAAAATGATTTTTGTAAAAAATCATGAGCATCGTATCATGTACCTGTAGTTCATATCTGACCCACTTCCTGCCGATTCAGCAGGAATTTGTCTTTTTCACCAGAGGTGGACGGAAAGGTTTCAGATCCCCCTGTTGGTACATTATGCATATAAGGTGGTCTAGTATTTTTGTAAAATGTGTTGGTGGTTTTTTGAATTAGCCATTTGGTGGTTGCTTCACAAAACCGTTCGTTTTTTATGCTCGGAAAATGGAAAATGCCTTTTTGGTGCGATAAAAAGGAAAAATTCCTCTTGCAACATTATATGCCATGCCATGATGCACATGTATGCACAATATGGCCATATTATCACAAACTATGCCTTGATTCTAGCCATAACATTGGTCATTTGACCCGAAAGCCAAGAAACCTCGAATGAGATAGGTCATTTTGTGAAGGTTTTTTCGAGACATAATCAATATACCAAGTTTGAGATTTTTCCTTCTAACTATGTCACATAATATAACACCACGCGAAGGTTTCGCACTGTTTCGATCTTTTTTTATTTTTCTTATCCCCGTTTCAAACTATCGACAAACTTTGTCGAACAATGGGCATGATGATTCTTAGCTCGGGGCCAAGCCTCGCTCAACTTGCATTTTTTTTTTGATAAAATAGCATATTGTGAACCTAAAAATGATTTTTGTAAAAAATCATGAGCATCGTATCATGTACCTGTAGTTCATATCTGACCCACTTCCTACCGATACGGCAGGAATTTGTCTTTTTCACCAGAGGTGGACGGAAAGGTTTCAGATCCCCCTGTTGGTACATTGTGCATATAAGGTGGTCTAGTATTTTTGTAAAATGTGTTGGTGGTTTTTTGAATTAGCCATTTGGTGGTTGCTTCACAAAACCGTCCGTTTTTTATGCTCGGAAAATGGAAAATGCCTTTTTGGTGCGATAAAAAGGAAAATTTCCTCTTGCAACATTGTTTGCCATGCCATGATGCACATGTATGCACAATATGGCCATATTATCACAAACTATGCCTTGATTCTAGCCATAACATTGGTCATTTGACCCGAAAGCCAAGAAACCTCGAATGAGATAGGTCATTTTGTGAAGGTTTTTTCGATACATAATCAATATACCAAGTTTGAGATTTTTCCTTCTAACTATGTCACATAATATAACACCACGCGAATGTTTCACACTGTTTCGATCTTTTTTTATTTTTTTATCCCCGTTTTAAACTATCGACAAACTTTGTCGAACAACGGGCATGATAATTCTTAGCTCGGGGCCAAGTCTAGCTCAACTTGCATTGTTTTTATGATAAAATAGCATATTGTCAACCTCGAGTGAGAATGGAACTAATAGTAAGTTACATAAAGCCGAACTGGAACTGAAAATTAAGATACATAAAAGAACTGAAAATTAAGATACATGGCCAGATTAAGTAACAATCGGCCGAACTTGTTTCAGAATGTTGGAGTGATTCAGTCATGCTCCTGCCTACACCTGTAATACTCGCCACTGTAGTCATCGTGCCGCCGTCATCATCGCCGCCGCCGCCGGGTCGCAATTGAACCTCCTCCGGAGTACGCGTGGGCTGGACTTGAGGGTAGCGTTTGGGATGGACTTGAGGGTAGCGCTGACGAGGGTTAGAGTCGGCGGTAGTGTCATAGGCCATGACGCTCTGGAGAGTCCGACCGCGCCACCATAGCCGACGACTGGCCTCGTTGAAGTTAGGAGGAGGTGGGCCGTCCTCCTCGTGCCTGGCGAGCGCCCTCTCACGCCGATCCACGAAGAAGGCTTCCCAAGTAGGGAAATAGTCGGGATGCCATCTGGGATTCCTCCGCTGCTCCGGCGTGAGCTCGAAGTAGTAGTGGTTCATGATGGCCATCCGGCGCGCCACACCTAGAGGGATGTAGGAACTGCACGCCCGACGCCAAATCCGACGGGGACACAAGAGTAACACCTCAGAATCGGACCTATGCAAGTTTTAGCGAAACCCGCCAAGCCCGCATAGAAACAATTAAAGGTGCCCACCAGCACTTTCGTGCGGGAAACGGTAATAACATTACACAGTCCTCGATGGGACCCACGTAGCAGATATATATGACTCAAAGAGTCAAGAATACGAATATACGGTACAAAGATCCAAATCACCTTGAAAATGATAGAGCGTCCGACTACGGACAAGATGCAAATGGGGCTAAGAGCCCAAGAATAACCAATGGCGCCCATAACCCTGCCAAGCCGGAAGGGTAACCCTGCTAACGGCGTCGATCTCAAAACCTGCTTAAACAAAAGGGGTGCCGACAAAGGGCAAAGGAAAAATAGGAGCGTCAGTACTGAGGCCAGTACACGGCGAGACTAGAATTCGGCGGTCCTCGCCTACAAAGGTATGGTGGACTGAAGCGGCAGCGGCAGCACACACTAAACAACCTATAGAGACTCGATACAACTGGCGGTTATCAGAGAGGGATGAGAATGACCTATCCGGATCCAACCTGAAGCTAACACCAAACGAACCCATCCTGGTGTTTCCCCCTCGAGACCAAACGAGGAAGTCCACCGAGGAACTCACACAGTTGGCAGTTTTATCTATTCAGTTATGTTGCAGCGATTACTAGTCAGGTTTAGATAATCATCCTGATAAAGTAAGCAGTGGGCACTTTTAGTAAACCATTCCGTGATAGTTGCAACACTTACTAGTCAGATACAATTAGCATGAGATAACCCAAAACCCAACAGTTGTTGGTACTTTTATTTAGCCATTTCGTTGTAGTTGCAATACTTACTAGCCAGGTACAATGGTCGCAAGCGACGCTCCAAACAAGCAATCGTGGGCAGTATTATTTAGCCATTCCATTATAGTGAAGCTGATTACTAATCATTATAAAGTCAAATTTATAGCAATAAACTTTAATTATGCTTGTCTATGGTTGAGATACTGTGCTCCAAGTCGTCCATATCCGCGGACACGGCTTTCAGAAAGTTTTACCCGGCCGGGGTGCACCAATAGCAACACACGCTCGATCAACCTCGGAAAAACAAAATCAAAACCCAACGAGGCTTTCACGACTAAGCAATCACAGGATTCAGAAATATTTCAGGGGGCCACCCCATTGAGTAGACCCAAGAACGGCAAGCAAGATCCGAGACGGACTCAAGGTTTGCGTCAATGGTCAGAAACGATGGAACCCGAAAGTGTGGCTAGGCTTGTCGATACCTGAAAACATTCCGCTTACCTAAATAAAGACAAAGGTGCTCCTCGCACAAACGTAAATACGTATAGCATGGCATAAGTACAGATAGTAAATAAAACCTCAAACTAGTTTGTGGCCCCAAGAAATAAGACCAATCAAGCACTCGCTCGGGGGTCCCATATACCTCCGGATGTGGATAGCGCGATAAATCAAGGAACAGTATCAAGTACTCGGGGTCCCACGGACACAAGTGGGCTCGAAACCAAATATTATCTATCACCCACCGATGCCTCTACTTACTTCAATTTTAGTTGTTAAACAGGAATTAAAGTGAACGATAAGTAAAACTATGATCATCTCCAACATCAACATGCGGTAATACATCAACAACTGTGACACCGAATCTATGCAAACACTGAAAGCAAGCGACTACGACGCGCAAGTCCAACTATCTACCAAACAACAGGTAATAGGGTGTGTCCAAGGCAATATATGGCTGCAAGGGATATCACGGGTACGGAAACTAGAGCATCGCAACACATATAGCAATAGATCAACAGGAGGGAATAAATACTATAAAAGTAAGATAGGTAGAAAGGGGGGAGATGCTCGCCTGAAAACATTGTCGAAGGTTCAACCGAAGGTCGGGGCGAAACTCACATCAACTCAACGGCCTTATCCGCGAAGAAGCACAACACTAGAATAAACACCGGATGCAATATTTAAGATTACGGCAGAAGATCGGGCATGATGCATGTATGATGTATGGCATGGCGAAGGTGTGATGCAATTAGGTCATATTAAGCGGAACCGGGGTCCCGACAATTAATTAAATGGTTCAAGTTGTTTAGAACCCCCGCAATTTAAATGTTGTATTAGCATGGCAAAAGATAGCACCGGGTTCGCTACACAAATTTAAATGAGGCCAATATAAGGCTAGATTTGCCCGCATATGGGCCCATATTTAATTATAAGGTGAATCGGCATAAGGCCCCCAAACCACAGACAAGGATGCATGCAAGTATGACAATTAAATATGCAACAAGTTGTTATTACAATTATAAAATAGGGCTCGAGAAAAGGGGTCACACTTTAGGGTTCGGCAGATCTTGGTTTCCGGGGTTCGGGGTTCGGTCTCAGGGTCCAGGGTTCGGCGGGTTCGGTCTCGACGGAAGCGTTCTTGGATTTACTGGGGTAGATCTTGTCGTGCTTCAGGTTCGGGTGCGGTTCTCGGCGAACTGGGAAGAAGTACTTGCCGCACCGGGGTCTCGGTGTCCGGGGTGAAGTACTCGGCGTCCTTGAGGGAGTACTTGTCGTATCCGTGGTCTTCGGGTCCGTGTTGGTGCACTCGGTGTTCCGGGTTGGCGATCATGGTGTTCGAGGGTTTTCTCCGAGTCCGTGGTGCGTCCGTGTGGTAGATCTTGGGGTACCGGCGCCATCGGGTTCCACCTCGCACACTGGTCGACGAAACACGTAGCGATGCAGATCTTGGCGACAAAAGGGCATCGGGGCTCTTGTGTCGAGACGGTCTTGTCGACAGACCCTCGGGTTCGTGCGGCTCCTCGTGGCGAACTTGGACGGCTTCGGTGTCTGTGCACTTGTTGGTGTCATGGCCACATGGAGACGGGGGTGTCGAGACTTGGTCCGCCAAACACCACAGATGGAGCATCTAGACCTGCAGGTGGGGACATGCCGATGCGCAGCAAGGTTATCTCCTTGTCGGTTTTACGGTCGAACACCATCCGGGCATGCAGGACGGAGGTGTCTTCCCACATCGCGCAGCCACAGACAGAGGCGAGGTAGAGGAGGCGAAGGTCGGCACGGCGTCCATGGTTGCCGGCGGGGAACTCCAGGGCGGAGCCGATGGTGGCCAGCTGCCGGGGTGGGCGGGGTCGAGATAGACGGCGAAGGAGAGGCCCGGCGGCGGCCGGCAGGGAGAGGGCGACGAGGGACGGGCGCGAGCGGCTCGGCTCGAGGAGGAGGGCTCCCGCGGCAGAGTGGTGAGCGCGCGCGCGAGGGGGGGGCGTTGGAGGCGAGCGGGCGGTGGCGGGCGCCGACGGCGAGAGGCCAGAGCGGCGCTTGGGGAGGGTGGAGCAGGGGGCGGTTGCCGGAGACGGTGGAGGCGGGTGGGGAGCGACGGCGGAGGGGCGCGGGTGAGGGAGAGGCCGGAGAAGAGAGAGAGAGGAGCGGGGCCCGTCGGTCTGGGGACGGGGGAGACGCGGAGGCGCGGCGGTGGTGCCATGGCGCGAGAGAGGAGGTGGGAGGCGCGCGAGGCGCAGGCGAGGGAGCGGGCGTGAGCGGTGTCGGGCGGAGGCGGGCGAGGCCACGCCGCCAGCGGAGCAGAGCGGAGGGAGGCGGAGGTGCGAGCCGGCTGTAACACCCTCAGAATCGGACCTATGCAAATTTGGGCAAAATTCACCAAACCTGCATAGAAACGATTCAAAGGTGCCCACCAGGCACTTTCGTGCGGGTGGAAAACGAAGTAATAACTTCACACAACAGTCCTCGATGGGACCCACAGAACAAATATATATAACAGCGACTCAAAGAGTCAAGAGTACAGACATAATATACAAAGATCCAAATCACCTTGAAAATGATCGAGCGTCCGACTACGGACAAGATGCAAATGGGGCTAAGAGCCCTGAAGAATAACCAATGGCGTCCATAACCCTGCCCAGGCCAAGCCGGAAGGGTAACCCTGCTAACGGCGTCGATCTCAAAACCTGCTTAACACAAGGGGTGCCGACAAAGGGCGTAATGAAAACAAAGAAGGAGCGTCAAGATCGAGGCCAAGACACGGCGAGGCTAGAATTGCGGTCCTCGCCACAAAGGTATGGTGGATCGAAGCGGCGGCAAAGATGCACTAAACAACCTATAGAGACTCGATACAATGGCGGTTATCGAGGGGGTAAGAAAGACCTATTCGATCCAACCTCAAGCTAACACCAAACAAACCCATCTGGCGTTTCCCTCGAGACCTATCGAGGAAGTCAACCGAGGAACTCACACAGCTGGCGCTTTATTTAATTAGTGATAGTTGCGGTACTTTACTAGTCAGGTTTAGATAATCGCTCGTAAAGTAAACAAGGGCACTTTTAGTTAATCATTTCGTGATAGTTGCAACAATTACTACTCGTGCAGATAGCATGAGATAACCCAAAACCCAAAGCTTGTTGGTACTTTTATTCAGCCAATTAGAAGTTGCAATACTTACTAGTCGATACATTTGTCGCAGCGACAACCAAACAAGCAATGGTGGGCGTATTAATTAGCCATTCCGTTATAGTGAAGCTGATTACTAGTCATTATAAGTCAAATTAATAGCAGTAAACTTTAGTTATGCTTGTCTATGATCGAGATATCAGGCTCCAAGTCGTCCATAACCGCGGACACGGCTTTCAGAAGATTTACCCGGCCGGGTGCACCAATAGCAACACACGCCGATCAACCTCGAAAACCAAATCAAAACCCAACGAGGCTTTCACTCGAACAATCACAGGATTCGAAATATTTCAGGGGCCACCCTTAGAGTAGAATCCAACGGAGTAAGCAAGCTCAGACGGCCTCAAGGTTATGGAGACGGCCAGAACGATCGGGAACCCGAAAGTGTGGCTGGGCTTGTCGACACCGCTGAAACGGGCCATTATGTCCTAAATAAAGACAGTGTGCTCGCACAATCGTAAATAAAGCGGTAAAGCATGGCATAAGTACAGATCGTAATAAAACCTCAAACTAGTTTGTGGCCCCAAGAAATAAGACGGAATCAAGCTCGTTCAGGGGTCCCATATACCTCCCGGATGTGGATAGCGCAAAATCAAGGAACAGTATCAAGTACTCGGGGTCTTACGGGACACAAGTGGGCTCGAAACCAAATATTATCTATCACCCACCGATGCCTCGCTTATTCAATTTTAGTTGTTAAACAGAAATTAAAGTGACAATAAGTAAAACTAGAACCATCTCCAACAACAACATGCGGCAATACATCAAGAATCGTGGCATATGACGACACACATCAGCACTTGAGCAAGCAACTACGACGCGCAAGACCAACTAGCTACCAAACAACAGGCAATAGGGTGTGTCCAAGGCAATATAGGGCTGCAAGGGAAATCACAGGTACGGAAACTAAAGCATCGCAACACAGGTAGCAATAGATCAACAGGAGGGGAATAAAGACTATAAAAGTAAGATAGGTAGAAAGAGGGAGATGCTCGCCTGAAAACATTGTCGAAGGTTTTCCCGGAAGATCGGGGCGAAGCTCACATCAACTCAACGGCCTTATCCGCGAAGAAGCAAAACACTAGAAGAAACACCGGATGCAATATTTAATACACGGCAGAAAATCGGCATGATGCATGCATGATGGATGACATGGCCAAGGTGCGATGCAATTAGGTCAATATTAAGCGGAACCGGGGTCCCGACAATTAATTAGATGGTTCATGTTATTTAGAAACCCCGCAATTTAAATGTTGTTTAGCAAGACAACAGATGAAACCGGTTCGCTACACATGTTTAAATGAGGCCAATATAAGGCTAGACTTGCCCGCATATGGGCCCCATATTTAATTATTAGGTGAAACGGCATAAGGCCCCCAAACCAATGCTATGCATGCGGAATGACAATTTAATGTGCAACAAATTGATATATTATAAAATAGGGTTCGAGGAAAAGGGTCACACATTTAGGGTTCGGCGAACTTGGGGGTTCCGGGGTTCGACAGGGTCCAGGGTTCGACGGATCTGGGGTTCGGGGGTTCGGCGGAAGCGTTCTCGGACTCCGGGGTCGTGGATCTCGCTGCCCGCTGCCTTCGGCACGGGATCGGTCTCCGGTTCGGTCTCGGCTCCATGAAGGAGTACTTGCTTTGGCGTCGGGCATCGGTACCGCCCTGTTCGGTGTCGATCTTGTCGGCCGCGCAGATCTTGTCGAATCCGCGGTCGTCGGGTCGTGTAGACGGTCATGGCGTTCCGAGGGGAAGGTCTCGGCGTGGCCTTTGGATCACCGGGATCGGGCTTCGGGGTCTCGCCGAACTTGGCGTCCGGGAAGGAGTGCTCGAGCGGTATCGCCTTCGGGTTCCGTGAAGGAGATGCTTAGGGGGCCTCGGTCGTCAGACTTGTGTACGGCGCCGGTGTTTCATCGGGCTCATCGGGTCTCTGGGTAAGGTCGTAGGTGAAGTCGGGGGCACGTGTGATCTTCATACTGACCTGTTTCCACCCAAGCTTGCAACACACACAGCCTCGTAGAAGCTGAGCAACACAACAGCCACACAGACATGAATACACAGCATTGGTTAACAGAGACAGCGCCAACATCAACAGATGAACCACATTGACGCCCTAGAGCAGGGACTCGCGGCGGCAGGTGCTCGAGGATGAGACGCGGGCCGAGGCCGAGCGATGCGGGCGACGACACGGCCTGACACGGGGAGGTCGCTGGCGGGAGGTGTGGCCGGACGGTGAGGTCGAGCCGGGCGAGGCAGAACGAGGCGGCGGAGGAGGAGCGATGCCGCGGCGGCCTTGGCCAGAGAGGGATGGCAGAGCTGGCGGTGCCGGGGCCCACGGCGGTGACGGGACGGCGGTTGGAGGAGCTTCGTGGCCGGCGGGGTCGAAGCCGAAGGGGAGACGACGCGGGGCGACGCGGACGGCCGGAGAGGGAGGAGGTCGAGGTCGCGCGGAGGTCGACGGAGAGGGGTCACGGGCGGCCTTCCGCCGGGCGAGGCGGCGGGCTTGCCGATGCGGGGCGGAGCGGGCGAGGCGAGCAGGGTGACGGGGAGGAGCGCTGGAGGCCGGGCGCCGGGGCGGCAGCGCGAGGCAAAGTGAGGCTCGACGGCTCGTCTGCCGAGGCGGGCGCGGAGGACTCAAGCGGGGCGAGCACGGGACCGGGGCGAGGGCGGGGTGCGGACCGAGGAGGAGGAGGGGCGCCGTGGCGGCGAGCTGAGAGGAAGCGGGGTGGGGAAGGGAGGAGCCTGGCGCGTGCGTTGGGGAAGAACAGAGGGAGGAGGAAGAGAGCGGGGTAGGTGGGGGAGAGGGTGGGTCCGGGGGGAGGGCCCAGGGGAGAGAGTGGCTGAGGGGTGGGCTGCGCGGCGAGGGGGACCCGGGGGGCAGGGTGGGTGGGGCTGTGGGTGCTGTGGGTGTGTGGGGGGTGTGGGGTTGGTGAGAGGCAGGTGGAGGGAGTGGGATGTGGTGGAGGTGAGGTGGCCTAGAGTGATAGGCTGAGGGGGAGGGGAGAGATGACGTGGCGAGACTAGATTGGAGGGAGTGAGGTGGAGGGAGGGGTTGGGTAGAGTTTTAGGTAGACTTAGGATTAGAAGGGTGGGCAGGTTTGGACCGATTCAAAAACCTGGGGGTGGTCGTTCGGGTCGATCTGGCCCGTTCGACTGCCCCCACTAAAAATAATATAAATTTTATTTAATTTAATTGGGCCGTTTGCAACCCGATAGCAACAAAACAAAATATTCCGGCGACCCGGATTTTGATGTTTGGATCCAGCGGGGCGTTTTTAGAAAACAAAACGGGTGTTGCGAAAATAGTTTTGGCAAACAATGCATGATGATGACGATGCAATGCACAAATTCAACGCGATTTTCTAGTAGTGGTTTTACGGGATGCCACAATTCGACACCACTAACAAGGGATCTCGCCCTCGAGATCCGCCTCAAGGTACCGGAAGGAAGGTCGGCGATCTGAATCTTCTCGCGCTTCATGTAGATCCTCGCGACACCACTAACAAGGGTTCATCCTCCATCTTGAAATCGGCGACACCACCAACAAATGGTCGTTGCTCCTGATCGTCGGGAGAACACTCCGGATAAACAAAGGACGGAGTAAACTGCTGGATCCACTGATTCGACATACAGGAGTGAGTGATAAGAGCAGTGGTAGGGTAGCTACTCCATCCCACACTCAAACCATTACTCCGCACACGGATAAGCGGATTAAGCATCCAACTCTCGGAATTAGACTGAAGATCTCGACAAGCGAGGTTCGGAAACAAGGGAGTGTTGCCAGCAGAAATCGTATGAAAGACACACTGATTAGGTTTCGCGGTGGTTCCATTGGCATGAACAACACATGCTCAAGGTTAACCCCAACTTCACCAAAGCTCGTCCTTCTCGTATGTTTTTCAACGACACTGATATCCAGCAAGGAACACATAGGGATAAAGAGCTCAAGGACAAAAGATCGGATGAAGGCACAATGTATCAGCCGCAGATTGATGATCGTAGCACCTGCTACAAAGGAGAATTCAAACCTCAAGGTACGACGGAAAACCAACCACGAGAATTCTGGACTCAAGAGAGAGAAGAGAGCGGATTCAAAACACGCCGAGGTAAGAGGAGAATAGCAGAGGGGTAGGAGTAAAATCAGACCTAGCCGTAACTATCCAACCGATTTTGCAAAATAGTTTTGACACTCTACTTGGCCGTTAGCTAGGTTATCCCACAGTCTGGACTTGTGGGGTATCGCAACGCGAGCTCGATACCACTCAGAACACCCTCGAATCGGACCTATGCAAATTTGGGCAAAATTCACCAAACCGCATAGAAACGATTCAAAGGTGCCCACCAGCACTTTCGCGGGTGGAAAAGCGAAATAACTTCACACAACAGTCCTCGATGGGACCCACAGAACAAATATATATAACAGCGACTCAAAGAGTCAAGAGTACAGACATAATATACAAAGATCCAAATCACCTTGAAAATGATCGAGCGTCCGACTACGGACAAGATGCAAATGGGGCTAAGAGCCCTGAAGAATAACCAATGGCGTCCATAACCCCGGCCAAGCCGGAAGGGTAACCCCGCTAACGGCGTCGATCTCAAAACCTGCTTAACACAAGGTGCCGACAAAGGGCAGAAAAACAAAGAAGGAGCGTCAAGATCGAGGCCAAGACACGGCGAGGCTAGAATTCGGTCCTCGCCACAAAGGTATGGTGGATCGAGCGGCAAAGATGCACTAAACAACCTATAGAGACTCGATACAACCTGGCGGTTATCGAGGGGGTAAGAAAGACCTATTCGGATCCAACTGAAGCTAACACCAAACAAACCCATCTCGGCGTTTCCCCTCGAGACCTATCGAGGAAGTCAACCGAGGAACTCACGGTTGGCAGTTTATTTAATTAGTGATAGTTGCGTACTTTACTAGTCGTTTAGATAATCGCTCGTAAAGTAAACAGTGGGCACTTTTAGTTAATCATTTCGTGATAGTTGCAACAATTACTACTCGTGCAGATAGCATGAGATAACCCAAAACCCAAAGCTTGTTGGTACTTTTATTCAGCCAATTCGTTGTAGTTGCAATACTTACTAGTCAGATACATTTGTCGCAAGCGACAACCAAACAAGCAATGGTGGGCAGTATTAATTAGCCATTCCGTTCTATTGAAGCTGATTACTAGTCATTATAAGTCAAATTAATAGCAGTAAACTTTAGTTATGCTTGTCTATGATCGAGATATTGTGCTCCAAGTCGTCCATAACCGCGGACACGGCTTTCAGAAAGATTTACCCGGCCGGGGTGCACCAATAGCAACACACACTCGATCAACCTCGGAAAAACCAAATCAAAACCCAACGAGGCTTTCACGACTGAACAATCACAGGATTCGAAATATTTGGGGCCACCCTTAGAGTAGAATCCATAGAGTAAGCAAGCTCGAGACGGCCTCAAGGTTATGGAGACTACCGTGAACGATCGGGAACCCGAAGTGTGGCTGGGCTTGTCGACACCATGAAGGGCCATTATGTCCTAAATAAGCAGTGTGCTCCTCGCACAATCGTAAATAAAGCGGTAAAGCATGGCATAAGTACAGGATCGTAATAAAACCTCAAACTAGTTTGTGGCCCCAAGAAATAAGACGGAATCAAGCTCTGGTTCAGGGGGGTCCCATATACCTCCCGGATGTGGATAGCGCGCAAAATCAAGGAACAGGTATCAAGTACTCGGGGTCTTACGGGACACAAGTGGGCGTTCGGAAACCAAATATTATCTATCACCCACCGATGCCTCTGCTTATTCAATTTTAGTTGTTAAACAGAAATTAAAGTGACAATAAGTAAAACTAGAACCATCTCCAACAACAACATGCGGCAATACATCAAGAATCGTCGGCATATGACGACACACATCAAGACTTGAGCAAGCAACTACGACGCTAAGACCAACTAGCTACCAAACAACAGGCAATAGGGTGTGTCCAAGGCAATATAGGGCTGCAAGGAAATCACAGTGTACGAAACTAAAGCATCGCAAATACAGGTAGCAATAGATCAACAGAGGGGAATAAAGACTATAAAAGTAAGATAGGTAGAAAGAGGAGATGCTCTTTGAAAACATTGTCAAGGTTTTCCGGGAAGATCGGGCGAAGCTCACATCAACTCAACGGCCTTATCCGCTAAGAAGCAAAACACTAGAAGAAACACGGATGCAATATTTAATACACGGCAGAAAATCGGCATGATGCATGCATGATGGATGACATGGCCAAGGTGCGATGCAATTAGGTCAATATTAAGCGGAACCGGGGTCCCGACAATTAATTAGATGGTTCATGTTATTTAGAAACCCCGCAATTTAAATGTTGTTTAGCAAGACAACAGATGAAACCGGTTCGCTACACATGTTTAAATGAGGCCAATATAAGGCTAGACTTGCCCGCATATGGGCCCCATATTTAATTATTAGGTGAAACGGCATAAGGCCCCCAAACCAATGCTATGCATGCGGAATGACAATTTAATGTGCAACAAATTGATATATTATAAAATAGGGTTCGAGGAAAAGGGTCACACATTTAGGGTTCGGCGAACTTGGGGGTTCCGGGGTTCGACAGGGTCCAGGGTTCGACGGATCTGGGGTTCGGGGGTTCGGCGGAAGCGTTCTCGGACTCCGGGGTCGTGGATCTCGTCGCTTCCGCGGCCTTCGGGTACGGGATCGGTCTCCGGGTTCGGGGTCTCGGCGTTCCATGAAGGAGTACTTGGCCTGGCGTCGGGGCATCGGTACCGTCCTGTTCGGTGTCGATCTTGTCGGGCCCGCGCAGATCTTGTCGAATCCGCGGTCGTCGGGTCGTGTAGACGGTCATGGCGTTCCGAGGGGAAGGTCTCGGCGTGGCCTTTGGATCACCGGGATCGGGCTTCGGGGTCTCGCCGAACTTGGCGTCCGGGAAGGAGTGCTCGAGCGGTATCGCCTTCGGGTTCCGTGAAGGAGATGCTTAGGGGGCCTCGGTCGTCAGACTTGTGTACGGCGCCGGTGTTTCATCGGGCTCATCGGGTCTCTGGGTAAGGTCGTAGGTGAAGTCGGGGGCACGTGTGATCTTCATACTGACCTGTTTCCACCCAAGCTTGCAACACACACAGCCTCGTAGAAGCTGAGCAACACAACAGCCACACAGACATGAATACACAGCATTGGTTAACAGAGAGCGCCAACATCAGATGAACCACATTGACGCCCTAGAGCAGGGACTCGCGGCGGCAGGTGCTCGAGGATGAGACGCGGCCGAGGCCGAGCGATGCGGGCGACGACACGGCCTGACACGGGGAGGTCGCTGGCGGGAGGTGTGGCCGGACGGTGAGGTCGAGCCGGGCGAGGCAGAACGAGGCGGCGGAGGAGGAGCGATGCCGCGGCCTTGGCCAGAGGGATGGCAGAGCTGGCGGTGCCTGGCGGTGACGGGCGGCGTTGGAGGAGCTGGCCGTGGCGGGTCGGCCGGGGAGACGACGGCAGCGACGGCGGCCGGAGAGGGAGGAGGTCGAGGTCGCGGAGGTCGACGGAGAGGGTCACGCGGCGGCGCCGCCAGAGGGGGCGCGGCGGAAGCGGGCGGGGCTCAGCCGATGCGGGCGAGGCGAAAGCAAAGTGGTGACGGGAGGGGAGCGCCAAGGCGCTGCCTTCAAGGCCGGCAAGGCGAGGCGAGTGAGGCTCGACGGGCCGTCTCTGCCGAGGCGGCGCGGAGGACTCCGGCGGCGGGCGCACGGACCGGGCGGGGGCGGGTGGACCGAGGAGGAGGAGCGCCTGTGGCGAGCTGAGAGGAAGCGGGGTGGGGAAGGGAGGAGCCTGGCGCGTGCGTTGGGGAAGAACAGAGGGAGGAGGAAGAGAGCGGGGTAGGTGGGGGAGAGGGTGGGTCCGGGGGGAGGGCCCAGGGGAGAGAGTGGCTGAGGGGTGGGCTGCGCGGCGAGTGGGACCCGGGGGTCAGGGGGTGGGTCGGCGCGCGCGTGGGTGCTGTGTGGGTGTGTGCGGGCGCCGTGTGGGGGGTTGTGGTTTGGTGAGAGGCAGGTGGAGGGAGTGGGATGTGGTGGAGGTGAGGTGGCCTAGAGTGATAGGCTGAGGGGGAGGGGAGAGATGACGTGGCGAGACTAGATTGGAGGGAGTGAGGTGGAGGGAGGGGTTGGGTAGAGTTTTAGGTAGACTTAGGATTAGAAGGGTGGGCAGGTTTGGACCGATTCAAAAACCTGGGGGTGGTCGTTCGGGTCGATCTGGCCCGTTCGACTGCCCCCACTAAAAATAATATAAATTTTATTTAATTTAATTGGGCCGTTTGCAACCCGATAGCAACAAAACAAAATATTCCGGCGACCCGGATTTTGATGTTTGATCTCATGCGTTTTAGAAAACAAAACGGGTGTTGCGAAAATAGTTTTGGCAAACAATGCATGATGATGACGATGCAATGCACAAATTCAACGCGATTTTCTAGTAGTGGTTTTACGGGATGCCACACCGGCGCTGAGAGAGAGAGGGAGGAGGTGGAGAGGGAGATGGGCGCGTGGGGGGAGGAGCGTGGGGTCAGGTGGGACCCAGGGACGTGGGGATCTGGGCAGGGGCGGGCCACGGTGTGGGGCCAGACGCGGGTAGAGAGGGAGTAGCTGGCAGGTGGTGGGGCGCGGGACCAGGGTGGCAGCGAGAGGGGTAGGGAGAGTCCAGGGGGAGCCGTGTGCTGGTGTGATGTGTGTTGTGAGGGAGTGGGATGGGCTTAGTCTAGGTGGCAGCATGGGGTTGGGTAAGGGAGAGGGGTGGGGTGAGGTGGCACAAGGGGAGTGGTCGGGGTGAGGTGGCCGGTGGGTGTGGGTAGATAGGTTGGTAGCTTTAGGATTTAGAGGGGCTGATTAGGTGGACCGTTTTTGGTTCTGGGGGTGGTCGTTCGGGCCGGGTCGGCCCGTTCGACTGCCCCCACTAAAATAAATAAATATTTTTTATTTATTTCAAACAAGGCTTTTGCAAACCGATATCAGACAAAACAAAATAATACGGAGACCCGGGTTTGGCGTTTGAATAAAAGACGGGGCGTTTAGAAAACAAAACCAGGCTTTTCACAAATAGTTTTATGCAAGCAAATGCAAGATGATGACGATGCTCAAATGCAATGTGTCATGATGACATGAGCATGCGGTCATGATGATGCAATGCACAAAATCAACGCGATTTTCTAGTAGTGGTTTTAGGATGCCACAATGGCCTGAGCAGGGGTTCGAGCACAAAGCGCCCGCCTCCACAGGGGTTAGTGCTGGTGGAAGCCATGGGAAAGAGTGATGAGGTTGCGATATGAGTCTAGAGATGTGCAATGACAATGGAGGCCAACCCTACATATATATATAGTGAACTAGCGGAAGAACTGGAGGGAAGAACCAAGGGAAGAAAAATGGCGGAAGAAAATGGCGGGAAGAAGAACTCGGGAAGAAAAATGGCGGGAAGAAAAATGGCGGGAAAAAATGGCGGGATGAACCTTTAGTCCCGGTTGGAGACACCAACCGGGACTAAAGATGAACCTTTAGTCCCGGTTGGAGACACCAATCGGGACAAAACACGAGTCAACACTAATAATAGGGGTGAGTGTCGACATTATGTCATGCGGCGTGTACCTTGTCCCGGATGGTGTCACCAACCGGGACTAAAGATGAACCTTTAGTCCCGGTTGGAGACACCAACCGGGAAAAACACGAGTCGGCACTAATAATAGGGGTGAGTGTCGACATTATGTCATGCGGCGTGTACCTTGTCCCGGATGGTGTCACCAACCGGGACTAAAGATGAACCTTTAGTCCCGGTTGGAGACACCAACCGGGACAAAACACGATTCAACACTAATAATAGGGGTGAGTGTCGACATTATTTCGTAAGTGTCGACACTATGTCGAGCTGCTTGTACTATAAATAGGCATCCTTGTGAGTCTAGTCCTCCAGCCAGTTTGAGGCATCTCCAAGATGGTTTTCGAGATCAGGGACACCACTACGGCCAGTTTCAGGGAGATGCCGAAGGAGCCCAGTCCTCCGGCATCTTTGAGAAACTGGTCATAGAGGCACTCCCTAATATGTGAAATTAGTTAGCTCCCAGGTGTATTGATCTAGTTAGAGAAGTTACAAAGCTGCAAGATGGTTTTCGAGAGCAGGGACACCACTACGGCCAGTTTTAGGGAGATGCCGACGGAGCCTAGTCCTCCGGCATCTCCAAGAAACTGGTCATAGAGGCACTCCCTAATATGTGAAATTAGTTAGCTCCCAGGTGTATTGATCTAGTTAGAGAAGTTACAAAGTTGCAAGATGGTTTTCGAGAGCAGGGACACCACTACAGCCTTCGGGGAGATGCCGACGAGCCTAGTCCTCCCAAGATCTCCAAGAAACTGGTCATAGAGGCACTCCCTAATATGTGACCGCGCGCGTTTGGAGATCAGATCTTAATGGTAAGTACGAATCGGGACAACTTCTTCTCATAGTCCCGGTCCATCCACAAAACAAGACTAACACTCAAGACATGTATTAATATTAAAAACATGAACTAGAGTTACATAATATGAGCATGAACTTCTTGGCATATGTTCTTCCTTATGATCGCTTCAGACGTAACCATGGAGCATCTTCTTTACTTAATGGAATGCTTGGGTCAGTTTTCACTGTGAAGGGCGGAATTTCATCAAACTTATTATAATCTTCTGACATGTTTGTCTTGTCCTCGATTCCCACGATGTTTCTTTTCGCTGAAAGAACTATGTGACGCTTTGGCTCATCATATGATGTATTCGTTTGCATATTTTTTCTTTTTTTTGGTCTGGAGGACATGTCCTTCACATAGAAAACCTGAGCCACATCATTGGCTAGGACGAATGGTTCGTCTAAGTTCTTGTCTACCTTCATAAGATTGTTAAGATCCACCGTTGTCATTCTGTACTTCTTGTCTACCTCAACCCCTCCTCCTGTTAGCTTGACCCATTTGCATCGAAACAAGGGGACCTTAAAATTAGGTCCATAGTCAAGTTCCCATATCTCCTCTATGAACCCATAATATGTGGTCTTCTGCCCATTGTCTTCTGCTGCATCAAAGCGGACACCACTATTTTGGTTGGTGCTCTTTTTATCTTGGCCTATCGTGTAAAATGTATTCCCATTTATCTCGTACCCTTGGAAAGTACATACAATCGAAGATGGTGTCCTGGCCAACAAGTACAGCTGATCCCCAACAGTGGTGTTATTCGTGAGAACTCTTTGCAGCCAGCCGCCAAAACTCGCCATGTGTTCACTTATAATCCATTCATCAGACTGCCCCGGGTGTTTGAGGCGTATTAAATTCTTGTGTTCATTGATATACGGGGCAACCAAGATAGATCTTTGTAAAACCGTGTAGTGTGCTTGATTGAGAGAATGCCCGTCCCTACATATCATTGCTTTACATCCTACGGTGCCTTTTCCACGTAGTCTCCCCTCATGTCGTGATTCTGGAACACCAATCGCCTTAAGGTCAGGAATAAAATCAACACAGAACTCAATGACCTCCTCTGTTACATAGCCCTTGGAGGTGCTTCCTTCTGGCCTAGCACGATTATGAACATATTTCTTTAAGACTCCCATGTACCTCTCAAAGGGGAACATATTGTGTAGAAATACAGGACCGAGAATGGCAATCTCTTCTACTAGGTGAACCAGGAGATGCGTCATAATATTGAAGAAGGATGGTGGGAACACCAACTCAAAGCTGACAAGACATTGGGCCACATCTGTTTGTAACCCTGGTAGGCTTCTGGATCGATTACCTTCTGAGATATTGCATTGAGGAATGCACATAGCTTCACAATGGGTACTCGAACATTTTCGTAGAAGCCCCTCAATGCAATCGAAGCAATTGTGTCATAATCACGTGGCGCTATGAGACTTCAGGTTTTGGAAATTTTCTCCGCCATATTTATTATTCCCTTTATATTCGAGAATCCAGACGGGACCTTGATATCGCTTTTCGAGATTTAAAAATGATTTCCTTCTCTTTGGTAAGAGCGTAGCTGGCATGAGTTAAGTGGCATCGTTTACCCTTCGTTCTAAGGATGCATAGGCTCTTCAAGGGCTTTTCGCTTGCTGGTCCCGCCGTGCTTCCGGTGTATCTTTTGTCTTCCCATACACTCCTAGAAAGCCTAGCAGGTTCACGCAAACATTCTTCGTCACGTGCATCACGTCGATTGAAGAGCGGACCTCTAAGACTTTCCAATAGGGTAGGTCCCAAAATATAGATTGCTTCTTCCACATGGGCGCGTATCCGGCATCGTCATTCAGAACAGATAGACTGCCAGGAACTTTTCCAAAGATTACTTCTAGGTCCTTGACCATACCAAATACCTCCTCATCGGTACGGAGGACAGGCTTCCTCCGGGGTTCTGTCAGACGTTTGAAATGCTTGCCTTTCTTTCTTACTGGATGCAGGTTCGGAAGAAATCGGCGATACCCTAGGTACACAACCTTCTTACATTTATCCAAATATACACTTTCAGTCTCATCTAAACAGTGTGTGCATGCATTGTATCCCTTGTTTGTCTGCCCTGAAATGTTACTAAGAGCAGGCCAATCATTGATGGTTACGAAAAGCAATGCTCGTAGGTCAAATGGCTCCCCTTTGTGCTCATCCCACATACATACACCTGGTTTGGCCCACAGCTGTAAAAGTTCTTCAACTAATGGCCTTAGGTACACATCAATGTCGTTGCCGGGTTGCCTCGGGCCTTGGATGAGCACTGGCATCATAATGAACTTCCTCTTCATACACAACCAAGGAGGAAGGTTATAGATACATAGGGTCACATGCCAGGTGCTGTGATTGCAACTCTGCTCACCAAAAGGATTCATGCCGTGCGTACTTAGACCAAACCTTAAGTTTCTTGCGTCACGTGCGAAGTCCGGGTACTCTCGCTCGACTTTTCTACACTGTGACCCATCAGCGGGGTGTCTCAACATCGCGTCTTTCTTACGGTCTTCCATGTGCCATCGCAACAACTTGGCATGCTCTTTATTTCTGAAGAGACGTTTTAACCGTGGTATTATAGGAGCATACCACATAACCTTGGCGGGAATCTTTTTCCTAGGGGCCTCGCCCTCAACATCGCCAGGATCGTCTCGTCTGATCTTATACCGCAGCAAAGGCATACCGGCATGCATCCAAATTCTCGTACTTCTCACCGCGGTAGAGGATGCGATCATTAATGCAGGCATGTATCTTCGCACGTCTAATCCTAGAGGGCGTACAACCTTCTTTTCTTGGTATGTATTGTCGGGCAACTCATTATTTCTTGGAAGAAGATTCTTCATTTTACCAACAACTTTGAAAATCTTTACGGTCACACCATTCTCTGCCTTCCATTGCAGCAAATCCAGTGTGGTACCTAGCTTTTTGTGGCCATCTTCGCAAGTTGGATACAACAATGTTTTTCCTTTAACATCTGCTCCAGCTTCTCCTTCTCCTTTTCAGTTTCACATTCTTCCTTTGCATCAGTAATGGCCCGACCAAGATCGTCATCAGCGGGCCCATCTGCTCCCTCTTGATCTTCATTATCTACCCCCGTTGAAGTATCATCATACTCAGGATACATATTATGATAGTTGTCATCATCCTCTTCTTCTTCGTTGTCTTCCATCACAACCCCTTTTTTCCGTGCTTGGTCCAACAATTATAGCTGGGCATGAAACCGGATCGAAGCAGGTGGGCGTGAATGGTTCTGGTATTTGAGTAGTCTTTCTTGTTCTTACAGTGAACACACGGACATCACAAAAAACCATTTTGACCACGTTTTGCATTAGCCACAACGATGAAATTTTGGAGGCCCGTAATGTACTCGGAAGTGCGGCGGTCACCGTACATCCATTGCCGGTTCATCTGCATTAATATGTAGTATATATCAAAAAAATAATAGGGAGATGACCATCTATATATATAGTACATCAATGACACATGAAAGGATAGTTTCCGACCTCGAACGAGACGGAAAGAGCAACAAGAAAACTTATTTTGAGCTCTTGGGCATTTCACCGAACACCTCTTGTGCATATGAAAAAAAAACTAGCACTCTTCACACCCTCTTGCTAGGCTCCAAAATGAGATAGTGAAAGAATGGAAGAGTGGGGTGTGTGTGTGGGCTGGTGTCTTATATATAGCCCCCCCCTTTAACACCGGTTCATGCCACGAACAGGTGTTAAAGGGGGGGGGGGGGCTGCGCGGGCACTGTTGCAGTGTCCTTTAACACCGGTTCGTGCCACGAACCGGTGTTAAAGGGGGGCTCCTTTTTTGCCGCAGGGGCCACGCTGGTACGGACCCCCTCCTTTAACACTGGTTCGTAGAAGAACCGGTGTTAAAGCCCTTTTTCTGGATCAACAAAAGGCCTCGTTTCCACTATTGTCAAGTGCTCCTAGCACTACAGGAATCGAGCTGCCCTCGGCGTAAGCACGATCGGCTGTCGGCGTAAACTGTGTCGAGGGCTGTTGTCGGCGTATCGCCTCAGCACAGCTGCCTCTTGGCGCACACATGATGGTTGTCGGCGTAGTTCATTGTCCTCGGCATACACATGGGCCGACGACAGTCTTCGATATAGAGACTGCCGGTATAGACCAGCACCATCAGCCGTTGAATTTTTTTTTTATTTTTTTTAATTGCTAATCTCATCAGCATCTTTTTTGAATTATTTGACTAGTTAATCTCACAAGCGTGTTTTTAATTCTAAGTATAATTAATCTTTAGCCAAATTGTACGCCAAACTTCTCGATCGGTCATCGCACTACTCTAGCTTCAGAACGCTTAACTTTTTTGTTCCTTCCGCATGAGTTTTCGCTAAGGAAATTAGACCCCATATAAATCCTATTAACCCTTGGACCATGGTATCACACGACTTTATTTTTAAAATTTCAAAAAATTATTTCAATAAACAAAAATAAATAAGTAATAATAAACTTAACTTCAAATAACAATAAAATTATTTTTTTGCTTTTTTCTATTTAGTATGGAATAATTCATACCTTTAAATTCGTAAATTGGAATTCAACAAATAATATGTCTAAATTGATCATAAAAATCAGAATAATCCAAACATGATATCTCTATCGTCTTTTTAATCATGCATCAAGTATTTTTAAATAAAATTCATTTAATAGTGTTCAAATCTTCCAAAAATCATATCAAAATTTTCCTTTTAAATTTGAGGATTCTAAAAAATCCTTAGCTCGGGCCTGAGCCTCGCTTAACTTGTAGTGGATCTCTGATGAAATAACATATTGCCAACCTAAAAATTATTTTTACAAAAAATCATGAGAATCATATCATGTACCTTGATGACCCACAAGTATAGGGGCTGTATCGTAGTACTTCCGATAAATAAGAGTGTCGATCCCAAAGAGGGGCAGAATGTGTTGACTAGTGCTTTGGATCAGAAATTCTCTATAAATACTTAGAAAACAGATTTTTAGGATTTTTTGATAATGCAAAGAAATAAAGTGCAAGTAAATAAAGAGAATAATAATAATTGCAGCAAGTGGCCCAATCCTTTCTTCAGCAAAGGACACGCCGGTTGTATTACTTATGAGGAACAAACGTTCTCGAGGACACATGGAAATTCTATCAAGTGCTCTTGCTTCATGTAGTTGATTAATCTTCTTTGGTTGGATAAGTGTTGTGTGGGTGAACCTATGCTAATGTACCGACCTTACTTGGAATAATACATACTTGTGATTAAACCCCTTGCAAGCATCCGCAACTATAAGAAAGTAATTAAGATAAAAACCTAACCATAGCATTAAACTCTGAGATCCTACACTCCCTTGTGCAAAGATTTTGTAACGGGGGTTCAGGTTTCTGTCACTCTGGCAACCCCACAATTAGTATCCAAATACGCAATGCATTCCCCTAGGACCATAAATGGTGAAGTATCATGTAGTCGACGTTCACATGAAACCACTAGAAGAATAGCACCACAACTTAAATATCAAACCATTTAATATTACTTCAACACAATTCCACTACTAACAACATGACTTCTCCCATGTCCTCAAGAACTAAACGAACTACTCATGATACATCATATGGATCAAGATCATAAATTCTATAATGATGAGTAACAATCTAAACATAAACAAAGATTCAAAGGTTCCACTCAAAAGCATCAACTACAAAAGTAATCAACACCGGGAAAGTTCCCCCTAAGAACTATGCAAGATTCAACCTAATTGTTATAGTGGGATGGAGTGGTGATGATGGTGCTGGTGGATATGGTGGTGAGGATGATGATGATGATCCCGATGAAGTCTAGATTGATGACGGTGTTGATGGCGACGATCTCCCCTCTCCGAGAAGGAATTTCCTCGGCAGAAATCTGCCCGCCGGAGAGCTCATTCTCTCTCTGTAGTTTCCGCCCCGCAGAGGCAGTGGAAGCTTTCTATGGTCGCTCCCCGAGTATTAGGGTTTCGGGGGAAGATGTAGGCGAAAGGGCGACGCAGGAGGTGGACCAGGGTGGCCACACCACCTGGTGGCGCGGCCCAAGGGGGGCCGCGCCAGGGGGTTGTGTGGGCCCACTGTGGTCCATCTCCACTCCCCTTATGGCTTCCTTCGTCTTCTGGAAAAATAGGATTTTCCATATATTTTCTGGAATTTTTTGATCTTCGCGAATATTGCATCTAGACACCGCTTTTTCCGTCAGAATCCTGACTCTGGCAGTTCATCCTCCAAAAATCATCCAACATGCAAAAATAGATGAAATAACACAAGTATCACTCTTTAATATGAAATATATCAATGAATAACAGTAAATTATGATATAGAATAGTGATGCAAAATGGACGTATCAACCCCCCAAGCTTAGACCTCGCTTGTCCCCAAGCGAAAACTGAGCTCGGTAAACATGACCACAGGTTTATAGAGTGAAGTTTCGATAAAAGGAATATGAACAAGAAGCATCACATTCACCAAAACACAACTCATAATAAAAAACAACTCACCATTATATAACTTATCTTGCAACGAGTATGAGAGTCACAATAGAGATGCATAAAGATAATTATAATTGGTAATGGCAAACTTTGTTCTTGGTCAGAGAACAGTTGACAAATCATACTTGGTTTTCAAGCAAAGCTTTTGTAATGAATTTTTCAAAGCAGGAATCTTTTTTCTCAAACATAAAGGGCTTTTCAGAACGATAGCTTTCAAAGTAATATTCACTCAGATAAGAGCAATGTGCAAAACAAGGAAGATAAGAAACATGATTGAATAAATCATCATATGAATGATGGAATCACAACAACTCAAATGCTTGTTGGAGATAGAAAGGAATAAGTTTACTGACTCAACTTAGAAGTAAAATATAGACCCTTCCCAGAGGGAAGCAGGGATTTCAAGTTTCATAAAGAGCTTCCAAAAGATTATGGTACTTACTAGCTTTGAGCTCTCATTGCCCCTATCATAAGCATCTTAAGGTAATTAAGGTTAAAGTGAACAAATATGGAGTATATGTTTGACAAATTATAAGTTGGCAATATCATGTCCCTTGAGTACGAGGGTCGTTCCTCATGCTACTCAACTTTAGTTACAAGCAAGTTATTGTCATTGTAAGTATATGTGTATCATAGAGAACTGCCAATGGGGTACCCCTTGGCCCATAACACAGGAGCTATCCCATATCAAAATGACAAGGCAATAGACAGTGAGCATCTCAACGATCCTTTATTTACCATGCGCATGGTGCATTTTTTCTTTTCTCTTTTTTCTATATTTTTTTTCTAAGGATGCTTCATAGATTTCTCACTATGGTGATGATGCAAGTTTCCACCATGATTAGGTG
Source organism: Avena longiglumis (assembly GCA_030063025.1). Taxonomy (NCBI): domain Eukaryota; kingdom Viridiplantae; phylum Streptophyta; class Magnoliopsida; order Poales; family Poaceae; genus Avena; species Avena longiglumis. Next base: position 478,020,506 of record CP125977.1, read on the forward strand.
GCTTAGGCTAGCCTCTCAGGCGTTTCTCTAACACATATACATAACTCCATGGACTTACAAGCTCCCCTTTTATTTCACACCGCCGACATCCGTAAACAAAAGATCTTGATATCAACTAGGTAGATATTTACAGGTGTTGAAAGCGTTCCCCATGACAACATGGTTCTGCTAATTCCCAACTTATAAGTGCAAGCATATACAACAAAGATGACACAATGGTTCAAGTTTATTAAGGGAAGGAAAATAAGGTGTGCCATCAAGTTTGTGAGAGCTTTACTAACTAGTTTTCACATAACAAAAGAATTTTTAATTTCAAAGCTAGATGAAACTCGAGAATTTACTTGGACTAGCAATAATGCTAATAGGTAGATATGATGGACACAAATGGCATAGGTTTTGGTTCAAGGATTGGATGCACGAGAAGCATTCCCTCTTAGTATAGGTTTTTGGCTAGAAAGGCTGGGTAGTAAGCATAAGAGTTGAAGGAAACAAGCAAACATGTGATAGAAATAAATAATAGTAAGCTTATGATCCAATCAAGAAAGAAAGAAAATAATATCAAATACATGTAAGTGCTTTTCTCTTTTCCTTTGAAACCTCAAAAAGTGTTGCTACTAACCAGAGCTAGGTTTGCAAAACCAATTTAAATTTACTTGATGCTCCCAAAGTGATACCAATACTAATCAACAAGATCAATCATATAATAGATATTGCAAACTAAAATAAGATGTGCAAAAAATTAATGACGAAACTTCTCATTAATATTCCATAAAGGCACTCATACCAAGGGATACATAGATAACCAACTAGAGGAGAGATACTTCCACAATGCAAACCATCCTATATGATAACTTCTCTATTCATGATATGACTCTACTAAAAAGGTAAAAAGATGAAAGATAATGATGTGATACCGCGGCACTCCCCCAAGCTTGGAACAAACCAAGGGGATGCCAAAACCTGATGACGAATTACTCCTTAGGTAGTGGTGGTGTTCTCTCGATAAGCTTTTCAATTAAATTTCTCAAATCCTTAATCTCGAAGGTTAAGAGTATGAATCAACTTCAAATTATGCTCAATGCAGTTCATGATCATGTCGGACCGAGAATCCCAGTCCTTGTGATTCTTTCCCCACTCTTCCTCTTTAGAGTATTCTTTCCCTGCATGGTTAGAACGAGGCATATCCCAACTGGAGGGCAACTTCCCTTTGGGAACTTTTGGAATAGTCGCTGATGTATAAGAGTATGGAAGGGGTTCTTGGTGCATGGAGGAAGTTACCATGGAGCTAGGCAATGACGCGGAGTTTTCCCTCCAGTAGACATCCGTGCCATCCTCTTAAGCTTGATACGATTTTCCACCACTCCAATGCTCGCAATGAAGGCGCGGGTGCATGGACGCTTGTATTCCTCCACTTCTTCTTCATCCTCAACCAAGATCTCTTCCTCCTTCTTGGGGTCTTGAAGATCATCCTCCACGGGCTTCTTTCCCTTGTCGTTAGTGGACACGATGGTGCCTCTAAACTTGAGAATAGTTCCTGACAGAAATAGATCGAAACAAAAACATGACGAGAACACGATATACGGACCTTGGGGGATCCGGGTGATTATATATTACGAAGTTTTATGACATAAGGAAAGTTATGGGCGAAAACGGGACGGAGACGGGCTCCGGGGTGGTCACACCCCTGGTGGCGTGGCCAGGTGGGCCCGCGCCACTAGGTGGTGTGGGCCATCGGGGCTTCGTTTCCTTCCCTCTTTCAACTCATTATCTTCCGTATGGAATAAAAACTGCAAAAATATAAGTTGACAAGGTTTTCACGAACCTCTTCTTACCAGAACTGTTACCTATTCGAAAACAGACTGTGCAAATTCCTTCTCTCCAACATTTGAAAGTTCCTTTCATACAAAGCTCCACACAATCTTCATTAGCAACATTAGTGTATGCAAAATACATAAACCTTTGGGTTCAATTTCAACTGAAATCCATCAAAATGTAAGCTACTGTAGCAACTCCTTTCAAAAGCCCAAAAATAATTTAGAAGGAAATCGATTTAAGAGGCAAATGCAAATAATGGCTGAAATCTGTCAAATCAGACCAATAGGTAAAGATTGTTTTTTTCGAAAATCTTCTGTTCCTCAAATCAAAAAGTGAAAAACTAACGAAAGTTGGATAATAACTTGGGGCACAAGCACAGAAAATGATAGCTTGATCCAACATACTGGGATTTTTCACGATTTTATACAGTGCAGCACAAAAATCTGTTCCGGGATAGCAACTTCCCACAACTCACCTATTTCTCAAAAGAGGCTAATCTTGACACAACAAACCAAACAAAAAGGATAAGGAGAGGTTATTACAGAGGTAATAACTTCCAAGAATCAAAGAAACAAAAAACAAAGAAAACTAAAATGGGTTGTCTCCCAAAAGCTCTTTCTTTATAGCCATTAAGATAGGCTTGATAGTTTCAATGATGCTTGATACATCCATTTTGCATCACCATTCTATATCATAATTTGCCTCTATTCATTGATATATTTCATATTAAGAGGTGTTACTTATGTCTTTTCATCTGTTTTTGCATGTTGGATGATTCTTGGAGGATGAACTGCCGGAGTCAGGATTCTGATGGAAAAAGAGGTGTTTTGATGCAATTTTGCGAAGATAAAAAAAATACCAGAAAAAATACAGAAAATCATATTTTCCTAGAATACGAAGAATGCTAGAAGGGGAGGCAGAATGGGCCACAGGGGCCCACACCCCCCAGGCGTGGGCCACCCCTAGGCCACGCCTACAGGGGTGTGGCCCACCTAGCCCACCTATGGCTCTGCCCTCTCTCCTATATCTTCCCCTCGAAACCCTAAAACAAGGGGAGGGACCACAAAAAGATTCCACCGCCTCTATGGGACCCGTAAAACACCGAGAGAGAAAGAGCTCTCCGGCAGACAGATTTCTGCCGGGAAAATTCCTTCCCGGAGAGGGAAGATCATCGCCATTAACACCATCGTCAAGCTAGACTTCATCAGGATCATCATCATCATCATCATCCACACCATCATATCCACCAGCACCATCATCACCACTCCATCCCGCTGTAACAATTGTGTTGAATACTTGCATAGTTCGTAGGGGAAACTTTCTCGATGTTGATTACTATTTTAGTTGATGCTCGTGGGTGGAACCATTGGATTATTGTTTATGTTCAGATTGTTATCCATCACCATATCATCTTTGATCTTGATCCATATGATGTCTCGTGAGTACTTCGTTTAGTTCTTGAGGAAATGGGAGAAGTAATGTTGTTAGTAGTGGATTTGTGTTGAGATATTATTCAATGGTTTAGTATTTAAGTTGTGGTTCTATTCTTCTAGTGGTGTCATGTGAACATCGACTACATTATACTTCACCATTTATGGGCCTAGAGGAATGCATTGTGCATTTGGATACTAATTGTGGGGTTGCCGGAGTGATAGAAACCTGACCCCCCGTTAGGACACCATTTCACAAGGGAGCGTATGATCTCAGAGTTTAAGGCTGTGGTTAGGTTTATACCTTAATTCCTTTCCTGTAGTTGCGGATGCTTGCAAGGGGTTTAATCACAAGTATGTATTAGTCCAAGTAAGGTCGGTACATTAGCACAGGTTCACCCACACAACACTTACAACACCAAAGAAGGGTACTCAGCTATTTGAATCAAAAGCACTTGACAGAATTCCCATGTGTCCTCGAGAACGTTTGGTCCTTATAAGTATTTCCGCCGGCTTGTCCTTTGCTAAGGAAGGATTGGGCCACTTGCTGCAATTGTTCGTTGTCTTTATTACTTCCACTTTATATCTTTCATTTATCAGAAAACCCCTAAAAATCCATTTTCTAAGTATTTACAGAGATTTCCTGCTCCATACCACTAGTCAACACCTTCTGCTCCTCGTTGGGATCGACACTCCTATTTATCATAAGTACTACGATACACCCCCTATACTTGTGGGTCATCAATGCTCACATAGAAAATATGGATTTGGAGTAAAAGAGAGCACCGAGAAGCAAATATCCAACACATTTAAGTCTAACCCACTTCCTATGCCAAGGAATTTTGTAAGAAAACAAATTATTGAAACAAGAGACTACCAGCATAGGAAGACAAAACAAGTGCAACTTCAAAACTTTCAACATAAAGAGGGGAAACTTAACATTATTTAGATGCATAAAACCATGTTTACCTCTCTCATAATAACTTTCAGTAGCACTAAGAATAAAGTTAACAATATAACTGTCACAAGAAACATCCTTATCATCAGAATGAGCATGCTTAAAATCCTCAAACAGAGGTTTAAGGTCAAAAACTGGATCAATAGAAGCAAGTTGTTCAACTCTAAAATCCTCATTTGGAAATTCATTTTCATAAGGAGATTTAGCAAATTTGGAAAAATTAAACTCATAAGATTCTCCATCAAACTTAGTTAAAATTTTCTACTTCTTACAATCTATAATAGATCCACAAGTGTTCAGAAAAGGTCTACCAAAAATGATAGGACAAGTTTTACTAGCTGCTGAACCAAGCACTAGAAAATCAGCATGATATTTAATCTTACCACAAAGAACTTCCACATCTCTTACAATACCAATTGGACAGACTGTCTCTCTATTAGCAAGGTGAATAACCACATCAATGTCTTCAAGTTCACAAAGACCAATTTCATGCATAATTTCTTTGTAAAGATCATAAGGAATAGCACTTGAACTCGCACCAATATCACATAAACCATAATAGCAATGATCACCAATTCTAACAGAAAGAATAGGGACACTAGCTCTCCTAGTTTTACTAGGATGTGAGACAATATTAGAAGCATCTTCACAAAATATAATGTGCCCATCTTCTACATTTTTAGTGACAAGGTCTTTCACAATGGCTACTACAGGTTCAATATTTATTGTTCATCAGGTTAATAGCTTTCTTTGTGATTTTGTTAACCACATTAGCTATAATAGAATGTTCCTTTACCTTAGCATGGAAATGTATTTTCTCAATATAAGGTTCAGGCAAAATATGATCAATAGTATAAAATTTAGTATTTCTAGCAGGAACACGATTAATAATATCTTATATGGTGCATGGTACTTGTTCCACTCCTTTTTGGGAATTTAAATATAAGAGGCAAATGCCTTAAAACAATTGGAAATACTATGAGAATCAAGACCATACTCAGTACTAATATCATGAAAGTCATCAGTTCCCATAAAAGATTTAATGCATTCATGATCATAATTTATACCTGACTTTATTCCTTTATCATTCTCCCATGCTTCAGTATTTTCTTGAATACGGTCTAGAAGATCCCATTTAGCTTCTTCTTTCATACGTGTGAATGACCCAGCACAAGAAGCATCTAATAAATCTTTATCATAAAGAAAAAGCCTTGCATAAAAGTTATTAATAATAATATTATTAGGGAGCTCATGAATAGGACATTTAAGCATTAGTAACTTCAATCTCCCCCAAGCTTGGGCTATACTCTCTCTGTCACAAGGCCAAAAGTTATATATTTTATTCCGGTATTTATGAATCTCACTAGGAGGATAGAATTTAGAATAAAAGAGAGGTACTATTTCCTCCCATTCCATAGATTGTCCATTCTTCAGCAGCTTATACCATTCTTCAGCTCTTCCTTTCAATGATATGGAGAGTAACTTTTTCTTAACTTGTTCCTTTGTGATACCTGCACACTTAAACAACCCGCATAATTCATGGATAAAAAGCAAGTGATCACCAGGATGAACAGTTCCATCTCCAAAATAATAGTTATCCATAACACAATCAACAATTTTTGTAGGTATCTTAAAAGGATCTATTTAAGAAGGTGGTGGTTCATCTACTACCCTAGCAGTGGTAGTAGCTTCCCCGAACAGGAAACCAAGTGGGTTATCCATATTGGAAACAAAGTAACAAACATAAATAAAAGCAATACTCACAGAAGTTTCCTTTACCAGTTCCAATCTTCAATAGCGCTTCAAACTCTGGCAGCGGCACCAGAAAATAGTCTTGATGACCCACAAGTATAGGGGATGTATCATAGTACTTTCGATAAATAGGAGTGTTGATCCCAACAAGGAGAGGAAGGTGTTGACTAGTGGTTTGGATCAGAAATTCTCTGTAAATACTTAGCAAACGAATTTTTAGGGGTTTTTGATAATGCAAAGAAATAAATGCAAGTAAATAAAGACAATAATAATAATTGCAGCGAGTGGCCCAATCCTTTCTTCAGCAAAGGACAAGCCGCTTGTATTACTTATGAGGACCAAACGTTCTTGATGACACACGGGAATTCTGTCAAGTGCTTTTGCTTCATATAGTTGATTAACCTTCTTTGGTTGGATAAGTGTTGTGTGGGTGAACCTATGCTAATTTACCGACCTTACTTGGACTAATACATACTTGTGGTTAAACCCCTTGCAAGCATCCACAACTACAAGAAAGTAATTAAGATAAAAACCTAACCACAACATTAAAATCTGAGATCCTACACTCCCTTGTGCAAAGGTTTCCTAACGGGGGTTCTGGTTTCTGTCACTCCGTCAACCCCACAATTAGTAGCCAAATACACAATGCATTCCCCTAGGCCCATAAATGGTGAAGTATCATGTATTCTACATTCACATGACATCAATAGAAGAATAGCACCACAACTTAAATATCAAACCATTGAATATTACTTCAACACAATTCCACTACTAACAACATGACTTATCCCATGTCCTCAAGAAGTAAACAAACTACTCAACATACATCATATGGATCAAGACCAGAGATGATATAATGATGAATAACAATATGAACATAAACAAAGATTCAAAGGTTCCACTCAAAAGCATCAACTACAAAAGTAATCAACACCGGGAAAGTTTCCCCTAAGAACTATGCAAGATTCAACCCAGTTCTAACAACGGGATGGAGTGGTGATGATGGTGCTGGTGGATATGGTTGTGAGGATGATGATGAAGTCTAGCTTGATGACGGTGTTGATGGCGACGATCTCCCCTCTCCGGGAAGTAATTTCTCCGGCAGAAATTTGCCTGTCGGAGAGCTCTTTCTCTCTCTGTAGTGTCCGCCCTGCAGAGGCGGCGGAATATTTTTGTGGTCGCTCCCCGAGTATTAGGGTTTCTGGGGGAAGATATAGGCGAAAGGGCGACGCAGGAGGTGGGCCAGGGTGGCCACACCACCTGGTGGCGTAGCCTAGGGGTGCCGCGCCAGGGGTTGGCGTGGGCCCCCTGTGGCCCATCTCTGCTCCCCCTTCTGGCTTCCTTCGTCTTCTGGAAAAATAGGATTTTCCATATATTTTCTGGAATTTTATGATCTTTGCAAATATTGCATCTGGACACCACTTTTTCCATCAGAATCCTGACTTCGGCAGTTCATCCTCCAAAAATCATCCAACATGCAAAAATATATGAAATAACATAATTATCACTCCTTAATATGAAATATATCAATGAATAATAGTAAATTATGATATAAAATAGTGATGCATAATGGACGTATCATACCTATAGTTCAAATCCGACTCACTTCCTCCCGATTCGGCAAGAATTTGTCTTTTTCACGAGGCATGAACAAAAAGGTTTAAGATACCCCGGTTGGGACATTGTCTATGCAAGATGTTCTACTATTTTTGTAATATTGGGTGGTACCATTTTTAAACTTTAATTTGGTGGTTGCTTCACAAAACACCCCATTTTAGGCACTTGGAAAATGGAAAATGGTTTTTTTGTGCGATGAAAAGGAAAACTTCCTCCTGCAACATTGTTCTCCGTCCCATGATGCACATGCGTGCATAATATGAGCACATTATTGCAAACTATTCCGTGATTCTGGCCATAACATTGATCATTTGACCTTGAAGCCAGGGAACCTCGATTGAGAAAGGTCATTTTGTGAAAGTGTTTTTGAGACGCAATCAATATACCAAGTTTGATATTTTTCCTTGCACCTATGTCACATAATATGATACCATGCAAAGGTTTTTCATTGTTTTGATCGTTTTGAATTCTTTATGCCCATTTCAAACTATCGTCAAACTTTCTAAAACTGTGGGTATGAAGATTCTTAGCTCAGGGTTGAGCCTCACTAAACTTGTAGTGGATCTCTAATGAAATAGTATATTGAGAACCTAAAATTAGATCATGTACCTATAGTTCAAATCTGACTCACTTCCTGCCGGTTTGGCATAAATTTGTCTTTTTCCCGAGGGATAGACAGAAAGTTTTAATATACCTTGGTTGGGACATTTTCCATGCAATGTGGTATAATATTTTTTAAATGGGTTGGTACCATTTTTAAACTTTAATTTGGTGTTTGCTTCACAAAACACCTAGTTTTGGGCACTCAGAAAATGGAAAATGGCATTTTGGTGTGACAAAAAGGAAACTTCCTTCTACAGCATTGTTCGACATCCCATGATGCACACGCATACACAATATGGGCATAAAATCACAAACTACCGCGATTCTGGCCATAACATTGGTCATTTGACCTGAAAGTCGGGAAATCTTGATTTAGATAGGTCACTTTGTGAAGGTTTTTTGAGACACAATCAATATACCAAGTTTCATATTTTCCTTGCAACTATGTCACATAATATGACACCACACGAAGGTTTTGCATTGTTTTGGTCGTTTTTGAATTCTTTATGCCCGTTTCAAACTATCGTCAAACTTTCTAAAATAATGGGAATGAAGATTCTTAGCTCGGGGCTGAGTCTCGCTAAACTTGAAGTGGATCTCTGATGAAATAACATATTTGAAACCTAAAAATGATTTTTCCAAAAAATCATGAGCATCAGATCATGTACCTATAGTTCAAATTTGATTCACTTCCTACTGATTTGGCAGAAATTTGTCTTTTTCATGAGGGATGGACGGAGAGGTTTAAGGTACCCCGGTTGGGACATTGTCCATGCAAGGTGGTCTACTATTTTTGAAAAAGGGGTGGTGACATTTTTTTACTTTAATTTGGTGGTTGCTTCACAAAACAGCCCGTTTTGGGAACTCAGAAAATGGAAAATGGATTTTTGGTGCGATAAAAAGAAAAACTTCCTCCTGCAACATTATTCGACATCCCATAATGCACATGCATGCACATTATGGGCACATTATCACAAACTATGTCAGAATTCTAGCCATAACATTGGTCATTTGAACTGAAAGCCAGAAATATCGATTGAGATAGGTCACTTTGTGAATTTTTTTGAGACACAAGCAAGATACCGAGTTTGATATTTTTCCTTGCAACTATGTCACATAATATGACACCACGCGAAAATTTTGCATTGTTTCGATCATTCTGAATTCTTTATGTCTGTTTCAAACTATGTCACATAATATTGTTTCGAAACTTTTATGATCAAACACATGCTCCCTCTGCCTCTTGCACTCATGCTCCCTATTCCTCTTGCACTCATGCTCACTCTTCCTCTTGCACTCAAGTAATTAGGAGTAAAAAATGAAAGGTGGTACGCCGAGGGTGGCTGTCGGCGTAAGGTGGTATGCCGAGGGTAGCCCTCGGCGTATCCTCCACCGACAGCTATTGTGTCGGGCTGGCCTGGTCGAGGGCTACATCGACGGACCCGATCTTTGTCCGTCTGCGTAGCACCTGACCTTCGGCGCCTCACTCCATTCCTATAGTGTAGCAAAGCAAATTTCCTAGCTATGCAAACTACACCAACTAATTAATCAACAATGCTCTTGGTAACTCTAGTTACTGTTCAGATCAACAACATCAACTCTTGCGTGTAGTACTTCGACCTTCATGTGTCCCAGAGCCTTCGAAAATATGTCCATGAGATAGTTTCTGGTGCCTATTTGTTCGACAGCTATCTTGTCACAATTGAGGCACTCTCTGGTGAAATGGAAGCGAGTATTGATCTACTTACTCCGATCAAAGAAGACCCGATTTTTGAACAACTTGTTGTCGATGTAGAGTTATGTGCCGAACATGTTGCCTAGAAGTCGGCGGAGCCAAACTCCCTGGCATTCAATTTTCGTCATGGTAATATACTCTGCCTCGCATGATGAAAGTGCGATCACCTTGTTCTTTTGTGAATGCCATGTTACCTGTGTTGGTATGCTCAAGAAAAATATGATATGATCTACTTGCCCGTGTTGGTATCCTTAAGTGTACAACCTCTCCTACGCCACTCTTCACTCTAGGGATTTTTGATTTTTTTATGCTACATTCTAGTGCCAAACAAGTTGTTTCCTAGAAGCCTCCCAGTCAATTGTCCTTGCAGTAATGTACTCTGCCTCACATGATGAAAGTGAGACCACCTTGTCCTTTTGTAACTGAAACGCTCATGCATGCCATATTATATAGAGCAACAACATGTTGATGGACACATCATTCATGTCAGCACCAGACTTCTCTAATGCGGCAATATGCTAGACATACTAGATGTGCAATATGTAGGGGAACCCTATATAGATGGTCCAATGAGTGTGTTACCTTCGTGAGGAGGTGTATATTCCCATCACTGGCATACATGGTTTTTTCATAGATCATCATCTTGCAACCATTGTCACGCGATCCCACACCTACATATGCACACCACTGAGTTGTTTCCGAACTTCACCGAGTTATTAACCTAGTCCTCATGGTCAAAAAAGTCGGTGCAGTCACCCTTCATGTGTTTCTATACACTGTTATATGGATACCATGGCACATAGACGGGTTTGACCTCGACACTAAGACATAATTTCATGCATTCTTCATTGAGGAATACATGGCTATTGATGCCTACAAGTGCATAGGGTTGATGTAGACCACTTTTATGGAAGCATTATCTTAGTTCTATATCATCCCAACGAAGAGTATAAGAGAGTGTTTTTATGGAAATATTGGATACCACATAGGGTGAAAATACCAAGTAGAAATATGTAAGAAACCTCCCAAGGTGTGGAGACAGAAAAACCTCAAAGATAAAAAAGTAATAAAATATACATGGGAAATCCTTTTTTGATAAACTAGAGATTGTAATGAATATAACCACAAGATCTAGTACCTCACATGGATAAGATCCAAATAGCAACCAAGAAAGATGATATGGATGATAGTAGTTGTTTTGGGGTTTTTATGAGTGATTGCAAGTAGGGAAAGTATTTTTGTATTTTTAAAATAATAAATTGCAAAAAATATATAAGGTAGTAGTTGCAATGGAAAGGTGTTTCTTATAATTAAAATTGGACTGGGGTTCATGGCTTCACTTGTCTAATCTCTTTCAATGATAAATATTCATGGAACTTTTATATGTGTATGATAAGCATTCATATGGGCATCACGTTCTAACATAGAGATGAAACACATCCCTCTTATACTCCTCAAGATAGGGAAACTCCATGCAATCTTGAATTAAGAACAAATCATAGTATAGCTTTAAGTAATATAACATGATGTTTGAAATACAAATATGATACCTTGATCTAACAAGATTATATCACGTCACACGATAATTATAGAACATGATTTCACTTTATCCCTAGCGAGGCAACAAAAGAAAGGTAAAAGCAAAAGTAGATCTTGAATATTATTGTCACAATTTAATCACTACCACCATGCTACTCCATCTAATACACACTTCTCCCCCATACAAGTTCTTGCATACAAGTTGGATCAAAACAAGCAATTAATAACGGGGAACGCGATATGCATCTACTAATACATCTTACACAAAATAGGTTCCAATCTCATATATAAAATCATAGAATAAATATCCACCACATAAGAATTACATATATGACCATAATCATGTAGGAAAGATCATATGGTACTATATCTATGAAGAACAAGAGAGAAATAGATCAATCTACTACCACAAACCCATAGTACGGAGGTGGACTACTCTCTCTTCATCATGGGGATGATGCTGGAGATGTTGGAGAGCGTGGAGATCACCCCGGAGGCGGCTGATGAGTGCATATTTGCATCATGTTTTAGATTATTATTTTGCATTGTAGATATAGGATCTTGGTATTTTACAGTGTCCGCGCGCACTTTTTGTGTTTATTTTTACCAAGACCAGATCAGATGATGGACCAGATGGAAAAAAATTCTTGGAGCAGTTCTACTAGAGAGAAAAGGAGCCAAAAACTACGTAAATCACTTATTGGGGAAATATTAATAATGCTAGAAGAAAATACGAAGCGAGAAACGGAGATAGAAGAGTTGACGACCAACTATACGGGTCGCCGCCGTATAGTTCCGGTCGTATATTTGGCGCTGCCTCTGCCTCCTCAAATAGTTTCACCCCGTGCAACTGAATCAAAGAGACAACTTACAGAACACCTAAAAATCGCCGAAACCTAACCTTCGGAAGGCATCTAGAGGAGGAACTTGCCCTAGGGATCCATCTTCGCCCTAAGAAGATTTGGAAGGCCAAGGCATCGATCTCCATCTTCATCAATCGCTGCATCTTCATTACCACCATCACCTCCATCCATCCCATCTATATCTTGTTGTAATTCTTGCATTAGTTGTGTATTTATCCAAGTACTATTCATCGATAATCGTTTCTATTACCAGTGCCATGATGTTGTTTGCCTCCATGTCTGAGTAGACCATTAGTTCTTGGGGAGATGGAGAAACCCTAGCATGATATTGAAATAAGATAAAGTTTGCGATGATATTCATCGCTATGACCATGTGTTAGATTGTCTTCATCTTGATGTTGGGAGAAGTCGACCTCTCAATATTTGCCTCTTGTGGGGACTTGATGGAGGGAACTACTTATTGGTAGACGGAGAGAACTACTTGTTGGTAGACGGAGGGATGTTAGCACTTAAAGTGACTATAAAGCTGTTGGCACCCCTTACTATCAACTTGGGAATCGAGGAAACTCAGAAAACACTATCCATGCCATGGGATACGTCCTACGAGATTATGTCCCTTAATAACGCAGTAATTCAATTGATGTTGATTGTTGTCTGCTGTGGTTATGAGGATGATTTGACAAACGGTTGCTGCATCTTTGTCCAAATGCAGAGTTCCTACCACACATACATAGTTGAGAATATTCATGATAATAATCTTTACCTTATCCCCTTTATAATGCTAGTGGTGTATCCGCTAATCTCTGAGAATGCTTTTTCCCACTGAAGTTTCAAATATCTTTTACATACGCGTTACTGATTTTTTGTATTCAGTTTTGTTTACTTCACTCATTGTGCTCTTATACCAAAAACCCAAAAACAACTTTTTTATGCAATACTCGCATTTTATCTTGTCGCTTATAACTTTATTTACGAATTTTATTTTCAGTATTTAGTTCAAGAATTCCTAGACTTTGAACTCCTTCTCCCTGTGGGATCGATATCTTTATTTCAAAACTAGCTACAACCGATCTGTGCACGTGCAGTCATCAAGATATTTTCTAGCATCGTTGCCGGGGAGCTAAGTGTTGCCTGCCAAAACCCACCGGCGAGCAGCGACGAGCAACACCAAATCATAGTAGCGAGGTAACTAGAGGTAGCATATCTTAAACAATCATAGTAAAAAGTATCGATGCTAGCCTCAACAAATCTATGATAATAGTATTACTCGCCATCAACAAGGCTTCAGTACGAGTAACACCAAATAACGCATAAGTAAATACTGCCTAGATCGCAAGATGCGATCTAGGCAGCATGACACTTACCCGAAAGAAACCCTAGAAACAAGGGGTGGCGATGCGCCGAGATTGTGTTTGTTGTGAACGTGATTGTCCTCCTTTTCTCGATAACCTTAGGTACATATTTATAGTCCGGAGACTTTCTATCTTTGGAATAACTCTACAACTCTATCTCTTACCTAAACCGAAACGGAACCTACTACGATACACAGATACACGGGCAATTTAGCCCAAATCCTCGCACAAGGCCGATCCAACAACACGTCGCATATACGTATCTTCCAAGCCCATCTTGATTACGGCCCATCTCCTCCTTTGGCCAAAATATGGCGATAACACATGCCCCCCTGGTTTTGGCAATAATAATTCCAAAACCACTCTGCTGATGTTTTTTTCTTCCCCCCTTTTTTTTCCTTCACATCGGGTTACGCGTCGCAGAGTAGAATCGTCACGCCACCCCCTCATCATGATGCCCTGTCTTCTCAACTCTTTCGCAGTGCATGATTTGACGATTTTGGCAGCACATTCTAGGAAACCGCTATGGCATTAAACCGCTTCCCACTATTCCCCTTATTTAAATTCATCTGAGCAGTTCGCAGTCCCCATCTTCCTCCAGTAGCCAAAAAACCCTCTTCCTCCGCCGAAAAAACCCTCTTACTCCACCATGGCCTCCTCTTCTTCCGCCCGTTCCTCCCAGTCTTCCAACAGCATTAGCGACCGGGAGCCGACGCCGGAGCACCCGCCCACGGCGGCGTACGAGACTCTCGCCCCACAATGGTGGGACGAGAGGGATTGGGATTTCGCCGCTTGGTCGGAAGACGACGCGTCCCTGACTGACGGCGAGGATGGCCTGCAGTTCCTCGTCGACGGGGAACTGGAGGCGAAGAGCAGCGACGACGCCTGGTCCTGGGATGGCGTCGAATCCTCCGACGAGGAGGAGGAATCGGAGGAGGACACCTCCTCCGACGAGTACCCGCCGGTGAAGCGCTTCCGCGCCGGGTCCAGCGAGGACACCGAAGACGACGACGAGGACGAGGAGGCCCCCGCTGACTTCTTCAGCAGCAGCAGCGAAGACGACGCCGGCAGCAGCGCTGAGGACAACGAACAAGACGGCGGCGACGACAGCGGCGACGACCTCGGCCTCTAGATTAGGAACCAGTAGTAGTAGTATGTTTCCTTTTGTAATCAATCAACCTTTTGTAAGCAATCAGCTTTTGAATGAATGAAGATTACTTTTCTGAATCGAAGATTGTTTTTCCGACCCGATTTCGCCGATAGTCAAAATAGGTCGATGCTCCAGAAGCCGATAGTACTGTATCGGCTTTCACCACACTGCGTTCATACAGTCAAACAAGTCAAATCTCAAAGAGCCGATGGCAACGCATCGGCTTTCCCAAAAAACGTTGACAAGGTCAAAACTTGGTCGCATACTTAGGCAAATATAAACGGACACTTTTCAGTTTCAAACGGTAACCTGCGACCCTCTTCAAAAAGGGCGACCCAGATCTCCAATTGCCCACCAACCAGATTGAGCTCACAGCGACAAGAATCCTCGATCTCCAACTGCATAGATCCATCTCCGCCGGCAAACTAGATGGCGGAATCATCCAACACCAACCCAGAGGTCTCCGGTCTGAAGGTACGCCTACTCCTCGCAGTATGAACGCGATCAAAATTAATGGCGAACACCTGAATTAATGTCTTCTTCCACCATTAAATTTTTTAGGTTTCAGACATTCTACTGCCGCATCCTTCTCTCCCAACTTCTCTCTGCCTTGGCCCTCGTACAGAATCTAGTCCTGCCCATCTGATTTCTTGCGAAGCAAATAGAATCCCCTTCGTAAGCCAAGACCTAGATCTGAACTCTTGGGACGACTGCCTGCGAGCCTGGCCTAATCCCCCTGAACATTGGGTCTCTTGGTTCAGCAGGGTAGATAGAGCTTACCAATCCCAATGGGAAACCACAGGAATAGCCGATGCCTTGCATTTGTCATTGTCTCCCCTTGAGAAACATGAGAATCTTCTGAAAACCATCGGCTACTTCTGGTCTGACGCTCTGAACTGCTTCATGTTTGGTCATGGTCCTATGTCACCAACTCTGTTAGACGTGGTGATGATTACTGGTCTGGATGTTACATCACCCAGCCCCTCTGCTTTTAAACTGACCAAGGTCCCCTACAAACTGTCTTCTAAAACAGATCGCAGAATCGGGTGCTTACCTCCAACGCCATATGAAAACAAAGGGCCCTGTCACAGAGAAAGAACACACAACCTTTCTCAACTTCTGGCTGGAACATTTCATATTCTGTGGCCATGCCCTTGCTCCCACCAAGAATTATCTCTCCTTAGCTCACGAACTGGCCAAAGGCACTCAACTTGGCATCAAGAACTGCTCCTTGGAGAGGTCTATCGATATCTCCAGTTGATGTCTGCTGCTGTTCTCGGCATAGCAACAAAACAGTGGTCCTTGGTGGTTCATTCAGCTATGGGCTCAGCTGTATTTTCAAAACCACATCCCAAACTTCCCCCTTTTGGCAAGTTGCACCTTTCCAGACGTAAAAGGGAAGCAGATCCGATGCACCAGCTATGGCCAAGCTTTGTATAGACTACCGGTGTAGTGACCCCTCGTGAAGCATCTAAATGGTTCAAGATTTTCTTTCAAGGATGGACAATCCTATCTTCTTCCCTTACATGGAAGAATCAACATTTTGAAACCCACTCTCCTTCAAAGTTAGACTTTTTTGATGATGACACCAAAGACTCTCTTTTTTTTTTTTTGATCCGGATCCCCTCGCTCCCTTCCCAGGCCCATACAATGAGAGTGAGTAATCAAGCCTGGTATGAATTCTACCATCTAGTGAGTGGCTCGGCAATTTGGCCTTGGACAAGTACCAAGTACCTCCCCATTTCTTTCTCCACCACCTTACAGAGAGTAGAGCCGACCTGCCTGATCCTCTCACTAGCCAAAGGTGTTATTCCTTCTTTGATGCTCTGACCATCCCAATTCCCAACGACCTCACCTTCGCCTCATCAACCGATGGCTTTGAAGACTGGTGGTCGATGTGGAAGACTCACGCCTTCAGAGAGCTCGGGACGTTCTTTGAAACAGCTCGATGCTGACTATGACATCCCCGTGGAACAGGTACCACTACTTGCAAATTTTCTTGATGCAGCTCCCAAATGATTCTTCTATTAATCCACTCTTTCTCTTTGCAGCAACAAGACGGCCCTGAACCTACGCGCAGTGATGGCTCCCCCTTCGAGTTCTTTCCGCCGGCTCCTGTGGTTCTTTTCTGCAAAAGCTCGCCACCTTTGAAAAAGGTCATAATGCAGAAACAGCCGATAACACCACAATCGGCTTCCAAGACCCAAGCAACTCCTAAGTCAGCTGCCCCTCTAGTTCCAACTAAAACAAGAACGATGGTGAGGAAGGTAGCTGCCAGGAAGACCTTGAGGCGCCGGAGCCCTTCTCCAGAAAGCTCGCATGTAGGCTGATTCATGCCTTGGTCGATCCTTCTCATTCTTTTTGAAGACATGCTCGTGCTTACTGGTTCTCCTCTTTTACAGGCTTCCGTCGAAGACACCTCCAGTGAGGACACTCAGACAAACCGAGAAGAACTGGGCCCAACAGATTCTGAGAGGACCATCACACCGAGCCAGCCAGATTCACCACCATCGGCTTCCAGGAAAAGGTCTGCTCCTGAACCTACTGCCCCCCGAGCACCAGTCGAGGCGGGGCCAGCTGTGGGTCCCAAGAGAGCCCGCAAAGGGCTGCAAGCTTCCTCGTCGAGCCAGGAGGTTTCGAAAATCATCACCCTTCATGCTGTTACCACTTACTCCTTTTATCTGCCGATTCATCATTATTTACATCGGCTAAACCCCTTTCATGCAGACGACTGATGCTTCTAGTGGGAAAGCTGGGGCAGTGCCGATGCCTTTAGCCAAGCCGGATCTAGCAATCCCCGAAGGTGCAGATGAAACGGCCACCATCTTGGCCAAGCCCCCAGCAACCACACACAAGCCGATCGTCTCATCATCTGCTATCCCCCCAATCTTAGGAGAGGTGCGTTAGCTTCTTTCGGCTCATCCTTACACGTTTGCACGCCTACTGACGCTTTTTCGGGCTGCCAGAGTTGTGATATTTCAGGTTTGCTGACGTTCGACCCTGAATCCATCGAACCAACTCCCTCTATTGCTGATGATGAACCACGAGCCAGGGCTGTTCCACCTCAATTCCAGCGTCTTAAAGCCCTGCTGTCCTCCCCGATCGAAGAGTTGATCGAGGGTTCTGAGGAGGTGAAGAGCGTTCTGGCTGAAATAAAAGACCAACTCCCAGTAGCATTGCAGGTGAAGATTTGGCCAGTTGTAACTCTGTCTTTCTACGGGCCAAGGGTGAAGTTAGCTCGTGAGAGGATCAGTCTGCGCCGCGCCCAACTTCCACTGAAGGCCAATATCGCAGACAGATGTCAGCAGCTCAACGAGAAAAAAGCGTCTCTGGATGCCAAAACTGACACCTCTGTCAGTACCGCCGAGCTCGCATCGTTGAAAAGGGAGTTGGAAGATCTTGAAGAGAAGGTCCGGGCGACTAAACAGCTCATTCGCGACAAGGAAGAATCCATCGCCCGCTCCCAAGACGAAGCAGCAAGCCTCAAAGCTCAAATGAAGACCGATCTGGCAGAAATACGTGCCCTGAACAAGCAGCTAGTGACAGGAAAGGACGAATATGACGAAGCCGAGATCGCCGAGGTGGATCGTGTCCGTGCTGACGCCCTCCACACCTTCGAGGCATTTCTTCAGTAGCTCGTATGTGTAAACTGGCACCTGCATGTAACAGTTTGAACCTCTAGAGTCAATGACTGTGCATCGGCTATATATTTTATTTTTATTTGGCCGATTTCATGTATCGGCCCCCACATTTCACTTTCCATCGTCTCACGTGCTTTTTACTTGGCCGATTTCATGTATCGGCCCCCATATTTTACTGTCCATCATCCCACATGCTTGGGAAATATTTCTTGAGATGTTGACCGTTGACCGCCACTGGGAATTTTACGCCGTCCAGCTCCTCAAGCATGTATGCGTTTCCTCTTAAAACTTGATCGATCCTGTACGGCCTGTGCCAATTTGGAGACCATTTACCATATGTTGCATCCTTAGTCCCTAATGGCAACACAGCTTCCCATACCAGATCACCAACGTGGAACTCCTTTGGCCTCACTTTCTTGTTATATGCACGAGCTACCTTGGCCTTGTTCTATTTGATTTTCTCAAGCGATCACAGCCTGAGCTCAGTTAAATCCTCAACACTGTCACTCATCAGGGTTGCATATTCTTCAGTTGTTAGATTGTCCTGAAAAGTGACACGTCTCGATCCAGCCGTAATTTGCCAGGGCAATACGGCTTCTTGTCCATAGACTAGATGGTATGGCGAGGTTTTTATCGCCCCATGGCATGACATGCGATAAGCCCATAACGCCTCTGACAAAACCTCGTGCCAACGCCTAGGGTGCTCATCGACTTTTCTCTTGATCAGCTTGATGAGGCTCTGGTTGGAGGCTTCAGCTTGCCCATTTGCTTGAGCATAGTATGGAGATGATCTAATCAGCTTAATCCCTGTGTCCTCACAGAACTTTCTAAACTCGTGAGAAATGAAGACCGAACCTCCATCGGTCGTGATAGTTTGGGGAATCCTGAATCTATGGATGACATGTTCTTTCACAAAATTGATAACATCCTTTGAGTTTACTGACTTCATCGGGACAGCTTCCACCCATTTAGTGAAATAATCAGTAATGGCCAAAATCCACATGTGGCCTTTGCTTGATGGAGGATTGATCTTGCCGATCATATCCATGCCCCAACCTCGGAATGGCCAAGGCTTGATGATGGGGTTCATTGCTGACGTGGGTACCATCTGAATTTTCCCAAATTTCTGACATGCTTGACACCCTTTGTAGTACTTGAAGCAGTCCTCAAGCATGGTGGGCCAATAAAACCCTGATCGCCTGATCAACCATTTCATCTTGTGAGACGATTGGTGAGTTCCACAGGCGCCTTAGTGTACCTCATGTAGGAGCCGATTGGCCTCGGCTGTCCCCAGACATTTGAGCAATAACCCCTCCAGAGTCCTGTAAAACATGTCGTCCCCGATAAGCACATACTTCATGGCCTTGTACCTTATCCGTTTAGGTGCCCCCCGAGCCGAATCCTTTAAGTAATTGAAGATATCGGCTCTCCAGTCGTCTGCTTCCAGGAACTGTACCTGAACATCGGCTCCCTCTGCTACGTCCCTGTAGCCTGAAGCCATTTGTGCAAGATCATTCGCCTCGATATTCTGCGATCGCGGGATCCAAGTGAAGTTTATGTACCGGAACTGTGCCATCAGCTCACGGCAGTGCAGCCATAATGGGAAGAGGGACTCGCTCTCACACTTGTATTCCTCCGTGAGTTGGGAAATCACCAACTTGGAGTCTCCAAAAACTTCCACTGCTTCTGCTCCAGCTTCGATGAGCAACTCCATTCCCTTGCGTATCGCCTCATACTCAGCGACGTTGTTGGTACGAGGGGTAGATAACCTGATGGAGAAGGAAAATGTTGCCCCCCGGGGCGACACGAGTAAAATGCCGATGCCGCAACCATCGTCACAAACCGATCCATCGAAGAACATAGCCCACGCTCTTATAGACAGTGCTGCTATATTAGTGTTGATCCTTTCAGCGATAAGGTCGGCCAATGCCTGACCCTTAACCGCTTTTGCGGGTTGATACCGGATGTCAAATTCCGATAACGCAAACATCCATTTGCCAAGTCGGCCTTTCAACATAGGAGCCGACAGCATGTGCTTTATGACATCTGATTTGCATATGATGACAATCTCCGCTGATAGCAAGATGTGGCGCAGCTTGGTGCAGGTGAAAAACAGGCAAAGGCACAACTTATCGATCTCAGGATACCTTGTCTCTGCATCTAGAATCCTTCTGCTGATGTAAAACACGACTCGCTCCAGCCCATCATAAACTTGCACCACCACTGAGGCGATGGACGTGTCGGCTACTGACAAGTAAATGTAGAATGGCCTATCCGGCTGGGGCGGAACCAACACTGGCGGCTTCGTCAGATATTCTTTGATCTCGTCGAAGGCTCGTTGTTGCTCTGCCCCCCAGCGGAATTCCTCGTCAGATTTAATTTTCACCAGTCCCATGAACGGCTCTATTCTTCCTGACAGATTGGAGATGAATCTTCTGACGAAGTTGATCTTGCCGATGAGAGACTGCAGTTCTTTCTTCGTGGTAGGTGGCTTCATTGTTCGCACTGCCTCCTGACTTTTTAGGCCGATCTCAATTCCGCGTTCATGGACTAAGAAACCCAAGAACTGACCGGCCGTCACCCCGAAGGCGCACTTCTTTGGATTCATCCGTAGCCCGAATTTTCTTGTTCGGTCCAGGACACGTTGCAGATCGTCCAAGTGTCCTTGCACTGAAGCAGACTTGACCACCACGTCATCGATGTAAATTTTCACCAGCTTGCCGATCAGATCATGGAAAATGTAATTCATGGCTCTTTGGTACGTGGCGCCGGCATTCTTCAGTCCAAATGTCATCACTACATATTCAAACAACCCCACCAACACAGGACTCGAATGCAGTTTTGTGTATGTCTTCTAGAGCCATAAAAATCTGGTTGTAACCGGCATTGCCGTCCATGAAGCTCAAGATCTTATGACCAGCCGCTGCGTTGATTAACGTCTCTACTACCGGCATCGGATACTCATCCTTTGGAGTAGCTCTGTTGAGATCCCGAAAATCTATGGCAACACGCCAGCGGCCATCCTTTTTCTCTACAGGTACGATACTAGAAATCCACTCAGCGTACCTGCATGGCCTGATTAACTTGGCTGTCAACATTTTCTCGACCTCTTTCTTGACTTCTTCCAAAATTTCGGCCTTCATCTGTCGTGCTCATTCTGGAATGGCGAAATCCTTTTTAGCCGGAGTCGATGCTCAATGATGCTCTGTCTAACCTGAGCATCTCTGTCTCAGATAGTCCCAAAGCGATCTGGATATTCCTTCAACAGAGCTATCATCGGACCCCGCAGACTCGGGTCTAACTTTTTGCTGATAAATGTTGGTCGTGGCTTATCCCCAGGACCGATGTCGATCTCCTCTAGCTCATCAGCGGACGTAAACCCGTACCCTAGCTTTCCGTCACCTGTCAAATCGATGCTAAACACAGGGCAAAAAGTAGGTGAGGATAAAAAAAATAATTTGGGCCGATTGCCTGAATCGGCCCCCTTTTTGATTGCATTAGTCAAGGACGGTTTACACCTTATTGTTTTACAATGGCAGGGAATCTCCCCGCTACGACTACATGATCTTCTTGTCGTAAGATTGCTGCTTTTTATTTTTTGTGGCCGATCGCAGGGATCGGCCGTACCACGTACGATCGTGGAATTTGCTACTCTGTCAGGCCAGTGGATAAGACCAGCCTCACCCCGTTTTTTGTAGCCTCAATGCGCTCACAGCCGTCTAGACTGATTCCAGAGATCGGCTCTTGGTCTTCTGCTTCCCAGACGTTCATGCCAGCTATGGAGATCTCGATGGAATCATCTGCATGAATGACCTCCACCTCATCTCCATCCCACTGTATTAGGCACTGGTGCATCGTGGATGGAATGCAGCAGTTAGCGTGAATCCAATCTCTCCCTAGCAAGACAGCGTAGGTGCTTTTGCATCCTGACGAAGAATGACGTAGGGATGGTTTTTCTGCCTACGGTCAGATCCACGTTCAGTACGCCTTGCGTTTCTGAAGTTTGGCCGTTGAAGTCGCTTAATGTTACGTTGGTTTTGATCAGATCTGCAGTGGAGCGTCCCAAACGCCGTAGCATGGAGTATGACATTATATTGCCTGCCGCTCCGGTGTCCACCAACATCTTGCTGACAGGCTGCCCATTGATGTAACCTCGTAGGTACAGGGCTTTCAGATGTTTGTAGCCCTTCTCACGTGGCTTTTCAAAGATAACCGGCCGTGGGCCGCAGTCAAACTGTGCCACTGGTAGCTCGCTGGTTCTTGGAGCGCAGAATTCTGACGGAAGTATGAACACCATGTTGGTGCCAGCCGATGTCTTTGCATCGGCTTTTACTGGCTTGGGGCGCCACTCTTTCCTTTTCGGGCGATCTTCCGTTTCCAAGGTCTGCCGAATTTTAACGGCTAGATCGGGTCGTGCTTTCTTTAAAGCGTGGAGATACTGCGCTTCGGCTTCCTCCAAGTTACGCAGCCGCTGCACTCTACGCTTTTGGGTATGTCTGAGTCCGTCGGGACACCACCTTGGCCGGTGATATCTGTCTTCTTCTTTGTCATCCCTTGGATCCTCGAGATCTTTTGTTCGAGCGGACTCCCTGTATCGGCTCTGAGGTGGGAGAGGCCCTAGACGCTTGAACACTGAAACTGGCCCCGGGTCCTCCTTCTGCTGTCCACATTCTGGGCAGTTATCGATTGTAGGCAATCGGCTCATTCCCGTATCCCAGCAATACTTGAAGAAAGGACAATCCCAATGCTGGTCGACGCCTTCCTTTCCTTTTGACGTTCCCCTAGAGAGGTGTTCATATCCTTCATCGTCTCTATCGCGCCGGCGATGTCGATCATACTGACGCTCATACTTATTAAGGAGGTGCGTGGAGTGGCTAACCGATATCGCCGCTTTCGACTGTTGCTCGATTAAGTACCGCTTTGTCATCGTGGGCGGGCGTCGTGGACCAGCCTCCTCTCTTTCTTTGGCCCGAGAGCAACCGCCTTCCTCCTTGTATGTGCCATGGTGGTACCCAGATCCTGCCATATTAACATCGAACGAGAAATCCAGCTGACGCCTCGTGGAGTGACTGTGTTCTACCATGTTGACGCCGGGAAATGGGTTTGTGTCTACTTTCATGGCGAACTGCCCCAGGATCAGACGGCCTTGCTCTATTGCTGTTTGGATCTGGCGACGTAGCTCTTTGCAGTCATTGGTGGTGTGGGTGAACGAGTGATGCCACTTGCAGTATGGTCTCCCGTTCATCTCCTGAGCCGTAGGGATTTTGTGGCCTTCGGGCAACTTCAGCTGCTTTTCTTTCAGCAGTAAATCAAATATCTGCTCAGCTTTGCTCACGTCGAAGTCGAACCCTTTTGCAGGCCCTTGCTGCTTCACCCATTTGCAGGACACAGGGTCTGCCCCCCGAGCCCATTCAGCCACGGCCACCTCCTGGTCTTGTGTAGGATCATCTTCTTCTGTATCGACCAGGCCTATCGGACGTTTGAACTTGTCTTGGTACAACTCAGGGTGGCGCTGTTCATACATCGCCGTTTAGGCCATGTCGCCAATGAGTTGTACCCTACTTGAAAGCAGATCCTTGATGGGTCTTGAGACCCAACACCGCCACTCATTGCTTCTTCGATTAAGCTGAGTAACATCGGTTCTTGACAATCTGAAGCTGGATGTACTCGCTGATTTCTCGCTTTTGCCGCTTTGTGCAGTGCGCAATGCCAGCCTCGGTAGCCTCTGAATGATACTGAATGTGGAACTGCTCCTCCAGTTGCTTCCAGGTCTGAATCGAATCAGGTGGCAGCGAGGTGTACCACCCAAAAGCTGGTCCTGTCAGAGATTGCGCAAAGAACCTTACGCGCAACTGATCCGATGCTGAAATCATGCCTAGCTGTGCCAGGTATCGGCTCACGTGCTCGATCGAGCTCGACCCTTCTGAACCGCTAAACCTTGAGAACTCAGGGAGTCGATACTTGGGCGGCAGCGGAATTAGATCAAACTCGTTGGGGTACGGCTTGGAATAGCCGATTGTCCTCCTCTTGACGCACGGCCTGGTCTCTCAAGATGGTACGGATTTGCTCCTTTGTTTGAGCTGCAGGGCTAGATTCTCATGACTCGTTCGATGGCATACTTGGCTAGCCACGCCTGTTTGTCGCGTCCATCCTGGACATCGCTGCTCGACGCCTGCTCTGAAGCCCCGAAATTCTGCAGAAATCCTGCGGTTGCAATCTGGTTGGTGCGTGTCGTTATTGCAGTCCGCACGTGGGTGCACACATATCCATGTGGGATTTCTTTAGGTGGCTCAAACAGAACTGGCAATCGCTGGGTCGCCTCCAACCTTGTAGACGACGTGCGCGCTGCTGGCTCTGGAGCTGCAAGTGTGAATGGCAGTGTGGCCTGGTGAGCGGTCTTTCTCCTGATGAGTCCCTAAAGTAGGCCCCGACGGAGTACTGATGTTTCATGATCTCACGAACTACGCGAACTCGATCCTCGAAAGCGTTCACGGGCTCTCGAATGGCGGTGAAGAGAATGAGTCACCATGTAGTTGACTTCACTCGCAGAGCTCTGGTGCGCTCCTCTGAAGGAACAGACAGATCCACCTCATCAAGAGCACCCTCGGGTGAGAACCCTTTCCACCTGATGCCATGCTTACGGGTCCTCTCAAAAGATCCGATGAGATCGGCTTCGAAAAGAGCTTTGATGTCATCATACTTCGCCTTCTGCTCCTCAGGCAGCTCGTAAATGCGTGTGATGCATCCCCCATCTCAGCGTCGGATGTTGATGCAGATGCTGTTGAAAGTCCCACCGGGCGTGCCAGAATGTGTTGCGTGCCAAAACCCACCGGCGAGCAGCGACGAGCAACACGAAGAGCCGGGAGGCTCCCAGAACTGCTAGTGGGCCCTGGTCCCTCGGGCAACGGCCCGCAAAACTCCGGCACACGTCCTGGCTTGGTTCAAGGGCGTGCCACCTGACCTATACCTGGTCAGGAAGGTGATGGATTGCTTTGATCAGTTTCCTGCATGGTAAACAAGTATACGTAAAATTCGAGCCGTGACCGGCTCCCAGGTTTCCCTGTGAATCGGCTCCTAGAGCCGATCATCCCATGGTTCTGCATTAGATCTACGATAACATGGGGTTTTGCTTCATCATTACAAGTTAAATCGATCTACAATAGTTTAACGTTTTCACCACGTAATTGGAACGTCCTACACGTAATTGAGCCTGGCAGATACAAAAGATGATAGAAAACTAACCCTAGAGGAGGCCTAACAACCGACGTAGAGTCAATTACCGGAACAACTTCTCTAGAACTAGTAAACCACGTCCTTACGTACTACTGGACCGTTCAACCCGTTTGCAAGGCCTGACTACGTGGATATCAAACTAAACCTTGGAGAACAAGGCACAACCATAACAGATCGAATCAACTAAGTAAAGATCAAGCAAGATGCTACCCTTGCACTTGGGAAAAGGTGCAAAGGTAGCGAGGTAACTAGAGGTAGCATATCTTAAACAATCATAGTAAAAAGTATCGATGCTAGCCTCAACAAATCTATGATAATAGTATTACTCGCCATCAACAAGGCTTCAGTACGAGTAACACCAAATAACGCATAAGTAAATACTGCCTAGATCGCAAGATGCGATCTAGGCAGATATTACTACCGAAAGAAACCCTAGAAACAAGGGGTGGCGATGCCGAGATTGTGTTTGTTGTGAACGTGATTGTCCTCCTTTCTCGATAACCTTAGGTACATATTTATAGTCAGGAGACTTTCTATCTTTGGAATAACTCTACAACTCTATCTCTTACCTAAACCGAAAGCGGAACCTACTACGATACACGGGCAATTTAGCCCAAATCCTCGCACAAGGCCGATCCAACAACACGTCGCATATACGTATCTTCCAAGCCCATCTTGATTATGGCCCATCTCCTCCTTTGGCCAAAATATGGCGATAACACTAAGCAATATAGGTCTTTTAGTTTTTGCTTATTTACTTTAGTTTTGTTAAGTTTTGTTTTGAGTTACAGGTTTCCACCAACATGATGGAGTTTGAGCATATGACTAGTGCTAACCCACTCAACCACTTTGTGAAGCCCTATGATATTTATAAAAGAGACAACTCCAACGAGAAGACAAGGGGGTTTGAAATAAATCCTCTACTACTTGGTATTTTACACAAGAAGCAATTTACTAGAGATGAAGAAGATCCTGATCCATATGAGCATATTGCATGTTTCAAAGATATATGTGGCACGTTCCAATTAATGGGGTATACCTCCGATGAGGTAAGGGTTAAAATTTTTAGTCAAACTTTGACAAGTACAACTCTCTTATGGTATAGATCTCTACCCTCAGAAGACACTACTAATTAGGATAATTTAGCTTGCGAATTTCTATCCGAATCTTATCCATTACCAAAATATTTTGGAATCAGGCGTCTTATAATGACTTGGAGGAACCGTCTCAATGAAGGACTAGTAAGAGCTTATATAAGATTTAAAGATTTGCTTAGATACTGTCCTCATCATGATTTACCTGAATGGTATTTATTACATACTACCTCCGTCCCAAGGCTTAAGGCATATAACCTTTTTCAAGTCAAACCAACTAAAGTTTGACTAAGTTTTTAGTGAAAAATATTAATATTTGTAATATGTAATCCATACCATTTCATACATCATGAAACATATTTTCACATGATATCTATATATTATAATAGTTCTTGATAGTTTTTTCTAAAAGTTTGGTCAAACTTTACATGGCTTGACTTTTCAAAAAAGTTATATGCCTTAAGCCTAGGGATGGAGGGAGTATCTTTTATGGCGGTTTATTGAACCTAATAAAATTGAACTAGACTCTTGCGCGAGAGGAGATTTTATGGATTTACCTATAACTAAATATTGGGCTTTACTTAATGGAATTCACGATCATAGAGCTTCATGGAATTTGGGTCTAGGAAGTGAAGGAGGCACATCAATAGATTATGAATGTATTCATGATTATAAGAAAAAGGGCCATGTTAATGAATTATCTAAAGATCTTTATTTATATTCAGATATTGTGTTGCAAGTTGTTAAAGATTTTACAGAACACATCAAAGCTCCAAAAGAAGATCCGGTCAAGTATGATCCACCACCTGAACCAGAGAAGAAAAGAGAAGTTAAAGTAACATTGTCCTCCCTAGAACCAATGTATGAGATACCTTTCCTTACCACTGCACATAAGCATATTTTGGAATATGAACATGTCAAGGCAGTATAGGAGGAGAAAGAAGATGAAAGTGTGCCAATAATTTAAGAACATCATGATGAAACCAAAGATGAAAAGGTAACCAAGGAAGAAGTCATGGTATGTATGCACATTGTAACATAGTTGAACTTTATGAAGAGACTTCTATATTGGTTGAAGGTAAAATTAAGGTAAAAGATGTGGGTAAGCCTATTCTTCCCTGCATATTTAAAGGAACCTCGCAATACGGTTTATGCGATCTTGGCACCAAAGTTAATGTTATATCTTATGATTTTTATTTAGAAATAAAAGAAGAGATAGCACCGGCTACAATATAAAATACTGATATGACAATCATGTTAGCCAATAAAAATCTTAGAATTCTAATGGGAGTAGTTGAAGATGCAACTATCACAATTGACAATATAAATTTCCCTATTGATTTTATAGTTGTTGATATCCCAATTGACACTCTTTGCACAATCATATTTGGAAGAAACTTTTTTAGTGATATAGGTTCCATAGTCAATTTCAAAAAGGAGGTTGTATCCATTAAACTTGGGAAAGCGGAAAAATAATTCCACTTTTCCAAATTTAAAGACAAATCTCTACATATACAAGAAGAAGAGAAAGAAAAGACTATCAAGGAGATGGCAGCTCTTTTCTTAAATAATCAAGATGAAGAAATAAATGAAAACTCAAATTGTGAAGAAATAATTATGGAGGATAGAACTTTAGAACAATTAGAAAGTGAATTTGATTCATTTCCCATTGAAGAACCTCCAACTAATGAAGCTTTTGAAGAGCCAGAAAAGAGAGGGGATGAAGAATTACCACCCCTAGAATTATAAACTAATAAATTCCCTATTATTATTAGTGCTAAACTTTCAAGAGAAGAAGAAGAAGAACTCATGAAGGTACTAAAGGAGCACGACAAGGCCTTTGGGTACTCAATGGAAGACTTGAAGGGTATTAGTCCCATGATAGCCGTCCATCGAATATTCATGGAAGAAGGTGCAAAACCAGTTGCAGAATTTAATAGAAGACTAAAACCTAAAATGAAGGAAGTGGTAAGAAAATAAATAGTACGCCTACTTGATGAGGTATAATTTATCCTGTAAAAGAAAGTGAATGGGTAAGTCCTATTCATTGTGTTCCTAAGAAAGGAGGCTTTACTATTGTTCCTAATAAAAACAATGAATTGATACCTACTAGAACTATTGTTGGACATAGGATGTGCATAGATTTCAGGAAATTGAGTAAGGATACTAGGAAAGATCACTATCCTTTACCATTCATAATAAAACCTTAGAGAGGTTAGCAAACCACACTCATTTTTGCTACTTGGACAGATACTCTAGTTTTTCCCAAATAGCTGTTCATCCTGATGACCAACTTAAAACAACTTTCATTAGTTCTTATGGTTTACATGCTTACCGACGCATGCCTTTTGGTTTTTGTAATGCTCCAGCTACTTTTCAAAGATGCATGACTGGTATATTTGCAGATTTTATAGAACTGATAATGGAAGTATTTATGGATGATTTTTCTGTCTATTGAACTTCGTTTACTAGTTTCTTGGATAATCTCAATAGAATTTTGCAGCGTTGCAAAGAGACCAATCTTGTTCCAAACTGGGAGAAGTGTCACTTTATGGTCAAAGAAGGCATAGTCCTTGGACATAAAGTATCAGGTAAGGGTATTGAAGTAGATATGGATAAAGTTGAAGAAATAGAAAGAATGCCACAACCAAGGGACATAAAAGGTATAAGAAGTTTTCTGGGTCATATAGGCTTTTATAGAAGGTTCATAAGGATTTTTATGAAATTTCTAAACCTTTGACTAATCTGTTGAAAAAACGAGTAAGATTCAATTTTGATGATAAGTGCCTTATTGAATTTCATAAACTTAAAAATGCTTTATCTCGTGATCCCATCATTAAACCACCTATATGGGATATGACTTTTGATTTAATATGTAAAGCTAGTGATGATGCTGTAGGAGTAACTCTGGGACAACACATAGGTCACAGATTTAATATTATACATCATGCTAGCAGAATTCTCAATAGTGCTCAAAAGAATTATCGTAAGGATGAAAGAGAACTCTTTGCTATATTTTTCTCTTGTGATAAGTTTTCTTATTATATTTTTGATGCAAAAGTAAGAGTTCATACAGACCGTGATGGTTTAAAAGAACTCCTCGAGAGGAAGTTTCATAAGCCAAGGCTAGTCCGTTGGATCCTTTTACTCAAGGATTTGTGTTGCAGATTATGCAAAGACAACAAGCAAAGGTAGTAGATACATCATCTATGTTCACCCAACAAGACATCGATCTTATTGAGAGGAGCTTTAGTCCCGGTGATTTCTGTTTTCAAGAATTATTATATGAGCTAAGGTCAAATCCTCCCAAGAATAAGAAGTCCTTGTTGTTGGAGGAGTTTGTCACTCCCGGCTAAACAAACGGTAAGTGGACGGTAAGTTTTCTAACTCTAATAAGTGCTTTATTTTCACAGTTTATACTTCTAAAATTTTGCCTTTGAATTCCTCTTGTTTTTCTGAAGTTTTTTAGGGGTTTCTGTAACTATACGGCTGCAACTATATGGCCGGGGAAAAATCTCCCGCCGTATAGTTAGTCGTTAAACGTTTTGTATCCCCCTCGTGAAATAATTTTCGGGTGCTGTAACTATACATGCACAACTATACGGCCAGAGAAAATTCTCCCGCCGTATAGTTGGTCGTTAAATGTTTTGTATCCCTTGAAAAAATAATTTTGGAGGTGTTGTATCTATACAGCAGCAACTATACGGCCGGAGAAAATTCTCCCGCCGTATAGTTGGTCGTTAAAGCTTCAGTACCCTCGACCCATTTTCATTTTTATTCGATTAAAAAATGCTTTGTCGGTTCTTAGTCAGTAATCCAACTGACCTGGGCTAGAAATATTTGGAATTATCTGCTCGTAACCAATTATACAGTCGAAACTATACGGGCCGCAACTGTATAGTTGGTCGTTATGGCACATGTCTCTTCCAAAACCACGATTTCTTTTTCTAGTCGGTTTGGATTGTTTTCTTGGATGAGAATTTGGTGTTTCTCGCGAGTTTTACTGACCTATGACCCCTCTTATATACTGCCCTATTATTCCTATCTCTAATCACAAATCACTAGGAACAAATCTACCTCTTGTTCATACAAGATAACACACAACATAGAGCCATCAGGATCCAAGAGGCCAAGGGGAGGATTTCCTATGGAGATCGGAAGCAATAGAGAGCAAGGGAAGGAGATCAAGACTACCCCTTTCGAGTTCTTTGACGATGACATTGAAGAAATAAACAAGGAGGCGTCAGGGACGCCCAAGCATCTTTGGTGGCTGCGAGTTTTATCTTGATAAACTTGATGAAGATATCAAGCAAACCACCGAAGCAGGTTTCACCATGAGTCTCAAGGCGATACAAACCCTCCAAAACAACAATGAGATCATTAAAGAACAAGTGAAAGTGAAGGAGAATAATAATCTTCTCTACAAGCTGCGCATTAAAGAATTGGAGGCCATCAATCAATCCCTCCATCTCAGGCTGGCCCATGAAAAGAAGATACCACGTTCCCTGGCGCCACAGTGACCTTCAATAAAACACGGTATCAAATATTCGCAAGGTATTATTTGATCTCTTCTGGCTTGATTCCAAGCTTGGGGAGATCTTTAAGACCTTGTAATCTATCTTACAAGTTTTTATTTCCATTCTAGTTTTGCATTAGTTCGAGATCATAAATAAAGTTTGCATCTTTAGATTCCCTTAAGGAATAGTTGATCCCTCTTGTGAAATTCTGAGATTATTATAATATGTGGAGCATTATTGAGTTAGAGTTTGTCCTATTGGATATATGAATGGCTTGAGTATGATTTTACTTGCACTTGATGATAGCAATAGTAGTCTTCCACACCATTGGTATTAACGGAACATTAAAAGATAATTTGATCAATATATTGTAGGTCAATGGTTTGACTTACAAAAAGGAGAGGTTATCTAATTAATTAACATGAAAAAGAAAAACCTTGAACAAAGGATAAATTATAAGTGCTATCAAATAGAGTGAGAACAAGTTGAGGTACAATACTCAAGTTATAAAGATGCTTCATATATATTTGGAATTTGGTAATTGAGATCGTTAAACTTTGAAATTCCTACATGAAGTGGAATATATTGCTAGCTTCTTTACACATCACTTATATAAAAGTGTGAGCACAAATATATATAGAAAAAGAAGTAAAATAAAGATGAAAAAAAGAGCGAATGTGCACAGAGCAAGTAGGCATATACCACTATATTGTAGTAAGACAAAGAGACGTTTGAGATTTTAAATCCCAAGTGAATATGTTAATCCTAAAAACACTTGGGACTACCTCACTTACTCATTCGATTGAACCGAATAGTTTTACATCATGTTGAGAATAATCTTTTATGAACTGTTAATTTCTAAGGTGTGGAAGCCTGCTAATATTATTTGGATGGTTCGATTAAGGTACTATTCATGAACTTATTTATATGTATCCTTTATGATAAATACATGCTGCAACTGCATCATTTATTTTATGGACTCAGCTTCATGAATATGAGGATCACATCCATTAAGCTAAAATTTCTCGGGACGAGCAAGAGTCTAAGCTTGGTGAAGTTGATGAGTGCATATTTGCATCATGTTTTAGATTATTATTTTGCATTGTAGATATATGATCTTGGTATTTTACGGCATCGTGCGCACTTTTTATGTTTATTTTCACCAGGATCAGATCATATGATGGACCAGATGGACACAATTATTGGAGCAGTTGTACCAGAGAGAAAAGGAGCCAAAAACTACGTAAATCGCTTATTGGGGAAATATTAACAATACCGGAAGAAAAACAAAAGCGAGAAACGGAGACAGAAGAGTTGACGACCAACTATAGGGCCGTCATCGTATAGTTCCGGCCATATAGTTGGCGCTACCTCCGCCTCCTCAAATAGTTTCACCCCGTGCAACTAGATCGGGGAGATGACATACAAAACCCCAAAAATCGCCAAAACCTAACCTACGGAAGGCATCTGGAGGGGGAACTTGCCCTAGGGATCCATATTCGCCCTAAGCAGATCTGGGAGGCCAAGGCATCAATCTCCATCTTCATCACCACCATCACCTCCATCCATCCCATCTAGATCTTGTTGTAATTCTTGTACTAGTTGTGGATTTATACAAGTACTATTCATCGATAATCGTTTCCATCACCATTGCCATGATGTTGTTTCCCTCCATGTCTGAGTAGACCATTAGTTCTTGGGGAGATGGAGAAACCCTAGCATGAGATTGAAATAAGATTAGGTTTATTATGATATTTATCGATGTGACCATGTGTTAGATTGTCTTCATCTTGATGTTGGGAGAAGTCGACCTCTCAATATTTGCCTCTTGTGAGGACTTGATGGAGGGAACTACTTGTTGGTAGACGGAGGGATGTTAGCACTTATAATGACTATAAAGCTGTTGGCACCCCTTATGTATCAACTTGGGAATCGAGGAAACTCACAAAACACTATCCATGCCATGGGATACGTCCTGTGCGATTATGTCCCTTAATAGCGCAGTAATTCAATTGATGTTGATTGCTGTGTACTGTGGTTATGCGGATTATTTCACCAGTGGTTGCTGACTCTTTGTCCAAATACGGAGTTCCTTACACACATACATAGTTGAGAATGTTCATGATAATAATCTTTACCTTAGCCCCTTTATAATGCTAATGGTGTATCCTCTAATCCCTAAGAACACTTTTTCCCACTGAAGTTTCAAATCTATTTTACATATGCGATACCTATTTTTTGTATTCATTTTTGTTTACTTTACTCATTGTTCTCTTATATCAAAAACCCAAGAACACCTTTTTATGCAATACTTGCATTTTATCTTGTCGCTTAGAACTTTATTTAGCAATTATATTTTCAGTATTTACTTAAAGAATTCCTAGACTTCAGACTCCTGCTCCCTATGGTATCGATATCTTTATTTCGAAACTAGCTACAACTGGTCTGTGCACTTGTAGTCATCAGCGTCTCCGGCGGAGTTTCCCCCTCCAATCTTTGTTGTATATGACTATGTTTGGTAGTATTTTCTTTTTTGGTGTGCTCTGTGTCAAGGACTCCTCGGGGGATCCTTATATAGGGGGTTTTAGGTCAAGAGAACTTCGCGGGCGAAAGATTCAAGGCGATCAGACGATTGAGGAACAAAAGAGGGTAGGTGGCGCGCCCAGCCCAGGTGGGCGCGCCATCCAATCTCTTTTGGGCCTCCTGGCCCTCTAGGTGAGGTTGTTATGCTCCAAATGCTGGGCGCGCCATCCAATCTCTTTTGGGCCTCCTGGCCCTCTAGGTGAGGTTGTTATGCTCCAAATGCTTCTTGTGGATAAATATTTACATCCCCGAAATTACATGTCTATTTGACTTTGTATAGGTCCTAAACATCAAAAACATTGAAAATATGGTTTTTTCTGCCCTGCTGGGTTATAGCCATTCGTAAATCCCCAAAAATCAATGTAAAGCATGGATATAACATTATATATGATGCAAATATGTGGATAAACATGTTAACAAACTACAAAGTTCATGTATGCATTTTACATGCATCAAGCATTCCACTTGAGCTTGATGAAGACACTCTTGTCTTTCTCAAGATAGAACACCTTTCTTGATTTCTCTCTCTCATGCTAGCTTGATTAAGACATTTGGATGGCTCCCCCATACTCCCATGGGAGATCAAGTCCTTCTTTGGGAATATATTCACCTATCCATGAACACGGAGGATTGATCCCCCTAGGGGAGGTGCGTGTTGCAGAAGTGGAGAGGAACCTAGGATCGACGTCGTGAGATTAACCGCTCTGATAACATGTAGAAAATAATGATCCCTGATATTTTGTCATGTTAATTTTGTTGACCCTTGGAGGGTGATACGCCCAATTTGCATCACCATTCTATATCACAATTTACTTCTATTCATTGATATTTGTCTTATTATGGGGTATTACTTATGGCTTTTCATCTGTTTATGCATGTTGGATGATTCCTGGAGGATGAACTACTGGAGTCTGGATTGTAATGGAAAAGAAGGCATTTCGGTGCAATTTCGCGAAGATTAGAAAAATACCAGAAAAACATGGAAACATATTATTTCACCAGAAGACGAAGGAAGCCAGAAGGAGGAGCGAAGGGGGGCTGCAGGGGGACCACACCCCCTAGGCGCGGGCCCACCTAAGGCCGCGCCTGGGGAGGCTTTGGCCCACCTACCTGGCCTCCGACTCTCCCCCTTCGCCTATATCTTCACGGAACCCTAAGCCTGGGGGGACAGATTTTCTACCAGGGAAATTCCTTCCCGGAGAGGGAAGACCGTTGCCATCAACACCATCATCAAGCTAGGCTTCATCGGGATCATCATCATCATCCACACCATCATCTCCACCAGCACCATCATCACCACTCCATACCACTGTTCAGCACCTTCTGCCTCTCGTTGGGATTGACACTCCTATTTATCGAAAGTACTATGATACACCCCCTAAACTTGTGGGTCATCAAGACTATTTTCTGGAGCCGTTGCCGGGGACTGAAGCGCTATTGAAGAGTGGAACTTGTAAAGGAAACTTTTACTGTGAGTATTTCCTTTTGTTACTGTTTGTTACTTTGTTTGCAATATGGATAACCCACTTGGTTTTCTGTTTGGGAAAACTACTACCACTGAAAGGGTAGTAGATGAACCACCTCCTGTTGAGATAGATCCTTTTAATATACCTACAAGTATTGTTAATAGTGTTATGGATAATTATTATTTTGGGGATGGAACTATCCATCCTGGTGATCACTTGCTTTTTATCCATGAATTATGCAGGTTGTTTAAGTGTGCAGGTATCACAACTGAATAGGTGAAGAAGAAGTTACTCTCTATATCTTTGAAAGGGAGAGCTGAGGCATGGTATAATCTGCTAAAGAATGGACAATCCATGGAATGGGAGGAGATGGCATCTCTCTTTTACTCTAAATTTTATCCTCCTAGTGAAATCCATAAGGATAGAAGTATTATTTATAAATTTTGGCCTCTTGATGGAGAGATTACAGCTCAAGCTTGGGGGAGATTGAAGTTACTAATGCTTAAATGTCCTATTCATGAACTCCCTAATAATATTATTCTTAATAACTTTTATGCTAGGTTGTCTCTTCATGATAAAGATTTACTAGATGCTTCTTGTGCTGGATCATTCACAAGGATGACGGAAGAAGCTAAATGGGATCTCTTAGACCGTATTCAAGATAACACTGAAGCTTGGGAGAATGACAAAGGAAGAAATTCAGGTATAAACTATGATTATGAATGCATTAAATCTTTTATGGGTACTGATAACTTCCGTGATATTCGCAATAAATTTGGCCTTGATCCTCAAGTTCTTGCGAAATGTTTTGATGCTTTTGCCTCTTATATTGATATTCCCAAGAAAGAGTGGAACAAGTACCATGCTCCTTATAAAGAAATTGTTACCCACGTTCCTGCCAGTATAGAAATTTGTACCGTTGATCCTATTTTGCCTGAACCTTATGTTGAGAAGATCCCTTTTCCCTCCAAGGTAAGGGAACACTCTATTTTGGCTAATGTGGTTAGCAAAAGCGCAAAGAAAACTGTAGGTTCCGATGAGCTTATTGATATCGAGCCTGTGGTAGCTATTGTGAAAGATCTTGTCACTAGAAATATACAGGATGAGTATATTGTCTTCTATGAAGATGCCACTAATGTTATTTCTCATCCTAAGAAAGTTAAAAAAGCTAGTGTTCCTGTGCTTTCTGTTAAAATTGGTAGTCATAGCTACTATGGTTTATGTGATATTGGTGCTAGTTCTAGTGCTATTCCTTATGAGCTTTACTGGGAAATTATGCATGAGATTGGTCCTTGTGAGCTTGAGGACATTGATGTGGTTATTGACCTTGCCAATAGAGAGCAAGTTTGCCCCATTGGTATTGTAAGAGATGTGGAGGTCCTTTGTGGTAAGATTAAATATACTGCTGATTTTTTTAGTACTTGGTAAAGAAGCTAGTAAAACCTATCATATCATTTTTGGTAGAACCTTCCTTAATACTTGTGGGGAAATCATAGATTGTAGGAAGGAAAAAGTTTTAACTAAGTTTGCTGGAGAATCTTATGAGTTTATTTTTTCCAAATTTGCCAAAACCCCTTATAAAAATGAATTACCTGATGAGGATTTCAGGGTTGAACAACTGTCTGTGCTATTTCTCTTGCTCCTAACAATGCTTTGCAGAAGTTCATGGAAGATCATGAAAGTGATGCCTTCATGAAGGAAAGAAATGAGATTGATGAGGTTTTTCTTCGTCAGCCTGAGTTACTTAAGCATAATTTACCTGTGGAGTATTTGGGTACCACACTTCCACCTAAAGGGGATCCTGTTTTTGAATTAAAACCTTTACCTGATGATCTTAAATATGCTTATCTTGATGACAAGAAGATATACCCTGTTATTATTAGTTCTAAGCTTTCAGGAGAAAGGAAGAATAAAGGTTAATGGAGATATTGAGGAAACACCGAGGAGCTATAGGCTATACTCTTGATGATTTAAAGGGGATTTCTCCTACTATATGTCAGCATGCTATTAATATAGAGCCTGATGCAAAACCATTTGTTGAGCACCAACGCCGCCTAAATCCTAAGATGAAGGATGTGGTAAGAAATGAGGTATTAAAACTCCTTGATGGTGGTACTATTTATCCTATTGCTGATAGTAAGTGTGTTAGCCCTGTTCATTGCGTTCCCAAGAAAGGGGGAATAATTGTTGTGCCTAATGAAGATAATGAGCTTATACCCCAAAGAGTAGTGGTTGGGTATAGAATGTGCATTGGTTTTAGAAAGATTAATAAAGTTACTAAGAAAGATCATTATCCTATGCCCTTTATTGATCAAATGCTAGAAAGGTTGTCCAAAAAGACTCACTTTTGCTTTCTTGATGGTTAATCCGGGTTTTCTCAAATTGCTGTGAAAGCACAGGACCAAGAGAAAACTACTTTCACTTGCCCCTATGGTACTTATGCTTATAGGCGTATGCCTTTTGGTTTATCTAATGCTCCTGCTACCTTTCAGAGATGTATGTCTGCTATCTTTCATGATTTATGTGAAGAAATTGTGGAGGTTTTCATGGACGATTTTTCCGTCTATGGAACTTCTTTTGATAACTGTTTGCACAACCTTGATAAAGTTTTGTAGAGATGCGAGGAAACCAACCTTGTTCTTAACTGGGAGAAATGCCATTTCATGGTTAATGAAGGAATTGTTCTTGGACACAAGATCTTTGAAAGAGGCATTGAAGTTGATAGAGCCAAAATTGAATCAATTGAGAAGATGCCTTGTCCTAGAGATATCAAAGGTATTCGTAGTATTCTTGGTCATGCTGGTTTCTATAGGAGGTTTATTAAAGATTTCTCCAAAATTTCAAAGCCCCTTACTAACCTTCCTCAAAAATATGTTCCTTTTATTTTTGATGATGATTATCAGGAATCTTTTGAAACTTTGAAGAAATTTTTAACAACTGCTCCTATAGTCCAACCACCTGATTGGAGTTTACCTTTTGAAATTATGTGTGATGCTAGTGATTTTGCAGTGGGTGCTGTCTTGGGACAACGTGTTGACAAGAAGTTGAATGTTATTCACTATGCTAGCAAGACTCTAGATGCTGCTCAAAAAAATTATGCTACTACTAAAAAGGAGTTCTTAGCTATAATCTTTGCTTGTGATAAGTTTAGACCTTACATTGTTGATTCTAAGGTTACTATTCATACTGATCATGCAGCTATTAAGTACCTTATGACAAAGAAGGACACTAAACCTAGTCTTATAAGGTGGGTGTTGCTTTTGCAAGAGTTTGATCTACATATTGTGGATAGGAAAGGTGTTGATAATCCTATTGCTGATAATTTATCTCGTTTGGAGAACATTTCTTTTGACCCTTTGCTTGTTAATGATAGTTTTCCAAATGAGCAGTTAGCTGCAATAAGGGTAAGTCCACATGAGAGTCCTTGGTATGCTGATTATGCTAACTTTATTGTTTCCAAGTATTTGCCTCCAACCTTTACAGCTCAGGAAAGAAGGAAATTCTTTTATGATCTAAGGCATTAATTTTGCGATGACCCACATTTATATAAAGAAGGAGTAGATGGTACTATGCGAAGATGTGTCCCAGAATTTGAACAACAAGAGATATTGAGAAAATGTCATGGCAGTGCTTATGGAGGACATCATGCTGGGGATAGGACTGCACAAAAGGTTTTACAATCTGGATTTTATTGGCCTACCCTTTTTAAAGATGCAAGGAAGTTTGTTATATCATGTGATGAATGCCAACGAGTGGTAACATCTCTAGATGCAATGAAATTCCTATGAATTATTCTCTTGTTATTGAACCGTTTGATTATTGGGGATTTGACTTTATGGGGCCTTTTCCTCCTTCAAAAGGGTATACTCATATTATTGTTGCTGTTGACTATGTTACAAAGTGGGTAGAAGCCATACCTACAACCCGTGCTGATGTTAAGACCTCTTTGAAAATGCTCAAAGATGTCATTTTTCCTAGGTTCGGTGTGCCTAGATATCTCATGACTGATGGAGGCTCCCATTTTATTCATGGGGGTTTTAGAAAAACTCTCACTAAGTATGATGTAAATCACATAATAGCTTCAGCTTATCACCCCCATACTAGTGGGAAAGTACAACTTTCCAATAGGGAAATCAAATCTATCTTTCAGAAGACTGTCAATAGATCTAGGAAAAATTGGGCTAAAAAGTTGAATGACGCTTTGTGGGCTTATAGAACTGCTTATAAAAATCCTATGGGGATGTCTCCTTACAAAATCGTCTATGGGAAAGCTTGTCACTTGCCTTTAGAGTTAGAACACAAAGCTTATTGGGCGGTGAAAGAGTTGAATAGAGACTTTAGACTTGCTGGTGAGAAAATACTACTCGACCTAAGTAATCTAGATGAGTGGAGAGGTGAAGCTTACGAAAATGCTAGGCTCTTTAAGGAAAAAGTAAAAATATGGCATGATAGGAAAATTCTCAAAAGGGAGTTCCATGTTGGTGAGAAAGTTCTTTTGTATAGGTCTCATCTCAGATTTTTTGCAGGGAAACTACTCTCCAAATGGGAAGGACCTTTTGTTATCAAGGAAGTGTACCGTTCAGGTGCTATAAAAATTTATTCTCTGAAGGATGACACAACATAGGTGGTTAATGGCCAAAGACTAAAACATTATATTTCTGGAGACTCTTATAATGAAGATGTGGATGTTATTCAAATGGTGACTCCAGAAGAATTTATCAGAAGCCAAACACCAGAAACTGCACAGTTTGTGTTTGAAT
Source organism: Avena longiglumis (assembly GCA_030063025.1). Taxonomy (NCBI): domain Eukaryota; kingdom Viridiplantae; phylum Streptophyta; class Magnoliopsida; order Poales; family Poaceae; genus Avena; species Avena longiglumis. Next base: position 478,060,614 of record CP125977.1, read on the forward strand.
AGGTAAAAGTGGTGAAAACAGAAGGTTCGTGAAACTCCAATTTTTTTATATTTTTGATGTTTTTAATACATAAGGGAAGTTATGAGGCAAAACTGAAGAGGAAACGGAGCCCGGGGTGGACAAACCCACCCTAGGCGCGGGCCTAGCCTGGTCGCGCCTGGAGGGGGTTTGCCACCCTCAAACTCCGTCTCCGCTTTGTTTCCATGTCAAACCTTTCCTTATGCATTGAAACTTCGTAATATATAACCCCCGGGTTCAGGTTCTTGCATCGTGTTCTCATCGTGTTTTTGTTTTCGATCTGTTTCTGTCAGGAAAATTCTCAGATTTGGAGCCTCAATGTCTTCCTCTGGATCACCCACGAAGGATTCCTCTGCGGATGTCCTTAACCCGTACATGTATGAGTTGAGGATTCATCCCAAAGAGTTGATTCTCAAAGAGGGAGAGGTACAGATGAAAGAAGTTCAAGGCCCTAAAGGAGAAGGTAGCCTGGAAGACAGGATGGAAGCATTGGAACAAGAAGTTTTCATGTACAAGAAGATGACAGAGCGCGAAGTGGATGTTATTCACAAGATAAGTTCAGAACTCATCACCAAGCATGAGGGAGAAGTTGCTGAGCTCCTAGAAGAGATCTTCTCACTCCATCAGACCACCAATCAATTGCAAGCACAACTCTATGACATACAAAATCAAAACTATGAGTATGAGGCTAGATTTGATCGCATTAGCTCTGCTGCTAGTTTCAGGATTGCAGAAACAAAGACATCCTTTTTGGATGGGGAACCATTTCCTTGGAAGTTTGATGATGACAAGAGAACACCACCACCAAAGGAGTAATTCGTCATCAGGTTTGGCATCCCCTTGGCTTGTTCCAAGCTTGGGGAAGTGCCGCGGTGTCACCACCATTATGTTTCATATTTTACCTTTTTAGTGGATTCATATCTGTGGTAGAGAGGTTATCTTATAGTTTGGTTTGCATGTGGAAGTATCTCTCCTTTAGTTGATTATCTATGTATCCCTTGGTGTGAGTTCCTTTATTGAATATTAATGAGAAGTCTCATCTTTTACTTTTTGCACTTCTTATTTTAGTTTGCAATCTCTATTATATGATGTATCTTGTTGTTCAGTATTGGCACCACTTTGGGATCATCAAGTGGATCTAAATTTGTTTTGGCAAACCAAGTTCTGGTCAGTGGTATTAGTTTGAAAGAAAAGAAAGAAAGAAAGAAAAAGCTTACAGGTATTTGGTATCATTTGTTTTCTTTCTTATTGGATCATAAGCTTAGTATTCTTTATTTAAGATTATTTTGTGTCTTCAAGGAAGATTGCATGTTTGGCTTTATTACTTGTATGTTTGCTTGTTTCTTTCAACTCTCTTGCTTGCTACCCAGCCTTGCTAGCCAAAAACCTGTTTTGAGAAGGAATACTTCTCATGTTTCCAAAATCCTTTGGACCCAAAACCTTTTGCCACTTGTGTCCACCATATCTACCAAATTGCTATTCCTAGCAAATTCTCAAGCTTCATCTACCTTTCGAATTAAAAAGTATTTTGTTATGTGAAAACTAGTTAGTAGAGCTCTCACGAACTTGATGGCACACTTTATTTACTTGCCCCTAATAAACTTGAACCATTGTGGACATCGAAGTTGTATATGCTTGCATCTATATGTTGGGATTAGCAGAACCGTGTTGTCACGGGGAACGTTTTCAACATTGCACTTGTACCTTGTCATACATAGTTGATATCATGCTCTTTTGTGTATGGATGTCAACGGTGTGAAATAAATAGGGGACTTGTAAGTCCATGGAGTTTGTATTCTGTGTTAGAGAAACGCCTAGGCCGCTAGCCTAAGCCATGCTTAATCATGGTGGAAACTTGCAGCATCACCATAGTGAGTCATCTATGAAGCATCCTCAATAAAAAGCTATATGCATAGTAATAAAAAGATTGCTGAGATGCTCATTGTCTGCTTGCCTTGTCATTTTGGTTATGGGAAAGCTCCTGTACCATGTGCAAGGGGTACCCCGTTGGCGGTTCTCAATGATATGCAAATACTTACAATGACAAGAACTTACCTGGACCCAAAGTTGAGTATGCATGAGGAGTGGCCCTCATATTCAAGGGACACGAGATTGCCAACTTATATTTCGTCAAGCATATACTCCATCTTTGTTCACTTTAACCTTAATCATCTAAAGATGCTTATGATAGGGGAAATTAGGGCTCAAAGCTAGTAAGTACCATAATCTTTTGGAAGCTCTTTATGACTTGTAATCCCTGCTACCCTCTAAGAAGGGACCTTTCTGCCAGTTACTAGTTGAGTCAGTAAACCTACTTCCTCTCTATCTCTAGCAAGCTTTTGAGTTGTTGTGTTTCAAGCATTCATGTGGTGATTTATTCAATCATGTTCTTTATCTCCCTTGTTTGCACAAAACTCTTATCTATTTAGTATTACTTTGAAAGCCTTCACCTGTGAAAAACCTTTTTGAGCAAAGAGTACTCCTATTCTGAAACTTCTACAAAAAGATTTTGTGAAACTGTTTACCAGGTGTTCTCTGACCAAGAACAAGTTTGCCAATTCCAATTATGATTTATCTTTATGCATCTCTATTGTGACTGCTGTACTTGATTGCATGCTAAGTTATATAATGTTGAGTTGCTTTCTTCTATGAGTTGTGCAATGGTAAGTGTGATGCTTCTTGTTCGTATTCTTTTATCGACACTTCACTCCATAAACCTGTGGACATGTCTACTGAGCTCAGTATTCGCTTGGGGCAAGCGAAGTCTAAGCTTGGGGAAGTTGATACACCCAATTTGCATCACCATTCTATATCATAATTTACCTCTATTCATTGATATTTGTTTTATTATGTGGTATTTCTTATGGCTTTTCATCTGTTTATGCATGTTGGATGATTCCTAGAGGATGGACTACGGGAGTCTAGATTCTGATGGAAAAGAAGGCGTTTTGGTGCAACTTTGCGAAGATCAGAAAAATACCAGAAAAATATGGAAACATATTATTTCACTAGAAGATGAAGGAAGCTAGAAGGAGGAGCGAAGGGGGGCTGCAGGGGGCCCACATCCCCCCTAGGCGCAGGCCCACCTGAGGCCGCGCTTGGGGTGGGTTTGGCCCACCTGCCCGGCCTCCGACTCTCCCCCTTTGCCTATATCTTCCCTACGGAATCCTAAGCCTGGGGGGGGGGGACCACATATATACTTCCGCTGCCTCTGGGGGGCGGAAAACACCGAGAGAGAAAGAACTCTCCGGTAGACTGATTTCTGTTGGGGGAATTCCTTCCCGGAGAGGGGAGACCGTCGCCATCAACACCATCATCAAGCTAGGCTTCATCGGGATCATCATCATCTCCACCAGCACCATCATCACCACTCCATACCACTGTTCAGCACCTTCTGCTCCTTGTTGGGATCGACACTACTATTTATCAAAAGTACTACACGATACACCCCATATACTGGTGGGTCATTAGAGGGTATATATAGAAGTACACGGAGGGCATAGACTTTGAGTACAAGAAGGTTGTCTAAAATCCTAATCTATCTCTAAATCATGTCATATATGTATTCTAATATTCCCCCTTGGGAAGCAAGGAATGTTAGAATACGTCGATATGTCGTCGTCTTCCTCCGCGTCACAAGCAGCTGCCCGGAACAACCCTGGCTGCCCGATTCCGCCGCCGTCGTCGGACGTGCGCTGTAATGCTTGTTGATGACTGCAAGTGCACAGATAGATTATGGCTAGTTTCAAAGTAAAGATATCGAACCCACAAAGAACTATTAATAAAGGTCTTTATGCCCCTCGTCACTATCTACCAAAGGATACTTGTAAGCTACCTTTGATTTCAAGTAAATGGTGTTTGAAAGGTTTTTGGTTGTGTGTAGAAAACTAATTAAAAAAAGTAAACGAAAGGAAGTAACAAGGTTGTGTGAAAGCGTGGTTGAAATCAATAGGGCTAAAACGTTCTTGGGGATGTAGGATACTCCTCTAGCATGGTGTTGTCATTATTAATAATTTAAGATAATATACTTCTTGTATCATGAGATATGTGGAGAGGGCTTCATAATAATATGTTCACTACAAGGCTCATAGTAAGCCACTTTGTTGAGCCAAGAGTGAGATCACCTCTAAATAACCACTGCGATGCCTGAGAGAAGTCACCCATACAGACAACCTCAATTAAGGGTTTCCCCATGGATATCGTAATTAGCTTAGGGAGTCCCTCTTTATTCCTCCTTTGACCGCATAGTTCACGACCGGCGCCAATATGTCACGAGGCTATTACATGTACGATTCCAAAGCACATCCAAAGGATTTCTTCCTCCCTTTATTCCTGAAGAAAAATGGTATGCGATCGTCTTTCACATACCATCTAAAGAGAGAGATCAAACAAAAAATCATAAATCTATCATAGGCTGGCAAGTCATACAGAAACAAGAATATATCATCTTTATCGCAAATTCATAATAATGCTAGGATTTATCCATCTCCCCAAGAACAAGGGAACTACTCACCCATGGAATCAATCAACAATATCATCATAATCAAATGGATGGATGAAACTAATGAAATATGTCGTGGGAATGGCCACGGCAGATGCTGCAATCGGAAGCGAGTAGTAGAACATGGGGCAAGGGCGGCCAGCCATCTGTGGTGCGAGATGAGGGCGGAGACACAAGGGTTTACCAAGGTTCGCCCCCCCGGAGGGTAAAGACCTACTCCTGCTAGATTGTATTATGGAGAGAGTACAAGGGGCGAGCTCGACGACTAGGCGGCGAGTCGCTTGGGTGTATGATGGAACGTGTCCTCTATGCGTACCCTAGGGAGGTTTATATAGGCTCACCTCGCTAGGGTTTACAGATCTAAAACCGAATTGGTTAAGGATTCGGAAGGTCTTTGACCTAGTCCGACTGGGCCTAGCTATGCTTCTGGGCCTCCAGCTTCCAGTCGCCTGAGTGCTCACCAAGTCTCGATCCAGTCGCCGTCCTGCAGGCCCACTCGCTGGCGGTTTGGGCCAATAGGAAACGTCCTGCTGGGCATACCCCGGTAGACATATCCCCATCAGTAGTCCCCGTGGCCGTCGTTGATTCGTCGCAGGTGTTCGTTGGCAGTCGGAGTATGCGGGTCCAATGCGGACGCCCAGTTGAATCGCCGGTGGACTCCAGAACAAAGGAAAGTACTGGTCATTTTAGTCGCAATAACGGCGACCAATCATATCGCAGCTTGGCGAGCGGGTCGACAAATAATCAAGTCACTGTCTTAGTGATCGGGTCGGCGAATAATTAAGTCATTGTCATAGTGAACCGGTCGGCGAATCGTCGAGTCAATGAAGACAGCGAGTCGAGTGGACGAAGTTGGACCGTTAGCTTGGTCAAACTAGCCGTTGGGTAACCCAACAGTAATATCGGCGTAATTACTGCGTGGTAACGTCTCCCCAAAAATGGCGGGTAACAACCGCTATATAAGGAGAGCGACGGGTGAGGGGGGAACGCTTACCTTACTTCTTCCGAACTTGCGCATTCTCGTTCCCCCATTCCGCGCAGCGACTAGCACAACTCAGGACGATCCGCATCCAACGATCCTCCAGCCAATGGCTCCTCCTACCGAACCATGGGGCAGATCCAAGTGCACAAGGCACTGCTAAAATCATTCGAGGAGGCGGGGATCCTCCGTGCCGACAGATGGTGCATCCCCGCGACCGGAGAAGTAATTCCAGATCCGCACGAAGGGAAATTCATCTGCTTCACCAGTCACCTGGAGCGAGTGCTCAGCTTCCCAACCTCCCTCTTCTTCCGGCGTTTCTACGCCTATTACGATATCCAGCCGTCGGACCTGGGTCCGCACAACATCGAGCAGCTCGCCATTTTCATGGCGTTCTGCGAGTGCTACCTGGGCTTCAGGCCCTATTTTCCCCTGTGGCAAGATCTATTCCACGGGAGAATCAGCCGCGAAGAGGCAGGCGGCCCAATGCTAGCCGCGGGCGGCTTGACTTTCTAGCTAAAGTCGAAGGCATCGTTCTTCGATCTGATGCTGCCGACCAAAACAGCGAACGAGTGGAAGAAGAGCTGGTTCTACGTTACCAAGTCGACTCCAGGTGACGAGGTGGCACTTCCAAGGTACTCCGCCGACTGGCCCGAGCCGCGCTGGCTCCAAGTTACCAAACTCCCGCTAGAACAGCGGATGGTCATCGACGAGATGCTGCAGACCATCCGCAATTTGAAGAAGAAAGGCCTCCAAACCATCAACCTCTATAACTGCTGGCTCGGGTGATGGCTCGTGCCCCTGGCCAGCCGTGCCCACTACATGTACGAGTACACGGGCAAGGACGACCCGACGAAGTCCCGCGTCGTCGAGTGGAGACTCAACGACTACACGGGCAAAATCACCCAGGCGGTGTATCTCGACGCGAAGGCCGGGGTCGCCCCTTACACCGCAAGGCGCCCATCTCCAACGGCAAGTTGTTATTCCCTTCGCACTCGCAGTCGCAGTTTGTGCATTCGCGGTTGTGCTAATGTTGTTTGACTAGTGCAGTTGTTTCAAGTGGTGGAAGGGTGGCTTCCGCCCGCAGACGACGAGAACTCGAGCTCGTCCACCCAGGAGGGAGCGAGTCATTTCCCGACAAGGGCGATGTCGAGAGTGATGGGGGTGGAAATGACGACGATGTTGACGATGAACCCGTGGAGGTTGCTGCCCCACAGTCCGCAAGACTCGCGGGCAGCACCAGCGCGAACTCGAGGCCCATGACGATAACGATGACGAGCTCCCTGAGCATACCTCACACCGTGAGGCTACGCCATCGAAGAAGAAGAAGCAGGCGCCGCCAAAGAAGAAGGCGAAGCCGACCAAGACGGTGTGTCCGCCTCAGTCCGCGAGCAGCTCCAACGCTACCAGCTCGGCCAAAGAGACAGCAGCGCACGCGGCCGCAGCGATCGGCACTGCCTTCATAGTGGATGAAGCGCCGCTTGCGTAGTTTCCACCGCCGTTCGCCCCAGTCACCAGTTTGGCGGCCGCTCCAGCCGCAGGGGCCTCGCCGCCGAGGGGGGCTCCCGCAAAAATTGCCACGGAGGCTCCCGTCGCGGCTTCATCTTCGAAGAAACCATCAGTGTCTTGGGCACATAATGTGTTTGAGACGGGCCTCAGTCGGAAACTGGGGCCAGAACTGGAGAAGTCGGCCAACATCCGCACAGACCCGCGATTTCTTCCGGTCGCCAAGTGAGTGTTCCTTGACCTTTTATCCGTCTGCTTGCTTTGTGTTTTGATCGGAGAGCTTTATTGACAGAGTTGTTTCGAAGGACTAGAGTTAAGATGATAGGTCACCCTTCAGTGGCCAAGGTTCCACTAGTCACCACGGAGGCTCCAGCTGATCCCTCAAAGAAGAGGAAGGGCGACAAAGTCGTTGCTCCAGCCGAAGGCGCCAAAAGAACAAAGCGCGATGACGTCGTCACAATTTCTGATGAGCCGGCGATTGCCCCGAGCGAACCTCCGACCGAAGTGGATGTAGCTCTGAAGGCCAAGGAGGACGCGGGGTCGCATCATACAGTGCTTGTAGGTTCAATCAAGGCAACCGAGCCGGCCTCAAGTGGCGCGGGGGCCGCAGTGGCAACCTTCCCTCACTTTGTGGCGAAAACCTCCACAGCGAGTGCCTCAGTGCCGTCGAGCCAGCTTCCTGGGGCCGCCGACATGGAGGTCGAACAACGTCGTGGTCACACTCCGCTCGTGCTTGCGTCGGTGGATGCGATGGAACTCAGTGGTCAGATTCTTACTATTTTTGGTGTTATCTAGTCTCCGAGTGCCTAGTCGCTGAATTTCAGTGGCTGGGCACTTAGGAATTTCGTTGTCCAGTCCCAGAGTGCCCAGTCACTGAATTTCAGCGGCTGGGCACTTAGGAATTTTGTCGTCCAGTCCCCGAGTGCCTAGTCGCTGAATTTCAGCGGCTGGGCACTTAGGAATTTTGTCGTCTAGTCCCCGAGTGCCTAGTCGCTGAATTTTAGTGGCTGCGCACTTAGGAATTTTTTGGTTGTTGACGCTGTGGTTGTTGCACAGGGCCTGCAACGTGAATCAGCCGAGCGGCTTGCTGCGAAGTGCCGTGTGGAGAAGGAGCTTGTCGCCGTCCAGGAGACGAACAAGGAGCTTCGAGCGGCTGCGGGTGAGTATATACCTTAATTGGCGCTGGTCGCTAACTTTTTGCGGTGTTGACCGTTTTGTTTTTGCAAACAAAGAGTAGTGTGGCCAAGGTGAAGGAGGCTTGCTAGGGCCTTATCCCGGTTGGTGAATTGATGGCGGCTCATTCTGCCTTGAGCGTAGCGGAGACGCGGATCGCCGAACTGGAATGTGAGATCAAGGAGGCGAAGGAGGACGCGGGGTCGCAGCATACGGTGCTTGTAGGTTCAACCAAGGCGACCGAGATGGCCTCGATTGGCACGGGGGCCGCGGTGGTGACCTTCCCTCGCTTTGTGGAGAAATCCGCCACAGCGAGTGCCTCAGTGCCGTCGAGCCATCTTCCTGGGGCCACCGGCATGGAGGTTGAACAACGTCATGGTCACACTCCCCTCGTGCTTGCGTCGGTGGATGCGATGGAACTTCATGGCATGCTAGGTGCCACCATCCAGGTATGTCCTAGAATTACAACAAGATATAATGGATGGAGGATGAGAGTAATGGGGTGATGTATATGCAGCGGTTGATGATGAAGGGGATGATGTGTTGTCCTCCAATGATTCCTGTATCAGCAGGGATTTCTCCACAACCAAGTTCCTCCTTTAGATCCCTTTCAGATGTGGTTTTTCATGATTTGTGGTGGCTTTGAATGTCGGATCCCTATGCCATCTTAGCCAGGAGAAAGTATTTGATGAGGTAGACCTGGTGGCACATGGTATGGTTGGACGGTACAGGTGAGCCTCGCTTGTACCGCTGGTCGTTATGGGCACTGGTTGCCTCTCCTTGCTTGGCATTTTCCCAGGTGCGAAAATAATTCCTCAAAATGACTTTTATCACTTAAAAATATCATATTATAGTATAATATGACAACTTTAGTTGATATGTTCATAATAGACTTAGTGATTTTGGATTCTGTTGATATAAAGACAAAATGTGCACGTGAACGTAGTGAAATACAAAGGTCCCTATTCTATTTATGCAAAAACAATAAGTAAAAATGCTTAAATTTTAGACTCATCAACTCCCCCAAGCTAGGCTCTTGCTCGTCCCCGAGCAAGATGGTGGCTTATGGACAACATCATCATGTTCATAAGACACGACTCGTTACAATAAATGAGGCAAAAATTTGAAACAGGAATACAACATCGGATGTAGAGAAACGTCGGGGGTATTATCATACCCTTACACATTACATGACTTAGAGGCTTCCACACCTTCTCTAGTGTTAATGAAATTATAAAAAGCTTCTAGTGATTTAACATATCATAGAATCATTGAGTTTAGAAATATTGAGCACTTAGTTTAGTAACGAAGATTCACGATCCCTCTTTTTGCCTCCTTTTTTATATAGCTGCTCTCTCTTTTTTCTTCTTTTGCATTTCGTCTACATGCATAAATATCTTATTCTTTTCTTTTCCCCTTCTTATTTTTTATATTATACAACTATTTGATCATGCTCACTACTTTGATGACTACAAGAAAAACTCTTAATTATAATATGCTACCAGAATTTTTCTTCCCATAGCCTAATCAATACATTTATTACTGTGGAAGTCCTAAAAATCATGAAAGATGTACAAGTATCATAACACTCAACCTAGTTCAATCATCTAATATAATAATCATGAATCATAACATACTTAAAATATCATAAAGTCTCAAAACCCAATGGATAAAAATCATCTCTCGAACAAGGGGAACTTGAAGTTGGTGCATCTAATGCAAACTTTGTAATTAAAGTCTAAATACATGCGGAAAAGTAAACATGCTAAAAACTCTAAGATAGATTACAAAAATTTCATAGATCCCCCCAAGATTGGAATATAACCGGGTGGATCAAATAATTCCTTGCATTTATTTGGTATCATGGCACGCCCTTTAGTCTGCAGAAGTTTTACTGGAGATTGCAGCTTGAAGTTTCTTGTTTGTTTCCTCTAGAGCATATATGCAAAACAAGAACTTCTACAGATCCGAACGCAGGAGGAACATCCCCTCAGTAACTTTATTCATCGGTTCATTGAGCTCATTTTTGCCTTTAAGATCTGAGACGTGCTTGTGCACAATCTCCTTATGGACGAATTATTCTTTCTTAAACTTATCTAATTTACGAAGGAGATTCTCAGTGTATGAGACATGAACATGGATGGGCACGTCTAGGAGGTTGAATCCCCAGTCCTCTTGGAGCTTCACGCTCATACGTGCATTCATGGTGACCTTCTTTGTTGTTTACGTGTGCTTCGTGGTCTCCTTGTAAGTTCCTGCATCGGGATAGTTATACTTCTTACATTTTGGCGAAGGATAATCGACGGTGATGATCTTAAGCGACTCCGTGTAGTACTTCCCATGGGGATTTTTGGATTACTCTTCGTCTTCGGGCGTCACCATAGCCTGATAGGGAGGCTGCTTCCACCCCCCTCTTTATTTGCTCCATGAAGATCTCATACTCCTCATCCTTGGATTCATCATCAGATTCATACGCATAACGCTTGTTCTTCGGGCTCAAACCTTGGGATTCACGGTCATCGGCTTCAATGGAGGAGGTCTGGAAGCTGTCCCATGAAGGAGCCATGAGGTTTAAAGGCTTGCCCTTGCCTTGAACAGGGTAGCACATCAGGTAGATTGGATCTATTGATATGAGAGGAAGAAAGACCTCTATGGATACTTATTAAGGGTCAGAGGTAGGAAGAAATACGCACTGGAAGTAAAAAGGGTGGCCAAGAAAAGAATCCCAAAAAATATGGAAAGAGATGAATGAAAACGGAAGAAAATACAATCATAACAACCTCTCGGTACGGGAGCGTTCCCATATGGCACGCCCATACCGGGTCATTTCCAGGTCAACACGGCTTCGAAGGCAATAACCTTCCAACCAACTAAGCGGTACAGGCGGGTCCTGCCATACTGGCTTTTACCGAATTCTTCCCCACTTTTTTTGTGACACAAGAATATAACCAAAGTTTGGAGAAACAATATTGTATCGATAACGACAAGTGGTACGGGCGGGTGTGCCCGTACCGTACGGTTGTACTGAAATGGCGAAAACTAGGACAAGGATGAAGTGTGTCTAATGACCAGGGGTATGGGCGGGTGCGGCTGTACCACCCGCCTGTACAAACCTCACAAAACTGGCAGTGCAATCAAAACACAAAAGGAAATCAAAAATGTCGAAATAAATAGCAGAAAATCTTCCAGAATAGAGATAACTTCAGATTTCACATACCTAATTAATTTAGAGAGAACGAGTTCATATGAGTACCTTCTCCTTTCTGGATTACCTTTTTCTTTTTCTCTTTGAACAAGGTGGGTTGAAGTAGATCGCTAAAACAATTGCAAAGAGAAGTTGAGAACTTTATTTTTGGCAATGTTGTTCCTATGGGTATGTATATGGATGACACTTCCTTAGGTGGACTAATCTCTTGAATGTCCATAGATGTCTCCTATATCTCCTCCTTCCTTTGTAGAATCTGCAAATCAAATTCTTGCAAAAGTAGAGTCCAACGGATCATCCTTGGCTTAACATCGGTCATTTCTAGGATTCCCTTTAGGCCAATACGATTGTTATGTACTCTCACATTTGATTTATTAATGTAAGATCTAAATTTATCACAGGAGAAAATTACAGAAAAAAATCGTTTCCTATCATGGGGTAATTCTTTTGGGCCCTGTTTAGGGTATCGTGGCACCCCCCGGGGTTAGGGTTAAACTAACCTCAGATCACCATCTAAGATAAGTTCAACTCCAAACACGGAAGATCACAGTTTGATTCGGTAACATTATAGAACACATGGATTCAACACGCATAATTTTAAACTCTTAACATAGTAAGATATTAGAGTTATTACAAACCAGAGGTCATAGACCCAACATTACATCACACAGCGAAATCAAATTATGTTGTTCTACACAACAACTTAGCAAAAGGCCTAAGAAGCCATAAACAGAAGCGACGTCCATCCCATAGTCCTCAGGCTGCTACCTGGGACCCCCAACTACTCGTCGATGTCAACGTAGAAGCCACCTTCAGTCGCAACTAGCTCATCTGTAGAAAAACAACAATGGCGCAAGGCTGAGTACGAGAATGTACTCCGCAAGACATAAATAACCTAGTATCTACATGATCTGGATAGAAAGGTTTCTCTGGATTTATTTTTGCGGAAAGCAATCTTTATTTTTAAACAAGAGAGAGAAGAGGCTCGTCTACTCAGAATATTTTAAAAGGGATAAGATAGCGACTTCTTCATCTTGTTCATCATATCTCGACGATCTCCAGCTTCATCAGTACCTCCTATCTAGGATCACCCCCTCGACCTAGAGGAAGCATCCTTAAGCACATGTGGATTAACAAGTTTTATAGTGATTAATGTTATCTATGATCTTAAGTCCGGTCGCTAAGTTGTTCATAACCGTGAACACGACTTTTTGAAAAGATTTAATCCCGCAGGGGTGTACAAATTTACCCACACGTACCAACCGACTCTTAATGCTAAATTATTAGCCCTCTTCCTTGGAAGGCCGACAGAGGGTGGTCGACCACGACCTTTACCTTTCTTTCGCCGAGACCATGAGTCACGCAATAAGTATGATTCCTCCATAACGGGTCAAATCCTGAAGCCGGTAGTTAAAGACGTGAGGCGAGGTTGGTTCACCAGGGGCTCCATCGACCCCAAGCAACTGCGGCCACGCTTCCCTACCTGTTATGATGCACCTCTGTCACCTCCTCTTTCGAAAACGTTATCAATGCGTATGCCAGATGGAAAGCCCGAACTATGTGACTCATGGAATCTACTAGGCAAGTTAGTTAGTCGAGGGGTTGTCCAGGCCCCGTGTGGCTGTACGCTCGTCTTGGTTCCAAAGGTAAGAACTCAGTTCCTAGTGGTGGCGAGCATGATACTACAAAAACCACACCCAACATGGCCTCCCATACAAGCCTTAGCATATTTATTTATCTCCATTGATGATACCTCCACCTCCTATCTTTCTAGATTCTTCGGCACCTCCGAATCATTATTCGTATCTATCAGACGGTACTAGTAAGGATGGCTAAGCTGTCAGTCGTAAAAGCTCTAGCAACGCTCAGATGCCACACCTAGGTATTCTAGGAGCAGTGGATCAGGGGTATAAGGCTACAAAAGGGAAACTGTGCAGCAGATAGGTAACCCTAGCTACTGACAAAAGACCACATTCGAATCGTGTGCATCATAGCGAGAAAGTAATATACTTTGTAAAAGTAGGTTCAGAATGAGAGGCTACACTTGCCTTGTCCGTCAGTATACATGTATGGATCTTCGGTGTTGTTGACTTCAGCCTCGGGCTCGGATCCTGTCGCGAAGAACCAGTACCAGAAAGAAAGGCGACAATCAAGACATGACATCTGTTGGGGATATGCTATATGGGTATCCTCATAGCATGTCTCTTATCCGACTAACCCGGGTGGACCATAGTCGGCAGCATGGCCTATGGACTGCTGGGCAGCCCAGTTAGGTGGATCCAGAAGGGAGGCCCATGTCGGATAAAGGAAGGCTACGGTGGAGTCACCAGCGTACCCGGAGCCTTGGAGTGCAAGATACACAAGACTAGTAATAGACGGTGTAGAACTCTGTAACCTGTATGGCTAGGACTTTTCCCTGTAACCCTAGGACCTGGCGACTATATAAGTCAGGCCTATGGGAGCCTTTAGGGCATCGTTTTACACACACCTAGCACAGCGAACCTAATCTCTGTAACTTGGCGTATTGCCATTATAGTGATTTATAGCAGGAGTAGGATTCCGCCACCGTTGTGGGATCTGAACCTGAGTAAGCTGTGTTACCTCGTACCCGTCAACCGTCCGCCTTACCCCATGTCTCTAAACACGCACTGTGAGGACCCCTCCATGGCGTACTCGTCGGCAATACCATGACAGTTGGCGCCCACCGTGGGGCAAGAGGCGCTCCTCCTTGCTGTGTCCAGCTTCACGTTTGACGGTGAAGAAGTAGACAAACAGATCTAACCTAGGCCTAATCCCTAGGTAACCCTCGCAAAGTGCCGCGAAGTTGCTAAGAACTAGGATGCTATTGGGGGAGAGGTTGTGGGGTTGGACCTGGAAGTGGTTCGAGACGGACAGGAAGAAGTGGGAGATGGGCAAAGAAACACCGCGTACCAGTTGCGCCTTGATTTATACCTTCTCTCCGACTTGGGGAGAAGGGGTCACCTCGCCGGCCGGCGCCGCCCGCCAGGCGAGCCCCTCCGTCGCAAGGAGGTAACCCTCCGCGACCATCTCTTGGATGTCGCGGCCGGTGATGTCCGGGCCGCGCCAATCGCCGTTGTGCGAGTCAGGATCCTCTTCCAAGGGCTCCAGCGCCGCCAAGTTATGGTCGCCGCCGGTGGTTTCTATCACCTCCGATGCGGGGATAACCAGGCCCTCTGGGGGCACGACGACGGAGCTCGCCGTCTTCGCCGCGGATTCGCTCGACGCAGCCATTGAAGGGGATGAGCTGCTGCTGGCCATGGAGGAAGGAAAAGGACACGACTGGTGCAGGCAAGAGGATAGGGTTTCTCGAGGTTTTCGCGGAGAGCTCGAGGATATGCGCGGCTGGAGGAAGAAGATGATGACGCGAGAGAATGAGGTGAAAAAGTGGCAAGTGTCCCACGGTCGCTATTTATCTTACTCTGCGTCAAGATTGGTGCAGCTAATCGGACGGTTGCTGCGTAGACGACGTGTTCATGAACGTGCGCGGTAATTTCGGCACGTCTCCAACCGTCGCCGCCAACGGTTCATATCACTCACGCGGGAAAATCGTATCTGATTACGTTCTCTGCATGTGTGAGTTACGAGGCGTCACTGACCTACAACCTACGTCGTCATAACTAACATGGTAGCTGAGCCGTCCCATCGAAGATTCCGGCGTGGACGGATTTAATCCGATAACTGGAGCGTACGGTGGAAGATTCAGCATTTCTCCGACTTACTCATAGAATACGGAGAAAACCTTGCAGGGTTCTTTGGGAGGACTACAAGATATTGTTTGACGATTTGCCGACATCCATCTAGACGGAGCATTCCACGAGAAGAGGCAAGACGACGCAAGATCTCGGAGTTCTCCGGGTCTACTGTTGGGGATATGCTATATGGGTATCCTCATAGCATGTCTCTTATCCGACTAACCCGGGTGGCCCATAGTCGGTAGCATGGCCTATGGCCTGCTGGGCGGCCCAGTTAGGTGGATCCAGAAGGGAGGCCCATGCCGGATAAAGGAAGGCTACGGTGGAGTCACCAGCGTACCCAGAGCCTTGGAGTGCAAGATACACAAGACTAGTAATAGACGGTGTAGAACTCTGTAACCTGTCCGGCTAAGACTTTTCCCTGTAACCCTAGGCCTTGGCGACTATATAAGTCGGGCCTATGGGAGCCTTTAGGGCATCGTTTTACACACACCTCGCTCAGCGAACCTAATCTCTATAACTCGGCGTATTTCCATTATAGTGATTTATAGAAGGAGTAGGATTCCGCCACCGTTGTGGGATCTGAACCTGGGTAAGCTGTGTTACCTCGTACCCGTCAACCGTCCGCCTTACCCCACGTCTCTAAACACGCACTATGAGGACCCCTCCATGGCGTACTCGTCGGCAATACCACGACAACATCGATGCAATGCTCAATCATGGATGATGATATGACAAGTTAAATTACATTGAAATGAAACCCTAAGGCATGCTTGACAGTTTAAACGGGGTTCCGAGGGTTGAAAACCCTAACTCGGGAAAACTCCGAAATCACCTATGAGGGGTTAGTATGTTGTTCTAATTAAACTTGTCATGAAAGTTGATTAACAATGCATGATTATAGTGTAATTAGACATATCTCATTTTTTTGAACATTTTGATATATTATTCGTATTTTTCGGACTTATGTATAATTAGTTATTGAATTTACAAGTTTATATCATTTTCTAACATATTTAAACCTTAATTACATCAGGCTGACGTCACCCTATCCTAACCCTAATACTTTTTTCACCGAGGCAGATCTAGCCCTAGCCACTAACGATGGGGCCCTAGGTCCACGTCAGCTAGCCACGCTGGCCTAGCTTACGCAGTGCTGACGCAAGCGCCACATCTGCGCCATGCAGGCGCCACGCAAGCTCACCGGAATGCACGTCAGACGCGGCGAGGGACGACGCTAGACGGCGAACCAGGACGCGCGGAGGGGCGGGTTCAAACGAGCGCTGCAGGGCGAACCTAAAGAGGGTGGCGCCGCTACGATTTGGTCACCGGAGCAAGCTACACGGCAACGCTCGGCGGCGAAGCTTGCAGATCGGTGTCACAGCGTCGGCAAAGAGGGAGAGGGAGCGAGCAGAGGGACTAGGGAGAACCAGAAGCTCACCCTGGAGCGTACTAAGGCGACGACGAGGCTCGAGGAGGCCAGAATCGGTGGCGAAGACGGCGACCGACGTCGGGCGGGTGGTGTCGATTACGGCGAAGGAGAAGGATTCAGCGAGCTCTTTCCAGGGCAATCGAACCATTCGACCACGACGGTCACCCCAGCGAGCTCGGAACGGCGAGGGGAGGTGGGGAACATCGGCAACCCAAAGCTCTGACGAGCTAGGGTTCAATGGAGGGGAAGAAATGGGGAAGGGATAAGGTTTAGGGTTCGTCCTGGCGGCAAGGAGGGGTCTTATAGACGACGACGGCGTCGGTAGCGCGAATCTCCTCGCGGCGGTCATCGTGGCGAAGCAGGGACGGCCGTGCCGGCGACAGCAAGAAGCTTCCGCAACGGCGTCCTTCTGGCGAGGAAGAATAAGAAAGAAGAAATGAGACGAAGGGGTACCGGTCCGGCTTCTGGGCCCTGGGTGGGCCAACTTGGCTGCTGGATGTTGCTCACGGACGGGAGAGAGGGATAAGGGAGATGGGCCACGGCCCATCTGCGGCTGCTACTGTTTATTTTTCTAGAAATGTTTTTCTTTTTCTGATTTCAGTTTTTCTCTTTTGTAAATTTCATTTGAAATCTGTTTTACACAATTCAAAAATACTAGATACTATAGTAAAGTTTACAAGATATTCAGAGGCCCTTGTAAACCATTTGGGCTCCATTATTTTGTAGTTTTCAAAATCCAAACACCACTTGAATGTGGTTTCAAAGAGAGGGGAAAATTAGGGTTTTGGATTTGCATTTAATTTAACACACTTGATCTTATGCATATATTTCATTGATTTAAACAGATGCATGCAATTTGTAAGTACTATTTACATATATTACAAGCTTGGGCTGTTACAGCTCTACCCCCCTTACAAGAATCTCGACCCGAGATTCCTAAGTTTTAGAAAAGAAGGCAGGGTACTCAGATCAGAGACGATCTTCTCATTCCCAGGTTGCTTCATCCTCAGAGTGATGAGACCACTGAACGTTCATAAACTTGATGTTTTGACGACGAGTCTTGCGCTCGGTTTCATCAAGGATACGAACAGGATACTCACGATAAGTCAGATCCTTCTAGAGATCAAGAGTTTTGTGATCAACACCACAGACAGGATCTTTGAAGCAACGCTTGAGTTGAGACACATGAAAGACATCATGCACCTCAGGGAAGTTTGCAGGTAGCTCCAATTGATATGCGAGTTGACCTTGTTTGGACAGAACACGAAAAGGACCAACATAGCGAGGAGCTAGTTTGCCTTTGATGCCGAAACGATTGACACCCTTTAAAGGAGTGACCCGAAGATAATCTTGATCACCAACTTCATATTGAACATGTTGATGGTGACGATCATGATAGATTTTATAGAGAGACTGAGCAGTTTTCAACCGATCTCGAATGATACAAACTTGATCTTCTGCTTCCTGGATCATATCCGGTCCAAAGAACTTTCTTTCGCCGGTTTCTGACCAGTTCAAAGGAGTACGACAAGTTCTTCCATATGAGAACTAGAATGGTGCCATACCTATACTAGACTAAAAACTGTTGTTATAGGAGAATTCAGCAAAAGGAAGGCATTTCTCCTAGTCCTTTCCAAAAGATATGACACAAGCTCTAAGCATGTCTTCAAGGATTTGATTCACTCTTTCGGTCTGGCCACCAGTACTAGGATGATAAGCTGTACTGAAAGAGAGGCGAGTTCCCATAGCAGTTTGGAAGGTTGTCCAGAACCTTGAGGTGAACAAACACCCTCGGTCAGAGACAATTTTCTTTAGAATCCCATGAAGAACAACTATTCGAGAGATATATAGATCTGCTAACTTACTAGCATTGATACTCTCACGAACAGGTAGAAAGTGAGCAACCTTGGACAGATAGTCAACGATTACCTAGATGGCATCATTTCCTTTCTGAGTCTTAGAAAGACCAGTGATGAAATCCATACCAACTTCATCCCATTTCCACTCAGGTATTTTATGTGGTTGCAGGAGACCAGCGGGTCTTTGGTGCTCCGCTTTGACGCGACGGCAAACATCACATTCAACAACAAAACGAGCGATATCCTTCTTCATACCAGACCACCAGAATCTTTGATGAAGATCCCGATACATCTTGGTACCTCCAGGGTGGATAGAAAGAGGTGATTCATGAGCCTCTTGGAGAATTAAATCCCTCAATTTTGTTCTCTTCGGCACTACCAGACGGTTGCCAAAGTAAACAGTACCTTGATTATCAATAGAGAAACACTTAGCAACTCCGCTAGCAATGTTCCCTTTGATCTCAGCAATTTCAGAATCATATTTCTGAGCAAGCTTGATTTCATCCTCTATAGAAGACTTCACTTCAAGGGTAAAAAGGAATCCACGAGGAACTACTTCAAGATTCAATCGACCAAATTCCTCATGAAGAGAAGCTTGAGATTGTTTGATCCTCAGGGTGTTGCAATAAGATTTACGGCTCAGCGCATCAGCAACGACATTGGCTTTGCCAAGTCGATAGTTGATATCCAAATCATAGTCCTTGATGAGTTCCAACCATCTTCTTTGCCTGAGATTCAGATCAGGTTGTGTGAAAAGATACTTCAGACTTTGATGATCCGAATATAACTCGCAACGACTACCAAGAAGGTAATGTCGCCATTGCTTAAGAGCATGACCAACAGCTGCAAGCTCAATATCATGAGTTGGGTAGTTGTTCTCGTGTGGTTTCAGCTGACGGGAAGCATAAGACACCACTTGTCCATCTTGCATCAACACACATCCGAGACCTTGCTAGTGTCTGGAAGAACTAGCACCGGAGCAGTGGTTAACTTGATTTTCAACATTTGGAAGCTTTCAGCCTTATCATACCATTCAAACTTCTTATCCTTCTTAAGAATATCGGTCATCGGCTTTGCAATTCTGGAGAAGTTCTCGATGAATCGACGGTAATAACTAGCCATCCCAAGAAAACTTCGGACATCCTTGACGGATTTAGGACATCCTTGACGGACCTCCCAGTCGAGGATAGTTTGGACCTTATCGGGGATAACAACAACCCCTTTGGCGGAAACAACATGACCAAAGAATACGAGCTCTTGTAACAAAAACTCACATTTGGAAAACTTGGCGTACAGACGATGTTCTCAGAGTTTTGTCAACACCAAATGAAGATGTTCAGTGTGCTCTTCTTCAGTTTTGGAATAGACAAGAATATCATCGATGTAGACCACGACGAACTTGTCAAGATACTCCATGAAGACAGAGTTCATAAGTCGCATGAAACTGGCTGAAGCATTGGTAAGACCAAAGGACATGCCTGTATACTCGTAAAGACCATAACGAGTGGTGAAAGCAGTCTTTGGAATATCTTCCTTACGGATCTTTATCTGGTGATACCCTGACCTCAAATCCATTTTGGAAAAGACAGTGGCACCACTTAACTGATCAAAGAGATCGTTGATCCTAGGGAGGGGATACTTATTCTTGATAGTCACAGCATTAATTGGGCGATAATCCGCAACCAAACGCGGTATGTTAGTATCCCACTTCTTAACAAAGAAGGTAGGACATCCCCAAGAAGAGGTGCTGGGCTGAATGTATCCTTTTCCTTCTAACTCCTCTAATTTCTTTGGTGGTGGTGCCTTCTCAGCGGCATTGTTTTGAGGACACTCCTTTGCACAGTGGCCAGGCTGGCGACAATTGAACCATATAAAACCTGATGCACTGCCAGCAGAAGGATAGTTTGATCCACCAACATTGTTTGAAGTAACATTTGGACGAGGAGCATATCCAGAATACCTTGAGGTATAAGGAGCACGTGGCACAACATTGTCAGGCACAAAGACACGACGCTTCTTATTGCTTGAACCAACCTTGTTGTACCCCTCCTGAGGACGCTTACGGGTTTCTTCATACTCCACTTTTCCATTCTCGGCCTTCATAGCCTTATTGACAAGACCTTGGAAGTTACCAAAGTCCATGAGGTGGATATCACGACGAACCTCAGGATCTAGTCCCTTGCGAAACAGAGCTTGCTTCTTAGCATCAGTGGAGACCTCTTCAGTAGCATAGAAGGCAAGAGGATTGAAGTTGCGCTGGTAATCACACACGAAACCAGTGCCCTGCTTCAGCTCGAGTAACTCCTCCCTCTTCTGATCCATCAGACCCTCTGGAATATGATAAGCTCAGAAGGCTTCAGTGAACTCTTGCCATGTAACAACATGTTGAGCTTCTTGCATAGCCAAGAAATTTTCCCACCAGGAGTTAGCTGCTCCCTCCAGATGATAGGCAGCAAAAGTCACCCAATCAGCTTGAGCAACACGACCAACCTGAAGTTTGCACTCCATAGTGCGAAGCCAGTAGTCTGCATCAAGTGGCTCACTGGAATAGATGAAAACTGGCGGAGTGAGACGCGTGAAGTCCTTGATACCAACTTGGTTGTTCTGACATTGAGCAGTATTGCGCTCAATCCGTTCAAGGAGCCTCATGTTGTCAGCACGATTGGTTTCGTACATGGCCATGAGTTGAACCATGGGCGGCGGTGGAGGAAGGTTGGAAGATTCTCCCTCATTTGCAGCACCACGGGCATGAGCATGGGTATGGGTGTCGTGGTATTGCCGACGAGTACGCCATGGAGGGGTCTTCACAGTGCGTGTTTAGAGACGTGGGGTAAGGCGGACGGTTGATGGGTACGAGGTAACATAGCTTACCCAGGTTCAGATCCCACAACGGTGGCGGAATCCTACTCCTGCTATAAATCACTATAATGGCAATACGCCGAGTTACAGAGATAGGTTCGCTGTGCGAGGTGACTAGAAAGTCTAGGTTATTGTGCCCTAAAGGCTCTCATAGGCCCGACTTATATAGTCGCCAGGTCCTAGGGTTACAAGGAAAAGTCCTAGCCGGACAGGTTACAGAGTTCTACACCGTCTATTACTAGTCTTGTGTATCTTTCACTCCAAGGCTCCGGGTACGCTGGCGACTCCACCGTAGCCTTCCTTTATCCGGCATGGGCCTCCCTTCTGGATCCACCTAACTGGGCCGCCCAGCAGGCCACAGACCATGCTACGGACTATGGGCCACCCGGGTTAGTCGGATAAGAGACATGCTATGAGGATACCCATATAGCATATCCCCAATAGTAGCCCCCGGAGAACTCCGAGATCTTGCGCCATCTTGCCTCTTCCCGTGGAATGCTCCGTCTAGGTGGATGTCGGCAAATCGTCAAGCAATATCTTGTAGTCCTACCAAAGAACCCTGCAAAGGTTTCTCCGTCTTCTATGAGTAAGTCGGAGAAATGTTGAATCTTCCATCGTACGCTCCCGTTGTCGGATTAAATCCGTCCATGCCAGAATCTTCGATGGGACGGCTCATCTACCATGTCAGTTATGACGACGTAGGCTGTAGGTCAGCGAAGCCTCGTAACTCACACATGCAGAGAACGCAATCATATCCGATTTTCCCGCGCGAGCGATACGAACTGTTGGCGGCGACTGTTGGAGACGTGGCGAAATTACTGCGAACATTCTCGAACACGTCGTCTACGCGGCAATCGTCCGATTAGCTGCATGAATCTTGACGCAGAGTAAGATAAATAGTAACCGTGGGACACTTGCAACTTTTTCACCCCATTCTCTCGCATCATCATCTTCTTCCTCCAGCTGCACGCCTCCTCGAGCTCTCTGCGGAATACCTCGAGAAACCCTAGCCTCTCTCTGCACCAGTCGCTTCCTTCCATTCATTCCATGGCTAGCAGCAGCTCCTTCCCATCGATTTCGGCATCGAGCGAAGCCACGGCGAAGCCGGCGAGCTCCGTCGTCGTGCCCCCAGAGGGTCTAGTCATCCCCGCGTCGACTGTGATTGAAACCACAGGTGGCGACCACAATCTGGCGGCGCTAGAGCCTCTGGAAGAGGAACCAGATTCGCGCAAAGGCGACTGGCGTGGCTCGGACATCACCGACCGCGACATCCAAGAGATGGTCGCCGAAGGCTACCTCCCCGCGACGGAGGGGCTCGCCTGGCGGGCGGCGCCGGCCGGCGAGGTGACGCCTTGTCCCCAAGCCGGAGAGAAAGTGTACCTCAAGGCGCAATTGGTACGCGGCGTTTCTCTCCCCATCTCCCACTTCTTTCTGTCCGTCTTGAATCACTTCAAGGTCCAACCCCATAACCTCTCCCCCAATAGTATCTTAGTGCTTAGCAACTTCGCGGCACTTTGTGAGGGTTACCTAGGGATTAGGCCTAGGTTAGATTTGTTTGTGTATTTCTTCACCGTCAAACGTGAAGCCGGACACAGTAGGGAGGAGCTTAGGAACTGCAACACCATAAGCTTCAAGATCTGACCTAGCCGGTGGTTCCCCGACATAGTCGGCCACGAGTCATACAAAAACTGGCAGCGGACGTACTTCTACGGCCCCTACATTCCTTTGGCGGGCCGAGAAGTAACGTACCCGGACTTCGTGGATGGAGCTGCCGCTGAAGTCTCCACATGGCGGTCCCATGACTCCCTTTCCTCCGACCTCGACGCTTCTCGCGCAATAAGGCGGATCGAGTGGTTCGTAGAGATGGGTTAACCAGCTTGGACCTAGCCATGTGCTGGTTCATTAGGCGGATCCAACCTCTGCAGCACCGCACGAAGTATATGCACGAGTACACCGGCGACCGAAGGGATACCCTCCGGATCTCCGAGGACAACTTCTCGAGCGACTCCATCAAGTTCCGCCTTAAGGACATCGTCAAGGTGAAGGATAAGAAGCGTGGCTTCACCCTCACCTACGACATGTTCGTAGACAGAAAGTGCCCAAAGGTAGATATTTATTTTCCGTGTATGACATTGCTCTAGTTTTTCCGTCTTGCCAATACCATCTTGTCTAACACGATGATTTATCACTTAATAGCTTAGCGATCTAGAGGAGGGCAACCTGGCTGCCCAAATCTACGATCCCAATATGAAGGAAGTCACGGTTGTGTCCGACGACGATGCCCCGTTGGCGCGAAAGCGAAAGAGCTCCACCTCTGACGCTGCCGACGAAGGTAAGAAGAAGAAGACGGAGGGTGGAGCCTCCAAAAAGAGTACTGCCGCCCTGGAGGCGGAAAAGAAGAAAGCCACAGGGATGTTTGCCAAAGCGCCCCCCTAGTGTAAGCCTCTCATTCTCCGACATTGTCTATTTATCTGCCTTGCTCCTGTACTTATGCATTTTGCACATTTCAGGAAGAAAGCCACAACCAGCCTCAAGAAGTCCTCCAAGACTCTTGGGGCTTCTAGAAATATTAAAGATATGCTGCATCGCGGCTCCTCTCCCACCATCGCCCCTGCCACTCCTGCCGTCAAGCCCTCCTCTGCTCCGACAAGCTCCCAAGTCCAGGAGGCACCAGGTCCTTCCGCCATGGAAGTAGACTCTGGTGCCTCTACCGAACTAGCTGTCGTCGGCGAGCAGGCGACGTAGGAGAGTGCTGCTCTTCAAATGGCTGAAGCTCCAGCTAAGGATGCCATCAGTAGCGTCAAGGCTGTGGTGGGAGCTGGTACTTCTGCCGTAGGCGGCGCCTCTACTCCCCAGAAACCCTTCGAGTTCCCGAATATTGTTTACCCGACGCTCATGCCGAGTAACACAACTATGGTTCCTGGAGGAGTGCCGTCATCCTTGACGTGCGGTCTTGAGGAGCTACTCCGGCAAGCAGACATCTTGCGAGGAAACAGCATTGCCTTTGGCAAGCTGCTGGCCGAGAGCGCTACAAGCCTCAAGATCATCGCACTTGTAAGTTTCACTTTACCTTTTGCATTTTGTATGAGTATCCCACTGTAGCCCCCGAGGATGTAGACGGAAAACCATAGGTTTTGCATCTATATGCTCTAAGAGTGACTAAGTTAGAAAGAACTCTCACTGTAGCCCCCAAGCATTTAGATGGAAGAAACTATTCCGACTAGATGCTTTAAGAGTAGCATACACAGTTTTTATATTTTTCAGTGCCATAGCCCCCCAAGCTTCTAGTTGTAACTGAATTAGTTCCAACTAGATGCTTTAAAGAAAAGCTAAGCATTTTCTGAGTTAAAAACTTTATACTGTAGCCCCCAAGCCTGTAGTCGAGAACTGAATTAGCTCAGACTAGATGCTTAAAGAAAGGCTAAGCATATTGCTAAGTTAAAAACTCTCGCTGTAGCCCCCGAGCATCTAGGTGGAAAATCTCCGACTAGAAGCTCCAAGCAGACTAAACAATGACTTGACTTTGTATTTGTTTCCACAGAACGAGAATGCTCGAAAGGGCATGGCCAATGACAAGTACCAGAAGATGCGCGCAGACCTTGAAGCTGAAAAGGGTAAAACCGCCATCTTGAAGGAACAGACCATCAAAAACAAGAGTCTGTTTTCTTATTACGCATTTCCGTCTTATTTTTGTGCCCACAATCTCCGAGTACTCAATGTGTACTTTGGTTTCTCCGACTTGTAGAGAATGTTGCCAAGGCCAAGGATATTGTCGAGCAGTCCAAGCACATTCAGCAGCTAGACAGCGAGAACAAAATCCTTAAGAAGGAGAGGGAAGAAATGCTGAAGATGCACGAGGATTCTATGAAAGCCCTGCAGGACTCTGCCTCCGCGGAGATCAATCGCTTGAAGGAGGAGCTTGCGATCCTAAAGGATCAGAAGCAAGCTACTGATGAGCAAAACCTTCGCCATAGCGAGGCGTTTAAGCTCCTCCAACAAGAGAAGGAATCCTTGGCGGACATCGTCTGGCAGGCCAAGGCCAGCATCTTCAGTAAGTGTCCTCCGCCTTGTAGTTCTGTAGTCTGGATACTTAGAATTTTTTGAACTCATGCAAACATTCTCGGAATTTTCAGCGCCCATGGGTTTAACCCGCTCGCCTCCTTCGGACAAGGAATGCATGATTCTTGCCGGCAACTTCATCAACACCGCCATCGCCCAAGCCAAGGAGATTGCCAACCCCTCCAGATCTATATCAAGGCCTCGGACTCCATGGTGAAGTACTCGGAGATTCTGCGCCGAGCCCCCGAGCATGTCGCAAGATGGAAAGCTTCATGCGCACGTGCTGGCAAGGATGGCACTGTCTATGGTGAAGGCACACTATGAAGATGCCGACATCGACATGGTGACCTCTGGCATCCCCGATGTAGATGATTACGGCAAGGAGATCGATCATGAAGCCATCCTGTCATCACTCGCGGGTTATGACACCAGGGTTGCCGAGTTGGTAGATGCTGACGTCTTCGTGCCCAGGAACTTTCTCGACAACACCAACCCGGAATCCTCCGAGTCTCACCACAGCGCCGATGCTGAGGGTGATTCTCCGGCTGGTGATGATGCGGCCTCCAAGTCCCCTGCACCCAAAGAGTGAAAAACACTTTGTAATTCTTGTTTCACCCTTGACGTGCGCATTGAAAAAACTTGGTGATGTAATCTTAAGGCGGAAAACAGTGGTTGTTGTATCCTGCTACTTAAGAATTAATTCCCAGTATGTATATATTTTTAAGCAAGTGCTGGCTTATCCATTACTTTGGTTTTTATGCTTGACTTTTCGTGAGTCGGAAGAATCATTGTCGAAACCATGCGCTTAGGTGATGATGCCCAATGGCACCGTCAAAAACCTGAGCACAAAATCGCCGACAATAAGTGCCAAATGTCACTAATCCAGAATCCACATAAAAACAACAAAGAACGTGTGGACTAGAAAACTTAAGCTAATGCCCGTAGGCGGAATTTTCACAAGTGCAATCGCAAGACTTGTGCATAAAGGTTTTTATATGATCCAAAAATGAACACTAAAGGAGGTAAAATATTCAGCAATATGAGTGAACCAAAGAGCTTTATTTCATTGATCATATAAGAGGTACACGATTAGATAAAAAATGCTAAGTGTAGAAAGGACGTAGATGTGATATGTTCCATGGCCGATCAAGCTCCGGGTAGTCATCATCCAGGTCACGTCGCTTATGCTTATGATCCTTGTTGGGTCTATCCTTGAGCTCACGATTGTCGACAAGGTAGTAAGACCCATTGAGCAGCGCCTTGCTTATGATGAACGGTCCTTCCCATGGTGGGGATAATTTGTGTGATTTCTTCTGCTTAAGTCGGAGTACTAAATACCCCTCTTTAAACGAGCGATGCTGGACGCGGCGACTATGGTAGCTGCATAGCTTCTGCTGGTAGATGGCAGATCTTTGGCATGCCAAAACGCGCTCCTCCTCGAGAAGGTCCACATCTAGGCGTCTAGATTCTTCAGCGTCATCTTCGTCGTAGGCGGCAACTCTTGGTGCATCGTGGAGGATGTCGGAAGGTAGGATGGCTTCTGCTCCATATACCATGAAGTAAGGTGTGTAGCCGGTGGATCTGTTGGGTGTATTTTCTAAACTCCACAACACAGATGGCAATTCTTCCGCCCAGGCTCCAGCTGCTCTATGTAGCGGTGCCTCAAGACGTGGCTTGATTCCCTGCAGAATTAATCCATTGGCTCTCTCAACATGAACATTGGATTGTGGATGTGCCATATATGCAAGGTCAAGTCGGATGCCTTTTTCCTAGCAATAGGCCTCCACTTCTCCGAGTGACAAGTTGCTTCTATTGTCGGTGATTATGCTATGTGGGAGACTAAATCTCACCACTAGATCCCGGACAAACCTGAGGGCAGTTGCCCCATCAAGCTTTCTAATGGGTTTAGCTTCTATCCATTTGGTGAATTTGTCAACTGCTACAAGCAGGTGGGTAAACCCACACGGTTCCGTTTGTAACGGTCCCACCATGTCTAGCCCCCAAACTGCAAACGGCCAAGTTATTGGTATTGTTCGCAATTCTTCAGCAGGAACATGTGGTTGTCGGTCATAATACTGGCATCATGTGCATGTCTCAACCAGCTTGTCGGTGTACGCCTTCGCGGTCAGCCATTAGAATCCTTGCCGGAATGCTTTCGCGATCAATGATCGAGGAGCGGCATGATGCCCGCAATCTCCAAGATGGATCTCGCGCAGGATTTCCATACCTTCTAGCTGGGAAGCGCACTTTAGGTATACACCAGTAGTGCTTCTCTTATAGAGTTTCCCATTGATTATGGTATAACCCTTTGCTCGTCGTACTATTTGCCGTCATTCGACTTCATCGTCGGGCAAAGTTTCGTGTTCGAGATATTCCATGAACGGTTTTGTCCAAGCCGGAGGGATCTTTGTCACCATGTTGACGAAAGAGTCAGCTCTATCCGGGTTGTCGATGTCGGCGCCCTTCACGGATGGTTTGCGCAGATGTTCTAGGAAAACTCCTGGCGGAATTTGCTTGCGCCCTGATCCTAGTTTAGACAGTAGATCAGCCGCCTCGTTTTGTTTCCTAGGCACATACTTGACTTCGTAGCCCAAGAAGCTTTTGGCTATCGCGTCCACTTCGTCGCGATATGCCGCCATCATAGGGTTCCGCGCATTCTAGGTGCCAGCCACCTGCTGGGCAACCAAGTCGGAATCTCCACAGCAAACTATGCGCTTGATGCCAATATCCTTGGCTACACGCAGTCCATGAATGAGTGCTTCATACTCCGCCATGTTGTTTGTAGCCTCGAAGTGGATCTGCAGAACGTAGTGCAGCTTGTCTCCTTTTGGTGACTGTAGCAATACACTAGCCCCCGGTCCGTTGAGCAGCTTTGATCCGTCAAAGTGCATCACCCAGTAATCTGGTTCTGGCAACGGAGTGGCATCTGGCATCTCCGTACAATCTGCGATAAAATCTGCCAAAGCTTGTGACTTGATAGCGTCGTGTCTCTTGTAGGTGATCTCGAAGGCGGAAATTTCAATGCCCCACTTCGCAACCCTTCCTGTAGCGTCGCTGTTGTTGATAATGTCGGACAGTGGAGTCTTGCTCACTACTGTGATTGGGTTCTCCTGAAAGTAATGCCTCAGCTTCCGAGAAGCAAGGAATACTCCATAAGGTATCTTTTGGTAGTGCTGGTAACGCTGCTTAGACTCCATCAAGACCTCGCTTACATAGTAAACTGGTCGTTGAACTCCGTGCTCATAGCCTGGTTCCTTCCGCTCTACCACGACGACGATGCTGATAACCCGGTTGGTTGCCGCCATGTAAATTAACAGGGGCTCACTAGGCTCGGGTGCTGCAAGGATGGGCGCTGAGGAAAGAATCTCCTTGAGATGCTTCCATGCTTTGCGTCCAGCTTCATCCATGTGAATTTGTACGCCTTCTTGACAACTTGTCAGGCAGAGCCTTCTCTCCAAGTCGGCTGACGAACCGACTAACTTCTACAACACAACCTGTTAGTCGTTGGATGTCCTTTAGGCATGTTGGACGGTTTATGTTTAAGATGGCCTTGATTTTCTCCGGGTTGACCTCGATTCCGCGCTGGGAAACGATGAAGCCCAACAGTTTGCCGGCTGGAACCCCGAAGACGCACTTCTTAGGGTTGAGCATCATGATGTATTTCCGGAGATTATCAAATGTTTCTTTTAAGTCGGAGATTAAGTCGTTTGAATTTTTAGACATGACCGCGATATCGTCCACATAGGCATGAACGTTCCGACCAACTTGGTCGTGAAGGCAATGTTGCATTGTCCGCTGGTAGGTAGCACCTACGTTTTTCAGCCCAAAGGGCATTGTGACATAGCAAAACGTGCCGTATGGGGTAGTGAACGAAGTGGCCAATTGGTCCGACTTCCTCATCTTGATCTGGTGGTATCCTGAGTATGCATCGAGAAAACACAAAAGTTCTGAGCCAGCCGTCGAGTCAATGACTTGGTCAATGCGAGGCAAAGCAAACGGATCTTTGGGACATGCTTTGTTTAAGCTGGTGTAATCAACGCACATTCTTAATTTAGTAGTTCCCTTTTTGGGGACAAGTACAGGATTGGCCACCCATCGGGTGTGAAGGACTTCTCGGATAAAACCAGCCTTAAGTAACCTAGCTATCTCTTTGCCAATGGCACGTCTCTTTTCATCTCCGAAGCGTCGTAGAGGTTGTTTCACTAGTTTACATTTTGGATCTATGTTTAGGCTGTGCTCGGCAAGTTCCCTAGGTACACCTTTCATGTCGGCAGGTTGCCAGGCAAAGATGTCCCTATTCTCAAGGAGGAACTCGACAAGCGCGCTTTCCTATTTGGGATCTAGGTTCGTCCTGATGGCGACGGTCTTGGAGGCATCGCCTACCACAAGTTCCACCGGCTTGGTCTCGATGGCGGCCTTGAATGCAGGAGCGGAGTCGGAGATCTGCTTCTTCGACGCGGGCATCTCTGAGTCATTGACCTTGCTCTGGATCTCTTTGAATTCTTCGATGTAGAGGACAGCTTCTGCAACGGCTGCTTCATTGATCTCGTAGTACCTTGCCTTGGTAAAGCTTCCGGATATGGTGATGACGCCGTTTGGTCCGGGTATCTTGAGCTTGTTGTAGACGAAATGGATTGGCCATGAACGTGTGGAATATGTCGCGGCCGAATATGACGTGGTACACGCTCTTGAAGGGGACCACCTCAAAGGTCATGCGCTCTTAGCGGTAATTATTAACATCGCCAAAGGCTACCTGAAGCGTGATGCACCCAAGGGACCGAGCCTCCCGACCAGGAACTACACCATGGAACACGGTGTTGGTCCTCCTTAGGTTTGCCTCCGTCAAGTTCATCTTCTGCAGTGTATCCAGGTACATGAAGTTGATGCTGCTTCCACTGTCCACCATGCACTTGGTGAACTCCACGCCGTCAATCAATGGGTTGATGACCATGGCGTACTGGTTCTCCGTGGGCACAAGGTCTGGGTGGTCCGTCCTGTCCCAAGTTATTGGAACCTCCGACTAGCGCAGGTATTGGGGAACTGGGGGGAGAGTGGCCATTAGGATCCTTAGAGAGGTCTTCTGTTGTCGGACGGTGGGGGTGCCAAGGAAAGTGTGGTAGACTGGGGCCTTCTTTGCGAAGGGGTTCTTGCCCTTGTCGTCGCTCTTGGCGACGTGCTTGGGGTCAACGTCCTCGTCCATGTCACTTGAATCCTTGGACTCCTCCTCCTTCTTCTTCCCCTTGCCCTTGCCTCGCGGTCTGTTCTTCCGACTTTGCTTATAGCCGGACTCCAGGTCTTCCTTGAGGTCGTTGACGAACTTGTAGTGTCGATTGGTATGGGTGGCCTTTCCATTGGGGGCGAGATGTACGAGGCACGACATATCGCGGTACTCTTCGTAGGTTTGGGGGACGCGGAGCGGCGCCGAGTTGGTTTCACTTCCGTGTTGCTGCCCGCGGCCTGCTCCCCTTCCTCGGCCACGTTGTCCACCTTCTCCTCGTCCTGCAAAAGTCATTGCGACCATGTCGGTAGATTGCTTTTCTTCTGGAGCGGTTTTCCGCTTTGTACTGGTGTTCCTCCGAGCTTGAGTTGGAACAGCCGTTGCCGGCAAAGAGCCACGAGCATCGTCGTCGGCCGCCGCGAACTCACTAGCCGACTGAATCATCTGATTCAAATCAAGCTGGTGATTGTCCTGCAGGCACGTCAGCTTATGTCGGAGCAACGTGCCCCTTTCCAACCCATCGATGAAGGCGGCCATGGCGGTCTGGGCATGCACTCCTGCGCAGGAATTCTTCATATCCAGCCAGCGGGAGAGGTAGGCGCGAGATGTCTTGTCTTTCTCCTGCACGCACCGCTGTAGATCGCCCACAGTGCAGGGACGCTTGTATGTACCCTCAAAGTTCTTGGTGAATGCTTCTTGCATGTCCAGCCAGTTGTAGATAGATCTCTCCGTTAAGTCGTCGATCCATTGACGGGCCGTGCCCGCCAACATTAACGGGAGGTACTTGACGGCGACGTTAGGGTTGCCTCCGGCAATCTCCACCGCGTTGCCGTAGTCCTACAAGCATGTGGCGGGCTTGGCGGTGCCGTCATAGGGCTTAATGGTCTTGTCAATCCGGAAACCTTTGGGGTAAGTTGCGGACCGTATTGTAGGTCCAAAGCAACGTGGTCCCAGGTATGGTCCTTCCCGGGCCTCGTGGATCTTATCGATCCGCCAACATGCATCGTATGGCTACGGGTTCTTCTTCTTGTTGTCAACAGGGGACGGGCTACGTGAACGACACGGGCTCTTCTGCCATGGTGACTGCTTGGCGGCGACGGAGGCGGAGGTGGCGGTGGGTTAGCCTTCTTGCTGTTACCCTCCTGCGACGCCCCACGCCTGTCGCGGTTGCTTGTCGGACGCGGAGGGTCGTGGTATGACCTGCTCTTATGTCCTTGGTGGCGCTCTTCATCATGATGGGTCTGTGCCGCGTTGTCGCGGATGACGATGCCGCACTGCTTTGGTGGAGGCATATCCGTGCGATGATGAGTCTTGTAGTCTTCCTGACATCGGGGGGATCGGGGCGGTGGCGATGGGCGGCGAGGTTGGGCTCTTTCTCCGTGGTCGAAGGATATGGGGATAGCATCCTTCCTGTTGCACGCATCCCTCCGTCTTCGTTCTGATGAACCCGTCTGTGATCCGACATCTTGAGGAGATCTGTCCCTTGGCGGTTTGTACTGGCTAGATCGGCAGAGCGCTGGGTCAGACTCAAGCCTTTGAGAGGTGGCCTTCTCCTGCTACTTGACCGCCTTGGCCACTAGGTCATAATCCTGTTCTACGGCCTCAGGCGATCTATCCTGCTCCAGAAGGGTCTTGGCGACGGCGAGGTTAAGGAGTGGGGTGGGCATCACCTGCTTGCCTTCACTATCGATGTATGGCTTGGCCTGTGCCGGCTTCGAGGGAGCCCATCCTAGGTTGCGCCGTACACCAGGATCGTGGAATACCGCGAGCCGGAGCTTTCTTAGCCTTCTGCTGCTGCAGTAGAGTATTGTACTCGGCTTCCATTTCTCTAGATTTCTCTATGGACTTCTGCGCATTGACCAGATCTCGATCTAGTTTAGCGCCTTGCTCCGCGATGGCTTGCGCCTCCTCCAGCAGCTGCTGGTGTTTCTTGTCAAGCTGAGTCACGTTCCGGATATGATCAACGGTTAGTGGTTCAATGAGGAGATTGCCGTACATCACTCTATCAGCTGGTGTAACATAGGTTGCTGCCGACGTGGATGCTGGAGGCGGCAAGTTTGCAGTGTTTTTGTTGCTTGGACCGGTGCCGAGTTCCTGCGGCTGCTGCACTGGTTTAGGCGAAGGAGGCATGACTTTTGCACGATCATTGTCGGCAGCAATAAGTGGCCCCTTCCCTTTTTCCAGCGCCGTAGGCAGAGCTTGCCCGGGTTGGTCTTCATCCATCGCTGTCCCAATGGTGACGAACACCCCTCGGGACATGACGGTCTTATTAGCTTGCTCGTCGCGCGAGTACTCCTCCTCCATCCCCTACATAGCGGAGTCTAGCTCTTCTGGACTGAAGTCTATCTCCTCTGAATCTGCACCGAAATCAGCATAAAGTGCGTCAATGACAGAGTCGGAGGGTGCCAGGACTTCCTCGATGACGGGCGGTGGAGGTGCAACAACCTCGACGATGACTGGAGGTGGTGGTGCTGCTGCGATGATGGCGGCCGGAGGCAGTGGTGGCTGAATCGGAGGGGCTCCATCAATGAGCGCAAGCGCTGTCTGAGCTGCCGCTTCGGCCTCCGTGTATTTGTTGATGGTGTTCACCATGCCTTCAAAGGTAAGGCGTCCTGACGCCTGTTGCCGTCTTAGAGAATGTCGGAGAAGTGTGCCATGGTCCAGTCCTTCCACAAAGTGATAGATGGCATCATCATTGGGGTAATTGGCCAGGTCGGCCCGTATACGGAGCCACCTGGCGATGTAGTCATGAGGTTTTCGCCTCTCTCTACGAGCAGCGCCGGATCGAAGATAGTAACCACGACGAACTTGGATCTCTGCTGTCGAGCCTTGCAGACAAAGCCGGCGGATTTGCAGTGATCTTCCACCTTTATATCCTGCACAGGGGCGGTTTGGGTGGGTCTTGAATTTTTCCGATCTTTGCCGGCAAACCCCGAGGAGAGATCCGACATCGATCCTTCCGTGAACGTATCCTGCCCGTAGGCGGTCCGTGCGGGTCTTGATGCTTTCCGATCTTTGCCGGCAAACTCCGAAGAGAGATCCAACATCGACCCTTCCACGAACGTTTCCTGCCCGTAGGCGGTCCGTGCGGGTCTTGATTCTCCTCCGACTCCCAGGGAACTAGTGCCCGAGTCGGTTTTGCCGATGAAGAGGTGGATGTCTCCGATAGGAACGATCAAACACCGCGTAGGGTTCGTCTTCGCCGGGATCCAGAACTCGTCCGGGGGGGGGGACGATCGGAATGTTTCCGGAGAAGAGAACGCGACCGATGGCTACGGTTTCGCCGATTCCCGCGAAGATCTTGGTCCTCGCTCGCTGAAAAGCCTGAAGCGCCTCTTGCCCCACGGTGGGCGCCAACTGTCGTGGTATTGCCGACGAGTACGCCATGGAGGGGTCCTCACACCGCGTGTTTAGAGACGTGGGGTAAGGCAGACGGTTGACGGGTACGAGGTAACACAGCTTCCCAGGTTCAGATCCCACAACGGTGACGGAATCCTACTCCTGCTATAAATCACTATAATGGCAATACGCCGAGTTACAGAGATAGGTTCGCTGTGCGAGGTGACTAGAAAGTCTAGGTTATCATGCCCTAAAGGCTCCCATAGGCCTGACTTATATAGTCGCCAGGTCCTAGGGTTACAGCGAAAAGTCCTAGCCGGACAGGTTACAGAGTTCTACACCGTCTATTACTAGTCTTGTGTATCTTGCACTCCAAGGCTCCGGGTACGCTGGTGACTCCACCGTAGCCTTCCTTTATCCGACATCGGCCTCCCTTCTGGATCCACCTAACTGGGCCGCCCAGCAGGCCACAGGCCATGCTACCGACTATGGGCCACCCAGGTTAGTCGAATAAGAGACATGCAATGAGGATACCCATATCGCATATCCCCAACAATGGGCACGAGAGGTGTCACCCATCCTGAAAGAACAAAAAGGGTTAGACAAGGGATTCAAAGGAACAAGACGGAAAGATGAACAACAAGTACTTGATATTAAGGTATCATCTTATCAAGTATGGTAGTATCAAAGCATACTAATGTATACACTAACCAGCTGACTTACAAACCATGACAATGGAATACTAAGATGTTACACACCAAGCAGAACCGAGATGTATACACTGAGGGTTTTGGATTTGCATTTAATTCAACACACTTGATCTTATGCATATATTTCATTGATTTAGACCGATGCATGCAATGCTTAAGTACTAGTTACATATATTACAAGATTGGGTTGTTACAATTATGGCTAGCATGATTAATGATATTGAGATCATCACCATCATACTGGCAAATAATTACTCCCACAGCTTCATGACTAGCTTCACAAAATAACTCAAAGGGTTTCTTCCAATTAGGTGGTTTAATAACAGGAGCTTTAATGAGATATTTTTTTAATATGTTGAAAGCGTTTATACATCCTTCATATAAATTAAAACAATCCCTTTCTGAAGAAGATTAGTTAAAGGTCTAGTAGTTTTTGAAAAGTTTTTAATGAACCTTCTATAAAATCCAGCATGGCCTAGAAAACTCCTTATACCTTTCACATCCCGAGGAGGAGGAAGTATTTCTATAGCTTCTACTGTTGCTTTGTCAAACCTCACATGAAAGAGTAGGTAAGAAAAAAATAATACGTTTATTACATGCAGGGATCATCTTTCATGTAGAAGAGAGTGAATGGGTAAGTCCTAATCATTGCATTCCTAAGAAAGGTGGATTTACTATTGTTGAAAATGAACATAATGATATGGTGCCCACTAGGACTGTTTTTGGACATAGGATGTGCATTGACTATATAAAACTTAATAAAGAAATCATGAAAGATCATTATCCACTTCCATTTATAGATCAAACTCTAGAGAGGCTAGCTATGCATTCTTATTTTTGATACTTAGATGGCTATTCTGGTTTTTCTCAAATTGTTGTCCATATTGACGACCAACTTAAAACTACCTTCATATGTCCTCCAATGATCCGTGGATCAGCAGGGATTTCTCCCCAGCCAAGTTCCTCCTTCATATCCCTATCAGATGTGGTTTTTCATGGTTTCTGGTGGCTGTGAATGTCGGATCCCTCTGCCATCTTTGCCAGGAGAAATTATTTGACGAAGCTGACCCGGTGGCACATGGTACGGTTGGACAGTACGGCGGGCCCCGCCTATACCGCTGGTAGTCATGGGAATGGTTGCCTCTCCTTGCTTGGCATTTTCCGAGGTGCGAACATAATTCCTCAAAATGACTTTTATCACTTAAAAATATCATATTATATTATAATATGAAATCTTTAATTGATATGTTCATAATAGACTTAGTGATTTGGGATCATGTTGAAATAAAGACAAAAGGTGCACGCAAACGCAATGAGATACAAAGATCCCTACTCTATTTATGCAAAAACAAAAAATAAAAATTCTTAAATTTTGGAATCATCACTCGCCGCCTTCATCTATGAGGATAAGAAGGCCACGAAGACGCCCTCATCCTCATTATATTCCTCTCTCTCTTCCGACCTCTCTCTTTGTCTCCTAACCGAGTACCAAAACCCTAGCCCGACCAGAGCAATCTAACGTCACCATTCACAGGCTCCCCTTGCTTCGATGAGCATGCCTCGAGAACCGCTGCATCTTCCTCGTCCTCTCTGATGAAGCACACGATATGAAGCGACTCCATACGCCGATATTTTTCCCTTATTCCCGAGCTTCGACCACTGCCGATTCACTATCCTCTGACATCCCTCGTCAGCATCAACCCTACCGTCGCGTTCTCGGTGAGCCTCTGGTCCTCTAGGACCTCTCCTTCATCTTCCTCCCCTTCCGATTTGGCTTTCCCTTGAGTCATGTCATGTGGTGCCGCCATTCATCGTCGTAGCTCTCACTCCGGTGACCAATCCGAGGCGCACCACCATCATTTGGTCGTGATCCATCGCTGTCATGTGGTGCCGCCATTCATCGTCGTAGCTCTCACTCCAGTGACCAATCCGAGGCGCACCACCATCATTTGGTCATCCCAGTCAAACCGTGGCGGGCCTCGCCTTGCTGAGGTGGCGTGTTGACGTGGCCCGGGCCCGTTGATCAGCTAGTGAGGTTGGGAACTACCTCGGTGCAAAACACTTAAGTGTCTATGCTGACGTCAAGCTGTCATAAATCCTTTTAAATTGTTTTATAATGGAAAAATCTTATAAAATTCATATCTTTTGTTTTACAATTTTAAATATATATATTATATATCAAAATATTTAGAAAAATAAGATCTATAATTTAAATCTATTATCATATTTTGTTATGCAACCTAAATAAAATATATTATTATTTAGCAAGTATTCTATTAAGTATAAATATTAGAAAGGCATATTTTATTCATTTAAAATTAGAAAAATATAAATAATATATCAAAATGCTTAGAAAAATAAAATCTACAATTTAAATCTACATTCATATTTATTATATCACTTAACCAAAGATTAATTATAATAAATGTTTTATAAAGTAATAAATCTTAGTAAAATCATATCATATTATTCATAGATCATAAAAGTACATATAATATGCCAAAATGATAAAAAAATACGAACTATTTGTTAAAATATAATATTCCACTTTTGAAGTAAATCAAAGTTTAATACTCTAAAAATTGTTACTTAAATATTTTTCTTTAGTTGGTAATTCAGAAAAGGATATGTAAAAGTTTCTAATAATTCTAATATTATCCATTTAAGGTCTAATGATAGTATTAGTCTTAATTGTTGCTAGTAAGAAGTAAAAATATTCCAAAACATATTTTCAAATTATCATTCACAAATAAATGTATATTATTTCCCAAAAGGATTTGATCAAATATAAAGTTCTCAAGAATAATGTTTTTTTTGACTTATTAAAACCTTTCACTATCATTTCACTCACAAGTTTAAAACATGTATTCAAAATGCAAAGATAATTCATAAGTGCTTTAATTAATGTTATTTCCATGTTCACAAAATATAGGCACTAAATCCCAAATGGATGAAATATCCCATCCACCTATAACATCAATAAAACACTACTCAAATAAAGGTAATAGTACTATTTTGATCTAAAATTTATGAAGTATTCTGAAGTAGATAGAATATGGTACCATCTCATATAAATGCTCTAAAAATCCCAAAATACTAGTAAGATGCTTAACTCGACTATAACAATGATTTCCTTAAAAGTAAGAAAAAACCTAGTAGTACATGTTGTTGGAGATATGTCCAAGAGGAAATAATAAAGTGGTTATTATTATATATTTGTGTCGTGGTATTGTACGGCAGATGCTACCGGGTGTAGCTTACGTAGAGGGAGCAAGGCGACGTAGGAGAATCCGGGAGCGAGATTGGCATACGATGTACCCAGGTTCACGTCCCCTCGGTGGAGGATCGCTACGTCCTGCTGTTAATCCAGTATATGATCATCGATTGGTTACATGAGAGCCGCCGTAGGCGGGGAGAGAGACTAGGTCTAATAAGATGTGGGAGAGCATGCCCCGTGGGGGTGCCCCTGGTGGCTTTATATATGCAGCCAGCTAGGGTTTACAAGTATTTGGTGGGCTTTGTATTGAACTCGCCGTCTTGGGCCTCCAGTCGGCGCCACTCGTCTAGGTCCAGCATGCGCCAGTCGCCGTATTGGGCGAGTCGACCCGCTCAGGGCCAGGTTCCAGTCGGCTCGGTCCATCTGGCGAATCCTCTTTGTGGGTATGCCCCGATTGGTATTCCCCCATCAGTAGTCCCCGAGCGCGTTGTCGATTCGACACGGGCTTGAGGCAGGGCGCGGAGAGTCTTGATGATGGGTCGTGGCGAGTCGGCGACGAGCTCCTGAATAAAGAAAAGAACCGTGAAACGGGAGACGGTCGGCGTGAGCCAGTCGATGATGGCTAGTTGGCGAAAGACGCAGGGTGTCAGTGAAGCCGCCAGTTGTGGCGAGTCCCCGAACGTGGAGCTTGCCGAGTCCCTGAGGGCGGAGAGTGGCGAGGTCGAGCGACCGGCGAGTGCCGAGTCCCCGAGCGCGTCGAGTCCCCGAGCGCGTTGAGTACGCGAGGGCGAGTCTGCGATGGCGATTCCCCGAGCGTGTTGAGTACGCGAGGGCGAGTCCGCGGTGGCGAGTCCCCGAGCGTGGAGAGTACGCGAGTGGAGAGTCCGCGACGGCGAGTCCCCGAGCGTGTTGAGTACGCGAGGAGAGTCCCACGGCGAGTCCCGAAGCGTTAATCTGTGACGAGTGTCCACGGCGGCGAGTCCCCGAGCATGGAGAGTACGCGAGTGGAGAGTCCGCGGTGGCAATTCGACGAGGGCGAGCCGCGGTCGTGGAACCACGCGTACATGCAGCATGCCTAGGAGTAGTCCCCGAGGCTCGAGTAGGCTTGTAGAGGCGACTTGAGGCTCTTTAGAGATGCATATTCTGAAAATAGTAGTGGTTGCTGCCGAGCATGGTGAGTGGCGAGCGCCGAGCCCCCGAGCGCGGCGAATGGCAAGGTTGAGCGACCGGCGAGCGCCGAGCCCCCGAGCGCGGCGAGTGGCGAGGTCGAGCGACCGACGAGCGCCGAGTCCCCGAGCGCGGCGAGTGGCGAGGTCGAGCGATCGACGAGCGCCGAGTCCTCGAGCGCGACGAATGGCGAGGTCGGGCGACCGACGAGTGGCACTGTCTGTAGCGTGCCGAGTGGCGAGGTCGGGCGACCGGTGAGTAGCGCTGTCTGTAGCGTGCCGAGTGGCGTGGTCGGGCGACCGGTGAGTAGCGCTGTCTGTAGCGTGCCGAGTGGCGAGTCCCCGAGCGTGTTGAGTACGCGAGGGCGAATGTCGCGAGTCCGCGATGATTGCGAGTCCGCGAGGGGAGAGTCCCGAGTGTGGCGAGTCCGTGATGATTGCGAGTCTGCGATGATGTTGATTACGCTGTTTTGTTAGCGGGTCTCTCGTCTTGGCCCGGGGGGCCAGTCGCATGGCGACTCCAAAGATGGCTCTCGACTTGGCATTCTTCCTGGACGATCCGAGGCTCGGTTTGCGCGTCCTCGTCCGCAGTACTTGGACGTGCGAGTCGCACTATCTAAAGTTGATGAGGACAAGGTGCTGTTTGTGTAGCACTGCCATTTGTCTTGGCCCGGAAGACCAGTCGAGCAAGGCGACTCCAATGATGGCTCTCGGTTAGCGTTTTTCGTGGACGAACCGAGGCTCGGTTTGCGAGTCCTCGTCCGCACTACTTGGCCATTGCGAGTCGCTCTTTCAAAGGTTGAAAAAGGCGAATCGATTCTTCCCGAGGGGAAGAGACGCCCAATGGTAGTCCATGCAGCGTGGCAAGCGACCCTCTCTGGCGACTCGGACGATGAAGGTCCCTTAGCAGGCGCGGCGTACGCATTTGTCATATCGGACAGGGTCGCACGGCGTCTAGCCGGAAAAAGTCGACGCGGCGGACAAGGAGTCGACGCGGCGGACGGTGATCGCACTATGGCGAAGTCGACGTGTCGGACATGGGGTCGACGCGGCGGACGGGGATCGCACTATGGCGAAGTCGACGCGGCGGACACGTGGTCGACGCGGCGGACAGAGGTCGCACTATGGAGAAGTCGACGTAGCGGACCGCGAAGGCGAGGTCGCGATGGCGATCCCGCTGCAGGTGAGTTCCCGAGCCTAGCGAGTCCGCGTTTAAGCGTGTCCGCGTTTAGGCAAGTTACGGAGCATGGCGAGTCCGCCACAGGTGAACCCGCGACCGATCGGTGCGGCGCTCGGTGAACTGCACATTGAGACTTGGTTTCCTCATGTTTGCCGAGACAAGACGATTGATTAATAGATATGACAAAATATAACAATTAAAATAAGCTTGAGTTAAGAGGAAATTATTATCCATAGCCGAGACGTCGCTGGTCAAGTTGTACGCGACAGTGATGGCAAAGTCCACGCGGTCTTGTCGCGGTGGCGGAGTAACATAGTCTGGCTATTACAGTCCACGCGGTCTTGTTGATCCATGAAGCCATAATCAAAAGATGCACTCTACGTGCCCCTCTGTCTCGTCTCCATGATCCAATCCAGGTCGGATGGTGCATGTATGAAAAATATCGTGCAAGAGAAAGGTTTAGTCCCAAATATAATAATTGACTTAAACAATAATTAGTGCATAAAGAATATGAGATTGGATGGAAAAATCCCAATAGCCACGATCAGATGCGATCGGAAAACGAAAATATTTTGTTTGTGCTCCCAATGGTGAATCATAGGCCTTCACGTGATTGCTTCTATTTGACCATCGTACGCACAAGCATCAAAGATGCGCCAGTTGTGCGTGGGGCAGATCAATCCGTTGCTAGCAATACTAGGACGCGTGTCCAAGGTTGTAGATGGAATAGTTCAAGGAGTGTACAAGTAACCTTAGTATGATCCATGGATCAATCCTCCAACGGTGCACATAAGCGAATATGCATCTAGATTAGATCTAAATATAATAATCCATAGAATGAGCAATAATTGAAAGGACGAAAATAGAATAGAAAACTCATCGGCCAT
Source organism: Avena longiglumis (assembly GCA_030063025.1). NCBI lineage: Eukaryota > Viridiplantae > Streptophyta > Magnoliopsida > Poales > Poaceae > Avena > Avena longiglumis. The sequence goes on from CP125977.1 coordinate 478,101,635, forward strand.
GTGGAGCAGATTTTGTACGTATGCATCTGTGAGATTTTCAGGTGGGCGCTCGTGCCTTGAAGTTTTCTATTCGCACGCTTGCTGTGTCCCGGCCGCGTTGGGAGGCTGCCGGATCGGATTGACGGGCTTCCGACATCCAATTCCTTGGATAGCACTTCTTATACGGCACACTAGATGCAATCTAGCCGCGGGCGATGATGAAGGATCCCGCCCGGATTATCACCCTCCAAGCATCGTTTGTCCCACGATGGGCGCCAACTGTCGTGGTATTGTACGGCAGATGCTACTAGGGGTAGCTTACGTAGAGGGAGCAAGGCGACGTAGGAGAATCCGGGAGCGATATTGGCACACGATGTACCCAGGTTCACGTCCCCTCGGTGGAGGATCGTTACGTCCTGCTGTCAATCCAGGATATGATCATAGATTGGTTACATGAGAGCCGCCGTAGGCGGGGGGAGAGACTAGGTCTAATGAGATGTGGGAGAGCATGCCCCGTGGGGGTGCCCCTGGTGGCTTTATATATGCAGCCAGCTAGGGTTTACAAGTATTTGGTGGGCTTTGTATTGAACTCGCCATCTTGGGCCTCCAGTCGGCGCCACTCGTCTGGGTCCAGCATGCGCCAGTCGCCGTATTGGGCGAGTCGACCCTCTCAGGGCCAGGTTCTAGTCGGCTCGGTCCATCTGGCGAATCCGCTTCGTGAATATACCCCAATTGGTATTCCCCCATCAATTTGTGTTTATGATAAATTTTTACATCCCATGCTATAATTGTATTAACCGGAAACATTAATACTTGGTGTTTTGTAAACATGAAAGAGTCCCTAGTAAGCCGCTTTGTTGAATCTATCTTGTTGATTAATAGATGATCATGGTTTCCTGATCATGGACATTGGATGTTGTTAATAACAAGATCATATCATTAGGAGAATGATGTGATGGACACACACTCATAGTAAGCATAGCATAAGATCAAGTCATTAAGTTTGTTTTTCTACAAGCTTTCATATACATAGTAACCTAATCCTTCGACCATGAATCATGTTAAACACCGTCACCGGATGAGTACTTTTATGAAATTAAACACCACTTCCATAAATGGGTGATTATAAAGGTGGCATTAGGTATTCTAAAAGTATGTGTTGAAGCACATGGATCAAGAGTGGGATTTGTCCATCCATATGACAGATAGATATACTCTGGGCCCTCTCGGTGGAATGTCATCCAATTGGCTTGCAAGCATTGTTGGAGATATGCCCAAGAGGCAATAATAAAGTGGTTATTAACATATCTTTATGATTATGATAAATGTTTACATCCCATGCTATAATTGTATTAACCGGAAACATTAATACTTGTGTGTTTTGTAAACATAAAAGAGTCCCTAGTAAGCCTCTTGTTAAACTAGCTTGTTGATTAATAGATGATCATGGTTTCCTAATCATGGACATTAGATGTTATTAATGCCAAGATCATATCATTAGTAGAATGATGTGATGGACATATTCCTATAGTAAGCATATCATAAGATCAAGTCATTAAAATTCGTTTGTTACAAAGCTTTTAAATACATAGTAACCTAATCCTTTGACCATGAGATCATGTTAATCACCATCACCGGATGAGTTCTTTGATGACATCAAACACCACTTCCGTAACTAGGTGGTTTTAAAGGTGGCATTAGGTATTCTGAAAGTATGCGTTGAAGCGCATGGATCAAGAATGGGATTTGTCCATCCATATGACAGATAGATATAATCTGGGACCTCTTGGTGGAGTATCATACAATTGGCTTGAAAGCATGTGACAGGGTAACAAGGGATGTCACATCACAGTACGAGTAAAGAGTAATTACCGCTAATGAGGTTGAACTAGGTATACAGATACCGATGATCAAACCTCAGATAAGTAAAGTATCACACGACAAAGGGAATCGATATCATATGTAAATGGTTCATTCAATCACGAAGTCGTCCTATAAATATTTGGGTTCCATATGGATTTACAAATCCCTCTATTGGTTATTGATCGGAGAGGTGTCTCGATCAAGTCTGCATAGTTCATGAACCATAGGGAGACACACTTAAGGATTCAATGTTGTTTAAGTAGATATGGAATATGACTTGGAGACCGAATGTTGTTCGGAGTCTTTGATTGGATTAAGGACATCATGAGGAGATCCAAAATGGTCCGAAGAATAAGATTCATATAAAGAAAGTCAATTTGTGGGGTTCATAAATGTTTTCGGTGTTTTGACCGGTGATATGTCGGAAACGTATCTATAATTTTTGATGCTCCATGCTCGTTTAGTAACTACTTTGCTTTGCTTGTCTACACTTTGAGGTGCTTTTTACATGTTTTCTGGTACTAACCTACTAACAGGTTGCAACAGTGCAAGATGCCTGTTTTCTGCTGTTTTTGGTTTCAAAAAAGTTAGTAAAGAAATATTCTCAGAATTGGACAGGACAAACATCAAAGTAAATTACTTTCTATGGGGAACAAGAAGTCCAGAGGGGAGCCGGAGAGGCTGGCCAGCATGGCCAGACCCACCCTAGGTGCGGGTGGGCCCTGCCCTATGCCTAGGAGGGGTGTGGGGCCCTGGTCGCCGCCTCGGCCTCCCCCTTCGCCTATAAGAAGCCCCTAATGCAGAAACCCAAAGCACCGGATCAAATCTCCACGAAACCGTCTGTAGCCGCCGCCACCATCGTCCCTAGATCGGGGGGATCTGAAGTTCTTCCCGGCACCCTGCCGGAGGGGAGATCATCCCGGAGGCCTTCTCTCCGGTATGATGCGTGAGTAGTTCCACCTTGGACTATGGGTCCATGTAGTAGCTAGATGGTTGTATCTCCTCCTTTGTGCTTTCATGTATAGATCTTGTGAGCTCCGTTCATGATCAAGATCTAATCTATTTGTAATCATGCATGTTGTATTTGCGGGGATCCGATGGATATTGAGATTATTATGTTGGTTTGATTAATGGTTTTATCTTTATGATTCTATCATGTCTGTGTTGTTTGTGATCTTGCATGCTCTCCGTTGTTAGTAGCTATCTTGGCCAAGTAGTTTCTAGTGACTCCATGTCAACACTCGGATTTTTAATCACAGATGCATGTTATGCCATACATCGCAATCCTAGGATTACCATTTTTGCGAGACATAACAGAATTGGATAACATAGTACATCATCCATTACAAACAATACATAAGTTCTTACACAAATAGGGATCTCATGATCCAGTTCTTAATACAACTTCAAGCAGCGGAATACGTAATAATAACGGTAACGTAGGCGAAGCTCCATCTTCGGGGTCACAGGCAATGATGACGATGGGAGATGATCCTAGTTGTCGTAACCTTCCTGGGATCCATCCTCCAAGTACTCCTCTTCATAGTCTGGCCACGGGAATAGCCAGGGACAAAGCCATGAGTACTCTTTAAGTACTCACAAACTAATACTAACAAGTGGAAGGTTTTTTTTGATAATAGGACACTAGGCTCTAGGGTTGTTTTGCAAGAAGCCAGATTTACATCTACTAAGTTTAGAAGCAACGAATGCTAGTTGAAGTTTTATAACACCTAAGTGGTAACTTGTATCTCATGTAACAACTCTGTTGTGGTCAAGTCAAAGTCTCACTTCCTTTCACAAATCATTTTGAAAAGTCTGACGGGGGAACAGTATGACCACTCCAACTGTCCATAACCACGGACGCGGATATTCGAATAGTTTGACACTCTGCAGAGATTGTACACTTTCACCACAACATTCGATACATCCGTCAGGAACAAATCCTGAATTCACCATACTAAGTATGCAGATAATCAATCCTAACCTTTCAATTACACGCCCTAGTATAAGCACCTCTCCTGTGAATTTGGCCTCCCAACCATGACCAACTGTCATCTTGGGTACTGCACAGGTGGACAATCTTCACAAGGTAGCCTCAGCTCAGACCTTGGCCGTGAGGGAACTAATACTAAGGTATATAAGTTTCCAGTCAAGCCCTACCCAATTCTCGGATATTGTGGTTGTACGATAAAATTGGAATGGTATCGCATCCAGACAACCATCAGTTTTATAAAGGGCTAAGGCTCATGCCTTAACATTTTCATCACCATAAATCATCTGGTGTTCGGAAACACATTTCCAAAACATTTCAATAGAATGATCCATCATTCCAAGGTTTTCATAACCATTTTTCCACCAAGTATTCCCATCTAAAGTTGATCAAGTTTTATGCTTAGCACCAGCATCTACAAGTGGGGGTAAGTACTAATGAGGGGTGGTAAACAAGTGGAGTTTCAACTAAGTTCAATCTCATGTCTTAGGATGACATCAAGATTATCTATCTTAGGCCAAATTTTATGCTCTTTATGCAACCTTCAAATATATGTCTAGTATCTACAATTCACTGAAGTAAACTCTAGGTAATATCTTTGATAAAGAAATAAAGTGATAAGCTTGTAAGTAAAAACTAGGATTGGTTTATCAAGTGGGTAGGATCATCTATGTTTAAGGCATATAGTTGGCATGGTTACAAGCAAGTATTGGCTTGCACAGTATCAGTATAATCTTGCTAAATTGCAAGTGTTAGCTTGCACATTCAACTAGTAGCATTAGGCTTGCCTTGTGCAGAGCAGTGGTTGAAGTTCTCCTCGTCTTCTTCTTCGTAGAATCCTCCTTCCTCCTCGTATACTTGGTCGGTACTAGCGTCTATAAATAAATACGATGTACACAATCACCAAACAATACTTAACTACTTGCAATCATCACACCAAAGGGTCCTATAGATGATCTAGCATCATCACTAACATTACAAGATTAAAGCTTGGTTTAATTCCTTTTATTTTTAGAAAAGTAATTTCTACTCATTGAAAAACTACTTAAGATTTAATATTCTCCAAACCAAACATGGGATCATGTTGACACATGTCATCACCACATATTTTAGTCCATGGGAATGTGATTTAGAGTGGTGTCACAATTTAATAAGGTTTTACCCTTTTATTTTTAATGAAATAAAGTGACTAGAAATGCCTATGTAGCATTCTTTTATTACTTGGACATTATTTATGTAAGTAAACCTATATATTTTTATATATTCTAAAAGGTATGGTTAAATGTGATTTTTGAGAGTTGGAATCAACTCAAAAGCTATTATGGTTTTAATTTAAAAAATGTTTGAATGCAGAAAATCTTCTGCCTTATTATTTTTACCGAGGATGATCTACAGACCTTTCTAACAAAATTGGTTTCATTCAATTTGGTTCACTGAATCGATCTCGGTTGATTTTTGAATCTAGGTGCAGAAGTGTGTTTGAAATAAAATGGAAAAGGTTATTTCAAATGACTGGGCTATCTGAGGAATCTTGGGCGGCACTGCTAAGCCTGACACTTGCAGGCTGGTTAAGTGGCTGTCCCCACGCGTCAGTGAGACGAGGGGGTGCGAAGCGGTATGGGGCGATGTGGGGCGTTCGATCTGGTTCTAATCCAATGGCTGAGGGTCATCATCGACGTTGGGCAACGCCGGCGAGACAGAAACCTAACGCGGCAGGTGGGGGTCGTCGGGGGCTCACCGGGGCTCAGGCGAGGGTCGGCGAGGCGGGCGAACGACAAAGTCGACGACGGCGAACCTCCTGGTACCGGCAGCTTCTCCTAGGGCGGCTCCAATCGCTGGACCCCTTCTTCTCTAGCAGCGGCAGACTCCGGTGAAATTCCGGCGAAGTGCTGCTCGCCTTGCTCCGGGAACGGGGTGGCACGATCAGTGAGGAGAGGGGAGTGATATGGTGTGCTCAATTCGGCTAGGGGTGGCCTCTATTTATAGTCGCGACGATGAGACCGAACGGGATGGGCAGGCGACGGTGGCGACATGGCTACAAGAGGCTAGAGGCATGGCCAGCGATGGCGATCGCTTGGTGGTCTCCTGGCGATGCTCTACTTCTTTAATGCGCATGTAGGGGCGGTGCGGTTTGGTCTGGAACACGCGACGCTCTACGCGGCAGAGGCGGCGTCTTCGACGGTGAGCGGTGGCTGTGCGTCATGGGGCGGCGAACGGTGATGTCTGGCGGTCTCCTGGGTCAGTGGCGATCATGTATGCACGCGGCGAGGGCGGCGCGCGGTCTGTGGGCGTCAGTCGAGTGTGGCGCTCTAGCGCATGCTTGACATGGTTGCTGGCGAGCTGGGCGCCGTTCCTTCATGAGGTCCAGGGTTTGGCAACGCTCGCGGCTTGGACAGGGAGTGGCGGTGGGGTGTTGGTTTTCTCCCAGACATGTTTGCTAGACTTGTTTCTTCTCCTATCTTGCTGTCAACATGGGGTGACAAGGGTGCACTCAGCCTGCTCTCCATTGATGACATTGCCCAGCTTACATTGATGCTAGAGGTTTGCAATTGAGCTAGATGATCTACTAAAGCCTAGTTGTATCCAGAGAGGGAACAAGTTAGGCAAGAATTACTGCTCACAATAGTGTTTGGATTTTGTTTGATTTGTATCTGCAAGGTGTTTGATGAAATAGCCACAAGAATTCAAGTTTTGAATTTTGAAAAGATTTTTGGTGGGTGTGCTAGGTTGGTGCCGGTGAGTCTGCAGATGCTTGGGTTTTGAAAGTTGAGCTTGTTTGAGTGGTTTTTGAAAAAGTGGGATCTTCCTATATGATAAAGATTCAATTTTGAATTGTCATTTAAACTATGCATTTGAAAGTTTCTAGATGATCACAAGGTGGGCCTTGATACTTTGTTATGAGTACTATCAAGGGGTGTAAATATACAAACAAGTTTCTGTTAAGTTCTGAAAGTTTGGGGCAGCCAAAGTAGGCATGGGAGTTAAATTGGGCAAAATGACCATTCACTCTATTTGCTTATTTTGATTTATTTGTCTTTGGGAAAAGTGAGCGGATTGTTTAGATGATGTTTATTTCACCTAAGAATCATTTTACAAGCAAAGAAACACATAAACAAGGCAATTCAAATGAATTCAAAATGGGATGCATACACACATGCATGCTTTCATATTTTTATTTAGGAAAGTTTTTGTTAACCCTAATTTTGATGATTAGAGTTTGATGATCTTAGTTTAATATTTTGGGATGTTAGAAACCTTCCCCATTGAACAAAATCTTGTCCCGAGATTTGAAAAAGTACGAAAAAGATTACCTAGGATTTGAAGAGATCGGGAAACTCCGTCCTGATGTGATTATCGTGCTCCCAGGTAGCTTCCTCTTCTGTGTGGTTGCTCCACTGAATCTTGAGAAACTTGATGTTTTGGGTTCGGGTAGTTCTGAAAGCTTCTTCCAAAATACGGATGGGTACTTCGGGATAGGTCAGGTCATCATTGATCTCTATGCATGGTCCGGTGATCGATGTTTTTGAACACTTCGGTCTTCTCGGGGACTTCGAGACACTTGCGAAGTAACGAGATATGGAAAACATTGTGCACAGCTGACATCTCTTCGGGTAGTTCCAATTGATACGACACTTCTCCTCGATGGTTCAGAATCTTGAAGGGTCCGATATATCTGGGGTCTAACTTTCCCTTGAGTTGGAAACGCTGCATTCCCTTCAATGGCGACACCTTCAGATACACAAAATCTCCTATGTTGAAAGCGAGGTCTCGACGTCTCTTGTCGGCGTAACTCTTCTGTCTGGACTGGGCGGTCTTGAGGTGCTCACGAATCTTGTGAACCTTCTCTTCTGCTTCTCGTAGGATGTCGGGTCCGAAAATCTGACTCTCTCCTACTTCCGACCAGTTCAAAGGGGTGCGACACTTCCTTCCGTACATAAATTCAAATGGGGCCATTTGCAAACTGGCTTGATAACTGTTATTGTATGAGAATTCTGCAAACGGCAGACAGTCTTCCCACTTGGATCCATATTCTAGCACACATGCTCTCAGCTTATCCTCCAGTATTTGGTTTACTCGCTCCGTTTGTCCATCGTTCTGAGGGTGATACGCGGTGCTGAAATCTAGGCGGGTTCCTAAACCTTCTTGAACTTTCTTCCAGAATCTCAAGGTAAACTAAGTTCCTCAATCCGATACGATGTTCTTGGGGACTCCATGCAAACTAACTATTCTAGCGATGTACAACTCTGCTAGCTTCGAACTCTGATATGTGGTCTTGACGGGCAAGAAATGGGCGACTTTGGACAATCGGTCCACTATGACCCAGATAGAGTCATTTCCCCTACTAGAAGTAGGCAATCTGGTGATAAAGTCCATTCCAACGGAATCCCATTTCCATTCCGTAATCTGCAATGGTTCCAACAATCCAGCGGGTCTTTGATGTCATGCCTTGACTCGCTGACATATATCACACTTGGCGATATAGCTCCCGATTTCTCTCTTCATCTTATGCCACCAAAATTGCTCTTTTAAATCATGATACATCTTAGTTCCTCCGGTATGGATAGAATAAAGAGTATCATGAGCCTCCTTCAGAACCACTTCTTTCAACTCAGAATCTGCTGGTACACAAAGGCGTCCTTCGTACCACAGAAATCCTTCTTCGTCTTCGGTGAATCCGGGTACTTTGCCTGTATCGATACGACGCTTGATTCCGTCGATACTAGCATTTCCCTTCTGCGCCTCTTTAATCTGACTGATTAAAGTGGGTTGGAGTTCTATGCTAGCCAAAAATCCTTTACTCACTAATTCCATTCGAAAATCTTCCATTTCTTTGTGCAAGCTTGGTTGCTCCTTTAAAATCATGGAGTTCAAGCGGCACGGTAATCTGCTAAGGGCATCGTCTACCACATTGGCATTACCAGGGTGATAGTGAATGTCCAGGTCGTAATCCTTGATTAGCTCAATCCACCTTCTCTGTCTCATATTCAGCTCCTTCTGAGTGAATATATACTTCAGGATCTTGTGATCCGAATAAATCTCACAACGATTTCCCATCAGGTAATGCCTCCATGTCTTCAGGGCTAGAACTACGGCTGCGAGTTCGAGGTCATGGGTTGGGTAATTTTTCTCATGTTGCTTCAATTGTCGAGATAGATAAGATATAACTTTTCCTTCTTGCATTAGCACACATCCGAGACCGATCTTTGATGCGTCACAATACACATAGAAGGGCTTCGTGATATCCGGCATGATCAAGATTGGGGCTGAAATCAATCTCCTCTTGAGTTCTTGAAAACTCGCTTCGCATTTGTCGGTCCATTCAAACTTCTTGTCCTTCTTCAGCAATTGGGTCATGGGTCTGGAGATACTCGAGAATCCTTCTACGAACTTGCGGTAATATCCCGCCAATCCGAGAAATGCACGAACTTGGGTTTGAGTGGTTGGGGCTTGCCAATCTTCTACATCTTTCACTTTTGCAGGGTCCACGACAATTCCTCCGGCTGATACAATGTGGCCGAGGAATCCTACCTCCTGTAACCAGAATTCACATTTGCTAAACTTGGCATACAACTGATTCTCTCTAAGGGTTCCAAGAATGGTCCTTAGGTGTAGCTCAGGTTCTTCTTCCGATTTGGAATAAATCAGAATGTCATCGATGAAAACAACGACAAACTTATCTAGGAAGTCCATAAAAATCTTATTCATGAGATTCATGAAATAAGCGGGGGCATTGGTTAATCCAAAAGACATGACTGTATACTCGTACAATCCATATCTGGTGGTAAAGGCAGTATTTGGAATATCCTCTGCGCGAATCTTGAGTTGATGATAGCCAGTTCTAAGATCAATCCTAGAAAACACTTTGGCACCGGTCAACTGATCAAACAAATCTTCTATCTTGGTCAAGGGGTATTTGTTCTTGATGGTGACATCATTCAACTTCCGATAATCCGTACACAAACGGTTACCTCCATACTTCTTGTCCACGAACAAGACAGGTGATCTCCATGGTGACGCACTTGGTTGAATCAATCCAATTTCCAGCATGGCATCCAGTTGCTTCTTCAGTTCTGCTAGCTCAGACGGGTTCATACTATATGGTCTCTGGGCTATGGGTCCGGTTCCGGGGATTAGTTCGATGATAAACTCGATATCCCGATCTGGGGGCATACCGGGCAAAACATCTGGAAATACATCGGGGTATTCACAGACTATCCGGACTTGGTCAATGGTAGGTTGGGCTATACTCTTGTTGCACTTGAATTGACGAGGTAAGGTTTCAGATATGCGGTCGACTGATATTCCAGCTGTACCGGTCATGGTTATGGCTTTCTTGGCACAGTCAATCAATCCTTTATATTTGGACATCCAATCCATTCCTAGTACTACTTCCAAACCTTTAGTTCCGAGTACTATCAGATTTGCATAAAAATCTATGCCACGGATAGGGACGGCTTTGCAAATTTGCTTGGCCTTGGTGGTTGATCCGGGAATTTGAACAATCATAACATGCTTCAGTGTGGTTGGTTGAATTTTACTAGTGCATGCAAATTCTTTGGTGACAAATGAGTGCGATGCACTAGAATCAAACAACACTCTTGCAAGTACTGAATTAACAGAAAACATACCCAGCACGACATCTGGCGCTTCCTGAGCTTCTTCAGCATGCATGAGGAAAAGACGGCCATTGCGGTTGAGCTAATTCCCTGGGGAAAACCTTCTTCCGGGATGAACACGACGCTGCTGCTGAGCTGGGGCATTTGCATTGGGTGTTGCGGCATTCTTCTTGTTGGGGCACTCGTTGGAGTAGTGACCCTTATTTCCACAGTCATAACAAGTCACCTGCGACTTGTCCTTTGCTGCTACAAGCACTTCATTGCTTCCAGTCCTCGGGGCAGTGTTGGTGTTAGCGGTAGCATTGTTGTTGTTGAACTTGGGTGGGGCACGGTTGAAATTGCTAGAGTTACCGGGGTTGTTGTGATTTCCTCCGGGCCTAGGGTTTCCACGGTTGGGATAGGTCGGACGGTTCATCGGGGGTCTGTTGGTTCTTGGGGAAAATCCTAGAGATGGGTTAGGGCGATACTTTGGGGTCTGATGGGTTCCTGGATGATGCATCATGCAACGCTTGCAGTTCTCATTGGCTTGGTTGATCTTTCTTTCCATCTGGATGGCAGAGTCGACAAGGGCTTCAATATCAGCAAAGGGGATATTGACTAACATTGTCTGCATCTCATCATGCAGACCATTCAGGAATCTTTCTTTCTTCTTGGCTTCAGTGTCGATCTCATCCGGGGCATACCTAGCTAATGACAAAAATTTGTCACAGTATTCCACTACGGTCATCCTTCCTTGCTTCAGTTCTCTGAACTCGTCTCTCATCCTCTTGATCAAACCCGGTGGCACATGAGTTCTGCTAAACTTGACCTTAAATTCCTCCCAGGTCATCATCTGGCCTCCGGTCATTGCGCGAACACTGTTCCACCATGCCCTGGCATCTCCGACTAGATAGTGGGTGGCGAACAGAACTTTCTCGTTGGCTTCCACTCCAGCGACTTCTAGGTTATTTTGTATGGTCTGCAGCCAATCATTGGCGTCTAGGGGTTCTTCTGACTTAGTGAAAACAGGTGGGTTGGTATTCTGGAAATTCTTAAGCTTAGATCCAGGGTTGTCCTGATTTCTGTGGCCTTGGTTGTTGTGGGCTAGCTAAGCTATCTGTTGCAGGGTGGCTAGGTTGGCTTGACGTTCCGCTCTTTCAGCTTCGCGGTCAGAGGTCAACATTTGCAGGATCTGCAACATCGGGTCCGGGGATGAACCACTTCCTCCGCGTGGCATCTGAAGATTGAGATAGATCATGAGAAAAGAGGGAAATTTCTAAGGTTCTGGGATTTTGAAAAGTTTTCAAAGTTTGACTCAGATTTTCTAGTAACTTGCTTTTCATTCATTCATTCATAGCACACGGTACAACACACACCACAACAAGAAAAACAGATGGTTTTAAGAACCATTCTGAAAACTACGATACAGTGGGACCGAATACTACTCACTACGCTAGTGCTCAAGTGGTACTACTCCTCGGAATCTGTGGCTTCATCATCCTCATCATCATCGATGAAGGCGAAATCATCGTCATCGGTGAAGAAGTCCATAGCCCGATCCTCCAGAAAATCATCGTCATCGCTGAGATAGGAGTAGGGGTCTCCACGAAGATCCTCTTCGGCATTCTCCCTTTCCTACAACTGCATGTCTCTCTCGTGGATGGTCTCCTCCAAAGATGAGATACGGTGGCGAAGACGGGCAATGATGCGCTCCTTCTTGTCGAGCTGATGGCGGCGAGACTTGTGATCCTTTGCCAGCATGGCGATGGTTTGGTCCTTCGTCTCGATGATGGCAGACTTGTGGTTGGTGTAGTCACAGAAGTTATCCAACTCCTGATGACGATCGTACATCATGAAGCTGAGGTGGTCCAATTGGTTCTTCAACTCGTGGTGGTATGGGGCTTCCAGTGGTTGTCCATTTGCATCACGCCTTGGGCAAAAATCAAAGCGGGTTCCCTTGATCTGATTGATGCTTTGCCCACACAGATGGGAAAGAGCTTCCTACATGGCCCTGGCAAGTCCGTCGAGCCAGTTGTTCTCTCTTAAGGTAAACTGAATTCCCTCAGCCATGGGAGGTTCAATCTTTCCTCGGAGACTTGCAACAATTATCCACTGCAGATCTTCTCCTCCTTGATCATTGAGCTGAGCTTCGAAGAACTCGGGGTGCGAACGCTCTAGAAGTTCCGAAAGCTGGTGCAAATCCCTCTCAATGATAAGGTCTCCTCCATTCCCCAACTGATAAAACTTGTTGTACTTCACGTCCATCTATAAGAATATAGTATGAGTAAGTTAGTAGAGTGATTAAGTGTGTCAATATTTTATGTATTTTGCAAGAGTTTTTGAGGAGCATGAATTTTCATGAAATAATCAAAGGGATAAGAATGAGAATAAGTTTTTGTAAATATTTGTTTTCTTTGGTTTTGAAACTAAGTTTTTGATTCAACGTCTAGTCTAACTAGGGTCTCCTATGGTCAGGATGGCTCTGATACCAACTTGTCAACACCCGGATTTTTCATCCCAGATTCATGTTATGCCATACATCGCAATCCCAGGATTACCATTTTTGCGAGACATAACAGAATTGGATACCATAGTACATCATCCATTATAAACCATATATAAGTTATTACACAAATAGGGATCTCATGATCCAGTTCTTAATACAACTTCAAGCAGCGGAATACGTAATAATAACGGTAACGTAGGCGGAGCTCCATCTTCGGGGTCACAGGCAATGCTGACGATGGGAGATGATCCTAGTTGTCGTAACCTTCCTGGGGTCCATCCTCCAGGTACTCCTCTTCATAGTCTGGCCACGGGAATAGCCAGGGACAAAGCCATGAGTACTCTTTAAGTACTCACAAACTAATACTAACAAGTGGAAGGTTTTTTTTTTATAATAGGACACTAGGCTCTAGGGTTGTTTTGCAAGAAGCCAGATTTACATCTACTAAGTTTAGAAGCAATGAATGCTAGTTGAAGTTTTATAACACCTAAGTGGGAACTTGTATCTCATGTAACAACTCTGTTGTGGTCAAGTCAAAGTCTCACTTCCTTTCACAAATCATTTTAAAAAGTCTGACGGGGAACCGTATGGCCACTCCAACTATCCATAACTGCGAACGCGGCTATTCGAATAGTTTGACACTCTGCAGATATTGTACACTTTCACCACAACATTCGATACATCCGTCAGGAACAAATCCTGAATTCACCATACTCAGTATGCGGATAATCAATCCTAACCTTTCAATTACACGCCCTAGTATAAGCACCTCTCCTGTGAGTTTGGCCTCCCAACCATGACCAACTGTCATCTTGGGTACTACACAGGTGGAAAATCTTCACAAGGTAGCCTCAGCTCAGACCTTGGCCGCGAGGGAACTAATACTAAGGTATATAAGTTTCCAGTCAAGCCCTACCCAATTCTCGGGTATTGTGGTTGTACGATAAAATTGGAATGGTATCGCATCCAGACAACCATCAGTTTTATAAAGGGCTAAGGCTCATGCCTCAAAATTTTCATCACCATAAATCATCTTGTGTTCAGAAACACATGTCCAAAACATTTCAATAGAATGATCCATCATTCCAAGGTTTTCATAACCATTTTTCCACCAAGTATTCCCATCTAAAGTTGATCAAGTTTTATGCTTAGCACTAGCATCTACAAGTGGGGGTAAGTACTAATGAGGGGTGGTAAACAAGTGGAGTTTCAACTAAGTTCAATCTCATGTCTTAGGATGACATCAGGATTATCTAGCTTAGGCCAAATTTTATGCTCTTTATGCAACCTTCAAATATCTGTCTAGTATCTACAATTCACTAAAGTAAACTCTAGGTAATAGCTTTGATAAAGAAATAAAGTGATAAGCTTGTAAGTAAAAACTAGGATTGGTTTATCAAGTGGGTAGGATCATCTATGTTTAAGTCATATAGTTGGCATGGTGACAAGCAAGTATTGGCTTGCACAGTATCAGTATAAGCTTGCTAAATTGCAAGTGTTAGCTTGCACATTCAACTAGTAGCATTAGGCTTGCCTTGTGCAGAGCAGTGGTTGAAGTTCTCCTCGGCTTCTTCTTCGTAGAATCCTCCTTCCTCCTCGTATCCTTGGTCGGTACTAGCGTCTATAAATAAATACAATGTACACAATCACCAAACAATACTTAACTACTTGCAATCATCACACCAAAGGGTCCTATAGATGATCTAGAATCATCACTAACATTACAAGATTAAATCTTGGTTTAATTCCTTTTATTTTTAGAAAAGTAATTTCTACTCATTGAAAAACTACTTAAGATTTAATATTCTCCAAACCAAACATGGGATCATGTTGACACATGTCATCACCCCACATTTTAGTCCATGGGAATGTGATTTATAGTGGTGTCACAATTTAATAAGGTTTTACCCTTTTATTTTTAATGAAATAAAGTGACTAGAAATGCCTATGTAGCATTCTTTTATTACTTGAACATTATTTCTGTAAGTAAACCTATATATTTTTATATATTCTGAAAGGTATGGTTAAATGTGATTTTTGAGAGTTGGAATCAACTCAAAAGCTATTATGGTTTTAATTTAAAAAATGTTTGAATGCAGAAAAGCTTCTACCTTGTTATTTTTACCGAGGATGATCTACAGATCCAAATGACTTGAATCCAACGGGCTTGGATTCAACATTCCCAGACCTTTCTAATGAAATTGGTTTCATTCAATTTTGTTAACTGAATCGATTTCGGTTGATTTTTGAATCTAGGTGCAGAAGTGTGTTTGAAATAAAATGGAAAAGGTTAATTTCAAATGACCGGGTTGCACGGGAAGCGATACTGGACCGGCCTGCTAAGCACAGCGCTTACGCGGGCTGGTTAAGTGGCTGTCCCCACGCGTCAGTGAGACGAGGGGGTGCGAAGCGGTATGGGGCGATGTGGGGTGTTCGATCTGGTTCTAATCCAACGGCTGAGGGTCATCGTCGACGTTGGGCAATGCCGGCGAGACAGAAACCTAATGCGGCAGGTGGGGGTCTTCGGGGGCTCACCGGGGCTCAGGCGAGGGTCGGCGAGGCGGGCGAACGACAAAGTCGATGATAGCGAACCTCCTGGTACCAGCAGCTTCTCCTGGGGCGGCTCCAATCGCTGGCCCCCTTCTTCTCCAGCAGCGGCAAACTCCGGTGAAATTCCGGTGAAGTGCTGCTCGCCTTGCTCCGGGAATGGGGTGGCACGATCAGTGAGGATAGGGGAGTGAGATGGTGTGCTCAATTCGACTGGGGGTGGCCTCTATTTATAGTCGCGACGATGAGCCGAACGGGATGGGCAGGCGACGGTGGCGACATGGCTACGGGCGGCTAGAGGCATGGACGGCGGTGGCGATCGCTTGGTGGTCTCCTGGCGATGCTCTACGTCTTCAATGCGCATGTAGGGGAAGTACGGTTTGGTCTGGAACGCGCGACGCTCTGCACGACAGAGGCGGCGTCTTCAACGGTGAGCGGTGGCTGTGCGTCATGGGGCGGCGAACGGTGATGTCTGGCGGTCTCCTGGGTCAGTGGCGATCATGTATGCACGCGGCGAGGGCGGCGCGCGGTCTGTGGGCGTCGGTCGAGTGTGGCGCTCTGGCGCATGCTCGGCATGGTTGCTGGCGAGCTGGGCGCGGTTCATGCGTGTGGTCCAGGGTTTGGCAACGCTCGCGGCTGGGACAGGGAGTGGCGGTGGGGTGTTGGCTTACTCCCAGACATGTTTGCTAGGCTTGTTTCTTCTCCTAGCTTGCTATCGACATGGGGTGACAAGGGTGCACCCGGCCTGCTCTCCATTGATGACATTGCCCAGCTTACAGTGATGCTATAGGTTTGCAATTGAGCTAGATGATCTACTAAAGCCTAGTTGTATCCAGAGAGGGAACAAGTTAGGCAAGAATTAATGCTCACAATAGTGTTTGGATTTTGTTTGATTTGTAAATGCAAGGTGTTTGATGAAATGGCCGCAAGAATTCAAGTTTTGAATTTTGAAACGATTTTTGGTGGGTGTGCTAGGTTGGTGCTGGTGAGTCTGCAGATGCTTGGGTTTTGAAAGTTGAGCTTGTTTGAGTGGTTTTTGAAAAAGTGGGATCTTTCCATATGATAAAGATTCAATTTTGAATTGTCATTTAAACTATGCATTCGAAAGTTTCTGGATGATCACAAGGTGGGCCTTGATACTTTGTTATGAGTACTATCAAGGGGTGTAAAGATCCAAACAAGTTTCTGTTAAGTTCTGAAAGTTTGGGGCATCCAAAAAAGGCATGTGAGTTAAATTGGGCAAAATGACCATTCACTCTATTTGGCTTATTTTGATTTATTTGTCTTTGGGAAAAGTGTGCGGATTGTTTAGATGATGTTTATTTCACCTAAGAATCCTTTTACAAGAAAAGAAACACATAAACAAGGCAATTCAAAAGAATTCAAAATGGGATGCATACACACATGCATGCTTTCATATTTTTATTTAGGAAAGTTTTTGTTAACCCTAATTTTGATGATTAGAGTTTGATGATCTTAGTTTAATATTTTTGGGATGTTACACTCCATGAGGGGGTATTGATGCTCGATAGTGGGTTCATGCCTCTAGTTTACAAGGGAAGTGACAATAATCTCTTCGGTTGTAGATGTGTTGTTGCTACTAGGGAGAAAACAACGGTCTCTTGTTCATGGAAGATGTGGACTGCTTACCTTACACACTTTGCTTAAAGCAGTTGTCTGTTGCTTGCAACCTAATACTAGAGGGGGTTCGGATCATAACCTGAAGGTGGACTTCTAGTCATAGATACAGTTGGATGGCGGTCTATGTATCTTGTTCTATTGCCCAATCGAATCTGTCACATCCCAAAATTTTCCAAATTTTGGAATGTGAAAAATAAATAAACAAAATAAATAAATGTTGAAATTTAGGGTGAAAAGAAACTTTTTGATTCCAAATGGAAACATCAAAACCCATTTTGAACAAACTTTGAATGAAAAGGGAATCAAACAAAATTTCAATCAAGTGAAATGCATTCATCAATAATGTATCTTGAAATATGAACACTTGGAAAAGTTAAACCAAAACCCTAAAACCCTAATGGAATAATTCATTTCCAAGATCTCTCTAAGACTATGGATTTGATCCAGATAAAATTTGTCAACAAACATTTATAAATGATCAATAATGATAAATAAGAATATTATAAAACCATAGAAATTGGTTTCACTCAATTTGGAGCCATATATAAAAACTTATGAATTTATTAAGATAAAAGGAATTAATTTCCAAAGCTAATAAAGCCCTATCTAAAATACATGCCAAATCTTGAGCAAATTAATCCTAAGGGGATTAAAAAAGACAAATAAATATTAAATAAAATTTAACAAATTGGAATCACCAATTTTGGATCTTTAAATAAAAAGATATGTATTTTATAAGGAAAAGGAAGAAATAAATAAATAAGGAATATTTAAAAGTCAAATTAAATCTTGGCCAAACAAAGGATATGAAAGATTATTTATTAATAAAAAGAGTAAAGGGTTATTTAAATAAAATTATAACGATTGATTATTATCCAATTTTATTTAAATAAAGACAATTCCAAATTTAAATACAAACCTTATTAAGGTATTTTAAATAATAATTCAAAGTGAATTATTTTGCACTAAAGAATAAATAAAACCTACTAAAAAAGGTTTGGTAAAATTTAGAATTCAAATAGAGTTTGAAAACATATTTAAAATTTTATTTGAAATAAAGACATATGTCTTTTTAAATAAATAACAAACCATGAATGAATAAAATTAATTATTCTAAAATGGACTAAAACCAATTTAAAACAGTATAGGAAACTACTGAAAAGTGTTGAATAGATTTGATAAATAAATCTGATTCAAATAAGAGTTTGAATTTGAAAACATAAAATCAAAATAGAAAAAGAAAAAGGATTAGGAAGAAAAAAAAGGAAAAAAAATCAACCCATCTGGCCCAACTAAAGCCTAGGAGCGCAGCCCACTCCTCACCCTCTCGCGAAACGTTTTTCCACCCACGCGCTCAGCCACTCGCTCACTGACGCTATGACCCCACACCCACACCCTCCACCTCACTGACGCCGTGACCCCACCGCCAGCACATCGTGTTCAACCCTACGACCAGCTCCCCCCATTCATCGTTGCCGTTCTCAGTCGTTAATTTATGGTGATAACTTCATGTAAATGACAACGTTAAACTCGCCAGTAATCACGCGTACATAATTGCCTCGCCCTCCTCTTTGTTTCTCCCCAAACGCCAGCTCCTCTCTACCACCAGGCTGCCGCAATTGCGAGCTCGAACCCACTGTCCCCGACGAGCTTCTCTGGACAAATCCCGGCAACTCCGGCCACCTCCCACTCCCTGGCACCCATTATCTTATTACCCATCGTCAGGCGCACCTGCCCATAGCCCTAGCTCGCCCCCCCCCCCCCCGCGCGCGCTAGAAGCTCGGATTCGTCATCACCCGAGCGCCACCGAGAACTACCCCAACTCCGGCGACCCTTCCCCGATAACTCCGACCTCGCCTCTCCCTCTCGATTATGCTCCCGTGATCGCCACACTCGCCCGTGTCTAACGAACCCTCTGCCACGCCTTTTGGTGCCTTGTAGCATCGGCAACAACAACGACTGAGCGTGCCCGACGCCGCCGCGAACTCCGACGAGCAATCGCCGCCGCTCCCGTGCGCCCCTCGAGTAGCTGAGACCACCTCGACCTTCTCCTCGTCATGGCGATTTCAGTAATGGTCCTCTCCCTCTCCCGCGCTTCCTTGTTCATCGGCAACATCACCGTCTGAGCACGTGCCGCCAGTACATGGTCAGGTTGTTGTGGTCCGTTGGATCTTGATCGAAGGAGTAGGATTAGAGTTTAATCGAAAGGGTACGTTTGATTCTGAGTCGTGTGATGCGCTTTAAATCCAACAGTCCATAGAGCGCGATCTGCGCGAACCGATACGTGCCAGTAAGAAAGAGCCACGTGGCCAGTGATTGATTTAAAAACAGAAACTTGATCTATTAGATGATAGGATTTGTAAAATTCATAACTTTAAATCTACACGTCCAAATTTTGCAAATTTTATATCATTGGAATCGGGAAAACAAAACCTTTCCAACCATGCACTTTGTTTAGTAGTTTGCTTCTGTAAAATTGGTTGTTTATGCAGAAACATGTTTAGACTTATTTTGAGTATAAAATTTATTCTAAAATTTTTTTTAGGGTAAAATCTTTTGTAAATGGATTGTTTTGAACATACTGACCATAGAAACCAACTTGTAGATTTAAAAGTATATTTGGTAATAATTAGGAATTAAATATTTGAATAAAAGCATTTCTAGCTAAATAAAAATATTGAATATGGTTTAAAATGCTTTTAAAGTAATTTTTTTGGAAAATGATGTGATTTAAACTCTTTGACCCTAAACACCAAGTTTTGGGATTTGAAAATATATTTGATGAACCCTATTAAATGATTACCTTGTTAAAGGGATTTCTAACAAATAAAAATATTGTTTGATTTAAAAATAGAATTTAGGTGAAACCTTTTGCAAATGGATTAATATTAAACCCTTTAACCATAAACACTAACATTTGTGTTTAAAGAATATATGGCTAAAACTACAAAATATTAATTTGTTTTAAATCATTCTTAGCATAGCAAACATGATTTAAATGGCCATTTTCACCAACTTAAATTTAAATGGTTTTACCACTTTTGTAAATGACCAATAGGAGCTTTAAAATGATTAGAGCCTAACAGAAACCACTTTTCCAAATAAAACCACCTTTTGCATGCTTGCATGCATTACTTGATGTTATTGTTTTATGTGGTGAATTGTTTGAATGTTAGTTTGAATATGTGCTTGCTTGATTGAATTGTAGTAAAATTTGAAGAGTGTGATTGTTGCAAGATCAATGAGTGAACCAATATTCTCTACTAAAAAGGCAAGTGACACTATCATCCATGTCCTACTATTTTCACTACACTTAGTGGTATTTTTGTAGTATGCATGATAGGTCCACTATATTACTATGCTATGCTATGTCCTATTAGGAAATCCATCTTCCTAGTGAAAACATCATAGTTGTAGTATGCTTAGTCCTGCTATAGACTTGGGGTGGAATACCATATTATGATTATATGAAGTGTTGGAAAAAATATATGTTTTATATAATAAAACAAGTACTCAATGAACCATCTGGGTGGAATGAGGATACTCAATTTTAGACAAGGTGGCAACAAAGGGAACCATGTTTATATGGATATCTTTTTGTATGTGCACTAAAAGAAAACCACCCAGGGACTTAGAGATTGAACATGTTTCTCGTATAGTGGCTTCCGTGTACATCCGCATGCTAAATGGGCTTTGGCTTAGTCAACTACATAGTAGAAGACCCTTGCATTGGCACCTACTCAGGTTAACGGGATTCGTGTATTGTAAATTTATCCTTACATTAGTGCCTAGTAGACAAGCTAGCATTGTGTATTGGGAGGACTTCTATGGAAAGACTTTGTCACATTCTTGATATGCCGGTACTCCATTTGGTGTGTAATTATCCAGCGGTCACTGGTGGCGTCAAGAAGAGATTGTGTCATGTGGATGAAGTGTACAACTTCTGCAGAAGATCAAATTCTAAGTACTTAGTCGTTTCCCCGGTTACGGACAACTCTGAGAAACTAAGGCCTAAAGCTATGGAATATCTCGAAATTCCAATTTCTCAAAGTAAAACTTGATGGTGTCAACAAGGGATTAGAAGCACTTGGAGTTTTCCAAGGAGTTCAGAAAGATTGTCAAAATATCAAAACTATTTTGAAAAGATAGGATAAAACTATATTGCTTTCTGCAAATGAGCCTAAACCCTACTTAGCCAAATATGCATATATTGATAGGTTCCACTTATTACTACATAGTAGTGAAACTTGCCAATACAATTAAAATGTATTGACCCTTGTGGCTGTAACTTATAATGTTGCAGGTTTTTTTGATGTTAGTGAAGTGTGTTGATTAGGATTACAAGTCTACAACCAACATGATTGCCTGTGGCACTTTGAAGATAAAGGACTCCATGCTATATAGTTATTTATGTTGCATTGTAATGAGATAGACAAATGAGCTATGTAAGATGTAATGAATTATTTTATTCCATGTTATAAAGTTGTATTATGACCTTTGTTTCTTGATATTACATCTTAAATGTGGATGCTAGCTATTGATCCAGGGACTAGCATTGTAAACACAGGGATCTCTACCGTATTAAAGGTTGGGACTTCTATAGAATCTCATAGGATCTTTCTGATTAGTAATTGCATTGTTATGGCTAGCTCAGTTCCTGTCAATTGCACTGCTGTAATTTGTTTGACTCCAAGATGGGGTATTTATGCTCGATAGTGGGTTCATGCCTCTAGTTTCCATGGGAAGTGACAATAATCTCTTCGGTTGTAGATGTGTTGTTGCTACTAGGGAGAAAACAACGGTCTCTTGTTCATGGAACATGTGGACTATTTACCTTACACACTTTTCTTAAAACAGTTGTCTCTTGCTTGCAACTTAATACTGGAGGGGGTTCGGATGATAACCTAAAGGTGGACTTCTAGTCATAGATGCAGTTGGATGGCGGTCTATGTATCTTGTTGTATTTCCCAATCAACCTCATTGGATCTTTGTGACTAGTAATTGCATTGTTATGCCTTGCTCAGTTCCTGTCAATTGTCCTACTGTAATTTGTTTACCCTTCATGTCATGTTGTTTATCTAAGGAGAGAACCTCTAGTGAACTATGGACCCCGGTCCAATCTTTACCATTGATACATCTTCCACTGTTACTTGTTTACTTGTTGCAAACCATTACCTTCCACACCATACGTTTAATCCTTTGTTACAGCAAACCGGTGAGCTTAACAACATCACTGATTCGTTGGGGCAAAGTCTTGAGTTTGTGTTGTGTAGGTCTCCGCGTTGCTTGCAACACCTTTGTGACGTTTCCTTCCTCCTTCTGGTTCGATAACATCGGTCTCAACTGAGGGAAAACTTGCTTCTTACTCTTCACACCCTACGCTTGGGGTTACCAACGAAGTGCCACGTCGAGCATCATCAAGGCTTTCTAGCACCGTTGCCGGGGAGGCTAAGGACGTCTTCACAAGGGGAGTCCTTCACTTCCTTTCTCTTTACTTTGTTTTTAGTTTGCTTTGTTTCTTTTGCTTGGTTTTGTTTGCCTCTTTCCAAAAAAACCCAAAAAAATTAGTCTAGTTTGGTTGCTTGCTTTATTCAAAAACACAAAAAAATTAGTTCCTGCTCTAGCTGCTGCTGCTGTTTCTAGCTTGCCCGCCTTTGCCAAAATGAACTCTACTGAGAACACCAAGTTGTGTGAGTTCATTAGCACCAACAACAATGATTTACTAAGCACTCCTATTGCTCCACCTGCTCCCGATGCTACCTTTTATAAAATTAAGCCTGCTTTATTGAATCTTGTGATGAGAGAGCAATTTTCTGGTCCTGGTTCTGATGATCCTGTTGCCCATATCAATAGCTTTGTTGAAATTTGTGAGATGCAAAAGTATAAGCATGTAGATGGAGATATTATTAAGCTCAGGCTTTTTCCTTTCTCCTTGAGAGGGAAAGCCAAAGAATGGTTGCTTTCTTTGCCTAAAAATAGTATTGATTCTTGGACTAAGTGCAAAGATGCTTTTATTGGAAAGTACTATCCTCCTGCTAAGATTATATCTATGAGAAGTGACATTATGAAATTTAAACAACTTGATATTGAACATGTTGCTCCATCTTGGGAAATAATGAATTCTTTGGTTAAGAATTGTCCCACTCATGGACTCACTGCTTGGATGATTATCCAGACTTTTTATGCAGGTTTGAACTTCTCCTCAAGAAATCTGTTGGATTTAGCTGCTGGAGGTACTTTTATGGGCCTCATTTTGGTTGCTGCAACAAGGCTCCTTGATAATATGATGGTTAACTACTCTGAATGGCATGTTGAGAGAGCTCCACATGGTAAGAAGGTAAATTATGTTGAGGAAACTTCCTCTTTGAGTGAAAAGATTGATGTTATTATGGCTATGCTTGTTAATGGGAAACCTCCTCTAGATCCTAATAGTGTTCCCTTAGCCTCTTTGGTTCCTCAAGAAGAGAAAGTTGATGTGAACTTCATTAGAAATAACAATTTTGTTTATGCAACAATACTTATGGTAATTATAGGCCTTATCCTCCTAGTGGAAATGCTTATCGGGGTAAATCTGGAATGCCTAGTGAAGAGAGGATTCTAGAAGTTGAGAGATCCACTAAAAATTTTATGCAAATGCAATATGAGCAAAACAAGATTTTCACTAAAACTATGGAGGAACAATTTATTATTTTGAAAAATATTAGTCATCAGCTTGAGAATCCGAATAGAGAAATCCCTAGTTCACAATCAAAAATTTTGAGTGCTGAGAAAAATATATCCTCTTTGTCTGAAGCTTAGTACTCTTTAATTAATAAAATGGCTGCTAAACCTGAAGCCATGGAAAATACCTTTGCTACTGCTCATGCCATACAAGTGACTATTGATGAAAATGTTAGGCTGCTACCTCAACTTCATGCTAAGTGGGAAAGGGAAGATGAAATTGATAGGAAAAATAGTGTGTGCACCATCACCACTAAACCACAAGTAGTCCATATTCCTCCACCTACTATGCCTAAGCCTATTGAGCCTACTACTAGTGATGCTAAGTTTGACTTTGATATTGATGGTTGCAATATTTCTGAAGTGATTATGTTCTTGCAAAAGCTTGCTAGAAGTCCTGATGCTAGTGATATGCATGCTGCTTTCACTAAACACATTACAGATGCTCTTGTTAAGATTAAGGAAGAGATTCTAAAACACAAAGCTTCTATTCCTAGGAAAGTAAAAGATAGTTGGGAACCAATTATTAATATGCAAGTGAATGACTTTGATCTCAAATCTTCATGTGATCTTGGTTCTAGTGTCTCTATTATGCCTAGGAAGATTTATGAAATTCTTGATTTTCCACCATTGGAAGATTGTTATTTAGATGTCCTACTCAATGATAATGATAAGAAGAAACTCATGGGGAGTATTAATGATGTTCTCATTATGGTTAATAATGCTTATGTCCCTATGGATTTTTATGTTTTGGATGTTGAATACAATGCTTCTTGTCCTATTACTTTGGGAAGACCTTCTCTTATAACAGTTGGTGCCATCATTGATATGAAAGAAGGCACCATTAAATATCATTTTCCATTCAAGAAAGGTTTTGAAAACTTCCCTGTGATGAGAGAGAAGTTTCTTTTTGCTCCACCTTCGAAAGAAATATTTGATGTTAATGCTTCTTCATTTGAAAATACTTGATCCTTCTTGCTTCTTGTGCCTAACTTAAAGGCGTTAAAGAAAAGTACTTGTTGGGAAACAACCCAAGAGTTTACTTGAGTCTTGGAAGTTATTACTTCAGTACTGACCTCTCCTTATCATTTTTGTTTGCTTTTTGTGCCAAGAATGACCTCTAATGAGAGCGAAGTAAGATTTGGGGAGTTGCTATCCCGAAACAGATTTCTGTCCTCCACCAAAAAAATCGTGAGGAGTCTCTGTAACTCGGATTGAGCTCACAATATACGAACAAAATCCCCAGTATGTTAGCTAACTTTCGTTAGTTCAACACTTTTTGATGTGAGCAACAGAAGATGTTCAAAAAAATCGGTTTCTACCTGCTAGTCTATTTTGACAGATTTCTACCATTATTTGCATTTGCTTCTTATTAATTCCTTTTTGAGTTCTCTTTAGGTGAATTGAGATTTTTGAAGGAGTTAATACAGTAGCTTGTGTTTTTAGTGAAAAGCCTTGATGTTCCAAAGCTTTGCCAGAGGTCTAATATCTTTTGAATACACTAATGTTGCTAATGAAGATTGTGTAAAGTTTTGTATGAAGGAAAAATTTCAGGTGTAAAGAGAGAACGATGCAATGAGATGAAGAATGGACAAAATCTCAAGCTTGGGGATGCCACCATGATGTCACCCCAAGAAATATCCAAGAGGTACAAGCGTCAAAGCTTGGGGATGCCACCATGGTGTCACCCCAAGAAATATCCAAGAGGTACAAGCGTCAAAGCATGGGGATGCCCAAGGCATCCCCTTCTTCATCAATAAAAAGCTCAGGTATGTCTAGACACTTTTTTTATTGTTTCATGCACAGTTGTGTTGTTCTTGGAGCGTCTTAGTTTTTGTTTTCTTTGCTTATTTTGTTTAGTTTTCTTGAGTAGTTTGGACCCCCGTTCTCGCTGTGTTGTTTTGTAAATAAGTTGCTTGGTGTTGGAAAGGAGTAGTAAGTTCTTGCTTGAAGTGCAAGAGAAGCTTGCATTGACTATGACTTAGACTTTAGCATGACATGCTAGGTGTTGTTTTGACCTTATGCTTAGTGATTATTGTGGTAGCATGCCTTGTTACAAACAATTGGAATTGCTTAGTGTGCCTTGAAGAAATTATGCATTGTTTTAGCA
The DNA here is from genome assembly GCA_030063025.1 of Avena longiglumis. Taxonomy (NCBI): domain Eukaryota; kingdom Viridiplantae; phylum Streptophyta; class Magnoliopsida; order Poales; family Poaceae; genus Avena; species Avena longiglumis. The sequence continues at coordinate 478,127,587 of CP125977.1, forward strand.
TGCAAAAGCATAGTATTGTGGTATTCTCCTTTGATGCTTTGCTTGTGTTGACTTGGAACATGCTCACACCATGTTATGACTATGACAAGTCACCATTAGTCTCTATGATCATTTAGTCCTTGACTTGTAGTACCAATCTTTGCTTTGATTAGTATGCTTTGTTGCTCTGCATGATTATGGCCATTATGATCTCTTAGTTGGTTGCTCCCAGTCTTTTGCTAGCCTCCACTTGTATGAGTAAGTTCTACTCATGCTTCCAAACCCCCAAGAAACCAAGTTATTCCAAAGTGTCCACTATAAACGCCTATGCATGGTGTGTTACACCATTTCAAGTGTATTATTGTTTTCAACTATCTTCCAATTAAAAACTATTTTGTTATGTGAAAACTTAGTGATTAAATCCCTCACAAACTTGATGGCACACTTTATATTCTTTCCCCTAATAAACTTGAACCATTGTGACAACTTTGTTGTATATGCTTTCACTTATAAGTTGGAATTAACAGAACCGTGTTGTCACGGGGAATGTTTTCAACATTGCACTTGTACTTTGTACTCAGTTGATATCATGCTCTTTTGTCTATGCATGTCACCGGTGTGAAATAAAGAAGGAACTTGTAAGTCCATGGAGTTTGTATCCTGTGTTAGAGAAACGCCTGGGCCGCTAGCCTAAGCCATGCCTAATCATGGTGGAAACTTGCAGCATCACCATAATGAGGTATCTATGAAGCATCCTCAATAAAAATCTATGCATATGGTAAATAAAAAGATTGCTAAGATGCTCATTGTCTGCTTGCCTTGTCATTTTGGTTATGGGAAAGCTCCTGTACCACTACTAGGAAACAGGCCGTTAGTGGCGCACCTGGAAACATCATCCGTGGCGCACTAGCAGTGCGCCACGGGCCTTGCGCTACGGCTATCTCTCAGCCGTGGCGCACTTCCTATTGCGCCACGGTTGGGCAGAGATAGGCGTAGCGCACCTCCAAGTGCGCCACAGAAGTTTGGCATGGTGTGCTACCCCTGGGATCTTCTGTGGCGCACTACCTAGTGCGCCACTAAACTTCCATGGTGCGCTTTAGGTGTAGTGCGCCACAGAAGGTAGACCATGTGCGCCACAGATGTATTTTTTGTTTTTTTTTTAATTTCCGAGCCAGATTATACGCAATACAGATTATATACAATATTACAGCAGATATACACACACAGATACAAGATATACAATTATATATATAAATACTCAATATGAAAAACAAGATTGAAACAAATACATATAGATAAGTCTCATACATGAATACATAGTCTAAGTTACATTGTTTCGATCATGTTACAAAGTAGTAGTTGGTGACATGCTAATACATGTGTCGATCGAACAAGTTAGAGCTCGGAAGCTCGCCTAGACATCTAAACTAACTAGCTAGACACAAACGCGGGATAAATAACCAAAGAAGATAAGCATGATCACCGCCGCGACGAAGGTGTAGGTCTTCATCCGGTTCCTTGTCCTAACTCCCGCTAGATAGCGCGTGTATCTAGCTTCCGCCTCCGCCCTAGTGTTGTACCCTTTGTAGCTATTGCCGCTGAAACGGTGCACCTGTCTCCGACAGTCTTCCCAATCATCGTAGACTCCGGGAACCCGTCCCTTGTACATGACGTACCACGTCATTTATAAGTTGACAATAATAATTAACCGACTATTGAAAAAAACATATATAATTAAAGTCGCATATGAAGATACACTTATAGAAAGTACTCCTAAATCAAAAAGACCAAACTCAGAAAGCATGCCTCATATATAACTAGGTTGTTCGACACAGGAATATGCTACGATGGAACTGTTCGCCAAGTAGGATGCACAACACGGACCATGCATAGCACAAGGAACAATTCCATCGCAAAGACATTCACATATAGTGTGCCGACATTTCAATCATCGGCATTATTCTCGAAAAGACCAAAGTAACTCGTAAATCATGCCTCATATATATACATAGGTCGTTGGACACGAATATGCTACGGGAACACGCCAAGTAGGATGCAACACACGGACTTGTGCATAGCACAAGGCGTACAATCCCATCGTAGCACATTCACATATATAGTGTGCTACGACATTTCAATCATCGGCATTATTCTCGAAAAAGACCAAAGTAGCTCGAAAAGAATGCCTCATATATAACTAGCTAGGTCGTTGGACACAGGAATATGCTATGATGGAACAGTTAGCCAAGTAGGATGCACAATTCCTGTACTTGTGCATATCACAAGGCTAACTATCCCGTCATAGCACATTCACATATATATTGTGCCACGACATTTCAATCATCGGCATATTCTCGAAAAAGACAAAAATAACTCGAAAAGAATGCCTCATATATATACATAGGTTGTTGGACACAAGAATATGCTACGATGGAACTGTGAGCCAAGTAGGATGCACAAGACCTGGACTTGTGGATATCACAAGGCTCATCATCACATATATAGTGTGACACGACATTTCAATCATCGGCATTATTCTCGAAAAAAGAGTAAGGAAAAAAAGAAGGACCAAATTGAGCAAAGGACCAAAGAGTAAGCAAAAAAACCAAGCATTGATCGATATATAATAATAAGCAAAATAAGTTCACTTGTCGTCCACACACACCCACAAAGGTCATCTATAGTTTGTAACTACAACTAGGACAACATCAAGCCTTCGCTCGGCTTAGGGAACGGAGGCCTACTCTCGTCATGAACTTCCTATAGTCACCCGCATCTCTAGGCGATCTTCTATGTCACGGTTATTCGATATTTCCTCCGTGAAGATCCCCGAAGTCATGACATCACGAAGATGATTGCCCCAAACTGCTGGATGCGATACATCTCTTGTCTAATATCCGAATCATTGATCTTGGCCTTTGCTTGCCCACTGCTTGAGATGATCCGCAGCGTAGAATTCTGCTGGTCAAGTAGGAACGCCTCATGTGATGGAGTGCGTAGTAGGCTTCCTTCTTCTTTTTTTCTGCTTCACGCAGGGAACTCCGTTACATGGTTGAAGACGTGCTGCCGAACTTGACCTTCTTACGCACGGCTGGTGCCTTCCGTCGAGGCAAAGCCCGGTGAGAGCATCATCCGAACTTCATAGATCTTGTAGTTTTCTTCTTTTCTAGACTCCCGAGTCTAAATCGTGGCATGGGAATGCTTGGCGATAAGGAGATGAGCGTCGGTGTTCATCTCACAAAAAATTCAAATGGAATGTGTTGGAAAAGAATGATGATGATCTAATAAAGCCAATCGACGGTGGCGAGTGAATAACGACTTACTCGGAAAGTAAGGCACGAGAATGTATTCCTTTGTCTTGTTCGCCATGAGGATTCTTTTTAGTGCGAGGCCATGATACGTCGTTCGTGGGGGAACCCAAGCAAATCACGCATGTAGTAGGGGTCCACTATAGCGATGCCGGTGTGTTCTCTCTAATGATCTGCATGGCCAGGCTGAGAGAAAAGAGACGGACCATGGTATAGTGCAGCGGGTATAGGTGGAACATATTGAAGATGTCCTCGAACCGCTGGAAGAACAGATCCGAAGCGGTGTCGTGAAGCCCAAGCCTGGTGGCACCTTAACCACGAATACCGGGTGCGAGGGATCTTTCTCCGATAGAAGGCGTCTCTCTATCGTCAGCACGTCGTCATGCACACTCTGCAGTTCCGAACTAGCGAGCATCCGCAAATTTTTAGGTAGCATGGGCTCACCCGCCACATGAATCCTCCACATAATACCCTCGGGTCTTGGTGGCCCGTCCCGAAACCTGATCGGATTCGCAGTTGTTGACGCCACCGGCTGGCTCGAGATGCTAGATTTTATTTTCCTGCCCTTTTTTTCCTTTTGGAGAGCGGGCAGGCACGAATCTTAGCACCGGCCGCCCTATGTAGTGTGTCGGGCTTAGAATAAAGGGCGGTTGGTTGTATCACCGGCTCGTAAAAGGCGCAGCTGGGCGTCTCCCGAGAACCAAACAGACGCTTGGTGATAGTGGCTTTCTCGTGGGGCCACCTAGGTCTTCTTCATTGCCAAACCGAGTCTTGAAGAAGTGATCATTCCGATCTTCTGCGTCCTCGGCGGATCCTGCGCCATGTGCATATCATCAACATGATCATCCGACCCACCGCGTGGAGGTGACGGCGAGGGGCTTGCCACCGCTTGTCGCTGGCACGATAGGCGGTGCTGTTGTCTGTGGCGTGATGGCCCCCGTCGTCCCCAAACGGATCATGCTCTTTGGCCATAGCAAGAACAAGACGAAGCAACTTCTGAGGACAAACGGCTCTTCTTCATACGCTCCTGGGGGTTGAATGGGAGGTTCCAGGTCGTCGCAGCCCCTTAGCACCTGACTAATTTTAACCCTGTGCACGCTATCTGGCATCGGCTTTGAGTGGAACGTGCGCTGCAAGGGTTGAACGATGGTACCCTTGGCAACATCCTCACCGTTGTTCACGTAGCATAAGAGAGTGCAAGGAACATTCGTCACAGAAAACATGTACGGCGTCGTCGAGCGAGATGCCACAAGAGTAATATATAGATGGCATGAAAGGCGGTAATTAAAGCAATTTGTTTACCGTGATGGCGTCGAGATCGGCTAATGTCGGCCATCGCACTGGCGACAGGCGCAAGAGACGGAAGGGCTGCTTGATGGCGCGGTGCTGGCCGCCGGTGTATTCTCCATACCGACGGGTGCTTGGAGCTCCGGTGCTGCCGCGACGATGGCAGGGGGGCACCAACATGTACTCCGGCGCCGTAGTGATGGCAGGGGGAGTCACCAACACTTGCGGCGCCGCGGTGTTAGCGGGCGGAGTCACGAACACGTAGTTCGCCTGATTCGTCGGCGCCGCGTTGTTCGAGTGGCTGCTGACCTTGCTTGGAATCAGGCACGGCCCTACTCGACCACCCGCACTCCAGTTCGCTATTGACTCCACCAAGGTAGGCAGGAAGGACGTGAGGGTGATTGCTAGGTTGTCTAGGACGATCTGCGGAATCCGCGCCACTTGTGCCTTAAGTTCTTGAACCTCTCGGTTTTCCTCCTCGCTCCTTCCCGACGGCGCCACATGCGTCCTCGGCGGTGGACCAAAATGATCCACCCAATTCTTACCCCCGAGGCCGGCCAGACGGCCAGCCGACGACGGCTTCTTCGTAACCGGCTCTATTTTCTTGGCTCGGTTCATCGCCCTGTTAAAAGGGTTATCCCACTGTGGTGGCCGTCGACCCACAGGATGAGGAACCACAGGATCCATGACTAGCAACAATTTCCTCCTCCTGCAGAAGAAGTAACAGTGAATCATTTAGATCATCGATTAGATTGCAATCGTGTTGATCCGCGGTAATTAGATTATACTTACCACAATTTCCTCGAATTCCTTCACCGCAGGATCCGCGGTGAGTTGTTTGGTTTTTGGGTCCACATGGTAACAGGCCCTAATGAAGTTTCGAACCTGCCCGAGTTCGAATTTAGCAAAGGGGTTTTCTATCCCCTTGGATCTATACTCTTCGTCCTCCTTATTCCATTTGGCCTCCATGTTCAGATCCACCAGATCCGAGATGGTGATGACCTATATTCATCGCTGCGGCGCCTTTCCCGATTACTATTGGCGGGCTCTTTCGGATTCACCTCTCCTTGAACTCCGGGCTGATCTTGGTGATCTGGGTCAATCTTCCGGATCTCCTCGAGACTTTTGCCTTCTTTATAGATCTTCTTCTTTATCCGGGTTCTCCAGGTGGCGGTCGGTGCTCATCTTTGTGAGGGCGGATTTGTTTACTGCGTTCCCATGATAATTTGTGTTACGACATCATGCGGGAACTTGTATCGGCGTGCAGCTTCTCGAAGAGGTGTGCAAGTGGCCATTATCTTTATGCCGGAGATTCTCGGTGTTGATCGAGATGGTTGTCCGGGTGATCGCTGCCACTTGCCGTACGCCTTTGACGACAAGGCGGGCTCCAAAGGAACCCCTGATGGGCTCACTTCAATTTCCTCCCTGCGTCTTGGACCGTGTTGGGCGCCGGTCCTTCTTATTCTTCTTAGGAGGGTTGCTACCACTCACTGTGCCCTCGCCGCCATCGGTGGTTTCATCGTCGCCGTTCCTTGGCTTCTTCCTCCGTCTTCCATCTCATCATCCTCGCTCTCCTGGGGATGGTATTCTTCATCGTCTTCTAGCCGCTGGGCCGCCTCCCAGAATGTCAATTGTTTATTCGGAGGTCTGAGTTCTCCTTCAGCGCTGATGCGCTTAGAACATCCAGCCTCGTCGTTGTCACACATCTTTGCACTAATAAAAAACAAATAATTGGTTAAATGCACGGAAAAATCCGGCATGACCTTTGCTAATTTTCTTAAACTAGGAGTGCCCGATTTCTTCCCAAACGGAAGTTAATCAACATTCCGGCAAAAATCGGGACTCATTTCATACAAGAACCTGCATACACACATAATAAAGTGTTTCATACGAGCACAAGCACAATTTCAAGTGCTAAAATTATATCACCACATATTATATCACCTATCATTGATGACATCAAGAAAATACATGCATATTATAGCACCTGTCATTATATGACATCAAGCAAATACAAGTTTATATGATAATAAATATGACAGCAAGCAAATACACAACCGCGACAAAGAAGAAAATACAAGTTTATATTCACACATTTGGTTCAACACATATTCATTTTATATATTCACTTCAACATATTGTTTGCAGTAGTGCCTTTTCAGCACTACTAGACCATCACCAGGATCAGTACTAAAACCATACTATTCATAATTTGCATGATCACTCATGTAAGTAAAATACTCATGATTTTATTGACTGCCCAACTATGGAGGAGTTTCCTCCTGAACAGCCATCTTTGTACTTGGGGCTGGGCTTAATCAGACATCACAGAGTGTATTTATGGTGAAGCATCACCTAAAACCTGTCACCACTGCCCAATCAATGCAGCTGAACCAGGTTATTCTAGACCACATACACTGGGCCTAATTATTTTATCAAGCAGATATACAATAGAAGAACCTAACCTAAACCTCTAACCTGAATCTTGCTACTCTGAACCTAACCTGAAGCTTGCTACACAGAATAAACTCAGGACCCTAACCTTCAGCTTGCTACTCTTAACCTTGGCATGTGCTTGACTAGTAGAGGAGCAAACTAATGCATCCAGACTTAACTACATCTGACTGAGACCTCATACAAACACGACGGCAATGGCAACATCAAGTGATGATTAAGCACCAACAATTAAAATCTAGAGCTACATGAGCAGATGAGCCATTGTTTCCCAATTCCCCTTCCCTAAGTAGAACCCAAAGCTCTAAATTTCTAAATTTGGCCAAGTAGAACCCAAAGCTCCAGATTTTATGACACTAGCATCTACATTGCCTCGACAGTAACATGTCTTAGATCATGGGTCATTTATCTACTTGTGAAATATAACAGTATGCCCACTGTATGATGAAAGTAACATGTTAGGCCAAATTTTATCTAACATCCAATCGACCATCAAGATTTATCTAACACAGTGGAAGATCACTGTAAGCTCACTGTCAAACATAATGTCAATTCTTAGCTACTTGGTACCTGTTTAGTTCTTCATTTTTGTTACTGATCTAGCCAAATGTTCATGTTGTGTTACTGATCTAGCCAGCCAGGGACACCTACATGTGCTTTGCTAGATTCCCATGTTTGCTCGTTTTTGTGACAGAAAATTCCCATGGACTTCTCTGAACTCCCATGGCCATCTCATTTTGTCAGACAACCACCAATCATTAGGAAAAAATGTCAATTCCATCAGGTGCTAACCCTAACCCTAACCATTGCTAACCCTAACCATCAGAGGCATCAATTGAATCATCAGGTGCTAACCCTAACCATTGCTCGAGGAGAGAGGAAGAGAAGGAGAGAGGGGAGGGGCGGCACTCACCTCTGAGATGAGGACGACGAGGGCTGGCGGACGAGGTAACGAGGAGGAGGGAGCGGCAGAGCACCTTGCCGCCGGAGGAGCGGAGCCGACGATGCAGGAACCTCGCCGCCACCAACCGCCGCGTGGGCAAGGCGGCCTCCTCCTCCTCCTAGCGTGGCGGCCTCCTCCTCCTCCTGGCGTGGCGGTCTCCTCCTCCTGGGATGCGGCGGCCTCCTCCTCCTGGGATGCAGCGGCGGCGGCGCGTCGTCGATGGGGATGGGGACAATGCGGGGAGGGACTTAGACGATCTAGCTGTGTCTGAGGACGATGGGGAGGGCGTGGCTCAACTAGTCCTACCCACTTAGGCGTAGCGCACCCTGGCCAAGTGCGCCAAGGATAACCGTAGCGCACTTGGCCAGGGTGCGCTACGCCTAAGTGGTAGGACTAGTCGATAAGAGGCTGCCACCCGATAGTTACCACTAGCTCACCTTATCCCACCGGGTTCCAGCCACTCCTTTATTCTATAAACCCGTGAGCACCTAGGTTCGAATCCTGGTGCCCACCTTTTTTATTTTTATTTTAAAAATATTTTTAAATGTTCCAAAAAATGCCCAAAATTGGTGATATATGCCATACAAGTTTTTTTGTTTTTAAAATACTTTTAAATATTCCAAAAATGCCCAAAAGTAGTGATATATGTCATAAAAGTGTTACAAATATGATTCAAAGTATAACTAAATTTCATAATACTTTGTCCATGAATATTACAATCTTTTTTGACCATGCGTTTTACAATATTTTTTGAGCTAGCGCTTTACAATCTTTTTTCTCTTCTTTGTCGCGGTTGAATAATTTTGAAGGGTTCGCAACATAGAAAACAAAAATTTTCCTACGATGTGAACTATATACCAAGATCTATTTATACTAGATACAAACAACGGGCGGATGTATATCCGTAGAGAACATACCCTTGAAGACCGACAAAGCTTAACGAGTCCAAACTCGTGGTTGATGTAGACGATCTCTTGCCGATCTCAAGATCGAGAGGAAGTCCTAGCGCCGCAAATCAGCAGCGCATCCGTGCTCGCACACGCTCGAGGCACCGAGCAACCTCCGCCTCCAGCGATGCAGCGAAGCACAACTCTTTCTTGCCGAATAGCCACCGGAACATGTATCTCCCTAGTCCGAGACCATGGGGATAAATTCTAGAGGGAGAGAGATCCTTCACGAGGAGGTGTGAGTGAGAAGTGAGAGGAGGCTCCTTTATAGGGAGGGGAAACCCAAGGGGCATGGCCGCCCGGCCATGGAGGGTGCCCCACCTCCCTCATTCATGTGGGTGGACACTCCACTCACAAAATGGCCCTTCAAAATTCTCCTCAAAAACCCACTCAAATTCCCATTAAATTTCCACCAAATTTAATGCAAACTCTCATTAAATAAAACTCTTTTATTTTATTCAGAATTTTGTCAATTACTTTAATAACAAACATTCACAAATAACCCCTTGCTAGAATTCTATTTCACATGCATAACCACTTTATGCAATTTCACCCGAAAACCTGTTTGGTATCTAGTGAAATAAATTCCTGCGCTTGTTTATTCTTTCGGCATGAAACTTTTGCTCCAATTGGATGTCGGTGTCTCTTAAGTGTGTCACCCTACGGTTCGTGAATAATGCGGACATGATCGAGACCCCTCTCAGATCAATAATCAGAAGCGGGATCGGAGACCCATCGACTCCACACATTCAACGATGACTTTCTTGTGATCGTCGGAACCTTTTACGCTAGTATCTTAATCCCTTTGTCTCACGATATATTACATGTCCGAGATTCGATCATCGGTATCTCCATACCTAGTTTGATCTCGTTCGACATGCACTCTTTCTCGTTCTGTGATATAACATTCTAGTGATCAAATCACTTGCTTGCAAGCTAATCAATGTGATATCACCGAGAGGGCCCAGAGTATATCTATCCATCGGGATGAACAAATTCCACTCTCGATCCATGAGCCTCAACATAACACTTTATTAGTTGAACCCATCTTTATAATCACCTGTTACGGTGTGACGTTTGATGTTATCAAGAAACTCTTCCGGTGTTAGTAATTGACATGATCTCATGGTCTAAGGATTAGGATCACTTAAGTTGTTATAGCAATATAAACTCAATGACTTTGATCGTAATGCTATACTTGGATGAATGTTCATCACATCATTACACTAATGTTGTGATCCGTTATTAACAACATCCAATGTCCATGATCAGGAAACCTTGATCATCTTGTTAATCAACGAGCTAGTTTATGAGAGAGGCTTAACTAGGAACTTTCTGTTTGTTTATTAAACACACATGTATTAACGTTTCCGTATTAATACAATTATAGCATGCAAAATAAACATCTATCATATACTTGGAATACACATAATAAACAATTTATTATTGCCTCTCAGGGCATATTCCCTTCAGTCTCCCACTTGCACTAGAGACAATAATCTAGTTACATAGTGATATATCTAACACCCATTGAGTTCTGGTGTTGATCATGTTTTGCTCTAGGGAGAGTTTTAGTCAACGGATCTGCTACATTGAGATCCGTATGTACTTTACAAATCTTTATATCTCCATCCTTGACATGCTCGCGGATGGAGTGAAACCGGCGCTTAATATGCTTGGAATGCTTGTGAGACCTTGGCTCTTTGGCATTGGCAATGGCACCATTGTTGTCACAATAGATCACCATTGGGTCCAACGCGCTTGCCACAACTCCTAGTTCGGATATGAACTCCTTCATCCAAACTGCTTCATGAGCCGCTCGAGCAAAGAACATATTCGCCTCCGTTGTTGATCCGCTACCACAGGTTGTTTGGAGCTCCTCCAACTAATCGCTCCGCCATTCATGAGAAATACGTATCCGGATTGAGACTTAGAGTCATCCGGATCGGTGTCAAAGCTAGCGTCGACATAACACTTAGCGACGAGCTCTTCTTCACCTCCGTATACAAGAAACATATCCTTAGTTCTTCTTAAGTACTTAAGGATATTCTTGACCGCTATCCAGTGTTCCGAACCTGGATCCGATTGGTACCTACTAGTCAAACTAATAGCGTGTGCCACATCCGGTCTTGTACATAGCATGGCGTACATTATAGAGCCTATGGCTGAAGCATAGGGGACTTTGTCCATTATCTCTCTTTCTTCCGCCGAAGCCGGACTTTGAGTCTTACTCAATGTCTTGCCTTGCAACATAGGTAAGAACCCCTTCTTACTTCCGTCCATTTTAAACTTCTTTAAAATATTATCAAGGTATGTACTTTGCGATAGCCCTATTAGGCGCCTAGATCTATCTCTATAGATCTTTATGCCTAATATGTATGACGCTTCACCTAGGTCCTTCATTGAAAATTTGCTGTTTAGATAACTTTTAACACTGTTTAAAAGTTTTATATCATTTCCGATCAATAATATGTCATCCACATATAATATCAGAAATGCCACATTGCTCCCACTCACTTTCTTGTAAATACAAGCTTCTCCATAAGTTTGGACAAATCCAAACTCTTTGATCACCTCATCAAAGCGGAGATTCCAAATTCGTGATGCTTGCTTCAATCCATAGATGGATCGCTGAAGCTTGCACACCTTGTTAGCATCCTTAGGATCGACAAAACCCTTTGGTTGTATCATATACAACTCTTCTTCAATATTACCATTGAGAAACGCGGTTTTGACATCCATCTGCCATATTTCATAATCGAAATATGCAGCAATTGCTAACATAATCCTAACTGACTTTAGCATCGCTACAGGAGAGAAAGTCTCATCGTAGTCAACTCCTTGAATTTGTCGAAACCCCTTTGCGACAAGTCGAGCTTTATAGATGGTTACATTACCATCAAGATCGCTTTTCCTTTTGAAAATCCATTTGTTCTCCACGGCCTTTCGGTCGTGAGGTAATTCCACCAAGTTCCAAACTTGATTTTCATACATGGATTCCATCTCGGATTTCATGGCTTCTAACCATTTGTTGGAATCCGGGCTCATCATCGCTTCTTCATACGTCGCAGGGTCATTATTTTCATCAACCATGAAATTTATGACAGATTTCCGTCTGAGTCGAGCTGCAGCGTCCTGTTTGACCTGCGAGGTTCGGTAGTACTCTCTTTCGGAGTTTCATGATCATTATCATTAGTTCCCTCTTCAACAGGTGGAGCCAACTCCGGAACAACTTCCGGTGCTGCGCTACTCGCCATACTTTGAAGAGAAGGTTCCATAACCTCTTCGAGTTCTACCTTCCGACTACTCACACCTTTCGCGAGAAACTCTTTCTCTAGAAAGGATCCATTCTTAACAACAAAACCTTGCCTCGGATCTGTGATAGAAGTAATACCCAATAGTTTCTTTAGGGTATCCTATGAAGACGCATTTTTCCGCTTTGGGTTCGAGTTTATCCGGTTGAAGTTTCTTCACATAAACATCGCAACCCCAAACTTTAAGAAATGATAGCTTAGGTTTGTTTCCAAACCACAATTCATACGGTGTCTTTTCAACGGATTTAGATGGTGCCCGATTTAAAGTGAATGCAGCAGTTTCTAGTGCATAACCCCAAAATGACAACGGCAAGTCCGTCGAGACATCATAGATCGAACCATATCTAATAAAATGCGATTGCGACGTTCCGACACACCATTTCATTGTGGTGTTCGGCGGTGTGAGTTGTGAAAGAATTCCACACTCTTTCATGTGAGTGCTAAACTCGTAACTTAGATACTCACGTCCACGGTCGGATAGTAGAAATTTGATCTTTCTATTACGATGATTTTCCACTTCATTCTGAAATTCCTTGAACTTTTCAAAGGTTTCAGACTTGTGTTTCATCAAGTAGATATAACCATATCTACTCAAATCATCCTGGAAAGTAACAAAATAACGATATGCACCTCGCGCCGACACACTCATTGGACCACATACATCGAATGTATGATTTCCAATAAATCTATCGCCTGCTCCATTGAACCGAAAACGGCGTTCTAGTCATCTTGCCCATAAGGCATGGCTCACATGTATCAAATGATTCATAATCAAGTGATTCTAAAAGTCCATCCGAATGGAGCTTCTTCATGCGTTTAATGCCAATATGACCTGAGCGGCGATTGCCACATATATGCGGATATATCATCATTAAGTTTAATCCTTTTAGCATCAACATTATGAATATGTGTAACATTATCATCGAGATCCAGAAATAAACCATTCATCATTGGTGCATGACCATAAAAGATTTCATTCATATAAATGGAACAACCATTGTTCTCGATTTGAATGAATAACCACTTTGCATCAAACATGATCCGGATACAATGTTCATGATCGGTGCAGCACCGATAACAGATTATTTAAGTTTATGACTAATCCCGACGGTAAGTGGAGAGGTAGCGTTCGACGGCGATCACATCAACGTTTGATCCATTGCCGACACGCATCTTGACCTCACCCCTGCTAGCGGTGCGCAGCCACGATTCGAAAGTTACAAATATTAGCAACTGGCCGTATCAAATACCCGGTGCTCTGCGAGCACTAGTCAAGTACACATCAATAACATGTATATCATATATACCTTTGTTTGCCTTGCCGACCTTCTTATCCGCGGATACTTGGGGCGATTGCGCTTCGATGGCGATCCCTTACAATAGCACTTTTCGGTATCGGACTTAGGTCCAACTCGGGGTTTCTTTTCGGTAGCAACAGGCTTGCCGCCTTACTTCCTTCCGTTTTCCCTTCTTGTCTTTCTTGAAACCAGTGTTCCTATTGATCATCAACACTTGATGTTCCTTTTGATCTCCATCTGCGGTTTTAAGCATTGTGAAGCTCGGGAGAGACTTCTTCATGCCTTGCATATTATAGTTCATCACGCAGATCTTATAGCTAGGTGGCAGCGACTGCAGAACACGATGGATGCCTAAGTCAATGGGAATCGTTATTCCCAAGGACACAAGCTTATCGGCGTAACCCGACATCTTGAGTACATGCTCACTAACGGAGTTGTGCTCTTCCATCATGCAGCTAAAGAACTTTTCAAGCATTGTATCTCTCTGACAGCATGTGTGTCAAAATCATTTTCAACTCACCCATTGTATCAAATGCATTGCCGTTTTGAAATGCTTTGAAGTTCTCTAGCCCATACAATATGCCGCAATGAACTAAGTTGTGGTCCTCCGACGAGTCGATAGACATTCTTCTCCTCGTCGGGGCATCATCAAAGGTGGGGGCCTAACGGCGCTTCTAGCACATATTGCTTTTGTGCAAGAGAGAGGAGAATCCTCAAATTCATGGCCCATTCAAGAAAGTTGCTACCGTTCGTTGCTAGTTTCTCTTTCTCCATGACGCATTGAAATTAAAAGCAGGTGGTGCCATCTACAACAGAATTTGTAAAGTTTAGACTAAGTGTATGATAGATTGAGTTCAACTAATCTATATTACGAATGAACTCCCACTCAAAAGCGACATCCCTCGTGTCCTTTTGGTGATTACATGAACCAAATCCACTACACCAAGTCCGATCATCACGTGAGTCGGTATAGCTTCAAAGGCGAGCATCAAATGGGCATCATATCAACTATATGACTCATGCTTAACCTTTCGGTCCGTGTTCCGAGGCCATGTCTGTACATGCTAGGCTCGCCAAGTTAGAACCTTAGTATTTGCGTGTGTAACTGTTTTACACCCGAAGTATGGTCGTGGATCCAAGAACACCCGATCATCACGTGATGTCTTGGAGCGACGAAAACATAATCGGTGCATACTAAAGGAAGAACACATTCTTATCTTGATATTTAAATGAGGGATCATCTTATTATGCTTAACAAAGCGCTAAACAAGCAATATAAGATGTAATCAAACATCATATGTTTATTAGTGAAATTATATGGTTCCCACAGATGATCTCTATCATGTGCATCGTGGTATGATCACTATCATACCTATATGTGTAAATCCACAGTCTATGGATTTTACACGCTATGTGTGTTAAGAGTATCATCTCATACTTCTACTTACAACACTACCATATCATAACACTAGCCCAAGAACAATCTAAACTAGACGCCTCTAATTTATCCATTGCAAGTTTTACGTGGCTTAGGGCTTTCGAGATAGAACCGTTCTTACCTACGAACATGAACCACAACGAGGATAATCAAATTGTTGACAACTCGCTTGCAAAATAGATATTGACTATAGTAGGAGAGGCAGACACCGCTAGCCACTTATGCAAACTAGTTGCATGTCAAGCGTGGAACAGGTCTCATGCGAGGACATGTAAAGTTTGTCGGGCCTTCATCCCACTATGCCACCAATATCCAAAATCACAAGAAAGGAGCAACAACATGATCATCATCGCCCACATACTCATATGTGTACTACCGTGTAAAGTATCTACGCATAGATCCGGCTCGATACCCAAGGGTTCGCAACATAGAAAACAAAAATTTTCCTACGATGTGAACTATATACCAAGATCTATTTATACTAGATACAAACAACGGCGGATGTATATCCGTAGAGAACATACCCTTGAAGACCGACAAAGCTTAACGAGTCCAAACTCGTGGTTGATGTAGACGATCTCTTGCCGATCTCAAGATCGAGAGAAGTCCTAAGCGCCGCAAATCAGCGCATCCGTGCTCGCACACGTTCGAGGCACCGAGAAACCTCCGCCTCCTCGCTCCAGCGATGCAGCGGAAGCACAACTCTTTCTTGCCGAATAGCCACGGGAACATGTATCTCGCTAGTCCGAGACCATGGGGATAAATTCTAGAGGGAGAGAGATCCTTCACGAGGAGGTGTGAGTGAGAAGTGAGAGGAGGGGCTCCTTTTATAGGGGGAGGGGCAACCCAAGGGGCATGGCATGGCCGCCATGGAGGGTGCCCCACCTCTCCCTCATTCATGTGGGTGGACACTCCACTCACAAAATGGCCCTTCAAAATTCTCCACTCAAAAACCCACTCAAAATCCCATTAAATTTCCACCAAATTTAATGCAAACTCTCATTAAATAAAACTCTTTTATTTTATTCAGAATTTTGTCAATTACTTTAATGACAAACATTCACAAATAACCTTGCTAGAATTCTATTTCACATGCATAACCACTTTATGCAATTTCACCCGAAAAACTGTTTCGGTATCTAGTGAAATAAATTCCTACGCTTGTTTATTCTTTCGGCATGAAACTTTTGCTCCAATTGGATGTCGGTGTCTCTTAAGTGTGTCACCCTACGGTTCATGAATAATGCGGACATGATCGAGACCACTCTCGGATCAATAATCGAGCGGGATCCGGAGACCCATGACTCCCACACATTCAACGATGACTTTCTTGTGATCGTCGGAACCTTTTCGCTAGTATCTTAATCCCTTTGTCTCACGATATATTACATGTCCGAGATTCGATCATCGGTATCTCCATACCTAGTTTGATCTCGTTAGACATGCACTCTTTTCTTGTTCTGTGATATAACATTCTAGTGATCAAATCACTTGCTTGCAAGCTAATCAATGTGATATCACCGAGAGGGCCAGAGTATATCTATCCGTCATCGGGATGAACAAATTCCACTCTCGATCCATGAGCCTCAACATAACACTTTATTAGTTCGAACCCATCTTTATAATCACCCTCATTACGGTGTGACGTTTGATGTTATCAAGAAACTCTTCCGGTGTTAGTGATTGACATGATCTCATGGTCTAAGGATTAGGATCACTTCGTAAGTAGTTATAGCAATATAAACTCAATGACTTTGATCGTAATGCTATACTTCGGATGAATGTTCATCACATCATTACACTAATGTTGTGATCCCGTTATTAACAACATCCAATGTCCATGATCAGGAAACCTTGATCATCTTGTTAATCAACGAGCTAGTTTATGAGATAGGCTTAACTAGGAACTTTCTGTTTGTTTATTAAACACACATGTATTAACGTTTCCGTATTAATACAATTATAGCATGCAAAATAAACATCTATCATATACTTGGAATACACATAATAAACAATTTATTATTGCCTCTCAGGGCATATTCCCTTCAAATTTAGCCCTGGCACTTTAATGTTTCTTCTTTCGAACGGGCTACCTTTTTTGGGTAGGGTTGTCCTTTTTATTCTTGTGATGTATGTTGCTGCATTGTAGTCGTCGTCATCTTCAATCTTTGGATCGCCGTCGGTCAAGTCTTGCTCGTTGGCGACTCCATCCATTCCGATGATGTTTCTTTTCCTCTCCTCACGACAACACGGGTAGGCTTTGTCGGTCGGTAATGAAAAACATTGGTCCACTTTGGTAGCCAGACCCAGTTCATTTTTTGCCACGTTTGCACGGACCTTGGGTTTGGCTGCTTGGGTATAACCATGGTTGTGAAATACGGTCTTCTCTTTCGACGCTCTTTGCCCATCGACACGGAACATCGGCACCTTTTCTCCACAGTAGTCGAGCTCCCATCTCCTCGATTCTTAGTAGAATATTTCCTTCACGTTGTCATCGGTGTAGAATTCGGCGTTACGCTGAGTTCTGATAATCACACTTGTTGTCCTTTTCCTCCGTGTAGAATGTGTAGCCGTTGATATCATACGCCTGATAGGTCACCAGGTTTTGCATCGGTCCCTGCGACAAGGTGAATATGATCTTTTCCGTGTCAGAAGAATGCGAGCGCGAGGGATTATCAAGGAGCGTCTGCCTAAACCAACGCGTGAAATCTGAGTTGTGCTCTTTCATTATTTCTCCCTGCGTCCTCTGTATGCCCCGGTCACTGTACTTCTTCTCGATTAACCTTTTGTGCTTCTGTACCCAAGGATCGACCAGTTCTAAATGCTGTAGCGCGACAAGGTTTGCTCGAACAAAGTCTGCGCGTCGAAAATCGAAGTCTGCATGCAGTATGCGACGACCCTCTCGGTGACCAGATCCGTCGAGCTTGCCAAGGTGTCTGTTGACGGGAAGACCGACAGGGTTCTCGATGTCTAGATAATTCGTGCAGAAAGAGATGCACTCTTGACGTAAAGCCCTTGGCTATGCTTCCATCTGGACGGGACCTATTGCGAACGTATCCTTTGATGTGTCCATTCATCCTTTCGAACGCCATCATGCTGCGGAGGAACATCGGCCCGAGTTGTACGATGTCCTCCACGACATGGACCAGCGGCACCATAATGTCGAAGAATGCGGGTGGGAATTAGACCTCAAGCTCACATAGTATCACCACGATCTCCTCCTGTAGCCTTCCGAGCTGATTCAAGCCAATCGACTTCCTAGAGATGACGTCGAAAAACTTGCATAGGCCAAATAACGTTTCACGGACATGCTCATCCATTATCCCTCTTAGTGCGACCGGAAGTACTGCGTCATTAGCACGGCACGATCGTGAGACTTCATGCCATGAACCTCTCGCCTCGTCTAGGTATCTCCTTATCTTGCCCAGCGTGGCCGTAAGGAAATTTGACTCCTAGAAGGCACTTGAAAAACTGTTTGATCTCATCCTGGCTTAGAGTGAAGCAATAAGGAGGGCAGTAATATTCGTTCTTCTTGAAATTTTTACCCTTCCGACGACCTTGTGTCGTCTCCGACTCATGATAATCGTCATCTTCCCGATCATCAGGAGTAGTGCGTCCTCCGTGAAGCTCCTTCCGGATACCCAAGCATATCAGGTCGTGCCTTGCTTTCGGACCATCTTTCGTCCTATCTGGCATGTTGATTATGGTGGCGACCAGACTCTCGCACACGTTTTTCGTGATATGCATGATGTCGAGGCTATGAGGCGTGCAGAGAAACTTCCAGTATGGCAACTCCCAGAAATAAGACCTTGTTTTGCATACCTTCATCAGCGGCTTGTCTTGTTGCTGCCTCTTTCGCTTCTTTCCAGGCTTAGGGCAATCTTTCCAGTTTTCAAGACTCTTCCACTTCTTCGTTGCTCCTCGCTATGGGATTCCTCGGGTCTCGATTTGCCATCGAACAGGTCTCCACGTTTTCTCCATGGATCATTCTTGCGAGCCACCTCGTGCGCCATGAACACGGTTTCGATGACCCGGATCTTTCTCTAGTTGGAGATAGCTTGTGTTATCCATGCACCTAACGCATGCAGAATCCTTAGATAACCTGCCCGAGATATACCCGCAACCTGGATAGTCTTGCACCGTAGTGACCAACGCGCTCTCATAGTGAAATAATCTTGTGCGGCGTCGTAAGTATTGGCTCAGTTCCCATAACGTGGCTAGCTCCTCTTTCAACAGCCCGAGATACTGATTGATGTCGGTGCAGGTTGTTTCCGCCTTGAATTAGCATACTCATTTGTATGTACTTCTTCTTCATGCACAACCATGGAGGAGGTTGTACATCCATACAAACACGGGCCAAGTCTTTGTCGTCTTTGCTGGCTACGAATGGATTGAGTCCATCGGTGCTTGCACCAAGCCTGATGTTCCTCGAATCTCCACCGAATTCTGGGAATTCGAGGTCCAATGCTTTCCATTGGCTAGCATCTGAAGGGTGCGTCAGCAGCTCATCCTTTTCGGGGTCATCATCATCTCCTGGCTTCTTCCTTTCCGCTTGCCATCGCATGAGCTTCGCCTTAGGGTCCATGAAATAAGCGCTGCGAGGAGTGATAGGAAAGTACCATACCACTTTTCGAGGTGCTTTCTTCCTTTCTTGTATCGACTCACGCCGCACACGGGCATGTGGTTTCTCCGTCCTCGCCCGATAAATGATGCAATCGTTGATGCATCGTGATATCTAACATGCGGTAGATCGAGAGGATGACGATTTTCTTGGCATCCTCGATACTAGTTGGACATGTGTTTCCCCTCGGAGACGATCGTGCGAATGCCATCATATCGTCAAGCTTGCGTCGCTCAATTTGTGCTTCGCCTTCATCTCCATAGCCTTGAGCGTTACATTCAACCGGTATCATCGCGCTGCATCCTTCATGCAATGGAGTAACGCGTCTTTCTCAAGTTGCGCAAGCTTGGCTTTCTCTCTAGCGGCAGCCTGGCGTTACTAAATGCGCTTGAGAAGCAGCTCTTGCACATAAGGGTCCCGCACCGGCTGACGTTGTTCCATCGCCAATACGCTCCTCCCATCTAGATCATCATCATCCCGATGCCTTCGCACCTTCACCATCTCCGGAGACTCTTCATCATCTCGCCCGTTCGCCGTGATGATGATCATCATGTTGGCCACCTTCTTCACCGTCTCCATCATATCGTCGCCATCGCTTATCCAGGTGTACCCATACATGGAACCATGGCGGGCGAGTGCTGCAGATTCGGAATGGGTCGATCACCCGATTGAGTTTGCATCTTCGCACGGACATCTTATATCTGTCTTGTTATTTACGTATCATCGGCCGTCGCATTTCAAAATCTAGCCACAATGCCTTCGCTCATTATGCGGACCATTTTTGCTGCCACGATGTACACGGTACAATTTTGAAGTCTATTAGAACCACATAATGAATGCATGCATGCAATGGTCGATAGAAAATTTCGCATGACCTATCCTAAAATTAGGACCTTTGCGAAATTCAAAGTCTTGCCAAAATGGAAATGAATCAACATTTTGGCAAAACAAATGGCAACTTGTTCACATACAAACACAAGAGAGAGAGACCGATCCATACACACATGAACATATCATTATCCTCTCCATATAGTACACATGCATGAGCATCATCGATACTCTCCATATACACACACATATGACCATCGATCCTCCACATACACACATCATGAGCATCGATCATCTACATACATATGAGCACATCATCCATATACACATGAACACATCCTTACATGGACAACTTCGAGATGAGAGACCGATCGAGAAAGATGGAAAGGAGAGGTGCTGCGTCGAGAAGGATAGATGAGAGACCAGACCTCCTCTATTACTTATGTAACATCCAAAGCAAGTTTTACATGCTAAAAATGGTGAATGTGTGGAGAAATTGAGGTGGGAAGGAGAAGATCCCGACTAGATCTAAGGAGGAAGAAGAAGGGGAAAGTGAAGTGTGGGGTGGTGGATGTGGTCACACATGTGCACATAAAGTGCTGTCCTAAAGAAATCGACACATCCGTGGCGCACACGGCCCTAGTGCGCCACAGGGAGTACAAACATCTGTGGCGCACTACACCATGTGCGCCACAGATGTTTCTCTCATGGCGCACTAGGCCAGTGCGCCATGTAAGTTTGTACGTTTGCAGCGGAGGGGCATGCGCTTAGGCGTAGCGCACCAGGCACACATGCGCCACAGATGACCCTAACAACCGTGGCGCACATGACTATAGTGAGCTACAGATGTTTGGCGTGTGGCCAACAGGGCCCTGGCCCACACACATCTGTGGCGCACTATAGTCATGTGCTCCACGGTTGTTCTAGTTATTAGTAGGGCACTGCCCACAGGTGAGCCACGCCTGTTTTAGCCGTGGGGCACTTCAACCATGTGAGCCACGGATGTGTTGATTACCTATAGATGTTTTCCTAGTAGTGTACCATGTGCAAGGGGTACCCGTTGGCGGTTGTCAATGATATGCAAATACTTACAATGACAAGAACTTACGTGGACCCAAAGTTGAGTATGCATGAGGTGTGGCCCTCGTATTCAAGGGACTTAAGATTGCCAACTTATACTTCGTCAAGCATATAGTCCATCTTTGCCACTTTAACCTTAACCACTTCAAGATGCTTATGATAGGGGCAATGAGGGCTGAAAGCTAACAAGTACCATAATTTTTGGAAGCTCTTATTGAAACTTGTAATCCCTGCTTCCTTTACAAAAAGGCCTTTCTTCCACCATTATTGAGTCTCCACCTTCTACCTTTAGGCACCATTAAGAGAGCATAGTTGTCATTCTATGTGCAGTGTTCCAAAGCTTATTAATTGATGCATATTGTGATATTATTTGTTCTTGTGCTATTTATTTCTAGTCACCCTTGTGAACTTTGAAGGTTTCCTATGCATCTATATTGCTACTCTATGAGGGACAAGCTGATTGCCACTATGCTATGTTTTTTGTATGTGAAACAAACAAATGTTTTTAATGCATGTTATTCAAGATCTTTGTTTGTAGCTTGTCATGTTGCATGCATAGTTACTATGTCCTATTGTTAGAACTCCCTTTCATGCACATGTTTAGAGTTCTTTGATCCCAGATTTCAATGGTTGCAAATGGTTGGATATTTATTGTTAGAGTGCATGTCACCTCAAAAATTATTATTTTAGCACTTACCTACTCGAGGACGAGCAGGAGTTAAGCTTGGGGATGTTGATACATCGAAAACATATCTATAATTTTTGATGCTTCATGCTTGTTTAGTACCTACTTTGCTTTTCTTGTCTACACTTTGAGGTGCTTTTTACATGTTTTCTGGTACTAACCTACTAACAAGTTGCAACAGTGCCAGATGCATGTTTTCTGCTGTTTTTGGTTTCAGAAAAGTTAGTAAAGAAATATTATCGGAATTGGACGGGACAAACGTCAAAGTCAATTACTTTCCGTGGGGAACAAGAAGTCTAGAGGGGAGCCGGAGAAGCCGGCCAGGGCGGCCAGACCCACCCTACGCACGGGTGGGCCCTGCCCCGCGCCTAGGAGGGGTGTGGGGCCCCCACTACTAGGAAAATGGCTATAGGTACTCAGAACATTTGTGGATCACATGGTTGAAGTGCCCCATGGCTAAAACAGGCGTGGCTCACATGTGGTCAATGCCCTACTAGTAACTAGAACAACCGTGGCGCACATGGTCATAATGCGCCACAAATATGTGTGGGCCAGGGCCCTGCTGGCCGCATGCCGCATACCCGTAGCGCATATGGGGGAGGTGCTCTATGGTTGTTATGGTTAACCATGGCTCACATGTAGGTGGTGCGCTACGCCTAAGTGAAGGCCCCTCTGTTCTGTAAATGGGCAGACACATCTGTGGTGCACTCTGGCATGTGCGCCACGGTTGTGATTATTCCCTGTGGCGCACTAGGGCGATGTGCGCCACGGATGTGTCGACCAGTATTTTTATGGCAG
Source organism: Avena longiglumis (assembly GCA_030063025.1). Taxonomy (NCBI): domain Eukaryota; kingdom Viridiplantae; phylum Streptophyta; class Magnoliopsida; order Poales; family Poaceae; genus Avena; species Avena longiglumis. The sequence continues at coordinate 478,150,567 of CP125977.1, forward strand.
CTCCACTTTGTGCACATGTGTGATCATCCACCACCCCACACTTCACTTTCCCCTTCTTCTACCTCCTTAGATCTAGTCGGGATCCTTCTCCTTCCCACCTCAATTTCTCCACTCATTCACCATTTTTATCATGTAGAACTTGTCTTGGATGTTACATACGTCATAGAGGAAGCTCTCCGGTCTCTCATCTCCTTCTCCGGTCTCGCGCACACCTCTCCTTTCCATCTTCTCGCGATCGGTCTCTCATATCGGTAAGTTGTCCATGTAAGGATGTGTTCATGTGTATATGGATGATATGCTCATATGTATGTATATGATCGATGCTCATGATGTGTGTATGGAGAGGATCGATGGTCATGTGTGTGTATATGGAGAGTATCGATGATGCTCATGCATGTGTGTATGGAGAGGATAATGATATGTTCATGTGTGTATGGATCGGTCTCTCTCTTGTGTTTGTGTGTGAACAAGTTGCCATTTGTTTTGCCAAAATGTTGATTCATTTCCATTTTGGCAAGACTTTGGCATTTCGCAAAGGTCCTTATTTTAGGATAGGTCATGCCGAAATTTTCTATCGACCATTGCATGCATGCATTGTTATGTGGTTCTAATAGACTTCTAATTGTACTGTGTACACCGTGCAGGAAAAATTGGTGCTCATAATGAGCGAAGGCATTGTGGCTAGATTTTTTAAATGTGCGACAGCCGACATGATACGAAATAACAAGACGGAGATAAGATGTCCATGCAGAAGATGCAAACTTAACTGGGTGATCGACCCAGATTCTGGGAATCTGCAGGCGCACCTGCTCCGCCATGGTTTCATGGATGGATACACTCGTTGGATAAGCGATGACGAAGAGGATGGAGATGGTGAAGGTGGGCAACATGACGATGATCATCACGGCGAGAATGGGCGAGATGATGAAGAGTCTCCTGGAGATGGTGAAGGTGCGGAAGCATACCGGGATGATGATGATGATCTAGATGCCGAAGGAGAAGACGATGATGGAACAACGTCAGGCTGGGTGCGTGACCCTTATGTGCAAGAGCTGCTTCTCAAGCAGATGAGTAACACCAGGGCTTCCGCTAGAGAGAAATCCAAGCTTGCGCAACTTGAGAAAGACGCGGTTACTCCATTGTATGAAGGATGCAGGCCCGATGATACCCGGTTGAATGTAACGCTCAAGGCTATGGAGATGAAGGCAAAACACAAATTGGGCGACGCAAGCTTCGACGATATGATGGCATTCTGGCACGATCGTCTCCCGTAGGGGAACACGTGTCCAACTAGTATCGAGGACGCCAAGAAAATCGTCTGTCCTCTCGATCTACCGCACGTTAGATATCACGTATGCATCAACGATTGCATCATTTACCGGGGCGAGGACACGGAGAAAACCACATGTCCGGTGTGCGGCGTGATTCGATATAAGAAAGGGAAGAAAGCACCTCAAAAAGTGGTATGGTACTTCCCTATCACTCCACATCTGCAACGCTATTTCGCGGACCCTAAGGAAGCGAAGCTCATGCTATGGCATGTAGAAAGGAAGAAGCCAGGAGATGACGATGACCCCGAAAAGGACGAGCTGTTGACGCACCCTTCAGATGCTAGCCAGTGGAAAGCATTGAACCTTGAATTCCTAGAATTCGGTGGAGATTCGAGGAACATCAGGCTTGGTGCGAGCACCGATGGACTCAATCCGTTCGGTAAGCAGAGCAGCACACACAGCACTTGGCCCGTGTTTGTATGGATGTACAACCTCCCTCCAAGGTTGTGCATGAAGAAGAAGTACATACAAATGAGTAAGCTAATTCAAGGGCTGAAACAACATGGTACCGACATCAATCTGTATCTCGGGCTGTTGAAAGAGGAGCTATCCACGTTATGGCAATCTGGAGCCAATACTTACGACGCCGTCACACAAGATTATTTCACTATGAGAGCCGCGTTGGTCACTAGGTGCAAGACTATCCAGGTTGCGGGTATATCTCGGGGCAGGTTATCCAAGGATTTTGCGCATGCGTTAAGTGCATGGATAACACAAGCTATCTCCAACTAGAGAAAGATCCAGGGTCTTCGAAAACCGTATTCATGGCGCACCGGAGGTGGCTCGACAAGAATGATCCATGGAGAAAACGTGGAGACCTGTTTGATGGCAAATCTGAGACCCGAGGAATCCTAGAGCAGAGGAGCAGCAAAGAAGTGGAAGAGTTGATGAAAAACTGGAAAGATTGTCCTAAGCCTGGAAAGAAGCGAAAGAGGCAGCAAGACAAGCCACTGATGAAGGTATGGAAAACAAGGTCTGTTTTCTAGGAGTTGTCATACTGGAAGTTTCTCTGCACGCCTCATAGCCTTGACATCATGCAGATCACGAAAAACGTGTGCGAGAGTCTGGTCGCCACCATAATCAACATGCCAGATAGGACGAAAGATGGTCCGAAAGCAAGGCATGACCTGATATTAATGGGTATCCGGAAGGATATTCACGAAGGACACACTACTCCTGATGATCAGGAAGATGACGATGATCATGAGTCGGAGACGAAACAAGGTCGTTGGAAGGGTACAAATTTCAAGAAGAACGAATATTACTGCCCTCCTTCTTGCTTCACTCTAAGCCAGGATGAGATCAAACAGTTTTTCAAGTGCCTTCTAGGAGTCAAATTTCCTTACGGCTACACGGGCAAGATAAGCAGATACCTAGACGAGGAGAAGCAGAGGTTCAGTGGCATGAAGTCTCACGACTGTGCCCTGCTAATGACGCAGGTACTTCCGGTTGCACTAAGAGGGATAATGGACGAGCACGTCCGTGAAACGTTATTTGGCCTCTGCAAGTTTTTCAATGTCATCTCTAGGAAGTCGGTTGGCGTGAATCACCTCGAGAGGCTACAGGAGGAGATCGTGGTGATACTATGCGAGCTTGAGGTCTACTTCCCGCCCGCATTCTTCGACATTATGGTGCATCTGCTGGTCCATGTCGTGGAGGACATCATCCAACTCGGGCTGATGTTCCTCCGCAGCATGATGGCGTTCGAAAGGATGAATTGACACATCAAAGGATACGTTCGCTACAGGTCCCGTCCAGATGGAAGCATAGCCAAGGGCTTTCTGGCCGAAGAGTGCATCTCTTTCTACACGAATTATCTAGACATCGAGAACCATGTTGGTCTTCCCATCAACAGGCACCTTGGCAAGCTCGACGGATCTGGTCACCAAGAGGGTCGTCGCATACTGCATGCAGACTTCGATTTTCGACGCGCAGACTTTGATCAAGCAAACCTCGTCACGCTACAGCATTTAGAACTGGTCGATCCTTGGGTACAGAAGCACAAAAGGTTAATAGAGAAGAAGTACAGTGATCGGGGCATACAGAGGACGTAGGGAGAAATAATCAAAGAGCACAACTCAGATTTCACACGTTGGTTTAGGCAGACGCTCCTTGATAATCCCCCGTGATCACATTCTTCTGACACGGAAAATATCATATTCACCTTGTCCCAGGGACTGATGCAAAACCTGGTGACCTATCAGGCGTACGATATCAACGGCTACACATTCTACACGAAGGAAAAGGACAACAAGTGTGATTATCAGAACTCAGGTGTAACGTCCGAATTCTACACCGATGAAAACGTGAAGGAAAGATTCTATGGAAGGATCGAGGAGATCTAGGAGCTCGACTACTGTGGATAAAAGGTGCTGATGTTCCGTGTCAGATGGGCAAAGAACGTTGAAAGAGAAGACCGGTATATCACAACCATGGTTATGCCCGGAGCAGCCAAATCCAAGGCCGCTGGTGCGAACGTGGCCACGCAAAATGAACCGTGGGTACTAGCTACCAAAGTGGACCAATGTTTTTTCATTACCGACCCGACAAAGCCTACCCGTGTTGTCGTGAGGAGAGGAAAAAGAAACATCATCGGAATGGATGGAGTCGCCAACGAGCAAGACTTCGACCAGTACGGCGATCCAAAGATTGAAGATGACGACGACTACGATGCAGCAACATACATTACAAGAATAAAAAGGACAACTCTACCCAAAAAAAGGTAGCCTGTTCAAAAGAAGAAACATTAAAGTGCCGGGGCTAAATTATTCAACCGCGACAAAGAAGGGAAAAAAGATTGTAAAACGCGAGCTCAAAAAATATTGTAAAACGCCTGGTCGAAAAAGATTGTAATATCCATGGACAAATTATTATGACATATTTGTATCATGGACAAATTATTATGACATATTTGAATCATATTTGTACCACTTTTATGACATATATTATCACTTTTGGGCATTTTTGGAATATTTAAAAGTATTTTAAAAACAAAACAAAACTTTTATGGCATATATCACCACTTTTGGGCATTTTTGGAACATTTAAAAGTATTTTTAAAATAAAAATAAAAAAGGTGGGCACCAAGTTTCGAACCTGGGTGCTCATAGGTTTGGAATAGAGCAGTGGGCAAAACCAATGGGATAAGGCAGTGCTAGTGTTAACTATGGGGGTGGCAGCCCTCTTATCTGACTAGTCCTACCCACTTAGGCGTAGCGCACCCCGGCCAAGTGCGTTACGGTTATTCGTAGCGCACTTGGCCAGGGTGCGCTACGCCTAAGTGGGTAGGACTAGTCAAATCGCCACGTCGTCCCTAGCCCTCCCCATCGTCCTCAGACACAGATGAAGCCATCCCCATCGACGCGCCACCACTGCCGCATCCCATCCGCATCGACGCGCGCCTCACCAGCCATGCTAGGAGGAGTAGGAGGCCGCCTCGCCCGCGCGCTCGTTCCGTGGAAGAGGAGGTCGCAGTTGGTGTCGATCCGTCGAGGAGGAGGAGGCCGTCGCACGACTGAGGAGGAGGACGCTGCCGCCGCATGTTCGAGGAAGAGGAGCCCGCCCGCACGTGCACCGTTGCTCGAGGAGGAGGCCGTGGAGGAGCCCGCACGCGCACCGTCGCTCGAGGAGGAGGAGGCCGCTGTTGCTCGAGGAGGAGGAGGCCATGGAGGAGCCCGTCGTCGTCCTCGTATCAGAGGTGAGCCTCGCCCCTCCCCTCTCCCTACATCCATTCCTGGGCAGTAGCTTTCAATATAGAGGAGAAGGCCATGGATTAGGGTTCAGAGGAGGCCATGGATTAGGGTTCCTGGATTAGGCCGTGGATTAGGGTTCAGAGGAGGCCGTGGATTAGGGCAGTATCTTGCTAGTGTTAGTGTTCAGAAAATTCTAGTGTTAGTGTTGTAGCAGTAGCTTGTTCCTGAACTTAATTCGACTTGTCCATGGTGCATCATGAAACCCCATAGAAAATTACAAACAAATAATAAACATAGTGTGGTTATTAGGAATGATGTTTGATATACATGGTGGCTTTATGATTTTATAATTTGCTTAAATACTAATGGATATCTTATATGATTTTTAGTCCTGGGACTAGATAGATGATATGGACCTGTTACTTGTGAACCTAGCCTCTAATAGATGTCTTAAATAAATGATTCCTAATGTGTTTAGGAAGATGATTACTAGATGGATGAGTTGTTTTAGTGGCTTCTCTTTCCTGGGTTACTTTCATGGTGCAGGAATATGTCTTACTGAATTATATCTATCAAATGACAGTAAAATTATATATGACCCCTAGAGTGTTGGCTAGGAATTGTTCACAAGTACTGTTATATTGCAATACTAAAATTCTTGGACTAGCTAAATTTGTATTGTTCCCCATTCAAGCTTTGCTCTTATGGCTAATAGGATTGTGTCTTATTGTCCATGAAAAATTATATATTCTGATTACACTTGCTTATTTGATGTCAATGGATTTAAAACAGTACCATATAATTTAAAACAAGGCAATAACTCAGAAATAATCCATTGAATCTGAGTCAATGAATTTTACAAATTTTAGAATCTGAGTCGATGTCAAAAAAATAGAGAACATATGAGTCAATGAATTTTAGAATCTGAGTCAATGGTTTTAGTACACAAGTTGGACTCGGAATACTCCAATGGCATGCATGAATTTTTTTTCTTGACCACTTTTCTATCTTGGAGTATTGGTGTACTGTACTGTTATCTTGGAATATTGGTGTACTGTACTGTATTGGGGTATTGCTTGACCACTTATGTACCTGTGCAGAGTATGTAGAATGTATCTTTTGCAAAGCTTATTTAGATGCTAGCTTCTGACTACTAGATGCTATCTTGACCACTCATGTACCTGTATAGTACTAATTAAATGCAAAGCTTATTTAGATGCTAGCTTCTGACCACTAGATGTTGGAGAACTATCTGCAGCTACTGCTTTTGCAAAGCAAAATCTGGAGCTATTGTTTTGCACTATTTTGATCCAGCTTTAAATCTGGAATGAAATCTGGAAATGACAGCTACTGTTTTGGTTACTTGGTGCATCATCTAAGTGCCAACTCCACAATAGCAACTACTGGTTTAGTGCACTATAGATTTCCTTTGTTTTGATGACTGAAACAGGAACAAAATGTACAAATCAACACCTTATATATTTTTCTAGCAGTATGTGCTGCTACTACTATATGTGCTGCTGGCTGGTTGCTACTACTATATGTGCTGCTGGCTGCAAAAAAACTACTGTGTTGCTACTACTATATGTGTTGCTGGATCTAGCCATTTATTTTTATATACCTAGTAATGATCTTGTCTTTGTTGTGCTGGTAATGTACTGGCTATGCTTGTTCTTGTATGAAGCACTTTATTATGTCGTGTATGCAGGTTCTTGTATGAAATGAGTCCTGATTTTTGCAGGAATGTTGATTAATTTATGTTTCGGCATAAATCGGGCACTCCTAGTTTAAGGAAATTAGCAAAGGTCATGCCGGAATTTTCCGTGCATTTAACCAATTATTTGTTTTTTATTAGTGCAAAGATGTGTGACAACGACGAGGCTAGATGTTCTAAGCGCATCAGCGCTGAAGGAGAACTCAGACCTCCGAATAAACAATTGACATTACGAGGCCCAGGCTAGAAGACGATGAAGAATACCATCCTTCGGAGAGCGAGGATAATGAGATGGAAGACGCGGAGGAAGAAGCCGAAGGAACGGCGGGTGATGAAACCACTGATAGAGGCGAGGGCACATGGAGTGGTACCAATCCTCCTAAGAATAAGAAGCCGAAGGAACGGCGTCCGAACACGGTCGACACCGTCAGGGAGGAAATTACCGAAGTGAGCCCAATAGGGGTTCCTTTGGAGCCCGACCTTGTCGTTAGAGGGTACGGTGGGCAAGTGGCGGAGATCACCCGGACAACCATCTTGATCAACACCGAGAATCTCCGGCATAAAGATAATGGCCACTTACACACACTCCTCTTCGAGAAGCTGCACGCAAGATACAAGTTCCCCGCTGAGTATCGGAACACAAATTATCATGGGAACGAAGTAAACAAATCCGCCCTCACAAAGAGTAGCACCGCCCTGGCTAGCTGGAGAACCCAGATAAAGAAGAAGATCTATAAAGAAGGCAAAAGTCTTGAGGAGATCCAGAAGATTGACCCGCAGATCACCGAAGATCAGTTCCGGGAGTTCAAGGAGAGGTGTGAATCTGAAAGAGCCCTGACCAATAGTAAAATCGGGGAAAGGTGCTGCAGGCGATGAATATAGGTCATCACCATCTCGGATCTGGTGGATACAGAACCGCGGAGGCCAAATGGAATAAGGAGGATGAAGAGTATAGATCTAAGGGGATAAAAACCCCTTTGCGAAATTCGAACTCGGGCAGGTTCAAAACTTCATCAGGGACCATTACCATGTGGACCCAAAAACCAAACAACTCGCCACGGATCCTGCGGTGAAGGAATTCGAGGAAATTGTGGTAAGTAATCTAATTACCGCGGATCAACTCGATTGCATTCTAATCGATGAAGTCTAGTTTCTAAACGGTTCACTGTTACTTCTTCTATAGGAGGAGGAAATTTTTGCTAGTCATGGATCCCAGGGTTCCTCATCCCAAGGTTCGACGGCGGCCACCCGGTGGGATAACCCTTTTCACAGGGATATGAACCGGGCCAAGAAAATAGAGCCGGTTATGAAGAAGCCATCGTTGGCTAGCCGTCTGGCCGGCCTCGGGGGTAAGAATTGGGTGGATCATTTTGGTCCACCGCCGAGGATGCATGTGGCACCGTCGGGAAGGAACGAGGAGGAAAACCACGAGGTTCAAGAACTTAAGGAACAAGTGGAGCGGATCCCGCAGATCGTCCAAGACAACCTGGCAATCACCCTCACGTCCTTCCTGCCTACCTTGGTGGAGTCAATAGTGAACTGGAGTGCGGGTGGTCGAGTAGGGCCGTGACCGATTCCAAGCATGGTCAGCAGCCACTCGAACAACGCGGCATCGACGAATCGGGCGAAATATGTGTTCGTGACTCCGTCCGCTAGCACCGCTGCGCCGCAAGTGTTGGTGACTCCCCCTGCCATCACCGCGGCGCCGGACATGTTGGTGGCCCTTGCCATCGTCGAGGCGGCACCGGAGCTCCAAGCACCCGGTAGGGAGAATACACCGGCGGCCATCACCGCGCCATCAAGCAGCCCCTCCATCTCTTGCACGCCCGTCGTCGTATGCGGTGCCTCGACATTAGCCGATCTCGACGCCATCACGGTAAACAAATTGCTTTACCGCCTTTCACGCCATCTATTACTCTTATGGCATCTCTGACGACGCCGTACATGTTTTCCGCAGACGGATGTTCCTTGAACTTTCTTATGCTACATGAACAATGAGCTGAGGGATGTTGCCAAGGATACCATCGGTCAACCCTTACAGCGCATGTTCCACTCAAGGCCGATGCCAGATAGCGTGCACAGGGTTAAAATTAGTCGGGTGCTAAGGGGCTGCGACGACCTGGAACCTCCCATTCAACCCCCAGGAGCGGATGAAGAAGAGTCGGCTGTCCTCAGAAGTTGCTTCGGCTTATTCTCGCAATGGCCAAAGAGCATGATCCGTTTGGGGACGGCGGGGGCCATCACGCCACAGACAACAGCATCGCCTGTCGTGCCAGCGACAAGCGGTGGCAAGGCCCCCTTACCGCCCTCGCCGTCACCTCCATGTGGTGGGTCGGATGATCATGTTGATGATATGCACATGGTGCAGGATCCGGTCAAGGACGACGAAGACTGGAATGATCACTTCTTCAACACTCAGTTTAGCAACGAAGACCTAGCTGGTGGCCCCATAGAGAAACCCACTATCACCAAGCGTCTGTTTGGTTCTCAGGAGATGCCTCCAGCTTGCGCCTTTACAGAGCCAGCTGATACAACCAACCGGCCCTTTATTCTAAGCCCTGACACACTACATAGGACGGCCAGTGCTCAGATTGCGGTGCCTGCCCGCTCTCCAAAAGGAAAAAAAGGGCAGGAAAATAAAATTTAGCAGCTCGAGCCAGCCGGTGGCGTCAACTGCGAATCCGATTAGGTTTTGGGATGGTCCACCAAGAACCAAGGGTATTATGTGGAGGATTCATGTGGCGGGTGAGCCCATGCTACCTAAGAATTTGTGGAGGCTCGCCAGTTCAGAACTGCAGAGTGTGCATGACGGCGTGCTGATGATAGAGAGACGCCTTCTGGCGGAGAAAGATCCCTCGCACCCGGTATTCGTGGTTAAGGTGCCACCAGTCTTGGGCTTCATCGATAATGCCCCTGCGGATCTGTTCTTCCTGTGGTTTGACGACATCTTCAATATGTTCCACCTATACCCGCTGCACTATACCATGGTCCGCCTGTTTTCTCTTAGCCTGGCCATGCAGATCATTAGAGAGAACACACCGGGCATCGCTATAGTGGACCCCTACTACATGCGTGACAGCTGCTTGGTTGCCCCCGCTGAAGGACGTATCGTGGCCTCGTACCTAAAAAGAATCTTCGTGGCGAACAAGACAAAGGAATACATTCTCGTGCCTTACTTTCCCGAGTAAGTAGTTATTCACTCTCCACCGTCAATTGGCTTTATTAGATTATCATCATTCTTTTTCCAACACATTCCATTTGAATTTTTTGCGTAGAGATGAACAATTCACGCTCATCTCCTTATCGCCGAAGCATTCGCACGCCACGTATTTTGACTAGGGGAGTCTAGAAAAGAAGAAAAACTACGACAAGATCAAGGAAGTTCTGGATGATGCTCTCACTGGCTATGCCTCGACGGAAGGCACCACCTTCGTGCATACGAAGGTCAAGTTCGGCAGGAACGTCTTCAACCACGTAACGGAGTTCCCCTGCGTGAAGCAGCTGGAAAGCAGTAAGAAGGAAGCCTACTACGCACTCCATCACATGAGGGCGTTCCTACTAGACCAGCAGAATTCTACGCTGCCAGATCATCTCAAACAGTGGGCCGAAGCAAAGGCCAAGATCACAGATTCAGATATTAGACAAGAGATGTATCGCATCCAGCAGTAGTTTGGGGCAATCATCTTTCATGATGTCATGACTTAGGGGGGGATCTTCTACGGAGGAAATATCCCAAATAACCGTGACATAGAAGATCGCCTAGAGATGCAGGGTGACTATAGGAAGTTCATGACGAGACAAGGCGTCATCCCATTCCCTAAGCCGAGCCAGAAGGCTTGATGTTGGCCTAGTTGTAGTTCCAAACTATAGATGACCTTTGTGTGTGTGTACAAGTGTACATGCTACTACTTATATTATTAGGTTTATGAATCATCGCTTACTTCTTTTGCTTATTATTATTAAATATCAATCAATGCTTGGTTTTTTTGCTTACTCTTTGGTCCTTTGCTCACTTTGGTCCTTTTTTTCCTTACTTTATTAGTCTTTTTTCGAGAATAATGCTGATGATTGAAATGTCGTGGCACACTATATATGTGAATGTGCTACGACGGGATTGTAAGCCTTGTGATATGCACAAGTCCAGGTCTTGTGCATCCTACTTGGCTCACGGTTCCGTCGTAGCATATTCCTGTGTCCAACGACCTATGTATATATATGAGGCATTCTTTTTGATTTACTTTGGTCTTTTTCGAGAATAATTCCAATGATTGAAATGTCGTGGCACAATATATATGTGAATGTGCTACGAAGGGATTGTGAGCCTTGTGATATGCACAAGTCCAGGTCTTGTGCATCCTACTTGGCTCACAGTTCCATCATAGCATATTCTTGTGTCCAACGACCTATGTATATATATATATGAGGCATTCTTTTTAAGTTACTTTGGTTTTTTCGAGAGTAATGCCGATGATTGAAATGTCGTGGCACACTATATATGTGAATGTGCTACGACGGGATAGTTAGCCTTGTGATATGCACAAGTCCAGGTGTTGTGCATCCTACTTGGCTAACTGTTTCGTCGTAGCATATTCCTGTGTCCAATGACCTATGTATATATATGAGGCATTCTTTTCGAGTTACTTTGGTATTATTCGAGAATAATGCCAATGATTGAAATGTCGTGGAACACTATATATGTGAATGTGCTGTGATGGGATTGTAAGCCTTGTGTTATTCACAAGTCTATATGTTGTGCATCCTACATGGCTTACAGTTCCATAGTAGCATATTCCTGTGTCCAACGACCTAGCTAGTTATATATGAGGCATGCTTTTTGAGTTACTTTGGTCTTTTTCGAGAATGCCGATGATTGAAATGTCGTGGCACACTATATATGTGAATGTGTTGCGACGGGATTGTACGCCTTGTGCTATGCACAAGTCCAGGTGTTGTGCATCCTACTTGGCGTACAGTTCCATCGTAGCATATTCCTGTGTCCAACAACCTAGTTATATATGAGGCATGATTTTTGAGTTACTTTGGTCTTTTTGAGTTGGGAGTACTTTCTATAAGTGTATATTCATATGCGACTTTAATTATAAATGTTTTTTTTCAATCACCGGTTAATTATTATTGTCAACTTGTAGATGACGTGGTACGTCGTGTACAAGGGACGGGTTCCCGAAGTCTACGATGATTGGGAAGACTACCGGAGATAGGTGCATAGTTTCAGCGGCAATAGCTACAAAGGGTACAATACTATGGCGGAGACGGAAGCTAGATACACGCACTATCTAGCGGGAGTTAGGACAAGGAACCGGATAAAGACCTACACCTTCATCGCGGTGATCATGCTTATCGTCTTTGGTTGTTTATCCCACGTTTGTGTCTAGCTAGTTTAGATGTCTAGGCGAGCTTCCAAGCTCTAACTTGTTCGAAACACATGTATTCGCATGTCACCAACTACTTTGTAACTAGATCGAAACAATGTAACTTATACTATGTATTCATGTATGAGACTTATCTATATGTATTTGTTTCAATCTTTTTTTGCAAATTGTGTATTTATATATATAATTGTATATCTTGTATCTGTGTGTGTATATATGCCTGTAATATTGTATATAATATGTATTGTATATCATCTAGCTCTAAAATTAAAAAAAACGCTCGTGGCGCACATGACATAGTTTTGTGGCGCACTACAGCTAAAGCGCACCTGCGCAGCTTAGTGACGCACTGCAACATGCGCCACAGAAGATCCAACGCGTAGCCCACCTACCCTCCTAGCCGTGGCGCACTAGCAGGTGCGCTACTCCTATCTTGACACAACCGTGGCGCACCAGGCAGTGTGCCACGACTAGGAGATAGCCGCAACGCGAGGCTAGTGGCGCACTACTAGTGCGCCACGGATGGCCATTTCATGTGCGCCACAAACAGGCGTTTTCCTAGTAGTTCCCTGGACGCCGCCTCAGCCTCCCTCTTCGCCTATAAGAGGCCCCCGATGCACAAACCCTAAGCACCCGATCAAATCTCCACGAAACCGTCTGTAGCCGCCGCAACCATCGTCCCTAGATCGGGGGGATCTGAAGTTCTTCCCGGCACCCTGCCGGAGGGGAGATCATCCTGGAGGCCTTCTCTCCGGTATGATGCGTGAGTAATTCCACCTTGGACTATGGGTCCATGTAGTATCTAGATGTTTGTATCTCCTCCTTTGTGCTTTCATGTATAGATCTTGTGAGATCTGTTCATGATCACGATCTAATCTATTTGTAATCATGCATGTTGTGTTTGCGGCGATCCGATGGATATTGAGATTATTATGTTGGTTTGATTATTGGTTTTGTCTTTGTGATTCTATCATGTCTGTGTTGTTTGTGATCTTCCATGCTCTCCGTTTTAGTAGCTATCTTGGCCAAGTAGTTGCTAGTGACTCCAAGATGGGGTATTTATGCTCGATAGTGGGTTCATGCCTCTAGTTTCCAAGGGAAGTGGCAATAATCTCTTCGGTTGTGGATGTGTTGTTGATAATAGGGAGAAAACAACGGTCTCTTGTTCATGGAACATGTGGACTGTTTACCTTACACACTTTGCTTAAAGCAGTTGTCTGTTGCTTGCAACTTAATACTGGAGGGGGTTCGGATGATAACCTGAACGTGAACTTCTAGTCATAGATGTAGTTGGATGGCGGTCTATGTATCTTGTTGTATTGCCCAATCGAATCTCATAGGATCTTTCTGACTAGTAATTGCATTGTTAGGCTCAATTCCTGTCAATTGCCCTACTGTAATTTGTTTGCCCTTCATGCCATGTTTTTTATCTAAGGAGAGCACCTCTAGTAAACTATGGACCCCGGTCCAATCTTTACCATTGATACATCTTCCACTGTTACTTGTTTACTTGCTGCAAACCATTACCTTCCACACCATACGTTTAATCCTTTGTTACAACAAACCGGTGAGCTTGACAACCTCACTGATTCGTTGGGGCAAAGTCTTGAGTTTGTGTTGTGCAGGTCTCCGCATTGCTTGTAACACCTGTGTTACATTTCCTTCCTCCTTATGGTTCAATAACCTCGGTCTCAACTGAGGGAAAACTTGATGCTTGCTCTTAACACCCTACTCCTGGGATTACCAACGAAATACCACGTCGAGCATCATCAACCGGAAGCTTCTAGAATGTTCTGGAAGGTCCACCACCCCGGAGGGGTCACTTGGGATGCATCTTTCCCTAAGGGGCTAGCCGCACCAAGCCCTAGGCCAACTCGGCCAAGCACTAGGAAGGTAGGGTCAAACCCTAGTTTGAAAAGTCAAATCCTAGTTTGAAAACTCAAATCCTAGTTTGGGAAGGAAAGGGAAAACTTGAAAGGAAAGTTTACAACTCCCCTCTTCCTAGCCGAGTTGGGGAAGGAGTGTCCGCTTCCTAGCCGAGTTGGGGGTAACTCGGCTAGGGATGGGAGCCCCTTGGCCGCCGCCCCCTCTCCCATATAAGGAGGGGTAGGGCGTCCCCCCTTGGTACCTCAAGTCCTTGGGGACACCTTGCCCCTAAACCCTAAGCGCCTCCATCCTCCATCGCCCTCCTCTGGCTTAGGCGAAGCCCTGCAGGGATTTCTCCTCCACCATCGTGTTATTGGGATTCCGGGGGGATATACTACCTCTGATGCCTGCTGGAACAATGGAGAGGAAGGTATTCATCGACTATCGTATGTGTGACCGACTGCGGAAGCGTTGTTAGAACACGGCACTGGAAGGATCCTCTACGTGATCTTGAGATCGGCAAGTGATCGACTACATCAACCACGAGAATCTGATCTCGTTAGACTCTTTGGATCTACAAGGGTTAGTTCTCTACAATCTTGTTGCACCAATCTCGTAGATTAGATCATGGCTTTGCCATAGATTAGATCTTGGTTTTGTGTGTTCATGCGATATAATTTTTTTGTTTTCCATGCTACGAACACTAAAAGCATGTGACTAGGTCACAAGGGATGTCATATCACAGAACGAGTAAAGAGATATTATCGGTAACGAGGTTGAACTAGGTATGGAGATACCGATGATCGAACCTCGGATAAGTCAAGTATCATGCGACAAAGGGAATCGGTTTCATATGTTAATGGTTCATTCGATCATGAAGTCATCGTTGAATATGTGGGAGCCATTATGGATCTCTAGATCCCGCTATTGGTTATTGGTCCGAGAGGTGTCTCGATCATGTCTACATAGTTCGCAAACCGTAGGGTGACACACTTAAGGTTCGATGTTCTTTAAGTAGATATGGAATATGAGTTGGAGACCGAATGTTGTTCAGAATCTCGGATTGGATCCACGACATCATGAGGAGATCTGGAATGGTCCGGAGAATAAGATTCTTATAGGGAAAGTCATTTTCTGGGGTTCAAAAATGTTCTCGGTATTTTGACCAAAAGCTTCTAGAATGTTCTAGAGGGACCACCAATGGGTCCACCACCCCGGGAGGGGCCACATAAGATGAGGCATGCCGTAGGGGACTACTAGGTCCAGCCGCACCAAATCCCAAGGGGGGCAAATCCGGATACCAAAAGAATTAGGGCCAAACCGTAGTTTGGTAAGAGGGGAGACTTGGGGGCCAAGTCCCCAACTCTTCCCCTTATGGCCGAATTGGGGGGGGACTCGTCTAGGGATGGGAACCTCCTTGGCTGCCCCCCCCCCCACTATATAATGAGGGGAGGGGTCACACCCCCTTGCCCCTTATGCCTCAAACCCTAGCCGCTACCTTCCTCCCTCCTCCGTCTTCGTTCCTTGGCTTAGGTGAAGCCCTGCAAGAATTCTCCTCCACCACCACCACATTGTCGTGTTGCTGGGATTCCGAGGGGATCTACTACCTACGTTGCCCGCTGGAACGAGGAGAGGAAGGTCTTCATCGACTCCGTACGTGTGACCGAGTGCGGAAGCGCTACCAGAACACGGCGCCAAAAGGATTGTCTATGCGATCTTGAGATCGGCAAGTGATCAACTACATCAATCACGAGATCCGATCTCGTTAACGCTTTTGATCTATGAGGGTTAGTTCTCTTCAATCTTGTTGCACTGATCTCGTAGATTAGATCTTGGCTTTTCCATAGATTGGATCTTGGTTTTATATGTCCTTGCGATAGAATTTTTTTGTTTTCCATGCAATGAACCCTACGCCTATTTACAAGTTTAGATGCTTGTACCTTGTAAAGTAAGTTTTTCTTCAAAAGTTATTCTTTTAAGATACATTAAAAATTAAGTCTTAAAGAATTTCCATGAAGGCTCTAATAGAATAACAAATCTTTAAATAAGAAGTTTTTGTATGTCATTCAACACTTGGGTATTCTATTATTGTATGTTACTTTATTATACCTGCAAGTATTTCACACACTCTCACAAGCCTAATAAGAAGCACAAGTGTGAAACTGGTCTAAAAGGATAACATATTCTAAAGAAGCCATTCCCAGTTTGCAAACCATAGATCATTGAAGTATCCCGGACATTTTGAGTTTACAAAGTTGCAATACATTACTTATGCATAATGACATCTTTCTTCTTTAAACATTAGTCCTTACCGGACTAATGATGTTGTTTTTATATATTGGATCTTCTATTGTCTCGAAGACTGTGAATGCATAACCTTGCAATCACAAAAGGCAAGTTCGCACTTGCTCATGTCCTTTGGTTATTTTATCAAGTATTTGTAATCTACTTTGTTATCAACTGCATTTCAAAAAGGACAGAAAATGCTATTTTCAATGATATGATTATGGGTCATTTACCAAGTAGTAATGACCTATTATGAAAGTTCCAATGATAAAGTAACATAATACCTTGTACTTAACAACCAATGTTGCTAGTGATTCTTGCGCCATATTATACGCGTTAACCATAAGATCTGGAATGGGACGGAGAAGTCAGCTGGATATTCTTCATTTCACATGTCGATGGATGACCATATCGTGGCGCTGGTATTCCTTTGGAGGACCAGTACATGGGTGGGACCCCTTAGTTCCCCGTGATCTTGGTATATAGATCATCTGTGAGGGACTATTGTAGGCAGGTCTACCACTATGTGGAGCGGCCAGGGACAATATTTCTCTACTCACTAGAGTACTCAAGGAGTCAACCATAGTTATATCTGCTTATATGTGGGTTAACAGAGGTTGTTCTGCTTGCGGGGTCATGTTGGCATATGGGATCGCGAAGAAGGGCAGTGATCATCTTGGATCCTTATATCGGGCCTCATACCAAGGAAGTGTGCACGTGAATGCGTGTCTGACTGTGCAACAAGATTAAGGATCTCTTATGTGTAAAGCAACACACATCTGGAGAGTGTACAAAAGTATGACATGTTACTCACTGTTCCGGAAAGGAGCTATGAACGCGGTGGAAAAGGAACTCCATAAAATTCTGATAAACCTATGAAGGCTGACAAACATAGATTTTCAAAATAAAAGAAATATTTGAAGAAATTCTTACGAAAACCTGCATATCTATGGTATGTGGTTGTAGATAGTGCATCAGACACTCCTTTTTAATGAACTTTCAAAGTACGCTCATACTCAACCGTACTTTCTTAACCCTTGCTAAATTCTAAATTCATCGAAGACGTCATCAACATCAAGTGATGCTAAGGAGGATACGTCAAAAGTCTAAAGCTAATGCAATGAAGTCTACATACATCAACAAAAGTGAAGACGAATTTCCTGACTAAATAGGAGTATAATCTTTAGCCATAGAACCTACTTTTGTAGAGCATTACAATAGCGGAAATTTTTAGATAGATAGTTTAGATACTAGTCTTATTAGTTTGATAGTTATGAGTTGTTAGTTATGTTCTTCTTTGTAAAAAGTTGTTTTCTTCCTCTTTAATCTAGAGTGTTCTCTGGATCTTTTGTAAAGAGGTGTGTTGTATCTATATTCATGTCTTGGACCCATGATGTTTCTGGTTGTATCACTCTAGGAGATGTAATACTAATAGAACGGTGTTTCATTAATGTTATGCCAACGACTATAATGTACTATATCATGCAGTGGTACACTGGGTCATCACACGCAGTATTAGGGAAAAAATCTGCAGCCTGCACCAAACCCATGCTAAGGAATAAAATAGCCTAGATATCAGGGGGAGTGTTGAGAATATAAATATGTTGCCTATAGTCTTCCATCAGTTTACTTTTGGAATAATTGGCTGGGGCAATAATTTAATGTTGAATAAATAAGAAAATTACCATAATGTTTAGTCAGAAATAACCAGTAATAAATCATGACTATAATTGCAAGAACTAACCTAATCATGCATACTAATAGAATAGACGAACATATCAAATCTAATAATAATAAATAGATCACATCTATTCCAAAAGCTAGTACAAGAAACTTTAATAGGTAGAAGCAAATTGCATACGATGCTGCAAGAGGATTCACGTTCACGATTGACAGCAGCGTTGTCAGCCATGTCGTCGATGTAGAGGTTGCTGATGTCCGAAAAGAAGTTCTCGTCAGGAAAAGAGTGGTAGGTCAACGTGATGCCGCCAGTAGTCGCGAAGAGGCATTCCCGAAAGACTAAAAACTGCTGATAATTTTTCCGAGCAGCAACAAAATAAGATCGGCACCGAGGCACAATTCCGTGACGCGCGTTGTGACAAGACGGATGATGGAGGAGGAGTGCGTGTATGCCACTCTTCTTCACTTACTTTAGGAGATTGTGAAACACTCAACTATATGTATATTGGTTCAACTCCCTCCAAACTAGCAAGATGGGACTAAACCTTTGTGTCATCCCTTGCTAGGCATGAATGAGCCTTGAGAATTTCAGAATTTGTATTAGACTATGGGCTAAAGCCTATAACCAAATTCCAACATTTAATACGTATAGTAAAATGGAAAATATGATACCGTGTGCATCGTGCTATCTCTTGTACAATAGATTTAGTTTGGTTAATCTCCACCAATTACATGTTATAACTCCAAACAAGATAATCGTTACAGATCATTGTCCTCAATCGCCAATTCTGGTGCTCCTTGTTTCGGCCGGGAGGAGAAACTCTGCGGAGCTCTGTGCTCCATCAATGTTGGCAAGAAAGATACGAAACTCGTTTTCCTTGCTAAACTGAGGCTGCTGGAGTTCGTCGCAGACGATGGCCCGCTCACTACACAACACAGGAAATAGGACAGGCGTCGACGGCCAGACCCCGTCAGCGAAGCCACTGGTTGTCGGTGGCGTAGGGTATGTACCAACCCTTTGGCGTAATTGGTTTGGTCGTCAGCATAGAGGATGTGGGGCCCACATCATGTGGTTGACGACCGTTTTTCTGGCGGTAGCCACGCCAACGGCATTGCCGTCGGCCCTTTTAAAAAAATGAATTTTGTTCAACTTTTTTTATTTTTGTTTTGAATTGTTAATCTCATAAACATTTTTTTAAATTGTTTGACTCGTTAACCTCACAAGCATTTTTTAACTCTTGGTATGATTAATTTCCGATTAAATTATACTCATGGCCAAAATATCCGATCGGTAATCAATTCTTGCACTACTTCAGTCCAGCACGTCTTAATTTTTCTGTTCCTTCTAGATAAGCTTCCAATAAGTAAATTAGACCTTACTGATAATATTACCATATCAATCATGTTAACCCTTGGACGATGTTAACCCTTGGACGATGGTATCACACTGCTTTATTTTCAAAATTTCAAACAATTATTTAAATAAACAACAATGAATAAGTAATAATAGTCTTGAATTCAAATAAAAATAAAATAAATTTTGTTTATTTTGCCTTTTTCTATTTAATATTGAATAATTCATATCTACAAATCCGTAAATCGTAATTCGACAAATAATATATCCACATCGATCATAAAAATAAGAGAAATCCAAACATGACATGCCTATCATCTATTTGATAATGTATCATGTCTTTTTAACACTATACCAACTAAAACTATGTCAGGATTCATGAAACATCCCCCTTTTTTGAACTTAGAAAAAAGAAAATAGCTTTTTGGTGCGACGAAAAGAAAAACTTGAAGTATATCTCTAGTGGAATAGTGTTTTGAGTTTAAAAATATTTTTTGTAAAAAATTATGAGCATCGGATAATGTACATGTAATTTAAATCAGACCCACTTCCTACCGATTCGGTAGGAATTTGCTTTTTCACCAAGGATGGAACAAAAGGTTTTGAGCTCTGTCAGTTGGTATATTGTCTATGTAAGGTGGTCAAGTATTTTTGAAAAATGGGGTGATAGCATTTTGAAATATCTATTTGGTGGTTGCTTCACAAAACGCCCTATTTTTGGCGCTCGGAAAATGAAAAATGACTTTTTCGTGCGACGAAATAGAAAAATTCCTTCCGCAACATTGTTCGCCATCCCATGATGCACATGTATGCCTAATATGGACACATTATCGAAAACTATGATGTAATTCTAGCCATAACATAGGTCATTTGACCTGAAAGTCAGGAAACCTTGATTGAGATAGGTCATTTTGTGAAGGTTTTATTGAGACACAATCAATATACCAAGTGTGATATTTTTCCTTGTAACTATGTCATATAATATGACACCAAGCGAAGATTTTGCATTGTTTCGATCGTTTTTAAATTTTTTATGCCCGTTTCAAACTATCGTCAAACTTTCTAAAACGGCGGGCATGAAATTTTTTAACTTGAGGCTGAGCCTCGCTACACTTGCATTGGATATTTGATCAAAATATCATGTTGTGAGTCTAAAAATGATTTTTTTCAAAAAAATCATGAGCATCAGATAATGTACCTGAAGTTCAAATCAGACCCACTTCCTACCGATTCGGCAGGAATTTATCCTTTTCACCCGGGATAGAAGGAAAGGGTTGAGCTCTCCCGGTTGGGACATTGTCCATTTAAGGTGGTCCAGTATTATTAAAAAATGGGGTGGTAACATTTTAAATTATCCATTTGATGGTTTCTTCACAAAACGCCCTATTTTTCGTGCTTGGAAAATGGAAAATGGTTTTTCCGTGAGACAAAAAGTAAAACTTTCTCCTGCAACATTATTCGCCATCCCATGATACACATGCATGCATAATATGAGCATATTATCAGAAACTATGATGTAATTCTAGCCATAACATTGATCATTTGACCTAAAAGCTAGGAAATCTCGATTGAGATAGGTCATTTTGTGAAGGTTTTTTTGAGATACAATTAATATGCCAAGTTTGCTATTTTTCCTTGCAACTATATCATATAGTTTGACACCATGCAAAGGTTTTGCATTGTTTCGATCGTTTTTGAATTTTTTATGCCCGTTTCAAACTATCATCAAACTTTCCAAAACGGTGGACATGAAGATTCTTAGCTTGGGCTGAGCCTCGCTAAACTTTCATTGGATCTATGATAAAATAGCATGTTGTGAGTCTAAAAATGTTTTTTTCAAATAATCATGAGCATCAGATAATGTACCTGTAGTTCAAATCGAACCCACTTTCTACCAAATCGGCAGGGGTGGATGGAAAGGTTTGAGCTCTCCCGGTTGGGACATTGTCCATGTAAGTTGGTCTAGTATTTTTTAAAATGGGGTGATAGAATTTTGAATTAGACATTTGGTGGTTGCTTCACAAAACGCCCTATTTTTGGCGGTCGGAAAAAAGAAAATAGCTTTTCCGTGCGACGAAAAGGAAAACTTCCTGATGCAACATTGTTTGCCATCGCATGATGCACATGCATGCATAACATGGGCATATTATCGCAATCTATGCCATGATTCTAGCCATAACATTGTTCATTTGACTTGAAAGCCAGAAAACCTCGATTGAGATAGGTCATTTTGTAAAGGTTTTTTTAACACACAATCAATATACCAAGTTTGATATTTTTCCTCGTAACTATGTCATATAATATGACACCATGCGAAGGTTTTGCATTGTTTTGATTGCTTTTGAATTTTTTATGCTCGTTTGAAACTATCGTCAAACTTTCTAAAACGAGGGACATGAAGATTCTTAGATCAGCGCTGGGCCTCGCTAAACTTGCATTGGATCTCTGATAAAATAGTATATTGTGAGTCTAAAAATGATTTTTGCAAAAAATTATGAGCATCAGATCATGTAACTGTAGTTCAAATATGACTCACTTTCTGCCGATTCGGTAAGAATTTGTCTTTTTCACGAGGGGTGGACGGAAAGATTTAAGATAACCCAGTTGGGATATTATCCATGTAAGATGATCTACTATTTTTAAAATAATGGGGTGGTACTATTTTTAAACTTTCATTTGGTGGTTGCTTCACATAACACCCCATTTTGGGCACTCAGAAAATAGAAAATATGTTATACGAAATTATTTATAATGTTCTTATATTTTTCATCAAAAATTTATAATATTTAAGAATAGATAGATAGATCTTATTTTTCTGCAAATTTTGATATATTATATGTATTTTTCTAAATTGAAATAATTTAGTTATGATTTTTCTAAGATTAATATGGCAAAAAAGAAAAACGGCTACCGATATTGAACCTACGCCAACGGCATTGCCATCAGCATATACTTGACGCCGTCGTATCGCCGTCACGGCTAATCACCTACGCCGTCGGCTTATCCATCCTATGCCGATGACAAGGCTAGACTGACTGCCGCTTTACCCGGCTACAGAGCCCGTCCACCTACACCGACGCCCTGAACTTTTACCGTCGGCGTAGAATAACTTTATTTCCGTAGTGACACGTTGATGATTTTTGTCTTTCGTTAGCCCAATTGTGCCACCAAAACCTCCCGCCGCCACGGCCATTGAGTTGTAGTGACGTCGATCTGGTTATCAGTCCACTACCCATCAAATTGAGGACAGCTAGCCGAATGCTGATTCAAAGACCGGACATGATGTATTTGAATCGACTTGATCAATTGAGAATATGGAGTTGGACCATCAACTTGAGTCCGTGTGTGATTGGAAAACAATCAGAGCCCCATCAACGTGTTGTGTGTGATGTGTTTGCCTCCATTGGTTTGTCATCGATCCTAACCACTACCAGCCATGTTGAGTCCTGATCGATATTAGGCTAAATCAATCGATTCAATGGCCTATTGATGGTACATCGTTCCTCTAATTCCTTGCATCAATCCGGCGAATGAACCCTTGAGATGCTGATTATTAACCTAAAAGACATCCGGATCGATTTCGAGAATGTGCTGCCCATAAACTTAGTGAAGAAGTATGGGTTGGACCATCTGACCAGCTTCTTCATGTCGTTGTGCTGCGTCTCCTGGTCATTGCAGACGTTGGCCGGCGTTGTCACCCGGCTAGAGGTCCTTCTTGACGTAGCATACCAGCTGCAGCTCGGCATCAATTCCTAGAGGCCTTAATTAGCCATAGAGGCCGGGGTTTATTTCCATAGCATATCTCAACTCCGCATCAAGCTTGGATTCTAAAACTTATTACTAATAAAAAACTGTGTGCATCAGAGGCCGAGGTTTATTTCCTCTTTTCAAAAAAAAAACTCCCCTCAAGGAAAAAACTCCGTAAAGAAGATGTTGATTAATCTAAGCCGTTCAATGATTTTTGCCATTTGATAAAGAAAGAACATCCCCTCAAGGAAAAAAGAAGAAAGAACGTATATATACAGAGAAAAAGAATAGCTCACCCTATTAACCGGATGTGTCCTGCCGAAGTGCGCGGCCGTATATCGAAAAGCACCACATACATATTCTTTTTTTTCAAATCAGCAACGAATAGGTATTTAACGCTTCCTTTAATCAGCTGTCTCCGGTCAGCCTGCGATTGATTTGATGCGTCAGCATCCGATACTAACAGATTGATTGCTTTTTTTTTCCGTGCGGCAACATGCCAACATATACACGTTTAGCTTTTTTTTTCCAAGTTCCGTCTGAAACGTGTCAATGCATGAGCTGGTACACGATAACTTTCAGATCGATTTAATCTCAACCGTCATGATTCAAATCAATGACTTATATATTTTTAGCATATGTGGACGAACGTGGTAGCTTTATTTTCTATTTTTTAAATATACTACGAAATATGTCCGTGCGTTATAATAGGAGTAAAAAATTACACGGCTCATACTTCTTAATAAGTATGGCTCAAGTTCAAAGTCATCCATTTCAACACACCATCGCAGACGGTGGCCATGGCGTGGACTTGATAACATCACGAACGGTTGTCATGTATACGTGATGACAACGTGTCCGAAAGTGGTCAGTCCGATAACGATGTGCTTTCTCCCACACATCACACCTATCATTGAACTGCAGAGATGAACGGATGTTAAAAAAAATCATACTGAGAACACAACTGTAATCCAATATAAGTAGATCAGACATTCATATCATGAACTTGTCATGATTTTTCTTTATAATATATCAGCTTTCCAACCAATTTAAATAGGGATTATATATAATGAATTATAAATTGTCATAAATAGAGCCGTGAGACTGGGATTTAGATTTCAGTCAGCCAATTTTAGTAGCTTTAGGATAGCCAAGGCAGCATAATCTTGTAACTTATACTGTCACAAGCAACTCTGGATACTCTTTCAAGATGCTTGTTGATCAACTCAAATATACGATAAGATCTTCTTCTCCATCATTGTCAACCCTGCCTCGAGGTACTCAGTTATGTATGTGGTATCGAGGGAGCTTGCCTTTCTGACTGTAATCAACATGTACTCCTTGACAGACTTTAGCAGATCATCCTTGAAACATTACCAATTTCTAAAATATTTGAAAATTAATCCAATACCATAAGACTATGGAGAGAAAAGCAAACAACTCTAGGCTTACCATTGCCATGATTTCCGCGGATCCCAAACCAGTTGTTTACCTGAATTGTTTAACAAGTGCTCCTCACAGCTATTTTTCTTTGTCCATATCGCCATGCAGTGAAACATATCTCAGTGAAAAATTTAAATGTAACCTAGAGCATCTCACTGCATATGACGTGATTTGAGGGAGCTAGAATTTCTGAAAAGAAGACAAAAAACATAGATCATGTGAAACAAAGATCAGATCAAGCCTAACCAAGCTCCACCGTATATCCAGCTGCTGATAGAATTTTCGTACGAAAATCAAAAGATAAATAGAAAGCTAGCTTCTTCCAGCTCTGTATTGTCTAACGAAAGTGTATTACGGTATTTGGAGGTGACATTCCGAAAGATTCCTGCAAATATTTGTATTAGTTAGCATGCGGCAACATAATAACTGAGAATAAAGATGAAGGATGGGCGATGCTTGCTTTGTGTGTAGGTTAGATCGAATGAGCGGCAGGTCGGTAGCGAATAATAGGCTCTAATCACGTCGGAGACCTACAGCTATCTAATGATCCGCTTTAATGGAACGGGGAGAGGGGCTTTAGACCATCAGCGGAACGGGCCGTCGATTTATTGTCCTCAATCTAGCATCCTCGATCTTGTGTCCTTAATATCCCGTCCTAAGTCGTACAATCTCATGTGTCTCCTCAATATCGTTTCATCAAGCCCAATCGAAAAGCTTGTACATGATTGATCTGGAGTTGTTTTCTCCACCAGAGCCTAAACCGCAACGAAGGACGGCGCTTGGTGCGCGCCGATCGGGAATCCATCGATTGGGGTGGAAGATAAATTCTCGTGCACCAGTTCTCGCATTGCCTCAGGAAAGACGTTGACTGATGATTCCAAGGAGACACTAATAGAAAACTGGCTATCCGTTCGCGCCCTCAACTGCATTAGTCCCGATTTCGCCACGAACCGGGACTAATGCTGGCACGCGTCCCGGTTCGAGCGGGCACGGTGCCCGGAGGCATGCGTCCCGGTTGGTGAGGGCGGGACTAAAGTGTGGGCGTCAGACACGTGGCCTGCCACACACCTTTAGTCCCGGTTTGTGTTACAAACCAGGACGTATGAGCCCGTCCTCTATAAATACGACGCCCTAGCCATCTGCCCCCTCTGTTTTTTCTTGGTGAAAGGTGTGAGAGGTGTGCTAGTTTATTTTTTTTCCTATGCATGCATTCAAGGTGCTTGATGAAATGTTTGAGTGAATGATCCCGTTCAATTTCTCACAGAACAAAAATATAGGAGGTGCCCGAGACGCACTTGAACTTTCTTCTCTTTATTTCCCTCGACTGAGGTTATCAATCTTATTTTCTCTGTCATTGATACAATGCATGTGTCGATGTGAATTGGTCATTTCACTATTTATGATGTTCCGTATTTTATAAACTTAATTATATGATGCAGATGGACGGTCGGGAATGGATGTACGGTGACCAGCGTGTACCCGGGCACATTAAAGATGTGGATAAATTTATCGATGTGGCTAAGACAAACAAAGAGAATGTTTTTATACGTTGTCCATGTGTTCAATGTCGGAACAACAAGGAGTACTATTCCTCAAAAATCATTCGCGGCCACCTGGTTATGAAAGGTTTCATGCCCAACTATAATTGTTGGACCAAGCACGAGGAAACAGGGGTTATGATGGACGATAATAAAGGAGAAGATGATGATAATGAAGGGAATATGCCCGAGAGGCAACAATAAAGTGGTTATTATCGTATTCCTTGTTTATGATAAATGTTTATTTTACATGCTATAATTGTATTAATACAGAAACGTTAATACATGTGTGTTTAATAAACAAAAAGGAAGTTCCTAGTTATGCCTCTCTTATAAACTAGCTTGTTGATTAACAAGATGATCAAGGTTTCCTGATCATGGACATTGGATGTTGTTAATAACGAGGTCACAACATTAGTGCAATGGTGTGATGAACATTCATCCGAAGTATATCATTACGATCAAAGTCATTGAGTTTATGTTGCTATAACAACTTACGAAGTGATCCTAATCCTTAGACCATGAGATCATGCCAATCACTAACACCGGAAGAGTTTCTTGATAACATCAAACGTCACACCGTAACTGGGTGATTATAAAGATGGATTCAGAACTAATAAAGTGTTATGTTGAGGCCCATGGATCGAGAGTGGAATTTGTTCATCCCGATGACGGATAGATATGCTCTGTGCCCTCTCGGTGATATCACATTGATTAGCTTGCAAGTAAGTGATTTGATCACTAGAATGTTATATCACGGGAATGAGAAAAGAGTGCATGTCAGTAACGAGATCAAACTAGGTATGGAGATACCGATGATAGAATCTCGGACATGTAATATATCGTGAAACAAAGGGATTAAGATACTAGCATAAAAGGTTCCGACGATCACAAGAAAGTCATCGTTGAATGTG
Organism: Avena longiglumis; assembly: GCA_030063025.1. Classification (NCBI taxonomy): domain Eukaryota; kingdom Viridiplantae; phylum Streptophyta; class Magnoliopsida; order Poales; family Poaceae; genus Avena; species Avena longiglumis. The sequence goes on from CP125977.1 coordinate 478,177,522, forward strand.
TGGGAGTCGAGATGGGTCTCGGATCCGCTTCTGATTATTGATCCGAGAGGGGTCTCGATCATGTCCGCATTATTCACGAACCGTAGGGTGACACACTTAAGAGACACTGACATCCAATTAGAGCAAAAGTTTCATGCCGAAAAGAATAACAAGCGCAGGAATTTATTTCACTAGATACCGAAACGGGTTTTCGGGTGAAATTGCAGAAAGTGTTTCTGCATGTGAAATACAATTCTAGCAAGGGGTTATTTGTGAATGTTTGTCATTAAAGTAATTGACAAAATTCTGAATAAAATAAAAGAGTTTTATTTAATGAGAGTTTGCATTAAATTTGGTGGAAATTTAATGGGAATTTGAGTGGGTTTTTGAGTGGAGAAAATTGAAGGGCCATTTTGTGAGTGGAGTGTCCACCCACATGAATGAGGGAGAGGTGGGGGCACCCTCCATGTCCGGCGGCCATGCCCCCTTGGGCTGCCCCCCCTCCCCTATATAAGGAGCCCCTCCTCTCACTTGTCACTCACACCTCCTCGTGAAGGATCTCTCTCCCCCTCTAGAATTTATTCCCCATGGTCTCGGACTAGCGAGATACATGTTCCCGGTGGATATTCGGCAAGAAAGAGTTGTGCTTCTGCTGCATCGTTGGAGCAAGGAGGTGGAGGTTGCTCGGTGCCTCGAACGTGTGTGCGAGCACGGATGCGCTGCTGTTTTACGGCGCTAGGTCTTCCTCTCGATCTTGAGATAGGCAAGTGATCGTCTACATCAACCACGAGTTTGGACTTGTTAAGCTTTGTCGGTCTTCAAGGGTATGTTCTCTACGGATATACATCCGCCCGTTGTTTGTATCTAGTAGATAGATCTTGGTACATAGTTGTTCCCATCGTAGGAAAAATTTTGTTTTCTATGCTGCGAACCCTACAGTGGTATCAGAGCCGGATCTATGCGTAGATACTTTGCACGGGTAGTACACATATGAGTATGTGGGCGATGATGATCATTTTATTGCTTCTTATTTATACTTTGGATATTGGTGGCATAGTGGGATGAAGCGGCCGGACAAACTTTACATGTCCTCGCACATGAGACCTGTTTCACACTTGACATGCAACTAGTTTTGCATAAGTGGCTAGAGGGTGTCTGTCTCTCCTACTATAGTCAATATCTAATTTGCAACGAGTTGTCAACAATTTGGTTATCCTCGTTGTGGTTCGTGTTCGTAGGTAAGAACGGTTCTATCTTCGAAAGCCCTAAGCCACGTAAAACTTGCAATGGATAAATTAGAGGCGTCTAGTTTAGATTGTTGCTGGGCTAGTGTTATGATATGGTGATGTTGTAAGTAGAAGTATAAGATGATACTCTTACAACACACATAACGTGTAGGTTCCATAGACCTTGGCCTTACACCGAGGTATGATAGAGATCATACCACGATGCACATGATGGAGATCAAGTGCGGGAACCATATCATTTCACTTATTAACATGTGATGTTTATTGCATATTATATTGCTTGTTTGGCGTTTTATTAGCATAATAAGATGATCCCTCATTTAGATATCAAGATAAGAATGTGTTCTTCCTTAAGTATGAACCGACAATGTTTCGTCGCTTCAAGACATCACGTGATGATCGGGTGTACTTGAATCCACGAGCATATCTCGGTGTAAAAGATTACACGCGAATACTAAGGTTCTTACTTGGCGAGCCTAGCATGTATAGACATGGCCTCGGAACACGGACTGAAAGGTTAAGCATGAGTCATATGTTTTTGATATGATGACCATATGGATGCTCGCCTTTGAAGCTACACTGACTCACGTGATGATCGGACTTGGTGTAGTGGATTTCGTTCATGTAATCACCAAAAAGACACGAGGGATGTCGTTTTTGAGTGGGAGTTTATTTCTAATTTGGATTAGTAGAACTCAATTTATCATAAATTAAATCAAAGTGAATTTGCATAATTTGTTGTAGTCATTGGCATTCGTTCACCACCTTATGCATAGTTGTAATTGAGATAATAGAACTATAGAATTCTGGATATATAATTTACGAACTGGTATCATATGGTGTTGAGTATCAATCTAAAGTTTAAAGTCCTATTGCAAACTTTCAGCAAACTCTATTTACTCCGTGAAATTTAATAGTTAGTATTAAATCGAGAGTAACAATTCCAGTGTTAGTATCTTAAGTATCATGTTTGTCTCCATGATTCTTGATTTAAACATCAAGTTTATCTAGGAGCTGAAAAAATTGTTTCAGAAACCATCATGTGTGGAAGATATAACGATATCTGAAACAATGTTTTGGTTGCAATATGATAGAGTATAATATATGTTCTCATACTGGATGAGAATTTATGAAGGTTGGAGATGCTAGACATCCTAATCATCCAAAAGGGTTTTGAAAAGTAATGTTATACTCACGATTCGCCTTTATAAGATAAAGTAGCTTGATCATGAAATTCGTCATGATAAGGGTGAATAGAATATGTATGTAAAATGTTTACTACACTAAAAGATTACTAAAGAATGGATTTTGAAAGAATACCGATCATTTTGATGATGGTGATCTACTTCAAAGTGCAAGTCCAAAGGTATTATTATTTGAATATACACGCTTTGGACTATGTGTCATGTATATGGCGCCACTTTTGATGTTGATAGATTCTTTTAAAAAGGAAAAAGAAATGCTGAAAGAGAATCTATAAAATATATTTGGCAGAAAAGAAAAGATTGGAAATATCCAATTTAGGTATATATATGATATACATGTTATGGTTGTATTCTTTGCTTGTTAAACAATGTGGTTCTTGGGTATTGGATACCGAATTGGTTGGTATGAAATTTCATACAGAACAACGCAATTCATGAACCACAATGGCCTAAGTAACTAGCAAGAGAATATGTGATGATGTTCATCGAAAACAAACAAACCGTTGTTTGTATTTCTCGTTGACATCAAAGCTTGACTTCAAGATTTGTTTTAATAATTGTTATTTAAATCAGGTATTATGAGAACAAAGGTTGTTGAAATAATTACCATATTCCATATAAGATGGATGATTTACAAATCTAGTTGGATAAATCACATCCATAAAGCCTAATGCTAAAATGTTGCAAGACAAATGATTGAAAGATCACTTATGAAGTGGCATCGCTGTTTAAATTATATTGGAAATAAAACATGAAGAAACTCCATTTTCATGGATTTTTGGAGTCTTTGATTTGATCAACTGACGCTTGTGAGACTTTCCTCGGGATAATTAAAACTTCGTTCAAAGGCCAAAGAAGAACGAACGACTAAAATATTGGAATTTATACATATCGATGTATGTAGTCCATTATGTGTAGTCATAAGCGATGGGTTTCAACTTCATATACTTTCTCCGGAAATTTGAGTGAATATTCACTTAATGAGAAAGAAGTGTGAAATATTTGAAAATGTTCAAAGACTTTCAAGATGAAGTGAAAATCATTGTGACAAGAAAATAAATGGTTTATGAATTTATCATAAGGATTTATTTGAGTTACAAGTGTAACAAGAAAAATAAATGAATTATGATTTTATCATAAAGGGATTTATTTGAGTTACAAGTTTAGAAAAAACACCTAGATTTGCATCTCCCGAAACACCATAGGAGTATGGAGTGTTTAAGATTTGTAATGAAACCTTGTGTGACATGGTTTGATCAAAGGTGTTATTTATAAAACTGCCATTATGTTTTGAAAGATTAAAGCTTTAGAGACTTCCGCTTTTACACTGAAAAGAGCTCCATCTTGATCCGTTGAAATGACACCATGGAATTTATGGTTTGGGGTAAAACCCAAGTTGTCATTTCTTAAATTTTGGTATTCTAAACATAAGTAAGATGTTTACAACCGAAGTCGGATGAGCATGTCTTTGTAGGTTATTTTGAATAACAATTGGTTATTCCTCCATAACACCAAGGACAAAAAGGGTTTTCGATTGAAACGTGAAGTTTCTTGAAGAAGGAATTTTTCATAAATGTTAAGTGGGAGGACAATAGAACTTTGATAAGGTTAACGCACCTTAGCTATATGTGCTGAGTTGCGCAGCACCGAAAAATGCTCCGGAGGCAGCCATAATGCTCATGGATCACGTGCCTCAAAGGTTGCAGTCACGGAGGTCTAAAGTTCCTATTGAACCAAGGAGGTCGGATAAACAATCAAATGATTGAGATTTGAGAATAAATCATTATTGTTTGACAATGATAAACCGACTACAAAGAAGCGATGATGGGCCCTGACTCCGTCAAATGGCTTGAAGCCATAAAATCCGTGATAGTTTCATACACGAGAAATCAAGTTTTGAACTTGAAATACCCTCCGGAAAGGTGTAAAAACCTATCGGTCGTATTTGGATCTATAAAGAAACAGACATGGATGTTCCACATCTATGAAATAATCGATATGTCGTAAAGTATTTTACGAAAATGTTCAAGGAGTTGACTATGTCAAGATTTGATCTTTCATAGCGATATTTAGTCTGGACGGATTAAAGTGGCAACCACTACATATAATTTGTTATATGGTAGATGAATAAACAAAACAAAGTTCTTCTAATAGAATGGTTACCTAGGACGTGTACATGACACGATCCAAAGGGTTTTGTTAATTCAAAGTAAGCATCGCGGAGTTGGAATCTTCACCGTGATGAAAACGAGTTTTCATCAGGAGACGATGAAGATGCTTGCATTTGCAAGAAATGAAGTGGGAGCGCTAAGACATATTTCTAATACATTATGTGGAGGACATCTTGTTGATTAGAAATGATGTAATTTTTATTGACAAAGGTTAAGAATTTCATTTCGATGAAAAACTTAGGAAAAACCCGAATATTTAGCATGAATGTCTATAGTGGATAGACTGTAACGCTAATATGGTTGTGCCAAACGTACATATATGAGATATTGAAGGAGTTCAATATAGAAACAACAAGAAACAGTTCTTGTCGCATGGAAAGGAATTGAATCAAGATTCAAGTGTATTGACACTTGATAAGTGAAACAAGATTCAAGTGCTTTGACACTTGATGAGTGAAATCACAAGGATGTTTTGATCAATCATACCATGATATGTACACATCCAGATATGTCCTATGCTCTAAGTGTTATGAGCATATACCAGAATGAATCATAAAATGATCATTGGACGATACTAAGGATATTCTTATGATCTTTTGGAAGAATTAAGAATATATTTGTGTAGAGGTGACAAACAATTACAAATAGTTCATTGTAAAGCGTTACATTGACACTAGTTTTTTCACAAGATACAAATTAAGTTTATCTCAATTTAAACTATGGTGGCACAATGTAATGGAAAGGAGATTCCATGATGGATTTGGATGAAATCCATAGTTAAGACATTGTGACGAATACTACAAAAAAAAAGGCTAAGTATATGACTGCTATAGTAGCAGCAAAGGAGGGAATTTGTGTCAAGTAGTTTGTTATCAAACTAAGGTGTGGTTCACAACGGGCTAACACTAAAGGTATATTGTATGACAATAGTATCGACGTGTTTTAACCCCAAGGAACTAAAGGTCTCACCAAAAGACCAAATTTATACAATATCATGTCATTGGAGAATGAGTGATGCGTGAAGACGCAAAGACATGCAAATACACACGGACCTCAAAGTGTCAGATCCGTAATTATGTTAACCACTTGCAGTTGCGTATTTGGAATACCAGAAAGCCATAGGTGTTCAATACACACAGTTTTCAAACTAGATTATTGTCTCTAGTGTAAGTGGGAGACTGAAGGGAATATGCCCGAGAGGCAATAATAAAGTGGTTATTATCGTATTCCTTATTTATGCTAAATGTTTATTTTACATGCTATAATTGTATTAATACGGAAACGTTAATACATGTGTGTTTAATAAACAAAAAGGAAGTTCCTAGTTATGCCTCTCTTATAAACTAGCTCGTTGATTAACAAGATGATCAAGGTTTCCTGATCATGGACATTGGATGTTGTTAATAACGAGGTCACAACATTAGTGTAATGGTGTGATGAACATTCATCCGAAGTATAGCATTACGACCAAAGTCATTGAGTTTATATTGCTATAACAACTTACGAAGTGATCCTAATCCTTAGACCATGAGATCATGTCAATCACTAACACCGGAAGAGTTTCTTGATAACATCAAACGTCACACCGTAACTGGGTGATTATAAAGATGGATTCAGAACTAATAAAGTGTTATGTTGAGGCCCATGGATCGAGAGTGGAATTTGTTCATCCTGATGACGGATAGATATGCTTTAGGCCATCTCGGTGATATCACATTGATTAGCTTGCAAGCAAGTGATTTGATCACTAGAATGTTATATCACGGGAACGAGAAAAGAGTGCATGTCAGTAACGAGATCAAACTAGGCATGGAGATACCGATGATCGAATCTTGGACATGTAATATATCGTGAAACAAAGGGATTAAGATACTAGCGTAAAAGGTTCCGACGATCACAAGAAAGTCATCGTTGAATGTGTGGGAGTCATTATGGGTCTCCAGATCCCGCTTCTGATTATTGATCCGAGAGGGGTCTCGATCATGTCCGAATTATTCACGAACCGTAGGGTGACACACCTAAGAGACACTGACATCCAATTGGAGCAAAAGTTTCATGCCGAAAAGAATAACAAGCGCAGGAATTTATTTCACTAGATACCGAAAAGGGTTTTCGGGTGAAATTGCAGAAAGTGTTTCTGCATGTGAAATAGAATTCTAGCAAGGGGTTATTTGTGAATGTTTGTCATTAAAGTAATTGACAAAATTCTGAATAAAATAAAAGAGTTTTATTTAATGAGAGTTTGCATTAAATTTGGTGGAAATTTAATGGGAATTTGAGTGGGTTTTTGAGTGGAGAAAATTGAAGGGCCATTTTGTGAGTGGAGTGTCCACCCACATGAATGAGGGAGAGGTGGGGCACCCTCCATGGCCGGCGGCCATGCCCCCTTGGGCTGCCCCCCTCTCCTATATAAGGAGCCCCTCCTCTCACTTCTCACTCACACATCCTCGTGAAGGATCTCTCTCCCCCTCTAGAATTTATTCCCCATGGTCTCGGACTAGCGAGATACATGTTCCCGGTGGCTATTCGGCAAGAAAGAGTTGTGCTTCCGCTGCATCGCTGGAGCGAGGAGGCGGAGGTTGCTCGGTGCCTCGAACGTGTGTGCGAGCACGGATGCGCTGCTGTTTTACGGCGCTAGGACTTCCTCTTGATCTTGAGATCGGCAAGAGATCGTCTACATCAACCACGAGTTTGGACTCGTTAAGCTTTGTCGGTCTTCAAGGGTATGTTATCTACGGATATACATCCGCCCATTGTTTGTATCTAGTAGATAGATCTTGGTACATAGTTGTTCCCATTGTAGGAAATTTTTTGTTTTCTATGCTGCGAACCCTACAGATAACAACTATCATCATATGTTTCCTGAATACAGTGATACTACAATGGAAGACAATGAAGAGGAAGGAGGTAAAGAACGGGCATCAGATGATCCCGCTGATGAACTTGGTAGGGTCATTTCTGATGCAAAGAGAGACTATGAAACAGAAAAGGATAAGTTGAAGTTGGAGGGCATGTTAGAGGATCACAAGAAATTGTTGTACCCAAATTGCGAGGATGGTAGCACAAAGCTCGGTACCACACTGGAATTGCTGCGATGGAAGACAGAGCGTGGTCTAACTGACTCCTCATTTGAAAAGATGCTAAAAATAATGAAGCCGAAGTTTCCAAAACATAACGAACTTCCCGAGAATACGTACGAAGGAAAGAAGACTCTCTGCCCTCTAGGATTAGATGTGCGGAAGATACATGCATGCATTAATGACTGCATCCTCTACCGCGATAAGGAGTATGAGAATTTAGATAAATATCCGTTATGGAATGCATTGCGGTATAAGATCGATTTAGATGAACTGGTGATGTTGAGGAGAGCCCTCCCCCTCGGAAGAGGGTTCTGCTAAGGTTATGTGGTATGCTCCTATAATACCAAGGTTGAAACGCATGTTCGAAACAAAGAGCATGCCAGTTGTTTCGATGGCACAAAGAAGACCGTAAGAAAGGCGGAAGTTGAGACACCTGGCGATGGTTCGATGGAGAAAAATCGAGAGAGACTTCCCGGACTTTGCAGGTGACGCAAGGAACTTATGGTTTGGTCTAAGTACGGATGGCATGAATCCTTTTGGGGAGCAGAGCTGCAGTCACAACACCTGGCCCGTGACTCTATGTATCTACAACCTTCCTCCTTGGTTGTGCATGAAGCATATGTTCATTATGATGCTAGTACTCATCCAAGGCCCGAAGCAACCGGGCAACGACATTGATGTGTACCTAAGGCCATTAGTTGAAGAACTCTTACAGCTGTGGAGCAAACCAGGTGTACATGCGTTGGATGAGAACAAACAAGAGCCATTTGACCTACGAGGGTTGCTCTTCATAACCATCAATGATTGGATTGCTCTTAGTAACCTTTCAGGACAGACAAACAAGGGATATAAGGCATGCACGCACTGTTTAGATAAGACTGAAGGTACATATTTGCTTAAATGCAAGAAGGTTGTTTACCTGGCGAATGGACGATTTCTTCCGACCAATCATCCCGTAAGAAAGAAAGGCAAGCATTTCAAAGGTGAGGCAGATCACCGGAAGAAGCCTGAACTCCCCGCTGGTGATGATGTATTTGGTATGTTCAAGGACATAGAAGTAATATTTGGAAAGGGTCCCGGCGGTCAATCAGTTCAGAACGACGTTGCTACCGGACACACACCCATGTGTAAGAAGAAATCTATATTTTGGGAGGTGCCATATTGGAAAGTCCTATGTGTCCTCTCTTCAATCGACGTGATGCATGTGACGAAGAATCTTTGTGTGAACCTGCTAGGATTCCTAGGCGTGTATGGGAAGATAAAAGATACACCAGAAGCACTGGAGGACCAGCAAATTATGAAAGACCCAAAGAACATGCATACACAGAACAAGACGGATAAAGGGCGTCACTTAAGTCGTGCTAGCTATGATCTTACCAAAGCAGAGAGGGAAATGTTTTTTGAAGTCCTTTACAATATCAAGGTGCCGTCTGGCTTCTCATCTAATATAAAGGGGATAATAAATATGGCAGAGAAAAAGTTCTAAAACCTAAAGTCTCATGACTGTCACGTGATTATGACGCAGTTGCTTCCGATTGCATTGAGGGGGATTCTACCGGAAAATGTTCGAGTACCCATTGTGAAGCTGTGTGCATTCCTCAATGTAACACCCTCAGAATCGGCCCTATGCAAGTTTTAGTGAAACCCGCCAAACCCGCATAGAAACGATTCAAAGGTGCCCACCATGCACTTCCGTGCGGGTGGAAAACGAAGTAATAACATTACACAATAGTCCTCGATGGGACCCACAGAACAGATATATATACAATAGCGACTCAATGAGTCAAGAATACAGATATAATATACAAAGATCCAAATCACCTTGAAAATGATAGATCGTCCGACTACGGACAAGATGCAAATGGGGCTAAGAGCCCTGAAGAATAACCATTGGCGTCCATAACCACCGAGCCAAGCGGAAGGGTAACCCTGCTAACGTGTCGAAACCTGCTAAAACAAAGGGTGCCGACAAAGGGCAAAGGAAAAAGAGAAGGCGGTCGATCGAGGCGATTGCAGCGAGGCTAGAATTCGGCGGTCCTCGCCTACATAGGTATGGTGGACTGAAGCGGCAGCGCAGCATGCACTAAACAACCTATAGAGACTCGATACAACTGGCGGCTATCGGAGAGGGGTAAGAAAGACCTATTCGGAACCAACTTGATACTACCATCAAACAAACCAATCCTGGTGTTTCCCCCTCGAGACCAAACGAGGAAGTCAACCGAGGAACTCACACCGTTGGCAGTTTTACTTATTCAGTTATCGTTGCAGCAATTACTAGTCAGGTATAGATAGTCATCCTGATATAATAAGCAGTGGGCCGTTTTAGTTAACTATTCCGTTATAGTTGCAACACTTACTAGTCAGATACAATTAGCATGAGATGTCCCAAAACCCAGCAGTTGTTGGTACTTTTATTTAGCCATTCCGTTATAGTTGCAATACTTACTAGTCAGATACAATGGTAGCAAGCGACAACCCAAACAAGCAATTGTTGGCAGTTTTATTTAGCCATTCCATTATAGTTAAGCTGATTACTAGTCATTATAAAGTCAAATTGATAGCACTACTTTAGTTATAGTTGTCTATGATCGAGATACTGTGCTCCAAGTCGTCCATAACATGGACACGGCTTTGAGAAAGTTTTACCCTGGGGTGCACAAATAGCAACACACTCGATCAACCTCGGAAAAACCAAATCAAAACCAGAGGCTTTCACAAAGCAATCAGGATTCAGAAATATTTCAGGCCACCCATTGAGTACACCATAAAGCTAGCTGACTCGAGACGGACTCAAGGTTTGGGTGACGGCATGAGCATCGGGAACCCAAAACTGGGCTTGTCGACACCGCGAAATCGTGTCCGATCCTAAACAGTACAGGTGCTATCCATCACAATTTAAATAAAGCGATGTGCATGGCATAAGTACAGGATAGTAAATAAAACCTCAAACTAGTTTGTGGCCCCAAGAAATAATAATGAATCAAGCTCGGCTCGGGGGTCCCATAATCCTCCGGATGTGGATAAGCGAATATTCAAGGAACATGTATCAAGTACTCGGGGTCCTACGGGACACAAGTGGACGGTTAACAACCAAATAACATCTATTGCCCACCTGTGCCTCTGCTTACTTACTTCAATTTTAGTTGGTAAACAGTAATTAAAGTCTTGATCATCTCCAACAATAAACACACGGCAATACTCCAACAACTGTGGTACTTGACGACACGCAACAGCACTTGAGCAAGCGACTACGACGCGCAGGTACAACTATCTACCAAACAACAGGTAATAGGAGGTGTCCAAGGCAATATAAGGCTGCAAGGGATAACGAATGCACTGAAACAACGCAACACAGATAGCAATAGATCAACAGGAGGGAATAAATACTATAAAAGCAAAATAGGTAGAAGGGGAAGGGATGCTCGCCTGAAAACATTGTCGAAGATTCATCCGAAGATCGGGTCGACACTCGCATCAACTCAACGGCCTTATCCGCGAAGAACCAAAACACTAGAATAAACACCGGATGCAATATTTAATACTACGGCAAAAGATCGGGCATGATGCATGTATGATGTATGACATGGCAAAGGTGCAATGCAATTAGGCAAGATTAAGCAGAACCGGGGTCTCGGCAATTAAATTTTATCGTTCATGTTGTTTAGGTACCCCGCAATTTAGATGTTGTCTCAACAAGGCAAAATATGACAACGGTTCGATGCACAAATTTAAATGAGGCCAATATAAGACTAGATTTGCCCGCATATGGGCCCCATATTTAATTATGAGGTGAATCGGCATAAGGCCCCCAAACCCACAGCATGTATGCAAGTATGACAATTTTATATGCAACAAGTAATATTATTATAAAAATAGGGACTTAGGGTCACACATCTGGGTTCGGCAGATCTTGGGTTCCGGGGGTTTCGGGGTTCGACAGGGTCCGGATCTGGGGTTCAGTCTCGGCGAGATCGCTATTCGAAGGTCGGATACAAGATGAGGAGCTTGGCGTTCCGGGAAGAAGGGCTTGGTTCGGTGTCGGGGCGCATCGGATTCGCCCGGGTCGGTGTCGATCTTGTAGTCGCGAAGATCTTGTCGGGGCAGCATATCGGGTCGGTCTTGGCGTTCGGGATGCAGAACTTGGCGTTCCGCGGCGAAGTGCTTGTCGTACCGGTGGCGATCTTGGCGGTCTTGGTCGACTTCCTCCGGAACGGGTCTTGCATCCGTGAAGGAGAGCGTGAAGCCAATGTCAGGGTTTAGACTTCGAATCCGGGATCGGGTCTTCAACGTCTCGGCCATCGGGTTCATGACGGCATCATCGCCGTGTCGAAGACATCGGGGTTTCCGTGACGAAGATCTTGTAGAGGGTTCGTCTAGAGCCACCGGGTATGGTACGGTCTTCGGAGCATGCGGGTTCTTGACGTGGTTCATCGGGCTCGGAGATCTTGCGAAGATGGGCTTGTGTTCCACCATGCACCAGAGCAAAATTGAAGACTTTCTCTTCAACGGGCTTTGAAACCGCTACAGGGCCTGTTGAACATCCAAGCAGGGTAGGTGACCGCACGGGCTCATGTCGAAGCTGGCAGCGGTCGCGTGGCTTCTTGCGGCGCCGAAGGAGCGGAAGCCCGCGGCCGAGACGAACGCAGGGCGAGGAGGATGCGCAGGATGCGCTTGCAGCGCTGCCACGAAGCGTGGCGAGGTGAGCTCGGGCACGGCCAGCAGGAGCTGGGCGGGAGGCGGTTCTGAGAGGCGGGCGAGATCGAAGGAGGCGGTTGGTGGCGCTGCGATGGCTGAGGCGAATGAAGCGGCGGCGAGGACGAGCCCGAGGTGGTGCGGTCAGGAGGAGGCCGGGCGAGGCTGCGAGGACGGACCAGCGAGGTCGACATAGCGGGCGGAGAAGCTCGGGCGGCTCGCCCGCAGCGGCGCGTCTTGATCGGTCGAGGCGGGCAGGCTCGCAGGAAGGCGAAGGCTCCGCGGTTGGTGTTAGGCCGCCGGGCCTCGAGGTCGGCGGCGTTCCAGCGGAGGCGGCCAGGAGGGCGCCGCAGGAGGAGGAAGCAGGGCGGGGCGGGGAGAAGAGCCGCGGGTTCGTGGGAGATGAGCGTCGGGGAGGAGCTCGGTGGAGAGGAGAGGCGGAAGGAGCGCCAGGGGCTGGGCGGGCCGAGGAGCAGAGGTGAAGAGGGAAGAGGGAGGAGCGGGGAGAGAGGAAGGAGACGGGGAGGGGAGGAGCGTGGGCGACGGGGGCGGTGGGACCAGGTCGGCAGGTGGGGTTGGCCTGGCAGGGAGCGGCCAGGGGGAGTGGGTCGGGTGGGTTGCTGTGTGGGTGGAGCGTGGGTGCGGGTCAGGGGGAAGTGGTGGGGTCCGGTAGGTGGCCCAGGTGGGGAGGTGGCGCTAGCAGGGTGAGGTGGAGAGCCCGGATTGGCAGGGTAAAGTGGAGAGGACTAGGTGGCAACCCGTGAGTGGTGGGAGTGAGGTGGAGGGGGCTGGGTAGGTTAGGACTAGGTGGAAAAAGATTTTGGGTAGGCCGATTTGTACTGGGGGTGGCCAACTGGGTCGGATCGGCCCGGTTCGGCTGCCCCCAAAAATAATTAAACATTTTATTCATTCCAACGGGACTTTTGCAAATCGTTGGCAGACAAAACAAAATAATCCGGAGACCCGGGTTTTGTGTTTGAACAAAGACGGGGCGTTTAGAAAACAAAAATAGGTTTTTCCGAAAATAGTTTTATGCAAGCAAATGCAAGAGGATGACGATGCTCAAATGCAATGTGGCAAGATGACATGAGCATGCGGTCATGATGATGCAATGCACAAAAACAACGCGATTTTCTAGTAGTGGTTTTGCGGGATGCCACAATTCGACACCACTAACAATGGATCTCGCCCTCGAGATCCGCCTCATGGTACCGGAAAGAAGGGCGGCGATCTGAATCTTCTCGCATCGTGTAGATCCTCACGACACCACTAACAATGATTCCCTCTCCATCTTGAAATCGGCGACACCACCAACAAAGGTCGGTGCTCATGTTCGTCAAGAGAACACTCCGGAGAAACAAAGGACGAAGGTAGAGGTATCAAAAGATAAGGCCACCTCTAACTTCCATGGGAAGAGGAAAAGTTACATTGATCCACCAGTTCGATGTACAAGAGTGAACAGTAAGAGTCGGGTAGGGTGATCAGTCCATCCCGTACCCAAACTATCAACTCTGTACATGAATAGGAAAATCAGGCAACTCTACTCTCGAAATTTAGAATGAAGATCTTCATAAGCGGTATTCGGAACAGAGGGATGATGCCAGCTCTGCATTGGATCTGATGTAGATGAGGTCATCACATCGGAAAACACCGGAAGATACAACAGAAATCGTATGAAAGACACAATGATTAGGTTCCGCGCTGGTTCCATTGGCATGAACAACACATGCTCAAGGTATACTCCAACTTCACCAATGCTCGTCCTTCTCATATGTTTTTTTTACGACACGAATATCCAGCAAGGTACACATATAGATAAAGAGTTCGAGAACAAAAAGATTGGATGAAGGGTACACCAAACGAGATGCAGATAAGATGTTTGTAGCGCCATCGTGATAATAGGAAAGAAGCGAAACCCTAAAGGTACGACAGAAACCCAACCACGAGAAATCCTGGACTCGAAGAAAAGATAAGAGGTGGATTCAAAACGTGTAGAGGTAAGAGGAGAATAGCAGAGGGTAAGGAGTAAAATCAGACCTAATGAGAACTATCCAACCGGTTTTTAAAAAATAGTTTTGACACTCTACTTCGGCCGTTAGCTAGGTTATCCTACAGGCTGGACTTGTGGGGTATCGCAACTGCTGAGCTCTGATACCACTCTGTAACACCCTCAGAATCGGCCCTATGCAAGTTTTAGCGAAACCCGCCAAACCCGCATAGAAACGATTCAAAGGTGCCCACCAGGCACTTTCATGCGGGTGGAAAACGAAGTAATAACATTACACAACAGTCCTCGATGGGACCCACAGAACAGATATATATACAACAGCGACTCAATGAGTCAAGAATGCAGATATAATATACAAAGATCCAAATCACCTTAAAAATGATAGATCGTCCGACTACGGACAAGATGCAAATGGGGCTAAGAGCCCTGAAGAATAACCATTGGCGTCCATAACCCTGCCCAGGCCAAGCCGGAAGGGTAACCCTGCTAAGGGCGTCGAAACCTGCTAAAACAAAAGGGGTGCCGACAAAGGGCAAAGGAAAAAGAGAGAGCGGCCAGTACTGAGGCCAGTACATGGCGAGGCTAGAATTCGGCGGTCCTCGCCTACATAGGTATGGTGGACTGAAGCGGCAGCGCAGCATGCACTAAACAACCTATAGAGACTCGATACAACTGGCGGCTATCAGAGAGGGGTAAGAAAGACCTATTTGGAACCAACCTGATACTACCATCAAACAAACCCATCCTGGTGTTTCCCCCTCGAGACCAAACGAGGAAGTCAACCGAGGAACTCACACCGTTGGCAGTTTTACTTATTCAGTTATCCTTGCAGCAATTACTAGTCAGGTATAGATAGTCATCCTGATATAATAAGCAGTGGGCCGTTTTAGTTAACCATTCCGTTATAGTTGCAACACTTACTAGTCAGATACAATTAGCATGAGATGTCCCAAAACCCAGCAGTTGTTGGTACTTTTATTTAGCCATTCCGTTATAGTTGCAATACTTACTAGTCAGATACAATGGTAGCAAGCAACAACCCAAACAAGCAATTGTTGGCAGTTTTATTTAGCCATTCCATTATAGTTAAGCTGATTACTAGTCATTATAAAGTCAAATTGATAGCTCTACTTTAGTTATAGTTGTCTATGATCGAGATACTGTGCTCTAAGTCGTCCATAACCGTGGACACAGCTTTCAGAAAGTTTTACCCTGTAGGGGTGCACAAATAGCAACACACACTCGATCAACCTCGGAAAAACCAAATCAAAACCCAACGAGGCTTTCACGACAAAGCAATCACAGGATTCAGAAATATTTCAGGGGGCCACCCCATTGAGTACACCCGCAAAGAAGCTAGCTGACTCCGAGACGGACTCAAGGTTTGGGTAGACGGCTGTGAACGACTGGGAACCCAAAACTGGGCTTGTCGACACCGCGAAATCGTGTCCCGATCCTAAACAGTACAGGTGCTATCCATCGCACAATTTAAATAAAGCAGTAAAGCATGGCATAAGTACAGGATAGTAAATAAAACCTCAAACTAGTTTATGGCCCCAAGAAATAAGAATGAATCAAGCTCTGGCTCAGGGGGGTCCCATAATCCCCCCGGATGTGGATAGCGCGAATATTCAAGGAACAGGTATCAAGTACTCAGGGTCCTACGGGACACAAGTGGACGGTTAACAACCAAATAACATCTATTGCCCACATGTGCCTCTGCTTACTTACTTCAATTTTAGTTGTTAAACAGTAATTAAAGTCTTGATCATCTCCAACAATAAACACACGGCAATACTCCAACAACTATGGTACTTGACGACACGCAAAAGCACTTGAGCAAGCGACTACGACGCGCAGGTCCAACTATCTACCAAACAACAGGTAATAGGAGGTATCCAAGGCAATATAAGGCTGCAAGGGATAACACGGGTACGAAAACTATAGCAACGCAACACAGATAGCAATAGATCAACAGGAGGGAATAAATACTATAAAAGCAAAATAGGTAGAAGGGGAAGGGATGCTTGCCTGGAAACATTGTCGAAGATTCATCCGAAGATCGGGTCGACACTCGCATCAACTCAACAGCCTTATCCGCGAAGAACCAAAACACTAGAATAAACACCGGATGCAATATTTAATACTACGGCAAAAGATCGGGCATGATGCATGTATGATGTATGACATGGCAAAGGTGCAATGCAATCAGGCAAGATTAAGCGGAACCGGGGTCCCGGCAATTAATTATATCGTTCATGTTGTTTAGGTACCCCGCAATTTAGATGTTGTCTCAACAAGGCAAAATATGACAACGGTTCGATGCACAAATTTAAATGAGGCCAATATAAGACTAGATTTGCCCGCATATGGGCCCCATATTTAATTATGAGGTGAATCGGCATAAGGCCCCCAAACCCACAACATGTATGCAAGTATGACAATTTTATATGCAACAAGTAATATTATTATAAAAATAGGGGCTTAGGTCACACATCTGGGTTCGGCAGATCTTGGGTTCCGGGGGTTTCGGGGTTCGACAGGGTCCGGATCTGGGGTTCGGTCTCGGCGAGATCGCTATTCGAAGGTCGGATACAAGATGAGGATCTTGGCGTTCCGGGAAGAAGGGCTTGGTTCGGTGTCGGGGCGCATCGGATTCGCCCGGGTCGGTGTCGATCTTGTAGTCACGAAGATCTTGTCGGGGCCGCGTATCGGGTCGGTCTTGGCGTTCGGGATGCAGAACTTGGCGTTCCGCGGCGAAGTGCTTGTCGTACCGGTGGCGATCTTGGCGGTCTTCGGGTCCGGACTTCGCCTCCGGGAACGGGGTCTTGCATCCGTGAAGGAGAGCGTGAAGCCAATGTCAGGGTTTAGACTTCGAATCCGGGATCGGGTCTTCAACGTCTCGGCCATCGGGTTCACGACAGCATCATCGCCGTGTCGAAGGCATCGGGGTTTACGTGACAAAGATCTTGTAGAGGGTTCGTCTAGAGCCACCGGGTACGGTACGGTCTTCGGAGCACTCGGGTTCTTGACGTGGTTCATCGGGCTCGGAGATCTTGCGAAGACGGGCTTGTGTTCCACCATGCACCAGAGCAAAATTGAAGACTTTTTATTCAACGGGCTTTGAAACCGCTACAGGGCCTGTTGAACATCCAAGCACGGTAGGTGACCGCACGGCTCATGAGGTCGGGAAGCTGGCAGCGATGCGTGTGGCTTGCGTGGGCGCCGCAGGTATGAGGCGGGTCGCTGGCGTGGGCCGAGACGAACGCGGGACGAGGAGGATGCGCAGGATGCGCAGCTGCAGCGGTCACGAGCGTGGCGGCGGTGAGCTCGGGCACGGCCCGCGTGGCGAGGAGCCTGGGACGGGGAGGCGGTTGCAGAGAGGCGGGCGGGCGAGCTCGAAGGGAGGCAGTTGGTGGCGCCTGCGATGGCTGGAGGCGAACGGCGGGGCGGCGGCCGAGCGGGGATGATCCCGAGGTGGTGCGGTCCCAGGAGGAGGCCGGCGAGGCGGGGCCTGCGAGGACGGACCCGCGCGAGGTCGATAGAGCGGGCGGAGAAGCTCGTCGGAGGCGGGCTCGCCGCGGCGTCTGGCGTCGAGGAGGCGGGCTCGCGAGAAGGAAGGCGGCCTTGCCGGTTGGTGTTAGGCGCTGCCGGGCCTCGAGGTCGGGCGTTTCCAGCAGGCGGAGGCGATCGGAGGGGCGCCGCAGGAGGAGGAAGCAGGGCGGGGCGGGGAGAAGAGCCACGGGTCCGGGGGAGATGAGCGTCGGGGAGGAGCTCGGTGGAGAGGAGAGGCGGAAGGAGCGCCAGGGGATGGGCGGGCCGAGGAGCAGAGGTGAAGAGGGAAGAGGGAGGAGCGGGGAGAGAGGAAGGAGACGGGGAGGGGAGGAGCGTGGGCGACGGGGGCGGTGGGACCAGGTCGGCAGGTGGGGTTGGCCTGGCAGGGAGCGGCCAGGGGGAGTGGGTCGGGTGGGTTGCTGTGTGGGTGGAGTGTGGGTGCGGGTCAGGGGGAAGTGGTGGGGTCCGGTAGGTGGCCCAGGTGGGGAGGTGGCGTTGGCGGGGTGAGGTGGCGAGCCCGGATTGGCAGGGTAAAGTGGAGAGGACTAGGTGGCAACCCGTGAGTGGTGGGAGTGAGGTGGAGGGGGCTGGGTAGGTTAGGACTAGGTGGAAAAAGATTTTGGGTAGGCCGATTTGTCTTGGGTGTAAACTGGTCGGATCGGCCCGGTTCGGCTGCCCCCAAAAATAATTAAACATTTTATTCATTCCAACGGGACTTTTGCAAATCGTTGGCAGACAAAACAAAATAATCCGGAGACCCGGGTTTTGTGTTTGAACAAAGACGGGGCGTTTAGAAAACAAAAATAGGTTTTTCCGAAAATAGTTTTATGCAAGCAAATGCAAGAGGATGACGATGCTCAAATGCAATGTGGCAAGATGACATGAGCATGCGGTCATGATGATGCAATGCACAAAAACAACGCGATTTTCTAGTAGTGGTTTTGCGGGATGCCACACTCAATGCAATATCTTAGAAGGTAATCAATCCAGATATTCTGCCAATGTTATAGAAGGATGTGGTACAATGTCTTATTATTTTTGAGTTGGTGTTCCCACCATCCTTCTTCAGTATTATGACGCATCTCCTGGTTCACCTAGTGGAAGAGATTGCCATTCTCGGTCCTGTATTTCTGCACAATATGTTCCCCTTTGAAAGGTTCATGGGAGTCTTAAAGAAATATGTTCATAACCGTGCTATACCAGAAGGAAGCATCTCCAAGTGATATAGAACAGAGTAGGTCATTGAGTTTTGTGTTGACTTTATTCCTGATCTGAAGTTGATTGGTGTTCCTGACTCGCGGCATGAGGGAAGACTAAGTGGAAAAGGCACGCTGGAAAAGAAAGCAATGATATGTAGGGACGGGGATTCTTTCAGTAAAGCACACTACACAGTTATACATAATTCCACCTTGGCAGCTTCGTATATCGAGGAACACAAGAATATTGTACGCTCCAAAAACCCGGGGAAGCCTGACTCATGGATTACAGATGAACACATGAAGTCTTTCGGAGATTGGATGCGGACACATCTCTTGAATGACACCACTGTTGGAGATCAGCTATACTTTTTGGCCGCGTCACCATCTTCTACTATATTTAATTTCCAAGGGTACGAAATAAATGGGAATACATTCTACACGATCGCCCAAGATAAAAAGAGCACCAGCCAAAACAGTGGTGTCCGTTTTGATGCAACGGACGAGAATAGGAAAAAGGACACATACTATGGTTACATAGAGGAGATATGGGAACTTGACTATGGAGTCTCTTTTAAGATCCCTTTGTTTCGCTGCAAATGGGTCAACCTGAATGGGGAAGGGGTAAAGATAGACCAGTTGTACGGAATAACAACAGTGGATCTCAACAATCTTGGTTATAGAGATGAACCATTCGTCCTAGCCAATGATGTGTCTCATGTTTTCTATGTGAAGGACATGTGCTCCAGACCAAAAAAAAACAAAAAATATGCAAACGAATACATCATATGATGAGCCAAAGCGTCACATAGTTCTTTCAGAGAAAAGAAACATTGTAGGAATCGAGGACAAGACAGACATGTCAGAAGATTATAATAAGTTTGATGAAATTCCGCCCTTCACAGTGAAAACTGACCCAAGCATTCCGTTAAGTAAAGAAGATGCTTCATGGTTAGGTCTGAAGCGATCATAACGAAGGACATACGCCAAGAAGGTCATGCTCATATTGTGTACCTCTAGTTCATGTATGGCCGGTCGGCTGCATATTGTGAACCTAAATGCCATGAGACATGATAGCTCATTTTGTGAAGGATATTTTATGATGTTTGCAATTTTCCAAGTTTAATAAATGTATTTAGTGTTATTCCCGGTTTGTGGATTGACCGGGACTATATATAGGGGGGCCCTTTAGTCCCGATTTTGTAGTCTCGGTTTTTAATATTAATAAATGTCTTGAGTGTTAGTCCCGTTTTGTGGCTGAACCGGGACTAAAGGGGGACTTTAGTCCTGATTCGTAGAACGACTTTCCCGAACTATGAAGAAGTTGTCCCGATTCGTACTTACCATTAAGATCTGATCTCCAAATGCGCGTGGTCACATATTAGGGAGTGCCTCTATGACCAGTTTGTTGGAGATGTCGGAGGACTGGGATCCGGCGGCATCTCCCTCAAACTGGCCGTGGTGGTGTCCCTGCTCTCGCACACCATCTTGCAGCTTGTAACTTCTCTAACTAGATCAATACGCCTGGGAGCTAACTAATTTCATATATTAGGGAGTGCCTCTATGACCAGTTTCTTGGAGATGCCGGAGGCTGGGATCCAGCGGCATCTCCCTAAAACTAGTCGTAGTGGTGTCCCTGCTCTCGAAAATCATCTTAGAGATACCTCACTCTGGCTGGAGGACTGGACTCACAAGGATGCCTATTTATAGTACAAGCAGCTCGGCATAGTGTCGACACTCACGACATAATATCGACACTCACCCCTATTATTAGTGATGACTCGTGTTTTGTCCCGGTTGGTGTCTCTAATCGGGACTAAAGGTTCATCTTTAGTCTCGGTTGGTGACACCATCCAGGACAAGGTACAAGCCGCACGACATAATGTCGACACTCACCCCTATCATTAGTGCTGCCTGGCCCAGCCTGAAATCCCTCCAACCGGGACTAAAGATGAACCCTTTCCCTCTATTTATAGGTCTTTCCCTCTATTTATAGGCTGCCCACCTCAGCCTGACCTATCATGTTCGAGGTTTCATGGCTTTCGGTCCAAATGACCGATGTTATGTGCTAAATCGCGGCATAGTTTGTGATGTTGTGCCCATATTATGCATGCATGTGGACATTGGTATGGAGAAAAAGGTTGCAGGAGGAAGTTTTCCTTTTCGTCGCACGGAAAAGCCATTTTCCATTTTTTGAGCGCAAAAAACGGGTCGTTTTGTGAAGCAACCACCAAATGTTGTTTCAGAATGCTACCGTCCCATTTTTATAAAATACTAGACCACCTTACATGGACTATCTCTCAACCGGGATATCTCAAACCTTTCCGTCCATCCCGGGTAAAAAGGACAAATGTGTGCCGAATCGGTAGGAAGTGGGTCCAGTTTGTACTACAGGTAAATGATCTAACGTCCATGATTTTTAGAAAAAAATCATTTTTAGAGTCGCAATATGTGGTTTCTTCAGATATCCAATGCAAGTTCTAACGATGCTTGTCCCATATCTTCATGCACGCCGGTTCTACCATAGTTCAAAAGGGAAAATTTCAAAACGGGCATAAGAAATTCAAAAAAAGTCTGAACAATGTAAATAATTTGTGTGGTGTAATATTATGTGATATAGTTGCAAGGAAAAATACCAGACTCTGTATATTGATCATGTCTCGAAAAAACCTTCACAGAATGACCTATCATGTTCGAGGTTTCATGGCTTTCGGTTCAAATGACCGATGTTATGTGCTGAATCGCAGCATAGTTTGTGATGATGTGCCCATATTATGCATGGATGTGGAAATTGGGATGGAGAACAATGTTGCAGGAGGAAGTTTTCCTTTTCGTCGGATGGAAAAGCCATTTTCCATTTTCCGAGCGCAAAAAATGGGTCGTTTTGTGAAGCAACCACCAAAATGCTGTCTCAGAATGCTACCGTCCCATTTTTCTAAAATACTAGACCACCTTACATGGACTATCTCCCAACCGGGATATCTCAAACCTTTCCATCCATCCCGGGTAAAAAGAACAAATGTCTACCGAATCGGTAGGAAGTGGGTCCGGTTTGTACTACAGGTACATGATCTAACGCCCATGATTTTTATAAAAAAAACATTTTTATACTCACAATATGTGGTTTCTTCAGAGCTCCAATGCAAGTTCTAACGATGCTCGTCCCCTATCTTCATCCACGCCGGTTCGACCATAGTTCGAAAAGGGAAAAATCGGGCATAAGAAATTCAAAAAGAGTCCGAACAATGTAAATCCTTCGCGTGGTGTCATATTATGTTTCATAGTTGCAAGGAAAAATACCAGACTTGGTATATTGATCATGTCTCGAAAAAACTTTCACAAAATGGCGTATCATATTCGAGGTTTCATGGCTTTTGGTCCAAATGACCGATGTTATGTGCTGAATTGCAGCATAGTTTGTGATGTTGTGCCCATATTATGCATGCATGTGGACATTGGGATAGAGAACAATGTTGCAGGAGGAAGTTTCCCCGCCATTTCTTCCCGCCATTTCTTCCCGCCCATTTTCTTTCCGCCATTTCTTCCCGCGGTTTTTTTCCACCATTTCTCTTCCCGCCATTTCTTTCCGCAGTTTTCTTGCCGCCATTTCTCACTACATATATGTAGGATTGTCCTCCATTGTCATTGCACACCTGTAGACTCATATCTGCAACCTCATCTCTCTTTCCCATGGCTTCCACCGTACGACTAACCCCCAGGGAGGCGGAGGCGCTTTGCGCCTCGAACTACCTCTGCCTGTCGGGATACTGCGCCCTGTCGGCTGGATGCTGAGCGCCGGAGGCGTGCTGGTTCCTCCTATCCCTCTAGGTGTGGCGCGCCGGATGGCCATCACGAACCACTACTACTTTGAGCTCACGCCGGAGCAGCGGAGGAATCCCAACTGGCATCCCGACTATTTCCCGACTTAGGAATCCTTCTTCAGGGATCGGCGTGAGAGGGCGCTCGCCAGGCGCGAGGAGGACGGCCCACCTCCTCCGAACTTCAATGAGGCCGGCTGTCGGCTGTGGTGGTGCGGCCGGACTCTCCAGAGCGTCATGGCCTACGACACGGCCGCCGACTCTAACCCCCTCCTGCGCTACCCTCAAGTCCAGCCCACTACGGTGACCTCGACTACTCAGCCTTCAAGGTTCAACTACAGCGACCCCGACGACGACAGCGACGACGGCCGCGGCGAGTATGATGACTTCAGTGGCGAGTATTACAGGTGTAGGCAGGAGCATGACTGAATCACTCCAATATTCCAAAACAAGTTCAGCCGATTGTGAATTAATCTGTCCATGTATCTTAATTTTCAGTTCTTCTATGTATCTCAATTTTCAGCGATAGTTGCGTTATGTACTTTAATTCTAGTTCTATCATAATAAAATTTTCTTCCCGCCCATTATTTTCCGCCCTTTTCTTCCCGCCCTTTTCCTCCCACGCATTCTGCCCGGCTCGAAGAATTTTAAATGGTTCATAGTTATTCAAATTCAAACACTTTTTAAATGGTTCATAGTTTAAATGGTTACATTAATTATTTTTAAAAACAGAAAATGGTTTTGAATTAGTTATTCAAATTCATATACTTTTATGTTTAAAGTTTTTCTAAATTCCAAATTAATATATAAAAAATATAAGTTAATTCATTTTTAATTTTAAATGGTTCATAGTTTAAATGGTTACATTAATTATTTTAAAAAACAGAAAATGGTTTTGAATTAGTTATTCAAATTCATACATTTTTTATGTTTAAAGTTTTTCTAAATTCCAAATTAATATGCAAAAAATATAAGTTAATTCATTTTTTATTTTAAATAATTCATAGTTTAAATGGTTACATTAATTATTTTTGAAAACAGAAAATGGTTTTGAATTAGTTATTCAAATTCATACACTTTTTATGTTTAAAGATTTTCTAAATTCCAAATTAATATGCAAAAATATAAGTTAATTCTTTTTTAATTTTAAATGGTTACATTAATTATTTTTAAAAACAAAATATGGTTTTGAAATAGTTATTCAAATTCAAACACTTTTTATGTTTAAAGCTTCTCTAAATTCCATATTAATATGCAAAAAATATAAGTTAATTCATTTTTTAATTTTAAATGGTTCATAGTTTATATGGTTACATTAACTATTTTTAAAAACATAAAATGGTTTTGAACTAGTTATTCAAATTCAAACACTTTTTGTGTTTAAAGTTTTTCTAAATTCCAAATTAATTATCATTTAAAAAACATTATAAATTAAAACTCCAAAATAAAAAATAAGACGAGAGCACAGAGATAATTTGGGAAATTTTTTTGAAACAGGACCTTTAGTCCCGGTTTTTGGATCCAACCGGGACTAAAGGCCCCTTCGCGCGCCGCTTGCGTTTAGCCCAAAATATAAAAAGAAAAATGGAGCATACGTCCCGGTTGATGGCTCCAACCGGGACGTATGACCCTTTAGTCCCGGTTGGAGCCAAC
Source organism: Avena longiglumis (assembly GCA_030063025.1). Lineage (NCBI taxonomy): Eukaryota > Viridiplantae > Streptophyta > Magnoliopsida > Poales > Poaceae > Avena > Avena longiglumis. The sequence continues at coordinate 478,202,129 of CP125977.1, forward strand.
AACCGGGACTAAAGGCATCTTCTTTATAACTACCACGCCTCTTCTTCTTTCCCATATCTCTCACAATCTGTTCTTCTCGTGCAGGGACTCAAGCGACCTTCAGCGAGCTGCCCGCCTTGACGCCTACCAGCCACCTCAGCTCGTGGCCTCAGTATGCTCCGTGACCTCCGCTCACGCCAAGACGCTCAAGAATGCCGCACTGCCGTCAAGTCGTTGCCCGTGCGCCATCATACGTCACCCGCACACCGTCGAACGTACGTCACTCTCGCCGCCCGCTGCATTCTTCGCGCAGGGACTCCGTCGCCGTCACTCTCGCCGCCCGCTGCATCGTCCGCATGCGCCAACCCGCAGCCGTCGTCGAACCTCAAAGTACGGTGCGCCGCCGAGCTTAAAAAGAAGGCCCAAATTACATGTATAAACGATTTGTTGGATGGGAAAATAAAAATATGTGGTATTCATATAGACATATGTAATTTTATTAGTTTTACATGCATGTATATTTAAATTTTTTGGAATGTTAATTTTATTAGCTTTGGTATAATATTTATTTATATGTACATTCTTGAAAACAATTCTTTATATACATAGTATAATCTTTATTGTATAATATTTAGGCAAAGATTTTTTAGGCAAACAATTTCTAGGCAAAGATTTTTTGTATAAGATTTACAATAGTATAATCTTTATTGTATGATAGTATAATCTTTATTTATATTTATATTATTATTTACCATAATTACTTTTTATATGTATATAGTTACCATTTTTTTAGTTAATTATATTAGTAGCAGTGACGTTAGTTTAGGGTTCCCTGCTAGTTTAGGGTTCTCCTTCTTCCCCGTTCCTCTTTCACTCACCCGCAACATATCGCCACCGCCGCAAGGACAATCGCCTTCTTTATAACTTGTGCACATGTTCTTCTTCTTCCCCATCTCACTTCTCTACTTCATCGACGCGCGCACAGGAGACGCCGCCCCACGATGCCGGCAGGCTGCCCGACCTCCGCCTTGTTGACCCTACCACGAGCTCCGCCTCGTTGCCCTCTATCTCCTCGCAAAATGAATCGAAGAGGGGCGTCTACAATCATCGCCATCGACGCCATCTTCCTCGTCACTGATGACCGCCGCCGTCGACATCGCCTTTGCTCTAGACCTCGCACGGCCTCCCCGAGCCCTTCGTCCAATTCGCAGTGAGCTGCTGGTCCCCTAGGACCTCTCCCTCGACCCCCTCTACCTCTGTAGTCGTTGCTCGCCGTTGACCCGTGCGTTCTGCCGCCGTGCGCCGCCGTTCTTGTTGCTCCGGCGATCAAAACATAGTGGTGCTGCCACCAGTAGGCCTGCCTTGCTCGCCTCGTTCGAGTAGGCTAGATCTTGCCGCCCCACGCGCCCTCCTTCACCGTCGCCGGTAACCATCCGATGGTGGCCGTCGTGATGACGTCATGCTGGCATGGTCCTGATGTGTCCGCGGACCCCGCTGACCTTTGACCGCCCGTGTGGCATGCTGATGTGTCTTCGGCCCCACTGGTCAGTCACTGTGGGTAGCCCCAGACCCGGTAAAAAACTACCCCCTGTGTTGATGTCACAGTGACGCAGTAACTGTTTTAAAATGGTTTAATATTTTCCGAAATTGATATAAACTTGTAAATTCAATAACTAATGATTTATAAGTTAGAAAAATACAAATAATATATCAAAATGTTTAGAAAATTAAGAGCTATCTGTCTAAGCAATCATCATACATTTTCAAGAAACTTAAAACCCTAGTTTAGTTAAAGCAACATCGATAACCCTTAGGTACATGTGGGTTCGCCGGTGTGTCCTCGCCAGGGCATCCCAAACCCTTTTTAATCGATGTTGCACCTAGGGTTAGTGTAGGATCTCTAAATCTGACATGTCATACATATTGATTGCGCATTGCATTATGTCATGTATTGATTGCCGCCTTTCTTTCCGGTATTAGTTCTTCGTGATAGGATCTGAGCCCGAGGGTTTCTCCGAATTAGGATTTCTGATATTGTAAATTAATTTTTATTATTGTGTATGTATATATTAGGGTTTCTCCAAATTAGGGTTTTTATCTCTCAACACCCTACCTAACATTCTTCCTTAGCTGCTTTGACTTATTCGCTTTTCCACCTATGCATAAAATATGAAACCACGCAGCAGAGACGAGAAAAGGAAGATTTGATCCAAGGTGTGATCCGTAGGGAAGAAAATATAGATGTATCGACGTTTCTGAACAACTCCGGTGAGGGTGATCCTCTTTTTGCCGGAAGAGACGACTTGTTTGAGGTTGAAGGTGATGCCTTCCGCGAGGGAGAAGGCAATGCCTTGTGTGATCGAGAAGACGACCGCTCCGGCAAGTGCATGTAATATAATTAATTCATTAATTAATCATCTGATGTCAATATAGAAATATTAACGACGATCTTTCTTCTTTTAGCCCTCCAGATCGAACAAATCTACTGAAAAGAGCGGACGAGGCCCAACCAAAAAGTTGGAAGACCATGAGAGGTTCAGGATCGAAGAAATCTGTGACAACGGCAAACCGGCGACTCCCCTTATTGTCGCAAACAAATTTGTGGCACAATGCGGAGTAATCGTTAGGGACTTTGTCTCGATCGTCATTCGAAATTGGAATATGCCTGCTAATGCGGAGGAAGAGGGAACATCTTTATTTCTCCCTACCGTGGCCAAATATTTACCGTGGAAGAGGCTCATGCTTAATTTCAAACTACCGAAGGTAGAGCTGGATCCAAATGCGGAGGATCCAGTTGAGGACGCCTTAGAACATGCCAAAGCCATGCAGATGAAGGTCAGGGAGTGGGCTATGAAGAAGATGGCCCAGTGTTTCACCAACTGGAAGAAAAGATTGCACCTTGACTATGTCATGAAAGAGAAGACTTCGGATTTCGAGAAGATTCAGTATCAGAAATTAAAACCATTCTAGGCTGAGTTTGTGAATTACAAGACATCATAAAAACCTAAGAAAATGTCTGAAACAAATAAGCTAAATGCTGCTAACAAGAAGTATCACCATACTATGGGGCAAGGTGTCTACAGGGCTGGCATTCCTAAGTGAAAGAAACTTGAGGATGAACTGTGTGCTAAAAATATTATCGCAGAGATAGACGATTGGATCGAACGTGCAAAGAATTGGTTTTACGGGCACGGGGGCATGTTGGACTCGGAAGGGAAGTGTATATATAACATAGGACATAAAGAAGACCCCTTGCCAATCGAGAAGATTAGAAAAGCAGTAAAGGCTGTTAAAGATGGAGACTTCATTCCCGATAGAGAGAATGATGAGCTCACACTTGCCCTTGGGAATAAGGAACATGATGCACGAACACAAGGCACAATAGGCTCGCAATCATGGAGCACTAGGTTTCCAAAAGAGAGGAAGAAATATCCTGATAGAAGCCGTAAGAGGAGAAAGGACAAGGCGGAAGTTGAAGTAGATATTCAGAAAGAGCGAATGCGTATAATTGAAGAACGAATAAAGCAACAACAATATCAAATTAACGCACTTAGCCAGCAAGGTACTACCGGCCCATCTCAGCATCACATGGTGGTAGAACCTGCATTCGATGCTATCGGCCTATCGAATAATCGAAAAAGCAGTGTGGCTTCCACCGACGTCCCGGGTGATGACAATGGTGCACCGACGATGGCTCGTGTTGGCTACCCAGTGGATGATATCACACAGATTACACACTGCGAGCTACATGTCAAAGTTGTGAACATATCAATGAAAGTGGCGGTCGGCTATGCCTTACCAATTGGACCCACACCAACTTACCATTGTCGTCCGGTTCCACAGGGGTACGCTGTTGTCGGGGTGGATGAAATCATGCCCACCTTTCAAGGTTTGAAGCTTGACTACCCTGCATGTGAAGGGGATGTGAATGAACTAGGAGAAGCAACAAACGTCACCATTCTATGGCCAAAGGAATGTATCGTGCTTCCAAATCACACACCAAGGCCATCTTCGCCGCTGCCTCACCCGTCTCCAGCGCGGTCGTCGCCGCCACGACAGCCGTCTTCGTCGGCTCACCCATATCCGTCGCCTCACCCGTTTTTGTCGCCTCACCAGTCTCCGGCGTAGACATCGCCGCCGCGGAAGCCATCGCCAGCGCCTCAGGAAAAAAGCGTAAGCGTACCACCGCTACTCTGCGGAGTGGTAAGCTATCGCTGACACGTAAACAGGAGCCTCTTCCAAAAGTACCAAAGGTTCCTCCCAAGAGGGACTATACTGAAGAGGAGACTACGGCGATCGTTGAGGCGCAAACGACAGAGTTTTTCGCTAACCTAAGGCGGCTAAAAGAGCTAGAGTTCCCCAGCACCAAAGAAGAAAAAGGCTGAGTGTTCAAAATGCTAAAGGGCCTTCACCAACCCGAGCCAAAGCTGTCATCAGACTATGAGCGCTCTATTCTCAAGTCACATGCGGCACAACAACTGTCGAAGAACAGTACTGGTGCAAGCGGGAAATCTGTTGCCCAGCTCAGAGAACAAACAAAACAATCTTGCGCCCCTCTCAAGGTGATTTCCCATACCAATATGGGGTCGAACAAATATGCGGCCGAAGAACAGTATGATCCAGATTTAGTTGCACTATACGGAGAAGCTGCCGCTGCTCAAGGTATGAGTATTACCCACTACTTATCCCAGTTACAGTACTTTCCCGTAGGTGAAGTAGCATACAAATACCAGTACGGCAAACCTCTCGTCAAACCTGAGGAGCGAGGTAAATAATCTTCCAACAAAAATGCGAAGATTGCATAACTAGTACATGCATGCCACAAAGGCCGGGGTTAACTGGATAATGCTGAGGGTTACAAAAAAAGCATTATCGGAAAGAAGTAGATGACATGATAGCCATTGAATTTTTTGAACTATTTCAATTATTCAATCAAGACGCCTTGGACAAATCGATCATCAGTGCCTATTGTCTGTAAGTACTAATTCTATAATTAATTTACTCTTTAGCTATCTCACCTCGTTTATTGCATATATATAATCATACTATAATATGCAGAATGCAGATTCTCGAATGCAGCAGAGGACAGATCTATGATATTGGGTTCGTTGACCCATATTGGGTTCATCAAGCTAATCTTAAAACAAAACCTAAGGATACGGAGGATAATATCATACACGCGTTAAGGTTTCAAGAAACCAGAAGGGAAATACTATTTTCTTACAACTTTGAGTGAGTGTAATTGTCTTGTATACACTTTCTATTTCTCTTACTCGACTTTAAGTATATAATTGATGAGTTATGCATGCGCAGCTTCCACTATATTCTGTTAATCATTCAACCTGACAAAGGGCGAGTACTAGTCATGGACTCGAAACATAAACTCCTTGAGACGTGGAAGGACATGCAGATGCTTCTCCAGCGGTAATTCTAATCATTATGACACTATATTGTCAACGTTCGTGAATTTTATGATATCAAGTAATTAATAACTTATTTTATTCGTTTTCTTCGTCGGGCAGCGCTTGGAAACGGTTCACCAACAAGGCTAGGGGTGTTTGAAAAGAGGAGCTTACATTTAAACCACTAGATGTAAACACCACTAGCTATATCCACGCATCTCTTTGATTCTAGTTTTGATACCGTTATTATCATGTTTGATTATTATTTTGATTAAACTCTGTTCTTGTAAAGTGCCTGACGCAGGGACCAGGGAACAATTTATGTGGATACTATGTTTGCGAGTTCATCCGTCAGACGTGCTGTGAGAAGGGCAGAAATTTAGAGCAACTCCACGTACGTTAATTTTTTTATAGGTTTTTATTACCATCAAATTATGTTTAGTTTCATTCATATAGCTTGACTCCTTTTTTAAATCAGCACGAACGTCTATGGGACGGTCTTCTGCCAAAGGATTGCGTACGAGTAATTCAGGAGGAATTGATGGGATTATTGGATGCAGAAGTGCTAGACCCAAAAGGAGAATACTATGCGGGTGTGTATAGGCAATAGGGATTGTACAAAGAGCTTATTTTGTATGCAGTGCATGAAATTCGAGTATCGAATGTAATATGTTCGACACTTGGATCAATATTTTCATGATGATCTTATGTAATATAATGGTTCCTTCATTTATGAGTGCAAAACACAAAATAAAAAATAAAACAACATAAATAAATTCTCTGCCGCGGCACAAAAAGTGGTCAAAATGCTGCCGCGGCAAAAAAAGTTGCCAAAATGAATTCTCTGCCGCGGCAGAGAAATGTGCCAAATCTCTGCCGCGGCAGAGGGTTATTTGTCCCGGTTCGTGTTACGAACCGGGACGGTTGCTCCTCCCCCCTCGTGCGGAGCAGCGGCCATGTGTACGCTCTTTTGTCCCGGTTTGTGGGGCAACCGGGACTAAAGGTTGGGGCTTTACTTCCGATTATCCCGTCCCGGTTGGGGAACCGGGACTAAAGGTCCTTACCAACCGGGACACATGGGGCGGTTTGCACTAGTGAGAGCAGGGGTCTATGGGGATGACGCCGTCTTCCGAGCGAGTGAGGAGAAAACAAAGGAGAATTCGTTAGGTTATGCGATGCGCTTTTGCTTTATTATCCGACCGCTAACTACAGACTTATATAAACTAATAATCGGCTCATATGGTGCCTCCGGTTAACTTATAGGTGGCACAATGGTCAATATTTCCGAATTGAGAGGGGCAAAACCATCTAAAAAAAGCGAAACCCGTAAGAAACACTTCGTATTTTATTATTGTTGTATATAGGTATATGTATAGATAATAGATAGATAACATAAAATAAATGACTGAGAGTTAAATAGTTTTCCTATGTACATAAATTTGGCGTGAAAAGATTCGGTTCGTGGCCATAGTTAATATGCCCTCGTGAAATGAAATAGAGATGTGATACATAATCTTTCGGTAGGCAAAGCAAAATTCCTCTTGCCGGAATCATTTGGCTACCATTGTAAAGGATTGACTCAATAATAATAATTAAAGTCGTTAGACCGGACCAATGATATAAACATCGTGGCGTTCTTCCCTCCTCTAGTTGTTCTCACTCTTGTTTATATCAACAAATTTCGCATAAAGATCGTGAATTTGCTAAAAAAATAAACAGTTACACGTGTTGGTCTTTGGATTTTGGGCTCTTAAATTAGACATCAAGCATTATAATCACCATCGATATTCAATAATATAACCAATCATCATAGTGGTCTCACAAATATATGAATGGTGTTAGATCGTAAACATCACTCACCGATCTCTTGTATCTCCTAGGTCTAGGGGTATACTCGAACATGAGGGAACAATAACAATTAGACATAAAAGAGCAAACATATAGGATTCATATCGGTTTAGCATGGCAAGGTGGATCAAACATAAGTTTTAGGAGAACGTTGTCTGGTAATAAATGGGTCCGTTAACTTTCACCTTGTTTCGCATTTGTTGTCAGTCCATCTTTCAGATAGCAAGGATACTTTTAAGTGGAACCTAAGCGCCTATGGGTGCTTCATTGTTAGATCGATGTACCTCAATTTGTTAAATGGTCAAATGGCTTATTTTAAAAAATGGAAAATAAAAGTGCCACTCAAAATTCGAATCTTCATGTGTTTCCTTCATAGGAAGGAAATTCTCACAAAAGATAACTTGGTGACAAGAAACTGGCAAGGTTCTACTAAATGTTGTATTTTCTGATTAAGAAGAGGCAATTCAACATCTTTTTATATCATGCCTTTTCGCTAAAATTATATGGAGGATTTTTTTATGACTTTTAATATTTCGCCTACTGCCAATATGACTAATCTTTTTGGAAATTGGTTAAGTGGGATCCCAAAGAAAGATAAAGGACACATTATAGTTGGTATGTGCTTTATTATGAGCTCTATGGAATGTTCGCAATGATTTTATATTTAGCAAGAAAAGTTTTCCACCATTGGTTATCCCTATGCCTACTCATTGGATCAATATGTGGTCCTATCTCTAGCTTGTGGAGGATCACTAGGCCATGGATATTGGGTGTAGCTGTTTGGAATTGATTGGACGGGACATTTACAGCCGATGCGGCTAGCGGTCTGATCGGAGATTAACATGAAGATGCTTGTGTGCCGCTTGCTTTTAGACTTGTTTAGCTGGATTGTTTTTGTAGAAACTTTGAGTGATCCTTGATTGTAATAAGGTGTAATACTTTGCTCCAAATAATAAAATAAAGGTTGTATGCATCCATCGATGCAGAGAACAGGGCATGTCCCCATTTTCGAAAAAGATAAACATATGTTAATCTTCTTGCTCTCTTCTTTATAATACACAGTGGTGCAACATAGAAAAGACTTAGACCGCAGTCAAGTATCCTCTATTGGACTTACTCCAAGTCAGGTCAAGTGTTTCCTAGCTATGCAAAACAAATTGATCAACAAGGGCGAGGATCGAGCTAAGCAATATTACATTGCCGGAGGTCCTTTATATCACTAGTACAAACTCGCTACTTAGAGACGTCAATTTTCCATAGGCCTAATATGATTTTTTATTCTGGCTCAAGCGCATAGCTTCTAACAGCACACCACCTGATCTCGTTTTCTTTATGGATCTAAGATATGTGATGGAAAATGGAAAACGCCTCTAAGATGTATGAGTTGGAGACGTCCAATATTTTTGACCGCCTGCAAGAACTCCTCAACCTTAGACGTCATATACTAGGGACCTTCTCCAATAGTGAGGCGACCTGAGTTGGATTCTAACAAAGACCGTCTCTAGAACTAGTGTGCCTCGAAGCGTATTTTTAAATTGACCATCTCTAGTGTGTGTAAACCATTTTAAATTGTAGCATGCTAATTCGAACCTGATCATAGCTGACATGACACATAATTATGATTCAGCAGCCAGATAGACAGATTAACTCAAGAACATATATATATATATAGTAGCTCGATCACGGTAAAAATTAGCTAGATATATATAGTTGGTAAAATCCATACAAATTTAGCCATTATACATTATGGCAGTACATACAAAATACATGACATAAATCAATCAACTAGCATAATTACTACTCTCTAAAAACCAGCATTACATTTATAATGGGTCATCCCATGGAAGTTGCTGAACCACAATATGCACCTCTCCATTATCTTTTTCATCAAAGCAAAAAAGGAAAATGCTATCCTGCTTTAGGTTGAAGCTTCTCACAACCTTCTCCCATCCAGTCATCAAGATTGCATTTGACCTAGCTCCCATCTTCATCCTAACCATCTTTGGCGTTTTGCTCTTCATTTTCCAAACATGGACATGAATAGGTTTATCAAGGAGATTCTTTAGGTATTTTCTTATGAACTCAGCTCCAAATGTCTGGGAAAGTACAAAAAATTGAAGAATAAGCATGCTTGTGATTACTAAAAGTATTTAAATATTGCAGGGTAGCTTGTTGTTGATAACATTATCAAGAATATACCATCTTATCAGCTTGCATTTCTTTTTCATGACAGATGAATAGGCAGACTATAGATGTAGTACTTAATTTCTGGTGGAAATTCGGGTTCACACCAGTCTAAGAGGAAGTCTACATGAACTTCTTTCAGATACTTGTCGCTTATCAAAATCAGTGTCCCCTTGTGTTAATGCCCTGATGCAACAACAAATCAATGTCTATCGTCTAAATGCATACAAAATAGATGACTGAAATTTTGATGTTCTCTTTTGATACCTCTAAACTCAATCCACTCGGTGGGCTCTTCATCTGATGACTGGAAATCAAAACCACCAAAGGAAAAGCGAAAACTATCGTCGCTAGATAGTGATATTGCATCGTCAATGTAGGTTCCCATCTGTTAAATAGATACAATACAGAGAGCATATTAATACAATCAAGATGCAAGCAGACTAATAAAGTGACAATGAAAATATATACAGAGAGACCAATGAAGTGACAACTAAATCTCTATTGCTAGAAGTCACAATTGCAGATTTTGAGACTTATATAAGGGGGGAAGAGTTGAGACAGATGCAGGCCAGCTGGGGGAGGCTCTTTTGACTGCATCGTCGGATCTTTGCATCTCGGTAACCCTGAACCTTAAATTCAAGAAGCAAAATGGCAAATTCTATTGCAAAATTCCTCAATCGAAGCTGCTGATTTAGGGTTTTAGGGATTTGGTTTTCACGCATACCTACGTGGACGACGAAGGGGGTCCTCGAAGGAGAGGGAGAGAGTCCGCACTACAGGACCAAAGGCAGCGGTGGTGGAGAGGTAGGGGACCGGAGGCATCGGTGGTGGAGATGCAGGGGATCGGCGGCGGTGGACAGTGGTCTGTGCAGGCGGAAAAGAACAAAAGTGGCATAGATCTAAAATGTTTGTCTAAATATTTTTAGATATTAGCCGCCAAGGACTAGCTTCAGACGGCTGCAAGTGGAAAACGTCTCTAAGAACAACCATTCTCTGAATATTTCACAATTTTCTGCCAAGAACTTCCCTGGCTAAGACGACTATTAATTTGAAAAAAGTTAATATTCGGAACTCCGGATATATTCAAAACTCCAGATTTTGATTATCCTAAAATTTGAGAATTATTCATAATTTAAAGGCAAAGAAAGGTGTTTATATATTCTTGCTAGAGTGAAGTTGAGTCCCTAAGACTAAATGAGGTTCATAAAGTGAAGAAAATAATTTGCATAGTATAAACCTTGGATCTTTACCCTGAAAGGCATGAAGACTAGTGTTCATGCAACTTTCTGCAGAGCAATAAGGTACAAGTGTTATGGATTTGACTAGTTCAAATGTTTAATCATGAAGTAAGACCGTTTGATTACTTAATTATGAATATTTCACCAATATAACTTTTTTATGTACTCTTTAAAGGAAATCTCATTGAGTGAATATTCGGAACTCTGGATATATTCAGAACTCCGAATTTTGATTATCCTAAAATTTTAGAATTATTTATAATTTAAAGGCAAAGGAAGGTGTTTATACATGCTTTCTAAAGTGAAATTGAGTCCCCTGAGACTAAATGAGGTTCATAAACTGAAGAATAAAATTTGCATAGTAAAAACCTTGGATCTTTACCCTAAAAAGCATGACTACTAGTGTTCATGCGACTTGCTTCAGAGCAACAAGGTGCAAGTGTTATGAATTTGACTAGCTCAAATGTTTAATCATGATGTGAGACGTTTGGTTACTTAATTATGAATGTTTTATCAATATAACTTTTTTTCATGTACTCTTTGAAGGAAATCTCGTTGACTAATTCATGAATATTTCTTCACTAGTGTGCATGAGCATCACTAGTACATGATCTTAAGTAATATAATAGAACACTATAATTTTAAGGAAATCCATATATAAAGGAGTAGATTAATATAGAGAGAGTGAAATTGTCTTACAACCACCACCAGGATGAAATTGTCTTACATACAACCGGTTAATAATTAACTAATACAACATAAGCAGGGGCAGCAGTAGGGAGACGCCTTAGCAGGGAAAGCAGCATAAGGAGCATGCATAGCCTACTCCGGGAAAACATGCCAGTCTTGACATATTCCCGAAGGAATTTGCCGTAGGCTGCGTGCCGTGCCAAGGTTTTCGCCCGGTGCAACCGGCCTAGGCCTTTTCCAACGTCCACCGCGTGCTAGATCAAGTTGTTGATGTCTGAGTTGATGACTCTGCCATAGAATGGGCAAAATAGTCTGCCCCTATGGTGGAAACGTATCTACCCACGCCGCAACTTTCTCTACACGTAGCGGCTCTTGTGGTCCCTAGAGTACTTGTTAGAGTCCATGTCATCAGAATCCTCCTATAGATTTTTAAGAACATAACTTAGAACTCATATATATGATTGGTAATATATATAAGACAATATTAAATTGATTGAATCAGAGTTATATGTAGAACAAAGTTTTCCCCTCATAAGTTTCTTAAGGGATGGCGTAAGCGAACCAAGTACCCATTTCACAACCTATTGTTCTTGTATATTGCCCCGGATTTGCTAACTCATTCCTGAAATTTTTTGACACCAATGTGTACTGCCTCTCTTTTGGGGAAAATTCAATCATTGTCCACAATAAGATATATAGCAGAAACAATTCAAAGATCATATAATTCATATGAGAATAAATCAGAGGCCTCATAATTTTTAAGAGATGGAGTTGGAGAACGAAGTACTCATTGCATGACCTATTGTTATTGTACATTGCCCGGGTTCGCTAACTCATCCCTAAAAAATCTAGCACCAATGTGTACTACCTCTCTTTTGGGGAAATTGCAATCATTGGCCATAATAAGAAATATAGCAGAAACAATTCAAAGATCATATTGTAGGGATTCGTAGCATGGCAAACAAAAAAATTCTACCACATGAACACACACAAGCCAAGATCTATCTACTAGATTGTAGTAATGAGTCGATAATAGTACTCACCATTGAAGATTCTAAAGCGGTTAACGAGAGCAGATTCTCATGGGTGATGTAGTTGTACACTTGACAATCTCAAGATCGTGTAGACGATCCTTCCGGCGCCGCGTTTTGGCAGCGCTCCCGTAGTCGGTCACACGTTCGGTACTCGATGAAGACTTTCCTCTCCCTTGTTCCAGCAGGCAGTGGAGGTTGTAGTTCTCTCCTCGCGATTCCGGCAGCACGACGGCGTGGTGTCGGAAGTAGAGGAGAGACCCCGAAGGGCTTCGCCTTAAGCCAGAGCGGGTTAGGATGGATTAGAAGGGTTCCCAGCATTCTAGGGTTTAGAGTCCGGAGAGGAGGAGGCGTGGCTGGCGGCGGCTTGGGCGGCAGCGACGGCACGGCGGCGGCGCTGGGCGGCGGCTCGTGGGGAGGGGCTGTTGTGGTTTTGTGGTTTGGGGAAGCCCCCCTCTATTTATGAGAGGGAGGGGCAGCTAGGGAGGGGAGGTTGAATCCTCCTCCAACTCCCTCTCCTGCTTGGCGCGTGGTGCAGGGAGAGGAGGTTTCCTCTCCTCCCTCCACTAGGATACATTGTCCCAGTTTGACTTTTCAAACTTGCATTTTGAATTTTAGTTTTGGAGTTTGATTTCTCACTTTTATTTGCACAACCCTTTGACCTAGAACATGATGCACCCATTCCACTTTTTCATGACTCATTGATGTACCCATCCCCTTTCGGTTCGGTGAACCTTCTAGACCCTTCTAGATCATTCCGGTAGAAACACCGGAATCATTCCCGAACTCCGGAATTGAACTTTCCTTATATGAATCTTACTATCTGGACCATTCTGGATCTCCTCGTGATATCCCCGATCCCATCCAAGACTCTGAACAACATTCGGTCTTCTTACTCACATTCCATATCTACTAAACAACATCGAATCCTTAAGTGTGTCTCCCTATGGTTCGTGAATTATGCAGACATGACTCAGAGTCTTCTCCGATCAATAACCAATAGAGGAATCTGAAAATTCATATGGCTCCCACATATTTCTATGATTACTTTGCGATCTAATGAACCATTTACATATGAAACCAATTTCCCTTTGTCTCACGATATTTTACTTATCCGAGGTTTGATCATCGGTATCTCTGCATACCTAGTTCAACCTCGTTACTGATAAGTACTCTTTACTCATTCCTGTGATATGTGATCCCTTGCGAGTCAGTCACATGCTTGCAAGCTAATTGGATGACATTCCACCGAGAGGGCCCAGAGTATATCTATCTGTCATATGGATGGACAAATCCCACTCTTGATCCATGTGCCTCAACACATACTTTCCAAACACTCAATGCCACCTTTATAACCACCCAGTTACGAAGTGGTGTTTGATGTCATCAAAGTATCCATCCGTTTATGGTGATTAGCATGATCTCATGGTCAAAGGATTTAGGTTACTATGTATCTGAAAGCTTATAGCAATTGAACTATTGAAATGACTTGATCTTTATGCTACACTTATCTATAGGAGTATGTCCATCACACCATTCTCCTAATGATATGATCTTGTTGTTAATAACATCTCAATGTTCATGATCAGGAAACCGTGATAATCTATCAACCAACAAGCTAGTGTTACAAAGAGGCTTCACTAGGGACTCTGACAAGTTTACAAATCACACAAGTATTAATGTTTTCGGTTAATACAATTATAGCATAAATGTAATCATTTATCATAAACACAAAGATATAATAATAACTACTTTTATTATTGCCTCTAGGGCATATCTCCAACACATATAATTTATATGAGAATAAATCAGGGGCCGCATAATTTTTTCAGAGATGGATTTGGGGAACCGAAGTACCAAAAACACAACTTATATTGGTTGTGTAGCTGCCTCAGGTTTACTAACCCATCCCTAAAAAACGACACCAACAAATGTGTGTCACCCTGCAATCTTTTGGGGAAAATTTCAATCATCGGCCTCAATGAGAAACTGAAATGTAATTCTTACTATACACTATGAAAGCATGCAATTACAATTCAAAGATCATATAGATCATAGGAATAATGTAGAATAAATCTGGGGGCCGCATAAGTTTTTTCAGAGACGGAGTAAGTGAACCAAAGTACCAACAACACAACCTATATAGTTTGTGTACATTGCCTCAGGTTCACTTACCCGTCCCTAAACAAACGGACACCAACAAAATGTGTCACCCCCTGCAATCTCTTGGGGAAAATTTCAATCATTGGCATCAGTGAGAAACTGAAATGTAATTCGTCTACACTATGAATGCATGCAATAACAATTTAAAGATCATAGCTCATATGAATGTAGAATAAATCTGGGGGCCTCATATAGAAGTTTCTTCAGAGACGGAGTGAGCGAACCAAAGTACCAGCACAACATATATTGTATTTTTGTATATTTTCTCAGGTTCACTCATTCGTCCCTAAAAAAACGACACCAACAAAATATATGTCACCCGGCCCCTTCAAACTTTTGGGGCAAATTTCAATCATTGACCTAATAATAAATGCAGAAATAGTTCAAAGATGATAGTTCATATGTGTAGAATAAATCTGGGGCCTCATAAGTTTTTTAGAGATGGTGTTAGCAAACCAAAGTACTAATTGCACAACTTATATTGTTTTACATTGCCTTAGGTTCACTCACACCATCCCTAAAAAAATCTGACATCATATATATGTGTCTTCCCCTTGCACTCTTTTGGTGCAAAATTGAATCATTGGCCTAAGTAAGTAATAGAAATGTAATGTTATATGCTTGTTGTGTATCGAAATCAACACTCATCTAGTAATCTCTAAAACCCCTAAAATTAAATGTTACAGATCGATTAAATTTACAGCACAAGCCGTGTATGAACAACAACAAGCCAATTAAATATAAATTTACTAGATGGAAGATGAGCAGATCTAATCAAATTTCCAAAATAATCGACTGTTCAAACCATATATATTACCTATATCAAGAGAAAAATAATATATGGATGGTTGATCAAATCCTATGAATGACAAGTGAAATCTGTGGCTGTGACTAGAGAATCTAGCAAAGTAGTACCTGAGACTCCTCATTGGAGACCTCCTCCTCGAACTCGTCGTTCTCCGCGACTGAGTCGAGGAGTTCTTGGTGAAGGATGGGGTCATTGATGTAGAGCACCCGCCGGTTGCCTCCACCTGTTGACGCCTTCCCCTCTCTAGATCTGCCGCTGCCACCACGATGTTGTCGGCCACCTACTACTCGACGGAAACAGAGATCACTGCTGGCTAAATGGAGCCCGAAGCCTCACCTTCTCGGCGACGATCGGCGTGCGTGCCCGGATCCGCCTCCGCCTGCTCGGCGACGACCGAGCCATGTGCTACTGCGCCTCCAACTGGCTTCACCTCCGGCTCGTCTCCACGCATACGCCTGTAGTGACCTTGGATCAATAAAGATCCTAAGTCCCTGTGATTTACATGCTATTCCCTGGATCAAAATCTAGCACTCACAGTCGATGAATATCATGTAAAACACAAAGTCATTATTACATGGAGAATCCAGAGTATGAATTTATTACAAATTTGCTTAGCATTAAGCTAGCTCAAATAATAGCGGAAACATAAAGCAGCTTGAGTCCATCAACGCCCCAGGCTTGTCGAGTGTAGACTCGCGATCCCTACGCACCTTTCAATCTTCGGATTCTGCACATAAGACGTGCAGCCAACAAGTTGGGTCAATACTTTGAATATATTGGAAATTACACCAAGGGAAGAAAAGACTAACTCTACATGCAAGGCTAGTTTAGGCTGTGTAGTTTATTTGCTCAAAGCTAATTTTTCTTAAGTATAGAAAAGAAGAGAAGTTTTCCCTACTTTGTAAACATTTTTTTAAGTAATATATGGTCGAGTGGCACACGAGGATATTACTCAGCAAGTGTCCAAACAACCTAACACTTGGATGTTACTCACCAAGTTCCCAAAACCCTCCCAATAGAGATATGACTCACGCATTGGGTTTTTAGAAAACTTTAAGTTTTGAAAGAGAGAGAGAGGAAGATCCTTCAGAGGCTCCATCCTTCAGATGCTCAATGTTGTTCTATTTCCGTGAACACGGATGATCGATCAGATTGCAATACTCTCGAGAGTTTGTGCACTTTACTGACAATCCACGATCAAGTCCTTTTACAGTCAAGACCATGTCGAGGCTTTCCCTTAGTAGCCCCTCTACCTTCTGGATCCAACTGTGCCAAGAACCTCCAAATATTGGTACCCAGGTGAGGCTTCCCACTAAGTACTAGACCAAGACAGAGCCCATATGTATTGTGGCTGCACTGGAAGCTTCTGAATTCTGAAACATGGCAGACTTATTTGATTCCTGGTGGCCGTCCTCCACCAAAATCTCACTCGTTGTCCCGACAACCATTCCGCTAGAAGAAAACTTAGTTTTATTTTGAAGTGGATTTGAGAAGAAAAGTTTGCTCAAGAGAGCCTTTATACTTAGAAAATTTCATTGTCCTTTGAACCCCCGAACGGTACTTTATATATATATCGCAAAGCAAGCAATACTTATCAAAAACAGGGGAACCTATTAGGAGGGAAAATCCGAAGTATAGAGCTACTCATGGCATACTACAAAATCATCGCACTTGCAAAATATTACTAAGGGAAAAATTCTACTAGGACATCCTACACATGCATACTACAGAATTTGAAGACCACATGCATAGAATCAAAACTGGGACAAAAATAATGAACAAGTGGTGTACCTTGCCTTGATCCGAGCAGCACTCTACACAATGGTACTCCTCGGCGCACTCCGAACAATCTAACAAAACACAAACATAGATCCAATCACAACTTGCACAAATTAATGCCACAGAGATAATATGCATGCATGCAACATGGTGATTATGCAAGTTTGTTTCTTTTGGGTTTGTTAATGTGTTTATTGCTAGTATTAGTCTCCCACAGATCTTAATTAATTTGGATTATAATTTTAATTTTTAGGCTCATAGGGAGATCCAATCATCTAATCAGCCCCGAATCAGATCTAATGATCTTAAGAAAGGTTTTATAATTTATTTCAGTAGGTATTGTAAAAACAAAGTCAACGCAAAAAGAATCAACTAAAACGGGGTTTTAATTATTTTTCTATGAATTAAACACTCCAATCTAGATATTAAATTCTACACAGAAAAACCTACTGCAAACTCGTAATATTATTACAGATCTGTGTTCTACACAATTTTGTGAATCCAACGATATATTATACGCAAAATTTGTCCAAACGGTTGAATTTATATGAATTTTGCAAGATTAAATACAATCTGATAATTTTAAACTAACCCTAACGGACACGTGACAAGTGGCAGCTGCCGATTGGGCCAGCTAAGCGAGCGGCGCTGACGCGGCGCGCTGATGCGTACAGGCCACGTGGCACGGCGTGGTTAGCCAATACCCCTTCGGCAACAATCTAATCCTACCCCTCCGATCTCGATCTGGCGGACAGGAGAGGCGGCGGCGACTTACCAGGCTTCAACGGCGGCGTTGGGCGGCGGTGGCGTCGGTGACGATGGGCGGCGGCGATACGGTGGCTTCCCGAGGCGGCGGTGTGGTCGACGGGGTGCGTTAGGTCCTCGCGGTCACGCTCGTTTGATCGGCGTCGCCTATCTCCTCCTCAACCCGCGTCAGACGGTGGCTGACCGTCTTGGTCTCCGGCGAGACCCCGACGACGAATTGCGGGCGACGCGGGCTCCTAATCAAGGGGAAAAAGGCGCAGGCGGCATGTCTGTTAAAAGGGGGAGGAAAGGGGCAGAGAGGGGGATGATGGGGCCCTCAGCTTTGGCGGCGCTCTCATCGTCCGAAGATGCAGCGGCGGTACTCCGGCGAGGTCAAATCGATCGACAGCCCTGCGGCGGTTCTCGAAAAAAAAATAGGGTTCTGGCTGGGCGAGGAACGGGGGATCTTATAGGCCTCGTGACTTGGTGGTGGGGCACGGATTTGTTCCGAACTCGGCCGAGATTCTCGGTCGGTTGCGCGGGCGGTTGCCGTGTTCATCCTGGAGTCGACGAAGGCGCTGACGAGTGGGTCCGGCAACAAGTCGGCGCGGGCTGTTGACAAGCGGCGGCACTGGCAGCTTAGGCGACGCGCAGGCGCTAGTGGGCTGGCGTAGCCGACCCAGCTAGGTTAGGCCATTGCCCTTTTTTTCCTTTAACTTATTCCATTTTTCTGTTTTACTAAAACTTCAATAACTTTTGCATATTAAACTCAAACTTAGTGAAACTTGTTTCTAATTTTTTGTAAAAATGAGGTGGTCATCTTAGAGATAGAGAATTTTATTTTAGCATTGTTTTTAGAAGGGTCAAACAAGATTACTTCATTCTTGATCATAGAGGGATTTTTATTAGGGTTTTGTTAGGGTTTGATGGTAGGGTTTTGATGCAACTTAAATTTGTAGGATGCAATAATGCAAGGATGATGCATGCTTCTAGTAACATCTTAATATGAAATCTAGGATGTTACAAACCTACCCCCCTTAAGAAGAATCTCGTCCCCGAGATTCGGATTGGCTAGCAAATAGGTGTGGGTGTTCCGCCTTCAAATCTTCTTCACGTTCCCACGTGGCTTCTTCCTCGGAATGATGGTTCCATTGGACTTTGTAGAATCTGATAGTCTTGGTACGGGTAATCCTTTCGGCCATTTCCAATATTTTGATGGGCTTTTCCTCATAAGTAAGGTCATTCTCCAAATGAACCTCATCTAGGGGAACTGTATCTCTTAGTGGTGTTTCGGCCATTTCTGGGTGGCACTTCTTTAGTTGCGACACATGAAACACATCATGAACAGTCAGTCCTTCTGGTAACTCCAACTGATAAGCAACTTCGCCTCTACGGTACAGAACCTTATATGGCCCTATGAATCATGGGGCTAACTTACCCTTGATTCCAAACCTCTTAACTCCTCGCAGTGGTGAAACTCGGAGGTACGCACAGTCCCCTATTTTATAAGTCACATATCTGCGTTTGGAATCAGCATAGCTCTTTTGTCGGGATTGGGCTACCTTTATCCTTTCTCGAATCTGCCGTACCTTTTCCTCAGCATCCTTGATCAATTTAGGTCCAAACAGACTACTTCTCCAATGCCACTCCATAACAGCAGAGTCCTACACTTCCTGCCATATAGAACTTCAAACGGAGCGATCTTGATACTTGTCTGGTAGCTGTTGTTGTACGAGAACTCAGCATACGGCAAGTTATCATCCCAACTAGACCCATAGTCTAGTGCGCAAGCTCTCAACATATCTTCCAGAATTTGGTTCACCCTTTCTGTTTGGCCATCTGTTTGAGGGTGGAAGGCAGTACTGAATTCTAGTCTGGTTCCAAGAGACTCGTGTAACTGTCGCCAAAACTTTGAAGTGAATTGGGTGCCTCTATCTGATACAATTCCCTTAGGGACAACATGCAGACTTACAATCCTTGACATATATATATATATATATATATATATATATATATCTTGGCAAGCTTAGCACTTGTATATGTGGTCTTTACGGGGATAAAGTGAGCCACCTTGGTAAAGTGGTCCACCACTACCCAGATAGAATCGAATCCTGAACGAGTTCGGGGCAATCCCGTGATAAAATCCATGCCTACCTTGTCCCACTTCCAGTCGAGTATGGGTAGTGGTTGCAGCAATCCGGCCGGTTTCTGGTGCTCGGCCTTAACTCTGTTGCATACGTCACACAGGGAAATATGCTCGGCAATTTCTCTTTTCAAATTATTCCACCAGAATCTATCCTTCACATCCATATACATCTTCGTGTTTCCCGGATGAATTGAGTATGGTGAATCGTGAGCCTCTTGTAAAATCAACTTTCTGATATCGGAGTCATTGGGAACGCACAAACGCTTTCCATACCAAAGGGTTCCTTGTTCGTCCAGACGAAAATCTTTTGTCTTACCTTCACTTATTTTGACTCTTATTTCTTCCAACTCTTTATCTCCCTTTTGTGCTTCCTTGATTCTCTCTTGAAGAGTAGACACTATTTCCATAGTCGCTACGTGTCCTTTCGGAACTATTTCTAGTCTGAGATCCTTGAATTGCTTGCATAAATCCTCTGGAAGTTCCCCCGCGGTAAGTTCATTCACATAAACCTTACGACTTAAGGCATCAGCCACCACATTTGTCTTTCCGGGGTGGTACTGTAAATCCAGGTCATAATCCTTAATCAGTTCAAGCCATCTTCTTTGCCTCATATTCAACTCCTTTTGGGTGAAGATGTACTTCAAACTCTTATGATCTGTGAACACATCACAATGTTTGCCCATGAGGTAGTGTCTCCATACCTTGAGTGCATGTACCACAGACGCAAGTTCCAAATCATGTGTGGGGTAGTTGTGTTCGTGGTTCTTAAGTTGTCGAGAGGCATAGGATACCACTTTCCCGTCTTGCATCAATACACTTCCAAGTCCTTGCCAAGAAGCGTCAGAATAGACTTGGAAATCCTTTTGGATATCAGGCAGACACATCACTGGTGCTGTTACAAGGCGTTTCTTCAACTCTTGAAAGCTTGCTTCACATGCCTCGGTCCATAAGAATTTATTTTCCTTCTTCAACAATTCCGTCATGGGTTTTGCTATTTTGGAAAAGTTTTCAATGAACCTCCGGTAATACCCTGCGAGGCCCAGGAAACTCCTAATATCTCCCACATTCTTGGGCGACTCCCATTCCGTTACGGAAGCTACCTTACTGGGATCTACGGCAACTCCTTTTTGCCGACACAACATGACCAAGGAATCCCACTTCCTTTAACCAGAATTCGCATTTGCTGAATTTGGCATAAAACTTGTGTTCTCTTAGTTTCTCCATAATTAGGCGCAGATGCTTCTCATGTTCCTTCTCATCCTTGGAGTATATGAGTATATCATCTATGAATACCACGATAAACTTTTCCAAATATTCCATGAACACCTTGTTAATCATGGTCATGAAGTATGCCGGGGCATTGGTTAGACCAAACGACATTACGGTGTACTCATACAATCCGTATCTCGTGGTGAAGGCTGTTTTGGGCACATCCTGTCCTCGAATCTTTAGCTGAAAGTAGCCCGATCGCAGATTGATCTTTGAGAACACACTGGCTCCCTTTAACTGATCAAACAGGTCATTGATGTTAGGTAGAGGGTACTTGTTCTTGATCGTCACTTCATTCAACAAGCGATAGTCCATAACTAGCCTCTTGGTTTTATCCTTCTTTTCTACGAATAGGACAAGTGCTCCCCAAGATGACGTGCTGGGTTGAATGAATCCCTTGTCCAATTGTTCCCTAAGCTGTTTCTTGAGTTCCTTCAACTCGTCCACATCCATCTTGTATGGTCTCTTAGCTATCGGCCATGTGCCTGGCATCAAGTCAATGAGGAACTCGATATCACAGTCGGGAGGCATCCCGGGTAACTCTTCCGGAAAGACATCTGGGTATTCTTTCACAATGGGTACATCCTCCATGCTAACCCCTTCAAGAGAATTCACCATAACTTCCTTAAGAGCAAAGTTTGACTTGATACGAATTTTTTCCCTTCCGGTGTTGTGAGTGTGACAGTCCTTTTGGCACAATCTATGATTCCCTCATATTCGGTCATCCAATTCATGCCCAAGATTATGTCTAATCCTTGTGACTCCAGAACTACTAGACTTGTGGGAAAAGTGTGTGCCCCAATCCTTAGTTCTAACCCCCGGCAACCGGAGTTTGCCACTATTTCTCCTCCAGGAGAACTTACCCTTAGGGGAGATTTTATAGTCTCCGTAGGTATCTTACCTCTATCCACAAATACCCTTGATATGAATGAATGCGATGCACCGGTATCAAAAAGAACAACTGTGGGAATGGAATTGAGCTTGAACTTACCAATCACGGAGTCCGGTGTGTCACAAGCATCCTCCATAGAGACATGATTCACCGTGGCTTTGACAAACGGATTTGGCTTCTTCCCGTTTCTATTGCCATGGTTGTGTCCATTTCCATTACCATTGCCATTGCCATTCTTCTTCTCGGGGAAGTGGTTGCATAGTGCCATGTCGTGTTGCACTTAAAGCATGTCACCTCACTGAGATCCTTTCCATTGCTGTCATTTCCATTGCGGTTTTTATGCTCATTGTGTTTGTGACCGCCATGGTGATGACCGTTATGGTTGTGGCCATTTCCGTTATAAGGTGGTGGTGAGGAAGTGCGTTGCTTCTGATACGGAACGGAGTGCTTGTGAGGGTTAGACTTCCTTTTGCAGTTCTCTATGCTCTTCCTCTTGGATTCTACCACAATAGCCCTGTCCAAGAGCTCCTGAAAGTTGTCAAACTTCTGAGCCACAAGCTGAATAGATATCTCATCATTGAGAGCTCTTAAGAATTCCTCCTGCCTCTTGGCATCAGTGGAAACATCATCGGGTGCATAGCGGGCTAACTTGTTGAAAAGCTCACCATACTCGGTGACAAAACGGTGCAGGTGGTGTAAGTCACGAAACTCGCGCCTTTTCAGAGTCATGACACCAGCAGCCACATGATGAGTGCGGAAAGCTAACTCGAACTGATCCCAATTGATAGCATCAATATCTAGGTGGGTGACTTGGTAGTTATCCCACCATTCTGCAGCAGGTCCTTCAAGCTGGTGCGCGGCATAACGCACCGTGTCGGCTCCGATGGCTTCCACAGTATCTAACTTCTTGTTAATTGTACGGAGCCAGTCATCCGCGATGATTGGTTCAACGCTGCTAGTGAAGGTAGGTGGGTTCAACCTCAAAAACCGAGTCAAGAAATCCTGTTGAGGTGGTGGTGGAGGTGGCGGTGGCGGAGGTGGCGCGTTGTTGTTATTGTTTTGCATGTTCTGAGTGAGCAGTTGGATCAGCTGGTTCTGAGTGGACAGAAGTTGTGCAATCTTTGGAGGAATTTCGGTGTTCGCGCGTCTAGGCGGCATCTGTGGGGTTTGAGAGACAAGTTAAGAAATGGACAGAAAGACTAAGTAGTAAACTCCTACCCTTATGAAAACACACAAGGCACACAAGACACAATAGCACAAACTTAACACAGAAATCATCCAAGTTTAACTAAACCAAATATGTCTTGGTATTTATTACAATCGCGAATAACGTTCTACTATAGAATTTAAAGGTGGTCCAACTACTACACATCTACCACGCCTTCCTCGTCCTCGAACGAGTAGCCTTCCTGCTCTAGGGTTGTCTTGTACAGCTCCATCTCCTTTGTGGTGGCTTCAAGCTTCTCTTGGAGGTTCTTTATCTCATCCTGCAGCTTCTTGGTAGTGGCTTCTAGCTGCTCCTGAAGTCCCTCCTTCTCTCCTTGTAGTTCCTCCACTAGACTTGACTTCTTTGCGGCTTCAAGTTGCTTTTCCAAGTCCCTCTTGGAAGCACGCACATCATTGATTATCTTGCAAAGGCCTTCGGTTTGCACTTCAGTTCCCTCGATCTCCTGCTTGAGTTCCCTAATCCTCTTGTTTTTATTTATCACCCTCTTCTCTTGGTTAGCGAACTTCTTCTCTTGGTCCTGGAACTTCATCTCTTGGAGCTTCATTGCCTCCTCCTGCTGCTTGATCATTTCCTCCTTCTCCTTGATGAGAGTGCATAACTCATCGTTCCTTAACATCTCGAGGAAGCTACATTTTTCAAGGTCATGGATGTGGCACTCCAAGTCTTGATATTGGGTCCTTCGGTGCTTGGTAGAAGTCCTTTCCTCAAAGGTTGACTGCATGGGAATTCCTTCCTCATCTCGCCTTCCAAAAAGGCTGCCGCAGTGTCCTTGGATAACCTCGTGATGGCATCCACATAGGCGACCAATGAGCTGCTGCAAGATGATGCTAAGGGCCTTCTCCTTGGAGTCGCTAACGATGTGGATTGCTATGTCCTCCTCCGGATTCTTGACTCGCTCTTGTCCTGGTTGGATGACTTTGACTCCCCAGCAAACGTCCTTGTGGAGTTTCTTCATTGTGATTCCCTGGATTGTTGGCAGGGGAAGGTCCAAACGTGTGAGGAGGTCCATGAGGCATCCACCAAAGAGAAGGGCCGGGCTCGATGTCCACGACGGTGTCGTAGATGAAGCTTGTCATCTTTAAGTTAGAAGACTGAAGATTAGATACTTAAACAAGTAGAGGAAATCAGGTACTAGAAGTGCGAAAAATAACTTAGAAGAAAAGCAAGGCACATAAGTTAAAGGTGGTTCCAATCCTAGGGTCACGTCCTACAGGCAACGATGTGCTCTGATACCATCTGTAGTGACCTTGGATCAATAAAGATCCTAAGTCCCTGTGATTTACATGTTAGTCCCTAGATCAATAGCTAGCACTCATAGTCGATGAATATCATGTAAAACACAAAGTCATTAGTACACGGAGAATCGAGAGTATGAATTTATTACAAATTTTCTTAGCATTAATCTAGCTCAAATAACATCGGAAACATAAAGAAGCTTGAGTCCATCAACGCCCCAGACTTGTCGAGTGTAGACCCACGATCTACACACCTTTCAATCTTCGGATTCTGCACATAAGATGTGCAGCCAACAAGTTGGGTCAATACTTTGAATGTATTGGCAATTACACCAAGGGAAGAAAAGACTAACTCTACATGCAAGGCTAGTTTAGGCTGTGGAGTTTATTTGCTCAAAGCTAATTTTTCTGAAGTATGGAAAAGAAGAGAAGTTTTCCCTACTTTTTAAACATTTGTTTAAGTAATATATGGTCGAGTGGCACACGAGGATATTACTCACCAAGTGTCCAAACAATCTAACACTTGGATGTTACTCACCAAGTTCCCAAAACCCTCCCAATAGCGATATGACACACGCCTTGGGTTTTTAGAAAACTTTAAGTTTTGAAAGAGAGAGAGAGAGAGAGAGAGAGAGAGAGAGAGAGAGGAAGATCCTTCAGAGGCTCCATCCTTCAGATGCTCAATGTTGTTCTATTCCGTGAACACGGCTGATCGATCAGATTGCAATACTCTCGAGAGTTTGTGCACTTTACCCACAATCCACGATCAAGTCCTTTTACAGACAAGACCATGGCGAGGCTTTCCCTTAGTAGCCCCTCTACCTTCTGGATCCAACCGTGCCAAGAACCTCCAAATGTTGGTACCCAGGTGAGGTTTCCCACTAAGTACTAGACCAAGATAGAGCCCATATGTATTGTGGCTACACTGGAAGCTTCTGAATTCTGAAACATGGCAGACTTCTTTGATTCCTTGGCGGCCGTCCTCCACCAAAATCTCACTCGTTGTTCCGACAACCATTCTGCCCAGAAGAAAACTTAGTTTTATTTTGAAGTGGATTTGAGAAGAAAAGTTTGCTCAAGAGAGCCTTTATACTTAGAAAAATGCATTGTCTTTCAAACCCCCCAACGGTACCTTATATATATATCATAACAATCAATACTTAGCAAAAACAGGGGAACCTATTAGGAGGGAAAATCCTAAGTATAGAGCTACTCATGGCATACTTAAAAATCATTGCACTTGCAAAATATTACTAAGGGAAAAATTCTACTAGGACATTGTTACCACCGTATTTTGGCTAAAGATGGAGATGGGTCGTGATCAAGATGGGCTTAGAAGATACATATATTCAATGTGTTATTGGATCGGCCTAGTGCGTAGATTTGGGCTGAATTGCCCGTGTATCTTGTATCATAGTAGGATTCGTGTTTGTTTAGGTTCCGTTTATGTTTAGGTAAGATAGAGTTGTAGAGTTATTCCAAAAGTAGAGAGTCTCCGGACTATAAATATGTACCTAGGGTTATTGAAAGAAAACAACAACCACGTTCACGACAAACACAATCTCAAGATCGCCACCCCTTGTTCTTAGGGTTTCTTTCGGGTAAGTGCCATGCTTGCTAGATCGCATCTTGCGATCTAGGCAAGATTCACTTATTTCGTTACCGGTTTTACTCGTCTTGAGCGTTGTTGATGGCGAGTAATACCATTATCATAGATTGTTTGAGGCTAGCATCGGCACTGTTTCATTATTATCGTCGAAGTTATGCTACCTCTAGCTATCTCGCTACCCTTGCACCGTGTCCCAAAGTGCAAGGGTAGCATCTTGCTTGATCTTTATTTAGTCGATTCGATCTGTTATAGTTGTGCCTTGTTCGTCAAGGTTTAGTTTAATATCTACGTAATCAGGCCTTACAAACGGGTTGAACGATCCCAGAATGCATAAGGATGTGGCTTATTCGTTCTAGAGAGGATGTTCCGTAATTGGCTTTATGTTGGTTATTAGGCCTTCTCTAGGGTTGATATTCTTCATCTTTTGTACGCATTAGGCTCAATTACGCGTAGGATGTTCCAGATTACGGTGAAAACGTTAAACTATCGAGATCGATTTAACTTGTAACGATCAAGCAAAACCCCATGTTATCATAAATCTAAACGCAGAACCATGGGGCAATCGGCTTAAGAGCCGATTTCTGGAAACACAGGAGCCGATCACGGCTCAATTTTACGATACTTGTTTATCATGCAGAAATCAATCGGAGCAATCCTTCACCTTCCTGACCAGGTATAGGTCGTGGCACGCCGAACCAAGCCAGACGCGTGTCGGAGCTTTTGGGGCCGCCCGAGGGACCAGGGCCCACCAGCCCCTGGAGCCTCCCAGCCTCCGTGTTGTCGGCCGCTGCTGCGGTGGTTTTGGCAGGCAACACATTCGCACGGTGGGACCTTCAACAACGTCTACATCAACACCCGACGCTGCAATGGAGAACAGGCCAGTCACGTACAATGATCTTCCGGATGAGCACAAGGCCAAGTACGACGAAATCAAGGCCCTCTTCGAGGAAGACCTCATCAGCTCTTTTGAGAGGACCCGTACGCATGGCATCAGGTGGAAAGGGTTCTCCCAAGGCGCTCTTAATGAGGTGGATCTGCATTTCTTCGAGGAACGCACTGAGGCTCTGACGAGAAGTCAACTACATGGTGGCTCATTCTTTGCACCGCCATTCTGAGAGCCTGGTGAACGCTTTCGAGCGGGTCGCGGTCCGCGTAGTTCAGGAGATCATGAGGCATCAGTACTCCCCGTCGGGACCTACTTTAGGGACTCACCAGGGGAAAGACCGCTCGCACTGTGCCGCAGATCCCGTTCGCACTTGCCGCTCCGTAACCGCCGGCAGCGGCCACGTCGTCTACAAGGTCGAGGCGACCAGCGATTGCCAATTCCTGTTCGAGCCACCTAAGGAGATCCCACACGGATATATATGCGCCACGTGCGGACTGCAATAACTCGACACGCACCAAACAGATTGCAACCGCGAGTTTCGCGGCAGAACCCTTGGGCCAGTTCTTCCGGGCGTGTCCGAGCAGATGGCTGGGATGGACGCCGACAAACAGCGTGGCTAGCCAAGTATGCCATCGAGCAAGTCATGAGAATCTAGCCTCTACAGCTCAAACAAAGGAGCAAATCGGTACCATCTGAGGGATTCGCTTGCGTCAAGAGAAGGACAATCGGCTATTCAAAGCCGCATTCAACGAAGTTTGATCTGATTCCGCTGCCACCCAAGTATAAACTCCCGATTTCTCAAGATTCCGGTCAAGGGTCAAGCTCGATCGAGCACATAAGCCGATACAGGCGCAACTAGGCATGATTTCGCATCGATCGGCGCGTAAGATTCTTTGCGCAATCTCGACAGACCGCCTTTGGGTGGTACACCTCACGCCACCGATTCAATTCATACCTAGAAGCAATCGGAAGAGTTCCACATCCAGCCATTCGTGAGGCTACCGAGGCTGGCATTGCGCACTGGCGCAAAGCGGCAGGTGAGAAATCGAGTAAAGTACATCCAGCGCTTCAGGGCTGTCAAGAACCGATGTTACTCGGCTCGTTTAACTGAGAAGGAAGCCGTCGAGCTCGCAGTGTTGGGTCTCGCAGCACCCATCAAGGACTTAGCGTTCCAGGTAGAATACAACTCATTGGCGCACATGGCCCAGAAACTGACGATGTATGAGAAGCGCCACCCTGAGTTGTACCAAGACAAATTCAAACGTCCGATAAGCTGGTCGATGCGTAAGAAGAAGATCCAACGCAGGACCGGAGGTGGCCGTAGCTGAATGGGCTCGGGGCGATCCGTGGCCTGCAAATGGGTGAAACAAAGGGCTGCGAAAGGGTTCGACTGATGTGAGCAAAGCTGAGCAGATATTCGATCTCTGGCAAGGAGAAGCGGTGAGATTACCCGAAGGCCACAAAATCCCTACGGCTCAGGAGATGAACGGGAGACCATACTGCAAGTGGCATCATTCGTTCACCCACACCACCAACGAGTGCAAGGAGCTTCGCCGCCAAATCCAAATGGCGATAGAACAAGGTCGTCTGATCCTTGGGCAGTTCGCCATGAAAGTGGACACAGACCCATTTCCCGGCGTCAACATGGTAGAACTCAGTGGCTCCGCGAGGCGTAAGCTGGATTTCTCGTTCGACGTTAACATGGCAGGGTCTGGATACCACCATGACACGTACAAAAGGAACGGTGGTCGCTCCCAGGGCAAGGAAAGAAAGGAGGCTAGTCCATGCGACCGGCCTAGCCACAATGACAGGCGGTACTTAACAGTGGAACAAGTGAGGAGAGTGCGATATCAGAAGCCACATTCTACGCATCTCCTTAACAAGTATGAACGCCAGTACGACCAACGTCGCCAGCGCGACAGAGACGACGGAAGATATGAGCACCTTGATAAGGGACCGTCGAGAGAAAAGGAAGGCGCAGACAGGCATTGGGATTGTCCTTTCTTCAAATATTGCTGGGGCACAGGAATGAGCCGATTGCCTACAATCGACAACTGCCCGGAATGCAATCAGCAGAAGGAGGACACAAGGCCAGAGTCAGTATTCAAACGCCTAGGGCCTCTTCCGCCCCAGGGCCGTCACAGGGAGTCCGCTCGAGCAGAAGGCCTCGAGAAGCCAAAGGATGACAAGGACGAAGACAGGTATCACCGTCCAAGGTGGTGCCCCGACGGACTCAGACACACCCAGAAGCGTAGAGTGCAGCGGCTGCGTAACTTAGAGGAAGCTGAAGCGCAGTATCTCCACGCTTTGAAGAAAGCACGGCCTGATCTGGCCGTCAAGGTGAGGCAGGCTGTGGAAACGGAAGACCACCCGACCAGGAAAGAGTGGCGCCCCAAACCGGTAAGAGCTGATGCAAAGACATCGGCTAGCGCAAACATGGTATTTGTGCTCTCGTCAGAATTCTGCGCGCCAAGAACCGATGAGCTGCCCGTGGCACAATTTGACTGCGGTCCACGGCCGGTTATCTTTGAGAAGCCGCGTGAGAAGGGTTACAAACATCTGAAGGCCCTGTACCTGCGAGGTTACATCAATGGGCAACCTGTCAGCAAGATGCTGGTGGACACCGGAGCTGCAGTCAATATCATGCCATACTCCATGCTACGACGTTTGGGACGCTCCACTGCAGATCTGATCAAAACCAACGTCACGTTGAGCGACTTCAATGGTCGGGCCGGGAACACAAGGTGTGCTGAACGTGGACTTGACAGTGGGCAGGAAAATCGTACCCACGAAATTCTTCATCGTGGACAGCAAGAGCACGTACACTGTCTTGCTAGGAAGGGATTGGATTCACGCTAATTGCGGCATCCCATCCACAATGCATCGATGCTCGATCCAAAGGGATGGAGACGGCGGAGGTCATCCACGCATTTATTCTATCGAGATCTCCATAGCTGGCATGAACGTCGGGAGGCGAAGACCAAGAGCCGATCTCGAATCAATCTAGACGGCTGCGAACGTATTGAAGCTACAAAAACGGGTGAGGCTGGTCTTATCCATCGGCCTTACAGAGTAGAAGAGCCCACGATCATCCAGGGTACGGCCGATCCTTCGATCGCCACAAAAATAAAAGCAGCGATCATACGACAAGCGGTTCATGTAGTCGTAAAGAGATGCTCGCCACCGTAAAATAATGAGGTGTAAACCGTCCTGACAGAAGCAAAAGGGCAATGATTCAGCGATCGCCCAAATTATTTTTGTTGTCCTCACCCACCGTTTGCCCTGTGTTTAGCGTCGATTTGACAGGTGACGGAAAGCTAGGGTATGGGTTTACGTCCGCTGATGAGCTAGAAGAGATCGACATTGGTCCTGGGGATAAGCCACGACCAACATTTATCAACAGAAAGTTAGAGCCAAGTCTGCGGGGCCCGATGATAACCCTGTTGAAACAATATCCAGATTGCTTCGCCTGGGACTACACAGAGATGCCTGGGTTGGACAGGAGAATCATCGAGCATCGTCTCCCGCTCAAGAAAGGATTTCGGCCGTTTCAGCAGCGAGCACGACAAATGAAGGCCGAAATTCTGGAAGAAGTCAAGAAAGAGGTCGAGAAGATGTTGACGGCCAATTTGATCGCACCATGCGGTATATGCGAGTGGATTTCTAGTATCGCACTGTAGAGAAGAAGGGTGGTCAATGGAGGTTGCTATAGATTTTCGAGATCTCAACAGAGCCACCCCAAAGGATGAGTATCCGATGCCGGCGTAAACATTGATCAATGCAGCACCGGTCATAAAATTTTGAGCTTCATGTACGGCAATGCCGGGTACAACCAGATCTTCATGGCTCCAGAAGACATACAAAAGACTGCATTCAGAGTCCTAGGGCCCGTGGGGTTATTTGAATATGTGGTCATGACGTTTGGACTGAAAAATGCCGCGCACGCACAACGGGCCATGAATTATATCTTCCATGATCGATCGGCAAACCGGTGGAAATCTACATCGATGACGTGGTGGTCAAGTCCGCTTCAACGCACGGACACTTGGACGATCTGCGCAGCCCTGGACCGAACAAGAAAATTCGCCACGGATGAATCCAAAGAAGTGCGCTTCGGGTGACGGCCGGTCGGTTCTTGGGTTTTGGTCCATGAACGGGATTGAGATCGGCCTGAAAAGTCGAGGCAAGAACAATGAAGCCACCCACCACCAAGAAAGAACTGCAGTCCCTTATCGGCAAGATCAACTTCAGACGATTCATCTCCAACCTATCAGGAAGGATCGAGCCGTTCATGGGACTAGTTAAGATCAAATCTGACGAAGAATTCCGCTGGGGGGCAGAGCAACAACGAGCCTTCAACGAGATCAAAGAGTACCTGACAAAGCCACCAGTGTTAGTTCCACCTCACCGATGTGCCATTCTACATTTACTTGTCAAGAGTCGACACGCCCATCGCCTCGGTAGTGGTGCAAGTTTATGATGGGCTGAGCGAGTCGCCTTTACATAAGGGAGGATGCACGCAGAGACAAGGTACCGATATCGATAAGTTGTGCCTCACTGTTTTTCACCGCACCAAGTTGCGACACATTTTGCTATCGCCAGAGATCATCATTATATGCAAATCGACGTCATAAAGCACATGCCGTCGGCTCCTATGTTAAAAGGGCCGGGCAAATGGATGTTTGCATTGTCGAGTTTGACATCCGGTATCAACCCGCGAAAGCAGTTAAGGGACAAGCGCTGGCTGATCTTATCGCTGAAAGGATCAACACTAACATAGCCGCACTGTCCATAAGAGCGTGGGCTATGTTTTTCGACGGATCAGTTTGTGACGATGGCTGCGGCATCGGCATTTTACTCGTGTCGCCCCGGGGGGCAACATTTTCCTTCTCCATCAGATTGTCTACCTCTCCCACTAACAATGTAGCCGAGTACGAGGCAATACGCAAGGGGATGGAGTTACTCCTCGAAGCCGGAGCGGAAGCAGTGGAAATTTTTGGAGACTCCAAGTTGGTGATTTCCCAGCTCACGGAGGACTACAAGTGCGAGAGCGAGTCCCTCTTCCCATTATGGCTGCACTGCCGCGAGCTGATGACGCAATTCCGGTACATCAACTTCACTTGGATCCCACGAGCGCAGAATACCGAGGCAAACGATCTTGCGCAGATGGCTTCAGGATACAAGGATGTGGGAGAAGGAGCCGACGTTCAGATACAGTTCCTGGAAGCGGACGATTGGAGAGCCGATATCTTCAATTACTTGAAAGATTCGGCTCGGGGGGCACCTAAACGGATAAGGTACAAAGCCATGAAGTACGTGCTTATTGGGGATGACATGTTTTACAGGACTCTGGAAGGGCTATTGCTCAAGTGCTTGGGGACAGCAGAGGCCAATCAGCTCCTACACGAGGTACACGAAGGCGCCTGTGGAACTCACCAATCGGCTCATAAGATGAAATGGTTGATCAGGCGATCAGGGTTTTATTGGCCCACTATGCTTGAGGACTGTTTCAACTACTATAAAGGGTGTCAAGCATGTCAGAAATTTGGAAAAATCCAGATGGTACCCGCGTCAGGAATGAACCCCATCATCAAGCCTTGGCCATTCCGAGGATGGGGCATGGACATGATCGGCAAGATCAATCCTCCATCAAGCAAAGGCCACATGTGGATTCTGGCTATCACTGACTACTTCACTAAATGGGTAGAGGCTGTCCCGATGAAGTCAAGAACTCAAGGATGTTATCAATTTTGTGAAGGAACATGTCATCCATCGATTCGGATTCCCCAAACTATCACGACCGATGGAGGTTCGGTCTTTGTTTCTCGTGAATTTAAAAATTTTGTGAGGACATGGGGATTAAGCTGATTAGATCATCTCCATACTATGCTCAAGCAAATGGGCAAGCTGAAGGCCTAATCGAGTCTCATCAAGTTGATCAAGAGAAAAGTCGATGAGCACCCAAGGCGTTGGCACGAGGTTTTGTCAGAAGCATTATGGGCTTATCGTATGTCATGCCATGGAGCAATAAAAACCTCACCATATCATCTAGTATATGGACAAGAAGCCGTCCTACCCTGGGAAATTACGGCTGGATCAAGACGCGTTACTTTTCAGGACGATCTAACAACTGAAGAATACGCAACCCTGATGAGTGACAGTGTGGAGGATTTAACCGAGCTCAGGTTATGGTCACTGGAGAAAATCAAAGAAAACAAGGCCAAGGTAGCTCGTGCATACAACAAGAAAGTGAAGCCAAAGGAGTTCCACGTTGGTGATCTGGTGTGGGAAGCTGTGTTGCCCTTGGGGACTAAGGATGCAACATATGGTAAATGGTCTCCAAATTGGCACGGTCCGTACAGGGTCGACCAAGTTTTGAGGGGAAACGCATACATGCTCGAGCTATTGGATGGAGTAAAATTCCCAGTAGCAGTCAACGGACAACATCTCAAGAAATATTTCCCAAGCATGTGGGATGTTGGACAGTAAAATTGGAGGGGCCGATACATGAAATCGGCTAGGTAAAAGCACGGGAAACGATGGACGGTGAAAATATGGGGGCCGATGCTGGAAATCGGCCGAGTAAAAAAAATACATATATGTAGCCGATGCACGGTCATCGATGCTAGAGGTTCACACATGTTACAAAAAGGGCCACCTCGACGGTCTCAGCCTCGTCATCTTCATCTTTGCTTGTCACTAGTCGTCTGTGCGGGGCACGTTTTTCGGTGGGCAATTGGAGATTTGGGTCTTTTGTGTTTGAATCCACCGTCTTGAGGAAGGTCGCGGGTCGTCATTTGAAACCAAGAAATGGCCGTTGTGATGTGCTAAAGATTCGACTGAAGGTTGACCCTATCAACGTTTTTCAGGACCCATCGGCTCTGTGCAATTTAACTTGCTTGACTGTATGCATGCAGCATGATTGAAAGCCGATACAGTGTCATCGGCTTCTGGAACATCGACCTGTTTCGATTATCGGCAAAATCGAAGCGAAGGGAAACAATATTTGGGAATCAAATTTTCATTCATTCAAAAGATCATTGCTTACAGGATGATCGATTACAAAAGGGGCCTACTACTGCTACGGCCATTACTACTGATTCCTAATCTAAGCCGAGGTCGTCGTCGCCGCTGTCGTCGCCGCCGTCCTCTTCGCTGTCTTCGGCGCGTTCTCGGCATCGCCCGCCGCTGCCGTGAAGAAACCAGCGGGACCTCTTCGCCCTCGTCGTCATCTTCAAGATCCTCGCTGGACCCGTGGCGGAAGCGCTTCGTCGGATACTGCCGGAGGAGGTGTCCTCCTCGATTCCTCCTCCTCGGCGGAAGAGTCGACGCCGCCCCACGACTAGTTGTCGTCGCCGCTTCCGCCTCGTTCCGACGAGGAACTGCAGGCTCGCTCGCCGTCGGGACGCCGTCCTCGACCAGACGGCGAATCTCAGCCCTTTCGCCCCACCATCGTGGGCGAAGTATCGTATCGCCGCTGGCGGGTGCTCTGGTGTTGGTGCTCGGTCGCTAATCGAGTTGGAGGCGTGGGAGGACGCATCGGAGGAAGCAGAGGAGGCCATGGCGAGAAAGAGGGTTTTTCCGGGGATGGGAGAAGGTTTTCTGGCAACTGGAGGAAGATGGGGGCTGCGAACTGTTCAGGCTGATTTAAATAAGGGGAATAGTGGACAAACGGTTCAATGCCATAGCGGTTTCCCAGATTGCACTGCCAAAATCGTCAAATCACGCGCTGCGCAGGAGTTGAGAAGACAGGGCATAATGATGAAGGGGTAGCGTGACGGTGCTGTTCTGCCACGCATTCTGTCGACGCGCAGCCCGGTAAAGAAAAAAAAAAGAGGAGAAGAAGAGAAAAAAAACACACAGAGTGGTTTTGGAATTATCATTGCCAAAACCAGGGGGGCATGTGTTACCACCGTATTTTGGCTAAAGATGGAGATGGGCCGTGATCAAGATGGGCTTAGAAGATACATATATTCAATGTGTTATTGGATCGGCCTAGTGCGTAGATTTGGGCTGAATTGCCCGTGTATCTTGTATCATAGTAGGATTCGTGTTTGTTTAGGTTCCGTTTATGTTTAGGTAAGATAGATTTGTAGAGTTATTCCAAAAGTAGAGAGTCTCCGGACTATAAATATGTACCTAGGGTTATTGAAAGAAAACAACAACCACGTTCACGACAAACACAATCTCGCATCGCCACCCCTTGTTCTTAGGGTTTCTTTCGTAGTGTTATGTCATCTGCCTAGATCGCATCTTGCGATCTAGGCAAGATCTACTTATTCGTTACCGGTTTTACTCGTCTCAAGCGTTGTTGATGGCAGTAATACCATTATCATAGATTGTTTGAGGCTAGCATCGATCGCTTTCATTATTATCGTCGAATTTATGCTACCTCTAGCTATCTCGCTACCCTTGCACCGTGTCCCAAAGTGCAAGGGTAGCATCTTGCTTGATCTTTATTTAGTCGATTCGATCTGTTATAGTTGTGCCTTGTTCGTCAAGGTTTAGTTTAATATCTACGTAATCAGGCCTTACAAACGGGTTGAACGATCCGGTAATGCATAAGGATGTGGCTTATTCGTTCTAGAGAGGATGTTCCGGTAATTGGCTTTATGTTGGTTATTAGGCCTTCTCTAGGGTTGATATTCTTCATCTTTTGTACGTACTAGGCTCAATTACGCGTAGGATGTTCCAGTTACGTGGTGAAAACGTTAAACTATCGTAGATCGATTTAACTTGTAACGATCAAGCAAAACCCCATGTTATCATAAATCTAAACGCAGAACCATGGGGCAATCGGCTTAAGAGCCGATTTACAGGGAAACCTGGGAGCCGATCACGGCTCGAATTTTACGTATACTTGTTTATCATGCAGGAAATCAATCGGAGCAATCCTTCACCTTCCTGACCAGGTATAGGTCAGGTGGCACGCCCTCGAACCAAGCCAGGACGTGTGCCGGAGCTTTTGCGGGCCGTCGCCCGAGGGACCAGGGCCCACCAGCAGTCCTGGGAGCCTCCCGGCTCTCCGTGTTGTCAGTCGCTGCTCGCCGGTGGGTTTTGGCAGGCAACAGACATCCTACACATGCATACTACATAATTTTAAGATCACATGCATAGAATCAAAACTGGGACAAAAATAATGAACAAGTGGTGTAAATTTCCTTGATCCGAGCAGCACTCTACACAATGGTACTCCTCAGCGCACTCCGAACAATCTAATAAAACACAAACATAGATCCAATCACAACTTGCACAAATTAATGCCACAGAGATAATATGCATGCATGCAACATGGTGATTATGCAAGTTTGTTTCTTTTGTGTTTGCTAATGTGTTTATTGCTAGTATTAGTATCCCACGGATCTTAATTAATTTGGATTATAATTTTAATTTTCAGGCTCATAGGAAGATCCAATCATCTAATCAGCCCCGAATCAGATCTAATGCTCTTAAGCAAGGTTTTATAATTTTGTTCAGTAGGTATTGTAAAAACAAAGTCAACGCAACAAGAATCAACTAAATCGGGGTTTCAATTATTTTTCTATGAATTAAACACTCCAATCTAGAGATTAAATTCTACACAGAAAAACCTACTGCAAACTCGTAATATTATTACAGATCTGTGTTCTACACAATTTTGTGAATCCAACGATATATTATGCGCAAAATTTGGCCAAACGGTTGAATTTCTATGAATTTCTCAAGATTAAATACAATCTGATAATTTTAAACTAACCCTAACGGAATCGTGACAAGTGGCAGCTGCCGATTGGGCCAGCTAAGCGATCGGCGCTGACGCGTACAGGCCACGTGGCATGGCGTGGTTCGCCGATACCCCTTCGGCAACAATCTAATCCTACCCGTCTGATCTCGATCTGGCGGACATGAGAGGCGGCGGCGACTTACCAGGCTACGACGACGGCGTTGGGCGGCGGTGGCGTCGGTGACGATGGGCGGCGGCGATACGGTGGCTTCCCGAGGCGGCGGTGTGGTCGACAGGGTGCGTCAGGTCCTCGCGGTCATGCTCGTTTGATCGGCGTCGCCTATATCCTCCTCAACCCGCGTCAGACGGCGGCTGATCGTCTCGGTCTCCAGCGAGACCCCGACGACGAATTGCGAGCGGCGCGGGCTCCTAATCAAGGGGAAAAAGGCGCAGGCGGCGCAGCTGTTAAAAGGGGGAGACAAGGGGCAGAGAGGGGGAGGGTGGGGCCCTCAGTTTTGGCGGCGCACTCACCGTCCGAAGCTGCAGCGGCGGTACTCCGGCGAGTTCAAATCGATCGAGAGCCCTGCGGCGGTTCTCGAAAAAAAATTAGGGTTCTAGCTAGGAGATGAACGGGGGATCTTATAGGCCTCGTGACTTGGCGGTGGGGGCACGGATTTGTTCCGAAATCGGCTGAGATTCTCGTCGGTTGCGTGGGCGGTCGCCGTGTTCGTCCTGGAGTCGACGAAGGCGCTGACGAGTGGGTCCGGGTGGTCAGCGGGTGCGGACGGCTGGCTGCTGCGCTGGTGGGCTGGTGGCGGGCGCTGGCGGCTTAGGCGACGCGCAGGCGCTAGTGGGCTGGCGTAGCCGGCCCAGCTAGGTTAGGTCGTTGCCCTTTTTTTCCTTTAACTTATTCCATTTTTCTGTTTACTAAAACTTCAATAACTTTTGCATAGCAAACTCAAACTTAGTGAAAATTATTTCTAATTTTTTGTAAAAATGAGGTGGTCATCTTAGAGCCAGAGAATTTTATCTTGGCATTGTTTTTAGAAGGGTCAAACAAGATTACTTCATTCTTGCTCACAGAGGGATTTTTTATTAGGGTTTTGTTAGGGTTTGATGGTAGGGTTTTGATGCAACTTAAATTTGTAGGATGCAATGGTGCAAGGATGATGCATTCTTCTAGTAACATCTTAATATGAAATCTAGGATGTTACAACGCCTCATGACGCAGCTAAGAGGAGGGCGGTGGTGCAAGCGAAGGAGCTTCAACACGCGCGGAAGATGCAGATTGGGGTCTTGTGACTAGACAGATTAGGGGAAAATACACGAGCTCGTGAAAGAAGAAGGCCGAGCGGGTTTATATACGCGGGACCGTTCGTAGTCCTCGAGTGGACAGATGTGAGTGTGGACTCGTGTGGGGGGGGGGGGGTAGCACGATCTCCACTTTCTACTTTGCATTAACAACACACGCACGATACCTAGGGAACATGCACGACGCGAGTTTTCGAGGCGGGCGGCATAATGGTCCACCTCAGTAGACCCCTAGAGGCGTTTAATATTTCTGACCCGCTGTGATCTAGGGAGACAGACAATAATTGTCGTCGTCTCAGGTTCCATCTAGAGGCGTTTTGTTTTAACAAGCGGCCGAGGGTGTAGTCGTACTAGAGACGGTTCAGATTAATAACCCTCTGAGGTTAAAGTTAAAGATAGTAAAAAAAAATACGTCCTCCTGAGGGTGATGAACACAGCCGGTGAATTGTATTTTTAAGATAAACCGGCTCTAGCCACAGTCTTTAAGTAGCGAGTTTGTACTAGTGTATGCTCACTAGGCTTAACCAACAAACTGTACCATCTAATTAATCTTGGTTACAACCAGTAATCTAGTTTGATGTCAAAAAGATTAGTGGTTCAGTTATTCAATTTGCCTTCATCTATCACTTATCACTAGATAGTCCAATAAAAAAGAAATCTATTTTGGGATAAGATTCATTGAGTTCTATTCACGCTCCTTTGGGAAAGAGTAGAATGGTGACAAAGCTAATGGATCTTAAATTGATAAAACGGCCAAAATACTATGGGGTCAAATGAATTAGAGAATAGACAGAGGTCCGTTGGTATGTCAACCTTTCTTCTCTCCTCAATAGATAAAAACCCAGGTTTTGTAAATGATTATAATCACCTCGGAGCTAGATAAGCAAACCTTCTTCCGTTTGAGTATAATGGATGTTACACCCACTACCAGATACAAGCAAAAACTTTCCAGCTAAGCTAGGAGTCAAACTGAACTCATGAAGCTATGCTTCTTCTTGGATCTCAACATTCAAAATGGAACCCCAGATTTTGGCTTGAATTTCCACCAAGCTATTCTTTCTTACTCTATAAAAGAAAAATGTAGGAGCGACTGAGCATGCTCGCATGTGCAGCAGTGTGAAAAATGTAGGAGCTCTGCATGTTCCTATACATCAGAGAAGACATTTGTGAACAAGCACCTTCATGGAAGCTGGAGTCGATCCCTGCTACCTCTCTCCCAACCCTAGCCACCGCCTAGTTTTTCCCACGCAGCATGCCCGGTCACCCTCCTCTCCTTCGTCTGATGGCCACGTCCAGGGAATTTGGGACCCATCCTCTGTTAAAAGAGGTTAAGTAAATACGATCCTAACCGGTACTGTATATTATTGAGAATAGTTTGAATAGATTAAGATGAGTAGACAGGGATACATATTGTTGTAATCCTAACCGACTTGTAAACCCTATCTCGTGAGAGCTAATATAAATATAGAGCCCTGAGGCCGATGCTAAGGACGGCATAAAACCAATCTCTTCTTCTTTCTTGTTTCTTTATATGGTATCAGAGCCAAACACTCCAATCCACCAATGGTCCCGAACACCCGTCCAGTGCTCCGATCAACATCACGGCCACGCTGAGCGCCGCAATCTCCATCAAGCTCGTCAGGAGAACTATCAGGTGTGGAAGGCGCGGGCTCTACCGGCCCTCTACGACAACGATCTGTTTGGGTATGTTGATGGCTCTACGCCAGCACCGCCGCAACGCATCCCTGCCACCGTAGGAAGCTCGACCTTGGTCGACAACCCTAAGTACGCCACCTGGCACAAGCAGGACCAGCAGGTCCTCAGTGGCCTGCTCACCCCCCTCACCCCGTCTGTCCTTGGCCACGTCTAGCTCCTGAAGACGTCGGCGCAAGTCTGGGAGGCGCTAGATCGGACCTTCATGTCCCGGTCCAAAGCACGGATCGTGTAGCTTCGCACCGTGCCGGTGAAGCCGAAGAAGTGCGACGCCTGCATGTCAGCCTACTTCCAGCACACCAAGAAGATCGCCGACATGAAGGGGACGATCGGCAACCCGCTCAACGACGACGAAATCGTCTCTTACATCCTTGTCAGCCTGGGTGAAGACCACGAGAACTTCACCACCTCGATGAGCGTGATCGCCAGCAATGTGGACTTCTCTCTGGGTGACCTCTATGGTCATCTAATGGCATACAAGGCCTGAACCGGAGGATGCGGCTCTGGTGGCCACCACGACAAGCCATTCCAGCACTCCGCTAACAACGCCTCATGCGGTGGCGGTCGCGGGGGATTCCAGCGTGGCGGACGCGGCCGAGACGACGAACGCCGTAGCAACGCCGGTGGCCGCTACGGCGGCTACAATGGAGGATCCCACGGCGGTGGTTGTGGCGATAACTATGGGCATGACGAGACCACTCAAGACGGAGGGCGTGGCCGCGGAGGAAAATCTACCTGCCAGATCTGTGGCATCTATGGTCACGACGCCCTACGCTGCTATTCGCGTTTCAACCACGCGAGTCAACCGGAGAGCTCCACCCACGCTGCCGCCAACTACACCAACGCCAACGACAACTACAACAACGACTGGTGCATGGACTCAGGCGTGACTGATCACATGACGAATGACATCGAGCGCCTCCACGTGCACGAGAACTACAAGGGAATGAGCAGATCGAAGTTGCCAATGGTACGCATATTCCTATCTTGCATATTGGTGAATCTAGTTTATCCGGTTCATCTCGTTCCCTTCTATTATCTAATGTCCTACACCACTCCTCGTATTAGTAAAAA
Source organism: Avena longiglumis (assembly GCA_030063025.1). Lineage (NCBI taxonomy): Eukaryota > Viridiplantae > Streptophyta > Magnoliopsida > Poales > Poaceae > Avena > Avena longiglumis. The sequence goes on from CP125977.1 coordinate 478,243,064, forward strand.
TCTTCTATCCATAAATAAACATACCCATGATAATCATTGTTTTGTTGAGCTTTATCCTGAATACTATTTTTCAAGAATCGCACCACGAAGGCAACTCTGCTTCAAGGTAGAGCGCAAGGTAGCATGTACCCAGTTCCTTCACCCCGTCCTCGCCGCCCATCACGACCTCCACAAGCCCTCATCACCGCACCGTCCAAGGAATTGTGGCATCGTCGACTCGGGCACCCTGCATCACCGATCGTCCAGGACATTCTCCAATCAAATAAATTAGGATTGACACAAAATAATGTAGTGCCACATGTAGGGTTCGTAGCATAGAAAACAAAAATTTTCCTACGATGGGAACAACTATGTACCAAGATCTATCTACTAGATACAAACAACGGGCGGATGTATATCCGTAGAGAATATACCCTTGAAGACCGACAAAGCTTAACGAGTTAAACTCGTGGTTTATATAGACGATCTCTTGCCGATCTCAAGATCGAGAAGAAGTCCTTAGCACCGCAACTTTGCGGCATATCCGTGATCGCACACATGTCCGAGGAAACGAGCAACCTCCCCCTCCTCGCTCCAGCGATGCAGCGGAAGCACAACTATTTCTTGCCGAATAACCACCGGGAACATGTATCTCGCTAGTCCAAGACCATGGGGGATAAATACTAGAGCGGGAGAGAGATCCTTCACGAGGAGGTGTGAGTGAGAAGTGAGGAGGGGGTGCCTTTTATAGGAGAGGGGGGACCCCAAGAGGGTGGCCGGCGCATGGGGCTTCCCCCTTGCCCTCCCCTCATTCATGTTGGTGGACACTCCACTCACAAAAATCCGTTCAATTCCCTCCACTCAAAATCCCACTCAAAATCCCACTCAAATTCCCATTAAATTTCCACCAAATTTAATGAAAACTCTAATTAAATAAAACTCCTTTTATTTATTCATAATTTTGTCAATTACTTTAATGAAAAACATTCACATATAACCCCTTGCTAGTATTTAATTTCACATGAAAAAACACTTTCTGCAATTTCACCAGAAAACCTGTTTCGGTATCTAGTGAAATAAATTCATGCGCTTGTTATTCTTTCCGGCATGAAACTTTTGCTCCAAATGGATGTCGGTGTGTCTTAAGTGTGTCACCCTACGGTTCGCGAATAATGCGGACATGATCGAGACCCCTCTCCGATCAATAATCAGAAGCGGGATCTGGAGACCCATACTGACTCCCACACATTCAACGATGACTTTCTTGTGATCATCAGAACCTTTTACGCTAGTATCTTAATCCTTCTGTTTCGCAATATATTACATGTCCGAGATTCGATCATTGGTATCTCCATACCTAGTTTGATATCGTTACTAACATGTACTCTTTTCTTGTTCCCGTGATATAACATTCTAGTGATCAACTCACTTACTTGTAAGCTAATCAATGTGATATCACCGAGAGGGCCCAGAGCATATCTATCCGTCATTGGAATGAAAAAATTCCACTCTCGATCCATGGGCCTCAACATAACACTTTAGTAGTTCTGAACCCATCTTTATAATCACCCAGTTAAGGTGTTGTAACACCCTCAGAATCGGCCCTATGCAAGTTTTAGCGCTTCCCGCCAAACCCGCATAGAAACGATTCAAAGGTGCCCACCAGGCACTTTCGTGCGGGTGGAAAACGAAGTAATATCATTACACAATAGTCCTCGATGGAACCCACAAAACATATATCCAACAACGACTCAATGAGTCAAGAATACAGAGGTACCATACAAAGATCCAAATCACCTTTAAAACGATATAGTGTCCGAGTACGGACAAGATGCAAATTGAGCTAAGAGCCCTGAAGAGTAACCCTTTCCCATAACCTGCCATAACCAAGCCGGAAGGATAACCCTGCTAACGACGTCGATCTCAAAACCTGCTTAAACAAAGGGTGCCGAAAGGGCAAAGGAAAAGAGAGCGGTCGATCGAGGCCAGTACACGGCTAGGCTAGAATTCGGCGGTCCTCGCCTACATAGCTATGGTGGACTGAAGCGGCAGCGTAGCATGCACTAAACAACCTATAGAGACTCGATACAACTAGAGGCTATCATAGAGGGGTAAGAAAGACCTATTCGGAACCAACCTGATACTACCACCAAACATACCCATCCTGGTATTTCCCCCTCGAGACCTAACGAGGAAGTCAACCGAGGAACTCACACCATTGGCAGTTTTATTTATTCAGTTATCGTTGCATCAATTACTAGTCAGGTATAGATAGTCATCCTGATATAATAAGCAGTGGGCACTTTTAGTTAACCATTCCGTTGTAGTTGCAACACTTACTAGTCAGATACAATTAGCATGAGATATCCCCGAACCCAGCAGTTGTTGGTACTTTTATTTAGCCATTCCGTTGCAGTGAAGCTGATTACTAGTCATATCGGATACAAGTCAAATTATAGCAGTAAACTTTAGTTATAGTTGTCTATGATCGAGAACTGTGCTCCAAGTCGTCCATAACCGCAGACACGGCTTCTCGAAAAGATTTAACCCTGCAGGGGTGCACCAAAGTTTCCACACGCACCTACACCCTTGTTGTCGGATCAGGTAGGTACAAGATCACAAAACATACACCCAACGGTATGTCGACGGGGTTTCGACACGACACGGCGTTCCCAGACCCAAAGCAAGCACGGGGGGCCACCCCACTAAGCTACCCGCAACGAAGTCGGCCGGTCTCCGAGACGAACTCAGGGTTTGTGTAGACGGCTGTAAACGACTGGGAACCCGAAAGTGTGACTGGGCTTGTCGATATAGCGAAAACGTGTCACGGTCCTAAACAGTACAGGTGCTCCTCGCACAATCGTAAATAAAGTAGTAAAGCATGGCATAAGTACAGGATAGTAATAAAGCCCCAAACTAATTGTGGCCCCAAAGACAAGACTTGGAATCGGTACTAAATCGATGGGGTGCCCATACACCCACACGTGGTTAGTGCGCCGATCTCGAACAGTGTCAAGAACTCGGGTCCCACGGACACTAGTGGGCGGTTAACAACCAAATCACATCTATTGCCCACCGGTGCCTCTGCATTTACCTACTTCAATTTTAGTTATTAAACAATAATTAAAGCCATGATCATATCCAACATTAAACATGCGGCAATACTCCAACAATCGTGGTAATCGATTTGGGCGACGCAACAGCACTTGAGCAAGCGACTACGATGCGCAAGTCCAACTATCTACCAAACAACAGGTAATAGGATGTGTCCAAGGCAATATAAGGCCGCAAGGGATATCGCGGATACGGAAACTAGAGCATCGCAACACAGATAGCAATGGATCAACAGGAGGGAATAAATACTATAAAAGTAAGATAGGTAGAAAGGGGGAGATGCTCGCCTGAAAACATTGCCGAAGGTTCATCCGAAGGTCGGGTCGACACTCGCATCAACTCGTCGGCCTAATCCGTGAAGAAGCAAAGCACTAGAAGAAACACCGGATACGCTATTTAATACTACGGCAGAAGATCGGGCATGATGCATGTATGATGTATGACATGGAAAAGGTGCAATGCAAGTAGACAATATTAAGCGGAAACCAGGGTCCCGACATTTATTATTAGGTTCGAGTTATTTATCTACCCCGCAAATTAAGTGTTGGGTTAACAGGGCGGAACATGGCATCGGTTTGCTACACAAATTTAAATGGGGCCAATATGAGACTAGATTAGCCCGCATATGGTCTCCATATTTAATTATGAGGTGAATCGGCATAATGCTCCCAATCCACATGATATGCATGAGAGATGAACAATTAATATGCAACAAATTTCATATAAAGCATTTATAAAATAGGGGCTCGGAAAAAGGTTCACACATCTGGGTTCGGAAGATCTTGGTTCCGGGGGTTCGGGGTTCGGTCTCAGGGTTCGACGGGGATCAGGTGCGGATCAGGGCTACTGGGTCCGAGATGAAGAGCTTGGCGTTCGGCGTCCTTCGGTTTCATGTCGACGTGCTTGGCGTCCATGATGGAGATCTCGGCGTTCCGGGGAGAAGACCTTGGCGTGTCAAGGGCTCGGCCTTCGGATCCATGTCGGTGCACTCGGTGTTCCGGGTTGGAGATCATGGTGTTCCGTGAGGTAGATCTTGTCGGTTCCACCCCCGAAGGCCTTGTGGTTCCGTGACGGAGATCTCCGGGTTCGGACTTGCCATGTTGGCGAACTTGGCGTTTGTTGGGTCTTCGCAACACGATCAATTTCTCATCAGGGATTTCAACTAAGAGGTACCACGCTAGGACATGCGATAGGCACATGCACACATTGGCGAGATAAGATGGTATTCATCAAGGACACATACACGCTGAGGAAAAACACCGAACTAGAGTACCGCGTGCGGGCAACAGGAGCCTTGGGAAGGCTTGACGTGTCTGACAGGGAACAAAATACCAGGAAGAGGCGAGCAGAACGTGGCTTCCTTGGCGGGGGAGGTGGCCGATGAAGGGGTTTCGTGGCGGCAGTGGGCGTAGGAGGAGGCGGTGGCACAAGCACAATGCACACAGGACATACACGCGTGCCAGCAGAGAGGGCATGAGGTGACGCTCTCGGACATGGGGGATCGAGCAGCGAAGCCGCAGGGCCGAACCAGCAAGGAGGCGCTTGTCCCAGGCGGTTCGTGGAGGAGCAGGAGTGGAGGGAGGTGGCCAGCGACATGGAGGACGGAGGTCGAGCGACGCGGGGTGGCCAGATGCAGAGGAAGTAAGCGACGGGGGAAGCTCGGGTGGAGGAACCGTCTCGAAGGGCGGCCCAGTGGGCTGGACGTTGAGCGGCCCGGTGGTGCTTGTCGGCGTCGGAGGGGAAGCAGAGGAGACCGTCAGCGGCTTGAGGCGCTGGCGGACGTGCAGAAGGGGGGGCGGCCATGGCTCGATAGCGACCGTGGAGGGAGGACCTCGGGGACGGCGCTTCGAGGGAAGAGGAGGACGGTGCACGGCCTTAGGCTCCTTGAGGTGGCGGGGATTATGGTGGCGGCGGTCGCTGTGAAGCGGAGGAAGAAGCTGCAAGGTGGCTCGGGATTGGGGTCGCGAGGGGAGTGTGGGGTTGCGCGCTGGCGTGCGTGGCGTGGTGCTCCTGGGTGGCGGCGGCAGGTGAGGGACTAGGGGAGGGTAGCAGTTTAGGGTTAGGGTTGGTCACTTAGGTGGGTTGGGCTGCTGGGGTAGTAGTCTGGCTGGCTGGGCCTTTGGCCTGGCCGGCTGACTCCCCCTAAAAAAATATTTATTTTATTTATTTTCTTTTATTTAAAACAAAACATTGTAAAAGGGTTTTAGATAAATAAAAGATCCGGACAGATCTAGGGTTTCGATTTGAACAACGAGGGGAATATCTAGAAAATAAAATAGGCTTTTGGGAAATAGTTTTAGGCGAATAAATGCATGATGGTGACGATGCTCAAATGCAATGTGGCATGATGACATGAGCATGCGGTCATGATGACGCAATGCACAAAAACAACGCGATTTTCTGGTAGTGGTTTTGCGGGGCGCCACAATTCGACACCACTAACAATGGATCTCGCCCTCGAGATCCGCCTCATGGTACCGGAAAGAAGGTCGGTGATCTGCATCTTCTCGCTTCGTGTAGATCTTCGCGACACCACTAACAAGAGGTCGTTGTCCGCGATCGTCGAGAGATCACTCCGGGAACAAAAGGTCGAAGGTAGAGGTATCAACAAATACAGCCACCTCTAGCTTCGATAGAAAGAGGGAACCGATGCATTCTCATCCACTTCAATGTACAAAAGCGAATAGAAGGGGTAGTCGGCATGGGGGCCAATCCATCACGCACCCAAACTATTACTCTGCACAATCAGTAGAAAAGCGTGCAACCATTCTCAGAATCAGACTGAAGATCTCGACAATCGAGGTTCAGAAACAAAGGAGTGATGCAGACTCTGCATCGGATCTGGCATAGATGATGTCGTCGCGTCAGAAAGCACCGGAAGGCACAAGAAGGAACAAAGAGAAGTCCACTAGACGAAGGATTCCTCGGATAGCATGAACACCGGATGGTAGAGCACCGTTCTTAAAGGAGGAAGCGAAACCATGAAGGTACGACGGAACCCAACCACGAGAAATCCTGGACTCGAAGAGAGAGAAGAGAGCGGATTCAAAACACGCAGAGGTGAGAGGAGAGCAGCAGAGGGGTAAGGAGTAAAATCAGACCTAATCAGAACTATCCAACCGATTTTGCAAAAATAGTTTTGACACTCTACTTCGGCCGTTAGGTTATCCTACAGGCTGGACTTGTGGGGTATCGCAACTGCTGAGCTCTGATACCACTCTGTAACACCCTCAGAATCGGCCCTATGCAAGTTTTAGAGCTTCCCGCCAAACCCGCATAGAAACGATTCAAAGGTGCCCACCAGGCACTTTCGTGCGGGTGGAAAACGAAGTAATATCATTACACAATAGTCCTCGATGGAACCCACAAAACATATATCCAACAACGACTCAATGAGTCAAGAATACAGAGGTACCATACAAAGATCCAAATCACCTTTAAAACGATATAGCGTCCGAGTACGGACAAGATGCAAATTGAGCTAAGAGCCCTAAAGAGTAACCACTGGCGTCCATAACCCTGCCCAGGCCAAGCCGGAAGGGTAACCCTGCTAACGACCTCGATCTCAAAACCTGCTTAAACAAAAGGGGTGCCGACAAAGGGCAAAGGAAAAAGAGAGAGCGGTCAAGATCGAGGCCAAGACACGAGGCTAGAATTCGCCGGTCCTCGCCTACATAGGTATGGTGGATCAAGCGGTAAGAAGATGCACTAAACAACCGATAGAGACTCGATACAACTAGCGGCTATCAGAGAGGGGTAAGAAAGACCTATTCGGAACCAACCTGATACTACCACCAAACATACCCATCCTGGTATTTCCCCCTCGAGACCAAACGAGGAAGTCAACCGAGGAACTCACACCGTTGGCAGTTTTATTTATTCAGTTATCGTTGCATCAATTACTAGTCAGGTATAGATAGTCATCCTGATATAATAAGCAGTGGGCACTTTTAGTTAACCATTCCGTTGTAGTTGCAACACTTACTAGTCAGATACAATTAGCATGAGATATCCCCGAACCCGGCAGTTGTTGGTACTTTTATTTAGCCATTCCGTTGCAGTGAAGCTGATTACTAGTCATATCGGATACAAGTCAAAATATAGCAGTAAACTTTAGTTATAGTTGTCTATGATTGAGAACTGTGCTCCAAGTCGTCCATAACCGCGGACACGGCTTCTCAAAAAGATTTAACCCTGCAGGAGTGCAGCAAAGTTTCCACACGCACCTACACCCTTGTTGTCGGATCAGGTAGGTACAAGATCACAAAACATACACCCAACGGTATGTCAACGGGGTTTCGGACACGACGTTTCCCAGACCCAAAGCAAGCACGGGGGGCCACCCCACTAAGCTACCCGCAACGAAGTCGGCCGGTCTCCGAGACGGACTCAGGGTTTGTGTAGACGGCTGTAAACGACTGGGAACCCGAAAGTGTGACTGGGCTTGTCGATACAGCGAAAACGTGTCACGGTCCTAAACAGTACAGGTGCTCCTCGCACAATCGTAAATAAAGCAGTAAAGCATGGCATAAGTACAGGATAGTAATAAAGCCCCAAACTAATTGTGGCCCCAAAGACAAGACTTGGAATCAGGTACTAAATCGATGGGGGTGCCCATACACCCCACCTATGGTTAGCGCGCTCGATCTCGGAACAGGTGTCAAGAACTCGGGGTCCTACGGGACACTAGTGGGCGGTTAACAACCAAATAACATCTATTGCCCACCGGTGCCTCTGCATTTACCTACTTCAATTTTAGTTATTAAACAATAATTAAAGCCATGATCATATCCAACATTAAACATGCGGCAATACTCCAACAACTGTGGTACTGGACGACACGCAACAGCACTTGAGCAAGCGACTACGACGCGCAAGTCCAACTATCTACCAAACAACAGGTAATAGGATGTGTCCAAGGCAATATAAGGCCGCAAGGGATATCGCGGGTACGGAAACTAGAGCATCGCAACACAGATAGCAATGGATCAACAGGAGGGAATAAATACTATAAAAGTAAGATAGGTAGAAAGGGGGAGATGCTCGCCTGAAAACATTGCCGAAGGTTCATCCGAAGGTCGGGTCGAAACTCGCATCAACTCGTCGGCCTAATCCGTGAAGAAGCAAAGCACTAGAAGAAACACCGGATACACTATTTAATACTACGGCAGAAGATCGGGCATGATGCATGTATGATGTATGACATGGCAAAGGTGCAATGCAAGTAGACAATATTAAGCGGAAACCGGGGTCCCGACATTTATTATTAGGTTCGAGTTATTTATCTACCCCGCAAATTAAGTGTTGGGTTAACAGGGCGGGACATGGCATCGGTTTGCTACACAAATTTAAATGGGGCCAATATGAGACTAGATTAGCCCGCATATGGTCTCCATATTTAATTATGAGGTGAATCGGCATAATGCCCCCAACCCACATGATATGCATGCGAGATGAACAATTAATATGCAACAAATTTCATATAAAGCATTTATAAAATAGGGGCTCGGAAAAAGGTTCACACATCTGGGTTCGGAAGATCTTGGTTCCGGGGGTTCGGGGTTCGGTCTCAGGGTTCGACGGGGATCAGGTGCGGATCAGGGCTACTGGGTCCGAGATGAAGAGCTTGGTGTTCGGCGTCCTTCGGTTTCATGTCGACGTGCTTGGCGTCCATGATGGAGATCTCGGCGTTAGGAGAAGACCTTGGCGTGTCAAGGGCTCGGCCTTCGGATCCATGTCGGTGCACTCGGTGTTCCGGGTTGGAGATCATGGTGTTCCGTGAGGTAGATCTTGTCGGTTCCACCCCCGAAGGCCTTGTGGTTCCGTGACGGAGATCTCAGGGTTCGGACTTGCCATGTTGGCGAACTTGGCGTTTGTTGGGTCTTCGCAACACGATCAATTTCTCATCAGGGATTTCAACTAAGAGGTACCACGCTAGGACATGCGATAGGCACATGCACACATTGGCGAGATAAGATGGTATTCATCAAGGACACATACACGCTGAGGAAAAACACTGAACTGGAGTACCGCGTGCGGGCAACAGGAGCCTTGGGAAGGCTTGACGTGTCTGACAGGGAACAAAATACCAGGAAGAGGCGAGCAGAACGCGGCTTCCTTGGCGGGGGAGGTGGCCAATGAAGGGGTTTCGCGGCGGCAGTGGGCGTAGGAGGAGGCGGTGGCACAAGCACAATGCACACAGGACATACACGCGTGCCAGCATAGAGGGCATGAGGTGACGCTCTCGGACATGGGGGCTCGAGCAGCGAAGCCGCAGGGCCGAACCATCAAGGAGGCGCTTGTCCCAGGCGGTTCGTGGAGGAGCAGGAGTGGAGGGAGGTGGCCAGCGACATGGAAGACGGAGGTCGAGCGACGCGGGGTGGCCAGATGCAGAGGAAGTAAGCGACGGGGGCAGCTCGGGTGGAGGAACCGTCTCGAGAAGGAGGGGGCGGCCCCAGGGGCGCTGGACGTTGAGCGGACCGGTGGTGCTTGTCGGCATCGGAGGGGAAGCAGAGGAGGCCGTTAGCGGCTTGAGGCACTGGCGGACGTGTTGAAGGGGCGGCGGCCATGGCTCGATGGAGACCGTGGAGGGAGGACCTCGGGGACGGCGCTTCGAGGGAAGAGGAGGACGGTGCACGGCCTTAGGCTCCTTGAGGTGGCGGGGATTATGGTGGCGGCGGTCGCTGTGAAGCGGAGGAAGAAGCTGCAAGGTGGCTCGGGATTGGGGTCGCGACGGGAGTGTGGGGTTGCGCCCTGGCGTGCGTGGCGTGGTGCTCCTGGGTGGCGGCGGCAGGAGAGGGACTAGGGAAGGGTAGCAGTTTAGGGTTAGGGTTGGTCACTTAGGTGGGTTGGGCTGCTGGGGTAGTAGTCTGGCTGGCTGGGCCTTTGGCCTGGCCGGCTGACTCCCCCTAAAAAAATATTTATTTTATTTATTTTCTTTTATTTAAAACAAAACATTGTAAAAGGGTTTTAGATAAATAAAAGATCCGGACAGATCTAGGGTTTCGATTTGAACAACGAGGGGAATATCTAGAAAATAAAATAGGCTTTTGGGAAATAGTTTTAGGCGAATAAATGCATGATGGTGACGATGCTCAAATGCAATGTGGCATGATGACATGAGCATGCGGTCATGATGACGCAATGCACAGAAACAACGCGATTTTCTGGTAGTGGTTTTGCGGGGCGCCACAGGTGTGACGTTTGATGTTATCAAGAAACTCTTCCGGTGTTAGTGATTGACATGATCTCATGGTCTAAGGATTAGGATCACTTCTTATGATGTTATAGCAATATAAAATCAATGACTTTGATTGTAATGATATACTTCGGATGAATGTTCATCACACCATTACACTAATGTTGTGATCTCGTTATTAACAACATCCAATGTCCATGATCAGGAAACCTTGATCGACTTGTTAATCAACGAGCTTGTTTATTAGAGAGGCATAACTAGGAACTTTCTGTTTGTTTATTAAACACACATGTATTAATGTTTCCGTATTAATACAATTATAGCATGCGAAATAAACATCTATCATATACTTGGGATATACATAATAAACACTTTATTATTGCCTCTCAGGGCATATTCCCTTCAGTCTCCCACTTGCACTAGAGACAATAATCTAGTTACATAGTGATGAATCTAACACCCATGGAGTTCTGGTGTTGATCATGTTTTGCTCTAGGGAGAATTTTAGTCAACGGATCAGCTACATTGAGATATGTGTGTACTTTACAAATCTTTATATATCCATCCTTGACATGCTCGCGGATGGAGTGAAACCGGCGCTTAATATGCTTGGAATTCTTGTGAGACCTTGGTTCTTTCGCATTGCAATGGCACCATCGTTGTCACAGTAGATCACCATTGGGTCCAACGCGCTCGCAACCACACTTAGTTCAGATATGAACTCCTTCATCCAAACCGCTTCCTGAGCCGCTTCCGAAGCAGCAATAGATTCGGTCTCCGTTGTTGATACCGCCACCACAGGTTGTTTGGAACTCCTTCAACTAACCGCTCCGCCATTTATGAGAAATACGTATCCGGATTGAGACTTAGAGTCATCCGGATCGGTGTCAAATCTTGCATCAACATAACACTTAGCGACGAGCTCTTCTTCACCTCCGTACACAAGAAACATATCCTTAGTTCTTCGCAAGTACTTAAGGATATTCTTGACAGCTATCCAGTGTTCCGAACCTGGATCCGATTGGTACCTACTAGTCAAACTAATAGCATGTGCCACATCCGGTCTTGTACATAGAATGGCGTACATTATAGATCCTATGGCTGAAGCATAGGGGACTTTGTCCATTATCTTTCTTTCTTCTGCCATAGCTGTCGTGGTATTGCCGACGAGTACGCCATGGAGGGGTCCTCATAGTGCGTGTTTAGAGACGTGGGGTAAGGCGGACGGTTGACGGGTACGAGGTAACACAGCTTACCCAGGTTCAGATCCCACAACGGTGGCGGAACCCTACTCCTGCTATAAATCACTATAATGGCAATACGCCGAGTTACAGAGATTAGGTTCGCTGTGCGAGGTGACTAGAAAGTCTAAGTTATCGTGCCCTAAAGGCTCCCATAGGCCCGGCTTATATAGTCGTCAGGTCCTAGGGTTACAGGGAAGAGTCCTAGCCGGACAGGTTACAGAGTTCTACACCGTCTATTACTAGTCTTGTGTATCTTGCACTCCAAGGCTCCGGGTACGCTGGTGACTCCACCGTAGCCTTCCTTTATCCGGCATGGGCCTCCCTTCTGGATCCACCTAACTGGGCCGCCCAGCAGGCCATAGGCCATGCTACCGACTATGGGCCACCCGGGTTAGTCGGATAAGAGACATGCTATGAGGATACCCATATAGCATATCCCCAACAGTAGCCCCGGAGAACTCCGAGATCTTGCGCCATCTTGCCTCTTCCCGTGGAATGCTCCGTCCAGATGGATGTCGGCAAATCGTCAAGCAATATCTTGTAGTCCTCCCAAAGAACCCTGCAAGGTTTTATCCGTCTTCTACGAGTAAGTCGGAGAAATGCTGAATCTTCCATCGCACGCTCCCGTTGTCGGATTAAATCCGTCCATGCCGGAATCTTCGATGGGACGGCTCATCTAACTGTCAGTTATGACAACGTAGGCTGTAGGTCAGCGACGCCTCGTAACTCACACATGCAGAGAACGTAATCATATCCGATTTTCCCACGCGAGCGATACGAACCGTTGGCGGCGACGGTTGGAGACGTGGCGAAATTACCGCGCACATTCACGAACACATCGTCTACGTGGCAACCGTCCGATTAGCTGCACGAATCTTGACGCAGAGTAAGATAAATATCGGCCGTGGGACACTTGCCACTTTTTCACCTCATTCCCTCGCGTCATCGTCTTCTTCCTCCAGCCGCACGCCTCCTCGAGCTCTCCGCGAAAACCTCGAGAAACCCTAGCCCTACTTCCTGCACTAGTCGCATCATTTTCCTTCCTCCATGGCCAGCAGCGGTTCATCCCCTTCAATGGCGGCGTCGAGCGAAGCAGCGGCGAAGCCGGCGAGCTCCATCGTCGTGCCCCCAGAGGGGCTGGTCATCCCCGCATCGGCGGTGATAGAAACCACCGGCGGTGACCATAACTTGGCGGCGCTGGAGCCCCTGGAAGAGGAGCCTGACTTGCACAAAGGCGATTGGCGTGGGTCGGTTATCACCACGCGCAACATCCAGGAGATGGTTGCTGAAGGTTACCTCCCTACGACGGAGGGGCTCGCCTGGCGGGCGGTGCCGGCCGGCGAGGTGACCCCTTCTCCCCAAGTCGGAGAGAAGGTATACCTCAAGGCGCAACTGGTACGCGGCATTTCTTTGCCCATCTCCCACTTCTTCCTGTCCGTCTTGAACCACTTCCAGGTCCAACCGCACAACCTCTCCCCCAATAGCATCCTAGTGCTTAGCAACTTCGCGGCACTTAGCGAGGGTTACCTAGGGATTAGGCCTAGGTTAGATCTGTTTGTCTACTTCTTCACCGTCAAACGTGAAGCCGGACACAACAAGGAGGATCTTAGAAACTGCGGCACCATAAGCTTCAAGATCCGACCTGGCCGGCGGTTCGCCGACATTGTCGGCCACGAGTCGTGTAAGAACTGGCAGCGGACGTACCTCTACGGCCCCGACATTCCTTTGTCGGGCCGAGAAGCAACATACCCGGACTTTGTGGATGGAGCCGCCGCTGAAGTCTCCACATGGCGGTCCCATGCCTCCCTTCCTTCCGACCTCAACGCTTCTCGCGCAATAAGGCGGATCGAATGGTTTGTAGATACGGGTCTGACGGGCTTGGACCTAGCCATGTGCTGGTTCATCAGGCGGATCGAACCTCTGCAGCACCATACGAAGGTCATGCACGAGTACACCGGTGACCGAAGGGATACCCTCCAGATCTCCGAGGACAACTTCTCGAGCGACTCCGTCAAGTTCCATCTTAAGGACATCATCAAGGTGAAGGACAAGAAGTGTGGCTTCACCCTTACCTACGACATGTTCGTAAACGGAAAGTGCCCAAAGGTAGATATTTATTTTCCGTGTATGACATTACTCCAGTTTTTCTTCTTGCTAATATCATCTTTTCTAACACGGTGATTTCTCACTTAACAGCTTAGCGATCTAGAGGAGGGCAACCTGGCCGCCCAAATCTACGATCCCAGGATGAAGGAAGTCACGGTCGTGTCCGACGATGACTCCCCGTTGGCGCAAAAGCGGAAGAGCTCCACCTCTAATGCTGCCGACGGAGGCAAGAAAAAAAAGACGGAGGGTGGATCCTCCAAAAAGAGTACTGCCGCCCTGGAGGCGGAAAAGAAGAAATCCATCGGGATGTTTGCCAAAGCGCCCCCCCTATTGTAAGCTTCTCATTCTCCGACATTGTCTTGTTTATTTGTCTTATTCCTGTACTTATGCATTTTTCATGTTTCAGGAAGAAAGCCACAACCAGCCTCAAGAAGTCCTCCAAGACTCTTGGGGCTTCTAGAAATATTAAAGATATGCTGCACCGCGACTCTTCCCCCGCCATCGCCCCTGCTACTCCTGCTGTCAAGCCCTCTTCCGCTCCGACAAGCTCCCAAGCCCAGAAGGCACCAGGCCCTTCCGCCATGGAAGTCGATTCTGGCGCCTCTACCGAACTCGCATTTGTCGGCGAGCAGGCGATGCGGGAGAGCGCTGCTCTTCAAATGGCTGAAGCTCCGGCTAAGGATGCCATCGGCAGTGGCAAGGCGGTGGTGGTTGTTGGTACATCTGCCGAAGGTGGCGCCTCTGCTCCCCAGAAACCCTTAGAACTGCCAAAGATCATCTTCCCGGTTCTTACACCGGGTAGCACAACTACGGTTCCTGGAGGAGTGCCGTCATCTCCGACGTGCGGTCTTGAGGAGCTACTCCGACAAGCAGACATCTTGCGAAGCAACAGCGTTTCTTTTGGCAAGCTGCTGGCCAAGAGTGCTACGAACCTCAAGATCATCGCACTTGTAAGTTTTATTTTACCTTTTGCATTTCATATGAGTATCCCACTGTAGCCCCCGAGGATGTAGACGGAAAACCATTGGTTTTGCATCTATATGCTCTAAGAGTGACTAAGTTAGAAAAAACTCTCACTGTAGCCCCCAACCATTTAGATGGAATGAATTATTCCGACTAGATGCTTTTAAGAGTAGCAGACACAGTGTTCATAATTTTAAGTGTTGTAGCCCCCAAGTTTCTAGTTATAACTGAATCAGTTCCGACTAGATACTTAAAGAAAAGCTAAACATTTTACGAGTTAAAAACTTTATACTGTAGCCCCCAAGCTTCTAGTTGAGAACTGAATTAGCTCTGACTAGATGCTTAAAGAAAAGCTAAGCATATTGCTAAGTTAAAAACTCTCGCTATAGCCCCCGAGCGCCTAGATAGAAAATCTCCGACTAGGGGCTCCAAGTAGACTAAACAACGATTTGACTTTGTATTTGTTTCCACAGAACGAGAATGCTTGGAGGGGCATGGCCAATGATAAGTACCAGAAGATGCACGCGGACCTTGAAGCTGAAAAGGGTAAAACCGCCATCTTGAAGGAACAGATCATCAAAAACAAGAGTTTGTTTTATTTTTGCGCATTTCCGTCTTACTTTTGTGCCTTCCTTCTTCGAGTACTCAAGGTGTACTGTGCTTTCTCCGACTTGCAGAGCATGTTGCCAAGGCTAAGGATATTGTCGAGCAGTCCAAGCACATCCAGCAGCTGGACAGCGAGAACAAGATCCTTAAAAAGGAGAGGGAACAAATGCTGAAGATGCATGAGAATTCCATGAAAGCCCTGCAGGACTCCGCCTTCGCTGAGATCAATCGCTTGAAGGAGGAGCTTGCGATCCTAAAGGATCAGAAGCAAGCTGCCGATGAGCAAAACCTTCGCCATAGCGAGGAGTTTAAGCTCCTCCAACAAGAGAAAGAATCTTTGGCGGACGTCGTCTGGCAGGCTAAGGCCAGCATCTTCAGTAAGTATCTTCTGCCTCGTAGCTCTGTAATCTGGATACTTAGAATTTTTGAACTCATGCAATCGTTGTCGGAATTTTCAGCGCCCTTGGGTTTAACCCACTCGCCTCCTTCGGACAAGGCTTGCCGGCAACTTCATCAATACCGCCATCTCCTAGGCCAAGGAGATCACCACACCCCTGCAGATTTACATCAAGGCTTCGGACTCCATGGTGAAGTACTCGGAGATTCTGCGCCGAGCCCCCGAGCGTGTCGCAAGCTGGAAAGCTTCATGTGCACGGGCTGGCGCAAGGATGGCGTTGTCCATGGTGAAGGAACACTATGAAGGTGCCAACATCGACACAGTAACATCTGGTATCCCTGACGTGGATGATGATGGCAATGAGATTGATCACGAAGCCATCCTGTCATCACTCGCGGGCTATGACACCAGGGTTGCCGAGTTGGTGGACGTCGACATCTTCGTGCCCAGGAACTTTCTTGACAACGCCGAGCCTGAATCCTCCGAGTCTCCTCACAGTGGCGATGCTGAGGGTGAATCTCCGGCTGGTGATGATGCGGCCTCTAAGTCCCCTGCACCCAAGGAGTGAAAAACACTTTGTAATTCTTGTTTCACCTTTGGAGTGTGCATTGAAAAAACTTGGTGATGTAATCTTAAGGCGGAAAACAATGGTTGTCATATCCTGCTACTTAAGAATTAATGCCCAGTATGTATATATTTTTAAGCAAGTGCTGGCTTATCCATTACTCTAGTTTTTATGCTTGACTTTTCGTGAGTCGGAAGACTCGTTGTCGGAACCATGCGCTTAGGCGATGATACCCAATGGCACCGTCAATAACCTTAGCACAAAATCGCCGACAATAAGTGCCAAAAGTCACTACTCCAGAATCCACATAAAAACAATAAAGAACATGTAGACCAAAAAAATTAAGCTAACGCCCGTAGGCAGAATTTTCACAAGTGCAATCGCAAAGCTTGTGCATAAAGGTTTATATGATGCAAAAATGAACACTAAAGGAGGTAAAAGACTCAACAATATGAGTGAACCAAAGAGCTTTATTTCATTGATCATATAAGAGGTACACGATTAGATAAAAATGCTAAGTGTAGAAAGGACGTAGATGTGCTATGTTCCATGGCCGATCAAGCTCCGGGTAGTCATCATCCGGGTCACGTCGCTTACGCTTATGATCCTTGTTGGGTCTATCCTTGAGTTCACGATTGTCGACAAGGTAGTAAGACCCATTGAGCAGCGCCTTGCTTATGATAAACGGTCCTTCCCATGGAGGGGATAATTTGTGTGACTTCTTCTACTTAAGTCGGAGCACCAAATCCCCCTCTTTAAACGAGCGATGCCGGACACGGCGACTATGGTAGCTGCGTAGCTTCTGCTGGTAGATGGCGGATCTTTGGCATGCCAAAACGCGCTCCTCCTCGAGAAGGTCCACATCCAGGCGTCTGGATTCTTCAGCGTCATCTTCGTCGTAGGCGTCAACTCTTGGTGCATCGTGGAGGATGTCAGAAGGTAGAATAGCTTCTGCTCCATATACCATGAAATAAGGGGTGTAGCCAGTGGATCTGTTGGGTGTAGTTCGTAAACTCCACAGCACAGATGGCAATTATTCCGCCCAGGCTCCAGCTTCTCTATGTAGCGGTGCCTCAAGACGTGGCTTGATTCCCTGCAGAATTAATCCATTGGCTCGGTCAACTTGACCATTGGATTGTGGGTGTGCCACAGATGCAAGGTCAAGTCGGATTCCTTTGTCCCAGCAATAGGCCTCCACTTCTCCGAGTGACAAGTTGCTTCCATTGTCGGTGATGATGCTATGTGGGAGACCAAATCTCACCACTAGATCCCGGACAAACCTGAGGGAAGTTGCCCCGTCAAGCTTTCTAATGGGTTTAGCTTCAGTCCATAGATGGATCGCTGAAGCTTGCACACTTTGTTAGCATCCTTAGGATCGACAAAACCTTTTGGTTGTATCATATACAACTCTTTTTCAATATTACCATTGAGGAACGTGGTTTTGACATCCATCTGCCATATCTCATAATCGAAATATGCAGCAATTGCTAACATAATACTAACTGAATTTAGCATTTCTACGAGAGAGAATGTCTCATCGTAGTCAACTCCTTGAATTTGTCGAAACCCCTTTGCGACAAGTCGAGATTTATAGATGGTCACATTACCATCAGCATCAGTTTTTCTTTTGAAAATCCATTTATTCTCCACGGCCTTTCGGTCGTGAGGTAATGATGACCCACAAGTATAGGGGATCGCAACAGTCTTCGCAGGTGGTATTACCCAGTTTATTGATTCGACACAAGGGGAGCCAAAGAATACGTGCAAGCCTTAACAACTAAGTTGTCAGTTCAGCTGCACCTGGAAATAGTTCTTGCTCACAGAAGATTATCAGTAGCAACAGCAAACCAATAGCAACAACAACAGTGAAATAGGAGCAATAGTAACAGTAATGGTAACAGTAGGGTTCGAGTGCGGTAGGCATAGGGATGGATGGAAGGGCGTTACATGGACGAGTATAAACATGTAACTTCAAGACCTAGGGCGTTGCAAATAAATAATAAAAAGCATCCAAGTACTAAACAATCCTAGGCATGTGCTCCAAATATAGTCATACGTGCTCGCAATGAGAACTTGCACAACATCTTCTGTCCAGCCAGCCCGTGGCAGCAGGGCCTCTAGGGAACTACTGGCAATTAAGGTGCTCCTTTTAATATAGCACCGGAGCAAAGAATTAACACTTTGTGAACACATGTGATCCTCAGACCACAGCCACCCCCTCCGGTTGTCCCAATTATTGTCATTTTGGGGCCTTTGGATCCGGACAATGATATGTGTACACAACTTGCAGATAAGATCACAAACAATACTATCATAATGATTCAATAATAAGTTCAGATCTGAGATCATGGCACTCGGGCCCTAGTGACAAGCATTAAGCACAACAAGTTGCAACAAAGTCAAATAGCACTAAGAGATACTAGGCACTATGCCCTAACAGATCTTATTCGATTACATGATAGAACTCATACAATCCCTACCATCCCCAAGCCTACAGCGGGGGATTACTCACTCATGGATGAGGGAAACATCATTGGTTGATGGAGATGCGTTGGTGATGACGATGGTAATGATCCTCTCCAAATTTCCCGTCCCGGCAGGGTGCTAGAACGGAGTTTCTAGATCCGAATCTTGGTTTCTGGTGGTGGCGGTGGAGTGGAACTCTTTCTGGAAAACTATCGAACTCCCCTTGGTTTTTAGGTCGAAAGGAAACTTATAGGCGTAGAGGGAGGCCGAGGGGTTCCTAGGGTGGCTGCTAATACGTTGGAAACGTATCTATAATTTTTGATGCTCCATACTTGTTTAGTATCTACTTTGCTTTACTTGTCCACACTTTGAGGTGTTTTTTACATGTTTTCTGGTACTAACCTACTAACAAGTTGCAACAGTGTCAGATGCCTGTTTTCTGTTGTTTTTGGTTTCAGAAAAGTTAGTAAAGAAATATTCTCGGAATTGGACGGGACAAAGGACAAAGTCAATTACTTTCCATGGGGAACAAGAAGTCCAGATCAGAGCTCGGGAGGCCAGCCAGGGGGGCCAGACCCACCCTAGGCGCGGGTGGGCCCTAGCCCATGCCTGTCTAGGGTTTGCCTACCCTGGCCGCCTCCTCGGTCTCCCCCTTCGCCTATAAGAAGCCCCCGATGCAGAAACCCTGAGTACCCGATCAAATATCCACGAAACCATCTATAGCCGCCGCCACCATCGTCCCTATATCGGGGGGATCTGAAGTTCTTACCGGCACCCTGCCGAAGGGGAGATCATCCCGGAGGCCTTCTCTCCAGTATGATGTGTGAGTAGTTCCACCTTGGAATATGGGTCCATGTAGTTGCTAGATGGTTGTATCTCCTCCTTTGTGCTTTCATGTATAGATCTTGTGAGCTCCGTTCATGATCAAGATCTAATCTATTTGTAATCATGCATGTTGTGTTTGCGGGGATCCAATGGATATTGAGATTATTATGTTGGAGTTACTACATTAGCTTGTGTTTTTAGTGAAATGCCTTGATGTTCCAAAGCTTTGCCAGTGGTGTAATATCTTTTTAATACACTAATGTTGCTAATGAAGATTGTGTGAAGTTTTGTATGAAGGAAAAATTTCAGGTGTAGAGAGAGAATGATGCAATGAGATGAAGAATCGACAAAATCTCAACCTTGGGGATGCTACCATGGTGTCACCCCAAGAAATATCTAAGAGGTACAAGCGCCAAAGCTTGGGGATGCCCAATGCATCCCCTTCTTCATCAATAAAAAGCTCAGGTTTGTCTAGACACTTCGTTTTTATTGTTTCATGCACAGTTGTGTTGTTCTTGGAGCGTCTTAGTTTTCGTTTGCTTTGCTTAGTTTTTTTAGTTTTCTTAAGAAGTTTGGACCCCCGTTCTCTCTGTGTTGTTTTGCAAGTAAGTTGCTTGGTGTTGGAAAGGAGTAGTAAGTTCTTGCTTGTAAGTGCAAGAGGAGCTTGCATTGACTGTGACTTAGACTTTAGCATGACATGCTAGGTGTTGTTTTAGCATTATGCTTAGTGATTATTATTGTAGCATGTCTTGTTCCAAACAATTGGGATTGCTTACTGTGCCTTGAAAAAATTATGCGTTGTTTTAGCATGCAAAATCATAGTATTGTGGTATTCTCATTTGATGTTTTGCTTGGGTTGACTAGGCACATGCTCACACCATGTTATGACTCTCACAAGTCACCATTAGCCTCTATGATAATTTAGTCCTTGACTTGTAGTACCACTCTTTGCTTTGATTAGTATGCTTTGTTGCACTGCATGATTTTGGCCATTATTGCTCTCTTAGTTGGTTGCCCCCAGTCTTTTGCTAGCCTCCACTTGTATGAGTAAGTTCTACTCATGCCTCCAATCCCAAGAAACCAAGTTATTCCAAAGTGTCCACTATAAATTCCTATGCATGGTGTGTTACACCATTCCAAGTATATTCTTGTTTTCAACTATCTTCCAATTAAAAACTATTTTGTTATGTGAAAACTTAGTGATTAAATCCCTCACGAACTTGATGGCACACTTTATTCTTTGCCCCTAATAAACTTGAACCATTGTGACAACTTTGTTGTATATGCTTGCGCTTATAAGTTGGAATTAGCAGAACCGTGTTGTCATGGGGAACGTTTTCAACATTGCACTTGTACCTTGTTGCACTTAGTTGATATCATGTTATTTTGTCTATGGATGTCACCGGTGTGAAATAAAGAGGGAAATTGTAAGTCCATGGAGTTTGTATCCTATGTTAGAGAAATGCCTGGGCCGCTAGCCTAAGCCATGCCTAATCATGGTGGAAACTTGCAGCATCACCATAGTGACATCTATGAAGCATTCTTATTATAAAAAAGAGACAGATTGAGAAAAGAGGAAAGAGAGATAAAAGCACCATATTCCCATGGTACATAAGAAGATTGCTGAGATGCTCATTGTCTGCTTGCCTTGTCATTTTGGTTATGGGAAATCTCCTATACCATGTGCAAGGGGTACCCCGTTGGCGATTCTCAATGATATGAAAATACTTACAGTGACAAGAACATACATGGACCCAAAGTTGAGTATGCATGAGGTGTGGCCCTCGTATTCAAGGGACCTGAGATTGCCAGCTTATACTTTGTCAAGCATATACTCCAGCTTTGCCACTTTAACCTTAACCACTTCAAGATTCTTATGATAGGGGCAATGAGGGCTGAAAGCTAACAAGTACCATAATTTTTGGAAGCTCTTTTTGAAACTTGTAATCCCTGCTTCCTTTACAAAAAGGCCATTCTTCCACCAATATTGAGTCTCCACCTTCTACCTTTAGGCACCATTAAGAGAGCATAGTTGTCATTCTGTGTGCAGTGTTCCAAAGCTTATTAATTGATGCATATTGTGTTATTACTTGCTCTTGTGCTACTTGTTTATAGTCACCCTTGTGAACTTTGCAAGTGTCCTATGCATTTTATTGCTACTCTATGAGGGACAAGCTGAATGCCATTATGCTATGTTTTCTGCATGTGAAACAAACAAATGTTTTTCAATGCATGTTATTCATGATCTTTGTTTGTAGCTTGTCATGTTGCATTCATAGTTACTATGTCCTATTGTTAGAACTCCATCTTTCATGTACATGTTTAGCGTTCTTTGATCCCAACTTTCAATGCTTGCAAATGCTTGGATCTTTATTGTGAGGGTGCATGTCACCTCAAAAATTAATCTTTTTATCACTTACCTACTCGAGGACGAGTAGGTGTTAAGCTTGGGGATGTTGATATGTTGGAAACGTATCTATAATTTTCGATGCTCCATGCTTGTTTAGTATCTACTTTGCTTTACTTGTCCACACTTTGAGGTGCTTTAACATGTTTTCTGGTACTAACCTACTAACAAGTTGCAACAGTGCTAGATGCCTATTTTCTGCTGTTTTTGGTTTCAGAAAAGTTAGTAAAGCAATATTCTCGGAATTGGATGGGACAAAGGACAAAGTCAATTCCTTTCCGTGGGGAACAAGAAGTCCATAGGAGAGCCCGAGAGGCCAGCCAGGGGGGCCAGACCCACCCTAGCCATGGGTGGGCCCTAGCCTGTGCCTGGCTAGGGTTTGCCTGCCCTGGCCGCCTCCTCGGTCTCCCCCTTCGCCTATAAGAAGCCCTCGATGCAGAAACCCTGAGTATCCGATCAAATATCCACGAAACTGTCTGTAGCCGCCGCCACCATCGTCCCTAGATCAGGGGGATCTGAAGTTCTTCCTGGCACCCTGTCGGAGGGGAGATCATCCCGAAGGCCTTCTCTCCGGTATGATGCGTGAGTAGTTCCACCTTGGACTATGGGTCCATGTAGTAGCTATATGGTTGTATCTCCTCCTTTGTGCTTTCATGTATAGATCTTGTGAGCTCCGTTCATGATCAGATCTAATCTATTTGTAATCATGCATGTTGTGTTTGCGGGGATTTGATGGATATTGAGATTATTATGTTGGTTTGATTAATGGTTTTGTCTTTATGATTCTATCATGTCTGTGTTTTTGTGATCTTGCATGCTCTCCGTTGTTAGTAGCTATCTTGGCCAAGTAGTTGCTAGTGACTCCAAGATGGGGTATTTATGATCGATAGTGGGTTCATGCCTCTAGTTTCCAAGGGAAGTGACAATAATCTCTTCGGTTGTAGATGTGTTGTTGCTACTAGGGAGAAAACAACAGTCTCTTGTTCATGGAACATGTGGACTGTTTACCTTACACACTTTTCTTAAAGCAGTTGTCTCTTGCTTGCAACTTAATACTGGAGGGGGTTCGGATGATAACCTAAAGGTGGACTTCTAGTCATAGATGCAGTTGGATGGCGGTTTATGTATCTTGTTGTATTGCCCAATCAATCTCATTGGATCTTTGTGACTCGTAATTGCATTGTTATGCATTGCTCAGTTCCTGTCAATTGTCCTACTGTAATTTGTTTACCCTTCATGCCATGTTGTGTATCTAAGGAGAGCACCTCTAGTGAACTATGGACCCCGGTCCAATCTTTACCATTGATACATCTTCCACTGTTACTTGATGCAAACCATTACCTTCCACACCATATGTTTAATCCTTTGTTACAGCAAACCCCACTGTTCATTGGGGCAAAGTGTTGAGTTTGTGTTGTGTAGGTCTCCACGTTGTTTGCAAAACCCGTGTGACGTTTCCTTCCTCCTTCTGGTTCGATAACCTCGGTCTCAACTGAGGGAAAACTTGCTGCTTTCTCTTCAAACCATGCGCTTGGGGTTACCAACAAAGTGCCACGTCGAGCACCATCAGCTGCACCCCCTCCAAGCGTGGCCAGTGGTGGGCCCGTGCCTGAGGTGGGTGTGGTCCCCCTAGGCCTCCTCTCCATATCTTCTTCTGGCTCCATGGATCTTCTGGTGAAATATAATTTTTGGCATATTTTCCGGGATTTTTCATGATAGTTCATTTTCTGCACAAAAACAAGACACCAAGGTAATTCTCAAAAACAAAAATAGTCCATGTTAGTTGTATCCAAATCACACAAGTTTAGAGAAGAAATAATAAAAAAGTGTTCGAGAAAGTAGATACGTTTTGGACGTATCAACTCCCCCCAAGCTTAGCTTATTGCTTGTCCTCAAGAAATTCAGTTGAAAACATAGTGAGATAAAAGAACTTTCATGAACACTTTGCTTCATATGATGTATATATTCTCAGCACAGGAGCAGATGCTTAGACAATTCATAATAAGAAGTATGCAAATAATTCTACTCAATAGTCATTGCAAGCTATGAAGAGAAACCAACTCAATAATAATAAGTAGGATGAAACATAAACATAAGCAACATTGCAATGCTCATAATAAGGTATGATAGAGTGGTATCTCTCTTGCCTTTGTTTGAAGATCACAATATAAATGCCAAGGCACCTCTGAAGTTCACATGAAGACTAGAAGTAAAGATATCAGAGATACAAGCATCAAAGTCATGACATAATTAACCAAGTTTTGGAACAAACACAAGAATGACAACTATGCTCTCAAGAAGGTGCTCATAGAATAAGTGGTGACTCAACAAGGTTGTGAAAACGGTTTTGTGAAGGTTTGAAAGGCTTCCCAATGCTAAAAGGAAGGTACTCATTAGCTTTGTGCTCTCATTGCCCCTATCATAGGCATCTTCATGTGATTAAGGTGAAAGTGAGGTCCACTCTGAATCATATGCTTGACAGGCCATTGACTGGAAATCCCAAGTCCCTTGAGTACGATGGCCGCTCCATATGCTACTGAACTTTGGTCACCTGAAATTTCTTGTCATTATAAATACATGCATATCATCGAGAACCGCCAACGGAGTACCCCTTGCACATGGTACAGGAGCTTTCCCATAACCAAAATGACAAGGCAAGCAGACAATGAGCATCTCAACAATCTTTTTATTTACCATATGCATAGCTTTTTATTGAGGATGCTTCATAGATGCTCGTTATGGTGATGCTGCAAGTTTCCACCATGATTAAGCATGGCTTAGGCTAGCGGCCCAGACATTTCTCTAACACAATGTATAAAATCCATGAACTCACAACATCCCCTTTTATTTCACATCATCAACATCTGCAAACAAAAGAGCAAGGAATCAACTGGATGAGATATCCAAAAAGTGTTGAAAGCGTTCCCCGTGACAACACGGTTCTGCTGACTCCCATTATATAATTAGCAAGCATATAAATTTCATGGATAGGTCACGATGGTTTAGGATTATTAAGCGCAATGAATAAAATGTGCCATCAAGTTCGTGAGATCTTTACTAACTAACTTTCTCAAAACAGACAAACATTTCATTTTGGAAGAAAACACGGCATATGGAATATGCACTGAAATAGCAAATGATGCTAATAGGTAGGTATGGTGGACATAGCTGGAAATATTGGTTTTGGGGAGTTGGAAGCACAGGTAGAGCACGTACTCAGTGCAAGTGAAGGCTAGCAATAGAGAGGGAGCGACAAACGAGAGAGCAATAGCTGTCATAATCATGCTTGCAACAAAACAGGACTAACTATGGCATGCAAGTGATACAAAAATAAATTATCGAGGCTTACTGACTATTGATTAGTCATATGCATGCGTGAGCATGTGCCAAGTCGATTCACATGAACAGTCAGAGGAGGATACCACAATATCATACCAAAGTATGAATAAAACAATGCAAGCAAACATTCATATGACATGCTACAAACTATTAGCGAGCTGGAGCTAATCATAGACAAGCAAGAACTACTAAGCATCCATAATTACATACACCTTACGCAAACAGGCTAAACATTCTCACAATGACGAGTATATGTACAAAAAAAATAGAGTTTGTTACCAGCCTCTTACCACACCTCGAGTTGCCTTAATCTTCATTATTGCCCTTCACTTGTGTGACTTGAATAATTAACATGAAACCAAAATCCACTTACAACGGCTGAACCCTGCAAAGAACTCACAAAACCAAAGAAGAACAACAAATATTTTTGGTGTTTTCGATTTTTTTAGAAACAAGCAAACAAAGAAAAACCAAACAAAAACAAAGCAAACCAAACAAAGAAAAATATTTTTGGATTTTTCTTTTAAGGCAAACCAAAACAAAGAAACAAACCAAGAGAAACAACGAAAATATTTTTGGTATTTTTGGGTTTTTAGAAAGAAGCAACAAAAACCAAAAAGAAAGCAAAAATAATGGATATACAAAGAACTGACCGAACATGATATATATATATATGAGTGTGTGATGTCGGTATACCTCCCCCCAAGCTTAGGCTTTTGGCCTAAGTGGGGCTCAATAACGCGGATAATACCCCCATGCTGGTGGGTCATCATAGGAATGATCATAGTAAGGCCCCTGCGATGAAGAAGAAGACGCGCCCCAATCAAATGAGGGCTGTTGGTATGAAGACTCTCCCACGTTGGAGGGTTGAACCGAATTTTCTTCGGCATCCTCTTCAACGTTCTCCTCTTGCTGGGAGAGTTCCCCCACATAAGTGTCAACCTCCTCCTCCGTAAGCGACCATCCTTGCCTATTATCAAAATTAAACAAATCAGGTGCAGGCAAATAAACTATTTTCTCAGTCCTACCCTTTCTCCGACCTTGCTGGGCAAAAGATAATTCATATGGTAAACTTCTCACATTAGCCCCCAAGGAAACAAAACCATGCGGAATCATGTATTCAATATCAAGCCTCTCTATGGGGAACTGAAAATCTAAAAAGTGAGGCTCTAAACCAAGGAAAGCTAGCAACCTAGAAGCAATGAGACCTCCACAAATTCCCCCCTTCTCACGGTTGGTGGTGAGACAGTGAGCTATCAGAGTACTCAAACTATAAGATCTATTCCTATTCAGAGCAGCTGCAATAAAAGCTAGATCAAAATAAGACAACTTTCTAGCAATCTTTCTAGCAAGAACACACTTGATAATGAAATAGGCAAAGTATCTAATAGCTGGGAGCTGAATGTTCCGAATTTTACCACTTCCCTTTGAGAAGTCGAAACCTTGGCAAATCTCAGCATATAAATCCATATGTGACTTGGGCCTCTCCTTGATCTTCTCACAAGATCCCCACTGAGGTACTCTAATTGCTGCACAGAAATCAGCAAAAGGCAGGTTGACAGATATATTATATATTTTGTAATGGACCCTGGGATTAGAAGTAGACCAAGTGAACCGGAAATCCTGCACAAAAGCCATGGTTAGCTTAACATATTGGAATGGTTCACCTTCAACAAAGCGTTCCAACCCTGCATTTGTAACCATAGTTTGGAAATCTTGGAGGATCCCCGCAGCTCTCATAAATTCATGGCATGGATATATGGAAGGAAAAACTGCCTCCTCACGATGAACCTTCATTGTCTCATGCACCATCAAGTCTTCCTTGCTGAAATTTTTAGACAACCATCAAACCAAGTGATTTCTAAGTTGATAGATGATGAGCAACTATTATAGGAACTTGCTAGAGGACTACATATGCATCAAAACAAAGTTTCTAAGCAAAGAACAAGCATGCAAGCTCAAACAACCTGTCACCTATAGCAGAAAAATACTCAAGATACAATCTACCAATCACAAATCTAATTGGACAAGTGGAGGAGGCACATACCAAGGAGCAATCCCTCCAAAAATCAGCACTTGAGATGGGCTGAACAAGGAGATCTAAAATCGCGAGCAAGAACAGCAAGAACTCGAGCTTGAGCAAGTTTTTCGGTGATTTTCGGGAGATAGAAAGAAGGTGGCTTTGAGGAGACAGCCTGGAGGGCCCCAGGTGGGCCAGACCCCCCTCCCAGGCGCCGCCACCTGGTAAGCTGTGCCTACCACAGGTGTAGTGGCCTGGGGTGGCCCCCTGGGTCACTTCAGGTGCCTCTCTGCCCCTTTTTCGAGGAAAAATTTATTTTGAATTTTCTGGGATTTTTCGGGAAACTTTATTTTTGGCCAATTTTCAGGGTATGAAAATTGATTTTCTCGCAGAAACAGTTTTTTCAGAAGAATCAAAAGCAAACCAAAAGCCAAACTATAGGATCTCTAAGAAACTCAAACAAGCAAACAACTAGCAAAACTAAAGCTAGATCCAAGACTAGGAAGGAGAAAGGAAAAGGAAAGCAAGTAAAACCATAGTGGAAACATTATTTTGTTCATTAAAATCCTTTTGTTAACAAGGTTGATCAAGTCTTATTACCAAAACAATCTTATATGAAACAAAACTTTGCATTCCACAAGGTGATTATGTTACCTCATACTTGATAGAAATAGTCCCAATCATAATAGTTTCAAATTTTTCTTGTGGAATGGGACAATATATTTCTCCAACCTTGATGCTCTCAATATTTTCAATGGAATTCAGGCAATATCTCTTAAGAACCTTCTTGGGGAAATAGACAGTGTGCACTTTTCATTAATATTGAATGTTACTTTTCCTTGATTGCAATTGATGACACCACCTGCAGTATTAAGAAAAGGTCTCCCAAGAATAATATACATATTATCATCTTTAGGCATTTCAAGCACAACAAAATCAGTTAAGACCATGCAATTATGAGCAACTTGAACAGGAACATTCTCACATATACCAACAGGAATAGTAGTTGACTTATCAGCCATTTGCAAAGAAATATCAGTTAGTATCAACTTTTCTAGCCGGAGTCTCTTATAGAGAGAAATAGGCATAACACTAACTCTAGCTCCCAAATCACATAAAGCAGTTCTAACATAATTATTCTTAATAGAGCAAGGAATATTTGGTATACCTAGATCACCAAGTTTCTTTGGAACCTTACCATTGAAGGAATAATTAGCAAGTAGAGTAGAAATCTCCTCATTAGGAATCTTCCTTTTATTAGAGACAATATCCTTCATATACTTTGAATAAGGAGGCAACTTAATTGCATCAGTCAAAGGAATTTGCAAGAATAAAGGTTTCATCCACTCACAAAACTTGTTGTAGTGTTCTTCCTCCTTTGACTTGTGTTTCTTACCTGGAAAGGCATAGGTTTATGCACCCAAGGTTCTCTCTCTTTACCATGTTTATTAGCAATAAAATCTTCCTTTGTGTACCTAGTGTTCTTAGTGTGCTTCTCAGGTTCTTCCTCACCTTCCTCCTTATCAGGAGACTCATTATTACCACTCTCAGTTTCACCATCAGAGACAGATATACTATTAGGATCTACAGCAGGTTCCAGTGGTTCCTCAACTACTTTATGTTTCTATTTCTTCCTCTTACGAGGACTACCACTATCTTCACCTTGTTGGGAATCCTGCTCTATTCTTTTAGGGTGTCTATTAGAATATAAAGGATCTTGAGTAGCTATACCACTCCTAGTTCTAATTCCATAAGCATGTTTATCTCCTGAAGCATTAACTAGCATATCCTTTTGCACCTTAGCAAGTTGATCAAGTTGAATTTGAACCATTTGAAAGTGTTTACAAAGCATTTTAATATCATTAGAAGTTCTTTCCACAATATCTTTCAACTCATGGATAGCTCTAGATTTTTCCAATAAATGATTCTGAACTTGTTTATTAAATTATCCTTGCTTAACAATAAAAGTGTCAAGTTCCTCTAAACATTGATGAGGAGGCTTACTATAAGGAATATCACCTTCATCAAAGTGTTGGAGAGAGTGTACCTCAATAGTAGATGAGTGGGGAATTGGCTTACATAATTCTTCTATAGGAGGTAGATTCTTCACATCTTCATCTCTAATACCTTTCTCCTTTAGACACTTCTTAGCTTCCTTCATCACTTCATCATTTAATGCAATAACTCCCCTCTTCTTTGTTGTTGGTGCTGGAATTGGTTCAGGGACAACAATCATCATAATTCTTGCTTATCTTAGCCATTAATTCTTCATCATCAGTAGGAGTCCTTTTCCTGAAAACACAATCAGCAAAGCTATCTAGGTAGGTCCTACAATCATCATTTAGTCCATTATAATAAATATCAAGAAGTTCATTCTTAGGCAATGAACATCCAGGATGTGCATGAATCAAGGCACAGAACCTTGTCCATGACTCAGGAAATTTCTCTTCTTCTCCCTGTTTAAAATCAAAAAGTCTATGCAAAGCAGCATTTCTTGCACTGGGAGGAAAATATTTCTAGAAGAAAGAAGCAATGAAGCAATCAGGGCTATCAATGGAACCATGAGGTAATCTATTAAACCAAGCCCTAGCTTCTCCTTTTAGTGAAAAAGGGAAGATCTTAGCAACAAAGTACTTGTGCATCTTAAAATCATCATAGAACAAAGCACTCATAGTAGAAGCTCATTCATATGAGCCACAACACTCTCAGTTTTAGTCCCACAAAAAGGTTCTTTCTCAACAATATCTAAATAAGATAAATCAAGAGAGAAATCATAATCTTCACCTTTAATATCTATGGGAGAAGTGTCAAACTTAGGATCGGAGGACAACTTAGGCATAATAGTACGTCTAGCAAGGAGACTCTTAATAGCACTAGTACCATGTGTGTTTCGGCACTCTTCAACAAAATCATCAGTGAACTCAATGTAACCATCATTAATATCATAACTCTCACTAGCCTCAGGTGAGCTAACAGGTGTAACAGCGTCTTCACTATGAGTTTTGGTATTTCCTAGACCAGCCATAGTAGCATCTAGAAAAGGACCTAATGAACCACTCGCATCAAGCACAGTAGAAGTAACATCATGAGCATCAAAAGTAGTTTCAGACTCAGCAGTAGTAGCAGTGTGTGTAGCATGAGTATGTGGTGGTGGTCGTGTGACAAGCTTACTTATAACAGACGGTGAATCAAGAGAAGCAGAGGTGTTTAGGACTGTACCTCTTCTTGTAGTGGATGGTAAAATAGGGAACAATCCATCACGAGACTTCCCCATGATGAAAGGAGTAGCAGTGAACAATAATAGATCCAAGTGAACTTACAAATAAAGTTATGCTCCCCGGCAATGGCGCTAGAAAATAGTCTTGATGACCCATAAGTATAGGGGATCACAACAGTCTTCGCGGGTAGTATTACCTAATTTATTGATTCGACACAAGGGGAGCCAAAGAATACTTGCAAGCCTTAACAACTAAGTTGTCAGTTCAATTGCACCTGGAAATAGTTCTAGATCACAGAAGTTTATCAGTAGCAACAGTTTCGTAGTAGCAACAGCAACATCAACAGTGAAACAAGAGCAATAGTAACAGTAATGGTAACAGTAGGATTCGAGTGCGGTAGGCATAAGGATGCATGGATGGGCTTTGCATGGACGAGTCTAAACATGTAACTTCAAGACCTAGGGCATTGCAGATAAATAATAACAAGCATCGAAGTACTAAACAATCCTAGGCATGTGCTCCAAATATAGTCATACGTGCTCGCAATGAGAACTTGCACAACATCTTCTGTCCAGCCAGCCCGTGGCAGCGGGGCCTTTAGGGAACTACTGGCAATTAAGGTGCTCGTTTTAATAGAGCACCGGAGCAAAGCATCCCAATTATTGTCACTTTGGGGCCTTTGGATCCGGACAATGATATGTGTACACAACTTGCAGATAAGATCACAAACAATACTATCATAATGATTCAATAATAAGTTCAGATCTGAGATCATGGCACTCGGGCCCTACTGACAAGCATTAAGCACAACAAGTTGCAACAAAGTCAAATAGCACTAATAGAGATACTAGGCACTATGCCCTCACAGATCTTATTCGATTACATGATAGAACTCATCCAATCCCTACCATCCCCAAGCCTACAGGGGGGATTACTCACCCATGAATGAGGGAAACATCGGTGGTTGATGGAAATGTGTTGGTGATGACGATGGCGATGATCCTCTCCAAATTCCCCATCCCGGCAGGGTGCCAGAACGGAGTTTCTGGATCCGAATCTTGGTTTCTGGTGGCGGCGACAGTGCAGAACTCTTTCTGGAAAACTATCGAACGCCCCTCGGTTTTTAGGTCGAAAGGCAACTTATAGGCGCAGAGGGAGGCCGAGGGGGTGCCTGGGGTGGCTGCACCCCCTCCAGGAGCGGCCAGTGGTGGGCCCACGCCTGGGGTGGGTGTGGGCCCCCAGGCCTCCTCTCCATCTCTTCTTCTAGCTCCGTGGATCTTCTGGTGAAATATAATTTTTGGCATATTTTTCGGAATTTTTTCCTGATAGTTCATTTTCTGCACAAAAACAAGACACCAAGGTAATTCTACTAAAAAAAGCGTTAGTACATGTTAGTTTTATCAAAATCACACAAGTTTAGAGAAGAAATAATAACAAAGTGTTCAAGAAATTAGACACGTTTTGGACGTATCAGGTAAGTCCACCAAGTTCCAAACTTGATTTTCATACATGGATTCCATCTCGGATTTCATGGCTTCTAACCATTTGTTGGAATCCTGGCTCATCTTCTCTTCTTCATACGTCGCAGGGTCATCAATTTCATCAACCATGAAATTCATAACAGGGTTTCCGTACAGCTCGGGAGCTGCACGCGTCCTGCTAGACCTGCGAGGTTCGGCAGTACTATCTTTTGGAGTTTCATGATCATTATCATTAGTTCCCTCTTCAAATGGTGAAGCCAACTCTGGAACGACTTCCGGCGCTGCGCTACTGACCATACCTTGAAGAGAAGGTTCTACAACCTCTTCGAGTTCTACCTTCCGACTACTCACACCTTTCGCGAGAAACTCTTTCTATAGAAAGGATCCATTCTTGGCAACAAAAACCTTGCCCTTGGATCTGTGATAGAAGGAATACCCAATAGGTTCCTTAGGGTATCCTATGATGACACATTTTTCCGCTTTGGGTTCGAGTTTATCCGGTTGAAGTTTCTTCACATAAACATCGCATCCCCAAACTTTAAGAAATGACATCTTAGGTTTGTTTCCAAACCACAATTCATACGGTGTCTTTTCAACGGATTTAGATGGTGCCCGATTTAAAGTGAATGCAGCATTTTCTAGTGCATAACCCCAAAATGACAGTGGAAAGTTCGTCAGAGATATCATAGATTGAACCATATCCAATAAAGTATGATTACGACGTTCCGACACACCATTTCGCTGTGGTGTTCCGACAGGTGTGAGTTGTGAAACAATTCCACACTCTTTCATATGAGTGCTAATCTCGTAACTTAGATACTCACCTCCACGGTCGGACCATAGAAGTTCGATCTTTCTATTACGATGATTTTCCACTTCACTCTGAAATTCCTTGAACTTTTCAAATGTTTCAGACTTGTGTTACATCAAGTAGATATAACCGTATCTACTCAAATCATCCATGAAAGTAACAAAATAACGATATCCACCTCGCGCCGACACACTCATTGGACCACATACATCAGAATGTATGATTTCCAATAAATCTGTCACCCGTTCCATTGAACCGGAAAATGGCGTTCTAGTCATTGATACGTCCAAAACGTATCTACTTTATCGAACACTTTGCTATTGTTTCTTCTCTAAACTTGTGTGATTTGGATACAACTAACACGGACTGACGCTGTTTTCAGCAGAATTACCCTGGTGTCTTGTTTTTGTGTAGAAAATGAACTATCAAGAAAAATCCCGGAAAATATGCCAAAAATTATATTTCACCAGAAGATCCACGGATCCAGAAGAAGAGACGGAGGGGAGGCCTAGGGGCGGACCACCCTAAGCGCGGCCCACCGACCCGCTGGTGGGGTGTGGCCACCCTCTTGAAGGGTTCGCAGCATAGAAAACAAAAAATTTCCTACGATGGGAAAAACTATGTACCAAGATCTATCTACTAGATACAAACAACGGGCGGATGTATATCCGTAGAGAAAATACCCTTGAAGACCGACAAAGCTTAACGAGTCCAAACTCGTGGTTGATGTAGACGATCTCTTGCCGATCTTAAGATCGAGAGGAAGTCCTAAGCGCGCAAAAGCAAGCGCATCGTGCTTTCACACCACGCTCGAGGCACCGAGCAACCTCCGCCTCCTCGCTCCAGCGATGCGGTGGAAGCACAACTCTTTCTTGCCGAAAAGCCACTGGAACATGTATCTCGCTAGTCCGAGACCATGGGGATAAATTCTAGAGGGGGAGAGATCCTTCACGAGGAGGTGTGTTGTGAGAGGAGGAGAGGGGCCTTTATAGGGAGAGGGGGCACCCAAGGGGCCATGCGCCCAGCCATGGGGCTGCCCCACCTCTTCCACATTCATGTGGGTGGAGCTCCCACTCAAAATGAAAAGCCTCCACTCCCATTAAAAGCCTCCACTCATAAATCCACTCACATGCATTAAATTTCCACCAAATTTAATGCAAGCTCTCATTAAATAAAACACTTTTATTTATTTATTCAGAATTTTGTTAATTACTTTAATTAACAAACATTCACATAAAACCCCTGCTAGTATTCCATTTCACATGCGTAACCGGTTTCAGAATTTCAACCAAAAGCAGTTTGATTGTCTAGTGAAATAAATTCCTCGCTTTCCTTTTCTTTTCGGCATGAAACTTATGCTCCAAATGGATGTCGGTGTCTCTTAAGTGTGTCACCCTACGGTTCGTGAATAATGCGGACATGATCGAGACCCTCTCGAATCAATAATCGAAGCGGGATCTGAGACCCATCGACTCCACACATTCAACGATGACTTTCTTGTGATCGTGGAACCTTTTACGCTAGTATCTTAATCCTTTTGTTTCGCGATATATTACATGTCCGAGATTCGATCATCGGTATCTCCATACCTAGTTTGATCTCGTTCGACATGCACTCTTTTCTCGTTCCGTGATATAACATTCTAGTGATCAAATCACTTGCTTGCAAGCTAATCAATGTGATATCACCGAGAGGGCCCGAGCATATCTATCCGTCATCGGGATGAACAAATTACACTCTCGATCCATGGGCCTCAACATAACACTTTAGTAGTTCGAATCCATCTTTATAATCACCCACACGGTGTGACGTTTGATGTTATCAAGAAACTCTTCCGGTGTTAGTGATTGACATGATCTCATGGTCTAAGGATTAGGATCACTTCGTAAGTTGTTATAGCAATATAAACTCAATGACTTTGATCGTAATGCTATACTTGGATGAATGTTCATCACACCATTACACTAATGTTGTGACCCGTTATTAACAACATCCAATGTCCATGATCGAAACCTTGATCATCTTGTTAATCAACGAGCTAGTTTATAAGAGAGGCATAACTAGGAACTTTCTATTTGTTTATTAAACACACATGTATTAACGTTTCCGTATTAATACAATTATAGCATGCAAAATAAACATTTATCATAAATAAGGAATACGATAATAACCACTTTATTATTGCCTCTCGGGCATATTCCTTCATCTCCCACTTGCACTAGAGACAATAATCTAGTTTGAAAACTTTGTGTATTGAACACCTATGGCTTTACGGTGTTCCAAATACGCAATTGCAAGCGTTGACATAATCTCTACGTATCTGACGCTTTCAGGTCCGTGTGTATTTGCATGTCTTTGCGTCTTCACGCATCACTCATTCTCCAATGAGATGGCATTGTATAAATTTGGTCTTTTGGTGAGACCTTTAGTTCCTTGGGGTTAAAACACGTCGATACTATTGTCATACAATATATCTTTAGTGTTAGCGCGTCACGAACCACACCTTAGTGTGATAACAAACTACTTGACACAAATTCCCTCCTTTGACGCTACTATAGCAGTCATATACTTAGCCTTTTGTTGTAGTATTCATCACAATGTCTTAACTTTGGAACTCTTCCAAATCCATCATGGAATCTCCTTTCCATTACATTGTGCCACCCATAGTTTAAATTGAGATAAACTTAATTTGTATCTTGTGACAAAACTAGTATCAATGTAACGCTTTACAATGAACTATTTGTAATTGTTTGTCACCTCTACACAAATATATTCTTAGTTCTTTCAAAAAAGATCATAAGAATATCCTCACTATCGTCCAATGATCATTTTATGATTCATTTTGGTATATGCTCATAACACTTAGAGCATAGGACATATCTGGATGTGTACATATCATGGTATGATTGATCAAAACATTCTCGTGATTGCACTCATCAAGTGTCAAAGCACTTGAATCTTGTTTCACTTATCAAGTGTCGATACACTTGAATCTTGATTCAATTCCTTTCCATGTGACAAGAACTGTTTCTTGTCATTTCTATATTGAACTCCTTCAATATCTCATATATGTACGTTTGGCATAACCATATTAGCGTCACCGTCTATCCACTATAGACATTCATGCTGAATATTCGGGTTTTTCCTAAGTCTTTCATCGAAATGAAATTCTTAACCATTGTCAATAAAATATACATCATTTCTAATCAACAAGATGTCTTCCACATAATGTATTAGAAATATGTCTTAGCGCTCCCACTTAATTTCTTGCAAATGCAAGCATCTTCATCGTCTCCTGATGAAAAACTCCTTTTCATCATGGTGAAGATTCCAACTCCGCGATGCTTACTTCAACCATTGAAGTTTGCATGCCCTTTTAACATCCTTTGAATTTAACAAAACCCTTTGGACCGTGTCATGTACACGTCCTAGGTAACCATTCTATTAGAAGAACTTTGTTTTGTTTATTCATCTACCATATAACAAATTATATGTAGTGGTTGCTACTTTAATCCGTCCAGACTAAATATCGCTATGAAAGATCAAATCTTGTCATAGTCAACTCCTTGAACATTGTCATAAAATACTTTACGACATGTCGACTATTTCATAGATGTGAAACATCCATGTCTGTTTCTTTATAGATCCAAATACGACCGATAGGTTTTTACACCTTTCCGGAGGGTCTTCCAAGTTCAAAACTTGATTTCTCATGTATGGAACTATCACGGATTTTATGGTTTCAAGCCATTTGACGGAGTCAGGGCCCATCATCGCTTCTTTGTATGCATTCGGTTCATCATTGTCAAACAATAATGATTTACTCTCAAATCTTAGCATTTGATTGTTTAACCGACCTACTTGGTTCAATAGGAACTTAGATCTCCGTGACCACAACCTTTGAGGCACATAAGCTATGAGCATTATGGCAGCCTCCAGAACCATTTCCCTAAGCATCAACTCAGCACATTTAGCTAAGGTTCGTTAACCTTATCAAAGTTCTATTGTCCTCCCACTTAACATTTATGAAAAATTCCTTCTTCAAGAAACTTTACATTTCAAGCGACAAACCCTTTTGTTCTCGGTGTTATGGAGGAATAACCAATTGTTATTCGAAATAACCTACAAAGACATGCTCATCTGACTTTGGTTGTAAACATCTT
The DNA here is from genome assembly GCA_030063025.1 of Avena longiglumis. NCBI lineage: Eukaryota > Viridiplantae > Streptophyta > Magnoliopsida > Poales > Poaceae > Avena > Avena longiglumis. The sequence continues at coordinate 478,279,966 of CP125977.1, forward strand.
ACTTATGTTTAGTATACCAAAATTTAAGAAATGACAACTTGGGTTTTACCCCAAACCATAACTCCCATGGTGTCATTTCAACGGATCAAGATGGAGCTCTTTTCAGTGTAAAAGTGGTAGTCTCTAAAGCTTTAATCTTTTAAAACATAATGGCAGTTTTATAAATAACACCTTTGATCCAACCATGTCAAACAAGGTTTCATTACAAATCTCAAACACTCCATACTCCTATGGTGTTTTGGGAGATGTAAATCTAGGTGTTTTGCTAAACTTGCAACTCAAATAAATCCCTTTATGATAAAATCATAATTCATTTATTTTCTTGTTACACTTGTAACTCAAATAAATCCCTTTATGATCAAATCATAATTCATTTATTTTTCTTGTTACAATGATTTTCCACTTCATCTTGAAAGTCTTTGAAACGTTTTTCAAATATTTCATACTTCTTTCTCATTAAGTGAATATTCACTCAAATTTCGGAGAAAGCATATGAAGTTGAAACCCATCGCTTACGACTACACATAATGGAATACATACATCGATATGTATAGATTCCAATATTTTAGTCATTCGTTCTTCTTTGGCCTTTGAACGAAGTTTTAATTATCACGTGGAAAGTCTCACAAGCGTCACTTGATCAAATCAAAGACTCCAAAATCCATGAAAATGGAGATTCTTCATGTTTTCTTTCCAATATAATTTAAACGATGTCACTTCATAAGTGATCTTTCAATCATTTGTCTTGCAACATTTTAGCATTAGGATTTATGGATGTGATTTCTTCAACTAGATTTGTAAATCATCCATCTTATATGGAATACGGTAATTATTTGAACAACCTTTGTTCTTATAATACCGATTCAAATAACAATTATTAAAACAAATCTTGAAGTCTTTCTTCAACTAGATTTGTAAATCATCCATCTTATATGGAATACGGTAATTATTTGAACAACCTTTGTTCTTATAATACCTGATTCAAATAACAATTATTAAAACAAATCTTGAAGTCAAGCTTTGATGTCAACGAGAAATACAAACAACGGTTTGTTTGTTTTCGATGAACATCATCACATTTTCTCTTGCTAGTTACTTAGGACATTGTGGTTCATGAATTGCGTCATTCCGTATGAAATTTCATACCAACCAATTCGGTATCCAATACCCAAGAACCACATTGTTTAACAAGCAAAGAATACAACCATAACATGTATATCATATATATACCTAAATTGGATATTTCCAATCTTTTCTTTTCTGCCAAATATATTTTATAGATTCTCTTTCAGCATTTCCTTTTCCTTTTAAAAGAAACTATCAACATCAACAGTGGCGCCATACACATGACACATAGTCCAAAGCGTGTATATTCAAATAATAATACCTTTGGACTTGCACTTTGAAGTAGATCACCATAATCAAATGATCGGTATTCTTTCAAAATCCATTCTTTAGTAATCTTTTAGTGTAGTAAACATTTTACATACATATTCTATTCACCCTTATCATGACGACTTTCATGATCAAGCTACTTTAGCTTATAAAGGCGAATCGTGAGTATAACATTACTTTCCAAAACCCTTTTGGATGATTAGGATGTCTAGCATCTCCAACCTTCGCAAATTCTCATCCAATATGAGAACATATATTATACTCTATCATATTTCAACCAAAACATTGTTTCAGATATCGTTATATCTGCCACACATGATGGTTTCTGAAATAATTCTTTCAGTTCCTAGATAAACTTGATGTTTAAATCAAGAATCATGGAGGCAAACATGATACTTAAGATACTAACACTGGAATTGTTACTCTCGATTTAATACCAATTATTAAATTTCACGGAGTAAATAGAATTTTCTTTGAAAGTTTGCAATAGGACTTTAAACTTTAGATTGACACTCAACACAATACGATACCAGTTCGTAAAGTATATATCCAGAATTCTATAGTTCTATTATCTCAATTACAACTATGCATATGGTGGTGAACGAATGCCAATGACTACAACAAATTATGCAAATTCACTTTGATTTAATTTATGATAAATTGAGTTCTACTAGTCCAAATTAGAAATGAACTCCCACTCAAAAACGACATCCCTCGTGCCTTTTTGGTGATTACATGAACCAAATCCACTACACCAAGTCCGATCATCACGTGAGTCGGTGTAGCTTCAAAGGCGAGCATCAAATGGGCATCATATCTACTATATGACTCATGCTTAACCTTTCGGTCCGTGTTCCGAGGCCATGTCTGTACATGCTAGGCTCGCCAATTAAGAACCTTAGTATTCGCGTGTGTAACTGTCTTACACCCGAGATATGCTCGTGGATTCAAGTACACCCGATCATCACGTGATGTCTTGAAGCGACGAAACATTGTCGGTGCATACTTAAGGAAGAACACATTTTTATCTTGATATCTAAATGAGGGATCATCTTATTATGCTAATAAAACGCCAAACAAGAAATATAAGATGCTATCAAACATCACATGTTTATTAGTGGAATGATATGGTTCTCGCATATGATCTCTATCATGTGCACCGTGGTATGATCACTATCATACCTTTATGTGTAAGTCCAAGGTCTATGGAGATTACACGTTATGTGTGTTGTAAGAGTATCATCTTATACTACTTACAACATCACCATATCATATCACTAGCCCAAGAACAATCTAAACTAGACGCCTCTAATTTATCCATTGCAAATTTTACGTGGCTTAGGGCTTTCAAGATAGAACCGTTCTTACCTCTGAACATGAACCACAACGAGGTTAACCAAATTGTTGACAACTCGTTGCAAATTAGATATTGACTATAGTAGGAGAGATGACACCCGCTAGCCACTTATGCAAAACTAGTTGCATGTCAAGCGTGGAACAGGTCTCATGTGCGAGGACATGTAAAGTTTGTCCGGGCCTTCATCCCACTATGCCACCAATATCCAAAGTACAACAAAGAAGCAATAAAATGATCATCGCCCACATAATCATATGTGTACTACCGTGCAAAGTATCTACGCATAGATCCGGCTCGATACCCTTGAAGGGTTCGCAGATAGAAAACAAAAATTTTCCTACGATGGGAACAACTATGTACCAAGATCTATCTACTAGATAAAACAACGGCGGATGTATATCCGTAGAGAACATACCCTTGAAGACCGACAAAGCTTAACGAGTCCAAACTCGTGGTTGATGTAGACGATCTCTTGCCGATCTCAAGATCGAGAGGAAGTCCTAAGCGCCAAAAGCAGCGGCGCATCCGTGCTCGCACACGTTCAAGGTACCGAGCAACCTCCGCCTCCTCGCTCCAGCGATGCAGCGAGCACAAATCTTTCTTCTTGAAAAGCCACGGGAACATGTATCTCGCTAGTCCGAGACCATGGGGGATAAATTCTAGAGGGAGAGAGATCCTTCACGAGGAGGTGTGTTGTGAGAGGAGGAGAGGGGCCTTTATAGGGAGAGGGGGCACCCAAGGGGCCATGCGCCCAGCCATGGGGCTGCCCCACCTCTTCCACATTCATGTGGGTGGAGCTCCCACTCAAAATGAAAAGCCTCCACTCCCATTAAAAAGCCTCCACTCATAAATCCACTCACATGCATTAAATTTCCACCAAATTTAATGCAAGCTCTCATTAAATAAAACACTTTTATTTATTTATTCAGAATTTTGTTAATTACTTTAATTAACAAACATTCACATAAAACCCCTCTAGTATTCCATTTCACATGCAGAACCAGTTTGACAATTTCAACCTAAGCAGTTTGTGTCTAGTGAAATAAATTCCTGCGCTTTTCTTTTCGGCATGAAACTTTTGCTCCAAATGGATGTCGGTGTCTCTTAAGTGTGTCACCCTACGGTTCGTGAATAATGCGGACATGATCGAGACCCCTCTCGAATCAATAATCAGAAGCGGGATCTGGAGACCCATACTGACTCCCACACATTCAACGATGACTTTCTTGTGATCGTCGAAACCTTTTACGCTAGTATCTTAATCCTTTTGTTTCGCGATATATTACATGTCCGAGATTCGATCATCGGTATCTCCATACCTAGTTTGATCTCGTTACTGACATGCACTCTTTTCTCGTTCCCGTGATATAACATTCTAGTGATCAAATCACTTGCTTGCAAGCTAATCAATGTGATATCACCGAGAGGGCCCAGAGCATATCTATCCGTCATCGGGACGAAAATATTCTACTCTCGATCCATGGGCCTCAACATAACACTTTAGTAGTTACGAATCCATCTTTATAATCACCCCGTGTACGGTGTGACGTTTAATGTTATCAAGAAACTCTTCCGGTGTTAGTGATTGACATGATCTCATGGTCTAAGGATTAGGATCACTTCGTAAGTTGTTATAGCAATATAAACTCAATGACTTTGATCGTAATGCTATACTTCGGATGAATGTTCATCACACCATTACACTAATGTTGTGACCCCGTTATTAACAACATCCAATGTCCATGATCAGGAAACCTTGATCATCTTGTTAATCAACGAGCTAGTTTATAAGAGAGGCATAACTAGGAACTTTCTATTTGTTTATTAAACACACATGTATTAACGTTTCCGTATTAATACAATTATAGCATGCAAAATAAACATTTATCATAAATAAGGAATACGATAATAACCACTTTATTATTGCCTCTCGGGCATATTCCCTTCAGCTACTCCTTGGCCTCCCTCTACGCCTATAAGTTTCCTTTCGACCTAAAAACTGAGGGGGGTTCGATAGTTTTCTAGAAAGAGTTCTGCTCTGCCACTGCCACCAAAAACCAAGATTCGGATCCAGAAACTCCGTTATGGCACCATGCCGGGACGAGGAATTTGGAGAGGATCATCGTCATCGTCATCACCAACGCATCTCCATCAACCACCAATGTTTCCCTCGTCCATGAGTGAGTAATCCCCCGCTATAGGCTTGGGTATGGTAGGGATTGGATGAGTTCTATCATGTAATCGAATAAGATCTGTTAGGGCATAGTGCCTAGTATCTCTATTAGTGATATTTCACTTTGTTGCAACTTGTTGTGCTTAATGCTTGTCACTAGGGCCCGAGTGTCATGATCTCATATCTGAACTTATTATTGAATCATTATGATAGTATTGTTTGTAATCTTATCTGCAAGTTGTGTACACATATCATTGTCCGGATCCAAAGGCCCCAAAGTGGAAATAATTGGGACAACCGGAGGGGATGGCTGTGGTGTGAGAATCACATGTGTTCATGGAGTATTAATGCTTTGCTCCGGTGCTCTATTAAAAGGAGCACCTTAATTGCTAGTAGTTCCCTAGAGGCCCCGCTGCCACGGGCTAGCTGGACAGAAGATGTTGTGCAAGTTCTCATTGCGAGCACGTATGATTATATTTGGAGCACATGCCTAGGATTGTTTAGTACTTGGATGCTTGTTATTATTTATCTGCAATGCCCTAGTTCTTGAAGTTACATGTTTAGACTCGTCCATGCAACACCCGTCCATCCATCCCTACGCCTACCGCACTCGAATCCTACTATCACCGTTACTGTTACTATTGCTCTTGTTTCACTGTTGCTATTGCTGTTGTTGTTGCTTTGTTGTTGCTACTACCAAACTATTGCTACTGATAAACTTCTGTGAGCAAGAAATATTTGCAGGTGCAGCTGAACTGACAATTCAGTTGTTAAGGCTTGCAAGTATTCTTTGGCTCCCCTTGTATCGAATCAATAAATTGGGTAATACTACCCGCAAAGACTGTTGCGATCCCCTATACTTGTGGGTCATCAAGACTATTTTCTGGCGCCGTTGCCGGGGAGCATAGCTTTATTTGTATGTTCACTTGGATCTATTATTGTTCACTGCTACTCCTTCCATCATGGGGAAGTCTTGTGATCGAAAGTTCCCTATTTTACCATCCACTACAAGAAGAGGTACGGTCCTAGACACCTCTGCTGCTCTTGATTCACCGTCTATTATAAGTAAGCTTGTCACACCACCACCATATACCCATGCAACACACACTGCTACTACTGCTGAGTCTGAAACTTCTTTTGATGCTCATGATGTTACTTCTACTATGCTTGATGCGAGTGGTTCATTAGGTCCTTTTCTAGATGCCACTATGGCTGGTCTAGGAAATACCAAAACTCCTAGTGAAGACACTGTTACACACCTGTTAGCTCAGCTGAGGCTAGTGAGATTTATTATATTAATGATGGTGTTGCCTGCCAAAACTCACCGGCGAGCAGCGACGAGCAACACGAAGAGCCGGGAGGCTCCCAGAACTGCTGGTGGGCCCTGGTCCCTCGGGCGACGGCCCGCAAAACTCCGCGTCACGCCCGCTTGGTTCGAGGCGTGCCACCTGACCTATACCTGGTCGGAAGGTGAAGGATTGCTCGATTGATTTCTGCATGGTAAACAAGTATCGTAAAATTCGAGCCGTGACCGGCTCCTGGTTTCCAGTAAATCGGCTCCTAGAGCCGATTGCCCCATGGTTCTGCATTAGATTTACGATAACATGGGGTTTTGCTTGATCACTACAAGTTAAATCTATCTCTGACGGTTTAATGTTTTCACCACGTAATGGGCGTCCTACACGTAGTTGAGCTGGTATGTACAAAAGATGAAGAATATTAACCCTAGAGGCCTAATAACCAACGTAAAGTCAATTCTGAACAACTTCTCTAGAACGAATAAGCCACGCCCTCGCATTACATGGATCGTTCAACCCGTTTGCAAGGCCTGGCTACGTAGATATCAAACTAAACCTTGGTGAGCAAGGTGTAACCGTAACAGATCGAATCAGCTAAATAAAGATCAAGCAAGATGCTACCCTTACACTTGGGAAAAGGTGCAAAGGTAGCGAGATAACTAGAGGTAGCATAACCCGGCGATAATAGTGAAACAACACCGATGCTAGCCTCAAACAATCTATGATAATAGTGTTACTCGCCATCAACAACGCTTGACGAGTAAAACCGAGTAACGCATAGTAGATCGCCTAGATCGCAAGATGCGATCTAGGCGACATATTACTACCGAAAGAAACCCTAGAAACAAGGGGTGGCGATCGCCGAGATTGTGTTTGTTGTGAACGTGATTGTCCTCCTTTTTTCGATAACCTTAGGTACATATTTATAGTCCGGAGACTCTCTACTTTTGGAATAACTCTACAACTCTATCTTTACCTAAACTGAAACGGAACCTAAACTGAAATGAAACCTACTATGATACAAGATACACGGGCAGTTTAGCCCAATTCTACGTACTAGGCCGATCCAACAACACGTTGAATATACGCATCTTCCAAGCCCATCTTGATCACGGCCCATCTCCTTCGTTGGCCAAAATATGGCGATAACACATGCCCCCCTGGTTTTGGCAATGATAATTCCAAAACCACTCTGTGTTTTTTTTTCTTCTCCTCCTTTTTTTTATCGGGCTGCGCGTTGACAGAATGCGTGGCAGAACAGAATCGTCATGCTACCCCTTCATCATGATGCCCTGTCTTCTCAACTCCTCCGCAGTGCATGATTTGATGATTTTGGCAGCGCAATCTGGGAAACCGCTATGGCATTGAACCGTCTCTCCACTATTCCCCTTATTTAAATTAAATGTCGAGCGATTCGCAGTCCCCATCTTCCTCCAAGAGCCAAAATACCCTCTTCCTTCGCGAAAAACCCTCTTTCTCGCCATGGCCTCCTCGCTTCCTCGGCATGTCCTCCGCCTCCAACAGCCCAGATGACCGAGAGCCGCTGTAACACCCGCAATGCGTCTGATACTTCGCCCCATGATGGTGGGACGAAAGGGGATCTGATTCGCCGTCTGGTCGGAGGCGATCGTCCACGGCGGCGAAGAGCCTCTGATTCCTCGTTGACGGGGAGGCGAAGAGCGGCGACGCTGGTCGTGGGGCGGCGTCGAGTCCTCCGACGAGGAGGAAGAATCGGGAAGACACCTCCTCCGAGCAGTACCCGCCCGACAGCGCTTCGCGCGGGTCCAGCGAAGACACCGAAGATGACGAGGCGAGGAGGCCCTCTGGTTTCTTCAAGCGGACGGCGGCAGCCGGCGGCACGAAGACAATGAACAAGACGGCGGCGACGACAACGGCGACGATCTCGGCCTTTAGATTAGGACCAGTATTAGTAGTAGTAGTAGCAGGCTCCCTTTTGTAATCAATCATCCTTTTGTAATCAATCTTCTTTCGAATGAATGAGAATCTGTTTCCCAAAGATTGCCTTGTTCGCCCCTAATTTTGCCGATAGCCACAATAGGTCGACGCTCCAGAAGCCGATAGCAACGTATCGGCTTTCACCTTATTGTTAAATGCAGTCAGCAAGCCACAGCTCAAAGAGCCGATGCACATCGGCTTTCCCAAAAACGTTGACAAGGTCAAAACTTGGTTGCATACTTAGGCACACTTAAACAGCCACTTCTTAGCTTCAAACGGTAACCTGCGACCTAAACTGGCATTCTTCAGTAGCTCGTATGTGAACCTCTAAAGTCGATGACCGTGCATCGGGTCGATGACCGTGCATCGGCTATACATTTTGCTTTTATTCGGCCGATTTTCAGCATCGGCCCCCACATTTTTACTGTCCATCGTCTCACGTGCTTTTACTTAGCCGATTTCATGTATCGGCCCTCGATTCTTGTCCAACATCCCACATGCTTGGGAAATATTTCTTGAGATGTTGACCGTTGACCGCCACTGGGAATTTCACGCCGTCCAGCTCCTCAAGCATGTACGCGTTTCCTCTTAAAACTTGGTGGACCCTGTACGGCCCGTGCCAATTTGGAGACCATTTACCATATGTTGCATCCTTAGTCCCCAAAGGGCAACACGACTTCCCATACCGGATCACCAATGTGGAACTCCTTTGGCTTCACTTTCTTGTTGTATGCACGAGCTACTTTGGCCTTGTTCTCTTTGATTTTCTCCGGTGACCACACTGAGCTCGGTTAAATCCTCCACTTGTCACTCATCGGGGTTGCGTATTCTTGATCGTCGAGATCGTCACGAAAAGTGACGTCTCGATCCGTAATTTCCCAGGGTAGGACGGCTTCTTGTCCATATACTAGATGGTATGGCGAGGTTTTTATTGCTCCATGGCATGACATGCGATAAGCCCATAACGCCTCTGACAAAACCTCGTGCCAACGCCTAGGGTGCTCATCGACTTTTCTCTTGATCAGTTTGATGAGGCTCTGGTTGGATGCTTCAGCCTGCCCATTTGCTTGAGCATAGTATGGAGATGATCTAATCAGCTTGATCCCCGTGTCCTCACAGAACTTTCTAAACTCGTGATAAATGAAGACCGAACCTCCATCGGTCGTGATGGTTTGGGGAATCCCGAATCTATGGATGACATGTTCTTTCACAAAATTGATAACATCCTTCGAGTTTACTGACTTCATCGGGACAGCCTCCACCCATTTAGTGAAGTAGTTAGTGATGGCCAAAATCCACATGTGGTCTTTGCTTGATGGAGGATTGATTTTGCCGATCATGTCCATGCCCCAACCTCGGAATGGCCAAGGCTTGATGATGGGGTTCATTGCTGACGCGGGCACCATCTGAATTTTCCCAAATTTCTGGCATGCTTGACACCCTTTGTAGTACTTGAAACAGTCCTCAAGCATGGTGGGCCAATAAAACCCTGATCGCCTGATCAACCATTTCATCTTGTGAGCTGATTGGTGAGTTCCACAGGCGCCTTCGTGTACCTCGTGTAGGAGCCGATTGGCCTCGGCTGTCCCCAGGCATTTGAGCAACAGCCCTTCCAGAGTCCTGTAAAACATGTCATCCCCAATAAGCACGTACTTCATGGCTTTGTACCTTATCCGTTTAGGTGCCCCCCGAGCCGAATCCTTCAAGTAATTGAAGATATCGGCTCTCCGATCGTCGACTTCCGTGAACTGACGAACATCGGCTCATACGCTACATCCTTGTAGCTGAAGCCATTTGTGCAAGATCATTTGCCTCAGATTCTGCGACCGTGGGATCCGGTGAAGTTTATGTACCGCATCGCGCCATCAGCTCACGGCAAGGCAACCATAATGGGAAGAGGGACTCGCTCACACTTGTACTCCTCCGTGAGTTGGGAAATCACCAATTTGGAGTCTCCAAAATTTCCTTTACCGCTCTCCGGCCGAGGAGTAACTCCATTCCCTTGCGTACGCCTCGTACTCGGCTACATTGTTGGTGCGAGAGGTAGACAATCGATGGAGAAGGAAAATGTTGCCCGGCGACACGAGTAAAATGCCGATGCCGCAGCCATCGTCACAAACTGATCCGTCGAAAAACATAGCCCACGCTCTTATGGACGGTCTTTGCTATGTTAGTGTTGATCCTTTCAACGATAAGATCGCCTTTGTCCCTTAATCGCGGGTTGATACCGGATGTCAAACTCGATAATGCAAACATCCATTTGCCCGGTCGGCCTTTTAACATAGGAGCCGGCATGTGCTTTATGACGTCGATTTGCATATGATGATGATCTCACGATAGCAAAATGTGGCGCTTGGTGCGGTGTGAAAACAGCGGAGACACAACTTATCGATATCGGGATACCTTGTCTCCGCGTCCAGCATCCTTCTGCTTATGTAAAATACGACCCGCTCCAGCCCATCATAAACTTGCACCACCACCGAGGCGATGGACGTGTCAGCTACTGACAAGTAAATGTAGAACGGCCTGTCAGGCTGTGGTGGAACTAACACTGGCGGCTTTGTCAGATTTTTTTGATCTCGTCGAAGGCTCGTTGTTGTTCTGCCCCCCAGCGGAATTCCTCGTTAGATTTGATTTTTACTAGTCCCATGAACGGCTCTATTCTTCCTGACAGATTGGAGATGAATCTTCTGACGAAGTTGATCTTGCCGATGAGAGACTGCAGTTCTTTCTTTGTAGTGGGTGGCTTCATTGTTCGCACTGCCTCCTGACTTTTCAGGCCGATCTCAATTCCGCGTTCATGGACCAAAAAACCCAAGAACTGACCGGCCGTCACCCCGAAGGCACACTTCTTTGGATTCATCCGTAGGCCGAATTTTCTTGTTCGGTCCAGGACGCGTCGTAGATCGTCTAAGTGTCCTTGCGCTGAAGCAGACTTGACCACCACGTCATCGATGTAGATTTCCACCAGCTTGCCGATCAGATCATGAAAAATATAATTCATGGCTCTTTGGTACGTGGCGCCGGCATTCTTCAGTCCAAACGTCATGACTACATACTCGAACAACCCCACCGAACCTGGGACTCTGAATGCGGTCTTGTGTATGTCTTCTGGAGCCATAAAGATCTGGTTGTAACCGGCATTGCCGTCCATGAAGCTCAAAATCTTATGACCAGCTGCTGCATTGATTAATGTTTCTGCCACCGGCATCGGATACTCATCCTTTGGGGTAGCTCTGTTGAGATCCCGAAAATCTATGGCCACACGCCAACGGCCATCCTTCTTCTCTACAGGTACGATACTAGAAATCCACTCAGCATACCTGCATGGCCTGATCAACTTGGCTGTCAACATTTTCTCGACCTCCTTCTTGACTTCTTCCAGAATTTCGGCCTTCATTTGTCGTGCTCGCTGCTGAAATGGCCGAAATCCTTTTTTAAGCGGGAGTCGATGCTCAATGATGCTCCTGTCTAACCCAGGCATCTCTGTGTAGTCCCAGGCGAAGCAGTCTGGATATTGTTTCAACAGGGCTATCATCGGGCCCCGCAGATTCGGATCTAACTTCTTGCTGATAAATGTTGGTCGTGGCTTATCCCCAGGACCAATGTCGATTTCTTCTAGTTCATCAGCGGATGTGAACCCGTACCCTAGCTTCCCGTCACCTGTCAAATCGATGCTAAACACAGGGCAAGCGGTAGGTGAGGATAACAAAAATAATTTGGGCCGATTGCTTGACTCGGCCCCCTTTTTGCTTGCATTAGTCAAGGACGGTTTACACCTTATTGTTTTACAGTGGCAGAGCATCTGTCTGCTACGACTACATGAGCTGCTGGTCGTACGATCGCTGATTTTTATTTTTTGTGGCCGATCGCGAGGATCGGCCGTACCACGTACGCTCGTGGACCCTGCTACTCTGTCAGGCCAGTGGATAAGACCAGCCTCACCCCGTTTTTTGTAGCTTCAATGCGCTCACAGCCGTCTAGACTGATTCCAGAGATCGGCTCTTGGTCTTCTGCTTCCCAGACGTTCACGCCAGCTATGGAAATTTCGACAGAATCATCTGCATGGATGACCTCCACTTCATCTCCGCCCCATCAGACAGGCATTGGTGCATCGTGGATGGAATGCAGCCATTAGCGTGAATCCGGTCTCTACCTAGCAAGACAACAGAGGTACTTTGCCGCGACGAAAAATGACGTGGGTATGGTTTTCCTGCCCATCGCCAGTCTACGTTCGACGCCTTGCGTTTCAAGACCGACCGTTGAAGTCGCTTAACGTGGCGTTGGTTTTGATCGATCTGCGGTGGAGCGTCCCAAACGTCGTAGCATGGAGTACGGCATGATATTGATGCCGCCCGGTGTCCACCAACATCTTGCCGACAGGTTGCCCATTGATGTAACCTCGCAGTACAGGCTTTCGATGTTTGTAACCCTTCTCACGTGGCTTCTCAAAGATAACCGCCGTGGACCGCGATCAAACCGTACTTTGGTAGCTCATCGGTTCTTGGCGCAGAATTCGGCGAGAGTACGAACACCATGTTTGTGCCACCGATGTACATCGGCTTTTGGTTTGGGGCGCCATTCTTTCCTTGTCGGGCGGTCTTCCGTTTCGTGGTCTGCCTAATTTTGACGGCGGATCGGGCGCGCTTTCTTTAAAGCGTGAGATACTCAGCTTGACTTCCTCCAAGTTACGCAGCCGCTGCACTCTACGCTTTTGGGTGTGTCTGAGTCCGTCGGGACACCACCTTGGACGGTGATATCTGTCTTCGTCTTTGTCATTCTTTGGCTTCTCGAGGTCTTCTGCTCGAGCGGACTCCCTATAACGGCTCTGGGGTGGAAGAGGCCCTAGACGTTCGAACACTGACACTGGCCTCGTGTCCTCCTTCTGCTGACCGCATTCCGGGCAGTTGTCGACTGTAGGCAATCGGCTCATTCCCGCGTCCCAGCAATACTTGAAGAAAGGACAATCCCAGTGCTTGTCTGCGCCCTCCTTTTCTTTAGACGGTACCTTAGCGAGGTGCTCATATCTTTCGTCATCTCCATCGCGCCGGCGACGTTGGTCATACTGGCGCTCATACTTGTTAAGGAGATGCGTGGAATGTGGCTTCTGATATCGCACTCTCCTCACTTGTTCCTCTGTTAAGTACCACCTGTCATTGTGGCTGGGCCGGTCGCGTGGACTAGCCTCCTTTCTTTCTTTGCCCCGAGAGCGGACACCTCCCTCCTTGTACGTGTCATGGTGGTACCCAGACCCTGCCATATTAACACTGAACGAAAAATCCAGTTGACGCCTCGCGGAGCGACTGAGTTCTACCATGTTGACGCCGGGAAATGGGTTCGTGTCCACTTTCATGGCGAACTGCCCAAGGATCAGACGTCCTTGTTCTATCGCCATTTGGATTTGGTGGCGAAGCTCTTTGCACTCATTGGTGGTGTGGGTGAACGAGTGATGCCACTTGCAGTATGGTCTCCCGTTCATTTCCTGAGTCTTAGGGATTTTGTGGCCTTCGAGTAACCTCAGCTGCTTCTCCTTCAGCAGCGAATCGAATATCTGCTCGGCTTTGCTCACATCAAAGTCTAACCCTTTTGCAGGCCCTTGCTGTTTCACCCATTTGCAGGCTACAGGATCTGCCCCCCGGGCCCATTCAGCTACGGCCACCTCCTGGTCCTGTGTAGGATCATCTTCTTCTGCATCGACCAGGCCTATCGGGCGTTTGAATTTGTCTTGGTACAACTCAGGGTGGCGCTGTTCATACATCGCCGTTTCGGGCCATGTGCGCCAATGAGTTGTACTCACTTGAAAGCGGATCCTTGATGGGTGCTAAGAGACCCAACACTTCCAGCTCGACTGCTTCCTTCTCAGTTAAACGAGCTGAGTAACATCGGTTCTTGACGGTCCCGGTTACCGGATGTACTACAGCTCTGATCTGCCGCACCTGCGCCAGGTTTGCAATGCCAGCCTCAGTAGCCTCTGAATGGTACTGGATGTGGAACTGCTCCTCCAGTTGCTTCCAGGTATGAATCGAATCAGGTGGCAGCGAGGTGTACCACCCAAAAGCTGGTCCTGTCAGCGATTGCGCAAAAAATCTTACGCGCATCTGATCCGATGCCGAAATCATGCCTAGTTGTGCCAGGTATTGGCTTATGTGCTCGATCGAGCTTGACCCTTGACCGATTGAACCTTGAGAACTCGGGGAGCTTATACTTGGGTGGCGGCGAATCAGATCAAACTCGTTGGGTACGGCTTTGAATAGCCGATTGTCCTTCTCTTCGCACGGTTTAACCGGTCCCTCGTGATGGTACCGATTTGCTCCACTGTTTGAGCTGCAGGGGCTAGATTCTCATGACTTGTTCCAGTGGCATACTTGGCTAGCCACGCCTGTTTGTCGGCGTCCATCCCAGACATCGCTGCTCGCACACCGCCTCAAGATCCTGCCCAGAACTCCCGCAGAAACTCCTGCGGTTGCAATCTGTTTGGTGCGTGTCAGGTTATTGCAGTCCGGCACGTAGGCGCATATATACCCGTGTGGGATTTCCTTAGGTGGCTCAAACAGGAATTGGCAATCGCTGGTCGCCTCCAGCCTTGTAGACGACATAAGCCGCTGCTCCTGGCGGCTCCGGAGCTGCAAGTGTGAATGGCAGCTGTGGCCTGGTCTGGAGCGGTCTTTCCCCCTGGTGAGTCCCCAGAGTAGGCCCTGTCGGAGAATACTGATGTTTCATGATCTCCTGAACTACGCGAACCGCGACCCGTTGGCGTTCACCAAGCTCTCACCAAGTGGCGGTGCAGAGAATGAGCCACCATGTAGTTGACTTCCTGTCGTAGAGCTCTGGTGCGCTCCTCCGAAGGAACAGACAGATCCACCTCATCAAGAGCACCCTCGGGGGAGAACCCCCTCCACTTGATGCCATGCTTACGGGTCCTCTCAAAAGAGCCGATGAGATCGGCTTAGAAGAGATTCCTGATCTCGTCATACTTCGCCTTGTGCTCTTTAGGAAGCTCGTCGTACGTGACTGGTCTGTTCTCCATCGCAGCGTCGGATGTTGATGTAGACGTTGTTTAAGGTCCCACCGGGCGTGCCAGAATGTGTTGCCTGCCAAAACTCACCGGCGAGCAGCGACGAGCAACACGAAGAGCCGGGAGGCTCCAGAATCGCTGGTGGGCCTGGTCCCTCGGGCGACGGCCGCAAAACTCCGCACACACGGCTTGGTTCGAGGCGTGCCACGACCTATACCTGGTCGAAGGTGAAGGATTTCTCCGATTGATTTCTGCATGGTAAACAAGTATCGTAAAATTCGAGCCGTGACGGCTCCTGTTTCACGTAAATCGGCTCCTAGAGCCGATTGCCCCATGGTTCTGCATTAGATTTACGATAACATGGGGTTTTGCTTGATCACTACAAGTTAAATCTATCTACGACAGTTTAATGTTTTCACCACGTAACTGGAACGTCCTACACGTAGTTGAGCCTGGTATGTACAAAAGATGAAGAATATTAACCCTAGAGGAGGCCTAATAACCAACGTAAAGTCAATTACCGGAACAACTTCTCTAGAACGAATAAGCCACGTCCCTACGTACTACTGGATCGTTCAACCCGTTTGCAAGGCCTGGCTACGTAGATATCAAACTAAACCTTGGTGAGCAAGGTGTAACCGTAACAGATCGAATCAGCTAAATAAAGATCAAGCAAGATGCTACCCTTACACTTGGGAAAAGGTGCAAAGGTAGCGAGATAACTAGAGGTAGCATAACTTCGACGATAATAGTGAAACAACACCGATGCTAGCCTTAAACAATCTATGATAATAGTGTTACTCGCCATCAACAACGCTTCAGTACGAGTAAAACCAGGTAACGATAGATATCGCCTAGATCGCAAGATGCGATCTAGGCAGATGACACTTACCCGAAAGAAACCCTAGAAACAAGGGTGGCGATGCGCCGAGATTGTGTTTGTTGTGAACGTGATTGTCCTCCTTTTTTCGATAACCTTAGGTACATATTTATAGTCCGGAGACTCTCTACTTTTGGAATAACTCTACAACTCTATCTTTACCTAAACTGAAACGGAACCTAAACTGAAACGAAACCTACTATGATACAAGATACACGGGCAGTTTAGCCCAATTCTACGTACTAGGCCGATCCAACAACACGTTGAATATACGCATCTTCCAAGCCCATCTTGATCACGGCCCATCTCCTTCGTTGGCCAAAATATGGCGATAACAGATGGTTACATTGAGTTCACTGATGATTTTGTTGAAGAGTGCCAAAACACACATGGTACTAGTGATATTAAGAGTCTCCTTACTAGACGTACTATTATGCCTAAGTTTTCCTCGGATCCTAAGTTTGCCACTTCTCCCTTAGATATTAAAGATGAATATTATGATTTCTCTCTTGATTTATCTTATTTAGATATTGTTAAGAAAGAACCTTTTTGTGGGACTGAAAATGAGAGTGTTGTGGCTCATATGAATGAGCTTTCTACTATGAGTGCTTTGTTCTCTGATGATTTGAAGATGCGCAAGTACTTTGTTGCTAAGATCTTCCCTTTTTCACTAAAAGGAGAAGCTAGGGCTTGGTTTAATATATTACCTCCTGGTTCCATTGATAGCCCTGATTGCTTGATTGCTTCTTTCTTCCAGAAATATTTTCCTCCCAGTGCTAGACATGCTGCTTTGCAGAGACTTTTTGATTTTAAACAGGGAGAAGAAGAGAAATTACATGAGTCATGGACAAGGTTCTGTGCCTTGATTCATGCACATCTTGGATGTCCATTGCCTAAGACTGAGCTTCTTGATATTTATTATAATGGACTAAATGATGATTCTAGGACCTACCTAGATAGATTTGCTGATTGTGTTTTTAGGAAAAGGACTCCTACTGATGCTGAAGAATTAATGGCTAAGATAAGCAAGAATTATGATGATTGTTGCCCCTGAACCAATTCCAGCACCAACAACAAAGAAGAGGGGAGTTATTGCATTAAATGATGAAGTGATGAAGGAAGCTAAGAAGTGTCTAAAGGAGAAAGGTGTTAGAGTTGAAGATGTGAAGAATCTACCTCCAATAGAAGAATTATGTAAGACAATTCCCCACTCATCTACTATTGAGGTAAACTCTCTCTAACACTTTGATGAATGTGATATTCCTTATGGTAAGCCTCCTGGTCAATTTTTAGAGGAACTTGACACTTTTATTGTTAAGCAAGGGTATTTTAATAAACAAGTTTAGAATCATTTATTGGAAAACTCTAGAGCTATCCATGAGTTGAAAGATATTGTGGAAAGAACTTCTAATGATATTAAAATGCTTTGTAAACACTTTCAAATGGTTCAAACTCAACTTGATCAACTTGCTAAGGTGAAAAAGGATATGCTAGTTAATGCTTCAGGAGATAAACATGCTTATGGAATTAGAACTAGGAGTGGTATAGCTACTCAAGATCCTTTATATCCTGAAGGACACCCTAAAAGAATAGAGCAGGATTCCCAACAAGGTGAAGATAGTGGTAGTCCTCGTAAGAGGAAGAAAAATAAACATAAAGTAGTTGAGGAACCACTGGAACTTGCTGTAGATCCTAATAGTATATCTGTCTCTGATGCTGAAACTGAGAGTGGTAATAATGAGTCTCTTGATAAGGAGGAAGGTGAGGAAGAACCTGAGAAGCACACTAAGAACACTAGGTACACAAAGGAAGATTTTATTGGAAATAAACATGATAAAGAGAGAGAACCTTGGGTGCAGAAACCTATGCCTTTTCCATTTAATAAACACAAGTCAAAGGAGGAAGAACACTACAACAAGTTTTGTGAGTGGATGAAACCTTTATTCTTGCAAATTCCTTTGACTGATGCAATTAAGTTGCCTCCTTATTCAAAGTATATGAAGGATATTGTCTCTAATAAAAGGAAGATTCCTAATGAGGAGATTTCCACTCTACTTGCTAATTATTCCTTCAATGGTAAGCTTCCAAAGAAACTTGGTGATCTAGGTATACCAACTATTCCTTGCTCCATTATGAATAATTATGTTAGAACTGCTTTATGTGATTTGGGAGCTGGAGTTAGTGTTATGCCTTTTTCTCTCTATAAGAGACTCCAGCTAGAGAAGTTAATACCAACTGATATTTCTCTGCAAATGGCTGATAAGTCAAATATTATCCCTGTTGGTATATGTGAGGATGTTCTTGTTCAAGTTGCTCATTATTGCATGGTCTTAACTGATTTTGTTGTGCTTGAAATGCTTGAAGATGATAATATGTCTATTATTCTTGGGAGACCTTTTCTTAATACTGCAGGTACTATCATCAATTGCAATCAAGGAAAAGTAACATTCAATATTAATGACAAAGAGCACACTGTTTATTTCCCCAAGAAGGTTGTTAAGAGCTATTTCCTGAATTCTATTGAAAACATTGAAGGCATCAAGGTTGGAGAAATATATTGTCCCATTCCACAAGAAAATTTTGAAACTATTATGATTGGGACCATTGCTATCAAGTATGAGGTAACATAATCACCTTGTGGAATGCAAAGTTTTGTTTCATATAAGATTATTTTGGTAACAATACTTGATCAACCTTGTTAACAAAATGATTTTTATGAACAAAATAATGTTTCCACTGTGGTTATACTTGCGTTCTTTTTCCTTTCTCCTTCCTAGTATTTGCTTTAGCTTTAGTTTTGCTAGTTGTTTGCTTGTTTGAGTTTCTTAGAGCTCATGTAGTTTGGATTTTGGTTTGCTTTTGCTTCTTCTGAAAAAACAGTTTCTGCGAGAAAATCAATTTTCATACCCTGAAAATTGGCCAAAAATAAAGTTTCCCGAAAAATCCCAAAAAATTCAAAATAAATTTTTCCTCGAAAAAAGGCAAGTGGCACCGAGATGACCAGGGGCCACCCAGCCACTGACCCAGTAAGCGCGGCCTACCAGGTGGTGGCGCCTGGGGGAGGTCTGGCCCACCTGGGCCCCTCCAGGCTGCCTCCTCAAAGCCACCTTCTTTCTCTCTCCCGAAAAACACCGGAAAACTTGCTCAAGCTTGTTGTTCTTGCTCGCAATTTTTGATCTCCTTGTTCAATCCATCTCAAGTGCTGATTTTTGGAGGGTTTGCTCCTTGGTATGTGCCTCCTCCACTTGTCCAATTAGATTTGTGATTGGTAGATTGTATCTTAAGTATTTTGCTGCTATAGGTGACAGGTTGTTTGATCTTGCATGCTTGTTCTTTGCTTAGAAACTTTTTTTTGATGCATGTGTAGTCCTCTAGCAAGTTTCTATAGTAGTTGCTCAACATTTATCAACTTAGAAATCACTTGGTTTGATGGTTGTTTAAAATTTAAGAATAGGGAAGTCATGGACCACCACACCTTTGGTGACATATTTTAGAGTGATGCACCTAGAAGGGCAAGGCTTCCAAGGTTATATACCAGTACTAGACCCTCATACAATGAGGATCTCATCACTCCGTGATTTGGTGACGAGGGAGATGAAGGGAATGCGCACCCCTCCACCTTTCCTCGTCAAACTTTCTTGCAAGCTGCAAGGATTCTTAATGATTTCATGACTTTGGTGCAGAGGGCTAGAATAACAAGTTACATGCAGGATGAGAGTTCACAATATGCTTTGCTTACTAAAACATTTGTGGAGAGTTTCTCCTTTACTAATAGTATGTACAAGCCTTCTGTGTCTTTCAAAATTTATGGCAGGGCTCATTCTATGACATTGAAGAAAATTTGCAAGGCCCTGGGACTTGGTACAACTGGGTCATCAAAGAAGATTCAAGCTCTACCTGTGGATTTTGTTAGAGCTTTACCGAGGAATAACCAATGATGATGACCGTAGACCTCAGCGAGGGAAGATAAAGAACATTCAACTTCTAGCCATTAGGTTGTTGGAGATATGCCCAAGAGGCAATAATAAAGTGGTTATTATCATATCTTCACACTTATGATAAATGTTTACATACCATGCTATAATTGTATTAACCGGAAACATTAATACTTGTGTGATTTGTAAACTAAAATAAGAGTCCCTAGTAAAGCCTCTTGTTAAACTAGCTTGTTGGTTAATATATGATCATGGTTTCCTGATCATGAACATAGAGATGTTATTAACAACAGGGTCATATCATTAGGAGAATGATGTGATGGACATACTCCTATAGATAAGCGTAGCATAAAGATCAAGTCATTTTAAATAGTTCAATTGCTATATGCTTTTCGATACATAGTAACCTAATTCCTTCGACCATGAGATCATGCATATCACCTTTACCGGATGGATGCTTTGATGACATCAAACACCACACCGTGAATCGGGTGGCTATAAAGGTGGCATTGAGTGTTCGGAAAGTATTGGTTGAAACACATGGATCAAGAGTGGGATTTGTCCATCCATATGACGATAGATATACTCAGGCCCTCTCGGTGGAATGTCATCCAATTAGCTTGCAAGCATGTGACCGCTCACAAGGGATCACATATCATGGGAGCGAAAAGAGTACTTATCGGTAACGAGGTTGAACTAGGTATGCAAAGATACCACGATCATAACCTCGGATAAGTAAACTATCGTGAGACAAAGGGAAATTGGTATCGTATGTAAGTGGTTCATTCGATCAAAGTAATCGTAGAAATATGTGGGAGCCATATGAATTTCCAGATTCCTCTATTGGTTATTGATCGAGAAGTGTCTCGATCATGTCCGCATAATTCACGAACCGTAGGAGACACACTTAAGGATTCACGTTGTTTTGAGTAGTTATGGTATTATGAGAAAGAGACCGAATGTTGTTGAGTCTCGGATGGGATCCGGATATCACGAGGTGATCCGGAATGGTCAGAATAAGATTCATATAAGGAAAGTCCGTTTGAGTTCGGGAATGATTTCGTGTTTTCATCGGGAATGTTCTAGAAGGTTCGGATTGTCCGGCACTGGGGAGGGTACATGAATGTGTCATTACATATTGAATGATTGCATCATGTACTAAGTGTTCTTGCTGTTCCAAATAAAGGATTAAATTGAATCCTAAAATGAAAAGTCAAATGGCCGTTTAAAAGTCAAGCGGCTAAAACAGAAACTGTGGGAAACAAGCAAGAGGTGGTTGAACCGACTTGGGGAGGAGTCCTCCAAGCTTGCCGCCAACCAAGGCCGACTTGGGAGGGACTCCTCCCTGGCCGCCCTCCCACCTATAAAAGGAGGGGCAGGGCCTCCTCCTCTAGACACACAAGTTCCTATCCTCTAATATCCGGTTTAGAGCCGTTTTGGTTTAGAGCTTCTAATTGCCCTAGCCTTCGGTTTAGAGCCTTCTAATTGGTGTGTCTAATATCTAGACCACTAATAGCTCTCTCTCATACTCCACCATACTCGCTCCGGCTTAAGGCGAAGCCCTGCGGGATCTCCCCTCTACTTCCGGTACCACGTCGTTGTGCTGCCGGAATCGTGAGGAGAGTGCTACAACCTCCGCTGCCTGCTGGAACAAGGGAGAGGAAGGTCTTCGTCGAGTACCGAACGTGTGACCGACTGCGGAAGCGCTGCCGGAACGCAGCGCCGGAAGGATCGTCTACGCGATCTTGAGATCGGAAGAATGCGACTACATCACCCACGAATCTGCTCTCGTTAACCGCTTTGGAATCTTCGAGGTGAGTTATTCCATCGACTCATTGCTACAATCTAGTAGATAGATCTTGGCTTGTTTGTTTGTATGCGATAGAAAATTTTGTTTGCCATGCTACGAACCCCTACAAGGGTATCGAGCCGTGTCTATATGTAGATCTGTTGCACGAGTAGAACACAATGGTCATTGTGGGCGTTGATGCTTTATTGTCGATTGCTTCTTGTGTACTTTGCATCTTGCGGTATGTTGGGATGAAGCGGCCGGGCTAACCTTACATGACATCGTTCATGAGACTTGCTCCACGCTTGACATGCAACTTGTATTGCATAAGTGGCTTTTATGCGCTTTCTCCTAGCATAGTTAAGATCCAATTTACAACGGGTGATTAACAATACTAGTATCAATGTTGTGGTTCATGTTCGTAAGTTAGAACGACACTTATTGAAAGCCCCAAACCACGTAAAACATGCAAAGAAAGTAGGCGTCTAACTTTGTTTTGCGAGGGTGTCTTGTGATGTGATATGGCCATGATTGTGATTATATATGATGTATGCAATGTTCCTTATTGTAAGTTGGCAACGCAGGAGCCATATGGTTGTCTTTAAATTCTGTTAAGACCCGCGTGTCTATTCAAAGTAGTTGTAATAGTTGAAGCCGTGGGCGACAACCATGGAGAAGCATCATTGACCTTGATGCAATGTCGGTAATGATGGAGATCATGTTCGTGCTAGAAGATGGAGATCGGAAGCACAAAGAAGAAAGGCCATATCATATCACATATTATGAATTGCATGTGATGTTAATCCTTTTGCATCTTGTATTGCTTAGTAGACACGGTAGCATTATAAGATGATCCCTCATGCACATGAATTTCAAGTCATAAAGTGTTCACCCTTAGTTAGCACCGTTGCTAAAGCTTGTTGTTCAAGCACCACGTGATGATCGGGTGTGTTAGATTCTGCAGTGTATACAACGTAAGCAAGCCAGTTGCTTATCACGGAAGCTAAGGTTGATATTGACGATCCTAGCATGTCTGGACATGGTCTCGAACACGGATCACCGAAAGGTAAAGCATGAGTCATATAGTAGATACGATGAACATGTTGATTGTTCGCCATTGAAGTTGCATCAACTCGCGTGATGATCGGTTTTGATGTGGTGGATTTGGTTCGTGTGATCACTAAAACAATGTGAGGGATATTGTTTTGAGGGAGTTCACCTAGATTAATTTAATTATTAATTAGAACTCAATTTATCATAAACTAAATCAAAGTGAATTTGCATAGTTGTTGTAGTCATTGGCATCCGTTTACCACCTTGCGCTTAGTTATAATTGAGATGATAGAACTATAGAATTCTGGTTAGTTACTTTACGAACTGGTATCGTATTGTTTTGAAGTGTTAATCTAAAGTTTAAAAATCCTATTGCAAACTTTCAGTAAGTTCCGGTTACTCCATGAAGTTTAATAATTAGTATTAAATCAAGAGTAACAATTCCAAGTGTTAGTATATAAGTATCATGTTTGTCTCCATGATTCTTGATATTCAAAGGATTCTCTTAATATCAAGGTTATCTAGGATCTGAAAGAGTTGTTTCAGAAACCATGATGTGTGGAAGATATTGTGATATCTGAAACGAAGTATTGGTTACAACATGATAGAGTATAATATGGCAAAATTCATGTTCTCATATTTGATTAGAAATTGCAAAAGTTTGGAGACACTAGTTGTCCTAATCCTCCAAAAGGTTTTGGAGAGCAACATTATACTTACGATTCACCGTTACAAGCTAAAAGTAGCTTGATCATGGATAAATCCATGATGAGGGTGAATATTTGATGTAGGTAAAATGTTTACTACACCAAGAGATTACTAAAGAAAGGAATTTGAAAGAACACCAAACATTTGATGATGGTGATCTACTTCAAAGTGCAAGTCCAAAGACATTGGTATTTAACTATACACACTTTGGACTATGTGTCATATGTATGACTCCACTATTGATGTTTATAGATTCTTTCATACAGAAAAGGAAATACTGAAAGAGAATTTCATAAATATATGGCAGAAAAGAAAAGACTAGAATTGTTCAGTTTAAGTATATGGATGATATACATGTTATGGCTATATTCTTTGCTTATTAAACAATGTGGTTCTTAAGTATTTGATACTGAATTTGTTGGTGTGAATCGTCATACGAAACAACAGAATTCATGAACTACAATGGCCTAAGTAACTAGCAAAAGAATATGTGATGATGTTCATCGAGAACAAATAAAGGGTTATTGTGTTGCTCGTTAAAACATCAAAGCTTGCCTTCAAGATTTGTTTTATCAGGTATTATGAGAACAAAAGGGTTGTTCAAATAATTGCCGTAATCCCTAAAAGATGGATGATTCACAAATCTCGTTGGAGAAATCACATCCATAAAACTAGTGCTAAAGATGTCGAAAGACAAATTGATTGAAAGATCAGTTAGGAAGTGACATCGCAGTTTAAATTATATTGGAAAGATAACATGAAGAAACTCCATGTGGATGGAATTTTGGAGTCTTTTGATTTTTGATCACATGACGCTTGTGAAAATTTCCTAGAGATAATTAAAACTTCGTTCATAGGCCAAAAAGGGAACGAAAGACTAGCTTATTGGAAATTGTACATATTGTTGTACAAAGTCCATCATGTGTAGTCAAAAGCGATGGATTTCGACTTCATATGCTTTCTCCGAAAATTTGAGTGAATATATGAATATTTACTTAATATGGATGAAGTATGAAACATTTGAAAAGTTCAAAGACTTTCAAGATGAAGTGCAAAATCATTGTAACAAGAATATAAACAGTTTATGATAAATATCATAAAGGAAGATATTTGAGTTACAAAGTTTAGCATAATACCTAAGATTTATGGAATCGTTCCGTGGATTTGCATTTCCCGAAACACCATAAGAGTATGTGTAGAGGTCCCTACCCAATGTGGTAGATCCCTCCTGTGTTTTACAATGATAGTCCCTGGATCAATAGCTAGCATCCACAGTTAAGATGTAATATCAAGAAACAAAGGTCATAATATAACTTTATAACCAGGAATAACATAATTTTATTACATCAAACATAGCTCATTTGGCTATTACAATACATTGCAGCGGAATAATTATAATCATGGGGTCCTTCATCTTCAAAGTGCCACAGGCAGATGTTGGTTGTAGACTTTGTAGTCCTAGTCAATCAAACAATCTTCATCTAACAAAACAATCAACCTGCAACATTACAAGTTACAGCCACAAGGGTCAATACATTTGAATTGTATTGGCAAGTTTCACTTTATGTATAATATGAGTGGATCCTATCCATACATGCATATTTGGCTAAGTAAAGTTTAGGGATTATTTGCATAAAGCAACATTTATCCTATCTTTTTCAAATTGATTTGTCAAATCTCTTTTCAAAATCTCTTTTCCAAGTTCCTTGAACTCTTTGGTAGAAACTCAAGTGTTCAAGTCCTTGTCAAAAACTCATGAGTCCCTTGGTAACCCCAAGTACATCATGCTCTTGAGCACCTTGGTAACCCCAAGTGCAACAAGCTTTATCAAATCTCTTTGAATCCCTTGGTACCCCCAAGTGCATCAAGTTTTTATATTAGAAGTTGGAATGTCGAGATCTCCCATGATTCAAACTTTAGTTGCTCAGTATTGTCCATAACCGGGGACACGGCTAAGTACTTAGATTTTATTAACTTCTGCAGAAGGAGTACACTTTACCCACATGACACAATCCCATCTTGTTGCCACCAGTGGCCTACTGGATTAGTGCTCACCAAGATGGAATCTTGGCAGACCGAGAATGTGACGAAGTCTTTCAAAAGGTCCTCCCATACATCATTGCTAGCTTGTCTTGACCCCATGAAGCATTCCAGATCCCCATGTCCGGTAACCAAAGACAATGTATGGGTCTTCCTAATGTAGTTGACTAAGCCAGAGCCATAATAGCATGTGGTTGTACACGAAAGCCACATTTGGAGAAACATGTTCAATCTCTAAGTTTCCTAGGTGGTTTTCATTTGGAGCACAACACAAAGTGATTGCCATAGGCATGGTTCCTTTTGTTGCCACCTTCTCCAAAACATAAAGTGTCCACCACCTAGGTGGTTCATTGAGTCCTTGTTTTATTATATAAAATCACAAGTCCTTTTCTCAACCTTTGTAAAATCTCAACATGTATCTCTTTTTCAAAACATAGCATGGCTAAGCATGTACAACTTTAATAATTTTCACTAAGGAGTGTATAGGGAATCCTATTAGGATTAGCATAGCATAAGTATAAAACATTTTCATGCATGTTTACAAAATCCACTAAGTATAATGAAAATAGTAGGTCATTTGTATGATAGTGTAACTTGCCTTTTGGTAGTGAGTGAGGTTTTACTCCTTGATCTTGCTAGTCTCACACTTTGCTAATATCACTACAATCATTCAAACAAGCATGGTATCAAGTAACACTCCAAACCAATATTCAAACAATATTTCACACACTCAAAGCAATGAACTCTAAGTCATGCATGGGAACATGCTTAAGATGGTTTTATCTCAAGGGATGTATCCACTAGGCTTTTAACTTTGTAAGGTCCACATTGGTCATTTACCAAAATGGCAAAGTTACTCACAAAAGCTTTTAGTCCATAAACCATTTTAGAATCTAATCATTATTTTATGTGGTGAAATTATTTTTATCAAAGCAAAACCCTATGTTTTTCATCAAGTGAGCTCCCATTTTCAAAGTTTGGTGTTTTGGATCAGTAGATTTTGGTTCAAAGTATTTTCTCAAAGATTTCTTTACAAAAGCATTTCCATAGAACAAAACATTAGTTTTATTTGGCTAGAAAATGGCTAAGTTGAATAATTTAACTTAATTTTCACAAAAATTATTTTTAGCACAATGGGTTGGTTCCTAGGGTCAGTAGGGTCACACAAATCCATTTTGCAAAGATTTAATCCTAGAATCAATTTTAAACAATTTATATACTCTAAACAAGTACACAAATGTTTCTGTAAATTCAAACAAACTAACAGATACTATTTTCAAAACTAAGGCCATGGTTGGCTAGGGCTTGTTCTCCTGATTTTATTGATATAAAATTTTCTAAATTTGGACGTGTGGTTTGAAAGTTACAAGGGTTTGAAGTTTGCAATTTAATCAGATTCAAATCTGTTTTTAGTTTTAAAATCTGGCCACGCGTCGTGTTTTAACTGGCCGGTACCGGTTCGGCCGGATCGGGCGATGCTAGCTGTTGGATCAAGTTAGATCGCATGGTCCAGATCACGTACCCCTTCGCGGTTAAGTGATCTATCGGGAGCGTCGGATCGTGATCCTATGGCGCTAACGTGCTCGACCATTTGCGAGCGGCGCCGGCGGTGGCTGGCGGCGGCGACGGTCAGATAGTGGCGGCGCTGGCGAAACAGGAAACGAGGAAGAGGCTGGCAGGGCTTACCAGGCTCGCAGAGACCTGCTGATGCTCGAGGTGGGGTTGGTTACGCGAGGGGCGCAAGGAGTTGCTGCTAATTGCTCGTCGGAGAAGCCGCGAGCGGCGGTGCTCTCTGGTTGCTGTCGAGGATGATGCTGCAGATCACCAGGAGGTAAACAAAAACCATAGTCAGGAGCGCAAGGACATGGCGAAGGTGTGTGCGTGAACGAGAAGGCGCGGGGCGGTCGGGTTCACCTGGAAGACGTCGCCGGAGAAGAAGTAGACACGGCGGCGCTCTGTGCTTGACGATGGCGAGGATTGGGGGCGCCCTAAGACAAACGGGAAGTGCCATTAGGTTCGTATGAGCTTGGAGATCATCACCGTGTTCTTGGGGAGGAGAGGGGCGACCAGAATTTACCTGTGGGGCTTGTCGGAGAAAGAGGCAGACGCGGCGTCGGGGTTTGTCGTGGTCGGGGTTACATGCGCACCATGAGGGAGTACTAGGAGGTGCTGAGGTCGAGAGGAGTCCACTCGCGTGAAGTAGAGGCAGAGGGGTGGTCGGAGTTGGCCGGAATTGTTGCGACAGCTCGTCGGAGCAGAGGACGTTCGGGGAGGAATTGAGGGCGGTCTAAGGCGTGCCAGTGCGAGGTGTCAGAGGGAAATTATAGAGGAGGCTTGGGCGTTTCAACCTGCGTGATCAAAGCTAGTAACGGTGGTCGAATTAAGGCGAATTTAAGCGGGAGGAATCAACAGCAGAACGAGGGAGAAGAACTAGTCGCTGCGGGGTGGAGAGGATAAACAGTGGAGGTAGGTCTACCTGTCAGTGGGGAAAGAAAATGAGGGGGAGGTCCACATGTCAGTTCCTCTGTGGGTTTAAAAGGGAGTGTGAAACGTTTTCTTTCGGGGAAGGGGAGTTGGGCTGGTTGGTGGGCTTAGTGGGCTGCCTGGGTTGGGTTGGCCCTTTTCCATTTTTTTATTCTGTGTTATTTTTCCTTTTCTATTTTATTTCCTGTTTTGAATTTCAGCCAACTATTCAAGCATTCGAAATAATTCAAACATTTTCAAATATTTGTTAATGTGTTTTTGGTTCTGTTTATCAACTTAAACCAATTATTAATTAAAACAATATTTTTATAACCTTTTATTAATTAAATAAGGGGGTCCTTTATTATTTATTTAATATGTTTTGATTTATTTAATAAACTCCTTATTTGCATTCTAAACATTTTCCTAATCAATTCAGTAGGTTTTATTTGGAAATAAAGAATGCTTGGAACTTGTTATAAAAATAAATAAAAATAACATTTGGTTATATATGGTCCATTAATAATTAAATGAATATATCTTATTCATTTTAATTCTCATAGGATTTGTTTTATTAGAATATTTATTTTGAAATCTAAAATAAACCAAAACATTTCAGTAAGTTTTATTTGAGTAAATACCTTTCTTAGAAAATTTATTTAAAATAATTTAATAAATTTTGATATTTTAATTAGAATGGTAAAACCTTTTATTTAAATCAAGGTGGATATTTAAAATCTTATTAATTTATTTAAATCAACTTTTGCCATTTTATTAAATGTTTTAATTTCCAAAGCTTGGTCAAAGTTTTTAATTTGGCTTTATTAAATAATCTTTATTTATAATTCTACCTTCTCTTTTGAAAACAAATCTTTTCATTTAAGGGTTTCAAATTAATATTTTAATTATTTTTACTTTCCTTTAATAAAAGTTTATCATCTTAAATACCTTTAGGTTTTATTTAATTCTAATAGGTTTGAAGTTCTAATTGAATTCAAAAAGTTTCTTCTGGCTCTGAAAATCAAACAAAGTTTTATTTTAATCATTTATTTTCACATTACAAGATTTGAAAAATCTTGGGATGTGACAGGCTACCACCCTTAAAATAAATCTCGTCCCGAGATTTGGCAAGGCTAGGGTTACAAGCAAGTTCAAAGTAACTAGGGTACTACCACCCTTAAAATATTTTCATACAAAATTACATATTGGCCTTCTTGGGTCCTGGAATTTTCTCTATGTTAAACTTTTTCTTTATTCCTATGCTTGACTCATGGACCAAGGTTGAGCTTCTCCATAGGCTTGTTCAACTTGTTCTTCATCCTTTCTGGACAGTTGCTTGCATAGTGTCCTGGATTCTTGCAGTTGAAGCAATGAATGTCATTGAGTTCTTTACGTGGCTCTTGTGGGCAAGTTGCTACAAAGTGACCTAGTTCATTACAGTTGTTACACCACACTTGGTCAATTCCTTTATTCTTTATGTTCTCTGGGCATCCACTAGAGTAGTGTCCCATTTCCTTACATTTACGACATTGTACAAGGCTCATGTCTTGCTTGGGCTTCTTGATTTTCCTAGATCCTTTGAATTGGGTTGTCTTGCTTGGAGGTATAAGTGGTCCTTTTCCTTTGGTAGACTTGGATCCTTCTTGTTTCCTTTGTTCTACCATGGCATAGATAGGACATAGGCCAGGAGTATGATCACTTCCTTCACAAAGGTAGCAAGTAGCTTGAGAGGTAGGGCATTCTCCAACAGGATGGTCTTCATCACAATTGGGGCATTGTCCTTCATGCTCCTTGGAAGTATGATCCTTGTCTCCACAAATAATGCAAGCTGGAGCTCCATCTAGAACAACATTCTTGTCATCCTTGCTATCATACTCTTTTCTAGGATAATTTTCCTCCATGCTAATCATTTGATTAGTCACCTTAAGCATCAATTGGGACTGCTCCTCCAAAAACCTTTGCAGTGCTGGATCTTCATTACTATTGTTGGCTAGGAACTGAGCTGTCAACTGGTTCAATTGATGTTGGGTTGCTATGAGCTCTCCCAGGCTGTCAGCTTGGTTGGTGTTGGTGTCATCAACCTTGATGTTGGAGTCCTTTGGAGTAGTCATCTGTTTGGGTTTGAATGAAGATTAGAATGGGCAAGTTATTTCTAAGGAAATACTTTTAATTACACACATCACAATTCATACAAACAAGGTGTATGCAATCACAAATCAACCAATCACATTCAACTTTGCACTCAAGCACATACTTAGGCAACAAAATATTTTTTTGCTACACCACATAAGTTGGTGGGTTTGACTTAACTAAAATATGGTGGTCCATCTATATGGTTCACTTGTGATCTTTCTTCCCTTTGCATGAGATCATGGCTTCCTTGAGACAAACTCTTGGTTACAATACTTCAAAGTTGTTGATGGTTTCTTCTTATTTTGCATTCCCTCAGTCTCTAATTTCTTAAGTAAGATTTCTTTGTCCTTTTTTTTTGTGGTCCTTAGTAGTTTCCATGGTGGAAGTCCTTGGTGAAGAGGTTGAAGATGTTGAAGTCATTAGAGTTTGAAGAGGTTGAAGAAGTCCTTGCACATGATGTAGTCTTTGGTCATGGTTAGGCTTTTCCATCAAGTTGAAGTAGAAGAGAAGTAGAGTTGAAACCAAAATGGTTTAAGGAAAGAGTTTACAAGTGTTTTTTGTAAATAAGTTTTGGGACAAGAACAACTCCTATTTTTCTAAGGGTTTTTGTCCAATCCTAGGGTTTACAAATCCTACAGGCAACACAATGCTCTGATACCATCTGTAGAGGTCCCTACCCAATGTGGTAGATCCCTCCTGTGTTTTACAATGCTAGTCCCTGGATCAATAGCTAGCATCCACATTTAAGATGTAATATCAAGAAACAAAGGTCATAATATAACTTTATAACCAGGAATAACATAATTTTATTACATCAAACATAGCTCATTTGGCTATTACAATACATTGCAGCGGAATAATTATAATCATGGGGTCCTTCATCTTCAAAGTGCCACAGGCAGATGTTGGTTGTAGACTTTGTAGTCCTAGTCAATCAAACAATCTTCATCTAACAAAACAATCAACCTGCAACATTACAAGTTACAGCCACAAGGGTCAATACATTTGAATTGTATTGGCAAGTTTCACTTTATGTATAATATGAGTGGATCCTATCCATACATGCATATTTGGCTAAGTAAAGTTTAGGGATTATTTGCATAAAGCAACATTTATCCTATCTTTTTCAAATTGATTTGTCAAATCTCTTTTCAAAATCTCTTTTCCAAGTTCCTTGAACTCTTTGGTAGAAACTCAAGTGTTCAAGTCCTTGTCAAAAACTCATGAGTCCCTTGGTAACCCCAAGTACATCATGCTCTTGAGCACCTTGGTAACCCCAAGTGCAACAAGCTTTATCAAATCTCTTTGAATCCCTTGGTACCCCCAAGTGCATCAAGTTTTTATATTAGAAGTTGGAATGTCGAGATCTCCCATGATTCAAACTTTAGTTGCTCAGTATTGTCCATAACCGGGGACACGGCTAAGTACTTAGATTTTATTAACTTCTGCAGAAGGAGTACACTTTACCCACATGACACAATCCCATCTTGTTGCCACGGTGGCCTCTTGGATTAGTGCTCACCAAGATGGAGTCTTGGCGGTGAGAATGTGAAGTCTTTCCAAAAGGTCCTCCCATACATCATTGCTAGCTTGTCTTCAGCCCCCATGAAGCATTCCAGATCCCCATGTCCGGTAACCAAAGACAATGTATGGGTCTTCCTAATGTAGTTGACTAAGCCAGAGCCATAATAGCATGTGGTTGTACACGAAAGCCACATTTGGAGAAACATGTTCAATCTCTAAGTTTCCTAGGTGGTTTTCATTTGGAGCACAACACAAAGTGATTGCCATAGGCATGGTTCCTTTTGTTGCCACCTTCTCCAAAACATAAAGTGTCCACCACCTAGGTGGTTCATTGAGTCCTTGTTTTATTATATAAAATCACAAGTCCTTTTCTCAACCTTTGTAAAATCTCAACATGTATCTCTTTTTCAAAACATAGCATGGCTAAGCATGTACAACTTTAATAATTTTCACTAAGGAGTGTATAGGGAATCCTATTAGGATTAGCATAGCATAAGTATAAAACATTTTCATGCATGTTTACAAAATCCACTAAGTATAATGAAAATAGTAGGTCATTTGTATGATAGTGTAACTTGCCTTTTTGGTAGTGAGTGAGGGTTTTACTCCTTGATCTTGCTAGTCTCACACTTTGCTAATATCACTACAATCATTCAAACAAGCATGGTATCAAGTAACACTCCAAACCAATATTCAAACAATATTTCACACACTCAAAGCAATGAACTCTAAGTCATGCATGGGAACATGCTTAAGATGGTTTTATCTCAAGGGATGTATCCACTAGGCTTTTAACTTTGTAAGGTCCACATTGGTCATTTACCAAAATGGCAAAGTTACTCACAAAAGCTTTTAGTCCATAAACCATTTTAGAATCTAATCATTATTTTATGTGGTGAAATTATTTTTATCAAAGCAAAACCCTATGTTTTTCATCAAGTGAGCTCCCATTTTCAAAGTTTGGTGTTTTGGATCAGTAGATTTTGGTTCAAAGTATTTTCTCAAAGATTTCTTTACAAAAGCATTTCCATAGAACAAAACATTAGTTTTATTTGGCTAGAAAATGGCTAAGTTGAATAATTTAACTTAATTTTCACAAAAATTATTTTTAGCACAATGGGTTGGTTCCTAGGGTCAGTAGGGTCACACAAATCCATTTTGCAAAGATTTAATCCTAGAATCAATTTTAAACAATTTCTATACTCTAAACAAGTACACAAATGTTTCTGTAAATTCAAACAAACTAACAGATACTATTTTCAAAACTAAGGCCATGGTTGGCTAGGGCTTGTTCTCCTAATTTTATTGATATAAAATTTTCTAAATTTGGACGTGTGGTTTGAAAGTTACAAGGGTTTGAAGTTTGCAATTTAATCAGATTCAAATCTGTTTTTAGTTTTAAAATCTGGCCACGCGTCGTGTTTTAACTGGCCGGTACCGGTTCGGCCGGATCGGGCGATGCTAGCTGTCGGATCAAGTTAGATCGCATGGTCCAGATCACGTACCCCTTCGCGGTTAAGTGATCTATCGGGAGCGTCGGATCGTGATCCTATGGCGCTAACGTGCTCGACCATTTGCGAGCGGCGCCGGCGGTGGCTGGCGGCGACGGTCAGATAGTGGCGGCGCTGGCGAAACAGGAAACGAGGAAGAGGCTGGCAGGGCTTACCAGGCTCGCAGAGACCTGCTGATGCTCGAGGTGGGGTTGGTTACACGAGGGGCGCAAGGAGTTGCTGTTAATTGCTCGTCGGAGAAGCCGCGGCGGTGCTCTCTGGTTCTGTCGAGGATGATCTTGCGGATCACCGGAGGTAAACAAAACCATAGTCGAGGCGCAAGGACATGGCGAAGGTGTGCGTGAAGCGAGAAGGCGCGGGTCGGGTTCACTGGAAGGCGTCATGGAGAAGAAGTAGACACGGCGCTACGTGCTTGCGATGGCGAGGATTGGGGCGCCCTAAGACAAGCGGAAGTGCCATTAGGTTCGTATGAGCTTGGAGATCATCACCGTGTTCTTGGGGAGGAGAGAGGCGACTGAATTCACTGTGGGGCTTGTCGGAGAAAGAGGCGGCAAGGCGTCGGGGTTTGTCGTGGTCGGGGTTACAGGCGCGAACTGGGAGTACTAGGAGGTGCGTGAGGTCGAGAGTCCACTCGCGTGAAGTAGAGGCGGAGGGTGGTGAGTTGGCGGAATTGTTGCGACTCGTCGGAGAAGAGGATGTTCGGGAGGAATTGAGGCGGTCTAAGGCGTGCCGTCTGAGGTGTCGAGGAGGAATTATAGAGGAGGCTTGGGCGTTTCAACCTGCGTGATCAAAGCTGGTAGCGGTGGTGAATTAAGGCGAATTTAAGCGGGAGGAATCAGCGGCGAGAGGAGAAGAACTAGTCATGCGGGGTGGAGAGGATAAGCAGTGGAGGTAGGTCTACATCGGTGGGGAAAGAAAATGAGGGAGGTCCACATGTCGGTTCCTCTGTGGGTTTAAAAGGGAGTGTAAACGTTTTCTTTGAGGAAGGGAGTTGGGCTGGTTGGTGGGCTTAGTGGGCTGGGTTGGGTTGGCCCTTTTCCATTTTTTATTACGTGTTATTTTCCTTTTCTATTTTATTTCTGTTTTGAATTTCAGCCAACTATTCAAGCATTCAAATAATTCAAACATTTTCAAATATTTGTTAATGTGTTTTTGGTTCTGTTTATCAACTTAAACCAATTATTAATTAAAACAATATTTTATAACCTTTTATTAATTAAATAAGGGGTCCTTTATTATTTATTTAATATGTTTTGATTTATTTAATAAACTCCTTATTTGCATTCTAAACATTTTCCTAATCAATTCAGAGGTTTTATTTGGAAATAAAGAATGCTTGGAACTTGTTATAAAAATAAATAAAAATAACATTTGGTTATATATGGTCCATTAATAATTAAATGAATATATCTTATTCATTTTAATTCTCATAGGATTTGTTTTATTAGAATATTTATTTTGAAATCTAAAATAAACCAAAACATTTCAGTAAGTTTTATTTGAGTAAATACCTTTCTTAGAAAATTTATTTAAAATAATTTAATAAATTTTGATATTTTAATTAGAATGGTAAAACCTTTTATTTAAATCAAGGTGGATATTTAAAATCTTATTAATTTATTTAAATCAACTTTTGCCATTTTATTAAATGTTTTAATTTCCAAAGCTTGGTCAAAGTTTTTAATTTGGCTTTATTAAATAATCTTTATTTATAATTCTACCTTCTCTTTTGAAAACAAATCTTTTCATTTAAGGGTTTCAAATTAATATTTTAATTATTTTTACTTTCCTTTAATAAAAGTTTATCATCTTAAATACCTTTAGGTTTTATTTAATTCTAATAGGTTTGAAGTTCTAATTGAATTCAAAAAGTTTCTTCTGGCTCTGAAAATCAAACAAAGTTTTATTTTAATCATTTATTTTCACATTACAAGATTTGAAAAATCTTGGGATGTGACAGTATGGAGCATTCGAGATATGTAATTAAACCTTGTTTGACATGGTAAGATCAAAGGTATAATTCATAAAACTGCCATTATATTTTAAAGATTAAAAGCTTTAGAGATTACCGTTTTTCCACTGAAAAGAGCTCCATCATAATCCGTTGAAATGACACCATATGTTATGGTTTGGGATAAAACCCAAGTTATCCTTTCTTAAAACATTGGTATGCTTTGCATAAGAAAGATATTTGCAACCAAAGTCGGATGAACCTGTCTTTGTATAACTGTTGAGTATTCCTCCATAACACCAGAGACAAAAGTGTTTGTCGCTTAGAACGTCAAGTTTCTTTGGGAAGGAATTTTTCGTGAAAAGTTAAGTGGGAGGACAATAGAACTTTGATAAGGTTAAAAGAACCTTAGCTATATGTGCAAAGTTGCGCAGCGCCGAAAAGTGTTCCGTAGGCAGCAACAATGCTCATGGCTCACGTGCCTCAAAGGTTGTGGTCACAGAGATCTAAGTTCCTATTGAAACAAGTAGGTCGGATGAACAATCAAATACCAAGATTTGAGAGTTAAATCATTATTTGACAATAATGATCCGACTACGTGCAAAGAAGCGATGATGAGCCCTGACTTCGTCAAATGGATTGAAGCCATAAAATCCGTGATAGTTCCATACACGAGAAATCAAGTTTTGAACTTGAAGGACCCTCGAGAAAGGTGTAAGACCTTACAGTTGTGTTTGGATCTATAAAGAAATAGACATGGATGTTTCACATCTATGAAATTATCGACATGTTGGGAAAGAGTTCACAAAATGTTCAAAGGTTGACTATGACAAGATTTGATCTTTCATAGTGATATTTAGTCTAGACGGATTAATGTAGCAACCACTACATATAATTTGTTATATGGTAGTTGAATAAACAAAACAAGTTCTTCTAATAGAATCGTTACCTAGGACATGTGCATAACACGTTCCATAGGGTGTTGTTAATTCAAAGGATGCTAAAAGCGTATGCAAACTTCAATGGTTAAAGTGAGCATCGCGGAGTTGGAATCTTCACTGTGATGAAACTGTTAAAGGAGTTTAAAAGTTCATTAGAGACGATGAAGATGCTTGCATTTGCAAGAAATTAAGTGGGAGCGCTAAGACATGTTTCTAATACATTATGTGGAAGACATATTGTTGATTGGAAATAATGTATCTTTTATTAACACATATTAAGAATTTCATCCCGATGAAAGACTTAGGCAAAACCCAAATATTTGGCATCAATAGACGCTAATATGGTTGTGCCAGAAGAACATAGACAAGATATTGAATGAGTTCAATATAGAAACTACAAGAGAGGTTCTTGTCGCACATAAAGGATTGAATGAGTTCAATGTTGATGATATATTCAAGTGTATTGACATTTGGTAAAGTGAAACAAATAATCAATTATAGATTGATACTTGATGTATGAAATCACAAAGAGTATTTATATCAATCATACTGTGATATGTACAAATCGGATATGTCCTATGCTCTAAATGTTGTGAGCATATACCGGAATGATTAAATAAGATGATCATTGGACAATAGTAAGGATATTCTTATGATCTTTTGGAAGAACTAAGAGTATAATATTTGTAGAAGTGAAAAATAGATGGTTAGTTCATTGTAAAAGTACTACATTGATACTAGCTTTGTCACAAAGTACAAATTAAGTTTATCTCAATCTAAACTAAAGGTGGCACAATATAATGGAAAGTGAGTTCCATAATGGATTTGGATGAGTTCCAAAGTTAAATACATTGTGACAGATACTACAACAAAAGGCTAAGTATATGACTGCTATTTTAGCAGCAAAAGAGGGCTTTGTGTCAAGTAGTTTGTTATCAAACTAGGTGTAGTTCACAGTGGGATAATACTATGAAGATATATTGTGCGACAATATTATCAACATGTTTTAACCCCAAAGAGCTAAAGGTCACACCAAAAGACCAAATTTATATAAATCCATCTCATTAGAGAATGAGTGATGCGTAGAGACGCAAAGACATGCAATTACACACGGACCTGGAAGTGTCAGATCCAGAGATCAGTTGATCACTAGCAATCGTGTACATACAACACCAGAAAGCCATAGGTGTTTAATACACAAAGGTTTGAAACTAGATTATTGACTCTAGTGCAAGTGGGAGACTGTTGGAGATATGCCCAAGAGGCAATAATAAAGTGGTTATTATCATATCTTCACACTTATGATAAATGTTTACATACCATGCTATAATTGTATTAACCGGAAACATTAATACCTGTGTGATTTGTAAACTAAAATAAGAGTCCCTAGTAAAGCCTCTTGTTAAACTAGCTTGTTGGTTAATATATGATCATGGTTTCCTGATCATGAACATAGAGATGTTATTAACAACAGGGTCATATCATTAGGAGAATGATGTGATGGACATACTCCTATAGATAAGCGTAGCATAAAGATCAAGTCATTTTAAATAGTTCAATTGCTATATGCTTTCTGATACATAGTAACCTAATTCCTTCGACCATGAGATCATGCATATCACCTTTGCCGGATGGATGCTTTGATGACATCAAACACCACACCGTAACTGGGTGTCTATAAAGGTGGCATTGAGTGTTCGGAAAGTATTGGTTGAAACACATGGATCAAGAGTGGGATTTGTCCATCCATATGACGGATAGATATACTCTGGGCCCTCTCGGTGTAATGTCATCCAATTAGCTTGCAAGCATGTGACTGGCTCACAAGGGAGCACATATCACGGAACGTGAAAAGAGTACTTATCGAACGAGGTTGAACTAGGTATGCAAAGATACGACGATCATAACCTCGGATAAGTAAACTATCGTGAGACAAAGGGAAATTGGTATCGTATGTAAGTGGTTCATTCGATCGCAAAGTAATCGAGAAATATGTAGAGCCATATGAATTTGAGATTCCTCTATTGGTTATTGATCGGAGAAGTGTCTCGATCATGTCCGCATAATTCACGAACCGTAGGGAGACACACTTAAGGATTGACGTTGTTTTGAGTAGTTATGGTATTATGAGAAAGATACCGAATGTTGTTGAGTCTCGGATGGGATCCGGATATCACGTGGTGATCCGGAATGGTCCGAGAATAAGATTCATATAAGGAAAGTCCGTTTGAGTTTGGGAATGATTCCTGTTTTCATCGAATGTTCTAGAAGGTTCCGGATTGTCCCAAGACTCGGGAGGGTACATGAATGTGTCATTACATATTGAATGATTGCATCATGTACTAAGTGTTCTTGTTGTTCCAAATAAAAGATTAAATTGAATCCTAAAACAGAAAAGTCAAATGGCCAGTTTAAAAGTCAAACGGCTAAAACAGGAAACTGTGGGAAACAAGCAAGAGGTAGTTGGAACCGACTTGGGGGAGGAGTCCTCTCAAGCCGGCGCCAACCAAGGCCGACTTGGGGAGGACTCCTCCCTTGGCGCCCTCCCACCTATAAATGGAGGCGGGGCCTCCTCCTCTAGACACACAAGTTCCTATCCTCTAATCTCCGGTTTAGAGCCGTTTTGGTTTAGAGCTTCTAATTGCCCTAGCCTTCGGTTTAGAGCCTTCTAATTGGTGTGTCTAATCTCTAGACCACTAATAGCTCTCTCTCATACTCCACCATACTCGCTCCGGCTTAAGCGAAGCCTGCGGGATCTCCCTCTACTTAGGTACCACGCCAGTTGTCTTTGGAATCGCGAGGAGAGTGCTACAACCTCCATTTTCTTTGGAACAAGGAGAGGAAGGTCTTCGTCGAAAATGTGACGCAGTGACTGATCGGAAGCGCCTTGTAACGCGGAAGGATCGTCTACGCGATCTTGAGATCTGAAAGAGTACGACTACATCACCCACGAGAATCTGCTCTCGTTAACCGCTTTGGAATCTTCGAGGGTGAGTTATTCCATCGACTCGTTGCTACAATCTAGTAGATAGATCTTGGCTTGTTTGTTTGTATGCGATAGAAAATTTTTGTTTTCCATGCTACGAACCCCTACATAGGTATTTTTCCTACTATCTTGCCACCAGTGTTCTTGGTAGGGAGAATACTAGTAATATTTACAACTATCAATTGGCCTTCTTAGCTGTTGCGCTCAACAATGAGGACAAGTATAATCTTGGTTCTCTCATTGCTCGTCGTTTAGCTACTAAGGGACCCATTTATGGGGGAATTATTGCTACTCGTGTTGCTGCTGCCTTGAACATTGTTGTTGATCCACATGATACAGTTTTGGCTCCTCAGAGGCTTGATCTTGATGCCATGAAGGTGCACCACTTTGTCACCACTAGCTCTACTCTTGAGAACTTGGTTTATAAAATGTTGTTTACTGAAGGGGAAGAGAGAGATATCCCTCTACCCCAAACCACTTTGTTCAGTATTTCTTAGGGACCTTGGTCACGCTCAAAGGTGAAGATGGACAACAACCTGCGTTCTCTCAACTTCCATGGGCACTATCAGGAGGAAGCACCATCATATGATCCCCCTCCGTATTACACAGGGGAGGCCTCGAGCTCATACCAGGACGAGGGAGCTTCCTTGAAATACTACGGAGGTGCATCTACTTGGGCACCATGGGATTGAGCCCCACTTAGGCCAAAAGCCTAAGCTTGGGGGGAGATATACCGACATCACACTCATCTATATATCATGTTCGGTCGGTTCTTTGTATATCCATTTTTTTGCCTTCTTTTTGGTTTTTGTTGCTTCTTTCTAAAAACCCAAAAATACCAAAAATATTTTCGTTGTTTCTCTTGGTTTCTTTCTTTGTTTCTTTGCTTTGGTTTGCCTTAAAAGAAAAACCCAAAAAGATTTTGCTTTGTTTGGTTTGCTTTGTTTTTGTTTGGTTTTTCTTTGTTTGCTTGTTTATAAAAAATCAAAAACACCAAAAATATTTGATGGTCTTCTTTGGTTTTGTGAGTTCTTTGCAGGGTTCAACCGTCCTCAGTGGATTTTGGTTTCATGTTAATTATTCAAGTCACACAAAGTGAGGGTCAATAATGAAGATTAAGACAAATCGAGGTGTGGTAAGAGGCTGGTAATGAACTCTATTTGTTTCATTTTTGTACATATATTCATCATTGTGAGCATGCTTAGCCTGTTTGTGTAAGGTGTATGTCATTGTGGATGCTTAGTAGTTCTTGCCTGTCTATGATTAGCTCCATATTGCTAATAGTTTATAGCATGTCATATGAATGTTTGCTTGCATTGGTTTATTCATACTTTGGTATGACATTGTGGTATCCTCCTCGGACTGTATGTGAATCGACTTGGCACATGCTCACGCATGCATATGACTAATCAATAGTCAGTAAGCCTCGATGATTTATTTTGCCTCAGAGTTCTTGTATCACTTTCATGCAATAGTTAGTCTTGTTTTGTTGCAAGCATGATTATGATAGTTATTGCTCTCTCGTTTGTCGCTCCCTCTCTATTAATAGCCTTCACTTGCACTAACTATGTGCTCTACCTGTGCTTCCAACTCCCCAAAACCAATATTGCTAGTTGTGTCCACCATACCTACCTATTAGCATCATTTGCTACTTCAGCGCATATTCTATATGTCGTGTTTTCTTCCAAAATAAAATGTTTGTCTGTTTTGAGAAAGTTAGTTAGTAAAGCTCTCACGAACTTGATGACACACTTTATTCCTTGCGATTAATAATTCTGAACCATTGTGACTAGTCCATGAAAGTTATATGCTTGCTAATCATATACTAGGAGTCAGTAGAACCGTGCTGCCACGGGGAACGCTTTCAACACTTTTTGGATATCTCATCCAGTTGATTCCTTGCTCTTTTGTTTATGGATGTCAACGATGTGAAATAAAAGGGGAGGTTGTGAGTTCATGGAGTTTATACATTGTGTTAGAGAAACTCCTGGGCCGCTAGCCTAAGCCATGCTTAATCATGGTGAAAACTTGCAGCATCACTATAATGAGCATCTATGAAGCGTCCTCAATAAAAAGCTATGCATATGGTAAATAAAAAGATTGTTGAGATGCTCATTGTCTGCTTGCCTTGTCATTTTGGTTATGGGAAAGCTCATGTACCATGTGCAAGGGGTACCCCGTTGGCGGTTCTCGATGATATGCATGTATTTACAATGACAAGAACTTTCAGGTGACCAAAGTTGAGTAGCATGCGGAGCGACCCTTGTACTCAAGGGACTTGGGATTTCCAGTCTATGGTATGTCAAGCATATGATTCAGAGTGAACCTCACTTTCACCTTAACCACATAAATATGCATATGATAGGCGCAATGAGAGCTCAAAGCTAATGAGTACCTTCCTTTCAGCATTGGGAAGCCTTTCAAACCTTCACAAAACCATTTTCACAACCTTGTTGAGTCACCACTTATTCTATGAGCACCTTCTTGAGAGCATAGTTGTCATTTTTGTGTTTGTTCCAAAACTTGGTTAACTATCTCATGACTTTGATGCTTGTATCTCTGATATATTTATCTCTAGTCTTCATGTGAACTTAAGAGGTGCCTTGGCATTTATATTCTGCTCTTCAAACAAAGGCAAGCGAGATACCACTCTATCATACCTAATTATGAGCATTGCAATGTTGCTTCTGTTTATAGCTTGCAATGACTATTGAGTAGACTTAGTTGCATACTCCTTATTATGAATTGTCTAAGCATATACTCCTGTGCTGAGAATATTTACATCATATGAAGCAAAGTGTTCGTGAAAGTTCTTTTATCACACTCAGTTTTCAACTGAATTGCTTGAGGACAAGCAATAAGCTAATCTTGGAGGGAGTTGATACGTCCAAAACGTATCTACTTTCTCGAACACTTTGCTATTGTTTCTTCTCTAAACTTGTGTGATTTGGATACAACTAACACGGACTGACGCTGTTTTCAGCAGAATTACCTTGGTGTCTTGTTTTTGTGCAGAAAATGAACTATCAGGAAAAATCCCGAAAAATATGCCAAAAATTATATTTCACCAGAAGATCCATGGAGCTAGAAGAAGAGACGGAGGGAGGCTGGGGCTAGACCCACCCTGGCGGCCCACGACCTCGCGCCTGGTGGGGGTGTGGTCACCCCAGGCAGCTCCTCGGCCTCCCTCTGCGCCTATAAGTTGCCTTTCGACCTAAAAATCGAGGGGGGCTCGATAGTTTTCCAAAAAAGAGTTTCACTCCATCGCCGCCACCAGAAACCAAGATTCGGATCCAGAAACTCCGTTCTAGCACCCTGCCAGGACGAGGAATTTGGAAAGGATCATCGTCATCGTCATCACCAACGCATCTCCATCAACCACCAATGTTTCCCTCGTCCATGAGTGAGTAATCCCCCACTGTAGGCTTGGGGATGGTAGGGATTGGATGAGTTCTATCATGTAATCGAATAAGATCTGTTAGGGCATAGTGCCTAGTATCTCTATTAGTGCTATTTGACTTTGTTGCAACTTGTTGTGCTTAATGCTTGTCACTAGGGCCCGAGTGCCATGATCTCAGATCTGAACTTATTATTTAATCTTTATGATAGTATTGTTTGGGATCTTATCTGCAAGTTGTGTACACATATCATTGTCCGGATCCAAAGGCCCCAAAGTGACAATAATTTGGACAACCGGAGGGGATGGCTGTGGTGTGAGGATCACATGTGTTCACAGAGTGTTAATGCTTTGCTCCAGTACTCTATTAAAAGGAGCACCTTAATTTCTAGTAGTTCCCTAGAGGTCCCGCTGTCACGGGCTGGCTGGATAGAAGATGTTGTGCAAGTTCTCATTGCGAGCACGTATGACTATATTTGGAGCACATGCCTAGGATTGTTTAGTACTTGGATGCTTGTTATTATTTATCTGAAAGGCCCTAGTTCTTGAAGTTACATGTTTAGACTCGTCCATGCAATGCCCGTCCATCCATCCCTATGCCTACCGCACTCGAATCCTACTATTACCGTTACTGTTACTATTGCTCCTGTTTCACTGTTGTTGTTGTTGTTGCTACTACCAAACTGTTGCTACTGATAAACTTCTGTGAGCAAGAACTATTTCCAGGTGCAGCTGAACTGACAACTCAGTTGTTAAGGCTTGCAAGTATTCTTTGGCTCCCCTTGTGTCGAATCAATAAATTGGGTAATACTAACCGTGAAGACTGTTGCGATCCCCTATACTTGTGGGTCATCAATCATCTTGCCCATAAGGCATGGATCACATGTATCAAATGATTCCAAATCAAGTGATTCCAAAAGTACATCCGAATGGAGCTTCTTCATGCGTTTAACGCCAATATGACCTAGACGGCAGTGCCACATATATGCGGATATATCATCATTAAGTTTAATCCTTTTAGCATCAACATTATGAATATGTGTAACACTATTATCGAGATCCAAAAGAAATAAACCATTCATCATCGGTGCATGACCATAAAAGATTTCATTCATATAAATAGAACAACCATTGTTATCGGATTTAAATGAATAACCACTTCACATCAAACACGATCTAGATACAATGTTCATGCTTAGTGCTGGCACCAGATAACAATTATTCAAGTTTATTACTAATCCCGACGGTAAGTGGAGAGGTAGCATTCCGACGGCGATCACATCAACACTTGATCCATTGCCGACACGCATCTTGACCTCACCCCTTGATAGCGGTCGCTTGTTCCACAGCCCCTTTGTTTGCCTTGCCGACCTTCTTGTCTGCCAAATACTTGGGGCATTTACGCTTCCAGTGGCCAGTCCCCTTACAATAATAGCACTCGGTATCAGACTTAGGGCCAACTCGAGGTTTCTTTTTAGGCACGACAACCGGCTTGCCGCCCTTACTTCCCTTCCATTTACCCTTCTTGTCTTTCTTGAAACCAGTGTTCTTATTGATCATCAACACTTGATGTTCCTTCTTGATCTCCACTTCTGCAGTT
The DNA here is from genome assembly GCA_030063025.1 of Avena longiglumis. NCBI lineage: Eukaryota > Viridiplantae > Streptophyta > Magnoliopsida > Poales > Poaceae > Avena > Avena longiglumis. Next base: position 478,324,071 of record CP125977.1, read on the forward strand.
TTAAGCATTAATAGAAGCTCGGGGAGAGACTTCTTCATGCCTTGCATATTATAGTTCATCACGAAGCTCTTATAGCTAGGTGGCAGAGACTGCAGAACACGATGGATGCCTAAGTCAATGGGAATCGATATTCCCAAGGACACAAGCTTATCGGCGTAACCCAGCATATTGAGTACATCCTCACTTATGGAGCTTTTATCTTCCATCATGCAGCTAAAGAACTTTTCTGAAGCATTGTAGCTCTCTACAACAGCATGTGTGTCGAAAATCATTTTCAACTCACCCATTGTATCAAATACATTGCCGTTTTCGAACGCTTTCGAAGTTCTAGCTCTAGCCCATACAATATGCCGCAATGAACTAAGTTGTGGTCCTCCTGAAGAGTCTGATAGACATTCTTCTCCTTGTCAGGGGCATCATCAAACGGTGGGGGCCTAGCGGCGCTTCTAGCACATATTTCTTTTGTGCAGCAGAGAGGAGAATCCTCAAATTCATGGACCATTCGGTAAAGTTGCTACCGTTTGTTGCAAGTTTCTCTTTCTCCATGAACACATTGAAATTAAAAGCAGGTGGTGCCATCTACAACAGAATTTGTAAAGTTTAGAGTAAGTTTATGATAGATTGAGTTAAACTAATCCACATTAATAATGAACTCCCACTCAAAAACGACATCCCTCGTGCCTTTTTGGTGATTACATGAACCAAATCCACTACACCAAGTCTGATCATCACGTGAGTCGGTGTATCTTCAAAGGCGAGCATCAAATGGGCATCATATCTACCATATGACTCATTCTTAACCTTTCGGTCCGTGTTCCGAGGCCATGTCTGTACATGCTAGGATCGCCAAGTAAGAACCTTAGTATTCGCATGTGTAACTGTCTTACACCCGAAATATGGTCATGGATCCAAGAACACCCGATCATCAGGTGATGTCTTGGAGCGACGAAACATAATCGGTGCATACTTAAGGAAGAACACATTCTTATCTTGATATTTAAATGAGGGATCATCTTATATGCTAATAAAACGTCAAACAAGCAATATAAGATGCAATTAAACATCACATGTTTATAACTGAAATGATATGGTTCTCGCACTTGATCTCCATCATGTGCATCGTGGTATGATCACTATCATACCTCTATGTGTAAGTCCAAGGTCTATGGAACTTACACATTATGTGTGTTGTAAGAGTATCATCCCATACGTCTACTTACAAGATCACCATATCATAACACTAGCCTAGCAACAATCTAAACTAGACGCCTCTAATTTATCCATTGCAAGTTTTATGTGGCTTAGGGCTTTCGAAGATAGAACCGTTCTTACCTACGAACATGAACCACAACGAGGATAACCAAATTGTTGACAACTCGATGCAAATTAGATATTGACTATAGTAGGAGAGACAGACACCCGCTAGCCACTTATGCAAACTAGTTGCATGTCAAGCGTGGAACAGGTCTGATACGCGAGGACATGTAAAGTTTGTCCGGGCCGCTTCATCCCACTATGCCACCAATATCCAAAATACAACTAAGAAGCAATAACATGATCATCATCTCCCACATAATCATATGTGTACTACCCATGTAAAGCATCTACGCATAGATACGGCTCTGATACCAATGTAGGGTTCGCAGCATAGAAAACAAAAAAATTCTACGATGGGAACAACTATGTACCAAGATCTATCTACTAGATACAAACAACGGGCGGATGTATATCGGTAGAGAACATACCCTTGAAGACCGACAAAGCTTAACGAGTTAAACTCGTGGTTGATGTAGACGATCTCTTGCCGATCTCAAGATCGAGAGGAAGTCCTTAGCACCACAACTTAGCGGCGCATTCGTGCTCGCACACACGTCCGAGGCACCGAGAAACCTCCGCCTCCTCGCTCCAGCGATGCAGCGGAAGCACAACTATTCTTGTCGAATAGCCACCGGGAACATGTATCTCGCTAGTCCGAGACCATGGGGAATAAATACTAGAGGGGGAGAGAGATCCTTCACGAGGAGGTGTGAGTGAGAAGTGAGGAGGGGGTGCCTTTTATAGGAGAGGGGGAACCCCAAGGGGGTGGCCGGCGCATGGGTCTGCCCCCTTGCCCTCCCCTCATTCATGTGGGTGGACACTCCACTCACAAAAATCCTTTCAGTTCCCTCCATTCAAAATCCCACTCAAATTCCCATTAAATTTCCACCAAATATAATGCAAACTCTCATTAAATAAAACTCCTTTTATTTATTCAGATTTTTTTCAATTACTTTAATGACAAACATTCACATATAACCCCTTGCTAGTATTTCATTTCACATGAAAAAACACTTTCTGCAATTTCACCCAAAAACTTGTTTTGGTATCTAGTGAAATAAATTTCTGCGCTTGTTATTCTTTTAGGCATGAAACTTTTGCTCCAGATGGATGTCGGTGTCTCTTAAGTGTGTCACCCTACGGTTCGCGAATAATGCGGACATGATCGAGACCCCTCTCCGATCAATAATCAGAAGCGGGATCTGGAGACCCATATTGACTCCCACACATTCAACGATGACTTTCTTGTGATCGTTAGGACCTTTTATGATAGTATCTTAATCCTTTTGTTTCGTGATATATTACATGTCCGAGATTCGATCATCGGTATCTCTGTACCTAGTTTGATATCGTTACTGACATGTACTCTTTTCTCATTCCCGTGATATAACATTCTAGTGATCAAATCACTTGCTTGCAAGCTAATCAATGTGATATCACCGAGAGGGCCTAGAGCATATCTATCCGTCATCGGGATGAACAAATTCCACTCTCGATCCATGGGCCTCAACATAACACTTTAGTAGTTCTGAACCCATCTTTATAATCACCCAGTTATGGTGTGACGTTTGATGTTATCAAGAAACTCTTCCGGTGTTAGTGATTGACATGATCTCATGGTCTAAGGATTAGGATCACTTCGTATGATGTTATAGCAATATAAACTTAATGACTTTGATCGTAATGCTATACTTCGGATGAATGTTCATCACACCATTACACTAATGTTGTGATTTCGTTATTAACAACATCCAATGTCCATGATCAGGAAACCTTGATCATCTTGTTAATCAACGAGCTAGTTTATGAGAGAGGCATAACTAGGAGCTTTCTGTTTGTTTATTAAACAAACATGTATTAACATTTCCATATTAATACAATTATAGCATGCAAAATAAACATCAATCATATACTTGGAATATACATAATAAACACTTTATTATTGCCTCTCGGGGCATATTCCCTTCATCGCATGTGTGTGATGCATGCCAGCAAGCCAAAATTCATCAACTGCCTTATGCAGATTCTAGTTGTGTTTCCCAATTTCCTCTAGAAGTCATTCATACAGATGTATGGGGCCCAACAATGAAATCAGCTTGGGGTTCAAATATTATGTTAGTTTTCTTGATGATTTTAGTAAGTTCACATGGGTGTATTTGTTGAAACATAAATCAGATGTTGAGCATGTATTTTATCAATTCCAGAAACAAGTTGAGCTTTCCCTTGGTACCAAAATCCTCTCGGTTCAATCCTATTGGGGAGGAGAGTATCACAAACTACACTCATATTTTCGAGAAACACACATTGCCTTTCATGTCCACATACCCACCAGCAAAATGGATCCATTGACGCAAGCATAGACACTTGGTTGAAACCGCCTTAGCTCTCCTTTCTCAAGCATCCGCACCCCTTCGGTTTTGGGACGATGCCATTCTTATCGCTTGCTATTTAATCAACCGGATGCCTAGTAGAGTTATTTAGAATTCTACCCTATTCACCAAGTTGTTTAAAAAGCCGGTTGATTACTCCTATTTACGCATATTTGGGTGCGCGTGCTGGCCTAACCTTAGGCCCTACAACAACCATAAGCTCAGTTTTCGTTCAAAACTGTGCGTTTTCCTAGGATACAGTTCCCATCATCGTGGTTTCCCTTGTCTTGATCGCTCAACAGGACGAATCTATGTGTCTCGTGATGTCATATTCGATGAAACAGTCTACCCATTCCTTAAAGATCAATCCTTACCACATCCTACACCCACCGAAGATGCGATTCTCCTCTCAAAACCGGAATCAGATGACCCTTTATGCAATGATACAGCAGGTGCTACTGATTCTACTTCTTCTCGTGATGTTTCAGGCTCGGATGATCCGCCCATGCACGTCGATCGGCATCTGCATGGGTTGCATTGTGGCATCCCGCAAAACCACTTCTAGAAAATCGCATCGAATTTGTGCATTGCATCGTCATCATCATGCATTGTTTGCCTAAAACTATTTTCGCAAAGCCCAATTTGTTTTCCAAACGCCCCATCTTAATTCAAATGCAAAGCCCGGTCTCCGGATTATTTTTGTTTGAGTGCTATCGGTTTGCAAATGGTGTTAACAAAACAAATAAAAATTATATTATTTTTTAGCGGGGGCAGCCGAACGGGCCGTTTCGACCCGAACGACCACCCCTGAAATCCTACAGCTACCTAAAACTCTACCCAGCCCTCCCCTCCACCTCACCCCATCCTATCAGTGTGCGCCACCTCACCTCTCCTCTTCCCCCACCCACTCACACGCTGCCACATCACTCTCTCTCCTCCCTCTCTCCACCTAAACCGTAGCCCCTTATTTTCTCACCCTCAGCCAGCCAACCCAGCCCCCCCCCACTCTCCCTGCCACCCTAGGCCCGCGCCCCACTACATGCCAGCTACCCCCCTCTCTACCCGCGTCCAGCCCGCTCCCCCCTGTGGCCCCACCTCCCCGGACCCACCCCTGCCGCCGCGTCCCTTCCGCGTTCCACCCCCGCGTCCTCTCCCCCTCTTCCGCGAGCCCCCCGAGCCCGCGTGCACCCCCGCTCCCAGGCTCCTCCCCCGGCGCCGGCCAAGCTCCTCCCTCCCCGCCGCGCTCCTCTCCGCGGCCGCGCTCTCTCTCTCCCAGCCAGCACCCTTCCCCCCCGCGCGCCTCCTCCAAGCGCCGCCGCGGCAGCCGCCCACCTCCTCCCGGCCGCCGCCTCCACCTCTCCTCCGCCCGAGCCGCCCGTTCGCCGCCTCCTCCCACTGCGTTCCTCCGCCTCCCTGCGCCATCTCGCGCCCGCCCTCTCCAGCTCCGCCGCCTCCTCTGTTCCCCCCGCGCGCAGCTCCTCCGCGCCAGCCGAGCCCATGACCCGTACTCCGTCTCCGTCGCGCCTCTCCCCCGCCCCGGCGCGTCGCCACCAGCCTTCCCTCCGGCCCGTTCCCTCGAGCGGCGCGGCCTGTGACGCCTCCCGCCGTCTACCTCGCCCGCTCCCAAGCTCCGCCTCGGCCGTCCACCCGAGACGCGTCTGCGCGCCGCGCCCGGCCCGCCAGCGCCGCCTGGCCTTCCAGGCGGCCTGCAGACGCGTCACGCCCCTCCTCAACCAACCGCCGCCTAGCCGCTCGCCTCCGGTCCCCTTCCCGCAGGAGCCCCTGCGCGCCGCCCTGGCCGCGCCTTCCGTTCGGCGACTCCCAGTGTCGCCCATGCCGACCGGACCGACCTCGAGCCCTGCACCATGCCATGGTCGCTGCAGCTACATCATCCCCTGCTAAACCGCGAGGCGTTTCTCAGTTGGAGAGCCACCCGATCCAAGTCCGGCAACGACACCCGAGCACTCCGACAGGGACGCCAAGGCCCCGGTCCCGACGTCCGAAGGCGCCAAGACCCCTCGCCAAGATCTTCGTCGCAACCCGGTGATCTCCTACATGGGCCTGAGAACGAACCCGAAGGTCACCGACGGTGAACCCTGAGGCCTCGACGCGACGATGCCTGCTTCCAAGATCTCCGGCATGGATCGAAAAGTTCCCCGAAGACCGATCCCGATGTACCGGAGACCAGACCTCGACACGCCAAGATCTACCCTCGGACGCAAAGACCCGAACCGGGAGGACGCAACGATCGCCACGAGAATGACAAGCACTTCGCTCAGAAGCCAAGACCGACCCGACTTGAGGACCCGACAAGTGCACGACAACACGAACGACAGCGACCAGGGAAATTCGATGCGCCTGACGCCAACCAAGTCCTGCTCCCTGATGCGACAAGATCTACTTCTATTGTCCGAGACCGAACCGTCGAACCCTGGACCCTGAGACCGAACCCGAACCCCATCGAGCCCCAAGATCGCCGAACCCCTCAATGTGTGAACCCCTTCCCGAAAACCCTATTTTGATAATATATACAAATTGTCGCATATTAAATGTTCTTGCATGCATCTCGTCATGTGGTTTGGGGGCCTTATGCCGATTCACCTCTAATTAAATATGGGGCCCATATGCGGGCAAATCTAGCCTTATATTGGCCTCATTTAAACATGTGTAGCGAACCGGTTCCATCTGTTGTCTTGCTAAACAACATTTAAATTGCGGGGGTTCTAAATAACTCGAACCATCTAATTAAATGTCGGGACCCCGGTTCCACTTAATATGACCTAATTGCATCGCATCTTTGCCATGTCATACAACATACATGCATCATGCCGAACTTCTGCCGTTGTATTAAATATTGCATCCGGTGTTTCTTCTAGTGTTTTGGTTCTTCGCGGATAAGGCCGTTGAGTTGATGTGAGCTTCGCCCCGATCTTCAGATGAACCTTCGGCAATGTTTTCAGGCGAGCATCTCCCCCTTTCTACCTATCTTACTTTTCTAGTATTTATTCCCTCCTGTTGTTCTTTGCTATCTGTGTTGCGATGCTCTAGTTTCGTACCCGTGATATCCCCTGCAGCCATATATAGCCTTGGACACATCCTATTACCTGTTGTTTGGTAGATAGTTGGACCCGCGTGCCGTAGTCGCTTGCTCAAGTGTTTTGCTTGTCGTCAAGTACCACAACTGTTGGAGGATTGCTGCATGTTGACGTTGGAGATGATCATGGTTTACTTATTGTTCACTTTAATTCCTGTTTAACAACTAAAATTGAATTAAGCAGAGGCATCGGTGGGTGATAGGTAAGATTTGGTTTCCGACAGCCCACTTGTGTCCCGTAGGACCCGAGTTCTTGACACCTGTTCCGAGATCGAGCGCGCTAACCACAGGTGGGGAGATATGGGCCCCCCATTGATTAGTACCTGATTTCAAAGTATTGTACTGGGGGCCACAACTAGTTTGAGGATTTATTTACTATCCTGTACCTATGCCATGCGTTACTGCTTTATTTACGATTGTGCGAGGAGCACTGTCTTTTAGGAAGAGGAATGTTTTCGGTATCGACGGTCCCGATTGGGGATCTGCTGTCGTTCTGACCATTGTCGCAAACCCTAAGTCCGTCTCGGAGACCGGCCGACTTCGTTCTTGGTAGACTTAGTGGGTGGCCCGTGCTTGCTTTGGGTCAGGAGCGTCATGACTTAGGCCCGCCGACATACCGATGGGTGTATGTTAACCGATCGGCAAAAGGGTGAAGTGCTGTGGATACTTTGGTGCACCCTGCAGGTTAAATCTTTTAGAAGCCGTGTCGCGGTTATGGACAACTTGGAGCGATTAGCTTGATCATAGACAACTATAACTAAAGTTTACTGTTATAAATTGACTTGTATCCGATATGACTAGTAATCAGCTTCACTACAACGGAATGGCTAAATAAAAGTACCAACAACTGCTGGGTTTTGGGTTATCTCATGCTAATTGAATCTGACTAGTAAGTGATGCCACTATAACGGAATGGTTAACTAAAAGTGCCCACTGCTTACTTTATCAGGATGAATATCTAAACCTGACTAGTAAAGTGCCACAACTATAACTGATTAAGTAAAGCGTGTGAGTTCCTCGGTTGACTTCCTCGTTGGTCTCGAGGGGGAAACGCCAGGATGGGTTTGTTTGATGATAGAATCAGGTTGGATCCGAACAGGTCTTTCTCACCCCTCTCTGATAGCCGTCAGTTGTATCGAGTCTCTATAGGTTGTTTAGTGCTTGCTGCCGCTTCAGTTCACCATTCCTATGTAGGCGAGGACCGCCGAATTCTAGCCTCGCCGTGTCTTGGCCTCGATCTTGGCGCTCCTTCTTTTCCTTTGCCCTTTGTCGGCACCCTTTTGTTTAAGCAGGTTTTGAGATAGACGCCGTTAGCGAGGTTACCCTTCCGGCTTGGCAGGGGTTATGGGCGCCATTGGTTATTCTTGAGGCTCTTAGCCCCATTTGCATCTTGTCCGTAGTCGGACGCCCCATCGCTTTCAAGGTGATTTGGATCTTTGTACCGTATATTTGTATTCTTGACTCTTTGAGTCATTTGTTGTATATATATACGTCATGGGTCCCATCGAGGACTGTTGTGTAATGTTATTACTTTGCTTTCCACCCGCGCGAAAGTGCTGGTGGCACCTTTGAATCGTTCTATGCGGGTTTGGCGAGTTTCTAAAACTTGCATAGGGCCGATTCGAGGTGTTCTGAGTGGTATCGAGCTCGGCGATTCGATACCCCACAAGTCCAGCCTGTAGGATAACCTAGCTAACGGCCGAAGTAGAGTGTCAAAACTATTTTTGAAAAAACGGTTGGATAGTTCTAATTAGTTCTGATTTTACTCCTTACCCCTCTGCTATTCTCCTCTTATCTCGACGTGTTTTGAACCTACTCTCTTATCTTTTCTTCGAGTCCAGGATTTCTCGTGTTGGGTTTTCCGTCGTACCTTCAGGGTTTCGCTTCCTCCTTTGTCAACGGTGTTCTATCATCCGGTGTTCAAGCTGCCTGAGTAATCCGCCTGCTGTGGTACCATTCTTTGTTCCTTGTTTGTTCCTTCCGGTGTTTTCCACCTGCAAGCGACATCTCGCGGATCCGATGCGTGCGCATCACTCCTTTGATCCGAATCTCGCTTGTCGAGATCTTCAGTCTGAATCCGAGGGTTGGTTGCATAATCTGTCTATTCGTGTACAGAGTAATGCTTTGAGTGCGGGATGGAGTCGCGACCATACCACTACTCTTATCATTCGCTTATGTACATTGAATGGTGGATCTATGCAATTTTACTCCGTCCACGGAAGCTAGAGGTGGCTTTATTTGTTGATACCTCTGCTTTCGACCTTTTGGTTCCGGAGTGTTCTCCCGACGATCACGGACAACGACCCTTGTTAGTGGTGTCGCGAGGGTCCACACGAAGCGAGAAGACGCCGACCGCCGACCTTCTTCCCGGTACCATGAGGCGGATCTCGAGGGCGAGATCCATTGTTAGTGGCGTCGAATTGTGGCATCCCGCAAAACCACTTCTAGAAAATCGCATCGAATTTGTGCATTGCATCGTCATCATCATGCATTGTTTGCCTAAAACTATTTTCGCAAAGCCCAATTTGTTTTCCAAACGCCCCATCTTAATTCAAATGCAAAGCCCGGTCTCCGGATTATTTTTGTTTGAGTGCTATCGGTTTGCAAACGGTGTTAACAAAACAAATAAAAATTATATTATTTTTTTTAGCGGGGGCAGCCGAACGGGCCGTTTCGACCCGAACGACCACCCCTGAAATTTAAATCGGTCCACCCCTGAAATCCTACAGCTACCTAAAACTCTACCCAGCCCTCCCCTCCACCTCACCCCATCCTATCAGTGTGCGCCACCTCACCTCTCCTCTTCCCCCACCCACTCACACGCTGCCACATCACTCTCTCTCTCCTCCCTCTCTCCACCTAAACCGTAGCCCCTTCTTTTCTCACCCTCAGCCAGCCGACCCAGCCCCCCCCCACTCTCCCTGCCACCCTGGGCCCGCGCCCCACTACATGCCAGCTACCCCCCTCTCTACCCGCGTCCAGCCCGCTCCCCCCTGTGGCCCCACCACCCCGGACCCACCCCCGCGCGTCCTTCCGTTCCACCCCGTCTCTCCCCTCTTCCGAGCCCCAGAGCCCGCGTGCACCCCTCCCAGGCTCCTCCCGCGCCAAGCTCCTCCTCCCGCGCTCCTCTCCGCGCCTCTCTCTCCCAGCCAGCACCCTTCCCTCCCGCGCGCCTCCTCCAAGCGCCGCCGTGGCAGCCGCCCACCTCCCTCGCCGGCCGCGCTCGCCTCCACCTCTCCTCCGCCGCCGGAGCCGCCTCCTCCCCCACCGCGTTCCTCTCGCCTCACTGCGCCATCTCCAGCCCAGCCACTCTCCAGCTCCGCCTCCTCTTCCCCCCCCCAGCGCAGCTCCGCCCAGGCCGAGCCAGCCCCGCGCCTCCGCCTCGTCGCGCCTCTCCCCCGTGGCATGCCACCTTCCCTCCGGCCCGTTCCTCGAGCAGCGCCCAGCCGGGACGCCTCCCGCCGCCGCCTACCTCGCCCGCCAGCATCTGCCCGTCGCCCGCTCCCAAGCTCCGCCTCCGGCCGTCCACCCGAGACCCGCGTCTGCCGCCGCCCGCCAGCGCCGCAGCCTTCCGGCGGCTGCGACGCGCAGCGTCTGCCGCCCCTCCTCAACCAACCGCCGCCTAGCCGCTCGCCTCCGGTCCCCTTCCCGCAGGAGCCCCTGCGCGCCGCCCTGGCCGCGCCTTCCGTTCGGAGACTCCCAGTGTCGCCCATGCCGACCGGACCGACCTCGAGCCCTGCACCATGCCATGGTCGCTGCAGCTACATCATCCCCTACTAAACCGCGAGGCGTTTCTCAGTTGGAGAGCCACCCGATCCAAGTCCGGCAACGACACCCGAGCACTCCGACAGGGACGCCAAGGCCCCGGTCCCGACGTCCGAAGGCGCCAAGACCCCTCGCCAAGATCTTCGTCGCAACCCTGTGATCTCCTACATGGGCCTGAGAACGAACCCGAAGGTCACCGACGGTGAACCCTGAGGCCTCGACGCGACGATGCCTGCTTCCAAGATCTCCGGCATGGATCGAAAAGTTCCCCGAAGACCGATCCCGATGTACCGGAGACCGGACCTCGACACGCCAAGATCTACCCTCGGACGCAAAGACCCGAACCGGGAGGACGCAACGATCGCCACGAGAATGACAAGCACTTCGCTCAGAAGCCAAGACCGACCCGACTTGAGGACCCGACAAGTGCACGACAACACGAACGACAGCGACCAGGGAAATTCGATGCGCCTGACGCCAACCAAGTCCTGCTCCCTGATGCGACAAGATCTACTTCTGTTGTCCGAGACCGAACCGTCGAACCCTGGACCCTGAGACCGAACCCGAACCCCATCGAGCCCCAAGATCGCCGAACCCCTCAATGTGTGAACCCCTTCCCGAAAACCCTATTTTGATAATATATACAAATTGTCGCATATTAAATGTTCTTGCACGCATCTCGTCATGTGGTTTGGGGGCCTTATGCCGATTCACCTCTAATTAAATATGGGGCCCATATGCGGGCAAATCTAGCCTTATATTGGCCTCATTTAAACATGTGTAGCGAACCGGTTCCATCTGTTGTCTTGCTAAACAACATTTAAATTGCGGGGGTTCTAAATAACTCGAACCATCTAATTAAATGTCGGGACCCCGGTTCCACTTAATATGACCTAATTGCATCGCATCTTTGCCATGTCATACAACATACATGCATCATGCCAAACTTCTGCCGTTGTATTAAATATTGCATCCGGTGTTTCTTCTAGTGTTTTGGTTCTTCGCGGATAAGGCCGTTGAGTTGATGTGAGCTTCGCCCCGATCTTCGGATGAACCTTCGGCAATGTTTTCAGGCGAGCATCTCCCCCTTTCTACCTATCTTACTTTTCTAGTGTTTATTCCCTCCTGTTGTTCTTTGCTATCTGTGTTGCGATGCTCTAGTTTCGTACCCGTGATATCCCCTGCAGCCATATATAGCCTTGGACACATCCTATTACCTGTTGTTTGGTAGATAGTTGGACCCGCGTGTCGTAGTCGCTTGCTCAAGTGTTTTGCTTGTCGTCAAGTACCACAACTGTTGGAGGATTGCCGCATGTTGACGTTGGAGATGATCATGGTTTACTTATTGTTCACTTTAATTCCTGTTTAACAACTAAAATTGAATTAAGCAGAGGCATCGGTGGGTGATAGGTAAGATTTGGTTTCCGATCCCACTTGTGTCCGTGGGACCCGAGTTCTTGACACCTGTTCGAGATCGAGCGCTAACCACGGTGGGGAGATATGGGCCCCCATTGATTAGTACCTGATTTCAAAGTATTGTCTTGGGGGCCACAACTAGTTTGAGGATTTATTTACTATCTGTACCTATGCAATGCTTTCTTTGCTTTATTTACGATTGTGCGAGAACCTGCTGTCTTTGTTAGGAAGCGGAATGTTTTCGTATGTCGGATCCCGATTGGGGATCTGGCATCGTTTACATCCATTGTCGCAAACCCTGAGTCCGTCTCGGAGACCGGCCGACTTCGTTCTTGGTAGACTTAGTGGGGTGGCCCCGTGCTTGCTTTGGGTGCAGGAGCGTCATGACTTAGGCCCCCGACATACCGATGGGTGTATGTTAACCGATCGGCAAAAATTGAAGTGCTGTGGATACTTTGGTGCACCCTGCGGTTAAATCTTTTCGAGAAGCCGTGTCCGCGGTTATGGACGACTTGGAGCACAGTGCTTGATCATAGACAACTATAACTAAAGTTTACTGTTATAAATTGACTTGTATCCGATATGACTAGTAATCAGCTTCACTACAACGGAATGGATAAATAAAAGTACCAACAACTACTGGGTTTTGGGTTATCTCATGCTAATTGAATCTGACTAGTAAGTGATGCCACTATAACGGAATGGTTAACTAAAAGTGCCCACTGCTTACTTTATCAGGATGAATATCTAAACCTGACTAGTAAAGTGCCACAACTATAACTGATTAAGTAAAAGCGCCAAGCTGTGAGTTCCTCGGTTGACTTCCTCGTTGGTCTCGAGAAAACGCCGGGATGGGTTTGTTTGATGATAGAATCAGGTTGGATCGAACAGGTCTTTCTCACCCTCTCGATAGCCGTCGGTTGTATCGAGTCTCTATAGGTTGTTTAGTGCTTGCTGCCACTTGATCCACCATACCTATGTAGGCGAGGACCGCAAATTCTAGCCTCATTGTGTCTTGGCCTTAATCTTGGCGCTCCTTCTTTTCCTTTGCCCTTTGTCGGCACCCTTTTGTTTAAGCAGGTTTTGAGATCGGCGCCATTAGCGAGGTTACCCTTCCGGCTTGGCAGGTGGTTATGGGCGCCATTGGTTATTCTTGAGGCTCTTAGCCCCATTTGCATCTTGTCCGTAGTCGGACGCCCCATCGTTTTCAAGGTGATTTGGATCTTTGTACCGTATATTTGTATTCTTGACTCTTTGAGTCGCTGTTGTATATATATCTGTTCTGTGGGTCCCATCGAGGACTGTTGTGTAATGTTATTACTTTGCTTTCCACCCGCACGAAAGTGCCTGGTGGGCACCTTTGAATCGTTCCTATGCGGGTTTGGCGAGTTTCGCTAAAACTTGCATAGGGCCGATTCTGAGGGTGTTACATGCATGCACCGCCACACATTGATCTGCCTCCCTAAGCAGGCCATGGTGCAGCTCCGGACGAGCCTGGCAATGAGCCTCACCACACCGTCTCATCTCCTCCTTGCATGCCGTCTGCAACGGCCCATGAACCGGCCCATGACACGAATGGGCCAGCCTCTTCACCTTTGTCTGTTCAAACGGAGGAGTCTCCCGTCACTTCGATAGCTACTGACTCCACTCCGCTGGTTCTGCCTGCTCGGAGGCCGATCAAACATGTCCTTCTCTTCGACGACATTATCCGATACGACTCGAAGAAGCGCACATTTGCTGCTGAGCCAACATCTCATGTTAACGCTCTACGTGTGCTTGCCTGGAAATCGGCCATGGATGTGGAGTTCGTTGCCCTGAAGGTCAACAATAAATGGCGCCTGGTTGATCCACCACATGGTCGTCATATCGTCGGGTGCAAGTGGGTATTTAAATTGAAACAGAAACCTGACGGTACGGTGGATCGTCACAAGGCTCGTCTTGTCTCCGAAGGGTTCACGCGGCGCCAAGGAATTGATTACATTGATACGTTCTCTCTTGTTGTCAAGCCCACCACAGTTCGGCTGATCTTGTCTATCGTCGTGTCCAAGGGATGGCAGCTTTGTCAAGTCGATTTTCAAAATGCTTTTCTCCATGGCAATATTCAGGAGAAGGTATACATGTGTCAGCCTCCAGGATATGGTGATCCAAATTTTCCAAATCGTGTCTGCCGGCTCCAGAAGTCACTGTACGGGCTAAAGCAGTCGCTGAGAGCCTGGTACTCAAAGCTCAGCTCCAAGCTTCTGGGATTTTTTCCGTCAAAAGCAGACACGTCATTGTTTGTTTTCGTTCACAAACGAGTAATCATTTACATGCTCATTTATGTGGATGATATAATTATCACTGGATCATGCAAACAAGCTATTGGCAGGCTAATGGAGCAGCTACATAGTTCGTTTGCTATAAAGGACTTGGGCAAACTGTCGTTCTTCCTTGGTGTTCATGTGACAGGGACAGATAATGGTATTCCACTCACCCAAGCCAAGTATGCAACGGATTTGCTTCAGAAGGTGAATATGCTTAACTGCAAAGAGATCTCGACACCAATGTCGTCCACGGAAAAACTCAGCAGAACCTCTGGTACATTACTAACTGATGAATCAACCTTTATGTACAGAAATACAGTGGGCGCTCTGCAGTATTTATGTTTAACTCGACCAGACATATCTTTTTCATTAAATCGAGTATGCCAGTTCCTGGCTGCTCCTACAGACGTGCATTGGTCAGCAGTGAAGAAAATCTTGCGGTATGTAAAAGGAACGGTGAATCTTGAGTTACAGATTCAGATATCTCCGTCAACAGAGTTGAGTATGTATACAGATGCAGATTGGGCAGTGTGCCCTGATGATCGTAGGTCGACTGGAGGCTATGCAGTCTTTTATGGACCTAATTTGATATCGTGGAGTTTACGAAAACAACCCACTGTCAGTCGTTCTAGTATGGAGGCGGAATACAAAGCTATTGCAAATGGAATAGCTGAAGTTACATGGCTACAGTCAGTTCTCAGAGAACTAGGAGTGTTTTAGTCTAATGCACCGACATTGTGGTGTGACAACCTTGGGGCGACGTTCCTTACTGTGAATCCTATGTTTCACGCTCGAATGAAACATATAGAAGTCGATTTTCACTTTGTTCGTGAGAAGGTCTCTGCAAGGGCTCTGAAGGTCAGGTTCATCTCATCGCAAGATCAACTGACAGATATATTTACAAAGTCTCTAGCTCGAGATGTCTTTGACAGATTGAAATTTGATCTGTGTCTAGCCAGTACCTGTTTGGATCGAGAGGGGCTGTTAAAAGAGGTTAAGGAAATACGATCCTAACCGATACTGTATATTGTTGAGAAGATAGATAGTTTGAATAGATTAAGATGAGTAGATAGGGGTACATATTGTTGTAATCCTAACCGACTTGTAAACCCTAGCTCGTGAGAGCTAATATAAATACAAAGCCCTGAGGCCAATGCTAAGCACGGCATAAAACCAATCTCTTCTGCTTTCTCGTTTCTTTATATCCTCATCATTGTTTTTTTGTTTTGCAGGTCGTGGTTTATTTTGGTTTTTGTCTCCCTAGTGCATCAGCAAAGTGGCGGCGGCACAATGGAATAAGGTCTCTTCCTACTTTGAGGGTGTCCATTTCAGAGTTAACGAGGAGCCTATGAGGGTTTGAGATTGGTTGGTTGACTTGGTGTAGGCAGTTATGTGTCTATCAAAGAAAACAATTGGCTGGTTATTGGTGTGGGGACATCATCTTCTTCTGTCCTTGTGTTCTGCGGCAAAGTCCGATTCCTACCAGCCTCTGGATTGGTGATGAAGAATTACAAGTATGTGTTGCATGGAGTGCTACACAAACCGTTGTTCGTTTGATGACTACTAGATCTCGTTGTTCACGGCGAGCAACTATTGTCAGGCATGTACGACGGGGGCGCCTGCTGTTGTCTCGTCCTTACTACTTGTTCAGGTGTATTTTTCAACATTGAGCGGAAACAAACAAGCCAAGGAAGAAGATAGTCAGTATGATTTTTGATGTAATTCTACTAGTTTTTATGGTAGTTTTGTGTCTTGTTGTCTACCATTTGTACTGTCATATGTTTTTCTTGATAAATATCAGACACTATAGGAAAACGATTATACGCCGACAACCTGAATCTATACCGACGGCCACCCTTGACGTAGCTAGCGATATACTGATGGCAAAAAATAACGTTGACGTACGTGGAGCTATGCCGAAGACAACCTTCAGCGTAGCTCAACCGTCGGTCTACCTGGGAGCTAAATCGATGGCAACCTTTGGTTTAGCTCAACCGTCAGCATAGCTCCCGGCCCCATGTCACTGGCACATCCGTGGAGTACGGCGCACAGCTAACGGCAGGTCGTCTAAGCCGACGGCCACGGTTGTAGGCATAGCTATTTTTATTTTTATTATATAGATGACTTAGTTATGTTTGCATTAGGGTTTTTATCAAAAACATAGAGAAAAAATATTGTGGGTTTCTTAACAGCATAGCGCTGCTTAGCCCTTAAATATTAGGGACTGCCTACGTCTCAGTCGACTGAGATTTAGTCGATCCTCTGATCACCCCTTCGTGGTTTGTTTCTGTCTCGCCTTGTTACCGTCAGCTGATTGCTTGGACTTTACCATGAACAAGCTGGGCTGCCGGCTGGGTGCCTGTGTTTCGTGCTTGTTACCGATACTACCAAATGTATTGACCGAAGCCCAAGCATTTGATATGACACCTGGACTCCTACTCTACTATTCTAAGGAAATTCTACTAAAAAGGAACTGTTCTACGGAAATAATCTAAGTGGTCATGTATACCTGTGTATAAATGACTTGACGAGTGGTCCTGTATCAAAAGAAAACACGAATTTGATGTTTTGTCCCGCCTTCTTTCTCATCTATTTCAGGTTGATGCGTTTACGTGGATATCATATCTTGTACTCTCTTTGATTCATAATAAGCGTGGTCCAGCTTAGTGCAAAATGAGCGATACTTATTATGAATCGGAGGAAGTACGTGTAATGAAACTAGCCACTCTTCCTGTTCCTGCAATTGTACATATTGTAACATGTTACTAACAAATTTTCTCTAAAGAAAGATTGGCGCTGGCTGCAACGAATTTCTCTCTTAAAAAAACATACCTGTCTAGATTATAATAGTTGAGTCATGCCCAAATTTACACATTATACCATGTGGAGGTAATGAAGCAAGTTAAAAAAATAAACCTTGAAGCCAAGTGATTACAATATGTACAGAATAGGTGTGAAAACAAGAAAAGTAAAAACATGAATCATAACATAAATCCAACAGTCTAAAAATATTTATCTCAGTTACAACTTAGCTGCAACCGGACAATACTCATTTTTAACCACTTGCAACAAAAAGTTCTCGGTTGTAAGCCACTTGAAACTCCCATGCTAGCACAAGTTATGACGCGAATCCAACGGCCAGGAATATTTTTCTGGGTTGCAATCCATATGTAAAAAATAAAATCTTAGTTACAACCCACCTGCAACTCCTACACTAGCATAAATCACAACATAAATCCAGTGGTTAAGATAAAAATTCTCAGTTGCAACCTATTTGCAACTAAAAAATTTAGTTACAACCCACATGTAACAAGCAAATCTCCATTGCAACTCTCCTACTAACACAAATTTTAGTTGCAACACACTTGCAACTCCCACGTTAGCATGAATCCCAACGCAAACCCGATGGTTTTAGAGTAGGTTGTGCTCTAAGCTAATCTTAGTCGACTGAGAATTAGCGAAATCGTAGTAGAAAATTAGGAAAAACCTAGCAACATGCTATTATATTTTTAGGGGAAACACTAATACATAAAAATATTGTAAATTACAGGAAAAATTAAAAGGTTAAAAAATGTGAAGAGGAACACATAGAAAGAAAAATAAAGATAAAATAATAGGTTCAAATTTGAGGACTAGTTGCAAGTTAGCTGCGATTGACTTGGTTCAACACATGATCAAATTAACACATGGTATTAGTTATTTCTATGTTTTCTTTTTCTCTTGTTATTTGTTCTTTTCTTTATTTCCCTTTCAACACTCTTCTCCACCTACACATAATAAAAATGCCATAAAAAATGATCTCATAATGCAAAAACTAAGATAGTAACTCCAGTAAGAAACTGATATACTTTTCAAATTTTAAGAAAATAATCAAAGAAAAAATAATAGCGAGAATATGAATTGGTAGGCTTACCAAATTCTTAATCTCTTCAACCTTATCTCTTCGGTTGTTTCCCGATATACTCTTCGTTTGTTTTCTGATATACTAGGCATGCTGTCCTAAAAAGGCCAATGACATTTTGATCCCACACATAATAGTTGCATAAAAATAGGTGTATGATGAAAATTATCTTATTAAATAAATAAAAATATGAAACAAAAAAGGAAAAAACATTAATTTTTTCACTTTCCTTACTTTTTCTTTGTATGACTAAAGTCTAACAAGAAAAATGGAAAAAAAATCGGCAATGGCAATGGATAAACAATAAAACAAATTACAAAAATAAAAAGAGCTGAAAAACTTCATATCAAACAATTTCGGCGACGACGAGGACCACCGGTAGTTAAAATCAAACAAAAAAATCAAGATGCATCTTCCATCCCGTCCCCCTCCCCTCCCTCGACGAAGCCCTAGTAACAAGCCCCACCTTCGACACCGACAGGTACTCAGTTACAATCAAGGTGCGACTGGCTCTGCCCTTCCACACCGACAGGTGCTCAACTACAATCAAGTTGCAACAAGGTGCAAAGCTCAGTAACAATCAAGTTGCGACTGGCCCTCCGACGGGGGTTCCCCCTTCCCCCAGTTGCAGTCAAGTTGCAACTGCCACCCCGTCCCCCTCCCCTCCCTCGATGAGGCCCTAGTAACAAGCAACTTGCAACTGGGCCCGCTAGGAGCTCAGTTACAATCAAGTTGCAATAGGCCCCCCTTCGACACCGACAGGTACTCAGTTACAATCAAGTTACAACTAGGAGAAAAGCTCAGTTACAATCAAGTTGCGACTGCCCCCCTCCACACCGACGGATGCTCAGTTACAATCAAGTTGCAACTAGGTGCAAAAAAGCTCACTTACAATCAAGTTGCGACTAGACCTCCGACGGGGGTCCCCCTTCCCCCAGTTGCAGTCAAGATGCATGTGCCACCCCGTCCCCCTCCCCTCCCTCGAAGAGGCCCTAGTAACAAGCAACTTGCAACCGTGACCCGCTAGGAGCTCAGTTACAATCAAGTTGCAACATGCCCCCCTTCGACACCGACAGGTGCTCAGTTACAATCAAGTTGCAAATAGGAGAAAAGCTCAGTTACAATCAAGTTACGACTGCCCCCCTTCCATACTGACTCAATTACTATCATGTTGCAATTAGGAACAAAGCTCGGTTACAATCAAGTTGCGACAGGTGACGGGGCCCTAGTAACAAGCAACTTGCAACTGGGACCTGCTAGGAGCTCAGTTACAATCAAGTTGCAAATAGACCCCCTTCGACACCGACGGGTGCTCAGTTAAAATCAAGTTGCAACTAGGAGAAAAGCTCAGTTACAATCAAGTTGCTTTCCCCCCGCCCTCCACACCGACGGGTGCTCAGTTACAATCAAGTTGCAACTAGGTGCAAAAGCTCAGTTACAATCAAGTTGCGACTATCCCTCCGACGGGGGTCCCCCTGCCCCCAGTTGCAGTCAAGAGGTATCTGCCACCCCGTCCCCCTCCCCTCCCTCGATGAGGCCCTATTATCAAGAAACTTGCAACTGGGACCCACTAGGAGCTCAGTTACAATCAAGTTGCAACATGCCCCCCTTCGACACCGACAGGTGCTCAGTTATAATCAAGTTGCAACTAGGAGAAAAGCTCAGGTACAATCAAGTTGCGACTGCCCCCTTCCATACTGACTCAATTACAATCATGTTGCAATTAGGAACAAAGCTCGGTTACAATCAAGTTGCGGCAGGTGACGGGGCCCTAGTAACAAGCAACTTGCAACTGGGACCCTCTAGGAGCTCAGTTACAATCACGTTGCAATAGGCCCCCCTTCGACACTGACAGATGCTCAGTTACAGTCAAGTTGCGACTGGCCCTGCCCTTCCACACCGACAGGTGCTCAATTACAGTCAAGTTGTAACTAGGTGCAAAGCTCAGTAACAATTAAGTTGCGACTGGCCCTCTGACGGGGGTTCCCCCTTCCCCCAGTTGCAGTCAAGTTCCAACTGCCACCCCGTCCCCCTCCCCTCCCTCGATGAGGCCCTAGTAACAAACAACATGCAACTAGGACCCGCTAGGAGCTCAGTTACAATCAAGTTGCAAAAATGCCTCCTTCGACACCGACAGGTGCTCAGTTACAATCAAGTTCCGACTGCCCCCCTTCCCTCCACACCGACGGGTGCTCAGTTACAATCAAGTTGCAACTAGGTGCAAAAGCTCAGTTACAATCAAGTTGCGACTAGCCCTCCGACGGGGTCCCCCTTCCCCTAGTTGCAGTCAAGATGCAACTGCCACCCCGTCCCCTCCCCTCCCTCAATGAGGCCCTAGTAACAAGAAACTTGCAACTGGGACCCGCTAGAAGCTTAGTTACAATCAAGTTGCAAACAGGCCCTCATTCGACACCGACAGATGCTTAGTTACAATCAAGTTGCAACTAGGAGAAAAGCTCAGTTACAATCAAGTTGCGACTGCCCCCCTCCAAACTAACTCAATTACAATCAAGTTGCAACTAGGTGCAAAAGCTCAGTTACAATCAAGTTGCGACTGGCACCGCCCCTTCCACACCGATGGGTGCTCAATTACAATCAAGTTGCAACTAGGTGCAAAGCTCAGTAACAATCAAGTTGCGACTAGCCCTTCGACGAGGGTTCCCCTTCCCCCAGTTGCAGTCAAGTTGCAACTGCCACCCCTTCCCTCTCCCTCCCTCGACGAGGCCCTACTAACAAGCAACTTGCAACTGGGACCCACTAGGAGTTCGGTTAAAATCAAGTTGCAAACAGGCCACCCTTCGACACCGACATGTGCTCAGTTACAATCAAGTTGCAACTAGGAGAAAAGCTCAGTTACAATCAAGTTGCGACTGCCCCCCTTCCATACTAACTCAATTACAATCAAGTTGCAACTAGGAACAAAGCTCAGTTACAATCAAGTTGCGACAGGTGACGGGGCCCTAGTGACAAGCAACTTGCAACTGGGACCCGCTAGGAGCTCAGTTACAATCAAGTTGCAACAGGCCCCCCTTTGACACTGACAGGTGCTAAGTTACAATCAAGTTGGAACTGGCCCCTCCCTTCCACACCGATGGGTGCTCAATTACAATCAAGTTGCAACTAAGTGCAACGCTCAGTAACAATCAAGTTGCGACTGGCCCTCCGACGGGGTTCCCCCTTCCCCCAGTTGCAGTCAAGATACATTTGCCACCCCATCCCCCCATCCCTCGACGAGACACTAGTAACAAGCAACTTACAACTAGGACCCGCTAGGAGCTCAATTACAATCAATTTGCAACTGGCCCCCTTCCACATCGTTAGGTGCTCAGTTACAATCAAGTTGCGACTAGCCCCCCTTCCAGACCGACGGGGTGCACTAGCTCCCTCGTTCCTGCCGACAGGGTCCTTCCTGTTACAACCATGTTGGAAACCGAACGGGTGCTCACAAGTAACTTACAACACTGGCCCGCCAATAGAGTCCCCCCGATTGCAATCAAGTTGAAAATCTAAATTAAAAAACTCAATTCAAAATCGAATGAATAGACAACTAAAAAACCATTAAAAGATAAATCTTAATTAAAAACCCACAAAAAATGTCCTAGCAGTCTAGCTTAACATATTTTTGTTCCAGTGAAAAAAATAAGAAAAACCACCCATAATAAAACGACAACACATATAACAACTACAAAAACACAACACACAACCCTCGAAAAAAACACACAAAAACGATTCAGAAAAAAAAAGCAGACAAAATCAACATAGAAAAAAAGCAGACAAAAATGAACACAGAAATACAAGTTGCAACTAGGTGCTCAGTTACAATCAAGTTGCGACCGGCCCCGTCCTTCCACACCGACGGGTGCTCAGTTACAATCAAGTTGCAACTAGATGCAAAAGCTCAGTTACAATCAAGTTGCGAATGGCACCGCCCCTTCCAAACCGACGGGTGCTCAATTACCATCAAGTTGCAACTAGGTGCAAAGCTCAAAAACAATCAAGTTGCGACTGACCCTTCGAAAGGGGCTCCCCTTCCCCAGTTCGATCAAGTTGCAAGCTGTCACCCTCCTCCCTCGACGAGGCCCTAGTAACAAGCAACTTGCAACTGGGACCCGCTAGGAGCTCAGTTACAATCAAGTTGCAAATATGCCACCCTTCGACACCGACAGGTGCTCAGTTACAATCAAGTTGCAACTAGAAGAAAAGCTCAGTTACAAACAAGTTACGACTGCCCCCTTCCATACTAACTCAATTACAATCAAGTTGCAACTAGGAACAAAGCTCAGTTACAATCAAGTTGCGACAGGTGACAAGGCCCTAGTAACAAGCAACTTGCAACTAGAACCCGCTAGGAGCTCATTTACAATCAAGTTGCAACATGCCCCTCTTACACGACAGTGCTCGGTGACAATCAAGTTGGGATGGCCCGCCCTTCCACACCGATGGGTGCTCAATTACAATCAAGTTGCAACTAGGTGCAAAGCTCAGAACAATCAAGTTGCGACTTGTCCTCGACGGGTTCCCCTTCCCCGATTCGCGATCAAGATACATCTCCCACCCCATCCCCCAATCCCTCGACGAGACACTAGTAACAAGCAAATTACAACTAGGACCCGCTAGGGCTCAGTTATAATCAAGTTGCAACTGGCTCCTTCCACACCGACATGTGCTCAGTTACAATCAAGTTGCGATGGGCCCCCCTTCCACACCGACGGGGTGCACTAGCTCCTCGTCCTGACAGGTCCTCCTGTTACAACCAAGTTGGAAACCGAACGGGTGCTCACAAGTAACTTACAACACTGGCCCGCCAATAGAGTCCCCCTCCCCGCGACAAGCAAGTTGAAAATCTAAATTAAAAAAACTCAATTCAAAATCGAATAAATAGACAACTAAAAACCATTAAAAAGATAAATCTTAATTAAAAAAAACCGCAAAAAAATATCCTAGCAGTCTATCTTGATTCCACTAAAAAAATAAAAAAATCACCCATAATAAAACGACAACACATATAACAACTATAAAAACACAACACACAACCCTCGAAAAAAAACACACAAAAACGATTTAGAAAAAAAAAGCAGACAAAATGAACACAGAAAAAAAGCAGACAAAAATGAACACAAAAAAAGCCAAAAAAAAGCCTATCGCGTGCTGCTAAGAACACATGACACAGGAAAAAAACACGCTGAAAGAAAAGCTAAAAGAAATACAGACCGCAGTACAGCCAACAGACAAAAGAAGCCCACTCCACCAGCCCACGCACACCAGGGCACACAACACGCGCAACAGCAGACGCGCGACTCGCGCACGCAACAGCAGACGCGCGACGGAACATACACGCGAGCACGCGAAGTAAACGATCTAACGGTTAAATATGCGACTGAGACTTAACTAATTCTTAGGCGCCTGAAAACTAGCAAAACCGTAAATATTATTATGCAACCAATCGTGTACAACATTCTAATTTTTTGCAACATTTATTTAATGACTAACATAACCTAGTTTGTCCATCCCCACGGAACTCTGCACCAGGAATCTTCACCGCACATTGCTCACCAGACGTCAGTTGCAATTAGTTATATTTTGACAACAGCGTAGGGAGCAACATCAACGTGCCGGAATTCCACATGCAGACAAATTAATTATATGCAGTTTTTCTCCATAGAGACTCGAGAGACCTGGTACGTGTATGAAGTCTGTTCTGGGACATTTTCTGAAAAAAAAATTGTTCTTAGAGACATTATGGACTGATCCTAACAGAGTATTTTGCACCAAAAATGAACCGTTTAACATGCAAAAGTATAAAACTTTACAATGGGGGCGTTAGTCTTCTCTTAGAGTCGCCCTCGGATTTTTTCTTAGTTGAAGGACACTGAATTAGGAAATAGAAGCTTGTCTTTCCATAATAGAGGGCTAAAAGAAGACACATCTTCTCTAGCATTGTATATGTCTTTGTGTTTCAGGAGTAATTATTACCCCAAGAGCTAACAGATTGAATGTTTTTTGTTATCCAAGCATACAGAATAGTCAACGACGGAGTCGGTGAAGCTTGCTAATTAATTCTTCTTTTAAAGAGACCC
The DNA here is from genome assembly GCA_030063025.1 of Avena longiglumis. NCBI lineage: Eukaryota > Viridiplantae > Streptophyta > Magnoliopsida > Poales > Poaceae > Avena > Avena longiglumis. Next base: position 478,348,313 of record CP125977.1, read on the forward strand.
AAGGTCCTTAAGGCATGTATAATGATAGAGAAGGCAGGTCTTGTTTTAGCCTTCCACATCATCTAGAGAAGATAATAAATATAAGTCGTATAATGTATCATCTTTTATTGTCATCTCTAACATTAATATGAATTGACTAAATATAGTAAGAAAATGTGTTGATCAGGTAATGCATAAGATACAATGAAGAAAAAAGTGTTGTCATATTTTTAAAGGATCATCTCGTAGCTAAGAAAAAACAATCTTCTCTTTCTTAATTCTCTCTCCTCCAACTAAGCAAAAATACGAGGTAACAACTCTAAAAAAGGCTAATATCACTTCATTATACATGCCCTTGGGATAAATCTGCCATCTTCCCGTGTACTCAGAATCTCGATGTTGCCTCCGGACCTCTGAACCATGTCGAAGCTAGTGGAATTTTGTTGGCACAGCAACGAGAAATCGCTAGTTGGAGCCAGATGATGCAGGGGCGGTTATTTGAGAACCAGTTCACTGTCTAAGTTACTAATTAGAATGATTTAGTTATAAATTTTTCTAGTATTAAATAACAAAAAAGAAAAATAACTATGCCGATGGCTTTGCCATTGGCATAGCATTGACGTCGTCGCATCACCGTCACGGCCTATCTACTACGCTGATGGCCCGTCTACGCCGATAGCTATTTTCTGCCTATGCCGACGGCTATTTTGGGCCGACGGCCTGTTTGCCAGCTCGTCTCCTGCCGCTAAGCCGATGGCCCGACATTTGGCCGTCATGTAGCGATCATTCGACACGTTTTACGTCAGTTCAAAGTCACTCAATTAGTATCGTTCTTCGGTAGGTGTGCACACATGCATGGCATGTTACACTAGGGCGGAACAAATTCTAGCTATAAAAGCCCGCGGAATGGCATAGGCACCACAACACAAAAGAAAATCGAGCGACATAATCGCAGTCGTCGACTAAAAGTACCCTAGTAGCAGAAACGACAACTAGCTACCTCGGCCGCCATGTCATCAAAAGAGAAGGATGGCACCAGCGACATCGCCGTCGACCTGTACCCATTCATCCGCGAGTACAAGGGCGGCCGCGTCGAGCGCTTCCTGCGCAGCTCATTCGTGCCGGCGTCGGAGGACGCGGCCGCCAACCGTGGGGTGGCAACGAGGGACGTCGTCATCGACAAAAGCACCGGCGTGTCGGCACGCCTGTTTCTGGCCTCCCGTACCTCCGCCCCGGCGGCCGGCGAGAGGCTCCCCGTCATCGTGTACATCCACGGTGGATCCTTCTGCACGGAGAGCGCCTTCTGCCGGACGTACAATAACTACGCCAAGTCCCTCGCCGCCCGCACGGGGGCGCTCGTCGTGTCCGTGGAGTACCGTCTCGCACCGGAGCACCCCATACCTGCGGCCTACGACGACGCATGGGCCGCGCTGCAGTGGGTGGCGTCCCTCTCTGATCCATGGCTCGCCGACTACGCCGACCCCGAGCGCACGTTCCTCGCCGGCGACAGTGCCGGTGGCAACATCGCCTACCACACGGCGGTGCGCGCCAGCCGCGATGGCAGCCTCGCGGACATCGAGGGGCTCCTCATCGTGCACCCGTACTTCTGGGGGTCCGAGCGGCTGGCGTCCGAGACCGTCCAGGACGGTTCCGCCATGTTTTCACCTGACTTTGTGGACAGGGTGTGGCCGTTTGTGACGGCAGGCAACGCAGGCAACGACGACCCCCGGATCAATCCTCCTCCTGAGGAGGTCGCGTCGCTGACATGCCGCCGTATGCTGGTGGCCGTGGCCGAGAAGGACAGCCTGCGGAACCGTGGCCGTCAGTTGGCGGCCCGCATGCGCGACTGCGTGTGGGCCGGCGACGACAACGTGACGCTGGTGGAGTCGGAAGGCGAGGACCATGGCTTCCACTTGTACAACCCGCTGCGTGCCACCAGCAAGAAGCTCATGGAGAGCATAGTGCAGTTCGTGAATCAGCGCACCACCATGCCACTGCCGGCCGCTTTGCTCCCGGAGCTGCACGAGTTGCATGAATCCGAGGGTAAGACATCATCAGAAGGTGAGATATCGATGGACTCTGCTCAACCTATTCTAGGCGTGCCTGCTAGGCCATATATAGACGTACTGGGATATGGGATGGCCATGAAAGATTGGAGTGGCAAGAAATCTATGGCACGTTGTTGTTCACAAATTGGACAGGTAAAAGCGTCCAAGGCTAGGTATGGATTGTTTTGGGGCGGAGCCAGGCTTAACAAAACAAACAAGATCTCACTATCAGCGGCTGTTCCAGGGAGTTCTATTATCAAGAACTTTTTCTAGTGGATGGAAGTCTACAATGAACTGTTGACAGATGACTATGCCCCATGCAAACATGTGATTCGGGATAAGAGTTATTATACCCTTATTACATCATGTATTATACAATTATTACATATAAGTGTAATAAGAAAGACAATAAGTTATTATATCTCAACTGAAGCATGTAAAGTGTATTAGTTGTCATATATCCAATTCAAAAGACTATGTATTAGTGTACCTATGAGTCTTCATTCCATTATGTCATATTTTTAGCTTTAAAGGGTGTACTTGATGTCAAATCTGTCCTCTCATGCGGTGCTGGTTCTAGAAGCTGTCATCTCAATGCATAGTACTTACACATCAAAGTATTTTGGTATACACTTTATTAAATTTAAGAGGGATTTGGTAAAGCCGTGATGTTTGCCACTGCTCTAGTGACTCCATGGGCTGATCTGTTGAACAATTGGAACCATTTAGTCCTATCTCTCGACACGTGTTTTTTTTTTTGGCTTTGTCACCGTCTGGCTAACTTTTTCGATAAGAAAAAATATATTAATAGCAAGATGATAACAACTACACCCAACATTTGCAACAATATAATATCAAGAGCTAGTCTTAGACATCAAGGATGTCACCTTGCTAACTTCCGAGTCACCTCTAGAAACTACGGTCACCATTGTGCCTTATGGGTCGCTACCCCCACTGGCCTGCTTGCTAGACCATCACAATGTGGTACATAAAAAAATCAAGTCTCTAGTAGCATCTATTCAACTAGTTCATTGGTCAACCAATGATCAAGTTTTCCTGATCAAGGAGCATTTATGCCAATTGACAATGAAATTATATCATTAGTTGAATGACATGATGGACACACTTACCCAACATAAGGATTGCAACACGATCAAGTCACATAGTTTGTCATTGCAATAATTAGGAAATGGAGTGACCTTCTCCTTTGACCCTGAGATCATATCTAATCACTATCACCCACGGCTGCTTTGATTGCATCAACTGTCACATTGTAACATGGTGATCATAAAGGTGTATGTCAAGTATTCCAAAGGGATAGGTTGAGGTGTATGCATCAAGATCAAGATTTGTTCTCCCGTGTGACAAGAAGATACAATAGGCCCACTCAGTGAGATTGCATCCAAGAAGCTACAGCGAATGGCTAGGTCATGAGGCTGCGATATCATGAAACGAGATAAGTAGACTTGTCGGTAATGAGATTTAACAAGGTATGTTGATACTGATGATCAGATCTCGGACACGTTATGTGTCGAAGTAACAAAAGGAATTGGACTCGATGTTTATGGTTCAAACAATAATAGCATCATGGAATGCATAGGGGTCATTATGGGTAACCAGATCCTGATAATGTGTTGGAGATATGCCCAAGAGGCAATAATAAAGTGGTTATTATTATATCTTCATGCTTATGATAAATTTTTACATACCATGCTATAATTGTATTAACAGGAAACATTAATACTTGTGTGATTTGTAAATATAAAAGAGTCCCTAGTAAAGCCTCTTGTTAAACTAGCGTGTTGGTTAATATATGATCATGGTTTCCTGATCATGAACATTGATATGTTATTAACAACAAGGTCATATCATTAGAAGAATGATGTGATGGACATACTCTTATAGTTAAGCGTAGCATAATATCAAGTCATTTAAATAGTTCACTTGCTATAAGATTTCAATACATAGTAACCTAAATCCTTCGACCATGAGATCATGTGAATCACCATCACCGGATGGATGCTTTGATGACATCAAACACCACTTCATAACTGGGTGGTTATAAAGGTGGCATTGAGTGTTAGGAAAGTATGTGTTGAGGCACATGGATCAAGAGTGTGATTTGTCCATCCATATGAAAGATAGATATACTCTGGGCCCTCTCGGTGGAATGTCATCCAATTAGCTTGCATGCATGTGACTGGCTCACAAGGGATTACATATCACAAGAACGATTAAAGAGTACTTATCGGTAACGAGGTTGAACTAGGTATGTAGAGATACCGACGATCAAACCTTGCATAAGTAAAGTATCACGAGACAAAGAGAAATTGGTATCGTATGTAAATGGTTCATTCGATCACGAAGTAATCGTAGAAATATGTGGGAGCCATATGAATTTCCAGATTCCTCTATTGGTTATTGATCAGAGAAGAGTCTCGGTCATGTCTACATAATTCATGAACCGTAGGGAGACACACTTAAGGATTCAATGTTGTTTAGTAGATATGGAATGTGAGTAAAGATGTTGATTGTTGTTCGGAGTCTCGAATTGGATCCGGGATATCACGAGGAGATCCGAAATGGTCCGAAGAATAAGATTCATATAAGGAAACTCAATTTCCGGGGATCGGAAATCTTTTCGGTGTTTTTACCGGAAGCTTCTAGAATGTTCTGGAAGGTCCACCACCCCGGGAGGGGGTCACTTGCAGTGTGGCATGCCCTAGGGGCTAGCCGCACCAAACCCTAAAGGGACAATTCAGCCAAGACTAGTTTGAATAGTCAAATCCTAGTTTGAAAAGTCAAACTCTAGTTTTTGGTAAGAGGGAAGTCTTGGTGGAAAAGGTTTCAGCCTCTTCCTTTGGAGGCCGAGTTAGGGAGGGTTTTGTAGGGGTTCGTAGCATAGAAAACAAAAAAATTCTACCGCATGCACACAAACAAGCCAAGATCTATCTACTAGATTGTAGCAACAAGTCGATAGAAGCACTCACCCTCGAAGATTCCAAAGCGGTTAACGAGAGCAGATTCTCATGGGTGATGTAGTCGTACACTTGTCGATCTCAAGATCGCGTAGACGATCCTTTTGGCGCTGCGTTTCGGTAGCGCTTCCGCAGTTGGTCACACGTTTGGTACTCGATGAAGACCTTCCTCTCCCTTGTTCCAGCAGGCAGCGGAGGTTGTAGTTCTCCCCTCGCGATTCCAGCAGCACGACAGCGTGGTGTCGGAAGTAGAGGAAAGATCTCGCAGGGCTTCGCCTAAGCCGTTGCGAGTTATGGTGGATCTAGGGTTTCTCGGTGATCTAGGGTTTAGAAGATCGGAAGGAGGAGGAGATGTCGGCGGCGTCTAGTGCGGCAGCAACAGCGGCTGGCGGCGGCGCGGCGGCCTAGGGCGGCGAGGCGCGACGGCGGCGTCTTGGGTGTGGGAGGGCTAGGGCTTGTGTGTTTGGGGCCGCCCTCCCCCTCTATTTATGAGAGGGGGGCAGCCTAGAGAGAGGGGAGTTTGAATCCACTTCCAAACCCAAGTTGGAAGGACTCTTTCCTTCTTCCACTAGGAAACCATTGTTCCAGTTTGACTTTTCAAACCTCCCGTTTGACTTTCAATTTAGAGCTTTAATTCTCTCTTACAAATGTCCACACCAAGTGACCTAGGTTATGATCCAATCATTCCACTTACCCATGACACATTCATGGACCATTCCGCTTCCGGACCGGTGAACCTTCTAGAACCTTCTAGAACCTTTCCGATGAAAACATCGGAATGTTTCCTGAACTCCGAAATCGGACTTTCCTTATATGAATCTTATTCTCCGGACCATTCCAGATCTCCTCGTGATATCCCGGATCCCATCCGAGACTCCGAACAACATTAGGTATCCCTACTAACATTCCATATCTACTAAACAACATCGAATCCTTAAGTGTGTCTCCCTACGGTTCGTGAATTATGCAGACATGACCGAGACACTTCTCCGATCAATAACACATAGAGCAATCTGGAAATTCATATGGCTCCCACATATTTCTACGATTACTTTGTGATCGATTGGACAACTTACATACGATACCAATTTCCCTTTGTCTCGCGATTGTTTACTTATCGGAGGTTTGATCGTCGGTATCTCTGCATACCTAGTTCAACCTTGTTACCGATAAGTACTCTTTTCTCGTTCCCGTGATATGTGATCCCTTGTGATCCAGTCACATGCTTGCAAGCCAATTGGATGACATTCCACCGAGAGGGACCAGAGTATATCTATCTGTAATATGGATGGACAAATCCCACTCTTGATCCATGTGCCTCAACACATACTTTCTGAACACTCAATGACACCTTTATAGCCACCCAGTTATGGTGTGGTGTTTGATGTCATCAAAGCATCCTTCCGGTGATGGTGATTAGCATGATCTCATGGTCGAAGGAATTAGGTTACTATGTATCAGAAAGCTTATAGCAAACAAACTATTGAAATGACTTGATCTTTATGCTACGCTTATCTATAGGAGTATGTCCATCATAACATTCTCCTAATGATATGACCTTGTTGTCAACAACATCTCAATGTTCATGATCGAGAAACCACAATCATCGATTAACCAACAAGCCAGTATTGTAAAGAGGCTTTACCAGGGACTCTAATTTAGTTTACAAATCACACAAGTATTAATGTTTCCGGTTAATACTATTATAGTTTGAATGTAAAAAATTATCATAAACACAAAGATATAATAATAACTACTTTTATTATTGCCTCTAGGGCATATCTCCAATAGTCTCCCACTTGCACTAGAGTCAACTAATCTAGATTACATAGTAATATACCGAACACCCTTGGCGGTTTGGTGCTGGTCATGTGCCACCCAAGGGAGATTTATTCAACGGATCCGCCACATTCAGATATGTGTGTAATTTGCAAATATTTATGTCACCATCTTGGACATGTTCTCAAATAGCATGAAAACACAGCTTGATATGCTTCAGCTTCTTGTGTGACCTTGGTTCTTGCACATTGGTTATGGCGCCCATGTTATCACAATAGATAGACATTGGGTCCAGCGCACTTGGAACCACACCGAGCTTTGTAATGAACTTCTTCATCCATATCGCCTCTTGTGAAGCCTCTGAAGGAGATATGTAATCCGATTCAGTTGAAGATCTCGCCACAACGCTTTGCTTTGCACTCCTCCAGCTAACTGCTGCACCATTCAAAGTAAATACGTATCCAGATTGTGATTTAGAATCATCCGGATTGGTGTTCCAACTAGCATAGGTGTAACCATTAACAACGAGCTGTTCATCACCTCCATAAGAAATAATCATATCCTTAGTTCTTCTTAAGTACTTAAGGATGTTTTTGACCGCTGTCCAACGATCTACTCCTGGATCACTTTGATATCTGCTAGTTAAACTAACAGCATATGCAATGTTGGGTCTTGTACATAGCATGGCATACATAAGAGATCCTATGGCTGAGGCATAGGGAGTCTTACTCAACCTTTCTCTATCTTCTTCCGTTGCAGGACTTTGAGTTTTACTCAAGGTCGTATTGGGCAACATGGGCAAGAACCCTTTCTTGCTATCTTTCATTCCAAACCTCTTTAGAACTTTGTCCAAATATGTACTCTATGACAATGATATTAGGCGTCTCGATCTATCTTTATGCCTAATATGTAAGCTGCTTCACCAAGATCTTTCATTGAAAAACTATTATTCAAATAATCCTTGACACTATTAAGAAGTTCTACATCATTCCCAATCAACAATATGTCATCTACATATAGTATTAAGAATGCTACAGAGATCCCACTCGCTTTCTTGTAAATACAAGCTTCTCCATAAGTTTGTATAAAACCAAAGCTTTTGATCACCTTATCAAAACGTTGATTCCAACTCCGGGATGCTTGCTTCAATCCATAAATGGACCATTGAAGTTTGCATACCTTGTTAGCATCTTTAGGATCGACAAAACCTTTGGGTTGTACCATATGCAACTCTTCATCAATGTCTCCATTGAGGAACGCCGTTTTGACATCCATCTGCAATATCTCATAATCATAATATGCAGCGATCGCTAACATAATCCTCACAGACTTTAGTTTCGCTACCGGTGAGAAAGTCTCATCGTAGTCAACTCCTTGAATTTGTCAAAAACCTTTTGCGACAAGTGGATCTTTATAGACAGTAACATTACCATCATCATCATCTGTTTTCTTCTTGAAAATCCATTTGTTCTCGACAGCCTTCCGGCCATCTGGTAAGTTCACCAAAGTCCATACTTGGTTTTCGTACATGGATCCAATCTCGGATTTCATGGCTTCTTGCCATTTATTGGAATCTAGGCTCATCATCACTTCCTCATATGTCGCAGGGTCATCGGTGTTGTCCACCAACATGACACTCATAACGGGATCATACCAATCAGGAGTGGTACGAGTTCTCGTTGACCTGCGAGGTTCTGTAGTTACTTCAACCGAAGTTTCATGATCAACATCATTAGCTTCCTCTCTTATTGGTGTAGGCTCCACATGAACTTATTCTGGTGCTGCGCTACTCGCAAGTTCGAGAGAAGGTTCAACAACCTCGTTGAGTTCTACTTTCCTTCCAGTCACTTCTTTCGAGAGAAACTCCTTCTCTAGAAAGGATCCATTCTTGGCAACGAAGATTTTGCCCTCGGATCTATGATAGAAGGTATACCCAATAGTTTCCTTTGGGTATCCTATGAATATGCATTTTTCCGCTTTGGGTTCAAGCTTGTCGGGCTGTAACTTCTTTACATAAGCTTCGCAACCCCAAACTTTAAGGAACGGCAATTTAGGTTTCTTCCCAAACCATAATTAATACAGTGTCGCTTCAACGGATTTAGATGGTGCCCTATTTAAAGTGAATGCGGCTGTTTCTAATGCATAACCCCAAAATGATAGCGGTAAATCTGTAAGTGACATCATAGAACGAACCATATCTAAGAGAGTTCGATTACGACGTTCAGACACACCATTACGTTGTGGTGTTCCCGACGGTGTCAATTGTGAAAGTATTCCGCATTTCTTCAAATGCTCGCTAAACTCATAACTTAGATATTCACCTCCATGATCAGATCGTAGAAATTTAATCTTCTTGTTATGTTGATTCTCTATCTCACTTTGAAATTCCTTAAACTTCTCGAAAGTTTCGGACTTATGTCATGAAATAGATATACCCATATCTACTCAAGTCATCCGTGAAGGTAAGAACATAATGATAACCACCGCGCGATGCTACACTCATTGGACCACACACATCGGTATGTATGATTTCCAATAAGTCCATAGCTCGCTCCATCATACCAGAAAATGGAGTCTTAGTCATTTTACTCATCAGACATGCTTCGCATCTTTCAAGTGATTCGAAATCAAGTGATTCAAGAAGTCCATCGGAATGGAGTTTCTTCATACACTTCACTCCAATGTGACCAAGACGACAGTGCCACATATAGGTCGAGTTATCGCTCAATTTCAAACGTTTAGCTTCAATGTTATTAATGTGTGTATTTCTACAATCGAGATTCAATAAGAATAGACCATCTATCAAAGGTGCATGTGCATAAAACATATTACTCATATAAATCGAACAACCATTATTCTTGGACTTAAACAAGTAACTGTCTCGCAATAAACATGATTCGGATATAATGTTCATGCTCAACGCAGGCACCAAATAACAAATATTTAAGTATAAAACTAATCTAGATGGTAGATGAAGAGGTAGCGTGCTGACCGTGATCACATCAACCTTTGATCCATTTCCAACGCGCATCGTCACCTCGTTCTTCGCTAGCTTCCGTTTATTCTGCAGCACATGTTTCGAGTTACAAATATGAGCAACCGAACCAGTATCAAATACCCAGGCACTACAACGAGTACTAGTGAGATACACATCAATAACATGTATATCGGATATACCTTTCTTCTTGATGTTGTCGTTCTTCAAATCCACCAAGTACTTAGGGCAATTCTGCTTCCAGTGACCCTCTCCCTTGCAGTAAAAATACTCAGTATCAGGCTTAGGCCCAACCTTGGTCTTCTTCGCCAGTGTGTTAACTTTCCTACCGCCCTTCTTGAAGTTTTCCTTTTTCTTAGACTTGCCTTGCTTCCTGAATTTGGTGGTCTTATTGACCATCAACACTTGGTGCTCTTTCTTGATATCCACTTCTGCAGACTTTAACATGGAGAAGAGTTCGGGCAATGACTTGCCCATGTTTTGCATATTGTAGTTCATCACAAAGTTCTTGTAACTTGGTGGTAGTGATTGGAGGACACGGTGAATCCCCAAAGCATTAGGAATCACTATACCCAAGCTTTGAAGCTTTCTTGCATGCCCAGACATCTTAAGCAGGTGCTCACTGATGGAGCTGCCCTCTTCCATCTTGCAGTTAAAGAACTTTTCAGAAGCCTCATAACTCTCAAGTCTCGTGTGAGCCTCAAATATCATTTTGAGTTCACGGACAATATCATGTGGGTCATGGTTCTCAAACCTTTTCTGAAGCTCCGATTCCAAACCATACAAGATAGCACACTTTGAGCGTAGATCTTGATTCTTCCGAGCGAGGAAAACATTCTTTACCTCATCGGTAGCATCAGCTGCATAGGTGGATCACCCAGCGGTGCATCCAGCACATAGGTCAAATTACTAGCATTGAGGACAATCCTCAAATTGCGTAACCAATCCGCGAAGTTGCTTCCATTGTTTTTCAACTTTTCTTTCTCTAGGAACGCATTAAAATTGATGGTAGGGGCCGCCATTGATCTACAACATATTTGCAATAGTTTAGACTAAGTTTATGACAAATTGAGTTCTAATTAATGTTTAAAATTAATCTAGGTGAACTCCCACTCAAAATAATATCCCTCACATTGTTTTAGTGATCACACGAACCAAATCCACCATATCAAAACCGATCATCATGAGAGTTGATGTAGCTTTAATGGCGAACAATCAGCATGTTCATCATATCTACTATATGACTCATGTTTCACCTTTCGGTGATCCGTGTTCCGAGACCATGTTTGTACATGATAGGCTCTTCAAGATCAAACCTTAGCTTCCGCATGAGCAAATCTGGCGTGCTCCCGTTGTATACACTCGTCGAATCTAACACACCCGATCATCACGTGGTGCTTCGAAACAACGAGCTTTAGCAACGATGCTAACTAAGGATGAACACTTTATAACTTTAAATTTTGTGCGTGAGGGATCATCTTATAATGCTACCGTCACGAACTAAGCAATACAAGATGCATAAAAGGATTAACATCACCTGCAATTCATAATATGTGATATGATATGGCCTTTCTTCTTGTGCTTCCGATCTCCATCTTCAAGCACGAACATGATCTCCATCATCACCGGTATGGCATCAAGGTCAATGGCGTCACTTCATGGTTGTCGTCCACCAGCATCAACTATTACAACTACTTTGAATAGACATGCAGGTCTTAACGGAATTTAAAAGACAACCATATGGCTCCTGCCGGTTTCCGACTTACAATAAGGAACATTGCATACATCATATATAATCAAAATCATGGCCATATCACATCACAGCACAGCCCTGCAAAACAAAGTTAGACGCCTCTATTTGTTTGCATGTTTTACGTGGTTTAGGGCATTCAAAAAGTGTCAATCTAACTTACGAACAAGAACCGCAATGTTGATGTTTAAACTATCAAGTGCCCGTTGTAAATTGAATCTATACTATGATGGGAGAGACAGACACCCGCAAAGCCACTTATGCAATACAAGTTGCATGTTAAGCGTGGAGCAAGTCTCATGAACGATGCCATGTAAGGTTAGCCCAGGCCGCTTCATCCCATCAGACCGCAAGATGCAAAGTACACAGAAAGCAATTGATAATAAAAGCACCACCGCCCACAATGACCATTGTTTTCTACTCGTGCAACAGATCTACATATAGACACGGCTCTGATACCACTATAGGGGTTCGTAGCATGGAAAACAAAAAAAATCTACCGCATGCACACAAACAAGCCAAGATCTATCTACTAGATTGTAGCAACGAGTCGATAGAAGCACTCACCCTCGAAGATTCCAAAGTGGTTAACGAGAGAAGATTCTCGTGGGTGATGTAGTCATACACTTGCCGATCTCAAGATCGCGTAGATGATCCTTCCGGCGCTGCGTTCCGGCAGCGCGTCTGTAGTCGGTCACATGTTCGGTACTCGATGAAGACCTTCCTCTCCCTTGTTCCAGCAGGCAGCGGAGGTTGTAGTTCTCCCCTCGTGATTCCGGTAGCACGACGGTGTGGTGTCGAAAGTAGAGGGAAGATCCTGCAGGGCTTTGCCTAAGCTAGTGCGAGTTATGGTGGATCTAGGGTTTCCCGGTGATCTAGGGTTTAGAAGAACGGGAGGAGGAGGAGGAGGAGGTGTCGGCAGCGGCTAGTGCGACGGCGATAGACCGGCGATGGGTGGCGTGAGGCGGCGTGTGGCGGTATGCGGCGGCAATGCTTGGGTGTGGGAGGGATAGGGCTTATGTGTTTGGGGCCGCCCTCCCCCTCTATTTATGAGAGGCGGCAGCCTAGAGAGAGGGGAGTTTTAATCCACTTCCAAACCCAAGTTGGAAGGACTCTTTCCTTCTTCCACTAGGAAACCATTGTTCCAGTTTGACTTTTCAAACCTCCCGTTTGACTTTCAATTTAGAGTTTTAATTCTCTCTTACAAATGTCCACACCAAGTGACCTAATATATGATCCAATCATTCCACTTACCCATGACACATTCATGGACCATTCCCCTTCCTGACCGGTGAACCTTTTAGAACCTTTCCGATGAAAACATCGAAATGTTTCCCGAACTCCGGAATCGGACTTTCCTTATATGAATCTTATTCTCCGAACCATTCCGGATTTCCTCGTGATATCCCGGATCCCATCCGAGACTCCGAACAACATTCGGTATCCCTACTAACATTCCATATCTACTAAACAACATCGAATCCTTAAGTGTGTCTCCCTACGGTTCGTGAATTATGCGGACATGACCGAGACACTTCTCCGATCAATAACACATAGAGGAATCTGGAAATTCATATGGATCCCACATATTTATACGATTACTTTGTGATTGAATGAACCACTTACATATGATACAAATTTCCCTTTGTCTCACGATAGTTTACTTATCTGAGGTTTGATCGTCAGTATCTCTGCATACCTAGTTCAACCTTGTTACCGATAAGTACTCTTTTCTCGTTCCCATGATATGTGATCCCTTGTGATCCAGTCACATGCATGCAAGCCAATTGGATGCCATTCCACCGAGAGGGCCCAAAGCATATCTATCTGTCATATGGATGGACAAATCCCACTATTGATCCATGTGCCTCAACACATACTTTCTGAACACTCAATGCCACCTTTATAGCCTCCCAGTTACGGTGTGGTGTTTGATGTCATCAAAGCATCCTTCTGGTGATGGTGATTAGCATGATCTCATGGTCGAAGGAATTAGGTTACTATGTATCAGAAAGCTTATAGCAAACGAACTATTGAAATGACTTGATCTTTATGCTACGCTTATCTATAGGAGTATGTCCATCATACCATTCTCCTAATGACTTGTTATGACCTTGTTGTCAACAACATCTCAATGTTTATGATGGAGAAACCATAATCATCGATTAACCAACAAGACTGTATTATAAAGAGGCTTTACCAGGGACTCTAATTTAGTTTACAAATCACACAAGTATTAATGTTTCCGGTTAATACTATTATAGTATAAATGTAAACATTTATCATAAACACAAAGATATAATAATAACTACTTTTATTATTGCCTCTAGGGCATATCTCAAACAGGTTTACACCTGGGCTGGGAACACCCTTGGACGCACCCCACCTATATAAGGAGGGGTGGGGCGCACCTGTAGAGGTCCCAACCTTTAATAAGGTAGAGATCCCTTTGTTTACAATGATAGTCCCTATATCAATAGCTAGCATCCACAGTTAAGATGTAATATCAAGAAATAAAGGTCATAATACAACTTTATAACCAGGAATAAAATAATTCATTACATCTTATATAGCTCATGTGGCTATCTCATTACAATGCAGCAGAAATAACTATAGCATGGGGTACTTCATCTTCAAAGTGCCACAGGCAATCATGTTGGTTGTAGACTTGTAATCCTAATCAACACACTTCACTAACATCAAACAAACCTGCAACATAATAAGTCACAGCCACAAGGGTCAATACATTTGAATTGTATTGGCAAGTGATAATATGGTAGTATAGTGGAGTCTATCATATATATGCATTTGGCTAAGTGGAGCTTAGGCTTGCTTTGCTCAAAATAGATTTTCCTTATCATTTGAAAACACTAAGTTTTTGTTTGTCAAAATCACCCAAGGAACCACCAATAGAAATTGGTGAACCTTAAACCCTTGTTCAACCAGTTTTTTTTTAACTTAGAAATTTGGATGAGGAGATTCTTGATAGCTTCCATGTCTTGATGCTCAAAATGTCCTTTTCCAGGGACATGGCTAAGTACTTAGATTTTACACTCTGCGGAGGTGGTGCACATTCCCCACAAGACTTGGTTTCACCAAGACAAGATCTTTCAGAAGCCTTCCCTTAGACCAGAATGGACGCGCTCCAACCTATCAAACCCCTACCACCAACTGTCCATTTGGCTAAGTTATTGCAACCTATATGGTCCAGGCAGAGCCCATAATGCCATGTGGCTGCACTTGAAGCTTCTCAACATTTGACATCTCAAATATCTTTGTTCCTGGGTGGCATTCCACAAGTGAGATACCAAGTTTTCCCCAGCATACTGGACTTGCATAACCACTCAACACAAACCGTTCTTTCCATTCCACCCAGGTGTTTCATTCACTTAGTTGTTTTATTAAACAAAAACACAAGTCCTTGACTTAGAAATATTCCATAGCATGAATATAATCCACCCTTGTTTTCTATTAGCTAGGCTAAGCATGATAGTAGTAGGAATCTTAACTTAGGGAAAATTTCTACTAAGGTTTCATCTACTAGGATTTCCCATGGCATAGTTTACACTTAGCAGAAATTCCATGCAAGTCCTACTTAGAAATATCACTAATGCATAGTGAAAATATTGGGACAAAAGTATGAAGCACCACTTGCCTTTTTGGTAGATAATATAAGTTCACTCCTTGATCTTGCAATAGTCACACTCTTCAGATTCCACTACAATTCAATCAAGCAAGCAAATATTCAATCTACCATTCAAGCAATTCATCACATAAAATAATAAAACCAAAGCAATGCATGCAAGCATGCCAAAGATTGTTTTATTTTGGAAAAGTAGTTTCTATAGGTTATAAACATCATAAAATGTCTATTTTTATTTATAAAGGTGGCAAAACCATTTGATATTGAGTTAGAGAAAATGGCCATTTAAATCATTTTTGTTTTGCTAGAAATGATTTAAATCAAAGTAATATTTTCTAGTGTTTGCCAAATATAGTTTTAACACAAATGTTAGTGTTTTAAGTTCAAGTGCTTAAATTTGAAACCATTTGCAAAAGGTTTTACCTATAAACCATTTTTTATACCAAAACCATATTTTATGTTGTTGGAAATGTCTTTAGCAAAGTAATAATTTTTATAGGGTTCATCAAATATATTTTTAAATCTCGAAACTTGGTGTTTAGGGTCAGAGAGTTTAATTCAAATAATTTCCCAAAGGTTTTCTCCAAAAAGCATTTTTAACACATAAACAATATTTTTACTTGACTAGAAATGTTCTAATTCAAGGATTCATTCTTTAACTTCACAAAATATAATTTTAAATCCATAAGTTGGTTTCTATGGTCAGTAGGTTCAAAACAAACCACTTAGCAAAGATTTCACCTTGCAAATATTTCTAGAACAATTTTATATTCAAATTATGCCTACACAAGTTTCTATAAATTCAACCAATTTTCCAGAAGCAAAACATTAAACAAAGTGCATGGTTGAAAATTACTTGTTCTTCTGATTCCATTGATATAAAATTTGCAAAAGTTGGACGTGTAGATCAAAAGTTATGAATTTTACAAACTTGAACATCTAATAGAACAATTCTGGTTTTTATAAAACAGACTGGGCCACGTGTCTTGTTCTGATAGGCTGGTACCGGTTCGTGCGGATCACGCAGTGTGGAGCGTTAGATCTAACTGAAAACGTGCGACACAGATCAGCGTACCTCTTCGCTTTAAGTGGATCTATCGTAGCCGGTGGATCTACATCCTACGGTTCCTAACAACTAGCCAAGAACGGGCGGTGCTGGCGCGGCAGCGAGCGGCGGAGCGATCTGTCAGTGGTGTTGCCGGCGATGTAGGAAGCAAGGGAGAGGATGGTGAGTCTTACCAGGCTCGCAGAGACTTGCTGAAGCTCGAGGTGATTATTTCGGGGACAGGGGCGCACGGGGGTGGATGCAATTTCTCACCGGAGTCGTCGTCTGCGTCTGGCGCTTGCTGTCGATGTCGAAGGCGAGTCTACAGGTCCTGCACGAGTGAATGGCGATGTAAGATCCCTCATTTATAAAGGAAAAGGATCCCTGTGATTGCAATGCTAGTCCCTGGATCATTGCTAGCATCCACAGTTTAAGATGAAGTACATAGATACAAAGGTCATTATTACAGGCATTCCAGAGACAAACATAGTCTTTACAACTCCAAGGCCACATGCCTAATACAAGAGTTTGATTAAGTAAATAAATAAAAGTCTTCATCTTCATGTGCCACAGGCAAACATGTTGAGTGTAGACTCATGACTCCTAATCCTCATCAGAGTAACCTGCAACATCACAAGTTATAGCCACAGTGGGTCAATACATTGGAATAGTATTGGAAAGTGATACCTTAGTATAATTTAGGTGGACTATATTACTATATGAAATTTGGCTAAGTGTAGCTTGGCTTGCTTTGCTCAAAATAGGTTTTGCCTATTAGTTAAAATCACTAAGTTTTTCCGTGTCAAAACTTTTCCCAAGGAGCCACCAATAGACATTGAGGTCCTTCACCCTTGTTCACCCACAAGTTTTACTTAGAAGTTGGGATGAGGAGATTCTTGATAGCTTCCATGTCTTGATGCTCAAGTTGTCCTTTTCCAGGGACATGGCTAAGTACTTAGATTTTTTCATCTGCAGAGGTTGTGCACTTCCCCCACCAGACTTGATTTTCACCAAGACAGGACCTTTCAGAAGCCTTCCCTTAGACCAAATGGACGCGTTCCAACCTATCATCCCACTACCACCAACTGTCCAAATGACTAAGTTCTAGCAACTTATATGATCCAGGCAGAGCCCATATTGCCAAGTGGTTGCACTAGAAGCTTCTCAACACTTGGCCTCTAAAATATCTTTGTTCCTGGGTGGATTTCCACAAGTGAGATACACAAGGTTCACTAGTCCCCTGGCCTTGTGTAACCACTCAATACAATCCATTCCTTCCATTCCACCCAGGTGTTTAATTTACTTAGTTGTTTTATTAGGCAAAACACAAGTCCAAAGACTTAGAAATATTTTCATCATAGCATGTATATATTTCACCAACCCTTGGTTGCTACTAGCTAGGCTAAGCATGGCATAGATAGTATCTTAACTTAGAAACTTTCTAGCAATTCTACATCTACTAGGATTTCCCAACATGGCATATAAGCAAAATATAACATGCAAGTCTACAAAATATTTCTAATGCTTAGTAAAAACATAGGAATAATAATATTCATGAAGTGCCACTTTCCTTGGTAGTTTGGAGAGTAGTTACACTCTTCACAATCACAATCACTAGCACCAAAATCTACACAAAGAATTATAGCAACAAATTACATAGAAAACATATGCAACCAAAAATATATGCATGCATGCAAGATGGTATGTGATGATTTTTAAAACTCAACCAAGCAAGTAAACAGTACTGGTTCATTAACAAGTTAATAACTTGCCAAACAACATTTATTTAAACCCTAAATCATTTTCTAAACATTTCATATACTCAAATTAGCCCTACACAAGTTTCTGCAAATAAAGCCATTTTAACAGAAACAAAACATTAAACACATTGCATATATAGAGAGAGCTTTCTCTCGTGATTCCAATGGTATAAAATTTGTCAAATTTTAACGTGTGGATCAAAAGTTATAGCCAAAACAAATTTGAACATCTAATAGATTCAAATTCTGTCTTTTAAATCTAACTGTTGCCACGCGTCTTGTTCTAATTGGCCCGTACCGGTTCGGGCGGATCGATCAACGAGAGCCACACGATTTAAATGAAGATGCACGGCCAGATCTAACACGTACCTCTTTGACACAGATCTAATCTTACTCGTTAGATCTAAATCCTACGGCCCTAATCTAATTGACCACAGACGGGCGGCGCTAGCGGCGGCGACTGGCGGCGGCGCGCTTTGACAGTGGCGGTGCCGGCGAACTAGGGCGCTCGGAGAGGTGGGAAGATGCTCACCAGAACCGCAACGACAAGGAGAAGCTCGACGTGTCCTTGGTTGGCGAAGGGGCACTCGGAGCCGTCGCGGATTGCTCGTCGGAGTAGTCCCTGGCGGCTGTGGCTTCGGCTCGTCGATGTTGGCGATGTTCTGAGCCGCGCTAATACAAGGGGAGGGTACCGTTAGATGCGCAGGATGCTAGGGATCTTACGCGTATCAAACAGAGGGAAAGGGGAGGCTGGAAATTACGGGGAAAGATCGCCGGAGTTCGAGCAGAGAGCGGCGGCGCTCAGTTGTTGACGTTGCCGAGGCTACAGGCCATGCGCGAGCAAATGGAAAGTGTCAGTAGATGAGCACGGAGATGCAGAGCAAGCCAGCATGAACCACGGGCAGAGGGGAGTGCGGTACTCACCGGAATTCATCGGCGAGGTCGTCGGAGCAGCGGGGTTGCGGCGAGGAATTCTCGCAGCCTGGGGGCGTTCTGTGCTCGGGGTCTGGGGGAAAATGGAGAGGGGGCAGAGGGGGTTTAAGTAGGCGAGGTGGGGACATGAATCACTCCAGCATTGAACGGGAATTTACGACGCGAATCAAACAGGAAACGCCCGCGTGATTTGGGGATGAACCAGTCGCTGGGTGGAGACGACGATGGTCGTGTGGGTCGTGGCTGTCAGCGAGAGGAAAGGAGAGGAAGTGGGTCCAGACTGTCAGCTAGCTAGTGGGTTCGAGGGCGAGTGAAGAAAAATGGTTCGCGGGGTGGGGGTGCTGGGCTTAGCTGGGCCAGTTGGGCCAGATTCGGCTGAGGCTTATTTTTTTCCTCTTTTAAGCTTTTTCTTTTTCTGTTTGCTTTTCTAAAATGGTTTTCAAACTTCAATTCAAATCTGTTTGATTCTAAAACTTTTCAGGATTTTTGTACAATAAATCTTGTACTCAAATAAGTGTCAAACACATCTGTTCACTCAAACACACTTGGGTCTTTTGAAAATGAAATAAAACCATGCCTTTATGAGGTGTGATAATAGGCATAGAATTGGTTTTATTTCATATTTTGCTTTGAGACTTTGCTCAAATTTTTGAAATCACTTGGGTTTGGATTCTAAACAATACTGAATGGTTAACAACACCTTTCTCAAAAACAAGTAGCACAAGGGATTGAGTAAACTTACATGAAATAATAAGCATAAATGCTTCTGTTTTTGAAATGATTTGTTTGAAATGAAAATCATATGATCATGGATGCATGGATGATATGCATAAGTTTGAAACATGATTTTAGGGATGTTACAGGCGAGCACCTGGATGTTCACAATACACAGGCGAACAAGTGGGTATGAGTCTCTAGTCGAGGCGCGCACTGGCTCATGCGATAGAGCTCACCGGAGTTGTTTGCAGACGGCGGTGGCGAGGAGGCGTCGTCATTGCCGAGTGTCTGAGGCGTGCGCGGGCAAGCCGAGGCTACCGGGAGGTTCAGGGGGTGATGGGGAACAGGCTCGCATGGTCGAGGGGGCAAGTCGCGGCGAGGAGTGGCCGGAATTGCTCGAAGAGATCGTCGGAGTCCGCGGCGGTGCGAGCCAAAATGGAAGCAGCCTGGGGCAGAGAGTGGGTGGTTTCTGGGGGAAACGGAGAGGGGGAGCAGGTGTTTAATAGAGCGTGGTCGCGGCAAGGTTTAAGCGAGGCATTTAAGCGAATTTATACTCGGCATCAATGGCAAGAAACGGCCGGCGAGGCATGGTCTCCGCAGGGGGGTGAGCAAGATGACTGTCGAGTGGGCCTGGCTAGTTAGTGAGAGAGAGAGAGAGGAGGAGGAGTGGGACCTAGCAGTCAGCGACTGAGTGGGTTTGTTCGCAGGTGTGAACCATTTTTCTTGTGGGAGAGAGGGAGTGGGCTGGACTGGGCTAGTGGGCTGGGTTAGCTGGGCTGGCTTCTTATATATTTTTTCTGAAACCTTTTCTTTTTCCATTTCTATTATTCTGTTTTGATTTTGTTTAATCATTTCAAACACCCATTTGAATTCAAACTTCTACCAAACTTTGTGTATATTCCAATACTATTTATTAGAACATTCTAAAGTCAAATTAAGAACAATATTTTTATTCTTTTTAGGGTATATTAATTATTTAAAATAGGCCCTTGTATTAATTCAAATAAGATTTATTATTGTTTTCAAACTCCATTTGAAATCTAAATTTTACCAAATCTTTTTAGTAGGTTTTATTTATTTATTAGGGTGTCAAATAATTCACTTTGAATTATTTGGAATATTTTTTTAATATGATTTATTAATCATTTAAATTGGGTATTTGTCTTTATTCCAATGAAATTAAATATGGGTTTAATTCCATAAATTTTATTTAGTTGATTTCTTTGATCCCATTTAAGTTAATTAAATAACTTTTATTCCACTTGGGTAAATTCCAACTACTATTTTCCCATCATTTAATTAATCATTCTTATTAGGGAATTTGTCTTAATCCAATGGAATAGAATTTGGTTAAGGCCATATTATTTTATTTCAATATTATTTATCCATTTATTTCATTTGAACTTGGATTATGTTTATTATATTTGTTTATGGTCTTGGCCAAGTTTTATTTGGTTCTTATCAAATAGTCCTTATTTATTATTTCTTCCTTTGTCTTTTAAAAAACATATCTTTTTATTTAAAGACCAAAATTTGGTGATTCCAATTTGTAAAATCTTATTTAATATTTGTTTATCCTTCTAAATGTCTTTAGGATTATTTGCTCACCATTTGGTATGGATTTCTAGATAGGTGCTTTATTATCTTTGGAAATTCAATTTCCTTATCTTATTAAATTCATAAGATTTTATCTATGGCTCCAAATTAAGTGAAACCAATTCATATGGTTTTATAATTTTTCTATTTGTCATTCTTGATCATTTTGGAATGTTTGTTTGACCAATTTTTATATGGGTCAAATCCATAGGCTTAGAGATAACTTGGAAATGTTTTTCTTCCATTAGGGTTTTAGGGTTTTGGTTTATTTTCCAAGTGTTTAAATTTAAAGATGAATTTATGAAGAATGCATTTCACTTGATTTGAATTTAGTTGGATTCAAACATTAACCAAAGTTTGTTCAAGATGGGATTTTAAGTTTCCACTTAGAAACAAAAAGTTTCTTTTCACCCTAAATTTCAACAATTATTTATTTTGTTTATTTATTTTCACATTACAAAATTTGGAAAATTTTGGGATGTGACAGCACCCCAAGGTATCCCCCTTGCCCTAGGCGCCCAAGACTCAATCCCTAGGTCGCTGCTACCCTTCAAGCCATCGGCGCCCTAGATCCCTTCTAAACCACCGCTGTCGTCTAGACTAAACCCTAGCCGTCGGCATCCCTCTTCCCTTGGCGTCTAAACCCTAGCCCCAAGGCTCCCTCTACTCCACCATACTCGCTCCGGCTTAGGCGAAGCCCTGCGAGATCTCCCCTCTAAACTCCAACACCACGCCATCGTGCTGCCGGAATCGCGAGGAGAGATCTACAACCTTTGCTGCCTGCTGGAACAACAGAGAGGAAGGTCTTCATCGAGTACCGTGCATGTGACCGACCCCAGGAGCGCTGCCAGAACGTGGCGCCGGAAGGATCGTCTATGCGATCTTGAGATCGGCAAGTGAACGACTACATCACCCACGAGAATCTGCTCTCGTTAAACGCTTCGGATCTTCGAGGGTTAGTACTATATCGACTCGTTGCTACAATATAGTAGATAAATATTGGCTTGTGTGTGTTCATGCGATAGATTTTTTTTGTTTTCCATGCTACGAACCTCTATAGTGGTATCAGATCCGTGTCTATATGTAGATCTGTTGCACGAGTAGAACACAATGGTCATTGTGGGCGGTGGTGCTTTTATTATCAATTACTTATTGTGTACTTTGCATATTGCGGGATGGTGGGATGAAGCGGCCCGGGCTAACCTTACATGACATTGTTCATGAGACTTGCTCCACGCTCGACATGCAACTTGTATTGCATAAGTGGCTTAGCGGGTGTCTATCTCTCCCATCATAGTGAAGATTCAATTTACAAGGGGCACTTGATAGTTCATGCATCAACGATGTGGTTCTTGTTCGTAAGTTAGAATAGTACTTATTAAAAGCCCCAAACCACGTAAAATATGCAAAGAAAATTAGAGGCGTCTAACTTTGTTTTGCAGGGGTGTGTTGTGATGTGATATGGCCATGATTGTGATTATATATGATGTATGCAATGATTCTTATTGTAAGTCGGCAACCGGTAGGAGCCTTATGGTTGTCTTTTAATTACGTTAAGACATGCGTGTCTATTATTCAAAGTAGTTGCAATAGTTGATGCCGGTGGACGACAATCATGGAGAGGTGCCATTGACCTTGACGCCATGCCGGTGATGATGGAGATCATGTTCGTGCTTGAAGATGGAGATCGAAAGCACAAGAAGAAAGGCCATACTATATCACATATTTTGAATTGCATGTGATGTTAATCCTTTTATGCATCTTGTATTGCTTAGATCATGACGTTAGCATTATAAGATGATCCTCTCACAAAATATCAAGTTATAAAGTGTTCATCCTTAGTAGGCACCATTGCCAAGACTCGTTGTTTCGAAGCACCACGTGATGATCGGGTGTGTTAGATTCTGCGAGTGTATACAACGGGAGAAAGCCAAATTTGCTCATGCGGAAACTAAGGTTAAATCTTGACGAGCCTAGCATGTACAGACATGGTCTTGGAACACGGAATATCGAAAGGTAAAGCATGAGTCATATAGATGATATGATGAACATGATGATTGTTCGCCTTTGAAACTACATCATGTCACGTGATGATCGGACTTGGTGTAGTGGATTTGGTTCATGTGATCACTAAAACAATGTGAGGGATATTGTTTTGAGTGAGAGTTCAACAAAAATATGATTAAAATTTGAATACTATTTATCATAAATTAAATAAAAGTGACTTTGCATAGTTGTTGTAGTCATTGGCATCCGTTTACCACCTTACGCTTAGTTATAATTGAGATAATAGAACTATAGAATTCGGGTTAGTTACTTTACAAACTGGTATCGTATTGTTTTGAAGTGTTAATTTAAAGTTTAAAAGTCCTATTGCAAACTTTTAGTAAGTTCCGGTTACTCCGTGTTTAATAATTGGTATTAAATCAGGAGTGAAAATTCCAGTGTTAGTATATAAGTATCATGTTTGTCTCCATGATTCTTGATATTCAAAAGATTGTTGTAATATCAAGGTTATCTAGGAGCTGAAAGAGTTATTTCAGAAACCATGATGTGAAGGGTTCGCAACATAGAAAACAAAAATTTTCCTACGATGTGAACTATATACCAAGATCTATTCATACTAGATACAAACAACGGGCGGATGTATATCCGTAGAGAACATACCCTTGAAGACCGACAAAGCTTAACGAGTCCAAACTCGTGGTTGATGTAGACGATCTCTTGCCGATCTCAAGATCGAGAGGAAGTCCTAGCGCCGCAAATCAGCAGCGCATCCGTGCTCACACACACGTTCGAGGCACCGAGCAACCTCCGCCTCCTCGCTCCAGCGATGCAGCGGAAGCACAACTCTTTCTTGCCGAATAGCCACCGGGAACATGTATCTCGCTAGTCCGAGACCATGGGGAATAAATTCTAGAGGAGAGAGATCCTTCACGAGGAGGTGTGAGTGAGAAGTGAGAGGGCTCCTTTTATAGGGGGGGCAACCCAAGGGGCATGGCACGGCCATGGAGGTGCCCCACCTCCCTCATTCATGTGGGTGGACACTCCACTCACAAAATGGCCCTTCAAAATTCTCCACTCAAAAACCCACTCAAAAAACCCATTAAATTTCCACCAAATTTAATGCAAACTCTCATTAAATAAAACTCTTTTATTTAATTCAGAATTTTGTCAATTACTTTAATGACAAACATTCACAAATAACCCCTTGCTAGAATTCTATTTCACATGCATAACCACTTTATGCAATTTCACCCGAAAACTGTTTGGTATCTAGTGAAATATATTCCTGCGCTTGTTTATTCTTTCGGCATGAAACTTTTGCTCCAATTGGATGTCGGTGTCTCTTAAGTGTGTCACCCTACGGTTCGTGAATAATGCGGACATGATCGAGACCCCTCTCAGATCAATAATCAGAAGCGGGATCTCGAGACCCATAACGACTCCCACACATTCAACGATGACTTTCTTGTGATCGTCGGAACCTTTACGCTAGTATCTTAATCCCTTTGTCTCACGATATATTACATGTCCGAGATTCGATCATCGGTATCTCCATACCTAGTTTGATCTCGTTCTCGACATGCACTCTTTTCTCGTTCTGTGATATAACATTCTAGTGATCAAATCACTTGCTTGCAAGCTAATCAATGTGATATCACCGAGAGGGCCCAGTATATCTATCCGTCATCGGGATGAACAAATTCCTCTCGATCCATGAGCCTCAACATAACACTTTATTAGTTCGAACCCATCTTTATAATCACCCCGTTACGGTGTGACGTTTGATGTTATCAAGAAACTCTTCCGGTGTTAGTGATTGACATGATCTCATGGTCTAAGGATTAGGATCACTTCGTAAGTTGTTATAGCAATATAAACTCAATGACTTTGATCGTAATGCTATACTTGGATGAATGTTCATCACATCATTACACTAATGTTGTGATCCCGTTATTAACAACATCCAATGTCCATGATCGAAACCTTGATCATCTTGTTAATCAACGAGCTAGTTTATGAGAGAGGCTTAACTAGGAACTTTCTGTTTGTTTATTAAACACACATGTATTAACGTTTCGTATTAATACAATTATAGCATGCAAAATAAACATCTATCATATACTTGGAATACACATAATAAACAATTTATTATTGCCTCTCGGGGCATATTCCCTTGATCTCCCACTTGCACTAGAGACAATAATCTAGTTACATAGTGATATATCTAACACCCATTGAGTTACGGTGTTGATCATGTTTTGCTCTAGGGAGAGTTTTAGTCAACGGATCTGCTACATTGAGATCCGTATGTACTTCTAAATCTTTATATCTCCATCCTTGACATGCTCGTGGATGGAGTGAAACCGCTTAATATGCTTGGAATGCTTGTGAGACCTTGGCTCTTTGGCATTGGCAATGGCACCATTGTTGTCACAATAGATCACCATTGGGTCCAACGCGTTTGCCACAACTCCTAGTTCGGATATGAACTCCTTCATCCAAATCGCTTCTGAGCCGCTTCAAGCGACAACATATTCGCCTCCGTTGTTGATCCGCTACCACAGGTTGTTTGGAGCTCCTCCAACTAACCGCTCCGCCATTCATGAGAAATACGATCCGGATTGAGACTTAGAGTCATCCGGATCGGTGTCAAAGCTAGCGTCGACATAACACTTAGCGACGAGCTCTTCTTCACCTCAGATACAAGAAACATATCCTTAGTTCTTCGTAAGTACTTAAGGATATTCTTGACCGCTATCCGATGTTCCGATCCGGATCCGATTGGTACCTACTAGTCAAACTAATAGCTTGTGCCACATCCGGTCTTGTACATAGCATGGCGTACATTATAGAGCCTATGGTCAAGCATAGGGACTTTGTCCATTATCTCTCTTTCTTCCGCCGAAGCCGGACTTTGAGTCTTACTCAATGTCTTGCCTTGCAACATAGGTAAGAACCCCTTCTTACTTCCGTCCATTTTAAACTTCTTTAAAATCTTATCAAGGTATGTACTTTGCGATAGCCCTATTAGGCGCCTAGATCTATCTCTATAGATCTTTATGCCTAATATGTATGACGCTTCACCTAGGTCCTTCATTGAAAATTTGCTGTTTAGATAACTTTTAACACTGTTTAAAAGTTCTATATCATTTCCGATCAATAATATGTCATCCACATATAATATCAGAAATCCCACATTGCTCCCACTCACTTTCTTGTAAATACAAGCTTCTCCATAAGTTTGGACAAATCCAAACTCTTTGATCACTTCATCAAAGCGGAGATTCCAACTTCGCGATGCTTGCTTCAATCCATAGATGGATCGCTGAATCTTGCACACCTTGTTAGCATCCTTAGGATCGACAAAACCCTTTGGTTGTATCATATACAACTCTTCTTCAATATTACCATTGAGAAACGCGGTTTTGACATCCATCTGCCATATTTCATAATCGAAATATGCAGCAATTGCTAACATAATCCTAACTGACTTTAGCATCGCTACGGGAGAGAAAGTCTCATCGTAGTCAACTCCTTGAATTTGTCGAAACCCCTTTGCGACAAGTCGAGCTTTATAGATGGTCACATTACCATCATCATCAGTTTTCCTTTTGAAAATCCATTTGTTCTCCACGGCCTTTCGGTCGTGAGGTAATTCCACCAAGTTCCAAACTTGATTTTCATACATGGATTCCATCTCGGATTTCATGGCTTCTAACCATTTGTTGGAATCCGGGCTCATCATCGCTTCTTCATACGTCGCAGGTCATTATTTTCATCAACCATGAAATTTATGACAGATTCCCGTCTGAGCCGGGCTGCGTCTGTTTGACTGCGAGGTTCGGTAGTACTCTCTTCGGAGTTTCATGATCATTATCATTAGTTCCCTCTTCAACAGTGGAGCCAACTCGGAACAACTTCCGGTCTGCGCTACTCGCCATACTTTGAAGAGAAGGTTCCACAACCTCTTGAGTTCTACCTTCCGACTACTCACACCTTTCGCGAAACTCTTTCTCTAGAAAGGATCCATTCTGGCAACAAAACCTTGCCCTCGGATGCATGATAGAAGGAATACCCAATAGTTTCTTTAGGGTATCCTATGAAGACGCATTTTCCGCTTTGGGTTCGAGTTTATCCGGTTGAAGTTTCTTCACATAAACATCGCAACCCCAAACTTTAAGAAATGACACTTAGGTTTGTTTCCAAACCACAATTCATCGGTGTCTTTTCAACGGATTTAGATGGTGCCCGATTTAAAGTGAATGCAGCAGTTTCTAGTGCATAACCCCAAAATGACAACGGCAAGTCCGTGGAGACATCATAGATCGAACCATATCTAATAAAATACGATTCGACGTTCGACACACCATTTATTTGTGGTGTTCCGGCGGTGTGAGTTGTGAAACAATTCCACACTCTTTCATGTGAGTGCTAAACTCGTAACTTAGATACTCACCTCCACGGTCGACGTAGAAATTTGATCTTTCTATTACGATGATTTTCCACTTCATTCGAAATTCCTTGAACTTTTCAAAGGTTTCAGACTTGTGTTTCATCAAGTAGATATAACCATATCTACTCAAATCATCTGAAAGTAACAAAATAACGATATCCACCTCGGCGACACACTCATTGGACCACATACATCGAATGTATGATTTCCAATAAATCATCGCCTGCTCCATTGAACCGAAAAGCGGCGTTCTAGTCATCTTGCCCATAAGGCATGGCTCACATGTATCAAATGATTCATAATCAAGTGATTCTAAAAGTCCATCGAATGGAGCTTCTTCATGCGTTTAATGCCAATATGACCTAGAGCGATTGCCACATATATGCGGATATATCATCATTAAGTTTAATCCTTTTAGCATCAACATTATGAATATGTGTAACATTATCATCGAGATCCAATGAAATAAACCATTCATCATTGGTGCATGACCATAAAAGATTTCATTCATATAAATGGAACAACCATTGTTCTCAGATTTGAATGAATAACCACTTTGCATCAAACATGATCTAGATACAATGTTCATGCTCGGTCAGGCACCGGATAATGATTATTTAAGTTTATGACTAATCCCGACGGTAAGTGGAGAGGTAGCGTTCGACGGCGATCACATCAACGTTTGATCCATTGCCGACACGCATCTTGACCTCACCCTTGCTAGCGGTCATTTGTTCGATTCGAAAGTTACAAATATTAGCAACTGAACCGGTATCAAATACCCGGTGCTCTGCGAGCACTAGTCAAGTACACATCAATAACATGTATATCATATATACCTTTGTTTGCCTTATGCCTTCTTGTCGCCAGATACTTGGGGCGATTGCGCTTCGATGGCATCCCTTACAATAGTAGCACTCGGTATCGGACTTGGGTCCAACTCGGGGTTTCTTTTCAGCGCTGCAGGCTTGCCCTTACTTCCTTCCGTTTTCCCTTCTTGTCTTTCTTGAAACCAGTGTTCCTATTGATCATCAACACTTGATGTTCCTTTTGATCTCCATACGCGGTTTTAAGCATTGTGAAGCTCGGGAGAGACTTCTTCATGCCTTGCATATTATAGTTCATCACGAAGCTCTTATAGCTAGGTGGCGTAGACTGCAGAACACGATGGATGCCTAAGTCAATGGGAATCGTTATTCCCAAGGACACAAGCTTATCGGCGTAACTCCGACATCTTGAGTACATGCTCACTAACGAGTGCTCTTCCATCATGCAGCTAAAGAATTTTTTACGAGCATTGTAGCTCTCTCTAAAGACATGTGTGTCGAAAATCATTTTCAACTCACCCATTGTATCAAATGCATTGTCGTTTTGAACGCTTTTGAAGTTCGGCTCTAGCCCATACAATATGCCGCAATGAACTAAGTTGTGGTCCTCTGACGAGTCGATAGACATTCTTCTCCTCGTCGGGGCATCATCAAAGGTGGGGGCCTACGGCGCTTCTAGCACATATTGCTTTTGTGCGTGAGAGGAGAATCCTCAAATTCATGGCCCATTCAGTAAAGTTGCTACCGTTCGTTGCTAGTTTCTCTTTCTCCATGAACGCATTGAAATTAAAAGCAGGTGGTGCCATCTACAACAGAATTTGTAAAGTTTAGACTAAGTGTATGATAGATCGAGTTCAACTAATCTATATTACGAATGAACTCCCACTCAAAAGCGACATCCCTCGTGTCCTTTTGGTGATTACATGAACCAAATCCACTACACCAAGTCCGATCATCACGTGAGTCGGTATAGCTTCAAAGGCGAGCATCAAATGGGCATCATATCAACTATATGACTCATGCTTAACCTTTCGGTTTGTGTTCCGAGGCCATGTCTGTACATGCTAGGCTCGTCAAGTTAGAACCTTAGTATTTGCGTGTGTAACTGTTTTACACCCGAAGTATGGTCGTGGATCCAAGAACACCCGATCATCACGTGATGTCTTGGAGCGACGAAAACATAATCGGTGCATACTAAAGGAAGAACACATTCTTATCTTGATATTTAAATGAGGGATCATCTTATTATGCTTAACAAAGCGCTAAACAAGCAATATAAGATGCAATCAAACATCATATGTTTATTAGTGAAATTATATGGTTCCCGCAGATGATCTCTATCATGTGTATCGTGGTATGATCACTATCATACCTATATGTGTAAATCCAAAGTCTATGGATTTTACACGCTATGTGTGTAAGAGTATCATCTCATACTTCTACTTACAACACTACCATATCATAACACTAGCCCAAGAACAATCTAAACTAGACGCCTCTAATTTATCCATTGCAAGTTTTACGTGGCTTAGGGCTTTCGAGATAGAACCGTTCTTACCTCGAACATGAACCACTAACGAGGATAATCAAATTGTTGACAACTCGCTTGCAAAATAGATATTGACTATAGTAGGAGAGAGACACCCGCTAGCCACTTATGCAAACTAGTTGCATGTCAAGCGTGGAAACAGTCTCATGTGCGAGGACATGTAAAGTTTGTCCGGGCGCTTCATCCCACTATGCCACCAATATCCAAAATCACAAGAAAGGAGCAACAACATGATCATCATCGCCACATACTCATATGTGTACTACCCGTGTAAAGTATCTACGCATAGATCCGGCTCGATACCCTTTGAAGGGTTCGCAACATAGAAAACAAAAATTTTCCTACGATGTGAACTATATACCAAGATCTATTCATACTAGATACAAACAACGGGCGGATGTATATCCCTAGAGAACATACCCTTGAAGACCGACAAAGCTTAACGAGTCCAAACTCGTGGTTGATGTAGACGATCTCTTGCCGATCTCAAGATCGAGAGGAAGTCCTAGCGCCGCAAATCAGCGGTAATCCGTGCTCGCACACACGTTCGAGGCACCGAGCAACCTCCGCCTCCTCGCTCCAGCGATGCAGCGGAAGCACAACTCTTTCTTGTCGAATAGCCACCGGTAACATGTATCTCGCTAGTCCGAGACCATGGGGGATAAATTCTAGAGGGGGAGAGAGATCCTTCACGAGGAGGTGTGAGTGAGAAGTGAGAGGAGGGCTCCTTTATATAGGGGGCACCCAAGGGGCATGGCCCGGCCGCCATGGAGGTGCCCCACCTCCCTCATTCATGTGGGTGGACACTCCACTCACAAAATGGCCCTTCAAAATTCTCCACTCAAAACCCACTCAAAAACCCATTAAATTTCCACCAAATTTAATGCAAACTCTCATTAAATAAAACTCTTTTATTTAATTCAGAATTTTGTCAATTAATTTAATGACAAACATTCACAAATAACCCTTGCTAGAATTCTATTTCACATGCATAACCACTTTATGCAATTTCACCCGAAAACTTTGTTTGTATCTAGTGAAATAAATTCCTGCGCTTGTTTATTCTTTCGGCATGAAACTTTTGCTCCAATTGGATGTCGGTGTCTCTTAAGTGTGTCACCCTACGGTTCGTGAATAATGCGGACATGATCGAGACCCTCTCGGATCAATAATCGAGCGGGATCTAGAGACCCATCGACTCCCACACATTCAACGATGACTTTCTTGTGATCGTCGGAACCTTTTACGCTAGTATCTTAATCCCTTTGTCTCACGATATATTACATGTCCGAGATTCGATCATCGGTATCTCCATACCTAGTTTGATCTCGTTACGACATGCACTCTTTTCTCGTTCTGTGATATAACATTCTAGTGATCAAATCACTTGCTTACAAGCTAATCAATGTGATATCACCGAGAGGGCCTGTAGTATATCTATCCGTCATCGGGATGAACAAATTCACTCTCGATCCATGAGCCTCAACATAACACTTTATTAGTTCGAACCCATCTTTATAATCACCTGTTACGGTGTGACGTTTGATGTTATCAAGAAACTCTTCCGTGTTAGTGATTGACATGATCTCATGGTCTAAGGATTAGGATCACTTCGTAAGTTGTTATAGCAATATAAACTCAATGACTTTGATCGTAATGCTATACTTCGGATGAATGTTCATCACATCATTACACTAATGTTGTGATCCCGTTATTAACAACATCCAATGTCCATGATCAGGAAACCTTGATCATCTTGTTAATCAACGAGCTAGTTTATGAGAGAGGCTTAACTAGGAACTTTCTGTTTGTTTATTAAACACACATGTATTAACGTTTCCGTATTAATACAATTATAGCATGCAAAATAAACATCTATCATATACTTGGAATACACATAATAAACAATTTATTATTGCCTCTCAGGGCATATTCCCTTCATGATGTGTGGAAGATATTGCGATATCTGAAACGATGTTTTGGTTGCAACATGAGAGAGTATAATATGGAAAAGTTTATGTTCTCATATTTGATGAGAATTTGCAAAATATTGGAGACGCTTGTCGTCCTAATCCTCCAAAAGGTTTTGGAGAGCAACATTATACTCGCGATTCATCGTTGTAAGATATAGTAGCTTGATCATGAATAGTTCCATGATAAGGGTGAATATTTTATGTAGGTACAATGTTTACTACACTAAAATATTACTAAAGAATGGAATTTGAAAGAACACCAAGTATTTGATGATGGTGATCTACTTCAAAGTGGAAGTCCAAAGACATTGGTATTTAAACTATACACGCTTTGGACTATGTGTCATGTGTATGTCTCAACTATTGATGTAGATAGATTCTTTTAAACAGAAAAGGAAATACTGAAAGAGAATCTCAGAAATATATGGCAAAAAAGTAAAGACTAGAATTGTTCAGCTTAAGTATATAGAGGATATACGTGTTATGGTTGTATTGTTTGCTTGTTAAACAATGTGGTTCTTAAGTATTGGATACTGAATTTGTTGGTGTGAATCGTCATATGAAACAACACAATTCATAAACTGCAATGGCCTAAGTAACTAGCAAGAGAATATGTGATGATGTTCATCGAGAACAAATAAAGTGTTGATGTGTTTCTCATTGATATAAAAGCTTGCATTCAAGATTTGTTTTATCAAGTATTATGAGAACAAAAGGGTTGTCCAAATAATTGTCGTAATCCATAAAAGATGGATGATTTACAAATGTTGTTGGATAAATCACATCCATAAAATAAATGCTAAAAATTTCGAAAGTCAATTGATTAAAAGATCACTTAGGAGGTGACATCGCCGTTTAAATTATATTGGAAAGAAAACATGGAGAAACTCCATATGGATGGAATTTTGGAGTCTTTTGAATTCGATCAAATGATGCTTGTGAAACTTTCCTAGAGATAATTAAAACTTCGTTCATAGGCCAAAAGTGAACGAATGAGTAGCTTATTGGAACTTGTACATATAGATATATGTATCCCATTATGTGTAGTCAAGAGCGATGGATTTCAATTTCATATGCTTTCTCCAAAAATTTAAGTGAATATATGAATATTTACTGAATGAGGATGAAGTGTGAAACATTTGAAAAAGTTTGAAGACATTCAAGATGAAGTGAAAAATCAATGTAACAAGAAAATAAAGAATTTATGATAGGATCATAAAGGGAGATATTTGAGTTACAAGTTTAGCATAACACCTAAGATTTGAGGAATCGTTCCATGAATTTGCGTTTCCCGAAACACCATACGAGTATGGTGTGTTCGAGATATGTAATAAAACCTTGTTTGACTTGGTAAGATCAAAGGTGTCATTTATAAAACTGCCATTATATTTTAAAGATAAAAGCTTTAGAGACTACCGCGTTTACACTGAAAAGAGCTTCGTCATGATCCGTTAAAACAACACCATATAAAGTTATGGTTTGGGATAAAATCCAAGTTGTCTATTCTTAAACATTGGTATGCTATGCATAAATAAGATGTTTACGACCAAAGTCGGATGAATATTTCTTTGTATGTTATTTTGAATAATCTTTGAGTATTCCTCCATAACACCGAAGATAAAAGTGTTTGTCACTTAGAACGTCAAGTTTCTTTTAGAAGAAATTTTTCCATGAAAAGTTAACTGGGAGGAAAATAGAACTTTGATAAGGTTAAAAGAACCTTAGCTATATGTGTTGAGTTGCACAGCACCGGAAAGTGTCCTGGAGGCAGAAACAATGCTCATGGCTCACGTGCCTCAAAGGTTTTGGACACGGAGGTCTAAGTTCCTACTGAACCAAGTAGGTCGAGTAAACAATCAAATACCAAGATTTGAGAGTTAAATCATTATTTGACAATGATGATCTGACTACATGCAAAGAATAGATGATGGTCCCTGACTCTGTCAAATGGTTTGAAGCCATAAAATCTGTGATAGCTCCATACATGAGAGATCAAGCTTTGAAATTGAAAGACCCTCTGAAAAGGTGCAAGACCTTACAGTCATATTTGGATCTATAAAGAAATAGAAATGGATGTTTCACATCTATGAAATTGTCGACATGTCGGGAAAGAGTTCACGACAATGTTCAAAGAGTTGACTATGACAAGATCTGATCTTTCATTAAGCAATATTTAGTCTAGACGGATTAATGTATCAACCACTATATATAATTTTGTTATGTGGTCGTTGAATAAACAAAAAAAGTTCTTCTTATAGAATGGTTACCTAGGACGTGTGCATGACACGGTCCAAAGGGTTTCGTTAATTCAAAGGATGATAAAAGCATATGCAAACTTCAATGGTTGAAGTAAGCATAGCGGAGTTGGAATCTTCACCATGATGAAACTGTTAAAAGAGTTTAATTTCATCAGAGACGATGAAGATGCTTGCATTTGCAAGAAATTAAGTGGGAGCGCTAAGACATATTTCTAATACATTATGTGGAAGACATATTATTGATTCAAAATGATGTATTTTTATTAACACAAGTTAAGAATTTCATTTTTGATGAAAGACTTAGGCAAAACCCGAATATTTGGTATCAATATCCATATGGATAGATTGAGACGCTAATATGGTTGTGCCAAATGTACATAGATGAGATATTGAATAAGTTCAATATGGAAATGTCAAGAAATGTTCTTGCCACACAAAAAGGATTAAATCAAAATTCAAGTGTATCGACACTTGGTAAGTGAAACAAAGATTCAAGTATTGATTGATACTTGATGAATGAAATCACAAAGAGTATTTTTCAATCATACTATGATATGTACACATCCAGATATGTCCTATGCTCTAAATGTTATGAGCATACACCAAAATGATTCATAAGATGATTATTGGACGATAGTAAAGATATTCTTATTATCTTTTGGAAGAACTAAAAATATATTATTTTTGTAGAAGTGACAAATAGATGGTTAGTTCATTGTAAAAGTATTACATTGATACTAGTTTTGTCACAAAGTACAAACTAAGTTTATCTCAATCTAAACTAAGGGTGGCACACTATAATGGAAAGTAAGTTCCATAATGGATTTGGATGAGTTCCAAAGTTAAGACATTGTGACAGATACTACAACAAAAGGCTAAGTATATGACTGCTATTATAGCAGCAAAAGAGGGCATTTGTGTCAAGTAGTTTGTTATCAAACTAGGTGTATTTCATAGCGGGATATTACTATTGAAAGGATACATATGTCGCCTAGAGGGAGGTGAATAGGCGATTAAAACTTTTCTGAGAGTGGCTTGACAAAGGCGGAATTAAACTAGCATTTACTTTGTCAAGCACAACCTAGAACAACTAGGGTTCACCTATGTGCACCAACAACTTATGCTAAGCAATACAAGCAACAATGTGATAGCAAGATATAGGTTACTTCAAGCATGAAGGCTATCACAATGTAAAGTGCATAAGTAAAGAGCTCAGGTATAGAGATAACCGAGGCACGCGGGGGAGAATATATTTTACCGAGTTCCTCCCAACATGGAGTACATCTCGTTTGGAGAGGGGGTGGTGTCTAACCACCTATGCCACAAAAGGCCTCCCTTCTTCTCCGGTGAATCTCACCCCAACGGGATCGATCCACACTTCCACTATCGGTGCACTTGTCGGTGGCAAACCAGAACCTCTCACAAGGTTGGGGCACTTCTCCATAACTTAACTGGAGGATCCCAACAAACGCCACCAAGGCCACAAAACCGTCTAGGGTTATAAGAACCCAAGAGGGACAAGCTTCAACGAATATCATGAACCAAATCCTCTAAAGAGAACTCAAATCGATGCACCGAATGCAAATGGCAAGAACACCACAAAGATGCTCAAATCCCTCACTCTCAAGTTCCAACAAAGCTACTAAAGCTATTGGGGGAACAAGAGAGGAGGATTCAAAGAGGGACACAAAATCCCCCAAAATCTAGATCCCCAAAGATACACTCACAAAGAGATGTTTTGGTTTGGTCAAAACGTGGATCTAAATCTCCTCTCTCTTCCACTCAAATATGGGCAAGAATCATCGGAGGGAAAGAGATTAATCAAGCTTTAAGATGTAGAGCAAATGGGGGAAAAGCTTAGTGAAAGGACCGTATTTTCCCATGCTATTTTGGTGATGATGACAATCCCACTTGTGGTTTAACCGTGTACTTGAGTTTCAAGAAAAAATGCTTTTGATGATTCCTATGAATTATGTGGATGCTCTCTTTGGGATCTCGTGAATACGGCGCCCTTTAGTTTTTCTATTTTCTCTCTTTTTATTGTTTTAGGTCGCCATACTATCAAGAGGGGGTCCATCTTGGAAGGCTGTGGGAAATCACTTGTTCTTGCACAAACCCCATATGCACCGCCACAGCCATCCTACTTTTCTGCAAGAGAGCGAGGTTCTGATCTGCTGGAGCCATTTCTGTCTGATCGGAACTTCTGCCCAGACGCCGAAACTTCCAGTCATACATGTCTCGCGACCCAGATGTTCCGCCCTAGTTCCGCTCCAAGTTTCGCTGAAGAATCAATATGTTTCTGTTCGAAGTGTTGTATTTGACGGAATTTGGGCCGGAATTTGCATCGGAAGTTTCGCCGGAACTTCCGGTCATTTTGACCGGAACTTCCGGTCAGGCTTTTGGAGCGGGCGTCAATGGGCTGATGACCGTTGAAGCCTTGCTGGGCGGAACTTCCGGTCACTCACCGGAAGTTCCGGTGAGGTCGTGGGGGCTCCAACGGTTCAGCGCGGAGGGATCCTATTTAAGGCGCCCTCCTTCTTCCTCCCACCTAACTCGAAAATTTTCTCTCTCCTCCATTAATGCTCGAGCTTCACCTCACTAGATCTCACTCCCTAGCAACTCAAATCACTTGATCTTTTGAGAGGTGAGGGAGGTGACCTAGATCTACACTTCCACCAAAGAAGATTTGATTTCCCCCACCTATCCTTTGCGGATCTTGTTGCTCTTGGGTTTCTTGAAACCCTATACGATGTAGGGCATCCTCGGAGCTAAGGGCTTGTGTTGTAAAGCTCTGTGGTGTCGTTGAGATCCTCCAATTGAGTTGTGGATCTTACCCCTCAATCTTGTTGTAAAGGTTTTGGTTGGCGCCTTCAAGGTCACCGGTTAGTGTATTGTGAGGCCTCCTTTGTGGGGGAGCTCACCGGAGAAGAAGGTGAGGTCTTTGTGGCGCTCGGGTGACCTTGTGTGGTCCCGAAACCTCTCCAACATAGACATAGCTCCCTTGGGAGTGAACTACGGGAATTACATCTCCATGTCCCCGCTCCGATTATCTCGTTCCCTACCTTTACTTATTGCTCTTTACTGTTCTTGTGGTTGTTGTAAGTTATCTTGCATATAGGTTGCTCACCTAGTTGCACATCTAGATAACTTTATTTCTTGCCAAGGCTAAAAGTGTGAAACAAATTAAAAATTGGTAGTCGCCTATTCACCCCCCTCTAGTCGATTCAAAGTCGGTACTTTAAATTGGTATCAGAGCCAAGGCTCTTATTTCGGGCTTTACCGCCTAAGAGACAATGGCCGACGAAGGGGGTAGTGAAACTGAAAACCCCAAGAACTTGGCCACCATGGATGACCTCAAGCAATTGGAGACATCCATGATGTCCAAGTTCAAGGAAATTATGACTATCTTGCGGTCTCTCAAGCCAAACCCCATGGTTGCTCTTGCCACACCCCAAACCACCGAGCTTCCTCCCACCGTTACCATGACCGCCCCAAGGGTGAATCCCACGGCCGTCACCACTCACTTGGGACTTGGTTTTGTTGCTCAAACATCTACCAAGGTTCCAAGTGAGAACACCGAGGAGCCCGAGAACTCAACTTCCAAAGAGGAAAATGGAGGAAAGGACTACTCGGCAGTACCCCCACCGCCAAAGTACACTCCAGATCCACCCATTCCCATGCCACACAACATTCCTCAAGTAGCACCACCTATGCTAGATACTTCAAATTTCGCCAATTGGCAATATCTAATGCGCTCACATATTTCCAGCTCTTCTATTGAGTTAATGAGGATTGTGGAGGATGGGTTCTCTCCATATGACCCAAAGAAGTTGACACGAGGTGAAGTGGTGGACAAGCAACTCAATGCCATGGATTTGGGGATGATTCAAAAGGCCTTGACTCCAAAGGAATTTTCTCACATTCGCCAATTCAACACCGCCAAGGAAGCATGGGATCAACTCACCGAGCTATTTGTTGGGAATGCAAGCATCCAAAGCTCCAAGTTTGATGAAGTCAACAACGAGTGCGATGGTTTCGCTATGCAAGATGATGAGACTCCCGAAGATATGTATAGGCGGATCAAGGTCCTTTATTGCACTATGAGGGATCTTGGGGCCACCTATGTTGATGATAAGTTCATGAAGAGGAATTTCATTCAAGCTCTCCTTCTGTTTGAAGAACAAAATCTAACCTCTATCAAGGGAAGAACCAACTTTCACCTAATGACCTCCCAAGAAGTCTTGAGTGAAGTGATTGCCATGACCATTGCCAAGAAGAATGAAGAGTCCGCCCGTGCTAGGGCCATTGGATCAACCAAAGTGAATCTTTCTTTGAAGGCCAAGGCTATTGAGGTTGATGATGATGATGATACATCAAGTGAGTGGTCTCAAGAGGACCTCAAGTGTGCCTTCAACAAACATCTTGCTCTCTCTTCAAGGGCCTTTTGGAACAAGTTCGTGCTCAAGTAAAGGTCAAGGGACAACTCAAGGTTCAACTCACCCAACAAGTCTCCCAAGGGAAGGTCATTCTACGATTGCAACGACAAGAGTC
The DNA here is from genome assembly GCA_030063025.1 of Avena longiglumis. NCBI lineage: Eukaryota > Viridiplantae > Streptophyta > Magnoliopsida > Poales > Poaceae > Avena > Avena longiglumis. The sequence continues at coordinate 478,387,154 of CP125977.1, forward strand.
ACTTTGTGTCCTAGTGTCCCTTTGAGAACCGTGAATACAATGGTGGTCGTCTCATTCGCAAGATCAAGTCAAGGCCTCCTCATCCTTTGAACAAGAACTACGCCGTCAAGAATGTCTCCAACAAGGAAAGAGCTATTGTGGTCCATGAAGAATACATTTCGGGCACGGATGAAGATGATGATGTTGAAGTCCAAGGTGGTGAGATTGTGGGAGTTTATGCTATTGCTACTACCTCTACTCCACGATTGTCCCTCTTCGACTCACCTAATGAGAACGTCATCTCCTCCAACCAAAAGTGTCTCATGGCCAAGGCCACCGAGGTAAAATCTAAACCCACACCTCAACCCATCTCTAGTGAGCCTTCTTATCTTGATCTTGTTGGTCTGGAGATAAAGAAAGAGATGATAGACATGTGTGAGTTTATTGCTACCTTGGATGAAGAAACTAAAGCTTGCTTTGATTCCTTGCTTTCACAACTTGACAATGTTAGGGATGATTTAGATGAAAAGGAAGAACATCTTGACTTGTTAAGTAAAAATGAAAGAGATGCCACCGATGAAATTGCTTCTCTCACTCAAAGTCTTGAGGATGAACAAAATATGAGAATTAACCTTGAGGAAAGTGTGTCTAAACTTGTTGATGACCATAAAAACACCATGTCCTCCCTAATTAAAGAATGTTATCATGCTCTTGCTTTGGTTAAGGTGCTTAAGAAAGAAAAGGTTGAATTTGGGGTTGGTCATGATAGGACTCAAGAAGATCTTGAGAAACTCAAAGAGGAACACAAAGCCTTAGAGAGAAAATTCTCAAGTCTTTTTGAAGCCCATGAACAAGTTCAAACTCAACTAACTAGTGAACATGCTAAGTCTTACGTTGTGCAAATTATAGACTTGTCTAGCACTCCTAACCCTTGTTGCAAGCATGAAAATCTCATTGAGGAGAACAAGGTGTTGAAGGATCAACTTGCCAAGGCTAAGAAGAAGAAGAGGAAGAACAAGAAGAACAAGAAGAAGAAGAATAAGAAGAAGAACAAGGGCATGACTCAAGGACCTTCTCATGGTCCAACCATCTTGCTAGATATGTTGGAACTTCTTGCACGCATGATTATCTTTGGGACGTTTGGGTGCCAAATACTCTTGTTACTAACAAAAGGGGACCCATTGAAAAATGGGTACCTAAAACCAAAGATTGATTTTCTTGTAGGACTATGCTTCCGGTGATTCAAAATGGGTGCTTGATAGTGGTGCCACAAGTCATATGACCAGAAGCAAGTCTATCATGACGGAGATAAGGCCAAACATTGCCAACACAATGGTCTCCTACGGTGATAAAACAAGTTCTCAGGTTTTGGGTTTTAGCAAAGTGTTGGTAACCCCGGATGTATCCTTGGTTGATGTCATGCTTGTCAAAACCCTTGGTTACAATTTACTTTCTGTTTGTGCTCTTGCTATTATGGGTCTCTCTACTTTCTTTAATGAGCACTCCGTGGTCCTCATGTGGAGCAAGTCTCTCAAGGTGGCTTTTGTAGGGTATATAGATCATGACTTGTATGTGGTGGACTTTTCGGGGACCACTACTCCTCATGCTCTATGTCTCTATGCTAAAGCCGACAAGGGCTGGTTGTGGCATCGCCGCCTATCCCATGTTAACATGAGAACTTTGCAAAGACTTCACTTCGAGGGCCACATCCTTGGACTGAACGATGTTTCTTTTGCCAAAGATCGTGTTTGTAGGGCTTGTATTGAAGGAAAGATGCATGAAACTCCTCACAAAGTGCTCAATCAAATTACCACGGAGAGATGTTTGGAGCTCTTGCATATGGACCTTTTTGGTCCTCCCTCTCATGATAGTCTTGGAGGCAAGAAGTATTGTTTGGTTATTGTGGATGATTTCTCAAGATACACTTGGGTGTTATTCTTCAAGTTCAAGAGTGATAATCAACAAACCGTCATCGATTTTGCCAATGAAGTTCAACGGAAACACAATGCAACCATTCTCTCCATTCAAAGTGACAATGGCACCGAGTTCAAGAACTACACCTTGGATGAGTTTCTTAGTGATGAAGGAATCAATCATCAATACTCCACTCCTTATACCCCTCAACAAAATGGTGTTGCCGAAAGGAAGAATCGCACTTTGATGGATGCAGATCAGTCTATGTTAGCTGAATTCAAGTCTCCATACAAATTTTGGGCCGAGGCTATCTCCACCGCTTGTCATGCAACCAACTGGCTCTATCTTCGCAAGAAAAAGAACAAGACCCCCTATAAGCTGCTCACCGGGAAAAAGCCAAATGTTAGCTACTTTCGAGTGTTTGGTTGTAAGTGCTATATTCTCAAGAAAGGAGTTCGTTTTTCCAAGTTTGAATCCAAGGCTCATGAAGGGATCTTTGTTGGATACTCAAATCAGTCCCATGTAGAGTCTACAACAAAGCCGATGGAAGAGTTGAAGAGACAAGCAATGTGAAGTTTGATGAAGACCATGAGTCCCTTGTTAGGCAAGACGGTGTTTGTGATCCAAGTGATGAAATTCCTCCTAAGGCCATAAGAAGAATGGGTGTAGGTTTCCACCTCCCCATTGAGGACCCCCTTGTGGACGAAGGAGAAGGACCAAGCTCTACTCAAGTGGAGCCCTCACTCTCACAAGACCATCTTGCTTCTCAAGGACCTACTATTTTGGCACAAGATCTCTCAAGCTCTTCTGAAGCTTCCCATGCACATGACTCTCCAAGCCCCAAAGGTCAAGGTCCTCATCAACAACATCAACCTCCCCAAGATGGGTCTCCTACTCAATGCACCTCCCAAGGTCAAGATCTTCAACAACAACATCAACCTCCCCAAGATGGGGCTCCTCCTCAAGGCTCTTCCCAAGATCAAGCTCGTCAAGATCAAGGGAAAGCTAATGATACTCAAGGCTCTACTCCAAATGATGGCTCTCCCGAAGTGGAAATCAATGAAGATGATCCTCGTGTTCATGCTTATAGTCAAGGCGGGAACTCCAATGGTGGAAATGATCAAGCGGTTGCTCAAGAATCTCGTATTGAAGCACAATCTCGCCGTCAAGCCTATCGTCTCGCCAAGCTCGTCTGTGATGTCCATATCCTTGATAATGTTTATGGAGATTTCAATAAAGGTTCCACTACTAGGAGGCAACTATCCTCCTTTATCTCTCACCATGCTTTTATCTCTCTTGTGGAACCACAGAAAGTCTTTGAGGCTCTTGAAGATGATGATTGGCTTGACGCTATGAATGAAGAACTTTACAACTTCAAGAGGAACAAAGTATGGACCTTGGTTGAGAGGCCCAAAGTAGTCAAAACATCATCGGTACCAAATGGGTTTTCAAGAACAAGTGTGATGTGAATGGGATAGTTGTGTGCAACAAGGCAAGGTTAGTTGCCCAAGGATACTCACAAGTTGAGGGCATCGACTACGGTGAGACTTATGCCCCCGTTGCTCGCCTTGAATCCATTCGTATGCTTCTTGCTTTTGCTACTCATCATAACTTCAAGTTACATCAAATGGATGTTAAGAGTGCTTTTCTTAATGGTCCTTTGAAAGAGTTGGTATACGTCAAGAAACCTCCAGGCTTTGAGGATCCACTTTTCCCGAACCATGTCTACAAGCTCAATAAGGCACTCTATGGCCTCAAACAAGCCCCACGTGTGTGGTATGAGCCTTAGAGAACTCTTGTTAGACCGTGGCTTCGAAGTGGGCCTCATTGATCCCACTCTTTTTACTAAGAAAGTTGGAGGCCACTTGTTCGTATGCCAAATCTATGTTGATGATATTATCTTTGGGTCTATTAACAAAGATTTTAATGAGGATTTTTCCAAGCTCATGACCGATCGCTTCGAGATGTCCATGATGGGGGAGTTGAAGTTTTTCCTTGGGTTTGAAGTTAAGCAATTGAGGAAAGGGACTTTCATCAACCAAGCCAAATACATCCAAGACATGCTCAAGAAATTCAAGTTTGATCAAGTCAAAGGTTCCAAGACTCCCATGCCAACTGAGGTTAATCTTGATCTCGATCCCAAGGGTAAGGATGTGGATCAAAAACTCTATCGCTCTATGATTGGTTCTTTGCTCTATCTTTGTGCATCTCGACCGCATATTATGTTGAGTGTGGGTATGTGTGCAAGATTCCAAGCCACACCAAAAGAAAGCCACTTGGTGGCGGTCAAGAGAATCTTTTGATATTTGGTTCATACCCCCAAACTTTGGGTTGTGGTACCCCAAGGGAACCAGCTTTGACCTTATTGGATACACGGAATCGGATTGGCCTGGTAACAAAGTGGGAAGAAAGTCAACCTCCGGAGCTTGTCAGTTTCTTGGAAGAACTTTGGTTTGTTGGTCCTGGAAGAAGCAAAACTGTGTGTCTATGTCCACTGCCGAAGCTGAGTACATCTTCGCCGCAAGTTGTTGTGCTCAATTGCTATGGATGAAGCAAACTTTGAAGGATCTCGGACTATCTTTTGACAAGGTTCCCCTTCTTTGTGAAAATGAGAGTGCCATTTCTATTGCTCACAAACCCGTGCAACACAACCGGACTAAGCACATTGAGATTCGTCATCATTTCATTCGGGACCATGTTGCTAGAGGAGACATTTCTTTGGAGTATGTTCCCACCAAGGAAAATCTTGCGGATCTTTTCACAAAGCCTCTTGATGAAGCAAGGTTCCAAGAGCTAAGGCATGAGCTAAATATCATTGATTCAAGCAATGTGGCTTGAGTATCTTGCACACCTACCCGTGACTCAATGTGTATCTTGTTTGGATGTAGGCATGGATTTAGGGAGAGTGTAGTTCCTCTTATGAACAAACACTAACCCTGTTATGCGCACATTAAAGTTTTCATACTCTATAGTCTCTAAAGGAGACCATTTGAGCTTCATGATGAGTGTTGGTAATGAACCCAAGATATATCTTCGTGGTGTCAAGCCATTTACTCTTATATAAGGTGGCCTCGGCCACCGACCCGTTTTTGTCTCTTGTTTTGGTTTACTTTGTGTGCTTGGTTGTTTGTGTTTTTCTTGGTTTTTGTTGGTTTTGGTTCTTCACAGTTTGAGCTCTCTATCATAAGCCTTTCCTTTCCTCAAGCCCTCTCTATTCCCTGCACAAGTTCTTCCTTGTTATCTTCCAATCCTGAGAAGTTTTTCTGGCATCACCGGAACTTCCGGTCAGCTCGTTGTTCTTAGGAACCACCTGCTGACCTGGATAGTTTCTTCCTGGCCCGGAACTTCCGGTCATTGACCAGAACTTCCGGTGCGGCTCTCTGTCCTATATAAATTGGGCCCTGGGGAAAACGAGATTTTCTTCCTCTTTTCCCCAAGACCCACCTTTTATTTGGAGCAGCCGCCGGCGAAGACGACTCCGTGAAGGTGCTTCGGCTCCTTCATCTCCAGCCACCCGTCCTCAGATCTGCTCCGTGCGAACCTTCCCCACCTCGATCTCCCGCCATATGGACCCTGGTATTTTCCCTCAACTCCCTCCATTAATGGAGATCTTGCTCTCTCACCATTTCTTGAGTTAGGGCTCACCTTGTCTAGGCTAGTTCTTTGGCTAGGATGTGCTGGGAGATCTTGGTAGGCCTAGGGAATCATGCTAGGGTATTTTTCCAATCTCCTGTTGTATCTTCGTCCGAACTTGTGCACTTACCCCACCTTCCCTCTCTATTCTTTTGCTTTCTTCTCAGGGCAAGGTGGTACCCGCAAAGGCAAGCGTCTCCGTCGACCATCCTCCGATATTCCTCCTGAGATTGATGAAGATGATGTTGAGGTGGTGCGTCCATCCACTCAGACCAACGATCAGAGGTCTGCTGCTGCTTTGTCGTGCTGCTGCTGAGGGAAAGAGGCATGTTCTTGCCTCTCAGAAGGCCACTGCTGCTGGGCCTGACAAATCCAAGGCCAAGATCTCTAAATGGACTCAGAAGGCCTACTCTGAATTCAGGCGTGCGGATCCTTACCTTGTTCCTCGTGACCGCCACTGCTTGGATCCTATCTTCCACAACTATCGTCAAGAATAGATCTTTGCTGAAGTTTGTGCTACCAAGACCAAGTTTGTGGTTGCTCCTCAGAAGTACATCAACGTGGCTCACATAGAAGAAAAGCATGCATACTTTGGTGAGGCTCTTGACATTTGCAGGAGGTTTGGGCTGATTCCCCTCATGGAGCACCGTCAGAACTTCGATGAGAATGCTATTTCTCAGTTCTACACTACTCTTCACTTGAATATGAGTTCTTCTACTGAAGGTGTTATGAAGTGGATGACTAATGGCGTGCTGCTTACCGCCCAATGGTCCGAGTTTGCTGAGCTCCTTGGCTATCTCATTCAGCCTGGAAAAGGGTCAAATGGATGGCGTGTCCATACCACCATAGCTACTGATCCTGAAGTCCTGGAGCCTCTTTACATTGAAGTATGGGGAACTGTTGGTTTTGTGAATCATCTTCAGCCAATCTATGACATCATACGCAGGGTGTACTTGAACACCATCTCTCCCAAGGCCGGCAACTTTGATCAATTTCATGCCTATCAAGTTGATCTCATGCATCAGACTTACCTTCGCCGTGACTCTGACAGGAAGATGGATGTCATGCATTTCGTCTACATCGAGATGTGGCAAGCTATCATTGACAAGCGCTCTTGCCCCTATGCTCCATATATTCAGACTCTTATCAATCACAAGTGGCTTGAAGTGACTGGTATGCGCTTCTCTAAGGACTCCATCACCATCCATGAGGAGAAGAAGCTGCGTGTGAGCAAATACAACAAGCCTCGGTACCAAGAAGAAAAGGAAGAAGCTCTCAGGAAGGCTCGTGCTGGAGCTAGTGGTCCCTCTTATGCTCATGGTGGCTCTAGTGCTGGTGGTCCTTCTCTTCAGAGGCAGCCATCTTGGTCCAAGAAGCTGCTCGGAAAGGTGAAGAAGACCTTTTGCTTTCTGCAGGATCGCGAGTATCATTCTTATGTCGATCAGCGACACGGTGTTCGGCGCTAGAAGGCTATCATGTCAGCTCTCAACATTCCTTGCTCTCTTGTCACTAGCTCTGTCACTGCTCCCAGGGATGATTGGATTTGCGACAACTGCCACTGGACTGAGGATGACTCTGAGGAGGAAGTCACTGGTCCGTCGCATGTGTGGGATTCTTGGGTCCATGAGTCCGCTCCTCCTCCCTTTCATGGTTGGGGCGATTAGAGTGATCTTTTCTTCCTTTTTGGTGTCTCGATGCCAAAGGGGGAGAAAGATGTCTATTAGGTTGCTTACGGGATTTGCATGGGTTGAGTCGCGAGCTCGTTCTTGTCTTTGATCTTTTCTAGCTCACGAGCTCTCTAGTTTATTTGTGTGCTTGTGGACCTCTTTGTGCTTGTGAACCTATGTGTGCTTGTGGACCATGTTATTTGTATGAGACTATGTGGTATGTGGTATGTTATGCTTGGTTAATGCCTAGTGTTTGGTATTATTGTTATTGGCTTATGGGCATTTGTATATGGTGGTGGAGAAACTTTAGTCTCCCTTGATATTTCTTCTATTGTATCCACCATAGTTGGTTGGTGAAACAGTATGATCTATATCTTATATATTCCTTGCACTTGTGTTATCTTTGCAATTGGAAGGGGAACCTCCTTGTATGTGTGCTAGTCTTGTCCTTAGAGCATTATCTCTACCTTGCACACATATAGGGGGAGCTTGTTCCATCCATTGCAAAGATTGCTTCTACCTTATGCAAATCTTTGGGATTGTCATCAAACACCAAAAAGGGGGAGATTGAAAGGACTATATTTTCCCATGCTATTTTGGTGATGATGACAATCCCACTTGTGGTTTAACCGTGTACTTGAGTTTCAGGAAAAATGCTTTTGATGATTCCTATGAATTATGTGGATGCTCTCTTTGGGATCTCGTGAAGACGTCGGCCTTTAGTTTTTCTATTTTCTCTCTTTTTATTGCTTTAGGTCGCCGTAATATCAAGAGGGGATCCATCTCAGAAGGCTGTGGGAAATCACTTGTTCTTGCACAAACCCCATATGCACCGCCATAGCCATCCTACTTTTCTGCGAGAGAGCGAGGTTCAGATCTGCTGGAGCCATTTCTGTCTGATCGGAACTTCCGCCCAGATGCCAGAACTTCCGGTCATACCTGTCTCGCGACCCAGATGTTCCGCCCCTAGTCCCACTCCAAGTTCCACTGAAGAATCAGTATGCTTATGTTCGAAGTGTTCTATTTGACGGAACTTGGGCCAAAACTTGCATCGGAAGTTTCACCGGAACTTCCGGTCATTTTGTCCGGAACTTCCGGTCAGGCTTTTGGAGCGGGCGTCAACGGGCTGATGACCGTTGAAGCCTTGCTGGGTGGAACTTCCGGTCACTCACCGGAAGTTCCGGTGAGGTCGTGGGGGCTCCAACGGTTCAGCGTGGAGGGATCCTATTTAAGGCGCCCTCCTTCTTCCTCCCACCTAACTCGAAAATTTTCTCTCTCCTGCATTAATGCTCGAGCTTCACCTCACTAGATCTCACTCCCTATCCACTCAAATCACTTGATCTTTTGAGAGGTGAGGGAGGTGACCTATATCTACACTTCCACCAAAGAAGATTTGATTTCCCCTACCTATCCTTTGTGGATCTTGTTGCTCTTGGGTTTCTTCAAACCCTAGACGGTGTAGGGCATCCTCGGAGCTAAGGGATTGTGTTGTAAAGCTCTTTGGTGTCGTTGAGGGCCTCCAATTGAGTTGTGGAGCTTCCCCCTCAACCTTGTTGTAAATTTTTTGGTTGGCGCCTTCAAGGTCACCGGTTAGTGGATTGTGAGGCCTCATTTGTGGGTGAGCTCACCGGAGAAGAAGGTGAGGCCTTTGTGGCGTTCGGGTGACCTTGTGTGGCCCCGACACCTCTCCAACATAGACGTAGCTCCCTTGGGAGTGAACTACGGGAATTACATCTCCGTGTCCCTGCTCCGGTTATCTCGTTCCCTACCTTTACTGCTTGCTCTTTACCGTTCTTGTGGTTGTTGTAAGTTATCTTGCATATAGGTTGCTCACCTAGTTGCACATCTAGATAACTTTCGTTCTTGACAAGCCTAAAAGTGTGAAACAAATGAAAAATTGGTAGTCGCCTATTCAGCCCCCTCTAGTCGATTCAAAGTTGGTACTTTCACTTAGCCTAATAGAGGAGGAAGAAGCAATAGAAAAAAGGATGAAAGAGGCTTAAATAGGAGGCCCAGAAAATCTGCCTGTTAGGACGTTTTTCTGTCTGGACCGGTAGTACCGAACCGATCCGGTACTACCACACCGCGCAAACAAAGCCAGGGAAAAGAAAAGCGGGCGAGCGACTAAGCACAAGTGGCAGCACGCGCAGCGAGCGAGGCTGCAGCGGGGCGAGCGCGAGCTGGCAGCGTGCAACGCGGTGCGGGAGAGCTGGTGCAGCCCAGCGGAGCAAGCGGCAGCTGGGCCTGGCAGCACGGCCTAGCAAGCGAGCAAGGGCAGGCGGTCGCGTAGTCAACGTAGAAGGCAGCGGGCGCAGCGAGCGAGCGAGCGCGCGAGAGCCAGCGCCAAAGCGGGAATCGGGGCGAGCCTGGGCGGGATCGAGCGGGAACTAGGCAGCTGGCGGGATCGAACCTGTGGCGTCGTGGCGATCAGTCGGGAGCCGAAGCTGGCTGGGCCCGGTAGTACCAGACGCCTAGGCGGTACTACCGCATGGACCCGGTACAGCCGACCTGGGCTACCAGGTGAGGCTGAAGATAGGAGCCCGCTGCCAGGTGCGGCCGGTACCTACAGGCGGTAGTACCGGCCCAACAGAAACTTCTTTCCTTTTTTTCTTTTTCAAATCAAATAAAAGGCAATATTCAAACGGTTATAACTTTTGATTAGTAATTCCGATTGACCTGATTCCAATTGCGTTGGAAAGAGGACGACATTAGCTACCCTATAATAATGTATCAAGTGAGAATGTATCAAGTATAATAATGTGAGATACCTCACTTGGTGAGAAATCGGAAAGCCGCCAAGATCAAAATCGCAACAAGATACAAACGTAAGATCCGATTTTGATGAACAAGAGCTTGTTATGGAGATTACCACAAGCTCTAAATCCTCACATGGATAAGACAAAATAACAACCAAATATGGTGATGCAAGTATGCAAAGGTTTGAGCTCTCTCCGAACGAGGTGATCGAGTTACTCATTCGAGAGCCCCTCTTGATAGTACGGTTATCTATCCTAAACCCGGTCTCCGACTAACAACGTGAGACCGGCAAAAGGGAAAACCTATCAAGATTATACCTTTGCCTTGAGCATTCCACTTGAGCTCGATGTAGACGAACTTGATCTTCTCAAGATGGAACGCCTTTCTTAAATCCTCACCATCGATCCATGATCATCGAGGATGGCAAGCATCAAACATGAGATTTTCTATAGATGGCGCATTTTGAGCTTGTGCAACACATATTCTTATCATTTCATCTATCTTGAAGCCAACACATGCTTCAAGCAATGCCAATGGACAATTCCTACAAGTACAACTTAATACACACATTAGTCCATAAAGATTGTCATTAATTACCAAAACCACACATGGAGGCCCACATGTTCTTTCAACTATGAAGATATATTGTACGACAATATTATCAACATGTTTTAATCCCAAGGAACTAAAGGTCTCACCAAAGTACCAAATTTATACAAAGCCATCTCATTATAAAATGAGTGATGCGTAGAGACACAAAGACATGCAATTACACATGGACCTAAAAGTGTCAGATCCGGAGATCAGTTGACCACTAGCAATCGTGTAAATACAACACCGAAAAGCCATAGGTGTTGAATGCACAAAGGTTTGAAACTAGATTATTGACTCTAGTGCAAGTGGGAGACTGTTGGAGATATGCCCAAGAGGAAATAATAAAGTGGTTATTATCATATCTTCATTCTTATGACAAATGTTTACATACCATGCTATAATTGTATTAACAGGAAACATTAATACTTGTGTGATTTGTAAACATAAAAGAGTCCCTAGTAAAGCCTCTTGTTAAACTAGCTTGTTGGTTAATATATGATCATGGTTTCCTGATCATGAACATTGAGATGTTATTAACAACAAGGTCATATCATTAGAAGAATGATGTGATGGACATACTTCTATAGTTAAGCGTAGCATAAAATCAAGTCATTTAAATAGTTCACTTGCTATAAGCTTTCAATACATAGTAACCTAAATCCTTCGACCATGAGATCATGTTAATCACCATCACCGGATGGATCCTTTGATAACATCAAACACCACTTCGTAATTGGGTGGTTAAAAAGGTGGCATTGAGTGTTCGAAAAGTAAGTGTTGAGGCACATGGATCAAGAGTGGGATTTGTCCATCCATATGACAGATAGATATACTCTGGGCCCTCTCGGTGGAATGTCATCCAATTAGCTTGCAAGCATGTGACTGGCTCACAAGGGATCATATATCAGAGGAACGAGTAAAGAGTACTTATCGGTAACGAGGTTCAACTAGGTATGCAGAGATACCGACGATCAAACCTCGAATAAGTAAAGTATCACGAGACAAAGGGAAATTGGTACCGTATGTAAATGGTTCATTTTATCACGAAGTAATCGTAGAAATATGTGGGAGCCATATGAATTTCCAGATTCCTCTATTGGTTATTGATCGGAGAAGAGTCTCGGTCATGTCTGCATAATTCACGAACCGTAGGGAGACACACTTAAGGATCCGATGTTGTTTAGTAGATATGAAATGTGAGTAAAGTGACTGAATATTGTTCGGAGTCTCGGATTGGATCCGGGATATCACTAGGAGATCCGGAATGGTCCAGATAATAAGATTCATATAAGGAAAGTCAATTTCCGGGGATCGTAAATGTTTTCGGTGTTTTGACCGGAAGCTTCTAGAATGTTCTAGAAGGTCCACCACCCTGGGAGGGCGTCACTTGGAGTGTGGAATGCCCTAGGGGCTAGCCGCGCCAAACCCTAAAGGGTCAATTCAGCCAAGACTAGTTTGAATAGTCAAATCCTAGTTTAAAAAGTCAAACTCTAGTTTTTGGTAAGAAGAAAGTCTTGGTGGAAAAGGTTTCAACCTCTTCCTTTGGAGGACGAGTTAGGGAGGGTTACCACCTAGGCTGGGAACACCCTTGGACGTCCCACCACCTATATAAGGAAGGGTGGTGCGCACCCCAAGGTATCCCCCTTGCCCTAGGCGCTCAAGACCCAATCCCTAGGTCACCGCTGCCCCTCCAAGCCGCCGGTGCCCTAGATCCCCTCTAAACCGCCACTACCGTCTAGACTAAACCCTATACATCGGCTGCCCTCTTCCCTCGGTGTCTAAACCCTAGCCCCTAGGCTCCCTCTACTCCATCATACTCGCTCCGGCTTAGGCGAAGCTGAAGGAAATATGTCGTAGAGGCAATCATAGAGATGATTATATTTCATATGTATCCATGAGTTATTGTAATGTTCCTTGAATATCCATATCGGGCAACTTGTATTGATTGGCAATTATGTGAATTGTTTGTGAAACTCTTTACTTGTATGGTTATTTAAGAGTTGTCCCTAGTCGGAGTTCATGTGAGGACACACGTGAATATTAGACTAGCACATCGATTGGTTGATGACTATGTTTCGCAAGTCATAGACATGGAGATGTCAAACCAATGATGTGGACACATGTTATGAACATGGGGTTGGACTGACCCAAGCTGAGACTGGCAATTAATTGTAGCTCTCTCTCTACACATCGTGTACGTTTTGTCCTTAGACCTGAGATTGTCGCATGTACTTGAGATGTGGATCGACCTACTTTGGGGCTATCAAATGCTGCACCGTAACTGGGTAGTTATAAAGGTAGCTTCCGGGTTTGTCCTGAAGCATGCTGCAAGGCATGGTCAATCAAGATGGGATTTTTCCCTCTCTACTTGAGAGAGATATCTCTGGGCCCCTCGAGTGATCGGATCCAGAAATGCATGGCCGTGCTACATAAGGTTAAGAGTTAACCTAGTAAAGGGATTTCGAATCGCAATATCGAGAAAGGGAGGTCAGCTTGGAGCTAGACCAAATATCGTGAGGCAAAGGGAAAGACATGTACCAAACCTTGTGATGGTTCGTCCGATATTATCTTTGTATGCGTTTAGGAGTTGCACGTCTTGCTAGAGGCCGCTGCCAACTATTGACAGAATAAGTGTATTCGTGTCATGTCTATACGCATATGAACCTATAGGGTCACACACTTAAGGGGATGGAAGCCTAATGAGGATTGGATCCGAATTAGACCAGGATCAGGCTACTAATGGGCTACTAATGTAGAAGCCCACTAGGGATACCTATATAAGAGAGGGTGGGGCGAGCTGACCAGGAAAAGACCTCAGATCATTCCCAGCCGCCACTCCTCACGCTTTGTGTTGCCTGCGGACCTAACGATCCGGCGTCATGCTTCCACCACAGTAAGTGTGGATACCTCGGGCGCTGCATGGCGCTTGGACGAGCAGCGCAGGGAGCTGCTCGTGGGGCGAGGACAAGGAGGAGGCGTGGAGCGTGCGCGCCTCGACACGCTTCATCAATTCCGCTCTGGCGTCTAGTGGTAATCCCTTGATCTATGACAACAGTAATCCTGGTATACGCGGTAGAATTTTTTTGATTTGCGCTAGTGTAGCCTACCTGTATCCCTACAGTGGTATCAGAGCCGATGTTGTTCAGTTATAGGTTCGGGATGTTTGCATATGGTGATATGCAGATTGATATGAATGATGTGATCGTTTATATGGCGGTGGTTCAGGATTGATTTATGATATTGCTTTCCGTGATCGTGCTTCTGAGGTTGTCGAACGACTTACCCCTACCGGTCGGTTTCCGCCATCGGGGTAGACAGTGACACATAAATCTTGTTGAATCACGCGAAGATCAATATGATTGATCGAATCGGAACCTAGATCTAAAATCGATGTACCGTGATCAAAGGAGTTTGATTGAATCGGGACAGGAGTCGGTTTATGGTAAATTTGATTTGCCGATCAAAATCCTTAAAGAAAATTGTGTAGATTCGATCTCTCATTTCTCACAGTTTTCCGGACCCCCTTAATCGAACCCCGCAGGGGGAGACCCCCTAGACCCCCCTTAATCGTAGCCCCTTTTGTATCTCGTTAAGGCAACTAGGTGCTGCGATGTCACATGATCCGGTAGAATGCAATTCTATGCATAACTTGTTTTTGCATGATGTATGTGATCAGTATGGCCCATATATGTATGTGATGCATGTATGAAAATTTGCATGACCTGCGTGTCGTGAGTAGGGCAACACAGCTGGAGCCATATGTGTTGTCATTTATTGCAATGGCCTGCGTGCCAACTTGTGATGTTCCCAATACTATGTAATTTTGATTACTAGCTGTTAGGAGTAATAGCTTGTATTAGTTCTTGGAGGACTCATCACTTGGAGGATGGATCACATGGAACATGAAGATGGAGATCATCATGGTGGACAGGTTCTATGGCGATGGAGATCACCATGAGAAAATGGGCCATACTGTGTCACATCTATGTGAATGCTATTCTTATGCGTTTTACTACTATGCATGCTTAGATGATAGAAGTAGAACGATCCCTCACAAAGTTTAAGTTAAACCATGCCCTCCCAACCAAACCTTGCACCATCCTATGCCCTGTACAATCGTTGGTGGGCCTATGAAATTAGGGTGCCGCGTTTTTCCTTGGCTGGATGGGTTTGTATCGGATACCTACACGCATAAGGGTTGGTGAACTTGAAAAGGTCATCTTAACAGTTAAGGACCTTGGGGCATAAAGGTTGGGCGCCTAGTTTTGACATAGAGATGTCACCCAACAACAAGAGTCATATGTGATATGATTAGCAAGTGTTGCTTACCGATTTACCTTGTCTTCTAGCAGTGATACTAAAGCTCATTAGTCGACTTGTTAATTGTGGATCTTGAATCACTTAGTATCAATAGAGGGATATTGATTTAAGTGGGAGTATATGCTATTAAATTGTTTAATATGTTTTACTCTTTCATGGTTACATGGCTTAGTATTTTGCATGTTTTCTGTTGTAGATCAATGGCACCAAACACTACATCACCTTTCTCTTTGCGTTCGATTCTTGACAAAGATAAACTAAATGGAACAAACTATTCGGACTGGGTCCGTAACCTGAGAATTGTTCTCAGGTCTGATAAAAAGGAAATGGTTCTGGATACCCCAATCCTCGATGAACCTGGTGATAATGCATCTACTGCCCTAAAGAACGCCTACAAGAGAGCATGTGATGATTCTCTTCAGGTAAGTTGTCTTATGCTTGCATGCATGGAACCTGAACTCCAAAAGAAGTTTGAGGATCAGGAAGCGTATGATATGATCGTAGCGCTTAAGGACATGTTCCAAGATCAGGCAAGGACTGAGAGGTACAATGTTGCCAAGTCCTTTGTCGAATGCAAGCTAGCAGAGGGAGCAGCTGTAGGCCCCCATGTGATCAAAATGGTTGGTTACAGTCAGACTTTGGAAAAGCTTGGTTTTCCACTAGGCCAAGAGTTGGCCACTGACTTCATTTTGGCGTCTCTTCCATCCAGCTATCGGCAGTTCATTTCAAACTACCATATGCATGGGGTGGATAAGGGCCTTAATGAATTATATGGGATGCTTAAAACAGCAGAAAGTGACATGAAGAAGTGTGCAGGGCATAGCCATGTGATGGCTATGCAGAACAAGCCTAGCTTCAAGAAAAAGGGTACTTCTTGGAAGAAGAAGGGTGTAACGTCCCAAAAATACTAAGCTTAGATCATCAAACTCTAATCTTCAAAATTAGGGTTAACAAAAACTTTTCTAAATAAAAATATGGAAGCATGCATGTGAGTATGCATTTCATTTTGCATTCTTTTGAACCACCTTGTTTGTGTGTTTCTTTGCTTGTAAATGGATGCTTAGGTGAAATAAACATCATCTAAACAATTCCCAAACTTTTCCCAAAGACAAGTAAATCAAAACAAATAAAATAAGGGAATGGTCATTTTGACCAATTTAACTAACATGCCTACTTTGGCTGTCTCAAACTTTCAGAACTTAACAGAAACTTTTCTGGATCTTTGCACCCCTTGATAGTACTCCTAACAAAGTATCAAGGCCCACTTTGTGATCATCCAGAAACATTCAAAAGCATAGTTTAAAGGGCAGTTCAAAATTGAATCTTTATCATATGGGAAGATCCCACTTTTTCAAAAACCACTCAAACAAGCTCAAGTTTCAAAACCCAAGCATCTGTAAACTCACCAGCACCAACCTAGCACACCCACCAAAAATATTTTCAAAATTCAAAACTTGAATTCTTGCGGCCACTTCATCAAACACCTTGCAGACAGAAATCATCAAAATCCTAAACACTATTGTGAGCAGTGATTGAAGCCTAACTTGTTCCCTCTCTAGCTCACAACCATCTCAGTAGATCATCTAGCAAGCTAAACCAAGCACTAGCATCAATGTAAGCTGGGCAATGACATCAATGGTGAACAGTCGAAGCTCACCATGCCACCCCAGTGGAGACAGCGAGCTAGGAGAAGAAACCAGCCTAGCCAACATGTTTGGGAGCAAGCCAACACCCCACCGCCACTCCCTGTCCAACTCTCGAACCTTGCCAACCCCTGGACCACACGCACGGACCGTTCCCAGCTCGCCAGCAACCATGCCGAGCATGCGCCAGAGCGCCACGCTCGACCGACGCCCACAGACCGCGCACCGCCCTCGCCGCGTGCATACGCAATCACCACCGACCCAGGAGACCGCCAGACATCCCCATTCGCCGCCCCATGCCGCACAACCACCGCTCGCTGTTGAAGACGCCGCCTCTGCCACGCAGAGCATCGCGCGTTCTAGACCAATTGACACCGCCCCTGCGCGCGCACTAAAGCCGTAGAGCATTTCTAGGAGACCACCAAGTGATCGCCACCGCCGGCCATGCCTCTAGCCGCCCGTAGCCATGTCGCCACCGTCACCTGCCCATCCCGTTCGGTCTCGTCGTCGCGACTATAAATAGAGGCCACCCCCAGCCGAATTGAGCACACCATCTCACTCCCCTCTCCTCACTAATCGTGCCACCCCGTTACCAGAGCAAGGCGGCAGCGCCGCGAATTTCACGAGTCATGCTGCTGGAGAAGAAGGGGCCGATTGGAGCCGCCCAGAGAAGCCGACGGTACAGGAGGTTCGCCGTCGACTTCGTCGTTGCCGCCTCTCCGACCCTCGCCTAAACCCGGTGAGCTACCCCCAGCGGCGCTAGGTTTACATCTTGCGGCGTTGCCCAACGTCGACGATGACCCTCAGCCGTTGGATTAGAACTAGATCGAACGCACCACATCGCCCCATACCGCTTCGCACCCCCTCGTCTCACTGACGCGTGGGGACAGCAACTTAACCAGCCCGCGTAAACGCTGTGCTTAGTAGGCCAGGCCAGTATCGCTTCCCGCGCAGCCTAGTTATTTGAATCTAACATTTTCAATTTTATTTCAAACACACTTCTGTACCTAGATTCAAAAATCAACCCAGATCGATTAATGCACCAAATTGAATGAAACTAATTTTGTTAGAAAGGTCTGGAAATGCTGAATCCAAGCCTGTTAGATTCAAGTCATTTGGATCTGTAGATCATCCTTGGTAAAAATAACAAGGCAGAAGCTTTTCTGGATTCAAACATTTTTCAAATTAAAACCATAATAGCTTTTGAGTTGATTCCAAATCTCAAAAATCACATTTAACCATACCTTTTAGAATATATAAAAATATATAGGTTCACTTACAGAAATATTGACCAAGTAATAAAAGAATGCCACATAGGCATTTCTAGACACATTATTTAATTAAAATAAAAGGGTAAAACGTTATTAAATTGTGACACCCCTTTAAATCACATTCCCATGGACTAAAATATTTGGTGATGACATGTGTCAACATGATCCCATGTTTGGTTTGGAGAATATTAAATCTTAAGTATTTTTTCAATGAGTAGAAATTACTTTTCTAAAAATAAAAGGAATTAAACCAAGCTTTAATCTTGTAATGTTAGTGATGATGTTAGATCATCTATAGGACCCTTTTGTGTGATGATTGCAAGTAGTTAAGTATTGTTTGGTGATTGTGTACATCATATTTATTTATAGACGCTAGTACCGACCAAGGATACAAGGAGGAAGGAGGATACTACGAAGAAGAAGTCGAGGAGAACTTCAACCACTGCTCTGCACAAGGCACGCCTAATACTACTAGTTGAATGTGCAAGCTAACACTTGCAAGATACTTTACCTATGCAAGCCAATACTTGCTTGTTACCATGCCAACTATATGCCTTAAGCATATGTGATCATACCCACTTGATACCCAATCCTAGTTTTACTTGCAAGCTTTCTACTTTATTTCTTTATCAAAGCTACTTCCTTAGAGAGTACTTAAGTGACTCATAGATGCTAGAAAGATATTTTTGAAGGTTGCATAAAGAGCATAAAATCTGGCCTAAGCTAGATAATCTTGATGTCATCCTAAGGCATGAGATTGAACTTAGTTGAAACTCCCCTAGTTACCACCCCTCATTAGTATTTACCCCCACTTGTAGATGCTAGTGCTAAGCATAAAACTTGATCAACTATAGATGGGAATACTTGGTGAAAATGGTTATGAAAACCTTAGAATGATGGATCATTCTACTGAGATGTTTTGACATGTGTTTCTGAACACCAGATGATTTTGGTGATGAAAATGTTGAGGCATGAGCCTTAGCCCTTTATAAAACTGATGGTTGTCTGGATGCGATACCATTCCAATTTTATCGTATAACCACAATACCCGAAGATTGGGTAGGTCTTGACTGGAAAATTATATACCTTAGTATTAGTTCCCTCACGGCCAAGGTCTGAGCTGAGGCTACCTTGTGAAGATTGTCCACCTGTGCAGTACCCAAGATGACAGTTGGTCATGGTTGGGAGGCCAAACTCACAGGAGAGGTTCTTATACTAGGGCGTGTAATTGAAAGGTTAGGATTGATTATCCGCATACTGAGTATGGTGAATTCAGGATTTGTTCCTGACGGATGTATCGAATGTTGTGGTGAAAGTGTACAATCTCTGCAGATTGTCAAACTATTCGAATAGCCGCGTCCGCGGTTATGGACAGTTGGAGTGGCCATATTGTTCCCTCGTCAGATGTTTTCAAAATGACTTGTGAAATGAATTGAGACCTTGACTGGACCACAACAGGGTTGTGAATTGAAATACAAGTTCCCACTTAGGTGCTATAAACTACAACTAGCTCTCTTGCTTCTGAACTTAGTAGAGATAAATCTGGCTTCTTGCAAAACAACCCTAGAGCCTAGTGTCCTATTATCAAAAAAACCCTTCACTTGTTAGTATTAGTTTGCGAGTACTTAAAGAGTACTCATGTCTTTGTCCCTGGCTATTCCCGTGGCCAGACTATGAAGAGGAGTACCTGGAGGATGGACCCCAGGAAGGTTACGACAACTAGGATCATCTCCCATCGTCAACATTGCCTGTGACCCCGAAGATGGAGCTTCGCCTATGCTACCGTTATTATTACGTATTCTGCTGCTTGAGTTGTATTAAGAACTGGATCATGAGATCCTTATTTGTGTAAGACCTTATGTATGGTTTGTAATGGATGATGTAGTGTGGTATCCAATTATGTTATGTCTCGCAAAAATGGTAATCCTGGGATTGCGATGTATGGCATAACAGGCATCTGGGATTAAAAATCCGGGTGTTGTCAAAGGGCAAGGCTAAGGATACGATCCCTAAGTCTGCACCTAAGCAAAAGGTTGGACCTGTAGAAGACACTGAGTGCTTCTTTTGTCATGAACTTGGCCACTGGAAGATAAACTGCAGCAAGTACCAGGCTTCTTTGAAGAAGAGTGGAAGTAAGATTACTTCTAACTCAGATACGCTTGTTGTAAATGTTGTGGACATTCTTCTCGCTGATTCCTATGTTAACTCTTGGGTATTTGATACTGGATCGGTTGCTCATATTTGCAATTCGATGCAGGGGCTAATAAGGACTAGAGAAGTGCAGAAAGGCAAAGTGGATTTCCGCGTTGGAAATAAAGCAAGGGTTGCTGCATTCTTCGTCAACGTCATGCAACTTCACCTTCCGTCAGGATTTATTATGGAGTTGAATAATTTTTATTACATTCCAAGTATGAGTCGAAACATTTTATCACCTTCATGTTTGATGAGGGATGGTTATTCATTCGCGAGTGCAAACAATGGTTGTGTAATCTCTAAGAATGATATGTTTATGGCTAATGCTCCCATTGTGAATGGGTTATTTATTTTAAATCTTGATGATGCATCTGTTTACAATGTTAGTGCTAAAAGGCTTCGGCCTAATGATTTGAGTCCTACCTATTTATGGCATTGTCGTTTGGGGCATATAAGTGAAAAGCGCATGAAGAAGCTCCATGGTGATGGTCTTCTAACTTTGTTTGATTTTGAATCATACGAGACATGTCAGGCTTGTTTACTTGGAAAGATGACCAAGTCTCCTTTTTCGGGTTTAACCGAGAGAGCGACAGACTTGTTGGAACTCATACATACTGATGTATGTGGGCCAATGAGCACGACAGCCAGAGGAGGATATCACTACTTCATTACTTTCACTGATGATTTCAGTAGATATGGTTATGTCTACTTGATGAGGCATAAGTCTGGAACTTTTGAAAAGTTCAAGGAGTTTCAGAGTGAAGTAGAGAATCAACGTGGCAAGAAAATAAAGGCCTTGCGATCTGATCGTGGAGGTGAATATTTGAGTCACGAATTTAGAGATCATCTTAAGAGTTGCGGAATTGTTCCACAACTTACGCCGCCTGGAAAGCCTCACAGAAACGGGGTCTCCGAATGGTGTAATCGAACTTTGTTGGACATGGTTCGATCTATGATGAGCCAGTCGGATTTACCATTATCATTTTGGGGTTACGCTCTATAAACGGCAGCTTTCACACTTAATAGGGTACCATCTAAATCCGTAATTAAGACACCATATGAGATGTGGACTGGAAAGAATCCCAGTTTGTCTTTTCTAAAGATTTGGGGTTGTGATGCATTTGTCAAGCGACTTCAGTCGGACAAGCTAACACCCAAATCAGATAAGTGCATTTTAATTGGGATATCCGAGGGAAACCTTAGGGTATTACTTCTACAACCGAGAGGAGGGCAAAGTGTCGTCAGAAGCGGTGTTTTCCTAGAGAAAGAGTTTCTCACAAAGGGAACAAGTGGAAGGTCGGTGCGACTTGAAGAAGTTCAAGATGAGCCAGTTGGGGATGCTTCTACAAGTGATGCTATTGTAGCAGAACAAGTTGAGGAACCCGTGGCAACAGAAGCACCACAACCACGAAGGTTGGCGAGGCTCCGCGAAGCGCGGGAATTATTATTGTTAGACAATGATGATCCTGCGACCTATGCAGAAGCGATGGTGGACCCAGACTCTGAGAAATGGTTGATCGCCATGAGATCCGAGATAGAGTCCATGGGGGACAATAAAGTTTGGAACTTGGTTGACCTGCCTGATGGTTTTAAAGCCATCGAGTGCAAATGGATCTATAAGAAGAAGATTGATATGGATGGAAATGTTCACATCCATAAAGCTTGACTTGTTGCAAAAGGTTTTCGACAAGTTCAAGGAGTTGACTACGACAAGCTTTCTCACCCGTAGCGATGCTTAAATCTATACGGATAATTCTAGCCATTGCTGCACATTTCGACTATGAAATATGGCAGATGGATGTCAAGACGGCTTTCCTAAATGGAATCCTAACTAAGGATGTGTATATGATGCAGCCCGAAGGTTTTGTCGATCCAAACAATGCTGGAAAGGTATGCAAACTTCTAAAGTCCATTTATGGGCTGAAGCAAGCATCTCGGAGTTGGAATATTCGATTTGATGAAGTTGTAAAGGAGTTTGGCTTCATAAAAAACGAACAAGAACCTTGTGTTTACAAGAAGGAAAGTGGGAGAGCGCTGGTATTTCTAATCTTATATGTATATGACATATTGCTGATTGGAAATGACATTCTTATGCTCGAGTCTGTTAAGACCTCATTGAAAAATAGTTTTTCGATGAAGGACTTGGGAGAAGCGGCATATATTCTGGGCATCAAGATCTATAGAGATAGATCAAGGAGGCTAATTGGATTAAGCCAGAGTACATACATTGACAAAGTGTTGAAACGGTTCAGCATGGAAGAGGCTAAGAAGGGGTTCTTGCCCATGTCTCATGGCATAAAACTCAGCAAGACTCAGTGTCCTTCTACTACTGATGAACGTGAGCGCATGAGTAGGGTTCCATATGCTTCGGCTATTGGATCCATCATGTATGCAATGATATGTACTCGCCCAGATGTTTCCTATGCTCTAAGTGTTACGAGCAGATACCAGGCTGATCCAGGTGAAGGTCACTAGACAGTGGTAAAGAACATCCTTAAGTACTTGAAAAGGACTAAGGATGTGTTCCTAGTTTATGGAGGTGAGGATGAACTCAGTGTAAAGGGTTACACAGATGCGAGTTACCTTAACGACTCAGATGATTTGAAATCGCAATCAGGTTATGTGTTTGTCATGAATGGTGGTGCTGTGAGCTGGAAAAGTTCCAAGCAAGATACGGTGACCTCCTCTTCAACAGAAGCTGAATATATTGCTGCCTCAGAGGCCGTAAAGGAAGCTGATTGGATTAGGAATTTCCTGATCGCTCTCGGTGTGGTTCAGGGCGTGTCCAATCCCTTGGATGTTTATTGTGACAACAATGGTGCTATTGCACAAGCCAAGGAACCTAGACAGCACCAGAAGAACAAACATATTCGCATGCGTTACCATCAGATTCGAGAGTTCGTTGAGGATGGTAGTGTCATGATATGCAAAATACATACGGACTCAAATGTTGTTGATCCCTTGACTAAGCCTCTCCCGCAGCCCACGCATGAAGCGCACACAAGAGCAATTGGTATTAGATACATTTTAGATTGACCCTAGTGCAAGTGGGAGACTGAAGGAAATATGCCCTAGAGGCAATCATAGAGATGATTATATTTCATATGTATCCATGAGTTATTGTAATGTTCCTTAAATATCCATATCAGACAACTTGTATGGATTGGCAATTATGTGAATTGTTTGTGAAACTCTTTACTTGTATGGTTATTTAAGAGTTGTCCCTAGTCAGAGTTCATGTGAGGACACACGTGAATATTATACTAGCACATCGATTGGTTGATGACTATGTTTCGCAAGTCATAGACATGGATATGTCAAACCAATGATGTGGACACATGTTATGAACATGGGGTTGGACTGGACCAACCTGAGACTGGCAATTAGTTGCAGCTCTCTCTCTACACATCGTGTACGTTTTGTCCTTAGACCTGAGATTGTCGCATGTACTTGAGATGTGGATCGACCTACTTTGGGGCTATCAAAAGCTGCATCGTAACTGGGTAGTTATAAAGGTAGCTTTCGGATTTGTCCTGAAGCATGCTGCAAGGCGTGGTCAATCAAGATGGGATTTGCCCCTCTCTACTTGAGAGAGATATCTATGGGCCCCTCGAGTGATCAGATCCAGAAATGCATGGCCGTGCTACATAAGGTTAAGAGTTAACCTAGTAAAGGGATTCTAAATCACAGTATCGAGAAAGGGAGGTCAGCTTGGAGCTAGACCAAATATCGTGAGGCAAAGGGAAAGACATGTACTAAACCTTGTGATGGTTCGTCTGATATGATCTTTGTATGCGTTTAGGAGTTGGCACGTCTTGCTAGAGGCCGCTACCAACTATTGACAGAATAAGTGTATTCGTGTCATCTCTATACGCATATGAACCTATAGGGTCACACACTTAAGGGGCTGGAAGCCTAATGAGGCTTGGATCCGAATTAGACCAGGCTCAGGTTACTAATGGGCTGCTAATGTAGAAGCCCACTAGGGATGCCTATATAAGAGAGGGTGGGGCGAGCTGACCAGGAAAAGACCTCAGATCATTCCCAGACGCCACTCCTCACGCCTGTGTTGCACGCACGGACCTAGCAGTCTGGCGTCTGACGCTTCCACCCTGTACGTGTGGATACCTTGGAGGCGCTGCATCTGTAGCGCTTGGACGAGCCACGCAAGGGGAGCTTATCATGGGACGAGTACAAGGAGGAGACGTGGAACGTCTGCACTGCCTCGACGCGCTTCATCAATTCCGCAACTACGCGTCTAGGGGTAATCCCGTGATCTATGACAACAGTAATCCTGGTATACGCGGTAGAAATTTTTTGATTTGCGCTAGTGTAGCCTACCCGTATCCCTACAGAAGCCCTGCAATATCTCCCCTCTAAACTCCGACACCACGCCGTCGTGCTGCCAGAATCGTGAGGAGAGAGCTACAACCTTTGATGCCTGCTGGAACAAGGGAGAGTAAGGTCTTCATCGAGTATCGTATGTGTGACCGACTGCGGGAGCGCTGCTGGAACGCGGCGCCGGAAGGATCGTCTACTCGATCTTGAGATCGGCAAGTGAACGATTATGCCACCCACGATAATATGCTCTTGTTAAACGCTTTGGATCTTCAAGGGTTATTACTCTATCGACTCATTGCTACAATCTAGTAGATAGATCTTGGCTTGTGTGTGTTCATGCGATAGAATATTTTTGTTTTCCATGCTACGAACCCCTACATAATGATCATTGATATGAGAGGTGTATCGATCATGTCTATGATGTTCCTAAACCATAGGGTAACACACTTAAGGGCTCTACAACGCTTGGAGATTGTTTTGGAATCATCAGGATTACTGCAAGAAAGAAGAGAGAAAACCAGAAGGGTTTCGGGTAAAGTCTGAAATAGTTCGGAATGATTGAAAAGGAGTTTTTGATCATGAGGAAATGTTAAAGTGATTTTTATATTAATCATTGTAATTAATTATAAAATTCTATTTTAATTTTTTCTTTTGGAAAATCCTCCCTAAATGGGCCACTTCCCGGAGGGAAGGGCTCATGTTGGGGAGGGGGTCGCCGCCCTAGGGCACCCACCCAACCGACGATGGGCCACGCGTGGGGTAGGGTTGGGGCCCAGCCGGCCGACCATCTGCCTTGGCGCGACCTCCTCCTCCTTTTGTCCCACCTTGCCAGCTAGTAGGTGGGAGTCCCTCCCCTTCTCTTATATAAAGAGGGTCCAAGGGAGAGGGAAAATAACAATAAATAAATTAGGAATTTCCTAAGGCATTTTTCTTAGGGATTCCCCCTCTCTCTTGTTGGCTCTCGTGATTGCGATTCCAAGAAGAACTACGTGCGTGGGAGACGACACCGCTTTGGCACGCCGTTGCGCTGCTGGATCCCAGTTTCAGAAGGTCTACTTTCGCAATACCGGATGGATCGGGGAGAACGGGAGTTGTTGTTGAGCACTGAACGTGTGCGAAAACACGAGGGTTATGCCACTTGCGGTGGCTGGACTATCATGTGAGGAGCAACTTGACCTAGAGGTTGGCTACGAGTACAACTACATCATCCACTTTCTTCATGAATATTATACGCTTTCGGTCTACAAGGTTATGTCATCGAAACCTCTCTCTTTTACTATATTAACTCATAGATATAGATCTTGGCATTGGTGTTGCGCTAGTCACAAAAAATATTGTTTTATGCTATGAGCCCTTTCCGTGTCCCTAGTAAGACTCTACTAGACTAGCTCGTTGATTAAACCATGGTTACGATTTTCTAACCATAGACATGCATTGTCATTTAATAATAAGGTAATATAATTATTAGAATGGTGTGATGGACATACTTGGGGTTTTCTAACCACCTATCCCGAAGGGCCCACATGGGCCTGAGGGGTGGATTCCTGACCTAAATGGGCCAGGAGAACCAGCCCCCTTTGGCCCATGCGCCATACAAGGAATAAGAGATAATCCCTAAAAAGTAGGAATCAACATGGGGTGGAATCCCTCCTTGGCCGCTAGCACTAGGAGGCTTGGAGGGGCAAAGCTGATCACACCCCCTCACCCTATATACAAAAGAGGGGGCTGGGGGCCCCTAGCCCCAACCCTAGATGCCGCCTCTCTCCCTCCCATATACTTCTCCACTTCAGCAAAACTTAGCGAAGCTCTGCTGGATTTTCACCAAGCTTCCACCACCACGCCTCGTGCTACCAGAATCGATCTCATCCACCTCTTCCCCTCACTTGGTGAATCAATAAGGATACGATGTTGAGCCGCACATGTGCATCACTCGGATGTGACATTCGTGTGGTACTCGAATCGGATCGAATCGTGAAGATTTTATATTATCTCATGATCTCTCGATTGTTAACACGCGTGTTCTACAAGGGTATTCAGATCGACTGATTTGATTTACAAATCAAAGCTAATAGAGTATAACTAGTACTTAGTGAGTTGTCGAGTTTGTCGGTTAAACCATAGCTCATTTAATCACTATACCAAATATATTATCTCCGTTCCATAATATAAGCCTTTCTAGCGGGTAAAATTGAACTGCTAAAAATTCTTACTGTCGTGAAAATGGCCACGGCAGATGCTGTGATTGGCAACGAGTATTAGAACGTGGGGAAAGGGTGGCCAGCCATCTGCGGTGCGAGATGAGGGCAAAGACACTAGGATTTACCCAGTTTCGTCCCCCTAGAGGGTAAAGGCCTACTCCTGCAAGATTGAATTGATGAGAGAGTACAAGGGGCGAGCTCGGCGGCTAGGCGGCGAGTAAAGGGGTGTATGATGGAACGTAAGTGCTATGCGTGCCCTAGGGAGGTTTATATAGAGTCACCTCGCTAGGGTTTATAGATCTACAACCGAGTTGGATAAGGACTCGGAGGGTTTTGACTAATCCGACTGGGCCTAGCTACGCTTATGTGCCTTCAGCATCCAGTCGCCTGACTTCATCTTGGGTCGTGGTCCAGTCGCCGTCCTACAGGCCCACTCGCTAGGAGTATGGTCCAGTAGGGAATGTCATGTTGGGTATACCCCACTCGGCATATCCCCATCACTTACATTTTTGAACGGAGGTAGTAGTGTCCAAACGTTTTAGGATACTAACCATTGTGTTTGTGTCATTGCATACTTCGTGGTATAATTATTCATTCTATTATATTGTAATTATTGAAGGGTTCGCAGCATAGAAAACAAAAATTTTCCTACGATGGGAACAACTATGTACCAAGATCTATCTACTAGATACAAACAACGGGCGGATGTATATCCGTAGAGAACATACCCTTGAAGACCGACAAAGCTTAACGAGTCCAAACTCGTGGTTGATGTAGACGATCTCTTGCCGATCTCAAGATCGAGAGGAAGTCCTAAGCGCCAAAAACAGCAAGATCCGTGCTCGCACACACGTTCGAGGCACGAGCAACCTCCGCCTCCTCACTCAGCGATGCAGCGGAAGCACAACTCTTTCTTGCCGAAAGCCACGGGAACATGTATCTCGCTAGTCCGAGACCATGGGAATAAATTCTAGAGGGGAGAGAGATCCTTCACAAGGAGGTGTGGTGTGAGAGGAGGAGGGGGGCCTTTATAGGGAGAGGGGGCACCCAAGGGGCCATGCGCCCAGCCATGGGGCTGCCCCACCTCTTCCACATTCATGTGGGTGGAGCTCCCACTCAAAATGAAAAGCCACCACTCCCATTAAAAAGCCTCCACTCATAAATCCACTCACATGCATTAAATTTCCACCAAATTTAATGCAAGCTCTCATTTAAATAAAACTCTTTTATTTATTTATTCAGAATTTTGTTAATTACTTTAATTAACAAACATTCACATAAAACCCTTGCTAGTATTCCATTTCACATGCGTAACCAGTTTCAAAATTTCAACCAAAAGCTTGATTGTCTAGTGAAATAAATTCCTGCGCTTTACTTTTCTTTTCGGCATGAAACTTTTGCTCCAATTGGATGTCGGTGTCTCTTAAGTGTGTCACCCTACGGTTCGCGAATAATGAGGACATGATCTAGACCCCTCTCAGATCAATAATCAGAAGCGGGATCTGGAGACCCATCGACTCCCACACATTCAGCGATGACTTTCTTGTGATCGTCGGAACCTTTTACGCTAGTATCTTAATCCTTTTGTTTCACGATATATTACATGTCCGAGATTCGATCATCGGTATCTCCATACCTAGTTTAATCTCGTTACCGACATGCACTCTTTTCTCGTTCCCGTGATATAACATTCTAGTGATCAAATCACTTGCTTGCAAGCTAATCAATGTGATATCACCGAGAGGGACCAGAGTATATCTATCCGTCATCGGGATGAACAAATTCCACTCTCGATCCATGGGCCTCAACATAACACTTTAGTAGTTCTGAACCCATCTTTATAATCACCCGTTACGGTGTGACGTTTGATGTTATCAAGAAACTCTTCCGGTGTTAGTGATTGACATGATCTCATGGTCTAAGGATTAGGATCACTTGTAAGTTGTTATAGCAATATAAACTCAATGACTTTGATCGTAATGCTATACTTCGGATGAATGTTCATCACACCATTACACTAATGTTGTGACCTCGTTATTAACAACATCCAATGTCCATGATCAGGAAACCTATGATCATCTTGTTAATCAACGAGCTAGTTTATAAGAGAGGCATAACTAGGAACTTTCTATTTGTTTATTAAACACACATGTATTAATGTTTCCGTATTAATACAATTATAGCATGCAAAATAAACATTTATCATAAATAAGGAATACGATAATAACCACTTTATTATTGCCTCTCGGGCATATTCCCTTCAATTATTTATTCTATGAGTGTTTTTTAAACTTGTTTAAACAGTTTTTTGGTTCTATGGTGTATCGGTATACTTTTGTGCGTACTTATCCGTTATTTTTAACACACAAGATTTTTATTATCTAGCAACATTTTACAAGGATGAGTGCACACTCGGATACACAAGAGTAATTCCTGCATTTCGGAAAGCCCCACCGCCTATACATAAGCATCTGAAAGATAAAGGCCTATTCTGAATTTTAAGAGATAATATAGCCTGATGATGAGGTCTAAATTGGGGCCTCTTGATATGTGAAAAACCTTCGAAGCATTGAAGGAAGTAGTAGCCGTCATTTTAGCAAGTTGTGGCCCGATTGCCCAATGTCCTGGGGCATGGGAGAGATCTCGGGTGGCAACAACTTTCGCCAATGTGACGTTGTACGCCAGGAAGGTTGCCTGATGAATATGTAGCATCTCTGCAAGTTTTATTACAAGTAGCAATCCAAAGGCTTCAGCCTGGATGGTTGATGACACTAGCGGCGAGATAGCCGATATGCTAATCTTGGAACAAGTCCTGTCATCACAAATTTGCATGTAGATACCTAGGCCAGCTGGAGCAGGCTGTCCATAAAATCCTAGAGACCATGCAGCATCATAGAAGAGGACTAGACCTGAAATGTTGGATATATACCCTATTGCAGCTCCTGAAAAGGTAATCATCTGTTGGCAAGGAGCATTCTGCAACTGCGCAACAGCATCCATTGATTCATTTGATTTTTATCCTTGAGCTTGACTATGATCTTCAGCTGCATCTTCTAATTTTGTGGCCTAAATGATTGCGTTTGTTGCCTCGAACACTTGGGTAGGCCTGCACAATTTTCTGCAAAAAAAGAGAATCGTTTCGTGCATTCCATGGACACCATAAGAAAGTGTACAAGGAGATGAGATTAATCTATGGGTGCCTTGAGTGAAGTAACGCTTGAATCATGTCAAGAATGGAGATCTGCAGCTAAAATTTCAGTTTTAATGAACCAAGGTGAACAAAACCAAGCGGCTTTCGAAAACGGACAGAGGAAGAGCATATGCATCTCATCTTCAACACCGTCACATCTCGAACATTTTTTAATATGTTTAGAGAATTTACTCGCCCTCTTACCAGTCGGAAGAGATTGCTGAGGAATCCTCTAGGCAAAGGTCTGAACTCTTGGCGCCATTTTCTTATCTTGTTAGACCTGATTAAGAAGATTAATTGTTTGCTGAGGAACTATCTTTGGACGCTGCCTCGGAGGAAGCTGCAGGTTGTTGAAACACTACGTGTATGCACTTATGGAGGAGTATTGACCTGTAGGGGTTAGTGTCCAAACCAAAGTATCATGTCCAGTTGTGTTGATTTTAGGAGTTTAAATAATTGCATTAGCAATTTTTGGACTAAATAGAGAGTTGATTAGAGTAGCGTTCCAAAGCTTTTGACCAGGTATCCAAAGATCCTTAACACGGTAGTAGCAGGATAGGTATAAGGTTGGTCTTGTATAATAAGGTGATCATAGATAGTTTCCCAACCCACAAAAAATGGAGACTCTAGACCGAGCTACTACCATCAACAATTTGATAAATGGAGGATGATGCTAATAGAGGCTTTACCTTGAAAACTATAGCCCAAAAAGCAGATTTTCGTTTGTCTGGCTTGGCTCTCTAGATGGATGTGTCATGATGATATTTCGTCTTGAGAATATGGGATATTTGGATTTGCGGTTCCTTTGCTAGTTTCCAAGACGCCGAAAGGCCTTGACTAAGTTCCTGTAGATTTCAAACACCGAGCCACAAATATTTTTGGTAATACAAACATCAGCCCATGCTCTAAGACAGAAGCTTCTAGTGGTTTTATCATCCTGAACACGTGCCCACCAGATATTCCTTATGATTGTTGTTAGTTTTGAGAAAAGAATGTTAGACATATAGTAAACAAGGATGAAAGAGAAAACATATTTTTTAAGGGTTAATATTGCTGCATGAGAGGGTTTGTTGGCTTTATAGGAACTAAGCTTGGACTTGAATTTATCATAGACAAAGTTGTAGGCCACACATGTTTCTTTGGATGGCAAATAAGAGGGTGGCCCAAATGGACAAAAGTATTGTCAATGTCTGAAGCTAGAAAAAATCGCTTAATATCTTCTCTAACCTGCATAGTAACATTTTTGCTGAATAAGATTCCAGATTTACTCTAGTTTGGAGTTTGCCCTGAATTCTTACAAAAATTATCTAATATATGTAATATAGTATTAGTTTCATGCACCACAAATAATCACGTCATCCGCAAACATCAAAGAGTGAATCAGAGGGCAATTATGTCCAAGAGAAATACATGTGAGATGATTGGCTTGCAAGGCATCCTGTAGCATAAAATATAGTTCATTTATTGCAAAGACAAAAAGATATGACGACAAAGTATGTCCTTGTGTAATTCCTCTGGTACTATTGAATTCATAAAAGACTGGCCATTAATGATTATAGAGAATTTCAATAGAGAATTTCAGTGAGGAAATGCATGCATAAACCAGATTTATGAAATGATTATGAAGCCCTTTTTGAGCTAGAACCGAGACAATGAAGTGCCACTCTATTCTATCAAAAGCTTTGGCAAGGTCAATTTTTAGCTTAAAATTGAGGCTTTTCCAAGAAGTAAGAGTAAAGGAGTGGGCAATCTCTTGAGCCACAATAATAGTATTGCTTATGCGACGACCTTCAATAAAAGCTTATTTGGAGGGGTGAATGTAATCAGGTAAATGTCGTTTCAATCTATTGGTTAGCAATTTAGCACTGATTTTGTAGATCACATCACACAAACTTATGGATCTAAAATCTCAAGGAAAAAGGGGAACAAGCTTCCTAGGAACGAGGGCAATTTGAGTATCATTGAGATGAGGTGGTATAATACCAGTGGTGTAGAAGTTTCTTACTAGGTTGGTCACGTCGTCTCCTATCCAACTCCAAGCCAAGAGGTAGAAGCCCACATTGAATCCATGGGGTACAGGAGAGGCATTTCTCTTCATGGCTTTGAGAATTTCCCGTAATTCCTGTTTGTCGGGGATTGAGTTGGTGAACTCATTGATATCCTGCGGCAATGTTGTGTGTAAGCTAGGCATGTCATTGTTAGTAGCAGAAGAGCGAAATATAGTCCTAAAATAATTAACAATCTCATTCACTATATCATCCGGATCAAACATGTTAGTTCCATGAGAGTCTTTAATAGATACTATACAATTACAATTTTTATGATTTTGAACATCATTGTGAAAGAATGACGTGTTCCTGTCACCTTTGGTTGCCCAATTCTTTTTTGCTTGTTGCCTTTAAAATTGATACGTCGTAAACGTATCTATAATTTTTGATGCTCCATGCTTGTTTAATATGTATTTCGCTTTGTTTTGTCTACACTTTGAGGTATTTTTATACACTTTCTGGAACTAACCTATTGACAAGATGTCACAATGCCAGTTGACTGTTTTCTGCTGTTTTTGGTTTCAGAAAGCTAAAAAATAAATATTCTCGGAATTGGACGGGACAAAAGCCAAAGTTCATATTTTCCCTAAGCGATACAGAAAATCAAAGACGAGACGGAGGAGGAAACTAGGGTGGCCACACCCTAGGTGGGCGCGGGCCCACCCTAGGCCACGCCCACAGGGGGTGTAGGCCACCTGTACCTCCACCGACCTCGCCTCCTTCGCCTATAAGAAGCCTCCAACCCAAAAACCCTAAATCATCTGGCAGAAATCCACGAAAACCTCCACAGCACCGCCGCCACCGAAGGGGAGATTCGGGGGACAGGAAGTCTCTGCTCCGGCACCCTACCGGGACGGGGAAGTGCCCCCGGAGCCATCTCTTTTACTTCAATTCATATTTCTTATGTGAGCATCTTCTCAAACTATCAAGCCTAACTTAAGGACGTTAAAAAAGTACTTGTTGGGAGATAACCCAAGAGTTTTCTTGAGTATTGGAATTTATTACTTCTGTAATGACCTCTCCTTATCCTTTTTGTTTGTTTTTTGTGCCAAGAATGACCTCTGATGAGAGGGAAGTAAGATTTGGGGAGTTGTTGTCCCGAAACAGATTTATGTCCTCCACCATAAAAATCCGTGAGGAGTCTCTGTAACTCTGATTGAGCTGAAAATTTATGAATAAATCCCATAGTATGTTATCTAACTTTCGTTAGTTCAACATTGTTTGATTTGAGCAACAGAAGGTCTTCGAAAAAATCGGTTTCTACCTGTTGGTCTGTTTTAACAGATTTCTGCCATTATTTGCATTTGCTTCTTATTGATTCCTTTTTGAGTTCTCTTTTGAGGAATTGAGATTTTTGAAGGAGTTTCTAGAGTAGCTTGTGTTTTTAGTGAAAAGTTTGCTGTTCCAAAGCTTTGCCAGAGGTCTAATATCTTTTGAATAAACTAATGTTGCTAATGAAGATTGTGTGAAGTTTTATATGAAGGAAAAATATCAGGTGTAGAGAAAGAATGATGTAATGAGATGAAGAATGGACAAAAGCTTAATCTTAGGGATACCACCCAGGTGTCATCCCAAGAAATATTCAATAGTTACAAGCGTCAAATCTTGGGGATGCCTTGGGCATCCCCTTCTTCATCAATAAAAATCTCAGGTCTTTCTAGACACTTCGTTTTATTGTTTCATGCATTGTTGTGTTGTTCTTTGAGAGTTTTAGTTTTTGTTTTTGGTTTTAGTTTGCTTGAGTAAGTTGGTTGGTTACACCACATTTTTTTTGGAGAGAGACACACTCTGTTTCCATTGCCTTGAACACTCTAGTTTTCACTCTTATTGTTTTGTGAGTGTTCACTTTTGCTAGCACTGCATTCAGCCTTAGTTTTCTTGTGCTTTCAGCTTAAAACTTTTTAGTTATTCTTTGTGGATTTTTGAGACAAGATCACTAATATTTTCTGATTATTATCTTTGTGAGTTGTTTCAAATAAGTTGTTCGGTGTTGGAAAAGAGTAGGAAGCCTCATGCTTAAGTGGTACAAAAGAGGAGCTTGTATTGACCGTGACTTAGACTTTAGCATGACATGCTAGTTGTTGTTTTGAACTTATGCTTAGTTATTATTGTTGTAGCATGTCTTGTTCTAAACAATTAGGATTGCTTAGTGTGCCATGAAAAAATTATGCGTTGCTTTAGCATGCAAAAGCATAATATTGTGGTATTCTCCTTTGATGCTTTATTTGGGTTGACCTATCACATGCTCACACCATATTATGACTATGACAAGTCACCATAGCCTCTATGATCATTTAGTCCTTGACTTGTAGTACCACTCTATGATTTGATTAGTAATGTTTTGTTGCTCTGCATGATTATGGCCATTATTGATCTCTTAGTTGGTTGCTCCCAGTCTTTTGCTAGCATCCACTTGTATGAGTAAGCTCTACTCATTCTTCCAACTCCCAAAAACCAAGTTATTCCAAAGTGTCCACTATAAACTCCTATGCATGGTGTGTTACACCATTCCAAGTATATTCTTGTTTTCAGCTATCTTCCAATTAAAAAGTATTTTGTTATGTGAAAACTTAGTGATTAAAGCCCTCACAAACTTGATGGCACACTTTATATTTCTTTGCCCCTAATAAACTTGAACCATTGTGTCATCTATGTTGTATATGATTGCACTTATACGTTGGAATTAGTAGAACCGTGCTGTCACGGGGAACATTTTCAACATTGCACTTGTACTTTGTACTCAGTTGATATCATGATCTTTTGTCTATGGATGTCACCGGTGTGAAAGAAAGAGAGAACTTGTAAGTCCATGGAGTATTGTAACACCCTCAGAATCGGACCTATGCAAGTTTGGGCAAAATTCACCAAACCCGCATAGAAACGATTCAAAGGTGCCCACCAGGCACTTTCGTGCGGGTGGAAAACGAAGTAATAACATTACACAACAGTCCTCGATGGGACCCACAGAACAGATATATACATAACAGCGACTCAGAGAGTCAAGAATACAGATATAAGATACAAGATCCAAATCACCTTGAAAATGGTAGAGCGTCCGACTACGGACAAGAAGCAAATGGGGCTAAGAGCCCTGAAGAATAACCAATGGCGTCCATAACCTGCCGTGCCAAGCGGAAGGGTAACCACCTAACGGCGTCGATCTCAACACCTTAACAAAGGGTGCGACAAAGGGCAAAGCAGAAAAACAAAGAAGGAGCGTCGATCGAGGCGATGCAGCGAGGCTAGAATTCGCGGTCCTCGCCTACATAGGTATGGTGGATGGCGGCGGCAGCATGCACTAAACAACCTATAGAGACTCGATACAACTGGCGATTATCAGAGAGGGGTAAGATAGACCTATCCGGATCCAACCTGAAGCTAACACCAAACAAACCCATCCTGGCGTTTCCCCCTCGAGACCATACGAGAAAGTCAACCGAGGAACTCACACAGTTGGCAATTTTACTTATTCAGTTATAGTTGTGGCACTTTACTAGTCAGATTTAGATAATCGTCCTGATAAAGTAAACAGTAGGCACTTTTAGTTAACCATTCCGTTATAGTGGCGCACTTACTAGTCAGATGCAATTAGCATGAGATAACCCTTAAACCCAGCAGTTGTTGGTACTTTTATTCAACCATTCCGTTGTAGTTGCAATGCTTACTAGTCAGATACAATTGTCGCAAGCGACAATCAAACAAGCAATTGTGGGCGTATTAATTAGCCATTCCGTTGTAGTGGGACTAATTACTAGTCATTATAAGTCAAATTTATAGCGATAAACTTTAGTTATGCTTGTCTATGGTCGAGAATCGTGCTCCAAGTCGTCCATATCCATGGACACGGCTTTCAGAAAGTTTTACCCGGGGGTGCACCAATAGCAACACACGCTCGATCAACCTCGGAAAAACCAAATCAAAACCCAACGAGGCTTTCACATTGATAACAATCACAGGATTCAGAAATATTTGAGGGCCACCCTTAAGTAGAATCCATAGCAGTAGGCAAGCTCGAGACGGCCTCAAGGTCTTTGGGTAATACGGTACGTGAACGATGGGAACCCCAAACGGGCTTGTCGACACCGCGAATCGTGTCCCGATCCTAATGATGCGGTGCGACCTCTGAATCGTAAATAAAGCGATAAAACATGGCATAAGTACAGGATCGTAAATAAAACCTCAAACTAGTTTGTGGCCCCAAGAAATAAGAATGAATCGAGCTCGGCTCGGGGGTCCCATATACCTCCGGATGTGGATAGCGCATAAAATCAAGGAACAGTATCAAGTACTCGGGGTCTTACGGGACACAAGTGGGCGTTAAACCAAATATTATCTATCACCCACCGATGCCTCGCTTATTTCAATTTTAGTTGTTAAGCGAAAGTAAAATGAACAATAAGTAAAACTAGGATCATCTCCAACATCAACATGCGGCAATACATCGAATCGTGGCATTGACAACACGCGACAACACTTGAGCAAGCGACTACGACACGCAAGTCCAACTAGCTACCAAACAACAGGTAATAGGATGTGTCCAAGGCAATATACGGCTGCAGGGGATATCAAAGGGTACGAAAACTAGAGCATCGCAACACAGATAGCAATAGATCAACAGGGGGAAGTAAATACTATAAAAGTAAGATAGGTAGAAAGAGGGAGATGCTCGCCTGAAAACATTGTCGAAGGGTTCAATCAAGATCGGCACTCACATCAACTCAACGGCCTTATCCGCGAAGAAGCAAAACACTAGAAAGAACACCGGATGCACTATTTAATACAACGGCAGAAGATCGGCATGATGCATGTATGATGAATGACATGGCAAGGTGCGATGCAATTAGGTCAGGATTAAGCGGAACCGGGGTCCCGACAATTAATTAGATGGTTCAAGTTGTTTAAACCCCGCAATTTAAATGTTGTTTTAACAAGGCAAGAGACAGTATCGGGTTCGCTACTCAAGTTTAAATGAGGCCAATATGAGACTAGATTTGCCCGCATATTGGTCCCATATTTAATTATTAGGTGAATCGGCGTAAGGCCCCCAAACCAACGATATGCATGCGAGATGGCAATTAGATGTGCAACAAGTTGTTATTATGTTGTAAAATAGGGTTCGGGAGAAAGGTTCACACATCGGAGGGGGGTTTCGACGATCTTGGGGTTCCGAGGGTTCGGGGTTCGACAGGGTCCAGGGTTCGACGGTTCGGTCTCGGCGGAATCGTTCGAGGACTCCGGGGTCGCTCTCGGTATCGGGGCAGATCTTGTCGCATCGGGGTTCTCGATGTCCGGGAGCAGAACTTGTCGTTACGAAGATCTTGGCGTTCGGGGGCGCATCGACTTCTTCCGGGTCGGTGCCGTTCTCGTCATCGCGAAGGTCTTGCCGTTGCGAGGGTCTTGTCGGGCCCGCGCCATCGAGGCGGTCTTGGCGAGGGAGAAGCACTTGGTGTCCGGTAGTCGCGTCATATCCGTGAAGAAGAGCATGTCGGTCCACAGGGTTCGGCCTCCGGGGCGATCTTGGCGTCGGGAAGTAGTTCTCGGTGTTCCGAGGTCTTCGGGTCATGTCGGCGGTCATGTCGTCTCCCGCGGGGTCCTTGGCGTTCCGGGAGGGGGTTCTTGTCGTGTCGGGGTCTTGGCGTCCTGGCGACGAAGGCCTTGAGGTTCCTCGGCACCAAGGTTCGGGTCCGGTCGTCGGATCGGCCGGGTCTTCCGGGTCGGCGTTCCGTGGCGAAGGTCTTGATGGTGCGGGTTGAAAACATCGGATTTCCGTGCACGAGATCTTGGCGCGTCTGCACAGGAACGACGCCAAAGCAGACGAGCAGGCAGGCGGGCGTCGAGACTTCGGGAACACGCAGCGAACGGCCCAGGCAGCGGGACAGCCAGGCTCAATGAGAGGCTCAAGCACATGGAGGAGGACGGTCTGGGAAGAGCAGAGACACCGGCGGCAGGCTTGGCGTCTTGGCGAGCTCAGGTCCTTGGCCAGCGGCAGCAGTTCTGTGAGGCGGGCCGAGGCGCTGAGGCGGCCGGAGGCGGCAGCGAGCACGCTTGAGGCAGGCTGCAGGCCTCGCCGGAGGAGGCTGGCCTTGAGGCAGAGATCTGGCGTGGCGAGTCCATGGCGGAGGAGGGCTCTGCGGGAAAGCTTGGCAGACAGGGGCCAGGCGCCGGCGTGCTGGGTGGAGCGGGCCATGGGAAGGAAGGCGCCAGGCGGGCGAGGTGGTGGCGGCAGCGGGGCGAACTGGCGGGGAGTCGTGGTGGAGGAAGGCGAGAGGTGGCGGTTGCAGGGGCGCTTGTGTGAGGAAGCTAGGAGGGAGGAGCCTGGCGAGGAAGCTAGGAGGGAGGAGCAGGGGCCTTGGTGTGGCCAGGAGGAAAGCGGGGGCTCGTGGCGGAGGAGGTGGAGGGCCACGGGGAGAAGAGGGGCCCGAGAGCCATGAGAGGGCGAGAGCAGTGGCGGCCAGCGGGGGGTCGCCGGTGAGAGGGAGGGCCGGGGTGAGGCCAGGGTGGTGTGTGTGGAAGGCCAGGCGTGGGGATCGGGCGTGGGGTCCACGCGTCGTGCTAGGAGGCATGTGGGGCAGGGGTGTGAGGCTGATGGTTGGTGGGGTGGGGAGAGATGGGGCCACAGGGAAGAGAGAGGGAGTGGAGAGGGTTAGGGATGTACTGGGTGAAAAAGGTAAGGGGGGAGGGGGCTGGTCATGTGCGCGTGTGAGGGGGAGTGGGGCAGGGGTGAGGGATGGCCAAGTGGCGGCGAGGATTGGGTTAGGAAGAGGGTCGGTGAGGTGGCGAACGCTATTGGCCCGGGTGAGGTGGCCAAGGAGGGTGGGTAGATTTTTAGGTAGAAGTAGGATTTAGATGGGGCGGCAGGTTGGACCGATTTTAAAATCTGGGGCGGTCGTTCGGGTCGGGTTGGCCCGTTCGACTGCCCCTACTAAATTAAATATAAATTTTATTTGTTTTTAAACGGGCCGTTGGCAACCCGATAGCGGCCAAAACAAAATATTCCGGGGACCCGGTTTTGCGGTTTGAATAAAGAGGGCGTTTAGAAAACAACACGGGTTTTGCAAACATAGTTTTGGCAAACAATGCATGATGATGACGATGCAATGCACAAATTCAACGCGATTTTCTAGTAGTGGTTTTGCGGGATGCCACAATTCGACACCACTAACAAGGGATCTCGCCCTCGAGATCCGCCTCAAGATACCGGAAGGAAGGTCGGCGATCTGATCCTTCGCGCTTCGTGTAGATCCTCGCGACACCACTAACAAGAGGTCGTTGTCCGTGATCGTCAGGAGAACTCTCCGGTAACAAAAAGTCGAAGGTAGAGGTATCAACAAATGAAGCCACCCCTAACTTCCGTGAACGGGGTGAAATCGCTGGATCCACTGATTCGATGTACAAGAGCGAATGATAAGAGTAGTGGTATGGTAGCTACTCCATCCCGCACCCAAACCATTACTCTGCACACAAATAGGCGGACTATGCAACCAACTCTCGGAATTAGATCTCGACAAGCGAGGTTCGGAAACCAAGGGGTGATGCAGACTCTGCATCGGATCTGGCGTGGATGATGTCGTCGCGTCGGAAAACACCGGAAGGCACAAACAAAGAACAAGGAATGGTACCGCAGTGGACGGATTAAATCGAGCGGTGGAACACGGATGGCGTAACACGTTACCAAGGAGGAAGCGAAACCCTAAAGGTGCGAAAACCCAACCACGAGAATTCTGGACTCAAGAAGGGAAGAGAGCGGATTCAAAACACGTAGAGGTAAGGGAACAGCGAGAGGGTAAGGAGTAAAATCAGACCTAATCGTAACTATCCAACCGATTTTGCAAAATAGTTTTGACACTCTACTTGACGTTAGCTAGGTTATCCTGATTTGGACTTGTGGGGGTATCGCAACTGAGCTCTCGATACCACTCTGTAACACCCTCGAGAATCGGACCTATGCAAGTTTGGGCAAAATTCACCAAACCCGCGAAAGCGATTCAAAGGTGCCCACCAGCACTTTCGCGGGTGGAAAAGCGAAGTAATAACATTACACAACAGTCCTCGATGGGACCCACAGAGCAGATATATACATAACAATGACTCGGAGAGTCAAGAATACAGATATAAGATACAAGATCCAAATCACCTTGAAAATGGTAGGCGTCCACTACGGACAAGAAGCAAATGGGGCTAAGAGCCACGAAGAATAACCAATGGCGTCCATAACCCTGCCCAAAGCCGAAGGGTAACCACGCTAACGGCGTCGATCTCAACACCGCTTAACAAAGGGGTGCCGACAAAGGCAAGCAGAAAAACAAAGAAGGAGCGTCGATCGAGGCCATTACACGGCGAGGCTAGAATTGGCGGTCCTCGCCTACATAGGTATGGGTGGAGCGGCGAGATGCACTAAACAACCTATAGAGACTCGATACAACTGGCGATTATCAGAGAGGGGTAAGATAGACCTATCCGGATCCAACCTGAAGCTAACACCAAACAAACCCATCCTGGCGTTTCCCCCTCGAGACCATACGAGAAAGTCAACCGAGGAACTCACACAGTTGGCAATTTTACTTATTCAGTTATAGTTGTGGCACTTTACTAGTCAGATTTAGATAATCGTCCTGATAAAGTAAACAGTAGGCACTTTTAGTTAACCATTCCGTTATAGTGGCAGCACTTACTAGTCAGATGCAATTAGCATGAGATAACCCTTAAACCCAGCAGTTGTTGGTACTTTTATTCAACCATTCCGTTGTAGTTGCAATGCTTACTAGTCAGATACAATTGTCGCAAGCGACAATCAAACAAGCAATTGTGGGCAGTATTAATTAGCCATTCCGTTGTAGTGGGACTAATTACTAGTCATTATAAGTCAAATTTATAGCAGTAAACTTTAGTTATGCTTGTCTATGGTCGAGATACTGTGCTCCAAGTCGTCCATATCCGCGGACACGGCTTTCAGAAAGTTTTACCCGGCCGGGGTGCACCAATAGCAACACACGCTCGATCAACCTCGGAAAAACCAAATCAAAACCCAACGAGGCTTTCACGACTGAA
Source organism: Avena longiglumis (assembly GCA_030063025.1). Taxonomy (NCBI): domain Eukaryota; kingdom Viridiplantae; phylum Streptophyta; class Magnoliopsida; order Poales; family Poaceae; genus Avena; species Avena longiglumis. The sequence goes on from CP125977.1 coordinate 478,427,950, forward strand.
CAATCACAGATTCGAAATATTTCAGGGGCCACCTTAAGTAGAATCCATAGCAGTAGGCAAGCTCAGAGGCGGCCTCAAGGTCTTTGTGTCTGGTACATGAACATTTGGGAACCCCAAAGCGGGCTTGTCGACACCGCGGAATCGTGTCCCGATCCTAATGAAGCGAATGCAAGTTACCTGCTGTCGTAAATAAAGCGATAAAACATGGCATAAGTACAGATCGTAAATAAAACCTCAAACTAGTTTGTGGCCCCAAGAAATAAGAATGAATCGAGCTCGCTCGGGGGTCCCATATACCTCCCGGATGTGGATAGCGCATAAAATCAAGGCAGTATCAAGTACTCGGGGTCTTACGGGACACAAGTGGGCGTTCGGAAACCAAATATTATCTATCACCCACCGATGCCTCTGCTTATTTCAATTTTAGTTGTTAAACAGAAAGTAAAATGAACAATAAGTAAAACTAGGATCATCTCCAACATCAACATGCGGCAATACATCAGCAACTGTGGCATTGACAACACGCGACAACACTTGAGCAAGCGACTACGACACGCAAGTCCAACTAGCTACCAAACAACAGGTAATAGGATGTGTCCAAGGCAATATACTACACGGGGGATATCAAAGGGTACGAAAACTAGAGCATCGCAACACAGATAGCAATAGATCAACAGGGGGAAGTAAATACTATAAAAGTAAGATAGGTAGAAAGAGGGAGATGCTCGCCTGAAAACATTGTCGAAGGGTTCGACCGAAGATCGGGGCGACGCTCACATCAACTCAACGGCCTTATCCGCGAAGAAGCAAAACACTAGAAAGAACACCGGATGCACTATTTAATACAACGGCAGAAGATCGGCATGATGCATGTATGATGAATGACATGGCAAGGTGCGATGCAATTAGGTCAGGATTAAGCGGAACCGGGGTCCCGACAATTAATTAGATGGTTCAAGTTGTTTAAACCCCGCAATTTAAATGTTGTTTTAACAAGGCAAGAGACAGTATCGGGTTCGCTACTCAAGTTTAAATGAGGCCAATCTGAGACTAGATTTGCCCGCATATGGGCCCCATATTTATTTATTAGGTGAATCGGCATAAGGCCCCCAAACCACAGATATGCATGCAAGATGACAATTTAGTATGCGACAAGTTGTTATTATGTTATAAAATAGGGTTCGGGAGAAAGGTTCACACATCGGAGGGGGTTTCGACGATCTTGGGGTTCCGAGGGTTCGGGGTTCGACAGGGGTTCAGGGTTCGACGGTTCGGTCTCGGCGGAATCGTTCGAGGACTCGGGTCTCGGTATCGGGCAGATCTTGTCGCATCGGGGTTCTCGATGTCGGAGCGTAACTTGTCGTTCTGAAGATCTTGGCGTTCGGGGCATCGACTTCTTCCGGTCGGTGCCGTTCTCGTCATCGCGAAGGTCTTGCCGTTCGAGGTCTTGTCGGGCCAGCGCCATCGAGGATCTTGGCGAGGAGAAGCACTTGGTGTCCGGTAGTCGCGTCATATCCGTGAAGAAGAGCATGTCGGTCCACGAGGTTGGCCTCGGGCGATCTTGGCGTCGGAAGTAGTTCTCGGTGTTCCGGGTCTTGGTCATGTCGGCGGTCATGTCGTCTCCCGCGGGTCCTTGGCGTTCGGGAGGGTTCTTGTCGTGTCGGGGTCTTGGCGTCCTGGCGAAGGCCTTGAGGTTCCTCGGCACCAAGGTTCGGGTCCGGTCGTCGGATCGGCTTCGGGGTCTTCCGGGTCTCGGCGTTCCGTGGCGAAGGTCTTGATGGTGCCGGGTTGAAAACATCGGGATTTCCGTGCACGAGATCTTGGCGTCTGGGCACGGACGCCAAAGCGGACGAGGCGCAGGGGCGCGTCGAGACTTCGGGAACACGAACGGGACGGGCTCAATGAGGCTAGCACATGGAGGAGGACGGTCCTGGGAAGGGAACGGAGACACCGGGCGGCAGGGCTTGGCGTCTGTGGCGAGCTCGGAGTCCTTGTGGCCTTGGCGGCATTCTGCAGAGGCGGCCAGGCAGGCCAGGCGCTTGGGCGGCCGGAGGGGCAGAGGCTGAGGAGCCTCGCCGGGAGGACTGGCCTTGAGGAGGCAGGGGATCTGGCGTGGCGAGTCATGGCGGAGGCTCTGCGGGAGAAGCTTAGCCGGCCGGGGCGAGTGGCGTGCAGCCTTGGAGTGGGCCTTGGGAAGGAGGCGCCAGTGGCAGGCGAGGTGGTGGCGGGCCAGAGGCAGCGGCCCAGGGCTGGGAGGCGGAGGCGAGTCGTGGTGGAGGCGAGGGTGGCGGTTGCCGTGAGGCGCAGAGAGGGAGGCGGGGTGGCGCCAGCGAGCTTGTGTGGCGAGGAAGCTAGGAGGAGGGCACGGCGAGGAAGCTAGGAGGGAGCAGGGGCCTTGAGGTGAGGCAGCGGAGGAAGCGGGGGCTCCGGCCTTGGAGGTGGAGGCGCGCCACGGGGAGAAGAGGCAGGGCCAGAGGAGCAGCGGAGGCGGGTGGCGGTCTGGCGTGAGCCAGCGGGTCGCCAGTGAGAGGAGGCGGGTCATGGGGCTGGAGGCGGTGAGGTGAGGCGGCGGGGTGGTGTGTGGTGTGGAAGAGCCGGGAAGGCAGGGTCATGAGGAGAAGAAACAGGCAGGCGTGGGGATCAGGCGTGGGGTCCACGCGTCGTGCTAGGAGGCATGGGGCGGGCGGGGTGTGAGGTGATGGTTGGTGGGGTGGGGAGATGGGGCCACAGAGAGAGGGAGTGGAGAGGGTTAGGGATGTACTGGGTGAAAAAGGTAAGGGGGGAGGGGGCTGGTCATGTGCGCGTGTGAGGGGGAGTGGGGCAGGGGTGAGGGATGGCCAAGTGGCGGCCAGGGATTGGGTTAGGAAAGAGGGTCAGCTGAGGTGGCGCAACGCTATTGGCCCGGGTGAGGTGGCCAAGGAGGGTGGGTAGATTTTTAGGTAGAAGTAGGATTTAGATGGGGCGGCAGGTTGGACCGATTTTAAAATCTGGGGCGGTCGTTCGGGTCGGGTTGGCCCGTTCGACTGCCCCTACTAAATTAAATATAAATTTTATTTGTTTTTAAACGGGCCGTTGGCAACCCGATAGCGGCCAAAACAAAATATTCCGGGGACCCGGTTTTGCGGTTTGAATAAAGAGGGCGTTTAGAAAACAACACGGGTTTTGCAAACATAGTTTTGGCAAACAATGCATGATGATGACGATGCAATGCACAAATTCAACGCGATTTTCTAGTAGTGGTTTTGCGGGATGCCACAAGTATGTATTTTGTGTTAGATAAACGCCTGGGCCGCTAGCCTAAGCCATGCCTAATCATGGTGGAAACTTGCAGCATCACCATAGTGAGCTATCTATGAAGCATTCTCAATAAAAAGCCATGCACATAGTAAATAAAAATATTGCTGAGATGCTCATTTCTTCTTGTCTTGTCATTTTGGTTATGGGATAGCTCATGTACCATGTGCAAGGGGTATCCCGTTGGCGGTTCTCTATGATACGCATGTACTTACAATGACAAGAACTTACAGGTGACTAAAGTTGAGTAGCATGAGGTGTGGCCCTCGTATTCAAGGGACTTGAGATTGCCAACTTATACTTCATCAAGCATACACTCCATAGTTTGTTCAATTTAACCTTAATCACTTCAAGATGCTTATGATAGGGGCAATGAGGGCTGAAAGCTAACAAGTACCATAATTTTTGGAAGATCTTTTTGAAACTTGAAATACCTGCTTACCTTTGTGAAGGGCCTGTCTTCCACTATTATTTGATTCTCCACCTTCTACTTTTAGGCACCATTAAGAGAGCATAGTTGCCATTCTGTTTGCAGTGTCCCAAAACTTATTGATTGATGCATATTGTGATATTACTTGTTCTTGTGCTACTTGTTTCTAGTCACCCTTGTGAACTTTGAAGGTGTCCTATGCATCTATTTGCTACTCTATGAGGGACAAGCAGAATGACACTATGCCATGTTTTCTGTATGTGAAACAAACAACCGTTTTTCAATACATGTTATTCATGATCTTTGTTTGTAGCCTTTCATGTTGCATGCACAGTTACTATGCCTTATTGTTAGAACTTCATCTTTCATGCACATGTTTATAGTTCTTTGATCCCAGCTTTCAATGCTTGCAAATGGTTTGATCTTGGTTTTGATGGTGCATGTCACCTCAAAAATTATTCTTTTATCACTTACCTACTCGAGGACGAGCAAGAGTTAAGATTTGGGATGCTTGATATGTCGTAAACGTATCTATAATTTTTTAGGCTCCATGCTTGTTTAATATCTACTTTGTTTTGTTTTGTCTACACTTTGAGGTATTTTTATACACTTTCTAGAACTAATCTATTGACAAGATGCCATAGTGCCGGTTGCCTGTTTTCTGCTGTTTTTGGTTTTAGAAAGCTAAAAAATGAATATTATCGGAATTGGACGGGACAAAAGCCAAAGTTCATATTTTTCCCTGAGCGATACAGAAAATCAAAGACGAGACGGAGGAGGAAACCAGGGTGGCCACACCCTAGGTGGGCGCGGGCCCAGCCTAGGCCACGCCCACAGGGGGTGTGGGCCCCCTGTACCTCCACCGACCTCGCCTCCTTCGCCTATAAGAAGCCTCCGACCCAAAAACCCTAAATCATCTGGCGAAAATCCACGAAAACCTCCATAGCGCCGCCGTCACCGAAGGGGAGATTCGGGGGACAGAAAGTCTCTGTTCCAGCACCCTGCCAGGACGGGGAAGTGCCCCCGGAGCCATCTCCATCGATCTCCACTACCATCTCCATCGTCGTTGCTGATTCCCATGATGAGGAGGGAGTAGTTCTTCCTCGAGGCTAAGGGCTCTACCGGTAGCTATGTGTTCATATCTCTCTCTCTCTCTCTATGCATGGTCATATTGTGACCATGAGCTTTGTAATCAAGTAGATCTACCTTGCTACTCAAGTGCTTTAATAGATCTCTGCTCTCCCCATGTGTGTGAAAGTGACAACGTGCACTCCATGGTGGCACTTAGGTTTGAGTCTACATAAATACTCTTTGTGCTCTAATAGATCTATGCTTTTCCCCACGTGTGTGAAAGTGACAACGTGCATACCGTGTGTGGCACTTTGGCTAGATTGAATATTTGTTATGGGTTATATTTGGAGTTGGATGTCTCTATGAAATTTTGGTGTTTGTTGGAACCATCTAGCGTCCAAGGTGACAGTGTGGGGTTATCTAGATTGGCGAAGGTGGACTTTGAGGAGTTCTGTTATGGCCCTACCGATGATTAGAGTGTCTAACCGGAGAGTAGTTAAGAGTAGCATCATGAAGAGATGATATTTATATGAGAGAGTGTTCACTAGTGAAAGTATGATCCCTAGGCCTTGTTTCTAAACATTAAAACACCATTTGCATCTAGATCTGTTGCAAGTTTAATTGCTTTAGTCTTTACCTCACCGTCAAGCTATTTTCTGGCACCATTACCACTTATATTTCACTATCTCTTCGTCAAACTAGTGCACCTATACACCTGACAAGTGTATTGGGTGTGTTGGCGACACAAGAGACTTTTTGTATTTTGATTACAAGATTGCTTGAGAGGGAATACATTTGACCACTTCCTCCCTAAGTTCGATAAACCTTGGGTAATCCACTTAAGAGAAACTTGCTGCAGTTCTACAAACCTCTGCACTTGGAGGCCCAACAACTATCTACAAGAATAAAAGTGCGTAGACATAAAAAATTCAGTGAGCTTAGTCAAATTCTCTTCATATTAGGAAACTAGCCTTGCCCGAAGGGAATGGTCTTAGAGTTGCACATACTTCATTTGAATTTCACTGATTTGTTCTTGAATACAGTCAAGCTGCTGCTGTAATGGTTTTTTCTTCTTGCACCACCTTTCCAAAGTTCCTGTAAGATTAGTGGTTCTAGCATGGAACGGTTTACTAAACAAAGAGGCCCAAGCAATTCCTTGAAAGTCTTTCTCAAAAGTCCACCAATTTTCGAATTTAAATTGAATTTTAGGTATACGATAATGAGACTCGGTGGAAACCAACATAGGCGCATGATCACTCAGCGAATGGATGATTGGTAAATTAAATACATTAGTATTAGGATACATAGAACACCATTCTGCACTAGCAAGACATCGATCAAGCCTCTCAAAGATAGTTGTGGAGGAAAACCACATGTTTGTCTAAGTGTAAGGCGGCTCACTAAATCCCAAATAAAAAGACCACATTGTTTGACAAAGGAATTGATAGCATGCATATGATGCTTATTTACATTAATATAAGTGGTTTCCACATCACACATGATCTCATTTAGGTCACCTAAACAAATTATTGGCTTCCCAAGCTTGTCATTATCAAAACTGGAAACATGATCCCATATCATCCAAGTGTCGATGATGATGAGGGTCTCCATAGACACAAGCCAAAGCAAAATCCACATCATTTATTCTATTGGTAACTAAGGCTAATATCATACAGTGGTTTGATAACTTGACCGAGACGCGAACTTCATCAAACCAAAGCATCCAAAGTTCGCCGTAACGACCATTAGATGGAACTACAAAGCTACCATCAGTGTTAAAACGAGAATTAAGTTGGAAATAATTGTACATTGATGTTCTTATTTCTTAATCAGAAGTTATGTGAGCACCCGTGGAGTTCATGAACCTAGCAAGGTACTCCATCTTAGTGGATCTATCGAGGTTCTTGCCCATACCTCGGCAGTTCCAGCCGATGAGCTTTAGGGGATCCCGATTTGCCTTAGGTGCTTGTGTTGTAGCCAAATTACGTGTCTTGTTGTCTTGTTGTCTTGTGACCTATTATGTTGTACAATCATCAAGCTCTTTCTTCCACCGACACTGGTCTTCCCTTGATTTGGAGTGATGGAAGTGGCTCCATTGCGCCTAATTAATCAAGCACAAAACCGAGGGCGGATAACCAAAGAGACAGTAGTGTGTTGGCCCTCTCCTCCATCTCCAGTTGAAGTGGAGGCGATCACGGTGCGAAAATCTTCAAAGTTGGCCACGAGACCGACATCCAGAGGTCGGTAACCTCTAGTGGCGGTCGCATCAGGTGGCTCTCCGAGCGAATTTGACATGAGCATCAGATTAAGTTTTAGAGTGGAAGGGGTTGATGCCAAGACATGTTTGTTGGTATGTCGGTTGTGGCCTCAACTAAACTACTATTAGATACTGGGAGAAAGGATCAGTCGAACGGATCAGGTTGAACTGGAGCAAATCTGGTGAAGAAGGGTCTAGAGGAAGTTTTTTTTTTATTTCTTGGGGGTGGCTCACTAGGAAAAGGGGATGAAATTGTGTGTGAATGGTAGATCATGGGGATGGAGGGGGATTGAGGAGCGGGGAGAAGCTGATTTGAGATGGAAGGAAGAGATTAGGACCAGGGATTGAAGAAAATGATTAAGGGAAATTGAAGAAGAACACAGTAGGAGGATTCAATATGGCATGTCGCCAGTCACCCACATGGAGCGGAGTCTTGAAAACTGCCCTTTATACTTATTTGTTGTTTCCGTCCTAAGTCTGCACTATTTTTGTTCTAAAACAGTATTCTCGTATATCCGCATTCGACCATCATTGTTCGATTTGTTTTGAATCTATCAAAAAATATACTCTCTCCGATCCATATTACTTGTCGCCGAAGTGGATGTATCTAGACATGTTTTAGTGCTAGATACATCCAATCTAATGACAAGTAATATGGATCGGAGGGAGTAGTACTCTTACATGTTATTCAAATTACTTGTTGCAGTTAGTTTTAGGCAAAATGTTGCCTAAAATATGGATAGATTCAACGAATTTGGGACAAGTAATTTGAATGTGAGGGTGTTTTTTTTGAACCGAATCTGAGGGTGTTGGTAAATAAATAATCCGGGGGGTCCGACCTGATTACTCCCTGATTGCCCGCAAACCTCTGCCAACTTTTTTCTTTTGGGGTAAGCCCCTACCAACTTAACCCGGGCCTCGGCACGCAAGAAATAACGGAACCGCGGCCCAGCCCAACTGAAACGAAACGGAGCCCTGTCGCATCCTGATCTCGTAACCTCGTCGCCGTCCGATCAAAATCAAACCATCTAAACCCTAGCGCCGCCACCTACATAATCTCCGTCCCTTCAATTTCTCCCCCATTTCCCACATCACCCAAACCCTACCCAAACCCACCTGCGGCGGCGGCGGAGCACGCGAAGATGGTGAAATTCCTGAAGCCCGGCAAGGCGGTGATCCTTCTGCAGGGTCGGTTCGCCGGCAAGAAGGCGGTGATCGTGCGTGTCTTCGAGGAGGGCACCCGCGACCGCCCCTACGGCCACTGCCTCGTCGCCGGCCTCGCCAAATACCCCAAGAAGGTGATCCGCAAGGACTCGGCCAAGAAGACGGCCAAGAAGTCGCGCGTGAAGTGCTTCCTGAAGCTCGTCAACTTCACCCACCTCATGCCCACCCGCTACACCCTCGACGTCGACCTCAAGGACGTCGCCACTGGCGGGCCGGACGCCCTCGCCATTAAAGACAAGAAGATCGAGTCTGCCAAGTCAGCCAAGGCACGTCTTGAGGAGAGGTTCAAGACCGGCAAGAACAGGTGGTTCTTCACCAAGCTTCGCTTCTAGGAGCAACGCACCTTCACTAGTACTTTTAGTTGCCTGTTCTTTCTATCAATCCATACACTAAGCTATATCTATGTTTTGGTATTGTCCATGAAGATGGCTAGTGTGGATCTCGGAGAGTTTAATTACGAGATGATAATGTTTTGTGTGTTAAATCATGCTAAAGATACATCTGGTTGCAATTTTGAAGTTCATCCTGAGCTGTTCACTTCCAACTTCCATTGTTACTGGTGATTGATATGTGATGTTCCACTCCCACTTTTACTGTGTTATTACTATTTATGGCCATAGTTTCAGATGTATTACGCATTATATTTCTTTAGGATTCTATTGGATGGATGTTGGTGTTTAGTCACTACCCTGTAGTCCAAGCATACTCAATTAGTCCTTCCAAGACAAGGGAAATGACTACACTTGACTGGTATGCCTGTAGCTGCACTTAGCTACACAGCATACTGAATTAGTCTTCAGACTAGTCATTTCACTATCTTCAAAGCTGTACTTAGCCACAAAGCATGTTGGGTTGCGCTTAACTACTGTTTGGCATACATGCTGGTACAATAATAGCCTCATGTCATTATTTTGCTTTACACACATCTGTAAAGTATACATATAGCCTTTTTATCATTACCATGGTGGTGCATCTATTGTTTCTTTCATTGTATCTGGAGTTATAGCGTTGGTATCATGTTTATTCCTGAAAGGAACCGCTGATTCATTGTATGGTAATCCACTGATAGTGAACCACAGGGGACACAAGAGTTGGAACACACACTCCATCATATTAGGATTTAAGCACATGATGTATGCAGTGGTTCAGCACAAGTTTCAAGCTTGACATCCTCCTGGCATTTGCTTGTTTTGTGATGGCTCTCTTCTCAGCGTTCATCAGCCTTATCTTGCTAAACTGACTAGCCAAACAGAGATCCATTGTATGTAAGCTTTTGGTGCCATCTTAATTTTTTTGATGGCTTCTGACTTAACTTCTCTTAGCTAAAAATCTGTAGTTTATGTTGGTATTCTCTTCTGGCTGTTGTGTTTTCATGTAGGGATGTTGGTCTATAAATGTAAGTCTATAACCCATTTGCTGCTGCTCCCAGTTCAACGCTAAAGCTACAGCCATAAACCTTAACCCTAATCTGGTTTATTGTTATGGCCTTGATGCTACACTGGTTATCAATTTTAGCTAGTGATGCTTCTTTTTGTAATATAGAACTTGAATGTAACCACATTAGGACAGTATAATCAGTGGCATGTATATGGTACGAAGCTCTTGTCTCACGAGCTGCTTGAAATCATTGTTATGCGCTTGAAAATAACAAGCAAAACAATTTTCTATTAGTCCAACCAGTGGTATCAGGATAGGATATACACTGCAACTATAAGATTAGTCAAGTGTTGTCTTTGATTTGGTCTCTTTTGTACTTGTGTGTTGTGTATATAGGCTCATTGGCCTAAAATGAAAATGTGTGTGTTGTTTTTGTCAAGTTTAACATGGTATCAGAGCTTTAGCGCTTGCTAAGGCTCTTATACCATGTTGAATTTGAATGGAATGACAGACATGTTACATCATAGGCCAATATGTCTATGTATATGATGCACAAAACAAAAGAGTCAAGGCAAGCACTCTACGTGACTAATTTTAATTGAACAGTTGCATAATGTATAGATTAAAGCACATTGCTGATGGCCAGCCTGTGATTGATTTGGTTTGTTAAATTAAGGTGTCCATAATGTTCTGTTCTGTCACTGCTATGCATGGTATGGTATGGGCTTAGGAGTAGAATTAGGTGTGAGCACAAATCTAGTTGTGCCACATTTGTATAGTTTTACCAAAATTGCATTAATTGAAGGATTGTATTCTGGTTGTATTGATCTTCGATCTCTGCTGTATAAATCTGGTTGTGCCCATATTCTTGTAATAATATTTAAGCTAGGTGCTGAATTATTGGTTTACTATGAGTTGTGTTCCTGATGGTTGATATTGGTTGTTAAGTTTCACCTGTGTTTGCATGGCGACATGTTTTCAGACTGAGGTGCTGCTTGGAGTGCCAGATATCTGGAGAATGTTTCCATGTTCGACATTGTTTTTTGTGGTACTTAATAAGTGTTATTGATGTTTCAAAATCCTTGTGAATAGGTTCACACTGAGTTGTGACAATACTCGCATAGAGTTGAACTGCGTGCAGATGTAGTGGCATCTTATATATATGTTCATAGTCTCTTGATTTTGCCCTAACCTGACTGGCTCTAAGAGCAACTCCAGCTCTAAAAGGTGCTAAAATAACTACTCCCTCCGTCCCAAAATAGATGTCTTAAATTTGTCAAAATTTGGATGAATCTAGACACTATTTAGTATATAGATTCATCCAAAATTTAAAAAACCCAAGACATCTATTCTTGGACGGAGGGAGTACTATTTTAGCACGTGAGAGGCTCTAAATCGCCCTCCAGCAGACGCCCCTATAATACAGTGCGCTAAAAAATTCCACGCTGCAAATTCCGCACGACGCGTGAAGAATAAATGTCACAGAAACTTCCACTCGCTCCCGTGGCGTGGTCCTCGTCGCTCCGACCTTCGCTGGCCGTGCCTCGAGCTGGTCCTATGTCGTCTCGCCTGTGCCTGACCTAGCTGCCCGTTCCCCGAGCTAGTTCTCTGTCGCCCGCCGCCTGGAAGAGTTCCCATCCGCTGCCCGTCCGCACGGAGGAGCTCCTCGACTACCGCCCATGGCGGTCCTGTTGGAGGCGGCCATGATAGAGTTGCGGAGATGCTGCTGTAGAATTGCGCTGCCCTTCTCCCGTTGCCTGCGGCCGATAGGAATCACGCCACCCGTCTCCGCCGCCCGCCGCTAGTCTCGTTGCGTGCACGGCCAGGCCAGCCTGGTGGGAATTGATTGTTTGCGAGATTGGATTTGCTTGTGAATCGATTTTGGTCGGCTTATCGGGAGATTGGATTTGATTGTGAATCGATTTTGCTCAGTCTCGTCGGAGATTGGATTTTGCTTATGAACTGAGGCATTAGCGGGCGGTGCACATGTGTTTTGGTTTCTAGACTATTTTGTGTTCAATTTTTTGTCTATTTGTTTGGTCTTGTATGATCTTTTTTTGGTGCATATATACGAAAAACTTGTTTTCGACGCTGTATTTTAGCTCGCCTATTGAAGTGCTACTTTCGCATGCTGTATTTTAGAGCTTCCGGTGAAGTGGCACACATGTGTGCACGCTAAAAAAAATCCGCTCCAAATAGACTTTTGGCGCTAAAATTTAGAGTTTCTACTAGAGTTGCTCTAACCCATCTTCATCTACCGTATGTTTCCTCGAAGCTAAGAACCGAACAACTGTCGTTTGCATAGAACACATTAGAGTGCCCCATCCTCTGCATTTTGTGGACCAATATTTTTTTACATTGTTGCTGTTGAATAATAAATGTTACTACCTCCATTCCAGTTTATTAGATAAATACGTATTTTAAAAAAATAGTTTAACCATAAATTTAGTCAACAATATACAAATTATATTTAACAAAAATTGTACCATTGTATTTATATCCAAAAGACGTTTTCAGTGGTATAACTTTTGTGACGTGATCAAATTTACGGTTAAATTATTTTCTTGAAATACGTATTTGACTAATAAACCGGAATGGATGTAGTATGATGAATGTTAGAAGTCCTGTAGGGTTGAAGGCACATGTAACTACACAAGGCGGAAAGAGAGGTTGTTTTTTAAGAAACAAATTCGCTCTCCTTGTCTCAAGCTACTTCAGAGAAAACTAACCACAAACAATACTCCTGGTATCAATAAATTAAGTGATAAATAAATGCAGCACCAAAATGTGATGCCACTAAGTCCCACGAAAGAAACACATGTGATTGTACTCAGGCATGTCATTCAGTTTTAGCATGTAACCAAAATTTGAAAAGAAAAAGAACAGTACGAACCAAAAAGAAGCACTTGTTCTTATATGTATCGATGTGTTGACAAAATAGGGTTCACTATATTGTCAGGAACAAACATGGTCCCAATCTTCCTAAGATTTCATCTCTAGGGGTTTGTTAATCTCTGCTTCAGCACCTGAGCAAAATCCATCCTCGGAACCTCCTCTTCCTTGCGAGCACTAAGGTCCTTGAGCTTCACCTTCCCGTCCCTAATCTCAGACTCGCCCACCAGCACCATCCACGGAATGCCTGATTTGAGCGCGTAATTTGTGTGGCTTTGCAGCCTGGTGCTGAGCTTGAACTCCGCCTTTATACCGGCGCCCCACAGCTCGCTCACAAGCTCGGCGGCCACTGTAAGGTCCTTCCCAAGAATCGACACCAAAACCTCCGTCTCGGTGGTCCTGATCACCTGCAGGCTTAGAGATTGAATACACAATTGCAACTCGACGACGACTTAATGGAAATTGGCAAATGCATTGAGAAATACCTGATTCCTTTCTTCCACCTGTTGCTCCATGATGGGGAAGACTCTGTCTATTCCAAGGCTGACGCCAACAATAGGGATTTGCTTGCCGGCAACAATATCACCTACAAGGTTGTCGTACCGACCACCAGCCGCAATGGAGCCAACCTATTGCAAAACAGAGTTTTTACATGAAAATGGTGCCTTACTGAAAACATAAATCAGCACACAAGAAAATACGGCTCTGATTAACTGGGAGCACTAACAGATGAGGCGGTGATATGGATGAAAAATCCGAACCTGTGTGCCATCCTTGAGCACAGCTTCATATATCACACCGGTATAGTAATCGAGGCCTCTAGCAAGGCTTAAATCGAAAATTATCCTGTCGAGGGCATTTGCTTTTTCTAGAGCTTTGAATAATATCTCCAGTTCATTCAGTGCAATGACAGATCCATCGTTCTCGATAAACTTGCTACCTTCCTTTCGCAACTCTGCCAGAACTTGTAGTGCTGGTCCTCTTATCTCCACTAAACTGCCAATCTTTTCAGCGGTTTCATTTGATACACCCTTCTCTTCCACCTAGGTCAGCATAATGAACAATTAGGACTATGACAAATAAATCCACACCAATCAAAATCACCACGTAACATACAATCATCTGAAACAAAACAGACATAGGGGTTTGGATGCTTACCAGTTCCTTCTTCACCTGTTCCAATGTTAGTTTGTCGAGCTTGTCAATGCTGGAGCAAACTGTTCTGAACTTATCAGAGGGCACGCCACAAATCTCCAACATTCCATCGAGCAACTTTCTGTGATTTAACTTTATCTCATACATGCCAATATCTAGCTTATCCAGCAGTTCAGTCAAAACTTTGATAACCTCGAAATCTGCTTCCATTGGCTCGTACACTCCAGCAATGTCAAAGTCACATTGGTAGAATTCTCGATATCTTCCATTTGCCGGGTTATCTCTCCTATACACTTTTGCTATCTGGTATCTCCTCATTGCGGTTTTGTTCTTCATGGCAAGATATCGCGCAAATGGAACGGTCAGATCGTACCGCAAAGAGCAAAGCTCACCACCCTGCAGGTTAATTATTTGATGGTAAGACTTCAAACAATTAAAAAGATAGCGTAATGTAACGTTGTAGTACGGAACAAAGGTATATGACCGAAGTGTCAAATACTATGTATACTACACCCTCCGTCCAGAAATAAGTGACTTGCATTTGTCTAGATTCACATGTATCTAAACATGTTATAGTTTATAGATACATACAAATCTAGATAAATCAAAGTCACTTATTTATGGACGAAGGAATTACTAAAGTAATAAGCCCAGTGTGGTAAGTATCGGCAACATGAAAAGGTAAACATTTTTTGGGATTTTCAGCAGGACGTAACCTTTTCACTAACATTTAACTGTAAAAGGACATTGAAGCTGTACCTGATCAGCAAGGTCATATATCAACTTAGAGTCTTCACCATATTTGCTCATAAGGGTTTCTCTCAGCTCAAATACAGGTGTATCAAGTGCAACAGCGCCGTGCATCTTAAATACACCAGTTATTATTGAAAACGCACGCTCCCTTATGGCCATCTGATGTTCCCCAAAGTCACGTGTTCCCTAGCAGAAGCAAGGATACATGATTAGATAAAAAAAAGAAGTAAAAACTGGACAGCCTGAAGATACTTCTGAAATTTACTCAGTATAAGTCATTGGAGCAGAAAGTTAATGCAGGAAATAATGTGCCTGTTTACAGATCACACCAAATCCCTCAAAAAAAATGCAGGAAATAATTAGATACTTCTTACCTTGGGAATTTTAGGCAACCTCCTCGTCTCTTTCTTGCCCTCAAGAATCTCCTTCAATTTAGGACAGTTGGGGTCGAACAACAACGATAGCTTGGTTCTCCACTCTGCAACCAGTGCGGAATTGACGCGAGGGACGTCTTTCCCGTCCGTAGCGTGATCCCTGAGCAGCACTAGTACAGAAGTAGCTTGCGGCTTCTCGATTGAACTGTCGGTTTCAATCACTGCCATGGCCACAGCTGCCTCCCACGCCAGGCAGTCCCTGAGCCTGAGCAACTGCTCGTGCGCTCGCCGCAGGATCGACGCAGAGTCCGAATCTGTCAAAATCTCCCCAAGCGCCCCCTTCAGATCACCAACAACGTCGATGCCACCGGCAGTAAGCTCATCCCGGAGCTCGGCGTCAGCGATGCTCCCGGCGCAGAGCCTTGTCCGATCGACGCTCGTCTTGCACATGAAGTGCGCCGAGGTCGCGAACTGTGTCGCCAGCAGCATCAGAAAGTCCTCCTTGCCCTGACCGGCGTCCAGCTCGTCCGGCACCTGCGCGTCGAGGGCTCGCACTGCCTGACGGAAGTTCGTGAGCACGTCGGCGAAGGAGTCAGCGGCGGAGGCTTCGCAGGACAGCGCGGCGAGGGCGTCGGCCACGCGGGCTAGCGGGGCCGCGCAGCACACGATCTCGGCGGCGAGGCCGTTGGCCGTCACGGAGGCGGAGGCGATGGGACTCATTGCGGCGGGGATTAGCTGGGCGACAGGGTTTTTGCTTCGTTGCCTTTTGATCCGATGGACCCGTTTTTAAGGTTTGGTTTCGTAAGCGGGACGAAACCAAACATTGAACCGATCACCGAAGTCCCTGGTCTGGCCGCGGCTGCCCCTGACTAGTTGGAGAAGTCTCGGTTCCTTTTTTTACTTGTCACGTCCAGCCATCCAGGTGGGCCCATTTTGCTCCCGACCTTGCTCCCAAGACCAAAACTCTTCCGAATCCGTAACGCCAAGGGAAAAAAAATGGTCCAAGGTCAGTAATCTTTCTCCATCGATTTTTTTTGCGGGAATCTTTCTTCATCGATTAGCTGGATGTAACTGACTAGTGTCCATCGAAAACACTATGCAGTTAAATCTAGAAGTATAGGTGCTAACATTGTGACCGCGGTGAAAACTAGTATCATCTTAGAGTATGTACAATGCTAGGTGCTTAGAGGAGATGCTTAAGAAAATAAATCGGTTTAGACTTAAGCACTAGAGCTTATTTGTACAAGGAAAATGCTTAACTAGGCACCTCTCCTACAGAAAAAAGCACCGGTCCTTAGGAAAAAGTCTGGTTTATTTTTGTAAGCAACCACTCTAAGCACTCTCCATTGTACATGCTCTTATACACCACGAGCATAGATACCACAATCGATCTCCTCATCATCGTCACCAACCTCATATGCCAAGTAAATCACACCACATGACATCTGGATAAGCAAATGGCATTTAAAAGGAAAGAAAATCAAACATGAAAATACTACTCCCTCTGATTTATATTAATGGCCTTAACTTTGTCTAGATATGAACCTATCTAAATATTGATCTGACATTATAGAGGTTGATATACTATTGTTTTAAAAAATCTTTACTAAACTTAAGATGTTTGTTTGCTTACAAAAATTTATGCCTACATAGGGAGATCCTATGAAACCTACGCACGTGGGTTGATTCATAGGATAAAATAAAATAGAAAAAAATCCTATAGAATCTTGTAGTGTAAAAAAATCAAAGTTCGACCTTCATGAAAAATTAACTTGACCACAATTCAATAAAACTGCTTCTAGATTTAATTAGATACATGTCCATACATTTTCTAATCCTAAGAATTAAAGGGGCCCATATTTTTAGTGAGGGAATAGAAACAAAAAAAATTCATGAGACTGCACTTGCATGCAAAGTATAGCATAAGAAAATTCCAACAGATAAGATGTAAAAAATTCTATCTCAATCCTACTAGATTTTGGTGTGTTTGAGTACATCAAAGGAAAACCAAGAAGCTTTCTATAAAGGAGGTTTAATGTAAGTACTAGATGACACATTTTCTAGGAAATGTAGTAGATAAAACAATCATGTAGAATTCCATCCTATGAATTACATAAAAGTAAGAAAAATTCTAAGGATTCCATTCCTCTGAAAGTTGTAGGGAATTCCTTTGAATCAAATAGGCTAAAATTCTTTCAAACCAATGACAATTCAGTAAAATTAGCTTACATTGATCCAAGAATAATGAAGCTAATGCACTATATAGGGAGGATAATTTACGAAAACATAGAGGCTGCCATGCATAAACATCGTCATTCTCGGTTATGGCGAATATAAAGTCGTCATGAATAATAGCATCACGGTATATTAAGTAGCCCCGGAACTGGTTCTCAAGAACATACCATCCATAAGGATTATTCTCGGTCAGGATGAAAATTTTAAAATCGAAGACAACGATAAGAGCTAAATCCTCATATCCCCTAACAACTGTGGGAACTTGGAAAATGACTATCTTCTACAGTTTAGTAGGTCGAGCTTCATTACCACAATCCTCGAATGTAAGTGCACAACTTGCAGTCGCTTCAAACCCACCACTTGTGGAATATCAATCTTGCGATGAGTGTACACATCGACAAAGTCCTACTTGAAATCAAGGCCAACTGTGACGATCCAATCACCATTGGCACTTGCCCGCTGCTCATGAAAAACATTTGGCATCACAACATCGGAGGAGAACCTGTCCAGCGACATCAGCTTGCACGAGTTGTTCACCATTTCCAAGTCTTCGTTGTATTCCCACGGTCTTATCATAGGGTGAGAATGGAGAACACATTGGATGCCAAATGGCTGAGAAGCAGGCAAAGTTGCACTATCTTTTACCGAATGAAGAATATGTTTGGACAAACTGACGAGACTCGCAACGCAACGTAATGGCATCACACTGGCCGATGAGTGTTAGGAATGATGCCCTAGAGGCTCACATTCTGCCTTGTATTTGTAACCCGGAATCCTGCGTTGAGCTAGTTGTATATGTGTCACATCCCAAAATTTTCCAAATTTTGAAATGTGGAAAAAAAATCTTTTGATGGATGAAGTTTAGAGGGAACAAAAACTTTTGACCCTTTGATATAATTTTTACAAAACCCAAGACAAATAAAAGTTTATTTTGTTTGTGAAGTGATGGTGTTCATGTTTTCAAAACCACAAAATCATGAAGCATGCATGGTTGCATTTTAGAAACAAAGAGAAATAACTTACTTCTAAAAGTTGAATTGGCCACTTAACAACATGAGACTTTGGATATATTCCATATTTAAAATATACAAAAGAATTCCTAAGTGAGCTAAAAGGATAAAGGGCAAAATTATAAAACCATAGAAATTAGTTTGACTCTATTTGAAGCTCTAGATAAAATGATATGAAATTTATAAAAATATAGGAAGGAAAATAAATAGAAGGTAAGGCAATGACTAAAACAAAATAAAAGTATTCTTAAATGAGTGATTATTATAAATAATAAAATTATAAAGCTAAAAAAATTGGTTTGAACCTTTTTGGAGTCCTAAGTCAAAAGATATGGTTTTTATAAGAAAAATAAATAGAAAATAATAAAATAAGGCGTACCTACCATGCTCATTATTTTAAAATAAATTATACTTTATTAAAAAATATTCCAAATACTCTAATTAGAGTAAACTATCAAATTACATTTTATATAAAATTTTCTGAAAAGATTTGGTACAAATTTGAATCAAATCGAAGAGACAAATTGAAAACTAGAAAATAAAACAGAAAAAAGAAAAAAACATTGAAAAAAAAGATAGAGAGCAGTAGCCCAAGCCCAGCTAGCCCTTCATCCCTACTTTTTTCCCCTTCTATTCATTTTCTTGCTGGACCGGTTCAGCCAAGCCCATCTATGTTGGAGATATGCCCTAGAGGCAATAATAAATGTAGTTATTATTATATCTTTGTGTTTATGATAAATTTTTACATTCATGCTATAACAGTATTAACCAGAAACATTAATACTTGTGTGATTTGTAAACTAAATTAGAGTCCCTAGTAAAGCCTCTTCATAATACTAGCTTGTTGGTTAATAGATGATTGTGGTTTCCCTATCATGAACATTGAGATGTTATTAACAACAAGATCATATCATTAGGAGAATGGTATGATGGACATACTCATATAGATAAGCATAGCATAAAGATCAAGTCATTTTAATAGTTCAATTGCTATAAGCTTTCTGATACATAGTAACCTAATTCCTTCGACCATGAGATCATGCTTATCACCATCAACAGAAGGATTCTTTGATGACATCAAACACCACACCGTAATTGGGTGGCTATAAAGGTGGCATTGAGTGTTTGGAAAGTATGGGTTGAGACACATGGATCAAGAGTGGGATTTGTCCATCCATATGACAGATAGATATACTCTGGGCCCTCTCGGTGAAATGTCATCCAATTAGCTTGCAAGCATGTGACTGGATCACAAGGGATCACATATCACGGGAACGAGAAAAAAGTACTTATCGATAACGAGGTTGAACTAGGTATGCAGAGATACCGACGATCAAAACCTCGGATAAGTAAACTATCGTGAGACAAAGGGAAATTGGTATCGTATGTAAGTGGTTCATTGATCGCAAAGTAGTCGTAGAAATATGTGGGAGCCATATTAATTTCCAGATTCCTCTATTGGTTATTGATCGGAGAAGTGTCTCGATCATGTCCGCATAATTCACGAACCGTAGGGAGACACACTTAAGGATTTGATGTTGTTGAGTAGTTATGGAATGATGAGAAAGATACCGAATGTTGTTCGGAGTCTCGGATGGGATCCGGGATATCACGAGGAATTTCAGAATGGTCCGGAGAATAATATTCATATAAGGAAAGTCCTATTTCGGAGTTGGGGAATGATTCCGGTGTTTTCACCGGGAATGTTCTAGAAGGGTCCGGAAGGTCCGGCACTCCGGAGGGGAAGGGTACATGAATGTTTCATGAAAATATGGAATGGTTGCATCATGTACTAGGTCACTTGGCCGGGCAAAATAAAGGGAGAAATCAAATCCTAGTTTGAAAGTCAAACGTCAATTTGAAAAGGTCAAACGACAAGTTTGCTTGGTGGAGGGAGAGTAGGAAACCTACTTGGGGAGGAATTCCTCCTCCCTCCACCCGCCGGCCAAGGAGGCCGAGTTGGGGGAGGACTCCCTCCTCCCAACCGGCGCCCTCCCACCTATATAAGGAGGGGCAGGGCTGCCCCTCTTCCCTACACCTAAAACCCTAGCCCTCTCCTCCAAGTCGCCGGCGCCACCACCTCTTTGTGCCGACGCCCACCACCAACTCGGCGAGTTGGGGTGATCCCCAAACCCTAGACGCCGGCTACGCTCTCCCCTTGGTGCCCTATAAACCCTAGATCACCAAGGCCTCTCTCATAGTCCACCATACTCGCTCCGGCTTAAGGCGAAGCTCTATGAGATCTCCCCTATACTTCCGGTACCACGCCGTCGTGATGCCGGAATCGCGAGGAGAGTGCTACAACCTCCGCTGCCTGCTGGAAAAAGGGAGAGGAAGGTCTTCATCGAGTCTGAGCGTGTGACCGATCATGAAGCGCTAACGCAGCCTTGAAAGGATCGTCTACGCGATCTTGAGATCGGCAAGAGTACGACTACATCATCCACGAGAATCTGCTCTCGTTAACCGCTTTGGAATCTTCGAGGGTGAGTTCCTCCATCGACTCATTGCTACAATCTAGTAGATAGATCTTGGCTTGTTTGTTTGCATGCGGTAGAATTTTTTTGTTTTCCATGCTGCGAACCCCTATAATCTAGGCCGATCGAAGCTAGACCATCCATTGTCTTTGTCTTCTTGGTGAACACGTACAAACGTTACAGCCATGGAAGCCCCTATCTATTCCCCTCTTTCTCCAAGGCGTTTAAGACCCCGAAACGGATCGCCATCAACACGAAAAACGTTAGGAATTAAGTGGAGGTTCCGTTCATGCCATTAATTTCTTATTTTAGTGCCTTAATCTCTTAAATCGATACCGTGAAACGAATGTCAAATGCGGCATACACCTTCCGATCTCCCTCTCTAGAGCATATCAAGAGGAACCGAGAGATCCAGAGTGTACCTCTAGTCCTCCTCCATCACTTACGTTCCTAAACTTTCTCGAGATAAGCACTGTAGAACACACACGAATCATGCCAAGATCAGCCTAATCTAGGAGTTCATCGTTAGATCTTGTCGTCCTCGGTGAGTTCTTTGTCAACTCCTTCGACCATAAGACTACTCTTGATGTTGTCTACCTCCAGGACATGATAGTTCATCATATTGTTGTAGTTGGCCATGCCACCGGCATCGCATGTTGTTCCAGCCGTAGATTGTTGACACCATTAGAGACGAACGACCTCTAAATCACACCCAGTAGTACCGCCTCGAAGTCATCTACGCCGTCCACATCTTCTTCTGCTCCAGATACGTTCCTAACGACGGGAACGACAACGCCAATCCCGTGCCCGCAAATCCGGCGAACTTCTCCGGCTAGTTTTTCCGGTGATCCATCCTGGACCATTAGATCTTCATCTAAAGGTCATCATAGATCACTTAAACGAAGGAATACCTCCAATTAGAATCTGCCAAGTGTCATATCTATTCCTATTTTCGGTTTTTTAGACATAAGAACATAGAAACTTGTAAAAATCATATCTTTAGTTCTGTTTATCCAAATTTAGCAAAATAATATGTCTATAGATTCACAAAAACGAGTAGAACACAGTGGAGCCATAATTTGGTATTTTTGAGTCGGTTTAAATCACGTTTTATATAGAACCATTTGTGGAGTATTTTGAGTATAAAAATTGTTGTGTAAATTGTTTTTAAGTGAATCCTTTTGCAAATGGTTGTATATTGAACCCTCTCTATAGTAAGACCAAAATATAATTTTATTCTAGTATAAATAATACCGTAGAAATTATTTAGTGAGGACGACCTTTCCAAGTGTTAGAAAATATTGCTAATTGCTACAATTGCACAAATGGTTGCATTTGTAATCTTGAAAATATAAAATGTTCAGAAATCACTTAGTAATATTTAGAACCTTGTTATAACAATTTGTACAATAAGAATTGCCATCTTACATGTTTGCATACTTTGCATGATTTTTGTGTTGATCTTGTGTATGTTTTGTCTTGGTTGTTTTATTTTTTTGAGGGTAATAACAGTAGGAAAGGTTCCTACTGCCTCATTTTCATTAAAAATAAATCAGAGTCTGTAAGGTTACATATTTACATAAGGACAAAAAAGGGGATAAAAGATCTCCAAAAGACAGGTTGGAAAGGTCTAGGATCTCAAAAGATTTACAAACTATGAATAATGCTCTTGATGAGTGGGTGTAAATCCTCCTTTGTCCTATGAATCAGCAGTGACAGATCATCAACCAATCTTGACTTCCAAGCCTGAACTGAGGGTTGTATGTTATTAAACCAGAGGTTGTTTCTCTCTTTCCAGATGTTCCAGGATCCAAGCAGGGTAATTTCCATAAATAGATTTTTATTCCAGCTTTTTTTCCCCTGCTCAATGATCTGAAGTCTAGAGTTAGCCATAGACCAAGAGATGTTAATTGAATCCCAGCAAGCTTGACTGAAGGGGCAGTGAAAAAGCAAGTGCTCAATTGTTTCTTCAATATTATGACTACACATTAAACAGGCATATCCAGTCCCAAGTGCATAATGCCTTCTTCTAAGCTTGTTTATTGTATTCAGTCTGTCAGATAGAACCAGCCACCCAAAGAACTTCACTTTTGCAGTGCACTTTGATTTCCACAGCCATTTGAAGGATATGTGTGGGTTTAGGTTTCTGAAGTTATACTGGTAATATTTTCTGGAAGTGAAATATTTGCCCCCCCAAACATAACTCCAAGTGTCATGTGAATGCTCTCTTAGTTGTATCTCTCTACAACTATTTTGAATTGCTCTCAATTCAGCTAGTGCTTCAGGTGACAGCGGAAGATAAAAGAGATGTGTCAAACTATCTGCTGTTAGGAACTCTTGGGCAGATATATCTTCATTCCTTACATAGGAGTAAATAATCGGGTGACTCTCTCCTAAGATAGTGTCAGACCACTGATCCTTGGTTGTTTTGTTTGATAGATTGTGTGAATTGCCAAGTGTGTAGCTGCGAAGAGTGTATCAACACCGCCAAATACTAAGGCAAGTGACACTATCATGACGTCCCATTATTTTTTATACATGTAGTAGTTTTTAGTAGAAATGCATGTGTAGGAAAATATTGTACTATGCTATGCTATGTCCTATTAGGATATCCTTCCTTAATAGAAACATCGTGTTGTAGGATGCTTAGCCATGCTATAGTTTCGGGTTGGAATGTCATATTATGATTATATGAAGTGTAGAAAAAATATATGTTTTATATAATAAAACAAGTACTCAATGAATCACCTGGGTGGAATGTGGATACTCAGTTGTGGATAAGGTGGCAACGAAGGGAACCATATCTATGGCTATCTTTTTCGTGTGTGCACTAGAAGAATACCACCCAGGGGCTTAGAGATTGAACATGTTTCTCGTACAGTGGCTTTCGTGTATAGCCACATGCTAAATGGGCTCTAGATTAGTAAATTACATAGTGGAAGACCCTTACATTGGTACCTATTCAAGTTAACTAGAATTATGTATTGGAAGTATATCATTACATTGGTGCCTGGTAGACGTGCTAGCATTATGTATTGGGAGGACTTCTATGGAAATACTTTGTCACATTCTCGATCTGCCGGTACTCTATTTGGTGTGTACTTATCCAACGGCCACTGGTGGCATCAGGACGAGATTGTGTCATGTGGGTAAAGTGTACAACTTCTGCAGAAGATCAAATTTTAAGTACTTAGCCGTGTCCCCGGTTACGGACAACTCTGAGCAACTAAGGCCTGAAGCTATGGAAGATCTCGACATTCCAACTTCTCAAAGTAAAACTTGATGGTGTCAACAAGGGATTAGAAGCACTTAGAGTTTGCCAAGGAGTTCAGAAATATTGTTGAAAGATCAAAACTATTTTGAAAAGATAGGATAAAATCATATTGCTTTCTGCAAATGAGCCTAAACTCTACATAGCCAAATATGCATGTATTGATAGACTCCAACTTATTTCCACATAGTAGTGACACTTGCCAATACAATTCAAATGTATTGACCCTTGTGGCTGTAACTTATCATGTTGCAGGATTACTTGATGATAGTGATATTTGATGAGTAGGGGTTACGAGCGTGCACCCAACATGTTTGCCTGTGGCACATGAAGATGAAGGACTCCATGCTTTACTTTTATTCCGCTGCTTTGTAATAAGATAGCCTATGGCTATGATATTGTAATAAGTATTTATATTCTAGATCATGCGATGTAATATAACCTTTGTATCTTGATATTACATCTTAAACTGTGGGTGCTAGCTATCCGATCCAGGGACTAGCACTGTAATCACAGGGATTTCGAACCAAGCTAGGTTCGAGTCCGCTACAATATGTCACTGCAATTGTTGCAGGTGTGAAACCATATACTTGTATCTAGATCTAGCCAGTTTTTCCCTAGTCGTTTGAGGTTGGGAAGAAAACCCACTGCCAAGTTTAATTTGTAAGTCGGGAGATGACAATGTTTCACGTGTCATGAGCATGAAGATGCTATCCGCCTTGTATTGGCTAGTTGGAAGAGGTACAATAGCTGGACCGATCCAAAGGTTAGTAGTACATGAGCACACCATCATATGCTCCGGCTAACACAATGGAATCCTTGGACCTAAGGGGATCACACGATCCGAGTTGTGAAAGATATGGCTTTGATCTCATCTTTCACTCACCATAACTAGGAGTCATAAGGATGTATTTGGGCCGACTCAGAAGCAATTTGTGTGATGTGGATCAACCAAGATGGAATTTGCCCCTCCAAATCAGAGAGATATTACCTAGGACTTCTTGTGTGATATGGTTCAGAAGAATGGCCATGCTCTACTCGACCAAGTGTTGATCGAGGTAGTCCGACTTAGTGAAGCTAGAAGGAATCGGTTATTACTACAACGAGAAGAGAGTTAAACCAGCACTAGGATGTTAGGATCTCCCCTGCGGTTTATCATCAATATCGTGAAGCCATGGGACTCAGACAGATCGTCACATTGAGGGAACTTGTGGGTACTGGGAGTCGGCATGTTTTTCTAGAGGCCGCTTGACGATGGCTCAGTTGATTGTTGAGCTTCATTGGGAGACCCCAAGAGGAAGGTATGATGAGCACATCAGCAAGTTTTTCTCTCAGTAAGAAACCAAGGTTATCGAAATAGAAGGAGGAAGGAAACGACCCAAAGGTGTTGCTAGCAACTTGGAAACCTACACAACACAAACTCAAGACTTTTCCCCAACGAACAGTGAGGTTCTCAATTTCACCGGTTTGCTAAAAACAAAGGATTAACTGTATGGTGTCGAAGGTAATGGTGGTTTGCAGAAAGTAAACAGTAACAGTGGAAGGTGTATCAATTGTAAAGATTGGACCGGGGTCCATAGTTCACTAGAGGTGCTCTCCTCAAGATAAATAAACATGGCATGCTGGGTAAACAAATTATAACAGGGTAATTGACAGGACTGAGCAACGCATAACAATGCAATACTAGACATTCATGATCCTATGAGATTTGATTGGGCAATACAACAAGATACATAGACCGCCATCCAACTCCATCTATGACTAGTAATACACCTTCAAGTTATCATCCGAACCCCCTCTAGTATTAAGTTGCAAACGACGGATAACTTTTTTAAGCAAAGTGTGTAAGGTAAACAATCCACTTGTTCCATGAACAAGAGACCGTTGTTTCCCCCCTAGTAGAAACATCACATTTACAACCTTAGATATTTCTGTCACTTCCCTTAGATTAAATAGAGACATGAACCCACTATCGAGCATAAATACTCCCTCTTGGAGTCACTAGCATCTACTTGGCCAAGATAACTACTAGAAACAGAGAGCATGCAAGATCACAAACAACACAGACATGATAGAATCAGATAGACAAAACCATTAATCAATCTGACATAGTAATCTCAATATCCATTGGATCCCCGCAAACACAACATGCATGATTACAAATAGATGATCTTGATCATGAACGGAGCTCACAAGATTTAAACATGGTAGCACAAAGGAGGAGAGACAACCATCTAGCTACTACATGGACTTGTAGTCCAAGGTGGAACTACTCACGCTTTATACCAGAGGCTGGCATGATGATGGAGAAGGCCTCCGGGATGATCTCCCCTCCGACAGGGTGTCGAGAAGAGCTTCAGACCCCCCGATATAGGGACGATGGTGGCGGCGTCTATAGACTGTTTCGTGGAAGATTGATCGGGTACTTAGGGTTTTGGTATCAGGGGCTTCTTATAGGTGAAGAGGCGAGGAAGGGGGGCACCCAGGGTGGCTGCACCCCCCATGCGCGGGCCAGGCTTGGCCGTGCGGCCAGGGGGTGTGGCCCCGTGGTGGCTCCCCTCCGTATCGTACTTTGGCTCCTTGTTCCCCACAGTAAAATATTGACTTTGGATTTTGTCCCGTCCATTTCCGAGAATATTGATTTTCTGCCTTTTCTGGAACCAAAACAGAAGAAAACAGGCAACTGGCACTATGGCATCTTGTTAATAGATTAGTACCAGAAAACATATAAAAATACCTCAAAGTGTAGACAAAGCAAAGCAAAGTAGATACTAAACGAGCATGAAACATCAAAAATTATAGATACGTTTTTGACGTATCAAGCATCCCCAAGCTTAACTCCTGCTCATCCTCGAATAGGTAAGTGATGAAAAGAATAATTTTTTAGGTGACATGCACCATCAAAATCAAGATCAAACCATTTGCAAGCATTGAAAGCTGGGATCAAAGAACTCTAAACATGAGCATGAAAGATGGAGTTCTAACAATAAGACAAAGTAACTATTCATGCAACATGAAAGGTTACAAACAAAGATCATGAATAACAATGCATTGAAATACGTTTGTTTGTTTCACATATAGAAAACATAGCATAGTGTCATTCATCTTGTCCCTCATGGATTAGCAAATAGATGCATAGGACACCTTCAAAGTTCATAAGAGTGACTAGATACAAATAGTTCATGAGCAAGCAATATCAACAATATGCATCAATCAATAAGTTTTGGGACAATGCACATAAAACTAAGAATGGCAACTATGATATCTTAATTGGTGCCTAAGGATTGAAGGTGGAGACTCAATATAATGGTGGAAGAAAGGCCCTTCTTAAAAAGGGAAGCAGGGATTTCAAGTCTCAAAAAGAGCTTCCAAAAATTATGGTACTTGTTAGCTTTCAGCCCTCATTTCCCCTATCATAAGCATCTTGAAGTGATTAAGGTTAAAGTGAACAAACTATGGAGTATATGCTTGACAAAGTAAAGTTGGAAATCTCATGTCCCTTGAATACGAGGGCCGCTGCTCATGCTACTCAAGTTTAGTTACCAGTAAGTTCTTGTCATAGTAAGTACATGTCTATCATAGAGAACCGCCAACGGGGTACCCCTTGCACATGATACATGAGCTATCCCATAATCAAAATGACAAGGCAAGTAGACAATGAGCATCTCAGCAATCATCTTATTTACCATGGGAAAATGGTGCTTTTTTCTCTCTTTCCTCTTTTCTCATATTTTTTTTTCTTTTTCTCAATCTCTTTTTTCTATCTCTTTTTTTATAATAAGAATGCTTCATAGATTGGTCACTATGGTGATGCCACAAGTTTCCACCATGATTAGGCATGGCTTAGGCTAGCGGCCCAGGAGTTTCTATAACACACATACATAACTCCATGTACTTACAAGCTCCCCTTTCATTTCACACCGACTACATCCATAGACAAAAGAGCATGATATCAACTGTGTACAATGTACAAGTACAATGTTGAAAGCGTTCCCCATAATAGCATGGTTCTGCTAATTCCAACGTATAAGTGCAAACATATACAACATAGATGACACAATGGTTCAAGTTTATTAGGGGCAAAAAATAAAGTGTGCCATCAAGTTCGTGAGAGCTTTAATAACTAAGTTTTCACATAACAAAGATACTTTTTAATTGGAAGGTAGATGAAAACAAGAATATACTTGGAATGGTGTAACACATGATGCATAGGAATTTATAGTGGACACTTTGGAATAACTTGGTTTCTTGGAAGTTGGATGCATGAGTAGAGCTTACTCATACAAGTGGAAGCTAGCAAAAGACTGGGAGCGACCAACTAAGAGAGTAATAATGGCCATAATCATGGAGAGCGATGAAACATTACTAATCAAAGCATAAAGTGGTACTATAAGTCAAGGACTAAATGATCATAGAGGCTATGGTGACTTGTTCATAGTCATAACATGGTGTGAGCATGTGCCAAGTCAACCCAAACAAAGCATCAAAGTAGAATACCACAACAATATGCTTTTGTATGCTAAAACAACGCATGATTCCTTCAAGGCACATTAAGCAATCACAATTGTTTGGAACAAGTCATGCTACAACAATATTCACTAAGCATAAGGTCAAAACAATATCTAGCATGACATGATAAAGTCTAAGCAACAGTCAAAGCAAGCTCCTCTTATACTATTCAAGCAAGAATTTTCTACTCCTCTCCAACACCAATCAAATTATTTGAAACAACACAACGAGAATGGGGGTCCAAACTACTTTATTCAAGCAAACTAAGAAAACAAAAACCAAAAATGAAAACTAAGACGCTCCAAGAACAACACAACTTGTGCATGAAACAATAAAAATGAAGTGTCTAGAAAGACCTGAGATTTTTATTGATGAAGAAGGGGATGCCTTGGGCATCCCCAAGCTTTGACGCTTGTACCTCTTGAATATTTCTTGGGGTGACACGGGGTGGCATTCCCAAGCTTGAGATTTTGTCCATTCTTCATCTCATTACATCATTCTTCCTTTACACCTAACAATTTTCTTTCATACAAAACTTCACACAATCTTCATTAGCAACATTAGTGTATTCAAAAGATAGTAGATATTTGGGGTTTAGTTTTAAAACATAAAAACTTTCACTAAAAACCCAAGATACTGTAGCAATTCCCTCAAAAATCTCAATTTCCCAAAAAAGAACCCCAAAAGGAATCAATAAGAAGCAAATGCAAATAATGGCAAAAATCTTTCAAAACATACTAGCAGGTAGAAACCGAATTTTTCTAAGACCTTCTGTTGCTCAAATAAAAAAGTGTTGAACTAACGGAAGTTCTCTAACATACTGGGGGATTTATTCAGAAAATTACAGCTCAATCGGACTTACAGAGATTCTACACAAATTTGTACGGTGGAGCACAAAAATTTGTTTCGGGACAGCAACTCCCCAAATCTTACATCCCTCTCATTAGAGGTTATTCTTGGTACAAAAAGCAAATAAAAAGGATAAGGAGAGATTATTACAGAGGTAATAACTTCCAAAACTCAAGAAAACTTTTGGGTTATCTCCCAATAAGTACTTTTCTTTAACGCTTTTAAGTTAGACACAAGAAGCAAGAATCAAGTATTTTCAAATGAAGAAGCATTAACACCAACTCTCTTGCTCCTACCTTTCTTACCTCTCTTCTTCTCTTTAGGGAATATATGATTGCTTATTGGAGAAGAAAAATGCATAATGCCTTTTCCCACATCTATTATTGCTCCAAGGTGTTTCAACACGGATCTTCCAAGTGTATTTTGTCCTTTTCCTACACATTCAATAACAAGATAATCAGTAGACACCACTTTCCCTGAGATTTTTGTAAACACACCTTCAGCTATTCCAATGGGTAATGAAGTTGCATTATTGGTAAGAGATATTTATTCTCCTCCTTCAGAAAGTCCCCAAAGATTCAAAGTCTCAAATATATCTTTAGGCATAATGCAAAATTCAGACATGATATCACAAAGAGCATCAAAAGTTTCACTATTTATAGCAACTTTTATTGTAGGAAACCATTTTCAAAGCTTGATATTTATTGGAACATAATCATGGTGCTCTCTAAGCATGTTATAGCAATCTTTCAAAGCAGTTGTACTAGTCTCAAGAGTGTTCAACCTAACATAAATGTTTATAAAGGAAGAATCAGACTTGCTAGGCATATTATAAATTATAATCAACTTATTTATAGAATCCAAAGCTTCATCCTCAGTACATCGAAAAATATCTTTCTCAGCTACAACATCCAAAGCATATCTATAACAAAGAGCAAAACCATGGAATAAACTATTAATAACCAAGCTAAACACATCTTAGGCTCAGTTTTCCTTTGTAAATCAGAGATTCTAGACCAAGCTTCTTTGAAACTCTCTTCACTTTCTTGCTTGAAAGTAAAGATCCTTTCCATAGGTGACACAAGGATTGGACCAAAACCATACATGGTAGCAACTAAAGTAGGAACTAATTTTTTTTGTGTTTTT
Organism: Avena longiglumis; assembly: GCA_030063025.1. NCBI lineage: Eukaryota > Viridiplantae > Streptophyta > Magnoliopsida > Poales > Poaceae > Avena > Avena longiglumis. The sequence continues at coordinate 478,458,271 of CP125977.1, forward strand.
GATAAGAGAAAGCAAACCAAACTAAACTATTTTTTTTTGGAGTTTTTGATAACAGGAGGCAAACAAAACCAAGCAAAATAAACTAAGAAAAACCAAAAAAAAAAGTAAAGAAAAAGGTTGTGAAGGACTCCCCTTGTGAAGCCGTCCTTAGCCTCCCTGGCAACGACGCCACAAAAAGGTTGACGATGGCTCAGCTGATTGTTGAGCTTCATTGAGAGACCCCAAGAGGAAGGTATGATAAGCACAACAAAAAAAATTCCTTCAGTAAGAAACCAAGGTTATCGAACTAGCAGGAGGAAGGAAACGACCCAAATGTGTTGCTAGCAACTTGGAAACCTGCACAACACAAACTCAAGACTTTGCCCCAACGAACAGTGAGGTTGCCAATCTCACCAGTTTGCTGAAAACAAAGAATTAACTGTATGGTGTGGAAGGTAATGGTGGTTTGCAGAATTTAAACAGTAATAGTGGAAGGTGTATCAATGGTAAAGATTGGACCAGGGTCCATAGTTCACTAGAGGTTCTCTCCTTAAGATAAACAAACATGGCATGCTGGGTAAACAAATTACAGTAGGGCAATTGATAGGACTGAGCAAGGCATAAAAATGCAATACTAGACATTCATGATCCTATGAGATTTGATTGGGCAATACAACAATATACATAGACCGCCATCCAACTCCATCTATGACTAGTAATCCACCTTCAGGTTATCATCCGAACCCCCTCCAGTATTAAGTTGCAAGCAACGGATAAATGCTTTAAGCAAAGTGTGTAAGGTAAACAATCCTCTTGTTCCATAAACAAGAGACCGTTGTTTTCCCCTAGTAGCAATAGCACATCTACAACCTTAGAGATTTCTGTCACTTCCCTTAGATTAAATAGAGGCATGAACCCACTATCGAGCATAAATACTCCCTCTTGGAGTCACTAGCATCTACTTGGCCAAGATAGCTACTAGAAACGGAGAGCATGCAAGATCACAAACAACACATACATGATAGAATCAAATTGACAAAACCATTAATCAATCTGACATAGTAATCTCAATATCCATCGGATCCCCGCAAACACAACATGCAAGATTACAAATAGATGATCTTGATCATGAACGAAGCTCACAAGATCTAAACATGGTAGCACAAAGGAGGAGAGAAAACCATCTAGCTACTACATGGACCTGTAGTCCAAGGTGGAGCTACTCACGCTTCATACCGGAGGCTGGCATGATGATAAAGAAGGCCTCCGGGATGATCTCCCCTTCGACAGGGTGCCTAGAAGAGCTTCAGACCCCCCGATCTAGGTACGATGGTGGCGGCGGCTACAGACTTTTTCGTGGAAGATTGATTGGGTACTTAGGGTTTTGGTATTGGGGGCTTCTTATAGGTGAAGAGGCGAGGTAGGGGGCACCCAAGGTGGCTGCACCCCCCAGGCGCAGGCCAATCTTGGCCGCGCGGCCAGGGGGTGTGGCCCTCTGGTGGCTCCCCTCCATCTCGTACTGTGGCTCCGTGTTCCCCACGGTAAAATATTGACTTTGGATTTTGTCCCGTCCAATTCCGAGAATATTGATTTTCTGCCTTTTTTGGAACCAAAAACAGAAGAAAACATGTAACTGGCCCTATGGCATCTTGTTAATAGGTTAGTACCAAAAAACATATAAAAATACCTCAAAGTGTAGACAAAGCAAAGAAAAGTAGATACTAAACAAGCATGTAACATCAAAAATTATAGATACGTTTTCGACGTATCAAGCATCCCCAAGCTTAACTCCTGCTCGTCCTCGAGTAGGTAAGTGATAAAAATAATAATTTTTGAGGTGACATGCACCATCAAAATCAAGATCAAACCATTTGCAAGCATTGAAAGCTGGGATCAAAGAACTCTAAACATGAGCATGAAAGATGGAGTTCTAACAATAAGACAAAATAACTATGTATGCAACATGAAAGGTTACAAACAAAGATCATGAATAACAATGCATTGAAAGACGTTTGTTTGTTTCACATATAGAAAACATAGCATAGTGTCATTCAGCTTATCCCTCATGGAGTAGCAAATAGATGCATATGATACCTTCAAAGTTCATAAGAGTGACTAGATACAAATAGTTCATGAGCAAGCAATATCAACAATATGCATCAATCAATAAGTTTTGGGACAATGCACATAAAACTAAGAATGAAAACTATGATCTCTTAATTGGTTCCTAAGGATAGAAGGTGGAGACTCAATATAATGGTGGAAGAAAGGCCCTTCATAAAAAGGGAAGCATGGATTTCAAGTCTAAAAAAGTGCTTCCAAAAATTATGGTACTTGTTAGCTTTCAACCCTCATTTCCCCTATCATAAGCATCTTGAAGTGATTAAGGTTAAAGTGAAAAAACAATGGAGTATATGCTTGACAAAGTATAAGTTGGAAATCTCATGTCCCTTTAACACGAGGGCCGCTCCTCATGATACTCAAGTTTAGTTACCGGTAAGTTCTTGTCATAGAAAGTACATGTGTATCATAGAGAACCGCCAACAGGGTGCCCCTTGCACATGATACAGGAGCTATCCCATAATCAAAATGACAAGGCAAGAAGACAATGAGCATATCAACAATCTTCTTATTTACCATGGGAAAATGGTGTTTTTTTCTCTCTTTCCTCTTTTCTCATTTTTTTCTTTTTCTCAATCTCTTTTTTCTATCTCTTTTTTTCATAATAAGAATGCTTTATAGATTGCTCATTATGGTGATGCTGCAAGTTTCCACCATGATTAGGCATGGCTTAGGCTAACGTCCTAGGCGTTTCTCTAACACACATACATAACTCCATGGACTTACAAGCTCCCCTTTCATTTCACACCGACGACATCCATAGACAAAAGAGCATGATATCAACTGTGTACATTGTACAAGTGCAATGTTGAAAGCGTTCCCCATGACAACAAGGTTCTGCTAATTCCAACGCATAAGTACAAACATACACAACATAGATGACACAATGGTTCAAGTTTATTAGGGGCAAAAAATAAAGTGTTCCATCAAGTTCGTGAGAGCTTTAATCACTAAGTTTTCACATAACAAAGAGACATTTTAATTGGAAGGTAGATGAAAACAAGAATATACTTGGAATGGTGTAACACACCATGCATAGGAATTTATAGTGGACACTTTGGAATAACTTGGTTTCTTGGAAGTTGGATGCATGAGTAGAGCTTACTCATACAAGTGGAGGCTAGCAAAAGACTGGGAGCGACCAACTAAGAGAGCAATAATGGCCATAATCATGCAGAGCGACAAAACATTACTAATCAAAGCATAAAGTGGTACTACAAGACAAGGACTACATGATCATAGAGGCTATGGTCACTTGTTTATAGTTATAAAATGGTGTGAGCATGTGGAAAGTCAACCCAAAGAAAGCATCAAAGGAGTATACCACAATACTATGCTTTTGTATGCGAAAACAACGCATGATTCCTTCAAGGCACATTAAGCAATCCCAATTGTTTGGAACAAGTCATGCTACAGAAATAATCACTAAGCATAAGGTCAAAACAATATCTAGCATGACATGATAAAGTCTAAGCCATAGTCAAAGCAAGCTCCTCTTGTACTTTTCAAGCAAGAACTTTCTACTACTCTCCAACACCAATCAACTTATTTGAAACAACATAGCGAGAACGGGGTCCAAACTAATTTATTCAAGCAAACTAAGCAAACAAAAACCAAAAATTAAAACTAATACGCTCCAAGAACAACACAACTTGTGCATGAAACAATAAAAACGAAGTGTTTAGAAAGACCTGAGATTTTTATTGATGAAGAAGGGGATGCCTTGGGCATCACCAAGCTTTGACGCTTGTACCTCTTGAATATTTCTTGGGGTGACATGGGGTGGCATTCCCAAGCTTGAGCTTTTTCCATTCTTCATCTCATTACATCATTCTTCCTTTACGCCAGAAAATTTTCCTTCATACAAAACTTCACACAATCTTCATTAGCAACATTAGTGTATTCAAAAGATAATAGACCTTTGGGGTTTAGTTTTAAAACATAAAAACTTTCACTAAAAACCCAAGATACTGTAGAAATTCCCTCAAAAAGCTCAATATCCCAAAAATAACCCAAAAAGGAATCAATAAGAAGCAAATGCAAATAATGGCAGAAATCTGTTAAAACAGACCAACATGTAGAAACCGATTTTTGGAAGACCTTCTGTTGCTCAAATCAAAAAGTGTTGAACTAAGGAAAGTTCTCTAACATACTGGGGGATTTATTCAGAAAATTACAGCTCAATCCGACTTACAGAGATTTTACACGAATTTTTATGGTGGAGCACAAAAATCTGTTTCGGGACAACAACTCCGCAAATCTTACTTCCCTCTCATTAGAGGTTATTCTTGGCACAAAAAGCAAATAAAAAGGATAAGGAGAGATTATTACAGAGGTAATAACTTCCAAGACTCAAGAAAACTTTTTGGGTTATCTCCCAATAAGTACTTTTCTTTAACGCTTTTAAGTTAGGCATGAGAAGCAAGAATCAAGTATTTTCAAATGAAGAAGCATTAACACCAACTCTCTTGCTCCTACCTTTATTACCTCTCTTCTTCTCTTTAGGGAATATATGATTGCTTATTGTAGAAGGAAAATGCATAATTCCTTTTCCCACCTCTATTATTGCTCCAAGGTGTTTCAGCACGAATCTTCCAAGTGTAATTTGTCCTTTTCCTACACATTCAATAACAAGATAATCAGTAGACACCACTTTCCCTGAGATTTTTGTAAACACACCTTCAACTATTACAATGAGTAATAAAGTTGCATTATTGGTAAGAGATATTTCTTATCCTCCTTCAGAAAGTCCCCAAATATTCAAAGACTCATAAATATCTTTAGTCATAAGGCAAAATTCAGACATGATATCACAACGAGCATCAAAAGTTTCACTATTTATAGCAACTTTTATTGTAGGAAACCATTTTCAAGGCTTAGAATATATTGGAACATAATCATGGTGCTCTCTAAGCATGTTATAGCAATATTTCAAAGCGGTTGTACTAGTCTCAAGAGTGTTCAACCTAGCATAAATGTTTGTAAGGAAGAATCAGACTTGCTAGGAATATTATAAATTATAATCAACTTCTTTATAGCATACAAAGCTTCATTCTCAGTACATCGAAAAATATCTTTCCCAGCTACAACATCCAAGGCATATCTATAACAAAGAGCAAGACCATGGTAGAAACTATTAATATCCAAGCTAAAACACATCTTAGGCTCAATTTTCCTTTGTAAATCAGAGATTCTAGACCAAGCTTCTTTGAAACTCTCTTCACTTTCTTGCTTGAAAGTAAAGATCCTTTCCATAGGTGACACAGGGATTGGACCAAAACCAGACATGGTAGCAACTAAAGTAGGAACTAATTTTTTTTGTGTTTTTGATAAGAGAAAGCAAAACAAACTAAACTATTTTTTTTTGGAGTTTTTGATAAAAAAGGCAAACAAAACCAAGCAAAAGAAACTAAGCAAAACAAAAACAAAGTAAAGAAAAAGGTTGTGAAGGACTCCCCTTGTGAAGCCGTCCTTAGCCTCCCTGGAAACGGTGCCAAAAAAATCTTGACGATGGCTCAGTTGATTGTTGAGCTTCATTGGAAGACCCCGAGAGGAAGGAATGATGAGAACAACATCAAGTTTTTCCTTCAGTAAGAAACAAAGGTTTTCGAACCAGTAGGAGGAAGGAAACGACCCAAAGGTGTTGCTAGCAACTTGGAAACCTGCACAACACAAACTCAAGACTTTGCCCCAACGAACAGTGAGGTTGTCAAACTCACCGGTTAGCTAAAAACAAAGAATTAACTTTATGGTGTGGAAGGTAATGGTGGTTTGTAGAATTTAAACAGTAATAGTGGAAGGTGTATCAATGGTAAAGATTGGACCGGGTTCATAGTTCACTAGAGGTGCTCTCCTTAAGATAAACAAACATGGCATGTTGGGTAAACAAATTACAGCAGGGCAATTGGCAGGACTGAGCAAGGCATAACAATGCAATACTAGACATTCATGATCCTATGAGATTTGATTGAGCAATACAACAAGATACATAGACCGCCATCCAGCTCCATCTATGACTAGTAATCCACCTTCAAGTTATCATCCAAACACCCTCTAGTATTAAGTTGCAAGCAACGGAGAACTACTTTAAGCAAAGTGTGTAAGGTAAACAATCCACTTGTTCCATGAACAAGAGAACATTGTTTTCCCCTAGTAGCAATAGCACATCTACAACTTTAGAGATTTCTGTCATTTCCCTTAGATTAAATAGAGGCATGAACCCACCATCGAGCATAAATACTCCCTCTTGGAGTCACTAGCATCTACTTGGCCAAGATAGATACTAGAAACGGAGAGCATGCAAGATCACAAACAACACAGACATGATAGAATCAAATAGACAAAACCATTAATCAATCTGACATAGTAATCTCAATATCCATTGGATCCCCTCAAATACAACATGAATGATTACAAATAGATGATCTTGATCATGAACGAAGCTCACAAGATCTAAACATGGTAGCACAAAGGAGGAGAGACAACCATCTAGCTACTACATGGAACCGTAGTCCAAGGTGGAACTACTCACGCTTCATACCGGAGGCTGGCATGATGATGAAGAAGGCCTCCGGGATGATCTCCCCTTTGGCAGGGTGCCGGGAAGAGCTTCAGATCCCCCCGATCTAGGGACAATGGTGACGACGTCTACAGAATATTTCGTGGAAGATTGATCGGGTACTTAGGGTTTGGTATCGGGGGCTTCTTATAGGCGAAGATGCGAGGCAGGGGCACCTAGGGTGGCCGCACCCCCTAGGCGTGGGCCAGGGGGTGTGCCCCCCTGGTAGATCCCCTCCATCTCGTACTCTGGCTCTGTGTTCCCGCGGTAAAATATTGACTTTGGCTTTTGTCCCGTCCAATTCCGAGAATATTGATTTTCTTCCTTTTTTGGAACCAAAAACAGAAGAAAACAGGCAACTGGCACTATGGCATCTTGTTAATAGGTTAGTACCAGAAAACATATAAAAATACCTCAAAGGGTAGACAAAGCAAAGCAAAGTAGATACTAAACAAGCATGGAACATAAAAAATTATAGATACGTTTTCGACATATCACCACTACCGATTATTTTAATTTCGAAATATCACCGAGCCACGACTTTGATCAAATACTACTGAGCTATGTCTGGTTTACCGTATGCCTGTGGGATCACACACTTAAGAGAGTGGAACTGGGCGGATGTTGATCCGACTATCATGAGCCAGAAAGTTAGACTTGCTTGGACAGGGACACGTGTCAATGGGTTGGACCCACTTTGACTATGGTTAGGGTTTAGGATCAAGGGACACAAGTGTTGTGTGTTCTAGTGCTGTCCCTAAGGATTTCTCTAGACTTGGCCATTCCCACCTTCTTGTCCCGCGGCGGCAAGACCGAGGCTAGCACCTCACTTGCTGTTGTTCCACCTTGTATGTGTGTGAGATAGTAGAGGCACTGCACCTGTGGTGCTCGTAGGCGTTGGGCGGCAGAGATGGAGGTGTGATACGTCGTAAACGTATCTATAATTTTTGATGTCATTTGTCTTATGTTTTGTCTACACTTTGAGGTATTTTTATACACTTTCTGGAACTAACCTATTGACAAGATTCCACAGTGCCAGTTGCCTGTTTTCTGCTGTTTTTGGTTTCAGAAAGCTAAAAAATGAATATTATCGGAATTGGACGGGACAAAAGCCAATCTTCATATTTTTCCTGGATCAATATGGAAAATCAAAGAAGAGATGGAGGAGGACACCAGGGTGGCCACACCCTAGGTGGGAGCGGGCCAGCCCTGGTGGAGCCCCCTGGCGCTCCACCGACCTTGCCTCCTTCGCCTATAAGAAGCCTTCGACCCAAAAACCCTAAAGAATCAACCAGAAAGCCACGAAAAGTTCCGCAGTGCTGCCACCACCGAAGGGGAGATTTGGGGGATAGAAGTTCTCTGTTCTAGCACCCTATAGGGACGGGGAAGTGCCCTCAGAGTCATCTCCTTCGATCTCCACCACCATCTGCATCGATCTCCATTGCCATCTTCATCACCGTTGTTGATTCCCATGATGAGGAGGGAGTAGTTTTTCCTCGAGGCTAAGGGCTCTACCTGTAGCTATGTGTTCATATCTCTCTCTATGCATGGTCATATTGTGATCATGAGCTTTGTAATCAAGTAGATCTACTTTTCTACTCAAGTTATTTAATAGATATCTGGCTCTCCTCATGTGTGTGAAAGTGACAACATGCATGCCATGGTGGCACTTAGGCTGGAATCTACATAAATACTCAAGTGCTTCAATAGATCTCTGCTCTCCCCACATGTGTGAAAGTGACAGTGTGCACGCTGTGGTGGAATTTAGGTTAGAGTTCATAAATCCTTATCATGAGTATATTTTGAGCTGGTTGTCTCTATGAAATTGTGGTGTTTGTTGGAACCATCTAGCAGTCAAGGTGACAGTGTGGGGTTATCTAGATGGGGAATGCAGACTTTGAGGTGTGCTGTTATAGCCCTACCGTGGATTAGAGTTCACCAACCGGAGAGTAGTTCAGGGTAGTATCATGAAGAGAATATATTTATATAAGATTGTTCACTAGTGAAAGTATGATCCCTAGGCCTTGTTTCTAAACATTGAAACACCGTTCACAACTAGATCTGTTGCATGTTTGCTTGTTGCCATCTTTGTTTGCATGCCTTTAGTCTCTTCCACGCCATCAGAGTCTTTTCTGGTGCTGTCACGGGGAACTACAAGACCGTTTGAACCTTTTCCTCCTGTCAAGCTCTTTTCTGGCACCGTTGTCTTATTATCATCCATACCACTTGTATTTCACTATCTCTTCGCCGAACTAGTGCACCTATACACCTGAAAAGTGTATTGGGTGTGTTGGGGACACAAGAGACTTCTTGTATCTTGATTGCAGGGTTGCTTGAGAGGGATACTGAAAGTACCGACATGATACAACTAGAGGGGGGGTGAATAGGCGTCTACCCAATTTTAATTTGTTTCTCACTTTTAGGCTCAACGAGAAAGAAAGTTATCTAGATGTGCAACTAAATGCACAACCTAAATGCAAGATAACTTACAACAACCACAAGAACGGTAAATAGCAAGAAGTAAAGGAAGGGAACAAAGTAACCGGAGCAGGGACATGGAGATAAAATTCCCATAGTTCACTCCCAAGGAGCTACGTCTACGTTGGAGAGGTGTCGGGGCCACACAAGGTCACCCGAGTGCCACAAAGGCCTCACCTTCTTCTCCGGTGAGCTCCCCCATAAAGGAGGCCTCACAATCCACTAACCGGTGACCTTGAAGGCGCCAACCGAAACCTTTACACCAAGGTTGAGGGGGAAGCTCCATAACTCAATTGGAGGCCCTCAACGACACCTCGAAGCTTCACAACACAAGCCTTAGCTCCGAGGATGCCCTACACCGTCTAGGGTTTCAAGAAACCCAAGAGAAACAAGATCCACAAAGGATGGGTGGGGGAAATCAAATCTTCTTTGGTGGAAGTGTAGATCTAGGTCACCTCCCTCACCTCTCAAAAGATCAAGTCATTTGAGTGGCTAGAGAGAGAGAGAGAGAGAGAGATCTAGTGAGGTGAAGCTCAAGCATTAATGGAGGAGAACTTCCGATGCAAGTTCCGACCCAAGTTCCAGCAAATAGAACACTTCAAACAGAAGGTTACTGATCCTTCAGCGGAACTTGGAGCGGAACTAGGGGCAGAATTTCTGGGTCACGAACCAAGTCTGACCGGAAGTTCCGGCGGCTGGGCGGAAGTTCCACTCAGTACTTTCTCGCAGGACAAGTTCCGGCCCAAGTTCCGAAAAATGGAACACTTCATACAGAAGGTTACTGATCCACCAGTGGAACTTGGGTCGGAACTAGGATCGGAACAAATCTCAGATCAGCCCGCAGAAAAAGCCTGAGCAGAACTTCCGGCGCTAGGCCGGAAGTTCCGGTGAGACACAGAAGGCTTCAACAGAACAGAAACTCACTCTCTCACGGAATAGTAGGATGGTTGTGGTGGTGCATAAAAGTTTGTGCAAGAACAAGTGATTTCGCACAGCCTTCCGAGATGGACCCCCTCTTCATAGTATGGTGACCTAAAACAACAATAGGAGAGAAACTAGGAGAAAACTAAAGGCCACCGTCTTCATGAGATCCCAAGAGAGCATCCACACAGATTGAAGGAGACATCAACAGCGTTTTCCCTGAAACTTAAGCGCACAATTAAAACACAAATGGGATTGTCATTAACACCAAAAACAGCATGCGAAGATATAGTCCTTTCAATCTCCCCCTTTTTGGTGTTAGATGACAATCCCAAAGATTTGCATAGTATAGAAGCAATATTTTCAATGGATGGGACAAGCTCCCCCTATATGTGTGCAAGGTAAAGAGACTGACACACATACAAGGAGGCTCCCCCTTCCAATGCAAAGATAACACAAGTGCAAGGTACAAGAAAGGATATAAATCATACCCGATACCAACCAACTATGGTGAAGACAAAAGAGTAATAATAACAACAAGAGCTACGAGGCTCCACCACCTTTTGCATATGCCCATAAGATGACAACGAGAAAACCACATACACGGCATTTCATAAGATACCACATAGATACCGCATAGTCTCAAACATAACAAGGTCCACAAGTAAGTTCACAGACATAAAAGGTCCACAAGCACTCAAATAAACTAGAGAGTTCGCGAGCTATAAAAGATAAAAGTCAAGAACAGGCTCGCAACTCAACCCATGCAAATCTCGTAGACAACCTAATAGACATCTTTCTCCCCCTTTGGCATCAAGACACCAAAAAGGAAGAAAAAATCAATCTAATCTCCCCAGCCATGAAAGGGAGGAGGAGCGGACTCAGGGAACCAAGGACCCCACTCAGGCGGCGGACCAATGACCTCCTCCTCAGACTCATCCTCAGACCAGCAACAGTTGTTGCGAATCCAATCATCCTTGGGAACAGTGGCAGAGCTAGTGACCGGTGAGCTAGGAATGTTGAGAGATGTCATGATGGCCTTCTGGCGCTGAACATTGTGACGCTGATCCACATACGCCTGATACTCGCGGTACTGGAGAAAGTAGAAAGTCTTCTTCACCTTCCCAAGCAGCTTCTTTGCCCAAGACGGTTGCCTCTGGAGAGAAGGACCACCAACACTAGAGCCACCAGGAGCAGAGGAGGTACCACCAGCTTCTCCTCGAGCCTTCTGGAGTTCAGCTTCCTTTTCTTCTTGAGAACGAGGCTTTTGGTTCTTACTCACACGCAACTTCTTCTCCTCATGAATGGTGGTGTTGTCTTCAAGATAGCGAGTGCCAGTCGTCTCAAGCCACTTGTGATTGATGAGAGTCTGAATGTAGGGAGCATAGATGCAGGAGCGCTTTTCAATAATAGCCTGCCACATCTCTATGTAGATGAAGTGCATAACATCCATTGACCTGTCAGTGTCACGGCGGAGATAAGTCTGATGCATGAGGTCATCCTGATAGCCATGAAACTGATCAAAGTTGCCAGCCTTGGGAGAGATGGTGTTCAAGTACACCATGCGCATGATGTCATAAAATGGCAGCAGATGATTCACATACCCAACAGTGCCCCACCCTTCAATGTAGAGAGGCTCCAGGACCTTAGGACCAGCAGCTTCGGCGGTATGAACACGCCAACCATTTGCCCCGTTGCCAGGCTGAAGGGGATAGCCAAGAAGCTCAGCAAACTCAGACCAAGTGGCGGTAAGAAACACTCCCCTAGTCATCCACTTTAACACACCTTCAGTAGAGGAGCGCATGTGAATAAACAGAGTAGAGTAAAACTGAGCAATAGCAGCCACATCAAAGTTCTGACGGTGCTCCATGAGAGGAATTAGCCCAAACCTCTGGCAAATATCAAGAGCCTTGCCAAAATATGCATGTTTCTCTTCCATGTGAGTCACATTGATGTACTTTTGAGGAGCAACCACAAACTTCGTCTTCGTTGCATAGATCTCAGCAAATATTTGTTCCTGACGGCAGTTGTGGAAGTGAGGATCCAAGCAAATATGGTCACGAGGAACGAGGTAGGGATCCGTATGCCTGAATTCAGAGTAGGACTTCTGAGTCCATTTGGAGATTTTGGCCTTGGACTTGTCAGGCCCAACAGCAGTGGCCTTCTGAGAAGCAAGAGCAGGCCTCTTTCCATCAGCAGCAGCACGACGAGCAACAGCAGCCTTCTGACGGCTATTCTGAGTAGTTGGACGCACTACCTCAACATATTCTTCATCGATCTCAGGAGGAATATCAGAGGATGGTCGACGGACACGCTTACCTTGGCGGGTACCGCCTTGCCCTGAGAAGAAAGCACAAGAATAGGGAGGGAAGGTGGGTTAAGTGCACAAGTCCGGAAGAGGAAACAAAAGAAATAGATTGGAAAAATACATTCAGGAAAAAGTTTTACTGTCGCCGGAACTTCCGGTGAAAATGGTCCACCAGAAGTTCCGGTCATGGCTCACCGGAAGTTTCGGTGAGACCACGAACTGGCGGTTCAAAGCAGCAGTTCACTAGATCTAGATCTATAAGCCACAAGTGCAAAAATTTCCAAGAGTGTATTGGACCAATCTACTCTAGCATGATACCCTAGGCCTACCAAGATCTCCCAACAAGTTCTAGCCAAAGAACTAGCCTAGACACGATGTGCCATAACTCAAGCAATGGTGAGAGAGCTAGATCTCCATTAATGGAGGGAGTTGAGGGAAAATACCGGAGTCCATGGCGGGAGATCGAGGTGGGGAAGGTTCCCACAGAGCAGATCTGTGGAGGGGTGGCCGGAGACGAAGGGGTCGGAGCACCTTCGCGGAGAAGACTTGGCCGACGACTACTCCAAATAGAAGATGGGTCTTGGGGAAAAAGGAAGAAGATCCTGTTTTCCCCCAGGGCCCACCTTATATAGGACAGAGAACACTACTGGAAGTTCCGGTCAGGGACCGGAAGTTCCGGGTCAGGCTGAACAAGTTCCAGGTCAGCAGGTGGTTCATACGAACAACCAGCTGATCGGAAGTTCCAGCAGCTGACCGGAAGTTCCTGTGATGCTAGAAAGACCTTCTCAGGTTTGGAAGATAACAAGGAAGAACTTGTGCAGGGAATAGAGAGGGCCTGAGGAAAGGAAAGGCTTAGGATAGAGAGCTCAAACTGTGAAGAATCAAAGCCACCAAAAACAGAGAAAAAAGTCAAAGACACAAATAAAAACGGGTTGATGGCCGAGGCCACCTTATATAAGAGTAAATGGCTTGACACCGCGAAGATATATCTTGGGTTCATTACCAAAACTCATGATGAAGCTCAAATGGTCTCCTATAGAGACTATAGAGTATGAAAACTTTAATGTGCGCATAATAGGGATAGCGTTTGTTCATAAGAGGAACTACACTCCCCCTAAATCCATGCCTACATCCAAACAAGATACACATTGAGACGCGGGTAGGTGTGCAAGGTACTCAAGCAACATTGCTTGAATCAATGATATTTAGCTCATGCCTTAACTCCCGGAACCTTGCTTCATCAAGAGGCTTCGTGAAAAGATCCGCAAGATTTGCCTTGGTGGGAACATACTCCAAAGAAATGTCTCCTCTAGCAACATGGTCCCGAATGAAATGATGACGAATCTCAATGTGCTTGGTCCGGTTGTGTTGCACGGGATTGTGAGCAATATCAATGGCACTCTCATTGTCACAAATAAGAGGCACCTTGTCAAAAGATAGTCCAAGATCCTTCAAAGTTTGCTTCATCCATAGCAATTGAGCACAACAACTTGCGGCAGAGATGTACTCAACTTTGGCAGTGGACATAGACACACAGTTCTGCTTCTTCGAGGACCAACAAACCAATGATCTTCCAAGAAATTGACAAGCTCCGGAGGTTGACTTTCTTCCCACTTTGTCACCAGCCCAATCCGAGTCCGTGTAACCAATAAGATCAAAGCTGGCTCCCTTGGGGTACCACAACCCAAAGTTTGGGGTATGAACTAAATATCGAAAGATTCTCTTGACCGCCACCATGTGGCTTTCCTTTGGTGCGGCTTGAAATCTTGCACACATACCCACACTCAACATAATATCCGGTCGGGATGCACAAAGATAGAGCAAAGAACCAATCATAAAATGATAGAGTTTTTGATCCACCTCCTTACCCTTGGGATCGAGATCAAGATTAACCTTAGTTGGCATGGGAGTCTTGGCACCTTTGACTTGATCAAACTTGAATTTCCTGAGCATTTCTTGGATGTATTTGGCTTGGTTGATGAAAGTCCCTTTCCTCAATTGCTTGACTTCAAACCCAAGGAAAAACTTCAACTCCCCCATCATGGACATCTCGAAGCGATCGATCATGAGCTTGGCAAAATCCTCATTAAAAGTTTTGTTAATAGACCCAAAGATAATGTCATCAACATAGATTTGGCATACAAACAAGTGGCCTCCTACTTTCTTAGTAAAAAGAGTGGGATCAATGAGGCCCACTTCGAAGCCATTGTCTAACAAGAGCTCCCTAAGGCAATCATACCACACACGTGGGGCTTGCTTGAGACCATAGAGTGCCTTATTGAGCTTGTATACATGGTTCAGAAAAGGTGGATCCTCAAAGCCTAGAGGTTGCTTGACGTATACCAACTCTTTCAAAGGACCATTAAGAAAAGCACTCTTAACATCCATTTTATGCAACTTAAAGTTATGATGGGTAGCAATAGCAAGAAGCATGCGAATGGATTCAAGGCGAGCAACGGGGGCATAAGTATCACCGTAGTCGATTCCCTCAACTTGTGAGTATCCTTGGGCAACTAACCTTGCCTTGTTGCGCACGACAATTCCATTCGCATCACACTTGTTCTTGAAGACCCACTTGGTTCCAATGACGTTTTGACAATATTTGGCCGATCAACCAATGTCCAGACATTGTTCCTATTGAAGTTGTGAAGTTCTTCGTTCATAGCATCAAGCCAATCATCCTCTTCAAGAGCTTCGAAGACTTTATGTGGTTCCACAAGAGAGATAAACGCATGGTGAGAGCTAAAGGAAGCTAGTTGCCTCCTAGTAGTGGAACCTTTATTGAAATATCCATAAACATTATCAAGGATATGGCCATCTCGAACAATGTTGGAGAGACGATAGGCTTGACGGAGGGCTTGTGCTTCAACACGAGATTCTTGAGCTACCACTTGGTCATTGCCACCAATTGAGCCGCCGCCTTGACTATAAGCACGAACACGAGGGTCATCTTCATCAATTTCCACTTCGGGGGAGTCATCATTTGGAGTGGAGCCTTGAGAATCATTGACTTGCTCTTGATCTTGACAAGCTTGACCTTGGGGAGAGCTATGACCTTGAGGAGGAGCCCCATCTTGGGGAGGTTGATGAAGTTGATGAAGAGCTTGTCCGTGGGAGGTGCCTTGAGAAGGAGCCCCATTGTGGGGAGGTTGATGTTGTTGATGAAGAGCTTAATCTTTGGAGCTTGGAGAGTCATGAGCATGGGAAGCTTTGGAAGATCTTGAGGGATCTTGTGACAAAAATGTAGGTCCTTGAGGGGCAAGATGATCTTGATAAAGTGAGGGCTCCACTTGGGTAGAGCTTAGTCCTTCTCCTTCGTCCAGAAGGCGATCCTCAATGGGGAGGTGGAAACCCACAACCATTCTTCTTATGGACTTAGGAGGAATTTCATCACTTGGATCACAAACACCATCTTGCCTAACAAGAGACTCATGGTTTTCATCAAACTTCACATTGCTTGTCTCTTCAACTCTTACATTCGCTTTGTTGTACACTCTATAAGCATGGGACTGATTTGAGTAACCAACAAAAATTCCTTCTTGAGCCTTGGATTCAAACTTGGACAAACGAACTCCTTTCTTGAGATTGTAGCACTTGCAACCAAACACCCGAAAGTAGCTAACATTTGGCTTTTTCCCGGTGAGGAGTTCATAGGGGGTCTTGTTCTTTTTCTTGCAGAGATAAAGCCGGTTGGTTGCATGGCAAGCGGTGGAGATGGCCTCGGCCCAAAAGTTGTATGGAGACTTGAAATCAGCTAGCATCCATCAAAGTGCGATTCTTCCTTTCGGCAACTCCATTTTGTTGAGGGGTATAGGTAGTGGAGTATTGATGCTTGATTCCTTCATCACTAAGAAACTCATCCAAGGTATAGTTTTTGAACTCGGTGCCATTGTCACTTCAAATTGAGAGAATAGTTTCATTGTGCTTCCGTTGAACCTCATTAGCAAAATCGATGACGGTTTGTTGAGTATCACTCTTGTACTTGAAAAATAACACCCAAGTGTATCTTGAGAAATCATCCACAATAACCAAGCAATAATTCTTGCCTCCAAGGCTATCATGAGAGGGTGGACCAAAAATGTCCATATGCAAGAGCTCCAAACACCTCTCGATGGTGATTTGATTGAGTGCTTTGTGAGGAGTTTCATGCATCTTCCCTTCAATACAAGCCCTGCAAGCATGATCTTTGGCAAAAGAAACATCGTTAATTCCAAGGATGTGGCCCTCGGAGTGAAGTCTTTGCAAAGTTCTCATGTTAAAATGGGCTAGGCGGCGATGCCACAACCAGCCCTTGTCGGCTTTAGCATAGGGACATAGAGCATGAGGAGTAGTGGTCCCTGAAAAGTCCACCACATACAAGTCATGCTCTACATACCCTACAAAAGCCACCTTGAGAGACTTTCTCCACATGAGGACCACGGAATGAGCATTAAAGAACGAAGAAAGACCCATAAGAGCAAGAGCACGAAATGAGAGTAAATTGTAACCAAGAGTTTTGACAAGCATGACGTCAACCAAAGATACATCCGGGGTTACCACCACTTTGCCAAAACCCAAAACCTGAGAGCTTGTTTTATCACCGTAGGAGACCATTGTGTTGGAAATATTTGGCCTCATCTCCTTCATGATAGACTTGCTTCCGGTCATATGACTCGTGGCACCACTATCAAGCACCCATTTCGATCCACCGGAAGCATAGTCCTCGGTGGCCTTGGCCATGAAGCACTTTTGGTTGGAGGAGATGATATTTTCATTTAGCGAGTCGAAGAGGGATAGAAGTGGAGTTGAGGTAGTGGCAATAGCAGCAACTCCCACAATCTATCCACCATGAACTTCATCATCATCTTCATCCGTGCCCGAAAGGTATTCTTCATGGACCACTATTGCTTGTTCCTTGTTGGCGACGTTCTTGACGGCGTAGTTCTTGTTCAAGGGATGAGGAGGTCTTGACTTGATCTTGCGAATGAGACGACCACCACTGTCTTCATGGTTCTCAATGGGACACTTGGCCACGAAGTGACTCTTGTCGTTGCAATTGTAGCACGACCTTGCCTTGGGAGACTTGTTGGGTGAGTTGAATCTTGAGTTGTCCATTGATCTTGACTTGAACCCGGACTTGTTCCAAAAAGCCCTTGAAGCGAGAGCAAGATGTTCGTTGAAGGCACACTTGAGATCCTCTTGAGACCACTCACTTGATGTATCATCATCATCAACTTCAATAGCCTTGGCCTTCAAAGCAAGATTCACTATGGTTGCCCAATGGCCCTAGCACGAGCGGACTCCGCATTCTTCTTGGCAATAGTCATGGCAATTACTTCGCTCAAGACTTCTTGGGAGGTCATTAGGTGAAAGTTGGTTCTTCCCTTGATAGAGTTGAGCTTTTGTTCTTCAAACGGAAGGAGAGCTTGAATGAACTTCCTCTTCATAACTTGTCATCAACATAGGTGGCACCAAGGTCCCTCATAGTGGAACAAAGGACTTTGAGGCGCATATACATGTCTTTGGGGGTCTCATCATCTTGCATTGCGAAACCATCACACTCATTGTTGATTTCATCAAACTTGGAGCTTTGGATGCTTGCATTCCCAACAAAGAGCTCGGTGAGTTGATCCCAAGCTCCCTTGGCGGTGTCGAATTGGCGAATGTGAGCAAAGTCCTTTGGAGTCAAAGCCTTTTGAATCATCCCCAAAGCCGTGGCATTGAGTTTCTTGTCCACCACTTCACCTCGTGTCAACTTCTTTGGGTCATATGGAGAGAATCCATCCTCCACAATCCTCATTAACTCAATAGAAGAGCTGGAAATATGTGAGCGCATTAGATATTGCCAATTGGTGAAATTAGAAGTATCTAGCATGGGTGGTGCTCCTTGAGCAATGATGTGTGGCATGGGAATGGGTGGATCCGGAGTGTACTTAGGCGGTGGGGGCACCGCCGAGTAGTCCTTTCCTCCATTTTCCTCTTTGGAAGTTGGGTTCTCGAGCTCCTCGGTGTTCTCACTTGGAACCTTGGTAGAGGTTTGAGCAACAAAACCAAGTCCCAAGCGAGTGGTGACGGCCGCGGGAGTCACCCTGGGGGCGGTCACCATAACGGTGGGAGGAAGATCGGTGGTTTGGGGGTGTGTCAAGAGCAACCATGGGGTTTGGCTTGAGGGACTGCAAGATAGTCATCATTTCCTCGAACTTGGACATCATGGATGACTCCAATTGCTTGAGGTCATCCATAGTGGCCAAGTTCTTGGGGTTTTCAGTTTCACTACCCCCATCGTCGGTCATAGTCTCTTAGGCGGTAAATCCCGAAATAAGAGCCTAGGCTCTGATACCAATTGAAAGTACCGACTTGATACGACTAGAGAGGGGGGGGGGGGGGGAATAGGCGTCTACCCAATTTTAATTTGTTTCTCACTTTTAGGCTCAACGAGAAAGAAAGTTATCTATATGTGCAACTAAATGAACAACCTAAATGCAAGATAACTTACAAAAACAACCACAAGAATGGTAAATAGCAAGAAGTAAAGGAAGGGAACAAAGTAACCAGAGTTGGGAAACAGAGATATAATTCCCGTAGTTCACTCCCAAGGAGCTACGTCTACGTTGGAGAGGTGTCGGGGCCACACAAGGTCACCCGAGCGCCACAAAGGCCTCACCTTCTTCTCCGGTGAGCTCCCCCACAAAGGAGGCCCCACAATCCACTAACCGGTGACCTTGAAGGCGCCAACCGAAACCTTTACACCAAGGTTGAGGGGGAAGCTCCACAACTCAATTTGAGGCCCTCAACGACACCTCGAAGCTTCACAACACAAGCCTTAGCTCCGAGGATGCCCTACACCGTCTAGGGTTTCAAGAAACCCAAGAGCAACAAGATCCACAAAGGATGGGTGGGGCAAATCAAATCTTCTTTGGTGGAAGTGTAGATCTAGGTCACTGTCCTCACCTCTCAAAAGATCAAGTCATTTGAGTGGATAGAGAGAGAGAGAGATCTAGTGAGGTGAAGATCAAGCATTAACGGAGGAGAGAGAAAAATTAGAAGTAAATGGGAGGAAGAAGAGGGGCGCCTTAAATAGGCCCCCTCCGCACTGAACCGTTACAGCCCCCGCGACCTCACCGGAAGTTCCGGTGAGAGGCCGGAAGTTCCGCCCAGCCTGGCTCCAACGGTCATCACACCGTTGACGCCCGCTCCAAAAGCTCAACTGGAAGTTCCGGTCATAACATACCGGAAGTTCCGGTGAACTTCCGATGCAAGTTCCGACCCAAGTTCCGGCAAATATAACACTTCAAACAGAAGGTTACTGATCCTTCAGCGGAACTTGGAGCGGAACTAGGGGCGGAATTTCTGGGTCACGAACCAAGTCTGACCGGAAGTTCCGGCGGCTGGGCGGAAGGTCCACTCAGGACTTTCTGGCAGGACAAGTTCCGATGCAAGTTCTGGCCCAAGTTCTGGCAAATAGAACACTTCATACAGAAGGTTACTGATCCACCAGCGAAACTTGGGACGGAACTAGGATCGGAACAAATCTCAGATCAGCCCGCAGAAAAAGCCCGAGCGGAACTTCCGGCGCCAGTCCGGAAGTTCCGGTGAGACACGGAAGGCTTCAACAGAACAGAAACTCACTCTCTCACGGAATAGTAGGATGGCTGTGGCGGTGCATAAAAGTTTGTTCAAGAACAAGTGATTTCCCACAGACTTCCGAGATGGACCCCCTCTTAATAGTACGGTGACCTAAAACAACAACAGTAGAGAAACTAGGAGAAAACTAAAGGCCAACGTCTTCATGAGATCCCAAGAGAGCATCCACACAGATTGAAGGAGACATCAACAGCGTTTTCCCTGAAACTCAAGCGCACAACTAAAACACAAATGGGATTGTCATTAACACCAAAAACAACATGGGAATATATAGTCCTTTCAGATACCTTTGACCACTTCCTCCCTGAGTTCGATATACCTTGGGTGATCCACTTAAGGGAAAGTTGCTGCTGTTCTACAAACCTCTGTGCTTGGACTCCCAACAACTGTCTACAAGAATAGAAGTGCGTAGACATCAAGCTATTTTCTAGCGCCGTTGCCGGGGAGGTAAGGTAAAAGTTACTCACATCCTCCTGTGTGAGTGCTTGAAGTTATTTTCTTTAGATTCTGCAATTTTGTCTTTTTTTCTTGTTTTCACTAGTTAGGCTTAATGGAAAACAACAATAAAATTAGAGAGCACTATAGTATTTATCTTGAGTTAGGACATGAAGTGTTTGAAGAGAAAATTAAAAAACCTATGGAGCTTTATTTGCATGCTAATAGCAGTTTTATTAGTATGAATTATTTGGACACCATTGTTGATAATGCTATGGAAACGTCTAAGCTTGGGGAAGCTAGTTTTTATAAAAATGATCTTTTTAGTTCCCCAGCTTTGGAAGATAGCTATTCTATTGCTTATGATGATACCAAACCTCCAATATATGATGATTGCAAAGATGAATATGATATTTTGAGTCCACCTACTATTGAGGAGAAAATTAATTGTAATTACAATATGCCTCCTATATTTGATGATTATGGTGATGAGAATAATAATGATAGCTATTTTGTTGAATTTGCTCCCACTCCGATTAATAAGAATGACTATGCTTATATGAAGAGTAATAATTATTATATGCATGTGGATCATGATAATAATGTTTTATGTGATAGTTATAGTGTTAATTTTATTCATGATTTTACTGAAAGTTATTATGAGAGAGGGAAACATGGTTTTATTTATCTCAATAATATTAACTTTCCCCTCTTTATGTTGAAAATTTTGAAGTTGCACTTGTTTTGCTTTCCTATGCTTGTTGCTTTGTGTTTTTATGACTTATTTCTTGACAATATTATTTTGCATAGGAAGTGGGTTAGACTTAAATGTGTTTTGAATTTGCTTCTTGATGCTCTCTTTTACTTCAATTCATATTTCTTATATGAGCATCTTCTCAAACTATCAAGCCTAACTTAAAGGCGTTAAAGAAAAGTACTTCTTGGGAGATAACCCAATAGTTTTATTGAGTCTTGGAAGTTATTACTTCCGTAATAACCTCTACTTATCCTTTTTGTTTGCTTTTTGTGCCAAGAATAACCTCTAATAAGAGGGAAGTAAGATTTGGGGAGTTGCTGTCCTGAAACAGATTTTTGTGCTCCACTTTAAAAATTCGTGTAAAATCTCGGTAAGTCGGATTGAGCTATAATTTTCTGAATAAATCTCCCAAGTTGTTAGATAATTTTCGTTAGTTCAACACTTTTTGATTTGAGCAACATAAGGTCTTCGAAAAAATCGGCTTCTACCTGCTGGTCTATTTTGACAGATTTCTGCCATTATTTGCATTTGCTTCTTATTGATTCCTTTTTGGGTTCTCTTTTGGGAATTGATCTTTTTTAGGGAATTCTTACAGTATCTTGTGTCTTCAATGAAACTTTTTCTATTTTTAAACTAAACCCAAAGATCTATTACAATGCACTAATGTTGCTAATGAAGAATTGTGTGAAGTTTTGTATGAAGGAAATTTTCAGGTGTAAGGGAAGAATGATGTAATGAGATGAAGGATGGACAAAATATCAAGCTTGGGGATGACACCCTGTGTCACCCCAAAAATATTCAAGAGGTACAATCGTCAAATCTTGGGGATTTCCATGGCATCCCCTTCATCAATGAAAATCTCAAGTCTTTCTAGACACTTTGTTTTTATTGTTTCATGCACAGTTGTGTTATTCTTGGAGCGTCTTTGTTTTTTGTTTTATTTTGGTTTGATTTCTGCAATAAATTATTTGGATCACAACACACTTCTTTTGGAGAGATACACACTTTCATTGCCTAGAACACTCTAGTTTTCATTCTCATTGTCTTGTGAGTGTTCTCTTTTGCTAACACTGTGCTTAGCCTTAGTTTTCTTGTTCTTTCAGCTTAGAATTTTTTAGTTATTCTTTGTGGATTTTTGGGAAATTCTCACTGATCTTTATTGAGTATTATCTTTGTGAGTTGTTTCAAATAAGTCGATTGGTGTTGGAAAAGAGTAGGAAGTTTCATATTTATAGTGGTACAAAAGGGAGCTTGTTTTGACTGTGGCTTAGACTTTATCATATCATGCTAAATGTTGTTTTCACCTTATGCTTAGTGATTATTGCTGTAGCATGACTTGTTCTAAACAATTAGGATTTCTTAATGTGCCTTGAAAGAATCATGCGTTGTTTTAGCATACAAAAGCATAATATTATGGTATTCTCCTTTGATGCTTTGTTTGGGTTGACTTGGCACATGCTCACACCATGTTATGACTATGAACCAGTCACCTTAGCCTCTATGATCATTTAGTTTTTGACTTGTGGTACCACTTTATGCTTTGATTAGTAATTTTTTGTCGCTCTGCATGATTATGGCCATTATTGCTCTCTTAGTTGGTCGCTCCTAGTATGTTGCTAGCCTCCACTTTTATGAGTAAGTTCTACTCATGTATCCAACTCCCAAGAAAC
Source organism: Avena longiglumis (assembly GCA_030063025.1). Taxonomy (NCBI): domain Eukaryota; kingdom Viridiplantae; phylum Streptophyta; class Magnoliopsida; order Poales; family Poaceae; genus Avena; species Avena longiglumis. The sequence goes on from CP125977.1 coordinate 478,481,121, forward strand.
CAAGTTATTCCAAAGTGACCTCTCTAAATTCATATGCATGGTGTGTTACACCATTCCAAGTATATTCTTGTTTTATCTATCTTCCAATTAAAAAGTTATTTTGTTATGTGAAACTTAGTGTTTAAAGCTCTCAGAAAATTGATGGAACACTTTATTTTTCTTGTCCCTAAATAAACTTGAACCATTGTGTCATCTATGTTGTATATGCTTGCACTTATACGCTGGAATTAGCAGAACCATGCTGTCATGGGGAACACTTTCAACATTGCACTTGTACATTGTACCCAGTTGATATCATGCTCTTTTGTTTATGGATGTCGTCGGTGTGAAATAAAAAGGGGAGCTTCTAAGTCCATTGAGTTATGTATGTGTGTTAGAGAAACGCCTGGGCCGCTAGCCTAAGCCATGCCTAATCATGGTGGAAACTTGCAGCATCACCTAGTGAGCAATCTATGAAACTTTATTCTTATAAAAAAAGAGACATGTTGAAAAGATAAAAGAGAGAAAAAAGAACCATTTTCCCATGGTAAATAAGAAGATTGCTGAGATGCTCATTGTTTGCTTGCCTTGTCATTTTTATTATGGGATAGCTCCTGTATCATGTGGAGGGGTACCCTGTTGGCGGTTCTCTATGATGCACATGTACTTACTATGACAAGAACTTACCGGTGACTAAAGTTGAGTAGCATGAGGAGCGGCCCTCGTATTCAAGGGACATGAGATTGCCAACTTATACTTTTTAAAGCATATACTCCATAATTTGTTCACTTTAACCTTAATCACTTCAAGATGCTTATGATAGGGACAATGAGAGCTGAAAGCTAACAAGTACCATAATTTTTGGAAGCTCTTTATGAGACTTGAAATCCCTGATTCCCTTTGAAGGGCCTTTCTTCCACTTTTATATTGAGTCTCCACCTTCTATCTTTATGCACCAACTAGGAGAGTGTAGTTTCCATTCTTAGTTCTATGTGCATTGTCCCAAAATTTATTGATTGATTCATAATGTTGATATTACTTGTTCTTGTGCTATTTGTATCTAGTCACCCTTATGAACTTTGAAGGTGTCCTATGCATTTATGTTTTGCTACTCCATGAGGGACAAGCTGAATGCCACTATGCTATGTTTTCTATATGTGAAACAAAAAACATTTTTCAATGCATGTTATTCACGATCTTTATTTGTAATCTTTCATGTTGCATGCATAGTTACTTTGTCTTAATGTTAGAACTCCATATTTCATTTTCATGTTTAGAGTTCTTTGATCCCAGATTTCAATGCTTGCAAATGTTTTGATCTTGATTTTTATGGTGCATGTCACCTCAAAAATTATTCTTTTTATCACTTACCTACTCAAGGACGAGAAGGAGTTAAGCTTGGGGATGCTTGATATGTCATAAGCGTATATATAATTTTTTATGCTCCATGCTTGTTTTATATCATCTGTCTTATGTTTTGTATACACTTTGAGGTATTTTTATACACTTTATGGAACTAACCTATTGAAAATATGTCATAGTGACAGTTGCCTATTTTCTGCTATTTTTGGTCCCCAAAAGCTAAAAAAATTAATATTCTCGGAATTGGACGGGACAAAAGCCGATCTTCATATTTTCCCCGGATTAATACGGAAAATCGAAGTAGAGATGGAGGAGGACACCAGGGTGGCCACACCCTAGGTGGGCATGGGCCAGCCATGGTGGCGCCCACATGGGGTGTGGGCCCCCTGGCCCTCCATCGAACTTGCCTCCTTCGCCTATAAGAAGCCTTCGACCCAAAAATCCTAAAGAATCGACCAGAAAGCAACGAAAAGTTCCGCAGCGCCGCCACCACCGAAGGGGAGATTCAGGGACAGAAAGCCTCTGTTCCGGCACCCTGCCGGGAAGGGGAAGTGCCCCCGGAGCCATCTCCTTTGATCTCCACCACCATCTCCATCGATATCCATCGCCATCTTCATCATCGTTGCCATTTGCCATGATGAGGAGGGAGTAATTCTTCCTCGAGGCTAAGGGCTCTTCCGGTAGCTGTGTGTTCATATCTCTCTTTATGCATGGTCATATTGTGATCATGAGCTTTGCAATCAAGTAGATCTACTTTGCTACTCAAGTGCTTTAATAGATCACCGGCTCTCCCCATGTGTGTGAAAGTGACAGTGTGCACGCCATAGTGGCACTTAGGCTAGAATCTACATAAATACTCAAGTGCTTCAATAGATCTCTGCTCTCCCCACGTGTGTGAAAGTGACAACGTGCACGCCGTGGTGGCACTTAGGCTAGAGTTCATAAATCCTTATCATGAGTATATTTTGAGTTGGTTGTCTCTATGAAATTGTGGTGTTTGTTGAAACCATCTAGCGCTCAAGGTGATAGTGTGGGGTTATCTAGATGGGGAAAGCGGACTTTGAGGTGTGCTGTTATAGCCCTACCGTGGATTAGAGTTCACCAACCGGAGAGTAGTTCAGGGTAGTATTATGAAGAGAATATATTTATATGAGAGTGTTCACTAGTGAAAGTATGATCCCTAGGCCTTGTTTCTAAACATTCAAACATCATTCACAACTAGATCGGTTGCATTTTGCTTGTTGCCATCTTTGTTTGCTTACCTTTAGTCTCTTCCACGCCATCGGAGTCTTTTCTGGTGCCGTCACAGGGAACTATAGGACCGTTTCAACATTTTCCTCCTGTCAAGCTCTTTTCTGGCACCGTTGACTTATAATCATCCATACCACTTGTATTTAACTATCTCTGCGCCAAACTAGTGCACCTATACACCTGACAAGTGTATTGGGTGTGTTGTGGACACAAGAGACTTATTGTATCTTGATTGCAGGGTTGCTTGAGAGGGATACCTTTGACCACTTCCTCCATGAGTTCGATATACCTTGGGTGATCCACTTAAGGGAAACTTGCTATTTTTCTACAAACCTCTGCACTTGGAGGCCCAACAACTGTCTACAAGAATAGAAGTGCGTAGACATCAAGATGGAAGGAGGAGGAGCACCGGAGCCAGCAACGTGGTGGTCCTAGGATCGGGCAGTTCATCGGAGCCGAATGATACGAAGAGGAACGTACGACACCACTGCGATGCGCTTCCTTAGCTTCCGCAACCACGTGTCGAGAGGTACAAACTATTGCCTCTGACCATAGCCGAATCTTGGGGCGGCTCGCCGAAGCAGAAAAGTTTTTGTTTTCGGCCTGGCTCTGCGTGTTTCCCAAAAATGAGTACTTCAAGGGGGCCTTTGGTGAACACCTTGTGAAACCGCAAAGGATCTTTACTAACCTTTTCCTAATCTCTCCATGGCAAGAGGCAACGGATGCTGGATTTTTTGTTTGGTTAAACTTTTTTTTGGAGAGAGGGAAGATAGATGGATAGAGCTGTCAGCGAAAGAACAAAGGCTATCAAACTGGGGGCTGGTGGAGAAGAAGCGAAAGCGGCATGACGACAGCGGTGGAGCGTAGTACTGAGGTGGGTGAGTGGGGATTGGGCAATATATGATGTAGGTGATCTAGATTGTGCTGCACGTCTTTCTGTTTTGAGGAAGGTGTGTGACCCTATGTTCAAAAAAAATGGAGAAATGAAAAAGAGGAGGTCCATCTCTCGAAGGAAAAAAAGAGAAAATCTATATCCCTAAGGAAAAAACGAGGAGGTGTGACCAGATTAGATACTCCCTCTGATCCCAATTAATGGACTCAACTTTGTCTAGTAGTAGATACACATAGTCCATAGTGGAGAGTAACATAAAGTGGTGACATGCGTATGATACTATCTTATGTTACCACCTAGAGTGTGTTATTTATTAATTTGTAGACTCATTCATTCTTAGAAAGTTATGATACTAACATATCTAGTTACCACAAGATGCCCTCTCCTTATTTAATGACATGCCATGTCATCAAAATGCCTAGTTGGCATTGCATGTGGATGCATGTTACCACCCAAGTTACTACCACTATAAGTACTCTAATTGTATAGTAGTAGTTGTGTATGACCCCATCATAGCATGTTATTGATGGAGGCGTAGTAATTTGGTGAAGGAGATATGCCTAGATGCAAATAATAAATAGGTTTATTATTATATCTCAATTAATTTATAATAGTTTTATACTGTGCTATAATTGTTTCAAGCATAAATATTACCACACATGTGGTATGTATGCAAACCAAGTCCATATTAGCCTCTATTTATACTAGTTCATTGTGAAACTGATGATCAAAGTTTTCTGATCATGGATCATTTATGCCAGCAGACAATGAGATCATGACATTGATGAATGTCATGATGGACATTACCTAATATGATTATTACAATACGATCAAGTCACCAGGTTCATCGCTATAATAGTTAAAATGAAAGGATCATATTTCTTTGACCGTTGAGATCATGTTTAATCACTGTCATCTGTGTCTGCTTAGACTGCATCAACTGTCACACTGTAATAGGGTATATGTTGGGTATTTTAGAGGGACATATTGAGGTGTATGTATCAAGATCAAGATTTGTTCTCCCGCATGATGGGAAGATACACTGGACCCACTCGATGAAATTACATCCATAAATGTTGTGCAACTTTTGACTAGGTCACGGGGATGGAATATCATGGAACGAGTAAAACAACACTTATCGGTAACAAGATTGAACAAGGTATGGAGATATCGATGATCATATCTTTGACAAGTCTAGTATCCAATGAACAAAGTGAATTAGATTCAACGTCTATGGTTCAAACGACAATAAAATCATGGAATGCATATGGGTCATTATGGGTATCCTGGTCCTGCTAATGATTATTGATATGGCAGGTGTCTCGATCATATCTGTGATGTTTCCGAACCATACGGTAACATGCTTAAGGGTTCGATGATGTTTTCAGATTGTTTTGGATTACCGAAATATAAGAAAGATATGAGATTGATGGAAACGTCCTGTGAGAGAAACTAGAATCATTCCAAGAGGTTCCGAAAAAAGTTTGGAGTGGACCAAAAATATTTCGGATCAAGAAAGAATTTAATAATATATATTTTATATTAATTATGAAATTAATATTAAATAAAAATTTAAATTATTTTTTTGGGTAAATTTCCTTAATGGGCCAAGTCCTGGAGGGAACGATGCCCAAAGGAGAAAGGTGCCAAGGGGAGCCACCGCCTCGGGCCGCATGCGTGGGGTGGGGCCACCCATCCGTCGCTGCTGTCTCGGGCTGCGTGCGGGGTGTGGCTGCCCACCGCCGGCCTGCCTTGGGACACACACACGTGGGGCCCTCCCAGGCCTGCCGTCTGGCCCTCCTCCTCCTGTGGCGTGCACCACCTCCCACCTCCTCCTTGGTTTAGTCCCACCCTAGGACTTTAAAGGTTGGGGTTGCCTATTTTTCCTATATATAAAGGTCTATATGGGAGGAAAAAAGGACACAACAATTCTCTAACACATTTTCTTTAGGGAATTAATCTCTGTCTCTTATCTCTTGCAACAACGGTCCCAAGTTTGGAATGTGGTCGTAAGAGAGTGTTTCACTGCGGCATGTCTTTGTGCTACGGAGATTCCGGCTAGGAGATCTACTTCTTCATCCCAGCTAGATCAGGGAGATCGGGAGTCGTCATCGAACATCAGACGTGTGTGAAACCTCATGGTGCTGCTAGTTGTAGCACCAGGAGATGTCGTGCAAGAACCAGGGTGACTTGCGAGGAGCTTCATGACCTTGAGGTCGTCTACGAGTATGACTATTTCATCCATATTCATTGTCAATGTTAATCGCTTTCGGTCTACAAGGGTATTTTACCAAAACCTTCTGTGTTACAACATTACTGCTAGATAGATCATGGACAATGAGTATTGTGCTAGTCATGATATTTTTGCTATGAACCCCTTCGTTTGGATGTATCAATCAAGATTTGCAGCTGCCTTGCAGAAAAAACAGCTCTGCAAATATTGTCTTGTCAAATCAATGGCCATGGCTATTTCCGAGAGAGACAATATTTTGCTTGTTTATTTTGATCTAGGCTATAGTCGGAGGCTAGAGGAGTAGCTGTATTGTGTTTATAGTCATCGCTTGGAGTAGAAATTTTTGGATATCCCATGCTCTGAATTGTCCTATTAAACCAATGTGGCTTTAAGTTGACCAAACAGACTTAATACTTTACCATGCGATCGAAAAACTACGGTTCCCCTCTTTGGGCCCTTTCGATCTAAAAATGTCATTAGTAGATTGTTCTCGAGATTTCACGATTTAACTCATTGTCATAAGATTGAGAATTAACAAATCATATCATGAAACCATTCGAAGGAATAGTTGTTAGGTTGATTGGAGGATGAAAATTTTGAGTGGTGATGGAAATAATAACAACTGATCTACTTTTTCGATAAAGGATTTTTATTACGTAAAGAGTTTTAAGCATTATACCTGGCCCATGCATATCTAGGATGCACATAACCAACCAAGTCCATAATCCAAAAGAGTAAAAAATAAAAAATATAAGTCAATTACATATAATAATAATAAATTATAAAATGTCTAAGATGATGAAGGCCTTATCCGTAGATTATGCTTCCATCTATGATGAGTAAATAAGTCCTTCGCCGTATCTTCTATTCGTGTACACACCCCCTTAAAGAGGTGTCGAAAGTCTACACGATGTAGCGAGGACCAAATGCGGAGCGTACTTGTACATTGATAGATAGATTGCAGCAGAGAAGATCTTTTATGTTAAACATTTTATCATTTCTACATAGCCATAGTGACCAAACTAAGGAGTTCGATCTCACTCTAATAAGAATTATGTACTTGTGATGAATACCATATAGCCAATTTCCAAATAAATTGGTAGCACTATTCGGTGGATACAAGGCAGAAGCTGTTTGGATGGATGACCATATACAACAAGCAAAATTGCATTGAAAAAACCAATATTTTATTGTCTCATCGTGATGACATAAAACATAATTTTTACTACCATATCAATTTCGCCGTGTTTTCTTTAGTAAGTATAATCCCTAACAAAGATACCAAGTAAAGATTTTATTCTTTAGAGGTACCTTTGTCTTTCATATTTTTTTATAATTTCCACCGTTAAGTCGGTCTAGATTAGAGCATTGTACATAGAAGGCACCGATATTCTCCATTCCCAAGAAGGTTCCTTCGAAATTCATCATGTACCGTTGTTAGTTGGATAGAAGCCAATCGGATGAAGCAAGGCTTACCAAGAAAAAAGTCTAGGACCAAATAATTCTCTCCTGAATGTCACATTCGAGGAGAAGGACCCCAACACTATCGGAATAGTATCACCCTTGTGACATATAATGTCGTACAAAGTAGGATACTGTTCACGAAGAGTAGCGTTTGAAAGACACTTACCGTCCAAGAACCCAATATCAGATCCATCCTTAATCGAAAAATATCCAAAGCTAAAGAATTTATCGCCATTAGACCAGCCCAGAAATGCGAATTCCCTGATTTCTATTGAAGCTAGGATAATTCTTTCGAGTCCACGTATTTTTGTTTAAGGAGAGTCTTCCATACCCCATCCTTAGTAAGTAACTTGAAGATCCATTATCGAGAAGGACTGTACTTTTGACCTCTAGATCATGAATACCAAGCTCTCCCTGATCTTTAGGGCGACCTAGCATACTCCACTTAGACTGTATAAATTTTCCTTTTCCATTGTCACTTTGGTAAAATAATCTTGATAAAAAATAATCCAATCTTTTTAAAGATTCCTTTGGGAAGTGTAAGAAGGATATCATGTACAATACCATATTACATAGGATTGAATTGATAGGAACCAATATTGCCCCTAAAGACAATAGTTTACCCTTCCAACTACTTCTACGTAATTATAGTCTCTCCTCAGAAAGCTTCCATTCAGCATTCGTAAGTCCTTGATAATGAATCGGAATACCCAAATACCTAATGAAAAACTGGCATTTTCCGTAGCCAAATAAATCAGCACGCGATGAGCCTCATCTTGGGCCTCACCAAAACAAAACAACTCACTCTTACAAAAGTTAATTTTTAGACCCGAAAGCTATTGAAAAGCTAAAAGGACCAGCTGAAGATTTATTGCCTTTTCGATATCATCTTCCATAAAGAAAATTGTATTGTTGGCGTATTAAAGAAACGAAAGACCACCATAAATAAGATGTGGAATCACTCCTTCAATTTGTTGGGGGGATGACCCTAGGTAGGGTCAAGATAGCTGAGAAAGGGAAAGGAACCCTTCATATCCAGGACCGAATCATGGCGTGATTCGGCCGAGTTATGCGAGGATCGTTCGAATAAGGCATGACCTGTCCTGAATCACGCAGTTAAAACCTGACTCAGCGGACATATGGGTCATGTCGGCCAGGCGCTGTTGATTAACTTAGATGCAGGTGAAGGTCGAGCCGAGTTACGCGAGGCGGGGCTGAGTTACGCGAGGCTTGCGGAAGAAGGAAGTTCCCAAAGTCAAACCCTAGCACCTGTCGGTGAGGAATCTGCACAGTGCCAAGCGCAAGAGACAAGAAGTAGAGCAGCAGAGGAGCGTCACGGAGGTGATAGTCCTCAGGCCCGAGGCTCACATGTGATGGGCTCTGGGGTTTTGTCATGGATAGAGGTGGGACACGGAAAGAGGTCCGCCAAGTTACCACTTTGGGACAAGCATATTCCAAGAATATGCTTGCCACGTCAGCCCTAGGAAGAACCAAAGGACTCCTTTATAAGGAGAGGCAGAGCATCCTGGAGTGGGGGTCGATTCATTTTTGGCTCTAGAGGGCTCACATTGTAACCTTTTCTTCCTCTCTATGATACAACTTGAGGAGCACTTGTAGCTCCATTGAGGTGGAGTAAAGATTGGTATTCTAGCTTACTGTGTGTATAAATCACTGCATCTTCCCCTCCCCAGATCCCACTAGCATCCATTGGCCCCCAACTTAAGCCTACCCATGACATCTGTCGTGCCACCACCACGACAGTTGGCGCGCACCGTGGGGCTAGCAGCGGTGCTAGCTGGAGTCAATATCCGGACGGGAAACTTCATCGGCACGGGCGAACGCATCGTCTCCGGCTTAGTCCAGAGATTCGACATCTGGGACTACATCATCAACAACGCAGGAAGCTTCGGAGCGAAGCCGCCCCCGCACAACGGCGTCTTCATCAACCTGGGCGCTCACAAGATCTACGTCGGCGTCGACACTTCCTGCGTCTATTCGCCGCCGTCTTCTCGCCTCAGATCCTCCTCTCTCCCCCAGCCAGCAGATGGCACCACGCCCGCCGTAGCGCAAAGCAGAGGTGATGATGACGGCTCCAGCACCAACGGCAGGAGAGCAGGCAGGAGGAGCAAGAACCCGGCGAGATCCGGTAGGCGGCAAGCCGCAGCATAAGCTAAAGCCAGCCAAGCAAATCGCCCCAGCATTGGAGCTTCCGAGGTGCAAGAGGTAACTCCAAAGGCACCAAGGGTAAGGTGACCACCTCTGGAGAGGCCAGAGAATATCCTGCAAGCAGCCATAGATAACTTAACAACACCTGTAGCACCGATAGTTAACCCGGCAAACACACAGGCAGAATTAGAAGAGACTAGGCTAAATATGTTAGAAGAGGAAAAGAAAGTGTTGGCACTGCAGGAGTCCTTTAATAGGACTCTGCGAGAATATGCCAGGGCAAACAAGCTAGATACGGCCCCTGGCCGAGTGGATGATCTGAGATTGAGAGGAAAGAACCTTATGGATGACTTCAACAAAGATCATGAAGCTCAAGAGGCGATTCTGACCGGGCTTGCCGAGGTACAAAGACCCAAGAAGAACCTCGTGGCGCGAATGCGGCAGCCTTAGAATTGGAAGGACTGGCCGGGGAAGCCCGGCGGAGACAACAAGAAAGAGTAAATGAGCTGGTACGCATCGTGAACCAGCAAAATGTGGAGATACTCAGGGCTAACCCGGCAAAGCCAGGACCTTCGTGCATGGTTCATTCGGCAGGGACTGCCCCCGCATTATCTACAGTGGAGGCATCCTCACCCGTAAACGGTGCACGGAAATATAAAGAAGTAACTTCGTGATAAAGAAACAAGCAAATTGTCCCGTATGACCCGGCAGTGGCCAGAAAATACAATGAAAATAGGGGAAATAGAAGTCGAGGTAATAGCGGTGATAGAAATCTCGGCCACGGCAACATATAGCATGGGAATCTCGGAAGGGGAAACCCAGAGAACAATAGCCCGGCAGAAGGAAGGAGATACCTTCCGCAAGATCATCAGCCGAGACATGAACCTAGGCAAGACCGAGACGCAAGACAAGTTCCTCATAACCAAGCAAATGGCAGATATAACGATGGTTATTCCGAAATGGAAAATGCAGAGCATGGTGGGAAAAATCGTTATGTAATGCAGGAAAGAATTATCTATAGAAACTTGCGCAAGGTTGAAGCTGGATAGGCTATATTGGTCCGAGTTATTGGAAGAGCAAGGTCCGCCTGGCCCGACATGTTTTGGACCTCAGATTATGGGCGAACCACCCGTCCTGAACTTCCAGTTAGCAAGAGGCACAAAAACGTACAATGGAAGTACAAAAACCACAAGACTGGATAATTGATTATGCCACAGAAGTAAAAATAGCAGGAGGAAATTTGAGATGGGCTGTGAGATACGTGCCCCAGATGTTGGAAGGGCCGGCCAGGGTTTGGCTGAATAATTTTCCAACATGCAGTATCAACTGCTGGTTGGATTTTGAGGAAATGTTTGTCAGTAACTTCACCAGTACATACAAGAGGCCAAACAGGCCACAACAACTCGCAATGTGCAAGAAGAAACCGAATGAGACTGATAGAGAGTTCTTAACTTGGTGGTGTAACCTTAGAAATTCATGTGAAGGAGTTATAGAATCTCAGGCAATTGCCTGGTTCGCTCAAGGATGCAGATATGGAAGTGTGTTATGGCAGGGGCTACAAAGAGATATGCCCACCACATTGGAGGAGACAATCAGAATAGCAGATTCATATGCGTTGGGTGATCCGACTCAGCCCGAGCTTATGTCGGCTGAGCATCGTGAGCAGAAGGACCATTACGCCCGAGATGGTGCGGTTTCATCTCAGCACAATGAGTACCGAGGTAGAAGAAGGGATGAGAGGCTGGATTACAGATATAGTTCAAATCAAGTTGCAGCAGTCGTGCAGGATCAACCGAGTCTTGGAAGCAATCAGCATCATAAGAATGGTCCTCAGCAATGGACATCGAGAAACGACGGGAATAAACAGTGGACACCTAAGTAGAAAAACAATGGCAAGAGAGGCTGAAGTACACGTTTGAGTCGATGCTAGATCAGCCGTGTAAATTTCACACGCCTAACCCGGCCAATCCAGCCAACCACACTACTTGACAATGCGCCTGGATGAAGATCGCAATAGGAAACCCGGCAGCAATGCAAGTGCTGCAACATCAAGCGCATCACCAACATCAACCACAGCTCACGGGAGGAAATGCGCATCGGTTGATGTTGCCTCCACCACCTCCGAGGTACGAGAGTCAAGATCGGAGGGATGTAGTTCACCAAGTGGTAAATCAGAACCAAGATGGTAGAGGAAACCCTGGAAATAATGGACGCAATAACTATAGGGAACATCACCAATCATATTGTGTGTTCACCACAGAACAACAAGATAGGCAGAGCGTACAACGCCGACATATGGAAGTGAATGCAGTTATGCCGGCAGTTCCGAGGTATATGCCATGGTCAGATCATGAGATTACCTGGAGCATAAGGGATCACCCGAAGGTCATGCCAAACCCAGGGTCGTATGCTTTAGTGCTGGATCCGACATTCGTTGGGCCTAGTATTAATGTGAAGTTCTCAAATGTGATGATAGATAATGGAAGCAACATCAATATTATGTACAAAGACACAATGCATAAGCTCGGAATAACTCCGAATATGCTGCAATCGACTAGGACAACGTTCCATGGGATAGTGCTGTGACTGTCATGCGAGCCCATTGGGAAGGTCCGGGTAGATGTATTATTCAGCACGAGAGAGAATTGCAGAGCTGAAAATATGGAATTTGAGGTGGTGGATCTGAAAAGCTGTTATCATGCCTTACTCGGACGACCGACATTGGCCAAGTTTATGAGCAATTGTCACATTAGTTACTTAAAAATGAAGATGTCGGGACCACAGGGTGTAATAACAATAGCAGGAGACTACAGTAAATCAATGGAATGTGCTTCAGCCAGATCAAACCTGACCGACTTTGGTAATTGCAAGGGAGAAAAGGAGGATTCAAGAGGTCACAACTTTAGCTCAGTCAGCGCAGCTTAAATTTTGGCGCTTGCCAATCCACATGGAAGTGTGTCCTTCCAGCCGACTAAGGAGACAAAGAAGATCCAGATTGACGATCAGTTTCCAGAGCGCACCATCACCATTGGTGCATGCCTGAATGAAAAATAGGAAAGCGAGCTCACCAACTTCCTCCGTGAGAATCGGGATATCTTTGCATGGTCCACACAATATCTGCAAGGAGTACCGAGGGAGTTGGCTGAGCACTCATTGCATGTTAGGCCAGGAGCAAGGCCGGTGAAGCAACCTCTCCGCCGCTTCGCCGAAGACAGGATAAAGATCATCGGGGATGAAATAGCTCGGCTCTTGCGTCCGGGTTTATCATGGAAGTACTTCATCCGGATTGGTTATCTAACCCGGTGTTGGTAGAAAAGAAAAAGGATGATCCAAACATAGCTGTCGTTTGGCGAATGTGTATCGATTACACAAACCTTAACAAGGCGTGTCCCAAAGATCGTTTTCCTTTACCTAGGATAGATCAGGTTATGAGTTGTTATCGTTTGTAGACGCGTACTCTGATTTTCACCAGATACCGTTAAATCCGGCTGATCAAATAAAAACTGCATTTGTCACCCCGTATGGGGCCTATTGCTATCACACCATGCCATTCGGCCTACGCAATGCAGGAGCCACATACCAAAGTTGTATGCAAAAATGTCTGCATGATCATATTAGAATAAATGTTCAAGTATATGTTGATGATGTGGTTATAAAAACCAAAGAGAGCCATACACTCCTGAAAGATATCCGGCAGACATTCGCGAATCTGAGAAGATTCCGAATGAAGCTTAACCCGAAAAAATGTACCTTTGGTGTGCCGGCCAGAAAATTACTTGGTTTCCTCACATCCAGCCAAGGTATAGAGGAGAATCTGACTAAAATCCGTGCGGTTGAAAGAATGGAACTGCCGAGATACCTAAACAATGTTCAAAAATTTACAGGATGCCTTGCATCCTTAAGTCGGTTCGTGAGTCGGCTAGGTAAAAAAGCATTGCCTTTATATCAATAAATAAATAAATCTGATAAGTTCACCTGGACACCTCAGTCTGACAGCGCTTTTCATGAATTAAAAAGATGCTGGCTACATCACCCGTCTTAGCTTCTCCATTATCAAAAGAACCTATGTTGCTTTACGTGGCAACAACAAATAGAGTTGTAAGTGCAGTAATAGTCGTCGAACGCGATGAGGGAGGTAAGTCGGTCCAAAGACCGGTGTATTACCTAAGTGAAGTGTTATCCGCTTCAAAGCAGAACTATCCACACTACCAAAAAATAGCTTACAGAGTGTATATGTCGGCAAAGAAGCTTAAACATTATTTCGAGGAACATCCCATAAAGGTGATCCGTGAAGCACCTATAGCCAAGATATTGGGCAACAAAGATTCGATCGGCCGATTAGCAAAATGGGTGATTGAGTTATCCCCTTATGCCCCGCAATTTGATAGAAGAGATGCAATAAAATCTCAGGCAATCGCCAATTTTTTAGTCGACTGGGCCGAGATACAGTATGAACCACCACTACCCGATCTGAACTATTGGACGATGCATTTTGATGGATCCAAGCTAAGAAATGGGTTAGGAGTAGGAATTGTGTTAACTTCGCCGAAGAAGGATCAACTGAAATATGTGCTGCAGATACATTTGTTGCATCAAATAATGTAGCTGAATATGAGGCACTTGTTCATGGTTTAAAGATGGCAAAGGAAATTGGTATACGCCAAATTCTATGCTTCGGAGACTCGGACCTGGTAGTTCAGCAAGTGTCAGGGAATTGGGACGCATTGGATGCAAACATGGCCTTATATCGGTTTCATGTACAGAAAATTAGTGGCTATTTTGACGGATGCGAATTTCATCACATACCTCGGGCAGAGAATGACGCTGCTGATACACTGTCAAAACTCGGATCAACCAGACAGTCAATTCTGCCTGGCATTTCCCTAGAACACCGGAGAAATCCATCAATCATACCTTCACCAGAATCCGAGTCAATTTGCCTCTTGTTGGATCAGAAATCTGAGTGCGTCCCAATGGAAATTGACAAAGTGCATGAGCCAAATTACTCGGGGACTAATCCTCTTAACCCAAAAACTAATGGGGATAAGCCGGCGGATGTTATGTCGGCAGAAGTAATGGAAATTGACAAAAAAAATTTCCCGGAAAAAGTCATATCGGAATGGGCACATCCCATATTGTCGTTTCTCAAAAATAAGGTCCTGCCGGATAATGAGGTCCTTGCTAGGCAAACAATAAGAAGAGCCAAAGCTTACACAATCATAAATAATGAGCTTTATAAGAGAAGCGTGACAAATGTGCTGCAACAATGCGTTGACTCGGCAGAGGGACGAGAGATCCTCTTGGATATACATCAAGGATAATGTGTGCACCATGCCTCATCCAGAGCCCTTGTGGCCAAAGCATTCAGGCATGGGTTTTACTGGCCAAGTGCATTGAAGGAAGCAAAAAAATTGGTAGCAAAGTGTAATGGCTGCCAGAGGTACACCAACAAAATACATATGCCTTCATCCGAGTTAAAAACAATACCAATCACTTGGCCATTCTCCGTATGGTGTTTAGATATGGTAGGTCCATTTAAGCCGGCTCGCGGCGGCATGACTCACATTTTGGTCATGGTGGACAAATTCACAAAGTGGATAGAAGTAAAACCGATAAAAAATGTGACGGGCCCACAGCGGTAAAGTTCCTCAAGGATATCATTCTGAGATATGGATACCCACACAATATTATCACTAATAATGGCACAAACTTTGCTGGAGGAGCCTTTGCTCAATTCTGCCAAGAAAAGCACATAAGACTCGATGTTGCTTTAGTGGCTCACCTGACATCAAATGGGCAAGTAGAAAGATCGAATGGACTAGTACTGTCCGGAATAAAACCTCGGCTAATAGCACAACTTCAGAGGTTGGCAGGATGTTGGATTGAGGAAATCCCAGCAGTACTTTGGAGTCTGAGGACTACCCCGAATAGATCAACGGGATACACCCTGTTCTTTCTCGTATATGGGGCAGAAGTTGTACTTCCACCCGACATAATGCATGACTCGCCAAGAGTCACCCAATATACGAGCGCCGAGGTAAATGAAGTGTCACATCCCAAGATTTTTGCAAATCTTGTAATGTGAAAATAAATAAACAAAATAAATTTTTTGTTGAAAATCAGGGTGAAAAGAAACTTTGTTTCTAAATGGAAACTTAAAATCCCATATTGAACAAACTTTAATTAAAGTTTGAATTCAACAAAATCCAAATCAAGAGAAATGCATTCCTCAATGAATGTATCTAGAAATTTAAACACTTGAGAAATAAACCAAAACCCTAAAACCCTAAGGAATAAAAATAATTTCCAAGTTATCTCTAAGCCTATGGATTTGATCCATAAAAAAATTTGTCAACAAACATTTACAAGTGATTAAGAATGACAAATGGAAATATTACAAGACCATATGAAATTGGTTTCACTTAAATTGGAACCATAAATAAAATCTTATGAATTTAAATAAAATAAGGAAATTAAATTTCCAAAGCTAATAAAGAACCTATCTATAAATCCATACCAAATGGTGAGAAAATAATCTTAAAGGTATTTAAAAGGATAGACAAATATCAAACAAGATTTTACAAATTGGAATCACCAAGTTTGGATCTCTAAATAAAAACATATGGATTTTATAAGATGAAGAAAGAAATATTAAATAAAGAATATTTAAAGACCAAATAAAATCTTGGCCAAATATATTAATCAAATGGAATGAATAGAATCCAAATCAAATAAAATAAAAGGATAAAGAATTTCCAAAATAAAATAAAATGGCATTAACCATTCTATCCCTATTTTAAGAAAGACAAATCTCTAATAAGAATGATCATTTAAATCATGAGAAAATAATATTTTGGAATTTACCCAAGTGAAATAAAAGTTGTTTCATGCAACTTAAATAAGATTAAAGAAGTCTCCCAAATAAACTTTAGAGAATTAAAACTATATCTAATTCCATTTGAATTAAAACAAATACCCAATCTTAGATGATTAATAAATCATATTAAAATTATTCCAAATAATTCAAGATGAATTATTTTGACACCCTATTAATCAAATAAAAACCTACTGAAAAGATTTGGAAAGTTTAAAGAATTTAAATGGTGTTTGAAAATATTATTAAATCTTATTTGATTTAAAACAGGGGCTTATTTGAATAACTAAAAGACCCCAAAAAGAATAAAGTTTTATTCAAACAAATTGATTTCAGATTATGTTATTAATCAGTATTAAAATCTACTCAAAGTTTGAGAGAAGTTTGAATTCAAATGGGTGTTCAAATTGTTTAATCAAAATCAAGACAGAATAATAAGAATGGAAAAAAGAAAAATGTTCAGTACAAAAAAAATGAATCTAACTAGCCCATCTCGGCAAGGCCCAGTCTAAGCCCAACAGCCCACCTCACCCCTCTCTCCCCGAAACGTTTTATCACTCAAACCCGCACCCCTCGACCGCTGACAGAACGACCCCATCTCCACTCTCTCTCACTCGCAGACAGCCAGGCCCCACAGCCACGTCACCGTCTTCCTCACCCACGGTGATCTCGCCCTCGACTCCGGCCGTTACTGCTCGTTCAAACCTCAGGTTAATTCGCTCAATTCTGCCAGTAATTTCTCCCCGCGATTACTCCCACTTAACTGCCTCCCTTCCCTCCTTCATTCCCCTCAAACATCACACGACCAGAGCCATCAGGCCGTCCCAGATTTGGTTTGCAACCTCGCGGCCCCGACGAGCTTTATTTCTCGATTCCGACCAAGACGTACCTCCCCTCTGCCTCTAACCCCCACGAGCATGATCCCCACTCTCTTGCGCATCTTCCAATAGCTCTATATCATCTGAGCGTGCCTTGTAGCATCGGCAACCTCGACGAACATAGCTCCTCCGTCGTATGCCTCCACTCCGGCGAGTTACTAACGCCAACCCCTAGCGCCCCTCGTGTTCTGGTGAGTATTCCTGCAACCTTCGAGACCGTGCGCACCTCCCCGACATGTTACCTTGCCTTCTTACGCCCTAGGAGCTCGTCCCCGACAACGACAACACGTGCCCGAGCCAGTGAGCAACTTCGGCGAGGAATTGTCATCGTCCCCGTGCGCCCCTTCGCCAACCAAGGGCACGTTGAGCATTAGAAAGCTTCGGCGAACTCGGTGAGCCCTTCCCCTCTCTCCCTAGCTTCATGTATCGCCGGCAAGGTCACTGCCAGAGCGCGCCGCCGCCGTTCACCACCGCCAGCGCCGCCAGTATTTGACCAGTGGATGCAAGCCGTTAGATCTTGATCGAAGGCGTGAGATTAGAACTTAAGCAAAGGGGTATGTTTGCTTCTGAGCCACATGATCCACTTTAGATCCAACGGCCGGAGTAGCTGATCCGGACGAAACGGTATGGACGAATAATATCACGCCACGTGGCCTCTGTTTGATTTAAAAACCAGAAACTTATCTAATTGATGTTCCAATTTGAATAATTCATAACTTTTAATCTACACGTCTAAATTTTGCAAATTTTACATCAATGGATTCAGCAAGACAAGCCCTAGCTAACCATGCACTTTGTTTAGTAAAAAGTTTCTGTTAAATTGATTGTTTTTGCAGAAACTTGTGTATGCATGTTTTGGTTATAAAATTTATTCCAAAATGATTTTGAGGACAAAATCTTTGGCAAATGGTGTGTTTTGAACCTACTGACCATAGGAAACAAATTGTGGTTTCAAAAATGTATTTGGTGAAATAAAAGAATGAATCTTTGATTTAAACCATTTCTAGTCAAATAAAAATATGGTTTGATTATTAAAAATGGTTTTGGAAGAAAACCTTTGAGAAATGTTTTGGAAATAAACTTTCTGACCCTAAACACAAGGTTATATGGTTTGAAAACATATTTTGTGAAACCTATAGAATTTTGCCTTATTAAAAGCATTTCTTCACCACATAAAATAATGACTTGATCTAAAAATGGTTTATGAAGTAAAATCTTATACAAATGATTTTACCACTATATAAAATGACCCTTAGGTGTTTTCAAATGTTTATGACCCATTAGAAACCACTTTTATAAATAAAACAATCTTTTGCATGCTTGCATGCATTACTTTGATTCTATCATTTTATGTGATGAATTGCTGGAATGGTATATTGAAATATTGTTTGCTTGATTGAATTGTAGTGACTTGAAGTGAGTTAATATTGCAAGATCAAGGAGTGAAACTATACTCACTACCAAAAAGGAAATTGATTCTTCATACTTTTGTCCCATTATTTTCACTATGCATTAGTGATATTTCTAAGTAGGATTTGCATGGAATTTTTGCTAAGTATAAACTATGTTATGGGAAATCCTAGTAGATGAAACCTTAGTGAAAATTTCCTAAGTTAATATTCCTACTACTATCATGCTTAGCTTAGCTACCAGAAAACAAGGGTGGAATATATATTCATGCTATGGAAAATTTCTAAGTCTGAGGACTTGTGTTTTGTTTAATAAAACAACTAAGTGAATGAATCACCTGGGTGGAATGGAAGGAATGGTTTGTGTTGAGTGGTTACACAAGGCCAGGGGGACTGGTGAACCTTGTGTATCTCACTTGTGGATGGCCACCCAGGAATAAAGAGATTTGAGATGTCAAATGTTGAGAAGCTTCAAGTGCAGCCACTTGGCATTATGGGCTTTGCCTGGATCACATAGGTTGCAATAACTTAGCCAAATGGACAGTTGGTGGTAGGGGAATGATAGGTTGGAACACGTCCATTTTGGTCTAAGGGAAGGCTTCTGAAAGATCTTGTCTTGGTGAAACCAAGTATTGTGAGGAAAGTGCACCACCTCTGCAGAGTGTAAAATCTAAGTACTTAGCCATGTCCCTGGCAAAGGAAAATTTGAGCATCAAGACATGGAAGCTATCAAGAATCTCATCATCCCAATTTCTAAGTTAAAAATCTTGTGGTTGAACAAGGGTTGAAGGATCACCAATTTCTATTGGGAGATGCCTTGGGTGATTTTTGTCAAAGCAAAAACTTAGTGTTTTCAAATGATAAGGAAAAATCTATTTTGAGCAAAGCAAGCCTAAGCTCCACTTAGCCAAATGCATATAGATGATAGACTCCACTATACTATCATAGTATCACTTGCCAATACAATTCAAATGTATTGACCCTTGTGGCTGTAACTTGTTATGTTGCAGGTTTGTTTGATATTAGTGAAGTTATTGATTAGGATTACAAGTCTACAACCAACATGTCTGCCTGTGGAATTTTGAAGATGAAGGACCCCATGCTATTGTTATATTCTGCTGCATTGTAATGAGATAGCCAAATGAGCTATGTAAGATGTAATAATTTATTTTATTCCTGGTTATAAAGTTGTATTATGACCTTTGTTTCTTGATATTACATCTTAACTGTGGATGCTAGCTATTGATCCAGGGACTAGCATTGTAAACACAGGGATCTCTACCTTATTAAAGGTTGGGAACCTTACAGATGGTATCAGAGCATTGTGTTGCCTGTAGGATTGTAAACCTAGGATTGGACAAAACCCCTTAGAAAAATAGGAGTTGTATTTGTTCCAAAACTTATTTACAAACAATCTTGTAAACCCTTTCCTCAAACCATTTTGGTTTTTATTCTACATCTCTTCTATTTCAAACTTGATGGACAAAGCCTACCCCATGGCCAAAGACTTCACCATGTGAAAAGGACTTTATCAACTCTAATGACTTCAACATCTTCAACTCTAATGACTTCAACATATTCAACTCTAATGACTTCAACATCTTCAACATTATCACCAAGGACTTCAACCTTGGATATCACTAAGGACTACAAGTGAGACAAGAAATCTTGCTCAATATTGAAGACTAAGGAAACACAACATAGAAGGAACCATGATCACCTTTGAAGTTTTGATACCAAGATGCAAGAAATTCTCTAAGGATACAAAGATCTTGTTCATGAAGAATCAACTAAGAAGGATGGAAAGATCTCAAGTGAACCATATAGATGGACCACCATATTTTGTTTAAGTCAAACACACCAACTTATGTGGTGTAACAAAAATATTTTTGGATTGCCTAAAAATATGCTTGAAACTTGTTGTTTGAGTGGAATGTTTATTTGTGATTGCTTGCACATTACTTGAGTGAATTGTGATGTGTGTGATTAGAATTATTTCCTTAGAAATCTTTTTGCCCATTCTAATCCAAATCCAACCCAAACAGATGACTTCTCCAAGAGACTCCAACATCAAGGATGGTGACAACAACAACAACCCAGAGGTCAACATGAG
This sequence comes from Avena longiglumis, assembly GCA_030063025.1. Taxonomy (NCBI): domain Eukaryota; kingdom Viridiplantae; phylum Streptophyta; class Magnoliopsida; order Poales; family Poaceae; genus Avena; species Avena longiglumis. The sequence goes on from CP125977.1 coordinate 478,501,742, forward strand.
AGACCAACTGCTTGCAAGATAAACCCAGTTGAACCAAGTGACAACTCAGTTTTTAGCCAACAACAATGAGTTAGACCCAAACATGCAAGAAGTTTTGAAAACTCAATCCCAATTGTTGCAAGGGATGGCTACTCAAATGATCAACATGGGAGACAACTCTTCCCAAGGAGTTTATGACAACAAGGATGACAAAGATGTTATTCTAGAAGGAACCCAAGCTTGCAATATTTGTGGAGACAAGGGTCACACTTCCAAGGAGCATGAAGATCAATGCCCCAATTGTGAAGAGAAACATCCAATTAACCAATGCCCCACATCTCAAGCTACTTGTTACTTATGTGAAGGAAATAATCATGTACCTATCCAATGCCCCATCTATTCCATAGTAGAACAAAGGAAACAGGGTGGAGTGCAATAACTGATTGCAGACTACCATGAAAGAGCCAAGTCTACCAAGAAAGATGAAGACAAAGGAAAATCGCAGCTTGTACCTCCCAGCAACATGACCCAATTTAAAGGACCAAAGAGGAGACATATGTATTATCCAAGGAATAATAGAAGGTCAAGGAGACCAGTAACTGTTCCTACCTATGAGATAACATATGAAGAACATGAACTAGAAGCACTCCTAGCTTTGGAGAAACCCAAGAAAAAGAAGGACAAAAGCCATGTGCAATGTGGTCATTGCAAAGAATGGGACACTATGCCAGTGAATGTCCAGAGAAGAAGAAGTATAAAGAGATTAGCCAAGTGTGGTGCAACAACTGCAAAGAGCTAGGCCATTATGTAGCAAATTGTCCACAGAAGATACATGATGAACTCAATCTTATCACATGTTACAATTGTGGTAACCAAGGACATTATGCAAGCAATTGTCCAGAAAAGATGAAGAACAAAATAAAGCCTATGAAGGATCTCAGCCTTGTCACATGTTTCAATTGTGGAAACAAAGGACACTATGCAGATGTTTGCCCAGAAAGATTTCAACAAGATCCCAAGCAAACCAAGATGTAATTTAGTTGGAAAATTTTTAAGGGTGGTAGTACCCTAGATGCTTTGAGCCAACTTGTAACCCCTAGCCTCCCCAAATCTTGGGACGAGATTTATTTTAAGGGTGGTAGCCTGTCACATCCCAAGATTTTCCAAATCTTGTAATGTGAAAAATAAATAAACAAAATAAATTTTTTGTTGAAAATCAGCGTGAAAAGAAACTTTGTTTCTAAATGGAAACTTAAAATCCCACCTTGAACAAACTTTAATTAAAGTTTGAATTCAACAAAATCCAAATCAAGAGAAATGCATTCCTCAATGAATGTATCTAGAAATTTAAACACTTGAGAAATAAACCAAAACCCTAAAACCCTAAGGAATAAAAATCATTTCCAAGTTATCTCCAAGCCTATGGATTTGATCCATATAAAAATTTGTCAACAAACATTTACAAGTGATCAAGAATGACAAATGGAAATATTACAAGACCATATGAAATTGGTTTCACTTAAATTGGAACCATAAATAAAATCTTATGAATTTAAATAAAATAAGGAAATTAAATTTCCAAAGCTAATAAAGAACCTATCTATAAATCCATACCAAATGGTGAGCAAATAATCTTAAAGGGATTTAAAAGGATAAACAAATATCAAACAAGATTTTACAAATTGGAATCACCAAGTTTGGATCTCTAAATAAAAACATATGGATTTTATAAGATGAAGAAAGAAATATTAAATAAAGAATATTTAAAGACCAAATAAAATCTTGGCCAAATATATTAATCAAATGGAATGAATAGAATCCAAATCAAATAAAATAAAAGGATAAAGAATTTCCAAAATAAAATAAAATGGCATTAACCATTCTATCCCTATTTTAAGAAAGACAAATCTCTAATAAGAATGATCATTTAAATCATGAGAAAATAATATTTTGGAATTTACCCAAGTGAAATAAAAGTTGTTTCATGCAACTTAAATAAGATTAAAGAAGTCTCCCAAATAAACCTTAGAGAATTAAAACTATATCTAATTCCATTTGAATTAAAACAAATACCCAATCTTAGATGATTAATAAATCGTATTAAAATTATTCCAAATAATTCAAGATGAATTATTTTGACACCCTATTAATCAAATAAAAACCTACTGAAAAGATTTGGAAAGTTTGAAGAATTTAAATGGTGTTTGAAAATATTATTAAATCTTATTTGATTTAAAACAGGGGCTTATTTGAATAACTAAAAGACCCCAAAAAGAATAAAGTTTTATTCAAACAAATTGATTTCAGATTATGTTATTAATCAGTATTAAAATCTACTCAAAGTTTGAGAGAAGTTTGAATTCAAATGGGTGTTCAAATTGTTTAATCAAAATCAAGACAGAATAATAAGAATGGAAAAAGAAAAATGTTCAGTACAAAAAAAATGAATCTAACTAGCCCATCTCGGCAAGGCCCAGTCTAAGCCCAACATCCCACCTCACCCCTCTCTCCCCGAAACGTTTTATCACTCAAACCCGCACCCCTCGACCGCTGACAGAACGACCCCACCTCCACCCTCTCTCACTCGCAGACAACCAGGCCCCACAGCCACGTCACCGTCTTCCTCACCCACGCTGACCTCGTCCTCGACTCCGGCCGTTACTGCTCGTTCAAACCTCGGGTTAATTCGCTCAATTCCGCCAGTAATTCCTCCCCGCGATTACTCCCACTTAACTGCCTCCCTTCCCTCCTTCATTCCCCTCAAACATCACACGACCAGAGCCATCAGGCCGTCCCAGATTTGGTTTGTAACCTCGCGGCCCCGACGAGCTTTCTTTCTCGATTCCGACCAAGCCGTACCTCCCCTCTGCCTCTAACCCCCACGAGCATGATCCCCACTCTCTTGCGCATATGCCAATAGCTCTAGATCATCCAAGCGTGCCCTGTAGCGTCGGCAACCTCGACGAACGGAGCTCCTCCGTTGTATGCATCCACTCCGGCGAGTTACTGACGCCAACCCCGAGCGCCCCTCGTGTTCTAGTGAGTATTCCTGCAACCTTCGAGACCGTGCGCACCTCCCTGACATGTTGCCTTGCCTTCTTACGCCCTAGGAGCTCGTCCCCGACAACGACAACACGTGCCCGAGCCAGTGAGCAACTTCGGCGAGGAATTGTCATCGTCCCCGTGCGCCCCTTCGCCAACCAAGGACACGTTGAGCATCAGAAAGCTTCGGCGAACTCGGTGAGCCCTTCCCCTCTCTCCCTAGCTTCCTGTATCACCGGCAAGGTCACTGCCAGAGCGCACCGCCGCCGTTCACCACCGCCAGCGCCGCCAGTATTTGACCAGTGGATGCAAGCCGTTAGATCTTGATCGAAGGCGTGAGATTAGAACTTAAGCATAGGGGTATGTTTGCTTCTGAGCCACACGATCCACTTTAGATCCAACGCGCCAGAGTAGATGATCCGGACGAAATAGTATGGACGAATAATATCACGCCACGTGGCCTCTGTTTGATTTAAAAACAAGAAACTTATCTAATTGATGTTCCAATTTGAATAATTCATAACTTTTAATCTACACGTCCAAATTTTGCAAATTTTATATAAATGGATTCAGCAAGACAAGCCCTAGCCAACCATGCACTTTGTTTAGTAAAAAGTTTCTATTAAATTGATTGTTTTTGCAGAAACTTGTGTATGCATGTTTAGGTTATAAAATTTATTCCAAAATGATTTTGAGGATAAAATATTTGGCAAATGGTGTGTTTTGAACCTACTGACCATATGAAACAAATTGTGGTTTCAAAAATGTATTTGGTGAGACAAAAGAATGAATCTTTGATTTAAACCATTTCTAGTCAAATAAAAATATGGTTTGATTATTAAAAATGGTTTTGGAAGAAAACCTTTGAGAAATGTTTTGGAAATAAACTTTCTGACCCTAAACACAAGGTCATATGGTTTGAAAACATATTTTGTGAAACCTATAGAATTTTGCCTTATTAAAAGCATTTCTTCACCACATAAAATAATGACTTGATCTAAAAATGGTTTATGAAGTAAAATCTTATACAAATGATTTTACCACTATATAAAATGACCCTTAGGTGTTTTCAAATGTTTATGACCCATTATAAACCACTTTTATAAATAAAACAATCTTTTGCATGCTTGCATGTATTACTTTGATTCTATCATTTTATGTGATGAATTGCTGGAATGGTAGATTGAAATATTGTTTGCTTGATTGAATTGTAGTGACTTGAAGTGAGTGAATATTGCAAGATCAAGGAGTGAACCTATACTCTCTACCAAAAAGGCAAGTGATGCTTCATACTTTTGTCCCATTATTTTCACTATGCATTAGTGATATTTCTAAGTAGGATTTGCATGGAATTTTTGCTAAGTATAAACTATGCTATGGGAAATCCTAGTAGATGAAACCTTAGTGAAAATTTCCTAAGTTAAGATTCCTACTACTATCATGCTTAGCTTAGCTACCAGAAAACAAGGGTGGAATATATATTCATGCTATGGAAAATTTCTAAGTCGGAGGACTTGTGTTTTGTTTAATAAAACAACTAAGTGAATGAATAACCTGGGTGGAATGGAAGGAATGGTTTGTGGTGAGTGGTTACACAAGGCCAGGGGGACTGGTGAACCTTGTGTATCTCACTTGTGGATGGCCACCCAGGAACAAAGATATTTGAGATGTCAAATGTTGAGAAGCTTCAAGTGCAGCCACTTGGCATTATGGGCTCTGCCTGGATCATATAGGTTGCAATAACTTAGCCAAATGGACAATTGGTGGTAGGGGAATGATAGGTTGGAACGAGTCCATTTTGGTCTAAGGGAAGGCTTCTGAAAGATCTTGTCTTGGTGAAACCAAGTCTTGTGGGGAAAGTGCACCACCTCTGCAGAGTGTAAAATCTAAGTACTTAGCCATGTCCCTGGAAAAGGACAATTTGAGCATCAAGACATGGAAGCTATCAAGAATCTCATCATCCCAATTTCTAAGTTAAAAATCTTGTGGTTGAACAAGGGTTGAAGGATCACCAATTTCTATTGGGAGATGCCTTGGGTGATTTTTGTCAAAGAAAAAACTTAGTGTTTTCAAATGATAAGGAAAAATCTATTTTGAGCAAAGCAAGCCTAAGCTCCACTTAGCCAAATGCATATAGATGATAGACTCCACTATACTATCATAGTATCACTTGCCAATACAATTCAAATGTATTGACCCTTGTGGCTGTAACTTGTTATGTTGCAGGTTTGTTTGATATTAGTGAAGTTATTGATTAGGATTACGAGTCTACAACCAACATGTCTGCCTTTGGCATTTTGAAGATGAAGGACCCCATGCTATTGTTATATCCTGCTGCATTGTAATGAGATAGCCAAATGAGCTATGTAAGATGTAATAATTTATTTTATTCCTGGTTATAAAGTTGTATTATGACCTTTGTTTCTTGATATTACATCTTAATTGTGGATGCTAGATATTGATCCAGGGACTAGCATTGTAAACACAGGGATATCTACCTTATTAAAGGTTGGGAACCTTACATGAAGTATCTCGGCAAGATGATGTGGATCTACTAGAAGAAGCAAGAGAATTGGCACTATCAAGATCAACTATTTATCAACAAGACCTCAGACGGTATCATAGCAAGAAAGTAAATGCAAGAGTTTTCATGGAAGGAGATCTAGTTCTTCGGCTGGTGCAACGCATGGCCGATATGCATAAACTCTCCCCCATGGGAAGGGCCATTCATCGTGAGCAAAACATTGCACAACGATGCATACTACCTAATCGATGCTCAGGCGCAAGAAAAGTACAAGGCGGATAAATCCGAAGACGAATCAAAAAGACCGTGGAACGTAGCATTACTTTACCCGTTTTACACTTAGAGGAAGTGTATCGTATCCAGTAATATTTTGTATCTAATTGATGTATTAGACATGAATTAATGAAACCTCGGTACCTCGAGCAGTGACTCGAGGAATGCCCTGTATTGTTTATCATTATGGTTATGTATGAAACCTCGGTACCTCGAGCAGTGACTCAAGGACTTCCCTGTATTGTTTATCATTATGGTTATGTATGAAACTTCAGTAGCTAGAGCACTGACTTGGGGACTGCCTTATATTGTGTGTCATTATGATTATGTATGAAACCTCGACAGCCCAAGCGGTAGCTCGAGGACTACCCAGTATTGTTTGTCACTGACTATGTGTAATATGAATGATCACTTCAGAGACCCGAACAATAACTCGGGTACTGCCCCATGATTTTACTACTATCGTACGAATGTTAACCTCGGCAATTCGAGAGATAACTCGGGAAATACCCCAGTTATCTTATCTTAATATTCGATAACTCAGAAAAGTTGTAATTCCAACCAACATATGGACATAGGAGTCATAATCCTTGATTCAAACTTATGAGACTAAAAATCTTGCAAATAAGAATGGATGAAATATGTAAGACGGATGGAGTAAGAGCCGACCAAGAATCAAACACTTGGAAATTTTATTCAAACTTATGAAACCAAAATTTTGCAAACAAGGATACGCATAACACAAACTCAACCAGAACAATAATAGCATAACAATTACTATAGCATATGATTCCAAAGTTATACTGATCACATGGTACCAAAAGAGGCAGAATGTCTTAGGACAGCATACACCCGGCATACCGGGGACTTAAATAAATAAAAGTTTCTTTCAACTCAGGCATTAGCGGTTGCCGAATCATCCGCAGGAGGAACAACAACAGTAGTGGAAGTTTCCGACATTGGTATCTTGACTACGACAGAGGGTGCCTCGGCTTCGGTAGAAGGAATAGCTTCAGAAGCAACATTTTCCTGAGCCTCCGCAGAAGTTACTTCGGCATCAACCGAGATAGCAATGCTATCTTGGGCAAGGGTTGTTCGCTGTGAGACTCCACCTTGGGCTTGGGAGGCTTCAGTCCCCTTGGATGAGGATCGAGCCTCGACATTCCCTCCCGAAATGCCACTGCACTCATCAGAACTTCCGGAATTTTCATTCGAGTCACCTTCATCACCAGAATCTCCATCGGATTCATCGTCATCCGTAGCCTCAACAATATCTTCGGCATCGTCAGGGAGGAAACTCAGCCCTTCGTTCCAGTGATGAACATCAGCATATTCAATAAGCTGATAGGCACGAGCTAGGCGACGAGCAACATAATCCGGATTTTCAACCAAAGGAGAGCCAGTGCACAAATTCATCAGGGTATCGAGGGAGATATCCTCGTACCATGAAAAAACAACAGTAAGCGCCACATCAGCTCCTGCTCGTCCGACAGATTCTCTCCAAAGATTCAAACGAGTCGGAGACTCCATCCGCTTCGCCACGAGCACTTCCACTTTCGTAATCTTTGGCTCATTCGGCCAGAGCACATGGTAGGACCGAATAGCCACTTGCACCAGATCCTTTCCCATGATTTTCATCGGCTCAATAGCAACAGCCATGGCAATCAAGAAATCTTCGAGAGAATACTCCTGACCCAGGATATAGGGAACACCTCGGCGGCCACGGACAGCAATCACAGCTTTAGTGCTCACAGCTTCGGCTTCTGGAAAATGATCTGTAAGACAAGTCATCAAATGAGTCATAAGAAATAATGAGCAAAGAATGACTCGGCCAGTAACCAAGAGGAAGAAACACAGACAAGTGAGCTTACGATGGATATATCGCAACATCTTCTGGAGATCCAAGGCCTAGCCATCCCTTTTCTTCTCAAGCCGAGTCATCTTATCATTCAGCGCCTGATTCTTTAGCTCGGCAGCATCAAGAAATTCCTTGTCCTTGTGAAGCTGAAGGCTTAGTCAGTTCTTCTCCTCGGAAAATTCTTGATCAACTTTTTCTAGCTTGGATTTCTGAAAAAGTTTGAGGGATTCAACCTCGGCACGGAGCCGGGTTATCTCGTCATCCTTTTCTTTAAGTTGCGTCGTGTGAGTGCCCGCTTGCTCTAAAAAATGCAGCATCATATCAGGCATGGGTATGCATTCTTGATGTGATGCTGCAAATCTTTGTAACTCGGCTGAGCCGAAGATGGGATACCATCAGAAACTCAAAATTTACTTGGAACGAAAATAGATGAATAAAGTATGGAGGGGCAACTAACCTTCAAGGGTGTCAACCTTATTCTTAAGTCGGATATTTAGATTATTAATGTTAGCTGCACAACAATACACCAAAGATTAGCCGAGAAACTGGGTCTTGTACAAAGACAAAGGGCACTAAAATCCGAATAATTTACCAGTCTTCTTCACAACAGGAACCATTTTGTCGAATTTATCTTGAAGCTTTCTATGCGAGAAAAGTAACTTCTGGAATTTGGCCGTACGCCGATTATGAGCAACCTAAAATAACACCAAGTTATACAAACAAAAACATAAGAAAGATCCGAATCGAGTAAAACTTGACTCGCATCTAGGTGGCTGGATATTCAAAGCTAAAACAAAAAAGATCTGAATCAAGAAAAACTTGACTCACATCTAGGTGGCTGGATATTCAAATATAAAACCATAAGACAGATCTAAATCAAGTAAAACTTGACTCCGGTTGCAAGCTCGGGGACTAGTGGACATATAATATCTTCTAAGTAAAAGACGAAGTTTAAATTGAAGCGCATACCTCGTTCATCTTATCGCTTTCAAGAACAACCTTAGCAGCCATATGCAATCGACTACTAATATCGGAAAGCTGAAAGGATTGGTTACTAGGGTTGCCTTCAATCTGATCAGCAGCATTCCAATTATTTGCATACTCTATCAATGATCCGAGGCTATTTCCACTTTCTGTGCGTGTCAAGACCTTGCCCTTGGCTTCTCATGCCTGTTGCGCTGCAACCTCGGCCGCCGAACTCTTGTGAAGCACGATCCAGGTATCGGCGGCAGAAACAGCCGCAGGTTTGGACACAGAGGCCCCTTTGCGGAGCAGGTCGGCAACAGTCGGATGAGCCGTACCTGACTTTTCCTTTTGAGATGGCACAATCTTGGCAGTGCCATCCTTCTTGCTCTTGGAAGAGACTTCGGCAATGGGAATAGATTTGGAGCCAGGCACGACACTTGGAGCAATAACTGCTACGGAAGAGGGAGCATGTGCTTCGACAGCGGCCGAGGTAGCACAAACTTCGGTAGCAGCTGGAGTAACAGGAACTTCAGCAGCAACCGAGGTAGCGGGAACTTCAGCGGCAGCCGAAGTAGCAGGAACTTCAGCAGAAAGAGTATCGACCGGAGAAATTTCAGAGACCTTAGAGAAAGCTGCCGGATCAACTGAATGATCCGGCATATTTACATCGACGTCAGCACCAGGAGGAACTTCACTCCCGTCCCATCGATGCGGAGTGTCAGTCGGCAGGGGAGGATAATTGCCACGGGGAGGACTAGGAACACGAACATCTTCAGAACGTGAAGGCAAAAGTGGCCGAGACACGTGAGACGTCATACTCGGACCACTAGGTTTGACAGAAAGAGGGGCACTGCCAAAGATAAAATAGAAACTAATTCAGAAAGAGAGAGAGGGAAACAAGAAATACGAGTTAAAACATGCAGGGAAACTTACCCAAAAATTCCCGGCATGGTTCTGCGCTTGGGAATATGCTGGGAGGTCTTCTTAGTTCGCTTTTTGGGAGCTGCATCAGAAGGATCGTTCGAGGTAGCACGCTTCTTCGACGGAGAGGGAGCCTCGGAAGCAAGGGGAATGGCTTCATGAACCTGGCCAGCCGGATTATCTAGGAAAGAAGGAGCCGAAAATGCATAAGAGATAGGCACCGCGGCAACTACCTCGAGAATTTGGACGTTGTCCGAATCACCTCCGTCAGCACGCGCCGAGGTTTTGCCCCGAGTACGAGCAGGAGCAGCCTCGGGTTTAGGAATAAATTCCTTCGGGTCTGGTTCCCCGTTATCCGGGGTGTTGCGATCAGCGGTCCAAGGAAGAGCCAACACCTCGGAATCTTCCGTATCCTGCTCAGAAAATCTCTGCAGTAAGAGCAAAAAAAAAAGTTAGCTGAGTAAACAATGAAAATAACCCGGATGAAACGAATCATGTCCAAATTACCTGATGAGGGGGGTTGTTACGAGAAAAGGGTTTCATTCCCCAAACCCATTCTTCGGGCATATCAGTTTTAAAGATAGACCGGACGACTTCTAGATCTAGACATCGTCAAGCTCAACCGTGGAAACTCGGTTGGGGTCCAAAGGACCGCTCATGTAGAAAAGCTTATGGGAGCGAAGTTGGAAGGGGAATATCCGGCTACTGATAAATGCGGCCATGAGATCTTCGCCGCGAAGCCCAGCATGAGTTAACTCCTTTAGCTGAAGCTCGAATGCTTCGGCAAGAGCATGGGTCTTCTTCGGATTATAGAGCCAGTTCTTTTTTGAAGGAGGACCGATGGAGAAGGCAGGACGCCGAATCTTGTCCTCTGCTCCAGTGTTCTTAACATAGAAAAATGACATGTGCCATTTTTTACAAGACTCTAGACCCGTAACTCGGGGGAACACGGAATTTTTCCGGGGTGTGATAGAAGCTGCCCTGCATTGAGTTAAAGACTTCTCGGAAGGATGAAGATACTTATCTGGCACTACATTAGTTCGGATTTGAAAGAACTTCGACCAAACATCTACTGAAGGCGAAAGGCCGAAGTATCCCTCGGAAGCCGAGAGAAAGGCCGAGAGAGAGGCTACGGTGTTAGCCGGCATATGATGCGGCTGAAGGCCGAGGTAATCAAGGAAATTCCTAGAAAATTCGCTAAGAGGGAGACCAAACCCTCTGGCAAAGTGTGATATAAAACTACGTATTCACCATACCGAAGGACGGGAGAAGATTCTTGCCGGGTAAGCGGCACTGTACCTCGGCGGGAACCCGGCGCGTCTTACGTAACCACTCGATTTCCTGACGAGTGACCGTCGATCCTTGCCACGAACCGTGCTTCGGGTCCACCATGAGTTCTTCTTCCCTGATGACGGCGCTGCCGAGCGAGCTCGACATGGGCTCATCGGAGGAGCCAACTGAGGAGGGGTCACTGCTGGCGGGGAGCGACCTCGAGACCCAAGGCCCTGTCGCAACGACGACAAAGGCGATGGCGGAGCAAAAAGAAAACCGTCGCCGGAGATTAAAACAGAGGTGGAGCGCCTAGGGCGAGGACCAAACAACGGCGGCGCGTTGCTCGAGGGAGAATCGCAGCAGCGGGGACACGAGGACGGAAGCGCAGCGATGCGCTCGTGAGAGCAGAAGAACGGCAGTGTGGTCGTCGAGGCGGAGGTGCAGCGGCGCGAACGCTAGAGCGCAACAACGACTACGGCGACGCAAGGACGAAGACGAAGGAAGTTGGGAAGGGGAAAGTGAATCAACCCATCCCCACTCCCCTACTTATAACCGCGTATGGTGAACGCTAGTGGGATCATGGATGTGCCACGATAACCGTAGGAACGCGTGTATCGCACATCCACAGATGATGACTGGACCCATAGCTAGGGTCACACGGCGCAAGAGCATATCAGGCCGCCGTGACCGTTGCGACGATCGAAGCATCCCAGCGTCGACGGGACGGGCGCAGTAATTACTGTAGCGTGTCAGCGTACGATGTAGCAATATAGAAAATGAGACAAAAAGTGATGATTGGTACACGTAGGATGAGGCTTATTGAGGAAGCTAAAGGGATACCCCGGATGATAGAGAATGACTTGGAGAACGGGTCGCATCTCAGTGGAAGAGGATGAGAGAAAGTGAGATAAATTAAGAGGAACACCGGCTAAGAAATATGTCGGACAAAGAGATAGGGAGAGTGAGTATTTGGAAACTGATGTGGCTCGGCCGAGCTATACGGCAGGACCGCACCAACTTCGGGGACTAATGTTGGGGGGATGACCCCAGGTAGGGTCAAGATAGCTGAGAAAGGGAAAGGAACCCTTCATATCCAGGGCCGGATCATGGGTGATTCGGCCGAGTTATGCGAGGATCGGCCGAATAAGGCATGACCTGTCCTGAATCACGCAATTAAAACATGACTCGGCCGACGTATGGGTCATGTCGGCCAGGCGTTGTTGATTAACTTAGATGCAGGTGAAGGTCGAGCCAAGTTATGTGAGGCGGGGCCAAGTTACACGAGGCTTGCGGAAGAAGGAAGTTCCCAAAGTCAAACCCTAGCACCTGCCGGTGAGAAATCTGCACAGTGCCAAGCGCAAGAGACAAGAAGCAGAGCAGCAGAGGAGCGTCACGGAGGTGACAGTCCTCAGCCCCGAGGCTCACATGTGATGGGCTCTGGGTTTTTCCGTGGATAGAGGAGGGACACGGAAAGAGGTCCGCCGAGTTACCACTTTGGGACAAGCATATTCCACGTCAGCCCTTGGAAGAACCAAGGGACTCCTTTATAAGGAGAGGCAGAGCATCCTGGAGAGGGGGTCGATTCATTTTTTGGCTCTAGAGGGCTCACATTGTAACTTTTTCTTCCTCTCTCTGATACAGCTCGAGGAGCACTTGTAGCTCCATTGAGGTGGAGTAAAGATTGGTGTTCTATCTTACTGTGTGTAGAAATTACTGCATCTTCCCTCCCCAGATCCCACTAGCATCCATTGGCCCCCAACTTAAGCCTACCCATGCCATCTGTCGTGTCACCACCACGACATAATTAGACCATCAGACTTTATGCGCTCAATTATTATAGCTAGCATATCAGTCACTATATTAAATAACATTGGTGACAATGGGTCCTCTTGTCGTAGCCCTTTTTTTGTCCGAAAGTAGTTGCCAACATCATCATTGACTTCAATGGACACACTACCTTTAGACACAATGTATGAGAGCATGCCACTCATGAGAGAGTCCTTTCATTCTAAGAGTTTGTTGGATAAAAGACAATTTAACTTTATTATATACCTTCTCAAAGTCAATCTTTGACATAATCCCATTCAGGTTTTTCTATGTAATTCGTGCACTGTTTCATGAAGAATAAGAACCCCATTCAGGATGTTACGAGCTTGCATGATGGCAGTCCGAGACGAACAAACCACATGATCAACCACATACTTTAGCCTAATTGTTGCTACTTTGGTAAATATATTTAAACTAATATTAAGGAGACAGATAGGCATGTATTGTTGTATCCTTTCTGTCTCATTAATCTTAGATTATAAAATAATTTCACCAAAATTCAGGCGAAACAACTCAAGCCGACCAGAGCGAAGAAAGTTGAATAACTGTAGCAGATCATCCTATAACCTTCCAAAAGTTTTGAAAGAACTCTGTCGGGAAGCCATCGGGGCCGGGGGATTTATTGTGTTTCATTTAAAAAACAACCTTCTTCATTTCCTCTTCTAAATAGGGATCAATTATGTTGTTTTTCTGCATGGTAACTTGGGATACATCATCTCGGGACTCATCCATGAAGAAACAACCTTTTTCAGAGGCCCCGAACAAATATTTGTATTAATTAGTAATATAATATTTTAATTGCTCATGTCCCTCAATTGCTAGACTCATAGTGTATGAGAGAGTAAATAAGTTTCTTCATGTGCCGGCTATTAGCCGCACTATGAAAGTATCTTTTATTCGTTTCTTCTTTTGGTAAGAATTGACTTTTGGAATGCCTGATACCATTTGATTTTCTCTATACGTAAAAGTTGTGCTATTTGCGCATTAGATTGGCTCTTGAGCTTGATTTCATTCTATACGAACTTCGCCAATCCCTTAGAGGTCATCAATAATGGTTGACAATCACTATGGCACACAGGCTCTTTGCCGTGTGGGAAAAAGACACGGCAAAGGCCCCTCGGAACACGACAAAACATTTGCCGTGTGTATGCACACGGCAAAATCCACACGGCAATGATAGCCACGGCAAAGGCTCTTTGCCATGTGTCTTTGCGCCCGGAACACGGCAAATCCTTTTCCGTGTGTTTACTGCATCGACACGGCAAAGTAAAGTACTCGAAGGTTCCGTCCATCTAACGGAGCCGACACATCTTTGCCGTGTTCCTCCTTTGCCATGTGTAATTACTCTTTATCGTGTATTCTTTCTTTGTCGTGTGCCTTATCTTTGTCGTGTCGCCTTTCTTTGTCGTGTGCCTTCTCTTTGCCGTGTCCCCTTTCTTTGGCGTGTGCCTTATGTTTGCCGTGTCCTTTCTCTTTGCCGTGTGCCCGTGGGGGGGACACACGGCAACGTTCACTCCTTTGTCGTGTGTCTGCTGCGCACTTCACACGGCAAAGGCCATGTAACATTGCTCAGGGGCGCACAGGTGGCTCACACGTGGCTTATTTGTCGTGTGTATACACACGGCAAAGTGACAACTTTGCCGGCAAAGGAGCTGTCATTTTTCAAAAAAAAATCTGTTTCCAGTCATTTCCTGCAATTCAAAACATAATATATATATGATCTACAGATCATCAACAACAATAATATACTCATCAACAACAAAAATATAATCATCACCAACACCAAAATGCATCACCAATACTAGCAAACATCATCACCACAAAAGCAAGAGATTTCACAAATATTACAAGTGTCAAATGCTAGTGTTTATTCTTGCCACAAGTGTCAAATACTACCAAGTGCATACCAAACAAGTTATAAGACCTAAACTAGACAAATATTACAAGATCATCAACTCCGAGTGCTCCACAAGCTCATGCTCCATCGTGAGATCCTACAAGTTCAAGACAAGTACATAAATATGACAAGTAAAATCATCAATATGTACAAGTTTCTAGGCAAGTTGATGGAAATGGCAATAACATGGGATTTTGACGAGTCTCATGGCAAATTACATCAATATGACAAGTAAAATCACGAATATCTACAAGTCCCATGGCAAGGCTAGAATTTCTATAAGTGTCATGGCAAGGCTAAAATTTCTACAAGTGTCATAGCATGGCTAAAATTTTGACAATGGCATAGAATTATGTACAAGTTTCATGGAATTGCTAAATTTGCTATAAGTATCATGGCAAGGCTAAATTTCCTACAAGTGTCATGGAATTGCTAAATTTTCTATAACTATCATGCCAAGGCTAAAATTTCTACAAGTGTCATATCATGGCTAAAATTTCTACAAATGCGATGGCATGGCTAAATTTGACAAGTATAAGAAAACAAACCTGGAGGACTCTGATTCAGCCTCCGGACGACCGATGGATTGTTGACGGTGAAAGACGGCGGCGCCTGGTTGTTCGATCCACCCGCGGACCCACCAGGCGGCAGCATCGCATCGTCCATCTACAGCATTGGAAATTGTGAGCATTAGACAATAAGGAAAGATTGAAAATTGCGAGC
Source organism: Avena longiglumis (assembly GCA_030063025.1). Lineage (NCBI taxonomy): Eukaryota > Viridiplantae > Streptophyta > Magnoliopsida > Poales > Poaceae > Avena > Avena longiglumis. The sequence continues at coordinate 478,517,024 of CP125977.1, forward strand.
ATTGGACAATAAGACACTTGATCACTTACCCACGAGAAGGCAAAAGGAGGAGTGGGAAGAGTCCCTGGTTGAAAATTTATGAGCATTTGCTGTGTTATCCACCGCATCATCTGCCCTTGTTGCTCCAGCAACCCCTGCTGATGGGCCATCTGCTGCTCCAGCTGCTGCTGCCGCTGCTCGGCCGCCTCTCTGCGTGCCCTATCAGTGGCCATCTCCTCCTATGTCGTGTTTCCACAATTAGATGAACATTGCAACACAAAACATGTAGTAAAACATAGATGGCCGAGGAAGAACATACCCGTAACTGCTCGAGAGCTACAACCGAAGGCCGTGGGCGGGTCTCTATAGCAGGCTACTCGCTTGTCCTACCACGCCGGACCTGGCGCATAGATGGGACGGTCTTAGGGTCGACGGACCCGTGACCGATCCATAGGCGACCATTCTTCTGGCCTTCTCCCGCCAGCACGGCGACCTCGGAGTCGAAGGGGGCGGTCTCAGGGTTAGAATCTTCTCCATGCACCTCCTTGTACTTCTCAGGGTACTTCTCACCCCGGAGCCTGGCTCCCTCGTTCATCCATAGGCTCCCGTTCCTAGGCTCGTCCAACGTGTGTGTCTTCTTCCAAACGGCAAACACGGACGGCTCTTGACCTGTCTTTATTTTCTGCACAAAAAAGCATGAAGTTAAGTGAAGGGGGACTCCAAAGGGCGAAGTAAAGAATAAAATTACAAGCAAGAACAAATAAAGCATTTTCTCACCTCTTTTCGCCTAAGAAGGGCGAGGGGGATGCTGCCTTGTCGGTGTGATCCACCCCCATCTCCTCTCGCCGCTTCTTTGCATCGGCGTGTTTCTGGAGGTAATTGGGGTGTGTCCACCACGCTACCATTGCCGTGAAGCACCCCTCGTCATTACCCACGAACTGAGGAGGGTTCTACATCCACAAGACACACGTATTAGTATAATAGAAAATAGAATAAGGTCAAGAAATCAATAAAACAAAAATGCAACTACCTGGAGGTACTGCCATGGCTCGAAGAGCATCTCCCGGGCTTGTCTCTTGTTCATCCAAATCTTGCGATCGCCGAACCAGTTGCGAACGTAGTTCACGCGTGCCTCGTAGTGCATGTCTTGCACCTTCCTCTTGGCAAGCTCGTGAACAATCATCAAACACTCCCTTTTGCGCGTCCTGTCCATGTCGAAGAACTTCTACAAGTATGCACATAGGGAAAAAAGGGGGGGTCAAAGCCACGAGTTCAAGTATATTTCATCCTCAAGGCTGAATTATGACAAGCGAAACAAACTTACCCAGAACAAAACCTGAACCTTCTCCGCGATGGTGGTGTACTTTTTTCGGGATCTTCGGCATAGTGGTAATGCTTCCAAGTCCAAGCCACATCCTTTGAACCATTTGGGAGAGTGACAATCCCAGGAAAATACTTTCTAACCAAGGCTCCAAGGATGCTTGAGTAGCCACGATATGGCTTGATCCCATCCTCATATAGAAAGGCACTGCAAAATGAAAAGACAAGGTCGGTATGTGATAAAAATTACAATGTATGGTTTAGGGTCAAATCATGTACCTCGACCCAGCGGGCACGAGTACCTTGTCCACATAGGGATAAGGTAGGTCGGGGAGTCTCGAAACCCCACGCCGATATGGAGCCTTCTCCCGCGGCACCAGGCTCGGGTCTATGAGAGCGTACTCCTCAAGGTACTGTGTCTCATCCTCCGGAGGCGCCCACCTCAAGGACGTGTCAACCTCGTAGGGTAAAGACCCCAACCCCTCATCCTCCTCCTCCTGCTGCTGCTCCTGCTCCTCCTCGTCAGAATCCGAGTGCGTCCCCTCATCCTCCTGACGCCGAACTGGCTCCACCTCCTCCTCCTCCTCGTCCTCCCCCTCCTGCTCCTGCTCCTGCTCCTGCTCCTCGAAGACCGGAGGGGGACTAGGAGTCCTCGCACGCCTCCCACTCCCCTGCCGCTGTGAAGTGCGCGGTGGAGCACTAGCAGTAGCACTAGTAGGCTGCTTCCCCCTGACATCTATTGAACCACCAGTCACAAGTTTTGCCAAGCTTTTCAGCTTTCTTGTAACTCCCTTTCCCCCCGGCATCTTTCAATCACCTGCAAAACAGATTGAAAATAGTAGTTTATTAGTACACATCAGTGACACAAGATTCATAACAGTACAATAATACTCAAGTTTTAAACACACACTATATTCGTATCAGCAAAGACGAAAGAAGAGAAATACTTCCATGATCCATATAGCATGGGTATGAGACGCGGCAAGCCAAGGAAAGGATTCGGTCTCCACGGCAACGACTCCTCGAAAGGAATCGTTGTCGTGGATCGAGAATCCTTTCCTGGGCTTGCCACCGTCACATCCCCATGCTATATGAATCTCGAAAATACCTGTCCTCTCTCGACTTTGGGGCTACGAGATGAAGCCTTCCTTGTGTTTCTCCAAAGACGAAAGGAAAGAAACCATTTCACGATTCATATAACAATGTCGCCCATGCTATACGAATAGTGAAGTAATGTCTTTCCTTTCGACTTTAGGGCTATCTAATCTATTCCATTTAAGTCACGCTAGCTAATCTATATTCGTATCGGCAAAGACAAAAGAAGAGAAATACTTCCATGATCCATATAGCATGGGTATGAGACGCGGCAAGCCAAGGAAAGGATTCGGTCTCCACGGCAACGACTCCTCGAAAGGAATCGTTGTCGTGGATTGAGAATCCTTTCCTGGGCTTGCCACCGTCACATCCCCATGCTATATGAATCTCGAAAATACTTGTCCTCTCTCGACTTTGGGGATACGAGTTCTTACAAATACAAAGACAAAAGGAAAGAAATTTTATTACATAGAATAGAGTTCTTACAAATACAAAGACAAAAGGAAAGAAATTTTATTACATAGCCCGGCAGGATTACATAGCAAACACTACTACAAAGATTATTACTACTACATGCATGGATCAGAAGCCTGAGTCGGGATTATGAATTGGACGAGAGGTTTCGTCATCGCTATCATTTTCCGTCCACCAATAATCATTCACGAAACCTGGAGGTGGTCCCAGTGGATCGTTGACGTCAAGGCCTGCATGGAACGCCTCGAGCAAACTCACATCTTGTTGGTTGTGAACCTCCTCAGCTTCATCTTGCACAGTGTGTTCCTCCTCAGCTTCTTCTTGCTCATCGTCTACGACCATGTCACCATCGGCGGACAAGTCGTTAGTGAATTGCCCGGGGATCCCTTCTTCCCGATAAAACTCGCCATGATTTCTTGAGGGGTCTAGGCAGCGGTAATCATCCTTGTTTGGCAAGGGAGGCCTATTGCGTGTTGGTACCGTCATCACAACATCCCAATCCTGTAGATGTTTTGTTGGGTTTTGGCATGGGTACGGAAGATAGAATACTTGGAAGGCCTGAGTAGCCAAAATGTAAACATCATCTCCCGCATAAACCGATTTTATCTTAACTTTGACCAGTCCAATTTCAGGATCCCGTTTCACCTTATGTGGGTCAAACCAATGGCATTTGAATACAACGGGATTTAGCCCTTTGCCAAAACCGTAATTCAGCTCATATATACCCTCGACTCTTCCATAGTACTGGAGGCCATCTGAGCCTTCACAAAAGACCCTGCTATTTGTTGTCTTCCGGTTGGGCCGGCTAGTTTTGTATTCATGGGTATGGAAGCTATACCCATTCACGTCATAAGCATTGAACGTGTCGACTGAATGGTTAAAGCCCCTGGCAATATTTCTTAGCTCGGGTTGCATCTCTTTATCAGTTCTTGCCTACAAGTTAGAACGAGAAGTTTAGCATAAGAAGTTTATCACAAGAAGTGTAGCACAGCAAGTTGGCTCGAATAGTACCAAACCACAGAACCAGCTGATGAAACCGAAACCACCACCCTTATCGAAAATATCCTGCTCCTCTTGAGGGTTAGGCTCCCTATTTGGATTCTTCCAATGTGCACTCTTGAATCGTCTATAACAATTTAAAGGAGAGTTAGGCACGGACATAGCAGTGAATGTTTGCGGAAAACTAAATGGTGATCACTTACTCGATGTACGGCTTCACTTCTTCCATGGTGTTCAAGACATACGAGTGGATCAACTCCCGCTCAAGTTTTTTCATTGCGAACCTCTTTGTGCCACTTGATTTGCCACCTAGCCCAATGAAGATGCTAAGATTGGGTACATCTTCAGGGTTGGCGACATTGTAACGAAACACTGGATTATGCTTTGTGGGAATGTTGGCATCATAGTGCTTTGTGGTGAAGTTTTCAACCTCCTCGTTAAGGACTGCCTTTAAAGCCCACACAGGTCCCCCCTTTAAAGCCTCATCCGCAAGATGCAAGATCATATGTTGCATCGGATTGAAGAACCCTGGCGGAAGGAGCATCTCTAGATCGCAAAGCAAATTGGGTGCCTGTTCATGTATCTTCTCAAGCACTTTACGGTCTAACTCCCTAGCACAAATCTGGCGGAAGAAAAAACTCAACCTCGACAGCACTCGCCAAGTCTCCTCATCGACATAGCCTCGAATCATCACCGACATTAACCGCTCAAGCCATACGTGGTAGTCATGACTCTTGAGCCCTTGTACTCGCAACGTTTCCATGTTCGCACCCCTCATCCAGTTGGCCGCATAACCATCAGGGAAAAACAAACTTTGCGCGATCCACTGGAAGATCTCCCTTCTTTGGGGCTTTGTTGGGCAGAAAGGAGCCTTTGGCTTAGACCACCTTTTTCTGCCTTTGGCTCCGGGTGGCTGCATGTTCAACTTTGTCCTATCGCACAATGCTTCTTGATCAATTCGAGCCTTGATGTTATCTTTCGTCTTCTCGGTTTGCATTATTGTGCTCCAAAGGGCCTCACCGATATTCTTTTCGGTGTGCATTACATCAATGTTATGCGGGAGCTCAAGATCCTCAAAGTAAGTGAGCTTCCATAAGCACGGAATGTGGGTCCACTGGTGCGTATCCCTGTATCCCATGAAACCATTCCCATCGGAGTTTGGCTGGAGAGCTTCTAACTCAGCCTTGATTTCCTTTCCGGTCTTTAGACGTGGCTTTGGATCATGGAGAACACGGCCTTTCTTGAACCTCCTTTTGTCACTCCTATATGGATGATTCGGCTCAAGACACTATCGATGTTCATCAAAGCAGGAATACTTGCCTCCCTTCGACAGCCAGAAGAAAGTCAGAGATTGCATGCACACTGGGCAAGGCCACTTCCCATGTGTACACCAGCCGCAGAACAACGAACGTGCTGGTAGGTCATGCAGAGAGGTATGGTAACATACATACATATCGAAGTGCTCGTTGTTTGAAGCGTCAAATGTTCGGATCCCCCGACCTTCCCAGCCACGAAGCAAGTCATCCACCAGCGGTTCTAGATACACATTCATACTCTTACCCGGGTATTTCGGCCCTGGGATTATCATCGAGACAAACATGTTCTCTGATCTCATGCAGACGCCAGGGGGAGGTTCAGGGGAATAACAAACACTGGCCATCAACTATATACTGAAGCCGACATGCCATATGGATTGAACCCATCGGTTGATATGGAAACTGCTACGCTCCTCTTGTCACCGGCTTTATCAGGATATTTCTTGACAAAGTTCTTCCATGCACTACCATCCGACGGATGTATCATCTTGTCGAGGTATCTGTTCCCTTCTACTGCCCACTTCATCTGCTGGGCAGTATCCTCGGTCATGAAGAGTCGCTGGAGCCTCGGTATGATTGGAAGATACCGAAGAATGTTTTGGGCAACCCTGGTCTGCCTCTTCTGACCATCACCATTGGGATCGACCTCAAAGTACCTAGAGTATTTGCAGCGGATACAATAATTTGTCTTAGCATGCTCCTTTGTGAATAGCATGCATCCCTTCGGACAAGCGTGTATCGGCTCATATGACATCTTAAGGTCATGGAGGAGTTTGGTCGAATAGTAGAAGTTCTCCGGCAAGAGGTGCCCTTTCGGCAGAATGCTGCCAACGACGGCAAGCATATCATCAAAGTCTTCTCTGGTCAAGTTCATGTGGCTCTTGAAGGCCAAAAGGCGAGCTATGGCATCCAGTTGGGTAACATCTGTATGTGCATGAAGGGGTCTCTATGAGGCAAACAAAGTCTCATAGTACTTTGTCGTGTTTTCCTCCGGCTCCTCACTTGTTTCCGCCTCCTGAGGTGTCTCCGCCTCTACATGAGGGCTTTCAGGCGCATTAGCATTCACAAAGTTTTCTATGCACCTATCAAAACCAGCATCAAATTCTCCCCTTGACTGACTCTGCTGCGACCTGCCTGACTCCTAGCACGTTTTGCTAACTTTTCACCATGGAATGTCCAAGTCTTGTAGGATGGTGTGAACCCGTAATTGAGCAGGTGAGTACTCACATCATCCTTCGAATGTGTATTCAGGTTCTTGCATCTTGCACAGGCGCAGAAAATTCTTCTGGGTCTGCTGGGAACGACAAATGCCCGGTTCACAAAGTCCTCGGCCTTTTCTTGACATTCTGAGGTAAAGTCCCACTTACTGACATAGCCATCATACATCCAGTCACGATTCTCCATCCTCTAATCAGTACCAAAAACGACATATATAATGCTTTCAATTAATCATGCCATATAAATAAATCCGGTATTAGTTCGGTTAATTTTAGCAAACATATATTTTACGCCATACATATATCCACCTATCTCTCTAATAGGTAAAGAGGGTCCTATCAACCACCGGATCCGTAGATTGAGTATGTTCTCCCTGCTCTACCCCGATCCGACACAGAATTTCGGCAGCACCTCCCCGTTGCTCTCCCGATACATGTCTCGGCAAAAAGCCAAGAGGGATGTGCATCCGAGAACAACGAGGGCGCCAAATCCTATCTCGACCGAGTAGAACAAGGAAAACATACCCAACTACGCATCCGCCGGCTGTCCCGATAAATGCCGTAAGAGTTATGCTTCATAATATGCGAGACCACTAATGCATATTTATCCGCGTAACTCTTACGGCTGGGAAGAGACGCCTAGGTAACGCGACAGACTTGGTGATCTACACACGAAAATAACCCTAGGTATTTGCAAGATAGGAGAATAGATTTTTACCCTTGAAGCGTGATCGAGAGGTGAAGAATATGCTCGACCCTCCCGCAAAATGACCTACGCCGTCGACAACCCCACCCTCAGACTTGACACATATCCTACACGAAGAAAAAATAGTAATATACACATGTATTTATATATGCCAAAATACAAGCCAAAATTTTACACATATAATTCCTAAATTACTACTATACACATGCATATATGAAACAACATACTAGAAAATACTACCACTAAATCCAACATATTAGTAACTTGTCCATTTTGCTAAATCTACCACTAAAACTACCCTAATGTAATATATGACAATAAAACTATCACTAAATACACTTTACTAATAACTTAGTACAACACTAGAACTAGCACTACATACATCATACATCATACTAGTAACTTTTCCATTTTACTAAATACATGCTTAATTACTAATATACACATACACATATATCTAACAATATTACTACTATACTACACTACACTACACTACACTACACATACATATATCTAACAATCTATATACAACAAAAAAATACTAGGCACATACCGATGATGGATGAAGTTGACGGTGGGGGCGGGCAAGAGGCGGGCTGGTGGCCAGCTCCTACTGGGAGCAGGCGAGCTCCCATGGCCGGGGGCAGGGGCTTGGGCGGCGGAGGAGACCGGATTGGGCGGGGGCGGATGGGGCCGGGGTCGGTGGAGGCGGGGACGGGGCCGGGTGGAGGCAGAGGTGCCGATGGCGGCGGCCAGAGAAGGCGGCGGGGGCGGGGGCAGCGCAGGAGCGTGCGGTGGGAGGCGAGTCGGGCAGGGGAGGGCACGGGCCCGCGCGGGTCGATATTAGGGTCACCCCTTTGCCGTGTGCCAAACCTTGCGGAACACGGCAAAGATCTTTGCCGTGTACCTGGTTGTAAAAACACACGGCAAAGGACCTCTTAGCCGTGTGTTTTGTCCTTTGCCGTGCGCCTTTAGATATTTTCTAATTTTCTTTTTATTTTTTCTTTCAATTGTATTTATTTAAAGTTTTTAGTTAACTTTTTGTTGGCTATTTGTTAGTATTCAGACCATGGAAACACTAACTTTGCAATAGACCATAAGGTTCTAGAGGATGCTGAACTTCATTTCCATTAGGTAGACGATCCGAGGCCTGTAGATCATCAGGGTTTCGCCGGAGGAAGACCACGAGAACGTCGGAATCATCTGAAAACTTGCATGTGTCCATAGCATATGTGTGTGAGTGTGGCGCAAGGTTGGTATATGTGCTTGCATGTGTCCCCCTCGCATGCATGCGCTCTAACCTAGAAGCGAAGGTTCTGGACCTGTATAAGGGGGAATCTCCCCGTTACGGTGAAACCGGGCCGTATAGTGCCCCAACTTGTGAACCAACATGGTTTCACATCATCCCATGACATAATCAAACACAAAACAAGAGAGAGCTACGCCCGGCTTCCCATGTCAGAAGAATGTCTAGGGGGTAGACGATCCGAGGCCCGCAGATCAGGGTTTCGCCGGAGGAAGACCACGAGAACGTCGGAATCATCTGAAAACTTGCATGTGTCCCTAGCATATGTGTGTGAGTGTGGTGCAAGGTTGGTAGGTCCCATGTGTAAGTCCCAAGTGTGACCCCCTTTGTAGACATGCATGCGTTAATACTTAGTAAAATCCTGGATATATATGTGGAAACTCCCGCCACTGGTTCTGTCAACCCTCTTGAGGAGCGGACGATAGTTTCTCTTGTAGATATAGCATGTACCAGCTCTTCATAAGGATTGAGACCATGGAAATATGAACTTTGCACTAGACCATAAGCTTCTGGAGGATGCTGAACTTCATTTCCATTAGGTGGGTGCCTAGTCAGAAACATTGAGAAACAATCCTCAACCAATCGTCAACAGTAAAATTTCCGCTCACGGTAGAGCTGACCAACAAAACCAAGCAAGCTGTTGGACTACTTTTGAATCTTTCAAGGTCACTCTTTGGGTCAATCAAAAGACCGAGATGAGAGGATTTCATGACAAAGTCTGAAATTTGTTGTTTGACACCTTTATAGATTGTTCTCAATTTTGAGTACCTCAAGGACATGCATGCATGTGCCCTAGCACATGCATGAAAAGTGTGGTGCTATGTTGGAACATACAAAAATTAACTACTAGTCTGCGGGTGATTGCATGTGTCCTCCCTCGCATGCATGCGCTCTAACCTAGAAGCGAAGGTTCTGGACCTGTATAAGGGGGAATCTCCGTGTTACGGTGAAACCGGGCCGAATAGTGCCCCAACTTGTGAACCAACATGGTTTCACATCATCCCATGACATAATCAAACACAAAACAAGAGAGAGATACGCTGGGCTACCCCTATTAGAAGAATGTCTAGGGGGGTAGACGATCCGAGCCCCGTAGATCAGGGTTTCGCTAGAGGAAGACCACGAGAACGTCGGAATCATCTGAAAACTTGCATGTGTCCCTAGCATATGAGTGTGAGTGTGGTGCAAGGTTGGTAGATCCCATGTGTAAGTCCCAAGTGTGACCCCCTTTGTAGACATGCATTTGTTAATACTTAGTAAAATCCTGGATATATACGTGGAAACTCCCGCCACTGGTTCTGTCAACTCTCTTGAGGAGCGGACGATAGTTTCTCTTGTAGATATAGCATGTACCAGCTCTTCATAAGGATTGAGACCATGGAAATATGAACTTTGCACTAGACCATAAGCTTCTGGAGGATGCTGAATTTCATTTCCATTAGGTGGGTGCCTAGTCAGAAACTTTGAGAAACAATCCTCAACCAATCGTTAAGAGTAGAATTTCTCCTCATGGTAGAGCTGACCAACAAAACCAAGCAAGCTGTTGGACTACTTTTGAATCTTTCAAGGTCACTCTTTGGGTCAATCAAAAGACCGAGATGAGAGGATTTCATGACAAAGTCCGAAATTTGTTGTTTGACACCTTTATAGATTGTTCTCAATTTTGAGTACCTCAAGGATATGCATGCATGTGCCCTAGCACATGCATGAAAAGTGTGGTTCTATGTTGGAACATACAAAAATTAACTAATAGTCTGCGGGTGATTGCATGTGTCCCCCCTCGCATGCATGCGCTCTAACCTAGAAGCGAAGGTTCTGGACCTGTATAAGGGGGAATCTCCCCGTTACGGTGAAACCGGACCGTATAGTGCCCCAAATTGTGAACCAACATGGTTTCACATCATCCCGTGACATAATCAAACACAAAACAAGAGAGAGATACGCCGGGCTACCCCTGTCAGAAGAATGTCTAGGGGGTAGACGATCCGAGCCCCGCAGATCAGGGTTTCGCTAGAGGAAGACCACGAGAACGTCGGAATCATCTGAAAACTTGCATGTGTCCCTAGCATATGTGTGTGAGTGTGGTGCAAGGTTGGTATAGGTGATTGCATGTGTCCCCCTCACATGCATGCGCTCTAACCTAGAAGCGAAAGGTTCTGGACCTGTATAAGGGGAATCTCCCCGTTCAGGTGAAACCGGGTAGGATAGTGCCCCAACTTGTGAACCAACATGGTTTTACATCATCTTATTACCTAGTCAAACACAAAACAAGAGAGAGCTACGCCGGGCTACCCCTGTCAGAAGAATGTCTAGGGGGGGGTAGATGATCCGAGGCCCGCAGAACAGGGTGTCGCCGGAGGAAGACCACGAGAACGTCGGAATCGATGTGTACCTAGCATATGTGTGTGAGTGTGGTGCCAGGTTGGTATAGGTGATTGCATGTGTCCCCCCTCGCATGCATGCGCTCTAACCTAGAAGTGAAGGTTCTGGACCTGTATAAGGGGGAATCTCCCCGTTACGGTGAAACCGGACCGTATAGTGCCCCAACTTGTGAAACAACATGGTTTCACATCATCCCATGACATAATCAAACACAAAACAAGAGAGAGCTACGCCGGGCTACCCCTGTCAGAAGAATGTCTAGGGGATAGACGATCCGAGGCCCGCAGATCAGCGTTTCGCCGGAGGAAGACCACGAGAACATCGGAATCATCTGAAAACTTGCATGTGTCCCTAGCATATGTGTGTGAGTGTGGTGCTAGGTTGGTAGGTACCATGTGTAAGTCCCAAGTGTGACCCCCTTTGTAGACATGCATGCGTTAATACTTAGTAAAATCCTGGATATATACGTGGAAACTCCCGCCACTGGTTCTGTCAACCCTCTTGAGGAGCGGACGATAGTTTCTCTTGTAGATATAGCATGTACCAGCTCTTCATAAGGATTGAGACCATGGAAATATGAACTTTGCACTAGACCATAAGCTTTTGGAGGATGCTGAACTTCATTTCCATTAGGTGGGTGCCTAGTCAGAAACTTTGAGAAACAATCCTCAACCAATCGTCAAGAGTAGAATTTCCCCTCATGGTAGAGCTGACCAACAAAACCAAGCAAGCTGTTGGACTACTTTTGAATCTTTCAAGGTCACTCTTTGGGTCAATCAAAAGACCGAGATGAGAGGATTTCATGACAAAGTCTGAAATTTGTTGTTTGACACCTTTATAGATTGTTCTCAATTTTGAGTACCTCAAGGACATGCATGCATGTGCCCTAGCACATGCATGAAAAGTGTGGTGCTATGTTGGAACATACAAAAATTAACTACTAGTCTGTGGGTGATTGCATGTGTCCCCCCTCGCATGCATGCGCTCTAACCTAGAAGCGAAGGTTCTGGACCTATATAAGGGGGAATCTCCCCGTTACGGTGAAACCGGGCCGTATAGTGCCCCAACTTGTGAACCAACATGGTTTCACATAATCCCATGACATAATCAAACACAAAACAAGAGAGAGATACGTCGGGCTACCCTTGTCAGAAGAATGTCTAGGGGGTAGACGATTCGAGCCCCGCAGATCAGGGTTTCGCCGGAGGAAGACCACGAGAACATCGGAATCATCTAAAAACTTGCATGTGTCCCTAGCATATGTGTGTGAGTGTGGTGCAAGGTTGGTAGGTCCCATGTGTAAGTCCCAAGTGTGACCCCCTTTGTAGACATGCATGCGTTAATACTTAGTAAAATCCTGGATATATACGTGGAAACTCCCGCCACTGGTTCTGTCAATCCTCTTGAGGAGCGGACAATAATTTCTCTTGTAGATATAGCATGTACCAGCTCTTCATAAGGATTGAGACCATGGAAATATGAACTTTGCACTAGACCATAAGCTTCTGGAGGATGCTGAACTTCATTTCCATTAGGTGGGTGCCTAGTCAGAAACTTTGAGAAACAATCCTCAACCAATCGTTAAGAGTAGAATTTCCCCTCACGGTAGAGATGACCAACAAAACCAAGCAAGCTGTTGGACTAATTTTGAATCTTTCAAGGTCACTCTTTGGGTCAATCAAAAGACCGAGATGAGAGGATTTCATGACAAAGTCTGAAATTTGTTGTTTGACACCTTTATAGATTGTTCTCAATTTTGAGTACCTCAAGGACATGCATGCATGTGCCCTAGCACATGCATGAAAAGTGTGGTGCTATGTTGGAACATACACAAATTAACTACTAGTCTGCGGGTGATTGCATGTGTCCCCCATCACATGCATGCGCTCTAACCTAGAAGCGAAGGTTCTTGACCTGTATAAGGGGGAATCTCCCCGTTACGGTGAAACCGGACCGTATAGTGCCCCAACTTGTGAACCAACATGGTTTCACATCATCCCATGACATAATCAAACACAAAACAAGAGAGAGATACGCCGGGCTACCCCTGTCAGAAGAATGTCTAGGGGGTAGACGATCCGAGGCCCGCAGACCAGGGTTTCGCTGGAGGAAGACCACGAGAACGTCGGAATCATCTGAAAACTTGCATGTGTTCCTAGCATATGTGTGTGAGTGTGGTGCAAGGTTGGTAGGTCCCATGTGTAAGTCCCAAGTGTGACCCCCTTTGTAGACATGCATGTGTTAATACTTAGTAAAATCCTGGATATATACGTGGAAACTCCCGCAACTGGTTCTGTCAACCCTCTTGAGGAGCGGACGATAGTTTCTCTTGTAGATATAGCATGTACCAGCTCTTCATAAGGATTGAGACCATGGAAATATGAACTTTGCACTAGACAATAAGCTTCTGGAGGATGCTGAACTTCATTTCCATTAGGTGGGTGCCTAGTCAGAAACTTTGAGAAACAATCCTCAACCAATCGTCAAGAGTAGAATTTCCCCTCACGGTAGAGCTGACCAACAAAACCAAGCAAGTTGTTGGACTACTTTTGAATCTTTCAAGGTCACTCTTTGGGTCAATCAAAAGACCGAGATGAGAGGATTTCATGACAAAGTCTGAAATTTGTTGTTTGACACCTTTATAGATTGTTCTCAATTTTGAGTACCTCAAGGACATGCATGCATGTGCCCTATAACATGCATGAAAAGTGTGGTGCTATGTTGGAACATACAAAAATTAACTACTAGTCTGCAGGTGATTGCATGTGTCCTCCCTCCCATGCATGCGCTCTAACCTAGAAGCGAAGGTTCTGGACCTGTATAAGGGGGAATCTCCCTGTTACGGTGAAACCGGGCCGTATAGTGCCCCAACTTGTGAACCAACATGGTTTCACATCATCCCATGACATAATCAAACACAAAACAAGAGAGAGCTACGCCGGGCTACCCCTGTCAGAAGAATGTCTAGGGGGTAGACGATCTGAGGCCCGCAGATCAGGGTTTCGTCGGAGGAAGACCACGAGAACGTCGGAATCATATGAAAACTTGCATGTGTACCTAGCATATGTGTGTGAGTGTGGTGCAAGGTTGGTAGGTCCCATGTGTAAGTCCCAAGTGTGACCCCCTTTGTAGACATGCATGCGTTAATACTTAGTAAAATCCTAGATATATACGTGGAAACTCTCGCCACTGGTTCTGTCAACCCTCTTGAGGAGCGGACGATAGTTTCTCTTGTAGATATAGCATGTACCAGCTCTTCATAAGGATTGAGACCATGGAAATATGAACTTTGCACTAGACCATAAGCTTCTGGAGGATGCTGAACTTCATTTCCATTAGGTGGGTGCCTAGTCGGAAACTTTGAGAAACAATCCTCAACCAATCGTCAAGAGTAGAATTTCCCCTCATGGTAGAGCTGACCAACAAAACCAAGCAAGCTGTTGGACTACTTTTGAATCTTTCAAGGTCACTCTTTGGGTCAATCAAAACACCGAGATGAGAGGATTTCATGACAAAGTCTGAAATTTGTTTTTTGACACCTTTATAGATTGTTCTCAATTTTGAGTACCTCAAGGACATGCATGCATGTGCTAGGGCACATGCATGAAAATTGTGGTGCTATGTTGGAACATACAAAAATTAACTACTAGTCTCCGGGTGATTGCATGTGTCCCCCCTCGCATGCATGCGCTCTAACCTAGAAGCGAAGGTTCTGGACCTGTATAAGGGGGAATCTCCCCGTTACGGTGAAACCGGACCGTATAGTGCCCCAACTTGTGAACCAACATGGATTCACATCATCCCATGACATAATCAAACACAAAACAAGAGAGAGGTACGTCGGTATACCCCTGTCAGAAGAATGTCTAGGGGGGTAGACGATCCGAGCCCTGCAGATCAGGGTTTCGCCATAGGAAGACCACGAGAACGTCGGAATCATCTGAAAACTTGCATGTGTCCCTAGAATATGTGTGTGAGTGTGGTGCAAGGTTGGTATAGGTGATTGCATCTGTCCCCCTCGCATGCATGCGCTCTAACCTAGAAGCGAAAGGTTCTGTACATGTATAAGGGGAATCTCCCCGTTCAGGTGAAACCGGACCGTATAGTGCCCCAACTTGTGAACCAACATGGTTTCACATCATCCCATGACATAATAATACACAATACAAGAGAGAGCTACGTCGGGCTACCCCTGTCAGAAGAATGTCTAGGGGGGTAGACGATCCGAGCCCCGTAGATCAGGTTTTCGCTAGAGGAAGACCACGAGAACGTCGGAATCATCTGAAAACTTGCATGTGTCCCTAGCATATGTGTGTGGGTGTGGTGCAAGGTTGGTATAGGTGATTTCATGTGTCCCCCTCGCATGCATGCGCTCTAACCTAGAAGCGAAAGTTCTGGACCTGTATAAGGGGAATCTCCCCGTTCAGGTGAAACCGGGTAGGATAGTGCCCCAACTTGTGAACCAACATGGTTTTACATCATCCTATGACCTAGTCAAACACAAAACAAGATAGAGCTACGCCGGGCTACCCCTGTCAGAAGAATGTCTAGGGGGGTAGACGATCCGAGGCCCGCAGATCAGGGTTTCGCCGGAGGAAGACCGTGAGAACGTCAGAATCTATGAAAACTTGCATGTGTCCCTAGCATATGTGTGTGAGTGTGGTGCCAGGTTGGTATAGGTGATTGCATGTGTCCCCCCTCGGATGCATGCGCTCTAACCTAGAAGTGAAGGTTCTGAACCTGTATAAGGGGGAATCTCCCCGTTACGGTGAAACCGGGCCGTATAGTGCCCCAACTTGTGAACCAACATGGTTTCACATCATCCCATGACATAATCAAACACAAAACAAGAGAGAGCTACGCCGGGCTACCCCTGTCAGAAGAATGTCTAGGGGGTAGACGATCCGAGGCCCGCAGATCATCAGGGTTTCGCCGGAGGAAGTCCACGAGAACGTCGGAATCAGGGGTGCATGTATATAGTGATCAAGACCACAATAACATATGATCATATGTGTGCTCTCATGATCCTATGAAATAATATCATCTAACATATATGTAATAAAAGCCTTGCTAATTAAAGAAAAGAAAAAGGTGAAAAAAATTCTTTGCTTGGTGTCTCGGCGAGAGACACCTGACAAATGACCTTTGCGTGTGTTTGAGAGGCACAGGCAAAGAAAGGACCTCTTTGCCGTGTGTTTTGTCCTTTGCCGTGTGCCTTTAGGTATTTTCTAATTTTATTTTTATTTTTTCTTTCAATTGTATTTATTTAAAGTTTTTAGTTAACTTTTTGTTGGCTATTTGTTAGTATTCAGACCATGGAAACACTAACTTTGCAATAGACCATAAGGTTTTAGAGGATGCTAAACTTCATTTCCATTAGGTAGACGATCCGAGGCCCGTAGATCATCAGGGTTTCGCTGGAGGAAGACCACGAGAACGTCGGAATCATCTGAAAACTTGCATGTGTCCATAGCATATGTGTGTGAGTGTGGTGCAAGGTTGGTATATGTGCTTGCATGTGTCCCCCCTCGCATGCATGCTCTCTAACCTAGAAGCGAAGGTTCTGGACCTCTATAAGGGGGAATCTCCCCGTTATGGTGAAACCGGACCGTACAGTGCCCCAACTTGTGAACCAACATGGTTTTACATCATCCCATGACCTATTCAAACACAAAACAAGAGAGAGCTATGCCGGGCTACCCCTTTCAGAAGAATGTCTAGGGGGGTAGATGATCCGAGGCCCGCAGATCAGGGTTTCGCCGGAGGAAGACCACGAGAACGTCGGAATCGATGAAAACTTGCATGTGTCCCTAGCATATGTGTGTGAGTGTGGTGCCAGGTTGGTATAGGTGATTGCATGTGTCCCCCTCGCATGCATGCGCTCTAACCTAGAAGCGAAGGTTCTGGACCTGTATAAGGGGAATCTCCCCGTTACGGTGAAACCGGGTTGTATAGTGCCCCAACTTGTGAACCAACATGGTTTGACATAATCCCATGACATAATCAAACACAAAACAAGAGAGAGCTACGCTGGGCTACCCTTGTCAGAAGAATGTCTAGGGGGTAGACGATCCGAGGCCCGCAGATCAGGGTTTCGCCGGAGGAAGACCACGAGAATGTCGGAATCATCTGAAAACTTGCATGTGTCCCTAGCATATGTGTGTGAGTGTGGTTCAAGGTTGGTAGGTCCCATGTGTAAGTCCCAAGTGTGACCCCCTTTGTAGACATGCATGCGTTAATACTTAGTAAAATCCTAGATATATACGTGGAAACTCCCGCCACTGGTTCTGTCAACCCTCTTGAGGAGCGGACGATAGTTTCTCTTGTAGATATAGCATGTACCAGCTCTTCATAAGGATTGAGACCATGGAAATATGAACTTTGCACTAGACCATAAGCTTCTGGAGGATGCTGAACTTCATTTCCATTAGGTGGGTGCCTAGTCAGAAACTTTGAGAAACAATCCTCAACCAATCGTCAAGAGTAGAATTTCCCCTCACGGTAGAGCTGACCAACAAAACCAAGCAAGCTGTTGGACTACTTTTGAATCTTTCAAGGTCACTCTTTGGGTCAATCAAAAGACCGAGATGAGAGGATTTCATGACAAAGTCTAAAATTTGTTGTTTGACACCTTTATAGATTGTTCTCAATTTTGAGTACCTCAAGGACATGCATGCATGTGCCCTAGCACATGCATGAAAAGTGTGGTGCTATGTTGGAACATACAAAAATTAACTACTAGTCTGCGGGTGATTGCATGTGTCCCCCCTCGCATGCATGCGCTCTAACCTCGAAGCGAAGGTTCTGAACCTGTATAAGGGGGAATCTCCCTGTTACGGTGAAACCGGACCATATAGTGCCCCAACTTGTGAACCAACATGGTTTCACATCATCCCATGACATAATCAAACACAAAACAAGAGAGAGCTACGTTGGGCTACCCCTGTCAGAAGAATGTCTAGGGGGGTAGACGATCCGAGCCCCGCAGATCAGGGTTTCGCCAGAGGAAGACCACGAGAACGTCGGAATCATCTGAAAACTTGCATGTGTCCCTAGCATATGTGTGTGAGTGTGGTGCAAGGTTGGTATAGGTGATTGCATGTGTCCCCCTCGCATGCATGCGCTCTATCCTATTAGTGAAAGGTTATGGACCTGTATAAGGGGAATCTCCCTGTTCAGGTGAAACCGGGTAGGATAGTGCCCCAACTTGTGAGCCAACATGGTTTTACATCATCCTATGACCTAGTCAAACACAAAACAAGAGAGAGCTACGCCGGGCTACCCCTGTCAGAAGAATGTCTCGAGGGGTAGACGATCCGAGGCCCGCAGATCAGGGTTTCGCCGGAGGAAGACCACGCGAACGTCGGAATCGATGAAAACTTGCATGTGTCCCTAGCATATGTGTGTGAGTGTGGTGCCAGGTTGGTATAGGTGATTGCATGTGTCCCCCCTCGCATGCATGTGCTCTAACCTAGAAGCGAAGGTTCTGGACCTGTATAAGGGGGAATCTCCCCGTTACGGTGAAACCGGGCCGTATAGTCCCCCAACTTGTGAACCAACATGGTTTCACATCATCCCATGACATAATCAAACACAAAACAAGAGAGAGCTACGTCGGGCTACCCCTGTCAGAAGAATGTCCAGGGGGTAGACGATCCGAGGCCCGCAGATCATCAAGGTTTCGCCGGAGGAAGTCCACGAGAACGTCGGAATCAGGGGGGTGCATGTATATAGTGATCAAGATCACAATAACTTATGATCATATGTGTGCTCTCATGATCCTTTGAAATAATATCACCTAACATATATGTAATAAAAGCCTTGCTAATTAAAGAAAAGAAAAAAGGTGAAAAAAATTCTTTGCCGTGTGTACAGAAGGAAACACACGACAAAGATTATCTTCGCCGTCTACCTGACGGCGAGGGCACACGGCAAAGATTCAGCCGTGAGCCCCTGCCGGCGGGTGACCCTGCGAGGCCACGGGGCCCACTTCTTTGCCGTGAGGAAACCTTTGTCGTGTTTCTTCATTGACTTTGCCGTGATTCGTTTCTTTGTCGTGTGTTCTCGTCGGTCCATTGCCGTGTTTGTTTCTTTGTCGTGTTATTTTTCTGCTGTTTGCCGTGCACCTGTCCTTTGCCGTGTTCTTCTTGGTTTACACACGGCAAAGATTCTCTTTGCCGTGTTCCGGGCCTTTTGACACACGGCAAAGGAGAGGGGCGACGGCTGCGATATTTTTTTCCGTAGTGAATCTAAGATTTTCCTTTTTAAGAATATTTGCTATACGCCGAGCCCACCCATCAAGGTATTTGCGTAATGCATGAAAATCTACTGACATGTACTAGGCCAACATCTAGTACGTATAGCAAAATGATGATTAATTTAAATTGCCAATATCTAGTGTTACACGGCCACACGGTATGCCGTGTGCATTAATACACGACAGTGGGCAGTGAAGCAGAGTTTCTGTACAACTAGTCTTGGAGTATGGCTTTAGGAGCCGGCGGAACTCATGTCAGTACGTGTGTAGGTAGGTACGTTCTTTTTTCAACTACTACAGAAATGTCCAACTTGTTGCTTCTTGCATTTCGGAGCTGATGATGGCGCTTATGTTTTGGGCTAGTCAACTTCAAAGTGATCGATCTATCTCGGGTGGTCGATCGATTGCCTGATCATATTCATAATATCACAGATCACACCAGGATGCCGCCCTGCGAGATGTTGTCGTCGGGCGGGCTGATGGTGATCCAGAGCAAGGAGATGGTGATGGAGATGAGCCCCGCCCAGACGTAGACGAGTGTGGGCGTGCGGCCGCGGCGTCCCATGAGTCCCTTGGCGAACGGGTAGTAGTGCGCCAGCACCCAGAAGCTGAAGAATCCGCCGCCCAGCAGCTTGCTGTACTGCGGGATCTCCGCGTAGACGCAGCGCGACAAGCCCACCACCATGGCGATGATGTTGATGCCGATGATGGCGAGCGGAGGGATGAAGAGCGACGTCCACTTGATGAGGTACAGCTCCGCGTACGGGTCGTCGTCGTCCTCCGCCGCCGCCTTGGCCGTCAGCGTGAACGATATCTCGATTCCCGCGGTCACCTTGAGCAGGCCCTGCAGCACGGCGGCCAGATGCGCCGAGGTGCCTCCGATGACCCAGAACTGCTCGTTGCGCCACCACTCCTCCAGCCCGATGCCCGACCACTTCACCTCCAGCAGGCAGAGCAGGATGAGCGTGATGCTGATGAGCAGCAGGTAGCAGAGGAAGGTCGGGTCCAGCGTGGCCACGATGAACTGGCCCGAGAAGAGGGAGAGCGCCGGCAGGAGGCAGTACATGATGAGGAAGAGGGACGTGAACGGGTAGATGCCCACGTTGAGGTACGACATGCGCTGCAGGAACATGAGCCTCCGGGACGCGCACAGCGCGTTGTTCTTGGAGAAGAAGATCTCCACGGACCCCGTCGCCCACCGGAGCACCTGGTGGAGCCGGTCCGTGAGGTTGATCGGCGCCGTGCCACGGAAGGCGTCGCGCTTGGTGATGCAGTACACGGAGCGCCACCCGCGGTTGTGCATCCGGTACCCGGTCACCACGTCCTCCGTGACGGAGCCGTAGATCCAGCCCACGCGCTGCCCCCACTCCGTGGTGTCCTCGTACCAGCAGGAGATCACCGAGACGGCCTCCGCGACCGTGGCCGCATCGAGCGGTGGCCGCGGCATGAGCAGCGCGCCGGGCGGACGGCCGTTCCTGACCGACGGGTGATCCTGCAGCGGCCTGCCCTGGTACTCGGACACGGCGATGGACTCCACGAACAGCTTGGACTTACCGAACCGCTGCGGCGCCTCGTGGTCCGGGTGGTCGGTCAGAGGGCTTAGCTCGTCGCCGTCTCCGTCGACGCCGGAGCGCGCGTTTGGGTCGACGGGCACCTTGGTCTGGCCGACGAGGCCGTGGTACTCGGTGGCGCGCGGCGGGTTGAAGCCGTAGATGGCGTGGCGGCGGAAGAGGCAGCCGGTGCCGACGTACATGGGCCCCTGGAGGCCGTCGAGCGCGCGCATGTTGCCGTCGAAGAAGACGGTGTTGTGGTTGGCGTAGCGGTCGGAGGGGTCGATGCCCTCGAAGCGCTGCGGGAACTGGATGTAGCAGATGCGGTCGCCGCCGCGGTCGAGCATGTAGCACATGGCCTCCCGGATGGCCTGGCAGTTGTACACGTAGTGGTCGCAGTCGAAGTTGAGCATGAAGGGACCGTTGGAGAGGATCGCCGACGCGCGCACCATGGCGTTCATGGCGCCCGCCTTCTTGTTATGGTCGTACCCCTGCCGCTTCTCCCGCGACATGTACACGAACATGGGGATGCGCACGTCCACGTTCGTGAAGTCCAGGTAAGGGTGGTCGCCGGCGTCACCGTACACCACGTCGTAGTGGGGGTTCTTGATCATCACCTACGTACGTACATATACTTACATGCATGCATGTTACACGTGTCTCTGCGCGCATTCGAAAAATTTCAATGCTGTCTGTTTGATTGATTGATGCATGGGTACGTACCTGGACGATGCTGGCGTGGTCGCCCTTGCCGTGATCGGGGGCGGAGTCGAGCCAGGTGCCGGGCCAGTGCGTGCCGTCGGCCATCCATGTGGCCTTGATGGGCAAGGCGGGAGTCTCGGACGAGGCGGCGGCCTTCTCGCGAGCGATCTTGCGCTCGCGGGCGTTCATGGCATTGGCGCGGCGGCGGATGGCGTCGGGGAGGTCATTGATGCGCACCTTGTACTCGTCGTACGCGCGCTTGATCCAGCGCCGATCCTTGACGAAGTCCGGCCGCTTCTTGCCTTTCGTCGGGTCGCCCTTCTGGTTGAAGTACGCGTCCGGGTTGCGCGGCTCGATGGAGTGCTTGCGGCAGAAGGGCACCCACACCTTGGCGTAGGCGCAGGCCTCCGCCATGGCTTCGAAGGTGAGCAGCGCGCCGCCGTCGTCGGAGATGTACACGAAGAGCTTCTCGACCGGGTAGTCGGTGGCGAGGATCGAGAGCAGGGTGTTAGCGGTGACCAGCGGAGGCTCCTTGTAGGGGTCGGCGGTGGAGATGAACACGTCGAGCCCCGGCAGGTCAGAGCGGCCGGTGGGGTTGGACGGCGTCTTCGACTCGAACTTCTCCCGGAGCGCGGCGAGGTCGGCGGCGCGGTTGATGGGGTTCAGCTTGGGCATCTGGTCCAGGATCCAGGAGAAGGCGAACCAGTACTCGCACACGATGGAGATGCCCCACAGCCACATCGCGTCCGGGTTCGGGTTCGACGCCCGCCAGATCAGGAAGAGGAACAGCGACACGAACCGCACCAGCACCAGCAACCTGCGCAAACGCAATTCTCGCGTCGCTCTTGATCAAACATTTTGATGGATCGACAAAATTAATTGCACTATCGCGAAATTTAATTGTGTGTGGAATTTTAGCGAACCTATAGGGGCTTAGAATGCTCGGGTCAATGGGCACCTTCCGGCTGAGCGGCTTCCAGGGCTTGTCGATGAGGTCCTCCATCTTGACGCCGCCCTCGCCGCCGCCGCCCATGCCGGTGCCGTCCTCGTTGTTGTACGGGTTGTCGTCCTGCGGCCAGTACGCGTTCCCGATGCCGTACGTGCCCTTGGTGGCGAACAGCCACCGGTTGTGGTCGAAGTCCCCGGCCTGGTTGCGCACCAGTAGCGACTTGGACGGCGACGCCACGGGCGCCGTGGAAAGCCGCCGCTCCATCTTGCTACCGCCGCCGGAAGCCGCGCCAGCATCGTCGCCGCCCCGACGATTCACGAGCTTGGAGCCCGAGGAGTAGGGCGGCAAGGGATGGTTGTCCGGCTTGGTGGAGCCCCCGGACCCAGACGCCCCGGCCTGCGCGGCCCCGGGCTGGTTGTCCGGGGTGGGCGGCATGAAGACCGTGTAGTTGGTATTGTCGTTCGACATGGTAGGGGAAGAGAACCCCGGCGGGTGGACAAAGTCGCCGTCGTTGGAGAAGCAACCCCTCCACGTCCGACCAACACGACGATGGCTTCGGCAGCGACGACGACACGCTGGCGTGTTTTTCCTAGGTTGCTACGGCCCGTTCGGTGCCATGCTCCCCCGCCATTGTTGCAAGCTGGTTCCCACACTGAGGGAGCTAGAGACCGGGGAGAGATGTTTGCATGGCTTGGAGGGAATTGTGCGAGAGGTGATGGACATGTGGAGTGGCGACACTTTCGGAGGGAGACCAAAGAGGCATGCATCTTTTGAGAGGTACGTGGCCAGCACCCAGGCATTCCCACCTTTTCCTCCATCCAGCCTTATTTTTTTCTCGCCCAAAAATAAAGGAATTACGGCAGTAATACATGTTAGAATTGTATTCAGACTAACCCCACCTATGGTGTATCACGTATACGTATTGTAGACGGAAGGAATTTTGTACGTGGTTATGTCTATATAAGTGAAGCACATGCGGGGCTTTAGACCCATGCACAAAACCCTAAACCCTCTTTTCAATCTTGGTATCAGAGCCCGTAGCACCGTTAGTCTCGTCCACCACCGGTGTGCGATCCATCTACCGCCGCCGCCAAGAGACCTCTCCTCCGCGGCCGCGATGACGTCGTATGCCCTTCAGCTATCCACGGCCATCGGCTCCTCGACTGCAACCCTCTCCACCGGGGCCGTTCCCACGATATCGGGCGCTTGGAAGCGACATTCAACCTTTGGAAGGGCATCCTTCCCCCCAACCTCTCCGGCATCGGTCTCCACCTTCACCTCGACGAAACCGTCGCGACGCCCGAGAAGACCGTCACTGAGGGAGAGGGCGACAAGGTCGTTAATGTGGTCAACCCGGAGTACGCTCGCTGGTGGTCTTAGAACCAGTGGGTCATCGGACTCCTCCTCGGCTCTATGGAGCCCGATATTACCAATCAGCTCATCGGTCGCAAAACCGCTGCTTCGGAGTGGAACAGTGTCCATGCCCTATACGGGCACTCGGAGTCGCGCCAATGTACGCCACATCCGCCATCAGCTGACGTCTATGCGCAAGGAGGATCTCTCCACCACCGCGTACATGCACAAGATGAAGTCCTTCGCGAATGACATGGCCGCTGCCGGATTTCTCGTATCCGACAACGAACTCATCGACTATATCATCATCGGGCTCGGCTCTGCGTACAACTACATTGCCGTGTCGCTCATCGTCGGCAACCAGTCGATCTCCTACTCCAACTTCTACTCGCATATCCTCTCCTTCGAGGCTCTCCAAGCGTAGCACGCGCATACCGAGGGATGGTCGTCCTCGCTAAACGTGGAAACCCGTTCTAAACCTGCCTACCAACGGGGCGAATCCTCCTACCTCCCCTACAGCAATGATGGCCAGCAAGGGCAGGCCCGCAACGATGGGAACGCGGCTACGGCCGCAACGATGATGGTTGACAGGATGGCGGTGGCCACGGTCACAACGACGGCGGCTATAGCCACAATGATGGAGGCCGCTCTGGTGGTTGCAATGGAGCCTATGGTCGCAATGATGGAGGCCGCACTGGCGGCTGGAACGACGATCACCATGACGGTGGTCGCAACAACAATAACCGCAATGGCCGCAGGAACGGCGGCCAGCACCGCTGGAGATCGCGTTGCCAGCTTTGCGGCAACTGGGACACGCAGCGGCGTGTCGACAATGCTGTTACGACAACCTACAACAACCCATGGATCATGAATTTGGGGACGACGGATCACCTGACGAGCGATCTGACATGTTTTTAGGATTACAAGCGCTGAAGTGAAAAGGATCGGGTGCAAGTGGCCAACGGTGCAGGTTTGTCAATTTTGCATATTGGTCATTCACTTTTAGCTAGTTCATTATGTCATGTCAAAAATATTTTTCATGTGTTCGATGCTCGTCTAAATCTTATTTATGTTTATCGTCTTGTTTGGATAATGAAGTGTTTGTTGAATTTCACCGTCACTTTTTCTGTGTAAAGGACAAAACCACGAGGAGGCCCCTTCTTCTTAGTAGGAGTCAATGTGGTACGTATCACACGTCGTTCGTCAAAGCTTCTTGTCACATCATGCATCGGTCGGTGCCACATCCCAGCAGCAATGGCATCAACGCCTTGGTCATCCATCGAATAATATAGTTTAAAATATTGTTAGAACTAATGAGCTTTCGTGTTCTCCTTCAGACAATAATTTTTTAGTATGTGATGCTTGTCAATGTGCCAAAAGTCACCAATTACCTTACACATTGTCTTCTCGTGTTTCTACTATACCTCTTGAATTGATTCACACCGATGTTTGGGGGTCGTCCAGAGTTTCCTCTAGGGGTACAAGTATTATGTTAGCTTTTGGCCGCGCATGCCCCTGGCCTCCCCTCTATTTACACAACAATCTCTCCTCTCTCTCTATTCCCTAGAGATCTCTCCACATAGATTGGATCTAGATCTGTGGGATTAGTTCTGCACCTCCGCACTACCATCGTTTGTAGGACGGTCTGGCTTCCATGTTCTTCCACTGCTTGACTGGGTTGGAGCCCGAGAGACGTCCCTACACCGGACGTGTAGAGCTTTGAGGCGCAACACTTGGGGCGCTCGTCTTCATCACTATACGCTTTCCTACATAAGGCGTCTCATGGTCTTCAAGGGTATGAACTTTGTCCTCCCTCTCTATTGCTTATGTCTACTTAGAATAGATCTTGGTTATCGTGTTCGTGTAGCTAGAAATCTTTTGTTTCCTGCCACGAACCCCAACACCTTCCTGTGGAAGCGGTGGTTTGAGGACGTGCATAGTGATTGTAACGCCCCCAAATCGGGTCTATGCAGATCTTAGCATTTCCCGCCAAAACCTGCATAGAGGCTATTCAAAGAAGCCCACCATACACTTTCGTGTGGGTGGGATTTGATTGCAAGTAGTTTCATCACAGTAGTTTACAACAGAGTTCACAAGAACTTATATATACAACAACGACTCAACGAGTCAAGAATACAAATGATACAATTCAAAGAGAAAGCGAGAATAGTATCCAAGTACGGACAACATCCAAATGGGACTAAGAGTCCTGAAGAATAACCAAGCGGTGTCCATAACCCTGCCCAGGCCAAGACGGAAGGGTAACCTTGCTAACATTGTCATTCACATACCTGTCAAGCCAAAGGGTGCCGACAAAGGGCAAAGGAAAACAGAAAGAGAGAGCGGTCAGTATCGAGGCCAGTACACGGCGAGTCTTAGAATTCGGCGGTCCTTGCCTACATAGGTATGGTGGGCTCAGCGGTAGCAAAGCTTGCACTATCTAACTTATAGAGACACGCTACAACTTCGGCTATTAGATCGAGATAAGAGAGCACTATACGATAACTATGTATAACACCATGCATAACCCTTCCGAAGATTTCCCCCTCGAAGACTAGTCGAGGAAGTCCCCTTGCAGAACACACACAGTGGTAATTTTAGTTAAGTAGGTGTTTAGTTGATAAGGCTAATTACTAATCATATTATTAGAGGTAAAACATTAGTGGCGTTGTCTATGATCATGGCACTGTACTCCTGAGGCATCCATAATCGTGGACACATGGCTTCTCGAAAAGATTTACCCTGCAGGGGTGCACTACTGTACCCAAACGCATGTTCAACCCATCAGACAACATATCACGCGTGTCGTCCGAATCTCACAACAAGAACTGTCCCTTATCTACGCGCATATCCAGAGGCACCATCTACTGTGTTTTACCCATACAAGAGATACAGCTGATTCTCCAGGTGACACAACGTTTGAGTCTATGGTCGGGCGATGATCGGAAGATAACTTGTAGAGCTCCATCCCACCTCCGACACAATATCCCAATTTTATGCAATGCAAGCCATGACATTCCACCAAAATCATATCACAACTCAACCCATGTCCGAGGACATATTATACGTATGCACCAAATGGAAAACCAATTTTGTAACCCTCTGGATATACGAATAGCGCCGGTAGTTGAGGGGGGGTTCCCAGAGGCCCCATGTTTGGTTAGCGCGATCAACTCAGAACTGGTATTGTAGAACGAACGGGTCCTAGGTCGGCTCAAGCAGTTCCCAAAGATGGTCCCTGCCGGAGCCTTATCATTAGGTGAAATCATAACCATATCCATAATCGTAACCAACATCCCTAGATTAATTATCTTATCACCAAAAATATCCAAGTAACGTGTTTCACCTGTATGAGAGCAATACTAGCATTCCTACGACTCGCAAGGGCAAGGCTATCTAGTCAAACAAGGCAATATAGTGGAGCATGTAAATAAAGGGGACAGTACTAAAGCATTGACAATAAGGATAGCAGTAGACGAAGGAAGGAAGTAAAGACTATAAATGCAAAATAGGTAGAAGGGGGAGAAATGCTCGCCTATGAGACAAAGTTGAGAAATCGAAGGCTTGTCGTAACTCGCACCAACTCGACGGCCTATCCGAGTAGAAGCAAAACACTAGAAAGAACACCGGATGCACTATTTAATAATACGGAGGAAGATCCGGCATGTTTATGATATGATGCATGGCATGGTAATATGTGGTCCTACTTAGCAATATTAAACGAAATCGAGATCCCGACAAATAAATATTATGGTTCGAGTTGTTTATCTACCCCGCAATTTAAATGTTGTCTAAACAAGATATAACATGGCATTGGTTCGCTACACAATATTAAATGGAGTCCGGAATATGACATAAATATCCCGCGTTTAATCTCCATGTTTAATTATTAGGTGATTCGATAAAGTCCTCCAAACAAATAAACATGTATGCGAGTATGGATGGATTAATATGCAACAAGTTATATTATATATATTATAACAAAATAGCGGTCTTGGATAGGGGACGCACATTGGCTTCGGCATCGAGGATCTAGGGGTCGACGGGGTTGGGGTTCGGTCTTCAGATCTATGAAGGAGGTATTGGCGTTCCATGTTGGAGATCATGTCGGTCATCTTTTCTTCTGTTGCAAACTTGACCGATGGTCTTCGGGCCACACCAATCCAGGATCGAACTTGTTCAGTACCATGACAATCTTGGCGTACCCATGTCGAAGATCTTGTCAGAAATCTTAGTCATGCATACACGACAAAAGAGGCACATGCCAACGTGTTCTGTACTCAAACACATAGCAGCAGTAGTACGAGCCGAGGGCATGTAGACGGTCAGGGACAAGGCGTTGAGGACCATGGAGAGGTCGGCGGCCACGGAGGACAGAGATGAGGTGGACTTAGTAGCCCATGCGCTAGCACCGGCGGTGGTGTATCACAAGCGGGAGAAGCAGACGAAGAGGTGCAGGCGGTGCTCTGTGGCAGAGGGAGGCGACACGGGCGGTGATGAGGTGAGGGTTTAGAGGTGTAATATGTCGTAAACGTATCTATAATTTTTTATGTTCCATGCTTGATTAGTATCTACTTTGCTTTGCTTTGTCTTCACTTTGAGGTGTTTTATATGTTTTCTGGAACTAACCTACTGACAAGATGCCACAGTGCCAGTTGCCTGTTTTCTTCTATTTTTGGTTCCAGAAAAGACAGAAAATCAATATTCTTGAAATTGGACGGGACAAAAGCCAAAGTCAATATTTTACCAGACACGACACGGAACCACGAAGCAGAGATGGAGGAGGACACCAGGGTGGCCACACCCTAGGTGGGTGCGGGCCATCCCTAGTGGCGCCCACAGGGGTGTGGGCCCCCTGGCCATCCACCGACCTTTCCTCCTTCGCCTATAAGAAGCCTCTGACCCAAAAACCCTAAGGCATCGACCAGAAAGCCACGAAAAATTCCATATCGCCTCCGCCACCGAAGGGAAGATTCGGGGGACAGAAAGTCTCTGTTTCGGCACCCTGCCAGGACGGGTAAGTGCCCTCGGAGCCATCTCCATCGATCTCCACCACCATCTTCATCACCGTTGTCGATTCCCATGATGAGGAGGGAGTAGTTCTTCCTCGAGGCTAAGGGCTCTACCGGTAGCTATGTGTTCATCTCTCTCTCTATGCATGATCATGTTATGATTATGAGTTTTGTAATCAAGTAGATCTGCTCTGCTACTCAAGTGCTTCAATAGATCTCTACTCTCCCCATGTGTGTGAAAGTGACAGCGTGCATGCCATGGTGGCACTTAGGCTTGAGTCTACATAAATACTCATCATGCTTTAATAGATCTATGCTTTTCCCCATGTTTGTGAAAGTGTCAGCGTGCATGCCGTGTGTGGCACTTAAGCTAGACTATATATATATATATATATATATATATATATATATATATATATATATATATATATATATTTGTTACGATTTATATTTGGAGTTGGATGTCTTTATGAAATTGTGGTGTTTGTTGGAACCATCTAGCGCTCAAGGTGACAGTGTGGGGCTATCTAGATTGGGAAATGCGGACTTTGAGGAGTGCTGTTATATCCCTACCATGGATTAGAGTGTCCAATCGGAGAGTAGTATCATGAAGAGAAGATATTTATATGAGAGAGTGTTCACTAGTGAAAGTATGATCCCTAGGCCTTGTTTCTAAGCATTGAAACACCATTCACAACTAGATCTGTTACATGTTTGCTTGCTTCTATCTTTTTTCCTTTAGTCTTTACCTCACCGTCAAGCTAATTTTTGGCACTGTTACCACCTGTATTTCACTATATCTACGCCGAACTAGTGCACCTATACACCTGAGAAGTGTATTGGGTGTGTTGGGGACACAAGATACTTCTTGTATCTTGATTGCAGGGTTACTTGAGAGGGATACCTTTGACTACGTCCTCCCTGAGTTCGATAAACCTTGGGTAATCCACTTAAGGGAAACTTGCTGCTATTCTATAAACCTCTGCATTTGGAGGCCCAACAATTATCTGAAAGAATATAAGTGCATAGACATCAAGCTCTTTTCTGGCGCCGTTGCCGGGGAGGTAAGGTAAAAGGTACTCACATCCTCCGGTGTGAGTGCTCGAAGTTATTTCCTTTAGATTCTTCAATTTTCTCTTTTTGTTTCTTGTTTTCACTAGTTAGGCTTAATGGAAAACAACAACAAAATTATAGAGATTTATAGTGTTTATCTTGAGTTAGGACATGAAGTGTTTGAAGAGAAAATTTAAAAACCTATGGAACTTTATTTGCATGATAATAGCAATGTTATTAGTATGAATTATTTGGACACTATTATTGCTAATGTTATGGAAACGTCTAAGCTTGGGAAAGCTATTTTTTATAAAAATGATATTTTTAGTTCCCTAGCTTCGGAAGATAGCTATTCTATTGCTTATGATGATACCAAACCTCCCATATATGATGATTACAATGATGAATATGATATTTTCAGTTCACCTACTATTGAGGAGAAAATTAATTGTGATTACAATATGCCTCCTATATTTGATGATTATGGTGATAAGAATAATAGTGATAGCTATTTTGTTAAATTTGCTCCCACTATAATTAATAAGAATGACTATGCTTATGTGGAGAGTAATAATTACTTTATGAATGTGGCTCATGATAAGAATGTTTTATGTGATAGTTATATTGTTAATTTTATTCATGATGCTACTGAAAGTTATTATGAGAGAGGGAAATATGGTTTTATGTATCTCAACAATATTAAGTTTCCCCTCTTTATGTTGAAAATCTTGAAGTTGCACTTGTTTTGCTTTCCTATGATTGTTGCTTTATGCTTTCATGACTCATTTCTTTACAAGATTACTATGCATAGGAAGTGGGTTAGACTTAAATGTGTTTTGAATTTGCTTCTTGATGCTCTCTTTTACTTAAATTCAAATTTCTTATGTGAGCATCTTCTCCTTTTTGTTTGATTTTTGTGCCAAGAATAACCTCTAATGAGAGAGAAGTAAGATTTGGGGAAGTTGCTGTCCCAAAAAAGATTTTTGT
The DNA here is from genome assembly GCA_030063025.1 of Avena longiglumis. Taxonomy (NCBI): domain Eukaryota; kingdom Viridiplantae; phylum Streptophyta; class Magnoliopsida; order Poales; family Poaceae; genus Avena; species Avena longiglumis. The sequence continues at coordinate 478,547,681 of CP125977.1, forward strand.
GCTTCACTGTAAAAATTCGTGAAAAATATATGTAAGTTGGGTTGAGCTGATATTTTTATGAATAAATCCCCAAGTATGTTAGCTAACTTTCGTTAGTTTAACACCTTTTGATTTTATCAACATAATATCTTCGAAAAAATCGGTTTCTACCTGCTGGTCTGCTTTGACAGATTTCTGCTATTATTTGTATTTGCTTATTATTGATTCCTTTTGGGGTTCTTTTTGGGAAATTGAGCTTTTTGAGGGAATTGCTACAGTAGCTTGTGTCTTTAGTGAGAGTTTTGTTGTTTTAAAACTAAAATCCAAAGGTCTACTATCTTTTGAATGCACTAATGTTGCTAATGAAGACTGTGTGAAGTTTTGTATGAAGGTAAATTTTCAGGTGTAAGGAAAGTATGATGTAATGAGATGAAGAATGGACAAAAGCTCAAGCTTGGGGATGGCACCCCGTGTCACCCCAAGAAATATTCAAGAGGTACAAGCGTCAAAGCTCCTTCTTCATCAATAAAAATCTCAGGTCTTTCTAGTAACTTTGTTTTTATTGTTTCATGCACAGTTGTGTTGTTCTTGGAGCGTCTTAGTTTTCGTTTTTAGTTTTTATTTGCTTAGTTTGCTTGAATAAAGTAGTTGGACCCCCGCTTTCGTCGTGTTGTTTCAAATAAGTCGATTGGTGTTGGAAAAGAGTAGAAAGCTTCATGCTTAACTGGTCCAAAATGAAGCTTGTTTTAACTGTGGCTTAGACTTTATCATGTCATGCTAGATGTTGCTTTGACCTTATGCTTAGTGATTATTGTTGTAGCATGACTTTTTCCAAACAATTGAGATTGCTTAATGTGCCTTGCAAGAATCATGTGTTGTTTTAGTATACAAAAGCATAGTATTGTGGTATTCTCCTTTGATGCTTTGTTTGGGTTGACTTGGCACATGCTCACACCATGTTATGACTATGAACCAGTCACCTTAGCCTCTATGATCATTTAATTTTTGACTTGTGGTACCACTTTATGATTTGATTAGTAATGTTTTGTCACTCTGCATGATTATGTCCATTATTGCTCTCTTAGCTGGTCGCTCCCAGTCTTTTGCTAGCCTCCACTTGTATGATTAAGCTCTACTCATGAATCCAACTCCCAAGAAACCAAGTTAGTCCAAAGTGTAGGAGTTCGTAGCATGGAAAACAAAAAATTTCTACCGCATGAACACACAATCAAGATCTAATCTATGATCAAGTCAAGATCTATCTACTAGATTGTAGCAACGAGTCAATAGAGTACTAACCCTCGAAGATCCAAAGCGGTTAACGAGAGCAGATTCTCGTGGATGATGTAGTCGTACACTCCCGATCTCAAGATCGCGCAGATGATCCTTCCGGCGCTGCGTTCCGGCGCTCCCTTGATCGGTCACGTTCGGACTCGGCGAAGACCTTCCTCTCCCTTGTTCCAAAGCGGATGAGGTTGTAGCACTCTCCTCGCGATTCCGGCAACACAACGGCGTGGTACCGGAAGTAGAGGGGAGATCTTGCAGGGCTTCGCCTTAAGCCGGAGCAAGTATGGTGGAGTATGAGAGAGCTCCTCGGCGATCTAGGTTTTAGACACACCAAGGAGGAAGTGCTAGAGCCGGCGGCTAGGGTTTGGGGCACCCCAAGTCGGTGGCTAGGGCAACCCTAGGAGGCGGCGGCAGCTGCAGGAGGTGGTGGCGCCAAGCTAGGGTTTGGAGGAGAGGTACTTGTGTGTCCTAGGAGGAGCCCCTGCCTCCTATATAGGTGGAGGGGCCGGCCGGCCAAGGGGAGGGAGTGGAGTCCCTCCCCAACTAGGCTTGGGTGGTGCGCCGGCTTCGGGAGGAGGGACTCCCTCCCCAACTCGGTTTCACCTTCCTCCTCTTTTCCTCTTTCCAAATTTAGTCGTTTGACTTTTCAATTTAGCTATTTGACTTTTCAAACTAGGATTTGAATTAATCCTTTATTTGGAACAGCGATGACACTTAGTACATGATGCAATCATTCCAACTTGCAATGCCACATTCATGTACCCCTTCCCCTCCGGAGTGCCGGACATTCCGGAACCTTCTAGAATATTCCCTATGAAAACACCGGAATCATTCCCAAACTCCAAAACGAGACTTTCCTTATATGAATCTTATTCTCCGGACCATTCCGGATCTCCTCGTGATATCCCGGATCCCATCCGAGACTCCGAACAACATTCGGTCTCTTTCTCATCATTCCATAACTACTCAACAACATCGAATCCTTAAGTGTGTCTCCCTACGGTTCGTGAATTATGCGGACATGATCGAGACACTTCTCCGATCAATAACCAATAGAGGAATCTGTAAATTCATATGTCTCCCACATATTTCTACGATTACTTTGCGATCGAATGAACCACTTACATACGATACCAATTTCCCTTTGTCTCACGATAGTTTACTTATCCGAGGTTTTGATCGTCGGTATCTCTGCATACCTAGTTCAACCTCGTTACTGATAAGTACTCTTTTCTCGTTCCCATGGTATGTGATCCCTTGTGAGCCAGTCACATGCTTGCAAGCTAATTGGATGACATTCCACCGAGAGGGCCCAGAGTATATCTATCTGTCATATGGATGGACAAATCCCACTCTTGGTCCATGTGCCTCAACACATACTTTCCAAACACTCAATGCCACCTTTATAGCCACCCAGTTACGGTGTGGTGTTTGATGTCATCAAAGCATCCTTCCGGTGATGGTGATTAACATGATCTCATGGTCGAAGGAATTAGGTTACTATGTATCAGAAATCTTATAGCAAATGAACTATATTAAATGACTTGATCTTTATGCTACGCTTAACTATAGGAGTATGTCCATCACATCATTCTCCTAATGATATGACCCTGTTGTTAACAACACCTCTATGTTCATGATCAGGAAACCATGATCATATATTAACCAACAAGCTAGTTTAACAAGAGGCTTTACTAGGGACTCTTTTATGTTTACAAATCACACAAGTATTAATGTTTCCGGTTAATACAATTATAGCATGGTATGTAAACATTTATCATAAGTATGAAGATATGATAATAACCTACTTTATTATTGCCTCTTGGGCATATCTCCAACAGTCTCCCACATGCACTAGAGTCAATAATCTAGTTTCAAACCTTTGTGTATTCAACACCTATGGCTTTCCGGTGTTGTATGTACACGATTGCTAGTGGTCAACTGATCTCCGGATCTGACACTTCCAGGTCCGTGTGTAATTGCATGTCTTTGCGTCTCTACGCATCACTCATTCTATAATGAGATGGCTTCGTACTAATTTGGTCCTTTGGTGTGACCTTTAGTTCTTTGGGGTTAAAACATGTTGATAATATTGTCGTACAATATATCTTCATAGTACTATCCCACTGTGAACTACACCTAGTTTGATAACAAACTACTTGACACAAATGCCCTCTTTTGCTGCTATAATTGTAGTCATATACTTAGCCTTTTGTTGTAGTATCTGTCACAATGTATTAACTTTGGAACTCATCCAAATCCATTATGGAACTTACTTTCCATTATATTGTGCCACCCTTAGTTTAGATTGAGATAAACTTAATTTGTACTTTGTGACAAAACTAGTATCAATGTAGTACTTTTACAATGAACTAACCATCTATTTGTCACTTCCACAAACAATATATTCTTAGTTCTTCCAAAAGATCATAAGAATATCTTTACTATTGTCCAATGATCATCTTATGAATCATTCTGGTATATGCTCACATCATTTAGAGCATAGGACATATCTGGATTTGTACATATCACAGCATAATTGATATAAATACTCTTTGTGATTTCATACATCAAGTATCAATCTATACTTGAATCTTTGTTTCACTTACCAAGTGTCAATACACTTGAATATATCATCAATATTGAACTCATTCAATCCTTTTTGTGCGACAAGAACCTTTCTTGTAGTTTCTATATTGAACTCATTCAATACATCATCTATGTACTTTCGGCACAACCATATTAGCGTCTATTGATGCTAAATATTTGGGTTTTGCTTAAGCCTTTCATCGGGATGAAATTCTTAATATGTGTTAATAAAAGATACATCATTTCCAATCAACAATATGTCTTCCACATAATGTATTAGAAACATGTCTTAGCGCTCCCACTTAATTTCTTGCAAATGCAAGCATCTTCATTGTCTCTGATGAAATTAAACTCTTTTAACAGTTTCATCATAGTGAAGATTCCAACTCCGCTATGCTTACTTCAACCATTGAAGTTTGCATATGCTTTTAGCATCCTTTGAATTAACAAAACCCTATGGACCGTGTTATGCACATGTCCTAGGTAACAATTCTATTAGAAGAACTTGTTTTGTTTATTCAACTACCACATAACAAAATTATATGTAGTGGTTGCTATATTAATCCGTCTAGACTAAATATCGCTATGAAAGATCAGATCTTGTCATAGTCAACCTTTGAACATTGTCGTGAACTCTTTCCCAACATGTCGACCATTTCATAGATGCGAAACATCCATGTCTATTTCTTTGTAGATCCAAACACAACTGTAAGGTCTTACACCTTTCTCGAGGGTCCTTCAAGTTCAAAACTTGATTTCTCGTGTACGGAACTATCACGGATTTTATGGCTTCATGCCATTTTACGGAGTCAGGGTCCATGATCGCTTCTTTGCATGTAGTCGGTTCATTATTCTCAAATAATGATTCAACCCTCAAATCTTGGTATTTGATTGTTTACCCGACCCACTTGTTTCAATAGGAACGTAGATGTCCATGACCACAACCTTTGAGGCACGTGAGCCATGAGCATTGTTGCTGCCTCCGGAACACATTTCGGCGCTGCGCAACTCTGCACATATAGCTAAGGTTCTTTTAACCTTATCAAAGTTCTTTTGTCCTCCCACTTAACTTTTCACGAAAAATTCCTTCTCTAAGAAACTTGACGTTCTAAGCGACAAACATTTTTATCTCCGATGTTATGGAGGAACAGTTATTCGAAATAACATACAAAGACAGGTTCATCCGACTTTGGTTGCAAACATCTTTCTTATGCATAGCATACCAATGTTTAAGAAAGGATAACTTGGGTTTTATCCCAAACCATAACTTTATATGGTGTCATTTCAACGGATTATGATGGAGCTCTTTTCAGTGGAAAAATGGTAGTCTCTAAAGCTTTTAATCTTTAAAATATAATGGCAGTTTTATGAATTATACCTTTGATCTTACCATGTCAAACAAGGTTTAATTACACATCTCGAACGCTCCATACTCTTATGGTGTTTCGGGATATGCAAATCCACGGAACGATTCCTTAAATCTTAGGTATTATGCTAAACTTGTAACTCAAATATCTTCCTTTATGATCTTATCATAAACTATTTATATTGTTACAATGATTTTGCACTTCATCTTTGAAAATCTTTGAACTTTTCAAATGTTTCACACTTCATCCTTATCCAGTAAATATTCATATATTCACTCAAATTTTCGGAGAAAGCATATGAAGTTGAAATCCATCGCTCATGACCACACATAATGGATTTCGTACAACAATATGTACAAGTTCCAATAAGCTAGTCATTCGTTCCTTTTTGGCATATGAACGAAGTTTTAATTATCCCTAGGAAAGTTTCATAAGCGTCATTTGATCAAAAATCAAAAGACTCCAAAATTCCATCCACATGGAGTTTCTTCATGTTTTCTTTCCAATATAATTTAAACGGCGATGTCACTTCCGAAGTGATCTTTCAATCAATTTGTCTTTCGACATTTTTAGCACTAGTTTTATGGATGTGATTTCTCCAACGAGATTTGTGAATCATCCATCTTTTATGGATTACGGAAATTATTTGAACAACCCTTTTGTTCTCATAATACCTGATAAAACAAATCCTGAAGGCAAGCTTTGATGTTTAACGAGCAACACAATAACCCTTTATTTGTTCTCGATGAACATCATCACATATTCTTTTGCTAGTTACTTAGGCCATTATAGTTCATGAATTGTGTTGTTTCGTATGAAGATTCATACCAACAAATTCAGTATCAAATACTTAAGAACTGCTTTGTTTAATAAGCAAAGAATATAGCCATAACATGTATATCATCTATATACTTAAGCTGAACAATTCTAGTCTTTTCTTTTCTGCCATATACTTATGAGATTCTCTTTCAGTATTTCCTTTTCTGTTTGAAAGAATCTATCAACATCAATAGTGGAGTCATACATATGACACATAATCCAAAGCGTGTATAATTAAATACCAATGTCTTTGGACTTGCACTTTGAAGTAGATCACCATCGTCAAATGTTTGGTGTTCTTTCAAATTCCTTTCTTTAGTAATCTCTTGGTGTAGTAAACATTTTACCTACATCAAATATTCACCCTTATCATGGAATCGTCCATGACCAAGCTACTTTTAGCTTATAACGATGAATTACGAGTATAATGTTGCTATCCAAAACCTTTTGGTGGATTAGGACAACTAGTGTCTCCAACCTTTTGCAAATTCTCATCAAATATGAGAATATGACTTTTGCCATATTATACTCTATCATGTTGTAACCAAAACTTCGTTTCAGATATCACAATATCTTCCACACATCATGGTTTCTAAAACAACTCTTTCAGATCCTAGATAACCTTGATATTAAGACAATCCTTTGAATATCAAGAATCATGGAGACAAACATGATACTTATACACTAACACTTTGGAATTGTCACTCTTGTTTTAATACCAATTATTAAACTTCATGGAGTAACCGGAACTTTACTGAAAGTTTGCAATAGGACTTTTAAACTTTAGATTAACACTTCAAAACAATACGATACCAGTTCGTAAAGTAACTAACCAGAATTCTATAGTTCTATCATCTCAATTATAACTAAGCGTAAGGTGGTAAACGGATGCCAATGACTACAACAACTATGCAAATTCACTTTGATTTAATTTATGATAAATACTGTTCAACTTTTAATCATATTGCCGTTGAACTCCCACTCAAAACAATATCCCTCACATTGTTTTAGTGATCACATGAACCAAATCCACCACATCAAAACCGATCATCACGAGAGTTGATATAGCTTCAATGGCGAACAATCATCATGTTCATCATATCTACTATATGACTCATGCTTTACCTTTCGGTAATCCGTGTTCCGAGACCATGTCTGTACATGCTAGGCTCGTCAAGATCAACCTTAGCTTCCGCATGAGCAAATCTGGCTTGCTCACGTTGTATACACTCGCAGAATCTACACCCGATCATCACGTGGTGCTTCGAAACAACGAGCTTTAGCAACGGTGCTAACTAAGGGTGAACACTTTATGACTTGAAATTCATGTGCATGAGGGATCATCTTATAATGCTACCGTCGTCTACTAAGCAATACAAGATGCATAAAGGATTCACATCACATGCAATTCATAATATGTGATATGATATGGCCTTTCTTCTTTGTGCTTCGGATCTCCATCTTCAAGCACGGACATGATCTCCATCATCACCGACATTGCATCAAGGTCAATGATGCTTCTCCATGGTTGTCGTCCACCGGCTTCAACTATTACAACTACTTTGAATAGACACGCGGGTCTTAATGTAAATTAAAGACAACCATATATGGCTCTGCCGTTGCCGCCACAATAAGGAACATTGCATACATCATATATAATCACAATCATGGCCTTATCACATCACAGCACACCCCTGCAAAACAAAGTTAGACGCCTCTAATTTTCTTTGCATGTTTTACGTGGTTTGGGGCTTTCAATAAGTGTCGTTCTAACTTACGAACAAGAACCACAACATTGATACTAGTATTGCCAATCAACCGTTGTAAATTGGATCTTAACTATGCTAGGAGAAACAGGCACCCGCAAAGCCACTTATGCAATACAAGTTGCATGTCAAGCGTGGAGCAAGTCTCATGAACGATGTCATGTAAGGTTAGCCCGGGCTGCTTCATCCCAACATACCGCAAGATGCAAAGTACACAAGAAGAAATCGACAATAAAAGCATCAACGCCCACAATGACCATTGTGTTCTACTCGTTCAAACCGATCTACACATAGACACGGCTCTGATACCACTGTAGGGGTTCGTAGCATGGAAAACAAAAAATTTCTACCGCATGAACACACAATCAAGATCTAATCTATGATCAAGCCAAGATCTATATACTAGATTGTAGCAACGAGTCAATAGAGTACTAACCCTCGAAGATCCAAAGCGGTTAACAAGAGCAGATTCCCGTGGATGATGTAGTCGTACACTCCCGATCTCAAGATCGCGCAGACGATACTTCCGGCCATGCTCCTTAGCCGGCAGTCGGTCACATCGTCGGTACTGACGAAGACCTTCCTCTCCTTGTTCCAAAGCAGGCAGAGGTTGTAGCACTCTCCTCGCGATTCCGGAAGACAACGGCATGGTACCTAAGTAGAGGGAGATCTCGCAGGCTTCGCCTTGCCGAGCGAGTATGGTGGAGTATGAGAGAGCTCCTCGATCTAGGTTTTAGACACACCAAGGAGGAAGTGCTAGAGCCGGCGGCTAGGGTTTGGGGCACCCCAAGTCGGCCTAGGGCAACCCCTAGGAGGCGGCGGCAGGAGGTGGTGGCGCCAAGCTAGGGTTTGGAGGAGGTACTTGTGTGTCCTAGGAGGAGCCCTGCTCCTTATATAGGTGGAGGGGCCGGGGCCAAGGGAGTGGAGTCCTCCCAACTCGGCTTGGGTGGTGCGCCGGATTGGGGAGGAGGGACTCCCTCCCCAACTCGGTTTCACCTTCCTCCTCTTTTCCTCTTTCCAAATTTAGCCGTTTGACTTTTCAATTTAGCTATTTGACTTTTCAAACTAGGATTTGAATTAATCCTTTATTTAGAACAGCAATGACACTTAGTACATGATGCAATCATTCCAACTTGCAATGCCACATTCATGTACCCCTTCCCCTCCGGAGTGCCGGACATTCCGGAACCTTCTAGAACATTCCCGATGAAAACACCGGAATCATTCCCAAACTCCGAAACGAGACTTTCCTTATATGAATCTTATTCTCCGAACCATTTCGGATCTCCCCGTGATATCCCGGATCCCATCCGAGACTCCGAACAACATTCGGTCTCTTTCTCATCATTCCATAACTACTCAACAACATCGAATCCTTAAGTGTGTCTCCCTACGGTTCGTGAATTATGCGGACATGATCGAGACACTTCTCCGATCAATAACCAATAGAGGAATCTGGAAATTCATATGGCTCCCACATATTTCTATGATTACTTTGGATCGAATGAACCACTTACATACGATACCGATTTCCCTTTGTCTCACGATAGTTTACTTATCCGAGGTTTTGATCGCTTCAGATCTCGCATACCTAGTTCAACCTCGTTACTGATAAGTACTCTTTTCTCGTTCCCATGGTATGTGATCCCTTGTGAGCCAGTCACATGCTTGCAAGCTAATTGGATGACATTCCACCGAGAGGGCCCAGAGTATATCTATCCGTCATATGGATGGACAAATCCCACTCTTGATCCATGTGCCTCAACACATACTTTCCGAACACTCAATGCCACCTTTATAGCCACCCGATTCGGTGTGGTGTTTGATGTCATCAAAGCATCCTTCCGGTGATGGTGATTAACATGATCTCATGGTCGAAGGAATTAGGTTACTATGTATCAGAAAGCTTATAGCAAATGAACTATATTAAATGACTTGATCTTTATGCTGCGCTTAACTATAGGAGTATGTCCATCACATCATTCTCCTAATGATATGAACATCTCTATGTTCATGATCAGGAAACCATGATCATATATTAACCAACAAGCTAGTTTAACAAGAGGCTTTACTAGGGACTCTTTTATGTTTACAAATCACACAAGTATTAATGTTTCCGGTTAATACAATTATAGCATGGTATGTAAACATTTATCATAAGTATGAAGATATGATAATAACCTACTTTATTATTGCCTCTTGGGCATATCTCCAACACAAAGTGTCCACTATAAATTTCTATGCATGGTGTGTTACACCATTCCAACTATATTCTTGTTTCATATATCTTCCAATTAAAAAGTCTCTTTGTTATGTGAAAACTTAGTGATTAAAGCTCTCACAAACTTGATGGCACACTTTATTTTTCTTACCCCTAAATAAACTTTAACTATTGTTTTATATATGTTGTATATGCTTGCACTTATACGTTGGAATTATAATAACCATGATGTCATGGGGAACGCTTTCAACATTGCACTTGTACATTATACCCAGTTGATATCATGCTCTTTTGTTTATGGATGTCGTCGGTGTGAAATGAAAGGGGAGCTTGTAAGTCCATGGAGTTATATATATGTGTGTTATAGAAACGTCTGGGCCGCTAGCCTACGCCATGCTTAATCATGGTGGAAACTTGCAGCATCACCATACCGAGCAATCTATAAAGCTTTCTTCTTATAAAAAAAGAGACACATTGAAAAGAGGAAAGAGATATAAAAGCACCATTTTCCCATGGTAAATAAGAAGATTGCTGAGATGCTCATTGTTTGCTTGCCTTGTCATTTTGATATGGTATAGCTCATGTTTCATGGGGCAAGGGGTACCCATTGGCGGTTCTCTATGATACACATGTACTTACTATGTGTCAACACCTGGATTTTTAATCCCAGATGCCTGTCATGCCATACATCGCAATCCTAGGATTACCATTTTTGTGAGACATAACAGATTGGTACCATAGTTCATCATCCATTACAAACCATAATAAAGGTCTTACAAATAAAGGACCTCAGGATCCAGTCTTAATACAATCAACGCAGCGGAATAACATAATAACAGTAGTGTGGCGAAGCTCCATCTTCATGGTCACAGGCAATGCTGATGATGGGAGATAATCCTAGTTGTCGTAACCTTCCGGCAGTCCATCTTCCTGATAGTCCTCTTCATAGTCTGGCCACGGGAATAGCCAGGGACAAAGCCATGAATACTCTTTAAGTACTCGCAAACTATCACTAATAGGTAAAGTGGTTCAAGTAGGAATCCTAAGCTCTAGGTTGTTTTGCAAAAAAGCCAGGTTTACTTTAACTGAGTTCAGAAGCAAAGAAAACTAGTTGAGGGTTTTATAACACATAAGTGGGAACTTAGTTTTCACTTTCACAACCCGGTTGTGGTCAAGTCAAAGTCATGATTCATTTCACAAGTTATTTTGAAAACATCTGACGACGGAACAGTATGGCCACTCCAACTGTCCATAACCGCGGACGCGACTATTTGAATAGTTTGACACTCTGCTTAGGTGGTACACTTTCACCACAATATTCGATACATCTGTCAGGAACAATCCTGAATTCACCATACTCAGCATGCGGATAATCAATCCTAACTTTTCAATTACACACCCTAGTATAGGCACCTCTCCTATGAGTTTGGCCTCCCAACCATGACCATATGTCATCTTGGGAACTGCACAGGTGGACAATCATCACGAGGTAGCCTCAGCTCAAACCTTTGCCGCGAGGAACCCATACTAAGGTATATAAACTTCCAGTCAAGCCCTACTCAATTTCGGGTATTGTGGTTGTACGGTAAAATTGGAATGGTGTCGCATCGAGACACAACCATCAGTTTTATAAAAAGGATAAGGCTCATGGCTCAACATTTTCATCATAAAAAATCATCTGGTGCTCATAGCACATGTCAAATCATCTCATTAGAATGACTCATCATTCTAAGGTTTTCATAATCCTTTTCACCAAGTATTCCCATCTAAAGTGATCAAGTTTTAAGCTTAGCACTAGCCACTAAAGTTGGGGTTAAACACTAATGAGGGGTGATAATCAAGTGTAACTTATCTAAGTATAATCTCATGCCTCAGGATGACATCAAGTTATACCTAACTTAGGTCAAGTTTTATGCTCTTTATGCTACCTATGATATCTATCCAAAATTTACAAGTCACTAAGTACACAAGCTTTGATAAAAAAAACCAAGCTTGCAAGTAAAACTGGTATTTGGTATAATAAGGCGGTATAATCACATATGCCTAAGACATCTATTTGGCATAGTTGTCTTTCAAGTGTTAGCTTGCAAAGTTAACTTGTATTGTGAAGCTTGCAAAGTTGCAAGTGTAAGCTTGCCTTGTGCAGTGCAGTGATTGAAGTTCTCCTCGACTTCTTCCTCGTAGTAGTCTCCTTCCTCTTTGTATCCTTGGTCGGTACTAGCATCTATAAATAAACACGAAGTACACAATCACCAAACAATTCTTAACTACTTCAATTTAGCACACAAGGGCTCACACTAGATGATCTAGCATCATCACAATCATCACGAGAATTAAGGCAAAAGTTTTATTTGTTTCATTTTAGAAAAGTAATTTCTACTCATTGAAAAACTACTTAAGATTCAATATTCTACAATTAAAACATGGGATCATGTTGACACATGTCATCACCACATATTTCAATACTTGGGAATGTGATTATAAGTGGTGTCACAATTTAATAAGGTTTAACCTTTTTATTTTAATTAATTTAAGTAACTAGAAATGTCTATGGGCATTATTTTATTACTTGTTCATTATTACTTCAGGTAAACCTAGGAATTTTATATATTCATAAAGGTCTGATCAAATGTGATTTTTGAGAGTTGGAATTAACTCAAAAGCATTTATGGTTGAATTTTGAAAAATGTTTGAATGAAGAAAAGTATCTGCCTTGTTATTTTTACTATAGGTGATCTATAATTTCAAATGATTTTAATCCAACGGGCTTGGATTAAGAATTTCCATAAATTTCTAACAAAATTGGTTTCATGCAATTTGGTTCAGTGAATCTCTCTGAATTGAATTTTGAATCTACTGCTAGAACTAGGTTTGAAACTAAATAGATAAATCTAAATTCAAACTAACTGGGTCACACGGGAAATCTAACTGGGCCGGCCCACTGCGCACAGCGCGCGCGGGGGCTGGTTAAGTGGTTGTCCCCACACGTCAGTGGGACAAGGGGTGCGAAGGGGTACGGGCTAACTACGACCATAGGATTAGACGAAGGATCAACGGCTCATGGCCATCGTCCTCGTCGAACAGAACACGATGGGCTCGAACCCTAGTGCGGCTAGTGGGGGTCTATGGCGGCTCACCGGGGCTCAAGCGATGGGGACGAACGACAAAGTCGACCACGGCGGTCGTCCTAGTACTGACGGCTCCTCCTGGGGTGGATCCAATCGACGGCGCCCTTCTCCTGCAGCAGCGGCAGGCTCTGGCAAAATTACGGCGATGATGCTCTCGCCTTGCTCCGGGAATGAGTGGGAAGGATCAGTGAGAGGTGGGGAGTTAACTGGGTGTGAAGAAAACGAAGGGGGGGAGCCTCCTTTTATAGGCGAGCGAGAGAGGCCGAGCGGCATGGGCTGAGCTCATCGGAGTTGGGGTTATAGCGAGCTACGGGCATGGCTGACGGTAGGGGACAGTGCGCGGTTCCCTGGCGGTGCTCAAGGAAGTAATGGTGCGGCAAGGGGCGGCCGAGGTTGGTCGGAACGCGCGGATTCTCTAAGCGGTACCAACGGCGGTTTTGACGACGCAAAGTGGCTACGGGTCACGCGGCGGTGAACGGGGATGTCTGGGAGGTTCCTGGGACGGTGGTGATCCCAGGCACGGGCGACTGAGGCGAGGCGCGGTCTGCGCGAGCGTGTCGAGCGCGGCACTCTGGCGCGCTCTCGGCATGGTCACAGAGAAATGGGCGCGCGCGTTCTCGGTGGTCCACGGCTTGGCAAGGGTCGAGGGATGGAAAGGGGGTGGAGGTAGACAGTGGCGTGCTTCCTAGACATGGTGGCTAGGCGCGGCGCTTGCTCCTGTTAGCTTGCCATGGTCGGCTGGCAAGGATGCTCTCGGGCATGCTCGGCATGGTGCATTGGGTAGGGGCTAGGTTGGCTCAATGCATTGGTTGGCACTGGGGGAGAAAAGTATGATCAATGGTGAATAAGGTTTAGCCAAATTACTGCTCAAAACAGTGAAGTTTGGCCAAAGTTGGTTTCTGTCTCCAAGTGTTTGATGAAATGGCTGCAAGAAATTCATATTTGAATTTTTGGATGAAACTTGGTGAGTGTACTTGTCACATACTAGGTAGTCTCTAGTTGATTGGATTTGTCAAGGTGCACTGGTTTAGTTGGGTTTTGAGAAATGGTGATCTTACCATATGAATTAGATTCCATTTTCAAATGTCATTTGAATAGGGTTGCCAAATGTTTCTGTGGGTTTGCAAGGTGGGCTCGGGTTCACTTTCACTTGGTCTAGCAAGGGGTGAAAGGAATTGGATTTGTTTTTGTTTGAAATCTTGGACTAGAAACACTCAAAATGGTCTAGTGAGCAAGATTGGCAAAAATGACCATTTGCTTATTTTGTTTGTTTTTGAATTTCTCTTAGTTTGGTTCTGCTTGGAAATGATTTAGATGATGTTGTTTTCATATTCAAACCAATCATTGCCATTCATAACAATCACACAAGTCTATTCAAGAATTCATGCATTCATCACATACACACATGCATTCATATGGATTTTAATTCACAAAAGTTTTGTTAACCCTAAATTTGGGTGATTGGAATTAATAACCTTGATCAATATTTTTGGGATGTTACACTATGATAAGAACTTACCGGTAACTAAATTTGAGTAGCTTGAGGAGCGGCCCTCGTATTCAAGGGGCATGAGATTGCCAACTTATACTTTGACAAGCATATACCCCATATTTTGTTCACTTTAACCTTAACCACTTCAAGATGCTTATGTGTAACTACCTCGGTGAATTACGCTCCTAGATACAAGCCTGGATGAGCGGTAGTGGTTGAAATAGTACGGTGGGGCCCCAAAAGCCACTCATGGGTAGACCTTTCGGCCGTCCCAACCACTTCCATCTCATCGGGACCAGACGGGCGAATGTCCAAGAAAGGGATCAACTACATACACAAGTGGGTATGTATGCAAGCCACCATACAAGAGTACATCAGAGCCATACCATCTAGAAAGAAAGGAAATATAGCAACGCCATACGGCAAGATTCAAATGACCTAGATAGATATAATATTTCAGGATAATTCCTCATACATCACACATCAGAGTATCAAGCGGAAGCGGCAAAACAAAGTCCGAGTACGGATAAGAAGCAAGTCGGCATAAGATGCCATAGAACTAAGCACATCCCGCCCATAGATCTCACGGATCCCCGTTCCCGGAATCTCTACACCGAACGATCGTTGCCCACATCATCGGCCTCTTCCACCCAGTATCCGTCCTGCGAGGGTACCTGCTCATCTGAACCAATAATTTATCGTGTGAGACCCTAAGGGTACTCAGCAAGTCTTAATGCCTCTAAAGGGGACACAACCTGGGGTGACGCAATTGCAGCAAAAGATAAACCCTAGCAGTTCTACAGATACTCGCTAACCATCCGTCTAACCAATGATAGACGGATGTCCGTGAATTAATGACAACAGTTATAATAGTAATTTCATCAGATCCATCCTCCTCCTCGCTTACCAACGAGGAAGCGGACGAACAACCCCCATCCGTTGGCAGTTTTATTAACCATTCCATGAGTATTGCACTATTTACTAGTCATATTACTTAGTCAGGTTAAGGCGGTACTTTAGTTATGCTTGTCTATGGTCGAGAAACTGTGCTCCAAGTCGTCCATAACCGCGGACATGGCTTTCAGAAAGTTTTACCCGGCCGGGGTGCACCAATAGCAACACACGCTCGATCAACCTCGGAAAAACCAAATCAAAACCCAACGAGGCCTTCACGACAAAGCAATCACAAGATTCAGAAATATTTCAGGGGGCCACCCCATTAAGCTACCCGCAACGAAGTTAGCTGACTCCGAGACGGACTCAAGGTTTGGGTGGACGGTAGAACGATCGGGAACCCGAAAGTGTGGCGGGGGTTGTCGATACACAAAAACGTGTCCCGATCCTAACAAGATAAAGCTCCTCGCACAATCGTAAATACAATAATAAAGCATGGCATAAGTACAGGATAGTAAACAAAACCTCAAACTAGTTTTTGGCCCCAAGAAATAAGACGGAATCAAGCTCTGGCTCAGGGGGTCCCATATACCACCCAGATGTGGATAGCGCGATAAATCAAGGAACAGGAATCAAGTACTCGGGGTCTTACGGGACACAAGTGAGCAGGAAAAACCAAATAGCAGATGTTGCTCACCGGTGCCACTTTCATTAGTTCTCCCATTACTACTCAGGTTAAGTTGTTTAGGTACCTCGTTATCCATCAGACACTCACAAACCCTACACATGCTGTTCTACGACTCGCATGGCTCAAACAACTCCTGTAGTAATGGCTCAGGGGATGGAGGAACAAGCTTGGTGGGGTTTAAAGTAAAGGTTATGCAATACTTGGGATTCAGTTTAATGCACCATGACTCAATGATGCAAGAATAAGATAGAGGCAATAGGTATCGTATGTATGCAAGCATGTGGTAGTGCTTGCCGCAACTCAGTTGAAGCGAGAGACGGATCTCTGGTTCTCTTGATATATCCCCTGCTCAGTGTCTATTCGAAGAAGAACCAAACAAACAAAGGCCAACATAAATAAAGTGCGCAAGCATATGAATAACATGCATCAAACAAACAATCATGCCATGATGAATGATGCACAGGTTGCATGGCAATAAGTAGCATGGCATGGGTGAGGTGTGGTATACAAGAATAAGTCATTTTATTAAGGTTGGGCCATATTTTATTGTCATAATAGTTGTTGTATATTATATATTTACATGATGCATGCTGCAATGGAAGTCATGGATAGCATAAACAGAAAGATCTCGTCGAGCTGATCATTTTAGACATATCATTTGCGAAATTCGGAGTTGTAAATCAAAAGTTATTAATTTATTAAGTTCCAGTGGCATTTTGTTGTAATTTACTCAACTTGGAATTTAAAGTGTTCAAATAATATTTTGAATGGCATATTTGAATTCCTCACATTTTTCTGATCCAAAAACATATATTATTTGTATTATTTGAAATTATGAATTTAAATTTATTTTAAGTCAAAATTAATAATTAGGGTCAAAGTCAAAGGTGGACTAAATAAAATAATTCTGAAAATATTTGAATGAGGATTTGAATTATAATTCAAAAACAAAACATTTTTCATATAAGGTTTGAATTCAAATTCCAAACCAGGAATAAGTTATGAATTTTATTTAGTTTGAACAGATTCTGAAAATTTGAATTTGAATTCTGAAAACAGAAAACATTTTAATACTCAGGCTGACCTAGCCCTAGACACCGACAGGTGGGACCCGAGGGTGCTGACTGGGCTGCCACGTGGGACACAGGTGGGGTGTACCGCGGGTGGAGAATCTAGAAAAACGGGGTGCCTTTTTACAAAAAGACTGGACACAGAGGGGCCACGGGTTGGGAGTCAGAGAAGCCTAGGGGCCTAGTTAGAAAAGCGTCCGGGGGTGCGATCGAATCAAGATTACACGCTGGAACAAATGCTGGCTCGAACTTTGGATGAAGATGGCGAGGAATCGGTGGAGATTTTGCACAAGACGCAAAAAGCAAAGTTGGAGAGGGAACACCAGGCTATAACTTTGATGTTTGGAGTTTCGCCAACGGAGGACTCTACGCGTGGAGAAACTCCGACGAACAGAGGCCGACCCTAGGCCAAAAACTGAAAAACATCGACAGGTGAAAGAGGGTTTTTCAGAAACTTTCGAGGACGATGGCGACGGATACAACGCGATTTAGGAGATGATGTAAAAACTAAAAACGCAGAGGGAAGGTAGGGCTATGATTTTCATGTTGGGGATTTTTGCGGAGGAGGGCTGTAGCAGACGGGGCGAGGTGAAGAACAGGGGTGCGCTCGGACGGTTTCCTGCAATCTTGCCGTCACATGTGAGAGGCGCCAGGCGCCTTGAGCGAGCGCCAGAGCGGGCGAGGCTAGCGAGGCAGAGGCGGCGTGAGCTAGAGGGAGGAGGGTCGGGCGGCAGCTCACCGAGGGGGTGCTGGTGACGGTGGTGATGTGCCGGAGAGCGCCGAGACGACGGCGAGGGGATGGTGAACGACGGCGAGCGCGAGCGACGGTGTGGCGCTCTCGGACGTGTTCGGTTCGGCGACGGGGGCAGAACGTGGCGGCTCTGGCTCCTCCTGCGGCTCCCAACAGCCTGCGGTGGCTCCACGCCAAGCTCCTGCACGGGTGGTGCTCCTCTAGCGACGAGGGTTCCGGTGAACCATGGCTCGCCGACGACGGCCGGAAGCTGGCGCTAGGTTTCTGGATGGCCCGGTGAAGGAGGAGAAGGGGGACTAGATCGAGATCCAGGGCAGGTGAGGAGAGGATGAGGGCAGCTGCTACGGTGTGGCTTTTTGTAGAAAGAGAGAAGGAAGGGAGACACGGCACGTGATCGAGAGAGAAGAGAAACAGGGACAGAGAGGGCTGCAGGTGGGGCAGAGGAAGAGAGAAGGGAAGGTGGCCGCTGTCTTGGCTGCAAAGGGACAGGCCCGGGCTGTGGCGTGGCTAGGGAGAGGGAGAGAAAAGGGAGCTCGGGTGGTTAGATGCTAGGGTTAGTTGGGAGGCTCGGGTAGGGTGGATGGGCACGCATGGGGAGGCTCGGTTAGGTTAGAGGGTGGTGGTACATGGTTTAGGGTTTAGATTAGGGGGGGGTCGGTTTAGGGTTCAAGGGGAAGGTGAGAAGAGAGGGAAGGTGTGCCCATGTGTAAGCACATAAAAATGGCATCACATGAACAAGCACAAGGGTGGTAGGGGCTAGAGAGAGGAGAAGGAGCTTAGGGCATGCCCACAAGATCACATGTGCAAGCATGGAAGGGGAAAAGGTGATTAGGGTAGGGTCTAACTAGAAGGGGAAAGAGAGGTAGAGGGTTTGGGTGGGGTACTATACTAGCCAAAACAAGATCAAGCAAGGAAAAGGGGAAACCATGCAAGCAAAACAAAAATAACATTCAAAAGTCAAGCAAGAGGTGACACTTGCATGGCCCATGCAAACATTAAATGCCATGTCTTTATATTGTGAAAACAACATAAAATCATGTGGCATTCTTCCATGCATTCCCAAAAGGCCAAGCATAAGATTATGAGTGGAATCCACCCAACCCACATGAGCTAGAGGTAACTCAATTAAAAATGCCCAGCTCATATTAGTTGGATGGTAAAATTATAAGGTGGTGAAGAAAAAGGTGGTGGAGTCAATAAGAGATATGCCCCCAACTCAACTTGGGCACTTAACAATATATCAAGAACCAAATACAATATCAAGAGGCAAATACAGATATTAATGCATATGAGATAAGAACCAAAGCAAAAGGGTTTTGTATGATGCTCAAATGCAAGGTGGCATGATGACATGAGCATGATATGATGATGATGCAACAATTATATGTTGGAAGTGGCCCTTTTATTACTAGAACAAGTAGCATTACATGTGTTAGACAACTGGGATGCTACAACTCTCCCCCACTAAACAGGAATCTCGCCCCGAGATTCTAGGAAGAAGAAGAAGAAGACACAAAGAGGGTAGGATAGTTGGCTCGGAGTTCATCTTCACGCTCCCAAGTGGCTTCATCAACAGAATGGTGTGACCACTGCACCTTGCAGAACTTGATGGACTTGTTGCGAGTCCTTCTTTCTGCGGTCTCAAGGATTTTGGTGGGGTGTTGTTGATAAGACAGGTCTTCTTGGAGATCGATTAGCTCATGATCCACGGTCCTTTCGGGATCTTTGAAGAACTTCTTGAGCTGAGAGATGTGGAAAACATCATGGACTTTGAGTTTTTCCGGAAGCTCAAGTGCATAAGCAACCTCTCCTCTTCTACTACGAATCTTGAAAGGACCGATGTATCTAGGAGCCAACTTTCCTTTGATACCGAAGCGGTGTGTTCCTCGCATGGGAGTGACACGAAGGTAGACGAGATCACCAGGGGCATACACCATGTCCGTGTGCTTCCTGTCATAATTGCTCTTCTGGCGACTTTGAGCAATCTTCAGGTTCTCAAGAATGATATGCACCTTCTCCTCTGCTTGAGTTACGATGTGAGGGCCAAACCAGATTCTTTCTCCTGCACGTGACCAACCAATCGGAGTTCTGCACTTGCGACCATATAGAGCCTCAAATGGTGCCATCTTCAGACTTTTCTGGAAGCTGTTGTTGTAGGAGAATTCAGCATATGGAAGGAATTCCTCCCACTTCATGCCAAAAGAGATGACGCAAGCACGAAGCATATCCTCCAGAATCTGATTGATCCTTTCGACCTGTCTTTGCGACTGAGGGTGGTAAGCAGTGCTGAAGTTCAACTTTGTTCCCAAAGCATTTTGGAAGCTTTCCCAGAACTTTGAAGTGCAGATGCTTCCACGGTCTGAACTGATCTCAAGCGGAACCCCATACAGAGAGACAATTCTGTTGATATAGAGCTCCGCCAACTGAATTCCAGAAATTGTTTCTTTGACTGGGAAGAAATGAGCCACTTTAGAAAGCCTGTCGATGACAACAAAAATTGCATTGTTGCCCTTCTACGACCTTGGAAAGCCAGTGATGAAGTCCATCTCTACTCTCTCCCATTTCCATTCCGGAGGTTTCAATGGCTGTAGAAGACCGAATGGTTTCTGATGGACAGCCTTCACTCTGCGGCAGACATCACATTCTGAGACATACTTGGCACAATACCGTTTCAAACCAGGCCACCAATATTGTGTTTTCAAGTCCATGTACATCTTTGTGCTGCCAGGATGGATAGAAAGAACCGAATCATGCGCCTCCTTGAGAACTTGCTCTCTCAAACCCGGGTAGTTTGGTACAAACATCCGGTGTTCAAAGAAAAGCGTGCCTTGATCATCCACGTGGAAGGACTCATACTTCGGAAGCTCAAGTTTAGAGATGATCTTTTTAGTGTGCGGATCACCAAGCTGACGAGATCGAATCTTTTCTTACAAGAGAGGAGTAGCCAGAAGGTTCAGGAGATGCCCTTGTTCCACAATTTCCAGGTTGAGCTGACGGAATTCCTCGCACAAGAGAGGTTGCTGCTCTTCCATCATGAGGTTGTTGACATAAGCTTTACGGCTAAGCGCATCGGCCATGACATTAGCTTTGCCCGGGGTGTAGTTGATGGTCACATCAAAGTCATTGATTGCTTCAATCCATCTCCTCTGCCGAAGGTTGAGATCAGGCTGAGTGAAGATATACTTCAAACTCTTGTGGTCAAAAAAGATCTCACAACGGTTACCAAGCAAGTAGTGCCTCCATAGCTTCAAAGCAAAGACAACTGCTGCGAGCTCGAGGTCATGTGTGGGATAGTTGATCTCATGCGTCTTCAACTGACGAGAGGCATAAGCAACCACCTGTTTCTCTTGCATAAGGACCGCACCCAATCCTTGCAAAGAGGCGTCGCAGAATATCTGGAAAGGCTTAGATGTATCCGGAGGAACCAAGACTGGTGTGGAAGTGAGCTTCTCTTTGAGTGTCTCAAAACTTGCTTGACATGCAGGAGTCCACAGGTATTTCTTGCCTTTCTTGAGGAGATCGGTAAGAGGCTTCGCTATCTTCAAGAAGTTCTGAACGAAGCGACGGCAATAGCTAGCCAAACCGAGGAAACTCCGCACTTCTTTGACATTAGCAGGAGGAAGCCATTCAACTATTGTCTTCACAGTTTCCGGGTTGACTGCAATGCCCTTGGCAGAGATGACATGACCAAGATAGGTTACTTCAGGCAGCCAAAACTCACACTTTGAGAACTTTGCATACAAGCGGTTCTCACGAAGCTTGTTTAAGACACACCGCAGGTGTTCTTCATGCTCTTCCTTGGACTTAGAATAGACCAGAATGTCATCCAGATATACCACAACGAACTTATCAAGGTACTCCATGAAAACGGAGTTCATCAGCCTCGAGAAGGTAGCAGGTGTGTTGGTGAGTCCGAAAGACATGACCGTGTACTCATACAGGCCATAGCGGGTGGTAAAAGCTGTTTTGGGCACATCTTCCTTGCGAATCTTGATTTGGTGATAACCGCTTCTCAAGTCCAGCTTAGGGAACACCACAGCTCCAGCTAGCTGATCGAAAAGATCATTAATCCGCGGGAGGGGATATTTGTTCTTGATGGTTTTAGCATTGAGAGACCGGTAGTCAACACATAGTCTATCGGTTCTGTCACGCTTCTTCACAAAGATTGTTGGGCTACCCCAAGAAGAAGTGCTGTGTTGAATGAAACCCAACTTCTCTTGTTCATCAAGTTGTCGTTTGAGTTCAGCCAACTCAGAAGGACCCATTTTATAAGGCCGCTTGGAGATAGGAGCCATTCCAGGTTCAAGCTCAATCACAAACTCAACCTCACGATCCGGAGGCATACCTGGCAACTCTTCAGGAAAGACATCTGGGAACTCACAGACCACCGGTACACTCTGAATAGCTTCCATAGCATCATCATTCAGAGTCGCCAAAGAGAAGAGTCGACAAAGGGAGTCAAACTTGGAGAAAAGATATATGGCCTTCAGGAATCTTCAGAGAAACTGAGCGTTCAGCACAATCAATCACAGCTGCATTTGCCATTAACCAATCCATGCCCAAGATGACATCAATGTCAGACTTGCCCAGAACAATTAAAGAAGCCGAGAATGAAGAGCCACCAATCTCAATTTGATTGCCATGGCTGATATGAACAGCCCTCATGTTTGAACCCGGAGATTGTACCACCAACCGCTTAAGGAGAGGAACCAAGACCAACTCATTCTCATTTGCAAACTTGTGAGACACAAAAGAATGCGATGCACCAGAATCAAACAAAACTCGTGCATGGACTGAGTTAACGGAAAGCATACCCATCACAACTCCAGGTGCATGCTCGGCTTGAGTGGCGTTGACACAGTTAGCACGAACAACCGCAGACCCGGGCTTGTTGTTGATGATGAGAGCCCGAGGTGGTGGTGCACGAACCATAGGAGAGCTTGCTGCAGATCTTGGCGGGGGTGGAGGAAGAGCTTTGTTTTTCAACGGACAGTTCCAGTTGGGATGTCCATGATCTCCACATGTGAAACAAGCACCATGTGGACGTGGAGCAGCGTAGCCAGGGACTCCGCCAGGCGCTCCAGGGTAGTGGTGGTTGTAGCCCCTGGGAGCCGCAGTGATGGAGTTTAGTGGCCTTGACGCGTAACTTGCAGGTCTTGGTGGAGCCGGGAGCGACGGTGGGGTGTTAGGAACCCAGACACGCCGCTTAGAAGGAGCTGCCATAACTGAAGAGCTTGATGCATCCCTGTTGTGTTTCTTGGACTCCTCAAACACTTGCCTGCTTGCTTCCTCTTGCAGGGCTGTGTGTTGTAGTTCCAGGAAAGATGCCGGCCTTGCATGTGTGATTGCATACTTGATCGATGCATTGAGCCCTTGCCTGAACCTCTTCTGCTTCTTCTTGTCATCAGATACCTCATCGCCACCATAACGAGAGAGATTCATGAAGTTCCTGGTATAGGTGTTGACGTTATCATTTCCTTGCTTCAGGTTGAGAAAAGCTTCCTTCATCCTTTCCATTACAATCTCTGACAGAAACTGCTCCTTGAACGCTCCAGTGAACCTCTCCCAAGTAGGCTGGAAACCAGTGCAGCTTGCCTTCAAGTAATTCTCCCACCAGAGAGCTGCATCTCCCTTCAGAAGGTGAGTAGCACACTTGACCCACTCCTGCTCCGGAACATCAGCAGTCTCGAGCAACCTTGACATCTCACGCAGCCAATCATCCGCGTCCGTGAGGTCGAAACATCAAACCGACGAGGTTGAATTTCAGGAAGCTCTTGATGTCTCCTCGCTTGGGAGGTGGAGTGGAGCAAACTTGTTCCTCCCGACACTCTCCTCAAAGCGCTGATTCTTTGCATTGCTGCCAAAGCATTAGCGATGTTTGACAAAGTGAGCCCAGATTCAGTGGTATGTCCTCATCAAGACGCGTGGTGGAGCCATCCTGTCATTGATATAAAACTCAAGTCAAGATTATAATGGAGAATAATAATAATCCAAAATAGTACCAAGATGGAATTAACCAAGATTAAAGGATACAATTTCGAGATGATATTAGAATATCAACAAAGTTCAAAGCACCTAAAAGATATTAAGCATATCGCACACGACTGAAAAGGAGTGTGGTACACAAATATATCAAAGAAAAATTTTCCACAACTTCCGGCATTAAAATACCAATAGATGCGCAAAATTACTTAACGAATCAAGATTAGTGACTCTACCGATTCAATATACAAAAGCGAATGATAAGAGTAGTGGTATGGTCGCGACTCCATCCCGCACTCAAATCATTACTCCGCACATGAACAAGTGGAACACATATCCTAACCCCTTCTTCTCACGTTGAACCAAAAGATTGGTAACTACGGAAACGAACACCCCAAACAAGATAGCGTCGGATACCAAGAGTAAGACAGATTGCGTCGGTTTGCAAAAGCCTGTCGGTATGGAATGTACCAACAGTTGATAACCAAAGGCTGATTAGATAACAACTTGGATGCAACAGATAGACAAAGAATTACACACACCCACACACACACACACACAACCTATGGTACTACGGAAACCCAGAACACGTGAATCCTAGTTTGAATTTTAAGAAGAGGATTGAAAACGGTGCACTTCCTTACCAGAAAAGGGTGGGTGGGTGGGTAAGAAGAAAAGTGGAAGCAGTCCTACTCTCGCGTTTTGTTTTTCCCTAGTATACATAACTACCAAAATATTTGCTAGACTGACAACGACCGCTTTTGAGACCCGAAGGTCGGGATGGCTCGATACCAATTGTAACTACCTCGGTGAATTACGCTCCTAGATACAAGCTGGATGAGCGGTAGTGGTTGAAATAGTACTGGGGCCCCAAAAGCCACTCACGGGTAGACCTTTCGGCCGTCCCAACCACTTCCATCTCATCGGGACCTGTCAGACGGCGTGAATCCAGCGAAGGGATCAACTACATACAAGTGGGTATGTATGCAAGCCACCATACAAGAGTACATCAGAGCCATACCATCTAGAAAGAAAGGAAATATAGCAACGCCATACGACAAGATTCAAATGACCTAGATAGATATAATATTTCAGGATAATTCCTCATACATCACACATCAGAGTATCAAGCGGAAGCGGCAAAACAAAGTCCGAGTACGGATAAGAAGAAAATCGGCATAAGATGCCATAGAACTAAGCACATCCCACCCACAGATCTCACGGATCCCCGTTCCCGGAATCTCTACACCGAACGATCGTTGCCCACATCATCGGCCTCTTCCACCCAAAGATCCGTCCCGAGGGTACCGCTCATCCGAACCAATAATTTATCGTGAGACCCTAAGGGTACTCAAGAAGTCTTAATGCCTCTAAAGGGACACAACCTGGGTGACGAATTGCAGCAAAAGATAAACCCTAGCGTTCTACAGATATTGCTAACCATCCGTCTAACCAATGATAGGCGGATGTCCGTGAATTAATGACAACAGATTATAATAGTAATTTCATCAGATCCATCCTCCTCCTCGCTTACCAACGAGGAAGCGGACGAACAACCCCCATCCGTTGGCAGTTTTATTAACCATTCCATGAGTATTGCACTATTTGCTAGTCATATTACTTAGTCAGGTTAAGGCGGTACTTTAGTTATGCTTGTCTATGGTCGAGAAATGGCTCCAAGTCGTCCATAACCGGACACGGCCAGAAAGTTTTACCGGCGGGTGCACCAATAGCAACACACGCCGATCAACCTCTAAAACCAAATCAAAACCCAACGAGGCCTTCACGACAAAGCAATCACAAGATTCAAAAATATTTCAGGGGGCCACCCCATTAAGCTACCCGCAACGAAGTTAGCTGACTCCGAGACGGACTCAAGGTTTGGGTGGACGGCTGTAAACGACTGGGAACCCGAAAGTGTGACTGGTCTTGTCGATACCGCGAAAACGTGTCCCGATCCTAAACAGTACAGGTGCTCCTCGCACAATCGTAAATACAATAATAAAGCATGGCATAAGTACAGGATAGTAAACAAAACCTCAAACTAGTTTTTGGCCCCAAGAAATAAGACGGAATCAAGCTCTGGCTCAGGGGGGTCCCATATACCTCCCAGATGTGGATAGCGCGATAAATCAAGGAACAAGAATCAAGTACTCGGGGTCTTACGGGACACAAGTGAGTAGGAAAAACCAAATAGCAGATGTTGCTCACCGGTGCCACTTTCATTAATTCTCCCATTACTACTCAGGTTAAGTTGTTTAGGTACCTCGTTATCCATCAGACACTCACAAACCCTACACATGCTGTTCTACGACTCGCATGGCTCAAACAACTCCTTTAGTAATGGCTCAGGGGATGGAGGAACAAGCTTGGTGGGGTTTAAAGTAAAGGTTATGCAATACTTGGGATTCAGTTTAATGCAATTCGCGACTCAATGATGCAAGAATAAGATAGAGGCAATAGGTACTGTATGTATGCAAGCATGTGGTAGTGCTTGCCTGGCAACTCAGTTGAAGCGAGAGACGGATCTGGGTAGTGCTCCTGGTTCTCTTGATATATCCCCTGCTCAGTGTCTATTCGAAGAAGAACCAAACAAACAAAGGCCAACATAAATAAAGTGCGCAAGCATATGAATAACATGCATCAAACAAACAATCATGCCATGATGAATGATGCACAGGTTGCATGGCAATAAGTAGCATGGCATGGGTGAGGTGTGGTATACAAGAATAAGTCATTTTATTAAGGTTGGGCCACATTTTATTGTCATAATAGTTGCTGTATATTATATATTTACATGATGCATGCTGCAATGGAAGTCATGGATAGCATAAACAGAAAGGTCTCGTCGAGCTGATCATTTTAGACATATCATTTGCGAAATTCGGAGTTTTAAATCAAAAGTTATTAATTTATTAAGTTCCAGTGGCATTTTGTTGTAATTTACCCAACTTGGATTTTAAAGTGTTCAAATAATATTTTGAATGGCATATTTGAATTCCTCACATTTTTCTGATCCAAAAACATATATTATTTGTATTATTTGAAATTATGAATTTAAATTTATTTTAAGTCAAAATTAATAATTAGGGTCAAAGTCAAAGGTGGACTAAATAAAATAATTCTGAAAATATTTGAATAAGGATTTGAATTATAATTCGAAAACAAAACATTTTTCATATAAGGTTTGAATTCAAATTCCAAACCAGGAATAAGTTATGAATTTTATTTAGTTTGAACAGATTCTGAAAATTTGAATTTGAATTCTCAAATGTAAAATATTTTAATACTCAGGCTAACCTAGCCCTAGACACCGACAGGTGGGACCCGGGGGTGCTGACTGGGCTGCCACGTGGGACCAAGGTGGGTTGTACCGCGGGTTGAGAATCTAGAAAAACGGGGTGCCTTTTTACAAAAAGACTGGACACAGAGGGGCCACGGTTGGGAGTCAGAGAAGCCTAGGTGCCTAGTTAGAAAAGCGTCCGGGGGTGCAGTCTGACGAAACTGAAGATTACACGCGGAAACAGCTAGCTGGCTCGAACTTTGGATGAAGATGGCGAGGAAACGGTGGAGATTTTGCACCAGACACAAAAAGCAAAGTTGGAGAGGGGACACCAGGCTATAACTTTGATGTTTGGAGTTTCGCCAACGGAGGGCTCTACGCGTGGAGAAACTACGACGAACAGAGGCCGACCCTAGACCAAAAACTGAAAACATCGACAGTGAAAGAGGGTTTTTCGAAACTTTCGAGGACGATGGCGACGGATACAACGCGATTTAGGAGATGATGTAAAACTAAAAGCAGAGGAAGGTAGGGCTATGATTTTCATGTTGGGGATTTTATGAGGAGGTCAGAAAGGCACGGCGAGGTGAAGAACAGGTGCGCCGACGGTTTCACATCGCTGCTGCCGTTCAGCTGAGAGCGCGGGCGCGCCAGAGCCAGAGCGAGGCGAGGCAAGGCGGCGGCGTGAGCTAGAGGGAGGAGGGTCGCGGCAGCTCACCGAGGGGTGCCGTGACGGTGATGTGCTTGAGAGCCGAGACAACGGCAAGGGATGGTGACGGCGAGCGCGAGCGACGGTGGCGCTCTGACGTGTTCGGTTCGGCGGCGAAGCGTGGCGGCCTGGCTCCTCCTGCGGCTCCCAACAACTGCGGTGTCTCACGCCAAGCTCCCTGACGGTGGTGCTCCTCTAGCGACGAGGGTTCCGGTGAACCATGGCTCACGACGACGGCCGGAAGCTGGCGCTAGGTTTCTGGATGGCCCGGTGAAGGAGGAGAAGGGGGACTAGATCGAGATCCAGGGCAGGTGAGGAGAGGATGAGGGCAGCTGCTACGGTGTGGCTTTTTGTAGAAAGAGAGAAGGAAGGGAGACACGGCACGTGATCGAGAGAGAAGAGAAACAGGGACAGAGAGGGCTGCAGGTGGGGCAGAGGAAGAGAGAAGGGAAGGTGGCCGCTGTCTTGGCTGCAAAGGGACAGGCCCGGGCTGTGGCGTGGCTAGGGAGAGGGAGAGAGAAGGGAGCTCGGGTGGTTAGATGCTAGGGTTAGTTGGGAGGCTCGGGTAGGGTGGATGGGCACGCATGGGGAGGCTCGGTTAGGTTAGAGGGTGGTGGTACATGGTTTAGGGTTTAGATTAGGGGGGGGGTCGGTTTAGGGTTCAAGGGGAAGGTGAGAAGAGAGGGAAGGTGTGCCCATGTGTAAGCACATAAAAATGGCATCACATGAACAAGCACAAGGGTGGTAGGGGCTAGAGAGGAGAAGGAGCTTAGGGAATGCCCACAAGATCACATGTGCAAGCATGGAAGGAAAAGGTGATTAGGGTAGGGTCTAACTAGAAGGAAAGAGAGGTAGAGGGTTTGGGTGGGGTACTATACTAGCCAAAACAAGATCAAGCAAGGAAAAGGGGAAACCATGCAAGCAAAACAAAAATAACATTCAAAAGTCAAGCAAGAGGTGACACTTGCATGGCCCATGCAAACATTAAATGCCATGTCTTTATATTGTGAAAACAACATAAAATCATGTGGCATTCTTCCATGCATTCCCAAAAGTCCAAGCATAAGATTATGAGTGGAATCCACCCAACCCACATGAGCTAGAGGTAACTCAATTAAAAATGCCCAGCTCATATTAGTTGGATGGTAAAATTATAAGGTGGTGAAGAAAAAGGTGGTGGAGTCAATAAGAGATATGCCCCCAACTCAACTTGGGCACTTAACAATATATCAAGAACCAAATACAATATCAAGAGGCAAATACAGATATTAATGCATATGAGATAAGAACCAAAGCAAAAGGGTTTTGTATGATGCTCAAATGCAAGGTGTCATGATGACATGAGCATGATATGATGATGATGCAACAATTATATGTTGGAAGTGGCCCTTTTATTACTAGAACAAGTAGCATTACAGGTGTTAGACAACTGGGATGCTACAACTCTCCCCCACTAAACAGGAATCTCGCCCCGAGATTCTAGGAAGAAGAAGAAGAAGACACAAAGAGGGTAGGATAGTTGGCTCGGAGTTCATCTTCACGCTCCCAAGTGGCTTCATCAACAGAATGGTGTGACCACTGCACCTTGCAGAACTTGATGGACTTGTTGCGAGTCCTTCTTTCTGCGGTCTCAAGGATTTTGGTGGGGTGTTCTTGATAAGACAGGTCTTCTTGGAGATCGATTAGCTCATGATCCACGGTCCTGCCAGGATCTTTGAAGCACTTCTTGAGCTGAGAGATGTGGAAAACATCATGGACTTTGAGTTTTTCCGGAAGCTCAAGTGCATAAGCAACCTCTCCTCTTCTACTATGAATCTTGAAAGGACCGATGTATCTAGGAGCCAACTTTCCTTTGATACCGAAGCGGTGTGTTCCTCGCATGGGAGTGACACGAAGGTAGACGAGATCACCAGGGGCATACACCATGTCCGTGTGCTTCCTGTCATAATTGCTCTTCTGGCGACTTTGAGCAATCTTCAGGTTCTCAAGAATGATATGCACCTTCTCCTCTGCTTGAGTTACGATGTCAGGGCCAAACCAGATTCTTTCTCCTGCACCTGACCAACCAATCGGAGTTCTGCACTTGCGACCATATAGAGCCTCAAATGGTGCCATCTTCAGACTTTTCTGGAAGCTGTTGTTGTAGGAGAATTCAGCATATGGAAGGCATTCCTCCCACTTCATGCCAAAAGAGATGACGCAAGCACGAAGCATATCCTCCAGAATCTGATTGATCCTTTCGACCTGTCCTTGCGACTGAGGGTGGTAAGCAGTGCTGAAGTTCAACTTTGTTCCCAAAGCATTTTGGAAGCTTTCCCAGAACTTTGAAGTGAAGATGCTTCCACGGTCTGAATTGATCTCAAGCGGAACCCCATACAGAGAGACAATTCTGTTGATATAGAGCTCCGCCAACTGAATTCCAGAAATTGTTTCTTTGACTGGGAAGAAATGAGCCACTTTAGAAAGCCTGTCGATGACAACAAAAATTGCATTGTTGCCCTTCTGCGACCTTGGAAAGCCAGTGATGAAGTCCATCTCTACTCTCTCCCATTTCCATTCCGGAGGTTTCAATGGCTGTAGAAGACCGAATGGTTTCTGATGGACAGCCTTCACTCTGCGGCAGATGATGGGGATACACCTACTGGGGTATACTCAGCGGGACGTTTCCGACTGGCCCAAGGGCTGGCGAGTGGGCCTGCAGAACGGCGAGTGGATCAAAGCCCAGCAAGGTATCAGGCGACTGGAAGTTGAAGGCCCAGGCGAGTAGATAGGCCCAGTCGGTCTAGGTTAAGCGATTACTGTCAGAATCGAATCGGTTGAGATATGTAAACCCTAGGGAGGTGAGCCTATATAAACCTCCCTATGGGGTGAGTAGAGACACGCCCTCATACACCAAGCAACTCGCCGCCTAGTCGCCGAAGTTCGCCCATTGTAAACTCATCCATAATACAATCTAGCAGAGTAGGTCTTTACCCTCCGGGCCGAACTGGTAAAACCGTGTCTCGCCTCATCTCGCACCGCAGATGGCTGGCCGCCTTGCCCCTCGTTTCTACTACCGCCGATTGCAGATCGCCGTGGCCATTCCTAACGCATGGCGCCCACCGGCCTGGCCGGTCTGGCCGGTGTTCTGCGGCGAGATCCAATCTGCCCATCATCAGACGGTGCGCCACCGGCCGTATGATAGCGATCGGCGAGATCTTGCCGAGCAGCTACGTCCCGGGCGCGACCCGCCACAGCGTAATCCTGCCAATCGACGATCAGCCTCTTCGCGGCCTCACCGACGCCATCGCCCGGAGGACTCGGCTCGCATCCGCGAAGTCGCCACCACGCGATCGGCTCTCAGAGCCAGGTCCGCACGATCCACCGCCTCCGAGTACAACTCGCCCACAACGTGGCCGGAACTCAGCGGCCGCAAGATGCGGCTCACCGACGACGCCGACTTCGGACCCCGGGCGTCACTGCGGATCCATCACCATGCTCATCCACGGGCTCCATCGCCCAGGGCTCCAACGCGGTAGCTTTCGAGGACCCCTCCATCCTCGGGATCTTCGAATTCGACTCCGGGTCGGAAAACTCCGCCGACCTCCATCGCCATGCCGCGACCTACATGGCTTACACCGCGCCGATCCGCCGGAGGATCCTTTCTCCACCAATCCCTCCTAACGCCACGGCAACGGAGGTCGAGGAACTCCACCGAAATTGGCGGAGGCAAGACGAAGAGCGGAAGAAAAATTTCGCCTCGAGCAAGTGACAGCAGAACCGTCACGCTACCACCAGCAGCCGGATCGGTCACGCCGAACCCCACCGTTCAGGCGCCTGAACTTCGACGACGCAACGACCCGGCTCGCATAGCCGAAGGCGATTCGAGAACGCCGGAGGAAGCGACCGCCCCCGCCAGATCGACGGTGATGGGTGCCCCACCACCACCCAACCGCACCTCCTGTGGACCAGCCGCGGATAGTCTCCTCACGGAGCGAGACGAACGGCCTCCCACCGTTCTCCACCCCGATGGACAACCTCGTGGGCCGAGCGGCCGATAGCATCACGGCCACCGGCGAGCGCCTTACAAATCCAAAGACGTCAAGGCCCTGCTCGCAAAGGCCGTGGAGCAGCAAAGAGCGGGCGCCGACCGCAGGGCGGTATACTCGCGCTCGGGAAGCAGGCGCCTCAAGCGCCCGCCAGCGGCAAACACCCTCAATTGCCCGCCACCAGAGCCACTGCAGCTCCAACGCCGACCCGTGAACGCGGCACTCTCCACCAACGATCCCAGGCCGGCGACCAACTTCGTCGCCGCTAACGGAGAACCCATCGACGCCCGCACTCACATCATCAACAACCAAAACTGGCGCGCACGCCAGCCCGACGACTTGCGGCACACCCTAACTAACCGCCGCGATGGCGAGCCTATGGGGTCGCTCAGTCGACTAGGGCCTAAGTGCTTCGGACCAATGATCCGAGGCGAAAAGTACCCGCCAAACTTCAAGGCGCCAAAGGAGATAGAAAAATACGACTCCTCGTCCGGCTCGACACATACCTCATGGCAATGGGGATCGCGGGTCACACTGACCTACCCGCCGCCCGTTACCTCCCACTGATGATGGAGGGGACATGCAGGCAACGGATCAACACGCTCCCCCAGGACAGTATCGACTCCTGGGAGGAAATGCGAGACGCCGTCAGCACTTCAAGTGCTCCTACACCCGCGCCACCACCATCGAGGACCTGAACGACGTCCCAGGACCTCGCGAGTCGACTTCCAATCGGGTCCAACGGTGGCAAGAGCTCGGTACAACGCGGTCGGCATCCACCCGGACACCGCGATCCATTGCTTCAAGACCTCGTGTCGCTATGAGCCTCTAGTCGCCAAGCTCAAGTGACACGCACACTCGACAACATCCCCGACCTCCTCGAGATCGCCAAACGACGCCGAGGAGGACCCCAACCAAGAAATCGACGAGTCGAGGGCAACGACGGCGGACGCCAACCGATTTACGCTATAGCGGCACCGCCACAGGCAAGCGCCGCAACGACGGCGAAGTCGACCTCGTCGCTAACGCTGGGCACGCATAACGCGAGCCCAAGAGCTACCGCCGCGACGGAGGGCAACGCGCGATGGCGGCAACTACAAGAACAAGCCAAGGTTCGATCCCGCCCTCCTTAACCAACCATGTGCGTTTCCACAGGGAAGGAAAGCCCGCCACGCACACCACCGCCGACCGCCACACACCTCGTGGAAATCGAGAAGGCACGGCACGCGCGGGAGGACCCCGACAACGACCCGCCAAATGGCGGAAAATTCGGCAAAGTAGCCGGCTCGCTCCACACTTTCACAGGCTTCAACACGAAGCGCGAGAAGAAGGTCATCGCCCGCGCCGTCTCCGTCAACGCGGTGGCCCAAACAGACGTCCCCCAGTTCCTCAACTGGTCGGAACAGCCCATCACCTAGAGCCGGCAAGACCACTCGCCACGCATCGAGTACCCAGGACGGGTCGCCTTGGTGGTCAAGCCCAAGGTTGGCGACTACTGGCTCCCCAAGACACTGATGGACGGCGGCAGCTCCATCAACATCCTCTACCTCGACACCTTCAGGCGGTTACGGCTCCCGCAGTCGATGATCGAGACAACCCACACCACGTTCCACGGCATCGTCCCCGGTCGGAAGGCGTACCCGATTGGCAAAGTCACGCTACCCGTCACCTTCGATTCGGCAAACTTCCGCACCGGCGGATCGCTCGAGCTGGTGCCCTTCGACAGCCTTACCATCGCGTCTGGGCGCCAGCGTTCGCCAAATTCATGGCAGCCCCACCACGCTGCATAACGCGATGAAGCTCCCGGCCGCGGCGTCATCACCATCAACGGCGACCGACATGGCCGCCAATGCGAGGCCAAAGGAGCCGAAGCGCCGACGCCGTCATCGCGGCGAAGCTAATCACGCCGACGAGCTTGCCAACACGCGAGCGGGTCAACAATGACGACCCCACAATACTCAAGAAGCCCAACTCGTGAGGGCACAAACACCTCAACCTTTGAGGCCACGACGAACACCGCACCGTCGAGCTGGTCCCAGCGACCCCAGACGGTGACGATCGGGATAGGCATGAGCCCAAAGATAGGCGCGCGCTCATCGAGTTCCTTCGTGAGAATAGGGACATCTTCGCATGGAAACCCTCCGACATGCCTGGTGTCCCTAGGGAGCTCGTTGAGCACAAACTAAACGTCGACCCCAAAGTGCGACCCGTCAAGCAGTCGCTACGACCCTTCAATGAAGAACGCCGTCGAGCAATCGCCGAGGAAGTGCCGCTGCCGGCTTCATCCGCCAATCAAATACTCAAGTGGCTAGCAAACCCAGTCCTTGTCGAGAAGAAAACGGACCGGAGAATGTGTATCGACTACACAAACTGAAATACCGCCCAAAGGAGTTTCGTCCTCCCGGATCGATCAGATAATCGATTCAACCGCGGTTCGAGTCGCTATGTTTCTCGACGCCTACTCGGGTACAACCAGATCAAAATGGTTGTCGAGGATGAGGAGAAGACAGCGTTCATCACGCCATTCGGAGCCTTCTGCTACACCGCCATGACCCTCGGCCTCAAGAACGCCGGGGCAACCTACCAGCGGTGCATGCAAGAATGCCTCGCGAGCCAAATTGGCCGCAACATCCACGTCTACATCGACGACGTGGTCATGAAATCCGCCGCCAAGGCGACCTACCACGACCTAGCGGAGACCTTCGCCAACTGCGGAGGTACAAGATAAAGCTCAATCCAGCAAGTGCACCTTCGTACCCGCCGGCAACCATCGGGTACGCCGTCTCCAAACGAGGGATCGAGGCAAACCCAACGAAGATCGACACGATCGCCTGCTCGGCAAAACCCGAGTGCTGCGACGTCCGTAAGCTGGCCGGGCGTAGCGGCTCGATCGCTTCATCCCCCGGGCGAAAAGGCGATGCCCTATACCGCCTGATGCAAGAACCCCACCTTCCGGGGACAAGGAGGCGGACGACGCCCGCGACCTTAAAAGGTGCTACTCGCGACCACTACTCGCCGCACCCGACAAAGAGCCTATGCTGGTTTACGCCGCGGCGTCCGAGGCCGTCGTTGTCGTAATGGTTGTCGAACGACCAGAGGAAGGAAAGGAGCGCCCGTCCAGCGGCCGTGTACTACATCAGCGAGGTCCTCACCGAGTCGCGCCAGCGATACCCATATCAAAAGCTGGTATACGCGGTCTTGAGGCTCAGCGGCGCCAAGACTACTTCGAGAGCACCCGATCACGGTCGCCTCAAGACCACTACAAGACATCATCCGAATCGCGAGGCGACCGGGCGGTCGCCAAGTGGGCCGTCGAGATCGGCGCCCACAACATTAAATACGAGCCACGGCGGGCGATTAAGTCACGCACCGGCACTTCATCGCCGAGAAGAGGCCCAAGAGCCGGAGAAGCCGCGTACCTCCATTACTGGAGCCTGCACTTCGACGGGTCCAAGAACGCGGACGGCGCAGAGCGGGATAGTGCCGACCTCACCAAAGGCGACAAGCTCGCTACATCCTCCGCCTCAATTCACGCCTGCACCGACAACATGGCTGAATACGAGGCCCTACTCCACGGCATGCGAGCCGCAAAGGAGATGAGCGTCAATCGCCTTCGATGCTACGGAGACGACTCGCAGGACAAGTCGCCGCACCGCGACGCCATCTCCCCACCATGGCGGCGATCGCCAAGAGGTGGATAAGTTGGCGGCCACTTCACGGTTACTCGCCGAGTGGATCGACAGCGGAAAACGAGGAGGCCGACGCCTCTCGAATCGGGTCGGCTCGACTCGCACCACCCGCCGCGTGTTCTCGACACAATCTCCAAACCATCGTCTCTCCCGAGGGAGATCGACATCGAGTCCCACTCAACCAGAGGCAGCCTTGGTCGCACTCATCACCGAGCCGCACGACCGACCAAGCCCTACATCGCCTACCCGAAACCGCACCTGCCAAGCAGACGAGACAACGCCGAATGATAGCTCGCCGATGCAAGTCCTACACCATCATCGACGGCGAGCTACACAAGCGCAGCTCACCGGCATCTTCCAACGTTCGCCCAACCGATCAAGGACGCAAAATCCTCCACGACATCCACTCAGCGAGGCCACCACGCCGCCAAGCCTTCCCTGGTCGCCAAGGCTATGCGACACGGCTTCTATCGCCCACCGACACGCCGACGCCGACATCGCCGGATGCCGGCGTACGCCAACCGACGCACGCATCAAGTTCGGCGCCAAAACAATCCCCATCACCTGGCCATTCGCTGTGTGGGGCATGGACATGGTAGGCCCCTTCAAGAAGGCCCCCTCTGGCTACACCCACTTGCTAGTCGCCGTCGACAAATTCACGAAGTGGGTGGAGGCCAAGCCAGTCCGGAAATGCGACGGGAAGACCGCCACCAAGTTCATACGCGAGCTCATATACCGCTACGGGTTCCCCAACAGCATCATCACGGACAACGGCACAAACTTCGCCAAGGGAGCAATGGCCGAATTCTGCGAAGAGCACCACATCCGGCTCGACCTCGCGTCAGTCGCACACCCGGAGTCCAACGGCCAGGCGGAACGAGCCAACCAAAGCATCCTCCACGGCCTGAAACCGCGACTCCAAGTACCACTCGAGCGCACCGCTGGATGCTGGGTCGAAGAGCTACCCTCCGTCATCTGGGGAATCCGCACCTCGGTCAACAGGTCGACGGGATTCACCCCCTTCTTCATGGTCTACGGCGTCGAAGCAGTCATGCCCACCGACCTCGAACACGACTCGCCGCGGGTCGTCCACTATACGGAGGCCGCAAACGAGCTGGCCCGCCAAGATGGGCTCGACCAACTCGACGAAGCACGCGACCTCGCCCGATCGCGCACCGCCATTTATCATCGCCAAGGGCCCGCCGCTACCACACCGACGGTGAAAACCCGCACCTTCCGTGAAGGCGACCTGGTTACGCCTCATCCAGATAAGAAGGGCACGCACAAGCTCTCCTCCGTGGAAGGCCCGCTCGCTATCGGGCGTGCTCGCAACGACGCCTACTACCTCATCGACGTCCGCGGGACGGCGAACTCAGCGACCATGGAATGTAAATCTCCGGAAGTTCTATTCCTAGAACCCCACACATGTACTCTCCAACGCTATGAAATAAAAGAAACGGTTAC
Source organism: Avena longiglumis (assembly GCA_030063025.1). NCBI lineage: Eukaryota > Viridiplantae > Streptophyta > Magnoliopsida > Poales > Poaceae > Avena > Avena longiglumis. The sequence goes on from CP125977.1 coordinate 478,584,887, forward strand.
GCAAATTGCGTCTACTCTCCATGCCTTGTGCCACTCGCACTGTAATAAACAGCGTCATGCTAAAATGCGAAGTCAACCTTTGGTACAGCGACGCACGGCTAAGTAGTCGATGTAAGAGCACGAAGTCATTTCAGGTCTTGCGTCGTCTAAAAACGCCAAACCGAGCCCCATTGAGTCGCCTAGCTCGACTGGTTTTGCGAACCAAGACAACTGCCTCGCTTCTCACGGCGACCTCGGTCCTCCGCATCCTCGGCATAGCGACTCGAACGGCTAAGTACCACGCCGGGGACTGAATACCAGTGTCGCGATCGGTCGTGAAAACGCCAAGAGAGCATACCCAGGACTCGACGCGATCGACCCTCCGGGCCAGTGTGAGGACGCTCACCAACGCGCTCAGTCCTCAACCACCCTCGAGTCGCGCCTCGAACTACCAAGTACCACGCTCCGGGACTCGGCCACCCGACCCCGTTCGCGTACGGGAAAAAGGTAAAGTACAGAGCACTCAAGGGAGTCGCCTTGCGACTGGCTCTCCGAGCTCGGGCGAGTCGACTAAACTAACAAAACACATGATAACAACAAACATCATATATGAGGTGAACCCCACCAAAGGGCGGACGCGCTCGGGGACTCATCCAAAATCAATCCAAAACACACAAACAAATAGCAAAATGAACACAACGTTCCATTCAATCGCATATCGCATTGCCTTATATTACAAATTATGCCCGCATGGCAGAACTGCTGCTAACACATCTAGGCAAACTATCCTATTCTGCAGGCTTCGACGACGACGCGCCAGAATCCCGGCGCCTACGGATGAACGCGGTGTACGGATTTGACGGATACGTCGTCAGCTCACCCGCCATCGCCGAGCGGAAAGGTTGCTCAACCTTGAAGTCACAATGCGGCGGCTCGGGATCGTTCGGCGCGACGACCGTTTCCTGGTAGGGAAGGAGGTCGCCCATCGCCCAGACGCGCTCCGAGTACGCGGAGGCACGTTCCTGCAACTTGAGAACCTCGGACAGATCCACTACGCCAGTCGACGAAGGATACCCACTCGTCACATCGTCGAGGTCGAAATCCTCGGGGAAGTGGGCGAGTCCAAGGCTCGGCCGTCGACGCTCACGCCAAACGCCGACCGCGTCATGAACTCTCGACCAAGGGCGCCTTCTCCAAATACTCCCACACCTCAACGAGGTCACCGAATAACCTCCATGGGCGACATCTCTTGAAGGTAGGCGCGATGCACGTCGCCGACAGCGCCGCCGAAGTCGACGAGAATGCTTACGCACTCCCTCGCGTCAAGAGAGCTCGCTTCTTCTTGGCTACCAATAACACGACCTGCGAGAAGGAGACAGTTATGAGCACCACGGAAACCACAAACAATACAACTGAAAGGAAGGGAAGACGGACTCACCAAGCAACGGGCGGGCGAGTCCCGTGATGAAGCTCTGAAGCGACGTATGATCGTCCTGAAGCCCAACAATGAGGGCTTCCGACACCTTGCGGTCTTCCTCCGCGGCCGCAATGGCGGCCTTAGCTCGCCCGTTCGCCGAGCTTGCTTCTTCTTTTGCCTCCCGCAGTTCGCGCTCGAGGTCGGCGACCCTCTGCTCAGCAGCACTTAACGCAGATCGCACCGCCACCAACTCACCAGCAGGGACAAGCTCCTGGCGAGCCACCTCCGCCTGCGCAGCAACAGCCTGAAGCTCCTTGTTTTCTTCTTGGATAGTGGCCAGCTCCTTCTCAGCACGCTGTTTCGCAGCCAATCGCTCCGCCGATTCCAGCTGCAGACCCTGCACATCATCAAAGTCAGCAAACACGAAAATTACTCAGTGCCCACCCGCTAAAATTTAGCGAGTACGCACTCGGGGACTGGCGATCATGAAAATTACTCAGTGCCCACCCGCTAAAATTTAGCGAGTACGCACTCGGGGACTGGCGATCATGAAAATTACTCAGTGCCCACCCGCTAAAATTTAGCGCGTGCGCACTCGGGGACTGGATGCGAAAGTACAAAACGAGAAACTATAAGGATCAAGCCGCTACTAAGCACCGACCTGATCCTCGGGGACTGGAGGTACCTGGATGGCTGCGCCAAGCATGCCATGGAGTTGTATTGCGTCGACAGATGCAAGCAGCGCCGGCGTGTGCCCGCGACGTTGGTCGACTTCGGCGTCGGCGGTCCCTGGAGCGAGGCTCGGGGGCGCAGCCCCGCTTGCCGTGGCCGCCTTGGTTACGAAGCGGGGGAAGGTAGCGATCGAGGCACTCGCCCCAAAGGAGGTCGCCTCCTCTGGTCTAGGCAAGGAAACGCCATCCTTCGTAGACGCGGTTGCTTCCACTGCGGGTCCGGCCGGTGCGGCCGCCGGGTCGGCAGAAACAGCGACGATGTCGTCGCCCCTGGCCTTCTTGCTGCCTTCCGCTGAGACGGCGACTTCGTCCACTTTCCTTTTACGGGAAGGACCCTCCTCGCTAGCGGCGGAGGGTACCTTAGCCACGGTCGGGTGGCCCATCTTTTTCACTCCGGTCCTGTATATCAAATCAAATCAATAAAAGACAATCGAAGTACTTATAGAAAATAGAGAAGGCCGAATGCACTCACTTGGCGACTGGAATGAAACGCAGCCCGGTACGAAGGCCGGCCGGTTTTTCCAGTTCGGGGCCCAGCTGGCGACTAAGCCCCAGTTCCAGGACGTCGTGGGCCCAAGACACGGACGGCTTCTTCGTCGTTGAGGTCGCGGCTGGCGCCTCTGGGACGCCTTCGGCGGGGGCCTCCTCGCGAATTGGAGCCGCTGCGGCCGGAGCCTCCTTGCGGGGCGAGACCGCCACGTTCGGGACCTCCTTGCGAGGCGAAGTCGCCACGGCCGGAGCCTTCCCTAACCCAGAGACCGGCGCGAATGGCGGAGGCATTGAGGCCAGCGGCACTTCCAGAGATGGCGCATCTAGCGTGGTTGTCGCCGTGGCCGCGCCTTCACCAGCCGAGCTGTGAGCATCAGAACTTCTCGTTGAGTGCGGCGGCGAGGCCATCTTCGGCGGCTTCGTTTTCCTCCTCGGGGGGGCCCTCGCCTCCTTCTCCTTCTTCTTCTTCTTGAAGGAGCATTCAAGCGCGAGGTCGTCTCGGGAGCTCGTCGTCGTGGCGCCGAGGCTCTGCCGCTTGATTTCACCGACGCTGTTCGCGGGTCTTCGGACCAGTGGGCGATCTTCTGACTCATCCGTCGTCCTTGTTGCCCCTGGCGGGTGGCGATTCGCTTCTATCCTGGGCAGATGGCCCCGGGCTCTCGTCGTCGGCGGGTGGGAGCCACCCTTCCACCACTTGGAACAGCCGCGATGAATACGAAATGGAGTTAGAATTACCGCGACTGCATACGCGACTGCGAGCAAGACAAAGAAATTACCGTCGGAGCCGGACGCGCGGTGTAGGGGGACCCGCCGCGCATCCACGATATCGCCTGGTGATCTTCTTCAACGCCGAGAGGTAGTCCTCCGCTTCCACTCGTCGAGGCAGGCTTCGTCGAGTCTCCGCCCGTGTCTTGGTACATGTAATGATCGCGTTAGGGCGGGACGAGCCGCGCCAAGCCAACAATTGTACAAGTTTATTGTCCGAGCCCTTCTTCTTCGCACACGGATGGTCTGGAGCATCTCATCGACGACCATCCGCTGGTCGCCGGGAAGCTTGCCGACCGGAGATGGCGTGGCTCGAGCGGTTGGCCGAGTACGCGGGATCGCCGCCTCGTCCTCGGAGTCGCCTCGGTCACGTGGAACCATGACTTTTTCCAGCCGCTGCTTTGGCCGGCAAGATCGGTCGAAGAAGGAAGCTTTGGATTTGAGTTGGAATGTCGCCGCTCCGGCTAGCATTGGGTCCGCCTCCTCGCGGCTGATCCGTCCATGGAACAGATCTTGCCACAAGGGAAAGTAGGGCCGACAGCCCAAGTAGCACTCGCAGAACGCCACGAAGATGGCGAGCTGCTCGATGCTGTGGGGACCCAAATCTGAGGGCTGGATCCCGTAGTAGGCGCAAAAACGCCGGAAGAACAGAGATGTGGGAAACCCTAACCCCCGCTCGAGATGACTGGTGAAGCAAACAAACTCTCTCTCTCGCGGGTTTGGGGTCGTGTCTCCGGCTGCGGGGATACGCCAACAGCCGGCTCGCAGGATTCCGGCCTCCTCGAACGAGGCCAGCTGCGCCCTTGTGCATTTGGATCTGCCCCAAGGTTCGGTGGAGAGGGCCATGGCCGAAGAGGTTGGTTGGGGATCGAAAGATTTCGGGTCGATTGGATCGCGAGCAAAGGAAGGAGATGCGCACTTTCGGAAGAAATGGTGGGCGGTTGGCTCTGCGATAGCCTACCATTCCTCTTATATAGCAGGAGTTGCCCGCCAAATCAGGGGGCCGTTACCGCGCGATGATTACGCCAGAAGTTACCGTTGAGTTACCTTAACGGCTAGTTTGACCACGCCTGACGGTCCAACTCCAGCCACTCGGCTCGTTAAGTCACTCGCCGAGACCGCGTCTCGTTGGCTCGACTCGCCCAAGAAGCGACTCGGTTCGCCGGATTTTTTCCTTTATACAGGAGCCCGCCGACGATTCGACTGGATGCCAACTTGAAGCCGTATACTCCGACTGCCAGCAGCTACTCACGCCTAATCAACGACGGCCTCGGGGACTACTGATGGGGATACGCCTACTGGGGTATACTCGGACGTTCCGATCGCCCAAGGCTGGCGAGTGGCCTGCAGAATTCGAGTGGATCAAAGCCCAAAGAAGGTATCAAAGCGATCGGAAGTTGAAGGCCCAGGCGAGTAGATAGGCCCAGTCGGTCTAGGTTAAGCGATTACCGAAGCTGTAACTGAATCAGTTGAGATATGTAAACCCTAGGGGAGGTGAGCCTATATAAACCTCCCTATGGGGTGAGTAGAGACACGTTCCCTCATACACCCAAGCAACTCGCCGCCTAGTCGCCGAGTTCGCCCATTGTAAACTCATCCATAATACAATCTAGCAGGAGTAGGTCTTTACCCTCCGGGGGGCCGAACCTGGGTAAAACCCTGTGTCTCTGCCCTCATCTCGCACCGCAGATGGCTGGCCGCCCTTGCCCCTCGTTCTACTACTCGCTACCGATTGCAGCATCTGCCGTGGCCATTCCCACGACAGCAGACATCACATTCTGAGACATACTTGGCACAATACCGTTTCAAACCAGGCCACCAATATTGTGTTTTCAAGTCCATGTACATCTTTGTGCTGCCAGGATGGATAGAAAGAACCGAATCATGCGCCTCCTTGAGAACTTGCTCTCTCAAACCCGGGTAGTTTGGTACAAACATCCGGTGTTCAAAGAAAAGCGTGCCTTGATCATCCACGTGGAAGGACTCATACTTCGGAAGCTCAAGTTTAGAGATGATCTTTTTAGTGTGCGGATCACCAAGCTGACGAGAGCGAATCTTTTCTTACAAGAGAGGAGTAGCCAGAAGGTTCAGGAGATGCCCTTGTTCCACAATTTCTGTGTTGAGGACGGAATTCCTCACAAGAGAGGTTGCTGCTCTTCCATCATGAGGTTGTTGACATAAGCTTTACTGGCTAAAGCGCCGGCCATGACATTAGCTTTGCCCGGGTGTAGTTGATGGTCACATCAAAGTCATTGATTGCTTCAATCCATCTCCTCCGCCAAGGTTGAGATCAGCCGAGTGAAGATATACTTCAAACTCTTGTGGTCAAAAAGATCTCACAACGGTTACCAAGCAAGTAGTGCCTCCATAGCTTCAAAGCAAAGACAACTGCTGAGCTCGAGGTCATGTGTGGGATAGTTGATCTCATGCGTCTTCAAGCGACGAGAGGCATAAGCAACCACTGCTTTCTCTTGCATAAGGACCGCACCCAATCCTTGCAAAGAGGCGTCATGAGAATATCTGGAAAGGCTTAGATGTATCCGGAGGAACCAAGACGTGTGGAAGTGAGCTTCTTTGAGTGTCTCAAAACTTGCTTGACATGCAGGAGTCCACAGTATTTCTTGCCTTTCTTGAGGAGATCGGTAAGAGGCTTCGCTATCTTCAAGAAGTTCTGAACGGACGGCAATAGCTAGCCAAACCGAGGAAACTCCGCACTTCTTTGACATTAGCAGAGGAAGCCATTCAACTATTGTCTTCACAGCTCGGGTTGACTGCAATGCCCTTGGCAGAGATGACATGACCAAGATAGGTTACTTCAGGCAGCCAAAACTCACACTTTGAGAACTTTGCGTACAAGCGGTTCTCACGAAGCTTGTTTAAGACACACCGCAGGTGTTCTTCATGCTCTTCCTTGGACTTAGAATAGACCATAATGTCATCCAGATATACCACAACGAACTTATCAAGGTACTCCATGAAAACGGAGTTCATCAGCCTCGAGAAGGTAGCAGGTGCGTTGGTGAGTCCGAAAGACATGACCGTGTACTCATACAGGCCATAGCGGGTGGTAAAAGCTGTTTTGGGCACATCTTCCTTGCGAATCTTGATTTGGTGATAACCGCTTCTCAAGTCCAGCTTAGAGAACACCACAGCTCCAGCTAGCTGATCGAAAAGATCATTAATCCGCGGGAGGGGATATTTGTTCTTGATGGTTTTAGCATTGAGAGACCGGTAGTCAACACATAGTCTATCGGTTCATCACGCTTCTTCACAAAGATTGTTGGGCTACCCCAAGAAGAAGTCTTTGTGTTGAATGAAACCCAACTTCTCTTGTTCATCAAGTTGTCGTTTGAGTTCAGCCAACTCGAAGGACCCATTTTATAAGGCCGCTTGGAGATAGGAGCCGTTCGTGTTCAAGCTCAATCACAAACTCAACCTCACGATCCGGAGGCATACCGCAACTCTTCAGAAAGACATCCGGGAACTCACGGACCACGGTACTCGAATAGCTTCCATAGCATCATCATTCGAGTCGCCAAAGAGAAGAGCGACAGGAGTCAAACTTGGAGAAAAGACTATATGGCCTTCAGAATCTTCGAGAGAAGCGTCAAAGACAATCAATCACAGCTGCATTTGTCGTTAACCAATCCATGCCCAAGATGACATCAATGTCAGAATTGCCCAGAACAATTAAAGAAGCCGAGAATGAAGAGCCACCAATCTCAATTTGATTGCCATGGCTGATATGAACAGCCCTCATGTTTGAACCCGGAGATTGTACCACCAACCGCTTAAGGAGAGGAACCAAGACCAACTCATTCTCATTTGCAAACTTGTGAGACACAAAAGAATGCGATGCACCAGAATCAAACAAAACTCGTGCAGGGACTGAGTTAACGGAAAGCATACCCATCACAACTCCAGGTGCATGCTCGGCTTGAGTGGCGTTGACACAGTTAGCATGAACAACCGCAGACCCGGGCTTGGTGTTGATGATGAGAGCCCGAGGTGGTGGTGCACGAACCATAGGAGAGCTTGCTGCAGATCTTGGCGGGGGTGGAGGAAGAGCTTTGTTTTTCAACGGACAGTTCCAGTTGGGATGTCCATGATCTCCACATGTGAAACAAGCACCATGTGGACGTGGAGCAGCGTAGCCAGGGACTCCGCCAGGCGCTCCAGGGTAGTGGTGGTTGTAGCCCCTGGGAGTCACAGTGATGGAGTTTAGTGGCCTTGACGCGTAACTTGCAGGTCTTGGTGGAGCCGGGAGCGACGGTGGGGTGTTAGGAACCCAGACACGCCGCTTAGAAGGAGCTGCCATAACTGAAGAGCTTGATGCATCCCTGTTGTGTTTCTTGGACTCCTCAAACACTTGCCTGCTTGCTTCCTCTTGCAGGGCTGTGTGCTGTAGTTCCAGGAAAGATGTCGGCCTTGCATGTGTGATTGCATACTTGATCGATGCATTGAGCCCTTGCCTGAACCTCTTCTACTTCTTCTTGTCATCAGATACCTCATCGCCACCATAACGAGAGAGATTCATGAAGTTCCTGGTATAGGTGTTGACGTTATCATTTCCTTGCTTCAGGTTGAGAAAAGCTTCCTTCATCCTTTCCATTACAATCTCTGACAGAAACTGCTCCTTGAACGCTCCAGTGAACCTCTCCCAAGTAGGCTGGAAACCAGTGCAGCTTGCCTTCAAGTAATTCTCCCACCAGAGCTGCATCTCCCTTCAGAAGGTGAGTAGCACACTTGACCCACTCGCCCGGAACATCAGTCTCGAGCAAACTTGACATCTCACGCAGCCAATCATCCGCGTCCGGAGGTCGGTCGAAACATCAAACGACGAGGTTGAATTTCAGGAAGCTCTTGATGTCTCCTCGCTTGGGAGGTGGAGGAGTGGAGCAAACTGCTCCTCCCGACACTCTCCTCAAAGCGCTGGTTCTTTGCATTGCTGCCAAAGCATTAGCGATGTTTGACAGCGCGGAGCCCAGTTCAGGTGGTATGTCCTCATCAGTACGGCGTGGTGGAGCCATCCTGTCATTGATATAAAACTCAAGTCAGTACTATAATGGAGAATAATAATAATCCAAAATAGTACCAAGATGGAATTAACCAAGATTAAAGGATACAATTTACTGAGATGATATTAGAATATCAACAAAGTTCAAAGCACCTAAAAGATATTAAGCATATCGCACACGACTGAAAAGGAGTGTGGTACACAAATATATCAAAGAAAAATTTTCCACAACTTCCGGCATTAAAATACCAATAGATGCGCAAAATTACTTAACGAATCAAGATTAGTGACTCTACCGATTCAATATACAAAAGCGAATGATAAGAGTAGTGGTATGGTCGTGACTCCATCCCGCACTCAAATCATTACTCCGCACATGAACAAGTGGAACACATATCCTAACCCCTTCTTCTCACGTTGAACCTAAAGATTGGTAACTACGGAAACGAACACCCTAAACAAGATAGCGTCGGATACCAAGAGTAAGACAGATTACGTCGGTTTGCAAAAGCCTGTCGGTATGGAATGTACCAACAGTTGATAACCAAAGGCTGATTAGATAACAACTTGGATGCAACAGATAGACAAAGAATTACACACACACACACACACAACCTATGGTACTACGGAAACCCAGAACACGTGAATCCTAGTTTGAATTTTAAGAAGAGGATTGAAAACGGTGCACTTCCTTACCAGAAAAGGGTGGGTGGGTGGGTAAGAAGAAAAGTGGAAGCAGTTCTACTCGCTTTGTTTTTCCCTAGTATACATAACTACCAAAATATTTGCTAGACCGACAACGACTGCTTAGAGACCTGAAGGTCGGGATGGCTCTGATACCAATTGTAGCTACCTCGGTGAATTACGCCCCTAGATACAAGCCTGGATGAGCGGTAGTGGTTGAAATAGTACGGTGGGGCCCCAAAAGCCACTCACGGGTAGACCTTTCGGCCGTCCCAACCACTTCCATCTCATCGGGACTGTCAGACGGCGAATTCCGGCGAAGGGATCAACTACATACACAAGTGGGTATGTATGCAAGCCACCATACAAGAGTACATCAGAGCCATACCATCTAGAAAGAAAGGAAATATAGCAACGCCATACGACAAGATTCAAATGACCTAGATAGATATAATATTTTAGGATAATTCCTCGTACATCACACATCAGAGTATCAAGCGGAAGCGGCAAAACAAAGTCCGAGTACGGATAAGAAGCAAATCAGCATAAGATGCCATAGAACTAAGCACATCCCACAGGTCTCACGGATCCCGTTCCTAATCTCTACACCGAGCGATCGTTGCCCACATCATCGGCCTCTTCCACCCAAAGATCCGTCCCTGCGAGGGTACCGCTCATCGAACCAATAATTTATCGTGAGACCCTAAGGGTACTCAAGAAGTCTTAATACCTCTAAAGGGGACACAACCTGGGTGACGAATTGCAGAAAAGATAAACCCTAGCAGTTCTACAGATACTGCTAACCATCCGTCTAACCAATGATAGACGGATGTCCGTGAATTAATGACAACAGTTATAGTAATTTCATCGATCCATCCTCCTCCTCGCTACCAACGAGGAAGCGGATAACAACCCCATCCGTTGGCAGTTTTATTAACCATTCCATGAGTATTGCACTATTTACTAGTCATATTACTTAGTCGTTAAGGGTACTTTAGTTATGCTTGTCTATGGTCGAGAACTGCTCCAAGTCGTCCATAACCGCGACACGGCTTTGAAAGTTTTACCGGCCGGGTGCACCAATAGCAACACACGCCGATCAACCTCGAAAACCAAATCAAAACCCAACGAGGCCTTCACGACAAAGCAATCACAAGATTCAAATATTTAGGGCCACCCCATTAAGCTACCCGCAACGAAGTTAGCTGACTCCGAGACGGACTCAAGGTTTGGGTGGACGGCTGTAAACGACTGGGAACCCAAAAGTGTGACTGGGCTTGTCGATACCGCGAAAACGTGTCCCGATCCTAAACAGTACAGGTGCTCCTCGCACAATCGTAAATACAATAATAAAGCATGGCATAAGTACAGGATAGTAAACAAAACCTCAAACTAGTTTTTGGCCCCAAGAAATAAGACGGAATCAAGCTCTGGCTCAGGGGGGTCCCATATACCTCCCGGATGTGGATAGCGCGATAAATCAAGGAACAGGAATCAAGTACTCGGGGTCTTACGGGACACAAGTGAGCAGGAAAAACCAAATAGAAGATGTTGCTCACCGGTGCCACTTTCATTAGTTCTCCCATTACTACTCAGGTTAAGTTGTTTAGGTACCTCGTTATCCATCAGACACTCACAAACCCTACACATGCTGTTCTACGACTCGCATGGCTCAAACAACTCCTTTAGTAATGGCTCAGGGGATGGAGGAACAAGCTTGGTGGGGTTTAAAGTAAAGGTTATGCAATACTTGGGATTCAGTTTAATGCAATTCGCGACTCAATGATGCAAGAATAAGGTAGAGGCAATAGGTATTGTATGTATGCAAGCATGTGGAAGTGCTTGCCTGGCAACTCAGTTGAAGCGAGAGATGATCAGTAGTGCTCTGGTTCTCTTGATATATCCCACGTCGGTCTATTCGAAGAAGAACCAAACAAACAAAGGACAACATAAATAAAGTGCGCAAGCATATGAATAACATGCATCAAACAAACAATCATGCCATGATGAATGATGCACAGGTTGCATGGCAATAAGTAGCATGGCATGGGTGAGGTGTGGTATACAAGAATAAGTCATTTTATTAAGGTTGGGCCACATTTTATTGTCATAATAGTTGCTGTATATTATATATTTACATGATGCATGCTGCAATGGAAGTCATGGATAGCATAAACAGAAAGGTCTCGTCGAGCTGATCATTTTACACATATCATATGCGAAATTCGGAGTTGTAAATCAAAAGTTATTAATTTATTAAGTTCTAGTGGAATTTTGTTGTAATTTACCCAACTTGGAATTTAAAGTGTTCAAATAATATTTTGAATGGCATATTTGAATTCCTCACATTTTTCTGATCCAAAAACATATATTATTTGTATTATTTGAAATTATGAATTTAAATTTATTTTAAGTCAAAATTAATAATTAGGGTCAAAGTCAAAGGTGGACTAAATAAAATAATTCTGAAAATATTTGAATAAGGATTTGAATTATAATTCGAAAACAAAACATTTTTCATATAAGGTTTGAATTCAAATTACAAACCAGGAATAAGTTATGAATTTTATTTAGTTTGAACAGATTCTGAAAATTTGAATTTGAATTCTGAAAACAGAAAACATTTTAATACTCAGGCTGACCTAGCCCTAGACACCGACAGGTGGGACCCGAGGGTGCTGACTGGGCTGCCACGTGGGACACAGGTGGGGTGTACCGCGGGTGGAGAATCTAGAAAAACGGGGTGCCTTTTTACAAAAAGACTGGACACAGAGGGGCCACGGGTTGGGAGTCAGAGAAGCCTAGGGGCCTAGTTAGAAAAGCGTCCGGGGGTGCAGACTGACGAAACTGAAGATTACACGCGGGAACAGCTAGCTGGCTCGAACTTTGGATGAAGATGGCGAGGAATCGGTGGAGATTTTGCACAAGACACAAAAAGCAAAGTTGGAGAGGGAACACCAGGCTATAACTTTGATGTTTGGAGTTTCGCCAACGGAGGACTCTACGCGTGGAGAAACTCCGACGAACAGAGGCCGACCCTAGGCCAAAAACTGAAAAACATCGACAGGTGAAAGAGGGTTTTTCAGAAACTTTCGAGGACGATGGCAACGGATACAACGCGATTTATGTGGCATCCCGCAAAACCACTACTAGAAAATCGCGTTGAATTTGTGCATCACATCGTCATCATCATGCATAGTTTGCATAAAACTATTTTGCAAACCCCGATTTGTTTTCCAGACGCCCCATCTCTATTCAAATGTCAAACACCGGGTCTCCGGAATAATTTTGTTTTGTTGCTATCGGGTTGCAAACGGCCCAATTAAATTAAATAAAAGTTTTAATTATTTTAATAGGGGCAGTCGAACGGGCCGATTGACCCGATCGACCACCCCAGGAAATAAAAAACGGTACACCTATCTGCCCCATCTAATCCTAAAGTTACCCACTAGTCTACCCAACCCAACCCTCCACCTCACTCCCTCCAATCAGATCCCTCCACCTCACCTCTCCTCTCTCGCTTACCCACTCCCTGCCTGCCACATCAGCCCCCAACCCTCCACCTGTGCTAAAACCACCCCACGCTCTCTCCCACCAACCCAGCAAACCTCCCCACGCGGCCCATGAACCCAGTCCACCTGCCGTGCTACTCTCTCCCCTGGCCTTGGCCCCCACCACAGGCCCACGCGCCAGTCCACCGCCTGCCAACACCCTGCGGGCCCCACCCTGTCGGCTCTCCTCTCCCTCCTCCCTTTCTTCCTCGCCAGGCGCCCCGCTCGCCATCTCCTTGCCCCGTCGCCGCCCGCTTCGCTCTGGCCCACTCACCCCGCCGCCTCTCGCCGCCCTCCCCCCCCTCAAGCGGCAGCTCCGCCACCGCCCGCATCCCCCACATCGTCGCCGCGCCGCCTCCGCTCACCCTCCCCGGTTCCAGCCTCCGCCGCTCGAGCCGCCGCCCTCGCCACAAGATCGCCGCCGCGGACCTCCTCGATCTTCCCGCCTCACGCCGCCAACCATCTCCGCCACAGCCGCCCTCGCCGCCGCATCCCCATCCCAGCGCTCTCCGTCCCTCGCCCGGCCTTCGCCGCCGGCGCGCCGCCGAGCTTCTCCCCCTCCCCCACCTCGCTACTCGCCCGTCCTCCGTCGCCCAGAGCCACCCTCGCCGCCGGGCCCCGCCTCACCCTGCAAGCTCCACCCCCCTGTTCAGTTGCAGCTAGCAAGCCAGCACGCATCGCGCGCTGCAGCGAAGCCACAGCAGCAGCCCCGCTGGAGCCCCGTCGTCCCCGTCTTCAGGAGCCGCTGTTCCCGTGCGTGTCCCCGAGCCGCGACGTGGCCCCTCTCCTCGCGAGCCGGCCGATCACCCGCGAGACCCTCCCCATCTTGGGCGCCTGCTGTTCCATCTGCAGTTGTTCGAGCTAGGCAGAGACCGTGCGACAAGATCTCGAGGACAAGCCAACCCAACGCCGACCCAAGTCCTCTAGGGGTGCTGAGGCTAGGAGCCAAGATCTCCGACAAGGACGCCAAGGTCGTTAAACGGAACCCCCAAGTTCACCTCGCCAAGGTCGACACCGACACGACGATCGGAGCCGCGAGAGACCCCAAGTTCCCTACATGGACAAGAAGATCGCCTACCCGAACCCAGGGTCGACAAGCTCGTCTTCACGGAACCCGAAGAGCGGCATTGGTACCCCCAAGATCTACCACACGGACGCATCACGGTCTCGGAGAAACCCCTGGGAAACGACAAGTTCGCCATCGACACCGAAGACGGTACGCTAAGACCGTGCCCGGATCCGGAGTCCGCACCCGATACCGTCAAGGACCACCGACGCGGAGACGCCGAGTACTTCATCCCGGACACCGAGACCCCGGCGCGTCAAGTGCTTCGACCCGAACGCCAGGACCGACAACATGACCCGAAGACCCCGGATGCGCCAAGACCTACCCCTGAGTCCGAAAACGACCCCGTCGAATCCTAGACCCTGGACCCTGGACCGACCCCGAACCCCGGAACCCCAAGATCTGCCGGACCCTAATGTGTGAACCTCTTTCCGAAACCCTAATTTCATAATATAATACAATTGTTGCACATCAAATCATTCATCTCGCATGCATATCATGTGGTTTGGGGGCCTTATGCCGATTCACCTACTAATTAAATATGGGGCCCATATGCGGGCAAACCTAGTCTCATAATTGGCCTCATTTAAACTTGAGTAGCGAACCCGTATCATCTTTTGGCCATGTTAATACAATATTTAATATGCGGGGTAGCTAAATAACTTGAACCACCTAATTAATTGTCGGGACCCCGGTTCCGCTTAATATGACCTAATCGCATCGCACCTCTGCCATGCCATACATCATACATGCATCATGCCGATCTTCTGCCGTTGTATTGAATATTGCATCCGGTGTTTATTCTAGTGTTTTGCTTCTTCGCGGATAAGACCGTTGAGTTGATGTGAGCTTCGCCCCGATCTTCGGTTGAACTTCGGCAATGTTTTCAGGCGAGCATCCCCCCCTTTCTACCTATCTTACTTTTAGAGTCTTTATTCCCTCCTGTTGATCTATTGCTATCTGTGTTGCGATGCTCTAGTTTTCGTACCCGTGATATCCCTTGCAGCCCTATATTGCCTTGGACACATCCTATTACATGTTGTTTGGTAGGTAGTTGGACTTGCGCGTCGTAGTTGCTTGCTCAAGTGCTGATGTGTGTCGTCATGTGCCACAGTTGCTGATGTATTGCCGCATGATGTTGATGTTGGAAGTGATTCTAGTTTTACTTATCGTCACTTTAATTTCTGTTTAACAACTAAAATTGAAATAAGCAGAGGCATCGGTGGGTGATAGATAATATTTGGTTTCCGAACGCCCACTTGTGTCCCGTAAGACCCCGAGTACTTGATACCTGTTCCTTGATTTTTATGGCTATCCACATCCGGGAGGTATATGGGACCCCCAGCGAGCTTGATTCATTCTTATTTCTTGGGGCCACAAACTAGTTTGAGGTTTTATTTACGATCCTGTACTTATGCCATGCTTTACGTATTTAAATTGTGCAGGTACTGCACCTTTGTCTTGTTAGGATCGGGACACGATTCCGGTGTCGACAAGCCCAGCCACACTTTCGGGTTCCCGGTCGTTCACCGTCACCCAAACCTTAAGTCCGTCTCGGAGATTTGGCCGTTGCGGATTCTACTTAAGGGTGGCCCCTGAAATAATTCTGAATCTGTGATTGTTCACGTGAAATCCTCGTTGGGTTTTGTTTTTGGTTTTCGAGGTTGATCGGCGTGTGTTGCTATTGGTGCACCCGGCCGTAAAACTTTCAAAGCCGTGTCCATGGATATGGACGACTTGGAGCACAGTTTCTTGATCATAGACAAGCATAACTAAAGTTTATTGTTATAAATTTGACTTTATAATGACGGTAATCAGCTTCACTACAATGGAATGACTAATAAACTGCCCACAATTGCTTGTTTGAGTGTCGCTTGCGACCATTGTACTGACTAGTAAGTATTGCAACTTCTAGCGAAATGGCTGAATAAAAGTACCAACAAGCTGCTGGGTTTGGGATTACATCATGCTATCTTTATCGATTAGTAATTGCTGCAACTATCACGGAATGATTAACTAAAAGTGCCCATCGCTTATTTTATCGGGCGATTATCTAAACGACTAGTAAATGCTGCAACAATAATGAATAAATAAAAGCGCCACGGTGAGTTCCTCGGTTGACTTCTCGTTTGGTCTCGAGGAAACACCGGGATGGGTTTGTTTGGTGTTAGCTTCGAGTTGGATCCGGATAGGTCATTCTCACCTCTCTCGATAACCGCTTGTATCGAGTCTCTATAGGTTGTTCAGGTATCTTTGCCGCTGCCGCTTGATCCACCATACCTATGTAGGCGAGGACCGCGAATTCTAGCCTCGCCGTGTCTTGGCCTCGATCTTGGCGCTCCTTCTTTTCCTTTGCCCTTTGTCGGCACCCCTTTGTTTAAGCGGTTTTGAGATCGGCGCCGTTAGCGAGGTTACCCTTCCGGCTTGGCACAGGCAGGGTTATGGACGCCATTGGTTATTCTTGGGCTCTTAGCCCCATTTGCATCTTGTCCGTAGTCGGACGCCCCATCGTTTTCAAGGTGATTTGGATCTTTGGACCGTATATCGTATTCTTGACTCTTTGAGTCAAGTATATATATATCTGTTACATGGGTCCCATCGAGGACTGTTGTGTAATGTTATTACTTCGTTTTCCACCACGAAAGTGCTGGTGGCACCTTTGAATCGTTTCTATGCGGGTTTGGCGAATTTTGCTCAAACTTGCATAGGTCCGATTCGAGGTGTTCTGAGTGGTATCGGATCTCGTGAGCGATACCCCACAAGTCCTGCCTGTAGGATAACCTAGCTAGCGGCCGAAGTAGAATGTCAAAACTATTTTTGAAAATCGGTTGGATAGTTCTGGTTAGGTCTGATTTTACTCCTTACCCCTCTACTATTCTCCTCTTATCTCGACGTGTTTTGAATCCGCTCTCGTCTCTTTCTTCGAGTCCAGGATTTCTCGTGGTTGGGTTTCCGTCGTACCTTCAGGGTTTTCGCTTTCTCCCTTTTTGTAACGGAGGTGCTACGATCATCAATCTGCAACTGTTCTGTTGTGCCCTTCATCCGATCTTTTGTTCTTGAGATCTTATCCATATGTGTTCCTTGCCGGATATCGGTATCGTTGAAAAACATATGAGAAGGACGAGTTTTGGTGAAGTTGGAGTCGACCTTGAGCACGTGTTGTTCATGCCAACGGAACCATCGCGGAACCTAATCATTGTGTCTTTCATACGATTTCTGTGGTATCTCCCGGTGTTTTCCGACGCGACGACATCCTCTACGCCAGATCCGATGCAGAGTCTGCATCACTTCCCTGTTTCCGAACCTCGCTTGTCGAGATCTTCAGTCTAATTCCGAGAGTTGGTTGCATAATCCGCCTATTCATGTGCAGAGTAATGGTTTGGGTGCGCGATGGACTGATCACCATCCGACTACTCTTATCATTCGCTCTTGTACATCGAATCAGTGGATCCAGCAGTTTTACTCCGTCCGCGGAAGCTCGAGGTGGCTTATTGTTGATACCTCTACCTTCGACCTTTTGTTCCGGGGTGTCCTCTCGACGATCACGGACAACGACCTCTTGTTAGTGGTGTCGCGAGGATCTACACGAAGCGCGAAAGATCAGACGCCGACCCTCCTTCCGGTACCATGAGGCGGATCTCGAGGGCGAGATCCATTGTTAGTGGTGTCGAATTGTGGCATCCCGCAAAACCACTACTAGAAAATCGCGTTGAATTTGTGCATCACATCGTCATCATCATGCATAGTTTGCATAAAACTATTTTGCAAACCCCGATTTGTTTTCCAGACGCCCCATCTCTATTCAAATGTCAAACACCGGGTCTCCGGAATAATTTTGTTTTGTTGCTATCGGGTTGCAAACGGCCCAATTAAATTAAATAAAAGTTTTAATTATTTTAATAGGGGCAGTCGAACGGGCCGATTGACCCGATCGACCACCCCAGGAAATAATAAACGGTCCACCTATCTGCCCCATCTAATCCTAAAGTTACCCACTAGTCTACCCAACCCAACCCTCCACCTCACTCCCTCCAATCAGATCCCTCCACCTCACCTCTCCTCTCTCCCTTACCCACTCCCTGCCTGCCACATCAGCCCCCAACCCTCCACCTGTGCTAAAACCACCCCACACTCTCTCCCACCAACCCAGCAAACCTCCCCACGCGCCAGCCGCCCGCGAACCCGGTCCACCCCTGGCCGTGCTACCCTCTCCCCTTTCTCTCTCGCTGCCCCACCGCGTGGCCCATGCGCCACCCGACACCTGCCCGCCCCCACCTTGGGCCACCTGTGCTCTCCTCTCCCTCCTCCTTTCTCGCCAGCGCCCGCTCGCCATCTCCTTGCCCGTCGCCGCCGCCCCTCAAGCGGCAGCTCACCGCCGCATCCCCACATCGTCGCCGCGCCTCCGCTCACCCTCTCGGTTCCGGCCTCCGCTCGAGCCGCCGCCGCCCTCGCCAAGATCGCCGCCGCGGACCTCCTCGATCTTCCCGCCTCCGCGCGCCAACCATCTCCGCCGCGCGCACCCTCGCCATGCCATCCCCCATCCCTCAGCTCTCCGTCCCTCGCCGCCGCTCCTCTGCTGCCCGGCCTTGGCCGAAGCCTTCTCCCCACCTCGCTGCTCGCCCGTCCTCGTCGCCCAGATCCACCGCTGGGCCCGCCTCACCTGCAAGCTCCACCCCTGTTCGAGCGGCCAAGCCAAGACGCATCGCTCCGCAGCAAGCCACAGAAGCAGCTCCTGAGCCCCCGTCTTGAGGGAGCTGTTCCCGTGCGTGTCCCCGAGCCGCGACGTGGCCCCTCTCCTCGCGAGCCGGCCGATCACCCGCGAGACCCTCCCCATCTTGGGCGCCTGCTGTTCCATCTGCAGTTGTTCGAGCTAGGCAGAGACCGTGCGACAAGATCTCGAGGACAAGCCAACCCAACGCCGACCCAAGTCCTCTAGGGGTGCTGAGGCTAGGAGCCAAGATCTCCGACAAGGACGCCAAGGTCGTTAAACAGAACCCCCAAGTTCACCTCGCCAAGGTCGACACCGACACGACGATCGGAGCCGCGAGAGACCCCAAGTTCCCTACATGGACAAGAAGATCGCCTACCCGAACCCAGGGTCGACAAGCTCGTCTTCACGGAACCCGAAGAGCGGCACTGGTACCCCCAAGATCTACCACACGGACGCATCACGGTCTCGGAGAAACCCCTGGGAAACGACAAGTTCGCCATCGACACCGAAGACGGTACGCTAAGACCGTGCCCGGATCCGGAGTCCGCACCCGATACCGTCAAGGACCACCGACGCGGAGACGCCGAGTACTTCATCCCGGACACTGAGACCCGGCCGTCAAGTGCTTCGACCAACGCCAGACCGACAACATGACCAAGACCGGATGCGCCAAGACCTACCTCGAGTCAAAACCGTCCAATCCTAGACCCTCGACCCCGGACCGACCCCGAACCCCGGAACCCCAAGATCTGCCGGACCCTAATGTGTGAACCTCTTTCCGAAACCCTAATTTCATAATATAATACAATTGTTGCACATCAAATCATTCATCTCGCATGCATATCATGTGGTTTGGGGGCCTTATGCCGATTCACCTACTAATTAAATATGGGGCCCATATGCGGGCAAACCTAGTCTCATAATTGGCCTCATTTAAACTTGAGTAGCGAACCCGTATCATCTTTTGGCCATGTTAATACAATATTTAATATGCGGGGTAGCTAAATAACTTGAACCACCTAATTAATTGTCGGGACCCCGGTTCCGCTTAATATGACCTAATCGCATCGCACCTCTGCCATGCCATACATCATACATGCATCATGCCGATCTTCTGCCGTTGTATTGAATATTGCATCCGGTGTTTATTCTAGTGTTTTGCTTCTTCGCGGATAAGACCGTTGAGTTGATGTGAGTCACCGATCTTCGGTTGAACTTGGCAATGTTTTCAAAGAGCATCCCCTTTCTACCTATCTTACTTTTAGAGTCTTTATTCCCTCCTGTTGATCTATTGCTATCTGTGTTGCGATGCTCTAGTTTTCGTACCCGTGATATCCCTTGCAGCCCTATATTGCCTTGGACACATCCTATTACCAGTTGTTTGGTAGGTAGTTGGACTTGCGCGTCGTAGTTGCTTGCTCAAGTGCTGATGTGTGTCGTCATGTGCCACAGTTGCTGATGTATTGCCGCATGATGTTGATGTTGGAAGTGATTCTAGTTTTACTTATCGTCACTTTAATTTCTGTTTAACAACTAAAATTGAAATAAGCAGAGGCATCGGTGGGTGATAGATAATATTTGGTTTCCGAACGCCCACTTGTGTCCCGTAAGACCCCGAGTACTTGATACCTGTTCCTTGATTTTTGCGCGCTATCCACATCCGGGAGGTATATGGGACCCCCCTGAGCCAGAGCTTGATTCATTCTTATTTCTTGGGGCCACAAACTAGTTTGAGGTTTTATTTACGATCCTGTACTTATGCCATGCTACTTTCCTGTATTTAAATTGTGCAGGTAACTGCATTGTCTTGTTAGGATCGGGACACGATTCCGCATGTCGACAATCCCAGCCACACTTTCGGTTCCCGATCGTTCACTGTAGTCACCCAAACCTTAAGTCCGTCTCGAGACGGTGGCCGTTGCGGATTCTACTTAAGGGTGGCCCTGAAATAATTCTGAATCCTGTGATTGTTCAGTCGTGAAATCCTCGTTGGGTTTTGTTTTGGTTTTTCCGAGGTTGATCGAGCGTGTGTTGCTATTGGTGCACCGCCGGTAAAACTTTACGAAAGACGTGTCCGCATGGATATGGGCGACTTGGAGCAGTTTCTTGATCATAGACAAGCATAACTAAAGTTTATTGTTATAAATTTGACTTTATAATGACTGGTAATCAGCTTCCCTACACTGGCATGACTAATAAAACTGCCCACAATTGCTTGTTTGAGTGTAAACTGCGCTATACCATTGTACCTGACTAGTAAGTATTGCAACTACAACGAAATGGCTGAATAAAAGTACCAACAACTGCTGGGTTTCGGGATTACATCATGCTATCTTTATCTGATTAGTAATTGCTGCAACTATCACGGAATGATTAACTAAAAGTGCCCACTGCTTATTTTATCAGGACGATTATCTAAACCTGACTAGTAAATGCTGCAACAATAACTGAATAAATAAAACTGCCCACGGTGTGAGTTCCTCGGTTGACTTCCTCGTTTGGTCTCGAGGGGGAAACACCAGGATGGGTTTGTTTGGTGTTAGCTTCAGGTTGGATCCGGATAGGTCATTCTCACCCCTCTCTGATAACCGCCAGTTGTATCGAGTCTCTATAGGTTGTTCAGTGTATGCTGCCGCTGCCGCTTCAGTCCACCATACCTATGTGGCGAGGACCGCAATTCTAGCCTCGCTGTCTTGGCCTCGATCTTGACGCTCCTTCTTTTTCCTTTGCCCTTTGTCGGCACCTTTTGTTTAAGCGGTTTTGAGATCGACGCCGTTAGCGAGGTTACCCTTCCGGCTTGGCTCGGCAGGTTATGGACGCCATTGGTTATTCTTCGGGCTCTTAGCCCCATTTGCATCTTGTCCGTAGTCGGACGCCCCATCGCTTTTCAAGGTGATTTGGATCTTTGGACCGTATATCTATTCTTGACTCTTTGAGTCATTGTATATATATATCTGCTCATGGGTCCCATCGAGGACTGTTGTGTAATGTTATTACTTCGTTTTCCACCCGCACGAAAGTGCCTGGTGGGCACCTTTGAATCGTTTCTATGCGGGTTTGGCGAATTTTGCTCAAACTTGCATAGGTCCGATTCTGAGGGTGTTACAATTTAGGAGATGATGTAAAAACTAAAAACGCAGAGGGAAGGTAGGGCTATGATTTTCATGTTGGGGATTTTTGCGGAGGAGGGCTGTAGCAAACGGGGCGAGGTGAAGAACAGGGGTGCGCTCGGACGGTTTCACATCGTTGCTTCACACGCGAAGCGCGGCTTGGCCAGCAGGCGAGCGCCAGAGCGGGCGAGGCTAGCGAGGCAGAGGCGACGTGAGCTAGAGGGAGAAGGGT
The DNA here is from genome assembly GCA_030063025.1 of Avena longiglumis. Classification (NCBI taxonomy): domain Eukaryota; kingdom Viridiplantae; phylum Streptophyta; class Magnoliopsida; order Poales; family Poaceae; genus Avena; species Avena longiglumis. The sequence goes on from CP125977.1 coordinate 478,606,639, forward strand.
CGGGCGGCAGCTCACCGAGGGGGGGTGCTGGTGACGGTGGTGATGTGCTGGAGAGCGCCGAGACGACGGCGAGGGGATGGTGAACGGCGGCGAGCGCGAGCGACGGTGTGGCGCTCGGACGTGTTCGGTTCGGCGGGCGAGCGTGGCGGCTCTGGCTCCTCCTGCGGCTCCCAACAGCCTGCGGTGGCTCCACGCCAAGCTCCTGCACGGGTGGTGCTCCTCTAGCGACGAGGGTTCCGGTGAACCATGGCTCGCCGACGACGGAAGCTGGCGCTAGGGTTCTGGATGGCCCGGTGAAGGAGGAGAAGGGGACTAGATCGAGATCCAGGCGGTGAGGAGAGGATGAGGCATTTGCTACGGTGTGGCTTTTTGTAGAAAGAGAAGGAAGGAGACACGCACGTGATCGAGAGAGAAGAGAAAGAGAGAGGGCTGCGGTGGGGCGAGGAAGAGAGAAGGGAAGGTGGCCGCTGTCTTGGCTGCAAAGGGACAGGCCCGGGCTGTGGCGTGGCTAGGGAGAGGGAGAGAGAAAAGGGAGCTCGGGTGGTTAGATGCTAGGGTTAGTTGGGAGGCTCGGGTAGGGTGGATGGGCACGCATGGGGAGGCTCGGTTAGGTTAGAGGGTGGTGGTACATGGTTTAGGGTTTAGATTAGGGGGGGGTCGGTTTAGGGTTCAAGGGGAAGGTGAGAAGAGAGGGAAGGTGTGCCCATGTGTAAGCACATAAAAATGGCATCACATGAACAAGCACAAGGGTGGTAGGGGCTAGAGAGAGGAGAAGGAGCTTAGGGCATGCCCACAAGATCACATGTGCAAGCATGGAAGGGGAAAAGGTGATTAGGGTAGGGTCTAACTAGAAGGGGAAAGAGAGGTAGAGGGTTTGGGTGGGGTACTATACTAGCCAAAACAAGATCAAGCAAGGAAAAGGGGAAACCATGCAAGCAAAACAAAAATAACATTCAAAAGTCAAGCAAGAGGTGACACTTGCATGGCCCATGCAAACATTAAATGCCATGTCTTTATATTGTGAAAACAACATAAAATCATGTGGCATTCTTCCATGCATTCCCAAAAGGCCAAGCATAAGATTATGAGTGGAATCCACCCAACCCACATGAGCTAGAGGTAACTCAATTAAAAATGCCCAGCTCATATTAGTTGGATGGTGGAATTATAAGGTGGTGAAGAAAAAGGTGGTGGAGTCAATAAGAGATATGCCCCCAACTCAACTTGGGCACTTAACAATATATCAAGAACCAAATACAATATCAAGAGGCAAATACAGATATTAATGCATATGAGATAAGAACCAAAGCAAAAGGGTTTTTGTATGATGCTCAAATGCAAGGTGGCATGATGACATGAGCATGATATGATGATGATGCAACAATTATATGTTGGAAGTGGCCCTTTTATTACTAGAACAAGTAGCATTACAGGTGTTAGACAACTGGGATGCTACATTATGATAGGGGCAATGAGAGCTGGAAGCTAACAAGTACCATAATTTTTAGAAGCTCTTTATGAAACTTTAAATCCCTGCTTCCCTTTAAAGGGCCTTTCTTTCACTTTTATATTGAGTCTCCACCTTCTATCCTTAGGCACCAATTAAGAGAACATAGTTGTCATTCTTAGTTCTATGTGCATTGTCCCAAAACTTATTTATTGATGCATATTGTTGATATTGCTTGCTCTTGAACTATTTGTATCTAGTCACTCTTATAAACTTTGAAAGTGTCATATGCATTTATTTGCTACTCCATGAGGGACAAGCTGAATACCACTATGCTATGTTTTCTATATGTGAAAGAAACAAACGTCTTTCGATGCATTGTTATTCATGAATCTTTGTTTGTACCCTTTCATGTTGCAGCATAGTTGCTTTGTCTTATTGTTAGATATACATCTTTCTTACTCATATTTAGAGTTCTTTGATCCTAGATTTCAATGCTTGCAAGTGGTTTGATCTTGACTGTGCTGGTGCATGTCACTTCAAAAATTATTCTTTTTAGCACTTACCTACTCGAGGACGAGCAGGAGTTAAGCCTAAGGATGCTTGATACGTCGTAAACGTATCTATAAATTTTGATGTTCCATACTTGATTAGTATCTATTTTGCTTTTCTTTGTCTTCACTTTGAGGTGTTTTATATGTTTTCTGGAACTAACCTATTGACAAGATGTCACAGTGCCAATTGACGGGTTTTTTCTTCTGTTTTTGGTTCCAGAAAAGGCAAAAAACCATGTCGCCGTGTAGGGATTGTGTGCTTGGTCGCGTGTGTGTGTGTGCCTGGTGTGGGTCGGTTCCTGGTGAGAGCGTGCGCTGCACTGCTGTGTGGCCGCGTCGCTGCGTGCGTGCGTGGTGTTGGCTGGGGTGTGCGTGTGTTTCCTGGCGGCGAGGAGTAGGGTGCATGTGTGTTAGGGTTAGGTGAGATTAGTGTTTGGTTATCTAGGGTTGTAGGTGGTCTTTCGACTGGGCCTTTGGGCCTGGTCGTTTGACTGCGTCCCCCATTAAATTTTTTATTTTTTCTTATTTTAAAACACTTTTGTAAATAGTTTTTAGGCAAATAAAATATTTCGAAAGACCGGGGTTTTTAATTTAAAATTAAAGCAGGAGACTAATTAGAAAACAAAATAGCCTTTTGATGAAAAGATTTAGAGGCAAAATATGCATCATGATGATGCGAAAAAGAAATTAACACGCAATTTTATTTCAGAATATTTTCCGGGGCATTACAGTGATCAGCGACAGTCAATTGAGGCCCACTTGGAGGGCCTCGATGACGACAACGAGGACCACAAGGCCTTCGATTCGGTGGAGGACCCGTCACTGGAGGAGGACGACTACTCGGCCTTCGAGCCGTAGGAGGAGTGGGTGGGGTAAGCATTCCTCACTTAGAGCACGGACGCCCGGGCTGGTCCCAATACCATGATGCAGCAATGATCGTCAGGGAAGAGCCGATGAAGGACCCACTCGGGGACTATCCCGTGGAGGACCGCGAAATGATGATGAGGAGAAGCTCGTCGCCGCCATTGAGCTCTCCTGGCATGAGGGGGAGGCCAAGTGGACTGGCCTCCACGAAGCCTTGGAGGAGTCCGCGCACATGGGGACGGCCCCTCCTGCCGATCCACTGCAGCCTCCACTTCCGACCGTACGAGTCTGGCCGCCGCCGCATGTCTTCATTATCATCGACAAGGACTAGGCCGCCACCGCAATCGCAAGAGGACTAGGTCCTCATTTCCTTTTTTTTAGTTACAATGACCCTTTTATAATATATAATATAAATTATGTTTCCATTTCTTTTTGTTTCATGCAAAGTTTTTTTGCACAACCGTTGGGTGCACAGCCACCAGCATTTGGACACTGTAAGGACATGGGCCTCGAAGTTGTCCGTGGTCCCCTACAAATAGACCAATTCAGACAGAGTCGGTGTCTGAAATTGGGAGGGGGCTGGGTTGCCCTTAGAGTGGTTTCTGTTTTAACAAAGTGAAGAGAAAAAACTCCATAATAAGTAATGTGATAAATACACAACACGAACGAACTAAATTAATATACAGGAGATAACAAATACTCCCTCGGTACCAAAACCAGTGACTTGTATTTGTCTAAATTCACTTACACCAGGTTTGTACGAAACTAGACAAATCGACATCACTTATTTTAAGACGGAGAATAACATAAAACACAGAGTAATCGCACCAAAATCTTCGAATGGACACTAAAACAACATTAATGTCCTTATTGAATCGCATAAAGAAACTCAACTGAAGAATTCTGAAACCCTGACAAGTTCACAACATCCACCACATTACAGATAGAGAAACATGCATCATCCACAGCCTCGCAGGGCCTCGATCTGATCCTGAACCAAACAACACGAGCATCTTCGCATCTGTTCGTGACACTGACCACCACTTACGCGCGCACCTTTTATGTTGCCAACATTACGGAAACCAAACAACGATCGATGATAGACAGTGCCACTGGGCAGGCGCACACCCTTTGAATTCGTCACCTGGCTTAGTAGTCGCTGGAGACGGCCGTGTGGTCGTCGCACATGTACAGGTACCGGTAGACGACGCCGGCGAGGCCACCGCCGATGAGCGGGCCGGCCCAGTAGATCCATATGTTGGTGAAGTCGCCGCTGGCCACGGCGGGGCCGAAGGAGCGAGCAGGGTTCATTGACCCGCCGGAGAAGGGGCCGGCGACGAGGATGTTGGCGCCGACGATGAAGCCGATGGCGATGGGGGCGATGGTGCCGAGGGACCCCTTCTTGGGGTCGGCGGCGGTGGCGTACACGGTGTAGACCAGGCCGAAGGTGACGATGATCTCCATCACGACGCCCTCCAGAGCGCCCACGCCGGACAGACCGTGTGTCGGGGTCGCCTGTACGTGAAAGGAAGAAACAGGCACAGATAGATGTGCGTGTCAGCTAGTAGTGTTTTCGAGCTCCCGGCCGGGAAATCCAGATCGAACTGCACGAGGTCACGTACCACGCCGGTGCAGAACTGGACGAGGATGGCGCCGACGATGGCACCGAGGAGCTGGGCCACCCAGTAGAAGATGCCGGTGAGGATGGTGATCTGGCCGCCGAGGGCGAGGCCGAAGGTGACGGCGGGGTTGACGTGGCCGCCGGAGATGTTGGCACCGATGGCGACCGCGACGAAGAGCCCGAACCCGTGGCAAAGCGCCACGGCAACCAGCCCGGAAGGATCAAGTGGCGCGCCGCCGCTCACCTTGGCTGCATTTTTTGTTCAGTTCATTATATTAACACCCGTCCGTACGTCGTCGTCGTCGAGTTTTTTAACCAGTACGACAGAGCAGAGCAGAGCATGCATGCGCGGTAAGCAAGACAGAGCAACTCACTGTAGGCGATGGCGGAGCCGACGCCGGCGAAGACGAAGATGAGGGTGGAGATAAACTCGGCAATGTACGCCTTGAAAGAGGCCACGCTGAAAGAGTCATCGAAGCGGCCGAACGCGATGGAGCCTGGCATGGTGGCTGTGGCGGGCTAGGATCGCCGGAACTGAGTGGGGAGGAGGAGAGAAGAGAGGGTGGCTGAGAATACGGATCAGAGGGGGAGTGACCTCTTATTATAGGCGTGGCTTGAGTGGCTATTATTCGGTTTTAAAAATATGGGAAATTTGGAGGTGAGTAGTAGCTATTTTTAGCTTGGACAGTGCTAGGCGTCCCCCGGGGGGTAATTGTCCCGATCCCCGGGTCGACAGCCCGACACGTGTCCTTTTGTCTGGTCAACGAAAGACTCCCGCGGGTGTTCTCCTCTTCTCAAACCTTCTCTCTCCCTATTAACAAAAAATCAGGCCCTTCTCTTATCCCATCTCTCAATCGACGTTGTGAGAGAAGGTGCTAGAAATCGCGTCGCCGGGCGTCACGGAGAAGGTCGTCGTTGTCGGGAAGACGTCGCCACAGCCGTAGCACACCGCCAAACCCTTGTAGCAGCGCCTCCGGATCTAGTAGCAGAGCGCCGCGCTGCAAAAGCATCGTCGCCCATGTAGAAACCCGTGCCGTCAGTAGCAAAGGCGGCAGTCTCTATAGCAGCCCAGCGTGTAGCAAGGCGCGGCGCAGGTGCACCCCGGCGACCACTTGTAGAAGCCGCCACCGCCTCTAGCAGCGACAACGGTTGCGTGTAGCGAGCGGTGGCGCGTAACAAGGCGATAGCGCGTGTAACAACCGGCCGCGTGTAGCAAGGGCGCCAGCAGCGTGTAGCACCCCCGGCGACCACTTGTAGAAGCGTGTCGCCACGCCTCTAGCGGCAAGCGGTTGCGTGTAGCGAAGCGGTGGCAGCGTGTAGCAAGCGATAGCGTAGCAACCGCGGCAGCGTGTAGCAAGCGCGCCAGCGCGTAGCACCCCATCGACCACTTGTAGAAGCGCCGCCACCGTCGGTAGCAGTTGCGTGTAGCGAGGCGGTGGCAGCGTGTAGCAAGCGATAGCGCGTGTAGCACCCTCGGCGACCACTTGTAATAGCCCGCCGTGTGTAGCGGCGGCGATTGCTGTGAGGTGGTGGCTGCATGTAGCAACCCCGGAGCTGCGTGTCGCAGGTCTATGGCAGCGTAGCAGCCTCGGCATTGCGTCTATAGCAACGCCACCGCGTAGCAAGACCGCCGCCGCGTAGCAAAGACCGATGAGCATCTATAGCCGGGCCCTTTCAGGATCTACAACGGTGGCGCTTGAGTGGGAGCAGAACGGCGCCGGGATGCATGGCGGCCGGCAAGAGAGGCCGCAGCTGTAGGAGATAGGGACATGGCGCGAGCATCTGCAGCAGAGAGGTCATTTTCAGGATCAATGGCGGCAGGCGGTGGTTGAAGAAGCTCTAGAAGCTGGGCGTGCGGAGAAGAAAGAGATTAGGCAAAAAAAATGAATGGATGAGGAGAGTCCTCGAGAGATAAGAAGATCGTGGTGGACCCCACATATACCGCTATGTCCGGGAGAGACACGCGTCACAGCGAGGAGCCGGGGGACGCGAGTCGCGTGATCCCCCGGAGGATCCGTATCATTGTCCTTTTAGCTTTGAGTTTCCATACAATGCAGATCCAATATGACCTGTACATGTCACTGGTGGTATTAAGGAGTTGACACCTGAGTGTCTCACTAGGACAAGCTCAATAATGCTGGAGTATATGCAATTAATATGAGACATTTTTCATGGGATACATGAGTAATAGTTCTAAATGTAATAAATATATAGTACTTCCTTTCTCCCAAAATAAATGACTTGGGTTTGTCTAAATTCATATATATATGTACACCCTAAAACGCTTCTAGGTGCATTCGAATCTAGACAAATCCAAATCACTTTTATTATAAATTAGAATTAATTAATTCTTAATGTAACTAGTAGAACGGGTGGTTTTAGCCAACTCTATACTGGTTTTGTGCACATGGGCAGTAGTGATTGCATATTTAAAAGAAAAAAGAAAATCATATAATACCTGAATTTCAAGAAAAGGAAAAAAAAGTCCGGTTGTACCAATGATGTATCCCACAAAGTTGCAAAATATCCATTTTAAATAATTTGTATTATGAGCTAGAGAAAAACGAAGAAAGTGTGGATACTCGAGTATGTATAGTTTAAAATCTTCAAATTTTATGAGATTCGTCATTTTTATATAGCTCACAATACAAAGAATATAGGGTTGAGATTTTGCATGCTTTTTTAGAGGAGATTTTGCACGCTTGTAGGATAAACATTGACTATGTCCAAAGTTCATTCTCAGATTTTTGTGAAACAAGTGAATATGATTTTATGATTTTTTTTATGAATGGAGCTCAGGAGGAGAAAAAAACCCTTTCCCTCACATGACGAGACAGAGATATAATATAAACTGGGGAGGTGTGTGATATGTGAATGAAAACAACAGAGATATCAATTCGTACCCATGAACAAATTAAGTGACTTTGACAGAGCTATCGCCGATTCACCGAGGTAATTCAGGTGCCTTGGCTAGAGACGAACTTCCGCTTCGGGCGAATTTCTCTTCCTATTTTGCGTGTCGCGTGCGAAGTTTTCTACTACTCCAGTACTGTACGACAGCAACAGCACATGGCCGACGTGGCGTACACACCTCCGTTCTTATCCAATGCCGGTGCGCCAGCTGTGTTTGTTTTGTCGCGTCCAAATGCCATACTCGGAAACGTCTGGAGAGCTGGAGACGCCCCCCCGTCAATCATTCGTGGGTCCCACGGTAGCAGACAACTGATCAGCCGCACCCGCTCGTGGGTGGGCCCACGGGGTAGGAGTGGACGTGATTAGAGAGAGAGAGAGAGAGAGGGGACAGGCCGTGCATGCGTAACATGACAGCAGTACGTTGGGTTCATTGTATTTTAGAAAAAATGCTCTTAACTACTGTAGCTGACAAAAAGGATGAGGAGACCAGTGGTTTTTCTAATAAGTGCATGTCTTGGCTCTGGATTAGGTTGATTAATGATATGGGGATCAGTTCAGTTGCTAGCTGATCTGATCACATGTCACTGTCCAAGTTTTAGGGAATGTTATCGCACAAATACGAATCCAGGGTGGATGCATTGATTGGTACTCCGACTGTTTTAAAATATAAGATGTTTTACGTATATAAAAAAAATGTATCTAGACTTCTTTTAGTGTGTAGATTCACTTCAAACCTAAGTAAACATATATACTAAAAGTAGTCTAGATACATTTGCTTCACAAAGCTAAAACATCTTATATTTTAAAACGGAGGGAGTATGAAGGAATTTTTGCCTCTCGATTATTGTCATTAAAATGGGCGATTCAGATAATGACACGTCCATTTTAAATGACAATAATATCGGAGGGAGTAGTATCAGTCGAAGTTTAGGATCAGATCCTTTTTATGGTTTGGACATTGGAGATCGCCGGCCAGAAGATGCACGGTGAGAATGAAGAAATAGGTGAACTTGTAATTCAAGCCGTTCGGTCGACATGCATGAGTGAATAGGTGAATCACTGGCGTCGCACATGCATCTCGATCGGAATGCTACCGTCACTAGCTAGCTTAGCTCCTCTGTGGATTACTGATTGGAGTGGCTAACTATTAGTATTTGTTGGGGAGATTGCACACGCTTTCGTACACCCACTAGCTAGCTAGCCCTGCATAAAACTTGGTTCCTGGGTCGTGCTAGACGTCTAGACGAAAATGCGATTAAGAAACAAAATAAATAGGATCATCTAGTTTGTCACTGAACAAACCCGGGTCATGGCATGATTATTTCAACAACTTGATTCCTAAACAGTTCAATGAAAACAGTTCTACACGCCCTCAACTCGAAATCAATAGCTTAAAACGGACTACCGAGTGCTGTGGCTCAACTATGATCAGTCCATGAAAAACTCGAATTGAACCAGATGAGTTCGATGACGATGCGAGGGCAGGGCAGACACAGCAACATGTGCCCAAGACTGCAGCAGATAGGATGGAATCTTTGCAGAAGCTAACCAAGCAGAGTAGGGTGATGGTCCATGAATGATGAACAGCCTAGCCATTGCATGGGATCATGGACCAGAAAATATTTTGTGCATGTCCATACGCGACTTTGTGTGGATGGATGTACATGCAGCGACAGCGCACAGCTAGCAGTGCTATCCTAAATTTCTGACAGCCCTTTGAAGAGAAAAAAATACTATTGTAGAGCGTGATGTAATTTGTGATAGGGATGGAATTTAGTAATGGGTCCGATATGGATATCCGACTGACTTCTGACTATTCCTTCATAAAAATGCACATCTTGCTTAAATATTCCTATGTCCTGTACAACCTGATTACATACAATAAGTGCATCTAGTACATTCTGTGCAGTTGGGTACCAAACCAAGCTATAGTACAAATCTAAAAGGAAAAACAATTGTGTGCAATATGAATTATAAATGTATCCTAAGAATTTTCACTAGAGGTAGAAGCATTACCCAAAGCTCGTGAAATGGTCACAAGGGTTTATGCAATCAGAACCGGAAATCCTTATTGGGTTGTAACTTGTAACCAAAGACATGTAAGGGATGTCAGCAAATGAAACAAAAGGTTGTGGACTTGTCGATATTGTAAGAGATGAAATGTCTGATGAGTACCACACAATACTAACCCAATGTGGTTTCTAGAAATGTTTAAGTGTTGGCAGTGTCTCAATTTCTTGCAAAGTTATTTCGGCCCAAATTCGGGTTCTCTTCAATTTATTAGAAAGTAGAAATAGACATATTCATGATGATCAATCATCAAAACATTTAGTTTAAAAAAGTCGTGGCTCATTGTCCACAAGGTACATGCCAGTGAGCCTTCTTGGGAGAGTGAAGTTTGATCAAATCTTCACAATGAGGGTGTAGGAGGCCACCATGCGATGGGGATTTCTTGGTGGCTCCAAACATAGTTTTTTCTTTTTTTTTCCATGATTCACCGATGGCACAACTCAGGTGTTTCACATGGTCGGCGATATCTTGTCTTCTTCATGTGGTAGGGGTGATCCATGCAGGATCTGGTTCTCTCTGTGCAATGTGCAAATTAAGCTCACTTTTGGCCTGTGTGCGAGAGATTGAGTTTGCCTTAGTGAGACGGTTTGGATGCATAGGTGTTTTTATATTTCATTGATGTGTTGGTATGTTCATGGTGTGTTTGTCTGCGGAGTGAGTTGTTTTGTGAATGGTATTATGCTCATTGTTTATGTTTTTGTCATAATTTTGCAATAATTCTGTCTTGTGGGTTTATGGTTTAGGGTATTTTCAATAATGTTCAAGTTTTATGCTTATATTCGTGGAATAAAATAGCGTTGCCGCAATTTAATGTAAGTATCTCAAATTTTGATCTATAAGTGCATTATACGTTCTTGATTATAGGGTTTATGGGTCGAGGGTTTTGGGTTTTAGTACTGAGGGGTTTAGGGTTTTGGTTTTAGGGTAGTTTAGGGTTTAGGAAATTTTCAATAATGTCCGAGTTGTATGCTTATATTCCTCGAATAGAATGGTGTTAACCAATTTAAATGAAAGTATCTCAAATTTTGATCTATATGTGCATGATAACTCCTTTGTAAGGGTTTAGGGGTGTTTGAGGGTTTAAGGATTTAGGTTTTAGGGATTTTTTAATAATGTTCATGCAATAAAATGACTTAGCAACAATTTAATGGAAGTATCTCAAATTTTTGATCTATAACTCCATGATACCTGCTTGGTCAGTGTTTAGGGGTTGAGGGTTTAGGGTTTAAAGTTCTAGGGTTTAGGGGTTTAGGGTTTAGGTTTGGGAGGCATTTTCAATAGTGTTCAAACTTTAGGCTTATATTCGTGGAATAGAATGGTGTTATCATAATTTAATGAAAGTATATCTCAAATATAGTAAATTGTAGGATCATCATGTCCTTTACATGATTTCTCGAAAAGAAGGTGTATTGGGCTATCTTTCTCCTACAGCTCAAATATTCGATGAAATGGCCCACAAAACAAAGAAAAAATAATACTACTCTCTGTCAATAATTATCCTGCATTCTAGGTTTAGTCAAAGTCAAACTTTGTAAAATTTGGTAGAATATATAGAAAAAACTATAAACATCTATAGAACCGAATGTATATAATATAAAAATATATCTTATGAAGATTCTAATAATACTAATGTTGTATTATAGATATATATAAATTTTTCTGTATGTTTTGTCAAACTTCATAAAATTTGACCTTGACTAAACCTAAAATATAAGGTATTTTCGGATAGAGAAAATAGTATCGTACTCGAAGTAAAGTGGAGGTAACCATTAAAACTCATCACTCATTACAATGTGGCAATAATCATGGAGGAAGACAACAATATACCGGAAGCATCAAACACGTCAATTCAATTCGAACGACCACAGAACCGGACAACATAGCTTTCGTCTGCTCCTGACAACGAGGTGATCATATACTCTCTTTGTCTAGAAATAACTAAATTGGATTTATTTAGATATAAATATATCTATATATTAAAATATGTCTAGACTAAACAAATCTAAATTACTCCCTCCGATCCATATTACTTGTCGTTGAAATGAATGCATCTAGCATTAAAATATGTCTAGATACATCTACTTTAGTGACAGGTAATATAGATCAAAGGGAGTAGTTAATTTTGGACGGAGAAGAGGCAAACCTGCTTCTCTCCATGAATTTCTTTTATGCAGCAGGGGCAGCAGCTCCTTCCCGATAAATGCCAATAATTAACAAGTTGGCTAATAATTTGTCAGCACTCATCAGCATGACAGCACACGGCGACCGATCCGTCGGAGGATATGCCGTGTGGCGAGGGGAAATATGCCACGCTCGAGTCTGAATGAAGATTCTAGCAGAGCTCAGAAGCAGCCAAGGAGATCACGATCGGCTGATCTGTGTGATTGAGAGAGGACGAAAGTAAGCTAGTGGCATGGTAAACGTACAGCGCTGTGCCGCGCGCGGCCTTCACGGGAATAATCAGGGGATCCACGGATCAAAAGACAGCAGGGACAGCTGCACGCTGCATGCCATCGATCGCGCGCGGTCACATGCTCACAGGATTGCTCTGTCTGCTCGGATCATATACCCCTACCCCGCGCCAACTTGTGCCTGCTTGTCAGTTTCGCATATAACTGAGCGAAATGACAAAGCAAATTTCTTCTTCTGTAAACTGAAACGGAATAACCGGAAGCGAGTTTTCGTTTTTGTTTTTGGAATAGGGTTTTAAAGCTCCATGAGAGTTGGGAGCACATGTACTCGTGGTGGTGGCATTACACATTTGGTGGACAAACATTATGCACTTAGAGCATCCCTACTCGTTGGGCGATCCCAAGCCGAAATCCGGATCAAGTTTGGGCCGGACAAAACTTGTTTTCCGCCTGGAAACGCGAGTGGGCTGGGAACGCCGAGTTTCTCACTCGCGTTCCCAGATCAAGTTCCTGCATTCGGCTAAATTTAGTTAAATACGGTGAAATTTGGGCGAATATAGGCAGATTTCATTAATTATTAGGGATATGACACATATATTACATCGAATTAAAACTAGGAAAAGGCCACAGCCGTGGCCGACGACGGATCCGCTTCTACATGCCGAGGCGGGGGTGGTTGTCGGCCTGGATGTGCTCCAGCACGACGGCGAGTGTTCGCACAGGAACGCTCCACCGGGTGCGGCGAAACGCCGCATCTTGACGCATCGGCGGCGAGCCCGTCGGTCCCTCGTGTCGGACGAGCTCCTGGAGACGCCTGTTAGCGAAGAACTACTGCCAGAAGACCAGGTTGCCAGGATCCTTGACGAGATACGGGTCTTTCATGGCGGTGATAGCCGCCTGGATCTCGCCGGCCATGTCCTCGTCGCTCGGCACCGACGGAATAGGTATCCCGCCGGCACTGAGATTCCAACCGACTGGGAGACGAAAGTTCGGCGGTGCCGTATAGCCCTCGTCGTGGAGAAGTCGGGTCTTCCACGTCTGTAGCGTGCGGCAGCCATTCGCCGCAATGTCGCCATGGAATCTGTCGGCCATGGCTTTTCGGCGGAGTTGTGTGATGACCCACAAGTATAGGGGGTATATCGTAGTACTTTCGATAAATAGGAGTGTCGATCCCAACAAGGAGCAGAAGGTGTTGACTAGTGGTGTGGAGCAGGAAATCTCTGTAAATACTTAGCAAACGGATTTTTAGGGGTTTTCTGATAAAGCAACAAAACGAAGTGCAAGTAATAAATACAACAAACAAACGCAGCAAGTGGCTCAATCCTTTCTTAGCAAAGGACAAGCCGGTGGAAATACTTATAAGAACTAAACGTTCTCGAGGATACATGAGAATTCTGTCAAGTGCTTTCGCTTCAAATAGCTGTGTACTCTTCTTTAGGGTTGTAAGTGTTGTGTGGGTGAACCTGTGCTAATGTATTGACCTTACTTGGACTAATATATACATTAAACCCCCTGCAAGCATCCGCAACTACAGGAAAGCAATTAAGATATAAACCTAACCACAACCTTAAACTCTAAGATCCTACACTCTCTTGTGCAAAAGTATCCTAACAGGGGTTCATGTTTCTATCACTCCGGCAACCCCACAATTAGTATCCAAATACACAATGCATTCTCATAGACCATAAATGGTGAAGTATCATGTAGTCGACGTTCACATAACACCACTAGAAGAATAGCACCACAACTTAAATACTAAACCATTGAATAATAACTCAACACAAATCCACTACTAACAACATGACTTCTCCCATGTCCTCAAGAACTAAACGAACTACTCACAAGACATCATATGGATTAAGATCAAAGATGGTATGGTGATGAATAACAATCTGAAGATAAACAATAATCCAATGGTTCCACTCACAAGCATTAACTACAATAGTAATTAACACCAGGAAAGTTTCCCCTAAAAACTAATGCAAGATCCAACACAATTGTTACAGCGGGATGAAGTGGTGATGATGGTGCTGGTGGAGATGATGGTGTGGATGATGATGATGATGATGATCCCGATGAGGTCTAACTTGATGACGGTGTTAATGGCGATGATCTCCCCTCTTTGAGAAAGAATTTCATGGCAAAATTCTGTCTACCGGAGAGCTCTTTCTCTCTCGGTGTTTTCCGCCCCGCAGAGGTGGCGGAAATCTTTCTGTGGTCGCTCCCTCGGTATTAGGGTTCCGAGAGGAATATATAGGCGAGAGGGCGGAGTCGGAGGCCGGCCAGGTGGGCCACACCTGCCCTAGGCACGGCCCAAGGGGGACCCGCGCCTAGGGGGTGTGGCCCCCTGTGGCCCAACTACGACTCTCCTTCTGGCTTCCTTCGTTTTCTGGGAAAATATAATTTTCTAATATTTTTCTGGTATTTTTTTGATCTTCGTAAAATTGCAACAAAACACCTCTTTTTTATCAGAAACCTGCCTCCGGCAATCCATCCTCCAAGGATCATCCAACATGCAAAAACAGAAGAAAAGACATAAATAACACCTCATAATAAGAAATATATCCATGAATAGAGGCAAATTATGATATAGAATGGTGATACAAATTGAACGTATCATTGTGGAGGTGGAAAGATGCGAGCGCCTGGAGTTCGCCGGAGTTAGGAGCGGTGTGAGAGTGTGAAGGGAAAGAGCGACATGTACGACTTTTATAGGCCGAGACCGGCGGGATGGTGGGAAGGGTGTAGCGGCGAGGGCGGAAAAAGGGAAAACGGCGGGAAGGACGACGATGACTCGGCTTCGGTGCTAACAGGGTTGGTCGACTTGACGAATTCGTTTTGTCCGGTGTTTCCAGGGTGTTCTCGGGATCCTGGGAATGTCTCGGGAAGGCCGGACAAGTTGGTCCAAATCCGGACGAAAAGAGATTCCTGAAAACGCGACTTCGCCGTTTTTCAGCGTCCCGACCTAATTTTCGTCCTAGCCGAGTAGAGAAGTTCTTAGAGCATCTATGACAGACCAGGTAATCCGGATCAAAATTGTAAAATTCGGCGATGTACAATTTCGCGAGCGGTTGGTTGAGCTAGCGGAGCTGTAAAATCGTTTGGCCCGTATACCTTTTTACAGTGGTCTAAAAACTTTATCCCATGGTCGATACTAATAGCGCTCCAAGATGCATTTAAAGGCCGAAACTATATTGTCTCCGCCAACCACTGTCCGTACACCATCTCTCCAGTCGCAAAAAAACGTGCTGCTCTGACAAAATTAGCCGTCCGCGTGTCGGGCTCCTGCAACGCGACCACGCCGCGCCTAGCCCGAACATGCGCGGCGAGCGGCAACGTCCAAGCAAGTAAGCGCGCAAGCAACGTCACGACGAGCGGCAGCCTGCAAGCAGCACAGCGCAAGCAGCAGCGTAGCAAGCGGCAGCGACGACAGCGCGCAAGCTATCTGCAGCAGCGCGCTAAGCCGTTTTACGGTGAAGGAGAAATATTTTATTTTCTCAGTACTAAAATAGATGTCTCAAGTTTATTAATATTTGAATTAATCTATATGCTAAATAGTGTTTAGATTCATCTAAATTTTAACAAATCTGAGACATCTATTTTGGGACGGAGAAAGTATAAAAAAGGTATATGTTCTTTTACAGGTTTAGTTTTACGGATTTCATTTTGCGCTGCCTGTTTTTGAACTGTAGACATTGTTTACCATGCTCTTTAAACATAATTTACAGTTCGCGCTTTTATAGTCTCCGTTCATAGCCCAACGTTGACTAAAGGGCTGCTTGGTGGGGGTTAAATTGAGCTTTTAAATTTTTGCTTATAGGCACAAAAGCACCTAAATATTTTTGGCTTCTAACTATACTAGCAATATACACGTGAAACGCATGTTTTAACAACGTGGAGTTATTTTTTAAAAATTTGTAAAGATGAAAAAATCATAGACTTTGCTAATACTGTACATTCAAGGGAAAAAATTATCGACATACAAATGTTCAATGCAGAAATTTAAGCACCCCCCATCGCTTAGTGACACATAGAAGAACTTGAAAAAAGAAAGACAGTTAACTACGTATCCGGCACACGACCTGCATGTTTAATTTTTCTTACTTTATTATATTTTTCATCGCACTCCGGGCCAACTTGGTTCAGCTCAACACATTTTATCCATCCATGACCCACGGTATGCTGTGCGGGGCTTCACCATTTGTTTTTGCACTCAGGCTCTAACTTGGCCCACGATGCCTCCCTGGGCCATCGAAAAGGTCGCCCGATGGTTATAGAATAATGTGGAGGCACAAGTTTCATCTGTTCACATTATTCTGAAACCTGTGGGCCATTGAAAAGGTCGTCCTCTGGCCGCAACCTACTGTTCACCATGAATCCCACCGGTTTCATCCGTTCGATTTGAGAGACCAACGGTTAGGATTGATGCTCTATGGCTAGTTCAAAATTGATACACTATATAGTAGAATAGAAATAGATTTTGGTACAAGTCAAAGACAAAATCTAAAGTGTTATGTTTGTGTCCAATATTAGTATACGAGTTGATACTTGTGTTATACTATTGTGGATATGATGTGGGTACTATTAAGCCTCTCATATAATGGGGTGTCATTCAATATAACCTATGACGACTTAATAGCAGCACACACACAACAGGAGCAGGAGCAGACGGCATGTGCTAGTGATCAAGGCAACTGACATTGCCATATCAGAGGGGAGGAACGCCCATAGTCATACCCCGCAGAGTAGGCGAGTTCACCAAACCGCGTTAACAAATCTAAGTGTCATCATCGTGTTGTGAGTGCTTGGTTCCTCGGTATTCAGTTAGCGTCTATGACGGTAGACGGTAACAGGTGGTATCAGAGCCTAGTTGAAGGTTACGGTTTGAGGAAAATTCGGCGCCGGATCACTGTTGTTTGCATAGAAGAAGTTGTCGTAGAGAAGTAGAGCAGCATGTGTTGACGAGAAAAGCAATCTAGAAATTGACGAGTCCGAGAAGCAATGGAGATCAGATAAAAAACAGCTGGAGACGTATAACGGTCAGACGTTCCATGAGCTAGCGTGTCAGGTGGGATCCCACCTAAATCGCACCTCTAGTTCATTTGCCAAAATCTAGTTCAAATTGATTTTGGCAAATAAACTAGAGGTGGGGTTTAGGTAGGGTCCCACTTGACACTCTACCATGAGCAGGTTCATGGGACTAGCAGGGTTCGTAGCTCTGTGTGCGGTAGATCTATAATTGCATGCGGCATGAGATGTAGGGCACATTGTGTAACACCCTCAGAATCGGCCCTATGCAAGTTTTAGCGAAACCCGCCAAACCCGCATAGAAACGATTCAAAGGTGCCCACCAGGCACTTTCGTGCGGGTGGAAAACGAAGTAATAACATTACATAACAGTCCTCGATGGGACCCACAGAACAGATATATATACAACACGACTCCATGAGTCAAGAATACAGATATACAGAACAAAGATCCAAATCACCTTGAAAAGATGGAGCGTCCGACTACGGACAAGATGCAAATGGGGCTAAGAGCCCTGAAGAATAACCAATGGCGTCCATAACCCCGCCTGTGCCAAGGAAGGGTAACCCTGCTAACGGCCGATCTCAAAACCGCTTAAACAAAAGGGTGCCGACAAAGGGCAAAGGAAAAGAGGAGCGTCGATTAAGGCCAAGACACCATGAGGCTAGAATTCGGCGGTCTCGCCTACATAGGTATGGTGGATCAAGCGGCAACATGCACTAAACAACCTATAGAGACTCGATACAACTGGCGACTATCAGAGAGGGGTAAGAAAGACCTATTCGGAACCAACCTGATTCTACCATCAAACAAACCCATCCTGGTGTTTCCCCCTCGAAACCAAACGAGGAAGTCAACCGAGGAACTCACACCGTTGGCAGTTTTATTTATCAGTTATCGTTGCAGCAATTACTAGTCAGGTTTAGATAATCATCCTGATAAAGTAAGCAGTGGGCACTTTTAGTTAACCATTCCGTTGTAGTTGCGACACTTACTAGTCAAATACAATTAGCATGAGATATCCCAAAAACCCAGCAGTTGTTGGTACTTTTATTTAGCCATTCTGTCATAGTGAAGCTGATTACTAGTCATATCGGATACAAGTCAATTTATAACAGTAAACTTTAGTTATAGTTGTCTATGATCAAGCACTGTGCTCCAAGTCGTCCATAACCGCGGACACGGCTTCTCGAAAAGATTTAACCCCTGAGGGTGCACCAAAGTATCCACAAGCACTTCGACCCTTTTTGCCAGATCAGTTAACATACACCCATCGGTATGTCGGCGGGGCCTAAGTCATGACGTTTCCAGACCCAAAGCAAGCACGGGGGGCCACCCCACTAAGTCTACCCGCCACGAAGTCGGCCGGTCTCCGAGAAACGTTCGGAAGATCTTTGGGGTTCGATGTGGTTCGAGGTTCCGGGCTCAGGGTTCAGGGTTCGACGGAAACGTTCTCGGATAGCGGAGTGGATCTTGGCGTTCCGGGAGGAAGTACTTGGTCTGGCGTCGGGGCATCGGATTCGCCCCGGTTGGTGTCGATCTTGTCGGCCCCGCGCAGTTGATCTTGGTGTTTTCGGATGATCTTGCCGACTCCATGCGAAGGCCTTGGCGCTCTAGATCGGTCTTCAGGGTCTCGGCCATCGGATCCTTGAAGGAGGTCATGGCGTCTGCGAGGCGATCTTGGCGTTCACCGAGAGGGATTCGACAGGGTTCGGGTCTTCGGACGCCGCGAGGAAGATCTTGAGGTACCGGCGGGTTCGTTGTCGGATCGGTCTTCGGAGGCTCGGGATCTCGACGCCTAGGTTCCGTGAAGTTCTGGGATAAGCTTGTCGATGGTCCTTCTTGTGCTTCCAGTTGTCGATCTTGTCGCATGGCCACCGAAGCGCAAATCCACGTTGACGCTTGCGGTCATTGACACGGGCAGGGGTGCGCGACGCAGAGGACGGCCGGCGGCGGTGTCATCCATCCCGGGCGGCGGAGCGGAGATGCTCGCGGGGGGGGTCGAGCCCGGCGGCGGAAGAGACGGCCGACGCTGCAGGAGGAGCTCGGGGGCGCGGGGCGCTGACGGGGCGGCGCGGCCAGAGAGGAGGCGGCTAGCGAGTCCGGCCGGAGGATGGTGGCGAGGTCATGGCGCCAGCGGGCGAGCTTGGTCGCAGAGGGAGGCCGAGGCGGACGGGTGGCGGAGGCGAGCTCGAGGTCGGGCGATAGGAGGCTACCGGCCGGAGGATGGAGGCGAGGCCGCTGCTGGTCGGGCTCGGCGGCTGGAGGAGGCGGCAGGCGGCTCGGGCGAGCCATGGCAGTGAGAGGAGGAGGGCGAGGGGCGGGCTGGAGCGAGAGCGGCGGCCGGGAGGCGGAGGAGGAGCCTTGAGGTCGAGAGAGAGGCAGGGAGGAAGAGGCGGGAAGGCGGCGGGAGGAAGAGGAGGCGCTCGGCGGGGTGCTCGGGTCGGAGGGCGCCGGGAGGGGAGCGCGACGTGAGCGCGGAGGAGGCTTAGCGGCCATGGCCAGGTAGGTAGGGGCGGAGGCGGGCGAGGCGGAGGCCGGTGGGAGTTGGTGAGGGAGGGGGACGCGGGGAAGAGAGGAGGTGGTAGGGAGCGGGGCCAGGGAGAGTGGGGCCGGAGTGGTGGGGTCAGGTGGTGGGACCGGGGGGTGAGTGGAGAGTGGGCTGGCGCGGTGGGGCCCGGGGTCAGGGAAGAGAAGCAAGCGGTGAGTGTGGACAGAGGCGTGGGCGGGTGGGGCAGGTGGTGGGCTGTGGCGGGGCGAGGGGTTGGTGGGGGGTGTGGGACGCGGATTGGGGTGGGGCCAACCTGTAAGGGAGAGAGGAGAGAGATGGGTAGATGGGAATGGGGTGAGAGAAGGAGAGGGGGGGCTGGATCAAGGATTGCTGAGGTGGCGGAGTGGGTAGGAAAATGAGGGAGGGGTGAGGTGGCGAGATGTGAGTGGTGGGTAGATTAGGATTAGGTGGGAATAAGAATTAGGGTGGGCTGGACCGTTTTATTTCTGGGGTGGTCGACTGGGTCGAATCGGCCCGTTCGACTGCCCCACTAAAATAATTAAATATTTTATTGGTTTAAAACAAGGCTTTTGCAAACCGGTAGCAGACAAAACAAAATAATCCGGAGTCCCGGGTTTTGCGTTTGAATAAAGACGGGGCATTTAGAAAACAAATTAGGTTTTTCCGAAAATAGTTTTATGCGAACCGATGCAAGATGATGACGATGCTCAAATGCAATGTGGCATGATGACATGAGCATGCGGTCATGATGATGCAATGCACAAAACAACGTGATTTTCTAGTAGTGGTTTTGCGGGATGCCACACATTGGTTTTTCGATTAGTGTTACTCTCTCTATTGCACAATATAATTCTTTTTAGCAAACTGTTTTAGCTTGTTAAAAGGCTTATATTTGAAATATAAGCAGTATTTAGCTATGGATGAGATGAAGAGTTATAGCACAATTTGCACTACTGATGGTGTTTTGCCAGTTAAAGTGGGCCCTGCTTATGCAACCCTAGGTAGATCAAATCCGACGCTTGCCACCAGCGACACAACACATTCAGTTGCAAGTTGCAGGGGAGCACCTATATAGCCCTTCGGGCTCGGCTAGGGCTCCAACGCCTGAAGGCATTCCTGGCTAGACCGGTCAAATTCGGCCGGGCTCTTCTTTCCTTCTTCTTTCCCTTTTTTCTGCTTCTTTTTTCTGTAGATTTTAAAATATTTAGTAAAATAACAATATTTATTCAAATTCATTTTTAAAAATAAAATCTGTTCAAATACGAAAAAATTTAAACCTAAAATATGTTCAAATTCAAAATTTGTTAGAATTCAAAAATGATTTAAATATAAAAGTGAGATTTAAAAAATATTTAAATCCAAAAATGCTTAGATTTTCATAGAAAAGAAAAGACGAACAAACAAAAGAAAAAAACAAAAAAACGTATAAAAACTTCTAAAATCTTCCTAAAACCACGAGAGTACCTGGCTGGCCTGCTCTCACTGGCTCCATTAGTGTCGACACACAGACGAATTGCCCAGCCCACACGAAGAATCTTTTACACCGACTAGTTGAATGCCCGTGCTTTGCTACGGGACAAAAATGACTATATGTTATAAATGTTTGTGTAAGGCTTGTGATTTTCTATGTATACGGTATTTATCTCACCTCATACCTCTTCGACGAACAATGTGCATAATTTTGACCTTCATTTCAAGAACACATAATCCCACTGCTGTTGATTTGACTTCCATCATTATGTTCACTTAATGTTGATACGCTTGTCACATGGCAGCTGGTGGTGTTTTTATTAAGTGTCACAAAAATGCATTGGCAAGTCAGTTTGTTAATTTTTTGTCTTACCAAATTAACCCAATATTTCTTATGTTCTAGACATAGAACCACATACTAATCTTAGAGCCATCAAAATAGCAGCATGAAGCTTTTGGGTGGATTTTGCAAGCAAGACATTTTTCATCAACTCTTGTATTTTTAGTCATTATATTCATCAATTTAGCAACTCAGAGTTTGCAATTGTATTCTGTTTTCCAACATGTTTGAGAATCTCGCAAGATTACACATAATATCTCTTTAGCTTGAACATGTAATCGGACATGATATATGGCACCACAGTTAGAAGCTAAGACAAATGGCATCACATAAAGATTTCTATAGTGACCACCTCATCAATAGATAGCAAAGTTATTTCATACCCCGTATATTCTAAATTAGGACCAAAGTAAAGCAAACAGAAAAACCAAGATATGCATCTTTATCTGAATAGGGGTTTATCAAAAATATGGTCAGCTAAGCATCGATCATGTCTCACAAAAAAACAGAGCAATGATATAAGAATTGGACACTTACATTTCAGGAATTAATTAACACTAATCTGATAAAAGCATTAACCAACATGGAAAATCCCAAGCCTTCATTTTTCTTGGGCTATTGCAAGAAAACAATATAGATGGAGCACCCATATATTTCCATGGCTTATATTTTACACCGCCAACCAAATGACCTCGAGCGTCACTGCCATTTCATCCTTTATTTTACGCGTCCTTGGATAGTAGAATGGTAAACATAGTGACAGATCAAAGCGGGTTGTCGATCACTCGTGGACATCCTCATCTATGTCTTCCACCATATTTTTCTCTCATCATATGGCAAGACTTAAAAGCGTTTTAAATATGTATGAAATAGTACAAGAGCAACACTATAAAATAACTGCATCGCATGTATGAGAAGAAAGAACAAAAATATTCCCTCCATCCCACAATATATAACCAATAAAATCGCAAGAATCGCAACAGAACAACCAGAAAATCATTTCCATTTCACATTTGGTGTCTTTTGTTCATGAAGGGGAGAATAAAGGGATTATGGAAGCCCCTTTCCTTTTACATTTCAGCTACAAGAGTTAACAAAATAGACTCATCTTGCATGAGACATGAATTCCAAAAATAGCATGTGATCATTTGAGGTACAAGTTGTATTCAGTAAAAAAATTACAAATTATAGGAAAAATGTTCCCTAAATCTTGGATTTGGATGTTGATAAATACCCACCCCTTGTTTAAGTCAGAATGAGTCCCAAGAAAATTAATTGCAATTGGGTCATGTGGTACATATGGTTTAGTGCCTACAAGATTACACAGATTGATTACTCAATGGATATATTATAAAAAGGAGTTAAATGAGCCCTCTCTTGAATCATTCTCGCAGTTTAACTGAAAACCGAAGTCCAGGAAAAAACTCAACTCTAATCGAAAAAAGATAATATCAATTAGAAAAATCCTTTTGGAGAGGCACATGCAAGGAATTGCTCATTGTATGAAATACTAAATTATTGACAATAGGAGCAACTCCAAACAAAAAAGTATAATGAAGTCCCAAAACATGGTATAAAACGTAAACTCTTCCCAGAATCCCGATCACTATTTGGGAATTAAACACGGGACGAAGAAGTAACTTACATGTCATCAAACCAGATCATCTCATTTGTCTAGAGATAAGGATTCAAGGGACTGACTTCTTTTGGAAATCTTAAAAATGCAGCACAATTGACTATATGTCAAGCAACTGGTGCATGTTCTTTCAAAAGAGTGAGCTGAAGGAACTTCAGTTTATTGGTTAAACAGAACTTCCAATCCAACTTGAAGCTTTATCATCAACAAGCAAGATGCCAATTTACTATGTCTCGCAGAGATGTATATATTTGCAGTACAGAACAACTCATGTGTTGTTTGTTATGCTTATTGCAATAAGATCTCCCTATGACATGTCCTTATCAAAAAGTAAAAAAAAAAAATTACTGACCATCTATACCTTATCGTGAAATGAATAAGTATTCCTATTTGTTCAGTAAGGTGTATAACTGCATGGTGCGACCAAAAGTAACGATTGAAAGCCAATTCTAAACCAAAAGCAAAAGAATTTTAAAGAATCATATCAAGACTAAAGGTTCTCATTTTAGTAATGTTCACAGCATTGACCATTCAGATTATCTAGCTACCCTAAGAATAATTCAGAAATTTCCTATTACCTGCGCACACCAATTATCTCTACTATACTAACATAGTAGTAACAGGTATCAAGAAAACTTAGGTGTTCTCCCAGATTATATATTTATGAAATACCGAGAACTGCTAAAACTGCAAATTATAGCCACACGGTCACACGCAAGGATCAAGTTATCAACATCTAATGGATTGAACCATATTCACTAAATATAGCAGTGTCCAATTCAATTTTGATCAAAGCATAAGCACCATTTTTTCCCTTTATAAGGAAAATAGCACAAATGTAATGAAGTAGAGTAGTAGACCTTAATACAACCACAAGCATATTCAGATCTCAATTAAACACTTTTTCAGAATTCATGAGAGCTAGTCTGTATATAAATGGTGGAGTTTCTTGGGAAAAAGAAGTGCAAAATATGGTTAGTGTAAGTATAGTCGAATAGGGATCATAGGCATGTCCCTAAATACTCTGGTCTCTAATTTTCTAAACTGGAAAATAACTCGTTATTTTATTACCTGAGAAACAGCCTGCGTTTGAGGTTCGTATGCTAAAATTGGCGGTATCAACAGCTTGCGCTTCCCATCTGCAATCAGTATTGCAGCAGACACATCACACAGTCAAGCAAAACATGGGGATTATTTGACATATGGAAGATATGCCAATGCTTGTTGTGTAGAGTTAACTTCATAGTTTCGACAGTACCAACGAGTATATGTTGATCCGCTGCTAAATCCCTCGAAGGATCTGTGAAGGAAAACAGGGTTTAAGCCTAGATCAACGATCACAATCTACAAACAAAACTCTGCGTGCCTGCAATACACATTGTATGTTGAGCTTCGAGTCCAAGTGCAATATTAACCATATTATGACTAACCCCACCGAATGCAAATGCTTAACTCACCGCATATCTTGCAACTTAAAGAAAAACTCTCCACCAGATGTGTTCGCCCTAGCTGAATCGCATATCTTGCAATCAATATAGTGTTAATTATCATATAATCTACTTTAATAATGCCGCAAGCATGATTTGTATCTTACTTTTAGTAGGCTTCCATGGAGTAATTCACTTCCTGTAATTCCTTCACCACTCCGGTCTTTGAAATTTGCACTTAGATGTTCTATCAATATTTTTTCACATCAAGGTAGCTTGAACCATAAAAGAACGCATGTCTCTAGTTACAAACAGAAATAGCAGGCCATTTCACAGCAAGAAACCACAACCACAATAGGAATCCTAATGTTTTAATGATGTCATGAGTATGGTTGATATCTTACTTTTAGTAGGTTGTTATGGAGTAATTCACTTTCTGTAGAATATTCCGCCTACTTACTCTTGTGGTTGTGGATCATAATCAGAAAAAATGCGACAATAATGAGATAAAATTTAATACCTTCTGTTAGCTATTACATACATGGTGCCAATCTGGATAACATTTCAATTCCAAGGAAAAGTAACTTAATCAATGTGTATTGCAGGGCGTGGATATGAGTTTTTGAAGCAATTTAAACATCCGGAAAGAATAATGGATCACATACGCATTCGTACACAACACGTACTAAAAAGTGGCACACCAATCTCAGCATCACATGCACCTTCTTGAGCAATGAAGAAACGATGAACCTATGTCAGGTGGACGAACGACGACATTGCTGTGACAGGTGCGAGTGCTCGGGCACGGCCTATGATCGCCCTGTGAGGTAGCAGTAGATCCAAGTCTCAGCTCCCTCCATGACGGTGCCTCGGTAGTTGGCTATCGATAGACGCAACAGTGGCGGAGGTCCTCGGACGAAAGTGGCCCTGGCTCTGAATCCGACTAAAAAAGACGGACAGAAGCGTTGAGGCTAGGACACCACACCTGCGCGTGATATCCATGGCAACAATGGCGACGGCGATGGTGGAGATCTCGTCGAGGAGGAGAACGTCGGCGAGCGCCTCGCGTTGGGGCGCGGACATATGGGGAAAAGGATGTGGTGGCGGCGGTAGGCTCGCGTGGTGGCAGGCAGGGGTACAGGTCGCAAAGGCATGCGGGATTGCGTTGGCGGGCAGGGCAGCGATGTGGGGAAAGGCGAGTCGCGATGTGGGAGATGGGATCAAACGGAAACAGTTGCAAGAATTGTGGAATGAAGCGAAATCAGGGGCAAGTGAAATCGGTGTGGGACCAGAGCAAGGGGGTGCGACGAAGCCCAGAACGAAACACTTGCTGCTAGAAAACTGAACACTTCCTCTTTTTTAGATAGTATATAGATATCCTAATAATTTGATAAAAACATACACATTCATTTCTTCTACTCCATCCGATTCAAAATAAATGTCGTGACACTTTCTATGGATCGCAATGAGTAATATTGATCGGTTTATCCCGCGTCACCCTCATTCCCAAACAACGTTAATCTACAGTGTCCTCAAGCCAGTTTTGCCTGGCTCGCGTCTTAAGTTTACTGCGCTATTTTATTATCTGAGAAATGCTAAATTTGGCATGTCAATTGACAAAGAAAGGGACATAAAAAAAACCAGTTTATCATCTTAGCTGTAGCATATGAATAGAAAAATTTAGTGGTGAAAATTATTTGTGTTCTGCATTCTTCAGTGTCGTACTATGTGAGAAATCGTAGATCTTAGAGATGCAGAATAATGTGGAGAACATAATAAGATAAATAGCTAGCAAGATCAGTGTACATACCTTATCGAAATTGGTTCATGCAAGCATTAGTAGAAGAACTGTAACTATACAATGATTCTGGTACATCATTTATATGACTATGATTTGTTACATACATTTATAGCTCAGGTGGAGGCATTCTGAAGGATAGAGCATGTCATGCTTATGTATAGACTCAAATGTATACACTTTTAGTTTATGAACAAGAAACATGTACTATTGAGCAGATAAAAAAGGTAAATAGGTATGTGAATGTGATATTCATAACGGGTGGATTCAACCATATACATATTTCCATATTTTCTTATCCCCTAATGTAAAACAGATTGTTACACATTAGACGGAGTTGGTTGAAGATGGCATACATATAGAAACTTTCTTATTTCTACATATGACAAATGCAAGGCCTATATCCTACCAATTATTTTAAAACCATGCCCGTTCTAAAATTTCAAATAGTAACCAGATAAAATTTACACGCAGTGCTAATTTTACTTTTAATATTGACAGTAAATCAACGTGCTATACGTGTAATCATCAACACAACCAGCAGACAACATGAACTATTAGGAATGGGGCATACCCTGAAGGTTGAACAACGAACACAATTAGTGAAGTAGACAAATCCTCCGCCACTGTGGCTAGTCAAATTATGTCTTCTCTTCACTGCTCCTTCACGTTCTAGACTTCCTCTGTATTTTTTGCACCTTTTGACAAAAAATCCGATAAGTCAACAAAGACTCTTTGAGCTGGAGCAAGAAATACGCAAGAAATCTGATAAATGAACAAACGTGCAGTTCTCTGAAGACCTGGTCCTAATGTGCATACACTAAGAAATCAAGGAAAATAAGGCATAAAGAATTCAAGATGGAGCAAACCTTGAAATCTCGAGGTAGATGAAGTGATGAACTGGTCGAGCAGGCTGGGGCCTAGAGGTCAGGCGCACGGACACCCTTACTGCTGCCGCCAGCGGCCCGCCGTTGATCTATCTGCTCGAGGTGGCATGGTCCGCCTACCCGGATGCCCGCCGCTGGGCTCCGTCTTGCTAGGGTTCTTGCATGCTGATCCGTGACTCTGTGTGGTCTTTGATTCGATTTGAATCCTCTCCTCGATCTGGCAAACAAATCAACCAGAACCAAATGTGGCCGGTCGAAGGGGATCGATTCCGGCATTGAAATAGGGTTCGTGTGTGGTGCCTTAGGAAGGGGCGGTGGTGATGTTGGGGGTCGAGGGGGAGGCAGTGGAGATGGGGATCGAGGGTGCTGGCGGCAGTGGTGTTGGGAGGAGAGGAATCGGTCGTGCGAGTCGGGCCTCGGACAGAAGTAGTGTCTAGTCGTAGGAGTGGACTGCGGGTAAAACGCCCGATGTTGACGAAGCGAGCGACGTATTGGCGACGACGGAACATGATTTCTTTTTTAGGTAGTAGAGACTAGGTTCGGTGTCATACACATCGCCGCACACCCCATGCACGGGCACGGGCACGGGCCTGGCCCACTTCGGTGTACAGGTAAGCTCTTCTCTTTTCTGTTTTGTTTTTTTACTTTTACATTTTTATTTCTTTTCTGGTAGCTTATTTTTACTTTTTACTTTTCTTTTTAGTAAATTTTTTGTTTAGATTCAAAAAATTCAAATAAAAAATGCTCATACAAAATGTATGAATTTGAAAAAAAAATCATATTCAAAAAAGTTCAAATTCCAATAAATACAAGAAATTTTTTACTTTCTTAAAAAATTATATTCAAAAAATGTTCATGTCCAAAAAAATTCAAATATGAAAAATTAGAAATTTGGAAATATTAATTCAAAATTTTAAATAAATTGTATTCATATTTTAAAATATTTATATTTTTTGAGTTCAGATTTTTAAAGAATTCATACTAGAAATCCACAAAAAAATAACAGAAATAAGAAATGAAAAAGGAAAAGTAAAGAAAAAGAAAAGACCAGTGCGGACCGGACCAACACACCCGGCTTGGTGTGCGGCGCGGGTTCCCGGCCGCACTGGTCGGTGTATAGGACTCAACCCGCAGTGTGTCGTGGGCTATGTGGAGGAGTGCAGGGAAGCGGTCGAGGCAGGCCTGCTGGCCAACAGGCCGGATGTTCAAGTACGGACCGCAATGGCAGGTGACCCAATACCGGCTGGGTGCGCAAAGGCGTAGCACGCAGGTGGCACACGGACACGGCTGCCCAAGGCGCATGAGCTGCACGGATCGATCACGAATCAGCTAGTACTAGCAAAATGTCCCTGCAAATATTTTTATAAATCTTTTCTCTGGACAAATATATACTTATCACAGGAGACAAGGAGCCGAAAAGGTACAGGAGACCGAGCTCGTACTCGGCGTATCTACTTTTCGTACCGTCACCAGCTTTTTGATAATCTTTAGATCAACATTGTTGTCCTCTAGTGCTCGCGTACGAATATTAATTTTATTATTTCCTTCGACCCATATTAATTGACTTGGTGTGTCTAAATTCGAATGTATCTAGACATATTTTAATGTTAGATATATCTAAATCTAGAAAAATCCAAGTCAACTAATATAGATTAGAGGGAGTATTTTTTTCTCCATGTCTATTGAACAACAACATAAGAAAATATAGAAAATATAAAGACTCTCTCCGCACCTATCAAACTTTCTAATCACTGTAAAAAGAAATCAGAATATTAGAAGGATACCGGGAAGAAAAAGATGTGGACCAAATAAAGATCCCGTGGACCTACAATGACCAGCTAGATCCCATCGCATGTCACCAACAGCAGCTCCCCCACCCTCGCTCGCTCTTCTTTCCCTCTCCTTGTTCTGTGCGGCAGCCGCCAAGCGGGTGCACGCACCCAGGCTGCCTTTTTTCGGCCGCTCTCCTCTGATGAGACGTCGCCCGCCGTCCGCCTATGTGGTACCCCTCATCCTTTCACGTGCCGCTGCCGTTCTGTCCGGCCGCCGCCAAGCGCGCACACACACCCAGGCTTCCTTCCCCCGGCCGCTTTCCAATGACGCGAGCTGGCCCGACATCCACCTCTGTGGTTCCCTTTGTCCTCTCAGGAACACCACCGTCGTTGCCAGGGATCGGCCCCGCTGCTGCCCTCTTCTCTCCATGAGGGATTTAATAAATTCCTTACTTATCATTCGATTTAAGAGGGCAATCTCCCGACTGGCTTGCTGATTTCATATAGCTTGAGAACATATATAAATCGGTGGGATCGAGTATAAAGTAGCGATGTGGGACTAATCATGATCTCACCTATGCGTAGAGAGTAGCAGGTTTTTATTTCCAGAGGGAGCGGTCAACTGCGTGCGGCAACCCAATCAATAAAACCCCAGCCTTCTAGGATAGAGACAGAGTTCGGTCGACAAAATTTTAAAAAATAAAATCGAACAGGATTTCTCTTGGCTGGGTGGTAAACCGGTAATAGGTGGTTTGGTGGAAAGTCAAAACTGTCCCAAAAAAAAGTTGGACCGTAAAAAAACACTTCATACTTTATTATTAGGTATAAATATTTTTTTTTGACAGTCAATACCACATATATTCATAAAAACAAGTAGTACATGATAGAGATACATAAACTGACTCCAACGATTACAAAATAAACTCTAAAAGAGACAAGAAAATCTCCGAGGTGTTTAAACTCTTCCTTCTTCCATGACACAATCTTGTAATCTTTTGAAGATAGCCGAATAAAACCAAACCATAGACCTGAAAATACCAACGAAGGTTCTCCCATAATTTTAAGAGCCGCAATGCCAAGGCTACATGCACGCGCGCAGCCATTGAAGTAGTCAATCATCATCGACAAGAGTACCAATACCAGTATGCCAGGAAAAAGTAACCGAACAGTCTAGTCAACATCGCTAGAGAGTCGAGGGTACGAATCACCATTGTCGAGGACGTAGCAGCCGAAACAAATATTGCGAGGATAAACCTCCTCGCGGCAACCATGAGAAAAGATCCAAAATCGATCCGGCGAAGCAAGATCTGAAGGTCCATACCTATAAACTTGTAATCTTTCAGCACCATCATTAACGTCGGGAAGAAGAACTCGTCGTCGAACGAAGGACAGTAGATCACTTATTGTAGACGATGTCATCTCCATTGAGGCGAAGACCAAAAAGAAGACGGCGACCAAAGCCCTGACCTAATATACTGAAAGCACTACTTTTATTAAAAACTCCACACATAGATCGGGTTTTTCACTCCTCCCGACACCGGCGAGGCCGGCCGGAGGAGGGGAAACCGATCTATGGAGGAGGTAGAGGTGGAGGTGGAGGCGGCGCTGCTAGGGTTTCTCACTTACGGGAGAAAGAGAAGACGAGGGATACGTGGAGGAGGGATATGTTACCGCTGGCAACGAGTTGATCTTGATTATTAGGTATAGATATAGAACCAGAGGTTTGTGTAAGAAAAAGAAAAGATTACAATGGTACATTTGTTTCGGTATATATTTTGTACCTCAGTGTCACGATCCAGGCCAACACTGCTTTGACCGTGATGGACGCGAAGGTGGGCACAAGGCCCAAGCCCAGGAGGTCAACGCCGTGGCCCGTGAGTGACACGAAGATATAATCAGGAGATGGCGTGGGGAATGAATCGAACGGATTAGAAACTTGTTCCATTTCCTTCCTATAACTCCGGTGTCGGAGAAATTGCATCCCAAACCACTGTAATCGTGAGGAACTCTGAGTGTGATCGTAACATCTTGTATCAAGAGCCGTCCTGTCCTCTACTGCGTCCATGCTCCACCTCCACGCTGAGTATACATCGGCGCGGTTTGCCGTGATCGAGTAGAGGCCTCCTCAACAATCTCCTTCACCCGTGGTGCTCTCTCTAGTAGCGGCAGTGGGCACGGAGGCGCGACGGCCCGATGGGAACTGGTATGATCATTCCCCATCGTCATGTGCGTAGTTATGGTGATGAGGACCCCTATGAGACATCGAGCAGTCACTCTAGAGTACACTCCGCACCTAAGATGGATTTTCCGAAATTCGATGGTACGGATCCCACAACTTGGAAAGATAATTGTGAGATGTACTTTGAGATTTACGGAATTTCTGATCTTATGAAGGTCAAGTTTGCATGCTTAATTTTGTTGGCAATGCCGCCCTTTGGTTGAAACCGATTCAGACCAAGCAATGCATTATACACTTGGAAGATTTGTATTACAAGGCAGTAGAAGCTTAATGGGGGTAAAAAAATTCAACCTATTCATGCGTTAGATCCTTACCCTGAAGCAAACTGACTCCGTAGACACAAAATTCTGTTAGACGATCCACATACTAGTGACGTTTTCTTTGTAGAGCGATTACATTGCTGGTTTATCTGATGATCTACGATCGTCTTTACTTTTACGGTTACCGAAAGATGTGGATACTGTGAGTTTGCAGGCTCTCTTGCAGGAATCGGAGCAGGAGAATCCCCATCAACATCAACATCACCATCACCATCAGCACAGAGCAGCATGAAAGTTCAGCTACAGAGCGAGCAGTTTTGGATAAAAGGCAAAGACAGTGGGTCATGCTGATAAGTCTAAGAAAACCGACACTCCTCGTTGCGCTAAGAAGCTGGAAGCATTGTGTTCCTTTCGCAAGTCAAAGGGGCTCTGTTTCACTTGCGGTGACAAGTGGAGACTTGCGCACAAGTGCCGCTCCATGTACTAGAAGAACTGTTGGACACTCTACCTCCAGAAGATGACAATCATCATGACTCTAGTTCGGAGGATGAGTTCATGTGTGTCGATCTGGCGGCTACTACTGAGGCCGCTCCAGTAGGCGTCGGATAATCCGTCTCCATGGACGGTGGGACAGCATAAAGTGCTGATCCTCGTCGATTCACAGAGCGGCATGTGTTTTGTTGACAATGCTCTGGTCGATAAGCTGCAGGCCACTACTCAGCCGTGTGAGACCTCCAGGTTTGTAGTCGCTAATGGAGAAACAATGGTCAGTTACCGGCTGGTTCCGAAACTTTCTTGGACAACTCAAGGGCACACGTTTGAACAAGATATGAAGGCCCTTCCTCTCAGTTGTTACGACATTATCCTTGGGGGTGATTGGCTAGAGGAAGTCAGTCCCATGTGGGTTCATAGCGGCAACGGCGAATGCGATTTCAGCATCTCGGGCAGCTAATTACATTGTTGGGCATTCAGAATGACAGTTCTCCAAGTCAGCCCATTAGTTCACGACAATTGGGCGGGCTTCTCCGTCGGGGTGTGGTATCCCAATGCGTTCAAGTGCAGCCAATCCATCAAGGGATGGAATTATAGCTCCAAATTATGACACTTTTTACCAAAGATTTTTTATTGGTTTTTTACTTGGTTTCATTGGTTTTTATTTTTCAATAAATGCTAATATCACGAGTTAGCGAAACCTTATAGTTTTTTGTGAGTTTCGGATTCTGGACACTTTTGGAAGGCCGTCCAATGCCACTTATGAGCGGATTGGAATAAATTAAGCAAATCTCTAACGCTCTGTTTGGATGTTTGCATTGAGAGGCTTGGCATTATATTGACTTGAATATCAAAATCTCAAGATATTGATATTGAAAATGAATGCCAATATTTTTGTTTGGATGTTTGGATATTCGGAACCTAGAATTGATATCAAGATTGATATCAAGATTGAATGTCAAATGTTGTTTGGATGGTGAAACTGAGGAACTGCATTTGTATTAGACTATAGTTATTTCATATATGTATACTTTATACACGGGGTTCTACTAAAAGATCTTATAAACAATTGAGTTTCTACTTGTTTCAAATTCAGGGACTACCAAGTAAACCTAGAATGTCACCCTGATCTGGTATGCAGAGATCCATCTAATGGCATCTCAAAGAAGAAGAAAAATCCATCCAATAGCAAAAATAATGGCTAATTACACACAACACTCCTCGGCCAAATCTTGAAATCTAGGAGAGCCAGCTCGTGGAGGCAGTACAGGCCATGCCCTTCTCATAAAGGCCGTCAGTCCAGGAACTCATGTGGAAGAGTTCGTGGTGCTGGAGCTTGGGGATGAGGACGGCAGCAGGAACATGGCACGTACATCGGCAGCAGCTACGGGAGGTCGCCGGCGGCAGCACAGATCGTGGACGAGGCCACCAACACGAGCTTGAGGAGGCAGCCGACCCTGCAGATCGTTCGGTCTTCCGGGAGGTGAGGTGGAGGGCGGTTCCGCCGGTAGTTCTTCAACAGGGATGGACGGGCCGTCGCGGCCAGCGACATCCATGGCGGTGCTCCCGAGCTCGGCGAGCAGGTGCATCGGCGCGTACGGGGAGATTTTTGGGTAGAGGAAGGAGAGAGGTGGTTCGGGAGGACAGCTGCGCCATGGCTCGTCGGAGGAGAAGGGAGCCGTCGCCGGCTGTTTACTCTGCTCCGCCCTCTGCTTTTCTCGGGAAGATGAGCGGGTCGAGCGAGAGGATGAAGAAAACGCTTCAGGTGTGAATACTCCGAATGTCTAGTGATGTCAAGCACCTCCCCTCTATATTCGGGAATGGGATGCGTAGGCCAAAGCGATGGTGCTCAATATTCAGCCCAAATGTCTAAGTTGAATATGAATGTCATCCGAACATGTGATATTCGGGATATTCGGGCTTTCATAATGTCAATGTCCAATATCAGCCTCAAATGCAAACATCCAAACAAAGCATAATTGAATGCCTCCTGATTCTAGGCTCTAGAAGTATTAACAAGCATTTGTATGGGCAGAGCTTGCCCGTACGCCCGCCCATACCACCTGCAGCCTCCTTCGTCTGATTATTGTAAGCACTTTTTGTGAAGGAGGCAATAACAAAAAACAGACGCAGCCACTACCATTCATTCGAGAACGGAGAAAGAAGAGATCTGAAGGAGAAGAAGAATTCCATCGATCCTCTCCAAATTATTTAGCCTCTAGATCATTCACTCCATAATCCCTTGCACTAAATTGAGAGAGAGATTCACACTTGTAAGATTAGGGTTTGAGACTCTATTCATACTTCGCTTTGTATTAGATTCGATCTTCCCTTTATTGTGGCTTGCTACAGTAATATTAAGATGAACTTTATATACATTATGACTATATCATTGTGCTTTTATTCTTACATGTACGAGTAAATCCCCATAGGTATGAAAGATGTAGAAAATTGATGAGATATGATGTGCCATTTTATTTTCATCTATTTGTGATTATTGTTGTCATTATTCAGTGTTTGCCGAGGGCAACCGTTAGCACACCTATTTGTCCGTGGTTTAGCCTTCTTTCACGAGGTTTTTTCTAGTGATTGACATTCCTGCGGTACTTATGAGGATGCGCCATTTTACATCTATCTCGAGAAAAAAGAACTCACATTCGAACTAAGCTAACATCCTCTTTAAAACAAACACACATTGCAATTGTATGATGAGCCGAAAAAGAATAGTCCTGAAAGAAACAATCGATCCACAAAAAAAAAAGAATAAACATAAAACATATAGAGCCGAAGCGATGCCTCCCAGATGTATATCCACCGAAAATAGAAACCAAAAAAATTGGGAGGATTGCGCGCATGTAAGTACGTGATTATCGATCAGTACTGTTCCAGGTAGCACTCTGGCGGCACCGGCTTGGCGTTTTCAGGATCCTTGGCGGCCTTATCCTTGGCATTGACGCAGTAGTCGTAGATGGTGTATCCCAGCTGGATGGCGTCCATCTCTTTCTTTTCCTTGTCGGTGAGCTTGCACGGCTCCTCCGCGGCGTACTTGGACTTTGCGCAGGTCGCGGCGCAGGCCTTGTCGTCGGCGCCGTCGGCGCACTCGCAGACCTTGAGGTCGATGTCGCGGTACTCGGAGACGAAGGGTGCCAGCGTCCAGTTGGCCTTGACGCGGCCGCCCTGCGTCGCCCAGTCGTCGGCGTTCCAGATGCTGGAGTAGGCGTACATCGGCCGCTCCGTCGGGAACGGCAGGCCCGTGTGGTTGCGGAACACGCGGATCGGGTAGCTGTCCACGTACCACCTGCGAGCAGAGCAGAGAATGGAGATCAATCTCAGCCGTTGATGAGCTCCATCATGTACAGGGGGGAAGAATTGTGGATAACTTACACGATCATGCAGGGGTTCCAGAAGATGGTGTAGTTGTGGTAGTCTGTGGTGGGGTCGAACCAGGGCTTGAACTGCATCTCCCTTTTGCCCACGCCGTCGGCGAACACGTTGGTGTGGATGGTGTAGGGATTGCCCGACGAGTTCCCCAGGAACTCGTAGTCGATCTCATCGTGAAAACTAAAGTCACCATCCGAACACGTCTGTAGTAATTTCATCATCGATCGATCAAGCATTTATGTATGTATACATATATTCAGGAGTACTGATTAGCATGCATGACAGAAAAGGAGTATGTAGCCGAGTAGTTGGGCTCACGTAGTAGGTGGTGACGCTGCCGGCCGAGTCGCCCTCGATCAGCTTGATCATGGTGGACACGCTGCCGTAGATGAAGGGCTTTAAGGTCTCCACCATAGCGCCTGCAGATGGTGATGCAGATTCACAAACCCAAAGAGCAATGTCACACGTATCGCCATGTATGTAAATCATAGACCATTCAAGGATATGTGCACGTAGATCGATTGAGAGACAATGTATATAAGTTACCAGAGGAATTGTCGCGGAGGAAGAGCTTGAGATGGTTCCCATAATCCGAGATCTCGGCATTATCTGGTGCCCCCCACGTGATGTTACACTGGTCGCTGAAGTTCGCGGAGACGAGCCCGACCTCCAGCACGGCCAGAAAGGCGACGGCGGCCAGGAGAGCCTTCGACGACCTCCCCATTGCCATTTCTCCCTTGCCTTGCCTGTGGAATTGATCGATATGTATGTGTATCACGACTTGGTATGGAATTCAGAGGGGCGCGTCTAGCTTATATAAGATGTTGAGAACTAATTTTTCAGGTTGGATTCGGGAGTTTTTGGTACGCATGTAGCTAGGCCACGAAGAAATAATACTTATATTTTTGCAGTGCAGCTAGCATGTTCGACGTGTATGAATGATTTGACTAATGGAATCTTACGATTAGTCTAACGAATGGTTCTTGGCAGAGGGTTAGTAATGCTCCCCATGAACATTGTTGTTTTCCTTCCTCGACATGCCAGCAGGCGACGACTACTGCTATTGCTACTATAGTGCTTGCCATCACCTCCGGCATGCATATGTGTCACCTAATTGGTCAATGGACATCTCGGTGTTCGCCATTTGTTGGACAAGAACAATTTTGGGTGCAGATATCACTGCTTCAATGCTTCATTAACTAACTAGTATTGTTGCTGTTAAATTAAACCTATAGGTTTTATTTTATTGAGATGAACTTTTCTAAATACAAGACGTAGCCGGTGTGATTGTGCGAAGTAATGTGTCTTAAGATTCTTCATCATCATGATATAGGTAAGCAAGCTGTTATGTGTCCTAAAGTCTGGGCGAACTAGTTTGTTTGATTTAAAAGATATGAATAATGAAGTCAAATTCGATCATACACTAGTGGAAACGAGGCCTCTAACACCGGTTCGTAGAGGCCTCTAACAGCGGTTCCAGAACCGCTGTTGGGGGTTCGGTGTTAGAGCCCCCCACTTTAACAACGGTTCTTATACGAACCGCTGTTAAAGTGTGGCGCACGTGGGGCTGCCATAGCGCTCAGCCCCCCTCCCCCCTTTAACACCGGTTCGTAACACGAACCGGTGTTAAAGGTTCTCTGCCGCGGCAGGAAAACGACATAAATATCTGCCGCGGCAAAGTTCTACCGCCGCCCCGTTCTGGGCGTATTTCTGCGGCGCGGCGGAGACGGTGAGGAGGAGGAGGAATCTATCGGGAGAGGTATACACATACATCTTCGGTATATACGAGTACATGCATAATTAAACAACTATTATTATACACAAACATCGTCATTGTGGTATTCTTCGTACACGTTGAAAGCATCAAGTACAGACAAACACGTTCAAGCATGCATATATAAAATATAACATCTCCGTCCATGTTCATTTTGGTGGATATCTAAAGAGTTCTCCGCCAGGAGTGACGACCTCATCAAGTATGAACCCCGCAAATTCCTCTTGAATGGCTCGTATGCAGTTAAATGGTAGAAGTTGGTCCCGCATCCGTTCGATCTGAATATATATGAAGAATGGGGTCAATATATATATAAGAATAAAACTCAACACAATTGATGGTAATAAAATAATACTGTGTACTTTGTTTACTTACTCTAAGTTGTTTTAGTGCGGCTTGGCCCGTCGCACATATCGTGTTGCGAATGAACTCGCAAACATATTACCCACATAAGTTGTTGCCATGTCCCTGATGCGCGCACTTTACGAGAATAGAGAGTTCAATCAAAATAATAATCAATAAAGCATGATATAATGGAATTGGAAGCAGAATCAAAGAGATACGCAGACCTAGCTAGCTAGTATTACTTACATTTTGGTCTACAAATTTTAGTTCTTCTGACCATTCACCCACGGCCCTGTCCGTGAACCTTTTCCAAACCCTGTTCGGCAAAGAAAATGGATAAAAGAGTAATTAATTACTTGTTGTCACGAAAGTTGCCGATCTAGTGCGATAATATGATTGAAATTACCTCTAGAGCATCTCTCTAAAGTCTTCCCATAGCTCTTTTTATTTTCGTAGAGTCCATGACAAGGACTTTTCCTGAGTCAGGTTGAATGACTGGCAGAATAAAGTGGAACCTACGCATGCATAACTCATCATCAGTTAAACTTAACATCGAGTAAGCCGAAACAAAATGTGTACAAGAGAGGGTAACAGTACTCACGAGAATTTGAAAGGCAATAGTATTTCCCCTTTGGTTTGTTGTCTCAGTAAAGACCTTAGCAATAAATCTTCTGTTTGCCCGGGTTTGTCTCTTACCACTTGTTCATGAACTCTATTTGGGTCAACGAACCCAATGTCAAAAGGGTTTCCTTTCATGCATTCCATAACCTTTTTCCTGCATAATAGTATATATATAAATATATGGTGAGCATATATATACATGCAATTAATGAATTGAATGAGATGAGATAGAAATTAAAGAAATAGTACTTACACACAATAAAGGCTGATGGCAGATTTGTCGAGTTCCTTCTGATTGAATAGAAAATACAAGTCTTGAATGTTGAAGGTGATCGCGTCGTCTCCGCACAAGAAAATCTGATCTCTTATATGCGTCGCGATCCATTCTTCTTTTCTCGTCTTGCAGAAATCAAGGTACCACTTGTGCAATCTTCGTATCTTTGTTGGTAGATTCTTGAGCTCCTCTTTCTTGACGAGATTCTTCCCATACTTCCATGGCCGTATGGGGTTGGCATCGTCTTTGGGCAAGTTGTCTCCCATGATGTTCAAGTATGCAATGTAAGTCATCCCCATCTCATTGGCCTTTCTTTGTAGCTCTGCCTCGTAATCATTTACGGGAGGAGCGTCCCGTGTGTCGAACACTTGGAGCGGGGCGCATGATTGGTTTTCCTGCTCTCCGAGCATGGGAACTGTTTCGGGTGCCGCATGATCGCTACTTTCAGTCTCCCTACGGCGCTTGCATCCCCTTCAAAATCTAGCTCGTAGTCCCAAGCACAAGTGGGTTTCAGGTTTCAAAAGATTTTGTGAAACTTCTCCACCACCGGATCTATTTTCTCGTTTGGCTCGACCCGCCTAGGTGCAAAGAATTTCTTGACCTCTTCTTCCGAGATCCTATTGGTCTCCTCGTCGCTGCGATTCCACGGTAAAACCGGCAATGGCTTGGCGGAAGGCTGCGGACGTAGTTTTTGAACTCTTTGGCGACGGTTTTTGCGGATTTCTGTGTGCTAGTGATGCTCTTCGTGGCGTGCTCTTCCGCTTACGCGAGGAGATGGCTGAAGCGCCGAGATGGCTGACGGGGAGATGGTCGGCGCACGGAGATGGTCAGCAGAGATGGTCAAGCGCCGGAGATGGTCGCAGAGAGATGGTCAAGCGGCTCAGGGCCGATCTTGCGGAGACGGCGGGGGTGCCAGTGGCCTCCAATTTGGAAGCACGATGTGTTCCTTCTTCCAAAGAATGGTTGTTTTCACTGGAAATTTGAGTTGAGTTTCCCCTTCACCTGTAGCATGGTCAAGATGTGCTTTCTCATATTCCTTCACAACCTCATCCACCCCGACAATAGCATAGCCATCTGGAATCGGTCGGCAGTAGTAAGTTCCACCAGCTACAGGAGGTAAGGCATAACCGACAACCACCTTAATAGATAAGACCATTAATCTCACATGCAGCTCAGCGTGTTCGCTCTCCGTGATCTCATCCACGGGATATCGAGGACCCGCCATTTCAAGCGTGGGCTGCACGTTCTCCGTGGAAGCCACGCTGCT
The DNA here is from genome assembly GCA_030063025.1 of Avena longiglumis. NCBI lineage: Eukaryota > Viridiplantae > Streptophyta > Magnoliopsida > Poales > Poaceae > Avena > Avena longiglumis. Next base: position 478,646,042 of record CP125977.1, read on the forward strand.
TTTCCGCGCAGAGTCTGGGCCGCCGGCAGCTTCCAATGCAGTCTCTTCGTGCCACTGAGATGGGCCGGTAGCTTGATGGCTCTGTCGTGCATTCACTTGCGCCTGCAGCGCCACAAGTGCATGTTCTATCTGTGTCATCCACTCTGTACGCTCTTTTTCTTTTCTGCCGCGCCATCTGTAAGAGTCGCCCCACTTGGCAAACCCATCCTTCCACGTCATACCCCCTGTGCCTCGTGCATGTCCAGGGTGTTCTTTTTTACCGATGGCGCGTGTGAGCTGGTCATTCTCTCTGTCGGGATGGAAGGTCCTGGCGGCTGTTTCCTCGTATGCCGTGATGAGTTCAGTGACGGGTTTGGCAAGGAGGGTTGGGAAGATACACAATCCTGTTTCTGGGTCCAACCTTGCCCCGATTCTGTAGAACCAAGTCTTTGCACGTAGGTCCCACTCATCTGTCTAGGGTGTGATCCCTCTAGCGCGCAGGGCCTTCTCAGCTTCCTCCCACTTAGTCCTCTGAGATATGTAGCCACCTGACCCCGTCCTCTGGTGATATTCCTTCTTCTGGGCATTTAGCGTATTGGTTTCTGACCTCTTTTTAGCTATAGCACCTTTTTTATATGCCACAAATTCGGGCCAGTAAGGTCTTATCTTCGCATAATATGTGTCTTCGAAATCTAGAGTCTCGCGATCTTTGAAAAATTTGTTCAATTTTGTCTTCCAATTACGGAAAGCGTCAGCCATCTTCTTTAGAGTCCACTCTTTGACCTTTTCCTTTATAACCGGTTTGTTTTCATCCTCCTCTGACAGAAGGGTGAAATTTACCAACAACGAATTCCAAAGCGTTTCTTTGGATCTTTCATCGACAAAGGTACCGTCGCCCTTCTTTGGCTTATTCCAATATTCAATTATGATTGGGATTTGGTCCCTAACAAGAACTCCAGCCTGACGTACAAATTTGTCTGCGGCCTTCTTGGGATCCATCGGCCGGCCATCAACACGAACTGCTTCGATCGTGAACTTTGCATGATCTTTCAACCGATGGCTCGCGCCTCGCTTGCTCTTTTTCGTAGAAGAAGATTGTTACTGGTTGGTCGATCCAGAGGGCTAAAAGAAGAAAGAAGCGTTAATTAATACATTTACATATATACAAATCAATCGGTGCAAGTCAGTAGAGGCTTAATCCATGCATATACCTCGACAAACTTTGTAATCACTAAAGTGCGTTCACCGGAATCGTCATCTTCTCCATGACTACTTGAGATGTCGTCATGTCCCTCCAAGTTCAGATATTGTGAGGTGTCCTCGTGGATCATGTTCTTCATTATTTCTTCATCTTCAAGGTTTCTACTAAGTGGATCCATAGTTTATAAAATAATAATATGATCACACAAATATCAGTAATACATCTATTGAAATGCTCAAGCGAAGATGATGATGTGACAGGTTAAAAGTATTGAAATGTAACCCTAATACATGCTTGGTCATTCCAAACCCTAATTCGGAGAAAACCCCGATTCATATGAGAGGGTACATTTACTTCTTCTAATTAACTTGTCATGAAAGTTGATTAATATAGCATGGTTATTATAATGCTATATTGACAACGAGAGGTGGCGGCGCTAGGGCGAGAGCGGGGCCGGGATGCGCGGGGCTGTGCGTTCGAACCAGCACGACATGGGCTCGGCGAGGACAGAGGAGGTCAGGGTCGACGGCATAATATTATCTAGAGTAAGAGAGTAAACATTCAAGTGGACTTGGATTCATACACAAATATACATATTATACATACAAAAATACACAAATAAATACACAAATGCTTGATCATTTTAAACAAGTTTCGAGGGGTCCAAACCCTAATTCGGAGAAATCCCGGATGCATATGAGAGGGGATAGCCACAGTGGCTGACGCGTGGGACCGTGGCTCACCGGAGGATGCTCCAGACAGCGGCGGCTGGCGGCGCTGGAGAGCGACCTAGGGCGCGCGAGGTAGCGGGTTCGCCTCAGCATGATGCAGCCTACCTAAAACGGGCGGCGCCACTACCTAGGGGTCACCGGAGCGACGTTAACGACAACGGCAGCGGCGGCGCTTGCAGAGCAGCGAGGTGACGACCCTAAACTAATACTAACTATACAATACACTAAATAACCCTAAACTAAATAACCCTAAACTAAATAACCCTAAACTAATAACCCTAAACTAAATAAACCCTAATAACCCTAAACTAAATAAACCCTAAACTAATACTAACACTAAACTACTAATTAACTAATAAATACTAATATAATAACTAATTAACTACCGGGGTCGGCCGGCGGGGTCGGCGGGGAGTGGCGGCACCGGGCGAGGACATGTCAGACTTTTATTAATTTCAGAAAATATTTACAGAAAATATTAAAACTCTTACAGGTATGGCCCACCTGTCAGGGATTTTCTATTTACATAAAATAATTGCAGAATTCATTTATAGAATTGATAAAAAGAAAAGGAAAAGAATATTGCACAAGCATGACGTCATGCTGACGTCATCCATGGCAACCTTGCAGATCATCGATCGATCCCTCATCCAGGGCTCACGGGACGACGAGGAGTAGCGCGCTAGAAGCGGACGAGTGCGGGGAGCCAAAAAGTGGCGGCTCCACTGTGGATTGACCACCAGAGCATGGCCGACAACGAAAAACAACGGCGACGGCTGCAGACGCATGGCGGCAGCTCGAACCAGAGAGGGAGGGAGACGATGGGGAGGTAAGATCACCACGAACGCGTCGGTGGTGACGGGGAGGCAAGGAGATGCCGGACGGTGATGAATCGATGGTGACAACGGCGGCGGCCGACGGTGGTTCTTGCTCGATTTCGGCCAGAGGAGGTCGTCCCGGCTCGCGTGCTTCAAGGTGGAGGATGACACGGACGCGGTGGCGGGCGGCGGTGACGGCGGCGGACGACGAAGGTCGCGGTGGCGGGCGGCTCTGCTCTGCTCCTCCGCCGCGGCTCTGCTCTCTGCGCGCTCCTCTTTGCGCTCGATCAATCTGGCTGGGGGGAGGAAGAGGAACGCGCCCGCATTTATACCCCCCTTTAACACCGGTTCCAGCCAGAAACCGGTGTTAAAGGGGGGGATTCATTTCGCGCCCGCCTCCCCCTTTAACACCGGTTCCAGCCACGAACCGGTGTTAAAGGGGGGTATATAAACGAAGAATGCGCTTCATTTTAACACCGGTTCGTGGCCAGAACCGGTGTTAAGGGGGGGCATTTATTTCATGCATTAAAGGAGTGGGGGCATTTATAATTCAAAAAATAGGATATGAATTTAGAAAATTCATCTCTTATTCATTTCAACTCATAAAAATATGAATAATATATCCTAATTTTCATAAAAATAATATCTATCCATTCATGTAAATACATTTTATATTTACTTTAGATGAAAATTTTCAAAATGATTAAAACACTTACATATAAATTTTGGTTATTCAATTCAAACAAAAATAAATTGTCAAATCCTAAAACTTTGAACATAAGAAATATTAAGCATCTAAAAAGGAATCTAACGCTATTTTATTAGAGCAAATCATATTTTATTTTGTATTAACATTTTTGAATTGTTTGGATATTTAAATGCCGCATCTTTTGTATACACTTGAATCTGACAAAGCCTCGCTCAACTTGCATTGGATTTTTGATAAAATAGCATATTGTGAACCTAAAAATGATTTTTGTAAAAAATCATGAGCATCGTATCATGTACCTGTAGTTCATATCTGACCCACTTCCTCCCGATTCGGCAGGAATTTATCTTTTTCACCAGAGGTGGACGGAAAGGTTTCAGATCCCCCTGTTGGTACATTATCCATATAAGTTGGTCTATTATTTTTGTAAAATGTGGTGGTGGTTTTTTGAATTAGCCATTTGGTGGTTGCTTCACAAAACCGTCCATTTTTTATGCTCGGAAAATGGAAAATGCCTTTTTGGTGGGATAAAAAGGAAAACTTCATCTTGCAACATTGTTTTCCATGCCATGATGTACATGTATGCACAATATGGCCATATTATCACAAACTATGCCTTGATTCTAGCCATAACATTGGTCATTTGACCCGAAAGCCAAGAAACCTCGAATGAGATAGGTCATTTTATGAAGGTTTTTTTGAGACATAATCAATATACCAAGTTCGAGATTTTTCTTCTAACTATGTCACATAATATAACACCACGCGAAGGTTTCGCACTGTTTCGATCTTTTTTTTATTTTTTTACCCCGTTTTAAACTATCGTCAAACTTTGTCGAACAACGGGCATGAAGATACCTAGCTCGGGGCCAAGCCTCTGTCACATCCCAAGATTTTCCAAATCTTGTAATGTGAAAAATAATGAATAAAATAAAACTTTGTTGATTTTCGGGGTGAGAAGAAACTTTTTGAATCCAATTGGAAACTTTCAAAACCTATTTGGATCAAATAGGATCCTAAAGGGATTTAAAAAGATAAATAAACAATAAACTTAAAAATATTTAAAATTACTATTTTTGGATCTTTAATAAAAGGATTTGGTTTTCAAAGGAAAAGGTAGATTTATAAATAAGGATTATTTTATATAGCCAAATTAAAACGTGGCCAAGCTTTTGAAATAAAATGTTTTGCTTTGATTAAAAGAGTAAAAGTTTATTTAAATAAAATAATGAGAGTTTGTTAATAAACCAATTTTTATTTAAGTAAAGGCTTTTCCCGTTTTAAATAAACACTAAAACTTATTTATTTATTTTAAATAAGTTTTCCAAGTATTTTACATTCTCAAATAAAACCTACTGAAGTGTTTTTGGTTTTATTTAAATTTCAAATAGAGTTTTAAAAATAAATAAATCAAACCCTATTTGATTTAATAACTAAGGTCCATTTTATTTAATTAATAAAGGGATCCTAAAAAGATTAAAAAATATTATTTTGTTTTGGACTTTGATTTGTGTTGTTAAACATAACTAAAAATTTTACAAAGTTTGGTGGTGAATTTGATTTGAAATTGGTGTTTGAAAATATTATTAAATCCTATTTTGATTTAAAACTAGGGCCTTTTTGAATAAATAAAAGACCCCCAAAATGAATAAGGTTTTATTCAAAATTGACTTCAGAATGTTTTGCAAAACAAAATTTAAACCTACACCAATTTTGGTTGTGGTTTGAATTCATTTGGTGTTTGATTTAATTGTTTGAAAACCAATACAGAAATTCAAAAAGGAAAAAGATTCTGTACAAAAAAAGGAACAACAGCATCCCAGCAAGGCCCAACTCGCAGCCACCTTTATTTCCCCTCAGCGAAACGTTTTTCACTCGAACACGCACCCATACATACGATGACAAGTGGACCCATTCCCCTCTCTCTCTCCCTCACTGCCAGATAGACCCCACCGCCACGTATCCATCGTCTTCACCCGCCGATGACCTCGCCCCTCTCCTCGCTGCCGTTTCTGGCCGGAAATCAATCCGTTAAATTCGCTCTAAATGCTGGAGTAAACCCCGTCCCGATCATGCACACTTAAACCCCTGCTCCTCCTCTCCGTTTTCCCCCAGGAACCACCCACTCTCTGCCCCCAGGCCGCTCCCATTGTTGCTCGCACCACCGCGGTCTCCGACGAGCCTTTGCTCCAATTCCGGCCACACCCCGCCGCCTCTCGCCTCCCACTGAACACGAACTCGCTCCTCACCTCCTGGGGCATCTCCCCGTGCCACTGGTTCGCCCGCGAGTGCCCCGTAACGTCGGCTTCGTCAACCTCAACTCGCCACCACAGTCTGCCGTTTCTCTGACGAACTCCCCTGGTAAGCCTCGACCGCCCCAGCACCTCCCGATGATGCTCCCTTACTCGCAACCCTTGTGCGCATCTAACCATGCCTCTCTTTTTGCTTAGCGTGGTTCCAAACGACGCCAGCGACGATGACCTGAGAGCACCGCCGCCCAAACCAACTCCGGTGAGCGATTCCTCCTGTCCCCGTGCGCCCCATGCCAAGACGAATCCACGTTGAGCTTCGGCGTCGCCCTGCGATCACTGTGAGCATCTCCTCACCTTCCTTTGCTTCCTATACCGCCAGACCAAGCATCCCGGCGTCGCCAAGAGCCATTACCGCCGCCTGCCTCGCAAAGGTGCTAGGTGTCGTGCGATTAGGATCCAGCGGCTAGGATAGAAAGAGAGTTTAGATCCAATGGCCTACAGCACGTGATCCGGCCGAAGCGGTATGGACGAATCAGAACACGTCGCGTGGCACAGATCGATTTAAAACAGAATTTGTAATCTGATTTAGATGCAGATTTGAAAACCTTATAACTTTTGATCCACACGTCCAAAATTTGCAAATTTTATATCAATGGAATCAGTGTAACAAGCCCTAGCCAACCATGCCATTTGTTTAGTAAAAAAGTTTCTGTTAAATGGTTTGTTTTTGCAGAAACATATGTATGCTTGTTTAAGTTATAAAAATTGTTCAAAAATGATTTTGGCGATAAAATCTTTTCCAAATGGTGTGTTTTGAACCTACTGACCCTAGGAAACACTTTGTGGTTTCAAAAATATATTTGGTGAAGGAAAAGAATGATTCTTTGATTTAAAACCAATTCTAGTCAAATAAAAATATAGTTTATTTAGTAAAAATGGTTTTGAAGGAAAACCTTTGGGAAATGTTTTGTTTTAAACTCTCTGACCCTAAACACAAAGTTTTATGGTTTGAAAACATATTTTGTGAATCCTATAGATTAATGCCTTACTAAAACATTTTTACACCACATAAATTGATACCTTGTTTTGAAAATGGTTTATGAAGTGAAATCTTTTGCAAATGACTTTGCCACTTTATAAAATGACCATTAGGTGTTTTCAAATGTTTATGACCCATTAGGAACAACTCTTTCAAATAAAACAAAGCTTGGCATGCTTGCATGCATTACTTTGACTTTATCATTTTATGTGATGTTTTGCTTGAATGGTAGATTGAACTTGTGCCTTGCTTGATTGAATTGTAGTGACTTGAAGAGTGTGATTGTAGCAAGGACAAGGAGTGAACTTATACCCTACCAAAAGGCAAGTGATGCTTCATACTTTTTTCCCATTACTTTCACTATGCATTAGTGATTTCTCTAAGTAAAACCTGCATGGAATTTTGCTAAGTATAAACCTTGCTATGGGAAAACCTAGTAGATGAAACCTTAGTAGAATTTCCTAAGTTAAGATTCCTACTACTATCATGCTTAGCTTAGCTAATAGAAAACAAGGGTGGAATATATATTCACACTATGGAAAAATTTCTAAGTCTGAGGACTTGTATTTTTTAATAAAACAACTAAGTTAATGAATCACCTAGGTGGAATGGTAATTGCTTGGTGGTTTTTGGTTGAGTGGTTACACAAGGCCCATGGCTATGGTTTACCTTGTGTATCACACTTGTGTATTTCCACCCAGGAATAAAGAGATTTGAGATGTCAAATGTTGAGAAGCTTCAAGTGCAACCACTTGGCATTATGGGCTCTGCCTGGATCACATAGGTTGCTAGAACTTAGCCATTTGGACAGTTGGTGGTAGTGGGATGATAGGTTGGAACGCGTCCATTTGGTCTAAGGAAAGGCTTCTGAAAGATCTTGTCTTGGTGAAACCATGTCTTGTGGGGAAAGTGCACCACCTCTGCAGAGTGTAAAATCTAAGTACTTAGCCATGTCCCTGACAAAGGACAATTTGAGCATCAAGACATGGAAGCAATCAAGAATCTCATTATCCAAATTTCTAAGTTAAAAACTTGTGGTTGAACAAGGGTTAAAGGATCTTCAATCTTTGATTGGGAGTTGCCTTGGGAAAGATTATTTTGTCAAGGAAAAACTTAGTGTTTTCAAATGATAAGGAAAAATATATTTTTGAGCAATGCAAGCCTAAGCTCCACTTAGCCAAATGCATATAGATGATAGACTCCCCTATACTACCATAGTATCACTTGCCAATACAATTCAAATGTATTGACCCTTGTGGCTGTAACTTGTATGTTACAGGTTTGATTGATGTTAGAAAAGTTTGATGATTAGGATTACAAAGTCTAAAACCAACATGTTTGCCTGTGGCACTTTGAAGATGAAGGACCCCATGATTATAGATATTCTGCTGCAATGTAATGTAATAGCCAAATGAGCTATGTAAGATGTAATAAATTATGTTATTCCTGGTTATAAAGTTGTATTATGACCTTTGTTTCTTGATATTACATCTTAACTGTGGATGCTAGCTATTGATCCAGGGACTAGCATTGTAAACACAGAGGGACTCTACCTTATTAAAGGTTGGGAACCTCACAGATGGTATCAGAGCATTGTGTTGCCTGTAGGATTTGTAACCCTAGGATTGGACAAAACCCCTTAGAAAAATAGGAGTTATATTTGTTCCAAAACTTATTTACAAACAATCTTGTAAACTCTTTCCTCAACCTTTTTGGTTTTGACTCTACATCTCTTCTATTTCAACTTGATGGAAAAACCTACCCCATGACCAAAGACTTCACCATGAGCAAAGGACTTCATCAACTCTAATGACTTCAACATCTTCAACTCTAATGACTTCAACATCTTCAGCATTTTCACCAAGGACCTCAACCTTGAATATCACTAAGGACTACAAGTGAGACAAAGAATCTTGCTCAAGATTTGGAGAATAAGGAAACACCAAATAGAAGGAGCCATCATCACCTTTGAAGTTTTGTGACCAAAGACATGAGAAATTTTCTCCAAGGATACAAAGATTTTGTTCAAGGAGAATCAACCAAGAAGGATGGAAGGATTTCAAGTGAACCATATAGATGGACCACCATATTTTAGTTAAGTCAAACACACCAACTTATGTGGTGTAACAAAAAAATATTTTTGGTTGCCTAAAAAATATGCTTGAAACTTGTTGTTTGAGTGGAATGTTTGTTTGTGATTGCTTGCACATTGCTTGTGTGAATTGTGTTGTGTGTGATTAGAATTATTTCCTTAGAAATATTTTTCCTATTCTAATCCCAATCCAACCCAAACAGATGACTACTCCAAGAAACTCCAACATCAAGGTGGATGACAACAACAACAACAACCAAGAGGACAACATGAGAGAACTTATAGCAACCCAAAACCAGTTGAGCCAAATGACAACTCAGCTTTTAGCCAACAACAATGGACTAGACCCATCCATACAAAGGATTTTGAATCTCCAATCCCAATTGTTGCAAGGATTGGTTACTCAAATGATCAACATGGGAGAAAACTTTTTCCAAAGAGCTAATGACAACAAGGATGACAAAGATGTTATTTTAGAAGGAACCCAAGCTTGCAATATTTGTGGAGACAAGGATCATACATACAAGGAGCATGAAGATCAATGCCCCAAGAAGAGAGAAAGATTTCCCACCTTTGAAGAACATGAACTAGAAGAACTCCTAGCTTTGGAGAGACCCAAAAAGAAGAAGGAGGACAAAAGCCAGGTACAAATGTTACAATTTCAAAGAGATGGGACACTGTGCCAGTGAATGCCCAAAAAAGAAGAAGAGCCAAGAAGACAAACAAAAGCTAGTGAAACCCAAGATGAGGAAGGATTTTAGCCAAGTGATGTGCAACCACTGCAAAGAGTTAGGACATTATGCATCATATTGTCCAGAGAAGCCACCTCAAGACCTCAGCCTTATCACATGTTTCAAATGCAAGGAACTAGGCCACTATGCAAACTTCTGTCCAGGAAAGTTACACCAAGATCCCAAGCAAGCCAAGATGTAATTTAGTTGGAAATTTTTTAAGGGTGGTAGTACCCTAGATGCTTTTGAGCCAACATTGTTTCGATCTTCCAACATTGTTTGTCATGCCATGATGCACATGTATGCACAATATGGCCATATTATAACAAACTATGCCTTGATTCTAGCCATAACATTGGTCATTTGACCCGAAAGCCAAGAAACCTCGAATGAGATAGGTCATTTTGTGAAGGTTTCTTCGAGACATAATAAATATACCAAGTTTACGATTTTTCCTTCTAACTATGTCACATAATATAACATCACGTGAAGGTTTCACACTGTTTCGATCTTTTTTTTATCCCCGTTTTAAACTATCGTCAAACTTTGTCGAACAACTGGCATGAAGATTCTTAGCTCGGGGCCAAGCCTCGCTCAACTTGCATTGGATTTTTGATAAAATAGCATATTGTGAACCTAAAAATGATATTTGTAAAAAATCATGAGCATCGTATCATGTACCTGTAGTTCATATCTGACCCACTTCCTACTGATTTGGCAGGAATTTGTCTTTTTCACCAGAGGTGGACGGAAAGGTTTCAGATCCCCCTGTTGGTACATTGTCCATATAAGATGGTCTAGTATTTTTGTAAAATATGGTGGTGGTTTGTTGAATTAGCCATTTGGTGGTTGCTTCACAAAACCGTCCATTTTTATGCTCGGAAAATGGAAAATGCCTTTTTGGTGCGATAAAAAGGAAAACTTCCTCTTGCAACATTGTTTTCCATGCCATGATGCACATGTATGCGTAATATGGCCATATTACCACAAACTATGCCTTGATTCTAGCCATAACATTGGTCATTTGACCCGAAAGCCAAGAAACCTCGAATGAGATAGGTCATTTTGTGAAGGTTTCTTTGAGACATAATCAATATACCAAGTTTGAGATTTTTCCTTCTAACTATGTCACATAATATAACACCACGCGAAGGTTTCGCACTGTTTCGATCTTTTTTTTATTTTTCTATCCCCGTTTTAAACTATCGTCAAACTTTGTCAAACAACGGGCATGAATATTCTTAGCTCGGGGCCAAGCCTCGCTCAACTTGCATTGGATTTTTGATAAAATAGCATATTGTGAACCTAAAAATGATTTTTGTAAAAAATCATGAGCATCGTATCATGTATCTCTAGTTCATATTTGACCCACTTCCTACCGATTCGGCAGGAATTTGTATTTTTCACCAGAGGTGGACGGAAAGGTTTTAGATCCCCCTGTTGGTACATTGTCCATATAAGGTGGTCTAGTATTTTTGTAAAATGTTGTGGTGGTTTTTTGAATTAGCCATTTGGTGGTTGCTTCACAAAACCGTCCGTTTTTATGCTCGGAAAATGGAAAATGCCTTTTTGGTGCGATAAAAAGGAAAACTTCCTCTTGCAACATTGTTTGCCATGCCATGATGCACATGTATGCACAATATGGCCATATTATCACAAACTATGCCTTGATTCTAGCCATAATATTGGTCATTTGACCCGAAAGCCAAGAAACCTCGAATGAGATAGGTCATTTTGTGAAGGTTTTTTTGAGACTTAATCAATATACCAAGTTTGAGATTTTTCCTTATAACTATGTCACATAATATAACACCACGCAAAGGTTTCACACTGTTTCGATCTTTTTTTATTTTTTATCCCCGTTTTAAACTATCGTCAAACTTTGTCGAACAACGGGCATGAAGATTCTTAACTCGGGGCCAAGCCTCACTCAACTTGCATTGGATTTTTGATAAAATAGCATATTGTGAACCTAAAAAAGATTTTTGTAAAAAATCATGAGCATCGTATCATGTACCTGTAGTTCATATCTGACCCACTTCCTACCGATTCGACAGGAATTTGTCTTTTTCACCAGAGGTGTACGGAAAGGTTTTAGATCCCCCTGTTGGTACATCGTCCATATAAGGTGGTATAGTATTTTTGTAAAATGTGGTGGTGGTTTTTTGAATTAGTCATTTGGTGGTTGCTTCACAAAACCGTCTGTTTTTTATGCTCAGAAAATGGAAAATGCCTTTTTGGTGCGATAAAAAAGAAAACTTCCTCTTGCAACATTGTTTGCCATGCCATGATGCCCATGTATGCACAATATGACCATATTATCACAAACTATGCCTTGATTCTAGCCATAACATTGGTCATTTGACCCGAAAGCCAAGAAACCTCGAATGAGATAGGTCATTTTGTGAAGGTTTCTTTGAGACATAATCAATATACCAAGTTTGCGATTTTTCCTTCTAACTATGTCACATAATATAACATCACGCGAAGGTTTCGCACTGTTTCAATCTTTTTTTATTTTTTTATCCCCGTTTTAAACTATCGTCAAACTTTGTCGAACAACGGGCATGAATATTCTTAGCTCGGGGCCAAGCCTCGCTCCACTTGCATTGGATTTTTGATAAAATAGCATATTGTGAATCTAAAAATAATTTTTGTAAAAAATCATGAACATCGTATCATGTACCTGTAGTTCATATCTGACCCACTTCCTACCGATTCGGCAGGAATTTGTATTTTTCACCAGAGGTGGACGGAAAGGTTTCAGATCCCCCTGTTCGTACATTGTCCATATAAGGTGGTCTAGTATTTTTGTAAAATGTGGTGGTGGTTTTTTGAATTAGCCATTTGGTGGTTGCTTCACAAAACCGTCCGTTTTTAATGCTCGGAAAATGGAAAATGCCTTTTTGGTGCGATAAAAAGGAAAACTTCCTCTTGCAACATTGTTTGTCATGCCATGATGCCCATGTATGCATAATATGGCCATATTATCACAAACTATGCCTTGATTATAGCCAAAACATTGGTCATTTGACCCGAAAGCCAAGAAACCTCGAATGAGATAGGTCATTTTGTGAAGGTTTATTTGAGACATAATCAATATACCAAGTTTGCGATTTTTCCTTCTAACTATGTCACCCTAATATAACACCACGCGAAGGTTTCGCACTGTTTCGATCTTTTTTTATTTTTTTATCCCCGTTTTAAACTATCGTCAAACTTTGTCGAACAACGGGCATGAAGATTCTTAGCTCGGGGCCAAGCCTCGCTCAACTTGCATTGGATTTTTGATAAAATAGCATATTGTGAACCTAAAAATGATTTTTGTAAAAAATCATGAGCATCGTATCATGTACCTGTAGTTCATATCTGACCCACTTCCTACTGATTCGGCAGGAATTTGTCTTTTTCACCAGAGGTGGACGGAAAGGTTTCAGATCCCCCTGTTTGTACATTGTCCATATAAGGTGGTCTAGTATTTTTGTAAAATATGGTGGTGCTTTTTTGAATTAGCCATTTGGTGGTTGCTTCACAAAACCGTCCGTTTTTTATGTTCGGAAAATGGAAAATGCCTTTTTGGTGCGATAAAAAAGAAAACTTCCTCTTGCAACATTGTTTGCCATGCCATGATGCACATGTATGCGTAATATGGCCATATTATCACAAACTATGCCTTGATTCTAGCCATAACATTGGTCATTTGACCCGAAAGCCAAAAAACCTCGAATGAGATAGGTCATTTTGTGAAGGTTTCTTTGAGACATAATCAATATACCAAGTTTGAGATTTTTCCTTCTAACTATGTCACATTATATAACACCACGCGAAGGTTTCGCACTGTTTCGATCTTTTTTTATTTTTTATCCCCGTTTTAAACTATCGTCAAACTTTGTCGAACAACGGGCATGAAGATTATTAGCTCGGGGCCAAGCCTCGCTCAACTTGCATTGGATTTTTGATAAAATAGCATATTGTGAACCTAAAAATGATTTTTGTAAAAAATCATGAGCATCGTATCATGTACCTGTAGTTCATATCTGACCCACTTCCTACCGATTCGGCAGGAATTTGTATTTTTCACCAGAGGTGGACGGAAAGGTTTCAGATCCCCCTGTTGGTACATTTGCCATATAAGGTGGTCTAGTATTTTTGTAAAATGTGGTGGTGGTTTTTTGAATTAGCCATTTGGTGGTTGCTTCACAAAACCGTCCGTTTTTATGGTCGAAAAATGGAAAATGCCTTTTTGGTGCGATAAAAAGGAAAATTTCCTCTTGCAACATTGTTTGCCATGCCATGATGCACATGTATGCACAATATGACCATATTATCACAAACTATGCCTTGATTCTAGCCATAACATTGGTCATTTGACCCGAAAGCCAAGAAACCTCAAATGAGATAGGTCATTTTGTGAAGGTTTTTTTGAGACATAATCAATATACCCAGTTTGATATTTTTCCTTCTAACTATGTCACATAAAATGTATTCCCATTTATCTCGTACCCTTGGAAAGTACATACAGTCGAAGATGGTGTCCTGGCCAACAAGTACAGCTGATCCCCTATAGTGGTGTTATTCGTGAGAAGTCTTTGCAGCCAGCCACCAAAACTCGCCATGTGTTCACTTATAATCCATTCATCAGACTGTCCCGGGTGTTTGAGGCGTATTAAATTCTTGTGTTCATTGATATACGGGGCAACCAAGATAGATCTTTGTAAAACCGTGTTGTGTGCTTGATTTAGAGAATGCCCGTCCCTACATATCATTGCTTTACATCCTAGGGTGCCTTTTCCACGCATCGTTTACCCTTCTTGTTCTCTGGATGCATAGGCCCTTCAGGGTCTTTCAGAAGTTGCTGGTCCTGCCGTGCTTCCGGTGTATCTTTTGTCTTCTCATACACTCCTAGGAAGCCTAGCAGGTTCACGCAAACATTCTTCGTCTCGTGCACCACGTCGATTGTAGAGCGGACCTCTAAGACTTTCCAATTGGGTAGGTCCCAAAATATAGATTGCTTCTTCCACATGGGCGCGTGTTCGGCATCGTCATTCGGAACAGATAGACTGCCAGGACCTTTTCCAAAGATTACTTCTAGGTCCTTAAACATACCAAATACCTCCTCACCGGTACGGAGGACAGGCTTCCTCCGGGGTTCTGCCAGATGTTTGAAATGCTTGCCTTTCTTTCTGACTGGATGCAGGTTCGGAAGAAATCGATGATACCCTAGGTACACAACCTTCTTACATTTATTCAAATATACACTTTTAGTCTCATCTAAACAGTGTGTGCATGCATTGTATCCCTTGTTTGTCTGCCCTAAAATGTTACTAAGAGCAGGCCAATCATTGATGATTACGAAAAGCAATGCTCGTAGGTCAAATGGCTCCCCTTCGTGCTCATCCCACATACGTACACTTGGTTTGGCCCACAACTGTAAAAGTTTTTCAACTAATGGCCTTAGGTACACATCAATGTTGTTGCCGGGTTGCCTCGGGCCTTGGATGAGCACTGGCATCATAATGAACTTCCTCTTCATACACAACCAAGGAGGAAGGTTATAGATACATAGAGTCACGTGTGCCGTGTGATCGCAGCTCTCTCACCAAAAGGATTCATGCCATCTCGTACTTAGACCAAACCTTAAGTTCCTTGCGTCACGCACGAAGTCCGGGTACTCTCGCTCGACTTTTCTCCACTATGACCCATCACGGGTGTCTCAACATCGCGTCTTTCTTACGGTCTTCCATGTGCCATCGCAACAACTTGACATGCTCTTTATTTCAAGAGACGTTTTAACCGTGGTATTATAGGAGCATACCACATAACCTTGGCAGAACCTTCTTCCTAGGGGCCTCGCCTCAACATCGCCAGATCGCCTCGTGCGATCTTATATCATGCAAAGGTGCATACCGTGCATGCATCCAAATTCTCGTATTTCATCATGCGGTAGAGGATGCAATCATTAATGCAGCATGTATCTTACGCACGTATAATCCTAGAGGCGTACAACCTTCTTTGTTTGGTATGTCGGGCAACTCATTATTTATTGGAAGAAGATTCTTCATTTTTACCAACAACTTTGAAAATGCCTGTCAACACACCGCTTCCGCCTTCCATTGCAAAGCAAATCCGATTGGTGGTAGCGTTTTGTAGCCATCTTCGCAAGTTGGGTACAATAATGTTTTGTGATCCTTTAACATCCGCTCCAAATTCTCCTTCTCCTTTTCGTTTCACATTCTTCCTTTGCATCAAGAATGGCTCGACCAAGATCGTCATCAATGGCCCATCTCACGCCTCTTGATCTTCATTATCTACCCCCGTTGCAGTATCATCATATTCAGGATACATATTATGATAGTTGTCATCATCCTCTTCTTCTTCGTTGTCTTCCATCACAACCCCTTTTTCTCCGTGCTTGGTCCAATAATTATAGCTGGGCATGAAACCGGATCGAAGCAGGTGGACGTGAATGGTTCTGGTATTTGAGTAGTCTTTCTTGTTCTGACAGTGAACACACGGACATCACATAAATCCATTGTGACCACGGTTTACATTAGCCACAATGATGAAAATTTGGAGGCCCGTAATGTACTCGGAAGTGTGGCGGTCACCGTACTTCCATTGCCGGTTCATCTGCATTAATATATAGTATATATCAAAAATTAATAGGGAGATGACCATTTATATATATATAGTACATCAATGACACATGAAAGGATAGTTGCCGACCTCGACCGAGAAGGAATGAGCAACGAGAAAACTTATTTTGAGCTCTCGGGCATTTCACCGAACACCTCTTGTGCATACGAAAAAAACACAAACTAGCACACTTCACACCCTCTTGCTAGGCTCCAAAATGAGATAGTGAAAAAAAGGAAGAGTGGGCTACTTGAGAGAAGTTTCTTTAACACCGGTTCAAGCCACGAACCAGCAGGGTTAAAGGGCCACCAATGCAGGGCCACGAACCGTGTTAAAGGGGCTCTTTTGTCGCACGGCCACGCTGGTATTTACCTCTTTAACACCGGTTCGTAGAAGAACCGGTGTTAAAGCCCATATCCAGGCTCAACCAAATGCCTCGTTTCCACTAATGATAATGTCCTAAAGGGTAGCCTCTATGTAAGAGGGAGCTAGAGAAAAATGCTTCATGGGTATGGTAAATCGGTTGGCTCAGTTTTTTTTTCCGAAACTCGGTACAAACCAAATGTGTACATACACTCGCCCTATGAGTACACATAGGCACACTCTACCTATGAGCACCTCTAAATGACTGGTCTGAACACGTATTGAGATTGATAAAGTCATCACAGACGCCTCGTTGTCGAACTCTGTTGGGCTAGAGGTACCACTACCTTCGTAACCATCCAACCAGAGATCGATTCTCACTCAGACTTATATTTAGAAGGAGTTAAATCCTTCTCTCACAAAAACAAATACGCCCTGCGTTTGCTGGTCGCCCTACGCTACTGGCGTTTCCTATATACTTTCCGTAGAAAAAAATCTATTTTTTAAGAAACGAATAAATACATATATTTGGAAGGAGTAAAGAAATGATAGTGTTCGAGCACGTACGGTACCTACAATTCCAGCCTACTGGTGCATCTAAATATGGGCCGTTTCACGAACTACTGGGTCAACTAATACTCAGCCTACCACTCCAGCCTAATACTTTCTTTGTTTTAAAATATAAAATATTTTAAATTCATGAAATAAATGTATCTAGACTTAAGTGAATCTATATACTAAAAAAAGTCTAGATATATTTGTTTCACAAAACTAAAACATCTTATTTTGAACGGATGAAGTAGCTTATTTTCGACAACGACTATTCATCACAATAACCCACGCTCACGAGCTGGTGTTACACGATGGGCCACCGCCTAGTAAGACTGTTTTTTCCTTCTTAGCAAACCCTAATTGCCGTGTAACATGGGAAGGTCCTATACGCCGACCTGGTCGGCAAATACCAGGCGTCGCACACCCTTAGGAGGGGTGTGTTGGACCGGCCCGATGCAATTTTTATTTTTTGTTTTTCTTTGTTTGTTTTCTATTGTTTTTCCTCTAATTTTTTATGTGTTCTTAATATTCTAAATTATAAATATTTATCAAATCTAAATATTATAATTTTTTAAAAATTGATTTTTTTTTGAATTTGAATGCTTTTTAAAAATGAACAATTTCAAATATAAACATTTAAAATTCAAGTTTTTTGAATTTGAATGTTTTGAATAATTTTTCAAATTTTGAACAATTTAAATTTGAAATATTTTTATAAATTGAACAAAAAGTAAACATAAAAGAAAAGATTAAGATATAAAGATTAAAAAACCAAAAGAGAAAAACCAACTGGAAAAAAACGAAGAGAACCGATCAGCCTCGCTATATGGGCTGGCCCAAAATACCGACAAGGGTGTGGTGCTCCGTACGCACCGACCTGATCAGTGTATAGACGAATTCGCTCACATGCGCGTCCGCGCTGGGGCCGGCCTTTTTAGTCAGTTTTTCTAGGTTTATTGTTTTCTATTTTTTGTTTTACAATTTAAAAATATTTAGTATTGAAAAATGTTCATTTTCAAAAAAATTCCAGATTACGAAAAAGTTTGATTTGAAAAATTGTTCGGTTTCAAAAATGTTTATTTTTACACAGTTCATTTTAGAAAACATTCAAAATATGATATGTTTTATTTTTAAAAAGTTTTATTTTTGAAAATGTTCGTGATTTCAAATGTTGAGATTTAGACAAAAAGTTCAGATTTTTTCTTTTATTTTTTAAAACAAAAATCAGGAAATAAGGGAAATGGAAAAAAACTTACCTATTTATCTGGGCCACATCAAGAGGGGCCCAATTTGAGCCTACCAAAAACATGTCTATTTTTCTTCTTTCAGTTTTTTTTCTCATATCTTTTATCCTTTTTCTATAACTAGTGATAAAATCAAAAATTTCTATGAATAACAGATTTTTATATCTAAACTAGTTTTCATTTTTTGCAAAGAATATTTTTATAGTTAATAATGTGTTATATAAAATTAATAAATTAAATTTATTTTCAAGATTAAGAAAAAACTTGTACTCCCTATGATTCATAATAAGTGTTGGTGATTTATTAATGTTTTTGTACAACCTTTGTACTACATCTTCGACACTTATTTAGATAAGAAAAGGTACATGTTATTGGGTCCAGCCTATCAATAACCAGATGTAAGCGACCCAACCATCGGCTCACTATGATCGTTGGCTCTCTTATTTTGCGAATTGGATCCAACCTAGAAAAGCTCTCAAAACAAACAAACATAGAAAAAGTGCATTCTCACCTAAAAAGGAAAAGAAGGAAAATTGGCAACTCCTCGTGCAAAGCGATGGATAAATGACCAAGGATTGAGAGAGAAAATAGTACAACCAAGATTAGTTACAAAAAAGAGCGCATGGCCCACTTGCAGGCACTTTATTCGCTTAGATGGATGCTACTTTAACGCATTAGCAATGTTATATTTTTTCAACATTTTATCTAATACATAGTAAAAACATCAACACACAAGCATGCATGCACATAACCTTGGAATATAACCTACAAAATGTTATAGTTGCAGATTTTAAGATTTACAAGGTCGATATGCATGTGTTATCAATGTGACGGTATTTCCATTCAATGTGATGCATAAGGCATCAAACTTTGGAAGTGATCTCCCTAGGGGCTGAATTATCCCAATAAAAAATCATGCACAAAAGTAGTCTATGGTGATGCTAACAAATGCCTAATAACATATTATTATTTTTCTAATAGAATTAGTAGTGTAGTATTGTTATTACTATTAGAAAATTAATATATTATTGTTAATGTAGCTCAAACTAGGTCAATGGAATATCCCAAAACGAGTCCACCTTAGTGCATATGATAAAAATTCTAGTCCAGCCCTAACAAGGAGTGTAATGTATAGACTTGGATGTATGCACTATGTTTGATGTCATGTGTTTAAATAATGTGTATTGTTTCAGACGTCATATGTTGTTGTTTTTGTTATGATATGTTGTTGTTTTGATTGTGAGCTGTTTTTGGCATTATACCATTTTGCTTTGCTACTATAAAATGATGTTTTGGTTGTTTTAGACATGAAGTATTAACCATATGTTTATGTTTTTATGTGAACCTAAGTGAGAGTGAAAATAATGATGAAGTTGTTATGGAAAACAAGATGACCAGATAATGATAATGATTGTCTATTTTGTTATGAACCATGATGATAAGTAATTGAACAAGAAATCGAGGAGAATACTATTATGCACCGGACAACAATGGGTCTTTGAACATCTCAGTGATCACATAGATTGTTACTCTGTGTATAATGTATCCTCATTATTTTTATACGCTACATACCACATTTTCTAATGTTTATAAAGTGAATTACTAACACGAAATGTGTCCTATAGAGTCTCTTGGTATGTTCTTTTCGATGGTTAGAGGCCTTGAACCAATAAGTCAAGCATAAAATCTATTCAATAGGTGTAAAGAGACTCTACATCATAAATTTGATGAGGTGTCAAAGTGATTGGTTCTTTTAGTTTCAAGGGTCATAAAACCAATAGATCCTTAATTCTCTACTTTATGTTAGAGGATTGAAGACTCCATATTCTATCTTCACTTCAAGATTGTATCAGTCAATTGATGGTACACACATACATGTTGTCAACCCTGAAGGTAAGGTTGTAAACCATGTGGGACGAAATTGACATCCGACCCAAATGTGATGGTCGTGAGTTAGTGCAAAATGAGATTCACATCAATAGTTGCCATATGAAGAACTCTGGCATCCATATTCAGGTTAGAAATCTTATTCCTTGAAAAAAATGCAAATAATATAATTTTGATTCCTTCGCTTTGCACTAGTTTTTTTCTTCTGACAATATTACCTTGTTGATTCGAGTTATCCCATTCAGACCAGGTATCTTGCTCCATACAAGGGAGAAAAGTACCATTTGCAGGTGTTTCGACAAGGACCAAGTGGAAAATAAGAAGTCTTCTTATTCATCACTTTGAAATGTCAATGAGCAAACCTTGAGTGTCTTGAAGATGATAACGTATTTTACTACAAGTTACCCAGTAGTGAAGCAAGCTTGCATCATAGTTACATGTATGACACTCCAAGATTGGATAAGAGAGACTAATCTCATTTACAAGGAATTCTATGTGTGATCTAGATGAGAACTATATTCCGAGAAACATACAACCTAAAAAATCTATAGCACTATATGACCATCATTTAAGGGGTTGAGCATGGCGACATGCTATGATTCATGAAAATATCCTAGATGCTTAAAATGTTTAGCTAGTTTGGTAACAAGGGTTTAGCTTGTATTTTGTTGTTCCCTTACTCTAATTTAAGAACCTCGTTTTATTTTGTGGTCTTGTAATTAGTAACTTATTTCTTCTAAAATATTTGACATCTTATGAATGTGCTATGTCAACTGAAAGAGCATGTGGGCCCCCATATGTGGTTTTGGTAATTAATAACAATCTTTATGGACTAATGTGTTTATTAAGTTGCACGTGTAGGAATTGTCCATTGGCATCGCTTGGAGCATGTGTTGGCTTCAAGGTAGATAAAATGAAGAATATGTGTTTTGCGAGCTCAAAATGCACCATCTCTAGAGGATCTCATGTTTGATGCTTGGAGTCCTCGGTGGTCATGGATCGACGAAGAGCAATCAAGAAAGATGTTCCATCTTGAGAAGAACAAGATCATCTACATTCCGCTCAAGTGGAATGCTCAAGGCAAAGGAATGATAGGTTTTCCCTTTTGCCGGTCTCATGTTGTTAGTTGGGATACCGAGTTTAGGATAGATAGCCGTACTATTAAGAGGGGCTCTCAAGTGAGTAACTCGACCATATCTTTCGGAGAGGGCTCAAACCTTTACATTCTTAGCATCATCCTTTCTTGGTTGTTATTTGGATCTTATCCTTGTGAGGCTCTAGAGCTTGTGGTAATATTCATGACAAGCTCTATTTCATCAAAAACGGATTTCCCTTTTGTATCTTATCGCGTTTTTGATGTTGGTGGTTTTCCGGTTTTTCACCAAGAAAGGTATCTCACATTATAATACATCAAATATTTTCACCTGGTGGTAACACTTGTCGTCCTATTTCCAAAAAATTGGTTTCGTGTCGATCGGAGTTTCCTAGCTCGAGTTATTGATATTTGAATATTGCCTCTTATTTGGTTTGAAAAAGAAAAAGGAAATAATCTGGTTTTTTGGGTTGTGCGGTAGTACCGTTGGGTACTATCGGCCCAATCTTCCGCGTGCGCTCCCTCTTTTTCCTTGCCTGATAGGACCATCCGGTAGCAGTGGCCTAGCCCAGTCGTACCGCCCGGTCAGGCCGGTACTACCGGCCGGCCCATCCCGCTCGACCAGCCTAGGTATGTTGATACGTCCAAAACGTATCTACTTTCTCGAACACTTTTGTAATTGTTTTTCCTCTAATTTGTGTGATTTGGATACAACTAACACGAAATGACACTGTTTTCAGCAGAATTGCTTTGGTGTCTCGTTTTTGTGCAGAAAATCAACTTTCAGGAAAAATCCCGGAAAATATCGCAAAACTCCTATTTTACCAGAAGACTCACGGAGCCAGAAGATGAGACGGAGGAGGGCCACGAGGGCCCACACCCCTGGCCATGGGGGCCAGCCCAGGCCGCGCCTGGGGGTGGTGAGGCCACCTCGGGAACCCCCTCGGTCTCCCTCTTCACCTACATAAAGCCTTCTGACCTAAAAATAGAGGGGGGTTCGACGTTTTTTCTAGATAGAGTTCCGCTGCGCCACCACCACCAGAAACCGCGATTCGGAACCAAAAACTCCGTTCTCGCACCCTGTCAGGACAGGGAATTGGAGGAGATCATCGCCATCATCATCACCGACGCCTCTACCTCAACCATCCATGTTTCCCCCATCCATGAGTGAGTAATCCCCCGCTGTAGGCTATCGGGATGGTAGGGATTGGATGAGATCTATCATGTAATCGAATAAGATTGTTAGGGCATGGTGCCTAGTATCTTTATTAGTGCTATTTGACTTTGTTACAACTTGTTGTGCTTAATGCTTGTCACTAGGGCCCGAGTGCCATGATCTCAGATCTGAACATGTTATTGATCATGATGATAGTATTGTTTGTGATCTTATCTGCAAGTTGTTTACACATATTATTGTCCAGAACCAAAGGCCCCAAAGTGACAGATGACGAGGTTTCGACTCATCAATGCCCATTGTTATGAGCTTGGGTTTTGGAGAAGATGGGGGTGCTGGAGATCGCGGAACGGTTAACAGACAAGCAACCAGGGGACATGAGATTTGCCCAGGTTCAGGCCCCCGAAGGGAAAACCCTACTCCTTCTTGCATGTTCTTGATTACGCTGGATTCGAAGGTTACAGGGGTGCGTAGATGCAATCTGGCGTGAAGGTGTGTATGCGGTGGAAAAAGGATTGGCCCTCCTCGGCGCGCCCTCCTAGCTTTTATATAGAGCTAGGCAGGTCTCGGGCATAGATCGAGTCGGTTACAAGTTTAGGGTTTACCCCTTTGAATATTCTATCTGTTCTAGTCTTGCTCTCCAAGGATTCGAAGATGTCATGGGCTTGGGTCACCCGAAAATCTCCACGGGCCGCGTATATTCTTGTGGGCCTTCCTTGGGCTGGACCAGGTATGCTAATGTCGTGTACCCGCAGGGTATAACCATGTCAGTAGCCCTCGAGTGTTCAGTTGAATCGCAGATTCGGCTGAGGACTCTTTAATCTTTCGGGTGCAGTTGTTTCTGTTCAGAAAAGAATGATTTTAGTGTGTAGGGATTGTTGATGCGCAGTGTCGACTCTCCGACGGATCGGTCGCTTAATCCCTTAGGACAAAACAACATGATCTTCTTCAGATTCGAGTCCCTAGACTCGAACCTGGAACAGATGCTGGCATAATTCGACTCAAGCTGTTGAGGTCTTATAGGAGTCGAATCCTAGTAGTTTTCGAATGATGTACCCAACGCGTCCGTCGGGATTTTCATCGCGCCTGTTGGCACGGATTTTTACTAGTAGAGCATAGTCAGGTGCGTTACCAGGCCATTAAATGGTATCTGTAGGTCTTATCTTTGCGTTACAGACACAACATCCAAAATTTTATCACCGCGGAGGTGTTTCGGGTGGCCAAGGAGGATGTTACTCACTTAGCGTTGGTTGAGGCAAAGTTGCCAAAAAGTTTTTTGCATTTTGATCCGAAGGATCGCAGTCGAAGAATTCATAGGGCGCGTGACCAACGCTCCCTATGGGAGTAGCCCCCGAGTGTCTGTTCGAGTCGTATACTCGAGCAGAGACTTTAATTTAGCCGTTGTTAACTTCAGGTCCGTAGGACACAATTTTTCGGATGCTTGAATCAATCCTCCCTATGGGAGTAGCCCTCGAGTCCGTAGTGGAGTCGCAGACTCGACGTAGGACTCGAAGGAACAATATTGGTGTGCTACCTTAGTCATTCCTCGGGTGCGGCCAGCGCTCCTGATAGGAGTAGCCCCCGAGTAGTTGCTCGAATCGTAGATTCGAGTGAGTACTTTTAGCTATCATCCGAAGATTTCTAACCGTTGCTAGTGTGGTTTTGATGACGTCAGTTTTGACGATCGATGCCCTCAACCGCCTGCGGCGCTAGAGGTGACATGACTGGACGAACGTGGGTCCCACTTTCTGACTTGGAGTTACTGGTCATGAGCGACGTGGCAAGAATTACAGCGTCTCCTCGGTTTCCGTGCGTAGTGGACAGCGTGCGAGCGACGGTTCGCTGCTGTTTTGACACGTGGATGGTAGGATCTGATCCTAGTGTTAGGGCTTCCAGATGAACGGTCCCTGTTCATCGTCTTCGTCCTTATAACTGTGGGGAAATCATTAGTTTGTTTTCACCGCTCGCCATTTGCTTTCACTGCTTCCTTTTCTCAAGCTTTTCCCTTGCACGCTGGATGTTCTCCGGCCCTTCCCTTCCCTTCCTCAATCTTGAGCGCACACCGTCGCCGTCGACGCGCCATGATGGTGAAGTCAAAGAAGGGCTCCACCGGAGCAGGCACCAGCGCTGCTGCCGGCGGAAAGAAAGGCACCACCGCCGCTTGTATCATCGATGGTGGGTGGCGGTGCTCGGAAACGCGTGAGGGCAACCTGCGCAAGCTGCGTGACACGGGTTTGACCCCACAGGATAAGGAGGCCGTCAAGATCCCCGACGATGAGGTAACTCCCCGTCCACCCGCAGGGTTTTAGGTGGTGTTTGTCTCTTTTATTCTTCACGGCCTTTCTCTCCCAGTCCACGACTTTATTCGTGGGCTGTTGTTCTTCTATGGCATCCAACTCCACCATCTTTCGCCCAATTCTCTTTTCCACATTGCCTGCTTTATTGATTTTTGCGAGTGCTGGCTCGGTATCGAGCCGCACTTTGGCCTCTTACGGAAGCTCTATTATGTGAAGAGGAAGTCCAGAAATGGCGGAGTTTACCCTCTTGGCGGCTGCGTCATTTCCATCTGATCTACTGTTCTTTTCTTCTCTTTCTCTATGTCTGAGTCCGTCGAATACTGGCGGAGGAAGCGGTTTTATATCCGCGACTCCATAGTGGACGGGCAAGTCTTCGGCCTTGCCCCTTTTGACTCCACCCAGGAGATCTTGAAGAAGAGATCCTGGAAGAATCATATCTTGGAGGGCGAGGTGGAGGAGGTAGAGGATCTCTACCGTCGGGTGGAGGCCCTCTAGGTCGTTGCAGAGAAGGAGGTGAATGGTGTGGATATCATCCGCACCTTCCTCAAGCGTCGGGTGCAGCCACTCCAGGCGAGGGCGCATCCTATGTTCCTCTACTTTGGCCGCCATGACCCGACGAGAGTTTCGGCTGAGGAGCTCTCCAGGGGGGACCTCGATAGAGTTCTTCTGCCATTACTGAAGTACAAGTCCGATGAGGACCTTCCGGGGAAGTCGCTGACGCCCCCTTTCAGTGCCGCAAGACCAGTCCCGCAGGTGTAGATTTGCGACGTACACATAGTGCTTTTTTGTTTGAGTACTCTTCCTTTTTGATATCTTGTACTGATCTTTGATGACTTTAATGTGCAGGAGCTCAAGGTGGCTGGTATGGTGCCTCCATTGCCCGAAAGATTTCTGATTGCACCGGACAACGAAGTCGTGGACTCTGAGTCCGAGCTTCCGCCGGCGCAGTCGCCAACTCAGGATGCACCCGAGGCTAGCGAGGGGTAGACCCGAAAGCGAGCACGAAGCTTGAGCGAGTCTTCGGATGCCTCGACTCCGTCGACGCCTAGGGATCCCTCTTTCCTTGTGCGCCATGGCGAGGATGACGGTGCTTCTTCCGCGCCGTTCCCGGCTGTGCCTCTGTAGGCAGTGGCGCCGCAGCCGCCGGAAAAGAGGAAGAAGGAAGAGAAGAAAGAGAGGAGGGCACCACATGTCTTTGATTTGAGAGACTTCGACTCGTAAGTACCTTCGGATGCAATTCGTTCTTGTTTTGTTCACTTCTTGTCTTTTTGTTTTTGACTGGTGCTTTGCTTGCAACCACTCCTCCGAGGGCTCTTTTAATGAGTCCACTTAGGAGGCCGTGGGGGAGTCGAAGCCAATGGCCCCTCCTTCTCAGACGGTGGCCACCTCTGGGGGCGTTTCTCTGAACCCCTCTCCGCAGGAGGCTCGAGTGATTATCTCCCAGAAGACTGCACCGGGAGCTTCAGAGTCTCCGTCTAAGCATGTAAGTGTTTCTCTCTTGCTGTAGGGGGAGCCCCCGAGACCTATTTTCGGATGACCTGTTGGTCTTTGCTTCCTTCTTGTGTATCTCGGGGGGGAGCCCCCCGAGCCTTTTTTTTCATTTCGTATTGTTTGATGTTTTGCTCGTTTCTTGGGCGCAACCTCGAGCCCTTTTGTGATACTTTGTTTCCTTTCGCAGCCCTTTGTGCACAGTGCGAACCTGCTTGTGCAGCAGCATCTGGCGCCGAGGCCAAGATGCATGTACCGAGGTGCATCAATTGATCTCGTTATGTTTCGTCTGCTCGTTTGTCTGCAGCTTGTGTTGCTCATGTATGTTCTTTGTGCCTTTGTAGATGAAAACAATACCTCCTTTAGCCATCTTGATGCTCTCAAAAAGATCCTTGGGCGAGCAGAGAAGAAGGCTGAGGATGCCGTGGAGGCGAAGGAGCGGCTTCAGGAGGAGTTGGCTGACGCAGCTGCAGCCAAGGAGCGCCTTTAGCGGGAAGATGCGGATCGCGAAGAGCATCTTGACACTGTTGCGGTTGTGCGAGAGAAGGAGGTGGCTGAGAAGCTGATGGTTGCTGCCAAGGCCGTTTCTGGTAAGTGCGTTGCATGTATTTGGTTTTTTGGCTGCTCTGTCTCCATGCCCTTATTTGATTCCTACTTTGTCCTTCTTTTGCTTTAGATGCTTCGGGCATTGCATTTGATCACAGTGCCTTGGAGCACGAGAGCGCTCTGGACGATGTCACTGCGGCGGTCGAAGACCGTTGCGACACTGCTGCTGGTTCCCTTGCCAAGGCCAAGGAGAACCTCGGGCGCTTCTACAAGGAGATCGCTCCCAAGGGCGCTGCCCATGAGGATGTTGAATATTTGGCGGATGCGCTGTCAGAGGATGCACCTGCGGCCTACAAGCGCAAGCATAAGGGCATCGATGCTTCCATGGGACTGGCCATGGCCATGGCGTCTGGAGCAGAACTGGATCTTCCTCAGGTCACGTCCCAGATGCCAACAGCTCCCGACGGTTCCGAGGTAGCCTTCGCTCTCTACGCTTCTCGTTGTAAGCGGTATGGTCCAAAGCTTATCGACCTGCTGGCGGACTATGCGGCGAGGCAGCAGGAAGAGGCCAAGGGCAGGCACTCTGGCTCCGAAGCCACTCCGGATGCAGCTGCTTAGCTTTTCTCGTTGTAGTTCTAGGATAGTTTACCCTCTTTTGTAATGTATACTTTTGATGACGAACAATTTCTCCTTGTGCCACGCAGTGGCTTTGATGTATATAAATG
Source organism: Avena longiglumis (assembly GCA_030063025.1). Classification (NCBI taxonomy): domain Eukaryota; kingdom Viridiplantae; phylum Streptophyta; class Magnoliopsida; order Poales; family Poaceae; genus Avena; species Avena longiglumis. The sequence continues at coordinate 478,673,599 of CP125977.1, forward strand.
ATGATTTGAGATGTTTCCCAAAACATGTGTTGTTAATATCCGTGCGTGCTTGCCTTTAGGGTCCTTCGGGTGAGGTTCCCTTGAATACTTCGACTGCTCATCAGCCGTGACCATCTTTGGATGATGCGTTGCAGCTTGTTTTTTTTGTGACCACATCTGTAGTCTTGAGAAGGAGATACTTGGCATCCGAGGTTATGCGGATGTGTGGAAATCGAAGGCGGAGCGAGCTACCACCAGGGAGGAGTATCTGATGGGGGAGCTACGTCAGTTGGCCGAGCAGTTGTAGTGTAAGTTTCCTTGATTTGTTGCTCATTTTCGGATGCGCCTATTGTGCGTGCCATCTTACTCTGTATTTTCTACAGGTGCCAACCTTGTTCCGAGGAAGGAGAAGGAGCGCATTGCAGTTCGGATCAACTGCTTGACCCAGCAGGATATGGAAGCCGGAGGATTTTTCTGGATGGATCACGACCAGGCCACGGTCCTTGCGACCGTGCAGGATCATGCTCATCAGGTGTCGAGAGTACTAAGGCAGGTGAAGACTTCTCTGGCGTCGATTCTGCACGTCATGTTTCCCCTTGATGAAGCGTCGTCGACTCTGTGGGGTTTGCTGGCGAAGTTTCGAGACGTGCGTCACATCAAGGATATGGTGCATCACTAGTTGGTTGCGGGGTGAAGGCCGCCCTTTCCCTTGTGCGGTTGCATCGTCCTGATGTTAATCTTGCGGCTATGGCAGCTGGGCCGCCCCCTCGACCAGATGGTGTCCTATGGGACATGCGCCCACACTATACGGCTGTTAGGCAATATGCCGAAGAGATTGTAGATCTTTTTGAGCATCATGCGCAGGTGATCCTTCAGAATAGGTAGGTCCTTAAAAAAGATAAGTGTAAAACTTGTATATATTTCGATTGGGCATGTTGTGCCCTTTTGTTGTAAAGGTTGCTTGTATTAGCACGTGGTGCTTGGTTGTATGCATGCTCTTTTCATTAGCCTGACGTGATCAGCTACTCAGGTGTATATGCGTTATCCTCAGTTGACGAAGTCGTGAGGTCAGGGGGAGCCCCCGAGTGTGTTGTAACATAAAGTAATGTGGGGAAAAGATAAATTTTCGGGCGAGACACTTAGATTTTATTTATATCATAACAAGGAGGTACATTATTCAGCTGAGTAGCCTTATTGAAAGTAAAGAGGGATAGCTAGGGGTAGAAGCGTCGCAATTGTGCGATGTTCCATGGGTTGGAGTATGCGAATCCATACTCCACGTGCTTGAGGTGGTAGGCGCCACCTGGGATGACTTCGGTGACAACGTAGGGTCCTTCCCAGGGTGACTCGAGCTTTTTCGGACGCTCTTGCTTGAGTCGTAAGACGAGGTATGCTTCGATGAAGGACCTTGGGTGCAGCTGACGGCTGTGATAGTTGCAGAGGCTCTGCTGGTAGACCGCCGAGCGAGCCGCGGCGATGTTGCGTGCCTTGTCGAGTGTGTCTATGGCGTCTTCGATTGCGGCCGTCGATTCGGCTTTGTTGTAGGCAACGACCCGTGGGGCCTTATGGCGTACTTCTGCAGGTAACACGGCTTCGGCTCCGTGCACCATGAAGAAGGGCGTGTAGCCAGTTGAGCTGTTTGGTATTGTGCGCAAGCTCCAAAGGACGGAGGGTAGCTCTTCTGCCGAGGCTCCCGCAAGCCGTTCGAGTCGGCTCAGTAGGTGTTTCTTCATGCCGCCTCCTACGAGGCCGTTGTGTAGGGGTTCGTAGCATGGAAAACAAAAATTTTCTATCGCATACAAACAAACAAGCCAAGATCTATCTACTAGATTGTAGCAACGAGTCGATGGTATAACTTACCCTCGAAGATTCCAAAGCGTTTAACGAGATCGGATTCTCGTGGGTGATGTAGTCGTACTCTTCCCGATCTCAAGATCGTGTAGACGATCCTTCCAGCGCCACGCTCCGCAGCGCCCCATGATCGGTCACACGTTCGGTACTGACGAAGACCTTCCTCTCCTTGTTCCAAAGCAGGCCGGAGGTTGTAGCACTCTCGCGATTCCGCAAAGACAACGGCGTGGTACCGGAAGTAGAGGGGAGATCCCGCAGGGCTTCGCCTTAAGCCGGTGCGAGTATGGTGGAGCTTATGAGAGAGAGGCTATTAGTGGCCTAGTAATTAGACACACCAATTAGAGGGCTCTAAACCAATTAGAAGGCTCTAAACTGTTGGCTAAAGCAATTAGAAGCTCTAAACCAAAACAGCTCTAAACCGGAGATCTAGAGTAGAAAGTTATGTGTCTATGGGAGGAGCCCTGCCCCTCCTTTTATGGGAGGGGTGTTCCTTGGCCAGGGAGGGAGGAGTCCCTCCCAACTCGGCCTAGGGTCGGCCGCCTGGAGGAGTCCTACCTCCTCCGTGTTGGTTCCAACTCCTCTTGCTTGTTTCCAGCTTGTTTTGGCGTTTGACTTTCAAACTGGACATTTGACTTTTCTGTTTTAGGATTCAATTTAATCCTTTATTTGGGACAGCAATAACACTTAGTACATGATGCAATCATTCAATGAGCAATGACACATTCATGTACCCTCCCCCCCCGGAGTGCCGGACAATCCGAACCTTCTAGAACATTCGAAAAACACGGAATCATTCCCGAACTCAAACGGACTTTCCTTATATGAATCTTATTCTCCACCATTCCGGATCACCTCGTGATATCCGGATCCCATCCGAGACTCAACAACATTCGGTCTCTTTCTCATAATACCATAACTACTCAAACAACGTCAATCCTTATGTGTCTCCTACGGTTCGTGAATTATGCGGACATGATCGAGACACTTCTCCGAACAATAACCAATAGAGGAATCTGAAATTCATATGGCTCCCACATATTTCTACGATTACTTTGCGATCGAATGAACCACTTACATACGATACCAATTTCCCTTTGTCTCACGATATGTTACTTATCCGAGGTTATGATCGCTATCTCGCATACCTAGTTCAACCTCACATCGATAAGTACTCTTTTCTCGTTCGTGATATGTGATCCCTTGTGACCAAGTCACATGCTTGCAAGCTAATTGGATGACATTCCACCGAGAGGGCCCAGTATATCTATCCGTCATGTGGATGGACAAATCCCACTCTTGATCCATGTGTTTCAACCAATACTTTCCGAACACTTAATGCCACCTTTATAGCCACCCGATTCACGGTGTGGTGTTTGATGTCATCAAAGCATCCATCCGAAAGGTGATATGCATGATCTCATGGTCGAAGGAATTAGGTTACTATGTATCAGAAAGCATATAGCAATTGAACTAATGAAATGACTTGATCTTTATGCTACGCTTGTCTATAGGAGTATGTCCACCATATCATTCTCCTAACGATATGATCTTGTTGTCGATAACATCTCAATGTTCATGATATAGAAACCACAATCATTAATCAACCAACAAGCTAGTGAAGTATAGAGGCTATACTAGGGACTTCAAATTAAGTTTACAAATCACACAAGTATTAATGGTTTCCTTGTCAATACTATTATAGCATGAATGTAAACATTTATCATAAACACAAAGATATAATAATAACTACATTTATTATTGCCTCTAGGGCATATCTCCAACAGTCTCCCACTTGCACTAGAGTCATCTAATCTAGATTACATGGTAATATACCGAACACCCATGGCAGTTTGGTGTTGGTCATGTTTTGCCCTTGGGAGAGGTTTAGTCAACGGATCCGCCACATTCAGATCTGTGTGTACTTTGCAAATCTTTATATCCCCATCCTGGATATGTTCTCGAATAGCGTGAAAACGCAGCTTGATATGCTTCAGCTTCTTGTGTGACCTTGGTTCTTGCGCATTGGCTATGGCGCCCATGTTATCACAATAGATAGACATTGGGTCCAGCGCACTTGGAACCACACCCAGCTGTAATGAACTCCTTCATCCATATCGCTTCTTGTGAAGCCTCCGGCAGCGACCATGTATTCGATTCGCTTGAAGATCTCACAACGCTTTGCTTTGCACTCCTCCAGCTAATCGCTGCACCATTCAAAATAAATACGATCCGGATTGTGATTTAGAATCATCTGGATCGGTGTTCCAACTAGCATCGGTGTAACCATTAACAACGAGCTGTTCATCACCTCCATAAGAAAGAACCATATCCTTAGTTCTTCTCAAGTACTTAAGGATGTTTTTGATCATGTCAATGATCCACTCTGGATCACTTTGATATCTGCTAGTTAAACTAACGGATATGCAATGTCGGGTCTAGTACATAGCATGGCATACATTAGAGATCCTATGGCTGAGGCATAGGAGTCTTACTCATCCTTTCTCTATCTTCCGCCGATGTCGGACTTTGAGTTTTACTCAAGGTCGTATTGAGCAACATGGGCAAGAACCCTTTCTTGCTTTCTTCCATTCCAAATCTCTTTAGAACTTTGTCCAAATATGTACTGTGACAATGATATTTGGCGCTTCGATCTATCTCTATAAATCTTTATGCCTAATATGTAAGCTGCTTCGCCAAGATCCTTCATTGAAAAACTATTATTCAAATATTCCTTGACACTATTAAGAAGGTCTACATCATTCCCAATCAACAATATGTCATCCACATACGATTAAGAATGCTACTGAGCTCCCACTCACTTTCTTGTAAATACAAGCTTCTCCATAAGTTTGTATAAAACCAAAACTTTTGATTACCTTATCAAAACGTTGATTCCAACTTCGATGCTTGCTTCAATCCATAGATGGATCGTTGAAGTTTGCATACCTTGTTAGCATCTATAGGATCGACAAAACCTTTGGGTTGCATCATATACAACTCTTCATCAATGTCTCCATTGAGGAATGCTGTTTGACATCCATCTGCCATATCTCATAATCATAATATGCAGATTGCTAACATAATCCTCACAGACTTTAGCTTCGCTACTGGTGAGAAAGTCTCATCGTAGTCAACTCCTTGAATTTGTCGAAATCCTTTTGCGACAAGTCGAGCTTTATAGATAACATTACCATCAAGATCTGCTTTCTTCTTGAAAATCCATTTGTTCTCGACAGCCTTTCGGCCATCCGGTAAGTCCACCAAAGTCCATACTTGGTTTTCGTACATGGATCCAATCTCGGATTTCATGGCTTCTTGCCATTTATTGGAATCTGGGCTCATCATCGCTTCCTCATATGTCTCGGGGTCATCGGTGTTGTCCACCACCATGACATTCATAATGGAATCATACCAACTGGAGCGGTGCGAGTTCTCGTTGACCTCCGAGGCTCAGAGCAACTTCAACCAAGTTTCATGATCATCATCATTAGCTTCCTCCTTATTGATGCAGCACCACAGAACTTCTTCCGGTCTTGCGCTACTGCAATTTCGAGAGAAGGTTCAACAACAACAACCTCGTCGAGTTCTACTTTCCTTCCATCACTTCTTTCGAGAGAAATTCTTCTAGAAAGGATCCATTCTTAGCAACGAATGTTTTGCCTTCGGATCTATGATAGAAGGTATACCCAATAGTTTCCTTCGTATCCTATGAAGACGATTTTTCCGCTTTGGGTTCAAGCTTGTCCTTGTAACTTCTTTACATAGGCTTCAGATCCCCAAACTTTAAGGAACGACAATTTAGGTTTCTTCCCAAACCATAATTCATACGGTGTCGTTTCAGCGGATTTAGACGGTGCCCTATTTAAAGTGAATGCGGCCGTTTCTAATGCATAACCCCAAAATGATAGCGGTAAATCTGTAAGTGACATCATAGAAGCGAACCATATCTAAGAGAGTTCGACACGACGTTCGGACACACCATTACTGTGGTGTTCCCGGTGTCAATTGTGAAAGTATTCCCACTTCTTTAAATGCTCGCCAAACTCGTAATTAGATATTCACCTCCACGATCGTAACGTAGAAATTTAATCTTCTTGTTACGTTGATTCTCTACCTCACTTTGAAACTCCTTAAACTTCTCGAAAGTTTCGGACTTATGTTTCATGAAATAGATATACCCATATCTACTCAAGTCATCCGTGAAGGTAAGAACATAACGATAACCATCACATGATGCTACACTCATTGGACCACACACATCGGTATGTATGATTTCCAATAAGTCCGTAGCTCGCTCCATCATACCGTAAAATGGAGTCTTAGTCATTTTTCCCATCGACATGCTTCGCATCTTTCAAGTGATTCAAAATCAAGTGATTCAAGAAGTCCATCGAATGGAGTTTCTTCATACGTTTCACTCGATGTGACCAAGACGCAATGCCACATATAGGTCGAATTATCGCTTGATTTCAAACGCTTAGCCTCAATGTTATTGATATGTGTATTTCCACTATCGAGATTCAATAAGAATAGACCATCTATCAAAGGTGCATGTGCATAAAACATATTACTCATATAAATAGAACAACCATTATTCTCGATTTAAACAAGTAACCGCCTCGCAATAAACAAGATCCCGATATAATGTTCATGCTCAACGCAGCACTAAATAACAATTATTTAAGTATAAAACTAATCCCGATGGTAGATGAAGGGGTAGCGTGCCGACCGCGATCACATCAACCTTTGATCCGCTTTCCCACGCCGCATCGTCACCTCGCTCTTCGCTAGCTTCCGCTTATTCTGCAAAGACCGCTTTGAGTTACAAATATGAGCAACCGAACCAAGATCAAATACCCGTGCACTACTACGAGTACTAGTGAGATACACATCAATAACATGTATATCGATATACCTTTCTTCTTGATGTTGCCGTTCTTCGATCCGCCAAGTACTTTGGGCAATTCCGCTCGAGGACCTTCTCCTTGCAAGAAAGCACTTTCGTTTAGGCTTAGGTCCAGCCTTGGTCTTCTTCGTCGTGGTAGCTTTCTTACCACCCTTCTTGAAGTGTCCCTTTTGCTTAGACTTGCCTTTCTTGAATTTGGTGGTCTTATTGACCAACAACACTTGGTGCTCTTTCTTGATCTCCACTTCTGCAGATTTCAACATGGCAAAGAGTTCTGGCAACGTCTTGTTCATGTTCTGCATGTTGTAGTTCATCACAAAGTTCTTGTAACTTGGTGGTAGTGATTGGAGGACACGGTAAATCCCCAAAGCATTAGGAATCACAATACCCAAGCTTTGAAGTTTGTTTGCATGCCCAGACATCTTAAGCACATGCTCACTGACGGAGCTGCCCTCTTCCATCTTGCAGTTAAAGAACTTTTCAGAAGCCTCATAGCTTTCAATTGCCGCATGAGTCTCAAAAATCAATTTGAGATCCTCGACAATATCATATGGGTCTGACTCTTCAAACCTTTTCTGAAGCTCCGATTCTAAACCATACAAGATAGCACACTGAACTATGGAGTACTGATTCTTCCGAGCGAGGTAAACATTCTTTACTTCATCGGAAGCATCACCGCAGTGGGTCACCCAATGTGCATCCAGACATAGGTCAAATTACCACCGTGAGGACAATCCTCAAATTGCGGAACCAATCCGCAAAGTTGCTTCCATTGTTTTTCAACTTTTCTTTCTCTAGGAACGCATTAAAATTGATGGTAGGGGCTGCCATTGATCTACAACATATTTGCAATAGTTTAGACTAAGTTTATGACAAATTGAGTTCAAATTAATTAATGAAATTAAACTAGGTGAACTCCCACCAAAACAACATCCCTCACATTGTTTTAGTGATCACATCGAACCAAATCCACTACATCAACACCGATCATCACGAGAGTTGATATAGTTTCAATGGCGAACAATCATCATGTTCATCATATCTACTATACGATTCATGCTTTACCTTTCGGTAATCCGTGTTCCGAGACCATGTCCAGACATGCTAGGCTCGTCAAGATCAAACCTTAGTTTCGCATGAGCAATCTGGCTTGCTCACGTTGTATACACTTGCGTAATCTAGAACACCCGATCATCACGTGGTGCTTCAAACAACAAGCTTTAGCAACGGTGCTAACTAAGGGTGAACACTTTATGATTTGAAATTGATGTGCATGAGGGATCATCTTATAATGCTACCGCCGCTCACTAAGCAATACAAGATGCATAAAGGATTAACATCACATGCAATTCAATATATATGTGATATGATATGGTTTTCTTCTTCGTGCCTTCGATCTCCATCTTCAAGCACGAACATGATCTCCATCATCACCGCATTGCATCAAGGTCAATGACGCTTCTCCATGGTTGTCGCCCACCGCTTCAACTATTACAACTACTTTGAATAGACACGCGGTCTTAACATAAATTAAAGACAACCATATGGCTCTCGGTTTGTCGACTTACAATAAGGAACATTGCATACATCGAATATAATCACAATCATGGCCATATCACATCATCAGCACACCCGCAAAACAAAGTTAGACGCTTCTACTTTCTTTGCATATTTTACGTGGTTTGGGGCTTTCAATAAGTGTCGTTCTAACTTACGAACAAGAACCACAACATTGATACCAGCATTGTTGATCACCCGTTGTAAATTGGATCTTAACTATGCTAGGAGAAACATGCACCCGCAAAGCCACTTATGCAATACAAGTTACATGTCAAGCGTGGAGCAAGTCTCATGAACGATGTCATGTAAGGTTAGCCCGGGCCGCTTCATCCCAACATACCGCAAGATGCAAAGTACACAAAAGCAATCTACAATAAAGCATCAACGCCCACAATGACCATTGTGTTCTACTCGCAACAGATCTACATATAGACACGGCTCGATACCATCGTAGGGGTTCGTAGCATGGAAAACAAAAATTTTCTATCGCATACAAACAAACAAGCCAAGATCTATCTACTAGATTGTAGCAACGAGTCGATGGTATAACTTACCCTCAAGATTCCAAAGCGTTTAACGAGATCGGATTCTCGGGTGATGTAGTCGTATTTTCCCGATCTCAAGATCGTGTAGACGATCCTTCCAGCCACGTTCCGGCAGCGCTCCGCAATCGGTCACATCGGTTAACTGACGAAGACCTTCCTCTCCTTGTTCCAGCAGTGGAGGTTGTAGCACTCTCTCGCGATTCCTAAAGACAACGGCGTGGTACCTAAGTAGAGGGAGATCCGCAGGCTTCGCTTAAGCCGGTGCAGTATGGTGGAGCTTATGAGAGAGAGGCTATTAGTGGCCTAGTAATTAGACACACCAATTAGAGGGCTCTAAACCAATTAGAAGGCTCTAAACTGTTGGCTAAAGCAATTAGAAGCTCTAAACCAAAACAGCTCTAAACCGGAGATCTAGAGTAGAAAGTTATGTGTCTATGGGAGCCCTGCCCCTCCTTTTATGGGAGGGTGTTCCTTGGCCAGGGGGAGGAGGAGTCCCTCCCAACTCGGCCTAGGGCTGGCCACTGGAGGAGTCCTACTCCTCCTCCGGGTTGGTTCCAACTCCTCTTGCTTGTTTCCCACAGCTTGTTTTGGCGCTTGACTTTCAAACTGACATTTGACTTTTCTGTTTAGGATTCAATTTAATCCTTTATTTGGGACAGCAATAACACTTAGTACATGATGCAATCATTCAATGAGCAATGACACATTCATGTACCCTCCCCGAGTGCTTCGACAATCCGAACCTTCTAGAACATTCCCGAAAAACACCTAATCATTCCCAACTCAAACGGACTTTCCTTATATGAATCTTATTCTCCGGACCATTCCGGATCACCTCGTGATATCCCGGATCCCATCCGAGACTCGAACAACATTCGGTCTCTTTCTCATAATACCATAACTACTCAAACAACGTCGAATCCTTATGTGTCTCCTACGGTTCGTGAATTATGCGACATGATCGAGACACTTCTAACAATAACCAATAGAGGAATCTGAAATTCATATGGCTCCCACATATTTCTACGATTACTTTGCGATCGAATGAACCACTTACATACGATACCAATTTCCCTTTGTCTCACGATATGTTACTTATCCGAGGTTATGATCGGTATCTCGCATACCTAGTTCAACCTCACATCGATAAGTACTCTTTTCTCGTTCCCGTGATATGTGATCCCTTGTGACCAAGTCACATGCTTGCAAGCTAATTGGATGACATTCCACCGAGAGGGCCCAGAGTATATCTATCTGTCATGTGGATGGACAAATCCCACTCTTGATCCATGTGTTTCAACCAATACTTTCCGAACACTTAATGCCACCTTTATAGCCACCCAGTTACGGTGTGGTGTTTGATGTCATCAAAGCATCCATCCGGCAAAGGTGATATGCATGATCTCATGGTCGAAGGAATTAGGTTACTATGTATCAGAAAGCATATAGCAATTGAACTAATGAAATGACTTGATCTTTATGCTACGCTTGTCTATAGGAGTATGTCCACCATATCATTCTCCTAACGATATGATCTTGTTGTCGATAACATCTCAATGTTCATGATATAGAAACCACAATCATTAATCAACCAACAAGCTAGTGAAGTATAGAGGCTATACTAGGGACTTCAAATTAAGTTTACAAATCACACAAGTATTAATGGTTTCCTTGTCAATACTATTATAGCATGAATGTAAACATTTATCATAAACACAAAGATATAATAATAACTACATTTATTATTGCCTCTAGGGCATATCTCCAACACGTTGGCCTTTTCGACCTGCCCGTTGGTTTGCGGGTGCGCCACGGAGGCATATGATATGTTGATCCCGAGGCCTTCGCAGAAGTCCTGGAATTCTTTGGAGATGAAGTTCGACCCGTTGTCCGTGATGATGTTGTGCGGCACGCCGAACCTATAGACTATGGATTCGAAGAAATTCATGGCTGTTTTTCCCTTTTGGTTGGTAACGAGCATGGCTTCGATCCACTTGGTGAACTTGTCAACCGCGACCAGGAGGTAGACGTGGCCTCCTTTCGAGGACTTGGGCAGTTTGCCGATCATGTCGAGGCACCATTGGGCGAAGGGCCAGGCCAGGGGTATGGGCCTAAGCTCCGATCCTGGTGTGTGCGGTTTATCTGCAAACCTCTGGCAGCCGTTGCACCTTCGGACGATGTCCTTGGCATCGTTCATGGCCGTTGGCCAGTAGAACCCAGCTCGTAGAGCTTTGGTGACAAGGGCGCACTGCCCGCGTGATGGCCGTAGATGCCCTCGTGGATGTATTGGAGGATGGTTTTGCCGTCACCGATGGTGACGCACCTTTGGAGTACACCCGAAATTCTGCACTTGTACAACTCACCATTGATGATGGTGAAGGCCTTGGACCGGTGAGATATGCGCCGGGCATATGTCGGGTCATTAGGCAGTTCCCTGTTTATCAGGTACCGAAGGTACGATTGCGTCCATGTTTCCTCGATTGCCATGACCTGCATCAGGTTGACCAACGTGACCTCCGTGTCGAGTTTTTCGGGTCCTTCCTGTCCTTCGGGTAGCGCAGCCCCGAGTGCTCTGCTTCTTTGGGTGATCCCTTGGGGAATTTATTTTTGATGGAGGGCACGCAAATTTGTTCGAGGAACACACCTAGTGGAACCCGTGCGCAGGTGGAGCCGATGTTGGCGAGTCTATCGGCTTCCTCGTTGCTTTCCCTTCCAATGTGCCGAAGCTCACAACCGTCAAAGTCTCCTTCGAGTGAGTTGTAGAGCGCGCGGTACGCGATCATGTTAGTGGCGTGTGTGTCACACTCGTTCATCGTCTGTTGGACGACGAGGTTTGAGTCACCATAGATGACGAGGCGCGTTGCGCCACAGATCTTGGACATCTTCATGCCGTGGATGAGGTCCTCGTATTCGGCTTTGTTGTTGGAGGCCCGAAATTTCACCCGGAGGAAATATTTCATCTTGTTGCCTTGTGGGGACGTTAGTATAACACCGACGCCTACTCCAGCCTCGCGTTTGGAGCCTTCAAAGTGCATCATCCATGACTGCGTCATATCCGGGGTATGTGGCAGCTATAGCTCCATCCAGTGGACGAGGAAGTCTGGGAGGACCTGGGATTTGATCGCATGGCGCTTCTCGTAGACTATGTCTAGAGGGGACATCTCGATGCCCCACAAGGCTATGCGTCATGTAGCTTCCGGGCTGTTCAGGATGTTGTTCAGAGGTGCCTCGTTGACGACCATCACCTGATGCTCCTGGAAGTAGTGGCTCAGCGGACGATCCATCATGAACACGCCGTAGGCAAGTTTTTGGTAGTGAGGGTACCTCTGTTTTGTTGGTGTCAATACCTCGCTGAGGTAGTAGATTGGGCGTTGGACCCCATGGGTCTTGCCATCTTCAGGTCGTTCGACCACGAGCATAGTGCTGACCACCTCATGCGTGGCTACTATGCATAGCAGCAGAGGCTCGCGTTCCTTTGGTGTGACCAGGACGGGCGAGGTTGAGAGAAGCCGCTTCATATCTTCGAATGCGTCGTCTGCTCCAGGTGTCCACTCGAATTTTTCTGCTTTGCATAACAGTTGGTAGAAGGGTAGGGCCTTTTCACCCATACGGCTGATGAATCTTCTCAACGCCGCGATGCGCCCAGCTAGCTGCTGGACACCCTTGAGGTTCTTCGGTTTCTCCATGGCCAGTATGGCCCGGATTTTCTTCGGGTTCGCCTCAATCCCTCGCTGGGAGATGAAGTAGCCAAGAAGTTGGCCATATGGGACGCCGAAGGCGCACTTTTCTGGGTTCAGCTTGATCTTGTAGTGATCAAGGTTGTCGAACGTCTCGCGGAGATCGTCGATCAGCGTCTTGGCCTCTCTTGTCTTGATGACTATGTCATCAACATAGACCTGTATGTTGCGGACTATCTGGCTCTTCAGGCATGCCTGCATGCACCGCTGGTATATGGCACCTGCGTTCTTTAGCCCTTAGGGCATTGTGTTGTAGCAGAATACTCTGAACGACATGATGCATGCCTTTTTCTCCTGATCTTCGACCTTCAGTTGAATCTGATTGTAGCGTGAGTAGGCATCAAGTAACGAGAGTTTCTCGCATCCTGTAGTCGAATCAATGATTTGATCGATCTGAGGTAGAGGGAAGTGATCCTTCAGGCAGTGCTTGTTGAGCAATGTGAAGTCCACGCACATCCGCAGGATGTCCGTGTTGTTTTTAGGGACCAACACAGTGTTTGTTAGCCACTCGCTTTCCTTGATCTCCCTGATGAAATCGGCGTCGATTAGTCTGTTGACTTCGACTCCGACGGCTTCGGCCCATGGCTTGGACAATCATCTGATGGATTGTTTGACATGCTTAGCATCTGGAAACACGTTGAGTGCATGCTCGCCGAATTCCCTGGGAACTCCTGGCATGTCTACAGAACACCAGGCGAAGATTTCCCAGCGCTCACGGAGGAAATCGACGAGTGCGCTTATCTATTGTCAACACCCGGATTTTTAATCCCAGATGCCTGTTATGCCATACATCGCAATCTCAGGATTACCATTTTTGCGAGACATAACAAAATTGGATACCACAGTACATCATCCATTACAAACCATACATAAGGTTTTACACCAAATAAGGATCTCATGATCCAGTCTTAATACAACACAAGCAGCGGAATACGTAATAATAATGGTAGCGTAGGCGAAGCTCCATCTTCGGGGTCAGAGGCAATGCTGACGATGGGAGATGATCCTAGTTGTCGTAACCTTCCTGGTGTGCATCCTCCAGGTACTCCTCTTCATAGTCTGGCCATGGGAATAGCCAGGGACAAAGCCATGAGTACTCTTAAGTACTCGCAAACTAATACTAACAAGTTAAGGGGTTTTTTGTAATAGGACACTAGGCTCTTGGGTTGTTTTGCAAAAAGCCAGATTTACCTCTACTAAGTTCAGAAGCAAAGAATGCTAGTTAAAGTTTTATAACCCTAAGTGGGAACTTGTATTTCATATCACAACCCTGTTGTGGTCAAGTCAAAGTCTCAATTCATTTCACAAGTCATTTTGAAAACATCTGACGGGGGAACAGTATGGCAACTCCAATTGTCCATAACCGCGGACGCGGCTATTCGAATAGTTTGACACTCTGCAGAGATTGTACACTTTCACCACAACATTCGATACATCCGTCACGAACAAATCCTGAATTCACCATACTCAGTATGCGGATAATCAGTCCTAACCTTTCAATTACACGCCCTAGTATAAGCACCTCTCGTGTGAGTTTGGCCTCCCAACCAAGACCAACTGTCATCTTGGGTACTGCATAGGTGGGCAATCTTCACAAGGTAGCCTCAGCTCAGACCTTGGTCGTGAGGGAACTAATACTAAGGTATATAAGTTTCCAGTCAAGCCCTACCAAATTCTCGGGTATTGTGGTTGTACGGTAAAATTGGAATGGTATCGCATTCAGACAACCATCAATTTTATAAAGGGCTAAGGCTCATGCCTCAACATTTTCATCACCATAAATCATCTGGTGTTCGGAAACACATGTCCAAAACATTTCAATAGAATGATCCATCATTCCAAGGTTTTCATAACCATTTTTCCACCAAGTATTCCCATCTAAATTTGATTAGGTTTTATGCTTAGCACTAGCATCTACAAGTGGGGGTAAGTACTAATGACGGGTGGTAAATAAGTGGAGTTTTAAATAAGTTCAATCTCATGCCTTAGGATGACATAAAGATTATCTACCTTAGGCCAAATTTTATGCTCTTTATGCAACCTTCAATTATCTTTCTAGAATCTACAATTCACTTAAGTAAACTCTAAGTAAGTAGCTTTGATAAAGAAATAAAATAGAAAGCTTGCGAATAAAACTAGGAGGGGGTATTAAGTGGGTATGATCACATATGCTTAAGGCATATAGTTGGCATGGTAACAAGCAAGTATTTGCTTACATGGGTATAGTATTTTGCAAGTGTTATCTTGCCAGGTTAATAGCTTGCCTTGAGCAGAGCAATGGTTGAAGTTCTTCTCGGCTTCTTCTTCGTAGTATCCTCCTTCCTCCTCGTATCCTTGGTCGGTACTAGCGTCTATAAATAAATACGAGGTACACAATCACCAAACAATACTTAACTACTTGCAATCATCACACAAAAGGGGTCCTATAGATGATCTAGCATCATCTCTAACATTACAAGATTAAGGCTTGGTTTAATTCATTTTATTTTTAGAAAAGTAATTTCTACTCATTGAAAAACTACTTAGGATTTAATATTCTCCAAACCAAACATGGGATCATGTTGAAACATGTCATCACCACATATTTCAGTACATGGGAATGTGATTTAAAGTGGTTTCACAATTTAATAAGGTTTAACCTTTTATTTTAATTAAATAAAGTGACTAGAAATGCCTATGTGGCATTCTTTTATTACTTGGTCATTATTTCTGTAAGTAAACCTATATATTTTTATATATTCTGAAAGGTATGGTTAAATGTGATTTTTGAGAGTTGGAATCAACTCAAAATCTATCATGGTTTAAATTTGAAAAATGTTTGAATGCAGAAAATCTTCTGCCTTGTTATTTTTAGCAAGGATAATCTACAAATCCAAATGACTTGAATCCAATGGGCTTGGATTCAGAATTTCCAGACCTTTCTAACAAAATTGGTTTCATTCAATTCGGTTCACTAAATCGATCTGGGTTGATTTTTGAATCTAGGTGCAGAAGTGTGTTTGAAATAAAATGGAAAAGGTTAATTTCAAATGACTGGGCTGCGCGGGAAACGATACTGGGCCGGCCTGCTAAGCATAGCGCTTACGCGGGATGGTTAAGTCGCTGTCCCCACACGTCAGTGAGACGAGAGGGTGCGAAGCGGTATGGGGTGATGTGAGCCGTGGGATCTTGTTCTAATCTAACGGCTGAGGGTCATCGTCGACGTTGGGCAACACCGGCGAGACAGAAACCTAACACGGCAGGTGGGGGTCGTCGGGGGCCCACCGGGGCTCAGACAAGGGTCGGCGAGGCAGGCGAACGAAGAAGTCGACGACGGCGAACCTCCTGGTACCGGCAGCTTCTCCTGGGGCGGCTCCAATCGCTGGCTCCCTTCTTCTCCAGAGGCGGCGGGTTCGTGAAATTTCGCGGCGTCGCCTTGCTTAGGGAACGGGGTGGAACGATCAGTGAGGAGAGGGGGTGAGATGGTTTGCTCAATTCGGCTGGGGGTGGCCTCTATTTATAGTGGCGAGAGGGGACCGACGGGACGCAAGGTGAGCTCGTCGTGGTCGACGGCACAGATGGTTATCGGCGTGGGCGACGGTAGGGGATGGTGCGGTGCTCCCTGGTGATGCTCAACGACGTGGTGGCGAGGCGTGGGGCGGTGCGGTTTGGTCGGAATGCGGCGATGCTCTGCGCGTGCCCGACGGAGGTTTTTAATGCGCACAGCGTGCGTGGTCCGCGCGGCGGCGAACGAGCGTGTCTGCGGGGTTGCTGGGACGGTGGTGATCACGTATGCACGCAGCAAGGGCGACGCGCGGTCTGTGGGAGTCGGTCGAGCATGGCGCACGGGGCGCGCTCTCGGCATGGTTGCTAGCGAGCTTGGCATGGTCCGTGTGTTATAGGGGTTGGAAACGTTCGAGCGCTGGACAGGGAGTGGCGGTGGGGTGTTGGCTTGCTCCTAGACATGTTTGCTAGGCTTGTTTCTTCTCCTAGCTTGCTGTCGACATGGGGGTGACAAGGGTGCACTCAGCCTGCTCTCCATTGATGACATTGCCAAGCTTACAGTGATGCTAGAGGTTTGCAATTGAGCTAGATCATCTACTAAAGCCTAGTTGTATCCAGAGAGGGAACAAGTTAGGCAATAATCACTGCTCACAATAGTGTTTGGATTTTGTTTGATTTGTATCTGCAAGGTGTTTGATGAAATGGCCGCAAGAATTCAAGTTTTGAATTTTGAAAAGATTTTTGGTGGGTGTGCTAGGTTGGTGCTGGTGAGTCTGCAGATGCTTGGGTTTTGAAAGTTGAGCTTGTTTGAGTGGTTTTGAAAAAGTGGGATCTTCCCATATGATAAAGATTCAATTTTGAATTGTCATTTAAACTATGCATTTGAAAGTTTCTGGATGATCACAAGGTGGGCCTTGATACTTTGTTATGAGTAATATCAAGGGGCGTAAAGATCCAAACAAGTTTCTGTTAAGTTCTGAAAGTTTTGGGCTGCCAAAGTAGGCATGGGAGTTAAATTGGGAAAAATGACCATTCACTCAATTTGGCTTATTTTGATTTATTTGTCTTTGGGAAAAGTGTGGGGATTGTTTTGATTATGTTTATTTCACCTAAGAATCATTTTACAAGTAAAGAAACACATAAACAAGGCAATTCAAAAGAATTCAAAATGGGATGCATACACACATGCATGCTTTCATATTTTTATTTCGAAAAGTTTTTGTTAACCCTAATTTTGATGATTAGAGTTTGATGATCCAAGTTTAGTATTTTTGGGATGTTACATCTATGCGGTGTTGAGATCTTTGGCGATCAGAGCCGTCTTGGAGGCGTTCGTCGGGTGGACCTGCACCTTTTTCGTGTTGACTATTGAGTCGAACGACATGTCGGGTGCGTTTTGCCTCGAGGCTGGGGGTGCCTCATTGTCTGTCACCTCTCGAAGCCTTGTGAGCTCCTCCTGCATGCTGAACGACTGGGAGATTCTGTTGAAGTCCCTGTCGCAATGGTTGGATCGGGTGAAGCTGCCCTGGACCGTGATGATGCCCCTAGGTCCTGGCATCTTGATTAGGAGGTACACATAATGCGGTACTGCCAGGAACCTTGCGAATGCCACGGCCCGAGGATGTCATGGTGTTGTGATGGCCAGTCCAGCACTTCGAACTCGAGCCGCTCGCACCGAAAGTTGTCGGGTTTGCCGAAGATGACATCGAGCCATATTTTTCCCAGGGAAAATATGCCCTTCCCTGGGACTATGCCGTGGAACATTGTGTCGGATTGTTCTAGGCTGCACAGCGGGATCCGCATTGCTGCTAGGGTGCTAGTGAACATCAGGTTGATGCCGCAGCCGCCGTCCATGAAGACGCGGCTCATCTCAAACCCTCCGATCTGTGCCTCAAGCATCAGGGCAGTGTGACCTGGGCGAGGGATCTGGCGGGGGTGATCCGAATGACTGAATGTGATGCAGGTCTCCGACCCACTGAGGTACTCAGGGATGGCGGGTGGAGCAGTCACAGCCAGACTAACTTGGCGGGTGATCTTATTTTGCACCATGTTTGTTGGGCGCCCTTTTTGGATCATTAGGGACCCTTTTGGCGCGGGTTACCCGTTTACGCCGTTCTTTTGCACGGGCGCGATCGCGTGATTCGAAGGTCCCACAGATGGTGGTGGAGGAGCTTCGTGGGTGATGTCACCTGGTGCAGGTGCATGTCTGAACCTAGGGTTCGGGATCTGCTGTCTCATCTGGGCGAAGCCCTCGCTAAGTTTCTGGAACTCGTGTCAGTCCTTGAGCATGTGGCTGGCCTTCTTTTTTCCATCCTGCTTGTCGATGTAGAAGTTGATGGTTCATGGGCCCGACAACTTGTCGTATGCTGAGGGTTCGTCGTCGCGACCGCGGCGCTGCCACGCTTGCGTTGGGCGTCCTCCGTCGCGGAAATTATTTCCACGGTATCTGCCGCTGCTGCGGTTGTTGTCGTTGCGACGGTCGGCGTAGCCAGCCGCAACCATGTAAGGTCTGTCTCGATCGTCGTAGACGCGCGATCATCGCTTGCTACAGTGCTCACGTCTATGTCCGTAGTCATCTTCCTCATCCGAGTGTGCTCGGTGGACGGAATCCTCGCCATCTGCCCACCTGTTGGTGATGTCCATGAGGTGGTCGAGTGTCTTGGGCTTGACTCACCCAAGTTCTTCCTTGAAGTCCTGGCGTTTGACGCCATCATTGAAGGAGTCGATTGTTATCTCCTCGGAGATGTGTGCCACGGAGTTCTTGATGTTGGACCAGCGTAGTATGTACGAGCGGATGGATTCACCCGTTCATTGAGTGCAGGCCCGCAACTCTTCGATCGAGGCTGGCCTCTTGCTGGTACCCTTAAAGTTTCGGATGGAACCCAAGGACAGGCTGCTGAGCCAAATCCGAGTTGCGCCTGTCAGCTGGAGCTGAAGGCACTGCAGGGCAGTGTTTTTGTTTCCGTCGTGCAGCTTGACGGACGACAGGTGGTCGCTGAGCCACGCCTTAGGGTCCTGTGTGCCGTCAAACTTCGGAGTATCCGAAGGGAGCTTGAAATTTCTCAGCATCTGTGTTTGCCGAACAGATCTGCTGAAGCATCGGGCTTCGCAGAGTTCACCGCCATCATCCTCTTCGGATTCGGATGAGCACGCGTGTTTGGCGCGTGCCTTGTCGACCTTGCGCTGAGCGAGGTCACTTCGATCGTCGTAGTCGTGGCTGCGATGTCTTAGACTCCTGCGTCGTCGTGGCAGATCGTGCTCGTCCTCGTTAGATGAGGGTGTGGGGCTGCGGTTGAATCTGACCACATGTTTCTTTTTCGGCTCCACAGGAGCCTCCTCGTGCAACGTAGCTCCAACGAGTCCGAGTCCTGCTAGTGCGGACTTGTGCATAGCTCTCTTCGGGTCCCCCATCGGAGGTGGATGGCACGCGAGGTACGTGGTGGCTGCCATGATTGCAGCTTGTGGCATTTTCGGGATGACGTTGCCATTGGCTTCCATATCCATGAAGGACGTGTTGAGGGTTCGAGTCACCTCGCGATGTGCATCAGGATCCATGTGCTCTATGCGAGAGCGATACTTGTTGGCATTGATGCCGTGTGAGCTGGAGCCCCCAGCGGCGGAGAGCGCAGCTCGCCGTGCACTAGACTCTGAGGACACTTGCTTGTGTTTATCGAGTACTTCTTGCATTTTCATCTGCTTTTTGTGCTCTTCGATAAGGAGCAGGTGGTATGCCATCAGCAGGTCCCGTGAAGCATCCACAGGCAGGATCTTGTTGCCCGCCACGGCTTCGCGTGCCTGGTGCCATCCTTCCTCGCTAAGGTGAATTTTTCGATGGGCGTTGGGGTCATCCTCGTTGAGCAGGGGGGATGGTTTCCTCCTGTTTTTGCCGTTTCTACCCTGTGGGTTGGGTGGCGGTACGTGGGCACCCGAAACTGGTGGTTTTTGCTCCACGTCTCTTTGGATGACCACAGCGCATTGGTAGCATTCGCGAATTGGAACGCTGTTGTCACAGCTTTCGAATCCGGAACCGTAGGTACCTTCGTCCGACGGGGGGTCGCAGAGATCTGACTTGCAGCTGCTACTATCGTATGACTCATCTGTCGACGCTAACGTGCGTAGCACGTTGGGATGCGGGGCCCACGAGGCGGGCCTGATCGAGGGCAGTGGTACCCGCTCTGGGAGGCGGAGAGCTCTAGTCTGTCCCACCTGGAAGCAGAAGCTCCTGAACAGAATCTCGAGCCCGTCGCCTACGGGCTCGAAGTCCTTCATGGTGGCTGGCGAGTGGGCGGTGAAGTCGAAAGCGCCAAAGAGGAGATGGCTCTCCGTCGCCGAGGAGTTGTAGATCGCTTTGGTCGGGACCGTCACGATCACACAATCAGCGCCCCTGGTTCCCACAGATGGCGCCAATTGACGAGGTTTTGACTCGTCAATGCCCATTGTTATGAGCTTGGGTTTTGGAGAAGATGGGGGTGCTGGAGATCGCAGAACGTTTAACAGACAAGAAACCAGGGGACACGAGATTTACCCAAGTTCAGGCCCCCGGAGGGAAAACCCTACTCCTTCTTGCCTGTTCTTGATTACGGCGGAACCGAAGGTTACAGGAGTGCACATATGCAATATGGTGTGAAGGTGTGTATGCGGTGGAAAAAGGATTGGCCCTCCTCGTCGTGCCCTCCTAGCCTTTATATAGAGTTAGGCAGGTCTCGGGCACAGATCGAGTCGGTTACAAGTTTAGGGTTTACCCCTTTGAATATTCTATCTGTTCTAGTCTTGCTCTCCAAGGATCCAAAGATGTCATGGGCTTGGACCACCAGAAAATCTCCACGGGCTGCATATATTCTTGTGGGCCTTCCTTGGGCTGGACCAGGTAAGCTAATGTCGTGTACCCGCAGGGTATAACCATGTCAACAGAAATTGGGACAGCCGGAGGGGATGGCTGTGATATGAGGATCACATGTGTTCACGGAGTGTTAATGCTTTGCTCCGGTACTCTATTAAAAGGAGTAACTTAATTGCCAGTACATTCCCTTGAGGCCCCGCTGCAACGGGCTGGCAGGACAAAAGATGTTGTGTAAGTTCTCATTGCGAGAACGTATGACTATATATGGAACACATGCCTATGATTGTTTAGTACTTGGATGCTTTATCTTATTGATATGCAATTGCCCTATATCTTGATATTACATGAGTAGTCTCGTCGAAGCAACGCCCGTCCATCCATCCCTATGCCTACCGCACTCAAATCTTGCTATTTTCTACTATTATTACTACTGCCTTTGTTTTACTGCTGCTGTTACTTTGCTATGCTACTACAAAACTATTGCTACTGATAAATTACTATGAGCAAGACTATTTATACGTGCAGCTGAATTGACAACTCAGTTGTTAAGGCTTATAAGTATTCTTTGTCTCCCCTTGTGTCGAATAAATAAATTGGGTTATACTACCTTGGAAGACTGTTGCGATCCCCTATACTTGTGGGTCATCAAGACTATTTTCTGGCACCGTTGCCGGGGATCATAGCTTTATTTGTAAGTTCACTTGGATTTATTATTGTTCGCTGCTATCCTTTTCATCATGGGAAAGTCTCGTGATGGAAAGTTTCCTATATTACCATCCACTACAAGAAGAGGTACAGTTCTAAACACCTCTGCTGCTCTTGATTCACCATCTATGATAAGTAAGCTTGTTACACCATCACCACATACACCTGCTACACACACTACTATTGTTGAATCTGAAATCGCTTCTGATGCTCATGATGTTACTTCTACTATGCTTGATGAGAGTGGTTCATTAGGTCCTTTCCTAGATGCTACTATTGCTAGAACTATATTGGGAAACATTGAAACTCCTAGTGGAGACACTATTACACCTGTTAGCTCACCTGAGTCTAGAGAGAGTTATGATATCAATGATGGTTATATTGAAATGACTGATGAATTTATTGAATAATATCGAAACACACGTGGTGCTAGTGCTATTAAGAGCCTTCTTGAGAAACATACTATTATACCTAAACTGTTCCTGATGCTAAGTTTGCCACATCTCCCATAGACATTAAAGATAAATATTATGATTTCTCTCTTGATTTATCCTATATAAACATTGTTGAGAAAGAACCTTTTTATGGAACTGAGAATGAAAGGGCTGTGGCACATATGACTGAGCTTTCTACTATGATTTCCTTATTTTCTGACGATGTTAAGATGTGTACCTACTTTGTTGCTAAATTTTTCCCTTTTTCACTAAAAGGAGAAGCTAAAGCTTGGTTTAATAACTTACCTCCTGGCCATTGATAGCCCTGATTGCTTGATTGCTACTTTCTTTCAGAAATATTTCCCTCCTAGTGCTAGACATGTTGTTTTGCAGAAACTTTTTGATTTTAAACAGGGAGAAGAGGAGAAATTTCCTGAGTTATGGACAAGGTTCTGTGCCTTGATTCATGCACATCCTGGATGTCCATTACCTAAAAAATGAGATTCTTGATATATATTATAATGGACTAAATGATGAATCTAGGACATACCTGGATAGTTTTGCTGATTGTGTTTTCAGGAAAAGAACTCCTGCAGAAGCTAAAAAATTAATGGCTAAAATAAGCAAGAATTGTGACGATTGGACTACATCTGAACCAATTACACCTGAGCAAATTACACCTGAACCAATTGTGCCTGAACCAACACCAAAGAAGGGGGAGTGATTGAATTAAATGATGAAGTGATGAAAGAAGCTAAGGAATGTCTTAAGGAGAAGGGTATTAAATCTGAAGATGTGAAGAATTTACCTCCTATAGAAGAATTATGTCAGCCAATCTCCCACTCATCCACTATTGAGATACACTCTCTCCAACATTTTGATGAAGGTGATATTCCTTATGGTAAACCTCCTCATCAATGCTTAGAGGAACTTGATACTTTTATTGTTAAGCAAAGTAATTTTAATAAACAAGTTCAGAATCATTTATTGGAAAACTCTAGACCTATTAATGAGTTGAAAGATATTGTGGAAAGAACTTATAATGATGTTAAAATGCTTGTTAAACATTTCCAAATGGTTCAAACTCAAATTGATCAACTTGCTAAAGTACAAAAAGATATGCTAGTTAATGCTTCTAGAGATAAACATGCTTACAAAATTAGAACTAGGAGTGGTGCTGCCACTCAGCATCCTCTATATCCTGAGGGGCATCCTAAAAGAATTGAGCAAGATTCTCAACAAGCTGAAAATAGTGGTACTTCTTATAAGAGAAAGAAAAAGAAACATAAAACAATTGTAGAATCTTCTAAACCTGCTATATATCCTAATAGTATATCTGTCTCTGATGCTGAAACTGAAATTTGTAATGATAAAAATGATGCTCCTGATAAGGAAGAAATTGAAGAAGAACCTGAGAAGCACACTAAGAACACTAAGTACACTAAGGAAGATTTTGTTGCTAATAAACATGGTAGTGAAAGAGAACCTTGGGTGCAGAAAACAATGTATTTTCCTAATAAGAAACACAAGACAAAGGAAGAAGAACACTATAACAAGTTTTGTGAGTGGATGAAACCTTTTTTTGCAAATTCCTTTGACTGATGCTATTAAATTGCCTCCTTATTAAAGTATATGAAGGATATTGTCTCTAATAAAAGGAAGATTCCTAATGCGGAAATTTCTACTTTGCTTTCTAATTATTCCTTCAATTGTAAGGTTCCAAAGAAACTTGGTGATCCAGGTATTCCAACTATTCCTTGCTCTATTAAAAATAATTATGTGTGATTTGGGAGTTGTAGTTAGTGTTATGCCTTTTTCTCTCTACAAGAGACTTCAACTAGAAAAATTGATACCAACTGATATATCTTTGCAAATGGCTAATAAGTCTACTACTATTCCTGTTGGTATATTTGAGGATGTTCCTGTTCAAGTGGCTCATAATTACTTGGTTTTAACTGATTTTGTTGTGCTTGAAATGCCTGAAGATGATAATATGTCTATTATTCTTGGGAGACCTTTTCTTAATAATGCAGGTGCTGTCATCAATTGTAATCAAGGAAAATTAACTTTTAATATTAATGACAAAGAGCATATTATCTATTTCCCCAAGAAGATTGATAAGAGTTATGGCCTAAATTCAATTGAGAATATTGAAGGCATCAAAGTTGGAGAAATATATTGTCCCATACCACAAGAAAATTTTGTAACTATTATGATTGGGACTATTGCTATCAAGATTGAGGTAACATAATAATTTTTTTGAAATGCAAAGTTTTGTTTAATATAAAATTGTTTTGGTAACAAGACTTGATCAACCTTGTTAACAAAGGGATTTTAATGGACAAAACAATGCTTTCACAATGAGTATCCTTGCTCACTTTTATCTTTCTCCTTTCCTATTGTTGTTGTTCGTCTTGTTCGTCTTAGTTTTGCTAGTTGCTTGATTTTTAGTGTTTTAGAACTTCTGTAGTTTTATTTTTGGTTTGCTTCTGTGTCTTTCAAAATTCCTTTTCTGTGAGAAAATCAATTTTCATAACCTGAAAATTGGCCAATAATAAAGTTTCCCGAAAAATTCCAGAAAATTCATATTAAATTTTTCCTCAAAAAAGGGGCAGAGGGGCACCTGGAGTGAACCAGGGGGACCCACTAGGCCAGCACACCCCCTGGTGGCGCGGCCAGCCCCCGGCCGTGCCTGGCCTAGGTGTGGTCCACCCCTGGCCCTCCAACTTCCCTCCTTCCAGCCACTTCTTTTTCTCTCCCAAAAAACACCGGAAAACTTCGCGTAGCTCGAGTTCCTGATATTCTTGCTCCCGATTTTCGATCTCCTTGCTCAGCCCATCTTTGCTGCTAATGTTTTGAGGGATTGCTCTCCGGTATGTGCCTCCTCCGCTTGTCCAATTATATATTTGATTGGTGAATTGTATCTTGAGTATTTTGCTACTATAGGTGACAAGTTGTGTGAGATCATGCTTGTTCTATGCTTAGAGATTTCATTTTGATGCATGTTTAGCCCTCTATCAAGTTCCTATAGTAGTTTCCCTTCATTCATTAACTTGGAAATCACTTGGTTTGATGTTTGCCTAAAATTTTTAGAAAACAAGATGAGTGAATACCAGCTGAGTCAACATGAATTAAGGGTACCGTAAGTTCTGAAAGTTCACCGCGAGGAGGAAGTTTTCTCCTCCATTTATCCATACCCGGAATTCATGAGAGCTCCAGGGATATTTCAGGATTTCCAAACTCTGATTTCTAATGCAGGGTTGGAGCATTTTGTTGGAGAAGAACCTTATCAAAATATGAAACTAACTATGTCTGTGGTGCAGGACTTTTGATTTAGTTGGTCCTTTCCTAACCACATGGTTCACTACAAAATTTACAAAATAGCTATCAACCTCCCGTTTGATGATTGCCGCAATGGGGTTCATGTGAGAAGATTAGAGAGAGGCCTACGCCACTCATGGACTTATATGCGAAGATTTGCCAAGGATGCTCCTTCTCAAAGGAGAGTGGTAAAATTCGGAATATTCATCTCCCATCTATTTGTTATTTTTACTATTTCATTGCCAAGTGTGTTCTTGCTAGAAAGACTGCTAGTAAGATATGTTCATTTTATCTAGCTTTTATCTCAGCTGCTTTGAATAGGGATAGAACTTATAACTTGGGTTCTTTGATAGCTTTCCGTCTTGCTGCTAACCACGAGAAAGGTGGAATTTGTGTAGGTCTTATTGCCTCTTGTTTGCTAGCTTTGCATGGTTTAGCGCCTCATCATTCAGACTTTCAGTTTCCCATAGAGAGGCTAGATCTCAATTCCATGGTACAGCATAAATTTGTTTCTTCTTGGGCTAGTTTGAGCGAGTTACCTTATGAAATAACCTTTGTCAAGAGTGGTTGGAGAGGGGGTAAGTCTGAGAAAGTAGTCCCTTTGCCTGCACCTGCTTTGTTTAACTTTGATATCAGGAAAATATGGTCAGTCACGGAGGAAGAACTTGACACATACATGGCGGAGCTCTCCTAGCAAGAGGAGAATGTTGGAGAGGATGCTGAAGATAATTCGGTTCATCCCTCCAACATGGGGGTGTCTTCATACTAGCAGCCCTCTTATGATTGGGGCACATCTTCATCTTCATCGCGAGGGCCTAATTCTTATCATTCCTACGATGATCCACCGGCTTGGGGTTACTACCCGCGTTTTGATTGATCTCCACTTAGGCCAAAAGCGTAAGCTTGGGGGGAGATATACCGACATCACACTCATCTACATATCATGTTCCGTCGGTACTTTGTATATCAATGTTTCGCTTTCTTTTTAGTTTTTGTTTCTGTTTTCAAAAACACAAACAGACCAAAAATATTTTTGTTGTTTCTCTTTGTTTGTTTCTTTGTCTTTCAGCTTTGGTTTGCCATAAGAAAAATTCAAAAAGATTTTTCTTTGTTTTCTTTTGCCTTCAGTGCTTGCTTTAAAAATTCGAAAACCCAAAATTATTTGTTGTTCTTCTTTGGTTTTGTTAAGTTCGTTGCAGGGTTTAGCGGTCCTCAGTGACTCCTTTGGAGTTTGGTTTCATGTTATTATTCAAGTCACACAAGTGAAAGGCAATAATGATGATTTATGACAACTCGAGGTGTGGTAAGAGGCTGGTAATGAACTCTATTTGTCTTCATTTTTGTACATATACTCATCATTGTGGGCATGCTTAGTCTGTTCATGTAAGGTGTATGTATTTATTGGATGCTTAGTAGTTCTTGATCTCTTATGATTAGCTCCAACTTGCTAATAGTTTGTAGCATGTCATATGAATGTTTGATTGGATTGTTCTATACATAACTTGGTATAACATTGTGGTATCCTCCTCTGAATGTTTCATTTGAATTAACTTGGCACATAATCATGCATGCATATGACTGAACAAAAGTCTGTTAAGCCTCGATGATTTATTTTGCCTCAGAGTTCTTATATCACTTTTATGCCATAATTAATTTTGTTTTGTTGCAAGCATGATTCTGACAGCTACTGCTCTCTCGTTTGTCGCTCCCTTTCTATTGCTAGCCTTCAGTTGCGCTGAGTATGAGCTCTACTCATGCATCCAACTCCCAAAACCAAAATTGTCAAAAGTGTCCACCATATCTACCTATTAGCATCATTGCTATTCCATGCATATTTATTATGCCTCATTTTCTTCCAAATAAAATGTTTTCTTGTTTTGAGAAAGTTACTTAGTAAAGCTCTCACGAACTTGATGGCACACTTTAATTTCTTGCACTTAATAAACCTGAACCATTGTGATTGTCCATGAAAGTTATATGCTTACAAATTCTAGGCTGGGAGTTAGCAGAACCGTGCTATCACGAGGAACGCTTTCAACACCTGTAAATATTATCCCGTTGATATCATGCTCTTTTGTTTACGGATGTCGGCGGTGTGAAATAAAAGGGGAGCTTGTATGTCCATGGAGTTATGTATATGTGTTAGAGAAACGCCTAGGCTGCTAGCTTAAGCCATGCTTAATCATGGTGGAAACTTGCAGGATCACCATAGTGAGCAATCTATGAAGCATTCTTCTTATAAAAAAGAGAGAGATAGAAAAAAGAGAAGAGAAAAAGATAAAGAGGAAAGAACAGAAAAAGCACCATTTTCCCATGGTAAATGAGAAGATTGCTGAGATGCTCACTGTCTGTTGCCTTATCATTTTGATATGGGATATCTCCTATGTCATGGGGCAAGGGGTACCCCGTTGGCGGTTCTCTATGATCCACATGTACTTACAATGACAAGAACTTACCAATAACTAAAGTTGAGTAGAATGAGGAACGACCCTCGTACTCAAGGGACATGAGATTTCCAGTTTATGGTCTGTCAAGCATACAACTCATATTGGACCTCAATTTAAACTTAACCATCTAACGATGCCTATGATAGGGGCAATGAGAGCTCAAATCTAATGAGTACCATACTTTCAGCATTTGGAAGCCTTTCAAACTTTTCAAAACCTTTTCACTTCCTTGTTGAGTCACCACTTATTCTATGGGCACCTTCTTGAGAGCATAGTTGTCATTCTTAGTGTAATGTGCTTGTCTCAAAACATGGTTTATTATGACATAACTTTGATGCTTGTATCTTTGATATCTTTACTTCTAGTCTTCACTTGAGCTTCAGAGGTTCCTTGGCATTTATGTTTTGCTCTACAATCAAAGGCAAGCGAGATACCACTCTATCATACCTTCTTCTGAGCATTACAATGTTGCTTATGCTTATGTCTCATGCAACTTATTATTACTGTGTTGGAATCTTGCGGTGACCTATACTACATGATGTAGTACACTATAGTCGTTGACATAACACCAATGAAACACCGTTCACTAGTATTACATCCCTCAGAGTGGTACAACAGAAACACAATAGGTCCAAGACATGACTATAGGTTACAACTCAACTCTTTACACAAGATCCAGAGAACACTCTAGGTTAAAGAGAGAGAGAAAGAAACTTCTTACAAAGAAGAATCAGAAATAAACAACTCAAAAACTATCATATTAATAAGACTAGTATTTTAACTAATGGTCTGACATTGCTGCTATTGCAATATGCCATAGAAATAGGTTCTATGGCTAGAGATTATATTCCTATCTAATCAGTAACTTCGTCTTCACTTGAGTTGATGTATATGTTGACTTTCTTGACTTCATTGAAGAGCTTTAGCTTTTGATGATGATTCCTGGAGCATAACTTGATGTAGATGTCATCTTAATGGCTTCAGAATCTAGCAAGGGTTAAGAAGATACGTTGAGTACAAGCGTACTCAGCAAGTTCACTAGAAAAGGAGTGTTTGATGCACTATATCTACAGCCACAGACCATAGGTCGTAGGCAATGCAGGTTTTCGTAAACATTTCTTCAAAGGTTGCTTTTATTCTGAAAAATTATGTCCGTCAGACTTCACGGGTTTACCAGAACTTTCATGGAGTTCCTTTCCCGCCACGTTCATAGCTCCTTCCCGAAATAGGGCGTAACAAGTTACAGTTCTTACACTCTGCAGAGGTGCATTACTTTTCCCATAAGAGACCTTAGCTTTGTTGCACATCCGAATTGCAGGTTCGTTCACACTTCCTTGGTGTGAGGCCCAGACTAATATCCAAGCCAATCACTGCCCTCTCCGCGACCTCATATGTTTGCACGATCCTTCGGGGCCGTCTCACCTCCGTTAAGCCCCCTTTCGGGAAGGCTAAAACCCTGATGAGTTCCCGAAGACTCTATGACCTGGTGATGCCACGGGCAAGTACCCTTTAAATGGACTAAACCCATAAACACCATTCATAGATAATCTAGACACCAAAAGTGTGGGGCGTAAGGGTGCCCACCCATATGTTGGATCCGCACAAGGAATCACAACGTCACGTTAAGGTCGTCTTGCTTCCATACGAGAGGAAAAGGATACAGCTGACTTCTCCGTCCCATTCCAAATCTCATGGTTAACGCGTAATATATGGTGCAAGAATCACTGGCGACATTGGTTGTTAAGTCCTAGATAATAGGTTCCTTTACTACCGGAACTTTCGTAGTAGGTTATTGCCTCATGGTAAATAACCTATAATCATATTATTATGAAAATAGTGTTTTCTGACCTTTTTCAAATGCAGGTGATGACAACACTGGATTTGCAAAATACTTTACAGAAAATAATCAAAGGACATGAGCAAGTGTGAACTTGCCTTTTGTGATTGCAAGATTATGCACTCACGGTCTTCAAGACAATATAAGATCCAATATCTGAAATCAGCATCATTGGTCCGGTAAGGACTAATGTTTAAAGAAGCAAGATGATATTATGCATATGTAATGTAATGCAATTTGATAAACTCGAATCCCGAGAATAACGTTGTTCTAGGGTTTGGAAACTAGAAATGGTTCATGTTAGAATGTGTTGTCCTTTTAGATACGTTTCATATTTGTGCTTCTTATTAAGGCTTGTGATTGTTTGTGAAACAACATGTAATTATAATATCATAAAACAATGAGATACACACAAATGTGAAATGATACTCAAGATTGCTCATACTATAATTGTTCATCTTTAAATTTTTACCTTACAAGTAATGTCACTTGTAAAGAACTTAAGTGTTATCAACCCTAGGTATACAATAAAAGTATAAAGTAATGTCATTATGATTAATTGTCATCTGTTGACTTAAGTGGCAAAACAAATAACTTTTGAAGAAAAGATTTCTTTATTAAGGTTTAAACAATCCTGATAATTTTTTATAATAGGATTAATAGAATGTGATTGATGTTGTTTATGCTTGCTTGAATAGTCTGGACTTGAGATGCTTTACAACTTAACTATAACAGACCAAAGTTAACTATAAAACACATAACAAATTCTTTATCATAGTATTTAAAGTATTGTAGACTAAAGTTAACTTTAAAGACATAGATGGACTTGAGGTATATTGCTTATTATAATTGTACTTTGTTCACTTCAAAAGGTTTCTTTAAAGTTGACTAGGAAGGTATTACTTTTATTTGGTGTAGTGGTTTCTCAACATTATAATGGAACAGAATCATTTATCTTTTTGTGAATGAATGGTTATAATTGGTAATCAGGGAAATAACATTACTTAACTACTTATGGTTTCACTATAGGATTTTGATTTGTTTATAAACTTGTGGTTGAGGTAAGTAAAAAGGTTTTTTTAATCCCAAATTATTCTTGAAGGTTTTATACTTTTATAGATCTTTCTAGAAAATAAACTACACATATGGTTGAATGATAATTCAATAAAATTGTATTGAAAATGTGTTAAACCATTTTGACTTTAGAATATCAATATTTAGGAGTCATACTATTTATTAGACTCAATTGACTAATTTTAGAAATATTAGCAATTTTTATTTACCCTTATCTTAATTATCAATTAAGAAATAGGTTTAAATTCAAGTTGTTAAAGTGTTTTAATTTTTTTATTTATCTCAAAAGTGGAATATTACATTTTAAACATGTAGGTATTATTTTTGTGATCATTTTGGTATATTACATTTATTTTTGTGATTTACAAATAACAAGATATGATTTTTATAAGGTTTATTACTTTATAACTACTTAATAAATAATAAATGTTTAATTAATTTAAATAATAATGCATGATTATGGTTTTAAATTATAGCTTTTATTTTTCTAAGATTTTTGATATTTTATTTATAATTTTATTATTTACTAACATAAAAATATGAATTATCAAAGTATTAATACTTATAAAACCTTTATTAAATAATAATTGTTTAAATTGTTAACATAATAATGTTTGATAATAGTTTAATGTCATGGATTTTATTTTTCTGAAATTTTTCATATGTTGAACATATTTTTTTGAATTATAAAATAAAAGTTATTCAATTTATAAGATTTAATCATTTTATGAATTTTTACTTAAATAACTAAATGTGTTTATGAGGTAATGCTTGATGTCAGCATGAAGTGAGGGGTTTTTTCTCACCAGAGCTAATCTTACCCCAGTCACTGACTGGTGGGACCTTTGCCATGTCATCTCTAATGTTCTTATTTATTACAGAAAACATTATCACAATTTCTAAAATGATAAAAAATAGCAATATGACATCAGTGTGATGTCACGCTGACATCATCCATGGATGATCCTCAGATCAAGGTTGAATCCGTGGATTCACTGCGTGCGCGAGGCTATGGCTAGGTGCGTTGGAAAGAGGGTGTCGCAAGGAACCCTATAGTGGCGGCGCCGCTCGATTTAGGTCGCCGGAACAGGGGTGGCGATGGTGGCTAACGACAGCGATGGCAGTTGCTCGTCGGGGAAACAAGCTGGGGCGATAATGAGCAAGTTAAACGGTGCCCGAGCATCGCAAGCTCACCGGGATTGCAGCGAAGTAGTTGATGATGACATGCGCGATCGGAGATGTTCTATTCGACAGGATTTCCAACGAACCACGATGGAGGGGAACGGTAAAATTCGATCGTCTCCGAGCTTCCCTTGGTGCTGCGTTCTTCACAGATGATCTACGCATGCTAGCGCTTCTCCTCGACCACTCCACGACTTCTGGAACAAACTCTACTGACGACGGCGAACTTGTCTGACCGAAGGTAGGGTTCGATGTTCGTGCGAGAGAGGAAGAAAGAGATGCGGAGTGGCATGATAGGGTTTCTCGGTGTCGGCGGATGGTTTTTTATGATCACCGGAGAGCGGCGGTGTGGATCTTGGCGCACCGACGACGGCGGACGACATCACCGGCATCCAGCGAGCTGCTGCACGTCGTCGACAAAGACGACGACGAACAAAAGGCTCGGAAGGGGTATGGGCTTCTGGTGGGCTGGTACTGGGCCATAACAAAGTGGAAGAGAAAGCTGGCTACTCCTTATGGGCGGTAGATAGGGAAGAGAGGAAATGGGCCACGGGCCAGAAACAATTTCCTTTTGTTTTTTCCTTCTTTTTTCTATATTCTATTTTGTTTTTAGATTTGTATTTTTCATTTACTTTGGAATCTTTCTTCATAGAATTTATTTGTTATACAATTGCAGCAACAATGAATGTATTTAAATTCATTTTGTGAGCTTTTATTATATATTGTTTAGAGTTTCTTTATTTTCTTTAAACAAGTACTTATCCTTCTAATATTCTGTAATAAGTTTTGTGATGAATTTTCTCTTCATAATAAAACATGGATTTATATTAGGATATTCCCTTATTTGTTTATGGGATTTAATTTTATATAGCTTATAGTTTGGAGAGAAATTTTTATATAATGATCATAGATCATTATTTGATGTATGATATGCAAAGGAAATCATCTGGTTAATATTACTCCCATAAATCTAGGGATTAATAATGTATATATACTTTATTATAACTAACCGAAGAGTTAGGGTTTGAATTGTAAATGCTTACCCTAGGGTTTAGGATTCTTAATATACTTATATTCTTTTGTTGATGTGAATAAAGATTAATGGCTAAACATATTGTCTTTATGTTTGTGATTTTTAATGATATCACCATTTAAAGTAAAATAGTGGGATTGCTTTCTAGGCTAACTTATGAGAAAGAATTGATAAAGATAGTTCCTAATCACCAATGATAATGATGGTTGAGAATGATAAAGATGTGCTTAAGTGAGTTGATGTAGGAAATTATTCCAATCAACCATTATGGAAATAAGATGATTGATCAAACAGATGAGATAGATATTAAGTTTGATTATAGAGTTATGGTTTAGTGTTTATCAAGAATTCTTATCTTCCATACTTTATAATTATTGTTTCCTACTTGAGTACTTCCTTTCCTAGATATACTACTCCTTCCTATCCATCATCATGTGTTAACATGATGAGCTTTATTTCATAAGAATTATCTTATCAATAATTTCTCCTCCAAAATCCTTTTGTGAATCCAATGAGCTTGACACTAAAGCTCTTCATAATCTTCACATAACTTTTCTTGGTTATATCAAATTAATAATGGTAACCTTCAATCCAACAGGTGGTTACTGTTAACCCCATTCACCCTTCCCTTAACATCCATCACTAATATTACTCCAATAGATATATATATATATATATCAAATCATACTTCTCCTCAAGTGTTTAGTATTTCCTAAGAGGAAACTACTACTTCAATAATCGAATGTTGCTCTAACATCATCTTAATCATACTATCTTGTCTCTACTTAACTCTAGTATCTAATACTCCAACCTCACATTATATTAATGTGACTTGTCATGGCTAACCTAGAATAACATTTCTATACTAGGGTTCAATCATGTTCTTTCCACCGATGTCACTTATACATGATATAAGCAGTCAATATTGGTGACTAAAGCATGATCATTATAATCCTTTGATCATTTATGACTTAGGTTTCCAGTTGGCTAATCAAGGCCTTCATCAATACAACATTACAGTTGTATTATAATTATCTTCTGTTTATCTCTATTGGATCAAGATATATTATTCATTGACTATACCTACTTGATCCAATAGGATTACTCCTAGCAACTATCTTCAGGATTTATCCTTGTAATCTTATTTATTACCATATAATTATATATTCCAAATAACTCTTCTATCATTTTAGGAGTGAGTTAACTCCATCAATTATCACAATGATCTTATTCTCTTCCAACACTCCCACCCTATAGATGATATCTGAAACTAGCATTACCACTTCTTCTTAATTCTTTCTCCTAAGGACCTAAGTGAATGCTATGATATGGACAAGAGTTGATAGATCAAGAATTGATAGGTTAAGAATTGGTGAATCAATAGTTGATTACTCAACATTGATGAACAACAGATATTAGAACAAGGTTCAATAGAGATGATAAGGATTGATATGGAAAGAAAGGTATATGGTGAATGATCTTGACTTGTCTTCTTTCCTACTCAATATTATTAAAGAGTGAAGGTTAGTTATTACCATGATACTCATGGTATAAGTAGATAAGATTAAGATTTAATTGTTACATTTTTTATCTGGGTTATATTCTTAACTTAGTATTCATGAGTGATGTAATGAATACTATGATATGCTTTATTCAGGATCAACTATTAGTCATTAAGCAATGTGTTGATGGTTTAGTTTTATTACGTTTGATCTACCCTTAGATCAAATCTCATTTACCCAAAACAAGGTTTTAACAAAGGTCATATTGAAACTTATCGCAGTCAACTGGATGATCTACTTCAATTCCATCAAGTTGAGAGAAGCTTCAATCACTTTGGCAAGTTTTTTATTTAAAGCGAGAAAATTATTTGGATTTTCTATGCATGAATGCAATGCACACATCTGTGTTCAGCTTATTACTAATCTCTAATGCTGGGATGTTACAAATCTCTTCATAGCTTGCATGACTATTGAGTAGACTTAGTTGCATACTCCTTATTATGAATTGTCTAAGTATCTACTCATGTGCTGAGAATATTTACATTACATGAAGCAAATGTGTTCGTGAAAGTTTCTTTTATCCACTCAGTTTTCAACTGAATTGCTTGAGGAAAATCAATAAGCTAAGCTTGGGGGGAGTTGATACGTCTAAAACGTATCTACTTTCCCGAACACTTTTGCTATTGTTTCTCCTCTAATTTGTGTGATTTGGATACAACTAACATTGTTTTCAGCATAATTGCTTTGGTGTCTCTTTTTGTGCAGAAAATCAAATTTCAGGAAAAATCCTGGAAAATATCGCAAAACTCCTATTTTACTAGAAGACTCACGGAGCCAGAAGATGAGACGGAGGAGGGCCACGAGGAGCCCACACCCCTGGCCGCGCGGGCCAGCCTAGGCCACGCCTAGGGGTGGCGAGGCCACCTCGGGCACCCCCTCGGTCTCCCTCTTCGCCTACATAAAGCCTTCTGACCTAAAAACAGAGTGGGTTCAATGTTTTTCCAAATAGAGTTCCGATGCGCCGCCACCACCAGAAATCGCGATTTGGAACCAGAAACTCCGTTTTGGCACCCTGCTAGGACGGGGAATTGGAGGAGACCATCGCCATCATCATCATCATCATCGATGCCTCTCCATCAACCATCCATGTTTCCCTCATCCATGAGTGAGTAATCCCCCGTTGTAGGCTATGGGGATGGTAGGGATTGGATGATATCTATCATCTAATCAAATAAGATTGTTAGGGCATGATTCCTAGTATCTTTATTAGTGCTATTTGACTTTGTTGCAACTTGTTGTGCTTAATGCTTGTCACTAGGGCTCGATGCCATGATCTCAGATCTTAGCATGTTATTGATTCATGATGATAGTATTGTTTGTGATCTTATCTGCAAGTTGTTTACACATCTTATTGTCCGGAACCAAAGGCCTCGAAGTGACAGAAATTGGGACAGTCGGAGGGGATGGCTGTGATATGAGGATCACATGTGTTCATGGAGTGATAATTCTTTGCTCCGGTACTCTAGTAAAAGGACTACCTTAATTGCCAGTAGATTCCCTTAAGGCCCCGCTGCAACGGGCTGGCAGGATAAAAGATGTTGTGCAAGTTATCATTGCGAGCACATATGACTATATATGGAACACATGCCTATGATTGTTTAGTAGTTGTATGCTTTATCTTATTTATCTACAATTGTCCTAGATCTTGATATTACAGGAGTAGTCTCATCCATGCAACGTCCGTCCATCCATCCCTATGCCTACTGCACTCAAATCCTGCTGTTTTCTACTATTTTTAATACTGTGTTTGTTTTACTGCTGCTGTTACTTTGCTATTGCTACTACAAAACTGTTGCTACTGATAAACTACTGTGAGCAAGAATATTTCCAGGTGCAGCTGAATTGACAACTCAGTTGTTAAGGCTTATAAGTATTCTTTGGCTCCCCTTGTGTCGAATCAATAAATTGGGTTATACTACCCTCGAAGACTGTTGCGGTCCCCTATACTTGTGGGTCATCATCTGCCGCCTCTTGATACGTCGGAAACGTATCTATAATTTTTGATGCTCCATGCTTGTTTAGTATCTACTTTGCTTTGTTTGTCTACACTTTAGGTGCTTTTTACATGTTTTCTGGTACTAACCTATTAACAAGTTGCCACAGTGCAAGTTGCCTGTTTTCTGCTGTTTTTGGTTTCAGAAAAGTTAGTAAAGAAATATTCTCAGAATTGGACGGGACAAACGTCAAAGTCAATAACTTTCCGTGGGGAACAAGAATCTAGAAGACGAGACGGATACGCAAACCAGGGCGGCCAGAACCCCTAGGCGCGGGTGGGCCTTGCCCCGTGCCTGGGTAGGGTTTGAACCCCCTAGCCGCCTCCTCGGCCTCCCCCTTCACCTATAAGAAGCCCCCGATGCATAAACCCTAAGCACCCGATCAAATCTCTAGGAAACCGTTTGTAGCCGCCGCCACCATCGTCCCTAGATCGAGGGATCTGAAGTTCTTCCTAGCACCCTGCCGGAGGGGAGATCATCTCGGAGGCCTTCTCTCCGGTATGATGCGTGAGTAGTTCCACCTTGGACTATGGGTCCATGTAGTAGATAGATGGTTATATCTCCTCCTTTGTGCTTTCATGTATAGATCTTGTGAGCTCTGTTCATGATCAATATCTAATCTATTTCTAATCATGCATGTTGTGTTTGCAGGGATCCGATGGATATTGAGATTATTATGTTGGTTTGATTAATGGTTTTGTCTTTATGATTCTATCATGTCTATGTTGTTTGTGATCTTGCATGCTCTATGTTGTTAGTAGCTATCTTGGCCAAGTAGTTTCTAGTGACTCCAAGAGGGGGTATTTATGCTCGATAGTGGGTTCATGCCTCTAGTTTCCAAGGGAAGTGACAGAAATCTCTTCGATTGTAGATGTGTTGTTGCCACTAGGGAGAAAACAACGGTCTCTTGTTCATGGAACATGTGGACTGTTTACCTTACACACTTTGCTTAAAGCAGTTGTCTGTTGCTTGCAACTTAATACTGGACGGGGTTCGGATGATAACCTAAAGGTGGACTTCTAGTCATAGATGCAGTTGGATGGCGGTCTATGTATCTTGTTGTATTGCCCAATCGAATCTCATAGGATCTTTCTGACTAGTAATTGCATTGTTATGTCTTGCTCAGTTCCTGTCAATTGCCCTGCTGTAATTTGTTTACCCTTCATGCCATGTTGTTTATCTAAGGAGAGCACCTCTAGTGAACTATGGACCCCGGTCCAATCTTTACCATTGATACATCTTCCACTATTACTTGTTTACTTGCTGCAAACTATTACCTTCCACACCATACGTTTAATCCTTTGTTACAGCAAACCGGTGAGCTTGACAACCTCACTGATTCGTTGGGGGCAAAGTCTTGAGTTTGTGTTGTGCAGGTCTCCGCGTTGCCAACAACACCTGTGTGATGTTTCCTTCCTCCTACTGGTTCGATAACCTCGTTTCTTAACTAAGGGAAAACTTGCTGCTGTGCTGCTTCACATCTTGCTCTTGGGGTTTCCTGATGAAGTGCTCCCACTTGGACTAGCGCTGCATCAAGCTTTTTCTGGCGTCATTGCCGGGGAGGCTAAGGACGTCTTCACAAGGGGAGTCCTCCACTTCCTTTCTCTTTACTTTGTTTTTAGTTTTCTTTGTTTCTTTTGCTTGGTTTTGTTTGCCTCTTTTCAAAAAAAAAAAAACAATAGTCTAGTTTGCTTTACTTTCTTTATTCAAAAACACAAAAAATTAGTTCCTACTCTAGTTGCCATCTTGCTCTATCTCACCATGTTGCTCCCCAAGTTCGCCCTGAAGGATCTTGCAATAGGTAGTGGCTCCATAATTGGGAAAGATAATATTGAAGAATTTTTTAATCATGTTAGCAAGCATGAGGACATTGAGGATAAATCTATAGCAAAACTTGCTCCAAATTATGAGATTGTTGCAGCTTCTTTAGTTTATATGTTGGAGGCTAGGTTTGTTAGCCTTAACCCCTTCATACAATTCTTGTTCCTAAAACTAAAAGAAGAAAAGAATGCTGAAAAGAGAGAATTCATCCTTGAAACTTTATCAAAAGAATTTCATGATGTTGATAGGGAAGCCAAAAAGTTATTTGAGTATTTCCATGTTCTAGGATAAAGTGTATATGTTGTGGGTATTTCTGATAAAACTAAGCCTAGAAAAGAATTTAAGATACCCATACCTTTTAAGCTTGTTGGAATGCATGAAGCCTTGAAAAGAATTTTGATTGGATTGCTCATGAAAACCTTTTTGATGAAAGTAGTAGACCAAAGAGATATGAGAAGGGATCCTCCAAAACCCATTTGGATGAGATACCTTTCATAGTTGAAGACTTTGCAAGTATTGATGTTAATGCTTCGTCATTTGAAAATACTTGATTCTTCTTGCTTCTTGTGCCTAACTTAAAGGCGTTAAAGAAAAGTACTTGTTGGGAGATAACCCAAGGGTTTACTTGAGTCTTGAAAGTTATTACTTCAGTAATGACCTCTCCTTATCCTCTGTTTTTGCAACAGATTTCTATCCTCCACCATAAAAATTCGTGAGGAGTCTCTGTAATCGGATTAGGCTAAAAATTTACGAATAAATCCCCCAATATCTTAGCTAACTTTCGTTAGTTCAAAACTTGTTGATTTGAGCAACATAAGATGTTCGAAAAAATCGGTTACTACCTACTAGTCTGTTTTGACAGATTTCTGTCATTATCTACATTTGCTTCTTATTGATTCCTTTTTGAGTTCTCTTTTGGGAATTGAGCTTTTTGAAGGAGTTACTATGGTAGCTTGTGTTTTTAGTGAAAAGCCTTGCTATTACAAAGCTTTGCCAGGGGTCTAATATCTTTTGAATACACTAATATTGCTAATGAATATTGTGTGAAGTTTTGTATGAAGGAAAAATTTCAGGTGTAGAGAGAGAATGATGCAATGGGATGAAGAATGGATAAAATCTCAATATTGGGGATGCCACCATGGTTTCACCCCAATAAATATCCAAGAGTTACAAGCGCCAAAGCTTGGGGATGCCCAAGGCATCCCCTTCTTCATCAATAAAAAGCTCAGGTCTGTCTAGACACTTCGTTTTTATTGTTTCATGCATAGTTGTGTTGTTCTTGGAGCGTCTTAGTTTTCATTTACTTTTCTTAGGTTGTTTACTTTGCTTCAGTAGTTTGGACCCCCGTTCTCGCTGTGTTGTTTTGCAAATAAGTTGCTTGGTGTTGGAAAGGAGTAGTAAGTTCTTGCTTGAAGTGCAAGAGGAGCTTGCATTGACTATGACTTAGACTTTAGCATGAAATGCTAGGTATTGTTTTGACCTTATTATTAGTGATTATTGTTGTAGCATGTCTTGTTCCAAACAATTGGGATTGCTTAGTGTGCCTTGAAGAAATTATGCGTTGTTTTAGCATGCAAAAGCATAGTATTGTGGTATTATCCTTTGATGCTTTGCTTGGGTTGACTTGGCACATGCTCACACCATGTTATGACTCTCACAAGTCACCATGCTTTGATTAGTAATGCTTTGTTGCTCTGCATGATTATGGCCATTATGCTCTCTTAGTTGGTTGTTCCCAGTCTTTTGCTAGCCTCCACTTGTATGAGTAAGTTCTACTCATGCTTCCAACTCCCAAGAGACCAAGTTGTTCCAAAGTGTCCACTATAAACTCCTATGCATGGTGTGTTACACCATTCCAAGTATATTCTTGTTTTCATCTATCTTCCAATTAAAAACTATTTTGTTATGTGAAAACTTAGTGATTAAAGCCCTCACAAACTTGATGGCACACTTTATATTCCTTGCCCCTAATAAACTTGAACCATCATGTCATATATGTTGTATATGCTTGTACTTATACGTTGGAATTAGCAGAATCATGCTGTCACGGGGAACTTTTTCAACATTGCACTTGTACTTTGTACTTAGTTGATATCATTCTCTTTTATCTATGGATGTCACCGGTGTGAAATAAAGAGGGAACTTGTAAGTCCATGGAGTTTGTATCCTGTGTTAGAGAAACGCCTGGGCCGCTAGCCTAAGCCATGCCTAATCATGGTGGAAACTTGCAGCA
Source organism: Avena longiglumis (assembly GCA_030063025.1). NCBI lineage: Eukaryota > Viridiplantae > Streptophyta > Magnoliopsida > Poales > Poaceae > Avena > Avena longiglumis. The sequence goes on from CP125977.1 coordinate 478,714,143, forward strand.
TCACCATATTGACATCTATGAAGCATTCGTCTTATAAAAAGAGACACATTGAGAAAAGAGGAAAGAGAAAAAAATCACCATATTCCCATGGTAAATAGGAAGATTGCTAAGATGCTCATTGTCTGCTTGCCTTGTCATTGTCGTTATGGGATAGCTCCTGTACCATGTGCAAGGGGTACCCTGTTACCGGTTCTCAATGATATGCAAATACTTACAATGACAAGGACTTACAGGTGACTAAAGTTGAGTAGCATGAGGTGTGGCCCTCATATTCAAGGGACTTGAGATTGCCAACTTATACTTCGTCAAGCATATACTCCATCTTTGTTCACTTTAACCTTAATCACTTCAAGATGCTTATGATAGGGGTATTGAGGGCTGAAAGCTAACAAGTACCATAATTTTTGGAAGCTCTTTTTGAAACTTGAAATCCCTGCTTCCTTTACAAAAAGGCATTTATTCCACCATTATTAAGTCTCCACCTTCTACCTTTAGGCAGCATTAAGAGAACATAGTTGTCATTATGTGTGCACTGTTCCAAAGCTTATTGATTGATGCATATTGTGATATTACTTGTTCTTGTACTATTTGTTTCTAGTCACCCTTGTGAACTTTGAAGGTGTCCTATGCATCTATTTGCTACTCTATGAGGGACAAGCTAATTTCCACTATGCTATGTTTTCTGTTTGTGAAATAAACAAACGTTTTTCAATGCATGTTATTCATGATCATTGTTTGTAGACTGTCATGTTGCATGCTTAGTTACTATGTCCTATTGTTAGAACTCCATCTTTCATGCACATGTTTAGAGTTCTTTGATCCCAACTTTCAATGCTTGCAAATGGTTGGATCTTTATTGTGAGGGTGCATGTCACCTCAAAAATTATTCTTTTTATCACTTACCTACTCGAGGACGAGCAGGAGTTAAGCTTGGGGATGTTGATACGTCGGAAATGTATCTATAATTTTTGATACTCCATGCTTGTTTAGTATCTACTTTGCTTTGCTTGTCTACACTTTGAGGTGCTTTTTACATGTTTTCTGGTACTAACCTTAACAAGTTGCCAAAGTGCCAGTTGCCTGTTTTCTGCTGTTTTTGGTTTCAAAAAAGTTAGTAAAGAAATATTCTCGGAATTGGGCGGGACAAACGTCAAAGTCAATAACTTTCCATGGGGAATAAGAATCTAGAATACAAGACGGAGACACAAGACAGGGCGGCCAGACCCCCCTAGGCACGGGTGGGCCCTGCCCCGCACCTGGGTAGGGTTTGACCCCCTGGCCGCCACCTCGGCTTCCCCCTTCGCCTATAAGAAGCCCCTGATGCAGAAACCCTAAGCACCCGATCAAATCTCCACGAAACTGTCTATAGCCGCCGCCACCATCGTCCCTAGATTGGGGGGATCTGAAGTTCTTCCCGACACCCTGCCGGAGGGTAGATCATCCCGGAGGCCTTCTCTCCGGTATGATGCGTGAGTAGTTCCACCTTGGACTATGGGTCCATGTAGTATCTAGATGGTTGTATCTCCTCATTTGCCCTTTCATGTATAGATCTTGTGAGCTCCATTCATGATCAAGATCTAATCTATTTATAATCATGCATGTTGTGTTTGCAGGGATCCGATGGATATTGAGATTATTATGTTGGTTTGAATAATGGTTTTGTCTTTATGATTCTATCATGTCTATGTTGTTTGTGATCTTGCATGCTCTCCGTTGTTAGTAGCTATCTTGGTCAAGTAGTTGCTAGTGACTCCAAGAGGGGGTATTTATGCTCGATAGTGGGTTCATGCCTCTAGTTTACAAAGGAAGTGACAGAAATCTCTTCGGTTGTAGATGTGTTGTTTCCACTAGGGAGAAAACAACGGTCTCTTGTTCATGGAACATGTGGCAGTTGTCTGTTGCTTGCAACTTAATACTGGACGGGGTTCGGATGATAACCTAAAGGTGGACTTATAGTCATAGATGTAGTTGGATGGCGGTCTATGTATCTTGTTGTATTGCCCAATCGAATCTCATAGGATCTTTCTGACTAATAATTGCATTGTTATGCCTTGATCAGTTCCTGTCAATTACCCTGCTGTAATTTGTTTACCCTTCATGACATGTTGTTTATCTAAGGAGAGCACCTCTAGTGAACTATGGACCCCGGTCCAATCTTTACCATTGATACATCTTCCACTATTACTTGTTTACTTGATGCAAACCATTACCTTCCACACCATACGTTTAATCCTTTGTTATAGAAAACCGGTGAGCTTGACAACCTCACTGATTCGTTGGGGAGAAGTCTTGAGTTTGTGTTGTGCAGGTCTTCGCGTTGCTAGCAACACGTGTGTGACGTTTCCTTCCTCCTACTGGTTCGATAATCTCGGTTTCTTAACTGAGGGAAAACTTGTTGATGTGCTCCTTCACACCTTGCTCTTGGGTTTTCCTGACGAAGCGCTCCCACTTGGACTAGCGCTGCATCACCTCTCTCTGAGCCACCGCCATCTGCCTTGCTGTCGCTCGCTCCACGCGCGCCCGCGTCTTCCATTCCTGCGTGCGCTACAATCTAGCTCGCCCCGATCCCCTGCCATTGTCGATCACCTCGCGTTGCTGTGCTGGCGTTTCTCTTGCTCGTGCGCTGCTGCTGCTCCGCTTGCTTCCCATCGTCAGGCACAAGACTGGTAGTACCGGCCCATTCCGCATCTGGCCCCCAACAGGCAGTTTCTTGGGCCCTCTATAAATAGCCTCCTCATTTTCTTTATAAGGTTGCTTCTTCTCCTCTATTTTCTTCAAGCCTTTGTCCCATTTGCTTTAATCTCTTGAGTTTGATTCTCTTATTCCCCTCTAATGATTCTTGCCAATATTTGAGAGGAATATAGATGAGATCTAGATCTATAATTTGACCAAACCAAATCACCTCTTTGTGAGTGAATCTTTGGGATCTAGATCTTGGAGGATTTTGTGTTCCTCTTTGATTCTTCCTCTCTTGTTTCCCCAATAGCTTTAGTAGCTTTGTTGGAACTTGAGAGTGAAGGATTGGAGCATCTTTGTGGTGTTCTTGCCATTTTCATTCGATGCATCGGTTTGAGTTCTCCCTGGAGAATCTGGTTGGTGATATTCATTAAAGCTTGTCCCTCTTGGGTTCTTGGAACCCTATACGGTTGTGTGTAAGTGGTCGGTCTCGGAGCTCAGACATTGGTTGTAAAGCTTCAGGATCATGTTGGAAGACTCTGAGTGTTGTGGAGGTATACTCAACAAAGTTGTAAAGGTTCCGGTCGCCACCTTGAAGGCCACCGTATAATTGATCAGGTGCTTTCCGTGCGGTGGGTGCTCAGGAGAATAGGGTGAGGACTTTTATGGCATTGCTGGTCTTAGTACTGCCCACCCCTCCAATGATACATACTTCCATGTTGGAAGGAACTCGGTAAAATATCGTCGTCCCCGCGTGCCTCGGTTATCTCTATACCCGAGCTCTTTACTTATGCACTTTACATTGTGATAGCCTTCATGCTTGAAGTAATCTATCTTGCGATCACATTGTTGCTTGTCTTGCTTAGCATAAGTTGTTGGTGCACATAGGTGAACCTTAGTATATTTAGGCTTTGTGCTTAACAAAAGAAAATGATAGTTTTATTCCGCCATTGTTAAGCCCATCTCGTAAAAGTTTTAAACCGCCTATTCACCCCCCTTTAGGCGGCATTTGTGATCTTTCATCATCTGTTGTTTATTGGTTAATATTGGTTGTGTATATTTATACATTCGTCTAGTTTTATTTATTATAATTATTTATCACCAAATACGATTTTTTTCCTAAAAAGGTGTTAATCATATTATTTGATCTAGTATACAACATAATCAACAAATTCATATCATACCAGTATTTAAACATTATCATTAGCATAGTGGTATTTGAGACTTCCGACACCTCTACATGTCCTTCTGAGGTCCTACCACTTCTAGTTGCATATCGTTTTGATGCATCTCAAAAACAAACATGCATTAAGAACTAGTAGGCTAACTAATAGGGAGTCCTTTTATGAATTTGAACCCAAACCAGTGACAAACTCAAAACAACGTATTATGGAAATATATCATATGCACCGGTAGTGTACATTTCTACTAAATAAATGTGTGGTAACATATTCTTGTTTTCTACTAGATTTTGTAACATTAGTATTCTCGTACTTGTTAGAAAAATTAATATAGTTGTTGTAGATGTCGAGGGAAGCTGGCTCAATGGAATAGCCCAAAACGATCTCACGTTCGAGAAAAACTCTCGCCCAGCTAAGAACTACAATGGACGTATTTGGTAGCCTGTATGTATTTTGGGGATCCTGGGGGCTAGGACGAATGGGACATGTCCTAGCAAAAACGAGACTTGGGTCATGTTCTTCATATTGCTTGGTTTCCCTCTTTCTAGCTGGCTCCATGGGTGGGAAACTATCCGTCCTTTGTTTGGTAGGCTGCACAGAACCCTTTTTTTGGCTTGGATGATGCAAATCAAACATGTTGGTGTTGGTTTCCCAGATGAAGCTTCATATGGTTACCATAGTCTCTGAGCCATCTAGTGGTGAGCCACATGATCCTCCACTTCCTGAGGTAGTTGTACACCTGAATAGAGCTCATTTCCGCTCCAATAGTCTTCACGACGGTAGCCAGATGGACTTATTTGAATCCCTAGTCACTTCCACCACCATTCTTTACCATCTCTCATAACTTATCAAGGATGGAGCTTGACATGAAGGGAAACCATTTCATCCTCCCCTTGGTTGCATCCTTCTGCACCCTCTCAGCCTTGTGAGCCTTCTCAACCTTCTTCTCCTTGGCAAGATTTGTCGCCACAATGTGCAACAATCTTCTTCGTGAGGCTCTACACAAAGCCCTCGCTCATGGGTGCAAGCGGAACGAATAATGGCACCACTTCATTCTCAAGGGAAAGTCGAATCTAATCCACATAGGAAGGGATTTGCGAGTCACCAACGATATGACCATGGCCTGGCTAAAGTTCTCATCACACATCGAGTCCTACATTGACCACACACGAAAGAACAATGTAACAACATGCATATCTAACCTAACACATGATGCACAACTAATCACTAACACATCCACATCACAAAATTTGAATCTACATAAGGTAGAAATGATGATCTAGCTACAAGCTCAAAGTAAACAAGACATGCTAGTTACAGATATCATCAACCTCCATACAAGAAACACATATAGGTCCTACCAGTGATAGGACCCTACCATACCAAGATCACAGATGAACAAGAAGTAGACATGGAACACCTAGCTATATCTGTCCTATCAAACCAAGATGGAGGTGTGGTTACCTATAGTCATCGGTGGAGGTTGAGGAGAACTCGAGGAAGATGAGGTAGTAGGCTTGTCGATCCGCCTACAATTACCAGAGATGAGTGCGCCGCTTACCTGCTCTCCGACCTGGCAATGGAGCTCGAAGGGTGGGTGTTGGGGATATGCTATATGGGTATCCTCATAGCATGTCTCTTATCCGGATAACCCGGGTGGCCCACAGTTGGTAGCATGGCCCATGGCCTGCTGGGCGGCCCAGTTAGATGGATCCAGAAGGGAGGCCCATGCCGGATAAATGAAGGCTACGGTGGAGTCATCAGCGTACCCGAAGCCTTGGAGTACAAGACACGCAAGACTAGTAATAGACGGTGTAGTACTCTGTAACCTATCCGGCTAGGACTTTTCCCTGTAACCCTAGGACCTCACGACTATATAAGTCGGGCCTATGGGAGCCTTGAGGACATGATAACTTAGACAATCTCAGACAACCTCGCATAGCGAACCTATCTCTGTAACTCGGCGTATTGCCCTTATAGTGATTTATAGCAGGAGTAGGATTCCGCCACCATTGTGGGATCTGAACCTGGGTAAGCGGTGTTACCTCGTACCCGTCAACCGTCCGCCTTCCCCATGTCTCTAAACACGCACTGTGAGGACCCCTCCATGGCGTACTCGTCGGCAATACCATGACAGTTGGCGCCCACCATGGGGCAAGAGGCCCTTCAGGCTCTTCAGTGGACGAGGACCAAGATCTTCGCGGGAATCGGCGAAACCATAGCCATCGGTCGCTTTATCTTCTCTGGCAACGTTCCGATCGTCCCTCCCGACGAGTACTGGATCCCGGCGAAGACGAACCCTACGCGGTGTTCGATCGTTCCTATCGGAGACATCCACCTCTTCATTGGCGAAACCGACTCGGGCACTAGTTCCCTGGGAGTCGGAGGAGCATCAAGACCCGCACGGACTGCCTACGGGCATGACATGTACGCGGAAGGATCGATGTCATCTTGCCTTCCGACATCCTTCACGATGCACCAAGAGTTGTCGCCTACGACGAAGATGACGCTGAAGAATCTAGACGCCTAGATGTGGACCTTCTCGAGGAGGAGCGCGTTTTGGCATGCCAAAGATCCGCCATCTACTGCCGGTTACGCAGCTACCATAGTCGCCGCGTTCGGCATCGCTCGTTTAAAGAGGGGGATTTGGTGCTCCGACTTAAGCAGAAGAAGTCACACAAGTTATCCCCGCCATGGGAAGGACCGTTCATCATAAGCAAGGCTCTACTCAATGGGTCTTACTACCTCGTTGACATTCGTGAACTGAAGGATAGACCCAACAAGGATCATAAGCATAAGCGACGTGACCCCGATGATGATTACCCAGAGCTTGATTGGCCATGGAACATAGCACAGCTACGTCCTTTTTACACTTAGCATTTTTTATCTAATTGTGTACCTCTTATATGATCAATGAAATAAAGCTCTCTGGTTGACTCATATTTATGAGTCTTTTACCTCCTTTAGTGTTCATTTTTGGATCATATAAAACCTTTATGCACAAGCTTTGCGATTGCACTTGTGAAAATTCCGCCTACGGGCGTTAGCTTAAGTTTTCTGGTCTACACGTTCTTTGTTGTTTTTATGTGGATTCCGGAGTAGTGAATTTTGGCACTTATTGTCGGCGATTTTGTGCTTAGGTTATTGACGGTGCCATTGGGCATCATCACCTGAGTGCATGGTTCCGACAACGATTCTTTCGACTCACAAAAAGTCAAGCATAAGAACCAAAGTAATAGATAAGCCAACACTTGCTTAAATAGCGGGACATACAACATTGTTTTCCGCCTTAAGTTAATACATAGTTTTTTCCGCATACACATCACAGAGGAAACAAATATTACAAATTATTTTTCATTCCTCTGGCGCAGGCGACTTGGAAGCAGCGTCATCGGCAGCAGGAGAGTCACCCTCAAAGTCGGCAGTGTTGAGGGACTCGGAGGAGCTTTGGTCGCCACCATCGATGTTGTTCCTTGGCACGAAGACGTTGATGTCGACCAACTCGGCAACTCTGGTGCCATATCCCGCGAGTGACGACAAGATGGACTCATGATTTATTTCATGGCCTTCGTCATCTACGTCAGGAATGCCAGAGGTTACTGTGTCGATGTCGGCATTCTCGTAGTGTGCCTTTACCATTGACAACGCCATCCTTGCACTGGCCCGTGCACATGAAGCTTTCCAGCTTGTAATACGCTCGGTGGATCGTCACAGGATCTCCGAGAACTTCGCCATAGAGTCTGATGCCTTGATGTTTATCTTGAGGGGCTTGGCAATCTCTTTGGCTTGCGCGATGGCGGTGTTGATGAAGTTGCTGACAATAACCATGCATTCCTTTGCTGGAGGAGGCGACCGGGTTAAACCCATAGGAGCTACGAATTTCCGACAAAGGAGCACATGAGTTCAAAAATTCAGAGTATCTAGACTACAGAAATCCAAGACGGAGAATCACTTACTGAAGATGCTAGCCTCAGCTTGCTAGAGGGTATCCGCCAAGGAGTCCCGATCTTGTTGGAGGAGTTTGTACGCTTCATGATGGCATTGATTCTGCTCATCGGCAGCTTTCTTCTGATCTCTTAAGATTGAGATATCCTCCTTCAAGCGGTTCATCTCCTCGGTGGCGGAGTCCTGCAGGAATTTCATTGATTCTTCATGCATCTTCAGCATGTCCTTCCTCTCTTGCTTAAGGATCTTGTTCTCGCTATCCAGCACCTGGATGTGCTTGGATTGCTTGACAATGTCCTTAGCCTTGGCAATGGTTTCTGCAAGTCGAAGAAAGCAAAGTACACAGTGAGTACTCGGAGAATACACAAGATCAAGTCAGAATATGAAAAATAAAGGAAAAACAGACGCTTGCTCTTGATGATCTGTTCCTTCAAGAAGGCAGTTTTACCCTTTTCGGCTTCCAAATCCGCGCGCATCTTCTGGTACTTGTCGTTGGCCATGCCCCTCCGAGCATTCTCATTCTATGGAAAAAATAAAATTAAACATTGTTTAGCCTACTTGGAGCATCTATCCAGAAAATTTCCACCTAGACGCTCGGGGGCTACAGCGAGAGTTTTTAACTCAGCAATATGCTTAATCTTTCTTTAAGCATCTAGTCGGAACTAATTCGGTTTTCGATTAGAAGCTTGGGGGCTACAGTGTAAAGTTTTTTACTCGAATATATGCTTAGCTTCTCTTTAAGCATCTAGTCGGAACTTATTTAGTTACAACTAGAAGCTTGGGGGCTACAGTATCGAAATTTATAAACACTGCGTGTGCTACTCTTAAAGCATCTAGTCGGAATAATTCATTCCACCTATATGCTTGGGGGATAAATGTTGGAGATATGCCCAAGAGGCAATAATAAAGTAGGTTATTATCATATCTTCATACTTATGATAAATGTTTACATACCATGCTATAATTGTATTAATAGGAAACATTAATACTTGTGTGATTCGTAGACATAAAAGAGTCCCTAGTAAAGCCTCTTTTTAAACTAGCTTGTTGGTTAATATATGATCATAGTTTCCTGATCATGAACATAGAGATGTTATTAACAAAAGGGTCATATCATTAGGAGAATGATGTGATGGACATACTCCTATAGTTAAGCGTAGCATAAAGATCAAGTCATTTAATATAGTTCATTTGCTATAAGCTTTCTGATACATAGTAAACTAATTCCTTCGACCATGAGATCATGTTAATCACCATCACCGGAAGGATGCTTTGATGACATCAAACACCACACCATAACTGGGTGGCTATAAATGTGGCATTGAGTGTTCGGAAAGTATGGGTTGAGGCTCATGGATCAAGAGTGAGATTTGTCCATCCATATGACAGATAGATATACTCTGGGCCCTCTCGGTGGAATGTCATCCAATTAGCTTGCAAGCATGTGACTGGCTCACAAGGGATCACATATCACGGGAAGGTAACGAGGTTGAACTAGGTATGCAGAGATACCGATGATCAAAACCTCGGATAAGTAAACTATCGTGAGACAAAGGGAAATTGGTATCATATGTAAGTGGTTCATTCGATCGCAAAGTAATCGTAGAAATATGTGGGAGCCATATGAATTTCCAGATTCCTCTATTGGTTATTGATCGGAGAAGTGTCTCGGTCAGGTCCGCATAATTCACGAACCGTAGGGAGACACACTTAAGGATTCAATGTTGTTGAGTAGTTATGGAATGATGAGTAAGAGACCGAATGTTGTTTGTAGTCTCGAATGGGATCCGGGATATCACGAGGAGATCCGGAATGGTCCGGAGAATAAGATTCATATAAGGAAAGTCCTGTTTTGTAGTTGGGGAATGATTCTGGTGTTTTCATCGGGAATGTTCTAGAAGGTTCCGGAATGTCCGGCACTCTGGAGGGGAAGGGTACATGAATGTTTCATGACAATGTGGAAATGGTTGCATCATGTACTAGGTATCATGTCTGGGAAAAATAAAGGGAGAAATCAAATCCTAGTTTGAAAAGTCAAACGCCAATTTGAAAAGTCAAACGGCAAGTTTGCTTGGTGGAAGGAGAGTAGGAAACCTACTTGGGGAGGAAGTCCTCCTCGCTCCACCCGCCGGCCAAGGAGGTCGAGTTAGGGGAGGACTCCCTCCTCCAAACCGGCGCCCTCCCACCTATAAAATAAGGGGCAAGGGTGCCCCTCTCCCCTACACCCAAACTCACCTCAAATCCTATCCCCAAGCCGCCGGCCTCCTCCCAAGTCGCCGCCGCCTAGGGCCCTCCCAAGTCTCCGACTAGGGTTTCCCAAACCCTAGCCGCCGGCTACACCTCTCCCCTTGGTGCCTCTAAACCCTAGACCACCAAGGCCCCTCTCATAGTCCACCATACTGCCCGCCAAGGCGAAGCCTGAGATCTCCTCTACTTCCGACACCACTGCCAGGCCGCCGAATCGCGAGGAGAGTGCTACAACCTCCGCCTTTGGAACAAGGGAGAGGAAGGTCTTCATCGAGTACCGAATGTGTGACCGACTGCGGAAGCGCTGCCGGAACGCAGCGCCGGAAGGATCGTCTACGCGATCTTGAGATCGGAAGTGTACGACTACATCACCCACGAGAATCTGCTCCCGTTAACCGCTTTGGAATCTTCGAGGGTTAGTATTCTATAGACTCGTTGCTACAATCTAGTAGATAGATCTTGGCTTGATCATAGATTAGATCTTGATTGTGTGTTCATGCGGTAGAAATTTTTTGTTTTCCATGCTACGAACCCCTACAGTGGTATCAGAGCCGTGTCTATATGTAGATCTGTTGCACGAGTAGAACACACTGGTCATTGTGGGCGTTGATGTTTTTGTTGTCGATTGCTTCTTGTGTACTTTGCATCTTGCGGGATGGTGGGATGAAGCGGCCCGGGCTAACCTTACATGACATCGTTCATGAGACTTGCTCCACGCTTGACATGCAACTTGTATTGCATAAGTGGCTTTATGGTGCTTTCTCCCAACATAGTTAAGATTCAATTTACAACGGGTGATTGACAATACTAGTATCAATGTTGTGGTTCTTGTTCGTAAGTTAGAACGACACTTATTTAAAGCCCCAAACCACGTAAAACATGCAAAGAAAAATTAGAGGCGTCTAACTTTGTTTTGCAGGGGTGTGCTGTGATGTGATATGGCCATGATTGTGATTATATATGATGTATGCAACGTTCCTTATTGTAAGTTGGCAACCGGCAGGATCCATATGGTTGTCTTTTAAATTCTGTTAAGACCTGCATGTCTATTCAAAGAAGTTGTAATAGTTGATGCTAGTGGACGACAACCATGAAGCGGCGCCATTGACCTTGACGCCACACCGGTGATGATGGAGATCATGTTCGTGCTAGAAGATGGAGATCGGAAGCACAAGAAGAAAGGCCATATAATATCACATATTATGAATTGCATGTGATGTTAATCCTTTTATGCATCTTGTATTGCTTAGTTCACGACGGTAGCATTATAAGATGATCCCTCAAGCACACAATTTCAAGTTTTAAAGTGTTCATCCTTAGTAAGCACCGTTGCTAAAGCTCGTTGTTTCGAAGCACCACGTGATGATCGGGTGTGTTAGATTCTGCGAGTGTATACAACGTGAGCAAGCCAGATTTGCTCATACGGAAGCTAAGGTTTGATCTTGACGATCCTATCATGTATAAACATGGTCTTGGAACACGGATCACCGAAAGGTAAAGCATGAGTCATATAGTAGATATGATGAACATGTTGATTGTTCGCCATTGAAGTGGTGAATCGGTTTTGATGTGGTGGATTTGGTTCGTGTGATCACTAAAACAATGTGAGGGATATTGTTTTGAGTGGGAGTTCAACAGAAATATGATTAAAAGTTGAACACTATTTATCATAAATTAAATCAAAGTGAATTTGCATAGTTGTTGTAGTCATTGGCATCCATTTACCACCTTGCGCTTAGTTATAATTGAGATGATAGAACTATAGAATTCTGGTTACTTTACTTAACGGTATCGTATTGTTTTGAAGTGTTAATCTAAAGCTTAAAAGTCCTATTGCAAACTTTCAGTAAGTTCCGGTTACTCCATGAAGTTTAATAATTGGTATTAAATCAAGAGTGACAATTCCAAGTGTTAGTGTATGAGTATCATCTTTGTCTCCATAATTCTTGATATTCAAAGGATTGTCTTAATATCACGGTTATCTAGGATCTGAAAGATTTGTTTCAGAAACCATGATGTGTGGAAGATATTGTGATATCTAAAACGAAGTTTTGGTTGCAACATGATAGAGTATAATATGGCAAAAGTCATATACTCATATTTGATGAGAATTTGCAAAAGGTTGGAGACACTAGTTGTCCTAATCCTCCAAAAGGTTTTGGAGAGCAACATTATACTCGCGATTCACCGTTATAAGCAAAAAGTAGCTTGATCATGGATAATTCCATGATATGGGTGAATATTTGATGTAGGTAAAATGTTTACTACACCAAGAGATTACTAAAGAAAGGAATTTGAAAGAACACCAAACATTTGATGATGGTGATCTACTTCAAAGTGCAAGTCCAAAGACATTGGTATTTTACTATACATGCTTTGGACTATGTGTCATGTATATGGCTCCACTATTGATATTGATAGATTCTTTCAAACAGAAAACAAATACTGAAAGAGAATCTCATAAATATATGGCAGAAAAGAAAAGACTAGAATTGTTCAGTTTAGGTATACAAAGGATATACATGTTATGGTTGTATTCTTTGCTTGTTAAATAATGTGGTTCTTAAGTATTGGATACTGAATTTGTTGGTATGAATCGTCATACGAAACAACAGAATTCATGAACTACAATGGTCTAAGTAACTAGCAAAATAATATGTGATGATGTTCATCGAGAACAAATAAAGGGTTATTGTGTTGCTCGTTAAACATCAAAGCTTGCCTTCAATATTTGTTTTGTCAGGTATTATGAGAACAAAAGGGTTATTCAAATAATTGCCGTAATCCATGAAAGTTGGATGATTCACAAATCTCGTTGGAGAAATCACATCCATAAAACTAGTGCTAAAAATGTCGAAAGACAAATTGATTGAAAGATCACTTTGGAAGTGACATCGTCGTTTAAATTATATTGGAAAGAAAACATGAAGAAACTCAATGTGGATGGAATTTTGGAGTCTTTTGATTTTTGATCAAATGACGCTTGTGAAACTTTCCTAGAGATACTTAAAACTTCGTTCATAGGACAAAAGGGAACGAATGACTAGCTTATTGGAACTTGTGCATATTGTTGTATGAAGTCCATTATGTGTAGTCAAGAGCGATGGATTTCAATTTCATATGCTTTCTCCAAAAATTTGGGTGAATATATGAATATTTACTTAATAAGGATGAAGTATGAAACATTTGAAAAGTTCAAAGATTTTCAAGATGAAATGCAAAATCATTGTAACAAGAATATAAATAGTTTATGATAAGATCATAAAGGAAGATATTTGAGTTACAAGTTTAGCATAATACCTAAGATTTAAGGAATCGTTCCGTGGATTTGCATTTCCCGAAACACCATAAGAGTATGGAGCATTCGAGATATGTAATTAAAACCTTATTTGACATGGTAAAATCAAAGGTGTAATTCATAAAACTGCCATTATATTTTAAAAATTAAAAGCTTTAGAGACTACCGTTTTTTCCACTGAAAAGAACTCCATCATAATCCGTTGAAATGACACCATATAAAGTTATGGTTTGGGATAAAACCCAAGTTGTCCTTTCTTAAACGTTGGTATGCTATGCATAAGAAAGATGTTTGCAACCAAAGTCGGATGAACCTATCTTTGTAGGTTATTTCGAATAACTGTTAAGTAGTCCTCCATAACACCGGAGAAAAAAGTGTTTGTCGCTTAGAACGTCAAGTTTCTTTGAGAAGGAATTTTCCGTGAAAAGATAAGTGGGAGGACAATAGAACTTTGATAAGGTTAAAAGAATCTTAGCTATATGTGCAAAGTTGCACAGCGCCGAAAAGTGTTCCGGAGGCAGCAACAATGCTCATGACTCACGTGCCTCAAAGGTTGTGGTTACGGAGATCTAAGTTCCTATTGAAACAAGTAGGTCGGGTAAACAATCAAATACCAAGATTTGAGGGTTGAATCATTATTTGAGAATAATGAACCGACTACATGCAAAGAAGCGATGATGGGCCCTGACTCCGTCAAATGGCTTGAAGCCATAAAATCTGTGATAGTTCCATATACAAGAAATCAAGCTTTGAGCTTGAAAGACCCTCTAGAAAGGTACAAGACCTTATAGTCGTATTTGGATCTATAAAGAAATAGACATGGATATTTCACATCTATGAAATTATCGACATGTCGGGAAAGAGTTCACGACAATGTTCAAAGAGTTGACTATGACAAGATCTGATCTTTCATTAAGCGATATTTAGTCTAGACGGATTAATATAGCAACCATGACATATAATTTTGTTATGTGTTGAATAAACAAAACAAGTTATTCTAATAGAATGGTTACCTAGGACGAGTGCATGACACAGTCCAAAGGGTTTTGTTAATTCAAAGGATGCTAAAGCATATGCAAACTTCAATGGTTGAAGGGAGCATCGCGGATTTGGAATCTTCAATGTGATGAAACTGTTAAAAGAGTTTAATTTCATCGAAGACAATGAAGATGCTTGCATTTGCAAGAAATTAAGTGGGAGCGTTAAGATATGTTTCTAATACATTATGTGGAAGACATATTGTTGATTGGAAATGATGTATCTTTTATTAACACATATTAATAATTTCATTCCGATGAAAGACTTAGGCAAAAGCCAAATATTTGGCATCAATAGACGCTAATATGGTTGTGTCGAGAGTACATAGATGATGTATTGAATGAGTTCAATATACACTACAAGAAAGGTTCTTGTTGCACAGAAAGGATTGATAAGTTCAATATTGATGATATATTCAAGTGTATTGACACTTGGTAAGTGAAACAAAGATTCAAGTATAGATTGATACTTGATGTATGAAATCACAAAGAGTATTTATATCAATCATACTGTGATATGTACAAATCCATATATGCCCTATGCTCTAAATGTTATGAACATATACCAGAATGGTTCATAAGATGATCATTGGACGATAGTAAGAATATTCTTATGATCTTATGGAAGAACTAAGAATATATTGTTTTGTAGAAGTGACAAATAGATGGTTAGTTCATTGTAAATGAATTACATTGATACTAGTTTTGTCACAAAGTACAAATTAAGTTTATCTCAATCTAAACTAAGGGTGGCACAATATAATGGAAAGTAAGTTCCATAATGAATTTGGATGAGTTCCAAAGTTAAGACATTGTGACAGATACTACAACAAAAGGTTAAGTATATAACTGCTATTATAGCAGCAAAAGAGGGCATTTATGTCAAGTAGTTTGTTATCAAACTAGGTGTAGTTCAAAGTAGGGATAATACTATGAAGATATATTGTACGACAATATTATCAACATGTTTTAACCCCAAAGAACTAAAGGTCACACCAAAGGACCAAATTTGTACGAAGCCATCTCATTAGAGAATGAGTGATGCGTAGAGACGCAAATACATGCAATTACACACGGATCTGGAAGTGTCAGATCCGGAGATCGGTTGACCACTAGCAATCGTGTACTTACAACACCGGAAAGCCATAGGTGTTGAACACACAAAGGTTTGAAACTAGATTATTGACTCTAGTGCAAGTGGGAGACTATTGGAGATATGCCCAAGAGGCAATAATAAAGTAGGTTATTATCATATCTTCATACTTATGATAAATGTTTACATACAATGCTATAATTGTATTAACAGGAAACATTAATACTTGTGTGATTTGTAGACATAAAAGAGTCCCTAGTAAATCCTCTTGTTAAACTAGCTTGTTGGTTAATATATGATCATAGTTTCCTGATCATGAACATAGAGATGTTATTAACAACAGGGTCATATCATTAGGAGAATGATGTGATGGACATACTCCTATAGTTAAGCGTAGCATAAAGATCAAGTCATTTAATATAGTTCATTTTCTATAAGCTTTCTGATACATAGTAACCTAATTCCTTCGACCATGAGATCATGTTAATCACCATCACCGGAAGGATGCTTTGATGACATCAAACACCACACCGTAACTGGGTGGCTATAAAGGTGGCATTGAGTGTTCGGAAAGTATGGGTTGAGGCTCATGGATCAAGAGTAGAATTTGTCCATCCATATGACGGATAGATATACTCTGGGCCCTCTCGGTGGAATGTCATCCAATTAGCTTGCAAGCATGTGACTGGCTCACAAGGGATCACATATCACGGGAACGAGAAAAGAGTACTTATCGGTAACAAGGTTGAACTAGGTATGCAGAGATATCGACGATCAAAACCTCGGATAAGTAAACTATCGTCAGACAAAGGGAAATTGGTATCGTATGTAAGTGGTTCATTCGATCGCAAAGTAATCGTAGAAATATGTGGGAGCCATATGAATTTCCAGATTCCTCTATTGGTTATTGATCGGAGAAGTGTCTCGGTCATGTCCGCATAATTCACGAACCGTAGGGAGACACACTTAAGGATTCGATGTTGTTGAGTAGTTATGGAATGATGAGTAAGAGACCGAATGTTGTTTGGAGTCTCTAATGGGATCCGGGATATCACGAGGAGATCCGGAATGGTCCGGATAATAAGATTCATATAAGGAAAGTCTTGTTTCGGAGTTGGGGGATGATTCCGGTGTTTTCATTGGGAATGTTCTAGAAGGTTCCGGAATGTCCGGCACTCCGGAGGGGAAGGGTACATGAATGTGTCATGATAATGTGGAATGGTTGCATCATGTACTAGGTATCATGGCTGGGCAAAAAAAGGGAGAAATCAAATCCTAGTTTGAAAAGTCAAACGCCAATTTGAAAAGTCAAACGACAAGTTTGCTTGGTGGAGGGAGAGTAGGGAACCTACTTGGGGAGGAAGTCCTCCTCCATCCACCCGCCGGCCAAGGAGGTCGAGTTGGGGGAGGACTCCCTCCTCCCAACCGGCGCCCTCCCACCTATAAAAGAAGGGGCAAGGGTGCCCCTCTCCCCTACACCCAAACTCACCTCAAATCCTAGCCCCAAGCCGCCGGCCTCCTCCCAAGTCGCCACCGCCTAGGGCCCTCCCAAGTCACCGACTAGGGTTTCCCCAAACCCTAGCTGCCGGCTACACCTCTCCCCTTGGTGCCTCTAAACCCTAGACCACCAAGGCCCCTCTCATAGTCCACCATACTCGCTCCGGCTTAAGGCCTCACGAGATCTCCCTCTTTCCGACACGCTGCCAGGTCTTTGCCGAATCGCGAGGAGAGTGCTACAACCTCCGCTTCCTGCTGGAACAAGGGAGAGGAAGGTCTTCATCGAGTACCGAACGTGTGACCGACTTCGGAAGCATTGCCGGAACGCAGCACCGGAAGGATCGTCTACGCGATCTTGAGATCGGAAGTGTATGACTACATCACCCACGAGAATCTGCTCTCGTTAACCGCTTTGGAATCTTCAAGGGTTAGTATTCTATCGACTCATTGCTACAATCTAGTAGATAGATCTTGGCTTGATCATAGATTAGATCTTGATTGTGTGTTCATGCGGTAGAATTTTTTTGTTTTCCATGCTACGAACCCCTACACTACAGTGAGAAGTTTTCTAGCTAAGTCACTCCTAGAGCATCTAGACGCAAAGACCTATGGTTTTTCGTCTAAATCCTCAGGGGCTACAGTGGGATATTCATATGAAATACAAAAGGCAAAAATAACTTACAAGTGCAATGATCTTGAGGTTAGTAGCACTCTCATCTAGCAGCTTGCCGAAGGATACACTGTTTCCTTGCAAGATCTCTGCTTGCTAGAGAAGCTCCTCTAGACCGCACGTCGGAGATGTCGGCGCCGCACCAGGAACTAGAGCAGTGCTACCCGGTGTAAGTATCTGATAGACTATCTTTGGATACTCTATGGTTTTCTTGGGTGCGGGGGTGCCGCCTTCGGCAGAAGTACCAGCTTCCACCACCGTCTTACCGCTACCGATGGCATCCTTAGCCGGAGCTTCAGCCATTTGGTGTGCGGCACTCTCCTGCGTCGCCTGCTCGCCGACAACAGCAAGCTTGGTAGAGGCAACTGAGTCCACTTCCATGGAGGAAGGGCCAGCTGCTTCCTTGTCTTGAGAGCTTGTTAGAGAGGATGATGGCTTGACGATGGGAGTGACAGGGGCGATGGCGGGAGATGCGTCGCGATGCAGCATATCCTTGATGGTTCTAGAAGCCCCCGATGTTTTGGAGGTCTTCTTCAAGATGGTCGTGGCTTTCTTTCTGAAACGTGCAAAATGCTTAAGTACAGGAATAAGACAGATAAATGGACAATGTCAGAGAGAAATAAGCTTACACAAGAGGGGTGCTTTGGCAAAAGGGATCCTAGTAGTCTTTCTTTTATCCGCCTCCAGGGCGGCGGTAGTCTTTTTGGAGGCTCCACCCTCCGTCTTCTTCTTCTTCTTCTTGCCTCCGTCGACAGCGTCAGAGGTGGAGCTCTTCCGCTTTCGCGCCAACGGAGCGTCGTCGTCGGACACGACGGTGACTTCCTTCATCTTTGGATCATAGATTTAAGGAGCCATGCTGTCCTCGTCTATGTCGCTAAGCTGTTAAGGTGAAGAACCTCCGTGTTAGATGAGGTGGTAATGGCTAGACGGAAGAACTGGAGCGTATGTCATACACGGAAAATAAACAATTACCTTTGGTCACTTGCTCTCTACGAACATGTCGTAGGTGATGGTGAAGCCACACTTCTTGTCCTTCACCTTGACGATGTCCTTGAGGCAGAGCTTGACGGAGTCGCTCAAGAAATTTTCCACGGAGATGTGGAGGCTATCCCTTCTATCGTTGGTATACTCGTGCATCAACCTCGAGCAGTGCTGCAGAGGCTGGATTCGCCTGATGAACCAGCACATGGCTAGGTCCAAGCCGGTCAAACCTGTCTCTACGAACCACTCTATCCACCTTATAGCGCGGGAAGCGTCGAGGTTGGAGGGAAGGGAGGCCTGGGATCTCCATGTCGAAGTTTCAGAGGCTGCTCCATCGACGAAGTCCGGGTACGTTACTTCTTGGCCGGCTAGAGGGATATCTGGGCCGTAGAAGTAAGTACATTGCCAGTTCTTGCAAGACTCGTGGCCGACGATGTCGGGGAAGAGCTGGCCAGGTCAGATCTTGAAGCTAATAGTGCCACAATTTCTAAGTTCATCCTTGCTGGTGCCGGCTTCGCGCTTGACGGTGAAGAAATAGATAAAGAGATCTAGCCTAGGCTTAATCCCTAAGTAACCCTCGCAAAGCGTCGCGTAATTTCTAAGCGCTAGGATACTATTGGGAGAAAGGTTCTGTGGCTGTACTCGATAATGATTCAAGACGGCAAGGAAGAAGTTAGAGATGGGCAGGAAGACGCCGCGTACCATCTGAGCTTTGAGGTACACCTTTTCTCCGGCTTGGGGAGAAGGTGTGACCTCGCCGACCGGCGCCGCCCGCCAGGCGAGCCCCTCCGTCGCGGGGAGGTAGGATTCGACGATCAATTCTTTGATGTCGCGGTCCGTGATGTCCGAATCGCGCCAGTCGCCTTTGTGGGAGTCGTTTTCCTCCTCCAGCAGCTCCAGCGCCGCTGGATTGTGGTCGCCGCCGGCGGTCTCGACCACCGCAGACATGGGGATGACCAAGCCCTCTGGGGGCACAACGACGGAGCTCGCCGGCTTCGCTGAGGCTTCGCCTGACGCCGCCATCGAAGGAGAAGAACTGCTGCTGGCCATTGCGAACGTTTGGAAGTGCTGGCGAGATTGGGAGTTAGGGTTTTTTCGTGCGATGCGCGGAGAGCTTGAGGAGACGCTTGCCTGCGGAAGAAGAAGATGCAGGGAAGAATGAGGTGAAAAAGTAAATTTTCCACCGCAGTTACTATTTATGATACCCAGCGTCAAGATTCGTGCAGGTTGATCGAACGGTTGCCGCGTAGACGACGTGTGCGGAGGCGTGCGTGAAAATTTCGCCACGTACCAACCGTCGCCGCCAACGGTTCGTATCGCTCGCGCAGGAAAAGTGGACATGATTGCGTTCTCTGCATGTGTGAGTTACGAGGCGCTGCTGACCTACGTCTACGTCGCCCTAGCTGACATAGGCAGATGAACCATCACATCAGAAGATTCCGGCATGGACGGATCCAGTCCGGCTACGGAAGAGTACGATGGAAGATTCAGCAATTCTCCGGCTTACAAAGTTGAAGACGGAGAAAACCTTGCAGGGTTCTTTGGGAGGACTACAAGATATTGCTTGATGATTTGCCGACATCCATCTAGACGAAGCATTCAACATGAAGAGGCAAGACGGCGCAAGATCTCGGAGTTCTCCGGGGGCTACTGTTGGGGATATGCTATATGGGTATCCTCATAGCATGTCTCTTATCCGGCTAACCCGGGTGGCCCACAGTTGGTAGCATGGCCCATGGCCTGCTGGGCGGCCCAGTTAGATGGATCCAAAGGGAGGCCCATGTCGGATAAAGGAAGGCTACGGTGGAGTCACCAGTGTACCCGAAGCCTTGGAGTACAAGACATGCAAGACTAGTAATAGACGGTGTAGTACTCTGTAACCTGTCCGACTAGGACTTTTCCCTGTAACCCTAGGACCTGGCGACTATATAAGTCGGGCCTATGGGAGCCTTTAGGGCACGATAACTTAGACAATCTCAGACAAACTCGCACAGCGAACCTATCTCTGTAACTCGGCGTATTGCCCTTATAGTGATTTATAGCAAGAGTAGGATTCCACCACCGTTGTGGGATCTGAACCTGGGTAAGCGGTGTTACCTCGTACCCGTCAACCATCCGCCTTCCCCCACGTCTCTAAACACGCACTGTGAGGACCCCTCCATGGCGTACTCGTCGGAAATACCACGACAATGAGTGGGATGGTGGTTTTGGAATTGGAAGGTGAGGGTGGAGGGTAGATGGTAGAAATAGGAGAATGGTTACAGCAGGAGGTGACATGCTAGTTGACCATGGCCTGGCTAAAGTCCTCATCACACATCGAGTCCTACATTGACCATGCACGACAGAGCATTGTAACAACATGCATATTTAACCTAACACACATGATGCACAACTAATAACTAACACATCCACATCACAAAATTTGAATCTACATAAGGTAAAAATGATGATCTAGCTACAAGCTCAAAGTAAACAAGACATGCTAGTTACAGATGTCATCAACCTCCATACAAGAAACACATATAGGTCCTACCGGTGATAGATTTCGACCCTACCATACAGAGATCACAGATGAACAAGCAGTAGACATGGACCACCTAGCTAGATCTATCCTACCAAACCAAGTTGGAGGCGTGGTTACTTATAGTCATCGGTGGAGGTTGAGGAGAACTCGAGGAAGATGAGGTAATAGGCTTGTCGATCCACCTACGATTAGCGGAGATGAGTTCGCCGCTTACCTGCTCTCTGAACTGGCAATGGAGCTCGAAGGGTGGGTGGGATGGTGGTTTTGGAATTGGAAAGTGAGGTTGGAGGATAGAGGGTAGAAATAGGAGAATGGTTATAGTAGGAGGTGATAGAATCCTTTCCGTCACTTCTTCCTTTTCTCTACGGCATGCACGTGTTCCCTTCATCTCCATGGTCTGCCGAGCTTGTGCAGGGAATGTCCCGCTTTTTCGTCCGAGGAGCGCAAATGCTTTCGTGTCCATGACACAGAGGGATACCGTGCAACCAACCAACTTGTTTTCGTTTCCCTAGGTCATGGTTAAACCTCATGCGGTCTATCAAACACGTCCCATGCACACCAAGGTATGACTTCGTGTACTTAAACCCAAACCAATGGAAAAACTCGAAACAGCACAATAGGAGGGAGGGGGAAGCAGCATGAAACATTTTGGCCCACAATTTTTGTCTTGGGTATTATGGCCCACAATTTTGCAAGCGCATGTTCACACACAAGCGCTGAAGCTACAACCAGATAACAAGGCCAAACTCGGTGTTGCCTTTCCTTGTACGTGCACACATGCACATGTTCCCGGGCGGGCGGGCGCGCACGCCCGACGCGTGAACGCTGCCGGTACACTGTATCTACACATCTGTACGCCGGCTGAACTGGAATAGATTTTCTTGTTGGCCGATCCTCTTCAGTACGCTGCATCTGAAATTTCCGCATGCGTACGTGCACAAATGCAGATGCCTAGCTGGATATAGAGGTGCTGCTGCACGTAATAAACCTCTATTTTATTATTCGTCAGGCCATCGATGATCATCTTGTGGCCGAGCACACGTACAAGGCATGTGTTGATTGTTGCACGCACGCACGCGTCCACCCATCGATGGTCTCGGTTACTTGGACACCGAAAGGGAAACCAGCAAAAGCAACTCGAGAGAGAGAGAGAGAGAGAGCCAGGCAGCAATTTACACGCAGACAGAAAATTTGTCCACCAAGAGTTCAGAAAGGAAGGTGTGGCTGATCGACGATGCAGATGCTCACCCTGCCATCATCATATCGGGTAAGCCGAGAGCCAAGGAGTGCGCCGTGCACGCACACGCACACACACAAATTTGTTCAGGTCGCTCCTCCAGGAAACTCAATCGATCGCCAGGTATAGATCGATCGAGTGTAGCAACAGACATAAAGCGGCAGTAGACAGGCCGATCCAGGACCAGCCAAAAGGCGAACGGGAGTGCGATGGCCCTCCCTGGCTTCCCTTCAGAACGGCCAAACACCACCACATGCTGATCGAGGAATCGGAACAGATCGAATTCTATCCATCCATCCACACACGCACGACTCTGGTAAATAACCACACTCCACACCACAGCTCGGTCTAGGATAGAGGGGGATATCATTCCCGGCCTAGATTAATTAGCTAGGTCAATGATGCCAAGCTATAGGCAAAGGTTCCCACATAATTGATTATTATTAAGCATTTCTTTCCTCCCCATCAAATGCACACTTATTAGGCCAACAATGGCAGCAGCATGCACGCGAGAAGCATGGCCGGGAAGCAGCAGCAGCGGCACAAGCAAGGCAAAGCAGATCCCAGACAGGAGGCATAAGCATCGGTCTCGTGTGCCCCTCGGTGAATGGACACCCACCCATATATCAGCCAGCCCCTTATGGAACCTTTTATTTTTATTTTTTTCAATGCAACAAACAAGTACACCATCTTTCTTTTTTTTGCGGGGAAAACAAGTATACTCCATCTAATAGTGCTCTTCCCCAGTGCACCAATAATCGTTTCACATGCCCACTAGTACTAATAACCAAACCGCACAACTCTGCTAAAATAGAACCATGAATGGAGCTTGGTAAGCATGAGCCAGTTTTTTTTTTTAAAAAAAAAATGGGGAGTGAGACGCCGGCCTCTGCACCAATTGATGCACATAGCCATTTATTACTTAGTTCATCGCTCGAGTATTAAACTTCATGGATCAGATAAGGTTAAAACACGTATCAACCATCAAAAACTAAACATCATTCAATCTACTAATATGCCGTCATCCAGGCCAGTTGCAGATATCATGTGGGACCGTGAGCGGACGGTTGCATCCAATAGCCATAGGTTACCACTGATCATCCAGAAGTAGACAAGACCATAAAGCTGAAACTCCTATGCGTCTTCTATATATACCATTTAACCAATTTCCAAACATATTTGTTATAACAGGTGGTGGAGACATGAGAGAAAAAAATGTTGAATGTTTTCCTCTCAATCACAAAAGCAATATTCTTGTACAACCAGCCCATTTTCTTTTAGCAAGGTTATCTTTTAAGAGTTACAACTTTCTATTCAAGAACCGCATGGAGATTTTAATCTTTAGCGGGATCTTTAGTTTCCATAGATCGATATTTTTGAGGAAATCGCTGTTGCCCATTCATTAGGTCCTCGTACATTGATTTGAACCCTGGTGGTAGCGAGCTTCCGAATAAATCTATCAGCCTCATCAGACATCCTCCCAGAATATGGTAGATCTACCATTTCTTACTTGAAAATGACCTCAGTTAAAGAAAGAACCTTTAACACGCATTAAGCCCTTACAAAATGGGGAGTCCGTAGGTTTAACCTCGACCTATGCAAGGTTTTTATTAAGCTTCAGCCAGGTACCACAGCAACGCATAATCTCAATTAGCATAGCATACATTAACAGAAAGCCCTGTGATCGTGCAGCAGGAAAATAAAAAGCCTAAATTCGCGGCAATCTGGAATGCTTTTGCTTCTGCTCCACCTTCTTGTCTTCATGATGGATGAAAACGAATGATTGCGAGGAAGCCTCTTCCACCTTTAGATAGACGACAGTATCATGGCACCAGGAAAGAAAAGTATCCTATAACTATAACCCCATGGAATGGAACGGAAGGGCCCCCACTAACCAAAGCACTGATTGAATTGAAGGCCACTATTGCTGGAATAGGGTTTCACAGTTGCATCGCCTTGCAGCAAGCTGCTTGCTGCATACATACATATATAGAGAGAAGGGAAAAGAAAAGACCACACGCCAAAAAGGAATCAATCTGGACCAGGGATACCCACTGCTTGCTTGGGGTTTTTGAGATGTATACTGCAGTAGTGCAGTGGCAGTAACTGAAGCAGCAGGCAGCTGCAGCTGCACTGGAACAGAAAGAGATGGAGATTATGACAGCCCTGATGTGATCCTCTAACAACCAGAATCATCAATAACTTGACGGCACACGGCTACCACAGTAATGTGGCCCTTGGAACGTCCTATAGGGCCTCACAAATCATCACAGATGAAATGAAAGCAATGTTCTTATGACAGCCAAACACACAAAGTTGCAAGCAACAACCTCAACTCTTAGCACAGAACACAGCCATTTACAACAGAAGCTACAGCACGCGGTCGAAGTAGAGTAGTACATAGACATACACCAACTTACACAACTTGCGTCTCCAATCTAAAATACTTGTTCCAAACGAACATATAAGAAAACAATAAAGATAATACATACACATAGGTATATCAGTAGTCCCTTTCTCACACATGAAGTACATCACCCTCGTATGATGCGATCACAGGGAACAGACCGGGTTCATCATGTTCCTATTTCTGATTCTTTCCCTTCTCGGTGGCGGCCCTCGGAGCTGAAAAGTGCAAGTATTTTCTCAAATTACAGGTTTGATGAACTAGGCACAAACAAATGAGTCATGCTGGGTGCGGTATATACAGGGGACAAATCATGTTAAGAAACACAGCTATGCAGGTCCCACAGTAAATAGATAAGACCATGCAATTTGTCCTTCTGCTAGTATATAGAATAAAGCATGCAGTGCTGCCGAACTACAAGCAGTAGATTCTCTGCTAGCCCTCCACAGGGAAACGCATGAACACAAGTAAGGCTTTCATATTCTACTAAATATATTATCATCACTTACCAAGGCCCACCGCATCTGACCCCTTCATGATCCTCATCCTCCTGCAGCTGTCTGTGAACATTCTGCAATACAACAAAGAATGAATATTTTTAGCAGGCAGGTGGCTTTTATGGACAAGATGAATCCTGGATCAGTTCAAGAACTCATTCGCTCTCGGTGGACCAGGGATTGGAATGGTGTGCAGAACTAATCAGGAAAATAAACTAAAACACCATGGCTGGATGAAGTCAAGAAACTCACTCTAAAGTCTAACATTCTTCAGACTCTTTTACTACAAAACATGCACCTTTCTCATTTAATTCCATAACAGTAGTTCATATTTTGAGCAAAAAATATGTATCAAACCTTCACTAGAAGGGAGATATTTTTTGTCAGTGACCATTCAAATAGTTAGTCTCAGAGGAATCACGTCAGCATTTCAAACAGTAAATCAAATGTATTATTACTTTGCAACATCTAGAAAAAAGTTACTCCACCAAAATAGACACCCTTTCCACAAATAAAAAAAATTATTTAAGACAGAAGGGTGTATGCATGTGGGATATAGAAAGTTGAAAAAACCTTGCTAATTTGATAGTAGCAAATACAGATGAAAAACATCAATATTGCAGCAGATACAACATTGCTACTGTATAATTTAATCAGTACTCAATACTCACCGCCATGGAACATCACCAACAAGCATCCAATCGCCATCCTTGTCCTCGTATGTGAGCACAAGTTCAGCCCCACTTTTAGGGTCCATGAGTCGGCAATCAGATAAGCCATCTCTTCCCGATTTTCCATTTGATTCACCATGACCTGCAGGAACCAGGAATACTTAGTATTCAAGTAAAGCCCTCTCAAAGAACATTTGCAGAACAGTTAAGCAGAAACTAGCATTCATGGGGACAGGTCTGTAGAACAGAAATCTTGAATAGGACGGCAATACTGTTATTACCATGTGAACTCATCAAGGAACTCGTTCTATAGATTCCAGAGCAAAATTAAGGGTATTTTCTAAGGCTGCAGTAAGCACAAACGATGTTATGTAATCCTGATGACTTAACAATTCAAAAAATTGATACCTTAAATTTAAACAAGCACATTTTTTGGTCCTTATTCTTTATAAACTGAATCAACAGTTAATACTAGAAGTAAAGAGCCTAAAATACCACATATTATAATTTAAAAACCCATATTAAGTAGAACTACAATTATGCATGCCAAGGATAGTAGAACTACATCTATACAGTAAAGACCTGTTCAGGTAAAAATGCATAGGAAAAATACAATTATGCATATAATACCACACAACATCAACAAGCCTGTTTTGGCATCCCAATCCAAAACAGAGCCAAAGAAAGATAAGGAGTGAAACAAGAACTCACCAACAGTAAAGCAGCTGAACTTTTTCTCCAGCTCCAGAGAGAGGTCCTTGTAGTTCTTGTACATCTTAAGATCCACCTTCCTGAGGTAAGGCGCACCGTCCATGCTAACCTTGATATATAGGCACCCTGCCACGGGCGCTTGCTTTGCCTCGACCTCGTCTTTGCTTCTTGGAGCAGATAGGCTCGTCGCCATGGTGTTCTTCCGATAACTGCGGATTGGTGGCCATCCTACCACCTGTGCCCTGTTACAGACATTCTAACAATCAAAAAGATATCCTTTACGAATTAAGGTTGCTTTATTAGCCACAAAGTACTGAGAATCACAACAGAAACAGAAGCAAAAACTGAACCACAACCACAAGGAGATGTTGGATTAGAAATGCTCGAGCAGATGAATAAGGGGAACAAAATCTATAGTGAATTGGCGCACGGGCTAACTAAGTGCAGGGATTCTGGGACGTTGGCAGCACACAAGTGGAGACCAGACACACAAAAGTTGCTTCTTGTCCAAAGCGCAAAACAAGGACATGCATAAGAAAAAAGCTTTTTCGGCTTTTTCAGAAGAAAGACATGCTATTTTGTTAGGATTGATATTTTTTAGTTCTGCTCATTAGAAGATTTTTTTGCACGAATTGCACCTATGACACTATCTACTAAGAATTAAAGAGGCGATTAATAGCAATTAGGAAGCACTGATTTTTTTTGCGTCACAAGGACGAATAATTTCAACAAAAAGGCCACAGGAAAAACATAGATACTGTACAAAAAAGTAATCAAGTAAATCATTCACCAATTTTTATTTCCGCCAGAAAGGCCAAAAAACACCTCAGAGAACACTGAATGCATACTGAAGAATTTCACACAGAAAAACTTCTAAAATTAGATTCAGCAAAATTATTAAAAATACTAACAAGAATACCCCCCAAAAGACTGCTCATGAGAAAATCCTACAACGGATATCAAGAAGTTACTTAAATAATTGCAGGCGAAGGAAAATAAAAACCGGTGCCTAGTCCACCTACTTTGCGGCCGGCGCCTGCGCCTTCTTCTTCTCGTCGTCCTCCTCCTCCGCCACAGCCTTGCCTCCCGCTGCGCCGGCGAACCCACGTTTCGCCCCGCCCTTGGACAGAAGCTCGAGCGTCAGCGGCGCCCCCGTCGTCGCCCCGCCCCCATCCACTGCACCATCCTCCGTTCCAGGAAGCCCCAGGCGCAACTCCGTGGCTGCCGCCGCCGCCGGCGACAGCCCGATGTAGTCTCGCTCCTGTGGCGGCGCCATACGTATCACAATCAGGCGAGCATTACGGCAGCAGATGCTGGGAGATCTTGGCTTTTGAGAGGTCTGTCGAGACCAGGAGAGATGGGTTTGAGGCTTCTTGGCTCTGTGCGGGACGGGTCGTGTTGCTTGCTGCAGCGCTTGTGGTGGGTTGCTCGACTGGGGAAGAGGAAGGGGAGAGTGAACGAGGAAGTGGGGTTTAATGGTGTGTGTTTGCGAGGAGGTCCTTGACTTTTCTCATTATTAAACCTAGGGTACGGTCTTAGTTTATGCTTTTGTTTTGTCTTTTGCATTTCTTAGGTGATTTTGTCTTTTCTTTGGTTGGTGAGGCAGTGCAAGAATCAAGAATCTGATCTCAATTATTTGCAAGGACTTTTTTTCATAGAGTATCCTTATTTCAAAAGATTTATAAATGCCTTCTTTTATAGATGACTCCAATTCCTAGTAATTATGTGGGTTGTTGATTTGTACAATTACAAACTTTATGAACGTTTTTAGGGCTTATTTGTCTGGATCTCATAGAAATTTCCATTCGCTGCATTATTTTGAAAATAATATCATCCTAATCGTGTAATATTCATGATGGATGACACTCTAACCATGTGTTTCTTATTCACTTTTTTTTGGAAATCTAGTAGATCAGAGAAGCCTAGAATTGTATAATAATTTAAATAAAAATATATGTAGAATTAGGACAGTTAATCTAGCCTTTGTATCATGTCTGAATCAAAAAAGCATGCGGTCCATGGGTGTGATGAAAGAAGCAAGTAATCCATGTCGAACATCATGATGTTGCTACCTCTTCTCACAACCCTATCTCGGCCTCTCTTTTGTTTTCCAACCACTATTGGTGTTATCTCTACACTATATTTCTCTTATTTTTCCGTATACCATTGCTATTGTTGCATCTTTGCCCATGTTCCCTCCTACTACGACCATTGGTGATGACTTCTTTGTTGTCTCCCTTGACATTCTCTCTAAACTCTAGGAGCTACTGCCTCCCTCACTTCCTAGCATCTTCGCTTACCTTTTGTCGTCATAGTATCAACCAACACTCGTGGCTACCAAATTGTCCTACAGTTAGTTGTGCAACAGTTGAATCAAAAGAGACAGGAAGAAGACGATCCAACCTTCCCACTCTATTGATATTGATGTTCCACAAGGCCTTTAGCAAAATCCATTATTAGTTATCACCAATTCTTACAAAATAGAAACCTATCGAATGTGGTGAAACTACAAGACATTCCTTTCTGTTATAAGTATGTGATATATATCTTATTATGTAGCAGTGAACATAAGTCAACTTCATCCAATTTTGATATTTTGAATTTTGATTCCATATTAACACTCCAATTTTCCAAAATCAACTCAATTTTAGTTGGTGAAAATCAACTAGTTTGAGCCTATGCTAGGACAAGGGAATGCACATATGATCTATCGTGCTTGTACATCTGGCATTTACTCGTATATAGAATTTAAAACTTGAGTTCACAGTTAGATTTCTGCATAACCAACTGGAAATTGTTGGATTATGTTGACTTCTAGAAGAGCTATTTGTGCTTCCTTGCATATGAAACCAAGTAGATTAACAACTAGCATTGGTTTTATGGAACTTGTTACTGTTGTGGATACAATTATAAAGTAGGGGGTATCCAAGGATGATGAGACAATGAGTCATGGCACAACACTAGTAAGATGTGTATACGAAGGTCTTGTAAAGAAGGTCTTCGGACACCTATAATGTTGGCACACCAATTTTTTCTAAATATTTTATGGTTGCCTCACTGGAATATAGTTAAATCATATGTTAGGAGAGGGTAGTGAATGAAATAATTGACTATTGAGGCCTGGGACTCTTCCAAGGATGTCATCATGGATAGGTGAGTGATGCTTGTGACTCCTTCGTAAGGTTGCTCCGATCTAGGTTAGCAAGACTTGGAACTCCTTTTCAACACCGCCTCCTTTGCTCCCGCTCCTCCAATCTTTTCACGGGTTTGTTGGAGGCTTCTCTCCTTAAGTCTGATTTGAGTGAAAGTAGGTTATTACATGCCACATATAGGACTTTTTATAGGCTATACGTTTGAAAATAACTTGGTCCACTATTTCATTATGGACTAGGAAGAGAGGATGTGTCCATGGTCCATGGTAGATAATATCCCTTTCATCCTCCACCATTTGTAGGATTATTTCATCATGGTCCTTTGTTTGACTTTGTATTTATATTTCTACTCTTTGAATTGTCTATTGTTATCTGACATTGATAATGTGGCATGTGGATGCAACCTAGGACTATGCGGGACCTTCTGGGTAATCCTTTTTTGGTCATTTGGATATTAATCGTGTCATGCGAGCAAGTGGTTAGTGTAGGCATTTGGATGCTTCCATTTCATATTAATTGTCACGCTATGTCAAGATTCACATTTATCTACACATAAAAACGTGGTTGCCACAGTTGATATGGAATGTAGGGAGTAATATGCAGTTAACTTTGGTGTTTAAAACTCTATCCCTCGTGCCACCACTACAGGAACAGGTCACTATGCCGACGGTCAGTTGTTGTTGGCAAAGGGCCATTATGACGTTGGCGTAGGAAAGCAATCGATCCCACCTAGACCCACCTAGATGGCTAATGGTCGTTTGGATACGCTGACTGCTTAGCCGTCTGATATGTCATAAACGTATCTATAATTTTTGATGTTTCATGCTTGTTTAGTATCTACTTTGCTTTTCTTTGTCTACACTTTGAGGTGTTTTTTATATGTTTTCTGGTACTAATCTATTAACAAGATGCTACATTAACAAGATGCTACAGTGTCAGTTGCCTGTTTTCTTCTGTTTTTGGTTCCAGAAAAGCTAGTAAGGAAATATTCTCGGAATTGGACGGGACAAAAGCCAAAGTCAATATTTCACCGAGGAGAATACGGAGTCCATAGGAGAGACGGAGGGGAGCCACAGGGCGGCTGCACCCCCTAGGCGCGGGCCCACCCTGGGCCGCGCCTGGGAAGGGTGTGGGCCCCCTGGACGCCCTCCTGCCTCACCTCTTCGCTTATAAGAAGCCCCGAATGCCTAAACCCTAAATACCCGATCAATATTTCATGAAACCGTCTGTATCCGCCGCCACCATCGTCCCTAGATCGGGGGGATCTGAAGCTCTTCCTGACACCTTGCCGAAGGGGAGATCATCCTGGAGGCCTTCTTCTTCATCATGCCAGCCTCCGGTATGAAGCGCGAGTAGTTCCACCTTGGACTACGGGTCCATGTAGTAGCTAGATGGTTGTATATCCTCCTTTGTGCTTTCATGTCTAGATCTTGTGAGCTCTGTTCATGATCAAGATCTCATCTATTTGTAATCATGCATGTTGTATTTGTGGGGATCCAATGGATATTGAGATTACTATGTCAGGTTGATTAATGGTTTTGTCTTATTGATTCTATCATGTCTGTGTTGTTTGTGATATTGCATGCTCTCCATTGTTAGTAGCTATTTTGGCCAAGTAGTTGCTAGTGACTCCAAGAGGGGGTATTTATGCTCGATAGTGGGTTCATGCCTCTATTTAATCAAAGGGAAGTGACAGAAATCTCTAAGGTTGTAGATGTGTTGTTGATACTAGGGAGAAAACAACGGTCTCTTGTTCATGGAACAAGTGGATTATTTACCTTACACACTTTGCTTAAATCAGTTGTCTGTTTCTTGCAAATTAATACTAGAGGGGGTTCGGATTATAACCCAAAGATAGACTTCTAGTCATAGATGCAGTTGGATGGTGGTCTATGTATCTTGTTGTATTGCCCAGTCGAATCTCATAGGATCTTGATGTCTAGTATTGCATTGTTATGCCTTGCTCAGTCATGTCAATTGCCCTGCTGTAATTTGTTTACCCATCATGCCATGTTTGTTTATCTAAGGAGAACACATCTAGTGAACTACGGATCCCGGTCCAATCTTTACCATTGATACATCTTCCACTATTACTGTTTACTTTCTGCCAAGCTATTATTTCCTTCCACACCATACAGTTAATCTTTTGTTACAGCAAACCAGTGGGATTGACAACCTCACTGTTCGTTTGGGCAAAGTCTTGAGTTTGTGTTGTGCAGGTCTCCAAGTTGCTAGCAACACCTTTGAGTCGTTTCCTTCCTCCTATTGGTTCGATAACCTCGGTTTCTTACTGAGGGAAAACTTGATGTTGTGCTCATCATACCTTGCTCTTGGGGTCTTCCAACAAAGAGCCCACGACAACACTGTGCGCGTCATCACCGTCGACCTAGTTTTTTTGAAAAAAAATCAAACTTTATGAATTGTTTGATTCATTAATCTCACAAGGGATATTTTTAATCTCTGGTCAAATTACACTCCTGATCAAACTTTTTGATCGGTCATCCATCCTCACACTACTCTATTCCTAGCACGCTTAACTTTCTCATTCCTTCAAGATGAGCTTGCTAGAAAGAAATTAGACCTTGTTGATTATACTACCATATCAATTCTATTAACCCTTGAACTGTGATGTCACACGCCTTTATTTTTTGAATTTCAAAAAAATATTTAAGTAAACAAAAATGAATAAGTAATAATAATCTTGAATTCAAATAACAATAAAATATTTTTTTGCCTTTTTATATTTAAAATGGTATAATCCATATCTTTAAATCCGTAAATAAAAATTCAACAAATAATATGTCTAAATCGATTAAACAATGAGAGGAATCCAAACATGATATCCCTATCATCTTTTTAATCATGCATCATGTCTTTTTAATAGTGTACCGGAAGGTTTTCTAAATAAAATTCATTTAATAGTGGCCAAATCTTCAAAAACTCATATAAAAATCCTTTCTAAATTTGAGGATTCTAAAAAATCCTTAGCTTAGGGACGAGCCTCGCTAAATTTGCAGTGGATTTCTAATGAAACAACATATTATGAGCCTAAAAATATTTTTCTAAAAAATCATGAACATCAGATCATGTATCTATAGTTCAAATCTGACCCACTTCCCACCGATTTAGTTGGAATTTGACTTTTTCACGAGGAGTGGAAAAAAAAGTTTAAGATATCCCGGTTGGGACATTAGCCATGGAAGGTGGTCTGGTATTTTTGAAAAATAGTGTTGTACCATTTGGAATTGGTGGTTGCTTCACAAAACACCCCATTTGTTGGTACTCAGAAAATGGAAAATGGTTTTTTGATGTGACAAAAAGGAAAATTTCCTCATGCAACATTGTTCGCGAACCAAGATGTAGGTGTATGCATAATATGTGCACATTATAACAAAATATGACACGATTCTAGGCATAATATTGATTGTTTGGCCTAAAACCCATGAAACCTCGAATATGATAGCTCATTCCTGCGAAGGTTTTTTGATATATTTGGAACATTCCAAGTTTGATATTTTTCCTTGTAACTATGTCACATAGTATGATACCACGCGAAGATTTTACATAGTTTAGATCATTTTTGAATGTCTTATGACCATTTTAGACTATGGTTAAAATGACTAAGAAGGTTTTTTGAGATATTTGGAACATTCCAAGTTTGATTTTTTTTCTTGCAACTATGTCACATAATATGATACCACGCGAAGATTTTACATTGTTTAGATCATTTTTGAATTTCTTATGACCATTTCAAACTATGGTCAAAATGATAGGCATGAAGATTCTTAGCTCAGGGCTAAGCCTCACTAAAATTGCAATAGATCTCTGATGAAATAGCATATTGTGAACCTAAAAATGATTTTTCCAAAAAATCACGAGCATCGTCATGTACCCTATAGTTCAAATTTGACCCACTTCCTACCGATTTGGCAAGAATTTATCTGTTTTCACGAGAAATGGACAAAATGGTTTAAGATACCTCGGTTGAGAAATTATCCATTAAAGGTGGTCTAGTATTTTTGAAAATGGGATGGTACCATTTTAAAACTTTCATTGGGTGTGTTGCTTCACAAAACACCCCATTTTTGGCACTCGGAAAATGGAAAATGGCATAGTGATGCAACGAAAAAAAAACTTTGCCTTGCAACATTATTCTCCATACCAAGATGCACGTGTGTGTATAATATAGATACATTATCGCAAATTATGTCACGATTCTAGCCATAACGTTGGTCGTTTAACCCGAAAACTATGAAACCTTGAACATGTTAGCTCATTTCCGAGAAGGATGTTTTTTGAGATATTTGGCACATTCCAAGTTTGAAATTTTTCCTTGCAACTATGTCACATAATATTACATCACGTGAAGGTTTTACATTTTTTGGATAGTTTTTTAATTTCTTATGCCCGTTTCAAACTATGATCAAAACGGCGAGCATGCAGATTCTTAGCTCGGGGCCGAGCCTCACTAAACTTGTAGTGGATCTCTAATGAAATAGCATATTATGAACCTAAAATTGATTTTTCTAAAAAATCACGAGCATCAGATCAGATACACGTAGTTTAAATCTGACCCACTTTCTACCGATTTGGCAGGAATTTGTCATTTTCATGAGGAGTGGACATAATGGTTTAATATATCGCGGTTGAGAAATTATCCATGGAAGGTACTATAGTATTTTTATAAAAATGGGGTGGTACCATTTTAAATTTTTCATTTGGTGGTTACTTCACAAAACACCCCGTTTTGACACTCGGAAGATGGAAAATGGTTTTTTGATACGATGAAAAGGAAAATTTTCACCTGTAACATTGTTCGCCATTCCAAGATGCACATGTATATATAATATGGGCACATTATCACAAACTATGTTATGATTGTAGGCATAACATTTGTCGTTTTTCCTCAAAACCATGAAACCTCAAACATGATAGCTCATTTCTGAAAAGATTTTTTTGAGATATTTCGAACAATCCAAGTTTGATATATTTTTTTGCAACTATGTCACATAATATGACACCACAGGAAGCTTTTACATTGTTGGAATCGTTTTTGAATTTCTTATGCCCGTTTCAAACTATGATCAAAACGACGGGCATGAAGATTCTTAGCTCGGGGCTAAGCCTCGCTAAACTTGCAGTGGATATCTGATAAAATAGCATATTATAACATAAAAACGATTTTTCAAAAAATCACGAGCATTAGATCATACACCTATAATTCAAATTAAACCCACTTTCGATTCGGCGAGAATTTGTTTTTTCATGAGGGATGGACGAAATGGTTTAAGATACCTCGGTTGGGATATTATCCATGGAAGGTGGTCTATTATTTTTGAAAAATATGATGGTACCATTTTAAAACTTTTATTTGGTGTGTTGCCTTACAAAAAAAACCTTTTTCGCACTTAGAAAATGGAAATGGCTTATTGATGCGATGAAAAAGAAAACTTTCTCCTACAGCATTGTTCTCCATTCCAATATGCACGTGTCTGGAAAATATGAGAATATTATCACAAAATATACCACGATTATAGCCATAACATTGGTTGTTTTTCCCAAAAACCATGAAACCTCGAACATGATAGCTCATTTCTGAGAAGGTTTTTTTGAGCTATTTGAAACATTTCAGGTTTGATATTTTTCCTTGCAACTATGACACATAGTATGACACCACACTAAGGTTTTACATTGTTTGGATCATTTTTAAATTTCTTATGTCCGTTTCAAACTATGGTCAAAATGGCGGGCATAAAGATTCTTAGATCGGGGCTAAGCCTCGCTAAACTTGTAGTGGATCTTTAATGAAATATCATAATGTGAACCTAAAAATAAATTTTCTAAAAAATCACGAGCATCGGATCATATTCCTGTAGTTCAAATCTCACCCACTTCCTACCGATTCGGCAATAATTTACCTTTTCATGAGGGGTGAATGTAATGGTTTATAATACCATGGTTGGAACATTATCCACGGAAGGTAATCTAGTATTTTGGAAAAATGAGGTGGTACCATTTTAAAACTTTTATTTGATGGTTGCTTCACAAAACACCTCGTATTTGGCACTCATAAAATGAAAAATGGATTATTGATGTGATGAAAAAAACTTTCTCCTACAACATTGTTCGCCGTCCCAAGATGCATGTTTATGCATATTGGCACATTATCACAAACTATGCCATGATTATAGCCATAACATTGGCCGTTTGACCCGAAAACCATGAAACCTCGAATATGATAGCTCATTTTTAGAAGGTTTTTTGAGATATTTAGAACATTTCAAGTGTGATATTTTTTTCTCGCAACTATTTCACATAATATGACACCACGCGAAGGTTTTACATTGTTTGGATCATTTTTGAATTTCACATGCCCGTTTTAAACTATGGTCAAAACGGTGAGCCTGTAGATTCTTAGCTCGAGGCTGAGTCTTGCTAAACTTGCAGTAGATATCTAATGAATTAGCATATTGTGAACCTAAAAATGATTTTTTCAAAAAATTACGAGCATCAGATCATGTACATGTAGTTCAAATCTGACCCACTTCGTACCTATTCGGCATGAATTTGTGTTTTTCACAAGGGGTGGACGAAATGGTTTAAGATATCCCGCTTGGGACATTATCCATGGAAGGTGGTGTAGTATTTTTAAAAATGGGGTGGTACCATTTAAAATCTTTCATTTGGTGGTAGATTCACAAAACACCAATTTTTGGCATTCGGAAAATGAAAAATGTTTTTTTAATACGGCGTAAACGAAAACTTCCTTCGGCAGCATTAATCATCATCCCAAGATGCACGTGTGTGTGCACAATATGGGTGCATTATTGATGACCCACAAGTATAGGGGATCGCAACAGTCTTCGCGAGTAGTATTACCCAATTTATTGATTCGACACAAGGAGAGTCAAAGAATACTTGCAAGCCTTAATAACTGAGTTGTCAATTCAGCTGCACCTGGAAATAGTTCTTGCTCACATAAGTTTATCAGTAGCAACAGTTTGGTAGAAGAAACAACAAAGCAATTGCAAAGCAACAACAACAGTAAAACAAGAGCAACAGTAACAGTAATAGTAACAATGGGATTCGAGTGCGGTAGGCATAGGGATGGATGGACGGGCGTTTCATGAACGAGTCTAAACATGTAACTTCAAGATCTAGGGTATTGTAGATAAATAATAGCAAGCATCCAATTACTAAACAATCCTATGCATGTGCTCCAAATATAGTCATACATGCTCGCCATGAGAACTTACACAACATCTTCTGTCCAGCCAGCCTGTGGAAGCGGGGCCTCTAGGAAACTACTGGCAATTAAGGTGCTCCTTTTAATAGAGCATCGGAGCAAAGCATTAACACTCCGTGAACACATGTGATCCTCACACCACAGCCATCCCCTCCGGATGTCCCAATTATTGTCACTTTGGGGACTTTGGATCCGGACAATGATATGTGTACACAACTTGCAGATAAGATCACAAACAAAACTATCATAATGATTCAATAATAAGTTCAGATCTGAGATCATGGCACTCGGGCCCTAGTGACAAGCATTAAGCACAACAAGTTGCAAAAAAGTCAAATAGCACTAATAGAGATACTAGGCACTATGCCCTAACAATCTTATCGATTACATGATAGAACTCATTCAATCCCTACCATCCCCAAGCCTACAATGGGGGATTACTCACTCATGGATGAGGGAAACATCGGTGGTTGATGGAGATGCGTTGGTGATGACGATGACGATGATCCTCTCCAAATTCCCCGTCCCGACAGGGTGCCAGAACGGAGTTTCTAGATCCGAATCTTGGTTTCTGGTGGCGGCGGTGGAGCGGAACTCTTTCTGGAAAACTATCGAACCCTCTCGGTTTTTAGGTCGAAAGGCAACTTATAGGCGTAGAGGGAGTCCGAGGGGGTGCCTAGGGTGTTTGCACCCCCTAGGCATGGCCAGTGGTGGGCCCGCGCCTGGCATGGGTATGGCCCCCCCAGGCTCCTCCGTCTCGTCTTCTAGCTCCGTGGATTTCTTGTGAAATATATTTTTTGGCATATTTTCCGGGATTTTTCCTGATAGTTCATTTTCTGCACAAAACAAGACACCAAGATAATTCTGCTGAAAACAACGTCAGTCCGTGTTAGTTGTATCCAAATCACACAAGTTTAGAGGAGAAACAATAGCAAATTGTTCGAGAAAGTAGATACGTTTTGAACGTATCAATTATCACAAACTATGCCGCGATTCTAGCATAACATTGGTAATTTGGTCTAAAAATCATGAAACCTCGAACATGATAACTCATTTTTGAGAAAGTTTTTTTTTGAGATATTTGGAACATCCAAGTTTGATATTTGTTCTTGCAACTATATCATATGATATGACACCACGCTTAGGTTTTACATGAAGATTCTTATCCCATTTTAAACTATGGTCATAACAGCGGGCATGGAGATTTTTAGCTCGGGGCTGAGCCTTGCTAAATTTGCAGTAGATCTCTAATAAATAGCATATTGTGAACCTAAAAATAATTTTTACAAAAAATATTACTCCCTCCGATCCATATTACTTGTCACAGAAATGGATGTATCTAGATATGTTTTAGTGCTAGATACATCCAATCTAATGACAAGTAATATGGATCGAAGGGAGTAGCATCATATCATGTACATATAGTTTAAATCTGACCCACTTCTTGCCGATTCGGCAAAAAAAATTCTTTTTTATGAGGGGTGGATGGAATGGTTTAAGATACTCCGGTTGGAACATTGCATAGAAGGTGGTCTTATATTTTTGAAAAATATGGTGGTACCATTTAAAACTTTCATTTGATGTGTTGTTTCATAAAACACCCATTTTGACACTCAAAAAATAAAAATATGTTATAATAATGTTTTTAAATTTTATTCAACAAAAATATGTAATATTTGAGTTGATATAGATAGATCTTATTTTTCTGCCAATTTTGATAAATTATATGTTTTTTGTGAATTAGAATAATTTAGTTATGATTTTCCTAGGATTAATGTGTAATACTTGATCGACGTCATGGACAATCCCCTACGACGATGGCCCGGTCTACGCTGACGACTGCCGTCGGCTTTCCTATCCTACGCCGACGGCAAACCTGGGCCGATGGCCGGTTTGCTCGGCTGCCCGCCAATAGCCGTCGGCATAGCGTTTTGGCCCTTGGCGCCTTGATTTATTCTTGTAGTGCACATTAGGTTACAAAACTGAAAGAAAACATGTAGAGATGAACCAGCAGTCGTTGAAGAAACTTTTTTTTTTCTCATTCATTGAAGAAACTTTCTGTATTTTGTGGCTCATAGCCTCATAGGTGCAAGTGGAGCTCCAAATTCCGTCAGGGACTTTTCAGGCAGATATAAGGCTTTGTTCGAGTGATGTTCCGGGCCAGTGGAACTGAGGTTTGAATTCACGTGGCAGCAAAACTCTCCCGTTGGTCGAATTCAATCACACTTCAAAAAAAAGGGATAAGATATAGGACAGCGCTAGGCGTTTCTCGGGAAGCCGCCACGTGTCCTAAAACAAGGTCTGTTTTTTTACAAACGGACTGGTTTTGCTATAATATTGTCCGTTTTTGCACATATGTAGCAAAAAACGATTCGATCCAGGAAATAAAAAAATAGACTAAATCTCGCCGGAGACCTTGTCAGCGATCATGTAGCAAAAAATATAGGCTAATGTAGCAGATCCGACCTCGCCGAAAACTCGTCGGAAACTTTCGCCGGTAGGCCTCACCGGAGACCGTGTAGCAAAAATTTTAGGCGCTTGTAGCAAAATAATAAAACCGTGATAGCAAAAAAAATGTGCTAATGTAGCAAAAAGAACGACCTCGCTGGAGACATCGCCGGTGACAAACGTAGCAAAACCGACTCTACTCAGGACTTTCGTCGAAAATGTCATAGCAAATACTTTATGATACTGTAGCAAAAACATAGAATAGAAATAGCAAAAACTTGCTACTATTGTAGCATCGCCTGTAGCAAAATATCAAAACACATCTATTTGTCGGTAGCATCGCGACCCTTCGTATGTAGCAACGATGACCACTTCCAGTAGCATTATCATCCTGCTTGTGTAGCACCATGCCAAACGAGAAGAAGATGCACGAAATCTTCGCCAGCTTGCGTGGGATGAGGCGGATGAGGAGCAGGCAGCGCTGGATAAGGCCGGGAGGACGGAGCACCGGGAGCGGTAGGGCAGTATGGCGGCGTCCATGCAGAGCACCGTGAAGGAGCTCGGCGGCGACACGTAACGGAAGATGCAGATCGCGGCGGCGCGTGGGCGGCCTACTCCAGCCGTGGTGGTGGCGGAGGACGGAGGTCGCGGCGGCATGTGGTGGAGGGCAGAGGTCGGCGGCGGCGCGTGGTGGAGCGCGGAGCTCGGCGGCAGGTGTGTGCCGGCGGCTGCGTGAAGAAAACGCTGCGTGCATAGAAAAGAAAAAATACAAGGATAGGAAAAGAGGAGTGGTGGGCCTCTTCTGGCGAGACGTACAGACGCACGAGTACGACCCAGGGATCGACTCCCCGGAGGATGTGTATCATTTTTCTAAGATATATGGCATAAGTGCAGTGACTGCACTAAACGCTGCCAAATGTTAGTCTGTCGCTTCTCGTTTCGCTTCAGGACAGGGGTTGCGGCCGGGCGCGCGCGGTAGCTGGCTAGCGTGCCCTTGCAACGGCAGGTACACGTCTGGCTGGCGATCGAGCGGGAGGGAGCTTTCGGGGGAACTATTTACGGTTAGACGGACGGACGGACGGACGCAGACATGGAGACGCCACCGGAAAGATGGAGCCCGGCGGCCCGGCCGGCCAGCCGGATCGACGTGCGACGTGTCCACTGGACCACCGGCCGATCGCTGCCGCGGACATCGACGGTGACGCCGATACGCTACCGGCCAACGCCCACCCGACGGGAGAGCTAGGCGGCAGATAGCTGGCTGGCTGGCTGGCCCCCGGCAGAGCGACGGATGTCTGGTGCGCTGGCTAGTCCGGTCCATGGCTGCCGGATGCTATATTTGGTTGGAGTGATGGCATAGGGCTCCACGTACACGTGCGGGTGGTTGCGGACCGTACGTGCGCGCGCTGATCTCTGTTCGTCCGTTCGTGCGAGCAGCCGTGGACTGGAGTGTCCTGCTTGCCAAGCCGGCCGGATATTTTTTTGCCGTCAGACCAGTTTTGCAGGCTTTGCATTGGATTAATTCTTCTTTTTATGGGTGATGCTATTGTAATAAGCGTGGATATACCGATTTGTGCATGCTTGCCGTTAGATCGATCTCAAACCGGCTACTATCATGCAAGTACCTCCATACAATATGTGTATATTCGGTTTGGGCATTTCATATTGCCAAGTGTCGTGAAGATCAGGAGCCTTTTTGCTTCCGACACGGGCCTGGAGTAAGGCTCAAGATGTCCCCCCGGCGAGCAGTACATGCGTCTAATCAACTTGAATTATCATATCTACCGCCATCGTCCGGCGCAATATATATTCTTCTCGAAAGGGAAAATAGTTAACAAAAGGGAAAATAGTTGGAAGAGTATACAGTACATCCAGCTCTCCAGCAGACGAACACTATATAGATGAAGGCTCATCACAAACAAGTCCGCCAAAATTAAGCTTAGAGGATGTGTATCATCCTGGTTAAGGTTTCAGTGGACGAAATCAATTAGGTTAACCTTTCCTCAGATTGGACATTTGGGATGAGAGCAGACATCCCAAACAGCTCAAAATATCAACTGCTTGAGATGTAATCCGGAATGGTTGAAATATACTCCCCCTAGGATAGCATGCACCAGTAGAAAACATGCTATCCGTTCGCGCCTCCTAAAAGCATTAGTTTTGGTTCGAGCGGGCACGGTGGCCGGAGACATGCGTCCCGGTTCGTAAGGGGTCATGCGTCCCGGTTTATAACACAAACCGGGACTAAAGGTTGGGAGTCAGCCACGTGACCTGACACACACCTTTAGTCCCGGTTTGTGTTACAAACCGGGACGTATGATCCCGCCCTCTATAAATACGACGCCTCAGCCCTCTGCCTCCCCTCTGTTTTTTCTTGGTGGAAGGTGTGAGAGGTGTGCTAGTTTATTTTTTTCCTATGCATGCATTCAAGATGTTTGATGAAATGTTTGAGTGAATGATCCCATTCAATTTCTCACATAACAAAAATATAGAAGGTGTCCGAGACGCACTTGAGCTTTCTCCTCTTTATTTCCCTCGATCGAGGTTAGCAATCTTATCTTTTCTATGTCATTGATACAATGCATGTGTCGATGTGAATTGGTCATTTCATTATTTATGATGTCCCCTTTTTGATAAACTTAATTATATGATGCAGATGAACGGTCGGGAATGGATGTACGGTGACCGACGTGTACCCGGGTACATTAAAGGCGTGGATAAATTTATCGATGTGGCTATGGCAAACAAAGAGAATAGTTTTATATGTTGTCCATGTGTTCAATGTCGGAACAATAAGGAGTACTCTTCCTCGAAAATCATTCGCGGCCATCTGGTTATGAAAGGTTTCATGCCCAACTATAATTGCTGGACCAAGCATGGGAAAAGAGGGGTTATGATGGAAGACGGTAAAGAAGAAGATGATGATAACAACTATCATCATATGTTTGTTGAATACAGTGATACTGCAATGGAAGACAATAAAGAGGAAGGAGGTGAAGAACGGGCATCAGATGAGCCCGCTGATGAACTTGGTAGGGTCATTTCTAATGCAAAGCGAGACTGTGAAACAGAAAATGAGAAGTTGAAGTTAGAGGGCATGTTAGAAGATCACAAAAAATTGTTGTACCCAAATTACAAAGATGGCAGCACAAAGCTCGGTACCACACTGGAATTGCTGCGATGGAAGGCAGAGTGTGGTCTAACTGACTCCTCATTTGAAAAGATGCTGAAAATAATGAAGCCAAAGTTTCCAAAACATAACGAACTTACCGAGAGTACATACGAAGAAAAGAAGACTCTCTGTCCTCTAGGATTATATGTGCAGAAGATACATGCATGCATTAATGACTGCATCCTCTACCGCGGTAAGGAGTATGCGAATTTAGATAAATGCCTGGTATGCAATGCATTGCTATATAAGATCAGACGAGATGACCCTGGTGATGTTGAGGGAGAGCCCCTCCGGAAGAGTGTTCCTGCTAAGGCTATGTGGTATGCTCCAATAATACCAAGGTTGAAACGCATGTTCAGAAACAAAGATCATTCCAGTGCGATGGCACAAAGAAGACCGTAAGAAAGACAGGAAGTTGAGACACCCTGCTGATGGGTCACAGTGGAGAAAAATCGAGAGAGACTTCCCGGACTTTGCAGGTGACACAAGGAACTTATGGTTTGGTCTAAGTACGGATGGCATGAATCCTTTTGCGGAGCAGAGCTGCAGTCACAGCACCTGGCCCGTGACTCTATGTATCTACAACCTTCCTCCTTGGTTGTGCATGAAGCGTAAGTTCATTATGATGTCAGTGCTCATCCAAGGCCCGAAGCAACCGGGCAATGATATTGATGTGTACCTTAGGCCATTAGTTGAAGAACTCTTAAAGCTGTGGGGCAAACCAGGTGTACATGCATGGGATGAGAACAAACATGAGCCATTTGACCTACGAGGGTTGCTTTTCGTAACCATCAATGATTGACCTGCTCTTAGTAACCTTTCAGGACAAACAAACAAGGGATATAAGGCATGCACGCACTGTTTAGATAAGACTGAATGTACATATTTGCATAAATGCAAGAAGGTTGTGTACCTGGCGAATCGACGATTTGTTCCGACCAATCATCCCGTAAGAAAGAAAGGCAAGCATTTCAAAGGTGAGGCACATCACCGAAAGAAGCCTGAACTCCCTGCTGGTGATGATTTATTTGGTATGGTCAAGGACATAGAAGTAATCTTTAGAAAGGGTCCCGGCGGTCAATGAGTTCCGAACGACGTCGCTATAGGACACGCACCCATGTGGAAGAAGAAATCTATATTTTGGGAGATGCCATATTGGAAAGTCCTACGTGTCCGCTCTTCAATCGACGTGATGCACGTGACGAAGAATCTTTGTGCGAACCTGGTAGGATTACTAGGCGTGTACGGGAAGACAAAAGATACACCAGAAGCACGGGAGGACTAACAAATTATGAAAGACCCAAAGAACATGCATACACAGAACAAGACGGATAAATGGCGTCACTTAAGTCATGCCAGCTATGCTCTTACCAAAGCAAAGAAGGAAATCTTTTTTAAAGTCCTTTACAGTATCAAAGTGTCGTCTGGCTTCTCATCTAATATAAAGGGGATAATAAATATGGCAGAGAAAAAGTTCCAAAACCTGAAGTCTCATGACTGTCACGTGATTATGATGCATTTGCTTCCGATTGCATTGAGGGGGCTTCTACCGGAAAATGTTCGAGTACCCATTGTGAAGCTGTGTACATTCCTCAATGCAATATCTCAGAAGATAATCAATCCATATATTCTGCCAAGGTTACAGAAGGATGTGGTACAATGTCTTGTTAGTTTTGAATTGGTGTTCCCACCATCCTTCTTCAATATTATGACGCATCTCCTGGTTCACCTAGTGGAAGAGATTGCCATTCTCGGTCCTGTATTTCTGCAAAATATGTTCCCCTTTGAGAGGTTCATGGGAGTCTTAAAAAAATATGTTCATAACCGTGCTAGACCAGAAGGAAGCATCTCCAAGGGATATGGAACAGAGGAGGTCATTGAGTTTTGTGTTGACTTTATTCCTGACCTTAAGCCGATTGGTGTTTCTGACTCGCGGCATGAGGTAAGACTAAGTGGAAAAGGCACGCTGGTAAAGAAAGCAATGATATGTAGGGACGGAGGATTCTTTCACTAAAGCACACTACACAG
Source organism: Avena longiglumis (assembly GCA_030063025.1). Lineage (NCBI taxonomy): Eukaryota > Viridiplantae > Streptophyta > Magnoliopsida > Poales > Poaceae > Avena > Avena longiglumis. The sequence continues at coordinate 478,758,861 of CP125977.1, forward strand.
TTCTTCATAATTCCACCTTGGCAGCTCCGTATATCGATGAACACAAGAATATTGTACGCTCCAAAAACCCGGGGAAGCCTGACTCATGGATTACAGATGAACACATGAAGTCTTTCGGTGGTTGGATGCGGACACATCTCTTGAATGACACCACTATTGGAGATCAGCTATACTTGTTGGCCACGTCACCATCTTCTACTATATTGAATTTCCAAGGGTACGGAATAAATGGGAATACATTCTACATGATCTCCCAAGATAAAAAGAGCACCAACCAAAATAGTGGTGTCCGCTTTGATGCAACGGACGAGAATGGGCAAAAGGACACATACTGTAACACCCTCAGAATCGGACCTATGCAAGTTTGAGCAAAATTCGCCAAACCCGCATAGAAACGATTCAAAGGTGCCCACCAGGCACTTTCGTGCGGGTGGAAAACGAAGTAATAACATTACACAACAGTCCTCGATGGGACCCACAGCACAGATATATATAACAGCGACTCAAAGAGTCAAGAATACAAATATAATATACAAGATCCAAATCACCTTGAAAAGATGGGTCGTCCGACTACGGACAAGATGCAAATGGGGCTAAGAGCCCTGAAGAATAACCAATGGCGTCCATAACCCTGCCGTGCCAAGCGGAAGGGTAACCACCTATGGCGTCGATCTCAAAACACTTAAACAAAGGGGTGCCGACAAAGGGCAAAGGAAAAAGAGGAGGCGTCGATCGAGGCCAAGACAGCGAGGCTAGAATTCGGCGGTCCTCGCCTACATAGGTATGGTGGACTGAGCGGCAGCGGCAGCAAGCACTGAACAACCTATAGAGACTCGATACAACTGACGGTTACTAGAGAGGAGGAAGAATGACCTATCCGGATCCAACCTGAAGCTAACACCAAACAAACCCATCCTGGTGTTTCCCCCTCGAGACCAAACGAGGAAGTCAACCGAGGAACTCACACAGTTGGCATTTTTACTTATTCAGTTATAGTTGTGGCACTTTACTAGTCAGATTTAGATAATCGTCCTGATAAAGTAAGCAGTGGGCACTTTTAGTTAATCATTCCGTTATAGTGGCAACACTTACTAGTCAGATGCATTTAACATGAGATATCCCATAAACCCAAAGCTTGTTGGTACTTTTATTCAGCCATTTCGTTGAAGTTGCAATACTTACTAGTCAGTACAATGGTGTGGCGACAACTTAAACAAGCAATTGTGGGCAGTATTATTTAGCCATTCCATTATAGTGAAGCTGATTACTAGTCAAGATAAGTCAAATTTATAACAATAAACTTTAGTTATGCTTGTCTATGATCGAGAATCTTGTGCTCCAAGTCGTCCATATCCGCGGACACGGCTTTCGAAAGTTTTTACCCGGGGTGCACCAATAGCAACACACGCCGATCAACCTCGGAAAACCAAATCAAAACCCAACGAGGCTTTCACGATGAACAATCACAGGATTCAGAAATATTTCAGGCCACCCTTAAGTAGAATCCATAGCGGAGTAGACAAGCTCCGAGACGGCCTCAAGGTCTTTGGGTGGACGGTGTGAACGATCGGGAACCCCAAACGGGCTTGTCGACACCGCGAATCGTGTCCGATCCTAACAAGATGCAGTGCGACCTCGCACAATAAATAAAGCGAGAAACATGGCATAAGTACAAGATCGTAAATAAAACCTCAAACTAGTTTGTGGCCCCAAGAAATAAGTGAATCAAGCTCGGCTCGGGGGTCCCATATACCTCCCGGATGTGGATAGCGCGCAAAATCAAGGAACAGGTATCAAGTACTCGGGGTCTTACGGGACACAAGTGGGCGTTCGGAAACCAAATATTATCTATCACCCACCGATGCCTCTGCTTATTCAATTTTAGTTGTTAAACAGAAAGTAAAGTGAACAATAAGTAAAACTAGGATCATCTCCAACATCAACATGCGGCAATACATCAGCAACTGTGGCATATGGCGACACACATCAGCACTTGAGCAAGCAACTACGACGCGCTAGTCCATCTATCTACCAAACAACAGGTAATAGGATGTGTCCAAGGCAATATAGGGCTGCACGGTATATCAAGGGGTACGGAATCTAGAGCATCGCAACACAGATAGCAATAGATCAACAGGAGGGAAATAAATACTATAAAAGTAAGATAGGTAGAAAGGGGGAGATGCTCGCCTGAAAACATTGTCGAAAGGTTCATCCGAAGGTCGGGGCGAAGCTCACATCAACTCAACGGCCTTATCCGCGAAGAACCAAAACACTAGAATAAACACCGGATGCGATATTTAATACAACGGCAGAAGATCGGCATGATGCATGCATGCTGGATGACATGGCAAAGGTGTGATGCAATTAGGTCAGATTAGGCGGAACCGGGGTCCCGACATTAATTAGGTGGTGCATGTTGTTTAGAAGCCCCGCAATTAAATGTTGTTTAGCAATGCAACAGATGGAACGGTTCGCTACACATGTTTAAATGAGGCCGATATGAGACTAGCTTTGCCCGCATATGGGCCCCATATTTAATTATTAGGTGAATCGGCATAAGGCCCCCAAACCAATGCTATGCATGCGGGAATGACAATTAAATGTGCAACAAATTGATATATTATAAAATAGTGTTCGAGGAAAAGGGGTCACACATCAGAGGGGCTCGACGATCTTGGGAGTCCGGGGTTCGGGGTCGGTCTCGGGGTCCGGGGTTCGACGGGAACGTTCTCGAATAACGGGGCAGATCTAGAGTTCCGGGGAGAAGGACTTCGCGTTCGGTGGCGATCTTGACGGGCTTCGGGTTCGGGCCTTGGCGTCCGAGGGAAGCACTTGTCGCATCGGGGGTTCTCGGCGGGCTCGGTGTCCGGGGTGAAACACTTGGCGTTCCTTGTCTTGTCGAAGACCTTGTCGCTCTACGGCGAAGAACTTGGCGTCAACGGGGTCCGAGAAGGCGATCTTGACGCGGTACCGGGTTCGGGGTGTCGAGGCTTGGTCTCCGGGGTTCAGGAGGGGGTACTGGAGGGCTCCATGTAGAAGATCTCGGCGCACATGTGGCTTCGGGTTTGGCGTTCGCGGGAGGTACTTGTCGTTCTCGGGGCGTTCTTGGTGGTCATCGGGTCCGGACTTCGCCGGGATCGGTCTTCGGGTCCGTGAGGCGGTCTTGATGCTCCGTGTCGAAGTCCTTGGTGTTTTCTCCTTATTATCCGGTGGCGAACTTGGAACGGCGACAGGGTCCTCGGGGGGTACACCATGTACATTATTCAGGAACATCGTCAACACACCACATCGCTGCAGCAGATACACCGGGAACGACGGAGCTAAACAGAAAACGGAGCGGCCAAAACCGAACACAAGTCCTGCCGAGGCAGCGGCATGCATGGCAAAGATGCGAGGCCCTGGGAGGAACTCCAGTCGGGCGCGCTGGGCCGTGGAAGATCGACGACGGCCAGAGCTTGAAGCGGGGCGTGGGCGGAGGAGAGCCGCGCACAGCGCGTTCCTCGGGCGTCAGCGGTCGGTGGCCGGCGAGGCGGAGGCGGAGAGGGGGCCTGACGGCGAAGCGGGCGCGGCGAGGCTCGCAGAGGAAGCGCGGGCGGGCAAGCTCGGGCCCAGGCGCTGGACGGCGAGGGGCGGCGAGGCGGGGAAGCGGCGAGCGCAAGGCGGGAGCGCGCAGCAGGCGGGCGCGGAGGAGAGAGCGAGCGAGCGCAGCGTCGGCACTGCCGCGGTGGTGGCGAGCCGCTGGCGCGCCGGAGAAGCCGAGGCCGGCGGGCGGATGGAGCCGGGCGGGCGGATCTTGCAGGCGACAGAGGAGGGTGCCGGATGCGGGTAGGCGGAGCGGCGGGCATCTGAGGCGGGCTCGAGCGCGGGTCGAGGTTGACGAGGCGGGCCGAGGTGCGGGCGACGGCGGAGGCGAGGGAGGAGGAGAGGCGGTGGGGGAAGGGAGAGGTGGTGCTCAACGGGGAGAGAGAGGAGCAGAGGAGGAAGACGGGTCGGAGGGGACGAGCGCGTGGGCCACGCGGTGGGTCCCGCGTTGGGGGGGGGGCGCGGTAGTGTGCCGTGTGCGTGTACTGATGTGGGTTTGGTGGGGCTGGGAGGGTGTGAGGGTTGGTGGGGTGAGTGAGAGGAGTGAGGTGAGAGAGAGAGATGCTGCCACGTGGCAGCCACGGTTGGTGGGGGTGAGGGTGTGGAGAGGTGTGCTAGGATAGGTTGGGGTGATGTGGGTGGGAGGGTGGGTAGAGTTTAGGTGGAATAGGATTTAGGTAGGGTAGGCAGGTTGGGCCGTTTATAAACCGGGTGGTCGTTCGGGTCGGCCGTTCGATTGCCCTCATCAAAATAATTTAATACTTTATTTATTTTCTATTATCTTTTGTAACTAGCTTTTGACAAACAAAATATCCGGAACAACCGGGGTTTGGCGTTCGAATGAAGGTCGGGGCGTTTTAGAAAACGAAGGCGGGCTTTGCGAAAAAGGGTTTTGGCAAACAATGCATGATGATGACGATGCAATGCACAAATTCAACGCGATTTTCTAGTAGTGGTTTTGCGGGATGCCACAATTCGACACCACTAACAAATGGATCTCGCCCTCGAGATCCGCCTCATGGTACCGGAAAGAAGGTCGGCGATCTGCGTCTTCTCGCTTCGTGTAGATCCTCGCGACACCACCAACGATGGTTCCTTCTTCATTTTGAAAACGGCGACACCACCAACAAAGGGGTCGTTGCTCCTGATCGTTGAGAGAACACTCCGGAGAAACAAAGGACGAAGATAGAGGTATCAAACGATAAGGACACCTCTAACTTCCGTGGACGGAGTAAAATTGCTGGAACCACTGATTCGATGTACAAGAGCGAATGATAAGAGCAGTGGTAGGGTAGCTACTCCATACCGCACTCAAACCATTACTCTGCACACGAATAAGCGGATTAAGCATCCAACTCTCGGAATCAGACTGAAGATCTCGACAAACGAGGTTCGGAACAAAGGAGTGATGCAGACTCTGCTTCGGATCTGGCGTAGACGACGTCATCACAACGGGAAACACCGCAAGATACCACAGAAATCGTATGAAAGACACAATGATTAGGTTTCGCGATGGTTCCATTGGCATGAACAACACATGCTCAAGGTATACTCCAACTTCACCAAAGCTCGTCCTTCTCATATGTTTTTCAACGACACGGATATCCAGCAAGGAACACATATGGAAAAGGAGGTCAAGAATAAAAGATCGGATGAAGGGCACAACCGAACAGTTGCAGATTGATGATCGTAGCACTCCGTTACAAAAGGGAGAAAGCGAAACCCTGAAGGTATGACGGAAAACCAACCACGAGAATTCCTGGACTCGAAGAAAGAGATGAGAGCGGATTCAAAACACGTCGAGGTAAGAGGAGAATAGCAGAGGGTAAGGAGTAAAATCAGACCTATCCAGAACTATCCAACCGATTTTGCAAAAATAGTTTTGACACTCTACTTGATAGTCACTAGGTTATCCTACAGTGGACTTGTGGGTATCGCAAGCCGAGCTCGATACCACTCTGTAACACCCTCGAGAATCGGACCTATGCAAGTTTGAGCAAAATTCGCCAAACCCGCATAGAAAGCGATTCAAAGGTGCCCACCAGCACTTTCGTGCGGGTGGAAAAGCGAAGTAATAACATTACAGTCCTCGATGGGACCCACAAATGAGATATATATAAATGACTCAAAGAGTCAAGAATACAGATATAATATACAAGATCCAAATCACCTTGAAAAGATGGGTCGTCCGACTACGGACAAGATGCAAATGGGGCTAAGAGCCCTGAAGAATAACCAATGGCGTCCATAACCCTGCCCAGGCCAAGCCGGAAGGGTAACCCTGCTAACGGCGTCGATCTCAAAACCTGCTTAAACAAAAGGGGTGCCGACAAAGGGCAAAGGAAAAAGAGGCGTCGATCGAGGCCGATGCAGCGAGGCTAGAATTCGGCGGTCCTCGCCTACATAGGTATGGTGGACTGAGCGGCAGCGGCAGCAAGCACTGAACAACCTATAGAGACTCGATACAACTGACGGTTATTAGAGAGGGGGAAGAATGACCTATCCGGATCCAACCTGAAGCTAACACCAAACAAACCCATCCTGGTGTTTCCCCCTCGAGACCAAACGAGGAAGTCAACCGAGGAACTCACACAGTTGGCATTTTTACTTATTCAGTTATAGTTGTGGCACTTTACTAGTCAGATTTAGATAATCGTCCTGATAAAGTAAGCAGTGGGCACTTTTAGTTAATCATTCCGTTATAGTGACAACACTTACTAGTCAGATGCATTTAACATGAGATATCCCATAAACCCAGCAGTTGTTGGTACTTTTATTCAGCCATTTCGTTGTAGTTGCAATACTTACTAGTCAGGTACAATGGTCGCAAGCGACAACTTAAACAAGCAATTGTGGGCAGTATTATTTAGCCATTCCATTATAGTGAAGCTGATTACTAGTCAGTATAAGTCAAATTTATAACAATAAACTTTAGTTATGCTTGTCTATGATCGAGATACTGTGCTCCAAGTCGTCCATATCCGCGGACACGGCTTTCAGAAAGTTTTTACCCGGCCGGGGTGCACCAATAGAAACACACGCTCGATCAACCTCGGAAAAACCAAATCAAAACCCAACGAGGCTTTCACGTGAACAATCACGAGATTCAGAAATATTTCAGGGGCCACCCTTAAGTAGAATCCATAGCGGAGTAGACAAGCTCGAGACGGCCTCAAGGTGTTGGGTGGGCCAGTGAACGATCGGGAACCCCAAACGGGCTTGTCGACACCGCTGAATCGTGTCCCGATCCTAAGCGATGCATTGTGCAACCTCGCACAATCGTAAATAAAGCAAAAACATGGCATAAGTACAAGATCGTAAATAAAACCTCAAACTAGTTTGTGGCCCCAAGAAATAAGTCCGAATCAAGCTCGGCTCAGGGGTCCCATATACCTCCGGATGTGGATGGATAGCGCAAAATCAAGGAACAGTATCAAGTACTCGGGGTCTTACGGGACACAAGTGGGCGTTCGAAACCAAATATTATCTATCACCCACCGATGCCTCTGCTTATTCAATTTTAGTTGTTAAAGAAAGTAAAGTGAACAATAAGTAAAACTAGGATCATCTCCAACATCAACATGCGGCAATACATCAAGAATCGTGGCATATGGCGACACACATCAAGACTTGAGCAAGCAACTACGACGCGCTAGTCCATCTATCTACCAAACAACAGGTAATAGGATGTGTCCAAGGCAATATAGGGCTGCACGGTATATCAAGGGGTACGGAATCTAGAGCATCGCAACACAGATAGCAATAGATCAACAGGAGGGAAATAAATACTATAAAAGTAAGATAGGTAGAAAGGGGGAGATGCTCGCCTGAAAACATTGTCGAAAGGTTCATCCGAAGGTCGGGGCGAAGCTCACATCAACTCAACGGCCTTATCCGCGAAGAACCAAAACACTAGAATAAACACCGGATGCGATATTTAATACAACGGCAGAAGATCGGCATGATGCATGCATGCTGGATGACATGGCAAAGGTGTGATGCAATTAGGTCAGATTAGGCGGAACCGGGGTCCCGACATTAATTAGGTGGTGCATGTTGTTTAGAAGCCCCGCAATTAAATGTTGTTTAGCAATGCAACAGATGGAACCGGTTCGCTACACATGTTTAAATGAGGCCGATATGAGACTAGCTTTGCCCGCATATGGGCCCCATATTTAATTATTAGGTGAATCGGCATAAGGCCCCCAAACCAATGCTATGCATGCGGGAATGACAATTAAATGTGCAACAAATTGATATATTATAAAATAGTGTTCGAGGAAAAGGGGTCACACATCAGAGGGGCTCGACGATCTTGGGAGTCCGGGGTTCGGGGTCGGTCTCGGGGTCCGGGGTTCGACGGGAACGTTCTCGAATAACGGGGCAGATCTAGAGTTCCGGGGAGAAGGACTTCGCGTTCGGTGGCGATCTTGACGGGCTTCGGGTTCGGGCCTTGGCGTCCGAGGGAAGCACTTGTCGCATCGGGGGTTCTCGGCGGGCTCGGTGTCCGGGGTGAAACACTTGGCGTTCCTTGTCTTGTCGAAGACCTTGTCGCTCTACGGCGAAGAACTTGGCGTCAACGGGGTCCGAGAAGGCGATCTTGACGATACCGGGTTCGGGGTGTCGAGGCTTGGTCTCCGGGTTCAGGAGAATCTTGGAGGGCTCCATGTAGAAGATCTCGGCGCATGTGGCGGGTTTGGCGTTCGCGAGGTACTTGTCGTTCTCGGGCGTTCTTGGTGGTCATCGGTCCGGACTTCGCGGATCGGTCTTCGGGTCCGTGAGGCGGTCTTGATGCTCGTGTCGAAGTCCTTGGTGTTTTCTCCTTATTATCCGGTGGCGAACTTGGGCAGCGGCGGGGTCCTCGAAGTACGCCATGTACATTATTCAGAACATCGTCAACACACCACATCGCTGCAGAGATACACTGAACGAGCCGGAGCTAAACAGAAAAGCGGAGCGGCCAAACACAAGTCCTGGAGGCAGCGGCACGACATGCATGGCAAGATGCGAGGGCCCCGCAGAGGAACTCCAGTTGGCCGGCGCCGGCGTGGAAGATCGGCGACGGCGAGCTTGAAGCGGCGCGGGCGTGGTCCGGAGGAGCTTCGCCAGCGCTTCCTCGGGCGTCGGCGGTCGGTGAAGCGGCGGCCGAGGCGAGAGGGCAGGACGGCTGGCGAAGCTTGGCGCGGCGAGGCTCGCAGAGGAAGCGCGGCGGGCAAGCTGGGCGCTGACGGCGAGGGCGAGGCGAGGCGGCGGGCACCGGCCGGCGCGGGCGCGCAGCGGGCGCTGAGGAGAGAGCAGCGCGGCGGGAAAAGCGCAGCGTGGCGCTGCCGGCAGTGGTGAGCGAGCCTGCTGGCGCGGAGGGAAGCCGAGGCCGGGCGGCGATGGAGCGCGCGATCTTGGCGACGCCGGATGCGGGTAGGCGGGCATCTGAGGCGGGCTCGAGCCATGGTCGAGGTTGACGAGCGGCGAGTCTTGAGGAGAAGGCGAAGCGGCGACAGTCGAGGCGAGGAAGAGGAAAGCGGTAGCGGTGGGGAAGGGAGAGGTGGTGCTCAACGGGGAGAGAGAGGAGCAGAGGAGGAAGACGGGTCGGAGGGGACGAGCGCGTGGGCCACGCGGTGGGTCCCGCGTTGGGGGGGGGACGCGCGGTAGTGTGCCGTGTGCGTGTACTGATGTGGGTTTGGTGGGGCTGGGAGGGTGTGAGGGTTGGTGGGGTGAGTGAGAGGAGTGAGGTGAGAGAGAGAGATGCTGCCACGTGGCAGCCCACGGTTGGTGGGGGGTGAGGGGTGTGGAGAGGTGTCGTGCTAGGATAGGTTGGGGTGATGTGGCTGGGAGGGGTGGGTAGAGTTTTAGGTGGGAATAGGATTTAGGTAGGGTAGGCAGGTTGGGCCGTTTTATAAACTGGGGGTGGTCGTTCGGGTCGGGACTGCCCCTACTGAAAATAATTTAATACTTTATTTATTTTCTATTATCTTTTGTAACTAGCTTTTGACAAACAAAATATCCGGAACAACCGGGGTTTGGCGTTCGAATGAAGGTCGGGGCGTTTTAGAAAACGAAGGCGGGCTTTGCGAAAAAGGGTTTTGGCAAACAATGCATGATGATGACGATGCAATGCACAAATTCAACGCGATTTTCTAGTAGTGGTTTTGCGGGATGCCACACATACTATGGTTACATAGAGGAGATATGGGAACTAGACTATGGAGTCTCTTTTAAGGTCCCTTTGTTTCGTTGCAAATGGGTCAACCTGAATGGGGAAGGGGTAAAGATAGACCAGTTGTACAGAATGACAACAGTGGATCTCAACAATCTTGGTTATAGAGATGAACCATTCGTCCTAGCCAATGATGTGTCTCAGGTTTTCTATGTGAAGGACATGTCCTCCAGACCGAAAAAAGAAAAAAATGCAAACGAATGCATCATATGATGAGCTAAAGCGTCACATAGTTCCTTTAGGGAAAAGAAACATCCTGGGAATCAAGGACAAGACATACATGTCAGAAGATTATAATAAGTTTGATGAAATTCCGCCCTTCACAGTGAAAACTGACCCAAACATTCCATTAAGTAAAGAAGATGCTCCATGGTTACGTCTGAAGCGATCATAAGGAAGGACATATGCCAAGAAGTTCATGCTCATATTGTGTACCTCTAGTTCATGTCTGGCCAGTCGGCTGCATATTGTGAACCTAAATGTCATGAGACATGATAGCTCATTTTGTGAAGGATATCTTATGATGTTTGCAATTTTCCAAGTTTAATAAATGTATTGAGTGTTAGTCCCGGTTTGTGGCTTGACCGGGTCTATATATAGGGGGACTAAGTCCCGATTTTGTAGTCTCGGTTTTTAATATTAATAAATGTCTTGAGTGTTAGTCTCATTTTGTGGCTGGACCGGGACTAAAGGGGGCCTTTATTTAGTCCCGATTCGTAGAACGACTTTCCCGAACTATGAAGAAGTTGTCCCGATTCGTACTTACCATTAAGATCTGATCTCCAAATGCGCGTGGTCACATATTAGGGAGTGCATCTATGACCAGTTTCTTGGAGATGCCGGAGGACTGGGATCCGGCGGCATCTCCCTAAAACTGGTCGTAGTGGTGTCCCTGCTCTCGAAAACAATCTTGTAGCTTATAACTTCTCTAACTAGAACTAATTTCACATATTAGGGAGTGCCTCTATGACCAGTTTCTTGGAGATGCTGGAGGAATGGGATCCGGCGGCATCTCCCTGAAACTGGTTGTAGTGGTGTCCTTTCTCTCGCACACGATCTTGCATCTTGTAACTTCTCTAACTAGATCAATACACCTGGGAGCTAACTAATTTCACATATTAGGGAGTGCCTCTATGACCAGTTTCTTGGAGATGCCGGAGGACTGGGATCCGGCGGCATATCCCTGAAACTGGTAATAGTGGTGTCCCTGCTCTCGAAAACCATCTTGCAGCTTGTAACTTCTCTAACTAGAACTAATTTCACATATTAGGGAGTGCCTCTATGACCAGTTTCTTGGAGATGCCAGAGGACTAGGATCCGGCGGCATCTCCCTGAAACTGGTCGTAGTGGTGTCCCTGCTCTTGAAAACCATATTGGAGATTCCTCAATCTGGCTGGAGGACTAGACTCACAAGGATGCATATTTAAGTACAAGTAGCTCGGCATAGTGTCGACATTTAATACATAATGTCGACACTCACCCCTATTATTAGTGCTGACTCGTGTTTTGTCCCGGTTGGTGTCTCCAACCGGGACTAAAGGTTCATATTTAGTCCCAGTTGGTGACACCATCCTGGACAAGGTATAAGCCGCACGACATAATATCGACACTCACCCCTATCATTAGTGCTACCTGGCCCAGCCTGCCTAAATCCCTCCAACCGGGACTAAAGATGAACCTATCATGTTCGAGGTTTCATGGCCTTCGGTCCAAATGAAAAGCCATTTTCCATTTTCCGAGCACAAAAAATGGGTTGTTTTGTGAAGTAACCACCAAAATGCTGTTTCAGAATGCTACCGTCCCATTTTTCTAAAATACTAGACCACCTTACATGGACTATCTCCCAACCGGGACATCTCAAACCTTTTCGTCCATCCCGGGTAAAAAGTACAAATGTCTGCCGAATCGGTAGGAAGTGGGTCCGGTTTGTACTACAGGTACATGATCTAACGCCCGTGATTTTTTGAAAAAAATCATTTTTAGACTCGCAATATGTGGTTTCTTCAGAGATCCAATGCAAGTTCTAACGATGCTCGTCCCCTATCTTCATGCACGTCGGTTCGACCATAGTTAGAAATTCAAAAAATTCAAAACAGGCATAAGAAATTCAAAACAAAATACGAACAATGTAAATCCTTCACGTGGTGTCATATTATGTCACATAGTTGCAAGGAAAAATACCAGACTTGGTATATTGATCATGTCTCGAAAAAACCTTCACAAAATGACCTATCATGTTCGAGGTTTTATGGCTTTCGGTTCAAATGACCGATGTTATGTGCTGAATCACGACATAGTTTGTGATGCTATGCCCATATTATGCATGCATGTGGACATTGGTATGGATAACAATGTTGCAGGAGGAAGTTTTCCTTTTCCTCGCACGAAAAGCCATTTTTTATTTTTCGAGCGCAAAAAACGGGTCGTTTTGTGAAGTAACCACCAAAATGCTGTTTCAGAATGCTACCGTACCATTTTTCTAAAATACTAGACCACCTTAAATGGACTATCTCCCAACCGGGATATCTCAAACCTTTTCGTCCATCCCGGGTAAAAAGGACAAATGCCTACCGAATCGGTAGGAAGTGGGTCCGGTTTGTACTACAGGTACATGATCTAACACCCGTGATTTTTTGAAAAAATCATTTTTAGACTCGCAATATGTGGTTTCTTCAGAGATCCATTGCAATTTGTAACGATGCTCATCCCCTATCTTCATGCACGCCGGTTCGACCATAGTTAGAAATTCAAAAAATTCAAACCGGGCATAAGAAATTCAAAAAAAAATCCGAACAATGTAAATCCTTCGTGTGGTGTCATATTATTTCACATAGTTGCAAGGAAAAATACCAGACTTGGTATATTGATCATGTCTCAAAAAAACCTTCACAAAATGACCTATCATGTTCGAGGTTTTATGGCTTTCGGTCCAAATGACTGATGTTATGTGCTGAATCACGGCATAGTTTTTGATGCTATGCCCATATTATGCATGCATGTGGACATTGGTATGGAGAACAATGTTGCAGGAGGAAGTTTTCCTTTTCGTCGCACGAAAAAGCCATTTTTCATTTTCCGAGCGCAAAAAACGGGTCGTTTTGTGAAGTAACCACCAAAATGCTGTTTCAGAATGCTACCGTCCCATTTTTATAAAATACTAGACCACCTTAAATGGACTATCTCCCAACCGGGACATCTCAAACCTTTTTGTCCATTCCGGGTAAAAAGGACAAATGTCTACCGAATCGGTAGGAAGTGGGTCCGGTTTGTACTATAGGTACATGATCTAACGCCCGTGATTTTTTGAAAAAATTATTTTTAGACTCGCAATATGTGGTTTCTTCAGAGATCCAATGCAAGCTGTAACGATGCTCGAAAAAACCTTCACAAAACCCTAAACCCTAAACCCAAGTTTCTTCCCGCCATTTCTTCCCGCCATTTTTCTTCCCGCCATTTTTCTTCCCGCCATTTCTTCCCCGATTTCTTCCCGCAGTTTTTTTCCCGCCATTTCTTCCCATAGTTTTCTTCCTGCCATTTCTCAGAACATACATGTAGGATTGGCCTCCATTGTCATTGCACATCTCTAGACTCACATCTGCAACCTCATCACTCTTTCCCATGGGTTCCACCATACGACTAACCCCCAGGGAGGCGGAGGCGCTTTGCGCCTCGAACTACCTCGATCACTGGCTATCGTCCCGTCGGCGGATCGAGCACCGGAGGCGTGCCGGTTCCTCCTGTCCCTCTAGGTGTGGCGCGTCGGATGGCCATCACGAACCACTACTACTTCGAGCTCACGCAGGAGCAGCGGAGGAATCCCAACTGGCATCCCGACTATTTCCCGACTTGGGAAGCCTTCTTTGGGGATCGGCGTGAGAGGGCGCTCTCCAGGCACAAGGAGGACGGCCCACCTCCTCCGAACTTCAACGAGGCCGGCCATCGGCTGTGGTGACGCGGCCGGACTCTCCAGAGAGTCATGGCCTACGACACGGCCACCGACTCTAACCTCCGCCCAAGCGCCCCCTCCCTCAGCCTCAGACCTTAGCCTTCAAGGTACAACTACTTGCCTCGGCGATGGCAGTACCATGACGAGTACAACGACTACAGTGGCGAGTATTACAGGTGTAGGCAGGAGCATGACTGAATCACTCCAACATTGCAAAACAAGTTCGGCCGATTGTGACTTAATCTGGCCATGTATCTTAATTTTCAGTTCTTCTATGTATCTTAATCTTCAGTCGTGCTTTATGTAACTTAGTGTTAGTTGCGTTATGTACTTTAATTCCAGTTCTATCGTAATAAACTTTTCTTCCGGCCCATTATTTCCCGTCCTTTTTTCCCGCCCATTAATATATAAAAAATATAAGTTAATTCAAATCCAAATTAAAAACTGAAAATGGTTTTAAATTAGTTATTCAAATCCAAACACTTTTTATGTTTAAAGTTTTTCCAAATTCCAAATTAATATTCAAAAAATATAAGTTAATTCATTTTTAATTTTAAATGGTTAAATTAATTATTTTTAAAAACAGAAAATGGTTTTGAATTAGTTATTCAAATCCAAACAATTTTTATGTTTAAAGTTTTTCTAAATTCCAAATTAATATTCAAAAAATATAAGTTAATTCATTTTTAATTTTAAATGGTTACATAAATTATTTTTTAAAAACAGAAAGTGGTTTTGAATCAGTTATTCAAATCCAAACACATTTTATGTTTAAAGTTTTCTAAATTCCAAATTAATTTTCAAAAATATAAGTTAATTCATTTTTAAATTTAAATGGTTACATTAATTATTTTTAAAAAGAGAAAATGGATTTGAATTAGTTATTCAAATCCAAACACTTTTTATGTTTAAAGTTTTTCTAAATTCCAAATTAATATTCAAAAAAATAAGTTAATTCATTTTTAATTTTTAATGGTTACATTAATTATTTTTAAAAACAGAAAATGGTTTTGAATTAGTTATTCAAATCCAAACACATTTTATGTTTAAAGTTTTTCTAAATTCCAAATTAATATTCAAAAATAGAAGTTAATTCATTTTTAATTTAAAATGGTTACATTAATTATTTTTAAAAACTAAAAATGGTTTTGAATTAGTTATTCAAATCCAAACACTTTTTATGTTTAAAGTTTTTCTAATTCTAAATTAATATTCAAAAAATATAAGTTAATTCATTTTTAATTTTAAATGGTTCATAGTTTAAATGGTTACATTAATTATTTTTAAAAACAGAAAATGGTTTTGAAATAGTTATTCAAATTCAAACACTTTTTATGTTTAAAGTTTTTCTAAATTTCAAAGTAATTATCATTTAAAAAACTTTACAAATTTAAACCCAAAATAAAAAATAAGGCAGGAAGAGAGAGAAAATTTCTGAAAAAAATGGGTCATACGTCCCGGTTGGAGCCACCAACTAGGACTAAAGACCCTGAGCGCGCTCCTTGGGCCGATGAAAAAAAAGTGGAGTATACGTCTCGGTTGGTGGCTCCAACCGGGACGTATGACCCTTTAGTCCCGGTTGTTGCCAACAACCGGGACAAAAGGCCCTTCGTTTATAACTGGCGCGCCTCCTCTTCTTCTTCCCCATCTCACTTCTCTGCTTCTCACCGACGCGTGCACAGGAACCGCCCCCGACGCTGGCAGGCTTCCCGAGCTCGCCGCCCGGCCGCCTCCGTCCTGTCCGCGCACTGTCACCCTCGTCCTTCTAGCCAACACACGAAAGCAGGGGCGCCTCCTTCTTGCTGGAATTGAGCCCGAAGATTTACTGCTCCGACGGACGTCACCACCAAATACTACCGCTCCCGTCCACGTCGTGCTTCCCCAACCACCCCATCATGCTCGTGGTGAGCTCTCCATCCTCCTGGACCCTCTTCCGTCCTCCCTCTCACTCTGTTTCGAGCCCGCGTCGAGCGTCGCTTTCCGCCGCCGCAGTTCATGCTCGCCGGCGTAGATTCGGCAGCCAAAACAGGGCGGTGCCACCACCATATGGTCGCCGTGTTGTGCTCTATCCAACCCGCCTACCCGCGTAGTCATCTGAGCCCTCCTTCGCTGTCCCCTGCATCGCCTGAGAGGTTCACCGTCGGGTGATGTCAGGCTGACGTCATGTAGCATCCCAATTGTCTAACAATTGCAATGCTACTTGCCTAGTATATTTTTGCTACTTTCTACATGTCATTAATTGCATGATCTTTACAGCATGCTCATGTCACCACGCCACCTTGCATTTGTGCATCATATAAAATCCCTCTTATTTGGTTCTTCTTTCATATGCATTTGTATTCTTATTAATTGTATTTGCCTCTTGATATATTGTAGTTGGATTTTGATATATTTCCTGATGCCCAAGTTGAGTTGGGGGCATATCTTTTACCACTCCACCACCTTTCTTGTCATCACCTTATAATTCCACCATCAAAACTATATATGGGCAATTGCATTTGTTTGGTCTTTATGTCTAGCCCATATGTAGCAAGATGGATCCACTTCTATTTATACATGCTTCCATATATGATATATATTGTTCTCACAATATGGATTATGTGGAGCCACATGGCCACCTTTGCAAGCTATGTGAGTATAATTCCTTGTCAAGCTTCCACATGGGTATTGTTTGAATATATGCTCATGTATGAATATATTGTGGCTATTTGTTATCTAGTGGGACACACACACTAGCTTGACCACCTTGTATCCATGCATGGTTCATACTCACATATTCCATATGAGAGAGCAAGCTTCCTTTCTTGTGAGGGCTTTAATTCGAATATTTGTATGCATGCTTGGGTAAATGCCCATGTGTATTTATATTTGTTTTCACAAGTATAAATGTGGTATTTAACACTCATGCATGTCCCATGCAAGCTTTCCCTTGTCTATTTTTTTATTTGTGTTTTATTGGATGTTGGGAGGAAGCTTGTTTGTTTGTTTGAATTCAAACAAGTTGTTCCATTTAATCAAACCCTAATAGCCAATCTTCCTACCTTCTTTTGCTAATCTAGCAGCAGCACCACGTGCTCCCTTACCTCCCCTGGTCCCCTCCTCTTTCCTCTCTCGGTGGACAACCAGGAGATAGAGAGCAAGCACCCCGAGCCCCTTACTCATCTTCTTTTGCAAAAGCAAGCCCCATGTGCCTCATGCTTCCTTCTCCCATCTCCCCAACCACCCCAGCTCACCATAACCATCTCAGATCGGATCTGGGAGGCGCCCAGGTCCTCCTCTACCTCCCTTCTTCCTCCCTAAGCTTGCAAGCTTTCAATCATGCCCCTAAACCCTAGCCATGGCCACATCTTCCTCTCGATGATCTGGCGCGCAAGCAGGACCTCGAGTCTTGGCGTGCCCTCGCTTATTCTACATCGTAACTCATTTGGAAGCCACAGGAAACCGCCGGAGCAGCCACCACGCCGCCATGCCCGACAGCCTCTGGACCTTCCTTGCCGCGAGCCTCCTGCACCATCTGCTCCGCTCCAGCTAGCAGAGATAGCTCGGAAGCGTCCTGGTGAGCACCCGAACGACCCTGACATCCTCTCCTTCCTCTTCATGCCCTGCACCACTAGTTCGTTCTGCCGAGCGCCCTCCATGTACCGCGCTCGCCACTGCCTCCTTGCAGAACCGCTTGCCTCCGGCCTCCTCCAGCATGCCCAGGCACTCCTGGTGATGCCCCTAAGTCCCCTGGTCCTCCCGGACACCCCCTAGCACCAGCACTCCCTGTAGCGTCAGCTTCGACAAGATCCTCCGTCGGCCGTGTCTAACGCCGCCGTTCTTTTTCCCCTGTTTTGTGCTTGCTCGCTTCGCGTGCAGCGAGTCCTAGCCCGAGAAAACTACACCGCTGTGTACCCCTATGTACCCTCTTTCTTTCGATCCCTTACGTGCTCAGATCAGTGCACGGAGCGCGTCACAATCTTCACCCAAAGTTCGACCCGGATCCTTATTCGCAGCTGTTCTTCCGTCAGGTTCAGAACCGCAGCGACATGTTGTTCTTCAGTATCAGCAGCAGACCCGCGCAACAGTTTTTACCCCTCTGTTCTTCGATGTTTCCCAATCGCGCCAGGCCTCCTCCGAGAAAACTTCCTTAATAAAACTTGTAGATACTTGACTCCTCCACAACTCTTGTTTTTTTCCTCAACGCGAAACTCCTAACAGATTTCTCGCCATCGTTGCCCGAAGATCGGTATCAGCTAGACGTTTTCGAGCGATCCATCTAGCTCCGTCAGACAACCATCCATGTTGTTTTACAAAAAGCCCCCCAGCTATCCATCCCCCTCAACCCGTTGTCCCTCCACCTCGCCCATGTGACAGCCCCTCAGCTCCGCCCCGTCAGCACGCTGGCCCGCGCGTCTGAAGGGTTTCGCGGCATAGTAAATCAAAATTTTCTACGGATGCGAACAGAGGGAAAGCCAAGATCTAATCTAGGAGATGCAAACAACAAGAGAGATTGGATTAGATCTTCATACCCTTGAAGATTCGCCTGGTGAACGTTAAATTTAACGTGGGTGATGTAGTCGTACTCGCTTCTCCTCCTCGCGATCCGATCCGATCTAGCACCACAAGTGGCGGTGCCTCCGTGAGATGCACACGTGCAGCACCTCGACGTCTCCTCCTTCCTTGGTCCAACAAGTATGGTGGAGAGATGGGTTGGATCTACAACGCGACGGCGCGGTGCAATTGGTGGAGAATTTCTGCAACAGGGCTTCGCCTACAAGCAGTCGGGAGGGAGAGAGGAGGGCAACAGGGTGGCTAGGGTTGGAGGGGAAGGTGTAGGGGGTTGGTGCGCCCCCACCCCTCTTTATATAGATGGGGGGAGAAGCCCTAGACCCTCTCCCAAGCCCAAACCGGCGGCCCCAAACGATAAGGAGTGGGGGGCAAGGAACCCCCCCTTCTAGAAGGTCTATCTCGAGTTTAAAACCCCCTTGGACGGCTGGGCCCTATGGGGCCTTGTGACCCTGGCCCAATGCGTCCAGGGCACTCCCTCATAGGCCCATGCCCCCTCCCGGAATGTGGGGCCACGTTGGTCCCCTTTCGGAAGGTTCTAGAAACTTCCGTTACAATACCGATTAACCCGGAACAATTCCGAACTCCAAAAACTGCACTGCCTTATATGAATCTTATTCTCCGGACCACTCCGGAACCTCTCGTGATGTTCCGGATCCCATCCGAGACTCCGAACAAAAACTCATAAACCAATTATCCAATCTATCCTAGCGTCGAGACACGTTAAGTGTGTGACCCTGCGGGTTCGAGAATATGCAGACATGATCTTCTATCAATAATCAACAGCGGGGTCTGGAAACCCATATTGACTCCCACACATTCATCGATGATCATATCGGATGAACCACGATGCCAGGATTCAATCAATCCCATATATATATTCCCTTCGTCTCGCGATATTTTACTTGCCCGAGATTCGATCGTCGGTACCGTCATACCTAGTTCAATCTCGTTCACAGCAAGTACTTTACTCGTTCCGTAATCCGATATCACTTTGTGATTAAATCCTTAACCACATGCTTGCAAGCGGTGTTGATATCGATTACCGAGTGGGCCCGAAGTATATCTCTCCAACTTGGGAGGGACAAATCCCATCTCGATACATACAACCCAACAGATACTTTCCGATCACCTGAGAGACACCTTTATGATCACCCTCTCATAGGATGACGTTTGATGACCTCAAAGCTTTCTTCCGATACCAGGGAGTTGTATTATCTCATGGTGTAAGGAATACAATATTTGACATAAGAAAAGCTTCGCAAAGACGAACACGATGAAACGATCTAATTGCTTCGCTTAGTTTGGGTCTGTCCACCATATCATTCTCCCAATGATATGATATCATTATTAATTGACAACTCATGTCCATGGTTAGGAAACCTTAACCATCATTAATCAATGAGCTAGTCCATAGAGGCGTACTAGGGACACGGTGTTGTTCACAAACCACACAAGTATTAAAGTTTCCGCTTAATACAATTATAACATGGAATATAAACATTATCATGAACAAGAATTATAATAATAACATCTTTATTATTGCCTCTAGGGCATAATTCCAACAGTCTCCCACTTGCACTTGAGTCAATAATCTAGTTTACATTTGGCAACAATCTCACACCCATGGCACTGAGGTGCTGATCATGTTTTACACGTGGAAGAGGTTTAGTCAATGGATCTGCGACATTCAGATCTGTATGTACTTTGCTAATATTTAGATCTCCATCTGCTATATAATCTCGAATTATATGAAACTTGCGGTTGATATGCTTGGTCTTTGGATGATATCTTGGTTCATTAGCGAGTGCTATGGCGCCAGTGTTGTCACACAATATCTCCAGTGGGTCCAATGCACTTGGAACCACGCCAAGCTCAGTGATGAAGTTTCTGATCCAAACTCCTTCACTTGACGCTTCTGCAGCAGCCATGTATTCCGCTTCTACTATAGATCCCGCGATCACGCTTTGCTTGCAGCTTCTCCAGCTCACAGCTCCTCCATTAAAAATATACACGTATCCTGTCTGAGATTTAGAATCATCCTTGTCGGTGCCAAAACTAGGGTCGACGTAACCTTTTACGACGAGCTATTCATCACCCCCATAGACTAAGAACATTTCTTTAGTCCTATTTAGGTACTTTAGGATGTTCTTCACGGCTGTCCAGTGTTTCACTCCTGGATCACTTTGATACCTGCTCGTCAAACTAAGAGCATTGGACACATCCGGTCTAGTACATAGCATGGCATACATGATAGAACCTATGGCCGAGGCATAAGGCACTTTGCTCATAGCTTCCCTATCATTTTCCATAGCTAGACACTGAGACTTGCTCAATATCTTACCTGACAACATAGGCACTGAACCTTTCTTTGCCTTATCCATTCTGAACCTTTTCAGAACTTTGTCTAGGTATGTACTCTGGCTTAAAGCTATCAGGCGTCTTTGTCTATCTCTATAGATTTTGATGCCCAATATATAAGCAGCTTCACCTAGGTCTTTCATTGAAAAACACTTGTTCAAATAAATCTTCACATCGTTAAGCATGTTAATGTCATTTCCAATAATCAATATGTCATCCACATATAGTACCAGAAATGTCACCGAGCTCCCACTCACTTTCTTGTAGATACAAGCTTCGTAGCAATTTGGAACAAATCCAAAGCTCTTGATCACTTGATCAAAACGAAGGTTCCAACTCCGAGATGCTTGCTTTAGTCCATAAATGGAACGCTCAAGCTTGCATACTTTATCAGCATCCTTAGGATCGATAAAACCTTCGGGTAGCATCATATACAACTCTTCATCAATGTTGCCATTGAGGAACGCAGTCTTGACATCCATCTGCCATATTTCATAATCATGAAACGCAGCAATTGCCAATAAAATCCGAATGGACTTAAACATCGCTACGGGAGAGAAAGTCTCATCGTAGTCAACACCTTGAACTTGTCGAAAACCTTTCGCCACAAGCCGTGCTTTATAAACGACGTAACATTACCATCGCGTCCGCTTTCTTCTTGAAGATCCATTTGCACTCAACGGCTTTCGGTCGCTAGGAGGGTCCACCAAAGTCCATATTTGGTTTTCGCTCATGGATCCCAATTCGGTTCATGGCCTCTAGCCATTTCTCGATCTGGGCTCATCATCGCTTCCTCATAGTTCAAGGCTCACCGTCATCTACTAACAAGACAG
The DNA here is from genome assembly GCA_030063025.1 of Avena longiglumis. Taxonomy (NCBI): domain Eukaryota; kingdom Viridiplantae; phylum Streptophyta; class Magnoliopsida; order Poales; family Poaceae; genus Avena; species Avena longiglumis. The sequence goes on from CP125977.1 coordinate 478,780,348, forward strand.
TTAAGACAGGGTTGCCGTACCACTCAGGAGGGGCACGCGACCTTGTCGACCTGCGACGTTCAGTAGCAGCATCATCCAAAGCTTCATGATCCTTATCATTAGCTTCCTCTATTGTTGGTGCAAAGGCACCGAACAATTTCAGTCTTTGCGCTACTCTCCAACTCAAGAGAAGGTTCAACAACCTCGTCTAGCTCTACTTTCCTCCCACTCACTTCTTTCGAGAGAAACTCCTTCTCAAGAAAGGAACCGTTCTTTGCGATAAACACTTTGCCTTTGGTTCTGTGATAGAAGGTATACCCAATAGTTTCCTTAGGGTATCCTATGAAGACGCATTTCTCCGCTTTGGGTTCGAGCTTGTCCGGCATCAACTTCTTGACGTAAGCTTCGCATCCCCAAACTTTAAGAAACGACAACTTAGGTTTTAGTACCAAACCACAGTTCATACGGTGTCGTCTCAACGGATTTAGATGGTGCCCTATTTAAAGTGAATGCAACGGTTTCTAATGCATAACCCCAAAATGATAACGGAAAATCAGTAAGAGACATCATTGATCAGACCATATCTAATAAGGTTCGATTTCGGCGTTCAGACACACCATTGCGCTGTGGTGTTCCGGGTGGTGTGAGTTGCAAAACAATTCCGCTTGCTTTAAGATGCGTGAGAAAATCATAACTCAAATATTTACCTCCACGATCGGATCGTAGAAACTTAATCTTTCTGTTACGATGGTTCTCCACTTCATTATGAAATTCTTTGAACTTTTCAAACATTTCAGATTTATGTTTCATTAAATAGATATACCCATATCTACTTAAGTCATCGGTAAAAGTGAGAAAATAGCGATATCCACCGCGCGTCGAAACACTCATCGGTCCGCATACATCGGTATGTAAGATTTCCAACAAGTCCGTTGCTCGCTCCATCATACCGGAGAACGGGGTTTTGATCATCTTGCCCATGAGGCATGGTTCGCATGTGTCAAATGATTCAAAATCAAGAGACTCCAAAATTCCATTAGAATGGAGTTTCTTCACGCGCTTTACACCAATATGACCTAGACGACAGTGCCACAAATAAGTAGTATTATCACTATCTACTTTGCATCTCTTAGCCTCAATGTTATGGACGTGTGTTTCATCCCTTTCGAGATTTAGAAGAAATAAACCATTCACAATAGGTGCATGACCATAAAAGATGTTACTCATATAAATAGAACAACCATTATTCTCCTATTTAAATGAATAACCGTCTTGCAATAAATAAGATCCAGAAATAATGTTCATGCTCAACGCAGGCACATAATAACACTTATTAAGGTTTAAAACTAATCCCGAAGGTAAAACTAAGGAGAGCGTGCCGACGGCCATCACATCAACTCTTGATCCGTTGCCAACGGTCATCGTCACCTCATCCCTCGCAAGCCGCCGTCTATTCCGTAGCTCCTGTTTCGAGTTACAAATATTAGCAACTGAACCGGTATCAAATACGCAGGCACTACAACGAGGGCTAGTAAGGAAAACATCAATAACATGTATATCAAATATACCTTCGATGGTGCCAGCCTTCTTGTCCGCTAAGTACTTCGGACAGTTGCGCTTCCAGTGACCCTTGTCCTTGCAATAGAAGCACTCAATGTCCGGTTTAGGACCAGACTTGAGCTTCTTCTCAGCAGGGGCAACGCGCTTGCCGCCGCCTTTCTCGAAGGGCTTCCTTGCACCCTTACCTTGAAGGTGGGGGGGCTTGTTGACCATCAACACATGATTATTCTTTTTGATGTTCACCTCCGCTACTTTCATCTTAGCAAAGAGCTCAGTGATCATATCAGTGGAACCAATCTGATTGTGATCAACTACTAAACTTTTGTAGCTAGGAGTGTCAATCTTGAGCTCCTCTGGAATCTTGCAGTCCAGTTGCTCAAGGCGTTGAGTGTAGCCCGTCAATACAATGGCGTGCTCACTAACGGAACTCCCTTCCTCCATCTTGTAGTTAAAGAATTTCTTAGAGATCTCATATCTCTCAGAACGGGCTTGAGTCTGAAACATGTTTTTCATCTCCTCGAGAATCTCAAAGGGCCCGGCGAACTCCTCAAAATGATTTTGAAGATCCGATTCCATAGCATACAACATGGCGATCTTAATCAAATCATAATCATCCTTGCGTGACTGATAAACAGCTTTTTCATCAGCCGGCGCATCTATAGCAGGGGCGTCACCTAGCGCTTTCTCAAGGACATAGTCCTTTTGTCCGCCAGCGAGAATGATTCTCAGAATGCGGAACCATTTGGTGAAGTTAGACCCATTGTTTCTAAGCTTTTCTATCTCAGCAAAAACGTTGAAGTTGAAGTTGGACTTGGCCATGTGATCTACAGTATTTGCAAGTACAATTTAGACTATGTTCATGATAAATAGTTCAACTTAATCAAATTACTAGATGAACTCCCACTAAATTCAACATCCCTCAAGTTGTTTAGTGAACACGATCCAAATTCACCACACCTAATCCGATCATCACGAGAAGAGATGTGGTTTCAATGGTGGACAACAAAGTGTCGATCATATCATTCATATGACTCATGCTTAACCTTTCGGTTCTTGTGTTCCGAGGCCATGTCTGTACATGCTAGGCTCGTCAAGTTAGACCCAAGTATTTCCGCGTGTGCAAAACTGGCTTGCACCCGTTGTATGTGAGCGTAGAGTCTATAGCACCCGATCATCACATGATGCTTGGACACGACGAACTTTTGCAACGGTGCATACTTGGGGAGAACACAGTTTTTATCTTGATCTTTAAGTGAGGAATCATCTTATAATGCTACCGTCGGGATCTAAGCATAATAAGATACATAAAAGGATAAACATCACATGCATATAACTTTATGTGACATGGTATAGCCAATCTTCACGCAATGATCTCCATCTTGTGCGTTCCGGCATGATCTCCATCACTCCACCATGATTGCCTCCACTACGAATAGCAACTACAACTATTGCTAACTACTTAGCGATAAAGTAAAGCTATTACATGGCGTATAAAAAGTTGACTCGCAGGTCATACACAATTATAAAGACAACCATATGGCTCCTGCCGGTTGTGTACTCATCGACATGCAAGTCGTGAAACATTACAAAACATGATCATCGCATACAATATACACATCACATCTTGGGCCATACCATATCACGAAAACACTCCTGCAAAAACAAGTTAGACGCCTCTACTTTGTTGTTGCATGTTTTACGTGGCTTATGGGAGTAGATGCTAAGAACGATTCTTACCTACGGAAAGCCACAACGGTGATATTATGGTTGCCAAACTCGGTGTTAATCCCATGACAACTATAGTGAGAGAAACCGACATCCACCGCATGTGTGGAACAAGCCACACGTCAATTGCGGAGCGGCCTCATGACGACGTCGCGTAAGGTTGGCTGGACCGCTTCAATCTCACTATCCCGTCATAAGAAGAACACAAACAAGAGGCTTGCAACAGAAAACATCAACGCCCGCAACAACCATGTTGCGTTCTACTCGTGAAACACATCTACGCATAGATCTAGCTCGATACCATCAAGGGTTTTGCGGCATAGTAAATCAAAATTTCTACGGATGCGAACAGAGGAAAGCCAAGATCTAATCTAGGAGATGCAAACAACGAGAGAGATTGGATTAGTCTTCATACCCTTGAAGATTCAAGCAATGAACGTTAAATCGAACGTGGGTGATGTAGTCGTACTCGCTTCTCCTCCTCGCGATCCGATCCGATCTAGCACCAAAAATGGCAGTGCCTCCGTGAGATGCACATGTGCAGCACCTCGATGTCTCCTCCTTCCTTGGTCCAGCAAGTATGGTGGAGAGATGGGTTGGATCTACAACGCGACGGCGTGGTGCAATTGGTGGAGAATTTATGCAGCAGGGCTTCGCCTACAAGCAGTCGGGAGGGAGAGGAGGCGGCAGAGGCGGCTAGGGTTGGAGGAAGGTGTGGGGTTGGTGCGCCACCCTCTTTATATAGAGGGGCGCAGCCCTCCCCCAAGCCCAAACCGCGGCCCCAAAGGATAAGGAGTGGGGCAGGAAACCCCTTCTAGAAGGTCTATCTCGAGTTTAAACCCCTTGGCCGCTGGGCCCTATGGGGCCTTGTGCCTGGACCAATGCGGCCGGGCACTCCCTCATAGGCCCATGCCCCTCCCAGAATGTGGGGCCACGTTGGTCCCCTTCCGAAGGTTCTAGAAGCTTTTGGTACAATACCGATTAACCTAACAATTCAACTCCAAAACTGCACGCCTTATATGAATCTTATTCTCGGACCACTCAACCTCTCGTGATGTCCCGGATCCCATCCGAGACTCGAACAAAACTCATAAACCAATTATCCAATCTATCCTAGCATCGAGACACGTTAAGTGTGTGACCTGCGGGTTCGAGAATATGCGACATGATCTTCTATCAATAATCAACAATGGGTCCGAAACCCATATTGACTCCACACATTTATCGATGATCATATCGGATGAACCACGATGCCAGGATTCAATCAATCCCATATATATATTCCCTTCGTCTCGCGATATTTTACTTGCGAGATTCGATCGTCGGCATGCCATACCTAGTTCAATCCCGTTCACAGCAAGTACTTTACTCGTTCCGTAATCCGATGTCACTTTGTGATTAACTCCTTAACCACATGCTTGCAAGCGGTGTTGATATCGATTACCGAGTGGGCTCGAAGTATATCTCTCCAACTTGGGAGGGACAAATCCCATCTCGATACATACAACCCAACAGATACTTTCCGATCACCTGAGAGACACCTTTATGATCACCCTCTCATAGGATGACGTTTGATGACCTCAAAACTTTCTTCCGATACCAGGGAGTTGTATTATCTCATGGTGTAAGGAATACAATATTTGACATAAGAAAAGCTTCGCAAAGACGAACACGATGACACGATCTAATTGCTTCGCTTAGTTTGGGTCTGTCCACCATATCATTCTCCCAATGATATGATCTCATTATTAATTGACAACTCATGTCCATGGTTAGGAAACCTTAACCATCATTAATCAATGAGCTAGTCCATAGAGGCGTACTAGGGACACGGTGTTGTTCACAAACCACACAAGTATTAAAGTTTCCTCCTAATACAATTCTAGCATGGAATATAAACATTATCATGAACAAAAAATATAATAATAACATCTTTATTATTGCCTCTAGGGCATAATTCCAACAGCGTCAGCCTCTGCGGCTAGTCTCCGCTTTGGTACAAAAAGTTCCAGAACCTTTTCCTGATCATAAAAGTTCCAGAAAATGTTGAAATCTAATTAAGTTCATCTATTTTGAAATAATTCGAATTTGCAAAAACTTACAAAATGAAAAGTGAATGTTTTCCAAATTCAAATTCATCCATGTTTTCAAATTTGACCAGATTTGACTCTATGTAGTCAAACCTTTGACTTTGGTCCATCTTTAATATATTTGATTTAAACATAGCTTTGAAATGACAAATCCAAATATTAAGTATAATACATGTTTTTGAATCAGAAAAATATGAGGAATCTGATTATGCTATTCACAATATCATTTGAGCAATTTAAAAATTTCGAAATATTAAATGTTAATAAATGTCTCTTCTTAATTATTGCATAACTTTAAATCCGTAACTCCGAATTCGACAAATGAGATGTCCAAATCGATCAGCGCGACGAGACCTCTCCAGCCATGATATCCATGTTATCATTTTCATCATGCATTAAGATCAGTTTTATAATCAGTACTGTTTATGCAAGAAAAACATGATAAATAAAATTCGGAACTAATTGTTTCTTATTAATAATGCCTCACAAATGCTATATCATCAATGTGCTATGTCTCTAATACTTTTTTGACATAGTTTGCATCATTAACTTGCCATATCATGCATCATATCATGATCATGCCGATTCTTCTGCATTAGTTGTAATTGTTGCATCGCTTGTTCCTTTTAGTGTTTGCTTCTTCCCGGATAGGACGATAAGATGTTGTGAGCTTCGACAAGTTCTTCGGTTATGAAACTTCGACAATGTTTTTCAGGCGAGCATTCTCCCCCTTTCTACCTATCTTACTTTTATAGTATTTATTCCCTCATGTTGATCTATTGCTATCTGTGTTGCGATGCTCTAGTTTTCGTACTCGTGATATCCCTTGCAGCCTCATATTGCCTTGGACACATCCTATTACCTGTTGTTTGGTAGATAGTTGGACTTGCGCGTCGTAGTTGCCTGCTCAAGTCTTTGCGTGTCGCCAAGACGATTACCACGCTTGTTGGAAGGCTGCCATATGCTTTATGTTGAGATGATCATGGCTTTAATTATTGTTTAATAACTAAAAGTGAAAGTAGGTAAATGCAGGTGGGTAATAGACAATATTTGGTTTTTAATCCTTCACCGTGTCCGTGGACCCGAGTTCTTGACACTGCTCGAGATCGAGCGCGCTAACCACAGGTGGGGTGTGTGGGCACCCCCATCGATTAGTGCCTGATTTCAAAGTACTGTACCGGGGGCCACAAAGTAGTTTGGAGCTTTATTACTATCTTGTACTTATGCCATGCTTTACTGCTTTATTTATGATTGCACGTGGAGCGCCTGTACTGTTTTGGATCATGACGATTTCATGGTATCGACAAGCCTGGCCACACTTTCGGGTTCCCGATCGTTTACCGTTCGCAAACCCGGGTCCGTCTCGAGACCGGCCGACTTCTGGGTAGCTTAGTGGGTGGCCCCATGTGCTTGCTTTGGTCAGGAAGCGTGTCCGAAACCCCGTCGACATACCGTTGGGTGTATGTTTTGTGATCTTGTACCTACCTGATCTGACAACAAGGGTGTAGGTGCATGTGGAAACTTTGGTGCACCCCTGCAGGGTTAAATCTTTTCGAGAAGCCGTGTCCGCGGTTATGGACGACTTGGAGCACAATTCTCGATCATAGACAACTATAACTAAAGTTTACTGTTATAATTTGACTTGTATCCGATATGACTAGTAATCAGCTTCACTACAACGGAATGGATAAATGTACTTTTATTTCCTTACAACTTCGAGTGAGTGCTATTGTCTTGTATACACTTTCTATTTCGCTTACTCGATGTTAAGTATATAATTGATTAGTTATGCATGCGCAACTTTCACTATATTCTGTTAATCATTCAACTTGACAAAGGGCGTGTACTAGTCATGGAGTCGAAACATAAACCCCTTGAGACGTGGAAGGACATGCAGATGCTTCTCCAGTAGTAATTCTAATCATTATGACACTATATCGGCAACGTTCGTGAATTTTATGATATCAAGTAATTAATAACTTCTTTTACTCGTTTTCTTCATCGGGCAGCTGGAAACGGTTCACCAACAAGGCTAGGGGTGTTTGGAAAGAGGAGCTTAGATTTCAACCACTAGATGTAAGCACCACTAGCTATATCCGCGCATCTCTTTGATTCTAATTTTGATACCGTTATTATCATGCTTGATTTTTTTTGATTGAACTTTGTTCTCGTAAAGTGCCTGACGCAGGGACCAGGGAACAATTTATGTGGATACTATGTTTGCAAGTTCATCCGTCAGACGTGCTGTGAGAAGGGCAAAAATTTAGAGCAACTTCACGTACGTAAACAATTTTTATAGTTTTTAATTACCATCAAATTGTGTTTAGTTTCATTCATATAGGTTGACTCCTTTTTTAGATCAGATCGAACGTCTACGGGGCGGTATTCTGCCAAAGGATCGCGTACGAGCAATTCAGGAGTAATTGGCGGGATTCTTGGATGCAGAAGTCCTAAACCCAAAAGGAGAATACTATATTCGGGTGTGTATAAAAATAGGGATTGTACAAAGAGCTTATTTTGTATGTAGTGCATGAACTCCGTGTATTGAATGTAATATGTTCGACACTTGGATCTATATTATCATGATGATCTTGTGTAATATAATGGTTCCTTCATTGATGAGTGCAAAACACTAAATAAAAAATAAAACAACATAAATAAATTCTCTGCTGCGGCACAAAAAGTGGCCAATATGCTGCCGCGGCAAAAAAAGTTTCCAAAATGAATTCTCTGCCGTGGCAGATAAATGTGTCAAATCTCTGCCGCGGCAAACGGGACTTGCCAAAATGAATTCTCTGCCGCAACAGAGAAATGTGTCAAATCTATGCCGCGACAGAGGGTTATTTGTCCCGGTTCGTGTTACGAACCGGGACGGTTACTCCTCCCCCTCGCTTGGTGGGGCAACCGGGACTAAAGGTTGGGGCTTTAGTCCCGATTGCCCCGTCCCGGTTGGGTAACCGGGACTAAATGCTCTTACCAACCGGGACACATGGGGCGGTTTCCACTAGTGATGTAAGGTCGTGTCGAAAACATGCTACCCTTGAGATATAATTATGATGGTATCTCATTTTTAGCAATCAATACCGCAATAATTAAAGTTGTGAATTTACATATTAAATATATTCCTGATTTTATGGAAAGAACCCCAAAGGAAACAAATAAAGCATCATTGTCCTTAAAACTCTTTCTTCTCCGATGACCCACAGCAGTCACCACAGAGGCAAAGCGCTCAAACCAGGCACGAGGAGCCTTTTTCAGGCCATAAAGAGAACGTTGAAGATGACAAATCATCCCAGCGGGAACAGAATACCCAGGAGGAGGCTGCATATAAACCTCCCCACTCAAATCACCATTGAGGAATGCGTTCTGAACATCAAGCTGGGACACAGACCAGTGACGAACAGGAGCAACAACAAGAAGAGTGCGCACAGTGGTCATATGAGACACAGGAGCAAAGGTCTCATCATAGTCACGACCGTGCTCCTGCTGAAAACCACGAGCCACAATACGCGCTTTATAGCGCTCAAGAGATCCATCAGAGCGGGTCTTAATTTTATATACCCACTTACACGTGATAGGACAAACACCGGGAGGAGGAGAAACAAGATCCCAGGTGCCAGTGCGCTCAAGCGCAACAATCTTCTCAGCCATGGCCAGCTACCATTCAGGATGATGCTCAGCATCCCGATAAGAAGTCGGCTTAGAGGCAACAGAAAGACCATACTGACTAGGAGAGTAACGGTTGGGGGCATGATGCTGACGAACAGGACGAGTACAGAGAAGCTCATCAGAGGAAGACGACTCATGAGACAATGATGAAGAAGAAGATATAACAGAGGAAGGCTCCGGAGAACGAGGAGAACTAGGGGAACTAGACGAAGCAGAGGAGGATGGTGTCGAAGAAGAGACATCAGGGAGAGTGGGTCCTGAAGAAAACGCAATAGGAGTAGAAGGAGGTGTGTCAGGAAAAAGAAGAAAAGAGATATATTCCACTGGGTAGGTACCAGCGGTGGGACGAGGATAGAAAGGGCGCGTCTCATCAAAAGTAACGTCGCGAGAGATACGCATCCGACGACCAACGGGGTCCCAACAGCGATAGCCCTTATCTCATCACTATATCCAAGGAAGACACACTCAACAGACTGAGCGGTCAGTTTGGTGCGTTCGCGAGGGGCAAGGAGAACATAGCAAACACAACCAAACAAGCGAAGCATGGAGTAGTCTGGAGAAAGACCAGATAGGCACTCAAGAGGGATACCACCCTACAGAGCGGCAGAAGGCTGAATATTATTGAGGTAAGCCGACGTAGCAACAGTCTCATCCTAGAAATGCGGCGGAAGGGAAGAAGCAATCATCATGGCACGAGTGGTCTCAAGAAGATGGCGATGCTTACGCCAAGAACGCCATTCGGGCATGTCTTGGCGACAGGAGAATCAAGCGAGGTACCTCGGCGAAGAACACCATGCAACATTTCAGAGATATACTCACGAGCAGAGTCAGCACGAAACACACGAATGGGTGTAGAATATTGAGTACGGACCATGGCCGCAAAACACTGATATATGGAGAACACTTCACTACGAGAGTGCATAAAATACAACCAAGTGTACCGAGAAAAATCATCTATGAATAAAATATAGTAGCGATGGCCCCCTTTCGAAGCGAAAGGAGACGGACCCCAAACATCGGAATGAACTAAATTAAAAGGTCGCTGAGATACATACACTCTAGTAGGATAGGGTAGCTGAATCTGTTTGGCCAACCTACAACCCTGACAATGTAAAGACACATCTCCTGAGACAGACCCTAGAAGACCATGATGAACTAATGACGACAGGCTAGAGCCACAAAGGTGACCAAGACGATGATGCCACTACTGAAAAGAGCTGGTAGCAGAGGCGACGACCGGAGAAGAACTGGCAGATGAAGTGGCAGCGGAAGGAACATGGAGCCAGTCTAACTCCCAAAGTTGAAGAGTCACGACTGCGAGGGCCAGGTCCAACCAGGGCCTGTGTGCGACGATCCTGGACAACACAAGAATCAACATCAAGAATGACGCAAAAACCAGAGTCAGTAAGCTGGCTAGCAGAGAACATATTCATCTTAAGACGAGGAACATGAGAAATATTAGGAATAGAAAAAGAAGAAGTAGAAAGGATGCCCCAACTAGAAACAGGAAGAGAGGTACCATCAGCCGTGAGAACACGGACATGAGAAGTGAGAGAATGAATAGCGGACAGAAGAGAAGACTCAGAGGTCATATGAAAAGAAGCTCCAAAATCCAGATACCACGGGGACATACCTGAATGTGTAGAAGGCGGTGGTCGCACAGTGCCTGAAGAATCAGTCACAGAACCAGCAGCGCCTGTCGAAGAGGAGCCTGTAGCAGCAAGCAGACCGCGAAGACTCCTGATAATGTCCTGATCAGAGAGAGAAACTGCTGAAGATCCGAAAGGAGCAGACTGCACACGAGCCTGGTGTTGCTAACGTAAACTGGGATCCCGTGTATAACAGGTGGCCCAAGTGTGTCCATCCCTGCTACAGTAAGTGTAGTAACGAAGATAACCATGGCGACCCTGACCACGAGACTGCTGGTGCTGACTCTGACCCTGACCTGGAGGAGTGGGTAGTTGTAGGGGTTCGTAGCATGGAAAACAAAAAATTTCTATCGCATACAAACAAACAAGCCAAGATCTATCTACTAGATTGTAGCAATGAGTCGATGGAATAACTTACCCTCGAAGATTCCAAAGCGGTTAACGAGAGCAGATTCTCGTGGGTGATGTAGTCGTACTCTTTCCGGTCTCAAGATCGCGTAGACGATCCTTCCGGCCAAGTTACAGCGCTCCAGATCGGTCACACGTTCGGTACTCGGAAGACCTTCCTCTCCCTTGTTCCAGCAGTGACGGAGGTTGTAGCACTCTCCTCGCGATTCCGGCAAAGACAAGGCGTGGTACCGGAAGTAGAGGGAGATCTCGCAGCTTCGCCTTAAGACTTGAGGCAGTATGGTGGAGTATGAGAGAGATCTATTAGTGGTCTAGAGATTATACACACCAATTAGAAGGCTCTAAACCGTAGGCTAGAGCAATTAGAAGCTCTAAACCAAAACGGCTCTAAACCGGAGATTAGAGGATAGGAACTTGTGTGTCTAGAGGAGGAGGCCCTGCCCCTCCTTTTATAGGTGGGAGGGGCGGCCAAGGGGAGGGGAGTCCCTCACCAAGTCGGCCTTGGTTGGCGCCCGGCTTGGAGGGACTCCTCCCCCAAGTCGTTTCCAACCACCTCTTGCTTGTTTCCCACAATTTCCTGTTTCCCACAGTTTCCTGTTTTCCACAGTTTCCTGTTTTAGCCGTTTGACTTTCAAACTGGCAGTTTGACTTTTCAGTTTTGGAACAGCAAGAACACTTAGTACATGATGCAATCATTCAATATGTAATGACACATTCATGTACCCTCCCCCCCCGGAGTGCCGAACAATCCGGAACCTTCTAGAACATTCTCGATGAAAACACCGGAATCATTCCCGAACTCCGAAATGGGACTTTCCTTATATGAATCTTATTCTCCGGACCATTCTGGATCACCTCGTGATATCCCGGATCCCATCCGAGACTCCAAACAACATTCGGTCTCTTTCTCATAATACCATAACTACTCAAACAACGTCGAATCCTTAAGTGTGTCTCCCTACGGTTCGTGAATAATGCGGACATGATCGAGACACTTCTCCGAACAATAACCAATAGAGGAATCTAGAAATTCATATGGCTCCCACATATTTCTATGATTACTTCGCGATCGAATGAACCACTTACATACGATACCAATTTCCCTTTGTCTCACGATAGTTTACTTTATCCGAGGTTATGATCGTCGGTATCTCTGCATACCTAGTTCAACCTCGTTACCGATAAGTACTCTTTTCTCGTTCCCGTGATATGTGATCCCTTGTGAGCCAGTCACATGCTTGCAAGCTAATTGGATGACATTCCACCGAGAGGGCCCAGAGTATATCTATCCGTCATATGGATGGACAAATGCCACTCTTGATCCATGTGTTTCAACCAATACTTTCCGAACACTCAATGCCACCTTTATAGCCACCCAGTTATGGTCTGGTGTTTGATGTCATCAAAGCATCCATTCGGTAAAGGTGATATGCATGATCTCATGGTCGAAGGAATTAGGTTACTATGTATCAGAAAGCATATAGCAATTGAACTATTGAAATGACTTGATCTTTATGCTATGCTTATCTATAGGAGTATGTCCACCATATCATTCTCCTAATGATATGATCCTATTGTTAATAACATCTCTATGTTCATGATCAGGAAACCATGATCATATATTAACCAACAAGCTAGTTTAACAAGAGGCTTTACTAGGGACTCTTATTTTAGTTTACAAATCACACAAGTATTAATGTTTCCGGTTAATACAATTATATCATGGTATGTAAACATTTATCATAAGTGTGAAGATATGATAATAACCACTTTATTATTGCCTCTTGGGCATATCTCCAACAGTCTCCCACTTGCACTAGAGTCAATAATCTAGTTTCAAACCTTTGTGTATTCAACACCTATGGCTTTCCGGTGTTGTATGTACACGATTGCTAGTGGTCAACTGATCTCCGCATCTGACACTTCCAGGTCCGTGTGTAATTGCATGTCTTTGCGTCTCTACGCATCCCTCATTCTCTAATGAGATGGCTTTGTACAAATTTGGTCTTTCGGTGTGACCTTTAGCTCTTTGGGGTTAAAACATGTTGATAATATTGTCGCACAATATATCTTCATAGTATTATCCCACTGTGAACTACACCTAGTTTGATAACAAACTACTTGACACAAATGCCCTCTTTTGCTGCTATAATAGCAGTCATATACTTAGACTTTTGTTGTAGTATCTGTCACAATGTCTTAACTTTGGAACTCATCCAAATCCATTATGGAACTCACTTTCCATTATATTGTGCCACCCTTAGTTTAGATTGAGATAAACTTAATTTGTACTTTGTGACAAAGCTAGTATCAATGTAGTACTTTTACAATGAACTAACCATCTATTTGTCACTTTCTACAAATAATATACTCTTAGTTCTTCCAAAAGATCATAAGAATATCCTTACTATTGTCCAATGATCATCTAACGAATCATTCTGGTATATGCTCACAACATTTAGAGCATAGGACATATCTAGATTTGTACATATCACAGTATGATTGATATAAATACTCTTTGTGATTTCATACATCAAGTATCAATCTATACTTGATTATTTGTTTCACTTTACCAAATGTCAATACACTTGAATATATCATCAACATTGAACTCTTTCAATCCTTTCTGTGCGACAAGAACCTTTTCTTGTAGTTTCTATATTGAAATCATTCAATATCTCGTCTATGTACTTCTGGCACAACCATATTAGCGTCTATTGATGCCAAATATTTGGGTTTTGCCTAAGTATTTCATCGGGATGAAATTCTTAATATGTGTTAATAAAAGATACATTATTTCCAATCAACAATATGTCTTCCACATAATGTATTAGAAACATGTCTTAGCGCTCCCACTTAATTTCTTGCAAATGCAAGCATCTTCATTGTCTCTAATGAACTTTTAAACTCCTTTAACAGTTTCATCATAGTGAAGATTCCAACTCCGTGATGCTCACTTCAACCATTGAAGTTTGCATATGCTTTTAGCATCCTATGAATTAACAAAACCCTATGGACCGTGTTATGCACATGTCCTAGGTAACGATTCTATTAGAAGAACTTGTTTTGTTTATTCAACTACCATATAACAAAATTATATGTAGTGGTTGCTACATTAATCCGTCTAGACTAAATATCACTATGAAAGATCAAATCTTGTCATAGTCAACCTTTGAACATTTTGTGAACTCTTTCCCAGCATGTCGACTATTTCATAGATGCAAAATATCCATGTCTATTTCTTTATAGATCCAGACACAACTGTAAGGTCTTACACCTTTCTCGAGGGTCCTTCAAGTTCAAAACTTGATTTCCCGTGTATGGAACTATCACGGATTTTATGGCTTCAAGCCATTTGACGGAGTCAGGGCTCATCATCGCTTCTTTGAACATAGTCGGATCATTATTGTCAAATAATGATTTAACTCTCAAATCTTGGTATTTGATTGTTCACCCGACCTACTTGTTTCAATAGGAACTTAGATCTCCGCGACCACAACCTTTGAGGTACGCGAGCCATGAGCATTGTTGCTAACTCCGGAACACTTTTCGGCGCTGCGCAACTTTGCACATATAGCTAAGATTCTTTTAACCTTATCAAAGTTCTATTGTCCTCCCACTTAACTTTTCACAAAAAATTCCTTCTCAAAGAAACTTGACGTTCTAAGTGACAAACACTTTTGTCTCCGGTGTTTATGGAGGAATACTTTAACATTTATACAAAGATAGGTTCATCCGACTTTGGTTGCACACATCTTTCTTATGCATAGCATACCAATGTTTTAAGAAAGGACTACTTGGGTTTTATCCCAAACCATAACCTTATATGGTGTCATTTCAACGGATTATGATGAAGCTCTTTTCAGTGGAAAAACGGTAATCTCTAAAGCTTTTAATCTTTAAAATATAATGGCAGTTTTATGAATTATACCTTTGATCTTACCATGTCAAACAAGGTTTAATTACATACCTCGAACGCCCCATACCCTTATGGTGTTTCGGGAAATGCAAATCCACGGAACGATTCCTTAAATCTTAGGTATTATGCTAAACTCTGTAACTCAAATATCTTCCTTTATTATCTTTATCATAAACTATTTATATTCTTGTTACAATGATTTTGCACTTCATCTTGAAAGTCTTTGAACTTTTCAAATGTTTCATACTTCATCATTTTCAAACGTTTCATACTTCATCCTTATTAAGTAAATATTCATATATTCACTCAAATTTTCGGAGAAAGCATATGAAGTTGAAATCCATCGCTCTTGACTACACATAATGGATTTCGTACAACAATATGTACAAGTTCCAATAAGCTAGTCATTCGTTCTCTTTTGGCCTATGTACGAAATTTTAATTATCTCTAGGAAAGTTTCACAAGCGTCATTTGATCAAAAATCAAAAGACTCCAAAATTCCATCCACATGGAGTTTCTTCATGTTTTCTTTCCAATATTATTTAAACGGTGATGTCACTTCCGAAGTGATCTTTCAATCAATTTGTCTTTCGACATTTTTAGCACTAGTTTTATGGATGTGATTTCTCCAACAAGATTTGTGAATCATCCATCTTTTATGGATTACGGCAATTATTTGAACAACCCTTTTTTTCTCATAATACCTGATAAAACAAATCTTCGAAGGAAAGCTTTGATGTTTAACGAGCAACACAATAACCCTTTATTTGTTCTCGATGAACATCATCACATATTCTTTTGCTAGTTACTTAGGCCATTGTAGTTCATGAATTGTGTTGTTTCGTATGACGATTCACACCAACAAATTCAGTATCAAATACTTGAGAACCACATTGTTTAATAAGCAAAGAATATAGCCATAACATGTATATCATCTATATACTTAAGATGAACAATTCTAGTCTTTTCCTTTCTGCCATATACTTATGAGATTTTCTTTCAATATTTCCTTTTCGGTTTGAAAGAATCTATCAACATCAATAGTGGAGTCACACATATGACATATAGTCCAAAGCGTGTATAGTTAAATACCAATGTCTTTGGACTTGCACTTTGAAGTAGATCACCATCATCAAATGTTTGGTGTTCTTTCAAAATTCCTTTCTTTAGTAATCCCTTGGTGTAGTAAACATTTTACCTACATCAAATATTCACCCTTATCATGGAATCGTCCATGATCAAGCTACTTTTAGCTTATAACGATGAATTATGAGTATAATGTTGCTATCCAAAAACTTTTTGGAGGATTAGGACAACAAGTGTCTCGAACCTTTTTGCAAATTCTCATCAAAATATGAGAACATAAACTTTGCCATATTATACTCTATCATGTTGTAACCAAAACTTCGTTTCAGATATCACAATATCTTCCACACATCATGGTTTCTGAAACAACTCTTTTAGATCCTAGATAACCTTGATATTAAGAGAATCCTTTGAATATCAAGAATCATGGAGACAAACATGATACTTATATACTAACACTTGGAATTGTTACTCTTGATTTAATACTAATTATTAAACTTCATGGAGTAACAGGAACTTACTGAAAGTTTGCAATAGGACTTTTAAACTTTAGATTAACACTTCAAAACAATACGATACCAGTTCGTAAAGTAACTAACCAGAATTCTATAGTTCTATCATCTCAATTATAACTAAGCGCAAGGTGGTAAACGGATGCCAATGACTACAACAACTATGCAAATTCACTTTGATTTAGTTTATGATAAATTGAGTTCTAATTAATAATTAAATTAATCTAGGTGAACTCCCACTCAAAACAATATCCCTCACATTGTTTTAGTGATCACACGAACCAAATCCACCACATCAAAACCGATCATCACGAGAGTTGATATAGTTTCAATGGCGAACAATCAACATGTTCCTCATATCTACTATATGATTCATGCTTTACCTTTCGGTGATCCGTGTTCCGAGACCATGTCTGTACATGCTAGGCTCGTCAAGATCAAACCTTAGTTTCCGCATGAGAAAATCTGGCTTGCTCACGTTGTATACACTTGCAGAATCTAACACACCCGATCATCACGTGGTGCTTCGAAACAACAAGCTTTAGCAACGGTGCTAAGTAAGGGTGAACACTTTATGACTTGAAATTCATGTGCATGAGGGATCATCTTATAATGCTACCGTCGTCTACTAAGCAATACAAGATGCATAAAGGATAAACATCACATGCAATTCATAATATGTGATATGATATTGCCTTTCTTCTTTGTGCTTCCGATCTCCATCTTCAAGCACGAACATGATCTCCATCATCACCGGCATTGCATCAAGGTCAATGAAGCTTCTCCATGGTTGTCGTCCACCGGCTTCAACTATTACAACTACTTTGAATAGACACGCGGGTCTTAACATAAATTAAAGACAACCATATGGCTCCTGCCGGTTGCCAACTTACAATAAGGAACATTGCATACATCAAATATAATCACAGTCATGGCCATATCACATCACGCACACCACCGCAAAACAAAGTTAGACCTCTACTTTCTTTGCATGTTTTACGTGGTTTGGGGCTTTCAATAAGTGTCGTTCTAACTTACGAACATGAACCACAACATTGATACTAGTATTGTTAATCACCCGTTGTAAATTGGATCTTAACTATGCTAGGAGAAAGCAGGCACCATAAAGCCACTTATGCAATACAAGTTGCATGTCAAGCGTGGAGAAAGTCTCATGAACGATGTCATGTAAGGTTAGCCCGGCCTTCATCCCAACATACCGCAAGATGCAAAGTACACAAGAAGCAATCGACAATAAAGCATCAACGCCCACAATGACCATTGTGTTCTACATATAGACACGGCTCGATATACCTTGTAGGGGTTCGTAGCATGGAAAACAAAAATTTTCTATCGCATACAAACAAACAAGCCAAGATCTATCTACTAGATTGTAGCAACGAGTCGATGGAATAACACCCTCGAAGATTCCAAAGCGGTTAACGAGAAGATTCTCGTGGGTGATGTAGTCGTACTCTTTCCGATCTCAAGATCGCGTGACGATCCTTCCCAGGCTGCGTTACGGCGCGGCGCTTCAATCGGTCTGCGTTCGGTACGACGAAGACCTTCCTCTCCCTTGTTCCAAAGCAATGCGGAGGTTGTAGCACTCTCCTCGCGATTCCAAAGACAACCGGCGTGTACCGGAGTAGAGGGAGATCTCGCAGCTTCGCCTTAAGCCGGAGGCAGTATGGTGGAGTATGAGAGAGCTATTAGTGGTCTAGAGATTAGACACACCAATTAGAAGGCTCTAAACCGAAGGCTAGGGCAATTAGAAGCTCTAAACCAAAACGGCTCTAAACCGAGATTAGAGGATAGGAACTTGTGTGTCTAGAGGAGGAGGCCCTGCCCTCCTTTTATAGGTGGGAGGGCGGCCAAGGGAGGAGTCCCTCCCAAGTCAGCCTTGGTTGGCGGCCGGCTTGGAGGGACTCCTCCCCAAGTCGGTTCCAACCACCTCTTGCTTGTTTCCCACAGTTTCTGCTTCCCACAGTTTCTGTTTTCCACGGTTCTGTTTTAGCTGTTTGACTTTCAAATGGCAGTTTGACTTTTCAGTTTTGGAACAGCAAGAACACTTAGTACATGATGCAATCATTCAATATGTAATGACACATTCATGTACCCTCCCCGGAGTCGGACAATCCGGAACCTTCTAGAACATTCCCGATGAAAACATCAAATCATTCCCGAACTCCTAAACGGACTTTCCTTATATGAATCTTATTCTCCGGACCATTCTCGATCACCTCGTGATATACGGATCCCATCCGAGACTCGAACAACATTCGGTCTCTTTCTCATAATACCATAACTACTCAAACAACGTCGAATCCTTAAGTGTGTCTCCCTACGGTTCGTGAATTATGCGGACATGATCGAGACACTTCTCGAACAATAACCAATAGAGGAATCGAAATTCATATGGCTCCACATATTTCTACGATTACTTGCGATCGAATGAACCACTTACATACGATACCAATTTCCCTTTGTCTCACGATAGTTTACTTTATCCGAGGTTATGATCGCTTGATCTCTGCATACCTAGTTCAACCTCGTTACCGATAAGTACTCTTTTCTCGTTCCCGTGATATGTGATCCCTTGTGAGCCAGTCACATGCTTGCAAGCTAATTGGATGACATTCCACCGAGAGGGCCCAGAGTATATCTATCCGTCATATGGATGGACAAATCCCACTCTTGATCCATGTGTTTCAACCAATACTTTCCGAACACTCAATGCCACCTTTATAGCCACCCAGTTACGGTCTGGTGTTTGATGTCATCAAAGTATCCATCCGGTAAAGGTGATATGCATGATCTCATGGTCGAAGGAATTAGGTTACTATGTATCAGAAAGCATATAGCAATTGAACTATTGAAATGACTTGATCTTTATGCTATGCTTATCTATAGGAGTATGTCCACCATATCATTCTCCTAATGATATGATCCTGTTGTTAATAACATCTCTATGTTCATGATCAGGAAACCATGATCATATATTAACCAACAAGCTAGTTTAACAAGAGGCTTTACTAGGGACTCTTATTTTAGTTTACAAATCACACAAGTATTAATGTTTCCGGTTAATACAATTATAGCATGGTATGTAAACATTTATCATAAGTGTGAAGATATGATAATAACCACTTTATTATTGCCTCTTGGGCATATCTCCAACAGTCTCCCACTTGCACTAGAGTCAATAATCTAGTTTCAAACCTTTGTGTATTCAACACCTATGGCTTTCCGGTGTTGTATGTACGATTGCTAGTGGTCAATCGATCTCCGGATCGACACTTCAGTCCGTGTGTAATTGCATGTCTTTTGCCTCTACGCATCACTCATTCTCTAATGAGATGGCTTTGTACAAATTTGGTCTTTCGGTGTGACCTTTAGCTCTTTGGGGTTAAAACATGTTGATAATATTGTCGCACAATATATATTCATAGTATTATCCCACTGTGAACTACACCTAGTTTGATAACAAACTACTTGACACAAATGCCCTCTTTTGCTGCTATAATAGCAGTCATATACTTAGCCTTTTGTTGTAGTATCTGTCACAAACTACTTGACACAAATGCCCGCGGTTGAGTCGATGGAGCAGGCAGCAGAGGAGGACCACGAGTAGCAAGCACAGACGGAACCTCAGGAAGACCAGAACTACGGAGACGAGTCTCCTCAGCCCGAAGCTTAGACAATAACTCAGAGAGTGGAACACGACCATGGTCATTCAACTGAGCACGTCGGGGCTCGAACTCCTTGCGGAGCCGAGACAGAAACTCATAGATGCGGTGGAACTCCAAATCCGAGCGCACAATCTGGCAGCACAGGCATGTGCCACAAATAGCAGTACGAAGAGAATCAAGCTGACGCCAGATAGCAGCAGCCTGAGTATAGAACTCATCAATAGTGGAATCACCCTGCTGAAGAGCATGCTCCTGGTGAACCACAGACAGTTAAAGAGCATCCCCAGACGGCTGGTAGCACTGACGGAGATGTGCCCACTGGGCAGCAATAGTAGGAAGACTCATGAACTCAGCGGCAAACTGGGGCAGAACACTGGAGGTGAGAACAACATCAGCACAAGCATCCTCATCTATCCACTGAGTGTAGGCGGTCATATCAAGGCGATAGGTCTCGAGATCAGTAGAGTACTGTTTGAGCTTCATCTCATATGCAGCAACAGCACTATCATCGGCACTCTGAGCAGCATCCTTGGCCTCCTGAGAAGCATCAGCGCCGAGAACAATCGGCGGCGGCGGCGGAAGAGGACCCAGAGGAGTAGTGGGGCACAGCGGACAGGAGACCTCGCTAGAGAGCACACCCCATAAACGGAGACCGCGCATGTGAACACGCATAAAGGCAGCAAAATCAGGATAATTCGCGCCATCAAAGATCACCGGGCAGCGAGGAATCACAACATAGCCCGATGTAGAAGACATCTCTTCCTCACTTTTTTTTGAAGTCAACGCTCGAATCAGAATCGATCTAGGCAACAGGCGGACGGATCAGTCGATCCCGATCGAGGCAGAGGAGGCCGACTGGAGGCACGGCGGCTGGAGGCCGGCGGGGGAAGGCCGGAGAGGGGATGGGACCGGTGGCGGTGCCGGAGATCGGGGCGGATCGGAGGCGGGCGGCCCTGTCCAGTGTTGTCGATGCAGGCGGCCACGACGGAGGAGGGCGGCGGCGGCACGACAGAGGAGGAGGCGGCGCCCACGACGGAGGAGGCGGCAACCGGCAGCGACGGCAGCGGCCGCGGCGTCGGGGCAGTGGCGGCTGGTGGACACGGGAGGAGGCCAGAGATGGCTCGATCTCGATCTGCCGGGAGAGAGCCGGACAGAGAGAAAAAAATCGTGGAGATTAGAAGCACGAGTTGCGCGTGCGGGAGAGAAAAATCCTAAGCCCTAATACCATGTTAGGAATAAGCAACTTGTATTCCTCAGGGGCCAAAGGCCACAATATATAGTACATGTATAGGTGGAAATATACAGGAAAAGCCCTAACAAGTGAGGAAATACAATATATAAATATATATCTAACATCTGCCTCGTCGATGTTACTAGGGAGTCTGAGAGCATTAACCACCGGAGTGGAGGACGAGGGAGCTTGGATCAATATTACAAGAGGATCCTCCTCCTTAGGACAACCAGATGAGAATCGTACCTGTCGGACTTTTATTCTTCCAACACCGCCACAAACGCCGGGGAGGACCTCACATCGTTGAAGCAGGGCCTGAGAAACAATGATCGCAGATGTCACAGGTTCCATCGACACCATGACACCTCGTTTAGGACTCTACCAGGGAATGTAGATCTTAATGTATTCTTCATTGATTTGATCCTGCAACTTGTGTCCAAAATACTCTTTTCGTTTCAAAATATAAATCTCTACATATACTAAAAGAAGCCTAGATATATTTGCTTCACAAAGCTAAAATATCTTATACTTATAAATAGAGTGAGTATAAAGTTTGGGTTTCGGTGTTGCCGATAAAGTAGACTTTAATATATCGCTCATTCCATTTTCAAAATCCAGTTTAACATTAGAAGGATCATGATTGCCAATTTCGTAATCAACAAGTTCTTCCACAATTGCATATTTCTTGTCACTACCATTCCGTAAACGTGCCACTTGATCTCATAAACAACCGGTGCTCTGGTCCAGTAGCTGGACGATTCGAAGTTCAAGAGTTGAGCTTTAATTACCTCCACACTTGATGATGGGGATATGCCTACCGGGGTATATCTAGTCGGACGTTTCCGACCGGCCCGGGAACTGGCGAGTGGGCCTGCAGGACGGCGACTGGATCAAGACCTGGTGTAGATTCAAGCGACTAGAAACTGAAGGCCTAGGAGAGTAGATAGGCCCAGTTAAATTAGGTTAAACGATTGCCAAAACCTTAACTGATTCGGTTGAGATATGTAAACCCTAGGGGGGTGAGTCTATATAAACCTCCCTAGAGGGCGTGTAGAGGATAAGTTCCATCATCCACCCAAGCGACTCGCTTCCTAGCCGCCGAGCTCGCCCCGTTGTACTCTCATCATAATACAATCTAGCAGGAGTAGGTCTTTACCCTCCGTGGGGCCGAACCTGGGTAAAACCCTGTGTCTCCGCCCTCATCTCGCACCACAGATGGCTGGCCGCCCTTGCCCAATGTTCTACTACTCACTGCTGATTGCAGCATCTGCCGTGGTCATTCCCACGATAGTGGCACCCACCGTGGGGCCTGGACGGTCTGGTCCGTCTTCTGTGGCGAGATCCAATCTGCCCATCAACGAGTCGATCGCCATTGGTCGCATGATAGCGATCAGCGAGATGCTCCAAATCTTGCCGAGCAGCTACGTCCCGGCGGCGCGACCCGTCACGCACAACATGATCTTGCCGGTTGGCACGATCAGTCTCTTCGTTGGCCTCACCGACGTCATCGTCTCGGAGGAATCGGCTCGCATCGGCGAGTCGCCGCCACGCGATCGGCTCTCCGAGAGTCAAGTCCGCACGATCCACCGCCTCGCCTCCGAGTACGAGTCAGCCCACAGTGATGTGGCTGAAACCACCGCGGCCGCGGAAGACGCGGCCCTCAACGACGACGCCGACTCGGCGACCCTGGCGTCACTCGCCGGATCCATCATCACGGCTTCGCCCGCGGGCTCCATCACCCAGGTCTCCAACGTTGGAGACTTCGAGGATCCCTCCATCCTTGGGAAAACTCCGCCGATCTCCACGACGGGACCGGTCGCCACGCCGCGACCTACATGGCGACTGGCACCGACCCACCGGAGGATCCCTTCTCCATCCCGATCCCTCCCAACGCAACGGCAAAGGAGGTCGAGGAACTCCGCCTGAAGCTGGCAGAAGCAGTCCGCAAGGAGCAAGCCGAGCGCGAAAAATTTCGCCTCGAGCAGGTGACGGCGCAGGAGCTGTCGCGCTACCACTAGCAACGAATCAGGTCGCGCTTTAACCCCACCATCCAGGGGCGCGCCCTGAACTTCGACGACGAGAATGACCCGGCCCGCGTGGCCGAGCGTGCGATCTGCGAGAACGCGCCACCAAGAGGAAGCGCCCGGCCCCCACCAGGGTCGACGGCGAATGGCGCCCCACCTCCACCCAACCGCGCACCCCCCATGGACCAGCCGCGGATCGTGGTCTCATCACGGGAGCGAGACGCGAACGGCCTACCACTGTTATCCATCCCGATGGACAACCTCGAGGCGGGCCGAGCAGCGACGACAACAACACGGCCACCGGTGACGGCGCCCTGCAGATCCAGTACGTCAAGGTCTTGCTCGCAAAGGTGGTCGAGCAACAAAACGCAGGCGTCGACTCATAGGGTCGGATGTACTCGCGTTCATCGGGCAGCAGAGCGGCCTCCAGCGGTCGTCCATTGGCGGCAAACACCCTCAACTGCCCGCCACCTGAACCACGCAGTTCCAACACCGACCCGCGAACGCGACACTCTCCACCAACGACCCCAGGCCAGCGACCAAATTCGTCGCCGCCAACGGTCAGCCCGTCGACGCCCGCACCCACATCATCAACAACCAGAGCTGGCGCGCACGCCAGCCCGACGACCTGCGACATACCCTAACCAACCGCCGCGATGGCGAGCCGATGGGTCGCTAAGTCGACTCGGGGCCCGGTGCTTCGGACCAATGATCCGAGGCGAAAGATACCCGGCGAACTTCAAAGCGCCGAAGGAAATAGAGAAGTACGACCCCACGTACGACCCCTCCGTGTGGCTGGACACTTACCTCATGGCAATGGGGATCGCCGGCCACACCGATCTACTCGCCGCCCGCTACCTTCCCCTGATGATGGAGGGGGCGTGCAGGAAGTGGATCAACACTCTCCCCGCGGACAGCATCGACTCCTGGGAAGAGATGCACGACGCCTTCGTCAGGCACTTCGAGGGTTCATACACCCGCGCCACCACCATCGAGGACTTGGAACGATGCGTCCAGGGACCTCGCGAGTCGACCCGTAGCTAGGTCCAATGATGGCAAGAACTGTGGTACAACGCGGCCGGTATCCACCCAGACACCGCAATCCACTGCTTCAAGACCTCATGCTGCTACGAGCCCCTGGTTGCCAAGCTCAAACGAGCATACCGCACACTCGACAACATACCAGACCTCCTTGAGATCGCCAAAAGATATGCGGAGGAAGACCCAAACCAAGAAACCGACGACGAGTCGGGAGGGCAACGCTGCATGAGCGGCAACGACAACGGACGACGATTTGATCTACGCTACAGCAACACTCGCCTCACCGGCAAGCGCCGCAGTGACAGGCGAGTCGACTTTGTCGCCAACGCTGGGCACGCGCAGCGCGAGCCCAAGAGCTTCCGTCGCGACGGGGGGAAACACCGTGACGGCGGCAACTACAAGGCGAAACCAAGGCTCGACCCCACGGCCCTCCTTAACCAACCTTGTGCATCTCACAGCAGGGAAGGGAATCCCGCCACGCACACGACCGCCGACTGCCACTCTCTCAAGAAGATCGAGACACGGCGAGCGCGGGAGGACCCCGACAACAAACCGTCAAACGGCGAAAAATTCGGCAGCGTGGCCGGCTCGCTCCACACCTTCACAGGCTTCAACATGAAGCACGAGAAGAAGGTCATCGCCCGCGCCGTTGCCGTCAACGCGGTGGCCCAGTTGGACGTTCCCCAGTTCCTCAACTGGTCGGAGCAACCAATCACTTGGAGCCGCCAGGACCACTCTCCACGCATCGATTACCCAGGCCGAGTCGCCCTGGTAGTCAAGCCCAAGGTGGGAGACTACTGGCTCCCCAAGACATTGATGGACGGCGGCAGCTCCATCAACATCCTGTACCTGGACACTTTCAGGCAACTGCGGCTCCCGCAGTCGATGGTCGAGACGACCTACACCACGTTCCACGACATCGTCCCCGGTCGGAAGGCGTATCCGATCGGCAAGGTCATGCTGCCAGTCACCTTCGGCACACCGGCAAACTTCCGCACCGAGCGGATCGTCTTCGAGCTGGTGCCCTTCGACAGCCCCTATCACTGCGTCTTGGGGCGCCAGGCGTTCGCCAAGTTCATGGCAGCGCCCCACTACGCTTACAACGCAATGAAGCTCCCCGGACCACGCGGCGTCATCACCATCCACGGCGACCCCGACATGGCCGCCGAGTGCAAGGCCAAAGGAGCCGAACTCGCCGACGCCGTCATCACGGCAGAGGCCAACCACGCCGACGAGCTCGCCAAATACGCGAGCGGGGTCAACAACGACGACCCCACTATACTCAAGAGGCCCAACTCGAAGGGCGGCAACACCTCAGCCTTCGAGGCAACGACATACCACCCCGTCGAGCTGGTCCCAGGCGACTCCAGCCAGACGGTGACGATCGGGACGGGCATGAGCCCAGCATAGGAAGGCGCGCTCATCGAGTTCCTCCGTGAGAACAGGGACATCTTCGCATGGAAGCCCTCTGACATGCCTGGTGTCCCTAGGGAACTCGCTGAGCACAAACTCAACGCCGACCCCAAAGTGCGACCTGACAAGCAGTCGTTGCGGCCCTTCAATGAAGAGCGCCGCCGAGCCATCGCCGAGGAGGTGCAGCGTCTACTCACTGCAGGCTTCATCCGGCCAATAAAATACTCCAAGTGGCTGGAAAACTCAGTCCTGGTCGAGAAGAAAAAGGGACCTGGAGGATGTGTATCGACTACACAAACTTAAACAGCGCCTGCCCGAAGGAACCATTCGTCCTCCCGCGGATCGGCTAAATAATCGATTCCACTGCGGGCTCGGAGTCGCTGTGTTTCCTCGACACTTATTCTGGGTACAACCAGATCAAAATGGCTGTTGAGGACGAAGAAAAGACAGCGTTCATCACGCCATTCGGAGCCTTCTGCTACACCGCCATGACCTTCGGCCTCAAGAACGCCGGGGCAACCTACCAGCGGTGCATGCAGGAGTGCCATGCGAGCCAAATTGGCCGCAATATCCACGTCTACATCGACGACGTGGTAGTGAAGTCCGCTCGCCAGAGCGACCTACTCGCTGACCTGGCAGAAACATTCGCCAACCTGCGGAAATACAAGATAAAGCTAAACCCAGGAAAATGCACCTTCAGTGTACCAGCAGGGCAACTATTGGGATATGTCGTCTCCAAGCGCGGGATCGAGGCAAACCCCACCAAGATCGACACGATCGCTCGACTCGGTAAACCCGAGTGCCTGCGCGACGTACAGAAGCTGGCCGGGCAAGTCGCGGCTCTCAGTTGCTTCATCCCCCGATTGGGCAAAAAGGCGATGCCCCTATACCGCCTGATGCGCAAGAACCCCACCTTCCAGTGGGATAAGGAGGCAGACGACGCGCTCCGCGACCTCAAGAAGGTGCTGCTCGCAGCACCGCTACTCGCCGCCCCCGTCGACAAGGAACCCATGCTGGTCTACGTCGCGGCTTCCGAACGCGTCGTCAACACCGTCATTGTCGTGGAGCGACAAGAGGAAGGAAAGGAGCGCCCAGTGCAGAGGCCGGTGTACTATATCAGCGAGGTCCTCACCGAGTCGCGCCAGCGATACCCGCAATACCAGAAACTGGTATACGCGGTCTTCAGAGCACAGCGGCGACTGCCGCACTACTTCCAGGAGCACCCGATCACGGTCGTCTCCTCAGCACCGTTGCAGGACATAATCCGCAACCGTGAGGCGACCGGGCGAGTCGCCAAGTGGGCCGTCGAAATCGGCGTCCACAACATCAAGTATGAGCCGCGCAAAGCGATCAAGTCGCAGGCTCTCGCGGACTTCATCGCCGACTGGGAAGAGGCCCAGCAGCCGGAAAAGCTGCCGTACCTCCACTATTGGAGTTTGCACTTCGACGGCTCCAAAAACGCAGACGGCGCAAGAGCAGGGATCATGCTGACTTCCTCGAAGGGCGACAAGCTCCACTACGTCCTCTGCCTCGACTTCACCCCCTCCACCAACAACATGGCCGAGTACGAGGCACTACTCCACGGCATGCGAGCCGCCAAGGAGATGAATGTCAACCGCCTACGCTGCTACGGAGACTCCGACCTCATCGCTGGGCAAGTCGCCGGTACCTGCGATGCTGTCTCCCCCACCATGGCAGCATACCGCCAAGCAGTGGACAAGCTGGGTGGACACTTCGTAGGCTATTCCGTCGAATGGATCGATAGGCGGAAAAACGAGGAGGCCGACGCACTCTCTCGTATCGGCTCGGCTCGACTCGCACCACCCTCCGGCGTCTTCCTCGACACCATCACCAAGCCTTCCGTCTCTCCCCCAAGGGAGATCGACATCGGAGTCCCGCTGCAACCAGAGGCAGCCCTGGTCGCAATCATCGCCGAACCAGAAGACTGTAGTACGCCGTACATCGCCTACCAGGAGGGAGGCACCTTGCCAGCAGACGAAATAGATGCCCGGATGATAGCGCGCCGCTGCAATTCCTTCGTCATCATCGACGGCGAGCTGCACAAGCACAGCGTGACCAGCGTGTTCCAACGTTGCGTCCAACCCGCTGAAGGACGCAAAATCCTCCACGACATGCACTCCGGCGACTGTGGCCACCACGCCGGCGCCCGCTCTCTGGTCACAAAGGCTATGCGACACGGTTTCTACTGGCCCACCGCACACGCAGACGCTGTCGACATTGTCCAGCGGTGCGCCGGGTGCCAGAAGTACGCCAACCAGACCCACGTGTCGAGCTCGGCGCTTAATACAATCCCCATCACCTGGCCGTTCGCCGTGTGGGGTATGGACATGGTAGGCCCTTTCAAAAAGGCCCCCCCCCGGCTTCACTCACCTCCTGGTCGCGGTCGACAAATTCACAAAGTGGGTGGAGGCCAAGCCAGTCCGGAAATGCGATGGGAAGACCGCCACCAAGTTCCTACGCGAGCTCATATATCGCTACGGGTTCCCAAACAGCATAATCACGGACAACGGCACCAACTTCGCCAAAGGAGCCATGGCCGAGTTCTACGAAGAACACCACATCTGACTCGACCTTGCTTTAGTCGCCCACCCGGAGTCCAACGGCCAGGAGGAACGGGCCAACCAGAGCATCCTCCATGGCCTGAAGCCACGTCTCCAAGTACCACTTGAGCGCACCGCCGGGTGCTGGGTAGAGGAGCTACCCTCCGTCATCTGGGGCATCCTCACATCTGTCAACAGGTCGACAGGGTTCACCCCCTTCTTCATGGTGTATGGAGCCGAGGCAGTCATGCCCACCGACCTAGAGCACGACTCTCCAAGCGTTGTCCACTACACGGATGCTGCAAACGAACTCGCACACCAGGATGGAGTCAATCAACTCGACGAGGCACGCACCTAGCTCGCTCCCGCACTGCCATCTACCAGCAAGGACTCCGCCGCTACCATAGCCCGCGAGTGAGGACTCACACTTTCCAGGAAGGCGACCTGGTGGTACGCCTCATCCAGGACAAGAAGGGCATGCACAAGCTCTCCCCCCGTGGGAGGGACCATTCGCCATCGGGCGAGTACTCGGCAACGACGCCTACTACCTCACCGATGTCCGCGGAGATGGGAAACTCGACGTCAAGCGACCGCGGAATGTAAACCTCCTACGAAAGTTCTACTCCTAGAACTCCACACATGTACCCTCCACTAGATATGAAATAAAACATACTGGTTACCGCAAATTGCGTCTACTCTCCGTGTCTTGTGCCACTCGCACTCGTAATAACAGCGTCAAGCTAATTGCAGAAGTCAACCTCTGGTACAACGACTGGCACGACCAAGTAGTGCGTTACGAGGGCACTGGGTTACCCCAGGACTCATAACGTCCACGAAAAACGCCTACCCGGAGCCCCATTGGAGTCGCCTAGCTCGACTGGCTTAACGAGCCAAGACAACTGCCTTCGCTCCTTACAATGACTATGATCCTCCGCATCCTCGACACAACGACTCGAACGGCCAAGTACCACGCTCAGGGACTGACGACCAGTTAAGCGCGAGAGACTAGGGAAAAACGCCAAGTATGAGAGTGTTCCTAGGACTCGCCATGTGAATGACCCGACGGGTCAGGCAGGAGTGATGCGCTCACTCTAACGCGCCCAGACCTCACCCACCCTAGAGCCGCGACTAGAACCACCAAGTACCACGCTCGGGGACTCGGCTACCCGACCTCGTTCGCGCAAGGGAAAACATTCAAGTAAAGAGAACTCATGGGAGTCGCCCTGTGACTGGCTTTCCAAGCTCGGGCGAGTCGACCTCAATAACAAAACAACACACACATAACAAACGAGGTAAACCCCATAAAAAGGGCGGACGCGCTCGAGGACTCGTCCAATCAGCAATCAATATCGCAAGACAATTCACAAAATAACGCGAAATTCCATTACAGAAGAACAAAGTCATTACAAAATACAAGTTGAGCCCAATGGCCAAAATGCTACTAATGCCCCAAGGCACAATGTTTCTATTCCACAGGCTTCGACGTCGACTCGCCGCCACCCTTGCGGTTGCGAATGAAGGGAGTGTACGGGTTCGACGGGTACGTCGTCAACTCACCCGCCATCGCCGCACAGAAGGGCTGCTCGACCTTGAAGTCCCGGTGCGGTGGCTCAGGATCGTTGGGCGCGACAGTCGTCTCCTGATAAGGGAGGAGGTCGCCCATAGCCCAGACGCGATCGGAGTATACCGCGGCCCGGTCCGTCAGCTTCAGCACCTCGGCAATATCCACCGAGCCCATCGACGAAGGGTAGACACTCGTCACGTCGTCAAGGTCGAAGTCCTCCGGGAAGTGGGCAAGCCCAAGGCTAAGCGCCGTTGCCGCCCCGCGCCATTGCCGCCCCGCGCCAGAATGCCGACCGCGTCATGAACTCGACGACTGACAGCGCCTTCTCCAGATACCGCCATACTTCGACGAGATCACTGGGAATCACTTCCGTGGGCGACATCTCTTGAAGATACGCTCGAATGCAAGCCGCAGACAACGTGGCCGAGTCGACCAGAGTGGCCACACCGCCGCTGTCATACGATCGCGCCTCCCGAAGTTGTCGATAATCCGACCTGCGGACAGGGGTCAACAGTAAGTACAACGACGATTTCATAATGTAGCTACTACAAGCAGAGGCAGGAAAATTTACCAATCAAAGGACGGCAGAGGCCCGTGATGAAGCTTTGAAGACAGGAGAAGTCGTCTTGTAGCCCAGCAACGAGGGCGTCAGAGACCTTCCGCTCTTCAGTGGCAGCCGTAATAGCAGCTCTGGCTCGCCCATCCACTGAACTCGCCTCCGCCTTCGCTTCCTTAAGCTCGCGCTCAAGATCAGCGATCCGCTGCTCAGCCGTACTCAAGGCAGACTGAGCCGCCGAGAGTTCACAAGCCGGAACAAGACCCTGGCGGACCTCCTCCGCCTTGGCAGCAAGTGCTTGGAGTCCCTTGTTCGTTTCTTGGACGGCAACAAGTTCCTTCTCCGCGCGAAAATTCGCAGCAAGCCGATCAACTGATTCACGCTACAAGCCCCGCGCACAAATCAAACAGTCAACAACAATGAAATCCTAAGTGCCCAACCGCTGAAACTCAGCGACTAGGCACTCGGGGACTAGAGATCAAAAATCCTAAGTTCCCACCCGCTGAAATTCAGTGACTAGGCATTCGGGGACTGGAGATCAAAAATCTTAAGTGCCCACCCGCTGAAATTCAGTGACTAGGCACTCGGGGACTGGGTGATACAAATAAAAACAAACACTATAAGAATCTGACCACTGAAATTCAGTGGCCCGATTCTCGGTGACTGGACATACCTGGGTGGTTGCGCCTAGCATGCCGTGGAGCTGTAGCGTGTCCACCGATGCGAGAAGAGCCGGAGTGTGTCCGTGACGCTGCTCGACCTCCGTTTCGGCGACCCCAGGCGTGCGGCTCGATGGCGCTGTACCACTCGCTGTGGCCACTTTGGACATAAAGCGGGGGAAGGTCGCGGTGGACAATCCAGCACCAAGAGGAGCCGGCTCGTCCATCCCAGGCGAGGAAACATCCTCCTTGGCCTTCAAGGCCGCCTCCGTCGTAGTCGGAGGACCACTCGGAGCAACCGTCGTGTCGTCAGACACCGTGACGACATCGTCGCCCTTGGCCTTCTTGGCACTGTCTGCGGGGGCAGCGGCCTCATCAGCTTTCCTCTTCCGTGAGGGGTCCTCCTCGACGACGACTGGTGGCACCTTAGCCACGGAAGGGTGGCCTATCTTTTTAACTCTAGTCCTGCGAATTGATTATATGAGCAAAATGGTCCGATTACAACGAAAGGCAAGCAGATGAACAAAACTTACTTGGCGACCGGTATGAAACGTAGCCCCGTGCGGATGCTGGCCGGCTTCTCCAGTTCGGAGCCCAGTTTCCGACTGAGGCCCATCTCCAAAACATCATGTGCCCAAGACACGGAAGGCCTCTTCGACGACGAGGCCGCGACAGGAGCCTCCGAAACGACTTCGGCAGGAGCTCTCCTGGGAGGCAAAGTTGCTGCGGCTGGAACAACCCCCAACCCAGAGACTGGGGCGAATATGGGGGGAAGAAAGGCCAGAGGTACCTCACTCAGGGCGGCAGCGCCATCCGGTGCTGCTGTCGTCTGCGGTGCTTCATCCTTGGCCAAGCTGGTGGCGTCGGAACTACTCGCCGAACGAGGCGGAGATGCCTGTTTTGCCGGCTTCGTCTTCCTCTTTGGTGGAGCCTTCACTTCCTTCTTCTTCTTCTTCTTCTTTTTCGACGGTGTAGCCTCACTACGCGAGGTGTGCTCGGGAAGCTCGTCGTCGTCATGAAGTTCGAGGCTTCTATTCGCCTCGAGCTCGCGCTGATGTTGCCCGCGAGTTTTGCGAACCATCGGGGCGGCCTCTTCCCTGGGCTCTTCATCATCATCGTTGTCATCACTCGCGTCGCTCCCGACGCCGCCCTTGATAGGAGGCGATTCACCCCCGTCCTGGACAAACAAGCTCGAGTTCTCGTCGTCCGCGGGTGGGAGCCACCCTTCCACCACTTGAAATAACTGCAGCAGGAACGAGACAATATCAATATAACCGCGACAGCATCAACTGCGACTGCGAATGGTAGTGAAAACAGCGACTTACCGTCGGAGCTGGATGCTTCGCGGTGTAGGGGGCGACCCCAGCCTTCGCGTCCAGGTATGCTGCCTGGGTGATCTTTGTAACACCCTCAGAATCGGCCCTATGCAAGTTTTAGCGAAACCCGCCAAACCCGCATAGAGGCGATTCGAAGGTGCCCACCAGGCACTTGCGTGCGGGTGGAAAACAAAGTAATAACATTACACAACAGTCCTCGATGGGACCCACAGAACAGATATATATATAACAGCGACTCAAAGAGTCAAGAATACAGATATAATATACAAAGATCCAAATCACCTTGAAAATGATAGAGCGTCCGACTACGGACAAGATGCAAATGGGGCTAAGAGCCCTGAAGAATAACCAAGGGCGTCCATAACCGCCTGTGCCAAGCGGAAGGGTAACCCTGCTACGGCGTCGATCTCAAAACCGCTTAAACAAAAGGTGCCGACAAAGGGCAAAGGAAAAAGAAGGAGGCGTCGATCGAGGCCAAGACACGGCGAGACTAGAATTCAAGGTCCTCGCCACATAGGTATGGTGGATCGGCGGCGGCAAGATGCACTAAACAACCTATAGAGACTCGATACTACTGGCGGCTATCAGAGAGGGGTGAGGAAGACCTATTCGGATCCAACCTGATACTATCATCAAACAAACCCATCCTGGCGTTTCCCCCTCGAGACCAAACGAGGAAGTCAACCGAGGAACTCACACAGTTGGCAGTTTTACTTATTCAGTTGTAGTTGCGGCACTTTACTAGTCAGGTTTAGATAATCTTCCTGATAAAGTAAGCAGTGGGTACTTTTAGTTAACCATTCCGTTATAGTGGCAACACTTACTAGTCAGATACAATTAGCATGAGATAACCCCCAACCCAGCAGTGGTTGGTACTTTTATTTAGCCATTCCGTTGTAGTGAAGCGGATTACTAGTCAAATCGGATACAAGTCAATTTAAAACAGTAAACTTTAGTTATAGTTGTCTATGATCAAGCACTGTGCTCCAAGTCATCCATAACCGCGGACACGGCTTCTCGAAAAGATTTAACCCTACAGGGGTGCACCAAAGTATCCACAGGCACTTCGACCCTTTTGCGGATCGGTTAACATACACACCCAGTATGTCGGCGGGGCCTAAGTCACGACGTTCGGACCAAAGCAAGCACGGGCCACCCCACTAAGTCTACCATAGCGAAGTCGGCGGTCTCGACGGACTTAGGGTTTGGGTAGACGGTTGTAACGACAAGAAATCCCAAACGGGACCGCGACACCGCGAAATCGTGTCCCGATCCTAAAGACAAAGTGCTATCTGTCGCACAATTTAAATACATAAGTAGCATGGCATAAGCAGGATCGTAAATAAAACCTCAAACTAGTTTGTGGCCCCCAGTACAATACTTTGAAATCAGGTAATAATCAATGGGGGGCCCATATCTCCCCACCTGTGGTTAGCGCGCTCGATCTCGAAACAGGTGTCAAGAACTCGGGTCCTACGGGACACAAGTGGGCGGTCAGAAACCAAATCTTACCTATCACCCACCGATGCCTCTGCTTAATTCAATTTTAGTTGTTAAACAGTAATTAAAGTGAACGATAAGTAAAGCCATGATCATCTCCAACATCAACATGCGGCAATCCTCCAACAATTGTGGTACTTGTCGACACACAAAACACTTGAGCAAGCGACTACGACACGCGGGTCCAACTATCTACCAAACAACAGGTAATAGGATGTGTCCAAGGCTATATATGGCTGCAAGGGATATCACGGGAACGAAAACTAGAGCATCGCAACACCGATAGAAAAGATCAACAGGAGGGAATAAATACTGTAAAAGTAAGATAGGTAGAAAGGGGGAGATGCTCGCCTGAAAACATTGCCGAAGGTTCAACCGAAGATCGGGTCGACACTCGCATCAACTCAACGGCCTTATCCGCGAAGAAGCAAAACACTAGGAGAAACACCGGATGCACTATTTAATACAACGGCAGAAGATCGGCATGATGCATGCATGATGTATGACATGGCAAAGGTGCGATGCGATTAGGTCAATATTAAGTGGAACCGGGGTCCCGACCTTAATTAGGTGGTTCATGTTATTTATCTACCCCGCATATTAAATGTTGTGTTAGCATGGCAAAAGATAGCACCGGGTTCTCTACACAAATTTAAATGAGGCCAACATGAGACTAGATTTGCCCGCATATGGGCCCCATATTTAATTATGAGGTGAATCGGCATAAGGCCCCCAAACCACACAAATATGCATGCGAGATGAATGATTAATATGCGACAAGTTGTATTATGTTATAAAATAGGGTTTCGGGGAGGGGTTCACACATTAGGGTTCGGCAGATCTTGGTTTCCGGGGTTCGGGGTTCGGTCTCAGGGTCCAGGGTTCGACGGAACGGTCTCGGCGGAAATGTTCTCGGACTCCGGGATCGTTCTCGGATATCGGGGTAGTTCTTGTCGCTTGGCATCCGTGAAGCAGAGCTCGTAGTCCGTCTTTAGTCGGTGGCGAACTTGACCGATGGCCTTCGGGTCCGGGGAGGAGCACTTGGCGTTGCCGAGCGGAAGTTCATGTCGTAACCGTGTCGACGATCTTGGCGGTTAACGGGTTTGGTCTCCAGATTCCGGGACGGAGCGCTTGGGTTCCGACCATTGTCGGTGGCGATCTTGGGCGTCTAGGTACTCCCATCTTATCGGAGTCTTGGCGACCTTGGTGTTCTAGCTTTGGTTGTTGGCCTCGGGTTCCTGATCCGCTTGTTGATGATGACCTTGGAACGGCACCGACGGTCTTCGGTTGGCATCGTGGTGGTAGTGTCGGCGACCAGGGCGGCAACACCAACATCTGGACAGCGGCACCATGTGCGTGTGCTCCTGGCGACGGACGGGGCTCGGCGAGGGGGCGCGGCCGGCGCCAGAGAGCGCGGAGCGGACGCGGGGTGGGCGGCGGATACGGACGAGGCGGCACGCTGGGAGGCGGCGGAGGCTAGGGAAGGGTCGGCGGAGCCAGCGGAGGCGAGGCGGGAGGCAGCGGGACCACGCCGGGCGGAGGCGGAGGAAGGCCAGCGGGGACTGCGTGAGGCGAGGCTTCAGGAGGCGGCGCCCGGCCAGCGGCAGGAGGCGCGGGGAGGAGGCGGGCGGGGGCCAGGCGGGCGAAGCTGGCGGGCGGCGGGCGGTGGACGCGGGTCAGGCGACGAGGAGGCGTGAGGGCGCCGGGAGGCGGTGCAAGGCGCAAGGTGCGGGCGGGGATGCGGGCGGGGCAGGCGGGCCGAGACGCGAGGGGTGCGGTGGAGCGGATCTGGCGTTCTGTGCCTCGCCGGGCGCCAGGCGGAGGAGAGGCGAGCGAGGAGGCTGGCGGTGAGCGATGGCGAGGAGGAGAGGAGGAAGATGCAGCGGGGACAGGGGCCAGGGGTGGGTCCCGGTGGGACTCTTGGCGTGGGAGAGGGCAGGTGGAGTGGGGACGCGCGGGTTGGTGGGGTCGGCGCGTACCGTGTGCGTGTGTGGCTGGTGTGTGTTGTGTGCTGGTGTGCATGTGAGGGAGGGGAGAGGGGGTAGGTGGCAGCATAGGATTGGTGGGGAGTTTGGGGAGGGTAAGGTGGCACCTGGCTATTGGAGGAAGTGATGTGGAGAGGAGGGCTGGGTAGATAGGTGGGTGTAAAGAGGATTAAGGGTGGACCGATTTAAATTCCTGGGGGTGGTCGTTTGGGTCGGGTCGGCCCGTTCGACTGCCCCCACTAAAATAATATAATAATTTTTATTTAATTCTAAATGCACCGTATGCAAACCGATAGCGGTCAAACAAAAAATATTCCGGAGACCCGGGGTTTGGTTCTGAATTAAACACGGGGCGTTTTAGAAAACAATTACCGGTTTTTCTGCAAATAGTTTTACACAAGCAAATGCAAGATGATGACGATGCTCAAATGCAATGTGGCATGATGACATGAGCATGCGGTCATGATGATGCAATGCACAAATTCAACGCGATTTTCTAGTAGTGGTTTTTGCGGGATGCCACAATCTTCTTCAGCGCCAGGACGTAGTCTTCGAGTTTCCACTCGGCGAGGCAGGATTTCGTCGAGTCCTCCCTGCCCGTGTACTCGTACATGTAATGGTCGCGGCGGGCCAGGGGAACGAGTCGCCGCCCGAGCCAACAGTTGTACAGATTGATGGTTTGAAGGCCCTTCTTCTTCAGGCCGCGGATGGTTTGAAGCATCTCGTCCACGACCATCCGCTGGTCTACTGGGAGCTTGCCGACCTGGAGTCGGCGCGGTTCGGGCCGGTCGGCGGAGTACCTTGGGATCGCTACCTCGCCGTCTGGAGTCGCCTCGGTGACGTAGAACCAGGACTTCTTCCACTCGCTTGCCGCCTTGGCAGGCAGCATCAGGTCGAAGAAGGAGGCCTTCGACTTCAACTGAAACGTCAGGCCGCCCGCAGCCAGCATTGGGCCGCCTGATTCTTCACGACTGATCCTCCCGTGGAATAGATCTTGCCACAGGGGGAAGTAGGGCCTGCAGCCCAGGTAGCACTCGCAGAACGCCACGAAAATGGCGAGCTGCTCGATGCTATGCGGGCCCAGGTCCGACGGTTGGATCCCATAGAAGGCGCAGAAGCGCCGGAAGAAGAGAGATGTGGGAAACCCCAGCCCCCGCTCCAGGTGGCTGGTGAAGCAAATAAATTCTCCCTCGCGCGGGTCCGGAGTCACCTCTCCGGCCGCGGGGATGCGCCACCTGCCGGCGCGCAGGATCCCGGCCTCCTCGAAGGATGCCAGTAGCGCTCTGGTGCACTTGGACCTGCCCCATGGTTCGGTGGAGGGGGCCATTGGCTGAAAGGTTCGCGGAGGTCGAAGGTTTTTTGGATCGATTGGTTCGCGACGCAGAGGAAAACGGAGATGGGCGAAATCGGAGGAAAAGACGAAGGAGTGGTTCCCCGATCGCCTGCCATTTCCCTTATATAGCGGTTGCTACCCGCCAATTCCGGGAGCCGTTACTACGCGGTGATTACACCAAAGTTACCGTTGGATTACCCCAACGGCTAGTTTTGACTGCATCTGACGGTCCAACTTCATCCGTTCGACTTCATGACCGATCACTACAATGGTCGAACATTTTGCCGACCCATTCGCCGAGCTGCGACCCGACTGACCGCTGTCATTGCAACTAGAATAACTGGTTTTTCCTTTATTCAGGAGTCCGCCGCCGATTTGACTGGGCGTCCGCATTGGACCCGTATACTATGACTGCCAACGAACACCTGCGACCAATCAATGACGGCCTCGGGGACTACTGATGGGGATATGCCTACCGGGGTATACCCAGCAGAACGTTTCCGACTGACCCAGGAACTGGCGAGTGGGCCTGCAGGACGGCGACTGGATTAAGACCTGGCGTAGATTCAAGCGACTGGAAACTGAAGGTCCAGGAGAGTAGATAGACCCAGTCGAATTAGGTTAAACGATTGCCGAAACCTTAACTGATTCGGTTGAGATATGTAAACCCTAGGGGTGAGTCTATATAAACCTCCCTAGAGGGCGTGTAGAGGATACGTTCCATCATTCACCCAAGAGACTCGCTGCCTAGCCTCCGAACTCGCCCCATTGTACTCTCATCATAATACAATCTAGCAGGAGTAGGCGTTTACCCTCCGAGGGGCCGAACCTGGGTAAAACCCTGTGTCTCCGCTCTCATCTCGCACCGCAGATGGCTGGCCGCCCTTGTCCCATGTTCTACTACTCGCTGCCGATTGCAGCATCTGCCGTGGTCATTTCCACGACGCTTGAGCTGTCAGCTTCTAGGATCACGTTATGCACCTCATATTGCGCAATCAGAATGGCTTCCCCTGCAAGCAAGCAAGTCAACCAACAGCTCGGTTGTATACACAAGATTCAACTTTATCACCGGTCCAGCAACAAACATTCCGCATCCTGTTTCCTGCGAACCACGTTACCGATTTGATACATGGGACTCATCGATAGGCATCCGCCTTGAGTCAGGGTACGCACCATTTCTCGACTGAAATGGCAGAATGTTGACGAACAAAAATCTTTCAGAGAGTATAAGCAATGCCTCAGTGAAATCATATTCAGACTACTCTGAAACAAGCAATGAACAAAGGCCACCAGTAATAGCTTATCCTTTTTTAAAGTATAGTAATAGCTCGCATATGTACCATTGTGTTCAGCTTGGAAGTTCAATAAGGACTTCAAACTACTTTATAGAAAAGCCAGAAACATTGCAATTAAAAGGTGGAAGGGTGAGTATCAAAGGGTAAATCAATTACTCCATAGGTACTAAGGTGTTAGATGTCCACCTAAGAAATTATAGCTCCCCAATAGTATCTTACTAATGAACATTGAATTTCTTGGCATGAACTTCGAAATAACTCCTCAATAGCTTCTTACCCATAAGGAAAGAGCTGCACAAACATGAACGCATGAATACGGGAAATACACTACTTCCTCCGATCCATATTAGTTGACTTGGATTGTTTAGACTTGGATGTATTTAGACATATTTTAGTGCTAGATACATCCAAATTTAGATAAATTTGAGTGGGACGGAGGGAGTATTTTAATAGCAGAATATACTATACAAGGGTATTCTGAGGAGTATTACATATTTGTGGAATATGATTGATAATGAAGCCTAAGATCCAACATTTTTATGGAAATCATATGCAGTTATCTGTCAACAACAAATTTTTTTTTAAAATAAGGCAAAAGAGTTGCCTTTTCATGGAGTATAGCAGAAGAGAAAATAATTATAAGAAAACCTGGCTAAAAACCGATACAACTCGACACAACATACCGGCCCCGAGGCCGCGCTCCACATAGGTCAGTGACCAAGACACCCAAGCGAACAAGGTCAACACCTAAACACAAACATCTCAACGCAACAAGGCGGAGGCAAAGAACGGAGCATCCGCTCCGACATCCACGCCGACACCGAGGCCGCACTCCTTTAAGCCGAAGATGAAAACGCCAACGCCAACCACCAACGCACTTCACATGTCCCTCCGGCCGGCGGAACAACAATTTAATTCATAGGCCGCTCGTAGCGGACAAAAAACAATATAACTAGTGCTGTTAAAAGTTAAAACTGTTGAATCATTTCATTTTTACATGTCAATCCCACATATTCTTGCTTCCCTTTTGTTTGGCAATGTGTGCATTCACGCCTGCCATTCTTTTCTGAAAACTATATGAAGTTTAACATGTCAGTTAGATTTCAGAGTGAATCATGTGCAGACGGAACATAAGTACATAACAGAGCAAGGTAACTATGTGTGGAAAGTTAGTTTGGCAAAATGGTAGGACTCCTGTCAAAGAGTACTTTTAAAAAATAAACTGAAGATGTAAGTACAGTTGAACAATACCGGTTATTGCAGCTAAATGTGACTACAGATATGTAGTGTCCTCGTTAACAAGACTTGTCCACTTCACTCTGCCACTGCGCCCAAAGTTCTTAACCTGCATGACTATACAGACTTGTCCATCTTGTCTTCTCCGGTAGCAGCAGAGAAATCACGGATGGCCGTGACAGCCGCGGCCCGCACGGCCCTGGTTTGATTCGAAGTGGACAGTATCCTAGAAAATTCATAAAGGTCTATTTGAGAGCACGAGCACGTTTTCAGGAAGCGCCATGTGTCACGTGTAGAAAAAAGTTTGTTCTCATATATAATCTTGGATCAAAGTACACAAACACCCGAGTATAAGTGTACAAAAGTCACAACCGAAATACGAAAGTATAAGTTTACTCACAACCGAAATACGAAAGTATAACTATACTAACAGCCAAAGTACACGTTTACTCACAACCGAAGTACGAAAGTATAACTGTACTGAGAGCCAAAGTACAAGTTTACTCACAGCCAATACAACTGTACCAAGAGTCAAAGTAAAAAGCACAAGTTTACTCACAACCATACATGAAAGTATAACCATACTCAGAGCCAAAGTAAAAAAAAAGGTATAAGTGTACTCACTTCAAAATGTTTCAAAATATCCATTTGGGAAATGACACCATCGACAAGATCACATGGAAGACTTCCAATGATGGGTGTTACTCGGCCAAGACCGCTTACAACATGCAATTTGAGAATATCTCCATCTCCCCTTTGTCCAATATGGTTTGAAAGTCGTGGGCACCTCTAAAGTGCATTTTTTTGCTTGGTTGGTCATACAAAATTGTAACATCCCAGATTTTATATTAGGATGTTATTAGTGCCATGCATCATCCCTGCATCATTGCATCCTACAAATAAAATTTGCAACAAAATCCTAACATCTAAACCTACCAAAACCCTACTAAAGATTCCTTATGTAAGCACTATTGTAGTGGACAAGCTTGACCCTTCTAAAAACTATGTAAAAACATTAAGCTATGGTCCATAGATGACCACCTTATTTTTACAAAAATTTAGAAGTTGGTTTCATCACTTTTTGACTTTATATGCAAAAGTTATTTAAGTTTTACTAAAATAGAAATTGAAAAAATGTTTAAGGAAAAAAAAAGAAAAGGGGCAACGACCTAACCTAACTGGGCCGCTGCGCCAGCCCACCCGCGCCCGCGCAACAGCTAGCTAGCCAGCGCCCGCGCCAGCCCACTTCCCCCTCCGCCACCGACGCACGGGGCCCACCTGTCAGCCGTCCTCTCCGTGTCGAGTCCTGCGCGCCTGCACGGATCAACCCAAGCGGACTCATGATTCCTCGCATCCTGCCCACCCCCACGCCATACCCGCCTTAAGAAGCCCCACATCGACCCCTCTCCTCTTTTCCCTAAAAACCCTACCTCGATCAACCTCTCGCCTTGTTGGGCAAACCTCGCCGAGACGGTTCGGAGCCCTCCCCTTACTCCTTTCTCCCTCTGGAGCCTTATCCATCCACCACTGATTCGCGCCGTGTGCTTTTCCCCTTCTCTCTCGCAGAAACGCTCCCGCGATTGCTCGCCGGAGCACCGCCAGAGGGGCGAGAAGGACCCCCGCCAATGACGAGGCGAGGAGGAACAGCGCGCCACGAGCGTGACCGCGAGGACCAGACGCGCCCCGTCGACCACACCGCCACCTCGGGGAGCCACCAGAGCGCCGCCGACCATCATCACCAACGCCACCGCCGCCCAACGCCGCCGTCGCCACCGCAGTAAGTCGCCGCGCCCCTCCTATCCGTTCGATCTACGATCTGCGGCTCAGATTAGATGCCAACTCGAAGGGGTACCAGCGAATCCCACGCTGCCGCGTGGCAAAGCGCGTCGGCACCGCGCCCGCGCCGCGTCACCCCCCACCTTGCCAGCTGGACCAATCGGAGGCTGCCACTTGGCAAGATTTTAAGTTAGGGTTAGATCTGTTTGCAGATTTATTTAAAACTTGCGAAATTCATATAAAATTAAATATTTGGCCAAATTTAGCTTATAATATACCGTTGGATTCATAATTTTATGTAGAACCCAGATCTGCAATAAAATTCCAAGTTTACAGTAGGATTTTTGGTGTAGTTTTTAATCATTAGATTGGAGTATTTAATTCATAGAAAAATTATTAGAACTCCGTTTTAGTTGATTTTTGTTGCGTTGACTTTGTTTCCGCAATACCTACTGAACAAAATTATAAAACTTTGCTTAAGATCATTAGATATAATTTGGGTCTAGTTAGATGGTTGGATCTCCTATTAACCCTATGAACTATATTAGTGACCCGAATTGATTTAAACCTATGGGAAATCAATCCTAGTAACACCCTTAACACAATTGCAATCCAATTATGCTACCTTGGTCGAATTAGAAAACCAATCTTGCATAAAATATCATGTTTCATGCATGCATGATTATCTCTGTGACATGTTTTTGAGCAAGTTGTGATCAGACCTATGTTTGTGATTCGTTAGATTGTTCGGAGTGCGCTAAGGAGTGCTATTGTGTAGAGTGCTGCTCGGATCAAGGCAAGTTACACCACTTGTTCATAATTTTTGTCCCAATTTTAATTCTATGCATGTGATCTTCAAAATTCTGTAGTATGCATGTGTAGGATGTTGCAGTAGATTTTCCCCTTAGTATTATTTTGCAAGTGCGATGATTTTGTAGTATGCCATGAGTAGCTCTATACTTAGGATTTTCCCTCCTAATAGGTTACCCCTGATTTTGCTTGCTTGCTATGCTATATATACAACGTACCGTTGGGGGGGTTCGAAAGACAACGAATTTTTCTAAGTATAAAGGCTCTCTAGATCAAACTTTCTTTCTCAAATCCACTTCAAAATAAAACTAAGTTTTCTTCTGGGCGGAATGGTTGTCGGGTCAACGAGTGGGATTTTGGTGGAGGACGGCCGCCCAGGAATCAAAGAAGTCTGCCATGTTTCAGAATTCAGAAGCTTCCAGTGCAACCACAATACATTATGGGCTCTGTCTTGGCCTAGTACTTAGTGGGAAACCTCACCTGGGTACCAACATTTGGAGGTTCTTGGCACGGTTGGATCCGGAAGGTAGAGGGGCTACTAAGGGAAAGCCTCGCCATGGTCTTGTCTGTAAAGGATCGTGGATTGTGGGTAAAGTGCACAAACTCTCGAGTGTACTGCAATCTGATCGATCAGCCGTGTTCACGGAAACACAACAACATTGAGCATCTGAAGGATGGAGCCTCCGAAGGATCTTCCTCTCTCTTTTCTAAAACAAAGTTTTGAAACCCCATGGCGTGCGTAATATCGCCAATGGGTGGGATTTTGGGAACTTGGTGTGTAATATCCAAGTGACACTTGGTGCGTAATATCCAAGTGTTTGGTTGTTTGGACACTTGGTGAGTAATATCCTCGTGTGCCATTCAACCCTATTTTATCTAAGCAAATGATTACAAAGTAGGGAAAATCTTCTCTTCTTATCTCTACTTAAGAAAACTAGCTGTGAGCAAATGAACTCTACAGCCTAAACTAGTCTTGCATGTAGAGATAGTCTTTTCTCTCCTTGGTGTAATTTTACAATACATTCAAAGTATTGACCCAACTTGTTGGCTGCACGTCTTATGTGCAGAATCCGAAGATTGAAAGGTGCGTAGGGATCGCGAGTCTACACTCGACAAGCCTGGGGCGTTGATGGACTCAAGCTGCCTTTATGTTTTCGCTGTTATTTGAGCTAGCTTAATGCTAAGAAAATTTGTAATAAATTCATACTCTGGATTCTCCGTGTAATAAAGACTTGGTGTTTTACATGATATTTCATCGACTGTGAGTGCTAGCTATTGATCCAGGGACTAGCATGTTAATCACAGGGACTTAGGATCTTACTTGATCCGAGGTCACTACAGATGGTATCAGAGCATATCGTTGACTGTAGGACATGACCCTAGGATTTGAACCACCTCTAACTTATGTGCCTTGCTTGCTTTTATACTAAGTTATTTTTC
This sequence comes from Avena longiglumis, assembly GCA_030063025.1. Lineage (NCBI taxonomy): Eukaryota > Viridiplantae > Streptophyta > Magnoliopsida > Poales > Poaceae > Avena > Avena longiglumis. Next base: position 478,824,395 of record CP125977.1, read on the forward strand.
GCACTTCTAGTATCTGTTCTCCTCTACTTGATTAAGTATCTAACTTTCATTCTTCTAACTTAAAGATGACAAGCTTCCTCTACGACACCGTCGCGGACATCGAGCCCCTTCGCTTTGGTGGATGCCTCATGGACCTACTCACACATTTGGACCTTCCCCTCCCAACAATCCAGGGGAGAACAATGAAGAAACTTCACAAGGACGGCTGTTGGGGAGTCAAAGTCATCCAGCCAGGAAAAGAGCGAGGCAAGAACCAGGAGGAAGACATAGCAATCCACATTGTTAGCGATTCCAAGGAGAAGAACCTTAGCATCATCTTGCAGCAACACATTGGTCGCCTATGTGGGCGTCATCATGAAGCTCTCCAAGGACACTGCGGCGGCCTCTTTGGAAGACGAGATGAGGAAGGAATTCCCATGGAGTTAACCTTTGAGGAAAGAACTTCTACCAAGCGTCGAAGGACCCAATATCAAGATTTGGAGTGCCACATCCATGACCTTGAAAAGGGTACCTTCCTCGAGATGTTAAAGAACGACGAGCTATGCGCCCTCATCAAGGAGAAGGAGGAAATGATCAAGCAACAGGAGGAGGCAATGAAGCTCCAAGAGATAAAGTTCCAGGACCAAGAGAAGAAGTTCGCTAACCAAGAGAAGAGGGTGATAAATAAAAACAAGAGAATTAGGGAACTCAAACAGGAGATCAATGGAGCTGAAGTGCAAACTGAAGGCCTTTGCAAGATAATCAATGATGTGCGTGCTTCCAAGAGGGACTTGGCAAAGCAACTTGAATCCGCGAAGAAGTCAAGCCTAGTGGAGGAGCTACAAAGCGAGAAGGAGGGACTTCAGGAGCAGCTGGAAGCCACCACCAAGAAGCTGCAGGATGAGATAAAGAACCTCCAAGAGAAGCTTGAAGCCACCACGAAGGAGATGGAGTTGTACAAGACAACCCTAGAGCAGGAAGGCTACTCGTTCGAGGATGAGGAAGAGGAAGCCATGGAAGATGTGTAATAGTTGGACCACCTTTAATTCTATAGTAGAACGTTATTCGTGATTGTAATAAATACCAAGACATTTCTGGTTTAGTTAAACTTGGTTGTTTCTGTGTTAAGTTGTGTTAATGTGTCTCGTGTGCTTGGTGTGTTTTTATAAGGGTAGGAGTTTACTACTTAGTATTTCTTTCTATTTCTTAACTTTTCTCTCAAACCCCACAGATGTCGCCAAGACGTGCGAACTCCGAAATCCCTCCGGAAATAGCACAACTTTTGGCCACTCAGAACCAGCTGATCCAACTGCTCACTCAGAACATGCAAAACAACAACAACAACCCGCCACCACCACCACCTCCGCCACCACCTCAACAGGATCGCTTGACTCGGTTTTTGAGGTTGAACCCACCTACCTTCACAAGCAGTGCTGAACCAATCATCGCAGATGACTGGCTACGTACAATCAACAAGAAGCTAGACACCGTGCAAGCTGTCGGAGCCGACAGGGTACGTTATGCCGCACACCAGCTTGAAGGAACTGCTGCAGAATGGTGGGATAACTACCAAGTCACCCACCCGGATATTGATGCTATCACTTGGGATCAGTTTGAGTTAGCTTTTCGCACTCATCATGTGGTTGCTGGTATCATGACTCTGAAAAGGCGCGAATTTCACGACCTACACCAGCTGCACCGTTCTGTCACCGAGTATGGTGAGCTTTTCAATAAGCTAGCCCGTTATGCACCCGATGATGTTTCCACTGAAGACAAGAGATAGGAGTTCTTAAGAGGACTCAATGATGAGATATCCATTCAGCTTGTGGCTCATAAATTTGACAACTTTCAGGAACTCCTGGACAGAGCCATTCTGGTTGAATCAAAGAGGAAGAGCATAGAAAACCGCAAGAGGAAGTCTAACCCTCACAAGCACTCTGTTCCGTACCAGAAGCAGCGCAATTCCTCACCACCACCTTATAACAATAACGACCACAACCATAATGGTCATCACCATGGCGGCCACAAACACAATGGGCATAAAAACCGCCATGGGAGTGGCAGTAATTGAAAGGATCTCAGTGAGGTGACATGCTTTAAGTGCAACAGGACAGGGCATTATGCAACCGCTTTCCCCGAGAAGAAGAATGGCAATGGCAATGGGAATGGAAATGGACACAATCATGGCAATGGGAACGGGAAGAAGCCTAATCCGTTTGTCAAAGCCATGGTGAATCATGTCTCTATGGAGGATGCTTGTGATGCACCAGACTCTGTGATTGGTAAGTTCAAACTCAATTTTATTCCCGCAATTGTTCTTTTTGATACTGGTGCATCACATTCATTCATATCAAGGGTATTTGTGGATAGAGGCAAGATACCAACGGAGACTATAAACTTTCCTCTAAGGGTAACTTCTCCTGGGGGAGAAATGTAGGGGTTCGTAGCATGGAAAACAAAAATTTTCTATCGCATACAAACAAACAAGCCAAGATCTATCTACTAGATTGTAGCAACGAGTCGATGGAATAACTTACCCTCAAAGATTCCAAAGTGTTTAACGAGAGCGGATTCTCGTGGGTGATGTAGTCGTACTCTTTCCGATCTCAAGATCGTGTGGACGATCCTTCCGGCGCTGCGTTCCGGCAATGCTTCCGCAATCGGTCACACGTTCGGTACTCGACGAAGACCTTCCTCTCCCTTGTTCCAGCAGGCAGCGGAGGTTGTAGCACTCTCCTCGCGATTCCGGCAGCACAACGTGGTACCTAAGTAGAGGGAAATCATGAGGCTTCGCCTTAAGCCAGAGCGAGTATGGTGGATTATGAGAGAGGGCTATTAGTGGTCTAGATATTAGACACACCAATTAGAAGGCTCTAAACCACAGGCTAAAGCAATTAGAAGCTCTAAACCAAACGACTCTAAACCTGAGATTAGAGGTAGAAACTTGTGTGTCTCAAGGAGGAGCCTGCCTCCTTTTATGGGTGGAGGGCTAGGCGGCCAAGGAGGGAGGATTCCTCCCAACTCGGCCTAGGGCTTGGCGACTTGGAGGAGAAACTCCTCCTCCAAGTTGGTTTCAAACTCCTCTTGCTTGTTTCCCAGTTTCTGTTTCCCACAGTTTCTGTTTTCCACAGTTTCTGTTTTAGCCGCTTGACTTTCAAACCGGCAATTTGACTTTCATGTTTTGGAACAGCAAGAACACTTAGTACATGATGCAATCATCCAATGACACATTCATGTACCCTCCCCGAGTCTTGGGACAATCCGGACCCTTCTAGAACATTCGATGAAAACACCGGAATCATTCCCGAACTCCGAAACGGGACTTTCCTTATATGAATCTTATTCTCCGGACCATTCCGGATCACCTCGTGATCCCGGATCCCATCCGAGACTCCGAACAACATTCGGTCTCTTTCTCATAATACCATAACTACTCAAAACAACATCGAATCCTTAAGTGTGTCTCCCTACGGTTCGTGAATTATGCGGACATGATCGAGACACTTCTCCGAACAATAACCAATAGAGGAATCTGGAAATTCATATGGCTCCCACATATTTCTACGATACTTTGCGATCGAATGAACCACTTACATACGATACCAATTTCCCTTTGTCTCACGATAGTTTACTTATCCGAGGTTATGATCGTCGGTATCTCTACATACCTAGTTCAACCTCATTACCGATAAGTACTCTTTTCTCGTTCCCGTGATATGTGATCCCTTGTGACCCAGTCACATGCTTGCAAGCTAATTGGATGACATTCCACCGAGAGGGCCCAGAGTATATCTATCCGTCATATGGATGGACAAATCCCACTCTTGATTCATGTGTTTCAACCAATACTTTCCGAACACTCAATGCCACCTTTATATCCACCCGATTCACGGTGTGGTGTTTGATGTCATCAAAGCATCCATCCGTAAAGGTGATATGCATGATCTCATGGTCGAAGGAATTAGGTTACTATGTATCAGAAAGCATATAGCAATTGAACTATTGAAATGACTTGATCTTTATGCTACGCTTATCAATAGGAGTATGTCCACCATATCATTCTCCTAACGATATGATCTTGTTGTTGATAACATCTCAATGTTCATGATAGGGAAACCACAATCATTCAATCAACCAACAAGCTAGTGAAGTATAGAGGCTATACTAGGGACTTCAAATTAAGTTTACAAATCACACAAGTATTAATGTTTCCTTGTTAATACTATTATAGCATGAATGTAAACATTTATCATAAACACAAAGATATAATAATAACTACATTTATTATTGCCTCTAGGGCATATCTCCAACAGTCTCCCACTTGCACTAGAGTCATCTAATCTAGATTACATGGTAATATACCGAACACCCATGGCAGTTTGGTGTTGGTCATGTTTTGCCCTCGGAGAGGTTTAGTCAACGGATCCACATTCAGATCTGTGTGTACTTTGCAAATCTTTATATCCCCATCCGGATATGTTCTCGAATAGCGTGAAAACGCAGCTTGATATGCTTGACTTCTTGTGTGACCTTGGTTCTTGCGCATTGGCTATGGCGCCCATGTTATCACAAAGAGATAGACATTGGGTCCAGCACTAGGAACCACACCAGCTGTAATGAACTCTTTCATCCATATCGCTTCTTGTGAAGCTTCCGGCGACCATGTATTCCGATTCAGTTGAAGATCTCGCCACAACGCTTTGCTTTGCACTCCTCCACTAAGCTTCGCACCATTCAAAATAAATACGTATCCAGTTGTGATTTAGAATCATCCGGATCGGTGTTCCAACTAGCATCGGTGTAACCATTAACAACGAGCTGTTCATCACCTCCATAAGAAAGAACCATATCCTTAGTTCTTCTCAAGTACTTAAGGATGTTTTTGATCATTGTCCAATGATCCACTCTGGATCACTTTGATATCTGCTAGTTAAACTAACAAGATATGCAATGTCGGGTCTAGTACATAGCATGGCATACATTAGAGATCCTATGGCTGAGGCATAGGAGTCTTACTCATCCTTTCTCTATCTTACGCCGATGTCGGACTTTGAGTTTTACTCAAGGTCGATTAGCAACATGGGCAAGAACCCTTTCTTGCTTTCTTCCATTCCAAACCTCTTTAGAACTTTGTCCAAATATGTACTCTGTGACAATGATATTTGGCGTTTTGATCTATCTCTATAAATCTTTATGCCTAATATGTAAGCTGCTTCGCCAAGATCCTTCATTGAAAAACTATTATTCAAATATTCCTTGACACTATTAAGAAGGTCTACATCATTCCCAATCAACAATATGTCATCCACATATAGTATTAAGAATGCTATAGATCTCCCACTCACTTTCTTGTAAATACAAGCTTCTCCATAAGTTTGTATAAAACCAAAACTTTTGATCACCTTATCAAAACGTTGATTCCAACTTCGGGATGCTTGCTTTAATCCATAGATGGACCTTTGAAGTTTGCATACCTTGTTAGCATCTTTAGGATCGAAAAAACCTTTGGGTTGCATCATATACAACTCTTCATCAATATCTCCATTGAGGAATGCTGTTTTGACATCCATCTGCCATATCTCATAATCGTAATATGCAGCGATTGCTAACATAATCCTCACAGACTTTAGCTTTGCTACTGGTGAGAAAGTCTCATCGTAGTCAACTCCTTGAATTTGTCGAAACCCTTTGCGACAAGTCGAGCTTTATATAGATGATAACATTACCATCAAGATCTGCTTTCTTCTTGAAAATCCATTTGTTCTCGATGACCTTCCGGCCATCCGTAAGTCCACCAAAGTCCATACTTGGTTTTCGTACATGGATCCAATCTCGGTTCATGGCTTCTTGCCATTTATTGGAATCTGGGCTCGTCATCGCTTCCTCATATGTCTCGGGGTCATCGGTGTTGTCCACCAACATGACACTCATAACGGATCATACCAATGCAGGTGGTACGAGTTCTCGTTGACCTCCGAGGCTCTGCAACAACTTCAACCGAAGTTTCATGATCATCATCATTAGCTTCCTCTCTAATTGGTGCAGGCACCACAGGAACTTCTTCCGGTGCTGCGCTACTCGCAATTTCGAGAGAAGGTTCGACAACCTCGTCGAGTTCTACTTTCCTTCCAGTCACTTCTTTCGAGAGAAATTCCTTCTCTAGAAAGGATCCATTCTTGGCAACGAAGATTTTTCCTTTGGATCTATGATAGAAGGTATACCCAATAGTTTCCTTCCTGTATCCTATGAAGACGCATTTTTCCGCTTTGGGTTCAAGCTTGTCCGGTTGTAACTTCTTTACATAGGCTTCGCATCCCCAAACTTTAAGGAACGACAATTTAGGTTTCTTCCCAAACCATAATTCATACGGTGTCGTTTCAACGGATTTAGACGGTGCCCTATTTAAAGTGAATGCGGTTGTTTCTAATGCATAACCCCAAAATGATAGCGGTAAATCTATAAGTGACATCATAGAACGAACCATATCTAAGAGAGTTCGATTACGACGTTCGGACACACCATTACGCTGTGGTGTTCCCGGCGGTGTCAATTGTGAAAGTATTCCGCACTTCTTTAAGTGCTCGCCAAACTCGTAACTTAGATATTCACCTCCACGATCAGAACGTAGAAATTTAATCTTCTTGTTACGTTGATTCTCTACCTCACTTTGAAACTCCTTAAACTTCTCGAAAGTTTCGGACTTATGTTTCATAAAATAGATATACCCATATCTACTCAAGTCATCTGTGAAGGTAAGAACATAACGATAACCACCGCGCGATGCTACACTCATTGGACCACACACATCGGTATGTATGATTTCCAATAAGTCCGTAGCTCGCTCCATCATACCAGAAAATGGAGTCTTAGTTATTTTTCCCATCAGACATGCTTCGCATCTTTCAAGTGATTCAAAATCAAGTGATTCAAGAAGTCCATCGGAATGGAGTTTCTTCATACGCTTCACTCCAATGTGACCAAGACGACAGTGCCACATATAGGTCAAATTATCGCTTGATTTCAAACGTTTAGCCTCAATGTTGTTGATATGTGTATTTCCACTATCGAGATTCAATTAGAATTGACCATCTATCAAAGGTGCATGTGCATAAAACATATTACTCATATAAATCGAACAACCATTATTCTCTGACTTAAACAAGTAACCGTCTCGCAATAAACAAGATCCCGATATAATGTTCATGCTCAACGCAGGCACCAAATAACAATTATTTAAGTATAAAACTAATCCCGATGGTAGATGAAGGGGTAGCGTGCCGACCGCGATCACATCAACCTTTGATCCGTTTCCCACGCGCATCGTCACCTCGTTCTTCGCTAGCTTCCGTTTATTCTGCGACTGTTTGAGTTACAAATATGAGCAACCGAACCAGATTCAAATACCCGGGCACTACTACGAGTACTAGTGAGATACACATCAATAACATGTATATCGATATACCTTTCTTCTTGATGTTGCCGTTCTTCATCCGCCAAGTACTTTGGGCAATTCCGCTTCGATGACCTTCTCCCTTGCAGTAAAAGCACTCGGTTTCGTGCTTGGGTCCAGCCTTGGTCTTCTTCGGCGTGGTAACTTTCTTACCACCCTTCTTGAAGTGTCCCTTTGCTTAGACTTGCCTTTCTTGAGTTTGGTGGTCTTATTGACCATCAACACTTGGTGCTCTTTCTTGATCTCCACTTCGAGACTTTAACATAGCAAACAGTTCGCAACTCTTTGTTCATGTTACGCATGTTGTAGTTCATCACAAAGTTCTGTAACTTGGTGGCGATGGAGGAGGCCTTGTAAATCCCAAAGCATTAGGAATCACTATACCCAAGCTTTGAAGTTTGTTTGCGTGCCCGGACATCTTAAGCACATGCTCACCGACGAGCTGCCCTCTTCCATCTTGCGTTAAAGAACTTTTGAAGCCTCATAGCTTTCAATTGCCGCATGAGTCTCAAAAATCAATTTGAGATCCTCGACAATATCATATGGGTCGACTCTTCAAACCTTTTACAAGCTCGATTCTAAACCATACAAGATAGCACACTGAACTATGGAGTCTTGATTCTTCCGAGCGAGGTAAACATTCTTTACTTCATCGGAAGCATCACTGCAGTGGGTCACCCAAATGGTGCATCCAAAGACATATGTCAAATTACCAAATGTGAGGACAATCCTCAAATTGCGGAACCAATCCGAAGTTGCTTCCATTGTTTTTCAACTTTTCTTTCTCTAGGAAAGCATTAAAATTGATGGTAGGGGCTGCCATTGATCTACAACATATTTGCAATAGTTTAGACTAAGTTTATGACAAATTGAGTTCAAATTAATTAATGAAATTAAACTAGGTGAACTCCCACTCAAAACAACATCCCTCACATTGTTTTAGTGATCACGAACCAAATCCACCACATCAACACCGATCATCACGAGAGTTGATATAGTTTCAATGGCGAACAATCGTCATGTTCATCATATCTACTATATGATTCATGCTTTACCTTTCGGTGATCCGTGTTCTGAGACCATGTCTGTACATGCTAGGCTCGTCAAGATCAAACCTTAGTTTACGCATGAGCAAATCTGGCTTGCTCACGTTGTATACACTTGCGTAATCTAACACACCGATCATCACGTGGTGCTTGAAACAACAAGCTTTATCAACGGTGCTAACTAAGGGTGAACACTTTATGATTTGAAATTCATGTGCATGAGGGATCATCTTATAATGCTACCGTCAGATACTAAGCAATACAAGATGCATAAAGGATTAACATCACATGCAATTCATAATATGTGATATGATATGGCCTTTCTTCTTTGTACTTCGATCTCCATCTTCAAGCACGAACATGATCTCCATCATCACGGCATTGCATCAAGGTCAATGACGCTTCACCATGGTTGTCGCCCACGGCTTCAACTATTACAACTACTTTGAATAGACACGCGGGTCTTAACATAAATTAAAGACAACCATATGGCTCCGCCGGTTGCCAACTTACAATAAGGAACATTGCATACATCAAATATAATCACAATCATGGCCATATCACATCACGACACCCTGCAAAACAAAGTTAGACGCCTCTACTTTCTTTGCATATTTTACGTGGTTTGGGGCTTTCAATAAGTGTCGTTCTAACTTACGAACAAGAACCACAACATTGATACTAGCATTGTTGATCACCCGTTGTAAATTGGATCTTAACTATGCTAGGAAAGCAGCACTTTCATAAAGCCACTTATGCAATACAAGTTGCATGTAAAGCGTGGAGCAAGTCTCATGAACGATGTCATGTAAGGTTAGCCCGGCTTCATCCCAACATACCGCAAGATGCAAAGTACACAAAAGCAATCGACAATAAAAGCATCAACGCCCACAATGACCATTGTGTTCTACTCGCAACAGATCTACATATAGACACGGCTCGATACCCTTTGTAGGGGTTCGTAGCATGGAAAACAAAATTTTCTATCGCATACAAACAAACAAGCCAAGATCTATCTACTAGATTGTAGCAACGAGTCGATGGAATAACTTACCCTCGAAGATTCCAAAGTGTTTAACGAGGCGGATTCTCGTGGGTGATGTAGTCGTACTCTTTCCGATCTCAAGATCGTGTGGACGATCCTTCCGCTACTGTTTCAAGCGCTTCCATGATCGGTCACACGTTCGGTTTTCGACGAAGACCTTCCTCTCCCTTTTCCAAAGCAAATGAGGTTATAGCACTCTCTCGCGATTCCTAAGCGACAACGATGGTAAGTGGTAGAGGGGAAATCCCATGAGGCTTAAGCCGGAGAGCGAGTATGGTGGATTATGAGAGAGGGCTATTAGTGGTCTAGAGATTAGACACACCAATTAGAAGTCTCTAAACCGCAGGCTAAAGCAATTAGAAGCTCTAAACCAAAGCGGCTCTAAACCGAGATTAGAGGTAGAAACTTGTGTGTCTCAAGGAGGAGCCTGCCCCTCCTTTTATGGGTGGAGGGCTAGGCGCCAGGAGGAGGAGTCCCTCCCCAACTCGCCTAGGGCTTGGGCGCCGACTTGGAGGAGAAACTCCTCCTCCAAGTTGGTTTCAAACTCCTCTTGCTTGTTTCCCAGTTTCTGTTTTCCACAGTTTCTGTTTTAGCCGTTTGACTTTCAAACGGCAATTTGACTTTCATGTTTTGGAACAGCAAGAACACTTAGTACATGATGCAATCATCCAATGACACATTCATGTACCTCCCCGAGTCTTGGGACAATCCGGACCCTTCTAGAACATTCCCGATGAAAACACCGAAATCATTCCCGAACTCCGAAACGGGACTTTCCTTATATGAATCTTATTCTCCGGACCATTCCGGATCACCTCGTGATATCCCGGATCCCATCCGAGACTCCGAACAACATTCGGTCTCTTTCTCATAATACCATAACTACTCAAAACAACGTCGAATCCTTAAGTGTGTCTCCCTACGGTTCGTGAATTATGCGTACATGATCGAGACACTTCTCCGAACAATAACCAATAGAGGAATCTGGAAATTCATATGGCTCCCACATATTTCTACGATTACTTTGCGATCGAATGAACCACTTACATATGATACCAATTTCCCTTTGTCTCACGATAGTTTACTTATCCGATGTTATGATCGTCGGTATCTCTGCATACCTAGTTCAACCTCGTTACCGATAAGTACTCTTTTCTCATTCCCGTGATATGTGATCCCTTGTGACCCAGTCACATGCTTGCAAGCTAATTGGATGACATTCCACCGAGAGGGCCCAGAGTATATCTATCCGTCATATGGATGGACAAATCCCACTCTTGATTCATGTGTTTCAACCAATACTTTCCGAACACTCAATGCCACCTTTATAGCCACCCAGTTACGGTGTGGTGTTTGATGTCATCAAAGCATCCATCCGGTAAAGGTGATATGCATGATCTCATGATCGAAGGAATTAGGTTACTATGTATCAGAAAGCATATAGAAATTGAACTATTGAAATGACTTGATCTTTATGCTACGCTTATCAATAGGAGTATGTCCACCATATCATTCTCCTAACGATATGATCTTGTTGTTGATAACATCTCAATGTTCATGATAGGGAAACCACAATCATTCAATCAACCAACAAGGTAGTGAAGTATAGAGGCTATACTAGGGACTTCAAATTAAGTTTACAAATCACACAAGTATTAATGTTTCCTTGTTAATACTATTATAGCATGAATGTAAACATTTATCATAAACACAAAGATATAATAATAACTACATTTATTATTGCCTCTAGGGCATATCTCCAACAAGAAATAGTGGCAAACTCCGGTTGCCGGGGATTAGAACTAAGGATTGGGACACACATCTTTCCCACAAGTCTAGTAGTTCTATAATCACAAGGATTAGACATCATCTTGGGCATGAATTGGATGACCGAATTTGAAGGGGTCATAGATTGTGCCAAAAGAACTGTCACGCTCACAACACCGGAAGGGAAGAGAATTCGTATCAAGTCAAATTTTGCACTTAAGGAAGCCATGGTGAACTCTCTTAAGGGGGTTAGCTTGGAGGAGGTACCTATTGTAAAGGAATACCCAGATGTCTTCCTAGAAGAGCTACCCGGAATGCCACCCGACCGTGACATCGAGTTCCTCATTGACTTGATGCCAGGCACGGGGCCGATAGCTAATAGACCATACAAGATGGATGTGGACGAGTTAAAGGAACTCAAGAAACAGCTTAGGGAACAATTGGACAAGGAATTCATCCAACCCAGAGCGTCATCTTGGGGAGCGCCTGCCCTATTTGTGGAAAAGAAGGATAAAACCAAGAGGCTGGTTGTGGACCACTTTACCAAGGTGGCTCACTTCATCCCCGTAAAGACCACGTATACAAGTGCTAAGCTTGCTATGATATACATGACAATAATTGTAAGTCTGCATGGTGTTCCCAAGGGAATTGTGTCAGATAGAGGCACCCAGTTCATTTCAAAGTTTTGGCGACAGTTAAATGAGTCTCTTGGAACCCGACTAGAATTCAGTACTGCCTTCCACCCTCAGACAGATGGCCAAACTGAAAGGGTGAACCAGATTTTTGGAAGATATGTTGAGAGCTTGCACACTAGACGATGGGTCTAGTTGGGACGATAACCTGCCATATGCGGAGTTCTCGTACAACAACAGCTACCAGACAAGTATCAAGATGGCTCCGTTTGAAGTTCTATATGGCAGGAAGTGTAGGACTCCGCTGCTATGGAGTGGAGTTGGTGAACGTAGTCTATTTGGACCTGACTTGATCAAAGATGCTGAAGAAAAGGTACGACAGATTCAGGATAGGCTAAAGGTAGCCCAATCCCGACAGAAGAGTTATGCTGATTCCAAGCGCAGAGATGTGGCTTATAAAATAGGGGACCAGGCGTATCTCCGAGTTTCACCCCTACGAGGAGTTAAGAGGTTCGGAATCAAGGGCAAGTTAGCCCCACGATTCATAGGACCATATAAGGTTCTGGCCCGTAGAGGAGAAGTTGCTTATCAGTTGGAATTACCAGAAGGACTGACTGTTCATGATGTGTTTCATGTGTCACAACTAAAGAAGTGTCACCCGGAGATGGCCGAAACACCGCTAAGAGACACCGTTCCCCTAGATGAGGTTCAATTGGAGAATGACCTTACCTATGAGGAAAAACCAATCAAAATACTGGAAACAGCCGAAAGGATTACCCGCACCAAGACTATAAGATTCTACAAGGTACAATGGAACCACCACTCCGAGGAAGAAGCCATGTGGGAGCGTGAAGAAGACTTGAAGGCAGAACACCCACACCTATTTGCTAACCAGCCCGAATCTCGGGGACGAGATTCTTCTTAAGGGGGGTAGGTTTGTAACATCCCAGATTTTATATTAGGATGTTATTAGTGCCATGCATCATCCCTACATCATTGCATCCTACAAATAAAATTTGCAACAAAATCCTAACATCTAAACCTACCAAAACCCTACTAAAGATTCCTTATGTAAGAACTATTGTAGTGGAAAAGCTTGACCCTTCTAAAAACTATGTAAAAGCATTAAGCTATGGTCCAAAGATGACCACCTTATTTTTACAAAAATTTAAAAGTTAGTTTCATCACTTTTTGACTTTATATGCAAAAGTTATTTAAGTTTTACTAAAACAGAAATTGAAAAAATGTTTAAGGAAAAAAGAAAAGAAAAGGGGCAACGACATAACCTAAGCGGTTACATGCCCACCCGTGCCGCATGTGACTAGCTAGCAGTTGCGCCAGCCCACTTCCCCCTCCGCCACCGACACACGGGGCCCACCTGTCAGCCGTCCTCTCCGTGTCGCCGGCGAGTCCCTGGCGCACACGGGATCAACCCGAGCCGGACTCCGCGATTCCTCCGCATCCTGCCCCCTTACCCACGCCATACCCGCCTTAAGAAGCCCCGCATCGACCCCTCTCCTCTTTTCCCTAAAAACCCTACCTCGATCAACCTCTCGCGCCGGCCGCCGTTGGGCAAACCTCGCCGAGACGGTTCAGAGCCCTCCCCTTACTCCTTTCTCCCTCTGGAGCCTTCTCCATCCACCACTAATTCGCGTCGTGTGCTTTTCCCCTTCTCTCTCGCAGAAACGCGCCCGCGATTGCTCGCCGGAGCACCGCCAGGGACGGAGAAGGCCGGCGGGACCCTGTAGCCGAGCGAGGAACGAGCAGCCACCTGGCGTGACCGTGAGGACCAGACGCGCCCCGTCGACCACACCGCCACCTCGGGGAGCCACCAGAGCGCCGCCGACCATCATCACCAACGCCACCGCCGCCGTCGCCACCGCGATGAAGTCGCGCGCCCCTCCTATCCGCTCGATCTACGATCTGGCTCGATTAGATGCCAACTCGAAGGGTACCCGAATCACGCGCCACATGGCAGCGTCGGCACCAGCGCCTGCTACCGCGTCACCCCCCCACCTTGCCAGCTGGACCAATCGGAGGCTGCCACTTGGCAAGATTTTAAGTTAGGGTTAGATCTGTTTGCAGATTTAGTTAAAACTTGCGAAATTCGTATAAAATTAAATATTTGGTCAAATTTAGCTTATAATATACCGTTGGATTCATAATTTTATGTAGAACCCAGATCTGCAATAAAATTCCAAGTTACAGTAGGGTTTTTGGTGTAGTTTTTAATCATTAGATTGGAGTATTTAATCCATAGAAAAATTATTAGAACTCCGTTTTAGTTGATTTTTGTTGCGTTGACTTTGTTTCCGCAATACCTACTGAACAAAATTATAAAACTTTGCTTAAGATCGTTAGATCTAATTTGGGGCTAATTAGATGGTTGGATCTCCTATTAACCCTATGAACTATATTAATGACCCAAATTGATGGGAAATCAATCCTAGTAACACCCTTAACACAATTGCAATCCAATTATGCTACCTTGGTCAAATTATAAAACCAATCTTGCATAAAATACCATGTTGCATGCATGCATGATTATCTCTGTGACATGTTTTTGAGCAAGTTGTGATCAGACCTATGTTTGTGATTCGTTAGATTGTTAGGAGTGCGCTAAGGAGTGCTATTGTGTAGAGTGCTGCTCGGATCAAGGCAAGTTACACCACTTGTTCATAATTTTTGTCCCAATTTTGATTCTATGCATGTGATCTTCAAAATTCTATAGTATGCATGTGTAGGATGTTCTAGTAGATTTTCCCCTTAGTATTATTTTGCAAGTGCGATGATTTTGTAGTATGCCATGAGTAGCTCTATACTTAGGATTTTCCCTCCTAATAGGTTACCCCTGATTTTGCTTGCTTGCTATGCTATATATACAACGTACCGTTGGGGGGTTCGAAAGACAACGAATTTTTCTAAGTATAAAGGCTCTCTAGAGCAAACTTTCTTTCTCAAATCCACTTCAAAATAAAACTAAGTTTTCTTCTGGGTGGAATGGTTGTCGGGTCAACGAGTGGGATTTTGGTGGAGGACGGCCGCCCAGGAATCAAAGAAGTCTGCCTTGTTTCAGAATTCAGAAGCTTCCAGTGCAACCACAATACATTATAGGCTCTGTCTTGGCCTAGTACTTAGTGAGAAACCTCATCTGGGTACCAACATTTGGAGGTTCTTGGCACGGTTGGATCCGGAAGGTAGAGGTGCTACTAAGGGAAAGCCTCGCCATGGTCTTGTCTGTAAAGGATCGTGGATTGTGGGTAAAGTGTACAAACTCTCGAGTGTATTGCAATCTGATCGATCAGCCGTGTTCACGAAAACAGAACAACATTGAGCATCTGAAGGATGGAGCCTCTGAAGGATCTTCCTCTCTCTTTTCTAAAACAAAGTTTTGAAACCCCATGGCATGCGTAATATCGCCAATGGGTGGGATTTTGGGAACTTGGTGTGTAATATCCAAGTGACACTTGGTGCGTAATATCCAAGTGTTTGGTTTTTTGGACACTTGGTGAGTAATATCCTCATGTGCCATTCAACCCTATTTTATCTAAGCAAATGATTACAAAGTAGGGAAAATCTTCTCTTCTTCTCTCTACTTAAGAAAACTAGCTTTGAGCAAATGAACTCTACAGCCTAAACTAGCCTTGCATGTAGAAATAGTCTTTTCTCTTCTTGGTGTAATTTTCCAATACATTCAAAGTATTGACCCAACTTGTTAACGTCTTATGCGCCTTATCATGCAGAAGATTGAAAGGTGCTTAGGGATCGCGAGTCTACACTCGACAAGCCTGGGTCGTTGATGGACTCAAGCTTCCTTTATGTTTCCGCTGTTATTTGAGCTAGCTTAATGCTAAGAAAATTTGTAATAAATTCATACTCTGGATTCTCCGTGTAATAAAGACTTTGTGTTTTACATGATATTTTATCGACCGTGAGTGCTAGCTATTATTTGGGGGGGAGCATGTTGTTCATCAGAGACTAGGGATCTTCTTGATAGAATTAGCTGAAGAATAATATGTGGGATGGATGGAGGCAAAAAAAAAAAAAGGCCTAATTGGCTATACAACAAGCTACAATCAAAATCAAGTGTAGAGTCGGCAGACCCAAGCTTCTCATCAATGAAAGATCAAGTTAATCTTGTGGCTCCAAGGATCCACAAGAGAGGGCAATCGAGAAGGGCGATGGCTGTCAGTCATGCCATGAGTGTGTAGTAACCCAAATACAAAGTACACTAAGAACCCGAAGTAAAAAGTATATAAATAAAGTAATTTAGAGTACGCAATGGTTTTAAAAGTATAAAAAAGTTGTTCAAAACCTATCAACATGGGGGGGTTTTTTTAAAAAGTTCTTGAGGAGAAGTTTAAAAAAAAAAAAAATTATTAATTTTTTTGGTTTTTTTTTTTTTATTTTTTTTTTAAAAAAAAAAAAAAAAAAAAAAAAGAAAATCTTCATCTCATCTCCTATCCTATCTTCTCTACTAATCTCTTTTTTTTTTTTGAAGCGGCACTACAGCAAAAAAAAAAAGCTTAAAAAAAAAAAAAAAAAAAAAAAAAGAAAAACGTCAACCAACGACAACAGACAACGCGACAGAATTTTTTTGACAGTAACATGAATCTTTATTATTCAATAATAGTCATGTCTCTTGCAAGTTTATGCATCAGAAAATCAGGCGAATCATCTAACCAGGGACCCAACTTGTCCCGCGATGCCTGTGTAGCCAATTCATCCGCCGCTTCATTTGACTCTCGCGGGCAATGAGCTACAGTTGCTATTACAAACTCACTAGCGATTTGTTTGTAGTCGTGTAGTAGCACAGCTGCAGCTGGGCTTAGAGAATTTTGTTCGACCTTCATTGCTTCCACCACAAAGGTACTAGTATCAGAATTGACTAAGATTGTGACGCCAATTGCAACCCATGGAGTAAGGCCAATAGGCCATCGCTTCAGCCATTTCAACATCCTGGACCTGCATAAGACGCTGGTTGCTTGCTCCGATGAAAAAGCCATTTGCATCTCGAAGTATAGCTCCTGTTGCTCCAGTTTTGGTCCCTTCGTGAAAGCAAGCATCAACATTTAATTTAACTAGTCCTCCCGGGGGTTTCTGCCACCCATGCCTCCGAACGCCACTCGTAGTTTTAGAGTTTAAAGCCGCCGAATAGTTAGCCACGAGGGCTGTGATCGCCATGGATTGGAACTTCTGTTTTAGAAATTGACGACGCTCCCACCAAATATATTATGTTCCGATAGTAAACATGGTCTACAATTCCGGTTGGCCCAACGCCGGTGGTTTCTTTCTAGTAAGACAAATCAGATATTCCAAAACTACCTAACCTGAGCGCGCGAGAGTCGAGACAGAACTTTATAAAGGTCGGACTATTTTTAAAGATTTCCGAGTGGACATCGTTTGGCCGAAAAGAACAGAGCGCTTCTTTCGTGGGCTGGGCTATTGTTTTTGTACTAGGATCTGGGCTGGCCCATAATCGCTACACTTCACAACTTCTCGGTATGTTGCGATCGAAAAACCATGACAGATAGTACATATACTAGATGGACTCAGCGCCACGCCATCGTCTGCTAATGGCGTCTAAATTCTATGTTAGAGTGCATGTATGCATTTTTAGGGTATGGGCTTGGATGGCATGGGTGTATGGGATATATGCTAGCACACAAGTGGGTCCTAGGCAACAGAATATGGCCCGATGAACCACAGAGTCCCAATCCAGGCAGCACCGAAATCCTTTCACACCGACAACTGGGAGCCCTCTACAGGAGAAACCACAAGCCTTCAAAACCAATGATCGCTCTTTAGAATTGGGCAAATCCACTTTTAATCTTGGGAGCATATGCTCATGTCACTGAAAAAGAACATTTTAAAATGTCAAAAAATTCTGTTCAAAAATTTCTCAAGTACATATTGACAATCTATGTGCGCACGCCAAGTTTAGAGGAAAACCGACATTTTATATGTCCTGCGTAAAAAAGATAATAAAATGTCTTGTGAAGAGCTTTTTTTAGCATTGAATTTTGTCTTTTTTCCACACGACACAAACAATGTCGTTCTTTCGTGAAACAACTTTGCAAGCACATAGAGATATACACCAAACATTTTCTGTCCAAATTTTTGGACATATTTTAATACGTTTAAAATTTATTTGAAAAATAGGAGCATATGCACCTGAGTGCACAAGCGTCTCATCCAAATAAATGTACCTATATATCTAAGCCCTTTCAAGGTATGCAATATTTAGCTCCGCACTGGGTGAAATATTACTGAAAGGTTACATAACATTTGATACAAATATCAGAATGTGTTGTCCTCATGCAAGGTGGTACTGAAAGGTGGTACTACAAACAATAAGGATCTAGAGAAAACATAATTCACACATTGTCCATGAAGGCACAAGAAGAATTCCACATCTAAGCTCCATATGAGAGTGTAGTAGTTTTATCAAGAATAAAATTTTGTCATGTCCTCATGCAAGTTTGCTTCAAGAGGTCATCATTTGCCCCCCTCTAACAATGTTTGATATGTAGCAGCAGAATTGGAGAAATCATATTACGTTGATACATCCGCTCATCACAAATAACGATTTGGACATCCCAGGTAACTTGATGATATTGTATCAACCGAGGGTAGAGACATACATTCTGATGGTGGGAATATCATAAATCCATTAGAAAAACATAGTAGACCCATTAAAAAAAATATCACCAAACCTAGCAGGGTGACAAGGCTGATGGCAAGACCAATCTAAATCTCAATAGGTAAAATGGATTCTACCCTAAACCCTCATGTTGCTAATTGTTAGCAAAAATATCAGATAATTTGGGGGGGGGGGTCCTTCCTAAAGACAGTAGCATGAATGCTCATGTATTCAATCCGCAAAGCAACCGCACCTGCAACATCGGAAAGATGCATAGGACACACCTGTTAATCCAGCTGAAGAACGACAACCATAAATACAGTGTTAATCCAGCTGAAGAACAACAATAAAAAATGACAAGATCATAGGAATATATATTATTAAAGGCACAAACGTTAACGCAAAAGAAAATCTTAATGTCAAATAAGAATAACATAAACCCAACTTTCTGCTTGGATTGTGTAGGACACGCTTGCATGATCATTTATCTTTGTGGATAGATCATAGATGAACAAAAGTATAGATGACTATCTGAACTAATGGCGCCAGAATGTAAGATCATGCAACAAAACACAAGCCTTTCTTTCGCTTGTTATTTATTTTACATAAAATGGGAAATTGTCGAGGATAGAGATTACATACATGGTGCAACACGATACTCGCTATTTGACATGGAGGTATGTTGATCAGTAGGAAGAGGAAAGGCCATATTATTGACCATCGAAGAGAGATTCACATTAATATATATAACTGCCATTGTCTGCACATTTGATGCAAAATTTATTAGAAACAGAAAAGTGTACTCTTTTCTTTTTTAACTTTTGCTGCCCTATGCGCCAGATTGCCAACACATACATTTTATGTCGCACCACCCTCCGGATTTTCCTCTTTATTTCAAAGGACAAAACACCTGCAACGCTACTGTATCTGAACCTAATGGAAGCTACCTGATTATAACGTTATCTGAGGGCTTCGAACAGTATGCACTTGTTTCGACTAATCGTTACATCGTTAACAGCCTAGGCTTTACCCTGCGATGTCGCACGGCCACACCCTGCGTCAATCCAGGGCTCCGGCACCTGCACGGCTTAGCGTACGTCTCGGCCCGGTCAATCCAGCGCGGCTCCATCCATGCTCGCCTCCAACGCGCTGCGCGGTCCTCCTCTAACGGCGCTAGCAAGCCCTGCGGTGGGCGGGGGTGGTGGTGGGAGTGACTGTGGAAGAGGATTGTTGTGGTGGCGGAGTTCCACCGCGGGGAGCAGAAGAGGCATACGCGCTGACGTGTGGACCGATCGAATCAATGTAGCCCTGAACGGAACCGACATACACGCTGACGGGTAGGACCGCCGAAAACCAGCGGGGTAACGGTGGAGCAACCACAAGTCTATAATTTCAGGGAGCTTAGAGCTCTTAGAAGACGTGGAAATCTAAAAAAAGCTGACCTTCGCAAAGGTTTGTACTGCGCGTCGTCGTGCCAAGTGGCGTCTTCTTTTTTGTGCAGTCCTCTTAATGAAACTATGCATGTTTGCCAAGTGTTGCAACCAAAATGAAATAGAATTAGGATGAGAGAGAGAGAGAGGGGGAGAAACAAGGAAGCGTGCGTACATTTTCGTGTACTTTCGCTGTAAACTTATACTTTTCTATACTTTGTCTTTCATTACAGTTGTACTTTTATACTTTGGCTGTGAGTAAATTTGTACTTTTGTGTACTTCCGGTGTGAGTAAAGTTGTATTTTTTTGTACTTTGGCTCAAAGTAATAAATGAGTGAATAGTAGAAGTTAGTTCAAAAAGATGACATGTCATGGGATGCAAGAGACATAAATAAACCAAATGCTTTGTGGTTGTTCAGCATTTGCGCTCCTTAGGTCAACAATTTAATCGTCCGAAACACATAAGCGAAAGAATAATAAATACAGTCAATTAACATATCCTAACAAAAATTGATAAGTTTACCAAATAATGCAAAAGCTTGTATAGGGCACATCTAACATGTCCACTCCTAAGTCTTCAACACAAATCGATCTGGTAAATATAAACTATAGTCGATACTTATGAACTTATAACAATTAAGATATGGTGAATTATGATCAGTCTCTAAATCTATATTTCCATTTTTGTTTAGAGAATGTGAAAACAGCTCAAGGCTTATTGTCAAGACACTTTTTTTGCCCTCAATGTGTGTATATAGACTATGAAGAGGCAAGTGGCCAAGTTTTCAACATTGATGGCACAAAAAGAAGTGGTTACGAACACTAAGACCTTAATTGAAGTCACCGTAAAAATTGTGGTTTTACGCTTTCTTAACATTGTAATGTCATCCTCTTTTCCTTTCTTATGAAGTAACCTGACTCCCTTTCCTCACCCATACTTTATATGCATGCTTATGCCGCAAAAATTCATATGTACCATGAAAATTAGGAGTCCCGACTCCCAAGCATTCTACCTTGCTCCCAAATAACTCTAGTTAATGACATAATGATCAAAATAATGCTCCACCTGAAATATGATGTTAAGAGAAACCAGCTAAGGCATACCATGATTAAATAGAATATGAACGAATGTAAGAGGAAATCTAGTACACTCAAGATATATTTACCAACCAGACTGAGTACCGAATCTCCAAAAAAATGGTGTTGTCATTAGTCCAGAGGTTTGCTCCTATACTGCATTTTAATGTATTGTGTTTCCATGCCTGAACTCTGTGTGATAGAGTGACCTTGATGACCCACAAGTATATGGGATCGCAACAGTCTTCGAGGGAAGTAAAACCCAATTTATTGATTCGACACAAGGGAAGCCAAAGAATATTTATAAGTCTTAACAACTGAGTTGTCAATTCAGCTGCACCTGAAAATAGTCTTGCTCGCAATAGTGTATTAGTAGCAACAGTTTTGTAGTAACAATAGCAAAGTAATAGCAGTAATAAAATAAAGACAACAGTTACAATTGTAGTAAACAACAGGATTTAAATTGCGGTAGGCATATGGATGGATGGATGAGCGTTGCATGGACAAGACTATTCATATAACATCAAGATCAAGGGCATTTGCAGATAAATAAGATAAAGCATCCAAGTACTAAGTAATCATAGACATGTGTTCCATATATATCCATACATGCTCACAATGAGAACTTGCACTACATCTTTTGTCCTGCCAGCCCGTTGCAGCGGGGCCTCAAGGGAATCTACTAGAAATTAAGGTTCTCCTTTTAATAGAGCATCGGAGCAAAGCATTAACACTCTGTGAACACACCTGATCCTCACATCACAGCCATCCCCTCCAAGTTATCCCAATTTCTGTCACTTCGGGGCCTCGGGTTCCGGACAATGATATTTGTATACAACTTGTAGGTAAGATAATAAACAATAATATCATCATGAATCAATAACATGTTCAGATCTGAGATCATGGCACTTGGGACCTAGTGACAAGCATTAAGCATAACAAGTTGCAACAATGTCAAAAAGCACTAATAATAGATACTAGGCACCTTGCCCTAACAATCTTATGCAATTATATGATAGATCTCATCCAATCCCTACCATCCGCATAGCCTACTGCGGGGAATTACTCACTCATGGATGGGGGAATCATGGATGGTTGATGGAGAGGTGTTGGTGATGATGGTGGCGATGATCTCGTCCATTTCCCCGTCCCGGCAGGAAGCCAGAACAGAGTTTTTGGTTCCGAATCGCGGTTTCTGGTGGTGGCAGCGTAGCAGAACTCTTTCTGGAAAAACATCGAACCCCCCTGGTGTTTTTAGGTCAGAGGGTTTATGTAGGCGAAAGGAGAGTTGATACATCGTAAATGTATATATAATTTTTGATGTTCCATGCTTGTTTTGTATCCACTTTGCTTGGTCTACACTTTGAGGTATTTTTATATGTTTTTCGGAACTAACTTGTTAACAAGATGCCACAGTGCCAGTTGCCTGTTTTCTGTTTTTTTTATTCCAAAAAAGCCAGAAAATGAATAATCTCGGAATTGGACGGGACAAAAGCCAAAGTCAATATTTCACCAAGGAGAACACAGAGCCAGAAGACGAGACAGAGGAGGGCCACGAGGGTCCAACACCCCTGTCCGCGTGGACAAGCCTGGCCCGCGCCTGGGGGGGTGTGGCCGCCTCGGGCACCCCCTCGGTCTCTCTCTTCGCCTATAAGAAGCCCCCGATACCAAAACCCTAAGTACCCGATCAGATCTCCACGAAATAGTCCGTAGCCGCCGCCACCATCGTCCCTAGATCGGGGGGATCCGAAGCTCTTCCCGGCACCATGCCGGAGGGGAGATATCATCCCGAAGGCCTTCTTCATCACCATGCTAGCCTCCGGTATGATGCGTGAGTAGTTCCACCTTGGACTATGGGTCTATACAGTAGCTAGATGGTTGTTTCTCCTCCTTTGTTCTTCCATGTCTGGATCTTGTGAGCTCCATTCATGATCAAGATCATCTATTTATAATCATGCATGTTGTGTTTGCGGGGATCCGATGGATATTGAGATTACTATGTCAGATTGGTTAATGATTCTATCTTATTGATTCTATCATGTCTGTGTTGTTTGAGATCTTGCATGCTCTCCGTTTCTAGTAGCTATCTTGGCCAATTAGATGCTAGTGACTCCAAGAGGGAGTATTTATGCTCGATAGTGGGTTCATGCCTCTACTGAACCTGGGGAAGTGAAAAAAATCTCTAAAGTTGTAGATGTGCTGTTGCTACTAGGGAGAAAACAACGATCTTTTGTTCATGGAACAATTGTATTGTTTACTTTACACACTTTGCTTAAAGCAGTTATCCGTTGCTTGCAACTTAATACTGGAGGGGGTTCGGATGATAACCTGAAGGTGGATTACTAGTCATAGATGCAGTTGGATGGCGGTCTATGTACATTATTGTAATACTGTATAGTATTGCATTGTTATGCCTTGCTCTGTCTTATCAATTGCCCCGCTGTAATTTGTTTAACCAGCATGTTATGTTGTTTATATTAAGGAGAACACCTCTGATGAACTGTGGACCCCGGTCCAATCTTTACCATTGATACATCTTTCACTATTACCTATTTACTTTCTGTAAGCCACCATTACCATCCACACCATACAGTTAATCCTTTGTTTACATCAAACCAGTGAGATTGACAACCTCACTGTTCGTTGGGGCAAAGTCTTGAGTTTGTGTTGTGCAGGTTTCCAAGTTGCTAGCAACACCTTTGAGTTGTTTCCTTCCTCCTACTGGTTCGATAAACTTGGTTTCTTTCTGATAGAAAAACTTGTTGATGTGCTCATCATACCTTCCTCTTGGGGTTTCCCAATGAAGCTCTACAGTGATCTGAGCTACACATCATCAAGATTTTTCTGGCGCCGTTGCCGGGGAGGCTAGGACGGCTTCATAAGGGGAGTCCTTCACAACCTTTCTATTTACTTTGTTTTTGTTTTTCTTAGTTTCTTTTGCCTTGTTTTGTTTGCCTCTTTTTATCAAAAACTCCAAAAAAAATCGTTTGGTTTGCTTTTTCTTATCAAAAACACAAAAAAATAGTTCTTCCTATAGCTGTCACCTTGCTCTAGCTCACCATTTTGATCCCTAAGTTCACCCTGAAAGACCTTTCAATAGGTAGCGGGTCAATAATTGGTAAAGGAAATATTGAAGAATTCTTTAATCATGTTAGCAAACATGAGGATATTGAGAATAGATCTTTAGCAGAACTTGCTCCTAATTATGAAATTTTTGCAGCTTCTTTAGTTCACATGTTGGAGGCTAGGTTTGTTAACCTTAACTGAAGGGATACGGGTAGGCTACACTAGCGCAAATCAAAATCTTCTACCGCGTAAACCGGGAATACTGTTGTCATAGATCACGGTATTACCACTAGACGCGCAGTTGCGGAATTAATGAAGTGCGTTGAGGTAGTGCAGACGTTCCATGTCTCCTCCTTGTCCTCGTCCTACGAGAATCTCCCCTTGCGCGGCTTGTCCAAGTGCCATAGATGCAGCACCTCCGAGATATCCACACGTGCAGGATGGAAGTGTCAGACACCGGAATGCTAGGTCCGCGCATGCAACACATGCATGAGGTGTGGCGGCTGGGTGGAATGGTCTCTCACTGGTCAGCACGCCCCACCTTCTCTTATATAGGCGTCCCTAGTGGGCTTCTACATTAGCAGCTCATTAGTAGCCTAAGCCTGGTCTAATTCGGATCCAATCCTCATTAGGCTTCCAGCCCCTTAAGTGTGTGACCCTATAGGTTCGTATACGTATAGACATGACACGAATACACCTATTCTGTCAATAGTTGGTAGCGGCCTCTAGAAAGACGTGCCAACTCATAAACGTATACAAAGATCATATCGGATGAACCATCACAAGGTTTATTACATGTCTTTCACTTTGCCTCGCGATATTTGGTCTAGCTCCAAGCTGACCTCCCTTTCTCGATACTGTGATTCAGAATCCCTTTACTAGGTTAACTCTTAACCATATGTAGCACGGCCATGCATTTCTGGATCCCATCACTCGAGAGGCCTAGAGATATCTCTCTCAAGTAGAGAGGGGCAAATTCCATCTTGATCGACCATGCCTTGCAGCATGCTTTAGGACAAACCCGAAAGCTACCTTTATAACTACCCAGTTACGGAGCAGCGTTTGATAGCCCCAAAGTAGGTCGATCCACATCTCAAGTACATGCGACAATCTCAGGTCTAAGGACAAAACGTACACGATGTGTAGAGAGAGAGAGAGCTGCAACTAATTGCCAGTCTCAAGTTGGGTCAGTCCAACCCCATGTTCATAACATGTGTCCACATCATTTGTTTGACATCTCCATGTCTATGAATTGCGAAACATAGTTATCAACCAATTTATGTGCTATTCTAATATTAACATTTGTCCTCACATGAACTCCGACTAGGGACAAATCTTAAATAACCATACAAGTATAGACTTTCACAAACAATTCACATAATTGCCAATCAATACAAGTTGTCTGATATGGATATTCAAGGAACATTACAACAACTCATGGATACATAAGAAATATAATCATCTCTATGATTTCTTCTAGGGCATACTTCCTTCATTAACCCCATGATGCAAATAATGTTTCTTAAACTAAAAGAAGAGGAGGATGCTGAAAAGAGAGATTTTATCTTAGAAACTTTATTAAAGGAGTTCAATGATATTGCTAAGGAAGCCAAAAAGGTCTTTGAACGTTTTAATATGATAGACTCATGTGTAGATGTTATGTGTACTTTATAAAAGTTGGATAAAATCAAAACCAATGGAGAGGAAATTAAGATACCCATACCTTTTAAACTTGTAGGAATGCATGGAGCCTTAGAAAAGAATTTTGATTGGATTGTTCGTGAAAACCCATTTGATGAAAATAGTGAACCCAAGAGTGCTGAGAAAGGATACTTTAAAACTCATTTGGATGAGATACCTTTCCTAGTTGAAGACATTTCGAGTATTGATCTTAATGCTTCTTCATTTGAAAATACTTGATTCTTGCTTCTTGTGCCTAACTTAAAGGCGTTAAAGAAAAGTACTTCTTGGGAGATAACCCAATAGTTTTCTTGAGTCTTGGAAGTTATTACTTCTGTAATAACCTCTCCTTATCCTTTTTGTGTAATTTTGGGCCAAGAATAACCTCTAATGAGAGGGAAGTACGATTTGGGGAGTTGCTGTTCTAAAACAGATTTTTTTGCTCCATTGTAAAAATTTGTTTAAAATCTCTCTAAGTCGAACTGAGCTGTAATTTTATGAATAAATCCCCCAGGTTGTTAGCTAACTTTCATTAATTCAACATGTTTTGATTTGAGCAACATAAGGTCTTCGAAAAAATTGGTTTCTACCTTATGGTCTGTTTTGACAGATTTTTGCCATTATTTGCATTTGCTTCTTATTGATTCCTCCTTGGGTTATCTTTGGGAAATTGAACTTTTTGAGGGAATTTCTATAGTATCTTGTGTCTTTAGTGAAAGTTTTTCTGTTTTGAAACTAAACCCAAAAGGTCTATTATATTCACTGTTCAAAAAATAGGCCGAATCAGCGATTAATAGGCCGATTAATTGCTACTAGGGACCTGACCGTGTCGATTACCACTAATCCTTTGTGTTAATCATTTAGCCCAATTAATAGGTCTGACACTCCGATTACTAGGAATGTTTCCGATTAACCACTACACTTGGTAAAAAAAGTTGCAAAATTATCAACACATATCGCCCATCCATCCGCTAGCCCGCCCTAATGAAGTAGGTTTTGCGAAGCTCCCGTTCGATCCCTGCCTCCAGGAACTTGATTTCAGCCATCACCAACTAGTTCCTTGTCGTTGTTGACCAGTTCCTCATAGTTTCCAACCAGACCTTAGATACAAGAGCTCTAGCGCCTTGAGGATCTCATCCGGAAGCTTAAGGCTGAGGATTCATACGTGTTTTAGGTGCTAATTTTTGTAGGCTGCACCGATTAATAGCCGACCGATTAAATCAGTTAATCGTCTGAATTCCGATTAATCGCTACTCCCAAGCCAACCGAGCAGCTAACGATTACCGATTTCCTTAACATTGATTATATTTTGAATGCACTAATGTTGCTAATGAAGATTGTGTGAAGTTTTGTATGATGGTAAATTTTCAGGTGTAAAGGAAGAATGATGTAATGAGATGAAGAATGGACAAAATCTCAAGCTTGGGGATGCTGCCCTATGTCACCCCAAGAAATATTCAAGAGGTACACGCGTCAAATCTTGGGGATGCCCAAGTCATCCCCTTCTTTATCAATAAAAATCTTAGGTCTTTCTAGAAAATTCGTTTTTATTGTTTCATACACTGTTGTGTTGTTCTTGGAGTGTCTTAGTTTTCATTTTTTAGTTTTGTTTGCTTAGTTTTCTTGAATAAAGTAATTGGACCCCCCGTTTTTTCCGTGTTGTTTCAAATAAGTTGATTGGTGTTGGAAAGGAGTAGGAAGTTCTTCCTTTAGTAGTACAAGAAGGTGCTTGATTTGACTGTGGCTTAGACTTTATCATGTCATGCTATATGTTGTTTTGACCTTATGTTTAGTGAATATTTCTGTAGCATGAATTTTTCCAAATAATTAGGATTGCTTAATGTGCCTTGAAAGAATCATGCGTTGTTTTAGCATACAAAAGCATAGTATTGTGGTATTCTCCTTTGATGCTTTATTTGGGTTGACTTGACACATGCTCACACCATGTTATGACTATGAACCAGTGACCTTATCCTCTATGATCATTTAGTTTTTGACTTGTGGTACCACTTTATGCTTTTATTAGTAATGTTTTGTCGCACTGCACAATTATGGACATTATTGCTCTCTTAGTTGGTCGCTCCTAGTCTTTTGCTAGCCTCCACTTGTATTGAGTAAGCTCAACTCATGCATCCAAATCCCAAGAAACCAAGTTATTCCAAAGTTTCCACTATAAATTCCTATGCTGGTCTGTTACACCATTCCAAGTATATTCTTGTTTTGTCTATCTTCCAAATTAAACTCGTTATGTGAAAGTTAGTGATTAAAGCTCTCACAAACTTGATGGCATACTTTATTTTTCTTGCCCCTAATAAACTTGAACCATTGTGTCATCTATGTTGTCTATGCTTGCACTTATAAGCTGGAATTAGCAGAACCGTGCTGTCACGAGGAACGCTTTCAACATTGCACCTGTACATTGTACCCAGTTGATATCATGCCCTTTTGTTTATGGATGTCGTCGGTGTGAAATGAAAGGGGAGCTTGTAATTCCATGGATTTATGTATGTGTTAGAGAAACGCTTAGGCCACTAGCCTAAGTCCTGCCTAATCATGGTGGAAACTTGCAGTATCACCATAGTGAGCAATCTATGAAGCATTCTTCTTATAAAAAAAGAGAGATAGAAAAAATAGATTGAGACAAAGAAAAAAAGAGATGAAAAAAGAGGAAAGAGAGAAAAAAGCACCATTTTCCCATGGTAAAAAAGAAGATTGCTGAGATGCTCATTGTCTGCTTGCCTTGTCATTTTGATATGGGATAGCTCCTGTATCATTGGGCAAGGGGTACCCCATTGGCGGTTCTCTATGATACACATGTACTTACTATGACAAGAACTTACCGGTGACTAAAGTTGAGTAGCATGAGGAGCGGCCCTCGTACTCAAGGGACATGAGATTGACAACTTATACTTTGTCAATCATATACTCCATATTTTGTTTACTTTAACCTTAATCACTTCCAGATGCGTATGATAGGGGCAAGGAGAGATGAAAGCTAACAAGTACCATAATTTTTTGAAGCTCTTTATGAAACTTGAAATCCCTTCTTCACTTTGAAGGGCATTTCTTCCACTTTTATATTGAGTCTCCACCTTCTATCCTTAGGCACCAATTAAGAGATCATAGTTGCCATTCTTAGTTCTATGTGCATTGTCCCAAAACTTATTGATTGATTCATAATGTTGCTATTGCTTGTTCTTGAACTATTTGTATCTAGTCACCCTTATGAACTTTGAAGGTGTCCTATGAAATTATGTTTTGCTACTCCATGAGGGACAAGTTGAATGCCACTTTGCTATGTTTTCTTTATGTGAAACAAGCAAACGTCTTTCAATGCATTGTTATTCATGATCTTTGTTTGTATCCTTTCGTGTTGCAGCTTAGTTGCTTTGTGTTATTGTTAGAACTTCATCTTTCATGCTCATGTTTAGAGTACTTTGATCCCAGCTTTCAATACTTGCAAATGGTTCGATCTTGATTGTGATGGTGCATTTCACCTTAAAAATTATTCTTTTTATCACTTACCTACTCGAGGATGAGAAGGAATTAAGATTGGGGATGCTTGATACATCGTAAACGTATCTATACTTTTTGATGTTCCATGCTTGTTTAGTATCCACTTTGCTTTCCTTTTTCTACACTTTGAGGTATTTTATATGTTTTTTGGAACTAACTTATTACCAAGATGCCACAGTGCCAGTTGCCTGTTTTCTGTTGTTTTTGTTTCCAGAGAAGCCAGAAAATGAATATTCGCGGAATTGGACGGGACAAAAGCCAAAGTCAATATTTCACCGACACTACTAGGAAAATGCCTGTTCGTGGCGCACCTAAAAAGTCCATCCGTGGCGCACTAGCAGTGCGCTACGGCTATCTCCTAGCCGTGGCGCACTACCTGGTGCACCACGGTTGTGTCGAGATAGGCGTGGCGCACATGCCAGTGCGCCATGGAAAGTAGTCCAGGTGCGCCACGTGTATGAAACGATAACCGTGGCGCACTAGGTGTTGTGCGCCACGGATATAAATTTCAAAATTCAAAAAAAGCAGCAGATCTGGATCTCGTCGTCAGTGCCGTCGCACGTCGGTGCAGGTCGCCGTTGTCGCCTCGTCGTCGCCTCCTCGTCGTCACCTCGTCGTCGTCGTCGGAACTGCAAGGAGGAGGAGGAGAATAGGAGGAAGAGGAGGAGAAGAAGAGGAGGAGGAGAATAAGAAGAAGAGGAGGAAGAGGAGGAAGAGGAGGAGAAGAAGAGGAGGAGGAGAAGAAGAAGAGGAGCCTCGTCATCGTCGGAACTACAAGGAGGAGGAGGAAGAGGAGGAGAAGAAGGATCCCGTCGTCTCGTCGTCGGAACTGCAAGGAGGAGGCCGCCGTCACCATCTTCACTGCAAGGAGGAGGAAGAGGAGGAGAAGGAGAAGGAGAAAGAAAAAGAGAAGGAGAAGGAGGAGAAGAAGAAGGAAATGAGATGGGAGGAAAAGGAAAAGGAGAGAAGGGAAGGGAAAAGAAAAGGGGTAGGTGGGCGGGGTGAGGATTCGAAATTTGAATCCCGCCCAAGCTTATCCGTGGCGCACTAGGTGGTGGTGCGCTACGGGTAAGTCGCCCTCTATTTTTTTTCTGTAGGAAAAAACGGTCTTTTCACCGTAACTTTTTACTCTTTTCGAATTTTGAAAATCTAAAAAATCGCTAAACGACCAAAGGTGGTTGCGAGCGGATGCGAAATCTCGTTCTCGTCATTTTGGTATATTATACGATTTTTTTCGATATCGTATGCAAAAGTTACGGCCTTTTTACTGTGGCATGACTTTTTTTGCAGATAAAGTCGAAACTCATGTTTGTTAATTTTACTAGAAGCTATACCACATTACCTACCTAAATATGAAAGTATTTAATTTTTTGAAGTGTTTATCATTTTCTTTTATTTCTTGCAAAGCCTAAAAAGGCGATCCACGGACGGGGTGGGGGGTGTGGAGTTGGTGCAGGATAGTTAGGCGTAGGGCACTAGGGAAAGGTGCCCTACTACTAAGTTTATACATCCGTGGCGCACATGCCATAGTGCGCCACGGATGTGTCTGGCCATTTCACAGCAGAGAGGAGCATGCGCTTAGGCGTAGCGCACCCCCTCCATGTGCGCCACGGTTGACACTAACAACCATAGCGCACCTACCCTATGTGCGCTACGGATGTTTGGCGTGCGGCCAACAGGGCCCCGGCCCAAACATATCTGTGGCGCACTATGGTCATGTGCGCCAAGGTTGTTCTAGTTACTAGTAGGGCACTGCCCATAGGTGAGCCACGCCTGTTTTAGCCGTGGGGAACTTCAACCATGTGAGCCACGGATGTGCTGATTACCTATAGCCATTTTCCTAGTAGTGAGAGGAGAACACGGAGACAGAAGACGAGACAGAGGAGGGCCATGAGGGGCCCACACCCCCTGGCCGCGCGACCAGACTTGGCCCCCGCCTGGGGGGTTTGCAGCCGCCTCGGGCACCCCCTCGGTCTCCCCCTTCGCCTAGAAGAATACCCCGATAGCAAAACCCTAAGTACTCAATCGGATCTCCACGAAACAGTCCGTAGGCGCTTCCACCATCGTCCCTAGATCAGGGGGATCTGAAGCTCTTACCGGCACCATGCCGGAGGGGAGAGATCATCCCGAAGGCCTTCTTCATCACCATGCCAGCCTCCGGTATGATGCGTGAGTTGTTCCACCTTGAAGTATGGTCCATACAGTAGCTAGATGGTTGTTTCTCCTCCTTTGTTCTTCCATGTCTAGACCTTGTGATCTCCTGATGTCTACGCACTTCTATTCTTGTAGATAGTTGTTGGGCCTCCAAGTGCAGAGGTTTGTAGAACAGCAGCAAGTTTCCCTTAAGTGGATTACCCAAGGTTTATCGAACTCAGGGAGGAAGTGGTCAAAAGTATCCCTCTCAAGTAACCCTGCAATCAAGATACAAGAAGTCTCTTGTGTCCCCAACACACCCAATACACTTGTCAGGTGTATAGGTGCACTAGTTCGGCGAAGAGATATTGAAATACAAGTGGTAACGGTGCCAGAAAATAGCTTCTGACTTGGAGGACTAAAGCAAGCAAACATGCAACAGATCTAGTAGCAAACGGTCTTTCAATGTTTAGAAACAAGGCCTAGGGAACATACTTTCACTAGTGAACACTCTCTCATATAAATATCCTCTCTTCGTGATACTACTCTTATCTACTCTCTGGTTGGAAACTCCAATCGTCGGTAGGACTATAACAGTGATACGTTGGAAACGTATCTAAAATTTTTGATGCTCCATGCTTGTTTAGTATCTACTTTGCTTTGCTTGTCTACACTTTGAGGTGTTTTTTACATGTTTTCTGGTACTAACCTACTAACAAGTTGCAACAGTGCCAGATGCTTGTTTTCTGCTGTTTTGGTTTCAGAAAAGTTAGTAAAGAAATATTCTCGGAATTGGACGAAACAAACGTCAAAGTCAATTACTTTCTATAGGGAACAAGAAGTCCAGAGGGGAGACGAGGAGGCGTGCTAGGGCGGCTAAACCCCCCTAGGCGCGGGTGGGCCCTACCTCGCGCCAGGGTAGGGTTTGCCCCCTCTGGCCGCCGCCTCGGCCTCCCCCTTCGCCTATAAGAATCCCCCGATGCATAAACCCTGGGTACCTGATCAAATCTCCACGAAACCGTCTGTAGCCGCCGCCATCATCGTCCCTAGATCGAGGGGGGAGGGGGGGTTCTGAATTTCTTCCCGGTACCCTGCCGGAGGGGAGATCATCCCGGAGGCCTTCTCTCCGGTATGACGCGTGAGTACTTCCACCTTGGACTATGGGTCTATGTAGTAGCTAGATGGTTGTATCTCCTCCTTTGTGCTTTCATGTATAGATCTTGTGAGCTCCGTTCATGATCAAGATCTAATCTATTTATAATCATGCATGTTGTGTTTGCAGGGATCCGATGGATATTGAGATTATTATGTTGTTTTGATTAATGGTTTTGTCTTTATGATTCTATCATGTCTGTGTTATTTGTGATCTTGCATGCTCTCTGTTGTTAGTAGCTATCTTGGCCAAGTAGTTGCTAGTGACTCCAAGAGGGGGTATTTATGCTTGATAGTGGGTTCATGCCTCTAGTTTCCAAGGGAAGTGATAGAAATCTCTTCGGTTGTTGATGTGATGTTGCCACTAGGGAGAAAACAACGGTCTCTTGTTCATGGAACATGTGGAATATTTACCTTACACACTTTGATTAAAGCAGTTGTCTGTTGCTTGCAACTTAATACTGGAGGGGGTTCGGATGATAACCTGAAGGTGGATTTATAGTCATAGATGCAGTTGGATGGCGGTCTATGTATCTTGTCGTATTGCCCAATCGAATCTCATAGGATCTTTCTAACTAGTAATTGCATTATTATGCCTTGATCTGTTCCTGTCAATTGCCCTGCTGTAATTGGTTTGCCCTTCATGCCATGTTATTTATCTAAGGAGAGTACCTCTAGTGAACTATGGACCCCGGTCCAATCTTTACTATTGATACATCCTCCACTGTTACTTGTTTACTTGTTGTAAACCATTACCTTCCACACCATATGTTTAATCCTTTGTTACAGCAAACCATTGAGCTTGACAACCTCACTGATTCGTTGGGGCAAAGTCTTGAGTTTGTGTTGTGCAGGTCTCCGCGTTGCTTGCAACACCTGTGTGAAGTTTCCTTCCTCCTAATGGTTCGATAATCTTGGTTTCTTACTGAGGGAAAACTTGCTGTTGTACTGCTTCACACCTTGCTCTTGGGGTTCCCAACAGACTCAAATAAGCTGTGCAAGCCATCAAGCTTTTTTGGCGCCGTTGTCGGGGAGGCTAAGGACGTCTTCACTAGCGGAGTCCTTCACTTCCTTTCTCTTTACTTTGTTTTTTGTTTGCTTTGTTTCTTTTTCTTGGTTTTGGTTGCCTCTTTCCAAAAAACCCAAAAAAAATAGTCTAGTTTGGTTTGCTTGCTTTATTCAAAAACACAAAAAAATTAGTTCCTGCTCTAGTTGCCACCTTGCTCTAGCTCACCATGTTGCTCCCTAAGTTCGCCCTGAAAGATCTTGCAATAGGTAGTGGCTCCATAATCGGGAAAGATAATATTGAAGAATTCTTTAATTGTGTTAGCAAGCATGAGGATATTAAGGATAAATCTATAGTAGAGCTTGCTCCTAATTATGAGATTTCTGCAGATTCTTTAGTTCATATGTTGGAGGCTAGGTTTGTTAGCCTTAACCCCTTCATACAATTTTTGTTCCTAAAACTAAAAGAAGAGAAGAATGTTGAAAAGAGGGAATTCGTCCTTGAAACTTTATCAAAAGAATTCCATGACGTTGCTAGGGAAGCCAAAAAGGTCATTTAGTGTTTCAATATGCTTGCTCAAGTGTAGATGTTGTGGGTATTTCCGATCAAACTAAGCCTAGAGAAGAATTTAAGATACCCATACATTTAAAGCTTGTTGGAATGCATGAAGCCTTTGAAAAGAATTTTGATTGGATTGCTCCTGAAAATCTTTTTGATGAAAGTAGTAGACCAAAGAGAGATGAGAAGGGATCCTCCAAAACCCATTTGGATGAGATACCTTTCATAGTTGAAGACTTTGCAAGTATGGATGTTAATGCTTCCTCATTTGAAAATACTTGATTCTTCTTGCTTCTTGTGCCTAACTTAAAGGCGTTAAAGAAAATTACTTGTTTGGAGATAACCCAAGAGTTTCCTTGAGTGTTGGAAGTTATTACTTCATTAATGACCTCTCCTTATCCTTTTTGTGTGCTTTTTGTGCCAAGAATGACCTCTAATGAGAGGGAAGTAAGATTTGGGGAGTTGTTGTCCCGAAACAGATTTCTGTACTCCACCAAAAAAATTCGTGAGGAGTATCTGTAACTCGGATTGAGCTCAAAATATACGAATAAATCTCCCAGTATGTTAGCTAACATTCGTTAGTTCAACACTTTTTTATTTGAGTAACAGAACATGTTCGAAAAAATCGGTTTCTACCTGCTGGTCTGTTTTGATAGATTTCTGCCATTATTTGCATTTGCTTCTTATTGATTCCTTTTTGAGTTCTCTTTAGGTGAATTGAGATTTTTGTAGGAGTTACTACAGTAACTTGTGTTTTTAGTGAAAAGCATTGCTGTTCCAAAGCTTTGCCAGAGGTCTAATATCTTTTGAATACACTAATGTTGCTAATGAAGATTGTGTGAAGTTTTGTATGAAGGGAAAATTTCAGGTGTAGAGAGAGAATGATGCAATGATATGAAGAATGTACAAAAGCTCAAGCTTAGGGATGCCACCATGGTGTCACCCCAAGAAATATCCAAGAGGCACAAGCGTCAAATCTTGGGGATGCCCAAGGTATCCCCTTCTTCATCAATAAAAAGCTCAGGTGTGTCTAGACACTTCGTTTTTATTGTTTCATGCACAATTGTGTTGTTCTTGGAGCATCTTAGTTTTCGTTTGCTTTGCTTAGGTTGTTTAGTTTGCTTGAATAAAGTAGTTTGGACCCCTGTTCTCGCTGTGTTGTTTTGCAAATAAGTTTCTTGGTGTTGGAAAGGAGTAGTAAGTTCTTGCTTGTAAGTGCAGGAGGAGCTTGCATTGACTGTGACTTAGACTTTAGCATGACATGCTAGGTGTTGTTTTAGCATTATTCTTAGTGATTATTGCTGTAGCATGTCTTGTTCCAAACAATTGTGATTGCTTAGTGTGCCTTGAAGAAATTATTCTTGGTTTTAGCATGCAAAATCATAGTATTGTGGTATTTTCCATTGATGCTTTGCTTGCTTTGACTTAGCACATGCTCACACCATGTTATGACTATGACAAGTCACCATTAGCCTCTATGATCATTTAGTCCTTGACTTTTAGTACCACTCTTTGCTTTGATTAGTGTGCTTTGTTGCACTGCATGATTATGGCCATTATGCTCTCTTAGTTGGTTGCTCCCAGTCTTTTGCTAGCCTCCACTTGTATGAGTAAGTTCTACTCATTCCTCCAACTCCCAAAAACCAAGTTATTCCAAAGTGTCCACTATAAACTCCTATGCATGGTGTGTTACACCATTCCAAGTATATTCTTGTTTTCATCTATCTTCCAGTTAAAAACTATTTTGTTATGTGAAAACTTAGTGATTAAAGCTCTCACGAACTTGATGGCACACTTTATATTCTTTACCCCTAATAAACTTGAAGCATTGTGACAACTTTGTTGTATATACTTGCACTTATAAGTTGGAATTAGCAGAACCGTGCTGTCACGGGGAACGTTTTCAACATTTCACTTGTACTTTGTACTCAGTTGATATCATGCTCTTTTGTCTATGGATGTCACCGGTGTGAAATAAAGAGGGAACTTGTAAGTTCATGGAGTTTGTATCCTGTGTTAGAGAAACACCTGGTCCGCTAGCCTAAGCCATGCCTAATCATGGTGGAAACTTGCAGCATCACCATAGTGAGCTATGTATGAAGCATCCTCAATAAAAAGCTATGCATATGGTATATAAAAAGATTGCTGAGATGCTCATTGTCTGCTTACCTTGTCATTTTGGTTATGGGAAAGCTCATGTACCATGTGCAAGGGGTACAACGGTGGTGGTTCTCAATGATATGCAAATACTTACAATGACAAGAACTTACCTGGGCCCAAAGTTGAGTATGCATGAGGTGTGACCCTCGTATTCAAGGGACTTGAGATTGCCAACTTATACTTCGTCAAGTATATACTCCAGCTTTGCCACTTTAACCTTAACTACTTCAAGATGCTTATGATAGGGGCAATGAGGGCTGAAAGCTAACAAGTACCATAATTTTTGGAAGCTCTTTTTGAAACTTTTAATCCCTACTTCCTTTACAAAAAGGCCTTTCTTCCACCATTATTTGAGTCTCCACCTTCTACCTTTAGGCACCATTAAGAGAGCATAGTTGTCACTGTGTGCAGTGTTCCAAAGCTTATCAATTGATGCATATTGTGTTATTACTTGTTCTTGTGATATTTGTTTCTAGTCACCCTTATGAACTTTGAAGGTGTCCTTTGCATCTATATTGCTACTCTATGAGGGACAAGCTGATTGCCACTATGCTATGTTTTCTGTATGTGAAACAAACAAACATTTTTCAATGCATGTTATTCATAATCTTTGTTTGTAGCTTGTCATGTTGCATGCATAGTTACTATGTCCTATTGTTAGAACTCCATATTTCATGCACATGTTTAGAGTTCTTTGATTCCAGCTTTCAATGCTTGCAAAAGGTTGGATCTTTATTGTGAGGGTGGATGTCGCCTCAAAAATTATTCTTTTATCACTTACCTGCTCAAGGACGAGCATGAGTTAAGCTTGGGGATGTTGATACATTGGAAACGTATCTATAATTTTTGATGCTCCATGCTTGTTTAGTATCTACTTTGCTTTGCTTGTATACACTTTGAGGTGCTTTTTACATGTTTTCTAGTACTAACATACTAACAAGTTGCAACAGTGCCATATGCCTGTTTTCTGCCATTTTTGGTTTCAGAAAAGTTAGTTAAGAAATATTCTCGGAATTGGACAGGACAAACGTCAAAGTCAATTACTTTTCGTGGGGAACAATAAGTCCAGAGGGGAGACGAGGAGGCGTGCTGATGGCGCCCAATACTTGTCATGGAACTCTTCATTGGAAACCCCAAGATCAAGATATGAAGCAGCACAACAGCAAGTTTCCCTCAGTAAGAAACCGAGGTTATCGAACTAGTAGGAGGAAGGAAACGTCACACAGGTTTTGCTGGCAACGTGGAGACCTGCACAAAACTAACTCAAGACTTTGCCCTAACGAATCAGTGAGGTTGTCAAGCTCACCAGTTTGCTATAACAAAGGATTAAACGTATGGTGTGGAAGATAATGGTTTGCAGCAAGTAAACAAGTGACAGTGGAAGATCTATCAATGGTAAAGATTGGACTAGGGTCCATAGTTCACTAGAGGTGCTCTCCTTAAATAAACAACATGGCATGAAGGGTAAACAAATTACAGCGGGGAAATTGACAGAAACTGAGCAAGGCATAACAATGCAATTACTAGCTAGAAAGATCCTATGAAGTTGATTGTGCAATACAATATTATACATAGACCGTAATCCAACTGCATCTATGACTAGAAGTCCACCTTCAGGTTATCATCCGAACCCCCTCCAGTATTAAGTTGCAAGCAACAGACAACTACTTTAAGCAAAGTGTGTAAGGTAAACAGTCCACATGTTCCATGAACAAGAGACCGTTGTTTTCTCCCTAGTAGCAACATCACATCTACAACCGAAGATATTTCTGTCACTTCCCTTGGAAACTAGAGGCATGAACCCACTATCGAGCATAAATACTCCCTCTTGGAGTCACTAGCAACTGCTTGGCCAAGATAACCACTAGCAACGGAGAGCATGCAAGATCACAAACAACACAGACATGATAGAATCATAAAGATAGAACCATTAATCAAACCAACATAATAATCTCAATATCCATCGGATCCCCGCAAACACAACATGCATGATTACAAATAGATTAGATCTTGATCATGAATGGAGCTCACAAGATCTATACATGAAAGCACAAAGGAGGGGATACAACCATCTAGCTACTACATGGACCCATAGTCCAAGGTGGAACTACTCACGAATCATACCAGAGAGAAGGCCTCCGGGATTATCTCCCCTCCGGCATGGTGCCGGGAAGAACTTCATATCCCCCCGATCTAGGGACGATGGTGACGGCGGCTGCATACGGTTTCGTGTATTTCTGATCGGGTCCTGAGAGTATCTGTATCGGGGCTTCTTATAGGCAAAGGTGTGAGTCTAGGAGGTGACCAGGGCCGCCAAACCCTAGCCAGGCGCTCATCCACCTGACCCCGTGCCTGGGGTGGGTCTGGCCCCCCTAGCCATCCCCTCCGGCTCTCCTCTATACTTCTGGTTCCCCACGGAAAGTAATTGACTTTGACGTTTGTCCCGTCCAATTCCGAGAATTTTTCTTTACTAACTTTTCTGAAACCAAAAATAGTAGAAACAGACATCTGGCACCATTGCAACTTGTTAATAGGATAGTACCAGAAAACATGTAAAAATCACCTCAAAGTGTAGACAAGTAGAGAAAAGTAGATACTAAACAAGCATGAAGCATCAAAAATTATAGATACGTTTCCAACGTATCACGTGCCAGGGTGGCTAAACCCCCTAGGTGCGGGTGGGCCCTACCCCGTGCATGGGTAGGGTTTGCCCCCTCTGGCCGCTGCCTCGGCATCCCCCTTCGCCTATAAGAAGCCCCTGATGCAGAAACCCTAGGTATCCGAGCAAATCTCAACGAAACCGTCTGTAGCCACCGCCACCATCGTCCCTAGATCGGGGGGGGGGGGGATTTGAAGTTCTTCCCTGCACCCTACCGGAGGGGAGATCATCCCGGAGGCCTTCTCTCCGGTATGATACGTGAGTAGTTACACCTTGGACTATGGGTCCATGTAGTAGCTAGATGGTTGTATCTCCTCCTTTGTGCTTTCATTTATAGACCTTGTGAGCTCCGTTCATGATCAAGATCTAATCTATTTGTAATCATGCATGTTGTTTTTGCGGGGATCCGATGGATATTGAGATTATTATGTTGGTTTGATTAATGGTTTTGTCTTTATGATTCTATCATGTCTGTGTTGTTTGTGATCTTGCATGCTCTCCGTTGTTAGTAGCTATCTTGGCCAAGTAGTTGCTACTGACTCCAAGAGGGGGTATGTATGCTCGATAGTGGGTTCATGCCTCTAGTTTCCAAGGGAAGTGACATAAATCTCTTTGGTTGTAGATGTATTGTTGCCACTAGGGAGAAAACAATGGTATCTTGTTCATGGAACATGTGGACTGTTTACCTTACACACCTTGCTTAAAGCAGTTGTCTGTTGCTCGCAACTTAATACTGGAGGGCTTCGGATGATAACCTGAAGGTGGAATTCTAGTCATAGATGTAGTTGGATGGCGGTCTATGTATCTTGTTGTATTGCCCAATCGAATCTCATAGGATCTTTCTGACTAGTAATTTCATTGTTATGCCTTGCTCAGTTCCTGTCAATTGCCCGGCTTTAATTTTTTTACCCTTCATGCCATGTTGTTTATCTAAGGAGAGCACCTCTAGTGAACTATGGACCCCGGTCCAATATTTACCATTGATACATCTTCCACTGTTACTTGTTTACTTGCTGCAAACCATTACCTTCCACACCATACGTTTAATACTTTGTTACAACGAACCGGTGAGCTTGACAACCTCACTGATTCATTGGGGCAAAGTCTTGAGTTTGTGTTGTGCAGGTCTCCGTGTTGCTTGGAACACCTGTGGCGTTCCTTCACACTCTTGGTTCGATAACCTCGGTTTCTTGAGGAAAACTTGTCTTCATCGCTTCACACCTTGCTCTTGGGGTTCCCAATAGGCTCGGATAAGCTGTGCAAGCCATCAAACAGCACTCCTTAAAGTCCGTCTTCCCTAATCTAGATAACCCCACACTATCACCTTGAGCGCTAGATGGTTCCAACAAACACCACAATTTCATAGAGACATCCAACTACAAATATAACTCATAACAAATATTCAATCTAGCCAAAGTGCCACACACAGTATGCCCGCTGTCACTTTCACACACGTGGGGAAAAGCATAGATCTATTAAAGCACAAAGAGTAATTATGTAGACTCAAGCCTTTGTGCCACCATGGCATGCACGCTGTCACTTTCACACACATGGGGAGAGCAGAGATCTAATGAAGCACTTGAGTAGCAAGGTAGATCTACTTGATTACAAAGCTCATGACCACAAGATCATGCATAGAGAGAGATGAACACATAGCTACCGGTAGAACCCTTAGCCTCAAGGAAGAACTACTCCCTCCTCATCATGGGAATCAACAACGATGATGAAGATGGCGATGGAGATAGATGGAGATGGCTCCAGGGGCACTTTCCCGTCCTGGCAGGGTGCCGGAACAGAGACTTTCTATCCCCCGAATCTCCCTTTCGGTGGCGGCGGTGCTACAGAGGTTTTCATGGATTTCTTCTGGATGCCCTAGGGTTTTTGGGTCGGAGGCTTCTTATAGGTGCAAGAATCAAGGTCGGTGGGGGTCCATGGGGCCCACACTCCCTGTGGGAGCCTCCAGGGCTTGCCCGCACCTAGGGGGGTGCGCCCACCCTGTGCCCCCCTCCGGCTCTACTTAGTGGTTCCGTGTTGCTCCGGGAAAAATAATGACTTTGGCTTTTGTCCCGTCCAATTCCGAGAATATTGATTTTCTGCCTTTCTGAAACCAAAAATAGAAGAAAACATGCAACTAGCACTATGGCATCTTGTCAATAGGTTAGTTCCAGAAAGTGTATAAAAATACCTCAAAGTGTAGACAAAACATAAGGCAAATGATACAAAACAAGCATGGAGCATAAAAAATTATAGATACATTTCCGACGTATCAGCTCCGTTCATGATCAAGATCATCTATTTATAATCATGCATGTTGT
This sequence comes from Avena longiglumis, assembly GCA_030063025.1. Taxonomy (NCBI): domain Eukaryota; kingdom Viridiplantae; phylum Streptophyta; class Magnoliopsida; order Poales; family Poaceae; genus Avena; species Avena longiglumis. The sequence continues at coordinate 478,865,710 of CP125977.1, forward strand.
GTTTGCGGGGATCCAATGGATATTGAGATTACTATGTCAGATTGGTTAATGATTCTATCTTATTGATTCTATCATGTGTGTGTTGTTTGAGATCTTGCATGCTCTCCATTTCTAGTAGCCATCTTGGCCAAGTAGATGTTAGTGACTCCAAGAGGGAGTATTTATGCTTGATAGTGGGTTCATGCCTCTATTGAATCTCGGTAAGTGATAGAAATCTCTAAGGTTGTAGATGTGTTGTTTCTACTAGGGAGAAAACAACGATCTTTTATTCATGGAACAATTGTATTGTTTACTTTACACACTTTGCTTAAAGCAGTTATCCGTTGCTTGCAACTTAATACTGGAGGGGGTTCAGATGATAATCTGAAGGTGGATTACTAGTCATAGATGCATTTGGATGGCGGTCTATGTATATTGTTGTAATGCCCAATTGAATCTCATAGGATCATGAATGTCGAGTATTGCATTGTTATGCCTTGCTCTGTCCTGTCAATTGCCCCGCTATGATTTTTTTACCCAGCATGTTATGTTGTTTATCTTAAGGATAACACCTCTAGTGAACTGTGGACCCCGGTCCAATATTTACCATTGATACATCTTCCACTATTACCAGTTTACTTTTTGCAAGCCACCATTACCATCGACACCATACAGTTAATCCTTTGTTTACAACAAACCGGTGTGCTTGACAACCGCACTGTTCATTTGGGCAAAGTCTTGAGTTTGTGTTGTGCAGGTTTCCAAGTTGCTAGCAACACCTTTGACTCGTTTCCTTCCTCCTATTGGTTTGATGACCTTGGTTTCTTTATGAGGGAAAAACTTGCTGTTGTGCTCATCATACCTTCCTCTTGGGGTTTCCCAACGAAGCACTAAAGCGATCTGAGCTATACATCATCAAGAGGTCGAGGCGGAGACCGAGACGGCCTCACCATGCCCTGGCGCAGCCAGGCCTGGCCCGCACCAGGGGGTGGTGTGAACCCCTCAGACCTCTCCTCCCCTCCGTCTTCTGGCTTCGTGAATCTTCTAAAAAAATAGGAGTTTTGGCATATTTTCTGGGATTTTTCATGAAAGTTGATTTCCTGCACAAAAACGAGACACCAAAGCAATTCTGCTAAAAACATCGTCAGTTCGTCTTAGTGATGACCCACTAGTATAGGGGTGTATTGTAGTACTTTTGATAAATAGGAGTGTCGATCCCAATGAGGAGCAGAAGGTGCTGACTAGTGGTTTGTGCGGTGACCCAGCATACCACTGCATGTGTAGTACACTATAGTCGTTGACATGTATCACATCCCTCGGAGTGGTACAACAGAAACATTGAGGGTCCATATTACAAACATTCACACATTATTATTATTATTACAATACCAGAAGTTCAAGACTTCAAAAGGTTTAACTTACAAACCAAAATATAAAGTGTTTCAGCGGAATTTAAAAGTAGCAACTCCGACTAGGAGTTGAGCTCAGCAGCTTATTCTATAGAGTTCGTGCTGCTCGGCTTCGTTGGTTACTACTAACTAGGATACTTAGTTGGATTCGTTAACCTCGACACCATAGCTGATTTCGTAATCCACTACTTCAACACCTCCTGAGAAGGCAGGCTCCTCGTAGAACACATCTTCTTGACATTCAGCTGCATACATTGGCACGTCTTTGGGATCCTCAGAGTCTAAGCAAGGGATCAAAGGAAAGGATGAGTAACAGCATTACCCAACAAGTTCATTATATGGGAGGTGGGAAGTTTGATGCTCTAACTACGACCTCGGACTATAAGTCCTTGGCACTATGTAGTTTTTGTAAATCTTTCTTCAAAGATTGATTTTATTATAAAAATCTATGACAATCAGCCTTCACAGGTTGACCAGAACTTTCATGGAGTTCCTTTCCAGCCGCGTTCGTAGCTCCTTCCCGGAACAGGGAGTAACAAGTTACAGTTCTTACACTATGCAGAGATGCGTTACTTTACCCATGAGAGATCAACTCCTTGTTGCATAACCAAGCGTACTTTCCCATCCACAATTCCATGATGTGGGGCCTAGTACTTTACCCATGAGAGATCAACTCCAAGCCAATCACTGCCCCCTTCGCGACCTCGCATGCCTCCTTTGTGTACACCATGCCCACATAATGAATTATGACAATGGTTTGTACAAGACGTTAGATGCCAGAACTATCGTGGGACAATGAGGGTTCCCACCCATATGCTGCATATCCTCTATCAATTACCAATTAATATGCATGCTACGAGGATAACAACCACGACCTGCACATCCGGCTTCATGCGAGAGGAAGAAGATACAGCTGATTTCTCTGTCCCATTCCAAATCTCATGGCTAACGCGTAATATACGATGCTAGAATCACTGATGTTAGGGGTTATTAAGTCCCTAATTGATCATCATTGTTGCAAATAGAACCCTAAGTTCTATTGCTCCATTATATCATCACTTAGGATGATATCTATGATTTCTTTATTTGTGAAAATATTATTTTCTTTCTTTGGAGTATATATGATACCTCACAATTTTCAAATACTTTGATAAAGACTCTTCAAAGGATATGAGCAAGTGATGAACTTGCCTTGTGATGGAAAGGTAGTGAAGTCTGATGCTTGCACTGGACCTTGAGCTTCTATGTCTACAAAAACATCATTATTGCCCGGTAAGGACAATATTTAAAGAAGCAAAATGATTATGCAAAGTAATGTAATGCATCATTTAATTTGATATGCATTCTCCCCATTATTATAAAAATTCTTTTTAATAAAAAAGTATTTATAAATATTACTTTTTAATATTTATAATAGAATATTGTATTCTTTTATTTTATTTCCCTTTTATTTGACTTTTATTGATTTAATAACTCTTTTTAGAATTATCACTTAAATATCAAAAAGTGTTATTAAATATTTGTTTAGTATTTTTCTAAAATACTGCAATATTAATGTATGATGAAAGTGATTTTTATTTATTTTTATCATCTTCCAATAATTTTGTAAAATTCCATAAGGAATATATAAATTACAAAATTCTTAATACAATCTATATGTGTAAAATTTTATCTCTTTAAATTATTTGGATAGTTTGGATTATTATGAATCCAAAAATATTTTATTTATAATTTTTGGACTTTTATTTTATTTTCTAGAATTTAATTAAGTTCAGGGGCATTTTGGTCCTTTTTCTATTTATTAAAACAGGCCTTAAAGGTTTTTGGGCTGGCTTATTCTTATTGGGCCCTTGTGGCCCATTAGGCATAGTCAAAACAGCCACCCCGAAGGGTTCTGGCCCAACTTAGCCCACTCACTCGCTGTCTCTCACCCTCGATCTCACTCCTGTCCTCTTCTATCCCTGACCCGTGGTCGGTGATGTCGCCGCCGACGATTCCCTTTGTCGTGAACAACCATGGCCACCTCCGTGGTGCAGGAAGAGGTTGTCGACTCCGCTCTTCCGTCCTGTCCAACTGGATTTGGACATGGAGCTCTCCTGCGACAGATCGATGTCGTCCCGAACCCTAGGGTTTGGGGTTGGCGTTGATCCTGGCTCCGCCGCTGCTGTCGTATGCTGTGGTGATTCACCTTGCCCCTAGGCGTGGCTATGGTCGCCGTCGCGACGCTGTATGGGTCGCAGCGCCCTCTGGGGGTGCTCCGCATGCCGCCATGGTCGTCGGCCACTTCTGCTTCCTCTTCTAGTCTCCAGTGAGGACCTTTGGTGAGTGTTTCCTCTCCTCTTAAGCTCACTGTGCTAGGTCATCCTATGCTAGCTGTTGGTGGTCACCTTTCTGGTTACTGTCTTGCCCTTATTAAGATGATTTGTTCCATTTAGGGTTCATATCCTATTGTGGATTAAATACTGATGAATGGGATCATGTGTTGATGGTCCCTAAGCATGCTAAATGATTGTTAGTTGTGGTTTGCTGCTTAAGATGAACTATGGTGGTACTAGTGGCTTATCAGATGATTCTATTGATTAGTTTTTGATGTGATCATATGATCTATTTGCTTTAGAAGCACTACTTGGGAATCTTATGGTTTACTGCTTCACCACTATCATTACTTGGTTAATGACAGTGAGTGTTGTGTGATGAAATCATTGTATTAACACCTGTTGGCTTAAGAATTCAGATGTAGTTTGAGATCAAATGATTTCAAATAGTGAAGATATACATAGGTGAATATCTTGTTTATGATTCCTGTGTTTAAGAACAGGAAAATGACTTAAAGTGGTTTGGTTGAATCTGGGAAGGTTGAATGCTTAACCTGATTAATATAGAATTGTTCTTTTGACACTATCTTTGGATGGCACACAAGTTAGATTATATTTCATTGATTGGGTTGTGCAAGCTTAAGATGAGTTTGGCTTTAAAGATAAGTAGAAATTTTCCTTTCTTAAATCCCTAAGACCAATGATGTTGGTCTGAGGTTTAGGGATTTAAGATTTATCTAGTTGATTCATATGGATGGTTCTGGTAGTGGTACCAGCTACTATTTCTTGAATCAAAGCTGAGAAAAAATGATTGTAAGCTTGATAACTTGCATAGATCCATAAGATTAGATTCTAAGGTGCTACTCTTGTCTTAGAGATGTGCCTAGAAGTTAAATCTTAGCTATATTCATTCTGGAATTGAAATATAGCTTGAAGCTAAATCAATGATGTTGTTCTGAGATTTAGTTGGATCCGTGTACCTTTCTGATTGCCTTTAGAGTTTAAAACCTCAGTGATGGATTCACCCCACTTGGGTGCTTTCTGAGAGTTTGAATATGATACAGATCATGTATGCTTGTCTAATCTTAGACATATAGATCATGTGATGTTCTATTTACTCACCACTGTCACTTGATGTCGTGGTTGCTAGTGGTAGCTTGATCTTGTGGTTAATCTTGTGCTCCCCTGGTATTTCCAGCTCCTGGCTTGTCCTTGATCTAGCTCATAATCTCTTGATCCGGATGGCTTGACCTTGGTCTTGCTATCCCCCTGATCTTCCCCCTCCTTATGTCACCATCTTGGTGATGTGCTCTTGGGTTTTGGTGGATTTGATCTAGCTTGGCTTTGGCTGCTGGCTGCTGTGCTTGGTGTGTAAAAACAATGGAATGGTGTGGGGATTGGTTTCCCACGGCTGTGTTGGGAGTTTTGTTTGGTTGTGCTGCTACCGTGGTGTTGACAGCACACACCATGCAGTTTGGTGTGTGTGCTGCTTGTGTGCTTGCTGCACAGATGTGGATATGTTCAGAATTTTGAAAGTTACTTTTATCTGATTACTTTAACTTGGCTGGTGAAACTTGCCCCTCCTTGCTGTCATTTGACTTCTGGCTTAAAATTATGAAAGATACATTCTTTCATATTGGTTAAACTTGCCCCTTTTATAAGTTTACTCCATGATGAACCTTGATCAGTGCACTTCACTGACAAGTCTGAGAGTAAAACAATGCTAATCCTAACTTTCCTTTTTCTATTCAGTTTCTGTTTATTTTGCAGGTACAGATTTGAAGATGAAGATTTTAGTTTATTTTTATTTCTAGAATAGTCCAATGTAATCTTTATTCTTTTGTAATTTTGGTTCTATTCTTTTGTAATCTTCATTTTATTATTTTGTAATAAATATTATACTATTATCAATAAGTAAGTATTATTCTTTATTTATTTACTATTGTAAAAATAGTGGATGATTGTTATAAGTTACATTTTTGTAACTTATTTAGTGAATGAAAATATGAAATAGATATTAATATTATTAATTGCTTTCTTTATATAAAGTTTGAGCTATATTGGTTAACTCTTAATTAAATCAAGATTCAAACATTATTCAAAAATCCTTTTGAATTATAATTCAAACACTCAAGTTCTAAATTCAAATTTCATTTCCCTAAAACACATAATTCAACAAAGATCATATCAAAGTCTATAACAATCATCCTTTAAGACTAAACCTAATCTCAAAGTATGAAAGAAACCTTGATCACTTTAGGTTTTTATTTGGCAAAAAATTTACCCACATTTTCACAGATGAATGCATGCAACATTACAAATTCCTAAATCTACCCTTCGTTAGTTCCTAAATCTACCCTTCATTAGTTCCAAAGTCTTAGAATGTCTTCTAGTATTTGATTTGTTCTCTCTGTTTGACCTCCTCTCTCATTATGATAGGCTGTGCTAAAATCTAACTTTGAACCAAGTGCTTCATGCAATTGCTTCCAAAATGCTGAAGTAAACATTGATCCCCTATCAGTCATGAATCTTTCTGGGTACTACATGCTTACTTACTATTTCTTTGACATATACTTCAACTAACTTCTCGGCATTATCTTTTTGATTCACCGGGATAAAATGTGCACTCTTAGTGAGTCTGTCCACAATTACCCATATCATATCCTTTCGTTTAGGTGTCATGGGCAATCCTGTGATAAAGTCCATACCTATTTCCTCCCACTTCCACTCGGGAATTTCTAAAGGTTGTAATGGTCCTACTGGACTTTAATGTTCAGCCTTAACCCTTTGGCAAGTATGACATTCTGATACATATTTAGCAATGTCCCTTTTCATGTTATTCCACCAGAATAGTTCTTTCAAATCCATATACATCTTAGTACTTCCTGGATGTATAGAGTACGGTGTTTCATGTGCTTCTCTGAGTATGAAATCACGAATCTCATTCACATCTGGAACACAAAGGCGATCTTGAAACCATAAGGACTCATAATCTCCAAGGCGAAAATCTGATTTTTTTGTCCTTGAGATATCCTCCGAATTTCCTCAGCAATAATAGTATCTTCTGTATGATGTCTGAAAATCTCTTGCTTAAGATCACTGTCCTGCTCTGCAACTACATGCATAGTAGCTAATCCTCCAAGAACCTCTGTTCTAATGAATTGAAGCTTTAATCTTTCCAAGTCCATTTGTAACTCTTTTGGTAACTCCCGATTACTAGGCTGAATATCTGCACTCTTTCTGCTTAAAGCATCAGCTACAACATTTGCTTTTCCTGGAGTATAGTTGATTGTTAAATCATAATCCTTGATTAGTTCCAACCAACGCTTCTGTCTCATATTAAATTCCTTTTGAGTGAAGAAATATTTGAGACTTTTATGGTCAGTGTATAACTCACATCTGGCTCCATAAAGAAAATGCCTCCATCCTTTTAGCGCAAAAACCACTGCTGCTAACTCTAAATCATGAGTTGGATAGTTGACTTCATGTGGTTTCAGTTGTCTTGAACCATAAGCAATCACTTTCCGATCTTGCATTAACACACAACCTAGACCTTCTTTAGATGCATCACAGTAGACTGTAAAGTCTTTCCCTGTTTCAGGAACTGCCAAGATTGGAGCTGTGGTTAATCTGGTCTTCAACTCTTGAAAAATTTCTTCACACTTTTCGTCCCAATTGGATGGTGTATTCTTCCTTAGCAACTTGGTCATTGGTCCAGCTATTTTGGAGAAACCTTCAATGAATCTCCGATAATAACCGACCATTCCTAAGAAACCTCGAATTTGCTTCACATTGGTTGGTGCAGTCCACTCTAATACTAACCGAACTTTAGATGGATTTACAACAATTCCATCTTTACTGATCACATGGCCGAGGAATTCTACCTCATCTAGCCAAAATTCACACTTACTAAACTTAGCATAAAGTTTGTGTTCCCTTATAGTCTGCAATGCTATTCGCAAATGATCAGCATGCTCTTCCTTATCTTTGGAATATATCATAATATCATCAATAAAAACTATGACGAACTTGTCCAAATATGGCATGAAGATCTTGTTCATCAGATTCATGAATATTGCAGGTGCATTGGTCAAACCAAATGGTACTACCAGATACTCATGGTGTCCATATCTTGAGACAAATGCTGTATTTGGAACATCTTCCGGTTTGATTTTTATTTGATGGTATCCAGATCTTAGATCGATCTTTGAGAATACTCTGGCTCCTTTCACTTGATCACACAAATCTTGAATTCTTGGTAAAGGATACTTATTATTGATAGTAACGTTTTTCAGATTTCTATACTCTCCACACATCCTTCTTCCACCATCTCTCTTATCCACAAAGATTACTGGTGTTCCCCATGGAGATACACTTTCCTGAATAAATCCTTTTCTGGCTAACTCAACAATTTGCTCTTTGAGTTCTTTTAACTCTTTGGTTCCCATTTTATATGGTGCTTGAGCTATTGGTGTTGTACCAAGAATTAGGTCAATAGTGAACTCTATCTCCCGGTATGGTGGCATTCTCGGTAGCTCTGCTAGAAAAACATCTTGAAATTCATTTACTACAGGAATATCTTCCAATTTGACCTCTTTCATCGAGTTCAACTGCAGATCCACTATAATATGACTGTGCTTATCTACTTGATAAACTATCCTTGCTCCACTTGGAGTTTTGATTGAGGCAGTTTTCTCCTCACAATTTATCTGAGCCCCATGCTCCATTATCCAGTCCATCCCCAGCACTACTGCAATTCTCTTCAAAGGAATCACATAAAGGTCTACGAAGTATGTACAACCACAGATCAAGATAACCTGATCTTGTTTTATGTGGCGTACAATCACATTTCCCCCTGCCGTAACTACGGTCATAGGACTTTCTAACGTTGCCCTTCTAATCCCGAACTTATCACAAAATTCTTCAGAAATGAATGAAGTAGTTGCACCAGTGTCAAATAGAACTTTGCCGGGATTGGTAAGGATATTGAGCGTACCTATCACTGCATGCTCTGAATTATCTACCTCCTCGATGGTTGCATAGTTCAGTTTCCCGGTAGGTCTGTTCCTCTTGCCATTATTGTTCTTGCCATTATTGCCTCCTTTATTGGGCTGTCCATTTCCTCCACTGGCTTGTCCTCCTCCCTCTGTAGGCCAACCTCCTGGTGGTTTGCTCGGACAATCGGTCTTGATATGCCCCTTCTGACCACAACCGCAACAGATCACTACAGGGTTTTTGCATTCCCTCTGGAAATGCCCTGGAATTCCACAATTGTTACAAATAACATTCCTTATCGGATTGGATTGATTTCCACCACTGCCCTTGTTATAGTTATTGTTATTGTTATTGTTGCCATAGTTCCTGTTGCGAGGTTTGAACTCCAGGTTGGGTTTAGGTTTGCTTGCCTGAATTATCTTGGTTTCCTTCTTGGCTCTCTTCCTCCTATCCTCTTGGACATTCTTGTAATCATCTTCGAAAGTAATGGCTGCATCCAGCAACTGCTGATAAGTTTGTTGTAAGGTTCCCAACCTTTAATAAGGTAGAGATCCCTATGTTTACAATGCTAGTCCCTAGATCAATAGCTAGCATCCACAGTTAAGATGTAATATCAAGAAAAAAGGTCATAATACAACTTTATAACCAGGAATAAAATAATTTATTACATATTACATAGCTCATTTGGCTATCTCATTACAATGCAGCAACATATAACAATAGCATGGGGTCCTTCATCTTCAAAGTGCCACAGGCAATCATGTTGGTTGTAGACTTGTAATCCTATTCAACATACTTCACTAACATCAAACAAAACTGCAACATAATAAGTTGCAGCCACAAGGGTCAATACATTCAAATTGTATTGGCAAGTTTCATTACTATGTAGAAATAAGTGGATCCTATCATTACATGCATATTTGGCTAAGTGGGGTTTAGGCTCATTTGCAGAAAGCAATATAGTTTTATCCTATCTTTTCAAAATAGTTTTTGTTCTTTTGTCAAATCTTTCTGAACTTCTTGGAAAACTCCAAGTGCTTCTAATCCCTTGTTGTCACCATCAAGTTTTACTTTGAGAAATTGGAATGTCGAGATCTTCCATAGCTTTAGGCCTTAGTTTCTCAGAGTTGTCCATAATCGGGCACACGGCTAAGTACTTAGAATTTGATCTTCTGCAGAAGTTGTACACTTTACCCACATGACACAATCTCGTCTTGATGCCACCAGTGGCCGCTGGATAAGTACTCACCAAATGGAGTACCGGCATATCAAGAATGTGACAAAGTCTTTCCATAGAAGTCCTCCCAATACACAATGCTAGCTTGTCAACCGGGCACCAATGTAGGAAAAATTTCCATACACAATTCTAGTTAACCTGAAGATGCCAATGCATGGGTCTTCCACTATGTAGTTGACTAAGACAGAGCCCATTTAGCATGTGGCTGTACACGGAAGCCACTATACGAGAAACATGTTCAATCTCTAAGTCCCTGGGTGGTTTTCTTCTAGTGCACACCGAAAAAAAGCCATATAAACATGGTTCCCTTTGTTGCCACCTTGTCCAATCTTGAGTATCCTTGTCCACCCAGGTGGTTCATTGAGTACTTGTTTTATTATATAAAACATATATCTTTCCAACACTTCATATAATCATATCATGTATCCCATCCCAAATATATATAGGAGGGCTAAGCTTACTACAACTACAATGTTTCCACTAAGGAAGATATAAGGGTTTCCTTTTAGGATTTAGCATAGCATAAAATATAGTAGTCCTTATCATGCATGTTACAAAAATCCACTAAGTGTAATGAAAATAGTAGGACATGGTTGATAGTGTCACTTGCCTTTTTAGTAGAGAATATTGATTCACTTCTTGATCTTGCAAATATCACACTCCTCTAACTTCACTACAATTCAATCAAGCAAACACATTTTGAAACCAACATTCAAACAATTTATCACACATAAAATAATAGAAACAAGGCAATGCATGCAAGCATGCAAAATATGATTTTATTTAGAAAAGTGGTTTCTATTAGGCTCTAAACATTTTAAAGCTCACATTGGTCATCTACAAAAGTGGTAAAACCATTTGCAAAAGGCTTCATCTCATAAACCAAATATTATGCTAAGGTGATATTTTATGTTGTTGAAAATATATTTTAGCAAAGCAATAACTTTACATGGTTCATCAAATATGTTCCTAATCTCAAAACTTGGTGTTTAGGGTCAGAAGGTTTGAATCAAATCATTTCCCAAAGGTTTTACTCAAAATTCATTTCTAAACCATAAACAATATTTTTTTATTTGACTAGAAATGAGCTAATACAAATATTTATCCCTTAACTTCACAAAATACATTTTTAAATCCATAAGTTGGTTCCTATGGTAAGTAGGTTCAAAACAATCCATTTTGCAAAGAATTCACCTTAAAAATATATCTAGAACAATTTTTATATTCAAATTATGCCTACACAAGTTTCTGCAATTTCAACCAATTTTCCAGAAGGAAAACATTAAACAAAGTGCATGGTTGCAAAGTAATTGTTCTGCTGAATCCATTGATATAAAATTTGCAAAATTTGGACGTGTAGAATTAAAGTTATGAATTTTACAAGTTTGCAAATCTAATAGATCAAATTTCTAATTTAAATCCTGAGTCTGGCCACGTGTCTTAATATTACTAGCTGACACCGTTTCGCGCGGATTGAGCTCTATGGGTCGTTGGATCTAAATGATATCGTGCGGCACAGAGCACACGATACCCCTTCGATTAAATCTAATCTCAGCCGCAAGATCAAGATCCAACGGGCACCAGTGTTTGACACCTGACCGGCGGCGGGCGGCGTGCTGCCGATGGCGTTGGCGACGATTTAGCAAGCGAGGGAGAGGAAGGAGTAGCTCACCGTGCTCGTGGGAGTGCGGAGAAGCTCGAGGTGTGGTCGGCTGGTCGAGGGGCGCACTGGAGCTGCGTGTATTGCTCGCCGGAGTCAGTGGCGGCGTCGGATGTCTCTCGTTGTCGTCGGGGGAGAAGTTTGGGGGCACGCTAAGACAAATAAGGCATGCTGTTAGACGCGGGAGAGTGTGGGGATTACAGGAGCATCATCGGGAGGTCTCGGGGCAGTCGGTACTCACCGGGAAAACTCGCCGGAGAAAATGGCAGACGACGGTGGTGCTTGGTGTCGAGGTTGCCGACGTTGTGGAGTGGGCGCGGCCAAGCGGTTGGCACTGCGAGATGCGCCAGGAGATGGGGAGCAAGATCGCGTGCAATGGGAGGCGAGGGGCGGTTTGACGGCGCCGGAATTTGCTGGAGAAGCTCGTTGGAGGAGAGGGGTTCGAGATCGTGATTCTCGCAGCCTGGAGGCAGAGGGGAGGTGTGGCTTGGGGGAAAAGAGAGAGGAGGGTGTGGCGTTTAAAAGAGCATGCTCACTGGCGAGTTTAATCCCTCCATCAACGCGAATTGATCGCCGCATTCAACAGCAGAAACGGCGAGGGGGACGTGGTCGCGGTGGAGACGACGACCTGGCAGGTGGGGTCCGGCTGTCTGCGAGAGAGGGAGAGAAAGAGTGGGGCCGAGCGTTCAGCGACTCTGTGGGTTCTTTTCTGAGTGAAAAACGGTTCACTAGAGGGGGAGTAGGTGGGCTGCGAGTTGGACTGGGTTGGGCCTGATGGGTTGGGTTGCTCTGTTTCATTTTTTTATACTGAAATGCTTTTTCTTTTTTCTATTTTGAATTTCTGTTTTGATTTTAACTCAAACAATTCAAACTCCAAATGAATTCAAACTTCCACCAAACTTTAGGTACAGTTTAATTCTGTTTAACAACATATTCCAAAGTCCAAAATAAAATAATTATTATTAGGGTTTATTATTTATTAAAATCAAATAAATCGGCTTTAGTCTTTATTTCAAATAGGATTCAAATTTGTTTAGAAACTCTATTTGACTTTATAAATTCCTACAAAAATCTTTTCAGTAGGTTTTACTTGGAAACTAAAACACCTTGAAATATAATTTATAATACTTTAATAAGTTTTTAATGATCATTCAAAATAAAAAATGTCTATACTTGAATGAAATTTGTATATAAATAAATCCTCATGGTTTTATTTAAATAAACCTTTACTATTTTAATTAAACCAAAATATTTTATTTTAAAAGCTTGGCCAAGATTTAATTTGGCTCTTTTAAAAATAGTCCTTATTCATTATTTCTACCTTTGCTTATAAAAACCATATCTTTTTATTTAAAGATCCAAAAATGGTGATTCTAACTAATATAACTTTATTTATTATTTGTTTATCTTTTCAAATCCCTTTAGGATTTTATTTGATCAAAATAGGTTTTGATGTTTCCAATTGGAATCAAAAATTTTCTTCTCACAATAAATTTCAACAAAATTTTATTTTGTTTATTTATTTTTCACATTTCAAAATTTGGAAAATTTTGGGATGTGACAGGCTACCACCCTTAAAAGAAATCTCGTCCCGAGATTTGGGAAGGCTACTAGGGCACTACCACCCTTAAAAGAAAGTCTCATAGGGTTACATTGATGGTTCACTTGACTATGGTTTCAACACTTGATATCTAGACAAGGAATCCTTATTTGAATCTTCTGAGTTAACTAGTTTCTGACATCCACTTCTTTTATCTCTTCAAAGTTCCCATCCATGTCAACGTGGTTCACATGTCCTTTCTGGGTCACATTGGAGTCATTTCCATTGGATCTTCTAGCATCCTTTTTCTTTTTCTTCTCAGGACAGTCTGATGCATAGTGTCCAAGTTCCTTACAATTATAGCACTGCAACTGGCTAATGTCTTTCTTCCTAAAAGTTTCATGTTGGCTCTGACCAAGGTCATCTCCATTGTCAGTATCATTTCCATTATTATCACTTCCATTGTTGTTGTGTTGATACTGATGTGGTTCTGAATCTTCATTGTTCTTTTTGAATGAACGCTTCTTTTGTGATGATCCTGAGTGATACTTGAGTTTACGCTTCCTATTTCTGTTCTCAACTTGATTCATCTTGTTTTCCAAAATGGTGGCTTTGTCACAGAGTGATTGATAAGTTGGGACATAGGCCACAGATAGCTGCAGGTTCAACTCATCATTAAGTCCTTCAAGAAATTTCTCCTTTCTCTTAGCATCTGTATCAACTTCATCCGGTGCATAGCGTGCCAGATTGTTGAATTCTTCAATGTACCCAGCCACACTGAGGTGACGTTGTTTCAGATTGTGGAATTCCTTTTTCTTCAAGTGCATCACTCCAGGTGAGATGTGAGCTGTACGGAAACCATCCTCAAAAATAGCCCAAGTCACATCCTTAAGAGGAGTGGTGATCTGAAAGTTGTCCCACCATGTTGCTGCTGGTCCTTCAAGTAGAAATGTTGCAAACCTAACTTTTTCCTCGTCGGTGCAGCCAACAGTCACTAAGTCCTTATTCACCGAACATAACCAATCATCAGCTACCATTGGGTCAGTTGTTCCAGAGAACCTTGCAGGTCTTAGTTTCAGAAACCTGGTGAGCATATCATGTGCTGGAGGATTATTCTGATTGTTGTTGTTGTTGTTGTTGTTGTTGTTGTTGTTGTTGTTGTTGTTGTTGTTGTTGTTGTTGTTGTTGTTGTTGTTGTTGTTGTTGTTGTTGTTGTTGTTGTTGTTGTTGTTGTTGTTGTTGTTGTTGTTGTTGTTGTTGTTGTTGTTGTTGTTGTTGTTGTTGTTGTTGTTGTTGTTGTTGTTGTTGTTGTTGTTGTTGTTGTTGTTGTTCTGATTCTATATGAACGTGGTCATCATCTGCATCAGCTGCGTCTGAGTTGTCATCATCTGCTGCATCTCAGGAGTGATGTTGTTATTGTTTTTTTGGTTGGGGTTGGCACGACGGGGAGGCATCTGTCGGTTTGATAGGTATAAGTAATGATGGATAGGTCTAAAGAAGTTCTAACACACCATCCAAAACAATCAAGTTCAAATCAAACAATCAAGCAATCATCAAACAACTATTCACTTAACAACTTATGAGCTTAACTCACGAGTTGAAGGAAACAACAAGTTTTCTTGAAATTATTGACTTAGTATAGTCATACCTCATAGGTAAATATGATCCATACACTAACATGATTTCAATGTTTTGGTAGGCAATCTAATGTCTCTTGGTTCTCACTTGTAGTCTTTAGTGAAATCCTTGGTGAAACTAAAATTGAAGTCATTGGTCATGGTGAAGGCTTTGTCCATCAAGTTGAAAAGGAAGAGGTGTAGAATCAAAACCAAAAGGTTGAGGAAAGAGTTTACAAGATTGTTTGTAAATAAGTTTTGGAACAAATACAACACCTATTTTTCTAAGGGGTTTTGTCCAATCCTAGGGTTACAATCCTACAGGAAACACAGTGCTCTAATACCATCTGTAAGGTTCCCAACCTTTAATAAGGTAGAGATCCCTGTGTTTACAATGCTAGTCCCTGGATCAATAGCTAGCATCCATTGTTAAGATGTAATATCAAGAAACAAAGGTCATAATACAACTTTATAACCAGGAATAAAATAATTTATTACATCTTACATAGCTCATTTGGCTATCTCATTACAATGCAGCAGCATATAACAATAGCATGGGGTCCTTCATCTTCAAAGTGCCACAGGCAATCATGTTGGTTGTAGACTTGTAATCCTATTCAACATACTTCACTAACATCAAACAAACCTGCAACATAATAACTTGCAGCCATAAGGGTCAATACATTCGAATTGTATTGGCAAGTTTCACTACTATGTAGAAATAAGTGGATCCTATCATTACATGCATATTTGGATAAGTGGGGTTTAGGCTCATTTGCAGAAAGCAATATAGTTTTATCCTATCTTTTCAAAATAGTTTTTGTTCTTTTGTCAAATATTTCTGAACTTCTTGGAAAACTCCAAGTGCTTCTAATCCCTTGTTGTCACCATCAAGTTTTACTTTGAGAAATTGGAATGTCGAGATCTTCCATAGCTTCAGGCCTTAGTTGCTCAGAGTTGTCCATAACCGGGGACATGGCTAAGTACTTAGAATTTGATCTTCTGCAGAAGTTGTACACTTTACCCACATGACACAATCTCAGCTTGATGCCACCAGCGGCCGCTGGATAAGTACTCACCAAATGGAGTACCGGCAGATCGAGAATGTGACAAAGTCTATCCATAGAAGTCCTACCAATACACAATGCTAGCTTGTCAAACAGGCACCAATGTAGGGATAAATTTCCCATACACAATTCTAGTTAACCTGAAGATGCCAATGCATGGGTCTTCCACTATGTAGTTGACTAAGCCAGAGCCCATTTAGCATGTGGCTGTACACGGAAGCCACTGTACGAGAAACATGTTCAATCTCTAAGTCCCTGGGTGGTTTTCTTCTAGTGCACACACAAAAATATAGCCATATAAACATGGTTCCCTTTGTTGCCACCTTGTCCAATCTTGAGTATCGTTGTCCACCCAGGTGGTTCATTGAGTACTTGTTTTATTATATAAAACATATATCTTTCCAACACTTCATATAATCATATCATGTATCCCATCCCAAATATATATAGCAGGGCTAAGCTTACTACAACTACAATGTTTCCACTAAGGAAGATATAAGGGTTTCCTTTTAGGATTTAGCATATCATAAAATATAGTAGTCCTTATCATGCATGTTAGAAAAATCCACTAAGTGTAATGAAAATATTAGGACATGGTTGATAGTGTCACTTGCCTTTTTAGTAGAGAATATTGATTCACTTCTTGATCTTGCAAATATCACACTCCTCTAACTTCACTACAATTCAATCAAACAAACACATTTTCAAACCAACATTCAAACAATTTATCACACATAAAATAATAGAAACAAGGCAATGCATGCAAGCATGCAAAAGATTATTTTATTTATAAAAGTGGTTTCTATTAGGATCTAAACATTTTAAAGCTCACATTGGTCATCTACAAAATTAGTAAAACCATTTGCAAAAGGCTTCATCTCATAAACCAAATATTATGCTAAGGTGATATTTTATGTTGTTGAAAATATCTTTTAGAAAAGCAATAAATTTATATGGTTCATCAAATATGTTCCTAATCTCAAAACTTGGTGTTTAGGGTCAAAAGGTTTGAATAAAATCTAATAGATCAAATTTCTAATTTAAATCCTGAGTCTGTCCACGTGTCTTAATATTACTGGCTAATACCATTTCGCGCGGATTGAGCTCTGTGGGTCGTTGGATCTAAATGAGATCGTGCGGCACAGAGCACACGATACCCCTTCGATTAAATCTAATCTCAGCCGCAAGATCAAGATCCAACGGGCACAACGTGTTTGACCACGGCGCTGGCGGCGGCGGACGGCGGCGCGTGCTCGGCCAGTGGCATTGGCGACGATTTAGGAAGAGAGGGAGAGGAAGGAGTAGCTCACCGTGCTCGTGGGAGTGCGGAGAAGCTCGAGGTGTGGTCGGCTGGTCGAGGGGCGCACTGGAGCTGCGTGGATTGCTCGCCGGAGTCAGTGGCGGCGTCAGATGTCTCTCGTTGTCGTCGGGGGCAAAGTTTGGGGGCACGCTAGGACAAACAAGGCATGTTGTTAGACACGGGAGAGTGTGGGGATTACAGGAGCATCATCGGGAGGGCTCGGGGCAGTCGGTACTCACCAGGAAAACTCGCCGGAGAAAATGGCAGACGATGGTGGTGCTTGGTGTCGAGGTTGTCGACGTTGTGGAGCGGGCGCGGCCAAGCGGTTGGCACTGGGAGATGCGCCAGGAGATGGGGAGCAAGCTCGCATGCAGTGGGAGGCGAGGGGCGGTTGGACGGTGCCGGAATTTGCTGGAGAAGCTCGTAGGAGCAGAGGGGTTCGAGCTCACGATTCTCGCAGCCTGGAGGCAGAGGGGAGGTTTGGCTTGGGGGAAAAGAGAGAGGAGGGCGTGGCGTTTAAAAGAGCATGGTCACTGGCGAGTTTAATCCCTCCATCAACGTGAATTGATCGCCGCATTCAACAGCATAAACGGCGAGGGGACGTGGTCGCGGTGGAGACGACGACCTGGCAGGTGGGGTCCGGCTGTCTGCGAGAGAGGGAGAGAAAGAGTGGGGACGAGCGTTCAGCGACTCTGTGGGTTCTTTTCTGAGTGAAAAACGGTTCACCAGAGGGGGAGTAGGTGGACTGCGAGTTGGACTGGGTTGGGCCTGATGGGTTGGGTTGCTCTGTTTCATTTTTTTATACTGAAATGATTTTTCTTTTTTCTATTTTGAATTTCTGTTTTGATTTTAACTCAAACAATTCAAACTCCAAATGAATTCAAACTTCCACCAAACTTTAGGTATAGTGTAATTCTGTTTAAAAACATATTCCAAAGTCCAAAATAAAATAATAATTATTTGGGTTTATTATTTATTAAAAGCAAATAAATAGGCTTTAGTCTTTATTTCAAATAGGATTCAAATTTGTTTAGAAACTCTATTTGACTTTATAAATTCCTACAAAAATCTTTTCAGTAGGTTTTACTTGGAAACTTAAACACCTCGAAATATAATTTAAAATACTTTAATAAGTTTTTAATGATCATTCAAAATAAAAAATTTCTATACTTGAATGAAATTTGTATATAAATAAATCCTCATGGTTTTATTTAAATAAACCTTTACTATTTTAATCAAAACAAAATATTTTATTTTAAAAGCTTGGCCAAGATTTAATTTGGCTCTTTTAAAAATAGTCCTTATTCATTATTTCTACCTTTGCTTATAAAAACCATATCTTTTTATTTAAAGATCCAAAAATGGTGATTCTAACTAATATAACTTTATTTATTATTTGTTTATCTTTTCAAATCCCTTTAGGATTTTATTTGATCAAAATAGGTTTTGATGTTTCCAATTGGAATCAAAAAGTTTCTTCTCACAATAAATTTCAACAAAATTTTATTTTGTTTATTTATTTTTCACATTTCAAAATTTGGAAATTTTTGGGATGTGACATTTGCTTATTAGCTAACCTTAGCTGCATTTTCACAAATGGGTTTAACCCACGCAGAAAACGTTTCTTCCGTTTCTCTTTAGTGTTAACATCCTACTCAGCATAGCAAGACAATTGACTAAACTCCCGGATGTACTTCATGACACTAGTATATCCCTGCTGAAGATCATCAAATTCTTTTCGCTTCAACTCCATAACACTTTCCGGAACATGATATTCATGGAATCTCTGCTTGAAATCCTCCCAGGTGAAGTCCCTTCCTGGTTGTTGCATAGCCAACTGATTCTCCCACCATGATGTTGCAGGTCCAGTCAGAAGATGAGTTGCATACCTAAATTTCTCCTCATCATTGCAACCTATAGTTTTCAGCTTCCTTTCTGTATTTGTTAGCCAATCCTCTACATCCATTGGTTCAAGAGCTGATGCAAAAGGTAGCGGCCTTGCATTCTGGAAGTCAGATAGACTCACTCCTCCACCTTCAGGTGCCCTCTGATTTTCTCGTCCCAGCAACTCTTCCATGAACTTGTTCTGGGTCTCTTGCATCATTTGCATGCACTGCATAAAGTTCTACTCCATTAACGGCCTCATTGGTGGTGGCGGTGGCAATGCTCCCTGATTTGCTGCATCTGCATCGGCCTTCTCCTTGGCCTCTCGCTCCATCCGTTGCTGCTCAGTTTCGATTTCTACACCCGTATCCATGACCCTCTAGTCCTGCAACATAAAGCGAATACTCATAATTACATCATGCACATGTGTTCTAAGCTCGACTTTACGCACAGAACTAGTCACACAATGAAGATTCAAAGAAAATCCAAATATGCATTTCACACATTATACATAATATCATAATAATACAAAGTCATTCCAACATATACCATATAGGTATAATCACAAAACTACCTTATTCCTCTATCTTATTTCTTGGAGTATAATACATAGTACTTGATATCACTAACTAGTTGCCTCCCTCTAGTAGTAACTACGCTCATCATACATGCCTGATGTCTAACCGTGATGACGTGTGGTTCGTCGTACAGTTTAAGGAATAAATGGCCTTCCAGAAGGAACATACTCAGTATCTGAAGTGTCATGACTTGAGTTATTACTCAATCTGAGCGCATTGACTTCCTCCAGCTCAGCTAAAAAGTCTTCAGAAACATATTCAACATTATCTCCCGCTTGCATCTCCGGAGCTTCATTCCTTGAGTTGTCAACAGGATACGCAGATTCTGCTACTTCCCAGGTGCTCCTTTAGGCAATATAGTAAAACACTAGATAATGTATATCCCCTGGGTTTTGAGAAGATGTTGATGATTCAAACACTCTCTCTTCAGGATATTCTTCTTCATCCTGATTATCTATCGACATGGCATTTCTACGACTGTTACTAGGGTTAATTCTTATACCCATATAGCTAGATTGTCCAACATTTCTGTCAGAACCATCTATGGACATCTGGTGCTCATGAGATCCTGCATATGATCCCATTGTCCAACCATCAGAATTCTCAATAGGAAGTTCTGAGTCAGAACCATCCTCTGAGCCCTGTGGTACTGCATACCTCGTATCCATAGTAGGATCATGTATAGGTTCAGGACTTGGTGAATAAGGATATGGTATAAAAGGTTCAGGATCTATAGGTATATCATTAAAGATAGGTGTTGCACTACTACTGCTTGCTTCCTTTTCCAACTGGATTGCTAACTACTTCATCCTTTCCGGATCAGTTAGATCCTCTAACATGTCATTCTTATCTTCAACAATCACTTGATGTGTCTTGTAAAAAGACGCAACGAGTTTTCGGTATCTATCCATAAACTTGGAAGCTAACTTAGGATGCTTCTTAACCAAAGTAAGATGATCTGGTATAGGCTCCGAGTCTATAGAATCATGAGGTATCACAGAGAATGTGCTACCTTCTAACTCCTTGGCTTTATGTTCCCAGATATGAGCTATCGCCTCCACAACAGCAACATGGTATGCTGCTAAATGACTCCTACCTTCACCTATAGGTAGATCGTGATATAATCCAAGCTCCTCTGGAAGTTGGATACTCACACGATACTTGGATAACATCCGGCCATCAAGGTAAGTTATAGTATTCACTAGAATTCTAGTTGGACAACTAAAGAACTTTAAAAGTTGACGAAGTTGGTCTGTGAATGATCCTTGATAATCGTCAAGAGTCTCCTCTTTCCTTACCAAAGTCTGTTTTGGAAACTTTGGTGCCATAGCTTTGTATATCAGAAAAATAGTTTTGATTAGTATCTAATAATATATTCATCATAACAAAGAATTATTGCACAAAAATATATAACGGAATATTCTCATTTGAATACCCATTATATTACTTTTAGAGAATTCTTTATCGTTGCTACACTTTCCTTCAGGTAATACCCTTTACTAGGTTTCCAGCCTAAGGTCAAAGCAATTTGCTCTGATACCAACTGCGGTGACCCAGCATACCACGGCATGTGTAGTACACTATAGTCGTTGACATGACACTCACAGAACACCGTTCTGTAAATATCACATCCCTCAGAGTGGTACAACAGAAACATTGCGGGTCCATATTACAAACATTCACACATTATTATTATTACAACACCAGAAGATCAAGACTTCAAAAGGTTCAACTTACAAACCAAAATATAAAGTGTTTCAGCGGAATTTAAAAGTAGCAACTCCGACTAGGAGTTAAGCTCAGCAACTTATTCTATAGAGTTCATGCTGCTCGGCTCTGTTGGTTACTACTAACTAGGATACTTAGTTGGATTCGTTATCCTCGACACCATAGCAGATTTCGTAATCCACTCCTTCAACACCTCCTGACAAGTCAGGCTCCTCGTAGAACACATCTTCTTGACATTCAGCTGCATACATTGGCACGTCTTCGGGATCCTCAGAGTCTAAGCAAGGGATCAAAGGAAAGGATGAGTAACAGCGTTACCCAACAAGTTCATTATATGCAAGGTGGGAAGTTTGATGCTCTAACTACCACCTCGGACTATAAGTCCTTGGCACTATGCATTTTTTGTAAATCTTTCTTCAAAGATTGATTTCATTATAAAAATCTATGACAATCAGCCTTCACAGGTTGACCAGAACTTTCATGGAGTTCCTTTCCTGCCGCGTTCGTAGCTCCTTCCCGGAACAGGGAGTAACAAGTTACAGTTCTTACACTCTGCAGAGGTGCGTTACTTTACCCATGAGAGATCAACTCCTTGTTGCACAACCAGGCGTACTTTCCCGTCCACAATTCCATGATGTGGGGCCCAGTAGTTGGTCCAAGCCAATCACTGCCCCTTTGCGACCTCGCATGCCTCCTTGGTGTACACCATGCCCACATAATGAATTATGGCAATGGTTTGTACAAACCGTGAGATGCCAGAACTATCATGGGACGATGAGGGTTCCCACCCATATGCTGCATATCCTCTACGAATTACCAATTAATATGCACGCTACGAGGATAACAGCCACGACCTGCACATCCGGCTTCATGCGAGAGGAAGAAGATACAACTGACTTCTCTGTACCATTCCAAATCTCATGGCTAACACGTAATATACGGCGCTAGAATCACTGATGTCAGGGGTTATTAAGTCCCTAATTGATCATCATTGTTGCAAATAGAACCCTAAGTTCTATTGCTCCATTATATCATCACTTAGGATGATATCTATGATTTCTTTATTTGTGAAAATATTATTTTCTTTCTTTGGAGTGAGTGTTGTGTGATGAAATCATAGATATCATCCTAATGACAGTGAGTGTTGTGTGATGAAATCACTGTATTAACACCTATTGGCTTAAGAATTCAGATGTAGTTTGAGATCAAATGATTTCAAATAGTGAAGATATACATAGGTGAATATCTTGTTTATGATTCCTGTGTTTAAGAACAGGAAAATGATTTATAGTGGTTTGGTTGAATCTAGGAAGGTTGAATTCTTAACCTAATTAATATAGAATTGTTCTTGTGACACTATCTTTGGATGGCACACAAGTTAGATTCTATTTCATTGATTGGGTTGTGCAAGCTTAAGATGAGTTTGGCTTTAAAGATAAGTAGAAATTTTCCTTTCTTAAATCCCTAAGACCAATGATGTTGGTCTGAGGTTTAGGGATGCGGTGACCCAGCATACCACTGCATGATGTAGTATACTATAGTCGTTGACATAACACCAATGAAACACCTTTCACTAGTATTACATCCCTCGGAATGGCACAACAGAAACACAGCGGGTCCAATACATGGCTAAAGGTTACAACTCACTCTTAACACAAGATCCAGAGAACACTCTAGGTTAAAGAGAGAGAAAGAACTTCTTACGAAGAAGAATCAAAGTTAAATAACAGAATACTATTATACTAATAAAACTAGTATTTAACTAAGGAATTGGCATTACTGCAATTGCAATACACTACAGAATTAGGTTCTTTGGCTAGAAATTATATTCCTATCTCATCAGTAACTTCGTCTTCACTTGAGTTGAGGTATACGTTGACTTCCTTGTCTTCATTGAAGAGCTTTAGCTTTGCATGATAAATCCTGGAGCATAACTTGATGTGGTTGTTGTCTATTCCGGCTCCAGAATCTAGCAAGGGTTAAGAAGATAATTTGAGTACGAGCGTACTCAGAAAATTAACTAGAAAAGGACTGTTTGGTGCACTATAACTACAGCCACAAACCGTAGGTCGTAGGCAATGCAAGTTTTCATAAACATTTCTTCAAAGGTTGCTTTTATTCTGAAAAGCTATGTCCGTCAGCCTTCACGGGTTTACCAAAACATTCATGGAGTTCCTTTCCCGCCGCGTTCACAGCTCCTTCCCGAAACAGGGAGTAACAAGTTATAGTTCTTACACTCTACAGAGGTGCGTCACTTTACCCATGAGAGACCTTAGGTTTTGTACAAACCGTTAGATGCCAGAACTATCGTGGGACTTTGAGGGTTCCCACCGATATGCTGCATATCCTCTACGAATTACCAATTAATATGCACGCTACAAGGATAATATCCACGACCTACACATCCGGCTTCATGCGAGAGGAAGAAGATACAGCTGACTTCTTCGTCCCATTCCAAATCTCATGGTCAACGCGTAATATATGGCGCAAGAATCACTAGCGACATTGGTTGTTAAGTCCTAGGTGATATAATTCTGAACAGTGGTACTCCAACTATCAGATTTAATAGATTAGCTGATCACCCTGGATCAGTAACCAATAATTCACAATATTCTCAAAAATAGTGTTTTAAGACCTTTTTCAAATGCAGGTGATAACAACACTGGATTTGTAAAATACTTTACATAAAATAAACAAAGGACATGAGCAAGTGTGAACTTGCCTTTTGTGATTGCAAGATTATGCACTCACGGTCTTCGAGTCAGTATAAGATCCAAAATCTGAAATCAGCATCATTGGTCTGGTAAGGACTAATGTTTAAAGAAGCAATATGCTTTTATGCATAAGTAATGAGATGCACGTTCTAAACACAAATCCTGGGAATAACGTCGTTCTAGGGTTTGGATACTAGAAATGATGTCTTTGAAATGTGTTGTACTTTTAGATGAGTTGTACACTTGTGCTTCTTATTAAGACTTGTGAGTGCGTGTGAAACAATCATATAATTATAATATCATAGAACAGTAGGATGTACAAAATGTGTTATACTACTCAAGATGACTTAAAATAGTTCTTGTTTGAAGTGGCAAAAATAATAACATTTGAAGAAGAGATTTCTTTTCTAAGGTTTAAACAATCATTGTGGTTAGTTAGTGGTGGTCGATGTTATTTGTGTTTGCTTGAATAGTTTTGGCTTGAGATGCTTTATTACTTAACTAGTTCAGACCAAAGTTAACTATAAAACATATAATGATGATTATAGGGTTATATTTAGATTCTTTAGACTAAAGTTAACTTTAAAACATATATAGTTTGAAAGTATAATGTTTATAACCTTTGTACCTGGGGTACCTGTTAATGTTGCTTTAAGGTTAATTAAGAATAGTTATTCTTTTACTTAGTATAGTGGTTTCTTGATTTTATACAGGAGTAGTATCATTTATCTTTTATAGATGAGTGTTTATAGTTTATAAACCAAGAGATAATATTATTTATCTATTTATGTATTTACAATAGTGTTGTGGTAGTTCTTGCAATCTGGTGGTTAAAGTAGATATAAAGGATCTGATTATTCACAAGTTGTTCTTTAAGAATTTTATCTTGAATTGAAATCCTTTGAGAATATAATCTTCACTTAAGGTTGAAAGTAATGTAATAAAGAAATATTTATAATGTTTAAACCATTGTGGATTCATACTGTTAACATTTAAGATTAATACTATTTATTAGATTTAATTGTCTTATTTTATAAATATTAACAAATTTTATTTATTGTTATATGAACTATTAATTAAGTAAATAAGTTTAAATTTGAGTTATTAAAGTATTTGAATTTTTATTTAACTCAAAAGTGGAATATTAGATTTTTAACATGTAGATATTATTTTTGTGATCATTTTGGTATATTACATTTATTTTTGTGATTTATAAATAATAAGATATGATTTCTATAAGACTTATTACTTTATAAATACTTAATAAATAACAAATACTTAATTAACTTGAATTATAATGTATGATTACAATTTTAAATTATAATCCTTATTTTTCTAACATTTTTGGTATTCTATTTATATTTTTAACACTCACCATTATTAAAATTTGAATTATTAAAGTTTAATTACTTATAATACCTTTATTAAATAATATTTGTTCAAATAATCATCACAATAATGTTTGATAATAGTTTTAATTTATAGATTTTATTTTTCTATTTTTTTTCATATATTATACACATGTTTCTGAATTAGAAATCAAAAGTTATTAATTATACAAGATTTAATCATTTATTTGATTTCTAGAATATTATTAATTTAGTTATAACATTTTATTTATTTCTTAAACAGGAAATACTTTTTACACCGCACTCAAAGCTAGCCTCTATCACTGACTAGTGGGCCATTGTCCACCTCATCTCTCAGGTTAAAGAAATTGCATTTGTTACCGATTGGTTAGCTACCCCAAGTCAATGACATATGGGCCCTAGGCCATGTCACTTGCCACGTGAGACAAAGATCGGGTCAAACAACGAACTGGGTCCAAGGTGGCATCGGCATGACGTAGCGATGGCGTCAGCACCATCACCGCCGTCAGTGGTTGGTCGCCAACGATGATCTACTGCACCCTAGCAAACGAAATGATCCTAATTTGAATCAGTGCATCGTGCTGAGTCCTAAACTGGCAGCGCCGCTCGGAAATGGTCATCAGAGCCTCAGCTCCGACGAGCTCCGACGGTGGTCGACGGTGGCACACCGTGAAACAGCGATTTACAATGAGATTAGACGATTGGAGGTTACTGGAAGGTTCAGGAACTCACCCTGATGATGATAGAGAGGTCGGCGAGGACATGCGCGGTCGGAGGCGAGCTCTCTATCAAGATTTTTGATGAACTGCCGCGAAGAAGAATGACCAAATTCGTCCACTCCAGTGCTCCCTTTGACGCAGGATTTCTCCCAGACGATCTACGGAGGGCGGCGCTTCTCCATGGCTACTTGGAACGGTGTGGGGAGATGTGGTTCGCCGGCGAGGGGTGGCTCCGGTGAGCTAGGGTTTCTGTCCCTTTTCCATCTGAGAGGATAAGGAGGAATTGGGGATAGGGATTGAGGCAGGGCGTCGCGGTGGCTTCTTATCCCTCTTTGGAACGACGGCGAGCATCTTGGTGCACGGCTGACGACGACGGCATCGGGCGGTGGCGAGCTCCTCCAGCGAGTTGCCTGTGTGCGTGATGATGACGACGATGGATGTTTTGTGGATAACCCCCTGACGATTCTTTTAGCTCAACCCGCGGTCCTTTCCTGACCCCACTTGTCAGTCACAGATGGAAACGAGCTGGGCTCGGTGCTGGGCTTTTGTGGGCTGCATAGGGCTTTAGGTAAGCAGGTAGGGTTGGGCTACGGCCTGGTTTGGTTTTTTATTTGTTTTACCTTTTTCTATTTTCAGTTTTCCTTTTCAGATTTGAATTTGATTTATATTTTGAACCTTTCTTGGTAGGATTTATTTGCTGGATATTTGTAGCAATACTAAAATAGGTTTAGTATCACTTTTGAACTTTTATTATATAATCCTTTTATTTTTATTTTATTTTCTTTATATGAACCCCTTTTAATAATTTGTATATACTTTTCTTATTATTTTTATCTCCTCTTTTAGTTATGGATTTCTGGAATGATGTATTCTTATTTGTTTATAAGACTTAACTCTAGTTGACTCATAGTTTGAATAGACATTTTATATGTATAATGATCCTATATCATTATTTGTTGCATGGAAATTAATATGGTTCTTATTACTTCCATTGGTTTGGGGAAATGGCAATTGTATCTATTCTTTTATGATAAACAAGGAAGTTTAGGATTTTGGATTATAATTATTTACCCTAGGGTTTAGGGTTTTTAATATACTTAGACTCCTATATGGATGGGATTAAAGATTCCATAACTAAGCATATTGTTTTCTGTTTGGGATATTTGATGACATCACTTTTATAATAAAAAGTTATATCTAGAATGTTTTATAGAAAGGAATTGATAAAGATACTCCTAAACACATTTAATTATGATTGTTGGAATTGGCAAAGATGTGCTTATGTGATTTGTTGGAGGGAAATGTTCCTATCAAGTGATATAGATATAATATGATAGATCAATCACATGAAATGGGTATTATGTTTGGATTAAGATTTAAAGTTGGTTGTTTACCAATAATTACTATCTTCCATAGTTCATAATTCTAGACCTTTTATTAAAGAATTCCTTTCCTAGATATACTGCCTTTTTCTATCAATCATCATGATTAACATGATGAGGTTTACTTCATAGTACTATTCTCATTCACTGATTAACCTTCTAAACTCATGGATGAATCAAATGAGTTTGATACTAAAATATTTCATAACTTCCACATATTCTTGCTTGATTGCACCTACTACTCTGCTGTTAATAGCCTTCCATTCAGCAAATAGTTCCTTCAAACTCCACTCATAATCTTCCTTAGTTCATCCTTCACTAATATTTCTTCATCAGATGAATATATCCAACTATCTTCCTCCCAAGTTTACTATCCTTTAAGATCGATAACATTGCTTCCATAACTCTATGATTTACTATCTTTAATTGAATAATATTGTCTTATATTTATTCTAGTAACTCATATGCTAATCTTACATTATATCATTGTGACTTGTAATAGTTAACCTAGGATAATATATTTAGACTAGGGTTCAACAATGTTCTATCCACCAATGTTACTTATACCTGATATAAGCATTCAATCTTGGTGAATAAGGAATGATAATCTCTTGATCCTTTATGGTTTAGGTTTCCAGTTGGCTAATCAAGGCTTCATCAATACAACATTACATTTGTATTATAATTATATTCTGTTTAGCTCTATTGGATTAAGAGATAATTCATTAACTATACCTACTTGGTCCAATAGGACTAGTCCTGGTAACTATCTTCAGACTTCATCCTTGTAATCTTATTTTCTATCAAGGAGGTATTTAACTCCATCAACTATCCTATTGATTGGATTATTTTCAATCATTCCTATCAAATAGATAACATCTGAAACTAGCATCACTATTCACCTGTTCTTAATTGTTTCTTTGTAGACACTTATTTGTAAGATGTATTATGATCAAGAGCTTGATAGGTTGAGGATGAATCAATAGTTGATTTCTCAACATTGATGAACAACAAATATGGGAATATAACTCAACAGAGATGATAATGATTGATACGGAAAGAAAGATATATGGTGAATGTTCTAAGCTTAGTTTCTTTCCTACTCAATCTTACTTAAGAAGTAGGGTTAGGTATTACCATGATACTCATGGTATATGCAGATGAGATTAAGGTATAGTTGTTACATTCTTGTTATTCGTGTTATATCCTTAAATTGGTACTCATGAGTGATTATAATGGATACTATGATATGATAACCTAATGATCAAATATAAATCATAATGTATTAGGTTTTAGCTTTTATTTCCTTTGATCTACCCTTAGATCAAATCACCCTTACCCAAAATAAGGTTTTAGCAAAGGTCATATTGAAACTTATCGCAGTCAAATTGATGATCTACTTCTTATTCCATCAAGTTAAGAGAAGCTTCAATCGCTTTTACAAGTGTTGTTCAAAAGCGCGAAAATTATTCAGATTTTCTATGCATGAATGCAATGCACACATCTGTGTTCAGTTTATTTCTAGGCTCTAATGCTGGGATGTTACAAGGGATTTAAGCTTTATCTAGTTGATTCATATGGATGGTTCTGGTAGTGGTACTAGCTACTGTTTCTTGAATCAAAGCTGGGAAAAAATGATTGTAAGCTTGATAACTTGCATAGATCCATAAGATTAGATTCTAAGGTGCTACTCTTGTCTTAGAGATGTGCCTAGAAGTTAAATCTTAGCTATATTCATTCTGGAATTGAAATATAGCTTGATAGCTAAATCAATGATGTTGTTCTGAGATTTAGTTGGATCCTAGTAGCTTTCTGATTACCTTTAGAGTTTAAAACCTCAGTGATGGATTCACCCCACTTGGGTGCTTTCTGAGAGTTTGAATATGATACAGATCATGTATGCTTGTCTAATCTTAGACAGATAGATCATGTGATGTTCTATTTACTCGACATTGTCACTTGATGTTGTGGTTGCTAGTGGTATCTTGATCTTGTGGTTGATCTTGTGCTCCCCTGGTATTTACAGCTCCTGGCTTGTCCTTGATCTAGCCCATCATCTCTTGATCCTGATGGCTTGACCTTGGTCTTTCTATCCCCCTGATCTTCCCCCTCCTTATGTCACCATCTTGGTGATGTGCTCCTGGGTTTTGGTGGATTTGATCTAGCTTGGCTTTGGCAGCTGGCTACTTTTCTTGGTGTGTAAAAGCAATGGAATGGTGTGGGGATTGGTTTCCCACGGCTGTGCTGGGAGTTTTGTTTTGTTGTGCTGCTGCGGTGGTGTTGACAGCACACACCATGCAGTTTGGTGTGTGTGCTGCTTGTGTGATTGCTGCATAGATGTGGATATGTTTAGAATTTTGAAAGTTACTTTTATCTGATTACTTTAACTTGGCTGGTGAAACTTGCCCCTCCTTGCTGTCATTTGACTTCTGGCTTAAAATTATGAAAGATACATTCTTTCATATTGGTGAAACTTACCCCTTTTATAAGTTTACTCCATGATGAACCTTGATCAATGCACTTCACTGACAAGTCTGAGAGTAAAACAATGCTAATCCCAACTTTCCTTTTTCTATTCAGTTTCTGTTTATTTTGCAGGTACAGATTTGAAGATGAAGATTTTAGTTTATTTTTATTTCTATAATAGTCCAATGTAATCTTCCTTATTCTTTTGTAATTTTGGTTCTATTCTTTGGTAATCTTCATTTAATTATTTTGTAATAAAGATTATACTATTATCAATAAATAAGTATTATTCTTTATTTATTTACTATTGTAAAAATTGTGGATGATTGTTATAAGTTACACTTTTTAACTTATTTAGTGAATGAAAATATGAAATAGATATTCATATTCTTAATTGCTTTATATAGAGTTTGAGTTATATTGGTTAACTCTTAATTAAATCAATCAAACATTATTCAAAAATCCTTTTGAATTATAATTCAAACACTCAAGTTCTAAATTCAAATTTCATTTCCCTAAAACACATAATTCAACAAAGATCATATCAAAGTCTATAACAATCATCCTTTAAGACTAAACCTAATCTCAAAGTATGAAAGAAACCTTGATCACTTTAGGTTTTTATTTGGCTAAAAATTTACCCACATTTTCACAGATGAATGCATGCAACATTCCAAATTCCTAAATCTACCCTTCGTTAGTTCCTAAATCTACCCTTCGTTAGTTCCAAAGTCTTAGCATGTCTTCTAGTATTTGATTTGTTCTCTCTGTTTGACCTCCTCTCTCATTATGATAGGCTGTGCTGAAATCTAACTTTGAACCAAGTGCTTCATGCAATTGCTTCCAAAATGCTGAAGTAAACACTGCTTCCCTATCAGTTACGAATCTTTCTGGGTACTCCATGCTTACTTACTATCTCTTTGACATATACTTCAACTAACTTCTCGGCATTATCTTTTTGATTCACCGGGATAAAATGTGCACTCTTAGTGAGTCTGTCCACAGTTACCCATATCATATCCTTCCGTTTAGGTGTCATGGGCAATCCTGTGATAAAGTCCATACCTATTTCCTCCCACTTCCACTCGGGAATTTCTAAAGGTTGTAATGGTCCTACTGGACTTTGATGTTCAGCCTTAACCCTTTGGAAAGTATGACATTATGATACATATTTAGCAATGTCCCTTTTCATGTTATTCCACTAGAATAGTTCTTTCAAATCCATATACATCTTAGTACTTCCTGGATGTATAGAGTACGGTGTTTCATGTGCTTCTCTGAGTATGACATCACGAATCTCATTCACATCTGGAACACAAAGGCGGTCTTGAAACCATAAGGACTCATAATATCCAAGGCGAAAATCTGATTTTTTGTCCTTGAGATATCCTCCGAATTTCCTCAGCAATAAAAGGATCTTCTGTTTGATGTCTGAAAATATCTTGCTTAAGATCACTGTCCTGCTCTGCAACTACATGCATAGTAGCTAATCCTCCAAGAACCTCTGTTCTAATGAATTGAAGCTCTACTCTTTCCAAGTCCATTTGTAACTCTTTTGGTAACTCCCGATTACTAGGCTGAATATATGCACTCTTTCTGCTTAAAGCATCAGCTACAACATTTGATTTTCCTGGAGTATAGTTGATTGTTAAATCATAATCTTTGATTAGTTCCAACCAACTCTTCTGTCTCATATTCAATTCCTTTTGAATGAAGAAATATTTGAGACTTTTATGGTCAGTGTATAACAAACATCTCGCTCCATAAAGAAAATGCCTCCATCCTTTTAGCGCAAAAACCACTACTGCTAACTCTAAATCATGAGTTGGATAGTTGACTTCATGTGGTTTCAGTTGTCTTGAACCATAAGAAATCACTTTCCGATCTTGCATTAACACACAACCTAGACCTTCTTTAGATGCATCACAGTAGACTGTAAAGTCTTTCCCTGTTTCAGGAACTGCCAAGTTTGGAGCTGTGGTTAATCTAGTCTTCAACTCTTGAAGAACTAAACGAACTACTCATGAGACATCATATGGATCAAGATCAGATATGATATAATGATGAACAACAATCTAAACATAAACAATAATTCAATGGTTCCACTCACAAGCATCAAGTACAAAAATAATCAACACCGGGAAAGTTTCCCCTAAGAACTATGCAAGATTCAACACAACTGTTATAGCGGGATGGAGTGGTGATGATGGTGCTGGTGAAGATGGTGGTGAGGATGATGATGATGATCCCGATGAAGTCTAGCTTGATGACGGTGTTGATGGAGACGATCTCCCCTCTCTGGGAAGGAATTTCCCCAGCACAAATCTGTCTGTTGGAGAGCTCGTTCTCTCTCTGTATTTTCTGCCCCGAAGAGGTGGCGATATCTTTCTGTGGTCGCTCCCCGAACTTTAGGGTTTCGGGAGGAAGATATAGCGAAGGGGAGGAGCAGGAGGTGGGCCAGGGTGGCCACACCCCCTGGTGGCGTGGCCCAGGGTGGCTCGCACCTGGGGGGGCTATGGCCCATCTCAGCCTCCCCTTTTGACTTCTTTCATCTTATGGAAAAATATGATTTTCCATATATTTTATGATCTTCGCGAAAATTGCATCTAGACACCGCTTTTTACATCAGAATCCTAACTCTGGCAGTTCATCCTCCAAGAATCGTCCAACATGCAAAAAATAGATGAAATAACATAAGTATCACCTCTTAATATGAAATATATCAATGAATAACAGCAAATTATGATATATAATAGTGATGCAAAATGGACGTATCAACTCCCCCAAAGCTTAGACCTCGCTTGTCCCCAAGCGAAAAATGAGCTCAGTAAACATGACCACAAGTTTATGGAGTGAAGTGTCGATCTTGGTCAGAGAACAGTTGACAAACATTTTTCAAGAAAAGATTTTGAAAAGAAGTTTATAACAGGAGTCCTTTTGCTGAAAGATAAAAGGCTTTTCACAATGATGGCTTTCAAAGTAATACTCATTCAGAAAATAACAATGTGCAAAACAAGGGAGATAAGAAACATAATTGAATAAATCAGCATATGAATGATTGAAACACAACAACTCAAATGCTTGCTGGACATAGAGAGGAATAGGTTTACTAAATCAACTAAGAAGTAAAAGATAGGCCCTTCGCAGAGGGAAGCAGGGATTTCAAGTTCATAAAGAGCTTTCAAAATATTATGGTACTTACTAGATTTGAGCTCTCATTGCCCCTACAAAAGTAGGTTTTCTTGCCCTTGATCCTATGGAAGATTGTCCCTTCATGCCTACTGACATGTTCTCTATTTACTCCTTGACGCTCCAATCCATGTCTTCGCGCCTAGATGCGATCCTTTCTTCTTCCACGGGCTTCTTGCCTTTGTCGTTGGTGGAGACCATGTTGCCTCTAAACTTGAGAATATTTCCTGATAGAAACAGATCGAAACGAAAACACGATATACGACCCTCTGGGGATCCAGGGGGTTATATATTACGAAGTTTCACGACATAAGGAAAGCACTGTGCGAAAACGAGACGGAGACGGACTCCAGGGGGCTCACACCCCCTGGTGGCGCAGCTAGGTGGGGCCCGCGCCAATGGTGGGTGTGGCCCACCCGGGCTCCATTTCCTCCTCTTTTTCGTCTCATAACCTTCCTTATGGAATAAAAACAACAAAAATATAAAGAGAAAAGTTTTCTGCAGACCTGTGGTTTCCAGCACTTTTACCTATTCGGACACGGACTCTGCATATTCCTTCTCTCCAACACTTGAAAGTTCCATTCATACAAAGCCTCACACAAACCTCATTAGCAACATTAGTGTATGCAAAAACAATAACCCTTTCTATTAAAATTCCAAATGAAATCCAACTAAACAAAGCTACTGTAGCAACTCCTTTCAAAAACCCAAAAAGGATTTAAAAGGAAGTTGATTTAAGAGGAAATTGCAAATGATGGCAGAAATCTGTCAAAACAGACCAGGATGTAAATATTGATTTTTTCAAAAATCTTTTGTTGCTCAAATCAAAAAGTTCAAAACTAACGAAAGTTGGATAACAACTTGGAGCACAAGCACATAAAATTACAACTCCATCCGACGTACTGAGATATTTTACGAATTTTTACAATGTAGCACAAAAATCTGTCCCAGGACAGCAACTTTTCACAACTCACCTACTTCTCAAAAGAGGTTGATCTTGACACAAGAACCAAACAAAAAGGAAAAGGAGCGGTTATTATAGAGGTAATAACTTCCAAGACTCAATGAAACAAAAACCAAAAGCAAACTAAAAAGGGTTGTCTACCAAATGCTCTTTCTTTATAGCCATTAAGCTGGGCATGATAATTTCAATGATGCTCTCATAGGAGAAACAAATTTCAAGGGAAAGAGAGAACCAAGAAGCAAATATCCAACACATTTGAGTCTAACCCACTTCCTATGCAAGGGAGTTTAATAAGAAAACAAATTATTGAAACAAAAGGCCACTAGCATAGGAAGCCAAAACAAATGCAACTTCAAAGCTTTCAACATAAAGCAGGGAAACTTAATATTATTGAGATGTATAAAACCACGTTTCTCTCTCTCATAATAACTTTCAGTGGCACTTTGAATAAAGTTAACAATATAACTGTCACTAGAAACAACTTTACCAATAGAATGAGCATACTTACAATCATTAAAAAGAGGTCTAAGGTCATAAACTGGATCAATAGAAGCAAGTTGTTCAACCCTGAAATCCTCATTAGGTAGATTATTTTCAAAAAGAGTTTTAGCAAATTTGGAAAAATTAAACTCATAAGATTCTCCATCAAATTTAGTTAAAACTTTCTCCTTCTTACAATCTATAATAGCTCCACAAGTGTTCAAGAAGGGTCTACCAAAAATGATAGGACACGTTTTACTAGCTTCCTTACCAAGCACTAGAAAATTAGTAGGATATTTAATCTTACCACAAAGAACTTCCACATCTCTTACAATGCCAATTGGACAGACTGTCTCTCTATTAGCAAGGTGAATAACCACATCAATGTCCTCCAGTTCACAATGACCAATTTCATGCATAATTTCCTTGTAAAGCTCATAAGGAATGACACTAGAACTTGCACCAATATCACATAAACCATAATAGCAATGATCACCAATTCTAACAGAAAGCACAGGGACACTAGATTTCCTAGCTTTACTAGGATGAGAGACAATATTAGAAGCATATTCACAAAAGATAATGTGCCCATCTTCTACATTTTTAGTGACAAGATCTTTCACAATAGCTACTACTGGTTCAATATTTATTTGTTCATCAGGTTCCACAACTTTGTTTATACTTTTGCTAACCACATTAGCCATAATAGAATGTTCCTTTACCTTAGAAGGGAAACGTATTTTCTCCATATAGGATTCAGGAAAAATAGGATCAATAGTACAAACCTCAGTGTTTCTAACAGGAACATGATTAATAGTATATTTATAAGGTGCATGGTACTTGTTCCACTTATTTTTAGGAATTTCTATATAAGAGGAAAAATCCTTAAAACAATTGTCTAGAACTTGAGAATCAAGACCATACTCAGTACTAATATCATGAAAGTCATCAGTTCCCATAAAAGAATTAATGCATTCATAATCATAATTTATACCTGACTTTCTTCCTTTGTCATACTCCCATGCTTTAGTGTTTTCTTGAATACGGTCTAGAAGATCCCATTTAGCGTCTTCCTTCATACATGTGAATGATCCAACACAAGAAGCATGTAATAATTCATTATCATGAAGAGAAAGCCTAGCATTAAAGTTATTGATAATAATATTATTAGGGAGTTCATGAATATGACATTTAAGCATTAGTAACTTCAATCTCCCCCAAGCTTGGGCTGTACTCTCTCCATCACGAGACCAAAATTTATATATTTGATTCCTATCCTTATGAATCTCACTGGGAGGATAGAATTTAGAATAAAATAGAGGTACAATTTCCTCCCATTCCATAGATTGTCCATTCTTCAGCAACTTATAGCATTCTTCATCTCTTCCTTTCAATGATATAGAGAGTAACTTCTTCTTAACCTATTCCATTGTGATACCTGCACACTTAAACAACCCGCATAATTCATGGATAAAAAGCAAGTGATCACCAAGATGGGCAGTTCCATCCCTAAAATAATAAGTATCCATAACACGATCAACAATTCTTGTAGGTATCTTAAAAGGATCTATCTCAGCAAGTGGTGGTTCATCTACTACCCTAGCAGTGGTAGTAGCTTTCCCAAATAGGAAACCAAGTGGGTTATTCATATTGGAAACAAAGTAACAAACAGAAATAAAAAGCAATACTCATAGTAGAAGTTTCCTTTACCAGTTCCACTCTTCAATAGCGCTTCACTCCCCGGCAACAGCGCCAGAAAATAGTCTTGATGACCCACAAGTATAGGGGGTGTATCGTAGTACTTTCGATAAATAGGAGTGTCGATCCCAACGAGGAGCAGAAGGTGTTGACTAGTGGTTTGGAACAGGAAATCTCTGCAAATACTTAGCAAGCCGATTTAGGGTTTTTGATAAAGCAAAGAAATAAAGTGCAAGTAAATAAAGACAGCAAATAATTGCAGCAAGTGGCCCAATCCTTTCTTAGCAAAGGAAAAGCCGGTGGTAATACTTATGAGGACCAAACGTTCTCGAGGACACATGGGAATACTGTCAAGTGCTTTCGTTTCATATAGTTGATTAATGTTCTTTGGTTTGATAAGTGTTGTGTGGGTGAACCTGTGCTAATGTACCGACCTTACTTGGACTAATACATACTTGTGATTAAACCCCTTGCAAGCATCCACAACTACAATAAAGTAATTAAGATAAAAACCTAACCACAACCTTAAACTCTGAGATCCTACACTCCCTTGTGCAAAGGTTTCCTAACGAGGGTTCAGGTTTCTGTCACTCCGGGAACCCCACGATTTGTAGCCAAATACACAATGCATTCTCCTAGGCCCATAAATGGTGAAGTATCATGTAGTCCACATTCACATGGCACCACTATAAGAATAGCACCACAACTTAAATATCAAGCCACTGAATAATACCTCAACACAATTCCACTACTAACAACATGACTTCTCCCATGTCCTCAAGAACTAAACGAACTACTCACAAGACATCATATGGGTCAAGATCAGATATGATATAATGATGAATAACAATCTGAACATAAACAATAATTCAATGGTTTCACTCACAAGCATCAACTACAAAAGTAATCAACACCGGAAAAGTTTCCCCTAAGAACTATGCAAGATTCAACACAATTGTTATCGAGGGATGGAGTGGTGATGATGGTGCTGGTGAAGATGATGGTGCTGGTGAAGATGGTGGTGAGGATGATGATGATGATCCCGATGAATTCTAGCTTGATCATGGTGTTGATGGCGACGATCTCCCCTCTCCAGGAAGGAATTTCCCCGGCAGAAATCTGTCTGCCGGAGAGCTCGTTCTCTCTCTGTAGTTTCCGCCCCGCAGAGGCGGCGATATCTTTCTGTGGTCGCTCCCCGAACTTTATGGTTTCCGGAGGAAGATATAGGCGAAGGGGAGGAGCAGGAGGTGGGCCAGGGTGGCCACACCCCTGGTGGCACGGCCCAGGGTGGCCCGCGCCTAGGGGTGTGGGACCCTGTGGCCCATCTCAGCCTCCCCTTCTGGCTTCCTTCGTCTTCTGAAAAAAATATGATTTTCCATATATTTTCTGGTATTTTTCTGATCTGCACGAAAATTGCATCTAGACACCGCTTTTTCCATGAG
Source organism: Avena longiglumis (assembly GCA_030063025.1). Classification (NCBI taxonomy): domain Eukaryota; kingdom Viridiplantae; phylum Streptophyta; class Magnoliopsida; order Poales; family Poaceae; genus Avena; species Avena longiglumis. The sequence goes on from CP125977.1 coordinate 478,903,442, forward strand.
AATCCTAACTCCGCCAGTTCATCCTCCAAGAATCATCCAACATGCAAAAATAGATGAAATAACATAAGTATCACCTCTTAATATGAAATATATCAATAAATAATAGCAAATTATGATATAGAATAGTGATTCAAAATGGATGTATCAGTTAGTTACATCCAAATCACACAAATTAGAGGAGAAATAATAGCAAGTGTTCGGAAAAGTAGATACGTTTTGGACATATCAGACCTCTGATGATTCAGATTTGGGAGCACAGTCCGAGAAGATCCAACAATGCACAACCGGACGCAAACCATTCCCAATCTGAAACAAAACCATAAATAAAAATGCAAGCCAAGCACACTGCTCTCACAAGCCCCTGCGGGTTCAACCCCAACAGACCCAATCAAATATAGTTTAAAGACCGGATCCATTTATCTTCTTCACCTTCTTATTTGTTGGTCTGGACTCAGATTTTGTTGAATTGTTTACATCAAGCTTTTTTATTGATACATGGGTGAGTTGAAAGTTTGAAATGATTAACAAGCCAGTTGCTACAGTACTTATTTCCATCCACAAGAAGTGACAACAGTTTTTGGTGTTTGCGAAGGGGTGATTGCCTAGCATAAATGGCTCACAGAGAAAAAGTGAACGGAAGGCATCAGTTCAAATATTGGTCAATGAATGGCCAGATTGAATTAGTTTCTGTGCTAGGTCCTTTTTTGCAGCCCCGCTGTTCATTTTTTGGTATCTTCTCTTTTTTGGTTCTCTTTTGTATCCACTATGAAGTATAGTATGGCTGTAAAAACTTACGCGTCCTCTCAGCCTTTAATGAAATTATTGCATTTCCAGTGAAGCTCTACGGTTTTGGGACTACATGTTCCCGTTCCTGCTCGAACTATCAATCTAAGTGCTACACTGTGCGATCTTAGTCTTGTGATCCAAAATTGCTTGATAGTTCTTTCAAGCTAAAGGCATTCTGTAAATCCTACACTTAGCTGTAACCATATAAAAATGTTTTCAGCTACTATATAATTTTATTGATATGAATCAAGTTTGGTTTGGTAACAAGGAAAACGTACCTTCGTAATCATAATAACAAAATGAGTTACTGATTTTTTTGCAATCATGTTCATAAATTTCTTACAGTTAGCTTTTCACCTAAAATGGATACGATGTTAGCAACAATTGTGGATACTGAAGACAGATCTTTCACCTTCCAAAGATCACCATAGTGACATGAGGATGGATACCGACAAGCCCTATAAGGTATCATTTTTTCACAAATCAATTGCAGGTACTAGATTTTATGAGTTTTCGCCTCCTGAGATCACCCTTGAAACAAACTTAATTAGTAAACTGCTAACAAAGCCTTATTTACAAAAGAATACTATTGTAACGGTTTACAGATGATTGTTGTTGTAGGGACTAACTCGTGTCTTGCGAATTGATATGTCTTATAGATAATCGAGTATTATCACAAAATACTCCCTTGCGGAGGTGTCCTGGTATGAATGCGACAAAAAATGCCTAAATCTAAGCTCGAGAATTCAGGAACGAAAGAAGGGATATACATCTCGAGAATTTTCAGTGTAATGCTCCACAGTCAGATTGGCGGTCACAACACTTGGAAGCTTTGTAGGCCTTTTCACATACATTAGCATGAGTAATTTCATAAAAAGGTACTTTATCAAGCATATAACCAATTATGATTCTTCTCATAATGGAAAGTTATGAGTTAAAGTTGCAGATTGTAGTTTCTAGCACTAACCAAGTGAAGATGGATTTTCAAAGCAGACAATACATGTTCCGGGCCGCCCCTTAAGCACTGACTCCTATGTCCAAAATCTCCTACCTGCTTTTGATGTGTTATGTAAGTGCAAATTCCATGAAAAATAATCATATAAAGGAGAATACTTTCTACAATATCCATTATTATATTGAAGATTCAATTAATTGTTTTGGAGTTACTTGCATAAGCTTATCACATCTAAGTTTTGTTGCACAAGAAGATGGAACAATCAATGGAGCTTATCACCATTCACCAACCATGCCCAACAACGACAACACAGTGCACGCCATGTCAAACCCATCGACACTATAGGACACGCGCGATACACCGAGGGCTAAAAGCTGTCGGCGTATAAAAATATCGTCGGCGTACGCTATACCGATAGCTGCCCTTGGCGTAGAGGCCGTCGGCATAGCCTACCGGCCGATTGCAAAAATATATTTTTTATTTTTTCAATTTTTTTAATCTTTAAATTGTTTGACTCGTTAATCTCTCGCTTTGAACATTTTAACACTAATTATATTTAATATTTGATCAAATTGCGGTCTTGGTCAAACTTTCTGGTTGGTCATCCATCCTCACTACTTCATGCCTCCAGCTCCAGCACGCTTAACTTCCTCGCTCCTTTAGAATATGTTTTCGCAAAGCAATTTATACATTGTTGTCAATACTATGATATCAATCCTATTGAATCTTATATCATCATGTCATATGTTTGTATTTTTTGAAATTACAAAAAATTGTTTAAGTAAACAATAATGAATAAGAAAAAATATTATTGAATTCAAATAAAAATATAATGATTTTTTTGTATTTTTCTATTTAATATGGAATAATTAATATCTTTAAATCCGTAAATCGGAATTTGACAAATAATATGTCTAAATTGATCAGAAAAATGAGAGGAATCCAAATATGATATCAATATCCACTTATCACAAACTATGCCATGATTCTATCCATAATTTTATTTGCCTGTTTAAAATTGAAAATGGCTTTTCGGCAACCTCGAATGAGATATGTCATTTTATGAAGGTTTTATTTTGATACATAATCAATATACCAAGTTTGATATTTTTACTTCTAACTATTTCACATAATATTACACCACGTGAAGGTTTTACATTTTTTGAATTTCTTATGCCCGTTTTAAACTATCGTTAAACTTTGTCGAACGACGAGCATGAAGATTCTTAGCTCGGGTCTGAGACTAGATAAAGTTAAAGTGGATCTCTGATGAAATATCATATTATGAACTTAAAATGATTTTTATAAAAAATCATGAGCATCAGATCATGTACCTATAGTTCATATCTAACCCACTTCCTACAGATTCGGCAGAAATTTGTCTTTTTTCACCAGGGATCGACGAAAAAGTTTGAGATCTACCTGTTAGGACATTGTCTATGTAAGATGGTACAGTATTTTGAAAAAATGTGGTGGTAGCATTTTGAATTATCCATTTGGTGGTTGCTTCACAAAACCGTCCATTTTTGCACTCGAAAAATAGAAAATGCTTTTTTGGTGCGGTGAAAAGGAAAACTTCCTCCTGCAACATTGTTTGTCATCCCATGATGCACATATATGCACAATATGAACACATTATCATAAACTATGTCTTGATTCTAGCCATAACATTGGCCATTTGACCCGAAAGTCAGAAAACCTCGAATGAGATAAGTCATTTGTGAAGGCTTTTGAGACATAATCAATATATCAAGTTTGATATTTTTCCTTCTAACTATGTCACATAATATGACACCACGCGAAGGTTTCGCATTGTTTGGATCATTTTTAAATTTCTTACGCCCGTTTTAAACTATCGTTAAACTTTATCGAACGACGAACATAAAAATTCTTAGCTCGGGGCTGAGACTAGATAAAATTGAAGTGGGTCTCATATGAAATAGCATATTGTGAACCTAAAAATGATTTTTGGAAAAAATCATGAGCATCATATCATGTACCTATAGTTCATATGTGACCCACTTCCTATCGATTCAGCAGGAATTTGTCTTTTTATAAGGAATAGACGGAAAGGTTTGAGATCCCCTGTTAGGATATTGTCCATGTAAGGTGGTATAGTATTTTGAAAAAATGAGGTGGTAGAATTTTGAATTGGCCATTTGGTGATTGCTTCATAAAACCGCACGTTTTTTGCACTCGGAAAATAGAAAATGTCTTTTTGGTGTGACGAAAAGAAAAACTTTCTTCTGTAATATTGTTCGCTATCCCATGATGCACATGTATGCATAATATGAACACATTATCACAAACTATGCCTTGATTCTAGCCATGCATTGGTCATTTGACCCAAAATCCAAAAAACCTCGAATGAGATAGGTTATTTTGTGAAGGTTTTTTGAGACATAATCAATATACCAAGTTTGATATTTTTTCCTTCTAACTATGTCACATAATATGACACCACGCGCAGGTTTGTTTGGATTGTTTTTGAATTTATTATGCCCATTTTAAACTATATATAATGTTTTATGTGTCACTTAATTTTTATTTACAAATATGTAATATATGATTGTAAATAGATAAATCTTATTTTTTTGCAAATTCTGATATATTATTTGTATTTTTCCGAATTAGAATGATTTAGTTATAATTTTTCAATATTTAATGGTAAAATATAAAATAGCTACGCCGAGGACAGCCGTCGGCGTAGACTACACCGAGGGAAGCCGACAGTGTAGCGTAGGCTATGCCGAGAGAAATTCTTCGTCGACGGCTGCTGGGAGGGCTGGTTTGGTCACAGTCTATGCTGATGGCCCCGACGTTTGGCCGTCGGCGTAGCACCCGACCGTCGGCGTATCCATCCATTCCTGTAGTGCGAGCTCCTAGTGACAACTCGCTATGCACATCCTCCACCTATTCCAGGACGGCAAGAAGCGCATCTGCTGCCATGTCGTCCATGCCGTCAACGACAGCGTACCAATAAAGAGGTCCATGTAGATCCTTTAGGAGTATCTTCTTGAGGAGTATGAAGCCAGCCACGACACAACACAAAAAAAAAGAGGTCGACCTGTAATGCAGCCGTCCTATGCTCCTGGTCTATCAATCTTCACTTTCTCTCTATGCTCCTCCATGGCTACACTCTGGTCCATACCCATCCCCCACTCAAAGCTCTTCTGCCCGTGAGGGAAATTTACTTGAGAGAAACGCTACATCCTATAATAAACATTTGCTCCACTGAAATCCATTAGCAAAAACTACAATTAAAGGGGCCTAAGCCTTCGAAAAATAGAAAAAAAAATAACCAAATCAAAGAAGAGAGGATTTACCTAAGGGCATTTGACCATCTTCCTAGCAATGGCAGCGGCCGTCATCGTTCACACACCCTCGTCAGCATCAATCTCACCGCACGGCCTCCTCCCGCTCTAGGGTTTGTCACTGTTATCGCCGTTGAGAGAGAGAGAGAGAGAGAGAGAGAGAGAGAGAGAGAGAGAGAGAGATTATCATGCTCCTCCATGGCCTCATCCGGTCGTAGGTGTTCCAAATCGAGAAGGAAGAGAGGAGGGGGGGTGCTAGGAGGTGCGGTGATGGCTCCATGGAGGGTTGACGGCGTCGGCCTGTGGAGGAGAGGAAGAGAAGTTGGTGTCTTGGTGACCGACCTGACAGATCAAAAGGAAAACGAACATGGTCCCATGTCACGCTGCCGCTCCAACCCGTGGAGAACGAACCGACATGGCAGCATGCAGAGCCGACCCACGAACGCGTGCAGTTAAAAAAAATAACGAAAACTGGCAGATGGAGCTAAACCCAACGGAAACGGTGGAATAACCATAGCTCCTCAATTCCAGGGAGCTTAGATCTCTTTAAAATACATGTATGCGGAAATCTGGAAAAAATGCCTTCACAAAGGTTCGTACTGTGCGTCGTCATCGTTCCAAGTGACGTCTTCTTATTCGTGCGGTCCTCTTAATGAGACTCTGCATATTTGCCAAATGTCGCAACCAGAATGAAAGTAGGATTATGATGAGAGAGAGGGAGACACAGGGAAGCGACCGTACATTTTTGTGTACTTTTGTTGTGAGTAAACTTATACTTTTCTATACTTTGTCTTTTAATACAGTTGTACTTTCATACTTCGGTTGTGAGTAAATTTGTACTTTTGTGTACTTTCGATGTGAGTAAAGTTGTATTTTTTTTGTACTTTGGCTTAAAGTACAGTTATATTTTCGTATTTTGTCTGTGAGTAAACTTGTACTTTAGCGTACTTTTATTGCGAGTACAGTATACTTGCACTCGGGTTCAATTCAAGATTATGTACGAGAAGAAACTTACTCCTACACATAATATGGGACGCTTTCTAAGAGCATGCTCGCTCTTCAAACAGACCTTTGCGAATGTCTTCTTTTTTCTAGGGATACCATGTGAACTAGTTGTGTTGACTTAAAAGAACTACAAAGAGCTACAAAGCACACAACAGAGATCACTGGTTATTGTTTGGATTTTCTAGCAATATGCACAAATCCAAAGTTGGCCATGAAATTATTTTTCTGAATTCGATTCAAGCAAGTTTGTATTTCGCGAGGACAAGAGCAGTTCTTTCATGAAGGTTAGTATCTTCACCGAGGACCAAGTGCCCCACCCCCTTCAATTTCGAGTTACATATTTTTGAACACAAATATCATAAAGAGTTGTCCAGCTACAAGTTAACTGATGTTTTCTTAAGTCTCGGTCGATACATAAAAGTGAAGCTTTGGTGTATTGAAAAGTGCAAGTTGTACAAATTCACCCGGTTGAAAGGGAAAATCTAAGTTGCAATTTATGAATTGACCGAGCCTTTTCTTTTAACCCGACATAAATATCCAAAACCTAATTATATATTATGTTATCTATAACACATGTTTTGTTGTTTCCAAGCAAGCTAGAACCGGTGCGACTTTGTCAACCTTCCTGCCTCACAAGCAAGAGGTGTGCTTCCCCAAACTTAAGCTGCATGGGCCGTTTTATTTTTTTGGACCCGTCGAAACCCATATCGAGGCCATGTATATTTCCTTATATGTGTACTCGGTCGAACTGGGTATAATCCATGTTCCGGTCGGCTGATCACACCTCCCATTATCGCGATCTATGTCTTTGCATGTCATATTTTAAATTTTTTTTGTTACTGTTATATAACTTCCGATTTTCGCCTTCCGCATGCACATGAGTATACGTATCCGGTGAGTATACGTCTAAGAGGACCATACGTACTTCGTGTGGGTTACGGTCCTCTAAACAATCGTATCGAGTTTTTGTTTGTCAAAGTTTGAAACAGAGGGGGGGGGGACCGAAGCAAAAGTGCACAAGCAAATAAGTGTGTTTGAGCGTCTTCGTCTCAGTGACAAGCCCATGTTTCTCTACACCATGATAACTACTCCCTTGTCCCCAACACCAACTGGTTTCCACTCAAACCGTGTAACCAGATTCTCAACAAAGATTTCAACACCGTCAAAGCGACATCGGGGTCAGGGCACGCCCTCCTCCCGCTGCCGAATGGCATCATTATCACGGGCTTCTCGCCGTTGTTGCTGTAGCCGATGGTAATTGAAACACCGTATCCTTCTCCATCTTCCAAGAACCGTCCGGGCACGAACTCGTCGAGGCTCGTCCACGACGCTGCAACACATGCAATATTGGCCACACCATAGTTCACGATGGAGCCCTTAGGAATGGCCATCGAGGTTGACGTCCTTGTCCATGGTGTGCGCTAGGAGGTATTGCGTCGGGGGGTGGCGAAGCAACGCTTCTTGCACCACGGCGTCCAGGAACGGAATTCACCCCTTGATACGTCATAAACGTATCTATAATTTTTGATGCTCCATGCTTGTTTTGTATCGACTTTCGTATGTTTTGTCTATAATTTGAGCTATTTTTATACATTTTCTAGAACTAACCTATTAACAAGATGCCGCAGTGCCAGTTGTCTGTTTTCTGCTCTTTATGGTTTCATAAAAGCTAGTAAGTAAATATTCTCGGAATTGGAAAGAACAAAAGCTAAAGTCAATATTTTACCTGACATGACATGGAGCCCGAAGGAGAGACGGAGGAGGGCACCAGGGCGGCCACACCATACAGTGGCACCGGCCCCCTGTCCGCGTGGCCACATGGTGTGGTCCCCCTGGCGCTCCACTGACCTTGCCCTTTCGCCGATTTATACGTCTCCTTGAGACGAAAATCCAATGCGGATTAGATCTCCACAAAAAGTTCCACAGCACCACCGCCACCAAAGAGGAGATTCGAGGGATAGAAGTCTCTGTTCCGGCACCCTGCCGGGACGGGAATTGCCCCCGGAGCCATATCCATCGATCTCCACCACCATCTCCATCGCCGTTACTGATTCCCATGATGAGGAGGGAGTAGTTCTTCCTCGAGGCTAAAAGGCTCTACCGGTAGCTATGTGTTCATCTATCTCTCTATACGTGATCTTATTATGGTCATGAGCTTTGTAATCAAGTAGATCTACTTTGTTACTCAAGTGCTTTAATTGTAATCTTCGGCTATCCCCACGTGTGTGAAGTTGGCAGTGTGTACACCGTGTGGGACTTAGGCTAAAGATTACAGAAATACTTATCATGAGTTATATTTTGAGTTGGATGTATCTATAAAATTGTGGTGTTTGTTGGAACCATCTAGCGCTCAAGATGATAGTGTGGAGTTACCTAGATGGGGAATGCAAACTTTAAGGAGAGATTTTGTAGCCCTACCATGGATTGGAGTTGTCCAACCGGAGAGTAGTTCAGGGTAGCATTATGAAGAGAAGATATTTATATGAGAGTGTTTACTAGTGAAAGTATAATCCCTAGGCCTTGTTTCTAAACATTGAAACACCATTTACAACTAGATCTGTAACATGTTTGCTTGCTACCATATTTATTTCAGATTTCAATTACCACTTATAATCATCCATACTACTTGTATTTCATTATCTCTTCGGCGAACTAGTACACCTATACACCTCACGAGTGTCTTGGGTGTATTGGGGACACAAGAGACTTCTTGTATCTTGATTGCAGGGTTTCTTGAGGGGGATATATTTGACCACTTTCTCCCTGAGTTCGATAAACCTTGGATAATCCACTTAAGGAAAATTTGCTGCTGTTCTACAAACCTCTGCACTTGGAGGCCCAACACTGTCTATAAGAATAGAAGGTGCGTAGACATCAAGCACTTTTCTGGCGCCGTTTCCAGGGAATATAGGGCCTTCAATCTTCTTCATCCCCATCAAGCACTTTTCTGACACCGTTTCCAGGGAGGTAAGGTAAAAGGTACTCACATCCTCTGGCTACTAAGCTATCTTCTAGTACTGTTGCTGGTGTGTGAGTGCTCGAAGTTATTTCCTTTAGATTCTACAATTATATCTTTTTGTTTCTTGTTTTTATTTTCACTAGTTAGGATTAATAGAAAACAACAACAAAATTAGAGAGCCTTTTAGTATTTATCTTGAGTTTGGACATGAAGTGTTTTAAGAGAAAATTAAAAAACCTATGGAACTTTATTTGCATGCTAATAGCAATGTTATTAGTATGAATTCTTTGAACACCATTATTGCTAATTCTATGGAAACGTCTAAGCTTGGGGAAGCTAGTTTTTTTTTATGAAAATGATCTTTTTAGTTTCCCATCTTTAGAGGAGAAAATTTGCTATGATGATACTATACCTCTAATATATGATGATTACAATGATGAATATGATATTTTCAGTCCACCTACTATAGAGGAGAAAATTTGCTATGATGATACTATACCTCCAACATATTATGATTACAATGATGAATATGATATTTTCAGTCCACCTACTATTGAGGAGAAAATTAATTATGATTACATTATGCCTCCTATATTTGATGATTATGGTGATGTGAATAGTAATGATAGCTATTTTATTGAATTTGCTCCCACTATGATTAATAAGAATGACTATGGTTATATGGAGAGTAATAATTATTTTATGCATGTGGCTTATATAATAATATTTTATGTGATAGTTATCTTGTTAATTGTGTTCATGATGCTACTAAAAGTTATTATGAGAGAAGGAAACATGGTTTTATGCATCTCAATAATATTAAGTTTCCCCTCCTTCTGTTGAAAATTTTGAAGTCACTCTTGTTTTATCTTCCTATGCATGTCACTTTGTTCTTTCTGAATTTAGTCGAGTACAAGATTCCTTTGCATAGGAAGTGGGTTATACTTAAATTTGTTTTATATTTTCTTCTTGATGCTCTCTTTTACTTCAATTCATATTTCTTATGTGAGCATCTTCTCAAACTTTCAAGCCTAACTTAAAGGCGTTAAACAAAAGTACTTATTGGGAGATAGCCCAAATTTCGTTAGGTTTTTAGTTTGTTGAGTCTTGGAAGTTATTACTTCTGTACTAAACTTTCCTTATCCTTTTTGTGTGGTTTTTGTGCCAAGAATAACCTCTAATGAGAGAGAAGTAAGATTTGGGAAAGTTGCTGTCCCAAAACAGAGTTTGTGCTTCACTGTAAAAATTCATGAAACATCCACGTATGTCGGATTGAGCTGTAATTTTTTTAGCTTATGATCCAGGTTTTTATATAACTTTTGTTAGTTCAATACTTTTTGATTTGAGCAACAGAAGGTCTTCGAAAAAATCGTTTTTTACCTGCTGGTGTATTTTGACAGATTTCTGCCATTATTTTCATTTGCCTCTTAATCGGTTTCTTTTTGAGTTCTCCTTGATCACTTGAGCTTTTAAAAGGAATTTCTACAATAGCTTGTGTTCTAATGAAAGTTTTACTTCTGTTGAAACTAAACCCAAGGGCCTATTATCTTGAATACACTAATGTCGCTAATGAAGATTGTGTGAAGTTTTGTATTAAGGAAATTTTCAAGTGTAGGGGAAGAATGATGTAATGAGATGAAGAATGGATAAAAGCTAAATATTGGGGATGCCACCCCATGTCACCCCAAGAAATATTAAAGAGGTGCAAGCGTCAAAGCTTGGGGATGACCAAGGCACCCCCTTCTTCATCAATAAAAATCCTAGGTCTCTTTCTAGACACTTCGTTTTTATTGTTTCATGCACTGTTGTGTTGTTCTTGGAGCGTCTTTGTTTTTGTGTTTAGTTTTCTATTTATTTGTTTGCTACAATAAGTTGGTTGGATTACATCACACTTCTTTTGGAGAGAGACACGCTCTGTTTTCATTGTTTACAACACTCTAGTTTTCACTCTTATTGTTCTGTGAGTGTTCTCCTTTGCTAGCAGTGCGTTTAGCTTTAGTTTCTTGTGCTTTTATCTTAGAAATTTTTAGTTCTTGTTTGTGGATTTGTGAGACTTTCTCACTGATCTTTATTGAGTATTATCTTTGTGAGTTTTTCAAATAAGTTGATTGGTGTTGAAAAAGAGTAGAAAGTTTTATGCTTATAATGGTACAAAAGGGAGCTTGTTTTGACTGTGGCTTAGACTTTATCATATCATGCTAGATATTGATTTGACCTTATTATTAGTGATTATTTCTATCGCATGACTTGTTCCAAACAATTGAGATTGCTTAATGTGCCTTGAAAGAATCATGCGTTGTTTTAGCATACAAAAGCATAATATTGTGGTATTCTCCATTTTATGAGTTGACTTGGCACATGCTCACACCATTTTATGAATATGAACCAGACACCTTAGCCTCTATGATCATTTAGTTTTTGACTTGTGATACCACTTTATGCTTTGATTAATAATGTTTTGTCGCTCTACATGATTATGGCCATTATTGTTCTCTTAGTTGGTCGCTCCCAGTCTTTCGCTAGCCTCCACTTGTATTGAGTAAGCTCTACTCATGCATCCAACTACCAAGAAACAAAGTTATTCCAAAGAGTCCGCTATAAATTCCTATGCATGGCGTGTTACACCATTCCAAGTATATTCATGTTTTATCTATCTTCTAAATTAAATTTGTTATGTGAAAATTAATGATTAAATCTCTCGGAAACTTGTGGCACACTTTATTTCTTGCACCTAATAAACTTGAACCATTGTGTCATCTATGTTGTTACATGCTTTCACTTATAAGTTGGGAATTAGTAGAACCATGCTGTCATGGGGAACGCTTTCAACACTTGTAAATATTATCCAGTTGATATCATGATCTTTTGTTTATGGATGTCGGTGGTGTGAAATAAAAGGGGAGCTTGTAAGTGAAGGGTTTCGCAGCATAGTAAATAAAAAAATCTACGGATGCAAACGGGAAAGCCAAGATCTAATATAGGAGATGCAAACAACCAGGGGGATAGATGAGATCTTCATACCCTTGAAGATTCGCATAGCGGAACGTTCAACGGAACTTGGTTGATGTAGTCGTACTAGCTTCTCCTCCTCGAGATCCGATCCGATCCAACACCGCAAGTGGCGATGCCTCCGAGAGATTCTGTGTGGTGCAAAGGTGGAGAGTTTCTGTGGCAGGGCTTCGCCTACGCATAGTCAGGAGAGAGAGATATCTGGAGGGCAGCAGTATGGCGGATAGGGTTGAAGGAGTGGGGGGGAGGGTGTAACATCCCAAAAATATCAAACTTAGATCATCGAAACACTAATCACCAAGATTAGGGTTAACAAAAAAATTTCTAAGTAAACCCATGAATGCATGCATATGTGAATGCATGGATTTTTAATTTCTTTAAAAACCACATTTTTTGTGTGAGCCATTGCTTGTAAAATGTTTCTTAGGTGAAAAGAACATCATCTAAAACATTTCCCACACTTTTCCTTAAGACAAGTAAATCAAAACAAATATATTAAGTGAATAGTCATTTTGACCAATTTAACTCCCATGCCTACTTTGGTTGTCTCAAACTTTCAAAACCTAACAGAAACTTTTCTGGATCTTTGCACCCCTTGAATGTACTCATAACAGAGTATCAAGGCCCACTTTGTGATCATCCAGAAACTTTCAAATGCATAGTTTAAATGACAATTCAAAATTGAATCTTCTTCATATGGGAAGATCCCACTTTTTCAAAACCCACTCAAACAATCTCAACTTTCAAAACCCAAGCATCTGCAGACTCACCAGAACCAATCTAGCAAACCCACCAAAATTCATTTCAAAATTCAAAACCTGATTTCATGCGGCCATTTCATCAAACAAAGTTGCGTACAAATCAAACAAAACATCAAACACTATAGTGTGCAGTGATTCTTGCCTAACTTGTTCCCTAGTTATCTCACACACACCTCAGTAGATCATTTAGAAAGATTAGCCCAACACTAGCACCCCTGTGATCTTGCCATTGCCATTAATGGTGAACAACCGAGCACCTCAATGCCACCCCATAGTCGACAGCAGGCTAGAGGAAGAACTAGCCGTGCCAACCTTGTCTGGGAGGCAGCCCACCGTCCACCGCCACTGTCGATCGCGGCGTTGCCAAGCCCTGGACCACGCGCACAAGACATGCCCAGACCATGTCGAGCGTGCGCCAGAGCGCCACCCTCGACCAGCATCCACAGACCGCGCGCCGCCCTCACCGCGTGCATACACGATCACCACCGACCCAGGAGACCGCCAGACATCCTCGTTTGCCGCCCCGTGCCATACAGCCACCGCCCGCCGTTGAAGACGCCGCCTCTACCACGCAGAGCACCGTCCGTTCCAGACCAAACCACACTGCCCCATGCCTCGCTACCATGTCGTTGAGCATCGCCAGGAGACACAGCACCGTCCCCTACCCTTGCCCATGCCATTATCCGCCTGTAACGTCGCCCCCGACGAGCTCACCGTACGCCCCGACGGTCCCCTCGCTCGACTATAAATAGAGGCCACCCCCGCACGATTTCTTCACACCATCTCACTCCTCTCTCCCCACTGACCGTGCCACACCATCCTCAGAGCAAGGCGAGCACCACATCGCCGGAATTTCACCGGAGCCCGCCGCCTCTGGAGAAGAAAGGAGCCAGCGATTGGAGCCGCCCCAAGAGAAGCCACCGGTACCAGAAGGTTCGCCGTCGTCGACTTCATCATTCGCCCGCCTCGCCGACCCTCGCCCGTACGCCGGTGAGCCCCCAGCACCCCTCACTAGCGGCGCTAGGTTTCGTTCTTGCCGGAGTTGTCTCGCGTCGACGATGACCCCCAGCCGTTGGATTAGAACTAGATCGAACGATCCACGTTGCCCCATACCGCTTCGCCCAGCCCCGTGTCACTAACGAGTGGGGACACCCACTTAAGCAGCCCGCGGGAGCACTGCGCTTAGCAGGCCGGCCCGTTAGAATTTTCCGCGCAGCCCAGCAATTCAAATGAAACCTTTTCTTTTTTTAAATTCAAACACACTTCTGTACCCAACTTCAAAAATCAACCCAGATCGATTCAGTGCACCAAATTGGATGAAACCAATTTTGTTGGAAAGGTCTGTGAATGCTTAATCCAAGCCCGTTGGATTCAAGTCATTTGGATCTGTAGATCACCCATAGCAAAAATAACAAGGTAGAAGCTTTTCTACATTCAAACATTTTTCAAATTTAAACCATAAAAGCTTTTGAGTTGATTCGAACTCTCAAAAATCACATTTAACCATACCTTTCAGAATATATAAAAATATATAGGTTTACTTGCAGAAATAATGTTCAAGTAATAAAAGAATGCTTCATAAGAATTTCTAGCCACTTTAATTAATTAAAATAAAAGGGTAAAACCTTATTTAATTGTGACACCACTTTAAATCACATTCCCATGGACTACAATATGTGGTGATGACAGGTGTCAACATGATCCCATGTTTAGTTTGGAGAATATTAAATCTTAAGTAGTTTTTCAATGAGTAGAAATTACTTTTCTAAAATAAAAAGATTTAAACCAAGCCTTAACCTTGTAATGTTAGAGATGATGCTAGATCATCTATAGGACCCTTGTGTGTGATGATTGCAAGTAGTTAAGTATTGTTTGGTGATTGTGTACCTCGTATTGATTCATAGACGCTAGTACCGATCAAGGATATGAGGAGGAAGGAGGATACTACGAAGAAGAAGCCGAGGAGAACTTCAACCACTGCTCTGCACAAGGCAAGCCTAATACTACTAGTGAATGTGCAAGCTAACACTTGCAAGATACTATACCTATGCAAGATTATACTCATATTGATGCAAGCCAACCCTTGCCAGATACCCTACTGATGCCACAAACCCATACTTGTGACCCTACTTGCTTGTTGAAAACCAATCCTAGTTTTATGGCAAGCTTCTTACTTTATTTCTTTATCAAAGCTTACTTAGAGTCTACCTGAGAGTTTGGTAGATACTAGACAGTTGTGCTGAAGGTTGCATAAAGAGCATAAAATTTGGCCTAAGCTAGAAACCTTGATATCAGCCTAGGATATAATGTTGGACTTAGTGAAACTCCACTAGTTACCACCCCTCATTAGTACCACCCCCACCTGTAGATGCTAGTGCTAAGCATAAAACTTGATCAACTTTTAGATGGGAATACTTGGTGGAAAAATGGTTATGAAAACCTTGGAATGATGGATCATTCTATTGAAATGTTTTGGACATGTGTTTCCAAACACTTGATGATTTTGGTGATAAAAATGTTGAGGCATGAGCCTTAGCCCCTTTATAAAACTGATGGTTGTCTGGATGCGATACCATTCGAATTTTTGCGTACAACCACAATACCCGAATATTGGGTAGGGCTTGACTGGAAAACTTATATACCTTAGTATTAGTTCCCTCACGGCCAAAGTCTGAGCTGAGACTACCTTGTGAAGATTGTCCACCTGTGCAGTACCCAAGATGACAGTGGTCATGGTTGGGAGGCCAAAATCACAGGATAGGTGCTTATACTAGGGAGTGTAATTGAAAGGTTAGGATTGATTATCCGCATACTGAGTATGGTGAATTCAGGATTTGTTCCTGACGGATGTATCGAATGTTGTGGTGAAAGTGTACAATCTCTGCAGAGTGTCAAACTATTCGAATAATAGCGTCATGATTATGGACAGTTGGAGTGGCCATACTGTTCCCCCGTCAGACTTTTCAAAATGACTTGTGAAATGAAGTGAGACTTTGACTTGACCACAACAGAGTTGTGACCTGAACTACAAGATCCCACTTAGGAGTTATAAAATTTTGACTAGCTTTGGAACCTAGTAGAGATAAACCTGGCTTTTTGCAAAACAACCCTAGAGCCTAGTGTCCTATTATCCAAAAACCCCTTACTTGTTAGTATTAGTTTGTGAGTACTTAAAGAGTACTCATGGCTTTGTCCCTGGCTATTCCCATGTCCAGACTATGAAGAGGAGTACCTCGAAGATGGAACCCCGGAAGGTTACGACAACTAGGATCATCTCCCATCGACAGCATTGCCTGTGAAATCGAAGATGGAGCTTCGCCTACGCTACCGTTATTATTATTACGTATTCCGCTGCTTGATGTGTATTGAGAACTGGATCATGAGATCCCTATTTGTGTAAGAACCTATGTATCGTTTGTAATGGATGAAGTACTATGGTATCCAATTCTGTTATGTCTCGCAAAAATGGTAATCCTGGGATTGCGATGTATGGCATAACAGGCATCTAGGATTGAAAAATTCGGGTGTTGACAAGTTGGTATCAGAGCCATCCTGACCATAGGAGACCCTAGTTAGGTTGGACGTTGAACCAAAAACTTAGTTTCAAAAACCAAAGAAAACAAATATTTACAAAAACCTATTCTCATTCTTATCTCTTTAATTCTTTCATAAAACTTCATGTTCCTAAAAAAATCTTGAAAAATAGATAAAATTTTGACACACTTGATCACTCTGCTAATCTACTCATCCTCTATTTTTATAGATGGATGTGAAGTACAACAAGTTTTACCAACTTGGTAATGGGGGAGACCTTATCTTTGAGAGGGATCTGGATCAACTTTCAGAACTTCTGGAGCGTCCACACCCCGAGTTCTTCGGAGCTCAGGTCAATGATCAAGGAGGAGAAGATCTGCAGTGGCTAATTGTTGCAAGTCTCCGAGGAAAGATTGAACCTCCCACAGCGGAGGGAATTCAGTTTACCTTGAGGGAAAACAACTGGCTCGATGGACTTGCCAGAGCAATGCAGGAAGCTCTTTCCCGTCTGTGTGGGTAGAGCATCAATCAGATCAAGGGTACTCGCTTTGAGTTTTTCCCAAGACGTGGTGCAAATGGCCAACCACTGGAAGCCCCATACCACCCTGAGCTGAAGACTCAATTGGACCACCTTAGCTTCATGATGTATGATCGTCAGCAGGAGTTAGACAATTGCCATGACTATTGCAACCACAAGTCTGCCATCATCAAGACGAAGGACCAGACCATAGCCATGATAGCAAAGGATCGCAAGTATCGCCGCCGTCAGCTCGACAAGAAGGAGCGCATTATTGCCCGTCTTCGCCACCGCATCTCATCTCTGGAAGAGACCATCCACGAGAGAGACATGTAGTTAGAGGAAAGGGAGAATGCAGGAGAGGATCTTCGTGGAGACCCTTACTCCTATCTCAGCGATGACGATGATTTTCTGGAGGATCGGGCCATGGACTTATTCACCGATGAGGATGATTTCGCCTTCATCGATGATGCTGAAGATGATGAAGCCACAGACTCCAAGGAGTAGTAGCACTGAGCACTAGCGTAGTGAGTAGTAGACGGTCCCACTGTATCGTAGATTCCAGAATGGTTCTTAAAACCATCTGTTTTTCCTTGATGTGGTGTGTGTTGTACTGTGTGCTATGATTGAATGAATGAAAACGCAAGTTGCTAGAAAACTTGAGTAAAAATCTAAAAACTTTTCAAAGACACAAAACCTTAGAAATTTCCCTCTTTTCTCATGATCGATATCAATCCTCAGATGCCACGTGGAGGAAGTGGTTCAGCCCCGGACCCGATGTTGCAGATCCTGCAAATGTTGACTTCTGACCGCGAAGCTGAAAGAGCGGAACGTCAAGCCAACCTATCCACCCTGCAGCAGATAGCCCAGCTAGCCCACAATAACCAAGGCCACAGAAACCAGGACAACCACGGATCTAAGCTCAAGAATTTCCAGAATACCAACCCACCTGTTTTCACCAAATCAGAAGAACCCCTAGACGCCGATGATTGGCTGCAAACCATGGAAAACAACTTAGAAGTAGCAGGAGTCGAAGCCAACGAGAAAGTCCTGTTCGCCACCCATTATCTAGCCGGAGATGCCAGGGCATGGTGGAACAGTGTGCGTGCAATGACCGGAGGCCAGATGATGACCTGGGAGGAATTCAAGGTCAAGTTTAGCAGAACCCATGTGCCACCAGGTTTAATCAAGAGAATGAGAGACGAGTTCAGAGAGTTGAAGCAAGGAAGGATGACTATAGTGGAATACCGTGACAAATTTTTGTCATTAGCTAGGTATGCCCCGGACGAAATAGACACCAAAGCCAAGAAGAAAGAATCCTGGATGGTTTGCATGACGAGATGTAGACAGTGTTAGTCAATATCCCCTTTGTTGATATTGAAGCCCTTGTAGACTCTGCTATCCAGATGGAAGGAAAGATCAACCAGGCCAATGAAAACCGCAAGCGTCGCATGATGCATCAACCAGGAACCCATCAGACCCCAAAGTATCGCCCCAACCCATCTCTAGGATTTTCCCCAAGAACCAATAGACCCCCTATGACCCGTCCGACCTACCCCAACCGTGGAAACCCTAGACCCAGAGGAAATCACAAAAACCCCGACAACTCTAGCAATTTCACCCGTGCCCCACCCAAATTCAGCACCAACAATGCTACCGCCAACCCCAACACTGCCCCGAGGACTAGAAGCAATGCTGTTCCTGTCGCAGCCAAGGACAAGTCACAAGTGACTTGTTATGACTGTGGAAATAAAGGCCACTATTCCAATGAGTGCCCCAACAAGAAGCATGCTACAGCCCCCAACGCCAATGTCCCAGCTCAGCAACAGCGTCGTGTCCAGCCAGGGAGAAGATTTGCCCCAGGGAATTCACTCAACCGCAATGGCCGTATTTTTCTCATGCATGTCAAGAAGCTCGTAGCGCAGACGTCGTGCTGGGTATGTTTTCTGTTAATTCAGTACTTGCAAGAGTGTTGTTTGATTCTAGTGCATCGCATTCATTTGTCACCGAAGAATTTGCCTGCACTAGTAAAATTCAACCAACCAAATTGAAGCATGTGATTATTGTAAAAATTCCCGTGTCAACCACCAAGGCTAGGCAAATTTGCAAAGCCGTCCCTATCCGAATCCATGGCATAGATTTTTATGCTAATCTAATAGTACTCGGAACTAAAGGTTTGGAAGTAGTACTAGGAATAGATTGGATGTCCAAACATAAAGGATTGATTGACTGTGCCAAGAAAGCCATCACCATGACCAGTACCGCCGGAATATCAGTCGAGCATATATCTGAAACCTTACCTCTCCAATTCAAGTGTAACAAGAGTATAGCCCAAACTACCATTGACCAAGTTCGGATAGTCTGCGAATACCCCGAGGTATTTCCAAATGTTTTGCCCGGTATGCCCCCAGATCGGGATATCGAGTTTATCATCGAACTAATCCCCGGAACAGGACCCATAGCCCAGAGACCCTATAGTATGAACCCGTCAGAACTAGAAGAACTGAAGAAGCAACTGGATTCCATGCTAGAAATCGGATTGATTCAACCGAGCGCGTCCCCATGGAGATCACCTGTCTTGTTTGTGGACAAGAAGGATGGAGGTAACTGTTTGTGTACGGATTATCGGAAGTTGAATGATGTCACCATCAAGAACAAGTACCCCTTACCTAAGATAGAAGATTTGTTTGATCAGTTGACCGGTGCCCAGGTGTTTTCTAAGATTAATCTTAGGACTGGCTATCATCAACTCAAAATTCGTGCAGAGAATATTCCAAAGACTGCCTTTACCACCAGATATGGATTGTATGAGTATACAGTCATGTCTTTTGGATTAACCAATGCCCCCGCTTATTTCATGAATCTCATGAATAAGATTTTTATGGACTTCCTGGATAAGTTGTCGTTGTCTTCATCGATGACATACTGATTTATTCCAAATCAGAAGAAGAACATGAGCTACACCTAAGGACCATTCTTGGAACCCTTAGAGAGCATCAGTTGTATGCAAAGTTTAGCAAATGTGAATTCTGGTTACAGGAAGTAGGATTCCTCGGTCACATTGTATCAGCCGGAGGAATTGCCGTTGACCCTGCCAAAGTGAAAGATGTCGAAGATTGGCAAGCCCCAACCACTCAAACTCAAGTTCGTGCTTTTCTCGGATTGGCAGGATATTACCGCAAATTCGTAGAAGGATTCTCGAGTATCGCCCGACCCATGACCCAATTGCTGAAGAAGGACAAGAAGTTTGAATGGGCCGACAAATGTGAAGCGAGCTTTCAAGAACTAAAGAGGAGATTGATTTCAGCCCCAATCTTGATTATGCCTGATATCACGAAGCCCTTCGATGTGTATTGTGACGCATCCAAGATTGGTCTCGGATGTGTGCTAATGCAAGAAGGCAAAGTTATATCTTATCTATCTCGACAATTGAAGCAACATGAACAGAATTACCCAACCCATGACCTCAAACTCGCAGCCGTAGTTCTAGCCCTGAAGACATGGAGACATTACCTTATGGGAAACCGTTGTGAGATTTATTCGGATCACAAGAGCCTAAAGTATATATTCACTCAGAAGGAGCTGAATATGAGGCAGAGAAGATGGATTGAACTAATCAAGGATTACGACCTGGACATTCACTATCACCCTGGAAAAGCCAATGTGGTAGCCGATGCCCTTAGCAGATTGTCGTGCCGCTTGAACTCCATGATTTTGAAGGAGCAACCAAGTTTGCACATAGAGATGGAAGATTTTCGAGTGGAATTAGTAAGTGAAGGATTTTTGGCTAGCATAGAACTTCAGCCCACTTTGATCAGTCAGATTAAAGAGGCGCAGAAAGGAAATGCTAGTATCGACGGAATCAAGCGTCGTATCGGTACCGGCAAAGTACCCGGATTCACCGAGGACGAATAAGGAGTTTTGTGGTACAAAGGACGCCTTTGTGTACCATCGGATTCTGAGTTAAAAGAAGTTATCTTGAAGGAGGCTCATGATACTCTTTATTCTATCCATCCCGGAGGAACTAAGATGTATCAAGATTTGAAAGAGCAATTTTGGTGGCATAAGATGAAAAGAGAAATCGGAAGCTATATCGCCAAGTGTGATATATGTCAGCGAGTCAAGGCAGGACATCAAAGACCCGCTGGATTGTTGCAACCTTTGTAGATTCCGGAATGGAAATGGGATTTTGTAGGAATGGACTTTATCACTGGACTACCTACTTCTAGTAGGGGAAATGACTCTATCTGGGTCATAGTGGACAGATTGTCCAAAGTCGCCCATTTATTGCCCGTCAAAACCACCTATCAGAGTTCGAAGCTAGCGGAGTTGTACATCGCTAGAATAGTTAGTTTGCACGGAGTCCCCAAGAACATAGTATCGGATCGAGGAACTCAGTTTACCTCGAGATTCTGGAAGAAAGTCCAAGAAGGTTTAGGAACCCGCCTAGATTTCAGTACCGCGTATCACCCTCAGACCGATGGACAAACGGAGCGAGTAAATCAAATACTCGAAGATATGCTTAGAGCATGTGTGCTAGAATATGGATCCAAATGGGAAGACTACGCCGCTTGCAGAATTTTCATACAACAACAAGCATTACCAGTTTGCAAATGGCCCCATTTGAATTCATGTACGGAAGGAAGTGTCGCACCCCTTTGAACTGTTCGGAAGTAGGAGAGAGTCAAATTTTCGGACCCGACATCCTACGAGAAGCAGAAGAGAAGGTTCACAAGATTCGTGAGCACCTCAAGACAACCCAATCCCGACAAAAGAGTTACGCCGACAAGAGACGTCGAGACCTCGCCTTCAACATCGGAGATTTTGTTTATCTGAAAGTGTCGCCATTGAAGGGAATGCAGCGTTTCCAACTCAAGGGAAAGTTAGCCCCCAGATATATCGGACCTTTCAAAATTCTGAACCGTCGAGGAGAAGTATCGTATCAACTGGAGCTACCAGAAGAGATGTCAGCTGTGCACAATGTGTTCCATATCTCGTTACTTCGCAAATGTCTCGAAGTCCCCGAGAAGACCAAAGTATTCAAGAATATTGATCACCGGACCATAGAGATCAATGATGATCTGACCTATCCCGAAGTACCCATCCGTATATTGGAAGAATCCTTTCGAACTACGAGAACCCGAAGCATCAAGTTTCTCAAAATTCAGTGGAGCAACCACACAGAAGAGGAGGCTACCTGGGAACGCGAAGATCACATCAGAACGGAGTTTCCAGATCTCTTCAAATCCTAGGTAATCTTTTCGTCCTTTTTCAAATCTCGGGACGAGATTTTGTTTAAGGGGGGAAGGTTTGTAACATCCCAAAAATATCAAACTTAGATCATCAAAACACTAATCACCAAGATTAGGGTTAACAAAAACTTTTCTAAGTAAACCCATGAATGCATGCATATGTGAATGCATGGATTTTTAATTTCTTTAAAAACCACATTTTTGTGTGAGCCATTGCTTGTAAAATGTTTCTTAGGTGAAAAGAACATCATCTAAAACATTTCCCGCACTTTTCCTTAAGACAAGTAAATCAAAACAAATATATTAAGTGAATGGTCATTTTGACCAATTTAACTCCCATGCCTACTTTGGCTGTCTCAAACTTTCAAAACCTAACAGAAACTTTTATGGATCTTTGCACCCCTTGAATGTACTCATAACAGAGTATCAATTCCCACTTTGTGATCATCCAGAAACTTTCAAATGCATAGTTTAAATGACAATTCAAAATTGAATCTTCTTCATATGGGAAGATCCCACTTTTTCAAAACCCACTCAAACAAGCTCAACTTTCAAAACCCAAGCATCTGCAGACTCACCAGAACCAATCTAGCAAACCCACCAAAATTCATTTCAAAATTCAAAACTTGATTTCATGCGGCCATTTCATCAAACAGGTTGCAGACACAAATCAAACAAAACATCAAACACTATAGTGTGCAGTGATTCTTGCCTAACTTGTTCCCTAGTTAGCTCACACACACCTCAGTAGATCATCTAGAAAGATTATCCCAACACTAGCACCCCTGTGAGCTTGCCATTGCCATTAATGGTGAACAGCCGAGCACCTCAATGCCACCCCATAGTCGACAGCAGGCTAGAGGAAGAACTAGCCATGCCAACCTTGTCTGGGAGGCAGCCCACCGTCCATCGCCACTGCCTGTCCCAGCCGCGAGCGTTGCCAAGCCCTGGACCATGCGCACAAGACACGCCTAGACCATGCCGAGCATGCGCCAGAGCGCCACCCTCGACCAGCATCCACAGACTGCGCCGCCCTCACCGCGTGCATATACGATCACCACCGACCTAGGATACCGCCAGACATCCCCGTTTGCCGCCCCGTGCCATACAGCCACCGCCCACCGTCGAAGACGCCGCCTCTGCCGCGCAGAGACCGTCCGTTCCAGACCAAACCACACCGCCCCATGCCTCGCGACCATGTCGTTGAGCATCGCCAGGAGACACAGCACCGTCCCCTACCCTTGCCCATGCCATTAGCTGCCTGTAACGTCGCCCCCGACGATCTCACTGTGCGCCCCGACGGTCCCCTCGCTCGACTATAAATAGAGGCCACCCCCGCACGATTTATTCACACCATCTCACTCCCCTCTCCCCACTGACCGTGCCACACCATTCTTAGAGCAAGGCGAGCACCACATCGCCGGAATTTCACCGGAGCCCGCCGCCTCTGGAGAAGAAAGGAGCCAGCGATTGGAGCCGCCCCAAGAGAAGCCACCGGTACCAGGAGGTTCGCCGTCGTCGACTTCGCTGCTCGCCTGCCCGCCGACCTCGCCTGCACTCGGTGAGCCCCAAGACCCTCACTGGCTGCGCTAGGTTTCGTTCTCGCCGGAGTTGTCTCGCATCGACGATGACCCCCAGCCGTTGGATTAGAACTAGATCGAACGATCCACGTTGCCCCATACTGCTTCGCCCAGCCCCGTGTCACTGAAGAGTGGGGACACCCACTTAAGCAGCCCGCGGGAGCACTGCGCTTAGCAGGCCGACCCGTTAGAATGTCCCGCGCAGCCCAGCAATACAATTTAAACCTTTTCTTTTTTAAAATTCAAACATACTTCTGTACCCAACTTCAAATATCAACCCAGATCGATTCAGTGCACCAAATTGGATGACACTAATTTTGTTGGAAAGGTCTGTGAATGCTTAATCCAAGCCCATTGGATTCAAGTCATTTGGATTTGTAGATCACCCATAGCAAAAATAACAAGGCAGATGATTTTCTGCATTCAAACATTTTTCAAATTTAAACCATAAAAGCTTTTGAGTTGATTCCAACTCTCAAAAATCACATTTAACCATACCTTTCAGAATATATAAAAATATATAGGTTTACTTGTAGAAATAATGTTCAAGTAATAAAAGAATGCTTCATAAGCATTTCTAGCCACTTTAATTAATTAAAATAAAAGGGTAAAACCTTATTTAATTGTGACACCACTTTAAATCACATTCCCATGGACTACAATATGTGGTGATGACAGGTGTCAACATGATCCCATGTTTAGTTTGGAGAATATTAAATCTTAAGTAGTTTTTCAATGAGTAGAAATTACTTTTCTAAAATAAAAAGATTTAAACCAAGCCTTAACCTTGTAATGTTAGAGATGATGCTAGATCATCTATAGGACCCTTGTGTGTGATGATTGCAAGTAGTTAAGTATTGTTTGGTGATTGTGTACCTCGTATTGATTCATAGACGCTAGTACCGACCAAGGATACGAGGAGGAAGGAGGATACTACGAAGAAGAAGTCGAGGAGAACTTCAACCACTCCTCTGCACAAGGCAAGCCTAATACTACTAGTGAATGTGCAAGCTAACACTTGCAAGATACTATACCTATGCAAGCTTATACTCATATTAATGCAAGCCAACCCTTGCCAGATACCCTACTGATGCCACAAACCCATACTTGTGACCCTACTTGCTTGTTGAAAACCAATCCTAGTTTTATGGCAAGCTTCTTACTTTATTTCTTTATCAAAGCTTACTTAGAGTCTACCTGAGAGTTGGGTAGATACTAGACAGTTGTGCTGAAGGTTGCATAAAGAGCATAAAATTTGGCCTAAGCTACAAACCTTGATATCAGCCTAGGATATAATGTTGGACTTAGTGAAACTCCACTAGTTACCACCCCTCATTAGTACCACCCCCACCTGTAGATGCTAGTGCTAAGCATAAAACTTGATCAACTTTTAGATGGGAATACTTGGTGGAAAAATGGTTATGAAAACCTTGGAATGATGGATCATTCTATTGAAATGTTTTGGACATGTGTTTCCAAACACTTGATGATTTTGGTGATAGAAATGTTGAGGCATGAGCCTTAGCCCCTTTATAAAACTGATGGTTGTCTGGATGCGATACCATTCCAATTTTTGCGTACAACCACAATACCCGAATATTGGGTAGGGCTTGACTGGAAACTTATATACCTTAGTATTAGTTCCCTCATGGCCAAGGTCTGAGCTGAGGCTACCTTGTCAAGATTTTCCACCTGTGCAGTACCCAAGATGACAGTGGTCATGGTTGGGAGGCCAAACTCACTGGAGAGGTGCTTATACTAGGGAGTGTAATTGAAAGGTTAGGATTGATTATCCGCATACTGAGTATGGTGAATTCAGGATTTGTTCCTGACGGATGTATCGAATGTTGTGGTGAAAATGTACAATCTCTGCAGAGTGTCAAACTATTCGAATAGCCGCGTTCGCTGTTATGGACAGTTGGAGTGGCCATTGTGGCATCCCGCAAAACCACTACTAGAAAATCGCGTTGAATTTGTGCATTGCATCGTCATCATCATGCATTGTTCGCATAAAACTATTTTCGCAAAGCCCGTTTTGTTTTCTAAAACGCCCCATCTTTATTCAAACATCAAAACCGGGTCTCCGGATTATTTTTGTTTGGGCTGCTGTCGGGTTGCAAACGGCCCGTTTAAAACAAATAAAATGTTTATTTATTTTAGCGGGGGCAGTCGAACGGGCCGTATCGACCCGAACGACCACCCCCATTTTTCAAATCGGTCCAACCCACCAGTCCCACCCATAATCCTAAACCACCTAAAACTCTACCCACACCCTCCCTCCACCTCACCCCACCCTATAGCAGTTTGCCACCTCACCTCCTCCCTCTCCCTCACCCACTCACACGCCGCCACATCACCCCCTGGCCTCTCCTCTCTCTCCCTCTCAGCTCACACGCGGTCAAACCCCCAGGCCACCAGCTTTCCCCGGCCACACGCCCCTGTCCACACAACCCCACCCCTCTCACCGCCGGGTCCCACTCCCGCCTGGGACCCACCCCCACCAGCCCCGCGTGCCCCGCTCTCTCTCTCCCTTCTCTCCTTCCCCCGCTCATCTCTCCTCTCCCGCTGCGCGCCGCCCGCTCGCTTCCTCCCTCGCAGCTCCCGGCCGCCGCCTTCCTTCTCCGGCCCGGCGCCGCCCTACCCCGGTCCCCCGACGCCGAGCTCACCTGACCCTGGCCCAGGCCCGTCTCCTCCACGACCAGCTGGCGCCCTTGCCAGCCCGCCGGCCACTGCACTCCCCGCTGGACCGCCCGCCGCCCGCCTCGCCCGCCATAGCGTCCGCCCCGACGCGGCGTCGCCTCCCACCTCCCGAGCAGCCCCACCCCTCGACGCCACCAGCTCGCGATGCAGACGCCGCCCGGCGAGCCTCGCTTCCCGCCACCGCGCCCACGCTTCCACCCTGTCGCCGCCCCGCCTGACGACCTCGCCATGACGACCTCCGCCGGTGGCCCAGCGGGACCCGCTTCTCCCGCTCGGCTACCTCCTCGCCTCGAAGCTCCGCCTGCTCGCCTGCTCAGCCTGTCGCCTGAGCCTCAAGGCTCGCCGGCCATGTCCGCCAGCGTCCTCCGCCTCCAGCGCGCCGGCTGCCTGCGCCCGCTGGCAGCGTCACAAGACGCCGCCCGGCGAGCCTCGCCTTCTCCGACAACCTGTCCTCTTCCCCGCCGACCCTCGCCAGGGCCCCTCGAGTTCGCCCCGCCTGCGCTTCTGCCTACCGCCTTCCTCGGCCCTCCTCACCGGCGTCCCGTCCACCGTCCGTCCTCGAGCCGGACGCCACCGCCAGCGTCTCCGTCGCCGCGGGCCAAGCCCTCTGCTCTGTACCGCATCGCCCCGAGCACCGTACGCGATGACCTCCGCCCCGTGTGTGCACGTTTTGGTGGCGGCCTCTTCATGAACCCCAAGGTCGTCTGCTGTCGTGAAGGACAACATGAGTTCGCCAGAGAACTGTCGCAGACCCAAGTTAATCTCGGCAAGATCTTCGTCACCACCCAAGTTAAAGACCGAACCCCAAGGCCGTCGACATGGAGCTGACAAGGACTAATACATGGATTCGAAGACCGATCCCGGCGCCCGAAACCCGAGGAGCCCGATGAAACACCGGCGCCGTGCACAAGTCTGACAACCGAGACCCCGATGCGACAAGTACTTCATCCCGAACGCCATGACCGTCGACATGACCCGAAGACCCCGGATGTGACAAGATCTACCCCGCTACCGAGAACGATCCCGCCGAGAACGGACCCGTCGAACCCTGGACCCTGAGACCGACCCCAGACCCTGTCGAACCCCGGAACCCCGGAACCCCAAGATCGTCGAGGCCCCTAATGTGTGAACCCCTTCCCGCCAACCCTATTTTATAAATGAAATATAACATTGTCGCATATTAAATTGTCATACTCGCATGCATATTATCATGTGGTTTGGGGGCCTTATGCCGATTCACCTAATAATTAAATATGGGGCCCATATGCGGGCAAATCTAGTCTCATATTGGCCTCATTTAACTTGGTGTAGCGAACCGGGGATATATTCTGCCTTGTTAAACAACATTTAATTTGCGGGTAGCTAAATAACTTGAACCATTTAATTAATTGTCGGGACCCCGGTTCCGCTTAATATGACCTAATTGCATCGCACCTTTGCCATGTCATACATAATGCATGCATCATGCCGATCTTTTGCCGTTGTATTAAATAGTGCATCCGGTGTTCTTCTAGTGTTTTGCTTCTTCGCGGATAAGGCCGTTGAGTTGATGTGAGCTTCGCCCCGATCTTCGGTTGGACCTTCGACAATGTTTTCAGGCGAGCATCTCCCCCTTTCTACCTATCTTACTTTTTTTAGCCTTTATTTCCCTCCTGTTGATCTATTGCTATCTGTGTTGCGATGCTTTAGTTTCCGTACCTGTGATATCCCTTGCAGCCTTATATTGCCTTGGACACATCCTATTACCTGTTGTTTGGTAGATAGTTGGACTTGCGCGTTGTAGTCGCTTGCTCAAGTGCTGTTGCGTGTCGTCAAGTGCCACAGTTTTTGATGTGTTGCCGCATGTTGATGTTGGAGATGATCATAGTTTTACTTATCGTTCATTTTAATTCCTGTTTAACAACTAAAATTGAAGTAAGCAGAGGCATCGGTGGGTGATAGATAATATTTGGTTTCCGAACGCCCACTTGTGTCCCGTAGGACCCCGAGTACTTGATACCTGTTCCTTGATTTATCGCGCTATCCACATCCGGGAGGTATATGGGACCCCCCTGAGCCAGAGCTTGATTCCGTCTTATTTCTTGGGGCCACAAACTAATTTGAGGTTTTATTTACTATCCTGTACTTATGCCATGCTACTTCTGTATTTAAATTGTGCGAGGAGCACACTGTACTATTTAGGATCGGGACACGTTTACGCGGTATCGACAAGCCCAGCCACACTTTCGGGTTCCCGATCGTTCGCCGTCCACCCAAACCTTGAGGCCGTCTCGAGTCAGCTATCTTCGCTATGGATCTACTTAAGGGTGGCCCCAAATATTTCTGAATCCTGTGATTGTTCAATGAAAGCCTCGTTGGGTTTTGATTTGGTTTTTCCGAGGTTGATCGGCGTGTGTTGCTATTGGTGCACCCCGCCGGTAAAACTTTCTCAAAGCCGTGTCCATGGATATGGACGACTTGGAGCAAAGATCTCGATCATAGACAAGCATAACTAAAGTTTATTGCTATAAATTTGACTTCATAATGACTAGTAATCAGCTTCACTATAACGGAATGCCTAAATAATACGCCCACAATTGCTTGTTTGGATTGTCGCCATACCATTGTACGACTAGTAAGTATTGCAACTACAACGGAATGGCTGAATAAAAGTACCAACAACTGCAGGGTTTAAGGGTTATCTCATGCTATTCATATCTGATTAGTAAGTGTTACAACTATAACAGAATGGTTAATTAAAAGTGCCCACTGCTTACTTTATCAGGATGAATATCTAAACCTGACTAGTAATTGCTGCAACGATAACTGAATAAGTAAAACTGCCAACGGTGTGAGTTCCTCGGTTGACTTCCTCGTTTGGTCTCGAGGGGGAAACACCAGGATGGGTTTGTTTGGTGTTAGCTTCAGGTTGGGTCCGGATAGGTCATTCTCACCCATCTCTGATAACCGCCAGTTGTATCGAGTCTCTATAGGTTGTTAGTGCATGCTGCCGCTGCCGCTTCAGTCCACCATACCTATGTAGGCGAGGACTGCCGAATTCTAGCCTCGCCGTGTACTGGCCTCAGTACTGACGCTCCTTCTTTTTCCTTTGCCCTTTGTCGGCACCCCTTTTGTTTAAGCAGGTTTGAGATCGACGTCGTTAGCAGGGTTACCCTTCCGGCTTGGCCTGGGCAGGGTTATGGACGCCATTGGTTATTCTTCAGGGCTCTTAGCCCCATTTGCATCTTGTCCGTAGCTGGACGCTCTATCGTTTTCAAGGTGATTTGGATCTTTGTATATTATATCTGTATTCTTGACTCCTTGAGTCGCTGTTATATATATCTGTTCTGTGGGTCCCATCGAGGACTGTTGTGTAATGTTATTACTTCGTTTTCCACCCGCACGAAAGTGCCTGGTGGGCACCTTTGAATCGTTTCTATGCGGGTTTGGCGGGTTTCGCTAAAACTTGCATAGGTCCGATTCTGAGGGTGTTACAGAGTGGTATCAGAGCTCAGCAGTTACGATACCCCACAAGTCCAGCCTGTAGGATAACCTAGCTAACGGCCGAAGTAGAGTGTCAAAACTATTTTCGAAAAATCGGTTGGATAGTTCTGATTAGGTCTGATTTTACTTCTTACCCCTCTGCTATTCTCCTCTTATCCCGACGTGTTTTGAATCCGCTCTCTTCTCTTTCTTCGAGTCCAGGACTTCTCGTGGTTGGGTTTTCCGTCGTACCTTCAGGGTTTCGCTTCCTCCTCTGATAACGGTGTTCTACCATCCGGTGTTCAAGCTGCCTGATGAATCCGTCTATGGTGTTACCATTCTTTGTTCCTTGCTTGTGCCTTCCGGTGTTTTCCGACGCGACGACATCATCTACGTCAGATCCGATGCAGAGTCTGCATCGCTCCTTTGTTTCCGAACCTCGCTTGTTGAGATCTTCAGTCTAATTCCGGAAATGGTTGCACGCTTTTCCACTAATTGTGCAGAGTAGTAGTTTGGGTGCGTGATGGATTGGCCCCCATGCCGACTACCCTTTCTATTCGCTTTTGTACATTGAAGTGGACGAGAATGCATCGGTTCCCCTTTTTCATCGAAGCTAGAGGTGGCTTTATTTGTTGATACCTCTACCTTCGGCCTTTTGTTTCCGGAGTGTTCTCTCGACGATCACGGACAACGACCCTCGTTAGTGGTGTCGCGAAGATCTACACGAAGCGAGAAGACGCAGACCGCCAATCTTCCTTCCGGTACCATGAGGCGGATCTCGAGGGCGAGATCCATTGTTAGTGGTGTCGAATTGTGGCATCCCGCAAAACCACTACTAGAAAATCGCGTTGAATTTGTGCATTGCATCGTCATCATCATGCATTGTTCGCATAAAACTATTTTCGCAAAGCCCGTTTTGTTTTCTAAAACGCCCCATCTTTATTCAAACATCAAAACCGGGTCTCCGGATTATTTTTGTTTGGGCTGCTGTCGGGTTGCAAACGGCCCGTTTAAAACAAATAAAATGTTTATTTATTTTAGCGGGGGCAGTCGAACGGGCCGTATCGACCCGAACGACCACCCCCATTTTTCAAATCGGTCCAACCCACCAGTCCCACCCATAATCCTAAACCACCTAAAACTCTACCCACACCCTCCCTCCACCTCACCCCACCCTATAGCAGTTTGCCACCTCACCTCCTCCCTCTCCCTCACCCACTCACACGCCGCCACATCACCCCCTGGCCTCTCCTCTCTCTCCCTCTCAGCTCACACGCGGTCAAACCCCCAGGCCACCAGCTGTCCCCGGCCCCACGCTCCTGTCCACACAACCCCACCCCTCTCTCACCGCCCCGGGTCCCACTCCCTGGCCGCCTGGGACCCACCCCCACCAGCCCCGCGTGCCCCGCTCTCTCTCTCCCTTCTCTCCTTCCCCCGCTCATCTCTCCTCTCCCGCTGCGCGCCGCCCGCTCGCTTCCTCCCTCGCAGCTCCCGGCCGCCGCCTTCCTTCTCCGGCCCGGCGCCGCCCTACCCCGGTCCCCCGACGCCGAGCTCACCCGCCCGACCCCAGCGCCGGCCCTGTCTCCTCCTCGACCATGGCGCGCCTCCAGCCCGCCTGCCTCCACCTCCCCGCCGCCCGCTGACCGCCCGCCCCGCCCCGCCTCCGCAGCGTCCCGTCCCGACGCGAGCGTCGCCTCCCACCTCCCCCGAGCAGCCCCCACCCCGACGCCACCAGCTCGCCATGCGCGACGCCGCCCGGCGAGCCTCGCCTTCCCGCCACCGCGCCCACGCCTTCCACCCGTCGCTGCCCCGCCTGACGACCTCGCCGCGACGACCTCCGCCAGCGGCCCAGTGCGACCCGCCCTTCTCCCGGCTCCGGCTACCTCCTCGCGCCCGAAGCTCCGCCACCGCCGCTCTGCTTCCGCCCGCAGCCCGGCCGCCCCGAGCCCGCGACTTCGCCTCGGATCCGCCGCGTCCGCCAGCATCCTCCGCCTCCAGCGCCCAAGCGCCCTTCGCCTGCCTCGCCCGGCAGCTCACAAGACGCCGCCCGGCGAGCCTCGCCTGCCTCCCCGACAACCCCTGTCCTCTTCCCCGCCGTCGACCCTCGCCGTGGCCCCCTCGGAGCTCCGTCCCGCCGACGCCCCTGCGCCTCTGCCTACCGCCTTCCTCGGCCCTCCTCACCGGCGTCCCGTCCCCCGTCTGTCCTCGAGCCGGACGCCACCGCCAGCGTCTCCGTCGCCGCGGGCCAAGCCCTCTGCCAGCCGCCGAGCACCGTACGCGATGACCTCCGCCCCGTGTGTGCACGTTTTGGTGGCGGCCTCTTCATGAACCCCAAGGTCGTCTGCTGTCGTGAAGGACAACGTGAGTTCGCCAGAGAACTGTCGCAGACCCAAGTTAATCTCGGCAAGATCTTCGTCACCACCCAAGTTAAAGACCGAACCCCAAGGCCGTCGACATGGAGCTGACAAGGACTAATACATGGATTCGAAGACCGATCTCGGCGCCTGAAACCCGAGGAGCCCAATGAAACACCGGCGCCGTGCACAAGTCTGACAACCGAGACCCCGATGCGACAAGTACTTCATCCCGAACGCCATGACCGTCGACATGACCCGAAGACCCCGGATGCGACAAGATCTACCCCGCTACCGAGAACGATCCCGCCGAGAACGGACCCGTCGAACCCTGGACCCTGAGACCGACCCCGGACCCTGTCGAACCCCGGAACCTCGGAACCCCAAGATCGTCGAGGCCCTTAATGTGTGAACCCCTTCCCGCCAACCCTATTTTATAAATGAAATATAACATTGTCGCATATTAAAT
Source organism: Avena longiglumis (assembly GCA_030063025.1). NCBI lineage: Eukaryota > Viridiplantae > Streptophyta > Magnoliopsida > Poales > Poaceae > Avena > Avena longiglumis. Next base: position 478,936,099 of record CP125977.1, read on the forward strand.
TGTCATACTCGCATGCATATTATCATGTGGTTTGGGGGCCTTATGCCGATTCACCTAATAATTAAATATGGGGCCCATATGCGGGCAAATCTAGTCTCATATTGGCCTCATTTAACTTGGTGTAGCGAACCGGGGATATATTCTGCCTTGTTAAACAACATTTAATTTGCGGGTAGCTAAATAACTTGAACCATTTAATTAATTGTCGGGACCCCGGTTCCGCTTAATATGACCTAATTGCATCGCACCTTTGCCATGTCATACATCATGCATGCATCATGCCGATCTTCTGCCGTTGTATTAAATAGTGCATCCGGTGTTCTTCTAGTGTTTTGCTTCTTCGCGGATAAGGCCGTTGAGTTGATGTGAGCTTCGCCCCGATCTTCGGTTGGACCTTCGACAATGTTTTCAGACGAGCATCTCCCCCTTTCTACCTATCTTACTTTTTTTAGCCTTTATTTCCCTCCTGTTGATCTATTGCTATACGTGTTATGCGATGCTTTAGTTTCGCACTGTGATATCCCTTGCAGCCTTATATTGCCTTGGACACATCCTATTACATTGTTTGGTAGATAGTTGGACTTGCGCGTTGTAGTCGCTTGCTCAAGTGCTGTTGCGTGTCGTCAAGTGCCACAGTTGTTGATGTGTTGCCGCATGTTGATGTTGGAGATGATCATAGTTTTACTTATCGTTCATTTTAATTCCTGTTTAACAACTAAAATTGAAGTAAGCAGAGGCATCGGTGGGTGATAGATAATATTTGGTTTCCGAACGCCCACTTGTGTCCCGTAGGACCCCGAGTACTTGATACCTGTTCCTTGATTTATCGCGCTATCCACATCCGGGAGGTATATGGGACCCCCTGAGCCAGAGCTTGATTCCGTCTTATTTCTTGGGGCCACAAACTAGTTTGAGGTTTTATTTACTATCCTGTACTTATGCCATGCTACTTCTGTATTTAAATTGTGCGAGGAGCACACTGTACTGTTTAGGATCGGGACACGTTTACGCGGTATCGACAAGCCCAGCCACACTTTCGGGTTCCCAAATATCGCCGTCCACCCAAACCTTGAGGCCGTCTGAGTCAGCTATCTTCGCTATGGATCTACTTAAGGGGTGGCCTCAAATATTTCTGAATCTCGTGATTGTTCAACGTGAAAGCCTCATTGGGTTTTGATTTGGTTTTTCCGAGGTTGATCGAGCGTGTGTTGCTATTGGTGCACCCCGGCCGGGTAAAACTTTCTGAAAGCCGTGTCCGCGGATATGGACGACTTGGAGCACAGTATCTCGATCATAGACAAGCATAACTAAAGTTTATTGCTATAAATTTGACTTCATAATGACTAGTAATCAGCTTCACTATAACGGAATGCCTAAATAATACTGCCCACAATTGCTTGTTTGGATTGTCGCTTGCGACCATTGTACCTGACTAGTAAGTATTGCAACTACAACGGAATGGCTGAATAAAAGTACCAACAACTGCAGGGTTTAAGGGTTATCTCATGCTATTCATATCTGATTAGTAAGTGTTACAACTATAACAGAATGGTTAATTAAAAGTGCCCACTGCTTACTTTATCAGGATGAATATCTAAACCTGACTAGTAATTGCTGCAACGATAACTGAATAAGTAAAACTGCCAACGGTGTGAGTTCCTCGGTTGACTTCCTCGTTTGGTCTCGAGGGGGAAACACCAGGATGGGTTTGTTTGGTGTTAGCTTCAGGTTGGGTCCGGATAGGTCATTCTCACCCCTCTCTGATAACCGCCAGTTGTATCGAGTCTCTATAGGTTGTTAGTGCATGCTGCCGCTGCCGCTTCAGTCCACCATACCTATGTAGGCGAGGACCGCCGAATTCTAGCCTCGCTGCATCGCCTCAAGATCGACGCTCCTTCTTTTTCCTTTGCCCTTTGTCGGCACCCCTTTTGTTTAAGGGTTTGAGATCGGCGTCGTTAGCGTGGTTACCCTTCCGGCTTGGCCAGGCAGGTTATGGACGCCATTGGTTATTCTTCGTGGCTCTTAGCCCCATTCGCATCTTGTCCGTAGCCGGACGCCTATCGCTTTCAAGGTGATTTGGATCTTTGTATATTATATCTGTATTCTTGACTCCTTGAGTCGCTGTTATATATATATCTGCTCGTGGGTCCCATCGAGGACCTTGTGTAATGTTATTACTTCGTTTTCCACCCGCACGAAAGTGCCTAGTGGGCACCTTTGAATCGTTTCTATGCGGGTTTGGCGGGTTTCGCTAAAACTTGCATAGGTCCGATTCTGAGGGTGTTACAGCCATGCTATCCCCCCGTCAGACATTTCAAAATGACTTGTGAAATGAAGTGAGACTTTGACTTGACCACAACAGAGTTGCGACCTGAACTACAAGATCCCACTTAGGAGTTATAAAATTGTGACTAGCTTTGGAACCTAGTAGAGATAAACCTGGCTTTTTGCAAAACAACCCTAGAGCCTAGTGTCCTATTATCCAAAAACCCCTTACTTGTTAGTATTAGTTTGCGAGTACTTAAAGAGTACTCATGGCTTTGTCCCTGGCTATTCCCATGGCCAGACTATGAAGAGGAGTACCTTGAAGATGGAACCCCGGAAGGTTACGACAACTAGGATCATCTCCCATCGTCAGCATTGCCTGTGAAATCGAAGATGGAGCTTCGCCTACGCTACCGTTATTATTATTACGTATTCCGCTGCTTGATGTGTATTGAGAACTGGATCATGAGATCCCTATTTGTGTAAGAACCTATGTATCGTTTGTAATGGATGAAGTACTATGGTATCCAATTTTGTTATGTCTCGCAAAAATGGTAATCCTGGGATTGCGATGTATGGCATAACAGGCATCTAGGATTGAAAAATCCGGGTGTTGACAGAGGGCTGCGCCCCTGCCCTCTATATATAGGGGGCTGGCCGGCCCCCTTGTCCCCTCCTCCAAGCCCTAGGGCGCCGGCCCCAAGGGTTGGAGTGGGGGGCAAGTTTTCCCCATCCTTCTAGAAGGTTTCCCTAGGGTTTTGGCCGGATGGGCCTATGGGGCCTTCTGCCCCTGGACCAATGTGGCCAGGGCACTCCCTCGTAGGCCCACGCCCCCTCCCGACAAGTGGGGCCATGTTGGTCCCACTCCGGAAGGTTCTAGAAGCTTCCGGTACAATACCGAACAATCCGAAACAATTCCGAAATCCAAAAACTGCTTTCCCTTATATGAATCTTATTCTCCGGACCATTTCGGAACCTCTCGTGACGTCCTGGATCTTATCCGAGACTTCGAACAAAAACTCATAAACCAATTATCCATTCTATCCTAGCGTTGAGGCACGTTAAGTGTGTGACCCTACGGGTTCGAGAATATGCAGACATGATCTTCTATCAATAATCAACAGTGGGGTCTGGAAACCCATATTGACTCCCACATACTCATCGATGATCATATCGGATGAACCACGATGCCAGGATTCAATTAATCCCATAGATATATTCCCTTCGTCACGCGATATTTTACTTGCCCGAGATTCGATCGTCGGTATCGGCATACCTAGTTCAATCTTATTCACAGCAAGTACTTTACTCGTTCCGTAATACGATATCACTTTGTGATTAACTCCTTAACCACGTGCTTGCAAGCGGTGTTGATATCGATTACCGAGTGGGCCCGAAGTATATCTCTCCGACTTGGGAGGGACAAATCCCATCTCGATACATACAACCCAACAAGTACTTTCCGATCACCTGAGAGACACCTTTATGATCACCCTCTCATAGGATGACGTTTGATGACCTCAAAGCTTTCTTCCGATACCAGGGAGTTGCATTATCTCATGGTCTAAGGAATACAATATTTGACATAAGAAAAAGCTTCGCAAAGATGAACACGATGACACGATCTAATTGCTCTGCTTGATTTGGGTCTGTCCATCATATCATTCTCCCAATGATATGATCCCATTATTAATCGACAACTCATGTCTATGGTTAGGAAACCTCAACCATCATTAATCAATGAGCTAGTCCATAGAGGCGTACTAGGACACGGCGTTGTTCATAAACCACACAAGTATCAAAGTTTCCGCTTAATACAATTCTAGCATGGAATATAAACTTTATCATGAACAAGAATTATAATAATAACATCTTTATTATTGGCTCTAGGGCATAATTCCAATAGTCTCCCACTTGCACTAGAGTCAATAATCTAGTTTATATAACACCCATGGCACTAAGGTGTTGATCATGTTTTGCTCGTGGAAGAGGTTTAGTCAATGGATCTGCGACATTCAGATCCGTATGTACTTTGCTAATCATCAGATCTCCATCTGTTATATAATCTCGAATTATATGAAACTTGCGGTTGCTATGCTTGGTCTTTGGATGATATCTTGGTTCCTTAGCTAGTGCTATGGCGCCAGTGTTGTCACACAATATCTCCAGTGGGTCCAAGGCACTTGGAACCACACCAAGCTCAGTGATGAAGTTCCTGATCCAAACTCCTTCACTTGACGCTTCTGCAGCAGCCATGTATTCCGCTTCTACTATAGATCTCGTGATCACGCTTTGCTTGCAGCTTCTCCAACTCACAACTCCTCCATTCAAAATATAAACGTATCCTGTCTGAGATTTAGAATCATCCTTGTCGGTGTCGAAACTAGCATCGACGTAACCTTTTACGACGAGCTGTTCATCACCTCCATAGACTAAGAACATTTCTTTAGTTCTATTTAAATACTTTAGGATGTTCTTCACGGCTGTCCAGTGTTCCACTCCTGGATCACTTTGGTATCTGCTCGTCAAACTAAGAGCATTGGACACATCCGGTCTAGTACATAGCATGGCATACATGATAGATCCTATGGCCGAGGCATAAGGCACTTTGCTCATAGCTTCTCTATCGCCATCAGTGGCTGGACCGAGCCCTGCTCAATATCTTACCTGACAACATAGACACTGAACCTTTCTTTGCCTTATCCATTCTGAACCTTTTCAGAACTTTGTCTAGGTATGTACTTTGGCTTAAAGCTATCAGGCGTCTTTGTCTATCTCTATAGATTTTGATGCCGAATATATAAGCAGCTTCCCCTAGGTCTTTCATTGAAAAACATTTGTTCAAATAACTCTTCACATCGTTAAGCATGTCAATGTCATTTCCGATAATCAATATGTCATCCACATATAGTACCAAAAATGTCACTGAGCTCCCGCTCACTTTCTTGTAGATACAAGCTTCGTAGCAATTTGGAACAAATCCAAAGCTCTTGATCACTTGATCAAAACGAAGGTTCCAACTCCGAGATGCTTGCTTCAATCCATAAATGGAACGCTGAAGTTTACACACTTTATCAGCATCCTTAAGATCGACAAAACCTTCGGGTTGCATCATATACAACTCTTCATCAATGTTGCCATTGAGGAACGCAGTCTTGACATCCATCTTCCATATTTCATAATCATGAAACGCAGCAATTGCTAATAAAATCCGAATGGACTTAAACATCGCTACGGGAGAGAAAGTCTCATCGTAGTCAACACCTTGAACTTGTTGAAAACCTGTCGCGACAAGCCGTGCTTCATAGACAGTAACATTACCATCCGCGTCCGTTTTCTTCTTGAAAATCCATTTGCACTCAACGGCCTTTCGGTCGCTAGGAGGGTCCACCAAAGTCCATACTTGGTTTTTGCTCATGGATCCCAATTCAGATTTCATGGCGTCTAGCCATTTCTCAGAGTTTGGGCCCATCATTGCTTCCTCATAGTTCGTAGGTTCACTGTTGTCTACTAACAAGATAGTTAAGACAGGGTTGCCGTACCACTCAGGAGGGGGCACGCAACCTTGTCGACCTGCGACATTCAGTAGAAGCATCGTCCGAAGCTTCATGATCCTTGTCATTAGCTTCCTCTATTGTTGGTGCATATGGCACTGGAACATTTCAGGTGCTGCGCTACTCTCCAACTCAAGAGAAGGTTCAATAACCTCGTCTAGCTCTACTTTCCTCCCACTCACTTCTTTCGAGAGAAACTCCTTCTCAAGAAAGGATCCGTTCTTTGCGACAAACACTTTTCCTTCGGATCTGTGGTAGAAGGTATACCCAATCGTTTCCTTAGGGTATCCTATGAAGACGCATTTCTCCGCTTTGGGTTCGATTTTGTCCGGCATCAACTTCTTGACGTAAGCTTCGCATCCCCAAACTATATGAAACGACAACTTAGGTTTAGCACCAAACCACAGTTCATACGGTGTCGTCTCAACGGATTTAGATGGTGCCCGATTTAAAGTGAATGCAGCGGTTTCTAATGCATAACCCCAAAATGATAACGGCAAATCTGTAAGAGACATCATTGATCGCACCATATCTAATAGAGTTCGATTCTGGCGTTTAGACACACCATTGCGCTGTGGTGTTCCGGGTGCCGTGAGTTGCGAAACGATTCCGCTTGCTTTAAGATGCGTGAGAAAATCATAACTCAAATATTCACCTCCACGATCGGATCGTAGAAATTTAATTTTCCTGTTATGATGGTTTTCCACTTCGTTCTGAAATTCTTTGAACTTTTCAAATGTTTCAGATTTATGTTTCATTAAATAGATATAACCATATCTACTTAAGTCATCAGTAAAAGTGAGAAATAGCGATAACCACCGCGCGTCGAAACACTCATTGGTACGCATACATCGGTATGTATGATTTCCAACAAGTCCGTTGCTCGCTCCATTATTCCGGAGAACGGGGTTTTGATCATCTTGCCCATGAGGCATGGTTCGCACGTGTGAAATGATTCAAAATCTAGAGACTCCAAAAGTCCATCAGAATGGAGTTTCTTCATGCGTTTTACACCAATATGACCTAGACGACAGTGCCACAAATAGGTAGAATTATCACTATCTACTTTGCATCTCTTAGCCTCAATGTTATGGATGTGTGTTTCATTGCTTTCGAGATTCAGAAGAAATAAACCATTCATAGCAGGTGCATGGCCATAAAAGATGTTACTCATATAAATAGAACAACCATTATTCTCCGATTTAAATGAATAACCGTCTTGCAATAAACACGTCCAGATATGATGTTCATGCTCAACGCAGGCACATAATAACATTTATTGAGGTTTAAAACTAATTCCGAAGGTAAAACTAAGGAGAGTGTGCCGACGGCCATCACATAAACTCTTGATCCGTTGCCAACGCGCATCGTCACCTCATCCCTCGCTAGCCGCCGTCTATTCCATAGCTCCTGTTTTGAGTTACAAATATTAACAACTGAACCAGTATAAAATACCCAGGCACTACAACAAGGGCTAGTAAGGAAAACATCAATAACATGTATATCAAATATACCTTTGATGGTGCCAGCCTTCTTGTCCGCTAAGTAGTTCGGACAGTTGCGCTTGCTGTGACCCTTGTCCTTGCAATAGAAGCACTCAGTGTCTGGCTTAGGTCCAGACTTGAGCTTCTTCTCTGCAGGGGCAACACGCTTGACGCTGCCCTTCTTGAAGGGATTCTTTGCACCCTTACCTTTCTTAAAGCTAGGGGGCTTGTTGACCATCAACACATGATTATATTTCTTGATGTCCACCTCCGCAGCTTTCAGCTTAGCGAAGAGCTCAGTGATAAATCGGTGGAACCAATCGATTATGAGTGACTACAAAACCTTTGTAGCTAGGAGGAGTGATTGCAGAACTACCAATCTTGAGCTCCTCTGGAATCTTGCGATCCGTTGCTCAAGGCATTGAGTGTAGCGACATCTTAATGGCGTGCTCACTAACGGAACTCCTTCCTCCATCTTGCGGTTAAAGAATTTCTCGGAGATCTCATATCTCTCGAGCGGGCTGAGTCTGAAACATAGTTTTCAGTTCCTCAAGAATCTCAAAGGGCCCGGGGAACTCCTCAAAACGATTTTGAAGGTCCGATTCCATAGCAAACAACATGGTGCTCTTAATCACACCATAATCATCCTTGCGCGACTGATAAACATCTTTCTCATCAGCCGTCGCATCTACAGCAGGGGCGTCACCTAGCGCTTTCTCAAGGACATAGTCCTTTTGTCCGCCAGAGAGAATGATTCTCAGATTGCGGAAACAGTTGGTGAAGTTAGACCCATTATTCTTAAGCTTTTCTTTCTCAGCAAAAACGTTGAAGTTGAAGTTGGACTTAGCCATTTGATCTACAAAATTTGCAAGTACAATTTAGACTATGTTCATGATAATTAGTTCAACTTAATCAAATTACTAGATGAACTCCCACTAAATTCAACATCCCTCTAGTTGTTTAGTGAACATGATCCAAATTCACCACACCTAATCCGATCTTCACGAGAAGAGATGTGGTTTCAATGGTGGACAACAAAGTCACTACAAGAAATGTGCTATACTATGACCTTTTGATAGTGACCCCGAAAGAAATCGTCATAAATTTATGACGATCTTGCTGCAGTTGGTCATGAGCTGTTTGGAAGGGGCAAAGGATAGCAAATGCATGACGATTTGTCCCAAAAACGTCTTAAATTATTTACACAAAATCGTCATAAGCTGGTGTGCACTGTTTGGGGCCTTGTTTGGAGCATACTACGACGATATAGAATCGTCATAGTCACTTATGACGCTATAATAACATCGTAGTATGTTAAGCACTAGGATGACTGTGCTGCCACCTCCTCAATGTGATCCACGTGTCGTGTTAGTTGTGTGCTAGGGATTTTTTTAGGTCGGGCCTGGATGGGCCGATTCTTTCAGGTCAGTCCCAACAGCTTCTTTGGCCTAGATAATATTGTTAGGCAAAAAAGATTGCACTAGCTGGGACTTGAACCCACTACCTAGTGTGAGGCAGCTGTCATAACCACTATGCTATAGTTGTGTTGTTGCAAATAATGTATAAACAACTCTATCTATACTATTAGTAGTATCGAACAGAACATGACCACAGAACCGAACCTTACCACACAGAGAACCACACAGAACAGAACATGACCACGCTCCCTTCGTGGTGACCGGCGGCGGGCGGGGCGACGCTGGACGGCGGACCGGCGGCGGCGGGGGCGACGCTGAATGGCGTATCGGCGGAGGGGAAGAGGCGGTGGTTGCCGGCGGGCGGAGGGGCTGCGGCGTGAGGCTGTGGGCGGCGTGAGGCAGCCGAGGCGCCGGGCAGAGGGTCGTGGCCGACGGAGGCCGAGGCGCCATGAGGCGGGGTCGTGGCCGGGCGGAGGGCTCCGGCGTGGTGACTGGAGGAGGTGCTGCAGCGATCGACATCGTTAGCACCCTCTCCTCTCTCCCCTGATATACTTCCTGTTAATTTGAGCCTGGTTTCATTAGGGTTTCAAAATCCATATTTTCAGATGATGTTTAGAATCAATTCAAGCTCAAACCTTCAGGTCTTTTTTGCCTTTAGCTAGATGTAGGCATAGAACTATATTGTTGGAGCTTATCTAGGTTTTGGTTTAATTTCTGCTAGCTAGTGTGTACACTTCAATGCAATTCTAACTTGCAATATTTTTCGGTCTTTTGCAGATGGACAGAAGCTGGATAACAAAAGGAGTTAGAAGGCTTTCTTATGAGCATCTAAGGGGAGTGGATGAGTTCATGCGATTTGTTCGTAGAAGTGTTCCCGATGATGCTCAAGTTTTATGCCCATGCCCCAGCTGTATGAATCGTGTTGAACAAACTCTACCAAATGCAGAGGCTCATCTGCTAATGCGTGGGATGGCATGCACGTATGATAGGTGGATCCATCATGAAGAGCCTTTACATCCAGAACCCGGAGCTGAACCTGAACCTGGTGAAGGCGCATATCATGTTGATGATGGCGGTGAGTTTGTACAAGATGATGTTCCACAAGAGGATGTTGGTTTGGAGGCAGAGGATGGCTATGAGGATGATAGAATCCCTGATCTGTTTAGGGATTTGTACGAGTCTAAACCGCAAGGTGCTGGAGAGCAGACAATCTATGACGAGCTGATAGAGGAGGCCAAGCGCGCAGCTAGTGATGGTGGGACATTGTCCAGATTTTCTTTTATCGTGAAGTTACTCCATGTCAAGTCCTTCTACCGAATCAGCAATGTTGCCTTCAACGCAATAATCCGTATCTTGACCATCCAATACCCTAAAAGTGCAACTCCCAGATCTTATGAAGAAGCATTGGGTATAATCGGTAGATTGGGGCTTGGTTATGATTCAATCCATGTTCCGCCCAACAATCAGATCTTGTTTCGGAACACGTACGCCAAGCATGATAGGTGCCCGAAATGTGATGCCTCAAGGTGGAAAGATGCGGATGGGAGGAAGCAGATACCGGAGAAGGTGTTGAGGTACTTTCCTGTGATTCCAAGGCTACAGAGGATGTTCATTTCGAATCAACAGTCGGAGGATGTACAGTGGCACAAGCTAAAGCGGCAACCCGTGGATAATGAACTTAGCCATCAAGCCGATGGAAAGGCATGGAAATATTTTGATGATAAACATAAAGAGTTTGTCGCCGATGCGAGGAACATCAGACTCGGCCTTGCCACAGATGGCTTTAATCCATTTGGAATGAGCTCGAAATATAGCATGTGGCCGGTATTTGTTGTGCCGTACAATCTTCCACCATGGGCATGTATGGAGCAGTCCAACTTCATGATGGCTTTGCTAATCCCCGGTCCAAAATCTCCAGGAAAGGATTTTGATGTCTTTATGGAGCCCCTAGTAGAAGATCTCCTCAAACTCTGGAAGGGTTTACGTACCTATGATGCCCTGAGTCCTGATAAGATCGATCTCCGTGCTGCGGAATATGGTGTATCCATGATTTCCCAGCGCTGCACACTTTGTCGGGGAGGCTCATGTCTGGTTATCAAGCATGTGTGCGTTGTGACAAGGATCCGTGCTCGGAAAGAATAAGGAACAAGATATGTTGGACCGGGGGGCGCCGTTTTCTTCCCCACCACCATCCTTGGCAAAAAAGCAAAGATTTCAATGGAAAAACTGAAACCCGTGACCAGCCGGCGGAGTTCACTAAAGAAGAGCTCGAGAAACAGCTTCACAATGTGAAAGATGTGAGACCTGGAAAACATCAGAAGAAAAGGAAGCGTGAGGATGGACAATGTTGGGACCGGAGGGCTATTTTGTGGGACTTCCCTTACTGGGCAGATCTCAAGTTGAGGCACAACCTTGATGTAATGCATATCGAGAAAAACATATGTGATAATCTTCTTGGCACATTTATGAGCATCGTCAATGGATACAGTTAACTCTAGGCTTGATTTGGAAGACTTGGGCATAAGAAAAGATTTGCATCTTCAGCCTGTTGAAGGTGGAGAGTCGTTTGAGATGCTAGAAGCATGGTATACAATAACTAAAGAAGAAAAGCATGCATTCTGTGAATTTATAAGAGCGGTGAGATTTCCAGATGGGTATGCCGCTAACCTAGCAAAATGCGTGTCTCCTGATGGATGCAAGCTCCAGGGACTAAAAACTCATGACTGTCACATCCTCCTTCAAAGGATTTTAGCGGCTGGACTCCGTGGAATTTTGGATAAAGAAATATATGAAGCAGTTGCTGATCTGGGGAATTTCTTCAGAGAGTTGTGCGCCAAAACACTAAAGCTATCTGTTCTTGAAAGACTCGAAAAAGAAATCGTAGTTATCCTTTGCAAGCTTGAAAAGATCTTTCCTCCGGCCTTCTTCACGGTGATGGTTCATTTGACTGTGCATTTACCCAAAGAGGCAATGCTTAGAGGCCCTGTACAATACGGCTGGATGTACCCTGTCGAAAGAAGGATGCTTACATTTAAGCGTTATGTACAAAACACCGCCAGGCCTGAAGGGTCGATTGCCGAGGCATATATTGTTGATGAGTGCCTTACATTTTGCTCGAGGTACTTCGACGATCTGGAAACAAGATTCAATAGGACGGGTAGAAATAGAGAGCGGGATGATTTGCACGTAGGTGATGTCTCTGTTTTCAACCATGGTGTAAACCTTCTTGGAGGGTCAGAGTACTCGGAGGCTGGTGATGAATATGACAAGATGCATTGGTATGTGCTAAGGAGTTGCCCTGAGGGTCTACCGTATATCGAGTATGTCATCTCTTGTGCATGCACCCTTATCTTTTTTATTGAGTTGGAAGGAACCCATTTGCAAGCCTGATGATTTAATTAACTTTATGTTTTTGTTGGCATTGCAGGTTGTGCAAAATAGAGCTGAATAAGCAAGGTAGCCGCATCAATGTTGATAGATGGCTCATGAAGGATTTGCTAAGTGGTTTAAGAATCATGTGAGATCTTTAGTCTTGGAATCAATTGCCACATGTTTTTTTGTGTGTATTTTGTTACTAACCTGCTTTATTTGTGCAGATTGGAAAATTGCATGAGGACAATAAGGTCATCTTGATCTTTTCCTTTGGCATGCGGCCGGATAGGCGAGTGAGGCTATTCAGCATGTATTGTTGACGATGTCGCTACCACAGTTGACCGCGAGAAAAATAGAAACACGCGAGCAGTGGAATAGTTGCGAGGAGACCATGATGGTGAAGAGATGGACTTCTATGGTCAGCTTAAAAGCATCATAAGGCTCCAGTACAACTCCAGTAGAGGCGTCCATCGATCGGTCATCTTGTTCCGTTGTGATTGGTTTGATCTTGGTGGCAGAAAAAAGACAAGGATCCAAGATGACGGACACTTCAAAAGCATTAACACTGGAAGGTGCTGGTATAAGAGTGATCCATTTATTCTAACGACACAAGAAACAAAGGTGTTCTATGTGCCAGACACCAACTTGAGTGGAAATTGGCAAGTTGTGCAAAAGTTTCAGCACAGACATTTGTGGAGTGTGAAAGAAACTGAAATGGAGAAGGGTCTCAATGGTGGTGGTGGTCTAACATACCAAGATGATAACACTGAGGAAGTTCCAGTGCAAGAGAAAGAACTCGGTGTGCATACTAGATTGCGAAGGAGACGGGAACGAGTGTTACTTGATGCTTCATTCGTAGAAAACATTAGGAAAAGAAGGAAGGAGGTAGTGGAGGGCCACGAATGCGATGATGAAAACATGGTAGATGACACAGTCCTCCAGTACTGTAGCGATGGTGAGGATAAAAGGCAGATGCATTTCGACGATGATGATTAGTGGCTCACTGGAAACATGGTAGATGACAACATGCAAGGTAAATTATATCCCCCATTATCTTTTCTTTTTTATTTCATTGCTAGTGGCTCACTGGAAATTGCTATTCTTTGTTGCAAATGCTAGTGGTGGTGAGGAGCAAGATCAGATCAGGAGCAGTGGTGGTGAGGAGCAAGATCAGATCAGGAGCAGTGGTGGTGAGGAGCAAGATCCTTTTAGTTGGATGAGCATGTACTACTATTTCTGCCTATTGTTGCCTTGTAATCTTGACCATGTACTACTATTTCTGGATGACCATGTCATTTTAGTTTCTGGATGAGTTATGAATATCATTGTGACTTCTGGATGATCATTGTGATTTTAGTTCTGAATCTTTGAGTGCATATCATTGTGAGTTCTGAATCTGTCCAAAAAAGGAAAAATGGTGAGGCCTGGGGATCGAGCCCAGGACCTCCTACTACTATTGCAGCGTCAACTGCCACCACACTACAAAAGTGACCTTGTTAGGTATCTGATCACATGATACAAGTAGCATTGTATATTGATCACAGGACCATTTAAAAAGAAAGCAACCTGATCATTTCATAGATCACAGGACCATATTTACAACCTGATCAAAAGCAACCATTTCACAATGCAACCTGATCAAAAGCAACCATTTCACAATGCAACATGATCAAAAGCAACCAAAAGACCATTTCACAACCATTTCACAATGCAAAGGATCATTTCATAGATACTAGTAGGTTTGAGAATCATTTCATAGTCTGGACATTACAGGACCAAAAGCATTCTGATAGCTAGGACATGATAGCTAGGATCATTCCATAGTCTGGACAAGTAGCACCAACAGCACCCTGATAACAACACAACCAGCAACCTAGAGGACCATTTTTACAAAACAGCACCAACCAACACAACCAGCTGATTACATGACCTTCTTAACCTCCAGCTTAAGTCCGTCGGTAGGGCTGCGGCGGAAACGGAACATGAAGACATCGCCCTTATGCATCCTGGACGCCGCCACCACCTGGGACCATTGGGTTTTAATTTGTGCTCCTTTACCCTAGCAAGTTTGGCGATACTCATCCCCTAGCTAAGAACCTTCATGCCCGTCGTTTTGACCATAGTTTGAAACTGGCGTAAAATATTCAAAAACTGTCCGAACAATGTAAATCTTTCGTGTGGCGTCATTTTATGTGACACGGTTGCAAGGAAAAATACCAAACTTGGTATATTGATTGCATCTCGAAAAGTCCTTCTCAAAATGAGCTATCATGTTTGAGGTTTCATGGCTTTTCGGTCCAAATGGCCAATGTTATGGCAAGAATCGCTGCATAGTTTGTGATAACGTGCCCATACTGTGCATGCATGTGCATCCTGGGATGGCGAACAATGTTGCAGGAGAAAGTTTTCCTTGTCGTCGCACCGAAAAACCATTTTCTATTTTTTCGAGCGTAAAATACGGGCCGTTTTGTGAATCAACCACCAAATGAAAGTTTCAAAATGCTAGCACCACATTTTTCTAAAATGATAGACCACCTTAAATTTACAAATGTCCCAACTGGGGTATCCAAAACCTTTCGGTCCACCCCTGGCGAAAAATACAAATGTCTGCCGAATCGGCAGGAAGTGGGTCCGATTTGAACTATAGGTACATTATCGTATGCTCATGATTTTTTGCAAAAATCATTTTTAGACTCACAATATGCTGTTTTATTAGAGATCCAATGCAAGTTTGGCGATACTCATCCCCTAGCTAAGAACCTTCATGCCCGTCGTTTTGACCATAGTTTGAAAGTGGCATGAAATATTCAAAAACTGTCCGAACAATGTAAATCTTTCCCGTGGCGTCATTTTATGTGACACGGTTGCAAGGAAAAATACCAAACTTGGTATATTTGTTGCATCTCGAAAAGTCCTTCTCAAAATGAGCTATCATGTTTGAGGTTTCATGGCTTTTCGGTCCAAATGGCCAATGTTATGGCAAGAATCGTTACATAGTTTGTGATAACATGCCCATATTGTGCATGCATGTGCATCCTGAGATGGCGAACAATGTTGCAGAAGAAAGTTTTCCTTGTCGTCGCACCGAAAAACCATTTTCTATTTTTCGAGCGCAAAAAACAGGCCGTTTTGTGAATCAACCACCAAATGAAAGTTTCGAAATGCCAGCACCACATTTTTCTAAAATGATAGACCACCTTACATTTACAAATATCCCAACTGGGGTATCTAAAACCTTTCGGTCCACCCCTGGCAAAAAAGACAAACGTCTGCCGAATCGGCAGGAAGTGGGTCCAATTTGAACTACAGGTACATTATCGTATGCTCATGATTTTTTGAAAAAATCATTTTTAGACTCACAATATGCTGTTTTATTAGAGATCCAATGCAAGTTTGGCGATACTCATCCCCTAGCTAAGAACCTTCATGCCCGTCGTTTTGACCATAGTTTGAAACAGGCGTAAAATATTCAAAAACAGTCCGAACAATATAAATCTTTCGCGTGGCGTCATTTTATGTGACACGGTTGCAAGGAAAAATACCAAACTTGGTATATTGATTGCATCTCGAAAAGTCCTTCTCAAAATGAGCTATCATGTTTGAGGTTTCATGGCTTTTCGGTCCAAATGGCCAATGCTATGGCAAGAATCGCTGCATAGTTTGTGATAACGTGCCCATATTGTGCATGCATGTGCATCCTGGGATGGCGAACAATGTTGCAGGAGAAAGTTTTCCTTGTCGTCGCACCGAAAAACCTTTTTCTATTTTTCGAGCACAAAAACCGGGCCATTTTGTGAATCAACCACCAAATGAAAGTTTCGAAATGCCAGCACCACATTTTTCTAAAATGATAGACCACCTTACATTTACAAATGTTCCAACTGTGGTATCTAAAACCTTTCGGTCCACCCCTGGCGAAAAGACAAATGTCTGCCGAATCGGCAGGAAGTGGGTCCGATTTGAACTACAGGTACATTATCGTATGCTCATGATTTTTTGCAAAAAACATTTTTAGACTCACAATATGCTGTTTTATTAGATATCCAATGCAAGTTTGGCGATACTCATCCCCTAGCTAAGAACCTTCATGCCCGTCGTTTTGACCATAGTTTGAAACTCGCGTAAAATATTCAAAAACTGTCTGAACAATGTAAATGTTTCGCGTGGCGCCATTTTATGTGACACGGTTGCAAGGAAAAATACCAAACTTGGTATATTGATTGCATCTCGAAAAGTCCTTCTCAAAATGAGCTATCATGTTTGAGGTTTCATGGCTTTTCAGTCCAAATGGCCAATGTTATGGCAAGAATCGTTGCATAGTTTGTGATAACGTGCTCATATTGTGCATGCATGTGCATCCTGAGATGGCGAACAATGTTGCAGCAGAAAGTTTTCCTTGTCGTCGCACCGAAAAACCATTTTCTATTTTTCGAGCGCAAAAAACGGACCGTTTTGTGAATCAACCACCAAATGAAAGTTTCGAAATGCCAGCACCACATTTTTCTAAAATGATAGACCACCTTACATTTACAAATGTCCCAACTGGGGTATCTAAAACCTTTCGGTCCACCCCTGGCGAAAAACACAAATGTCTGCCGAATCGACAGGAAGTGGGACCGATTTGAACTACGGGTACATTATCGTATGCTCATGATTTTTTGCAAAAATCATTTTTAGAATCACAATATGATGTTTTATTAGATATCCAATGCAAGTTTGGCGATATTCATCCCCTAGCTAAGAACCTTCATGCCGTGCTTTGACCATAGTTTGAAATCGTAAAATATTCAAAAATTGTCCGAACAATGTAAATATTTCGCGTGGCGTCATTTTATGTGACACAGTTGCAAGGAAAAATACCAAACTTGGTATATTGATTGCATCTCGAAAAGTCCTTCTCAAAATGAGCTATCATGTTTGAGGTTTCATGGCATTTCGGTCCAAATGGCCAATGTTATGGCAAGAATCGCTGCATAGTTTGTGATAACGTGCCCATATTGTGCATGCATGTGCATCGTGGGATGGCGCCCAATGTTGCAGGAGAAAGTTTTCCTTGTCGTCGCACCGAAAAACCATTTTCTATTTTTCGAGCGCAAAAAACGGGTCGTTTTGTGAATCAACCACCAAATGAAAGTTTCGAAATGCTAGCACCACATTTTTCTAAAATGATAGACCACCTTACATTTACAAATGTCCTAACTGTGGTATCTAAAACCTTTCGGTCCACCCCTGGCGAAAAAGACAAATGTCTGCCGAATCGGTAGGAAGTGGGTCCGATTTGAACTACAGGTACATTATCGTATGCTCATGATTTTTTGCAAAAATCATTTTTAGACTCACAATATGCTATTTTATTAGAGATCCCATGCAAGTTTGAGGATACTCATCCCCTAGCTAAGAACCTTCATGCCCGTCGTTTTGACCATAGTTTGAAACTGGCGTAAAATATTCAAAAACTGTCCGAACAATGTAAATGTTTCGTGTGGTATCTAAAACCTTTCGGTCCACCCTTGGCGAAAAAGACAAATGTCTGCCGAATCGACAGGAAGTGGGACCGATTTGAACTACAGGTACATTATCGTATGATCATGATTTTTTGCAAAAATCATTTTTAGAATCACAATATGATGTTTTATTAGATATCCAATGCAAGTTTGGCGATATTCATCCCCTAGCTAAGAACCTTCATGCCCGTCGTTTTGACCATAGTTTGAAACTGGCGTAAAATATTCAAAAATTGTCCGAACAATGTAAATATTTCGCGTGGCGTCATTTTATGTGACACAGTTGCAAGGAAAAATACCAAACTTGGTATATTGATTGCATCTCGAAAAGTCCTTCTCAAAATGAGCTATCATGTTTGAGGTTTCATGGCATTTCAGTCCAAATGGCCAATGTTATGGCAAGAATCGCTGCATAGTTTGTGATAACGTGCCCATATTGTGCATGCATGTGCATCGTGGGATGGCGCACAATGTTGCAGGAGAAAGTTTTCCTTGTCGTCGCACCGAAAAACCATTTTCTATTTTTCGAGCGCAAAAAACGGGTCGTTTTGTGAATCAACCACCAAATGAAAGTTTCGAAATGCTAGCACCACATTTTTCTAAAATGATAGACCACCTTACATTTACAAATGTCCTAACTGTGGTATCTAAAACCTTTCGTCCACCTGGCGAAAAAGACAAATGTCTGTAGAATCCAGAGGAAGTGGGTCCGATTTGAACTACAGGTACATTATCGTATGCTCATGATTTTTTGCAAAAATCATTTTTAGACTCACAATATGCTATTTTATTAGAGATCCCATGCAAGTTTGGCGATACTCATCCCCTAGCTAAGAACCTTCATGCCCGTCGTTTTGACCATAGTTTGAAACTGGCGTAAAATATTCAAAAACTGTCCGAACAATGTAAATGTTTCGTGTGGCGTCATTTTATGTGACATGGTTGCAAGGAAAAATACCAAACTTGGTATATTGATTGCATCTCGAAAAGTCCTTCTCAAAATGAGCTATCATGTTTGAGGTTTCATGGCCTTTCGGTCCAAATGGCCAATGTTATGGCAAGAATCGCTGCATAGTTTGTGATAACGTGCCCATATTGTGCATGCATGTGCATCCTGGGATGGCGAGCAATGTTGCAGGAGAAAGTTTTCCTTTTCGTCGCACCGAAAAACCATTTTCTATTTTTCGAGCGCAAAAAACGGGCCGTTTTGTGAATCAACCACCAAATGAAAGTTTCAAAATGCCAGCACCACATTTTTCTAAAATGATAGACCACCTTACATTTATAAATATCCCAATTGGGGTATCTAAAACCTTTCGGTCCATCCCTGGCGAAAAACACAAATGTCTGCCGAATCGGCAGGAAGTGGGTCCGATTTGAACTACAGGTACATTATCGTATGCTCATGATTTTTTTCAAAAATCATTTTTAGACTCACAATATGATGTTTTATTAGAGATCCAATGCAAGTTTGGCGATACTCATCCCCTAGCTAAGAACCTTCATGCCCGTCGTTTTGACCATAGTTAGAAACTGGCGTAAAATATTCAAAAACTGTCCGAAAAATGTAAATCTTCCGCGTGGCGTCATTTTATGTGACACGGTTGCAAGGAAAAATACCAAACTTGGTATATTGATTGCATCTTGAAAAGTCCTTCTCAAAATGAGCTATCATGTTTGAGGTTTCATGGCTTTTCGGTCCAAATGGCCAATGTTATGGCAAGAATCGCTGCATAGTTTGTGATAATGTGCCCATATTGTGCATGCATGTGCATTCTGGGATGGCGAACAATGTTGCAGGAGAAAGTTTTCCTTGTCGTCGCACCGAAAAACCATTTTCTATTTTCGAGCGCAAAAAACGGGCCGTTTTGTGAATCAACCACCAAATGAAAGTTTCGAAATGCCAGCACCACATTTTTCTAAAATGATAGACCATCTTACATTTACAAATGTCCCAACTGGGGTATCTAAAACCTTTCGGTCCACCCCTGGCGAAAAAGACAAATGTTTACCGAATCGGCAGGAAGTGGGTCCGATTTGAACTACAGGTACATTATCGTATGCTCATGATTTTTTGCAAAAATCATATTTAGACTCACAATATGTTGTTTTATTAGAGATCCAATGCAAGTTTGGCGATACTCATCCCCTAGCTAAGAACCTTCATGCCCGTTGTTTTGACCATAGTTTGAAACTGGCGTAAAATATTCAAAAACTATCCGAACAATGTAAATCTTTCGCGTGGCGTCATTTTATGTGACACGGTTGCAAGGAAAAATACCAAGAAATTTTTTTCATGCTGCATCATTTTATGTGACATATATAGCATAAAAACCCTTATATAAACCCAAACCCAAAATTCTGCCGCCAAAACCCAAAATTTCCCCCTCTCCCGCCCACAAATTTCTGCAGGGGCAATTTGGACAATTGGACTCGGTCCATCCCCACCGAGTCATCGACCGACCCACCCATCCCCACTCGGCCACTCCATCCATCCCCATCTCCACCCACCCCCATCTCACGACGCGAGCGGCGACGCAAGACTGCCTCCGACGGCCACGGCGACCCACCCTCCCTCCATCTCCTCCATCGGCCGCCTCCCTCCATCTCCCTCCATCGGCAGCCGCCTCCCTCCCTCGGCGCTTCGCCCACCACCCACCCCTCCAAGCTCTCCACGACCCACCCCTCCCTCCATCTCCCATGACCCACCCCTCCCTCCATCTCCCACGATGTCCCACGACGGCCAGAGCAGGTGAGTCTCCTGTCTATCTCCCTAGCTCCTCCTACTTCCTGCTTTCTAGGGTTAGGGTTTGTCTCATGGCGTGTCTAGGTTTAGGGTTTGGCTCCCATGGCGTGTCTAGGGTTAGGTTTTGGCTTCCATGGCGTGTCTAGGGTTAGGGTTAGGTTAGACTTTGATCTGATAGGGAGGTGTATTGTCCATGTCCATGTTCAGAAGATAGGGAGCCTCTCTTCTTTTTTTCTGACTATGATCTGTACTGACTATAAGTTGGTCCAGAGATTTTTTTTGGGTTTGAAGATCTGTACTGACTATGATGGATGTAGCTTTTATCTATTGATGCTCGTTCTGGCCTAGCTTTTATCTATTGATTTTTTTTGGGTTTGAAGATCTGTACTGACTATAAGCTGATGCTCCTATTGATTTAGTGAGCACTCTGTTTGCCCCTGTTCTAGGCAAATGTTGGAGCAAGGTACTGATGTGTGTAGTGATGTGGCAGATGGTTGTGTCCCTGAAGTTTCAGGGTGTACATGGTAGCTGGCTATGTGTGTATGTTTATTTTGAGTTCTCTAAGACTATACCAAGTTTATGTGTAAGGCTTAGTGTAACTTTGTAGTTAATGCGCAGATTTTATAACTGGACCTTTGTGTAACTGTGTATGTCTATCTGATCTTTGTGGAAGCATCTATTGACAACACACGGTCTGACTTTTAATTGATGTTGCTCAGGATTTTGAGATCAGGAAAGGGAAGAATGACAAGGAAGACGCAGCCTGCTGGTATGCAAATTGCTCCTCATGTATATGCTTGATGCTATAAATGCTATGATTGGATGTGCTAAGCTTGTAATCTGTTTGGTTGTCCATGTAATGCTGTGATTGGATGTGCTAAGCTTATAAGCTTGTAAACTGCTGCTATAATCTTGCTTGTAGCTTTGATGTACTAAAATTTCTGCTGCTATAATCTTTCTTGTAAGCTTGTATGTACTATAATTTCTGGTGCTATAATCTGTTTGATTGTCCATGTACTTATTCTGCTGCTGCTGGTTCACACCTTGTCATCAAATGCTTCATGGGTTCCCTGGTCCATGTACTGGTTTATATTTTCAATATATAAATTTCTTGTTAATCTACTAGATTTAATGAAACTAAAACCTGATAAGATACATTGGCCGTTTGAGTTGTCTTGCTCCCATATGCATTTCAACCATCCATCTAATGCATATTTTCTTATCCATGTAAAGAAGCGCCCCTCACTGAACTTGAGAAGATTAGGGCTAGGACAATGATGAGGAACAACCGTGTCTTCCAATCTCTTGGCATCTCCCGGATAGCCTCAATGATTAGAAACTCAAATGGTAGTGCAATAATAGCTGAGGACTCCTCCGCATCTGCCATAACACAAGGCGAGAGCTCGGACTACAATCCTAGAGATGAACATATTATTGAGGAAGAAGTTGACGATACTGTAGTGGACAAGATTGTAAAGGTGCAAATTCTAACTTGTTTGGAGGGGGGTTTATTTGTTTGATGTGTGTTTTTCCTTGTTTTCCTTGATTCTATGCTTACACTGTTTTATTTCTGATCTGTGGTCTAATGCTTTTCATGCGAGGTCCCGAAGGTTCCTAGGAGGAGGAAGAAGTGTGCTAAGAGAAAGAGAAATAGTACACGTAGCCCAGATACAACTACAACAATGGCTCCAGGAAGGGTGTTTGCGGTACCACCAGGAGGATCAGATAAGTTGATGTGTCTTGATGAACATGCTACTGCTAGAGTCACAAGGCGTAGCGAAGGTGGTTGATGTAGCCAATGAAGGAGGCCTACTTCAAGGATGGTGGAAGCTCAATGCAATGGGATGATGGGTCTATGTCCATGGATGAAGGAAGTGCAATGCAGATGGACCTCAGCCATTGCGCCTACGGTGGATGATATGATGAATTGATTACACTGAAAGCAGCCCATGGGTGATGAAGGTAAGTATGAAATAGTAGTAGCACAAATCCTTTACTAGTCAATTAATTGAGATTATTGTGCATGGATATCAGTATTTCCAAACTAAACAAGCGCCCAAATCTGTTTTCTGTAATTTATTTGCACATATGATTTAAAATATATTTATTGTAATCGATATTTGGAAAACTTGTAATTTTTATGTTGTAGCTTCTATTTCTACCGATATTGTACTGCTTGCTTCTATTTCAGAACATCACTTGTGGTAGTCACCAAGAGAAAAGGCACAGCTGGAAAAAGATGACCAAGGGTTTGGGAAGCAAAGTGAGGATTGAAATTGCTAAAGGGATGAAACGCCCCGAGAGGCCCGTGCTAGCTGCAAAGTTTGCATCAGAAGGTGGGATGATTGCAAGAAGCCATACACCCATTCTTCCACACTTCAAGGAATACAAAAAGGACAAGGCTATGGTGAAAGACTATATAGGAAAAGTTGTTGTCAGCTCATGAGTCCTTACCTGAATCTGTTTTTTCTACTATTTTTTGTCATTTGGTTACTTATCTTATCATTGCTTTATTTACTGTGTTTGTAGGCAAATTTTGAGATGTACACTGATGCACAGGAAGTTAAGGTAGCCTGCACTGATATCTTGAAGAATGTTTCAAAACAAAGACGACATTTGGTCAATAAGAAGTTTTTCGATCAAGTACCAGCAGCTGAACTCAGCATCAAGTCCCCTGTTTCATACATCTCTGATGAGGAATGGCAAGCGCTGCTCAAGCTGTGGACAAACCCGAAACACATGGTATTTTGCATTTCTTGACCTTTACATTCTGTAATTACCATGTACTGTAGTTTTATATGCTGTCAACTACTGTGTTTTGAAGTTTGAATGTTGAAGGAACATTCATGTCAAGTGAACTGCTTTATTTTATCTGATGTTGTATGTGATAGGATACATGCTCATTTTGTTGCTTGATATGATACATAATCTGGTCAAGTCTCATAAAGTAGTTTATATTCTAGTATGCAGATTGATGGAAATGTTCTTATAAAAATGCTCTCATATGTAGGACACATGCCAAAAGAACAGGACCAATCGAGGACTAGTAAAGTTTCAGCAGAAGACCGGTTCGCGGTGCTATCTAGCTCATCTTTATGCAGCTGTAAGATACACTTACATTTTTATTTAGGCATAATTAACTTGTGTCCTTATAAGACTGTTTTCTTAATAATGTTGGAAATCATTTCGTAGAGAGGAACGCTGTGGTGAAGAGCTTAATGCCATTGACATGTTTAAGGTCACCCACAACAGCAAGAAAGCTGGTTTCTCTGTCGCAGTTCAAGATGCTATAGTGAGTCACTCCTTTCCTGGTTGTGATTAAATCTGTGTGTGGACTTGTTTAGTTCTGCCTAGGTTTGTTTAATGGTCTACTTGATAAGCTTATTAATGTTGGATATGGTCTATAGTTGTTTGGTAAGCATGTTATTCTTCATTTCTTACCGGAAGGTTGCTCTCCAAGTATGCTGTAGTTCTTGTCTACTTTAAGAACTTATGATACTGTCCATTTCATATTTCTTTGCTTCTGCTCCTAGTGGATTAACTTATTTTTCTGCGATTCTGCTCCTACGATTTGTGCACATGCTAATGTTTCCTAACATCTTTGAGAAACTGATTCCAAATGGCAGAGCAAAATGGAAGCTGAGATGGCTAAGCCGGTACCAGAAGGTGAACAACCAAAGTCTGCTGTGGAGGTGGTTGCCCAAGTTCTCACCAATGAGGCGCCGTCAAGAACATTCCTGAAGAATGTTGGCCTCCAGACGGGCTCGAAGAACAAGATGAACAGTTCACATGCGGCTGTATCCGCTCATGTCCGTGACCTGCAAGAGAAGTTGTAGAAGTCGGAGCAGCAAAGTGAAGAGATGTCTGAAGAATTGGCTGCAATCAAGAAGGCGGCGCAAGAGGCAGAAGCTGCACAAGCTCAACGGCACAAGGAGTACCAGGTGCTGGTCAAGAGGGCGCAAGAGCATGAGGAGAAGCTTGCTCACATGATGGCTTTATTTGGAGCCAAAATCACATGATGGGTATCTTGCTGGGCGATGAGTATCTTATTACTGTTTTTTTGGCGATGATCATCTTGCTGTTATTTGAGTACCTTGCTGTGAGTATCTTGCTGTCGTTTTTGCTGTGAACCTGATGTACCTGATGACTAAACCTGATCCTACATCATGATGTTACTTGAAATGATACGAGGTGACTGTGAACCTGCTGTTATTTGAAATGATGCCTGATGCTACATGATGTTAATTTAGTGTTTGAAATGCTACATGATGTATTCAAATATTGGTTTTGAATTTCAAATGTTGATTTCCTGTCTATTTAGTTTGTGCTGAATGAAATAGTGGCCTTAGTAAACAGGCCACAACCCACAGTAATGAAATGGCCATAGCCAAAGTAATCTGGACTGGAATAAAAGGCCTTGGCCCAGAAGAAAGTGTAAATGGACATTTCTTTTTCAGAAAAAAAAACTAAAATATAAGCTAATATACTGAGTAAGGCCATGTCCCAAATGTAAGCCCGATACTAAAAAGTCCAGTAGCCAGAATATAGAGAACCCTAAAATGCATCTGTTTGGCCCAATAACTCAAAAAAAATTCCAGAATAATAATTCATAATGGACCAAATTAATGGGCTGGCCCATATAACAATCAGTATGGACCGGGCTAAATTCACGTTAAGACGTTTTCATTTCTTCACAAAGTTCTGCCACGTCGGATCGTCCACGTGGCGTGGGCTGGTTGCACATGACGATTTTGGAACGTCATAGAGGTTATGACGATCCCAAATCGTCATAACCTCTTATGACGATTTCAATAAAATCGTTGTTATAGTTCATTAGCGACGCCCAGCTTTCGACGATCTCAAAATCTTCATAGAATCGTCATAAACGGACTATTGTGACGATTTTGTGACGAAAATAGAGGGTCATATAATGGCAGATTCCTTGTAGTGAGTGTCGATTATATCATTCATATGAATCATGCTTAACCTTTCGGTTCGTGTGTTCCGAGGCCATGTCTGTACATTCTAGGCTTGTCAAGTCAAATCCCAGTATTTCCGCGTGTGCAAAACTGGCTTGCACACGTTGTATGTGAACGTAGAGTTTATAGCACCCGATCATCACGTGATGCTTGAACACGACGAACTTTCGCAACGGTGCATGTATGGGGAGAACATAGTTTTATCTTGATCTTTAAGTGAGGAATCATCTTATAATGCTACCGTCGCGATCTAAGCATAATAAGATACATAAAAGGATAAACATCACATGCATATAATTTTATGTGACATGGTATAGCCAATCTCCGCGCAATGATCTCCATCTTGTGCATGCCAGCATGATCTCCATCACTCCACCATGATTGCCTCCACCACGAATAGCAACTACAACTATTGCTAACTACTTAGCGATAAAGCAAAGATATTACATGGAGTATAAGAAGTTGACACACAGGTCATACACAATTATAAAGACAACCATATGGCTCCTGCCGGTTGTGTACTCATCGACATGCAAGTCATGAAACATTACAAAACATATGATCATTGCATACAACATACACATCACATCTTGGGCCATACCATATCACAGAAACACTCCCTGCAAAAACAAGTTAGACGCCTCTACTTTGTTGTTGCATGTTTTACGTGGCTCATGGGAGTAACAAGCTAAGAACGATTCTTACCTACGGAAAGCCACAACGGTGATATTATGGTTGCCAACATCC
This sequence comes from Avena longiglumis, assembly GCA_030063025.1. Taxonomy (NCBI): domain Eukaryota; kingdom Viridiplantae; phylum Streptophyta; class Magnoliopsida; order Poales; family Poaceae; genus Avena; species Avena longiglumis. Next base: position 478,962,168 of record CP125977.1, read on the forward strand.
GGTGTAAATCCCATGACAACTATAGTGAGAGAAACTGGCATCCACCAGCCGCATGTGTGGAGCAAGCCACACGTCAAGTGCGGAGTCGGTATCGCGAACGAGGTCGCGTAAAGTTGGCCTGGACCGCTTCGATCTCACTATCCGGCGTCGTAAGAAGTATACAAACAAGAGGCTTGCAACAGAAAACATCAACGCCCGCAACAAGCATGTTGTTTTCTACTTGTGAAACACATCTACGCATAGATCTAGCTCTGATACCACTGAAGGGTTTCGCAGCATAGTAAATCAAAAAAATTCTGCGGATGCGAACGGGAAAGCCAAGATCTAATCTAGGAGATGCAAACAATGAGGGGGGATAGATGAGATCTTCATACCCTTGAAGATTCACACAACGGAACGTTCAACGGAAAATGGTTGATGTAGTCGTACTAGCTTCTCCTCTTCGAGCACCGATCCAATCCAACACCGCAAGTGGCGATGCCTTCGAGAGATGCACACGTACGGCACCTCGATGTCTCCTCCTTCCTCGGTCCAGCAAGTGGGGCGGAGAGATATATTGGATCTACAACACTACGGTGTGGTGCAAAGGTGGAGAGTTTCTGCGGCAGGGCTTCGCCTACGCGCAGTCGGGAGAGAGAGATCTAGAGGGCAGCAGTATGTCGGCTAGATTTGAAGGAGTGGGGGGAGGGCTGCGCCCCTGCCCTCTATATATAGGGGTCTGGCCGGCCCCCTTGGCCCCTCCTCCAAGCCCTAGGGCGGCGGCCCCAAGGGTTGGAGAGGGGGTCAAGTTTTCCCCCTCCTTCTAGAAAGTTTCCCTAGAGTTTTGGCCGGCTGGGCCTATGGGGCCTTGTGCCCCTGCCCCAATGTGGCCAGGGCACTCCCTCATAGGCCCACGCCCCTCCCGAAAAGTGGGGACACGTTGGTCCCACTCCGGAAGGTTCTATAAGCTTCCGGTACAATACCGAACAATCCGAAACAATTCTGAAATCCAAAAAATGCTTTCCCTTATATGAATCTTATTCTCCGGACCATTCCTGAACCTCTCGTGATGTCCTGGATCTTATCCGAGACTCCGAACAAAAACACATAAACCAATTATCCATTCTATCCTAGCGTCGAGGCACGTTAAGTGTGTGACCCTACGGGTTCGAGAATATGCAGACATGATCTTCTATCAATAATCAACAACGGGGTCTGGAAACCCATATTGACTCCCACATACTCATCGATGATCATATCGTATGAATCATGATGCCAGGATTCAATTAATCCCATATATATATATTCCCATCGTCACGCGATATTTTACTTGCCCGAGATTCGATCGTCGGTATCGGCATACCTAGTTCAATCTCGTTCACAGCAAGAACTTTACTCGTTCCGTAATCCGATATCACTTTGTGATTAACTCCTTAACCACTTGCTTGCAAGCGGTGTTGATATCGATTACCGAGTGGGCCCGAAGTATATCTCTCCGACTTGGGAGGGACAAATCCCATCTCGATACATACAACCCAACAAGTACTTTCCGATCACCCGAGAGACACCTTTATGATCACCCTCTCATAGGATGACGTTTGATGACCTCAAAGCTTTCTTCCGATACCAGGGAGTTGCATTATCTCATGGTCTAAGGAATACAATATTTGACATAAGAAAAAGCTTCGCAAAGATGAACACGATGAAACGATCTAATATCTCTGCTTGATTTGGGTATGTCCATCATATCATTCTCCCAATGATATGATCTCATTATTAATCGACAACTCATGTCTATGGTTAGGAAACCTTAACCATCATTAATAAATGAGCTAGTCCATAGAGGCGTACTAGGGACACGGCGTTGTTCATAAACCACACAAGTATCAAAGTTTCCGCTTAATACAATTCTAGCATGGAATATAAACTTTATCATGAACAAGAATTATAATAATAACATCTTTATTATTGCCTCTAGGGCATAATTCCAACAGTAAGTTCATGGAGTATTATATATGTGTTAGATAAACGTCTGGGCGGCTATCCTAAGCCATGCCTAATAATGGTGGAAACTTGCAGCATCACCATCGTGAGCAATCCATAAAGCATCTTCAGAGAAAATATAGAAAAAAAGAGAAAGAAATAGCACCATACCCATGGTAAATAAGAAGATTGCTAAGATGCTCATTGTCTGTTGCCTTGTCATTTTGATATGGTATAGCTTCTGTGTCATGGGGAAAGGGGTACCCCATTGGAGGTTCTCTATGATACACATATACTTACAGTGACAAGAACTTTCTTGTGACTAAAGTTGAGTAGGATGAGAAACGTCCCGCGTACCCAAGGGACATGAGATTGCCAACTTATGATATATCAAGCATATACTTCATATTTGTTTCACTTTAACCTTAATAACTTCAATATGCTTATGATAGGGGCAATGAGAGCTGAAAGCTAATAAGTACCATAATTTTTGGAAGCTATTTATGAAACTTGAAATCCCTGCTTCTCTCTATGACGGGCCTTTCTTTCTACTTTTATATTGCGTCTCCACCTTCTATCTTTATGCACCAATTAAGAGAGCGTAGTTGTCATTCTTAGTTCTATGTGCATTGTCCCAAAACTTATTGATTGATTCATAATGTGGATATTGCTTGTTCTTGAACTATTTGTATCTAGTCACCCTTATGAACTTTGAAGGTGGCCTGTGCATTTATGTTTTGCTACTCCATGAGGGACAATCTGAATACCACACATGATATGTTTTCTATATGTGAAACAAACAAATGTCTTTCAATGCATTGTTATTCTTGATCTTTTGTTTGTACCTTTTCATGTTACAACATAGTTACTATGTCTTATTGTTAGAACTACATCTTTCATTCTCATGTTTAGAGTACTTTGATTCCAACTATCAATGCTTTGCAAATGGTTTGATCAAGATTGTGATGGTGCATGTCACCTCAAAAATTATTCTTTTTATCACTTACCTACTCGAGGACGAGCAGGCGTTAAGATTGGGGATGCTTGATACGTCGTAAACGTATCTATAATTTTTGGTGCTCCATGCTTGTTTTTTATCGACTTTTTTATGTTTTGTCTAAACTTGAGGTATTTTTATACATTTTCTGGAACTAACCTATTAACAAGATGCGGCAGTGCCAGTTGCCTATTTTTTTGCTATTTATGGTTTCAAAAAAGCTAGTAAGGAAATATTCTTGAAATTGGACGGAACAAAAGCTAAAGTCAATATTTTACCGACATGACATGGATCTCGAAGGAGAGATGGAGGAGGGAACCAGGGCGGCCACAACATACGATGGCGCGGGCCCCCTGGCCGCGCGGCCACATGGTGTGGACTCCCTGGTGCTCCACCAACCTTGCCCTTTCGCCTATTTATATGTCTCCCCAAGACAAAAAACCTACATGGATCAGATCTCCACAAAAAGTTCCACAACGCCGCCGCCCACGAAGAGGAGATTCGAGGGACAGAAGTATCTTTTTCGGCACCCTGTAGGGACAGGGAATTTCCCTCGGAGCCATCTCCATTGATCTCCACCACCATCTCCATTGCCGTTGCGGATTCCTATGATGAGGAGGAAGTAGTTCTTCCTCGATGCTAAGGGCTCTACTGGTAGCTATGTCTTCATCTCTCTCTCCATGTGTGATCTTATTGTGGTCATGAGTTGTGTAATCAAGTAGATCTACACTGCTACTCAAGTGCTTTAATTGTAATCTCTGTCTATCCCCACGTGTGTGAAGTTGACAGTATGCACACCGTGTGGCACTTAGGCTAAAGATTACAGAAATACTTATTATGAGTTATATTTTGAGTTGGATGTCTTTATGAAATTGTGGTGTTTGTTGGAACCATCTAGCGTTCAAGGTGACAGTGTGGAGTTACCTAGATGGGGAATAAGAACTTTAAGGAGAGATTTTGTAGCCCTACCATGGATTGGAGTTGTCCAACCGTAGAGTAGTTCAGGGTAGCATCATGAAGAGAAGATATTTATATAAGAGTGTTCACTAGTGAAAATATGATCCATAGGCCTTGTTTCTAAGCATTAAAACACTGTTTACAACTAGATATGTTACATGTTTGCGTGCTGCCATCTTTATTTCAGATTGCAATTGCCACTTATTATCATCCATACTACTTGTATTTCACTATCTCTTTGCCGAACTAGTTCACCTATACACTTGACAAGTGTATTGGGTGTGTTAGAGATACAAGTGACTTCTTGTATCTTGATTGCAAGGTTGCTTGAGAGGGATACCTTTGACTACTTCCTCCCTAAGTTCGATAAACCTTAGGTAATCCACTTAATGGAAACTTGCTGCTATTCTACAAACCTCTGCACTTGGAGGCCCAACACTGTCTACAAGAATAGAAGCGTGCGTAGACATCACCCCTCACCGTATCCCGGCCTAGAGATGTACCTCCATAACTTTTCTTGTATATCTTGGGAAAATTTAGTTGCATCCCAAGTTGTCAAGTCAAGTGTTCATTAGCTTAGACGTGTGTATGGATTACTTGTTCATTGTTATCCTTGAAACAAGATTACGCACCGCTATATTAATATAGCAACCACATCATACAACCAACAAGAGTTTGAAATGACAAAAAAGCTGGGGCAGCAGCAAAAACATACCCAAAAGGAAAAACAAACAAAATGGAGACTAGGGCAGGAAAACTACGTGACCTGCAACCACTGCACCCTTCGAAAATGTACCACCACGCTCCTAGAATTGAAGCATCAGGTGTCAAGCAGCACCTTCAAGAAGGAAAGTGAGATGATTGCTGCCCGGACCGATGATCCTAGGGTTTCCCCTGACACAGAGGGAAGTGGACCCAGGGTAGCCACAACGCCCTCCAAGAAGGAATGATGCTACCTGAAGGCAGCACTGCGTCGATGTTGGTCGAGCCAACAAGGATTTCTCCTGAAACCCCCATCCACAATCCTCGGACGATCCTATGCACATGAGTCCTGTAAGATCGAAGCCTCGGCACCACCAAATGCGCCGTCCACCAGCATGCGCCACTACAGTCACGAAGTCACCATTGTTGTCTCCCTGAACCTATTGTCATGAGACCTGGCCAATAGTACTACAACAACGCGGCAGGAAACAACCTTCACCCTAAGGGGGTAGTCGAACGGATGTTGCAGTAGGGCACACTAGTCCAAATTGGGTCTAACCAGGCCCAATGGGCCCGTAAGCCCCGCAGGGCACACCAATCCCAAGAGGATCTGACCAAGCCACCTAAACATTTTAGTGAATGTTCAGATTCGAAAAAGTTCAGATTCAAAAATGTTCATATGTGAACAGTGTTCAGGTTCAAAAAGTATTCAGATTTTTGAAAAATATTTTAAATCTAAAAAATGTTAAGGATAGAAAATTGTTCGTATTTGAAAAAAAAAGATTTAAAAATTATTCAAATTTAAAAAGTATATATTTTAGAAATGTTCACATTTAAACAAATGTTCGGATATTTTTGAAAACCGGAAAACCAACAAGACCGTTAACAACAAACAAAACGACAAAAAACCATAAAGTTCACGTTAAATGGGCCAGACCCATGGAGCACAGCAGGTGTGCGGCCAGCCGTATACACCGACCTGGTCAGTGTATAGGAGCCCTCGTTTCTGCCGAAGAGAGCGCTTCTTCTGTAGGCTGGACTATTTTGTACTATGATTTGGGCTAAGCTATAACCGGTACGTTGTCTTCGAAAAACCACGATAGATATACTTGAAGCGATATAAAAATATCTAAGTGTCATCACGTTGACTCACATCACTTAAATTTTTATAATAGTTGGATTTAAAATACGTGGTTAAGATTTATGCTCGGTTTAGCATCTAAAGCCTAGTTTGGCAACAAAGTTTTTCTAAAACTAAAATATATCAATACCATAGTATTTTAGTGCCTATCAAAGCAATGCTACAATTTTTCTCTTTCTCGGTTTTAGAAAAAGAGGATCAAATATCTTTCTAAAATACTTGAAAAAAATCAATGTTTTGGAGAATACTTCATTTTTAAAACCAAATTATTTGTTGGATCCTAACACCTCAAAGTATTTTTTTAAATAGGCACTTTATTACTTAATAGTAAGTTTATACCCGGTCTCTACATAGCTAGGATGCACACAACCGATCAACCACAGAATCCCAGACCAAAGCGAAAAGAATCGGAGTTACAAATAATGGTAAACAAACTCAAGTTCTCCAAACTAGCTAAGGAAGATCAATCCGCAGATCACGCTGCCATCCATGCCGGGAGAAGATATCCCTCGCTGTATCCTTTAACCGCCTACAGTCATCCATAAACAAGTCGCGAAATTCCATACATTATAGAGAAGTCCATAATCGAAGGATAACCGTGACACGATAGATTACCTCAAAATATTTGATACTTAATTTTTTTCAAAAACCAAAGTATTCTCTCAATACTTTAAAAATACTTTGATGCCAAATGGGGCCTAAGTTTTTCTAAAACCAAAGTATTGTAATAATGCATTATTCTCTTGCCTAGCTAAAAATACTTCAATTTTGGAAAAGAGATCTTGACCTCTTTTTTCTATACTTTAAAATTAGTGTTATTTTGCAAAAAACAAAGTATGAAAAACTACAGTTTTTACTGAAACCAAACACCTCAAAGTATTTAAAACCATGGTATTTTTAGAAACCAAAATATTCTTGGAATACTTCAAACTCGATACTGAATTTTGAAGTCACTATGACATATGTCTAACGTGTCCCAATAGGACTCTTCGAGCCTCCAAACAAAAAAAAAAGAAGAAAATGACATGGATGCACCTGCCGTATATTAACAAATACTTATTGACTTTTAAAATCACATAGGTATGTACATACGTGTTCTAACATTGCTCTAGCAGACACCAAATACAATTGTGTAAATCCTGTTTCACCAAACGTTGCCGTAATACTATCTTTCTCTTCTTCGTGTCGCGAAAGTCTACACAATTCAGCAGTGTTGTTTCTGACGTGGCAATGGACTTTTAGGACTATATAAACGCATGGTTTATGCCAGCATGTGGATCAATGCAGTTAGTATTACACACACGACATTATTGACAATGCATAGAGCGTGGCCAGAGACAACATCTACCGGAGCCTTGGCGTGTCGTCACGATCAACGTGAGATGTGGGAACTGTTGCCTGCCAAAACCCACCGGCGAGCAGCGACTGACAACACGGAGAGCCGGGAGACTCCCAGGACTGCTGGTGGGCCCTGGTCCCTCGGGCGACGGCCCGCAAAAGCTCCGGCACACATCCTGGCTTGGTTCGAGGGCGTGCCACCTGACCTATACCTGGTCAGGAAGGTGAAGGATTGCTCCGATTGATTTCCTGCATGATAAGCAAGTATACGTAAAATTCGAGCCGTGATCGGCTCCAGTTTCTCAGAATCGGCTCTTAAAGCCGATTGCCCCATGGTTCTGCGTTAGATTTATGATGACATGGGGTTTTGCTTGATCACTACAAGTTAAATCGATCTACGATAGTTTAACGTTTTCACCACGTAACTGGAACGTCCTACGCGTAATTGAGCCTAGTACGTACAAAAGATTAAGAATATCAATCCTAGAGAAGGCCTAATAACCAATATAAAGCCAATTATCGGAACATCCTCTCTAGGACGAATAAGCCACATCCTTATGCATTACCGGATCGTTCAACCCGTTTGTAAGGCCTGATTACGTAGATATTAAACTAAACCTTGACGAACAAGGCACAACTATAACAGATCAAATCGACTAAATAAAGATCAAGCAAGGTGCTACCCTTGCACTTTGGGACACGGTGCAAGGGTAGCGAGATAGCTAGAGGTAGCATAACTTCGACGATAATAATGAAACAGTGCCGATGCTAGCCTCAAACAATCTATGATAATGGTATTACTCGCCATCAACAACGCTTCAAGACGAGTAAAACCGGTAACGAATAGATATCGCCTAGATCGCAAGATGCGATCTAGGCAGCATGGCGCTTACCCGAAAGAAACCCTAAGAACAAGGGGTGGCGCCGAGATTGTGTTTGTCGTGAACGTGGTTGTTGTTTTCTTTCAATAACCCTAGGTACATATTTATAGTCCGGAGACTCTCTACTTTTGGAATAACTCTACAACTCTATCTTTACCTAAACATAAACGGAACCTAAACAAACACGAATCCTACTATGATACAAGATACACGGGCAATTCAGCCCAAATCTACGCACTAGGCCGATCCAACAACATGTTGAATATATGTATCTTCCAAGCCCATCTTGATCACGGCCCATCTCCGTTTTTGGCCAAAATACGGTGATAACACATGCCCCCTGGTTTTGGCAATGATAATTCCAAAACCAATCTGTGCGTTTTTTCCTCTTCTTCTCCTCCCTTTTTTTTTATCGGCGTCGGCGTAATGCGTGGCGAGCGACCGCCACGCTACCCTTCATCATGATGCCCCCTGTCTTCTCAACTCTGCAGCGTGTGATTTGACGATTTTGGCGGTAACTGGAAAACCGCCATGGCATTGAACCGTCATCCACTATTCCCTTTATTTAAATCAGCTGAACAGTTCGCAGCCCCATCTTCCTCCAGCCAGAAAACCCTTCTCCCATCACCGGAAAAAACCCTCTTTCTTGCCATGGCCTCCTCTGCTTCCTCCGATGCGTCCTCCCACGCCTCCAACTCGATTAGCGAGCGAGAACCAACTCCAGAGCACCCGCCCACGGCGACATTAAGATTCGCCACGATGGTGGGACGAAGGATCGATTTCGCCGTCTGGTCGAGGACGGCGCGCCCCGGCGACGGCGAAGAGAGCCTCTGATTCCTCGTCGACGGGAACCGGAGGCGAAGAGCAGCGACGACAATCGGTCGTGGACGCGGCCGACTTCGCCGAGGAGGAGGAATCGGAGGAGGACACCTCCGACGGGTATCCGCGACGAAGCGCTTCCGCTACGGGTCCAGCGAGATCTTGAAGATGACGAGGACGAAGAGGTTCCTGCTTTCTTCAAAGAAGAAAGCGGGACGACGGGAGCGCCGAAGACAGCGAAGAGGACGGCGGCGACGACAGCGGCGACGACGACCTCGGCTTAGATTAGGAATCAGTAGTAATGGCCGTAGCAGTAGCAGGCCCCTTTTGTAATCGATCATCCTGTAAGCAATGATCTCTTGAATGAATGAAACTCTGTTTCCCAAATGTTGCTTCCTTTTGTTTCAATTTTGCCGATAACCGAAACAGGTCGATGTTCCATAAGCCGATGACACTGTATCGGCTTTCATCATGCTGCATGCATATAGTCAAACAAGTTAAATTGCACAAAGCCGATGACCACCCATCGGCTCCTCCTAAAAAACGTTTGATAGGGTCATCCTTCAGTCGAATCTTTAACACATCACAACGGCCATTTCTTGGTTTCAAATGACAACCTGCGACCTTTCTCAACACGGTGGATTCAAACACAAACGACCCAAATCTCCAATTGCCCACCGAAAAACGTGCCCCGCACAGACGAAGATGACGAGGCTAAGACCGTCGAGGTGGCCCTTTTTGTAACATGTGTGAACCTCTAGCATCGATGACCGTGCATCGGCTACATATATGCATATATTTTTTTTTACTCGGCCGATCTTCAGCATCGGCCCCCATATTTATCTCCGCCCATCGCTTCGTGTCTCTACCTAGCCGCTTTCATGTAACGGCTCTTCGATTCTTGTCAACATCCCACATGCTTGGGAAATATTTCTTGAGATGTTGTCCGTTGATCCATCGAATTTTACTCCATCCAATAGCTCGAGCATGTATGCGTTTCCCTTAAAACTTGGTCGACCACATGCGGACCGTGCCAATTTGGAGACCATTTACCATATGTTGCATCCTTAGTCCCCAAGGGCAACACAGCTTCCACACCGATCACCAACGTGGAACTCCTTTGGCTTCACTTTCTTGTTGTATGCACGAGCTACCTTGGCCTTGTTTTCTTTGATTTTCTCCGGTGACCATACCACGAGCTCGGTTAAATCCTCCACACCGTCACTCATCGAGGTTGCGTACTCTTGATTGTTAGATCGTCACGAAAAGTAACACGTCTCGATCCAGCCGTAATTTCCACGGTAGGGCGGCTTCTTGTCCATATACTAGATGGTAGGGTGATGTTTTGATTGCTCCATGACATGACATGCGATAAGCCCATAACGCCTCTGACAAAACCTCGTGCCAACGTCTTGGGTGCTCATCGACTTTCCTCTTGATCGGTTTGATGAGGCTCGGTTGACGCCTCAGCTTGCCCATTTGCTTGAGCATAGTATGGGGATGATCTAATCGATTAAATCCCCATGTCCTCGCAGAACTTCCTAAACTCGAGAAATAAAACCGAACCTCCATCGGTCGTGATAGTTTGGGAATCCGAATCTATGGATGACATGTTCCTTCACAAAATTGATAACATCCTTCGAGTTTATCGACTTCATAGGGACAGCCTCTACCCATTTAGTGAAGTAGTCATGATAGCCGAATCCACATGTGGCCTTTGCTTGATGGAGGATTGATCTTGCCGATCATGTCCATGCCCCATCCTCGAATGGCCAAGGCTTGATGATGGGGTTCATTGTCGACGCGGGTACCATCTGGATTTTTCCAAATTTCTGACATGCTTGACACCCTTTGTAGTAGTTGAAACAGTCCTCAAGCATAGTGGGCCAATAAAACCCTGATCGCCTGATCAACCATTTCATCTTGTGAGCCAATTGGTGAGTTCCACAGGCTTCGTGTACCTCGTGTAGGAGCTGATTGGCCTCGGCTGTCCCCTGCATTTGAGCAATAGTCCTTCCAAAGTCCCAGAAACATGTCATCCCCAATAAGCACGTACTTCATGGCTTTGTACCTTATCCGTTTAGGTGCCCCCCGAGCCGAATCTTTCAAGTAATTGAAGATATCGGCTCTCCAGTCGTCTGCTTCTAGGAACTGTACCTGAACATCGGCTCCTTCTACCACATCCTTGTACCAAGCTATCTGCGCAAGATCGTTCGCCTCGGTGATACTGTTCGTGGGATCCAAGTGAAGTTGACGCATCAAATTGCGTCATTAGCTCGCGCGGCAGCCATAATGGGAAGAGGGACTCGCTCTCGCACTTGTAGTCCTCCGTGAGTGGGAAATCACCAACTTGGAGTCTCCAAAATTTCCACTTACGCTCGCCTGCCGAGGAGTAACTCCATCCCTGCGTATCGCCTCGTACTCGCTACATTGTTAGTGCGAGGTAGACAACTGATGGAGAAGGAAAATGTTGCCCCGGGTGACACGAGTAAAATGCGATGCCGCAGCCATCGTCACAAACCGATCCGTCGAAAACATAGCCCACGCTCTTATGGACGTGCGCTATGTTAGTGTTGATCCTTTCAGCGATAAGGTCGCGGGGCCTGTCCCTTAATCGCTTTCGCGGGTTGATACGGATGTCAAACTCGACAATGCAAACATCCATTTGCCCAGCCGCCTCTTAACATAGGAGCCGATAGCATGTGCTTTATGACGTCGATTTGCATATGATGATGATTTCGCGATAGCAAAATGTGTCGCAACTTAGTGCGGTGGAAAAAAAAAAGCAGGCACAACTTATCGATATCGTCGGTACCTTGTCTCTGCGTCCCATCCTCCTGCTTATGTAAAAGAAAAGGCTCTCGCTCCAGCCCATCATAAACTTGCACCACTACCGAGGCGATGGACATGTCAGCTACTGACAAGTAAATGTAGAATGGCCTGTCAGGCTGAGGTGGAACTAACACTGGTGGCTTTGTCAGGTACTCTTTGATCTCGTCAAAGGCTCGTTGTTGCTCTGCCCCCCATCGGAATTCTTCGTCAGATTTGATTTTAACTAGTCCCATGAACGGCTCAATCCTTCCTGATAGATTGGAGATGAATCGTCTGACGAAGTTGATCTTGCCGATAAGGGACTGCAGTTCTTTCTTGGTGGTGGGTGGCTTCATTGTTCGCACTGCCTCCTGACTTTTCAGGCCGATCTCAATCCCGCGTTCATGGACCAAAACCCAAGAACCGGCCGTCACCCCAAAAGCGCACTTCTTTGGATTCATCCGTAGGCCGAATTTTCTTGTTCGGTCCAGGACGCGTTGCAGATCGTCCAAGTGTCCGTGCGTGGAATCAGACTTGACCACCACGTCATCGATGTAGATTTCCACCAGTTTGCCGATCAGATCATGGAAGATATAATTCATGGCCCGTTGGTACGTGGCGCCGGCATTTTTCAGTCCGAACGTCATGACCACATATTCAAATAACCCCACGGACCCTGGGACTCTGAATGCAGTCTTGTGTATGTCTTCTGGAGCCATAAAGATCTGGTTGTACCCGGCATTGCCGTCCATGAAGCTCAAAACTTTATGACCAGCTGCTGCATTGATTAATGTTTCTGCCACCGGCATCGGATACTCATCCTTTGGGGTAGCTCTGTTTAGATCTCGAAAATCTATAGCAACCCGCCATTGGCCACCCTTCTTCTCGACAGTGCGATACTAGAAATCCACTCAAGATACCGCATGGTCTCGATCAAATTGGCCGTCAACATTTTTTCGACCTCTTTTTGACTTCTTCCAATTTCGCCTTCATTTGTCGTGCTCGCTGAAACGGCGAAATCCTTTTTTGAGCGGAGACGATGCTCGATGATGCTCTGTCCAATCCAGCATCTCTGTAGTCCCAAAGCAATAACTGGATATTGTTTCAACAGGCTATCATCGGGCCCCGCACTTGGCTCTAACTTTGGCGATAAATGTTGGTCGTGGCTTATCCCCGGGACCAATGTCGATCTCTTCTAGCTCATCGGATGTAAACCCGTACCTAGCTTCCGTCACCGTCAAATCGACGCTAAACACAGGCAAGCGGTGGGTGAGGATAACAAAAATAATTTGGGCGATCGCTGAATCGGCCCCTTTGCCTTGCATCCGTCAAGGACGGTTTACACCTTATTATTTTACGATGGCGAGCATCTCTGCCTTTCGACTACATGAACCGCTTGTCGTATGATTGCTGCTTTTTATTTTTTGTGGCGATCGCGAGGATCGGCCGTACCCTGGTGATCGTGGACTCCTCTACTCTGTAAGGCGATGGATAAGACCAGCCTCACCCGTTTTTGTAGATTCAATACGTTCGCGGCGTCTAGATTGATCCGAGATCGGCTCTCGGTCTTCCGCCTCCCGCACGTTCATGCCAGCTATGGAAATCTCGATGGAATCGCTGCGTGGATGACCTCCACCGTCTCCATCCCCTTTGGATCGTGCATCGATGCATTGTGGACGGATGCAATTAGCATGAATCAATCCCTTCCTAGCAAGGCGGTGTAAGTGCTCTTGCTGTCACGACGAAGAATGACGTGGGTACGGTTTTCCTGCCCACCGTCAAGTCCACGTTCGACGCCTTGTGTTCCGAAGACCGTTGAAGTCGCTCAACGTGACGTTGGTTTTGATCAGATCTTCGGTGGGCGTCCCAAGCGTCGTAGCATGGAGTATGGCATGATATTGATGCCGCTCGGTGTCCACCAACATCTTGCTGACAGGTTGCCCATTGATGTAACCTCGCAGGTACAGGGCTTTCAGATGTTTGTAACCCTTCTCACGTGGCTTCTCAAAGATAACCGGCCGTGGGCCGCAGTCAAATTGTGCCACGAGTCGCTCGTCGGTTCTTGGCGCGCAGAATTCTGACGGGAGCACGAACACCATGTTTGTGCTAGCCGATGTCTTTGCATCGGCTCTTACTGGTTTGGGGCGCCACTCTTTCCTGGTCGGGCGGTCTTCCGTTTCCACATCCTGTCTCACTTTGGCGGATCGGCCGTGCTTTCTTCAAAGCGTTGAGATCTGCGCTTGACTTCCTCTAGATTACGCAGCTCGCTCTACGCAGGTATGTCTGAAGTCCGTCGGGCACCACCTCGGACGGTGGCACCTATCTTTGACCTTGTCACCCTTGGCTCCTCGAGGTCTCTGCTCGCCGGACTCCTTGTGTTGGATCTGGGGCGGAGAGGCCCTAGGCGGTTGAATACCGACAGCCTCGTGTCCTCTTTCTGGTTGCATTAGGCAGTTTTCATTGTAGGCAATCGGCTCATTCCGGTCCCAGCAATACTTGAAGAAAGGACAATCCCAATGCCTAGCCGCGCCTTCTTTCTCTTCGACGGTCCCTAGCAAGGTGCTCATATCTTCCGTCGTCTCTGTGTTGGCGTTGGTCATCTTGGCGCTCATACTTGTTAAGGAGATGCGTGGAATGTGGCTTCGATATCGCACTCTCCTCACTTGTTCCTCTGTTAAATCCGCTTTGTCATTGTGGCTGGGCGGTCGCGGACTAGCCTCCTTTCTTTCCTTGCCCCGGAGCGAACACCGTTCTCCTTGTACGTGTCATGGTGGTATCCGGACCACCTGCCATGTTAACACCGAGCAGAAATCCAGCTTACGCCTCGCGGGCTTGAGTTCTACCATGTTGACGCCGGGAAATGGGTTTGTGTCCACTTTCATGGCGAACTGCCCAAGGATCAGACGACCTTGTTCTATCGCCATTTGGATTTGGCGGCGAAGCTCCTTGCACTCGTTGGTGGGGTGAGTGAACGAATGATGCCACTTGCAGTATGGTCTCCCGTTCATCTCCTGAGCCGTAGGGATTTTGTGGCCTTCGGGTAATCTCAGCTGCTTCTCCTTCAGCAGTAGATCGAATATCTGCTCAGCTTTGCTCACATCGAAGTCGAACCCTTTCGCAGGCCCTTGTTGTTTCACCCATTTGCAGGCCACAGGATCTGCCCCCCGACCCATTCAGCTACGGCCACCTCCTGGTCCTGCGTCGGATCTTCTTCTTCTGCCTCGACCAGGCTTATCGGACGTTTGAATTTGTCTTGGTACAACTCAGGGTGGCGCTGTTCATACATCGTCAGTTTCTGGGCCATGTGCGCCAATGAGTTGTAATCTACCTGGAACGCCAAGTCCTTGATGGGTGCTGAGAGACCCAACGCCTGCTCGGCGGCTTCCTTCTCGATTAAGCGAGCGAGTAACATCGGTTCTTGACGATCTGGCGGCTGGATGTACTCGGCTACGATTTCTCCCACAACCGCTGCGCCAGTCGCAATGCCGCCTCGGTAGCCTCGAATGGTAATGGATGTGGAACTTCTCTTCCGGTTGCTTCCGGTATGAATTAAATCGGTGGCGATGAGGTGTACCACCCAAAGGCGGTCTGTCGGAGATTGCGCAAAGAATCTTACGCGCGCATCGATCGATGCGAAATCATGCCTAGTTGTGCTAGGTATCGGCTTATGTGCTCGATCGAGCTTGACCCTTGACCATGAATCTTGAGAACTCGGGGAGCTTATACTTGGGTGGCAGCGGAATCAGATCAAACTCGTTGAAGTACGGCTTTGAATAGCCGATTGTCCTTCTCTTGACCTGGTTAACCGTCCCTCGAGATGGTACCGATTTGCTCCTTTTTGAGCTGTAGGGGCTAGATTCTCATGACTTGCTCGATGGCATACTTGGCTAGCCATGCCTGTTTGTCGTCGTCCATCCCAGCCACCGCTCGGACACGCTTTGCCGGAAGATCTGGCCCAAGGGTTCTGCGCTTGAAACTCCTGCGGTTGCAATCTGTTTGGTGCGTGTCGGTATTGCGATCCGCACGTAGGCGCATATATATCCGTGTGGGATCTCCTTAGGTGGCTCGACAGGAATTGGCAATCGCTGGGTCGCCTCCGACCTTGTAGACGACGTAGCCGTTGCCCGGCGGTTACGGAGCGGCAAGTGCGAGCAGGATCTGCGGCTGGTGCAGGCGGTCTTTCCCCTGGTGAGTCCCTAAAGTAGGTCCCGATGGGGAATCGATGCTTCATGATCTCTGGACTACGGACCGCGACCGCTCAGCGTTCACGGGCTCTCGGAATGGCGGTGCAAGGAATGAGCCACCATGTAGTTGACTTCTGTCGTAGAGCCCTGGCGCTCCTCCGAAGAACGAGCAGATCCACCTCATTAAGAGCGCCCTCGGGAGAACCCTTTCCACGATGCCATGCGTCGGGTCCTCTCAAAGAGCGATGAGGTCTTCCTCGAAGAGGCCTTGATCTCGTCGTGCTTGGCCTTGTGCTCGGCAGCGCATCGTCGTAAGTGACGGGTGCATTCTCCATCGCGCGTCGGGTGTTGATGTAGACGTTGTTGAAGGTCCCACCGGCGTGCGAGAATGTGTTGCCTGCCAAAACCCACCGGCGAGCAGCGGTCGACAACACGGAGAGCCGAGGCTCCGGGGGCCGGTGGGCCCTGGTCCCTCGGCGACGGCGCAAAAGCTCCGCACACGTCACGGCTTGGTTCGAGATGCCACCTATACCTGGTCGAAGGTGAAGGATTGCTCCGATTGATTTCTGCATGATAAGCAAGTATCGTAAAATTGAGCCGTGATCGGCTCCCGTGTTTCCATAAATCGGCTCTTAAAGCCGATTGCCCCATGGTTCTGCGTTAGATTTATGATGACATGGGGTTTTGCTTGATCACTACAAGTTAAATCGATCTCGATAGTTTAACGTTTTCACCACGAATCGAACGTCCTACGCGTAATTGAGCCTAGTATGCATAAAAGATTAAGAATATCAATCCTAGAAGGCCTAATAACCAACATAAAGCCAATTACCTAACATCCTCTCTAGGACGAATAAGCCACATCCTTATGCATTACCGGATCGTTCAACCCGTTTGTAAGGCCTGATTACGTAGATATTAAACTAAACCTTGACGAACAAGGCACAAATATAACAGATCAAATCGACTAAATAAAGATCAAGCAAGGTGCTACCCTTGCACTTTGGGACACTGCAAGGGTAGCGAGATAGCTAGAGGTAGCATAACCGACGATAATAATGAAACAAAGCCGATGCTAGCCTCAAACAATCTATGATAATGGTATTACTGCCATCAACAACGCTTGACGAGTAAAACCGGTAACGAAATAAGTAGATATCGCCTAGATCGCAAGATGCGATCTAGGCGACATGGCACTTACTACGAAAGAAACCCTAAGAACAAGGGGTGGCGATGCGAGATTGTGTTTGTCGTGAACGTGGTTGTTGTTTTCTTTCAATAACCCTAGGTACATATTTATAGTCCGGAGACTCTCTACTTTTGGAATAACTCTACAACTCTATCTTTACCTAAACATAAACGGAACCTAAACAAACACGAATCCTACTATGATACAAGATACACGGGCAATTCAGCCCAAATCTACGCACTAGGCCGATCCAACAACATGTTGAATATATGTATCTTCCAAGCCCATCTTGATCACGGCCCATCTCCGTCTTTGGCCAAAATACGGTGATAACAGGGAACTACTCAACTACATGACGTCTTGTTGAGTATATAAGCAAATTACCATAATATTTAATTCGAAATAATTAATAATAAATCATGACTATAATTACAGGAATTAACCTAATTATGTATAATAGCAGAATAGACGAACAAATCACATCTAACAAAGATAAATATATCACATCTATTTCAAAAGCTAGTACAAAAACTTTAACAAAAACTAAAGTAGATAGGAGCAAATTGCATACGGTGCTACAGGAGGATTCACGCTTGCGTTCAGATTCGCGTTCGCGTTTAGGTTGGCGTTGACACCCGCGTCGTTAGCCATTTCGTTGATGTAGAGGCTGGTGATGTCCGGAAAGAAGTCCTTGTCGGGGAAGGAGTGGCCTGTCGACGTGATTCTATCAGTAGTCGCGTAGAAGTGCTCCCCAAAAACCTGATCTCTCTCACCCATACAGGTTTATGAGAGGCAGTGTTTCCGAAGGCCTACTGTCCCGTCATCCGATCCACGCCGGAAAACGGGATGGAGAAGGTGTAGCGGCATCGCAAGGTTCTAGAGGCAGTGAGAAGATGTGTGTAACGTGATTAGGGTTTACGCCTGAGCCGCTTATAGCGTCGGTCGGGTAAGACGTGGGGCGCAACCCACGCCCGAGTTAGTAACAATCCACGATTCGGAAAGACCGGAAACGGCTGATAGAGAAATAGCTCGCACAGTAATTTTCTGAGAACTAAAATGATAAGATCGACACCGAGGCACAATTCCGCAAACCGCGGAGTGCATCGTGACGAGGCGTGGCGAGGCGGGCGGCGGCGAAGGAGGAGCACGCGTATATGCCACTCCTCTTCACTCGCTTTAGGAGATAGTGGAACACTCCGCTATATATATATATATATATATATATATATATATATAGGGTCGCGCTATTTGACACCTAGGGTATAGAATAGTTATTCTACACCCACCCTCTATCTTTAGGACTGTATATTATTTTTACGTCACATAATTTTTTTTTACTCTGTAAGTTAAGAAAAACATAATAAAATTTAGAAATGACATAATTTTTTTATTTTCTTGCCATATAAAATTACGATGTAAAATACGTATTTTTTGGTGTTTTTACACTATAATGACTCATAAACTTTATTTTTGTGTTGAAAATTTTGGTTATGGTAAATATATGAACATAATTATTATATACAAAACATAATTTTTTCAATCTAACAACATAAAAATATGTTGGGTGCAGAATTTATATATTGGTCCAGCTCCCTCTAAACTAGCAAGGTGGAACTAAACTTTGGTACCACCCCTTGCTAGGTATGTATGGACCTTGAGAATTTCAGAATTTGTATTGGGCCCTAAAGCCCACAACCAAATTCCAACAATCCCCCATAAAGTCGCATAGGCACATCTCATCATATCACATCACATCAAACAGTTCCAGAACATTGTTTATATACCGATGCGAGGTGGAGACTGTTAAGTTGAAATTCCACTTAGAACTTCTTGCTACACTAGATTGCAACTTGAATAGTGGACGATGCATAAAACTACAAGTTTCGTGCACACTAGTTTCACACAAAGTTAAGACCGATACAAGGTTGCCGTAAGACTTCCTCGTGGTTTGCAGCTTATGCGTCATACTCCATGGCCTTTCATGAGTTTATTAGAGAGAACCCAACTCCTAGAGACTATGTTGTTTGACAGTCAGACTTATATATGTGTTCTTCATAAGATGTTCTGCAGGATAACATCTTTGCTTTAAACAAGACACTTGGAACACATTAAGATAAATATCAACTTGCCATGTAGAATAGGAGAGTGTTGCATCTATACGGGTGGTAGTATAATGTAAGGATACTCTCCTCCCAGCTGACCAAAAGCTTGTCTCCCAACTCTACTTCACGGAATCTCCGATCACATAGAGCGTGTTACCACTATGGGCAACTCAAAGTGTGGATCTCAAACCCATCTCCCTTGATGCATTATCTATCACATTACGTGATAGACCCTTTGTGAAGGGATCTGACAGTTTTTTAGATGTTTGGATATAATACAACTCAATAACTCTGGAGTTTCTCATTTTCCTATCATATTTCAGTCTCCTCTTCACATAACTTTATGACTTCATATTGTCTTTAGAACTGTTTACTTTGATGACCACAGTTCATAGGAATTGCGGGTATTGGTTTTTCAACCACATGCAAGTTCATCAGGAGCTCACGAAGCCACTCTGGTTCAACAGTAGTCGTGTCTAAAGATGTGAGGTCTGCTTTCATAGTTGACCTCGTTAAGATAGTCTGCTTGTGTAACACCTCGTCCACTAGGCCCGGGGGTGTCACTCCTGGTCGCTTAATAGGATATCTAGACTGGCCCCACAGACCAATACTAGTCTTTTCTGCGCACTTTTTCCTCACTCATGCGCACCCGGTACCCACTTCCCAATTGGTCACCCATCCTAGAATTTCTCCAGGCCAAGCACGCTTAACCTTAGAGTTCTTTTCGAATGATCTTCCGGAAAAGAAGTTGCAACTTGTTGTGTCGTGCGAATGGCCACGACAGATGCTGCAATCGGCAGCAAGTAGTAGAACGAGGGGCAAGGGCTTCCAGCCATATGCGGTGCGAGATGAGGGCGGAGACACAGGGTTTTACCCAGGTTCGGCCCCCCGGAGGGTAAAGACCTACTCCTGCTAGATTGTATTGATGAGAGAGTACAAGGGCGAGCTCGACGACTAGGCGGAGAGTCGCATGGGGTGTATGATGGAATGTGTCCTCTATCCATACCCTAGGGAGGTTTATATAGATTCACCTTTCTAGGGTTTACAGATCTACAAGCGAATTAGTTAAGGATTCGGAGGGTGTTTGACCTAATCCGACTAGGCCAAGCTACACTTCTGGTCCTTTAGCTTCCAGTCGCCTGGCTCCTTGTTGGGTCTCAATCCAGTCGCTATCCTGCAGGCCCACTCGCTGGTGGCTTGGGCCAATAGGAAACGTCCAGCTAGGTATACCCCACTCGACATATCCCCATCAGTAGTCCCCGAGGCCGTCGATGATTCGTCGCAGGTGTTCTTTGGCAGTCGGAGTATGCTGGTCCAATTTGGACACCCAGTCAAATCGACGGTGGACTCCCTAAATTAAAGAGGGAACTTGTCATCTTAGTCGCAATAACGGTGACCAATCGAATCGCAGCACGTCGAATGGGTCGGCGAGTAGTTGAATCACTGCTATGGTGATCAAGTCGGCGAGTAATGGAGTCGCAGCTAGGGCGACCAGGTCGGCGAGTAGTGGAGTCACCGAAGATGGCGAGTCGAGTAGATGAAGTTGGACCGTCAGTGTTGGTCAAACTAGCCGTTGGGTAATCCAACAGTAATATCGGCATAATCACCGTGTGGTAACGGCTCCCGAAAATGGCGGGTAGCAACCGCTATATAAGGAGTGTGACAGATGAGGTATAATCGTTCCCCTCACTTCCTCCGATCCCGCGCTTCTTCCAATCTTCCATTCCTTTGTAGCGACCAGAGCGACCCAGAGCGATCCCGTAACCCTAGATCCTCCGACCGATGGTGCCCTCGACAGATCCATGGGGGAGATCCAAATGCACGAAAGTGCTGCTGAATTCATTCGAGGAGGCAGGGATCCTCCGCATCGGGAGATGGCGCATCCCCGCGGCCGGAGAGGTGGTACCAGATCTGCACGACGGAGAATTCATCTGCTTCACCAGCCTCCTGGAGAGGGGGCTCGGATTCCCCACCTCCATCTTCTTTCGCTGCTTCTGCACGTATTATGGCATCCAGCCTTCAGACCTAGGGCCGCACAGGATCGAGCAACTCGCCATCTTCGTGGCGCTTTGAGAGTGCTACCTAGGTTGCCGGCCGTACTTCCCCTTGTGCCAAGATCTATTCCACGGGAGGATCGGACGCGAGGAAGCAAGTGGCCCGATGCTAGCCGCGGGCGGCCTCACGTTCCAACCGAAGTCAAAGGCCTCCTTCTTCGACCTGATGCTGCCGAAGAAGGCGACGACCGAGTGGAAGAAGCATTGGTTCTACGTGACCGAGTCGCCTCCAGACGATGAGGTGGCGCTTCCGATGTACTCCGCCGACCGGCCCGAGCCGCGTCTGCTTCAAGTCACCAAGCTTCCGCACGACCAGCGGATGGTAGTCGATGAAATGTTGCTGACCATCCACAACTTGAAGAAGAAGGGCCTACAGACGATCAATTTGTATAACTATTGGCTCGGGCGACGACTAGTGCCTCTGGCCAGTCGCGCCCACTGGATGTACGAATAGACGGGAAAGGACGACCCGAAGAAGTCTTGCACCACCGAGTGGAGGCTTAACGATTACACCTTGGCTATGAAGAAAATCATCGACGTGGAATACCTCAACGCAAAGACTAGGGTTCCCCCATACACCGACAAGCACAAGGCTCCGTCAGTAAGTTCTCATTTCCTTATCCATTTCGCAGTCGCAGATATGCAGTCACAGTTTTCGCTAATCGCATTTATCTTCGCAGTTGTTCCAAGTGGTGGAAGGATGGCTTCCACCCGCTGATGACAAAAACTCGAACGAATCCATCAAGGACGAGAGCGAGTCGTCGTCCGACAAGGGCAACGTCAGAGACAACAAAGACAATGAAGATGGAGACGAGGCCGTGGAGGTCACCGCACCCACGGTGCGTAAGACCCGTGGACAGCGACGACGCGAACTCGAGGCCAGCAGGAGCCTCGAGGCTCATGACGAGGACGACGACGAGATCCCCGAGCACACATCACGGCGCGTGGCGACGCCGTCGAAGATTTTTGATGCTCCATGCTTCTTTAGTATCTACTTTGATTTTCTTTGTCTACACTTTGAGGTGCATTTTACATGTTTTCTGGTACTAACCTACTAACAAGTTGCAATAGTGCCAGATGCCTGTTTTCTGCTGTTTTTGGTTTCATAAAAGTTAGTAAAGAAATATTCTCGGAATTGGACGGGAAAAACGTCAAAGTCAATTAATTTCCGCGGGGAACAAGAATTTCACAAGGGAGCCAGAAAGGCCGGCCAGGGCGGCCAGAACCACCCTAGGCGTGGGTGGGCCCTGCCCCGCGCCTAGGAGGGGTGTGGGGCCCCTGGCCGCCTCCTTTGCCTACCCCTTCGCCTATAAGAAGCCCCCGATGCAGAAACCCTAAGAACCCGATCAAATCTCCACAAAACCGTCTATAGCCACCGCCACCATCGTCCCTAGATTGGGGGGATCTGAAGTTCTTCCCGGCACCCTGCCGGATGGGAGATCATCCCGGAGGCCTTCTCTCCGGTATGATGCGTGAGTAGTTCGACCTTGGACTATGGGTCCATGTAGTAGCTAGATGGTGGCATCTCCTCCTTTGTGCTTTCATGTATAGATCTTGTGAGCTCCGTTCTTGATTAAGATCTAATCGATTTGTAATCATGCATGTTGTGTTTGCGGGGATCTGATGGATATTGAGATTATTATGATGGTTTGATTAATGGTTTTGTCTTTATGATTTTATCATGTCTGTGTTGTTTGTGATCTTGCATGCTCTCCGTTGTTAGTAGCTATCTTGGCCAAGTAGTTGCTAGTGACTCCAAGAGGGGGCATTTATGCTCGATAGTGGGTTCATGCCTCTAGTTTCCAAGGGAAGTGACAATAATATCTTTGGTTGTAGATGTGCTGTTGCTACTAGGGAGAAAACAACGGTCTCTTGTTCATGGAACATGTGGACTGTTTACCTTACACACTTTGCTTAAAGCAGTTGTCTGTTGCTTGCAACTTAATACTGGAGGGGGTTCGGATGACAACCTGAAGGTGGACTTCTAGTCATAGATGCAGTTGGATGGCGGTCTATGTATCTTGTTGTATTGCCCAATCGAATCTCATAGGATCTTTCTGACTAGTAATTGCATTGTTATGCCTTGCTCAGTTCCTGTCAATTGCCCTGCTGTAATTTGTTTACCCTTCATGCCATGTTGTTTATCTAAGGAGAGCACCTCTAGTGAACTGTGTACCCCGGTCCATTCTTCACCATTGATACATCTTTCACTGTTACTTGTTTACTTGCTGCAAACCATTACCTTCCACACCATACGTTTAATCCTTTGTTGCAGCAAACCGGTGAGCTTGATAACCCCACTGATTCGTTGGGACAAAGTATTGAGTTTTTGTTGTGCAGGTATCCATGTTTCTTGCAACACCTTTGAGATGTTTCCTTCCTCCTTCAGGTTCGATAACCTCGGTCTCTACTGAGGGAAACTTGCTGCTGTGCTTATCACACCTTGCTCTTGGGGTTCCAATGAAGTGTCCCACGTCAACACTGGGTGCACGCATCAAGATTTCTGGCGCCATTGCCGTGGAGGCTAAGGACGTCTTCACAAGGGGATTCCTTCACTTTCTTTCTCTTTAGTTTGTTTTTAGTTTGCTTTGTTTCTTTTTCTTGGTTTTGTTTGCCACTTTCCAAAAAACCCAAAAAAATTAGTCTAGTTTGGTTTGCTTGATTTATTCAAAAACACAAAAAAAATAGTTCATGCTCTAGTTGCCACCTTGCTCTAGCTCGCCATGTTGCTCCCCAAGTTCGCCCAGAAAGATCTTGCAATAGGTAGTGGATCCATAATTGGGAAAGATAATATTGAAGAATTCTTTAATCATATTAGCAAGCATGAAGATATTGAGGAAAATCCTATAGCATATCTTGCTCCTAATTATGAGATTGATGCAGCTTCTTTAGTTCATATGTTGGAGGCTAGGTTTGTTATCCTTAACCCCTTCATACAATTCTTGTTCCTAAAACTAAAAGAAGAAAAGAATGTTGAAAAGAGAGAATTCATCCTTAAAACTTTATCAAAAGAATTTCATGATGTCGCTAGGGAGGCCAAAAAGGTTTTTGAGCGTTTCAATATGCTAGGCTCAAGTGTACATGTTGTACGTATTTCTGATAAAACTAAGCCTAGAGAAGAATTCAAGATACCCATACCCTTTAAGCTTGTTGGAATGCATGAAGCCTTTGAAAAGAATTTTGATTGGATTGCTCCTGAAAACCTTTTTGATGAAAGTAGTACACCAAAGAGAGATGAGAAGGGATCCTCCAAAACCCATTTGGATGAGATACCTTTCATAGTTGAAGACTATGCAAGTATGGATGTTAATGCTTCTTCATTTGAAAATACTTGATTCTTCTTGCTTCTTGTGCCTAACTTAAAGGCGTTAAAGAAAAGTACTTGTTGGGAGATAACCCAAGAGTTTCCTTGAGTCTTGGAAGTTATTACTTCAGTAATGACCTCTCCTTATCTTTTTTTTGCTTTTTGTGCCAAGAATGACCTCTAATGAGAGGGAAGTAACATTTGGGGAGTTGCTGTCCCGAAACAGATTTCTGTCCTCCACCAAACAAATTCGTGAGGAGTCTCTGTAACTCGGATTGAGTTCAACATTTACGAATGAATCCCCCAGTATGTTATCTAACTTTCCTTAGTTCAACACTTTTTGATTTGATCAACATAAGATGTTCGAAAAAATAGGTTTCTACCTGCTGGTCTGTTTTGACAGATTTCTGTCATTATTTGCATTTGCTTCTTATTGATTCCTTTTTGAGTTTTCTTTAGGTGAATTGAGATTTTTGAAGGAGTTACTACAGTAGCTTGTATTTTTAGTGAAAAGCCTTGCTGTTCCAAAGCTTTGCCAGATGTATAATATCTTTTGAATAAACTAATGTTGCTAATGAAGATTGTGTGAAGTTTTGTATGAAGGAAAAATTTTAGGTGTAGAGAGAGAATGATGCAATGAGATGAAGAATGGAAAAAAGCTAAAGCTTGGGGATGCCACCATGGTGTCACCCCAATAAATATCCAAGAGGTACAAGCGTCAAAGCTTGGGGATGCCCAAGTCATCCCCTTCTTCATGAATAAAAAGCTCAGGTCTGTCTAGACACTTCATTTTTATTGTTTCATGCTCAGTTGTGTTGTTCTTGGAGCGTCTTAGTTTTAGTTTGCTTTGCTTGGGTTGTTTAGTTTGATTTAATAAAGAAGTTTGGACCCTCATTCTCGCTGTGTTGTTTTGCAAATAAGTTGCTTGATGTTGGAAAGGAGTAGTAAGTTCTTGCTTGAAGTGCAAGAGGAGCTTGCATTTACTGCGATTTAGACTTTAGCATGACATTCTAGGTGTTGTTTTGACCTTATGCTTAGTGATTATTGATGTAGCATGTATTTTTCCAAACAATTGGGATTGCTTAGTGTGCCTTGAATAAATTATGCGTTGTTTTAGCATGCAAAAGCATAGTATTGTGGTATTCTCCTTTGATGCTTTGCTTGGGTTGACTTGGCACGTGCTCACACGATGTTATGACTATGACAAGTCACCATTAGCCTCTATGATCATTTAGTCCTTGACTTGTGGTACCACTCTTTGCTTTGATTAGTATGCTTTGTTGCACTGCATGATTATGGCCATTATGCTCTCTTAGTTGGTTGCTCCTAGTATTTTGCTAGCCTCCACTTGTATGAGTAAGCTCTACTCATGCTTCCAACTCCAAAGAAACCAAGTTTTTCCAAAGTTTCCACTATAAACTCCTATGCATGGTGTGTTACACCATTCCAAGTATATTCTTGTTTTTAACTATCTTCCAATTAAAAACTAATTTGTTATGTGAAAACTTAGTGATTAAAGCCCTCACGAACTTGATGGCACACTTTATATTCTTTGCCCCTAATAATCTTGAACCATTGTGACAACTTTGTTGTATATGCTTGCGCTTATAAGATGGAATTAACAGAACCGTGCTGTCACGGGGAACGTTTTCAACATTGCACTTGTACTTTGTACTCAGTTGATATCATGCTCTTTTGTCTATGGATGTCACCGGTGTGAAATAAAGAAGGAACTTGTAAGTCCATGGAGTTTGTATCCTGTGTTAGAGAAACGCCTGGGCCGCTAGCCTAAGCCATGCCTAATCATGGTGGAAACTTGCAGCATCACCATAATGAGCTATCGGTGAAGCATCCTCAATAAAAACCTATGCATATGGTAAATAAAAAGATTGCTGAGATGCTCATTGTCTGCTTGCCTTGTCATTTTGGTTATGGGAAATCTCGTGTACCATGTGTAAGGGGTACCCCGTTGGCGGTTCTCAATTATATGAAAATACTTACAATGAAAAGAACTTACCTGGGCCCAAAGTTGAGTATGCATGAGGTGTGGCCCTCGTATTCAAGGGACTTGAGATTGCCAACTTATACTTCGTCAAGCATATACCCCAGCTTTTCCACTTTAACCTTAACCACTTCAAGATGCTTATGATAGGGGCAATGAGGGCTGAAAGCTAACAAGTACCATAATTTTTGGAAGCTCTTTTTGAAACTTGTAATCCCTGCTTCCTTTACAAAAAAGGGCCTTTCTTCCACCACTGTTGAGTCTCCACCTTCTACCTTTAGGCACCATTAAGAGAGCATAGTTGTCATTCTATGTGCAGTGTTCCAAAGCTTATTGATTGATGCATATTGTGATATTACTTGTTCTTGTGCTATTTGTTTATAGTCACCCTTGTGAACTTTGAAGGTGTCCTATGCATCTATATTGCTACTCTATGAGGGACAAGGTGATTGCCCCTATGCCATGTTTTCTGTATGTGAAACAAACAAACATTTTTCATTGCATATTATTCATGATCTTTATTTGTAGCTTGTCATGTTGCATGCATAGTTACTTTGTCCTATTGTTAGAACTCCATCTTTCATGCACATGTTTATAGTTCTTTGATCCCAGCTTTCAATTCTTGCAAATGGTTGGATCTTTATTGTGAGGGTGCATGTCACCTCAAAAATTATTCTTTTATCACTTACCTACTCGAGGACGAGCATGAGTTAAGCTTGGGGATGCTGATATGTTGGAAACGTATATAATTTTTGATGCTCCATGCTTGTTTAGTATCTACTTTTCTTTGCTTTGTCTACAGTTTGAGGTGTGTTTTACATGTTTTATGGTACTAACCTACTAACAAGTTGCAATAGTGCGAGATGCCTGTTTTCTGCTGTTTTTGGTTTCAGAAAAGTTAGTAAAGAAATATTCTCGGAACTGGACGGGACAAACGTCAAAGTCAATTACTTTCCGTGGGGAACAAGAATTCTAGAGGGGATCCGGAGAGGCCGGCCAGGGCAGCCAGACCCACCCTAGGCGCGGGTGGGCCCTGCCCCGCGCCTAGGAGGGGTGTGGGGCCCCTGGCCACCGCATCTGCCTCCCCCTTCGCCTATAAGAAGCCCTCGATGCAGAAACCCTAAGCACTCGATCAAATCTCCACGAAACCGTCTGTAGCCACCGCCACCATCGTCCCTAGATCGGGGGAGGGGGTCTGAAGTTCTTCCCGGCACCCTGCCAGATCGGAGATCGTCCCGGAGGCCTTCTCTCCGGTATGATGCGTGAGTAGTTCCACCTTGGACTATGGGTCCATGTAGTAGCTAGATGGTTGTATCTCCTCCTTTGTGCTTTCATGTATAGATCTTGTGAGCTCCGTTCATGATCAAGATATAATCTATTTGTAATCATGCATGTTGTGTTTGTGGGGATGGATATTGAGATTATTATGTTGGTTTGATTAATGGTTTTGTCTTTATGATTCTATCATGTCTGTGTTGTTTGTGATCTTGCATGGTCTCCATTGTTAGTAGGTATCTTGGCCAAGTAGTTGCTAGTGACTCCAAGAGGGGGTATTTATGCTCGTTAGTGGGTTCATGCCTCTAGTTTCCAAGGTAAGTTACAATAATCTCTTCGGTTGTAAATGTGCTGTTTCTACTAGGGAGAAAACAACGGTCTCTTGTTCATGGAACATGTGGACTATTTACCTTACACACTTTGATTAAAGCATTTGTATGTTGCTTGCAACTTAATACTGGAGGGGGTTCGGATGATAACCTGAAGGTGGACTTCTAGTCATAGATACAGTTGGATGGCGGTCTATGTATCTTGTTATATTGCCCAATCGAATCTCATAGGATCTTTCTGACTAGTAATTGCATTGTTATGCCTTGCTCTGTTCCTATCAATTGCCCTGTTGTAATTTGTTTACCCTTCATGCCATGTTGTTTATCTAAGGAGAGCACCTCTAGTTAAATATGGACTCCGGTCCATTCTTTACCATTGATACATCTTCCACTATTACTTGTTTACTTGCTGCAAACCATTACCTTCCACACCATATGTTTAATCCTTTGTTATAGCAAACCGGTGAGCTTGACAACCTCACTGATTCATTGGGACAAAGTCTTGAGTTTGTGTTGTGCAGGTCTCCATGTTGCTTGCAACAACTTTAAGACATTTCCTTCCTCCTCCAGGTTCGATAACCTCGGTCTCTACTGAGGGAAACTTGCTGATGTGCTCATCACACCTTGCTCTTAGGGTTCCAACAAAGTCTCCCACGTCAACACTGGGTTCACGCATCAGGGGACAGCTAGCCGGCACAGGCGACTGCGGCAGCCGACGCGGCCGTGGTAGAGGGTGAGGTGCCGTTGGCATCGCTTCCACCGCCCTTCACCGCAGTCACCGGGCTCGGGCCGCCCTGTCCGTGGGCACCTCGCCGCCGAGGGGAGCGCCTGCAGCGATTGCCACAGATCCTCCTGTCATGGCCTTGTCCTCGAAGAAGCCCTCGGTGTCTTAGGCACAGAGCGTGTTCGAGACGGGCCTTAGTCGGAAGCTGGGGCCGGAGTTGGAGAAGCCGGCTAGCATTCACTCTGGTCTTCGCTTTATCCCAATCGACAAGTGAGTATCCTTTAGATTACTTGTTTGAGCATCTGAATTATGTTTGATAGGCGAGCTTTCTGATGATGTTGTGTTGCAGGACTGGTGTGAAGAAGATAGGTCACCCCTCGATGGCCAAGGTCCCATTGGGTGCCCCGAGGGCACAAGTCGATCCCTCAAAGAAGAGGAAGGGCGACGATGTCGTGGCGCCCATTGAGGGTGCGAAGAAGGCAAAGGGCGACGAGGTAGTCACAATATCGGACGAGCCGGTCGGTGCCCCGAGCGTGGCTCCGATTGGAGCGGATGCGGTCGCGAAGGCCGCATTTGGCGCGGAGTCGTAGCGGGTCGAACCCGCGGCACCAGTTGGGGCAACGGGCCAAATGACGAGTGCCGCGGGGGCGACGGTGGCCACCTTTCATCGCTTTGTGGCAAAGGCATCCATGGCAAGTGCTCCAGCATAGTCGGCGGAGGTCGAGCAACATCGAGGGCGCACACCAATTGTGCTCCCGTCGGTGGACGCGGTCGAGCTCCACAACATGTTGGGTGCAACAATCCAGGTATGTCTAGTCCCCGAGGATCTGGTCGCTGAATTTCAGTGATCGGATCCTTACTATTTTTGTAGTCCAGTCCCCGAGTGGCTAGTCGCTGAATTTCAGCGGCTAGGCACTTAGGAATTTCTTTGATGCCCAGTCCCCGAGTGGCTAGTCACTGAATTTCAGTGGCCATGCACTTTGGAATTTCTTTGCTGATATTATTATGGTTGTGTAGGGCCTGCAGAGCGAGTCAGCGGACCGAGTGGCCGCCAAGGAGCATCTCGAGACGGAGCTCCACGCCGTCCAAGAGACAAATGAGCAGCTTCGAGCGACTGCTGGTAGGTGTTTGTTGTGCTTGTTGTCAAAAGTGTCGTTTGCTGACTTCGTACTCACGATTTTGTTAATGCAGAGGGTCATGCGGCCGCGGTGGAGAAGGCTCGTGAGGGTATGGTACCTGTGAGTGACCTGACGACTACCCAGTCATCCTTGAGCGCCACGAAGAAGCGAGTCGCTGACCTAGAGCGGGAGCTCAAGGAGGCGAAGGCAGAGGCGACCTCGGTGGATGAGAGAGCCAAGGCAGCCGTTGTTGCTGCTGCTAAGGAGCGGAAGGTGTCAGATGCGCTCGTCGCCAGGCTGCAGGATGACCTCTCTGGTCTATAGGATTTCATCATGGGGCGCTGTCTCCCTTTGATCGGTAAGCTTCTCTGATTTTTGTGTAGTTGTTCTTGCGAGTCCCTGAGCGCGTAGGTCATCTTTACTCTTTTGCGCGTTTCTGATTTTAAGCTTCTCCTTGTTTGCAGGGAGGATTCTTGACGACGAGGCTGAAGCGCAGTCGTATGACGCGCGATAGTGTGTCACTACATTGGTGGACACGGCCGCTCTGTCGACGACTTGCATCCGCACGTGCCTTCAAGAAATTTCGCTGATGGAGGTGATCCCTAGCGACCTCGTCGAGGTTTGGCGCTACCTGGAGAAGGCTCCAGCGGTTGTGGAGTTCATGTCGCGCTCGGCCTTCAGACGTGGTGCTACGAATGCGCTGAGTCTTGGGCTCGCGCACTTCCCCGACGACTTTGACCTAGACGACGTCACCAACAGGTACCCTTCATCGACGGGCACGGTCGAGATATCTGAGGTGCTGAAGCTGACCGAGCGAGATGCGGTTTACTCCGACCGAGTGCTGGGGATGGGTGATCTCCTACCGTACCAGGAGACAATCGTTGCGCCGAACAACCCCGAGCCGACGAGCCGCGACTCCAAGGTGGAGCAGCCCTTCCGATCAGCGATGGCGGGCGCTTTGACAACGTACCCGTAGAACCCATGGGTTCCCCTCATCCGTGTTCGCGGGAGTGGTGGCGCATCGTCGTCGAAGACTTGTAAGCGAACAAATTTTTCTGCCATAAGGAATGCATGAATTCTTTTGTCTGTGTTTGATTTGATTGTGGGTTGTGCGAGTCCCCGAGCGCGTCCTCTATTTTGTGGGGTTTACCTCGTTTTTACGTGTATGTATGTTGTTAAACTGTTAGTCAGTTGAGGTCAACTCGCCATGGCTTGAAAATCCAGTTGCGTGGCGACCCCGAGAGGTGCTCTATACTTATCCGTTTTCCCAGGAGCGAGCGGGGTCGGGTAGCCGAGTCCCCGAGCATAGTACTTAGCCTTTCTAGTAGCATGCCCAAGGTAGGTGAGGACAAGGCGCGTTGTGTTGAGCGCGTCGTTCCACCTGACCCGGAGGATCAGTCGTGTGGCGAGTCTGGGGCGCGCTCTCGTACTTGGCGTTTTCCCTAGTCACTCGGGTTTTGGACTGGTGTTAGTCCCCGGGCGTGGTCCTTAGCCGTTTGAGTCGCTGCGCAAAGGATGTGGAGGACTGGGTTGCTGTTGGAAGCGAATGTGGTCGTCTTAGCTCGGAAAGACAGTCGAGCAGGGCGACTCCGATGGGGCTCCGGGTTGGCGTTTTTCATGGACGATACAAGGCCCGAGATTTCTCGGTGCCCTCGTATCACACTACTTGGCTCTGTCGGTCGCGTGGCCAAGGGTTGACTTCCGCGAGTAGCGTAGTGATGTTATTACGTGTGCGAGTGGCACAAGGTATGGAGAGTGAGCACAATTTGTGCGAATCGATCTTTATTTCACAGCGGGTGGGGGGGGTACATGTTTGGAGTTCTAGGAGTAGAACTTCCATAGGATATTTACATTCCATGGCAACTTGACATCGAGTTTGCTATCGCCTCGGACATCGATGAGGTAGTAGGCGTTGTTGCCTAGGACTCACCCGATGGCGAATGGTCTCCCAAGGGGGAGAGAGTTTGTGCATGCCCTTCTTGTCCTGGATCAGTCACATGACCAGGTCGCCTTTCTGGAAGGTGCGAGTTCGAACTCGCCAACTGTGGTAGCGGCGTAGTCCTTGCTGGTAGATGGCGGTGCGGGAGCGAGCTAGGTCGCGTTCTTCGTCGAGCTGGTCGAACCCATCCTGGCATGCGAGATCGTTGTCGTCCTCCGCGTAGTTGACCACCCGAGGCAAGTCATGCTTGAGATCGGTCGACATGAAGGCTTCGGCGCCGTACACCATGAAGAAGTGGGTGAACCCTGTCGGCCTGTTGACGGAGGTGCGAATGCCCCAGATGACGGAGGGGAGTTCTTCGACCCAGCACCCTGGAGTTTGCTCAAGGGGTACTTGCAGTCGCGGCTTCAGGACATGGAGGATGCTCTGGTTGGCGCGTTCCTCCTGGCCGTTGGATTCCGGGTGGGCGACTGAGGTGAAGTCGAGTCGTATGTGGTGCTCCTCGCAGAATTCGACCATGTCTCCTTTGGCGAAGTTTGTGTCGTTGTCCGTGATGATGTTGTGCGGGAACCCGTAGCGATGGATGAGCTCGCGTAGGAACTTGGTGTCGGTCTTCCCGTCGCATTTGCAGACTGGCTTGGCCTCCACCCACTTTGTTAATTTGTCAACGGTGACTAGGAGGTGGGTGAAGCCGGAGGGGCCCTTCTTGAAGGGGCCTACCATATCCATGCCCCACACGGCGAATGGCCAGGTGATGGGGATGGTCTTGAGCGCCGAGCTTGGGACGTGATTCTGGTTGGTGTACTTCTAACATCCGACGTAGCGTTGGACGATGTTGACCGTGTTCGCGTGAGCGGTGAGCCAGTAGAACCCTACCCACTCTTTCTTGGAACACGCGGCCCACGCTGCGCTTGTGGAGCTCGTCGTTGATGATGACGAAGGACTTGCAGCGGCGGTACTATCATCCGGGCCTCCGTATCGTCAGCGGGTAGGGTCCCTCCTTCCAGGTAGGCGACGTATGGCGCGGTCCAGTCGCTTGGCTTCGCGAGCATGGCGACCAGGGCTGCTTCTGGTTGTAGCGGAATTCCGATGTCGATATCCCTCGGGGGAGAGACGGAAGGCTTGGTGATGGTGTCGAGGAAGACACCGGCGGGTTGCGCGAGGCGAGCCGACCCGATGCAAGAGAGGGTGTGGGCCTACTCGTTCTTGCGCCAAATGATCCACTCAACGGAGTAGCCGACAAAGTGGCCTCCCAGCTAGTCCACTGCTTGGCGGTATGCCGCCATGGTGGGGGAGACTGCATCGCATGTGCTGGCGACTTCCCGGTGACGAGGTCAGAGTCGCCGTAGCAGCGCAAACGATTGATGTTCATTTCCTTGGCTACTCGCATGCCGTGGAGGAGTGCCTCGTGCTCGGCCATATTGTTGGTGCAGGGGTGAAGTCGAGGTATAGGACGTAGCGTAGCTTGTCACCCTTTGGAGATGTGAGGACTATCCCTACACCTGCGCCGTCTGCGTTCTTGGAGCTGTTGAAGTGTAGTGACAAGTAGTGGAGGTACGGTAGCTTCTCTGGCTGTTGTGCCTCCTCCCAGTCGGCGAGGAAGTCTGCCAAGGCCTACGACTTGATTGCCTTGCGCGGCTCGTATCTAATGTTGTGGACTCCGATCTCCACGTCCCACTTGGCGACTCGCCCGGTCGCCTCGCGGTTGCGGATGATGTCCTACAATGGTGCGGAGGAGACGACCGTGATTGGGTGCTCCTGGAAGTAGTGCGGCAGTCGCCGCTGGGCTCGGAAGACCGCATATACCAATTTATGGTACTACAGCTAGCCCTGGCACGACTTGGTGAGGACTTTGCTGATGTAGTAGATAGGTCGCTGCACCGGGCTTTCCTTGCCCTCTCATGGTTGCTCGACGACCATGACGGCGCTGACGACTCGCTCGGAAGCCGCGATGTAGACGAGCATGGGCTCCTTGTCGGCGGGGGAGGCGAGTAGTGGGGCCGCTAGTAGCACTTCCTTGAGTGCGTGGAGCGCGTCGTATGCCTACTTGTCCCACTGGAAAGTGGGATTCTTGCGCATTAGGCGGTAGAGAGGCATTGCCTTCTCGCCTAGCCGAGGGATGAAGCGACTGAGCGCCGCGACTCGCCCAGCCAACTTCTGGACGTCGCACATGCACTCGGGTTTGCCGAGCCGGGCGATCGTGTTGATCTTGGTGGGGTTCGCCTCGATCCATCGTTTGGATACGACATACCCCAGCAGCTGTCCAGTAGGTACACCGAAGGTGCACTTTCCTGGGTTTAGTTTGATCTTGTACCTTTGCAGATTCGTGAAGGTTTCGGCCAGGTCGGCGAGTAGATCGCCCTGGAGAGTGGATTTCACCACCACGTTGTCGATGTAGACGTGGATTTTGCGACCAATTTGGCTCGCAAGGCACTCCTGCATGCACGTCTGGTAGGTCGCTCTGGCGTTCTTGAGGCCGAAGGTCATGGCGGTGTAGAAGAATGCTCTGAATGGCGTGATGAATGCCATATTATCCTCATCCTCGACTACCATTTTGATCTGGTTGTAACCAGAGTAGGCGTTAAGGAAACACAGCGACTCCGAGCCCGCGGTCGAGTCGATGATTTGATCGATCTGCAGGAGGACGAACTGCTCCTTTGGGCAGGCGCTGTTGAGGTTTGTGTAATCGATACACATTCTCCAGGTCCTGTTTTTCTTCTCGACCAGGACTGGGTTTGCCAGCCACTTGGAGTACTTGATTGGCCGTATGAAGCCTGCAGCGAGTAGACGCTGCACCTCCTCAGCGATTGCTCGGCGGCGCTCTTCATTGAAGGGCCACAATGACTGATTGATGGGTCGCGCTTTGGGGTCGGCGTTGAGTTTGTGCTCAGCGAGTTCCCCCGGGACACCGGGCATGTCAGATGGATTCCATGCAAAGATGTCGCAATTCTCACAGAGGAATTCGATGAGCGCGCCTTCCTATGCTGGGCTCATGCCCATTGCGATCATCACCGTCTGGCTGGAGTTGCCTGGAACCAGCTCGACGGAGCGCGTGTGCGTGGTTTCCTCGAAGGCAGTTGAACCTCCACCCTCCAAGTTAGGCTTCTTGAGTATTATGGGGTCGTCGTTTTTGACCCCGCTCGTGTACTTGGCGAGCTCCTCCACATGGTTGGCTTCTGCGGCTATGACAGTGTCGGCGAGGTAGGCGCCCTTGGCCTCGCACTCTCTAGCCATGTCGGGGTCGCCTTGGATGGTGATGATGCCGCACGGCCCTAGGAGCTTCATCATGTTGTACGCGTAGTGGGGCACTGCCATGAATTTGGAAAACGCCTGCCTCCCCAGGACGCAGTGGTAGGGGATGATGAAGGGCGCCAGCTCGAAGACGATCTGCTCGATGCAGAAGTTCGCTGGTGTGCGGAAGGTGACTGGTAGCATCACCTTGCTGATCGGGTACGACTTCCGACCGGGGATGATGCCGTGGAAGGTGGTGTAGGTTGTCTCGATCATCGACTGCGGGAGCCGCAATGCCTGAACATGTCCAGGTAGAGAATGTTGATGGAGCTCCGCCGTCCATCAGAGTCTTGGGGAGCCAGTAGTCTCCCACCTTGGGCTTGACCACCAAGGCGACTCGCCCCGGATATTCGATCCGTGGCGAGGGGTCCTCGCAGCTCCAGGTGATCCGCTGCTCGGGCCAGTTGAGGAAGCGTGGGACGTCAGCTTGGGACACCGCATTGACGGCGACAGCACATGCGATGACCTTCTTCTCGTGCTTGGTGCTGAACCCAGTGAAGGTGTGGAGAGATCGCACGTCCTTGCCGAATGCCCCGCCGTTTGGCGGTTGGTTGTTGGGGTCCTCCCATGAGCGCCCTGCCTTCTTGATCTCCTTCAGGTAGTGGCAGTCGGTGGTCGTGTGCGTGGCGGGATTCCCCTCCCTGCTGTGAAACACACAGGGCTGGTTTAGGACAACCGCGGGGTCGAACCTCGGCTTTGCCTTGTAGTTGCCGCTGTCACGGCGCTGGCCTCTATCGCGGCGGAAGCTCTTGGGCTCGCATGGCACGTAGCCAGCGGTGGAGACGAAGTCGACTCGCCACTCACCGTGGTGCTTGCCGGTGAGGCGAGTGTTGCTATAGCGTAGCTCGGGTCGTCTCCCATTGCCGTGGCTGCTCATGCGGCAGTTTCCTCCTGACTCGTTGTCGGTTTCTTGGTTCGGGTCCTCCTTCGCGTACAGCTTGGCGATCGCGACGAGGTCCGGTATGTTGTCGAGTGTTTTGTACACCCGCTTGAGCTTGGCGACCAAGGGCTTGTAGCGGCACGAGATCTTGAAGAAGTGAATCGCGGTGTCTGGGTGGATGCCGTCCACGTTGAACCACAGGTCCTGCCAGCGCTGGACCCAGCTGCGGGTCGACTCGCGGGGTCCCTGGACGCATCGCTCTAGGTCCTCGATGGTGGTGGCGCGGGTGTAGGAACCCTCGAAATTCCTGACGAAGGCGTCACACATATCCTCCCAGGAGTTGATGTTGTCCGCGGGGAGGGTGTTGATCCATTGCCAGATCGCTCCCTCCATCATCAGGGGGGAGGTAACGAGCGGCGCGTAAGTCGGTGTTGTCGGCGATTCCCATCGCCATGAGGTATGTGTCCAGCCATATGGACGGGTCGTATGAGGGGTCGTACTTCTCGATCTCCTTCGGCCCTTTGAAGTTTGCCAGGTATTTTTTGCCTCGGCTGAGCGATCCCCGTGAGGGTATTCCTCAAGTCGTCAGGCTGGCGTGCGTGCCAGCTCTGGTTGTTGATGATGTGGGTCCGCGCGTCGACTGGCTGCCCGTTGGCAGCGACCATGTTGTTCGTCGGTCGCGGGTCGTTGGTGGAGTGTGCCGCATTCGTGGGTCGCGGTTGGAGCTGCAGGGGCTCGGGGGGTGGGATATTTAGAGTGTTTGCCATCATCGGGCGGCTGCTCGAGGCCGCCCAACTTCCTGACGAGTGGGAGTAGACGCGTACCCGCGATTCTGCTCCCGCAGCTTGTTGCTCGATGGCCTTGGTGAGTAAGGCCCTGACGTACTGGATCTGCAGGGCGCCTTCCTCGGTCACGATGATGTTGTCAACCGCGGCTCGACTCGCGATGATGTTGTCCATTGGAGTGGAGAACAGCGGGAGGCCATTCGCGTCCTTCTCTTGTGGGGAGATCATGATCCTTAGTTGGTTTGGAGGGGGCGTTCCGCCGGGCGTTGGTGGGGGAGTGTCGTTCGCTGATGCGCCTGGTGGTGGTCGAGTGCTTCCTCCTGGCGGCGAGTTCTCTCAGATCACACGATTGGCCACGCGGGCCGGGTCACTCTCGCCGTCGAAGTTCAGGGCGCGGCCCTGAACGGTGGGGTTCAGGCGCGACCTGATGCGGAGTTGGTGGTAGCGCGAGAGCTCCTGTGCCGTTACCTGCTCGAGGCGAATTTTTTTGCGCTCATCTTGTTCCTTGCGGACCTCCTCCTCCAGTCATAGGCGAAGTTCTTAGACCTCCATCGCCGTCGCGGTCGGTGGGATCGGCATGTAGAAGGGGTCTGGCGGGGTGTCTGTGTCGCTCGCCATGTAGGTCGCGACGTAGAGACCAGATCCGGCGTGGAAGTCGCCGGAGTTCTCCGATCCGGAATCGGAGTCGAAGATATCAAGGATGGAGGGATCCTCGAAGTCCCCCACGTTGGATACCTGGGTGATGGAGCCCGCGGGTGACGCGGTGACGATGAATCTGGTGACTAACGTCGGAGTCGCCGAGCACTACAAGGAATCTGTCTATATATGACCCTCAATTTTCGTCACAGAATCGTCATAGTAGTCCATTTATGACGATTCTATGACGATTTTGAGATCGTCGAAAGCTGGGCGTCGCAAATGAACTATAATGACGTTTTTGATAAAATCGTCATAACCGTCTATGACGACATTGAATCGTCATAACGTCTATGACGATCCAATATCATCATGGACCATCTATCCAGGCCAGCTCAGATCCTACGTGGCTGATCCTACGTGGCAAAATTGTGACGAAATGAAATCGTCTTAAATCAAAATCAGCCTAGTCCATTTTAGTGATCTAAATGGGCTAGCCCAATAATTCTAGCCTTTTATTTGCCGGGCCTTGGCCTTTTTAGGTTTGTCACTTTTGGGCCTTGCCTTCTTACGGTACACTTATTTATTTTCAGATTTGTTACAATATATTTTGGGCCACAGCCTTTTTAGAGCCCAAATATATTTCATCCAGTCCAGATTTCTACTATTTTTTAACTAGAATTTGCATTTTCATTTCTGGAATTGCTTCAACCATGCAATAAATCGAGAAAATACACCAGAGTTTGCAAATACATCAATAAAATACACCATTTTCAGCAAATACACAACATGTAGATAATTTATCAGCAAATAGCAGGCTCACAAATGCACATCCAAGATTACAATTCAGTATTTACATTAACTTATTAGCAAATAGCACCAATTGCAACACCTCGGACAAGCTCCTCGGATCGCTGCACGAACAAGCTCCTCCGCTCTCCCGAAGTGGCGCAGCTCCACTCCAGCACGATCAGCTGAAACATGAACAAAGCTTGTAGTTTCAGAATATGGGTAGCAGCAAATTTTACATATAGTTCTAGCAATCCAGAATAGGGGTAGCAGAAAATTTACATAATGTATTAGCATTCATAATCAGTGGTTTCATATCCACAAAAGCTTTCTAATCATTTGATTAAGTTTAAATCAGATTTGAAAAAGTTCTATTCACTCATTCCTATCACTGTAAATACTATGTATCTTGTATAACTCATTTACAAGAACCACTAATAAGACTCAAACTAACCCTATTAAAAGAGCACTCATAGTTACTACTCACAAATGACAACAGCTAAAGTTGTCACTTGGCAGAGAATTAGTGGTGAAAAATAAGGCCATCATTAGTGGTTAGTTATCACCTCGTGAAACTGAGCATGCACACACATTAGCAATTTATAAATATTACCACTAGTCACTAAGCATAGCAATTTATAAAAATTACCACTTGTCAATAAATCGTAGTTTCCGTAGGATTGCCCCCGTTGACAGATCATGTTCTAGCAACTCTAACATGACTCATGCATGGGATCTTACTACTATAAGATATTAAATAAGAAGCCTCTCATGCATGGGATCTTCCCTTGCTAATATATACCTCTGAATATCTTTGTATCTCTGTATCAGTTCTCTTGCTAATATGTAGCTGTCTCAGATGGATGCACCATGGCAGGACCATCAACCGGTCAGCATGTGGACGCTTGACTTCAGATCTACGCCTACAATTACGGAGCAAACTTACAGTACATACAAACCATATCAGTCTTAACATAACACTCTGTAAGAAAACATGATGCTGTGTTTTCATTTAAACAAACTGTTTGAGGTGTCGATTTCTGAGATCGTATATGTTGTATTTCCTGAACCTGAAGACATCCATCCTTACCCCTCATGTCTCTCAACCCTCACTCACTGTATCAACTGTGAGCTTTGTCTGAATCCCATGAAGCAACCTGAAGTGACTGATATTGTAGAATGCTACACCTAGTATGGGCATGCCGTGAGAATAAGGAAAACAAAACCAAATCATCCGAAATTAAAAGCATACTAGTATCAAACTAGTGACCAACTGCCCGCCAGTCGATTCCGGTTCAGTTAGTGAGTCAGCGCAGATTTCCATGAAGAGGTCAAGAGATATGAACCCTGTTTCACTGTCAACTGTGTCTTGAATTTTAACACGTGTAAGTTGGAAAACTGTCCAGTTCGAAGTTTGTCAGGTCGACCGATCGTTAGTGCATGTGCCTCCCTGTCTTCTCACCGATTTCATTAACATTTGGGGTGTCCATCGTGTTCTTCTTTAAAAGAAATTAAATTGTTGTTGGAATAATCATCACTGTGCTGCTACTTGCTAGGAGTCGTGAAATGAAGTTATGAGACAAGTGTTGAACCAGTATCCATATACTTATTTGAGATCATTAATTAAAGAAGGATTCATATACAAGTGTGAAGGTTTGAATTGAACAGTAAGATGCACAAATAAACTATATGAACCTAGTATAGCCCGGTAACTTTTAGCTCAAAGCAACCATATTTTGAATACTGTATGTCAACGCATCAGTTGCTGCTTGAAATGAACCAGCTAGCAAACTATTCTAATACTAAATTGGTGAGGGGGGAAGACAGAGGGAGTAGGGATGCAACGAAAATTGAGGGTCATATATAGACAGATTCCTTGTAGTGCTTGTCGGTGTCGAAACTAGAATCGACATAACCTTTTACGACGAGCTGTTCATCACCGCCATAGACTAAGAACATTTCTTTAGTCCTATTTAAGTACTTTAGGATGTTCTTCACGGCTGTCCAGTGTTCCACTCCTGGATCACTTTGGTATCTGCTCGTCAAACTAAGAGCATTGGACACATCCGGTCTAGTACACAGAATGGCATACATGATAGAACCTATGGCCAAGGCATAAGGCACTTTGCTCATAGCTTCTCTATCGTTTACTGTAGCTGGACACTGAGCCTTCCTCAATATCTTACCTGACAACATCGGCACTGAATCTTTCTTTGCCTTATCCATTCTGAACCTTTTCAGAACCTTGTCTAGGTATGTACTTTAGCTTAAATCTATCAGGCGTCTTTGTCTATCTCTATAGATTTTGATGCCCAATATATAAGCAGCTTCCCCTAGGTCTTTCATTGAAAAACAATTATTCAAATAACTCTTCACATCGTTAAGCATGTCAATGTCATTTCCAATAATCAATATGTCATCCACATATAGTACTAGGAATGTCATTGAGCTCCCACTCAATTTCTTGTAGATACAAGCTTCGTAGAAATTTGGAACAAATCCAAAACTCTTGATCACTTGATCAAAACGAAGGTTCCAACTCCGAGATGCTTGCTTCAGTCCATAAATGGAACGCTGAAGTTTGCACACTTTATCAGCATCCTTAGGATCGACAAAACCTTCGGGTTGCATCATATACAACTCTTCATCAATGTTGCCATTGAGGAACGCAGTCTTGAAATCCATCTGCCATATTTCATAATCATGAAACGTAGCAATTTCTAATAAAATTCAAATGGACTTAAACATCGCTACGGGAGAGAAAGTCTCATCGTAGTCAACACCTTGAACTTGTCGAAAACCTTTCGCGACAAGCCGTGCTTTATAGACAGTAACATTACCATCCGCGTCCGTTTTCTTCTTGAAAATCCATTTGCACTCAATGGCCTTTCGGTCGCTAGGAGGGTCCACCAAAGTCCATACTTGGTTTTCTCTCATGGATCCCAATTCGGATTTCATGGCCTCTAGCCATTTCTCAGAGTCTAGGCTCATCATCGCTTCCTCATAGTTTGCAGGTTCACTGTCATCTACTAACAAGACAGTTAAGACAGGGTTGCCGTACCACTCAGGAGGGGCACGTGACCTTGTCGACCTGCTTCGTTCAGTAGTAGCATCGTCCGAAGCTTCAAGATCCTTGTCATTAGCTTCCTCTATTGTTGTTGCAGACGGCACTGGAACAATTTCAGGTGCTGCGCTACTCTCCAACTCCAGAGAAGGTTCAACAACCTCGTCTAGCTTTACTTTCCTCCCACTCAATTCTTTCGAGAGAAACTCCTTCTCAAGAAAGGATCCGTTCTTTGCGACAAACACTTTGCCTTTGGATCTGTGATAGAAGGTATACCCAATAGTTTCCTTAGGGTATCCGATGAAGACGCATTTCTCTGCTTTGGGTTCGAGCTTGTCCGGCATCAAATTCTTGACGTAAGCTTCGCATCCCCAAACTTTAAGAAACGAC
This sequence comes from Avena longiglumis, assembly GCA_030063025.1. Classification (NCBI taxonomy): domain Eukaryota; kingdom Viridiplantae; phylum Streptophyta; class Magnoliopsida; order Poales; family Poaceae; genus Avena; species Avena longiglumis. The sequence goes on from CP125977.1 coordinate 479,003,831, forward strand.
AGCTTAGGTTTAGCACCAAACCACAGTTCATACGGTGTCGTCTCAACGGATTTAGATGGTGCCCTATTTAAAGTGAATGCAGCGGTTTCTAATGCATAACCCCAAAAAGATAATGGCAAATCTGTAAGAGACATCATTGATCGCACCATATCTAATAGAGTTCGATTCCGGCGTTCAGACACACCATTGCACTGTGGTGTTCCGGGTGGCGTGAGTTGCGAAACTATTCTGCTTTCTTTAAGATGCGTGAGAAAATCATAACTCAAATATTCACCTCCACGATCGGATTGTAGAAATTTAATTTTTCACATTATGGTTTTCCACTTCATTCTGAAATTCTTTGAACTTTTCAAATGTTTCAGATTTATGTTTCATTAAATAGATATACCCATATCTACTTAAGTCATCAGTAAAAGTGAGAAAATAGTGATATCCACCGCGCGTCGAAACACTCATTGGTCCGCATACATCGGTATGTATGATTTCCAACAAGTCCGTTGCTCGCTCCATCATTCCGGAGAATGGGGTTTTGATCATCTTGCCCATGAGGCACGGCTCGCACGTGTCAAATGATTCAAAATCAAGAGACTCCAAAAGTCCATCAGAATGGAGTTTCTTCATGCGTTTTACACCAATATGACCTAGACGGCAGTGCCACAAATAAGTAGTATTATCACTATCTACCTTGCATCTCTTAGCCTCAATGTTATGGATGTGTGTTTCATCTCTTTCGAGATTCAAAAGAAATAAACCATTCATAGCAGGTGCATGACCATAAAAGATGTTACTCATATAAACATAACAACCATTATTCTCCGATTTAAATGAATAACCGTCTTGCAATAAACACGATCCAGATATAATGTTCATGCTCAACGCAGGCACATAATAACATTTATTGAGGTTTAAAACTAATCTCGAAGGTAAAACTAAGGAGAGCGTGCCTGTAAGGGTCCCAACCTTTAATTAAGGTAGAGTTCCCTGTGTTTACAATGCTAGTCCCTGGATCAATAGCTAGCATCCACAGTTAAGATGTAATATCAAGAAACAAAGGTCATAATACAACTTTATAACCAGGAATAACATAATTTTATTACATCTTACATAGCTCATATGGCTATTACATTACATTGCAGCGGAATATCTATAAACATGGGGTCCTTCATCTTCAAAGTGCCACAGGAAAACATGTTGGTTGTAGACTTTGTAATCCTAATCAATCACTCTTCACTAAAATCAATCAAACCTGCAACATTACAAGTTACAGCCACAAGGGTCAATACATTTGAATTGTATTGGCAAGTTTCACTACTATGTAGAATATAAGTGGATCCTATCATTACATGCATATTTGGCTAAGTAGAGTTTTAGGCTCATTTGCATAAAGCAATAGTTTATCCTATCTTTCAAAATGGTTTTGATCTTTTGTCAATCCTTTTCTGAACTCCTTGGAATCCACCAAGTGTCTTTGTCAAAATCTCTTGAGATCCTTGGTACCCCCAAGTACTTCAAGTTTTTATCAAAATATCTTGAGCTCCTTGGTAAATACCCAAGTGCATCAAGTTTTTATCCAAATCTCTTGAGCTCCTTGGTACCGCCGAGTGCATCAAGTCTTTTTTTGTCACTTAAAAGTTTTTCTTTTAGAAATTGGAATGTCGAGATTTCCCATAGCTTCAAGCTTTAGTTGCTCAGTATTGTCCATAACCGGGGACACGGCTAAGTACTTAGATTTTATTTTCTTCTGCAGAAGTTGTACACTTTACCCACATGTCACAATCTCATCTTGTTGCCACCAGTGGCCACTGGATTGGTACTCACCAAGATGGAGTACTGGCGGATTGAGAATGTGACGAAGTCTTTCCAAAGGGTCCTCCCATACACCATTGCTAGCTTGTCTTCAGTACCCATGTAGGATTCCAGGTCCCTCATTTTCAGTAACCTGAAGACAATGCATGGGTCTTCCCAATGTAGTTGACTAAGCCAGATCCATAAGTAGCATGTGGTTGTACACGAAAGCCACAAGTGGAGAAACATGTTCAATCTCTAAGTTTCCTGGGTGGTTTTCTTTTGGAGCACAACACAAATAGATTGCCATAGACATGGTTCCTTTTGTTGCCACCTTCTCCTAAACTTAAAGTATCCTTGTCCACCTAGGTGGTTCATTGAGTCCTTGTTTTATTATATAAAAACACAAGTCCTTTTCTCAACTTCATAAATTCTCAACATGTGTCTCTTCTCAAAATATCTGGCATGGCAAGCATTTTACAACTACATTGTTTTCACTAAGGAATATATAAGGTATCCTATTAGGATTAGCATAGCTTAAGTATAAAAATTCTTTTCATGCATGTTTTCAAAATCCACTAAGTATAATGAAAATAGTAGGACTTTAGATGATAGTGTAACTTGCCTTTTTGGTAGGGAATGTTGGTTCACTTCTTGATCTTGCTAGTTTCACACTTTTCTAACTTCACTACAATCAATCAAGCAAACACAATATCAACTAGCATTCCAACCAAAATCAATCAAACAAAACACACATAAAATAATGGGTTCTAAGTCATGCATGCAAGCATGCATAAGATACTTTTATTTGCCAAGGTGGTCTCTACTAGGCTCTACACATTGTAAGGCTCAAAGTGGACATTTTCCAAAGTGGCAAAGTCATTTGCAAAAGGGTTTTGTCTATAAACCATTTTTAAATCCATTCATCATTTTATGGAAAATGTTTTTATCAAATCAAAAACTTTATGTCCTTCACCAATTAAGTTGCTAATTTTCAAAACTTGGTGTTTAGGGTCAGTAGGTTTGATTCAAATCATTTTCCCAAAGTTTTATTCCAAAATCATTTTCATAATCAAAACAATATTTTTTTTATTTGGCTAGAAATGGGCTAAATCAATTAATCCATCCTAAACTTCACCAAATTCATTTTTAAAACCATGGGTTGGTTCCTAGGGTCAGTAAGTGCACCACAAACCAATTTGCAAAGATTTCAACCTGAAAAACATTTTGGAATAATTTTTATAACCTAAACAAGCATACAAATGTTTCTGCAAAAACAAACATTTTAACAGAAACTTTTTACTAAACAAATTGCATGGTTGGCTAGGGCTTGTTCCACTGATTTCATTGATATCAAATTTGTAAATTTTGGACGTGTGGATCAAAAGTTACAAAGGTTTCAAAATTGAATCTCTAACAGATTCAAATCTGTTTTAAAACGAAGCCTGGGCCACGTGGCGCCTTTCTATTTGCTGATACCGTTTCGTCAGGATCACTCACTGAGGATCGTTGGATCTAATGCGAATCGCACGGCTCAGATGCTCCCATACCTGTTCGCTTAAGTCGTTCTGTCTACGCCACAGGATGGGGATCTAACGGTTCACGCGTGTTTGACCAAAAGCTGGCGGCGCAGCGATGGTGGCTAGCGGCGGCGTGGTCAGAGGATGGCGGTGCTGGTGAAGAAGGAAGCGAGAGAGGGAGGGAGTAGGCTCACCGTGTTCGCAGAAGCCAGGGGAAGCTCAAGGTGTTGTTGGTTCGACGAGGGGCGCGCAAGGTTGCGGTTAATTGCTCGCCGGAGACGTGGTCGGCGTCAGATGGTCCTGGAGCTCGTCGAGGGTGGTGTTGTGGTTCGCCCCGAGGGAAAATGAAGACGCGGTTAGACACACAAGATCAAGGCGAAGCTGCTTGCGTGAAGGAGAAGGAGAGAGGCGGTCGGATACTACCTGGGGAACTCGCCGGAGTAAGGTGCAGACGCGGCGGTGCTCAGTTGAAGACGGAGCCGACATTCTGGGGCGCCCGCGAGTGAATGGGAGGTACAGGAAGATGCGCCAGAGGCTGGGGAGTAATCTCGTGTGGTTGGGAGGGTGAGGGGCGGCAATGGTTCGCCGGAATTAGCTGGGGACGGTGGTCGGAGCAGTGACGTTGCTGCATCGATTCAGGGCAGCCTGGTGGCGTTCAGGGCGTGGAGTCTGAGGGGAAAGGAGGAGGAGGAGTGGGCGCTTTAACGTGCGTGGTCGCAGCGAGTAATGGCGAAGGCGTTAAGGCGAATTTAACCGCGGCATCAACGGCAGGAAACGGCCGGCGTAGTCGTCGCGGGGAGGAAAAAGATGAGCTGGAGAGGTGGCGCATGCTTGTCAGCGAGAAAGGAAGTGAGGGGGAGGGGTCCACTCGTCAGTCGCTCTGCGGGTGTGCGTTTAGGTAGAAAACGCTTCGCGCGTGGGGGAGAGAAGTTGGGCTAGCTGGGCTCGTTGGGCTTGGCCAGTTGGGCTGAGTCCATTTCTATATTTTTTTTTCTGAATGCTTTTCCCTTTTCTGATTCTATTTTCTGTTTTGAAATTCAAACAACAATCAAACATTCAAATCAATTCAAATTTTTACCAAACTTTGCAATTGAATTTGGTTCTGTTTAACAACATAAACCAAAGTCCAAGGATCAAAATAATATTTTTATTTTTAGGGTCCATTATTAATTAGATAAATAGACCATGTTTATTAAATCAAAATATAATTTGTTTTATATAAAATCTCCATTTGAAATTTAATTATTTTCAAAACCAAATCAGTAGGTTTTAATTGAAAATAAAGAATACTTGGAAAACTTGTTTTAAATAAATAAATAAGTTTTGATGTTTAGTTAAAATAGCAAAACCTTTATTTTTAATAAACTTGGATATTAAATCCTTTTTATTTTATTTAAACAAACCTTTACTATTTTTATCAAATAGAAATGTTTTTATTTTAAAGGCTTGGACAAGTTTTAATTTGGCTCTATAAAATAATCCTTATTTATAATTCTACCTTTTCATTTGAAAACCAAATCTTTTTATTAAAAGATTCAAAATAGTAATACCTAATATTTTTTTTATTTTCCTTTATTAATTGTTTATCTTTGTAAATCCCCTTAGGATTTATTTGATCAATTAGTTTTTGAAAGTTTCCAATTAGAATCAAAAGTTTCTTCTCACTCTGAAAATCAACAAAGTTTTATTTTATTCATTTATTTTTCACATTACAAGATTTGGAAAATCTTGGGATGTGACAGTGCCGACGGCCATCACATCAACTCTTGATCCGTTGCCAACACGCATCGTCACCTCATCCCTCGCTAGCCGCCATCTATTCCGTAGCTCCTGTTTCGAGTTACAAATATTAGCAACTGAACCAGTATCAAATACCTAGGCACTACAACGAAGCCTAGTAAGGAAAACATCAATAACATGTATATCAAATATACCTTTGATGGTGCCAGCCTTCTTGTCCGTTAAGTACTTCGGACAGTTGCGCTTCCAGTGACCCTTGTCCTTGCAATAGAAGAACTCAGTGTTCGGCTTAGGTCCAGACTTGAGCTTCTTCTCTGCAGGGGCAACGCGCTTGCCGCTGCCCTTCTTGAAGGGCTTCTTTGCACCCTTACCTTTCTTAAAGCTGGGTGTCTTGTTGACCATCAACACATGATTATCTTTCTTGATGTCCACCTCCGCATCTTTCAGCTTAGCGAAGAGCTCAGTGATCATATCAGTGGAACCAATCTGATTATGAGTAACTACAAAACCTTTGTAGGTAGGAGGGAGTGATTGCAGAACTCTGTCAATCTTGAGCTCCTCTGGAATCTTGTAGTCCAGTTGCTCAAGGTGTTGAGTGTAGCCCGACATCTTAATGGCGTGCTCACTAATGGAACTCCCTTCCTCCATCTTGCAGTTAAAGAATTCCTCAGAGATCTCATATCTCTCAGAACGGGCCTGAGTCTGAAACATAGTTTTCAGTTCCTCAAGGATCTCAAAGGGCCCGGGGAAATCTTCAAAACGATTTTTGAAGGTCCGATTCCATAGCAAACAACATGGTGCTCTTAATCACACCATAATCATCTTTGCGTGACTGATAAACAGCTTTCTCATCAGCTGGCACATCTACAGCAGGGGCGTCACCTAGAGCTTTCTCAAGGACATAGTCCTTTTGTCTGCCAAAGAGAATGATTCTCAGATTGCGGAACCAGTTGGTGAAGTTAGACCCATTGTTCTTAAGCTTTTCTTTCTCAGCAAAAACGTTGAAGTTGAAGTTGGACTTAGCCATTTGATCTACAAAATTTGCAAGTACAATTTAGACTATGTTCATGATAACTAGTTCAACTTAATCATATTACTAGATGAACTCCCACTAAATTCAACATCCCTCTAGTTGTTTAGTGAACACGATCCAAATTCACCACACCTAATCCGATCTTCACGAGAAGAGATGTGGTTTCAATGGTGGACAACAAAGTGTCGATCATATCATTCATATGACTCATGCATAACCTTTCGGTTCATGTGTTCCGAGGCCATTTCTTTACATGCTAGGCTCTTCAAGTCAAACCCAAGTATTTCCGCGTGTGCAAAACTGGCTTGCACCCGTTGTATGTGAACGTAGAATTTATAGTACCCGATCATCACGTGATGCTTGAACACAACAAACTTTCGCAACGGTGCATACATGGGGAGAACACATTTTTATCTTGATCTTTAAGTGAGGAATCATCTTATAATGCTACCGTCGCGATCTAAGCATAATAAGATACATAAAAGGATAAACATCACATGCATATAATTTTATGTGACATGGTATAGCCAATGTCCGCGCAATGATCTCCATCTTGTGCGTGCCAGCATGATCTCCATCACTCCACCATGATTGCCTCCACCACGAATAGAAACTACAACTATTGCTAACTACTTAGCGATAAAGTAAAGCTATTACATGGCGTATAAGAAGTTGACACACAGGTCATACACAATTATAAAGACAACCATATGGCTCCTGCCGGTTGTGTACTCATCGACATGCAAGTCGTGAAACATTACAAAACATGATCATTGCATACAGCATACACATCACATCTTGGGCCATACCATATCACAGAAACACTCCATGCAAAAAAAAGTTAGACGCCTCTTACCTACGGAAAGCCACAACGGTGATATTATGGTTGCCAACATCCGGTGTAAATCCCATGACAACTATAGTGAGAGAAACTGGCATCCACCAGCCGCATGTGTGGAACAAGCCACACGTCAAGTGCGGAGCCAGTCTCTCGAACTAGGTCGCGTAAATTTGGCCTGGACCGCTTCGATCTCACTATCCCGCGTCATAAGAAGTACACAAACAAGAGGCTTGCAACAGAAAACAGCAACGCCCGCAACAAGCATGTTGTGTTCTACTCGTGAAACACATCTACGCATAGATCTAGCTCTGATACCACTGAAGGGTTTCGCAGCAAATTAATCAAAAAAAATCTACGAATGCGAGCGGGGAAGCCAAGATCTAATCTAGGAGATGCAAACAACGAGGGAAATAGATGAGATCTTCATACCCTTTAAGATTCACACAGCGGAACGTTCGACAGAACGTGGTTGATGTAGTCGTACTCGCTTCTCCTCCTCGCGATCCGATCCGATCCAACACCGCAAGTGGCGATGCCTCTGAGAGATGTACACGTACGACACCTCGACGTCTCCTCCTTCCTCGGTCCAGCAAGTGGGGTGGAGAGATAGGTTGGATCTACAACACGACGGCGTGGTGCAAACGGTGGAGAGTTTACGCGGCGCGGCTGCCTACGGTCGGGAGAGAGAGAGGAGGGAAGCAGGGTGGCTAGGGCTTGAGGAGGTGTGGGGGGAGGGTGCGCCCCCAGCCCTCTTTATATAGAGGGGTGGGCGGCTGCCCCTTGCCCCTCCTCCAAGCCTAGGGCCGGCGGCCAAGGGGGAGGAGTGGGGGGCAAGTTTCCCCCCTCCTTCTAGAAGCTCTCCCTAGGGTTTCTCCTAGGGCTTGGCCGGCTGGGCCTATGGGGCCTTGTGCCCCTGGACCAATGCGTCCAGGGGACTCCCTCGTAGTCCCACGCCCCCTCCCGGCAAGTGGGGCCACGTTGGTCCCACTATGGAAGGTTCTAGAAGCTTCCGGTACAATACCAAACAATCCAAAACACTTCCGAACTCCAAAAACTTCTTTGCCTTATATGAATCTTATTCTCCGGACCATTCTGGAACCTCTCATGATGTCCTGGATCCCATCCGAGACTCCGAACAAAAACTCATAAACCAATTATCCATTCTATCCTAGTGTCGAGACAGTGGCGGGCTCAGGAATTTCACAATGTGTATTCATAGTAAAATTTGAAGGAAAAAACAACAAAAAATGGTGTGGAAGTGGGATTTGAACTTGTGATCAATTGGCTCTGTAAGCATTTGATCTAACCAACTACTCCTATGCATACTTGTGACAAAATTTCAATCAGTTTTCTATACAAACAGGCTAAAATATAAGGCACTACCATATAATTTAAAAAATTTAACAAAAAATTTGGGTATTCAGCTGAATACCCTTGATACATGATGGGCCCGCCCCTGCGTCGAGACACGTTAAGTGTGTGACCCTGCAGGTTCGAGAATATGCAGACATGATCTTCTATCAATAATCAACAGCGGGGTCTGGAAACGCATATTGACTCCCACATACTCATCGATGATCATATCGGATGAACCACGATGCCAGGATTCAATTAATCCCATATACATATTCCCTTCGTCACGCGATATTTTACTTGCCCGAGATTCGATCGTCGGCATCGGCATACTTAGTTCAATCTCGTTCACAGCAAGTGCTTTACTCGTTCCGTAATCCGATATCACTTTGTGATTAACTCCTTAACCACGTGCTTGCAATCGGTGTTGATATCGATTACCAAGTGGGCCCGAAGTATATCTCTCCGACTTGGGAAGAACAAATCCCATCTCGATACATACAACCCAACAAGTACTTTCCGATCACCTGAGAGACATCTTTATGATCACCCTCTCATAGGATGACGTTTGATGACCTCATAGCTTTCTTCCGATACCAGGGAGTTGCATTATCTCATGGTGTAAGGAATACAATATTTGACATAGGAAAAAGCTTCGCAAAGATGAACACGATGACACGATCTAATTGCTCTGCTTGATTTGGGTCTGTCCATCATACCATTCTCCCAATGATGTGATCTCATTATTAATCGACAACTCATGTCTATGGTTAGGAAACTTTAACCATCATTAATCAATGAGCTAGTCCATAGAGGCGTACTAGGGACACGGTGTTGTTCATAAACCACACAAGTATTAAAGTTTCCGCTTAATACAATTCTAGCATGGAATATAAACTTTATCATGAACAAGAATTATAATAATAACATCTTTATTATTGCCTCTAGGGCATAATTCCAACAGGTCTATAAGCCCACAATGCTTCATTCAACTTTTTAGCCCAGTTTTTTTAGATCTATTGACAGTCTTCTACAAGATAGATTTAATTTCCCTATTGGAAAGTTCTACTTTCCCACTAGTTTGGGGGTGATAAGCTAAAGAAATTTTATGGTTTACATCATACTTAGCGAGAGCTTTTCTAAAATCCCCTTGAATAAAATGAGAGCCTCAATCAGTCATGAGATATCTAGGCACACCGAACCTAGGAAAAATGACATCCTTAAGCATTTTCAAAGAGGTCTTACCATCAGCACTATTTGTAGGTATGACTTCTACCCACTTTGTAACATAGTCGACAGCACAAGAATATGAGTGTACCCTTTTAAAGGGGGAAAAGGACCCATAAAGTCGAATCCCCAACAATCAAAAGGTTCAATAACAAGAGAATAATTCATAGGAATTTCATTACGCCTAGAAATGTTACCTACTCGTTGACATTCATCACATGGTAAGACAAACTTCCTTGCATCTTTGAAAAGGGTAGGCCAATAAAATCCATATTGTAAAACCTTCTGTGCAGTCCTATCCCCTTCATGATGTCCTCCATAAGCACTGCCATGACATTTTCTCAATATTTCGTGTTGTTCAAATTCTGGAACACATCTTCGCATAATGCCATCTACTCCTTCTTTATATAAGTGTGGGTCATCCCAAAAGTAATGCCTTAGATCATAAAAGAATTTCCTTCTCTGTTGAGCTGTAAAGGATGGAGGCAAGTACTTGGAAACAATAAAGTTAGCATAATCAGCATACCAAGGACTCTCATGCGGACTTACCATTATCGCAGCCAACTGCTCATTTGGAAAACTATCATTAATAGGCAATGGGTTAAAAGAAATGTTTTCCAAACGAGATAAATTGTCAGCAACAGGATTTTCAGCACCTTTCCTATCTACAATATGCATATCAAACTCTTGTAAAAGCAAAAACCACCTGATAAGTCTAGGCTTGGCGTTCTTCTTTGTCATAAGGTACTTGATAGCAGCATGATCAGTATGAATAGTAACCTTTGAATACACAATATAAGGTCTAAACTTATCACATGCAAATATTACAGCTAAGAACTCTTTTTCAGTAGTATTATAATTCCTTTGAGCAACATCTAGAGTCTTGCTAGCATAGTTAATAACATTCAACTTCTTTTCAACACGTTGCCCAAGGACAACACCCACAGCAAAATCACTAGCATCACACATAATTTCAAAAGGTAAACTCCAATCAGGTGGTTGAACAATGGGAGTTGTTGTCAAAGCTTTCTTCAAAGTTTCAAAAGCTTCCTTACAATCATCATCAAAAACAAAAGGTACATCTTTTTGAAGAAGATTAGTAAGGGGCTTTGAAATTTTGGAGAAATATTTAATAAACCTCCTATAGAAACCAGCATGACCAAGGATACTGCGAATACCTTTGATATCTCTAGGACAAGGCATCTTCTCAATTGCTTCAATTTTTTCTCTGTCAACTTCAATTCCTCTTTCAGAGATCTTGTGTCCAAGAACAATCCCTTTATTAACCATGAAATGGCATTTGTCCCAATTAAGAACAAGGTTGGTTTCTTCACATCTCTGCAAAACTTTATCAAGGTTGTGAAAATAGTTATCAAAAGAAGTTCCGTAGACGGAAAAATTGTCCATGAAAACCTCCAAAATTTCTTCACAAAAACCATGAAAGATAGCAGACATACATCTCTGAAAGGTAGCAGGAGCATTACATAAACCAAAAAGCATACGCCTATAAGCATAAGTACCATAAGGACAAGTGAAAGTAGTTTTCTCTTGGTCTTGTGCTTTCGCAGCAATTTGAGAAAACCCATAATAACCATCAAGAAAACAAAAGTGAGTCTTTTTGGACAACCTCTCAAGCATTTGATCAATAAAGGGCAAAGGATAATGATCTTTCTTAGTAACTTTATTAATCTTTCTAAAATCAATTCACATTCTATACCCAACCACTACTGAAAGGAAACGGATGTCGCCTAGAGGGGGGTGAATAGGCGATTAAAACTTTTCCTAGAGTGGCTCAACAAAGACGGAATAAAACTAGTGTTTACTTTGTTAAGCACAACCTAGAACAACTAAGGTTACCTATGTGCACCAACAACTTATGCTAAGCAATACAAGCAACAAAGTGATAGCAAGATATATATTACTTCAAGCACGAAGGCTATCACAATGTAAAGTGCATAAGTAAAGAGCTCGGGTATAGAGATAACCGAGGCACGCGGGGACACCGATATTTTACCGAGTTCCTCCCAACATGGAGTACGTCTCGTTTGGAGAGGGGTGGTATCAAACTACCATCGCCACAAAAGGCCTCCCTTATTCTCCGGTGAATCTCACCCCAACGGGATCGATCCACGCTTCCACTATCGGTGCACTTATCGGTGGCAACCGGAACCTCTCACAAGGTTGGGGCACTTCTCCACAACTTAATTGGAGGCTCCCAACAAATGCCACAAAAGGCCACAATGCCACCAAGGCCACAAAACCGTCTAGGGTTCCAAGAACCCAAGAGGGACAAGCTCCAATGAGTCACTCAAATCAAATCCTCCGAGGAGAACACAAACCGATGCACCAAATGCAAATGGCAAGAACACCACAAAGATGTTCAAATCCTTCTCTCCCAAATTCCACCAAAGCTACAAAAGCTTATGGGGGAATAAGAGAGGAAGAACAATGGAGGAAATACACAAAATACTCCAAGATCTAGATCCCAATATGTTCCCCTCACTTAGAGGAGAGATTGATTGGTGGGATTGTAGATCTAGATCTCCTCTTTCAAATCCCTCAAGAATATGCAAGAATCATCGGAGGGATTGAGAGAAAGCAAGATCAACAAGGTCAACAATGGAGGGGAAAACTTGCAAGAAGGGTTGAGGAACCATTGGGGAAGAAGGCCCCTTATATAGGTCCCTCCAAAATCCAACCGTTGCAGCCCAAAAACGCGATTCCCGGTACTACCGGACTTTTTCCCGGTAATACCGGACTTTCCCGGCACTACCGGACATTTCCTGGGGTTCCTGGGGCTCCAAACGCATTTTTTTCTCTGCGCTCCCCGGTACCAAAATGCGATACTACCGGACCCCGGTACTACCGGATCCTGGTCCGGTACTATCGGTCATCACAGAACGAAAACAGCCATAACTTTTGCATCCAGACTCCGATTTCGATGATCTTGGGCTCGTTTCGAAGAGGACAACAACCTCTACAAGATCATGCAAAGAAACATCATAGTACAGCAAGGGAGGATAGATCCAAATGATGAAGTAAAAAACCTTCTGCCACGCTAGGTACTAAAATGCGGTACTACCGCTTTTTGGTACCTAGCCCGACAGTGGCTTTTGGAAACTTGTCAAAAACCTTCTGCCGTGCTAGGTACTAAAATGCGGTACTACCGCATTTTGGTACCTAGGAGGGCAGTGGCATTTGGCAACTTGCCAAAACCTACTGCCGCGCCAGGTACTAAAATGTGGTACCTAGGAAAATTCAAACCTCTATAACTTTTGATTGGTAACTCCGATCGACCCGATTCCAATTGCGTTGGAAATAGGACGACATGGGCTACCCTATGAAAGGTGAAAATATTGGTTATCACCAAGTGAGAATGTATCATGTATAATAATGTGAGATACCTCACTTGGTGAGAAACCGAAAAGCTGCCAAGATCAAAATCGCAACAAGATACAAACGGAAGATCCGATTTTGATGAACAAGAGCTTGTTATGGAGATTACCACAAGATCTATATCCTCACATGGATAAGACCAAATAACAACCAAATATGATGATGCAAATATGCAAAGGTTTGATCTCTCTTCGAACGATGTGTTCGAATTACTCATACGAGAGACCCTCTTAATAGTACGGTTATCTATCCTAAACCCGGTCTCACACACACAACGTGAGACCGGCAAAAGGGAAAACCTATCAAGATTATACCTTTGCCTTGAGCATTACACTTGATCTCGATGTAGACGATCTTGCCCTTCTCAAGATGGAACGCCTTTCTTGATTCTTCATCATCGATCCATGATCACCGAGGATGGAAAGCCTCAAACATGAGATCTTCTATAGATGGCGCATTTTGAGCTTGCACATCACATCTTCTTCTCATTTCATCGACCTTGAAGACAACACATGCTCCAAGCGATGCTAATGGACAAATCCTACAAGTATAACTTAATACACACATTAGTCCATAAAGATTGTCATTAATTACCAAAACCACACATGGGGCCCAACATGTTCTTTCAATCTCCCCCATTTTGATAATTGATGACAATCCCTTTAAGAGGGTTTATATAAGGAATCTTAATGAACAACATGGTAACACAAATATCAAATACTACATAAGTATGTTATATTGGTACCACCACCATATATAGAGCAAACTCCCCCACAATCTATGCATGTGTGATGAACTTGAATTTCATTGCATATGTTGCCAATCATTATCATTGGTGGAGTTTCTTCTATATATACCACATGCTAAGCAACAACAAATATGCAAGAGCATGAAAGGCAAATGCTTAGAAACAAACTCAAAGCATAAACCATTTCCCTTAAACCCTCTAAAACTTCTCCCCCATTGGCATCGATTGCCGAAATGGGTGACAAGTTCTAGAAGGCAAATATAGTAATAATTCCTCCAAAGATGTGCCTTCGCACATATCCAATGATGAATACTTGGGAGGGAGTAGGACTATATCGAGGACCCGAAGATTGCCAAAGGAATAAAATAAAATTACGCATCACAAATGATGCAAGTAATCACAAGATCCGACAAATCAATTGAAACAACAAATGAGTTCAAATGGAAACTACGAGATATTATGAAATGAGAAAAATAGTGCTTTAAATAACAAATAGAGAAGCTCCCCAAGATTTGTGCATAATTTAAAATAAATGCATTAGAATACATATTGCACAAATATGGAATCCTCGCTCCCCCATAAGTATTTAAAACACAACAAATGAGAAAGAAGACAAATGTGCATTATTAGATGAATTAGATGAGCTCCCCAAAGATAATGCACCAATTATGATAATTGTATTTCGGATCAAGGTGCATAATCATGGAATCCTCACTCATCCAAGTTCATTTAACAATACAAGGCATGAGAGAATAAATATGAGTTCCCAAAGATGCAAACAAGAGGAATAAGCACTCATAGGAAATTAAATTTGGAAGCCACCAAAGAATCAAAAGGAATAGAAAGGTGGTCTCCAAGGATTTAAAAATCAACTAAAATTATCTTCTCATATGTGTATATGTCTCTAAGTGGATGACATCACAAAGACATATGCCCATAAAGAAACAAGCACATACAAGGAAGATATACAATAAAGCACATGGAAGCAAAAAATGAAGTCACAACATATACTAATAAGATTTTCGCTTCAAAGCATGGCCAAAGGCTCACATATATCTTATTGTACATTAATGAGCTTCAAAAACCAACACACTACATATATTACAACTATCACCAAGGGAAAAGGAGAAAGTTGGAATATATGGAGAAAGGCAACAAGTATCACTAAAACTAGCAAAATCTCACTATTGCACATGAGAGAAGTTGAGGAAAGGATGGGCAATAAAATTGATAGATTGACATATTTGGGATTGGTGGATCATATGCATGATTTTGTATAGTCCCAAATAAATGCACTCATCTCAACTTATACACATTTACAATAGACAGTTCTCTTAAAATCAAGGCTAGAACCACACAAATACAACTACAACAATTCATGCCAAGATGCAACCTACAAAAGGTTGGAAGCAAGATAAATATGCATGAGAAAGAGATACTTGTTACCGAGATATAATTGGTAGGATGTAGAGGATATGAATTCATTCGTCATCCTATAGCTTCCCTCCAATTTTCATTAATGCACCACTTCTTCAAGATTTGAGAGACAAGCATCCAATATATCTCCAATGTACCTAAACACATTTAAGTACAAAATGGTCCCCAACCTTATTGGGTCCAAAGTAGTTAGTGCAACTACAATACATAGGAGAGACTCCACATCAATATGTGCATATTAATATGAAATTGAATTTCATGCACAACTTAGCCGATGGGATTTGGTGGAGTTTCCCCTATATATTGGATCAAAGAAAGCAAGCATGCCATAATATAAACATATAGTAAATATGCATGCATAAAGCTTTCAAGAACTAAAAAGGAGATACAATTTGAACAAAAACACCAAGTAGATCGAGATTGCACACACAAGAGTGTGACATGACAAACTATGTCCAAATTGTATCAAAGAACCAATTCAACACATGAAAGATCACAAGTTCAACAAATGAACAAGGCAAAAGCCAAGGAGCAAAAGATATATAAAAATACAAATGCTCAAGGATTTATCTCATTCTAAAATGGTCAAAATGTGAAACAAGGAATGAGACAAAACCAACTCCCACAAAGAGTAAGGTTCCAACAAGTAAACCAACCTCTCCAAACTTTTCATGATGGCACAAAATACCAAAATGAAAAGATTAAACTTCCAAGCACATAAAACCCGATATGGACCAAACAAAGAAGCATAAATATGAGTGTTCTAAATAATATAGGAGAGCTCCCTCATAGATAGTGCATTATGTAGGATTTTCCTTTTTAATGCAAAATGCACACAAATGAGATCATCACTAATACCTACATTAAATAAAGCACAAGAGGATACCAATAAAAATAAAAGGATCCACAAGAAGCAAGGAAGGCTTGGGAGACAACACAAAACATTTTCTTGGCCAAAGATAGGATAAAATTAAGTAAGGGACAAAGTGAATAAGATCAATAAATTCTACCATAATTTGGGTACTCATTGTCCAAGGACAAGAAATATTAGGAATAATTTTCCTAAGGTAGCTAGCATGGATATCCAAGATCATAGTCACAACAAGACCCATATAACAAAAGATAAGAGTTAAGCATGATACTTCGAACAAGATTCTTGGTAGCTTCCAATAGTCACACAATCACTAGTGATTAGAGTAACTTGAAGCAAATGGTTTCCATGAGGATATATATATATATATATCTAAATATGAGGAAACACATACCAAGAAACACTCTCATATACAAGATCCAAAATAAGATCAATAAAGACATTCAAGCAAATTGGAAATTGTATGAGCAAATGTGTCACATAGGAGCTAGATAATTATCAATATCAATTCTAAGTGACACAACCTCAAAAATTCACATTTTATAGGATTGTAATATGCACTAAGCATATGACTCCCCCATAATGTGATACTACCATAAAATCAACACGAGGCAAAATAATACAAATAGAGATAATTAATGGACATTATAAAACTTAAATTTATCATGAGAATAGTACCACATTGAGACTAGACAATAATCCAATATAAATGCTAGGTGGTATTCCGCATGTACACACAATTTTAGGATTGTGGAATGCCCAAGCATAACACTCCCCCAAAATGGGATAATCCATTAATTTCTCACAAGAGCCAAATAAGATACCAAATATAACCAAGCAAGGCTCAAACATAAGAAACACACATACATGGTGTGCCACCTAATAATACACAAATATGCTTGATACCTCAAGATAATTAAGTGGATAGCACAACATGTACAAAAGCATGGAAGATACAAAACCAACACATGCACAAGGGAGCGAGTAACTTTCAATGTAAAGAGTTTAGCATATGTTACCGCAAGGAGGAACACTGGAAATATAAAATAATCATGATAATACAAATGGCTTGGCTTGACAATAATAATTGAAGAAGATCCCTCAATTCTTCATAATGTAGCCAAGTCTCCAATGCCCTCCAATACACACCTATTGATAAAGTTTTGGCTTGTTGGTCCCCAACCAAGTTGGGTCCTAAGAGGTTAGTCACAGTAGGTTTGGCAACCCAAATGGTTCTTTTCTTGACACCACATTGAGCACCAACAAATTTGGCAAACACATTGCCAACCTCATCCTTACAAAGAGAATAAGAATCATCAATCAATATAGGATGGGATGAGGAGTTACCAATAGTGCATGCGGAAATGTGCCCCTTCTCACGGCATATGTAGAAAGTTCTACTCTTGCTATCTTTCTTCTTAGGTGAAGCCACACCTTGAGGAAGGGCTCGAGTAGTGCTCTTAGGAAGAGGCCCATTGATGACTTGAGGTGGAACTTGAGGCCGCTTCCCTTGATGCTTCACACTAAGAGGCTTTTTCTTCAATGGGCAAGATCTGACATGGTGCCCTTCTTCCTTGCACTTGAAGCAAACAATGTTGGCCAGATTCTTGACTTGATCTTGGCCATTATTCTTGTTGTCCTTGTGCTTCAACTTGATAGTGGACTTGTTCGTGAGATTGGAGTTGAATCCAAGCCCACACTTGTCATTGGGGGATTTTTGCACACTCAAGATTTTGTTGAGTGCGGCCTTCCCTTGATGACTCCTTTTCAAGTCATTCTTCCAAGAAGTGACTTGAGCCTTGAGCTATTTGATTTCCTCTACATGGTTAGGTTCACCAAAAGTGCTAGAGGAAGTACATGCTATATTGTTAGAGCAACAAGGCATGGAATGTAATTCATCATGAGATATAGCATGGTTGTGAGAGGATGAATTACAAGGACTAGCACATGGCAATATAACATTTGGAGTAAAAGTAGTGCTAATGTCCACATGAGGCCCACTAGATGTTACCTTTGACATGATGGCCTCATGAGCTAACTTTAGCCTACAATGGGAGACTAGAAGATCCTCATGTGAGCTTGAGAGCTTAACATAAATTTCTTCTAATTTCCCATAGTTGCTAGTTAGGAAAGCAAGTTGAGCTTTTAGCTCAACATTCTCCTTCGAAATAGATGCTTCACAATAAATGGAGTTAGTAGCACAAGCATCATCATTATTAGCAAGAGGTGAGGGCAACTTGGTAAGCTCTTTTGAATATGAAGCTTTAAGTTCCTCATGTGACTCGGTGAGTTTGATGAGCTCACCCTTGATGAACCTAGAGCCATTTTTGAGGTGCTCAAAATCCTCAAGGAGTTTAGCATAAGCAACTTCAAGTTCATCATTTTTAATCTTGAAGGAGTTTGCCACCGCAAGTTCTCTCTCATGGTATTCCTTTACTCTAGATAATTCTAGAGTAAAATTCTCCTCAAGAGATTCTTTGGTGGTTTGTTCTTCTTCAAGGGAGTCCTTTAGTTGTGCAACTTCATTAGCATACTCACGCTCAAGTGCAAACTTTTCATCAATTAAGTTTTCTTGCTCCTCAATAAGATCATTGCCTTCTATGGCACAATTTAAGATTTCAAAAAAGTTGGAGGAAGCAATTTTATTTTTGAAGAGAGTGCTATAGACAACCTCTCCCATTTTCTTAATAGAGGTAATATCATACTTACCTCTATAATCATCATTATTATTCTCAACCTCATCATCATCATCATCATCATCATCATCATGAGATACAAAGGGATTCAAAGAGGTTACCTTTGTTTCCTTAGCCATAAGGCATATGTGTGAACCGGAGGAAGGTGATGATGAGATTGCACTTGTAGCTCTCTTCAATACCTTGTCTTGGCCCATAGAATCTTCATTTTCCTCTACATGGTTAGAAACAAAAGCACTAGAGGAAATAGAAGCATTTTTATCGTGGCAACAAGACAACATGAGCATATCATCATGATATTTATTCAAGTCATTTCTACATGATATGCAAGGACTATTAACACAAGCATGTGAGGAATTTTGAGTTCTAGAAGTGTTAAGGTCCAAAGATAGATCATTGCAACTACATAGATATGAGGGATTACAAATAGTGAACACACTATCCATATTGCAATTTCTACCAACACTCACCATATCATTACCTTGTGAAAAGTCACATGTTGGTCAAGTGGTAGAGGATGAGAACTCATCTCAACCGGAAGTGGAAGCAACACAATCATCCTCAATAATGTTGGGCACAACATATTTATCTTGAAGTTTTGTCCATATCTCATGAGCGCTCCAAAAAGGAATGATTGAAGATGTAACTACATAGCTCAAAGCATTAACAAGCACATTAGAAGCTTGAGCATCGAGATATAAGTTTTTCTCATACTCACTAGATAGATTTTTGAAATCCATTGGAGGAGAAAAACCTATATCTACAATACGCTCCAAATTTGGGTCCATGTCCCGAAAATGAATGAGCATGCGATTTTTCCATATATCATAATTTGTGACATCGAATGTGAACATGTCATTATGCACTAATCCTCTAGCCGACATCTTTACTCTCAAGGCGGTGAAGCCTAAAATGAGACCGGGCTCTGATACCAATTGAAAGGATACGGATGTCGCCTAGAGGGGGGTGAATAGGCGATTAAAACTTTTCCTAGAGTGGATCAACAAAGACGGAATAAAACTAGTGTTTACTTTGTTAAGAACAACCTAGAACAACTAAGGTTCACCTATGTGCACCAACAAATTATGCTACGCAATACAAGCAACAAAGTAATAGCAAGATATATATTACTTCAAGCACGAAGGCTATCACAATGTAAAGTGTATAAGTAAAGAGCTCGGGTATAGAGATAACCGAGGCACGCGGGGACACCGATATTTTACCGAGTTCCTCCCAACATGGAGTACGGCTCGTTTGGAGAGGAGGTGGTATCAAACCACCAATGCCACAAAAGGCCTCCCTTATTCTTCGGTGAATCTCACCCCAACGGGATCGATCCACGCTTCCACTATCGGTGCACTTGTCAGTGGCAACCGGAACCTCTCACAAGGTTGGGGCACTTCTCCACAACTTAATTGGAGGCTCCCAACAAATGCCACAAAAGGCCACAATGCCACCAAGGCCACAAAACCGTCTAGGGTTCCAAGAACCCAAGAGGGACAAGCTCCAATGAGTCACTCAAACCAAATCCTCCGAGGAGAACACAAACCGATGCACCAAATGCAAATGGCAAGAACACCACAGAGATGTTCAAATCCTTCTCTCCCAAATTCCACCAAAGCTACAAAAGCTTATGGGGGAATAAGAGAGGAATAACAATGGAGGAAATACTCAAAATACTCCAAGATCTAGATCCCAATATGTTCCCCTCACTTAGAGGAGAGATTGATTGGTGGGATTGTAGATCTAGATCTCCTCTTTCAAATCCCTCAAGAATATGAAAGAATCATCGGAGGGTGTGGCATCCCGCAAAACCACTACTAGAAAATCGCGTTGAATTTGTGCATTGCATCGTCATCATCAGGCATTGTTTGTATAAAACTATTTCGCAAAGCCCGGTTTTGTTTTCCAAACGCCCCATCTTAATTCAAATGCAAAACCCGGGTCTCCGGAGTTATTTTTGTTTGTTGCTATCGGGTTGCAAACGGCCCGTTTAGAAGAAAGAAAAATTTAAATTATTTTTTAATAGGGGCAGCCGAACGGGCCGATTGACCCGATCGACCACCCCAGATTTTACAAACGGCCCAACCTGCCGCCCCATCTAAATCCTACATCTACCTAATATTCTACCCACCACACCTGGCCACATCACTCCCACCAATCCCACCCTGCCACCTCACCCTCTCCCTCTCCTTCCCCCACTCCCTAACCGCCACGTGGCCAGCCCCCTCTCTCCCCCCCTCACCTCTTTCTCTCAGCTTCCACCAAACCCCCCCAGCTGTCCCCACACGCACACAACACAGCCCCGACCCCTCCACCCTGGGTCCGCCACCCACGCGCGCTCCCCACGCCAGCCCGCCCGTGCATCTGGTCCATCCTCACACACACGCCACCAGCCCCACCACCACTGGCCCCCCCACCTTTTCACCCCCCGTCCCCTTCAGGCCCCACACCCCCTTCCTGTGCCCCTGCCCACGGGCCCACGTGCTACACCACGCACGCGGCGTCGTCTTCCTCCTGGCCCTCCACCCTCGCCCCGTGCTCTCCCTCCCTCTCTCAGGCCACCTCACGCCGACGCCGTTCTCGCCCACCCCGGCAGCCGCCGCTCCGGCAGCCGGTCCCGTGCGCCCGCCGCCCTTCTCCGGCAGCCCCCTCCGTTCCCAGCCGCCCTTCCCGCCTGCCGCCCGCCAGACCCCCGCCTCCACCGCGTCGTGGCCGCTCCGCCCCAGCGCCTACCGCCTCTCCTACGGCCGCGTACCTGCCGACCCGCCTCCTGCAGCCGTCCGCCCGCTTCGGCCCGCCCGCCGTCCCGCTCCACCGTCTCCGCCTGCAGCCCCTCCCCAGGTGCCTCCCCGGAAGCACGGCGCCCTGCCTCCGCCGGTCCGCTCGCCTCGCCCAACCGCCGGACCCGCACCACCCCGCGCCGGACCCCCTCGCTCCACCGCCGTGGACGCATCCGCCGCCGAGCGCGCAAACCCGAGCTCCTCCGCCCAGCCGCCCGGCTCGCTCGGCCTCGTCCCCTGCGCCTCCCGCGTCGCCGCTCGCCTCCCCGCTCGGGCTCAAGCTGCGCCCGCGCGTTGCCGCTGCCTGACGCTGGCTCCCCTCCTCCGCCGCGCTCCTCCGCCGTCCCCGCCGCCCGAGACCACGCCGGCCCGCCTCTGCGGTCTCTCGCCGTCCCAGCACCTCCGTCTCGCGTCGCCGGCGGTCCTGCTCCGCGTCGTCCTGCCGTCAGCGAGCCCGCGAGAACCGACCCTGACCCGTCCTGCGCGTCCTTGTAGTTTCGGGTAGATGCACCCCTTGATGTCGCCAAGATCGTCCGAAGTTCTTCGTCGACATGAACCCCGAAGATCGACGCCACGGACGCCAAGACCGAACCCGAACCTTGGTGTCGAGGTACCTCAAGGCCTCCGTCCCGGAACGCCAAACCGTACCCAGCCGAAGGCACCCAAAGAAGCTCCGACAAGGACCCTGGAGACCCCGGCGTCGAGCCAAGTTCGTCCCCGATAATCCAGGTGGAACCCCAAGACCCCGGTGCGCCAAGCACCGATGCAGGACGCCAAGTTCGTCGCGAACCCGAACGCCAATGTCGCCGATGCGAGAATGACAAGCACTTCTACCCGAGCATAAGACCCGAGGAATCGCCGACAAGGACCGTCCCTACATCAAGATCTCCCTGGATGCGACGAGTTCTCCGTCACGGACGCGAACCCCAAACCCCGGATGCGCCAAGACCTACCCCTGAGTCCGAGAACGGTCCCGTCAAGTTCGTCGAACCCTGAACCCCGAGATCTGATGCCCGTCGAACCCTGGACCCTGACCTCGAACCCCGGAACCCCAAGAGCTGCCGAACCCTTGATGTGTGAACCTCTCCCGCAAACCCTATTTTATATATGATATCAAATTGTCGCATATTTAATTGTCATCTCGCATGCATATCATGTGGTTTGGGGGCCTTATGCCGATTCACCTAATAATTAAATATGGGGCCCATATGCGGGCAAATCTAGTATCATATTGGCCTCATTTAAACTTGTGTAGCGAACCAGTACTATCGTTTGCCATGCTAAACAACATTTAATTTGCGGGGTTCTAAACAACTTGCACCATCTAACTAATTGTCGGGACCCCGGTTCCGCTTAATTTGACCTAATTGCATCGCACCTTGCCATGCCATACATCATCCATGCATCATGCCGATCTTCTGCCGTGTATTAAATATCGCATCCGGTGTTTCTTCTAGTGTTTTGCTTCTTCGCGGATAAGGCCGTTGAGTGGATGTGAGCTTCGCCCCGATCTTCGGATGAACCCTTCGACAATGTTTTCAGGCGAGCATCTCCCCCTTTCTACCTATCTTACTTTTATAGTATTTACTTCCCTCCTGTTGACCTATTGCTATCTGTGTTGCGATGCTTTAGTTTCCGTACCTGTGATATACCGTGAAGCCCTATATTGCCTTGGACACACCCTATTACCTGTTGTTTGGTAGATAGATGGACTTGCGCGTCGTAGCTGCTTGCTCAAGTGCTGATATGTGTCGTCATATGCCACAGTTGCTGATGTATTGCCGCATGTTGATGTTGGAGATGATTCTAGTTTTACTTATCGTCACTTTAATTTCTGTTTAACAACTAAAATTGAATAAGCAGAGGCATCGGTGGGTGATAGAAAATATTTGGTTTCGAGCCCACTTGTGTGTCCCGTAAGACCCCGAGTACTTGATACATTCCTTGATTTATCGCTATCCACATCCGGAGGTATATGGGACCCCACGAGCGAGCTTGATTCTCTTATTTCTTGGGGCCACAAACTAGTTTGAGGTGTTTTACTATCCTGTACTTATGCCATGTTTACCGCTTTATTTACGATTGTGCGAGGAGCACCTTTATCGTTAGGATCGGGACACGTTTACGCTGTATCGACAAGCCCAGCCACACTTTGGGTTCCCATCGTTTACCGTCCACCCAAACCTTGAGGCCGTCTCGAGTCGGCTAGCTTCGTTATGGTTCTACTTAAGGGTGGCCCCTGAAATATTTCTGAATCCTGTGATTGTTCAGTCGTGAAAGCCTCGTTGGTTTTTGATTTGGTTTTTCCGAGGTTGATCGAGCGTGTGTTGCTATTGGTGCACCCCGGCCGGGTAAAACTTTCTGAAAGCCGTGTCCATGGATATGGACGACTTGGAGCACGATTCTCGATCATAGACAAGCATAACTAAAGTTTACTGCTATAAATTTGACTTATAATGACTAGTAATCAGCTTCACTATAATGGAATGGCTAATTAATACTGCCCACAATTGCTTGTTGGTTGTCGCTTGCGACAATTGTATCTGACTAGTAAGTATTGCAACTACAACGGAATGGCTGAATAAAAGTACCAACAACTGCTGGGTTTTGGGTTATCTCATGCTATCCGTATCTGATTAGTAATCGTTGCAACTATAACGGAATGGTTAACTAAAAGGGCCCACTGCTTATTTTATCAGGACGATTATCTATACCTGACTAGTAATTGTTGCAACGATAACCAAATAAGTAAAACTGCCAACTGTGTGAGTTCCTCGGTTGACTTCCTCGTTTGGTCTCGAGGGGGAAACGCCAGGACGGGTTTGTTTGATGATAGTATCAGGTTGGTTCCGGATAGGTCCTTCTTACCCTCTCGCTTGGCCGATGTATCGAGTCTCTATAGGTTGTTTAGTGCATCTTGCCGCTGCCGCTCGATCCATACCTATGTAGGCGAGGACCGCTTCTAGCCTCGCCGTGTCTTGGCCTCAAGATCGACGCTCTTTCTTTTCCTTTGCCCTTTGTCGGCACCCCTTTTGTTTAAGCAGGTTTTGGGACCGGCGTCGTTAGCGAGGTTACCCTTCCGGCCTCAGGCAGGTTATGGACGCCATTGGTTATTCTTCGGGCTCTTAGCCCCATTTGCTTTGTCCAGGTGGACGCACTATCGTTTTCAAGGTGATTTGAATCTTTGTATATTATATCTGTAATCTTGACTCATGGAGTCATTTGTTATATATATCTTACATGGGTCCCATCGAGGACTGTTGTGTAATGTTATTACTTCGCTTTCCACCCGCACGAAAGTGCTGGTGGCACCTTTGAATCGTTTCTATGCGGGTTTGGCGAATTTTGCTCAAACTTGCATAGGTCCGATTCGAGGGTGTTCTGAGTGGTATCGAGCTCAGCGTTGCGATACCCCACAAGTCCAAATGTAGGATAACCTAGCTAACGGCCAAGTAGAGTGTCAAAACTTATTTTGCAAAATCGGTTGGATAGTTACGAATAGGTCTGATTTTACTCCTTACCCCTCTGCTGTTCTCCTCTTACCTCTCGTGTTTTGAATCCGCTCTTCTCTTTCTTGAGTCCGGGATTTCGTGGTTGGGTTTCCGTCGTACCTTGAGTTTCGCCTTCTTCCTTTTGTAACGGAGGTGCTACGATCATCAATCTGCAACTTGTCTGTTGAACCTTCATCCGATCTTTGTTCTTGAGATCTTTATCCATCTGTGTTCCTTGCTGGATGTCAGTGTCGTTGAAAAACATCTGAGAAGGACGAGCTTTGGTGAAGTTGGAGTATACCTTGAGCATGTGTTGTTCATGCCAATGGAACCATCGCGGAACCTAATCATTGTGTCTTTCATACGATTTCTGCTGGCAACATTCCCTTGTTTCCGAACCTCGCTTGTCGAGATCTTCAGTCTAATTCCGAGAGTTGGATGCTTAATCCGCTTATTCGTGTGCAGAGTAATGTTATGAGTGTGGGATGGAGTAGCTACCCTACCACTGCTCTTATCATTCGCTCTTGTACGACGAATCAGTGGATCAACAATTTACTCCGTCCACGGAAGTTAGTGGCTTTCTGCGATACCTCTACCTTCGACCTTTTGTTTCGAGTGCTCTCGACGATCAGGAACAACGACCCTTTGTTGGTGGTGTCGCCGTTTTCAAGATGAAGAAGGAACCCTCGTTAGTGGTGTCGCGAGGATCTACACGGAGCGCGCAGGATCAGACGCCGACCCTCCTTCCGGTACCATGAGGCGGATCTCGAGGGCGAGATCCATTGTTAGTGGTGTCGAATTGTGGCACCCGCAAAACCACTACTAGAAAATCGCGTTGAATTTGTGCATTGCATCGTCATCATCAGGCATTGTTTGTATAAAACTATTTCGCAAAGCCCGGTTTTGTTTTCCAAACGCCCCATCTTAATTCAAATGCAAAACCCGGGTCTCCGAAGTTATTTTTGTGTGTTGCTATCGGGTTGCAAACGGCCCGTTTAGAAGAAAGAAAAATTTAAATTATTTTTTAATAGGGGCAGCCGAACGGGCCGATTGACCCGATCGACCACCCCAGATTTTACAAACGGCCCAACCTGCCGCCCCATCTAAATCCTACATCTACCTAATATTCTACCCACCACACCTGGCCACATCACTCCCACCAATCCCACCCTGCCACCTCACCCTCTCCCTCTCCTTCCCCCACTCCCTAACCGCCACGTGGCCAGCCCCCTCTCTCCCCCCCTCACCTCTTTCTCTCAGCTTCCACCAAACCCCCCCAGCTGTCCCCACACGCACACAACACAGCGCCCCTGACCCCTCTCCCTGCCCCGTGGGTCCCGCCACCACGCGCCCCACGCTCCCCGCCTGCACGTCCACCCCTGCCACACACACGCCACCAGCCCACACCTGGCCGCCCCTTTTCCTGCCCGCTGTCGGTCCGCCCGTCCCACACCCCTTCCCCAGGCCCCACCGACAACCACCACACCGCGTGCCCCACTGTCCCCCGGGCCCGTGCTACACCACGCCTGCGTCGTCTTCCTCCTGGCCCTCCACCCGCCTCGTGCTCTCCTCCTCTCTCAGGCCACTCACGCCCGCTGCTCGCCCGGCCCAGCGCTCGTCAGCCGGTCCCGTGCGCCCGCCCTTCTTCAGCCCCTCCGTTCCCGGCGGCCGCCCCGCCTCGCCCACGCCTGCCCACCCAGCCCCCGCCTCACCACGTCGTCGGCGCTCGCCCAGCCGCCCTCGCCTCTCCTACCAGCGCCCGCGTGCCCCCCCCCGCCTCCTGCAGCCGTCCGCCGCTCGGCCGCCGCCAGAACCGCTCTCCACCGTCTCCGCCTGCAGCCTCCTCAGCGCCTCCCAGACGGCAACCGCGCCCGCCGGGTCATCGCCCACCGCTGACCCGCACCACCCGCGCGGACCCCTCGCTCACGCCCGCGCGATTCGCCGCCAGCGCGCAAACCCGGAGCTCCTCCGCCCAGGCCGCGCCCGCTCGCCTCGGCCTCGTCCCGCTGCCGCCGCCCGCTCGCCTCCTTCCTCGGGCTCAAGCTGCTGCCCCCGCGCTTGCCGCCTGACGCTGGCTCCCCTCCTCCGCGTGCTCCTCCGCCCGTCCCGCGCTGAGACCGCGCCCGGCCGCCTCTGCGGTCTCGCCGTCCAGCACCTCCGTCTCGCGTGCCGGCGGTCTGCTCGCGTCGTCCTGCCGTCGGCGAGCCGAGAACCGACCCCGACCCGTCTGCAGCGTCCTTGTAGTTTCGTAGATGCACCCTTGATGTCGCCAAGATCGTCCAAGTTCTTCGTCGACATGAACCCAAGATCGACGCCACGGACGCCAAGACCGAACCGAACCTTGGTGTCGAGGTACCTCAAGGCCTCCGTCCGGAACGCCAAACTGCATCCAGCCAAGGCACCAAGAAGCTCGACAAGGACCACGAGACCCCGGCGTCGAGCCAAGTTCGTCCCCGATAATCCAGGTGGAACCCCAAGACCCCGGTGCGCCAAGCACCGATGCAGGACGCCAAGTTCGCCGCGAACCCGAACGCCAATGTCGCCGATGCGAGAACGACAAGCACTTCTACCCGAGCATAAGACCCGAGGAATCGCCGACAAGGACCGTCCCTACATCAAGATCTCCCTGGATGCGACGAGTTCTCCGTCACGGACGCGAACCCCAAACCCCGGATGCGCCAAGACCTACCCCTGAGTCCGAGAATGTTCCCGTCAAGTTCGTCGAACCCTGAACCCCGAGATCTGATGCCCGTCGAACCCTGGACCCTGACCTCGAACCCCGGAACCCCAAGAGCTGCCGAACCCTTGATGTGTGAACCTCTCCCGCAAACCCTATTTTATAAATGATATCAACTTGTCGCATATTTAATTGTCATCTCGCATGCATATCATGTGGTTTGGGGGCCTTATGCCGATTCACCTAATAATTAAATATGGGGCCCATATGCGGGCAAATCTAGTATCATATTGGCCTCATTTAAACTTGTGTAGCGAACCAGTACTATCGTTTGCCATGCTAAACAACATTTAATTTGCGGGGTTCTAAACAACTTGCACCATCTAACTAATTGTCGGGACCCCGGTTCCGCTTAATTTGACCTAATTGCATCGCACCTTGCCATGCCATACATCATCCATGCATCATGCCGATCTTCTGCCGTGTATTAAATATCGCATCCGGTGTTTCTTCTAGTGTTTTGCTTCTTCGCGGATAAGGCCGTTGAGTGGATGTGAGCTTCGCCCCGATCTTCGGATGAACCCTTCGACAATGTTTTCAGGCGAGCATCTCCCCCTTTCTACCTATCTTACTTTTATAGTATTTACTTCCCTCCTGTTGACCTATTGCTATCTGTGTTGCGATGCTTTAGTTTCCGTACCTGTGATATACCGTGCAGCCCTATATTGCCTTGGACACACCCTATTACCTGTTGTTTGGTAGATACATGGACTTGCGCGTCGTAGTTGCTTGCTCAAGTGCTGATATGTGTCGTCATATGCCACAGTTGCTGATGTATTGCCGCATGTTGATGTTGGAGATGATTCTAGTTTTACTTATCGTCACTTTAATTTCTGTTTAACAACTAAAATTGAATAAGCAGAGGCATCGGTGGGTGATAGAAAATATTTGGTTTCGAGCCCACTTGTGTCCGTAAGACCCGAGTACTTGATACTGTTCCTTGATTTATCGCGCTATCCACATCCGGAGGTATATGGGACCCCCGAGCCGAGCTTGATTCATCTTATTTCTTGGGGCCACAAACTAGTTTGAGGTGTTTTACTATCCTGTACTTATGCCATGTTTACCGCTTTATTTACGATTGTGCGAGGAGCACCTGTCTTGTTAGGATCGGGACACGTTTACGGTATCGACAAGCCCAGCCACACTTTCGGGTTCCCGATCGTTTACGCCGTCACCCAAACCTTGAGGCCGTCTCGAGTCAGCTAGCTTCGTTGGTTCTAATTAAGGGTGGCCCCAAATATTTCTGAATCCTGTGATTGTTCACCGTGAAAGCCTCGTTGGGTTTTGATTTGGTTTTTCCGAGGTTGATCGGCGTGTGTTGCTATTGGTGCACCCGGCCGGGTAAAACTTTTCAAATCCGTGTCCATGGATATGGACGACTTGGAACACGAGATCTCGATCATAGACAAGCATAACTAAAGTTTATCGCTATAAATTTGACTTATAATGACTAGTAATCAGCTTCACTATAATGGAATGGCTAATTAATACTGCCCACAATTGCTTGTTGGTTGTCGCCATACAATTGTATCTGACTAGTAAGTATTGCAACTACAACGGAATGGCTGAATAAAAGTACCAACAACTGCTGGGTTTTGGGTTATCTCATGCTATCCGTATCTGATTAGTAATCGTTGCAACTATAACGGAATGGTTAACTAAAAGGGCCCACTGCTTATTTTATCAGGACGATTATCTATACCTGACTAGTAATTGTTGCAACGATAACCAAATAAGTAAAACTGCCAACTGTGTGAGTTCCTCGGTTGACTTCCTCGTTTGGTCTCGAGGGGGAAACGCCAGGACGGGTTTGTTTGATGATAGTATCAGGTTGGTTCCGGATAGGTCCTTCTTACCCCTCTCTGCTTGACGCCAGTGTATCGAGTCTCTATAGGTTGTTTAGTGCATGCTGCGCCGATCCACCACCATACCTATGTAGGCGAGGACCGAATTCTAGCCTCGCTGTCTTGGCCTCGATCGACGCTCTTTCTTTTTCCTTTGCCCTTTGTCGGCACCCCTTTTGTTTAAGCAGGTTTTGGGACCGACGTCGTTAGCAGGGTTACCCTTCCGGCTTGGCCTGGGCAGGGTTATGGACGCCATTGGTTATTCTTCAGGGCTCTTAGCCCCATTTTCTTTTGTCCGTAGCTGGACGCACTATCGTTTTCAAGGTGATTTGGATCTTTGTATATTATATCTGTAATCTTGACTCATGGAGTCGCTGTTATATATATCTGTTTTGTGGGTCCCATCGAGGACTGTTGTGTAATGTTATTACTTCGTTTTCCACCCGCACGAAAGTGCCTGGTGGGCACCTTTGAATCGTTTCTATGCGGGTTTGGCGAATTTTGCTCAAACTTGCATAGGTCCGATTCTGAGGGTGTTACAGAGGGATTGAGAGAAAGAAAGATCAACAAGGTCAACAATGGAGGGGAAAACTTGCAAGAAGGGTTGAGGAACCATTGGGGAAGAAGGCCCCTTATATAGGTCCCTCCAAAATCCAACCGTTGCAGCCCAAAAACGCGATTTCCGGTACTACCGGACTTTTTCCCGGTACTACCGGACTTTCCCGGCACTACCGGACATTTCCTGGGGTTCCTGGAGATCCAAACGCATTTTTTCTCTGCACTCCCCGGTACCAAAATGCGGTACTGCCGGACCCCGGTACTACCGGATCCTGGTCCGGTACTACCGGTCATCACAGAACGAAAACAGCCATTACTTTTGCATCCGGACTCCGATTTCGATGATTTTGGGCTCGTTTCGAAGAGGACAACAACCTATACAAGATCATGCAAAGAAACATCATAGTCCAGAAAGGGAGGATAGATCCAAATGATGAAGTAAAAAACCTTCTGCCGCGCTAGGTACTAAAATGCGGTACTACCGCTTTTTGGTACCTAGCCCGACAGTGGCTTTTGGAAACTTGTCAAAAACCTTCTGCCGTGATTGGTACTAAAATGCGGTACTACCGCATTTTGGTACCTAGGAAGGCAGTGGCATTTGGAAACTTGCCAAAACCTACTGCCGCGCCAGGTACTAAAATGCGGTACTACCGCATTTTGGAACCTAGGAAAATTCAAACCTCTATAACTTTTGATTGGTAACTCCGATCGACCCGATTCCAATTGCGTTGGAAAAAGGACGACATGGGATACCCTATGAAAGGTGAAAATATTGGTTATCACCAAGTGAGAATGTATCATGTATAATAATGTGAGATACCTCACTTGGTGAGAAACCGAAAAGCTGCCAAGATCAAAATCGCAACAAGATACAAACGGAAGATCTGATTTTGATGAACAAGAGCTTGTTATGGAGATTACCACAAGCTCTATATCCTCACATGGATAAGACCAAATAACAACCAAATATGATGATGCAAATATGCAAAGGTTTGAGATCTCTCCGAACGATGTGATCGAATTACTCATACGAGAGCCCCTCTTAATAGTATGGTTATCTATCCTAAAACCGGTCTCACACACACAACGTGAGACCGGCAAAAGGGAAAACCTATCAAGATTATACCTTTGCCTTGAGCATTCCACTTGAGCTCGATGTAGACGATCTTGCCCTTCTCAAGATGGAACGCCTTTCTTGATTCTTCATCATCGATCCATGATCACCGAGGATGGCAAGCCTCAAACAAGAGATCTTCTATAGATGGCGCATTTTGAGCTTGCACATCACATCTTCTTCTCATTTCATCAACCTTGAAGACAACACATGCTCCAAGCGATGCTAATGGACAAATCCTACAAGTATAACTTAATACACACATTAGTCCATAAAGATTGTCATTAATTACCAAAACCACACATGGGGCCCAATATGTTCTTTCAACTACTCTTTGCGTTATAAGCTCATTATCTTCATTAGGCACAACAGTTATTCCCCCTTTATTGGGAATAGAATGAATAGGGCTAACCCATTGACTGTCAGCAATAGGATAAATAATACCAGCATCAAGGAGTTTTAATACCTCATTTCTTACCACATCTTTCATCTTAGGATTTACACGGTGTTGGTGCTCAACAACTAGTTTTGCATCAGGATCAATATTAATAGCATGCTGACATATAGTAGGAGAAATTCCTTTTATATCATTAAGAGTATAACCCATAGCTCCTAGGTGTTTCTTCAATACCTCCAATAACCTTTCTTCTTACTTTCTTGAAAGTATAGAACTAATAATAACATGATACACTTTCTTATTGTCAAGATTAGCATATTTAAGATCATCAGGTAAAGGTTTTAATTCGAAAACAAGGTCCTCTTTAGGTGGTAGTGTGGTACTCAAATCTTCCACAGGTAGATTATGCTTAAGTAACTCATGCTGACGAAGGAAAACCTCGTCAATTTCATTTCTTTCCTTCATGAAGACATTACTTTCATGATCTTCCATGAACTACTGCAAGGCATTATTAGGAGCAAGAGAAATAGCAGAAAGTTGTTCAACCCAGAAATCATCATTAGGCAGTTCATTCTTATAAGGAGTTTTGGAAAATTTGGAAAAAATAAACTAATAAGACTCTCCATCAAACTTAGTTAAAACATTTTCCTTTCTACAATCTATAATAGCCCCACAAGTATTCAGGAAGGGTCTACCAAATATAATAGGATATGTTTTACTAGCTTGTCTACCAAGTACTAGAAAATCAGCAAGATATTTAATCTTACCACAAAGGACCTCCACATCTCTTACAATGCCAATGGGTCAAACTTTCTCTCTATTGGCAAGGTGAATAACCACATCAATATCCTCAAGCTCACAAGGACCAATTTCATGCATAATTTCCTTGTAAAGCTCATAAGGAATAGCACTAGAACTAGCACCAATATCACATAAACCATAATATTTATGGCTACCAATTCTAATATAAAGAACAGGGACACTAGCTTTTCTAACTTTCTTAGGATGATAAACAATATTAGTGGAGTCTTCACAGAAGACAATATGCTCATCCTCTATATTTCTAGTGACAAGATCTTTCACAATAGTACCACAGGCTCAATATCAATAAGCTCATCTTCTTGCAAAATTTAGTACTGCATAGCATACATGTCATTGCATCATAATCATTCTTGCAAAATTTCAGTTTGAAAAGGTTTTGGCAAAACAAACCACTTGCATTTGCGTTTTGACACCTACACATGAACGCTTGGTTTTACCATGCTCCTGTGAAAAACATTATATTTTGGTTGTATGGAAGGCACTGGTGCATAGAGGGTTCCGCCACGAACCCGTAGCACTTTGAATCGCCCAAATCGGAGCTTCATAGAAGAAGTTATGGCAAACTGAATTTTGGGCTTAGTTTAGACAGTTTCTGTCAAAATTTCGGATAAGAAAATCATCCGGAAAAAAAAAGAATAAAAAGCAAATGAGCGTCGGCATGTTCAAGGCCCAAGAG
This sequence comes from Avena longiglumis, assembly GCA_030063025.1. Lineage (NCBI taxonomy): Eukaryota > Viridiplantae > Streptophyta > Magnoliopsida > Poales > Poaceae > Avena > Avena longiglumis. The sequence continues at coordinate 479,036,903 of CP125977.1, forward strand.
GCCCAACCCAAGACAAAGAGCCAGCCGGCAAGAAGAATAAGTCAGACGTAGCTACTAAGCGCCGCTGCTTACCATCGACGAGCGGGCCCCGCCTGTCACCACCCGATCACCGCCGTGTGGGGCCCACCTGTCAGCCGACGTGTTCTTCTCCAACTCCCTGTCAACTCCGAATCCTCCAGAATCGGACCGATTTCGAATTGTTTTCACCGATTTTTCTTGCCAATATTAATCTCCTCGAGCCCCTCTTCCAAACCCCCCTCTAATCGCAACCCGAGCCGCCTCCAACCCCCGGCGATTTCTCGCCGGAGTCCGCAACCGCCGCCGCCATTGACGAGGTGAGCACCTCGCCGCGCCGTCGCTTCTCCTCGCTTCGCCATGAGCTCGCCACCGCCACGACTCACCGCCTTCCTCTCCTCGCAGGCAGCGTCGCTGCCACCGGCCGCCACGACGCCACCGCTGCGTGCCCAACGCCGCCGACGCCCCCGACCCCGTCGACCCGCGCCGCCGCCACAAGGGAGACCGCCACCACGACCCCGACGTCGTCCCGTCTCTTGCCGCCGCCGAAGCTCGTCGACGCCGCCGCCGTCCTCCGGTGAGCACCTCGCCGCCTCGCTCCCCTGCCGCACGATCTTGATCCAACGGTCCAGATGGACCGTGGAAAAGTCAGCCAGGCCGCTGACTCGGCACTTGTTCACTTGTGGGCAATTTGAAGAATGGAGGATTTACTATATTTATGCTGCTACTTGAATAAGTTGAGCTAGCCTTGAGCTAAGCTTTTATTGTAATAATGACATTCTGGATCTTCGTTATTCATGATACACGGATATTTTGCTATGTTATTTATCTTATTCTATTGTGGGCCAATGAACTGATCCAGGGATTGGCATGTCACATAGAAGCTACGGTCTTTTCAGAACCGTAGTGTTACAAGATGGTATCAGAGCCAGGTTGTCGACTGTAGGATCGTGACCTAGGTTTGGATTAGGAAGCCATAGAATTATTAAAGCTTACATTAACTCTGTCTTTCATCTTATGCCTTTCACTCTCGTAAATTCTTACCATATGCTATTCTCACACTTTCCTCTTTTATTGATAGATGGGAGAAGTCAGGATTGAGTATGCAACGATGGAATCACCAAGGCCCTTTGCAAGACAGTTGGCACAGCTCTCGTAGTCATTGGGATTGCCACTGCCCATGTTCAAGGGAAGAAGGCTGTACACCTATGGATATGGCGAGGATGCATGGGAGATCACCACTTTCATCTTCAGGGATGCCACCTTGCCCAACCCTGTGCATCTGATCTATACCAAGACATACTGCAACTGGGGACTTGGAATAAACTTGTCCCTGCATGAAGCCCTATCACGTCAGTGCCACCTTGTCTGACACCTGCTACCAGAAGACTCACCCTACCGTGAATACGGAAGGCGTGATGAGAATGGGAACGTTGTGGTTACCCCGGGCGACAGGAACCACATGCCGCCCCGTCGGAGGCACATAGAGGACATGGAAAGGGAGAATGGAGCTCTAGCTGAGAAAGTGATGATGGTAAAGGAGATAGCAGATTTTGCTAGCAATGGTATGGTGGTCCAGGGACAGGAGATAGAGACCTTGCATGAAGCTATGGATGTTCTGAATAATGCATTGATAGGCAGGGACGCAACCATAGCACAGCTTAATGGGACCGTCCAGGAAAGCAATCAGGCCATACAACAGCTGCAAGGGACCGTCCAGGAAAGGGACCAGACTATTGAAGAGATGACAGCCCAGATTGCCGCTCTCCAAGCAAAGTTGAATCCACCCTCTGATGATAACAATGGATATGATGGCAACAATGATGATGATGACAGTGGGAACGATGATGATGATGATGATGAGGACGAGGATGATGATGATGGTGGAGGAGATGAAGTTGTTGCAGCCGCAGCAGAGAATGAAGAAGAAGAGGAGGATCCAGAAGAGGTGGAGTTTGAGATTTCAAGTGATGACTTAGGAGAGGTGTATACTCCGCCGCCATGGCTGGTTCGTGGACAGAAGCACCAACGCATGAGTGCGAGGACCTACCGCAACCTCTTCATGAAGTAGATAAATGCCCACCAATTAGTCTTCGTTAGGTAAAATCGTTAGGTTTAGTCTCGATCGATGTAAAACTTAATTAATGTTAGTTTAAGAGTGTTTAGTTGCTCCTATGTGTACTCCAATGTCCTAGGATTATTTGTGCGAATTTTATGGAAGAGTTATGGCAAATTTTGGTTGATATCTGAGTTTTTCCTGTTGCAGTTTTCTGCTGACATAGCTGTACTGCACGAATTTTCATGTTTTATTTGTAACTGGAAAAATCTGAAAAAAATAGGGATGGTTCGAAACTCTCTGTACTTTATACACAAAAATCAGAAAATATTCCTGACGATCTTAAGTCAGGTAGAAAAGTTCGTGAACGCTGCTGGAATGTTCTGGCAGATTCCTGTTTTTGATGCTTTGTTGGCCTTTTGTGTTGATAACGGTTACCAACTCTTCTAAAAACTATTTCAGTAGTTATATACTGCTAGGATAACCCCTGGGATGTTGCTGGATCATTTGTTTGCTGATGTGTTGCTTGCTTGATATTGTCAGTGATTGCTTTGTTGCTATTTGATCATAATACATGGGTAGAATCATGTTTTCGCAATTGATTCTTTCTAAGTTTACCTGTGCTGAACCGCAGATGCCTCCCCGCCATCAACCTAATGAGTTGGAGCAGCTCATGGCGGCTCAGGCACAGCTGACCCAAGTGATGACCCCGTTCATGGAAGCTCAGAACAACAACAACAACAACAACAACAACAACAACAACAACAACAACAACAACAACAACAACAACAACAACAACAACAACAACAACAACAACAACAACAACAACAACAACAACAACAACAACAACAACAACAACAACAACAACAACAACAACAACAACAACAACAACAACAAAAACAACAACAACAACAACAACAACAACAACAACAACAACAACAACAACAAAAACAAAAACAACAACAACAACAACAACAACAACAACAACAACAACAATGGGAACAACCAGCCTCAGGGATATGCACTTACAAGATTTCTGAGGCTGAGGCCAGCGAAGTTCTCTACTGCAACGGAGCCGATGGTTGCTCTCGACTGGTTGCGTTCAGTGAATAAGGATCTGGTAACTGTTGGGTACACAGATGCTGAGAAGGTGAGGTTTGTCGCTCACCTACTGGAGGGACCAGCCGCTTCGTGGTGGGACACTTTTCAGATCACCCACCCGCTGGACACTATGACTTGGGCAATGTTTGAGGAAGGTTTCAGGACCAACCATGTTTCTTCAGGAGTCTTGAGCCTGAAAAGGAAGGAATTTCGCAACTTGCGCCAAACCAACCGCACCGTGGCTAAGTATATTGAGGAATTCAACAACATGTCTTGTTATGCACCTGAGGATGTTGACACTGATGCCAAAAGGAGGGAGAGGTTCCTGGATGGCCTCAGTGATGAGCTTTCAGTGCAGCTGCGAGTGGTCTATTGTCCCACTTTCCAGGAGCTTATGGACAAGGCCAGAATCTTAGAAGGGAAGCACAAGCAGGTGGAAAACCGCAAGAGAAAGAGCAGCAATCACCACTCTGGCTCTCACCACAAGTCTCGCACTTCTTATGATGGATACTCCAAGCATGGGGGAAGTGACCATGGACACCATGGAAGCCATGACCGCCACAACCATGGAAGCGATGGACATCGCCATGATAGCCACAAGAGCAACCGCCACAACCACAAGGGAGGACACACTCACCATTCTGGAGGACATAGTGGATATGACCGCAACCGTGACCGCAACTTTGTAAAGAAGGACCTGAGTGAGGTGACATGCTTCAAGTGTGGCCAGAAGGGGCATTATGCGGACAACTGCCTGGAGAAGAAGGGACTGAAGCCAGGCAACAACGAGAAGGCCACAGTGAACCACATGAATGTGGAGGAGATCCTAGATGAGCCTGAGCTTGTGGTTGGTAAGTTTCCAATCAACACTCACCCTGCACTTATACTTTTCGATACTGGTGCATCGTATTCATTTATATCGAGGGCATTTGTGGATAAGTATAAGTTACCTACGGAGTCTCTAAAAGGGTCCATTAGAGTAAACTCACCTGGAGGGGATATGATAGCTAGCGCGGGATGCCGCGGCTTAACTGTGAGGATTGGAGCACACAATTTCATTGCACATCTGGTAGTATTGGAATCACAAGGACTAGATGTAATACTGGGCATGGATTGGATGTCTATGCATGGGGGACACATAGATTGTGCACAGCGTGCGGTTTCGCTCAAAACCCCGGATGGTAAGAGGATTAGGTTCAAGTCGGTTGTATGACCAGGAAGGTGTAAGCTGAATTCTCTTAAGGGGGTTAGCATGGATACTGTGCTTGTGATTAAGGAGTACCCCGATGTGTTTCCGGAAGAGCTGCCAGGGATGCCACCTGACAGGGATGTGGAGTTTCTCATCGATCTGATGCCGGGAACAGGACCTATAGCAAAGAGACCATATAAGATGGATGTGTATGAGCTGAAGGAATTAAAGAAACAACTAAAGGAGCAGTTGGACAAGGGATTTATTCAGCCTAGTTCATCGTCATGGGGAGCACCTGTTCTATTTGTGGAGAAGAAAGACAGCAGCAAGAGATTAGTGGTGGACTATCGCTCGCTGAATGAAGTGACCATCAAGAACAAATACCCCCTGCCAAACATAAATGATTTGTTTGATCAACTGGAAGGAGCAAAGGTGTTTAGCAAAATTGATCTGCGATCGGGCTACTTCCAATTGAAGATCCGAGAGGAGGACATACCAAAAACTGCTTTCACTACCAGGTATGGTTTATATGAGTATATAGTTATGTCTTTTGGACTAATGAATGCTCCGGCATATTTCATGACCATGATGAACAAGGTATTCATGGAGTACTTGGACAAGTTTGTGGTGGTGTTCATTGATGGCATACTGATATATTCCAAGGATGACGTTGAGCATGAGAAACATCTGAGACTGATTATGGAGAAACTAAGGGAACACAAGTTGTACGCCAAATTCAGCAAGTGTGAATTCTGGCTTAACACTGTTGGGTTTCTTGGACACGTGGTGTCAGGAGAAGGAGTCGTTGTTGATCCAAGCAAAGTGACTGCAGTAACTGAGTGGGAAGCGCCCAAGAATGTGGGCGATATTCGTAGCTTTTTGGGACTTGCTGGATATTACAGGAGGTTCATTGAAAATTTCTCCAAGATTGCTAAGCCGATGACAGAACTTCTAAAGAAGGAGAGGAAGTTTGAGTGGACAGATGCGTGTGAAGCCAGCTTTCAGGAACTGAAGCGTCGACTAGTGACCGCACCTGTTCTGTGTTTACCAGATCTTCAGAAGGATTTCCAAGTGTATTGTGATGCTTCTCGACAGGGACTTGGAAGTGTGCTGATGCAAGATGGGAGAGTGGTGTCATATGCCTCGCGACAACTTAAACACCATGAGAGGAATTATCCCACGCATGACCTGGAATTAGCATCGGTTGTGCATGCGCTCAAAGTATGGAGGCACTACCTAATGGGAAAATACTGTGATGTGTACACCGACCACAAGAGCCTGAAATACATATTTACACAGAAGGAACTGAACATGAGGCAAAGGAGATGGTTGGAGCTTATCAAGGATTATGATATGAATCTGCAATACCACCCAGGAAAAGCCAATGTAGTAGCAGATGCTCTGATCCGGAAGGTCTATGCCAATGGATTGACTGTTGGGGAATTCCCCGAGGATTTGTGCAAGCAATTCAAGGACCTTAGACTGGAGGTGGTGTCAGAAGGATATTTGGCAGCAATGGAGGTCCAACCAACGCTACAGGACATGATCAGGAAGGCTCAGGTAGGAGACAAGGAGATAGAGGAAATAAAGGAAAAGATGAAGGAGAATCGAGAAAAGGATATTCGCGAGGATGAGCAAGGTACCCTGTGGTATGGAGATCATTTGTGTGTGCCCAGCGACCCGGAAATAAGAAAGCTGATTCTGCAGGAAGCTCATGACTCGCCATACTCCATACATCCGGGCAATACAAAGATGTATATGGATTTGAAGGGCAGGTTTTGGTGGAACAACATGAAGGGAGACATCGCCAAGCATATTTCCCTATGTGATGTATGTAGCTGAGTGAAGGCGGAACACCAGAAGCCAGTAGGACTGCTACAGCCATTGCCCGTGCTGGATTGGAAGTGGGATAGAGTGGGAATGGATTTTATCACGGGATTGCCCAGGACCAGGTCGGGATATGACTCTATTTGGGTAGTGGTCGACCATTTGACCAAGGTAGCCCACTTCATACCGGTGAAGACAACTTACACGAGTGCAAGGTTGGCTAAGATTTATATGGACAGAATTGTGTGCCTACATGGAGTTCCCAGGAGCATTGTATCAGATAGAGGCACCCAATTTACCTCACACTTTTGGCGCCAGTTGCACGAGTCATTGGGAACTAGGTTGGAGTTTAGCACAGCGTTCCACCCCCAGACTGATGGACAGACCAAGAGGGTAAATCAGATTTTGGAGGATATGCTGAGAGCTTGCGCTTTGGCTCATGGTTCTAGTTGGGATGAGAATTTGTTGTATGCTGAGTTCTCCTACTACAACAGCTATCATACCAGCATCAATACGTCGCCGTTCGATGTACTGTTGGGAAAATGTGACGGACACCATTGCTATGGGATGGAGTAGGAGAGCGTCAGCTATTTGGACCTGATTTGATCAAGGACGCCGAGGAGAAGGTCGCCTTGATTAGGGACAGGCTAAAGGTAGCACAATCAAGGCAGAAGAGCTATGCTGACGCCAAGCGCAAGGAAGTGGTGTATGAGATAGGCGATAGAGCATACCTCAGAGTGTCGCCACTGCGTGGAATTAAGAGATTTGGAATCAAGGGTAAGCTGGCACCTCGGTTTATTGGACCATATCGGGTCTTAGCACGCAAAGGCGAGGTTTCTTATCAGTTGAAGTTGCCAGAGGCTCTGTCCGCCGTCCACAATGTGTTCCATGTGTCCCAGCTGAAGAAGTGTCATCCGGAGATGGTGGATACACCATTGAGAGACACGGTGCCACTAGAGGAGGTTCAACTTGAGAATGACTTGACCTATGAGGAGAAGCCGGTCAAGATACTAGAGACAGCAGAGATAATTACCCATACCAAGACGACCAGGTTTTGCAAGGTGCAATAGAGCCACCACACCAAAGAGGAAGCCACTTGGGAGCGTGAGGATGACATCCGAGAAGACCACCCGCACCTATTTGCTAGCCACGCCGAACCTCGGGGACGAGATTCATCTTAAGGGGGTTAGTCTTGTCACATCCCAAATTTTATATTTGGTACTTCATAGCATACATGTCATTGCATCATAATCATCCTTGCAAAATTTCAGTTTGAAAAGGTTTTGGCAAAACAAACCACTTGCATTTGCATTTTGAGACCTACACATGAATGCTTGGTTTTACCATGCTCTTGTGAAAAACATTATATTTTGAGTGTATGGAAGGCACTGGTGCATAGAGGGTTCCGCCACTAACCCGTAGCACTTTGAATCGCCCAAATCGGAGCTTCATAGAAGAAGTTATGGCAAACTGAATTTTGGGCTTAGTTTAGACAGTTTCTGTCAAAATTTCACATAAGAAATTCGTCAGGAAAAAGAAAAGAAAAAGAATAAAAAAAGCAGCACTGCAGCGCAGCGCGAGCGGCAGCTACTAAGCGCCGCCGCCGCTTGCCAGCCACTGACGAGCGGGTCACGCCCGTCAGTCACCCGCAGTCACCCCCGCGTGGGGCCCACCTGTCAGCCGACGTGTTCTTCTCCAACTCCCTATCAACTCCGAATCCTCCGGAATCGGACTGATTTCGAATTGTTTTCACCGATTTTTCTTGCCAATATTAATATCCTCGAGCCCCTCTTCCAAACCCCCCTCTAATCGCAACCCGAGCCGCCTCCAACCCCCGCGATTTCTCGCCGGAGTCCGCAACCACCGCTGCCATTGACGAGGTGAGCACCTCGCCGCGCGCGTCGTCTCCCCCTCCTCGCCTCGCTCGCCCGCGAGCTCGCCGCCACCGCCTACGGCTCACCGCCTCCTCTCGCAGGGGCGGCGCCACCACGGCGCCGACGCCCGCCCGTGCTCCAGCCGCCGCCGACGCCCGACGCGCGCCGCCACCACAAGGGAGACCGCCACCACGACCCCGACGTCGTCCCGTCTCTTGCCGCCGCCGTAGCTCGCCGACGCCGCCGCCGTCCTCCGGTGAGCACCTCGCCGCCTCGCTCCCCTACCGCACGATCTTGATCCAACGGTCCAGATGGACCGTGGAAAAGTCAGCCAGGCCGATAGTCAGATTTGACTAAATAATTTTCATTCGATTTATTTGACAGATTATAGGTAAAACTTGTAAAATTCGTAGAAAATAATCTACTGGGCCAAAAATTGCAAATAAAATATGTATGGAATCAGTGTCTCACGTAGAACACTTCTGTACAGTTTTTTTTATACTTTTACAGCAAAGTTTTGTCCTAGTTAACTAAATGAGTTAATGCCCTTTTTAGAGTATTAAATTCATAGAAAAAGTTCTGTAACTCCAAAAATAGCAAATAAGATGTCCTTGGAAACAGTAGAACAAGAAGAATCTTACAGTGAATTAAAAAGTTAGACTTACAGTATTGGAATTTGCAGAATCTATATAAAGGCTTACTGTAGTATTTTAATTACTTAGGGAATTATATAAATCCTTTTTGAGTAATTCCAATTGGTACTGGCTCTATTTTAGGATACCTACACAGTGGATACTTTTTCAAGATTTCACAAACAGTTTATTAGCAGTGGCTAATTATTTAGTTTCTATCTCTATTGTTGGGCATTTAAAATTGCATGCTTTGCTTTCTTTGCACCAAAAGTATTTTCCATGCATGCATACAGTAGGGATACTGAATAAGAATATGTGATGCTACTGTAGCAATGTTCAACTTGTCATGCATGCATGTTGCATTGTCATTGTTTGTATATGATTGTGTATGGTTGTTTATGTGATTGCAATTGTACCATGTAGATTGTGACGAGTGCAACGCTTGCTCGTGTGTGGATTGTTCGTTCGACCGCTACAGCCAAGGCAAGTAGATGCTACTTTTATTCATGATGTTGCCCTACTATTTTCAATGCATTATCGTGTATTTTGTAGATGCATGTGTAGGAAATTACTATCGCTATGCTATGTCCTATTATGTGGTAGGGCTTTCCTGCAGACGAGCCACCGTTGGTAGATGTGCTTAGCCATGCTATGATGAACGAGGGCTGGGTTACATCACTGAAAGTTGTTTTTAAATGCGTTGGTTTGCGAAAACTAAAAACAACTTAATCAATGAATCTTCTGGGTGTGATGGGATTGAAAATTTTGGTAGTATCATTGCGGAAAGGCACCCAGGTTTCAAGAGAAAAATGATTGGCTTCTTTATTTTGTAGCCTACGTGTACAACCACGTGCCAATAATGGAATGAGAGGTTGGTTGGACTCAGTAGGTTGTGGTAACTCGAACCCACGTATCCAGAGATGTAGAATTTTGGTAGGTTGGACCGGTGCGTGTCGGGTTTGGGGAGCTACTTTCCGAACGGTCTTTTCTTAGACTTCTCCCTATCATCATCCAATATGAGAGTGGTGGTACGAGCTGGGTTGGCCAAGTCACATGGGTAAAGTGTACTAACCCCTGCAGGATGTATAATCTAATCGATTAGCTGTGTCCCCGGTTATGGACATCTGAGTTGCTTGATATTGATTTCATGACATGTTTCTCGCTTATTTTAATTTCATAATTGCTTTAATGTTGGTGAGTTAACTTAATTGGGATCTTTTCGAAGAAAATCAAAAACTGTTTATGAGGGTAGGACAAAGGTATTTGCAAATGCAAGCTAGCCATAGCTCCACTTGCCAAATATACATGTAGTTGTTAGCTCTATTGTCTCCTTTAATAGTTCTACTTGCCATACATTCCATGTATTGACCCTTCGGGGCTGCTACGTTTCATGTTGCAGGATATTCCGATTCTGAGTGATCGATTTAGGCAACGGTACTCCACTCGGCACTTGTTCACTTGTGGGCAATTTGAAGAATGGAGGATTTACTATATTTATGCTGCTACTTGAATAAGTTGAGCTAGCCTTGAGCTAAGATTTTGTTGTAATAATGACATTCTGGATCTTCCTTATTTATGATACATGGATATTTGCTATATTATTCATCTTATTCTATTATGGGCCAATGAACCGATCCAGGGAACGGCATGTCAATAGAAGCTACGGTCTTTTTAGAACCGTAGTATTACATCTATATCCTAGACAATTGCTTACGTGACACCTTAGTTAATGATGAAAGAGAGTTATGTTGTATCTTATCTAAGCTACACCTCTTGCACGCAACCATAGGCAGAAAAATTAGCTAGCACAATCCTATTAAGAAACGGTAAAACTCACCTAGCTAGGAGACACCACAGTGATTTGATACCGTGAGTCGTCCGATGGTGTTGTTGAACGTACTGGATCGTTTGGTTCTCCTATCGAACCTTGCTTCGTCGTTGAACCGCTCGCTTGACTCACCAGCATGCCCTGCCAAAAATAATACGGCTGCTACTCCGCCAATTAACCAAGGTGTCATGTGGTAATCGGGCCTAGAAACAACCCAATACGTGTTGCATGATAGGCCCAGGTTCCTGCGCTTCATCCGTCTTCTCGTTCTCCCAGCCGAGGCGACGCTTCGCTGCCTGCGCTCGGTTTCAGTTAGGTTTGGTATATGCTGCACTAAGCAGAGTTATTTGTAAGTCCTTTCACAATGAGTGTATCTTAGCTCTATATCCTAGACAATTGCTTATGTGGCACATTAGTTGATGATGGAAGAGAGTGATGTTGTATCTTATCTAAGCTACACCTCTTACACGCAACCGTAGGCAGAAAAATTGGCTAGCACAATCCTATGCATGCATGAGTCCCAAATCATTAAATACATAAACCATTTAGATACATCCTTAAGAAACAACTCATTGTACTAATTGTTTTTCTTAGATATGCTAGTGTCTATGATAGCGTGCTAAGAAACAATCTATTGTGAAAGGCCTAATTAATTGACAGGGGCGGCATGGTGTTATTTGTTGGCCTGGCGTTCCTTGTCGTTCCATTTTATTAGTGTGGGCCGTGGGGCGAGCAGTGGCGTCATCGGTTCGCTTCTTCGATCTGCGGTATAAACTAGTTGTCGATCGTCTTTCTCATCTCCAGTAAGTTTCTCGGGTTCCTCCTCATATAAAAATTTGATACGCTATTGGCCTATCCTCGAAAAAAAAGTTTCTCTGGTCCGATGGCTGCTTGAATTGATTCACAAATATGTGGCTCGCTTACTTACTAGTAGACGATGCTGATGTCACCTCAAATCAAATTGAGTTGCCATTGCCATATAGTTTGCATGAGTGATTGATACTTTTGATTGATTGCGGGAGGTTCACTGGTGCTGTGATTGGTGGCCCAGCGGTGCAGCTCCACGACACCATTGTTACGGTGCTACCCAGTGCCGGCCCTGAGCCTATGCAACCGGTGCCGTTGCACAGGGCCCCCGGCTGCTAAGGGCCCAGCTACGCTATGTTCAGGTACAGCCTTGCCTCTTGATTGCTTAGAAAAATAAACTGAACCGAATAGCCTTGAGGCAACACATACGCACACAGCATACGATGTCCGCCTACTGTGGCGACGCATAGACAGGTACACACAGGTCAACTGAATCACCCCACTATCGCTACCGAAAAAATGACCCAGCTGCGAGCGCGTTGAGAACCTCAGCGCAACAAATCCAGACGAGCCGTTTAGAGAGAACTGTGTAATAATTACTCCTAGGTTGCTATTGAATGGACTTTCCGCTATTGAGTGGAGATTTGGTGCACGTGGGCACCCTTTTTTAATAAAATAATTAGAGCTATATACACTTTTAGTCCCACATCTTGCGTCGTGGGAGTATTTTAGTCACATATCTTGTAAAATGAGCGACACTAGTCTCACAACTTGCATCTCGTGAGCATTTTAGTCCAATTTGATTAAATTTCAACAAATTTGACTAATTTTGATCAAATCCGCGCACCTATGATGTCGCAGTTTTTATAAATATCCCCTTTGTATTTTTCTCTGTCAATTGCGACCTTGGTACGCCCAGACGGGCTCTATCTGTTAGTGCAAATAATAAAATATATAGGTATAAGTAGAGGGGTTTGAACTCACGACCTGCAGTTTGTACATGCTTGCCACTACAACACAAACAAAGATATGATAAATTGAAGAATGTTATTTTATTATACGTTAGCTTTTAGGCTGATGTCCGCGTTGCGTGTCTTAGCTAGACATGCATGATAATTTGATGCGTGCTAGTACCAGATATTTCTTTTGGATAGTCGGTTCCTAGCTCCTATATAAGACCTGTATCCATCAAAAAATCATTTGTCTCGGGCTACGTGAAGGACTTTATTTTGAACATTTAAAAAATGAAATACAAAATATCACAAGAATCAGAAAAATAGCTACATGTGGGCAACGATATAAGCTTTTGGTGTGCAAAATTTCAACCTGTATTGATTTGTATTGGGGTTACACAAAAAAAATGACAATTCTGACAAGAATTGAAGGTGCACTGTTAACAAAACTGGATTTCTAATTTTGTCTTTTATGTAGGCCATAACACAAATTATTTCTGACTGAAAATTTGCATACTTAAAACGTAAATAACCAGGGCGGTCCTGACATATTCAGGCCCGGTGCAAGAATAAAAAGAGGCCCCTATATGCACAAATAATACAAGTGCTTTTTGATATTTTAATAGCAGAAAGTCCTTTTGTCTCTGAGCTCTAGTGCTCCTTTTGTTTATTAAAATAAAAATAAAAATTATACTTATAAATTTTAAAAAATTATGAAACAAAATCCTAAAAGTTGCTAATGTTGTATCCCACAAATGTGTAAAATCTCAATTCGAAGTGCTTTGTATTTTGAGCTATGCAAAAATAACAAAGTGTGCCTTTTTGTGTGATTCAGAATTACTATACTATAGATCTGTAATTTATCATTTTTATGTAGCTCAAATACACATTATTTCGATTTTGCATGTTTGTGGTATGAATCACTGGCTACATCCTGATTTATTTTTAGATTTTTTAGAATTCAAAAATATTAATTATTTGAGGTATATACACTTTTAGTCCCACATCTTGCATAGAGAAAGCGTTTTAGTTCCACATCTTGTAAATTGAGCAAAACTAGTCCCACAACTTGCATCCCGTGAGCATTTTAGTCCAATTTAATCGCATTTCAACGAGTTTGACAAATTTTAACCAAATTCGTCCGCCTATATGGTGCCGCAATTTTTTCAGAATATCCCCTATGTATTTTTCTCTATCACTTGCGAGCTCGGCCTGACAGACAGGTCCCATCTATCAGTGCAAATAATAAAATATGTAGCTGCAATAGAAGGATTTGAACTCACGGCCTTTAATGGTAGTACATGCTAGCCAATACCGCAGACACGGAGCTGATAGAAAATCAAGAACGTTACTCTATTATACATTATGCGTGCTAGCTCATCCACACGCGTGCAGCGCTGTGTGCCCAAGCTGCTCGGTGCTCCACCAAGCACGTGCTCGTCTCCTTAATCCGATGGATATGGAGCCCATGGTGAGCTAGAGACGGATATCAGTCAATTACGTATACTAGCGCACGCACACACACGAGAGAAGTGAGGATTGATTGACTGAGTGTATACACCCAGGCTACCCAGTCTACGTGTGTTATAATGTTTTGAAAGATTCTAACAAATGATGTACTTGCAAGGGGTTATTTACAGTGCCGGCCCTGAGCCTATGCAACCGGTGCCGTTGCACAGGGCCCCCGGCTGCTAAGGGCCCAGCTACGCTATGTTCAGGTACAGCCATGCCTCTTGATTGCTTAGAAAAATAAACTGAACCGAATAGCCTTGAGGCAACACATACGCACACAGCATACGATGTCCGCCTACTGTGGCGACGCATAGACAGGTACACACAGGTCAACTGAATCACCCCACTATCGCTACCGAAAAAATGACCCAGCTGCGAGCGCGTTGAGAACCTCAGCGCAACAAATCCAGACGAGCCGTTTAGAGAGAACTGTGTAATAATTACTCCTAGGTTGCTATTGAATGGACTTTCCGCTATTGAGTGGAGATTTGGTGCACGTGGGCACCCTTTTTTAATAAAATAATTAGAGCTATATACACTTTTAGTCCACATCTTGCGTCGTGGGAGTATTTTAGTCACATATCTTGTAAAATGAGCGACACTAGTCTCACAACTTGCATCTCGTGAGCATTTTAGTCCAATTTGATTAAATTTCAACAAATTTGACTAATTTTGATCAAATCCGCGCACCTATGATGTCGCAGTTTTTATAAATATCCCCTTTGTATTTTTCTCTGTCAATTGCGACCTTGGTACGCCCAGACGGGCTCTATCTGTTAGTGCAAATAATAAAATATATAGGTATAAGTAGAGGGGTTTGAACTCACGACCTGCAGTTTGTACATGCTTGCCACTACAACACAAACAAAGATATGATAAATTGAAGAATGTTATTTTATTATACGTTAGCTTTTAGGCTGATGTCCGCGTTGCGTGTCTTAGCTAGACATGCATGATAATTTGATGCGTGCTAGTACCAGATATTTCTTTTGGATAGTCGGTTCCTAGCTCCTATATAAGACCTGTATCCATCAAAAAATCATTTGTCTCGGGCTACGTGAAGGACTTTATTTTGAACATTTAAAAAATGAAATACAAAATATCACAAGAATCAGAAAAATAGCTACATGTGGGCAACGATATAAGCTTTTGGTGTGCAAAATTTCAACCTGTATTGATTTGTATTGGGGTTACACACACAAAAAAATGACAATTCTGACAAGAATTGAAGGTGCACTGTTAACAAAACTGGATTTCTAATTTTGTCTTTTTATGTAGGCCATAACACAAATTATTTCTGACTGAAAATTTGCATACTTAAAACGTAAATAACCAGGGCCGGTCCTGACATATTCAGGCCCCGGTGCAAGAATAAAAAAGAGGCCCCTATATGCACAAATAATACAAGTGCTTTTTGATATTTTAATAGCAGAAAGTCCTTTTGTCTCCTGAGCTCTAGTGCTCCTTTTGTTTATTAAAATAAAAATAAAAATTATACTTATAAATTTTAAAAAATTATGAAACAAAATCCTAAAAGTTGCTAATGTTGTATCCCACAAATGTGTAAAATCTCAATTCGAAGTGCTTTGTATTTTGAGCTATGCAAAAATAACAAAGTGTGCCTTTTTGTGTGATTCAGAATTACTATACTATAGATCTGTAATTTATCATTTTTATGTAGCTCAAATACACATTATTTCGATTTTGCATGTTTGTGGTATGAATCACTGGCTACATCCTGATTTATTTTTAGATTTTTTAGAATTCAAAAATATTAATTATTTGAGGTATATACACTTTTAGTCCCACATCTTGCATAGAGAAAGCGTTTTAGTTCCACATCTTGTAAATTGAGCAAAACTAGTCCCACAACTTGCATCCCGTGAGCATTTTAGTCCAATTTAATCGCATTTCAACGAGTTTGACAAATTTTAACCAAATTCGTCCGCCTATATGGTGCCGCAATTTTTTCAGAATATCCCCTATGTATTTTTCTCTATCACTTGCGAGCTCGGCCTGACAGACGTCCCATCTATCAGTGCAAATAATAAAATATGTAGCTGCAATAGAAGGATTTGAACTCACGGCCTTTAATGGTAGTACATGCTAGCCAATACCGCAGACACGGAGCTGATAGAAAATCAAGAACGTTACTCTATTATACATTATGCGTGCTAGCTCATCCACACGCGTGCAGCGCTGTGTGCCCAAGCTGCTCGGTGCTCCACCAAGCACGTGCTCGTCTCCTTAATCCGATGGATATGGAGCCCATGGTGAGCTAGAGACGGATATCAGTCAATTACGTATACTAGCGCACGCACACACACACGAGAGAAGTGAGGATTGATTGACTGAGTGTATACACCCAGGCTACCCAGTCTACGTGTGTTATAATGTTTTGAAAGATTCTAACAAATGATGTACTTGCAAGGGGTTATTTACAGTGCCGGCCCTGAGCCTATGCAACCGGTGCCGTTGCACAGGGCCCCCGGCTGCTAAGGGCCCAGCTACGCTATGTTCAGGTACAGCCATGCCTCTTGATTGCTTAGAAAAATAAACTTAACCGAATAGCCTTGAGGCAACACATACGCACACAGCATACGATGTCCGCCTACTGTGGCGACGCATAGACAGGTACACACAGGTCAACTGAATCACCCCACTATCGCTACCGAAAAAATGACCCAGCTGCGAGCGCGTTGAGAACCTCAGCGCAACAAATCCAGACGAGCCGTTTAGAGAGAACTGTGTAATAATTACTCCTAGGTTGCTATTGAATGGACTTTCCGCTATTGAGTGGAGATTTGGTGCACGTGGGCACCCTTTTTTAATAAAATAATTAGAGTATATATACACTTTTAGTCCCACATCTTGCGTCGTGGGAGTATTTTAGTCACATATCTTGTAAAATGAGCGACACTAGTCTCACAACTTGCATCTCGTGAGCATTTTAGTCCAATTTGATTAAATTTCAACAAATTTGACTAATTTTGATCAAATCCGCGCACCTATGATGTCGCAGTTTTTATAAATATCCCCTTTGTATTTTTCTCTGTCAATTGCGACCTTGGTACGCCCAGACGGGCTCTATCTGTTAGTGCAAATAATAAAATATATAGGTATAAGTAGAGGGGTTTGAACTCACGACCTGCAGTTTGTACATGCTTGCCACTACAACACAAACAAAGATATGATAAATTGAAGAATGTTATTTTATTATACGTTAGCTTTTAGGCTGATGTCCGCGTTGCGTGTCTTAGCTAGACATGCATGATAATTTGATGCGTGCTAGTACCAGATATTTCTTTTGGATAGTCGGTTCCTAGCTCCTATATAAGACCTGTATCCATCAAAAAATCATTTGTCTCGGGCTACGTGAAGGACTTTATTTTGAACATTTAAAAAATGAAATACAAAATATCACAAGAATCAGAAAAATAGCTACATGTGGGCAACGATATAAGCTTTTGGTGTGCAAAATTTCAACCTGTATTGATTTGTATTGGGGTTACACACAAAAAATGACAATTCGACAAGAATTGAAGGTGCACTGTTAACAAAACTGGATTTCTAATTTTGTCTTTTATGTAGGCCATAACACAAATTATTTCTGACTGAAAATTTGCATACTTAAACGTAAATAACCAGGGCCGGTCCTGACATATTCAGGCCCGGTGCAAGAATAAAAAGAGGCCCCTATATGCACAAATAATACAAGTGCTTTTTGATATTTTAATAGCAGAAAGTCCTTTTGTCTCTGAGCTCTAGTGCTCCTTTTGTTTATTAAAATAAAATAAAATTATACTTATAAATTTTAAAAAATTATGAAACAAAATCCTAAAAGTTGCTAATGTTGTATCCCACAAATGTGTAAAATCTCAATTCGAAGTGCTTTGTATTTTGAGCTATGCAAAAATAACAAAGTGTGCCTTTTTGTGTGATTCAGAATTACTATACTATAGATCTGTAATTTATCATTTTTATGTAGCTCAAATACACATTATTTCGATTTTGCATGTTTGTGGTATGAATCACTGGCTACATCCTGATTTATTTTTAGATTTTTTAGAATTCAAAAATATTAATTATTTGAGGTATATACACTTTTAGTCCCACATCTTGCATAGAGAAAGCGTTTTAGTTCCACATCTTGTAAATTGAGCAAAACTAGTCCCACAACTTGCATCCCGTGAGCATTTTAGTCCAATTTAATCGCATTTCAACGAGTTTGACAAATTTTAACCAAATTCGTCCGCCTATATGGTGCCGCAATTTTTTCAGAATATCCCCTATGTATTTTTCTCTATCACTTGCGAGCTCGGCCTGACAGACAGGTCCCATCTATCAGTGCAAATAATAAAATATGTAGCTGCAATAGAAGGATTTGAACTCACGGCCTTTAATGGTAGTACATGCTAGCCAATACCGCAGACACGGAGCTGATAGAAAATCAAGAACGTTACTCTATTATACATTATGCGTGCTAGCTCATCCACACGCGTGCAGCGCTGTGTGCCCAAGCTGCTCGGTGCTCCACCAAGCACGTGCTCGTCTCCTTAATCCGATGGATATGGAGCCCATGGTGAGCTAGAGACGGATATCAGTCAATTACGTATACTAGCGCACGCACACACACACGAGAGAAGTGAGGATTGATTGACTGAGTGTATACACCCAGGCTACCCAGTCTACGTGTGTTATAATGTTTTGAAAGATTCTAACAAATGATGTACTTGCAAGGGGTTATTTACGTTTTAAGTATGCAAATTTTCAGTCAGAAATAATTTGTGTTATGGCCTACATAAAAAGACAAAATTAGAAATCCAGTTTTGTTAACAGTGCACCTTCAATTCTTGTCAGAATTGTCATTTTTTTGTGTGTGTAACCCCAATACAAATCAATACAGGTTGAAATTTTGCACACCAAAAGCTTATATCGTTGCCCACATGTAGCTATTTTTCTGATTCTTGTGATATTTTGTATTTCATTTTTTAAATGTTCAAAATAAAGTCCTTCACGTAGCCCGAGACAAATGATTTTTTGATGGATACAGGTCTTATATAGGAGCTAGGAACCGACTATCCAAAAGAAATATCTGGTACTAGCACGCATCAAATTATCATGCATGTCTAGCTAAGACACGCAACGCGGACATCAGCCTAAAAGCTAACGTATAATAAAATAACATTCTTCAATTTATCATATCTTTGTTTGTGTTGTAGTGGCAAGCATGTACAAACTGCAGGTCGTGAGTTCAAACCCCTCTACTTATACCTATATATTTTATTATTTGCACTAACAGATAGAGCCCGTCTGGGCGTACCAAGGTCGCAATTGATGAGAAAAATACAAAGGGGATATTTATAAAAACTGCGACATCATAGGTGCGCGGATTTGATCAAAATTAGTCAAATTTGTTGAAATTTAATCAAATTGGACTAAAATGCTCACGAGATGCAAGTTGTGAGACTAGTGTCGCTCATTTTACAAGATATGTGACTAAAATACTCCCACGACGCAAGATGTGGGACTAAAAGTGTATATAGCTCTAATTATTTTATTAAAAAAGGGTGCCCACGTGCACCAAATCTCCACTCAATAGCGGAAAGTCCATTCAATAGCAACCTAGGAGTAATTATTACACAGTTCTCTCTAAACGGCTCGTCTGGATTTGTTGCGCTGAGGTTCTCAACGCGCTCGCAGCTGGGTCATTTTTTCGGTAGCGATAGTGGGGTGATTCAGTTGACCTGTGTGTACCTGTCTATGCGTCGCCACAGTAGGCGGACATCGTATGCTGTGTGCGTATGTGTTGCCTCAAGGCTATTCGGTTCAGTTTATTTTTCTAAGCAATCAAGAGGCATGGCTGTACCTGAACATAGCGTAGCTGGGCCCTTAGCAGCCGGGGGCCCTGTGCAACGGCACCGGTTGCATAGGCTCAGGGCCGGCACTGTAAATAACCCCTTGCAAGTACATCATTTGTTAGAATCTTTCAAAACATTATAACACACGTAGACTGGGTAGCCTGGGTGTATACACTCAGTCAATCAATCCTCACTTCTCTCGTGTGTGTGCGTGCGCTAGTATACGTAATTGACTGATATCCGTCTCTAGCTCACCATGGGCTCCATATCCATCGGATTAAGGAGACGAGCACGTGCTTGGTGGAGCACCGAGCAGCTTGGGCACACAGCGCTGCACGCGTGTGGATGAGCTAGCACGCATAATGTATAATAGAGTAACGTTCTTGATTTTCTATCAGCTCCGTGTCTGCGGTATTGGCTAGCATGTACTACCATTAAAGGCCGTGAGTTCAAATCCTTCTATTGCAGCTACATATTTTATTATTTGCACTGATAGATGGGACCTGTCTGGGCCGAGCTGCAAGTGATAGAGAAAAATACATAGGGGATATTCTGAAAAAATTGCGGCACCATATAGGCGGACGAATTTGGTTAAAATTTGTCAAACTCGTTGAAATGCGATTAAATTGGACTAAAATGCTCACGGGATGCAAGTTGTGGGACTAGTTTTGCTCAATTTACAAGATGTGGAACTAAAACGCTTTCTCTATGCAAGATGTGGGACTAAAAGTGTATATACCTCAAATAATTAATATTTTTGAATTCTAAAAAATCTAAAAATAAATCAGGATGTAGCCAGTGATTCATACCACAAACATGCAAAATCGAAATAATGTGTATTTGAGCTACATAAAAATGATAAATTACAGATCTATAGTATAGTAATTCTGAATCACACAAAAAGGCACACTTTGTTATTTTTGCATAGCTCAAAATACAAAGCACTTCGAATTGAGATTTTACACATTTGTGGGATACAACATTAGCAACTTTTAGGATTTTGTTTCATAATTTTTTAAAATTTATAAGTATAATTTTTATTTTTATTTTAATAAACAAAAGGAGCACTAGAGCTCAGGAGACAAAAGGACTTTCTGCTATTAAAATATCAAAAAGCACTTGTATTATTTGTGCATATAGGGGCCTCTTTTTTATTCTTGCACCGGGGCCTGAATATGTCAGGACCGGCCCTGGTGCTACCTCGAAGTTTTTCGTATGGTCCTCGTCCATCTGTTCCAGGCTCTCTCACTCTGTTTTCCAACTCCAATTTCCTATCAGAAGTGCGTGCCCTTTTGATCATGTCATTTATTTGGTTCCTTCGCAGCCATTTTGTTGGTGTTCCACTATCCATACAAGGCGGACAATATGGACATATTCACATGTTCAAATATGTTGTCATATGCTGTTGATTTCCGATTTCAGATATGTTCTCGAAATAGGCTTTCGCCCCGCTTTATAAATAAAGCCACATCGGCCGAACTGATACAAGGTGATGGGAGAACCCCCTTACAAAGCAGATCAAGATAAACAAGAAACACACGAAAGACCACAACTCGCCACCGAAGACAACCACCCGAGAGCAGGGAGAACCGGCGCTCCACAACGACGCCCCCAAGAGAGTAACGACGCACAACGCCGCCGCCGCCGAGACCGAAAGTCAAGGGTTTTCACCCGGAGCCTAAACACGGAGAAGGTAGCCGCAGCGGCGCCCCCAAGAGGGTCACGATACCCGCAGGCATCGCCGTCGGTGTCGAGCTTTCGCCGGAAAAACCTTCAAGCGCGCCCGTCCGCCCACGCTCGATGTCCTCGAGTCGCCTCCGACACGATCGGGAGCCGCCGTCAAACAACGCCAACACCGAAGTCCCCCAACGTCCGCTCCTTGCCACCCACATGACCAAAGAGAAGGACCACCACCACCGCCACGTCGCTCGCCGAAGAGCCGCCCTCGCAGTCCACCTTCCGGAGCCGCCCGGCGCCCACGAACTCGAGCCAAGTCTCCAACCCACGCCACATCGCTACGACGCCAAGGAGGCGGGTAGATCAAGCACGACCTGCGAACCGAGCCACCCGGCAGCCTAGGGAGGAACAACCTCCATCACCCACGGTGATTGCCGTCCGGCGCAGCAGCATCGACTAGGCCTAGATCAGGCCCAGATCAGGCCGCTGCCAGATCGGGCCCAGATCGGGCCTGTCGGCCGCCGCCCAGCTGCAGCCAGGCCATCAACGCCGCCTCCACTGCAAGCCGTGCTGATCTACCGCCGATGTACGAGCTAGGCCGCCATGTCTCGCCGGAGCCTCGCTACGCCGCTGAAGCTCCCGCCGAGCTGGGCGCCGGCTAAGCCAGACGCGCCGTCGGGAGGGTCGCGGCGCGCGGAGACAGCCCTCCACGAAGCGCCGCCCGCGGTCGAGCTCGTCGCCCGCCAGCCTCACCGCCGCCAGGCCGCCCGCGAGGGAGCCACCGCGTCGGGTAATGGAGGGCCTGCCGCCGCCGGCCCGTGCGGACTTTGCCGGGCGGAGCTTCGCCAAGCGGCAGGAGGAACGGGAGGGGAGGAGGCGGCGGCAGGCGCGCCTCGGTCGCCCTCGCGGGGACGACGCGAGACGCGAGGGTGAGGAGCGTTCTCAATTTAGACAAATTCTTGATCAACGAAAGGAAATCCGATTTCAGATATGTTATACTCCCTCTGTTCTAAAAAAGATGTCTTAAGTTTGTCTAAACCCTATTTAGTATATGGATATATCTAAATTTAAACAAACTCGAGACATCTTTTTTAGGACGGAGGGAGTATTGTTTATATATTTGACTGTTGCCGGATGTGCATCATGGAGTATCATATAAAAGTAGATTGTGTGTCGGAATACATGGAATTGCACTTTCCGATAGAGATATTATAAGGGGTGACGATGTATTTGTGAGAGACTAACAGCTATTGGTTTTTTATTCCCACCTCTGAACATAATTGTATTTTGGTTTTTGCATGGTTGATGTATGATGGACAATATTCAGGTTTATGACATGCACTTCTTAGGATGCTTTCAGCCTACTAGAAACATGTATTTTCTTATAGCAGTAATACTCTAATGACTAAGTTTCTTTGTTTCACGCTGTGTTAATGTTAAAGTACATATCTTACCTGACGTATCGTGTATAGCTGTATGTGATCTTATCTGCCTTGTATAGATTGATACGGCAGAGATATTTGTCTTGCACGTCAAGACGGCAGAGATATTTGTCTTGCACGTCAAGACTTGTAACCGCCAGGCTTTGCCTGCTATTTATATTGAGCTGATCGCCCCATTGAGAGACGTCTTCCCTCGAACTCTTCTGCTTATACGATTTATATGGTATCAGAGCTTCCCGATCCAATCTCGCTAGCTTCCGCCACCACCATGACAATGCCTAGCCAGACCTCCTCCGCGTCGGGTGCTCTCACGTTCGCCGCCCTCTCCAACTCTGTTGCTCCTGCTGTGTCGCCGGCCTCTCTCGCCGTCAACGTCGCCAGCGTCAAGACGCATGTCCCTGTCATCCTCGACCTCCAGGCCTCCAACTACTCAAAGTGGCGCATGCTGATGGGCATTCTCCTCGGCAAGTACGACCTCACCGGCCACATCACCGCCAACACCCCGGCAGCCAAGCGCACGGCCGAGTGGTCTCGCCTCGACTACGTTGTCCGCTCGTGGCTCTATGGCTCCATCAGCGACGACATCCTCGACATCATCATGGCTCAGGATCAGAACGTGTATGAGGCCTACGCGCTCATCCGAAACCTCTTCCTCGACAACCAACTCAGCCGCGCCGTCTACCTCGAGGCGGAGTTCAGCGCCATCGTCCAAGGCGATCTCAGCATCACCGCCTACTACCACCGGCTCAAGTCCCTCTCTGACGCTCTTCGCGACGTCGGACAGCCGGTGTCCGATCAGACCCTGGTCCTCACCTGCCTCCGCGGGCTCAATCCCCGCTTCGCCGACATCATCACGCTGGTCACCATGCAGGTCCCTGCCCCGACGTTCTTGCAGGCACGGTCTCTTCTGCTCCTTCGCGAGAACCATCTCAACCATCCCACCCCAGGCACACCGTCCCCCGCCTCGTCCCAGATCGCCCTATACGGGAACACCGCCGGGTCCGGATCATCCTCCGGGGGCAACTAAGGCGGCAGCAGTGGTGGTGGCGGCGGTGGCGGTCAATGGCAGAAGAAGAAAAAGAACGGCAACGACGCCCCTAGAGCTGTCGATCCGCGCGGCATCTCCTCCAACTCGCCAGGCCCGTGGATCTGCTTCAACCCTTACACGGGCTAGGTGCAGCAGATGCAGCCCACTTGGCGTCCGAACGCCGGCCCGACGCTCCCTCCTGGCGGACCGAGCGCCCTTGGGCCACGGCCCACCGCACCGCCCCACCGCCCCTCCACCTGGGTTCTTCCTGTCCAGCAGGCCTATACGACCCAGCTCGCGCCTCTTCACGGTCAAGCGTTCGGCAGCAACCCTCCACCTCCCGCGACACTGTATGTGCCTCCTGGACATGGCGCTTACGGTAACGGCGCACCAGCATGGGACTGCTCCGCCCTCATCGCGGCCTTGAACAGCACTGTCGGCGCTCCTCCTGCCGGATCCTCCACCTCGGGCACATGGGTAATGGATTCCGGCGCTACATCTCACATGGTTTCGGACCCCGGTATAATCCCTTCTCCTTCTCAATCTTCTACTCCTTCATATGTCATTATTGGCAATGGTGTCTCTTTACCTATCTCAACATCTGGCCATACTACTCTCTCCACACCTCACCTTTCGTTTTTACTCAATAACGTTCTATTAGTTCCTGACATCATTAAAAATTTGCTTTCTACCCATCAATTCACTATTGATAATTCTTGTTCTGTGGAATATGACCCCTTTGGTTTTTCCATTAAGGATCTTCAAACACGGTGCGAGATCATACGCTGTAGTAGTCTCGGTCCTCTCTATGAGTTCTCCACAAGCACCAGCTCTCCATCGCCTTTTGGACTCGTCGCCTCCGCCACCTCCATCGAGCTGTGGCATCACCGCTTAGGACATCCTGGTCGTGACGCTATGTCACATTTAGCTAAAGATTTTGCTATTCCATGTAATAAAGCTACTATGGTGTGTCATGTGTGTCAACTTGGCAAGCACGTACGTCTACCGTTTTCTAGGTCTCAAACAATTTGCAGTATTTCCTTTGAGTTGATTCATTGTGATTTATGGACTTCCCCAATTGCAAGAAATTCTGGTTTAAAGTATTATCTTGTCATTTTACCACTTTATTTGGACCTTTCCTCTACACCGAAAATCTAACACTTGCGATGTCCTCATTAATTTTGTTGCTTATGCCCGCCCCCAATTTAACCTTCCTGTTGTTTCTGTACAAACCGACAACGGCACTAAGTTCATTAACTCCACCTTAGTTGAGTTCTTCGCTCGCAACGGAATCCACCTTCGCATGTCATGTCCCTATACTTCCCCTCAAAACGGAAAAGCTGAGCACACCTTGCGTACTCTCAACGACATCACCCGCACTCTCCTCTTCCAAGCACACATGCCACCCTCGTATTGGGCCGAGGCCCTCGCTGCCGCCACCTATCTCGTCAACTGTCGTCCATGCCAAGGCATCGAGTTTCGCATCCCATACACTGTACTTCACCAAAAACCAGCCTCCTACTCTGATCTCAGAGTTTTCGGTTGTTTGTGTTATCCGAATCAGTCTGCCATGGCTCCGCATAAGCTAGCACCTCGGTCTACTGCATGCGTATTTCTCGGATATCCATCCTCCCACCGTGGATACAGATGCCTAGATATCACTTCTCGGCATGTCATCATGTCCCATCACGTTTGTAGGGGTTCGTAGCATGGAAAACAAAATTTTCTACCGCATGCACACAAGCAAGCCAAGATCTATCTAATAGATTGTAGCAACGAGTCGATAGGAGCACTCACCCTCGAAGATTCCAAAGCGGTTAACGAGAGCAGATTCTCGTGGTTGATGTAGTCGTACACTTTCCGATCTCAAGATCGCGTAAACGATCCTTCCGGCGCTGCGTTCCGGCAGCGCTTCCCCAGTCGGTCACACGTTCGGTACTCAATGAAGACCTTCCTCTCCCTTGTTCCAGCAGGCAGCGGAGGTTGTAGTTTTCCCCTCGTGAATCCTGTAGCACGATGCCGTGGTGTCGGAAGTAGAGGGAAGATCCCGCAGGGCTTCGCCTAAGCCAGTGCGAGTTATGGTGGATTAGGGTTTCCCGGAGATCTAGGGTTTAGAAGACCGGGAGGAGGAGAAGGTGTCGGCGGCGGCTAGAGAGGCGATGAGGAACCAGCGGCGGCTGGCGGCAGCGGCACGTGGCTGGTCGGCGGCGGCGACGGATCGGGTGGAGAGGGGCTAGGGCTTGTCTTGTTGGGGCAGTCCTCCCCCTCTATTTATGAGAGGGGGTAGCCTTGAGAGGGGTGGGTTTGAATCCAAACCCAAACCCAAGTTGGATTGAGAAAAGGACTTGTTCCTTCTTCCACTAGGAAACCATTGTTCCAGTTTGACTTTTCAAACTCCCGTTTGACTTTCAGTTTAGAGCTTTAATTCTCTTTTGCAAATGCCCACACCAAGTGACATAGGATATGATCCAATCATTCCACTTACCCATGACACATTCATGGACCATTCTCCTTCCGGATCGGTGAACCTTCTAGAACCTCTCCAATAAAAACATCGGAATCTTTCCCGAACTCCGGAATCGAACTTTCCTTATGTGAATCTTATTCTCCGGACCATTCCGAATCTCCTCGTAATATCCCGGATCCCATCCGAGACTCCGAACAACATTCAGTATCCCTACTAACATTCCAAATCTACTAAACAATATTGAATCCTTAAGTGTGTCTCCCTACGGTTCGTGAATTATGCGGACATGACCAAGACACTTCTCCAATCAATAACCAATAGAGGAATCTGGAAATACATATGGCTCCCCACATATTTCTACGATTACTTTGCGATTGAATGAACCACTTACATACGATACCAATTTCCCTTTGTCTCACAATAGTTTACTTATCCGAGGTTTTTGATCGTTGGTATCTCTGCATACCTAGTTCAACCTCGTTACCGATAAGTACTCTTTTCTCGTTCCTGTGATATGTGATCCCTTCTGAGACAGTCACATGCTTGCAAGATAATTGGATGACATTCCACCGAGAGGGCCCAGAGTATATCTATCTGTCATATGGATGGACAAATCCCACTCTTGATCCATGTGCCTCAACCCATACTTTTCGAACACTCAATGCCACCTTTATAGCCACCCAGTTATGGTGTGGTGTTTGATGTCATCAAAGCATCCTTCCGGTGATGGTGATTAGCATGATCTCATGGTAAAAGGAATTAGGTTACTATGTATTAGAAAGCTTATAGCAAACGAACTATTGACATGACTTGATCTTAATGCTACGCTTATCTATAGGAGTATGTCCATCATACCATTCTCCTAATGATATGATCTTGTTGTTAACAACATCTCAATGCTCATGATCGGGAAACCACGATCATATATTAACCAACAAGCTAGTATTACAAAGAGGCTTTACTAGGGACTCTAATTTAGTTTACAAATCACACAAGTATTAATGTTTCTTGTTTAATACTATTATAGCATGAATGTAAACATTTATCATAAACACAAAGATATAATAATAACCACTTTTATTATTGCCTATAGGGCATATCTCCAACAGTCTCCCACTTGCACTAGAGTCAACTAATCTAGATTACATGGTAATATACCGAACACCCATGACGGTTTGGTGTTGGTCATGTTTTTCCCTCGGGAGATGTTTAGTCAACGGATCCGCCACATTCAGATCTATGTGTACTTTGCAAATATTTATGTCACCATCTTGGACATGCTCTCGAATAGCGTGAAAACGTAGCTTGATGTGATTCAGCTTCTTGTGTGACCTTGGTTCTTACGCATTGGCTATGGCGCACATGTTATCACAGTAGATAGACATTGGGTCCATCGCACTTGGAACCACACCGAGCTCTGTAATGAACTCCTTCATCCATATCACCTCTTGTGAAGCCTCCGAAGCAACTATGTATTCCGATTCAGTTGAAGATCTCGCCACAACACTTTGCTTTGCACTCCTCCAGCTAACTGCTGCACCATTCAAAGTAAATACGTATCCAGATTGAGATTTAGAATCATCCGGATCAGTGTTCCAACTAGCATCGGTGTAACCATTAACAACGAGCTGTTCATCACCTCCATAAGAAAGAACCATATCCTTAGTTCTTCTCAAGTACTTAAGGATGTTTTTGACCGCTGTCCAATAATCCACTCCTGGATCACTTTGATATCTGCTAGTCAAACTAACAGCATATGCAATGTCGGGTCTAGTACATAGCATGGCATACATAAAAGATCCTATGGCTGAGGCATAGGGAGTCTTACTCATCCTTTCTCTATCTTCTGCCGTTGAAGGACTTTGAGTTTTACTCAAGGTCGTATTGGGCAACATGGGCAAGAACCCTTTATTGCTATCTTCCATTCCAAACCTCTTTAGAACTTTGTCCAAATATGTACTCTGTGACAATGATATTAGGCGTCTCGATCTATCTCTATAAATCTTTATGCCTAATATGTAAGCTGCTTCGCCAAGATCTTTCATTGAAAAACTATTATTCAAATAATACTTGACACTATTAAGAAGGTCTACATCATTCCCAATCAACAATATGTTATCTACATATAGTATTAAGAATGCTACAGAGCTCCCACTCACTTTCTTGTATATACAAGCTTCTCCATAAGTTTGTATAAATCAAAAGCTTTTGATTACCTTATCAAAACGTTGATTCCAACTTCGGGATGGTTGCTTCAATCCATATATGGACCGTTGAAGTTTTCATACCTTGTTAGCATCTTTAGAATCGATAAAACCTTTGTGTTGCATCATATACAACTCTTCATCAATGTCTCCATTGAGGAACGCCGTTTTGACATCCATCTGCCATATCTCATAATCATAATATGCAGCGATTGCAAACATAATCCTCACAGACTTTAGCTTTGCTGCTGGTGAGAAAGTCTCATCGTAGTCAACTTCTTGAATTTTTCGAAACCCTTTTGCGACAAGTCGAGCTTTATAAACAGTAACATTACCATCAGCATCTGTTTTCTTCTTGAAAATCCATTTGTTCTCGATGACCTTCCGCCATCCGTAAGTCCACCAAAGTCCATACTTGGTTTTCATACATGGATCCAATCTCGTATTTCATGGCTTCTTGCCATTTATTGGAATTTGGGCTCATCATCGCTTCCTCATATGTTGCAGGGTCATCGGTGTTGTCCACCAACATGACACTCATAACGGGATCATACCAATCAGGAGTGGTACGGGTTCTCGTTGACCTGCGAGGTTCCGTAGTAACTTCAACCGAAGTTTCATGATCAACATCATTAGCTTCCTCTCTTATTGGTGTAGGCGCCACAGGAACTACTTCCGGTGTTGTGCTACTCGCAAGTTCGAGAGAAGGTTCAACAACCTCGTCGAGTTCTACTTTCCTTCCAGTCACTTCTTTCGAGAGAAACTCCATCTCTAGAAAGGATCCATTCTTGGCAACGAAGATCTTGCCCTCGGATCTATGATAGAAGGAATACCCAACAGTTTCCTTCGGGTATCCTATGAAGACACATTTTTCCGCTTTGGGTTCAAGTTTGTCCGGCTGTAACTTCTTTACATAAGCTTCGCAACCCCAAACTTTAAGGAACGACAATTTAAGTTTCTTCCCAAACCATAATTCATACGGTGTCGTTTCAACGGATTTAGATGGTGCCCTATTTAAAGTGAATGTGGTTGTTTCTAATGCATAACCCCAAAACGATAGAGGTAAATCTGTAAGTGACATCATAGAACGAACCATATCTAAGAGAGTTCGATTACGACGTTCGGACACACCATTACGCTGTGGTGTTCCCGGCAGTGTCAATTGTGAAAGTATTACGCATTTCTTCAAATGCTCGCCAAACTCATAACTTAGATATTCACCTCCACGATCAGATCGTAGAAATTTAATCTTCTCGTTACGTTGATTCTCTACCTCACTTTGGAATTCCTTAAACTTCTCGAAATTTTCAGACTTATGTTTCATGAAATAGATATACCCATATATACTCAAGTCATCCGTGAAGGTAAGAACATAACGATAACCACCACGCGATGCTACACTTATTGGGCCACACACATTGGTATGTATGATTTCCAATAAACCCTAAAATGGAGTCTTAGTCATTTTACCCATCAGACATGCTTCGCATCTTTCAAGTGATTCGAAATCAAGTGATTCAGGAAGTCCATCGGAATGGAGTTTCTTCATACGCTTCACTCCAATATGACCAAGACGACAGTGCCACATATAGGTCGAGTTATCGCTCAATTTCAAACGTTTAGCTTCAATGTTATTAATGTGTGTATTACCACAATCGAGATTCAATAAGAATAGACCATCTATCAAAGGTGCATGTGCATAAAACATATTACTCATATAAATCGAACAACCATTATTCTCGGACTTAAACAAGTAACCGTCTCGCAATAAACATGATCCGGATATTATGTTCATGCTCAGCGCAGGCACCAAATAACAATTATTAAGTATAAAACTAATCCCGATGGTAGATGAAGAGGTAGCGTGTCGACCGCGATCACATCAACCTTTGATCCATTTGCAACGCACATCATCACCTTGTTCTTCGCTAGCTTCCGTTTATTCTGCAGCACCTGTTTCGAGTTACAAATATGAGCAACCGAACCAGTATCAAATACCCAGGCACTACTACGAGTACTAGTGAGATACACATCAATAACATGTATATCGGATATACATTTCTTCTTGATGTTGCTATTCTTCAAATCCTCCAAGTACTTTGGGAAATTCCGCTTCCAGTGACCTTCTCCCTTGCAGTAAAAGCACTCAGTATCAGGCTTAGGCCCAGCCTTGGTCTTCTTCGTCGGCGCGGTAACTTTCTTACCGCCCTTATTGAAGTTTCCCTTTTTCTTAGACTTGCCTTGTTTCTTGAATTTGATGGTCTTATTGACCAACAACACTTGGTGCTCTTTCTTGATCTCCACTTCTGCAGATTTTAACATGGAGAAGAGTTCGTGCAACGACTTGTCAATGTTTTGCATATTGTAGTTCATCACAAAGTTCTTGTAACTTGGTGGTAGTGATTGGAGGACACGGTGAATCCCCAAAGCATTAGGAATCACTATACCCAAGCTTTGGAGTTTACTTGTGTGCCCAGACATCTTAAGCACGTGCTCACTAACGGATCTGCCCTCTTCCATCTTGCGGTTAAAGAACTTTTCAGAAGCCTCATAACTCTCAACTGCCGCGTGAGCCTCAAATATCATTTTGAGTACTCCATTTCTTCCTTTCATCACTGTAGAAAGCAATAGGCTTTCGTTCCAAAGATAGGACTGCACCAATGCCAACTCCACTTGCATCACATTCAAGTTCGAAAGTCTTGTCAAAGTTCGGCAACACCAAAATCTGATAGATGCACTTTGATCTTCTTGAAACTAGCTTCAGCATGTGTTTTCCAATGTGCCAGTTCCTTCCCAATCGTCACTCCAAAAAGTAGAGTCACCAACACGCCAGTCCCCTACGTAGTGGAGGATAGGCCGTTTCAGAAAGTGACCGATCCCTTTTTTGCGGTGGAGACAGATTCTCACGGACAATATCATGTGGGTCATGGTTCTCAAACCTTTTCTGAAGCTCCGATTCCAAACCATACAAGATAGCACACTGAACTGTGGAGTACTGATTCTTCCGAGCAAGGAAAACATTCTTTACCTCATCGGTAGCATCACCGCAAAGGGTCACCAATGGTGCATCCAGCACATAGGTCAAATTACCAGCATTGAGGACAATCCTCAAATTGCAGAACCAATCTGCGAAGTTGCTTCCATTGTTTTTCAACTTTTCTTTCTCTAGGAACACATTAAAATTGATGGTAGGGGCTGCCATTGATCTACAACATATTTGCAATAGTTTAGACTAAGTTTACGACAAATTGAGTTCTAATTAATAGTTAAATTAATATAGGTGGACTCCCACTCAAAACAATATCCCTCAAATTGTTTTAGTGATCACACGAACCAAATCCACCACATCAAAACCGATCATCACGAGAGTCGATGTAGCTTCAATGGCGAACAATCAACATGTTCATCATATCTACTATATGACTCATGCTTTACCTTTCAGTGATCTATGTTCCGAGACCTTGTTAGTACATGCTAGGCTCGTCAAGATCAAACCTTAGCTTCCGCATGAGCAAATCTGGCTTGCTCACGTTGTATACACTCGCAAAATCTAACACACCCGATCATCACGTGGTGCTTCGAAACAACGAGCTTTAGCAACGGTGCTTACTAAGTATGAACACTTTAAAACTTGAAATTTTGTGCTTGAGGGATCATCTTATAATGCTACCGTCGCTAACTAAGCAATACAAGATGCATAAAAGGATTAACATCACATGCAACTCATAATATGTGATATGATATGGCCTTTCTTATTGTGCTTCAGATCTCCATCTTCAAGCACGAACATGATCTCCATCATCACCGGTATGGCGTCAACATCAATGGCGCTGCTTCATGGTTGTCGTCCACCAGCATCAACTATTACAACTACTTTGAATAGACACGCAGGTCTTAACAGAATTAAAAGACAACCATATGGCTCCTGCCGGTTGCCGACTTACAATAAGGAACATTGCATACATCATATATAATCACAATCATGTCCATATCACATCACAACACACCCCTGCAAAACAAAGTTAGACGCCTCTAATTTTCTTTGCATATTTTACGTGGTTTGGGGCTTTCAATAAGTGTCGTTCTAACTTACAAACAAGAACCACAACGTTGATGTCTGAACTATCAAGTGCCCGTTGTAAATTGAATCTATACTATGATGGGAGAGACAGACACCCGCAAAGCCACTTATGCAATACAAGTTGCATGTTAAGCGTGGAGCAAGTCTCATGAACGATGTCATGTAAGGTTAGCCCGGGCCGCTTCATTCCATCATACCGCAAGATGCAAAGTACACAAAAAGCAATTGATAATAAAAGCACCACCGCCCACAATGACCATTGTGTTCTACTCGTGCAACAGATCTACATATAGACACGGCTCTAATACCACTGTAAGGGTTTGTAGCATGGAAAACAAAAGTTTCTACCGCATGCACACAAACAAGCCAAGATCTATCTACTAGATTGTAGCAATGAGTCGATAGGAGTACTCACCCTCGAAGATTCCAAAGCGGTTAACGAGAGAAGATTCTCGTGGTTGATGTAGTCATACACTTGCCTATCTCAAGATCGCGTAGACGATCCTTTCGGCACTGCGTTCCGGCAGCGCTTCCGCAATCGGTCACACGTTTGATACTCGATGAAGACCTTCATCTCCCTTGTTCCAGCAGGCAGCGGAGGTTGTAGTTTTCCCCTCGTTAATCCGTCAGCACAACGGCGTGGTGTCGGAAGTAGAGGTAAGATCCCGCAGGGCTTCGCCTAAGCCGGTGCGAGTTATGGTGGATTAGGGTTTCTCGGAGATCTAGGGTTTAGAAGACCGGGAGGAGGAGAAGTTGACGGCGGCGTCTAGAGCGGCGGCGCAAGGCGGCAGCTCGGGTGGAGAGGGGCTAGGGCTTGTCTTGTTGGGGCAGCCCTCCCCCTCTATTTATGAGAGGGGGCAGCCTTGGGAGGGGTGGGTTTGAATCCAAACCAAAACCCAAGGTTGATTGAGAAAAGGACTTGTTCCTTCTTCCACTAGGAAACCATTGTTCTAGTTTGACTTTTCAAATAATTCTCTTTTGCAAATTCCCACACCAAGTGACCTAGTATATGATCCAATCATTCCACTTACCCATGACACATTCATGGACCATTCTCCTTTCGGATCGGTGAACCTTCTAGAACCTTCTAGAACCTCTCCAATGAAAACATCAGAATCTTTCCCGAACTCCGAAATCAAACTTTCCTTATATGGATCTTATTCTCCGGACCATTCCGGATCTCCTCGTGATATCTCGGATCCCATCCGAGACTCCGAACAACATTCGGTATCCCTACTAACATTCCATATCTACTAAACAACATCGAATCCTTAAGTGTGTCTCCCTATGGTTCGTGAATTATGCGGACATGACCGAGACACTTCTCCAATCAATAACCAATAGAGGAATCTAGAAATTCATTTGGCTCCCACATATTTCTACGATTACTTTGCGATCGAATGAACCATTTACATACGATACCAATTTTCCCTTTGTCTCACGATAGTTTACTTATCCGAGGTTTTGATCGTCGGTATCTCTGCATACCTAGTTCAACATCGTTACCGGTAAGTACTCTTTTCTCGTTCCCGTGATATGTGATCCCTTGTGAGCCAATCACATGATTGCAAGCTACTTGGATAACATTCCACCGAGAGGGCCCAGAGTATATCTATCCGTCATATGGATGGACAAATCCCACTCTTGATCCACGTGCATCAACCCATACTTTCCGAACACTCAATGCCACCTTTATAGCCACCCAGTTACGGTGTGGTGTTTGATATCATCAAATCATCCTTCCGGTAATGGTGATTAGCATGATCTCATGGTCGAAGGAATTAGGTTACTATGTATTAGAAAGCTTATAGCAAACGAACTATTTAAATGACTTGATCTTAATGCTACGCTTATATTTAGGAGTATGTCCATCATACCATTCTCCTAATGATATGATCTTGTTGTTAACAACATCTCAATGCTCATGATCGGGAAACCACGATCATCTATTAACCAACAAGCTAGTATTACAAAGAGGATTTACTAGGGACTCTAATTTAGTTTACAAATCACACAAGTATTAATGTTTCCTATTTAATACTGTTATAGCATGAATGTAAACATTTATCATAAACACAAATATATAATAATAACCAATTTTATTATTGCCTCTAGGGCATATCTCCAACAACGTTGTATTTGACGAAAACACGTTTCCCTTTGCTACCACACAATCAGCACAACCTGCTGATTCCCTTGATTTTCTACTGGACCTGGCTGCCACACCGCACGTCCATGCCTTCCCAGCCCAGCCCAGCATGCATGCACCACCTGCAGCTGAGCCCCACCTGCATGGCCGGATCGATCAGCTTGATCGTGAGCCTCGCGGCGCGTCTCCGCCCAGCTCGCTGTCACCCAGCTGCTCGCCTCCAACATTTTCTTCTCCTTCCACCCCTCCGGCACCAATTCCACCGCCACCTCCACCCCCTCCTCTGACTCGTACTCGCGCCCGTAACACTTCTATTCCGGTCGTCAACACGCACCATATGCTCACTCGTAAGAAAGATGGCATCGTTCATCCAGTTGATAAGCTCAACCTCTCGGCTATCCACACCTCGATATCTCCTATTCCAAAAACATAACGGGGTGCCCTCCAGGATCCACAGTGGCGCGCTGCTATGATTGACGAGTATGATGCTCTAATTAACAACCTCACGTGGTCTCTTGTGCCTCGCCCGGTTGGTGCTAATGTTGTTTCAGGGAAGTGGATCTTCAAGCACAAATTTGGATCTAATGGTGGTCTTGATCGTTACAAGGAGCGTTGGGTAGTCCGCGGGTTCTCTCAACAGCCCGGTGTGGACTTCGATGAGACTTTCAGTCCCGTCGTGAAGCCCGCCACGATCCGCGTCGTCCTCAGCATCGCCGTCTCCTGTGCATGGCCAATTCACCAACTCGACGTCAAGAACGCCTTTCTACATGGAAATCTCGACGAGGTGGTATACTACGAGCAACCACCGGGCTTCATCGACACCGACCGTCCCCAACATGTTTGTCGGCTTCACAAGTACCTATACGGCTTGAAGCAGGCCCCTCGAGCTTGGTACCAGCGCTTCGCCCACTACGCGCATCGACTTGGGTTCGTTGCATCCCAGTGCGATGTCTCCCTCTTCGTCCTTCGACGGGGTGACGAAGTGGCGTACCTTCTCCTATACGTGGACGACATCATCCTCACCGCCTCTAGCGCCGGTCTCCTTCATCACATCACCGACCTTCTACACCGCGAGTTTTCTATGACCGATCTCGGGGAGCTCTCATACTTCCTCGGCATCTAGGTTACTTGCTCGCCGTCTGGGATGATGCTGTCTCAGCGACAGTACGCCATCGACCTCCTTCATCGCGCCGGCATGTTGCACTGCAACCCAGGTCCTACTGAAGGGAATATGTCCTGAGAGGCAATAATAAAATGTTTATTATTTGTATTCCAAGTATATGATAGATGTTTATTTTGCATGCTATAATTGCATTAATACGGAAACGTTAATACATGTGTGTTTAATAAACAAACAGAAAGTTCCTAGTTATGCCTCTCTCATAAACTAGTTCGTTGATTAACAAGATGATCATAGTTTCCTGATCATAGACATTGGATGTTGTTAATAACGAGATCACAACATTAGTGTAATGGTGTGATGAACATTGATCCGAAGTATAGCATTACGATCAAATTCATTGAGTTTATATTGCTATAAACAACTTACGAAGTAGTCCTAATCCTTAGACCATGAGATCATGCCAATCACTAACACCAGAAGAGTTTCTTGTTGACATCAAACATCACTCCATAACTGGGTGATTATAAAGATGGCTTCAAAGCTACTAAAGTGTTATGTTCAGAATCATGGATCAAGAGTGGAATTTGTTCATCCCGATGAAGGATAGATATGCTCTGGGCCCTCTCGGTGATATCACATTGGTTAGCTTGCAAGCAAGTGATTTGATCACTAGAATGTTATATCACGGGAACAA
This sequence comes from Avena longiglumis, assembly GCA_030063025.1. Lineage (NCBI taxonomy): Eukaryota > Viridiplantae > Streptophyta > Magnoliopsida > Poales > Poaceae > Avena > Avena longiglumis. The sequence continues at coordinate 479,073,422 of CP125977.1, forward strand.
GAAAAGAGTGCATGTCAGTAACAAGATCAAACTACGTATGGAGATACCGATGATCGAATCTCAGACATGTAATATATCGTGAAACAAAGGGATTAAGATACAAGAGTAAAAGGTTCCAACGATCACAGGAAAAGTCATCGTTGAATGTGTGGGAGTCAGTATGGATCTCCAGGTCCCGCTACTGATTATTGATCGGAGAAGGGTCTCGATCATGTCCGCATTATTCGCGAACCATAGGGTGACACACTTAAGGGACACTGGCATCCAGTTGGAGAAAATGTTTCATGCCGAAAGAATAAACAAGCGCAGGAATTTATTTCACTAGATACCGAAACAGGTTTTCGGGTGAAATTGCATAAAGAGGTTATGCATGTGAAATGGAATTCTAGCAAGGGGTTATTTGTGAATGTTTGTCATTAAAGTAATTGACAAAATTATGAATAAAATAAAAGAGTTTTATTTAATGAGAGTTTGCATTAAATTTGGTGAAAATTTAATGGGAATTTGAGTGGGTTTTTGAGTGGAGAAAATTGAAGAGCCATTTTGTGAGTGGAGTGTCCACCCACATGAATGAAGGAGGGGAGGGGGAAGCCCCCATGGCCGGCGGCCAACCCCTTGGGTGCCCCCCTCCTCCTATAAAAGGCACCCCTCTCCTCTCTCTCACTTACACCTCCTCGTGAAGGATCTCTCTCCCCCTCTAGAATTTATCCCCCATGGTCTCGGACTAGCGAGATACATGTTCCCGGTGGCTATTCGGCAAGAAAGGGTTGTGCTTCCGCAGCATCGCTGGAGCGAGGAGGTGGAGGTTTCCCGGTGTCTTGTACGTGTGTGCGAGCACAGATGCGCTGCTGCTTTGCGGCGCTAGGACTTCCTCTCGATCTTGAGATCGACAAGAGATCGTCTACATCAACCACAAGTTGAACTCTTTAAGCTTTGTCGGTCTTCAAGGTATGTTCTCTACAGATATACATCCGCCCGTTGTTTGTATCTAGTAGATAGATCTTGGTACATAGTTCCCATCGTAGGAAATTTTTTGTTTTCTATGTTGCGAACCCTACAGTGGTATCAGAGCCGGATCTATGCGTAGATGCTTTACACGGGTAGTACACATATGAGAATGTGGGCAATGATGATCATGTTGTTGCTCCTTAGTTGTAATTTTGGATATTGGTGGCATAGTGGGATGAAGCGGCCCGGACAAACTTTACATGTCCTCGCACATGAGACTTGTTCCACGCTTGACATGCAACTAGTTTGCATAAGTGGCTAGCGGGTGTCTGTCTCTCCTACTATAGTCAATATCTATTTTGCACGAGTTGTCAACAATTTGGTTATCCTCGTTGTGGTTCATGTTCGTAGGTAAGAACGGTTCTATCTCGAAAGCCCTAAGCCACGTAAAACTTGCAATGGATAAATTAGAGGCGTCTAGTTTAGATTGTTGTTGGACTAGTGTTATGATATGGTGATGTTGTAAGTAGAAGTATGCGATGATACTCTTACAACATACATAACGTGTAATCTCCATAGACCTTGGACTTACACATATAGGTATGATAGTGATCATACCACGATGCACATGATAGAGATCATATGCGGGAACCATATCATTTCACTAATAAACATGTGATGTTTGATAGCATCTTATATTGCTTGTTTAGCGCTTTGTTAGCATAATAAGATGATCCCTCATTTAAATATCAAGATAAGAATGTGTTCTTCCTTTAGTATGCACCGATTATGTTTCATCGCTCCAAGACATCACGTGATGATCGGGTGTTCTTGGATCCACGACCATATTTCGGGTGTAAAACAGTTACACACGCAAATACTAAGGTTCTAACTTGGCGAGCCTAGCATGTATAGACATGGCCTCGGAACACGGACCGAAAGGTTAAGCATGAGTCATATAGTTGATATGATGCCCATTTGATGCTCGCCTTTGAAGCTATACCGACTCACGTGATGATCGGACTTGGTATAGTGGATTTGGTTCATGTAATCACCAAAAAGGCACGAGGGATGTCGTTTTTGAGTGGGAGTTCATTCGTAATATAGATTAGTTGAACTCAATCTATCATACACTTAGTCTAAACTTTACAAATTCTGTTGTAGATGGCACCACCTGCTTTTAATTTCTATGTGTTCATGTAGAAAGAGAAACTTGCAACGAACGGTAGCAACTTTACCGAATGGGCCATGAATTTGAGGATTCTCCTCTCTGCTGCACAAAGCAATATGTTCTAGAAGTGCCGTTAGGCCCCCCACCTTTTGAGGATGCCCCCTGACGAGGAGAAGAATGTCTATCAGACTCGTCAGGAGGACCACAACTTAGTTCATTGTGGCATATTGTATGGGCTAGAACCGGAACTTCGAAAGCGTTTCGAAAACGGCAATGCTTTTGATACAATGGGTGAGTTGAAAATGATTTTCGACACACATGCTGCTAAAGAGAGCTACAACGCTTCAGAAAGGTTCTTTAGCTGCATGATGGAAGAGCACAGCTCCGTTAGTGAGCATGTACTCAAGATGTCGAGTTACGCTGATAAACTTGTGTCCTTGGGAATATCGATTCCCATTGACTTAGGCATCCATCGTGTTATGTAGTCTCTGCCACCTAGCTATAAGAGCTTCGTGATGAACTATAATATGCAAGGCATGAAGAATTCTCTCCCTGAGCTTCTATCAATGCTTAAAACTGCAGAAGTGGAGATCAAAAAGGAACATCAAGTGTTGATGATTAATAGGAACACTGGTTTCAAGAAAGACAAGAAGGGAAAACAGAAGGGAAGTAAGGGCGGCAAGCCTGTTGCCGTGCCTGAAAAGAAACCCCGAGTTGGACCTAAATCGGATACCGAGTGCTACTATTGTAAGGGGACTGGCCACTGGAAGCGCAACTTCCCCAAGTATTTGGCAGACAAGAAGGCCGGCAAGGCAAACAAAGGTATATATGATATACATGTTATTGATGTGTACTTGACTAGTGCTCGCAGTAGCACCTGGGAATTTGATACCAGTTCAGTTGCTAATATTTGTAACTCGAATCAGGGGCTGCGGAACAAGCGACCGCTAGCAAGGGGTGAGGTCAAGATGCGTGTCGGCAATGGATCAAGCGTTGATGTGATCGCCGTCGGAACGCTGCCTCTCCACTTGTCGTCGAGATTAGTAATAAACTTGAATAATTGTTATCTGGTGCCTGCACTGAGCATGAACATTGTATCTGGATCGTGTTTAATGCGAAGTGGTTATTCATTTAAATCCAAGAACAATGGTTGTTCCATTTATATGAATGAAATCTTTTATGGTCATGGACCGATGATGAATGGTTTATTTCTATTAGATCTTGATAATAATGTTACACATATTCATAATGTTGATGCTAAAAGGATTAAACTAAATGATGATATATCCGCATATATGTGGCACTGCCGTCTAGGTCATGTTGGAATTATGCCCTAGAGGCAATAATAAAGATGTTATTATTATAATTCTTGTTCATGATAAAGTTTATATTCCATGCTAGAATTGTATTAAGCGGAAACTTTAATACTTGTGTGGTTTGTGAACAACACCGTGTCCCTAGTACGCCTCTAAGGACTAGCTCATTGATTAATGATGGTTAAGGTTTCCTAACCATGGACATGAGTTGTTGATTAATAATGAGATCATATCATTGGGAGAATGATATGATGGACAGACCCAAACTAAGCGAAGCAATTAGATCGTGTCATCGTGTTCATCTTTGCGAAGCTTTTCCTATGTCAAATATTGTATTCCTTAGACCATGAGATAATACAACTCCCTGGAATCGGAAGAAAGCTTTGAGGTCATCAAACGTCATCCTATGAGAGGGTGATCATAAAGGTGTCTCTCAGGTGATCGGAAAGTATCTGTTGGGTTGTATGTATCGAGATGGGATTTGTCCCTCCCAAGTCGGACAGATATACTTCGGGTCCACTCGGTAATCGATATCAACAACGCTTGCAAGCATGTGGTTAAGGAGTTAATCACAAAGTGATATCGAATTACGGAACGAGTAAAGTACTTGCTGTGAACGAGATTGAACTAGGTATGACTGCAAGCGATCAAATCTCGGGCAAGTAAAATATCGCGAGACGAAGGGAATATATATATGGGATTGATTGAATCCTGGAATCGTGGTTCATCCGATATGATCATCGATGAATGTGTGGGAGTCAATATGGGTTTCCAGACCCCGTTGTTGATTATTGATAGAAGATCATGTCTGCATGTTCTCGAACCCGAAGGGTCACATACTTAACGTGTCTTGACGCTAGGATAGATTGGATAATTGGTTTATGATTTTTTGTTCGGAGTCTCGGATGGGATCCGGGACATCACGAGAGGTTCCGAAGTGGTCCGGAGAATAAGATTCATATAAGGCAGTGCATATTTTGGAGTTCGGAATTGTTCTGGGTTAATCGGTATTGTACCGGAAGCTTCTAGAACCTTCCGGAAGGGGACCAACGTGGCCCCACCTTCCGGGAGGGGGCATGGGCCTATGAGGGAGTGCCCTGGCCGCATTGGGCCAGGGGCACAAGGCCCCATAGGGCCCAGCCGGCCAAACTAGAGATAAACCCTAGTTGGAGCTTCTAGAAGGGGGGGTTTCCTTGCCCCCCACTCCTCCCTCCTTGGGCCGCCGGCCTAGGGCTTGGGGGAGGGGTTAGGGCAGGCGCACACCCCTCTATATATAGAGGGCTGGGGCGCACCACCACCACCCCCCCCACACACACCTCCTCCTCAAACCCTAGCCGCCCTGCTGCCCTCCTCTCTCTCTCTCCCTCCAAACTGCGCGTAGGCGAAGCCCTGCTGCAGAAACTCTCCACCACTTGCACCGCGCCGTCGTGTTGTAGATCCAATCCGTCTCTCCACCATACTTGCTGGACTGAGGAAGGAGGAGACGTCGAGGTGCCGCACGTGTGCATCTCACGGAGGCATCGCCACTTGTGGTGCTAGATCGGATCGGATCGCGAGGAGGAGAAGCGAGTACGACTACATCACCCATGTTCCGACGAACGTTCCGCTGTGCGAATCTTCAAGGGTATGAAGATCTAATCCAATCTCTCTCGTTGTTTGCATCTCCTAGATTAGACCTTGGCTTTCCCTCTGTTCGCATCCGTAGAAAATTTTGATTTACTATGACGCGAAACCCTTCAGTGGTATCAGAGCTAGATCTATGCGTAGATGTGTTTCACGAGTAGAACGCAACATGGTTGTTGCGGGCGTTGATGTTTTCTGTTGCAGGCCTCTTGTTTGTGTTCTTCTTATGACGCGGGATAGTGAGATCAAAGCGGTCCAGGCCAACCTTATGCGACGTCGTTCGCGAGACCGGCTCCACACTTGACGTGTGGCTTGTTTCACACATGCGGCTGGTGGATGCCAGTTTCTCTCACTATAGTTGTCATGGGATTTACACCGGAGTTTGGCAACCATAATATCACCGTTGTTTCTTTCCGTAGGTAAGAATCGTTCTTAGCATGCTACTCCCATAAGCCACGTAAAACATGCAACAACAAAGTAGAGGCGTCTAACTTGTTTTTGCAGGGAGTGTTTTCTGTGATATGGTATGGCCCAAGATGTGATGTGTATGTTGTATGCAATGATCATGTTTTGTAATGTTTCACGACTTGCATGTAGATGAGTACACAACCGGCAGGAGCCATATGGTTGTCTTTATAATTGTGTATGACCTGTGTGTCAACTTCTTATGCGCCATGTAATAGCTTTACTTCATTGCTAAGTAGTTAGCAATAGTTGTAGTTGTTGTTCATGGTGGAGGCAATCATGGTGGAGTGATGGAGATCATGCCAGCACGCACAAGATGGCGATCATTGCGCGAAGATTGGCTATGTGATGTTTATCCTTTTATGTATCTTATTATGCTTAGATCGCGACGGTAGCATTATAAGATGATTCCTCACTTAAAGATCAAGATAAAACTGTGTTCTCCCCATGTATGCACCATTGCGAAAGTTCGTCGTGTCCAAGCATCACGTGATGATTGGGTGCTATAGACTCTACGTTCACATACAATGGGTGCAAGCCAGTTTTGCACACGCGGAAATACTTGGGTTTGACTTGACGAGCCTAGCATGTACAGACATGGCCTCGGAACACATGAACCGAAAGGTTAAGCATGAGTCATATGAATGATATGATCGACACTTGCGAGGGATGAGGTGACGATGCGCGTTGGCAACGGATCAAGAGTTGATGTGATGGCCGTCGGCACACTCTCCTTAGTTTTACCTTCGGGGTTAGTTTTAAACCTTAATAAGTGTTATTATGTGCCTGCGTTGAGCATGCATTATTTCTGGATCTTGTTTATTACAAGAAGGTTATTCATTTAAATCGGATAATAATGGTTGTTCTATTTATATGAGTAACATCTTTTATGGTCATGCACCTATTGTGAATGGTTTATTTCTTCTAAATCTCCAAAGGGATGAAACACACATCCATAACATTGAGGCTAAGAGATGCAAAGTAGATAGTGATAATACTACTTATTTGTGGCACTGTCGTCTAGGTCATATTGGTGTAAAACGCATGAAGAAGCTCCATTCTGATGGACTTTTGGAGTCTCTTGATTTTGAATCATTTGACACATGCGAACCATGCCTCATGGTCAAGATGATCAAAACCCCGTTCTCCGGTATGATGGAGCGAGCAACGGACTTGTTGGAAATCATACATACCGATGTATGCGGACCGATGAGTGTTTCGACGCGCGGTGGATATCGCTATTTTCTCACTTTTACCTATGACTTAAGTAGATATGGGTATATCTATTTAATGAAACATAAATCTGAAACATTTGAAAAGTTCAAAGAATTTCAGAATGAAGTGGAGAACCATCGTAACAGAAAGATTAAGTTTCTACGATCCTATCGTGGAGGTGAATATTTGAGTTATGATTTTCTCACGCATCTTAAAGCAACCGGAATCGTTTCGCAACTCACGCCACCCGGAACATCACATCGCAATGGTGTATCTGAACGCCGGAATCGAACCTTATTAGATATGGTCCGATCAATGATGTCTCTTACTGATTTGCCGTTATCATTTTGGGGTTATGCATTAGAAACCGCTGCATTCACTTTAAATAGGGCACCATCTAAATCCGTTGAGATGACACCGTATGAACTGTGGTTTGGTGCTAAACCTAAGTTGTCGTTTCTTAAAGTTTGGGGATGCGAAGCTTACGTCAAGAAGTTGATGCCGGACAAGCTCGAACCCAAAGCGGAGAAATGCGTCTTCATAGGATACCCTAAGGAAACTATTGGGTATACCTTCTATCACAGAACCGAAGGCAAAGTGTTTGTCACAAAGAACGGTTCCTTTCTTGAGAAGGAGTTTCTCTTGGAAGAAGTGAGTGGGAGGAAAGTAGAGCTGGACGAGGTTGTTGAACCTTCTCTTGAGTTGGAGAGTAGCGCAGCACCTGAAATTGTTCCAGTGCCGCCTGCACCAACAATAGAGGAAGCTAATGACAAGGATCATGAAGCTTCGGACGATGCTACTATTGAACGTCGCAGGTCAACAAGGTCGCGTGCCCCTCTTGAGTGGTACGGCAACCCTGTCTTAACTATCTTGTTAGTAGATGACAGTGAACCTGCAAACTATGAGGAAGCGATGATGAGCCCAGACTCTGAGAAATGGCAAGAGGCCATGAAATCCGAATTGGGATCCATGAGCGAAAACCAAGTATGGACTTTGGTGGACCCTCCTAGCGACCGAAAGGCCGTTGAGTGCAAATGGATCTTCAAGAAGAAAACGGACGCGGATGGTAATGTTACCGTCTATAAAGCACGGCTTGTCGCGAAAGGTTTTCGACAAGTTCAAGGTGTTGACTACGATGAGACTTTCTCTCCCATAGCGATGTTTAAGTCCATTCGGATTTTATTAGCAATTGTTGCGTTTCATGATTATGAAATATGGCAGATGGATGTCAAGACTGCTTTCCTCAATGGCAACATTGATGAAGAGTTGTATATGATGCAACCCGAAGGTTTTGTCGATCCTAAGGATGCTGATAAAGTATGCAAACTTGAGCGTTCCATTTATGGACTGAAGCAAGCATCTCGGAGTTGGAACCTTCGTTTTGATCAAGTGATCAAGAGCTTTGGATTTGTTCTAAATAGCTACGAAGCTTGTATCTACAAGAAAGTGAGTGGGAGCTCAGTGACATTTCTGGTACTATATGTGGATGACATATTGATTATTGGAAATGACATTAACATGCTTAACGATGTGAAGAGTTATTTGAACAAATGTTTTTCAATGAAAGACCTAGGGGAAGCTGCTTATATATTGGGCATCAAAATCTATAGAGATAGACAAAGACTGTTGGGGTCTCAACGAATAAGGTAGATTCCTTCAGTGTTTACAATGCTAGCCCCTGGATCAATAGATAGCATCCACAGTATAGATGTAATATCAAGAAACAAAGGTCATAATTTGACTTTATAACCAGGAATAACATAATTTTATTACATCAATACATAGCTCCTTTGGCTATTACATTACATTGCAGCGGAATAATTATAATCATGGGGTCCTTCATCTTCAAAGTGCCACAGGCAAATGCTGGTTGTAGACTTTGTAATCCTAGTCAATCAAACTTCACTAAAATCAATCAAACCTGCAACATTACAAGTTACAGCCACAAGGGTCAATACATTTGAATTGTATTGGCAAGTTTCACTGTTATTTATAATATAAGTGGATCCTATCATTACATGCAAATTTGGTTAAGTAGAGTTTTAGGCTCATTTGCATAAAGCAATATTTTATCCTATCTTTTCCAAAAGGGTTTTGGTCCTTTGTCAAATCTCTTTTCCAAGTTCCTTGAACTCCTTGGTAGAAACTCAAGTGATCAAGTCCTTGTCAAAATCTCTTGAGTACCTTGGTAACCCCAAGCGCAACAAGTTTTTATTTTAGAAGTTAGAATGTCGAGATCTCCCATAGTTCAAACTTTAGTTGCTCAGTATTGTCCATAACCGGGGACACAGCTAAGTACTTAGATTTTATTAACTTCTGCAGAAGGAGTACACTTTACCCACATGTCACAATCCCATCTTGTTGCCACCAGTGGCCCTCTTGGATTAGTGCTCACCAAGATGGAGTAATCTTGGCAGTCGAGAATGTGACGAAGTCTTTCCAAAGGTCCTCCCATACATCATTGCTAGCTTTGTATTCAGCCCCCATGAAGCATTCCAGATCCCCATGTCCAGTAACTAAAGACAATGTATGGGTCTTCCTAATGTAATTGACTAAGACAGAGCCATAATAGCATGTGGTTGCACACGAAAGCCACAATTGGAGAAAAATGTTCAATCTCTAAGTTTCCTAGGTGGTTTTCTTTTGTAGCACAACACAAAGTGATTACCATAGACATGGTTCCTTTTGTTGCCACCTTCTCCAAAACTTAAAGTATCCACCACCTAGGTGGTTCATTGAGTCCTTGTTTTATTATGTAAAACATAAGTCCTTTTCTCAACCTTTGTAAAATCTCAACATGTATCTCTTTTCAAAATAAAGCATGGCTAAGCATGTACAACTACAATATTTTCACTAAGGAGTGTATAGGGAATCCTATTAGGATTTAGCATAGCATAAGTATAAAGATATCTTTTTCATGCATGTTTTCATAATCCACTAAGTATAATGAAAATAGTAGGACTTTTGTATGATAGTGTAACTTGCCTTTTTGGTAGGGAATGGTGGTTCACTCCTTGATCTTGCTAGTCTCACACTTCACTAACTTCACTACAAGTCAATCAAGCAAACACCAAATCAACTAACATTCCAAACCACAACCACTCAAACAAAATTACACACACAAGACAAAAGGAAACTAAGTCATGCATAAGTATGCAAGGATGGTTCTATTGCAAGGATGGTCTTTACTAGGTTTCTAAACTTTGTAAGGTCCAAATTGGTCATTTACCAAAATGGCAAAGTCATTAGTTAGAGGGTTTTGCCCAAAACTGTTTTAAAATCCATTCAACATTTTATATGGTGGAAAATGGTTTTTATCAAATCAAAAATCTTTAAGTTTCTCACCAAAAGTTTCTAACTCTCAATACTTGGTGTTTTGGGTCAGTAGCTTTGAATTAAATATTTTCTCAAAGTTTTTATTTCAAAATCCTTTTTCATAATAAAACCATTATCTTTACTTAGCTAAAAATAGACTAATTCAATTAATCCTTTCTAAATTTTTCCAATTTCATTTTAAAAACCATGGGTTGGTTCCTAGGGTCAGTAAGGTCACAACAAACCATTTTGCAGAAGTTTTAACCCTAAAATCATTTTTAAACATTTTTCCTACTCTAAACAAGCTCACAAAAGAATCTGCAAAATCAAGCAAACTAACAGATACTATTTTCTAAACTAAGGCCATGGTTGGTTAGGTCTTGCTCTCCTGAATCCAACGACATAAAATTTGTAATTTTTGGACGTGTGGATCCAAAGTTACAAGGGTTTGAAGTTTGCAAACAAATCTGTTTTCAAATCTGTTTTTAAACAGAATAGGTGACACGCGGCGTGTTTTAACTGGACGGTACCGGTTCGGCCGGATCGGCAACGTGGACCGCAGGATTTAGTTTGATCGCATGGCACAGGGCGCGTACCTCTTCACGGCTTAAGTGATCTATCGTAGGCGTTGGATTAAGATCCTACGGATGCTACTACTCGGTCACAGATGGGCGGCGCTGCGCGGCGTTTGACGGCGGCGACGGCCAGACAAAGTGCTCGTGGTGGTTCTAGGAAGCAAGGAAGATGGAGGTGGCGCTTACCGTGTTCGCGAGGACGAGGTGGTGCTCGACGTGTGGTCGATGTGGCAAGGCGCCTAGGTCGTGGAATCTCGCCGGAGTTCGCTTACCGGCGGGTGGCTCTGGTTGAGGTCGAGGACGTTGCTGCAGATCGCCCTAAGGCAAAACGAAGGCGCGGTCAGATGCGCAGGATCAAGGCAACGCTGTGTGCGTGAACGAGAAGTGAAGTGGCGGTCTGGTTCACCTGGAAAACGTCGTCGGAGAAGAAATAGACGGCGGCGCTGTCGGAGCTTGTCAAAGCCGACGCTCCGGGGCGCCCGCGGTTGAATGAAGGGCACGGGGAGAAGCGCCTGGGAGTGGGGAAGCTGCCAGCTGTGGGGTTTCGTAGCACGGAAAAACAAAAATTTTCTATCGCATACAAACAAACAAGCCAAGATCTATCTACTAGATTGTAGCAACGAGTCGATAGAGGAACTCACCCTCGAAGATTCCAAAGCGGTTAACGAGAGCAGATTCTCGTGGGTGATGTAGTCGTACACTTGCCGATCTCAAGATCGCGTAGACGATCCTTCTGGCACTGCGTTCCGGCAGCGCTTCCATAGTCGGTCACACGTTCGGTACTCGACGAAGACCTTCCTCTCCCTTGTTCCAGCAGGCAGCGGAGGTTGTAGCACTCTCCTCGCGATTCCGGCAAAGACAACCGTGGTACCGAAGTAGAGGGAGATCCCAGGCTTCGCCTTTAAGCGAGCGAGTATGGTGGAGTATGAGAGAGAGCTATTAGTGGTCTAGGGTTTAGACACACCAATTAGAAGGCTCTAAACCAAGGCTAGGGCAATTAGAAGCTCTAAACCAAAACGGCTCTAAACCGGAGATTAGAGGATAGGAACTTGTGTGTCTAGAGGAGGCCCTGCCCTCCTCTTATAGGTGGGAGGCGGCCAGGGAGGAGTCCCTCCCAAGTCGGCCTTGGTGGCAAGCTTGGAGAGGAGGACTCCTCCCCAAGTCGGTTCAACCTCCTCTTGCTTGTTTCCACAGTTTCCTGTTTTAGCCGTTTGACTTTCAAACTGGCCATTTGACTTTTCAGTTTTAGGATTCAATTTAATCCTTTATTTGGAACAGCAAGAACACTTAGTACATGATGCAATCATTCCAATATATAATGACACATTCATGTACCCCTTCCCCTCCGGAGTGTCGGACATTCCAGAACCTTCTAGAACATTCCCGATGAAAACACCGGAATCATTTCCGAACTCCGAAACGGGACTTTCCTTATATGAATCTCATTCTCCGGACCATTCCGGATCACCTCGTGATATCCCGTATCCCATCCGAGACTCCGAACAACATTCGGTCTCTTTCTCATAATACCATAACTACTCAAAACAACGTCGAATCCTTAAGTGTGTCTCCCTACGGTTCGTGAATTATGCGGACATGATCGAGACATTTGTCCGAACAATAACCAATAGAGGAATCTGGAAATTCATATGGCTCCCACATATTTCTACGATTACTTTGCGATCGAATGAACCACTTACATACGATACCAATTTCCCTTTGTCTCATGATAGTTTACTTATCCGAGGTTATGATCGTCGGTATCTCTGCATACCTAGTTCAACCTCGTTAGTGATAAGTACTCTTTTCTCGTTCCCGTGATATGTGATCCCTTGTGAGCCAGTCACATGCTTGCAAGCTAATTGGATGACATTCCACCGAGAGGGCCCAGAGTATATCTATCCGTCATATGGATGGACAAATCCCACTCTTGATCCATGTGTTTCAACCAATACTTTCCGAACACTCAATGCCACCTTTATAGCCACCCAGTTACGGTGTGGTGTTTGATGTCATCAAAGCATCCATCCGGTAAAGGTGATATGCATGATCTCATGGTCGAAGGAATTAGGTTACTATGTATCAGAAAGCATATAGCAATTGAACTATTGAAATGACTTGATCTTTATGCTACGCTTATCTATAGGAGTATGTCTATCACATCATTCTCCTAATGATATGACCCTGTTGTTAATAACATCTCTATGTTCATGATCAGGAAACCATGATCATATATTAACCAACAAGCTAGTTTAACAAGAGGCTTTACTAGGGACTCTTTTATGTTTACAAATCACACAAGTATCAATGTTTCCGGTTAATACAATTATAGCATGGTATGTAAACATTTATCATAAGTGTGAAGATATGATAATAACCACTTTATTATTGCCTCTTGGGCATATCTCCAACAGTCTCCCACTTGCACTAGAGTCAATAATCTAGTTTCAAACCTTTGTGTATATAACACCTATGGCTTTCCGGTGTTGTATGTACACGATTGCTAGTGGTCAACTGATCTCCGGATCTGACACTTCCAGGTCCGTGTGTAATTGCATGTCTTTGCGTCTCTACGCATCACTCATTCTCTAATGAGATGGCTTTGTATAAATTTGGTCTTTTGGTGTGACCTTTAGTTCTTTGGAGTAAAAATATGTTGATAATATTGTCGCACAATATATCTTCATAGTATTATCCCTCTGTGAACTACACCTAGTTTGATAACAAACTACTTGACACAAATGCCCTCTTTTGCTGCTATAATAGCAGCCATATACTTAGCCTTTTGTTGTAGTATCTGTCATAATGTCTTAACTTTGGAACTCATCCAAATCCATTATGGAACTCACTTTCCATTATATTGTGCCACCCTTAGTTTAGATTGAGATAAACTTAATTTGTACTTTGTGACAAAGCTAGTATCAATGTAGTACTTTTACAATGAACTAACCATCTATTTGTCACTTCTACAAATAATATACTCTTAGTTCTTCCAAAAGATCATAAGAATATCCTTACTATTGTCCAATGATCATCTTACGAATCATTCTGGTATATGCTCACAACATTTAGAGCATAGGACATATCTGGATTTGTACATATCACAGTATGATTGATATAAATACTCTTTGTGATTTCATACATCAAGTATCAATTTATACTTGATTATTTGTTTCACTTTACCAAATGTCAATACACTTGAATATATCATCAACAATGAACTCTTTCAATCCTTTCTGTGTGACAAGAACCTTTTCTTGTAGTTTCTATATTGAACTCATTCAATATCTCGTCTATGTACTTCTGGCACAACCATATCAGCGTCTATTGATGCCAAATATTTGGGTTTTGCCTAAGTCTTTCATCGGGATGAAATTCTTAATATGTGTTAATAAAAGATACATTATTTCCAATCAACAATATGTCTTCCACATAATGTATTAGAAACATGTCTTAGCGCTCCCACTTAATTTCTTGCAAATGCAAGCATCTTCATTGTCTCTAATGAACTTTTAAACTCCTTTAACAGTTTCATCATAGTGAAGATTCCAACTCCGCGATGCTTACTTCAACCATTGAGGTTTGCACATGCTTTTAACATCCCTTGAATCAAAAACCCTTTGGACCATGTTATGCACATGTCCTAGGTAACAATTCTATTAGAAGAACTTGTTTTGTTTATTCAACTACCATATAACAAATTATATGTAGTGGTTGCTACATTAATCCGTCTAGACTAAATATCACTATGAAAGATCAAATCTTGTCATAGTCAACCTTTGAACATTTTGTGAACTCTTTCCCAACATGTCGACTATTTCATAGATGTAAAACATCCATGTATATTTCTTTATAGATCCAGACACAACTGTAAGGTCTTACACCTTTCTCGAGGGTCCTTCAAGTTCAAAACTTGATTTCTCGTGTATGGAACTATCACGGATTTTATGGCTTCAAGCCATTTGACGGAGTCAGGGCCCATCATCACTTCTTTGCATGTAGTCGGTTCATTATTCTCAAATAATGATTCAACCCTCAAATCTTGGTATTTGATTGTTCATCCGACCTACTTGTTTCAATAGGAACTTGGATCCCCGTGACCACAACCTTTGAGGTACATGAGCCATGAGCTTTGTTGTTGCCTCCGGAACACTTTTCGGCGCTGCGCAACTCTGCACATACAGCTAAGGTTCTTTTAACCTTATCAAAGTTCTATTGTCCTCCCACTTAACTTTTCACGAAAAATTCCTTCTCAAAGAAACTTGACGTTTTAAGTGACAAACACTTTTGTCTCCGATGTTATGGAGGATTACTTAATAGTTATTCGAAATAACATACAAAGACAGGTTCATCCGACTTTGGTTGCAAACATCTTTCTTATGCATAGCATACCAATGTTTTAAGAAAGGACTACTTGGGTTTTATCCCAAACCATAACCTTATATGGTGTCATTTCAACGGATTATGATGAAGCTCTTTTCAGTGGAAAAACGGTAATCTCTAAAGCTTTTAATCTTTAAAATATAATGGCAGTTTTATGAATTACACCTTCGATCTTACCATGTTAAACAAGGTTTAATTACATATCTCGAACGCTCCATACTCTTATGGTGTTTCGGGAAAATGCAAATCCACGGAACAATTCCTTAAATCTTTAGGTATTATGCTAAACTCTGTAACTCAAATATCTTCCTTTATGATCTTTATCATAAACTATTTGTATTCTTGTTACTATGATTTTGCACTTCATCTTGAAAGTCTTTGAACTTTTCAAATGTTTCATACTTCATCCTTATTAAGTAAATATTCATATATTCACTCAAAATTTCGGAAAAAGCAAATGAAGTTAAAATCCATCGCTCTTGACTACACATAATGGACTTCGTACAACAATATGTACAAATTCCAATAAGCTAGTCTTTCGTTCCCTTTTGGCTTATGAACGAATTTTCAATTATCTCTAGGAAAGTTTCACAAGTGTCATTTGATCAAAATCAAATAGACTCCAAAATTCCATCCATATGGATTTTCTTCATGTTTTCTTTCCAATATAATTTAAACAGTGATGTCACTTCCTAAGTGATCTTTCAATCAATTTGTCTTTCGACATTTTTAGCACTAGTTTTATGGATGTGATTTCTCCAACGAGATTTGTGAATCATCCATCTTTTATGGATTACGGCAATTATTGAACAACCCTTTTGTTCTCATAATACCTGATAAAACAAATCTTGAAGGCAAGCTTTGATGTTTAACGAGCAACACAATAACCCTTTATTTGTTCTCGATGAACATCATCACATATTCTTTTGCTAATTACTTAGGCCATTGTAGTTCATGAATTGTGTTGTTTCGTATGACGATTCACACCAACAAATTCAGTATCAAATACTTGAGAACCACATTGTTTAACAAGCAAAGAATATAGCCATAACATGTATATCATCTATATACTTAAACTGAACAATTCTAGTCTTTTCTTTTCTGCCATATATTTATGAGATTCTCTTTCAGTATTTCCTTTTCTGTTTGAAAGAATCTATCAATATCAATAGTGGAGTCATACATATGACATATATTCCAAAGCGTGTATAGTTAAATACCAATGTCTTTGGACTTGCACTTTGAAATAGATTACCATCATCAAATGTTTGGTGTTCTTTCAAATTCCTTTCTTTAGTAATCTCTTGGTGTAGTAAACATTTTACCTACATCAAATATTCACCCTTATCATGGAATCGTCCATGATCAAGCTACTTTTAGCTTATAACGATGAATTATGAGTATAATGTTGCTATCCAAAAACTTTTGGAGGATTAGGACAACAAGTGTCTCCAACCTTTTGCAAATTCTCATCAAAATATGAGAACATGAACTTTGCCATATTATACTCTATCATGTTGTAACCAAAACTTCGTTTCAGATATCACAATATCTTCCACACATCATGGTTTCTGAAACAACTCTTTCAGATCCTAGATAACCTTGATATTAAGAGAATCCTTTGAATATCAAGAATCATGGCGACAAACATGATACTTATATACTAACACTTGGAATTGTTACTCTTGATTTAATACTAATTATTAAACTTCATGGAGTAACCGGAACTTACTGAAAGTTTGCAATAGGACTTTTAAACCTTAGATTAACACTTCAAAAAAATACGATACCAGTTCGTAAAGTAACTAACCAGAATTCTATAGTTCTATCATCTCAATTATAACTAAGCGCAAGGTGGTAAACGGATGCCAATGACTACAACAACTATGCAAATTCACTTTGATTTAGTTTATGATAAATTGAGTTCTAATTAATAATTAAATTAATCTAGGTGAACTCCCACTCAAAACAATATCCCTCACATTGTTTTAGTGATCACACGAACCAAATCCACCACATCAAAACCGATCATCACGAGAGTTGATGCAACTTCAATGGCGAACAATCAACATGTTCATCATATCTACTATATGACTCATGCTTTACCTTTCGGTGATCCGTGTTCCGAGACCATGTCATACATGCTAGGCTCGTCAAGATCAACCTTAGCTTCGCATAAGCAAATCTGGCTTGCTTACGTTGTATACACTCGCAGAATCTAACACACCCGATCATCACGTGGTGCTTCGAAACAACAAGCTTTAGCAACGATGCTAACTAAGGGTGAACACTTAAGAACTTGAAATTGTGTGCTTGAGGGATCATCTTATAATGCTACCGTCGTCTACTAAGCAATACAAGATGCATAAAGGATTAACATCACATGCAATTCATAATATGTGATATGATATGGCCTTTCTTCTTTGTGCTTCCGATCTCCATCTTCAAGCACGAACATGATCTTCATCATTACCGGCATTGCATCAAGGTCAATGACGCTGCTCCATGGTTGTCGTCCACCGGCTTCAACTATTACAACTACTTTGAATAGACATGCGGGTCTTAACAGGAATTAAATACAACCATATGGCTCCTGCCGGTTGCCGACTTACAATAAGGAACATTGCATACATCACAATCATGGCCATATCACATCACTGCACACCCCTGCAAAACAAAGTTAGACGCCTCTACTTTCTTTGCATGTTTTACGTGGTTTGGGGCTGTTAATAAGTGTCGTTCTAACTTACGAACATTAACCACAACATTGATACTAGTATTGTTAATCACCCGTTGTAAATTGGATCTTAACTATGCTAGGAGAAAGCGCACCATAAAGCCACTTATGCAATACAAGTTGCATGTCAAGCGTGGAGCAAGTCTCATGAACGATGTCATGTAAGGTTAGCCCGGGCCGCTTCATCCCAACATACCGCAAGATGCAAAGTACACAAGAAGCAATCGACAATAAAAGCATCAATGCCCACAATGACCATTGTGTTCTACTCGTGCAACAGATCTACATATAGACACGGCTCTGATACCACTGTGGGGTTTCGTAGCATGGAAAAACAAAATTTTTCTATCGCATACAAACAAACAAGCCAAGATCTATCTACTAGATTGTAGCAACGAGTCGATAGAGGAACTTACCCTCGAAGATTCCAAAGCGGTTAACGAGAGCAGATTCTCGTGGGTGATGTAGTCGTACACTTGCCGATCTCAAGATCGCGTAGACGATCCTTCCGGCCATGTCCTAAAAGCGCATCCGTAGTCGGTCACACGTTAAACTCGACGAAGACCTTCCTCTCCCTTGTTCCAAAGTGACGGAGGTTGTAGCACTCTCCTCGCGATTCCTAAGAGACAACGGCGTGGTACCTAAGTAGAGGAGATCCCAGGCTTCGCCTTTAAGCGGAGCGAGTATGGTGGAGTATGAGAGAGAGCTATTAGTGGTCTAGGGTTTAGACACACCAATTAGAAGGCTCTAAACCAAGGCTAGGGCAATTAGAAGCTCTAAACCAAAACGGCTCTAAACCGAGATTAGAGGATAGGAACTTGTGTGTCTAGAGGAGGAGGCCCTGCCCTCCTCTTATAGGTGGGAGGCGGCCAGGGAGGAGTCCCTCCCAAGTCGGCCTTGGGTGGCCGGCTTGAGAGGAGGGACTCCTCCCAAGTCGTTCAACCTCCTCTTGCTTGTTTCCCACAGTTTCTGTTTTAGCCGTTTGACTTTCAATGCCATTTGACTTTTCAGTTTTAGGATTCAATTTAATCCTTTATTTGGAACAGCAAGAACACTTAGTACATGATGCAATCATTCCAATATATAATGACACATTCATGTACCCCTTCCCCTCCGGAGTGCCGGACATTTCGGAACCTTCTAGAACATTCCCGATGAAAACACCGGAATCATTTCCGAACTCCGAAACGGGACTTTCCTTATATGAATCTTATTCTCCGGACCATTCCGGATCACCTCGTGGTATCCCGGATCCCATCCGAGACTCCGGACAACATTCGGTCTCTTTCTCATAATACCATAACTACTCAAAACAACGTCGAATCCTTAAGTGTGTCTCCCTACGGTTCGTGAATTATGCGGACATGATCGAGACATTTCTCCGAACAATAACCAATAGAGGAATCTGGAAATTCATATGGCTCCCACATATTTCTACGATTACTTTGCGACCGAATGAACCACTTACATACGATACCAATTTCCCTTTGTCTCACGATAGTTTACTTATCCGAGGTTATGATCGTCTGTATCTCTGCATACCTAGTTCAACCTCATTACCGATAAGTACTCTTTTCTCGTTCCCGTGATATGTGATCCCTTGTGAGCCAGTCATGTCACATCCCAAGATTTTCCAAATCTTGTAATGTGAAAATAAATGAATAAAATAAAACTTTGTTTAAATTTCAGAGCCAGAAGAAACTTTTTGAATTCAATTGGAACTTCAAACCCATTTGAATTAAATAAAACCTAAAGGTATTTAAGATGATAAACTTTTATTAAAGGAAAATAAAAATAATTAAAATACTAATTTGAAACTCTTAAATGAAAAGATTTGTTTTCAAATGAAATAGAAGTTTTGCAAATAAGGATTATTTAATAAAGCCAAATTAAACTTTGACCAAGCCTTGGAAATTAAAACATTTAGTTTTGAATAAAAATAAAAAAAGGTTATTTGAAATAAAATAATAAGGAATTAATATCAAAATTTATACAAATAAAAAGTTGTACCATTTTAATTAAAACATCAAAACCTATTAAATTGTTTTAAATAGGTATTCCAAGTATTTTATATCCTCTAATAAAACCTACTAAAGTGTTTTTGTTTTATTTTAGATTTCAAAATAAATATCTTAATAAAATAAATCCTATTTGAATTAATAACTAAGGCCCACCTTATTTTTAATATTAATAGACCCTATAATAAAATATTATTTTTAAACAAGTAATTCAAGTATTTTATACTTTCAAATAAAACCTACTGATTTGGTTTTTGAAAATATTTGGATTAAATGGGTATTTTATTAATTAAACCAAACCCTATTTTATTAATAAACCATAGCCATTTTATTTAATTAATAAATAAAACCTAAAAAGAATTTAAAATATTATTTTATTTTGGAATGTTGGATTATGTTGTTGAACAGAACCAAAAACACAATGCAAAGTTTAATGTTTGTTTGAATGATTGTTTGAATTACAAATCAGGAAAATAGAAACAGAAAAAGAAAAGAGTTCAGAAACAGAAAAAAATAAACACAGGTCGACCCAACCCATCAACCCACTAAGGCCCATCTAGCCCACCTCCTCTCCCGAACCGTTTTCTGCACCGCAATAGAAACCCGCCCTGAGGCTGACAGGTGGACCCCTCTCCTCTTCTTTTCTTTCACTGCCAGCAGACCCCACGCAGCCAGCTCCTTCTTCTTCCTCGCGCGAACCACGCCTCTTCCCCCTCGCTGCCAGGCCTTGATACCAGCATTCAATTCACCTTAAAGCGTTGATTCCTCGTCGTGGCCACTCCCATTTAACCGCTTTGCTCCTCCTTCTCTTTCCCGCACATCGCCTCCATTCCGCCCCTAGGCTGCCTCCAATTTTCTCTGTACCGCCGCCGCTCCGACGATGTTCCAGTGATGATTCCGACGAAACCCCACCGCCCCTTGCATCCCTAAGCACTCCAGCAGCTTCTCCACTCTCAGGCGCATCTGATAGTGCACCCAACTCAACCGCGGGAACCCCTGAGCCTCGCCAACAACAAACTCCAGTACCGCCGCCGTCTGCCTCTACTCCGACGACGCCCACAGGTTAATATCGTCCACCCCTTTACCTCTCGTTCACGCACGCGTCTTTGCCAGGACTGTGCGCATCTGACCCTGTCTTCCTTTTGCCCTGGTACACGCTGTAGCCTCGTCCACGACGACCACCTGACGCGCCCGACGTTGTCTTCAAACTCCGGCGAGCAATCAAGCCCGTCCCCGTGCGCCCCTCCACCAACCAGTAGCACGTTGAGCATCAGCGTTGCATTGCGAACCTGGTGAGCATCCTTTCCCTCTTCCTCGCGTCCTAGTTAGCGTGCCGCCGATCGACCTCGCCGCGCCGAACCATCGCTGTCTGGTCGATCTGATACTAGCCGTGGGATCTGGATCAAACGGACTGAATAGATCATTTAATCGCCGAAGGGTATGCTCCCGACCGCACGATTTATTTAGATCTAACGCTCAGCATCACGCGATCCGACGAATCGGTATCGGCCAAGAAGAACACCACGGCGTGTCACTGTTCGATTTAAAAACAGATTTGAAATCTGATTTAGATAGGATTTTCAAACCCTTATAACTTTTGATCCACGTCCAAATTTGACAAATTTTATACCAATGAAATCAGGAGAACAAGCCCTAAACAACCATGGCCTTAGTTTTGAAAATAGTATCTGTTAGCTTGTTTGAAATTACAGAAACATTTGTGTACTTGTTTAGAGTATAAAATTGTTTGAAATTGATTTTAGGATTAAATCTTTTGCAAAATAGATTTGTGTGACCTTACTGACCCTAGGAACCAACCCATAGTGTTAAAAATGATTTTGTGAAATTTAAGTTGAATTAGTTAACTTAGTCATTTTCTAGCCAAATAAACTCATTAAATTTTATTATGGAAAAGTTTGTGCAAGGAAAACTTTGGGAAAATGTTATGGACCAAACTTACGACCCAAAACACCAAACTTTGCCAAGAGCAACCTACTTGGTGAAAAACATAAAGTTTTACTTTAAAAAGAATAATTTTCACCACATAAAAATGTTGAATGGATTTTAAAATAGACTTTGAGCAAAACCCTCTAACTAATGACTTTGCCATTTTGGTAAATGACCAATGTGGACCTTACAAAGTTTATAAACCTAGTAGAGACCAACCTTGCAACAGAACCCTCTTTCTACAAGACTTAGGAACCATTGCTTTGTGTATGGGAAATATTGATTGAATGTTGGTTTGGGATGCTACTTGATACTTTGCTTGTTTGATTGTAGTGAAATTAGCAAAGTGAGAGACTAGCAAGATCAAGGAGTGACTATCATTCCCTAACAAAAAGGCAAGTTACACTATCATACAAAAGACCTACTATTTTCATTATACTTAGTGGATTTTGTAAACATGCATGAAAATGTTTTATACTTATGCTATGCTAATCCTAATAGGATTCCCTATACACTCCTTAGTGAAAATATTGAAGTTGTACATGCTTAGCCATGCTATGTTTTGAAAAAGAGATACATGTTGAGATTTTACAAAGGTTGAGAAAAGGACTTGTGTTTTTATATAATAAAACAAGGACTCAATGAACCACCTAGGTGGTGGACACTTTATGTTTTGGAGAAGGTGGCAACAAAAGGGAACCATGTCTATGACAATCACTTTGTGTTGTGCTCCAACTGAAAACCACCTAGGAAACTTAGAGATTGAACATGTTTCTCTAATTGTGGCTTTCGTGTACAACCACATGCTATTATGGCTCTGGCTTAGTCAATTACATTAGGAAGACCCATACATTGTCTTTAGTTACCGGACATGGGGATCTGGAATGCTTCATGGGGGCTGAAGACAAGCTAGCAATGATGTATGGGAGGACCTCTTGGAAAGACTTCGTCACATTCTCAGTCTGCCAGTACTCCATCTTGGTGAGAACTAATCCAGTAGGCCACTGGTGGCAACAAGATGGGATTGTGTCATGTGGGTAAAGTGTACTCCTTCTGCAGAAGTTAATAAAATCTAAGTACTTAGCCGTGTCCCCGGTTATGGACAATACTGAGCAACTAAAGTTTGAACTATGGGAGATCTCGACATTCTAATTTCTAATATAAAAACTTGATGCACTTGGGGGTACCAAGGAAATCAAAGAGATTTTGTTAAGCTTGTTGCACTTGGGGAGATACCAAGGTGCTCAAGAGCATGATGTACTTGGGGTTACCAAGAAACTCATGATTTTTGATAAAACTTGTTGCACTTGGGGTTACCAAGCTACTCAAGGATTTTTGACAAGGACTTGAACACTTGTGTGTTTACCAAGGATGTTCAAGGAACTTGGAAAAGAGATTTGACAAAGGACCAAAACCATTTTGAAAAGATAGGAAAAAATATTGCTTTATGCAAATAAGCCTCAAACTCTACTTAGCCAAAATTGCATATGATGATAGGATCCATTCTTATTATACATAAAAGTGAAACTTGCCAATACAATTCAATTGTATTGACCCTTGTGGCTGTAACTTGTAATGTTGCAGGTTGATTGCTTTAAATGAAGATTGTTTGATTGACTAGGATTACAAAGTCTACAACCAACATCTGCCTGAGGCACTTTGAAGATGAAGGACCCATGACTATAGTTATTCCGCTGCAATGTAATGTAATAGCCAAATGAGCTATGTTTGATGTAATAAACTTATGTTATTCCTGGTTATAAATTTATAATATGACCCTTGTATCTTGATATTACATCTTAACTGTGGATGCTAGCTAATGATCCAGGGACTAGCATTGTAAAACACAGGAGGGATCAACCTTATCAGGTTGGGACCCCTTACAGATGGTATCAGAGCATTGTGTTGCCTGTAGGATTTGTAAACCCTAGGATTGGACAAAAACCCTTAGAAAAATAGGAGTGTATTTGTTCTAAAAACTTATTTACAAAAACACTTGTAAACTCTTTCCTTAACCATTTTGGTTTCAACTCTACACCTCTTCCACTTCAACTTGATGGAAAAACCTACCCATGACCAAAGACTACACCATGTGCAAAGGACTTCTTCAACTCTAATGACTTCAACATCTTCAGCATATTCCCCAAGGACTTCCAACTTGAAAACTACTAAGGACCACAAGTGAAACAAGGAAATCTTGCTCAGGAGTTAGAGAATGAGGGAATGCAAAAGTTAGAAAGAGCCTACATCACTTGAAGTTTTGAGACCAAGAAATTCTCCTAAGGAAGCCATGATCTCATGTAGTAAGAAGCAACCAAGAAGGATGGAAAGATCACAAGTGAACCATATAGATGGACCACCATATTATAGTTAAGTCAAAAACACACCAACCTGAGAGGTGTAACAAAAATATTTTGTTGCCAAAGTATGTGCTTGAACCTTGTTGTTTGAGTGAAAAATTTGGTTTGTGATTGCATGCACAATTGTTTGTGTGAAATGTGATGTGTGTGAATAAAAATATTTCCTTAGAAATATCTTGCCCATTCTAATCTCCTTCAACCCAAACAGATGACTACTCCAAAGGACTCCAACATCAAGGTTGATGACACCAACACCAACCAAGCTGACAGCATGAGAGAGCTCATAGCAACCCAACATCAGTTGAACCAACTGGCTCGATTCCTAGCCAACAATAGTGATAAAGATCCAGACCTTTGCAAAAGTTTTTGGAGGAACAATCCCAATTGATGCTTAAGGTGACTAATCAAATGATTAGCATGGAAGAAAGCTATCCTAGAAGAGAGTATGATAGCAAGGATGACAAGAATGTTGTTCTAGATGGAGCCCCAACTTGCATTATTTGTGGAGACAAGGATCATACTTCCACAGAGCATGAAGGACAATGCCCCAATTGTGATGAAGACCATCTGTTGGACAATGCCCCACCTCTCAAGTTACATGCTACCTTTGTGAAGGAAGTGATCATACTGGCCTATGTCCCATCTATGCCATGGTAGAACAAAGGAAACAAGAAGGATCCAAGTCTACCAAAGGAAAAGGACCACTTATACCTCCAAGCAAGACAACCCAATTCAAAGGATCAAAGAAAATCAAGAAACCCAAGCAAGACATGAGCCTTGTACAATGTCGTAAATGTAAGGAATGGGACACTACTCCAGTGGATGCCCAGAGAATAAGAAGAATAAAGGATTGACCAAGTGTGGTGCAACAACCGTAATGAACCAGTCATTTGTAGCTACTTGCCCACAAGAGCCACGTAAAGAACTCAATGACATTCATTGCTTCAATCGAAGAATCCAGGACACTATGCAAGCAACTGTCCAGAAAGGATGAAGAACAAGTTGAACAAACCTATGGAGAAACTCAACCTTGGTCCATGAGTCAAGCATAGGAATAAAGCAAAGGTTTAACATAGAGAAAATTCCAGGACCCAAGAAGGCCAATATGTAATTTTTGTTTGAAAATTTTTAAGGGTGGTAGTACCCTAGTTGCTTTGAACTTGCTTGTAACCCTAGCCTTCCCAAATCTCGGGACGAGATTTATTTTAAGTGGTAACTGTCACATCCCAAGATTTTCCAAATCTTGTAATGTGAAAATAAATGAATAAAATAAAACTTTGTTTAAATTTCAGAACTAGAAGAAACTTTTGAATTCAATTGGAACTTCAAACCCATTTGAATTAAATAAAACCTAAAGGTATTTAAAATGATAAACTTTTATTAAAGGAAAATAAAAATAATTAAAATACTAAATTGAAACTCTTAAATGAAAAGATTTGTTTTCAAATGAATTAGAAGTTTTGCAAATAAGGATTATTTAATAAAGCCAAATTAAACTTTGACCAAGCCTTGGAAATTAAAACATTTAGTTTTGAATAAAAATAAACAAAGGTTATTTGAAATAAAATAATAAGGAATAATATCAAAATTTATACAAATAAAAAGGTTTTACCATTTTAATTAAAACATCAAAAATCTAGTAAATTGGTTTAAACAGGTATTCCAAGTATTTTATATCCTTTAATAAAACCTACTAAAGTGTTTTGTTTCATTTTAGATTTCAAAATAAATATCTTAATAAAATGAATCCTAATTGAATTAATAACCAAGGCCCACCTTATTTTTAATATTAATAGAACCTATAATAAAATATTATTTTTAAAACAAGTAATTCAAGTATTTTATACTTTCAAATAAAACCTACTGATTTGGTTTTAGAAAATATTTGGATTAAATGGGAATTTTATTAATTAAAACAAAACTCTATTTTATTATTAAACTATAACCATGTTATTTATTTAATAAAACCTAAAAGATTTAAAATATTATTCTATTTTGAAGTTGGTTTATACTACTAAACAGAACCAAAAACACAATGCAAAGTTTAATGTTTGTTTGAATGATTGTTTGAATTACAAATCAGGAAAATAGAAACAGAAAAAGAAAAGAGTTCAGAAACAGAAAAAAATATAAACACAGGTCGACCCAACCCATCAACCCACTAAGGCCCAGCCCCAGCCCATCTAGCCCACCTCCTCTCCCGAACCGTTTTCTGCACCGCAATAGAAACCCGCCCTGAGGCTGACAGGTGGACCCCTCTCCTCTTCTTTTCTTTCACTGCCAGCAGACCCCACGCAGCCAGCTCCTTCTTCTTCCTCGCGCGAACCACGCCTCTTCCCCCTCGCTGCCGTTGCAGGCCTTGATACCGCGCATTCAATTCACCTTAAAGCCGCGTTGATTCCTCGTCGTGGCCACGCCCATTTAACCGCCTGCTCCTCCTTCTCTTTCCCCGGACATCCTCCATTCCGCCCTAGGTCGCCTCCAATTTTCTGTCATGGCCGCTCGACGATGTTCCATGATGATTCACGAAACCCCACCGCCTTGCATCCCTAAGCACTCCAGCAGCTTCTCCACTCAGCGCATCGATAGTGCACCCAACTCAACCTGGAACCCCGAGCCTCGCCAACAACAAACTCGATGTCGCTGGCCGCCTCTACTCCGACGACGCCCACAGTTAATATCGCGTCCACCCTTTACCTCTCGTTCACGCACGCGTCTTGCCAGATCAGGCGCATCGACCTGTCTTCCTTTTGCCTGCACGCTGTAGCCTCGTCCGACGACCACCGACGCGCCGACGTTGTCTTCAAACTCCGGCGAGCAATCAAGCCCGTCCCGTCGCCTCCACCAACCAGTAGCACGTTGAGCATCAGCGTTGCATTGCGAACCTGGTGAGCATCTTTTCCCTCTTCCTCGCGTCCTAGTTCGCCAGCGCCGCCGCCGACTGACCTCGCCGCCGCCAGCAACCATCGCTGCCGCGCCCAGTCAGTCGACGATACTAGCCGTAGGATCTGGATCAAACGGACTGAATAGATCATTTAATCGCCGAAGGGGTACGCTCCCAGAACCGCACGATTTATTTAGATCTAACGCTCAGCATCACGCGATCCAGACGAATCGGTATCGGCCAGTAAGAACACGCCGCGTGTCACCTGTTCGATTTAAAAACAGATTTGAAATCTGATTTAGATAGGATTTTCAAACCCTTATAACTTTTGATCCACACGTCCAAATTTGACAAATTTTATACCAATGAAATCAGGAGAACAATCCCTAAACAACCATGGCCTTAGTTTTGAAAATAGTATCTGTTAGCTTGTTTGAAATTACAGAAACATTTGTGTACTTGTTTAGAGTATAAAAATTGTTTGAAATTGATTTTAGGATTAAATCTTTCGCAAAATAGATTTGTGTGACCTTACTGACCCTAGGAACCAACCCATAGTGTTAAAAACGATTTTTGTGAAATTTAAGTTGAATTAGTTAACTTAGTCATTTTCTAGCCAAATAAACTCATTAAATTTTATTATGGAAAAGTTTGTGCAAGGAAAACTTTGGGAAAATGTTATGGACCAAACTTACTGACCCAAAACACCAAACTTTGCCAAGAGCAACCTACTTGGTGAAAAACATAAAGTTTTACTTTAAAAAGAATAATTTTCACCACATAAAAATGTTGAATGGATTTTAAAATAGACTTTGAGCAAAACCCTCTAACTAATGACTTTGCCATTTTGGTAAATGACCAATGTGGACCTTACAAAGTTTATAAACCTAGTAGAGACCAACCTTGCAATAGAACCCTCTTTCTACAAGACTTAGGAACCATTGCTTTGTGTATGGGAAATATTGATTGAATGTTGGTTTGGGATGCTACTTGATACTTTGCTTGTTTGATTGTAGTGAAATTAGCAAAGTGAGAGACTAGCAAGATCAAGGAGTGACTATCATTCCCTAACAAAAAGGCAAGTTACACTATCATACAAAAGACCTACTATTTTCATTATACTTAGTGGATTTTGTAAACATGCATGAAAATGTTTTATACTTATGCTATGCTAATCCTAATAGGATTCCCTATACACTCCTTAGTGAAAATATTGAAGTTGTACATGCTTAGCCATGCTATGTTTTGAAAAAGAGATACATGTTGAGATTTTACAAAGGTTGAGAAAAGGACTTGTGTTTTTATATAATAAAACAAGGACTCAATGAACCACCTAGGTGGTGGACACTTTATGTTTTGGAGAAGGTGGCAACAAAAGGGAACCATGTCTATGACAATCACTTTGTGTTGTGCTCCAACTGAAAACCACCTAGGAAACTTAGAGATTGAACATGTTTCTCCAATTGTGGCTTTCATGTACAACCACATGCTATTCTGGCTCTGGCTTAGTCAATTACATTAGGAAGACCCATACATTGTCTTTAGTTACCGGACATGGGGATCTGGAATGCTTCATGGGGGCTGAAGACAAGCTAGCAATGATGTATGGGAGGACCTCTTGGAAAGACTTCGTCACATTCTCGGTCTGCAAGACTCCATCTTGGTGAGCACTAATCCAGTAGGCCCTGGTGGCAACAAGATGGGATTGTGTCATGTGGGTAAAGTGTACTCCTTCTCGAAGTTAATAAAATCTAAGTACTTAGCCGTGTCCCCGGTTATGGACAATACTGAGCAACTAAAGTTTGAACTATGGGAGATCTCGACATTCTAATTTCTAATATAAAAACTTGATGCACTTGGGGGTACCAAGGAAATCAAAGAGATTTTGTTAAGCTTGTTGCACTTGGGGAGATACCAAGGTGCTCAAGAGCATGATGTACTTGGGGTTACCAAGGAACTCATGATTTTTGATAAAACTTGTTGCACTTGGGGTTACCAAGGTGCTCAAGGATTTTTGACAAGGACTTGAACACTTGTGTGTTTACCAAGGATGTTCAAGGAACTTGGAAAAGAGATTTGACAAAGGACCAAAACCATTTTGAAAAGATAGGAAAAAATATTGCTTTATGCAAATAAGCCTCAAACTCTACTTAGCCAAAATTGCATATGATGATAGGATCCATTCTTATTATACATAAAAGTGAAACTTGCCAATACAATTCAATTGTATTGACCCTTGTGGCTGTAACTTGTAATGTTGCAGGTTGATTGCTTTAAATGAAGATTGTTTGATTGACTAGGATTACAAAGTCTACAACCAACATCTGCCTGAGGCACTTTGAAGATGAAGGACCCATGACTATAGTTATTCATTGCAATGTAATGTAATAGCCAAATGAGCTATGTTTGATGTAATAAACTTATGTTATTCCTGGTTATAAATTTATAATATGACCCTTGTATCTTGATATTACATCTTAACTGTGGATGCTAGCTAATGATCCAGGGACTAGCATTGTAAAACACAGGAGGGATCAACCTTATCAGGTTGGGACCCCTTACAGATGGTATCAGAGCATTGTGTTGCCTGTAGGATTTGTAAACCCTAGGATTGGACAAAAACCCTTAGAAAAATAGGAGTGTATTTGTTCTAAAAACTTATTTACAAAAACACTTGTAAACTCTTTCCATAACCATTTTGGTTTCAACTCTACACCTCTTCCACTTCAACTTGATGGAAAAACCTACCCATGAACAAAGACTACACCATGTGCAAAGGACTTCTTCAACTTCTTCAACTCTAATGACTTCAACATCTTCAGCATATTCCCCAAGGACTTCCAACTTGAAAACTACTAAGGACCACAAGTGAAACAAGGAAATCTTGCTCAGGAGTTAGAGACTGAGGGAATGCAAAAGTTAGAAAGAGCCTACATCACTTGAAGTTTTGAGACCAAGAAATTCTCCTAAGGAAGCCATGATCTCATGTAGTAAGAAGCAACCAAGAAGGATGGAAAGATCACAAGTGAACCATATAGATGGACCACCATATTATAGTTAAGTCAAAAACACACCAACCTGAGAGGTGTAACAAAAATATTTTGTTGCCAAAGTATGTGCTTGAACCTTGTTGTTTGAGTGAAAAATTTGGTTTGTGATTGCATGCACAATTGTTTGTGTGAAATGTGATGTGTGTGAATAAAAATATTTCCTTAGAAATATCTTGCCCATTCTAATCTCCTTCAACCCAAACAGATGACTACTCCAAAGGACTCCAACATCAAGGTTGATGACACCAACACCAACCAAGCTGACAGCATGAGAGAGCTCATAGCAACCCAACATCAGTTGAACCAACTGACAGCTCAGTTCCTAGCCAACAATAGTGATAAAGATCCAGCACTGCAAAAGTTTTTGGAGGAACAATCCCAATTGATGCTTAAGGTGACTAATCAAATGATTAGCATGGAAGAAATCTATCCTAGAAGAGAGTATGATAGCAAGGATGACAAGAATGTTGTTCTAGATGGAGCCCCAACTTGCATTATTTGTGGAGACAAGGATCATATTTCCACAAAGCATGAAGGACAATGCCCCAATTGTGATGAAGACCATCTTGTTGGACAATGCCCCACCTCTCAAGTTACATGCTACCTTTGTGAAGGAAGTGATCATACTCCTGGCCTATGTCCCATCTATGCCATGGTAGAACAAAGGAAACAAGAAGGATCCAAGTCTACCAAAGGAAAAGGACCACTTATACCTCCAAGCAAGACAACCCAATTCAAAGGATCAAAGAAAATCAAGAAACCCAAGCAAGACATGAGCCTTGTACAATGTCGTAAATGTAAGGGAATGGGACACTACTCCAGTGGATGCCCAGAGAACAAGAAGAATAAAGGGATTGACCAAGTGTGGTGCAACAACTGTAATGAACCAGGTCATTTTGTAGCTACTTGCCCACAAGAGCCACGTAAAGAACTCAATGACATTCATTGCTTCAACTTCAAGAATCCAGGACACTATGCAAGCAACTGTCGTAAAGGATGAAGAACGAGTTGAACAAACCTATGGAGAAACTCAACCTTGGTCCATGAGTCAAGCATAGGAATAAAGCAAAGGTTTAACATAGAGAAATTCCAGGACCCAAGAAGGCCAATATGTAATTTTTGTTTGAAAATTTTTAAGGGTGGTAGTACCCTAGTTGCTTTGAACTTGCTTGTAACCCTAGCCTTCCCAAATCTCGGGACGAGATTTATTTTAAGGGTGGTAGCCTGTCACATCCCAAGATTTTCCAAATCTTGTAATGTGAAAATAAATGAATAAAATAAAACTTTGTTTAAATTTCAGAGCCAGAAGAAACTTTTTGAATTCAATTGGAACTTCAAACCCATTTGAATTAAATAAAACCTAAAGGTATTTAAGATGATAAACTTTTATTAAAGGAAAATAAAAATAATTAAAATACTAATTTGAAACTCTTAAATGAAAAGATTTGTTTTCAAATGAAATAGAAGTTTTGCAAATAAGGATTATTTAATAAAGCCAAATTAAACTTTGACCAAGCCTTGGAAATTAAAACATTTAGTTTTGAATAAAAATAAACAAAGGTTATTTGAAATAAAATAATAAGGAATTAATATCAAAATTTATAAAAATAAAAAGTTGTACCATTTTAATTAAAACATCAAAACCTATTAAATTGTTTTAAATAGGTATTCCAAGTATTTTATATCCTCTAATAAAACCTACTAAAGTGTTTTTGTTTTATTTTAGATTTCAAAATAAATATCTTAATAAAATAAATCCTATTTGAATTAATAACTAAGGCCCACCTTATTTTTAATATTAATAGACCCTATAATAAAATATTATTTTTAAACAAGTAATTCAAGTATTTTATACTTTCAAATAAAACCTACTGATTTGGTTTTTGAAAATATTTGGATTAAATGGGGATTTTATTAATTAAACCAAACCCTATTTTATTAATAAACCATAGCCATTTTATTTAATTAATAAATAAAACCTAAAAAGAATTTAAAATATTATTTTATTTTGGAATGTTGGATTATGTTGTTGAACAGAACCAAAAACACAATGCAAAGTTTAATGTTTGTTTGAATGATTGTTTGAATTACAAATCAGGAAAATAGAAACAGAAAAAGAAAAGAGTTCAGAAACAGAAAAAAATATAAACACAGGTCGACCCAACCCATCAACCCACTAAGGCCCAGCCCCAGCCCATCTAGCCCACCTCCTCTCCCGAACCGTTTTCTGCACCGCAATAGAAACCCGCCTACGAGGCGGCAGTGGACCCTCCTCTTCTTTTCTTTCACCGCCAGACCCCACGACCAGCTCCTTCTTCTTCCTCGCGCGAACCACGCCTCTTCCCCCTCGCTGCCGTTGCAGGCCTTGATACCGCGCATTCAATTCACCTTAAAGCCGCGTTGATTCCTCGTCGTGGCCACGCCCATTTAACCGCCTGCTCCTCCTCCTTCTCTTTCCCCAGACATCGCCTTCATTCCGCCCCTAGGCTGCCTCCAATTTTCTCTGTACCGCCGCCGCTCCGACGATGTTCCAGTGATGATTCCGACGAAACCCCACCGCCCCTTGCATCCCTAAGCACTCCAGCAGCTTCTCCACTCTCAGGCGCATCTGATAGTGCACCCAACTCAACCGCGGGAACCCCTGAGCCTCGCCAACAACAAACTCCAGTATCGCCGTGCGCCTCTACTCGACGACGCCCTGAGTTAATTCCGTCCACCCTTTACCTCTCGTTCACGCACGCGCGTCTTTGCCAGACTGTGCGCATCCGACTGTCTTCCTTTTGCCTGGTACACGCTGTAGCCTCGCCCACGACGACCACGCCAGCGACGTTGTCTTCAAATTCGGCGAGCAATCAAGCCCGCCCGTCGCCTCCACCAACCAAGAGCACGTTGAGCATCAGCGTTGCATTGCGAACCTGGTGAGCATCCTTTCCGTCTTCCTCACGTCCTAGTTCGCCAGCGCCGCCGACCTCGCCCGCCAAAGAACCATCGCTGCCGCCGAGTCTGGTTAGTACGATACTAAGTAGGATCCGGATCAAACGGACTGAATAGATCATTTAATCGCCCGAAGGGTACGCTCCCAGAACCGCACGATTTATTTAGATCTAACGCCAGCATCACGCGATCAGACGAATCGGTATCGCCAAGAAGAACACGCCGCGTGTCACCTGTTCGATTTAAAAACAGATTTGAAATCTGATTTAGATAGGATTTTCAAACCCTTATAACTTTTGATCCACACGTCCAAATTTGACAAATTTTATACCAATGAAATCAGGAGAACAAGCCCTAAACAACCATGGCCTTAGTTTTGAAAATAGTATCTGTTAGCTTGTTTGAAATTACAGAAACATTTGTGTACTTGTTTAGAGTATAAAAATTGTTTGAAATTGATTTTAGGATTAAATCTTTTGCAAAATAGATTTGTGTGACCTTACTGACCCTAGGAACCAACCCATAGTGTTAAAAATGATTTTTGTGAAATTTAAGTTGAATTAGTTAACTTAGTCATTTTCTAGCCAAATAAACTCATTAAATTTTATTATGGAAAAGTTTGTGCAAGGAAAACTTTTGGAAAATGTTATGGACCAAACTTACTGACCCAAAACACCAAACTTTGCCAAGAGCAACCTACTTGGTGAAAAACATAAAGTTTTACTTTAAAAAGAATAATTTTCACCACATAAAAATTTTGAATGGATTTTAAAATAGACTTTGAGCAAAACCCTCTAACTAATGACTTTGCCATTTTGGTAAATGACCAATGTGGACCTTACAAAGTTTATAAACCTAGTAGAGACCAACCTTTCAATAGAACCCTCTTTCTACAAGACTTAGGAACCATTGCTTTGTGTATGGGAAATATTGATTGAATGTTGGTTTGGGATGCTACTTGATACTTTGCTTGTTTGATTGTAGTGAAATTAGCAAAGTGAGAGACTAGCAAGATCAAGGAGTGACTATCATTCCCTAACAAAAGGCAAGTTACACTATCATACAAAAGACCTACTATTTTCATTATACTGTGGATTTTGTAAACATGCATGAAAATGTTTTATACTTATGCTATGCTAATCCTAATAGGATTCCCTATACACTCCTTAGTGAAAATATTGAAGTTGTACATGCTTAGCCATGCTATGTTTTGAGAAGAGATACATGTTGAGATTTTACAAAGGTTGAGAAAAGACTTGTGTTTTTATATAATAAAACAAGGACTCAATGAACCACCTAGGTGGTGGACACTTTATGTTTTGGAGAAGGTGGCAACAAAAGGGAACCATGTCTATGACAATCACTTTGTGTTGTGCTCCAACTGAAAACCACCTAGGAAACTTAGAGATTGAACATGTTTCTCCAATTGTGGCTTTCATGTACAACCACATGCTATTCTGGCTCTGGCTTAGTCAATTACATTAGGAAGACCCATACATTGTCTTTAGTTACCGGACATGGGGATCTGGAATGCTTCATGGGGGCTGAAGACAAGCTAGCAATGATGTATGGGAGGACCTCTTGGAAAGACTTCGTCACATTCTCAGTCTGCCAGTACTCCATCTTGGTGAGCACTAATCCAGTAGGCCACTGGTGGCAACAAGATGGGATTGTGTCATGTGGGTAAAGTGTACTCCTTCTGCAGAAGTTAATAAAATCTAAGTACTTAGCCGTGTCCCCGGTTATGGACAATACTGAGCAACTAAAGTTTGAACTATGGGAGATCTCGACATTCTAATTTCTAATATAAAAACTTGATGCACTTGGGGGTACCAAGGAAATCAAAGAGATTTTGTTAAGCTTGTTGCACTTGGGGAGATACCAAGGTGCTCAAGAGCATGATGTACTTGGGGTTACCAAGGAACTCATGATTTTTGATAAAACTTGTTGCACTTGGGGTTACCAAGGTGCTCAAGGATTTTTGACAAGGACTTGAACACTTGTGTGTTTACCAAGGATGTTCAAGGAACTTGGAAAAGAGATTTGACAAAGGACCAAAACCATTTTGAAAAGATAGGAAAAAATATTGCTTTATGCAAATAAGCCTCAAACTCTACTTAGCCAAAATTGCATATGATGATAGGATCCATTCTTATTATACATAAAAGTGAAACTTGCCAATACAATTCAATTGTATTGACCCTTGTGGCTGTAACTTGTAATGTTGCAGGTTGATTGCTTTAAATGAAGATTGTTTGATTGACTAGGATTACAAAGTCTACAACCAACATCTGCCTGAGGCACTTTGAAGATGAAGGACCCATGACTATAGTTATTCCGCTGCAATGTAATGTAATAGCCAAATGAGCTATGTTTGATGTAATAAACTTATGTTATTCCTGGTTATAAATTTATAATATGACCCTTGTATCTTGATATTACATCTTAACTGTGGATGCTAGCTAATGATCCAGGGACTAGCATTGTAAAACAGGAGGGATCAACCTTATCAGGTTGGGACCCTCTGAGATGGTATCAGAGCATTGTGTTGCCTGTAGGATTTGTAAACCCTAGGATTGGACAAAAACCCTTAGAAAAATAGGAGTGTATTTGTTCTAAAAACTTATTTACAAAAACACTTGTAAACTCTTTCCTTAACCATTTTGGTTTCAACTCTACACCTCTTCCACTTCAACTTGATGGAAAAACCTACCCATGACCAAAGACTACACCATGTGCAAAGGACTTCTTCAACTTCTTCAACTCTAATGACTTCAACATCTTCAGCATATTCCCCAAGGACTTCCAACTTGAAAACTACTAAGGACCACAAGTGAAACAAGGAAATCTTGCTCAGGAGTTAGAGACTGAGGGAATGCAAAAGTTAGAAAGAGCCTACATCACTTGAAGTTTTGAGACCAAGAAATTCTCCTAAGGAAGCCATGATCTCATGTAGTAAGAAGCAACCAAGAAGGATGGAAAGATCACAAGTGAACCATATAGATGGACCACCATATTATAGTTAAGTCAAAAACACACCAACCTGAGAGGTGTAACAAAAATATTTTGTTGCCAAAGTATGTGCTTGAACCTTGTTGTTTGAGTGAAAAATTTGGTTTGTGATTGCATGCACAATTGTTTGTGTGAAATGTGATGTGTGTGAATAAAAATATTTCCTTAGAAATATCTTGCCCATTCTAATCTCTTTCAACCCAAACAGATGACTACTCCAAAGGACTCCAACATCAAGGTTGATGACACCAACACCAACCAAGCTGACAGCATGAGAGAGCTCATAGCAACCCAACATCAGTTGAACCAACTGACAGCTCAGTTCCTAGCCAACAATAGTGATAAAGATCCAGCACTGCAAAAGTTTTTGGAGGAACAATCCCAATTGATGCTTAAGGTGACTAATCAAATTATTAGCATGGAAGAAAGCTATCCTAGAAGAGAGTATGATAGCAAGGATGACAAGAATGTTGTTCTAGATGGAGCCCCAACTTGCATTATTTGTGGAGACAAGGATCATACTTCCACAGAGCATGAAGGACAATGCCCCAATTGTGATGAAGACCATCCTGTTGGACAATGCCCCACCTCTCAAGTTACATGCTACCTTTGTGAAGGAAGTGATCATACTCCTGGCCTATGTCCCATCTATGCCATGGTAGAACAAAGGAAACAAGAAGGATCCAAGTCTACCAAAGGAAAAGGACCACTTATACCTCCAAGCAAGACAACCCAATTCAAAGGATCAAAGAAAATCAAGAAACCCAAGCAAGACATGAGCCTTGTACAATGTCGTAAATGTAAGGGAATGGGACACTACTCCAGTGGATGCCCAGAGAACAAGAAGAATAAAGGGATTGACCAAGTGTGGTGCAACAACTGTAATGAACCAGGTCATTTTGTAGCTACTTGCCCACAAGAGCCACGTAAAGAACTCAATGACATTCATTGCTTCAACTGCAAGAATCCAGGACACTATGCAAGCAACTGTCCAGAAAGGATGAAGAACAAGTTGAACAAACCTATGGAGAAACTCAACCTTGGTCCATGAGTCAAGCATAGGAATAAAGCAAAGGTTTAACATAGAGAAATTCCAGGACCCAAGAAGGCCAATATGTAATTTTTGTTTGAATTTTTTTAAGGGTGGTAGTACCCTAGTTGCTTTGAACTTGCTTGTAACCCTAGCCTTCCCAAATCTCGGGACGAGATTTATTTTAAGGGTGGTAGCCTGTCACATCCCAAGATTTTCCAAATCTTGTAATGTGAAAATAAATGAATAAAATAAAACTTTGTTTAAATTTCAGAGCCAGAAGAAACTTTTTGAATTCAATTGGAACTTCAAACCCATTTGAATTAAATAAAACCTAAAGGTATTTAAGATGATAAACTTTTATTAAAGGAAAATAAAAATAATTAAAATACTAATTTGAAACTCTTAAATGAAAAGATTTGTTTTCAAATGAAATAGAAGTTTTGCAAATAAGGATTATTTAATAAAGCCAAATTAAACTTTGACCAAGCCTTGGAAATTAAAACATTTAGTTTTGAATAAAAATAAACAAAGGTTATTTGAAAAAAAATAATAAGGAATTAATATCAAAATTTATACAAATAAAAAGTTGTACCATTTTAATTAAAACATCAAAACCTATTAAATTGTTTTAAATAGGTATTCCAAGTATTTTATATCCTCTAATAAAACCTACTAAAGTGTTTTTGTTTTATTTTAGATTTCAAAATAAATATCTTAATAAAATAAATCCTATTTGAATTAATAACTAAGGCCCACCTTATTTTTAATATTAATAGACCCTATAATAAAATATTATTTTTAAACAAGTAATTCAAGTATTTTATACTTTCAAATAAAACCTACTGATTTGGTTTTTGAAAATATTTGGATTAAATGGGGATTTTATTAATTAAACCAAACCCTATTTTATTAATAAACCATAGCCATTTTATTTAATTAATAAATAAAACCTAAAAAGAATTTAAAATATTATTTTATTTTGGAATGTTGGATTATGTTGTTGAACAGAACCAAAAACACAATGCAAAGTTTAATGTTTGTTTGAATGATTGTTTGAATTACAAATCAGGAAAATAGAAACAGAAAAAGAAAAGAGTTCAGAAACAGAAAAAAATAAACACAGGTCGACCCAACCCATCAACCCACTAAGGCCCAACCCCAGCCCATCTAGCCCACCTCCTCTCCCGAACCGTTTTCTGCACCGCAATAGAAACCCGCCCTGAGGCTGACAGGTGGACCCCTCTCCTCTTCTTTTCTTTCACTGCCATCAGACCCCACGCAGCCAGCTCCTTCTTCTTCCTCGCGCGAACCACGCCTCTTCCCCCTCGCTTTCAGGCCTTGATACCGCGCATTCAATTCACCTTAAAGCGCGTTGATTCCTCGTCGTGGCCACGCCCATTTAACCGCCTCCTCCTCCTTCTTTCCCGGACATCGCCTCCATTCCGCCCCTAGGTCGCTCCAATTTTCTCTCACGCCGCCTCGACGATGTTCCAGTGATGATTCCGACGAAACCCCACCGCCCCTTGCATCACTAAGCACTCCAGCAGCTTCTCCACTCTCAGGCGCATCTGATAGTGCACCCAACTCAACCGCGGGAACCCCTGAGCCTCGCCAACAACAAACTCCAGTACCACCGTCGTCTGCCTCTACTCCGACGACGCCCACAGGTTAATTCCGTCCACCCCTTTACCTCTCGTTCACGCACGCGTCTTTTCCAGGACTGTGCGCATCTGACCCTGTCTTCCTTTTGCCCTGGTACACGCTGTAGCCTCGTCCACGACGACCACCTGACGCGCCCGACGTTGTCTTCAAACTCCGGCGAGCAATCAAGCCCGTCCCCGTGCGCCCCTCCACCAACCAGTAGCACGTTGAGCATCAGCGTTGCATTGCGAACCTGGTGAGCATCCTTTCCTCTTCCTCGCCCTAGTTCGCCAGCCCGCCGATCGACCTTGCCGCCAAGAACCATCGCTGCGCCGCCAGAGTCCGTTAGTACGATACTAGCCGAGGATCTGGATCAACGACTGAATAGATCATTTAATCGCCGAAGGGTACGCCCCGAACCGCACGATTTATTTAGATCTAACGCCAGCATCACGCGATCCGCATTTAATCGGTATCGGCCAAGAAGAACACGCCGTGTCACCTGCTCGATTTAAAACAGATTTGAAATCGATTTAGATAGGATTTTCAAACCCTTATAACTTTTGATCCACACGTCCAAATTTGACAAATTTTATACCAATGAAATCAGGAGAACAAGCCCTAAACAACCATGGCCTTAGTTTTGAAAATAGTATCTGTTAGCTTGTTTGAAATTACAGAAACATTTGTGTACTTGTTTAGAGTATAAAAATTGTTTGAAATTGATTTTAGGATTAAATCTTTTGCAAAATAGATTTGTGTGACCTTACTGACCCTAGGTACCAACCCATAGTGTTAAAAATGATTTTTGTGAAATTTAAGTTGAATTAGTTAACTTAGTCATTTTCTAGCCAAATAAACTCATTAAATTTTATTATGGAAAAGTTTGTGCAAGGAAAACTATGGGAAAATGTTATGGACCAAACTTACTGACCCAAAACACCAAACTTTGCCAAGAGCAACCTACTTGGTGAAAAACATAAAGTTTTACTTTAAAAAGAATAATTTTCACCACATAAAAATTTTGAATGGATTTTAAAATAGACTTTGAGCAAAACCCTCTAACTAATGACTTTGCCATTTTGGTAAATGACCAATGTGGACCTTACAAAGTTTATAAACCTAGTAGAGACCAACCTTTCAATAGAACCCTCTTTCTACAAGACTTAGGAACCATTGCTTTGTGTATGGGAAATATTGATTGAATGTTGGTTTGGGATGCTACTTGATACTTTGCTTGTTTGATTGTAGTGAAATTAGCAAAGTGAGAGACTAGCAAGATCAAGGAGTGACTATCATTCCCTAACAAAAAGGCAAGTTACACTATCATACAAAAGACCTACTATTTTCATTATACTTAGTGGATTTTGTAAACATGCATGAAAATGTTTTATACTTATGTATGCTAATCCTAATAGGATTCCCTATACACTCCTTAGTGAAAATATTGAAGTTGTACATGCTTAGCCATGCTATGTTTTGAAAAAGAGATACATGTTGAGATTTTACAAAGGTTGAGAAAAGGACTTGTGTTTTTATATAATAAAACAAGGACTCAATGAACCACCTAGGTGGTGGACACTTTATGTTTTGGAGAAGGTGGCAACAAAAGGGAACCATGTCTATGACAATCACTTTGTGTTGTGCTCCAACTGAAAACCACCTAGGAAACTTAGAGATTGAACATGTTTCTCCAATTGTGGC
Organism: Avena longiglumis; assembly: GCA_030063025.1. Lineage (NCBI taxonomy): Eukaryota > Viridiplantae > Streptophyta > Magnoliopsida > Poales > Poaceae > Avena > Avena longiglumis. The sequence goes on from CP125977.1 coordinate 479,113,753, forward strand.
TTTCGTGTACAACCACATGCTATTATGGCTCTGGCTTAGTCAATTACATTAGGAAGACCCATACATTGTCTTTAGTTACCGGACATGGGGATCTGGAATGCTTCATGGGGGCTGAAGACAAGCTAGCAATGATGTATGGGAGGACCTCTTGGAAAGACTTCGTCACATTCTCAGTCTGCCAGTACTCCATCTTGGTGAGCACTAATCCAGTAGGCCACTGGTGGCAACAAGATGGGATTGTGTCATGTGGGTAAAGTGTACTCCTTCTGCAGAAGTTAATAAAATCTAAGTACTTAGCCGTGTCCCCGGTTATGGACAATACTGAGCAACTAAAGTTTGAACTATGGGAGATCTCGACATTCTAATTTCTAATATAAAAACTTGATGCACTTGGGGGTACCAAGGAAATTAAAGAGATTTTGTTAAGCTTGTTGCACTTGGGGAGATACCAAGGTGCTCAAGAGCATGATATACTTGGGGTTACCAAGGAACTCATGATTTTTGATAAAACTTGTTGCACTTGGGTTACCAAGGTGCTCAAGGATTTTTGACAAGGACTTGAACACTTGTGTGTTTACCAAGGATGTTCAAGGAACTTGGAAAAGAGATTTGACAAAGGACCAAAACCATTTTGAAAAGATAGGAAAAAATATTGCTTTATGCAAATAAGCCTCAAACTCTACTTAGCCAAAATTGCATATGATGATAGGATCCATTCTTATTATACATAAAAGTGAAACTTGCCAATACAATTCAATTGTATTGACCCTTGTGGCTGTAACTTGTAATGTTGCAGGTTGATTGCTTTAAATGAAGATTGTTTGATTGACTAGGATTACAAATTCTACAACCAACATCTGCCTGAGGCACTTTGAAGATGAAGGACCCATGACTATAGTTATTCATTGCAATGTAATGTAATAGCCAAATGAGCTATGTTTGATGTAATAAACTTATGTTATTCCTGGTTATAAATTTATAATATGACCCTTGTATCTTGATATTACATCTTAACTGTGGATGCTAGCTAATGATCCAGGGACTAGCATTGTAAAACACAGGAGGGATCAACCTTATCAGGTTGGGACCCCTTACAGATGGTATCAGAGCATTGTGTTGCCTGTAGGATTTGTAAACCCTAGGATTGGACAAAAACCCTTAGAAAAATAGGAGTGTATTTGTTCTAAAAACTTATTTACAAAAACACTTGTAAACTCTTTCCTTAACCATTTTGGTTTCAACTCTACACCTCTTCCACTTCAACTTGATGGAAAAACCTACCCATGACCAAAGACTACACCATGTGCAAAGGACTTCTTCAACTCTAATGACTTCAACATCTTCAGCATATTCCCCAAGGACTTCCAACTTGAAAACTACTAAGGACCACAAGTGAAACAAGGAAATCTTGCTCAGGAGTTAGAGACTGAGGGAATGCAAAAGTTAGAAAGAGCCTACATCACTTGAAGTTTTGAGACCAAGAAATTCTCCTAAGGAAGCCATGATCTCATGTAGTAAGAAGCAACCAAGAAGGATGGAAAGATCACAAGTGAACCATATAGATGGACCACCATATTATAGTTAAGTCAAAAACACACCAACCTGAGAGGTGTAACAAAAATATTTTGTTGCCAAAGTATGTGCTTGAACCTTGTTGTTTGAGTGAAAAATTTGGTTTGTGATTGCATGCACAATTGTTTGTGTGAAATGTGATGTGTGTGAATAAAAATATTTCCTTAGAAATATCTTTCCCATTCTAATCTCCTTCAACCCAAACAGATGACTACTCCAAAGGACTCCAACATCAAGGTTGATGACACCAACACCAACCAAGCTGACAGCATGAGAGAGCTCATAGCAACCCAACATCAGTTAAACCAACTGACAGCTCAGTTCCTAGCCAACAATAGTGATAAAGATCCAGCACTGCAAAAGTTTTTGGAGGAACAATCCCAATTGATGCTTAAGGTGACTAATCAAATGATTAGCATGGAAGAAAGCTATCCTAGAAGAGAGTATGATAGCAAGGATGACAAGAATGTTGTTCTAGATGGAGCCCCAACTTGCATTATTTGTGGAGACAAGGATCATACTTCCACAGAGCATGAAGGACAATGCCCCAATTGTGATGAAGACCATCCTGTTGGACAATGCCCCACCTCTCAAGTTACATGCTACCTTTGTGAAGGAAGTGATCATACTCCTGGCCTATGTCCCATCTATGCCATGGTAGAACAAAGGAAACAAGAAGGATCCAAGTCTACCAAAGGAAAAGGACCACTTATACCTCCAAGCAAGACAACCCAATTCAAAGGATCAAAGAAAATCAAGAAACCCAAGCAAGACATGAGCCTTGTACAATGTCGTAAATGTAAGGGAATGGGACACTACTCCAGTGGATGCCCAGAGAACAAGAAGAATAAAGGGATTGACCAAGTGTGGTGCAACAACTGTAATGAACCAGGTCATTTTGTAGCTACTTGCCCACAAGAGCCACGTAAAGAACTCAATGACATTCATTGCTTCAACTTCAAGAATCCAGGACACTATGCAAGCAACTGTCCAGAAAGGATGAAGAATGAGTTGAACAAACCTATGGAGAAACTCAACCTTGGTCCATGAGTCAAGCATAGGAATAAAGCAAAGGTTTAACATAGAGAAATTCCAGGACCCAAGAAGGCCAATATGTAATTTTTGTTTGAAAATTTTTAAGGGTGGTAGTACCCTTTGAATTGGGTTGTCTTGTTTGGAGGTATAAGTGGTCCTTTTCCTTTGGTAGACTTGGATCCTTCTTGTTTTCTTTGTTCCACCATGGAGTAGATGGGGCATTGGATGGGAACATGGTCGTTTCCTTCACAAAGGTAACAAGTAGCTTGAGAGGTAGGACACTGTCCAATAGGATGTTTCTCTTCACAGTTGGGGCATTGATCTTCATGCTCCTTGGAAGTATGCTCCTTGTCTCCACAAATAATGCAAGCTGGGGCTCCATCTAGAATAACATTCTTGTCATCCTTGTTATCATACTCTCTTTTGGGATAGTTTTCTTCCATGCTGATCATTTGATTGGTCACCTTAAGCATCAGTTAGGATTGTTCTTCCAAAAACTTTTGCAGTGCTGGATCTTTATCACTATTGTTGTCTATGAACTGAGTTGTCAGTTGGTTCAACTGGTGTTGGGTTGCTATGAGTTCTTTCATGCTGTCAGCTTGGTTGGTGTTGTTGTTGTCATCAACCTTGAAGTTGGAGTTTCTTGGAGAAGTCATCTGTTTGGGTTGAAGGGATATTAGAGTAGGCAAGATATTTCTAAGGAAATATTTTTAGTCACACACATCACAAATCACACAAACAAGGTGCAAGCATTCACAAACAACTTTTCACTCAAACAACAAAGTTCAAGCACATTTTTAGGCAACAAAATATTTTTGTTACACCACATAAGTTGGTGGTTTTGTCTTAACTAAAATATGGTGTCCATCTATATGGTTCACTTGTGGTCTTTCCAACCTTCTTGGTTACTTCTTCTTACATGAGATCATGGTTCCTTGAGAAAAACTCCTTGGTCACAAACTTCAAAGTTGTTGATGGCTCCTTCTTATTTTGCATTCCCTCAGTCTCTAAATCTTGAGTAGGATCTCCTTGTCTCACTTGTAGTCCTTAGTGATATCCAAGTTGGAAGTCCTTGGTGAATATGCTGAAGATGTCGAAGTCATTAGAGTTGAAGAAGTTGAAGAAGTCCTTTGCACATGGTGAAGTCTTTGGCCATGGGGTAGGTTTTCCATCAAGTTGAAGTAGAAGAGGTGTAGAGTTGAAACCAATATGGTTGAGGAAAGAGTTTACAAGAGTGTTTGTAAATAAGTTTTGGAACAAATGCAACTCCTATTTTTCTAAGGGGTTTTGTCCAATCCTAGGTTTACAAATCCTACAGGCAACACAATGCTCTGATACCATCTGTTGGGGTAAAACCGAATAAGGTAGATTCCTTCTGTGTTTACAATGCTAGTCCCTGGATCAATAGCTAGCATCCACAGTATAGATGTAATATCAAGAAACAAAGGTCATAATTTGACTTTATAACCAGGAATAACATAATTTTATTACATCAATACATAGTTCCTTTGGCTATTACATTACATTGCAGCGGAATAATTATAATCATGGGGTCCTTCATCTTCAAAGTGCCACAGGCAAATGCTGGTTGTAGACTTTGTAATCCTAGTCAATCAAACTTCACTAAAATCAATCAAACCTGCAAAATTACAAGTTACAGCCACAAGGGTCAATACATTTGAATTGTATTGGCAAGTTTCACTGTTATGTATAATATAAGTGGATCCTATCATTACATGCAAATTTGGTTAAGTAGAGTTTTAGGCTCATTTGCATAAAGCAGTATTTTATCCTATCTTTTCCAAAAGGGTTTTGGTCCTTTGTCAAATCTCTTTTCCAAGTTCCTTGAACTCCTTGGTAGAAACTCAAGTGATCAAGTCCTTGTCAAAATCTCTTGAGTACCTTGGTAACCCCAAGCGCAACAAGTTTTTATTTTAGAAGTTAGAATGTCGAGATCTCCCATAGTTCAAACTTTAGTTGCTCAGTATTGTCCATAACCGGGGACACGGCTAAGTACTTAGATTTTATTAACTTCTGCAGAAGGAGTACACTTTACCCACATGTCACAATCCCATCTTGTTGCCACTAGTGGCCTACTGGATTAGTGCTCACCAAGATGGAGTACTGGCAGACTGAGATTGTGACGAAGTCTTTCCAAAGGTCCTCCCATACATCATTGCTAGCTTTGTATTCAGCCCCCATGAAGCATTCCAGATCCCCATGTCCAGTAACTAAAGACAATGTATGGGTCTTCCTAATGTAATTGACTAAGCCAGAGCCATAATAGCATGTGGTTGCACACGAAAGCCACAATTGGAGAAACATGTTCAATCTCTAAGTTTCCTAGGTGGTTTTCTTTTGGAGCACAACACAAAGTGATTCCCATAGGCATGGTTCCTTTTGTTTCCACCTTCTCCTAAACTTAAAGTATCCACCACCTAGGTGGTTCATTGAGTCCTTGTTTTATTATGTAAAACATAAGTCCTTTTCTCAACCTTTGTAAAATCTCAACATGTATCTCTTTTCAAAATAAAGCATGGCTAAGCATGTACAACTACAATATTTTCACTAAGGAGTGTATAGGGAATCCTATTAGGATTTAGCATAGCATAAGTATAAAAATATCTTTTTCATGCATGTTTTCATAATCCACTAAGTATAATGAAAATAGTAGGACTTTTGTATGATAGTGTAACTTGCCTTTTTGGTAGGGAATGGTGGTTCACTCCTTGATCTTGCTAGTCTCACACTTCACTAACTTCACTACAAGTCAATCAAGCAAACACCAAATCAACTAACATTCCAAACCACAACCACTCAAACAAAATTACACACACAAGACAAAAGGAAACTAAGTCATGCATAAGTATGCAAGGATGGTTCTATTGCAAGGATGGTCTTCACTAGGTTTCTAAACTTTGTAAGCTCCAAATTGGTCATTTACCAAAATGGCAAAGTCATTAGTTAGAGGGTTTTTCCCAAAACTGTTTTAAAATCCATTCAACATTTTATATGGTGGAAAATGGTTTTTATCAAATCAAAAATCTTTAAGTTTCTCACCAAAAGTTTCTAACTCTCAAGACTTGGTGTTTTGGGTCAGTAGCTTTGAATTAAATATTTTCTCAAAGTTTTTATTTCAAAATCCTTTTTCATAATAAAACCATTATCTTTACTTAGCTAAAAATAGACTAATTCAATTAATCCTTTCTAAATTTTTCCAATTTCATTTTCAAAACCATGGGTTGGTTCCTAGGGTCAGTAAGGTCACAACAAACCATTTTGCAGAAGTTTTAACCCTAAAATCATTTTTAAACATTTTTCCTACTCTAAACAAGCTCACAAAAGAATCTGCAAAATCAAGCAAACTAACAGATACTATTTTCTAAACTAAGGCCATGGTTGGTTAGGTATTGCTCTCCTGAGTCCAACGACATAAAATTTGTAATTTTTGGACGTGTGGATCCAAAGTTACAAGGGTTTGAAGTTTGCAAATAAATCTGTTTTCAAATCTGTTTTTAAACAGAATAGGTGACACGCGGCGTGTTTTAACTGAACGGTACCGGTTCGGCCGGATCGGCAACGTGGACCGCAGGATTTAGTTTGATCGCACGGCACAGGGCGCGTACCTCTTCGCGGCTTAAGTGATCTATCGTAGGCGTTGGATTAAGATCCTACGGATGCTACTACTCGGTCAATGATGGGCGCTGCATGGCGGTGGGCGGCGGACATAAAGTGCTCGCGGTGGTTCTAGGAAGCAAGGAAGATGGAGGTGGCACTTACCGTGTTCGCGAGGGCGGTGGTGCTCGACGGTGGTCGATGTGGCAAAGGCGCCGCGGGGTCGTGGAATCTCTCGCGAGTTCTTACGGCGGGTGGCTCTGGTTGAGGTCGAGGGCGTTCTGCAGATCGCCCTAAGGCAAAACGGCGGTCGGATGCGCAGGATCAAGACAATGTTGTGTGCGTGAGCGAAGTGAAGGCGGTCAGTTCACCTGAAAACGTCGTCGGAGAAGAAGCGACGCGGCTGCCGGAGCTTGTCAAAGCCGACGCCCGGCGCCCTGGTTGAATGAAGGCATGGGAGAAGCGCCTAGGAGTGGGAAGCTTCAGCGTGCTCGGGAGGCTCGGGTGGTGTGGCTTGGCGGAATCGGTTGGAGACGGTGGTCGGGCTGGGGTGTGTCGAGTCAAATTGGGGCAGCCTCGGGCGAGAGGAATGGCGACAAAGGAAAGGAGGGAAGATGCGGTAGCTTAATATAGTGCGATCACGGTGAGATTAACTCGCGGCATTACTGTACCGGAATTGAACGGCATTCAAAGGCGACGACAGCGAGGTTTGGGGGTGACAGGGTCGCGCGGGTGTGGACGATGAGCAGTAGAGGTGGGGTCCACCGGTCAGTGGGAAAAGAAATGAGAGTAAGGTCCACTGGTCAGTCTCGGCGCGGGTCAGATACGAGGTGCGAAACGTTTTCTTGCGGGGTGAGGAAACTGGGCTGGTTCACAGGCTGTTGGCTCTTTGGGTTGGGTCGGCTTAAATCTTATTTTTTTCTGTTTCTGATTCTTTTTCTTTTTCTATTTCTATATTCTGTCTTAAATTTCAAACAATTTCCAAGCAATCAAAACAATTCAAATCTTCACCCAATTTTGTAACTCTGAATTTAGTTCTGTTTAGTAACCTGAACCAAATTCTAAAGTCAAGATAATAATTTTATTTGTAGGTACATTATTAATTAATAACATGGATCATGATTTATTAATCAAATAGGATTTGATTTTATTAATAAAATCTCCATTTGAAATCCAATTATTTTCAAAACCAAATCAGTAGGTTGTATTTGAAAATAAGGAATATTTAGAAAGTTTGTTTAAAATAAATAACATTTTTGTTATGGTGTCCATTTATAATTAAATAATATGGGCCTTAGTTATTAAATCAATTAGGATTGGTTTTATTTGAATCCTTTATTTTGAAATCTAAAATAGTACCAAACCATTTAGTAGGTTTTATTTGAAAATATAAAACACTTGGGAAAACTTATTTTAGACAAGTCTTGATGGTTTAGCAATAATAGAACCTTTATTAATAAAACTTGGATATCAAATCCTTTTTGTTTTATGTTAAATAAACCTCTATTATTTTAATCAAAGTAAAACCCTTTTGTTTCAAAGTCCTGGCCAAGGTTTAATTGGCTTTTATAAAATGTTCTTCATTTATAAATCTACCCTTTTCTTTTGGGAAATCACAACTCTTTATTTAAAGATTCAAATTTGTATTTTTAGAATATTTATTTTCCCTTATTAATTGTTTTAACTTTTTAAATCCTTTTTAGGATTTTATTTAATCCCAATAGGTTGAAGTTCCATTTAAATTCGAAACATTCTTCTGGCTCTGAAAATCAAACAAAGTTTTATTTTATTCATTTATTTTCACATTATAAGATTTGGAAAATCTTGGGATGTGACAAAGACGCCTAATAGCTTTAAGCCAGAGTACATACCTAGACAAAGTTCTGAAAAGGTTCAGAATGGATAAGGCAAAGAAAGGTTCAGTGCCTATGTTGTCAGGTAATATATTGAGCAAGGCTCAGTGTCCAGCAACGGTAAATGATAGAGAAGCTATGAGCAAAGTGCCATATGCCTCGGCCATAGGTTCTATCATGTATGCTATGCTGTGTACTAGACCGGATGTGTCCAATGCTCTTAGTTTGACGAGCATATATCAAAGTGATCCGGGAGTGGAACACTGGACAGCCGTGAAGAACATCCTAAAGTACCTAAATAGGACTAAAGAAATGTTCTTAGTCTATGGGGTGAAGAAACATTTGTCGTAAAAGGTTACGTCGACGCTAGTTTCGACACCGACAAGGATGATTCTAAATCTCAGACAGGATACATTTATATTTTGAATGGAGGATCTGTGAGCTGGAGAAGCTGCAAGCAAAGCGTGATCGCGGGATCTACAGTAGAATCGGAATACATGGCTGCTTCAGAAGCGTCAAGTGAAGGAGTTTGGATCAGAAACTTCATCACTGCGCTTGGTGTGGTTCCAAGTGCCTTGGACCCACTTGAGATGTTGTGTGACAACACTGGCGCCATAGCACTCGCTAAGGAACCAAGATATCATCCAAAGACCAAGCATATCAACCGCAAGTTTCATATAATCCGAGATTATAAAGCAGATGGAGATCTGAAGATTAGCAAAGTACATACAGATCTGAATGTCGCAGATCCATTGACTAAACCTCTTCCACGTGCAAAACATGATCAGCACCTTAGTGCCATGGGGGTTAGATTGTTGCCAAATGTAAACTAGATTATTGACTCTAGTGCAAGTGGGAGACTGTTGGAATTATGCCCTAGAGGCAATAATAAAGATATTATTATTATAATTCTTGTTCATGATAAAGTTTATATTCCATGCTAGAATTGTATTAAGCGGAAACTTTAATACTTGTGTGGTTTGTGAACAACACCGTGTCCCTAGTACGCCTCTAAGGACTAGCTCATTGATTAATTATGGTTAAGGTTTCCTAACCATGGACATGAGTTGTCGATTAATAATGAGATCATATCATTGGGAGAATGATATGATGGACAGACCCAAACTAAGCGAAGCAATTAGATCGTGTCATCGTGTTCATCTTTGCGAAGCTTTTCCTATGTCAAATATTGTATTCCTTAGACCATGAGATAATACAACTCCCTGGAATCGGAAGAAATCTTTGAGGTCATCAAACGTCATCCTATGAGAGGGTGATCATAAAGGTGTCTCTCAGGTGATCGGAAAGTATCTGTTGGGTTGTATGTATCGAGATGGGATTTGTCCCTCCCAAGTCGGAGAGATATACTTCGGGCCCACTCGGTAATCGATATCAACAACGCTTGCAAGCATGTGGTTAAGGAGTTAATCACAAAGTGATATCGGATTACGGAACGAGTAAAGTACTTGTTGTGACGAGATTGAACTAGGTATGGCCTCGACGATCAAATCTCGGGCAAGTAAAATATCGCGAGAGACGAAGGAATATATATATGGGATTGATTGAATCCTCGCATCGTGGTTCATCCAATATGATCATCGATGAATGTGTGGGAGTCAATATGGGTTTCAGACCCATTTGATTATTGATAGAAGATCATGTCTGCATATTCTCGAACCCGAAGGGTCACACACTTAATGTGTCTCGACACTAGGATAGATTGGATAATTGGTTTATGAGTTTTTGTTCGGAGTCTCGGATGGGATCCGGGACATCACGAGAGGTTCTGGAGTGGTCCGGAGAATAAGATTCATATAAGTCAGTGCAGATTTTGGAGTTCGGAATTGTTCCGGGTTAATCGGTATTGTACCGGAAGCTTCTAGAACCTTACGGAAGGGGACCAACGTGGCCCCACCTTCCGGGAGGGGGCATGGTCCTATGAGGGAGTGCCCTGGCCGCATTGGGCCAGGGGCACAAGTCCCCATAGGGCCCAGCCGGCCAAACTAGAGATAAACCCTAGTTGGAGCTTCTAGAAGGGGGGGTTTCCTTGCCCCCCACTCCTCCCTCCTTTGGCCGTCGGCCTAGGGCTTGGGGTAGGGGTTAGGGCAGGCGCCCACCCCTCTATATATAGAGGGCTGGGGCGCACCCCCCCACACACACACACACCTCCTCCTCAAACCCTAGCCGCCCTGCTGCCCTCCTCTCTCTCTCTCTCTCTCCCTCCAAACTGCGCGTAGGCGAAGCCCTGCTGCAGAAAATCTCCACCACTTGCACCGCGTCGTCGCGTTGTAGATCCAATCCGTCTCTCCACCATACTTGCTGGACCTAGGAAGGAGGAGACGTCGAGGTGCCGCACGTGTGCATCTCACGGAGGCATCGCCAGTTGTGGTGCTAGATCAGATCGGATCGCGAGGAGGAGAAGCGAGTACGACTACATCACCCACGTTCCGATTTAACGTTCATTGCGAATCTTCAAGGGTATGAAGATCTAATCCAATCTCTCTAGTTGTTTGCATCTCCTATATTTGATCTTGGCTTTCCCTCTGTTCGCATCCGTAGAAAATTTTGATTTACTATGCCGCGAAACCCTTCAGGTCATATTGGCGTTAAACAAATGAAGAAGCTCCAGTCAGATGGACTTTTGGAATCACTTGATTTTGAATCATTTGATACATGTGAGCCATGCCTTATGGGCAAGATGACTAGAACGCCGTTTTCCGGTTCAATGGAACGGGCGACAGATTTATTGGAAATCATACATTCTGATGTATGTGGTCCAATGAGTGTGTCGACGCGAGGTGGATATCGTTATTTTGTTACTTTCACGGATGATTTGAGTAGGTATGGTTATATCTACTTGATGAAACACATGTCTGAAACTTTTGAAAAAGTTCAAGGAATTTCAGAATGAAGTGGAAAATCATCGTAATAGAAAGATCAAATTTCTACGGTCGAACCGTGGAGGTGAGTATCTAAGTTACGAGTTTAGCACTCACATGAAAGAGTGTGGAATTGTTTCACAACTCACACCTGCCGGAACACCACAACGAAATGGTGTGTCGGAACGTCGTAATCGTACTTTATTAGATATGGTTCGATCTATCATGTCTCTGACGGACTTGCCATTGTCATTTTGGGGCTATGCACTAGAAACTGCTGCATTCACTTTAAATCGGGCACCATCTAAATCCATTGAAAAGACACCGTATGAATTGTGGTTTGGAAACAAACCTAAGCTGTCATTTCTTAAAGTTTGGGGTTGCGATGTTTATGTGAAGAAACTTCAACCGGATAAACTCGGATACAAAGCAAAAAAATGCATCTTCATAGGATACCCTAAGGAAACTATTGGGTATTCCTTCTATCACAGATCCAAGGGCAAGGTTTTTGTTGCCAAGAATGGATCCTTTCTAGAGAAAGAGTTTCTTGCGAAAGGTGTGAGTAGTCGGAAGGTAGAACTATAAGAGGTTATTGAACCTTCTCTTCAAAGTATGGCGAGTAGCGCAGCGCTGGAAGTTGTTTCGGAGTTGGCTTCACCTGTTGAAGAAGGAACTAATGATAATGATCATGAAACTCCAAAAGAGAGTACTACCGAACCCCGCAGGTCAAGCAGGACGCGTGCAGCTCCCGAGCTGTACGGAAATCCTGTCATGAATTTCATGGTTGATGAAAATGATGACCCTACGACGTATGAAGAAGCTATGATGAGCCCAGATTCCAACAAATGGTTAGAAGCCATGAAATCCGAGATGCAATCCATGTATGAAAATCAAGTTTGGAACTTGGTGGACTTACCTCACGACCGAAAGGCCGTGGAGAACAAATGGATTTTCAAAAGGAAAACTGATGCTGATGGTAATATAACCGTCTATAAAGCTCGACTTGTCGCAAATGGTAATTTCAAAATTCAAGAGTCAAACTACGCGAGAGATTCTCTCATGATGTATATGATACCAAAGGGTTGTATCCTAAGGATGCTAACAAGGTTTTCGCGTGCTAACAAGCTGTCAGCTTGATCCATCTATGGATTGAAGCAAGCATCACGAAGTTGGAATCTCCGCTTTGATGAGGTGATCAAAGAGTTTGGATTTGTCCAAACTTATGGAGAAGCTTGTATTTACAGAAAGTGAGTGGGAGCAATGTGGCATTCTGATATTATATGTGGATGACATATTATTGATTGGAAATGATATAGATCTTTTAAACAGTGTTAAAAGTTATCTAAACAGCAAATTTTCAATGAAAGATCTAGGTGAAGCGTCATACATATTAGGCATAAAGATCTATAGAGATAGATCTAGGCGCCTAATAGGGCTATCACAAAGTACATACCTTGATAAGATTTTAAAGAAGTTTAAAATGGAAGATAGTAAGAAGGGGTTCTTACCTATGACACAAGGCACGACATTGAGTAAGACTCAAAGTCCGGCTTCAGCGGAAGAAAGAGAGATAATGGACAAGGTCCCCTATGCTTCAGCCATAGGCTCTATAATGTACGCCATGCTATGTACAAGACCGGATGTGGTACATCCTATTAGTTTGAATAGTAGGTACCAATCGGATCCAGGTTCAGAACACTGGAAAGCGGTCAAGAATATCCTTAAGTACTTACGAAGAACTAAGGATATGTTTCTTGTATACGGAGCTGAAGAAGAGCTCGTCGCTAAGTGTTATGTCGACGCTAGCTTTGACACCGATCCGGATGACTCTAAGTCTCAATCCGGATACGTATTTCTCATGAATGGCAGAGCGGTTAGTTGGAGGAGCTCCAAACAACCTGTGGTGGCGGGATCAACAACGGAGGCCGAATATGTTGCTGCTTCAGAAGCGGCTCAGGAAGTAGTTTGGATGAAGGAGTTCATATCCGAACTAGGTGTGGTTGCAAACGCATTGGACCCAATGGTGATCTATTGTGACAACAATGGTGCCATTGCCAATGCCAAAGAGCTAAGGTCTCACTGTAGGGTTCGCAGCATAGAAAACAAAAAAATTCCTACGATGGGAACAACTATGTACCAAGATCTATCTACTAGATACAAACAACGGGCGGATGTATATCCGTAGAGAACATACCCTTGAAGACCGACAAAGCTTAACGAGTCCAAACTCGTGGTTGATGTAGACGATCTCTTGCCGATCTCAAGATCGAGAGGAAGTCCTAGCGCAAAAAGCAAGCGCATCCGTGCTCGCACACACGTTCGAGGCACCGAGCAACCTCCGCCTCCTCGCTCCAGCGATGCAGCGGAAGCACAACTCTTTCTTGCCGAATAGCCACCGGGAACATGTATCTCGCTAGTCCGAGACCATGGGGGATAAATTCTAGAGGGGGAGAGAGATCCTTCACGAGGAGGTGTTTTGTGAGAGGAGGAGAGGGGGGGCCTTTTATAGGGGAGAGGGGGGGGCACCCAAGGGGCATGGAGCCCAGCCATGGGGCTGCCCCCACCTCTTCCACATTCATGTGGGTGGAGCTCCCACTCAAAATGAAAAGCCTCCACTCCCATTAAAAAGCCTCCACTCAAAAATCCACTCACATGCATTAAATTTCCACCAAATTTAATGCAAGCTCTCATTTAAATAAAACTCTTTTATTTATTTATTCAGAATTTTGTTAATTACTTTAATTAACAAACATTCACATAAAACCCCTTGCTAGTATTCCATTTCACATGCAGAACCAGTTTTAGCAATTTCAACCAAAACAGTTTCGGTGTCTAGTGAAATAAATTCATGCGCTTTCCTTTTCTTTTCGGCATGAAACTTTTGCTCCAATTGGATGTCGGTGTCTCTTAAGTGTGTCACCCTACGATTCGCGAATAATGTGTACATGATCGAGACCCCTCTCAGATCAATAATCGAGCGGATCCGAGACCCATACTGACTCCCACACATTCAACGATGACTTTCTTGTGATCGTCGGAACCTTTTACGCTATTATCTTAATCCTTTTGTTTCGCGATATATTACATGTACAAGATTCGATCATCGGTATCTCCATACCTAGTTTGATCTCGTTACTGACATGCACTCTTTTCTCGTTCCCGTGATATAACATTCTAGTGATCAAATCACTTGCTTGCAAGCTAACCAATGTGATATCACCGAGAGGGCCCAGAGTATATCTATCCGTCATCGGGATGAACAAATTCCACTCTCGATCCATGGGCCTCAACATAACACTTTAGTAGTTCTGAATCCATCTTTATAATCACCCTGTTACGGTGTGACGTTTGATTTTATCAAGAAACTCTTCGGTGTTAGTGATTGACATGATCTCATGGTCTAAGGATTAGGATCACTTCGTAAGATGTTATAGAAATATAAACTCAATGACTTTGATCGTAATGCTATACTTCGTATGAGTGTTCATCCCACCATTACACTAATGTTGTGACCTCGTTATTAACAACATCCAATGTCCATGATCAGGAAACCTATGATCATCTTGTTAATCAACGAGCTAGTTTATAAGAGAGGCATAACTAGGAACTTTATTTTGTTTATTAAACACACATGTATTAACGTTTCCATATTAATACAATTATAGCATGTAAAATAAACATTTATCATAAATAGGAATACGATAATAACCACTTTATTATTGCCTCTCGGGCATATTCCCTTCAGTCTCCCACTTGCACTAGAGACAATAATCTAGTTTGAAAACTTTGTGTATTGAACACCTATGGCTTTCTGGTGTTCCAAATACGCAATTGCAAGTGGTTAACATAATCTACGGATCTGACGCCTGGTCCGTGTGTATTTGCATGTCTTTGCTCTCACGCATCACTCATTCTCCAATGAGATGGCATTGTATAAATTTGGTCTTTTGGTGAGACCTTTAGTTCCTTGGGGTTAAAACACATCGATACCATTGTCATACAATATATCTTTAGTGTTAGCCCGTGCTATAACCACACCTTAGTTTGATAACAAACTACTTGACACAAATTCCTCCTTTGTCGCTACTATAGCAGTCATATACTTAGGCTTTTGTTGTAGTATTCGTCACAATTTCTTAACTTTGGAACTCTTCCAAATCCATCATGGAATCTCCTTTCCATTACATTGTGCCACCCATAGTTTAAATTGAGATAAACTTAATTTGTATCTTGTGACAAAACTAGTATCAATGTAACGCTTTACAATGAACTATTTGTAATTGTTTGTCACCTCTACACAAATATATTCTTAGTTCTTCCAAAAGATCATAAGAATATCCTCACTATCATCCAATGATCATTTTATGATTCATTCTGGTATATGCTCATAACACTTAGAGCATAGGACATATCTGGATGTGTACATATCATGGTATGATTGATCAAAACATTCTCGTGATTGCACTCATCAAGTGTCAAAACACTTGAATCTTGTTTCACTTATCAAGTGTCGATACACTTGAATCTTGATTCAATTCCTTTCCATGCAACAAGAACTGTTTCTTGTCGTTTCTATAATGAACTCCTTCAATATCTCATATATGTATGTTTGGCATAAACATATTAGCGTACCATCCACTATAGACATTCATGCTAAATATTCGGGTTTTGCCTAAGTCTTTCATCGAAATGAAATTCTTAACCTTTGTCAATAAAAGATACATCATTTCTAATCAACAAGATGTCCTTCACATAATGTATTAGAAATATGTCTCAGCGCTCCCACTTAATTTCTTGAAAATGCAAGCATCTTCATCGTCTCCAGATGAAAAACTCATTTTTCATCATGGTGAAGATTCCAACTCCGCGATGCTTACTTCAACCATTGAAGTTTGCATGCTCTTTTAGCATACTTTGAATTTAACAAAACCCTTTGGACCGTGTCATGTACACGTCCTTGGTAACCATTCTATTAGAAGAACTTTGTTTTGTTTATTCATCTACCATATACCAAATTATATGTAGTGGTTGCTACTTTAATCCGTTCAGACTAAATATCGCTATGAAAGATCAAATCTTGTCATAGTCAACTCTTTGAACATTGTCATAAAATACTTTACGACATGTCGAATATTTCATAGATGTGAGACATCCATGTCTGTTTCTTTATAGATCCAAATACGACCGATAGGTTTTTACACCTTTCCGGAGGGTCTTCCAAGTTCAAAACTTGATTTCTCGTATATGGAACTATCACAGATTTTATGGCTTCAAGCCATTTGACGGAGTCAGGGCCCATCATCGCTACTTTGTATGTATTCGGTTCATCATTGTCAAACAATAATGATTTACTCTCAAATCTTAGCATTTGATTGTTTAACCGACCTTCTTGGTTCAATAGGAACTTTAGACCTCCGTGACCACAACCTTTGAGGCACATAAGCTATGAGCATTATGGCAGCCTCCGAGCGATTTCCTAAGCGCAACTCAAAGACATTTAGCTAAGGTTCGTTAACGTTATCAAAGTTCTATTGTCCTCCCACTTAACTTTTGCGAAAAAATCCTTTTTCAAGAAACTTCACATTTCAAGCGACAAACCCTTTTGTCCTCGGTGTTATGGAGGAATAACCAATTGTTATTCAGAATAACCTACAAATACATGCTCATCCGAATTCGGTTGTAAACATCTTACTTATGTTTAGCATACCAAAATTTAAGAAATGACAACTTGGGTTTTACCCCAAACCATAACTTCCATGGTGTCATTTCAACGGATCTAGATGGAGCTCTTTTCAAAGGTAAAAGCGGTAGTCTCTAAAGCTTTAATCTTTTAAAACATAATGGCAGTTTTATAAATAACACCTTTGATCCAACCATGTCTCACAAGGTTTCATTACAAATCTCAAACACTCCATACTCCTATGGTGTTTCGGGAGATGTAAATCTAGGTGTTCTGCTAAACTTCCAACTCAAATAAATCCCTTTATGATAAAATCATAATTCATTTATTTTCTTGTTACACTTGTAACTCAAATAAATCCCTTTATGATCAAATCATAATTCATTTATTTTTCTTGTTACAATGATTTTCCACTTCATCTTGAAAGTCTTTGAAAACGTTTTTCAAATATTTCATACTTCTTTCTCATTAAGTGAATATTCACTCAAATTTCCGGAGAAAGTATATCAAGTTGAAACCCATCGCTTACGACTACACATAATGGACTACATACATCGATATGTATAAATTCCAATATTTTAGTCGTTCGTTCTTCTTTGGCCTTTGAACGAAGTTTTAATTATCCCGAGGAAAGTCTCACAAGCGTCACTTGATCAAATCAAAGACTCCAAAAATCCATGAAAATGGAGTTTCTTTATGTTTTCTTTCTAATATAATTTAAACGGCGATGTCACTTCGTAAGTGATCTTCCAATCATTTGTCTTGCGACATTTTAGCATTTAGGCTTTATGGATGTGATTTCTCCAACTAGATTTGTAAATCATCCATCTTATATGGAATACGGTAATTATTTGAACGACCTTTGTTCTCATAATACCTGATTTAAATAACAATTATTAAAACAAATCTTGAAGTCAAGCTTTGATGTCAACGAGAAATACAAACAACGGTTTGTTTGTTTTCGATGAACATAATCACATATTCTCTTGCTAGTTACTTAGGCCATTGTGGTTCATGAATTGCGTTGTTCCGTATGAAATTTCATACCAACCAATTCGGTATCCAATACCCAAGAACCACATTGTTTAACAAGCAAAGAATACAACCATAACATGTATATCATATATATACCTAAATTGGATATTTCCAATCTTTTCTTTTCTCGCCAAATATATTTTATAGATTCTCTTTCAGCATTTCCTTTTCCTTTTAAAAGAAACTATCAACATCAACAGTGGCGCCATATACATGACACATAGTCCAAAGCGTGTATATTCAAATAATAATACCTTTGGACTTGCACTTTGAAGTAGATCACCATCATCAAAATGATCGGTATTCTTTCAAAATCCATTCTTTAGTAATCTTTTAGTGTAGTAAACATTTTACATACATATTCTATTCACCCTTATCATGACGACTTTCATGATCAAGCTACTTTAGCTTATAAAGGCGAATCGTGAGTATAACATTACTTTCCAAAACCCTTTTGGATGATTAGGATGTCTAGCATCTCCAACCTTCGTAAATTCTCATCCAATATGAGAACATATATTATACTCTATCATATTGCAACAAACATTGTTTCATATATCGTTATATCTGCCACAAATGATGGTTTCTGAAACAATTCTTTCAGCTCCTAGATAAACTTGATATTAAAACAATCAAGAATCGTGGAGGCAAACATGATACTTAAGATACTAACACTGGAATTGTTACTCTCGATTTAATACCAATTATTAAATTTCACGGAGTAAATAGAGTTTGCTAAAAGTTTGTAATAGGACTTTAAACTTTGATTGACACTCAACACAATACGATACCAGTTCGTAAAGTATATATCCAGAATTCTATAGTTCTATTATCTCAATTACAACTATGCATATGGTGGTGAACGAATGCCAATGACTACAACAAATTATGCAAATTCACTTTGATTTAATTTATGATAAATTGAGTTCTACTAATCCAAATTAGAAATGAACTCCCGCTCAAAAACGACATCCCTCGTGCCTTTTTGGTGATTACATGAACCAAATCCACTATACCAAGTCTGATCATCACGTGACTCGCTGTAGCTTCAAAGGCGAGCATCAAATGGGCATCATATCTACTATATGACTAATGCTTAACTTTTCGGTCCGTGTCGAGGCCATGTCTGCATACATGCTAGGCTCGCCAAGTAAGAACCTTAGTATTCAAGGTGTAACTGTCTTACACCCAAAATATGGTCATGGATCCAAAAACACCCGATCATCACGTGATGTCTTGGAGCGACGAGAACATAATCGGTGCATACTAAAGGAAGAACACATTCTTATCTTGATATTTAAATGAGGGATCATCTTATTATGCTAATAAAACGCCAAACAAGCAATATAAGATGCTATCAAACATCACATGTTTATTAGTGGAATGATATGGTTCCCGCATATGATCTCTATCATGTGCACCGTGGTATGATCACTATCATACCTATATGTGTAAGTCCAAGGTCTATGGAGATTACACGTTATGTGTGTTGTAAGAGTATCATATCATAGTTCTACTTACAACATCACCATATCATATCACTAGCCCAGCAACAATCTAAACTAGACGCCTCTAATTTATCCATTGCAAATTTTACGTGGCGTAGGGCTTTCGAAGATAGAACCGTTCTTACCTACGAACATGAACCACAACGAGGATAACCAAATTGTTGACAACTCGTTGCAAATTACATATTGACTATAGTAGGAGAGACAGACACCCGCTAGCCACTTATGCAAAACTAGTTGCATGTCTCATGTGCGAGGACATGTAAAGTTTGTCCGGGCCGCTTCATCCCACTATGCCACCAATATCCAAAGTACAACTAAGAAGCAATAAAATGATCATCATCGCCCACATACTAATATGTGTACTACCCGTTCAAAGTATCTACGCATAGATCCGGCTCTGATACCACTGTAGGGTTCGCAACATAGAAAACAAAAAAAATTCTACGATGGGAACAACTATGTACCAAGATCTATCTACTAGATACAAACAACGGGCGGATGTATATCCATAGAGAACATACCCTTGAAGACCGACAAAGCTTAACGAGTCCAAACTCGTGGTTGATGTAGACGATCTCTTGCCGATCTCAAGATCGAGAAGTCCTAGCGCCAAGCAATGAGCATCCATGCTCGCACACGTTTGAGGCACCGAGCAACCTCCGCCTCGCTCCAGCGATGCAGCGAAGCACAACTCTTTCTTGCCGAATAGCCACGGGAACATGTATCTCGCTAGTCCGAGACCATGGGGATAAATTCTAGAGGGGAGAGATCCTTCACGAGGAGGTGTTTTGAGAGGAGGAGAGGGGCCTTTATAGGGAGAGGGGCACCCAAGGGTCATGGCGACCAGCCATGGTGCTGCCCCCACCTCTTCCACATTCATGTGGGTGGAGCTCCCACTCAAAATGAAAAGCCCACTCCCATTAAAGCCTCCACTCAAAATCCACTCACATGCATTAAATTTCCACCAAATTTAATGCAAGCTCTCATTTAAATAAAACTCTTTTATTTATTTATTCAGAATTTTGTTAATTACTTTAATTAACAAACATTCATAAAACCCTTGCTAGTTCCATTTCACATGCGTAACAGGTCAGCCAATTTCAAACAGCTGTTCAGTGAAATAAATTCTGCGCTTTCCTTTTCTTTTCGGCATGAAACTTTTGCTCCAGCTGGATGCCGTGTCCATAGTGTGTCACCCTAGTTCGCGAATAATGCGGACATGATCGAGACCTCGACACGGAGATCACGATGACTTTTCACATCGATCTTTGAACTTTACGCTAGTATCTTAATCCTTTTGTTCGCGATATATTACATGTCCAAGATTCGATCATCGGTATCTCCATACCTAGTTTGATCTCGTAATTGACATGCACTCTTTCGCTCCGTGATATAACATTCTAGTGATCAAATCACTTGCTTGCAAGCTAACCAATGTGATATCACCGGAGGGCCCAGTATATCTGTCCGCATCGGGATGAAAAAATTCCACTCTCGATCCATGGGCCTCAACATAACACTTTAGTAGTTGAATCCATCTTTATAATCACCTGTTACGGTGTGACGTTTGATGTTATCAAGAAACTCTTCCGATGTTAGTGATTGACATGATCTCATGGTCTAAGGATTAGGATCACTTCGTAAGATGTTATAGCAATATAAACTCAATGACTTTGATCGTAATGCTATACTTCGGATGAATGTTCATCACACCATTACACTAATGTTGTGACCTCGTTATTAACAACATCCAATGTCCATGATCAGGAAACCTATGATCATCTTGTTAATCAACGAGCTAGTTTATAAGAGAGGCATAACTAGGAACTTTCTTTTGTTTATTAAACACACATGTATTAATGTTTCCGTATTAATACAATTATAGCATGTAAAATAAACATTTATCATAAATAGGAATACGATAATAACCACTTTATTATTGCCTCTCGGGTATATTCCCTTCACTCACAAGCATTCCAAGCATATTAAGCGCCGGTTTCACTCCATCCGCGAGCATGTCAAGGATGGAGATATAAAGATTTGTAAAGTACATACGGATCTCAATGTAGCAGATTCGTTGACTAAAACTCTCCCTAGAGCAAAACATGATCTACACCAGAACTCCATGGGTGTTAGATACATCACTATGTAACTAGATTATTGTCTCTAGTGAAAGTGGGAGACTGAAGGGAATATGCCCTGAGAGGCAATAATAAAATGTTTATTATGTGTATTCCAAGTATATGATAGATGCTTATTTTGCATGCTATAATTGTATTAATACGGAAACGTTAATACATGTGTGTTTAATAAAAAAATAGAAAGTTCCTAGTTATGCCTCTCTCATAAACTAGTTCGTTGATTAACAAGATGGTCATAGTTTCCTGACCATAGACATTGGATGTTGTTAATAACGAGATCACAACATTAGTGTAATGGTGTGACGAACATTCATCCGAAGTATAGCATTACGATCAAATTCATTGAGTTTATATTGCTATAAACAACTTACGAAGTAGTCCTAATCCTTAGACCATGAGATCATGCCAATCACTAACACCGGAAGAGTTTCTTGTTGACATCAAACGTCACTCCGTAACTGGGTGATTATAAAGATGGCTTCAAAGCTACTAAAGTGTTATGTTGAGAATCATGGACCAAGAGTGGAATTTGTTCATCCCGATGATGGATAGATATGCTCTAGGCCCTCTCGGTGATATCACATTGGTTAGCTTGCAAGCAAGTGATTTGATCACTAGAATGTTATATCACGGGAACGAGAAAAGAGTGCATGTCAAGAATCGAGATCAAACTAGGTATGGAGATACCGATGATCGAATCTCGACATGTAATATATCGTGAAACAAAGGGATTAAGATACAAGCGTAAAAGGTTCCGGATCACAGAAAAGTCATCGTTGAATGTGGAGTCAAGATGGATCTCCGTGTCCCGCATCGATTATTGATCGGAGAAGGGTCTCGATCATGTCCGCATTATTCGCGAACCGTAGGGTGACACACTTAAGGGACACTGGCATCCAGTTGGAGCAAATGTTTCATGCCGAAAGAATAAACAAGCGCAGGAATTTATTTCACTAGATACCGAAACAGGTTTTCGGGTGAAATTGCATAAAGAGGTTATGCATGTGAAATGGAATTCTAGCAAGGGGTTATTTGTGAATGTTTGTCATAAAAGTAATTGACAAAATTCTGAATAAAATAAAAGAATTTTATTTAATGAGAGTTTGCATTAAATTTGGTGGAAATTTAATGGGAATTTGAGTGGGTTTTTTAGTGGAGAAAATTGAAGAGCCATTTTGTGAGTGGAGTGTTCACCCACATGAATGAAGGAGGGGAGGGGGCAGCCCCCATGGCTGGCGGCCACCCCCTTGGGTGCCCCCCTCCTCCTATAAAAGGCACCCCTCATCTCTCTCTCACTTACACCTCCTCGTGAAGGATCTCTCTCCCCCTCTAGAATTTATCCCCCATGGTCTCGGACTAGAGAGATACATGTTCCCGGTGGCTATTCGGCAAGAAAGGGTTGTGCTTCCTCTGCATTGCTGGAGCGAGGAGGCGGAGGTTGCTCGGTGTCTTGTACGTGTCTACGAGCACGGATGCGTTGCTGCTTTGCGGCGCTAGGACTTCCTCTCGATCTTGAGATCGGCAAGAGATCGTCTACATCAACCACGAGTTGAACTCGTTAAGCTTTGTCGGTCTTCAAGGGTATGTTCTCTACGGATATACATCCGCCCGTTGTTTGTATCTAGTAGATAGATCTTGGTACATAGTTCCCATCGTAGGAAATTTTTTGTTTTCTATGCTGCGAACCCTACACTACTCCATTATCGACACCCGTTGCAAGCTCTCTGTGGATGACGGTCCGCTTGTCGCCGACCCTACTGAGTATCGCAGCTTCGCAGGCGCTCTTCAGTACCTCACACTGACACGGCCCGACATCGCACATGTTGTGCAGCAGGCATGTCTCTACATGCACGCGCCTCGGGAACCTCATCTTGCTTTGGTCAAGCGGATTCTGTGGTATATCCATGGCACCCTGGACTTGGGTCTTTAGATGTGCTCCACCCCGGCCTCGATGCTCACAGCCTACTCCGATTCTGACTAGGCAGGATGTCCTGACACTCGTCGGTCTACCTCAGGCTACTGCGTATATCTTGGTGACAACCTGGTCTCCTGGTCCTCTAAGCGCCAGGCCACGGTGTCTCGCTCCAGTGCCAAAGCCGAGTATCGCGTCGTTTCTCATGTCATCGCCGAGTGTTGTTGGCTTCGTCAGCTTCTTCACGAGCTTGAGCGTCCTCTCCACTCCGCGACAGTTGTCTTATGTGATAATGTCAGCGCTGTCTACATGGCATGTAACCCGGTTCAGCATCGTTGTACGAAGCACATCGAGATCGACATCCACTTTGTTCACGAGAAGGTGTCTCTCGATCAGATTCGGGTTCTACATGTGCCATCTTCGTATCAGTTTGCCGACATCATGACGAAGGGTCTACCGTCCCAACTGTTCTTGTATTTCCGATACAGTCTTTGCGTTCGTTCCACCGACGCTAAGACTACGGGGATGTTAAAGTACGTATCTTACCTGACGTACCATGTATAGTTGTACGTGATCTTATCTGCCTTGTATAGATTGATACTGCAGAGATATTTGTCTTGCACGTTAAGACTTGTAACCGCCAGGCTTTGCCTGCTATTTATATTGAGCTGATCGGCCGGCGTCTTCCCTCAAACTCTTTTCTGGTTATACGTTTATAGTTAAAAATGCAGGTCTGTTGAGAAAGTTCAGGAATAGGATGCTATGAGAAATTGATAAATTTGTTAAGATCAGAGGTGATGCTTTTTTTTGTTTCTATATAATATGCAAATTCAGTTCGCTATCACTATCACTATCTATATGAAAGTGAAGCACTTCAGCATCACCACCGTACGTCCACGTCATTCCGGACACTGCGCGAGTGGAGGATTTTCTTCAGCGTCACACCAGCTCCAGCGACATGAGCTTGGAGGATTTCCTTCTCCGGTAAGGCATACCCATCAGCACCTCTTATCGCTCGACGGAAAACAGAGGAGGGGCCCAAATTCCCAATTCTGTTCCTCATCTTCCTAAAAACGCACCCGCGGTCCCTATTCTTTCCTCCGTGGGTCAGTTTAGTCCCAATTCTATCAAAATTCACATTCAGGTCCTAAATGTTTCGTAAGTGAGTCACCGCAGGTCCTAATTTGGTTTCACCAACGTTGACTGATGCCACGTAGGATGCAGGGCCCAGCAGCAGCAACCGTCGGTGCTAAATTTTTGCAAAAAGGACCGTGCCTTTCATTTCTTGTCATACCCTCCACCCCGACTGTTTCCACTTCTCCTCGGAGCTTCCGCGACAGAACAGGCGGCGATTTGGAGGCAGTGGTGCTGGGAGGTACGGCACCGGTGGCGATCTCGCGGCGGGCGGCGCCGCGGGTACGGAGGAGTCGACGATGGCTCCCGCGAGCAAGGGCCCAAAGCTGCGGCGGCCTGGTGATGCTCTGTCGCGTTACGGTCAGTTAACTGAACCCTAAATCCCCACAGCGAGCATCTGCTAGTCCCTATTCTAGCCACAAGAAGTGAAGGTTTTTCTGGGTCTTAGGTGTATTTGACGACGAGTTCACGGTAGAAATAAATCATGGTGGATTTTTTTGCGGATTTGGGGCAGCTAAGAGCTATGTAGATGGTACAGTAGCTCAGTTTACGGATGTGAGGCAGACACATGGTCTCCTTTGTGGCTAACTGATTTTATGGAGCAACTAGGGTATAAAAATCCAGTGGAATATAGTTTGTATTGGTTGCTCCCTGGTAAAGATCTAGGATCAGGACTGCGCATAGTGGACAGTGATGTAGATACACTGCATATGATTGCAGTAGTGCCAAAATTTCAGTATTTTCAGTTGTTTGTGGATCACAAGAATCTGAATACTGGCAGAGCTGAAAGAATTGATGATGTTATAATATGTGGATCTCCTGAATTGCCTTCTGTCTTGAGTCCAAATACACTGAAAAATATGGGCAAAACAACAGCAGGTAGTAACAATGCAGGTACTAGCAGTGCATCAAAGAAACAACATGATGGCCATGAGACCAGAAGAAGCAGGAGGAAGCTGTATGTAGAAGAGGAAGCACATTGCAGTGAAGACAGTGAAGACAGTGATGTTGACTGATTTGGTGGACTCTGAAAATGAGCTAGAGGTAGATGATGACAATCTGTTTGATGAATGGGTGGATGAAACATATGAGGACAAAAAGGATAGAAGCAAATGTCAAGAAGATAGTGATTATGACAGAGATGCAGATTTGGAGGAGCTTGAAGATTCAGACATTCCAGCTGCAGAATCAGGAGATGAAGTGGAAGTGAAGGACAAGCAAGGAAGGAAGAAACTGAAGAAGAAAGTTAAGCTCAGAAGGTGGAGGCCAGAGAATATGAAAGAACTAGAATTCAAGATTGGAATGGTTTTTATGTCAGTTATTGAGCTTAGAGGAGCAATACAAGAATACATTGTGAGGCGGAGAGTTGGTGTGCATTATGTTAAAAATGATTTGCAGAGAGTTAGGGCATGCTGCGAGGAAGGATGCACATGGTACCTGTTGACATGGTTATACCCTACGGGTACGTGACTTCAACATACCTGGTCCAGCCCAAGGAAGGCCCACAGCAGACATACGCTGGCCCATGAAGATTTTCGGGTCGCCAAGGCCCATGACGCTTTGGGATCCTTGGAGAGCAAGACTAGCATAGATAGGAAATTCAAAGGGGTAAAACCCTAGAACTTGTAACCGACTAGGACTATGCCCGGGACCTGCCTAAGTCTATATAAAGGCCAGGAGGGCACGTCCTAGATCTCTCGACTCATACTTTCGCACGCACCTCCACGCCAGATCGAATATGCGCACCCTGTAACCTTCGGTTTCGCCGTAATCAAGAGCAGACAAGCAGTAGTAGGGTTTTCCCTCCGGGGGCCTGAACCTGGGTAAATCTCGTGTCCCCTGGTTGCTTGTCTGTTAACCGTGACACGATCTCCAGCATCCCCATCTTCTCCAAAACCCAATTCCATAACAATGGGCATTGACGATATTAAACCTCGTCAATTGGCGCCGTCCGTGGGGATCGGGGCTGCTGATTGTGCGATCGTGACGGTCCCGACCCGATCGATCTACAACTCCGCGGTGACGGAGAATCACCTCCTCTTTGGCGCTTTCGACTTCGCCGCCCACTCGCCGGCCACCATGAAGGATTTCGAGCCCGTAGGCGACGGACTCAAAATTTTGTTCGGGAGCTTCTGCTTCCAGGTGGGACAAACTAGCACCCTCCGCCATCCTGAGCGGGTGCCCGTGCCATCGATCAGGCCCGCCTCGTGGGCTCCACACCCCGTGCTACGCACATCACCATCGATAGATGAGTTCTACAACAGCAGCAGCTGCAACTCCGATCTGTGCGATCTGCCTTCGGATGAAGGGACCTACGGTTCCGGATCTGAAAGCTGCGGCAGCAGCGAACCGATCTACGAGCGCTACCAGTGCGCCGCAGTCATCCAGGAGCAACAAACGCCTAACCCGCCGCCCAACACGAACCCGAACCCGCAGGATAAAAACGGCGGGAACAGAAGAAGCCAGTCCCCCCCACTCGAAGGGGAAAACAACGGCCACGTCATCCAACTTAGCAAAGAAGGATGGGTCCAGGCACGCCGCGCCATTGCAGGCGACATAGTCCTACCCGTGGACTCCCCACGTGACCTACTGATGGCGTACCACTACCTCCTCATCGAGGAGCACAAGAAGCAAGTCAAGATGCAGGAGACGCTCGACAAACGCAAGCAAGCAGCCTCCGAGTCCAGCGCGCGATGAGCTGCGCTCTTCGCCATGGCACCCGACTCTAGCACGAATGGAAACCAGGGAAACAAGCCCCGCTCGCGGGTGGAGAACATGGATCCCAAGGAGCGCCGTGATGTGACCCAAACTCTCCACACATTCTTCATGGATATGGATGACGATGGCAACATCATCCCGAAGACACCGCAAGCTACGATCATGGCAGCCACTGCGTATCTCGCGGCCCACCAACCTCCGGAAGGGGACCCGAAAAGAGACATGCATAAGTCCGCACTCACCGGACTCGGACTCGTCGGAGCTGCGCTCCACGAAGACGCTCCTGCGGAGCCGAAGAAGAAAGCTCCGGTCAGGCGCGACCGGAGACCCACCCCTTCATCCGAAGAGGAGGAGGAGCACGACCTTCCTCGAAGGAAGAAGAGCTCACGTCGCCATAAACGCGACTACGACGCCAGAGACGCGCTTACACAGCGCAAAATCGCCAAAGCACGAGCCAAACGCGCATGCTCGTCCGAGTCCGAGATGGATGAAGATGAAGGAGAACTCTGCGGAGCTCGATGCTTCAGCAGATCTGTTCGGCGAACACAGATGCCACGCAATTTCAAGCTTCCTTCGGATACTCCGAAGTTCAATGGCACGGAAGATCAAAAATCTTGGCTCAGCGATCATCTGTCATCCGTCAAGCTGCATGGCGGTAACAAAGAAACCGCCATGCAATGCCTCCATTGCGGTACAGGCGCGGGTCCAGCTCAAGACCTATCATCAGGATCCATCCGAAGTTGGGAGGAGCTAGCTTACAGCTTCATCCGAAATTTCAAGGGCACCAGCAAGAGGCCAGCCTCAATCGAAGAGTTGCGAGCCTGCACTCAGAGAACGGGGGAATCTATTCGCTCGTACATATTACGTTGGTCTACCACCAAGAACTCCGCAGCACATATCTCCGACGAGAGGGCCATCGATGCCTTCAGAGACGGCGTCAAACGCCAAGATTTCAAGGAGGAACTTGGCCGTGTCAAGCCCAAGACAGTCGACCACCTCATGGAAATTGCCAACAGTTGGGCAGACGGCGAAGATTGCATCCAGCGAGCGCAATCAGACGAAGAGGACGACTACGGCCGAAGGCGAGAACGCCGCAGCAAGAGGAGATCGCGTGTCTACGAAGACCGCGATGGACCCGACATGGTCGCGGCTGGCTACGCCGACCGCCGCAACGACAACAGCCGCAACAGCGGAGGATACCGCGGAGGAAATTTCATGACGACAGACGACCAGCCGCGATCGTGTAACGCTGCGACGCGACAACGGACCCTCAGCATTCGACAAACTTTGGTCCATGCACCATCCACTTCTACATCGACAAACAAGATGGAAAAAGAAAGGGCAATACATGCTCAAGGACTGCCGCGAGTTCGAAACTCAGGAAGCATGGTGCAGATGAGGCAACAAGCCCCAACCCTGCGTTGACAACGCACCAGCGCCAGAGAAATAGCACACGGAGCTCCTCCACCGCCACCTATTGGAGGCCCAAACCAACCAACGCACCAGTATCAAAACAACACGGGTCGGATACCCCCACCAAAGGGAGCACTAAATATGATCCGGAAGGGCGCCCACAAACAGGTGCGTAAGAAAATCACCCGACAAATCAACTTGGCGTGGCAACTCGCTGCAATCACAGTACCTCGGCGGATCGAGTCTTGCATCACATTCACTCGCGGATCACCCTTGCGGATCCCTCGCCCAGTCATGCTGCCACAGTCTTTGGAGGCGCAGATCGGAGGCTTCGAGATGAGTCACATCTTCATGGACGGCGGCAGCGGCATCAACCTAATGTTCGCAAGCACCCTAGCAGCTATGCGGATCCCGCAATGCAGCCTGGAACAATCGGACACAACATTCCACGGCATTGTCCCGGGAAAGGGCATATTCCCCCTGGGCAAAATAGGGCTCGACGTCATCTTCGGTAAGCCGGACAACTTTCGGCAGGAGCGACTCGAATTCGAAGTGGTGGACTGGCCGTCACAATACCACGCCATCCTGGGGCATGTAGCATTCGCAAGGTTCCTGGCCGTCCCGCACTACGCATACCTACTACTCAAGATGCCAGGACCAAGGGGCGTCATCACAGTCCACGGGAGCTTCACCCGATCGGACCAATGTGACAGGGATTTCAACAAAAACTCCCAGTCTTTCAGCATGCAAGACGAGCTTGTAAGGCTCCGAGAAGTAACGGACAATGGGGTACCCCCAGTCACAAGGTAGAACGCACTGGACATGTGCTTCGACTCCACCGTCAACACCAAGAAAGTACAGGTCCATCCGACGGATGCCTCCAAGACGGCCTTGATCGCCAATGACCTCAGCACCGCATAGGAAGGCGCGCTCGTCGAATTCCTCCGTGAGCGCTGGGAAATCTTCGCCTGGTGTCCTGCGGACATGCCAGGAGTTCCCAGGGAATTCGCCGAGCATGCACTCAATGTCTTTCCAGACACCAAGCCAGTCAAGCAGTCCATCCAAAGACTGTCGGAGCCACGAACCGAAGCTATCGGCAAGGAAATAAATAGACTACTCGCTGCAGACTTCATCAGGGAAATCAAAGAAAGCGAGTGGCTTGCAAACACGGTGATGGTCCCGAAGAAGGACACGGACATCCTGCGGATGTGCGTGGACTTCACGTCACTAAATAAGCATTTCCCAAAGGACCACTTCCCTCTTCCACGGATCGACCAGATCATCGATTCGACTGCAGGTTGCGAGAAACTCTCCTTCCTCGACGCCTACTCAGGCTATAACCAGATTCGGCTCAAGGTCGAAGATCAGGATAAAACGGCGTTTATCACATCGTTTGGAGTATTCTGTTACAACACAATGCCCTTCGGGCTAAAGAACGCGGGTGCCACGTACCAGCGATGCATGCAGTCCTGCCTCAAGGACCAGATCGGTCGCAATGTCCAAGTCTATTTCGACGACATAGTAATAAAAACTAAGGAGGCAGGGACACTTATCGACGATCTCCGCGAGACGTTCGACAACCTTAATCGCTACAGGATCAAGCTCAATCCCGAAAAGTGCGCTTTCGGCGTCCCATCGGGTCAGCTGCTCGGGTACTTCATCTCTCAATGAGGGATCGAGGCAAACCCGAAGAAAATCAGAGCCATCATGACGATGGAGAAGCCGAAAAACCTCAAGGGCATCCAGCAGCTCGCAGGACGAGTAGCAGCACTAAGAAGGTTCATCAGCCGCATGGGCGAGAAGGCCCTACCATTCTACCAGCTGCTGGGCAAGGCAGACAAGTTCGAGTGGACACCAGAAGCCAACGACGCATTCGAAAGCCTCAAGCGGCTCCTCTCCACATCGCCCGTTTTGGTCACGCCAAAGGAGCGCCAGCCCCTGCTGCTGTACATAGCAGCCACACACCAGGTGGTCAGCACCGTACTCGTGGTCGAACGACCCAAAGAAGGTAGGACCCATGGGGTCCAGCGCCCAATTTATTACCTCAGCGAGGTACTAACACCAACAAAGCAGAGGTACCCTCACTACCAAAAGCTAGCCTACGGCGTGTTCATGACGGCTCGACCGCTGAGCCATTACTTCCAGGAGCACCAAGTGATGGTGGTCAACGAGGCACCCCTGAACAGCATCCTGAATAATCCAGAGGCCACAGGACGGGTGGCCCTGTGGGGCATCAAACTGTCACCCTTGGACATCGTCTACAAGAGGCGACACGCAATTAAATCTCAAGTCCTTCCGGACTTCCTGGTACATTGGATGGAGTTGCAGCTGCCAGACACCCCAGACATGTCGCAGTCATGGACAATGCACTTCGACGGCTCCAAGCGTGAAGCCGGAGCAGGGGCAGGGGTCATACTGACCTCCCCGCAAGGCGACAAGATGAAGTACGTTCTTCGGATGAAATTCAGAGCCTCCAACAACGAGGCCGAATACGAAGCCTCATCCATGGCATGAGGATGGCAAAGATATGCGGCGCAACGCGCCTGGTCATCTACGGTGACTCCAACCTCGTCGTCCAGCAGACGATGAATGAGTGTGACGCACACGCCGAAAACATGATCGCGTACCGCGTGCTCTACAACGCACTCGAAGGAGAATTCGACGGCTGCGAACTTCGGCACGTTGGAGGAGAGAGCAACGAGGAAGCCAATAGACTCGCCAACATCGGCTCCACTTGCGCAAAAGTGCCACCAGGAGTGTTCCTCGAACAGATCTGCGTACCATCCATCAAGCGGAAATTCCCCAAGGGATCACCCGAAGAAGCAGAACACTCGGGAACTACGCTACCCGAAGGACATGAAGGACCCGAAAAACTGGACACAGAGGTAGCCATGGTCAACCTAATACAGGTCATGTCAGTCGAAGAAACTTGGACGCGACCATACCTCCAGTTCTTGATAAACGGAGAACTGCCTGACAACCCGACAGATGCCCGGCGCATATCTCGTCGGTCAAAAGCCTTCACCATCATCAACGACGAGCTGTACAAGCGCAGCATCACGGGTGTACTACAACGGTGCGTCACCATCGACGACGGAAAAGCCATACTCCAAGACATCCATGAGGGCATCTGCGGCCACCACGCAGGCAGCCGCTCCCTTGTCGCCAAAGCTCTACGAGCAGGATTCTACTGGCCAACGGCCATGAACGACGCAAAGGACATCGTCCGAAGATGCAACGGATGCCAACGGTTCGCCGACAAACCGCACGCACCTGGGTCCGAGCTCAGACCCATACCCATAGCCTGGCCTTTTGCTCAATGGGGCCTCGACATGATCGGCAAACTGCCAAAATCATCGAAAGGGGGTCACGTCTTCCTCCTGGTTGCAGTCGACAAATTCACCAAGTGGATCGAGGCCATGCTGGTCACCAACCAGAAAGGCAAAATTGTCGTCAAGTTCTTCGAGTCCATTGTCTACAGGTTTGGCGTACCGCACAGCATCATCACCGACAACGGATCAAACTTCATCTCCGAATAATTCCAGGACTTCTGCGAAGGCCTTGGGATCAACATCACGTACGCCTCAGTAGCACACCCGCAAACGAACGGGAAAGTGGAAAAGGCCAATGGCCTAATCGGCGCCGGCATCAAGAAGCGCTTCATGAGTTCACTCGAACAAAAAGCTGGAAACTGGACGAAAGAGCTACCATCCGTCCTGTGGAGCTTACGGACTACGCCAAAAGCTCCACCGGCTACACACCGTTCTTCATGGTACACGGAGCCGAGGCCGTGCTACCAGCCGAAGTACGCCACCAGGCCCCGCGGGTCGTCGCTTACAGCGAAGCCGAATCCACGATTGCACTTGAAGACGCTGTCGACACACTCGACGAAGCACGGGATATAGCAGCAGCTCGATCAACGGTGTACCAACAGAGTCTCCGCAACTACCACAGCCGCCGGCTGCGCCCAAGATCCTTCGTCGAAGGAGACCTCGTCTTGCGACTCAAGCAAAAGCGACCGAATAAATTCGAGTCACCATGGGAAGGACCCTACGTCATCACCGAAGTCATCCCAGGTGGCGCCTATCGCCTCAAGCACGTGGAGTCTGGAGTCGCATACTCCAACCCATGGAATATCTCGCACCTGCGACGATTCTATCCGTAGCAACCTACCCCCTTTTACTTTCAATAAGGCTTCCAGCCAAGGCTATTCAGCCGAACAATGTACCTCCTCCATTACGATATAAATAAAGCTAAGTGTCTCGCCCCAAAACTTCGATTCACTATTTTCTGCAACCGTACTACATGCTACAAACGCACTCGGGGGCTCCCCCCCACCTCACGATTTCATCGACTGAGGACCAAACGTGTACACCTGAGTAGCTGACAACGTCAGGCAAACGAAAAGGACACGTACTCAATCAAAGCACTGCGTGCTCACAAACAAACAAACCTTTACAACAAAGGGCACAACACGCCCAGCCGAAATATACAAATTTTACATCTCTCTCTTTTTACAGGTACTACCTATGTTGAAGAATAATCTGGGCACGCTGCTCAAACAAATCTACAATCTGTTCGGCATACTGCCTTACAGCCGCGTAATGCGGACGCATGTCCCACTCGCCACCATCAGGGCGAAGAGGTGGCCCAGCGGCCACAGCAGCCAAATCCACGTCAGGCCGGTGCAGCCTCACAAGAGACAAAGCAGCCTTCACTCCTGCGACAAGCTGCTGCCGCACCAACTCCTTGACATTGCTTACGCTCCGAAACTTCGACAGAGACCCGCAAGGCTTGTCGGTACGGCATCCAAAGGGAACATGACGTGCAATACCGAGGCAAGCGATGTCTGCACTTGGCGGAGCACCCGTGAAACTTGATGAACCCGATCCTGCACCGTCGCCAGAGCTATGACGCGATCACGATCCATCCAGAAGAAGCCGCCGGCCTCCATGTCCTGTTGAGTCAAGCAATTGACCCGAACAGCGACACGCTCCTTTTCCTCCCTCGGAGCAAGATTCGCACCTGCAACAATCGCACAAAATAAGAGTAAAGCCAGCAGGCTCATCCGAAGAACCGAGCTATAGCTCGAACCAAAGAACAACTTACATTGCAGCTGCTCGGACAGCCGAACCAGCTCCGCCATCAAGTACTCCTCTCTGGCTGCACGATGATCCGCTTTGTACTTCCAAACATCGGCATGACCGCGTAACCCGAGCAAATCCCTCTCCAGACTACGCACACGATCCCGAATGAAAGTGAGCTGCGAGGATTCATCCAAGGATGGTCGCAACGGCATTGCGGATGGGGCGTCAACAGGATCAGCACCCGAAGGAACCTAGAGCAGCAGCAAAAGAAAGGAACACAGACATTCATCCAATGATAAGCCACAACTCAGAGGAATTCATTAAATATATAAGGCCACTACGTGGCACAAGGATGTTGTTCTTCAAGATATTTACAACAAAAGTAGACTACAAACTACCCTACGTCTACTACGCCTAAGATGCGGGACCCTGAGTCGCCTCGGAGCCAGACTGCCTAGCTTTGGCCCCGCC
Organism: Avena longiglumis; assembly: GCA_030063025.1. Taxonomy (NCBI): domain Eukaryota; kingdom Viridiplantae; phylum Streptophyta; class Magnoliopsida; order Poales; family Poaceae; genus Avena; species Avena longiglumis. The sequence goes on from CP125977.1 coordinate 479,147,809, forward strand.
CTACTGCCGCAGTGCATACTCAGACAGCAAATCAATGATCTTGGGCCCATATCGCTTGCAGCGAGCAGAATAGGCAGCAAAGGCTACCTCGGATCCATCCGCAGCCGTCGGCATCCGAGAGGTGATCTGGGGCAGATCCAGCTCCGCTCCAGCCGCCAAGGCCATCGCCAGCCCGACGGACGCGCCGATGCCCGCTACGCTTGCGCTTATGCGCAGCGCCCGGTGACAGAGCCTCCGCCAGAGCATCCACATCATCAAGGGCTGCGCCCTTCAGGACAAGCTCCTTGTAGAACCGACCAAGGACCTCTTTCGTCTTGGCAAGGGAGTTGACGACGGTGCTGCAGCGGTCTTCGACCGCCACAGTGGCATCATCTAGAGCACTACCGTGCTCCAGAGCACCGCGGTCGAACTTGATGCCTGCGGCATCTGAGACAAAAAATAAGAAGAAAAACATGAAGAAAAGCAGCATAGAAGAAGACCCGGAGAAAAAGAAACAAGTACAAAACTAGCACTCACCCGAAATATCCTTGGCAGCAGCCATGAGCTTCGTCGCCACCTCTCTTTCACGAGCAGCCGCAACGGTGGCCAGCTGCTCCTCACGGTCCACGGCCTCCTGCTGCAGACGCTCTCTCGCTTCGGCTGCCTTAGTCAGCTCTAGCTCGAGGCGTTCTTTCGCGCCAACGGCGGCTTCGGCCTTCTGCTCCGATTGACCAAGGATCTTTTTGAGAGCGTCGACCTCACGGAGGGAATTGTTATGCTCCTCTGCATTCAAGACAAGCTAGTGTCAAAGAACAGGACCAGGATAAATAAGAGAGGCATTAAAAGGCAGATAGATACCTTGAAGCTGCCGAAGGTTCGCCTCCAGCACCAGGCGCTCCTGCACCAGCCGCTTGGCCTCCTGCACAAAAGGCTGCAGAAAAAGAAATAGCAGTAAGAAAAGGACTTGGGGGCTACGCCCAACACGAAGAAGCAAAAACAAAATTCGCACACGAAGACACTCGAGGGCTCCCCCGTGACACGAAGCAGAAAACTTACATGCTCTGATGGTGACTCCGAAGAACTGCCTGCGAAATTCTGAGGCGCAACCACCTGCACCACCTGCAACGGAGGATCCGGAGCCGCGCCACCCGGCGTCGCCACCGTCTGAGGAGGAGACGCAATTTTCGACTCCCCCATCATCTCCCGCGCACCGTCACTGGAGGAATCATGGGAGGAATGCCTGCACACAAACCAATCAGCATAAGCACAACAATCATGAAGGAACAAGGACAATAGTGCAACAAGAAACTTACGAGCCCAATGAGCTCAGGTCGAAGACAGGAGGAGTCCTTCGGGCTCTCTTCTCCTCTTTCTTCTCTTCCTTCTTCTCCTCCTTCTTTTCTTCCTTCTTCCGCTTCGCTGGCGGGTGCGGCGCTACAGCCCGCACAGGAATGGCAGGAATGGGAGAAGTAGAACCTCCATGACCGCCACTATGACGCTCAAGGCCCAGAGGGTTTCTGGGAGTCGGAGGAGTCGAGGCATCCGAAGACTCGCTGGAGCTCCGTGATCGCTTGCGCGTATGGTCCTCACTCGACTCGTCCGCATCCTCCGCCGGAGATCGCGCCGACGGCAGCTCGGACACGGAATCAACCACTTCATTATCCGGGGCATTCGGATACCTTACGGGCAACGGCAGTACCATGCCCGGCACTTTGAAGCTCTGCAAAATCAGAAGGAACTTTGTTAGCAAACAAAGGAAATAAAAACACAGCCGACAAAAAGCACTACATGCACAAATCTACACCTGCGGTATGGCCAACGTCGAAGAAAATGGAGGAGTTAGCGACTTCCCCGGGATTTCTTCTCCGGCTTTGAACTTCAGCAGTGCGCGAAGGGCCCTGTCGAGATCCCCCTCGAACATTTTCTCAGCCGAAACCCTCGTCGGATCACGGCGCTCAGAATAAAGAAACATCGTGTGTGCCCTCGCTTGGAGAGGCTGCACCCGACGCTCAAGAAAAGTCCGGATGATGTCCACGCCGTTCACCTCTTTCTCCGAAATCAGCTGGAGATCCTCCACCCGACGGTAAAGGGCCTCTATCTCCGCCACCTCACCATCCAAGATTTGGTTTTTCCAAGACCTTTTCTTCTCAATCATTTGGGAGGGGTCAAAGGGAACAAGACCAAAATATTGCCCGGGCACTACGGAGTCGCGGATATAAAACCATCGCCTCCACTTGATCTTGGACAGATTTGGACATGGAAAAAGAAAGAAGAGAAGATTGGGACTAAGGAGATGATGCAACCCCAATGGGATACACACCATCCGAACCAGATTGCCTCTTCACGGAATAGAGCTTAGGAAGAGGCCAAAGTCGCTCAATGCCAAGCCAAGACTTTCAAAAAGTGATAAAACAAGCAATGTGGAGAAGATAATTGGGAGATGATGATGAAGCTGAATCCCATAGAAGAAGAGCGATCCACGGAGGAAGTCATGGAGGAAAGAAAACCCATAAAACGGCGAGAAACATAACCCGATACCCAGATGGGGGACGGGGGATTACCTCATTGCCGGGGAGTTTGATGGCCTCCCTATCTTGCGGGATCAGGCCCCGCTCGCGAAGCTTGCGGAGATCGCTCTCCCGCGTCTCTGATCTCCGCCAGCCACCATCGGTGACGCGAGTAGCGGCGGTGCCCTTTTTTCCTCCGGCGGCGCTGGTCCCAACCGCAGATGAAGATTTCTTTGGTTTACCCATTGCGCTATGGCGGCCCCGGCGGTGCAAACGTAGAAAGAACGACGGAAATGTGGAAGGAAATCCCAGCGCGAAACAAGAATCGCTCGAGCACAAGGAGGCAGTGAACACAAGAACTGGTGCGCTGAAAACAAACCACGGTTTCCCCCAATGATTATAACAGCGAAGACGACGAACGGCAGCCGTCCATCTAGAAGACCTAACTCCAACAGCAGATCTGACCGTACATGTGTCAACATCACAACGAACCGTCGTTACCACGCCGTCCACTACGCGCGGAAATCGAGGAGACGCCGTAATTATCTCCACGCCGCGCGTGACGGGTCAATTTAAAGTCAGCAAGTGGGACCCACGTTCGTCCAGTCAAGTCATCTCTGGCGTAGCAGACGCTTGAGGTCATCGATCGTCAGCACTGATATCATCAAAAGCTATACTAGCACAACTACAATTTTTCGGCTCCACGGCTAAGAGTACTCACTCGAATCTTCGATTCGTCTAAATACTCGGGGGCTACTCCTATCAGGAGTAATGGCCGCGCACCCGAAGGATGAATAACGACAAAGTATTTTCTTCGAGTCCTACGTAGAGTCCTACGTCGAGTCCACGACTCCACTACGGACTCGGGGGCTACTCCCATAGGGAGGGTGGATTTAAGCATCCAAAAATTTTTGAGTCTTACGGACTTAACAACTGAACAATGACTGAACTAAAGTCTCTGCTCGAGTCTACGATTCGAACAGACACTTGGGGGCTACTCCCATAGGGAGCGCTGGTCGCGCACCCTATGAATTCTTCGACTGCGATCTTTCGGATCAGCACGCAAAAAACTTTTTGGCAACTCTGCCCCAGCAAAACGCTGAATGAGCGACAATCTCCTTGTCCACCCGAAACACCTCTGCAGTGACAAATATTCGGATGCTGCGTCTGTAACACAAAGATAAGACCTACAGATATCATCTGGTGGCCTGGCAACGCACCCGACTGCGCTCTGCTAGTATGAATCTGTGCCAGTAGGTGCAATGAAAAATCCCGACGGACGCGTTGGATACCTCAATTAAAAATCACTGGAATTCCGCTCTTGTAAGTCCTCCGTGGCCTGAGTCGAATACGCCAGCATATGTTCCAGGTCCGAGTTGAGGGACTCGAACCTGAAGAAGATCGTGTTGTTTCGTCCTAAGACAGTTAACTGACCCTGATCCGTCGGGTGAGTCAGGAACACGCGTCAACAATTCCTACACACATATACTATTAATACATAGTTGCACCCGAAGGATGGAAGAGTCCTCAGTCGAATCTACGATTCGACTGATCACTCGGGGGCTACTGACATGGTAATACCCTACGGGTACGTGACTTCAGCATACCTGGTCCAGCCCAAGGAAGGCCCACAGCAGACATACGCTGGCCCATGAAGATTTTCGGGTCGCTAAGGCCCATGACGCTTTCGGATCCTTGGAGAGCAAGACTAGCATAGATAGGAAATTCAAAGGGGTAAAACCCTAGAACTTGTAACCGACTAGGACTATGCCCGGGACCTGCCTAAGTCTATATAAAGGCCAGGAGGGCACGTCCTAGATCTCTCGACTCATACTTTCGCACGCACCTCCACGCCAGATCGAATCTGCGCACCCTGTAACCTTCGGTTTCGCCATAATCAAGAGCGGAACAAGCGGGAGTAGGGTTTTTTTCCCTCAGGGGCCTGAACACAGGTAAATCTCGTGTCCCCTGGTTGCTTGTCTGTTAACCGTGCCACGATCTCCAGCATCCCCATCTTCTCCAAAACCCAAGTCCATAACAATGGGCATTGACGAGATTAAACCTCGTCACCTGTATGCTGCACCTTCTAGCATTACCAAAGCTTGGACTATCAAGAAGTACCATCCTCAACACAACTGTGAGAGAAATTTCAAGATCAAGCAATTCACAGCAAGATTCCTAGCTCGCAAATACTTGGAGAAATTCAGGGCTGATGACAAGATGTCATTGAAGAATTTTTCTAGGCTAGTTGAGCAGGATTTCAACATGTCAGCCAGCAGAAGCAAGTTAACTAGGGCCAGAAGGTGTGCACTGAAGCAAATTCATGGTGATGAACTTGCACAGTATAATTTGCTATGGGATTTTGCTGCTGAAATTAGAAGATCAAATCTAGGAAGCACTATGTTTGTCAGTGCACATGCTGGTGTGTTTCAGAATTGCTATATGTCACTGGATGCTTGCAAAAGAGGCTTTATGACAGGTTGCATGCCTATTATAGGTATTAATGGCTGCCACATGAAAAATAAATTTGGTGGTGTGTTGCTTGCAGCTGTGGGAGTTGATCCAAACGATTGCATTTACCCTCTGGACATTGCTATTGTAGAAGTGGAAGACACAAACAATTGGAAATGGTTTCTGGACACACTCAAGGGTGATCTTGGCATTGAAAACACTAGGCCTTGGACATTTATTAGTGACAGACAAAAGGTAATCTTTATGCATTGTTTCAATTATTAAGCTGTGAGACAGTTGAGTTATCTTTATGCATTGTTTGAATTGGTCATTTATTCTGAGTGCAGGGTTTGATCAATGCAGTCAATGCATTATGGCCTAATGCACAACACAGGTTCTGTGTAAGGCATTTACACCAGAACTTTGCTAGAGCTGGATGGAGAGGAGACATTTTAAAAAACAAATTATGGAAAATTGCTAGAGCAACAAGGGAGTGTGATTGGCAGAGGCACATGGATGAAATGAAAGCACTGGATGAAGGTGCATTTGAATATTTGAATGCTATTGATCCTAGACAATGGTGCAAGGCTTTCTTTGAAGATTTTCCCAAATGTGATTTGCTTTTGAACAACATTTGTGAAGTATTCAACAAGTGAGTTTCTCTATGATTGGCTTTTCCTAGTTTTTATGCCACTGCATTGTTCATTACCTTGATTGCCATTTGTTTATCTATATATATTTATCTATGTAGGTATATACTGGATGCTAGAGAACCTTTGAATTCTTGGTTTGAAAAAAATTAAAGATCAATTAATGCTCAGGTTTTTTAGTAAAATGAAGGAACTAGATGAAATGTGTGGCTCAATTTGTCCTAAGATAAGGAAAAAACTAGACAAAAATATAGACTTTGCCAACAATTATGAAGCATTACCTGCAACAGAGGATCTTTTCAAAGTTACTGGGTTGTATGGTGAATATGAGGTTAGCATTGGGAAGATGGAATGCTCTTGTAGGGCTTGGCAATTGTCTGGATTCCATGTAGACATGCATGTGCAGCAATGAGGCATGAAAGGATAAAACCTGAAACATGTGTGCACAAATGCTACAGTTTAGATGCTTTCAAATCAGCTTATAGTGGAGTAATCATGCCATGTAATGATCCTAAAGTTTGGAAGAAAATGAATGGCCCTGAAATAAAACCACCTAAATATGATAAGAAAGTGGGAAGGCCTAGTAAGAAGAGAAGAAAATGCCCACTAGAGGAGGAAGGTGGTACAAGTATCAGTAGGCATGGCATCATTGGACATTGCAGTGTGTGCAATGAAACTGGACACAACAAGAGAAAATGTCCAGCACTTGGCAGAGACAGGGAGAAAGAAGCACCAAGAGAACAGCTGCAGCAATAGAGGAGCAAGAAGCACCTTTCTTTCCTGATGGAACAACTGCAGCACAAGAGGAGCAAGCAGATCAGACTGAGCCCATTATGGTAGTACTTCCTGATGATGAAGAGCAAGCACAGCCTCCTAAGAAAATGCCAGTAAAAAGGAAGTGCAGTTCCAATACTACCAATTCTCTTTTTTCCTTGCATATTTCTCTATCTGACATTTTGTCATATTTGTGTAGAAACAAATAATGCCACACACTGCCACAAGTGCAACAGCACATATTGTAGCATCTGCAATGAGCTATGACATCACAACATCCACTGTTATGCAAGTTCTGCAGGAACAAGTGAGTCATATTCTCATTTCTTCATTTCTGTTTGAAATTCTGCATTTCTGTTTAAATAACTAGTGCTAAATTTGATCTGTAGGTAGTAGCAACACAAATGTCCCAGACTTCACCACCAGGTCCTCTACCTGAGAGTCAGTTCATAGTCAGTTGTAGAGAAAACATCCCACCTCCAAGGGCAGGTACCAGGACACTGGGTTTACCAAGGCAGAAGAAGAAGCCTGTCTCTAAGAAGAAAACTGATGCTTAGTTAGGTTTCTCACTAGTTAGGTTGCAATATTTTGGTCTGTGATATTTTGAATAGGTTTGTCAGAAACCTAATGCTTAGTTCTAGCTCTGGTTTCAACCAAACCTGTTGGTCCCAAAACAATCCCTTTTTTCTTGTTGTAATGACAGTTTATCTGCCTACTTATCAGACAATTATGCTTGTTCTACTGAAAGTTTATCTGAACAACCTTGCATTCATCCATGATTTGTCCATTACATTCATTTGTCCATTACATTCATTCATCCATCATTTAGCAAGTACATCATACACCAGTACAGCAATGACAATAACTAGGCCAGCACAAATTATTTTGCACAACTTGATGAGCTCATCCATCTTCTGCATCACCCCATCCATCATCTGCAGCCCAGCATTTACATTCTCCTCCCCTTTTTCTTCAATTCCATCAACAGTATAACCATTAGCTATGAGAAAATCAACATAGCTATCTTCACCATCCTCCCAGTAGTAGTGGTTGCAAGGATTAGGACCAATCTGCGCCAGTTTTCAGAAAACTCATAAAAATCGAAACTGCAGCCAAAACAGTGTCCAGATCCATTAACCAGCAAACTTACACGATGATTAGGGCATTTGTAGAACACTCGGCCTGGATTTGCGCTTGATTGAGAGACAAGACGGATTATCCTCCGAACTCCACAGCAGGGACATGGCACCAGCGGCAGATTTCCCGTCGGCACAGTAGCTGCGGGTTGGGACAGTGCAGGAGATGCCAGCGAGGGGGATGTAGAAGCTGGCTTCCTCCTCGGCCTAGTGCCAGCAGACGAGCTCGCCGAGCTTTTCATGGTGCTGCAGCGGGGGCGAGAGAGCAAACAGAGAGAGATAGAGAGACAGAGACAGTGAAGGGCTCTCGAATAGGAAGGCAACTAGTTATAGGGGTTCATTTGCAAAAAAATCAACCGCCAGCCGCGGGAAAACTCCCGCCAAACTGCCCTGCAGCTTACGTGGCAAGGTAGAACCAAATTAGGACCTGCGGTGATTCACTTACGAAACATTTAGGACTTGAATGTGCATTTTGATATAATTAGGACTAAACTGACCCATGGAGGAAAGAATAGGGACCGCGGGTGCGTTTTTCTCCCTCTAAATAACAGAAAGAAAAACAAGCGGCGATGGCTCCTGCCCCTCATCTGCCCTCTTCCTCCATTCGCCAAGCCGATGTGGAGGGGACAATACGGCTGCCGGAGAGTGAAGGAGCAGAGCCATGACGGTGCAGGCCGTAGACGTGGGGCGACCATAGGTAGGTCCGGCGCCCTATCCTCTTCCTTGTGTTTCCCGACGGATTTAAGTTGAGGAGAGGATGTACGTGTGGTTGTCGGCTTCCGCGATTTAACTGGAGGAGAGGATGTGCGCGTGCTCGCCGGCGAAGCGGTGGCCGCGCCTTGCTGTCGCGGTTCCCGCCTCCTTGCCGCGTACGCGTCCCTCGGCTCCTCCAACGAGTTCATGGTCGCCATGTCGGACCTCTCAGCGTCGCGCCGCCATCGAACTCGCACTCATGGAGGTCGCCGTCTAGAGATGTCCCCTGCACCGGCCTTTGCTTCGACTCGGCCTCGAGCATCGCCTTCGTACCCAACTACATGACCTCCGGAACCGTCCCTTAGATGGAGGAAGCAGCGGGCCACCTAAGGATGTTCGTCCCCATCTTCTCCGTCCACAGCGATCATTCCTCTTTCTCATGTCTCCCTCTCCCTCTGTATGCAGATAAGAAAAAAAAGCAACATCGGCAATGGCATGCACGGGTTAGTGACAACGCACAAATATGATGTGGAGTTGAGTTCTGGATTATGGCTTTGCGGACTATTTCTGATGAATTACCTCAGCCATGCAACACTGCATCTCTCATATTCATGGAATCTTTTAGAGAAGTGATTGGTAGCACAACAACACATCTATAGTTTCAGGAATATCTTGATGCAAAGGTATGAGTTATTTAATGTTGATTTAGACAGAGGCATGAAGCTTCCAACATGAAGGTACAGTTGAAGCTCAAGTTCTTTCATCCTTGTGTTAATATAATCATAATCTCTTAATCGGTGAAAACATGCATTATGTTTAGATTTTAAAATCTAATATTCTATTATATCGAAATTATATACTATCGAAAGTTTGGATAGATCGTTCTTTATTGACCAAGATAGGTGGATATTTTGGTTCTAGATTCAACCATTTACGCAATGTGCTCCTGTAGGAAGGTGCCTCAAAATTTCTATTTGATTGTTCCAAATTTCAACACTTCTCTATGATATAAAGAGGCATGTAGGGGGAGCAGAGGCAACGGGGCATGTAGGGGGTAGCGGCAACATGTTTTTTTTTACGTTGAACTGCCTTCTGGTGTTCACCAGGGGATGCACGACAAAGAGCTTTGCTTCTATAGCATCTACCAAGGAGGAAGTTGTTGCAGATGGCGTCTGAGAATGTCGTCTCTAGGTCCGTCCATCCTAACCATCTCCCCGTCCCGTGGCATTGTTGTTGCTAGCAAATAGCCTTTACTTTTATCTCCCACGGTGACTTCACCTCTTTCTACCTATTTTGGTATGAACTAACTGATAGATTATTTTATCGCTGATTTGGTGTTTTATTAACTAAGCTTGATCTGTCTTATTAACCAGGAACATGCTTTCAAAGTCTTACTGATAGAGTAAAAACTTTGAGCATCTTGTGCATTAAAAATATGTGGCGACAACAAACAAATACTACGTATTAATTATCATGACCCTTTGACCATGCCCTTCTGTACATTGTGCTTACTTACCATGCTCTTAATTATATTTGGAAGATTGTGAGTGGCGAATACTTTATATGGAGGTACTAGAATGCAGATTGGAGGTTGTTACCACCTGCCAATAAAATGATCAAGTATAGTGCATTGAAACCTCTTCATTTTTCTTTCAATTATACCTTTTTTTCTTTCGCAACGAGCCCTTTCAGTGGTTTTTTTTTTGTATCTTGGATGTGAAAATAGGAGAATCATCATAGTTTTGTTTATTTCATGGCCCGATATAGAAGATTCATCCATGATTTATCTGAGCTGGTAACTGATCATTCACATCTAACTTAATGAATTTGATTTTTACATATTCATGTGAAGTGCGTCGGATATCTGATTATTCACCTGCAACACTGAATTGAATATTCCTTTTTTTTACAGGGATATATATTTTGTACCAGCTTTGGTTCATTATTGCTAAACACGGTGATCAACTACTTAATATGTAAGTAATAAGGACCTTCCCTCCTTTTTTGGTCAAGGAGGTTATATAGTTGTCTGCTTTGATTTCTTAGATAAGGGAGTACTGATTCAACAACCCATAAGTGATAAAATATTTCCTCTTTTAGGTCAAAGAATGTGCAAAGGTCATTGAGTCGTTATTTTTGTTTTGCATCCAACACCTGAATTTTTTGTGTTCATTTGGGAGCCTCAAGTTTTGATTTGCAGGTGTACAAATGTAATCATGTATGCTCTATATCATGCTTCATTCTTAGTTAAAAGATAGATAGTCCAACGCAACTTCTTATTCTGAATTTTGATAAATGCATTTTTTTCTCGATGGTCATAGTAATACATTTCTGACTAGCTGATACTGTCATAAGCAAGAAATGTTTTCTAGGTGTACATATTAATCAGACAACCTGTCGCTCTGAATGTTGTAGTTCAACAACCAGCGGCTCCGAATGTTGTAGTTCGACAATCAACTATGATATTTTAAGATAACACTTGCATCAGAAAATGCAAGTGAAGTACACAAGCAAAATTTACAATCTTTCATTTATGCAAAGCTATTCGAAAGAAAGTTCATATAAAATAGGTTTCTCGATAAGTGAATCGGGGCATGCATCAGATTGTGCATAAGTCTTCAGGTTATTATGCCTCTCCTTCTACAATTCTATGTACCCTCTTTGCTGGTTTGATGTCCATTTTTCTTACCATTGGAACACAGGGGGTCCATTCACATGGAAGGCTGGGTATTTGGATTCATGAGTACCATTAGCAGATGAAAATACAACAGTATATTCATTGGTGAAGGGCGCAACAATTGAAGCTAACTTGATAAATGACGCAGTTCGCTTCCAATCATTACATCTAAGAGATGAATTAGCTTTTTATGCCCTAACAGTTTTTTGTCAGATTCATACTTAATACAAAGCAGAATCAAGTTGTTTTGGGGTTGTGAAGCTATGTGTTGTTCAGATTGTATAATATATAATCGGATCTATGTATATGTTAATGCTATTATCTAATCCTCACTCTTATGTGAATGGATATGCCAACGCCATTACTTAATAGCATCATCGGGGCAATCCCTGCCCTCACACAGCGCCATATAAGAGCTTCATCTTTTACTGGAGTATATCAAGTGTCTAAATCAAAAACTAATCATGCCTTCAGATCATCCTACTCTGTAAATAATAGGGTAGATTAGGATCAGAAAATCATGCAGTGGCACAAAACCAACTACCATGAATCCAGTATGAATATATCTACTTATTGTATACGTCGGCCAACCTCAAAAAATTACTTCGATTGGTGCCAACATTGAAGCGTGCTTGCCTTATACATACAAAAAAATTCCACGGCCGCAGCGTGTCGCTGCGCCAAGTTTCCTAGTTATATACTTGCAAAACCGATCGCTATAATGGGGAATCTTTTCGCAATCTATTCAATACATGACCACGAGGCCTTCACCTGGCCAAGATGGTGCCACCGGTCCTGTTGTCATGATGATTAAAAATGGATGAACAATTGACGTTGCTCTGTGGAGAAATAATGTAACCAGTTGTGAGGTAAGGCTATTTACAGAAACTAGTTGATACCCCGCGCGTTGCGGCGGGCATTAGAGATGATTTCTTGTATGCAAATGATAGCATGAGCATTTTATGGTTTCTTGGTTGTTCATTGTCGTGGGAATCATATTTGAAAAATGTATCTCCTTTCAGAATAGTGATCTCATCATTATCTTTATAATTAAATTTGTACCATCCCTTTCTGTTTGTCATAGTGCACCACTTATCATTGTAATTCTAAAGACAACAATTATTTTATTTGCCACAAAAGAATTGACTTATACAACATTATATTGGGAATTTTCTGCTCCTGAGACAGCTAAACAAAGTTAACTCTCAGATAGTCTTTAACATCATGTAGCAGCTATCTTTTCCACCTGAATTACACACTGATGTTTTCCATATTATGTCCGTTGAGTTTTATATCAAGTTCGGAATTCACTTATTCACAGGTTACTTCAATGATGAGGATACATGCACCAGAAGGAATGGAGGTGATCTTGCTTATCTTTCTGAACTTTCTTACCATCAGATTGTTCTGGCCGAAATTGAAGTAGTTTTGGTCCAGCACCCTGAAATTGTTGATGTTGATATAACATCGTAAGTTGGGATTGATAATGAACGTGTGTAGGAAACACATGATGCTTCTTGCATTGAAAATGTAAAACAAACACAAAAGAAAATAGAGACATCTATCATGCATTCATGCATGGTCAAACGAAAAGAGAGACATCGATACTCACAGACAAGTAGATGTACATATTCATAGTATAGATGCTTAATAATACTAATACGAAATTAATAGTTTCCAGTGCCTTGCATATGGAGTACCTTGTACGTCATGTTGTCACTGCATGTGCAAACTGAAGTCTGCACGGGGCCCGTGTGCTGTTGAAGTATTTATATGAATTCAGGTAATCCTTCTTTTATGCGAGTGAATTCAGTTAATCGTTCAAATAAAAGTAAAATGACGCTATGCCTCCTGGGCACCTGATTTAATCTGAACTTCTCAAGACAATACATAAGCTAGCAAAAAAGAAATTAAATCAAAACTAATTAATCTAGATAAGGGGGTTTGAGGGGGAATACGTGATCAGGTCCAGATCACATGAAAGCTTAAGGTGTCCTGGGTTGATCTGACTAACATTAAACAAATTCTAATTAGTAGAAATTTGTTCTTTTAGATATACTGTGACAATTTGCAATCGGGCTCTCGGTATTGGCAAAAAGTATGAACCATAGGGAACGGAATATGACATGACTATAGGATAAGAGTGCAAAAGTAAAAGAAAGGGCCGAGATTACTTGTTGTTCCTGATGACGACGCATATGTGTAACTACCTCGGTGAATTACGCTCCTAGTTACAAGCCTGGATGAGCGGAAATGGTTAAAATAGTACGGTGGGGCCCAAATGCCACTCACAGGTAGACCTTTCGGCCGTCCTAACCATTTCCAAACATCGGGACAAGAACGGGCGGCGTAATCGGCAGGCGAAGGGATCAACTACATATACAAATGAGTATGTATGCAAGCCACCATACAACAGTCCTCAGAGTCATTCCATCTAAAAGAAATAGAAATATTGCAACGCCATACGACAAGATCCAAATGTCCTAGATAGATATAATAGTTTAGGATATCTCCTCATACATCAAACATCAGAGTATCAGGCGGAAGCGGAAAACAAGATCCGAGTACGGATAAGAAGCAAATCGGCATAAGATGCCCCATAAATAAACACATCCCGCCCACAGATCTCACGGATCCCCGTTCGTGGAATCTCTACACCGAATGATCGTTGTCCACATCGTCCGTCTCCTCCACCCAGTATCCATCTTGCGAGTTTACCTGTTCATCTGAATCAAACAATTTATCGTGTGAGACCCTAGGGGTACTCAGCAAGTCTTTATGCCTCTAAAGGGGACACAACCTGGGGTGACGCAATTGCAGCAAAAGATAAACCCTAACAATTCTATAGATACTCGCTAACCATCCGCCTAACCAAAGATAGACGGATGTCCGTGAATTAATAACAACGATTATAACAGTATTAATGATCCATCCTCCTCCTCGCTACCAACGAGGAAGCGGACGAACACCCCCATCCGTTGGCAGTTTTATTATCCATTCCATGAGTGTTGCACTATTTACTAGTCGCCATTTAGTCAAATTAAAAGCGGTACTTTAGTTATACTTGTCTATGATCGAGAAACTGTGCTCCAAGTCGTCCATAACCGCAGACACGGCTTTGGAAAGTTTTACGCAGGGTGCACAAATAACACACACTCGATCAACCTCGGAAAAACCAAATCAAAACCCAACGAGGCATTCACGACAAAGCGATCACAGATTCGAATTATTTGGGGCCACCCCATTAAGCTACCCGCAACGAACCGGGCGGCGACTCGAGACGGACTCAAGGTTTGTGGAACAGAACGATCGGGAACCCGAAAGTGTGACTGGGCTTGTCGACATACAAAACGTGTCACGGACCTAAAGACAGTGCTCCTCGCACAATCGTAAATAAAGCGATAAAGCATGGCATAAGTACAGGATAGTAATAAAGCCCCAAACTACTTGTGGCCCCAAGAAATAAGAATGAATCAAGCTCGCTCGGGGTCCCATAAGCCTCCCGGATGTGGATAGCGAATATTCAAGGAACAGGAATCAAGTACTCGGGTCGACGACACAAGTGAGCATGAAAAACCAAATAGCAGATATTGCTCACCGGTGCCACTTTCATTAGTTATCCCATTACTACTCAGGTTAAGTTGTATAGGTACCTCGTTATCCATCAGGCACTCACATACCCTACACATGCTGTTCTACGACCCGCATGGCTCAAACAACTCCTGTAGTAATGGCTCATGGGATGGAGGAACAAGCTTCGGTGGGGTTTAAAAGTAAAGGCTATGCAGTACTTGGGATTCAGTTTAATGCGATCGCGACTCAATGATGCAAGAATAAGATAGAGGCAATAGGTACTATATGTATGCGAGCATGTGGTAGTGCTTGCCTGACAGCTCAGTTGAAGCGAGAGAAGGATCTGGGTAGTGCTCCTGGGTTTCTTGATATATCCCCTGCTCAGCGTCTATTCGAAGAAGAACCAAACAAACAAGGGCCAACATAAATAAAGTGCACAAGCATATGAATTAAATGCGACAAGCAAACAATCATGCCATGATGAATGATGCACAATTTTCATGGCAATAAAGTAGCATGGCATGGGTGTGGTGTGGAATACAAGAAATAAGCATTTTATGGAGTTTTAATCATATTTTATACTCAAATAAGTTGCTGTATACTTTATATTTATATGATGCATGCTGCAATTCAGAACATTGAATGCATAAACAGAAAGGTCTCGTCGAGCTGATCATTTTAGACATATCATTTGTTAAATTTGGAGTTATAAAACAAAAGTTATTAATTAATTAAGGCAAAAGGGCATTTTAGTGTAATTTTAATCAACTTGAAATTTAAAGAGTTCAAAATATATTTTGAAGGGCATATTTGAATTCCTCAATTTTTTCTGATTTCAAAACATATATCATTTGTAAAATTTGGAATTACCAAAATAAAGATATTATTTTCTGGATATTAAAACATATTAAACAATTTCTAGATAAACATTTTCATTAAACAGATAAAACGCGCAGTCTTTTTATACCCAGAGGAACCTAGCCCGAGTCACAGCCAGGTGGGACCAATGCTAACAGACGCTGCACTGGCAAAAGAATACAGCGGCAGCTTTTCTCACCGCGGCCGGAGCTAGCCAACGAGATGCAGTGGGGCCAGCGCGGGACCATCAGCGTCAAGGCCCAGGCTGGACACGTGGGCGAGCCGGGTCAAAGCGGAGGGGAAAACGGCAGAGCTCGGGTGCCTTTTGTAAACGGTGACGGGTGACCGTGGCTCAGAGGTCCGCGGGTGGAGGCGGGAAAAAGCATAGGGGCTTAAACGCAAAACTGACCGCGCAGATCTAATGAACTGAAAACCCGTTTTTCCTAAAACTGCAGCTGGCTCGATTTTCCGAGGACGATAGCGAGAGATCTAAAGGGAATTTAGCATCACCGCAAAAATCAAAGATGAAGAGGGATTCATAGGCTACAACTTTCGTCGTGGCATCACGGAGGAGGTCTACATCGCAAAACACAAAGAAGGAACAGAGGCGGTCGATGTCGCCATCACAGTGACGCAGCAGCGGCCGGGCAAGACAGAGGCCGCCTCGGGAGTGCAACGGCGATCCGCGAACTAGGGGAACAAGAGGTTGTCGGAGGAGGAGGTGCTCACGAGAGTGCGCCAAGCCGTGGAAGCAGGTTGGCGGGTATCTTGTCGCAAGGCCTTCGCTTTTGCCACCTCACGGACACGGGCGACGGGCGAGACTCGGCGAACTCCGTTCTTGCTTCCGCCTGAGCGTCGAAGAGGAAGCAGATGGGCTCCTGGTACACTTCGCGCGGTCCTAACATCCACCAGAGCTCGACGAACTCGGGGGGGGGGGGTATGGCTAGCTAGGGTTTGGGCCATGGCCAAGGGAGGCTGCAAGGAGAGGAAGAAAAGGGAGGGAGAGAGGGACCTGGGCGCCTCCTGGATAGGATCTGAGGTGTGGGTAGATGAGGGAGGAGGGGAGAGCACATGGGGGGTAGTCTCTTTTGTAAAAGGTGAGGAGGGGTGATCGGGCTAGGTCTCTCCCTCCTTCTTCTCCTTGTCTTGAAGCCAAAGAAGGAAGTGGGGCAGATAAGGGGTGTGACGTGGTGGTGTTGGTTGATGGCTGTTGGTGGACCAAGGTGAGGGGGAGGAGAAGAGAGGGTAACCGAGAGGGGAGGGGTAGATGGCATGGGCTCGGTCTAGGTTTAGGGTAGGAGGTGGTGATAGAGGGGTGAGATCATGGTGGTGGTGGCTCAGTTTAGAGATAGGAGAGATGAGGTCTTAGGGTTTAGAGAGAGAGATTAGGTGGAGTGTTCTCTTTTGACAAGACCAAGCAAAATCAAGCCAAGCTCAAACAAGATCTAGTCAAAAGAGAGGATGGGATAAAAGGTAGTGAGGGTTTAGAGAGAGAGGTTAGGGTTAGGGTTTTAGATGCTTGCATGCATCAAGCAAGACCAAGCATGAAGAGGGGTAGAGATATGGGGATGATCCACTCAAAGATTCAAATCAAAACCAAAAGACTAGAATGTGGTGGTTCTTTCATGGGCCATGCATAAATAGTAAATGCCTCCTCTAGTAGTGAAAACCACTAGATTATCTCATGGCATTTGTATAAGCAAGCTTCCCAAATTTTGGAATAAGGCCCAACAAAAGAAAAGAGAGCTTGTTTACCACATGGATTAAATAAAAGATCATGCATGAATATATGGTGGCCAAGCTTGTGTGTATGTGCCACTAGCCAACATGAACCCCAATGGTATTCCTACATGAGCTTATATTCATATTTAAACCATATGAAAGCTTGACAAGGGGTTCCACTCACATAGCATGCAAAGGTGACCATGTGGCTCTCATATACCAATAATGTGAAAACAACATGGTGCATATATGGGAGCATGTGGAATTGTAAGTGGAGCCATCCAAACCCACATGAGCTAGAGGTAAAACCCAATAAAGTGCAAAGCTCATATTTAGTTGGATGGTGGAATTATAGGGTGGTGTCAAAGAAAGGTGATGGAGTTGAATAAAAGATATGCCCCCAACTCAACTTGGGCATTAAACAATATATCAATAACCAAATACAATATCAAGAGGCAAATACAATTTACAATGCATATGAGGGAAGATCCAAAACAAAAAGGGTTTTATATGATGCTCAAATGCAAGGTGGCATGATGGCATGAGCATGATATAATTATGATGCAACAATTATATATATTAAGTAGCCATTTATGTAGACTAGGCTAGTAGCATTGCAATTGTTAGACAATTGGGATGCTACAAATCTCCCCCACTAAACAAGAATCTCGCGCCGAGATTCCCAGGAAAAAGAAAACAACACAAGGAGAGGCGGGTGTTCGAACGAAGGTGACCCTCACGTTCCCAAGTTGATGAACAATGGAATGGTGCGTCCACTACACCTTGCAAACTTGCTAGACTTGTTGTGAGTCTTGCGTTTTGCTTGAGAAACAACGGTTAGAAGAGTTGAAGGATTGTCGTGAGACAAGAAGGATAGGATGAGCATAGCTTCGGTTTTCTCAAGAAACATGATAAAAGATGATGTATCATGGATAAAGAAAGACACACCGTTAAGATTAAAGATTTACCGATACTAGAGAGGATGAATCTTTGTCTCATCGGAAGAAAAAGAGTTGGATTGGAGAGGTTTTGAATCACTATGACAATAGCATCGTATCTTCTCTTGGATTGAGAAATGAAGTACGGAAACAATATTGCCTTCAAACAATAGAGTCCCTTGATATCAACAGAAATATTTAGTTAGACATCGTCGGATTAGATTCTTGTTGCGCCGGTAAGAACCAAGGATCACGCAATTTAGGTGCGCAGATATAACTTCTAGAGATGGATGTGAAGCCATATCATGGTGGAATCCCGAGAAGCAAAGGATATGGAGGATCTGGAGTTTATTGTAGAGATACTTATTGCTTTCTTTAGCCTTGAGGCTAACGCAATAGATTTGCGGCTGATGGCCTCAACCATAATTGGCTTTACCACAGAAAAAGAATTGATGAAACAAAGAGAGAGATAGTTTCCTTTAATCTTGTTTGGGGATATCGATCATCGGTAGAAAGACGAGGATAGAAAAAGGTTTGCGTTTGTTTCCACCAGATAATTGAGGATTTTGCTCCGTGTAGAAAGGGTGAGATCACCAACAAGAGATTATTGATTACTTTCTTCAAAAGAGCACTCCGGAAAAACAAGGACGGAAGTAAAAGTATCAAGGGATAAAGGCCACTTCTAACTTCCGTGGAATGAGTGAAATCACATTAATTCACCAATTCAATGTACAAGAGCGAATGATAAGAGTAGTGGTATGGTAGCTACTCCATCCCGCACTCAAAGCATTACTCCGCACATGAATAAGAAAACCATGCAACCCAACTACCGAAACAGACTGAAGGTGTTGGCAAAAACTCATAGAACTCCGTTAGAAAACAAGGATAGATGCAAACGATTCACCGGATTCATAGATAGATAAAGATGATGATGTTGTCGTCATGTCGGAAGTACCAAGCCACGGAAAGATATAAAGGAAGATCACGGAGACAACTGCAAAATTTCACAGATATAGAAAAGATAGCACCACTTGAATGAAGGAATACAAGATCCGGAAGGTCTTCATGGCCTCGTGGATTGAGCATAGACGATAGAGCGAGAGGGTTTCAAGAGATTACTTAACGAGATTGAGGTGAAAGAACTCCATGTTCTTCTTGAAATGATTGAGAGAGATTTAGCCCTTGAGGAAATCTTCAGCGGAACGACGATGATAACTTGCCAACAAGGAACAACTCCGGATTGGTTGAAGATGGAGGATGGAATTAACAATGGACTTGCTGATTCCAGAGTTGAAGTAATGTATTTAGCAGAAGGACGTGGTCGAGATATGTGACTTCAAAAGTCAGAATTCTCACTTTGAGACTTTGCACACTGCAAGGTGCTCACGAAGCTCGAGAGAAAGAGACACAGATGATCTTCCATGTCCTTCCATAGATATCGAATAGGCAAGCATATTATCAACATATACCACCATGGATTAACAATATATTCCCAGAATACCAAGTTCAAGAGGCGGGAGAACGAACAAATGCTCGAAACACTTTCTGAGCTCAACGCTCTTTGAAAGATCATCGTTACGAGTAAGGATTCCTGTTGAAGAATATGCACTGACAGAATAGGTTAACTAGTCCTTCGGAAGAAAAGGAGATGTCACCTGGTTCACATTGTCGATCGGATCACCGGTTACAAAGATAAAGAGATCTTGGATAAGAACCGATGATAGCTCATACCTCAAGCAAAGCTATCAGAGACGAAAAGATTCAATTCCCTCGTCTCAAAGAGAATTTTGCAGATATGGAGTTCAAAAAGATGTGCAGCATGATGGGCAGACGATAGACCGCCGTAGTGCTTGGAGAAACTCTGGATTGCCAAAGATGCTTGAATATGCATAGATATGATCGCGGTGTACTCAAAATCACAGGAGATAACCGTCACCATTTGGAGGATAGTGGTGATTGCATTTTCCATATTCCACTCAAGATAAGTTTCATATAGCTATGCCGAGAACCAAATTACAATCACCAGCATCGGATCGACACATGTTATGTAATTAGCCCAAGAGAAATGGAGATGAAATGAAACTCTAGGATTAAGCGCCGGTGACAAAAGAATGAGTTAGCATGGACATGCTGATAAAAGGGAGATAGATAATGTTTCACACACGACTGAAAAGGAGTGTGGAAGCACAGATGTATCAAAGAAAAAATTTCCGCATTTTTCGGCATTAAAATACCAATAGATGCGCAAAAACACTTACCAGGTAGCGATTAGCAACTGATGGCTTCACAGAATGTGGAGTTGCTAGAAGGAAGGACACCCTTAAGAAGATGGCACCGGTTAATAAGGAGTCAGATAGATCGCGCCGGTATTCAAAAGCCTGTCAGTATGGAATGTACCAACAGTTGATAACCAAAGGCAGATAAAGATAACATGTTGGATACAACAGATAGACAAGGAATTACACACACACACACTCAACCTATGGTACTACGGAAACCCAGAACACGTGAATTCTAGTTTGAATTTAAGAAGAGGATAGAAAACGTTACACTTCCTTACCAGAAAAGGGTGGGTGGTTAAGAAGAAAAATGGAAGCAGTCCTACTCTCGCGTTTTGTTTTTTCCTAGTATACATAGCTACCAAAAATATTTGCTAGACTGACAACGACCATTTGGCTGAGACCACGAGGCGGGATGGCTCGATACCAATTGTAACTACCTCGGTGAATTACGCTCCTAGTTACAAGCACGGATGAGGAAATGGTTAAAATAATGCAGTGGGGCCCAAATGCCACTCACAGTAGACCTTTCGGCCGTCCTAACCATTTCCAAACATCGGGACAAGAACGGCGCGTAATCGGCGAAGGGATCAACTACATACACAAATGAGTATGTATGCAAGCCACCATACAACAGTCCTCGAGCCATTCCATCTAAAAGAAATAGAAATATTGCAGCATACACGGCAAGATCCAAATGTCCTAGATAGATATAATAGTTTAGGATATCTCCTCATACATCAAACATCGTAGTATCAGTGAAGCGGAAAACAAGATCCGAGTACGGATAAGAAGCAAATCGGCATAAGATGCCACATAAATAAACACATCCCGCCACAGATCTCACGGATCCCGTTCCGGAATCTCTACAACGAATGATCGTTGTCCACATCGTCTCCTCCACCCAAGTATCCATCTTGCGAGTTTACTGCTCATCTGAATCAAACAATTTATCGTGTGAGACCCTAGGGTTTTCGCAAGAAGTCTTTATGCCTCTAAAGGGACACAACACAGGGTGACGCAATTGCAGCAAAGATAAACCCTAACAATTCTATAGATACTGCTAACCATCCGCCTAACCAAAGATAGACGGATGTCCGAAATTAATAACAGCTTATAAGTAATATTAATGATCCATCCTCCTCCTCGCTTAACAACGAGGAAGCGGACGAACACCCCCCATCCGTTGGCAGTTTTATTATCCATTCCATGAGTGTTGCACTATTTACTAGTCAGTTACTTAGTCAAATTAAAAGCGGTACTTTAGTTATACTTGTCTATGATCGAGAACTGTGCTCCAAGTCGTCCATAACAGAACGGCTTTGGAAAGTTTTACCTAGGGTGCACAAATAGCAACACACACTCGATCAACCTCGGAAAAACCAAATCAAAACCCAACGAGGCATTCACGACAAAGCGATCACGATTGAATTATTTGAGGCCACCCATTAAGCTACCCGCAACGAAACTCCGGCCGAGACGGACTCAAGGTTTGTGTGGACGGATGTAAACGATCGAACCGAAAGTGTGGTGGGCTTGTCGACATACAAAACGTGTCACGGACCTAAGCAGATCAGTGCTCCTCGCACAATCGTAATAAAGCGAAAAGCATGGCATAAGTACAGAATAGTAATAAAGCTCCAAACTACTTGTGGCCCCAAGAAATAAGAATGAGTCAAGCTCTGGCTCAGGGGGGGTCCCATAAGCCTTCCGGATGTGGATAGCGCGAATATTCAAGGAACAGGAATCAAGTACTCGGGGTTCTATGGTACACAAGTGAGCATGAAAAACCAAATAGCGATATTGCTCATCTGGTGCCACTTTCATTAGTTATCCCATTACTACTCGGTTAAGTTGTATAGGTACCTCGTTATCCATCGACTCTCACATACCCTACACATCTTTCTCGACCCGCATGGCTCAAACAACTCATGTAGTAATGGCTCATGGGATGGAGGAACAAGCTTCGGTGGGGTTTAAAAGTAAAGGCTATGCAGTACTTGAGATTCAGTTTAATGCGATCGCGACTCAATGATGCAAGAATAAGATAGAGGCAATAGGTACTATATGTATGCGAGCATGTGGTAGTGCTTGCCTGGCAGCTCAGTTGAAGCGAGAGAAGGATCTGGGTAGTGCTCCTGGGTTTCTTGATATATCCCCTGCTCAGTGTCTATTCGAAGAAGAACCAAACAAACAAGGGCCAACATAAATAAAGTGCACAAGCATATGAATTAAATGTGACAAGCAAACAATCATGCCATGATGAATGATGCACAATTTGCATGGCAATAAAGTAGCATGGCATGGGTGTGGTGTGGAATACAAGAAATAAGCATTTTATGGAGTTTTAATCATATTTTATACTCAAATAAGTTGTTGTATACTTTATATTTATATGATGCATGCTGCAATTCAGAACATGGAATGCATAAACAGAAAGGTCTCGTCGAGCTGATCATTTTAGACATATCATTTGTTAAATTTGGAGTTATAAAACAAAAGTTATTAATTAATTAAGGCAAAAGGGCATTTTAGTGTAATTTTAATCAACTTGAAATTTAAAGAGTTCAAAATATATTTTGAAGGGCATATTTGAATTCCTCAATTTTTTCTGATTTCAAAACATATATCATTTGTAAAATTTGGAATTACCAAAATAAAGATATTATTTTCTAGATATTAAAACATATTAAACAGTTTCTAGATAAACATTTTCATTAAACAGATAAAACGCGCAGTCTTTTTATACCCAGAGGAACCTAGCCCGAGTCACAGCCAGGTGGGACCAATGCTAACAGACGCTGCACTGGCAAAAGAATACAGCGGCAGCTTTTCTCACCATGGGAGCTAGCCAACGAGAGACGAGTGGGGCCAGGCGCGGGACCATCAGCATGCCCTAGGGCTGGACACGTGGGCGAGCCGGGTCAAAGCGGAGGGAAAAACGGCAGAGTTCGGGTGCCTTTTTGTAAAACGGTGCGACGGCTGACCGGTGGGGCTCAGAGGTCCGCGGGTGGAGGCGGGAAAAGCATAGGGGCTTAAACGCAAAACTGACCGCAGATCGATGAATCAAAACCCGTTTTCCTAAAGTAGCTGGCTCGATTTTCCGAGGGCGATAGCGAGAGATCTAAAGGAATTTAGCATCACCGCAAAATCAAAGATGAAGAGGATTCATAGGCTACAACTTTCGTTCAGGTGGCATCGCCGGAGGAGGTCTACATCGCACGAAACACAGCAAGGAACAGAGGGTCGATGTCGCATCACAGATGCAAGAATGGCGGCGAATGACAGAGGCCGACGGCAGTGCAACGGCGATCCGCGAACTAGGGAACAAGAGGTTCGGGAGGAGGAGGTGCTCACGAGTGCGCCCATGGCCGTGGAAGCGAGGTTGGCGGGAATCTTGTCGCGGCCGGGCGCTTGCTGCCACCTCACGGACACGGGCGACGGCGAGACTCGCGAACTCCGGTTCGCTCGCCCACAGGCGAAGAGGAAGCAGATGGGCTCCTGGTACACTTCGCGCGGTCCTGACGTCCACCAGAGCTCGACGAACTCGAGGGAGGGTATGTCTAGCTAGGGTTTGGGCCATGGCCAAGGGAGGCTGCAAGGAGAGGAAGAAAAGGGAGGGAGAGAGGGACCTGGGCGCCTCCTGGATAGGATCTAAGGTGTGGGTAGATGAGGGAGGAGGGGAGAGCACATGGGGGTGGTCTCTTTTGTAAAAGGTGAGGAGGGGTGATCGGGCTAGGTCTCTCCCTTCTTCTTCTCCTTGTCTTGAAGCCAAAGAAGGAAGTGGGGCAGATAAGGGGTGTGACGTGGTGGTGCTGGTTGATGGCTGCTGGTGGACCAAGGTGAGGGGGAGGAGAAGAGAGGGTAACCGAGAGGGGAGGGGTAGATGGCATGGGCTCGGTCTAGGGTTAGGGTAGGAGGTGGTGATAGAGGGGTGAGATCATGGTGGTGGTGGCTCGGTTTAGAGAGAGGAGAGATGAGGTCTTAGGGTTTAGAGAGAGAGATTAGGTGGAGTGTTCTCTTTTGACAAGACCAAGCAAAATCAAGCCAAGCTCAAACAAGATCTAGTCAAAAGAGAGGATGGGATAAAAGGTAGTGAGGGTTTAGAGAGAGAGGTTAGGGTTAGGGTTTTAGATGCTTGCATGCATCAAGCAAGACCAAGCATGAAGAGGGGTAGAGATATGGGGATGATCCACTCAAAGATTCAAATCAAAACCAAAAGACTAGAATGTGGTGGTTCTTGCATGGGCCATGCATAAATAGTAAATGCCTCCTCTAGTAGTGAAAACCACTAGATTATCTCATGGCATTTGTATAAGCAAGCTTCCCAAATTTTGGAATAAGGCCCAACAAAAGAAAAGAGAGCTTGTTTACCACATGGATTAAATAAAAGATCATGCATGAATATATGGTGGCCAAGCTTGTGTGTATGTGCCACTAGCCAACATGAACCCCAATGGTATTCCTACATGAGCTTATATTCATATTTAAACCATATGAAAGCTTGACAAGGGGTTCCACTCACATAGCATGCAAAGGTGGCCATGTGGCTCTCATATACCAATAATGTGAAAACAATATGGTGCATATATGGGAGCATGTGGAATTGTAAGTGGAGCCATCCAAACCCACATGAGCTAGAGGTAAAACCCAATAAAGTGCAAAGCTCATATTTAGTTGGATGGTGGAATTATAGGGTGGTGTCAAAGAAAGGTGATGGAGTTGAATAAAAGATATGCCCCCAACTCAACTTGGACATTAAGCAATATATCAATAACCAAATACAATATCAAGAGGCAAATACAATTTACAATGCATATGAGGGAAGATCCAAAACAAAAAGGGTTTTATATGATGCTCAAATGCAAGGTGGCATGATGGCATGAGCATGATATAATTATGATGCAACAATTATATATATATTAAGTAGCCATTTATGTAGACTAGGCTAGTAGCATTGCAATTGTTAGACAATTGGGATGCTAC
Source organism: Avena longiglumis (assembly GCA_030063025.1). Lineage (NCBI taxonomy): Eukaryota > Viridiplantae > Streptophyta > Magnoliopsida > Poales > Poaceae > Avena > Avena longiglumis. Next base: position 479,173,032 of record CP125977.1, read on the forward strand.
AATATGCATGCACGCAATGAATCGAAGACAACCTCCGGCTGTTATACACACTCAGTGATAGTATAACACTGCACTGCTGTCAACCGGCTGCTCGATGTTGGGCGGTGAACGACCGGAGAGGGCAGCGTCTGCTCTCACAGGAGGAGGTAGCTCATGGCCGGGTGCACTGAGCATGATCGGGAGAGTCGGAAGTGGAGAGAAGAATGACGACTAAAGTGAGTTTAGGCAGTTACATATAATGTTCGCTTGATTTTCCGTTTTATCTCTCATTTGCGGCATCGCTTCTGCTTCTCTTTGCAGCTGCCAGTGCGTGGGCGTGTCAGGGCCTCAAGGATGGGAAGAATGTGTGGCTTGCGCTGAGGGACAGTTTGGATCGTTGGATCACAATCAGATGGACATAAATTATAGACGTGATGTGGCTGCATGAGGATGGAGCTTGCAAACATTAAATACATCTTAGTGGGGATCAACTTTATAGATATTATAGATGTCTAGACATACTTGCTATGGAGTACTACTGAAGATGAGATGCAGGTGACCACCGAGGGGGAGACACAGCAGCTGGTGATGAGTACAGGTATCGGCTCCACAAGTTCTCCCGCCTAGTAGATTTTATTAGAAATCAACATTTCAAAGTTTATCTATGGAGATATATAGATTCTTTTTTGCTCGGAACCATGGATACATGGATTATCAAAATGGTGACTTACTTGGCTATAGGCTGAATCTTCCAACGGTCATTTCACATGTTAGGAAACGGTTCATCACGGATATGCAAGGATGACACAAACTCGGATGTTTAAATCTGATGTTGGCTTAAGCAGATCTCTAAACTATTACTTGAATGTTCAGATATGTGCATGTCTATTTGTGCACTAATGTACTAAAAATATTGAATGAACATGGAATCGTGAACAAATATATCATCATTCAATAGGGATAGCTAGGTTTGTGCGCGTCGGTGAAGGAAGAAGGCAAATAAGGGATTGCCCCTTCCATGCGGAAAAGTTATCAACTCTTCACAAAAAACCACCAGAAAACATGCATTTTGGTGGACGTTTGATGGCTTTGACACAATTGTGGTGGTTTTTATTGCAATTTACTCATTTGGAAGGGGCGATCCCATGGCCGGGACACACATCCCGTCTAAGAGCTCAGCTGGCTACAATGTTACTTCTAGATTTAAACTGAGACATGGATAACTAGAATACTGGATAGTTGTTTGATATTCATACTGTACGTATTTTCTATAATATTCTATCTTTCATTTATCAAGATAGGTGAACACGGCAACGCGCGCTTTTATGATCTAGTGTAGTATATATACTAAAAACAATATAAGATTGTTTTTCGAGGCACCACGTTGATCTACATCATCTAAATTATTTTGCATAGTTGGATCTACTATCTATGGTTGAGATTTAATGAAAGATTAGTTCGTATGGCACCTTACGATGCAAAACAAAGCCAATCGTATCGTTATTGTTAAAAAAGCTGACTGTGCTTCAAGCCTCCCGATAAAAAGGTCTTGTTCAAGCTTATCGAGACGTTGTCAAGCACGATACTTGATTCGCAAAACAGGCATATCGTATTGTACAACTTTTTTAAAAAAATAACTGACCCTACTCAACTTATTTTAACGTACAGGTAACTTTTTAAAACCCCTTTTCCGTACGCTCTCTACCAACACATTGTCATGATGTAACATATCTCAGCTAGACTTCATAAGATTGATTAGTGCCTCTCTAACCTCCCATGACCTTTATCAATTGGTACGACTGAATGGAACTAGGCAGAAATCGGAACAAGCTTTTTCAATGCCAACGAAGAGGCAGAGATCAGGTTTGAGGTCAACTGAATTCCAGAGTCAAAAGGTTGGCTAGGCTCCTTCATAAACGATCAATCTAGGCATACATTTTACAAGCAATGCCACCACACACATAGTCATAATCATATTTTACGTAATGCAAAACATTTGTGGTGGCCGTATGATCGTGTTATTTATAGTTGTATCAACAAAAATTCCCAAAAACGCACTAAGGATGATGCCCTCGCATTTGCGAGGGTAACACCTCCAAATTCATATTGATCACATTCCTACACCTCAATTCTATTAGAATTTCAGCATCCACTCTAACTTCTTTATTACACTAACGCGTGTATGATTGAAACACTTTTCCTATATTCCATCCAATATGACTATTCTCACGGTTTTATATGTTTTACAATCCTCTATATTGTACCCGTAATCCTATCAAATTACTATATTTTTCCTATTCTTGTGTTTTGTAATCATGTAGTCCAAAGAAACCTTAATGAACCCAGGGATCATCTAGAATCAATAACCGTGGATGTATTTTAGGGGTTTTAAACATCAGAATCTTAGGCATGCAAATAACTCCCTGACTATGATCCTATCGACTTATAATAGTTATTTCTTAGTCAAACATTGATGCTCATTAGATCAAAATTTGCTCACCCTTTTACGCTAAACCAATTGTGAAGTCACATTGGAGTGTTCTTAAGATAACTTTAAATAGTTCCGAATATATTAATTTTACACGCTTGGTCAGCAAGTTTAAGAACATAATAAAGAGGACTTCATCTACATATTTAATACATTTAAATATTGAGAGTATCAAAAATATTTACCATTAAAAAAAGTTCAAATCATTTTGCGATTCAATAGTGAAGATAGTCACACACTACAAATTTCTTGCCACCATCTTACATAGTAAATTAGCACAATCTTAAGAAAAAGAGAAAGGTCAAGAAAAATATGTACCTCAAGGTTGATCATCGGTTGTCGGTTATTAGAGATGTGTCTGAGAGATGGGTCCATCTTTCCATCACCCCATGATGCCTTATTGGTTATTAAGGCCTTTCAAGGTGCAACATATCTTAGCATATTATCATATGAGAAATAAATACTTCAAAGACAACATCACTAATGTATTGTGTTTTAAAAAGATTATATACATTTAAAGATTTTGGTGACATTCATGTATGGGATTAGACTAGCCATTCTAATTTTCCTATGGCCCCATGTAAGGGGTGTATCTTAGCTAGAACATAGCACCAATGCATCTTCTAATGAACTATAGTGCCAAAATACTCCCTCCATCCTCATATAAGTTCGCTTCTAGCTCTTGTCCTAAGTCAAAAGAATTAAACTCTGACCAACTTTATTCAAATGAGTAGCAACATATACGACATCAAATTGGTACAATATGGAAATACATCTCAAAACAGACCTATTGACACTAAATTGGTGCATTAAATGGTGTTACTTAACCAATAAATTAGGCGAACTTAAAATATTTGACTTATAACAAGATATAGAAGTACACTAATTTGAAGACAGAGGGAGTATGCATTTTTCCTATGATATTGCACCAAGAGACTAAAATTGTGAAATGCTCAAGGTGAGGGGAACAAGCGATATATAAATGATGGATTGTTTTGACGTAGTCATATGAACTTCCTTTACTTAGTAGATCTTTTGAGATTTTTCTATTTTTAAAATAAAAAGTACATAAGGACCATTTATTTATCCATCGTTTCTACTCGGTCGGTTCACCTTAAACTCAACAATCAATGAGGCATTGATTGCAGGGAATAACAAATTCAACCTTGGTCGTGTAGTTCGGTAAATTTTAGTATTTTTTCGTACCGGAAGCCGAAGTGAAGACAGTTGGGTAGATTCATATTTAAAAGAATTTTCGAACGGTATAACTTTTATGGTGTATATCTTATATTTTGTGGCCAAATTAACGGTTATATTTTTTTCTTAAAATACGTGATGGCCTAATAAACCAGTATAGAGAGAGTATTGTTCCTATATGGAAAAATGAAGACGTATCTACACTTCAATAATTCATACATCCAATATTATGTAAGCTTTAAGCCTTAAATATCTACAAAGCCATCAGTTTAAACACATTCAAGGTGATGCCCTCGAATTTTTTGCGAGGACCACCATTGCTAGTTTTTTTTTTTTTTGAGAACTTCAGATCACCATGCTAGTTAGTATATAAAACAGATCGGCCCACTCCAGATCCCCTTCAGACGGAGCGCCGGGGCATGGTGGTCTGTGTTAATCGGTTGTCAAACAAGACAAGTTGGCCTGATAGGCCGGGAGTAGGTTCGGCTGGAGGCACGGAGCTGGACCAGGTCGTCTCGGCAGAGATTCTCAACAAAATAAAAGGTCGTCTCGCTGGAGTTTTTCTTTTTTAAGCCTGATCCATTTGCTGGAGCAGTAGCGCGACATTTCTATTTAGAATTTTATAAAATATTGGTACATATAGACTACATTGATTGTGTTTTATTCTCCTTTTGTTATGCTTTAGAACCGCACTACCTAAAATTTTGTCTGTCCTCCACCACTTTCACACATTATTCACATAACTAATGAAAAATTAGATGTCACCCACTGGATACGGAGCGTGGATGGTGTACATATAGAAGAGAGCTTAAGTGCCTGAACAGGGGTAAGGTATACACATTGACTGCCACTTTTCATTACAATTTATTCTATTACTACAAGAGAGGAAAGAGCTTAAGTGCCTGCAAAGAAAATCATCAAAAAGACATGAGCATCAACAATCAAAAACACATATAGCCAGGCATATACTAGAATCCAGCAATTTGCCAGATGTAGCACATAAACGTTGCTAGAGCCGAATAGATCCCATACAAGAAGATATCTACATCTACTAAAGTGTGTGCCCACGCTGGGTAGGGCCATCGGAAATTGAAATCGTAGTTCAGTACATTTATAATGGGTGAAACAACCAATTACACATGACATCTCAAGTAAACTTCAACAAGAAAAAAATTCCAGGCTTGCTCACATCTACCGGTACCCTACAGATATCTGATGCACATTCACCTTCCCTCAGCTTTGATTAGCTGAGAGAAAACCCTGCTCATCGACACATCCGAGAGGTCGTGATCAGGCTCATGCGAAGCTCCGCCTTCTGCCATCGTCACACTGATGCTGTCAAGGGCACCCACATGCTGAACCTGTGACGACAGGTCAACGATCCGGTTCATGCTGTTTACATCTGACACGGTTGAAGAATCCACATCTTGGAGCTGCAGGACATACTCCAAGTTCCAGAGGACGTCTCCCATCGACGGCCGCTCCACGCCGTAGTCAGCCAGGCACTTCTCTACTGTTTCACCAAACTTCCTTAGAGAATCCGGCCTGATCGCACCAGAAAGCTTCTGGTCGATGATCTGATGCAGCTCTCCTCTCTTCTGCCACTTCATTCCCCACTCTGCTAAATTCACCATTTCCCTTGGGAGCGAAGGGTCGATCACCGGCCTTGCGCAAAGCACCTCCAGCATGACAACACCGAAGGAATACACATCTGACTTCTCGGTCAGCTGCTGCCTTCGGAAGTATTCCGGGTCGAGATACCCAAAGCTACCCTTCACTGCAGTGCTGACATGAGTTTGATCCAGCTCAGGCCCAGTCTTTGACAGCCCAAAGTCGGCGACTTTAGCAAGGAGATTCTCATCAAGCAAGATGTTTGCAGACTTGACATCACGGTGGATAATGGCCTTTGCAGAACCAGTATGAAGATAATGCAACCCCCTTGCTGCTCCGATGCAGATCTCCAAGCGCTGCTTCCAGTTCAGAGAGGGGTTCTCTGAACCATACAGATGGCTCTTGACGGTCCCGTTCTCCATATACTCGTAGACCAAGATCATCTCATTCCTTTCATCACAGTACCCAATTAGAGACACCAGATGGCGGTGACGCAAACGTGAAAGGAGTTCAATCTCTGTCCGGAACTCATTCAGACCTTGCTGGGACTTGGGGTTTCCTCGCTTCACCGCAACTTTTGTGTCATCCCTCAACACTCCCTTGTAGACTTTTCCAAAACCTCCAACTCCAATGACCCAGTTCTCATCAAAACTGTTTGTTGCTTCTTGGAGCACATTGAAGGCGAAGCGATATCCATAGCTTCCATTCATGCCTGATGTGAGTGTGGTGCCATAAGAAGTTCTACTTCCTGTACTGAGAGACGTGAGCCCATTAATAGAGAAAGGCATCCAAGTCTTCGAGTGCTGCTTGTCATCAGTCTTTTTCCTCCGGCACAGCAGTATCAGAACAAGAACAATTATCAGAAGTCCAATAACAGCAAGGACGCCTCCAATAATGATACCCAAGTTTTTGTGTGAACCAGAAGATCCAACAGTAAAAGCAGAGCCTGAGCCACTGCCCATCTTCATAACCTCAAGGCCATTCAGAATCCCATCAGGGAATGCATTGTTCAAGGTGGATGGACCAATGCTGATGCTGAGCTTGCTAGATGCATCATTAGATGAAAGAACCACGTCGACATAGATAGCTGTAGCCAATTGATTCATTGATTGTTCTGAGAGATCAAGATCATGCTGTGCATAGAAGCCCCCCACATAGACATTGAAGTAGAGCTGGTTCAGTGCCTTACTGACTATATCACAGAAGTGAAACCTTATCAAATAGCTGAAGCCTGCATCTACATCAAACTGCCATGTCATGTTGAACAGTGCGTTGGATGTATTTGAAGCTGCCAATTCTGTAGCTGTGCCATAGACAATATCGGGTGCAGTCAGTGAGGTTGCTCCACCATTCTTGTAGTTGATAGTCTTGCCATATACAACTGTTTTGGTCACACTGGGGTTCAGTATGTACTTCTGATCATTCTGCCAATTCCTCGAGAGGGTATCATTGTTCGGACTGACCTTTGGACCACCCATGTTGACCCGATACACCGTCTCCAATGACTGTGTAGACAACCCGCTGTATTGCTGCACAGGGTTGACCATTTGGGCAACATCAGCTATGAGATCATCCGGGACAGAGAGTACTTCAATTGCGTTGATGAATGCAATTCCGTTTGACGGCTTGAAGGAAATAACAAGCTTGTCACGGGTGATGTTCAAAGAGTATTCCTTGAACAGTGGCGCCGTCTTGTCTGGCTGCTGGAAGTCACTAAGCAGGAGCACATCTTGGGTGGACACGGTGAACTTGGCGGTGGAGAGGTCATAACTCTGGTAGATGAAGGGGAAGAAGTAGAGACGAACAAAATGCCGTCCCTGCTTCTGGATTGGGAATGTATAGGACGACGGGCTCGTGAAGATGCGGGCGGTCTGGTAAAGCGCCGAGTTGTCAAACGAGGACACCCCATTGGCCGATGTGCCAGCAAGGATTTCCTGCGAGGAGTCCACCGTCACTGGAGACGCCCCGTCGGCAGCGAAGTTCCTCCCGCCGACGGTCGTGCCCTTGGCAGACCCACAGTCAACGAGGTAGCTGTCGGCAGGCTTGAACTGCACTGGCTGCGCTCGGCAGATGCCAGCAGATGAGCAGAAACACAAGATCACCAAGGCTGCGATTCGCAACTTGCTCGTCCCCATCATGATGTTGACCTGGAATTGCAAAAATGTGGACAATGTTTGAGATGGCATGTTCAAGCTATAATCCTAAGCTAATAAGCAAGAAAGTAGAAACTAGAGAGCAAAAGGCTGGATCTGGAGTTGCAGAATCTATAACGCAAGAACATTTGACAAGCTGAACAGGACCAATAGAGGGATGAGCTGAGCTAGTCCCTGCACATGCAACCGAATCCCAAAAATGGACGTTTTCTCTAGAATAACTAACTAGAGGTGTTTGATTTGGAGAATTCATCCCAGAAAGGACGAACTAGATTTTGTTCGCTCACAGCAAGGGGGGAGACCAAGACCAACTAGAGCTATCCAAGCAAAAGCTGGGTACTCCTTACCAGCACAAGAAAGCAGTCCTGGTGAGATCTCCCCTCCACCTCCAATGCGGCAGAGCGGGGCGAGCAGAGGGAGGAGAGCTCGGTGTAGACTCTAGAGGCGAGCTAGGCGGCGCCGGGCAAGAAAAGGAGTGCGGCGCCGTATGGGAAAGATGCGGCGCGAGAGGTGGGGGAGGTACGGACCAGACCACCGTGCCTGACTGCCTGGCTGGGGTTGGTTGGCAATGGGCGCCGGATTTCTTTTACTCCTACTATATATATGGTTATTATACTATGATGAAATAATAACAATGAGGAATATGTGAACATGCAGAGTTCCTTTTCGATCTCCTTCTTTCCGCCTGCTACAGCTACGACTAGGAGATCATACACCTACACATTTCACTAAATCTCGTTCTACTTGTGAGGTCGAAGGCATTCATTCACACGGCAAGCTTCAAATCAAAGCAAAAAAAAATCAAGAGAAAAACGATAAAACCGCCCCGCTATTAGTCCGGAGAAGAAGAAGACGAAAAACCGCCACAGAAATCCAACCCAAGGACGAGCAGTTCCAAGAACGGTAAAGCTTGCCCGAACAGGAGAAGCTGGATCCGAGAAACGCACCTCCCCCGGTCCACCGGAGCGGAGGCCCACGGCGCGCATTCGCCGGCCGAGATCCGGTCCAGCCAAGATCGACGACGACGCCTTTTCCGCCGCCGGCGACGCGCGCGCTGGGCCACGGGAGCGCCGAGGCCGGAGCGGCGAATGCCTTGGCCGGAAAACCAGCTCAAGAACGGAACAGTCTGGAGCCGACAAGGGAATGGAGAGAACAAAAGGGGCTTTTTTTTCTTTTCCTTGGAGGAGTTCCGGAGCAAGCGAGCGAACTCCAGGCGGCTAGAGAGAGAGGGAGGAGAGGAGGGAAGATGAGAGAGATGGGAGTTAAGAGGAGAGGGAGTGTGCAGGCAGCTGCTGCCACCTTAGAAAGGAATAATAACAGCTAAGTTCGATTCAGCAGAGAAGCTGAGCTGAGGGCGACGGTGCCGATTGATTATGCGGAAACTCCGGCCTGATTATTGCTCCACCGGGGTTTGGTAGCTAGTACTAGCTAATTTCGGGAGCATGTGGTGGTAAACCGTATCGCTAATTTGTGCAAACCGAAGCTCTGCTTTCCCCGGTCACTGGGGCAAAATTCAGGAACAGTGGTTTGCACGGCAGCTGTGCGCCCACGACTGGCTTTTCGCCCATTATCTCTTCTCCACTCACAAGAAGCGATCGTACAGTACTCTACCTTGGAACAAAATATCGGTGTTCTTTATTATCGGCGACCGAAATAATTTACTACTTCGTGTACTACTATCTATCTATTTTGAATGAAGAAAAACGTGTGGTGTGGCCGAGCGGGCGGATTTGTTCTCTACTCGAACAGAACAAAATCGGTTTTCTCCATCCATGGAGGCATTCGTTTTGACCACCAAGCATTCAAATTATAATATTCAGCTAGTACTGATATTTGTGCTCCTCACGTCTCGCGTTTCCGTTTTGTTTTGCAAGGATGAATAAATAAAATGGGTCAACTGGTATTATTATGATTGTTTTTCAAAAATCACTAAGAATTTCTGATTTGCATAATAAGCAAATGAAAAGAAACGGGGTGATTTTTTTTTAACGTTAGAGTGATATTTTATTATTGAACGAAGAAGCACGACCAGTCTGAGTTTCCGTGTTTTATATATCGTGCTCATCTATATTCTCTCTGCCCGCCTCTAACTTGAAGTGCGTACATATTGCAGCTGTACTGCATGATTAACCCACTGACTGATAGTAGGTATGTCCGTTTTGGGTAGTTGGAACCGTGTAACATGGCCTTGAACACTGCTCATGCCTGCTGTCAACCCTTGGGAAAAATGCAATAGTAGTTTTTGTAGCGTTGCGGATTCTCGGTAACCAGTTGTGCTCGGGCCTTTTGCATTTGGAGCACGCAATGAAGTTTGAAAATCGTCCCAAATAAGTATACTCATGAATGAATTCATGAAAAATGCACGGGGGAATACAACATTTGGGATCCGTGATTTCTCTGCAACTACTACCTACATTCAATAAAAAGAATACCTATACTTCTTTGTAAAGTAAAAGAATAATGACTTAATGAAAATTGTAGAAAAAAACTATTAGCATACTCCTTCCGTTCCATAATATAAGCCTTTTTAGATGATAGCATCAGGCTATATGTACAATGCAAGCTGTCCGTTCCATAATATAAGGCTTTTTAGATGATAGCATCAGGCTATATGTACAATGCAAGCTGCTTACCGAGGTGCTTACAAAAATAAATCAAGTTTTTTCAGAAGTAAATGTTAGGAATAGACAACTTGTATTCCTCTGGGCCAAAGCCACAATATATAGTACATGTACAGGTGGTCATGAGCACTAGAAGAGAAACTAGCAGCAGTCACCACAGAGGCAAAGCGCTCAAACCAGGCACGAGAGGCCTGTTTCAGGCTATAAAGAGAACGCCGCAGACGGCAAACCATCCCAGCGGGAACAGGATACGCAGGAGGAGACTGCATATAAACCTCCTCACTCAACTCATCATTGAGGAATGCGTTCTGAACATCAAGCTGGGACACGGACCAGTGACAAACAGAAGCGACAGCAAGAAGAGTGCGCACAATGGTCATGTGAGCCACAGGAGCAAAGGTCTCATCATAGTCACGACCGTGCTCCTGCTGAAAACCACGAGCCACAAGACGCGCTTTATAGCGCTCAAGAGATCCATCAGAGCGGGTCTTAATTTTATAGACCCACTTATAAGTGATAGGACAAACACCGGGAGGGGGAGAAACAAGATCCCAGGTGCCAGTGCTCTCAAGCGCAGCAATCTCCTCAGCCATGGCCATCTGCCATTCACGATGATGCTCAGCATCCCGATAAGAAGTCGGCTCGGAGGCAACAGAAAGACCATACTAACTAGGAGAGTAATGGTTGGGGGCACGACGCTGACGAACAGGACGAGTAGAGGGAAGATTATCAGAGGAAGAAGACTCATGAGACGACGATGAAGAAGAAAGAATAGCAGAGGAAGGCTCCGGAGAACTAGGGGAACTAGACGGATCAGAGGAGGATGGTGTCGAAGAAGAGACATCAGGGAGAGTGGGTCCTGAAGAAGACACAATAGGAGTAGAAGGAGATGTGTCAGGAAAAAGAAGAAAAGCGATATCTTCCACCGGGTAGGTACCAGCGGTGGAACGAGGATAGAAAGGGCACGTCTCATCAAAGGTAACGTCGCGAGAGATACGCATCCGACGACCAACGGGGTCCCAACAGCGATAGCCCTTATGCTCATCACTGTATCCAAGAAAGACACACTCAACAGACTGAGCGGTCAGTTTGGTGCGTTCGCGAGGGGCAAGGAGAACATAGCAAACACAACCAAACAAGCGAAGCATGGAGTAGTCTAGAGAATGACCAGATAGGCGCTCAAGAGGGATACCACCCTGCAGAGTGGCAGAGGGCTGAATATTGATGAGGTAAGCCGACGTAGCGACAGCCTCAGCCTAGAAATGCGGCGGAAGGGAAGAAGCAATCATCATAGCACGAGCGGTCTCAAGAAGATGGCGGTGCTTACGCTCAGCAACGCCATTCTGGGCATGTGCGTCGGGACAGGAGAACTGAGCAAGGGTACCCTACTCAGCAAGAACACCTCGCAACATCTGGGAGATATACTCACGAGCAGAATCGGCACGAAACACACGAATGAGTGTAGAATATTGAGTACGGACCATGGCCGCAAAACGCTGATATATGGAGAGCACTTCACTGCGAGAGCGCATAAAATACAACCAAGTGTACCAAGAAAAATCATCTATGAATAAAATATAGTAGCGACGGCCCCCTTTCGAAGCGAAAGGAGCCGAACCCCAAACATCGGAATGAACTAAATCAAAAGGTCGCTGAGATACAGACGCGCTAGTAGGATAGGGAAGCTGAATCTGTTTGCCCAACCTATAGCCCTGACAATGTAAAGACCCATCTCCTGAGACAGACCCCAGAAGACCACGATGAACTAATGACGACAGGCGAGAGTCACAAAGGTGACCAAGACGATGATGCCACTCCTGAAAAGAGCTGGTAGCAGAGGCGACGATCGAAGAAGAACTGGCAGATGAAGTGGCAGCAGAAGGAACGCGAAGCTAGTCTAACTCCCAAAGTCCTGAAGAGTCACGGCTGTGAGGGCCAACTCCAACCAGGGCATGTGTGCGACGATCCTAGACAACACAAGAATCAACATCTGACAAGGTTTCGATTCGTCAATGCCCATTGTTATGGACTTGGGTTTTGGAGAAGATGGGGATGCTGGAGATCGCGGAACGGTTAGCAAACAAGCAACACGAGGACACGAGGTTTACCCAGGTTCAGGCCCCCGGAGGGAAAACCCTACTCCTGCTTGTCTGCTCTTGATTACGGCGGAACCGATGATTACAGGGGTGCGCAGATGCAATCTGACGTGGAGGTGTCTATGCGAAAGTATGAGGAGTAGATCTGTAGATCTGTTGTGGTCTAGTCTATCGGGGGTGCCCTCCTCGTTGGCCCCTCCTAGCCTTTATATATGGGGAGGCTAGGTCTCAGGTACCAATACGATTTGGTTACAAGTTGTATTCAAACTCTAGTCTTGAGGTTTCCTTGTCTTGTGCACTTGGGAGTCCGTGTCCATATGGGCTTCATAGCAGCCGAAACGTCATAGGCGTCATGGAACTTGGCAGGTCGTCGAGTGGGCCTTTCGTCGGGCTGGACCAGGTATGCTAACATTGGGTACCCGTAGGGTATAACCATGTCAGTAGCCCCCGAGTGTTCAGTCGAATCGTAGATTCGGCTGAGGACTCTTCAGTCTTTCGGGTGCAGCTGTTTTCTGTTCATCAGAGAATGACTTGAGTGTGTAGGGATTGTTGATGCGTGTGCCTGACTCTCCCGACGGATCAGGGTCAGTTAACTGTCTTAGGACAAAACAACACGATCTTCTTTAGATTCGAGTCTCTCGACTGGAACCCGGAACATATGCTGGCGTAATTCGACTCAGGCCGTGGAGGACTTACAAGAGTGGAATTCTAGTGAATTTAAATGATGTACCCAACGCGTCCGTCGGGATTTTTCATCGCGCCTGTTGGCACGGATTCTTACTAGCAGAGCGCAGTTGTGTGCGTTACCAGGCCATCAGATGATATTTGTAGGTCTTATCTTTGTGTCGCAGACACATCATCCGAATGTTTTGTTGGAATTATGCCCTAGAGGCAATAATAAAGGTGTTATTATTATAATTCTTGTTCATGATAATGTTTATATTCCATGCTAGAATTGTATTAAGCGGAAACTTTAATACTTGTGTGGTTTGTGAACAAAACCGTGTCCCTAGTACGCCTCTATGGACTAGCTCATTGATTAATGATGGTTAAGGTTTCCTAACCATGGACATGAGTTGTCAATTAATAAAGAGATCATATCATTGGGAGAATGATATGATGGACAGACCCAAACTAAGCGAAGCAATTAGATCGTGTCATCGTGTTCATCTTTGCGAAGCTTTTCTTATGTAAAATATTGTATTCCTTAGACCATGAGATAATACAACTCCCTGGTATCGGAAGAAATCTTTGAGGTCATTAAACGTCATCCTATGAGAGGGTGATCATAAAGGTGTCTCTCAGGTGATCGGAAAGTATCTGTTGGGTTATATGTATCTGGGATTTGTCCCTCCCAAGTCGGAGAGATATACTTCGGGCCCACTCGGTGATCGATATCAACACCGCTTGCAAGCATGTGGTTAAGGAGTTAATCACAAAGTGATATCGGATTACGGAACGAGTAAAGTACTTGCTGTGAACGAGATTGAACTAGGTATGGATGCAAGCGATCAAATCTCGGGCAAGTAAAATATCGCGAGACGAAGGGAATATATATATGGGATTGATTGAATCCTGGCATCGTGGTTCATCCGATATGATCATCGATGAATGTGTGGGAGTCAATATGGGTTTCCAGACCCCGTTGTTGATTATTGATAGAAGATCATGTCTGCATATTCTCGAACCCGCAGGGTCACACACTTAACGTGTCTCGACGCTAGGATAGATTGGATAATTGGTTTATGAGTTTTTGTTCGGAGTCTCGGATGGGATCCGGAACATCACGAGAGGTTCCGGAGTAGTCTGCAGAATAAGATTCATATAAGGCAGTGCAGTTTTTTGAGTTCGGAATTGTTCCGGGTTAATCGGTATTGTACCGGAAGCTTCTAGAACCTTCCGGAAGGGGACCAACGTGGCCCTACCTTCCGGGAGGGGGCATGGGCCTATGAGGGAGTGCCCTGGCCGCATTGGGCCAGGGGCACAAGGCCCCATAGGGCCCAGCCGGCCAAGAGGGGATAAACCCTAGCTTGGACCTTCTAGAAGGGGGGTTCCTTGCCCCCCACTCCTCCTCCTTTGGCCGCCGGTTTGGACTTGGGGAAGGGGTTAGGGCTGCCGCACACCCCTCTATATAAAGAGGGCTGGGGGCGCACCAACCCGACACACCTTCCCCTCAAGCCAGTCGCCCTGCTGCCCTCCTCTCTCTCTCCCTCCCGACTGCGTGTAGGCGAAGCCCTCCTGCAGAAACTCTCCACCACATACACCGCGTCGTCGTGTTGTAGATCCAATCCGTCTCTCCACCATACTTGCTGGACCGAGGAAGGAGGAGACGTCGAGGTGCTGCACGTGTGCATCTCACGGAGGCACCGCCACTTGTGGTGCTAGATCGGATCGGATCGCGAGGAGAAGCGAGTACGACTACATCACCCACGTTACGAGCGTTCATTTGTCGAATCTTCAAGGGTATGAATATCTAATCCAATCTCTCTCGTTGTTTGCATCTCCTAGATTAGATCTTGGCTTTCCCTCTGTCGCATCCGTAGAAAATTTTGATTTACTATGTCGCGAAACCCTTGATGGTATCGAGCTAGATCTATGCGTAGATGTGTTTCACGAGTAGAAACGCAACATGGTTGTTATTGCGTTGGTGTTTTCTGTTGCAAGTCTCTTGTTTGTGTTCTTCTTATGGCGGGATAGTGAGATTGAAGCGGTCTAGGCCAACCTTACGCGACGTCGTTCATGAGACCGGCTCACGCAGCGTGTGGCTTGTTCCACACATGCGGCTGGTGGATGCCAGTTTCTCTCACTATAGTTGTCATGGGATTAACACCGGAGTTTGGCAACCATAATATCACCGTTGTGGCTTTCCGTAGGTAAGAATCGTTCTTAGCATCTACTCCCATAAGCCACGTAAAATATGCAACAACAAAGTAGAGGTGTCTAACTTGTTTTTGCAGGGAGTGTTTTCTGTGATATGGTATGGCCCAAGATGTGATGTGTATAATGTATGCGATGATCATGTTTTGTAATGTTTCACGACTTGCATGTCGATGAGTACACAACCGAGAATATATGGTTGTCTTTATAATTGTGTATGACCTGTGTGTCAACTTCTTATATGCCATGTAATAGTTTCACTGTATCGCTAAGTAGTTAGCAATAGTTGTAGTTGCTATTCGTGGTGGAGGCAATCATGGTGGAGTGATGGAGATCATGCCGGCATGCACAAGATGGAGATCATTGCGCGAAGATTGGCTATACCATGTCACATAAAGTTATATGCAAGTGATGTTTATCCTTTTATGTATCTTATTATGCTTAGATCGCGACGGTAGCATTATAAGATGATTCCTCACTTAAAGATCAAGATAAAACTGTGTTCTCCCCAAGTATGCACCGTTGAAAGTTAAATCGTGTCCAAACATCACGTGATGATCGGGTGCTATAGACTCTACGCTCACATTCAACGGGTGCAAGCCGGTTTTGCTGCACGGAAATACTTGGGTCTAACTTGACGAGCCTAGCATGTACAGACATGGCCTCGGAACACATGAACCGACAGGTTAAGCATGAGTCATATGAATGATATGATCGACACTTCGTTGTCCACCATTGAAACCACATCTCTTCTCGTGAAGATCGGATTAGGTGTGGTGAATTTGGATCGTGTTCACTAAACAACTTGAGGGATGTTGAATTTAGTGGGAGTTCATCTAGTAATTTGATTAAAAGTTGAACTAGTTATCATGAACATAGTCTAATTTGTACTTGCAAATATTGTAGATCAAATGGCTAAGTCCAACTTCAACTTCAACGTTTTTGCTGAGAAGGAAAAGCTTAAAAACAATGGGTCTAACTTCACCAACTGGTTCCGCAATCTGAGAATCATTCTCTCTGGCGGTCAAAAGGACTATGTCCTTGAGAGTGCGTTAGGTGACGCCCCTGCTGCTACTGCGTCGGCTGATGAGAAAGCTGTCTATCAGTCGCGCAAGGATGATTATGGTGTGATTAAGAGCACCATGTTGTTTGCTATGGAATCGGACCTTCAAAATCGTTTTGAAGACTATCCCGGGCCCTTTGAGATTCTCGAGGAGCTGAAAAACATGTTTCAGACTCAAGCCCGTTCTGAGAGATATGAGATCTCTGAGAAATTCTTTAACTGCAAGATGGAGGAAGGGAGTTCCGTTAGTGAGCACGCCATTAAGATGTCGGGCTACACTCAACGCCTTGAGCAACTAGACTGCAAGATTCTAGAGGAGCTCAAGATTGACAGGGTTCTGCAATCACTCCCTCCCAGCTACAAAAGTTTTGTAGTGACTCATAATCAGATTGGTTCCACTGATACGATCACCGATCTCCTCGCAGTCAAGGCGAAAGGCTGGAGTGGACATCAAAAGGATAATCATGTGTTGATGGTCAACAAGCCCCCACCTTCAAGAAAGGTAAGGGTGCAAAGAAGCCCTTCAAGAAGGGCGCAAGCGATCGCCTGCCGAGAAGAAGCTCAAGTCTGGTCCTAAGCGGGACCGAGAGTGCTTCTATTGCAAGGACAAGGGTCACTTTGGGCATATCGTCAAGTACTTAGCGGACAAGAAGGTGACACCATCAAAGGTATATTTGATATACATGTTATTGATGTTTTCCTTACTAGCCCTCGTTGTAGTGCACGGGTATTTGATCTTGGTTTAGTTGCTAATATTTGTAACTCGAAGCAGAGCTACGGAATAGACGGCGGCTTGCGAGGGATGAGGTGACGATGCGCGTTGGCAACGGATAAAGAGTTGATGTGATGGCCGTCGGCACGCTCTCCTTAGTTTTACCTTCGAGATTAGTTTTAAACCTTAATAAGTGTTATTATGTGCCTGCGTTGAGCATGAACATTATTTCTGGATCTTGTTTATTGCAAGACGGTTATTCATTTAAATCGGGGAATAATGGTTGTTCTATTTATATGAGTAACATCTTTTATGGTCATGCACCTATTGTGAATGGTTTATTTCTTCTAAATCTCGAAAGGGATGAAACACACATCCATAACATTGAGGCTAAAAGATGCAAAGTAGATAGTGATAATACTACTTATTTGTGGCACTGTCGTCTAGGTCATATTGGTGTAAAGCGCATGAAGAAACTCCATTCTGATGGACTTTTGGAGTCTCTTGATTTTGAATCATTTGACACATGCGAACCATGCCTCATGGGCAAGATGATCAAAACCCCGTTCTCCGGTATGATGGAGCGAGCAACGGACTTGTTGGAAATCATACATACCGATGTATGCGGACCGATGAGTGTTTCGACGCGCGGTGGATATCGCTATTTTCTCACTTTTACCGATGACTTAAGTAGATATGGGTATATCTATTTAATGAAACATAAATATGAAACGTTTGAAAAGTTCAAAGAATTTCAGAATGAAGTGGAGAACCATTGTAACAGAAAGATTAATTTTCTACGATCCGATCGTGGAGGTGAATATTTGAGTTATGATTTTCTCACGCATCTTAAAGAAAGTGGAATCGTTTCACAACTCACGCCACCCGGAACACCACAGCGCAATGGTGTGTCTGAACGCCGGAACCGAACCCTATTAGATATGGTATGATCGATGATGTCTCTTACTGATTTGCCGTTATCATTTTGGGGTTATGCATTAGAAACCGTTGCATTCACTTTAAATAGGGCACCATCTAAATCCGTTGAGACGACACCGTATGAACTATGGTTTGGTGCTAAACCTAAGTTGTCGTTTCTTAAAGTTTGGGGATGCGAAGCTTACGTCAAGAAGTTGATGCCGGACAAGCTCGAACCCAAAGAGGATAAATGCATCTTCATAGGATACCCTAAGGAAACTATTGGGTATACCTTCTATCACAGAACCGAAGGCAAAGTGTTTGTCGCAAAGAACGGTTCCTTTCTTGAGAAGGAGTTTCTCTCGAAAGAAGTGAGTGGGAGGAAAGTAGAGTTGGACGAGGTTTTTGAACCTTCTCTTGAATTGGAGAGTAGCGCAGCACCTGAAATTGTTCCAGTGCCGCCTGCACCAACAATAGAGGAAGCTAATGACAAGGATCATGAAGCTTTGGACGATCTTTGCTCTTGAGCGTCGCAGTCGACAAGGTCGTGTGCCCCTCCCTGAGTGGTACGCAGAACCTGTCTTGACTGTCTTGTTAGTAGAAGACAGTGAACCTACGAACTATGAGGAAGCGATGATGAGCCCAGACTCTGAGAAATGGCTAGAAGCCATGAAATCCGAATTGGGATCCATGAGCGAAAACCAAGTATGGACTTTGGTGGACCCTCCTAGCGACCGAAAGGCCGTTGAGTGCAAATGGATCTTCAAGAAGAAAACGGACGCGGATGGTAATGTTACCATCTATAAAGCACGGCTTGTTGCGAAAGGTTTTTCGACAAGTTCAAGGTGTTGACTATGATGAGACTTTCTCTCCCGTAGCGATGTTTAAGTCCATTCGGATTTTATTAGCAATTGCTGCGTTTCATGATTATGAAATATGGCAGATGGATGTCAAGACTGCGTTCCTCAATGGCAACATTGATGAAGAGTTGTATACGATGCAACCCGAAGGTTTTGTCGATCCTAAGGATGCTGATAAAGTATGCAAACTTCAGCGTTCCATTTATGGATTGAAGCAAGCATCTCGGAGTTGGAACCTTCGTTTTGATCAAGTGATCAAGAGATTTGGATTTGTTCCAAATTGCTACGAAGCTTGTATCTACAAGAAAGTGAGTGGGAGCTCGGTGACGTTTCTGGTACTATATGTGGATGACATATTGATTATTGGAAATGACATCAACATGCTTAACGATGTGAAGAGTTATTTGAACAAGTGTTTTTCAATGAAAGACCTAGGTGAAGCTGCTTATATATTGGGCATAAAAATCTATAGAGATAGACAAAGACGCCTGATAGCTTTAAGCCAGAGTACATACCTAGACAAAGTTCTGAAAAGGTTCAGAATGGATAAGGCAAAGAAAGGTTCAGTGCCTATGTTGTCAGGTAAGATATTGAGCAATGCTCAGTGTCCAGCTACGGTAAATGATAGGGAAGCTATGAGCAAAGTGCCTTATGCCTCGGCCATAGGTTCCATCATTTATGCCATGCTGTGTACTAGACCAGATGCGTCCAATGCTCTTAGTTTGACGAGCAAGTATCAAAGTGATCCAGGAGTGGAACACTGGACAACCGTGAAGAACATCCTAAAGTACCTAAATAGGACCAAATAAATATTCTTAATCTATGGGGGTGATGAACAGCTCGTCATAAAAGGTTACGTCGACGCTAGTTTGGCACCGACAAGGATGATTCTAAATCTCAGACAGGATACATTTATATTTTGAATGGAGGAGCTGTGAGCTGGAGAAGCTGCAAGCAAAGCGTGATCGCGGGATCTACAGTAGAAGAGGAATACATGGCTGCTGCAGAAGCGTTAAGTGAAGGAGTTTGGATCAGGAACTTCATCACCGAGCTTGGCGTGGTTCCAAGTGCATTGGACCCACTGGAGATATTGTGTGACAACACTGGCGCCATAACACTCGCTAAGGAACCAAGATATCATCCAAAGACCAAGCATATCAACCGCAAGTTTCATATAATTCGAGATTATATAGCAGATGGAGATCTGAAGATTAGCAAAGTACATACAGATCTGAATGTCGCAGATCCATTGGCTAAACCTCTTCCACGTGTAAAACATGATCAGCACCTCAGTGCCATGGGTGTGAGATTTTTGCCAAATGTAAACTAGATTATTGGCTCTAGTGCAAGTGGGAGACTGTTGGAATTATGCCCTAGAGGCAATAATAAAGGTGTTATTATTATAATTCTTGTTCATGATAATGTTTATATTCCATGCTAGAATTGTATTAAGCGGAAACTTTAATACTTGTGTGATTTGTGAACAACACCGTGTCCCTAGTACGCCTCTATGGACTAGCTCATTGATTAATGATGGTTAAGGTTTCCTAACCATGGACATGAGTTGTCAATTAATAAAGAGAACATATCATTGGGAGAATGATATGATGGACAGACCCAAACTAAGCGAAGCAATTAGATCGTGTCATCGTGTTCATCTTTGCGAAGCTTTTCTTATGTCAAATATTGTATTCCTTAGACCATGAGATAATACAACTCCCTGGTATCGGAAGAAAGCTTTGAGGTCATTAAACGTCATCCTATGAGAGGGTGATCATAAAGGTGTCTCTCAGGTGATCAGAAAGTATCTGTTGGGTTGTATGTATCGAGATGGGATTTGTCCCTCCCAAGTCGGAGAGATATACTTCGGGCCCACTCGGTGATCGATATCAACACCGCTTGCAAGCATGTGGTTAAGGAGTTAATCACAAAGTGATATCGGATTACGGAATGAGTAAAGTACTTGCTGTGAACGAGATTGAACTAGGTATGACGGTACCGACGATCAAATCTCGGGCAAGTAAAATATCGCGATACGAAGGGAATATATATATGGGATTGATTGAATCCTGGCATCGTGGTTCATCCGATATGATCATCAATGAATGTGTGGGAGTCAATATGGGTTTCCAGACCCCGCTGTTGATTATTGATAGAAGATCATGTCTGCATATTCTCGAACCCGCAGGGTCACACACTTATCGTGTCTCGACGCTAGGATAGATTGGATAATTGGTTTATGAGTTTTTGTTCGGAGTCTCGGATGGGATCCGGGACATCACGAGAGGTTCCAGAGTAGTCTGGAGAATAAGATTCATATAAGGCAGTGCAGTTTTTGGAGTTCGAAATTGTTCCGGGTTAATCGATATTGTACCGGAAGCTTCTAGAACCTTCCGGAAGGGGACCAACGTGGCCCCACCTTCCGGGAGGGGGAATGGGCCTATGAGGGAGTGCCCTGGCCGCATTGGTCCAGGGGCACAAGGCCCCATAGGGCCCAGCCGGCCAAGAGGGGATAAACCCTAGCTTGGACCTTCTAGAAGGGGGGGGGGTTCCTTACCCCCCACTCCTCCTCCTTTGGCCGCCGGTTTGGGCTTGGGGAAGGGGCTAGGGCTGCCGCCCACCCCTCTATATAAAGAGGGCTGGAGGCGCACCAACCCGACACACCTTTCCCTCAAGCTAGTCGTCCTGCTGCCCTCCTCTTTCTCTCCCTCCCGACTGCGTGTAGGCGAAGCCCTGCTGCAGAAACTCTCCACCACATACACCGCGCCGTCGCGTTGTAGATCCAATCCGTCTCTCCACCATACTTGCTGGACCAAGGAAGGAGGAGACGTCGAGGTGCTGCACGTGTGCATCTCACGGAGGCACCGCCACTTGTGGTGCTAGATCGGATCGGATCGCGAGGAGGAGAAGCGAGTACGACTACATCACCCACGTTCCGACGAACGTTCCGTTGTGCGAATCTTCAAGGGTATGAAGATCTAATACAATCTCTCTCGTTGTTTGCATCTCCTAGATTAGATCTTGGCTTTCCCTCTGTTCGCATCCGTAGAAAATTTTGATTTACTATGCCGCGAAACCCTTCATGTTTAACACTGCGGAGGTGTTTCGGGTGGCCAAGGAGGACGTTGCTCACTTAGCATTAATTAGGGCAGAGTTGCCGAAAAGTTTTGCATGCTGATCCAAAGGATCGCACTCGAATAATTCATAGGGTGCACGACCAGCGCTCCCTATGGGAGTAGCCCCCGAGTGTCTGTTCGAGTCGTAGACTCGAGCAGAGACTTTAATTCAGCCGTTGTTCGGCTTTAGGTCCGTAGGACACAATTTTTTCGGATGCTTGAATCCATCCTCCCTATTGTAGTAGCCCCCGAGTCTGTAGTGGAGTTGTAGACTCGACGTAGGACTCGAAGAATAGATCGTTGGTGTTGTACCTTAATCGTGCGTCGGGTGCGCGGCCAGCGCTCCTGATAGGAGTAGACCCCGAGTGTCTGGCGGAGTCGTAGACTCGGGCAGAGACTCGAGTCTTGTATCATGTAGTTGTAGCCGAAAATCTCGTGGGCGTACCGCTGACCCAGAAGTACATCGGGTGCGCGACCAGCGCTCCTGATAGGAGTAGCCCCCGAGTGTATAGTCGAGTCGCAGACTCGAGTAGAGACTCATGCGAGGAAAAACCACTGACCCAGAAGTGCATCGATTCAGCATCTCACGCATAAGGATCCAGGAGTTAATGGAGCGGAGTCGCGCGATGTTTAGCCGGAAGGACTCGACGTTGCTTCTGTCGGGTGCGTGGCCAGCATCGCATCCGTGTAGCATCGGGCGATGTAACCATCCGAGGAGTGACTCGACTCGGGTCTTGAGCTTATGGCGTAGCTAGTTTGAAAGGATCGTATAGGCACCTATAGGGGGGTGAATAGGTGCTACTTAAAATTTTCTTCTTTTTCAAATTTAGGTTTGACAATAAGGTAAATTCTCTAGATAATGGAACTATGGTGAATTTACCTATATGGCACTTATGCAAGGGTTACCACAACACAAAGTAGTAACAAGTAAGTAAGGTGCGGTAAAGGATAGAAGTAACCGAAAAGTAGACGCGGAGACACAAGGATTTGTTTCCCGTAGTTCCTTCCTTTTGAGGGGAAGTACGTCTACGTTTGGAGAGGGGGCGGTTTCAAACCAGCAACGCCACGAGAGTCCTCCCTTGTTATCCGATGAATCTCACCCCAACGGGATCGATTCACCTTCCACTATATCGGCAACCTTCAAGGTGGAAGCCGGCACCGTTACAAGTTTGGGGCACACATCCACAACTTAATCGGAGGCTCCCAAATACAAGCAAGCTGTCAAAGCAATCAAAGATAAGCTTGTAAGAACAAAAACAAGAACTAGGGTTTCCAAGAAAACACTAGAGCAAAGGGGCCCTCAATGAAATGAGGGGGAAATGGAGATCTCTTTTGGTGAAGTAGTAGATCGGGGCCTCCTCTTTCGATTCCCCAAAGATCAAAGACTTTGGGTGGTGGGATGAGGAGATCTTGAGGATTTGGGTGGCTCCAATGGACTCCAATGGTGTTCTTTGACTTTAATGCACTGAGCACTTTGTCCCAAGGTAGGTGGAGGGGTATTTATACCCCTCCACGAAATATGGCCGTTGGAGCATTTAATGTACCGGTACACAATGATAATACCGGCGGCAAGCGTACTACGGTTCAAGATCTGGACCAGTCTGAGGTGCCCCAGTTCTTCAGCGTTCTTCAGCTTTGGGCGGTATCGCCCTTGCGGTACTACCCCCAAGCGGTAGTACCGGTGGTAGGAAGCGGTACTACCGGTTTAGGCGGTAGTACCGGTCCCAAGTACCGCTTGGTACTGACCAAAATGGAGAGGGGTGAGTGCTAGTTAGTATGCCACGGTACTGCCGAGCGTTACGACCGCCTCAAGCGGTAGTACCGCTTGTACTACCGGTTGGACCGGTAGTGCCGCTCCGTGGTAACGGGGGGTACTGACTAGCACGCACCTTTATCACTTTTGATCAGTGCCAACCGGTACTAGAACCGGTAAATCGGTGTCAGCGGTACCGGTTGTAGTTCCGGTACTACCGGTTGACACAGAGGTTTTTTGCAAGGGGAATTGATATGCCATTAATTGTGCCTCCTGTTATCAATCCTGTGATAAACTTAGCACACGGTTAAAACGATAAGTGTATTGTTATCAAACATCAAAATCAGAGGGATAGGAAAATGCTCTTTCACAGTTGTTTTGTCGACTCCTGTTGGAGGACCCGATAGAATAGCTCGACGCAGTCGACGTCCTTGTAAGCTGCAGAAAACATAAAGAATTATGAAGTACTTGTATCTTGTAAGAAATATTTGCCTGTCGGCTTGTATAGTAAGATTCTGGTGCCGATCGAGTCGACACTTTTGCACTGTATGCTAGGCCTTTTCGTTAGCCTGATTACCCTTAGTCTCAGTACCTTGCCGAGGCACTCGGAGTTCAAGGATTCGACGATCAGGCAAAATCAGCTACTCGGGCTATCGCGTTCGAGGTGCTCGAGTGCGTGGAGCCGATGGCACATTAGGTTACTCGAAGAGGGCGCAGCCCCCGAGTGTTTCGAGTGCGAGTTAAAAAAGAAATTAGCTCTAAGTAGAGGGAAACTTAGCTTTGTTGGTTGTCATGGCGAAGTTGACGGGGTAGCGGGTCACGCGGCGGACGTAGTCGACGCGGCAGACTGCACTCTTAGTAGCGACGAGTTCCTGGGGTTGATGGCGGCAGCGAGTTCCTCATCCGAAGATTATCGCATCAGGTCGCCACATCCGAAGAATGCAGCGGGTCACCGCAGCCAAAACCTGCTGGTCTCGCGGAGTTGAAGACCACGGGTTCTTTGGAATCAAGGCCGATCGTCGTCGGAGCGGAGGGAGCCCCCGGGTCGTTGGATCCGAAGATCGTAGAGGATGACCGGAGTCGAAGGAGCCCCCGAGTCGTTCTCGCTGAAGCCAATGCGGCTAGTTGCCGCAATCGAAGATCGCGGAAGGTCGACGTAGTCAAAGAGTGTAGTAGGTCGTCGGGGTCGAAGACCACAACGGGTCACGTGGCGGAGTTGGCGAAGTTTCCGAGCGTGGAGCTGGCGATGAATGGACCGCATGACATCGGATACGCCGATGCTAATCGCGAACTCGCATGATGGTTTTTCTTTTTCACGTGGAGCTCTTTTTCCTTTGAAAATTTTCTTTGAAGCGCATGCACGTGCTGGTACAGCCGAATCCAACCCGAGTATACACTTTTGACCCTGTCATCTATTTTTTGTGAAGCCTAAAATAACTTGCCGTGTAGAACCAGGACTGCATTACCCATCGTTGTAATCGAGTCCTGCTCGTGTGTTTGCTTTTCCCCAGCAAGCACGCAGCGTTAGTGCTCCATGACCATAGCTTTATTCATCCAAAACAAGCACGACCTGACTCGGGATTTGTCGTAGGAACATGTCCGATTGGGCCCTTCTGATTCATGGTTCAGCTTCTCTCTACATGAACGTTTTGTCCACCGTGAATATATGCGCGTGCGCGCTCCTCCTGACACGGATTTGACTGACTCCGTGATTGCTTCGATGGGTGTTTGTCAAACAAACTCTAATCCTTGTTGGCCGGTCACAGCTTGCCGAGAGAAAACTCATATATATAGTAGATCCGATCAATGGAGGCGGAAGGCGATGTTGACGCTGATCCCTCATGCTCATGTTTTCTTTTTGATAGATTCAACCACGGTGAAGATGTCGAGGACGAAGCTCTGCGCCTATGTCTACGCCGGCAGAGGAACTGACCAGATGCTATTTGGGTGTTGTTGATGGCGAGGGAGCCGAAGTGGACGTAGTCCTCCGACACGAATGAATCGTAGATCATAGGCGATGGGACCGTCACAACCGCACAATCAGCGCCCCCAATTCCCATAGACGGCGCCAATTGACAAGGTTTCGATTCGTCAATGCCTATTGTTATGGACTTGGGTTTTGGAGAATATGGGGATGCTGGAGATCGCGGAACGGTTAGCAAACAAGCAACACGGGGACACGAGGTTTATCCAGGTTCAGGCCCCCGGAGGGAAAACCCTACTCCTGCTTGTCTGCTCTTGATTACGGCGGAACCGGTGATTACAGGGGTGCGCAGATGCAATCTGACGTGGAGGTGTCTATGCGAAAGTATGAGGAGTAGATTTGTAGATCTGTTGTGGTCTAGTCTATCGGGGGTGCCCTCCTCGTTGGCCCCTCCTAGCCTTTATATATGGGGATGCTAGGTCTCAGGTACCAATACGATTTGGTTACAAGCTGTATTCAAACTCTAGTCTTGAGGTTTCCTTGTCTTGTGCGTTTGGGAGTCCGTGTCCATATGGGCTTCATAGCAGCCGAAACGTCGTAGGCGTGATGGAACCTGACAGGTCGTCGAGTGGGCCTTTCGTCGGGCTGGACCAGGTATGCTAACATTGGGTACCCATAGGGTATAACCATGTCAACATCAAGAATGACGTGACAACCAGAGTCAGTAAGCTGGCTAGCAGAGAACAGATTCATCTTAAGACGAGGAACATGAGAAATATCAGGAACAGATAAAGAAGAAGTAGAAAGGGTGCCCCGACTAGAAACAGGAAGAGAGGTACCATCGGCCGTGAGAACACGGACATGAGAAGGAAGAGATCGAATAGCGGACAGAAGAGAAGACTCGGAGGTCATATGAAAAGAAGCTCCAGAATCCAGATACCATGGGGACGTACCTGACTGTGTAGAGGGTGGTGGTCGTGCAGTGCCCGAAGAATCAGTCACAGAGCCAGCAATGTCCGTCGAAGAAGAGCCTGTAGCAGCAAGCAGACCGCGAAGACTCCTGATAATGTCTTGATCAGAGAGAGCAACTGCTGAAGATCCGGAAGGAGCCGACTGCCCACGAGCCTGGTGCTGCTGACGTAAACTGGGATCCCGTGTATAATAGGTGGTCCAAGTGTGACCATCCCTGCTAGAGTAAGTGAAGTGACGAAGAGAACCACGGCGACCCTGACCGAAACTGCGGTCGACTCGACCCTAAGATCGCTGCTGGCCGACTGCCCTGACACGGAGGAGTAGTATCGGCGGCGGCACAGAGGACCGCGGCTGAGTCGAGGGAGCAGACGGCAGAGGAGGACCACGAGTAGCAAGCACAGACGGAACTGCAAGAAGACCAGCACCATGGAGACGAGTCTCCTCAGCCCGAAGCTCAAACAACACCTCAGATAGAGGAACACGACCACGAGCATTCAACTGAGCACGGCGGGCTCGAATTCTGGAGGAGCCGAGACAGAAACTCATAGATGCGGTGGAACTCCAAATCCGAGCGCACAATCTGGCAGCACGGACATGTGCCACAAACAGCAGTACGGAGAGAATCAAGCTGACGCCAGATAGCAGCACTCTGAGTATAGAACTCATCAATCGTGGAATCACCCTACTGAAGAGCATGCTCCTAACGAACCACAGACAGGTAAAGAGCATCCCCAGACGGCTGATTACGCTGACGAAGATGTGCCCACTGGGCGGCAACAATAGGGAGACTCATGAAATCAGCAGCAAACTAGGACAGAACACTGGAGGTGAGAACAGCAGCAGCACGAGCATCCTCATCGACCCACTGAGTGTAGGCGGTCGGATCGTGGTGATAGGTCTCGAGATCAGCAGAGTACTGTTTGAACTTCAGCTCATAAGCAGCAACAACACTATCATCGGCACTCTGAGCAATATCATTGGCCTACTGAGAAACATCAGCACCGAGAACAATCGGCGTGGGCGGAAGAGGAGCCACAGGAGCAGGGGGCACGACGGACAGGAGACCTCGCCGGAGAGCACACCCCAAAGACGGATACCGCGCATGTGAACGCACATAAAGGCAGCGAAATCAGGATAATTCACGTCATCAGGATAATTCATGTGAACGCGCATAAAGGCAGCGAGGAATCGCAACATAGCCCGATACATCAGACATCTCTCTCAATTTTTTTTTCAACTCACGATCTCAGAACCGATCGGAGCAACAGACCGAGGATCACGCGATCTCGATCGAGGCACAACGGAAGGACGGGAGGCCCGCGGGGAGGACCGGCGGGGGAGACGGGGAAGGCCGGCGGCGGGGGAAGACCGGCCACGGGCGATGGGAAGACCGCGGCGGGTGCGGGGCGTTGCGAGGCGGCGCAGGAGATCAATCCAGGCAGAGATCGATCCAGGCAGAGCAGATCGATCGAGCGAAGATCGAACCGGACGCGTTGCGGCGATTCGATCCAGGCGATCGATCGAGCCAAGCGGAGGCGGCCGATTGAGCGGCGGACGGACCAGGCGGGCAGCAGCAGCCCACGACGGAGGAGCAGCGGCGGCGACCGGCGGCGACGACGACGGCAAGCCGTCGGCGACAGGGACGGTGGCGGCTGCAGCAACTAAGATGCGAAAAAAAGATTAACCTAGGTCTGATACCATGTTAGGAATAGACAATTTGTATTTCTTTAGCCAAAGGCCACAATATATAGTACATGTACTGATGGAAATATGTAGGAAAACCTCTAACAAGTGGGGACATACAATATACACATATACATCTAACAGTAACAATGCTAATTACTATACGAAAGGTGCCTAGTGAAATATCTATCATGTATAAACAATCACTAGAGTTTAGTCAAAACCGGTTTATTTTTCTAAGCATCTCTTTTAGCGCCTTGTACTTTACATGCTCTAATTAGATACATAATTAAATATTTTATATGATAATTATAGGCGTAACAATCGCTGATATTTTTTTCCATAACTTGGTTAAACTTTAAATAATTTGACTATGGAAAAAACTTATAGGCATAGTAGTACATCATTCATTCATTGTCTATATCAAGTTTTATTTAAAAAAGTACTCCACAAAGTGCATCGAATCAAACATAGGGAAACCAGCCGTTCATCTCAATTCCATGCTCGTGCTTTGCAACGGTGGCATTTCAAGCAGCAACCACCGCTACCCAGGGCAGCTTTTAAATTGTCCCTTCGCAATGGCTCAGGGACAAGGTTAGTATGTTAATCAGTGAGTCATCAGCGCCGTGATGTTAGCCCGATTGCACGCATTACGATTGTCCACCTCCGAGGGACTGTTGTCTGCGCCTGTATGGCTCACGCAGACACGTACTTACCCCAATTTGCCAGCATATTATTGTGCCATTTTATCAGCAATCTCAGTGCTCCTTTTCTGTGTACCGGAAATTAGGGTTTAGGGTTTGCGTCCGTGCATTGGAGGTTGACTGGATATGAAGCAAGATCGGAACGGCGTGGTAATGGCAATCTTTTAATTAAGAGGAAATTAAGCTCATTAAGTAACCATCCCATGTGAGGAACAGAAGCAAGTCCACGATGTGTTACTCTTGCATCTCGCTGTCAGTACTGTTACCCGTGCCAAAGTTCGGTTGAGGACAGTTCCGAGCAATTAGTGTGAGCCATG
The DNA here is from genome assembly GCA_030063025.1 of Avena longiglumis. NCBI lineage: Eukaryota > Viridiplantae > Streptophyta > Magnoliopsida > Poales > Poaceae > Avena > Avena longiglumis. Next base: position 479,202,076 of record CP125977.1, read on the forward strand.
GAAATGATAATACTACGTACCCCTGTCAGGAAGATAGAGGCACATGGCCATATGGTCCATACTATATACACCGTTTCTACATCATCGATGTCTGATCTTCATGTGGGGGAGCTACCCTATGGGAAGATATGCATGTTAGGTTTGACTCGGCTGTGTTTCATCTAATCTACCTGTTCTTCTTTGTGACGGCGGAAATTGTGGGACACCGGCCCCTTCTAGTGATTTAAGTTGGTGGCCGCTCCACAGGGCAACCTGGTCACACAATTATTCTAACCCAATTTGTTGTCCTTTTTTTTTCCTATAATAATGTAGGAGTACTTTGAACGAGAAGGGATTTGATGCACATGGCACCAGTGCTTTCTTCACTTTCAGTTTTTCGAAATTTTGAAAATCACAGCGATTTTTGAAAGCCAACATACGCTATGGGCATCTTCAAATTCCCTGTCGGTTTACTAGATGTTCTGTCCCAAATTGTGAGGAATTTGGGGCGATAAACATGATTGAAGATGTATGCATTGGATGTCGCGGGATAAGATGACACGTCCTAAATCTCAGGGTGGTATTGGCTTTCGAGATCTCCGTATTTTTAACCAGACTCTGCTCGCTCAGCAAGCTTGGAGGCTACTCTACTTCCCTGATGCATTGTGTGCTCGGCTGCTCAAAGCCAGGTACTATCCTTGGCAAACCTACTTGATACTGCCTTCATCCAGAATACGTCGGCCTCGTGGCAGAGAGTTATGCACGGGCTAGAGTTACTAAAGAAAGATGTTATATGGCGCATTGGATCCGGCTCCCGGGTGAAAAAAAATTCATGATACCGGATCCCTCCAGGGGCTTTCAGTGTCATTGCTCTTAGGGGAAACTCGAGAAGGAGATGGGTTAGCAAGCTCATTGACCATGGCACACACACAGTCGGATCTTGTTGTTCTGTGTACGATGCTAATGCCATCCTATCCATCAAGCTTCCTCCTAGGCAATGTGAAGATTTTGTGGCTTGGTATCTGGAGAGCAATGGTCTTTTCTCAGTTCGGTCAGCATATCAGTTGGGGATGGAATCTTCCTACAAAGCTTTGACTAGGGGTCAGTCGAGCTTAGAACCATCGGGGGATCGGAGTATATGGGACCTTGTGTGGAAGTCTAAAGTCCCGAACAAAATTCGTGTCTTCACTTGGAAGGCGGCGACCTCCTCGTTGGCCGTGAAAGTGGGCCTCAACAGGCGAATTCCAACTGTTGATCCGGGCTGCTCTATCTGTGGCCGGGAGGATAAGGACGAGCACCATGCTCTAATTCGATGCACTCTGGCTCGAGCACTGAGAGAGGAGATGCGCAATGTGTGGGACCTACCTATAGAAGAAGAGCTCCAGGTCGCTGGCCCGGAGTGGCTACTCACGTTGCTGCATGGGATGTCTGTTGACATACGATCACATACGCTTTTTATGCTTTGGAGGGTTTGGCACCACCGCAATAATATTGTTCATGGGGACGGAAAGGCCTCGATTGCTGCATCAACGACATTCATTAGGAAATACATGATCTCTTTCTCGGTTGTGGTGTCTACTAGTTCTAACACGAAGGGGAAGGAGAACGTAGCTAGTAATGATCACTTGGCAGCTCCAATCCCTATACACTCCAATTGGATACCACCGGATGAAGGAACGGTGAAAGTGAACGTGGATGCAGGCTAGGATTTCCTTACCAAGAGGGCCGGCTTTGGTATAATTATCAGGAATCATCTCGGTCGGCCACTTTTTTGGAATAGAAATTTGTACCGAGCTGTACTAGTGCTGAAGAGGTCGAGGTCCTCGCCTCCCTTGAAGGTCAGAAGTGCCTATCTCTCCACTTCGATGGCCCAACTTCATTGGACTCTGATTGCTTGCGGGTCATGCAAACAATTAATGGTTCAGGTGGAGATTGTTCGAAATGATGGAGCATGTATCGTCAAGTGAAGGATATCCTACTGTTGCCAAAGTGGATCGGTCTAGCAATGGAATTGCTCATGCTTTGGCTTAACTAGGCAAATTAGGATCTAGTGGTAGTTCTTGGGGATCACCACTGACTGCATCTCGTCTCTGGTTGATCGTGATTGTATGAACATTGTGTAATTCTCGGAGCAACAAGTTTTTTACGCACTCTTTTCCATACCAAAATACCTGAGGGGACTAAAAGGTTTTTAATGAGACGGCTTGCTGCTAATATTAATTTAACTGTTTTTACTTCAAAAAAATATGGGGTTAAATATATAGGTAGATATATATAAGGAGTATGTGGGAAAAAATCATTTTGTCAGATTTCTAACAGTAAATAACAGTAAAATAGTATATATCTGACAATAAATATATATAGATAGATATAAAAAGGCAGATTTTTTACAAAAAAGTATACGTTAAATATATAAACACATATAAAAACAGATTTGTGACATTGTATATGTTAGAAACTGTAGTAAAATAGTATATATCTTTTTTGGGTACACTCCTCTTGTATATGTTCATCTACTCCCTTCGTCCCAATTTAGGTTGCATATAAGGTTTTATCAGAGTTAAACTATACAATGTTTGACCAAGTAGTTTAATATAACTATAAACTTATACGGTGCCAAACTAGTATTATTAGAATTGTCTTAAAATATATTTTCATAATATATACATTTTATATCATACATATTCATACTATTTTATATATTTTTGGTCAAACTTTGCAAAATTTGACTTGCACGCAAAATTATACGCAATATAATATAAGATGGAGAGAGTACATAACACCATAATTTTTAGAGACATAGGTGTGAAGTTTAAAAAATTTAAGAAAAATAAAAGTGAAAGAAGCACTGGTGTCCATGTGCGAAAGACACTTTCCGTAGTTTTCTTCGCACAAACAAATTACAAATGGGTCAGCCCGTCGGTCAGTGGGTTGTTTTGCCCAACCCACATGCATTCCTTGATATTTCAGAAGAAAAACTCTCTATGATCTCTCAACTATTTCAGAGCTTCATTTTGATCTTCATATCTCCAAACAAGAAAAAAAATGTACCTATTAGCTTCCATACTATACTGTTGAACGAGCTTGCTCCCTAATTTCTCTCCAAGAGCTGTGTGGCACTTTAATAATTTTTGAACAAAACGGGTAACATTGCATCATTTTATTTAAAAAGTAGGAGAGAATTGGTCGGTGAATTAGCAGGAAACCAGCCTGAAACCGATATAGACACCCAAGCGAACCGTTCGTAGAACACGATCATCTTGAGGGCACATACAGCCAACCTGGCTACCCACACAGACTGCACACGCACACCAATAAGATCAGAGGTCATCGTCAAGGTTGCCCTCCGATGTCGTCGTCATCACTTCTCCATGAGCCATATTTCATCGAAGAGATGCCACCAAGAAGACCTTGTCGTAGCATTCTCGTGAATCCCATGTCGGTCAATGCCTAACAGTCGACCTTCGCACATAAGGCTGGCAGCTTCGATTCTGATGATGAGCTTTGAAGAGGAAATATGCAAGACCCGTACCCATGAAGATCATCATCGGACCACCCATCACAGGGCATCGTTTCCGCAGGACAAATGCACCCGCAACTCTGACTTCACGGCAATCGAAGACCAACACGAAGACCCGTCGGACATGCTGGAACAAGAGCCGACTACCAAATTCATAACCACAGCCAAACCATCACTCATATGCGTCATTGTTTTCACGCAAGCCACCACGCGGAAACCTCGCATCACCTATTGGGCAGTTGCCGACCGCAATGCCGTGTGCGTCCAGCCAACTAAGCGGCACAGAAGAGATCTAGCACTTTAATAGTAAATTGGTAAGAAAATGGTTAAATAAACAGACAACAAAAATAATGTGGAAGATAGAGAAATTGGGAGTTAATGAAAATAAAAATAACAAAGAAAATCTAAACTTGGAAGCAATATCGCAAAAAAGACAAGTAGGATGATTATTGAACTGAAAAAATACATGAATTTTATCAAGATAGAGATATTTAAAGTATCATAAAACCAAACAATCCAAGAAAAGAAATTCGGTTTTACTCGTAGAAAACTTGTTATATTTCTGGCAATGATATTATGTTAACTAATCTTTAATGCCTTGGCCCTTTGCTGAGGTCATGATTCTCTGCCCTTGGCCGGCGTCTTGTATGTGTCTTTTATATTGCATGGTCAGTGAGGGGAGGGGTGGCGAGTGATCTTGGTGTTGTTGTCTTCGCGGTGGCGGCCCCTGGTCTAGATTTGAATACCTTGAGCCGGTGGCAGCAGTCCTCCCGTCGGGTTGTTTCGGGGACCCTCATGGTGGCATGGATGAGGTTTCGAGCGGAAGCTTCATGCTACGGTGTCAGCGGCGGCAACACCTACGGGTGTCGCATTCCTCTTGGGTTCGTTGTTATGGGTTTCCTCTTTGTGCCTAGGTTCCGGGTGAAAACCCTAGTTCGATCTTCAGAGACGGTGTGATGTGTCTTTACCCTCTTGGCAGCGGTGTGATGCGTCTTTGCCCTCTTGGCGGCGTTGTCGCGAAGCTCATGTTTCCATTTGTTGCAGCTACAAGATATGCCTTGTCCCTGACGTGAAGATATTTGGCTCGGAGCGAGAGGACATACGACCCTCTTCAACAATGGCTTGGTGTGTTGGGTGCAACGATGTCCGATGGTCTCTCAGGGAGGCGCGGTTTCGTTCCTGCATGGTAGTCTAGGTTGCCTAGTACTAGATGTGGCTTTTCCGGTTTTCTTGCTCGACTTGGAGTTGGGGGGTTGGCTCTCCTCTCATTGTGATTTCTTTGGACTTGCTTTGTAAGAGGATTTCTCATCACCGTGTGTCACTTTGGCCGCTTGTGACTTTATTTATAAAGCGGGACATGTTTCACGAGATATAAGGTTTAAACTTGTCTTATTTTGCAGCAAGTAGCCAAAGCTACTGGATAATAGAAATGCAGTTTTGTGATTTGGTAACATGGAGATAGTCAGCTATTGTGGCAGTGGCTCTAAAAGTTAGAGAACATAAGTAGTTCTTAAATTAGAGAACATAATATAATTTCGGTAATTCTGAATATATGAAATGTACCAAATGATTATGTAGTTGAGTGGTGGACGTTAGTGAAAAATAGATACTAGGAGTAAGAAATATCCGAATGTCCTGTCGCTTTAATTAGCTGTATCTGACAGAATATGACAACCGGATATGATGTACTCCTATGTAGCCAGTCCAAATTTCTGGCTAGCCTAGCCTGCCATACTCCTACGCGCTGCCGTCACCATCGAGAAGGAATCCATCCACTAGTAGAAACGAAAAAGGGGTATGTTGCTATATTTTGCTTCCAACCAAAAGCTAGATGAGCTGTGGCTGTGGCGCCGTGCCAAGAGAAACCAGCTGGAGCGAACGAACGGCAACGGCCTAGCGCTACCCTACCACCACATATGTAATGGGAAGGACACAGAGGCGCAAATGGACGCGGCTTCGTAACCCAGATGCAAAGACGGTGTCTCGTGCCGTCTTGGGCAATATCTTAGTTTGGCTTTCTCTTTGTGAGCAATTTCCGGTGAGGTTACTGTGTGTAACAGGGGCAAGGACGCAAATCGTGCACATGCACGGATGGTAGTAGTGCGCTGTGCTGTGCTGTGACATGACAGACACTCCCTCAGTCTCAAAATAGAGTCGTACGATTTTGATAAACATGTGAAGTCTATTTGTGCATAAATTTATCTAAATTTTAACAAACATGCAGCATTTATTCTGGGATGGAGGAAATATAACTAATCGGTCATTCCCGCTCGACTTGAGCAATCATACTGTGAACCCGTCCTGCTCAAGCAATTTTAGAACCTTCTAGAAAGCTTGTACGAATAAGGTCCGAATAGGCATAACTTTCGAAGCTTGAATCTCCCATCAGCAGGCGCCAACTGATTTCATATGTACTGCTTTTATTTTAAATTAATTGATTCGGATTTGCGTGTTTCAGTGTGTAGGTACGTAACAATTTTTTTTTCTAGAATACACATAGCATGCGTATCATATTGAAGAAGAAAACGGTGAAACACCGTGATACAACGTCACGGAATCTCAACAATGACCGCCCACGTTACAACCACGCTAACTACTCGCTACGAGTCCACCTACTCGATGCAACCAAGAAGGTCTCTCTGTCGTGCCTTAATAGACCTGCGTTAAACCAGGTCTCACCCTCATCACGCACTCTACCTAGGACCGCTGACGAGGAGGGCCTTGCACCATCGAACACCACCGCATTTAGGTGCTTCCACGTTTCCCAAACGACCACGAGGGTATTCTTGTCCTTCATCGGCTCCTCGGGTGAGTTGAGCGAGCTCCACCAACCAGCCAAGTTAGCCCCTTCCCTTGGTGCCCAGGCGCTGGCTCCGAAGGCGTCGAGCACCATGTACCAGATGACTCGGGAAACAGGACAACTCACAAGCAGGTGGTCAATCGTCTCCTCCTGGCGCACACATATACAGCGGGCAAGAAGGTTGATGAGGCATTCCCCTCCGCCGAAGCCTATCTGAGGTCCAGCAGTGGTTCTTCGTCGCTAGCCAAGCAAAGACGCGGCAGTTCTAAGGTGCCCGTGAGGCCTAGATCGCCTTAGCCACGACGTTCGTCATCCTTCCTGCAAAGAATGTCGCATAAGCTGATTTGGCATAGTAGGTGCCACTTGGTTCCCACCTCCAGTGAATTGCCAATCTCGCAGCCGGACCCAGAGGTCCAGAAATTCCCGCAGTGCTGCAGCGTTGATATTCGGCCCAATATCTCTGATCCAAATGCCTCCTCCATCGCCTCCCTAACCGCCCCCTTCGCCCGTAGGGCCCTGCCTAAGACCAGAGGCTTGGCGCACGGTCCTTGATAATACGAGTGTCGCCCAGCCAGTTGTGTTCACAAAAGAGCGTCGTCTCTCTGTCCCTGACATGTGTGACGGTGGCCGCCAGGAACATCACACGGGACTCCTCTACCGGCATGTGGAATTCATGCCACAATCTCTCCGGATTAGAGCGTTGCAGCCAAAGCCACCTTGCCCTAAGGGCCAGATTCAGGAGCTTCAGATGTGGTAAACCTAGACCTCCGAGCTCCTTGGGACGGATGGCATAACAGCTCAGCTACAATAACCTCGTTGCAAATTTTATGTTTCCGATAGAAAAAGTACTCATTTCGGGGTCCAAAGCATAGGTGCGCCGTCTCACGGAGCAGATGCCTTGCGCTACAAATATTTACTCGTGTTGGGGGCCGGCGTCGTGCAAGTGCAAGTTGACATATATCCTCCTCGCTCTCCTGAACCACCACAAGATGATCGGCATCGTGCAGGCCAAAAGTCGCGGAGCGAACTGTGCCGCACTCCCCTCTCCCGAGTCCCCACCTCCCCCTCTGATACAGAAACAGAACAAATGCGATGCGAAAGGGGCTCAAAAAAAAGTGCCACAGTACGCTAGCTAGCCGGCGCGCACACCCATGTGATGATGTGAAACCTCTGACGCTTGTTGCTCGCCCAACCCAACCGCCTGGTGTCTGTCTCTCTAGCCGCAATTCAATCCAAAAGGTGTTGCTGGGTTCTTCTTCTTCTAGATCCAGTCCAAAAGGTGTTGCTGGGTTGGCCAATAAACTCGTTTCATTGCTCAGGTCAAATAAACTTTGCTAGCCAGGATAAGGACCAGGATATCGATCGACCAGAAGGACGCATGTGTCTCAGTCTGGACACAGTTAGATGACTGGCGTCCACTTTGATGCGTGAGACACCTTGCTGTCTCCAAGAAAATCAGGAACGTGGTGTTGCACCTTGCTGTCGTAGTGTTCCATGGTGTAGTTCGGTGAAAAACAGCTCCCATAAAGTTAGACCGAGTAATAAGCCATTGAGCAAATGAGCAGGCAACGAAAAATGAGATTTTTTCGTGTGACCGGAAGCTGAACGCACATGGCAATATGCATGGTCCCATGCGCGCATGTCTTTGTCGACCATTGATGTCTATTCTTCAAACAAAAAATGAGCATTTGATGTCTACTATTTATTTGCTATGAGGGGATGATATGCATGTTAGGTTTGACCTTCATGTTGCGAAGCAAGCTCCCCCTTGGTTCCTTGTGACTCTCCGATCCGCACAAATCATGGGATATCACTTCATATAGCTTTATGAGAAGATAAGTGGACATAAGTAAGGGTTCACGTCTAACCCAGTGGTGAGTGTGGCAACTGTTGAATACTTGAGTGCACGAGGACAAGAGCACTTTCGCAACAACAACAAAAAAAGCAACGACCTCTTTAATTAGTTAGCATCGTCTGTCTCATCAATACTGACAGTATTGCTTGTAACTGAGGACTGTTTGTTGGGATATTTCTTAACTTATACTTACGTTAGGCGGCACTGCCATCAGCGTCAAGGAATAATAATAATACCTCCAAGAGAGAGTCCAAGAAAATGCATAAGAAACAAATTAACGCGGAGCCTAACTATACGCTGCTACGTACCAACATGTGATGATCTCGCCGCATGGTCCTGTCATCATCAGACAGAGCAGAGACGGCTAGGTTTTCTAGAGAAGGGTTGGCCGGTCCCACTTAAACATGCGACCTTGCGACCTTGCGCGCTTTGCTGCGCCGTTTTTGTCAGCATGCGTTTCTTTGTTCTCCAGATATGGTTTCACCTCGGGCTTTCTCTGGGTGTCGCTGAATGAAGGCAAGCTTAAACCTAGTCAAACACTTGGCAACAGCTGACACGCTCAGCAGATTTTCTAATCTTACTTATTCTGAGCAGTATACTAATTTCTAAAAGAATAGTTGCAAGGGATCTAACAATTTTCATTCCCTTCCTTTTAAGATCAATATCACAATATGCAAAGTGCATCAATGTAAAGAATAGTATGGTTCGTTGCTCAAATTAATCTGTTGCTCTTGGTGATAACACAGGAATCCTTGCAGCAACAAGTCTGAGAGCAACCCCTTCAGCCACACCCCACACCACATCTTCATTTGTACATGTCATTCTTCACATAGATTCAATCAGATTAAAATGTATCAGTGAATCTTGAAACATTTCATGTAACTATTCAGGCATATAACATGTGCATAATCGTGTCCGTGTGGCAATGCTTAGCTGAAGAGAGGCTGGAGCCAAATATGCAATCATTTTCCGTCTACTCTACAGACAATGAGAGGCGTCATCAAGAGAGCAAATAATCTAATCTATCATCTATATATGCAGGAAATACAGATGAACTGCATTATGTTTAACAGCGATGAATCTCCTTTTTTTAATCAAATTCTAGCAAGATAGTACGCACGCACCATATCAGCAGTAGCAGTAGCAGTAGCAGTACTACTGAAGAATGTGTACACCAAACAGGTGATATCCTTTAAAAGCCTTTGCTCCTGGTACTTTGATTGCTCTTACATGAAGTGAAAGTATTAGATACACCAACACTTTTTTGGCAATGAGATGTCAAGATTAATACATAAGGGGGGTGACTTGTAAAACTAAAGATGTTTACTTCAAGTATTTGCCAAAGATTTCAAGAAATGAAGGTAGACATGTGACTTATTCTCCTACTCGGGCTAATGTGGACTAAAGTATAATGAAAACAAGGAAATAGGACCTACTGGCAGCTTCAGACCTAGATGGACCACTGTGCTATTTCTTATATTTTTAGCAGATGACAAAATAACCTACACTCAAATAGAGATCATCAACATAAGAAGATATGCAGGAAAAGGAGCAGATATAACATTGGCTCAACTCCGTGATGAAATAAATACTACCGCAGGCCAATCTTCACTTTAAGACATGCCATTTTCAAAACACAAGACACTTGATCTACTGCGGTTTTGGCAACCTCTGTCTTCCCTATGCAAGTAGGAATGTTAATACTTACTAATTAGAAAGGATAATATAAGCGAATGTTATCTCCCCAAAGAAGATGAAAAACTTAACTTCAATTACTACTTAGAAAAGATAACGAAAGTGAATGTAATACTCCCGTGAAGATAGTAAAGAACTTAACTTCAATTCTCCCTCAAATTTCCAACTGTAGATAAGAGAAAAGAACTCATACACATGTGTTACGGATTCAACACAATTATAAAATATGTTTTTAATTGTACCGGTAAAAGAAACATCTATTAAAGTATATATCCTACTCCCTCGGTCTAAAAAATAGAGGTCTCAAATTTGTCAAAAATTGGATGAATCTAGACACTATTTAGTATATAGATTCAGCCAAATTTTGAAAAACTTAATACATCTATTTTTGAGACAGAGGAAGTATATTAAAAGAGCAACAGTAGGAAGTAACATGCCAGTCTTCCCCTGCTGCGCCGATTTTTTTTTTGTGAAAGCAGTTTTCATTAACAAACACAAGCCCATGATTAACCCACCAACGGCCCTCTTACCATCAGTGCATTTTAAGTGGCACAACCAAAATTTTATAGGGACATTTTAGTCCAATTTAGCTTTCTAGGTCCAGATTTTCATGGGCCATCGTGAGATTAATCGATGCATCGTTATCAGCAGCTATAAGAGCCAGCTTCTACCTGAGGGAAAGCAAACACAAATCAAATGCATACCAGCCTATAAGAAAATGTCAAGCATCTAAGGCAACACAGAAGATCACCTGACCCTAACGTCTTATTTCCACATTTTTTTGTTGGGAAAGCATATATGCGCTACCTTCTTCCAAGGGTTAACAACTACATTGATCACATGAAGTAAGCACCAATTCTGGTTTGGTGCTTTATCATGGAGACTGACGTCTTGCAAGGAAATAGTCTGTTCGTTCTACAGAAAGTAGTATGTATTAGAACATACAGACGAGAGCCAACACACGCCAAAAGATAATTTTTACGTACCATCACTTGGTGCATAATTAAACTCCGTAAATACGTCACAGTAACAGATTCCTTTTTTGTGGAGTCAAAATGCCGATTTCTTTCTATAATCCACTCAATGGAATGATCGACTCCAGCCTGAATAATTATCCTTGAGGTAATAATGGTTCTTGGTATATATGCTTTCCCTAGAACATCGCACAAAATAAACAATAGAAACTAATCTAATGTATTAGACCGTACTTAGAATTGCATGAAAATATTTAATCATTGAGGAACAAACTGAAAACACTCCAAAAACAGGGAACAAACCTGTTCCTATAGACTAAAACTGAAGAAACGTCACACACATGTACACATGTATAGGACTGAATTCAAGATTGGTTAATGGCCCCAAGTGCTTTTCTAATTGAAGTATAACAGATTTCCCTAGAGCAATGGCTACTCAGATAATTGAGGACTCGTTGAGCCCCTATCTACCTTTAGTAATAACACCTAATATAGTGTTGTTCTATAGAAATTAGACATCAGTTTGAATCCTAATTATAGTCCCACGCACAAAAATTGCACCATAAAATTGTACACCCAGATCATTTTTAAGCATGGCACCATTTGGTGTTAATTTGTACAAAATCTTTATCTAAGACTACCAAGAAGAGCTGCAAAACAAATTGCTATCTTTAGGTATATGCAATAAACTGAAGAAGTGACCGGTGCATTACTAAAAAACAGAACGAACATTGCGAAAATGGTAGACATCATCATTCAGCCATTCGCGACAACTGGTCATCTCGAATTAGGTTCGCTCCTCTTGGCGAATCATGATTTCTGGGCCTCAATCGAACTATAAACTGGGAACATAACAAAAAAAATGAGATTGTAGGAGAGAAAAAGAGTGCTCAGGAAGGTCATCTTATCTTTGCCCACATCGCTAGCAACAAGGCGCTAAGGCCACATCATGCAGCTTGGTAAGGTCCCTTGCTGCTCTTTCACCACAAGGACTTCAGGCTTCAGCGGCTGAAAGACCACATCATGAAGTAAATAAACATATCTCAATAACTACAAATTCGATATGTTCTCACCTTGGCCAGCGGATGAAATCGAACACATGAAATGGGGAGGAGCTGCACGCATCAGTGAGGAGCTAGGAGAGTCAGAGAGGAGCATGGTCTGTCAAATGGAGGTAATGGGCACAATAGAGGAATATGGTAGGTCTGGGACGCGGTGACTAGCCTTCAGCTCGTCTAGCCCACGAGAGAGGAGGCCGATGCTGTCCATGTCCTGGTGCATCTCACGACGGGAGAGGACAAACGACCTCCCCCTCAAGGAGGTGTTGGTCTGGAGGCGGATACCCGTGGAGCCGTGGAGGAGCAGCCTGGGAGGAGGCATGGCCGAGATGAAGATTTGGGGAGTCAGCTGGCGCTGATTTCGGCCAGTAACCGGCGGGGGAGCAGTGTGGGAGCGTGGGAGGACGCAGATTGGAGCCAGACGCGGAGGTGTGATGAGAGATGGTGCCATTGCTGGACTGGATGCGGTCGATTTTCTTTGTCCTATCCCCTCTTGTTTTTTTGAGTGGATACAGCGAGTCCTATCCCCTCTTTTTCTTTAAAACAAAAGAGGGATCGCGAAGGATCCCGAGCTGCATTCATTAGTCAAGCGGCGGGTACAGATTATAAGCCAGACCTTGGAGAAATAGAAATGAAGCAACAAAGTCCTAGCTTTTTACAAAAAGGACCTCAGGGAGTAAAAGTAAAAAAGCAATCCGATCCCTGGACCTCTCCACTGACGATGAGCTTCCAACGCCGGCCGCCTGGACGCCGCCGGGGACTATACCACTTGGCAGCGAGAAGGGGGGACTCCGGCAAGGAACTCAGAACCTGGCCTCCGAATTGGAGGTTGAAGATGGCGCTCTCTTGGCGCACACACAGACCGCTCCACCGGCCGGAAATCGCGACGACAATCCATGGCGTCGCGTAGTTTGCTCTAGCTTGCGATAAGGCCCCTCGTAGACAAAGGTAGCTCACCAGCGCCACCCCACACCACCATGGACCGGGAAGAGGCATCGATGGCGGCAGCTCCATTGCTTGAGGCGGCCATAGAGGATAAGGAGCCCGGCCATATCGATCCTCTCAATCCTCGCCACCACGGCCGGACAGATGAGGAAGAACTGAACCACCAACAAGCTCGACGTCTCCGTGGCCAGACACCCGCCAGAGTGGAAATACTCCCGCCGCCACCACCATCCCGCATCAGAGCACCCGCCATCTCGATCCCCTCGCAACCACTGCCGGCCAGAGGGAGATGGGGGAGCCGAACGACAACGTGAAGGCGGAGGCAGAGCATTACCTTCTTATTCGAGGAAGTGGTGGTCGTCGCCACCGCACCGGTCTCCAACCAGAGGAGCACGAGCACCATGAGGACGAACCCTAAAGCCTGGATACGGTCACAATCCAGAGCTCCACGACCGGGCATAGAGCCCACTACCGGCATAAAGCTAAAGAAACCTATCCTCTCTTGTTAACCGCCTAACTCACGTGAACCGCCTAATTTGCATGACACAGGGCCGCCACCGACAGATGGGCCACAACCAGCGATAAGCGGCCAGAGCAACGAGAGGCTCACAAAACCAGGGAGCTTAGAGCTTCTCAGGGATGATTTGTGCCTGGGCTTGTGTCGCCAACGCCAACAGTTCACTAGTGGCAGGTGTGCAGCTATCACGATGAACAGATTGACAGGGAGTTGATGCTACTACACTCACACGTACATGGGCATGCAAGAGCTGGTAGATGCACCAGCTCAGCTGGCTTTTACTAGTTTGTAGGGAACCAGCGATGCGAGTAGAGGACAAATTCGTTTTGGGGGTGTTTGGTAACGTGGGGACATGGTCATTGATCGCTGCAACATAAGAGCATGTTTGATTGGTTGGCTGCATCTAGTTCACTAGCCATCAACGACCCATAATAATTCTAAGGTTAAACACATTTATCTTACACCACCATGGTTAGTGACCATGGGCGGTAGCGCGACGGAGGTGGTCGCGAAGTAGAACACTGGTGAGGAGAGGGGTCATCTGAGGGTGCCGTTGTAGGAGCACGGTGCCCGACGGCTCGCGGTGATGGCGCTCCGGTTCCTAGAGTCGAACATGACAAAGCTGACGAAAATCATCCAAAAAATTATCTAACTTTGACCATGATTTTACGAAGATACAATTCACGAAACTTTATGCCATGGTCGGAATAGAACCCATCACCGACGTGCATATATTTCATGTAGAGATTTTTCTAAAATGAATCATGATTATGTTGATTACAAGAGGTTAGGAAAGAGTCTATTTAAGAGAGGAAGGAGAGTTCATCTTAAACCTCACATACAATTGAATGAGCTATAGATGAATTCCTCTAACTCTACCAAAATGAAAAAAATGCAACATTGGGGAATAGTGAGGTCTAGCTACTTCTGAAAGGAAATTTCGAACAGTTGATTACATGCGGTGAATCTGGAAAAAAAAGTACAAAAAAACTCCAACCTTTACCACGAGGTTGAGAAGATACGGATCATGAAACTCGGTGTCGATGGTCGGAATGAAACCCCATCGTCGATCGGCATCTTTTTCATATAGAACTTGATTTAATTTGGAATCTATATGTACTAATTGCAAGTGGTTAGAATTAACACGCAAGAAATAAAGAAAAATAGTTGCATTGGTGGAAGCAGGCATGTGAAATTTTTAACTTCTCTCTAGTCTTACTCCACGAAAACCGCTGATTGGATAGTTTTCATCGGATATGACTGGAGACTGCTTTGAACAAGTGTGGGCTACAAAGCTGAAGAAGGCCAGACAAGACCGATTTTGACTCCACCAAGCCTGGATGGACTTCATGCAGTCTACCAAACGTGTTCTTGATATGCAGGCAAAGAAGTCCAGCGCAAGGGCCGGGCGCATGTGCTGACCCAACTTCGGTGGTTCTCGGTAGGGACAGCTCATGTGTGCACGTATACTCACAGAGAGGTCTAGATATGTAGCTAAGCTAGTGGACAATTAAAATGTACGGCATTGGAATGGCTGGTGTCCATTTGCTGGACGGTGTCCAGCTGGGTACGGTCGTCGTGTGAATCTCACGTTGTCATGCGAGGATCGAATGTGTGAGGCCTAAACGAACATGTTCCATGGACTGAGGCATACTCACTCCGTCCGTAAATAAGTATACTTCTATTCTTGTCCTAATCAAACTTTAGTACGTTTGACTAACTTTTTATGACAACATATTAACATTTATGACACTAAATTGATATCATTAGATTTATTTTTAAATTTAGTTTCATAATATGTCAATTTGATGTAATATATGTTTCTATATTTCTCTATAAAGTTGGTCAAATTTGATTATGTTTGACTTAGGCAAAAACTAGATGTATACTTATTTGCGGACGAAGGGAGTAGTCCAGTGGCAAGGGTGGGTTGATACGCCCTGTTCGTCCAGGTTCGAGCCCTCTTACTCGTATTCCTGGTCCATAATGTTGGAGATATGTCCGAGAGGCAATAATAAAATGGTTATTATCATATCTTTATTCTTATGATAAATGTTTACATACCATGCTATAATTGTATTACCCGGAAATATTAATACTTGTGTGATTTATAAACATAAAAGAATCCCTAGTAAAGCCTCTTATTAAACTAGCTTGTTGGTTAATGTATGATCATGGTTTTCTGATCATGAACATAGAGATGTTATTAACAACAGGATCATATCATTAGGAGAATAATGTGATGGACATACTCCTATAGTTAAGCGTAGCATAAAGATCAAGTCATTTAATATAGTTCATTTGCTATAAGCTTTCTGATACATAGTAACCTAATTCCTTCGACCATGAGATCATGCTAATCACCATCACCGGAAGGATGCTTTGATGACATCAAACACCACACCGTAACTGGGTGGCTATAAAGGTGGCATTGAGTGTTCGGAAAGTATGTGTTGAAGCACATGGATCAAGAGTGGGATTTGTCCATCCATATGACTGATAGATATACTCTGGGCCCTCTCGGTGGAATGTCATCCAATTAGCTTGCAAGCATGTGACTGGCTCACAAGGGATCACATATGACGGGAACGAGAAAAGGGTACTTATCGGTAACGAGGTTGAACTAGGTATGCAGAGATACCGACGATCAGACCTTGGATAAGCAAACTATCGCGAGACAAAGGGAAATTGGTATCGTATGTAAATGGTTCATTCGATCACGAAGTAATCGTAGAAATATGTGGGAGCCATATGAATTTTCAGATTCCTCTATTGGTTATTGATCGAAGAAGACTCTCAATCATGTCTGCATAATTCACGAACCGTAGGGAGACACACTTAAGGATTCGATGTTGTTTAGTAGATATGGAATGTGAGAAAAGAGAACGAACGTTGTTCGAAGTCTCGGATGGGATCCGGGATATCACGAGGAGATCCGGAATGGTCCGAAGAATAAGATTCATATAAGGAAAGTCCAATTCTGGAGTTTGGGAATGGTTCCGGTGTTTTCACCGGAATGTTCTAGAAGGTTCGCCGATCTGGAAGGGGAAGGGTACATGGATGTGTCATGACAAAGTGGAATGGTTGCATCATGTCCTAGGTCACTTGGCTGGACACTTGGAAGAGAGAAATCAAACTCTAATTTGAAAGTCAAAAGGGTAGTTTGAAAAGTCAAACTGGAACAATATTTCCAAGTGGAGGGAGAGAAGGATTCTTAGCTAGGGAAGGAATCCTCCCTCTCCCTTGGGCCGGCCACATGAAGTGGAGTTGGGGGAGGACTCCCTCCCCCTTGGCGCCTCTCCACCTATAAAAGGAGGGGTAGGGCGTCCCCCTTGGACATATAAGAAACCCTAGGTTGGCCACCGCCCCCCTCTCTAGTTGCGGCCAATCTAGATCTCCTCTAAAGTGCTACCAACTAGCTAAACCCTAATTGCTAGCTACCTCTAAACCTCGGCCTCTAAACCCTAGATCGCCGGGGCTCCCTCTACTCCACCATACCCGCTCCGGCTTAGGCAAAGCCCTGCGGGATCTCCCCTCTACTTCTGACACCACGCTGTCGTGCTACCGGAATCGCGAGGAAAGAACTACAACCTCCGTTGCCTGCTGGAACAAGGGAGAGGAAGGTCTTCATCAAGTACCGTACGTGTGACCGACTGCGGGAGCGCTGCCAGAACGCGACGCCGGAATGATCGTCTACGCGATCTTGAGATCGGCAAGTGAACAACTATATCACCCACGAGAATCTGCTCTCGTTAACCGCTTTGGATCTTCGAGGGTTAGTACTCTATCAACTTGTTGCACCGATCTAGTAGATAGATCTTGGCTTGATCATAGATTAGATCTTGATTGTGTGTTCATGCGGTAATTTTTTTTTGTTTTCCATGCTACGAACCCCTACACATAATACATAGATTAGAAAGGATTAGGGGAGGAGGATTAGAAGGGATTGGGTAAGATCTCTGGATCAACCAACAAATCTATGTCTGGATTAGATCCATGCTGGAAATCAATTCCATGTAACCGAACGAGGCCTCAGGTTTGCATGTTTTTTTATCTCTTCCTCATCTCGTGTGTTTTTTCACGCTAGGTCGTGTTATCAAATTAGTGTAATCTAGTACCTAGTTCTGGTACTAAGTTCCTTCTGAGAAATGAGGCCATATATCGAGCCATTGATTATCTGGCATGGACACTTGCAACTTGCAAACAATGAAAAACCTAAGAGCTCATCTGGATAGAGGACATCAAAATGCTAAGTTAAAACATCATAACTATCATAGAAAGATCAAAGGACATGAAAGCATCTAAACATCAAGGCTATGGTTGCCAGCAGCAATCCGCATAAGCCCACAAAAGTAAATTTTACTTTAGACTAAACTAATTTTGCTAAAATTAGAACAAGAGTAATTTTTTTTCCTGAGAGCATGACTAATATATTTTGACTATAGAGCGGGGCCAATTGGACGCTGCTTTGCAACCCTAATCAACGCACAAATGTAGAATATGTTGTCCTGTTTTGGAAAAGTAAGTACTCCCTTCGTTTCAAAATATAAGATGTTTTAATTTTGTAAAGCAAATGTATCTAGACTACTTTTAATATATAGATTTACTTAAATTTAAAATAAATCTACACATTAAAAAAAGTCTAGATATATATTTTTTATAAACCGAAAACATCTTATATTTTGAAGCGAAGTAGTACGTGCCTTCTATTATGACTCGGAAAAGGCAGTCGCTGCTTTCATATATTTTTTTGAGTGGGCAGTCGCTGCTTTCATGTTCTGCCAAATTAATACTCGGTAATGAAGGTCTGGGAAAAGCCCAACAAGAGATTAAGGCTTAAACAGTATCTTCTGCGTTCCAGTTTTGGGTCCTTCGGTCTTCATGCATTTGTGGCCCAAACTAGCCCAGCATATTAAATGCCATGCTCAGTTTTTCAAGTGCTGGCATTCTTAAAAAAAAAAGTTTTTCAAGTGCTGGCGCACAAAAAGAAAAAAGAAAAAAGGACTTCTATGAAACCAATCTGGCTGTAAAAAGTTGGTTCGAGCCGGTGAGACGATGGACAAAAGGCAGTGTTATAAAGAAATGACATCATATTATGAATCTGATTTCTAGCTGGGCAACGGTGAATTTTATAACGTGGAATTCGATAGAAAACCAAGTTCAAATCGTTTGCACCTACACTAATTGACCACATTCTCCCGAGAGTTCGATCATAAGTGTGTTAATTTGATGATTGCACTTGCACACATATATGTTTTTCTCTTGGTTCCAAAACATATAGCGTCTTTTACTTTGCACGGTCCTATTATGAAACTTTGACCATTAGCTATTTTATGTATGTGTAAGTGGAAATTTTATAGATTTCTTGTGAAAATGTTATCCATGCCACATCTGGTGGTACAACTTGTATCGATGTAAATATCGAATAGTTCCTATTAGTTAGTAGCATCTTAATTACCTTTAGTACTAATATGTTTGGTTATAGATTAGAGCTACTAAGTTTTGATGCAGAGTAGCCATCGTTAGGATACATAGGAATACTCAAGCAGGGGCGGACCCAAGTACAGCTGAGTGGAGGGCCCACTCAAATTTTTAAATTTTTATAATATTTAGTCATATTTGAAAAAAATTCAAATTTCTACAAGTTTATACATGAAATTCCTCGACTCACCATATTGGTTCCCACTCATTATTTCCTCTAGGTCCGCCCGTGTACTCAAGGTGAGAGTTGAGGACAAACCTGAGCATCCTACGCGTGCACGAGGTACTCCCTCCATTTCATATTATGCTGTGCATAATTTTGCATGAAAGTCAAATTTTGTAAAGTTTGATCGTGAATATATAAAATAATATGAGTATGTGTGACATAAAATGTATATATTATGAAAATATATTTTAAGACAATTCAAATAATATTAATTTGGCACCGTATAAGTTTATAGTTGTATCAAACTATTTGGTCAAATACTGTCTAATTTTTTTAAAATAATACATTTTTTATTCAATTTCACAAATAATACACAAAATAAAAATTTTGCAAATCTAACGGGCCGTCTTCTTTTCGAAAACCGACCGGAGCATCTTTTTAATTCAAAAGCCGACCAGAATGTCGTCTTTAAATCAAAAGTCGACCGCGCCTTTCTTTATTTCGAAAGACGACCAACGCTTGACAGCGGGCCCCGCCTGGCCGCGCTGTCGGCCGACAAGGGGAGGACAACCCACGGTCGGCTATTGGAAAGACGACCATGTGGTCATTTTTTGAATCGACGACGCGCCCCGACGCCCCTTTATAACGCAGCACCGACGCGTCGTCCTCCTCCTCTCCTCTCTGGTTGTTCTTCCTCCTTCCCTCTTTCTAGCTATTTTTGCTCTTATTTCCACCAGGTGCTGCACCGATTTTCAGCCCAGATTTCCATCCAAACTTGGTGCTGTAACATTTTAGCAAGCTAGTAGAGTCTCGATCTACTAATGGGATAGCCTGATGTAGTGATTTGAGTCGTTTTGGTGGAGGGATTTGGTGGTGTTTTTGGAGAGCAAGGGCTTGAGGCAGCTGCATGGTGGAGGTGTCGATCCGGTGACCGCAGGCCGCTGCACGACAGGACTTCGCACGCTTCAAGGGTAAACCCTAATTCCTTGCTAATTGCAGTCATTTATGTATGTTTATAGGTATCCTTTGATGGGGTCTGTTAGATGCAAGATATTTCGGTCATAGGATTAGAAGTTTATTTGTAGAGTATTATGTGTCAATATACGTGTATTTGACTATTTTTTGTATTTTTGTAGGTCGAAAGTCATGTCAAATAATGTAGTGTTTAGGTTCTTCTATGGTGCTGGTTTCGTCAGAACAAACCAGCACGGAGTTGATTTGAGCGAGTTTCATTTTATAGATGAAGTGCTTCAAAATCCTGAAACAGTGCTCGTTACTCAATTGAAGGATTGGTAATCTGCTCATTTAGGGCTCCCTCTGACCCATACCGTCGGTGTGCATGCTTTATGGACTAAGTCAAGATGAAAGAGCATTTCCTATCCTTGTGATTTTGATGTTTGATAACAACACACCTGTCGTTTTAATCGTGCGCTAAGTGTATCCCAGGTTTTCTAGGTAGTGGCACAAATATTGCCTTGCCCATAGTTGCCCATGCCAAAATCTCCTGTGCTGACCCGTAGTACCAGAAGTTACAACCGGTACTACCACTTGGCAACGGTACTACCGCTCCCTAGTATCGATTGCATCCGAGCAAGGTGGACAGGCCTCGATTTTTCTCAGTACCACCCGGTACCGCGGAGCGGCACTACCGCTCTAACCGTTAGTACCGCTTGTGGCAAGCGGTAGTACAGCTTGGACACGGTAGTGCCGCTCGGCAGTACCGGGCAACCCTGAGGAAGGACTAGGCCCTCCCTTTTTGCTCAGTACCAACCGGTACTTAGGACCGGTACTACCGCCCTGATCGGTAGTACCGCATCTACTGACCAGTACTACCACTTGGGGGTTATACCGCAAGGCAGTACCGGGCATGACCGTGGCTGGCTCGACCAAGTGATTCCCCCCTCCGGTACTTGATCCGGTACCTGACCGGTAGTACCGGTTGTGACCGGTACTACCGCTTGAGTACCGGTAGTACCGGTGCATTTAATGCACCAACGGGCAGATTTCTCCAAGTGGTATAAATACCCCTCCACCTACCTTGGGACAAGGTGCTCGTTGCATTGAAGACTACCACCTCCATTTGAGCCACCAAATCACCAACATCTCTTCACTCCACCATCCAAAGTCTTTGATATTTGGAGAATCGAAGGAGGAGGCCTTGATCTACTAATTCACCAAAAGTGATCTTCATTTCCCCTTCATTCATTTGAGGGCCCCCATTGCTCTAGTGTTTTCTTTGGAAACCCTAGTTCTAGATTTGGTTCTTACAAGCTCGTCTTTGATTGGCTTGACAGCTTGCTTGTATTTGGGATCCTCCAATTAAGTTGTGGATGTGTGCCCCGAACTTGTTATAAAGGTGCCGGCTTCCACCTCGAAGGTTGCCGATATAGTGGAAGGTGGATCGATCCCGTTGGGGTGAGATTCATCGGAGAACAAGGGAGGACTCTCGTGGCGTTGGTGGTTTGAAACCGCCCCCTCTCCAAACGTAGACGTACTTCCCCTCAAAAGGAAGGAACTACGGGAAACAAATCCTTGTGTCTCTGTGTCCACCACTTTGGTTACTTCTATCCTTTACCGCACTTTACTTACTTGTTCTTGCTGAGTGTTATGTTAGCTTGTGCTTGTTTGTCATATAGGTAAATTCACCTTAGTTGCATTATCTAGAGAATTTACCTTTCTTGTCAAACCTTAATCTGAAAAAGAAGAAAATTTGAAGTAGCACCTATTCACCCCCCCCTCTAGGTGCCCATACGATCCTTTTAATTAGTATCAGAGCCTCGGCTCTTTATTCGGGCTTTACCACCTAAGAGTATATGGGTAGCAAAGTAGGGGAAGGTGATGGTGAGTCTATCCACTCGATGGCCATGGATGATCTCAATAACTTGGAAACAAGATTGAGCTCCACCTTGGGCAACGAGATCAAACAATTGCACAAGTTACTTGAGCAACTTGTTAAAGATAATGATGGCTCATCACCCCTTCTCCTCAAGAGGATCCTCCATTTGTGGTACCTAAGGGTAATACTCCGGTATCACCCGAGGGTATGGCAGTGGGGGGTAAACAAGACAACACTAATTCCTCCACACAAAATTATGGTGGGAAAGGTGAGCACTGTGATTCATGGTACTCTCCCAACCCTCCAATCCCTCACCCTCATGTAAACAACAGAGGTGACCCACCTAAGCTTGAAGCATCTACTACTTTTGCTCAATGGCAATCTCTAATGAAAACTCATGTGCGCAACTCTTGCATTGAACTTTCGAACATCATAGAACAATGACTCTATATTGGGGATCCAAACAACTTGACAAGAAGATAAGTTGTCAATAGTTAACTCAATGCCACCGCTTTGCACATGATTCAACAAGGATTGGGTACAAAGGATTACCCACACATTGAGCACCTCAGCATTGCCAAGGATGCTTGGGATGCTCTCACGGTGTTGTTTGTTGGGAATGAGAGCATGAGGAGGAACCGGTATGACGCACTAAGTAATGAAGCCGAAGGCTTCTATATGAAGGAAGGTGAAGATCATGAAGACATGTAACGTAGGCTCAATACCACCGCCACCGCTTTTATAAATGTGGGTGCCTCACATGTGGATGATGCTTGGATAAAAAGGAAACATGTGAGTGCACTCATGCCCTTTGATCCCACCGACTTGAAGAGCCTACAAGGAAGACACAACTACCATCTCATGACCTCCAATGAATTTATGCAAGAGACGGCCTCGTTCAAGGTTGCCGCCAAGAATGCCAAAGATGCCCGTGCTCGTGCCCTTGGTATGAGCAATGTTGTGAATGTTGCTTTGAAGGCCAAAGTTGTGGAACATGGAGATGAAGATGATAGTGATGAAGGCCTCTCCATGGACCACCCCGATGATGTCAAGATTGCTCATAGTCAATATATGGCCTTCTATCCAAAGAAATTTTGGAAGAACCCCGCCAAGGCCAAGATGGAAATGCAACGAAGAAGCAACCCAAATGGTAAAAGATAAAATGCCACTAGATTGAGAACTTGCTTCAATTGTGGTGACCGCTATCACTTTGTGGCGAGTTGCCCCTATAAGAAGAGAGAAGATCATGGGGGTAAGATCATGTTGAAGAAAACTCCCAAAGCACCTTACAAGAAACCCTTCATCAAGAAGAATCCCATCAACAAGAATTCGGGAGAAATTGTCTTGATCACTCATGAAGAATACTCCTCCGACAATGAAGATGATAAAGAGGAGGAAGAGGAAACATCTATTGGTGTGGCTGCTCTAGCCACTACTTCTACTCCGCCATTCTCACTCTTCGATTCTCCAAATGAGAACACTCCCATCAAGAACGTCACTTGCCTTATGGCAAGAGGAACGTAGGTATCCACATCATCTCACTCCACTCCCTTATCTAATGATGAAGTGATGATGAGATGTCTCTTGATGTAAAAAGGGAATTAATTGCTTTTGATGAGTTTATGACTAACTTACAAGGGGATGCTAAGATACATTTTGGGTACATCTTGGATCAACTTTCCCACACACAAGAGCTTCTAGATGTAAGGTGTAAACTTGGGTATGAACACATGATTGAGCTAGAGGCCCTAAACAATGCTCCAAAAGAAGAACAAGAGACTAGGATGTATCTTGAACTAAAACTTGAAGGGCTTGATGAGGCCAATGCCATTATTGTTAATAAACTCATCAAAGAACATGATCATGCTATTTCTAAATGCAAAAGGTCTAAAAAGCACAAGATTGAGTTTGGTGTGGTTCATGAAATACTTTCCAAGGATTTTAGTTTGCTTGACAAGGCTCACAAGGCTTTGGAAAGTGAACTCTTGTCACTCACAAAGTCCCATGAAATGCTTCAAACTCAATTGGCCAATATTCGTTCACCTAGTAATTTCATTCCTTCTAGAAGTACAACTATTCTTGAAGAAAATGCTAGGTTGAAGGGGGAGCTAGCCAAGGCCACATTTCCACAAGGTAAGAAGTCCATTGATGACCTTTTGAGTAAGCAAAGGCCTAGTGGTGAGAAAGGGGGCATTGGTTTTGTCTCCAAAGCCAAGAATAAGAAGAAGGCCAAGCCCGCACAAGAGAAGAACAAGGTCATTGTGGATAGTAAGACCACAAGTGGTAAAACTATTTCTCATGATGACTTTGCGGGAAGTGTTAACCCTCACTACGTTCTAATGCGTGATTATTATGGTGATGTGTATGAACAATATGTTGGCCCATATGATGGTTATATTGCTTGGTCTATTTGGGTCCCCAAGACCCTTATTGCTAACAAAAGAGGACCCATTGAAAAATGGGTACCTAAAAATTAGCTTGATCTTTTGTAGACTTATGCTTCCGGAGGGTCAAAGTGGGTGCTTGATAGTGGTTGCACAAGTCATATGACCGGAAGCTTGTCTATTGTCAAGTACTTAAATCCAAATGATGATCAAATCACCGTGACATATGCCGACAAGTCAAAGTCTAAGGTAATGGGTTTCGGCAAGGTAGTGGTTGCTCACGAAATTACACTCGTGAACATCATGCTTGTTGAGACCCTTGGATACAATTTACTTTCAGTCTGTGCTCTTGGAAAGATGGGATTTGCCGTCTTTATTGATAATGATATTATGGTCCTCATGTGGAGCAAGTCTCTCAAGGTCGCTTTCATTGGGTACGTCGAACATGACTTGTATGTGGTGGACTTTTTGGGGCAAACCACTACAAGTGCGATGTGCTTATTCAGAA
The DNA here is from genome assembly GCA_030063025.1 of Avena longiglumis. NCBI lineage: Eukaryota > Viridiplantae > Streptophyta > Magnoliopsida > Poales > Poaceae > Avena > Avena longiglumis. The sequence continues at coordinate 479,226,794 of CP125977.1, forward strand.
AGGCCGATGTGGGTTTGTTATGGCATCGCTGACTAGCCCATGTTAATATGAGAACTTTTCAAAGTCTCCACAAGGAGGGCCATATTGCTAGACTAAAAGAAAATGTTTCCTTTGCCAAAGATCGTGTTTGTAGGGCTTGTGTTCTAGGAAAAATGCATGCCAAAGAACCGCATCAAGTCAACCAAGATCTTGGAGCTCCTTCATGTGGATATATTTGGTCCTCCATATCATGCAAGTCTTGGTGGGAAGAAATATTGTTTGGTGATTGTTGATGACTTTTCAAGATACTCCTGGGTATATTTCTTCAAGTTGAAGAGTGAGACCCAAAAGACCTTCATCGACTTCATCAACATGGTTCAACGTCAATACAATCTTACCGTGTTGATTATAAGAAGTGACAATGGCACCGAGTTCAAGAACTACACCTTGAATGATTTCCTTAGTGATGAGGTAATAAAACACCAATATTCCGCTGCATATACCCCTCAACAAAATGGTGTGGCCGAGAGGAAGAACTGGACTCTTATTGAGATGGCTAGGACCATGTTGGCGGAGTTTAAATCACCATACAACCTTTGGGCCGAAGCCATCTCCACCGTTTGCCATGCATCAAACCGGCTCTACCTCCGCAAAGAAATCAACAAGACTCCATATGAAATACTTACCGGTAACAAGCCCAACATATCTTACTTCCGGGTGTTCGGTTGTAGGTGTTTCTATCTCATAAAAGGTGTTCGTTTGTCCAAATTTGAGTCTAAAGCATTAGAGGGTATTTTTGTTGGCTATGGTCTCGAATCTCACACTTATAGAATCTATGATAAGCTCTCCGGAGCCGTCATAGAATCTTGTAGTGTGACCTTCGAAGAATATGATGGTCCCCAAGGGGGGCATGTTGATGCTTGTGATGCAGATGATGAAATGCCTCAGGATGCCATGGGAAGAATGGGTGTGGGATATATCTGCCCCGTTGAGGAACCCCTTATGGCGGATCGAGAAGAACTATGCTCTACTCAAGTGGAGCCCTCATCTTCACAACATCAACAAGCTCCATCCACCGAGGTGGGCAATGACCCAAGCCAAAGACAAGCTATGGACCCTCAACATGTTGATCAAGGTGACAACTCTAGTATAGAGGAGCTTGATTCATTCTCCAGGTGCCAAGTCAATTACTCAAGGAAGATCCATACAAACTGCCTTGAGACAAGCTCAAATCGATGCTAGAAGAGTGCTTGATCAAGACCAAGGTCAATATTTGCCTCTCAATGAAGAGAATGATTCCGGTAATGATCAAGGTCAAGTTGATGGTCAAGACGAGGACCAAAATGATGAAGAGGGTCCCCCAAGAAACAATGAGGAGATCCACGCTTGTCGTGAAGCTAGAAAGGAGAGAATGTTGGAATTAAGAGACCACTCTCTACAAAATGTGGTTGGTGACCTAAGGAAAGGCATTTCCACAAGAGCACAATTGAAGAGGTTCAGTGAACACCAAGGACACATCTCCATGATTGAACCAAAGAAAGTGTGGGAAGCTCTTGAAGATTCGGATTGGTTGGAAGCTATGCACAAAGAGCTCAACAACTTTGAGAGAAACAAAGTATGAAAGTTAGTTGAGATACCAAAGGATTGTCGCAATGTTATAGGCACGAAGTGGATATTCAAGAACAAGCAAGATGAGCATGGAATTATAGTAAGGAACAAGGCAATATTGGTTGCACGAGGGTTCTCTCAAATTGAAGTCATTGATTATGGAGAGACATATGCACCCGTGTCTCGCCTTGAGTCCATCCGTATCCTTCTTGCTTATGCGGCACATCATAACTTTAAGTTGCAACAAATGGATGTAGAAAGTGCATTTCTTACTATACCATTAAATGAGTTGGTATATGTAAAGAAACCCCCGGGATTTAAGGATCCCAACTTCCCAAACCATGTCAACAAACTTGATAAGGCGCTCAATGGGCTCAAGCAAGCCCCACGCACGTGGTATGAGCACCTTAGAGAGTTGTTGTTTGACCGTGGATTTGAGGTTGGGAAAATCGATCCCACTATTTTTAATAAGAAGGTCAATGGGGAGATTTTTGTATGCCAAACATATGTTGATGATATTATCTTTGGCTCATCTAACAAAACTTTTAATGATGAATTCTCAAAGCTTATGACTAGTAGGTTTCGGATGTCTATGATGGGGGAGTTGAGAGTATTTCTTGGTTTTGAGATCAAGCAAGTTAGAGGAGGGACATTCTTAAACCAAGCCAAGTATACTCAAGATATGCTCAAGAGATTCAATATGCAAGATTTAAATGGAGCTCCTACTCCCATGGCTACAAAGACTCATCTAGAACAAAATCCAAATGGTAAAGATGTGGATCAAAAGGTATACCGGTCCATGATTGGTTCTTTGCTTTACCTTTGTGCATATAGACCCGATATTGCGTTGAGTGTAGGTGTGTGTGCAAGATATCAAGCGGCCCCTAAATAAAGCCATTTAATGGCGGTCAAGAGAATCTTTCGATATTTAGTTCATACCCCATTTTATGGTCTTTGGTACCCTCGAGGGTCAACATTTGCTATTTGTGGATACACGGATTCGGACTGGGCGGGTGATAAGGATGATAGAAAATCAACATCCGAAGCTTGCCAATTCCTTGGTAGGTCCTTGGTATGTTGGTCTTCTAAGAAGCAAAATTGTATATCTCTCCACCGCCGAAGCCAAGTATGCGGCAGCTGCTAGTGCTTTCACCCAATTGCTATGGATGAGGCAAACTTTAAAGGAATACGGTGTCCATTGTGACAAAGTGCCTCTTCTATGTGACAATGAAAGTGCTATCAAGATTGTCTACAACCCGGTGGATCACACAAGGACAAAGCATATTGAGATTCGCCATCACTTCATTAGAGATCATGTTGCTCGAGGTGATATTGATCTATCATATGTGTCAACCAAAGACAAACTTGCCGACATCTTCATGAAGCCACTTGATGAAGCAAGGTTTTGCTATTTGAGGAATGAACTAAATATCATAGAATCAAGGAGCTTGATTTGATTATCTTGCATTCTCACCTATGACTTGACCCGTATTTGGTTTAGGTCTAGGTATGGATATAGGGGGAGTGCGGTTCTAATTAGTTGGACTATCCCTCCCCTAATTATGCCCAAAGCAATCAAAATCATTCCTCTTAATATCATTTTGTGATATGTGAGCTTAAATGATGAGTTTCGGTAATGGACCCAAGATATATCTTCATGGTGCCAAGCCGAGTATACTCAAATATGGTGGCCTAGGCCACCGCCCTCTCTCACTCGAGAGGTTGGTGCTTACTCATGTTTGTCATTTTTGAGTTGTTGTTGGTTTTAAGGTCATGCACTCTCGGTTGGCTCTTCATATGTTTTCCCTTATATGAGAGTGCATGTGCTTCTCACAGTTTGACGATCTCAACCCAAGCCATTCTACACCTTAGATCAAACCCTCATATATTCCGCACAAGAACCACTCGATTATCCTTCGCTCTGGATTCAGACGGAACCGGTACTACCGGATAAGGAGCGGCCTACCGGACCTGGGTAGTTCCTAGGGTGTGTCCTGGAGACTTCTCCAGGACCGGTACTACAGGTTGGTGAACCGGTACTACCGCTTTCGAGCGGTACTACCGCTTCAATAATCGGTACTACCGGTCGATGTTTTCCTGGTATATATTGGTCGTGCTGGGGGAGGCACCCTTCAGTGCATCATTATCCTCCCCGCCCCCCACATAAACCACCATCGTCGCCGAAGATCTTGACACCACCGGAGCCTCGCCGCGTCCTCCTCTCCCTGGATCCTCCTTGGATTCAGATTCCTAGCGGGCTCTCGGTCCCTTTCCACCGCCATGGATCCCGGTACAACCGTCCCCTCCTTCTCACTCTTGATTTCTTCGTAGGATCTAGGTTTTGCTTAGATTCTTGGATAAACTAGCTTGCTTTGGGGTTGTACCACCATACATTCCTTGTTACTTAGTAGAATCAATGTTTTATAGATTGTTGAGGCCAATTTGGACCGTGCCCTACCGTTGATGTGCCCGTACCGCTCGACCATTAGTACCAGAAAATTTTCCGGTACTACCGCTCGCAAGCGGTACTACCGGTTGCCAGTTCTGGTAGTATCGGTCCCAACTGACCTCAACATATTGCTAAAACATGGATTATTCTTTGTTCATTTTGAGTTCTTGTGCCCTTACCCCCTTGCTGTTCTCCCTCTTGATATCACAGATGCAGGTGGTTCTCGGGGTGCGCGTAAGCGCTCCAAAGCAAGTCGTGAGATTGTTGAGGAAGAGACGAAGTCCGAGCAAGAAGAAGACGAAGTCATGCCTCAGCCCAGCCGCCGCATGAAGATTCTTGCCACTCGAGGTGGTCATGGGGGGCGTGAAGGGGTCACCAAGTGGTCTACTGGCCGTGGCAGCGCTCCCCCTCCTCGCCCCCCTTCCTCGGGGCGCACCAAGAGTTGCATCTCAGGGCCAACAGGGCCAAGGAAACTGTCTGACATATCTGATTCCGAGTTCCGCTCTTTGAGGGTTGACAATCCCTATGCCCGCAACCGTGATTAGGGCAGGGAAGAGAACTTGTTCTACAATGCCTTCCAAGAGCGTGTCTACCATGAAGTCCTTATGACAAATGTTCAAATGGTTGTGCCACAGTTGTGGATTCATATGGGTCACATCGACAAGAATCTTGAGTACTTTGCTGAGGCCAAAGAAATCTGCACTCACCTTGGTATGCTCCCCATTATGGAATTTAAGCATGACTACGAGCCTCTTCTCATTGCTCAGTTTTATGCCACTGCTCACTTCTCAACTGTCCGCACTCGGAAAATCACTTGGATGACTCAAGGTGCAATCAAGGAGGCCACTCTTGCTGAATTTGCTGAAATTCTGGGGTATGAAGATCGTGGTCGTGACACTCCTTGTGGTTTTCGCTGTCACTTGCGCGAGCACCCCTCCAAGAAGGATGTTCTTCCACCTCTTTATATCCGAGACCGCGGTGTTCCTAGCAAGATCAAGGATCTTCTCCCCACGTATGACGTTCTCCACCGCATCTTCCGTGAGACCGTTGCTCCTCGTGCACGCAACAAATATGAAATTCATGGATACTCTGTTGATTTGTTGCTCAACACCTTCCTCAACAAAGACTCCGGCACCGATCTTGATGTGATGGATTATATATGGAATGAGATGGTTGCTGCTGCTCACTCTTGGAGGGTTCCGCCCTTCGCTCCCTACATCATGGCTCTCATTGTTGCCAAGTGCCCTCCCATTGCCAGGACCTTGTCCACTCGTCCTCTCATTGTTCACCGGTTCAAGGCCCTCAAGATCAAGAAGCATGCCAAGCCCCGCAATGTAGACGGTGATGAGGTGGATGAAGAAGGCAATGTGATTGAGGCTGATTCTGAGGATGCTGACAATGTCCGTGATACAGATTATGTTGTCTCCCATCGCAAGAATGCCCAGCCATCTTGGGCCAAGAGGATGGAGGCCAAGCTCAAGAAGATCTTTTGCTTCCAAGTCGATAATCAAAATCGCATGTATGAGGCTCATTGTATGCCAAGAAAGCTTGTGCTCGGCAGAAGGACTTGATGGAAGCTCAAGGATTGACCATCTCCGAGGGTTCCAAGACCAACATCGCCCCTAAAGACCAATGGATCTCCAAGCACAGCCACTAGGATGATGATGTCTCTTCCTCGCACCGCGCTCCACCCACCTATGAGGAGGACTTTGATGATGAGGAGGAGGATTTACTCTTGGGGCGTTAGTCTTGCACTTGTCCCTTTTTGGCGTCTTGATGCCAAAGGGGGAGAAGATGCACCTTAGGAATGCGGGTGTTGCATGGGAAAGTCACAAGCTTGTTCTTGCTTTGATCTTTTTAATTGCTTGTGAACTTTGTTTGCCTATTTATTTGCCTCATAATTATGTGTGAACTCTATGTATGTTGTGACTATGTGGGTTATTTCACGGATCCATCTTGTGATGATATGCGTTATCCATTGCCAATATATTTCTCATCACAAGTTATTGTGCAAAGGTGTGAGTTCAAATGCTAGTATCTATATTTGTGCACTTGTGTTGGGTTTGTAAAATAGAGGGGGAGGTTTGATCCTATTCATCCAGGGGGAGCCCCGTCTCTATTTTTCAAAAGCCATGAGTATCTTCTTAAAATTATCTTGCAAAGGTGTGTTGTCATCAAACACCAAAAAGGGGGAGATTAAAAGAGCATTTCCTATCCTTGTGATTTTGATGTTTGATAACAACACACCTATCGTTTTAATCCTGCGCTAAGTGTATCCCAGGTTTTCTAGGTAGTGGCATAAATATTGCCTTGCCCACAGTTGCCCTTGCCAAAATCTCTTGTGCTGACCGATAGTACCGGAAGTTACAACTGGTACTACCGCTTGGCAGCGGTACTGCCGCTCTCTAGTACCGGTTGCATCCGAGAAAGGTGGGCAGGCCTCGATTTTTCTCAGTACCAGCCCGGTGAGGCCTACCGCTCAACCGGTACCGCTTGTGTGGCAAGCGTCGCTTGACATGGTAGTGCCGCTCGGCGATCTGGCAACCCCTGAAGTACTAGGCCCTCCTTTCGCTCGGTACCAAGTATTAGGACTTAGTACCATACGACCGGTAGTACCGCGTCTACTGATCGGTACTACCGCTTGGGGGTTGTACCGCAAGGCAGTACCGGGCATGACCGTGGCTGGCTCGACCAAGTGATGCCCCCTCCGGTACTTGATCTGGTACCTGACCGGTAGTACCGGTTGTGTCCGGTACTACCGCTTGAGTATCGGTAGTACCGGTGCATTATTGCACCAACAGGCAGATTCCTCCAAGTGGTATAAATACCCCTCCACCTACCTTGGGACAAGGTGCTCGTTGCATTGAAGACTACCACCTCCATTTGAGCCACCAAATCACCAACATCTCTTCACTCCACCATCCAAAGTCTTTGATCTTTGGAGAATCGAAGGAGGAGGCCTTGATCTACTACTTCACCAAAAGAGATCTTCATTTCCCCCTCATTCATTTGAGGGCCCCCACTGCTCTAGTATTTTCTTTGGAAACCCTAGTTCTAGATTTGGTTCTTACAAGCTCGTCTTTGATTGTCTTGACAGCTTGCTTGTATTTGGGAGCCTCCAATTAAGTTGTGGATGTGTGTCCTGAACTTGTTGTAAAGGTGTCGGCTTCCACCTCGGAGGTTGCCGATATAATGGAAGGTGGATCGATCCCGTTGGGGTGAGATTCATCAGAGAACAAGGGAGGCCTCTCGTGGCGTTGGTGGTTTGAAACCGCCCCTCTCCAAACGTAGACGTACTTCCCCTCAAAAGGAAGGAACTACGGGAAACAAATCCGTGTGTCTCCACTTCCACCACTTTGGTTACTTCTATCCTTTACCGCAATTTACTTACTTGTTCTTGCTTAGTGTTATGTTAGCTTGTGCTTGTTTGTCATATAGGTAAATTCACCTTAGCTGCATTATCTAGAGAATTTACCTTTCTTGTCAAACCTTAATTTGAAAAAGAAGGAAATTTGAAGTAGCACCTATTCACCCCCCCTCTAGGTGCCCATACGATCCTTTCACAAGGCAAACCCCTAATTTTTATTTAAGGTCGATAGAAGCGCAACATAAATGGGTCAAATTTGTGCAAGCTTGCCAGAAAAGAGTAGTTAACCCTAGTGTCTTAGTGATACCTGTGGCGAAATAGGCTGCGTATGATCATGGCCAGAGTAGTCAGACCGGTTATGCTGGAGGTGGTTATGATCATGTCCAGAGCAGTGAAGCCCAGGACAGTAGCAACTATCAAGGCCAGAGTAGTCAGGGCCAAGAGGGTGGCCACGGTTATGAATCAGGTCATAGTAGCTATGCACACCCCGGGGAGATGTCTCAAGAGAGGGTCATGCGGCAGTTCGATCTTTGCCAGATGGTAGATCCCCCACGTCCGGATGTTCCCCTTCCATATGTCGTGCACACGTAAGTAAATATATGTACATCAGGAATGTGTCTTAATTCATCTCTATTCTTTAATGATGGTCTAATAAATTGTAATGACAGGTACTCTCGAAAAGGTACTAGCAAGACCTCCACTCAATGGCTCCAACGGGTTGCGATTTACGTCAACGAGTGGCAAAATGCAACGACACAAGTGTGGCATGCTGGCCTGTTTGATATGGAGCTATTCCACGGATACTTACAGAGGTACATGTCGATGACACGGCTACGTCTCATTCCACATGCACATAACGATGAGATATACCCTAGTCATTCAACACTGGAGTCCAGACAGTCAGCGGTAAGTACTTTTTTAGAGCATAATGAACATGAGCGCCTATATAGTGCGTACTTAACTATGAGACAAATACAGGCCGACATGACGTGGGAGCTACAGACTCTTGTGGCTCTGTACGTACGATCGCTTTCGTCCGTTCCTCTTGTGCCTCATCAGCAGACTCAGTCCTTTGCCCGGCGTGTCGAGGAGAAGCTATGTCGTATCTATGCGACCACCACGTGCACCAGCATCTCGGACGTTGTTCAACACCGAGCAGCACAACGCCCACCGCGTCACTCGGTGGAGGAGCGCGCCCCACGTCGCTCCACGCAGCGGCGCCCACCGCGTCGATCCATGGAGGAGCGCGCCCAGCGTCCACCCATGCAGCAGCCACCTTCTCCAGACCAGGCTGGAGGCTCGGGGTGGCACGAGGAGTAGATTCTTCCTCCACTCCGCCACGGTCCTCGTCCATGACTCCCACAGTAGGCGCCGCCGAGAGCACCACCTCTAGACCAGGCTGGAGGCTCGGGGTGGCAGCAATCACGGTTTACTTTCGACCCATGGCACCAATCGCAGTTCACTTTCGACCATTGGCAGCAGAACCATATTACTTTTGACCAGTGGCTGCAGTAGAAGATCCCCTACATGGACTTCGCTTATCGACCACAATCTCATCCCGAGGGTAAGCTTGTCTCTTCCTACTATTGTTAGATGCAGCATGACATCATTCAGTACTTAATTTCTTGTACACGGGCAGGAGACTATGGTTCATGGGACACTAATGACGACGAAGATCAGTAGACACAACATGAGCAGGTAGACTAGTTTGGCCAATATCAGCCAGGTACTCCACCACCTTTCTCCACACAGGATACGCATGATCAAGGTGAAGGGTCAACTGCACCTTGCCGTGATGTGATGCCACCCCACAGATACAAATGGAGTACACCGAGGCCTCCGCCACCTCGCCGTCGACACCAGTGATATCTATTTATGTATCAGACATTTATCTACCTATGTATGAGACATATATATACCTATGTATGAGACACTTTTCTATTATTTCACGATTTTATTTGACAAACACTTCAACATAGCTTGCAACACTGTTCAATATAACTTGCGGTACATAAATAAGAGCCCTCTCTATCCCTAGCACGATGCATTTTCCTTTCCCTTCGACGATGCCTCACCCTTTCCCTTCGACAATGCCTCGCCCTTGCTCTTCTTTTCATTGCTCTTCTTGGCCTGCGCTTTCTTCTTCTCCTGTATCTTGTCCTACTCAGCTCTCGCCTTGGTTCCAACAGATGGCGGCATGAAGATATCATCCTTATCTTCGCTCTCTTCTATCCAGGCCCAAGGTGACTCAGCCTTCTCCAGCATGTCAGCTTCACTCTTGAATTCTAGCGTGTCCCACCTAGCCTTGATCCTTATAATCTCCTCTCGTACCTGATTTGGGGTCCTTAGTTCCCACCCTCTTCATTGAACTGCCTTACCAAGCTGAACAAGAGCATCATCACAAACGAGGAGGTCCTCCCATTAGGTTGGTTTATTGTCTATCGTAACATTTCTGGCTAAATTGTATAGGTCAATGGATATCTGTGGCCAGGGAAACGCGTCCGTCATAGTGGAAAGCTTGCAAGCCCTGCACTTTGTGTCTGAACGGGGCACACTCATGATGGAGAGGAGAGGGAAATAAGAGAGTAAGAGAAGGAACAAATGAACTGGGTGAAGAGATAATATTTTGTTTCCCGGATTTATAGAAGCACTGAGAAGAATAGGGGGAAAAACGGCGGGAAACAGTGGCAAGAAATAACAGCGGGAAACATTGGCGGGAAAAAACGACGAGAAGAGATGGCGGGAGAAAACGACGCGAAGAGATGCCGGGAGAAAATGGCGCAAAACAATGGTCCGAACCCTAAAATGAATTTAGACGTGCTAAACAGCATGTACCATGCATAATCAATGCGAGCGTCTTCATTTCGAATAACGATGGCGCCGGTCGTCTTCTGGAAAGCCGACCACGTGGCCGGCCTTCCCTATCGGCTGACAAGGCACCTAGTCGTCTTTTCAATTAAAGAAGAGACCAGTCGGCTTCTCAAATAAAGACCAGGTCCGGTCGTCTTTCCAAAAGCCGACAGCCCTTTAGATTTGCAAATTCCTCGTTCCATGTGTTATTTGTGAAAGTGAATAAAAAATATATTATTAAAAAACTTTAGCGGTTTGACTCTGATAAAATCTTAAATGCAATCTAATTTAGAATCGGAGGGAGTATCAAACCTGTGTCCCTGCGTAAGTGTGATCTCCACGGTTCCAACATATATGGTGTTAAAGATCCCTTTGCTTCAAACGAAAAAAAACTGTCAATATATTGGTAGCAACAACACTCCTTGGTACCCCGCAGGCATCAAATCTCCAATCTACAAAGTTGGTAAAAGTCAAGGCGTTATAAGTTTGACCAAGTACATACATAAAAAAAGAACAAAAATACCAAATTAATATCAGTAGGACCACCATAAGATATATTTTCAGAATATATATGCAGTTATTGTAGTTGTTGATATTTCCTTCTATATATTTGGTCAAACTTATTAATCAATGATTTTTGACTAAATGTATACTCCCTCCTTGCAAAGATGTAGTGCATATAAGATTTTTAATGAAAAATACCTTGTATTTCAAGGGTAGCAAAAAAAACAAATATAATAAATTTGAGAAAAAGTGAGGCATTCAAAATTGCACTGTTCACCCCAAATCTGAAAAAATGCTGAGCCCAGGATACAAATTATTTTCAAATGTTTTTTGTACGTGCTTATTGTGAATCATTATTTGTATCACTATAGTTTTTATGATCTTTCTAAATCTTTAAATTTAAATTTTTGAAAAAAATAAAGTCCTCTAAGAAGCCGTCCTCCAAATCAACGCTCTCTCCTATGCTCCAAATCAACACTTTATCAATGGATGCGCTGTAGCGTCTAACCACGTATTTATCAATGAATGGCTGGACCAGAAAGTGCACCGTGAACTCGAGCTCGCTCAATTATGCTGTGGCGTATGACACTATTGAAAAAAAAGGCTTCGGTTCAGAGCATATTTTTGTTCTAGTCCTGGGTGGGTCTTGGGTTGGGACTAGTGTACACTAGTCCCGGTTCGTCCCAACTCCAACGGCTAGGAGGTCGGGAAAACTCTATTCTCGGGTCATTTTAGATTTTTAGTCCCAGCTCGTGATATAACCCGGGACTAAAGGGGTGGAGGCGGGAGCGGACGCGGACAACATCTTTTAGTCTCGGTTGGTCTCTCCAATCAGAACTAGAGATAGACATTTAGTCCCCGTTTGATACATCAATCGAAACTAGAAAATCTGGCTAAAAAATTAGCGGGTTTTGCCACGGCAGGAAAACGGACACAAATCCTGACGCGGCAGGAGATTTCTGTCCCACGCCCCCTCTCCAGATTGTCTTTTCTAGTTTCAAAAGCATGCCATAAAATTATAAAAAATTCCAAAAATAAAATTATTCAAATTGTAGTTATATTAAGTAATTTAATTGTTATGAAAATTAACAAACATGAATTTTCACATATTCTGCCATAAAATTTCATGAAAACTTCAAATGGCTATAAATTTTGACTATGATGTTGGAAAAAATACAACCTATCAAAATATGCGGGAAAAAAGTTTCTAGTTCGATTTCAACGGCGTTTGTGGATTCTTTTGGATTTTTAAAATTCAAAAAGGAATAAAAGGTTATTTAAAAAATTAATTTTTTAGCAAAAAAATTTATGCCATATTTGGATTCCTCACATTTTTTATAATAATGGATATATTATTTGTCGAATTTTGATTTACATATTTAAAGATATTAGTTATGCCATATTAAATGAATAAATGGCAAAAATGAATAAATTATTATATTAGTTAGTTTTTTATTTTCACTGGAATAAAATATTATTATTACTTATTTATTGTTGTTTACTTAAATAGTAATAGGATTGTGTCCTCCGTCCCCCCGCTCCGGAAAGTGGCCACGTGATGGCCTCTAGTCCGTAGCAAACTGAGACTAGAGATATGAGCATCTAGTCCCGAATTCTCAGTTTCGGGTGCGAAACCAGCTTGTTTGCGGGGCCAGGTTCCTTGCCCATGACGTCCAAGAACTCGAGCTGGAACACGGTGGATTGGAAGGCATAGAACGGGTGCACGACGAAGGGAAGATCTATCCGGTTGTAGCCGTGGTCGACCGACGACGATGACCTTACGCTGAGTCGCTAACAAGCGGATGACTGATGGCGCCTGATAGCGCTTCGTCGGGAAACCCCAAGAGCAAGGTGTGAAAAGCACAACAGCAAGTCTTCCCTCAGTAAGAAATCGAGGTTATCGAACCAGTACGCGGAAGAAAACGTCTCAAAGATATTGCTAGCAACTTAGAAACCTGCACAACACAAACTCAAGACTTTGCCCCAACGAACAGTGAGGTTGTCAATCTCACCGGTTGCTGTAACAAAGGATTAGCTGTATGGTGTGGAAGGTGATAGTGGTTTGTAGTGAGTAAACATGAACAGTGGAAGATGTATCAATAGTAAAGATTTGACCGAGGTCTATAGTTCACTAGAGATGTTCTCCTTAAGATAAACAAACATGGCATGCTGGATAAACAAATTACAGCAAGACAATTGACAGGAGTGAGCAAGGCATAACAATGCAATACTAGACATTCATGATCCTATGAGATTTGATTGGGCAATATAACAAGATACATATACCGCCATCCAACTGCATCTATGACTAGAAATTCACCTCCGGTTATCATTCGAACCCCCTCCAGTATTAAGTTGCAAGCAACAAATAACTGCTTTAAGCAAAGTGTGTAAGGTAAACAATCCACTTGTTCCATGAACAAGGGACCGTTGTTTTCTCCCTAGTGGCAACAACACATCTAAAACCTTAGAGATTTCTATCACTTCCCTTAGATTAAAAAGAGGCATAAACCCACTATCTAGCATAAATACCCCATCTTGGAGTCACTAGCATCTACTTGGTCAAGATAGCTACTAGAAATGGAGAGCATGCAAGATCACAAACAACACAGACATGATAGAATCAATAAGAAAAAACCATTAATCAATCTGACATAGTAATTGTAGGGGTTCATAGCATGGAAAACAAAAAAATTCTACCGCATGCACACAAACAAGCCAAGATCTATCTACTAGATTGTAGCAACGAGTCGATAGAAGCACACACCCTCAAAGATTCCAAAGCGGTTAATGAGAGCAGATTCTCGTGGGTGATGTAGTCGTACACTTGTCGATCTCAAGATCGCGTAGACGATCCGTTCAAGGCTGCGTTCGCAGCTTCCATGATCATCCGCGTTTTTTCGATGAAGACCTTCCTCTCCCTTGTTCCAAAGAAAATGGAGGTTGTAGTTCTCCCCTCGCGATTCCGGCAGCATGACGGCGTGGTGTCGGAAGTAGAGGGAAGATCCCGCAGGGCTTCTAAGCTGGTGCGAGTTATGGTGGATCTAGGGTTTCCCGGTGATCTAGGGTTTAGAAGACCAGGAGGAGAAGGAGGTGTCGGCGGCGGCTAGGGTGGCGCGAGGCAGCGGCGGCTGGCGGCGACGCGGCGGCGGTGGCAGCGGCGGCGGCGCAAGGGTGTGGGAGGGCGAGGGCTTGTGTGTTTGGGGCATCCCCCCTCTATTTATGAGAGGGGGGCAGCCTTGAGAGAGGGGAGTTTGAATCCACTTCCAAACCCAAGTTGGAAGGACTCTTTCCTTCTTCCACTAGGAAACCATTGTTCCGGTTTGACTTTTCAAACCTCCCGTTTGACTTTCAATTCAGAGCTTTAATTCTCTCTCACAAATGTCCACACCAAGTGACCTTGGATATGATCCAATCATTCCACTTACCCATGACACATTCATGGACCATTCCCCTTCCGGACCGGTGAACCTTCTAGAACCTTCTAGAACCTCTCCGATCAAAACATCAAAATCTTTCCCGAACTCCGGAATCGGACTTTCCTTATATGAATCCTATTCTCCGGACAATTCTGGATCTCCTCGTGATATCCTGGATCCCATCTGAGACTCCGAACAACATTCGGCATCCCCACTAACATTCCATATCTACTAAACAACATTGAATCCTTAAGTGTGTCTCCCTACGGTTCGTGAATTATGCGGACATGACCGAGACAATTCTCCGATCAATAACCAATAGAGGAATCTGGAAATTCATATGCCTCCCACATATTTCTACGATTACTTTGCGATCGAATGAACCAATTACATACGATACCAATTTCCCTTTGTCTCACGATAGTTTACTTATCCGAGGTTTTGATCGTCGGTATCTCTGCATACCTAGTTCAACCTCGTTACCGATAAGTACTCTTTTCTCGTTCCCGTGATATGTGATCCCTTGTGAGCCAGTCACATGCTTGCAAGCTAATTGGATGACATTCCACCGAGAGGGCCCAGAGTATATCTATCCGTCATATGGATGGAGAAATCCCACTCTTGATCCATGTTCCTCAACTCATACTTCCCGAACACTCAATGCCACCTTTATAGCCACCCAGTTACGGTGTTGTGTTTGATGTCATCAAAGAATCCTTCCGGTGATGGTGATTAGCATGATCTCATGGTCGAAGGAATTATGTTACTATGTATCAGAAAGATTATAGCAAACGAACTATTGAAATGACTTGATCTTTATGCTACGCTTATCTATAGGAGTATGTCCATCATACCATTCTCCTAATGATATGATCTTGTTGTTAATAACGTCTCAATGTTCATGATCGAGAAACCACGATCATCTATTAACCAACAAGCTAGTATTATAAGGAGGCTTTACCATGGACTCTAATTTAGTTTACAAATCACACAAGTATTAATGTTTCCGGTTAATACTGTTATAGCATGAATGTAAACATTTATCATAAACACAAAGATATAATAATAACCACTTTTTATTATTGCATCTAGGGCATATCTCCAACAGTCTCCCACTTGCACTAGAGGTAACTAATCTAGATTACATGGTAATATACCGAACACCCATGGCGGTTTGGTGTTGGTCATGTTTTGCCCTCGGGAGAGGTTTAGTAAACGGATCCGCCACATTCAGATATGTGTGTACTTTGCAAATATTTATGTCACCATCTTGGACATGCTCTCGAATAGCATGAAAACGTAGCTTCATATGCTTCAGCTTCTTGTGTGACCTTGGTTCTTGCGCATTGGCTATGGCGCCCATGTTATCACAATAGATAGACATTGGGTCCAACACACTTGGAACCACACCGAGCTCTGTAATGAACTCCTTCATCCATATCGCCTCTTATGAAGCCTCTGAAGCAGCTATTTATTCTGATTCACGTGAAGAGATCGCCACAACGCTTTGCTTTGCACTCCTCTAGCTAACTGTTGCGCCATTCAAAGTAAATACGTATCCAGATTGAGATTTAGGATCATCCAGATCGGTGTTCCAACTAGCATCGGTGTAACCATTAACAACGAGTTGTTCATCACCTCCATAAGAAAGAACCATATCCTTAGTTCTTCTCAAGTACTTAAGGATGTTTTTGACCGCTGTCCAATGATCTACTCCTGGATCACTTTGATATCTGCTATTTAACTAACAGCATATGCAATGTCGGGTCTATTACATAGCATGGAATACATAAGAGATCCTATGGCTGAGGCATAGGGAGTCTTACTCATCCTTTCTCTATCTTCTGCCGTTGCAGGACTTTGAGTTTTACTCAAGGTCGTATTGGGCAACATGGGCAAGAACCCTTTCTTGCTATCTTCCATTCCAAACCTCTTTAGAACTTTGTTCAAATATGTACTCTGTGACAATGATATTAGGCGTCTCGATCTATCTCTATAAATCTTTATACCTAATATGTAAGTTGCTTTGCCAAGATCTTTCATTGAAAAACTATTATTAAAATAATCCTTGACACTATCAAGAAGGTCTACATCATTCCCAATCAACAATATGTCATCTACATATAGTATTAAGAATGCTACAGAGCTCCCACTAACTTTCTTGTAAATACAAGCTTCTCCATAAGTTTGTATAAAACCAAAACTTTTGATCACCTTATCAAAACGTTGATTCCGACTCCGAAATGCTTGCTTCAATCCATAAATGGACCGTTGAAGTTTGCATACCTTGTTAGCATCTTTAGGATCGACAAAACCTTTGGGTTGTACCATATACAACTCTTCATCAATGTCTCCCTTGACGAACGCTGACGAGGTTTGATCTCGTCAATGCCCATTGTTATGGACTTGGGTTTTGGATAAGATGGGGATGCTGGAGATCGCAGAACGGTTAGAAAACAAGCAATACGGGACACGAGGTTTACCTGTGTTCGGGCCGGAGAAAACCCTACTCACTGTATGCGCTCGTGATTACGGCGGAACCGGTGATTACAGGGGTGCGCAGATGCAATCTGGCGTGGAGGTGTGTATGAGAAAGTATGAGTCGAGAGATCTATGTCGTGACCTCCTGGCCTTTATATAGACTTAGGCAGGTCCCGGGCTAGACCTAGTCGGTTACAGGTTCTAGGGTTTTACCCCTTTGAATTTCCTATCTACTCTAGTCTTGCTCTCCAAGGATCCGAAGGCGTCATGGGCCTTGGCCACCCGAAAGTCTTCATGGGCCGGCGTATATTTGCCATGGGCCTTCCTTGGGCTGGACCAGGTATGCTGAGATCATGTACCCGTGGGGTATAACCATGTCAGTAGCCCCCGAGTGATCAGTCGAATCGTAGATTCGGCTGGGGACTCTTCAATCCTTCGGGTGCGACTATGTATTTCAATAGTTTTATGTGTAGGGATTGTTGATGCGTGTGCCTGACTCACCCGACGGATCGTGGTCGATTAAGCATCTTAGGACGAAACAACACGATCTTCTTCAGGATCGAGTCCCTCAACTCGAACCTGGAACATATGCTGGCGTAATTCGACTCAGGCCGCAGAGGACTTACAGGAGTGGAATTCCAGTGAATTTATTTGATGTACCCAACGCGTCCGTCGGGATTTTTCATCGCGCCTGCTGGCACGGGTTTTTACTAGCAGAGCGCAGTCGTGTGCGTTGCTAGGCCATCAGATGATATCTGTAGGTCTTATCTTTGTGTCGCAGACACAGCATCCGAATGTTTATCACCGCGGAGGTGTTTCGGGTGGCCAAGCAGGACATTGCTCACTTAGCGTCAATTAGGGCAGAGTTGCCAAAAAAGTTTTTTGCATACTAATCCGAAGGATCGCAGTCGAAGAATTCATAGGGTGCGCGACCAGCGCTCCCTATGGGAGTAGCCCCCGAGTGTCTCCTCGAGTCGTGGACTCGAGCGGGGACTTTAATTCAGTCGTTGTTCAGTATCAGGTCCGTGGGACACAAAAAAATTCGGATGCTTAAATCCATCCTCCCTATGGGAGTAGCCCCCGAGTCCGTAGTGAAGTCGTAGACTCGACGTAGGACTCGAAGAAATAGTTCGATGCTGAAACATGTTGTTCCTCTTTCGGGTGCGCGGCCAGCGCTCCTGATAGGAGTAGCCCTTGAGATTCTTCGGCTTCTCCATCGCCATGATGGCCCGGATATTCTTCAGGTTCGCTTCGATCCCTCGCTGGGAGATGAAGTAGCCAAGGAGCTGTCCTGATGGGACGCTGAAGGCGCACTTTTCGGGGTTGAGCTTGATCCTGTAGCGGTCGAGATTATCAAACGTCTCGCGGAGATCGTCGATGAGCGTTGTCGCCTCCCTGGTTTTGATGACTTTGTCGTCGACATAGACTTGGACGTTGCGACCGATCTGGTCCTTCAGGCATGCCTGCATGCATCGCTGGTACGTGGCACCTGCGTTCTTTAGCCCGAAGTGCATTGAGTTATAGCAGAACACTCCAAACGGTGTAATGAACGTCGTTTTCTCTTGATCTTCGACCTTGAGTCTAATCTGGTTGTAGCCTGAGTAGGTGTCGAGGAAGGAGAGTTTCTCGCATCCTGCAGTCGAATCGATGATCTGGTCGATCCGAGGAAGAGGGAAGTGATCCTTTGGGTAGTGCTTGTTCAGCGACGTGAATTCCACGCACATCCGCAGGATATCCTGTCCTTCTTGGGAACCATCACTGTATTTGCGAGCCACTCGCTTTCTTTGATCTCCCTGATGAAGTCTGCAGCGAGTAGCCTGTTTATTTCCATCCCGATGGCTTCGTCCCGTGGCTCGGACTCTCGGATGGACGCTGACGAGCTTGGTGTCGGAAAGGCGTTGAGTGCGTGCTCGGCGAATTCACAGGAACTCTGGCATGTCCGCAGGACACCAGCGAAGATTTCAGCCACGGAGGAATTCGACAAGCGCTTTCCTATCTGGGCCGAGGTCTGGCGATCAGCGCCGTCTTGGAGGCATCCGTCGGATGGACCTGCACCTTCTTTGTGTTGACGGTGGAGTCGAAGGACATGTCAGGTGCGTTTTGTCGTGCGACTGGGGGTGCCCCATTGTCCGTCACCTCGCGGAGCCTTACGAGCTCCTCCTGCATGCCGAATGATTGGGAGATTCTGTTGAAGTCCCTGTCGCATTTGTCCGATCGGGTGAAGCTCCCATGGACTGTGATGCTGCCCTTTGGTCCTGGCATCTTGAGTAGCAGGTATGCATAATGTGGGAAAACCAAGAACCTTGCGAATGCTACACGCCCGAGGATGGCGTGGTATTGTGATGGCCAGTCCACCACTTCGAATTCGAGCCACTCGAGTCGGAAGTTGTCCGGTTTGCCGAAGATGACGTTGAGCCATATTTTGACCAGGGGGAATATGCCTTTCCTGGGACAATGCCATGGAACGTTGTGTCTGACTATTCCAGGCTGCACTGCGGGATCCGCATTGCTGCTAGAGTGCCTGCGAACATCAGGTTGATGCCGCTGCCGCCGTCCATGTAGACGCGACTCATCTCGAAACCTCCGATCTGCGCCTCCAGCACCAGGGCAGCATGACCTGGGCAAGGGATCTGGCAAGGGTGATCCGAACGACTGAACGTGATGCAGGACTCCGATCCACTGAGGTACTCAGGGATGGCGGGTGGAGTTGACACGGCCAGGTTGATCTGACGGGTGATTTTCTTCTGCACCCTATTCGTGGGGCGCCCCTTCTGGATCATCAGTGCTCCTTTTGGCGGGGGATACCCGTTCCCAGCATTGTATTGTGCTGGTGCGGCTGGTTGGTTCGGGCCTCCTACAGGTGGCGGTGGAGGAGCTCCATGTGCTATCTCACCTGGCGCGGGTACGTTCCCGAATCCAGGAAGTGGAGCTTGCTGCCTCATCAGGACCATGCTTTCGCTGAGCTTCTGGAACTTGCGGCAGTCCTTGAGCATGTGGCCTGCCTTCTTCTTGCCATCCTGCTTGTCGATGTAGAAGTGGATGGTGCATGGACCCGAAAGTTTTTTGTATGCTGAGGGTCCGTTGTCGCGATCGTTGGGCGCCCTCCATCGCGGAAGTTTCCTCCACGGTATCCTCCGCTGTTGCGGTTGGCGTCGTCGCGGCAGTCGGCGTAGCCGGCCGCGACCATGTCGGATCCATCGCGATCGTCGCAGATGCACGATCTTCTCTTGCTACGGCCCTCTCGTCGTCGGCCGTAGTCGTCCTCTTCCTCCGAGTGCGCCCGGTGGACCGAATCTTCGCCGTTAGCCCACCTGTTGGCGATATCCATGAGGTGGTCGAGTGTCTTGGGCTTGACGCTCCCAAGTTCCTCCTTGAAGTCTTGGCGCTTGACGCCGTCCTTGAATGCGTCGATGGCCCTCTCTTCGGAGATGTGCGCTGTGGAGTTCTTGGTGTTGGACCAGCGTAGTATGTACGAGCGAATGGATTCGCCCGTTCGTTGAGTGCAGGCCCGCAACTCCTTGATTGAGGCGGGCCTCTTTGAAGGGAATATGCCCGAGAGGCAATAATAAAGTGGTTATTATCGTATTCCTTATTTATGATAAATGTTTATTTTACATGCTATAATTGTATTAATACAGAAACATTAATACATGTGTGTTTAATAAACAAAAAGGAAGTTCCTAGTTATGCCTCTCTTATAAACTAGCTCGTTGATTAACATGATGATCAAAGTTTCCTGATCATGGACATTGGATGTTGTTAATAACAAGGTCAAAACATTAGTGTAATGATGTGATGAACATTCATCCGAAGTATAGCATTACGATCAATGTCATTGAGTTTATATTGCTATAAAAACTTATGAAGTGATCCTTATCCTTAGACCATGAGATCATGTCAATCACTAACACCGGAAGAGTTTCTCGATGACATCAAATGTCACACTGTAACTGGGTGATTATAAAGATGGCTTCAGAACTACTAAAGTGTTACGTTGAGACCCATGGATCGACAGTGGAATTTGTTCATCCCGATGACGGATAGATATGCTCTGGGCCCTCTCGGTGATATCACATTGATTAGCTTGCAAGCAAGTGATTTGATCACTAGAATGTTATATCACGGGAACGAGAAAAGAGTGCATGTCGGTAACGAGATCAAACTAGGTATGGAGATACCGATGATCGAATCTCGGACATGTAATATATCGTGAAACAAAGGGATTAAGATACTAGCGTAAAGGTTCACACGATCACGTATAATCGTTGAATGTGGGAGTCGAGATGGATCTCCGTCTCTCATCGATTATTGATCGGAGAAGGGTCTCGATCATGTCCGCATTATTCATGAACCGTAGGGTGACACACTTAAGGGATGCCGACACCATTCGAACCAAATGATATGCCGTAAAAAGAAAAGGAAAGCGAGGAATTTATTTGACTAGACACAAATCAAGCTTTGGTTGAAATTGCAAACTGTTCTATGTGAAATTGAAATGTTGTAAGGGGTTTTATGTGAATGTTTGTTAATTAAAGTAATTAACAAAATTCTGAATAAATAAATAAAAGAGTTTTATTTAAATGAGAGCTTGCATTAAATTTGGTGGAAATTTAATGCATGTGAGTGGATTTTTGAGTGGAGGCTTTTTAATGGGAGTGGAGTCTTTTCATTTTGAGTGGGAGCTCCACCCACATGAATGTGGAAGAGGTGGGGGCAGCCCCTTGGCTTGGCGCCATGCCCCTTGGGTGCCCCCCTCTCCCCTATAAAAGGCCCCCCTCTCCTCCTCTCAAAGCACACCTCCTCGCGAAGGATCTCTCTCCCCCCTTTAGAATTTCCCCATGGTCTCGGATCAACGAGATACATGTTCCCGGTGGATTTTTCTAGAAGGATTTGTTGCTTCCGCTGCTTCACTGGAGCGAGGGCGTGGAGGTTGTCGGGGTACCCGTACGTGTGTGCGATCACGGATGCACCACTGCTTTGAGGTGCTGGACTTGATCGTGCTGGACCGGCTGGACCAGATGGACTTCATCACGATCTTGAGATCGGCAAGCGTTCGTCTACATCATCCACGAGTACAACCTCGTTAACGCTATTCGGTATTCAAGGGTATGTATTCTATGGATGTATATCCACCCGTTGCTTGTATCTAGTATATAGATCTTGGTACTTAGTTGTTCCCATCGTAGGAATTTTTTTGTTTTCTATGCTGCGAACCCTACAGTGGTATCAGAGCCGGATCTATGCGTAGATTCTTTGCACGGGTAGTACACATATGAGTATGTGGGCGATGATGATCATTTTATTGCTTCTTTGTTGTACTTTGGATATTGGTGGCATAGTGGGATGAAGCGGCCCGGACAAACTTTACATGTCCTCGCACATGAGATGTGTTCCACGCTTGACATGCAACTAGTTTTGCATAAGTGGCTAGCGGGTGTCTGTCTCTCCTACTATAGTCAATATCAAATTTGCAACGAGTTGTCAACAATTTGGTTGTCCTCGTTGTGGTTCATGTTCGTAGGTAAGAACGGTTCTATCTTCGAAATCCCTAAGCCATGTAAAACTTGCAATGGATAAATTAGAGGCATCTAGTTTAGATTGTTGCTGGGCTAGTGTTATGATATGGTGATGTTGTAAGTAGAAGTATGAGATGATACTATTACAACACACATAGCGTGTAAGTTCCATAGACCTTGGACTTACACATAAAGGTATGATAGAGATCATACCACGGTGCACATGATGGAGATCATATGCGGGAACCATATCATTTCACTTATTAACATGTGATGTTTATTGCATCTTATATTGCTTGTTTGGCGTTTTATTAGCATAATAAGATGATACCTCATTTAGATATCAAGATAAAAATGTGTTCTTCCTTAAGTATGCACCGACAATATTTCGTCGCTTCAAGACATCACGTGATGATCGGTGTACTTGAATCCACGAGCATATCTTGTAGGGTTTGCAGCATAGAAAACAAAAAATTTCCTACGATGTGAACTATATACCAAGATCTATCTACTAGATACAAACAACGGGCGGATGTATATCCGTAGAGAACATACCCTTGAAGACCGACAAAGCTTAACGAGTTCAACTCGTGGTTGATATAGACGATCTCTTGCCGATCTCAAGATCGAGAGGAAGTCCTAGCGCCGCAAATCAGCAGCGCATCCGTGCTCGCACACACGTTCGAGGCACCGAGCAACCTCTGCCTCCTCGCTCCAGCGATGCAGCGGAAGCACAACTCTTTCTTGCCGAATAGCCACCGGGAACATGTATCTCGCTAGTCCGAGACCATGGGGGATAAATTCTAGAGGGGGAGAGAGATCCTTCACGAGGAGGTGTAAGAGACAAGTGAGGAGGGGGGATCCTTTTATAGGAGGAGGGGGGAACCCCAAGGGGGTGGCCGGCGCATGGGGGCTGCCCCCTTGCCCTCCCCTCTTCATGTGGGTGGACACTCCACTCACAAATCTCCTTTAAATTCCCTCCACTCAAAAGTCCACTCAAATTCCCATTAAATTTCCACCAAATTTAATGCAAACTCTCATTAAATAAAACTCTTTTATTTTATTCAGAATTTTGTCAATTACTTTAATGACAAACATTCACAAATAACCCCTTGCTAGAATTCTATTTCACATGCATAACCACTTTATGCAATTTCACCAAACCTGTTTGGTATCTAGTGAAATAAATTCCTGCTTGTTCATTCTTTCGCATGAAACATTTGCTCCAATTGGATGTCGGTGTCTCTTAAGTGTGTCACCCTACGGTTCGTGAATAATGCGGACATGATCGAGACCTCTCGATCAATAATCGAAGCGGATCCGAGACCCATATCGACTCCCACACATTCAACGATGACTTTCTTGTGATCGGAACCTTTACGCTAGTATCTTAATCCCTTTGTTTCACGATATATTACATGTCCGAGATTCAATCATCGGTATCTCCATACCTAGTTTGATCTCGTTATCGACATGCACTTTTTCGTTCTGTGATATAACATTCTAGTGATCAAATCACTTGCTTGCAAGCTAATCAATGTGATATCACCGAGAGGGCCCAGAGTATATCTATCCGTCATCGGGATGAACAAATTCCACTCTCGATCCATGAGCCTCAACATAACACTTTATTAGTTCTGAAGCCATCTTTATAATCACCCTGTTACGGTGTGACGTTTGATGTTATCAAGAAACTCTTCCGGTGTTAGTGATTGACATGATCTCATGGTCTAAGGATTAGGATCACTTCGTAAGTTGTTATTGTTGGAGATATGCCCTAGAGGCAATAATAAATATAGTTATTATTATGTCTTTGTGTTTATGATAAATGTTTACATTCATGCTATAATAGTATTAACAAGGAAACATTAATACTTGTGTAATTTGTAAACTTAATTTGAAGCCCCTAGTATAGCCTCTATACTTCACTAGCTTGTTGGTTGATTAATGATTGTGGTTTCCCTATCATGAACATTGAGATGTTATCAACAACAAGATCATATCGTTAGTAGAATGATATGGTGGACATACTCCTATAGATAAGCATAGCATAAAGATCAAGTCATTTCAATAGTTCAATTGCTATATGCTTTCTGATACATAGTAACCTAATTCCTTCGACCATGAGATCATGCATATCACCTTTACCGGATGGATGCTTTGATGACATCAAACACCACACCGTAACTGGGTGGCTATAAAGGTGGCATTGAGTGTTCGGAAAGTATTGGTTGAAACACATGGATCAAGAGGGATTTGTCCATCCATATGATGATAGATATACTCTGGGCCCTCTCGGTGGAATGTCATCCAATTAGCTTGCAAGCATGTGACTGGATCACAAGGGATCACATATCACGGAACGAGAAAAGAGTACTTATCGTAACGAGGTTGAACTAGGTATGCGAGATACCGACGATCATAACCTCGGATAAGTAAACTATCGTGAGACAAAGGGAAATTGGTATCGTATGTAAGTGGTTCATTCGATCGCAAAGTAATCGAAATATATGGGAGCCATATGAATTTCCAGATTCCTCTATTGGTTATTGTTCGAGAAGTGTCTCGATCATGTCCGCATAATTCACGAACCGTAGGGAGACACACTTAAGGATTCGACGTTGTTTGAGTAGTTATGGTATTATGAGAAAGAGACCGAATGTTGTTCGAGTCTCGAATGGGATCCGGATATCACGAGGTGATCCGGAATGGTCCGAGAATAAGATTCATATAAGGAAAGTCCCGTTTGAGTTCGGAATGATTCCTGTTTTCATCGAATGTTCTAGAAGGTTCCTAATGTCCCAAGACCGGAGGAAGGGTACATGAATGTGTCATTACATATTGGAATGATTGCATCATGTACTAAGTGTTCTTGCTGTTCCAAATAAATGATTAAATTGAATCCTAAAATGAAAAGTCAAATGGCCAGTTTGAAAGTCAAACGGCTAAACAGAAACTGGGAAACAAGCAAGAGGAGGCAAAACCGACTTGGGGAGGAGTCCTCCTCTCCAAGCTTGCGCCACCCAAGGCCGACTTGGGAGGACTCCTCCCTTGGCCGCCCCTCCCACCTATAAAAGGAGGCAGGGCCTCCTCCTAGACACATAAGTTCCTATCCTCTAATCTCCTGTTTAGAGCCGCTTTGGTTTAGAGCTTCTAATTGCCCTAGCCTTGGTTTAGAGCCTTCTAATTGGTGTGTCTAATCCATAGACCACTAATAGCTCTCTCATACTCCACCATACTGCCTCCGGCTTAAGGCGAAGCCTCATGGGATCTCCTCTACTTCCTGTACCACGCCAGGCCGCCGAATCGCGAGGAGAGTGCTACAACCTCCGCCACTTTGGAACAAGGGAGAGGAAGGTCTTCACGAGTACCGAACGTGTGACCTACTATGGAAGCGCCGCCGAACGCATACCGAAGGATCGCTCTCGCGATCTTGAGATCGGAAGAGTACGCCTACATCACCCACGAGAATCGCTCTCGTTAACCGCTTTGGAATCTTCGAGGGTAAGTTATTCCATCGACTCGTTGCTACAATCTAGTAGATAGATCTTGGCTTGTTTGTTTGTATGCGATAGAAAATTTTTGTTTTCCATGCTACGAACCCTACAAAGGGTATCGAGCCGTGTCTATATGTAGATCTGCTGCGAGTAGATCACAATGGTCATTAATGGCGTTGATGCTTTTATTGTCGATTGCTTCTTGTGTACTTTGCATCTTATGTATGTTGGGATGAAGCCCGGCTAACCTTACATGACATCGTTCATGAGACTTGCTCCACGCTTGACATGCAACTTGTATTGCATAAGTGGCTTTGCGGGTGCATGTTTCTCCTAGCATAGTTAAGATCCAATTTACAACGGGTGATTAACAATACTAGTATCAATGTTGTGGTTCTTGTTCGTAAGTTAGAACGACACTTATTGAAAGCCCCAAACCACGTAAAATATGCAAAGAAAGTAGAGGCGTCTAACTTTGTTTTGTGGGTGTCTTGATGTGATATGGCCATGATTGTGATTATATTTGATGTATGCAATGTTCCTTATTGTAAGTTGGCAACCGGCAGAAGCCCTATGGTTGTCTTTAATTTATGTTAAGACCCGCGTGTCTATTCAAAGTAGTTGTAATAGTTGAAGCCGGTGGATGACAACCATGGAGAAGCGTCATTGACCTTGATGCAATGCCGGTGATGATAGAGATCATGTTCGTGCTTGAAGATGGAGATCGGAAGAACAAAGAAGAAAGGCCATATCATATCACATATTATTGAATTGCATGTGATGTTAATCCTTTATGAATCTTGTATTGCTTGGTAGACGACGGTAGCATTATAAGATGATCCCTCATGCACATCAATTTCAAGTCATAAAGTGTTCGCCCTTAGTTAGCACCGTTGCTAAAGCTTGTTGTTTCGAAGAACCACGTGATGATCGGGTGTGTTAGATTCTGCAAGTGTATACAACGTGAGCAAGCCAGATTTGCTCATGCAGAAACTAAGGTTTGATCTTGACGAGCCTAGCATGTACAGACATGGTCTCGGAACACGGATCACCGAAAGGTAAAGCATGAATCGTATAGTAGATATGATGAACATGACGATTGTTCGCCATTGAAACTATATCAACTCTCGTGATGATCGGTGTTGATGTAGTGGATTTGGTTCGTGTGATCACTAAAACAATGTGAGGGATGTTGTTTTGAGTGGTAGTTCACCTAGTTTAATCTCATTAATTAATTTGAACTCAATTTGTCATAAACTTAGTCTAAACTATTGCAAATATGTTGTAGATCAATGGCAGCCCCTACCATCAATTTTAATGCGTTCCTAGAGAAAGAAAAGTTGAAAAACAATGGAAGCAACTTCGTGGATTGGTTCCGCAATTTGAGGATTGTCCTCACAACTGGTAATTTGACCTATGTCTTTGGATGCACCATTGGTGACCCACCTTCACCGATGCTCCCGATGAAGTAAAGAATGTTTACCTCGCTCGGAAGAATCAAGACTCCCTAGTTCAATGTGCTATCTTGTATGGTTTAGAATCGAGCTTGTAAAAGGTTTGAAGAGTCGACCCATATGATATTGTCGAGGATCTCAAATTGATTTTGAGACTCATGCGGCAATTGAAAGCTATGAGGCTTCCGAAAAGTTCTTTAACTGCAAGATGGAAGAAGGCAGTCGCTGGTGAGCATGTGCTTAAGATGTCCAGGCACGCAAACAAACTTCAAAGCTTGGGTATAGTGATTCCTAATGCTTTGGGGATTTACCGTGTCCTCCAATCACTACCACCAAGTTACAAGAACTTTGTGATGAACTACAACATGCGTAACATGAACAAGACGTTACGTAACTCTTTGCCATGTTGAAATCTGCAAGTGGAGATAAAGAAAGAGCACCAAGTGTTGTTGGTCAATAAGACCACCAAACTCAAGAAAGGCAAGTCTAAGAAGGGACACTTCAAGAAGGGTGGTAAGAAAGTTACCACGCCGGAAGAAGACCAAGGCTGGACCCAAGCCCGATCTTGAGTGCTTTACCGCAAGGGAGAAGGTCATCGAAGCGGAATTTCCCAAAGTACTTGGCGGATCTGAAGAACGACAACATCAAGAAGAAAGGTATATCTGATATACATGTTATTGATGTGTATCTCACTAGTACTCGTAGTAGTGCCTGGGTATTTGATATTGGTTCGGTTGCTCATATTTGTAACTCGAAACAAAAGCTTTGCAGAATAAACGGAAGCTAGCGAAGAACGAGGTGATGCGGCGTGGGAAACGGATCAAAGGTTGATGTGATCGCGTCGGCACGCTACCCTTCATCTACCATCGGGATTAGTTTTGTACTTAAATAATTGTTATTTAGTGCCCGTGTTGAGCATGAACATTATATCGGGATCTTGTTTATTGCGACGGTTACTTGTTTAAATCGAGAATAATGGTTGTTCGATTTATATGAGTAATATGTTTTATGCACATGCACCTTTGATAGATGGTCTATTCTTATTGAATCTCGATAGTGGAAATACACATATCAACAACATTGAGGCTAAACGTTTGAAATCAAGCGATAATTCGACCTATATGCGGCACTGTCGTCTTGGTCACATTGGAGTGAAGCGTATGAAGAAACTCCATTCGATGGACTTCTTGAATCACTTGATTTTTAATCACTTGAAAGATTCTAATCATGACTGATGGGAAAAATGACTAAGACTCCATTTTCTGGTATGATGGAGCGAGCTACGGACTTATTGGAAATCATACATACCGATGTGTGTGGTCCAATGAGTGTAGCATCGCGCGGTGGTTATCGTTATGTTCTTACCTTCACGGATGACTTGAGTAGATATGGGTATATCTATTTCATGAAACATAAGTCCGAAACTTTCGAGAAGTTTAAGGAGTTTCAAAGTGAGGTATAGAATCAACGTAACAAGAAGATTAAATTTCTACGTTCTGATCGTGGAGGTGAATATCTAAGTTATGAGTTTGGCGAGCATTTAAAGAAATGCGGAATACTTTCACAATTGACACCGCCGGGAACACCACAGCTTAATGGTGTGTCCGAACGTCGTAATCGAACTCTCTTAGATATGGTTCGTTCTATGATGTCACTTACAGATTTACCGCTATCATTTTGGGGTTATGCATTAGAAACAGCCGCATTCACTTTAAATAGGGCACCGTCTAAATCCGTTGAAACGACGCCGTATGAATTATGGTTTGGGAAGAAACCTAAATTGTCGTTCCTTAAAGTTTGGGGATCGAAGCCTATGTAAAGAATTTACAAGGACAAGCTTGAACCCAAAGCGGAAAAATGCGTCTTCATAGGATACCAAGGAAACTATTGGGTATACCTTCTATCATAGATCGAAGGCAAAATCTTCGTTAAGAATGGATCCTTTCTAGAGAAGGAATTTCTCTCGAAAGAAGTGACTGGAAGGAAAGTAGAACTCGACGAGGTTGTCGAACCTTCTCTCGAAATTGGTAGCGCAAAGGAAGAAGTTCCTGTGGTGCCTGCACCAATAAGAGAGGAAGCTAATGATGGTGATCATGAAACTTCGGTTGAAGTTGCTATAGAGCCTCGGAGGTCAAAGAGAACTCGTACCACTCCAGATTGGTATGATCCCGTTATGAGTGTCATGTTGGTAGACAACATCGATGACCCCGAGACATATGAGGAAGCGATGATGAGCCCAGATTCCAATAAATGGCAAGAAGCCATGAAATCCGAGATTGGATCCATGTACGAAAACCAAGTATGGACTTTGGTGGACTTCTAGGATGGCGGAAGGTCTGTCGAGAACAAATGGATTTTCAAGAAGAAACAGATGCTGATGGTAATGTACTGTCTATAAAGCTCGACTTGTCGCAAAGGGTTTCGACAAATTCAAGGAGTTGACTACGATGAGACTTTCTCACCAGTAGCGAAGCTAAAGTCTGTGAGGATTATGTTAGCAATCGTTGCATATTATGATTATGAGATATGGCAGATGGATGTCAAAACAAGATTCCTCAATGGACATATTGATGAAGAGTTGTATATGATGCAACCCAAAGGTTTGTCGATCCTAAAGATGCTAACAAGGTATGCAAACTTCAACGGTCCATCTATGGATTGAAGCAAGCATCCGAAGTTGGAATCAACGTTTTGATAAGGTGATCAAAGGTTTGGTTTTATACAAACTTATGGAGAAGCTTGTATTTACAAGAAAGTGAATGGGAGCTCAGGCATTCTTAATACTGTATGTGGATGACATATTGTTGATTGGGAATGATGTAGACCTTCTTAATAGTGTCAAAGAATATTTGAATAATAGTTTTCAATGAAGGATCTTGGCGAAGCAACTTACATATTAGGCATAAAGATTTATAGAGATAGATCGAAGCCAAATATCATTGTCACAGTACATATTTGGACAAAGTTCTAAAGAGGTTTGGAATGGAAGAAAGCAAGAAAGGGTTCTTGCCCATGTTTGCTAATCGACCTTGAGTAAAACTCAAAGTCCGACATCGGCAGAAGATAGAGAAAGGATGAGTAAGACTCCTATGCCTCAGCCATAGGATCTCTAATGTATGCCATGCTATGTACTAGACCCGACATTGCATATGTTGTTAGTTTAACTAGCAGATATCAAAGTGATCGAGTGGATCATTGGACAATGATCAAAAACATCCTTAAGTACTTGAGAAGAACTAAGGATATGGTTCTTTCTTATGGAGGTGATGAACAGCTCGTTGTTAATGGTTACACCGATGCTAGTTGGAACACCGATCCGGATGATTCTAAATCACAACTGGATATGTATTTATTTTGAATGGTGCAGCGATTAGTGGAGGAGTGCAAAGCAAAGCGTTGTGGCGAGATCTTCAAGAATCGGAATACATGGTCGCCGGAGGCTTCCCAAGCGATATGGATGAAAGAGTTCATTACAGAGTGGGTGTGGTTCCTAGTCTTGGACCCAATGTCTATCTCTTTGTGATAACATGGCGCCATAGCCAATGCGCAAGAACCAAGGTCACACAAGAAGTCAAGCATATCAAGCTGTTTTCACGCTATTCGAGAACATATCCAGGATGGGGATATAAAGATTTGCAAAGTACACACAGATCTGAATGTGGCGGATCCGTTGACTAAACCTCTCCCGAGGGCAAAACATGACCAACACCAAACTGCCATGGGTGTTCGGTATATTACCATGTAATCTAGATTAGATGACTCTAGTGCAAGTGGGAGACTGTTGGAGATATGCCCTAGAGGCAATACTAAATATAGTTATTATTATATCTTTGTGTTTATGATAAATGTTTACATTCATCCTATAATAGTATTAACAAGGAAACATTAATACTTGTGTGATTTGTAAACTTAATTTGAAGTCCCTAGTATAGCCTCTATACTTCACTAGCTTGTTGGTTGATTAATGATTGTGGTTTACCTATCATGAACATTGAGATGTTATCAACAACAAGATCATATCGTTAGGAGAATGATATGGTGGACATACTCCTATAGATAAGCATAGCATAAAGATCAAGTCATTTCAATAGTTCAATTGCTATATGCTTTCTGATACATAGTAACCTAATTCCTTCGACCATGAGATCATGCATATCACCTTTACGGATGGATGCTTTGATGACATCAAACACCACCGTGAATCGGGTGGCTATAAAGGTGGCATTGAGTGTTCGGAAAGTATTGGTTGAAACACATGGATCAAGAGTGGGATTTGTCCATCCATATGACGGATAGATATACTCTGGGCCCTCTCGGTGGAATGTCATCCAATTAGCTTGCAAGAATGTGACTGGCTCACAAGGGATCACATATCACGGGAACGAGAAAAGAGTACTTATCGGTAACGAGGTTGAACTAGGTATGCAGAGATACCGACGATCATAACCTCGGATAAGTAAACTATCGTGAGACAAAGGGAAATTGGTATCGTATGTAAGTGGTTCATTCGATCACAAAGTAATCGTAGAAATATGTGGGACCCATATGAATTTCCAGATTCCTCTATTGGTTATTGTTCGGAGAAGTGTCTCGATCATGTCCGCATAATTCACGAACCGTAGGGAGACACACTTAAGGATTCGACGTTGTTTGAGTAGTTATGGTATTATGAGAAAGAGACCGAATGTTGTTCGGAGTCTTGGATGGGATCCGGGATATCATGAGGTGATCCGGAATGGTCCGGAGAATAAGATTCATATAAGGAAAGTCCCGTTTCGGAGTTCGGGAATGATTCCGGTGTTTTCATCGGGAATGTTCTAGAAGGTTCGGATTGTCCCAAGCACTCGGGGAGGGTACATGAATGTTTCATTACATATTGAATGATTTCATCATGTACTAAGTGTTCTTGCTGTTCCAAAACTGAAAAGTCAAACTGCCATTTTGAAAGTCAAGCGGCTAAACAGAAAGCTGTGGAAAGCGAAACTGTGGGAAACAGAAACTGTGGGAAACAAGCAAGAGGTGGTTGGAACCGACTTGGGGAGGAGTCCCTCAAGCCGTGCGCCACCAAAGGCCGACTTGGGAGGGACTCCCTCCCTTGGCCCTCCCACCTATAAAAGGAGGCGGGCCTCCTCCTCTAGACAAACAAGTTCCTATCCTCTAATCTCCGGTTTAGAGCCGTTTTGGTTTAGAGCTTCTAATTGCTTTAGCCTGCGGTTTAGAGCCTTCTAATTGGTGTGTCTAATCCTAGACCACTAATAGCTCTCTCTCATACTCCACCATACTCGCTCCGGCTTAAGGCGAAGCCCTGCGGGATCTCCCCTCTACTTCCGGTACCACGCCAGTCTTTCGGAATCGCGAGGAGAGTGCTACAACCTCCATTTTCTTTGGAACAAGGGAGAGGAAGGTCTTCGTCGAATCGAACGTGTGACCGATTGGGCTGGAGCTTAACGCAGAAGGATCGTCTACGATCTTGAGATCGGAAGAGTACGACTACATCACCCACGAGAATCCGCTCTCGTTAAACACTTTGGAATCTTCGAGGGTAAGTTATTCCATCGACTCGTTGCTACAATCTAGTAGATAGATCTTGGCTTGTTTGTTTGTATGCGATAGAAAATTTTGTTTTCCATGCTACGAACCCCTACAATGTATCGAGCTGTCTATATGTAGATCTGTTGCAGTAGAACACAATGGTCATTGTGGGCGTTGATGCTTTATTGTCGATTGCTTCTTGTGTACTTTGCATCTTGCGGTATGTTGGGATGAAGCGGCCGGGCTAACCTTACATGACATCGTTCATGAGACTTGCTCCACGCTTGACATGCAACTTGTATTGCATAAGTGGCTTTGGTGCTGTTTCTCCTAGCATAGTTAAGATCCAATTTACAACGGGTGATCAACAATGCTAGTATCAATGTTGTGGTTCTTGTTCGTAAGTTAGAACGACACTTATTGAAAGCCCCAAACCACGTAAAATATGCAAAGAAAGTAGAGGCGTCTAACTTTGTTTTGTAGGGGTGTGCAGTGATGTGATATGGCCATGATTGTGATTATATTTGATGTATGCAATGTTCCTTATTGTAAGTTGGAAACCGGAGAATATATGGTTGTCTTTAATTTATGTTAAGATCCGCGTGTCTATTCAAAGTAGTTGTAATAGTTGAAGCCGGTGGACGACAACCATGGAGAAGCGTCATTGACCTTGATGCAATGCCGGTGATGATGGAGATCATGTTCGTGCCTGAAGATGGAGATCGGAAGCACAAAGAAGAAAGGCCATATCATATCACGTATTATTGAATTGCATGTGATGTTAATCCTTTATGCATCTTGTATTGCTTAGTAGACGACGGTAGCATTATAAGATGATACCTCATGCACATGAATTTCAATTCATAAAGTGTTCACCCTTAGTTAGCACCGTTGCTAAAGCTAGTTGTTTCGAAGCACCACGTGATGATCGGGTGTGTTAGATTCTGCAAGTGTATACAACGTGAGCAAGCTAGATTTGCTCATGCAGAAACTAAGGTTTGATCTTGACGAGCCTAGCATGTACATACATGGTCTCGGAACACGGATCACCGAAAGGTAAAGCATGAATCATATAGTAGATATGATGAACATGACGATTGTTCGCCATTGAAACTATATCAACTCTCGTGATGATCGGTGTTGATGTAGTGGATTTGGTTCGTGTGATCACTAAAACAATGTGAGGGATGTTGTTTTGAGTGGTAGTTCACCTAGTTTAATCTCATTAATTAATTTGAACTCAATTTGTCATAAACTTAGTCTAAACTATTGCAAATATGTTGTAGATCAATGGCAGCCCCTACCATCAATTTTAATGCGTTCCTAGAGAAAGAAAAGTTGAAAAACAATGGAAGCAACTTCATGGATTGGTTCGCAATTTGAGGATTGTCCTCACAACTGGTAATTTGACCTATGTCTTTGGATGCACATTGGGTGACCCACTGCGGTGATGCCCGATGAAGTAAAGAATGTTTACCTCGCTCGGAAGAATCAGTACTCCATAGTTCGATGTGCTATCTTGTATGGTTTAGAATCGGAGCTTGAAAAGGTTTGAAGAGTCGGACCCATATGATATTGTCGAGGATCTCAAATTGATTTTGAGACTCATGCGGCAATTGAAAGCTATGAGGCTTCGAAAAGTTCTTTAAGCGCAAGATGGAAGAAGGCAGCTCGTCGGTGAGCATGTGCTTAAGATGTCTGGGCATAAACAAACTTCAAAGCTTGGGTATAGTGATTCCTAATGCTTTGGGGATTTACCATGTCCTCCAATCACTACCACCAAGTTACAAGAACTTTGTGATGAACTACAACATGCGAACATGAACAAGACGTTACGAACTCTTTGCCATGTTGAAATCTGCGAAGTGGAGATAAAGAAAGAGCACCAAGTGTTGTTGGTCAATAAGACCACCAAACTCAAGAAATGCAAGTCTAAGCGGGACACTTCAAGAAGGGTGGTAAGAAAGTTACCACGCCGAAGAAGACCAAGCTGGACCCAAGCCCGACATCGAGTGCTTTTCTTGCAAGGAGAAGGTCACTTTGGGCGGAATTGCCCAAAGTACTTGGCGGATCTGAAGAACGGCAACATCAAGAAGAAAGGTATATCTGATATACATGTTATTGATGTGTATCTCACTAGTACTCGTAGTAGTGCCTGGGTATTTGATATTGGTTCGGTTGCTCATATTTGTAACTCGAAACAGGTGCTGCAGAATAAACGGAAGCTAGCGAAGAACGAGGTGACGATGCGCGTGGGAAACGGATCAAAGGTTGATGTGATCGCGGTCGGCACGCTACCCCTTCATCTACCATCAGGATTAGTTTTATACTTAAATAATTGTTATTTAGTGCCTGTGTTGAGCATGAACATTATATCGGGATCTTGTTTATTGCGAGACGGTTACTTGTTTAAATCAGAGAATAATGGTTGTTCGATTTATATGAGTAATATGTTTTATGCACATGCACCTTTGATAGATGGTCTATTCTTATTGAATCTCGATAGTGGAAATACACATATCAACAACATTGAGGCTAAACGTTTGAAATCAAGCGATAATTCGACCTATATGTGGCACTGTCGTCTTGGTCACATTGGAGTGAAGCGTATGAAGAAACTCCATTCCGATGGACTTCTTGAATCACTTGATTTTGAATCACTTGAAAGATGAGAAGTATGTCTGATGGGAAAAATGACTAAGACTCCATTTTCTGGTATGATGGAGCGAGCTACGGACTTATTGGAAATCATACATACCGATGTGTGTGGTCCAATGAGTGTAGCATCGCGCGGTGGTTATCGTTATGTTCTTACCTTCACGGATGACTTGAGTAGATATGGGTATATCTATTTCATGAAACATAAGTCCGAAACTTTTGAGAAGTTTAAGGAGTTTCAAAGTGAGGTATAGAATCAACGTAACAAGAAGATTAAATTTCTATGTTCTGATCGTGGAGGTGAATATCTAAGTTATGAGTTTGGCGAGCATTTAAAGAAATGCGGAATACTTTCACAATTGACACCGCCGGGAACACCACAGCTTAATGGTGTGCCCGAACGTCGTAATCGAACTCTCTTAGATATGGTTCGTTCTATGATGTCACTTACAGATTTACCGCTATCATTTTGGGGTTATGCATTAGAAACAGCCGCATTCACTTTAAATAGGGCACCGTCTAAATCCGTTGAAACGACACCGTATGAATTATGGTTTGGGAAGAAACCTAAATTGTCGTTCCTTAAAGTTTGGGGATGCGAAGCCTATGTAAAGAAGTTA
The DNA here is from genome assembly GCA_030063025.1 of Avena longiglumis. Lineage (NCBI taxonomy): Eukaryota > Viridiplantae > Streptophyta > Magnoliopsida > Poales > Poaceae > Avena > Avena longiglumis. The sequence goes on from CP125977.1 coordinate 479,262,728, forward strand.
CAACCGGACAAGCTTGAACCCAAAGCGGAAAAATGCGTCTTCATAGGATACCCGAAGGAAACTATTGGGTATACCTTCTATCATAGATCCGAAGGCAAAATCTTCGTTGCCAAGAATGGATCCTTTCTAGAGAAGGAATTTCTCTCGAAAGAAGTGACTGGAAGGAAAGTAGAACTCGACGAGGTTGTCGAACCTTCTCTCGAAATTGCGAGTAGCGCAGCACCGGAAGAAGTTCCTGTGGTGCCTGCACCAATAAGAGAGGAAGCTAATGATGGTGATCATGAAACTTCGGTTGAAGTTGCTACAGAGCCTCGGAGGTCAACGAGAACTCGTACCACTCCAGATTGGTATGATTCCGTTATGAGTGTCATGTTGGTAGACAACACCGATGACCCCGAGACATATGAGGAAGCGATGATGAGCCCAGATTCCAATAAATGGCAAGAAGCCATGAAATCCGAGATTGGATCCATGTACGAAAACCAAGTATGGACTTTGGTGGACTTACCGGATGGTAGGAAGGCCGTCGAGAACAAATGGATTTTCAAGAAAAGCAGATGTTGATGGTAATGTTCTGTCTATAAAGCTCGACTTGTCGCAAAGGGTTTCGACAAATTCAAGGAGTTGACTACGATGAGACTTTCTCACTAGTAGCGAAGCTAAAGTCTGTGAGGATTATGTTAGCAATCGCTGCATATTATGATTATGAGATATGGCAGATGGATGTCAAAACAGCATTCCTCAATGGAGATATTGATGAAGAGTTGTATATGATGCAACCCAAAGGTTTTGTCGATCCTAAAGATGCTAACAAGGTATGCAAACTTCAACGGTCCATCTATGGATTGAAGCAAGCATCCCGAAGTTGGAATCAACGTTTTGATAAGGTGATCAAAAGTTTTGGTTTTATACAAACTTATGGAGAAGCTTGTATTTACAAGAAAGTGGAGCTCTGTAGCATTCTTAATACTGTATGTGGATGACATATTGTTGATTGGGAATGATGTAGACCTTCTTAATAGTGTCAAAGAATATTTGAATAATAGTTTTTCAATGAAGGATCTTGGCAAAGCAGCTTACATATTAGGCATAAAGATTTATAGAGATAGATCGAAACACCAAATATCATTGTCACAGAGTACATATTTGGACAAAGTTCTAAAGAGGTTTGGAATGGAAGAAAGCAAGAAAGGGTTCTTGCCCATGTTGCCCAATACGACCTTGAGTAAAACTCAAAGTCCGACATCGGCAGAAGATAGAGAAAGGATGAGTAAGACTCCCTATGCCTCACCCATAGGATCTCTAATGTATGCCATGCTATGTACTAGACCGACATTGCATATCTTTGTTAGTTTAACTAGCAGATATCAAAGTGATCCGTGAGTGGATCATTGGAATGGTCAAAACATCCTTAAGTACTTGAGAAGAACTAAGGATATGGTTCTTTCTTATGGAGGTGATGAACAGCTCGTTGTTAATGGTTACACCGATGCTAGTTGGAACACCGATCCGGATGATTCTAAATCACAATGGATACGTATTTATTTTGAATGGTGCGATTAGTGGAGGAGTGCAAAGCAAAGCGTTGTGGCGAGATCTTCAACTGAATCGTAATACATGGGCTTCGGAGGCTTCCAAGAAGCGATATGGATGAAAGAGTTCATTACAGAGCTGGGTGTGGTTCCTAGTCTACTGGACCCAATGTCTATCTCTTTGTGATAACATGGGCGCCATAGCCAATGCGCAAGAACCAAGGTCACACAAGAAGTCAAGCATACCAAGCTGCGTTTTCACGCTATTCGAGAACATATCCGGGATGGGGATATAAAGATTTGCAAAGTACACCAGATCTGAATGTGGCGGATCCGTTGACTAAACCTCTCCAGGGCAAAACATGACCAACACCAAACTGCCATGGGTGTTGGGTATATTACCATGTAATCTAGATTAGATGACTCTAGTGCAAGTGGGAGGCTGGAGATATGCCCTAGAGGCAATAATAAATATAGTTATTATTATATCTTTGTGTTTATGATAAATGTTTACATTCATGCTATAATAGTATTAACAAGGAAACATTAATACTTGTGTGATTTGTAAACTTAATTTGAAGTCCCTAGTATAGCCTCTATACTTCACTAGCTTGTTGGTTGATTAATGATTGTGGTTTCCTATCATGAACATTGAGATGTTATCAACAACAAGATCATATCGTTAGGAGAATGATATGGTGGACATACTCCTATAGATAAGCATAGCATAAAGATCAAGTCATTTCAATAGTTCAATTGCTATATGCTTTACGATACATAGTAACCTAATTCCTTCGACCATGAGATCATGCATATCACCTTTACCGGATGGATGATTTGATGACATCAAACACCACACCGTGGCGGGTGGCTATAAAGGTGGCATTGAGTGTTCGGAAAGTATTGGTTGAAACACATGGATCAAGAGTGGGATTTGTCCCCATATGACGAATAGATATACTCTGGGCCCTCTCGGTGGAATGTCATCCAATTAGCTTGCAAGCATGTGACTGGCTCACAAGGGATCACATATCACGGAACGAGAAAAGAGTACTTATCGATGTGAGGTTGAACTAGGTATGCGAGATACCGCGATCATAACCTCGGATAAGTAAACTATCGTGAGACAAAGGGAAATTGGTATAGTATGTAAGTGGTTCATTCGATCGCAAAGTAATCGTAGAAATATGTGGGAGCCATATGAATTTCCAGATTCCTCTATTGGTTATTGTTCGGAGAAGTGTCTCGATCATGTCCGCATAATTCACGAACCGTAGGGAGACACAATTAAGGATTCGACGTTGTTTGAGTAGTTATGGTATTATGAGAAAGAGACCGAATGTTGTTCGGAGTCTCGGATGGGATCCGGGATATCACGAGGTGATCCGGAATGGTCCGGAGAATAAGATTCATATAAGGAAAGTCCCGTTTCGGAGTTCGGGAATGATTCCGGTGTTTTCATCGGGAATGTTCTAGAAGGTTCCGGATTGTCCGGCACTCCGGGAGGGAGGGTACATGAATGTGTCATTACATATTGAATGATTGCATCATGTACTAAGTGTTCTTGCTGTTCCAAAACTGAAAAGTCAAATGTCCAGTTTGAAAGTCAAACGGCTAAAACAGGAAACTGTGGAAAACAGGAAACTGTGGGAAACAGGAAACTGTGGGAAGCAAGCAAGAGGTGGTTGGAACCGACTTGGGGGAGGAGTCCCTCCAAGCCGGCGCGCCAACCAAGTCCGACTTGGGAGGACTCCCTCTTGGCCGCCCCTCCCACCTATAAAAGGAGGGGCAGGGCCTCCTCCTCTAGACACACAAGTTCCTATCCTCTAATCTCCGGTTTAGAGCCGTTTTGGTTTAGAGCTTCTAATTGCTTTAGCCTGCAGTTTAGATCCTTCTAATTGGTGTGTCTAATCCCTAGACCACTAATAGCTCTCTCTCATACTCCACCATACTCGCTCCGGCTTAAGCCTCGGGATCTCCCTCTACTTCGGTACCACGCCGTTGTCTTTGGGAATCGCGAGAGTGCTACAACCTCCATTTTCTTTGGAACAAGGAGAGGAAGGTCTTCGTCGAGTACCGAACGTGTGACCATTGGGAGCGCTGCCGAACGCATACGGAAGGATTGTCTACACGATCTTGAGATCGGGAAGAGTACGACTACATCACCCACGAGAATCCGCTCTCGTTAAACACTTTGGAATCTTCGAGGGTAAGTTATTCCATTGACTCGTTGCTACAATCTAGTAGGTAGATCTTGTCTTGTTTGTTTGTATGCGATAGAAAATTTTGTTTTCCATGCTACGAACCCCTACAGTTATAGCAATATAAACTCGATGACTTTGATCGTAATGCTATACTTTGGATGAATGTTCATCACACCATTACACTAATGTTGTGATCCCGTTATTAACAACATCCAATGTCCATGATCAGGAAACCTTGATCATCTTGTTAATCAACGAGCTAGTTTATGAGAGAGGCGTAACTAGGAACTTTCTGTTTGTTTATTAAACACACATGTATTAACGTTTCCGTATTAATACAATTATAGCATGCAAAATAAACATCTATCATATACTTGGAATACACATAATAAACACTTTATTATTGCCTCTCAGGGCATATTCCTTCATCTCCCACTTGCACTAGAGACAATAATCTAGTTACATAGTGATAAATCTAACACCCATTGAGTTCTTGTTAATCATGTTTTGCTCTAGGAGAGTTTTAGTCAACGGATCGCTACATTGAGATCCGTATGTACTTCTAAATCTTTATATCTCCATCCTTGACATGCTCATGGATGGAGTGAAACCGGCGCTTAATATGCTTGGAATGCTTGTGAGACCTTGGCTCTTTGGCATTGGCAATGGCACCATTGTTGTCACAATAGATCACCATTGGGTCCAACGCGTTTGCCACCACTCCTAGTTCGGATATGAACTCCTTCATCCAAATCGCTTCCGAGCCGCTTCAAGCAAGCGACAACATATCCGCCTCTGTTGATCCCACTACCACAGGTTGTTTGGAGCTCCTCCAACTAACCGCCTCCGCCATTCATGAGAAATACGTATCCAGTTGAGACTTAGAGTCATCCGGATCGGTGTCAAAGCTAAGCGTCGACATAACACTTAGCGACGAGCTCTTCTTAACCTCCGTATACAAGAAACATATCCTTAGTTCTTCGTAAGTACTTAAGGATATTCTTCACCGCTATCCGATGTTCAACACGGATCCGATTGGTACCTACTAGTCAAACTAATAGCATGTGCCACATCCGTCTTGTACATAGCATGGCGTACATTATAGAGCCTATGGTAAGCATAGGGACTTTGTCCATTATCTCTTTCTTCCGAAATGGGACATTGAGTCTTACTCAATGTCTTGCCTTGCAACATAGGTAAGAACCCTTCTTACTTCCGTCCATTTTAAACTTCTTTAAAATCTTATCAAGGTATGTACTTTGATAGCCCTATTAGGCGCCTAGATCTATCTCTATAGATCTTTATGCCTAATATGTATGACGCTCACCTAGGTCCTTCATTGAAAATTTGTTGTTTAGATAACTTTTAACACTATTTAAAAGATCTATATCATTTCCCATCAATAATATGTCATCCACATATAATATCGTAAATGCCACATTGCTCCCACTCACTTTCTTGTAAATACAAGCTTCTCCATAAGTTTGGACAAATCCAAACTCTTTGATCACCTCATCAAAGCGGAGATTCCAACTTCGTGATGCTTGCTTCAATCCATAGATGAAGCTTGCACACCTTGTTAGCATCCTTAGGATCGACAAAACCCTTTGGTTGTATCATATACAACTCTTCTTCAATATTACCATTGAGAAACGCGGTTTTGACATCCATCTGCCATATCTCATAATCGAAATATGCAGCAATTGCTAACATAATCCTAACTGACTTTAGCATCGCTACGGGAGAGAAAGTCTCATCGTAGTCAACTCCTTGAATTTGTCGAAACCCTTTTGCGACAAGTCGAGCTTTATAGACGGTCACATTACCATCAGCATCAGTTTTCCTTTTGAAAATCCATTTGTTCTCCACGGCCTTTCGGTCATGAGGTAATTCCACCAAGTTCCAAACTTGATTTTCATACATGGATTCCATCTCGGATTTCATGGCTTCTAACCATTTGTTGGAATCCGGGCTCATCATCGCTTCTTCATACGTCGCAGGGTCATCATTTTCATCAACCATGAAATTCATGACAGAATTTCCGTCTGACTCGGGAGCTGCACGCGTCCTGTTTGACCTGTGAGGTTCGGTAGTACTCTCTTTCGGAGTTTCATGATCATTATCATTAGTTCCCCCTTCAACAGGTGGAGCCAACTCCGGAACAACTTCCGGCGCTGCGCTACTCTCCATACTTTGAAGAGAAGGTTCCACAACCTCTTCGAGTTCTACCTTCCGACTACTCACACCTTTTGCGAGAAACTCTTTCTCTAGAAATGATCCATTCTTGGCAACAAAAACCTTGCCCTCGGATCTGTGATAGAAGGAATAACCAATAGTTTCTTTAGGGTATCCTATGAAGACGCATTTTTCCACTTTGGGTTCGAGTTTATCCAGTTGAAGTTTCTTCACATAAACATCGCATCCCCAAACTTTAAGAAATGACAGCTTAGGTTTGTTTCCAAACCACAGTTCATACGGTGTCTTTTCAACGGATTTAGATGGTGCCCGATTTAAAGTGAATGCAGCAGTTTCTAGTGCATAACCCCAAAATGACAACGGCAAGTCCGTCAGAGACATCATAGATCGAACAATATCTAATAAAGTACGATTACGACGTTCCGACACACCATTTCGCTGTGGTGTTCCGGCAGGTGTGAGTTGTGAAACAATTCCACACTCTTTCATGTGAGTGCTAAACTCGTAACTTAGATACTCACCTCCACGGTCGGACCATAGAAATTTGATCTTTCTATTACGATGATTTTCCACTTCATTCTGAAATTCCTTGAACTTTTCAAAGGTTTCAGACTTGTGTTTCATCAAGTAGATATAACCGTATCTACTCAAATCATCCATGAAAGTAACAAAATAACGATATCCACCTCGCGCCGACACACTCATTGGACCACATACATCAGAATGTATGATTTCCAATAAATCTGTCGCCCGTTCCATTGAACCGGAAAACGGCGTTCTAGTCATCTTTCCCATAAGGCATGGCTCACATGTATCAAATGATTCATAATTAAGTGATTCCAAAAGTCCATTAGAATGGAGCTTCTTCATGCGTTTAACGCCAATATGACCTAGACGGCAGTGCCACATATATGCGGATATATCATCATTAAGTTTAATCCTTTTAGCATCAACATTATGAATATGTGTAACATTATCATCGAGATCTAATAGAAATAAACCATTCATCATCGGTGCATGGCCATAAAAGATTTCATTCATATAAATGGAACAACCATTGTTCTCGGATTTAAATGAATAACCACTTCGCATCAAACACAATCCAGATACAATGTTCATGCTCAGTGCAGGCACCAGATAACATTTATTCAAGTTTATAACTAATCCCGGCAAGTGGAGAGGCGGCGTTCGACGGCGATCACATCAACACTTGATCCATTGCCACACGCATCTTGACCTCACCCTTGCTAGCGGTCGCTTGTTCCGCACGATTCGAGTTACAAATATTAGCAAAACCGGTATCAAATACCCAGTGCTACTGCGAGCACTAGTCAAGTACACATCAATAACATGTATATCATATATACCTTTGTTTGCCTTTTGCCTTCTTGTGCGGATACTTGGGGCGATTGCGCTTGAGTGGCGGTCCCTTACAATAGTAGCACTCGGAATCAGACTTAGGTCCAACTCGGGGTTTCTTTTCAGGCGCGGCAACAGGCTTGCCGCCCTTACTTCCCTTCCGTTTTCCCTTCTTGTCTTCATTGAAACCAGTGTTCCTATTGATCATCAACACTTGATGTTCCTTTTTGATCTCCACTTCTGCAGTTTTAAGCATTGACAGAAGCTCGTGGAGAGACTTCTTCATGCCTTGCATATTATAGTTCATCACGAAGCTCTTATAGCTAGGTGGCAGAGACTGCAGAACACGATGGATGCCTAAGTCAATGGGAATCGATATTCCCAAGGACACAAGCTTATCGGCGTAACCCGACATCTTGAGTACATGCCCACTAACGGAGCTGTGCTCTTCCATCATGCAGCTAAAGAACTTTTCTGAAGCGTTGTAGCTCTCTACAGCAGCATGTGTGTCAAATGCATTGCCGTTTTCGAAACGCTTTCGAAGTTCCGGCTCTAGCCCATACAATATGCCGCAATGAACTAAGTTGTGGTCCTCCTGACGAGTCTGATAGACATTCTTCTCCTCGTCAGGGGCATCATCTAAAGTTGGGGGGCCTAACGGCGCTTCTAGCACATATTGCTTTTGTGCAGCAGAGAGGAGAATCCTCAAATTCATGGCCCATTCGTTAAAGTTGCTACCGTTCGTTGCTAGTTTCTCTTTCTCCATGAACACATTGAAATTAAAAGCAGGTGGTGCCATCTACAACAGAATTTGTAAAGTTTAGACTAAGTGTATGATAGATTGAGTTCAAATAATCCATATTATGAATGAACTCCCACTCAAAAACGACATCCCTCGTGCCTTTTTGGTGATTACATGAACCAAATCCACTACACCAAGTCCGATCATCACGTGAGTCGGTATAGCTTCAAAGGCGAGCATCAAATGGGCATCATATCAACTATATGACTCATGCTTAACCTTTCGGTCCGTGTTCCAAGGCCATGTCTGTACATGCTAGGCTCGCCAAGTTAGAACCTTAGTATTCGCGTGTGTAACTGTTTTACACCCGAAATATGGTCGTGGATCCAAGAACACCCGATCATCACGTGATGTCTTGGAGCGATGAAAACATAATCGGTGCATACTAAAGGAAGAACACATTCTTATCTTGATATTTAAATGAGGGATCATCTTATTATGCTAACAAAGCGCTAAACAAGCAATATAAGATGCTATCAAACATCATATGTTTATTAGTGAAATTATATGGTTCCCGCAGATGATCTCTATCATGTGCATCGTGGTATGATAACTATCATACCTATATGTGTAAATCCAAGGTCTATGGATTTTACACGCTATGTGTGTTGTAAGAGTATCATCTCATACTTCTACTTACAACACTACCATATCATAACACTAGCCCAAAGAACAATCTAAACTAGACGCCTCTAATTTATCCATTGCAAGTTTTACGTGGCTTAGGGCTTTCGAGATAGAACCGTTCTTACCTACGAACATGAACCACAACGAGGATAATCAAATTGTTGACAACTCGCTTGCAAAATAGATATTGACTATAGTAGGAGAGACAGACACCCGCTAGCCACTTATGCAAACTAGTTGCATGTCAAGCGTGGAACATGTCTCATGTGCGAGGACATGTAAAGTTTGTCCGGGCCGCTTCATCCCACTATGCCACCAATATCCAAAATTACAACAAAGGAGCAACAACATGATCATCATCGCCCACATACTCATATGTGTACTACCCGTGTAAAGTATCTACGCATAGATCCGGCTCTGATACCAGTGTAGGGTTCGCAGCATAGAAAACAAAAAATTCCTACGATGTGAACTATATACCAAGATCTATCTACTAGATACAAACAACGGGCGGATGTATATCCGTAGAGAACATACCCTTGAAGACCGACAAAGCTTAACGAGTTCAACTCGTGGTTGATGTAGACGATCCCTTGCCGATCTCAAGATTGAGAGGAAGTCCTAGCGCCGCAAATCAGCAGCGCATCCGTGCTCGCACACACGTTCGAGGCACCGAGCAACCTCCGCCTCCTCGCTCCAGCGATGCAGCAGAAGCACAACTCTTTCTTGCCGAATAGCCACTGGAACATGTATCTCGCTAGTCCCGAGACCATGGGGATAAATTCTAGAGGAGAGAGATCCTTCACGAGGTGTAAGAGACAAGTGAGGAGGGGCTCCTTTTATAGGAGGAGGGGGAACCCCAAGGGTGGTGGCATGGGGCTGCCCTTGCCCTCCCTCTTCATGTGGGTGGACACTCTACTCACAAATCTCCTTTAAATTCCCTCCACTCAAAAGTCCACTCAAATTCCCATTAAATTTCCACCAAATTTAATGCAAACTCTCATTAAATAAAACTCTTTTATTTTATTCAGAATTTTGTCAATTACTTTAATGACAAACATTCCCCAATAACCCCTTGCTAGCATTCTCTTTCACATGCATAACCACTTTATGCCATTTCACCCGAAAACCTGGTGCAGTATCTAGTGAAATAAATTCCTGCGCTTGTGCATTCTTTTCGCATGAAACATTTGCTCCAATTGGATGTCGGGTCTCTTAAGTGTGTCACCCTAAGGTTCGTGAATAATGCGGACATGATCGAGACCCTCTCGGATCAATAATCGAGCGGGATCCGGAGACCCATCGACTCCACACATTCAACGATGACTTTCTTGTGATCGTTGGAACCTTTTACGCTAGTATATTAATCCCTTTGTTTCACGATATATTACATGTCCGAGATTCGATCATCGGTATCTCCATACCTAGTTTGATCTTGTTACCGACATGCACTCTTTTCTCGTTCCTGTGATATAACATTCTAGTGATCAAATCACTTGCTTGCAAGCTAATCAATGTGATATCACCGAGAGGGCCCAGAGTATATCTATCCGTCATCGGGATGAAAAAATTTCACTCTCGATCCATGAGCCTCAACATAACACTTTATTAGTTCTGAATCCATCTTTATAATCACCCTGTTACGGTGTGACATTTGATGTTATCAAGAAACTCTTCCGGTGTTAGTGATTGACATGATCTCATGGTCTAAGGATTAAGATCACTTCATAAGTTGTTATAGCAATATAAACTCAATGACTTTGATCATAATTCTATACTTCGGATGAATGTTCATCACACCATTACACTAATGTTGTGATCATGTTATTAACAACATCCAATGTCCATGATCAGGAAACCTTGATCATCTTGTTAATCAACGAGCTAGTTTATGAGAGAGGCATAACTAGGAACTTTCTGTTTGTTTATTAAACACACATGTATTAACGTTTACGTATTAATACAATTATAGCATGCAAAATAAACATCTATCATATACTTGGAATACACATAATAAACACTTTATTATTGCCTCTCAGGGCATATTCCCTTCATATCTCGGGTGTAAGACAGTTACACACACGAATACTAAGGTTCTTACTTGGCGAGCCTAGCATGTACAGACATGGCCTCGGAACACGGACCGAAAGGTTAAGCATGAGTCATATGTTTTGATATGATGACCATTTGATGCTCGCCATTGAAACTACAACGACTCACGTGATGATCGGACTTGGTGTAGTGGATTTGGTTCATGTAATCACCAAAAAGACACGAGGGATGTCGTTTTTGAGTGGGAGTTTATTTCTAATTTGGATTAGTAGAACTCAATTTATCATAAATTAAATTAAAGTGAATTTGCATGATTTGTTGTAGTCATTGGCATTCGTTCACTACCTTATGCATAGTTGTAATTGAGATAACAGAACTATAGAATTCTGGATATTTACTTTACGAACTGGTATCGTATTGTGTTGAGTGTCAATCAAAGTTTAAATTCCTATTGCAAACTTTCAGCAAACTCTATTTACTCCATGAAATTTAATAATTGGTATTAAATCGAGAGTAACAATTCCAGTGTTAGTATCTTAAGTATCATGTTTGCCTCCACGATCCTTGATTGTTTTAATATCAAGTTTATCTAGGAGCTGAAAGAATTGTTTCAGAAACCATCATGTGTGACAGATATAACAATATCTGAAACAATGTTTTGGTTGCAATATGATAGAGTATAATATGTGTTCTCATATAGGATGAGAATTTACAAAGGTTGGAGATGCTAGACATCCTAATCATCCAAAAGGGTTTTGGAAAGCAACATTATACTCACGATTCTCCTTATATGCTACATTAGCTTGATCATGAAAGTCGTCATGATAAGGATGAATACAAGATGTATGTAAAATGTTTACTACACTAAAAGATTACTAAAGAATGGATTTTCAAAGAATACCGATCATTTTGATGATGGTGATCTACTTCAAAGTGCAAGTCCAAAGGTATTATTATTTGAATATACACGCTTTGGACTATGTGTCATGTAGATGGCGCCACTTTTGATGTTGATAGATTCTTTTAAAAAGGTAAAGGAAATGCTGAAAGAGAATCTATAAAATATATTTGGCAGAAAAGAAAAGATTGGAAATATCCAATTTAGGTATATATATATATGATATACATGTTATGGTTGTATTCTTTGCTTGTTAAACAATGTGGTTCTTGGGTATTGGATACCGAATTGGTTGGTATGAAATTTCATACAAAACGACGCAATTCATGAACCACAATGGCCTAAGTAACTAGCAAGAGAATATGTGATGATGTTCATCAAAAACAAACAAATTGTTGTTTGTATTTCTCGTTGACATCAAAGCTTGACTTCAAGATTTGTTTTAATAATTGTTATTTGAATCAGGTATTATGAGAACAAATGTTGTTCAAATAATTATCGTATTCCATATAAGATGGATGATTTACAAATCTAGTTGGAGAAATCACATCCATAAAACCTAATGCTAAAATGTCGCAAGACAAATGATTGAAAGATCACTTATGAAGTGACATCGCCGTTTAAATTATATTGGAAAGAAAACATGAAGAATCTCCATATTCATAGATTTTTGGAGTCTTTGATTTGATCAAGTGACGCTTGTGAGACTTTCCTCCGGATAATTAAAACTTTGTTCAAAGGCCAAAGAAGAACGAAACGACTAAAATATTGGAATTTATACATATCGATGTATGTAGTCCATTATGTGTAGTCGTAAGCGATGGGTTTCAACTTCATATGCTTTCTCCGGAAATTTGAGTGAATGTTCACTTAATGAGAATGAAGTATGAAATATTTGAAAATGTTTCAATGACTTTCAAGATGAAGTAGAAAATCATTGTAACAAGAAAATAAATGGTTTATGATTTTATCATAAGGGATTTGTTTGAGTTACAAGTGTAACAAGAAAATAAATAAATTATGATTTTATCATAAAGGGATTTATTTGAGTTGCAAGTTTAGCAAAACACCTAGATTTACATATCCCGAAACACCATAGGAATATGGAGTGTTTGAGATTTGTAATGAAACCTTGTTTGACATGGTTGGATCAAAGGTGTTATTTATAAAACTGCCATTATGTTTTAAAAGATTAAAGCTTTAGAGACTACCGCTTTTTTCACTGAAAAGAGCTCCATCTTGATCCGTTGAAATGACACCATATGAGTTATGGTTTGGGGTAAAACCCAAGTTGTCATTTCTTAAATTTTGGTATGCTAAACATAAGTAAGATGTTTACAACCAAAGTCGGATGAGCATGTCTTTGTAGGTTATTTCGAATAACAATTGGTTATTCCTCCATAACACCGAGGACAAAAGGGTTTGTCGCTTGAAATGTGAAGTTTCTTGAAAAAGGAATTTTTCGCAAAAGTTAAGTGGGAGGACAATAGAACTTTGATAAGGTTAACGAACCTTAGCTAAATGTGCTGGGTTGCGCAGCGCTGAAAATCGTTCTGGAGGCTGCCATAATGCTCGTAGCTTATGTGCCTCAAGGTTGTGGTCACGGAGATCTAAGTTCTTATTGAACCAAGTCGGTCGAATAAACAATCAAATACTAAGACTTGAGAGTAAATCATTATTGTTTGACAATGATGAACCGACTATATGCAAAGAAGCGATGATGGGCCCTGACTCCGTCAAATGGCTTGAAGCCATAAAATCCGTGATAGTTCCATACACGAGAAATCAAGTTTTGAACTTGGAAGACCCTCCGGAAAGGTGTAAAAACCTATCGATTATTTGGATCTATAAAAGCAGACATGGATGTTTCACATCTATGAAATAGTCGACATGTCGTAAAGTATTTTACGACAATGTTCAAGGAGTTGACTGTGACAAGATTTGATCTTTCATAGCGATATTTAGTCTGGACGGATTAAAGTAGCAACCACTACATATAATTTGTTATATGGTAGATGAATAAACAAAACAAAGTTCTTCTAATAGAATGGTTACCTAGGACGTGTACATGACACGATCCAAAGGGTTTTGTTAATTCAAAGGATGCTAAAAAGGGCATGCAAACTTCAATGGTTGAAGTAAGCATCGCGGAGTTGGAATCTTCACCATGATGAAAAAGGAGTTTTTCATCAGGAGATGATGAAGATGCTTGCATTTGCAAGAAATTAAGTGGGAGCGCTAAGACATATTTCTAATACATTATGTGGAGGACATCTTGTTGATTAGAAATGATGTATCTTTTATTGACAAAGGTTAAGAATTTCATTTTGATGAAATACTTAGGCAAAACCCGAATATTTAGCATGAATGTCTATAGTGGATAGACTATGACGCTGATATGGTTGTGACAAACGTACATATATGAGATATTGAAGAAGTTCAATATAGAAACGACAAGAAATGGTTCTTGTCGCATGGAAAGGAATTGAATCAAGATTCAAGTGTATTGACACTTGATAAGTGAAACCAAGTGCTTTCACACTTGATGAGTGAAATCACAAGGATGTTTTGATCAATCATACCATGATATGTACACATCCAGATATGTCCTATGCTCTAAGTGTTATGAGCATATACCAGAATGAATCATAAAATGATCATTGGACGATAGTGAGGATATTCTTATGATCTATTGGAAGAACTAAGAATATATTTGTGTAGAGGTGACAAACAATTACAAATAGTTCATTGTAAAGCGTTACATTGATACTAGTTTTGTCACAAGATACAATTTAAGTTTATATCAATTTAAACTATGGGTGGCACAATGTAATGGAAAGAAGATTCCATGATGGATTTGGATGAAATCCATAGTTAAGACATTGTGACGAATACTACAACAAAAAGGCTAAGTATATGACTGCTATAGTAGCAGCAAAGGAGGATATTTGTGTCAAGAAGTTTGTTATCAAACTAAGGTGTGGTTCGCAACGGGCTAACACTAAAGATATATTGTATGACAATAGTATCGACATGATTTAAACCCAAGGAACTAAAGGTCTCACCAAAAGACCAAATTTATACAATGCCATCTCATTGGAGAATGAGTGATGCGTGAAGACGCAAAGACATGCAAATACACACGGACCTAAAAGCGTCAGATCCGTAGATTATGTTAACCACTTGAAGTTGCGTATTTGGAACACCAGAAAGCCATAGGTGTTCAATACACAAAGTTTTCAAACTAGATTATTGTCTCTAGTGCAAGTGGGAGACTGAAGGGAATATGACCGACAGGCAATAATAAAGTGGTTATTATCATATTCCTTATTTATGATAAATGTTTATTTTACATGCTATAATTGTATTAATACGGAAACGTTAATACATGTGTGTTTAATAAACAAAAAGGAAGTTCCTAGTTATGCCTCTCTTATAAACTAGCTCGTTGATTAACATGATGATCAAAGTTTCCTGATCATGGACATTGGATGTAGTTAAAAACGAGGTCACAACATGAGTGTAATGATGTGATGAACATTCATCCGAAGTATAGCATTATGATCAAAGTCATTGAGTTTATATTTCTATAACAACTTACGAAGTGATCCTTATCCTTAGACCATGAGATCATGTCAATCACTAACACCGGAAGAGTTTCTCGATGACATCAAACGTCACACCGTAACTGGGTGATTATAAAGATGGCTTCAGAACTACTAAAGTGTTATGTTGAGACCCATGGATCGAGAGTGGAATTTGTTCATCCCGATGACGGATAGATATGCTCTGGGCCCTCTCGGTGATATCACATTGATTAGCTTGCAAGCAAGTGATTTGATCACTAGAATGTTATATCACGGGAACGAGAAAAGAGTGCATGTCGGTAATGAGATCAAACTAGGTATGGAGATACCGATGATCGAATCTCGGACATGTAATATATCATGAAACAAAGGGATTAAGATACTAGCGTAAAAGGTTCACACGATCACAGAAGTCATCGTTCAATGTGTGGGAGTCAGTATGGATCTCCAGGTCCCATCGATTATTGATCGGAGAAGGGTCTCGATCATGTCCGCATTATTCGCGAACCGTAGGGTGACACACTTAAGGGATGCCACACCATTCGAGCAAATGATATGCCGAAAAAGAAAAGGAAAGCGCAGGAATTTATTTCACTAGACAATCAAAGCTGTTTGGTTGAAATTGATGAAACTGGTTACGCATGTGAAATTGAAATGTTGTAAGGGTTTTATGTGAATGTTTGTTAATTAAAGTAATTAACAAAATTCTGAATAAATAAATAAAAGAGTTTTATTTAAATGAGAGCTTGCATTAAATTTGGTGGAAATTTAATGCATGTGAGTGGATTTTTAGTGGAGGCTTTTTAATGGGAGTGGAGGCTTTTCATTTTGGTGGGAGATCCACCCACATGAATGTGGAAGAGGTGGGGTCAGCCCCATGGCTGGGCGCCATGCCCTTGGGTTCCCTCTCCCGTATAAAGGCCCCCTCCTCCTCTCAAAGCACACCTCCTCATGAAGGATCTCTCTCCCCTTTAGAATTTCCCCATGGTCTCGGATCAGCGAGATACATGTTCCCGTGGCTTTTTCTCGAAGGATTTGTTGCTTCACGCTTATTTGGAGCGAGGGTGCGGAGGTTATCGGGGTACCCGTACGTGTGTGCGATCACGGATGCACCACTGCTTTGAGGTGCTGGACTTGATCGTGCTGGACCGGCTGGACCAGATAGACTTCATCACGATCTTGAGACCGGCAAGCATTCGTCTACATCATCCACGAGTACAACCTCGTTAACGCTATTCGATCTTCAAGGGTATGTATTCTATGGATGTATATCCACCCGTTGCTTGTATCTAGTAGATAGATCTTGGTACTTAGTTGTTCCCGTCGTAGGAAATTTTTTGTTTTCTATGCTACGAACCCTACACTCTTGCTGGTGCCTTTCAAGTTTCGGATGAAGCTGTAAGCTAGCTCCTCCCAGCTTCGGATGGACCCTGAAGATAGGCTGCTGAGCCAGATCCGGGCTGCAACTATCAGCTGCAGCTGAAGGCATTGCATGGCGGTTTCCTTGTTTCCACCGTGCAATTTGACGGATGACAGGTGGTCTCTGAGCCATGCCTTTGGGTATTGTGTGCCGTCGAACTTCGGAGTATCCGAAGGAAGCTTGAAATTTCACGGCATCTTTGTTCGCCGAACAGATCTGCTGAAGCATCGGGCTCCGCAGAGTTCTCCTTCGTCTTCGTCCATCTCGGATTCAGATGAGCATGCGCGCTTGGCTCGCGCTTTGTCGATTTTGCGCTGTGTGAGCGCGTCCCTGGTGTCATAATCGCGGTTGCGATGGCGCGAACTCTTGTTCCTTCGAGGAAGGTCATGGTCCTCTTCTTCAGATGACGGGGTGGGGCTGCGGTCGAACCTGACCGAAGCTTTCTTCTTCGGCTTCGTAGGAGCTTCCTGGTGGAGCGCGGCTCCGACGAGTCCGAGTCCGGTAAGTGCGGACTTGTGCATGGCTCTTTTCGGGTCCCCCTCCGGAGGAGGGTGCGGCCTTCAAATGCGGTGGCTGCCATGATCGCAGCCTGTGGCGTTTTCCGAATGACGTTGCCGTCGGCGTCCATCTCCATGAAGGATGCGTGGAGGGTTCGGGTCACCTCATGACGCTCCTTAGGATCCATGTTCTCCATCCGAGAGCGATGCTTGTTTCCTTGGTTGTCGTTCGTGCTGGAGCCGATGCCCATGGCGGAGAGCGCAGCTCGTCGCGCACTGGACTCTGAGGCTGCTTGCTTGCGTTTGTCACGATCGCATAATCAGCGTCCCCAGTTCCCACAGACGGCGCCAATTGACGAGTTTTGATCTCGTCAATTCCCATTGTTATGGACTTGGGTTTTGGAGAAGATGGGGATGCTGGAGATCGCGGAACGGTTAGCAAACAAGCAATACGGGACACGAGGTTTACCTGTGTTCAGGCCGGGGAAAACCCTACTCACGCTTGTGCCTCTTGATTACGCGTAACCGGTGATTCTGAGGTGCGCAGATGCAATCTGGCGTGGAGTTGTGTATGCAAAAGTATGATTCGAGAGATCTAGGTCGTGCCCTCCTGGCCTTTATATAGACTTAGGCAGGTCCCGGGCATAGACCTAGTCGGTTACAGGTTCTAGGTTTTTACCCCTTTGAATTTCCTATCTACTCTAGTCTTGCTCTCCAAGGATCCGAAGGCATCATGGGCCTTGGCCACCCGAAAGTCTTCATGGGCCGGCGTATATTTGCCGTGGGCCTTCCTTGGGCTGGACCAGGTATGCTGAGATCATGTACCCGCGGGGTATAACCATGTCAAACGCCGTTTTGACATCCATCTGCCATATCTCATAATCATAATATACAGCGATTGCTAACATAATCCTCACAAACTTTATGTAACATCCCAAAAATACTAAGCTTGGATCATCAAATCTAATCATCAAAATTAGGGTTAACAAAAACTTTTCTAAATGAAATCATGAATGCATGCATAGGTGTATGCATGGATTTTGAATTCTTTTAAAACCACCTTGTTTGTTTGTTTCATTGCTTGTAAAATATTTCTTAGGTGAAATAAACATCATCTAAAACATTTCCCACACTTTTCCTAAAGGCAAGTAAACCAAAACACATATATGAAATGAATGGTCATTTTGGTCAATTTAACTCCCATGCCTACTTTGTCTGTCTCAAACTTTCAGAACCTAACAGAAACTTTTCTGGATCTTTGCACCCCTTGAATGTACTCATAACAAGGTATCAAGGCCCACTTTGTGATCATCCAGAAACTTTCAAATGCATAGTTTAAATGACAATTCAAAATTGAATCTTTATCTTATGGGAAGATCCCACTTTTTCAAAAACTACTCAAACAAGCTCAATTTTCAAAACCCAAGCATCTGCAGACTCACCAGCACCAATCTAGCAAACCCACCAAAAATAATTTCAAAATTCAAAACTTGATTTCATGCGGCCATTTCATCAAACAGGTTACATACACAAATCAAACAAACATCAAACACTATTGTGAGTAGTGATTCTTGCCTAACTGGTTCCCCATTTAGCTCACAAACAACTTAGCAGATCATCTAGGAAGATTAGCCAGGCACTAGCACCACTGTGAGCTTGCCATTGTCATCAATGGTGAATAGCCGAGCACCCTCTTGCCACCCCATAGTCGACAACAAGCTAGGAGCAGCAGCAAGCCTAGCCAGCATGTCTAGGAGGCAGCCCACCGTCCACCGCCACTCACTGTCCAAGCCGCGGCGTTGCAAGCCTCGACCACGCGCACAAGCCGCGCCCAGACCATGCCGAGCGTGCGCCAGAGCGCCACCCTCGATCATCACCCACAGACCGCGCGCCGCCCTCGCCGCGTGCATACACAATCCCCACCGAACCAGGAGACCGCCAGACATCCCCGTTTGCCGCCCCGTGCCGCACAGCCACCGCCCGCCGTCGAAGACGCCGCCTCTGCCGCGCAGAGCACCGCTCGTTCCAGACCAAACCACACCGCCTCATGCCTCGATACCATGTCGTTGAGCATCGCCAGGGAACACTGCACCGTCCCCTACCCTTGCCCATGCCTTTAGCCGCCTGTAACATCGCCCCCGACGAGCTCACCGTGCGCCCCGACGGTCCCCTCGCTCGACTATAAATAGAGGCCACACCCGCACGATTTCTTCACACCATCTCACTCCCCTCTCTCACTGATCGTGCCACACCATTCTCAGTGCAAGGCGAGCACCACCCCGCCAGAATTTCACTGGAGCCTGCCGCTGCCGGAGAAGAAGGGAGCCAGCGATTGGAGCCACCCCAGGAGCTGCCGCGACCACCCCTGAGTTCGCCGTCGTCGACTTCGTCGTTCGCCCGCCTCGCTGACCCTCGCCAGTACCCCGGTGAGACCCCAGAGACCCTCACTGGCCGCGCTAGGTTTCGTTCTCGCCGGAGTTGTCTCACGTCGATGATGACTCCCAGCCGTTAGATTAGAACTAGATCGAACGATCCACGTCGCCCCATACCGCCCAGCCCGTGTCACCGGCGAGTGGGGACACCCACTTAAGCAGCCAGCGAATGCTTAGCAGGCGGCCAGAATTTTTCCGCGACCCGGTTATTCAAATTAAACTTTTTCTATTTCAATTCAAACACACTTCTGTACCCAACTTCAAAAATCAACCCAGATCGATTCAGTGCACCAAATTGAATGAAACCAATTTTGTTGGAAAGGCCTGTGAATGCTGAATCCAAGCCCGTTGGATTCAATTCATTTGGATCTATAGATCACCCATGGTAAAAATAACAAGGCAGAAGCTTTTCTGCATTCAAACATTTTTTAAATTTAAACCATAATAGCTTTTGAGTTGATTCCAACTCTCAAAAATCACATTTAACCATACCTTTCAGAATATATAAAAATATATAGGTTTACTTGCAGAAATAATGTTCAACTAATAAAAGAATGCTACATAAGCATTTCTAGCCACTTTAATTAATTAAAATAAAAGGGTAAAACCTTATTAAATTGTGACACCACTTTAAATCACATTCCCATGAACTACAATATGTGGTGATGACATATGTTAACATGATCCCATGTTGGGTTTGGAGAATATTAAATCTTAAGTAGTTTTTCAATGAGTAGAAATTACTTTTCTAAAAATAAAAGATTTAAACCAAGCCTTAACCTTGTAATGTTAGGGATGATGCTAGATCATCCATAGGACCCTTGTGTGTGATTGCAAGTAGTTAAGTGTTGTTTGGTGATTGTGTACCTCGTATTTATTCATAGACGCTAGTACACCAAGGATACGAGGAGGAAGGAGGATACTATGAATAAGAAGCGAGGAGAACTTCAACCACTCTGCACAAGGCAAGCTTATATTGACATTGATGCAAGCTAACACTTGCAGGATACCCTCGATGCAACAAACCCCTACTTGTTACTATGCCTTAAGCATATGTGATCATACCCATTTGATAAACCAATCCTAGTTTTATGTGCAAGCTTCTTACTTTATTTCTTTATCAAATCTTACTTAGAGTTTACTTAAGTGACTGGTAGATATTGGAAAGATGCTGAAGGTTGCATAAAGAGCATAAAATTTGGCCTAAGTTAGAAACCTTAACATCAGCCTGAGACATAAGGTTGTACTTAGTTGAAACTCCACTAGTTACCACCCCTCATCATTACTACCCCCACCTGTAGATGCTAGTGCTAAGCATAAAACTTGATAAACTTTAGATGGGAATACTTGGTGGAAAAATGGTTATGAAAACCTTGGAATGATGGATCATTCTATTGAAACGTTTTGGACATGTGTTTCCAAACACTTGAGAATTTGGTGATAAAAATGTTGAGGCATCTGCCTTAGCCCTTTATAAAACTGATGGTTGTCTGGATGCGATACCATTCCAATTTTATCGTACAACCACAATACCCGAATATTGGGTAGGGCTTGACTGGAAACTTATATTCCTTAGTATTATTTCCCTAATGGCCAATGTGGCATCCCGCAAAAACCACTACTAGAAAATCGCGTTGATTTTTGTGCATTGCATCATCATGACAGCATGATCATGTCATCATGCCACATTGCATTTGAGCATCGTCATCTTCTTGCATCTATTCGCATAAAACTATTTGCAGAAAAACCTATTTTTGTGTTTTTCAAAACGCCCCATCTTTATTCAAACACCAAAACCGGGTCTCCGGATTATTTTGTTTTGTCTGATATCGGTTTGCAGAGGCTTTGTTTTAATCAAATAAAAATATTAAATTATTTTAGTGGGGCAGTCGAACGGGTCGAAGCGACCCGAACGACCACCCCAGAAATTAAATCGGCCCACCCTAAAACCCTCAGCTACCTAGTCCTAGTCTACCCCCAAACCCTCCACATCACCCCGCCCTATAGCAACTCGCCACCTCACCTTTGGCCATCCCCCCTCCAATCAAAAGCAGCCACCTCACCACCCAACTCTCCTTCCCTCTCCCCACCACCCACACAGCACACACCAGACCCACCCCACACACGCGCCGCCTACCATGGGCCGGCCCCACTCACCCATCCGCCCCACCTGGGCCAACCACCTCGCCACTGCCAGCCGGGCCCGCCTGCCAGCCACTCCTCCTCACTCACCCGGCCGACCAAGACCAACCGACCAGCCCCACGCCCCACCCCACGCGCCCCACCCCGCTCTCTCCCTCTCTCCTCTCCCTCCGTCGTCTTCCTCCTCTCCCTCCCCCGTTCCACCTTCCTCTGCCACTTGCCAAGCCGATCCCCACTGCTGGATCTCCTCCCGCCTCCGCCTCTCGTGACGCCCTCTCTGGTCCTCCCCCGCTCTCTGCGCCGAGCCCCGGCCTCCGCCCCTCCCTCTCCTCCTCGAGCGTCGGCCCGTCCCCGAGCAGCGCCGACCGGCCTTCCCGGCCTGGCTCCCTCGCCTCCTCCGGCCCTTTCCTGCCCGTCCTCCCAGGCGCGTCGCCCCCAACCTCCGCCGCCTCCGGCCGTTCCTTCGAGCTCCCCGCGCGTCAACCCGCCAAGACGTCCTCCCACGCCGCGCCGGGAGCTCCTCTGGCCCGAGCTCGCCCCGGCTCAGCTCCCCTCCTCCTTGGCCTGAACCCGCCACCGCGACCTTCTCCTCCATCGACCCCCTCTGTCCCGCGCGTCCCCGGCATCGCTCTCCCGCGAGCTCCGCAGCCGCCGCCTCCGCGCCCCTCTACACCCCGCGACCCCGCGTCCCCGCCTCCTCGTTCTCCCCGGGCCCCCGCCGCCGAGCCCATCCGCGGTACCGCCGGCTCGCCAGGAGTTGCCGTCGACATGCGTGTGTGCTCCTGCGTGTATGTGTTGGTGCTTGTGCGATGTACCAAGGCAACGTCCGAACCATGGATACAGTACCCGTACTCCGTCTCAAACCCGTCAACGCCAGCTACACCAAGAGCCCGCGGTACCTGGAGGACGACATCAAACCGAAGCGCGAAGTCGCCGAGACCCCGTCCCCGAAGGCCTCCGACAGGGAACCGACAAGATCTGCATCACGGACGCACCACGGACGCCGAGAAACCCTCGGACGCCAAGATCTTCTCCACGGAACACCGGAAGCTCCCCCTGAACGCCAAGGTCGTCGGCACGGATACGACATGAACTTCCCTCGGACGCCAAGGTCTAACCCTCGTACCTGAAGACCGCGATGATGTTGAACCAAGATCCCCATCGGACAAGATCGTCACCAAGACCGGCCATGTTGAGATCCGAAGACCGATCCCGGAGCCCGGTCCGAAGACCACATGTGCGACAAGTACTACTTTTCGGTACGCGGACCGACAAGATCTTCGCGACGATAAGTACGACACCGAACAGGGCGAGCCCGATGCGCCCCCGACACCGAACCCCAGATCTGAACCCTGAGTCCGACCCCGAACCCCGGAACCCCGAGTTCGTCGAGACCCCTAATGTGCGAACCCCTTCCCGAAACCCTATTTTATAATATAATACAACTTGTCGCATATTACTTGTTCATGCATGCATATTGTCTTGTGGTTTGGGGGCCTTATGCCGATTCACCTAAATTAAATATGGGGCCCATATGCGGGCAAATCTAGTCTCATATTGGCCTCATTTAAACATGTGTAGCGAACCGGTGCCATCTTCTGTCTTGCTAAACAACATTTAAATTGCGGGTTAACTAAACAACATGAACCACCTAATTAATTGTCGGGACCCCGGTTCCGCGTAATATGACCTAATTGCATCGCACCTTTGCCATGTCATTCATCATACATGCATCATGCTGATCTTCTGCCGTTGTATTAAATATTGCATCCGGTGTTTCTTCTAGTGTTTTGCTTCTTCGCGGATAAGGCCGTTGAGTTGATGTGAGCTTCGCCCCGATCTTCGGTTGAACCTTCGGCAATGTTTTCAGGCGAGCATCTCCCCCTTTCTTCCTATCTTACTTTTCTAGTATTTATTCCCTCCTGTTGCTCTTTGATATCTGTGTTGCGATGCTCTAGTTTTCGTACCCGTGATATCCCTTGCAGCCATATATAGCCTTGGACACATCCTATTACCTGTTGTTTGGTAGATAGTTGGACCCGCGTGTCGTAGTCGCTTGCTCAAGTGTTTTTGCGTGTCGTCAAGTACCACAATTGTTGAGAATTGCCGCATGTTGATGTTGGAGATGATCATGGCTTACTTTTTGTTCACTTTAATTACTGCTTAACAACTAAAAATTGAAGTAAGCAGAGGCATCGGTGGGTGATAGATAATATTTGGTTTCCGACCGCCCACTTGTGTCCCATAGGACCCCGAGTTCCTGACACCTGTTCCGAGATCGAGCGCGCTAACCACAGGTGGGGAGATATGGGCCCCCCATTGATTATTACCTGATTTCAAAGTATTGTACTGGGGGCCACAAACTAGTTTGAGGTTTTATTTACTATCCTGTACTTATGCCATGCTTTACTGCTTTATTTAAATTGTGCGACAGATAGCACCTGTACTGTTTAGGATCGGGACACGATTTCGCGGTGTCGACAGTCCCCGTTTGGGGATTTGCTGTCGTTCACAGCCGTCTACCCAAACCCTAAGTCCGTCTCGGAGACCGGCCGACTTCATTGCGGGTGTACTTAGTGGGGTGGTCCCCCCGTGCTTGCTTTGGGTCTGGGAACGTCATGACTTAGGCCCCGCCGACATACCGATGGGTGTATGTTAGCGATCCGCAAAAGGGTCAAGTGCTTGTGGATACTTTGGTGCACCCTAGGTTAAATCTTTTCGAGAAGCCGTGTCTGCGGTTATGGACGACTTGGAGCACAGTGCTTGATCATAGACAACTATAACTAAAGTTTATTGTTATAAAGTGACTTGTATCCGATATGACTAGTAATCAACTTCACTACAACGGAAATGGCTAAATAAAAGTACCAACAACTGCTGGGTTTTGGGGTTATCTCATGCTAATTGTATCTGATTAGTAAGTATCGCAACTACAACGGAATGATTAAATAAAAGTGCTCACTGCTTATTTTATCAGGACGACTATCTTTACCTGACTAGTAAATTGCCGCAACTATAACCGAAGAAGTAAAACTACCAACTGTGTGAGTTCCTCGGTCGCCTTCCTCGTTTGGTATCGAGGGGGACACACCAGGATGGGTTTGTTTGGTGGTAGTATCAGGTTGGTTCCGAATAGGTCTTTCTTACCCCTCTTCGATAGTCGCCAGTTGTATCGAGTCTCTATAGTTTGTTTAGTGCATGTTGCCGCTGCCGCTTCAGTCCACCATACCTATGTAGGCGAGGACCGCTGAATTCTAGCCTCGCTGTCTTGGCCTCGATCTTGACGCTCCTCTTTTCCTTTGCCCTTTGTCGGCACCCCTTTGTTTAAGCAGGTTTGAGATCGACGTCGTTAGCGGTTACCCTTCCGCTTGGCACAGGGGTTATGGGCGCCATTGGTTATTCTTGGGCTCTTAGCCCCATTTGCATCTTGTCCGTAGCTAGACGCTATATCGTTTTCGAGTTATTCGGATCTTTGTATATTATATCGTATTCTTGACTCTTTGAGTCAGTTGTATATATCTGCTACATGGGTCCCATCGAGGACTATTGTGTAATGGTATTACTTCATTTTCCACCCTTACGCAAGTGCCTGTGAGCACCTTTGAATCGTTTCTATGGGTTTTGGCGGGTTTCGCTAAAACTTGCATAGAGCCGATTCTGAGGTGTTACTGAGTGGTATCGAGCTCGGATTGCGATACCCCACAAGTCCAGCCTGTAGGATAACCTAGCTAACGGCCGAAGTAGAGTGTCAAAACTATTTTTGAAAATCGGTTGGATTGTTCTGATTAGGTCTGATTTTACTCCTTACCCCTCTGCTATTCTCCTCTTATCTCGACGTGTTTTGAATCCGCTCTCTTCTCCCTCTTCGAGTCCAGGACTTCTCGTGGTTGGGTTTCCGTCGCACCTTCAGGGTTTCGCTTCCTTCTTTGATAACGGTGTTCTACCATCCGGTGTTCATGCTGCCTGAGGAATCCGTCTACTGTGGTACCATTCTTTGTTCCTTGTTTGTGCCTTCCGGTGTTTTCCGACGCGACGACATCATCTACGCCAGATCCGATGCAGAGTCTGCATCCCTCCTCTGTTTCCGAACCTCGCTTGTCGAGATCTTCAGTCTGAATCCTAAGGGTTGGTTGCATAATCTATCTGTTCGTGTACAGGGTAATGCTTTGAGTGCGGGATGGAGTCGCGACCATACCACTACTCTTATCATTCGCTTTTGTATATTGAATGGTGGATCGATGCAATTTTACTCCTTCCATGAAAGTTAGAGGTGGCCTTACCTTTAACTTCGTCCGTTGTGTATCCGGAGTGTTCTCTTGACGAACGGGATCAACGACGTCTTGTTGGTGGTGTCGCCGATTTCAAGACGGGACAACGACCTCTTGTTAGTGGTGTCGCGAAGATCTACACGAAGCGAGAAGACGCAGATCGCCGACCTTCCTTCCGGTACCATGAGGCGGATCTCGAGGGCGAGATCCATTGTTAGTGGTGTCGAATTGTGGCATCCCGCAAAAACCACTACTAGAAAATCGCGTTGATTTTTGTGCATTGCATCATCATGACAGCATGCTCATGTCATCATGCCACATTGCATTTGAGCATCGTCATCTTCTTGCATCTATTCGCATAAAACTATTTGTAGAAAAACATATTTTTGTGTTTTCCAAAACGCCCCATCTTTATTCAAAAACCAAAACCGGGTCTCCGGATTATTTTGTTTTGTCTGATATCGGTTTGCAGAGGCTTTGTTTTAATCAAATAAAAATATTAAATTATTTTAGTGGGGCAGTCGAACGGGCCGAAGCGACCCGAACGACCACCCTAGAAATTAAATCGGCCCACCCTAAAACCCTCAGCTACCTAGTCCTAGTCTACCCCCAAACCCTCCACATCACCCCGCCCTATAGCAACTCGCCACCTCACCTTTGGCCATCCCCCCCTCCAATCAAAAGCAGCCACCTCACCACCCAACTCTACTTCCCTCTCCCCACCACCCACACAGCACACACCAGACCCACCCCACACACGCACGCCTACCCCGCGGCCAGCCGGCCCCACTCACCCATCCCGCCCCACCAACCCAGTCAACCACCCCTGCCAGCCGGGCCCGCCCCTGCCCCGGTCCAGCTCACCAACCGCGGCCACTCCCTCCCTCACCCGGCCGACCCCGCACCGACCGACCCGGCCCCACGCCCGGCCCCACCCCCACGCGCCCCACCCCGCTCTCTCCCTCTCTCCTCTCCCTCCCTCGTCTTCCTCCTCTCCCTCCCCCGTTCCACCTTCCTCTGCCACCGACCTGACCCCCACCTCCGGATCTCCGCCTCGGGCCGCTCGCCTCTCGCGGGACGCCTCTCAGTCCTCCGCTCTGCCGAGCCCGGCCTCCGCCCCTCCCTCTCCTCCTCGAGCGTCGGCCCGTCCCCGAGCAGCGCCGGCCGGGCCTTCCCCGCCTGGCTCCTCCGCCTCCTCGGCGCCGCCTGGCCCGTCCTCCCAGGCGCCTGTCGCCCCAACCTCCGCCGCCTCATTGTTCCTTCGAGCTCCCCAGTCAACTCAAGGGAATATGCCCCGAG
Organism: Avena longiglumis; assembly: GCA_030063025.1. Classification (NCBI taxonomy): domain Eukaryota; kingdom Viridiplantae; phylum Streptophyta; class Magnoliopsida; order Poales; family Poaceae; genus Avena; species Avena longiglumis. Next base: position 479,290,043 of record CP125977.1, read on the forward strand.
AGGCAATAATAAATTGTTTATTATGTGTATTCCAAGTATATGATAGATGTTTATTTTGCATGCTATAATTGTATTAATCTTGAAACGTTAATACATGTGTGTTTAATAAACAAGCAGAAAGTTCCTAGTTAAGCCTCTCTCATAAACTAGCTCGTTGATTAACAAGATGATCAAGGTTTCCGATCATGGACATTGGATGTTGTTAATAACGGGATCACAACATTAGTGTAATGATGTGATGAACATTCATCCAAGTATAGCATTACGATCAAAGTCATTGAGTTTATATTGCTATAACAACTTACAGTGATCCTAATCCTTAGACCATGAGATCATGTCAATCACTAACACCGGAAGAGTTTCTTGATAACATCAAACGTCACACCGTAACGTGGTGATTATAAAGATGGGTTCAGAACTAATAAAGTGTTATGTTGAGGCTCATGGATCGAGTGGAATTTGTTCATCCGATGACGGATAGATATACTGGGCCCTCTCGGTGATATCACATTGGTTAGCTTGCAAGCAAGTGATTTGATCACTAGAATGTTATATCACGGAACGAGAAAAGTGCATGTCGATGCGAGATCAAACTAGGTATGGAGATACCGATGATCAAATCTCGGACATGTAATATATCGTGAAACAAAGGGATTAAGATACTAGCGTAAAAGGTTCCGCGATCACAAGAAAGTCATCGTTGAATGTGTGGGAGTCAGTATGGGTCTCCAGATCCCGCTTCTGATTATTGATCGAGAGGGTCTCGATCATGTCCGCATTATTCACGAACCGTAGGGTGACACACTTAAGACACCGACATCCAATTGGAGCAAAAGTTTCATGCGAAAGAATAAATAAGCGCGAATTTATTTCACTAGATACCCAAAGCAGGTTTTGGGTGAAATTGCATAAAGTGGTTATGCATGTGAAATAGAATTCTAGCAAGGGGTTATTGTGAATGTTTGTCATTAAAGTAATTGACAAAATTCTGAATAAAATAAAAGAGTTTTATTTAATGAGATTGCATTAAATTTGGTGGAAATTTAATGGGATTTTTGAGTGGACTTTTGAGTGGAGGAATTTGGAGGTTTTGTGAGTGGAGTGTCCACCACATGAAGAGGGAGGGCAGGGGCAGCCCCATGCGCGGCCACCCCTTGGGGTTCCCCTCCTCCTATAAAAGGCCCCTCCTCTCACTTCTCACTCACACCTCCTCGTGAAGGATCTCTCTCCCCTCTAGAATTTATTCCCCATGGTCTCGGACTAGCGAGATACATGTTCCGGTGGCTATTCGGCAAGAAAGAGTTGTGCTTCCGCATCGCTGGAGCGAGGAGGCGGAGGTTGCTCGGTGCCTCGAACGTGTGTGCGAGCACGATGCGCTGATTTGCGGCGCTAGGACTTCCTCTCGATCTTGAGATCGGCAAGAGATCGTCTACATCAACCACGAGTTTGGACTCGTTAAACTTTGTCGGTCTTCAAGGGTATGTTCTCTACGGATATACATCCGCCCGTTGTTTGTATCTAGTATAAATAGATCTTGGTATATAGTTCACATCGTAGGAAAATTTTTGTTTTCTATGCGAACCCTTCAAAGGTATCGAGCCGATCTATGTAGATACTTTACACGGTAGTACACATATGAGTATGTGGGCGATGATGATCATGTTGTTGCTCCTTTCTTGTGATTTTGGATATTGGTGGCATAGTGGAATGAAGCGCCGGACAAACTTTACATGTCCTCGCACATGAGACCTGTTCCACGCTTGACATGCAACTAGTTTGCATAAGTGGCTAGCGGGTGTCTCTCCTACTATAGTCAATATCTATTTTGCAAGCGAGTTGTCAACAATTTGATTATCCTCGTTAGGTTCATGTTCGAGGTAAGAACGGTTCTATCTCGAAGCCCTCAAAGCGTAAAACTTGCAATGGATAAATTAGAGGCGTCTAGTTTAGATTGTTGCTGGGCTAGTGTTATGATATGGTAGTGTTGTAAGTAGAAGTATGAGATGATACTCTTACAACACACATAGCGTGTAAAATCCATAGACTGTGGATTTACACATATAGGTATGATAGTGATCATACCACGATGCACATGATAGAGATCATCTGCGGGAACCATATAATTTCACTAATAAACATATGATGTTTGATTGCATCTTATATTGCTTATTTTGCGCTTTGTTAAGCATAATAAGATGATCCCTCATTTAAATATCAAGATAAGAATGTGTTCTTCCTTTAGTATGCACCGATTATGTTTTCGTCGCTCCAATACATCACGTGATGATCGGGTGTTCTTGGATCCTCGACCATACTTCGGGTGTAAAACAGTTACACACGCAAAATACTAAGGTTCTAACTTGGCGAGCCTAGCATGTACAGACATGGCCTCGGAACACGACGAAAGGTTAAGCATGAGTCATATAGTTGATATGATGCCCATTTGATGCTCGCTTTGAAGCTATACCGACTCACGTGATGATCGGACTTGGTGTAGTGGATTTGGTTCATGTAATCACCAAAAGGACACGAGGGATGTCGCTTTTGAGTGGGAGTTCATTCGTAATATAGATTAGTTGAACTCAATCTATCATACACTTAGTCTAAACTTTACAAATTCAGTTGTAGATGGCACCACCGCTTTTAATTTCAATGCTCATGGAGAAAGAGAAACTAGCAACGAACGGTAGCAACTTTCTTGAATGGGCCATGAATTTGAGGATTCTCCTCTCACACAAAAGCAATATGTGCTAGAAGCGCCATTAGGCCCCCACCTTGATGATGCCCCGACGAGGAGAAGAATGTCTATCGGACTCGTCAGAGGACCACAACTTAGTTCATTGCGGCATATTGTATGGGCTAGAGCCGAACTTCAAAGCGTTCAAAACGGCAATGCTTTTGATACAATGGGTGAGTTCAAAATGATTTTCGACACATGCTGTCAGAGAGAGCTACAATGCTTCGTAAAAGTTCTTTAGCTGCATGATGGAAGAGAACAACTCGTTAGTGAGCATGTACTCAAGATGTCGGGTTACCGATAAGCTTGTGTCCTTGGGAATAACGATTCCCATTGACTTAGGCATCCATCGTGTTCTCAGCCTCTACCACCTAGCTATAAGAGCTTCGTGATGAACTATAATATGCAAGGCATGAAGAAGTCTCTCCCGAGCTTCACAATGCTTAAACCGCAGAAGTGGAGATCAAAAGGAACATCAAGTGTTGATGATCAATAGGAACACTGGTTTCAAGAAAGACAAGAAGGAAAACGGAAGGGAAGTAAGGGCAAGCAAGTTGCACCGGAAAAGAAACCCCGAGTTGGACCCAAGTCCGATACCGAAAGTGCTATTATTGTAAGGGATCGCCATCGAAGCGAATCCCCAAGTATCCGCGCATAAGAAGGCCGCAAGGCAAACAAAGGTATATATGATATACATGTTATTGATGTGTACTTGACTAGTGCTCGCAGAGCACCAGGTATTTGATACCGTTCATTGCTAATATTTGTAACTCGAATCGAGGTCATGAACAAAGCGACCGCTAGCAAGGGTGAGGTCAAGATGCGTGTCGACAATGGATCAAGTGTTGATGTGATCGCCGTTAACGCTACCTCTCCACTTACCGTCGGGATTAGTCATAAACTTAAATAACTGTTATTTGGTGCCTGCACTGAGCATGAACATTGTATCTGGATCATGTTTGATGCAAAGTGGTTATTCGTTTAAGTCTGAGAACAATTGTTGTTCCATTTATATGAATGAAATATTTTATTGTCATGCACCGATGATGAATGGTTTATTTCATAGATCTCGATGATAATGTTACACATATTCATAATGTTGATGCTAAAAGGATTAAACTTGATGATGATATATCCGCATATATGTGGTAATCGCCGTCTAGGTCATATTGGCATTAAACGCATGAAGAAGCTCCATTCGGATGGACTTTTGGAATCACTTGATTATGAATCATTTGATACATGTGAGCCATGCCTTATGGGCAAGATGACTAGAACGCCGTTTCGGTTCAATGGAACAGGCGGCATTTATTGGAAATCATACATTCGATGTATGTGGTCCAATGAGTGTGTCATGAGGTGGATATCGTTATTTTGTTACTTTCACGGATGATTTGAGTAGATACGGTTATATCTACTTAATGAAACACAAGTCTGAAACCTTTGAAAAGTTCAAGGAATTTCGAATGAAGTTGAAAATCATCGTAATAGAAAGATCAAATTTCTACGGTCGACCGTGGAGGTGAGTATCTAAGTTACGAGTTTAGCACTCACATGAAAGAGTGTGGAATTGTTTCACAACTCACACCTTCCTAACACCACAAATGAAATGGTGTGTCGGAACGTCGTAATCGTATTTTATTAGATATGGTTCGATCTATGATGTCTCCGACGGACTTGCCGTTGTCATTTTGGGGTTATGCACTAGAAACCTGCATTCACTTTAAATCGGGCACCATCTAAACCGTTGAAACGACACCGTATGAATTGTGGTTTGGAAACAAACCTAAGCTGTCATTTCTAAAGTTTGGGGTTGCGATGTTTATGTGAAGAAACTTCAACCGGATAAACTCGAACCCAAATCGAAAATGCGTCTTCATAGGATACCCTAAAGAAATTATTGGGTATTCCTTCTATCACAGATCCGAGGGCAAGTTTTTTGTTGCCAAGAATGGATCCTTTCTAGAGAAAGAGTTTCTCGCGAAAGGTGTGAGTAGTCGGAAGGTAGAAAGCGAAGAGGTTGTGGAACCTTCTCTTCAAAGTATGGCGAGTAGCGCAATGGAAGTTGTTCCGGAGTTGGCTCCACCTGAAGAGGGAACTAATGATAATGATCATGAAACTCCGAAAGAGAATACTACCGAACCTCGCAGTCAAACAGACGCTGCAGCCCCGAGTCAGACGGAAATCTGTCATAAATTTCATGGTTGATGAAAATAATGACCTGCGACGTATGAAGAAGCGATGATGAGCCCGATTCCAACAAATGGTTAGAAGCCATGAACCGAGATGGAATCCATGTATGAAAATCAAGTTTGGAACTTGGTTGAATTACCTCACCAATCGAAAGGCCGTGGAGAACAAATGGATTTTCAAAAGGAAAACGATGTCGATGGTAATGTGACCATCTATAAAGCTCGACTTGTCGCAAAAGGGTTTCGACAAATTCAAGGAGTTGACTACGATGAGACTTTCTCCGTAGCGATGCTAAAGTCGATTAGGATTATGTTAGCAATTGCTGCATATTTCGATTATGAAATATGGCGATGGATGTCAAAACCGCGTTTCTCAATGGTAATATTGAAGAAGAGTTGTATATGATACAACCAAAGGGTTTTGTCGATCCTAAGGATGCTAACAAGGTGTGAAAGCTTCAATGATCCATCTATGGATTGAAGCAAGCATCAAGTTGGAATCTCCGCTTTGATGAGGTGATCAAAGAGTTTGGATTTGTCCAAACTTATGGAGAAGCTTGTATTTACAAGAAAGTGAGTGGGAGCAATGTGGCATTTCGATATTATATGTGGATGACATATTATTGATCGAATGATATAGAACTTTAAACAGTGTTAAAAGTTATCTAAACAAAGAAATTTTCAATGAAGGACCTAGGTGAAGGTCATACATATTAGGCATAAAAATCTATAGAGATAGATCTAGGCGCCTAATAGGGCTATCGCAAATTACATAGCTTGATAAGAGTTTAAAGAAGTTTAAAATGGACGGAAGTAAGAAGGGGTTCTTACCTATGTTGCAATGCAAGACATTGAGTAAGACTCAAAGTCCCGGCTTAGGAAGAAAGAGAGATAATGGACAAAGTCCCTATGCTTCAGCCATAGGCTCTATAATGTACGCCATGCTATGTACAAGACCGGATGTGGCACACGCTATTAGTTTGACTAGTAGGTACCAATCGGATCCAGGTTCGGAACACCGGATAGCGGTCAAGAATATCCTTAAGTACTTAAGAAGAACTAAGGATATGTTTCTTGTATACGGAGGTGAAGAAGAGCTCGTAGCTAAGTGTTATGTCGACGCTTAGCTTTGACACCGATCCGGATGACTCTAAGTCTCAATCCGGATACGTATTTCTCATGAATGGCGGAGCGGTTAGTTGGAGGAGCTCCAAACAACATGTGGTAGCGGGATCAACAACGGAGGCCGAATATGTTCTTTGCTTGAAGCGCAGAAGCGATTTGGATGAAGGAGTTCATATCCGAACTAGGAGTTGTGGCAAACGCGTTGGACCCAATGGTGATCTATTGTGACAACAATGGTGCCATTGCCAATGCCAAAGAGCCAAGATCTCACAAGCATTCCAAGCATATTAAGCGCCGGTTTCACTCCATCCGCGAGCATGTCAAGGATGGAGATATAAAGATTTAGAAGTACATACGGATCTCAATGTAGCGGATCCGCTGACTAAAACTCTCCCTAGAGCAAAACATGATCAACACCGTAACTAATGGGTGTTAGATATATCACTATGTAACTAGATTATTGTCTCTAGTGCAAGTGGGAGACTGAAGGGAATATGACCTGAGAGGCAATAATAAATTGTTTATTATGTGTATTCCAAGTATATGATAGATGTTTATTTTGCATGTTATAATTGTATTAATACGGAAACGTTAATACATGTGTGTTTAATAAACAAACAGAAAGTTCCTAGTTAAGCCTCTCTCATAAACTAGCTCGTTGATTAACAAGATGATCAAGGTTTCCTGATCATGGACATTGGATGTTGTTAATAACGGGATCACAACATTAGTGTAATGATGTGATGAACATTCATCCGAAGTATAGCATTACGATCAAAGTCATTGAGTTTATATTGCTATAACAACTTACGAAGTGATCCTAATCCTTAGACCATGAGATCATGTCAATCACTAACACCTAAGAGTTTCTTGATAACATCAAACGTCACACCGTAATGTGGTGATTATAAAGATGGGTTCAGAACTAATAAAGTGTTATGTTGAGGCTCATGGATCGAGAGTGGAATTTGTTCATCCCGATGACGGATAGATATACTCTGGGCCCTCTCGGTGATATCACATTGGTTAGCTTGCAAGCAAGTGATTTGATCACTAGAATGTTATATCACGGGAACGAGAAAAGAGTGCATGTCGGTAACGAGATCAAACTAGGTATGGAGATACCGATGATCAAATCTCGGACATGTAATATATCGTGAAACAAAGGGATTAAGATACTAGCGTAAAAGGTTCCGACGATCACAAGAAAGTCATCGTTGAATGTGGGAGTCAGTATGGGTCTCCAGATCCCGCTTCTGATTATTGATCTGAGAGGGGTCTCGATCATGTCCGCATTATTCACGAACCGTAGGGTGACACACTTAAGAGACACCGACATCCAATTGGAGCAAAAGTTTCATGCCGAAAGAATAAACAAGCGCAGGAATTTATTTCACTAGATACAAACAAAGTTTTCGGTGAAATTGCATAAAGTGGTTATGCATGTGAAATAGAATTATAGCAAGGGGTTATTTGTGAATGTTTGTCATTAAAGTAATTGACAAAATTCTGAATAAAATAAAAGAGTTTTATTTAATGAGAGATTGCATTAAATTTGGTGGAAATTTAATGGGATTTTGAGTGGACTTTGAGTGGAGGGAATTTGGAGGAGTTTTGTGAGTGGAGTGTCCACCCACATGAAGAGGGGAGGGCAAGGGGCAGCCCCATGCTGCCACCCCTTGGGGTTACCCCTCCTCCTATAAAAGGAGCCCTCCTCTCACTTCTCACTCACACCTCCTCGTGAAGGATCTCTCTCCCCCTCTAGAATTTATTCCCCATGGTCTCGGACTAGCGAGATACATGTTCCCGGTGGCTATTCGGCAAGAAAGAGTTGTGCTTCCGCTGCATCGCTGGAGCGAGGAGGCGGAGGTTGCTCGGTGCCTCGAGCGTGTGTGCGAGCACGGATGCGCTGCTGATTTGCGGCGCTAGGACTTCCTCTCGATCTTGAGATCGGCAAGAGATCGTCTACATCAACCACGAGTTTGGACTCGTTAAACTTTGTCGGTCTTCAAGGGTATGTTCTCTACGGATATACATCCGCCCGTTGTTTGTATCTAGTATAAATAGATCTTGGTATATAGTTCACATCGTAGGAAAATTTTTGTTTTCTATGCTGCGAACCCTTCACAACCCCGCCGCCAGCACGTCCTCCCCGCCGCCGGCGCGCCCCGGAGCTCCTCCAGCCCGAGCTCGCCCCGGCTCGGCTCCCCTCCTCCTCGGCCTGAACCCGCCACCGCGACCTTCTCCTCCATCGACCCCTCTCGTCTGCGTCCCGGCACCGCTCTCCATGAAGCTCAGCCGCCGCCTCCGCCCCTCACCTGCTGGCCCCCACGTCCCCGCCTCCTCGTTCTCCCCGGGCCCCCGCCGTCGAGCCCATTCGCGGTACCGCCGGCTGGCCAGGAGTTGCCGTCGACATGCGTGTGTGCTCCTGCGTGTATGTTTTGGTGCTTGTGCGATGTACCAAGGCAACGTCCGAACCATGGATACAGTACCCGTACTCCGTCTCAAACCCGTCAACGCCAGCTACACCGAGAGCCCGCGGTACCTGGAGGACGACATCAAACCGAAGCGCTAAGTCGCCGAGACCCCGTCCCCGAAGGCCTCCGACAGGGAACCGACAAGATCTGCATCACGGATGCACCACAGACACCGAGAAACCCTCGGACGCCAAGATCTTCTCCACGGAACACCGGAAGCTCCCCCTGAACGCCAAGGTCGTCGGCACGGATACGACATGAACTTCCCTCGGACGCCAAGGTCTAACCCTCGTACCCAAAGACCGCGATGATGTTGAACCAAGATCCCCATCGGACAAGATCGTCACCAAGACCGGCCATGTTGAGATCCGAAGACCGATCCCGGAGCCCGGTCCGAAGACCACATGTGCGACAAGTACTAATTTCCGGTACGCGGACCGACAATATCTTCGCGACGATAAGTACGACACCGACCAGGGCGAGCCCGATGCGCCCCCGACACCGAACCCCAGATCTGAACCCTGAGTCCGACCCCGAACCCCGGAACCCCGAGTTCGTCGAGACCCCTAATGTGCGAATCCCTTCCCGAAACCCTATTTTATAATATAATACAACTTGTCGCATATTACTTGTTCATGCATGCATATTGTCTTGTGGTTTGGGGGCCTTATGCCGATTCACCTAAATTAAATATGGGGCCCATATGCGGGCAAATCTAGTCTCATATTGGCCTCATTTAAACATGTGTAGCGAACCGGTGCCATCTTCTGTCTTGCTAAACAACATTTAAATTGCGGGGTAACTAAACAAGATGAACCACCTAATTAATTGTCGGGACCCCGGTTCCGCATAATATGACCTAATTGCATCGCACCTTTGCCATGTCATTCATCATACATGCATCATGCCGATCTTCTGCCGTTGTATTAAATATTGCATCCGGTGTTTCTTCTAGTGTTTTGCTTCTTCGCGGATAAGGCCGTTGAGTTGATGTGAGCTTCACCGATCTTGGTTGAACCTTGGCAATGTTTTCAAAGTAGCATCTCCTTTCTTCCTATCTTACTTTTCTAGTATTTATTCCCTCCTGTTGCTCTTTGCTATCTGTGTTGCGATGCTCTAGTTTTCGTACCCGTGATATCCCTTGCAGCCATATATTGCCTTGGACACATCCTATTACCTGTTGTTTGGTAGATAGTTGGACCCGCGTGTCGTAGTCGCTTGCTCAAGTGTTTTTGCGTGTCGTCAAGTACCACAATTGTTGGAGAATTGCCGCATGTTGATGTTGGAGATGATCATGGCTTACTTTTTGTTCACTTTAATTACTGCTTAACAACTAAAAATTGAAGTAAGCAGAGGCATCGGTGGGTGATAGATAATATTTGGTTTCCGACCGCCCACTTGTGTCCCGTAGGACCGAGTTCTGACACTGAGAGATCGAGCGCGCTAACCATAGGTGGGGAGATATGGGCCCCCCAATGATTATTACCCGATTTCAAAGTATTGTACTGGGGGCCACAAACTAGTTTGAGGTTTTATTTACGATCCTGTACTTATGCCATGATTTACTGCTTTATTTAAATTGTGCGACAGATAGCACCTGTACTGTTTAGGATCGGGACACGATTTCGCGGTGTCGATCCCCGCTTGGGGATTTCTTTGTCGTTCACAGTCTACCCAAACCCTAAGTCCGTCTCGGAGACCGGCCGACTTCGCTATGGTGTACTTAGTGGGTGCCCCCGTGCTTGCTTTGGGTCCAGGAACGTCATGACTTAGGCCCCGCCGACATACCGATGGGTGTATGTTAACCGATCCGCAAAAGGGTCGAAGTGCTTGTGGATACTTTGGTGCACCCCTGCAGGGTTAAATCTTTTCGAGAAGCCGTGTCCGCGGTTATGGACGACTTGGAGCACAGTGCTTGATCATAGACAACTATAACTAAAGTTTATTGTTATAAAGTGACTTGTATCCGATATGACTAGTAATCAGCTTCACTACAACGGAAATGGCTAAATAAAAGTACCAACAACTGCTGGGTTTTGGGGTTATCTCATGCTAATTGTATCTGATTAGTAAGTATCGCAACTACAACGAAATGATTAAATAAAAGTGCTCACTGCTTATTTTATCAGGAAGACTATCTTTACCTGACTAGTAAATTGCCGCAACTATAACCGAAGAAGTAAAACTGCCAACTGTGTGAGTTCCTCGGTCGCCTTCCTCGTTTGGTATCGAGGGGGACACACCAGGATGGGTTTGTTTGGTGGTAGTATCAGGTTGGTTCCGAATAGGTCTTTCTTACCCCTCTCCGATAGTCGCCAGTTGTATCGAGTCTCTATAGTTTGTTTAGTGCATGCTGCCGCTTGATCCACCATACCTATGTAGGCGAGGACCGCGAATTCTAGCCTCGCTGTAATCGCCTCAAGATCGACGCCTCTTTTTCCTTTGCCCTTGTCGGCACACCCTTTTGTTTAAGCAGGTTTGAGATCGACGTCGTTAGCGTGGTTACCCTTCCTGCTTGCCCTGGGCAGGGTTATGGACGCCATTGGTTATTCTTCAGGGCTCTTAGCCCCATTTGCATCTTGTCCGTAGCTGGACGCTATATCGTTTTCCAGGTTATTCGGATCTTTGTATATTATATCTGTATTCTTGACTCTTTGAGTCGCTGTTGTATATATCTGTTCCGTGGGTCCCATCGAGGACTGTTGTGTAATGGTATTACTTCGTTTTCCACCCGCACGCAAGTGCCTGGTGGGCACCTTTGAATCGTTTCTATGCGGGTTTGGCGGGTTTCGCTAAAACTTGCATAGAGCCGATTCTGAGGGTGTTACAGCCAAGGTTTGAGCTGAGGCTGCCTTGTGAAGATTGTCCACCTGTGCAGTACCCAAGATGACAGTTGGTGATGGTTGGGAGGCCAAACTCACAGGAGAGGTGCTTGTACTAGGGCGTGTAATCGAAAGGTTAGGATTGATTATCCGTGTAACATCCCTAAAATCATGTTTCAAACTCATGCATATCATCCATGCATCCATGATCATATAGAATTCATTTCAAACAAAACAATTCAAAAACAGGAGCATATGAGTTCATTATTTGTATGTGATCATCATTTAAAACAAATGCTACTCTTTCTATGAGAGGTTGTTGTTCATGAAACCAAACCTTGTGCCTTATTGCTTTCAGAATGAGTTGCTAGATTGCTAAGACCTAAACCCAAGTTTTCAAAGCAAATACAATTTGAAAACCAAATCCAAAACCAATATAACACAAGTGCTAAGTCACTGTTTATTTTATTTATCCAAATGACCAAGCCAATTCAAAGTGACCACTTGGTTTTATGCCCAAATTTGTGATTGTTGCACACTGCAAAAATCCTGAAAAGATTTGAATTCAAATAGAGTTTGAATTCATTTGAAAATCATTCCAGAAAATCAAATTAGAAATAGAAAAGGATTTAAGAAAAGGAAAAGGGCCAGCGCCAGGAATTTAGCCCATCAACAAATCCAGCCCATCTAGCCCACCCGGGTTTCCCCTCTCTCTCTCACGCCACAGACGCACACGTAGTCGCCGACCTTGACCCCACCTCTCTCTGTTTATTTCATCGACAAGTGGACCCGTGACCCCGCCGTCTTCGTCGATCACGCTACTGCTGCGCTGCGTCAGCCGTTACTCGCCGCGATCCTTGCCGTTGAATCCCATTGATTCCGCGAGTAACTCCATGCCCGCCCGGCTATAAGAACCTCCCTCGCGATCATTTCCCCTGCACACTCTTCTCGCCACCAGTCGCCAAGATTCGCCCTTGCGCCACGCATGTAACCTACTCCGCGACCAATTACGTAAACCTCGTGCGCCCTTCCTCTCTCAGATCATACGAGCAGCTTCAACTTCCTTGCGCACCTCGATCCCTTGCCCGTCTGCTTGTGATCGAGCTTCGATTTCGACGAGCACCGAGAATCCGTCTCCAACTCCGGCGAACCCTCCTGGTTATTTCTGACCGCGCCTTGTTCTCTCTTTGACACTCGCATGACCAGCATCACTCTGCACATCTGACGCACTGCTTATTTTGCCTTGGCGTGATCTGTATCTTCGCCAACGTCGACGAGCAGCCGTACCCGACGCGTTCGCGAACTCCGGCAAGGAATCCCTGATGACTCTGAGCGCCCCTTCGCCAACCAGAGACACGTTGAGCTTCACCTCGTCACGGCGGTTCTGGTGAGCATCCTCTCCCCTCCCCGGGCGACCTAGAACGCCGGCACCGCCATTGACAGAGCGCTCCACCGCTCGCCGCCGCGCTAGCGCCGCTCAACTTTGGTCAAAGCAGCAGTCGCCGTTGGATCTGTATCGTAGGGACTAGATTAGATCTGGAGCGAAGCGTTTTCTTTAGATCTGGCACGTTGGATCTAACTTGATCCGACGGCGCGGAAGCGTGATCCTGAGCGAAACGGTACCGGCCAATAGGATAGCGCCGCGTGGCAGTAGTTTAGATTTAAAACAGATTTTGAATCAGATTATAGTTCAAATTTGTTTTGTTTGTAACTTTCGATTCCCACGTTAGATTTTGGCAAATTTTATACCGTTGGGATCATGAGAACAAGCCCTTTCAGAATATGCAATGTGTTTAATGTTTTGCATCTGTTAAAATGGTTTCTTTTGCAAAAACATGTTTAGGGCTTATTTGAGCATATAAATTGTTTAGGAATTAATTTAGGGTTTAAATTATTGTTGTGTGGCAAGTTTTTGACTTGTTTAGGATTCAGTACTATGCACTTGCTTGGTTGAGTTTTAAAAATCATCACTTACCATTTTGCATGCATGCATATATTTTGTTTGTTTGTATATGTTATGTGTGTAATTTGTTGCTACCATTATTTGTGTAGACTTTGGTGCTAGTGATTGTGATTGTGAAGAGTGCTACTCTCCCAACTACCAAGGCAAGTGATACTTCATGAATAATTCAATCCCTATATTTTATACTAAGCATTAGAAATATTTTGCTAAGACTTGCATGTTATTATTTTGCCTATATGCCATGTTGGGAAATCCTAAGTAGTTGTAGAATTGCTAGGAAATTTCTAAGTTAAGTTACTATCTATGCCATGCTTAGCCTAGCTAGTAGCAAACAAGGGTTGGTGAAATATACATGCTATGATGAAAATATTTCTAAGTCTTTGGACTTGTTTTGCTTAATAAAACAACTAAGTCAATGAATCACCTGGGTGGAAAGGGACTTGATTGGTGGTTTTGGTTGAGTGGTTACACAAGGCCCATGGCTATGGTTTACCTTGTGTATATCACTTGTGGTAAGCCACCCAGGAACAAAGAGATTTTAGAGGCCAAGTGTTAAGAAGCTTCTAGTGCAGCCACTTGGCAATATGGGCTCTGCCTGGATCACATAAGTTGCTAGAACTTAGCCATTTGGACAGTTGGTGGTAGTGGGAATGATAGGTTGGAACGTCCATTTGGTCCGAGGAAGGCTTCGAAGGTCCTGTCTTGGTGAAACCAAGTCAGTGGGAAAGTGCACAACCTCTGCAGATGGAAAAATCTAAGTACTTAGCCAAGTCCATGGCAATGGACAACTTGAGCATCAAGGCATGGAAGCTATCAAGAATCTCCTCATCCCAATTTCTAAGTAAAAATTTGTGGGTGAACAAGGGTGAAGGACCTCAATGTCTATTGGTGGTTCCTTGGGAAAAGTTTTGACAAAGAAAAACTTAGTGATTTCAACTAATAGGAAAACCTATTTTGAGCAAAGAAAGCCAAGCTACACTTAGCCAAATTTGCATATAGTATCTAGTCCACTTAAAATATACTAAGGTATCACTTGCCAATACTATTCCAAAGTATTGACCCACCGGGTCAGTAACTTGTGATGTTGTAGGTTACTCGATGAGGATTAGGTGTCATGAGTCTACACTCAACATGTTTGCCTGTGGCACATGAAGATGAAGACTTATATTTATTTACTTATTCAAACTCTTGTAATAGGCATGTGGCCTTTGAGTTGTAAAGACTATGTTTATCTCTGGAATGGATGTAATAAATGACCTTTGTATCTGTGTACTTCATCTTAAACTATGGATGCTAGCAATGATCCAGGGACTAGCATTGCAATCACAGGGATCCTTTTCCTTTATAAAGGAGGGATCTTACAGATGGTATCAGAGCACTGTGTTGCCTGTAGGATTATGACCCTAGGATTGGAAACCACTAAGGAAAAAATTTCAACTTCTACACTTGTCTATTCTTCTCGTAAAACTTTTCTAATCCTCTCTCTCATCTCTATTTGTAGATGAACTCCATCAACAAAGCCGTGAGGAAAGGACACTCATGACAATGACTTTGGAGTGTGAGACAGAATTCCCCAAGGCTCTCAAGGACCTCATGGTTGCATTAGAGATACAAGGTGCAGCTGTGTACAAAGGTTTTCCTGTGATGGAAGAAGGAGTGGAATACTGGTGGGTGCAACTTCACTTGTATAAAAACAAGGAAGACAACCATCAGGAAAAAGGATTCTGCATGTTCACCAATTTAGTGGTGCACACTACATTCTTTGAATCAGCAAAGCATGCAGCTTGGAAGACCATCAAAGAACTTGGTGATAGAGTCAAGTGCAGAATGCTCAACCTCCAAAATGATCTAAGGAAAGATAAGGAACATACCCAAGAGTTGGAAGCTACCAACCAAACCTTAAGAGGAGACATTATAGACTTAGTGATGGAATCATGTGAGCAAGATAGGCTGATTGCTTCTAGAAACATTGTGTTAGCCAACAGATCCAGTGAGATAGGATTGTATACGTACTTCGTTAGTTGGACCACCACCTATCACCTTATTTTCCAAATGTTGCTTTGAAATAAGATTGAACCTTGGTTGTTGTAATGGTTTCATGTATGCATGACTTGAGTGTTTTGCTTTCCAAGGATATGCATGTGATGTTTTGTCTTTTGTTTTATCTTGATTTGTGATGTTCTAACTTTTCTATCTTATAAATAGATGCCTATTACCATCAGCACTGTTGAGGAGTTCCAGGTTACCCGCTTTGGTCCACGTATCGTTGAGCTTACTACTTTGCTCAATCTCCCTCTTCCCACCATCATGGTGCATCCCCTCACCAAGTTTGAGAGGAAGGACCTCTGGGGCTTCAAGGTCAACCAGCCCGGACGCCAGACAGAGCCTACCACGGAGGCCATTGTCTTCAAGCTCATGCATGATGACAGGGAGAGAGGCCTTGAGGTAGTTATGCAGGATCTGATAGGACGTCTGCTAGGGCGACACTCCCGACAGGTTAGAGGTACCCACTTCCATGTCTTTGGAAGACGTGATGAGGATGGAGAGTCCATCGACTTCGAGGACGATTCGAGGGACGCAGCAGAGCCGATACGCCTGTACCTCCAGGACTTAGAGTCTCTCATTAGGCACGTGGACACTGACAGGACCAATGTCATGCTCAACAATGACGAGCTCCAGGTGTAGCTTCGCGAGAAGGACAAGCTCTTCGCGGAGCAACACGAGATAGTCAAGGAAATGGAGGCGAAGTTCGAGACCCAGGACAGGAAGTTCAAGAGTCAAGAGAAGCGTGTCCAGGATAGGAACAAGAAGATCCGGGACATGACTGAAGAACTGCAGTCCAAGGATTTCGAGCTCGAGCAGCAGCAGACAGTGATAGAGAGGCTTCGTTCCCAGAAGAGGGCTCTCAAGGCCAAGATAGAGACCTTGACCACTAGCGTCGAGGAATACAAGACCGTGATGGAGAACGCAGGTCTTACCTTTGTCGAGGAGGAGATTGATGCCGATGAGTAGATTGACTACTCATTTATCTTTTATTATCATACTTGTTGTTTGAGAACTTGTTATTTGACCATCCGACATGTGGATGGCTTGTTATTTGTGTGTGTTTTACTTTACGAACTTGTTATCTTGTTGTTGAACTTTTATCTTAGTGTTGCATGCTTGTGTTTGCTTATGTGATGTAATGTGCATGAAAGCATCTATGGGTATCTCATTCTTATCTCTATTTGAACAAACCACAGATGCCTCCCCGTCGTGCAAACCCCAACCCCAACAACAACAACAACATCACTCCAGAAATGCAACAAATGATGACCGCTCAAACTCAGCTAATGCAAATGATGAAGACGTTCATCCATAACCAAAACAACAATAGCAACAACAATAACAACAATAACAACAACAACAACCCACCGGGCTTTGATATGCTTACCAGGTTCTTGAGATTGAGGCCAGCAAAGTTCTCAGGAACTACTGATCCCATGGTGGCCAATGATTGGCTACGCTCAGTGAACAAGGACTTGGTAACCGTGGATTGTACGGATGCTGAAAAGGTCAGATTTGCAGCACATCTGCTGGAAGGACCAGCCGCCACTTGGTGGGACAACTTCCAGATCACCACTCCCATAGATGAAGTGACATGGGCTATCTTTGAGGATGGCTTTCGCACTGCTCATATCTCATCTGGAGTGATGAGTCTGAAAAAGAAAGAGTTCCATAATCTGAAGCAGCGCCACCGCAGCGTGGCTGAATATATTGAAGAGTTCAACAATCTGGCGCGTTACGCACCGGATGAGGTTGACACCGATGCTAAAAGAAAGGAAAATTTTCTTGAAGGCTTGAATGATGAGCTGAATCTGCAGTTGGCTATGGCATATGTTCCCACTTATCAGTCGCTCTGTGACAAGGCTGCTATTTTGGAGAACAAAATGAAGCAAGTTGAGAGTAGAAAGATAAAGCACTCCGACAAGCATAGCTCGGGATCGTCTCACAAACGATCTCATTATGATGACAGTGGAAGCTCAGGATCCCACAAGCATGGGAAATTCAACAAGCACCACAACCACAACCGTCATGACAAACATCACCGTAGTCATGACAATGACAAGTACAAGAACCACAAGGGTGGATACAAGATCCACCACAGTGGTAATGGAAGTGGAAGTGCAAGTCAGCCTGTTAAGAGAGACATTAGTCGGGTTGAATGCTTCAAGTGCAAGAAGATGGGGCATTATGCAAATGACTGCCCAGAAAAGAAAGTTGAAGGACCCAACAAGCCCAACCCTTTTCAGAAGGCACAATTAAACCACATCAATGTGGAGGAGGTCTATGAGGAGCCTGATGCTGTTGCTGGTAAGTTCAGACTAAATTCTATTACAGCATTTGTACTCTTTGATACTGGTGCATCTCATTCATTCATATCAAGAGCATTTGTTGAAAGAAATGAACTACCGGTAGAAACTATTGGGTGTCCTATAAAAGTAAGTTCTCCTGGTGGAGAAATGATAGTGAATTCAGGATGTCATGATCTAGTCATAGAGTTTGGGAAGTATAAGTTTCCCGTTAGCTTGATAATTCTAAACTCCCAAGGATTGGATGTAATTTTGGGAATGGACTGGATGACTAAGTACAAAGGAGTGATAGATTGTGCCAACTATACTGTCTCACTCACAACTCCAGAAAATAAAAGGATCAGATTCAAGACCAACTTTGAAGCAAAAAGGAGTATGCTTAATTCTCTTAAGGGGGTTAGCATAGACAGTGTGCCAATTGTGAGTGAGTATCCGGATGTGTTTCCGGAAGAATTGCCGGGAATGCCACCAGATAGAGATGTGGAGTTTCTGATAGATTTGGTATCAGGGTCTGGACCAATAGCAAAGAGACCTTATAAAATGTCAGTTGATGAACTGAAAGAACTCAAGAAACAACTTGGAGAACAACTACAGAAAGGATTTATTCAACCAAGTTCTTCATCTAGGGGAGCCCCAGTTTTGTTCGTGGAGAAGAAAGATAGAAGTCAAAGGTTATGCATAGATTACCGTTCACTCAACGAGGTGACTATCAAGAACAAATACCCTTTGCCTAGAATCAATGACTTGTTTGATCAGCTAGAAGGTGCATGTGTGTTTTCAAAGATTGATCTCCGGTCAGGCTATTTTCAACTCAAGATAAGAGAACAATACATACCTAAGACAAAGTTCACTACAAGGTATGGATTGTATGAGTATACCGTAATGCCTTTTGGTTTGACCAATGCTCCAGCATACTTCATGAATATGATGAACAAGGTGTTCATGGAATTCCTAGACAAGTTTGTTGTCGTCTTCATTGATGACATTCTAGTCTACTCCAAGAGCAAAGAAGAGCATGAAGGACATTTGCGATTGATACTTGAGAAGTTAAGAGAGCATAAACTTTATGCCAAATTCAGTAAGTGTGAGTTCTGGTTGGATGAAGTTGGATTTCTTGGTCATGTTATGACAAAGGATGGTGTAGCAGTTGATCCTGCTAAAGTTTCAGTTGTGACTGAATGGGAATCTCCCAAGTCCGTGAAAGAAGTTCGTAGTTTCCTTGGCTTAGCAGGTTACTACAGAAGGTTCATTGAGAATTTCTCAAAGGTTGCTAAGCCTATGACTGAATTACTAAAGAAAGACAAGAAGTTTGCTTGGTCTGAAGGTTGTGAACTCAGCTTTCAGGAATTGAACAAGAGACTTGTGACAGCACCCGTCTTGTGTCTGCCAGATTTGGAAAAAGATTTCCAAGTATATTGTGATGCATCTCATCAGGGTTTGGGTGCAGTACTTATGCAAGACGGTAAAGTTGTAGCTTATGCCTCGAGACAACTCAAAACTCATGAAGTGAACTATCCTACTCATGATTTAGAGTTAGCTTCTGTTGTCCATGCACTCAAAACATGGAGACACTATCTTTTGGGAAAGCGTTGTGAAGTGTTCACAGATCACAAAAGTTTGAAGTATATCTTCACCTAGAAGGAAATTAATATGAGACAAAGAAGATGGCTAGAACTTATCAAGGACTATGACTTAAGTTTGCAATACCACCCCGGTAAAGCAAATGTTGTAGCAGATGCTCTAAGTCGTAAGGTTTTTGTGAATGGCCTTACCAAAGGAGAATTTCCAGATGATCTGTGTACCCAATTTAAAAAACTCAGATTGGAGATTGTGCCTGAAGGACATCTCATGTCTTTGGATGTTCAACCCACTTTGTTGGACAAGATCAAAGAAGCCCAGAAGACTAATAAGGAAATTGAAGAGATTAAGGAAAAGATTGGCAAAGGAAAAGCCAAAGGATTCCATGAATACGAACAGGGTACTTTATGGCATGGGAAACGTATCTGTGTTCCACAAGATCCGGAACTACGGAAACTGATTTTGCAAGAAGCACACAACTCTCCGTATTCCATTCATCCGGGTAACACAAAAATGTACATGGACATGAAAGAAAGATTTTGGTGGAATAATCTCAAGAAGGACATCGCCGAACATATTGCTTTGTGTGATGTGTGTAGTAGAGTGAAGGCGGAACATCAGAAACCAGCAGGTTTGCTTCAACCACTACCTATTCCTGATTGGAAGTGGGACAAGATTGGTATGGATTTCATTACCGGATTACCAAGGACCCGGTCAGGATACGATTCTATTTGGGTAGTAGTGGATCGCCTAACTAAAGTGGCTCATTTCATACCCGTGAAGACAACCTATACAAGTGCTAAGTTAGCCAGAATCTACATGAGTAGAATTGTATGTCTACATGGAGTACCCAAGAGTATTGTGTCTGATAGGGGAACTCAATTCACTTCCCATTTTTGGAGACAGTTACATGAGTCATTAGGAACGAGGTTGGAATTCAGTACTGCTTTTCATCCTCAAACCGATGGACAAACGGAAAGGACTAATTAGATTCTCGAAGAGATGTTGAGGGCATGTGCCCTAGACTATGGAGCCAGTTGGGATGAAAGTCTGCCTTACGCAGAATTTTCTTACAACAACGGCTATCAAGCCAGCATTGAGATGACACCATTTGAGTTTCTCTACGGAAGAAAGTGTACCACCCCATTATTATGGAATGGTGTGGGAGAAAGAAGTTTATTCGGACCAGATCTTATCAAGGAAGCTGAAGAGAAGGTCAAGTTGGTTAAAGACAGGTAGAAGATAGCATAGTCCCGACAGAAAAGCTACGCAGATCCTAAGCGTAGAGAAGTCACCTACGAAGTTGGTGATAGAGCCTATCTTAGAGTGTCACCACTTCGTGGAGTGAAGAGATTCGGAGTCAAGGGAAAATTGGCACCAAGATATGTTGGACCATTCAAGATTCTGAGTCTTAAAAGAGAAGTTGCCTATGAAATTGAACTGCCAGAATCTCTATCAGCTGTCCATAATGTGTTTCATGTGAGTCAACTTAAGAAATGTCATCCAGAAACGGAAGAAACTTCTTTGAAGGATACTATACCTTTGGAAGAAGTTCAACTAGAAAGTGATTTCACTTACGAAGAGAAACCTATCAAGATTCTTGGGACGGCAGAAAGAGTTACACGGACTAAGACTATCAAGTTTTGCAAAGTGCAGTGGAACCATCATTCCGAAGAGGAAGCAACATGGGAAAGAGAAGATGATCTTCGGAAAGACCACCCTCACCTATTTGCTAGCCAATCCGAATCTCGAGGGCGAGATTCACCTTAAGGGGGTTAGATTTGTAACATCCCTAAAATCATGTTTCAAACTCATGCATATCATCCATGCATCCATGATCATATAGAATTCATTTCAAACAAAATAATTCAAACACAGGAGCATATGAGCTCATTATTTTTATGTGATCATCATTTGAAACAAATGCTACTCTTTCTATGAGAGGTTGTTGTTCATGAAACCAAACCTTGTGCCTTATTGCTTTCAGAATGAGTTGCTAGATTGCTAAGACCTAAACCCAAGTTTTCAAAGCAAATACAATTTGAAAACCAAATCCAAAACCAATATAAAACAAGTGCTAAGTCACTGTTTATTTTATTTATCCAAATGACCAAGCCAATTCAAAGTGACCACTTGGTTTTATGCCCAAATTTGTGACTGTTGCACACTTCAAAAATCCTGAAAAGATTTGAATTCAAATAGAGTTTGAATTCATTTGAAAATCATTCCAGAAAATCAAATTAGAAATAGAAAAGGATTTAAGAAAAGGAAAAGGGCCAGCGCCAGGAATTTAGCCCATCAACAAATCCAGCCCATCTAGCCCACCCGGGTCCCCCCTCTCTCTCTCACGCGCAGACGCACCCACAGAGTCGCTGACGCCCGGACCCCACCTCTCCTCTGTTTATTTCACTGACAAGTGGACCCGTGACCCCGTCGTCGTCTTCGTCAATCACGCTGCTCGCTCCACGCCGCCACATTTCGCCTCGATCCTTGCGCGTTGAATACCATTGATTCCGCGAGTAACTCCACGCCCAGCTCCGGCTATAACAACCTCTCCCCCTCGCGGTCATTTCCCCCCACACTGCACACTCTTCTCGCCACCAGGCTGCCAGTATTCGCCCTTGCGCCGCCACAGACAGAACCTACTCCGGCGACCAATTCTGGTAAACCTCATGTGCCCCTTCCTCTCTGGTTCATATGAGAAGCTTCGCAACTTCCTTGCGCACCTCCTGATCCCCTTTGCCCATCTGTTTGTGATCCAGAGCTTCAATTTCGACGAGCACCGAGAGAATCCGACGCCGTCTCCAACTCTAGCGAACCTTCCTGGTTAGTTCTGACTACGCCTTGTTCTCTCTTTGACACTCGCATGACCAGCATCACTCCGCGCATCTGACGCACTGCTTATTTTGACTTGGCGTGATCTGTATCTTTGCCAACGTCGACGAGCAGCCGTACCCGACGCGTTCGCGAACTCCGGCGAGGAATCCCTGACGACTCCGAGCACCCCTTCGCCAACCAGAGACATGTTGAGCTTCACCTCGTCATGGTGGTTCTGGTGAGCATCCTCCCCCCTTCCCGGGCGACCTAGAACGCCAGCACCGCCACTGACAGAGCGCTCCGCCGCGCTAGCGCCGCTCGACTTTGGTCGAAGCAGCAGCCGCCGTTGGATCTGTGTCGTAGGGACTAGATTAGATCTGGGGCGAAGCGTTTTCATTAGATCTGGCGCGTTGGATCTAACTTGATCCGACGGCGCGGAAGCGTGATCCTGATCGAAACGGTACCGGCCAATATTTTAGCGCCGCGTGGCAGTAGTTTAGATTTAAAACAGATTTTGAATCAGATTATAGTTCAAATTTGTTTTGTTTGTAACTTTCGATTCCCATGTTAGATTTTGGCAAATTTTATACCGTTGGGATCAGGAGAACAAGCCCTTTCAGAATATGCAATGTGTTTAATGTTTTGCATCTGTTAAAATGGTTTCTTTTGCAAAAACATGTGTAGGGCTTATTTGAGGATATGAATTGTTTAGGAATTAATTTAGGGTTTAAATTATTGTTGTGTGGCAAGTTTTTGACTTGTTTAGGATTCAGTAATGTGAACTTGCTTGGTTGAGTTTTAAAAATCATCACTTAGCATTTTGCATGCATGCATATATTTTGTTTGTTTGTATATGTCATGTGTGTAATTTGTTGCTACCATTCTTTGTGTAAACTTTGGTGCTAGTGATTGTGATTGTGAAGAGTGCTACTCTCCCAACTACCAAGGCAAGTGATACTTCATGAATAATTCAATCCCTATATTTTATACTAAGCATTAGAAATATTTTGCTAAGACTTGCATGTTATTATTTTGCCTATATGCCATGTTGGGAAATCCTAAGTAGTTGTAGAATTGCTTGGAAATTTCTAAGTTGAGTTACTATCGCATGCTTAGCCTAGCTAGTAGCAAAAAAGGGTTGGTGAAATATACATGCTATGATGAAAATATTTCTAAGTCTTTGGACTTGTTTTGCTTAATAAAACAACTAAGTCAATGAATCACCTGGGTGGAAAGGGACTTGATTGGTGGTTTTGGTTGAGTGCTTACACAAGGCCCATGGCTATGGTTTACCTTGTGTATCTCACTTGTGGTAAGCCACCCAGGAACAAAGAGATTTTAGAGGCAAAGTGTTAAGAAGCTTCTAGTGCAGCCACTTGGCAATATGGGCTCTGCCTGGATCACATAAGTTGCTAGAACTTAGCCATTTGGACAGTTGGTGGTAGTGGGAATGATAGGTTGGAATGCGTCCATTTGGTCTAAGGGAAGGCTTCTGAAAGGTCCTGTCTTGGTGAAACCAAGTCTGGTGGGGAAAGTGCACAACCTCTGTAGATGGAAAAATCTAAGTACTTAGCCAAGTCCATGGAAATGGACAACTTGAGCATCAAGGAATGGAAGCTATCAAGAATCTCCTCATCCCAATTTCTAAGTAAAAATTTGTGGGTGAACAAGGGTGAAGGACCTCAATGTCTATTGGTGGTTCCTTGGGAAAAGTTTTGACAAAGAAAAACTTAGTGATTTCAACTAATAGGAAAAACCTATTTTGAGCAAAGCAAGCCAAGCTACACTTAGCCAAATTTGCATATAGTATCTAGTCCACTTAAAATATACTAAGGTATCACTTGCCAATACTATTCCAAAGTATTGACCCACTGTGGCTGTAACTTGTGATGTTGTAGGTTACTCTGATGAGGATTAGGTGTCATGAGTCTACACTCAACATGTTTGCCTGTGGCACATGAAGATGAAGACTTATATTTATTTACTTATTCAAACTCTTGTAATAGGCCTGTAGCCTTTGAGTTGTAAAGACTATGTTTATCTCTGGAATGGATGTAATAAATGACCTTTGTATCTGTGTACTTCATCTTAAACTGTGGATGCTAGCAATGATCCAGGGACTAGCATTGCAATCACAGGGATCCTTTTCCTTTATAAAGGAGGGATATTACAATCTGCATACTGAGTATGGTGAATTCAGGATTTGTTCCTGACGGATGTATCGAATGTTGTGGTGAAAGTGCACAATCTCTGCAGAGTGTCAAACTATTCGAATAGCCGCGTCCGCAGTTATGGACAGTTGGAGTGGCCATATTGTTCCCCCGTCAGACTTTTCAAAATGACCTGTGAGATGAATTGAGACTTTTACTTGACCACAACAGAGTTGTGATATGAAATACAAGTTCCCGCTTAGGATTTATAAAATTGTGACTAGCTTTGGAGCTTAGTAGAGATAAATCTGGCTTTTGCAAAACAACCCTAGAGCCTAGTGTCCTATTATCCAAAAACCCCCCTTTACCTATTAGTATTAGTTTGCAAGTACTTAAAGAGTACTCATGGCTTTGTCCCTGGCTATTCCCATGGCCAGACTATGAAGAGGAGTACCTGGAAGATGGACCCCAGGAAGGTTACGAGAACTAGGATCATCTCCCATCACAAGATTGCCTGTGACCCCAAAGATGGAGCTTACCACGCCACCGTTATTATTACGTATTCCCGCTTGATGTTGTATTAAGAACTGGATCATGAGATCCCTATTTGTGTAAGAACTTATGTATCGTTTGTAATGGATGATGTACTATGGTATCCAATTACATTATGTCTCGCAAAAATGGTAATCACAGGATTGCGATGTATGGCATAACAGGCATCTAGGATTGAAAAATCCGGGTGTTGACAAGTTGGTATCAGAGCCATCCTGACCATAGGAGACACTAGTTAGACTGGACGTTTGAATCAAAAACTTAGTTTCAAAACCAAAGAAAACAAATATTTACAAAAACTTATTCTCATTCTTATCTCTTTGATTCTTTCATAAAAATTCATGTTCCTCAAAAACTCTTGCAAAATACATAAAATTTTGACACACTTGATCACTCTCCTAATCTACTCATCCTCTATTTTTATAGATGGACGTGAAGTACAGAAAGTTTTACCAACTTGGGAATGGGGGAGACCTTATCTTTGAGAGGGATCTGGATCAACTTTCGGAACTTCTGGAGCGTCCGCACCCCGAGTTCTTTGGAGCTCAGCTCAATGATCAAGGAGGAGAAGATCTGCAGTGGCTAATTGTTGCAAGTCCTCGAGGAAAGATTGAACCTCCCACTGCGGAGGGAATTCAATTTACCTTGAGGGAAAACAACTTGCTCGATGGACTTGCCAGAGCAATGCAGGAAGCTCTTTCCCGTCTGTGTGGGCAGAGCATCAATCAGATCAAGGGTAATCGCTTTGAGTTTTGCCCAAGGCGTGATGCAAATGGACAACCACTAGAAGCCCCATACCACCCCGAGCTGAAGACTCAATTGGACCACCTTAGCTTCATGATGTATGATCATCAGCAGGAGTTGGACAACTGCCGTGACTATTGCAACCACAAGTCTGCCATCATCAAGACGAAGGATCAGACCATAGCCATGCTAGCAAAGGATCGCAAGTCTCGCCGCTGTCAGCTCGACAAAAAGGAGCGCATTATTGCCTGTCTTCGCCACCGCATCTCATCTCTGGAGGAGACCATCCACGAGAGAGACATGCAGTTGGAGGAAAGGGAGAATGCCGGAGAGGATCTTCGTGGAGACCCTTACTCTTATCTCAGCGATGACGATGATTTTCTGGAGGATCAGGCCATGGACTTCTTCACCGATGAGGATGATTTCGCCTTCATCGATGATGCTGAAGATGATGAAGCCACAGACTCTGAGGAGTAGTAGAACTGCGCACTAGCGTAGTGACTAGTAGTCGGTCCCATCAGATCGTAGTTTCGAATGGTTCTTAAAACCATCTGCTTTTATTTGTTGTGGTGTGTTGTCTTGTGTGCTATGAGTGAATGAATGAAAAATCAAGTTGCGAAAAATATGAGTCAAACATT
Organism: Avena longiglumis; assembly: GCA_030063025.1. Lineage (NCBI taxonomy): Eukaryota > Viridiplantae > Streptophyta > Magnoliopsida > Poales > Poaceae > Avena > Avena longiglumis. Next base: position 479,316,190 of record CP125977.1, read on the forward strand.
TAAAACTTTTCAAAGACCCAAGACCTTAGAAATTTCCTCTTTCTCATGATCTATATCAATCTTCGATGCCACGTGGAGGAAGTGGTTCAGCCCGGACCCGATGTTGCAGATCCGCAAATGTTGACTTCGATCGCTGGTCGAAGAGCGAACGTCAAGCCAACCTAGCCACTCTACAACAGATAGCCCAGCTAGCCCACAACAACCAAGGCCACGGAAATCAGGACAACCATGGATCTAAGCTCAAGAATTTCCTGAATACCAACCCACCCGTTTTCACCAAGTCAGAAGAACCCCTAGATGCCGATGATTGGCTGCAAACCATGGAAAACAACCTAGAAGTCGCCGGAGTGGAAGCCAATGAGAAAGTCCTGTTTGCCACCCATTATCTAGCCGGAGATTCCAGGGCATGGTGGAACAGTGTTCGTGCAATGACCGGAGGCCAGATGATGACCTGGGAGGAATTCAAGGTCAAGTTTAGCAGAACCCATGTGCCACCAGGTTTGATAAAGAGAATGAGAGACGAGTTCAGAGAGCTAAAGCAAGGAAGGATGACTGTAGTGGAATACCGTGACAAATTTTTGTCATTAGCTAGGTATGCCCCGGACGAGATAGACACCGAAGCTAAGAAGAAAGAAAGATTCCTGAATGGTCTGCATGACGAGATGCAGACGGTGTTAGTCAATATCCCCTTTGCTGATATTGAAGCCCTTGTCGACTCTGCTATCCAGATGGAAGGAAAGATCAACCAAGCCAATGAGAACCGCAAGCGTCGCATGATGCATCAACCCGAACCCATCGGACCCCAAAGTATCACCCCAACCCATCTCCGAGTTTGCCCCAAGAACCAACAGACCCCTATGACCCGTCAGACCTACCCCAACTGGAAACCCTAGACCAAGGAAATCACAACAACCCGGCAACTCTAGCAATTTCACCGTGCCCAACCCAAGTTCAACACCAACAATGCTACCACCAACACCAACACCGCCCGAGGATCGGAAGCAATGTTGTGCTGTCATGACCAAGGACAAGTCACAAGTGACCTGTTATGACTGTGGAAATAAAGGCCACTATTCCAACGAATGCCCCAACAAGAAGAACGCTACAGCCCCCAATGCCAACGCCCCAGCTCAGCAGCAGCGTCGTGTCCAGCCAGGGAGAAGATTTGCCCCAGGGAATTCACTCAACCGCAATGGCCGTCTTTTTCTCATGCATGCTGAAGAAGCTCAGGAAGCGCCAGACGTCGTGTTGGGTATGTTTTCTGTTAATTCAGTACTTGCAAGAGTGTTGTTTGACTCTGGTGCATCGCATTCATTTGTCACTGAAGAATTTCCCTGCACTAGTAAAATTCAACCAACCAAACTGAAGCATGTTATGATTGTGCAAATTCCCGGATCAACCACCAAGGCTAGGCAAATTTGCAAAGCCGTCCCTATCTGAATCCATGGCTTAGATTTTTATGCTAATCTAATAGTACTCGGAACTAAAGGTTTGGAAGTAGTACTAGGAATGGATTGGATGTCCAAACATAAGGGATTGATTGACTGTGCTAAGAAAGCCATCACCATGACCCATTACCACGAATATCAGTCGAGCATATATCTGAAACCTTACCTCGCCAATTCAAGTGTAACAAGAGTCTAGCCCAACCTACCATTGACCAAGTCCGGATAGTCTGTGAATACCCCGATGTATTTCCCGATGTTTTGCTCGGTATGCCCCCAGATCAGGATATCGAGTTTATCATCGAACTAATCCCCGGAACAGGACCCATAGCCCAGAGACCCTATAGTATGAACCCGTCGGAACTAGCAGAACTGAAGAAGCAACTGGATTCCATGCTATAAATTGGATTGATTCCACCAAGTGCGTCACCATGGAGATCACCTGTCTTATTTGTGGACAAGAAAGATGGAGGTAACCGTTTGTGTACGGATTATCGGAAGTTGAATGATGTCACCATCAAGAACAAGTACCCCTTGCCCAAGATAGAAGATTTGTTTGATCAGTTGACCGGTGCCCAGGTGTTTTCTAAGATTGATCTTAGAATTGGCTATCATCAACTCAAAATTCGTGCAGAGGATATTCCGAAGACTGCCTTTACCACCAGATATGGATTGTACGAGTATACAGTCATGTCTTTTGGATTAACCAATGCCCCCGTTCATGAACCTCATGAATAAGATTTTTATGGACTTCCTGGATAAGTTTGTCGTTGTTTTCATCAATGACATTCTGATTTATTCCTAATCAGAAGAAGAACATGAGCTACACCTAAGGACCATTCTTGGAACCCTTAGAGAGCATCAGCTATATGAAAAGTTTAGCAAATGTGAACTCTGGTTACAGGAGGTAGGATTCCTCGGTCACATTGTATCAGCCGGAGGAATTGCCGTTGACCCTGCCAAAGTGAAAGATGTAGAAGATTGGCAAGCCCCAACCACTCAAACCCAAGTTCGTGCATTTCTCGGATTGGCGGGATATTACCGCAAATTCGTAGAAGGATTCTCGAGTATCGCCAGACCCATGACCAAATTGCTGAAGAAGGACAAGAAGTTTGAATGGACCGACAAATGTGAAGCGAGTTTTCAAGAACTCAAGAGGAGATTTATATCATCCCCAATCTTGATCATGCCGGATATCACGAAGCCCTTCGATGTGTATTGTGACGCATCCAAGATTGGTCTCGGATGTGTGCTAATGCAAGAAGGCAAAGTTATATTGTAACACCCTCAGAATCGGACCTATGCAAGTTTGAGCAAAATTCGCCAAACCCGCATAGAAACGACTCAAAGGTGCCCAGCACTTTTCGTCGGTGGAAAGCAGTAATAACATTACACAGTCCTCGATGGGACCCACAGAACAAATATATATAATGACTCAAAGAGTCAAGAATACAGTATAATATACAAAGATCCAAATCACCTTGAAAAGCGATAGGCGTCCATACGGACAAGATGCAAATGGGGCTAAGAGCCTCAAGAATAACCAATGGCGTCCATAACCTGCCTGTGCCAAGGAAGGGTAACCATGCTAACGTCGATCTCAAAACACCTTAAACAAAGGGGTGCCGAAAGGGCAAAGGAAAAAGAAGGAGCGTCGATCGAGGCCAAGACAGCGAGGCTAGAATTGGCGGTCCTCGCCTACATAGGTATGGTGGATGGCGGCGGCGGCATGCACTAAACAACCTATAGAGACTCGATACAAATGGCGGCTATCGAGAGGGTGAGAAAGACCTATTCGGATCCAACCGGTACTAGCATCAAACAAACCCGTCTGGCGTTTCCCCTCGAGACCAAACGAGGAAGTCAACCGAGGAACTCACATAGTTGGCTTTAATTATTCGATTATAGTTGTGGCACTTTACTAGTCGGGTTTAGGTAATCGTCACGATAAAGTAAGCGATGGGCAGTTTTAGTTAATCATTCCGTTATAGTGGCAACACTTACTAGTCGATGCAATTATCATGAGGTAACCCCAAAACCCGGCAATTGTTGATACTTTTACTTAGCCATTCATTGTAGTGAAGCTGATTACTAATCATATCGAAACACGTCAATTTAAACAAGTAAACTTTAGTTATAGTTGTCTATGATCGAACAACATGCTCCAAGTCGTCCATAACCGCAGACACGGCTTCTCGAAAAGATTAAACCCTGTAGGGGTGCACCAAAGTATCCACAGGCACTTCGACCCTTTTTGCCAGATCAGTTAACATACACCCATCGGTATGTCGGCGGGGCCTAAGTCACGACGTTCCCGCACCAAGCAAGCACGGGGCCACCCCACTAAGTACACCAAGCAAGTCGGCCGGTCTCGAGACGGACTCGGGGTTTGCGTCGATGGCTGTGAACGACGGCGGTCCCCAATCGGGATCGCCGACACCGAAAACATTCCGCTTCAAAAGCGATGCGATTAATTACCTCGCAATCGTAAATAAAGCAATAAAGCATGGCATAAGTACAGGATAGTAATAAAGCCCCAAACTACTTGTGGCCCCCAGTACAATACTTTGAAATCAGGTAATTATCAATGGGGGGCCCATATCTCCCCACCTGTGGTTAGCGCGCTCGATCTCGGAACAGGTGTCAAGAACTCGGGTCCTACGGGACACAAGTGGGCGGTCGGAAACCAAATCTTACCTATCACCCACCGATGCCTCTGCTTAATTCAATTTTAGTTGTTAAACAGGAATTTAAAGTGAACAATAATTAAACCATGATCATCTCCAACGTCAACATGCGGCAATTCTCCAACAAAGGTGGTACTCGACGACAAGCAAAACACTTGAGCAAGCGACTACGACACGCGGGTCCAGCTATCTACCAAACAACAGGTAATAGGATGTGTCCAAGGCTATATATGGCTGCAAGGGATATCACGGGAACGAGAACTAGAGCATCGCAACACAGATAGCAAAGATCAACAGGAGGGAATAAATACTAGAAAGTAAGATAGGTAGAAAGGGGGAGATGCTCGCCTGAAAACATTGTCGAAGGTTCAACCGAAGATCTGGGCGAAGCTCACATCAACTCAACGGCCTTATCCGCGAAGAAGCAAAACACTAGAAGAAACACCGGATGCACTATTTAATACAACGGCAGAAGATCGGCATGATGCATGCATGATGGATGGCATGGCAAAGGTGATGCAATTAGGTCATATTAGGCGGAACCGGTCCGACAATTAATTAGGTGGTTCAAGTTGTTTAGAAACCCGCGTTTTAAATGTTGTTTAACAGCGTAAGATAGATCCGGTTCGCTACACAAGTTTAAATGAGGCCAATATAAGGCTAGATTTGCCGCATATGGGCCCCATATTTAATTATTAGGTGAATCGGCCTAAGGCCCCCAAACCATATGTTTATGCATGCAAGTATGGCAATTAAATATGCATCAAGTTGATATCATTTATAAAATAGGGTTTTCGGAGGGTTCACACATTAGGGGCTCGACGATCTTGGGGTCCGGGGTTCGGGTTCGACAGGTCCGTGGTTCGGCGAGGTCGTTTCGTGGATCGTTCTCTCGTTCTCGACGGGGTAGTTCTTGGCGTTAGAACCGGACTTGGTTCGTGTCGGGGTTCATCGGATCTTCCGGTCGGTCGTTCTTTTCATCGCGAAGGTCTTGCGGGTTCCGAGGTCGGTCTTCTTGCGAGGGTCTTGTCGGGCCTGCGCCATCGAGGTCTTGGCGAGGGAAGAAGCACTTGGCGTCCGGGGTGCGGTACTTGTCGTTCTCGGGGTGTTCTTGGTGGTCATCGGGTCCGAGAGGGGTACTCGTTGTACTCGTGTCGGGGCCCTGGTCGGGGTTCAGGGTTCCGGGTCGAAGGCCTTGGCGGTCTCGTGAGTTCCCGGCGTCGGCAGATCTTGGTGGGGTCGATGCACTCGTCACGGGGTCGGCCTGCGGTTCAAAGGGTTCACGTGGAAGAACTTGGCGTCCGGGTGGTAGGTCTTGGATACCGGTGCCATCGAGTACCATCCCGCATGGTCGTCGAAACTCGCATCAACGCAGATCTTGGCGACAAAAGGCGTCGGGGCTCGCGACGGTCTTGAGCTTCGGGAGGGAGAACGAGGTTGCGCGGGTGCTGCTGGCATCGGGGTCGCAGACGTGCGTCGCCGACGCAAGCGAGGCAAAGCGCCGAGGCGGATCCTTCACGGGCACAGGGCTCGGGACGGCGATGTGGGCCCAGGCGGGAAGAAGCGCGGTGGTGGCGACGGGCGCTTGGCGTTAGGCCGTGGCGGAGGTGCAGGTCGAAGCGGAGCTCACGGAGGCTCGGGGCGGCGAGCAGGCTCAAGGCGATTCTGGAAGCCGGAGGCGCCACATGGCGACGGCGACAGCGGCGCGAGCTTCGGCGAGTCGCCGCGGTGGCCTGAGGAAGCGGAGGAAGCGGCGGTTGAAGGGCAGCGTAGGGAGCTTCGAGGATGGCGGCCTTGGCGGATGTGGCAGCGGCGAGCGGAAGCAGCGGCAGGCGGGCCTTGGGTGTGAGTGGTGTCGGGGTGGCGTCGCCAGCTGCGGGGTGGCGGGCCTGGCGAGGAAGGGGCGTCGGGAGGAACAGGCGCACGGGCGCTAGGGAAGCGGTGCTTGAGTGGGCGGCCTTGGCGAGCTGAGGGAGCTCATGAGGCGGCGAGGCTCGCGGACTCTGAGGTGCGGCGGCGACACGCCAGGGGGAGGGCAGTGGCGGCAGAGCGGGAGAGGAGATGGGAGGGCCGGCCGCGTGCGGGAAGGAGGGGAAGGCATCATGGGAAGGTGAGTGGTGGGCCCGGGGCAAGGCGTGGGCGTGTGGGTCTCGGTGGCGGGATTGACTAGGCTGGGAGGGGTGGGTGTGAGGCGGGAGGCGGGCTGTGGTCCCACGTCCCACAGGGTGTGGGTCGTGTGTGGGGGTGCAGCGGCGTGTAAGCGAGGCGATCTTGGTGTGTCTTTGTGAGAGAGGAAGAGAGGAAAGAGAGGGAGAGGGATGTGGAGGAGGCCACGTGGCAGCATGCGGTTGGGTGGGGGCTAGGAAAAGGTGAGGTGGCAGGATACTATTGGAGGGAGTGAGGTGGAGGGATGGTTGGGTAGAAAACTGGGTAGGCCTAGGATTAGAGGGGCGGGACAGGTTGGACCGATTTTAAAATATGGGGTGGTCGTTCGGGCTAAAACGGCCCGTTCGACTGCCCCTACTAAAACAAATTAAATCTTTTATTTAATTTCATTGGGCCGTTTGCAACCCGAATGCAACAAAACAAAATACTCCGGAGCCCCGGGGTTTTGGCGTTTGAATAAAGATGGGCGTTTAGAAAACAAAGACGGGTTTTGCAAACATAGTTTTGGCAAACAATGCATGATGATGACGATGCAATGCACAAATTCAACGCGATTTTCTAGTAGTGGAATTGCGGGATGCCACATATATCTTATCTATCTCGACAATTGAAGCAACACGAGCAAAACTATCCAACCCATGACCTCGAACTCGCAGCAGTAGTCCTAGCCCTGAAGACATGGAGACATTACCTAATGGGAAACCGTTGTGAGATTTATTCGGATCACAAGAGCCTAAAGTATATATTCACTCAGAAGGAGTTGAATATGAGGCAGAGAAGATGGATTGAGCTAATCAAAGATTACGACATGGACATTCACTATCACCCTGGTAAAGCCAACGTGGTAGCCGATGCCCTTAGCAGATTGCCGTGCCGCTTGAACTCCATGATTTTGAAGGAGCAACCAAGTTTGCACAAGGAGATGGAAGATTTTCGAATGGAATTAGTAAGTGAAGGATTTTTGGCTAGCATAGAACTTCAGCCCACTTTGATCGGTCAGTTAAAGGCGCAGAAGGAAATGCCGATGTCGACGGAATCAAGCGTCGTATCAGTGCAGGCAAAGTGCGGATTCACCGAGGACTATGAAGGAGTTACGTGGTACAAAGGACGCCTTTGTGTACCAAACAGATTCGAGTTGAAAGAAGTTATCTTGAAGGAGGCTCATGATACTCTTTATTCTATCCATCCGGAGGACTAAGATGTATCAAGATTTGAAAGAGCAATTTTGGTGGCATAAGATGAAGAGAGAAATCGGAAGCTATATCGCCAAGTGTGATATATGTCGTAGTCAAGGCAGGACATCAAAGACCTGCTGGATTGTTGCAACCTTTGCAAATTCCGGAATGGAAATGGGATTCTGTAGGAATGGACTTTATCACTGGACTACCTACTTCTAGTAGGGGAAATGACTCTATCTGGGTCATAGTGGACAGATTGTCCAAAGTCGCCCATTTCTTTCCCGTTAAAACCACCTATCAGAGTTCGAAGCTAGCAGATTTATACATCGCTAGAATCGTTAGTTTGCACGGAGTCCCCAAGAACATAGTATCGGATCGAGGAACTCAGTTTACCTCGAGATTCTGGAAGAAAGTCCAAGAAGGTTTAGGAACCCGCCTAGATTTCAAGATCACGTATCACCCTCGAGACCGATGGACAAGCGGCGAGTAAACCAAATACTCAAGATATGCTTAGAGCATGTGTGCTAGAATATGGATCCAAGTGGGAAGGCACTGCGTTTGCAGAATTTTCCTACAACAATAGTTACCAAGCCGGTTGCAAATGGCCCCATTTGAATTCATGTACGGAAGAAAGTGTCGCACCCTTTGAACTGGTCAAGTAGGAGAGAGTTTTTTTTTCCAGATCCTACGAGAAGCAGAAGAGAAGGTTCACAAGATTCGTGAGCACCTCAAGACCGCCCAATCCCAACAGAAGAGTTACGCCGATAAGAGACGTCGATATCTCGCCTTCAACATAGGAGATTTTGTTTATCTGAAAGTGTCGCCATTGAAGGGAATGCAGCGTTTCCAACTCAAAGGAAAGTTAGCCCCCAGATATATCGGACCTTTCAAAATTCTGAACCGTCAAGGAGAAGTATCATATCAATTGGAACTACCTGAAGAGATGTCAGTTGTGCAAAATGTGTTCCATATCTCTTTACTTCGCAAGTGTCTCGAAGTACCCGAGAAGACCGAAGTGTTCAAGAATATCGACCACCGGACCATAGAGATCAACAATGACCTGACCTATCCCGAAGTACCCATCCGCATTTTGGAATAAGCTTTTCGAACTACCCGAACCCAAAGCATCAAGTTTCTCAAGATTCAGTGGAGCAACCACACAGAAGAGGAAGCTACCTGGGAGCGCGAAGATCACATCAGGATGGAGTTTCCCGATCTCTTCAAATCCTAGGTAATCTTTTTGTCCTTTTTCAAATCTCGGGACGAGATATTTTTTAAGGGGGGAAGGTTTGTAACATCCCAAAAATACTAAGCTTGGATCATCAAATTCTAATCATCAAAATTAGGGTTAACAAAAACTTTTCTAAATGAAATCATGAATGCATGCATAGGTCTATGCATGGATTTTGAATTCTTTTAAAACCACATTGTTTGTTTGTTTCATTGCTTGTAAAATGTTTCTTAGGTGAAATAAACATCGTCTAAAACATTTCCCACACTTTTCCTAAAGGCAAGTAAATCAAAACACATATATGAAATGAATGGTCATTTTGGCCAATTTAACTCCCATGCCTACTTTGGCTGTCCCAAACTTTCAGAACCTAACAGAAACTTTTCTGGATCTTTGCACCCCTTGAATGTACTCATATCAAGGTATGAAGGCCCACTTTGTGATCATCCAGAAACTTTCAAATGCATAGTTTAAATGACAATTCAAAATTGAATCTTTATCTTATGGGAAGATCCCACTTTTTCAAAAACTACTCAAACAAGCTCAATTTTCAAAACCCAAGCATCTGCAGACTCACCAGCACCAATCTAGCAAACCCACCAAAAATCATTTCAAAATTCAAAACTTGATTTCATGCGGCCATTTCATCAAACAGGTTGCAGACACAAATCAAACAAACATCAAATCGTGCTGGACCAGATGGACTTCATCACGATCTTGAGATCGGCAAGCATTCGTATACATCATCCACGAGTACAACCTCGTTAACGCTATTCGGTCTTCAAGGGTATGTATTCTATGGATGTATATCCACCCGTTGCTTGTATCTAGTAGATAGATCTTGGTACTTAGTTGTTCCCGTCGTAGGAAATTTTTTGTTTTCTATGTTGCGAACCCTACACTCTTACTGGTGCATTTGAAGTTTCGGATGAAGCTGTAAGCTATCTCCTCCCAGCTTCGGATGGACCCTGAAGATAGGTGAGCGGATCCGGTCGCACAATTGCAACCTGAAGGCATTGCATGGCGGTTTCCTTGTTTCCACCGTGCAATTTGACGGATGACAGGTGGTCGCTGAGCCATGCCTTTGGGTCTTGTGTGCCGTCGAACTTCGGAGTATCCGAAGGAAGCTTGAAATTTCACGGCATCTTTGTTCGTCGAACAGATCTGCTGAAGCATCGGGCTCCGCAGAGTTCTCCTTCGTCTTTGTCCATCTCGGATTCAGATGAGCATGCGCGCTTGGCTCGCGCTTTGTCGATTTTGCGCTGTGTGAGCGCGTCCCTGGCGTCGTAATCGCGGTTGCGATGGCGCGAACTCTTGTTCCTTCGAGGAAGGTCATGGTCCTCTTCTTCAGATGACGGGGTGGGGCTGCGGTCGAACCTGACCAAAGCTTTCTTCTTCGGCTTCGTAGGAGCTTCCTGGTGGAGCGCGGCTCCGACGAGTCCGAGTCCGGTAAGTGCGGACTTGTGCATGGCTCTTTTCGGGTCCCCCTCCGGAGGAGGGTGCGATGCTAGGTACGTGGTGGCTGCCATGATCGCAGCCTGTGGCGTTTTCCGGATGACGTTGCCGTCGGCGTCCATCTCCATGAAGGATGCGTGGAGGGTTCGGGTCACCTCACGACGCTCCTTAGGATCCATGTTCTCCATCCGAGAGAGATGCTTGTTGCCTTGGTTGTCGTTCGTGCTGGAGCCGATGCCCATGGCGGAGAGCCCAGCTCGTCGCGCACTGGACTCTGAGGCTGCTTGCTTGCGTTTGTCACGATCGCATAATCAGCGTCCCCAGTTCCCACAGACGGCGCCAATTGACGAGGTTTGATCTCGTCAATGCCCATTGTTATGGACTTGGGTTTTGGAGAAGATGGGGATGCTGGAGATCGCGGAACGGTTAGCAAACAAGCAATACGGGACACGAGGTTTACCCAGGTTCAGGCCCCCGGAGGGAAAACCCTACTCCTGCTTGTCTGCTCTTGATTACGGCAGAACCGGTGATTACAGGGGTGCGCAGATGCAATCTGGCGTGGAGTTGTGTATGCAAAAGTATGATTCGAGAGATCTAGGTCGTGCCCTCCTGGCCTTTATATAGACTTAGGCAGGTCCCGGGCATAGACCTAGTCGGTTACAGGTTCTAGGGTTTTACCCCTTTGAATTTCCTATCTACTCTAGTCTTGCTCTCCAAGGATCCGAAGGCGTCATGGGCCTTGGCCACCCGAAAGTCTTCATGGGCCGGCGTATATTTGCCGTGGGCCTTCCTTGGGCTGGATCAGGTATGCTGAGATCATGTACCCGCGGGGTATAACCATGTCAAACGCCGTTTTGACATCCATCTGCCATATCTCATAATCATAATATGCAGCGATTGCTAACATAATCCTCACAAACTTTATGTAACATCCCAAAATACTAAGCTTGGATCATCAAATTCTAATCATCAAAATTAGGGTTAACAAAAACTTTTCTAAATGAAATCATGAATGCATGCATAGGTGTATGCATGGATTTTGAATTCTTTTAAAACCACCTTGTTTGTTTGTTTCATTGCTTGTAAAATGTTTCTTAGGTGAAATAAACATCATCTAAAACATTTCCCACACTTTTCCTAAAGGCAAGTAAATCAAAACACATATATGAAATGAATGGTCATTTTGGTCAATTTAACTTCCATGCCTACTTTGGCTGTCTCAAACTTTCAGAACCTAACAGAAACTTTTCTGGATCTTTGCACCCCTTGAATGTACTCATAACAAGGTATCAAGGCCCACTTTGTGATCATCCAGAAACTTTCAAATGCATAGTTTAAATGACAATTCAAAATTGAATCTTTATCTTATGGGAATATCCCACTTTTTCAAAAACTACTCAAACAAGCTCAATTTTCAAAACCCAAGCATCTGCAGACTCACCAGCACCAATCTAGCAAACCCACCAAAAATCATTTCAAAATTCAAAACTTGATTTCATGCGGCCATTTCATCAAACAGGCTGCAGACACAAATCAAACAAACATCAAACACTATTGTGAGCAGTGATTCTTGCCTAACTGGTTCCCCATTTAGCTCACACACAACTCAGCAGATCATCTAGGAAGATTAGCCAGGCACTAGCACCACTGTGAGCTTGCCATTGTCATGAATGGTGAATAGTCGAGCACCCTCTTGTCACCCCATAGTCGACAGCAAGCTAGGAGCAGCAGAAAGCCTAGCCATCATGTCTGGGAGGCAGCCCACCGTCCACCGCCACTCACTGTCCCAGCCGCGAGCGTTGCCAAGCCCTGGACCACGCGCACAAGTCGCGCCAAGACCATGCCGAGCGTGCACCAGAGCGCCACCCTCGACCATCACCCACAGACCGCGTGTCGCCCTCGCCGCGTGCATACACAATCCCCACCGACCCAGGAGACCGCCAGACATCCCCGTTTGCCGCCCCGTGCCGCACAGCCACCGCCCGCCGTCGAAGACGCCGCCCCTTCCGCGCAGAGCACCGCTCGTTCCAGACCAAACCACACCGTCCCATGCCTCGAGACCATGTCGTTGAGCATCGCCAGGAGACACCGCACCGTCCCCTACCCTTGCCCATGCCTTTAGCCGCCTGTAACATCGCCCCCGACGAGCTCACCGTGCGCCCCGACGGTCCCCTCGCTCGACTATAAATAGAGGCCACCCCCGCACGATTTCTTCACACCATCTCACTCCCCTCTCCTCACTGATCGTGCCACACCATTCTCAGAGCAAGGCGAGCACCACCTCGCCGGAATTTCACTGGAGCCTGCCGCTGCCGGAGAAGAAGGGAGCCAGCGATTGGAGCCGCCCCAGGAGCTGCCGCGACCACCCCTGAGTTCGCCGTCGTCGACTTCGTCGTTCGCCCGCCTCGCCGACCCTCGCCAGTACCCCGGTGAGCCCCCAGCGACCCTCACTGGCCGCGCTAGGTTTCGTTCTCGTCGGAGTTGTCTCACGTCGATGATGACTCCCAGCCGTTAGATTAGAACTAGATCGAACGATCCACGTCGCCCCATACCGCTTCGCCCAGCCTCGTGTCACTAACGAGTGGGGACACCCACTTAAGCAGCCAGCAGCACTTTAGCTTAGCCGGCCCGATAATTTTCCCGTGCAGCCCAGTTATTCAAATTAAACTTTTCTATTTCAATTCAAACACACTTCTGTACCCAACTTCAAAAATCAACCCAGATCGATTCAGTGCACCAAATTGAATGAAACCAATTTTGTTGGAAAGGTCTGTGAATGCTGAATCCAAGCCCGTTGGATTCAAGTCATTTGGATCTATAGATCACCCATGGTAAAAATAACAAGGCAGAAGCTTTTCTGCATTCAAACATTTTTTAAATTTAAACCATAATAGCTTTTGAGTTGATTCCAACTCTCAAAAATCACATTTAACCATACCTTTCAGAATATATAAAAATATATAGGTTTACTTGCAGAAATAATGTTCAACTAATAAAAGAATGCTACATAAGCATTTCTAGCCACTTTAATTAATTAAAATAAAAGGGTAAAACCTTATTAAATTGTGACACCACTTTAAATCACATTCCCATGAACTACAATATGTGGTGATGACATGTGTTAACATGATCCCATGTTGGGTTTGGAGAATATTAAATCTTAAGTAGTTTTTCAATGAGTAGAAATTACTTTTCTAAAAATAAAAGATTTAAACCAAGCCTTAACCTTGTAATGTTAGGGATGATGCTAGATCATCCATAGGACCCTTGTGTGTGATGATTGCAAGTAGTTAAGTGTTGTTTGGTGATTGTGTACCTCGTATTTATTCATAGACGCTAGTACCGACCAAGGATACGAGGAGGAAGGAGGATACTATGAATAAGAAGCCGAGGAGAACTTCAACCACTGCTCTGCACAAGGCAAGCTTATATTGACATTGATGCAAGCTAACACTTGTAGGATACCCTACTGATGCAACAAACCCCTACTTGTTACTATGCCTTAAGCATATGTGATCATACCCATTTGATAAACCAATCCTAGTTTTATGTGCAAGCTTCTTACTTTATTTCTTTATCAAAGCTTACTTAGAGTTTACTTAAGTGATTGGTAGATATTGGAAAGATGCTGAAGGTTGCATAAAGAGCATAAAATTTGGCCTAAGTTAGAAACCTTGACATCAGCCTGAGACATAAGGTTGTACTTAGTTGAAACTCCACTAGTTACCACCCCTCATTATTACTACCCCCACCTGTAGATGCTAGTGCTAAGCATAAAACTTGATAAACTTTAGATGGGAATACTTGGTGGAAAAATGGTTATGAAAACCTTGGAATGATGGATCATTCTATTGAAATGTTTTGGACATGTGTTTCCAAACACTTGAGAATTTTGGTGATAAAAATGTTGAGGCATGAGCCTTAGCCCTTTATAAAACTGATGGTTGTCTGGATGCGATACCATTCCAATTTTATCGTACAACCACAATACCCGAATATTGGGTAGGGCTTGACTGGAAACTTATATTCCTTAGTATTAGTTCCCTCACGGCCAAGGTTTGAGCTGAGGCTACCTTGTGAAGATTCTCCACCTGTGCAGTACCCAAGATGACAGTTGGTCATGGTTGGGAGGCCAAACTCACAGGAGAGGTGCTTGTACTAGGGCGTATAATCGAAAGGTTAGGATTGATTATCCACATACTGAGTATGGCAAATTCATGATTTGTTCCTGACGGATGTATCGAATGTTGTGGTGAAAGTGTACAATCTCTGCAGAGTGTCAAACTATTCGAATAGTCGCGTCCGCGGTTATTGACAGTTGGAGTGGCCATACTGTTCCCCCGTCAGACTTTTCAAAATGACATGTGAGATGAATTGAGACTTTGACTTGACCACAACAGAGTTGTGATATGAAATACAAGTTCCCGCTTAGGATTTATAAAATTGTGACTAGCTTTGGAGCTTAGTAGAGATAAATCTGGCTTTTGCAAAATAACCCTAGAGCCTAGTGTCCTATTATCCAAAAAAAAATTTACCTATTAGTATTAGTTTGCGAGTACTTAAAGAGTACTCATGGCTTTGTCCCTGGCTATTCCCATGGCCAGACTATGAAGAGGAGTACCTGGAAGATGGACCCCAGGAAGGTTACGACAACTAGGATCATCTCCCATCGCCAGCATTGCCTGTGACCCCGAAGATGGAGCTTTGCCTACGCTACCGTTATTGTTACGTATTCCGCTGCTTGATGTTGTATTAAGAACTGGATCATGAGATCCCTATTTGTGTAAGACCTTATGTATCATTTGTAATGGATGATGTACTATGGTATCCAATTCTGTTATGTCTCGCAAAAATGGTAATCCTGGGATTGCGATGTATGGCATAACAGGCATCTAGGATTGAAAAATCCGGGTGTTGACACTTTACTTTGCTATCGGTGAGAAAGTCTCATCGTAGTCAACTCCTTGAATTTGTTGAAACACTTTTGCGACAAGTCGAGCTTTATATACAGTAACATTACCATCAGCATCTGTTTTCTTCTTGAAAATCCATTTGTTCTCGACAGCCTTCCGGTCATCCGGTAAGTCTACCAAAGTACATACTTGGTTTTCGTACATGGATCCAATCTCGGATTTCATGGCTTCTTGCCATTTATTAGAAACTGGGCTCATCATCGCTTCCTCATATGTCGCAGGGTCATCGGTGTTGTCCACCAACATGACACTCATAACGGGATCATACCAATCAGGAGTGGTACGAGTTCTCGTTGACCTGCGAGGTTCTGTAGTTACTTCAACCGAAGTTTCATGATCGACATCATTAGCTTCCTCTCTTATTGGTGTAGGCGCCACAGGAACTACTTCCGGTGCTGCGCTACTCGCAAGTTCGAGAGAAGATTCAACAACCTCGTCGAGCTCTACTTTCCTTCTAGTCACTTCTTTCGAGAGAAACTCCTTCTCTAGAAAGGATCCATTCTTGGCAACGAAGATTTTGCCCTCGGATCTATGATAGAAGGTATACCCAATAGTTTCCTTCGGGTATCCTATGAAGACACATTTTTCCGCTTTGGGTTCAAGCTTGTCGGGCTGTAACTTATTTACATAAGCTTCGCAACCCCCAAACTTTAAGGAACGACAATTTAGGTTTCTTTCCAAACCATAATTCATACGGTGTCGTTTCAACGGATTTAGATGGTGCCCTATTTATAGTGAATGAGGCTGTTTCTAATGCATAACCCCAAAATGATAGCGGTAAATCTGTAAGTGACATCATAAACGAACCATATCTAAGAGAGTTCGATTACGACGTTCGGACACACCATTACGTTGCGGTATTCCCGGCGGTGTCAATTGTGAAAGTATTCCGCATTTCTTCAAATGCTTGCCAAACTCGTAACTTAGATATTCACCTCCATGATCAGATTGTAGAAATTTAATCTTCTTGTTACGTTGATTCTCTACCTCACTTTGAAATTCCTTAAACTTCTCGAAAGTTTCGGACTTATGTTTCATGAAATAGATATACCCATATCTACTCAAGTCATCTGTGAAGGTAAGAACATAGCGATAACCACCGCGCGATGCTACACTCATTGGACCACACACATCAGTATGTATGATTTCCAATAAGTCCGTAGCTCGCTCCATCATACCAGAAAATGGAGTCTTAGTCATTTTACCTATCAGACATGCTTCACATCTTTCAAGTGATTCGAAATCAAGTGATTCAAGAAGTCCATCGGAATGGAGTTTCTTCATACGCTTTACTCCAATATGACCAAGACAACAATGCCACATATAGGTCGATTTATCACTCAATTTCAAACGTTTAGCTTCAATGTTATTAATGTGTGTATTACCACAATCGAGATTCAATAAGAATAGACCATCTATCAAAGGTGCATGTGCATAAAACATATTACTCATATAAATAGAAAAAACATTATTCTCGGACTTAAACAAGTAACCGTATCGCAATAAACATGATCCAGATATAATGTTCATGCTCAACGCAGGCACCAAATAACAATTATTTAAGTATAAAACTAATCCCGATGGTAGATGAAGAGGTAGCGTGCCGACCACGATCACATCAACCTTTGATCCATTTCCAACGCGCATCGTCACCTCGTTCTTCGCTAGTTTTCGTCTATTCTGCAGTACCTGTTTCGAGTTACAAATATGAGCAACCGAACCAATATCAAATACCCAGGCACTACTACGAGTACAAGTGAGATACACATCAATAACATGTATATCGGATATACCTTTCTTCTTGATGTTGCCGTTCTTCAAATCCGCCAAGTACTTAGGGTAATTCCGCTTCCAGTGACCCTCTCCCTTGCAGTAAAAGCACTCAGTATCAGGCTTAGGCCCAGCCTTGGTCTTCTTCGTCGACGCGGTAACTTTCTTACCGCCCTTCTTGAAGTTTCCCTTTTTCTTAGACTTGCCTTGCTTCTTGAATTTGGTGGTCTTATTGACCAACAAAACTTGGTGCTCTTTCTTGATCTCCACTTCTGCAGACTTTAACATGGAGAAGAGTTCGGGCAATGACTTGTCCATGTTTGCTTATTGTAGTTCATCACAAAGTTCTTGTAACTTGGTGGTAGTGATTGGAGGACACGGTGAATCCCCAAAGCATTAGGAATCACTATACCTAAGCTTTGAAGCTTGCTTGCATGCCCAGACATCTTAAGCATGTGCTCACTTACGGAGCTGTCCTCTTCCATCTTTAGTTAAAGAATTTTTCAGAAGCCTCATAACTCTCAACTGCCGCGTGAGCCTCAAATATCATTTTGAGTTCATGGACAATATCATGTGGGTCATGGTTCTCAAGCCTTTTCTGAAGCTCTGAT
Organism: Avena longiglumis; assembly: GCA_030063025.1. NCBI lineage: Eukaryota > Viridiplantae > Streptophyta > Magnoliopsida > Poales > Poaceae > Avena > Avena longiglumis. The sequence continues at coordinate 479,333,706 of CP125977.1, forward strand.
TCCAAACCATACAAGATAGCACATTGAACTGTGGAGTACTGATTCTTCCGAGCGAGGAAAACATTCTTTACCTCATCGGTAGCATCGATTCTTGAGGGTTACCCATGTGCATCCAAAGACATAGGTCAAATTACCAAGCATTGAGGACAATCCTCAAATTGCGGAACCAATCCATGATTGCTTCCATTGTTTTTTAACTTTTCTTTCTCTAGGAACGCATTAAAATTGATGGTAGGGGCCGCCATTGATCTACAACATATTTGCAATAGTTTAGACTAAGTTTATGACAAATTGAGTTCTAATTAATAGTTAAATTAATCTAGGTGAACTCCCACTCAAAACAATATCCCTCACATTGTTTTAGTGATCACACGAACCAAATCCACCACATCAAAACCGATCATCACGAGAGTTGATATATATTCAATAGCGAACAATCAACATGTTCATCATGTCTACTATATGAATCATGCTTTACCTTTCGGTGATCCGTGTTCCGAAACCATGTTTGTACATGCTAGGCTCGTCAAGATCAAACCTTAGCTTCCGCATGAGCAAATCTGGCTTGCTCACATTGTATATACTCGCAGAATCTAACACACCCGATCATCACGTGGTACTTCGAAACAACGAGCTTTAGCAACGGTGCTTACTAAGGATGAACACTTTAAAACTTGAAATTTCGTGCTTGAGGGATCATCTTATAATGCTACCGTCGCGAACCAAGCAATACAAGATGCATAAAAGGATTAACATCACATGCAATTCATAATATGTGATATGACATGGCCTTTCTTCTTGTGCTTCCGATCTCCAACTTCAAGCACGAACATGATCTCCATCATCACCGGTATGGCGTCAAGGTCAATGGCGCCGCTTCATGGCTGTCGTCCACTAGCTTCAACTATTACAACTACTTTGAATAGACACGCAGGTCTTAACGGAATTTAAAAGACAACCATATGGCTCCTGCCGGTTGCCAACTTACAATAAGGAACATTGCATACATCATATATAATCACAATCATGGCCATATCACATCTACAACACACCCCTGCAAAACAAAGTTAGACGCCTCTAATATCCTCGTGATATCTCGGATCCCATCCGAGACTCCGAACAACATTCGGTATCCCCACTAACATTCCATATCTACTAAACTACATCGAATCCTTAAGTATGTCTCCCTACGGTTCGTGAATTATGCGGACATGACCGAGACAATTCTCCGATCAATAACCAATAGAGGAATCTGGAAATTCATATGGCTCCCACATATTTCTACGATTACTTTGCGATCGAATGAACCACTTACATACGATACCAATTTCCCTTTGTCTCATGATAGTTTACTTATCCGAGGTTTTGATCGTCGGTATCTCTGCATACCTAGTTCAACCTCGTTACGATAAGTACTCTTTTCTCGTTCCCGTAATATGTGATCCCTTGTAAGCCAGTCACATGCTTGCAAGCTAATTGGATGACATTCCACCGAGAGGGCCCAGTGTAGGGGTTCGTAGCATGGAAAACAAAAAATTTCTATCGCATACAAACAAACAAGCCAAGATCTATCTACTAGATTGTAGCAACGAGTCGATGGAATAATCTTACCCTCGAAGATTCCAAAGTGTTTAACGAGAGCGGATTCTCGTGGGTGATGTAGTCGTACTCTTTCCGATCTCAAGATCGTGTAGACGATCCTTCCGGCGTTAAGCGCTTCCATGATCACACGTTAAATTTTCGTGAAGACCTTCCTCTCCCTTGTTCCAAAGAGGCGGAGGTTGTAGCACTTCTCGCGATTCCAAAGACAACGACGTGGTGCAAGTAGAGGGAAATCCCAGGCTTCGCCTTAAGCCGGAGCGAGTATGGTGGAGTATGAGAGAGGGCTATTAGTGGTCTAGGGATTAGACACACCAATTAGAAGGTTCTAAACCGCAGGCTAAATCAATTAGAAGCTCTAAACCAAAACGGCTCTAAACCGGAGATTAGAGGATAGGAACTTGTGTGTCTAGAGGAGGAGGCCCTGCCCCTCCTTTTATAGGTGGGAGGGGCGGCCAAGGGAGGAGTCCCTCCCCAAGTCGGCCTTGGTTGTGGCCCGGCTTGGAGGACTCCTCCCAAGTCGGTTCAATCACCTCTTGCTTGTTTCCCACAGTTTCTGTTTTCCACAGTTTCTGTTTTAGCCGTTTGACTTTCAAAGCAATTTGACTTTCAGTTTTGGAACAGCAAGAACACTTAGTACATGATGCAATCATTCAATGACACATTCATGTACCCTCCCCCCGGAGTCTTGGGACAATCCGGAACCTTCTAGAACATTCCGATGAAAACACGGAATCATTCCCGAACTCCAAAGCGGGCTTTCCTTATATGAATCTTATTCTCCGGACCATTCCGGATCACCTCGTGATATCCCGGATCCCATCCGAGACTCCGAACAACATTCGGTCTCTTTCTCATAATACCATAACTACTCAAACAACGTAGAATCCTTAAGTGTGTCTCCCTACGGTTCGTGAATTATGCGGACATGATCGAGACATTTCTCCGAACAATAACCAATAGAGGAATCTGGAAATTCATATGGCTCCCACATATTTCTACGATTACTTTGCGATCGAATGAACCACTTACATACGATACCAATTTCCCTTTGTCTCACAATAGTTTACTTATCTGAGGTTATGATCGTCGGTATCTCTGCATACCTAGTTCAACCTCGTTACCTATAAGTACTCTTTTCTCGTTCCCGTGATATGTGATCCCTTGTGAGCCAGTCACATGCTTGCAAGCTAATTGGATGACATTCCACCGATAGGGCCCAGAGTATATCTATCCGTCATATGGATGGACAAATCCCACTCTTGATCCATGTGTTTCAACCAATACTTTCCGAACACTCAATGACTCCTTTATAGCCACCTAGTTACGGTGTGGTGTTTGATGTCATCAAAGCATCCATCTGGTAAAGGTGATATGCATGATCTCATGGTCGAAGGAATTAGGTTACTATGTATCAGAAAGCATATAGCAATTGAACTATTGAAATGACTTGATCTTTATGCTATGCTTATCTATAGGAGTATGTCCACCATATCATTCTCCTAACGATATGATCTTGTTGTTGATAACATCTCAATGTTCATGATAGGGAAACCACAATCATTAATCAACCAACAAGCTAGTGAAGTATAGAGGCTATACTAGGGACTTCAAATTAAGTTTACAAATCACACAAGTATTAATGTTTCCTTGTTAATACTATTATAGCATGAATGTAAACATTTATCATAAACACAAAGATATAATAATAACTATATTTATTATTGCCTCTAGGGCATATCTCCAACAGTCTCCCACTTGCACTAGAGTCATCTAATCTAGATTACATGGTAATATACCGAACACCCATGGCGGTTTGGTGTTGGTCATGTTTTGCCCTCGGAGAGGTTTAGTCAACGGATCCGCCACATTCAGATCATGTGTACTTTGCAAATCTTTATATCCCCATCTGGATATGTTCTCGAATAGCGTGAAAACGCAGCTTGATATGCTTGACTTCTTGTGTGACCTTGGTTCTTGCGAATGGCTATGGCTCCCATGTTATCACGGTAGATAGACATTGGGTCCAGCACTAGGAACCACACCCAGCTCTGTAATGAACTCTTTCATCCATATCGCTTCTCGTGAAGCCTCCAAGCGACCATGTATTCCGATTCAGTTGAAGATCTCGCCACAACGCTTTGCTTTGCACTCCTCCACTAAGCTTCTGCACCATTCAAAATAAATACGTATCCAGTTGTGATTTAGAATCATCCGGATCGGTGTTCCAACTAGCATCGGTGTAACCATTAACAACGAATGTTCATCACCTCCATAAGAAAGAACCATATCCTTAGTTCTTCTCAAGTACTTAAGGATGTTTTGATCACGTCCAATGATCCACTCTGGATCACTTTGATATCTGCTAGTTAAACTAACGGATATGCAATATCGGGTCTAGTACATAGCATGGCATACATTAGAGATCATATGGCTGAGGCATAGGGAGTCTTACTCATCCTTTATCTATCTTCTGCCGATGTCGGACTTTGAGTTTTACTCAAGGTCGTATTGGGCAACATGGGCAAGAACCCTTTCTTGCTTTCTTCCATTCCAAACCTCTTTAGAACTTTGTCCAAATATGTACTCTGTGACAATGATATTTGGCGTTTCGATCTATCTCTATAAATCTTTATGCCTAATATGTAAGCTGCTTCGCCTAGATCCTTCATTGAAAAACTATTATTCAAATATTCGTTCACACTATTAAGAAGGTCTACATCATTCCCAATCAACAATATGTCATCCACATATAGTATTAAGAATGCTACAGAGATCCCACTCACTTTCTTGTAAATACAAGCTTCTCCATAAGTTTGTATAAAACCAAAACTTTTGATTACCTTATCAAAACGTTGATTCCAACTTCGGGATGCTTGCTTCAATCCATAGATGGACCGTTGAAGTTTGCATACCTTGTTAGCATCTTTAGGATCGATAAAACCTTTGGGTTGCATCATATACAACTCTTCATCAATATCTCCATTGAGGAATGCTGTTTTGACATCCATCTGCTATATCTCATAATCATAATATGCAGCGATTGCTAACATAATCCTCACAGACTTTAGCTTCGCTACTAGTGAGAAAGTCTCATCGTAGTCAACTCCTTGAATTTGTCGAAACCCTTTTGCGACAAGTCGAGCTTTATAGATGATAACATTACCATCAAGATCTGCTTTCTTCTTGAAAATCCATTTGATCTCGACCTTCCTACCATCCGGTAAGTCCACCAAAGTCCATACTTGGTTTTCGTACATGGATCCAATCTTGGATTTCATGGCTTCTTGCCATTTATTGGAATCTGGGCTCATCATCGCTTCCTCATATGTCTCGGGTTCATCGATGTTGTCTACCAACATGACACTCATAACGGGATCATACCAATCTGGAGTGGTACGAGTTCTCGTTCACCTCCGAGGCTCAGAAAGCAACTTCAGCAAGTTTCATGATCATCATCATTAGCTTCCTCTCTAATTGGTGCAGCACCACAGAACTTCTTCGGTCTGCGCTACTCGCAATTCGAGAGAAGGTTCGACAACCTCATCGAGTTCTACTTTCCTTCCAGTCACTTCTTTCGAGAGAAATTCCTTCTCTAGAAAGGATCCATTCTTAACAATGAAGATTTTGCCTTCGGATCTATGATAGAAGGTATACCCAATAGTTTCCTTGGGTATCCTATGAAAACGCATTTTTCCGCTTTGGGTTCAAGCTTGTCATTTGTAACTTCTTTACATAGGCTTCGCATCCCCAAACTTTAAGGAACGATAATTTAGGTTTCTTCCCAAACCATAATTCATACGGTGTCGTTTCAGCGGATTTAGACGGTGCCCTATTTAAAGTGAATGCGTGTTTCTAATGCATAACCCCAAAATGATAGCGGTAAATCTGTAAGTGACATCATAGAACGAACCATATCTAAGAGAGTTCGATTACGATGTTCGGACACACCATTACTGTTGTGGTGTTCCGGTGTCAATCAGTGAAAGTATTCGCATTTCTTCAAATGCTCGCCAAACTCGTAACTTAGATATTCACCTCCACGATCGAACGTAGAAATTTAATCTTCTTGTTACGTTGATTCTATACCTCACTTTGAAACTCCTTAAACTTCTCGAAAGTTTGGACTTATGTTTCATGAAATAGATATACCCATATCTACTCAAGTCATCCGTGAAGGTAAGAACATAACGATAACCATCACGATGCTACACTCATTGGACCACACACATCGGTATGTATGATTTCCAATAAGTCCGTAGCTCGCTCCATCATACCTGAAAATGGAGTCTTAGTCATTTTTCCCATCGACATGCTTCGCATCTTTCAAGTGATTCAAAATCAAGTGATTCAAGAAGTCCATCGAATGGAGTTTCTTCATCGCTTCACTCAATGTGACCAAGACGATTGCCACATATAGGTCGAATTATCGCTGATTTCAAACGTTTAGCCTCAATGTTGTTGATATGTGTATTTCCACTATCGAGATTCAATAAGAATAGACCATCTATCAAAGGTGCATGTGCATAAAACATATTACTCATATAAATCGAACAACCATTATTCTCGATTTAAACAAGTAACCGTCTACAATAAACAAGATCCCGATATAATTTTCATGCTCAACACGGGCACTAAATAACAATTATTTAAGTATAAAACTAATCCCGATGGTAGATGAAGGGTAGCGTCGACCGCGATCACATCAACCTTTGATCCGCTTCCACGCATCGTCACCTCGTTCTTCGCTAGCTTCCGTTTATTCGCTGCAGACTGCTTTGAGTTACAAATATGAGCAACCGAACCAAGATCAAATACCTGTGCACTACTACGGTACTAGTGAGATACACATCAATAACATGTATATCGATATACCTTTCTTCTTGATGTTGCCGTTCTTCAGATCCGCCAAGTACTTTGGGCAATTCCGCTTCAAGGACCTTCTCCCTTGCAAGAAAAGCACTCGGTTTGGGCTTGGGTCCAGCCTTGGTCTTCTTCACGTGGTAACTTTCTTACCACCCTTCTTGAAGTGTCCCTTTTGCTTAGACTTGCCTTTCTTGAGTTTGGTGGTCTTATTGACCAACAACACTTGGTGCTATTTCTTGATCTCCACTTCTGCAGATTTTAACATAACAAACAGTTCTGGCAACTCTTTGTTCATGTTCTGCATGTTGTAGTTCATCACAAAGTTCCTGTAACTTGGTGGCAGTGACTGGAGGACACGGTAAATCCCCAAAGCATTAGGAATCACTATACCCAAGCTTTGAAGTTTGTTTGCGTCTGCACATCTTAAGCACATGCTCACCGACGAGCTGCCTCTTCCATCTTGCGATTAACTTTTCGTAAGCCTCATAGCTTTCAATTGCCGCATGAGTCTCAAAAATCAATTTGAGATCCTCGACAATATCATATGGGTCGACTCTTCAAACCTTTTCAAGCTCCGATTCTAAACCATACAAGATAGCACATTGAACTATGGAGTACCGATTCTTCCGAGCGAGGTAAACATTCTTTACTTCATCGGGAGCATCAATTCCGGTGGGTCACCAATGTGCATCCAAAGACATAGGTCAAATTACCAAATGTGAGGACAATCCTCAAATTGCGGAACCAATCCGGGTTGCTTCCATTGTTTTCAACTTTTCTTTCTCTAGGAACGCATTAAAATTGATGGTAGGGGCTGCCATTGATCTACAACATATTTGCAATAGTTTAGACTAAGTTTATGACAAATTGAGTTCAAATTAATTAATGAAATTAAACTAGGTGAACTCCCACTCAAAACAACATCCCTCACATTGTTTTAGTGATCACACGAACCAAATCCACTACATCAACACCGATCATCACGAGAGTTGATATAGTTTCAATGGCGAACAATCGTCATGTTCATCATATCTACTATACGATTCATGCTTTACCTTTCGGTGATCCGTGTTCCGAGACCATGTCTGTACATGCTAGGCTCGTCAAGATCAAACCTTAGTTTCCGCATGAGAAAATCTGGCTTGCTCACGTTGTATACACTTGGAGAATCTAACACACCCGATCATCACGTGGTGCTTCGAAACAACAAGCTTTAGCAACGGTGCTAACTAAGGGTGAACACTTTATGACTTGAAATTCATGTGCATGAGGGATCATCTTATAATGCTACCGTTGTCTACTAAGCAATACAAGATGCATAAAGGATTAACATCACATGCAATTCAATAATATGTGATATGATATGGCCTTTCTTATTTGTGCTTCCGATCTCCATCTTCAAGCACGAACATGATCTCCATCATTACCGGCATTGCATCAAGGTCAATGACGCTTCTCCATGGTTGTCGTCCACCGGTCTTCAACTATTACAACTACTTTGAATAGAAACGCGGGTCTTAACATAAATTAAAGACAACCATCTGGTTTCCCGCCGCCAACTTACAATAAGGAACATTGCATACATCAAATATAATCACAATCATGGCCATATCACATCATCAGACACCGCAAAACAAAGTTAGACGCCTCTACTTTCTTTGCATATTTTACGTGGTTTGGGGCTTTCAATAAGTATCGTTCTAACTTACGAACAAGAACCACAACATTGATACTAGCATTGTTGATCACCCGTTGTAAATTGGATCTTAACTATGCTAGGAGAAACAGGCACCCGCAAAGCCACTTATGCAATACAAGTTGCATGTCAAGCGTGGAGCAAGTCTCATGAACGATGTCATGTAAGGTTAGCCCGGGCCGCTTCATCCCAACATACCGCAAGATGCAAAGTACACAAGAAGCATTCGACAATAAAAGTATCAACGCCCACAATGACCATTGTGTTCTACTCGTGCAACAGATCTACATATAGACACGGCTCTGATACCATCAGAGGGTTCGTAGCATGGAAAACAAAAAATTTCTATCGCATACAAACAAACAAGCCAAGATCTATCTACTAGATTGTAGCAACGAGTCTATGGAATAATCTTACCCTCGAAGATTCCAAAGTGTTTAACGAGAGCGGATTCTCGTGGGTGATGTAGTCGATTCTTCCGATCTCAAGATCGTAGACGATCCTTCCGGCCAAGCTGCTCCATAGCGCTTCATGATCGGTCACACGTTCGTATTTCGACGAAGACCTTCCTCTCCTTGTTCCAAGAAAATGGAGGTTGTAGCACTCTCTCGATTCCCAAAAGACAACGTGGTACCAAGTAGAGGGAATCCAGGCTTCGCCAAGCCGAGCGAGTATGGTGGAGTATGAGAGAGGGCTATTAGTGGTCTAGGATTAGACACACCAATTAGAAGGTTCTAAACCCAGGCTAAAGCAATTAGAAGCTCTAAACCAAAACGGCTCTAAACCGGAGATTAGAGGATAGGAACTTGTGTGTCTAGAGGAGGAGGCCCTGCCTTTTATAGGTGGGAGGGGCCAAGGGAGGAGTCCCTCCCAAGTAGGCCTTGGTTGGGCCTTGGCTTGGAGGACTCCTCCCCAAGTAGGTTCCAATCACCTCTTGCTTGTTTCCCACAGTTTCTGCTTCCCACAGCTCTGTTTTCCACAGTTTCTGTTTAGCCGTTTGACTTTCAAACTGCAATTTGAATTTTCAGTTTTGGAACAGCAAGAACACTTAGTACATGATGCAATCATTCAATGACACATTCATGTACCTCCACGGAGTGCCGGACAATCCGGAACCTTCTAGAACATTCCCGATGAAAACACCGGAATCATTCCCGAACTCCGAAACGGGGCTTTCCTTATATGAATCTTATTCTCCGGACCATTCCGGATCACCTCGTGATATCCCGGATCCCATCCGAGACTCCGAACAACATTCGGTCTCTTTCTCATAATACCATAACTACTCAAACAACGTCGAATCCTTAAGTGTGTCTCCCTACGGTTCGTGAATTATGCGGACATGATTGAGACATTTCTTCAAACAATAACCAATAGAGGAATCTGGAAATTCATATGGCTCCCACATATTTCTACGATTACTTTGCGATCGAATGAACCACTTACATATGATACCAATTTCCCTTTGTCTCACGATAGTTTACTTATCCGAGGTTATGATCGTCGGTATCTCTGCATACCTAGTTCAACCTCATTACCGATAAGTACTCTTTTCTCGTTCCCGTGATATGTGATCCCTTGTGAGCCAGTCACATGCTTGCAAGCTAATTGGATGACATTCCACCGAGAGGGCCCAGAGTATATCTATCCGTCATATGGATGGACAAATCCCACTCTTGATCCATGTGTTTCAACCAATACTTTCCGAACACTCAATGCCACCTTTATAGCCACCCAGTTACGGTGTGGTGTTTGATGTCATCAAAGCATCCATCCGGTAAAGGTGATATGCATGATCTCATGGTCGAAGGAATTAGGTTACTATGTATCAGAAAGCATATAGCAATTGAACTATTGAAATGACTTGATATTTATGCTATGCTTATCTATAGGAGTATGTCCACCATATCATTCTCCTAACGATATGATCTTGTTGTTGATAACATCTCAATGTTCATGATAGGGAAACCACAATCATTAATCAACCAACAAGCTAGTGAAGTATAGAGGCTATACTAGGGACTTCAAATTAAGTTTACAAATCACACAAGTATTAATGTTTCCTTGTTAATACTATTATATCATGAATGTAAACATTTATCATAAACACAAAGATATAATAATAACTATATTTATTATTGCCTCTAGGGCATATCTCCAACACCTAGAGTATATCTATCCGTCATATGGATGGACAAATCCCACTCTTGATCCTTGTGCCTCAACACATACTTTCTGAACACTTAATGCCACCTTTATAGCCACCTAGTTACGGTGTGGTGTTTGATGTTATCAAAGCATCCTTTCGATGATGGTGATTAGCATGATCTCATGGTCGAAGGAATTAGGTTACTATGTATCAGAAGGATTATAGCAAAAGAACTATTGAAATGTCTTGATCTTTATGCTACGCCTATCTATAGGAGTATGTCCATCATACCATTCTCCTAATGATATGATCTTGTTGTTAATAACATCTCAATGTTCATGATTGAGAAACCACGATCATCTATTAACCAACAAACTAGTATTATAAAGAGGCTTTACCAGGGACTCTAATTTAGTTTACAAATCACATAAGTATTAATGTTTCCGGTTAATACTGTTATAGAATGAATGTAAACATTTATCATAAACACAAAGATATAATAATAACCACTTTTTATTATTGCCTCTAGGGCATATCTCCAATAGTAATCTCAATATCCATCGGATCCCCGCAAACACGACATGCATGATTACAAATAGATGATCTTGATCATGAACGGAGCTCACAAGATCTAAACATGGTAGCACAAAGGAGGAGATACAACCATCTAGTTACTACATGGACCCGTAATCCAAGGTGGAACTACTCACGCTTCATACCGGAGGCTGACATGATGAAGAAGAAGGCCTCTGGGATGTGTAGGGGTTCGTAGCATGGAAAACAAAAAATTTCTATCGCATACAAACAAACAAGCCAAGATCTATCTACTAGATTGTAGCAACGAGTCGATAGAGGAACTCACCCTTGAAGATTCCAAAGCGTTTAACGAGAGCAGATTCTCGTGGGTGATGTAGTCATACACTTGCCGATCTCAAGATCGCGTAGACGATCCTTCCAAGGCGTTAACCGCGCTCATGATCGGTCACACGTTATTTTCGACGAAGACCTTCCTCTCCTTGTTCCAAAGGCAATGGAGGTTGTAGCACTCTCTCGCGATTCCGGCAACAAGTGGCGTGGGAAGTAGAGGGAGATCTCATGAGGCTTCGCCTTAAGCCGGAGCGAGTATGGTGCAGTATGATAGAGGATTTAGTGGTCTAGGGATTAGACACACCAATTAGAAGGCTCTAAACCGAAGGCTAGGGCAATTAGAAGCTCTAAACCAAAACGGCTTTAAACCGGAGGCTGTGGCTAGGGTTTAGATTTAGAGGATAGGAACTTGTGTGTCTAGGAGGGAGGAGCCTCCCTCCTTTTATAGGTGGAGGAGGCGGCGCTGGGGGGAGTCCTCCCCAACTCGGCCTCAAGGAGGGCCGGTGGGAGGAGGAACTCCTCCCAAGTCGCTTCAAACTTCCTTCTCCTCTTTCCACTTCCCAAAATAGCCGTTTGACTTTCAAACTAGCCGCTTGACTTTTCAAACTAGGATTTGATTAAATCCTCTATTTGGTACAGCAATGACACTTAGTACATGATGCAATCATACCAACTTGATATAACACATTCATGTACCTTCCCCGTCTTGGGACATTCGGAACCTTCTAGAATGTTCCCGATGAAAACACGAATCATTCCCCAACTCAAAGCAGGACTTTCCTTATATGAATATTATTCTCCGGACTATTCGGATCTCCTCGTGATATCCGGATCCCATCCGAGACTCGAACAACATTCGGTCTCCTTCTCATCATTCCATAACCACTCAAACAACGTCGAATCCTTAAGTGTGTCTCCTGCGGTTCGTGAATTATGCGGACATGATCGAGACACTTCTCGATCAATAACCAATAGAGGAATCTGAAATTCATAGCTCCCACATATTTCACGATTACTTTGCGATCGAATGAACCACTTACATACGATACCAATTTCCCTTTGTCTCACGATAGTTTACTTATCCAGGTTATGATCGTCGGTATCTCGCATACCTAGTTCAACCTCGATCTTGAAGTACTCTTTTCTCGTTCGTGATATGTGATCCCTTGTGAGCCAGTCACATGCTTGCAAGCTAATTGGATGACATTTCACGAGAACCAGTATATCTATCCGTCATATGGATGGACAAATCCCTCTTGATCCATGTTTCAACCAATACTTTACGAACACTCAATGCCACCTTTATAGCCACCCTGTTACGGTGTGGTGTTTGATGACATCAAAGCATCCATCCGGAAAAGGTGATATGCATGATCTCATGGTCGAAGGAATTAGGTTACTATGTATCAGAAAGCATATAGCAATTGAACTATTGAAATGACTTGATCTTTATGCTTACGCTTATCTATAGGAGTATGTCCATCACATCATTCTCCTAATGATATGATCCTGTTGTTAATAACATCTCTATGTTCATGATCAGGAAACCATGATCATATATTAACCAACAAGCTAGTTGAACAAGAGGCTTTACTATGGACTCTTATTTTAGTTTACAAATCACACAAGTATTAATGTTTCCGGTTAATACAATTATTGTTGGAGATATGCCCAAGAGGCAATAATAAATTGGTTATTATCATATCTTCACACTTATGATAAATGTTTACATACCATGCTATAATTGTATTAACCGGAAACATTAATACTTGTGTGATTTGTAAACTAAAATAAGAGTCCCTAGTAAAGCCTCTTGTTAAACTAGCTTGTTGGTTAATATATGATCATGGTTTCCTGATCATGAACATAGATATGTTATTAACAACATGATCATATCATTAGGAGAATGATGTGATGGACATACTAAGCTTAGCATAAAGATCAAGTCATTTCAATAGTTCAATTGCCGATACATAGTAACCTAATTCCTTCACCATGAGATCATGCATATCACCTTTACCGGATGGATGCTTTGATGACATCAAACACCACAGTGGCTATAAAGGTGGCATTGAGTGTTCGAAAGTATTGGTTGAAACACATGGATCAAGAGTGGATTTGTCCATCCATATGACGGATAGATATAGAATGTCATCCAATTAGCTTGCAAGCATGTGACCGGCTCACAAGGGATCACATATCATGGGAACAAGAAAAGAGTATCGATCGAACGAGGTTGAACTAGGTATGCAGAGATACCGACGATCATAACCTCTCATAAGTAAACTATCGTGAGACAAAGGGAAATTGGTATCGTATGTAAGTGGTTCATTCGAGAAATATGTGGAGCCATATGAATTTCTCTATTGGTTATTGTTCGGAGAAGTGTCTCGATCATGTCCGCATAATTCACGAACCGTAGGGAGACACACTTAAGGATTCGACGTTGTTTGAGTAGTTATGGTATTATGAGAAAGAGACCGAATGTTGTTCGAGTCTCGATGGGATCCGGATATCACGAGGTGATCCGAATGGTCCGGGAATAAGATTCATATAAGGAAAGTCCTGCTCGAGTTCGGAATGATTCCTGTTTTCATCGAATGTTCTAGAAGGTTCCTAATGTCCTAGACTGGGGAAGGGTGCATGAATGTGTCATTACATATTGGAATGATTGCATCATGTACTAAGTATTCTTGCTGTTCCAAAACTGAAAAGTCAAACTGCCAGTTTGAAAGTCAAACGGCTAAAACAGGAAACTGTGGAAAACAGAAACTGGGAAACAAGCAAGAGGTGGTTGAATCGACTTGGGGAGGAGTCCTCCTCCAAGCCGGCCAACCAAGGCCGACTTGGGAGGACTCCCTTGGCCGCCCTCCCACCTATAAAAGGAGGGCAGGGCCTCCTCTAGACACACAAGTTCCTATCCTCTAATCTCCGTTTAGAGCCGTTTTGGTTTAGAGCTTCTAATTGCTCTAGCTCATGGTTTAGAGCCTTCTAATTGGTGTGTCTAATCCATAGACCACTAATAGCTCTCTCTCATACTCCACCATACTGCCTGGATTAAGGCTGCAGGATCTCCCTCTACTTCCGTACCACGTCACAGTCTTAATAGCGAGGAGAGTGCTACAACCTCTCACGCTGCTAGAACAAGGGAGAGGAAGGTCTTCGTCGAGTACCTAACGTGACCGATCGCGAAGCCGCTAACGCAGCCGAAGGATCGCTCACGCGATCTTGAGATCGGAAGTGTACGACTACATCACCCACGAGAATCGCCTCGTTAACCGCTTTGGAATCTTCGAGGGTAAGTTATTCCATCGACTCGTTGCTACAATCTAATAGATAGATCTTGGCTTGTTTGTTTGTATGCGATAGAAATTTTTTGTTTTCCATGCTACGAACCCCTACAGTGGTATCAGAGCTGTGTCTATATGTAGATCTGTTGCACGAGTAGAACACAATGGTCATTATGGGCATTGATGCTTTTATTGTCGATTGCTTCTTGTGTACTTTGCATCTTGCGGTATGTTGGGATGAAGCGGCCCGGGCTAACCTTACATGACATCGTTCATGAGACTTGCTCCACGCTTGACATGCAACTTGTATTGCATAAGTGGCTTTATGGGTGCTGCTTTCCTAGCATAGTTAAGATCCAATTTACAACGGGTGATTAACAATACTAGTATCAATGTTGTGGTTCTTGTTCGTAAGTTAGACGACACTTATTAACAGCCCCAAACCACGTAAAACATGCAAAGAAAGTAGAGGCGTCTAACTTTGTTTTGCGGTGTGCAATGATGTGATATGGCCATGATTATGATTATATATGATGTATGCAATGTTCCTTATTGTAAGTCGGCAACCGCGTGAGCCATATGGTTGTCTTTAATTGTTAAGACCCGCGTGTCTATTCAAAGTAGTTGTAATAGTTGAAGCCGGTGGACGACAACAATGGAGAAGCATCATTGACCTTGATGCAATGTCGGTGATGATGGAGATCATGTTCGTGCTTGAAGATGGAGATCGGAAGCACAAAGAAGAAAGGCCATATCATATCACATATTATGAATTGCATGTGATGTTAATCCTTTATGCATCTTGTATTGCTTAGTAGACGGTAGCATTATAAGATGATCCCTCATGCACATGAATTTCAAGTCATAAAGTGTTCACCCTTAGTTAGCATTGCTAAAGCTTGTTGTTTCGAAGCACCACGTGATGATCGGGTGTGTTAGATTCTACAAGTGTATACAACGTGAGCAAGCCAGATTTGCTCATGCGGAAACTAAGGTTTGATCTTGACGAGCCTAGCATGTACAGACATGGCCTCACGAACACGGATTACCGAAAGGTAGAGCATGAGTCATATAGTAGATATGATGAACATGTTGATTGTTCGCCATTGAAGCTATATCAACTCTCGTGATGATCGGTTTTGATGTGGTTCGTGTGATCACTAAAACAATGTGAGGGATATTGTTTTGAGTGGGAGTTCACCTAGATTAATTTAATTATTAATTAGAACTCAATTTATCATAAACTAAATCAAAGTGAATTTGCATAGTTGTTGTAGTCATTGGCATCCGTTTACCACCTTGCGCTTAGTTATAATTGAGATGATAGAACTATAAATTCTGGTTAGTTACTTTACGAACTGGTATCGTATTGTTTTGAAGTGTTAATCTAAAGTTTAAAAGTCATATTGCAAACTTTCAGTAAGTTCCGGTTACTCCATGAAGTTTAATAATTAGTATTAAATTAAGAGTAACAATTCCAAGTGTTAGTATATAAGTATCATGTTTGTCTCCATGATTCTTGATATTCAAAGGATTCTCTTAATATCAAGGTTATCTAGGATCTGAAAGAGTTGTTTCAGAAATCATGATGTGTGGAAGATATTGTGATATCTGAAACGAAGTATTGGTTACAACATGATAGAGTATAATATGGCAAAAGTCATGTCTCATATTTGATGAGAATTTGCAAAAGGTTGGAGACACTAGTTGTCCTAATCCTCCAAAAGGTTTTGGAGAGCAACATTATACTTGCGATTCACCGTTACAAGCTAAAAGTTGCTTGATGATGGATAAATCCATGATGAGGGTGAATATTTGATGTAGGTAAGATGTTTACTACACCAAGAGATTACTAAAGAAAGGAATCTGAAAGAACACCAAACATTTGATGATAGGTGATCTACTTCAAAGTGCAAGTCCAAAGACATTGGTATTTAATTATACACGCTTTGGATTATGTGTCATATGTATGACTCCACTATTGATATTGATAGATTCTTTTAAACAAAAAAGGAAATATTGAAAGAGAATCTCATAAATATATGGCAGAAAAGAAAAGACTAGAATTGTTCAGTTTAAGTATATAGATGATATACGTGTTATGGCTATATTCTTTGCTTATTAAACAATGTGGTTATTAAGTATTTGATACTGAATTTGTTGGTGTGAATCGTCATACGAAACAACACAATTCATGAACTACAATAGCCTAAGTAACTAGCAAAAGAATATGTGATGATGTTCATCGAGAACAAATAAAGGGTTATTGTGTTGCTCGTTAAACATCAAAGCTTGCCTTCAAGATTTGTTTTATCAGGTATTATGAGAACAAAAGGGTTGTTCAAATAATTGCCGTAATCCATAAAAGATGGATGATTCACAAATCTCGTTGGAGAAATCACATCCATAAAACTAGTGCTAAAAATGTCGAAAGACAAATTGATTGAAAGATCACTTAGGAAGTGACATCGCCGTTTAAATTATATTGGAAAGAAAACATGAAGAAACTCCATGTGGATGGAATTTTGGAATCTTTTGATTTTTGATCACATGACGCTTGTGAAACTTTCCTAGAGATAATTGAAACTTCGTTCATAGGCCAAAAGGGAACGAATGACTAGCTTATTGGAACTTGTACATATTGTTGTACGAAGTCCATTATGTGTAGTCAAGAGCGATGGATTTCAACTTCATATGTTTTCTCCAAAAATTTGAGTGAATATATGAATATTTACTTAATAAGGATGAAGTGTGAAATATTTGAAAAGTTCAAAGATTTTCAAAATGAAGTGCAAAATCATTGTAACAAGAATATAAATAGTTTATGATAAGATCATAAAGGAAGATATTTGAGTTACAAGTTTAGCATAATACCTAAGATTTAAGGAATCGTTCTGTGGATTTGCATTTTCCCGAAACACCATAAGAGTATGGAGCGTTC
The DNA here is from genome assembly GCA_030063025.1 of Avena longiglumis. Lineage (NCBI taxonomy): Eukaryota > Viridiplantae > Streptophyta > Magnoliopsida > Poales > Poaceae > Avena > Avena longiglumis. The sequence continues at coordinate 479,351,114 of CP125977.1, forward strand.
GAGATATGTAATTAAACCTTGTTTGACGTGGTAAGATCGAAGGTGTAATTCATAAAACTGCCATTATATTTTAAAGATTAAAAGCTTTAGAGATTACCGTTTTTCCACTGAAAAGAGCTTCATCATAATCCGTTGAAATGACACCATATAAAGTTATGGTTTGGGATAAAACCCAAGTTGTCCTTTCTTAAACATTGGTATGCTATGCATAAGAAAGATGTTTGCAACCAAAGTCGGATGAACCTGTCTTTGTTAAGTATTCCTCCATAACACCGGAGACAAAAGTGTTTGTCACTTAGAACGTCAAGTTTCTTTTAGAAGGAATTTTCCGTGAAAAGTTAAGTGGGAGGACAATAGAACTTTGATAAGGTTAAAAGAACCTTAGCTGTATGTGCAGAGTTGCGCAGCGCCAAAAAGTGTTCCGGAGGCAGCAACAAAGCTCATGGCTCACGTACCTCAAAGGTTGTGGTCACGGAGATCCAAGTTCCTATTGAAACAAGTAGGTCGGATGAACAATCAAATACCAAGATTTGAGGGTTGAATCATTATTTGAGAATAATGAACCGACTACATGCAAAGAAGCGATGATGGGCCCTGACTCCGTCATATGGCTTGAAGCCATAAAATCCGTGATAGTTCCATTCATAAGAAATCAAGTTTTGAACTTGAAGGACCCTCGAGAAAGGTGTAAGACCTTACAGTTGTGTCTGGATCTATAAAGTAATAGACATGGATGTTTCACATCTATAATCGACATATTGGGAAAGAGTTCACAATAATGTTCAAAGGTTGACTATGACAAGATTTGATCTTTCATAGTGATATATAGTCTAGACGGATTAATGTAGCAACCACTACATATAATTTTGTTATATGATAGTTGAATAAACAAAACAAGTTCTTCTAATAGAATCGTTACCTAGGACATGTGCATAACACGGTCCATAGGGTTTTGTTAATTCAAAGGATGCTAAAAGCATATGCAAACTTCAATGGTTAAGTGAGCATCGCGGAGTTGGAATCTTCACTGTGATGAAACTGTTAAAGGAGTTTAAAATTTCATTAGAGACAATGAAGATGCTTGTATTTGCAAGAAATTAAGTGGGAGCGCTAAGACATGTTTCTAATACATTATGTGGAAGACATATTGTTGATTGGAAATAATGTATCTTTTATTAACACAAGATAAGAATTTCATCCCGATGAAAGACTTAGGCAAAACCCAAATATTTAGCATCAATAGACGCTAATATGGTTGTGCCGAAAGTACATAGATGTTGTATTAAATGAGTTCAATATAGAAACTACAAGAGAGGTTCTTGTCGCACAGAAAGGATTGAATGAGTTCAATGTTGATGATATATTCAAGTGTATTGACATTTGGTAAAGTGAAACAAATAATCAAGTATAGATTGATACTTGATGTATGAAATCACAAAAAGTATTTATATCAATCATACTGTGATATGTACAAATCCAGATATGTCCTATGCTCTAAATGTTGTGAGCATATACCAGAATGATTCGTAAGATGATCATTGGACAATAGTAAGGATATTCTTATGATCTTTTGGAAGAACTAAGAGTATAATATTTGTAGAAGTGACAAATAGATGGTTAGTTCATTGTAAAAGTACTACATTGATACTAGTTTTGTCACAAAGTACAAATTAAGTTTATCTCAATCTAAACTAAGGGTGGCACAATATAATGGAAAGTGAGTTCCATAATGGATTTGGATGAGTTCCAAAGTTAAAACATTGTGACAGATACTACAACAAAAGGCTAAGTATATGACTGCTATAATAGCAGCTAAAGAGGGCGTTTGTGTTAAGTAGTTTGTTATCAAACTAAGTGTAGTTCACAGTGGGATAATACTATGAAGATATATTGTACGACAATATTATCAACATGTTTTAACCCCAAAGAGCTAAAGGTCACACCGAAAGACCAAATTTATACAAAGCCATCTCATTAGAGAATGAGTGATGCGTAGAGACGCAAAGACATGCAATTACACACGGACCGGAAGTGTCGATCCGAGATCGATTGACCACTAGCAATCGTGTACATACAACACCGAAAGCCATAGGTGTTGAATACACAAAGGTTTGAAACTAGATTATTGACTCTAGTGCAAGTGGGAGATCTGTTGGAGATATGCCCAAGAGGCAATAATAAAGTGGTTATTATCATATCTTCACACTTATGATAAATGTTTACATACCATGCTATAATTGTATTAACCTAAACATTAATACTTGTGTGATTTGTAAACTAAAATAAGAGTCCCTAGTAAAGCCTCTTGTTAAACTAGCTTGTTGGTTAATATATGATCATGGTTTTCGATCATGAACATAGAGATGTTATTAACAACAGGATCATATCATTAGGAGAATGATGTGATGGACATACTCCTATAGATAAGCGTAGCATAAAGATCAAGTCATTTCAATAGTTCAATTGCTATACGCTTTACGATACATAGTAACCTAATTCCTTCGACCATGAGATCATGCATATCACCTTACCGGATGGATGCTTTGATGACATCAAACACCACACCGTGAATCGGGTGGCTATAAAGGTGGCATTGAGTGTTCGGAAAGTATTGGTTGAAACACATGGATCAAGAGTGGGATTTGTCCATCCATATGACGGATAGATATACTCAGGCCCTCTCGGTGGAATGTCATCCAATTAGCTTGCAAGCATGTGACCGCTCACAAGGGATCACATATCACGGGAACGAGAAAAGAGTACTTATCGAACGAGGTTGAACTAGGTATGCAGATACCGACGATCATAACCTCGGATAAGTAAACTATCGTGAGACAAAGGGAAATTGGTATCGTATGTAAGTGGTTCATTCGATCGCAAAGTAATCGAGAAATATGTAGAGCCATATGAATTTCCAGATTCCTCTATTGGTTATTGTTCGGAGAAGTGTCTCGATCATGTCCGCATAATTCACGAACCGTAGGAAGACACACTTAAGGATTCGACGTTGTTTGAGTAGTTATGGTATTATGAGAAAGAGACCGAATGTTGTTCGGAGTCTCGGATGGGATCCGGGATATCACGAGGTGATCCGGAATGGTCCGGAGAATAAGATTCATATAAGGAAAGTCCCGTTTTGGAGTTCGGGAATGATTCCGGTGTTTTCATCGGGAATGTTCTAGAAGGTTCCGGAATGTCCGGCACTCCGGGGGGAAGGGGTACATGAATGTGTCATTACATATTGGAATGATTGCATCATGTACTAAGTGTTTATTGCTGTTCCAAAACTGAAAAGTCAAACTGCCAGTTTGAAAGTCAAACGGCTAAAACAGGAAACTGTGGAAAACAGGAAACTGTGGGAAACAGGAAACTGTGGGAAACAAGCAAGAGGTGGTTGGAACCGACTTGGGGGAGGAGTCCCTCCAAGACGGTGCGCCAACCAAGGCCGACTTGGGGAGGGACTCCCCTCCCCTTGGCCGCCCCTCCCACCTATAAAAGGAGGGGCAGGGCCTCCTCCTCTAGACACACACAAGTTCCTATCCTCTAATCTCCGGTTTAGAGCCGTTTTGTTTTAGAGCTTCTAATTGCTCTAGCCTGCGGTTTAGAGCCTTCTAATTGGTGTGTCTAATCCATAGACCACTAATATCTCTCTCTCATACTCCACCATACTCGCTTCGGCTTAAGGCGAAGCCCTGCGAGATCTCCCCTCTACTTCCTACGCCATTTGTCTTTGCCGGAATCGCGGGAGAGTGCTACAACCTCCATTGCCTTTGGAACAAGGGAGAGGAAGGTCTTCGTCGAGTATCGAACGTGTGTGACCGATCATGAAGCGCTTAGGAGCCGGAAGGATCGTCTACGCGATCTTGAGATCGGAAGTGTACGACTACATCACCCACGAGAATCTGCTCTCGTTAACCGTTTTGGAATCTTCGAGGGTAAGTTATTCCATCGACTCGTTGCTACAATCTAATAGATAGATCTTGGCTTGTTTGTTTGTATGCGATAGAATTTTTTTGTTTTCCATGCTACGAACCCCTACAATTATAGCATGGTATGTAAACATTTATCATAAGTGTGAAGATATGATAATAACCACTTTATTATTGCCTCTTGGGCATATCTCCAACAGGATGATCTCCCCTCCGGCAGGGTGTCGGGAAGAGCTTCAGATCCCTCCGATCTAGGGACGATGGTGGAGGCGGCTATAGACGGTTTCGTGGAATATTGATCGGGTACTTAGGGTTTATGTATAGTGGGGTCTTTATAGGAGAAGAGGCGAGACAAAGGGGCGGCCAGAGCGGCCGCACCCCCTAGGTGCGAGGTGGGTCAGGGGGCGTGGCCCCCTGGTGAGTCTCCTCCGTCTCGTACTCTGGCTTCGTGTTTCCCACGGTAAAATATTAACTTTGGCTTTTGTCCTGTTCAATTTCGAGAATATTGATTTTCTGCCTTTCTGGAACAAAAAACAGAAGAAAACAGACAACTGACACTGTGACATCTTGTTAATAGGTTAGTACCATAAAACATATAAAAACACCTCAAAGTGTAGACAAAGCAAAGCAAAGTAGATACTAAACAATCATGGAATATCAAAAATTATAAATACGTTTCCGACGTATCAATGATAGTGATCATTGCCGCTGCATGGGCACTGCACTTGCTGACGTGATATTTGCTGTCGGTGCTATCGTGGGAGAGTCACGACAGATGCTATAGGGGCAGCTTAGAGAGTAGAGCGGTACAACGTAGGTCGTAGAAGAATCTGGGAGCAAGATTGACACACGATGTATCCAAGTTCAGATCTCTAGCAATGGAGGATCCCTACTCCTTCTACAAGTCATTATATGATTATAGATTGGCTTACAAGGTATTGGTCATGCTTCATAGCTTGGACGGCCGTTGTTGGCTAGATTGTATCTGTCTAATATGATCTGCCCTTGTGGGGTGCTTTATATATATAACCACCTAGGGTTTACATATGTTCTCCTGTATTCGCTTCAAGTTGGCATAGCATGTCAGTCATTGTACCGGGTCACCTCCATATGGGCCATGTCCTACGTGCACGAGGACATCCGAGGGTTATACCCACGTCAGGTGCGCCTACGATGGAGGGCGACGTGGGAGGACGCAGACAACGTGACCGTGACAATGTTCCACTATGTGTACGGATCAGACATCGACTAGGCCTTCTTCTTAAACCTCACATACAAGTTGGGGAAGCTACATATAAATTCCTCTAACTCCACCCGAACGAAAAACTTGTAACATAAGAGTTGTGAGAAACATGGAGATCAATACTTCAGTTTATTGTGTGACTAATCTGACGAAATTCGTCAAAAAAGCTTCAACTTTGACCATAATTCTAACAAGAAATAATTCACGAAAGTCGTTGCTGATGGTTAGAATGGAACTCTTCGATGTGTACATTTTTTTAGGTAGAGCCTATTTCAAATGTAAACATATCTATGCTAACTGGAAAAGGTTAGCGATGAATACATTTGTAGAGGAGAGAGAGAAGATAGCCTCACATATCTGAGTGTGAAAAGATGCGCTCTACCGGGATAGACTCCACAAAAATACCCGATTCAAGCGTTTCTAACGGCCTGTCTCTAGCCTGTTTTAACATTCGTGCTGGGCAGGACGTGGAGAATATGAATAGATCGATTGGTCTATCTCAAGGGTGGTACATGCTACAAAACGCGTCCTTTGTGTTTTGGATTTGGAAAGATCTATGAAAGTTTTCTTGCAGTGTTACATAGGCACTTCATCGTGCGAATGATTTGTCTGTATGATCGACCGCTCCATTTGTGTTTAAAAGAGAGCAGTGTCTTTCATCCACTTTTGCTACATTTGTCCAGCTAAACGGTTCGCTAAAAAAAAGACGGTCTTGCTAGAGACTTTGTCAGAGACTCTGTAGCAAAAGATTTGTACTAATGTTGCAGATTCGACCTTATCGGAGACTCATTGGAGACTTTCGCTGGTAGATCTCGCCGAAGACTGGATAGCAAAAACTTCATGATATTATAGAAAAAACACAAAATATATGTAGCGAATAAAATATCATATTGTAGCAAATCCGATCTTTCCGGAGATCTCGGCGAAGATTTCACAGCAAAAGATATATACTATTTTTGTAGTAAAACAATAAATTTACCGTAGCAAAAAAAATTATAGCAAAAATCCGACGATACACATAGCATCGCCAGAGGTCTCGTACAGCCGCCGCCGGCCGCACGTAGTAAACTCAAACGCCCTTGTAGCACATATGTTTGTCGTATGCAGCAAAAACCGACGTCATATGTAGCACTCCCGTTGGCCACACGTAGCACCATCGCTGGCCCATGTAGGGTCAACCTTGCCATGGATCCTAGATCGAACCTCGCCATGGATACATAGCGCCAAGCTCCACTCTCGTCATGGCACCAACCTCGGGCGGTGCACAGCAGCACAGCGACGCGATGACGTGGGGCTGCCAACGACGAGGCAAGCTCATGAGGTGGAAGGCGAGGGGAAGACCAACATGGGGCGACGCGGGCCCTCTTATGGGGACGACGACCGTCGATGGGGCGCATGTGTTCAATCGCCATGGCCGCGGCCTGAGGATGTCGACGACGATCGCAACACCTCGAAGTCGCTACAGACGACGCAACACAACGACGCTTGCTGCAGAGTTTCGGTGCGCTGCGGCGCTCGCGGCACGACAACACATGCGAGGGCACGGTGGAGCTTGCTGCAGAGTTCCGGCGGGGCAGTCACGGCTGCACGTGAGAGTGCATGGGACACGAGGCGAACGCGCAATCATTTCCCTAAAAAAACAGCTCCATTGAAAAAAAAAATCCCTAATCCCTCACTCAACGTCGAGTCAGGTCATATCGGCGGCCAGAATCGACGCGTCGTCGAGACCCTAACGGCCCCACTCCATCCAACGGTGGACGCAACCCGCCTCTGAAAACCACACCGGACGACCTACCCCCGTGGCCCCGTCCGTTCGCATCGGCACCATCCCGTTGAAGGCTTGACCCCGTTCTGCAATGGTCGTCGCATACTTGTTGTAGCCGCAACCTCCCCCCCATCTCTCTCCCTCTCCAAAGTCCAAACCCTAGAAGCGCCGCCCGCCGCCCGCCGCGACACCACATCCAGCGAGCGAGATGCGGCCGCGCGGCAGAGGAGACGACGTGGACGACGACGAGGACTACGAGTCCTCTCCGCAGCGGAGTTCCCAGGGGCCGGAGGCCGAGCAGGAGCCCGCGCCGTCGCCGGCACCCGCCCCGCAGCCCACGCGCGCGCCCCTCAGCAGCCTCGTCGTCAGGCCCTCCCCGCCGCCTTCGCCGCAAGGCAACGGCGCCTCCTCCCCGTCCCCACCTGCCCGCTCGTCCCCCTCCCGTTCCCCTGCCCGTGACTCCCAGGGCCGCCGCCTAGGGTCCTCGCTCCCTCGCCGCCGTCGCGATTTCTCGCCGCCGGACCCCAGGATCAGGGAGAGACGCCGGTCGCCGCCTCCTCCTGCCAGGCGCCGCCCTGGGAGCCCACCCCCCCAGCGCCGCCGCTTCAGTCCGCCCGGGTTCCAGCCTCGGCACCCACGCTCCTACGACGAGCCGCAAGGTCTGTTGAAAACCCTCGAATCTCCGCGGTTTCTCTAGATCTATTGTTCTTCAGTTCTGTTGACATCTTAATTTGCTGTATATTATCCTTGAATGCTGTATATGAACCGCAAAAAAGTGCTCCCTATAGGGTTTTTCTGTTTGCTTGCGATTCAAGATGAACTCCGTTGCTAGCACATGATGAAATGATTGTTCCTTATCATTCTCAATTTGATTTGATGGATTGCAATTCTTCATTTGAATGTATTGTGATTTCTGTGAAATCTCTGAATTGTCCATCTGTTTGCTAGTTTATTAGGTTAACCTTAAGGGTGCTTTGAATATGTTTTATGTAAAGAATCTAAATTTAGGTTGAATAACCTTGTCTCTCAGAACATGCCTTGGGTTTTGCCAAATTTGAACCTGCAAAATCATTAACCAGTTTCACAAATTTTGTGCTGGTTAGATATGCTTTTGCTTTTTTATTTGTTATCAAAGGTTCTCTAGATTGTAACTTTTCCTATGCATAGTTTGCACTTGCAAAGTAAAAAATAAAGATGATCATTGTTGGGCTAAGCAAATAAGATAACTCATTTTTTACGTAAGTTGTCTAGTGAAATCATTGATTGATCTGCAATTTTAGCTTCTACGCTACTGCCGCGGTCCCTTTATTTGCTAACACCAATCAGTATTGGTCTAGCAGAAGATCTCCTCCAAGAGAACATTTGTAAATGATTAATGTCTATTTAGAATAGTCATTTGAGCGATACAGGTACCGTGATAGCTAGGATCTCATTCTCCAAAAGAGTTCCATGTTGAGATTGTTGCATGGTAGACTTTGTTCATATCACTTAAAATTCATCTTTGAGAACATTAGACATACTGTTTCATTTGCTTTTGATTACTTTGCCTTTCATTTCTCCTAAATATAGAATTGCATTGCTTAATTTCTCTCATTATCGAGTGCATGAATTCCTCGAGCTCTTTAGCTATGGTTTGATCTGCCTTTTTCTTTCAACCTTCCCTCATGTAAAATTGCATTGTTAAGTTTGAGGCTTTGAACACTTGATTTGGATTACATAAAATGCTCATCGTGCTAAGAGAGTAATATTAGGAACTGTGGTTAAATACGTTGAAAGGTTTGTTGGGAGCATTTTCTCTGCCTTTCTTTGCTCTCTTAACTTAATCATGGTCATGTATAGAATTTTGATGACTATATTCATAATTTGTATGTTCTTGTTTCCATTTTTCCTTTAGCAAGTTAGGTGTTCTATGCTAAAATTGATATAAGTATCTCTTCAATTTTCAATCTCGCCTTCCCTTTTTTATGTATGTATCTATTATACAGTTCAATACATTCATCATGTAGGAATACTTAGTTTCACCATTTAACCATTATATATCTAGGAACATAATGCACAGAATATCGAAGTGCAAGAACTCCTGATTTATTTTGAGCGGTTGTAGTTTGTAGATATTATCTAATTCTTTACTGGCTTGGATATTCAGTGTTATGGCCAAGCACTGCAAGCCCCACTAAGTATCAAATGAAGTACGGAATCGGCTGTTCTATTGGAACAGTTTCCAAATTGGCTGACTAGGAGACAGGATCTTAGTATTGATGCTTCTTACCACAATATTGGTCTGCCTGTTGATTTTAGCTTATTTGCTGGCATATAATATGGAAGTATTCTGCCTGTGTCCTGATGCAATTATATGGTAAACAATTCAGTTGCTATTTGACTGGTGAACCCTGGCAAGGCTGGAGTTGTGATAGTGGCAAAACAAGGAAGGACAGAGAACTCGAGTTGTACTGACGCTGCTGTGGTTACATACATGCTTGTGTTTTTTTCTGAGAGCTACAAGTCTTGCCTTGTTGAAATTAACTTGGCACATGGATACCTAGGAATTCCATTGATATGAACACAGTGAGTTGCATCTCGCTTCCCATCAATTGATGAAACTGACCAACTGCTCCATTTGAGATTTTGAGATAAACAAGTCAAGGTAAACTTGAGGTAGTATCAAGGAAGCTGTGGTCAGTGTTTTGGCATTGCCTGAGTTTGGAGTAAATATGAATCTGAGTTTCGCCTCGTTGCATCAAATATGAAACCTGACCCAGCTTCTCCATTTTGAGATTTTGGTAATCCTGATAACTTCACAATGAATTAAGTCGTGAGCTACATTTTGGAAGTAGCATCACGACGTTCCTTGACCATCTTTCCAACAAGTTGTTGGAGGTTTGGGTAATATAGTTGAGAAAAAGGCGCGGCGGATACCGGCTTAAAGTACATCAGCAAGTGCAATTGTTGATGTCATGAATTGGAGCAGGGACTTCAGCATTAGGGATCTACATGCTGCCTATACCAAGCTGTTTTAGATTGCAAGTTTGTTGCATGCTGAACAGAAAATTGAAGCAGACAGGACAACTTGGTAGCCTTTATGGAAGACAGCATAAAGTAACATAGGATGTCTGCCATTTTATCTCTTATGCATTCTTCATGTAGTGACTTCTCTTTAGCTTTGGATGGAGGATAAGTAATGTCCGATAAGTGACCAACCTTATGGAGTGAGGGTGGACAGAGAAGCCCTTAAGTTTTATCTTGACTGCATGGTTTACTCTTCAGGATGCTGTTGACAGGGGTTGTTACCGGGTCAAAAGGAAATAAGCTTTTCTTAGCAGCATCTGGTTCCAATATCTAGATGTATAGCTATGAACAGATAGCTGGGTTTTGGGTTGAGCTGCAGTTTCAACGGTATTTCCTTCTCAGAGCGTATCTTAAGAAATGCTGGCGTTTGCAATTACTACCTTGTTCGGTATGTGGAGAGTAACTTTGTTGGAAGTGTATCTCCTGATGGGGTTTGCCTATTTCAACCCTATGTGGCTGGAGTAAGCACTTCTTTGCTGAATATTTATGTTCCTTGTCTTCTAATGTTCATTTGGAATTGCTGTTACTTTCTTTGCAGGATATGACATGCATGCTGAACCTTCACCTCCGCGCCAACGCAGATTGGAAAGCCGCAACTTTGATGACACTATTCGTCCACGCTATACTCATGGATATGAAGGGAGTGGTAGAGGGTATGAAGGGGGTGGTAGAGGATATGACGGGAGTGGTAGGGGATATGAAGGTGGTGGTAGAGGAGGTGCAAGGTTCCGAGATGGTTCTCCACCATACGGAAGAGGGGGCAGATCTAATGGAAGGGGCTATAATGGTCCTGGAAAGGAGTTCATTCTAATTGATGGAGAATATGTTCACAGGAATGACCCAAATCTGTCACCAAGAGAAGGTGATTGGATATGCCAGAATCCGAGGTAAGGTCATTTTCAGTTTATCTTAATTACTACCCTACACTTTGCTTCCCTTGACTTCATTTCTTGTTCCTTTCCATTTCAGCTGTGGAAATCTGAACTTTGCTCGACGAAGCCACTGTAACAATTGCAACAAGCACCGGTATGAGCCTAGCCGCAGTCCTCGCAGGGGATACTTTGACTCTCCTCCACGAGTGCCTGTAAGGGCGCTTGGTCCACCAAATGATCGTGCCCCGCCAAGAGAAATGGGCAGGTACAGATCACCACCCCGTGATTGGGTTGTGGGTGAACCTAGAGGTTATCCAGCTAGATCACCTCCAGATCGTGTAGGACGATTTCCAGATCCGCTGCAGAGGGAAAGAATGGGCTTCCGTGGTGACCGTGAGCTGAGGGACCCTGTGAAGTTTGAGTGGTCTGCTGCTGAGTACAAGCAGAGGGAGCGCCCACATGGTGGGTTGTATCCTGACAGGGGCCGTCGACACTCTGTATCTCCTGGGGGGAACTGGGGGAGTGATATGCGGGACAGAAGCCGATCTCCTGCAGGTAACAGGCCTATGAAGAGTGCTTTCACAGGCAGAGATCGACCAGACCTGGAGTATGGTGGCTCGTACATAGGCCGAGGGCGAGCTAACAATCTGGATGCTGGCCGTGGCCGTGGCCGTGGACTTGGGCGTGGGCGTGGTCGTGGCTACAGACCAGAAGATGATCCATACCCTGGTGAGGGTCGAGGTGATCGGCGTGCTGCTCCATATGGTAGGAATGAGGGGCGCTACTAGTTATAAACTGATCAGGCTCATTCTTGGAGCTGCTCTGAGATAGAAAATCTAGTAAGTGCAGCTTGTAATATTGAACTTCCTGTAGTACCGGGTCCTGAACTGTGATGACATTTCAACTGTTCACAGATGAACAAGTTCACTATGCCTTGGATGATCGTAGTATTTGGTTCTCTGAGCTGCTGAGGTTGCGTGGTTATGTGGTTATGTCAAGCCGATTATTTGATTCTTTTGGTTGGTTCATGTCATGCCCTCAAGGCTAGCGAAGTTAGGGCTGCAAATACTTCCAGGTTGATCTGGCTTCCTTCTGGTTACATGCCTTGTGGGGTGGTAGCATAACATTGTCATGCAATCTTCCAGTTGCCTGAAACATCAATATAGATGGTTCTTTTTTTTGCGCGGCTTGCTGAATGCATTACCAAATTTCAGTTGATTAATCAAAAAATCAAATGCCAATAGAGATGATTCTAGCTATTTGGAAGCGTTAGATTCGTTTACTGAGTCAGTGTGCAAATGTTCTGTGTTTCTACCTTGTACGTTGTGTTGGAATGGGGTATGTGGTCCGGAGTATGGTTGGGTTCACGATGTTTGTTCGTGTTATGATGATTGTGCTACATTTTGAGAAACTTGCGCCATTACGCAAGGTGGATCAATTCATTTTACACACGATCATTTGTAAGTAGTGGTTTAACATAAATCATCTCTCGCAGAAGGTGGTTTCATTGTTCACCGTGCTTAGGACTTTCACAGTGAAGGCAAAAACTTCCTCCCAAGTTTTTTTTTACGTGAACCTCCAAGGTTTATATGTGCCTTTCACTACTACAGATGCCTCTTTTCCTCGGGAGGCACCGAGTAAATCACAGGACCCGGAGCCTCTATACATTGAAAATTCGAAAGAACCTGTCTAAATATTTGTTATTGGTGTGGTATATATTAGTACCAATGCGAGTGCGTGCATATTGTGAAGTTTTGCACAAGTATTAAGGAAGGTGTAAGTTTCATAAGAGTACAATTAGAAATAATTGACAGTGGACACAATAGGTCGAAGTGTGACTATCAATCAAGCATGCCTATTTTAGAAATGAAGAGATGCATGTTTGAGAGACGCCGGGTTCATAAGCGTGTACATGGGAAATGTGTGTGCTCATCAGACACCCCTTCTCGAAACAGGCTTTCTTCCGGTTTTATAAGTAAAGCCACGCGGCCTGAACCGTTACAAGATGATGAGTATAACCTCTTATAAAGTAGATCAAAGATAAACAAAGAAGGTACATGAAGAGTCAAGATTTGCCCATCGAAGCCATCGAAACGATACCGAGAAGGATCGGGGCTCCACGACAACTCCCCCAAGAGGATCACGATGCCCGCGCCGCCGCCGGTGAGACAACAAGGTCAACGGTTTTCATCAGGAGTCCTAACGCGTCGAGAGGCCAGCTTAGGAGCAGATTCAACTCTAAAGATTGTCCACCGTGCCTTTTTTCTAAAACCGGACATACAAGAGTGACTGTATATACTTGATGGTGTTGACAAGTTGTTTAAGGCTTGTTTCAAAAAACAAAAAAACAAGTTGTTTAAGGTGATAGATTGTCTAAAGCGGTCCAAATGTAGAGTTCTGCTCTTAGTGCTCTAAGATGTATGCTGACAAAATCACTCTTCCTAAGATGCCGACGATATAATTCTTTTTACTTGAATTCTTTCCAGATGTTCAGGTGCGAGGACATTGGATTTTTATTTAGCGGACACTCTTTTCATTTCATATTGGTGCTAATACAGAGCATGGGTCTCTTCAGCTAGAAGTAAAGAAAAAATAGGAATAGTTTTTTGCTGCTAAAAGTTTTTAGTACGAAAATCTGCAAAAGAATTGTTAAAAGGAATATTTCTTTATGATACTGATGACTGATTAATTTTTTATGCTAAATATGAATGTTAAAGTGTAACACCCCCGGCCACTCTGGACCGACGGTTGTCACTTCTGGCAGCTCAATAGGATCTCTAGACTAACCCCATAGACCAACACTAGTCTTTTCTGCGCACTTTGTCCTCACTCGTGCGCACCCGGTTATCCACTTCCCGGTCGGTCACCCATCCTAGAATTGCTCTAGGCCAAGCACGCTTAACCTTAGAGTTCTTTTCGAATGAGATTCCGGAAAAAAGTTGCAACTTGTTGGTATGGGTTTCCTATCAATCCTATTGAGCCATGCGCCAGGGTCTCACATACACCCACCCTTAGAAGATCGACGTCCTCGTCGATCAACCACAAGCCAGGAACGTCCCCTCTTGGCACACGTCATGCGTCCGGTCTTGCACATTGCCATGCCGTGTCCACTCCGCCACACGCCATACTACACATGTCCGCCATCGACCGCTGCACGCCCATGTAACCGCGAGGTCGGCTCGATACCACTTGTAACACCCACTCTGGACCGACGGTTGTCACTTCAGGCAGCTCAATAGGATCTCTAGACTAACCCGGACTAACACTAGTCTTTTCTGCGCTTTGTCCTCACTGCGCACTTCTACCCACTTCGATCGGTCACCCATCCTAGAATTGCTCTAGGCCAAGCACGCTTAACCTTAGAGTTCTTTTCGAATGAGCTTCCGGAAAAGAAGTTGCAACTTGTTGGTATGGGTTTTCTATCAATCCTATTGAGCCATGCGCCAGGGTCTCACATAAAGTTAGGCTGAGTGCAGATAATCATTTTCATTCTTTCCCATATTATTCATATTTGTTGGGTATCATCGGATAGTTGTAACTTGTACTGATATTGTTGCAATCCCCGTCTCTCATTAGTTACTATGTTTTTTCTCAATATAGTTGCTCTTTGGACCGTCCATACTTCCAACCAATTATGTAGCTCTTTGGATCATCATTGCGCATCTCTGAGATAAAATGTTTTACATTTAAGACATTTTGTTGTCTATTCGTAGAACTTGCAATCACGCATGGTTGATATGTTCAAAATCTCCTTCGACTTGCTTATAGCAAATTTCTGGCCATCTTGGTACTTCCATTTTCTGTTGATAAAAAAAGGAAGTGTCAAATATTATTTATTGATGACATGAGAATGGTGAGTCAACAATGTGTTTTTTTTAAACGAGGGCAAAAGCTTTGCCCTATTCAATTGATTAAGATAGAGTTTTACAAGAAATTAAAGGTGCCAAATACATGAAGTTTCTACTCTGGCGGCATCGAATTACTCATATGCTTAGCACCCGCTAAGACCCATAGCTTCGCCTCATGCTTGATTTTAAGGAAGATAATCGAGGGAGGCGCGACTTGTGCTTGAAGACTCGGGCATTTCGCTCATTCCAAATTTCCCAAGTTACAAGGAGGGTGACAGATGCCACGTCCTTGCTCTTCGTCATGAGTGACCACCATGAATGATATGAGTGTGCTGGTCAGGTGTCGAGGCCAATGAAGTGAAGTCCTAGCCAATCCTTGATGAGGCCCCAAAGCCGGATGGTGAATTGACATTGGACGAAAAAATGGTCCACCAACTCCGGCACATGCATACAAAGAGGGCAAACTCCACAATTTGACCAACCCCTCTTTGCAAGACGGTCGGCGGTCCAAATCCTATTTTGGATGGCAAGCCAAGTAAAAAAACTTGATCTTAGGATGGGCCCAAATCTTCCAAACCGATGAGCTTATAGGGGAGGAGGTGGTTTGTGGTTGCGAGGGCTAGTGATCCTTCTCATGTCATGCCCTCTCTATCATGTTGAACATGGAAGAATACATGTATACATATGCAAGTTTAACTTGGTGTTTGTTGTATAGAATTCATTTGTTTAAACATTTTAGCTAAATTAAATATCTAGCTTTGTATCTCCTGTATGTCGCCGAATCACAAAAAACCAGTTATCAAGACTGGCACAAGATATACCGACTTCATTGAAGACGATCGGTTCCTTGCTTGATGATGAGCTAATGTACGACATGGTGATTTCCGGTCTGATATGTGTATATTTGTACAGTAAGCCAAATAACTTCTACCTTGTTGTTTTATGGGTTTATGTACATAACACTGATTTGTCGTTTCGTCTTAGACTATATGTAATAACTGATGAACACCTCTATCATGGAACCTTGGTGCATGTAGCTAGTACCATTATCTCAAAAGTAATATATTTTCCTATTTTTAGTATATATTTTACAAATCTTGCTCATAATAGTGTTATACAATATGTTTATCGGTTCCTGGACCGACGCTTCCAAGCCTCTCCTTCTTCTTCTTCTTTTTCTTCTTCTTCTTCTTCTTCTTCTTCTTCTTCTTTTTCTTCTTCTTCTTCTTCTTCTTCTTCTTCTTCTTCTTCGTGGTGGCGCCAGTTTCAAGATCAAACACATCGCTCTGCACCTCTTAGTCCTCCTCCTCATCACCATCTTGATCTTGAGTATAAGGGACATACTCAGACTGGCGGGCGCCATGGCCATGGGACATGCCGTTCAAGACTTTTGTGCCCATGGTTTCTACACACAGACACAAATGCTCAAAAACATGGCCGGCGTCCCTCATGACACACAAATGCACATTCACAATGATATGGTGGTAGACTTGAACCTCGTTGAACTCATAGTGCACGCCGGTCATTTGCTCGAATGCATTACTGGCGTCCATGAGTTTGCCGGATTCGATGCCGAACAGGCTGTGGGGAAGGCCGGTGCCACTGGTCACATGGCTGGGCGGGATTAGTGCTCGAGGCAAGCCAGGCGAGCCGGAGTATGAGAGATTGAGGTTGAGGGTGAGACCATGGTGTCGCAGCGCCATGATAGGCAAGTAGATGGCATTCGGATCGACGACCACCTCGCTCTCGCCTATCTCGGGAGAGGAGAATCGAATTGCAAATCGGCATTGAATCGAACCTCTCTTCTTAGTACGCCGTCAAAGATGGGGTGCTCCTTGAAGAGGCGACTTTTTTGGTGCTCCTTTGTGTGCCTCCCGGTGTCGATGACGTGGTAGACGTGACCGCCTTTGGAGTGGCCAAGGCTGAGGCCGGACATCACCGCCGTTGAGGATGTCTCCCCAGCCTAACGTCGCGTACTTGCACTGGCGAACTCCTCCTCTCACTCTTCGTCAGAAATAATGGGTGGCTTTTCCTTCAATCTCGACTCGCGGCTACGCTATCCTCGTGCCTTCGTCTTCGAAGGCATGCCGACCACACAGGTGAGAGCGTGCCTTGGGCACGAATTGGAGCAGTGGACAAGATAATGGATTGGAGAGTGGAAATTTGCAGGATGGGGGAGGGGGTACGATGGGAAATATATAAAGAATGATGGGGTCCCATGGACAAAATCCGACATTGGTTGGAGTGCCGGCGGTCTCACCCCAACCCTTGCGGGTAGGAGCCCTTGCGAACCACTACTTTATTAGGATCTAAAATTTGCAGCTGGAGTTTTGGATACATGGCGTGGGAGCCTTTTTTTTTTTGTACGGATCGAATAGGTCTATTGACGTTGCTTTTGGGGGCCACCGGTATCTTTCTAACTATTTGAACAACAAAATAAGCGTATTTTTCATCATTTTAAAAAAGAACTTTTATTAGGCGAATACAGTACGACAGAACAACAAACAAAAGTTACATCAGAATGGAAGCTTTTCCAATCCCCCTTTCTCGAGATCGCAAAAAAAAGGTTTTTATTATTTGTGTCACTATGACCGACCCAATATTCAGTTTTCCATTTGACCGATCGAAACTCCAATTTTGCCACTACTCAATTATAACACTCCTCAATTTTGCCATTCCGTCATATTTCCACCGTTAGTCTATAATCATTTTTTTCTATTCTACTTTCTCCATCCCTTTTCTATTTATTTTGTATCTCATATGATTAATTTTTTAATTTTGTCATCTCTCTTAGCATTGTTGGTCCGTGTGGCAAACATGAGCAGATACTGCACCAAATCTATCTTACCATTGCTGCTTATTTTAACACTCATTAAACTGATTAGCCTTGGCATATGACGGTGACAAAACCACAAATATGACTCCTGAATGACAACGATGCGATATGTCGAGGTCACATGTCATAGAATAGGTAAAAAAACCTGTCACAAGTTTCACTGAATGGGTAAATGAAAGTACTTTATGTTATGTAGGGTAAATATTATAAAAAATGTAAAATTAGGGGGTCAAAAATGAAATTAACTCTAAAGACAAATGAGTGGAAAACCTAAAATGGCAAAACTTGATTATAGTCTCGATCCGAGTGGAGACCCACCTACAGAAATTGATCCATCAACGGCTTTTTTCTATAGTGGCAGGAAGTTTCTTCTGAAGGTAACGGCGAACAGATAACAGAATAGCAAAATTAAGGAGTGTTGTAACGGAGTAGTGGCAAAATTAGAGTTATGATAGGTTAAATGGCAAAACTGAGTAATAACTAAAAAAAACTTTCTCGATTTTCACCGGCGAGATCAAAACTGGACGGAAAGCGTTTGAGGCTGTGTTTATTCTGGGGCTTGATATGCGGGTCTGCAAGACAAGTCAACCCAACCAGGTTGCGAGAGAGGAAGCCTCGGCGCCTCACGGCCGGGAGGAAGCGTTGGCCGCCAGCGCCGCGCGGAGCACCTCGCCGAACTCGACGAGCCTGTCGGCGTCGGGCATGAGGTCCCTGACGGCCTCGTGCGCGCAGAACCGCGACGCCCAGGCAGCCAGCCGCGGGGTGGTCGCCTCGTCGAGCACGGGCAGCCCCGCGATCCTCTCGGCGGCCCCGAACCACCCGATGTAGGAGCCAACGACGATGTCCAGGAAGCCGACGTCGTCCCCCCCGAAGTAGGGTTTCCCGCCGCTGCACTCCGCGAGGGCCTCCTCGAGCTGCCGGAGCGCGGCGGACACCTGCTCCGCGGCGTCGGCCTTGTCGCCGCCAGGTACCATGCCTCTCATCGTCCGAAGCGCCGTATGGAGCTGCGAATCATACAGCACCGTGGGGCCAATCGCGAGAGCAAACTAGTAAAATTTAGATCAGAATGGTGGTTACGAGTGGACGGCTGGCCGGCTCACCTTGGCGTCGGCGTACTCTGCCCAGAACCGGTGGACGGCGCGGCGGTAGGGGTCCGGCGGGAGGATGGAGGAGCCAGGAAAGGCCTCGTCCACGTACTGCAGGATGACGAGGGACTCGCAGACGGGGAGGCCGCCGTGGAGGAGCACGGGCATCTTCTTGTACACGGGGTTGGATCTGAGCAGCAGCTCGCTCTTCTTCCCCACCGCTTCCTGCAGGAATTCGTACTCCACGCCCTTGAGCTTGAGCGCGATGCACACCCGCGTCACGAACGGGCTCGCCCACCCGCCCACCACCACCACTGGCGCCGGCTCCGACGACATCGCTGCCGGCCGGTTCTTCTAAATCCTACTAATGCCAGGCAAAGAAACAATGGAGCTCTCAAGTAACTTGCTTATATGATATCTCACCACGTGTGGGTGAATCCCTTCTTATAGTACAGGCGGAGCCAGTGTAAACCAATGGTTATTTGGTTTAGTGCCACCGCGGCGGCGTTGCAGTACGGGACCGACGCCATTGGAGACCGGCCGGAGTCTTTGTTGGATCGTGAGTCGTGACGTAACGGGCGTGGTTGGTACGCGCGGTGGTTGTTTAGAGTAATTTTTTTTCACTGTCCTATTTGATCACTTGCGTAAAACTTCTGACTTATATAACACTTGTATTTTAACTTAGAACCTATAAAGATGTTTTTGTTTTCGGTACATAATATGACATAATTAGAAGAAATATTGTTGTTGCACTTGAGAATCAGATGGTGCATGTTGTTTGCGAGACAACAAGTGAAGATAATACTCCCTCCGATCCATATTACTTGTCACTAAAATGGATGTATCTAGACATGTTTTAGTGCTAGATACATCAATTTGAATGACAAGTAATATGGATCGGAGGGAGTAGTTCTTTCATCCAGGCCAGGAATAATAACTTAAATGTTAATTCTAAAAATTTAAAGATTGGACAGAACTTTTCTGCAATTTGAAGCCATATCCCTGCATATAGTTTATAGAGAAATCTTGTTCATATATATTCCATCAAACAACGAGTCACAACAGCTGCTATTAGCATCCAGATTCACCCATAAATCACCACTAGTTCACATACATCACATATGTTAGCCAAAATGTCCTCTCCAAAAGAAACCATAACATCAATCACTACTAGTTCGCATACATCACATATATCAGGCAAAAGGATCTTCCAAAAGGAACCATAACATTAGAAGAGTACACAAACATATGCAAATCATAAGCTAAGCCTCCTTTTGCTTCTTGTGCTCATGCAAATCATAAGCTAAGCCTCCTTTTGCTTCTCGTGCGCTCTTGCACGCCGGGACTTGTGGCTGCAGTGGAGGTCGCGTGGAGGCTGTGGTATTGGGAGGCGTTAAGGCATCTGGTTTGAGGCTGGGCGGAGGATGGTTGTGGTCTTTGATCCCGCTAGCGGTTACGGCTGCCCGGGCTCTCTTCATTCTCTCGGGCAGCGGTGATGATCCGGACGGCGGCTTTTGTCGCGGTGACGGGGAGCCTAGGCGTGGCGGCGTGCGGGATGCTAGATCTGGCTGCTCCTTTCCGCGGCTTCGACGACGGACGTCGTGACGTGGTTTGGTGTGGTGGTTTGGCCGGTCCTTGCGAGGCGGGCGCGTGGTTTGCGACTCATTGTTGGGCGAAAGCCTTGTCCTGGCGGCTGGCTAGGACCGACGATGGCGACGCCTTTGGGCACCGTGTGCTTCTTGAAGTCGTTGTCAAAGCGGTGTGTTCGCCCCTCCGCCCGGGTTCTCCGGGGGAAACCCTTGATCCCTTGTGGGTTCGGGCGAGTGCGGCGCTCTTGCGTCGTTTTGCCTCTTGAGGCCTCGCTTTGGATGTTCCGCCGGCCGGAGGGACCTGTGGAGTGTGTTGGTGGTTGGAGTTGGCGTTTTCGTCTTCGGCTAGAAGGAGCGCGGCCCCGGGGTCGGGGTGGATGTCGGAGCGGCGACTCCATTCTTTGCCTCCACCTTGTTGCGTTGAGGTGTTTGTGTTTAGGTGTTGACCTTGTTCGCTTGGGCGTATTGGTCGTCAACCTGTGTGGAGCGCGGCCTCGGCCATGTTGTGTCAAGTTGTATCGGTTTTTTGGCCAGTTTTCCTCATAAACTGTCCTTTTCTCTTATAGTATCAATGA
Organism: Avena longiglumis; assembly: GCA_030063025.1. Taxonomy (NCBI): domain Eukaryota; kingdom Viridiplantae; phylum Streptophyta; class Magnoliopsida; order Poales; family Poaceae; genus Avena; species Avena longiglumis. The sequence continues at coordinate 479,371,922 of CP125977.1, forward strand.
AAAGGCAACTCTTTTTCCTCGTTTAATTTTTTTTTAAGTAATTAAATACAAAAATATACAGAACTTGTGAAGTAAAAACACAAAATTACCTCTTTGATTCTCCGGATTTAGAGTTGACATGTTTTCTCTTTTTCTTAGTTATAGTTTCCAAGGTTTGCATATGGTGAGAAATAAATGCTACTGAGAACATAAATTGAGTTTTCACATAACCAGTAAGGTAAGTATAGAAGTGTTGGAGATACGCCCAAGAGGCAATAATAAAATGGTTATTGTTATATCTTTTTGTTTATGATAAATGTTTATATCTCATGCTATAATTGTATTAACTAGAAAAATTAATACTTGTGTGTTTTGTAAACATAAAAGAGTCCCTTGTAAGCCTTTTGTTAAACTAGCTTGTTGATTAATAGATGATCATGGTTTCATGATCATGGACATTTGATGTTATTAATAATAAGATCATGTCATTAGGAGAATGATATGATAAACACACTCCTATAGTTAAGAGTAGCGTAAGATCAAGTCATTTAGAGTTCGTTTGCTACAAGCTTTCAAATACATAGTAACATAATCCTCCGACCATGAGATCATGTTAATCACCATCACTAGATGGATGCTTTGATGACATAAAACACCACTTCGTAACTATGTGGTTATAAATGTGTCATTAGGTATTATGAAATTATGTGTTGAGGCACATGGATCAAGAGTGGGATTTGACCATCCATATGAAGGATAGATATACTATGGGCCCTCTCGGTGGAATGTCATCCAATTGGCTTGCAAGCATATGACTAGGTCACAAGGTGACTAGGTCACAAGGGATGTCATATCACGGAAACGAGTAAAGAGTACTTATCGGTAACAAGGTTGAACTAGGTATAGAGATACCGACGATCAAACCTCAGATAAGTAAAGTTTCACGCGACAAAGGGAATCAGTATCATATATAAATGGTTCATTCGATCACAAAGTAATCATTAAAATATGTGGGATACATAATGGATTTTCAGATTCCTCTAATGGTTATTGATCGGAGAGGTGTCTCGATCATGTCTGCATAGTTCACGAAACGTAGGGAGACACACTTAAGGATTCTATGTTGTTTAGTATATATTGAATATGTGTTGGAGAACGAATGTTGTTCGGAGTCCCGGATTGGATCCAGGACATCACGAGGAGATCCGAAATGGTCCAAAGAATAAGATCCATATAAGGAAAGTCAATTTCTGGGGTTCGGAAATGTTTTCGGTGTTTTGACCGGAAACTTATAGAAAGTTCTAGAAGGTCCACCACCCCGGGAGGGGGTACTTGGAATGCACCATACCCTAAAGGGGTAGGAGCATGGACCACTAGGCCAAGTCGGCCAAGTACAAGGAAGAGAGAATCAATCTCTAGTTTGAATAGTCAAATCCTAGTTTGAAAAGTCAAATCCTAGTTTGAAAGCCAAAGTCCTAGTGGAGGAAGGAAAGGAAACCTTGAGGGAAAAGGTTTCCCTTTACCTCTCCATTGCCGCCTGCCAAGGGGAGTTGGGGGTGGACTCGGCCAGGGCTGGGAACCCTGTCCGATGCCCTTCCACCCATATAAGCAGGGGTGGGGTGCCCCTACTCCCTCACCCCAAACCCTAGCCGCCAGGCGCCTCCCTCTCTCCTTCATACAGCTGCTCCGGCTTAGGCGTAGCCCTGCAGTAATCTATTCTTCACCACCACCACCACATTGTCATGCTATTGCCATTCCATGGAGATCTACAAACCTCCGCTACCCTGCTAGAACAAGGGAGAGGAAGGTATTCATCGACTATCGTACGTGTGACCGACTACGGAAGCGCTGCCGGAACGTGGCACTGGAAGGATCGTGTTTGCGAACTTGAGATCGACAAGTGAACGACTACATCAACCACGAGAATCCGATCTCGTTAAACGCTTTGGATCTACGAGGGTTAGTACTCTACAAACTCGTTGTACCAATCTCGTAGATTAGATCTTGGATTTTGTGTGTTCCCGCGATAGATTTTTTATTTTCCATGCTGCGAACCCTGTAGTGGTATCAGAGCCGACTCTATGCATAGATCTGTTGCACGAGTAGAACACAATGATTTTGTGGCGTTGATGCTTTTGTTGTCGCTTGCTTTTTGTGTACTTTGCATCTTGCGGGATGGTGGTATGAAGCGGTTCGGGCTAACATTACATGTCATCGTACATGAGAATTGCTCCACGCTCAATGTGCAACTTGCATTGCACAAGTGTTTTTGCGAGTGTCTATCTCTCCCATCATAGTGAAGATTCAATTTACAACAGGCACTTGACAATACTTGTATCAATGTTGTGGTTCATGTTCGTAAGTTAGAACAGTTTTTATTCGAAAGCCCCAGCCACATAAAACATGCAAAGAAAATTAGAGGCGTCTAACTTGTTTTTGCGGGGATTGTGTTGTGATGTGACATGGCCATAATTGTGATTATATATGATGTATGCAATGATCTTTATTGTAAGTTTACAACCGGCAGGTGCCTTATGGTTGTCTTTAAATTTTGTTTAAGACATCCGTGTCTATTCATCAAAGTAGTTGTAATAGTTGGAGTTGGTGGTGGACAACCATGAAGCGGTGCCATTGACCTTGACGCCATGCCAGTGATGATGGAGATCATGTTCGTGCTTGGGAGATGGAGATCGAAGGCACAAGAAGAAAGGCTATATCATATCACATATTATGAATTACATATGATGTTAATCCTTTTTATGAATCTTGTATTGCTTAGATTGCGACGGTAGAATTATAAGATGATACCTCTCACTAAATATCAAGTAATAAAGTGTTCATCCTTAGTAGGCACCGTTGCTAGGACTCGTCGTTTCGAAGCACCACGTGATGATCGGGTGTGATAGATTCTATGTGTGCATACAACGGGTGCAAGCGAGATATGCACATGTGGATACTAAGGTTAACCTTGACGAGCCTAGCATGTACATACATTGTCTCAGAATACGGAATACCGAAAGGTAAAGCATGAGTCATATGATTAATATGATGAACATGTTGATTGTTCGCCTTTGAAACTACATCATCTCTCATGATGATCGGACTTAGTGTAGTGGATTTGGTTCGTGTGATCACTAAAACAATGTGAGGGATGTTGTTTTGAGTGGGAGTTCACCTAGTTAATTTAAGAATTAAATATGAACTTAATTTGTCATAACTTAGTATAAGCTCTTTGTAAATATGTTGTAGATCATGGCGGCCCCTACCATCAATTTTAACGCTTTCCTAGAGAAAAAAAGTTGAAAAACAATGGAGCAACTTCGCGGACTGGTTCTTCAAATTGAGGATTGTCCTTAATGCCGATCAGTTGGCCTATGTGCTGGATGCACCGCTGGGTGACCCACCTGCAGATGATGCTACCGATGAGGTGCAGAATGTTTTCCTCACTTGGAAGAATAAATACTCCGCAATTCAGTGTGCCATCTTGTACGGTCTGGAATCAGAGCTTCAGAAGCGGTTTGAGAACCGTGACCCTCATGATATTGTCCGTGAGATCAAAATGATATTTGAGACTCATGCGGCTGTTGAAAGTTATGAAACCCCCGAGAAGTTATTTAACTGCAAGATGGAAGAGGGTAGCTCCGTTAGCGAGCATGTGCTTAAGATGTCTGGGCAGGCGAATAAACTCGTAGATCTTGGAATAATGATTCCTAATGTTTTGGGTATTCATCGTGTCCTCCAATCACTGCCACCTAGTTACAAGAACTTCGTGATGAACTATAACATGCAGCGCATGGATAAGTCATTGCCTGAACTCTTCTCCATGTTGAAGTCTGCGGAAGTGGAGATCAAGAAAGAGCACCAAGTGTTGATGGTCAATAAGACCACCAATTTCAAGAAGCAAGGCAAGCTTAAGAAGAAGGGTAACTTCAAGAAGGGAGGCAAGAAATCTGTCGCGCCTACAAAGAAGACCAAGGATGGTCCTAAGCCTGATACTGAGTGCTTTTACTGCAAAAAGCTATGGTCACTGGAAGAGGAATTGCCCCAAGTACCTGGCAGATCTGAAGAACGGCAACATCAAGAAGAAAGATATATTCGATATACATGTTATTGATGTGTATCTTACTAGTAATCGTAGTAGTGCCTGGGTATTTGATACTGGTTCGGTTGCTCATATTTGTAACTCGAAACAGGTTCTACAAAATAAGCGAATACTAGCGAGAAACAAGGTGATGATGCGCATTGGAAATGGGTCCAAGGTTGATGTGATCGTTGTCGACACGCTCCCTCTTCATCTACCATCGGGATTAGTCTTATACTTAAATAATTGTTATTTGGTGCCTGTGTTAAGCATGAATATTATATATGGATCTTATTTATTGCGAGACGGTTACTTGTTTAAGTCCGAGAATAATGGCTGTTCGATTTATATGAGTAATATCTTTTATGGTCATGCACCTATGATAAATGGTCTATTCTTATTGAATCTCGATAGTAGTGATACACATGTTCATAATATAGATGCTAAACGAATGAAATTGAATGATAATTCTACATACATGTGGCACTGTCGTCTTGGTCACATTGGAGATTATGAAGAAACTCCATTCCGATGGACTTCTTGAATCACTTGAAAGATGCAAAGCATGTATGATGGGAAAAATGACTAAGACTCCATTATTTGGCATAATGGAGTGAGCTACAGACTTATTTGAAATCATACATACTGATGTGTGTGGCCTAATGAGTGTGGCATCGCGTGGTTGTTATCATTATGTTCTTACTTTCACGGATGACTTGAGTAAATATGGGTATATTTATTTCATGAAACATAAGTCTGGAACTTTTGAGAAGTTTAAGAAATTTCAAAGTGAAGTGGAGAATCAATGTAACAAGAAGATTAAGTGTCTGTGATCTGATCGTGGAGGTGAGTATCTAAGTTACGAGTTTGGCGAGCATTTAAGGAAATGCGAAATACTTTCACAATTGACACCGCCGGGAACACCACAACGTAATGGTGTGTCCGAACATCGTAATCGAACTCTCTTGGATATGGTTCGTTCTATGATGTCTCTTACAGATTTACCGTTATCATTTTGGGGCTATGCATTAGAAACAACCGCATTCACTTTAAATAGGGCACCATCTAAATCCGTTGAAATGACACTATATGAATTGCGGTTTGGGAAGAAACCTAAGTTCTCGTTCCTTAAAGTTTGGGGTTGCGAAGCTTATGTAAAAAAATTATAGCCCGACAAGCTTGAACCCAAAGCGGAAAAATGCATCTTCATAAGATACCCTAAAGAAACAATTGGGTATCCCTTCTATCATAGATTTGAAGACAAAAATTTCATTGCCAAGAATGGATCCTTTTTGGAGAAGGAGTTTCTCTCGAAAGAAGTGACTGGAAGGAAAGTATAACTCGACGAGGTTGTCGATCCTTCTCTCAGATTTGAGAGTAGCGCAACGCCGGAAGATGTTCATGTGCCGCCTGCACCAATAAGAGAGGAAGCTAATGATAATGATCATGAAACTTGGAACGAAGTTACTATAGAACCTCGTAGGTCGATGAGCACTCATACCACTCCTAATTGGTATGATCTTGTTATGAATGTCATGTTGGTGGACAACACCGATGACCCTGCGACGTATGAGGAAGCAATGATGAGCCCAGATTCCAACAAATGGCATGAAGCCATGAAATCCGAGATTGGATCCATGTATGAAAATTAAGTGAGGACTTTGGTAGACTTACCGGATGGCCGAAAGGCTGTCGAGAACAAATGGATTTCCAAGAAGAAAACATATGTTGATGGTAATGTAATCGTCTATGAAGCTTTACTTGTCGCGAAAGGGTTCCGACAAATTCAAGGAGTTGACTACGATAAGACTTTCTCACCGGTAGCGAAGCTAAAGTCTGTGAGGATTTTGTTAACAATCGTTGCATATTGCAATTATGAGATATGGTAGATAGATGTTAAAACGGCGTTCCTCAATGGTGACATTGAAGAAGAGTTGTATATGGTACAACCCAAAGGTTTTGTCGATCCTAAAGATGCTAACAAGGTATGCAAACTTCAACGGTCCATTTATGGATTGAAGCAAGCATCCTGGAGCTGGAATCAATGTTTTGATAAGGTGATCAAAATCTTTGGATTTATACAAACTTATGGAGAATCTTGTATTGACAAGAGAGTGAGTGGGAGCTCTGTAGCATTCCTAGTACTATATGTGGATGACATATGTTGATTGGGAATGATACAAAACTTCTTAAAAGTGTCAAAGAAGGATCTTGGTGAAGTAGCATTCCTAGTACTATATGTGAATAATAGTTTTTCAATGAAGGATCTTGGCGAAGCTGCATACATTTTAGGCATCAAGATTTATAGAGATGGATCAAGACGCTTAATAGCGCTTTCACAAAGTACATGTTTGGACAAGGTCCTAAAGAGGTTTGGATTGGACGAAAGCAAGAAAGGATTCTTGCCCATGTTGCCCAATACGACCTTTAGTAAAACTCAAAGTCTAGCTACGACAGAAAATAGAGAGATGATGAACAAAACTCCATATGCCTCAGCCATATTATCTATCATGTATGCAATGTTGTGTATAAGACCATATATTGCATATGTTCTTAGTTTGACTAGAAGATATCAAAGTGATCTAGGAGTAGATCACTGGATAGCGGTCAAAAATATCCTAAAGTATTTAAGAAGGACTAAGGATATGGTTATTTCTTATGGAGGTGACGAACAACTCGTTGTAAACGGTTACATCGATGCTGGTTGGAACACCGATCCGGATGAATCTAAGTCACAATCTGGATACGTATTTACTTTGAATGGTGCAATAGTGAGATGTAGGAGTGCTAAGAAAAGCGTTGTGGCGAGATCTTCAACTGAATCGGAATACATAGCTGCTTCAGAGGCTTCATAAGAGGCGATATAGATGAAGGAGTTCATTACGGAGCTTAGTGTGGTTCCTAGTGCGTTGGACCCGACGGCCATGTACTGTGACAACATGGGTGCCATAGCCAATGCACAGGAGCCAAGGTAACACAAGAAGCTGAAGCATATCAAGCTACGTTTTCATGCTATTCGTGAGCATGTTCAAGATGGTGACATAAAGATTTGCAAAGTACATTATACATTCAATCCAGATTATGGATGTAGTATAGCTCTTTTCCCGAGTAGACCTAAGTTTATCAAGTCCTCGGGAAGCAGAAAGCAAAGTGAGATTACTTAAACGGACCTTCGAGATTTTTAGAATTCCTTTTGCGTTCTTACCGGACCAAGAGTTTGCGATCTTTTTGTTGTTGTTGACGATGGAGAGAGAGAGAGAGGGCCTAGGGTCTTCGGTTTTTAGCAGTAGCTGTGCAAAACATTTGATGGGAATAATAGATAATAATAAAGTATGCATGTAATCGTTAGAGCAAGAGAATTATATGTGGGCAGTGCATCCATAATTGTTATCGCCTCCGCAACCGCTTATATCAATAACCTACTAGTCTCATCCATAGAAGAAAGAGAACTAATGATATGCATAGTGATTTCACCGTTAATCCCAAGTAAATTCCTCACATACAGTCGTACTACCCCTTCTGTCACTGTGGTTCCCATCCCGCAAATCAGTCATTACTCACACTTCCTTTACCTGGATCAATCCTCGGGGTCTTGGGTACCTGACAAGTCCTTAGACTAAGGCAAGAGAGGATACTACAATCATCATGTCATACAAACTAATACATGATCCCATCTATGATAAATAACATGCACAAAAAGCTACATGGCTAGGCCGAAGCCCAAGGAGAATTACTCACATATAGAGATGAAATCAACAATCATAAACATTGTAATAGAGATCATAAGGTTGATAGCAAACAGTCTTACAATGTCGCCAATTAGAGAAGAGATCTACTATTACAAGTGGTGGTAGATGGCTATGGTGGTGGAGAAGGGTTTAGAGGTTTAGATCTAGATCTATTCCTCCGGCGTGGCGGCTTCTGGTGGCAGGGAGAATTGGGGTCGAAAAATCAGCCCTTTTCCCGTTGCCTGAACCCTCTTTATATAGGGGTCCCTTCATGAAATTTGTTCTGTTTGACCTAATGAAGTCGATGCCAACTATACGACCGGAATAAAATACCCGCTGTATAGTTGGTCGTTAAAGCTTCAACATTCACTTCACGGCTCCTGGTTTCTTTGACGTGTTGGAAATCTCTTTAGCATTTATGTCGTGATTCCCATCATCATACATCATTATCTGTGCAGGGAAAAATAGCAAGAAAGGATTGCATACCCCTTTGATCATTAGGCATTAGTGGCATCTTTTAGAAAGATATTTCATCACATATATGAATAATATCTAGTTTAAATGCGGACGTGGATGGCTATATTTCATAGCCATCAACTTCCCCAAGCCTAAACTTTATCTTCCTAGAGCAAGAAAACCAAAATCAAAAGGGAACTTAGCATTTAAACTGAAATAATGAGATGATGATCTTACTCATGATTGGTAGTCTCATGTTTCCTCCACTTTATTAATCTAACAAACTTCAGCATAGATAGAGTAATGGCAAGCATATCATATGGGTCTCATGAATCCTTATAGCGCAGCGAAATTATTGTAAGCATGGATGATTCAAAAGAGTAAACTTTATTCCATGTCATGTAATCAACTCATAAGCTTGCCTTTGAACAATAAAGTGTAATCATGTAGCACCAAGAGTGTGAGAGTTCGTCATGAAAAGCATATACACTAAAGTATCTCAATTCTCCCACATCAATAAATTAAGACATTTCAAGCACTACTTTTCTATTCATTGTCCTTCAAGAATTTCAGTTCTTAAGTGGAGAGCATGCCAAAAAAAATCATTAGTTTATCGGGTTGTGATGGATAATCGTGGCAACACTAAGGTTTTTGTTCCTTTTGCATAATGATTTCTCATATCATCTATAGGAGTGATTCCATCATGTTTACAGCTACCCGGGGGTGCCAAGAATCTTACCCATTATAGCATTGCTGCCACATATGTTTAATCAGCTCATAGCCAAAATCTAGGAGTTTCCTCCATGAAGATCATTCGTAGTCTAGCAGAGTTGTTGGCATCCCATGAAGTTTGACACGCATAAAGCTATATCATTCTTATGATTCACATGTCAAACTTTGGCATGCTCACAAAAACCGCTAAACATTAAGTCAATTGAACAAATCTTGTCAAAGAGAGATATCAAGTCAAACATTATTTTCTGTGGTGTTGAGTATCTCTAGGAATAAGCTTTCAACACTTCAACACCCAAGTCTTAAATTTGTGTGACTTTTTCTTATTTCAATTGTTTAGCAATTTTTAGGCAAGACTTTGGTTAACTACAAGAGCTGGAACAAAATGTACCCAATTAAATACCCATGCAAACAAAATTCGACCACAATATAGAGACTCACTCCACCGATATAACATCTTAACATTACTACTAACTAGCATTGGTTTCTCAAACTTCAAAAGTGGGGAGTCATAAGGCATACCTCTCATGTTTGGTTCCACTTCTCTGTTCCCTTTTTATTTTCTTCTTGGAAACTCAAAGCCAATCACTCTCCTGCAAATTCATGAGAACTTCGAGGCAAAAAGAAAAAGAAAGAGGGAACATAAAGATAAAGGAGAAATATTTTTGTGGTTTTTGAGAAGGGGAATTAAAGAATAGAAAATTGGCGGCAAAGCTTAGCTTGAAAATCTCAAACAAAATAAAATAACTAATATAAAGTGTTGGGGAAACCAATATGAGTGCTTATAAACTCAAATAAAAGCATAACCTTGAAAATAAAGCAAATGAAAACAAAATATAAATAGATATAAAACCTCCCCAAGCTTACGATTTTGCAAGCCCTTCAAATCATTGTGGTGGTGGTGGGGGGGGGGGGGAAGTTGTAACTCCAGTCCGCAAATTGAGTTGATAAGTTCCTTGTTGTTTCTCGGAGGTTCAGGGCGAGATTATGCATCCCCTCCAGAGTTACTCCAAGTTCTTGGAAATCTTGATATTTAGCGAACCGGCTTGGTGGCTGCTCCTCCTGATGAGGGACTTCTTACTCCTCCTCTTGGTCCTCATCCTCTTCCAAAATCTCTTCCTCGGGTTGGTATTGCTCAACCTGCAAGTCATAAAGCACACGTCCTTCCTCGATAGAGAAAAGACCATTAGGCAAAGGAGCGGGGTAGAGACGCCCAGCTCCAGCAATATGCAGATAATAAACACCACCTATCCTAGTGAGCATTCCACAAGCCCCCAAAGTAGAGAAACCAACACGTCGCTCACCTAGTATCGGTTGTAACTCACCTAGGTCGATGCCTAGGACATTGGCAAGCACGGTGATGATGCCTCCACAAGTGATTGGTCCTTGGATTTCGGAGGATTGGTACTCCAAGTAGCGAACACGAATTGTGCCCAAGTGAAGTGACAAGTTGTCATAGTTGAAAGAAGATTTTGCGAGGACTAAGATGTCCTCCTCATTGAGTCTTGTAAACTCATTACATGTCTTCAAGGTGTTAGCAATAACATAGAACAAATAGCGAATAGCAGGATGTTGAATATTTTTCCCTTTGCTCACTCTAGAAGTAAAGCTCATTCTATTATAGCAGAATTCAGGGGAAGGTTCTATGCTGGTAAAAGATGCACGTGGAGCATTAAGATCATTGTTGGGTAAACCAAAACAGTTGCACCATTCATCAAGTGATAATGAATAATTATTGTTCATGAGTCAAAAAGAAATTCTATCCTCCCCATGCCATGCTTTAATGGTGCTTTTCAAAGAACTAAGGAATTCAATGGTTAACCTGTGATAGGTTGGTGCATCATGAAATACAAAGTTTTGCAGGCCAACTCTATTTCAAAGTAAATTAAAGTCATCAAAAATACTGAGTTGGTTCAATGTGATGGGGCAAGCCCACTTGGTTGCCTTGACTTCTTGGTTTTTGATCCCGTTGAAACGATCACGATGAGACTCGTCCTTGAATCGAATCCCCATGCATTCCTGAGCTGCATCCCGAGAAGAAATCATGGTGGCAAGAGCACGTGTCTGGCTCCTCGTTTTCATCTTCTAAAAATAAATAAGAAAGACAAATCTAAAACTTTTTGATCCAACAGTAATAGTAATAACATACTCCTCATCACAGCACACTAAAGAATCTCCTCAACATAATAATCTAGGCAAGATAATCATGGCAACTAGTTCAAAATAAGTCTCACCCTAGATTGATAATGACAATAGATCAGAGATGAATTCGCAAAAAGTAATTGGAGGATTGGAGGAGAAACATACCGTAGATCACTTGTGTGCGAGGAAATCAAATGAAATTGAGTAAGGGTGAAGATCCCTTGAGGTTTTGAGAGAGTTTGGAGGTAGAAAAGAGAAAAATGATTGATGTTTTGATGTTTTGGGTACCTCCCCATGCGTTTAAGTGGTCAGACGCAACTATACGGCCAAAACACTTGTTCCCGCCGTATAGTTGGTCTGATAGCAAAATTTTAGGGTTTCTTTACTGGCGGCTACAACTATACAGCCGAAACTATATGGCTGGAACTTTTGTTCCCGCCGTATAGTTGGTCGTGAAACCTTCTATATCTTGAGATGAAATATTGTCAATGTCTCAAATAACTATACGGCCGGAGCTATACGGCAGGAATTTTTATTCCCGCAGTATAGTTGGTCGTTAAAGCTTTTGTACACATCAAAAAATTTCTATTTCTTCAAGAATTACTTTTTAGACTGAAACTTAGCAAAACACCCTGTTTTGACAAAAAAAATGACAGACTAAATTGTCGACCAACTTTGGCGTGTATAAAACAATAAATTTTAGTACCGCTGAATCTCTACTGCTCACTGGAGTTTTCTAGCACTCTTTATTCTATATAAAACTTAAAAACTTTACTGAAACCTTTATTTCACATGGGTTTCCTCCCATGCAGCGCTCTTTTATGGTAAATATCTTGACCTTGATGTTGCTCACTTAGGCCATATGAGTGGAACACCCACTCCAAAGTAGTTGGCCTTCAAAGTGATGGTCTCCTTCTCATCTTGCTTGGCTTTCTTTTTCCTTGGAAAATGAATAACAAAAGGATCCCGCAAAGGCAATTGAAGCGTCACGTTCCCTTCATGCAAATTAATCAAAGCCTTAATAGTTCTTAAGAAAGGATGGCCTAATATAAAAGGGGCAGTAGCATCTTCAGGCATGTCAACAATAACAAAATCAATAAGAGCAGGACAACCTTTAATGTACACTAAGGTATTTTTTTAATGCCTACTGCTTGTTATAAGTAGAATATGCTAGATGTAATTTTAGTTCGGTGATTTCAAAAGAGCCAAGATTTAACTTGTTAAAAAGACTCTTTGGAATTGTTAAAAAACTTGCACCCAGATCATACAGTGCAGCTATTCCATTAGTCCCAATTTTAATCTTAATAGTAGGCTCAAATATATCATCTAGCTTAACAGGCAATTTTTCAGCAATTTTCTTATATTCTTCTTCAAGCTCACGTACCTTTATTGCTACCTGATTAACGAAGTGTTGATACATGGCTTCCTCGTTTCCTTCATTTACCGGAATCTTGACATTGATCCTTTTACAAGATCTTCAACTGTGTAGTTCTGTGAAAGAGCATTGCTATAATCAAGTTCTTCGGGCTCCTCCCTTTGGATTCTTATCATTTTGAGGTCTTCAACTGGATTGGGATCAGTTTTACCTGCAAATTTAGCTAGAATGAGAGGTTGACTCTCGGTTATCTTACCTAGCTGTACCTCAACAATCCTTGTTCTTTCTTGGAGGGCCTGCAAATCATTCCTCAAACTAACAACTTGGTTAGATAATTTACCAAGCATAGCATCATGGTTCTCTGTAATTTTGACTAGAATATTGTTTTTCTCATTGTGTGAGTCCATAAAATATTTAAGAGTTTCTTGGAGACTAATATTACTTGATGCCATATTATTATTAGAGCTACCTGCCGGACTAGAATAATGTTTCTAAAAGTTTGGATTATAATTCTTCTTCCAAGCAGGGTTATAATCATTATGAGCTATAAAATCTATTTCTTCAATAGTTGGTTCGGGAGTAGCTCTTCTTGGGTTTCCTTACCTTTAATGGCTAATATGAGCTCATCCAACTTAGCATTGAGTTCTTCATTTTCTTGAGGTGTGACAGAGTTCACCTTCTTTGTGTTTGATCTTTCCACATGCCATTGGGCATGGTTTTCTTGCATATTGTCTAGTAGCTGCTTTGCTTCAGTAATTTGTTTACCCATAAATGTTCCTCCAGCTGTAGTATCTAGCATATACTTAGACACAGGGTTAAGAGCATTATAAAATAAATGGAGAATTAACCAATCTTCCATCCCATGGCTGGGACAGTTTCTCATGCATTTTTTCATTCTCTCCCATGCAAGCGCTAGTGGCTCACGCTCTTTCTATCTAAAACCAATAATATTAGACCTGAGTTGCATAGTTTTTGCACGTGGAAAGAATTTAATAATAAATAAAGAAGTACATTCCACCCATGATGCAATAGTATTTTTAGGCAAAGATAGCAACCATTTTTTGCTCTTCCTCTAAGAGAGAAAGGAAATAAGCACAACTTGACTGCATCAGGGTCAACATATTTAGTGCGCATTATATCACATATTTCAATAAAAGTATTTAAGTGCATACATGCATCTTCTACAGCAGAGCCTCCAAATTGATTATGTTGAACCAAACTTAAATAGTGGGGCTTAATTTCATAATCTTTAGTAGCAATTGCTGGTTGAGTAATAGGAGTACGCAAATAATCATTGTTGGGAGTTGCAAACTCTCCAAGCTTCTTTTCAGCCATACGTCCTATGTTTTTGTATTTTATAAACAAGTACTAATGATGATAAAACAAGAATTAAAAGACTAACTATTTTTTGTTTTTTCAAATAAAGTCTGAAATAAAACTAACAAAATAGAAAAAGAGAATTAAAACTAGCAAGGTTCCTACTAACCTCACCAGGGTAGCTATTGCTTCCCTGGCAACGACGCCAGAAAAAGGGTTAATATCTTCGATCTAGATTACGGATATAGTATAGCTCTTTTTCCCTAGTTGACCTAGGTTTATCGAATCCTCGGGAAGCAGAAAGCAAAGTGAGATTACTTAAACGAACCTTCAAAAGTTTTAGAATTCCTTTTGTGTTTTCACCGGATCAAGATTTTGCGATCTTTTTGTAGTTGTTGACGATGGAGAGAGAGGGCCTAGGGTCTTAGGTTTTCACCAGTAGCTGTGCAAAACATAAATAGATAATAATAAAGTATGCATGTAATTGTTAGAGCAAGATAATTATATGTGGACAGTGCATCCAATTGTTATCGCCTCTGCAATATCTTATAGCAATAACCTACTAGTCTCATCCATAGAAGAAAGAGAACTACTGATATGCATAGTGATGTCACCGTTAATCTCAAATAAATTCCTCACATACAACCGTACTACCCCTTCTGTCACTGCGGTTCTCACCCTGCAGACCAATCATTACTCACACTCCTTTTACCTGGATCAATCCTCGGGGTCTTGGGTACCTGACAAGTTCTTAGATTGAGGCAAGAGAGGGTACTACAATCATCATGTCATACAAACTAATACATGATCCCATCTATGATAAATAACATGTACAAAAAGCTACATGGCTAGGCTGAAGCCCTTAGCCCAAGGAGAATTACTAAGACATAGAGATGAAATCAACAATCATAAACATTGTAATAGAGATCATAAGGTTGATAACAAATAGTCTTATAATGTCGCCAATTGGAGAAGAGATCTACTATTACAAGTGGCGGAAGATGGCTATGGTGACGGAGAAGGGTTTAGAGGTTTAGATCTAGATCTATTCCTCTGGCGTGGCGGCTTCTGGTGGCAGGGAGAGTTGGGGTTGAAAAAGCGGCCCTTTTCCCGTCGCCTGAAGCCTCTTTATATAGGGGTCCCTTCCCGAAAGTTGTTCTGTTTGACCTAATGAAGTCGATGCCAACTATACGGCCATAACTATATGGCCAGAAAAAATTCCCGCCGTATAGTTGGTCGTTAAAGTTTCAACATTCACTTCACGGCTCCTGGTTTCTTCGACGTGTTGGAAATCTCGTATCTTTGGCATTTATGTAGTGATTTCCATCATCATACGTCATTATCTGTGCAGGGAAAAATAGCAAGAAAATATTGCATACCCCTTTGATCATTAGGCATTAGTGGAAGGTTTTAGAGAGATATTTAATCAAATATATGAATAATATCTAGTTTAAATGCGGACGTGTATGGCTATTTTTCATAGCCATCAGTACACATAGATCTGAATGTGGCAGATTCGTTGACTAAACCTCTCCCTAGGGCAAAACATGACCAACAACAGAACACCATGGGTGTTAGGTACATCAAATTGTAATCTAGATTATTGACTCTAGTGCAAGTGGAAGACTATTGGAGATATGCCCAAGGGGCAATAATAAAATGGTTATTATTATATCTTTGTGTTTATGATAAATGTTTACATCCCATGCTATAATTGTATTAACCGAAAATATTAATACTTGTGTGTTTTGTAAACATAAAAGAGTCCCTAGTAAGCCTCTTGTTAAACTAGCTTGTTGATTAATAGATGATCATGGTTTCCTGATCATGGACATTCGATGTTATTAATAACAAGATCATGTCATTAGGAGAATGATATGATGAACACACTCCTATATTTAAGCGTAGCATAAGATCAAGTCATTTATAGTTTGTTTGCTACAAGCTTTCAAATACATAGTAACTTAATCCTTCGACCATGAGATCATGTTAATCAGCATCACTGGATGGATGCTTTGATGACATCAAACACCACTTCGTAACTGGGCGGTTCTAAAAGTGGTATTAGGTATTCTGCAAGTATGTGTTGAGGCACATGGATTAAGAGCGGGATTTGTCCATCCATATGACGGATAGATATACTCTAGGCCCTCTCGGTGGAATATCATCCAATTGGCTTGCAAGCATGTGACTAAGTCATAAGGGATGTCATATCACAAAACGAGTAAAATGTACTTATCGGTAACGAGGTTGAACTAGGTATAGAGATACCGATGATCAAACCTCAGATAAGTAAAGTATCGCGCGACAAAGGGAATCAATATCATATGTAAATGGTTCATTCAATCACAAAGTAATCGTAGAAATATGTGGGAGCCATAATAGATTTCTAGATTCCTGTAATGGTTACTGAACAGAGAGGTGTCTCGATCATGTCTGCATAGTTCACGCAGTAGGGAGACACACTTAACGATTCAATGTTGTTTAGTAGATATGGAATATGAGTTGGAGACCAAATGTTGTTCGGAGTCTCGGGTTGGATCCAGGACATCATGAGGAGATCCAGAATGGTCTAGAGAATAAGATTCATATAAGGAAAGTCGATTTCCGGGGTTCGGAAATGTTTTTGGTGTTTTGATCGGAACATTTTAGAAAGTTCTGGAAGGTCCACCATCCCGGGAGGGGGTACTTGGAATGCACCATACCCTAATGGGGTAGGAGCATGGACCACTAGGTCAAGTCAGCCAAAGACAAGGAAGAGAGAATCAAACTCTAGTTTGAATAGTCAAATCCCAGTTTAAAAGTCAAAGTCCTAGTGGATGAAGGAAATGAAACCTTGAGGGAAAAGGTTTCCCTTTCCCTCTCCATTGCCGCCGGCCAAGGGGAGTTGGGGGTGGACTCGGCCAGGGATGGGAACCCTGGCCTCCGCCCCTCCACCCATATAAGCAGGGATGGGGCACCTTCTACTCCCTCACCCCAAACCCTAGCCGCCAGACGCCTCCCTATCTCCTTCATACAGCTGCTCCGGCTTAGGCGAAGTCCTGCAGTAATATATTATCCACCACCACCACATCGTCATGCTATTGGAATTTCGTGAAGATCTACAAACCTCCGCTGCCCTACTAGAACAAGGGAGAGGAAGGTCTTCATCAACTACCGTACGTATGACCGACTGCGAAAGCGCTGCCGGAACGTGGCGCCGGAAGGATCGTCTTCGCGACCTTGAGATCGGCAAGTGAACGACTATATCAACCACGAGAATCCGATCTCGTTAAACGCTTTGGATCTATGAGGTTTAGTACTCTACAAACTTGTTGCACCGATCTCGTAGATTAGATCTTGCCTTTTGTGTGTTCTCGCGATAGAAATTTTTCGTTTTTCATGCTGCGAACCCTATAGTGGTATCAGAGTCGACTCTATGCATAGATCTGTTGCACAAGTAAAACACAATGGTTTTGGATTCTAACTTTGTAAAATAATTATCCACCAATGCCACCCGTAAGTCATACCGACTTGATCTTATGTTTTTCTCGCCGTCCCGATCGAGCTCCCATCTCTACAATCCCTTGTTATTTTCTTCCCTTGTTACTCTCTCACATGGCGGCGCATAGAGCTAGGGTTGGTTGCGCACCGCTCCTCCGGCCGACCGTCGGCAACACGTCGCCTGTCCTAGGACCTTCCCGTCTCAATTCTCTAGCCTCTTCTCTCATCCCCGCTGTTTTTTGTCACGAATACCTGCCTTAAGATCTGTTCGTGTCACCGATCAGGCACACCAACGCCTCTCGTCGACAGTCGAGATACGGCCGCATATTGCCGGCCAGAATCATCTATTCTTCCTCATACAAGCTTGGTTGATTAGATATATGCAACTAGCATACATGCACGTACAAGCTAACTAGCTCGCAAGATTGGCTAGGTGATGGCTGATGCTTTGCTTTTGGCGAGAGTGGAATAGAATATCTATATTGATGTAGAACATTATCATGCGAATCATGTCTTTTATGTGATATTTATATATGTCTTTTCAAATTATTCGACAACATCTCCTTCTATAATATTATATATAAATATATATTATGGAAATTCAAAAAAATTATCCTAAAATCGTGATTTACATATTAATTAGTGAACTTATCGACGCTTTCCGGTTATTTTGGATATACACGGCCTTTACAAACATTTCTAACTAAACCCACAGTTCACAGTTGTTACAACCAAACAACTTTTAAAAAAATCCACAGTTTCAGCTCACGGCAGCTTTTCCACAGTTCACAGCAGATTTTTCATAATCCACAGCTCAACCACTAGTGCACCCCCCTTCTAACACCGGTTTGGAGGGCCCTCTAACAGCGGTTGTAGAACCGCTGTTGAGGGTTCGG
Source organism: Avena longiglumis (assembly GCA_030063025.1). NCBI lineage: Eukaryota > Viridiplantae > Streptophyta > Magnoliopsida > Poales > Poaceae > Avena > Avena longiglumis. The sequence goes on from CP125977.1 coordinate 479,390,111, forward strand.
TGTTAGAGGGCCCCCCCTTTAACACCGGTTCTTATACGAACCGGTGTTAAAGGGTGGCGCACGTGGGGCTGCCGCAGGGCTCAGGACCCCCCTTTAACACCGGTTTGTAACACGAACCGGTGTTAAAGGTTCTGTACCGCGGCAGGAAAAAGAGATAAATCTCTGCCGCGGCAGGAAAACGGCCTAAATCTCTGCCGCGGCAGAGTTCTGCCCCTGCCCCGTTCTGGGCGTATTTCTGCGGCGCGACGGGGACGGTGAGGGGGGAGGAGGAATCCATCGGGAGCGGTATACACATACATCGCCATCGGTACATACGAGTACATGAATAATTAAGCAACTATTATTATACACAACATCGTCATTGTGTGGTATTCTCCGTAAACGTTGAAGCATCAAGTACAAGACAAACACGTTCAAGCATATATACAACGTTCATTTTGGTGGATATATAAAGAGTTCTCCGCCAGGCGTAACGACCTCATCAAGTATGAACCCCGCCAATTCCTCTTAAATGGCTCGTATGCGGTCAAATGGTAGGAGTTGGTCCCGCATCCGTTCGATCTAAATATATATGAAGAATAGGTCAATATATATATAAGAATAAAACTCAACACAACTGATGGTAATAAAATAATGTTGTGTGTACTTTGTTTACTTACTCTAAGTTGTTCTAGTGCAGTTTGGCCCGTCGCACATATCGTGTTGCGAATGAACTCGCAAACATAGTATCCACATAAGTTATTGCCAGGTCCATGATGCGCGCACTTTATGAGAATAGAGAGTTCAATCAAAATAATAATCAATAAAGCATGATATAATGGAATTGGAAGCAGAATCAAAGAGATACGCAGACCTAGCTGGCTAGTATTACTTACATTTTGGTCTACAAATTTTAGTTCTTCTGACCATTCACCCACGGCCCTGCCCGTGAACCTTTTCCAAACCCTGTCCGGCAAAGGAAATGGATAAAGGAGTAATTAATTACTTGTTGTCACGAAAATTGCCGATCTAGTGCGATAATATGATTGAAATTACCTCTGGAGCATCTCTCTAAAGTCTGCCCATAGCTCTTTTCTTTTAATTGAGTCCATGACAAGGACTTTTCCAGTCGAGGTTGAATGACTAGCAGAATAAAGTGGAACCTACGCACGCATAACTCATCATCAGTTACACTTAACATCGAGTAAGCCGAAACAGAATGTGTACAAGAGAGGGTAACAGTACTCACGAGAAGTTGTACGGCAATAGTATTTCCCTTTTGGTTTGTTGTCTCAGTAAAGACCTTAGCAATAAATCTTCTGTTTGCCCGGGTTTGGTTCTTACCACTTCTTCATGAACTCTATTTGGGTCAACGAACCCAATGTCAAAAGGTCCTCCTTTCATGCATTCCATAACCTTTTTCCTGCATAATAGTATATACATATATGGTGAGCATATATATATACATGCAATTAATGAAGTGAATGAGATGAGATAGAAAATATAGAAATAGTACTTACACACAATAAAGGCTGATGACAGCTTTGTCGAGTTCCTTCTGATTGAATAGAAAATGCAAGTCTTGAATGTTGAAGTCAATCTCGTCGTCTCCGCACAAGAAAATCTCATCTCTTATATGCGCCGTGATCCATTCTTCCTTTCTCGTCTTGCAGAAATCAAGGTACCACTTGTGCAATCTTCGTATCTTTGTTGGTAGATTCTTGAGCTCCTCTTTCTTGACGAGATTCTTCTCATACTTCCATGGCTGTATGGGGTTGGCATCGCATTTGGGCAAGTTGTCTCCCATGATGTTCAAGTATCCAATGTAAGTCATCCCCATCTCATTGGCCTTTCTTTGTAGCTCTGCCTCGTAATCATTTACGGGAGGAGCGTCCCGTGTGTCGAACACTTGGAGCAGGGCGCATGATTGGTTTTCCTGCTCTCCGAGCATGGGAACTGTTTTCTGGGGTGCCGCATGACTGCTACTTTCAGTCTCCCTACGGCGCCTTGCATCCTCCTTCAAAATCTGGCGCTCGTAGTCCGGCACAAGTGGGGTTTCAGGTTTCAAAAGATTTTTGTAAAACTTCTCCACCACCGCCGGATATATTTTATCCTTTGGCTCGGCCCGTCTAGGTGCAAAGAATTTCTTGACCTCTTCTTCCGATATCCTATTGGTCTCCTCGTCACTGCGATTCCACGGTAAAACCGACAATGGCTTGGCGGAAGGCTGCGGGATGTAGTTTTTTGAACTCTTTGGCGTACGGTTTCCTGCGGATTTCTTTGTGGCAGTGCTAGTGATGCTCTTTGTGACAGTGCTCTTCCGCTTACGCTGAGGAGATGGCTGAAGCGTCGGAGATGGCTGACGGGCAGGAGATGGCTGGCGCGCCGGAGATGGCTGCCGCGCAGGAGATGGTTGAAGCGGCTCAGGGCTACGATCTTTGCGGAGGCATGAGGGTGCAGTGGCCTCCAATTTGGAAGCACGATGTGTTCCTTCTTCCAAAGAATGGTTGTTTTCACTGCAAATTTGAGTTGAGTTTCCCCTTCACCTGTAGCATGGTCAAGTTGTGCTTCCTCATGTTCCTTCACAACCTCATCCACCCCGAAAATAGCATAGCCATCTGGAATCGGTCGGCAGTGGTAAGTTCCACCAGCTACAGGAGGTAAGGCATAGCCGACAGCCACCTTAATGGATAAGCCCATTAATCTCACATGCAGCTCAGCGTGTTCGCTCTCCGTGATCTCATCCATGGGGTACCGAGGACCCGCCATTTCAAGCGTGGGCTGCACGTTCTCCGTGGAAGCCACGCGCTTCTGCCAGATGCAGAGCCGCAGACTTCAATGCAGGCTCTTCGTGTTGCTGAGATGGGCCGGTAGCTTGATGGCTCTGTTGTGCATGTTGGAATTATGCCCTAGAGGAAATAATAAAGATGTTATTATTATAATTCTTGTTCATGATAAAGTTTATATTCCATGCTAGAATTGTATTAAGCGGAAACATTAATACTTGTGTGGTTTGTGAACAACACCGTGTCCCAATGCGCCTCTAAGGACTAGCTCATTGATCAATGATGGTTAAGGTTTCCTAACCATAGACATGAGTTGTCAATTGATAATGAGATCATATCATTGGGAGAATGATATGATGGATGCACCAAACTAAGCGAAGCAATTAGATCGTTCATCGTGTTCATCTTTGCGAAGCTTTTCCTATGTCAAATATTGTATTCCTTAGACCATGATATAATGCAACTCCCTGTACGGAAGAAAGCTTTGAGGTCATCAAACGTCATCCTATGAGAGGGTGATCATAAAGGTGTCTCTCGGTGATCGAAAAGTATCTGTTGGGTTGTATGTATCGAGATGGAATTTGTCCCTCCCAAGTCGGAGAGATATACTTGGGCCCACTCGGTGTCGATATCAACACCGCTTGCAAGCATGTGGTTAAGGAGTTAATCACAAAGTGATATCGGATTACGGAACGAGTAAAGTACTTGCGTGAGCGAGATTGAACTAGGTATGACGATGCAACGATCGAATCTCGGGCAAGTAAAATATCGCGACGAAGGGAATATATATATGGGATTGATTGAATCCTGGCATCGTGGTTCATCCGATATGATCATCGATGAATGTGTGGAGTCAATATGGGTGCCCGGACCCGCTATTGATTATTGATAGAAGATCATGTCTGCATATTCTCGAACCGCAGGGTCACACATAATGTATCTCGACGCTAGGATAGATTGGATAATTGGTTTATGAATTTTTGTTCGAGTCTCGGATGGGATCCGGATATCACGAGAGGTTCGAATGGTCCGAGAATAAGATTCATATAAGGCAGCAGTTTTGGAGTTCGAATTGTTCCAAGTTAATCGGTATTGTACCGGAAGCTTCTAGAACCTTCCGGAAGGGGACCAACGTAGCCCCACCTTCCGGGAGGGGGCATGGGCCTATGAGGGAGTGTCCTGGCCGCATTGGGCCAGGGGAACAAGGCCCCATAGGTCCCAGACGATTCTAGAGAGATTTGACTCGTTTAAATCTCGGGATAGAATTTCTAGATAAGGGAGAGTTTAAATCGTTTAAACTAGAGATAGGATTTCTAGATAAGGGAGAGTTTAAATTGTTTAAACTAGAGATAGGCTTGGAGGAGGGCAGGCTGGCCCCCTCTATATATAGAGGGTGGTGCGCCTCCCCTACACATCTCCCTCCAAGCCCTAGTAGCCCCTGCGCCTTCCTCTCCCTCCCATTGTTTGTAGGCGAAGCCTGCAGAAGAAATTCTCCACCATATACACCACGCCGTCGTGTTGTAGATCCAATCTATCTCTCCACCATACTCGCTGGTCCGAGGAAGGAGGCGTGAGAGGTGCTGCGTGTGCATCTCACGGAGGCACCGCCACTTGTGGTGCTAGATCGGATCGGATCGCGAGGAGGAGAAGCGATGCGACTACATCACCCACGTTAACCGAGCGTTACACTGTGCGAATCTTCAAGGGTATGAAGATCTAATCCAATCTCTCTCGTTGTTTGCATCTCCTAGATTAGATCTTGGCTTTCCCTCGTTAAGCTCCGTATAAAATTTTGATTTACTATGCCGCGAAACCCTTAAGTGGTATCAGAGCTAGATCTATGCGTAGATGTGTTTCACGAGTAGAACGCAACATGGTTGTTGCGGGCGTTGATGTTTTCTGTTGCAAGCCTCTTGTTTGTGTTCTTCTTATGACGCGGGATAGTGAGATTGAAGCGGTCCGGGCCAACCTTACGCGACGTCGTTCGCGAGACCGGCTCCGCACTTGACGTGTGGCTTGTACCACACATGCGGCTGGTGGATGTCAGTTTCTCTCACTATAGTTGTCATGGGATTAACACCGGAGTTTGGCAACCATAATATCACCGTTGTGGCTTTCCGTAGGTAAGAATCGTTCTTAGCATCTACTCCCATAAGCCACGTAAAACATGCAACAACAAAGTAGAGGCGTCTAACTTGTTTTTGCAGATGTGATGTGTATATTGTATGCGATGATCATTTTTTGTAATGTTTCACGACTTGCATGTCGATGAGTACACAACCGCAGAATATATGGTTGTCTTTATAATTGTGTATGACCTGAGTCAACTTCTTATACGCCATGTAATAGCTTTACTTTATCGCTAAGTAGTTAGCAATAGTTGTAGTTGCTATTCGTGGTGGAGGCAATCATGGTGGAGTGATGGAGATCATGCCGGAACGCACAAGATGGAGATCATTGCGCGAAGATTGGCTATACCATGTCACATAAAGTTATATGCATGTGATGTTTATCCCTTTATGTATCTTATTATGCTTAGATCGCGACGGTAGCATTATAAGATGATTCCTCACTTAAAAATCAAGATAAAAACTGTGTTCTCCCCAAGTATGCACCGTTGCGAAAGTTCGTCGTGTCCAAGCATCACGTGATGATCGGGTTCTATAGACTCTACGCTCACATACAACGGGTGCAAGCCAGTTTTGCACACGCAGAAATACTTGGGTCTAACTTGACGAGCCTAGCATGTACAGACATGGCCTCGGAACACAAGAACCGAAAGGTTAAGCATGAGTCATATGAATGATATGATCGACACTTTGTTGTCCACCATTGAAACCACATCTCTTCTCGTGATGATCGGATTAGGTGTAGTGAATTTGGATCGTGTTCACTAAACAACTTGAGGGATGTTGAATTTAGTGGGAGTTCATCTAGTAATTTGATTAAGTTGAACTATTTATCATGAACATAGTCTAAATTGTACTTGCAAATCTAGATCACATGGCCAAATCCAACTTCAACTTCAACGCTTTTTCTTTGAGAAGGAAAAGCTTAGAAACAATGGATCTAACTTCACCAATTGGTTCCGCAATCTAAGAATCATTCATCGGCGGACAAAAGGACTATGTCCTTGGTAAAGCGTTAGGTGACCCTGTTGCAACTGCTACTTGATGAGAAAGCCTGTCATCGCGCAAAGATGATTATGATGTGATTAAGAGCACCATGTTGTTTGCTATGGAACCGGAGCTTCAAAATCGTTTTGAAACCTATCCCGGCCCTTTGAGATTATCGAGGCTGAAAACCATGTTTCGCACTCAAGCCCGCTCGAGAGATATGAGATCTCCGAGAAGTTCTTTAATCGCAAGATGGAGGAAGGAGTTCCGTTAGTGAGCACGCCATAAAGATGTCGGGCTACACTCAACGCTTTGAGCAAACCGGAATGCACGATTCGGAGGAGCTCAAGATTGACAGGTTCTGCAATCACTCCTCCCAGCTACAAAAGTTTTGTAGTGACTCATAATTAGATTGGTTCCATCGATCACCGAGCTCTTCGCAGTCAAGGCTGCGGAAGTGGACATCAAGAAGGATAATCATGTGTTGATGGTCAACAAGCCCTCCTTTAAGAAAGGTAAGGAGCAAAGAATCCTTCAAGAAGGGCGGCAAGCGCAATGCCCTCGAGAAGAAGCTCAGTCGGTCCTAAGCCGGACATCGAGTGCTTCTATTGCAAGGACAGGGTCCTTTGAAGCGCAATCGTCCAAGTACTTAGCGGACAAGAAGGCTGGCACCATCAAAGGTATATTTGATATACATGTTATTGATGTTTTCCTTACTAGCCCTCGTTGTAGTGCCTGGGTATTTGATACCGGTTCAGTTGCTAATATTTGTAACTCGAAACAGGAGCTACGGAATAAACGGCGGCTTGCGAGGGATGAGGTGACGATGCACGTTGGCAACGGATCAAGAGTTGATGTGATGGTCGTCGACACGCTCTCCTTAGTTTTACCTTCGGGATTAGTTTTAAACCTTAATAAATGTTATTATGTGCCTGCGTTGAGCATGAACATTATTTCCGGATCATGTTTATTGCAAGACGGTTATTCATTTAAATCGGAGAATAATGGTTGTTCTATTTATATGAGTAACATCTTTTATGGTCATGCACCTCTTGTGAATGGTTTATTTCTTCTAAATCTCGAAAGGGATGAAACACACATCCATAACATTGAGGCTAAGAGATGCAAAGTAGATAGTGATAATACTACTTATTTGTGGCACTGTCGTCTAGGTCATATTGGTGTAAAGCGCATGAAGAAACTCCATTCTGATGGACTTTTGGAGTCTCTTGATTTTGAATCATTTGACACATGCGAACCATGCCTCATGGGCAAGATGATCAAAACCCCGTTCTCCGGTATGATGGAGCTGAAGGGTTCGCAACATAGAAAACAAAAAATTTCCTACGATGTGAACTATATACCAAGATCTATTTATACTAGATACAAACAACGGGCGGATGTATATCCGTAGAGAACATACCCTTGAAGACCGACAAAGCTTAACGAGTTCAACTCGTGGTTGATGTAGACGATCTCTTGCCGATCTCAAGATCGAGAGGAATTCCTAGCGCCGCAAATCAGCAGCGCATCCGTGCTCGCACACACGTTCGAGGCACCGAGCAACCTCCGCCTCCTCGCTCCAGCGATGCAGCGGAAGCACAACTCTTTCTTGCCGAATAGCCACCGGGAACATGTATCTCGCTAGTCCGAGACCATGGGGGATAAATTCTAGAGGGGGAGAGAGATCCTTCACGAGGAGGTGTGAGTGAGAAGTGAGAGGAGGGGCTCCTTTTATAGGAGGAGGGGGGAACCCCAAGGGGGTGGCCGGCGCATGGGGCTGCCCCCTTTCCCTCCCCTCTTCATGTGGGTGGACACTCCACTCACAAAACTCCTCCAAATTCCCTCCACTCAAAAATCCCATTAAATTTCCACCAAATTTAATGCAAACTCTCATTAAATAAAACTCTTTTATTTTATTCAGAATTTTGTCAATTACTTTAATGACAAACATTCAGAAATAACCCCTTGCTAGAATTCTATTTCACATGCATAACCACTTTATGCAATTTCACCCGAAAACCTGTTTCGGTATCTAGTGAAATAAATTACTGCGCTTGTTTATTCTTTCGGCAAGAAACATTTGCTCAATTTGGATGTCGGTGTCTCTTAAGTGTGTCACCCTACGGTTCGTGAATAATGCGGACATGATCGAGACCCTCTCGGATCAATAATCGAAGCGGATCCGAGACCCATCTTGACTCCACACATTCAACGATGACTTTCTTGTGATCGTCTAACCTTTACGCTAGTATCTTAATCCCTTTGTCTCACGATATATTACATGTCCGAGATTCGATCATCGGTATCTCCATACCTAGTTTGATCTCGTTACGACATGCACTCTTTTCTCGTTCTGTGATATAACATTCTAGTGATCAAATCACTTGCTTGCAAGCTAATCAATGTGATATCACCGAGAGGGCCAGAGTATATCTATCCGTCATCGGGATGAACAAATTCCACTCTCGATCCATGAGCCTCAACATAACACTTTATTAGTTCGAATCCATCTTTATAATCACCTGTTACGGTGTGACGTTTGATGTTATCAAGAAACTCTTCCTGTTAGTGATTGACATGATCTCATGGTCTAAGGATTAGGATCACTTCGTAAGTTGTTATAGCAATATAAACTCAATGACTTTGATCGTAATGCTATACTTCGGATGAATGTTCATCACATCATTACACTAATGTTGTGATCCCGTTATTAACAACATCCAATGTCCATGATCAGGAAACCTTGATCATCTTGTTAATCAACGAGCTAGTTTATGAGAGAGGCTTAACTAGGAACTTTCTGTTTGTTTATTAAACACACATGTATTAACGTTTCCGTATTAATACAATTATAGCATGCAAAATAAACATCTATCATATACTTGGAATACACATAATAAACAATTTATTATTGCCTCTCAGGGCATATTCCCTTCAGGAGCGAGCAACGGACTTGTTGGAAATCATACGTACCGATGTATGCGGATCGATGAGTATTTCAACGCGCGGTGGATATCGCTATTTTCTCACTTTTACCGATGACTTAAGTAGATATGGGTATATCTATTTAATGAAACATAAATCTGAAACGTTTGAAAAGTTCAAAGAATTTCAGAATGAAGTGGAGAACCATCGTAATAGAAAGATTAAGTTTCTACGATCCGATCGTGGAGGTGAATATTTGAGTTATGATTTTCTCACGCATCTTAAAGCAAGTGGAATCGTTTCACAACTCACGCCACCCGGAACACCACAAGCAATGGTGTGTCTGAGCAGGAATCGAACCCTATTAGATATGGTCCGATCAATGATGTCTCTTACGATTTGTCGTTATCATTTTGGGGTTATGCATTAGAAACCGCTGCATTCACTTTAAATAGGGCTCCATCTAAATCCGTTGAGACGACACCGTATGAACTGTGGTTTGGTGCTAAACCTAAGTTGTCGTTTCTTAAAGTTTGGGGATGCGGTTTACGCCAAGAAGTTGATGCGGACAAGCTCGAACCCAAAGCGAGAAATGCGTCTTCATAGGATACCCTAAGGAAACCATTGGGTATACCTTCTATCACGTAACCGAAGGCAAAGTGTTTGTCATGAAGAACGGTTCCTTTCTTGAGAAGGAGTTTCTCTCGAAAGAAGTGAGTGGGAGGAAAGTAGAGCTACGAGGTTATTGAACCTTCTCTTGAATTGGAGAGTAGCGCAGCACCTCAAATTGTTCCAAAGGTCACCGCACCAACAATAGAGGAAGCTAATGACAAGGATCATGAAGCTTGACGATGTCTTGCATCTTGAACGTCAGCAGTCGACAAGGTCGCGTGCCCCTCCCGAGTGGTACGGCAACCTGTCTTGACTGTCTTGTTGGTAGAAGACGGTGAACCTACGAACTATGAGGAAGCGATGATGAGCCAGACTCTAAGAAATGGTGGAAGCCATGAAATCCAATTGGGATCCATGAGCGAAAACCAAGTATGGACTTTGGTGGATCCTCCTAGCGACCGAAAGGCCGTTGAGTGCAAATGGATATTCAAGAAGAAAACGGACGCGGATGGTAATGTTACCGTCTATAAAGCACGGCTTGTCACAAAAGGTTTTCGACAAGTTCAAGGTGTTGACTACGATGAGACTTTCTCTCCCGTAGCGATGTTTAAGTCCATTCGGATTTTATTAGCAATTGCTGCGTTTCATGATTATGAAATATGGCAGATGGATGTCAAGACTGCTTTCCTCAATGGCAACATTGATGAAGAGTTGTATATGATGCAACCCGAAGGTTTTGTCGATCCTAAGGATGCTAGTAAAGTATGCAAACTTCAGCGTTCCATTTATGGACTGAAGCAAGCATCTCGGAGTTGGAACCTTCGTTTTGATCAAGTGATCAAGAGTTTTGGATTTGGTCCAAGTTGCTACGAAGCTTGTATCTACAAGAAAGTGAGTGGGAGCTCGGTGACGTTTCTAGTACTATATGTGGATGACATATTGATTATTGGAAATGACATCAACATGCTTAACGATGTGAAGAGTTATTTGAACAAGTGTTTTTCAATGAAAGACCTAGGTGAAGCTGCTTATATATTGGGCATCAAAATCTATAGAGATAGACAAAGACGCCTGATAGCTTTAAGCCAGAGTACATACCTAGACAAAGTTCTGAAAAGGTTCAGAATGGATAAGGCAAAGAAAGGTTCAGTGCCTATGTTGTCGTAAGATATTGAGCAAGGCTCGGTGTCCACTGATAAATGATAGGGAAGCTATGAGCAAAGTGCCTTATGCCTCGGCCATAGGTTCCATCATGTATGCCATCTTGTGTACTAGACCGGATGTGTCCAATGCTCTTAGTTTGTGACGAAGATATCAAAGTGATCCAGAGTGGAACACTGGACAGCCGTGAAGAACATCCTAAAGTACCTAAATAGAACTAAAGAAATGTTCTTAGTCTATGGGGTGATGAGCGACTTGTCGTAAAGGTTACGTCGATGCTAGTTTCGACACCGACAAGGATGATTCTAAATCTTAGACAGATACGTGTATATTTTGAATGGAGGAGCTGTGAGTCGAGAAGGCTGCAAGCAAAGCGTGATCGCAGGATCTACGAGAAGCGGAATACATGGCTGCCGCAGGTCAAGTGAAGGAGTTTGGATCGAAACTTCATCATCGAAGCTTGGCGTGGTTCCAAGTGCATTGGACCCACGGAGATATTGTGTGACAACACTGGCGCCATAGCACTCGCTAAGGAACCAAGATATCATCCAAAGACCAAGCATATCAACCGCAAGTTTCATATAATCCGAGATTATATAGCAGATGGAGATCTGAAGATTAGCAAAGTACATACAGATCTGAATGTCGCAGATCCACTGACTAAACCTCTTCCACGTGTAAAACATGATCAACACCTCAGTGCCATGGGTGTGAGATTGTTGCCAAATGTAAACTAGATTATTGACTCTAGTGCAAGTGGGAGACTATTGGAATTATGCCCTAGAGGAAATAATAAAGATGTTATTATTATAATTCTTGTTCATGATAAAGTTTATATTCCATGCTAGAATTGTATTAAGCGGAAACATTAATACTTGTGTGGTTTGTGAACAACACCGTGTCCCTGGTACGCCTCTAAGGTCTAGCTCATTGATCAATGATGGTTAAGGTTTCCTAACCATAGACATGAGTTGTCAATTGATAATGAGATCATATCATTGGGAGAATGATATGATGGATGGACCAAACTAAGCGAAGCAATTAGATCGTTTCATCGTGTTCATCTTTGCGAAGCTTTTCCTATGTCAAATATTGTATTCCTTAGACCATGAGATAATGCAACTCCTGCACGGAAGAAAGCTTTGAGGTCATCAAACGTCATCCTATGAGAGGGTGATCATAAAGGTGTCTCTCGTGATCGGAAAGTATCTGTTGGGTTGTATGTATCGAGATGGAATTTGTCCCTCCCAAGTCGGAGAGATATACTTGGGCCCACTCGTGATCGATATCAACACCGCTTGCAAGCATGTGGTTAAGGAGTTAATCACAAAGTGATATCGGATTACGGAGTAAAGTACTTGCCGTGAGAACGAGATTGAACTAGGTATGACTGCATCGACGATCGAATCTCGGGCAAGTAAAATATCGCGAGGCGAAGGGAATATATATATGGGATTGATTGAATCCTGGCATCATGGTTCATCCGATATGATCATCGATGAATGTGTGGAGTCAATATGGGTGCCTGCACGCTGTTGATTATTGATAGAAGATCATGTCAGCATATTCTCGAACCCGCAGGTCACACACTAACGTTCTCGACGCTAGGATAGATTGGATAATTGGTTTATGAAATTTTTGTTCGAGTCTCGGATGGGATCCGGATATCACGAGAGGTTCGTTCCAATGGTCCGGAGAATAAGATTCATATAAGGCGTGTAGTTTTGGAGTTCGAATTGTTCCGGTTAATCGGTATTGTACCGAAGCTTCTAGAACCTTCCGAAGGGGACCAACGTGGCCCCACCTTTCGGGGAGGGCATGGGCCTATGAGGGAGTGTCCTGGCCGCATTGGGCCAGGGCAGGCACATAGGTCCCATAGGTCCCAATTCTAGAGATTTGATTTCGTTTAAATCTGGGATAGAATTTCTAGATAAGGGAGAGTTTAAATCGTTAAACTAGAGATAGGATTTCTAGATAAGGAGAGTTTAAATTGTTTAAACTAGAGATAGCTTGGAGGAGGGGGGGGGCTGGCCGCCCCCCTCTATATAGAGGGTGGTGTCCCCTCCCCACACATCTCCATCCAAGCCCTAGTAGCCCTCTTTCCTCTCTCCTCTCCCCTCCTCATTTGTGGCGAAGCCTGCCTCTCCAAATTCTCCACCATATACACCACGCCATCGTGTTGATCCAATCTATCTCCACCATACTCGCTGGTCCGAGGAAGGAGGAGATGTCGAGGTGCTGCACGTGTGCATCTCGGAGGCACCGCCACTTGTGGTGCTAGATCGGATCGGATCGCGCGAGGAGGAGCGAGGCATCACATCATCACCCACGCGTTCACTGTCTTGAATCTTCAAGGGTATGAAGATCTAATCCAATCTCTCTCGTTGTTTGCATCTCCTAGATTAGATCTTGGCTTTCCCTCTGTTCGCTCCGTAGAAAATTTTGATTTACTATGCCGCGAAACCCTTCAGTGCATTCACTTGCGCCTGCAGCACCACAAGTGTATGTTCTATCTGTGTCATCCACTCTGTACGCTCTTTTTCTTTTCTACCGCGCCATATGTAAGAGTCGCTCCACTCGGCAAACCCATCCTTCCACGTCATACCCCCTGTGCCTTGTGCATGTCCAGGGTGTTCTTTTTTACCGATGGCGCGTGTGAGCTGGTCATTCTCTTTGTCGGTATGGAAGGTCCTGGCGGCTGTTTCCTCGTATGCCGTGATGAGTTCAAGGACGGTTTGGCAAGGAGGGTGGGAAGATACACAATCTGTTTCGGGTCCAACCTTGCCCGATTCCGTAGAACCAAGTCTTTGCACGTAGGTCCCACCCATCCGTCTGGGTGTGATCCTCTAGCCAGAGGCCTTCTCAGCTTCCTCCCACTTAGGCCTCTGAGATATGTAGCCACCTGACCCCGTCCTCTGGTAATATTCCTTCTTCTGGGCATTTAGTGTATTGGTTTCTGACCTCTTTTTAGCTATAGCACCTTTTTTATATGCCACAAATTCGGGCCAGTGAGGTCTTATCTTCGCATAATATGCGTCTTCGAAATTTGGAGTCTCGCGAGCTTTGACAAATTTGTTCAATTTTGTCTTCCAGTTGCGGAAAGCGTCAGCCATTTTCTTTAGAGTCCACTCTTTGACCTTTTCCTTTATAACCGTTTTGTTTTCATCCTCCTTTGGCGGAAGGGTGAAATTTACCAACAACGAATTCCAAAGCGTTTCTTTGGATCTTTCATCGACAAAGGTAACGTCGCCCTTCTTTGGCTTATTCCAATATTCAATTATGATTGGGATTTGGTCCCTAACAAGAACTCCAGCCTGACGTACAAATTTGTTTGCGGCCTTCTTGGGCTCCATCGGCCTGCCATCAACACGGACTGCTTCGATCGTGAACTTTGCACGATCTTTCAACCGATGGCTCGCGCCTCGCTTGCTCTTTTTCGTAGAATAAGATGGTTGCTGGCTGGTCGATCCAGGGGGATAAAAGAAGAAAGAAGCGTTAATTAATACATGTAGAAGAAGATTGTTGGTGGAAGTCAGCAGAGGCTTAATCAATGCATATACCTCGCTGGACTTTGTAATCACTAAATTGCGTTCACCGGAGTCTTCATATTCTCCATGACTACTTGAGCTGTCATCATGTCCCTCCAAGTTCAGATATTGTGAGGTGTCCTCATCGATAATGTTATCCATTATTTCTTCTTCTTCAAGGTTTCTACTAAGTGGATCCATAGTTTCTAAAACAATAATATTATCTAGAGTAAGAGAGTAAACATTCAAGTGGACTTGGATTCATACACAAATATACATATTATTCATACAAAAATATACAAATAAATACACAAATGAAATTAAAACCCTAAGGATGCTTGATCATTTTAAACGAGTTTCGAGGGGTCCAAACCCTAATTCGGAGAAATCCCGGATGCATATGAGAGGGGCTAGCTACAGTGGCGACCGGAGGATGCTCCAGAAAGCGGCGGCTGGCGACGTTGGAGAGCTACCTAGGGCGCGCGAGGTAGCGGGTTCGCCTCAGCGTGATGCGGCCTACCTAAAACGGGCGGCGCCACTACCTAGGGGTCACCGGAGCGACATTAACGACGACGGCCAGCGGCGGCGCTTGCAGAGCAGCGAGGTGACGACCCTAAACTAATACTAACTATAAAATAAACTAAATAACCCTAAACTAAATACACTAAACTACACTAAATAAATAACCCTAAACTAAATAAATAACCCTAAACTAAATAAACCCTAAACTAATAACCCTAAACTAAATAAACCCTAAACTAATACTAACACTAAACTACTAATAATACACACTAAACTACACACTTATAAAATACTAATAACTAATTATATACTATATGCAACAATATATACAACATATATATATATATGCAACAATATATATATGCAATTACACACAAATAAAACTATTCATACACAACAATATATATACATATATGCAACATTTATCCAATATACACACAAATAACATATACAACCAATATCCAATATCTCCAAAACACAAAAAGAGAGCTCACGGTGATGCAGCAACTTCATGACAAGTCGGCGGTCGTGGACGCCTGGGGTTGGGCGGCGGACGGCGAGGCTGGGCCAGCGGCGGCTGGGCGGCAGCGGCGGCGGCGGTGGCGGCTTGGCGGGCGGCGGCCGGCGGCGATGCAGCGGCAGCGATGACGATGGCGACGACGGCTCCGTGGGATGGCGACGGCGAGGGCTGGACGGCGATGGCTGGATGGCGCCGGCGATCTCCTCTGCTTTTCTCTGCGCGCGCGGTTTCGATCTGGATGGGGGGAAGAAGGAAGGGGAAGGCACGCGTATATAACCCCCCTTTAACACCGGTTCGTGGCTGGAACCGGTGTTAAAGGGGGGAATTTTTTTCGCGCCCGCACCTCCCCCCTTTAACACCGATTCCAGCCACGAACCGGTGTTAAAGGGGGGCATTTATTTCATGCATTAAAGGGGTGGGGGCATTTTATAATTCAAAAAATAGGATATGAATTTAGAAAATTCATATCTTATTCATTTCAACTCAGAAAAATATGAATAATATATCATAATTTTCAGAAAAATAATATGTATCCATTCGTGTAAAAACATTTTATATTTACTTTAGATGAAAATTTTCAAAATGATTAAAACACTTACATATAAATTTTGATTATTCAATTCAAACAAAAATAAATTGTCAAATCCTAAAACTTTGAACATAAGAAATATTAAGCATCTAAAAAGGAATCTAACCCTATTTTATTAGAGCAAATCATATTTTATTTTGTATTAACATTTTTGAATTGATTGGATATTTAAATTCCGCATCTTTTGTATACACTTGAATCTGACAAAGCCTCGCTCAACTTGCATTGAATTTTTGATAAAATAGCATATTGTGAACCTAAAATGATTTTTGTAAAAAATCATGAGCATCGTATCATGTACTTGTAGTTCATATCCGACTCACTTCGTACCGATTCGGCAGGAATTTGTCTTTTTCACCAGAGGTGGACGGAAAGATTTCAGACCCCCCTGATGGTACATTGTCCATATAAGGTGGTCTAGTATTTTTGTAAAATGTGGTGGTGGTTTTTTGAATTAGCCATTTGGTGGTTGCTTCACAAAACCGTCCGTTTTTATGCTCAGAAAATGGAAAATGCCTTTTTGGTGCGATAAAAAGGAAAAATTCCTCTTGCAACATTGTTTGCCATGCCATGATGCACATGTATGCACAATATGACCATATTATCACAAACTATGCCTTGATTCTAGCCATAACATTGGTCATTTGACCCGAAAGCCAAGAAACCTCGAATGAGATAGGTCATTTTGTGAAGGTTTTTTGAGACATAATCAATATACCAAGTTTGAGATTTTTCCTTCTAACTATGTCACATAATATAACACCACGCGAAGGTTTCTTTGCTTTGATCTTTTTATTTTTTATCCCCGTTTTAAACTATCGTCAAACTTTGTCGAACAACGGGCATGAAGATTCTTAGCTCAGGTCCAAGCCTCGCTTAACTTGCATTGGATTTTTGATAAAATAGCATATTGTGAACCTAAAAATGATTTTTGTAAAAAATCATGAGCATCGTATCATGTACCTGTAGTTCATATCTGACCCACTTCCTACCGATTCGGCAGGAATTTGTCTTTTTCACCAGAGGTGGACGGAAAGGTTTCAGATCCCCCTGTTGGTACATTGTCAATATAAGGTGCTCTATTATTTTTGTAAAATGTGATGGTGGTTTTTTGAATTAGCCATTTGGTGGTTGCTTCACAAAACCGTCCGTTTTTTATACTCGGAAAATGGAAAATGCCTTTTTGGTGCGATAAAAAGGAAAACATCCTCTTGCAATATTGTTTGCCATGCCATGATGCACATGTATGCACAATATGACTATATTATCACAAACTATTCCTTGATTCTAGCCATAACATTGGTCATTTGACCCGAAAGCCAAGAAACCTCGAATGAGATAGGTCATTTTGTGAAGGAGATAGAACTGGAATTAAAATACAGAATGCAACTAATAGTAAGTTACATAAAGCACGACTGAAAATTAAGATACATAAAAGAACTGAAAATTAAGATACATGGCCAGATTAAGTAACAATCGGCCGAACTTGTTTCGGAATGTTGGAGTGGTTCAGTCATGCTCCTGCCTAAACCTGTAATACTCGCCATTGTAGTCGTCGTACTCACCACCGCCCTCATCGCTGTCGTCGTCGGGGTCGCCGTAATTGAACCTTGAAGGCTTAGTACGCGTGGGCTGGACTTGAGGGTAGCGCAGACGGGGGTTAGAGTCGGCGGCAGTGTCATAGGCCATGACGCTCTGGAGAGTACGACCGCGCCACCATAGCCGACGGCCGGCCTCGTTGAAGTTCGGAGGAGGTGGTTCGTCCTCCTCGTGCCTGGCGAGCGCCCTCTCACGCTGATCCATGAAGAAGGCTTCCCAAGTAGGGAGATAGTCGGGATGCCATCTGGGATTCCTCCGCTGCTCCGGCGTGAGCTCGAAGTAGTAGTGGTTCGTGATGGCCATCCGGCGCGCCACACCTAGAGGGACAGGAGGAACCGGCACGCCTCTGGCGCTCAGCATCGGCCAGCAGGACACGATGGCAGCGATCGGGGTAGTTCGAGGCGCAAAGCGCCTCCGCCTCCCTGGGGGTTAGTGCTACGGTGGAAGCCATGGGAAAGAGTGATGAGGTTGCAGATATGAGTCTAGAGATGTGCAATGACAATGGAGGACAACCCTACATATATATATATATATATATATATATATGTGTGTGTGTGTGAAGAACTGGCGGGAAAAATGGTGGGAAGAAAAATGGCGGGAAAAATAGCGGGAAGAAAAATGGCGGGAAGAAAAATGGAGGGAAGAAATAGAAGGAAGAAAAATGGCTCATTTAATACATATACTGTTAACAGAAGAAATATGACATTGTTCTAAAAATGGGATGGTTGGAGGGATTTCAGCAGGCTGGACCAGGCAGCACTAATGATAGGGGTGAGTGTCGACATTATGTCGTGCGGCGTGTACCTTGTCCCGGATGGTGTCACCAACCGGGACTAAAGATGAACCTTTAGTCCCGGTTGTCCTGGTTAGAGAAACCAACCGGGACAAAACATGAGTCAACACTAATAATAGTGGTGAGTGTCGACATTATTTCGTAAGTGTCGACACTATGCCGAGCTGCTTGTACTATAAATAGGCATCCTTGTGAGTCCAGTCCTCCAGCCAGTTTGAGGCATCTCCAAGATGGTTTTCGAGAGCAGGGACACCACTACGGCCAGTTTCAGGGAGATGCCGACGGAGCCCAGTCCTTCGGCATCTCCGAGAAACTGGTTGTAGAGGCACTTCCTAATATGTGAAATTAGTTAGCTCCCAGGCGTATTGATCTAGTTAGAGAAGTTACAAGATGCAAGACGCTTTTTGAGAGCAGGGACACCACTACGGCTAGTTTCAGGGAGATGCCGACGGATCCCAGTCCTCTGGCATCTCCGAGAAACTGGTCATAGAGGCACTCCCTAATATGTGAAATTAGGTAGCTCCCAGGCGTATTGATCTAGTTAGAGAAGTTACAAGCTGCAAGATGGTTTTCGAGAGCAGGGACACCACTACGGACAGTTTCAGGGAGATGCCGACGGAGCCCAGTCCTCCAGCATCTCCGAGAAACTAGTCATAGAGGCACTACCTAATATGTGAAATTAGTTAGCTCCCAGGTGTATTGATCTAGTTAGAGAAGTTACAAGCTGCAAGATGGTTTTTGAACATGAACTAGAGTTACATAATATGAGCATGAACTTCTTGGCATATGTCCTTCCTTATGATCGCTTCAGACGTAACCATGGAGCATCTTCTTTACTTAACGGAATGCTTGGGTCAGTTTTCACTGTGAAGGGCGAAATTTCATCAAACTTATTATAATCTTCTGACATGTCTGTCTTGTCCTCGATTCCCACGATGTTTCTTTTCCTTGAAAGAACTATGTGACGCTTTGCCTCATCATATGATGTATTCGTTTGCATATTTTTTCTTTTTTTTTGGTCTGGAGGACATGTCCTTCACATAGAAAACCTGAGCCACATCATTGGCTAGGACGAATGGTTCGTCTAAGTTCTTCTCTACCTTCATAAGATTGTTGAGATCCACCGTTGTCATTCCGTACTTCTTGTCTACCTCAACCCCTCCTCCTGTTAGCTTGACCCATTTGCATCGAAACAAGGGGACCTTAAAATTAGGTCCATAGTCAAGTTCCCATATCTTCTCTATGAACCCATAATACGTGGTATTTTTCCCATTGTTTTCTGCTGCATCGAAGCGGACACCACTATTTTGGTTGGTGCTCTTTTTATCTTGGCCTATCGTGTAAAATGTATTCCCATTTATCTCGTACCCTTGGAAAGTACATACAGTCGAAGATGGTGTCCTGGCCAACAAGTACAGCTGATCCCCAATAGTGGTGTTATTCGTGAGAAGTCTTTGCAGCCAGCCGCCAAAACTCGCCATGTGTTCACTTATAATCCATTCATTAGACTACCCCAGGTGTTTGAGGCGTATTAAATTCTTGTGTTCATTGATATACGAGGAAACCAAGATAGATCTTTGTAAAACCGTGTAGTGTGCTTGATTGAGAGAATGCCCGTCCCTACATATCATTGCTTTACATCCTAGGGTGCCTTTTCCACGCATTCTCCCCTCATGTCGTGAGTCTGGAACACCAATCGCCTTAAGGTCAGAAATAAAATCAACACAAAACTCAATGACCTCCTCTGTTACATAGCCCTTGGAGATTCTTACTTCTGGCCTAGCACGGTTATGAACATATTTCTTTAAGACTCCCATGTACCTCTCAAAGGGGAACATATTGTGTAGAAATACAGGACCGAGAATGGCAATCTCTTCTACTAGGTGAACCAGGAGATGCGTCATAATATTGAAGAAGGATGGTGGGAACACCAACTCAAAGGTGACAAGACATTGGGCCACATCTCATGCAGAACCTGGTAGGCTTTCTGGATCGATTACCTTATGAGATATTGCATTGAGGAATGCACATAGCTTCACAATGGGTACTCGAACATTTTCAGGTAGAAGCCCCCTCAATGCAATCGAAAGCAATTGTGTCATAATCACGTGGCAGTCATGAGACTTCAGGTTTTGGAATTTTTTCTCTGCCGAATTTATTATTCCCTTTATATTCGACGAGAAGCCAGACGGGACCTTGATACTGCTCAGACATTCAAAAAAGATTTCCTTCTCTGCTTTGGTAAGAGCGTAGCTGGCAGGAGTTAAGTGGCATTGTTTATCCTTCTCGTTCTCAGGATGCATAGGCTCTTGAGGGTCTTTCAGACGTTGCTGGTCCTGCCGTGCTTCCGGTGTATCTTTTGTCTTCCCATACACTCCTAGGAAGCCTAGCAGGTTCACGCAAACATTCTTCGTCACGTGCATCACGTCGATTGAAGAGTGGACCTCTAAGACTTTCCAATAGAGTAGGTCCCAAAATATAGATTGCTTCTTCCACATGGGCGCGTGTCCGGCATCGTCATTCGGAACAGATAGACTGCCAGGACCTTTTCCAAAGATTACTTCTAGGTCCTTGACCATACCAAATACCTCCTCACCGGTACGGAGGATAGGCTTCCTCCGGGGTTCTGCCAGACGTTTGAAATGCTTGCCTTTCTTTCTTACTAGATGTAGGTTCGGAAGAAATCGGCGATACCCTAGGTACACAACCTTCTTACATTTATCCAAATATACACTTTCAGTATCATCTAAACAGTGTGTGTATTCATTGTATCCCTTGTTTGTCTGCCCTGAAATGTTACTAAGAGCAGGCCAATCATTGATGGTTACGAAAAGCAATGCTCGTAGGTCAAATGGCTCCCCTTTGTGCTCATCCCACATACGTACACCTGGTTTGGCCCACAGCTGTAAAATTTCTTCAACTAATGGCCTTAGGTACACATCAATGTCGTTGCCGGGTTGCCTCGGGCCTTGGATGAGCAGTGGCATCATAATGAACTTCCACTTCATACACAACCAAGGAGGAAGGTTATAGATATATAGAGTCATAGGCCAGGTGCTGTGTTGCAGCTCTGCACCAAAAGGATTCATGCCGTCTGACTTAGACCAAAACTTAAGTTCCTTGCATCACGTCGAAGTCCGTACTCTCGCCGACTTTTCTCCTGTGACCCATCAGGGTGTCTCAACATCGTATTTCTTATGGTCTTCCATGTGCCATCACAACAACTTGGCATGCTCTTTATTTCAAGAGACGCGTTTAACGTGGTATTATAGGAGCATATCACATAACCTTGGCAGAACCTTCTTCCTAGGGGCCTCGCCCTCAACATCGCCAGGATCGTCTCGTCGATCTTATACCGCGATGCAAAGGCATACCGCATGCATCCAAATTCGTACTTCTCAACCGCGGTAGAGGATGCGATCATTAATGCAGCATGTATCTTCTCGACGCGTCTAATCCTAGAGGGCGTACAACCTTATTTGCTTGGTATGTCTTGTCGGGCAACTCATTATTTCTTGGAAGAAGATTCTTCATTTTACCAACAACTTTGAAAATGCGCTGTCGGTCCACCCGTTCTCTTCCCTTCCATTGCAGCAAATCCAGTGTGGTACCTAGATTTTTGTGGCCATCTTCGCAAATTGGATACAACAATGTTTTGTGATCATTTAACATCTGCTCCAGCTTCTCCTTCTCCTTTTCAGTTTCACGTTCTTCCTTTGCATCAGTAATGGCCCGACCAAGATCGTCATTAGTGGACCCATCTGCTGCCTCTTGATCTTCATTATCTACCCCCGTTGCAGTATCATCATATTCAGGATACATATTATGATAGTTGTCATCATCCTCTTCTTCTTCGTTGTCTTCCATCACAACCCCTTTTTCTCCGTGCTTGGTCCAACAATTATAGCTGGGCATGAAACCGGATCGAAGTAGGTGGGCGTGAATGGTTCTGGTATTTGAGTAGTCTTTCTTGTTCTGACAGTGAACACACGGACAACACATAAAACCATTGTGACCACGGTTTGCATTAGCCACAACAATGAAATTTTGGAGGCCCGTAATGTACTCGGAAGTGCAGCGGTCACCGTACATCCATTTTCCGGTTCATCTATATTAATATATAGTATATATCAAAAATTAATAGGGAGATGACCATTTATATATATAGTACATCAATGACACATGAAAGGATAGTTGCCGACCTCGACCGAGAAGGAAAGAGCAACGAGAAAACTAATTTTGATCTCTCGGGCATTTCACCGAACACCTCTTCTGCATATGAAAAAAACACAAACTAGCACACTTCACACCCTCTTGCTAGGCTCCAAAATGAGATAGTGAAAAAATGGAAGAGTGGGGTGTGGGCTGCGGTGTCTTATATAGTTTCTTTAACACGGTTCAAGCCACGAACCGGTGTTAAAGAGGTGAGCCAGCATGCGGTAGATCCTTTAACACCGGTTCGTGCCACGAACCGGTGTTAAAGGGGGGCTCCTTTTTGCTGCACGGGCCACGCTGGTACGAGCCCCCCCTTTAACACCGGTTCGTAGAAGAACCGGTGTTAAAGCCCATTTCCAGGATCAACAAAAGGCCTTGCTTCCACTAGTGAACCAAACACACTCTTAGGTCTACGAGATGTGGCTTTTAATAGTGGTGGATGCATGAATAATCCATGGTTAGATTTAGGCCACTGAATCTTGTCAAGCATAGCCAGGACTTGTTCGACATATGTTGCTCTAAATTGTCAATGAAGTAATACAAGTCAACATAGTTCTTAATATGTGCATTTCTAAGTGATGTGATGAAAACAAGATCATGTTTGCAAGGAATACCACAAACTTGTCATTGTCTACAAGAACATGTCCTTTCTTGCAAGTTAACAACAAATCTAAAGTCGCCCTAATGCATGTCCGCTTTGTCCTTCTCCTTATCAGAAAAAAGAAGCACATTTATAGAAATAGGTTCTTTGTCCAAATACATTTTTTCCTCATCAATACCAACATGCTCATTCTCGGGGATTGGCTTGCAAATATAACTATCTTGAGACTCTTTTTTGTTGTTTCGTCTTGGATATGCACATGACTACAATACTACGTGATAGACTCATATGGTTTAGTATTGAATAAACATTTGCATAACCTTTGTCTTGACGTTTTTATCAAACACAGACAATAACTTTTGGTAAGATTTAACTTTCAGGGGTATTTTGAGAACATCATCATAGTACTGAACATGTGCAACTTCTAAATAACATGGTGGGTACTGCTCGATGGTTGATTCAACCAAATCCTTATACTTTGTTAAATCAGAATCAGTGACCTTATCAAAACAAAAACATCTCATCTCCTTTATAGCCTTTTTTCTGATTTCTAGATAATCAAATTTTGAGTAAATAACTAGAATTTGGATCCATCCTGCAAAATGGAAGAGAAATACATAAACATTGCTACTAATTTTCACCAAACAACACTGCATTTGCAGAGTAATTAGTCGAAATACTTACCTGTCTTGCCAATCCATTCATGTTGAATCTACAACCGAGCCCACACCTACGGCAGAGCCCACACCCGTAGAAGATCCCGCCTCCATGCCAAGCCTACTCTCCGCAGTGCCATGCCTGTCCACTGCCGAACCGTTGCTCCTCTTGGCGTCGCCACCTTGGCCGCTCTCCACGGCGCACGTGCCTGCACCTGCCGCCGCGCTTGGTGTGCCACCACCAGAAGGGCCCCCTTAGTCCATGGTCCCTCGGGATCAGGTCGCCACCACCGTCACGGCATCTAGCAATAAGGCCACCAGCGCCACGTCGCCACCACCGCTAGGGTTCAGGTATGTGGATGGGGTAAGACGATAGGGAAGAGAAGGGAATGAGGACATGTTGCAATAGAGAGTCCAGTCGTGCGACTCTTAATGCGTGTTAGAATGACTCATACGAGGCAAACGACTAAACCAGGGGTATTTGGGTCCTGCCGAAAATAAATTGACGGAACCATTTAACATAGTTGATGGTACTATCATATGAGGAAAAAAATTACGGTCAAATAAGAAAGTGAAAAAATCGGTGTCAAATAAGGAAACATGTTGGGAAATAGTGTCAAATAAGGAATATGTTATTTTATTTTATTTTATAAAGAGCATATATTAATATATATCATGGAGATACCAATTATACCCTGCCTTTGCAACAACGCATGCCCTAGTGGCCTTACTGGTGCACACAACCCAGTAAAAATAAAGAAAGATTGCAAAAAATAAAAGTCCCGCTACAACGAACGATTCCTCGTAGCAACAACACTAACACGACCAGAACAACATGAGTAGTCCAACCACTCCAATAGCAACGTCTCCAAGAAGGAAACAGTGCACAAACGCCATCATTGCCCGATCAAAGATCATAGGTTTTCACCCTGGAGGAAGTCCCCTCTCACAAAACAATGCCTTCAACAAGACTATTGCCAGAAACAACCAATTAATGTCAGACCTATAATCATTCTCACATAGAATTAGACAACAAGCATTAGTCACACATAGATAATCATTCTCACATAGAATAATCACAACAATAATCACTAATGGATGGAAAATATAATAGGCACGTCACATCTCACCAACTCCCTATATCTCCCATGACTATGAAGATTTACTCACACATGAGAGGAGAATAGCAAAATAATGTAGTCATGATGTAAATAAAATTCATATTAATATTACCATAGCAAGACATAATAAGGTTGCGGATTAAATCAAATACAATTCAAAGTATGAGTAGAGGTTCAAACCCTAATATTAAAAGTATGAATCAATCTCTCACTCACTCAGTACAAATGAGAATTATGGAGGAGTGGATGATCTAGAGGTTGGAGACCTTGGGGAGAATGGATGGAAGTCTTCTTCTGATCTTCCTCTATTCTGATGTGGTTTTGTGGCGGTTGCATCTGTCTTTCGTCCTATTTGTCTTCACAAAATGTGCTTGTATTAATATAATAGAGGTGACGGTGTGTGGTATGGTCGAATGGTACGGGCTAGCTGCGCTCGTACTGGTGATCGTTAAGCCTTGTGGAGGCCTTGAACCAAAATGCCTTTAATTGGAGATTTGCTTGATCTGGTGTAATCATCTCATAAATGCCCTTGGATCATTCCAAAAGTGTCCAGTACCCGAAAGTCACATCATAAAACAAGGTTTTTTTGTTTTGTGATATTAACGTTAGTTCAAAGGTACATACCAACGAAACCAAGTGAAAATAAGTGGAAGATCCTCGGTAAAAAGTGTAATTTTTTGGATCTATCAGAATGCTATGAGCACGACGAGGAACGAGAGCAAGCTTGCCAAGTGTTTCAGTCTCTAGCGATGCTGATTTTTGTGTTGGCCCATTTTTGTGTGTGCCACATGCCATGGGCGCCGATGTGTTGAGCAGCCTGCGGAAACCGCGAGACGCCCTTGAGTATGAGCCCTCCCCTAGTACCGACGAGCCATACAATGATGAAGAGTATGGCATCGAGATGGAGAGCGATGTGATTGACGTCCAGGCCAACGGTACCATGAAGAAGAGAGTTAGGAGTCGTAGCTCGAACTAGAGATCGTCGGAGGACGAATGCCTTGTTGATCGTGGAAGGCGGTAGCCTTGACACCATCACCAGCGCCAACCAAACAACCGACAAGTACTACAAAAGGATCTATGATCAATTCAATGCAAGTTAGTAATTTGGCGAGTTTGCAATGATCCACATGATCCACACCGAGGGAGGCTTGTCACATAGGTGGAACACTATCAAGAAGGAACGCAACAAGTTCAAGACAATTGTTAGACTGTCGCTCGGAGGAAAGAGAGTGGCAAGACCATGGTCGACTACGTAAGTTGTTAATTCTCTTGCGCATATACTAATCGGATACACTTCATGTTTTGCATTGATCCGTGTTATATTTTGTAGTTGTGGGAGGTCCTCAAAATGTACAAGGCCGACAAGGACTTCACCTTCATGCATTGCTTCAAGAAGCTTCAAGGTTTATGGTTGCAAGAAGTGGGACAACGTCTGCATCGCCCTCAAGGCTGGCAAAGAGGAAGGTGAAGATAGGACGACCCCCTCCTCGGCTGCCTTGGTCGGCCACCAATCGACAACAACAAGGAAAAGTTGGAGCGGAATGCACCTCCTCATTGGCCCACATTGATGCTTCCATTGAAAAGATGATGGAGTCCTTCTCCTCCAACAAAAAAAATCAGGATGATCAGAGCGATGTAATATGGAAGGCCATGTTGGGTAAGCAAGATGCCAAGTTGGAGCTTGAGAAAGAGAAGGTTGAAGCCGCCAAGATCGAATCCCAACTCGGCATGCTCAAGGCGATGAATGAGACATCGCAGTTTGCATTGGCCAAGATGAAGGAGGAGGCAAAAATCTTGATGGCGGACATGTTGATGATGAATCCGTTGGCGGTGCATGACACGAGATGTACCGTGATCGCAACGTCAAGGAAATGATGGCTACAATGACTTCTACTACAGCTGGGGCATCTACACCAACACTCCGCTCGGCGACGACATCTCCACCAATACTCCCCTCGGCAACGACGACACCTGCACCAATGGCACCACCTGCGACACCTGAGCCGGCGCCTTCAATGAGTGATGAGCTAGAGGTGATGGAGGCACCGCTCTTCATTTGATCAATATTGCCGTATGTTATTTTGATAGCGAACTTTGATGGATATTTGGTGGCGCGTGGATGTAGCCGGAACTTGTGTGTTGCACTTTTCAATTTCTATTTGTAATCATTTAAACTCGTATTGTGTGTGAATTTGTATTAATTTTTGGCTTGAATCTTTGTTGAGGCCGGCCATAGCAGGAGTGCCGGTGTGGGCAGTCCCTCCCCAAATTCATGTATGGTGTGTTTTTTGCCGGTTATATAACGATTTGCCAGTTATATTACCGGCTACGATCTTGGGAGGCTTTGTGGAGATGTTTGTTTTTTGATACACCGGTGGAGATGCTCCTTTAAGGGGCAACAAATATCTCTCCATTCCTTTGGCCTCGTCCTTATAAAGCTCCACTATTCATAAGTGCGTATCAGCAACCATCCATTTGCTCCTGCATTTCCCTTATCAAGGTGGATTGGCCTCTCGTTGGCCGCCCATCTCTCCAAACTCTCTGGCTCACTCCCACACCCAGCTGTTCTCGAATGGCAGCGACCTCCGGCCTCACGGCCACCGTCTCCTCCCCTCCGGCCGCCCTAAGAACCTGTCCTCCTACCGTTATCTTCCTCCGCCCCATCTCTCGCTGCTCCGGGGTCCATTCCGTCAAGGCCAAGGTCTGCACCCCCTGCCTCGCCTTCCCCACCGTGGCACAAGTTGTATGTGTTCTTTGATTTTGTTCTCTGCCGTGGGGTGGTAGAGCTTGGCGGATGGATAGGCCTTACTTTTACTGCTTGTGCCACCACGGTGCCAGTATTATAGAATTGCTTTCGTGTCTATTGAAATTGAACTGTCTATGGCCAGCAGGAGTTCATCTACAGTTGGGTGCGGTGCCTCTTTTTTTTTGTCTTGCAGCAACGTGTGAGCGAGGTTAAATATGTTGATTTTCACGCAGAGACATTTTTATATTTCTATATGAATGCTAAGGCGTCACCGTGCTAAATTAAACAGCGAGTAGGCATTGTTATGTTTGGACTCTTTTTCTTTTCGAGAAAATATGTCTCAGAACATTGCCTTTAAAGATTGTATGATACCCCCTGAGACTTGAGTAAAACCTTTTAGATGTATCTTATGGTTTTTTTGTGGGGTTCTTGGAGAGGTCTTAAGTGCTAAAACTTTGAGAAATGGATAGATCAAATTATTCCACCCTTTAGTTTATATAGTACTACAGAGTAAGCGAACAATTTATATATTCAAGCATATTTGGTATTTGATATGTGAATATAATCTATGCGTTCTAGAGGAAATTTCACTTGAAAATTCCACAGCAACCTTTTACTTTCAATTGAATAAATATCAGACCAGAGTTACATAAAGTTATATTCTGCCTTAAAATGGAAAATGACAGAACTTGATTTATATGAAATAACATAACTGTCTTTTTGTATGGAAACTAGTAAATGCTACTCCCTCTGTTCCTAAATATAAGATGTTTTGGTAAGCCAAATTGACTTGCCAAACATCTTATATTTAGGAACAGGGGGATTATTAGAACTTAACAATTGATAACATGCATAGTCTGTAGAACTATACCATTTAAAGAAACAATAATTTAGTCGATGGCATGCGGAATGATCACATAAATCAGTTCCTCTGTTAGGTCCGGATAAAGAAAAAACATGTTACATATTTTCTTTCTTCTGATAAGGAAAGAAACTTATAAAATGTCTTTCCCTTTTGTTGTCCTCTCTTCTAAAGTTTGAAATCGTTCCATGTACGCAGGCAACAAAAAAGGACCAGGGGGAAAAGAAGCCTTCAAAGGCACAAAGTCTTGTTTGCAGTGCCTGTGAAGGAAATGGTAAGCCTTCTTTTGCTTAAACCAACGCATAACTATCATATAGAGCAATCTGGAACAACCAATATGTATGGTACAGCTAGAAATATTTGACATGATGTTTGCATCAGAGAAAACGTTGGTAGTACTGAACTACTAATTTAATTAGTAGGTGGGATAGCTTGGTAGATACACAGGGTATAAGATCTGTAGCATTGAATTCTCATCCAAATTGCTTATGTACCTCACCGTGTCAACAAGTAATTAAGTGCAGAGACCATAACAACTGAAGAGAAAATTTGTTAAGAGTGACCATATAAAAAAATTGTTAAGAGTCCCTTGATTTTGTTTGGACCCTTTCAGTGTTAGGGTTTCTTCATGCTGGAGGCTTAGACCGTCCCAGACAGCAAGGCTCTGTTTGGTGTTAAATAAAGGGTGGCACTGGCAGTACATAGCTATAATAAGTGCTCAGGCAAATACAATACCAAATTCTCACTTCATAAGCATGGAAATCTACTATCAGTTCCCTGCTTATGAAGTGAGAATTTGGTATTAGATTTTGCGTGAGCGCGTATTTTATAGCTGTCTACTACCATGGTTTAGCTATTTAGCTTGCTTACTGAAATATTTAACCAACAAATGCATAGACATTACTTGTGAGTTGTTTGATCATTCTCTGACCTGACTTCATTGAAACCTTGGAAGTGCAATAATGTGTATTTCACTTCAGTACACCACTTGTCAGATAACTGTATCTATCTTGAAGCAATTTATATGTATGTGCACTTTTAGCATGTTGCAAAAGCATAGCTACGGCAAGGATAATTCAGCGGTGGCACAAATTATATGCTGTATCAATCATGTTGCCAAGTTTCAAGTGGCCGGAGAGTCTTAATTGCATTTTGGTGGAGCTCATCTCCATACAAGATGATTAAGTTTTTGTGCATCGATACCCTTAGAGCTCATTCCATTAGGTGTAACAATCGTGTGGCCAATTACAGGCGCAATCGCGTGCACCCAGTGCAAGGGAGGCGGGGAGAATTTGGAAGACCATTTCGGTGGCCGATTCAAAGCTGGAGCATTATGCTGGCTTTGCAGGTAAAAAATAAGCCTTGGTCGAACTGAAAAATGGTCCTGTAGGCATACATCTCTATTACAAGTAAGTTAACTAACTGTCCGGTCTTTTTTTCATCGATTCACTTAAACTTTGGCAGAGGAAAGCGTGAAATTCTTTGCGGGAGCTGCAATGGCGCTGGTTTCTTGGGTGGATTTATGAGCACTGCCGACGACACTTCTGAATGAGTGGTTCATGTTCCTATTTCTGTTTATGTTGTATTTGACCAATTTTGGGAGATCTGTAGCATTTTACTTGTATCCCCTCGAAGCAATCTCTTGGAAGTGGGACATTTATCACATTTAATAAGTGTATCAATTTTTATTCGAGACAAAGCGTGTCACTGAGGCTTCTCGCAGAAATTATGTGTTATTGATATATGGCGTCAAACTCACTCCTTTTGTTTTCAAGAACATGCAGGATTCTGCATATCTTTTCATTATGATGGGGTGCAAAGGTTATTTACCAGAGTTATTACATACCCTCCAAAAGCCGCCAGGAAAGCAAAGGCTAACTATTCCTCACTTCTCTCTGCCTGTTCTGTCTTCAGACTCCACTGACTAAAACGTAAAACCCATTCAAAGCTGAACCAGCTACAATCCATGGCGCGCCAGGCGATCTCCAGTGCAATACCTGTCAAACCCACCTTGGAAACTCAGGATCTGTGTTGTGCAAAAGAAGTTTTGACACTAAAACTACGCTTACAGATTTGTATTTTCTTTGTGTATGTGGCTCTAGATGTCTGAATGTCGAAGGTTTTGCAGCTTTTGATCTTTAAAGTATTACAACATGGTGAAGGTGTGATCTATTCATCGTTTCCCAATGGCAAAAGGTAAATTTCTCTATTTTCTTTTTTACCAATGGTCTGGCATTCTGGTGTGCACATTTGGTTACCCATGGATGGAAGATCAATGGTTGGGATTCATACAAAACGAATTTTGAAAGTTTTGGTGAAAAATCTCACGGTAATATCCAAACTATCTTCCACCAGCTCAAATGTAAGTAAAAAGATAAAGAAAAACTGAATTTCAGCTTTCACTCTCTACTTTTATACGAGTGTATTTTTTACATGACTTCCGTCGTTTAGCAATTTTCATGTGGATTTCCGTTTAGTGAAAATTTTGACATTTTCTCCGTTCTAAAATTTTAGTAACGATCTGCCATGAGGGTCCCCTTTTGCCAAGTACAAGTTATAAGGCAGCTCGGGGTTTCTCTATTACTACCACGGAATCAGAGCCTACAAAAACATCTTATTTTATAGTATAGAGGTAGTAGATTTTTTCTCCACAACTGACCATTTCACCCACCCAACCCGAGCCTGCGCAGACCAAGATGTACGACTTCGAACCAGTTTGGAGGCGAAAAAAGGGAATTTTTTGTTTTTGCCACACTGGTTTTTGCTCATTTTGCTTTTACCATTCTAAATTTTGACAATTTTTTTTTGCCTGAACAATTCCTGCTAATACATCATTTTTTCCCTCGGTGGGGCAAAACAAAATGAAAATGGTGAAATTTTGTTTTGCCTTTTCCCCTCGTGGGAGAGAAGCGAGTTAGGCAATTTACATTTTGGCCAGGATTTGATCATTTTTGCCTCTCGGTTCGATCGCTCTGACCTAAGCGATATGATCGATAACTGTTCATGGGAGAGAACGAGTGGACAAGATGTCTACATCAACCAGGTTCGAGGTGACAAAGTTCGATGGTACGTGCAACTTTCCTCTATGGCAGTCAAGAGTCAAGGATTTTCTAGGGCAGCAGGGACTCCCGAAGACAATCAAACCTGATGCGATGAAGCCTACCATATGGATGACGACCACTAGGTTGAGATGCAAATTAGGGCAGCTAGAACTATACGACCAAGCCTAGATGATCAAGTCATGTATCATGTGATGGACGAGAAGTTTACAAGCGAAATATGGAGGACGCTGAAAGCATAGTTTTTGAACAAGACCGCACCCAATAAGTTGTTTCTAAAGTAGAAGCTTTGCATCCTGAAGATGCAAGAAAAGGAAGATTTTACTGAGCATGCCAATGCCTTCAACCATGTGATTTAGGACCTGGCCCGTACTAAGGTCAAGGTGGAGGACGAGGACATGGCCTTACTTACGCTTACTTTGTTGCCTAAATCCTACAACAAACTGGCTCCGACTCTGACGTACGACAATACAAGGATCACTGCAATCAAGGTGCAAAGAACACTATTATCTTATGATCATAGAGAAAAGAAAACTTCTGAGAAAGGTACTTCTGATTGGTGCAGCTAATGGTCAGAAATAATCAAAGCGAGAAATCTGGCCAGAAAAAAGGGAATTGTAAGGAGTAAGGTCATATCAGGAACATTGCACAACTTAAAACAAGGATATTGATGGAGCTGTAAATATTATTGTTACCTCTGCAACCAATTTTGATAGTCAAGTTTTGGCCTTATCAAGTGAATTCTTCGATGAAGTGTGGGTGTTGGATTCAATGATCTCTTATCATGTGATGTCTAACAAGGAGTTGTTCTCTATCTTTTTTTTGGAAAGGAGCATATATTAATATCGCAAGATACCAATTACACCCAGCCTCTGCAACAATGCATTACCCTAATGGCATTACAGATGCACACAACCAAAAAAAGAAAAAAGAATTACAGGAAAAAAAGAAAGTCCTTCTTTAGTGATCTACGCCATACAACAGCGACCAAACACCACCAAGACAACACCAAAAATCCATCCTCTCCAAAAGCGACGCCTCCAAGAAGGGAATAATGCACTAGAACCGTCATCGTCCTGATCATCGATCATAGGTTTTCACCCTGGAGAAAGTTCGTGCTGACAAAACAATGCCTTTAATAAGGTCATTGTCAGGCACAACCAATTAAGGCCAGACCTTGGATTTTCACCCTCCAGCTTGAACTCTAGAAATCTCATGTATTGTTGCCCCCACTTTCCAATGTCGCTGCTCTAAGACCTAGAACACCAAGCCAAAACCTTATTGCAAACGGGATTCACACCACCATTAGCATCTTTAGACCTTGGATTTCATGTCATTCTCCACGACTGACTTCACCATGGGACTAATGGCATATCCTTAATGGCAACAGTCTGTAAAGCTTCATACCACTCCCTCTGAAACCAAACGGTCAGATAAAACATGGTTGCGCGCAACCGAGATCCATCCAATCTTGCGAACTCCGGCATGTCGTCCATTGGAGTTCACCCGCAGAATCTTTCGGAACACAACACTCCGACGAGATCGATGAAGTCATGCAGCATGTAGATCTTCGTTCTGGTGCGAGAAGGATCCTAGGACCAAACCCCTTTATTCAAAGCCAGACCGGAAGCCCCCACACCATCGGTATTCACCGATCACCAAGACCCACCAGAATAGAACGGCAGATCCATGGTGACCCAGGCCGCCATGACTTCTAGCTCGACGAAGAGACAACACCGCAGGTGGAGACTAGATGAACGAGCACCGACCCGCAACCCACCGTCCCAGATTAGATCAGATGGTCCGCTAGTCCGCCGTGCCGCCAATGAGCACGTCACCACTCCACCACAACCGCCGCCCCTCCACCTCGCCAAGAGCGGCCACGGCACCATCTCCTTACACAGGCTCCGTCCAACGCCGGGGAAACCCTCCCTTTCACCATGCTAGCTGGGGCCGGGAGGCCGGATCCCCGCCGCTCCCATCACCGGCGTCGTGCTCTTAGGTCGGCTGCCCTCATGGGGCGACAAGGAGGGAGGGGAAAGGAGGGGGGAGGTGGCAGCAGCGCTAGGGATAGGCCTCCTCAGTCGCCAGGAGGAGGCGATGCGAGAGGATGCGAGATGACAGTTAAAAAGACAGATTGTAGCAGTAATTCTCTACCTACAAGCCTTATGATTTTGGAGTTGTGTACCAAGTTGATGGTGTGCCTCGGCGCATTGTGGGGATTGGATATATCAAGATCAAGACTAAGAAGGTGATAAACTGGTGCTCCAGGATGTTAGATTTGTGTCGAGGGTTCCCAACAATCTATTTTCACTTGGGAACTCCATGAATAAAAGTTATGTCTACCGTGTGGACCAAGAGAAGTTGACCATGCAAGTCAAGAAGGACATGAAGCTGGTCATAAAGGGAAGTAGGACTAAGAATAACCTATAGAAGGTGCATGTGAGCATCATTCAAAGTAGATGTAAAGAGAAGAAAGGCGAGACAGTGGGATCAGCCTAGGCAGCCGAGTCAGATGAAGATTCATTCGATGGTTCATGCAAGTGAGCAACAAGAAAAACCAAGTTCAACATACATATGTGTTCAGATGAAGATGATGGTTTCAAATTAGCGATATATTCGCCAAGGTAGAGATTGTTGTAATTGTGTTGAATACTTGTGTAGGCTACATATGGACTTGGATATGCTATAGGTTAGGCGTTGGATTTGAACACTTGCAACCTGGCCTAATATATAAATATACTGAGAGTAGCTAAAATAAATTATATGCAAGTTGTAGGTTAGATATAACATCCATTTTTAGGGATGGTCCAGTGTACCACTATTAGGAAAAAGCTCTTATGTGGCACATATGGGATGCGTCACTGTTACCTCACCACTATTTTTTCTATGGCGCATATTGATATGCGCGAGAGAAATCTCAAATTTATGTGCAACATGCGCCACCGAATTTTTTTCGAATTTCAAAAAAAAGCGGGCGAGATCTAGGCCGGAGGTGGTGGCCAGATGAGGAGGAGGCAAAGGAGGCCGCCGGAGGTGGTCAGAGGATGAGGCCGCCGGAGGTGGAGGAAGGGGTCGCCGGAGGTGGTAGAGGAGGAGGAGGTCACCGAGGTGGTGGTGGTGGAGGAGGAGGAGGAGGCCATAGCCAGAGGTGGAGGAGAATGAGGTCACTAGGGTGGTGGAGGAGACCATGGCCAAAGGTGGAGGAGGAGGTCGCCGGAGAGTGGAGAAGGAAGAGGGAGGAGAAGGGGAGAAGAAGTGGAGGAGAGAAGTATGGATGAGAGGATATAAGGAGCAAAGAGAGGGAGAAGGGCGCCGACGAGATTCAAAATTCGAATCCCCACAATATTTTGCGGCGCATATTTTCAAATGCGCCATAGAAATGTCTGCCCTTTTTTTTCAGGAAAAAATCTTCTTTTTAAAATAACATTTTACTCTTTTTGAATTTGGGGATTCTATAAAATCCAGAACGGCCAAATTAGCTTTGGATGGAAAATTCCGAGGCGATCATTTTAATAGGTTAAAGATTTTTTCCGACATCATATGCACAAGTTATGCCCGTTTTATCGTGTCATGACTTTTTTTTGCAAAATACATCAAAATTCATGTTTTTTAATTTCCCCTACAACTATACTTCAAAATATAACTACGTCTTAAAGGAATATGCGACACAAAATCATTACTTTTTATGGCCCATATAGACATATGCACCATAGAATCCCATCCACCCATATTTGGTTGTGGGTCCCATCAAATTTCTGTGGCCTAGGAAAACATATACGCCACGGAAACACACATTTCTATATCGCATATGGATTACATGCGCCACATGATTGTCATATTTCTATGGCACATGGGTATATGCGCCATCGAATTAATTCTATAAAGCGTGCATTTTTATATGCTCCACAGAAAACGTTTCTATCTATAGCTAGTTTCCTAGTAGTGTACGTGGCGCATCCTTTTTTGGGACAACCTACCGTCCATGGCTGATGCACTGGACATACGTGACTTTTCAAGATTTTATGCGTTTGTAAGACTTTGGAGGGCTTATCTAAGACATCGAAGGGCTTATCATCAATGATATTATGATATAGTACATGAGGAGGAGTGTCCTTAAGCATGCCTCATAGATGTAGGTGTTATCTTTGAACTGCACTACCAAATATCATCTCCTGCCCTACTTTGTGCAATGATTTAATCATGTTATATGCTAACAAGTTGCACCCGCAACTCGAACTCACTATCGTGATATCAAGCCACCAAGCCACTGGTTGGTTCTCAGGTTGGTGTGGGTATCAAGAGGTGAATCTGTTCTGGTGCAGTAAAATAAACCAGTATATACAATGCGACGACACAAACCACTTGTACCTAACGATTGTGACCTGTTCGGTTGATTACTTCTCATATGTTATAAGGGGTAAATATTCAAAAAAAACTTTCACAAAAGAGGTAATGTAGATATTAGGATGCTAAGTGGAGGTGGTGTTTTGGCTCCCAGGTCCATACAGACTTATTATGGAAAATGCATAAAAACGACTTCCAAAATATTAAAAGCACACAAGTTTTTGGAAAAAGAACACTTATGTGGCATGTGTAAGCGTTCAAAAAAAATAGCATGTGTAAAATGTAAAAAAAAAAGTTTTATAAGTAGTCATGTTGGAGCATTGAAATTTGTATTTTTACAACAAACACAAAAGTGTTCTTTTTTTTGAATACTTGTCTGTGACATAGAATATCATGCTTTTTGATATTTTAATTGTGTTTCAAACCAATGGGTTCATATACATCGGGGAATAGGGCATAAACTTGAGTTGACTCGAAGAGAAATTTATGCTCCAATGCGCAAGTATTGACAATGCAAAATCAAATTCAATGAGGATATGGCTATGGTTATCCATCGAGCTAGAAGAAATAAGTACTCCAAACATTGCAAGACATTTATTGAACCATTAATTTATCACTGATAGAGTAGTTGAGAGATATCTACCTCCTATGTTCTAGGCCAAGCCAAGGACCTCTCTAGCCACGATGCCAACGAAGAATGGCTCAGGCGAGGCGCCGCTCCCCATAGTGTACATAGTGGTAGGGTGTTTGTCTTTATGCTGGTAGTGGGATCTTTTCCCAATAGGATGGAGCGGTTCACGGGATCTTGGTGACCAGATCTTGCGATTTTAGGGTTCCTTCTCTCCGACCTATTGCTCCTTTGGTCAGAGTAGATCAAGGGGGGTAGGAATGCTATCTCCCCAAATAAATCTGTGGTCGTTGGCTCCCTTCTGAAGCATGACTCCACATGGTGAATCTTCTCATGTCCAACCATGGTGGCGAGGGGAGAGGCGAAGCGACGTGGTGAGTGTTGCGCTGGTGCCTCTCCTAGCTGACCGTGGAGGTGAGGAGGAGGAGTACTGCGGTGCGGCGTCCCTTGCTTCGAGAAGGAGTTGGTGTTATGTCTGCGTGATGAGTGGAAAATAAACTCATTTTTATCTTTGTTTAAACCATATATTACTCATATATATATATGATAAGATTATCTTTATAAAACTTTCACTAATCACTAATTATTGCATAGATGTACAAATCTCCTTTGTTACTTATTTCTCTGCATATATGGGCGTTTTAATGATGAAATCTTGGCAAATAAAGGAATAATCAAAGCTAGGTATTTTTCCAAGCTAAAGGGGTCGTAGAGCGAAGACACGTCACCTTTAACAAACTACGATACGGTCAGGGACACCATATCGTCTGCCCGTATGGCATCTCAAATCCCTAGAATCATCAAAGCGACTAGCATTAATGAAGGGGTTGTTGGAATTATGCCCTAGAGGCAATAATAAAGATGTTATTATTATAATTCTTGTTTATGATAAAGTTTATATTCCATGCTAGAATTGTATTAAGCGGAAACTTTGATACTTGTGTGGTTTATGAACAACACCGTGTCCCTAGTACGCCTCTATGGACTAGCTCATTGATTAATGATCGTTAAGGTTTTCTAACCATAGACATGAGTTGTCAATTAATAATGAGATCATGTCGTTGGGAGAATGATATGATGGACATACCCAAATCAAGCAGAGCAATTAGATCGTGTCATCGTGTTCATCTTTGCGAAGCTTTTTCTTATGTCAAATATTGTATTCCTTAGACCATGAGATAATGCAACTCCCTGGTATCGGAAGGAATCTTTGAGGTCATCAAACGTTATCCTATGAGAGGGTGATCATAAATGTGTCTCTCAGGTGATCGGAAAGTACCTGTTGGGTTGTATGTATCGAGATGGGATTTGTCCCTCCCAAGTCGTAGAGATATACTTCGGGCCCACTCGGTAATCGATATCAACACCGCTTGCAAGCAAGTGGTTAAGGAGTTAATCACAAAGTGATATCGGTTTACGGAACGAGTAAAGTACTTGCTGTGAACGAGATTGAACTAGGTATTCTGATGCCAACGATCGAATCTCGGGCAAGTAAAATATCGCGTGACGAAGGGAATATATATGGGATTAATTGAATCCTGGCATCGTGGTTCATCCTATATGATCATCGATTAATATGTGGGAGTCAATATGGGTTTCCAGACCCCGCTGTTGATTATTGATAGAAGATCATGTCTGCATGTTCTCGAACCCGTAGGGTCACACACTTAACGTGTCTCGATGCTAGGATAGAATGGATAATTGGTTTATGAGTTTTTGTTCGGAGTCTCGGATGAGATCCAGGACATCACGAGAGGTTCCGGAATGGTCTGGAGAATAAGATTCAAATAAGGGAAAGCAGTTTTTGGATTTTGTAATTGTTTCGAAACATTCGGTATTGTACCGAAAGGTTCTAGAAGCTTCCGGAGTGGGACCAACGTGGCCCCACTTATCGGGAGGGGGCGTGGGCCTACGAGGGAGTGCCCTGGCTGCATTGGGCCAGGGGCACAAGGCCCCATAGGCCTAGCCGGCCAAGCCCTAGGGGAAACCCTAGGGAGAGCTGTTGGAGATATGCCCAAGAGGCAATAATAAAGTAGGTTATTATCATATCTTCATACTTATGATAAATGTTTACATACCATGCTATAATTGTATTAACAGGAAACATTAATACTTGTGTGATTTGTAAACATAAAAGAGTCCCTAGTAAAGCCTCTTGTTAAACTAGCTTGTTGGTTAATATATGATCATGGTTTCCTGATCATGAACACAGAGATGTTATTAACAACAGGATCATATCATTAGGAGAATGATGTGATGGACATACTCCTATAGATAAGCGTAGCATAAAGATCAAGTCATTTCAATAGTTCAATTGCTATATGCTTTCTGATACATAGTAACCTAATTCCTTCGACCTTGAGATCATGCATATCACCTTTTCCGGATGGATGCTTTGATGTCATCAAACACCACACCGTAACAGGGTGGCTATAAAGGTGGCATTGAGTGTTTAGAAAGTATTGGTTGAAACACATGGATCAAGAATGGGATTTGTCCATCCATATGACGGATAGATATACTCTGGGCCCTCTCGGTGAAATGTCATCCAATTAGCTTGCAAGCATGTGACTGGCTCACAAGGGATCACATATCACGAGAACGAGAAAAGAGTACTTATCAGTAACGAGGTTGAACTAGGTATGCAGAGATACCGACGATCATAACCTCGGATAAGTAAACTATCGTGAGACAAAGTGAAATCGGTATCGTATGTAAGTGGTTCATTCGATCGCAAAGTAATCGTAGAAATATGTGGGAGCCATATGAATTTCCAGATTCCTCTATTGGTTATTGATCGGAGAAGTGTCTCGATCATGTCCGCATAATTCACGAACCGTAGGGAGACACACTTAAGGATTCGACGTTGTTTGAGTAGTTATGGTATTATGAGAAAGAGACCGAATGTTGTTCGGAGTCTCAGATGGGATCCGGGATATCAAGAGGAGATACGGAATGGTCCGGAGAATAAGATTCATATAAGGAAAGTTCCGTTTAGGAGTTGGGGAATGATTCCGGTGTTTTCATCGGGAATGTTCTAGAAGGTTCCGGAATGTCTGGCACTCCGGAGGGGAAGGGGTACATGAATGTGTCATTGCAAGTTGGAATGTTTGCATCATGTACTAAGTGTCATCGCTGTACCAAATAGAGGATTTAATCAAATCCTAGTTTGAAAAGTCAAACGGCTATTTTGGGAAGTGGGAAAGAGGAGAAGGAAGTTTGAAGCCGACTTGGGGGAGGAGTTCCTCCTCCCACCGCCGGCCCTCCTTGAGGCCGAGTTGGGGAGTGACTCCCCTCCCCAGGTGCGCCTCCCTCCACCTATAAAAGGAGGGGCAGGGCTCCCCTCCTAGACACACAAGTTCCTATCCTCTAAATCTAAACCCTAGCCACAGCCTCCGGTTTAGAGCCGTTTTGGTTTAGAGCTTCTAATTGCCCTAGCCTTCGGTTTAGAGCCTTCTAATTGGTGTGTCTAATCCCTAGACCACTAAAGCCTCTCTCATACTCCACCATACTCGCACCGGCTTAAGGCGAAGCCCTGCGAGATCTCCCCTCTACTTCCATTCACGCCACAGTCTTCGGAATCGCGAGGAGAGTGCTACAACCTCCACTGCCTGCTAGAACAAGGGAGAGGAAGGTCTTCGTCAAGTACCGAACGTGTGACCGACTGCGGGAGCGCTGCCGGAACGCAGCGCCGGAAGGATCGTCTACGCGATCTTGAGATCGGCAAGTGTACGACTACATCACCCACGAGAATCTGCTCTCGTTAACCGCTTTGGAATCTTCGAGGGTGAGTTCCTCTATCGACTCGTTGCTACAATCTAGTACATAGATCTTGGCTTGTTTGTTTGTATGCGATAGAAAATTTTTGTTTTCCATGCTACGAACCCCTACAGTGGTATCAGAGCCGTGTCTATATGTAGATCTGTTGCACGAGTAGAACACAATGGTCATTGTGGGCATTGATGTTTTTATTGTCGATTGATTCTTGTGTACTTTGCATCTTGCGCTATGTTGGGATGAAGCGGCCCGGGCTAACCTTACATGACATCGTTCATGAGACTTGCTCCACGCTTGACATGCAACTTGTATTGCATAAGTGGCTTTGCGGGTGCCTGTTTCTCCTAGCATAGTTAAGATCCAATTTACAACGGGTGATTAACAATACTAGTATCAATGTTGTGGTTCTTGTTCGTAAGTTAGAACGACACTTATTGAAATCCCCAAAACCACGTAAAATATGCAAAGAAAGTAGAGGCGTCTAACTTTGTTTTGCAGGGGTGTGCAGTGATGTGATATGGCCATGATTGTGATTATATATGATGTATGCAATGTTCCTTATTGTAAGTCGGCAACCGGCAGGAGCCATATGGTTGTCTTTAATTTCTGTTAAGACCCGCGTGTCTATTCAAGGTAGTTGTAATAGTTGAAGCCGGTGGACGACAACCGTGGAGCAGCGTCATTGACCTTGATGCAATGATGGAGATCATGTTCGTGCTTGAAGATGGAGATCGGAAGCACAAAGAAGAAAGGCCATATCATATCACATATTATGAATTGCATGTGATGTTAATCCTTTATGCATCTTGTATTGCTTAGTAGACGACGGTAGCATTATAAGATGATCCCTCAAGCACACAATTTCAAGTTCTTAAGTGTTCACCCTTAGTTAGCACCGTTGCTAAAGCTTGTTGTTTCGAAGCACCACGTGATGATCGGGTGTGTTAGATTCTGCGAGTGTATACAACGTAAGCAAGCCAGATTTGCTTATGCGGAAGCTAAGGTTGATCTTGACGAGCCTAGCATGTGTACGACATGGTTTGAACACGGATCACCGAAGGTAAAGCATGAGTCATATAGTAGATATGATGAACATGTTGATTGTTCGCCATTGAAGCTATATCAACTCTCGTGATGATCGGTTTTGATGTGGTGGATTTGGTTCGTGTGATCACTAAAACAATGTGAGGGATATTGTTTTGAGTGGGAGTTCACCTAGATTAATTTAATTATTAATTAGAACTCAATTTATCATAAACTAAATCAAAGTGAATTTGCATAATTGTTGTAGTCATTGGCATCCGTTTACCACCTTACGCTTAGTTATAATTGAGATGATAGAACTATAGAATTCTGGTTAGTTA
Source organism: Avena longiglumis (assembly GCA_030063025.1). Classification (NCBI taxonomy): domain Eukaryota; kingdom Viridiplantae; phylum Streptophyta; class Magnoliopsida; order Poales; family Poaceae; genus Avena; species Avena longiglumis. Next base: position 479,431,619 of record CP125977.1, read on the forward strand.
CTTTACGAACTGGTATCGTATTGTTTTGAAGTGTTAATCTAAAGTTTAAAAGTCCTATTGCAAACTTTCAAGAAGTTCCGTTACTCCATGAAGTTTAATAATTAGTATTAAATCAAGAGTAACAATTCCAAGTGTTAGTATATAAGTATCATGTTTGTCTCCATGATTCTTGATATTCAAAGGATTCTCTTAATATCAAGGTTATCTAGGATCCGAAAGAGTTGTTTTGAAACCATGATGTGTGGAAGATATTGTGATATCTGAAACGAAGTATTGGTTACAACATGATAGAGTATAATATGGAAAAAGTCATGTTCTCATATTTGATGAGAATTTGCAAAAGGTTGGAGACACTTGTTGTCCTAATCCTCCAAAAGGTTTTGGATAGCAACATTATACTCATAATTCATCGTTATAAGCTAAAAGTAGCTTGATCATGGACGATTCCATGATAAGGGTGAATATTTGATGTAGGTAAAATGTTTACTACACCAAGAGATTACTAAAGAAAGGAATTTGAAAGAACACCAAACATTTGATGATGGTGATCTACTTCAAAGTGCAAGTCCAAAGACATTGGTATTTAACTATAACGCTTGGACTATATGTCATATGTATGACTCCACTATTGATGTTGATAGATTCTTTCAAACAGAAAAGGTAATATTGAAAGAAAATCTCATAAGTATATGGCAGAAAGTAAAAGACTAGAATTGTTCAGTTTAAGTATATAGATGATATACATGTTATGGCTATATTCTTTGCTTATTAAACAATGTGGTTCTTAAGTATTTAATACTGAATTTGTTGGTATGAATCGTCATACGAAACAACAGAATTCATGAACTACAGTGGCCTAAGTAATTAAGCAAAAGAATATGTGATGATGTTCATCGAGAACAAATAAAGGGTTATTGTGTTGCTCGTTAAACATCAAAGCTTGCCTTCAAGATTTGTTTTATCAGGTATTATGAGAACAAAAGGGTTGTTCAAATAATTTCCGTAATCCATAAAAGATGGATGATTCACAAATCTCGTTGGAGAAATCACATCCATAAAACTAGTGCTAAAAATGTCGAAAGACAAATTGATTGAAAGATCACTTAGGAAGTGACATCGCCGTTTAAATTATATTGGAAAGAAAACATGAAGAAACTTCATGTGGATGAAATTTTGGAGTCTTTTGATTTTTGATCACATGACGCTTGTGAAACTTTCCTAGAGATAATTGAAACTTCGTTCATAGGCCAAAAAGGAACGAATGACTAGCTTATTGGAACTTATACATATTGTTGTATGAAGTCCATTATGTGTAGTCAAGAGCGATGGATTTCAACTTCATATGCTTTCTCCGAAAATTTGAGTGAATATATGAATATTTACTTAATAAGGATAAAGTATGAAATATTTGAAAAGTTCAAAGACTTTCAAGATGAAGTGCAAAATCATTGTAACAAGAATATAAATAGTTTATGATAAGATCATAAAGGAAGATATTTGAGTTACAAGTTTAGCATAATACCTAAGATTTAAGGAATCGTTCCGTGGATTTGCATTTTCTCGAAACACCATAAGAGTATGGAGCGTTCCAGATATGTAATTAAACCTTGTTTGACATGGTAAGATCAAAGGTATAATTCATAAAACTGCCATTGTATTTTAAAGATTAAAAGCTTTAGAGATTACCGTTTTCCACTGAAAAGAGCTCCATCATAATCCGCTGAAATGACACCATATAAAGTTATGGTTTGGGATTAAACCCAAGTATTCCTTTCTTAAACGTTGGTATGTTATGCATAAGAAAAATGTTTGCAACCAAAGTCGGATGAACCTGTCTTTGTATGTTATTTCGAATAACTGTTCCTCCATAACACCGGAGACAAAAGTGTTTGTCGCTTAGAACGTCAAGTTTCTTTGAGAAGGAATTTTTCGTGAAAAGTTAAGTGGGAGGACAATAGAACTTTGATAAGGTTAAAAGAACCTTAGCTATATGTACAGAGTTGCGCAGTACCGAAAAGTGTTCCGGAGGCAGCAACAATGCTCATGGCTCACGTACCTCAAGGGTTATGGTCACGGAGATCTAAGTTTCTATTGAACCAAGTAGGTCGAGTAAACAATCAAATACCAAGATTTGAGGGTTGAATCATTATTTGAGAATAATGAACGTACTGCATGCAAAGAAGCGATGATGAGCCCTGACTCCGTTAAATGGCTTGAAGCCATAAAATCCGTGATAGTTCCATACACGTGAAATCAAGTTTTGAACTTGAAGGACCCTCGAGAAAGGTGTAAGACCTTACAGTTGTGTTTGGATCTATAAAGAAATAGACATGGATGTTTCACATCTATGAAATAGTCGACATGTTGGGAAGGAGTTCGCAAAATGTTCAAAGGTTGACTATGACAAGATTTGATCTTTCATAGTGATATTTAGTCTAGACGGATTAATGTAGCAACCACTACATATAATTTTGTTATATGGTAGTTGAATAAACAAAACAAGTTCTTCTAATAGAATCGTTACCTAGGACATGTGCATAACACGGTCCATAGGGTTTTGTTAATTCAAAGGATGCTAAAAACATATGCAAACTTCAATGGTTGAAGTAAGCATAGAGGAGTTGGAATCTTCATTATGATGAAACTGTTAAAAGAGTTTAATTTCATCAGAGACAATGAAGATGCTTGCATTTGCAAGAAATTAAGTGGGAGCGCTAAGACATATTTCTAATACATTATGTGGAGGACATATTGTTGATTAGAAAAGATGTATCTTTTATTAACACATATTAAGAATTTCATCTCGATGAAAGGCTTAGGCAAAACCCAAATATTTGGCATCAATAAACGCTAATATGGTTGTGCCGAAAGTACATAGATGATGTATTGAATGAGTTCAATATAGAAACTACAAGAAAGGTTCTTGTCGCACAGAAAGGATTGAATGAGTTCAATATTGATGATATATTCAAGTGTATTGACACAGGGTAAGTGAAACAAAGATTCAAGTATAGATTGATACTTGATGTATGAAATCACAAAGAATATTTATATCAATCATACTGTGATATGTACAAATCCAGATATGTCCTATGCTATGAGCATATACCAGAATGATTCATAAGAAGATCATTGGACAATAGTAAGGATATTCTTATGATCTTTTGGAAGAACTAAGAGTATATTATTTGTAGAAGTGACAAATAGATGGTTAGTTCATTGTAAAAGTACTACATTGATACTAGTTTTGTCACAAAATACAAATTAAGTTTATCTCAATCTAAACTAAGGGTGGCACAATATAATGGAAAGTAAGTTCCATAATGGATTTGGATGAGTTCCAAAGTTAAGACATTGTGACAGATACTACAACAAAAGGCTAAGTATATGAGTGCTACTATAGCAGCTAAAGAGGGCATTTGTGTCAAGTAGTTTGTTATCAAACTAGGTGTAGTTCACAATGGATAATACTATGAAGATATATTGTGCGACAATATTATCAACATGTTTTAACCCTAAAGAACTAAAGGTCTCACCAAAGGACCAAATTTATACAAAGCCATCTCATTAGAGAATGAGTGATGCGAGACGCAAAGACATGCAATTACACACGGATCTGGAAGTGTCGATCCGAGATCGCTGACCACTAGCAATCGTGTACATACAACACCGGAAAGCCATAGGTGTTGAATACACAAAGGTTTGAAACTAGATTATTGACTCTAGTGCAAGTGGGAGACTGTTGGAGATATGCCCAAGAGGCAATAATAAAGTAGGTTATTATCATATCTTCATACTTATGATAAATGTTTACATACCATGCTATAATTGTATTAACACGAAACATTAATACTTGTGTGATTTGTAAACATAAAAGAGTCCCTAGTAAAGCCTCTTGTTAAACTAGCTTGTTGGTTAATATATGATCATGGTTTCCTGATCATGAACATAGAGATGTTATTAACAGCAGGATCATATCATTAGGAGAATGATGTGATGGACATACTCCTATAGATAAGCGTAGCATAAAGATCAAGTCATTTCAATAGTTCAATTGCTATATGCTTTCTGATACATAGTAACCTAATTCCTTCGACCATGAGATCATGCATATCACCTTTTCCAGATGGATGCTTTGATGTCATCAAACACCGAATCGTAATGTGGTGGCTATAAAGGTGGCATTGAGTGTTCAGAAAGTATTGGTTGAAACACATGGATCAAGAATGGGATTTGTCCATCCATATGACGGATAGATATACTCTGGGCCCTCTCGGTGAAATGTCATCCAATTAGCTTGCAAGCATGTGACCGCTCACAAGGGATCACATATCACGAACGAAAAGAGTACTTATCGAACGAGGTTAAACTAGGTATGCGGAGATACCGACGATCATAACCTCGGATAAGTAAACTATCATGAGACAAAGGGAAATTGGTATCGTATGTAAGTGGTTCATTCGATCGCAAAGTAATCGTAGAAATATGTGGGAGCCATATGAATTTCCAGATTCCTCTATTGGTTATTGATCGGAGAAGTGTCTCGATCATGTCCGCATAATTCACGAACCGTAGGGAGACACACTTAAGGATTCGACGTTCTTTGAGTAGTTATGGTATTATGAGAAAGAGACCGAATGTTGTTCGGAGTCTCGGATGGGATCCGGGATATCACGAGGAGATCCAGAATGGTCCGGAGAATAAGATTCATATAAGGAAAGTTCCGTTTCGGAGTTGGGGAATGATTCCGGTGTTTTCATCGGGAATGTTCTAGAAGGTTCCGGAATGTCCAGCACTCCGGAGGGGAAGGGGTACATGAATGTGTCATTGCAAGTTGGAATGATTGCATCATGTACTAAGTGTCATCGATGTACCAAATAGAGGATTTAATCAAATCCTAGTTTGAAAAGTCAAACGGCTAGTTTGAAAAGTCAAACGGCTATTTTGGGAAGTGGGAAAGAGGAGAAGGAAGTTTGAAGCCGACTTGGGGGAGGAGTTCCTCCTCCCACCGCCGGCCCTCCTTGAGGCCGAGTTGGGGAGGGACTCCTCCCGAAGCGCCTCCCTCCACCTATAAAAGGAGGGGGGCTCCTCCTAGACACACAAGTTCCTATCCTCTAAATCTAAACCCCAGCCTAGAGCCTCCGTTTAGAGCCGTTTTGGTTTAGAGCTTCTAATTGCCCTAGCCTTCGGTTTAGAGCCTTCTAATTGGTGTGTCTAATCCTAGACCACTAAAGCCTCTCATACTCCACCATACTGCACTGCTTAAGGCGGCTGCGAGATCTCCCTCTACTTGTACCACTGCCAGCCGGAATCGCGAGGAGAGTGCTACAACCTCCATTTCTTTGGAACAAGGAGAGGAAGGTCTTCCGAAAATGAACGTGTGACCGATCATGAGCGCTGCTTAACGCAGCCTGGAAGGATCGTCTACGCGATCTTGAGATCGGCAAGTGTATGACTACATCACCCACGAGAATCTGCTCTCGTTAACCGCTTTGGAATCTTCGAGGGTGAGTTCCTCTATCGACTCGTTGCTACAATCTAGTAGATAGATCTTGGCTTGTTTGTTTGTATGCGATAGAAAATTTTTGTTTTCCATGCTACGAACCCCTACAAGAGCTTCTAGAAGGGGGAACGTACTCCACCCCATGTGGCCGCCGGCCCTATGGCTTGGAGGAGGGGCAAGGGCAGCCGGCCATCCCTCTATATAAAGAGGGCAGGGGCGCATCCTTCCCCCACACCTCTTCCAACCCTAGCTGCCTACCTGCTGCCCTCCTCTCTCTCTCTCTCTCTCTCTCTCTCTCTCTCTCTCTCTCTCTCTCTCTCTCTCTCTCTCTCTCTCTCTCTCTCTCTCTCTCTCTCTCTCTCTCTCCCGACTGCGCGTAGGCGATGCCCTGCCGCAGAAACTCTCCACCTTTGCACCACGTCGTCGTGTTGTAGATCTAATCTATCTCTCCACCCCACTTGCTGGACCGAGGAAGGAGGAGATGTCGTGGTGCCGTACGTGTGCATCTCTCGAAGGCATCGCCACTTGCGGTGTTGGATCAAATCGGATCACGAGGAGGAGAAGGCTAGTACGACTACATCAACCACGTTCCGTTGAACGTTCCGCTGTGAGATTTCTTCAAGGGTATGAAGATATCATCTATCCCCCCTCGTTGTTTGCATCTCCTAGATTAGATCTTGGCTTCCCCGTTCGCATCCGTAGAAAATTTTGATTTACTATGCTGCGAAACCCTTAAGTGGTATCAGAGCTAGATCTATGCGTAGATGTGTTTCACGAGTAGAACGCAACATGCTTGTTGCGGGCGTTGATGTTTTCTGTTGCAAGCCTCTTGTTGTGTACTTCTTATGACGCGGGATAGTGAGATCGAAGCGGTCCAGGCCAACTTTACGCGACCTCGTCATGAGACCGGCCCGCACTTGACGTGTGGCTTGTTCCACACATGCGTGGTGGATGCCGCTTCTCACTATAGTTGTCATGTGATTTACACTGGATGTTGGCAACCATAATATCACCATTGTGGCTTTCCGTAGGTAAGAATCGTTCTTAGCTTGTTACTCCCATAAGCCACGTAAAACATGCAACAACAAAGTAGAGGCGTCTAACTTGTTTTTGCAGGGAGTGTTTCTGTGATATGGTATGGCCCAAGATGTGATGTGTATGTTGTATGCAATGATCATGTTTTGTAATATTTCACGACTTTCATGTCGATGAGTACACAACCGGCAGGAGCCATATGGTTGTCTTTATAATTGTGTATGACCTGTGTGTCAACTTCTTATACGCCATGTATGTGACACCCCGGTTCTGAAAAGACCGTGGCCTCTATGTGACATGCCAATCCCTGGATCGGTTCATTGGCCCACAATAGAGTAAGATAGATAATCATAGCAAAATAACTGTGTATCATGATCTACAAAGATCCAGAGTACCATTATTACAATGAAAGCTTAGCATAAAGCTAGCTCAAAGTATTCAGGTAGCGACAAAAGCAAGTAAATCCTCCAATCTTCAAATTGCCCACAAGTGAACAAGTGCCGAGTGGAGTACCGTGGCCTATAACGATCAATCAGAATCGGAATAACCTGCAACATGAAACGTAGCAGCCCCGAAGGGTCAATACATGGAATGTATGGCAAGTAGAGCTAGTAAAGGAGACAATAGTACTAACATCTACATGCATATTTGGCAATTGGAGCTGTGTCTGGCTTGCATTTGCAAATACATTTGTCCTACTTTCATAAACAGTTTTCAATTTTCTTTGAAAAGATCCCAATTAAGTTAACCCAACAATATTAAAACAATTATGAAATTAGAATGAGCGAGAAATATGTCATGGAATCAATATCAAGCAACTCAGTTGTCCATAACCGGGGACACGGCTAATCGATTAGATTATACACTCTGCAGAGGTTAGTACACTTTACCCATGTGATTTGGCCAGCCCAGCTCGTACCATCACTCTCATTTTGGGTGATGATAGGGAGAAGACCAAGAAGAGACTGTTCGGGAAGTAGCTCCTCAATCCCGACGCGCACCGGTCCAACCTACCAAAATTCTACATCTCTAGATACGCGGGTTCGAGTTACCACAACCTACTAAGCCCAACCAACCGCCCATTTTATTATTGGCACATGGTTGTACACGTAAGCTACACAATAAAGAAGCCAATCAATTTCTCTTGATACCTGGGTGCCTTTCCGCAATGAAACCACCAAAATTTATCAATACCATCACACCCAGGGGGTTCATTGATTAAGTTGTTTTAGTTTTCACAAACCAATACTTTGAGAAAACTAGTATCCATGATGTAACCCAGCCCTCGTTCAACATAGCATGGCTAAGCACATCTACAAACGGTGGTTCATCTACAAAGAGGGTCCTACCACATAATAGGACATAGCATAGCGCTAGTATCATCCTACACATGCATCTACAAAATACACGACAATGCATAGAAAATAGTAGGACGATATCATGAACAAAGTAGCATCTACTTGCCTTGGTTGTAGCGGTCGGAGGAACAATCCACACACGAGCAAGGGTTGCACTCCACACAATCTACACGACACAATTGCATTCATAAACAAACAATTCACAAGCATATGCAACAAAGATGATGCATGAATGCAAGAACGGCAAGTGAATTGGTGCTACAGCTGCACCACATAATACTAACACATATTACTACCGAATACATGCATGGAAAATAGATTTGGCGCAAGGGAAACTATTAACCAAAAGTAGTGATCACTACTAGAGCTGGAACTTAAATAATTCACTACCGGTAGTAAACAGTTCGTAAAATCCTGGAAAAATTCTACCGCATAGGCATCGCTGATAAGAAACATTACCAATTGGAATTACTCAAAAAGGAGTTATAAAACATCCCGAGTAATTAAAACACTGCAGAAAGCCATTAGACAAATACTGCAGAAATTTTTATTATAAGCCTATCTTTTTATTTCACGATGAGATTCCCCTCGTTCATACGAGTTCAGGTACATATCACACGCGATTTTTGGAGCTACGAAACTTTTACTACGAATTTATTACTCTGAAAAGGCCATTAACTCATTTGTTTAAACTGTACTAAACCTGACGGTAAAAGTCTGAACCAAAGGTACAGCGAGATTCTACACGACTCACTGAGCTCGTGCATATTTTATTTGCAATTTTTGGCCAAGCGGTTTAATTTCTATGCAATTTACAAGATTCTACCGAAATCTGCCAACTAATAGGATTAACGAAATTGACCCAGTCAACTGTGTCTGATGACTGGGCGCTGACTGGACGTCTGACCAGTCAACGTCTGGGGCGTCTGACTAGTCAACGTCTGGAGTGCTGACCAGTCAACGAACGATCTAAACCGCTGATCTGAGATCCGACGGTGCTGTCTTACCGGAACGGTCGCGAACGAACCCGGCGGCGGCGAAGCTCGGACGGCGACGACGATCGGTTCCGCGTCGAATTTTCCTGCACGGGTACGTACACGCCAACTACGGTTCCGGAATAATAAACGCTGCGAAAGCGACGCAGCGTGCGTGCGGGCATGAAGTAACACGCTGCGTACATGCAACAACGCACGCTGCGTACATGCGATGACGCCAGACGGCGCGCTGCGTACATGGCGGCGGCGAGCGCGCTGAGGGCGGCGCGGGCAAAGGCGGCGGCGGGCGGTAGCGGCGGCGGCGGCGATGGCAGCGGCGCGGCGCGGCACGGGCGGCGGCGCGGATGGCGGCGGCGAGGCGCAGAGATCGGAGGGCGGCGGCGATGGCGGCGCGACGGCGAACGGAGAGAGGGCGAGACGAACCCGGCGGTGGCGACGGGCGGGCGGCGCGGGCGGCGGCGGCGTCGAGGAGCTTAGAGGCGGCGGCGGCGCGTCTCGAGGCGCGCCAGGAGCGAGGCGCTGCGGGAGAAGGGCCGGGTCGAGCTGGCACGAAATCGAGGCAGCGGGCCTCTTTATTTGGTCCTCTCGCAAAAAAAACAATCCTAAACTGAAACGGTCCATGGTTGGACTCGATTCGAAATCGGTCCAAAATTTCGGACCGCTTTTACTAAAACGTCAGTCTTTTGCATACGAACTCCGATTGAGCGATTCGCGCCACGGGTTCAGATCGTCGAGGAACAACCTTTAGTCAAGTTTGCGCAAAAACTCGAACCTACAGGGTGGTTGTTGCAAGTCTTACTAGATCTCCCCTTGAGAAACTTGGGGCGAAACAAAATAGGGTTTTGACGATGGCGTCACGAACCTTCCTACTCGGCAGTTTTGCATGGAAAGATATGATGCAATGCTATGAATGATATGCAAGACCAAATCTAAAATTTGGGATGTGACAAGACTAACTCCTTAAGATGAATCTCGTCCTCGAGATTCGCGGCTAGCAAATAGGTGTGGGTAGTCCTCTGGATGTCATCCTCACGCTCCCAAGTGGCTTCCTTCTGTGGTGGCTCCACCGCACTTTGCAAAACTTGATTGTCTTGGTACGGGTAGTCCTTTCTTGTCTCCGAATCTTGACCGGTTTCTCCTCATAGGTCAAATCATTCTCAAGTGAACCTCCTCTAGCGATGCAGTGTCTCTCAATGGTGTATCCACCATCTCCGGATGGCACTTCTTCACCGGGACACGTGGAACACATTGTGAACAGCAGAGAGCCTCCGCAACTCCAACTGATAAGCAACTTCTCCTTTGCGTGCTAAGACCCGATATGGTCCAATGAATCGAGGTGCCAGTTTACCCTTAATTCCAAATCTCTTGATTCCACGAAGCGGCGATACTCTGAGGTATGCTCTATCACCTATCTCATACACCACTTCCTTGCGCTTGGCGCCAACGTAGCTCTTCTGCCTTGATTGTGCTACCTTCAGCCTATCTCTAATCAAGGCGACCTTCTCCTCAGCATCCTTGATCAAATCAGGTCCAAACAACTGACGTTCTCCTACTCCATCCCATAGCAATGGTGTTCGGCACCGTTTCCCATACAATACATCGAACGGTGACGTCTTGATGCTGGTTTGGTAGTTGTTGTTGTAGGAAAACTCCGCATACGGCAAATTCTCATCCCAACTGGATCCATGAGCCAAGGCACAAGCTCTCAACATGTCTTCTAAAATCTGATTCACCCTCTCGGTCTGTCCATCAGTCTATGGGTGAAACGCTGTGCTAAACTCCAATCTAGTACCAAGTGACTCGTGCAGCTGGCGCCAGAAGTGTGAGGTAAATTGGGTGCCTCTATCAGATACGATACTCTTGGGAACTCCGTGTAGGCACACAATCCTGTCCATGTAAATCTTGGCCAACTTTGCACTCAGATAGGTCGCTTTACCGTATAAAGTGGGCTACCTTGGTCAAATGGTCGACCACTACCCAAATAGAGTCATATCCTGACCTGGTCCCGGCAATCCTGTGATAAAGTCCATTCCCACTCTATCCCACTTCCAATCCCAGACAGTAATGGCTGTAGCAACCCCGGCTTCGTGTTCGCCTTTACTTGAATACATACATCGATAGGGCAATATGCTCGCGATGTCTCCTTCATGTTGTTCCACCGTAATCATCCTTTAGGTCCATGTACATCTTCGTATTGCCGGTGTATGGAATATGGCGAGTCATGAGCTTCTGCAGAATCAACTTCCTTATCTCGGATCGCTAGACGCACAAACTATCTCCGTACCACAAGGTTCCTTGCTCATCCTCGCGTAATTCCCTTGCTCGACCTTCCTTCATCTTTTCCTTAACTTCGTCTATCTCTTTGTCTCCTATCTGAGCCTTTATGATCCTGTCCTGTAGCGTTGGTTGGACTTCCATTGTTGCTAAGTACCTTCAGATACTACCTCCGCTAAGGTCCTTGAATTGCTTGCACAAGTCCTCGTGCAATTCACCAATTGTCAATCCATTGGCATAAACCTTCCTACCAGAGCATCGGCTACTACATTGGCCTTTCCCGGTGGTATTGTAGATTCATACCATAATCCTTGATAAGTTCCAACCATCTCCTTTGTCTCATGTTCAGCCTTCATGTAAATATGTACTTGAGGCTCTTGTGGTCGGTGTACACATCACGTTGTTTTCCCATTAATATCTCCATACCTTGAGCGCATGAACCACTGACGCTAACTCCAAGTCGTGTGTGGGGTAATTCCGCTCATGGTGCTTGAGTTGTCGCGAGGCATATGACACTACTCTCCCATCTTGCATCAGCACACTCCCAAGTCCCTGTCGTGAAGCATCACAGTACACTTGGAAATCCTTCAAGATCCGTAAACATAGAACAAAGGCGGTCACTAGTCGACGCTTGGGCCTCGAAGCTGGCTTCACATACGTCTGACCATTCAAACTTCCTCTCCTTCTTCAGAAGTTCAGTCATCGGCTTAGCAATCTTAGAAAAGTTTTTTATGAACCTCCGGTAATATCCCGCAAGTCCCAAAAAGCTTTGAATCTCTCCTGCATTCTTGGACGCTTCCCACTCTGTTACCGCAGTCACTTTGTTTGGATCAACAGCAATTCCTTCTCCTGACACTACGTGTCCAAGAAATCCAACAGTGTTAAGCCAAAATTCACATTTACTGAATTTGGCATACAGCTTGTGTTCCCTCAGCTTCTCCATAATCATCCTCAGATGTTTCTCATGCTCGGCATCATCCTTGGAATATATCAGTATGTCATCAATAAACACCACCACGAACTTGTCCAAGTACTCCATAAATACCTTGTTCATCATGGTCATGAAGTATGCCGGGGCATTCGTTAGTCCAAAAGACATAACCGTATACTCATATAAACCATACCTAGTGGTGAAGGCGGTTTTCGGTACATCCTCCTCCCGGATCTTCAATTGAAAGTAGCCAGATCGCAGATCAATCTTGCTGAACACCTTTGCTCCTTCCAGTTGGTCAAACAAGTCATTTATGTTCGGCAGAGGGTACTTGTTCTTAATGGTTACTTCATTCAGCGAGCGATAGTCTACCACTAATCTCTTGGTGCTGTCTTTCTTCTCCACAAATAGAACAGGTGCTCCCCATGACGCACTAGGTCAATGAATCCCTTTTCCACTGCTCCTTCAACTGCTTTCTTCAATTCCTTCACTCATCGACATCCATCTTATATGGTTTCTTTGCTATTGGTCCTGTTCCCATCGTCGATAAGAAACTCTACATCTCTCGCTGTGGCATCCTGGCAGCTCTTCCGAAACACGCTTGGGTAATCCCTAATCATCACAAGATCCAAACCCCTTAAGAGAATTCAACTTACACTCTCTGGTGCAAATGACTTGAATCTAATCCTCTTACCATCCGGGTTTTGAGTGAAACAGCTCAGTGCACAATCTATGTGTCCCCATGCATAGACATCCAATCCATACCGAATGACATCTAATCCTCGTGAATCCAACACTACTAGATGTGATGAAGTTGTGTGTTCCAATCCTCACAGTCAAGTCGCGGCATCCCGCACTAGCTATCATATCTCCTCCAGGTGAACTCACTCTAATAGACCTTTTCATAGACTCAGTAGGTAACTTATACTTATCCACAAATGCCCTTGATATGAATGAATGCGATGCACCAGTATCAAAAGTATAAGTGCAGGGTAAGTGTTGATTGGGAACTTACCAATCACAAGGTCAGTCTCATCTGGAATCTCCTCCACATTCATGTGGTTCACTGTGGCCTTCTAGACGTTGGTTGGCTTGAGTCCTTTCTTCTCCGGACAGTTGTCCGCATAGTGTCCCTTCTGCTTGCACTTGAAGCACGTCACCTCACTCAGATCCTTCTTCACGAAGTTGCGATCACGGTTGCGGTCATGTCCACCGTGTCCTCTAGAGTGGTGAGAGTGTCCTCCCTTGTGGTTGTGGTGGCTGCTCCTATGGTTGTCATGGCGATGTCCATCGCGGCGGTCATGGCTCCCATGGTCACTTCCTCCATGCTTGGAGTATCCATCATAAGAAGTGCGAGACTTGTGGTGAGAACCAGAGTGATGAGTATTGCTCTTTCTCTTGCGGTTCTCCACCTGCTTGTGCTTCCCTTCCAAGATCCTGGCCTTGTCCATAAGCCCCTTGAAAAGTGGGGCAATAAACCACCAATAGCTGTACTGAAAGCTCGTCACTGAGGCCATCCAGGAATCTCTCCCTCCTTTTGGCATCAGTGTCAACATCCTCAGGTGCATAACGGGACAGGTTGTTGAACTCCTCAATGTACTCGGCCACGGTGCGATTGGTTTGGCGCAAGTTGCGGAACTCCTTCCTCTTCAGGCTCAGAACTTCTGAAGACACGTGGTTGGTCCTAAAACCTTCCTCAAACATTGCCCAAGTCACGGTATCCAGCGAGTGGGTGATCTGAAATGTGTCCCACCAAGAAGCGGCTGGTCCCTACAGTAGGTGAGCGGCGAACCTCACCTTCTCAGCATCAGTGCATCCGACAGTCACTAGATCCTTGTTGGCTGAACGCAACCAGTCTAAAGCAACCATTGGTTCCGTTGCAGTAGAGAACTTAGCTGGCCTTAACCTCAGAAATCTGGTGAGAGCATCTCCCTGAGGCTGATTGTTTTCATTGTTGTTGTTCTGATTCGCCGTGAACTGGGTCATCACTTGGGTCAGCTGTGCCTGAGCTGCCATGAGCTGCTCCATCTCAGTGGGTTGACGGCGGGGAGGCATCTGCGGTTCAGCATAGGTAAGTTTAGAAAGAATCAACTACGACAATAGGATTCTATCCATGCATATGATCAAACAACAACAAACAATAGCAGACAATCACAAGCAAGCAACACATCAACAAACAAGCGATCCAGAAACATCCCAGGTGTTATCCTAGCAGTATATAACTACCGAAATAGTTTTGCAAGAGTTGGCAATGGTTAACTAAACAATTGATCAACTAAACAACTAAAACAAAGAATCTGCCGTAATGAAAGCAGCTTTCACGAATTTTTCCGCCGACTTAAACTCGTCGAAAAATTAGCCAAATTTTATGCATATGGCAGAGAGTTTCGATCAGCCCAATTTTTCAGATTTTTCCGAGTTACCAGAAAATATGAAAATCGCTAAGATCTCTGTATCAGCAGAAAAAACTGCGAAAAAACACAGATAGTAACCAAATTGCCATAACTCTTTCATTAAAATTCGCACAAATAAATCCTGGGATATTGGAGTACACAAATAAGCAACTAAACACTTTTAATCTAACACGAACTAAGCTTCACAACGATCGAGACTAATCCTAACGAATTCGCCTAACGTGGACTAACCGTGGACTTCTATCTACTTCTTGAAGAGATTGAGGTAGGTCCTTGCGGTCATGCGTTGGCGCTTCGGCTCGCGGTACAACCATGGCGGCGGAGTGTACACCTCTCCTGAACCATCACTTGAGACTTCAAACTCCACCTCTTCTGGATCCTCCTCTTCTTCTTCATCCTCACCGCCACAGCAACAACTTCATCTCCTCCACCATCATCGTCTCCATCATCGTCCTCCTCGTCCTCATCATCATCATCGTCTCCACTGTCATCATCATCCCCATTGTTGCCATCATCTCCATTGTCATCATCAGAGGGTGGATTCAGCTGTGCTTGGAGAGCGGCAATGGCTGTCATAGCTTCAATGGTTTGGTCCCTTTCTGGACGGTCTCTTGCAACTGTTGTATGCTCGGTATTATCTTGCACAAGGCCATGAAGATGGGATATGGTCTCATCTCCGCTATCGTAGTCTCGAACTCCCACGGCTTCATGCAAAGTGTCAATCTCCGTCCTTGGACCACCATTCCATTGCTAGTAAAGTTTGCTATCTCCTTCAACGTCCTCACCTTCTCTGCTAGAGCTCCATTCTCCCTCTCCATGTCCTCTATGTGCCTCCGACGGGGCGGCATGTTGTTCCTGTCGCCCGGGGTAATCCCAGTGTTCCCTTCTTCATCACGCCTTCCATAATCACGGTAGGGTGAATCTGGCCGGAGAGGTGTCGGACATAGTGGCATCACAGACAGGCTTCATGTACACCAAGTTGATTCCAAGTCCCCAGCCAGATATCTTGGTGTAGACCAAGTGCTGGGTTTGGCAAGCGGCATCTCGAATATGAAGGTAGTGACCTCCCATGCCTCCTCTCCATATCCATAGGTGTACAGCCTTCTTCCCTTGAACATAGGCAGTGGCAATCCCAATGACTGAGAGAGCTGAGCTAACTGCCTTGCAAAGGGCCTTGGTGACTCCATGGTGACATACTCAGTCCTGACGTCTCCCATCTATCAAGTAAAAGAGGAAAGTGTGAGAATTGCATATGGTAAGAATTTACGAGGGTGAAAGGCATAAGAGAAAAGACAGTGTTAATATAGGCTTAATAATTCTATGGCTTCCTAATCCAATCCTAGGTCACGATCCTACAGTCGACACACGGGCTCTGATACCATCCTGTGACACCCCAGTTCTGAAAAGACCGTGGCCTCTATGTGACATGCCAATCCCTGGATCGGTTCATTGGCCCACAATAGAGTAAGATAGATAATCATAGCAAAATAACCGTGTATCATGATCTACAAAGATCCAGAGTACCATTATTACAATGAAAGCTTAGCATAAAGCTAGCTCAAAGTATTCAGGTAGCGACAAAAGCAAGTAAATCCTCCAATCTTCAAATTGCCCACAAGTGAACAAGTGCCGAGTGGAGTACCGTGGCCTATAACGATCAATCAGAATCGGAATAACCTGCAACATGAAACGTAGCAGCCCAAGGGTCAATACATGGAATGTATGGCAAGTAGAGCTAGTAAAGGAGACAATAGTACTAACATCTACATGCATATTTGGCAATTGGAGCTGTGTCTGGCTTGCATTTGCAAATACATTTGTCCTACTTTCATAAACAGTTTTCAATTTTCTTTGAAAAGATCCCAATTAAGTTAACCCAACAATATTAAAACAATTATGAAATTAGAATGAGCGAGAAATATGTCATGTAATCAATATCAAGCAACTCAGTTGTCCATAACCGGGGACACGGCTAATCGATTAGATTATACACTGCAGAGGTTAGTACACTTTACCCATGTGACTTGGCCAGCTCGTACCATCACTCTCATTTTGGGTGATGATAGGGAGAAGACCAAGAAGAGACTGTTCGAAGTAGCTCCTCAATCCCGACGCCAAGACCGTCCAACCTACCAAAATTCTACATCTCTGGATACACGGGTTCGAGTTACCACAACCTACTAAGCCCAACCAACCGCCCATTTCATTATTGGCACATGGTTGTACACGTAAGCTACACAATAAAGAAGCCAATCAATTTCTCTTGATACATGGGTGCCTTTCCGCAATGAAACCACCAAAATTTATCAATACCATCACACCCAGGGGGTTCATTGATTAAGTTGTTTTAGTTTTCACAAACCAATACTTTGAGAAAACTAGTATCCATGATGTAACCCAGCCCTCGTTTAACATAGCATGGCTAAGCATATCTACAAACGGTGGTTCATCTACAAAGAGGGTCCTACCACATAATAGGACATAACATAGCGCTAGTATCATCCTACACATGCATCTACAAAATACACGACAATGCATAGAAAATAGTAGGACGATATCATGAACAAAGTAGCATCTACTTGCCTTGGTTGTAGCGGTCGGAGGAACAATCCACACACGAGCAAGGGTTGCACTCCACACAATCTACACGACACAATTGCATTCATAAACAAACAATTCACAAACATATGCAACAAAGATGATGCATGAATGCAAGAACGGCAAGTGAATTGGTGCTACAGCTGCACCACATAATACTAACACATATTACTACCGAATACATGCATGGAAAATAGATTTGGCGCAAGGGAAACTATTAACCAAAAGTAGTGATCACCACTAGAGCTGGAACTTAAATAATTCACTACCGGTTGTAAACAGTTCGTAAAACCCTGAAAAAATTCTACCGCATAGGCATCGCTGATAAGAAACAGTACCAATTGGAATTACTCAAAAAGGAGTTATAAAACATCCCAAGTAATTAAAACACTGCAGAAAGCCATTAGACAAATACTGCAGAAGTTTTTACTGTAAGTCTATCTTTTTATTTCACGATGAGATTCCCCTCGTTCATACGAGTTTACGGACATATCACACGCGATTTTTGGAGCTACGAAAATTTTACTATGAATTTATTACTCCGAAAAGGCCATTAACTCATTTGTTTAAACTGTACTAAACCTGACGGTAAAAGTTTGAACCAAAGGTACAACGAGATTCTACACGACTCACTGAACTCGTACATATTTTATTTGCAATTTTTGGCCAAGCAGTTTAATTTCTACGCAATTTACAAGATTCTACCGAAATCTGCCAACTAATAGGATTAACGAAATTGACCCAGTCAACTGTGTCTGATGACTGGGCGCTGACTGGACGTCTGACCAGTCAACGTCTGGGGCGTCTGACTAGTCAACGTCTGGAGTGCTGACCAGTCAACGAACGATCTAAACCGCTGATCTGAGATCTGACGGTGGCTGCTGTCTTACCGGAAACGGGTCGCGAAACGAACCCCGGACGGTGCGGCGAGCTCCGGACGGCGACGACGATCGGTTCCGGCGTCGAGACTTTTCCTGCACGGGTACGTACACACGTCAACTACGGTTCCGAAATAATAAACGCGCGTGAGGCGACAGCGTGACGCGGCGTATGCGGCATGAAGTAACACGCTACAGACATGCAACAACGCACGCTTGCGATATGCGCGGCGACGCGGCGACGCGGGCGGGCGGCGACGAGGCGCGCGCTGCGGGCGGCGGTGCTGCGGGCGACGGCGGCGGCGATGGTGGCGGGTGGCGTCGCGATGGCGGCGGCGCGGAGCGCGGATGGCGGCGGCGAGGCGCAGATGGGATTGGAGCGGCGCGACGGCGGAACGGAGAGAGGACGGCGAGACCAGCGGTAACGGCGACGGCGGGGTGGCCGGCGGCGGCGGCGATGGCGCGTCTCGGGAGGCGCGCCAGGGAGCGAGGCGCGTGCAGGGGAAGGAGGCTGCGGGGTCGGGCTGGGCACGGAAATCGAGGCAGCGGGGCCTCTTTTATTTGGTCCCTCTCGCAAAAAAAAACAATCCTAAACTGAAACGGTCCGCGGTTGGACTCCGATTCGGAAATCGGTCCGAAATTTCGGACCGTTTTCCCGCGATTTACTAAAACGTCTGAGTCTTTTGCATACGAACTCCGATTGGAGCGATTCTCGCGCCTACGGGTTCGTATCGTCGAGGTAAACAACCTTCAGCCGAAGTTTGCGCGAAAACTCGAACCTACAGGGGTGGTTGTTGCAAGTCTTACTAGAGCTCCCCGTAGTAAACTTGGGGCGAAACAAAATAGGGTTTTGACGATGGCGCTTCGCCGAACCTTCCTACTCGACAGTTTTGCATGGAAAGATATGATGCAATGCTATGAATGATATGCAAGACCAAATCTAAAATTTGGGATGTGACAATGTAATAGTTTTACTTTATCACTAAGTAGTTAGCAATAGTTGTAGTTGCTATTCGTGGTGGAGGCAATCATGGTGGAGTGATGGAGATCATGCTGGTACGCACAAGATGGAGATCATTGCGCGGAGATTGGCTATACCATGTCACATAAAATTATATGCATGTGATGTTTATCCTTTTATGTATCTTATCATGCTTAGATCGCGACGGTAGCATTATAAGATGATTCCTCACTTAAAGATCAAGATAAAACTGTGTTCTCCCCATGTATGCACCGTTGCGAAAGTTCGTCGTGTTCAAGCACCACGTGATGATAGGGTGCTATAAACTCTACGTTCACATACAACGGGTGCAAGCCAGTTTTGCACACGCGGAAATACTTGGGTTTGAATTGAAGAGCCTAGCATGTACATACATGGCCTCGGAACACACGAACCGAAAGGTTAAGCATGAGTCATATGAATGATATGATCGACACTTGTTGTCCACCATTGAAACCACATCTCTTCTCGTGAAGATCGGATTAGGTGTGGTGAATTTGGATCATGTTCACTAAACAACTTGAGGGATGTTGAATTTAGTGGGAGTTCATCTAGTAATTTGATTAAGTTGAACTAGTTATCATGAACATAGTCTAAATTGTAATTGCAAATTTTTTAGATCAAATGGCTAAGTCCAACTTCAACTTTAATGTTTTTGCTGAGAAAGAAAATCTTAAGAACAATGGGTCTAAGTTCACCAACTGGTTCCGCAATCTGAGAATCATTCTCGCTGGCGGACAAAAGGACTATGTCCTTGAGAAAGCGCTAGGTGACGCCCCTGCTGTAGATGCACCGACTGATGAGAAAGCTGTTTATCAGTCGCGTAAGGATGATTATGGTGTGATTAAGAGCACCATGTTATTTGCTATGGAATCGGACCTTCAAAATAGTTTTGAGGAGTTCACTGGGCCCTTTGAGATTCTTGAGGAACTGAAAACTATGTTTCAGACTCAGGCCCGTTCTGAGAGATATGAGATCTCTGAGAAATTCTTTAACTGCAAGATGGAGGAAGGGAGTTCCGTTAGTGAGCAAGCCATTAAGATGTCGGGCTACACTCAACTCCTTGAGCAACTGGACTGCAAGATTCCAGAGGAGCTCAAGATTGACAGAGTTCTGCAATCACTCCCTCCTAGCTACAAAGGTTTTGTAGTTACTCATAATCAGATTGGTTACACTGATACGATCACTGAGCTCTTCGCTAAGCTGAAAGCTGTAGAGGTGGACATCAAGAAAGATAATCATGTGTTGATGGTCAACAAGCCTCCCAGCTTTAAGAAAGGTAAGGGTGCAAAGAAGTCCTTCAAGAAAGGCAGCGGCAAGCACGTTGCCCCTGCTGAGAAGAAGCTCAAGTCTGGACCTAAGCCGGACACTGAATGCTTCTATTGCAAGGACAAGGGTCACTGGAAGCGCAACTATCCGAAGTACTTAGCGGACAAGAAGGCTGGCACCTTGTAACACCCTCAGAATCGGACCTATGCAAGTTTCAGCGCTTCCCGCCAAAACCCGCATAGAAACGATTCAAAGGTGCCCACCAGGCACTTTCGTGCGGGTGAAAAACGAAGTAATAAAATCACACAACAGTCCTCGATGGGACCCACAGAACAGATATAGATACAACACGACTCCATGAGTCAAGAATACAGATATACAGTACAAAGATCCAAATCACCTTGAAATGATACAGCGCCCGACTACGGACAAGATGCAAATGGGGCTAAGAGCCCTGAAGAGTAACCAATGGCGTCCATAACCCTGCCCAGGCCAAGCCGGAAGGGTAACCCTGCTAACGACGTCGATCTCAAACCTGCTTAAACAAAAGGGTGCCGAAAAGGGCAAAGGAAAAGAGGAGCGTCAAGATCGAGGCCAAGACACCATGAGGCTAGAATTCGCGGTCCTCGCCACATAGGTATGGTGGATCAAGCGGCGAAGATGCACTAAACACCCTATAGAGACTCGATGCAACTGGCGGCTATCATAGAGGGGTAAGGAAGACCTATTCGGAACCAACCTGATGCTACCACCAAACAAACCCATCCTGGTATTTCCCCCTCGAGACCAATCGAGGAAGTCAACCGAGGAACTCAAACAGTAGGCAGTTTTACTTATTCGGTTATCGTTGCAGCAATTACTAGTCAGGTATAGATAGTCATCATGATAAAATAAGCAGTGGGCACTTTTAGTTAACCATTCCGTGATAGTTGCAACACTTACTAGTCAGATACAATTAGCATGAGATAATCCCAAAACCCAACAGTTGTTGGTACTTTTATTTAGCCATTCCGTTGTAGTTGCAATACTTACTAGTCAGGTACAATGGTCGCCAGCGACACTCCAAACAAGCAATTGTGGGCAGTATTATTTAGCCATTCCATTATAGTGAAGCTGATTACTAGTCATTAAAAAATCAAATTTATAGTACTACTTTAGTTATAGTTGTCTATGATCGAGATACTGTGCTCCAAGTCGTCCATAACCGCGGACACGGCTTTCAGAAAGTTTTACCCGGCCGGGGTGCACAAATAGCAACACACACTCGATCAACCTCGGAAAAACCAAATCAAAACCCAACGAGGCTTTCACGACAAAGCAATCACAGGATTCAGAAATATTTCAGGGGGCCACCCCTTGGAGTACACCCGCAACGAAGTTAGCTGACTTCGAGACGGACCCGAGGTTTGTGGGGCCGGCTGTAAGCGACTGGGAACCCAAAACTGGGCTTGTCGATACCGCGTAAACGGGTCACAATTCCTAAACAGTACAGTGTGCTCCTCGCACAATCGTAAATAAAGCAGTAGCATGGCATAGGCAGATAGTAAATAAAACCTCAAACTAGTTTGTGGCCCCAAGAAATAAGATCAATCAAGCTCGCTCGGGGGTCCCATAATCCTCCCCGATGTGGATAGCGCGATAAATCAAGGAACAGGTATCAAGTACTCGGGGTCCTACGGGACACAAGTGGGCGGTCGGAAACCAAATATTATCTATCACCCACCGATGCCTCTGCTTACTTACTTCAATTTAGTTGTTAAACAGGAATTAAAGTGAACGATAAGTAAAGCCATGATCATCTCCGACATTAAACATGCGGCAACACTCCAACAACTGTGGCACTTGACGACACGCAACAGCACTTGAGCAAGCGACTACGACGCGCAAGACCACTAGCTACCAAACACAGGTAATAGGATGTGTCCAAGGCAATATACGGCTGCAAGGGATATCACGGGTACGATAACTAGAGCAACGCGACACAGATAGCAATAGATCAACAGGAGGGGAATAAATACTATAAAAGTAAGATAGGTAGAAAGGGGGAGATGCTCGCCTGAAAACGTTGTCGAAGGTGCAATCGAAGTTCGGGGCGAAGCTCACATCCACTCAACGGCCTTATCCGCGAAGAAGCAAAACACTAGAAGAAACACCGGATGCACTATTTAATACAACGGCAGAAGATCGGCATGATGCATGTATGATGTATGACATGGCAAAGGTGCGATGCAATTAGGTCATATTAAGTGGAACCGGGGTCCCGACAATTAATTAATAGGTTCAAGTTGTTTAGCTACCCCGCATTTTAAATGTTGCATTATCAAGACAAAATATAGCACCGGTTCGC
The DNA here is from genome assembly GCA_030063025.1 of Avena longiglumis. Classification (NCBI taxonomy): domain Eukaryota; kingdom Viridiplantae; phylum Streptophyta; class Magnoliopsida; order Poales; family Poaceae; genus Avena; species Avena longiglumis. The sequence goes on from CP125977.1 coordinate 479,454,221, forward strand.
TTCACAACTTTAAATGAGGCCAATATGAGACTAGATTTGCCCGCATATGGGCCCCATATTTAATTATAAGGTGAATCGGCATAAGGCCCCCAAACCACAGACAAATATGCATGCATGAACGATTTAATATGCAACAATTTATATAGATGGCATTTATAAAATAGGGGCTCGGATCAGGGTCACACATTAGGGTTCGACGATCTTGGTCCGGGGGTTCGGGGTCGGGTCTCGGGGTTCGGGGTTCGATGGGCTCGGTCTCGGACTCCGGGATCGTTCTCGGACGGCAGAGTAGATCTTGTCGCATCCGCGGTGGTCGGGCCATGTTGTCGGTCTTGTCGTCTCACGCGGAGATCTTGGCGTTCCGGGAGGAAGTACTTGGTCTGGCGTCGGGGCATCGGACTCGCCCTGGTTGCTGTCGTTCTTGTCGTTGCGAAGCTCTTGTCGGGTCCGCGCCATCGAGTCGGTCTTGGCGTCCGGGGGTTCGTCGGGGTTCAGTGTTCCGTGTCGAAGGCCTTGGCGTTTCGCCTCCTCGTGATGGTCTCGGGGCGTCGAATCCGGGAAGTAAATCTTGGCGTTCCGTGAAGGTCTCGAGGTTTCGCAGTCTCTTGTGGACAGTCTTTTGCGGAACTGGGTGTTGATTTGTCCAGGAAGATCTTGGCAGATTCAGAGGGCCGGACCGAGCAAGCCTCAACTTGGCACCATAACAGCACATCCCTGGTGGCGACCATGACTGAAGACGAGCAGCGCGCAAGGAGACAGGGTCGCGCGCGAGGACGCGCTGGCCGGCAGGGCGCTCAGGAGAGACAAAGGAGGCACTGCAGGGGCCCTGGCGGGGTCGGCGCGAGGCCCGGCGAGCTCGGAGCGGTTGACGGCTCGGCTGGGACGGCCGCTGCAGAGGAAGCACGGGGCCGGGCCGGCGCAGGCGAGGGGCGGACGGCGACGTGGTCCTGGCCGGATGCGGCCGCGCGAGGCGGGCGGTCGGGCAGAGGTCATCGGCTTTGTCAAGCGCGGTGGCGGGCCGAGGCGAGGAGGGCGGCGCCACGGGCACGCAGATGACGGCGAGGGCGGCCCGAGAGGCGGGGGGCCGGGAAGGAGGACGGTCGCGGGCGCGGTGGTGGAGGGGAGGAAGAAGGCGAGCCGCGAGCTCGGAGGGCGCCGCAGAGGGGAGAGGCGGTGGCTCGGGCCGGCGAGGGAGACGGGGCGGCCGGCTTGCAGTGAGGGGACGGCCAGGTGGCGGCGGTTGGTCGGCGTGGTGGAGGTGGCTATCGGGAGAGGTCGGGGCGGTGGGGAAGGAAGGAGAGGAGGGACAGCGCCGGTGGGGAAGCGAGGGAGGGCGGAGGAGTCACGGCGGCGCAAAGATCGGCCGAGGCGGGAGGCCGAGCCGTGGCGGTGTTTGGGCTCCGAGGGGAGGCGAGGTCACAGGCGCGGGCGAGGTGGGAGAGAAGCGGGGATGCGTCGGGTCTGGGGACGGTGGGGTCAGGCGGGGCCCGCACGGGGGAGGCAGGTGGCCGGGGCGTGGGTCCAGGGGGACGTGGGGTCGGAGCGGTTGGCGTGTGAGTGCGTGTAGGCGTGGGTGCTGCGTGGGTTGGGGTGGAACTAGTGGTGTTGAGTGTGTGTGGCTGGGGGGTGAGGTGGCAGATTAGGAGTGGGTAGGAGTTTGGGTCAGGGTGACGTGTCGGGTGGGGATTGGCCGGGGTGAGGTGGAGGTAGGGTGGGTAGGATAGATTTGGGTAGGTTAGGGATTTTGGTGGACCGTTTTGTACCGGGGGTGGTCGACTGGGTCGGGTCGGCCCGTTCGACTGCCCCCTAAAAAATAATTTAGGTTTTTATTTAATTTAAAATAACTTCTGTAATTAGTTTTAGACAAACAAAATATCTGGAAACATCCGGGGGTTTAATTTGGAAAATAGAAGGAGGGATATTTTCAGAAAACAGTAGACTTTCGCAACATAGTTTCAAGTAAAAATAATATGCATGATGATGGCGATGCTCAAATGCAATGTGGCATGATAACATGAGCATGCGGTCATGATGATGCAATGCACAAAAACAACGCGATTTTCTAGTAGTGGTTTTGCGGGATGCCACACACCATCAAAGGTATATTTGATATACATGTTATTGATGTTTACCTTACTAGCGCTCGTTGTAGTGCCTGGGTATTTGATACTGGTTTAGTTGCTAATATTTGTAACTTGAAACAGGAGCTACGGAATAGAAGGCGGCTAGCGAGGGATGAGGTGACGATGCGCGTTGGCAACGGATCAAGAGTTGATGTGATGGCCGTCGGCACGCTCTCCTTAGTTTTACCTTCGGGATTAGTTTTAAACCTTAATAAATGTTATTATGTGCCTGCGTTGAGCATGAACATCATATCTGGATCGTGTTTATTGCAAGACGGTTATTCATTTAAATCGGAGAATAATGGCTGTTCTATTTATATGAGTAACATATTTTATGGTCATGCACCTGCTATGAATGGTTTATTTTTTCTAAATCTCGAAAGCAATGAAACACACATCCATAACATTGAGGCTAAGAGATGCAAGGTAGATAGTGATAATACGACTTATTTGTGGCACTACCGTCTAGGTCATATTGGTGTAAAACGCATGAAGAAACTCCATTCTGATGGACTTTTGGAGTCTCTAGATTTTGAATCATTTGACACGTGCGAGCCATGACTCATGGGCAAGATGATCAAAACCCCGTTCTCCGAAATAATGGAGCGAGCAACGGACTTGTTGGAAATCATACATACCGATGTATGCGTACCAATGAGTGTTTCGACGCGCGGTGGTTATCGCTATTTTCTCACTTTTACTGATGACTTAAGTAGATATGGGTATATCTATTTAATGAAACATAAATCTGAAACATTTGAAAAGTTCAAAGAATTTCAGAACGAAGTGGAAAACCATCGTAACAGGAAAATTAAATTTCTACGATCCGATCGTGGAGGTGGGTATTTGAGTTATGATTTTCTCACGCATCTTAAAGCAAGCGGAATCGTTTCGCAACTCACGCCACCCGGAACACCACAGCGCAATGGTGTGTCTGAACGCCAGAATCGAACTCTATTAGATATGGTGCGATCAATGATGTCTCTTATAGATTTGCCGTTATCATTTTGGGGTTATGCATTAGAAACCACTGCATTCACTTTAAATAGGGCACCATCTAAATCCGTTGAGACGACACCGTATGAACTGTGGTTTGGTGCTAAACCTAAGTTGTCATTTCTTAAAGTTTGGGGATGCGAGGCTTACGTCAAGAAGTTGATGCTGGACAAGCTCGAACCCAAAGCGGAGAAATGCGTCATCATAGGATACCCTAAGGAAACTATTGGGTATACCTTCTATCACAGATCCGAAGGCAAAGTGTTTGTCGCAAAGAACGGATCCTTTCTTGAGAAGGAGTTTCTCTCGAAAGAAGTGAGTGAGAGGAAAGTAGAGCTAGACGAGGTTATCGAACCTTCTCTTGAGTTGGAGAGTAGCGCAGCACCTGAAATTGTTCCAGTGCCGTCTGCACCAACAATAGAGGAAGCTAATGACAAGGATCATGAAGCTTCAGACGATGCTACTACTGAACGTCGCAGGTCGACAAGGTCACGTGCCCCTCCTGAGTGGTACGGTAACCCTATCTTGACTGTCTTGTTAGTATACAACAGTGAACCTGCGAACTATGAGGAAGCAATGATGAGCCCAGACTCTGAGAAATGGCTAGAGTCCATGAAATCCGAATTAGGATCCATGAGCGAAAACCAAGTATGGACTTTGGTGGACCCTCCTAGCGACCGAAAGGCCGTTGAGTGCAAATGGATTTTCAAGAAGAAAATGGACGCAGATGGTAATGTTACTGTCTATAAAGCACGACTTGTCGCGAAAGGTTTTCGACAAGTTCAAGGTGTTGACTACGATGAGACTTTCTCTCCCGTAGCGATGTTTAAGTCCATTCGGATTTTATTAGCAATTGCTGCGTTTCATGATTATAAAATATGGCAGATGGATGTCAAGACTGCGTTCCTCAATGGCAACATTGATGAAGAGTTGTATATGATGCAACCCGAAGGTTTTGTCGATCCTAAGGATTCTGATAAGGTGTGCAAACTTCAGCGTTACATTTATGGACTGAAGCAAGCCTCTCGGAGTTGGAACCTTCGTTTTGATCAAGTGATCAAGAGTTTTGGATTTGTTCCAAATTTCTATGAAGCTTGTATCTACAAGAAAATGAGTGGGAGCTCAGTGACATTTTTGGTACTATATGTGGATGACATACTGATTATTGGAAATGACATTGACATGCTTAACGATGTGAAGAGTTATTTGAACAAATGTTTTTCAATGAAAGACCTAGGGGAAGCTGCTTATATATTGGGCATCAAAATCTGTAGAGATAGACAAAGACACTTGATAGCTTTAAGCCAAAGTACATACCTAGACAAAGTTCTGAAAATGTTCAGAATGGATAAGGCAAAGAAAGGTTCAGTACCTATGTTGTCAGGTAAGATATTGAGCAAGGCTCAGTGTCCAGCTATGGTAAACGATAGAGAAGCTATGAGCAAAGTGCCTTATGCCTCGGCCATAGGTTCTATCATGTATGCCATGCGGTGTACTAGATCGGATGTTTCCAATGCTCTTAGTTTGACGAGAAGATACCAAAGTGATCCAGGAGTGGAACACTGGACAGCCGTGAAGAACATCCTAAAGTATTTAAATAGTACTAAAGAAATGTTCTTAGTCTATGGAGGTGATGAACAACTCGTCGTAAAAGGTTACTTTGATGCTAGTTTTGACACCGACAAGGATGATTCTAAATCTCAGACAGGATACGTTTATATTTTGAATGGAGGAGATGTGAGCTGGAGAAGCTGCAATCAAAGCGTGATCGCGGGATCTACAGTAGAAGCGGAATACATGGCTGCTGCAGAAGTGTCAAGTGAAGGAGTTTGGATCAGGAACTTCATCACTAAGATTGGTGTGGTTCCAAGTGCCTTGGACCCACTAGAGGTATTGTGTGACAACACTGGCGCCATAGCACTGGCTAAGGAACCAAGATATCATCCAAAGACCAAGCACATCAATCGCAAGTTTCATATAATTCGAGATTATATAACAGATGGAGATCTGAAGATTAGAAAAGTACATACGGATCTGAATGTCGCAGATCCGTTGACTAAACCTCTTCCACAAGAAAAACATGATCAACACCTTAGTGCCATGGGTGTTAGATTGTTGCCAGATGTAAACTAGATTATTGACTCTAGTGCAAGTGGGAGACTGTTGGAATTATGCCGTAGAGGCAATAATAAAGATGTTATTATTATAATTCTTGTTCATGATAAAGTTTATATTCCATGCTAGAATTGTATTAAGCGGAAACTTTGATACTTGTGTGGTTTATGAACAACACCGTGTCCCTAGTACGCCTCTATGGACTAGCTCATTGATTAATGATGGTTAAGGTTTCCTAACCATAGACATGAGTTGTCAATTAATAATGAGATCATGTCGTTGGGAGAATGATATGATGGACAAACCCAAATCAAGCGGAGCAATTAGATCGTGTCATTGTGTTCATCTTTGCGAAGCTTTTTCTTATGTCAAATATTGTATTCCTTAGACCATGAGATAATGCAACTCCCTGGTATCGGAAGAAAGCTTTGAGGTCATCAAACGTCATCCTATGAGAGGGTGATCATAAAGGTGTCTCTCAGGTGATCGGAAAGTACTTGTTGGGTTGTATGTATCGAGATGGGATTTGTCCCTCCCAAGTCGGAGAGATATACTTCGGGACCACTCGGTAATCGATATCAACACCGCTTGCAAGCAAGTGGTTAAGGAGTTAATCACAAAGTGATATCGGTTTACGGAACGAGTAAAGTACTTGCTGTGAACGAGATTGGACTAGGTATTCCGATGCCAACGATCGAATCTCGGGCAAGTAAAATATCGCATGACGAAGGGAATATATATATGGGATTAATTGAATCCTGGCACTTGTTCATCCGATATGATCATCGATGAATATGTGGGAGTCAATATGGGTTTCCAGACCCCGCTGTTGATTATTGATAGAAGATCATGTCTGCATGTTCTCGAACCCGTAGGGTTACACACTTAACGTGTCTCGACGCTAGGATAGAATGGATAATTGGTTTATGATTTTTTTGTTTGGAGTCTCGGATGAGATCCAGGACATCACGAGAGGTTCCGGAATGGTCCGGAGAATAAGATTCATATAAGGGAAAGCAGTTTTTGGATTTCAGAATTGTTTCAGAATGTTCGGTATTGTACCGGAAGGTTCTAGAAGCTTCCGGAGTGGGACCAACGTGTCCCCACTTGTCGGGAGGGGGCGTGGGCCTACGAGGGAGTGCCCTGACCGCATTGGGCCAGGGGCACAAGGCCCCATAGGCCCAGCCGGCCAAGCCCTAGGGGAAACCCTAGGGAGAGCTTCTAGAAGGGGGAGGAAAACTTGTCCCCCACTCCACCCCATGTGGCCGCCGGCCCTAGGGCTTGGAGGAGGGGCAAGGGCAGCCGGCCAGACCTCTATATAAAGAGGACGGGGGCGCACCCTCCCCCCACACCTCCTCCAACCCTAGCTGCCTGCGCCTCCTCTCCTCTCTCTCCCATTGCAGCGTGGAAGCCCTGCCGCAGAAACTCTCCACTTTTGCACCACGCCGTCATGTTGTAGATCCAATCTATCTCTCCACCCCACTTGCTGGACCGAGAAAGGAGGAGACGTTGAGGTGCCGTACGTGTGCATCTCTCGGAGGCGTCTCCACTTGCGGCGTTGGATCGGATCGGATCGCGAGGAAGAGAAGGCTAGTATGACTACATCAACCACGTTCCGTTGAACGTTCCGCTGTGCGATTTCTTCAAGGGTATGAAGATCTCATCTATCCCCCCTCGTTGTTTGCATCTTATAGATTAGATCTTGGCTTCCCCATTCGCATCCGTAGAAAATTTTGATTTACTATGCTGCGAAACCCTTCAGGGGTCCATGGGGAATTTACATCAGAAGACCTAAAAAACCCAAGTTCGCCTGTAGTACTATATAAAGAGGAGGAGAGAAAGGAGCCACCACCACCACCGCCACCAGCATCTTCACCATGTCCTCATGCTGTCACCGCCGCCATCATCTCCATCACCATATCCACCCCATCTCCACCTCATAGCCATAGTCCTCTACTTGTAGTATTTATTTCCTCGCGATTGGTGATCTTGTATGAGTTTGTTATTTATCTCTTAAGGATATTAAATATATTGTTCTAATCCCATGTCAGTAGTCCTCACAATTTGCAGGCCAAGGATTGATACGTAGCCTCACAGCTACATGTGTATCTTTTATTATAAGATAATTGTATTTCTAAAGTAATCTTTCTACATGTATGTTTGTCTCTTGTCTTTTGCCTCAATACTAGAACTTTTTAGGTATATAGGATATCGAAGATAGGTTAAGATATAAATGTTAGAGTAGAGTTAATCTGAACTGCATAACATGAAACCTGATGACAATAAGAGGAGTACAACAGAGAGAAGAGATTCTCTAGGGAATAACATTGACGTAACAGAGTGTAATGCTTTGGCCTGTTTATCTTAATAACCGTTGAATGCCCTGATAAGGACTAGGTAGTTGGACAATGAACCTGTCGTGTTATGGCAGTAGGCTATGGTATTACCAGGACGCATCACCCACTTCTATATTTGAGTTATGATTATATGTTCTAATACAAATTTGTGCTTATCATCATCCTTTGTATTCCATATGATTGTGCACAATTGCAGGTGAAACCTTGAGTCCACGGTCTATCTTCATCCATTGATCAAACCCTCAAAACTAACAACAACAACAACATTCTGGTCCGGTAAACAAAGATGGTACGAGTTCTCTAGGTCATGTCTAAAGTAACCCATTACATCAAGAAAAAGCTTCTCAAGGATTCGATAAACCTAGGTCACATCTGTACTCCTTATTGAAAGTATCACGACGTTGTTGCTTCGAGTGCGGCATGCTTCTCACCATGTTCTTGCCATCAAGGTGGTGGAGGAGGGGTGCTGGAGGACACAACTCTTAGTGGTTCGATGTGACGGGTGGTGGAGTCTGCGCCCCTGGCAGCAGTATCCAAGCGATGGCGTCCCACCGCTGCTATCCGTGGCCATCATATTGGCCCCGCTATGCTTGAGATTTGTGATAGTTGGGGCACTGGATGATCTTCCAAGGTCTTGTTATGGCGGTGTTCGCTGCTAATTTTCCAAGTGGTTTGCTCCCCTACAGAGGCAGCGTGGCCGTGACTAGAGGTTTGATCTCGTCAACTGTTGCTTTGGACTTGATTGCTTTTTAGCATATTTGTTTAGGGTGTTTGCTAAAAAAATACAGGACTGTGTTGTAATTTTCTTTTTTCATTGGGGGTCCCTTTTTACCCACCTGCAAATTTCAAGTCCTTCGGGGTCTTTATCGTTCAAAAAAAAGATAGAAGTACTCCAATTTCTAGACATGGCTTAGCTCTTATTTTGCTTTGTAAATATTAGTTAGCCTTGTAATTATTAAATAAATATAAATATAAATCGGGAGAGAGTTGCAGTTTCCTTAAAAAACCCGCCAGCAAAACGAAAAAAAAAAGAGAATCCGGCAGCACAAAGAGAAAAAAGAAGAAGTGCGAAGTCTGAAGGAAAAAGGAAAGTAAGTCGGAATATAACACATGAGATTCAAAAACTTGGGAGAGACCAAACAAACCTCCGCTGCGTTGCCCATCAGCTCGTTCTCCCCTCCACACCACCTCCACCTCCCAAATCCCCGCCCGCGGCACGAATTTCTCCGAATTCCTCCTCTCCAATTTTTCTCCATCTCCGTTCAGGATTCAGCTTCCTCGATTTGGTCCCTGCTCTCGGCTCCCTTCATTTCCCTCCCCTTTTTGGTTCGGTTGGCTTCTTGTTGAGTTGGAGGAGTCGCCCAGGAACTCCAGTTCTTGGCTCCCTTGATCCAAACTCTCCCAATTCCGCATAGTAGCGCGGAAAAGTTCGATTTGAGGCCTTCTGGAGTTCTTTTGGCGCCTCAATCGGAGAACCCGCCTGGGGAATTTTGTTCCCTGACCTAAACAGGTGGGAATTTCTGGTTTCGTGATGGAGCCGGAGAAGCAGCAGACGGTGCATCCTCCGGCGCAGACGCCTGCCCCTGCAGCTGAGCTCAAGGCGCCAGCACATCCGCCACAGCCGAGGCCGGCGGTCTCCACGCAGCCTATGATGCCAACGCCGAGGCCATGGCCAGTGGCCTTCACGCCTATGTGAGCAATTCTCTTGACAATTTGAAATCTAGTGCTGCTGTTTGTTCACGTGTTGGTATGAAGAGCATAGCTCGATTGAGGCGTTTCGAATTTGCTCTGTCTCTGCATTTTCAAGAAAAAAATGTTTTCTTAGAGCCAGGAGGGAAAAGGTTGAGGTTAATTTAGCTGATTTTTTTTATCGAGGTTAGAATTTTTTTTGGTACTCCTGTAGTATATCGCGGTTTGGTATGCTTGTGGAAGTGATGCAATTCGTACTGACCTGTAGTATATTGGACACACTAGTTATTGACAAGGCTACGGTTACTGAATTTGCTATGGGATTGCTAGGGTTTGAATGATCTGCTTTGGACGCTTGCTACTTCCGCATTCCGAATCTATAGTACTCCCTCGGTCCGGGAATAATTGACTTGGATTTGTCTAGACTCGTACATATCTACACACTAAAACACGTCTAGATACATGTAAATCTAGACAAATCCAAGTCATTTATTTCCGGACGGAGGGAGTACTACAAGTAGTAGCATTTGAAGTGGTGCACATCGAGTTTTGATGAAAAGAGTCTGTGCTGAAAGTCTCACTGTTACAATAGAGCCATCTCTGTTCCCCATTTTACAAAGGGAAAAAAGTTCTATGATGTTATTGGTTATTTGCGGTTCACTATATTGTTCGTAACTCATGAGTTGCGTGTTACTTTGTTGGTCAGAGATAACAAATACAGCACAGATCTGCATTCATAAAAACTTCTTTACTGATAATCTATCTTTTATTCATATTTTCCAGGAAGCCAGTGGTTGAAATGAAGAGTGTTACTCCACCAAGGAGAAAGAAGCAGTGTAATTGCAGAAACTCACATTGTCTAAAGCTGTGAGTTTTCTAGCACATGAGCTTTTGTCTTGACCATGCCTGTCAAATAACAGAAACATTCAGTTCAACTAGTGATCTTTGTAAATGTTCTATTTGCATATCAAAGAAATTAGCTTTGGGTTTGTGATTAGCTCAACCGAGTTGTGTTGTTTGAATGAAAACCTTGTCTACCTTGTCATATATATCATCTAGTTAGGCATAAGGTTATCATTTTTAGTAACATAGTTTCCTCCGTTTGCCTTGTCCCTATTATGGACAATGTGCAGGTAACATATCACATCACATTAGGATGTGTGTAGAAGCATTCAGTTACCTTTTGGTCCAAAATGATGTTTTGTAGTCACTGAGAAATGTTTGAAACGTAAATACATCAAGCTTAGCTAGTAAGATTGCTTAATTTTGAAACAAAACTTGCAGGTTCAGCTGCTCTTGCTTATTTTCTTTGGTCAATGATATGTCGTATTCTCAAGTTTCTGCCAAATTACCACTTTGGTAGTTTCAACATTCATATTATATCTAAAGATCTGTTGTTCTTGTTCAATATGTTTAGTCAACCAACAGTATCCAATTTATAAATGCATTCATTTATTATCAAGTGTAACTTTTTTTAATAGAAGGTGCAGTCACTAACTTGATATTTATTTATTAGGTACTGTGAGTGTTTTGCAGCAGGCCTTTATTGTGATGGCTGCAATTGTAAACAGTGTGGAAACACAGTTGAGAATGAAAAGGCTAGGCAGGAGGCTATTAACAGTACTAAGCTACGAAACCCGAAGGCCTTTCAACCTAAGATCGAAAATGTTTCAACTACTCCTAGTGTTCGAAAGGTACATTCTTTCCTCTGATAGAATAGTATAGGTGCATCATTATCTCTGCCATAGCCAATGGCTTACACACAAGACACCACAGTAGATGCCCTTCAAGTTATATAGACACATATGGAAATCCGTCAGTTCTACACTTCTACCATTGATTTTCTGATGTCCTTACATGATGTAATGATTATATGTTACAACTTACTAATACAAGATATGCTTGTGGATACGCCTATTAAGCATGCTGTAAGCCTGTAAGTTCGAATGAATCCTAGAAGAGATGCTAAGGACAGTCCGTACACCGTACTTAAGGAACCTATTCAAGAATTAGCTAAAATGAGCATATTTATATGCACTAAACTTGATGAATTTTTACTAAATAATTACTAACATAGCACATGACATGACTATACAAAGACTATGTTGTATGATCATTTGCTATTGTGCCAAATATGCAAACACAGTCTTCTGAATTACGTGGTATTTATGAAGAAACTCCAGCAGATTGTTTTTATAGATCATATATATCCAATTCAGTGTGGAGTGTTTCTGGTTATACAAATAGAGCGTCAATTCTCTGCCAACTATCAACCAAGTGCAGAAACTAAATTTCTCAAGTTTTATGCAAACATGTATTCAGTTGATTTTAGTTGCCGTACACCAAAATTCATGTATGTCAGGAAAAGAACTACAAATAGACTGGAGGCCAGCACAGTGGCAGAGCTTTAGCCCGTCATGCATGGGCAGCTGCCTGGGCTCTTCTCAGGATCCTACATTGAGGTTAAAGTAGACATTGACTAATTAATCAATAGTTCATGTGCAAAAAAAATAAAATTGTCCAGGAGCCTTTGTAGTCTGCCCAGGCTATCTTAGCTGAACTGGTTCCACCACTGGGCCAGTAAATGGAATACTATTATTGGGTTATAATTCACTTCAAGAATTATCTCACTGTTTCAGTCAACTCAATGCATCACTATCTTTCGTAAACTGGTGCCACTTCCCTACTCGTTTTCTCTCATCTCTATGCTCAACGCTTTATTCTTGGGTGTCACATAACGGTCTAGTTGATCGTTCCCATGCCGAAGGTGCGGAGACGACCAGTAAGCATATTTCATCGCAACAAGTAATAGGGGCATGTTGTTCATTGACTACACCTTTCGACTTAGTTCATGACCCTCTCTTCGTGGACAAACCTTGCGGATGATACCTTGGGTTTTTGTGGCATTATATTCTCTCAATGTTTTCATTACTCAAGCCAATCTCTCACTTCTGCTTCATTGGCTCCTGCTTTGACGTTTGCTTCCTTGAAGGTGGAAATGGCCAATAGCTCACATTATATTTTCGCATTAGATGTTAGTGTCTGAACCAAATCCCTTTTGTTCTAGCCATCTAGTTAAATTGGCTATATTATGCTTCACATTTTAGTTGTACCGTTTTCTCTTTTTCCTTGATTGATTTTTATAATTCATAATTAAGTTTACTGGATTTTATTTTTACGTGATTATTTTTCACGCATTTAACTAATTTTGGCTGCCATCAGGATACTGGAGCACCTTCACTTCCAAAACATAATAAAGGTTGTCACTGCAAAAAGTCAGTCTGTCTCAAGAAGTACTGTGAATGCTTCCAAGCAAATATCCTTTGTTCCAAGAATTGTAAATGTGTGGATTGCAAGAACTTCGAGGGAAGTGAAGAGCTAAAGGCTATAATTGAAGGGGAAAATGCATCTGACCGACAAGCAGCTAACGTCAGTGTGAATGGAGCCACTGGATCCTCTGGGTATAAATATTCACCAGTACGTAGAAAAAGACACCCAGAAGATCCCTTTGGTTCAGAGGTAAGTTTAAGATGAGCTGGTTCTGCAATGTTCAAATAATCTTCTAGATTGAACTCTGATATTGTGTGAGGCATCTGTTTTGTTGGTAGTATCCTTTTACTTCTGGATAGCTGTGTCAAAAACTCAAAATCCAGTTGAATATTCATCCTCTTGATCACTCTTACTGATTTTATATAAATTTCCTGCATTCCTAATTGTTTCTTGTGTTCTAGGCTAACCACACGGATGCCTCGCAAGTTTCTTCTTCAACTGAACTTGAAGGCGGTATTGGTTATCCGAGTAAATCTAAGATGGTCTATAAGTAAGTAAAAAATGCTGGATTAGTTTACTTTTTGAGTTGAATACTGGATAACCTCTCCACAAAAGAAAGAACATCGCATAACTTTAGAACAAATATGATCCAACCGAACTCCGTACCAAAATTAATAGCAATGATGTATATATGTCTTTTGTAACCCTATTTTCTGTAGACCAAGCAACGTAGTTTTACGAATATAAAAAATTAAAATTATTTTTTACTGCCCACTCTACAGCTTATCAAGGGAGCTAATTCCTTCTAAAACAATTGGTTAAGAAAGAAATATGAACATGTTAAAAAAAGAATAAACATCAATGTAGTTGTACCTTGATGCCTCATTTCGTGCATTGTTTATCCTTTTGATTAAATGTTAAATTTTATAGGTCTCCGCTAGCGAACACTATCCATCCTACAGATTTGAATGATCTTGCCAATCATTTGGTGATTGTATGCAAAAAGGCATCGGAAGCATTCCTGACAATAGCTGGTACAGACAATTTATCCTTTTCATGTGACATGATTATTTTCATAATTTGTATTAATGAACATGGGAATCAGATAAACTATTCAATTATTCATGCGGAAAAGATGGGACTGCCTTGGTGTCCAGGAACAAAACATCTTTGTATTTGTTAAGGTGCAAGTTTCAAAAAAATTATACTTTAACCTGGTTGCTCAACTAATATGCTAAGTGGATATGGATATAGGATTTCAGAAACTTATATAGTTGTTAACATTTGATAAAATAACAGATTGTAAACATTATATGGAAACTTCCGAAATATCATTTGTACGAGTGTAGCTATCTCTTCTCCGTTTTCTTTTAAAGAGGTATCCCTGCATGTGGAAGAATAGCTTTGCTCCACTGAAGACATATCTAGCTTGAACCTTGAATGGACACGAAATTCAGGCAACATTGCTGTCACTCCAGATCTATTTTGAGCTAAAGTATTTTCGCATTTGCAGATAACAAAGTTGAGATGGAAGTAGAGAACGGAATTTACACAAATGCTGACCTAAACACTGATAAGATCAAGAGTCAGGAAGTTCAGAAAGCTGTTGTTCGTCAACCTGATGTTGCGACCTGTATAGATCAGCGGAACGGTGGTGACCCTGAATCACCTTGCGTTAACACCCAAGAGGATTCTAGACCTGCCTCTCCAGGAACACAGGCGCTGATGTGTTATGAACAGGGCACCACATTCGGAACAGATTACAGTAGTTCATTTCCAGGGGCATTGCACGATCAGGACACCCCAGAATTAGATGCTCTTCAAGAAAAGACAGTGTTGACAGGGTTTCGAGACTACCTTCGGCTACTCATCACGCGTGGAAAGATAAATGGTGAGAAGAATTGTCTAAGATTTTTCTACCCTTCACTATCACTGACGACTCACACCGAGTTAACATATCAAACTCATTGCATTTAGGTGCATTGCAAGTAAATTCAGCCTATGTTACTACACGTCATTTTGAAACTGGCCATCTTAAATAAGTGAACTATCATATTGACAAAGAAAAATCAACAGAATGAGTTAAAATTGAGAAATTCTGACTTACCTTTAAATCATAAAACCATACACAGGCTCGATAGCAGTTGATAGTGGCAACTTATAGTGTTGACACAAATAATACTAGTTGGTTAGTTCCTATTGACCATGATCAAAATATTTGCATCCCATTTTTTGTTCAGTATAATGTTCAGCCTCCTTTCCATGCTGATAAACTTAATTGTAAACTTGACATTTGCTTTGTTGGCTTTCACGGAACTTGGGCAGCTAGCAACTCCGCTGGGATGACAGAAGCCAACACATTGTCGGAGTCAGCTATGGAGCTGGAAGCGCGAAGAAATCACGGAGTAACCGCCAGTTTAGATCCACCAAAAGCTGCGGAAGAACCAATTGGCCACTCCGAAAATGTGAAAAGAAGTGAACCCTCGGCGTCAAATAGCTGATCAGAAGACTAGGTGTGACTTGTTAAAGTAGATTTACCCACTAAATCTAGAATAACAAAAGCAAGCCTATTTATGTGTATATATGGATAGTATAGTCTCTGTTGCCATTTTCTGGCAACCGGCCATGTAGCATCAGTCATTCTTGAGGTGTAAAGTAAGCAATGATGTCCCATCTGATTATGTAATTAATTTAATCAATTTTTTTTCTAATTATTTTAGTTACACATATGTAGAATATGCTTCATTCCTACTCTTGACTTCTGGTTGTAAGGAATAGGGTAATGCTCCAATTGTAACTGTTGCGAGTTGCAACTCTGTAATCGCCACCTGGTTGTGTACTGGCTAGTCTCCCATGAATGCGCAAGTGTGAATGGAATCATGGACTAGAGTACCACCAGAAAACCGGCAGGTTTTTGCTGGAGCGATTGAATTCCACAATAACAGGTTTCTGTTGCAAAAAAACGCAGTTCACAGGTGACAATAACATTAATTCATGATTACCAAGTTCAAATATGATTGCTGTAGAAACTCATTCAAAACTGTTGATTTTTTTCTCATATCCTGAACACAATAAGTTTTGTTCATTTCTTTGTTCCATGCAGACCAAGGAAAGTGCCACTAGATAACAGTTGGGTGCTATAACCTATGTATAAGCTAGCACTGAAACAGCGTAACAGCGACCTCTCTCGTTCACAGATATCAGTAACATATGTAGGAATTTTGGATTTTTGGAGGATTGGAATATTACGATGTTTTTACTAAAGAAATTCAAAAGATATACGGGAATGTCAAAGTATTGAAATTTTAGAATTTTTCTGTATCATGTTTGATTCCGTAGGAAAAAAACTTTTCTAAGGGTTCATGTATGCAGCATTTTATAATCCACGGTTTATTTTTATTATAAATCATTTCTGGCAAGGTGTTGGGAGATTTTCTTGGGTTTGTTAGTAAAAATTGGCACAGACTGTTATTCTTTTGCCTCAATTTCAGTGATTATAATGGAAAGGATGGTTGGTGAGACCCTGGAAAAGAGCTGCTTCATACAAGCAGTGTTTAGTTGATAGTAAACAGATCCCTGTATCAGTTTCTAGCATTGTTCAAACGAGGATGAGAATTTCCATATTATTCCTTCATTACATGCACAGTTTTTGCTCTTGGATACAGTTTCTGCTGTTTGGTGAGATACGTATTTATAGCATTTTTTTGAGAAAACACAAAGATTGCGTTACAATGCATTGATACTTTGTACTAAATCAGCGACACTTATTATGGATCGGAGGAAGTAGAAAGAATGTATTTACATACCTAAGACAAGGCCGAAACAACCAAGGGCTCAAAGACAAGACCACTAGACAAACATTAGAACATATGCCACCAATCAGCCCTTATCCTAGGTGCCAACCATACAAGTATTTGTTAGCATGACAATCATATTTTTTGTTTATAGCTCTTTATCTGATACTCCGTCCTTCACAAATTAGGATACATATTAGTTTTGGTCAAAGTCAAATTTTATAAACTTTAACTAAATGTATAGAAAAATACATGAATATCTACAACATCAACTCAATGTTCTTAGAACCATCATAAAAATATATTTTCACATTATATGGATTTAGTATTATGAAAGTTAGTATATTTATATATAGTTGGTCAAACTTTATAAAGTTTGACTTTGACCAAGGCTAATATGCATCCTAATTTAGAAAGGAGGTAGTATTGTTCATAATTCCATGTCTTCTGCTTCCACAGTAATAATTGATAATTGTATCTTGACTAGAAATATCTCCGGTTGAATATCCAAACGGCCATGCCGATTCTTTCTTTCCGAGTTAATGAATCTCGTTCATGATACAATAGGATTTGCTGTGGCGGCTGTGAGTCAAGAAATATTGTCGTATTCAAGGATGCTACTGGAAAGTGAAAATTGTATCCAATTGACAAGCTTACTGTGGGTCTACAAACACAGATGAGTTATTCTTGTTTCTACAATACTATTAGAAAAACGATTATAGGTAGATTTTAAGGCGTATATAGGAAAAATGCTCCACTAAAATTAATTTTGTGGCGCATATAAGAAATGCTCCACAGAATTCAATTCTGTGACGCATATGGCTATATGCCTAACAGAAAGAGAGCATTCTGTGGCGCATGAATTTCTGTGGGCCCCATGTGGGCCTGACCCAATACATGGGCATGCCAGAATTCTCATGCGCGATATCTTTGTTTCGACTTTCTGCGACGATATAGCACGCATACGTAATGTGCGAAACAGATCTAAAAAAAGGTGGCATCCCCTCCTACCTACCACCACCCTTTCCCTTCTTCCCTCCTCCAACTAGCTCGTCCCTCTCCTCCCTCCCACTCCATTTTGCTCATACTCACCTCCATTGTTGATAGTTAGACCTACTTTGGTTTATGTACTTGTGAGGAAAGCTATTCCTACTTTGTAAAGGTACTACACCTACCCATACTTTGCTTCTCCACCGCTATGCCTATGGTTGTGGATTTGTGAGGTGTGCATGGGTACTTGTGTGTGATGCATGATTTGTGTGGCCGGCGGGTCTCAGAGCATGCATGTATATATATGGATGTTTTGTAGGTGAAGATTGGTCCCGCGGGCGGTGTGCGATGGCGAGACAATGTTCGTTTGCTTTGTGTTGTGTTTGTTGAATGCACGCATGCTTGCTTCTCGAGGAGCTTTGTGTTGTTCTTGAATGCATGTTGCTGGCTCCGGGTGCATGGAGGTTTGCCGAAATGTTGATACACGTCCATTTCGCCAAATTTCTGCACTAGCCATACGTCCTACTTTTAGGATAGGTCATGCCGAAATTTTCCGGCGATCATGCATATATGTGTGCGCTTCATGTGTGTGTGCATGGTTCTAACACTCTCTCTTTAATTTGGTCTATGTTCACGCGCAGGTCACCATGGTCATCCATATGAGCGAACGCTGGGTGGTTAGATACAAGGTTGACGCGGTGGCCGATATGGTTCAGAACAACATGACGAAGATAAGATGTCCGTGCCGAACGTGCAAACACCGGAAGTGGATCGACCCTGATTCCGGACAACTGGAGTCTCACCTTTTCACGCGTGGTTTCATGCCCAACTTCTTAGTGAATGAGCTACCGGCAGATGGCGGTGGCCATGATGAAGAAGAGGCCGGGGCGGGGGAGAAGACGAAGGGTCTCCCGGACATGGTCATCATGACGAAGGAGAACATGATGATCATCATGAAGAAGGAGATGCCGACGGACACGATCATCATGAAGGAGATGATGCCAGAGCAGATGGTGGTGGTGGCGGAGAAGAAGGGAGCATGGACACGGCGCTAACTTCGGCCTTGCGGGACCCTCATCTTCAAGAAATTATCCTCAAACAAACGACCAACGCGAAAGCTGCAGCCAGAGAGAAAGCCAAGCTGGCACAGATGGAGGTAGACGGGAGGACTCCATTGTATCTTGGGTGCCGACCCGAGGATACACACTTGAGTGTAACGCTGAAGGCTTTGGAGATGAAGGCGGAGCACAAATGGACCGACACTAGCTTCAACGCTCACATGAAATTCTGGCACGCTCGTCTTCCCAAGGACAACACACTGCCAACAAGTATCGAGGAGGCGAGGAAAGTAGTTTGCCCACTAGACATGCCGTACGTGAAGTACCACGCATGCATCAACGACTGCGCACTTTATCGGAACGAGTACAAGGATAGAACCTCATGCCCAGTGTGCGGCCAGGGACGGTACAAGAGAGGGAACAAGAAAGTTCCCCGAAAAGTGGTGTGGTACTTTCCTATCACTTCTCGTTTGCAGCGGTATTTCGTAGACCCTAAGGAAGCAGAGCTCATGCAATGGCACACGAAGAGGGAGAAGCCGTAAGATGATCCGGAGAAGGGCAAGATCCTAACACACCCGCGGATGCTAGCCAGTGGAATGCGCTAGACATCGAATTCCAAGATGAGTTCGGGCTCGATCCAAGGAACGTCAGGCTGGACATGAGCACCGACGGACTCAATCCCTTTGGCAACCAGAGTAGCACGCACAACACTTGGCCCGTGTTTGTATGGCCGTACAACCTCCCCCTGGCTGTGCACGAAGCACCAGTACGTACACATGAGTATCCTTATCCAGGGGCCGAAACAACCAGGTGTCGACATGCATCTGTATCTCAGGCTCCTGAAAGATGAGTTAGCGACGTTGTGGGAGACGCCGACACATACGTGGGACGCCTACACTGGAGATTATTTCGACCTGAGAGCCGTGTTGCTCACGACGGTGCATGACTATCCTGGTTACGGATATGTAGCGTGCCAGGTGAACCATGGATTCTGTGCATGTGTTAGGTGCATGGACAAGACCTCGCATCTGCAGTTGCCGAGGGATCCCGGGTCTTCGAAAACCATGTTCCAGAGGACTCGAATGTGGCTCCGCAAGGATCACCCGTGGAGAAAACGCGGAGACCTGTTCAATGGCAAAGACGAGCTTGATAATTCCCCACGACCTTTGAGCGGCGAAGAAATCAAGGAGCTTCTAGACAATTGGGAAGAGTGCCCTGCGCCGGGAAAGAAGCGGCCGAGGGAACAGCCGCCACCGTTGCATGGAGTATGGAAGGCGAGGTCTGTTTTCTAGGACCTGCCTTACTGGAAGGTCCTCCACACGCCCCATAGCCTCGATATGATGCACATCACGAAGAACGTTACCGAGAGCCTGCTCGGCACTCTGATGAACATGCCAGATAGGACCAAGGATGGGCCGAAAGCAAGAAGCGATCTGAAATTGCTTGGCATTAAGAAGGAACTTCAGTACCCCAATAGTGGCGATGACGGCGATGACGATGAACAGACGGAAGGGACCCAGGGTCGCCGCAAAAGGGCTAAGAAGAATGGGGTGGTGCTTAAAGCTGCATGCTTTACTTTGAGCGAGGAGGAGCTCCATAGGTTTTTTAGTTGCCTCATAGGAGTCAAGGTTCCGCACGGCTACTCTGGGAAGATAAGCAGATATCTGGACATAGCGAAGAAGAGGTTCAGCGGGATGTACTCACGACTGTCACGTGCTGATGATGCAAATACTCCCCGTTGCGATCCGAGGGATAATGGACGAGCACGTCCGTGAGACGCTTTTTGGCCTCTGCAACTTCTTCGACGTCATCTCTAGGAAGTCTATCGGCGTGAAGCAGCTTGGCAAGCTACAGGAAGAGATCGTCGAGATACTATGTGAGCTCGAGATTTACTTCCCTCCCGCGTTCTTCGACATCATGGTGCATCTGCTTGTCCATGTCGTGGATGACATCATCCATCTCGGGCCGGCATTCTTGCACAACATGATGCCGTTCGAAAGGCTGAATGGTGTCATCAAAGGATTCGTTTGCAATAGGTCCCGTCCAAATGGAAGCATAGCCAAGGGCTTTCTGACCTACGAGTGTATATCCTTCTGCCAGAACTACCTAAGCATCGAGAACCAGGATATCGGTCTGCCCACCAGGAAGCACCTAGGGAGGCTCACTGGATTTGGTCACCGCGAGGGCTACCGCGCACTCCACGTCGGCAACGAACTCGAACACGCTGACTTTGACAGGGCAAACCGAGTCACGCTACAACACATAGAGTTGGTCGGCCCCTAGGTGGATGAGCACAAAACCTTAATCGAGCAGAAGCTCGCTAATAACCTGGGCAAGACAAGGAAGAAGGGAGATGTAACCAGATAGCACAACGCCAGCTTCACGGGGTGGTTCAAGAAAAGGCTACTGGAAACTCCCATGCTGACGCCTTATACTGAAGATCATAAACTCATATTCTCACTCTCACAGGGCCCCGGGCGCAACGTTAGGACCTATCAGACATACGACATCAATGGCTATAGATTCTACACCGAGGAGAAGGACAAGAATAGCGAATACCAAAACTCAGGAGTAACTATGCTATCATACGCCGATGACGAGACTGATCTCAAGGAAAGATTCTACGGAAGGATCGAGGAGATATGAGAACTCGACTACTGCGGAGTGACGATGCCGATGTTTCGTGTCAGATGGGCCAAGAGTGTCGAAAAAGATGGCCGGTTTTTCACCACCATGGGTGCTCGCTAGCCAAGTTGATCAATGCTTCTTCATTACCGACCCGGCAAAGCCAAGCCGTGTTGTCGTGAGGAGGGGCAAGAGGAGCATCATTGGAATCGAAGGACCTGCCAACAAGCAAGACATCGACAAGAACGGCGATCCCAAGATCAAAGAGGAATTCGACAAGTACTTCGACAAGCCTACTACTTATGCTAAAGTAAGAAGAAAGACCACCCTACCGGCTAAAGGTTGCCCGTACACGAGAAGAAATCTCAAGGTGGCCGACCTAAAGTATTCTACCGCAAAGAAGAAGGGCAAGAAAGTTGTTGTGAAGAGACACTAGCGCTACCTCGGAGCCGACTTAGCGGTTTTTGAGGCCTTTTTTTGTACTAATTAATGCATGCGGATATATTGGTGTGGGTGTGTGTGTGACAAGCATATATAATATATTATTACCATCCTTAATAGGCAAATATATTAATTCTTGTTTTTAATAGTAAAATATATTAGTTCTTGCCTTAAATATATATTTACAATCCTTAAAAAATATTTGGGGCCACCAGGAATCGAACCTGTGGCATCAGTGTGGTGGAGCAAGCGCTGAACCAATGCAGTGAGTTGTGTTTGATGTCACATATGTGCAACGAGCGTTGCATATTGACATGGATATACCCTACGGGTACCCGATGTTAGTATACCTAGTCCAGCCCGACGGAAGGCCCACTCGACGACCTGCCAGGGTCCATGACGCCTATGACGGTTCGGTTGCTATGAAGCCCATATGGACACGGACTCCCAAGCGCACAAGACAAGAAAATCTCAAGATTAGAGTTCGAATACAACTTGTAACCAAATCGTATTGGCACCCGAGACCTAGCCTCCCCATATATAAAGGCTAGAAGGGTCCAACGAGGAGGACAGACACGTACACAACAGATAGATCTACAGATCTAGAACTCGACTCATACTTTCGCACACGCATCCACGCCAGATCGAATCAATCTGCGACCTCAGAACCTTCGGTTCCGTAATCAAAGAGCGCATAGCGGGAGTAGGGTTTTCCCTCCGGGGGCCTGAACCTGGGTAAATCTCGTGTCCCCTGGTTGCTTGTCTGTTAACCGTGCCACGATCTCCAGCATCCCCATCTTCTCCAAAACCCAAGTCCATAACAATGGGCATTGACGAGATTAAACCTCGTCACATATCTAACAGATGCGCCACAAAATTCTGTGACTTGGCCGTTTTGGTAAAAATTCTATGGCGCATATCTAACAGATGCGCCACAGAATTCTGTGACTTGGCCGTTTTGGTAAAAATTCTGTGGTGCATATCTAACAGATGCGCCACAGAATTCTGTGACTTGGCCGTTTTGAGCCGCACAGCGCTTCTTCCCTCTTCACTCCCCCAAACCCTAGCTACTAGCCGTACCGCCGCGCTCGATCTCGCCGTCGCGCCACCGATCTCGCCGCCGCGCTGCGCTTGCCCCGCTATGCCGCCGTGCCGCGCCCGCCGTCCACCATCACCACCACCACTCCGCAGGTGACCCCCGGCCCTCCCCTCCTTCTTCCCTGCCCTCTATCCACGCTGACCTCGCCGTGACCCCGCGCAGGTGACCTCACCGTGACCCCACGCAGAGCACCAGGAGGAGGAGGCTCCGCCGGCGTCCAGGACCACCACCACAGCCACCTCGCGCGTAGGTGACCCCTCCCCTCCTTCTTCCCTGCCCTCTGTCCACGCTGACCTCGCCGTAACCCCGCGCATGTGACCTCGTCGTGACCCCACGGAGAGCACCAGGAGGAGGAGGAGGCTCCGCCGGCGTCCAGGACCACCACCACGGCCACCCCGCGCGTAGGTGACCCCCTCCCCTCCTTCTTCCATGCCCCTTCCTCCTCTTGCCGAGCTAGTAGAAAATTGATGGGTTGTCCTGGTAAATGAAAGATAGAATAACAATTAGCTTGTCCCGGTAAATGAAAAACCATGACCATCATTGGTGCTTCTGAATTTACTTTAATCATTGAAAATGGTAAAATTAAGTAGTTCATGAACATAATCTATAAGAGTTGTAGTAGGTATTCATGTCTCGGTTTTGTCTTGAAATAACAGGTGTTCGTTATTTAATATCACTGAAAAATAGGTACTATAATATAAACACTTCGGGAACAGCTATTGCAATACCAAACGAATCCCAATGCAGCAAAAGGCAAAAATGAGGCCCAAGTGCAAGGCCAAGCAATCCTCTACCTTAGCTTATTCACCCATTTTGCAAGTATCATAGATCTAGTATTGATGTGGTGTTGTTTTAATGATAAAAAAATGTAGTTATATTCTGCATGGTGTGCCCTGCATCTTTTCACCATATATCTACCTGTTGAGTGGTGGAATTCACTAAAACTAGAAATGCTTGCAGTAAATTATAATGAAACAGAAAGGCTAGTCCTGCTTCTGAAAAGTTTGTCATTCTTATGATACTAACTAACTCAAAGTCAATCAATGCCCTTAATAAAGCAAATATTGCAATAGTTGACCTAAAGAAAGAAATGAGGCTCTGTTAATTAAACATTTGGACAAATTCTATAATAAAGCAGATATCCCATGGGTCAAGCTTATTTGGGACAGTTATTATTCCATTTCTGTACCACATGCTGAGAAACTGCCAGGGAAAGGAGACACTTTTTTGTTCTGGTTGGACAAATGGTTGTTTGCAGGCAGCAACCAGCCGATCTCTGAACGTTATCCAAGATTATTCTCTTATGTGCTTGATCCTAGATTACCTGCTGCTGAGGTGTGTAATATGGAGAACATGCCTACGCTGTTTCACTTACCTCTCTCGGTGCAGGCGTATGATGAGTTACAGACACTCACATAGCAAATAAAACTGAATCCTCTTTCTTTGGATACTGACAGTTGAGTTTATCAATGGGGACCTACTTATATTCTGACTATATATTTTGAAATCTGGAATAACATTTTTAAATCTGGAATATATTTTACCTGGAAGAAATCTGGAGTAGCTACTGGAATGCTATTGAAATCTAGAGTAGCTATTGTTATTTAAAGCTACTGTTATTTGCTGGAGATGAAATCTAGAGCACCATATGTGGCTGTGGAGCACTATTTATTCTTTTTTGTATGTGGAATGTTTGCAGGAAAATCACCCGAGCTGCCCATTTCTCCTGAAATGTTGATTTCGATCCATTTCGGTCGAGAAATGGGGCTCATATGTCAAAAAAATAGCAAAGGTCATGCCGAATTTTTCGGTCGGACACTTCGTAATTTTTTGACATATGAGCCCCATTTCTCGACCGAAGTGGAAGTGAATCGACACTTCACAAGAAATGGGCAGCTCATTTTAAATATTGTCGACACTAATTAATACTAACTTAGTTTAATTTGTTTAGAAGTGTGCAAACATGTCGGTCGCCGATGGGGCCGGCACTTCTAAGGCCGCCATGAGCGTCGAAGACCAAGCTAGAGCGGCGAACCTCACTTTCTGGGAGGTGGCGTCGCAGTACGAGGCGACGGAGTCTCTGCATGAGGACGTGGCAGCTTCTGCGGGCCACGATGGGGATGATGCAAGAGGGGGACGAGGACTACCAGATAGATGGAGCCGAGGAGGAGGATGCGACCACCTCTGATGGTGGAGGCCACACGACCGATGGCGGGGACCGCACGCCGGATGGCGGTAGCAGCAACCCTTCTCTTAAGAAGAAGAAGCCAAGGAAGGATCGGAAGCCACAAAAGCTCGCTGACACCACCGACAAGATCACTCTGGTCTCGGAAAGTGGCCAACCATTGGAGCCTCCGGATGTTGCCGTCGGGTACGACATGCAAATCAGGTGCATCGTCCGGGAAAGCATGTCGATCAACACGAAGCACCTGAGAAGTGAAGCGAATGAGCGGTTGTTGGCAAACTGCATTAAGAAGCTTCACCGATGGTACAAGTTCCCGGCCCCATACACCGACAAACTGGACCCGTCCAATAAGGTGAACAAGTTAGCCATCACAAAGATGGCCAATGCCTTGAGCAGCTGGAGAACCCGGGTGAGGAACAAGATCGTGAAAAAGGAAAGCTGGGAGAAGATCAAGAAGGGTGAGCCCATGATCGACGAAGACGAGTTCAAGATATTCAAGGAGGAGATCGAGACTAACGATTCGAAGGAATGGACGGAGTGGGGTCGGCAAATGCGGGAACAGAACATAGGTAACCACCGATGTGGAAGCGGCGGTTATAGGGGAAAGAAGGCCATATGGGCATGGGAGGACGCCGAGGTTGAGCATCTCGGGAAAGAAAACCCATTTTTAAAAATCACGGACGAGCAGACCCGGAACTTTGTCCGGGCCCGCTACTATCTGGACAAGGATACCATGGAATTCGTCACCGATGATGACGATGTGAGGAAGTTTGAGGAGAAGTTGGTAAGTAATTTACCCACGGTCCATTTGCTTTCATTTTGAATAATGAAGGCAAGTTCCTAAATGTGGGTTCACCTTTCCTTGTCTGCAGGACGCTGAAATCAAGGCTGCACATGAGGCGCTGGACCCGTCGTCCCAGGGCTCGACGGAGCCATGGGACACGGTTTTTAACAGGGCGACCAACGCCTACAAGGGGAGGTAGAAGTCCGACCCGCCCACGTCAGCTGGCCGTATCTCTGGCTTTGGTACGAGCACAAAGTTCCGCGAGTACTACAACGAGGAAGCCAAGAAGAGAAAGGAGAGGTGGACCCAGTCGATGGCTCAGGATCAAGCCGAGAAGGAAGAGTTAAAGCGGAAGATCGCGTATCTGGAGGCCAGTAAGGTGGGCCAGGACGAGGTGAACTCTATAGTGCAGCAGAAGCTCCTCGAGATGCTACCCCCTCGGCTGATGGAGGGGATAGCAAAATGGAATGCTGACGGTCAGGTGGGGCCGATACAAGTGCCCAACACCGGCGGCAGCACCTCGAGCCACCAAGTGTCGCCGGACATGGTTACCCCGCCGCTCTCTATCCCCTCGGCTCAGCCGATGGAGTTGGATGCGCCAGAGCTGCTCCCTCCTGCCGAGACTACCAAGGCGCAACAGCTGGCGGTGCTTCCTAATGCACCCAAGCCGGAGAAGAACAAGGATCATCCGACGGCCGACCGTGTCTCAACATTAGCCGAGCTCGGCGCCCTTACCAAGGTAAAATAAGTAGTTAGTCAGCGTGCTCTACTTAATGCCTTTGATTGGCTGCCATCTCATGATGCATATCTATATGCCTCAGGACACTCCGTGCGTGCTCCTGCATAAGGTGCCCGGCGGCGAGTTGAAGGATGTTTCCACGGGCAAGCTAATACAAACGGCGAACCGCACGACGCACTACAAGCCCATGGATGATGCAGTGATGCGCGTCGAGTTGGGTCAGGTGTTGGGGGGGTGCGAAGACATGGACCCTCCCATGCAACCTCTAGGAGACGACGAGCACCTGACCCTGGAAGGTTTCCATGCATATCCCATGATGTGGCCAAAGACCCAGATTCGTATTGGGTCGCGCTCCACCGGCGCCACCTCGATCGTTCGGCCACCAAGGACGAAGCCTCCTGCTGCACCGGTCGTCATCGTCACCACCACAAGCCGTCACCAGAGACTCTTATTGGGAGCGTCTGCACTGGCGCCACAAGAAGCCAAGGACGTGGTTGCTCCTCGACCGCCATCGCCCCCGCCTAAAGGCAAGGCCGTGGCACCGCAACCGCCATCGCCACCACCCCAGGACGATGTGGACATGGCGGCCTTCGACGCCAACATCGAGGTGGATGATGATGATGAACCGATTGACGTCAATGCCTTCATCAACACCGGCGCCGGCAAAGGACCATTCATGCCTCCTCTCGATGAAGAACCATCATTCCGCGATCAAGATACCCATCCCAAGAAGCGCCTGGTCTTCCGTGGGTTTTCTCAGGAGACGCCTCCAGCCGCCAAGACACAACCTCCACCGGCCGGAATCATTTTCAGCCCTGACACACTCCACATGATGGCAGGTGAGGGGATAGCATCGCCAGTGGAGGACACTGCTGATGAGAAGAGGAAGAGGGTGAGGAAGAGGCCGAACAGGAACATGGACAAGGCTGCGAGCCAGCCTGCTCCGATCCGTTACCGGGACGATGTTGTACCACCACGCCAGGATGGCTTGATCAGAGTGCACGAAGCTGGTCAACCCATACTGCCTCCGGAACTGCGCCACCTGGCTTCGGGAGCTATGATGAGTTTGCATGAAGGTATCGGGACACTGGAGGGACTCCTTCTCATGGACAATAACCCGAATTACCCGGTGTTCACCATCAAGGTGCCGGAGGACATGGGCTTCGTCACCGATGCCCCCGCGGATGTGTTCTTCATAGCCTACGAGGACATCTTCAAGCTATTCCACTCGAGACGGCTGGACTATAACTTGGTTCGCCTATTCGCGCTCAATATGGCGATGAAGGTCAAGAGAGAGCAAACCCGTTAAATCGCGATATGATCCCTACTACATGCGGATGCATACTGGAAGAAGGAACAAGGACCCGGGCCCGGGCAAAGTCCTACCTTCAGAAGCTATTGATGGAAAGCAAGAGGAAGGACAACATCCTTATGCCTTTCTTTCCCGAGTAAGTGTACACATCCTCCTACCGCCGTTGTAACACATAAGTATTTCTTTCCATTGCTCTTTTCCAACATCCTGTTCCACATTGTGTGTTGCCCGCATAGACAAGTACTGCACGCTCATCGTCCTCTCCACGAGGTATTCGCTTGCCACCTACTTCGACTCGGGGAGTGCGAGGAGGAAGAACTACGCCAGAGTAAAGAGCGTTTTGGATGATGCTATCTAGGGCTATGCCAAACAAGTAGGCCCCTTCGACTATAAGGGGGAGGCTTACAAGGACAATGGCTTACACAAGTTCAAGCACGTGTGCGAGTTCCCCTGCGTCAAGCAGACGTCTAGCAGCGTGAAGGAGGCCTTCTATGTTTGCCATCACCTCAAACGGTTTGTCCGGGATGGCGAGATGCTAACGCTGCCATCTTCTCTCCGAGGATGGGCACAAAAGTTGCATGGGATCAATGACTCCGATCTCATGGAAGACTACCATGATACGTAGGTGAAGCTATCACATATCATCGTGGAACAAGTCAACACAACTGGTGGGCTCTTTCACCAGCCCAGGCAGTTCACCAAGAGGAAGATTGAAGCTCGCCTCAAGGCGCAGGGTGACTTCAGGACGTGGACGACGAAAGACATGTACAAGCCGTTCCCGGCGCCCTCTGAGGAGAAGGCTACTTGACCGAGAGAGCGTGTGTATCGGTGGACACATGTAGTATGTGTGTCGAAAAACGTAACTTATCTTGCCTAGCTTGAAACCGTCGTTGTTATTGTGTCGTGTAATAACCATGGTCGTTGTTATTGTGTCGGACATGTTGTCGTGTTTCTTTCATTGTCATCGATGCATTATTTTAAGTTTATTAATGCGTTGATCTAATATTTGTCAACATATATATTTGCATGATGTACTAATATGCCTTGTCAATAGAGATGCCGACGTACATTGTGTACAAGGGTCGGGTTCCAGGTGTGTACGAGGAGTGGGTGGACTGCCACCAACAAGTGGACAAGTTCAGCGGAAATAGCTACAAGGGATACGCGACTAGAGAGGAGGCGGTGGCCAAGTGAAGGAGACACGTATGGAAGATGAACCGGACGAAGATCTTGATGTCGCTCCTCCTCATCGGCATCGCGGTTACGGTGTACTATATGTTCTGTTTTAAGGTAGTAGGTGGTGACAACATCACGCGGTTGTAATTAAGTTATGTGAGTGAGATGAACACTTGTGAAATGTACACACTTATTCGGTCTAATACGTGTCTAATATGTGATTGATGAACACTTGTGAACATTTGTGCTTGTTGATGTATTATATGTGAACTGGAACATTTGTACTGCTGTGTACAGCTTTTCTGTGTATTTCTGTCAAATTTAGGTGTATTTCTTGTAATATACCTGTATTTGTACTGAATTGTGAAAATTTCGAAATTCTGAAAAAAAGGATTCTGTGGAGCATATGGCATATGCGCCACAAAATCTGGGACATAATTCTGTGGCGCATATGCCATATACGCCACAGAATCTGGGACAAAATTTTGTGGCGCATATGGCATATGCGCCACAGAATGTTGAGAATTCTGTGGCGCAGAATGTTGAGAATTCTGTTGCGCATATGCCATATGTGCCACGGAATGTTGAGAATTCTGTGGCCACAGAATTTAAATTTTAGTGGCGAGGATTTAGTGGCGACACCCATGTGTGCCACAGAATTCTAATTTGGTGTGCCACTGGTAGCGTTTTTGCTAGTAGTGCAAGCTAAGCTAGTTTGATCTCTAAGTTATTCTTGTTTCATTGTTAGGGGTAAATATGCCAACAAATAAACTTCAATAAAAGAGTGTTGCTGTCGCAGTCACCATTGAGATCAAGAGGGATATATTTGCCCAAGTCTATGGTTCCTATCCTTTGTCTAATTGCTATGTAACTGAGAACACGTTCTCTCTCTCGTGAAATAGGCGTTTTAATATTTTGCATTGGAGGGCGTCACATTTGGTACCGTGAGCAGCCGATCCTCCATAGCTCCCGAGGGCTTGTTTGATTCATAGGATAGGAAAAGTATAGGAATAGGAAAACCATAGGATTGATATGTCATGCCAATGTGAATCCTATAGGAAGAGGGATCTTGTTTGATGTGGCAAAGGAATTTTTCCATGAGGTGTGACCTAATGCTGTTTTTCTATAGGAATTGCACTACAAGATTCCTATAGATTAATTCCTATAGGATGTGTTCCTATGAATCAAACAATAACATAGGAAAAATTTCCATAGGATTTAAATCCTACACAATTCCTATGCAATTCCTATGAATCAAACGAGCCCTGAATGTTTGTCCCGCTCCTTTTACATCTTGTGGCGTGAAGGGCACCAATGTTGTCCCATACAGGCTGCCTGTGCTGCTGTCATTGTTGAACAGGTCTAAGGTCCTCTCACCTTCTTGTATAACCCTCGTAGACATCGTTCTGATCTCCAATGGTGTCGTTGCAGCATGTTGACACGGGGTTTCCATGGTTGCCATTACATCTTGTTGGTGCACATAAGTGACGAGTCTTCAAACTTACGAGTATTCAGCACAAACACGGATCTCTTCAGCATGCTGCGAGTCTGTTGGTGCAGAAGTGGGTTTGAACCCTTGGCCATAACTGATCTTACATTAATTTCATAGTTTTTCTTGTCTCATGATAGTGTTATACTGTATTTTTTTCTCTATTGATAAGTCATTTTTACTTTTATGCGCACAAATATTCTAGTTCTCTTAGTCCTATTCGTGCTCTTGTGCTTATTATTTACTGTTGTCTTATTACCAAATACTGTTTTTCTCCTGCTTTGTGAAGGTCCAAACATCAGTATGCACTTACCATTCTGTAAGTATTTCAAAGATACAATCACACCAGTATATCTGACACAATTTTGCATTATGCTTTTGCAGGGAAATATCTATACCTTTATGAGAGCATAGTTTTGATCCACCCAATGTAAAATTGCACCAGAGAGCTTCCAAAGCTCGATCTCATCGGTGATCCTCTTGCAGACAGTGGGGATGATCTCCGTGAGCATTGAAACACGCGAGCATTTCTCTATTTCCACAACCTCTAGACGGCGAGGAGGGCCAGGGAATCAAATCCCTTTCTCCGCTGCTTAGGTACACGGAGTCGTGTGTCAGGCCACCAATAGATCACCCGCTCATTCTGCATGCCCCCTTCGCATTGGGGATGGAGGTACTAGTTCAGTAACAATAATAGGCCGGGTACAACTTACAAGTCTGTGCAATAAAAAACACATGATTTTTGAAAAGAAAAAAAAGGAAGCCATACGAAAATTTGAATCTTTATATTTGGCGGCTATACCATCAGCCAACAATCCATCTCAGCCGCATTACCCTGAGTCGTAGCTTCAACTGCAACAATCCATCTCAATCCGATGAGACCTCTCAACTTGTAAACACCCGGAATATACCAAATATCACTGGGGCCATCAGTGTGTGAAATACGTTGTTATTATAATAGAAAATGAAGAAGTAGTTGGAATAGAAAATTGAGGAACACTATTGTGTACCGTGGTAAAGTTTCCATCCTCATTTTGATCACCCCTTCATCAAATGGACACGATTTGAGGAAATGTGGACACATTTGATAAATTCCCTTGGAGATGACTTAACATCATTTGGACTGGTTTAGGAATTACTATCTATTACAGAAATCCAAGGAAAATCATTAAGTGGCAAAAGTTGAGATAAATCCATTCAAAGGCAAAGAGCAAAACTCGGGTGCTACACACTTCTTTGCTTTGTGTGGTGGGTGCAAGACTTCACCCACCTAGGTTCAAATCTTAGTATTCACATTTATACCGTAGGAATCTGCATTGCACACTTTCAGTTAAAGAAGCCGATGATTTAAGATGGAAATGCTTACACAAATTCGTTCATGAATTTTGATGAGAAAACAAAAGATATTGTTTATAGTCTTGTATTGGACATCCAAAACCTTTGCATGCATAGACCATGGGGATGTGCTCATTATTAAAATCAATTTGACCATGATACTATGTGCACAACTTATGTAGTGGAAGGGTGGCAAATGTGTATATGAGTTGAAGATTGCCTGGTTTTTGGTCCCACCTTCGTCTTCATAATGTCGAACTGAAATTCAACATATAATCATGTGAAAAGTGCTATACAGTTCAAATATTATTGGATTCACATGACGGAAGTCCGACTAAGTTTTTTTACCACTTGTAGGCTATACCAGCTTTTTTTGAACGGGTAGGCTATACCAGCTTAATATCCTCTATGAGAATATGCTTTGGGATTCACATATTTTATCTTAACTTTATGCAACATACTGCACTCTTCGTGAGGTACAAATCAAGTTGTAAAAAATCTATGAATATGTATGTCATCACTAAAGTATAATTTGTCATCGATTCAAAGTTGAATTATCTTCCATGAGGATGTTTTTAACACGACACTACATAATTAAAATTGTTAAAGTGTGAAATGAGTACATTCTACAACAAAGATGGTGGTAGATATGAATCTCAATGCACTAACTGATGTTCTTGATCTAAGTGGTACATCCACAAGGCGTAGTAAAATACTTCCAATAGTAAAATTCTCCTATTCTTCTAGTGTGTTGGGAAAGCCCATTAGTATTCACAATAAACTGCCCGTGGACGTCTATACAAGAAATGATTATAAGGAACATACAAATTTAGTAGGAGACCTATCAAACCAATTAATATAGGTAAAATCACAGTTCACAAAGTATATATACAAAAGCATGTCACCGAACAAGAATACAAGTCCATATTGCCTTTTCATGTCGGATGAAGAAAGTTATTTATTATTATCTAAATGCAAATTTGATGTGTTTAATCTATTATGTTTTGGCCATATGTTCTTTTGTTTGATTGGAAATACAAAATCTGTTAAATTTGCAAAAGATGATAGTTGACATATGTCAATTGTTTAGCCCATAGCCTTTTGTAGAGCCCATTGAGAAAGGAGTTGCTAAGTTGTTTATATTGTAACTGAACATATATATTTGTATAAACTATGTTTATGTAAAATAACATGGCAACAATAAAAATTTCATGCATGAACATTAATCGTCACGAAACCACACAATTCTCCCATAAGAAAGAAAAAACCATAGGTGTATTATAGTATTGCAAAATTCATCGTGCATAAGAAGTGTTTGATCTGAACATATCAAACTTAATAGATAAATAAAATAAAAATAAAAATATGATATGATATGAGTCCAAACATCAACAATTAAATATTCATGATACTTCAGAGAATAAATCCTTTGTAACTAATAATCATCACTGGAAAATTTCCTGAGGATACCAATTCCATTAGCACCGTACAAAGGATGGTTGACACATGAATCTTTAGGTTGTCCACCACTAGAGCAAGGAATATAATGATTTGTGGTCTTATCTTGTTCGTCGACAAGAAATTTATTTGGTTTGAGACCCATGGACAAGTCATGATTGCAACCACATCATGTATTCTTCCATAGCAGCTTGATCCAAAATCTCATCGGTCCTCTCCTTGACCATGTCTTGTAATGAGAAGAGATTCTTCTGGAACTCCTCTAGTTGCTCAAGACATATATCTTGAAGTTTGTTTTCTAGCAAGTGCGTTACTTGTTCTCCACCTTCGATGTGGGATTGTTCCCTTAGCATGTTTTCTTTCTCTTTCAGAACCGCAAGTTGATGTTGCAACTCTGAACGTTGTTGTCTTAATTTAGGCACCACAACTGATGCACCATCACTATCTTGCATGGTACACCCTATAGTGGGATTGTTTGGGGTACCATCACAAGAGAAGCGGTTGACGACAGAGTCAATAGAGGGATTGCCAAATGATAAAACCTTATCACCTGCTGGGGAGAACACAACAACCGCGATCTCCGCACCACAAAGGATGGATAGATCACTAGCCTTCTTGAACAGGCCAACACGGCGCTTAGAGAAACATACTCGCCGTCTTGCGATATCCGTTATGCGTTCGATATTGAGTTTCCGCCTTCCCATTGTCGAGTTACCCTTCACCATGTACTTTCTAAAGATATACTAGTTTGCTGGATGTCAATGGAGGTGTTATGAATGATGATCGATGGAATGAGTCGAGTGACTATAGGTGTTTATATAGGTCATAAATGCACAAATGGAAAGAAACACGTTCATGATAGATATGCATACTTTCTGTACTTATCGTGCCACAACTATATACAACGGTAATAAATTCAAAATATTATGACTCGTGTGGTATTAAAGGCATGAACAATTATTTTGGAAGAAATAAGCTTATTTAGTATCCATCTAAACTAGACGGAATCAAAATTTTGATGTAGCGCTGGAAAGTACCCATATATGGGTTTTCTTCTTTGCATACCTATCTTTTTTGTGGGTTTCTCTTTTCTTCCTAGAAATAGGTAATCATATATCTGTACACACTAAACAGATGTAAATATATAGTCAAATATGCTAAGACTTGTTTTGAATCAGCAACTTAGATTGACATTAGGGTCAAAGGCCAATACACATGCACATGGATGTGTGGGCAATATGCAAGGAGGCCCTTATTAATGGCACATACGTAAGAAGGGACACATACTCTAACAGGCCCACCTGAAACTCATGGTGGATCAACAACATTGACTTTGGAGAGGAAAAATGCATGATGGGATCTAGTATAGGCCTTCGTGAAATTTTTGTTAATTGTAACTCAGAAATACATGTACTCAAGAGAGATAACGTGATCCTTCACATCAGCATGCACAAAAGAGGTATCAACACCAATGTGATTGGTGAGCTCATGTTCACCGGATCACGCGAAATGCTAATAGCTCTTGTACTATCAGACAAAAGGGTGGTGGGTGTAGTGGTAGAAACACCAAAGTCCTCTAGTAACCAGTGTAACCAAGTCATATCTGCTGACAAGAAAGAGATAGCTCGTAACTCAACCTCTGTGTGAACGGGAAACTATAGTCTTTTTCTTCGTCTTCCAGGCCATGAGCAAACCACCAAAAGAATCACAGTAAATATAAAGTGAATGGAGATACGACGGATCACTAGCCCACGTAGCATCTGAGTAGGCCTAGAGTTGTAATGAGCTAGAGTGAGAAAATAGAGATGGTTGGAGAGAGTGTGATACCCTCGGGATCAGGGATAGACAAATCCTAGACATCCGTATGAGTTAAGCCTACCCTCGACCTCGAGAGCTTATAGTGAAAGAATCGGTAACATTATAGTCATCCTACAACTCAAAAGAGATAAAAGTTTATAACTAAGCAAAGAAGCAAATTATTACAAGCCGAGGTTACTGACCACATTAATCAAACAACGAAAGGAAAATTATGCTATTAGACATAGAAAACTTAACAAATGACCTAAGAGACTTGAAGCATAATGATGATGTACCATTCCATAGATCCCAGACTGCCACTGGCAATCCCAAGCTACTCGTTGATATTGATGCCGTAACAAACTCATCTTCTATGGTAAAACTTGCTCTACAGCAAAAGTATAAACAAAGCAAGGCTGAGTACATGGTGTACTCCGCAAGACTTATAACTGGTGGAGTTAATTTTTATAAAGCTATCTTTATTTGTAAACGAGGAAGGAGTAGAAGCTCGACTAAAAAATCATTTCAAACGGGATACGAGAGCGATATCTCTACCTTTGATCATCTTTTGACATCCACAAAATCTTTATCAGCTGAACCTACCACCTAGGATCACCCCCTCAATCCTGGAGGAAGCATCCCTAAACACACTTTAGTTGCCAAGTTTTACGATTAGGTTATACTTTTCTATGATCTTTGAATCCATTCCTAAGTCATCCATAACTACGGACACAACTTTTCAAAAATATTAAAATCCTGCAGGGGTGTACAACTTTATCCTCATGTAACAGCCGACTCTTAATGCCAGAACGTTAGCCCTCTTTCTTGGAAGGCCGACAGAGGGTGGTTGACCATGACCTTTACCTTGTTGTCGCCGAGACCATGAGTCATTCCATAAGGAGATGCCATTGTAATGGGTGAAGTCCCAAAGTAGGCCCCTAGGGATGTGGATAGGGTTCAAGACTATGAAGGACATGCGTTTATTGTTCCCTACCATGCCCTATCTGTTATGATGCACCTCCTCCACCACCTTATCAGAACATCCAAAGTGCATATGACAAATGGAACACCCAAACTATATGACTCATGGAATCTACTAGTCAAGTTAGTTGGCCGAGGGGGTTTCCAGGCCCCCGTGTGGATGTACGTTCATCTTGGTTTAAGAGGCAAGAACTTAAGTCCTAGTGGTGGCAAGTATGGGACTACAAAACAACAACTCACCGCGGCCTCCCATACAAGCCTTAGCATGTTTAACTTACGCGTCCGATCGTACCACGCCATCCTATCATACTAGGTTCATTCGCAGCTTTGATTCATCAACCGTATTGACCATGTATATAGATAAGCATGGCTAAGCACAACAAATATAACAACTCTAGCAACGCTCACCAACCAAACCCTAGTTATGCTAGGAGCAGTGGATCAGAGAGTATAGGCTACAAAGGATAACATGCATCACATATGAGTACTCTAGCTATTGTTAAAATACTTTGGAATCATATGAAACATGGCAAGAATTGAAATACTTTGAAATCATAGGATTCATTTATGTGTGGGGATATGCTTGCCTTTTTTGTTGATACCCAACTATAGATCTTTGGGTTCATTAGCTTGACTTGTTCGTTGATAGCAAGAATATAGCTCTTTAGGGTTTATCTGCTTGACACTATTTGTCGATGATCAAGTACTTATATTCGATGGTGTTGATCTCGACCTTGATCTCGATCTTGATCTTGATCTTGATCTTGATCTTGGAGTCACTAGTAACATTCGGTCCAACTTCTACCGGGAAGAAGGAGAAACACCGGAAAGAAAGGGAACAACATTTAACAAAGGCATCAATGCAATACACACAATGTATGACATGGCATATTAAAGGTGTCTAGACAAACCCTAAAGATGAGATCATCATTTTAAGTGGAGTTGGAATGCCGGACTACAGCATTCCGAAGAACCCCGACCTAGATGCATATGCGTGGGATGATTTAGCGTTCTATAGTTGAGATCATGTTAATTGTTGAGATGATGCATGGTTTTGATAGTACAATCTAGATCTCATTTTTCTAAACATTTTGATATATTATACATATTTTTATGATTTAATATGAATTAGTTATGATTGCCCAATTTTAATTCATTTTAAATCATTTTGGGATATTATAAAAAGATTTACACATTGGATATAGCTTTGATAATTTTATTTAACAGAAATACATTTCTTAAATTTTTATTTACAAAGGGGACCCACATGTCAGCAATTCCTTTTACTAAAAATGATTACAGAAAATTAATTACTAGACATACAAAAATAAAAAGAGAAAAACATGATGTCGGCAATGGCGTGCTTGAAGGGATTGTGCCCTAAAGAAAAATAATAGAAGGTTTACTATTGTCATATCCCAGTAAGTTCGTAATAGTTTCATGTTGTGCTATAACTGTATCAAGTGGAAACATTGATAAAGATGTGATATGAAACATAAGTCCCTAGTAGCCTTTATTGATACTAGTTCATTGCGCAACTGATGATCAAGGTTTCCCGATCATGAGTGCTAGGTCTGGTTGACAGCGAGGTCATATCATTGGTGAATGATGTGATGGACATTCCTCAAAGATTGTGACACGATCAAGTCACAACGTTCATCATTGCAATAGTCAGAAACGAAGTATCTTCTCCTTAGACCATGAGACCATATCAAATCACTGTCTCCCGAGGTTACTTTGATGGCACTTAACGTCACTTAGTGAAATGGTGATCATAACAGTGTCGTTGGGTATCTGGAGGAACATGTTGAGGAGACTGCGTCAAGAGTGGTATTTGTTCACCAGTGACAGGTACGATATAGTTAGGCCGACTTGGTGAGATTACATCCATAAATATTGCAACATGTGACTATTTCATGGGGATATAATATCGCGGTAACAAGTAAACTGTAATTGTTGGTAACGAGATTGAACAAGGTATGGAGATACCTAACGATCGGATCTCGAACAAGTAGTATCGAAGAAACAAAGGGAAATGTACTCGACGTTTACGGTTTAAATGACATTGTCAATCTAGAATGCACAGGGGGTCATTATGGGAATCTCGGTCCCGCTGTTCCCGAGCCATGAGGGGATCCACTTAAGGGTGTGATGAGCTGGAGATTATTCGTAAGTTTGAATCATAGTAGAGAAAGATAAAGCCGTAATTGTTCCATGAAGAGAGATCCAAAGTTGTTCGGAGAAAGAAAGGAAACCGGAAAAGTTCCGGTGAGAGGACCGTAATCATTCTGGGAGTTCCGAAGTTGTTCAGAGGATATAGAAGGGGAACTAAAAGGTGTTTCAGGTCGAATCGGATTTGGTAATATGTACTTACATATTAATTAATGTAATTAATATTAAATATAATATTAAAATGTAATTTTAAGGGGTATTCCACTAATGGGCCAACTTCCCTAGGGAAAACGGCCCATGAGGGAAACTGGAACGGAGAGGGCCTTGGCGCCTACGGCTGCCCTTTCTGGCCGGCGTCTAGGGTTAGGGTTTGGGGCACCCTAGGGATACCCTCCCTTGGCCACCACCTCTCTTCCCCCTTGGGCCACCACTTGGATGGCTTGGGGGAGGGGCAAGGCTACCCCCTCCCCCTATATAAAGAGCCCCCTCTCCCCTTTGGAGGAACACACAATAGACACACCAATATGATTAATCCCATGAGTTGGGAACTCCTCCTCCTCTCCAATCTCTCTTTCTCTAGTCGTCTCCATGCGTTGGCACGACCCAGGGCTGTTCGTGCAAGAGATGACGCATCTGCAACACGCCGTTGCGCTGCAAGCATTCCATAGTCGGAGATCTACTTCTGCACTCCCGACGGGATTGGGGAGACGGAGGTTCTTGTCATACACCATATGTGTATGAAGCCATGAGGTGCAACACTTGGGGCACTTTGGATGTCGTGAGCCGGACTGCTGCATGGTGATGGAGCAAGGGGTGACCTGCAGGGAGCTTGCGATCTTGAGGTCGGCTATGAGCACGACTACTTAAACCACGTTCCTCTCAGAACTTAACTGCTTTAGGACTACATGGGTATGTATCCGAAACCTCTCGGTCGTTACTGCATTACTAGTAGATAGATCTTGGGCATTAGGGCGACCCGTCGTAGTAAATTTTTTGATTTTCTGCACTAGAACCCCAACAGTGGTATCAGAGCCAATCTATGCGCATTAGTGTCGTACGGCCAGTACACGCATGTGTTGTGTGGACATTGATGCTATAGTTTTTACCCTCCCACATGTACTTGTTTATATCGCGGGATTGTTTGATGAAGCGGCCCGAACCGACCTTACGCATACTCTTATGCGAGACTGGTTCCACGCTCAACATATGGCTTGTTCCGTATAAGTGGCTAGCGGGTGTCTGTCTCTCTTACAATAGTTGATATAGA
Source organism: Avena longiglumis (assembly GCA_030063025.1). Classification (NCBI taxonomy): domain Eukaryota; kingdom Viridiplantae; phylum Streptophyta; class Magnoliopsida; order Poales; family Poaceae; genus Avena; species Avena longiglumis. The sequence continues at coordinate 479,493,473 of CP125977.1, forward strand.
ATTTACAATGGAGGGCCCCGAAAGGGGTGTAGTAGAGACAACTGTATGGATTAATGTCTTGGTTGGAAAGTTCGTAGATTAGAAACGATTCTATTGTGAAAGCCCTAACAACCACGTAAAACTTGCAATAGATAAAGTAGAGGCATCTAACTTTATGTTTCCAGAGGGGCATGTGATTTGATATGGTCATGGTTGTTGCGAAGGTAAGGTAGTTTACTTTTATGTTACTAAGTTGTAGTAATAGTCATCGTTCCGATGGACAACCTACTGGTGGCGTCGTGGACTTGGCGTCAAAACCGTAGGCACATGCTGGAGCGTTCGATGGAGATCAAGGCGCAAGAAGGACCATATCATATCACAAATATACATATGATGTTGATACCTGCTTTGCATCTTATTCTGTGCTAGTATTAAATACTCAATGGTAGCATACATAATATGATCTCTATTAAAACCAATATTTAATTGGCGAGCAAAGCATGTGCAGACATGGCCTCGAAATTCAAATGATAGTGTTCCCCTTGTGTGTGCACCACCAAGAAAGTTCTTCGGTATGAGGCAGGCCGTGTCGGGTGTGAGACATAGCTACATTCGCATATAGTGGATGCAATGGTTGCACTGCCGCACAAGTTTGAATTAGCGAGCCTATCAGGTTGAACATGGGACTCGGAACACAAGCGATCGAAAGATCGAGCATGAGTCGCATGGAGATGTGATTGGCACTGGAGAATGTCTAACTTTGAATAAAATGTTGCCGGTTGTGTCACTCGGGGGTTACATTGTGAATTGGGATCGTTTGATTGCTAAAATTGTCCAGGGGATGATGATTTTAGTAGGAGCTCAGTTATAAATTGAACTCATATTATGAACTAAGTCTAGATGTCTGTTTGCAAATATCTTAGTAGATCATGGCCTATCTCCTTGATGTCCTTTGTGACCATGAGGAATTTATTGCTAGAAATGGAACTTATCAAAAGTGTCCAACTTCATAGATTAATACCCACGCCCGAGGGATATCCTCAAAATAAGCTGATCTTCTCTTCTTGATACAATAACAATTAGGAGATAATCCGATGACTCCACAAAGTTTGTGTTTTCTCCATAAATCATCCAAAAGGGGCCATTCTCCATTCGATGGAGAGTTAGACTACTATTTTGCATTCTGCAAAATAAGGCACATAAGGTATGAGCTGTTGGATGAGTTCTCTTCTGTGGTGGATGAAAATAGAATATTTGGAGAATCACTTAGCAATCTCGCATTAGAGTCGAGAACTCTCATAAGGGCTTGATTGCAATGGAGTTCATGGATAAAAAAGTTATATGTCATATATATAAAGTTATAAATGTAATTCTTGCAAAACCTCGTTGCAGTTCACGAAGTATTGGATACTTGTCCCGTTTTGTGAAAACAGGATGGTCTGCTTGAGAATTGCTTGAATTGAGGCAATGTGGCTTGATGATGGCAATCAAACTAGTTGATGGGAGACATAAGTCCTTCCCTCGAAGTTTATCATTTGGATTAGTGGACTTGAATAAAAAATTTAATCCCTGTTTGTGTGTCTTGCTTTTGTCAAAACGATTATTCATATGAATAAGTTACAATTCAATTGTACTGTTCTTATGAGTAATACCTTTATGGTCACATTATGGTTATAAATAAGTTATTCTCATCACTATGTTAATGATAATAAGTTAATCATTTATAAAGGATTAGAATGCTAAAAGATATCCAAAAGTTAATGACGAAGTGACACAATTGTTTAAGTCAAGGTGGTTATTGCATGTTTTTCACTAAGATGAAAATCGAGGTCTTAGATATTTGATCTAGAGACTTTGAAAAACCATGCCTCGTTTGACAAAATGACTAAAACTCCGCATTCCGGTAAAACGGTGATATGAGAAGAAATGTTGAAATTTATACATAGTGATGTATCGTATTTTCAACAAATAATGGAAACCATTATTTCATTATGGACTTAAGTAAATAGGGATATTTACTTAATGAAACAGAAGTTTTGAAACGATTTGAATTGTTCAAATGAGTTCAAAACAAAGTGGGATACGGAATTAACAGGAATACAAAGTCCCTTCGATTTGATCGATATGACTAAGTATTTAAGTTAAGTGTTGGCATAAAGGGACTTGCGAAACATGTTTCACAAATTATGATTATTGGACAAAGTCAAGGTGTTGATATGTCTAAACATCATAATCATGTTGTATTAGTACATATGGTCTAATATTATCTCTTATCAGGGTTATAGTTATCTTTTAGAGTTAGAGATAGAAATAAGCAAACACTTGTTTGAAATATAAAGAAACATCTAAGGATTCGTGGAAACAACACCATAAGATTTATGGCATATTCGAGTTTCTAGAGGTTTCGATGATTCGAAATCATGGCGAATAAACAAGTCTTTGTAGTGTATTCTTAGGCAACTATGAATACATGTTCCATAGAGGGAAAACATGTTGTTGTCCTTGGTTTATGTGTCTTAATGAAAGATACATGTGGAAGAAAGTAAAAATCCAAAACAAGGTAGTTGACCTTACCTCTTGATTGTTGAGTGGTGTAGCAAAATGTTTCATGAAACCAAACTCTACAAATAGAGGAGAAACTAATGTTAATGATCATAAAGTTTCAGTGAATACTTTTACAAGAGATGGTAGGATTCAAGAAAATATTTTGCAAGTCAGTGGGATTATATTATTGATTCACTTGTCATGTTTTGAACAAGACATACCTAAAAACTACAAAGAAGAGTGATGGACCTAAGTGCGAGAAATGACTAGGAGTCATGAAATCCTATATTAAGTTACATTCAAGATTGAAAAGGTTAATGTGTTACTTGATCTTATTAAGTAAATAGGTTTACTTAATACTTATAAATGACTGCTAAGGTCATGAGAAAGAAATGAATGAAAGACATAAAGCTCGATTTGTCACAAAAGGATGTTTTGGACAAATTCAAGGAGTTGACTACATAAGTAGCGATGCTTGAGTCTATTGGATTTACACAAGAAATATATGGATATTTGGAACTAATGATAATGATCATAAAGTTTCAGTGAATACTTTTACAAGAGAAAGTAGGATTCAAGAAAATATTTTGCAAGTCATTGGGATTATATTATTGATTCACTTGTCATGTTTTGAACAATACATACCTAAAAACTACAAAGAGAGTGATGGACCTAAGTGCGAGAAATGACTAGGAGTCATGAAATCCTATATTAAGTTACATTCAAGATTGAAAAGGTTAATGTGTTACTTGATCTTATTAAGGAAATAGGTTTACTTAATACTTATAAATGACTTCTAAGGTCATAAGAAAGAAATGAATGGAAGACATAAAGCTCGATTTGTCACAAAAGGATGTTTTGAACAAATTCAAGGAGTTGACTACATAAGTAGCGATGCTTGAGTATATTGGATTTACACAAGCAATATATGGATATTGGGAACTCACAGTTAAAATTCTCAATTTGGTAATGATCAAAGAATTTTGGAATGTCCAACATTATTGAGAGGATTTTCATTTGAGTGGGAGCATATTGGCTTGGCTTAACCTTAATATGTAAGAGACATATTTTGAGTGGAATCTTAATGGCTTGGCTAAGACTCAATATGTAGGAGACATATTTTGAGTGGGAGCTAGTCCCTGGATCTCATATATGGATGCCATATTTGAGTGGGAGTGTGTTATCATTCTGAAATATGTGGATGACATATATGAATGATGTGATTGGTATTAATAATATTTAAGCTAGTAAATATGGATGAAGTTGAAGAAGTTATTAAACAATGGAATCTATCGAGATAGATTGGAAAGTTTAATAAACATTATTGTCGAATTCTTCCTGGACTTGATTCCGAAGGTGTTCAGAGTGTCCTAGGTAAGATTCTGAAGGAGTTCATAATGGAACAAGGTGATGAAAGAAGTTCTTACTTGTATGAATCATTGAGTTAGAATCAATATTACAACTATGGTTAAAAAGAAAGAAAGAGATGAGTGACATCTCATATGCCTTAGTCATATGTTCTTCCATATAACCATATTGTATACTCGACGTAATTTGACCCAAGGATCTGGTTGGAAGAACATATCTTGAAGTGATTCCAGATTTAATCACTTAACTAGAGTTAAAGTTCTTCCTTGAATGGCAAGAAGCGAAGTAAGGCACATAGTTGCATGTTTTGCACTAGGATCTACATAAACATAAAAACATATTTTGGCTAAAGAAGTTTGACTTCTCTAAGTGTGTTTCTGGAGTTTACATGACAATAGTGAAGGTTAAATTGACTCAACGACCGTCATTGTAAATGAATAGAAACAAAGTCTCACTCGCCAAAACGAATACTTCAACCCATTATGAGATAATGGAGGGAATGTCAAAATTAGGAAGACATTAATGATTTGGAAAATACATACTGATCTGGTGAAATAGAACAAGGACATGACTTTTCTCATGAGCAACATGATCAATAAACTCATATGGGGATATGGTTTATGATTAGTAAATGCCAGCTAGATTATTTGTACTCTAGTGCAAGTGGGAGACTGAAGGGAATGTGCCCTAGAGGAAAATAATAAAAGGTTTATTATTTTCATTCCTAGTAAGTTCGTAATAGTTTAATGTTGTGCATAACTATATCAAGTGGAAAAATTGATATACATGTGCGATATGAAACATAAGTCCCTGGTAGCCTCTTGCTACTATTTCATTGGGTTCCTGATCATGAGTGATAGGGCTGGTTGACAACGAGGTCATATCATTGGTGAATGATGTGATGGAAATTCCTCAAAGATTGCGACACTATCAAGTCACAAATTTCATCATTGCAATAGTCAGAAACGAAGTCTCCTTCTCCTTAGAGCGTGATACCATATCAAATAAATTTCTCTCAAGGTTACTTTGATGGCACTTAACGCCACTCAGTGAAATGGTGATCATAACGACGTCGTTGGGTATCCGGAGGAACATGTTGAAGAGATTGCGTCAAAAGCGAGATTTGTTCACCCAGTGACGGGTAAGATATAATTAGGCCGACTTGGTGAGATTACATCCATATATGTTGCACCATGTGACTATGACACGAGGATGTAATATCGCGATAACAAGTAAACAGTACTTGTCGGTAACGAGATTGAACAAGGTATGGAGATACCTAACGATCGGATCTCGGGAAAGTAGTATCAAAGAAACAAAGGAAAAGGGACTCGACATTTATGATTCATGGCATCGTCAATCTGGAATGCACATGGGGTCATTTTGGGCATCCCGGTCCTGCTGTTGATCATTGACGCAAGAGGAGTCTTGGTCATCTCTATGCCATTCCGAGCCATAAGGGGATCCACTTAAGGGTGTGACGAGCTGGAGATTATCTGTAAGTTGGAATCATAGTATATAAAGAGAAAGCCATAATTGTTCTGTGAAAAGAGATCCGAAGTTCTTCGGAGAAAGAAAGGAAATCGGAAAAGTTGCGGTGAGAGGACCGGAATCGTTCTGGGAGTTCCGAAGCTGTTCAGAGGTTATAGAAGGGGAACCAAAAGGTGTTTCGGGTCGAAGTGGATTTGGTAATATGTATTTACATATTAATTAATGTAATTAATATTAAATATAATATTAGAATCTAATTTTAAGGGGTATTCCCCTAATGGGCCAACTTCCCTATGGAAAAGGACCCATGAGGGAAACCGGAAGGGAGAGGGCCTTGGCGCCTAGGGCTTCCCCCTCCCTGGACGGTGGCTAGGGTTAGGGTTTGGACACCCTAGGGTTGTCCCTCATTGGACGCCGCTTCTCTCCCCTTTGGGCTGCCGCTTGGATGGCTTGGGGAAGGGAAAGGCTGCCCTCTCCCCCCTATATAAAGAGGCCCCTCTCCCCTTTGGAGGAATACACAATTGACACACAAATATGATTGATCCCATGAGTTGGGAACTCCTCCTCCTCTCCAATATCTATCTCTAATCGTCTCCACGCGTTGGCACGACCCAGGGTTGTTCGCGCAAGAGATGATGCATTCGTAGCACGCTGTTGCGCTGCAAGGATTCCATAGCTAGAGATCTACTTCGCACTCCCGACGGGATCAAGGAGATAGAGGTTCTTGTAGTACACCATATGTGTACGAAGCCACGAGGGGCAACACTTGGGGTACTTTGGATGTCGTGATCCAGACTGCTGCATGGTGATGGAAAAAGGGGTGACCTGCGAGGAGCTTCGCGACCTTGAGGTCGGCTACAAGCACGACTACTTCAACCATGTTCCTCTCGGAATGTTAACTGCTTTCGGAATACAAGGGTATGTATCCTAAACCTCTTGGTAGTTACTGCATTACTAGTAGATAGATCTTGGGCATCGGGGCGATCCGTCGTAGTAAATTTTTTTATTTCTGCACTGGAACCCCAATAGAGCTCTAGATGGATCACGGATCTATCAATTCTATGCGTGCCTACAAGCATGGATGGGTGTGATAGAGAGATCACGCGATGGGAAGGCGATTGGTGGTGGCACCGCCCGAATATGGTCACTGGAGAGCGGTTAATGATGAGATTCTATGGCGGCTAGTGGCAGTGCACGATGTTGCAGCAAACTCAGGATAGGGAGAGGGAGAGGGACATGGACAGGAGCATAGGTGTTGTCGGGGATATACCCCCGGGTACCCCAGAGCTGGTGTATTAAGTGATTAAATAAATCTTTGAGTTTTTAGGGATGAAGAATATAAATAGAATAAAGAAAAGGAGAAGGAAAAACGGACCAGGGGCGAATAACGAGTGATTCGGCCCGGACTTCATCATGCTGGACCGAATTAACACAAGGCAGGCCGAATTATCCTAGCTAAAACCGAATAAAGCTCGCTGGGCCACAAGAGTTCCCAAGTGGGCCGAATTAACCTATCTCGGCCCACCGCGAGCCACCTCCTCTCCAAATTCTCCTCGCAGGTCGGCGCTCCAGTGCTCTCGCCGAGCATCGCCAAGCGACCCTGTGCACCATCCGCTCCCACTGTGGTCCAGCGATCCGCCTCCCGCCAGATCCCGCCAGCCTGCCGCTTCACCTAGATGGGCCTGCTTCCCTCCGTCCAGACAGGCCCACCACGGGATTCCGCAAAGGAGAGGCTCCCTTCCCCGATGGGCCGACGAGGGATATGTCGGCCCACCATGGGCTGCAGCCGTAGTAGGACGCATCACCTCGGCTAGGCTCACCCCAGCTTGAGCCGAATGATGATCAACCCGGCCAGGCCATGTCCAGATCTTGGCTAGGCTGTAATTCGACTCGATGGGCCCCTTCTTGTAAGGTTCCCAACCTTTAATAAGGTAGATATACCTATGTTTACAATGCTAGTCCCTGGATCAATATCTAGCATCCACATTTAATATGTAATATCAAGATACAAAGGTCATAATACAACTTTATAAGCAAGAATAAAAATAATTTTTTACATATTACATAGCTCATTTGGCTATCTCATTACAATGCAGCAGAATATAACAATAGCATGGGGTCCTTCATATTCAAAGTGCCACAGGCAATCATGTTGGTTGTAGACTTGTAATCCTATTCAACACACTTCACTAACATCAAACAAACCTGCAACATAATAAGTTGCAGCCACAAGGGTCAATACATTTGAATTGTATTGGCAAGTTTCACTATTATGTAGAAATAAGTGGATCCTATCAATACATGCATATTTGTCTAAGTAGGGTTTAGGCTCATTTGCAGAAAGCAATATAGTTTTATCCTATCTTTTCAAAGTAGTTTTGATCTTTTGACAAATCTTTCTAAACTTCTTGGAAAACTCCAAGTGCTTCTAATCCCTTGTTGTCACCATCAAGTTTTACTTTGAGAAATTGGAATGTCGAGATCTTCCATAGCTTCAGGCCTTAGTTGCCCAGAGTTGTCCATAACCGGGGACACGGCTAAGTACTTAGAATTTGATCTTCTGCAGAAGTTGTACACTTTACCCACATGACACAATCTCGTCTTCACGCCACCAGTGGCCGCTGGATAAGTACTCACCAAATGGAGTACTGGCAGATCGAGAATGTGACAAAGTCTTTCCATAGAAGTCCTCCCAATACACAATGCTAGCTTGTCTACCAGGCACCAATGTAGGGATATATTTCCCTTACACAATTCTAGTTAACCTGAAGATGCCAATGCATGGGTCTTCCACTATGTAGTAGACTAAGCAAGAGCCCATTTAGTATGTGGCTGTACACGGAAGCCACTATACGAGAAACATGTTCAATCTCTAAGTCCCTGGGTGGTTTTCTTCTAGTGCACACACAAAAAGATAGCCATATAAACATGGTTCCTTTGTTGCCACCTTGTCCAATCTTGAGTATCCTTGTCCACCCAGGTGGTTCATTGAGTACTTGTTTTATTATATAAAACATATACCTTTCCAACACTTCATATAATCATATCATGTATCCCATCCCAAATATATAGCAGGGCTAAGCATACTACAACTACAATGTTTTCACTAAAGAAGATATAAGGGTATCCTATTAGGATTTAGCATAGCATAAAATATAGTAGTCCTTATCATGCATGTTACAAAAATCCACTAAGTGTAATGAAAATAGTAGGACATGAATGATAGTGTCACTTGCCTTTTTAGTAGAGAATATTGGTTCACTTCTTGATCTTGCAAATATCACACTCTTCAATCTTTACTACAATTCAATCAAGCAAACACATATTCAACTACCATTCAAACAATTTATCACACATAAAATAATAGAAACAAGGCAATGCATGCAAGCATGCAAAAGATGGTTTTATTTAGAAAATAAAATGGTTTCTATTAGGCTCTAAACATTTTAAGGCTCAAAGTGTTCATTTACTAAAGTGGTAAATCCATTTGCAAAAGGTTTCATCTCATAATCCAAATATTATGCTAAGGTGACATTTTATGTTGTTGAAAATATCTTTTAGCAAAGTAATAACTTCATATGTTTCATCAAATATGTTCTTAAATCTCAAAACTTGGTGTTTTAGGGTCAGAAGGTTTGAATCACATCATTTCCCAAAGGCTTTACTCAAAAATCATTTCTAAACCATAAACAATATTTTTATTTGACTAAAATGTGCTAACTCAAATATTTATTCCTTAACTTCACAAAATACATTTTAAATCCATAAGTTGGTTCCTATGGTCAGTAGGTTCAAAACAAACCATTTAGCAAAGATTTTACCTTAAAATTATATCTAGAACAATTTTTATATTCAAAATATGCCCACACAAGTTTCTGCAATTTCAACCAATTTTCTAGAAGCAAAACATTAAACAAAGTGCATGGTTGCAAAGTACTTGTTCTGCTGATTCCATTTATATAAAATTTACAAAATTTGGACGTGTAAAATTAAAGTTATGAATTTTGCAAGTTTGCAAATCTAATAGATCAAATTTCTATTTCAATTCCTAAGTCTGGCCACGTGGCTGAATCTAACTGGACGGTACCGGTTCGCACGGATCAAGCAATACTGGCCGTCAGATCTAATGGAAATCGCACGGTACACAACACACGATACCCTTTCGTTTAATGATTCTATCTCTATCGCTGGATCTACATCGGACGACTCATAACACACTGCCAAGAACTGGCGGCGCTGGCTCGACGGTGTGCGGCGGCGCACGCTCGGGCGGTGGCGTTGGCGATGATTCAGGAAGAGAGGGAGAGGGAGGATTAGCTCACCGTGCTCATAGAGGTGTGGCGAAGCTCGAGGTGTGGTCGGCTTGTCGAGGGGCGCACCGGAGCAGAGTGGATTGCTCGTCGGAGTCAGTGGCGGCGTCGGGTGTCTCCGGTTGTTGTCGGGGGCGAGGCTTGAGAGTGCGCTAAGACAAACGGAGCATGTAGTTATACGCGGGCGAGTGTGGGGATTACATGAGCATCATCGGGAGGGTTCGGGGCGGTCTGAGTTTACCAGGGAGTTTCGTCGGAGCGATGGCAGATGCGGCGGCGCTCAGGTGTCGAGGTTGCCGACGTTGTGGAGCGGGCGAGGCCAAGCGGTTGGCACTGGGAGATGCGCATGAAGTGGGGAAGCAAGCTCGCGTGAAGTGGGAGGTGAGAGGCGGTTGGACGGCGCCGGAATTGGTCGGAGAAGTTCGTCGGGGCAGAGAGGTTCGAGCTCGCGATTCTCGCAGCCTGGAGGCAGAGGGGAAGTGCTGATTGGGGTAAATGGAAGAGGGGGGCGAGGCGTTTAAAGGCGCGTGGTCACGGCGAGGAGTAATTCAGCCATCAACGCGTATTGATCGCCATATTCAATGGCAGAAATGGCGAGGGGGACGTGGTCGCGGTGGAGATGACGACTGACGACGTGGGACCGCGCTGTCTGCGAGAGAGAGGGAGAGGGAGTGGGGTCCGTAGCTCAGTGACTACGCGGGTTGATTCCTGGGTGGAAAACGTTTTGCCAGAGGGGAGAGCTGGTGGGCTGCGAGTGGGCTGGGCTGGGCCTTGGGAGTGGGCTGCTTCGTTTCTCTTTTTTTATACTGATTATTTTTCTTTTTCTGTTTTGAATTTTCATTCAAACAATTCAAACTCCAAATGAATTCAAACCACCACCAAACTGTGGGTATATTTTAATTCTGTTTATCAATATATTCCAAGTCCAAAATGGAACAATTATTTTTAGGGTCTAATAATAATTAAATAAATAGACATTAGTCTTTAATTCAAATAGGATTTAATATATTTTTAAAAACTCTATTTGAAATCTAAATTTCTACAAAAATCTTTTCAATAGGTTTTATTAAAAACACAACACTTTGAAATATAATTTAAAATACTTTAATAAGTTTTTAATGATCATTCAAAATAGGAAAATATCTATACTTGAATGAAATTTGGATATAAATAAATCCTCATGGTTTTATTTAAATAAACCTTTACTATTTTTATCAAACAAAATATTTTATTTTTAAATGCTTGGCCAAGATTAATTTGGCTCTTTTTAAAAATAGTCCTTATTCATTATTTCTACCTTTGCTTATAAAAACCATATCTTTTTATTTAAAGATCCAAAAATGGTAATTCCAACTATTATAACTTTATTTATTATTTGTTTATCTTTTTAAATCCCTTTAGGATTCTATTTGATCAAAATAGGTTTTGATGTTTCTATTTGGAATCAAAAAGTTTCTTCTCACCCTAAATTTCAACAATTGTTTAATTTGTTTATTTATTTTTCACATTTCAAAATTTGGAAAATTTTGGGATGTGACAGGCTACCACCCTTAAAAGAAATCTCGTCCCGAGATTTGGGAAGGCTAGGGTTACAAGTTGGCTTGAAGACAACTAGGGTACTACCACCCTTAAAAGAAAGTCTCATAGGGTTACATTGATGGTTCACTTGACTATGGGTTCAACATTTGATATCCAGACAAGGAATCCTTATTTGACTCAACAGAGTTAACTAATTCCTAACATCCACTTCTTCTATATCTTCAAGGTTCCCATCCATGTCAATGTGGTTCACATGTCCTTTCTAGGTCACATTGGAGTTATTTCCATTGGAGTTTCTAGCATCCTTTTCCTTTTTCTTCTAAGGATAGTCTGATGCATAGTGTTCAAGTTCCTTACAATTATAGCACTGCAACTGGCTAATATCTTTCTTCCTAAAAGTGTCATGTTGGTTCTGACCAAGGTTATCTCCATTGTCAGTATCATTTCCATTATTATCACTTCCATTGTTGTTGTGGTGATACTGATGTGGTTCAGAATCTTCATTGCTCTTTTGAATGAACGCTTCTTTTGTGATGATCCTGAGTGATACTTGAGTTTATGCTTCCTCTTCCCGTTCTCAATTTGATTCATCTTGTTTTCCAAAATGGTGGCTTTTTCACAGAGTGATTGATAAGTTGGGACATAGGCAATAGCTAGCTGCAGGTTCAACTCATCATTAAGCCCTTCAAGAAATTTCTCCTTTCTCTTAGCATTTGTGTCAACTTCATCCGGTGCATAGCGTGCGAGATTGTTGAATTCTTCAATATACTCAGCCACACTGATGTGACGCTGTTTCAGATTGTGGAACTCCTTTTTCTTCAAGTTCATCACTCCAGATGAGATGTGAGCTGTACGGAAACCATCCTCAAAAATAGCCCAAGTCACATCATCAAGGGGAGTGGTGATCTGAAAGTTGTCCCACCATGTTGCTGCTGGTCCTTCAAGCAGATGTGATGCAAACCTAACTTTTTCTTCATCGGTGCAGCCAACAGTCACTAAGTCCTTGTTCACTGAACGTAACCAATCATTGGCTAGTATTGGGCCAGTTGTTCCAGAGAGCCTTGCAGGCCTTAGTTTCAGAAACCTGGTGAGCATATCATGTGCTGGAGGATTATTCTGATTGTTGTTGTTGTTGTTGTTGTTGTTGTTGTTGTTTTTGTTGTTGTTGTTGTTGTTGTTGTTGTTGTTGTTGTTGTTGTTGTTGTTGTTGTTGTTGTTGTTGTTGTTGTTGTTGTTGTTGTTGTTGTTGTTGTTGTTGTTGTTGTTGTTGTTGTTGTTGTTGTTGTTGTTGTTGTTGTTGTTGTTGTTGTTGTTGTTGTTGTTGTTGTTGTTGTTGTTGTTGTTGTTGTTGTTGTTGTTGTTGTTGTTGTTGTTGTTGTTGTTGCTGTTGTTGTTGTTGTTGTTGTTGTTGTTGTTGTTGTTGTTGTTGTTGTTGTTGTTGTTGTTGTTGTTGTTGTTGTTGTTGTTGTTGTTGTTGTTGTTGTTGTTGTTGTTGTTGTTGTTGTTGTTGTTGTTGTTGTTGTTGTTGTTGTTGTTGTTGTTGTTGTTGTTGTTGTTGTTGTTGTTGTTGTTGTTCGATTACGTATGAACGTGGTCATCATCTGCATCACCGCGTCCGAGCTGTCATCATCTCACGCATCTCGTGAGTGATGTTGTTGTTTTGGTTGGGGTTGGCACGACGGGGAGGCATCTGTTGGTTTGATAGGGATAAGTAATGACAGATAGACCTAAGGAAGTTCTAACACACAACTCAAAACAACCAAGTTCAATCAAACAATCAAGCAATCAACAAGCAACTATCCACTTAACAACTTATGAGCTTAACTCATGAGTTGAAGGGAACAACAAGTTTTCTTAAAATAATTAACTTGGTATGGTCATACCTCATAGTTCAATATGATCCATATACTCTAACTTGATATCAATGTCTTAGATAGTTGGTAGGCAATCTAATCTCTTGGTTCTCACTTGTAGTCCTTAGTGATGTCTAAGTTGGAGTCCTTGGTGAGACTAAAGTTGAAGTCATTGGTCATGGTGAAGGATTTTTCCATCAAGTTGAAAAGGAAGAGGTGTAGAATCAAAACTAAAAAGGTTGAGGAAAGAGTTTACAAGATTGTTTGTAATTAAGTTTTGGAACAATAACAACTCCTATTTTTCTAAGGGGTTTTGTCCAATCCTAGGTTTACAATCCTACAGGCAACACAGTGCTATGATACCATCTGTAAGGTTCCCAACCTTTAATAAGGTAGAGATATCTGTGTTTACAATGCTAGTCCCTGGATCAATAGCTAGCATCCACAGTTAAGATGTAATATAAAGATACAAAGGTCATAATACAAATTTATAACCAAGAATAAAATAATTTATTACATCTTACATAGCTCATTTGGCTATCTCATTACAATGCAGCAGAATATAACAATAGCATGGGGTCCTTCATATTCAAAGTGCCACAGGCAATCATGTTGGTTGTAGACTTGTAATCCTATTCAACACACTTCACTAACATCAAACAAACCTGCAACATAATAAGTTGCAGCCACAAGGGTCAATACATTTGAATTGTATTGGCAAGTTTCACTATTATGTAGAAATAAGTGGATCCTATCAATACATGCATATTTGTCTAAGTAGGGTTTAGGCTCATTTGCAGAAAGCAATATAGTTTTATCCTATCTTTTCAAAGTAGTTTTGATCTTTTGACAAATCTTTCTAAACTTCTTGGAAAACTCCAAGTGCTTCTAATCCCTTGTTGTCACCATCAAGTTTTACTTTGAGAAATTGGAATGTCGAGATCTTCCATAGCTTCAGGCCTTAGTTGCCCAGAGTTGTCCATAACCGGGGACACGGCTAAGTACTTAGAATTTGATCTTCTGCAGAAGTTGTACACTTTACCCACATGAAACAATCTCGTCTTGATGCCACCAGTGGACGCTGGATAAGTACTCACCAAATGGAGTACTGGCAGATCGAGAATGTGACAAAGTCTTTCCATAGAAGTCCTCCCAATACACAATGCTAGCTTGTCTACCAGGCACCAATGTAGGGATATATTTCCCTTACACAATTCTAGTTAACCTGAAGATGCCAATGCATGGGTCTTCCACTATGTAGTAGACTAAGCCAGAGCCCATTTAACATGTGGTCAGACACGGAAGCCAATCGCACGAGAAACATGTTCAATCTCTAAGTCCCTGGGTGGTTTTCTTCTAGTGCACACACAAAAAGATAGCCATATAAACATGGTTCCCTTTGTTGCCACCTTGTCCAATCTTGAGTATCCTTGTCCACCCAGGTGGTTCATTGAGTACTTGTTTTATTATATAAAACATATATCTTTCCAACACTTCATATAATCATATCATGTATCCCATCCCAAATATATAGCAGGGCTAAGCATACTACAACTACAATGTTTTCACTAAAGAAGATATAAGGGTATCCTATTAGGATTTAGCATAGCATAAAATATAGTAGTCCTTATCATGCATGTTACAAAAATCCACTAAGTGTAATGAAAATAGTAGGACATGGATGATAGTGTCACTTGCCTTTTGAGTAGAGAATATTGGTTCACTTCTTGATCTTGCAAATATCACACTCTTCAACCTTTACTACAATTCCATCAAGCAAACACATATTCAACTACCATTCAAACAATTTATCACACATAAAATAATAGAAACAAGGCAATGCATGCAAGCATGCAAAAGATGGTTTTATTTAGAAAAGAAAATGGTTTATATTAGGCTCTAAACATTTTAAGGCTCAAAGTGGTCATTTACTAAAGTGGTAAAACCATTTGCAAAAGGTTTCATCTCATAATCCAAATATTATGCTAAGGTGACATTTTATGTTGTTGAAAATATCTTTTAGCAAAGTAATAACTTCATATGTTTCATCAAATATGTTCTTAAATCTCAAAACTTGGTGTTTTAGGGTCAGAAGGTTTGAATCACATCATTTCCCAAAGGCTTTACTCAAAAATCATTTCTAAACCATAAACAATATTTTTATTTGACTAGAAATGTGCTAACTCAAATATTTATTCCTTAACTTCACAAAATACATTTTTAAATCCATAAGTTGGTTCCTATGGTCAGTAGGTTCAAAACAAACCATTTAGCAAATATTTTACCTTAAAATTATATCTAGAACAATTTTTATATTCAAAATATGCCTACACAAGTTTCTGGAATTTCAACCAATTTTACAGAAGCAAAACATTAAACAAAGTGCATGGTTGCAAAGTACTTGTTCTGCTGATTCCATTTATATAAAATTTGCAAAATTTGGACGTGTAGAATTAAAGTTATGAATTTTGCAAGTTTGCAAATCTAATAGATCAAATTTCTATTTCAATTCCTGAGTCTGGCCACGTGGCTGAATCTAAGTGGACGGTACCGGTTCACGGATCAAGCAATACTGGCCATCAGATCTAATGGAAATCGCAGGGTACACAACACACGATACCCTTTCGTTTAATGATTCTATCTCTATCGCTGGATCTACATCGGACGGCTCACAACACACTGCCAAGAACTGGCGGCGCTGGTTCGACGGTGCGCGGCGGCGCACGCTCGGGCGGTGGCGTTGGTGATGATTCAGGAAGCGAGGGAGAGGGAGGAGTATCTCACCGTGCTCGTAGAGGTGCGGCGAAGCTCGAGGTGTGGTCGGCTTGTCGAGGGGCGCACCGGAGAACAATGGATTGCTCGCCGGAGTCAGTGGCAACGTCGGGTGTGTCTGGTTGTCGCCGGGGGCGAGGATTGGGAGCATGCTAAGACAAACGGAGCATGAAGTTAGACGCGGGCGAGTGTGGGGATTACAGGAGCATCATCGGGAGGGTTCGGGACGGTCTGAGCTTACCAGGGAGTTTCGTCGAAGCGATGGCAGATGCGGCGGCGCTCAGGTGTCGAGGTTGCCGACGTTGTGGAGCAGGCGAGGCCAAGCGGTTGGCACTGGGAGATGCGCAGGAAGTGGGGAAGCAAGCACGCGTGAGGTGGGAGGTGAGAGGCGGTTGGACGGCGCCGGAATTGGTCGGAGAAGTTCGTCGGGGCAGAGAGGTTCGAGCTCGCGATTCTCGCAGCCTGGAGGTAGAGGGGAAGTGCTGCTTGGGGGAAATGGAAGAGGGGGCAAGGCGTTTAAAGGCGCGTGGTCACGGCGAGGAGTAATTCATCCATCAACGCGAATTGATCGCCGTATTCAATGGCAGAAACGGCGAGGGGGACGTGGCCGCGGTGGAGACGACTACTGACGACGTGGGACCACGCTGTCTGCGAGAGAGAGGGAGAGGGAGTGGGGTCCGCAGCTCAGTGACTGCGCGGGTTGATTCCTGGGTGGAAAACGTTTCGCCAGAGGGGAGAGCTGGTGGGCTGCGAGTGGGCTAGACTGGGCCTTGGCAGTGGGCTGCTTCGTTTCTCTTTTTTTATACCGATTGTTTTTATTTTTCTGTTTTGAATTTCTGTTTTGATTTTTCATTCAAACAATTCAAACTCCAAATGAATTCAAACCACCACCAAACTGTGGGTATATTTTAATTCTGTTTATCAATATATTCCAAGTCCAAAATGGAACAATTATTTTTAGGGTCTAATAATAATTAAATAAATAGACATTAGGCTTTAATTCAAATAGGATTTAATATATTTTAAAAAACTCTATTTGAAATCTAAATTTCTACAAAAATCTTTTCAGTAGGTTTTATTAAAAACATAACACTTTGAAACATAATTTAAAATACTTTAATAAGTTTTTAATGATCATTCAAAATAGGAAAATGTCTATACTTGAATGAAATTTGGATATAAATAAATCCTCATGGTTTTATTTAAATAAACCTTTACTATTTTTATCAAACAAAATATTTTATTTTTAAATGCTTGGCCAAGATTAATTTGGCTCTTTTTAAAAATAGTCCTTATTCATTATTTCTACCTTTGCTTATAAAAACCATATCTTTTTATTTAAAGATCCAAAAATGGTAATTCCAACTATTATAACTTTATTTTTTATTTGTTTATCTTTTTAAATCCCTTTAGGATTCTATTTGATCAAAATAGGTTTTGATGTTTCCATTTGGAATCAAAAATTTTCTTCTCACCCTAAATTTCAACAATTGTTTAATTTGTTTATTTATTTTTCACATTTCAAAATTTGGAAAATTTTGGGATGTGACACTTCTCTCCTGCAGTATGACCCAGACCGAGTCATGGGAGGTTGATTCGGCCCGTCCATCCCACTAGGCCAAATCAGATCATCTCGGGAAGTCTCCTATCACCCCAACAACTCAGGAAATCACCTCCAACCTCAACTAGAGCACGCCATCGAGCCAGGATGAGCTCTGCAAGTATCGTGTCAGTCTTGGGACGCCCATGGCTCAGACTGACACATGCAGTAAGGAATATGCCTAAGACATCCGAGAATATGCTAAGGAATATGCCTTGGCATCTTTGGAGATGCCAAGGCATATGTTGAGCATCTAAGAAGATTCCAGGAATATGCTATACAGATACTAAGCGTGGGGAACAAGTCTTGTCCCCTGGGCTCCTCTTTATAAGGAGCACCAGGGGGATCGTTCACAGGGAGGCCCCGAAGGGCTCTTCCCTTCTCTGCTCAATAGGAGCTCTTCTTCTTCCCCCTCCAATATCATAGAGAGATCTAGATAGAGGCATAGGAGATACAGCTCAAGGAGCATGATTATAGACACAAGTATGGCGAGATTATAAGAGATTAGATATAGAGAAGAGGTGTTATCTCTACATGAGATCCTCAATCCTAGATACATTGTGTTTCTCTTTGTTCATATGAGTGCGGTCTTCACTGCATCATCCCTCCCCGGATTCCTCCACGTCCATCAGCCCCAACTTTAGCCTACCCATGGCATATGCCGTGATACCACCACGACATTTGGCGCCCACCGTGGGGCCTCTTAGTGGTGTTGGTTGGGTTTCCATCTGGACGGGAGCATCTTCATCAACTTCTTCCTCATAGAGCTCATTCAGCTCCACCAAGCGAACAAAGAACAGAGAGGTAAGCACAGAGGCTCTCCAAGCCTGACTCATCAAAGCAGGTAAGACTCAACAAGAAAGACTCAAACTCTTCTCCAAGATTACTTTAAGTACCAGGTAACTCAGTAGGGCAGGTATGACTTAGCGAGAATCACTCAAACACTTCTCCAAGTATACTGTAAGTGCCACATAACTCAGCCACCAACACTCGACCTGTAACTCATCTCACCAGCCAACTTATTGATGATTCAGATAGAATTTGAGTCAGTTTATTTATGCTTTGGATTAACCTTTAACTCAGCTCACCAGCCAGCTTATTGATGATTC
This sequence comes from Avena longiglumis, assembly GCA_030063025.1. Taxonomy (NCBI): domain Eukaryota; kingdom Viridiplantae; phylum Streptophyta; class Magnoliopsida; order Poales; family Poaceae; genus Avena; species Avena longiglumis. The sequence goes on from CP125977.1 coordinate 479,512,038, forward strand.
AGATAGAATTTGAGTCAGCTTATTTATAATTCAGATAGAATTTGAGTCAACTTATTTATAACTCAGATAGAATTTGAGTCAGCTTATTTATGATTCCGATAGAATTTGAGTCAGTTTATTTATGCTTTGGATCGACCTGTAACTCAGCTCACCAGCCAGCTTATTGATGATTCGGATATAATTTGATTCAATTTATTTATGCTTTGGATTAACCTTTAACTCAGCTTAGTAGCTTGTCTCTGATTCGGACTAACATTTGATTCAGCTTGCCAGGGTATATTATAATTTGTATTTGTATTCGGACTCGGCGTACTAAGCATATCTCTGATTCGGACTGAAGTTTAATTCAGCTCGCCAGGTTGCCAGGTTATGTTATGACTCGGATTGATATTTCACTATCTTGCCAGGTTATCCCGTATCTCGGATGACTATTTGCCAGCTTATCATATCTTGAATCTATATATCATATCAACATCTCGAATCAGATATCTCAGCGATTAGCTCTATTGTCATATCCCAAAACTTAATCTCGGATCAATATCTCAGATCCATATCAAAGGCAAATTGACATCTTCTCATTGGATCAAATTATATCTTGGCAATCAGATGACTCGGATTTGAGTCATATCCCTCGGATTTGACTCAGATTTGAGATGTAAGTCAAAATTGAGTAAGTTAACTCGGATTTGGAATCAGATGACTCGGATTTGAGTCATATCCCTCGGATTTGAGTTAGATGACTCAGATTTGAGATGTAAGTCAAAATCGAGTAAGTTAATTCGGATTTGGAATCAGATGACTCAGATTTGAGTCATATCCCTCGGATTTGAGTTAGATTTGAGATGTAAGTCAAAATTGAGTAAGTTAACTCGGATTTGGAATCAGATGATTCGGATTTGAGTAATATACCTCGGATTTGAGTAATATACCTCGGATTTGAGTCAGATGACTCAGATTTGAGATGTAAGTCGAAATTGAGTAAAGTAACTCGGATCTGGAATCAGATGACTCGGATTTGAGTCAGATGACTCAGATTTGAGATGTAATTCAAAATTGAGTAAGTTAACTCGGATTTGGAATCATATGATTCAGATTTGAGTCATATACCTCGGACTTGAGTCAGATGACTCAGATTTGAGATGTAAGTCAAAATTGAGTTAGTTAACTCGGATTTGGAATCAGATGATTTGGATTTGAGTCATATACCTCGGAGTTGAGTCATATACCTCGGATTTGAGTCAGATGACTCAGACTTAAGACATAAGTCAATTTTGAGTAAAGTAACTCAGATTTGAGTCATATACCTCGGATTTGAGTCAGATGACTCAGACTTAAGACATAAGCCAATTTTGAATAAAATAACTCGGATTTGAGTCATATACCTCGGATTTGAGTCATATACCTTGGATTTGAGTCGGATGACTCAGACTTAAGACATAAGTCAATTTTGAGTAAAATAACTCGGATTTAGAAACAGATGATTCAAATTATAACTTACCCAAAGGGGTTAAAAGGCAGTGCCGGAAATGTCCAGAAGTCATAACTCTCCCAAAGGGGTTAAAAGACGAGTGCCAAAATTGGCCAGAAGTCGTAACTTACCCAAAGGGGTTAAAAGAGCGGTGCCTCGGAAGGCCATAACTCATAACTTACCCAAATGGGTTAAAAGAGCAGTACCCAACAGGGCTGGAATTCATAACTTACCCAAAGGGGTTAAAAAACCAGTGCCGGAAATGACCAGAAGTCATAACTTGCCCAAAGGGGTTAAAAGACCAGTGCCAAAATTGGCCAGAAGTCGTAACTTACCCAAAGGGGTTAAAAGAGCAGCACCTGAGAAGGCCAGAACTCATAACTTACCCAAAGGGGTTAAAAGAGCAGTACCCAACAGGGCTAGAATTCATAACTTACCCAAAGGGGTTAAAAGAACGGTGCCCAAGAAGGCCAAGACTCATAATTTACCTGATGGAGTTAAAAGAGCAATGCCCGAGAAGGCAAGAAGTCAAAACTTACCCAAAGGGGTTATAAAACTAGAGCCAGAGAAGGCCAGAAGTCAAAACTTACCCAAAGGGGTTATAAGACCAAAGCCAAAACAGGCCAAAGTCATAAACTTACACGAACGGGTTAAAAGAGCAAAGTCCATAAAGGCAAGATGTCATAAACTCACCCAAATGGGTTATGGGACCAAAATTTACGTGATAAGGAAAATATATGTCACATAATAACTCTGGAAATATTTTATAAAGCCTATGCACGACTCTACGAGTCCCACATAGCCTCGGGGACTAATGTCGGGGATATACCCCCGGGTACCCCAGAGCTGGTGTATTAAGTGATTAAATAAAGCTTTGAGTTATTAGGGATGAAGAATATAAATAGAATAAATAAAAGGAGAAGGAAAAATGGAACAGGGGCGAATAACGAGTGATTCGGCCCGGACTTCATCATGATGGACCGAATTAACACAAGGCAGGCCGAATTATCCTAGCTAAAACCGAATAAAGCTCGCTGGGCCACAAGAGTTCCCGAGTGGGCCGAATTAACCTATATCGGCCCACCGCGGGCCACCTCCTCACAAAATTCTCCCCACAGGTCGATGCTCCAGTGCTCTCGCCGAGCATCGCCAAGCGACCCTGCGCACCATCCGCTCCTGCCAGGGTCCCGCGCGCCTTGGCAGTCCCGCCTCAGCGCCAGGATCCCGCCGCCAGCCCGTCTGCCGCTTCACCCGGATGGGCCCGATTCCACTCCATCCAGACAGGCCCACCACGGGCTTCCGCAAAGGAGAGGCTCCCTTCCCTGGATGGGCCGACGAGGGATATGTCGGCCCACCATGGGCTGCAGCCGCAGCAGGACGCAGCACCTCGGCTGGGCTCACCCCAGCTTGGGCCGAATGATGATCAACCCGGCCAGGCCACGTCTAGATCTCGGCTGGGCTGTAATTCGACTCGATGGGCCCCTTCTCTCCTGCAGTATGACCCAGGACGAGTCATGGGAGGTTGATTCGGCCCGTCCATCCCACTAGGCCGAATCAGATCATCTCGGGAAGTCTCCTATCACCCCAACAACTCAGGAAATCACCTCCAACCTCAACTAGAGCACGCCATCGAGCCAGGATGAGCTCTGCAAGTATCGTGTCAGTCTTGGGACGCCCATGGCTCAGACTGACACATGCAGTAAGGAATATGCCTAAGACATCCGAGAATATGCTAAGGAATATGCCTTGGCATCTTTGGAGATGCCAAGGCATATGTTGAGCATCTAAGAAGATGCCAGGAATATGCTATACAGATGTTAAGCGTGGGGAACAAGTCTTGTTCCCTGGGCTCCTCTTTATAAGGAGCACCAGGGGGATCGTTCACAGGGAGGCCCCGAAGGGCTCTTCCCCTCTCTGCTCAATAGGAGCTCTTCTTCTCCCCCCTCCAATCTCATAGAGAGATCTAGATAGAGGCATAGGAGATACAGCTCAAGGAGCATGATTGTAGACACAAGTATGGCAAGATTATAAGAGATTAGATGTAGAGAAGAGGTGTTATCTCTACAGGAGAGCCTCAATCCTAGATACATTGTGTTTCTCTTTGTTCATACGAGTGCGGTCTTCACTGCATCATCCCTCCCTGGATTCCTCCACGTCCATCGGCCCCAACTTTAGCCTACCCATGGCATATGCCGTGATACCACCACGACAGGTGTGCTCAACGGATCACCATGAACACAATAGAGGGGCTGAGGAGGCAAGGCAAGGTCGAGAGACGACAAATCGACAATGATGATTGTGGCGTCCGGAAGGATGCCGAACTCAATTCCATGCGATTCAGGGAGCGCCTGCTTGTGTGATTTGTCGGAGATGAATGTGGATGACAAGGATAACCTGACGGTGGTATCAATGACGCTTGGGGAAACCAGAAATGGCGCGGATAAAGACGATGGGGGGACTAGCATCCATCGCCCATCGCGGGAGTGGAAGAAGAAGATGAGGGGTGGCGTTCTAGGGTTCTTCCCAGTAGCGGCAAGCTTTATAGACGCCAGGGCAATGCCACAAATATTGGTACGCACGCGCGGCATATTGCATCGCTAGCGTCATGGAGATGCTTCTTCGTCATTGGTGAAGACGACGATGCGAACATGTGCCCGAACCAGTACGGGATGGCAGTTGGGCCGTGCGTGGGTCGGGGATGCATCGGCCTAGAATGCTACTAGGGTCTAGAAAGGCAAGAGAGGGAGGCTTGAGGATGCTGCACTACACATGGGGTAGGATGGGAGAGTAATGGGCTGCTGGCCCAATTAGGGTCAAGGAATTTTTTATTTTATAAAACATTTCCCTTTTTCTATTTTCCTTATCTCTTTAGTATTTTCAAACTATTGAACTATTTTTTAATACTTCAAAAATACTAGAGGTTTGTAAAGGTTTTCGAAATACTTAGGGGCCCTTAGAACAACTTAGGCTCCACACATTTGGATTTCTTAGAAATCAAAATCATTAGAGAGGGGTTTACATAGAGAGGGATTATAAAATTAGGGTTAGGGTTTTGTTTGGTTCCTTTTCTTCCATGAAATCTTCTTAGTAAGATATGCATGAATGATCATGATGCACATATGAAAACTTATTAATATTAATTAAAACTAGGGATGTTATAGCGAGGAAACAAGAGATGATGAGATATCATGTCATGATGACATCGTAGAACACAAAGAAGGTAACTATAGTGGACAAAAGTGTAAGAATAAATGAACTCACTCAATATATGGACATGATAGAGGATATCCGGACGGGTGACAACTAGATAGAAAAGATTGCCAACCATATGATGGTAGCGCATTGGGTTAGACAAGGGATCACCATGAGATGCATGAAGGTGAATATTAAGTTACATAGGAGTATCTACAATGCACTCAACACTAAGAGTAGCACGAGGAATCAGATCTGGGATATAATTTTTTCTTAGGAGATATATAACCCATTAGAGGTAAAAATAAACCTCAACCCCAAGAAAGTAGCAAAGATCAGGGCCATGATACAACATAAGGAACTGCTCACAAAGATGAGCCTAACAAATGAAATGTACTCTCATGTCTACGCACTTCTATTCTTGTAGACAGTTGTTGGGCCTCCAAGTGTAGAGGTTTGTAGAACAGCAGCAAGTTTCCCTTAAGTGGATTAACCAAGGTTTATCGAACTCAGGGAGGAAGTGGTCAAAGGTATTCCCTCTCAATCAATCCTGCAACCAAGATACAAGAAGTCTCTTGTGTCCCCAACACACCCAATACACTTGTCAGGTGTATAGGTGCACTAGTTAGGCGAAGAGATAGTGAAATACAAGTGGTAACAGTGCCAGAAAATAGCTTCTGACTTGTTCTTGACGTGGGGTAATGTGTGTGAGTGCCAGAAAAGAGCTTGACAGTGAGGTAAGGACTAAAGAAAGCAAACATGCAACTGATCTATATGCAAACGGTGTTTCAATGTTTAGAAACAAGGCCTAGGGATCATACTTTCACTAGTGAACACTCTCTCATATAAATATACTATCTTCATGATACTACTCTTAACTACTCTCCGGTTGGACACTCTAATCATCGGTAGGGCTATAACAACACTCCTTAAAGTCCGCCTTCCCCAATATAGATAACCCACACTGTCACCTTGAGCACTAGATGGTTCCAACAAACACCACAATTTCATAGAGACTTCCAACTCCAAATATAAATCATAAAAATATTCAATCTAGCCAAAGTGCCACACACGGTATGCCCGCTATCACTTTCAAACACGTGGGGAAAAGCATAGACCTATTAAAGCACAAAGAGTATTTATGTAGACTCAAGGATAAGTGCCACCATGGCGTGCACGCTGTCACTTCCACACACATGGGGAGAGCAGAGATCTAATGAAGCACTTGAGTAGCAAGGTAGATCTACTTGATTACAAAGCTCATGACCACAACAAGATCATGCATAGAGAGAGAGATGAACACATAGCTACCGGTAGAGCCCTTAGCCCTGAGGAAGAACTACTCCCTCCTCATCAAGGGAATCAGCAATGGTGATGAAGATGGCGATGGAGATCGATGGAGATGGCTCCGGGGGCACTTCCCCGTCCCGGCAGGGTGCCGGAACAGAGACTTCCTGTCCCCCGAATCTCCCCTTCAGTGGCGGCGGCGCTACAGAGGTTTTCTTGGATTTCTTCTGGATTGCCTTAGGGTTTTCTCATCGGAGGCTTCTTATAGGCGCAGGAATCAAGGTCGGTGGGGGTCCAGGGGCCCACACCCCCTATGGGAGCCCCCTAGGGCTTGCCCACGCCTAGGGGGGGGGGTGCGGCCACCCTGTGGCCCCCCTCCGGCTCTGCTTCGTGGTTCGGTGTTACTTCGGGAAAAATAATAACTTTGGCTTTTGTCCCGTCCAATTCCGAGAATATTGATTTTCTGCCTTTTTTGGAACCAAAAACAGAAGAAAACAGACAACTGGCACTGTGGCATCTTGTTAATAGGTTAGTTCCAGAAAGTGTATAAAAATACCTTAAAGTGTATACAAAACATAAGACAAATGATATAAAACAAGCATGGAGCATCAAAAATTATAGATACATTTCCGACGTATCAAGCATCCCCAAGCTTAACTCCTTCTCGTCCTCGAGTAGGTAAGTGATAAAAAGAATAATTTTTGAGGTGACATGCACCATCAAAACCAAGATCAAACCATTTGCAAGCATTGAAAGCTGGGATCAAAGAACTCTAAACATGTGCATGAAAGATGGAGTTCTAACAATAGGACATAGTAACTATGCATGCAACATGAAAGGCTACAAACAAAGATCATGAATGACATGCATTGAAAAACGTTTGTTTGTTTCACATACAGAAAACATAGCATAGTGGCAATCAGCTTGTCCCTCATAGAGTAGCAATATAGATGCATAGGACACCTTCAAAGTTCACAAGGGTGACTAGAAACAAATAGCACAAGAACAAGTAATATCACAATATGCATTAATCAATAAGCATTGGAGCACTGCACACAGAATGACAACTATGCTCTCTTAAAGGTGCCTAAAGGTAGAAGGTGGAGACTCAATAATGGTGGAAGAAAGGCCTTTTATAAAGGAAGCAGGGATTTCAAGTTTCAAAAAGAGCTTCCAAAAATTATGGCACTTGTTAGCTTTCAGCCGTCATTGCCCCTATCATAAGCATCTTGAAGTGATTAAGGTTAAAGTGGCAAAGGTGGAGTATATGCTTGACGAAGTATAAGTTGGCAATCTCAAGTCCCTTGAATACGAGGACCACACCTCATGCATACTCAACTTTGGGCCCAGGTAAGTTCTTGTCATTGTAAGTATTTGCATATCATTGAGAACCGCCAACGGGGTACCTCTTGAACATGGTACAGGAGCTTCCCCATAACCAAAATGACAAGTCAAGTAGACAATGAGCATCTCAGCGATCTTTTTATTTACCATATGCATAGCTTTTTATTGAGGATGCTTCATAGATAGCTCATTATGGTGATGCTGCAAGTTTCCACCATGATTAGGCATAGTGGCCCTGGCGTTTCTATAACACATGATACAAACTCCATGGACTTACAAGTTCCCTCTTTATTTCACACCGGTGACATCCATAGACAAAAGAACATGATATCAACTGAGTACAAAGTACAAGTGCAATGTTGAAAACGTTCCCCGTGACAACACGGTTCTGCTAATTCCAACTTATAAGTGCAAGAATATACAACAAAGTTATCACAATGGTTCAAGTTTATTAGGGGCAAAGAATATAAAGTGTGCCATCAAGTTCGTGATGGCTTTAATCACTAAGTTTTCACATAACAAAATAGTTTTTAATTGGAAGATAGTTGAAAACAAGAATATACTTGGAATGGTGTAACACACCATGCATAGGAGTTTATAGTGGACACATTGGAATAACTTGGTTTCTTGGGCATTGGAAGCATGAGTAGAGCTTACTCATACAAGTGGAGGCTAGCAAAAGACTAGGAGCAACCAACTAAGAGAGCAATAATGGCCATAATCATGCAGTGCAACAAAGCATTACTAATCAAAGCATAGAGTGGTACTACAAGTCAAGGACTAAATGATCATAGAGGCTATGGTGACTTGTTATTAATCATAACATGGTGTGAGCATGTGCCAAGTCAACCCAAGCAAAGCATCAAAAGTGAATACCACAATACTATGCTTTTGCATGCTAAAACAACGAATACTTTTTTCAAGGCACACTAAGCAATCCCAATTGTTTGGAACAAGACATTCTACAGCAATAATCACTAAGCATAATGTCAAAACAACACCTAGCATGTCATGCTAAAGTCTAAATCACAGTCAATGCAAGCTCCTCTTGCACTTACAAGCAAGAACTTATTACTCTTTTCCAACACCAAGCAACTTATTTGCAATAACTCACAAAGATAATAATAAATAAAGATTAGTGAGCTTGTCTCACAAATCCACAAAGAAGAACTAAAAAGTTCTAAGCTGAAAGCACAAGAAAACTAAGGCTGAGCGCAGTGCTAGAAAAAGTGAACACTCACAAAACAAAAAGAGTGAAAACTAGAGTGTTATAGGCAATGGAAACAGAGTGTGTCTCTTTCCAAAAGAAGTGTGGTGTAACCAAACAACTTACTCAAGCAAACTAAGAAAACGAAAACTAAGAACAAAAACAAAGACGCTCCAAGAACAACACAACAATGCATGAAACAATAAAAACGAAGTGTCTAGAAAGACCTGAGATTTTTATTGATGAAGAAGGGGATGCCTTGGGCATCCCCAAGCTTTGACGCTTGTACCTCTTGGATATTTCTTGGGGTGACACGGGGTGGCATCCCCAAGCTTGAGATTTTGTCTATTCTTCATCTCATTACATCATTGTCTCTCTACACCTGAATTTTTTTCCTTCATACAAAACTTCACACAATCTTCATTAGCAACATTAGTTTATTCAAAAGATATTAGACCTTTAGGCAAAGCTTTGGAATGGCAAGACTTTTCACTAAAACACAAGATACTTTAATAATTCCTTCAAAAAGCTCAATTCCCCAAAAGAGAACTCAAAAAGGAATCAATAAGAAGCAAATGCAAAAAATGGCAGAAATCTATCAAAATAGACCAGCAGGTAGAAACCAATATTTTCGAAGACCTTCTGTTCCTCAAATAAAAACGTGTTGAACTAACGAAAGTTAGCTAACATACTATGGGATTTATTCCTAAATTATAAGCTCAATCCGAGTAACAAAGCCTCCTCATGATTTTTTTGGTGGAGGACAGAAATCTGTTTCGGGACAACAACTCCCCAAATCTTACTTCCCTCTCATTAGAGGTTATTCTTGGCACAAAAAGCAAATAAAAAGGATAAGGAGAGGTCCTTACTGAAGTAATAACTTCCAAGACTCAAGAAAACTCTTGGGTTATCTCCCAACAAGTACTTTTTTAACGCCTTTAAGTTAGGCATGATAGTTTGAGAAGATGCTCACATAATAAATATGAATTGAAGTAAAAGAGAGCATAAAGAAGCAAATTCAAAACACATTTAAGTCTAACCCACTTCATATGCATAGGAATCTTGTAAATAAACAAGTCATGAAAGCACAAAGCAACAAGCATAGGAAAGCAAAACAAGTGCAACTTCAAAACTTTCAGCACATAGAGGGGAAACTTGATATTTTTTAGATGCATAAAACCTTGTTTCCCTCTCTCATAATAACTTTCAGTAGCAACATGAACAAAATTAACAATATAACTATCACATAAAACATTCTTATCATGAGCCACATGCATAAAATGGTTATTACTCTCCACATAAGCATAGTCATCCCTATTAATCATAGTGGGGGCAAATTCAAAAAATAGCTATCATTACTATTCTCATCACCATAATCATCAAATATTGGAGGCATATTGTAATCACAATTAACTTTCTCCTTAATAGTAGGTGGACTGAAAATATCATATTCATCATTGTAATCATCATATATTGGAGGTTTGGTATCATCATAAGCAATAGAATAGCTATCTTCCAAAGCTGGGGGACTAAAAAGATCATTTTCACAAAAACTAGCTTCCCCAAGCTTAGACTTTTCCATAGCATTAGCAATAATGGTGTCCAAAGAATTCATACTAATAACATTTATATTAGCATGCAAATAAAGTTCCATAGGTTTTTGAATTTTCTCTTCAAACACTTCATGTCCTAACTCAAGATAAACACTATAAATCTCTCTAATTTTGTTGTTGTTTTCTGTTAAGCCTAACTAGTAAAAACAAGAAACAAAAAGACAAAACTGCAGAATCTAAAGGAAATAACTTCGAGCACTCACACCGGAGGATGTGAGTACCTTTTACCTTACCTCCCCGGCAACAGCACCCGAAAAGAGCTTGATGTCTACGCACTTCTATTCTTATAGACAGTTGTTGGGCCTCCAAGTGCAGAGGTTTGTAGAACAGCAGCAAGTTTCCCTTAAGTGGATTACCCAAGGTTTATCGAACTCAGGGAGGAAGTGGTCAAAGGTATTCCCTCTCAAGAAATCCTGCAATCAAGATACAAGAAGTCTGTTGTGTCCCTAACACACCCAATACACTTGTCAGGTGTATAGGCGCACTAGTTCGGCAAAGAGATAGTGAAATACAAGTGGTAACGGTGCCAGAAAATAGCTACTGACTTGTTGTTGACGTGGGGTAATGTGTGTGAGTGCCAGAAAAGAGCTTGATGGTGAGGTAAATACTAAATCAAGCAAACATGCAACTGATCTATATGCAAACAGTGTTTCAATGTTTGGAAACAAGGCCTAGGGATCATACTTTCACTAGTGAACACTCTCTCATATAAATATACTATCTTCATGATACTACTCTTAACTACTCTCCAGTTGGACACTGTAATCATCGATAGGGCTATAACAACACTCCTTAAAGTCCGCCTTCCCCAATCTAGATAACCCCACAGTGTCACCTTGAGCACTAGATGGTTCCAACAAACACTACAATTTCATAGAGACATCCAACTCCAAATATAACGCATAAAAATATTCAATCTAGCCAAAGTGCCACACACGGTATGCCCGCTATCACTTTCAAACACGTGGGGAAAAGCATAGACCTATTAAAGCACAAAGAGTATTTATGTAGACTCAAGGATAATTGCCACCATGGCGTGCACGCTGTCACTTTCACACACATGGGGAGAGCAGAGATCTAATGAAGCACTTGAGTAGCAAGGTAGATCTACTTGATTACAAAGCTCATGACCACAACAAGATCATGCATAGAGAGAGAGATGAACACATAGCTACCGGTAGAGCCCTTAGCCCTGAGGAAGAACTACTCCCTCCTCATCTTGGGAATCACCAATGGTGATGAAGATGGCGATGGATATCAATGGAGATGGCTCCAGGGGCACTTCCCCGTCCCGACAGGGTGCAGGAACAGAGACTTTCTGTCCCCCGAAACTCCCCTTCGGCGACGGCGCTACAGAGGTTTTCGTGGATTTCTTCTGGATTGCCTTAGGGTTTTCTCATCGGAGGCTTCTTATAGGCGCAGGAATCAAGGTCGGTGGGGGTCCAAGGGGCCCACACCCCTATGGGCGCCCCTAGTGCTTGCCCGCGCCTAGGGGGGTGCGGCCACCCTGTGGCCCCCTCCGGCTCTGCTTCGTGGTTCCGTGTTGCTCCGGGAAAAATAATAACTTTGGCTTTTATCCCGTCCAATTCCGAGAATATTGATTTTCTGCCTTTTCTGGAACCAAAAACAGAAGAAAACAAACAACTGGCACTGTGGCATCTTGTTAATATGTTAGTTCCAGAAAGTGCATAAAAATACCTCAAAGTGTAGAAAAAACATAAGACAAATGATATAAAACAAGCATGGAGCATAAAAAATTATAGATACATTTCCGACGTATCATACTCATAGTCATCACTGGTGATTATCATGTCATATATATAATAATAGTATGATCATGAGGAGATGCAAACAATGTTGGATCCTAGGAATTGGGCGAGAAACCAAGAGGAGTCACCATGGAGGTAAAACACTCAAACCATGCACGGGATGATTTCTTAAGGCCATAGAGGGAGCACCTAAGATGACATACTGTCACGTCCTTATTCACGGACATCGGGGATGCATGCAACCCCTTCTAGTCACCGGGTGCAACACACATTAAACCTAATCGACCCACGAGAACATAAAACACAAGCACATAGTGGTTTTTTTACCCAGGTTGAGGCCACAATGTGTGAAACCCTACATCCTGCCTCGATGACTATATCTTTTGGAGATGATATGTACAAGGTGGTATCACTCAATTCCAGGAATGGGACCTAGATGATCTCAACAATGATCCTCCTCCCTAGGCACTTTCCATGTATCTGGATTACTCTACTCAACTTGATCCCAACCTATCTTTTTACTCGGCTAGGGCTTATTTTTAAATAGCAAGGGGACATCATAAATACCAATGACCACGTGGCTTGATAATCAATGCATGGTAGAAACATGGCGAGGTAAAGCTTGTAGCTTTGGCGCATGGCTAACACAGAAGATGCAGGGCTGGAGTGCATGCTATCCGGTCAAGGCCTCAGTTCCAGTCCCATAAGTCCTACGGAGGGCATGGGCATGGTGTAGGTTGAAAAACAGTTGGAGGACATGAAGCACATGGGACCTCATGAATGCCTCCCAGTAACAACTATTGGGGCTGCACTTGGCTCCTTTTCCCGGGCTACAGGGGGCTAGGGATCCTTGGACGCTGCTTCCGCTGTGATTCCTCCTAAGACCGGGAACACGCTTCTTGTCATTCTAAGTCCCCAAAGTTGATGTCGGACGAGTGCGCGATAGTCTTGACAAAGATCTGCATGTCACTTCCTTCATAAGGGGAACTATAGTATATATCACTTCCTTCGGTCACTTACCTGCCTGGGGCCTCCATCAGCCTATGGACCATGCTTAGGCGGATTCGAGGACCCCTTGGTCCACAGTTACGACAGTTGCCCCCATGGCATAGGGACGACTATTAGTGACTCACCCAAAGCTAGGGTTATTCCCTATTGAAGTGGGCACTACAAGGAATCTGGCTATATATGATCCTCCATTTTCTTCACAAAATTGTCAAAATAGCGTGTTTATGAAGATTCTGAGATCGTGAAAGCCAGGCGTCGCTAATGAACTATAACGACGATTTTATTGAAATCGTCATAAGACACTATGACGATTTGAGATCGTCATAAGCTCTATGACGTCCATAAATGTCACACACATCTAGCCCACGCCACGTGGACGATCCGACATGGAATGCCATTGTGAAGAAACGAAACCATCTTAAAATTAATTTAGCCCGGTCACACTAGTCGTTATATGGGCTAGCACAATAATTCGGCCCATTAATTATTATTATTTTAGCAATTTTTTCGACTTCTTGGGACAAATTTAGCATTTTTAGGGCTTTCTATTTTCTGGCTAGTGGCCTTTTTAGTGTCCATATTGTTTTGGGCTTTATGTTTTCATAGTCTATTATACTTTTGGGCCTTGGCATTATTTAGTATATTTACTTACAATTCAGCATTTTTTCTAAAGAAAAATGTTCATTTACACTTTCTTCTAGGCCAAGGCCTTTTATTCCAGTCCAAATTACTTTGGGCCATGACCATTTCATTACTTTGGGCTGTGGCCTTTCTACAGACAGGAAATATAAAGGCCACAATTTCATTTAGCCCAAACTAAATAGACAAGATATCAACATTTGAAATTCAAAAGCAACATTTCAAATACATCAGGTAGCATTTCAAATACTAAGTTAACATCAGGTAGCATTTCAAATAATAAAGTAACATCAGGTAGCATCAGGGAGTTCATAGCCAATAGGTACATAGAGGTAGTTTCAGGTAGTTCATAGCCACTAGCATCAGGTAGTTCACAGCCAAAATGATACCTATATCCTAGCAAGATACCCATCGCCCCAAATGACAGCAAGATACCCATCACCCAACAGCTACATCCCAGTAATTTTGGCTCCAAACAAATCCATCATGTGACTAAGCTTCTATTTGTGCTCTTGTGCCCTCTTGACCAGTACCTGGTGCTCCTTGTCGCGTTGAGCTTGTGCAGCTTCTGCCTCTTGTGCTGCCTTCTTGATTGCAACCAATTCTTCAGTCATCTCTCCACTTCTCTGCTCCTACTTCTGCAACTTCTCTTGCAGGTCACGGACATGAGTGGATACATATGAACTGTTCATCTTATTCTTGGAGCCTGAATGGAGGCCAACATTCTTAAAGAATGTGCTTAGCGTCACCTCATTGGTCAGAACTTGGGCGACCACCTCCACAATAGACTTTGGTTATTCCCCTTCTGGTACCGGCTTAGCCATCTCAGGTTCTATTTTTCTCTGCCATTTGGAATCAGTTGCAAAATGATGTTAGGAAACAGTAGCATGACCGAAAACAGTAGGAGCTGAATCTTAGAAAAATAAGGTAATCCACTAGGAGCATAAAAATAAGGTAATACACTAGGAGTATACTAGGAGAGCAACCTTCTTGCAAGAAATGAAGAGTAACATGCTTATTTATAACATTAAATAAACTCAGGTTAAAGTGGCAACATTGTATTGACATACAAAAGTTTAGCTACTACTAGTCCAAATCGATCAACTCCAAGAAGAGCCACCATCAAATAGATAGAAGCTCAACACCAAATACAAATTTGCATAAAGAACTCAAGCTCCAGGTTTCTCCCACACTGAATACAAAGTCAAATTTAAGGTTGACACTCATCAAGTCCACCAAAACTGATCCCACAAGTTAAACTAGAACCCAAATATAGGGATCACCACTGCTGGCTTCGCGGATCAGAGAAAGCGTGCTGGCATTTTCACACAAAAAATTGTTGAACACATGCATATTATTCATATAACTGCAAGGCATATTATTCCCAAGCTAACCCTAATCATATAACTGCAAGGCATATTATGCAAAGTTAAATATAGTGCTACACACATGCTAGCACATCAATTTGACAATCAGTTTGAAAAAAGCCAAAAAAGAAGAAACTCCTAGCATTTCTTTTTATGTTTTGATTTTTATTACGAAAGGGAAATATTACCAGCCTTGCTTACATCACCAATGGGGTTCTAGGACATTAACATGAGTACATCCATAACGGCAGAATACTTTCAAGTTAAAAGATCAGGGATCTATTAGCATGATCATCAAACTTTTATATCCTATAAAGAGATGATAAATATATATATTTGTGCAGAGTAATAAATATTTAGGAAACAACAGTTTCACATGACTGCTACTATAGAATCACCCATATGGATTCAGGGGGTGTAAGTCTCTAGTAATTAATAGCATTGCATTACAGAACCAATGAACATACATGCTTTGCATGGATATTCTACATTAAAACATCAGTGTACCCACAATTGTAGTATGCTTCCCAGCTAAAAGGTCCGGCTTTAGCATGATGAACATTGACACTCAAGCTTTCAGATCATATGGGCATGGATGAACATGTTCAAACAAAAAAATTGAAAAAACAAGCTGACTATTTTTACTATAATATAATTATACCATGCAAGTGTAAGGAAGCCAATGTACCTGGTTATCACGAAACCATTCTCGTATTTAGTCACAACCAGCAAAGGAGTGACTCACTATAGCATCTTGAACTGCGACAGGGAAACTATATTTCTTGCTGTTGTGGGTGACCTTAAGCATGTCAATGGCATTAAGCTCTTCACCCTGAAGTTTCTCTCTCTGAAATGATTCCTGACATTAATAAGGACACAAGCTTATTAGGACACAAGTTAATTATTCCTAAATAAAAATGTAAGAGTATCTTACATCTGCATACATATGAGCTAGATAGCACCACGAACCGGTCTTCTGCTGAAACTTGACTAGTCCTTGATTGGTCCTATTCTTTTGGCACGTGTCCTACATATGAGAGCATTTTTATAAGACATTGCCAATAATATGCATACTGTAATATAAACTACTTGACGAGACTTGACCAGATTATGTATGATATCAAGCAACAAAATGAGCATATCTCCTATCACATAAAGCATAAAATAAAATGAAGTAGTTCACTTGACTTGTTGACAACATTTAAATAACAGTTGCGTTGTTTATCCGATATTAGAAGTTTACTTCACACCATCTAAATAACTGCTACTTTGTTCCTTCAACATTCAAACTTTAAAATACAGTACTTGACAACATATAAAACTACAGTACAAGGTAATTACAGAATGCAAAGGTTAAGCAATGCATAATACCATGTGTTTTGGGTTTGTCCACAGCTTGAGCAACGCTTGCCATTCGTCATCAGAGATGTATGAAACCGGGGACTTGATGCTGAGTTCACCTGATGGTACTTGATCGAAAAACTTATTTTTGACCAAATGCCATCTTTAATTTGAAACATTCTTCAAGATACCAGTGCAGGATACCTTAACTTCTTTGCATCAGTGTCCATCTAAAAAAATCAACCGAGAAGAGTAGTAGGAGGTCATGATTTCAAGTCCTAGGCCTCACCATTTTTCCTTTTTTTGATAGATTCGAAACTCACAATCATATCGAGAGAACTAGATTCAGGACTCACAATCATATCCGTAGAACTAGATGTAACACAGAGAACTAGTACAACACAGCCAGGATAGCCAGATAACTAAAATGTCAATATTACACATGATCTTCCAGGAATTAAAATGACAAGTCAAGATTACACATGATCTTCCAGAAATGACTACACAACAGCTAAAATGACATGATCTGGCTCCTCACCACCACTCCACCACTGCAGCTAAAATGACATTATCTTGCTCCCTGGTCTTGCTCCTCCTCACCACTACAATAGAGATTAGCAATTTCCAGTGAGCCACTAGCAATGAAATAAAAAATAAAAAGATAATGGAGGATATAAACCTTGCATGTTGTTACTAATCATCATCGTCGAAATGCCTCTGCCTTTTATCTTCACCATCGCTACAGTACTGGTGGGCTGTGTCATCTACCATGTTTTCATCATCCTCACATTCATGGCCCTCCACTACCTCCTTCTTTATTTTCCTAATGTTTTCTATGAATGGAGCATCAGTAACACCCGTTCCCAGCTCCTTCACAATCTTGTATGCACACCTGGTTATTTCTCTTGCACTGGAACTTCCTAAGTGTTATCATATTGGTATGTTAGACCACCGCCATCATTGAGAACCTTCTCCGTTTCAGTTTCTTTCATACTCCACAAATGTCTGTGCTGGAACTTTTGGAAAACTTTCCAATTTCCATGCAAATCGGTGTCTGGCACATAAAACACATTTGTTGCTTGTGTCGTTAGAATAAATGGATCACTCTTATACCAGTACCTTTCAGTCTTAATGCTCTTGAAGTGTCCTTCATCTTGGATCCATGTCTTCTTTCTGCCACCAAGATCAAACCAATCACAATGGAACATGACAACCGATCGATGGACGCCTCTACTGGAGTTGTACTGGAGCCTTATGATGCTTTTGAGATGACCATAGAAGTCCATGTCTTCACCATCATGGTCCCCCTCGGCAACTATTCCACTATTCTGCGTGTTTCTATTTTTCTCGCGGTCAACAGTGTGGTTGCAGACGCCACCAATATACACGTTGAGTACGACCTCACTCTCCTATCCGGCTCGCATGCCAAAGCAAAAATATCAACACCGACCTTATTGTCCTCATGCAATTTTCCAATCTGCACAAATAAATTAGGGTTAATAACAAAAACACAAAAAAATCATGTGGTGATTGATTCCAAGACTAAAGTCTCACATGATTCTTAAACCATATAGAAAAGCCCTTCACAATCCATCTATCAACATTGGTGCGGCAATCTTGCTTATTTAGCTCTTCTTTGCACAACCTGCAATGCCAACAAAAACATCAACTTAATTAAATCATTGGGATTGCAAATGGGTTCCTTCCAACTCAAGAAAAAAAGATAAGGGTGCATGCACAAGAGATGACATACTCTATATATGGTAGAACCTTAGGGTAACTCCTTAGCACATTCCAATGCATCTTGCCATAGTCATCACTAGCCTCCAAGTACTCTGACTCTCCAAGAAGGTTTACACCATGGTTGAAAACCAAGACATCACCAATGTGCAAATCATCCCGCTCTCTATTTCTTCCCGGCTAATTGAATCTTGTTTCCACATTGTCGAAGTACCTCGAGCAAAATGTAAGGCACTCATTAACAACATATGCCTCAGAAATCGACCCTTCAGGCCTGGCGGTGTTTCGCACATAACTCTTAAATGTAAGCATTCTTCTTTCGATAGGGTACATCCAGCCATATTGTACGGGGCCTCTAAGGATTGCCTCTTTGGGTAAATGCACGGTCAAATGAACCATCACCGTGAAGAAGGCCAGAGGAAAGATCTTTTCAAGCTTGCAAAGGATAACTATGATTTATTTCTCGAGTCTTTCAAGAATAGATAGCTTCAGTGTGTTGGAGCACAACTCTCTGAAGAAATTCCCCAGCTCAGCAACTGCTTCATATATTCCTTTATCCAAAATTCCACGGAGTCTAGCCGGTAAAATCCTTTGGAGGAGGATGTGACAATCATGAGTTTTAAGTCCTTGGATCTTGCATCCATCAGGAGACACACATTTTTCTAGGTTAGCGGTATACCCATCTGGAAATCTCATCGCTCTTATAAATTCACAGAATGCAAGCTTTTCTTCTTTAGTCATTGTATACCATGCTTCTGGCATCTCAAACGACTCTCCACCTTCAATAGGCTGCAGATGCAAAACTTATCTTATGCCCATGTCTTCCAAATCAAGCCTAGAGTTAACTCTGTCCTTTGACTTCCTGCTGATGTTCATAAATGTCCAAGTAGATTATCACGTATGTTTTCCTTGATGTGCATTACATCAAGGTTGTGCCTCAACTTGAGATCTTCCTAGTAAGGGGGTCCCACAACATAGCCCTACGGTCCCAACATTGACCATCCTCATGCTTCCTTTTCTTTTGATGTTTTCCAGGTCTCACATCTTTCACATTGTGAAGATGTTGCTCGAGCTATTCTTTAGTGAACTCCACCGGCTAGTCACGGGTTTCAGTTTTTCCATTGAAATCCTTTCTTTTTCGCCAAGGATGGTGGCGGGGAAGCAAACGGTGGCCCTCGTCCCAACATATATTGTTCCTTATTCTTTCTGAGCACTGATCCTTATCACAATGCACACATGCTTGATAAAGTTGTTGCTCGATCTCTTCTTTAGTGAACTCCGCCGGCTGGTCGTGGGTTTTAGTTTTTCTATTGAAATCCTTGCTTTTTCGCCAAGGATGGTGGCGGGAAAGCAAACGGTGGCCCTCGGCCCAACATATATTGTTCCTCATTCTTTCTGAGAACTGGTCCTTGTCACACCACACACAAGCTTGATAACCAGATGTGATCCTCCTCGACAAAGTGTGCAGCACCGGGAAATCATGGATACACCATCTTACCACAACACGGAGATCAAACTTAATGAGACTCATGGCATCATAGGTACGGACACCCTCCTAGAGTTTGAGTAGATCTTCTACCAGAGGCTCCATAAAGACATGAAAATCCTTTCTTGGAGATTTTGGACCCAGGATTAGCAAAGCCATCATGAAGTTGGACTTATCCATACATGCCCATGGTAGAAGACTGTACGAAATGACAAATACCGGCCACATTCTATATTTTGAGCTCATTCCAAATGGATTAAAGCCATCTGTGGCAAGGCCAAGTCGATGTTCCTTGCATCAGCGGCAAACTCTTTATGTTCATCATCAAAATATTTCCATGCCTTTCTGTCAGCTGGATGGCTAAGTTCATTATCCACGGGTTGCCACTTTAGCTTGTGCCATTGTACATCCTCCGATTGTTGCTTCAAAATGAACATTCTCTGTATCCTTGGAATTAAAGAAAAGTACCTCAATACCTTCTCTGGTATCTACTTCCTCCCATCCGCATCTTTCCACCTAGAGGCATCACATTTTGGGCACCTATCATACTTGACATACGTGTTTTGAAACAAGATATGGTTGTTCGGGAAGACATGGATTGAATCATAACCAAGCCCCAATCTACTGATTATACCCAATGCTTCTTCATAAGATTTGGGAATTGCACTTTTAGGGTATTGGATGGTCAAGATACGGAGTATTGCATTGAAGGAAACATTGCTGATTCGGTAGAAGGACTTGATGTGGAGTAACTTCACAGTAAAATAAAATCTGGACAATGTCCCACCATCACTAGCTGCGCGCCTTGACTCCTATATTAGCTCAGCATAGATTGTATGCTCTCCAGCACCTTGTGGTTCAGACTCGTACAAATCCCTTAATAGATCAGGGATTCTATCATCCTCATAGCCATCCTATACCTCCAAACCAACATCCTCTTATGGAACATCATCTTGTACAAACTCCGCCATCATCAACATGATGTGCGCCTTCACCGGGTTCAAGTTCCGCTCCAGGTTTTGGATGTAAAGGCTCTCCATGATGGATCCACCTGTCATATGTGCATGCCATCCCACGCATTAGCAGATGAGCCTCTACATTTGGTAGAGTTTGTTCAACACGGTTCATACAGCTGGGGCATGGGCATAAAACATGAGCATCATCGGGAACAATTCTGCGAACAAATCGCATGAACTCATCCACTCCACTTATATGGTAAAAAGAAAGCCTTCTAACTAATTTTGTTATCCAGCTTCTGTCCATATGCATAAGACCGAAAAATGTTGCAAGTTAGAATTGCACTGAAGTGTACACACTAATAGTAGCTAGCAGAAATTAAAACAAAACCTAGATAAGCTCCAGCAATATAGTTCTATGCCTACATCTAGATAAAGGAAAAAAACCTGAAGATTTAGGCTTGAATTGATTCTAAACATCATCTGAAACTATGGAGTTTTAAACCCTAATGAAAACATCCTCTAAAATTATCAGGAAAGTATATCAATTCCAGCTACTAGTTCTACTCATATCACTGTCAATCTCTGAAATTAACAGGGGAGAGAGGAGAGGGGTGCATATTGTGACATCTTCAAGGCTCGTTGTGGGTGAGGTAACAGAGCTTCAGGGCTGGAACAAGAGAGGGTGCTAGCCTATGTCGATGCCCCCACCTCCTCTGCCGGACACGACTGCTGCAGCCCCTCCTCCAGTCACCACCGCCTCAATATCTCCTCTAGTCACCACCGCCGAAGCCCCTCCACTGACCACCGCCCCAGACCCCTGCGTTCCATGGCTAAGGCGAATCACCCCCTCAACCACCTCTGCTGGTCACCCGTTCGTGCAGATGCGAGATGACCCCGCCCCCTCTACCGGTCACCACTGGTCCAGATCCCTCCACCATTCAGCATCGCCCCCTCCACTGCCGCCGTGGGAGTGTAGTCTGTTTTCTTCTAAGTGTGCTGCTCCATTGGAGCGTGGTAAGTTTGTTAAGCAGACTACTTCTTAGTATAGATAGAATAATTTCTATGTTATATACAATAACACAACTATAGCATATCGGTTATGACAACTTCCTCATAGTGCTAGGTCGTGACTTCGAGTCCCCGCTCGCGCAAACATTTTTTTGCGTAATACGATTTGGGCCAAAGAAGCTATTTGGGCCCTACCCAAGCGAATAGGCCCACCCAGTACACAAGTAACACAAACGGCCCAAAGGAAAATTAAAATTAACAAAAAAAGCGGGACCCGCATGTCAGATTAGTCAACAAGTCAAAAGAAAAATAAATTACCACGTAGGAGCGACACGTGGATCACATCGAGGAGGTGGAAGCACATTCACCCTAGTGCTTAACATACTACGATGTTATTATAGCATCATAAGTGAACATGACAATTTTATATCATCGTAGTGAGCTCCAAACAAGGCCCCAAACAGTATAGAGCAGGTTATGACGATTTTGTTTAATGAATTTAAGATGTTTCTGTGCCAAATTGTCATACATTTGCTATCCTTTGCCCCTCCCAAACAACTCATGACCATCTGCATCAAGATCTTCATAAATCTATGACGATTTCTTTTGGGGTCACTTTCAAAAGGTCATAGAATATCACATTTCTTATACTCTCCGTGTGTGTGTGTGTGTGGGGGGGGGGGGGTCATAGCCTCTTTTAGGACATCATGATGTCCTGCTCCGATTAGACTGTTGGCGTGTCTTGGTGTTGATCCGTCTGCGCTTGAAGTGTTAGACCATTGTTGTGCTGCCTTGGCCCTTATGAAAGGCAATGATGGCATATGTGGGAGCACTCCTGGGAAGGCGAAATAATCAATGTGCAAAGCAAAAATCTCGGAGTAGCCTCCTAGGCCTGGGCCTATAAAGGGAGTGCTCGTGTAGTTCACTCGCCATCTTCATGGAGTCTTAGTCTTATCCACTTCGATCCCTCACCTCCTCCCGAAGCCCTCATCACCCATGGAAGTATTCCCAACATGACAAGAGAGGGATCATGACCAAGGACCAATGTTTTTGTAGGTATCGTAGGAGAGAACATCAGCGTCCATGAGGAGAGGTGGAACCATATGGGGAAGAGCTCCAAGGAGAGGCCGCAATCGTTCTCCCTCGCCCGAGGATTGCTCTAAAGAGTCGTGGCCCAATCTTGCTGGCTTCGAGTTTCTTGTGGGGATCGTTCGTGACAGTGGGGGAGGGTAAGGATTTCTAATGTGTATGTGTAGTCCTTCGATGGACAACAACCACACAGGCTGATGGTGAGGGCCATCGGCTTCTGCAACACCCTCTATAGGATGAATGTGTTATTTGATGGTGACCATGGCATGTACCTCGGGTGAGGTTGGGCCCGAATCGTTGAGACAACCGCCTTGAGTGTCGAGGGGATAACCCCCGATAGGGTCATAAGGGGTAAAACATTACCCATCTTGGCTTATGCCAGGTCAAATAAATCTCTGGCCGGGTCAAAGCGGCCGGGATACGAAGCTTATGTATGGCCGACATAAGAAATATGCCGGCCCGCATAGGACAAATCTGTTCACCTTGCAGGAAGCGATGAGCTAGGTCTGACGAGGGAAGGCCGGGTCAGAGAGGACGTGTGGCAGCTTTTCGAGTGAGATTCAGGAGGGACCATGGTAAATCATGGTTAAAAGAGAGAAGGGCGAAACCAGGTGACAAAAAAGGAGCCGGGTGACGCCCAAAGCAAGGGATGACGTACAAAGGCACCGTGTGACGCCAAGAGCTGGAGGCAACATACAGGAAGACCGTTAGCAGTATAGCTTTGTGGATTGGGTCAAGGGCTTAGGGCTAGCCCATGACCCGGCCCGCACAGTAAGGAAAAAGATCCAAACAGTAACCGTAGGACCCAAAGGTGTAACCTAGCTGGCCATCGCCTATATAAGGAGGGGCACATGTAGGGTTTGAGGAGGTTGGACCAAGTAGGAAACTAGAGCCCTGAGGCTATGCTTGAACAGCTCTAGGAGCACTTGTAAACTTCTTGGGGCAATAATAATCCTAAGTGTGGAGAGTTCTTTGTGTTCTTCGTGCGCGGATAGACCATGCACTCCCTCCCCGGTTACCTCAAGCGCACATTCGGCCCCCAACTTAAGCCTACCCATGGCATCTGCCGTGACACCACCATGACAGTTGGCGCCCACCATGGGGCAGAAGCAAGCGCTTGCTGGAGTTTTCATCTGGACAGGAAACATCATCGCCACAATGGGCGAGCGCGTCTACTCCGGCCTCATCCAGAGGTCTGCGGCGCTCAATTTCATCAGCGACAACGCGGGCTGCTTCGGGACCAAGCCGTTCCCAAGGCGCGGTCGCTTCATCAAGTTTGTCTAGCATCAGGTCTACGTCACGGTCCGCGTGGAGCGCGCCTACCTGGAGCGCGTCATCCTGGCACCGGATCCACCCGCGGTTCGCACCGCCGGGAAAGCTTCATCAATTCGTCTCCACCGAGGTAATGATGACATCTCCAAACCCATTGCATCCCCCAGCACCTCCAGTAGATCCTATGGTGAATGAGAATGCTGAGGGAGAAAATCTAGACGGAACACCAAGGGCAACAAGAACTGCGAAAGCGCCATTAGAGAAGCCAAAAAACATAGCTAGGAGTAAAAGAGCCAAAGAGTTGCAGGAAGCAATAGAAAAATTAGCAGAGCCAGTGGCACCAGCAGCTGACCCAGCACGCATACAAGCCGAGTTAGAGGAAACCAGGAATAAAGTTCCGGAAAAGGAAAAGGAGTTAGCCCAGATGCAGTAGGATATGGATATCATGATCCGAGAGTATAACTCGGCAAATCGAGTCAAGGGCGCCAAGACCCGGCTTGATGCAACAAGGTTAAGAGGAAGGAACCTCAATGAAGATCTATCGGATGCTACGTCAAAGATAACACTAGAAAACCGCAACGAAATAGCCATGCGGCTGACATACAACACGACAGCAGCAAACATGAGATCCGCAGAGGCGGCAATGGATGAGTTACCCCATTTGATGGGTGAGGAAAAGAAAAAGCAACAAGAACGAGTAAATGAATTGGTGAGAGCAACGAGAATGATGAATGAAGCATACTACAGGGCAAATCCGGGTATAGCTGGAAGGTCACAACTTGTTCACTCGACAATTCCAATCCCGACAAGGTCTGAAGGGCATATGGCCTCCTCGCCAGGAGTAGCGCCGAGATAGAGAAAAGATAAAAGTGTGGACTCAGGAATAAATAAGTAGATGGTTGCCTATGATCCGGCAGTGGTTCAAGGAAACCTAGCCTGTGCCCATGGAACAAGAAGAAATGCCGCTCAAGGAAACGCGAATCAAGAAAATTTTGGCTGATAAAGGCAAGAAGGGCAAAGAAATGACAGTAGAGGGCAGAAGTATGCACCTCAGCCTAGGCATGGGACTCACTCGGCAGGAGGAGGAAACCCAGCTCCAAATCCCCCACCAGCCCAACCCGAAAAGAGACAGCAAAGTACGGGGAAAGCAGTACATAAACCCGCCAACAGGTGAAATGATGGTTACTCGGCAATGGTAAATGATGGATATGAATTACCGGATCATGTGTATCAAGCTATGGGATCCAGACTCGGAGGCAGAAATCTCCAGCCGGATTATGCAAGTATGAAGCTTGATCGAATAAAGATGGCAGAACTTATCGAATCACAAGGTCCATAGGGTCCACCATGTTTTGGCCCAAGGATCATGAGAGAGACGCTAGTGCCAAATTTTCAGCTGGCAAGAGGAACAAAAACCTATGATGGAAGCACGAAGCCAGAGGACTGGCTCATAGATTACGGAACTGCGGTGAAAATCGCACAGGGAAATCTGAGATGGGTAGTGTGGTATGTACCACAAATGCTAGAAGGACCAGCGAGGGTGTGGATGAATAATTTGCCACCCGAAAGCATCAACAACTAGATCGATTTCCAAGGATCTTTCATGAGTAATTTCACAAGCACCTAAGAGGCTGAATCGCCCACAAAAACTGGCTATGTGCAAGGAAAGACCGAATGAAACAAACAGAGAGTTTCTCACAAGATGGTGCACTATGCGCAACTCTTGTGAAGGGGTAATCGATTCCTAGGACATTGCGTGGTTTGCACAAGGATGCAAGAACGAAAGTGTGTTATGGCAAAGGTTACAGAGAGATATGCCGTCAAGCTTAGCCCGAACAATAAGGATTGCTAACTCGTACGCGTTAGGAGATCCAACTCAGCCTCTGCTCATGTCGGCAGATGGCATGAATAAGACTCATATATATGACACTGTCGGATATCAAAGGCGCCATGAAAGGGATGAATATAGAAGCAAAAGGCGAGATGAGAGACCATACTACAGGTATGGTTCGACTCAAGTCGCAACCATAAGTCAAGATCATCAAGATGATGGTAGCAGCCAACGTCAAAGGACAAGTGGGCAACAACAATGGGTACAAAAAATGATGGCAAAAATCCATATGAACAGAGAAAGTCATATCAAGAAAGTCAGAAGTACACTTATGAGATGATGTTGGATCAGCCGTGTAAATTTCACAAGCCAAGTCCGAGTAAGCCGATGAATCCCACAGCAAGACAATGCACTTGGTTCTAGAAGGGTGACAGAGTAGACTCACCAACTCAGTAGCTACCACCACCTCCCCTACCACCGCTCACATGTGGAAATGCACAAGTTGTTGGAACTAAGCATAGATATGAGAACCGACAGCCGAGGTATCATAACCAAGAAAGAAGAGAGGTTGTACACCAAGTGCATGACCCAAGAGATGATGGCGCTCATGTCAGCCATGGGACCAGAAACGAGTACAGAGAGCATCATCAGATCTATGTTGTGTTTGTTACAGAGCCGACTGACAAGAAAAGTCAACAGAGACGGATGATGGAAGTAAATGCCACAATGCCGGCAATACCAAAATACATGCACTGGTCTGAACAGGAGATAACTTGGAGCATAAAGGATCACCCCAAGATCATGCCGACACTAGGAGGCTATGCTCTTGTATTGGATCCAACTTTCATGGGCCTAGATATCAATGTGAAGTTTTCCAAGGTACTGATAGACGATGGCAGTAGCATCAGCATTATGTACAAGGATACCATGCTCAAGTTAGGCATCACTATGAACATGTTCGAGCTGACTAAGACGACCTTCCATGGCATTATGCCGGGATTGTCGTGTGAGCCAATTGGTAACATCTGGGTTGATGTCTTATTCGGCAACAGGGAGAACTGTTGCACTGAAGGCATAGAGTTCAAGGTGGTAGACCTGGTCAGTTCATACCATGACTTACTCGGGAGGCCAGCTATGGCGAAGTTCATGGCCACTCCTCACATTGCCTACTTAAAGATGAAACTGCCAGGTCCATGTGGAGTTATCACAGTTGAGGGTGACTACAAGCGATCTATCGCATGCGCCTCACCCGTATCTTCACTGGCTGAGTCACTAGTGATAGCACAGGAAAAGCAACAAATGATGGAAGTTGCAGCATTGGCCAATGCGGCACAGATGTCTATGCTGCACTCACTAACCCGTATGGCAGCGTGTCTTTCCAAGCCACCAAGGAAACAAAGAAGATATAGGTTGATGAGGCTTTCCCAGAGCACACAGTGACTATAGGCGCCGAGTTATCTAACAAATAGGAAAGCGAGCTCACCAGCTTCCTCCGTGAGAATTAGGACATCTTTGCATGGTCCACACAAGACTTGCAGGGAGTTCCGAGGGAGCTAGCTGATCACTCTCTTCATGTAAGTCCAGATGCCAAGACAGTGAAGCAACCCCTCCACCGCTTCGCCGAATATAGGAGGAAAGTGATAGCCGCTAAGATAGCCAGGCTCTTGGCTGCCGGTTTATCATGGAAGTACTGCATCCGGATTGGTTGTCAAATCCAGTCTTGGTCGAGAAGAAGGATGACCTGAACGTGTCAAGGGTGTGGCGCATGTGTATTGACTACACGAACCACAACAAGGTGTGTCCAAAAGATCCATTCCACTACCATAGATCGATCAAGTCATTGACTCTACTGCCGGGTGTGAGTTGTCATTTGTGGATGCGTACTATGGTTTCCACCAGATACCACTGAATCTGGATGATCAATAAAGAAAGCCTTATCACCCCGTACTGGGCTTATTTCTATCGTACTATGTCGTTCAGATTAAGAAATGCTGGTGCAACATACCAAAGATGCTTGCAAAAATGCTTGCAAGATCAACTTGACAAAAATGTGCAAGTATACGTCGATGACGTGGTAATAATGTCACATCCCAAATTTTAGATTTGGTCTTGCATATCATTCATAGCATTGCATCATATCTTTCCGTACAAAACCGTCGAGTGGAAAGGTTTGGCGGAACGCCACCTTCAAAACCCTATTTTGTTTCACTACGAGTTCCCTACGGGAAGCTTTAGAAGGTCTTGCAACAACCACCCCTGTAGGTTCGAGTTTTCACTCAAACTTCGACTGAAGGTTGTGCCCCTCGACGATACGAACCCGTAGGCGCGAGAATCGCTCCAATCGGAGTTTGTATGCAAAAGACTCGGACGTTTTAGTAAACCGCCGGAAAACGGTCCGAAATTCCGGACCGATTTCTGAGTTCTAGTACAACTCCGGACCGAATTAGATTAGGATTCCGCGTGGGGGGCCACAAAAGAGACCCACCCGGGCCGAGCCGCCACAACCCGCGCCGCCGCCCCTGCCTCGTTTTTTCGCTGCCGCAGCGTCCGAGGCCGCCTCGATCGCCGCCGCCTCCGCGACCCGCGCCGCCCGCCGCCTCGACCCGCGCCGCCCGTCGAAACGCGCCCGCCGCCGCTTCGCCTTCCGCTCGCCGCGGCTCCGTCCCGCCCGCCAGTCTGCGCGCTCGCCGCCTTCTCTCTCTTCTCTCTCTCGCTCGGCCACGCCCGCCGCGGCATTGTCGCAACCGCCGCCAGCAGCCACGCCCGCTAAGCGCCGCCACCGAGCCGCCCGGCGCCCTGCGCCCCGCGCCGCCTCGGCCGCCGCCGTCGCCGCGACCCGCCACCCAGCGCCGCCTCCACCTCGCAGCGCGCGCCCGACCATACAGGCGCCGCTTCCTCCCTCCCGCGCTGCGGCTTCGCCGCCCGGCCGCCTCGCCCAGCGCCTTGCTGCCGCGTCTTTGCCGCCGCCGTCGCCGCTGCCTCGTTTAGCGTGCTCGCATGCACGCGTACATGCACGCTTGCGCGCGCGTCATCGCATGCGCGCTTGCATGCACACATACACGCACGTACGCGCGCCGTCTCGCGCCGCGATTGTTTTTCTCGACCCGTAGTGACCGTGTGTACGTCCGTGCAGGAAGAACCTCGCCACCGGAACCGATCGCCACCGCCGTTCGGAGCTCGCCGCACCTTCCGGAGTCCGAATCGCCATCCGTTTTCGGTAAGACAACAGCCACCGTCAGATCTCAGATCAGCGGCCTAGATCGTTCGTTGACTGGTCAGCATCCCAGGCGTTGACTAGTCAGACTCCCAGTCAGCGCCCAGTCAGCGCCCAGTCAAACAGACACCGTTGACTGGGTCAATTTCGTTAATCTCATTAGTTGACAGATTTCGGTAGAATCTTGTAAATTGCGTAGAAATTCAACCGCTTGGCCAAAAATTACAAATAAAATATGTACGAGTTCAGTGAGTCGTGTAGAATCTCGCTGTAGCTTTGGTTCAGACTTTTACTGTCAGGTTTAGTACAGTTTAATCAAACTAGTTAGTGGCCTTTTTGGAGTAATAAATTCGTAGAAAAAGATCCGTAGCTCCAAAAATCGCGTGTGATATGTCCCTGAGCTCGTGTGAACGAGGGGAATCTCATCGCGAATTAAAAAGGTAGGCTTACAATAAAAACTTCTGCAGTATTTGTCTAATGTCTTTCTTCAGTGTTTTAATTACTCGGGGAGTTTTATAAATCCTTTTCGAGTAATTCCAATTGGTACTGTTTATAATCAGCGATGCCATTGCGGTAGAAATTTTCCAAGATTTTACGAACAGTATACTACCAGTAGTGAATTATTTAAGTTCTAGCTCTAGTTTGGGGCATTACTTTTGTCTATGAATTTTCCTAGCGTCAAATCTATTTTCCATGCATGTATTCGGTAGTATTATGGATTAGTACTATGTGGCGCAGCTGTAGCACCAATTCACTTGCCGTTCTTGCATTCATGCATCATATTTGTTGCATATGTTGTGGATTGTTTGTTTATGATTGCAATTGTATCGTGTAGATTGTGTTGAGTGCAACGCTTGCTCGTGTGAGGATTGTGCTCCAGACCGCTACAACCAAGGCAAGTAGATGCTACTTTGTTCATGATATCGTCCTACTATTTTCTATGCATTGTCGTGTATTTTGTAGATGCATGTGTAGGATGATACTATCGCTATGCTATGTCCTATTATGTGTTAGGACCCTCTTTGTAGATGAACCACCGTTGGTAGATGTGCTTAGCCATGCTATGTTGAACGAGGGCTGGGTTACATCATTGATACTTGTTTTCTCAAAGTATTGGTTTGTGAAAACTAAAACAACTTAATCAATGAACCCCCTGGGTGTGTTGGTATTGACAAATTTTGGTGGTTTCATTGCGGAAAGGCACCCAGGTATCAAGAGAGAATGATTGGCTTCTTTATTGTGTAGCTTACGTATACAACCATGTGCCAATAATGAAATGGGCGGTTGGTTGGACTTAGTAGGTTGTGGTAACTCGAACCCGCGTATCCAGAGATGTAGAATTTTGGTAGGTTGGACCGGTGCGCGTCGGGATTGAGGAGCTACTTCCCGAACAGTCTCTTCTTGGCCTTCTCCCTATCATCACCCAAAATGAGAGTGATGGTACGAGCTAGGCTGGCCAAGTCACATGGGTAAAGTGTACTAACCTCTGTAGAGTGTATAATCTAATCGATTAGCCGTGTCCCCGGTTATGGACATCTGAGTTGCTAGATATTGATTCCATGACATGTTTCTCGCTCATTCTAATTTCATAATTGCTTTAATATTGTTGGGTTAACTTAATTGGGATCTTTTCAAAGAAAACCGAAAACTGTTTATGAAAGTAGGACAAATGTATTTGCAAAATGCAAGCCAGACACAGCTCCACTTGCCAAATATGCATGTAGATGTTAGTACTATTGTTCCCTTTACTAGCTCTACTTGCCATACAATTCATGTATTGACCCTTCGGGGCTGCTACGTTTCATGTTGCAGGTTATTCCGATTCCGATTGATCGTTATAGGCCACGGTACTCCACTCGGCACTTGTTCACTTGTGGGCAATTTGAAGATTGGAGGATTTACTTGCTTTTGTTGCTACCTGAATACTTTGAGCTAGCTTTATGCTAAGCTTTCATTGTAATAATGGTACTCTGGATCTTTGTAGATCATGATACACGGTTATTTTGCTATGATATTCTATCTTACTCTATTGTGGGCCAATGAACCGATCCAGGGATTGGCATGTCACATAGAGGCCACGGTCTTATCAGAACCGGGGTGTCACAGATGGTATCGAGCCCGTGTCGTCATTGTAGGATCGTGACCTAGGATTGGATTAGGAAGCCATAGAATTATTAAGCCTATATTAACACTGTCTTTCCTCTTATGCTTTTCACCCTCGTAAATTCTTACCATATGCTATTCTCACACTTTCCTCTTTTACTTGATAGATGGGAGACGTCAGGACTGAGTATGTCACCATGGAGTCACCAAGGCCCTTTGCAAGGCAGTTAGCTCAGCTCTCTCAGTCATTGGGATTGCCACTGCCTATGTTCAAGGGAAGAAGCATGTACACCTATGGATATGGAGAGGATGCATGGGAGATCACTACCTTCATATTCAGAGATGCCGCCTTGCCAAACCCCACGCACTTGGTCTACACCAAGATATACTGCAACTGGGGACTTGGAATCAACTTGGCTGTACATGAAGCCCTGTCTCGCCAGTGCCACTATGTCCGACACCTACTGCCTGCAGATTCACCCTACCGTGATTATGAAAGGCGTGATGAAGATGGGAACATTGTGGTTACCCCGGGCGACAGGAACAACATGCCGCCCCGTCGGAGGCACATAGAGGACATCGAGAGAGAGAATGGAGCTCTAGCAGAGAAGGTAAGGATGTTGAAGGAGATAGTAGACTTTACTAGCAATGGAATGGTGGTCCAAGGACAGGAGATAGACACTTTGCATGAAGCTGTGGGAGTTCTGGAGACTGCCCTGATAGCCAAAGATGAGACCATAGCCCATCTTCATGGCACTGTGCAAGAGAATACCCAGAACATACAACAATTGCAAGGGACCGTCCAGGAAAGGGACCAAACCATTGAAGCTATGACAGCCCAGATTGCCGCTCTCCAAGCACAGCTGAATCCACCCTCTGATGATGACAATGGAGATGATGGCAACAATGGGGATGATGATGACAGTGGAGACGATGATGATGATGAGGACGAGGATGATGATGATGGAGACGATGATGGTGGAGGAGATGAAGTTGTTGCTGTTGCAGCTGAGGATGAAGAAGAAGAGGAGGATCCAGAAGAGGTGGAGTTTGAAGTCTCAAGTGATGGTTCAGGAGAGGTGTACACTCCGCCGCCATGGTTGTACCGCGAGCCGAAGCGCCAACGCATGACCGCAAGGACCTACCTCAATCTCTTCAAGAAATAGATAAAAGTCCACCAAATAGTTCACGTTAGGCGAACTCGTTAGGATTAGTCTCGATCGTTGTGAAGCTTAGTTCGTGTTAGTTTAAAAGTGTTTAGTTGCTTATTTGTGTACTCCAATATCCCAGGAATTATTTGTGTGAATTTTAATGAAAGAGTTATGGCAATTTCGTTACTATCTGTGTGTTTTTCGCTGCAGTTTTTCTGCTGATACAGCAGTACTGCGCGATTTTTCATATTTTTCTGGTAACTCGGAAAAATCTGAAACAAATTGGGCTGTTGCGAAACTCTCTGTGCCATATGCACAAAAATTGGCTAATTTTTCTGACGAGTTTAAGTCAGGCGGAAAAATTCGTGAAAGCTGCTGGACTGTTCTGGCAGATTGCTGTTTTAGTTGTTTAGTTGATCAACTGTTTAGTTAACCATTGCCAACTCTTGCAAAACTATTTCAGTAGTTATATACTGCTAGGATAACACCTGGGATGTTGCTGGATCGCTTGTTTGTTGATGTGTTCCTTGCTTGTGATTGTATGCTATTGTTTGTTGTTGTTTGATCATATGCATGGGTAGAATCCTATTGTCGTAGTTGATTCTTTCTAAACTTACCTATGCTGAACCGCAGATGCCTCCCCGCCGCCAACCCACTGAGATGGAGCAGCTCATGGCAGCTCAGGCACAGCTGACCCAAGTGATGACCCAGTTCATGGCGAATCAGAACAACAACAATGGAAACAATCAGCCTCAGGGAGATGCTCTCACCAGATTTCTGAGGTTAAGGCCAGCTAAGTTTTCTACTGCAACGGAACCAATGGTTG
Source organism: Avena longiglumis (assembly GCA_030063025.1). NCBI lineage: Eukaryota > Viridiplantae > Streptophyta > Magnoliopsida > Poales > Poaceae > Avena > Avena longiglumis. The sequence goes on from CP125977.1 coordinate 479,544,952, forward strand.
CTCTTGACTGGTTGCGTTCAGTCAACAAGGATCTAGTAACTGTCGGATGCACTGATGCTGAGAAGGTGAGGTTTGCCGCTCACCTACTGGAGGGACCAGCCGCTTCTTGGTGGGACACTTTTCAGATCACCCACCCGCTGGATACCGTGACTTGGGCAATGTTTGAGGAAGGTTTCAGGACAAACCACGTGTCTTCGGGAGTTCTGAGCCCGAAGAGGAAGGAGTTCCGCAACTTGCGCCAAACCAATCGCACCGTGGCCGAGTACATTGAGGAGTTCAACAACCTGTCCCGTTATGCACCTGAGGATGTTGACACTGATGCCAAAAGGAGGGAGAGATTCCTGGATGGCCTCAGTGATGATCTTTCAGTACAGCTACTTGTGGTTTATTGCCCCACTTTCCAGGAGCTTATGGACAAGGCCAGAATCTTGGAGGGGAAGCACAAGCAAGTGGATAACCGCAAGAGAAAGAACAACAATCACCACTCTGGTTCACACCACAAGACTCGCACTTCATATGATGGATACTCCAAGCATGGAGGAAGTGACCATGGGAGCCATGACCGCCGCGATGGACATCGTCATGAAAACCATAGGAGCAGCCACCACAACCACAAGGGAGGACACTCTCACCACTCTAGAGGACACGGTGGACATGACCGCAACCGTGATCGCAACTTCGTGAAGAAGGATCTGAGTGAGGTGACGTGCTTCAAGTGCAAGCAGAAGGGACACTATGCTGACAACTGTCCGGAGAAGAAAGGACTCAAGACAACCAACAGCGAGAAGGCCACAGTGAACCACATGAATGTGGAGGAGATTCCAGATGAGCCTGACCTTGTGATTGGTAAGTTCCCAATCAACACTTACCCTGCACTTATACTTTTCGATACTGGTGCATCGCATTCATTCATATCAAGGGCATTTGTGGATAAGTATAAGTTACCTACTGAGTCTATGAAAAGGACTATTAGAGTGAGTTCACCTGGAGGAGATATGATAGCTAGTGCGGGATGCCGCGACTTGACTGTGAGGATTGGAACACACAACTTCATTGCACATTTGGTAGTGTTGGATTCACAGGGATTAGATGTAATTTTGGGTATGGATTGGATGTCTATGCATGGGGGACACATAGATTGTGCACAGCGAGCTGTTTCACTCAAAACCCCGGATGGTAAGAGGATTAGGTTCAAGTCGGCTGCACGACCGAGAAGGTGTAAGTTGAATTCTCTTAAGGGGGTTAGCATGGATACTGTGCCAGTGATTAGGGATTACCCCGACGTGTTTCCGGAAGAGCTTCCAGGGATGCCACCTGACAGGGATGTGGAGTTTCTTATCGACCTGATGCCGGGAACAGGACCTATAGCAAAGAAACCATATAAGATGGATGTGGATGAGCTGAAGGAACTGAAGAAGCAGTTGAAGGAGCAACTGGAAAAGGGATTCATTCAGCCTAGTGCGTCGTCATGGGGAGCACCTGTTCTGTTTGTGGAGAAGAAAGATAGCACCAAGAGATTAGTGGTAGACTATCGTTCTCTGAATGAAGCGTCTATCAAGAACAAGTACCCTCTGCCGAACATAAATGATTTGTTTGACCAACTGGAAGGAGCAAAGGTGTTCAGCAAGATTGATCTGCGATCTGGCTACTTTAAATTGAAGATCCGAGAGGAGGATGTACCAAAAACCGCCTTCACCACTAGGTATGGTTTATATGAGTATACAGTTATGTCTTTTGGACTAACGAATGCCCCGGCATACTTCATGACCATGATGAACAAGGTATTTATGGAGTATTTGGACAAGTTCGTGGTGGTGTTTATTGATGACATACTGATATATTCCAAGGATGATGCCGAGCATGAGAAACACCTGAGAATGATTATGGAGAAGCTGAGGGAACACAAGCTGTATGCCAAATTCAGTAAGTGTGAATTCTGGCTTAACACTGTTAGATTTCTTGGACACGTAGTGTCAGGAGAAGGAATTCTTTGTTGATCCAAACAAGGTGACTGCGAATGGCGAGTGGGAAGCACCCAAGAATGCCGGAGAGATTCAAGCTTTTTGGGACTTCTTTGGATATTACGGAGGTTTATTGAAAACTTTTCCAAGATTGCTAAGTGATGGTGAACTTCAAGAAGGAGAGGAAGTTTGAATGGTCGACGTATGTGAAGCCACTTCGAGGCCGAAGCGTCGACTAGTGACCGCTGTTCTATGTTTACCAGATCTTCAGAAGGATTTCCAAGTGTACTGTGATGCTTCACGACAGGGACTTGGGAGTGTGCTGATGCAAGATGGGAGGGTAGTGTCATATGCCTCGCGACAACTCAAGCACCATGAGCGGAATTACCCCACACACGACTTGGAGTTAGCGTCAGTGGTTCATGCGCTCAAGGTATGGAGGCATTACTTAATGGGAAAACACTACGATGTGTACACCGACCACAAGAGCCTAAAGTACATATTTACGCAGAAGGAATTGAATATGAGACAAAGGAGATGGTTGGAGATTATCAAGGATTATGATATGAATCTACAATACCACCCAGGAAAGGCCAATGTAGTAGCAGATGCTCTGAGCCGGAAGGTTTATGCCAATGGATTGACAATTGGTGAATTGCCTGAGGACTTGTGCAAGCAATTCAAGGACCTTAGACTGGAGGTAGTATCTGAAGGATACTTAGCAACAATGGAGGTCCAACCAACGCTACAGGACAGGATCATAAAGGCTCAGATAGAAGACAAAGAGATAGATGAAGTTAAGGAAAAGATGAAGGAAGGTCGAGCAAGGGAATTCCGCGAGGATGAGCAAGGAACCTTGTGGTACGGAGATCGTTTGTGCGTCCCCAACGATCCCGAGATAAGGAAGTTGATTCTACAAGAAGCGCATGACTCTCCGTATTCCATACATCCGGGCAATACGAAGATGTACATGGACCTAAAGGACAGATTCTGGTGGAACAACATGAAGGGAGACATCGCGGAGCATATTGCCCTATGCGATGTATGTAGTCGAGTAAAGGCAGAACACCAGAAGCCAGCAGGACTGCTGCAACCATTGCCTGTGACGGATTGGAAATGGGATAGAGTGGGAATGGACTTTATCACAGGATTGCCCAGGACCAGGTCAGGATATGACTCTATTTGGGTAGTGGTCGACCATTTGACCAAGGTAGCCCACTTTATACCAGTGAAGACGACTTATACGAGTGCAAAGTTGGCCAAGATTTACATGGACAGAATTGTGTGCCTACACGGAGTTCCTAAGAGTATCGTATCTGACAGAGGCACCCAATTTACCTCGCACTTCTGGCGCCAGCTACACGAGTCACTTGGTACTAGATTGGAGTTTAGCACAGCGTTTCACCCACAGACTGATGGACAGACCGAGAGGGTGAATCAGATTTTGGAGGACATGCGGAGAGCTTGCGCCTTGGCTCACGGGTCCAGTTGGGATGAGAATTTGCCGTATGCGGAGTTTTCCTACAACAACAGCTATCAAACCAGCATCAAGATGTCACCGTTCGATGTGTTATATGGAAAACGGTGCCGAACACCATTGCTATGGGATGGAGCAGGAGAACGTCAGTTGTTTGGGCCAGATTTGATCAAGGATGCTGAGGAGAAGGTCGCCTTGATTAGAGACAGGCTGAAGGTAGCACAATCAAGGCAGAAGAGCTACGCTGACGCCAAGCGCAAGGAAGTGGTGTATGAGATAGGTGATAGAGCATACCTTAGAGTATCGCCGCTTCGTGGAATCAAGAGATTTGGAATTAAGGGTAAACTGGCACCTCGATTCATTGGACCATATCGGGTCTTAGCACGCAAAGGAGAAGTTGCTTATCAGTTGGAGTTGCCAGAGGCCCTGTCTGCTGTTCACAACGTGTTCCACGTATCCCAGCTGAAGAAGTGCCATCCTGAGATGGTGGACACGCCATTGAGAGACACCGTACCACTAGAGGAGGTTCAGCTGGAGAATGATTTGACCTATGAGGAGAAACCGGTCAAGATTCTGGAGACAGCAGAAAGAACTACCCGTACCAAGACAATCAAGTTTTGCAAAGTACAGTGGAGCCACCACACCAAAGAGGAAGCCACTTGGGAGCATGAGGATGACATCCGAGAGGACTACCCACACCTATTTGCTAGCCGCGCCGAATCTCGAGGACGAGATTCATCTTAAGGGGGTTATTCTTGTCACATCCCAAATTTTAGATTTGGTCTTGCATATCATTCATAGCATTGCATCATATCTTTCCATGCAAAACCATCGAGTGGAAAGGTTCGGCGGAACGCCACCTTCAAAACCCTATTTTGTTTCGCTACGAGTTCCCTGCGGGAAGCTTTAGAAGGTCTTGCAACAACCACCCCTGTAGGTTCGAGATTTCACTCAAACTTCGATTGAAGGTTGTGCCCCTCGACGATACAAACCCGTAGGCGCGAGAATCGCTCCAATCGGAGTTCGTATGCAAAAGACTCGGACGTTTTAGTAAACCGCCGGAAAACGGTCCGAAATTCCGGACCGGTTTCCGAGTTCTAGTACAACTCCGGACTGAATCAGATTAGGATTCCGCGTGGGGGGCCACAAAAGGGACCCACCCGGGCCGAGCCGCCACAACCCGCGCCGCCGCCCCTGCCTCGTTTTTTGTGCCGCCTGCACGCGTCCCGAGGCCACCGCCTCCCCCGATCGCCGCCTCCCGCGACCCGCGCCGCGGGAATCGCCCTGCGCCGTCGTCGCCTTCCCCTCGCCTCGGCTCCGTCCCCGCCAGTCTCAGCGCCGCCTTTCTCTTCTCTCTCTCGCCCGGCTTCGGCCTTGCCCGCCGCCGCGGCGGCCCGCTGCCATGCCGCCGCGCCCGCCCGCCCGGCGCCGCCACCGAGCGCCCGGCGCCTGCGCCCAGCGCGCGCCGCCTCGGCCGGCCGCCCAGATCGCCGCGACCCGCCACCCAGCGCCGCCTCCACCTCGCCGCGCGCCACCGCCGCCACGCCGCCGCTCGCCGCCTCCAGCCGCTGCCACGCCGCCCGCCGCCTCGCCGCGCGCGCTCTGCTGCCGCGTCTTGCCGCCGCCGCCGTCGCCGCTGCCTCGTTTAGCGTGCTCGCATGCACGCGTACATGCACGCTTGCGCGCGTCATCGCATGCGCGCTTGCATGCACATATACACGCACGTACGCGCGCCGCCTCGCGCCGCGATTGTTTTTCTCGACCCGTAGTGACCGTGTGTACGTCCGTACAGGAAGAACCTCGCCGCCGGAACCGATCGCCACCGCCGTTCGGAGCTCGCCGCACCTTCCGGAGTCCGAATCGCCATCCGTTTCCGGTAAGACAGCAGCCACCGTCAGATCTCAGATCAGCGGCCTAGATCGTTCGTTGACTGGTCAGCATCCCAGGCGTTGACTAGTCAGACGCCCAGTCAGCGCCCAGTCAAACAGACACAGTTGACTGGGTCAATTTCGTTAATCTCATTAGTTGACAGATTTCGGTAGAATCTTGTAAATTGCGTAGAAATTCAACTACTTGGCCAAAAATTGCAAATAAAATATGTACGAGTTCAGAGAGTCGTGTAGAATCTCTCTGTAGCTTTGGTTCAGACTTTTACTGTCAGGTTTAGTACAGTTTAATCAAACTATTTAGTGGCCTTTTTGGAGTAATAAATTCGTAGAAAAATATCCGTAGCTCCAAAAATCGCGTGTGATATGTCCCTGATCTCGTGTGAACGAGGGGAATATCATCGTGAATTAAAAAGGTAGGCTTACAGTAAAAACTTCTGCAGTATTTGTCTAATGGCTTTCTGCAGTGTTTTAATTACTCGGGGAGTTTTATAAATCCTTTTCGAGTAATTCCAATTGGTACTGTTTATAATCAGCGATGCCTTTGCGGTAGAATTTTTCCAAGATTTTACGAACAGTATACTACTGGTAGTGAATTATTTAAGTTCTAGCTCTAGTTTGGGACATTACTTTTGTCTATGAATTTTCCTAGCGCCAAATCTATTTTCCATGCATGTATTCGGTAGTATTATGGATTAGTACTATGTGGCGCAGCTGTAGCACCAATTCACTTGCCGTTCTTGCATTCATGCATCATATTTGTTGCATATGTTGTGGATTGTTTGTTTATGATTGCAATTGTATCGTGTAGATTGTGTTGAGTGCAACGCTTGCTCGTGTGAGGATTGTGCTCCAGACCGCTACAACCAAGGCAAGTAGATGCTACTTTGTTCATGATATCGTCCTACTATTTTCTATGCATTGTCGTGTATTTTGTAGATGCATGTGTAGGATGATACTATCGCTATGCTATGTCCTATTATGTGTTAGGACCCTCTTTGTAGATGAACCACCGTTGGTAGATGTGCTTAGCCATGCTATGTTGAACGAGGGCTGGGTTACATCATTGATACTTGTTTTCTCAAAGTATTGGTTTGTGAAAACTAAAACAACTTAATCAATGAACCCCCTGGGTGTGTTGGTATTGACAAATTTTGGTGGTTTCATTGCGGAAAGGCACCCAGGTATCAAGAGAGAATGATTGTTTTCTTTATTGTGTAGCTTACATGTACAACCATGTGCCAATAATGAAATGGGCGGTTGGTTGGACTTAGTAGGTTGTGGTAACTCGAACCCGCGTATCCAGAGATGTAGAATTTTGGTAGGTTGGACCGGTGCGCGTCGGGATTGAGGAGCTACTTCCCGAACAGTCTCTTCTTGGCCTTCTCCCTATCATCACCCAAAATGAGAGTGATGGTACGAGCTGGGATGGCCAAGTCACATGGGTAAAGTGTACTAACCTCTGTAGAGTGTATAATCTAATCGATTAGCCTTGTCCCCGGTTATGGACATCTGAGTTGCTAGATATTGATTCCATGACATGTTTCTCGCTCATTCTAATTTCATAATTGCTTTAATATTGTTGGGTTAACTTAATTGGGATCTTTTCAAAGAAAACCGAAAACTGTTTATGAAAGTAGGACAAATGTATTTGCGAAATGCAAGCCAGACACAGCTCCTCTTGCCAAATATGCATGTAGATGTTAGTACTATTGTTCCCTTTACTAGCTCTACTTGCCATACATTCCATGTATTGACCCTTCGGGGCTGCTATGTTTCATGTTGCAGGTTATTCCGATTCTGATTGATCGTTATAGGCCACGGTACTCCACTCGGCACTTGTTCACTTGTGGGCAATTTGAAGATTGGAGGATTTACTTGCTTTTGTTGCTACCTGAATACTTTGAGCTAGCTTTATGCTAAGCTTTCATTGTAATAATGGTACTCTGGATCTTTGTAGATCATGATACACGGTTATTTTGCTATGATATTCTATCTTACTCTATTGTGGGCCAATGAACCGATCCAGGGATTGGCATGTCACATAGAGGCCACGGTCTTATCAGAACCGGGGTGTCACAAATAAAAACCAAACAAAGTCATACTCTAATCGAGGACTTGCGTCAAATATTCGCAAACTTAAGAAGATTCCGGATGAAACTTAACCCGGAAAAATGCACCTTTGGTGTCCCGACTAGAAAGTTACTCGGATTCCTTGTATCCAGCCGAGGAATTGAGGCTAACCCGACAAAGATCAGAGCCATTGAAAGAATGGAATTGCTGAAAACCATCAACGATATTCAGAAGTTTACAGGATGTCTGGTCTTGTTGAGTAGGTTCGTGAGTCGACTGGGCAAAAAATCCTTACCATTATATCAACTGATGAAAAAATCAGACAAATTTACACGGACATAGCAAGCTGATAGTGCTTTCCATGAACTTAAGAAGATGTTGGCAACATGACCAATATTAGCCTCACCACTATCCAAAGAGCCAATGCTACTCTATGTTGCAGGAACCAATAGAGTTGTCAGTGCGATAATAGTGGTAGAGCGTGAATAAGAGGGCAAATCAGTCCAAACACCAGTCTATTACCTGAGCGAAGTGCTCTCTATATCAAATCAAAACTACCCTCACTATCAAAAAATGACATATGGGGTGTATATGGCAGCAAAGAAGTCGAAGCACTAATTTCAAGAACACCCAATCCGGGTAATATGCGAGGAACCTATATCGCACATATTGGGCAGCAAAGATGCCAGTGGCAGAGTAGCAAAATGAGACATAGAGCTAGCACCATATATACACTCCACAATATGATAGGCGGTAGGCAATTAAATCTCAAGCTGTAGCGGATCTCTTCGTGGACTGGATGGAAATGCAATATGAACCGCCATTGCCAGACCCGAATTACTGGAGAATGCACTTTAACGGGTCCAAGAAGAAGATGGGTCTGGGTGTCGGGATAATACTTACCTCACCTAAGAAGGACCAACTCAAATATCTGTTGCAAATCCACTTCGCTGCATCCAATAATGTTGCCGAGTATGAGGCACTTGTCCATGGGATAAAAGTGGCCAAAGAAATTGACATCAAAATATTCATGTGTTTTGGTGACTCGGATTTGGTTGTTCAGCAAGTATCTGGACATTGGAACACACTGGATCCAAATATGGCACTTTATTGTTTTCATGTGCAGCAGATTTCGGGATACTTTGATGGATGTGAATTTCATCACATACCCAGAGCATAAAAATGAGGCAGCAGATGTGTTATCCAAGTTAGGCTCATCTCGGGAAGCAATCCTGCCAGGAGTAGCATTGGAACACCTTGAAAACCATCAATCAAGCTGTCACCCAAATCCGAGTCAATTTGGCTTGTCCTGGCAAACCAGGAGTCAGAGGCCATACCAATGGACATTGACGCAGGGGCATGTTCGAGAAACTCGGGGACTATTCCGTCTAACCCAGGGGTTGACGAATCACACTCGAGGACTCCTCAGATTATGTCGGCAGAAACTATGTCGGCTAAGCCAATGGAAATTGATGGAGAAACATATCCGGCACTAGTGATACCAGCCTAGGCACAACTAATATTCAATTACTTAAGAGATGGAATTTTGCCTGATGATGAGATATTGGCAAGACAAACAGAAAGAAGAGCAAAAACATACACAATAATAAACAAGGAATTATACAAGAGGAGTGTGACAAGTGTGTTGCAACGTTGCATAAGTCCCGAGCAAGGCCAAGAGATACTGTTGGATATTCACCAAGGAGAATGTGGGCAGCATGCCTCATCAAGATCATTGGTATCTAAGGCATTCCGACATGGATTCTATTGGCCAAGTGCACTGATGGAAGCACAAGAATTAGTGAGAAAATGCAACGGTTGCCAATGTTACGCATCAAAGTCACATTTACCTGCATCCGAATTAAAAACTACACCAATCACCTGGCCATTTTCAGTATGATGCCTGGATATGGTGGGACCATTCAAACCAGCGCGGGGCGACATGATTCACATACTAGTGATGGTTGACAAGTTTACCAAGTGGAAAAAGTGAAGCCCATCAAAAAACTTGATGGAAAAACAGCCGTCACATTCCTAAAGGATATAATCCTGAGATACGGTCACCCGCACAGCGTGATTACAGCCAATGACACAAACTTTTCCAAAGGATCTTTTGCTCGATTTTGCAGGGAAAGCCGAATAATACTCGAGTAGCGTCAGTTTCCTGAAGGGTTCGCAACATAGAAAACAAAAAATTTCCTACGATGTGAACTATATACCAAGATCTATTTATACTAGATACAAACAACGGGCGGATGTATATCCGTAGAGAACATACCCTTGAAGACCGACAAAGCTTAACGAGTTCAACTCGTGGTTGATGTAGACGATCTCTTGCCGATCTCAAGATCGAGAGGAAGTCCTAGCGCCGCAAATCAGCAGCGCATCCGTGCTCGCACACACGTTCGAGGCACCGAGCAACCTCCGCCTCCTCGCTCCAGCGATGCAGCGGAAGCACAACTCTTTCTTGCCGAATAGCCACCGGGAACATGTATCTCGCTAGTCCGAGACCATGGGGGATAAATTCTAGAGGGGGAGAGAGATCCTTCACGAGGAGGTGTGAGTGAGAAGTGAGAGGAGGGGCTCCTTTTATAGGAGGAGGGGGGGAACCCCAAGGGGGTGGCCGGCGCATGGGGCTGCCCCCTTGCCCTCCCCTCTTCATGTGGGTGGACACTCCACTCACAAAACTCCTCCAAATTCCCTCCACTCAAAAGTCCACTCAAAAATCCCATTAAATTTCCACCAAATTTAATGCAAACTCTCATTAAATAAAACTCTTTTATTTTATTCAGAATTTTGTCAATTACTTTAATGACAAACATTCACAAATAACCCCTTGCTAGAATTCTATTTCACATGCATAACCACTTTATGCAATTTCACCCGAAAACCTGTTTCGGTATCTAGTGAAATAAATTCCTGCGCTTGTTTATTCTTTCGGCATGAAACATTTGCTCCAATTGGATGTCGGTGTCTCTTAAGTGTGTCACCCTACGGTTCGTGAATAATGCGGACATGATCGAGAACCCTCTCGGATCAATAATCGAAGCGGATCTCGAGACCCATACCGACTCCCACACATTCAACGATGACTTTCTTGTGATCGTCGGAACCTTTTACGCTAGTATCTTAATCCCTTTGTCTCACGATATATTACATGTCCGAGATTCGATCATCGGTATCTCCATACCTAGTTTGATCTCGTTACCGACATGCACTCTTTTCTCGTTCCCGTGATATAACATTCTAGTGATCAAATCACTTGCTTGCAAGCTAATCAATGTGATATCACCGAGAGGGCCCAGAGTATATCTATCCGTAATCGGGATGAACAAATTCCACTCTCGATCCATGAGCCTCAACATCACACTTTATTAGTTCAATCCATCTTTATAATCACCCATTACGGTGTGATGTTTGATGTTATCAAGAAACTCTTCCGGTGTTAGTGATTGACATGATCTCATGGTCTAAGGATTAGGATCACTTCGTAAGTTGTTATAGCAATATAAACTCAATGACTTTTATCGTAATGCTATACTTCGGATGAATGTTCATCACATCATTACACTAATGTTGTGATCCCGTTATTAACAACATCCAATGTCCATGATCAGGAAACCTTGATCATCTTGTTAATCAACGAGCTAGTTTATGAGAGAGGCTTAACTAGGAACTTTCTGTTTGTTTATTAAACACACATGTATTAACGTTTCCGTATTAATACAATTATAGCATGCAAAATAAACATCTATCATATACTTGGAATACACATAATAAACAATTTATTATTGCCTCTCAGGGCATATTCCCTTCATTTCCCATCCAGAATCAAGTGGACAAGTTGAATGAGCTAACGACTTAGTTCTATCTGGGATAAAACCCCGCTTAATGGAACCACTCCATAGGTCACCTGGTTGCTGGATAGAGGAACTACCCAGCTCAGTGCTATGGATCTTAAGGACAACTCTGAATCGATCAACAGGCTATACGCCATTCTTCCTTGTGTATGGGGCAGAAGTAGTTTTGCCTGCCAACATAGAACATGACTCGCCAAGATTAAGGCAATACTCGGAGGCCGAGGTAAAATAGGCCCTAGAAGATGGAGTAGATTTACTCGAAGAAGCAAGGGAATTGGCATTATCCAGATCCGCTATATACCAACAAAATCTCCGACGCTATCATATACGGAAAGTCCAACCTTGTGTTTTCCGAGAAGGGGATATGGTGCTTAGACTAGTGCAACGCATAGCTAGGATGCACAAATTATCACCCCCATGGGAAGGACCATTCATCATAAGCAAAACGCTGCACAATGATTCATACTATCTGATAGATGCTCGTGAAGCACAAAAGAACAAGGCGGACAGATCAGGTGATGAGACCAAAAGCCCATGGAATGTGGCATTTCTCTGTCCTTTCTACACTTAGGAGAAGCAATGTATGTATCGAACTCTCATACGTCGGACACTCACGCCAGCTATGTGCTGATAATAAAATGGTATGACTTGAAAAACTAACTCAGGGACTACCCCCTCACATTTACTTGCATATTTCATGTCGCCTGGTGTTGACACTTAAACTTATCTTAGGATAACTAATGTTTACTCGTATGAGGTCAACTCTTCGACTATGCTGTTGTACGAAAACAGGGCTTCATGGCAAGCAAGAGAAAAACCAAGGACGAGTAAACATGAACAACGGATAAGTAAGGGAAGAAACGCGAGTCGACCCTATGTATGCTTATAACTAACCCATTGCAGGATATATCGGCTTGTATGTCGAATGACCCTAGGTCAAGTTGTCTAGTTTCATATCCGCTAACCGAATCCTTAGAACTTTGAGACTCTAATGTCGAACGCCAAAAAAGTTAGACAAGAGCCAAATTCAAGGATAAGTAAACGGCAAATGAAACTCAGGGACTTGCTCCTGGATGATTTGCATTCAAGCAAAATAAAGTTTAAGCCTTAGAAAAGGCACACACCCAAAATAACCGCAGTATTTATTGCATCTGCACCCGGCATACCGGGGATCTCATCAAAATCAAGTAATTTTTCTAAACCAACTTAAGAGGCAGCTAGACTCGAAGGAGCATCGTTGGGGTTGGATATGGGAGCATCATCATGATCTGCCGACTCAGGTGCATCGGCCGAATCTGCCACGTCTGACTCGGTGGCCTCGCTTTCAGCACCATCGTCATCAGAAATCTCGGCAAGCGGCTCGGCCAGATCGAGGAAGCTGGGCCCGTCGCACCAGGCATGCACCAGAGCATACTCCACCATTGCGTAGGCTCGCTCTTGGCGTTTCTTGATGAGATCAGGATCATGGATCCACTTGTGTAAGATCCCTCCTTTGTAAAGGAAAGGATCCCTGTGATTTCAATGCTAGTCCCTGGATCAATAGCTAGCATCCACAATTAAGATGTAATATCAAGAAACAAAGGTCATAATTCAACTTTATAACCAGGAATAAAATAATTTATTACATCTTACATAGCTCATTTGGCTATTTCAATACAATTCAGCAGAATATAACAATAGCATGGGGTCCTTCATCTTCAAAGTGCCACATGCAGTCATGTTGGTTGTAGACTTGTAATCCTAATCAATAAACTTCACTAACATCAAACAAACCTGCAACATAATAAGTTACAGCCACAAGGGTCAATACATTTGAATTGTATTGGCAAGTGATACTATGGTAGTATAGTGGAGTCTATCATCTATATGCATTTGGCTAAGTGGAGCTTAGGCTTGCTTTGCTCAAAATAGATTTTCCTTATCATTTGAAAATACTAAGTTTTTGCTTGACAAAATCACCCAAGGCATCTCCCAATAGAAATTGTTGATCCTTCAACCCTTGTTCAACCACATGTTTTTAACTTAGAAATTGGGATGAGGAGATTCTTGATAGCTTCCATGTCTTGATGCTCAAATTGTCCTTTGCCAGGTACATGGCTAAGTACTTATATTTTACACTCTGCAAAGGTGTTGCACTTTCCCCACAAGACTTGGTTTCCCAAGACAAGATCTTTCAAAAGCCTTCCCTTAGACCAGAATGGACGCGTTCCAACCTATCAATCCCCTACCAATTTGGCTAAGTTATTGCAACCTATATGATCCAGGCAGAGCCCATAATGCCAAGTGGCTGCACTTGAAGCTTCTCGACATTTGACATCTCAAATCTCTTTGTTCCTGGGTGGCCATCCACAAGTGAGATACACAAGTTAAACCATAGAAATGGGCCTTGTGAACCACTCAACACAAACCATTCTTTCCATTCCACCTAGGTGATTCATTCACTTAGTTGTTTTATTAAACAAAACACAAGTCCTTGACTTAGAAACTTTCCATAGTATGAAATAATCCATCCTTGTTTTCTACTAGCTAAGCTAAGCATGACGAGGGGCAGTCCGAAAGTTACCAGGGACGTCGCCGGAAAGGGAGCAGACGGCGGCGATGCTCGGTTGGAGACGTTGGAGACGTTGCAGAGCATGCGCGGGCGAGCTGAGGTCACTGGGAGATGCGCAGAGGTCTGGGGAACATGCTTGTGTGTTCCAGGGGGCAAAGGAGTAGCTGGGCTCGCCGGAATTCGCCGAGAAACTCGTCGGAGATAGTGGCGGTCCTGGTGGAGTTGGGGACAGCCTGGGGGCAAAGAGGGTCAGGCGAGAGAGGGGAAAGAGAGAGGGGACGCAGACGATTAAGAATGCGTGGTCGCAGGGGAGATTTACTGAGCCATTTACGCAAATTTACTCGAGCAATTCAACGGCAGAAACTGCCAGGCGTGGTTAGCGCGGTGAGGAAGACGATGACGTGGTCGTGGGGTCCGTTTGGCAGCGAGTGAGAGAGAGGAGGAGTGGGGCCTGGTCGTCAGCGACGCTACGGGTAAGTTCGCGAGTGAAAAACGATTCACTGCGCGAGAGGGAGATGGGCTAGACAGGGCTGGCTAGATTCATTTTTTTTGTACTGATCATTTTTCTTTTTTCCATTCTTATTATTCTGTTTTGATTTTGATTAATCAATTTAAACATCCATTTGAATTCAAACTTCTCTCAAACATTGAGTAGATTTTAATACTGATTAATAGTTCATTTTAGAGTTAAAACTAGAATATTTCTTTTATTCTTTTAGGGTCTTTTAATTATTTAAAATTAGGCCCATGCATTTAAATGCAATTAATATCAAATATATTTTAAACCCTTATTTAATTTAAATTCTCACAAAACCTTTTCAGTAGGTTTATTTATTTAATAGGGTGTCAAATCATTCATCTTGACTTATTTGGAAAAATGATTTATTAATCATTTTTAATTTGGGTACTTGTCCTTTATTCTCATGAAATTAAATATAGTTTTAATTCCATAAATTTTATTTGGAAGGTTTCTTTGATCTTATTTAAGTTAATTAAATAAATTTTATTCCACTTGGGTAATTTCCAAATATTATTTTCCCATGATTTAATTAATCATTTTAATAGGGATTTTATCTTTATTCAAAAAGAATAGGATCTGGTCAAAGTCATTTTATTTTATTTGGAACATTCTTTATCCATTATTTTATTTGGATTTGGATTATATTCATTCCATTTTCTTATGGATTAGGTCAAGATTTAATTTGGTCTTGAAATATTCCTCATTTAATATTTCTTTCATTAACTTATAAAATCCATATCTTTTTATTTATAGATCCAAACTTGGTGATTCCAATTTGTCAAATCTTATTTAATATTTGTTTATCCTTTTAAATATCTTTCAGGACTATTTTCTCACCATTTGGTATGGATTTTTGATAGGTGCTTTATTAGCTCTGGAAATTAAATTTCCTTATCTTATTAAATTCCTAAGATTTTATCTATGGCTCCAAATTAAGTGAAATCAATTTCTATGGTTTTATAATATTTCCATTGTCATTATTGATCATTTTGAAATGTTTGTATGAATAATTTTTATATGGATCAAATCCATAGGCTTGGAGATAACTTGGAAATGATTTTATTCCATTAGGGTTTGGGTTTATTTCCCTAGTGTTTAAATTTCAAGATGCATTTTATGAGGAATGCATTCCAATTGTTTTCAATTTAGTTGGATTCAAATGTTAACCAAAGTTTGTTCAAGATTGGATTTTAAGTTTCCATTTAAAAACTTTCTTTTCACCCTGAATTTCAACAATTATTTATTTTGTTTATTTATTTTTCACATTACAAGATTTGGAAAATCTTGGGATGTGGCAGGCTACCACCCTTAAAATAAATCTCGTCCCGAGATTTGGGAAGGATAGGGGTTACAAGTTGGCTCAAAGCAACTAGGGTACTACCACCCTTAAAATTTTTCCAACTAGATTACTTCTTGGCTTGCTTGGAATATTGATGATACTTCTCTAGGCAAACATCTGCATAGTGTCCTTTGTTTCCACACTTGAAACATGTGACAAGGCTGAGATCCTTCATAGGCTTTATCTTGTGCTTCATCTTTTCTGGACAATTGCTTGCATAATGTCCTTGGTTACCACAATTGTAACAAGTGACAAGATTGAGTTCTTCACGTATCTTCTGTGGACAAGTTGACACATAATGGCCTAGCTCTTTGCAGTTGTTGCACCACACTTGGTTAATCTCCTTGTACTTCTTCTTCTTCTCTGGACATTCA
Organism: Avena longiglumis; assembly: GCA_030063025.1. Taxonomy (NCBI): domain Eukaryota; kingdom Viridiplantae; phylum Streptophyta; class Magnoliopsida; order Poales; family Poaceae; genus Avena; species Avena longiglumis. The sequence continues at coordinate 479,560,993 of CP125977.1, forward strand.
TTGGCATAGTGTCCCATCTCTTTGCAATGACAACATTGCACTTGGCTTTTGTCTTTCTTCTTCTTGGGTTTCTCCAAAGCTAGGAGTGCTTCTAGTTCATGCTCTTCATATCTTATCTCAAAGGTAGGAAAGTTTCCTGGTCTCCTTGACCTTCTCCTTGGATAATACATATGTCTCCTCTTTGGTCCTTTAAATTGAGTCATATTGCATGGAGGTGCAAGTTGAGATTTTCCTTTGTCTTCATCCTTCTTGGTAGAAGTTGTTTTCTCATGGCAGTCTACAATCAGTTGTTGCACTCCACCTATTTTCCTTTGTTGAACTATGGAATAGATGGGGCATTGGATAGGGACATGATTATTTCCTTCACATAGGAAGCAAGTATCTTGAGATGTGGGGCATTGGTCAGTTTGGATGTTTCTCTTCACAATTGGGGCATTGATCTTCATGCTCTTTGGAAGTGTGATCCTTGTCTCCACAAATATTGCAAGCTTGGGTTCCTTCTAGAATATCATCCTTGACATCCTTGTTGTCATAAAATCCTTGGGAAGAGTTGTATCCCATGTTGATCATTTGATTTGTCACCTTATGCAACAATTGGGTTTGGGTTTCCAAAAACCTTTGCATGGTTGGATCTACCTCATTGGTGTTGGCTAAAAATTAAGTTGTCACTTGGTTCAACTGGGTTTGGGTTACTATGAGTTCCCTCATGTTGATATCTTGGTTTTTGTTGTTGTTGTCACCATCCTTGATGTTGGAGTTCCTTGGAGTAGTCATCTGTTTGGGTTGGATTGGGATTAGAATAGGCAAAAGATTTCTAAGGAATCAATTCTAATCACACACATCATAATTCACTCAAGCAATGTGCAAGCAATCACAACCAAACATTCCACTCAAACCACAAGCTACAATCACATTTTTAGGCAATAAAATATTTTTTCTACACCACATAAGTTGGTGGGTTTGACTTAAACTAAATATGGTGGTCCAACTATATGGTTCACTTGAAATCATTCCATCCTTCTTAGTTGATTTTTTTTCTTGTATGAGATCATGGTTTCCTTGGGAAAATTCTTGGTCACAAAACTTTAAAGTGATGATGGTTCCTTCTAAGTTGTATCCCCTTAGTCTTAAAGTCTTGGGTAATATTTCTTGTCTCACTTGTACTCCTTAGTGATATACAAGTTGAAGTCCTTGTTGAGACTAAGGTTGAAGTTACTTGAGTTGATGAAGTCCTTGGTGAAAATATAGTTGAAGTCTTTGGTCATGGAGAAGGCTTTACCCATCAAGTTGAAATAGAAGAGATATAGAGTTAAAACCAAAAGGTTGAGGAAAGAGTTACAAGATTGTTTGTAAATAAGTTTTGGAACAAATATAACTCCTATTTTTCTAAGGGGTTTTGTCCAATCCTAGGGTTAAAATCCTACAGGCAACACAATGATCTGATACCATCTATAAGATCCCTCCTTTGTAAAGGAAAGGATCCCTGTGATTGCAATGCTAGTCCCTAGATCAATAGATAGCATCCACAGTTAAGATGTAATATCAAGAAACAAAGGTCATAATTCAACTTTATAACTAGGAATAAAATAATTTATTACATCTTACATAGCTCATTTGGCTATTTCAATATAATGGAGCAGAATATAACAATATCATGGGGTCCTTCATCTTCAAAGTGCCACAGGCAGTCATGTTGGTTGTAGACTTGTAATCCTAATCAATAAACTTCACTAAAATCAAACAAACCTGCAACACAATAAGTTACAGCCACAAGGGTCAATACATTTGAATTGTATTGGCAAGTGATACTATGGTAGTATAGTGGAGTCTATCATCTATATGCATTTGGCTAAGTGGAGCTTAGGCTTGCTTTGCTCAAAATAGATTTTCCTTATCATTTGAAAATACTAAGTTTTTGCTTGACAAAATCACCCATGGCATCTCCCAATAGAAATTGGTGATCCTTCAACCCTTGTTCAACCACAAGTTTTTAACTTAGAAATTGGGATGAGGAGATTCTTGATAGCTTCCATGTCTTGATGCTCAAATTGTCCTTTGCCAGGGACATGGCTAAGTACTTAGATTTTGCACTCTGCAGAGGTGGTGCACTTTCCCCACAAGACTTGGTTTCCCAAGACAAGATATTTCAGAAGCCTTCCCTTAGACCAGAATGGACGCGTTACAACCTATCAATCCCCTACCACCAACTGTCCATTTGGCTAAGTTATTGCAACCTATATGATCCAGGCAGAGCCCATAATGCCAAGTGGCTGCACTTGAAGCTTCTCAACATTTGACATCTCAAATCTCTTTGTTCCTGGGTGGCCATCCACAAGTGAGATACACAAGGTAAACCATAGAAATGGGCCTTGTGAACCACTCAACACAAACCATTCTTTCCATTCCACCCAAGTGATTCATTCACTTAGTTGTTTTATTAAACAAAACACAAGTCCTTGACTTAGAAACTTTCCGTAGTATGAAAATAATCCACCCTTGTTTTCTACTAGCTAAGCTAAGCATGATAGTAGTAGGAATCTTAACTTAGGAAATTTCTACTAAGGTTTCATCTACTAGGATTTCCCATGGCATAGATTACACTTAGCAAAATTCCATGCAAGTCCTACTTTGGAAATATCACTAATGCATAGTGAAAATAATGGGACAAAATTATGAAGCATCACTTGCCTTTTTGGTAGAGAATATAAGTTCACTCCTTGATCTTGCAATATTCACACTCTTCAAATCACTACAATTCAATCAAGCAAGCAATATTTCAATCTACCATTCAAGCAACATCACATAAAATAATAGAAACAAAATAATGCATGCAAGCATGCCAAAGATGGTTTATTTGGAAAAGTGGTTTCTAGTAAGTCATAAACATTTGAAAACACCTATTGGTCATTTTATAAAGTGGCAAAATCATTTGCAAAAGATTTTACTTATAAATCATTTTTAAACCAAATCAATATTTTATGTGGTTGAAAATGCCTTTAGCAAAGCAACAATCTTTATAGGGTTCACCAAATACATTTTTAATTCTAAAACTTGGTGTTTGGGGTCAGAGAGTTTAAATCAAAACATTACCCAAAAGGTTTTCCTCCAAAAGCATTTTTAATATATAAGCATTTTTATTTGACTAGAAATGCTTTAAATCAAAGATTTATTCTTTTTCTTCAGCAAATATATTTTTGAAACCACAAATTGATTTCTATGGTCAGTAGGTTCAAAACAAACCATTTTCCAAAGATTTTATCTCAAAAATCATTTTAGAACAAATTTTATACTCTAAATATGCCTACACAAGTTTCTGCAAAAACAATCAATTTAACAGAAGAATTTTACTAAACAAAGTGCATGGTTGGAAAGTACTTGTCTTGCTGATTCCATTGATATAAAATTTGCAAAATTTGGACGTGTGGTTTGAAAGTTATGGATTTTACAAAATTGAACCACAAATAGATCAATCCTGGTTCTTATAAACAGACAGGGCCACGTGGAACATTTCTATTCGCCCATACCGGTTCGTCTGGATCAGCAACATGGACCGCAGGATTTAAAGTGAATCGTGCGGCGCAGGATCGATCTTACCCCTTCGGGTTAAGGTTCTATCGTGTCCTTTGGATCTGTATCCAACAACTCTAATCATCTTGTCATGGATTGGCGGCGCTGAACGGCGAGCGGCGGCGGCGCGTTCAGGCAGTGGTGCTCAGGCTAATATAGGAAGCAAGGGAAGGAGCGGAGAAGCTCACCGAGTTTGTCGCTGCGTGGAGATGCTCGAGGTGGTCCTTGCTAGTGAAGGGGCGCTCGGGGTCGACGGGAATTCTTCGCCGGAGTACGCAGCAGCGTCGGGCACGCTCTGATGTTGACAGGGTCGAGGCTACAAAGAGCGTTAGGACACGATATAGGCGGCATTAGATGCGAACGAGTTCACTGGTCACAGGCGTATCATCGGAAGGACGAGGGGCAGTCCGAAAGTTACTAGGGAAGTCGCCGGAAAGGGATCAGACGGCGGCGATGCTCTGTTGGAGACGTTGTCGACGTTGCAGAGCATGCGCGAGCGAGCTGAGGTCACTGGGAGATGCGCAGAGGTCTGGGGAACATGCTTGTGTGGTACAGGGGGCAGAGGAGTAGCTGGGCTCGCCGGAATTCGCTGAGAAACTGCCAGGGGAGATTTACTGAGCAAAGAGAGCCGGGCGAGAGAGGGGAAAGAGAGAAACTGCCAGGGGAAGTGGCGGTCCTGGTGGAGTTGGGGACAGCCTGGGGGCAAAGAGGGCCGGGCGAGAGAGGGGAAAGAGAGAGGGGAATCAGGCGATTAAGAATGCGTGGTCGCACGGGAGATTTACTGATCCATTTACGCGATTACTCGAGCAATTCAACGACAGAAACTGTCAGGCGTGGTTAGCGCGGTGAGGAAGACGATGACGTTGTTGTGGGGTCCGTTTGGCAGCGAGTGAGAGAGAGGAGGAGTGGGGCCTGGTCGTCAGCGACGCTACGGGTAAGTTCGCGAGTGAAAAACGATTCACTGCGCGAGAGGGAGATGGGCTAGACAGGGCTGGCTAGATTCATTTTTTTTGTACTGATCATTTTTCTTTTTTCCATTCTTATTATTCTGTTTTGATTTTGATTAATCAATTTAAACATCCATTTGAATTCAAACTTCTCTCAAACATTGAGTAGATTTTAATACTGATTAATAGTTCATTTTAGAGTTAAAACTAGAATATTTCTTTTATTCTTTTAGGGTCTTTTAATTATTTAAAATTAGGCCCATGCATTTAAATGCAATTAATATCAAATATATTTTAAACCCTTATTTAATTTAAATTCTCACAAAACCTTTTCAGTAGGTTTATTTATTTAATAGGGTGTCAAATCATTCATCTTGACTTATTTGGAAAAATGATTTATTAATCATTTTTAATTTGGGTACTTGTCCTTTATTCTCATGAAATTAAATATAGTTTTAATTCCATAAATTTTATTTGGAAGGTTTCTTTGATCTTATTTAAGTTAATTAAATAACTTTTATTCCACTTGGGTAATTTCCAAATATTATTTTCCCATGATTTAATTAATCATTTTAATAGGGATTTAATCTTTATTCAAAAAGAATAGGATCTGGTCAAAGTCATTTTATTTTATTTGAAACATTCTTTATCCATTATTTTATTTGGATTTGGATTATATTCATTCCATTTTCTTATGGATTAGTCCATGATTTAATTTGGTCTTGAAATATTCCTCATTTAATATTTCTTTCTTTAACTTATAAAATCCATATCTTTTTATTTATAGATCCAAACTTGGTGATTCCAATTTGTAAAATTTTATTTAATATTTGTTTATCCTTTTAAATATATTTTAGGACTATATTCTCACCATTTGGTATGGATTTTTGATAGGTGCTTTATTAGCTCTGGAAATTAAATTTCCTTATCTTATTAAATTCCTAAGATTTTATCTATGGCTCCAAATTAAGTGAAATCAATTTCTATGGTTTTATAATATTTCCATTTGTCATTATTGATAATTTTGAAATGTTTGTATGACCAATTTTATATGGATCAAATCCATAGTCTTGGAGATAACTTGGAAATGATTTTATTCCATTAGGGTTTGGGTTTATTTCCCTAGTGTTTAAATTTCAAGATGCATTTTATGAGGAATGCATTCCACTTGTTTTGAATTTAGTTGGATTCAAATGTTAACAAAAGTTTGTTCAAGATGGGATTTCAAGTTTCCATTTAAAAAGTTTCTTTTCACCCTGAATTTCAACAATTATTTATTTTGTTTATTTATTTTTCACATTACAAGATTTGGAAAATCTTGGGATGTGACAACTTGCCTTCGTCCATCATATGCTGGAGAACATCAAGATTGATATCCTCATACCACGAGAGCACAAAGGCAAGGGCCTTGTCTGCCGCGACACGACCAGCCGACTCAAGCCATTGGTTAAGTCTTTCCTTGGTGAGTAACAGCTTGGCAGCAAGAGGCTCAATGAGCGTAGGCGCATCTTCATCTGGCCAGAGCATCCTGAATGCATGGATAGCCGAATTGAGTAAGTCGACACCGCATGACTTCAAGGTGGTCGCGTGCTTTGAGAGGGCTGCAAGGTGCTCGTCGATGGTGATCTCGCCATCTGCTGGGCTCCAGATTCGGCTCGCACTTTATTCATATCCCTTAAGGCAAACATGTCGGACTCAGGGAAGTTCTCTACAAAAATGGAGAAGCATCAAAAATGCGAAAAAGAAGTAAAGAATAAGGATAAGAGCACAGTGAAAAGAGTAAGAACTCACTACCGATGAAAGTGTTGATCATGCCGAGCTTGGTCTGCCAGGTCTTTGCCTTGGCCTGAAGAGCATCTAGATCCTAATGAGCCGACTCCAGTGCTGACTCGGCATCTTTGAGCAATTGATTTGTTTTCTCGTCACTGGTGTCATGTTGTTCATTTTTCTCGGAGAGCTCTTGGCGCAAGCCCTCCAACTCGGACTTGTGCTTCTGCTCCATCTCCACCATTTGCTGCTTTAGCCGAGTCACCTCGTCTCGCTCCTTCTGGAGTTCGACCTGGTGCTGACCTGCTTATTCGGAACATGTGAATCGTGAGTAACAGCAAAGCATCTCGGCCTTGCCGAGATAAAAATAGAAAATGAGGAAAAACAAATGCTAGGCAATCATAAGGTTTTTAAAGAAAAGGGCGTTACTTTTAGCGTCACCAATCTGCTTGTGCAGCGCATCAATGGTGGATTGGGCAGAGGCTGTGGAAAGAACAGCGAGGAAAATTCAAGAGGACAGAACAAAAAAGATCTCCTAAGTAAAAGCGAGCAGAGTAAGAAAAGTACCTTGGCCCTGAGCCTCAGCCTTCAGATCCTGGTGAGCGACCTCGAGCTTTCGATACTCTAGAAGCAAAGCCTGGTGTACCTTGGTACATTCATTGTGTGTAAGCTACAAGTAAGAGATTTCATAAGAGAGTGCTCAGTAGGTCAAGTGATTCTATCCCGACAAAAAATGGAAAAGACGTATGCAAATGGTTGAGCTTACATCCGAGAAAGTCCCCTACTCGGCAGTAACCTCAGGGGCTAGAGATCGGAAGTCCGGCATAGAAACTTGGCAAGAAGAAAGAAAATATGCGTTTTACCTAAGAGCTTACAGCTGAATAAGTGCCTTACTCGGCAGTAACATCGGGCACTAGGTAACATGTATGAATATAAAGGTACTCAGTACACAAAAGAGTAATGCTATCACATACCTCGTTCACTTGATCTGCTCAGGCCATTAGTGCAATGGCCTGCTAGGTCATCTCCGAGATGGTCTTGGGGCCCAATTGCAGCTGCTAGCCAGAGCCTGAGCTTCCCTCTTGGTCGCCTGCGGCATTCCAAGCTAAGGCATAGCGCTATACAGAGCCAAGGCCCTTCCTGCTAAGGGTCCGAGTAAGGACTTTCCCTCTCTTAAGGTTAGCCCCCACTTCGGCACGAGTAGCGACAGCACTGGCATGCAAGGTGCGCACTTTAGGAACACCACCAGACCCGGCAGCAACAGATTCGCCCAACAAACCCACCAGAGCAGGTGTCATTGTTGATGGTGTGGGCCGAATCTACGGAGCGGAGCCTGGGGCGTAGACCAAGGTCAGTTTCCTGTAAGCTGATGGCTTAATGGGTGTAGAGCGAGTCTGGCCTTGAGGAACAGGCCGGGTCTTATCCTTGACCATAGAGGCAGGAGGAGTAGATCTGGTACTGGTTTGAGAAGACAACGGAGCCGAATGAGCAGGCTCAACAACAAGAAGGGGAGCAGTAGTTGTGTTCATAGGAGGATCAACAATAGGAGGTGGTACAAAAGGGGAGTTTTGGGTAGACTCGGCACCGATATTTCTGGCGTCGGGTCCAAAGTTCGGATTAGAGAGGGCAATAGGAGAAGGAGGCCGAGTCTCCTCGGACGGACGCGTCACCGTATCAGCCTCACTCCGAGATTCGGAAACCTTAGCTATGGGGGCAGTGACCCGAACGGGGCTCTGCAGAACTGGATTGGCACGGGGAGGAGAAACGGGCTTCGACACAGAAGAGGTCATGCTGGGAGCAGCTTGGTTGGCAGACATAGCAGCACTGAAAATAAAATTAGAGGTCTATAAGGAAGCAAGCATGAAAGAGAAAGTTACCGGAGATGGTGGGTCACGTGGAGTGCGACGAACAGTGACCCGACGTGTAGTATTCTTGCGAGGTTGGGAAGATGTGGCTTCAGGAGGAGCAACAGGATCTACCCGGCACTTCTTGGAAGATTGAGTGCTGGAGGAGGTCCCGTGCCGCTTACTCGGCTTGGCAGCAGGGATCTTGCCATACCCACCGGTAGCAAGAGGAGGATCCTCGTGTACCTAGACAGCTGCATTAGTAAATGCAATGCTCAAAGGGACAAGCCAAAAGGTCAGGACAAAGAACAAGTACCTCCAGGACTTCACAATCCACATCGTCATCATCTGACCAATCCCACAAAGGATTTTGAGTAAAGTTCTTACCCAAAGCAGGAGCAGCAGCGGTGGGATCGGCATAAAACACTCTAGGTCATACTCGACCTCATCCTCATCCGATCGATCATCAAGATAACCGCCAGGAGGGACGATGCTGTCATCGACCTGATGCACAAGTTTCTGCGAAAGATAAACAGAATGAAATTAGTAAAAGGACAGAACGACGAGTAGGCACCGGATAAAGTATCTCAGCAGCCCTCAGTTACTCGGATACTTACCCATGGGACAATCCTATCTCGGCTGAAAGGAGGAAAAATCCAATCCCAGTTTTCCGCTAAGTTCAGCTTAAAAATTGAGCTGACTCGGGGGGCCACGGAATCGTTGGTAAGCTCAAGGATGGAGTGCCGAGTAGGATCACGGGGACCGCTCATGAAGCACATCTTGTTACTTCTGCCCTGAATGGGACTGACTCGGCGGGAGATGAAGGAGCACATGCGGTCTTCTTCAGACAAATGGAAGTCCTCCTCCAGGTCAAGCAGCCTCTTGAGGATTTTGTGAGCCTCATTCACCGCTTTATTCTTGTCTCGCGGGTCAAGCTTCCAAAAGCTCCTTGCTGGTAACGTTGTCCTTGAAGGGGGGATGCCGAATATAGTGGTTGGACCCGCTATTCTTGACATAGAAAAAGGTTATATGCTATTTCTTGCAAGAATCAATGCCGGTGACTCGAGGAAAGATAGAATCCCTCCTGGGCGTGATGCTTGCAGCACCGCACCTAGTGGGACTTTTCTCAACACGAGGAACGCTAGGGTCAGGGACAACTTGGATTCGGAAACTGAAGTATTTGGCCCAAAGAAGGACAGTTGGCCAAATGCCGGGATAGCCTTCACAGGCAGAGATGAAATAGGAAAGAGAGCCAATAGCATTGGCAGGAAGGTGATGGGTTTTCAGTTGAAAAGTAGAAAGAAAAGACTTGAAAAAATCGCTAACGGGGGGACAAAAAACCGCGTTCAAAGTGAGAAAGGAAAACAACCTGCTCATTGGGCCCAGGTTTGGGAACGATCTCATCGACGGGGAGGTGGCAGTCGACCTCAAGTGGAATACATCTGGTGGAGCGCAACCACTCAAGTTCCTCCATGCTGACCTCCGAGCCTTCCCAACCGCCGCACTCGCCGGCAGCTTCGTTCTCCTCCACCTCCTCACCTCCGTCACGAGCGTCCATGATTTCGTGTGGCTCGGGCTCTTTCGTCGTTGGAAGAGGCCTGGAAACGCAGGGACCCGTCGGGGAATCAGAAGAAAGAGGAGAGAATTGCTTGAGCAGAGAAGCAAGAAAGAGGAACAACAAAGGGACGGTTTTGGATTGAGAGGCACAAGGAAGAAGGCAAGGGGGAAACTGAACTAGCGGGGGCAGTTAAGTTCCCCGCGCCCCTACTCAAGGGGAGTAAAAAAACCCGGCGTGCGATCCCTCTACACCATGTGGCCACGGTGTTGTCGTGTACTTGGCCGGGTAAGCACGTCATCAAGCGCCACGCGTATGCAATACACGGAAGATCCCGAGCCACATCACGCTGCGCAAGACACGAGGCGCTGAGCGATGGGACTGCCATAGTGATGGGAGTAACTGCGCCTCCGTCACTATGGAGTCAAGATTTGAGACAAAATTTGAGGCAAGCAATCATCATTACAGCCTATCAGTGACTAAGGCAAGCCCAAAGTGACTCGGCGGCGTCAAAATTGACTCGGCACGAGGCAAGGATGGCGTAGAAAGTCAAATATGAGACTCAGAAAGAACAAAGCAGACTAGTCAAAGATCAAGGTCACGCCAAACAGAGCATCCTGCATAATAAATGCAAAGAAAAAAGAAGTTCCAAATGCATTAAAGGAACCTGGATACGCCTAACAACAAAAACTGCTAGGCCTCACCAGCTTCGGGGACTAATGTCAGGGGGATAGCCCCCGGTAGGGTCATAAGGGGTAAAACATTACCCAGCTTGGCTTATGCCGGGTCAAAGAAATCTCTGGCCGGGTCAAAGCGGCCGAGATACGAAGCTTATGTATGGCCGACATAAGAACTATGTCGGCCCGCATAGGACAAATCTGTTCACCTTGCAGGAAGCGACGAGTCGGGTCTCACGAGGGAAGGCCGAGTCAGAGATTATGCGTGGCAGCTTTTCGAGTGATATTCAGGAGGGACCATGGTAAATCATGGTCAAAAGAGAGAAGGGCGACGCCTGGTGACAAAAAAGGAGCCGGATGACGCCCAAAGAAAGGGCTGACGTACGAAGGCACCGTGTGACGCCAAGAGCTGGAGGCAACATACGAGAAGACCGTTGGCAGTATAGCGTTGTGGACTGGGTCAAGGGCTCAGGGCTAGGCCATGACCCAACCCGCACAGTAAGGACAAAGATCCAAAAAGTAACCCTAGGACCCAAAGGTGTAACCTAGTTGGCCATCTCCTATATAAGGAGGCGTACATCTAGGGTTTGAGGAGGTTTGACCAAGTAGGAAACTAGATCCCTGAGGCTATGCTTGAACAGCTCTAGGAGGACTTGTAAACTTCTTGGGGCAATAATAATCCTAAGTGTGGAGAGTTCTTCGTGCGTGGTTAGACCATGCACTCCTTCCCCGGTTACCTGAAGCGCACATTCGGCCCCCAACTTAAGTCTACCCATGGCATCTGTCGTGACACCACCACGGCATTGAGCTCGAGGACTGCCTTGTATTCACATTCAATGGCATGGGAGTGATTATTGTCAAGGTGTTCGATAGCAACTAGTGTCGAATGGATTATTGGTTTGTGGTGGCAACGGGCTTGCTAAAACAGTGGTTGATGGTCTCCTTCCTTCAAGCGGGGCAGACACATGGCCCGTGTAGCTTATGTTTAGGTCCTTCGCACAAATGTCACAGCACAAGAAGCACTAGGTGAAATGTTCCAGAGGCCTATTCTGGTTTTTCCCACTTCCTTAATGCATAAAGGCTACCTTCTGTCTCATTTTCTGAAAAGAGGATACTTAACTTGATTTCTTTCGACTGTCATCTCCGGTGGCACCATCCGCCGGGCGCCCGAACTCGGCGGTCCTCTCACTAACGATGGATGATCCCACTGAGGCTCATCATGGCTTCAACTACCACCGGTGAAGGCCCTCGGGATGCTCGAGGACGAAACAATCTCGGGAGAGGTCCACACGACCGGTGCTGGCCAACGGGAGTAGCCCGAATGTGCAAGAACGAGAAGTCTTTGGAGGATACTAATACGACTTTTCTCATCAACAGGGAAAACCCGTGGATGTACAAGAACAAAATGACCTTGAAGAAGGTTAACACGATGTGTATTCATCGACTAGGGCAGCCCACTGGATGACCGAGAAATAGATGACCTTGAAGAAGGTCAACACGACATGTGTTGATCGACGGGGGCAGCCCCTAGATAACCGAGAAAGGTTAGACCTTGAAGGAAGTCAATTTTGATCGACGGGGGCAGCCCCTAGATCAACAGGGATGAGCCCCCGAGTGAATGAGACCGAGAAAGATACTCGACAGATCAACACGACTCTCCATTAAATGGGGCAGCCCCCCGTGTGAATAAGAACAAAATGAGTGCGAGAATGACCAGCTATTTTTATTCATCAACATGGGCTGCTCCTGGATACATTGCCTGTGCGGTGGGGCCTAGCTGTTGCATAAGGATTTTAATTTCAAGGGGTAGACCTCGAGTAGACCATCCTTAGAGCATGTTTCGAGCACATCAACTTCGACTTCTAGGAAGACCAAGTCAGCATGAAAACTTTCCAGTAGAGGCCGTCCCAATGGGTGCATACTTGTGTAGTCTCTATCTTTGAACTATCTCTCGGGTGGGAGAATCTCACCTTATATTAGTCCTTCGAGGTCAACTCCTTTGATTGACAGCATCACAGTCGTCGCCTGGAGGTGAGTAAGTGGCCCAACCTCCTGTTCATGGGTTCCAAGGGAAACTAGTGCATGAGTTCCTTGGGAGTGCTCTTGTCACACCCCCGGGATTAAGGCTAGACAAATCTCAGACCTTCGTCTAAACATAATCCTATAGTAATCTCGAAAGTGTACAGAGAGAGAATTTGATAACACAACAGTGACCCTACAACACGAAATTTATTACAGCGAGCTCATAACTGAGCAAAGAACCAAAATATTACAAGCAGAGGTCACCGACCATAAACATCAAACAACGGAAGACAAATTATGCTATTAAGTATAGCAAACTTATCAAATGGCCTAAGAGTCCTGAAGCATAACGATGACATCTAATCCATAGATCCCAGACTGCCGACTGGGAACTCAAAACTACTTGTCGATGTCGATGTCGTGTAGAACTCATCCTCTATGGTAACACTTACTCTACTGCAAAAGAGTCAATGAAGCAAGGGTGAGTACAGGGTGTACTCCACAAGACTTATGGCTGGTGGAGTTATTTTTGCATAAAGCCATCTTTGTTTTATAAGATAAGTGAGAGAAGAATCTCGACTAATCAGAATATTTTAAAAGGGGACAAGAGAGGGGTATCACTAGCTTAGATCATCTTTTGATATCCACAGAATCATCATCAGCTGAACCTATCTAGGATCACCCCCTCGTACCCAAGAGGAAGCATCCTTAAGCACACGTTGATCTGCCAGGTTTTACGATTAGGTTAAAGTTCTCTATGATCTTTGAATCTAGTCTCCAAGTTCGTCCATAACCGTGGACACGGCTTTTCGAAAAGATTTAACCCTACAGGGGTGTACAAATTTACCCACATGTACCAACCGATTCTTAATGCCAACGTTATTACCCCTCTTCCTTGGAAGGCCGACAGAGAGTGGTTGAACATGACCTTTACCTTGCTTCCCCGAGACCATGAGTCACGCACTAGGGAGATGCCGTCGTAAAGGGTCGAGTCCCGAAGCCGGTCCCTAACGATGTGCGCAGGGTTCAAGATTACGGATGTTGGGCATCTCTTGTTCCCGGCCACGCTTACCTACCTGTTATGAATGCACCTCCTTCACCTCCATTCAAGAACATCCAAGATGCATATGTCGAATGGAAAGTCCAAACTATGTGACTCATGGAATCAACTAGGCAAGTTAGTTGGTCGAGGGGGTTTCCAGGCCCCCGTGTGGTTGTACGCTCGTCTTGGACCATAGGCAAGAACTCAGGTCCTAGTAGTGGCAAGTATGGGACTGCAAAAACCACAACCCACAGTGGCCTCCCATACAAGCCTTAGCATGTTTAACTTTCATCTCTGATATTACCACGTCATCCTGTCAAACTAGGTTCACTCACAACTCTGACTCATCAACCGGATGGACCAGTGGTAACAGCTAAGCATGTCTAAGCACAACAGATAAAATAGCTCTAGCAACCTTCACAAGCTCAAACCCTAGTTATGCTAGGAGCAGTGGATCAGGGAGTATAGGCTTAAAAGGTAACATGCATCAGATAGGATTACTCCATCTATCGATAAAATAATTTGGAATCGTATGCACATGGCAAGAATGTAAATACTTTGAAAGCATAGGATTATATCATGTGTGGGGCTTCGCTTGCCTTTGCTAGTTGATATCCAGAAAGTATAGCTTCGGACATCTGGTACTTGACTTGGTTACAGTTGATCAAGTATTGATCTTCGATCCTCGACGGTATTGATCTTGACCTTCGATGGTGTTGGCCTCGGTCTTTGATCTCGATCTCGATTCCAATATCGTACTCTACCGGAGAAGAACCAAACACCAGAAAGAAAGGGGAAACAATCAACACATGGCATCGATGCAATGCTCAAACAAGGATGATGATATGTCAAGTTAAATTGCATTGAGATAAACCCCTAAGGCATAATTGACAATTTAATCGGGGTTCCGAGGGGTACAAACCCTAATTCAGGAAAACCCCGGAGGCATATGAGAGGGGCTAATTTGTTCTTCTAATTAAACTTGCAGTTGAAGTTGTTTATAAATGCATGATTATAACTTAAATAGATGGAGCTCATTTTTCTGGAAATTTTGATATATTATTTGTATTTTTCTGATTTAAAATGAATTAGTTATGAATTTCTCCAATTTTAATTCATTTTAAATCATTTTTGGAATATTATAAAATAATTTAAATTTTAGAATTACTTAAACATTTTTATTAATCAGAAACATTTTTGATATTACTTATCTCACTTACAGGGTGGACCCACCTGTCAGGTATTTCTTAATTACCGAAATTATTTACTGAAAATAATAAAACAAAAGAAAAGGGTTATTACCTCATGGTGACGTCATGCTGACGTCATCCATGGAGATGCTCTCAGGGTGGACGCGGGCGCAGCGCTAGGGGCGATGCGAGGCTGCGAGATCAAGGCGTCTTGGACTCGCATGAAAGCGCCGAGCCGTAAGTGGCTGGCTTTCATATGGTCGCCGGAGCGACGTGCACGACGGCGGACGGCGGCGGGGCTTGCAGGTGGTCATGGGGGAGGGTAACCAGAGGTCTAGGGAGGAAACGAGAGGATGCCTGAGCACCGCTAGCTCACCATGGAGCCCATGGAGGTGTCGGGGAGGCGAGGCGGGGCCAGACGGCGATGAATCGGTGGTGGCAACGATAGCGGCCGACGGCGGTTCGGGGACGATTCCGGCGAGGAGGGAGCTTCCCTGCTTGCGTGCTTCACGGATAAGAACGAGGGAGACGAGGCGGTCCCCACGGTGCTCTTGGAATGGCGTGGGGTGGCCTGAGACGGCGGGGCTCGCCGGTGTCTATGAGCTCTATTGTTAGGATTTGCGCATGAGAGAGCGAGGAAGAGGGGAACTGAGGGCTAGGGTTCATCCGCGGTGGCTCTAGGGATCAAATAAATGATCGGGGGCGGCGACGTTGATCGTGGCGCACAGCGGAGCATCAAGTGGCTGGCGGCGAGCCACCGAGATGCTTCGGCAGCGGGAGGAAGACGACAAGACAGGGTGAAGCGGTACGGGGCCATGGTTGGGCCGCACTTGGGCCAGGGTGGGCTGTTGCGGGACGCACTGAGCGGCGGGGAGAGGGAAAGAGGGAAGGTGGGCTCGGCCCAGTTAGGGTTAGAGACTTTTTTTATTTTCTAAAACTCTTTTCTAATTCTGTTTTGTATTTCAATTTCTTTTCTGTTTTTGAAAAGATTCCAAATACAAGATACTTTTATAGAACATATGAAAACACTAAGGGGCCCTTTATACTATTTGGGCTACAAACATTTTGAGGTTTTTTTTTCAAAATTCAAAAGCCATTTGAATTGATATCAAAGAAGGAGGAAATTAGGGTTAGGGTTTTGTGATTATTTCTTGAGTGCATTTTTAAATGAAATGATGCTCATGAATGCACAAATCAAGTCCTAATTAGCATTTAATAAAACTAGGGTTGTTACAATTCTATCCTCCTTAAAAGAATCTCGACCTGAGATTCCTAGGTAGAAAGATAGAAGAAACAGGGTTACACTAAAATTCAACGATCTTCTCGAAGAGGTTGATCCATGCCACCATGAAGAGTGGACGAAGCGCTTCATAATCTTCGAGTTGGCTACTCATACTAAGGAAGAGAGGGAATGACACGGAACCACAAACTGAGTATCTCATGGTCAACTCATGGATAGATGTTTCACGAACATCTCTAAAGCCAACAAACATGAAACACGTCAATGTAATAGAGGAAACAAGAGGAGATGGTTTTCAAGGTGACAGATAATTGGTCTTCATAAGGATTGAGACCATGGAGCTTACAGGGGTTTTTGAAGCTTCTATAGAAGAAAGCTTCCAACAGAAAGAACATGACCACATACTTCGAGAGGTAAACCCCATATTAAACAACTTAATAGAGCTTTACAGGTGGAAGAGATAGATACCAACAAAACCAAGTTGTTGAACTACTTTTGGACATAGAAGGGTCACTCTTTCGTTCAACAGAAGGCCAAGACAAAAAGTTGTTTTGGTGGAGAGGACTCATAAGAGTCACAAGGAACATGTAACAAGAGAAACTATTGATTACCAAAATCATGGCCGCTCTTCGAACATGTTTAAGAAAGCGGAAAGGAAACTCTTTATTCATCCAGGTTTATCAAGATCCTTGCCAAAGATCATGATATCAGTTTGCACCACCATGATGAATAGTGAAGAAGATTCCTGATGACACGAGAAGAAAGAAACTTCATTCTCAGACTCCAAGTACTTGGCATAACAAGACGCTTACCATCATAAAAAGGGTCTGGAGGATTGACCGAGAGACATTTAGCAACTCTTCTTTAAATGTTCTCCTTGATATATGAAACACCGATAGTAGGCTACTGATAAGCCTTTAACCAGTCATCAAGTAAAGGTTAGACTTGATACAAAAGAAACCATAAGCACAACTCCTATAATAAATCATAGAAGATGCCTCATGAGGAGTGGTTGTTATTGCTGATTCAAGATAACGTGACAATAGGTCTTCTGGCTCATTGTGACAACCATTAAATCAATCTTGCCAGATGTTTAAAGATACCTACGTCAAAACCTTGAGGAACACTAACCATCATATCTGCTTGAGATTCAGATTTGGTTAAGTGGAGATACTTCAAACTCAGCATGTCCAAATAGAAAGTCTGCAACATTTACCATAGAGGTAAAGTCACTAGATTCTCAAGACATGGACTTCAATGTCAAGCTCCGAAAGATGAGCTAGATTGCGGAACCCATGTGATAGCAAGTTATCAAAAGATAATTGCATCTACATGAATTGTTTGCAATGAAACACAATTGAATCCTTGTTGGGAAGCATTTAGGAGGATACAGAAGTTTTGTTGGACTTCTTATCTTTCATGAAAAAATCAATCAGTGGCTTGGTGTTCTTCAGGGAACTTATTGAAATATGAAGGTATCAACCTACAATATCAAGGATTCTCCGCACATGCTTGACTAACTTGGAAATGATTCCCGAGAAAACAAAGACGACTCTACTCAGATCCACGTGGACATCTTTCAACATTTGCACGTGAATCGGAGAAGATTACTTCTAACATCCAGAACACCTGATTCGAGATAACACGAAGATGGTTCTCAAATGTTTCCAACATTAATGCCAAATGTTCCACATGAATCTTTTCTAGCATGGAGAAGTTAAGAATGTCATCGATGGGCTCAATAACAAACTTATCTAGACACTCCAAGAAGACAGACTCACATGTTGTACGAACAAGGCATAGACATTGATCATATTCAAAGAACATGAAGATGTACTTAAGTGAAACATCACGAGTAAATACACCATCAGGATTGTCCTTGGAAATGAGTTTGATTTGATGATTGCCCAATTCAAGCCAAAGGCGTGGGAAGACAACATATCCATAAAGGGCATACTATCTTACTTCGACACGAACAAAACTAGGCATCCCTTTAAAGAGGAGCAAATTTGGATAGAACTTCCGTCTTACAACTCTCCAAGTTGTTGTTTAAGTTCAACCAACTTGTTCAGGGGTATCCAGTACGGATCCTTGGAGAAAGGAGCAGTTCATAGAAATTGCTTGCTCAAGAACTTGACAACACGGTCATGTGACAACATGGGGATACTTCTAGAAAGACGTCTAGAATATCTTGAACCATCGATATGTCACTTAGCTCGAGAGGAAACTTTGTTTATAAGGCAAGAAGACGTAGTCTCAAAGCTTCGGCACAAGCCTAACTCTTTGACCGAAAAGGGTGCACAAGAATAGCGGACTTGGTAGCACAATCATTCTTTGCTTAGTGATTAGATAACTAGTCACGCTAGGAATGACACAAATGTCCTTGGAGTTCAAAGCAATAATAATTGCTAGGAATCTCGAATGGCCACATTATTACGCACACGCAACATTCCTCTGCGTAAGAGCTCAGAGGAAGGGTGGTAATATGTGTAAGAGCATCACTCCATTAAGAGGATCATGAAACTCAGCACGACCTCTTGGTATAAAAAGTGTGTGATACCTTAAGGTAGAACAGAACATAAGCTAATCAGTCTTATTGATCTGCGGATTACAACACTTTGACCTGGTCTTAGAAATGACAAGGTACTGGAGTTTGTTTCTCCGGACATCCCAAACTGGTTTGTCATGATGAACCACAAGAGTAGCTTGCATCGGAAGACACCAATGCACATTACTACTTGGCTACACCCTGGTAGACAAAGGTCGGAAAACAACAAGGAAGGAGGAACATGCTCAGGATAGAATCCTGAGATGTGGATGCATAAGTTAACAATCTTCCGAAAACCAATGCAGTAGAAAAAGTAAGGTGTGGCAGAGTCATGGTTATATAAGTGAGACTCGCTGAGAGTGCTCTTGTCGTGATCTATTTAGTTCCATTAAAGAACATCTGCCATAGCATGTGGTAGGGGAAGTCCTTTATCGTCACTGTTCAATAGCGACAATATCCACAAGCTTGAAGGCTATACTAGAAGGTATTAACCATCCTGGGGTAATGTTTGAACATTAACAACAGGGATCAACAAAATGGATCTTGGTTTAAAGGTCGGCTTCATGTACAAGATTCCCAACACCGGAATCCGGCATAATCAGGGATCTTAGGTTCAAGTCCAAGGGTTAAAACCCAAAGAAAGGAATAACTACTACTTGAGAGACGAAGCGTACACTACAAGATAATAATCACGAGGTAGCTTCCAAGAGAAGGAATGACTTCTGATGTACCCAAACAAATGAAAAGGACGCACACGAGGCGAAAGAAAAACCTCGAAGCCTAGAACAGAACAATATGGAACCATCAACATGATGTTGTGGACCCATAAAATAGAGAGATTATGATAGAAAGAAATCTCCCAGAAGAAACAGAACAAAGGGAAACAAGGAACACACACTACTGACTCTAGAACTCAACACTAGGTCAAACGGTTGAGAACCGGCATGCCTGAAGAGGCAACTAAGTTTTTTTTTAAAAGATGAGATGAGATAGCAAAAAAATCCCAAATAAACACGAGGTAAGATAACCCAGAGTTAGAGCGAAACTGGATAAGGAGAAAAAGAAGCATACCAGAGTTTTCGCAGATAATTTTCATCTTTGAAAATAGTTTTCACAAGCACTAGACTCAACATCGACCAATAGAAAGGTTTCCTACAGTCGGTACTGCTCTGATATCAAAACCTGTCACACCCCCGAGATTAAGGCTAGACAAATCTCAGACCTTCGTCTGAACATAAGCCTAACGTAATCTCGAACGTGTACAGAGAGAGAATTTGATAACACAACAGTGACCCTACGACACGAAATTTATTACAGCGAGCTCATAACTGAGCAAAGAACCAAAATATTACAAGCAGAGGTCACTGACCACAAACATCAAACAACGGGAGGCAAATTATGCTATTAAGTATAGCAAACTTAACAAATGGCCTAAGAGGCCTGAAGCATAACGATGACGTCCAATCCATAGATCCCAGACTGCCGACTGGGAACTCCAAACTACTCGTCGATGTCGATGCCGTGAAGAACTCATCTTCTATGGTAACACTTACTCTGCTGCAAAAGAGTCAATGAATCAAGGGTGAGTACAGGGTGTACTCCGCAAGACTTACGGCTGGTAGAGTTATTTTTGCATAAAGCCATCTTGTTTTTGTAAGACAAGAGAGAGAAGAATCTCGACTAATCAGAATATTTTAAAAGGGGACAAGAGAGTGGTATCACTAGCTTTGATCATCTTTTGATATCCACCAAATCATCATCAGCTGAACCTATCTAGGATCACCCCCTCGTACCCAAGAGGAAGCATCCTTAAGCACACGTTGATTTGCCAGGTTTTACGATTAGGTTAAAGTTCTCTATGATCTTTGAATCTGGTCTCCAAGTTCGTCCATAACTGTGGGCACGGCTTTTCGAAAAGATTTAACTCTGCAGAGGTGTGCAACTTTACCCACACGTACCAACCGATTATTAATGACAACGTTATTAGCCCTCTTCCTTGGAAGGCCGGCAGAGAGTGGTTGACCACGACCTTTACCTTGCTTCGCCGAGACCATGAGTCACGCACTAGGGAGATGCTGCCATAACGGATCGAGTCCCGAAACCGGTCCCTAATGATGTGCGCAGGGTTCAAGATTACGGATGTCGGGCATATCTTGTTCCCGGCCACACTTACCTACCTGTTATGAATGCACCTCCTTCACCTCCATTCAAGAACATCCAAGATGCATATGTCGAATGGAAATCCCAAACTATGTGACTCATGGAATCTAGTAGGCAAGTTAGTTGGTCGAGGGGGTTTCCAGGCCCCCGTGTGGCTATACACTCGTCTTGGACCATAGGCAAGAACGCAGGTCCTAGTAGTGGCAAGTATGGGACTGCAAAAACCACAACCCACCGTGGCCTCCCATACAAGCCTTAGCATGTTTAACTTTCATCTCTGATATTACCACATCATCCTGTCAAACTAGGTTCACTCACAGCTCTGACTCATCAACCGAATGGACCAGTGATAACAGCTAAGCATGGCTAAGCACAACAGATAAAATAGCTCTAGCAACGCTTCACAAGCTCAAACCCTAGTTATGCTAGGAGAAGTGGATCAGGGAGTATAGGCTTCAAAGGTAACATGCTTCAGATAGGATTACTCCATCTATCGATAAAAGAATTTGGAATCGTATGCACATGGCAAGAATGTAAATACTTTGAAAGCATAGGATTATATCATGTGTGGGGCTTCGCTTGCCTTTGCTACTTGATATCCGGAAAGCAGAGCTTCGGACATCTGGTACTTGACTTGGTTACAGTTGATCAAGTATTGATCTTTGATCTTCGACGGTGTTGATCTCGACCTTCGATGGTGTTGGCCTCGGTCTTTTCTGAACATTTTGATATATTATTTGTATTTTTCTGATTTAAATGAATTAGTTAAGAATTTCTCCAATTTTAAATCATTTTTGGAATATTATAAAATAATTAAATTTTAGAATTACTTAAACATTTTTATTAATCAGAAACATTTCTGATATTACTTATCTCACTTACTGGGTGGACCCACCTGTCGGTATTTCTTAATTACAAAAATTATTTACTGAAAATAATAAAACAAAATAAAAGGGTTATTACCTCATAGTGACGTCATGATGACGTCATCCATGGAGATGCTCTTAGGGCGGACGCGGGCGCGGCTCTAGGGGCGATGCGAGGCTGCGAGACTAGGCGTGCTGGACTCGCGCGAGTGCGCTGAGCCGTAAAGTGGCGGCGCCGCTTTCATATGGTCGCCGGAGCGACGTGCACGACGTCAGACGGCGGCGGGGCTTGCAGGTCGTCATGGGGGAGGGCAACCAGAGGTCTAGGGAGGAAACGGGAGGGTGCCTGAGCACCGCTAGCCTACCACGGAGCCCATGGAGGTGTCGGGGAGGCGAGGCGGGGCTGGACGACGGCAAATCGGTGGTGGCAACGATGGCGGCCGATGGCGGTTCGGGGATGATTCCGGCGAGGAGGGAGCTTCCCTGCTTGCGTGCTTCACAGATAAGAACAAGGGAGACGAGGAGGTCCTGACGGTGCTCTTGGAACGGCGTGGGGTGGCCTGAGACGGCGGGGCTCGCCGGTGTCTATGAGCTCTAGGGTTAGGGTTTGCGCATGAGAGAGCGAGGAAGAGGGGAACTGAGGGCTAGGGTTCATCCGTGGTGGCTCTAGGGATAAAATAGACGCTCGCGGGCGACATCGTTGATCACGGTGCACGGCGGAGTATCGAGTGGCCGGCGGCGAGCCACCGAGATGCTTCGGCAGCGGGAGGAAGACGACAGGACATGGTGAAGCGGTACGGGGACGTGGTTGGGCCACACCTGGGCTGGGGTGGTTTGCTGCGAGACGCGCTGAGCGGCGGGGAGAGGGAAAGAGGGAAGGTGGGCTCGGCCCAGTTAGGGTTAGAGACTGTTTTTATTTTCTAAAACTCTTTTCTAACTCTGTTTTGTATTTCAGTTTCTTTTCTGTTTTTGAACAGATTCCAAATACAAGATACTTTTATAAAACATATGAAAACACTAAGGGGCCCTTTATACTATTTGGGCTCCAAACATTTTGAGGTTTTTTTTTTCAAAATTCAAAAGCCATTTGAATTGATTTCAAAGGAGGAAATTAGGGTTAGGGTTTTGTGATTATTTCTTGAGTGCATTTTTAAATGAAATGATGCTCATGAATGCACAAATCAAGTCCTAATTAGCATTCAATAAAACTAGGGTTGTTACAGCTCTCGCCCCAAGATATAGGGAGGAAAGACACCCCCATATATGGTCAGAGGGGCGCTGCAAGGTTGTCCCACCTTGGAGAATGCCCGCTTGACCCCCTTATGTCCACAGGTTCCTGGTGTCAATAGAGGGTCCCCGCCTGAGTTGCACAGTATCCTCTGTAGTCAAGGAGATAACAAAGGAAGTTGATGGAGAAGTATGTGGCCCATAAGAAGATGTGCGCACCTAATTGCTATGCCATGTTGCTTATTGTAAAAAATCATACTCAGGGTGGCCAGGCTTATGACATCAGCCACAGTAAACACGAGAACAAGGACATCCTGCACCACCAAAAGGATGGTGACCCTCACCACCGGGAGTGGGCAGAAGTGGACGAAGCCGAGACAAGAACTCATGGATTCGTTGAAACTCCAAGCATGATCTTGTAATCTGGCAGGATAGGCAAGTACCACAAACAACATTGCAGAGGGATTCAAGCTAACACTAGATATCAAAAATATGCGTGTAGAACTCATCAATAGTGGAGTCACCAGCTGAATAGCAGGGTGGTTCCTATTAGATGTAATGGCATCGACCTTGAGGAAGTTCTCATGGGATTATTGGTGATTCGTGCATCCTTCCCGATGATATACCTTGGGCTTTTGCTCTCAATTTGACAACTCAAGAGGGTTGATTTTCAACCTTAGAAGACAAGATGGGAGGTAAGCTCGTCACATGGGATTGGAAAACATCAACATAGCCAGACGTGGGACTCTTTTCAAATCCTTCCTCACCTCACAAGCCATCTTCCACCTCACCCCCTCCCAATCCTTCCGGGGTGCATCCCAAGCATGAATAAGATTGAGTGTGACTTCCATTGGGACGGTACTAGAGAGGACTACAGGGGAAAATGCACTATTAATTGGGAGAGTATTTTAGGGATACTGAACTTGGTGATCTTGGTATCCTCCACCTAGAAAATTTTGCGTGTGATCTTCATCATCGTTGGCCTTGGTATGAGTAGAGGGACCCCAAAAGGCTTTGGGTCGGCATGGGAAACTATTGTGACTCCACAGATATGAGCCTTTATTATGCTTCTACTACCATCATGATTGGCAATGGGAAGATTGGACCATTTTGAGTCTCCTAGTGGCTCAATGGTCAAAATCCCAATGGTATCGCTCCCCTCATACTTGAGGATTCCACTACGAAGAAATGGAGTGTCAAGCAAGCTATTTTTGAAAATGCTTGGATCCAAAATATTAAAATGGAGATCAACCTAACAATCCCTAATATCCAAGAGTTCATTCGTCTTTGTCTGGAGCTTAGCAATGTGCAACTAAGGGAATATATGGATGATTCTCTAAAGTGGAACCGCACTGCAAGTGGAGAGTACACAACTATATTGGCATACAAGGCCCAATTCTTTGGTTCCACACACACATGCATGAACAAGGCGTTTTGGACACCACCTAAGACTAAGTTTTTTGCTTGGTTACTATTCAAAATAGGCTTTGGATGTCATATCATCTATAGAAGTGAGGTTAGACAAATTTTGGCATTTCCCCCTTTGCAAGCAACCCAAGAGATGGTAGCGCGCCTCTTCTCCCAATGCTGCTACACTAAGAGGCTTTGAGGTATGATCAAAGATTGGCTTGGCCCTTCTTTTTTAGTCTCCTCCGATTCGTCGGCGGGACTCTCTATTGCCTCTTAGTGGACAAACATGTCAACTTTCGAGCAAAAGGTCCCCAAGCTAAAAGGAGATGAAGATCCTCACCATCTTGTTATCGCCGTATTTTGGCCAAAGACGGAGATGGGCCGTGATCAAGATGGGCTTGGAAGATACGTATATTCAACGTGCTGTTGGATCGGCCTAGTGTGTGGATTTGGGCTAAATTGCCCGTGTATCTTGTATCATAGTAGGTTTCGTGTTTGTTTAGGTTCCGTTTATGTTAGGGTAAAGATAGAGTTGTAGAGTTATTCCAAAAGTAGAGAGTCTCCGGACTATAAATATGTACCTAAGGTTATCGAAAAAAGGAGGACAACCACGTTCACAACAAACACAATCTCGGCGCATCGCCACCCCTTGTTTCTAGGGTTTCTTTCGGGTAAGTGCCATGCTGCCTAGATCGCATCTTGCGATCTAGGCGATATCTACTATCGTTACCTGGTTTTACTCGTACTGAAGCGTTGTTGATGGCGAGTAATACCATTATCATAGATTGTTTGAGGCTAGCATCGGTGCTTTTTCATTATTACCGTTGAAGTTATGCTACCTCTAGTTACCTCGCTACCCTTACACCTTTTCCCGAAGTGTAAGGGTAGCATCTTGCTTGATCTTTATTTAGTCGATTCGATCTGTTATAGTTGTGCCTTGTTTACCAAGGTTTTGTTTAATATCTGCGTAATCAGGCCTTACAAACGGGTTGAACGATCCAGTAGTACATAGGGACGTGGCTTATTCGTTCTAGAGAAGATTGTTCCGATAATTGACTTTACGTTGGTTATTAGGCCTCCTCTAGGGTTAATATTCTTCATCTTTTGTACGTACCAGGCTCAATCACGTGGGACGTTCGATTCGTGGTGAAAACATTAAAACCGTCAGATCGATTTAACTTGTAGTGATCAAGCAAAACCCCATGTTATCGTACATCTAATGCGTAACCATGGGGCAATCGGCTCTAGGAGCCGATTCTGGAAACAGGAGCCGGTCATGGCTCGAATTTTACGTATACTTGTTTACCATGCAGAAATCAATCGAGCAATCCTTCACCTTCGACCAGGTATAGGTCGGTGGCACCGAACCAAGCCAGACGCGTGCGGAGTTTTTTGCGGCCGTCGCCCGAGGACCAGAGCCCACCAGCGATCTGAGGAGCCTCCGGCTCTTCGTGTTGCTCGTCGCTGCTCGCCGGTGGGTTTTGGCAGGCAACACATTCTGGCACGCCCGGTGGGACATTCAACAACGTCTACATCAACATCCGACGCTGCAATGGAGAACAGACCAGTCACTTACGACGATCTACCTGACGAGCACAAGGCCAAGTATGACGAGATCAAGGCTCTCTTCGAGGAAGACCTCATCGGCTCTTTTGAGAGGACCCGTAAGCATGGCATCAGGTGGAGGGGGTTCTCCCCCGAGGGTGCTCTTAATGAGGTGGATCATGCTGCTCCTTCGAGGAACGCACTGAGCTCTACGACGTGAAGTCAACTACATGGTGGCTCATTCTCTGCCGCCATTCTCGAGAGCCCAGTGAACGCTTTCGGCGGGTCGCGGTTCGCGTAGTTCAGATATCATGAAACATCGGTATTCTCCGTCGGGGCCTACTTTAGGGACTCACCAGGAGAAAGACCGCTGCATCAGACGAGCCACGCTGCCGTTCGCACTTGCAGCTCGAGCCGCCAGAGCAGCGGCTTCGTCGTCTACAAGGCTAGAGGCGACCAGGCGGTGCCAATTCCTGTTTGAGCCACCTAAGGAGATCCCACACGGCTATATATATGCCTACGTGCGGACCGCAATAACGACACGCACCAGCAGATTGCAACCGCAGGAGTTTCTGCGGGGAGTTCTGGGGCAGGATATTCAGGCAGGCGTGGTGGAGCAGCGATATGCAGGATGGACGCTGAAAACAGTGGCTAGCCAAGTATGCCACCGAACAAGTCATGAGAATCTAGCCCTACAGCTCAAACAAAGGAGCAAATCGGTACCATCTCGAGGGACCCGCTTAAACCGTGCCAAAGAGAAGGACAATCGGCTATTCAAAGCCGTACTTCACGAAGTTTGATCGATTCGCTGCCACCCAAGTATAAGCTCCACGAGTTCTCGAGGTTCGGGTCGGAAGGGTCAAGCTCGATCGAGCACATAAGCCAATACCGCACAACTAGGCATGATTTGACGGATCGGATCGCGTAAGATTCTTTGGCGCAATCTCGACAGGACCAGCCTTTGGGTGGTACACCTGCCACTGATTCAATTCATACCGAAGCAACCGGAAGAGCAGTTCCACATCCATTACCATTCGAGGCTACCGAGGCTGGCATTGCAGAACTGGCGCGGTCGCGAAGCGAGAAATGGCGAATACATCCAGCGCTTCAGGACCGTCAAGAACCGATGTTACTCGGCTCGTTTAACTGAGAAGGAAGCAGTCGAGCTGGCAGTGTTGGGTCTCTTGGCACCCATCAAGGATCTGGCGTTCCAAGTGGAGTACAACTCATTGGCGCACATGGCCCAGAAACTGACGATGTATGAACAGCGCCACCCTGAGTTGTACCAAGACAAATTCAAACGTCCGATAGGCCTGGTCGACGCAGAAGAAGAGGATCCTACGCAAGACCAGGAGGTGGCCGTAGCTGAATGGGCTCGGGGGGCAGATCCTGTAGCCTGCAAATGGGTGAAACAGCAAGGGCCTGCAAAAGGGTTCGACTTCGATGTGAGCAAAGCTGAGCAGATATTAGATTTGCTGCTGAAGGAGAAGCAGCTGAGGTTACCCGAAGGCCACAAAACCCTGCTCAGAAATAAACGGAGATCATCGCAAGTGGCATCACTCGTTCACCCACACCACCAATGAGTGCAAGAGCTTAGCCAAATCCAAATGGCGATAGAACAAGGCCGTCGATCCTTGGGCGATTCGCCATGAAAGTGGACACGAACCCATTTCCGGCGTCAACATGGTAGAACTCGATCGCTCATGGCGTCAACTGGATTTTTTGTTCGGTGTTAATATGGCAGGGTCTGGGTACCACCATGACACGTACAAGCAAGAAGGTGGTCGCTCTCGGGGCAAAGAAAGAGAGGAGGCTAGTCCGCGCGACCGGCCCAGCCACAATGACAGGCGGTACTTAACAGAGGAACAAGTGAGGAGAGTGCGATATCAGAAGCCACATTCCACGCATCTCCTTAATAAGTATGAGCGCCAGTATGACCAACGCCGCCGGCGCGACAGAGACGACGAAAGATAGGAACACCTTGCTAGGGGCCGTCAAAAGAAAAGGAAGGCGCAGACAAACATTGGGATTGTCCTTTCTTCAAGTACTGCTGGGACGCGGGGATGAGCCGATTGCCTACGACAACCGCCGAATGCGGTCGTGAAGGAAGACACGAGGCCGATGTCGGTGTTCAACGTCTAGGGCCTCTTCCACCCGAGCCGTCACAGGAGTCCGCTCGGCGAAGGACCTCGAGAAGCCAAAGAATGACAAAGACGAAGACAGTATCACCGCCCAAGGTGGTGTCCCGACGGACTCAGACACCCGAGCGTAGAGTGCAGCGGCTGCGTAACGAGGAAGCCAAAGCAGTATCTCCGCTTTGAAGAAAGCACGCCTGATCGGCCGTCAAAGTAAGGCAGACTTTGGAAAGCGGAGATCGCCCGACAAGGAGAGAATGGCGCCCAAACCAGCAAAAGCCGATGCACGTACATCGGTACAAACATGGTGTTCGTACTACCGTCAGAATTCCGCGCACCAAGAACCAATGAGCTACCAGTGGCACAGTTTGACTGCGGTCCACGGACGGTTATCTTTGAGAAGCCACGTGAGAAGGGTTACAAACATCGAAAGCCTGCACTGCGAGGTTACCTCAACGGGCAACCTGTCAGCAAGATGTTGGTGGACACCGGAGCGGCAGTCAATATCATGCCGTACTCCATGCTACGACGTTTGGGACGCTCCACTGCAGATCTGATCAAAACCAACGTCACGTTAAGCGACTTCAACGGTCAGTCTTCGGGAACGCAAGGCGTCGAGCGTGGACTGCGATAAAGGGGAAAACCGTACCCACGTCATTTTTCGTCGTGGACAGCAAAAGCACTTACATTGTCTTGCTAGGAAGGGATTGGATTCACGCTAATTGCTGCATCCCGTCTGCAATGCACCAGTGCCTGATCCAGTGGGATGGAGATGAAGTGGAGGTCATCCACGCAGACGATTCTGTCGAGATCTCCATAGCTGGCATGAACGTCTGGGAAGCAGAAGACCAAGAGCCGATCTCTGGAATCAATCTAGACGGCTGCGAGCGTATTGAAGCTACAAAAAACGGGGTGAGGCTGGTCTTATCCACTGGCCTTACAGAGTAGAAAAGCCCACGATCATCCGTGGTACGGCCGATCCCTGCGATCGGCCACAAAAATAAAAAGCAGCGATCATACGACAAGCAGCTCATGTAGTCATAGCAGAAGGGGCCGATGTTCAGGCGCAGTTCCTGGAAGCTGACGACTGGAGAGCCGATATCTTCAATTACTTGAAGGATTCGGCTCGGGGGGCACCTAAACGGATAAGATACAAGGCCAAAGTAGCTCGTGCATACAACAAGAAAGTGAAGCCAAAGGAGTTCCACGTTGGTGATCTGGTATGGGAAGCTGTGTTGCCCTTGGGGACTAAGGATGCAACGTATGGTAAATGGTCTCCAAATTGGCACGGTCCGTACAGGGTCGACCAAGTTTTAAGAGGAAACGCATACATGCTCGAGCAGTTGGATGGCGTAAAGCTCCCAATGGCGGTCAACGGTCAACATCTCAAGAAATATTTCTCAAGCATGTGGGATGTTGTACAGTAAAACTTGAGGGGCCGATACATGAAATCGGCTAAGTAAAAGCACGAGAGACGATGGACAGTAAAAGTATGGGGGCCGATGCTGAAAATCGGCCGAATAAAAGCAAAAATACATAGCCGATGCACGGTCATCGACTTTGGAGGTTCACACAGGTTACAAACAGATGCCAGTTTACACATACGAGCTACTGAAGGAATGCCTCGAAAGCATGGAGGGCATCAGCACGGAAACGATCCACCTCGGCGATCTCGGCTTCGTCATCTTCGTCCTTACCCATCACTAGCTGCTTGCTCAGGGCACCTATACGCGGTCGGTCTTGATTGAGCTTTGAGGCCTGCCGCCTCGTCTTGGGAACGAGCGATGGATTCTTCCTTGTCGCGGATGAGCTGTTTAGTCACCCGGACCTTCTCCTCAAGATCTTCCAGCTCCTTTTTTAGGGATGCGAGCTCGGCGGTACTGACGGAGGTGTCAGTTTTAGCATCCAGAGATGCCTTTTTCTCGTTGAGCTGCCGACATCTGTCTGCAATATCGGCTTTCAGCGGAAGTTGGGCGTGGCGCAGATTGATCCTTTCACGGGCTAACTTCACCCGTGGCCCGAAGAAAGACAGATTTGCGACTGACCAAAGCTTCAATTGCAATGCTACTGGAAGATGGTCCTGAATTTCGGCAAGCACGCTCTTCGCTTCCTCGGAACCCTCGATCAACTCCTCAATCGGGGAGGACAGCAAGGTTTTAAGACGCTGGAATTGAGGAAGAGCGACCCTGGCTTGTGGTTCAGCGTGAACAACAGAGGGAGTTGGTTCGATGGATTCAGGGTCGAACGACAGCAAACCTGAAAGATCACAACTCTGGCAGCCAGAAAAGCGTCAGTATGCATCCAAACGCGTAAGGATGAGCCGAAAGGACCCAAACGTACCTCTCCTAAGATCGAGGGGATAGCCGATGAGGAGACCATCGGTTTGTGTGTGGTTGCTGGAGGCTTGGCCAGAGTAGTAGCCGTTTCATCTGCACCTTCGGGGATTCCCAGATCCGGCGTCGGCACTGCCTCAGCTGTCCCGCTGAAGACATCAGTCGTCTGCATAAAGGATGTTCTTAGCCTCTGTGAGTAACAATAAATCGGCAGACAAAAGGAAACAAGTAGGAGGAGTATGAAGGGCGGTGATTTTTGAAACCTCCTCGCTCGACGAAGAAGCTTGTTGACCTTTGCGAGCTCTCTTGGGACCCGCAGTCAGCCCCACCTCGGCTGGTGCTCGGGGGGCAGCAGGTTCAGGAGCCGACCTTTTCCTGGAAGCCGATGATGGTGAATCTGGCTGGTTTGGTGTGTTGGTCCTCTCAGAACCCGTTGGGCCTAGCTCTCCTCGATCAGTCTGGGTGTCCTCGCTGGAGGTGTCTTCGACGGAAGCCTGTAAAAGAGGAGAACCAGTAAGCGCGAGTATGTCTGCAAGAATAAAGAATGATAAGGATCGACCAAGGCTTGAATTAGCTTACATGCGAGCTGTCTGGAGAGGGGCTCTGGCGCCTCAGGGTCTTCCTAGCAGCCACCTTCCTCACCGTCGTCCTGGTCTTAGTCGGAACGCGAGGGGCAGCTGACTTAGGGGCTGCTGGTTTCTTGGAAGCCGATTGTGGGGTTATCGGCTGTTTCTGCATTATGACCTTTTTCAGAGGTGGCGAGTCTTTGCAGAAAAGAACCACGGGAGCTGGCGGGAAGAACTCGAAAGGGGAGCCATCATGCGTGGGTTCGAGGCCATCTTGTTCTTTGCAAGAGAAAGAGTGAGTTAATAAAAGGATCAATTGCTGCATCAAGAAAATTGTTCCGTAGTAGTACCGGTCCACGGGATGTCATAGTCGTCCGAGCTGTTTCAAAGAACGGTCCCGAGCTCTCCTAAAGACGTGAGTCTTCCACATCCACCAGTCTTCAAAGCCATCGGTTGATGAGGCAAAGGTGAGGTCGTTGGGAATTGGGATGGTCGAGCATCAAAGAAGGAATAACACCTTTGGTGGTGAGAGGATCAGCAGATCGGCTCTACTCTCCGTAAGGTGATGGAGAAAGAGGCGGGAGCTACTTGTCCAAGGCGAATTGGCGAGCCACTACGATGGTGGTAGAATTCATACCCAGGTTTGATTATCCTTGGATGTGCTCATGCCAAGCGGAAGGAAAGCAGGACGAATAAGCGGTGGAAAAGAGCTCGAAAGTGCTAGTGTCATCGGCAAAATTGTCCAGCTGAAGGAGAGTGGATTTTCAAAGTGTTCTGCTTCTTCCATGTAAGGGAAGAAGTTGGGGTTGTCCAGGCCTTGGAAGAAGGTGCTGAACCATTTAGACGCCTCTTGAGGGGCCAGTTTACTGCCTGGCAGTCGATACAAAGCCTGGCCATAGCTGGTGCATCGGATCTGCTTCCCTTTAACATCTGGGAAAGTACAACTCGCCAGAAGGGGGAAGTCTGGGATGTGGTTTTGGAAGTACAGCTGGGCCCATAACTGGATGAACCACCAAGGTCCACCTGTTTTGACTGCTATGCACGAGAACGACAATGTACATCAATGGAGGTATCGATAGACCTCTCCAAGGAACAGTTTCGATGCCAAGTTGAGTACCTTTGGCCGATTCAGGCCAAGGAAAGATAGTTCTTGGTGGGAGCAGGAAGGGCCACGAAGATGAAATGCTCTAGCGAGAAGTTGAGAAAGGCATGTTCTTTCTCCGAAAGCAGGCCTTTGTTTTCATATGACGTTGGAGATAAGCACCCCAACTTGTGCGATGCTTTTGGAAGACGGTTGTAGGGGACTTTGGTCGGTTTGAAAGCGTAGAAATTGGGTGATGTAACGTCCGGACAGTGATCATCACCACGTCTAGCAAGGTTGGTGACATAGGGCCATGGCGAACATAAAGCAGTTGAGCATCGCACGAAATAGCCGATGGTTTTGAGAAGATTCTCATGTTTCTCAAGAGGGACAGCGATAGATGCAAGGCATCGGCTATTCCCAAAGTTTCCCATTGGGATTGGTAAGCTCTAGCTACCCTCTTGAACCAAGAAACCCAATGTTCGGGGATTAGGCCAGCTCATAAATCGGCCCAAGAGTTCAGATCTAGGTCTTGGCTTACGAAGGATTCTATTTGTCGCAAGAAATCAGGTGGGCAGGACTAGAATCAGCGAGGGCCAAGACAGAGAATTTGGGAGAGAAGGATGCGGCGTGAGAATACGAAACCTAGAAAGTTTAATGGTGGAATAAAGGCATTAATTCAGGTGTTCACCATTAAAATCCTCATTGCGTTGATTGCGAGGGTAGGCGTACCTTCAGACCGGAGACCTCTGGGTTGGTGTTGGACGATTCTGCCATCTGGTTTGCCGGCGGAGATGGATCTGTGCAGATTGAGGATTGAGGGTTCTTGTTGCTGTGAGCTCGATCTGGTTGGTGGACAATTGGGGATCTAGGTCGCCCTTTTTGAAGAGAGTCGCAGGTTACCGTTTGGACTAAGAAGTGGCCGTTTAGGTTTGCCTAAATATGCGGCTGAGTTGACCTTGTCAACAATTTCGGGAAAGCTGATATGCATCGGCTCGGTGAGTTATGGCTTGGTTGACTGTGAGAAAGTAACAAGGTGAAATCCGATACGTTGCTATCGGCTCCTGGAGCGTCGACTTATCTGTGTTATCGACAAAATTGGGGCGGAAAGATAATCTGCGAGAAACGGATTTTTCATTCATTCATTCAAAAGCAGATTGCTTACAAGCGACTGACGGATTACAAAAGGGGACCTACTACTACTACTACGGCTACTACTACTGGTTCCTAATCTAGGCCGAGGTCGTCGTCGTTGCCGTCGCCGCCTTCTTGTGCGCTATCCTCAGCGCTGCTACCGGCGTCGTCTTATTTCTTCTGCCGAAGAAGTCGTGAGGCCTCCTAAATCCTCGTCAATTCGTCTTGCTGGACCCGGTGCGGAAGTACTTCACCGGCTGGTACTCCTCGGAGGTGTCCTCCTCTTCCTCCTCTTCTTGAGGAGTCGTCCCGTGACATGGCGTCATCGCGCTGTCCGCCTCCAGTTCCCATCGGCGAGGTCCTCCTCGCGTCGGTCATGGACGCGTCGTCCTCCGACTGCATGAAGTCCCAACCTCTCGTCCCACCATTGTGGGCGAGTGTATCTGCCGCCATCGTGGGTGTTCTCGCGTCGGCTCTCGGTCGCTCATCGAGTTGGGCGTGGGAAGACACGGGAGGAAGCAGAGGAGGCCATGGCAAGAAAGAGGGTTTTTCGCGGAGGAAGAAGGGTTTTCGCAACTGGAGGAAGATGGGGACTGCGAACTGTTCAAAGGATTTAAATAAAGGGAATAGTGGAGACGGTTCAATGCCATAGCGGTTTCCCAGTTACCTTGCCAAAATCGTCAAATCACGCATCTTGAGGAGTTGAGAAGACAGGCATCATGATGAAGGGGTAGCGTGGCGACTACATTACATTCGCGCACGACGCAGCCCAATAATAAAAAAAAGGAAGAAGAAAAACACAGTGGTTTTGGAATTATCATTGCCAAAACCGGGGGCATGTGTTATCGCCAGTATTTTGGCCAAAGACGGAGATGGGCCGTGATCAAGATGGGCTTGGAAGATACGTATATTCAACGTCTTGTTGGATCGGCCTAGTGTGGATTTGGGCTAAATTGCCCGTGTATCTTGTATCATAGTAGGTTTCGTGTTTGTTTAGGTTCCGTTTATGTTAGGGTAAAGATAGAGTTGTAGAGTTATTCCAAAAGTAGAGAGTCTCCGGACTATAAATATGTACCTAAGGTTATCGAAAAAAGGAGGACAACCACGTTCACAACAAACACAATCTCGGCGCATCGCCACCCCTTGTTTCTAGGGTTTCTTTCGGGTAAGTGCCATGCTGCCTAGATCGCATCTTGCGATCTAGGCGATTCACTATCGTTACCTGGTTTTACTCGTACTGAAGCGTTGTTGATGGCGAGTAATACCATTATCATAGATTGTTTGAGGCTAGCATCGGTGCTTTTTTATTATTACCGTTGAAGTTATGCTACCTCTAGTTACCTCGCTACCCTTACACCTTTTCCCGAAGTGTAAGGGTAGCATCTTGCTTGATCTTTATTTAGTCGATTCGATCTGTTATAGTTGTGCCTTGTTTACCAAGGTTTAGTTTAATATCTACGTAATCAAGTCTTACAAACGGGTTGAACGATCCAGTAGTACATAGGGACGTGGCTTATTCGTTCTAGAGAAGATTGTTCCGATAATTGACTTTACGTTGGTTATTAGGCCTCCTCTAGGGTTAATATTCTTCATCTTTTGTACGTACCAGGCTCAATCACGCGTAGGACGTTCCAGTTACGTGGTGAAAACATTAAACTGTCGTAGATCGATTTAACTTGTAGTGATCAAGCAAAACCCCATGTTATCGTACATCTAATGCAGAACCATGGGGCAATCGGCTCTAGGAGCCGATTTACAGGGAAACCTGGGAGCCGGTCACGGCTCGAATTTTACGTATACTTGTTTACCATGCAGGAAATCAATCGGAGCAATCCTTCACCTTCCTGACCAGGTATAGGTCAGGTGGCACGCCCTCGAACCAAGCCAGGACGTGTGCCGGAGTTTTTGCGGGCCGTCGCCCGAGGGACCAGGGCCCACCAGCAGTCCTGGGAGCCTCCCGGCTCTCCGTGTTGCTCGTCGCTGCTCGCCGGTGGGTTTTGGCAGGCAACACATCTGTAGTTCTTGGACAATTTAGAATGAGATAAATCGCAAGGGTCTTAGGGTCTTACGCAATAAATCTGCTCCTACATCTATCCTGCCAAGAACACCTCCACTCATTCGGTGTTCTAGGCCCAATTCTGATGCTATTTAGCATCAGACGGATGTAACATTCGGCCTGTAAATGGCTAGTTTCCCGTTTGCATTCCCAGGCTGACTTCCTATCTTTGGCCAAAATTTGAACAAACACGGCGAAATTTAGACGAATTCATCCAACTGCATGAAAATATAGGCGAGTTCGTACATATTATGTCAAATTCAGACATATACCTGAATTTTGACTACAGTATAGCTAAGAAAAACTAAAAAAATCGAAATAACTAATAAACTAGGCGATGCTGATGCCGATGGGTGCACCGATCAAATGCCGAAGTGGCGGTAGAATGACATGTAGTCAATGTCATGCGTCCCGTCGTCATCATCATCGCTCGGCGGTTGCAGTGGCCGGCGTCGCCACAGTGCTATGAGTGAGCACATGGCCTGGCCTCCTCTTCCTTGTCGCTATCGAGAAAGATGAGTGAAGAGGCTTGGTAGGCGCGCTTGCGGCGAACGCCGCACGCGGCTTGGCGTTCGGCCTGCCCATGCAAACACCAAAGGTATTCAACCTCCTCGTGCTCCCAGTCCGCATTGGACCAGGCGCGCACGTCTGGGGCCTGCATCAACGACACGTTGTTGAGGGAGCGCTCCAACACCATCTTCAATACGAAGGCATCCTCGTCGACGGGAACTGCCTAGTCCACCGACTCGACCTTCGACATGCGCAGCTTCGGCCTTGGCAGCCGAAGGTGGCCAATCGGTGGTGATGTCGTGCGGCCCTCCTTGATGACGAGGCCACGGGAGACGACAAGCACACCTTAAAATCCACCTCCCGCTTCATCGGGCGTCATGGCGCGCGATGACTGTATTGGTGTCGAGATGGATGAGCACGACACATGCCGAGGAGGAGGAAAAAGCACCTCCCATCCTTTTCGGCAGCCAGTTGGACGCCGCATGGCTCTGGGCGGCCGATGGTGGCGAGCGTGGAGGATATCCAAGCCTCAGGCTATCTCTGGCGCTGATGTGCTCGAGGTCGGCGGTGAGCATGCGGCCTGACACGCTCCACCACTGACAACGTCATGCGGTGTTGTTCTACGCCGGCGGCGGGCCTCCTCCCTCGTGGGCGGCCAGTTGCTGGTTCCAGTTCTCGGTGAAGAAGTTCTCCCAGTAGACGAGGTTGCCGGGGTCCTCGGCGAGCTCTGGATATTCTATGGCATCGATGCCCGCCTAGATCTCCTCAACGAGCTCGTGCCCATCTGCCAACGGCGGCACGGGAACGCTGCTTGCACTGAGCTTCCAGGTCAGCGACACCGGGTAGTCGGTGTCATGGAGTATTCGTGCCTCCCAAAGCTGCAGAGAACGCCAGCCAAAGCTGTTCGTCGCCGCAGGGTCGTCGGGGTAGTGCTCGGCCATCGCTGCCACCGAACTGTTCTTCTCGTCGCCAGGGGAACTTGGTGGTTGTGGAATGGAGGTGTGAGGAGGCCATGTGCTCTGGGAGACGACGAAAGCTGGCATTTATAGCCGAAAGAGGAAAGTGCGGGGAAAGTGGAGGGGTGTAGAGGCATGGGCGGGAAAAGTGAAAACGACGAGAAGGTGGGCCAGCGGTGGCGCACCATTATGACTACGCATGGATAATGATACGGGCGGTCGTTGCCCGGCGGTCCGTCACGGAAGCCGAGACGACGGGATGAGGATGACTCTGTTTCACATGCTGGCAGAGCAGAGCAACAAACACGAGTTTTTTTTGGCCGATTTCGCTTCATCTGTTGTTCCCAGCACCCCGGGTTCGGTCTGGGAATCACGGATGTAAAATGGGCCAAACCTGGAAAAAATGGGCATTCGGTAATGCGACTGAGCGAATTTTTGTCGTTTGGATAAAAAATCTTCTTAGGAAAGCCCTCGTGAGAATGTTAGTGGAGATGATCTAAGTAACATCAAGAGCGAAGCAAGGCTTTGGTAACTGTGGAAGCAAAGCATTTGGGTGATATTTGCTTTTGAGTAAAATACATTGTTGGTCCTTGAACTTGTCGTCGAGGTTTATTTTGGTCATCGTACTTGGAAAATACCATTTACGGCCATGAAATACACCCGAAGGTTCATCTAAGTCACTGCTTGCGGGTATTGTGTTGTATTTGATGTCATGGCAGTGTGTTGACTGACTTAGCATTGCATTATTTTGCAAAAAGGTCCCTCTACTATTAACCAGCAGCAGCCCACCCTCCGTCCAGCCACTACGTCTTAAACCTGAGTAAAATGCAAGAAGCATCTCTCTCTCTCTCCCAAACGGTCTTCTCTCTTTGTGTGTGCGGCTGGCGCCAGTGCAGCTCCCCTGCCCGCCCAATCTCCCACCGATAAGAAGCCAGGGGCCACGCCACACTCGGGAGAGGCGGTCCAAGGCGTCAGGGAAGCCTCTGGCACGTCGCTTCAACCACTACTGGATGGCCTCGCAAGCGCATCGGGTAGACGTCGCACAAAGTGTAGAGAGGAGTCGGCGTGCATAGAGGCAACACCAACAACGTGCAGTGTCTGCATCAGGGGTCCATGGCTCTAGGGGACGGTAACGTACTGTTCTGACGGATAGATCAGACAGTTGCAGCGCCATGCATGGACGGCCCCGGGAGCTCCCTCTCCCGCGTATGGTGGCCACACCCACACCCACGCCCACACCCACACCCACACCCACTAGCATGCGCGATAGTGCGTCACGCCTCAGGTTCGCACGCACGGCGGACTTGATCGAGCATGCCTCGTGCAGGCTATACCTTGCCTCCACCCACGCTACACACCGTGCCTGGACGCAAAAATAGCAAGCTAGCAGCTCACGCTTCCATATCCATCCAGGCTATTACATGCACGTATGTGGCCCATGCCCATGTGTGTCTGCTGCCGTATGGAACGATGCCTCCTGTTGGGATATGCTATATGGGTATCCTCATAGTATGTCTCTTATCTGGATAACTTGGGTGGCCCACAGTTGGTAGCATGGCCCATGGCCTGCTAGACGTCCCAGTTAGATGGATCCAGAAGGAATGCCCATGCCGGATAAAGGAAGGCTACGGTGGAGTCACCAACGTACCCGGAGCCTTGGAGTACAAGACACGCTAGACTAGTAATAGACGGTGTAGGACTCTGTAACCTGTCCGGCTAGGACTTTTCCCTATAACCCTAGGACCTGGCGACTATATAAGTTGGGCCTATGGGAGCCTTTAAGGCACGATAACTTAGACTCTCTAGTCACCTCGCACAGCGAACCAATCCATGTAACTCGGCGTATTGCCCTTATAGTGATTTATAGCAGGAGTAGGATTCCGCCACCGTTGTGGGATCTGAACCTGGATAAGCTGTGTTACCTCGTACCCGTCAACCGTCCGCCTTCCCCCACGTCTCTAAACACGCACTGTGAGGACCCCTCCATGGCGTACTCGTCGGCAATACAACGACAAATGGCGCCAGCCGTGGGGAAAGAGGCGCTTCAGGCTCTTCAGCGAGCGAGGACCAAGATCTTCGCGGGAATCGGCGAAGCGTAGCCATCGGTCGCGTTCTCTTCTCCGGCAACGTTCCGATCGTCCCTCCCGACGAGTTCTGGATCCCGGTGAAGACGAACCCTACGCAGTGTTCGATTGTTCCTATCGGAGATATCCACCTCTTCATCGGAGAAACCGACTCGGGCACTAGTTCCCTAGGAGTCGGAGGAGCATCAAGACCCGCACGGACCGCCTACGGGCAGGATACGTTCGCAGAAGGATCGATGCCGGATCTCTCTTCGGAGTTTGCCGGCAAAGATCGGAAAAATTTAAGGCCCACCCAAACTGTCCATGTGCAGGATCTAACGGTGGAATAGCACTGCAAGTCCGCCGGCTTCGTCCGTGCGTCTAGACAGCAGAGATCCAAGTTCGTCGGCATGGTTGCCATCTTCGATCTGGCGCGTTGCGTTTAGAGAGAGGGCGAAAACCCCCACGATTACCTTGCTAGGTGGCTCCGTATACGAGCCGATCTGGCCCACTACCCCAATGATGATGCCATGTATCACTTTGTGGAAGGACTGGACCAGGGAACGCTTCTCCGGCATTCTCTAAGGCGGCAGGAAGCTTCAGGACGTCTCACCTTCGAAAGCATGGTGAACACCGTCAAAAGCTACGCGGAGGC
Source organism: Avena longiglumis (assembly GCA_030063025.1). NCBI lineage: Eukaryota > Viridiplantae > Streptophyta > Magnoliopsida > Poales > Poaceae > Avena > Avena longiglumis. The sequence continues at coordinate 479,600,089 of CP125977.1, forward strand.
CGAGGGGGTAGCTCAGGTGGATCTTGCGCTCGTTGGTGGAGCGCCGCCGCCTCAGCAACCGCCACCATCTCCCCCGGCCGCCATCGCCGCAGTTGCGCCACCACCTCCAGTCATCGTCGCTGCTATTGCACCTCCATCCCCCGTCATCGAGGAAGTCCTGGCACCCTCCGACTCTGTGATTGACGTGCTATATGCCGACTTCAGTGCAGATTCAGAGGAGATAGATTTCAGTCCAGAGGAACTAGACTCCGCCATGCAGGAGATGGAGGAAAAGTACACGCGCGACGAGCAAGCCAACAATGTCGTCACGTCTCGAAAGGTGTTCGTCACAATTGGGACGGCGATGGATGAAGATCGACCCGGACATGCTCCGCATATAGGTCTGGACAAAGGGAAGGGACCACCTGTTGCTGCCGACAATGATCGCGCAAAGGTCATGCCCCCTCCGCCTAACCCAGTGCAACAGCCGCAGGAACTCGGCACCGGTCCGAGCAATAACAACACCACAAACTTGCCACCTCCGGCATCTACGTCTGTTGCTGCCCAAGTTACTCTAGCTGATAGAGTGATGTACGACAATCTCCTCATCGAGCCACTGACCGTAGCTCATATCCGGAACATGACCCAGCTTGAGGTGAAGCGCCAGCAGCTACTGGAGGAAGCACAGGCCATCGCGGAGCAAGGCGCTAAGCTAGATCGAGATCTGGTGAATGCACAGAAATCCATAGAGAAAGCTAGAGAAATGGAGGCCGAGTACAAGACTCTACTGCAGCAGCAGAAGGCCAAGAAAGCTCCAGCTCGCGTTATCAATGATCCTGGTGTATGGCAAAACCTAGGATGGGCTCCCCCTAAGCCGGCACAAGCCAAGCCATACATTGACAGTGAAGGCAGGCGGGTGATGCCCACTCCTCTCCTCAACCTCGCCGTCGCCAAGACCCTTCTCGAGCAGGATAGATCGCCCGAGGTGGTGGACCAGGTCTATGACCTAGTGGCCAGGGTGGTGAAGCAACATGAAAAGGCCACGTCTCAGAGGCTTGAGTCTAACCCAGTGTTTTGCCAGTCTAGCCAGCATAAGCCGCCAAGGGACATATCTCCTCTTGATGTCGGATCTTAGACGGGTTCATCAGAATGAAGACGGAGGGATGCGCGCAACAGGAAGGATGCTATCCCCGTATCCTATGACCACGGAGAAAAGTCCCAACCTCGTCGCCCATCGCCACCACCCTGCTCCCCCCGACATCCCGAAGACCCCAAGGCTCACCGTCGTACGGATATGCCCCCGCCAAGGCAGAGCGGCATCGTCATCCACGGCAACGCAGGGCAGACCCGTCATGACAGAGAGCGCAACCAGGGACACAAAAGCAGTTCGCACCATGACCCTCCGTGTCCGACAAGCAATCGCGACAGGCATGAAGCATCGCAGGAGGGTAATAGCAAGAAGGCTAACCCACCGCCACCTCCGCCTCCGTCGCCACCTAGCAGTCACCATGGCAGAGGAGGCCCGCATCATTCACGAAGCTCATCCCCTGTTGACAAGAAGAAAAGAAACCCAGAGCCATACGATGCACGTTCGCGGATCAATAAGATCCACGAGGCCCGGGAAGGACCATACCTGGGACCACGTTGCTTAGGACCTGCAATACGGTCCGCAACTTACCCCAAAGGTTTCCGGATTGACAAAACCATCAAGCCCTAGGACGGCACTGCTAAGCCAGCTACATGGTTGCAGGATTACGGCAACGCGGTAGAGATTGCCGGGGGTAACCCCAACGTTTCCGTCAAGTACCTCCCATTGATGTTGGCGGGCACAACCCGTCAATGGATTGATGACTTGCCAAAGAAATCAATCTCCAATTGGTTGGACATACAAGAAGCATTCACCAAGAACTTTGAGGGTACGTACAAACGTCCCTGCACTGTTGGCGATCTACATCGGTGCGTGCAAGAGAAAGACGAGACATCTCGCGCCTACCTCTCCCGCTGGCTGGATATGAAAAATTCCTGCGCAGGAGTGCATGCTCAGACCGCCATGGCCACCTTCATCGATGGGTTGAAAAGGGGCACGTTGCTCCGACATAAGCTGAAGCGCTTGCAGGACAATCACCAGCTTGACTTGAACCAGATGATTCAGTTGGCTAGTGAGTTCGCAGCTGCCGACGACGATGCTCGTGGCTCTCTGTCGGCAAGGGCCGTTCCAACTCAAGCTCGGAGGAATAGCAGCACAAAGCGGAAAACCGCTCCAGAAGAAAAGCAAACTCCCAACATGGTCGCTATGACCTTCGCAGGACGAGGTGATGGCGGACAACGTGGCCGAGGATGGGGAGCTGGTCGTGGGCAACAGGGAGGAAGTGAAACTACCTTGGCAGCGCTCAGCTTTCCCCAAACCTACGAAGAGTATCGCGATATGCCATGCCTCATACACCTCGATGTCAACGGCAAGGCCACCCATACCAATCGACACTGCAAGTTCGTCAACGACCTCAAGGAGGACCCGGAGTCCGGCTACAAGCAAAGTCAGAAGAACAGACCGCGAGGCAAGGGCAAGGGGAAGAAGAAGGAGGAGGAGTCCAAGGATTCAAGTGACATGGACGAGGATGTTGAACCCAAGCACGCCGCCAAGCGTGACGGCAAAGGCAATAAACCCTTCGAGAGGAAGGCGGCAGTTTTCCACACTTTCCTTGGCACCCCCACCGTCCGACAATAGAAGATCTCTATGAGGATACTGATGGCTACTCTACCCCCAGTTCCCTAGTACCTGCGCTGGTCGGAGGTTCCAATTACTTGGGATAGGAAGGATCACCCATACCTTATCCCCACGGAGAATCAATACGCCATGGTCATCAACCCCTTGATTGACGGCATTGAGTTCACCAAATGTATGGTGGATAGTGGAAGCAGCATCAACATCATGTACCTGGACAGAAGATGAACTTGATGGATGCAAACCTAAGGAAGACCAACACCATCCTCCACGGCGTAGTTCCTGGTCGGGAGGCTCGGTCCCTTGGGTGCATCACACTTCAGGTTGCCTTTGGCGATGTTAATAATTACCGCCAAGAGCGCATGACCTTTGAGGTGGTCCCCTTCAAGAGCGTGTACCACATCATATTTGGCCGCGACATATTCCACACCTTCATGGCCAAACCAGGATTCATCTACAACAAACTCAAGATACCCGGACCAAACGGTGTCATCACCGTATTCGGAAGCTTTGCCAAAGCTAGGGACTGCAAGATTAATGAAGCAGCCTACACGGAAGCTGTCCTCTACAGCGAAGAATTTAAGGAGATACAGAAGCAAGGTCGATGCCTCGGAGATGCCCACATCGAAGAAACAGATTTCCGACTCCGCTCTAGAATTCAAGGCCGCCATCGATACCAAGCCGGTGGAACTTGTGGTAGGCGATGCCTCCAAAACCACCGCCATTGGGACGAACCTGGATCCCAAATAGGAAAGCGTGCTCGTCGAGTTCCTCTGTGAGAATAGGGACATCTTTGCCTGGCAACCTACCGACATGAAAGGTGTACCTAGGGAACTTCCCGAGCACAGCTTAAACATTGATCCAAAATGCAAACCAGTGAAGCAACCTCTACGACGCTTTGGAGATGAGAAGAGACGCGCCATTGGCAAAGAGATAGCTAGGTTACTTAAGGCTAGTTTTATCCGAGAAGTCCTTCACACCCAATTGGTGGCCAATCATGTACTTGTCCCAAAAAGGGAACCAAAGAATTAAGAATGTGCGTTGATTACACCGACTTGAACAAAGCATGCCCCAAAGATCCGTTTGCTTTGCCTCGCATTGACCAAGTCATTGAATCGACGGCTGGCTCGGAACTTTTGTGTTTTATCGATGCATACTCAGGATACCACCAGATCAAGATGAGGAAGTCGGACCAATTGGCCACTTCGTTCACTACTCCATACAACACATTTTGCTATGTTATGATGCCCTTTGGGCTGAAAAACGCAGGTGCTACGTACCAGCGGACAATGCAACGTTTCCTACACGGTCAAATTGGTCGGAATGTTCACGCCTATGTGGACGATATAGAGGTGATGTATAAAAAGTCAAATGACTTAATTTCCGACTTAAAAGAAACGTTTGATAATCTCAGGAAGTACAACATGATGCTTAACCCTAAGAAGTGCCTCTTCGGGGTTCCAGCCGGCAAATTGTTGGGCTTCATCGTTTCCCAACGTGGAATCGAGGTCAACCCGGAGAAAATCAAGGCCATCTTAAACATAAACCGTCCGACATTCCTAAAGGACATACAATGACTAACAGGTTGTGTTGCATCAGTTAGTCGGTTTGTCAGCCAATTTGGAGAGAAGGCTCTGCCGCTGTACAAGTTGCTGAAGAAGGCGGACAAATTCACGTGGACGAACGAAGCAGATGCAACATTGAAGCAGCTCAAGGATATTCTTTCCTCAGCGCCCATCCTTGCACCACCCGAGCCTGGAGAGCCCATGTTAATTTACATGGCGGCAACCAACCGGGTAATCAGCATCATCGTCGTGGTAGAGCAGAAGGAACCAGGCTATGAACACGAAGTTCAACGACCAGTTTACTATGTAAACAGGTCTTGACGGAGTCCAAGCAGTGTTACCCTCACTACCAGAAGATATCTTATGGAGTATTCCTTGCTTCTCGGAAGCTGAGGCATTACTTTCAGGAGCACCCAATCACAGTGGTGAGCAAGACTCCACTGTCCGACATTATCAACAACAGCGACGCTACGGGAAGGGCCGTGAAGTGGGGCATTGAACTTGCCGCCTTCGAGATCAACTACAAGAGACGCGACGCTATCAAGTCACAAGCCTTGGCGGATTTTATTGCAGATTGGATAGAGATGCCAGATCCTACTCCATTGCCGGAACCAGAATACTGGGTGATGCACTTTGACGGATCAAAGCTGCTCAACGGCTTGGGGGCTGGTGTACTGCTACAGTCACCAACTGGGGACAAGCTACACTATGTTCTGCAGATCCACTTCGAGGCCACGAACAACATGGCGGAGTATTGAAGTACTCATTCACGGATTACGCGTAGCCAAGGATATTGGCATCAAGCGTATAGTTTGCTGTGGAGATTCCGACTTGGTTGCCCAGCAGATGGCTGGCACCTGGAATGCATGGAACCCTATGATGGCGGCATATTGAGACGAAGTGGACGAGATATCCAAGAGCTTCTTGGGCTACGAGGTCAAGTATGTACCTAGGGAGCAAAACGAGGCGGCTGATCTGCTGTCTAAGCTTGGATCAGGGCGCAAACGAATTCCGCCAGGAGTTTTCCTAGATCATCTCCGGACACCATCCGTGAAGGGAGCAGACATCGATAACCCGGATAGAGTTGACTCTTTTGTCCACATGGTGGCAAAGGTCCCTCCGGCTTGGACAAAACCGTTCATGGAATATCTCGAACGCGGAACTTTGCTCGACAACGAAGTCGAAAGACGGCAAATAGTACGTCGAGCGAAAGGCTATACCATAATCAATGGACAGCTCTACAAAAGGAGCACTACTGGTGTATACCTTAAGTGTGTTTCCCAGCTAGAAGGTATTGAAATCCTACGCGAAATCCATCTCGGAGATTGCGGGCATCACGCCACTCCTCGATCATTGGTCGAGAAAGCCTTCCGGCAAGGATACTACTGGCTGACCGCGAAGGCGGACGCCTACAAGCTGGTTGAGACATTTATGGGATGCCAGTATTATGCCCGACAACCACATGTTCCTGCTGAAGAATTGCGAACAATACCAATAACTTGGCGTTCACAGTCTAGGGGCTAGACATGGTGGGACCGTTACATACGACACCATGTGGGTTTACGCATCTGCTAGTAGCAGTTGATAAAATCATTAAATGGATAGAAGCTAAACCCAATAGAAAGCTTGATGGGGCAACTGCCCTCAGGTTTGTCCGGGATCTAGTGGTGAGATTTGGTCTCCCACATAGCATTATCACCGACAACGGTAGCAACTTGTCACTCGGAGAAGTGGAGGCATATTGTTGGGAGAAGGGAATCCGACTTGACCTTGCATCTGTGGCACATCCATAATCCAATGTTCAGGTGATCGACCCAATGGATTAATTCTGCAGGGAATAAAGCCACGTCTTGAGGCACCGCTACATAGAGCAGCTGGAGCCTGGGCGGAAGAATTGCCATCTGTGCTGTGGAGTTTACGAACTACACCCAACAGATCCACCGGTTACACCCCTTACTTCAAGGTATATGGAGTAGAAGCCATCCTACCTTCCGACATACTTCACGATGCACCAAGGGTTGCCGCCTACGACGAAGATGACGCTGAAGAATCCAGACGCCTAGATGTGGACCTTCTCGAGGAGGAGCGCGTTTTGGCATGCCAAAGATCCGCCATCTACCAGCAGAAGCTACACAGCTACCATAGTCGCCGCGTTATGCATCGCTCGTTTAAAGAGGGGGATTTGGTGCTCCGACTTAAGCAGAAGAAGTCACACAAATTATCCCCGCCATGGGAAGGACCGTTCATCATAAGCAATGAGCTACTCAATGGGTCTTACTACCTCGTTGACAATCGTGAACTGAAGGATAGACCCAACAAGGATAATAAGCGTAAGCGACGTGACCCGGATGATGACTACCCGGAGCTTGATCGGCCATGGAACATAGCACAGCTACGTCCTTTCTACACTTAGCATTTTTTATCTAACTGTGTACCTCTTATATGATCAATGAAATAAAGCTCTTTGGTTCACTCATATTTCTGAGTGTTTTACCTCCTTTAGTGTTCATTTTTGGATCGTATAAAACTTTTATGCACAAGCTTTGCAATTGCACTTGTGAAAATTCCGCCTACGGGCGTTAGCTTAAGTTTTCTGGTCTACACGTTCTTTGTCGTTTTTATGTGGATTCTAGAGTAGTGACTTTTGGCACTTATTGTCGGTGATTTTGTGCTTAGGTTATTGACGGTGCCATTGGGCATCATCACCTTAGCGCAGGGTTCTGACAACGAGTCTTCCGACTCACGAAAAGTCAAGCATAAAAGCCGAAGTAATGGATAAGCCAGCACTTGCTTAAAAATATATACATGCAGGAAATAGTTCTTAAGTAGCAGGACATACACCATTGTTTTCCGCCTTAAGTTAACACATAGTTTTTCCGCATAACATGTTACAGAGGAAACAAATATTACAAGTTGTTTTTATTCCTCTGGCGCATGCGACTTGGAAGCAACATCATCGGCAGCAGGAGAGTCACCCTCAAAGTCGGCAGTATTGAGGGACTCGAAGGAGCTTTGGCCTTTGTCTTCAATGGTTTTCATGTGCACAAAGACGTTAACGTCGACCAACTCGACGACTCTGGTGTCAAAACCCGCGAGCAACGCCAAGATAGACCCGTGGTTTATATTTTGGCCTTTGTCGCGTACGTCGGGGATACCGGAGGTTACCGTGTCAATGTCGGCATCCTCGTAGTGTGCCTTCACCATTGACAATGCCATCCTGGCGCCGACCCATGCACATGAAGCTTTCCAGCTTGAAATACGCTCGGGGGCTTGGCGCAGGATCTCCGAGAACTTCGCTACTGAGTCTGATGCCTTGATGTTAATCTAGAGGGATTTGGCAATCTCTTTGGTCTGCGCGATGGCGGTGTTGATGAAGTTGCCGGCAAGAACCATGCATTCCTTTAGCGGAGGAGGCGACCGGGTTAAACCCATAGGAGCTGCGAATTCTCGACAAAGGAGCGCATGAGTTCAAAAATTTAGAGTATCTAGACTACAGAAATCCAAGACGGAGAATCACTTACTAAAGATGCTAGCCTCAGCCTACTAGAGAGTATCCGCCATGGAGTCCCGTTCTTGTTGGAGGATCTTATACGCTTCATGATGCGTTGATTTTTCTCATCGGCAGCTTTCTTCTGATCTTTTAAGATCGCGATTTCCTCCTTCAAGCGGTTCATCTCCTCGGTGGTGGAGTCCTGCGGGGCTTTCATCGATTCTTCATGCATTTTCAACATATCCTCCCTCTCATTCTTAAGGATCTTGTTCTCGCTATCCAGCTGCTGAATATGCTTGGATTGCTCGACAATATCCTTAGCCTTGGAAATGGTTTCTACAAGTCGGAGAAAGAAAAGTACACAGTGAGTACTCAGAGAATGTTGGCACAAGACCAAGCCGGAGTACGAAAAAAGAAAGGAAAAACAGACGCTTGCTCTAGATGATCTGTTCCTTCAAGAAGAAAGTTTTACCCTTTTCGGCTTCCAAATCCGCGTGCATCTTCTGGTACTTGTCGTTGGCCATGCCCCTCCGAGCATTATCATTCTATGGAAAGAAGAAAGTCAAACGTTGTTTGGTCTACTTGGAGCATCTAGCCGGAAAATTTCCACCTAGACGCTCGGGGGCTACAGCGAGAATTTTTTAACTTAGCAATATGCTTAGTCTTTTCTTAAGCATCTAGTCGGAACTAATTCAGTTTTTGATTAGAAGCTTGGGGGGTACAATATAAAGTTTTTAACTCGGATGTATGCTTAGCTTCTCTTTAAGCATCTAGTCGGAACTAATTCAGTTACAACTAGAAGCTTGGGGGCTACAATATTGAAATTTATGAACACTGCGTATGCTACTCTTAAAGCATCTAGTCGGAATAATTCATTCCACCTATATGCTTCAGGGCTACAGTGAGAAGTTTTATAGCTTAGTCCTGAGAGCATTTAGACGCAAAGACCTATGGTTTTCTGTCTAAATCCTCGGGGGCTACAGTGGTATATTCATATGAAATGCAAAAAGGCAAATATAACTTACAAGTGCAATGATCTTGAGGTTGGTAGCACTCTCAGCCAGCAGCTTGCCGAAGGATACACTGTTTCCTTGCAGGATTTCTGCTTGCCGGAGAAGCTCCTCGAGACCGCACGTTGGAGATGTCGGCGCCGCACCAGGAACCAGAGAAGTGCTAACCGGCGTAAGCACCAGATAGACTATCTTCGGTAACTCTATGGTTTTCTTGGGTGCAGGGGCGCCGCCTTCGGCAGATGTACCACCTTCCAGCACCACCTTACCGCTACCCATGGCATCCTTAGCCGGAGCTTCAGCCATTTGGTGTGCAAGATCTCTGTAGCTGTTGCTCAACAATGAAGCTCATGAGGCACCTGAGTCCACTTCCATGGCAGAAGGGTCAGATGCTTCCCTAGCTTGTGAGCTTGTCGGGGCGGACAAGGGCTGGACGATGGGAGTGACTGGGGCGATGGCGGGAGATACGTCGTGATGCAACATATCCTTGATGGTTCTAGAAGCCCCCAAAGTTTTTGGAGGTCTTCTTCAAGCTGGTCGTGGCTTTCTTCTTGAAAACGTGCAAAATGCATAAGTACAGGAATAAGACAGAAAAATGGACAATGTCGGAGGGAAAGAAGATTACACAAGAGGGGGTGCTTTAGCAAAGGGGATCCCAGTAACCTTTCTTTTCTCCGCCTCCAGGGCGGCGGTAATATTTTTGGAGGCTCCACCCTCCGTCTTCTTTTTCTTGCCTCCATCGGCAGCGTCAGAGGTGGAGCTCTTCCGCTTTCGTGCCAACGGAGCATCGTCGTCGGACACGACGGTGACTTCCTTCATCTTTGGATCATAGATTTGAGGAGCCATGATGTCCTCGTCTATGTCGCTGAGCTGTTAAAGTGAAGAACCACCGTGTTAGATGAGAGATGGAAGAACTGGAGTATATGTCATACACGGAAAATAAACAGTTACCTTTGGGCACTTGCTCTCTACGAACATGTCGTAGGTGATGGCGAAGCCACGCTTCTTGTCCTTCACCTTGACGATGTCCTTAAGGCGGAGCTTGACAGAGTCGCTCGAAAAGTTGTCCCCGGAGATGCGGAGGCTATCCCTTCTATTGTTGGAATACTCGTGCATCATCTTCAAGCGGTGCTGCAAAGGCTGGATCCGCCTGACTAACCAGCACATGGCTAGGTCCAGTCCGGTTAAACCTGTCTCTACGAACCACTCTATCCTCCTTATAGCGCGGGAAGCGTCGATGTCGAAGGGAAGGGAGGCCTGGGATCTCCATGTCGAGGCTTCAGCAGCTGCTCCATCGACAAAGTCCGGGTACGTGACTTCTCGGCCAGCCAGAGGGATATCTGTGACGTATAAGTACGTCCGTTGCCAATTCTTGCAGGATTCGTGGCTGACGATGTCGGAGAAGCGCCGGCCAGGTCGGATCTTAAAACTAATGGTTCCAAAATTCCTAAGCTCGTCCTTGCCGGCTCCGGCTTCGCGCTTGACGGTAAAGAAGTATAGGAAGAGATCTAGCCTAGGCTTGATTCCTAAATAACCCTCGCAGAGCACCGCGTAATTGCTGAGCGCTAAGATGCTATTGGGGGATAGGTTCTGTGGCTGTACTCGGTAATGATTCAGGACAACAAGGAAAACGTTGGAGATGGGCAGGGAGACGTCGCATACTATATGTGCTTTGAGGTACACCTTTTCTCCGGCTTGGGGAGAAGGTGTGACCTCGCCGGCCGGCGCCGCCTGTCAGGCGAGCCCCTCTGTCACGGGGAGGTAGCCCTTGTGCAAGTCATACTCCTCCTCCAGCAGCTCCAGCGCCGCTGGATTATGGTCGCCGCCGGTGGCCTCGACCACCGCAGACCTGGGGATGACCAGGCCCTCTGGGGGCATGATGATAGAGCTCACCGGCTTCGCCGCGGTTTCGCCGACGACGCCATCGAAGGGGAGGAGCTGCTGCTGGCCATTGGGTGTGTTCGACGGTGACTAGGAAAGATTGTAAAGCTAGGGTTTTTCGCACGTTGCGCGGAGAGCTCGAGGAGGAAGAAGACGATGCATTGGAGAATGAGGTGAAAAGGTAAATTTTCCATCGCAGTTACTATTTATGGTCTCCGGCATCAAGATTCGTTCAGCTTGATCGAATGGTTGCCGCATAGACGACGTGTGCGGAGACGTGCACGGAAATTTCGCCACGTACCAACCGTCGCCGCCAACGGTTCGTATCGCTCGCGCGGGAAAAGTGGACATAATTGCGTTCTCTGCATGTGTAAGTTACAAGGCGTTGCTAACCTGTGTCTACGTCGCCCTAGCTGACATAGACAGATGAACCATCACATCAGAAGATTCCGGCATGGACGGATCCAGTCCGGCTACGGAAGAGTACGATGAAAGATTCGGCAATTCTCCGACTTACAAATTGAAGACGGAGAAAACCTTGCAGGGTTCTTTGGGAGGACTACAAGATGTTGCTTGACGATTTGCCAACATCCATCTAGACGGAGCATTCCACGTGAAGAGACAAGATGGCGCAAGATCTCGGAGTTCTCCAGGGGCTACTGTTGGGGATATGCTATATGGCTATCCTCATAGCATGTCTCTTATCCGGATAACCCGGGTGGCCCACAGTTAGTAGCATGGCCCATGGCCTGCTAGGTGGCCTAGTTAGATGGATCCAGAAGAGAGCCCCATGCCGGATAAAGGAAGGGTACGATGGAGTCACCAACGTACCCGGAGCCTTGAAGTACAAGACACGCTAGACTAGTAATAGACGGTGTAGGACTCTGTAACCTGTCCGGCTAGGACTTTTCCCTGTAACCCTAGGACTTGGCGACTATATAAGTCGGGCCTATGGGAGCTTTTAGGGCACGATAACTTAGACTCTCTAGTCACCTCGCACAGCGAACCAATCCCTGTAACTCGGCGTATTATCCTTATAGTGATTTATAGCAGGAGTAGGATTCCGCCACCGATGTGGGATTTGAACCTGGGTAAGCTATGTTACCTCGTACCCGTCAACCGTCCGTCTTTTCCCACGTCTCTAAACACGTACTATGAGGACCCCTTTATGGCGTACTACCACGACACCTCCGCCTAGCTGGCCGGCCCGACAGTCAGTTCTTTTAAAATCGCCGATAACGCCCTAAACTTGTCCTGGTCTGTGGCGAGATTGGCCGGGCAGCGGAGTAGCGCTAGCAGTAGGCCTACCCTGCAAAAAAATGTATGTTTACAAGGCTGAATGCTGCTATTATTTGTTGAGGGAGCTTTTTGCAAAATATTGCAAGGCTAAGACCAGTCAACACACTACCACGTCATCAAATACAATGCTTGCTATACCCACAAGACCGTAGATGAACCATGACGACGTATTCGGTGACCATAAAATGGTATTTTCAAAGTACGGTGACCAAAGTAAACCTCGACGACAAGTTCAAGGACTGGCCATGTATTTTACTCTTTGCTTTTGTGTGCCTTTTTTGATTTTTGTTGTTGTGGCATAACTCTCTTCAGCACATGTACTTTCAGCGGTGATTCTTCAAACAAAAGTCACAGTAAACTGGCACCAAAACTGTAGGTTTTGCCCATCTCTCAAAGGCTACTTGTTATTCTCGAAATTTCTATTCAATAGAACGGTATGCAAGCCACAATTTGTCCATCCCGCAAAAGGGTATAATGACAAACCTGATATCTCGAGCTCCCGCGGAGATACAAAAGCTGATTGGTTCTGTTTACTATGGAAGTTTACCACAAGAATTATTCCGTGACACGTTTTGGGCACAAAGATGAATTTGTCAGGGCGCTTTCTTCAACAGAGTTGGGTTAGTTTGTTCTCGAAAGTTTTTCAAGAAGAAACTGTCTAATGAAAAGACCATATAAAGGGACAAGAGAAACCTTACCACATATGTATTTTTTTAAGAAACACAGTATAATCGTAGACGTAATAACGCTAACGACGAAAACGTCGTCTCACACTAAGAAAATATTTCGTCTTTTATACAACACATAATGTCAAATCTGAGATTTGAACTCTGGTGGACTAGAGGTACAAACACACTCCTAGCCATCCAACCACGGGTTGGTTTGCCTTACCACATAATTTTGTAAGTACTGATAACCAAAAACAGTAAATGTCCCAAAGACAAATAGTTCAGTAACAATAATAAGGTGGGTACAAGTTTGTACAATCAAACAACAGATAATACTATGAGCGGAAGAACAAGTCATCATTGATAATAGAAAAGTAAAAGAAGCCCCACAACTTCAGCTCAGCCAATTCAGCATTAGCATTAGTACCTCACTCAATAACTTCAAGCGCAATCATCCATCTCAGCCCGATGAGATCTCTCATCTTCTAAACACCCGGAATATACCAACTTGACTCGTAATTTAAGCTCAGCTAATTCTGCTTTAGCATTACCTCACTCGTAACTTCAAGCATAATCATCCATCATGATCTGAGATCTCTCATCTTTTAAACACCCGGAACATACCAAATTTTACAGGGCCACAATTCTGCGTAGTCTGGTTCATAGCTGGAGAAAACATACTCGAATGTCTGTTTTTCCAAGTCATAAATCCCAACACCTCTCCAATCATGAAGACCAAAGTTGCCATGGTGCACCAGCAGAGGAGTGGTGAGGTAGACGCAGTTGGGCCTGAGCTCTGGAAACTCCCTGGTGGGCAAACAAGACGAGTGGTTTGAGCCGACAAACACCGCGTGCTCCCTCAGGGCCTCTGAAGAACTCAAGCTGACCAGCCTGCGCTCCTTGACATCTACTTCCAGAACCTGTACCTTACTTCTTCTTCGATGACCGATGCGAGATCGAAGAGTGCGTATTTGCAGGAGGCTGTGTTGGCCCAGCCCCAAACGCCGAGTGCAGTCCGGCGTGACGACGACAAAGTATTCCGACGAGTTGCGCGCACGTATAAGAACCAGCTAACAACGATCAGCAAGATAGCTATCTAGCCTGATCAAAAGAACTAGCTCTCTCAACTCACACGAGTACGTACGGGAAAAACAATGTTGATGGCTACAGGGCCCTCTCGGTCCTGTTGTTTGTATTGAATCTCACGGTTGTCTTACAAGGCTACTATATGGGTGTATATATACCCGGCAAGACGCAACGTCAATACGAATAGGTGTTGGACTACTAGTCCTACTCGGAACACACACGCACACGACAACGTTCCGTGTCCTATCGGGATTATTATTCCTAACAATCACCCCCCTAAGCACGATGTGCCTAACTTCACAGCTTGGACGCCGATCCTTCCTCGCATCTCCGCAAACTTCACTCGTCCCAAAGATTTAGTTAGGATATCCGCAAGCTGATCTTTGGTGCAAACATAGTTGACTTCAATCTTGCTCTCCTCTACACACTGCCGTATGTAGTGATACTTCGTATCAATGTGCTTACTCCTGTCATGATGTATTGGATTCTTGCACAATGAAGTTGCAGACTTGTTGTCAATATTGAGCACCACTTATTCCGCCTCCCGATTGGTGAGATCACCAAGTAGACTTCTTAGTCACACACCTTGACACGCTGCAGTTGCAGCCGCAATATACTCAGCTTCACAGGATGACTGTGCCACCACCTTTTGCTTTTGTGATAGCCAACTTACTATACTTCTTTCCAAGAAATATGCCACGCCCGAGGTACTCTTACGATCGTCAATATCTCCTGCCATGTCACTATCACTGTAGCCAAGTAGCTTCACCTCCTCCTTCTCTTTCGAGTAGACAATACCAAAGTTTGTAGTACCTTTGATATACCTGAGTATATGTTTCACGGCTGTCCAATGCTCCATTGTGGGTGCTTCCATGAAGCGACTCACATAGCCAACGGAATAAGCCAAGTCGGGTCTTGTGTTAATGAGATACCTCAAACTTCCGACAACGCTCCTATACTCCGTTGCATCAACCGCAGGTGCTTCACTCCTTTTGCTCAGTTTAAGACGAGGTTCCATCGGAACATGAGTTGGATTGCATTCTTCCATGCCACACTTCTCGAGTATCTTCTTTGCATATGCCTCTTGGCATAGCGTGATCTCACCCAGCTTTTGATGTACCTCGATCCCAAGGTAGTAGCTCAACAAGCCTAGATCACTCATCTTGAATAACTCCTTCATCTGTAGCTTGAACTTTGCAATCTCCTTCTCATCCGCTCCTGTTATCAATAGATCATCAACATAGATGCCAACTAGTAGATGATCCCTTCCTTTACCTCGCTTATACATCGCATGCTCCAGTGGGCTCTTCTCGAATCCGAGAGAGATCAATGTACGATCAAGCTTGATGTTCCACGCCCGAGGGGCTTGCCGTAGCCCGTACAACGCCTTGTGTAGCTTCAAAACCTTGTGTTCTTCTCCCTCTTTGATGTATCCCGGTGGTTGCTTCACATAAACTTCTTCTTCTAACTCCCCATTCAAAAACGCGGATTTCACATCCATGTGATGCAATTTCCAAGATTCTTGAGCTGCGAGAGCGATAAGTAATCTCACCGATTCCATCCTTGCAACGGGAGCAAACACTTCTTCGAAATCCACACCTTGCTCTTGCACGTATCCCTTGGCCACTAGCCGAGCTTTGTGTTTCACCAACTTCCCTTCGGCATCCTTCTTGATCTTGTACACCCACTTGAGTCCTATGGCCTTGTGATTGTTGGGTAGATCGACAAGCTCCCATGTATCGTTGTCGCGGATCGACCCCAACTCCTCATCCATAGCCCGACGCCAACACTCCTCCGTATTAGCATCCTCGAATTTCGTCGGCTCCTCGGTGAGTAAACACCGACCTTGTCCTCTCCCTCGCGCACGCGCTGTATGAAGGGTCTCCGGCGGATACAACTCCAGTACACTTCGGAATTTTTCTGGAGTAGGTGGCCATCTCCTTTCTTCCCGTGCACTTGGAGGAGACGTGGAAGCTGACGTAGTACTTGTTTCAGCGTCTACTGAATTTCCTGCAGTTTCTGTCGGTGTACTGCATGTTGGCGACGTGACATCGTCGCCCGCGTCCACTTCTGGACTGCCGCTAGTCCCTCCTGGACGGGAGTGTGCAGCTGATGGGCCACTTGCGCCAGGGTTCTCGTCCGCGCGTGCACTGGATGGCGACGCCGAGCCTCCAGGTGCAGCGCGTGAGCTGCTGCTCGTGCCAGGACTCCCACGCGGAGATACCTCTACAGGCGTAGCGCTGCTGCTCACCTCCAGACCTCCATCTTATGAACCAGCGCCTAAATCCGTAACACCACGGGACGCTGTTTCTTGATCATCTGCATGTGAATCACTGTAGACTACAGTAAATATTTCATCAGAAATTGATTGTACCGGTTCCGCAGAGCCCCAATTCCATGATTTCTCCTCCTCGAAGACGACGTCGCGTGTCACCACCACCTGTTTTTTCACTGGATTGTACGCGCGATACGCCTTCGAACCGTATTCATAGCCGATCATGACCATTGAGTACTTACTTCGATCCGCCAACTTGCTAGTATGTCCGGTCACCGTCTTCACATGCGCCACGCACCCGAAAGTGCGAAGATGATCAACCGAGGGCTTGCGCCCGTACCATGCTTCGTACGGCGTCATACCAACTACACTCTTAGTTGGCGCCCTGTTCAACAAATAGACAGCTGTACTAACTGCCTCACCCCAAAACCTGCCTGGCATGCCTTTGCTCTTCATCATGCTGCGTGCCATGGCCA
The DNA here is from genome assembly GCA_030063025.1 of Avena longiglumis. Taxonomy (NCBI): domain Eukaryota; kingdom Viridiplantae; phylum Streptophyta; class Magnoliopsida; order Poales; family Poaceae; genus Avena; species Avena longiglumis. The sequence continues at coordinate 479,616,540 of CP125977.1, forward strand.
CCACGGTTTGGTTCCTTCTTTCCACAACACCGTTTTGCTGTGGTGAATATGGTGCGGTGAGATACCGCCGGATCCCATGAGCTTCACAAAACGCCTTGAATTCATTGGATTTGAACTCCCCGATCGATGCGGAGGGCCTTCAACTTTGCCTCGGACTCCACCTCGGCTGCCATCTTCACAATCAACGCTTGCAAAGCTTGATCCTTACTCTTCAGAACACAACCCACATGTATCTACTGAAGTCGACGATGAGCAAAAAGTACTTGTTCCCGGCGGGGGTCGCCGGCGTGATTGGTCCGCATAAGTCTCCATGCACCAACTCAAGAACCTTACTTGCTCGATATTGTCCCTCCCTTAGAAACGGGGCTCGCCTTTGCTTCCCAATGAGACAACCGCACACCTGCTCAACATGATCAACACGGTAAGCCACGTACCATCTCCTTCTGTCCAAGTTGTCGTAGAGCTTGGAAATTTAGATGTCCGTAGCGTGCATGCCACTTCCACGCCGAGTCTTCCATGCTTGTCATCAAACATACTGGATCCGCCCGATTGAGATTGAGGATGTAGAGTCTATTCTTCGACCTCTCCACCTTCATGATGAGTTGCCTTTGGCGGTCGTATCCCCACAGAACTCGTCCTCCAACACGATCTTGCATCCACGCTCCAGCGAAATACCAAGACTGATAATGTTGGTCTTAAGTTTGGGAATATAGTACACGTCGTGAGTACCTTGTGACCTCCATCCTTCAACTCAAACAGGACAGTGCCTCGTGCAATCTCCACCTTCGACCCATCGGCGAATCGGACGGAGCCTCCAACCGTGAGGTTCAACTCAGAAAACTGAGCCTTGTCGCCGGTCATGTGGTTGCTAGCGCCTGTGTCGAGGTACCAAACGTCGTGAGCCGTCTGCATCCTCCGCGGGAAGACCTTCTCTTCCACGAGCGTGACGATCTCCGTAGCGGACTCCTGAGGAGTTGATTCCTTGGTGGTCATTAACTCGCAAGCTTCGAGCATGAGCATCATCGGTCCATCATCTCCTTCCTTCGCCATGAGAGCCTTCTCCTTTGAACGGTTAGGACACTCCGATTTGAAGTGCCCGAGCTGATTGCACTTATGGCAGCGAAGATTCTTCTTGTCGAATTTCTTCTTTGGCTTCTTCGGCTTGCTGTCCGACTTCTTCGCCGGGACCGAACCATCGCCACTGCCATATGCCTTATCGCTCCTCTCCTTGGCGACCATTGCCTGCCATCGCGTGTAAGCATGAGGTGCTCATCTTGTTTCGCGTCGCCGTGGGTGATCTTCATCCGCTCGTCATGCGCCTTGAACCGTCAACCAGGTCATCCATCGTGAGGGTGGTGAGATCAACGCATTGCTCAATTGCCGACACCACGGATATGTACAGCGGTGGCGCCAGGAAACGACACGACTGAGATATCTTCCAGCTTCTCACCTTGCGCGCGAATCCCGTTGACAATTGTGGCTACCCTCGAGGCAAAAGCGTCCAGCGTCTCATCTCCTTCCATCTCCAGGTTCTCGTACTTCTTCTGCAAGGTTTGTAGGGTCGCCCTGCGGACGCGCTCGTGCCCAAGATTCAACGTCTTGAGTGTCTCCCACGCCGCCTTTGCAGAATCCTTCGAGATCAGGTGCTGCATCACGTCCGCCGGCACCACGGAGCCGATGGCCGTGAGTGCCTGTCGGTCCTTGCGGTACTTCGACGCGCCCTTCTTGAACTCGTCGCCGCCGGGATCGACAGCCTCCCAGATGTCGTTGCCCTCCATGGCCCACTCCATCCGTTTCGCCCACGTCGTGTAGTTGCCGCGATCATACCGCGGGTACTGCGATGACACCGATGCACCCGCAGCCGCACCGAAGTACTCGCCTAGCTCCTTGTCTGCCATGACCTCCCGTTACTAGGAGATCCTCCGCGAGGCTCTGATACCAATTGTTGGCCCAACCCCAAACGCCGAGTGCAGTCCGGCGTGACGACGACAAAGTATTCCGACGAGTTGCGCGCACGTATAAGAACCAGCTAACAACGATCAGCAAGATAGCTATCTAGCCTGATCAAAAGAACTAGCTCTCTCAACTCACACGAAATGCGTGCGGAAAACAATGTTGATGGCTACAGGGCCTCTCCTGTTGTTTGTATTGAATCTCACGGTTGTCTTACAAGGCTACTATATGGGTGTATATATACCCGGCTAGACGCAACGTCAATACGAATAGGTGTTGGACTACTAGTCCTACTCGGAACACACACGCACACGACACCGTTCCGTGTCCTATCGGGATTATTATTCCTAACAGGCTGCCCAAGGGCGTAGACACTAGGAACCTGGTAATGACACTACCGTATCTCCTGTCGCCGTCGGCAATGATCACCTCTCTGCTTGGCTTTTGCGGCCCACGGAGATCCCACGCCTCAATCACCCCGCGCATGGTCACCGTGTAGAATCTGCCGTCATGGTAGACGCAATCGGCGTACCGATCTTCGCTTCTGTCGGCCATGGCAGCGGCAAGTCGCCAGCGGCCTTCGCTTGATCTTGCAAAGGACATCCAGTTGGCGTCATAGTGGATGGTGACGGCAACATAGTCACCACCTTGTTGAGATGGATCGCATGATAGAACCACCTTCTGGTAGAACCATGTCCCAAGGAACTCTACACCGGGCAGACAAGGCTTATACTGATGATCTTCTCCGTAACGATAGCCCACAATGTTTCCATCAATGTCGTGGACTGCCTTGACACATTCCAAATCGGTGATAGGTGGGAGAGGGATCATGTCAAAGGTGAAGGGGTGGTAGAGCACAAGGTTCGAGAGTTCGTCCGATGCAATGAGCCAACCATGGGAGGCTCCACACCAGTTGAGGTAACGCCGCCCCTCGGGCAGACTGACCTTGTAGGTCTTGCTGGTGTCGACGAGGTTCCGGAACTCGCAGCTCCGACAGTCGTGCAATGTAGGTTTCCACGAAATCAGCCAAGGCGTGCGGCGGCGAGGGTCACCGGCGGCCACTGCGGCTGAGCGCCATGAGGTGCAGACGGCTGCGACAGCGAGAGCTTCAAGGAGCCGAAGGAGTTGGAAGATGCGGGCGAGGAGGTCACTTGGGAGGTCTGGCCAGTCGGCGCTACCTGCACAATGTTCTTCCATTGTCAAATCAAAAGGTTCAATTTTTCCTGTCGTATTGCTTTATAATAACAGAATAATATGAGTGGTGGAACAGATTGTGGAGTATATTATTCATGAAACGCGATGTACGACTCGGGCATGGAGAAGAAAAGGGAATCCTAAATTCCAAGGATTCACAACTAGGAGACAGAACGCGAGTCAAAATACTAAACTGAAACATATTCTGACAAGCTCGTTCCCTACATGAATACCAACACAAGAACTGACGTCAACGGGGAACCAATAATGATGGATGGAAGTCACTAAAGGACATTTGACGAGCCGAGCGAGATCCGATGTCTTATAAGCTGCCAGCTAGGGGAAGTTGTATTTGCGAAATTTCTGGCGTTGTGTAAACAAACCTCATGTAGTCAAGTTTTGCTTGCTGGTGTCCGTGATTTTTTTCTCTCTTTTTAAGAGAGATTTCCCAAATTAAAATATTGTGTCCTTTGCTGTTTTTCTTCCGTTCTTTGTTATTTTCTTATCACGTTTATAACAGTTTGTTCATAAAGGGGGGCTGCTTCTATTTAAACTGAATTTTGGTGTCAGTACACTCCTACCCAAAGATAATGCGGGCAAATCCAACAATACATACCAATTTGATTGTTAAATGTTAGCCTCAGAACATTCACTAAGGTGGCGACTAATCGTATTATGGGGATTTCCCCAAAGGCCATTAGGCCCACTCAGTCAGCTTTTATGTATGTGAGACACATTCTTAAGGATGTTATCATCCTTCATGAGACTATCCATGAACTTCATCGGAATAAAATGGGTGTTGTTTTGTTTAAAATTGACTTTGAAAAGGCATATGATAAAATTAAGTGATCTTGCTTACAACAAGCTTTGTGGATGAAAAGATTTGCACATGACTGATGCAAGTTAATTGAGCAGTTTGTGGAAGGAGGTAGTGTTGGAATAAAAATCAATGATGATATAGGACACTACTTTCAATCGAGGAAAGACATGAGGTGAGAGGACTCGTTGTCTCCCATGCTTTTTAATATTGTTGTAGACATGTTTGCTATCCTTATTGCTCGGGCAAACAAAGATGGACAAGTGGGAAGCCTCATTCGTCATCTTGTTGACGGTGAGTGGGGGTTCTATTCTGCAATAAGCAGATGATATGATTCTTTTTATGGAATATGATCTATAAAAACCCGTGAATATGAAGTTTATATTGTGTATCTTCAAGCAATTTTCATGTTTAAAATTTGACTTCCACAAAAATGAAAAAAAATTTGGAAAGGCAAAAGAAGAGGAACAACGGTATAGTTTAGATGCAAGTCTGGTTCCTTGACTTTTCGATACTTAGGTGTGCCTATCCACTATAGAAAATTAAATTATTTAGGATTGTCTCTGCTTAGATTGGTATTAAATAGAGACCGGATTGGAAGGCAAATTAGGATGCTGGAAGGGCGAGCTATTATCATATGGAGACCGCTTGGTCCTTATCAACTCTGCTTTAACTAACTTACATGTGTTATTGTTTTCTTTTCTAGATATCCCAAGGCGGTAAGAAACGACTTGGTTTCTATATGTCTCTCTTTTTCTATCAAAGTGATGAGAATAAAAATAAATACAGATTAAAAAATGGAATGTTATTTGTAGACCGCAAGATCAAGGTGGTTCCAGTATTAAAGTACTTGAACTAAAAAATAAGTGTTTGTTGAGTAAGTGTCTCTACAAATTTCTTAATAAGAAAGGGGTATGACATGAATTGCTACACATCAAGCATCTCACTCAAACAAAAATATCCAAGGTCCATGAGAAACCAACATATTCTCCCTTTTGAAAAGGACTGATGCGGGTGAAAAACAATTTCTTAGAAAATGTACTTTGTAGCAGGCGATAACTCATCTACAAGGTTTTGGGAGGACATTTGGATGGGTGACACTCCACTAGAACAACAATATCTATCCTTATATAATATTGCGCAACAGAAGAATATCTTGGTTGTACATGTGTTAACCCAAGTACCACGGAACATTAGTTTCAAACGGGAACTTACGGGTATAACAAGTGGACGGATTGGCTACAGCTATGCCACATACTTACGATGATACAATTATCTGATGAACCAACAAGTTTATGTGGAATTAAGCTTCAGGAATCTTTTCCGAAATCTATGTATGAAGATCTTATGAATGATCACACCTTACCTCCGAAAATACTTATGTAAGTTAAAAATCTTTATTAAGATAAAGGTTTTTATGTGGTTCTTAAATAGTAAAGTTTTACTAACAAAAGACAACTTAGCAAAACAAAATTTGTTAGGGTGTACAAAATGCTTCTTTTGTGGGGTCACAAGAGACTGTTGAGCGTCTATTTATCTCATGTCCTTTTGCTGGACTATTATGGCGCATAGTAAACTTTACATATCGTTTGCCACCACTAATCAATATCACAAAGATCTTTGGAAATTGGTTCAATGGACATGACAATTTTTTCAAGGCTAGAATTCACATTGGTGTTTTAGCCTTATGTTGGTCCATATGGAAATGTAGCAACAATATTGTTTTTAATAGAAACAACAATTTCAATGTTTTACAGGTTATTCATGTGGTGGCACACTATGTGCAGTTATCGATTTCCTACTCATCTAGGACCAGTAGGATATTATGGCTACTGGATACAAGTGTTTGCTTGCGGTCACTTAGGATATTTGCAGCCCGACTAACCGACGACATACTATCCAGATACAGGATGTTTAGGCCTAGTATTATGTTTACTTTTCGTTGGGTAATTCATGTATCGACCTTAAGAAATCCATGGTTTTGTAGTTACTTTGATGGATGATCTTTTAATAAAAGGCGTTGTGCATTAATCGATGCATACACTAGGGTTATACCCACTTTTCGGGGAAAAAACAATAATGACTGAAGGAAATAAGGAACTGTTTAGCTCCAAGAAATCATCCAACGGTACTTAATTCTGCTTTTGCGACAAGATCCACGGCGAGGGTGTTGGAGATCCATAATCCAGCGGCGATGGCATCCACATCACTAACATGAGGGCCCGCAACCACGTCGTGGTGCCGCCCACCATCGAGCGAGGGTGGAAAGGGGCTTCGCCCGACATGGCCCTCCGGTTGCGGCAAGGAGGAGAAGGTCGGGTGGAGGGAAGGGAGGGGGCGGCAACATGAGGGAGCTCATAGTCTCTACGCAGGAGCGACGCGGGAGGCTAGCATTTTCTTTTTACAGCTGGTTATGCTATGACGATGATGACAGTCCCACCGATCAATATTTGTTTGTGTGTACATCTTGCGAATACGGAGTACAACATGCATGGTCAAATTCATCTTGGCCCCTTTTTGATTTATATCTACTCCCTATGTAAGGAAATAAGTGACCTGGATTTATCTAGATTTGAACATGTGAATCTATACAAATCGAAATCACTTATTTTCGGACTGATGGAGTAATTGGGTTTACCTGATTTCCTTATCCCAGCTCTCGCATTTAAGTTTCCCGTCCATCTTTTGCAATTTCTTCATGAATCCTCGGTCCATGCCTAGGCCTCAACTGTGAACTTCACCGTAGCCATCCGAGTTTCTTCTGCTCTAGATTTGACAAATATGCGAACTTCATGTATGTAGCATAGAAAGTGAGAATTTTTGCATCAAGTTACAAGTGTCACCGCAGGCTTAACATTGATTTAATCCTAATGTTCACGCGGTTGTGATGTTTTTGGTTTGCAGAAGTTTGACCAAGTATGTAGGAAAAATATCAACATCTAAAATACCATATCAATACCATTAGATTCGTCATGATGTATATTTTTGTATGGTATATCTTTGATACCATAGGTATAGATAATTTTCTCAATAAACTTGGTCAAAGGAGACATGGTTGACTTTTAAAGATCTTATATGCACTATATTATGGCAAGAAGATCGCCCACTCGAACGGCTCGCGGGAGCCTGGGCAGAAGAGCTACCATCCGTCCTCTGGAGCTTGCGCACAACACCAAACAGCTCAACTGGCTACATGCCTTTCTTCATGGTGCACGGAGCCGAAGTTGTGTTACCTGCGGAAATACGCCATAAGGCCCCACGGGTCGTCGCCTACAGCGAAGCCGAATCGATGGCCGCACTCGAAGACGCCGTCGACACACTCAACGAGGCACATGACATTGCCGCGGCTCACTTGGCGGTCTACCAGCAGAGTCTCCGCAACTACCACATACGTCGGCTGTGCCCAAGGTCCTTAATCAAAGGAGACCTCATCTTATGACTCAAGCAAGAGCGACCGAAGAAGCTCGAGTCACCCTGGGAAGGACCCTACGTCGTCACCGAAGTCATCCCAGGTGGCGCCTACCGCCTCAAGCACGTGGAGTCTGGAGTCGCATACTCCAACCCATGGAACGTCGCACAATTGCGACGCTTCTACCCCTAGCTATCTCCCCTTTACTTTCAATAAGGCTACTCAGCCGAACTATGTACCTCCTCGTTATGATATGAATAAAGCTAAGTATCTCGCCCAAACATTTATCTTTTCCTCGCATTCCTTTATGCTACAACACACTCGGAGCCCCCCCTCACCCACGACTTCGTCGACCGAGGATAACGCATGTACACCTGAGTAGCTGATCACGTCAGGCTAACGAAAAGGGCATGCATACAACCAAGCACCACGTGCTAATACAATAAAACTTTACAATAAAGGGCACAACATGCCCAGTCGAAATACATACAAGTTTTACATCTATCTTTTTATAGGACCTACCTACGCTGAAGAATCACCTGCGCACGTTGCTCAAAAAATCTACAATCTCTTCGACATACTGCCTAACAGCCGCGTAGTGCAGGCGCATATCCCATAGGCCTCCATCCATCCGAGGAGGCGTCCCAGCCGCCATAGCCGCAATATTAACATCAGGGCGATGCAGCCGCACGAGGGAAAGAGCGGCCTTCACCCCCACAACCAAATGGTGCCACACCAACTCCCTGACGTGACGCACGTCTCGAAACTTCGCCAGCAAATTCCAGAGAGTAGATGGCGCTTCATCAAGGGGAAACATGACATACAGAATCGATGCCAGAGAAGTTTTCACCTGCCTCAGCACCCGTGACACCTGGTGAGCGCGGTCCTGCACAGTCGCGAGGACCATGGCCCGGTCGCGATCCATCCAGAAAAAGCCTCCGGCTTCCATATCCTGCTGGGTCAAGCAGTTGATCCGAACTGCCACGCGCTCCTTCTCCTCCCTCGGAACAAGGTTGTCACCTGCAGTAAAAACAAAGTAGGATGACTCGCAAACCAGACGCATCCAAAAATGAGCAGCAGCTCGAAGGAACTTACACTGCAGCTGCTCGGCCAATTGTCGAAGCTCCCCCATCAGGTATTTTTCCCTGGCGGTATCTCGCTCCGCTTTCGATTGCCATACATCTGCATGGCCATGGATGCCAAGTATCTCCTTCTCAAGACTGCGGACTCGGTCACGAAGAAAAACAAGTTGCGACGCATCATCCAAGGATGGTCGCGGCTGCGGAGCAGACGAAGTATCAACGGGGTCCTCACCCGAAGGTCCCTAAAGGAAAACAGACAAGAGTATGAACAACGAATGACTGAGCAGCAGCTCGAAGGCTCATTTATATATAACAAAAGGCCACTACGTGGCACGGGGAAATTGTTTATCAGAATATTACAACAAAAGTAGAAGACAACTATCCTACAACTACAACGACTAAGCCTAAGCAGCCGCATCCTGAGTGGCCTCGGAGCCAGAGTGCCTGCTCTTGACCTCCTCCTGCTGCCTTGCCGCATACTCCGCTAGAAGGTCAATGAGCTTCGTCCCATAGCGCTTACAGCAAGAAGTGTAGAGAGTGAAGGCTACGTCGGAACCGTCGGGAGCCTTTGGCATCTGGGAGGTGACCTGATGAAGATCCAGCTCCGCCCCGGACGCCAGGGCCATGGCCAGCCCCATGGAAGCGCTGATGCCTTTCTGCTTGCACTTGTAGGCCGCAGGCGCGTCCGCTGACAGTGCATCCGCCAAAGAATCGACATACTCAAGGGCAGCAACCATGGGAACAAGCTCCTTGTAGAAGCGCCCGATGATCTCCTTGGCCTTGGCAAGAGAACCAGCAGCAGTACGGCGGCGGTCTTCGACCGCCGCGGCGGCATTGTCTAGAGCACTCACATGCTCCAAGGCACTACGGTCGAACTCAATACCCGAGGCATCTGGGGCACAAGGCAAAGTAGGAATCGAATAAGAGAAGGGAGACAAAGAAGCCGAAAATGAATGAAACAAGCAAAAACACTCACCCGAAACGGCCTTGGCAGCAGCCATCAGCTTCTCGGCCACCTCCTTCTCGCGCGCAACCGCAACAGTGGCGAGTTGCTCCTCGCGATCCGTAGCTTCCTGCTGCAGGCGCTCCTTGGCCGCAGCTGCGTCAGCTAGCTCCCGTTCGAGGCGCTCCTTCGCCCCAACGGCATCCTCGACTTTCTTCTCCGCTCGCCCAAGGATCTTTTTGAGAGCATCAAGCTCGCGGAGGGCAGCATTATTCTCATCTCCAAAAGCAACAAGAGCATACATGAGTTACGCAAGCTAGCAAGGAGACAAAAAAAGAACAGGATCAATTTATTGCGTACCTTGAAGCTGTCGCATGCTGGCCTCCAGCGCCAGTTGCTGCTGCACAAGCAGGTTCGCACCTTGCACAAAGGGCTGCGAGAAGAAATAAAGTATCAGAAAAAGGGCTCGGGGGCTGCGCCGAAGAAACGAACAAGACATCAAACACATGAAAAACGCTCGGGGGCTCCCCCCGAGACACACAGAAAGAAAGCAAAGATCAGCAGATCATCCGAAAATAAATCTAGGGGCTCCCCCTACAGCAAGAAGATGAAACAACTTACATGCTCTAACGGAGACTCTGAAGGTCCCGGTGTAGTCTTTTGGGAGACGATCACTTGAGCCTCCTGCGGAGAGGGGTTCGGAGCAACGCCCCCAGAGGTGGCCACCGTCTGAGAGGGAGGAGGCGTCAGCTTCGACTCCCCCACGGCTTCCTGAGTGGCCTCACTAAAATATCCCTCGGAAGAGTGGCTGCAAGGAAAGCACCAATCATAAGCAAGAAGACATGAAGACAAGAATAGAAAAGGGCATTCGAAGATGCTTACGAGTCCATGTCGCTCAAATCAAAAATGGGCAGCGCCCTCTTCCCCTTCTTCTCTTCCTTCTTCCTCTTGGCCAGCGGCTGTGGCGCTATAGCCCGCACAGGAACGGCCGGGATGGGACAGGAAGAAGCACCGTCACCTCCACTATGGCGGACAAGGAACGGCGGGTCCCTGGGCGTTGGCGGAGTTGAGGCATCCGAATATTCGCTCGAGATCCGTGACTGATTTCGGGTTTGTCTCTCGCTCGCCTCGGAGACTTCCTCAGTTGGCGACTGTGCTGGCGGAAGCTCGGACTCGGAGTCCACAACTTCGTTGTCTAGCGCAATCGGAAACCTTTCGGGTAGCGGAGGCACCACGCCAGCTACCTTGAGCTCCTACACAATCAACACATGAACGATAAGTACAAGCAATTGCAAGGAAACGCACTTGAAAATAAGGCGCCACGCGCACATCGCAAATCTACACCTGCGGAACTGGTCTCGCGGAACTGAAGGGGGGCGTCAGCGACTTCCCTGGAAGGTCCTCATCGGATTTGTACTTCAGCAGTGGCCGAAGAACTCTATCGAGGTCCCCCTAGAGAGCTCCTCAGCCAAAACTCTCGTTGGGTCGTGGCGGCCAAAATAAAGGAACATCGGATACACCCTCGTTTGAAGCGGCTGCACCCGACGTTTAAGGAAGACGCGGATGATGTCCACACTGTTCACCTCTTTCTCCGCAACCACCTAGAGGGCCTCCACCCGACGGTAGAGCTTCTCTACCTTCTCCACCTCGCCCTCCAGTATATGATTCTTCCAGGATCTCTTCTTCAAGATCTCCTGGGTGGAGTCGAAAGGCGCAAGGCTGAAACTTTTCCCGCCCACTGTGGAGTCGCGGATATAAAACCACTTCCTCCGCTAGTATTGGACAGACTCAAACATGGAGAAGGAGAAGAAAAGAACAGTAGATCGAATAGAAATGACACATCCACCGATCGGATAAACTCCATCGGAGCCGGATTGCCTCTTCACGGAATAAAGCTTCCGGAAGAGGCCAAAGTGCGTCTCGATACCGAGCCAGCACTCGCAAAATGCAACAAAGCAGGCGATGTGGAGAAGAGAATTGGGTGAGAGATGATGGAGTTGGATGCCATAGAAGAACAACAGCCCACGAAGAAAGTCATGGACTGGGAAAGAGAGGCCGCGAAGAACGAAAGCGACGAACATCACCAGAAACCCTGCGGGTGGACTGGGAATTACCTCATCGCCGGGGATCTTGACGGCCTCCTTGTCCTGCGGGATTAAACCTCGCTCATGAAGCTTGCGCAGGTCGCCCTCGGACGTCTCCGTGCACCGCCACCCACCTTCGATGACACGAGCGGCGGCGGTACCCTTCTTGCCGCCAGCAGCAGCACTGGTGCCTGCTACAGTGGAGCCCTTCTTCGATTTCCCCATCGCGACGCGTCGACGGTGGCGGTGTGAGCGCAAGAATGAGGAAGGAAAAGATCGGAGAACGTCCAACGCGCGATAGGAAAAGCTCTAGAAAATGGAAGTAGTAGAAAGCAAATGGCTAAGATGAAAACAAACTACAATTTTCCCCACAGTTATAAGGATGAAGACGATGAAGAGGGACAGTTCATCTGGAAGCCCTAGCTCCAGGATCATATCCAACCGTCCACGTGTCAACACAACAGCAAACCGTCGCTCGCACGCCATCCACTATGCACGGAAACCGAGGAGACACCGTAATTTTCGCCACGTCGCGTATGACCAGTCAACTCCAAGTCAGGAAGTGGGACCCACGTTCATCCAGTCATGTCACCTCTAGATCAAACAACACTAGCAACGGTTAGAAATCTTCGGCTAACAACTAAAAGTACTCACTCGAATCTACGATTCAAGCAACTACTCGGGGGCTACTCCTATCAGGAGCGCTGGCCGCGCACCTAAGGCATGATTAAGGAACTACACCAACATTTGATTCTTCGAGTCCTACGTTGAGTCTACGACTCCACTACGGACTCGGGGTCTACTCCCATAGGGAGGATTGATTCAAGCATCCGAAAAAATTGTGTCCTACGGACCTGATGCTAACAATGGCTGAATTAAAATCTCTGCTCGAGTCCACGACTCGAACAGACACTCGGGGGCTACTCCCATAGGGAGCGCTGGTCGCGTACCCTATGAATTATTCGACTGCGATCCTTCAGATCAAAATGCAAAAACTTTTTGGCAACTTTGCCCCAATTAACGCTAAGTGAGTAAAATCCTCCTTGGACACCCAAAACACATCTGCGGTGATAAAATTTCAGATCTTGTGTCTGCGACGCAAAGATAAGACCTACAGATACCATCTGATGGTCTAGTAACGCACCTGACTGCGCTCTTCTAGTAAAAATCTGTGCCAACAGGAGCGATGAAAATCCTGACGGACGCGTTGGGTACATCATTCGAAAACTACTGGTATTCGACTCCTGTAAGACCTCCACGGCCTGAGTCGAATTACGCCAGCATCTGTTTCATATTCGAGTCTAGGGACTCGAATCTGAAGAAGATCGTGTTGTTTTGTCCTAAGACAGTTAACTGGCCCTGATCCGTCAGGAGAGTCGGGCACACGCATCAACAATCCCTACATACATTAAATCATTTATTTTCTCTGATGAACAGAAACAGATGCACCTGAAAGATTGAAGAGTCATCAGCCGAATCTGCGATTTGACCGAACACTCGGGGGCTACTGACATGGTTATACCCTACGGGTACACGACATCAGCATACCTGGTCCAGCCCAAGGAAGGCCCACAAGAATGTACGTGGCATGTGGAGATTTTCGGGTGGCCCAAGCCCATGACATCTTCGGATCCTTGGAGAACAAGACTGGGACAGATAGAATATTCGAAAGGGGCAAACCCTAAACCTGTAACCGACTCGATCTGTGCCCGAGACCTGCCTAAACTCTATATAAAGGCTAGGAGGGCACGGCGAGGAGGACCCATCTTTTCCACCACATGCACACCTTCACGCCAGATTGCATCTACGCACCCCTATAACCTTCGGTTCCGCCATAATCAAGAGCAGACAAGCAGGAGTAGGGTTTTCCCTTCGGGAGCCTAAACCTGGGTAAATCTCGTGTCCCTTGGTTGCTTGTCTGTTAACTGTTCCACGATCTTCAGCACCCCATCTTTTCCAAAACTCAAGCTCATAACAATGGGCATTGACGAGATTGAACCTCGTCACCATCGGCATAGAATTGCCCTCGGCGTATCCTATGCTATGCCGACGGCTGCCCTCGGCGTAGCTATTTTTTTCTTTTACCTCATTAAACTTTGAAAAATGATAACTGAATCATTCTTATTCGGCAAAATACAAATAATATATCAAAATTTGTAGAAAAATAAGATCTATCTATCTACACTCAAATACTACACATTTGTAAATAAATTAAGTAAAACATAAAACATTATATATTTTTTAAAACGGACATAAAAAATTCAAAAATAATCGAAACAATGCGAAACCTTCGCGTGGTATCATATTATGTGACATAGTTATAAGGAAAAATATTGAACTTGGTATATTGATTATGTCTCAAAAAACCTTCACAAAATGACCTATCTCATTCGAGGTTTCTTGGCTTTCGGGTCAAATGACCACTGTTATGGCTAAAATCAAGGCATAGTTTGTGATAATGTGCCCATATTGTGCATACATGTGCATCCTAGGATGGTGAACAATGTTGCAGGAGGAAGTTTTTCTTTTTGTCGCACTAAAAAGCCATTTTCCATTTTTTGAGCACAAAAAAACAGACGGTATTGTGAAGCAACCACCAAATGGCTAATTCAAAATGCTACCACCACATTTTACAAAAATACTAGACCACTTTATACGAACAATGTCCCAACAGGGGGATCTGAAACCTTTCCGTCCACCTTTGGTGAAAAGTCAAATTCCTCCCAAATCGGTAGGGAGTGGGTCAGATATGAACTACAGGTACATGATCCGATGTTCATGTGTTTTTACAAAAATAATTTTTAGGTTCACAATATGCTATTTTATCAAAGATCCAATGCAAGTTTAGCGAGGCTCGGCCCCGAGCTAAGAATCTTCATGCCCGTCGTTCGACAAAGTTTGACGATAGTTTAAAACAGGCATAAAAAATTCAAAAATGATCGAAACAATGCGAAACCTTTGCATGGTGCCATATTATGTGATATAGTTAGAAGGAAAAATATCGAACTTGGTATATTGATTATGTCTCAAAAAAACCTTCACAAAATGACCTATCTCATTCGAGGTTTCTTAGCTTTCGGGTCAAATGACCAATGTTATGGCTAGAATCAAAGAATAGTTTGTGATAATGTGCCCATATTGTGCATACATGTGCATCCTGGGATGGCGAACAATGTTGCAGGAGGAAGTTTTCCTTTTCATCTCACCAAAAAGCCATTTCCATTTTCTGAGCAAAGAAACGGACGGTTTTGTGAAGCAACCACCAAATGGCTAATTTAAAATGCTACCACCAAATTTTACAAAAATACTAGACCACCTTATATGGACATTGTCCCAACAGGAGGGTCTGAAAACTTTTCATCCACCTCTGGTGAAAAAGACAAATTTCTGTTGAATCGGTAGGAAGTGGGTCAAATATGAACTACATGTACATGATCTGATGCTCATGTTTTTTTACAAAAATAATTTTTAGGTTCACAATATGCTATTTTATTAAATATCCAATGCAAGTTTAGCGATGCTCGGTCCTGAGCTAAGAATCTTCATGTCCGTCGTTCGACAAAGTTTGAGGATAGTTTAAAACAGGCATAAAAATTAAAAACGATCGAAACAATGTGAAACCTTCGCGTGGTGTCATATTATGTTACATAGTTACAAGGAAAAATATCAAACTTGGTATATTGATTATGTCTCAAAAAAACCTTTACAAAATAACCTATCTCATTCGAGGTTTCTTGGATTTTGGGTCAAATGATCACTGTTATGGCTAGAATCAAGGCATAGTTTGTGATAATGTGTCCATATTGTGCATACATATGCATTATGGGATGGCGAATAATATTGAAGGAGGAAGTTTTCCTTTTCGTTGCACCAAAAAGCCATTTTCTATTTTCCTAGTGCAAAAAACGGACGGTTTTGTGAAGCAACCACCAAATGGCTAATTCAAAATGCTACCACCACATTTTTCCAGAATACTATACCACCTTACATGGACAATGTCCTAACAAGCAGATCACAAACTTTTCTGTCTATCCCTAATAAAAAAGACAAATTCCTGCCAAATTGGTAGGAAGTGGGTCAAATATGAACTATAGGTACATAATCCAATGCTCATGATTTTTTATTAAAATCATTTTTAGATTCAAAATATGCTATTTTATCAGAGATCCACTTCAAGTTTATCGAGGATCAGCCCCGAGATATCTCATTCTAGGTTGCCAAAAAGCCATTTTCCATTTTAAACGGGCAAATAAAATTATGGCTAGAATCACCGCATATAAGTTGATACTGAAATCATATTTGGATTCCTCTCATTTTTTTGATCAATTTAGACATATTATTTGTCGAATACTGATTTACGAATTTAAAGATATTAATTATTCCATATTAAATAGAAAAATACAAAAAAACCATTATATTTTTATTTGAATTCAATAATATTTTTACTTATTCATTATTGTTTACTTAAATAATTGTTTGTAATTTCAAAAAATACAAACATGTAACATGATGATATAAGAGTTAATAGGATTGATATCATGGTATTGACAACAATGTATGAATTACCTTGCGGAAACAGATTCTGAAGGAACGAGGAAGTTAAGCGTGTTGAAGCAGGAATAATAGTAGGATGGGTGACCAGCCGGAAAGTTTGACCAAGACTGCAATTAAATTAAATATTAAGTATAATTAGTGTTAAAAATGTTCAAAGTAAGAGATTAACGAGTCAAAAAATTCAAAGATTAAAAAAATTTGAGAAAAAAAATAAAAATAATAAATTATTTTTTTAAAAAAATATTTTTGCAACCGGCCAACGGGCTATGCCGGGCCGCTAGCCATGGGCGTAGCGTACGCGGACGACATTTCGATACACCAACGGCCTATGTGTGCTCCGCCGAGGGATATCTTTGCCGAGGAGGCTACGCCGAGGGCATTTTGGCCATCGGCGTAGCGTGCTGTTCCTGTAGTGGCCACCGCGCGGGTGCGTGTGGCTGCTTGCGCGATGAGGCCCAGCACGATAGAGAGCGACCCTGGCCGGTCCATCTTGACTTTTCATGCGAGGTGGTGGAGTGAACGTGCGAGATGGGCAAGCGGCCATCCGCTAAACACCGAACGTATTGTACGGGTCATTAGCGGTGTCCCGATTAGCTTAAAAGGGCATGAGCGGTCACTTGATGGGTCTCCGTGGGCGTATCCACTTACACCTTGAGCTGCTGGTGCCTCGTGAGTCCATGGGTAGGAAGGATACAACGAGGATCCTACAGGCAACAACAGCTTGCACAATCCATAAACAAATGATGGTCAAATCATAGGGTTCTTCAGAATCTAAGCTCTATACAATTGAAGTTTCGTTATCAACATGGTAATATGGACAGACATTCTGAATGTCTTTGCACATCAAGTTCATTATGGGCAAATTCCCGGGATACATGTTACAAGTAGAAAACAAAGACAGATGATCACCACTACACGCAGGCGACCAAACAGCGACAGATAATCATCATTGCACGCATATTCCGAATCAAAAGGCCAACTCAGAGCATCAATCATTTTTTCCAAGAATACACCCTGGAATGGTGTATTAAGCAGGAGCATCGATCTTACCAGCAATGAAGACAGAGTTAATCACCTGACCTTCAGGGTGGTGAAGGTGAGCGTCTTGAACCCACCACGCCAGATGTCCTCAGGATCCACGATTAGATATAGGAAGCCATGTGCCGCCATGCACACTCTACACAACCAGGTACGCTAAAGATTAGCATGATATGAATTCTAATCAACTTTAGATTTATGCAACCACACATTATTTTTTCCACACATTATATTTCAAATAATTTGTCGGTGTGGTATATAGCATAAATAATAAACATTTTCATGTGTATGCAATGTGCTAAAGTATGTATAAAGGAAGCAAGTGTTATATATATACTTCTAGAGATAGATTACTTGTTTTTTTACAGTATGTAAATAAATTAGTTTGGTAGGTTCATACTTGATTATTAGTGTACATGTCAGGTGTAGGAGTGAAGATAGATCACTACAATATGATTACAGATAGTTTGATTGTTATTTTCTTGCTAGTTAGGCTTAGGGTTACTTATAACCAGTTTAAAAATGATATCATGATCATTCTAGCAACTACAAGAAATGTGTTTACTCGTGAGCTTCTCATAGTGACGGGGAATGAAATCATCATAGATCTATGACGATTTCACACAAGATGGTCGTAGACCATTTGGAGAGGTCAAAACCCTCTAAAATTACGACGTTTTGGATTCAAATCATCATAATTTTATCAGATAAAATCGTCATAATCTATATAATACAGCTTAAGATGATTTTATTTTTAGCCTAATATGACCAATCTAAATCGTCATATTGCTAAATTTAAACATATTAATATGACTAAACACGGCCACATCAGCACTTGAACCTATGATAAATAGGCCCACAAGACCACAACCTCACGTGGTAGACCAACACGCCGCTTCTCTTTGCCTTAGAGGAATAAATGGCAAAAAAATGTCCAGTTGGGTATTGAACTGCCGACCCCATAGCGACTAACCGAAGCAGCAGACTACAAGGTCAATGAGTTGTTCATGTTAAACATCAGCGCACAAAGTTTATAACCACGCAGCATTCCCCCTATCTTTTGAATAAATGGCAAAAATTTCTCACGCAAAGGGTCGTCCGTGGGGCTGGACCGCGCGACCACGAAAATTCACTAGAGAGCTATCGACCAAGCTAACCACATGGACAACGGTGCCTTCATGACATGCTTCCGTGCACATGCTTTATATTAACATAAAAACGGTAGGTTGGGCCTGGGCCTTCCTCTTATTCTCCTTCCTTTATTCTTTCAGGATTCCTACACCGAATGGGCCAGCAGCGGGAAGAAGAGTGCGGTGTCTAAATGGGCCGGCTAGACGTTCGGGCCTTATGGTTATTTTTTTCTGTTTCTCAATTTTTTTTGTATATTTTTTCTTAAGAAGTACAAAGTAATTGATTTTTATCTCTAAAATTTTATAAATTTTCGGTGGATCTATAAAGAAATACCATATTATGAACCTAAAATGATTATTCCAATAAATCACGAGGATTAAATAATGTATAAATTGGACCCACTTTTTACCGATTCTATAAAAAATTGTCTTTTCACGAGGAGTGGATGGAAATATTTGAGGTATCCTGGTTGAGACATTGTCCAAGAAAGGTGGTCTAGTATTGTTTAAAAATAGGATTGTACCATTTTGAATTATGTCTTTGTGAGGAGTCGATGGAAATATGTGAGGTAATCCTCGTTTTTTGGCGCTCGAAAAATGGAAAATAATGGCTATATTGATAGGGCTGGGACTCGCTAAACTTGCATTGTATCTCTAAAGAAATAGCATATAATGAGTCTGAAATTAATTTTTTCAAAAAATAATGGGCATCATATAATGTACATATAGTTCAAATCGAACCTAGTTCCTACCAATTCGGCAGGAATTTGTCTTTTTCGCGAGGGGTGCATGAAAATATTTGAGATATCCCGATTTGGACATTGTCCATGTAAGGTGGTATGCTATTTTTGAAAAATTGGGTGGTACCATTCTAAAACTTTCATTTGGTGGTTGCTTCATAAAACGCCCCGTTTTTTGCGCTCGAAAAATGGAAAATGGTTTTTTCGTGCATCGAAAAGGAAAACTTCCTCCTGCAACATTTTCCACCATCCAAAGATACACACGCGTGCATAATACGGGAACATTATCACAAACTATGCCCTGAATCTAGCCATAATATTGGCCATTTGACCCGAAAGCCATGAAACATCACACATGATAGGTCATTTTCGAGAAGGTTTTTTGGGGACGCGATCAATTTACCAAGTTTGGTATTTTTCCTTGGAACTATGTCATATAACATAACGTCACGCGAAGGTTTCACATAGTTCGGATCGTTTTTGAATTTTTTATGTCTGTTTCAAACAATGGTCAAAACGATGGGCACGAAGGTTCTTAACTAGGGGCTGAGCCTCGCCGATCTTGCATTGGATCTCTAATAAAATATCATATTGTGAGTCTAAAAATGATTTTTCAAAAAATCATGAGCATCAGATAATGTAACCGTAGTTCAAATCTGACGCACTTCCTACCGATTCGGCAGGAATTTGTCTTTTTTGCGAGGGTTCCATGGAAAGGTTTGTGATACCCCGTTTGGGATACTGTGCATGTAAGGTGGTATACTATTTTTGAAAAATATGGTGGTACCATTCTAAAACTTTCATTTGGTGGTTGCTTCATAAAACGCCCTGTTTTTTGCGCTCGGAAAATAGAAAATGGATTTTTCGTGCGTCGAAAAGGAAAACTTCCTCCTGCAACATTGTTTTTTTTTACCATAAACAGTAGGAGAGGCTCCTACTGTGGTAATATATTAATATAAAATAGAGTTACATAGTGATGCAGAGAGAATCAAGTTACAAGAGAACACAACACCACACTAGATTCTATCTATATACAAGTTTATGATATTTTCCAGGTTTTGGTTAACCCTGAAACTAAGCAAAGCTAAATCATCCTTAACTCTAGATCTCCAAGAGTTTACTGAATGTTCTGTTCCTTGAAAGATTAGATTATTCCTTTCCTTCCAGATCCCCCAAGCAGCAATGATAAAAATTTCAAAGAAAAGTGGGTGTTGGAATTCCTCCTTTGCCTGTCTTAGTAAATTAAATCTGCATGTTGAATTATCCCATAATATGTTAAGTCTATGCCAACATACTTGACTGAAAGGGCAGAAGAAAAATAAATGCTCCAGAGTTTCTTCCACTCCTAAAGTACAGAGAGAACAATCATAGTGCTGCCCTTGTCCCACATTAAAGTGCCTACACTTTAACATATTCATAGTATTCAATCTATCTGACAGTAAAAACCAGGAGAAAACCTTTAATTTTGGCCAGAGCTTAGATGCCCATATCCACTTAAACTGCTCTGGAGGGTCAATCAGTTGAAAACAGAGCTTGTAATAATTTCTGGAAGTAAATTTATCTCCCCATTGATAAGTCCATCTGTCATTTCCCTCTTCCTGAAGCTGAACTGAGATGATTTGTTCTTGTAGCTGTTGATATTCTATCATTGCTTCCACTGACAAAGGACAATGAAATAAATCTTGCAAAGTTCCTGTAGATACAAAGTTTCTAACCTGGATGTCTTCATTTAGAACATAGGAGAATAATCTTGGAAACTGTCCTTGATGAATGGAATCTTGCCATTTATCCTTCCAGATCAAGGTTGTATCCCATTTTCCAATGATGCAAGTAGTTATTCCTCTGAAAATAGGAGACAAGTTCATAACAGATTTCCACCAAAAATAACCCACATTACAAGTAGCTTGTGGTACAGATTGCTGATAATAAGTATTCCAAATCATCTAAACCCAAGGAATATTCTTTCTGTTATAGAATTTATCCAGAAATTTTAGCAATAGTCCTTGGTTCTGAATCTTTATATTCAAAATACCTAAACCTCCTTTATTCTTTGGTTTGCATACCATGTCCCAAGCAGCTAAGGATAGGCACTTAGTGTCTCCATTTTCATACTTTTTGCTCCATAAACATCTTCTCCTGATCTTGTCAATATAGTCCCTTATTTTAGGATGAATCTCAATGGTACACATTGTATAAGTAGCAATGGAGGTTAAAATAGCATTAAGATAAGCTAGCTTTCCAACATGGGATAGAAGCAGAGTAGCACTAGTCACCTTTCTTTCAATTCTGTCTACTAAGGGCATAAGTTCAGTTATTGAAGGTTTGGTTGTGCCCATAAGCAATCCCTGATAAGTAAATGGCATTTTTGCAACTGAACATCCAAAAATATCTGCCAGCTCTTGAGCCCTATCATTTGATATGTTTATGGGAATAAGACTAGATTTTTGAAAATTTATTTTTAGCCCTGTTGAAACAGCATAATCAAGCAAGATACTTTTGAGATGGGCTACTTCCTCATTTTTTGCTTGAAGCACCATGATTGTATCATCTGCATATTGAATAATTGGGAATTTGCCCCCACAAGGAATGGGTAAATGTAGTCTATCCTCATTTAGTTCCTTGTTCACAACTACCTGTAGAAGTTCAGATGCCAACACAAATAATAAAGGGGATAAAGGGTCTCCCTGTCTGACCCCCCTTCTACAAAGGAAAGATTTCCCTGGAATTCCATTTAGGAGGATAGAAGAATGTCCAAAAGATAGAATACACTTAATCCACTTTAGCCACAACTCATTAAAACCCATATGCCTAAGAATTTCAATAATTGTATCATGTTCAATCATGTCAAATGCCTTCTCAAAGTCCAGCTTCAAAACAATAATTTCCTTTTTTGACTGTTGACATTGGAATAAAAATTCAAAAGCCCAAGCTAAACAATCCTGGATAGATCTTCCTTTAATAAATCCATATTGATTTTCACTGACCAAGTGCAGCATCCATAGTTGCAATCTGTCTGCCAGTAATTTGGTGAGAAGCTTAAGATTATTATTCAGCAAAGAAATTGGACGAAAATCATGGACAGAGGAAGGTGCAGTCTTTTTGGGGATTAGTGTAATAAGCGAGTTGTTTACACTGTCTAGGATGGCATTTCCTTCCATAAAGTAAGAACATAACTTATAAAAATCAGGTGCAATGATATCCCAACAAGTTTTCAGAAAACAACCATTAAAACCATCTGGACCAGGACTTTTATCTATTGGAATTTTTGTTGGAGATATGCCCAAGAGGCAATAATAAAGTGGTTATTATCATATCTTCACACTTATGATAAATGTTTACATACCATGCTATAATTGTATTAACCGGAAACATTAATACTTGTGTGATTTGTAAACTAAAATAAGAGTCCCTAGTATAGCCTCTTGTTAAACTAGCTTGTTGGTTAATATATGATCATGGTTTCCTGATCATGAACATAGAGATGTTATTAACAACAGGATCATATCATTAGGAGAATGATGTGATGGACATACTCCTATAGATAAGCGTAGCATAAAGATCAAGTCATTTCAATAGTTCAATTGCTATATGCTTTCTGATACATAGTAACCTAATTCCTTCGACCATGAGATCATGCATATCAACTTTACCGGATGGATGCTTTGATGACATCAAACACCACACCGTGAATCGGGTGGCTATAAAGGTGGCATTAAGTGTTCGGAAAGTATTGGTTGAAACACATGGATCAAGAGTGGGATTTGTCCATCCTCATGACGGATAGATATACTCTGGGCCCTCTCGGTGGAATGTCATCCAATTAGCTTGCAAGCATGTGACTTGGTCACAAGGGATCACATATCATGGGAACGAGAAAAGAGTACTTATCAGTAACGAGGTTGAACTAGGTATGCAGAGATACCGACGATCATAACCTCGGATAAGTAACATATCGTGAGACAAAGGGAAATTGGTATCGTATGTAAGTGGTTCATTCGATCGCAAAGTAATCGTAGAAATATGTGGGAGCCATATGAATTTCCAGATTCCTCTATTGGTTATTGTTCGGAGAAGTGTCTCGATCATGTCCGCATAATTCACGAACCGTAGGGAGACACACTTAAGGATTCGACGTTGTTTGAGTAGTTATGGTATTATGAGAAAGAGACCGAATGTTGTTCGAGTCTCGGATGGGATCCGGATATCACGAGGTGATCCGGAATGGTCCGGAGAATAAGATTCATATAAGGAAAGTCCCGTTTGAGTTCGGGAATGATTCCGTGTTTTCATCAGAATGTTCTAGAAGGTTCCGGATTGTCCAAGACCGGGGAAGGGTACATGAATGTGTCATTGCTCATTGAATGATTGCATCATGTACTAAGTGTTCTTGCTGTCCCAAATAAAGGATTAAATTGAATCCTAAACAGAAAAGTCAAATGTCCAGTTTGAAAGTCAAACCGCCAAAACAAGAAACTGTGGGAAACAAGCAAGAGGAGTTGGAACCAACTGGAGGAGGAGGTGGACTCCTCCAGGCCGGCGCCCAAGCCCTGGTCCGAGTTGGGGAGGGACTCCCTCCCTCCCTGGCGCGCCAAGGACCTCCCTCCCATATAAGGAGGGGCAGGGCTCCTCCCATAGACACATAACTTTCTACTCTAGATCTCCGTTTAGAGCCGTTTTGGTTTAGAGCTTCTAATTGCTTTAGCCAGCGGTTTAGAGCCTTCTAATTGGTATAGAGCCTTCTAATTGGTGTGTCTAATTACTAGACCACTAATAGCCTCTCTCATAAGCTCCACCATACCGCACCGCTTAAGGCGAAGCCTCGGGATCTCTCCTCTACTTCCGTACCACGCCAGCCGCCGAATCGCGAGGAGAGTGCTACAACCTCCGCTTTCTTGGAACAAGGGAGAGGAAGGTCTTCGTCGAGTACCGAACGTGTGACCGATCAAGGAGCGCTGCCGAACGTGGCGGAAGGATCGCTCACGCGATCTTGAGATCGGAAGTACGACTACATCACCCACGAGAATCTGCTCGTTAACCGCTTTGGAATCTTCGAGGGTGAGTTCCTCTATCGACTCGTTGCTACAATCTAGTAGATAGATCTTGGCTTGTTTGTTTGTATGCGATAGAAAATTTTTGTTTTCCATGCTACGAACCCCTACAAAGGGTATCGAGCCGTGTCTATATGTAGATCTATTGCACGAGTAGAACACAATGGTCATTGTGGGCGTTGATGCTTTATTGTAGATTGCTTTTTGTGTACTTTGCATCTTGCGGTATGTTGGGATGAAGCGCCGGGCTAACCTTACATGACATCGTTCATGAGACTTGCTCCACGCTTGACATGTAACTTGTATTGCATAAGTGGCTTTATGGGTGCATGTTTCTCCTAGCATAGTTAAGATCCAATTTACAACGGGTGATCAACAATGCTAGTATCAATGTTGTGGTTCTTGTTCGTAAGTTAGAACGACACTTATTGAAAGCCCCAAACCACGTAAAATATGCAAAGAAAGTAGAAGCGTCTAACTTTGTTTTGGGGTGTGCAATGATGTGATATGGCCATGATTGTGATTATATTTGATGTATGCAATGTTCCTTATTGTAAGTCGACAACGGCAGGAGCCATATGGTTGTCTTTAATTTATGTTAAGACCCGTGTCTATTCAAAGTAGTTGTAATAGTTGAAGCCGTGGACGACAACCATGGAGAAGCGTCATTGACCTTGATGCAATGCCGTGATGATGGAGATCATGTTCGTCGGAAGATGGAGATCGGAAGCACAAAGAAGAAAGGCCATATCATATCACATATTATGAATTGCATGTGATGTTAATCCTTTATGCATCTTGTATTGCTTAGTAGACGACGGTAGCATTATAAGATGATCCCTCATGCACATGAATTTCAAATCATAAAGTGTTCACCCTTAGTTAGCACCGCTAAAGCTTGTTGTTTCAAACACCACGTGATGATCGGGTGTGCTAGATTCTGAAGTGTATACAACGTGAGCAAGCCAGATTTGCTCATGCGAAACTAAGGTTTGATCTTGACGAGCCTAGCATGTACGGACATGGCCTCGTGAACACGGATTACCGAAAGGTAGAGCATGAGTCATATAGTAGATATGATGAACATGTTGATTGTTCGCCATTGAAGCTATATCAACTCGTGATGATCGGTTTTGATGTGGTGGATTTGGTTCGTGTGATCACTAAAACAATGTGAGGGATATTGTTTTGAGTGGGAGTTCACCTAGATTAATTTAATTATTAATTAGAACTCAATTTATCATAAACTAAATCAAAGT
This sequence comes from Avena longiglumis, assembly GCA_030063025.1. Lineage (NCBI taxonomy): Eukaryota > Viridiplantae > Streptophyta > Magnoliopsida > Poales > Poaceae > Avena > Avena longiglumis. The sequence continues at coordinate 479,641,791 of CP125977.1, forward strand.
GAATTTGCATAGTTGTTGTAGTCATTGGCATCCGCTTACCACCTTGCGCTTAGTTTTAATTGAGATGATAGAACTATAGAATTCTGTTAGTTACTTTACTAACTGGTATCGTATTGTTTTAAGTGTTAATCTAAAGTTTAAAAGTCCTATTGCAAACTTTCAAGAAGTTCGGTTACTCCATGAAGTTTAATAATTAGTATTAAATCAAGAGTAACAATTCCAAGTGTTAGTATATAAGTATCATGTTTGTCTCCATGATTCTTGATATTCAAAGGATTCTCTTAATATCAAGGTTATCTAGGATCTGAAAGATTTGTTTGAAACCATGATATGTGGAAGATATTGTGATATCTCAAACAAAGTATTGGTTACAACATGATAGAGTATAATATGGCAAAAGTCATGTTCTCATATTTGATGAGAATTTGCAAAAGGTTGGAGACACTAGTTGTCCTAATCCTCCAAAAGGTTTTGGAGAGCAACATTATACTTGCGATTCACCGTTACAAGCTAAAAGTAGCTTAATCATGGATAAATCCATAATAAGGGTGAATATTTGATGTAGGTAAAATGTTTACTACACCAAGAAGATTACTAAATAAAGGAATTTGAAAGAACACCAAACATTTGATGATGGTGATCTACTTCAAAGTGCAAGTCCAAAGACATTGGTATTTAACTATACACGCTTTGGACTATATGTCATATGTATGACTCCACTATTGATGTTGATAGATTCTTTCAAACAGAATAGGAAATACTGAAAGAGAATCTCATAAATATATGGCAGAAAAGAAAATATTAGAATTGTTCAATTTGAGTATATAGATGATATACATGTTATGGCTATATTCTTTGCTTATTAAACAATGTGGTTCTTAAGTATTTGATACTAAATTTGTTGGTATGAATCGTCATACAAAACAACAGAATTCATGAACTACAGTGGCCTAAGTAACTAGCAGAAGAATATGTGATGATGTTCATCGAGAACAAAATAAAGGGTTATTGTGTTGCTCGTTAAACATCAAAGCTTGCCTTCAAAGATTTGTTTTATTAGGTATTATGAGAACAAAAGGGTTGTTCAAATAATTGCCGTAATCCATAAAAGATGGATGATTCGCAAATCTCGTTGGAGGAATCACATCCATAAAACTAGTGCTAAAAATGTCGAAAGACAAATTGATTGAAAGATCACTTAGGAAGTGACATCGCCGTTTAAATTATATTGGAAAGAAAACAAGAAGAAACTCCATATGGATGGAATTTTGGAGTCTTTTGATTTTGATCAAATGACGCTTGTAAAACTTTCCTAGAGATAATTAAAACTTCGTTCATAGGCCAAAAGGGAACGAAAGACTAGCTTATTGGAATTTGTACATATTGTTGTACGAAGTCCATTATGTGTAGTCAAGAGCGATGGATTTCAACTTCATATGCTTTCTTCGAAAATTTGAGTGAATATATGAATATTTACTTAATAAGGATGAAGTATGAAACATTTGAAAAGTTCAAAGACTTTCAAGATGAAGTACAAAATCATTGTAACAAGAATATAAACAGTTTATGATAAAGATCATAAAGGAAGATATTTGAGTTACAGAGTTTAGCATAATACCTAAGATTTAAGGAATCGTTCCATGGATTTGCATTTCCCGAAACACCATAAGAGTATGGAGCATTCGAGATATGTAATTAAACCTTGTTTGACATGGTGAGATCAAAGGTGTAATTCATAAAATTGCCATTGTATTTTAAAGATTAAAAGCTTTAGAGATTACCGTTTTTCCACTGAAAAGAGCTTCATCATAATCCGTTGAAATGACACCATATAAGGTTATGGTTTGGGATAAAACCCAAGTAGTCCTTTCTTAAACATTGGTATGCTATACATAAGAAAGATGTTTGCAACCAAAGTCGGATGAATCTGTCTTTGTTAAGTATTTCTCCATAACACCGAGACAAAAGTGTTTGTCGCTTAGAACGCCAAGTTTCTTTAAAAGAAGGAATTTTTCGTGAAAAGTTAAGTGGGAGGACAATAGAACTTTGATAAGGTTGAAAGAACCTTAGCTATATGTGCAGAGTTGCAAAGACCAAAAGTGTTCCGGAGGCAGCAACAAAGCTCATGGCTCACGTACCTCAAAGGTTGTGGTCACGGAGATCCAAGTTCCTATTGAAACAAGTAGGTCGGATAAACAATCAAATACCAAGATTTGAGGGTTGAATCATTATTTGAGAATAATGAACCGACTACATGCAAAGAAGCGATGATGGGCCCCGACTCAATAAAATGGCTTGAAGCCATAAAATCCGTGATAGTTCCATACACAAGAAAATCAAGTTTTGAACTTGAAGGACCCTCGAGAAAGGTGTAAGACCTTATAGTTGTGTCTGGATCTATAAAGAAATAGACATGGATGTTTCACATCTATGAAATAGTCGACATGTTGGGAAAGAGTTCACAACAATGTTCAAAGGTTGACTATGACAAGATTTGATCTGTCATAGTGATATTTAGTCTAGACGGATTAATGTAGCAACCACTACATATAATTTGTTATATGGTAGTTGAATAAACAAAACAAGTTCTTCTAATAGAATCGCTACCTAGGACATGTGCATACCATGGTCCATAGGGTTTTGTTAATTCAAAGGATGCTAAAAGCATATGCAAACTTCAATGGTTAAAGTGAGCATCATGAGTTGGAATCTTCACTATGATGAAACTGTTAAAGGAGTTTAAAAGTTCATTAGAGATAATGAAGATGCTTGCATTTGCAAGAAATTAAGTGGGAGCGCTAAGACATATTTCTAATACATTATGTGGAGGACATATTGTTGATTAGAAAAGATGTATCTTTATTAACACATATTAAGAATTTCATCCCGATGAAAGACTTAGGCAAAACCCAAATATTTGGCATCAATAGACGCTAATATGGTTGTGCCGTAGTACATAGACAAGATATTGAATGAGTTCAATACGAAACTACAAGAGAGGTTCTTGTCAGACGTAAATGTTTGAATAAATTCAATATTGATGATATATTCAAGTGTATTGACATTTGGTAAAGTGAAACAAATAATCAAGTATAGATTGATACTTGATGTATGAAATCACAAAGAGTATTTATATCAATCATGCTGTGATGTGTACAAATCCAGATATGTCCTATGCTCTAAATGTTATGAGCATATACCAGAATGATTCATAAGATGATCATTGGACAATAGTAAGGATATTCTTATGATCTTTTGGAAGAACTAAGAATATATTGTTTGTAGAAGTGACAAATAGATGGTTAGTTCATTGTAGAAGTACTACATTGATACTAGTTTTGTCACAAAGTGCAAATTAAGTTTATCTCAATCTAAATTAAGGGTGGCACAATATAATGGAAAGTAAGTTCCATAATGGATTTGGATGAGTTCCAAAGTTAAGACATTGTGACAGATACTACAACAAAAGGCTAAGTATATGACCGCTATAATAGCGACTAAAGAGGGCGTTTGTGTCAAGTAGTTTGTTATCAAACTAGGTGTAGTTCACAATGGGATAATACTATGAAGATATATTGTACGACAATATTATCAACATGTTTTAACCCCAAAGAGCTAAAGGTCACACGAAAGACCAAACTTATACAAAGCCATCTCATTAGAGAATGAGTGATGCGAGAGACGCAAACATGCAATTACACACGGACTGGAAGTGTCGGATCCGAAGATCAGTTTACCACTAACAATCGTGTACATACAACACCGAAAGCCATAGGTGTTGAATACACAAAGGTTTGAAACTAGATTATTGACTCTAGTGCAAGTGGGAGACTGTTGGAGATATGCCCAAGAGGCAATAATAAAGTGGTTATTATCATATCTTCACACTTATGATAAATGTTTACATACCATGCTATAATTGTATTAACCGGAAACATTAATACTTGTGTGATTTGTAAACTAAAATAAGAGTCCCTAGTATAGCCTCTTGTTAAACTAGCTTGTTGGTTAATATATGATCATGGTTTCGATCATGAACATAGAGATGTTATTAACAACAGGATCATATCATTAGGAGAATGATGTGATGGACATACTCCTATAGATAAGCGTAGCATAAAGATCAAGTCATTTCAATAGTTCAATTGCTATATGCTTTCGATACATAGTAACCTAATTCCTTCGACCATGAGATCATGCATATCACCTTTACCGGATGGATGCTTTGATGACATCAAACACCACACCGTAATCGGGTGGCTATAAAGGTGGCATTAAGTGTTCGGAAAGTATTGGTTGAAACACATGGATCAAGAGTGGGATTTGTCCATCCTCATGACGGATAGATATACTCTGGGCCCTCTCGTGGAATGTCATCCAATTAGCTTGCAAGCATGTGACTTGGTCACAAGGGATCACATATCACGGAACGAAAAGAGTACTTATCGAACGAGGTTGAACTAGGTATGCGGAGATACCGACGATCATAACCTCGGATAAGTAACATATCGTGAGACAAAGGGAAATTGGTATCGTGTAAGTGGTTCATTCGATCGCAAAGTAATCGAGAAATATGTGGAGCCATATGAATTTCAGATTCCTCTATTGGTTATTGTTCGGAGAAGTGTCTCGATCATGTCCGCATAATTCACGAACCGTAGGGAGACACACTTAAGGATTCGACGTTGTTTGAGTAGTTATGGTATTATGAGAAAGAGACCGAATGTTGTTCGAGTCTCGGATGGGATCCGGATATCACGAGGTGATCCGGAATGGTCCGAGAATAAGATTCATATAAGGAAAGTCCCGTTTGAGTTCGGGAATGATTCCTGTTTTCATCGGGAATGTTCTAGAAGGTTCGGATTGTCCCAAGACCGGGGAAGGGTACATGAATGTGTCATTGCTCATTGAATGATTGCATCATGTACTAAGTGTTCTTGCTGTCCCAAATAAAGGATTAAATTGAATCCTAAAAGAAAAGTCAAATGTCCAGTTTGAAAGTCAAACCGCCAAAACAAGAAACTGTGGGAAACAAGCAAGAGGAGTTGGAACCAACTTTGGAGGAGAGGACTCCTCCGGGCGCCCAAGCCCTAGGCCGAGTTGGGGAGGGACTCCCTCCCTCTCTGGCGCGCCAAGGACCCCCCTCCCATATAAGGAGGGGCAGGGCTCCTCCCATAGACACATAACTTTCTGCTCTAGATCTCCGGTTTAGAGCCGTTTTGGTTTAGAGCTTCTAATTGCTTTAGCCTGCGGTTTAGAGCCTTCTAATTGTTATAGAGCCTTCTAATTGGTGTGTCTAATTACTAGACCACTAATAGCCTCTCTCATAAGCTCCACCATACTACTTTGGCTTAAGCGAAGCCTGCAGGATCTCTCCTCTACTTCCACCACGCCGTTGTCTTGCCGGAATCGCGAGGAGAGTGCTACAACCTCCATTGCTTTGGAACAAGGGAGAGGAAGGTCTTCGTCGAGTACGAACGTGTGACCGATCATGAGCGCTGCCGGAACGTGGCGCCGGAAGGATCGTCTACGCGATCTTGAGATCGGAAGTGTACGACTACATCACCCACGAGAATCTGCTCTCGTTAACCGCTTTGGAATCTTCGAGGGTGAGTTCCTCTATCGACTCGTTGCTACAATCTAGTAGATAGATCTTGGCTTGTTTGTTTGTATGCGATAGAAAATTTTTGTTTTCCATGCTACGAACCCCTACAATTTTCTGCACTGCCTTGTCAATTTCCTCTTTAGTAAAAGGAGCTGAGATGATTTCCAAACCTGCAGTTTGAGAGAATAAATTCTGCATATTATATCTCATGCAATGTCCCTCTGAAACCCCAAGTCTTTGCCTGAAACTGTCAAAAAGAAGCTGGGCCTTTCCATCATGATCCTGAACAACAATTCCTTGTTGGTTGGTCAAGGAAGCAATTGCATTTTTCCTATGCCTCTCTGTAGCCACACGATGGAAAAATTTTGTATTCTCATCTCCATATTTAATCCATCTCTCAGTACATCTCTTCTTCCAATATTGTTGCTTGTAGGATAGTAATCTGGACATATGATTCTTTAAAATTTTCCTAAAATTCCATTCAGGCACAGATAATAACCTAAGTTGCTCTAACATTTCCACTTGATCCAACACATGCTGGCAGTTTTCAATTAACAAGGATAATTTGGAGATGGACTTACTCCATCTTTTTAGAGCTCTTCTGGTATTTTTCAATTTGTAATTAAGGGCTGCAGCAGGGTTTCTGTTGCCTACTGGGATTTTCCAAGCTGCAGACACAACTTCCTTAAAACCAGGATGATTTATCCAAAAAATTTCAAACCTAAATAATTTAGATCTTGGGATAGAAGATTGAATAGAAATCAAGCAAGGCAAATGATCTGAAACTGGCCTAGACAGAGTCTGAACAGTAGTGTTTGGGAAAGCAGATGTCCAGTTATTTGATGTGAAAAACCAGTCTAACCTTTCCCATAAAGGTTCAGATTGCATGTTACTCCAAGTGAAAGAACAACCTTGAAGAGGTAATTCCACTAAACTTTGAGCTCTAATGAGATCATTAAATAAGAGCATATCCTCAACATTACCTCCATCTCTATTCCTATCCTCCTGGGATCTATAGAAATTAAAATCCCCAACTAGTAACCAATTATCCTCATCACCAATATTCAGATTATACATCCATTGTACAAATTCCTGTCTCTCTACTCCATTACAGGGACCATAAATATTTGACAGAAACCAAGTACAATTGCAATGGGTTGAAGAGAATTTCATGCTAATGGCCGAAGAAACATTCTCAATTAGTTGTCCTTCAAAAATGGCACTATTCCAAATTACTATTAGGCCTCCTGAGTTTCCTTCTGAAGGAAATAAAACAAATTTATCAAATCTACGAGGGCAAAACTTTCTGATGTAGGAATGGTCAAAACTCTCCCTTTTTGTCTCCTGTAGACAAATAATATCACAACCGCAAGTATCAATGTGTGATCTCAAAGCATTATGCTTGTCCTCAGAATTTAATCCTCTAATATTCCAACATAACACCTTCCATTGTCTGAGCATAGAATTCATTAAAAACTTAAAGGAAAGCAAACACAATCACACCCACTAGGGTCCAAAACAGACAGATGCCAAACAGAGAGTTTAAATAAACTAAATGGAAAAGCAAAATAATTTATTTCTAAAATAAATTTATAAGCCCCAGCATCATCATCTTCCTTCTCCAATTTGTCCTCTGTAATCTCCTCAGGGGGAATGCCACAGATGTCCACTCCAATCCTTTGCAGTACTGAAACAGGAGTAACTGATGGAATGGGAGAGGGAGGATCAGTCACTTCAGAACCTTCAGAGTTGGCACTGTTGCTTTGCATCATCACAAAAGGCATCACTCTGCACTTGACCTTGGAGCTTCTTTTCCTTGAGTCAGATGGCATATCAACTTTAAATCCATTATAGATGTTATTCCTTGGGCTTCTCCTAACAGCTGCAGTGTGGGTTGGTATCTTTCCACTTCCTTTTTTCTTTCTTGTTCTTTTTGCCTGAACCACTTCACCAATGTCATTCCCTGCCTCTTCAGTAGACACAACCATCTGGGCATCACAGATAGACATAGATTCACTGCTAGGTGAATCAGTAAAGCAAAGCTTCCTTGCCACCCTTCTGTTAGAAAGGGAACCCAACTGAACAAATTCAGATTCCTATCCAGAACTGAAACAAGTTTTGACCAAGTTGACAGGAGGTAAAATTGGGCCTAAAATGGATGATGCCCCAATGAACAAGTTTGGTGTTTGCCAATTGATAAGAACTGTTCTTGCAATCATAAATGAAGGAGGGATGTCATCCTCATTGAGCTGAACATTTGCAATAGAACTAGCTCTAGCCGCACCTTGGGCTGAAGACTCAGCCATGTCTGAACTTCCTGTTATTATTTGTAGAGTATCCTCTGAAGATGAACTATTTTCAGTGACCATGTCATTCCAAGCAGACAGTGGACTATCAGTTAGACTGTTAAAAGGAGGATGCACCCTATCCGAAAACAAGACTCCTTGCTCCCTCAGAATAGTCTGGTAGTTTATTTGCCCCCTGTTAGGCAAAATTGCAAGAGGCTCCTGAGAAACTCTTGCCCTCTGGTAAAGTCTGTCTACTCTCCTAACATTACCTGTAGCATTACCACCATTGCCTCTATGACCAGTAGTGCCACCATTTCCTTGCGCAAAATTACTATTATGTTGCAGCCAAATTTGCAAACGTTGCTGAAAACGTGCCTCTGCACTAACTTGTGTACCATAAAATGGGTGTGGATCATCATCTGCAGGTGGGGGGTCCTCAGTATCATCTGGCAACACATGAACATGTGCAGTCCACTGGTCACTACGAAGCAAGTAAACAGGGACTGACCAAGCATGCCTGCGGCCTCCCATCTGACGTAACACAAGACTTTTGGGAACAAGAATATCACTCATAATCCACACCTTAACCAAGATGCTTGCATGGTTTTCATTACTTGTGTTGTGCCAAAGAAAAAGTTTCCCAAATAAGCTTACTGCTTTCTCTATCCAATACTCAGTTTGATAATCAAGGGGAAAATTCAGTAAAAGAACCCATTTTTCCTGGCCTAACATAGCAGCTCTTCTATTCAGGCCCTCATCATGCTTAACAAAAGTAACCCCAATCCAACCATCAATTGTATATGATCTGCCCACTACTGCATCTATAACATGGGTTGAAGCAAAACTAAACAACCCTAATCCTAATGGATAATCTTCCATGTGACTGACCTGAAACCCATGTCGGTTTAATCTGCGACGAAGCTGGATACGAGCATGATATCTCTGCTGAATAGGAACTGTCACATCAGTTTCAGCAATGACATAGTTGTCATGGTTGAGTGGAGCCTCTGTACTGACTACCAGATCGCTTCTAACTCTGCGTCCAGGTGGCCCATGATCAATGGCAAAACCATTTGGCACAAAGGAGAGGGGGTTGCAGTGGTAATTAGCCATTGGAGGGTCAATGGAGCGGTGGACAAGCTCGGGCTGCAAAGGAGATGAAGCTGCACAAGGAAGAATGGGTTTGGCCAAAACAGATGTAGAGTTGTTAGGAGATAATTCTTTACTTATCTTTGGCCTCCAGACTTTTAGCTTCAGTTGTTTCAAACTTTTGCATCCCATAATCGAGTGACCATACCGCCAACAATACTGACAACGTGGGGTGGCAGAACAAAGCAGAAGATTATGTCCCTCTGTCAGACACCGATGACAAAATTCCAGATAATTTTTATTGACCCAAGTTTCGTCAACTGAATTAGATATGAACGAAAGCGGTTGAACTAACTCCGGGCCTTGGGCAGGATTCTGTTTGATAGTACCTGAATGGTTTTTCTCAGCCGAAGATTGAGCATCCACATTGTGGGGACACTCTTTTTTAACGTGTCCCGAATTTAAACATCCCAGACAACGAATAGGAGTTGTACACAAAGATGTATAATGATCTAAAGAAATACAACGTGTACAAGCTCTTTTGAAAGTTTGAACGTACCGGATGATCTCTGTAGGCGAAAAACCAGCCTCAATATAGATTTGAATCTCATCGAGTGAAAAAAATTCTTGGGAGAAAAAAATTCTTGATGAGCCTTGACTAAATTTCCTCGGTAATGAATGGGAATGTGAATCTTGATAGCTTGATGAACTTGGTGAAAACTTGAAACTGCCAATCTTAAGATAATCCTCAGACCAAGAATCCTTTATAGACGAGGATTTGAAATACTTCAAATTTGTTTTAACTGCAACCGATCTCACAGAAGCACCAAGATGGTTCCCTTTCATGTCGTGAGGAACATTCCTGAGATAAGCAGGCACAGATCTCTTTCTGCAATTACGTCTAGAATTCTAGTAATCATCATCCTCAAGACGATCAAAAACAGAAGAAGAGTACGTTGAACTTTTTCCAGAATATAAACGGAAGTGGCAGAAAAAATCATCACATTTGAAGAAATCCAATGCATGTATGAAATGTCCAACACGATTAGATGCCACCGAAAATCTGAAACAGGTTCCATCCAGCCAGGAAACCTTGAACTTGTCCGCAGCTCCTCCAAGACAAGATTGTAATGCTAGCGCCACATTGACAACCGAGAGAGGGAAATTGTACTCCAAGAAACAAACAAACAGGAAGAAATCCGGCGAGACCGAGACATCAATGGGATGAACACTCGAACGAAAGCGACGACGTACCTGGCGAGCTACTTTTAGACCCTGAGAAAAGTCCCACGAAATCAAAAAATCCATGGAAAACTAAAGGATCCAAGAGTAGGAGAAGAAATCTGATGAATCAATGTGAGGAAATCCATGATCGCCGGCTAGATGAGGTTTTGGTGGTGGTGGGTGGGAGAGACGTTGGGAGAGACGTTGGGAGAGCCATCAGATCGTTCCTGCAACATTGTTCGCCATCCCAAGATGCACATGCGTGCACAATATGGACACATTATTACAAACTATGCCGTGATTCTAGACATAAGATTAGTCTTTCGGCCTGAAAGCCATGAAACCTAGGACATGATAGATCATTTGTGAGAAGGTTTTTTCGAGACGCGATAAATATACCAAGTTCAATATTTTCCCCTGAAACTATGTCACATAACATGATGCCACGCGAACGTTTTACATTATAGGTACCATTTTTGAATTTTTTATGCCCTTTTCAAACTATGATCAAAACGTCTTTTTTGCATAATATAGCCACCCAATCAGAATAGAGAATTAGACTCCCCACTAATCAACCCACTTAATCAGATCTCAACCGTACCATCTATCCAACGAAGGAAATTTTGCCAGATTCTCCCGCTCCCATCCGCTCCACACTTTGCACTTGAAATTACTAGAACATCCTTCATCTCCAGGGCACTTACAAGAAGAGGTGAGGGGTATTTCCGTAAACCCCACTCCCCCATCCAGATCGAACAGACCCCCAAACCCTATTCCCCTTCTCGTACCCCGCCGCCACTTCTCCTCTGTCGCGAGCGAGCGCTGTCGCTCCTTGCCAAATCCCACCTACCCAAATGCGGCCGCCCCTCTCTCGTCGCCAAACCCTAGCCCCTCGCTCGAAAGATGCGGCCGCCGCCCCAGGAACCACGACGGCATGGCAAGCCACCACGCGATACGAGATTCGGCGGCGTCACGGTGGTCTTGCTCGCCGGCACGCGCGTGCATCACTGACCGGCGATCCGTCGAGCTCGCCCCACCGCGTCGCTATCGTGGACGAAGGCAACGAGGAAGCTACAGCCAGCGTCGACAGTTCCTCTCGGCGGCGACAGGAGCACGCGCGCTTTAGATCCGTTAACTTATCCCTCTCTCCCCTCCCCCTTTCTCCCATCCCCTCTTTCTTCTCTCTCTCGGACCCTCTCTCAGTATCCCTCTCTCTCAATGAAAACGCGTCGCATTCGAGGGATCCGTGGCCATGGAGGGCAAACAAACGAGGAAGGGCAAAGAGGCGCTAAGAACCTGTGTCTATGCCTCCTGGCTTGGCAACTCACCGTCGCTGGTGAGATCCCCCTGCGCTTCCCTGCTCTCTCCTTCTTGCTCGCTTAACTGCTCCCCACATAGATAGGATCCTGGTATAGTAGCTAGGATATGACAAGTTTACGCTCGCTTAACTGTTTTTGATCACGGTCTGTTCGCTTAACTGCTGGTATGGTAGTGTGCTTGCTGTTTCGGCTGCTGCTTACTTGATGAATTAGCTTGGGGAGTTTCTGACCCGCACACTTGCACACTTGCACTACGATACCCGCTTTTCGGTTGATTGCATTCGTGGAGTAGCTTCTTTTGATACTAGATGGATACCATCAGTTTTTGTTTGTGCACACTAGCTAGTACTAGATGGATACCATCAGTTGAATGGATAATGGTGGTAGTAGGTTAGTCAAATTATCTGGTTTATTTGTTGCACTATTTGTTGCTATGCCATGGTACATCCATGTTACTACTTCATATTTTTTTGTGTCAGTAGAATATTAGTGCTAGTGTCTGATTAGTTTATTGTATTAGGTTTATTGTATCAGTAGAATGCCTTTGGAACTTGGTAATTTGCTTATAATATGGGTTGGCACCATTTTGAAACATGACTTGTTTGTTCATTTCATCTTCACTTGGTTACCAACTTCTGTTGCCTGGTATATGCATGTCTATGCTTGTATAGTTTAATATCCTGAAGTAGTTTCTTGTCCGTGGTGTAGATAACAATTCGAGGCCTACTGGCTCTTGCTGTTTTACATGGGCGACGGGGGGCTCAAGGAGGTGCTGGCTCATGAACATGTTTATTTGGTGAAACTACCATCTTGATAAATCTAAAGTGTGTTTACAATATGATCTACATGAGTGTATTGTTTCTGGTTTTTATTAATGGTAGTCCCAATGGGATCTTGAACTCTCGATCTGTTAATATATCTCTACTACCTAAAAAATCGTGATGTTTATACTGATTACATATAGGTGACCAAGTCAAAGAAAACGTGTCGTGTGTGTTTATACTATTTCGAAAAGCAAACATGTATGGGTGCTGCCGTGTCGTGTGTGTTCAAGTTAAAGCTATTCCCTAAATATATTTATTCTTGCTAAACCTCTGCTCTACGCTGACCATCATGTTTTGTTCTTGTGTGTTTGTGGTAGATGAATGATTGCTGCAAACTTGGACCAAAATTGTATTATCATTAATTAGTTATAGTAGAGCTAAACCTTGTGCTATCAGATCATGATAAGTGTTGTACTGTCATTATACTGCTAATAGAAGATTTCTTTTATCAATAGAAGATTTCTTTGATCAGTAGGAGTGGCACATGTTTTGTATAGGAGTGGCACATGATCATGGAGTAGTGCATATATAGATTCTCATGCATATGTATAAGTGACATCTCTGTACTTTCTTCACATTATTTCTTCATGCAAACTGATTCATTTGCTTTAGTGTGCATCTGTTTAGAAGATGTGACATGGGAGACGCCAGAGTGACTGGCTAGCGGAAGGTGGCATCATCTCCACGGTCTACTTGGACTGGCTCGGGTGTGGTAATGTGTTGTCATACTTCTTGGTTTCTTACACAGGGATCCATCCCTAGGATATGTGCATGTTTGTTTTGCCTGAGTAGATAGCATAAAATGGGTACAGTATAGATAAAATAAACATGTCATTTGCTGGAGATCTTTATTCTATTTGTTCTATCATGCTCGCACTACTTAAAACATGCTGTCATGTGTTATTTACATATTTTTATAGCAGTAATATTTGATTGGATATGGGAGTCGTTAGTATGTTGTTTTTCCAAATTGATTCACTTGTCAATTGATCCCTCTTCTATGTCTCTTTGTTAGTTATATCGTGTCTATCTTGAAAACCATTTCCTTAGATCTTTCATATTCTAATTTTCCATGCATGCCTGTCTTAAATCATCTACAACAGCTTATTTGATGTTTGTACTTGTTTCTTAAACACCAGGCTGGACCAGATGATCCAGGACGCCAGCCAAAAAACACTCAAACAACATTCAGGGGCCTCCAGGCTAAGTGCGTTGCGTCCCGATTTGAAAGTGTGTGAACCAGGCTGTGAACCATGTTGGGTACATCCTTGCATGTTGCTCACCTGATGGAGATACTTGTTTTCTAGGATATACATGTATATAATAGTGTTGTCGTGTGTGAACCTGTGTATCTGGTTGTATGTCATGGTGCTATGTAATCAAAATGTTGGGAGTAAAATGTTTATATTTAATTAGATTCTGTGTGCTATTTCATTTATATATTCTTTAAAATAATGTCTTATTTAATTTTGGGCTTGATCTATATAAATGGGCTGTGTGCAGTACTGAACATAAAGAGGCGAAGGGCCTAGATAATATTGCATTGTAAAAAGGTTGCAGTCGAATTATCCTTGGCCATATAATAGTAATGAAAAAATGTTACCAGACTGAAAAAATTGCAAAAAGGCCAAGGCCCAAAAGAAAATGGACTGTAAAAAGGTAAAGCTGTTGGAATTATGCCCTAGAGGCAATAATAAAGATGTTATTATTATAATTCTTGTTCATGATAAAGTTTATATTCCATGCTAGAATTGTATTAAGCGGAAACTTTAATACTTGTGTGGTTTGTGAACAACACCGTGTCCCTAGTACGCCTCTATGGACTAGCTCATTGATTAATGATGGTTAAGGTTTTCTAACCATAGACATGAGATGTCGATTAATAATGAGATCATATCATTGGGAGAATGATATGATGGACAGACCCAAACTAAGCGGAGCAATTAGATCGTGTCATCATGTTCATCTTTGCGAAGCTTTTCTTATGTCAAATATTGTATTCCTTAGACCATGAGATAATACAACTCCCTGGTATCGGAAGAAAGCTTTGAGTTCATCAAACGTCATCCTATGAGAGGGTGATCATAAAGGTGTCTCTCAGGTGATCGGAAAGTACCTGTTGGGTTGTATGTATCGAGATGGGATTTGCCCCTCCCAAGTCGGAGAGATATACTTCGGGCCCACTCGGTAATCGATATCAACACCGTTTGCAAGCATGTGGTTAAGGAGTTAATCACAAAGTGATATCGGATTACCGAATGAGTAAAGTACTTGCTGTGAACGAGATTGAACTAGGTATGACGGTACCGACGATCAAATCTCGGGCAAGTAAAATATCGCGAGACAAATGGAATATATATATGGGATTGATTGAATCCTGGCATCGTGGTTCATCCGATATGATCATCGATGAATGTGTGGGAGTCAATATGGGTTTCTAGACCCCTCTATTGATTATTGATATAAGATCATGTCTGCATGTTCTCGAACCCGAAGGGTCACACACTTAACGTGTCTCGACGCTAGGATAGATTGGATAATTGGTTTATGAGTTTTTGTTCGGAGTCTCGGATGGGATCCGGGACATCACGAGAGGTTCCGGAGTGGTCCGGAGAATAAGATTCATATAAGGCAATGCAGTTTTTGGAGTTCGGAATTGTTTCGGGTTAATCGGTATTGTACCGGAAGCTTCTAGAACCTTCCGGAGGGGGACCAACGTGGCCCCACCTGCCGGGAGGGGGCATGGGACTATGAGGGAGTGCCCTGGCCACATTGGGCCAGGGGAACAAGGCCCCATAGGGCCCAGCCGGCCAAACAAGGGGAAACCCTAGTTTGGAGCTTCTAGAAGGGGGGGATTACTTGCCCCCCACTCCTCCCTCCTTTGGCCGCAGGCCTAGGCTTGGGGGAGGGGCTAGGGCTGGCGCCCACCCCTCTATATATAGAGGGCTGGGGCACCACCCCACCACACCTTCCCCTCAAGCCTAGCCGCCCTGCTGCCCTCCTCTCTCTCTCCCTCCCGACTACGTGTTGGCGAAGCCCTGCTGCAGAAACTCTCCACCACTTGCACCGCGCCGTCGCGTTGTAGATCCAATCCGTCTCTCCACCATACTTGCTGGACCGAGGAAGGAGGAGACGTCGAGGTGCTGCACGTGTGCATCTCCCGGAGGCATCGCCACTTGCGGTGCTAGATCGGATCGGATCGCGAGGAGGAGAAGCGAGTACGACTACATCACCCACGTTCCGACGAGCGTTACTGTCTTGAATCTTCAAGGGTATGAAGATCTCATCTAATCTCTCTCGTTGTTTGCATCTCCTAGATTAGATCTTGGCTTTCCCGTTCGCATCCGTAGAAATTTTTTGATTTACTATGTTGTGAAACCCATCAGTGGTATCAGAGCTAGATCTATGCGTAGATGTGTTTCACGAGTAGAACGCAACATGGTTGTTGCGGGCGTTGATGTTTTCTGTTGCAAGCCTCTTGTTTGTGTTCTTCTTATGACGCGGGATAGTGAGATTGAAGCGGTCCAGGCTAACCTTACGTGACATCGTTGGCGAGACCGGCTCCGCACTTGACGTGTGGCTTGTTCCACACATGCGGCTGGTGGATGCCAGTTTCTCTCACTATAGTTGTCATGGGATTTACACCGGAGTTTGGCAACCATAATATCACTGTTGTGGCTTTCCGTAGGTAAGAATCGTTCTTAGCTTGCTACTCCCATAAGCCACGTAAAACATGCAACAACAAAGTAGAGGCGTCTAACTTGTTTTTGCAGGGAGTGTTTTCTGTGATATGGTATGGCCCAAGATGTGATGTGTATATTGTATGCGATGATCATGTTTTGTAATGTTTCACGACTTGCAAGTCGATGATTACACAACCGGGAGGAGCCATATGGTTGTCTTTATAATTGTGTATGACCTGTGTGTCAACTTCTTATACGCCATGTAATAGTTTCACTTTATCGCTAAGTAGTTAGCAATAGTTGTAGTTGCTATTCGTGGTGGAGGCAATCATGGTGGAGTGGTGGAGATCATGCCGGCACGCACAAGATGGAGATCATTGCACGAAGATTGGCTATACCATGTCACATAAAGTTATATGCATGTGATGTTTATCCTTTTATGTATCTTATTATGCTTAGATTGCGACGGTAGCATTATAAGATGATTCCTCACTTAAAGATCAAGATAAAACTGTGTTCTCCCCATGTATGCACCGTTGCGAAAGTTCGTCGTGTCCAAGCATCACGTGATGATCGGGTGCTATAGACTCTACGTTCACATATAACGGGTGCAAGCCAGTTTTTTCACACGCGGAAATACTTGGGTCTAACTTGACGAGCCTAGCATGTACAGACATGGCATCGAAACACATGAACCGAAAGGTTAAGCATGAGTCATATGAATGATATGATCGACACTTCGTTGTCCACCATTGAAGCCACATCTCTTCTCGTGAAGATCGGATTAGGTGTGGTGAATTTGGATCGTGTTCACTAAACAACTTGAGGGATGTTGAATTTAGTGGGAGTTCATCTAGTAATTTGATTAAAAGTTGAACTAGTTATCATGAACATAGTCTAATTTGTACTTGCAAATATTGTAGATCAAATGGCTAAGTCCAACTTCAACTTCAACGTTTCTGCTGAGAAGGAAAAGCTTAGAAACAATGGGTCTAACTTCACCAATTGGTTCCGCAATCTGAGAATCATTCTCTCTGGCGGTCAAAAGGACTATGTCCTTGAGAATGCGTTAGGTGACGCCCCTGCTGTAGATGCGCCGGCTGATGAGAAAGTTGTCTATTAGTCGCGCAAATATGATTATGGTGTGATTAAGAGCACCATGTTGTTTGCTATGGAATCGGACCTTCAAAATCATTTTGAATACTATCCCAGACCCTTTGAGATTCTCGAGGAGCTGAAAACCATGTTTCAGACTCAAGCCCGTTCTGAGAGATATGAGATTTCTGAGAAGTTCTTTAACTGCAAGATGGAGGAAGGGAGTTCCGTTAGTGAGCACGCCATTAAGATGTCGGGCTACACTCAACGCCTTGAGCAACTGGACTGCAAGATTCCAGAGGATCTCAAGATTGATAGGGTTCTGCAATCACTCACTCCCAGCTACAAAAGTTTTGTAGTGACTCATAATCAGATTGGTTCCACTGATACGATCACCGAGCTCTTCGCAAAGCTGAAGGCTGCAGAGGTGGACATCAAAAAGGATAATCATGTGTTGATGGTCAACAAGCCCCCCACCTTCAAGAAAGGTAAGGGTGCAAAGAAGCCCTTCAAGAAAGGCGGCAAACGCGTTGCCCCTGCTGAGAAGAAGCTCAAGTCTGGTCCTAAGCCGGACGCTGAGTGCTTCTATTGCAGGGACAAGGGTCACTGGAAGCGCAACTATCCGAAGTACTTAGCAGACAAGAAGGCTAGAACCATCAAAGGTATATTTGATATACATGTTATTGATGTTTTCCTTACTAGCCCTCGTTGTAGTGCCTGGGTATTTGATACTGGTTCAGTTGCTAATATTTGTAACTCGAAACAGGAGCTACGGAATAGACGGCGGCTTGCGAGGGATGAGGTCACGATGCGCGTTGGCAACGGAACAAGAGTTGATGGAATGGCCGTCGGCACGCTCTCCTTAGTTTTACCTTCAGGATTAGTTTTAAACCTCAATAAATGTTATTATGTGCCTGCGTTGAGCATGAACATTATTTCTGGATCTTGTTTATTGCAAGACGGTTATTCATTTAAATCGGAGAATAATGGTTGTTCTATTTATATGAGTAACATCTTTTATGGTCATGCACCTGTTGTGAATGGTTTATTTCTTCTAAATCTCGAAAGGGATGAAACACACATCCATAACATTGAGGCTAAGAGATGCAAAGTAGATAGTGATAATACTACTTATTTGTGGCACCGTCGTCTATGTCATATTGGTGTAAAGCGCATGAAGAAACTCCATTCTGATGGACTTTTGGAGTCTCTTGATTTTGAATCATTTGACACATGCGAACCATGCCTCATGGGCAAGATGATCAAAACCCCGTTCTCCGGTATGATGGAGCGAGCAACGGACTTGTTGGAAATCATACATACCGATGTATGCGGACCGATGAGTGTTTCGACGCGCGGTGGATATCGCTATTTTCTCACTTTTACCGATGACTTAAGTAGATATGGGTATATCTATTTAATGAAACATAAATCTGAAACATTTGAAAAGTTCAAGGAATTTCAGAATGAAGTGGAGAACCATCGTAATAGAAAGATTAAGTTTCTACGATCGATCGTGGAGGTGAATATTTGAGTTATGATTTTCTCGCATCTTAAAGCAAGCGGAATCGATTCGCAACTCACGCCACCGGAACACCACAAATGCAATGGTGTGTCTGAACGCCGGAATCGAACCCTATTAGATATGGTCCGATCGATGATGTCTCTTACTGATTTGCCGTTATCATTTTGGGGTTATGCATTAGAAACCGCTGGATTCACTTTAAATAGGACACCATCTAAATCCGTTGAGACGACACCGTATGAACTGTGGTTTGGTGCTAAACCTAAGTTGTCGTTTCTTAAAGTTTGGGGATGCGAAGCTTACGTCAAAAAGTTGATGCCGGAGAAGCTCGAACCCAAAGCGGAGAAATGCGTCTTCATAGGATACCCTAAGGAAACTATTGGGTATACCTTCTATCACAGAACCGAAGGCAAAGTGTTTGTCGCAAAGAACGGTTCCTTTCTTGAGAAGGAGTTTCTCTCGAAAGAAGTGAGTGGGAGGAAAGTAGAGCTAGACGAGGTTGTTGAACCTTCTCTTGAGTTGGAGAGTAGCGCGCTGAAATTGTTCCAAAGGCCGCCTGCACCAACAATAGAGGAAGCTAATGACAAGGATCATGAAGCTTCGGACGATGCTGCTACTGAACGTCGCAGGTCGACAAGGTCACGTGCCCCTCCTGAGTGGTACGGCAACCATGTCTTGACTGTCTTGTTAGTAGAAGACAGTGAACCTACGAACTATGAGGAAGCGATGATGAGCCCAGACTCTGAGAAATGGCTAGAAGCCATGAAATCCGAATTGGGATCCATGAGCGAAAACAAAGTATGGACTTTGGTGGACCCTCCTAGCGACCGAAAGGCCGTTGAGTGCAAATGGATCTTCAAGAAGAAAACGGACACGGATGGTAATGTTACCGTCTATAAAGCACGGCTTGTCGCGAAAGTTTTTCGGCAAGTTCAAGGTGTTGACTACGATGAGACTTTCTCTCCCGTAGCGATGTTTAAGTCCATTCGGATTTTATTAGCAATTGTTGCGTTTCATTATTATGAAATATGGCAGATGGATGTCAAGGCTGCGTTCCTCAATGGCAACATTGATGAAGAGTTGTATATGATGCAACCCGAAGGTTTTGTCGATCCTAAGGATGCTGATAAAGTGTGCAAGCTTCAGCGTTCCATTTATGGACTGAAGCAAGCATCTCGGAGTTGGAACCTTCGTTTTGATCAAGTGATCAAGAGCTTTGGATTTGTTCCAAATTGCTACTGACTTGTATCTACAAGAAAGTGAATGGGAGCTCGGTGACATTTCTGGTACTATATGTGGATGACATATTGATTATTGGAAATGACATTAACATGCTTAACGATGTGAAGAGTTATTTGAACAAGTGTTTTTCAATGAAAGACCTAGGTGAAGCTGCTTATATATTGGGCATCAAAATCTATAGAGATAGACAAAGACGCCTGATAGCTTTAAGCCAGAGTACATACCTAGACAAAGTTCTGAAAAGGTTCAGAATGGATAAGGCAAAGAAAGGTTCAGTGCCTATGTTGTCAGGTAAGATATTGAGCAAGGCTCAGTGTCCAGCTACGGTAAATGATAGAGAAGCTATGAGAAAAGTGCCTTATGCCTCGGCCATAGGTTCTATCATGTATGCCATGCTGTGTACTAGACCGGATGTGTCCAATGCTCTTAGTTTAACGAGCAGATATCAAACTGATCCAGGAGTGGAACACTGGACAGCCGTGAAGAACATCCTAAAGTACCTAAATAGGACTAAAGAAATGTTCTTAGTCTATGGAGGTGATGAGCAGCTCATCGTAAAAGGTTACGTCGACGCTAGTTTCGACACCGATAAGGATGATTCTAAATCTCAGACAGGATAGGTTTATATTTTGCATGGAGGAGCTGTGAGCTGGAGAAGCTGCAAGCAAAGCGTGATCGCGGGATCTACAGTAGAAGCGTAATACATGGCTGCTGCAGAAGCGTCAAGTGAAGGAGTTTGGATCAGGAACTTCATCACTGAGCTTGGTGTGGTTCCAAGTGCATTGGACCCACTGGAGATATTGTGTGACAACACTGGCGCCATAGCACTCGCTGAGGAACCAAGATATCATCCAAAGACCAAGCATATCAACCGCAAGTTTCATATAATCCGTGATTATATAGCAGATGGAGATCTGAAGATTAGCAAAGTACATACAGATCTGAATGTCGCAGATCCATTGACTAAACCTCTTCCACGTGTAAAACATGATCAAC
Organism: Avena longiglumis; assembly: GCA_030063025.1. NCBI lineage: Eukaryota > Viridiplantae > Streptophyta > Magnoliopsida > Poales > Poaceae > Avena > Avena longiglumis. Next base: position 479,662,681 of record CP125977.1, read on the forward strand.
ACCTTAGTGCCATGGGTGTGAGATTGTTGCCAAATGTAAACTAGATTATTGCCTCTAGTGCAAGTGGGAGACTTTTGGAATAATGCCCTAGAGGCAATAATAAAGATGTTATTGTTATAATTCTTGTTCATGATAAAGTTTATATTCCATGCTAGAATTGTATTAAGCGGAAACTTTAATACTTGTGTGGTTTGTGAACAACACCGTGTCCCTAGTACGCCTCTATGGACTAGCTCATTGATTAATGATGGTTAAGGTTTCCTAACCATAGACATGAGCTGTCGATTAATGTAACACCCTCAGAATCGGCCCTATGCAAGTGTTAGCGAAACTCGCCAAACCCGCATAGAAATGATTCGAAGGTGCCCACCAGGCACTTTCGTGCGGGTGGAAAGCAAAGTAATAACATTACACAACAGTCCTCGATGGGACCCACAAAACAGATATATATACAACAGCGACTCAAAGAGTCAAGAATACAAATACACGGTACAAAGATCCAAATCACCTTGAAAACGATGGAGCGTCCGACTACGGACAAGATGCAAATGGGGCTAAGAGCCCTGAAGAATAACCAATGGCGTCCGTAACCACCGAGCCGAGCCGAAGGGTAACCACCTGCTAACGCGTCGATCTCAAAACCTGCTTAAAAAAAAAGGGGTGCCGACAAAGGGCAAAGGAAAAGAGGAGCGTCGATCGAGGCCGATTACAGCGAGGCTGGAATTCGGGTCCTCGCCTACATAGGTATGGTGGATCAAGCGGCAAAGATGCACTAAACAACCTATAGAGACTCGATACAACTGGCGGATATCAGAGAGGGATAAGAAAGACCTATTCGGATCCAACCGGATGCTATCATCAAACAAACCCATCCTGGCGTTTCCCCCTCGAGACCAATCGAGGAAGTCAACCGAGGAACTCACACGTTGGCGGTTTACTTATTCGGTTATAGTTGCGGCACTTTACTAGTCAGGTTTAGGTATTCGTACTGATAAAGTAAGCAGTGGGCACTTTTAGTTAACCATTCCATGATAGTTGCAACACTTACTATTCAGATACAATTAGCATGAGATAACTCCAAAACCCAGCAATTGTTGGTACTTTTACTTAGCCATTCCGTTGAAGTGAAGCTGATTACTAATCATATCGGAAACAAGTCAATTTAAAACAATAAACTTTAGTTATAGTTGTCTATGATCAAGCACTGTGCTCCAAGTCGTCCATAACCGCGGACACGGCTTCTCGAAAAGATTAAACCCTGCAGGGGTGCACCAAAGTATCCACAGGCACTTCGACCCTTTTTGCCAGATCAGTTAACATACACCCATCGGTATGTCGGCGGGGCCTAAGTCACGACGTTCCCAGATCCAAAGCAAGTACATGGGGGCCACCCCACCGAGTCGACACCCGCAACGGAGTCGGCCGGTCTCCGAGACGGACTCAGGGTTTGGGTGGACGTGGCGATGCCCCAAACGGGGACTGTCGACACCGCGAAAACGTGTCCCGATCCTAAACAGTACAGTGTGCTCCTCGCACAAACGTAAATAAAGCGGTAAACATGGCATAAGTATAGGATAGTAAATAAATCCTCAAACTAGTTTTGGCCCCCAGTACAATACTTTGAAATAAGGTAATAATCAATGGGGGGCCCATATCTCCCCACCTGTGGTTAGCGCGCTCGATCTCGGAACAGGTGTCAAGAACTCGGGTCCTACGGGACACAAGTGGGCGGTCGGAAACCAAATCTTACCTATCACCCACCGATGCCTCTGCTTAATTCAATTTTAGTTGTTAAACAGGAATTAAAGTGAACAATAAGTAAACCATGATCATCTCCAACGTCAACATGCGGCAAAATCCTCCAACAGTTGTGGTACTTGACGACAAGCAAAACACTTGAGCAAGCGACTACGACACGCGGGTCCAACTATCTACCAAACAACAGGTAATAGGAGGTGTCCAAGGCTATATATGGCTGCAAGGGTTATCCGGGTACGAAAACTAGAGCATCGCAACATAGACAGCAAAGATCAATGTAAGGAATAAATACTAGAAAAGTAAGATAGGTAGAAAGGGGGAGATGCTCGCCTGAAAACATTGCCGAGGGATCAACCGAAGATCGGGGCGAAGCTCACATCAACTCAACGGCCTTATCCGCGAAGAACCAAAACACTAGAAGAAACACCGGATGCAATATTTAATACACGGAAGATCGGCATGATGCATGAATGATGTATGTCATGGCAAGGGTGCGATGCATTTAGGTCAGATTAAGCGGAACCGGGGTCCCGACAAATGATTATATGGTTCAAGTTGTTTAACTACCCCGCAATTTAAATGTCGTTTAACATGGCAGAAGATAGTACCGGGTTCGCTACAGCAATTTAAATGAGGCCAATATAAGGCTAGATTTGCCCGCATATGGGCCCCATATTTAATTATTAGGTGAATCGGCATAAGGCCCCCAACCCACATGAATGTATGCATGCAAGACAATTATTATGCGACAAGTTATATTATGTTATAAAAATAGGGCTTCGGGAAGGGTCCACACATTGAGGGGGGCTCGACGATCTTGGTTTCCGGGGTTCGGGGTCGGTCTCAGGGTTCGATGGATCTGGGGTTCGGGGTTCGGCTGAAGCGGTCTCGGATAGCGGGGGTAGATCTTGGCGCATCCGGGGTCTTCGGGTCATGTTGTCGGTCATGGCGTTCGGGACGAAGCACTTGTCGCATCGGGGGTTCTCGGAGGACTCGGTGTTCGGGGTGAAACACTTGGCGTTCCTTGTCTTGTCGGAGGCCTTGTTGCTCTACGGCGAAGAACTTGGCGTCAACGGGGTCCGAGAAGGCGATCTTGACGCGGCACCGGGTACGGGATCGGCCTTCGGGTTCGGGGGTCTCGGCGTCCGTAGATCTTGGTGTCCAAGGCGCGGCATCAGCCAGCGGGGTCTTGTCGTTCCATGTCGATGATCTTGGCGTCCGGGAAGAGGATACTCGTCGCACCGGGGTTAGGTTTTCGGGGTCCGGTCTTCTTATCCTTGACGGAACACTTGGTGGTCTTCGGGTTCGGGAAGGAGATCTTGTTTTACGGTCAACTCTTCTATGTCGACGATCTTGGAGGTTCGGTTATCGATTGTCGGTGTCGATCTTGGTTCGGCGTTGGTGGTCTTGTGCGATTTTGGCGACCGGGTTTTCGGTGCCAGCTCGAGACGTCCTTGTCTTCCCCGTCGGCCTTGATTCTTGAGAAGGTCTTGCGCGTCAGGCGAAGAACACACGAGGCGAAGGCGGTTGGCGGCCTTCAGGCGGCGGCGACCGAGGCTAGGCGGCGGCGGCGAAGGCGCAGCACCGGCGGTCCACGAAGGAGGGCAGTAGCTGCCGCGTGCCACGCCGGCGCAGAGAGCGCGGGCCTTGGCCTTGGCGGCGCAGCAGCCAGCGGCGGGCGGCCAGGACGCGCGAGGTGGTCGAGGGCGGTGGCGCGGAGCCGCACGCCGGAGGCGCGGCGGCAGGCGGAACGCTGGCGGCTCGGGGAGGCGGGGTGGAGCGGGCGGGCGGGGCCTAGCCGCCACCAGGCTACAGCGGTCGGAGGCGAGTCGGTCGGGGTGAGCGGTCGAGGAAGGTGGCGGCGCCGGGCGGGCGCTTGGCGACGCGAGGGTGACAGCAGGCCGGCGCATCTTGGCGAGGTTGGCGGGCGGCGCTTCATGAGGCCTGGGAAGGGCGGGGCGCGGCTCCAGTGACGAGGGTGGCGAGGGATGGTGGAAGGAGGCGGTGGGCACGCCAGTGACAGGCGAGGACGGCGAGGAGGGCAAGAGAGAGGAGGAGTGAGCCAGGGCGGGCTGGCGGGCCGAGAGGCGGGGTCAGGCGAGGAGGGACTGGGGAGAGAGGAGCTTTGGGGGAGAGAGGAGAGAGAGGTGGGGCCGGAGGGGTGGGGCCCAGGGAGGAGAGGGTCTTGGTGGGCAAGGTGGCGGGGAGGGACCCATGGGGCTAGAAGCGGTGGCGTGTGCGTGTGAGTGTGTGGGGCAGGTGGGCTGGGGGGTTGAGAGAGAGAGGGAGTGGGGTAGGCTAGGTGGCTGCACCTGAGTGGCTAGGGGGAAAGGGTGGGGTGAGGTGGCGTCTCGCTATTGGAGGGGGTGAGGTGGCCAGGGGGTGAGGGTAGAATATCTGGTAGGTTTAGGATTAGAGCGGACCGATTTAGTTTTCTGGGGTGGTCGTTCGGGTCAAATCGGCCCGTTCGACTACCCCGCTAAATAATTTAATATTTTATTTATTTTCAAATATCTTTTGTAACTAGTTTTAGACAAACAAAATATCCGGAACATCCGGGGGTTTGGCGTTCGAATAAAAGTCGGGGCGTTTTAAAAACCAAAACGGGCTTCGCGAACATAGTTTTATGCAAACAATACATGATGATGACGATGCAATGCACAAATTCAACGCGATTTTCTAGTAGTGGTTTTGCGGGATGCCACAATTCGACACCACTAACAAGGGATCTCGCCCTCGAGATCCGCCTCATGGTACCGGAAGGAAGGTCGGCGATCTGTGTCTTCTCGCTTCATGTAGATCCTCGCGACACCACTAACAAGAGGTCGTTGTCCCTGTTCGTCAAGAGAACACTCCGGATAAACAACGGACGAAGTTAAAGGTAAGGCCACCTCTAACTTCCATGGAAGGAGTAAAATTGCATCGATCCACCATTCAATGTACATAAGCGAATGATAAGAGTAGTGGTATGGTCGCGACTCCATCCCGCACTCAAAGCATTACTATGTACACGAATAGACAGATTATGCAAGCAACTCTCAGGATTCAGACTGAAGATCTCGACAAGCGAGGTTCGGAACAAAGGAGTGATGCAGACTCTGCATCGGATCTGGCGTAGAGGATATCGTCGCGTCGGAAAACACCGGAAGGCACAAACAAGGAACAAAGAATGGTAACACCGCAGACGGATTCATCAAGCAGCTTGAACACCAGATGTAGCAACACCGTTATCAAAGAAGGAAGCGAAACCCTGAAGGTACGACGGAACCCAACCACGAGAAATCCTGGACTCGCAGAAAAGATAAGAGGTGGATTCAAAACACGCTGAGGTGAGAGGAGAGCAGCAGAGGGGTAAGGAGTAAAATCAGACCTAATCAGAACTATCCAACCGATTTTGCAAAATAGTTTTGACACTCTACTTCGGCCGTTAGCTAGGTTATCCTACAGGCTGGACTTGTGGGGTATCGCAACTGCTGAGCTCTGATACCACTCTGTAACACCCTCAGAATCGGCCCTATGCAAGTTTTAGCGAAACTCGCCAAACCCGCATAGAAACGATTCGAAGGTGCCCACCAGGCACTTTCGTGCGGGTGGAAAGCAAAGTAATAACATTACACAATAGTCCTCGATGGGACCCACAGAACAGATATATATACAACAGCGACTCAAAGAGTCAAGAATACAAATACACGGTACAAAGATCCAAATCACCTTGAAAACGATGGAGCGTCCGACTACGGACAAGATGCAAATGGGGCTAAGAGCCCTGAAGAATAACCAATGGCGTCCGTAACCCTGCCCAGGCCGAGCCGGAAGGGTAACCCTGCTAACGGCGTCGATCTCAAAACCTGCTTAAACAAAAGGGGTGCCGACAAAGGGCAAAGGAAAAAGAGGAGCGTCGATCGAGGCCGATGCACGCGAGGCTGGAATTCGGCGGTCCTCGCCTACATAGGTATGGTGGACTGAAGCGGCAGCGGCAGCATGCACTAAACAACCTATAGAGACTCGATACAACTGGCGGATATCAGAGAGGGATAAGAAAGACCTATTCGGATCCAACCGGATGCTATCATCAAACAAACCCATCCTGGCGTTTCCCCCTCGAGACCAATCGAGGAAGTCAACCGAGGAACTCACACAGTTGGCAGTTTTACTTATTCGGTTATAGTTGCGGCACTTTACTAGTCAGGTTTAGGTATTCGTACTGATAAAGTAAGCAGTGGGCACTTTTAGTTAACCATTCCATGATAGTTGCAACACTTACTATTCAGATACAATTAGCATGAGATAACTCCAAAACCCAGCAATTGTTGGTACTTTTACTTAGCCATTCCGTTGAAGTGAAGCTGATTACTAATCATATCGAAAACAAGTCAATTTAAAACAATAAACTTTAGTTATAGTTGTCTATGATCAAGCACTGTGCTCCAAGTCGTCCATAACCGCGGACACGGCTTCTCGAAAAGATTAAACCCTGCAGGGGTGCACCAAAGTATCCACAGGCACTTCGACCCTTTTGCGGATCGCTAACATACACCCATCGGTATGTCGGCGGGGCCTAAGTCACGACGTTCCCAGATCCAAAGCAAGTACATGGGGGCCACCCCACCGAGTCGACACCCGCAACGGAGTCGGCCGGTCTCCGAGACGGACTCAGGGTTTGGGTGGACGGCAGTGAGCGACAGTCTGCCCCCAAACGGGGACTGTCGACACCGCGAAAACGTGTCCCGATCCTAAACAGTACAGTGTGCTCCTCGCACAAACGTAAATAAAGCGGTAAACATGGCATAAGTACAGGATAGTAAATAAATCCTCAAACTAGTTGTGGCCCCCAGTACAATACTTTGAAATCAGGTAATAATCAATGGGGGGCCCATATCTCCCCACCTGTGGTTAGCGCGCTCGATCTCGGAACAGGTGTCAAGAACTCGGGTCCTACGGGACACAAGTGGGCGGTCGGAAACCAAATCTTACCTATCACCCACCGATGCCTCTGCTTAATTCAATTTTAGTTGTTAAACAGGAATTAAAGTGAACAATAAGTAAACCATGATCATCTCCAACGTCAACATGCGGCAAAATCCTCCAACAGTTGTGGTACTTGACGACAAGCAAAACACTTAAGCAAGCGACTACGACACGCGGGTCCAACTATCTACCAAACAACAGGTAATAGGAGGTGTCCAAGGCTATATATGGCTGCAAGGGTTATCCGGGTACGAAAACTAGAGCATCGCAACATAGACAGCAAAGATCAACAGAAGGGAATACATACTAGAAAAGTAAGATAGGTATAAAGGGGGAGATGCTCGCCTGAAAACATTGCCGAGGGATCAACCGAAGATCGGGGCGAAGCTCACATCAACTCAACGGCCTTATCCGCGAAGAACCAAAACACTAGAAGAAACACCGGATGCAATATTTAATACACGGCAGAAGATCGGCATGATGCATGAATGATGTATGTCATGGCAAGGGTGCGATGCATTTAGGTCAGATTAAGCGGAACCGGGGTCCCGACAAATGATTATATGGTTCAAGTTGTTTAACTACCCCGCAATTTAAATGTCGTTTAACATGGCAGAAGATAGTACCGGGTTCGCTACACCAATTTAAATGAGGCCAATATAAGGCTAGATTTGCCCGCATATGGGCCCCATATTTAATTATTAGGTGAATCGGCATAAGGCCCCCAACCCACATGAATGTATGCATGCAAGACAATTATTATGCGACAAGTTATATTATGTTATAAAAATAGGGCTTCGGGAAGGGTCCACACATTGAGGGGGGCTCGACGATCTTGGTTTCCGGGGTTCAGGGTCGGTCTCAGGGTTCGATGGATCTGGGGTTCGGGGTTCGGCGGAAGCGGTCTCGGATAGCGGGGGTAGATCTTGGCGCATCCGGGGTCTTCGGGCCACGTTGTCGGTCATGTCGTTCGGGACGAAGCTCTTGTCGCATCGGGGGTTCTCGGAGGACTCGGTGTTCGGGGTGAAACACTTGGTGTTCCTTGTCTTGTCGGAGGCCTTGTTGCTCTACGGCGAAGAACTTGGCGTCAACGGGGTCCGAGAAGGCGATCTTGACGCGGCACCGGGTACGTGATCGGCCTTCGGGTTCGGGGGTCTCGGCGTCCGTAGATCTTGGTGTCCAAGGCGCGGCATCAGCCAGCGGGGTCTTGTCGTTCCATGTCGATGATCTTGGCGTCCGGGAAGAGGATACTCGTCGCACCGGGGTTAGGTTTTCGGGGTCCGGTCTTCTTATCCTTGACGGAACACTTGGTGGTCTTCGGGTTCGGGAAGGAGATCTTGGTTTACGGTCAACTCTTCTATGTCGACGATCTTGGAGGTTCGGTTATCGATTGTCGGTGTCGATCTTGGTTCGGCGTTGGTGGTCTTGTGCGATTTTGGCGACCGGGGGTTTTCCGGTGCCGCGGCTCCGGTAGACGTCCTTGTCTTCCCCGTCGGCCTTGTTCTTGAGAAGGTCTTGCGCGTCAGGCCGAAGAACACGGAGGCGAAGCGGGCGGTTAGCGGCCTTCGCGGGCGACGACCGAGGCTAGGGCGGCGGGCGGGCGAAAGCACCGACGCGGCGGTCCACGAGGAGAGGGCAGCTGCCGGTGCCACGCCGCAGGCGAGAAGCGACGCCGGCGGCCTTGGCGGCGAGGCAGCCATGGGCGGGCGGCCAGGGACGCGGCGAGGTGGTCGAGGGCGGTGGCGCAGAGCCGCACGCCGTGAGGCGAGGCGGCGCTGACGCGAACAGCTGGCGGAGCGCTGGGCTCGGCCACGGCTCGGGAGGCGGGTGGATCAGCGGGCGGGGCCTACGGGCTCATGTGCGGGTCGGAGGCGAGGTCGGTGCGGGGTGAGCGGGTCGAGGAAGGTGGCGGCGCCATGACGGCGGCGAGGCCAGGCGAGGGTGATGACGGGCAGCGGGCGAGGTTGGCGGGCGGCCGGCTTGCGCTGGGCCGCCAGGAGGCGCGGGCAGGCTGGCGAGCTCGGGCGGGACGAGGGTGGCGAGGCGGGGATGGTGGAAGGAGGCGGGTGGGGCACGCCGGCGACAGGCGAGGACGGCCGGGCGAGGAGCGGCGAGAGAGAGGGAGGAGCGAGCGGGGTGGCGGCCGGCCGAGAGGCGGGGTCAGGCGAGGAGGGACGGGGAGAGAGGAGCTTTGGGGGAGAGAGGAGAGAGAGGTGGGGCCGGAGGGGTGGGGCCAAGGGAGGAGGGGGTGCGGCTGGGGCAGGGGGCTGGTCGGGGAGGGACCAGGGGCTAGGTGGTAGGCGTGCGTGTGTGTGTGCCAGTGCAGGTGTGTGGGGCTGGGGGATTGAGAGAGAGGGAGTGGGGTAGGCTAGGTGGCTGCACCTGAGTGGCTAGGGGGAAAGGGTGGGGTGAGGTGGCGTCTCGCTATTGGAGGGGGTGAGGTGGCCAGGGGGTGAGGGTAGAATATCTGGTAGGTTTAGGATTAGAGCGGACCGATTTAGTTTTCTGGGGTGGTCGTTCGGGTCAAATCGGCCCGTTCGACTACCCCGCTAAATAATTTAATATTTTATTTATTTTCAAATATCTTTTGTAACTAGTTTTAGACAAACAAAATATCCGGAACATCCGGGGGTTTGGCGTTCGAATAAAAGTCGGGGCGTTTTAAAAACCAAAACGGGCTTCGCGAACATAGTTTTATGCAAACAATACATGATGATGACGATGCAATGCACAAATTCAACGCGATTTTCTAGTAGTGGTTTTGCGGGATGCCACAATTAATAATGAGATCATATCATTGGGAGAATGATATGATGGACATACCCAAACTAAGCGGAGCAATTAGATCGTGTCATCGTGTTCATCTTCGCGAAGCTTTTCTTATGTCAAATATTGTATTCCTTAGACCATGAGATAATACAACTCCCTGGTATCGGAAGAAAGCTTTGAGGTCATCAAACGTCATCCTATGAGAGGGTGATCATAAAGGTGTCTCTCAGGTGATCGGGAAGTACCTGTTGGGTTGTATGTATCGAGATGGGATTTGCCCCTCCCAAGTCGGAGAGATATACTTCGGGCCCACTCGGTAATCGATATCAACACCGCTTGCAAGCATGTGATATCGGATTACGGAACGAGTAAAGTACTTGCTGTGAACGAGATTGAACTAGGTATGACGGTACCGACGATCAAATCTCGGGCAAGTAAAATATCGCGAGACGAAGGGAATATATATATGGGATTGATTGAATCCTGGCATCGTGGTTCATCCGATATGATCATCGATGAATGTGTGGGAGTCAATATGGGTTTCCAGACCCCTCTATTGATTATTGATATAAGATCATGTCTGCATGTTCTCGAACCCGAAGGGTCACACACTTAACGTGTCTCGACGCTAGGATAGATTGGATAATTGGTTTATGAGTTTTTGTTCGGAGTCTCGGATGGGATCCGGGACATCACGAGAGGTTCCGGAGTGGTCCGGAGAATAAGATTCATATAAGACAATGCAGTTTTTGGAGTTCGGAATTGTTTCGGGTTAATCGGTATTGTACCGGAAGCTTCTAGAACCTTCCGGAGGGGGACCAACGTGGCCCCACCTGCCGGGAGGGGGCATGGGCCTATGAGGGAGTGCCCTGGCCGCATTGGGCCAGGGGCACAAGGCCCCATAGGGCCCAGCCGGCCAAACAAGGGGAAACCCTAGTTTGGAGCTTCTAGAAGGGGGGATTACTTGCCCCCCACTCCTCCCTCCTTTGGCCGTCGGCCTAGGCTTGGGGGAGGGGCTAGGGCTGGCGCCCACCCCTCTATATATAGAGGGCTGGGGCGCACCACCCCCCCACACCTTCCCCTCAAGCCTAGTTGCCCTGCTGCCCTCCTCTCTCTCTCCCTCCCAACTGCGTGTAGGCGAAGCCCTGCTGCAGAAACTCTCCACCACTTGCACCGCGTCGTCACGTTGTAGATCCAATCCGTCTCTCCACCATACTTGCTGGACCGAGGAAGGAGGAGACGTCGAGGTGCTGCACGTGTGCATCTCCCGGAGGCATCGCCACTTGCGGTGCTAGATCGGATCGGATCGCGAGGAGGAGAAGCGAGTACGACTACATCACCCACGTTTCGACGAATGTTCCGCTGTGCGAATCTTCAAGGGTATGAAGATCTCATCTAATCTCTCTCGTTGTTTGCATCTCCTAGGTTAGATCTTGGCTTTCCCGTTCGCATCCGTAGAATTTTTTTAATTTACTATGCTGCGAAACCCTTCAAAAGCCCCCCAAAGAAAAATGCCGAGTTATTGGGTTTGGCCCATACAGACTATTGAAATGGACCGGGCTAAATTTACTTTACGACGATTTCATTTCGTCATAATTTGCTACGTCGGACTTCCCACGTAGGATCAGACGTGGTTAGGGTAGACTGCGCATGACGATATTTAATATCGTCATAAACGGTTATGACGATTTCACAAAAAACATCGTCGTATGCAATTATTGACGCTCAGTTTTTGACGAAATGTTTTTCGTCATAAGATCGTCATATATTGTAGACAATGACGATTCTGTGACGAAAATAGAGAGTCATGTATCAGCATATTTCTTGTAATGCATTTTAAATTTTTATGTAACAACTATACTTGGGTTAAAGTTTAGTGATACTAGTGCAAGTGTGTGACTAGTACTCATGTGTTGCTAATTTCTTCCTAATATCCATCTGCAGGACATAAAAAAATTCTATAGATGCTTTTTTATTGTTTTAATTTCTAGTTTTTGTTGCACTGTTTACATTTGGTTAGGATGTGTGTATAAAATTGTTGCTTAGTCATAAGTTTGTCGATATGTTCCAATAGTTGTTGGAGGTAAATAACAATATATTGTGTTGGTATAATAAGCTTAATTGAATTTCCATGTACCTAAGCTTGGCTCTAGCTCACCTAGATCAAATATATGCTACATGGTACCTTTTGTATCCCTAGATGTCTAACTGAACCTTATGGTTCCAAAAATTGCCTAAACAAGATCTATCTATCTATTTGTATGATAGATACCCATGATTTGATGATCTCTAGTTTAGCCGGTCTCTATTGTTGTTGCTAGTATAACTACCACTGTGATGGCTCCCTCTGGAGTGTACATAATGGTAGCTATTCTTTGGTAGTTGGCTGTTGGGATTCACTTTCTGGAGAACTCTTAATTGGCTGCCAAGGATGCTAAGACTGAGGCCAAACACTGTATACTAACAGATGCTAGAGTGTGACTACCAACTTCTCTGTGATGACTCAACATAGCACCTATATGTGGATCTGAGAGAAATACCTTTACCAATATCATGTCTTTCTTTTGTATTGTATATGCTGGTAAGAACATACTAGATGATGATCTTAGTGATGGATAGCAACCTGATGCTGAACTTGATGTTGCTATGCTTGTGCTGATACTTGATCAGCTAGATCCTTTAGTTCCTGTGATGTTGTTGTTGCCTGGTGTTGCTTGGGTGGATCTTGATTACTTTCTTGACCAGATCTTCCTGATGGTCAGCTTGTCTTCTTTTTATTCTGGTAACCCTTATTCTTCTTGTGCATGGCCTTCTTCTTGTGCTCCTGGATGGCTTCCCCAAGCAACCAGGTGCTGGCGATGTGGATGTGGTGATTGTGGAGGTTTTGGTGCTAAGCTATGTGTTCTAGAGTGTGGAAATGGAATGGTAGCTCTACTTCTACTGCTGGTTACTCTCATTTTGCTACATGCTGCCTTCTCTCGTATGTTGACAACATATGACATGCAGTTAGATGCATGTGCTGTGTGCTGGCTTGCTTCATCTATGTATGGATGAGATCAAATAAATCCTAGTTCTTGTGGTGACCATTTATGTTTTACTATTTACTTGGCCCGGTGAAACTTGCCCAATGCGTGTGATGCATTAGTCTAAGACAAGAATATGATAAGAACAAATTTACACTAAAATGGTGAAACTTTCTCCTTTTAAAACAAATACTCTATGATGAATTAGGCTCTAGCATCTCTAGGCCAATGTGTGAGAGAAAAACACTAACCAACTAACATTCTTTTATTTTGTTTTATTTTATTTTGGTTGTGTTTTGCAGGAATCCAGAATATGAAGGAAAGAAGATACAAGATGAATAAATAGTTTAGTTATTAGTTTAAGGTTTTTCTTTTATCCTTTTTGTAATCTTCTATTTTTATTTTGCAACTTCCTTTTCTACTTAGTTCCTTGTATAAACACTGTAATTTATTAATGATGAGTAATAAAGATTATTTTTTCTTTGTGTTCTTATTCTTGTAATCCCTTTTTTACTTTATATAATGTAATTGGCAGTGTATTATTGTAATATAAATAAAGTTAAATTTTCTTTATTTTTGAAATTTGAATCTTATAATATTTATATCTTATTTATAAATATGAATTCAATTCGTATTTATTATTGTAATTCATTTTCCATTTATAATTCTTTTTTAATTTTATTTTTCTTATATTATTCTTACTATAATATTCTTTTCTATTTGAATATATGTAAATACAATGTAATATTTGTTCTCATTACTTTATTCAAGAATTTTCATTCTATTTCTCCTAAGTATTTAAATATTCATAATTGAATTTGCGAATTTTCTAACTTCATTTGAATTCAAATTTGAAATTCAAATACATGTTTGAAAAAACTTCCCCTCAAATCACAAAGAGTGCTCTGAGGTCATGTCGAAATCCATCGCACTTGCCCTGACGTTTTCATCAGAACAAGAGAGACCTCGATCGCTTCATACTCTTTTAGTTTTGCGCGAAAATTATTCGGATTTTCTATGCATGAATGCAATGCACACAACTGATCTCATCTTATTTATAAGCTCTAATGCTGGAATGTTACAATCAACACCGGCCGCTCTTCGTCTGCTAACCTCACTACTAGAGAAAAGGCTATAGGAGACATGCTTATGCGAGGCACATTTAGCATATGCGCCTCCTATAAAAATAGGCGAGGCGCACTTTAAGATATGCGCCTCTAGTATAAAAATAGGAGGCATATGGATGAATGCGCTCGCATATTTTTGTGGGCCGCGTGTTGGTAGGTGCACGAATATGCGAGGCGCATATGGCTATATGCGCCTTCTATATTTGATAATATGCGAGGCGATATGCAGAATGCGCCGCATATTCTGTGTGGGCCCGCGTGTTGGTAGGTGCACGAATATGCGAGGCGCATATGGCTATATGCGCCTCCTATATTGGACAATATGCGAGGCGCATATGACCAGAATGCGCCTCGCATATTCTGTGTGGGCCCGCGTATTGGTAGGTGCACGAATATGCGAGGCGCATATGGCTATATGCGTATCCTATATTGGACAATATGCGAGGCGCATATGGCCAGAATGCGCCTCGCATATTCTGTGTGGGCCCGCGTATTGGTAGGTGCACGAATATGCGAGGCACATAAGGCCATATGCGCCTCAAGTAACTCATGCTATGAATCTGGCCAAGAAACTGGCACGGACAAACCGGCCAGCTAATCCATCCCAACAGAGAAGCCAAGCCAAGATGGGCTTCTTCGTCGCTCGACCACTCCCGACGACGGCGACTCCGCCGTCGTCGCCGTCCACTCTAAGGCCGCCTGGGACCAGCAGTTCGAGGCCCACCGCAACGCCGCCAAGCTGGTCAGCCCTCTTCCTCCTCTTACCTGTTTAGTCCCCTCGTCAGCGTGTCGTGTTCCTCCGGACGGATCTGACCGCTCGCATGTATGTTGCTTTGACGCAGATGGTGATCGACTTCTCGGCGTCCTGGTGCGGGCCCTGCCGCTTCATCGAGCCCGCCTTCAAGGAGATGGCCTCCGCTTCACGGCCTTCGCCGTCAAGATCGACGTCGACGAGCTCGGGGTACGTGCCTTTCTCTCTCTCTCTCTCCTGAGCTACCGATGTAGTAGTGTCTTCAGTTCAGAACACTAAATTAGCGTCTAATTTGGCCTCGACTCGTCGAATTGGGAAGGGGAAAGGCTGTTTGATCCTCCTGGGACAAGCCCGGCCCTAGCCAACGCCTTCGGTTCAGCGAATTCCATCCAAGTTTTGCACGATCGGCCAGTTCAGGAGGGATCATTCGTCGGTAGTGCTGCTCTGTTCCAGTAGATTTTGGGATGCATCCTTGTGTTAGGGCCGCCAGACAGTCAACTGCTTGCGATATTTAAACAGAAGATGTGGAGCTCACGGTGGTGTGGTGGCACTCTTGCACTGTCCCGGGTCCGCTTTACATGCGTTGAATTGGGACCGGCTGCTGCTGAATCGTTTTCTAAATTTGGATTCCACTTGACTCTAATTTAAAATTTCTCCCACTAGGCTCAGTCAAACAGTGAATAAATACACGTATAGAGGTTTTCCCTTGTTTTGTTTAAAACACATTCTGCTCTAGTCAAGCTGCTGGCAGGGAACATTAAGGCAAATTCGAGATGATTGTAGAACCTAACATACACATCCATCATCTATGCGTACTAATTTTAGATAGGCAGAACACTGTTCTAAAACAGGGCCACCTAGACAGCACATGTTCTAGAAACCATACTCCTGTCTTGCCTGCCTATGCAGCCACATAGCCTGACAAGTAGCAACTAGACTGCGCCCTGCCGATCGCTTAGCACGTAGCACTTCTCAGAACAAACCACTCCAGAACACCTAATTAGTACATATATAATCTGGCTTCGACTCGTGGACCCTGGTAAGCAGAAAGGCTCTGATTCTGTTTTCTTTTGGAGTAATGAATAAAATTACTTCTTTGGTTAAATGTCTTTGATCCAAGTTTCGCAGTCGTCCAAAGAAAAAAACCCTGTCCCACTATATATTTAGGAGGAACCGTCAGCAGTGCTCTGTTCTGGTAGATTTGGGTACATTCTTGTGTTAAGCCAGATTTTAAATTGCTTCTTGTGGAGTGAAATCAGATGTGGAGTTTCCTGTAATGGCACTCTTACATTTTTGTAGGACACCTCAGATACATTGAACTGAAACGGTACGAGGTAGCTGCAGTTTGTACATTTGGGGTTTCATGCCAGTTTAAGAGTTTGCCCGATAGGGTCAACTAAGAAGTGAATACTCATTTTGAGGCTTGTTCTTGCTATTGTGCTGTTTAAACACACATTGCACATATTTTTATGCTCTTCTGAAGATGGCATAGGGAAGATAGATGCCAATTTGAGACGAGTCTAGATATAAATATTCATGATTGTTTAGTACTCGTTTGTGGACAGAATTTTTATTTTAAATTTGTCCACCTAGGTCACCTTGGCACTAGGCACCACATGTTTTACCTATCTAGCCACCTGTGCAACCACATTGCCTGACTAGTTAGTAGTGTGTATAGCTATAATCTGACATTGACTCGTGAAATTGGGAAAGGGAAAGGCTCTGATCTAATGATCTTGGAGAAAAGCTTATGCCTTCAGTTTAATGAATCCATTGTGCCCAGTCATCCAAAACAAATTCCTGTGCCACTATATTTAAGAATTGTCGTCAGTAATGCTCAATTCCAGTTGAATTGGATGCATCCTTGGGTTAAGCAAGATGTGGGATTGTATTAAGCAAGTCAGCAGCTTAGTATGTGGTGGGGACTGGATCAGATGTGGAGCTCACTGTGGTACAAACTGTTGCTGAATCTAGTGAACAACTTCTCGGGCAACAGCTACCAAGGCTATGAGAGTAGAGAGGTGGCGGAAGAGAAGTGGAGGAGGCATGGAAGAGGAACTTCCTCGTGATCACCACCTTGTTGCTCTTCATTGTAGGTTGTGTTCTACTTCATCTAGGTAGAGCTACGTCGTTGGAGTTGTAATGTGAATTGTGAACTTGTACTCGAAGGTGTAATGTGATTGTGAACTTGTACCGATCAGAGGTGTGAACTTGTGGCACAAACACTTGATGTATGAACTTGTATGTCATGATTGATGTGTATTCATGTTGGTTCTATTATGCTTTGGCAAAATGCAAGTTTCTGAAAAATTCTGTGGACTATATTGTATATTTGAATATATGTATATTATTTATATATAGTGGTCTGTAAAACTTGAATTTCGAAAATATTACCGGAGGCGCATATAGGATACTATTGGAGGCGCATATACTATAAATACCCGAGGCGCATTCTGAAACATATGCGAGGCGCATATACTATAAATACCCGAGGCGCATTCTGAAACATATGCGAGGCGCATATACTATAAATACCCGAGGCGCATTCTGAAACATATGCGAGGCGCATCTGATATGCGCCTCGCATAAGAAATACCCGAGGCTTGAAGCTAGAGGCACATGTGATATGCGCCTCGGATAGGCTTTTTGGTGCGCCTCGGATAGGCTTTTCTCTAGTAGTGCCTCCTGTCCCCCATGGAGCCATGGAGTGTCACCGCTGCCGGTGGTGGTGCTGCACGGGCCGGTGGTGCTCCCTGTTGCGGCAAGTTGTGGTCTCTGTTGCTTCCCCCGAACCTGCTATGACCACGACGATGATTTCCATAGCCATGGCCCCCGACAACGGCGATGCTATCTAGTAGTCGCGAGTTGCTACGACAGAGGTTGTCTCCATGCAGAGACCGGTCGGCGTGGCCATGGCACCCACTGACCCGGCGGGAGTCTTTGCTACCATCATTGTATCGTGTTGCTACCAACGGGCGTAGGCTCTGCTACCTTGGATGCACATAGTTGCTACCGGCGGCGGGAGGCTTTTTTGCTACCATGAGGATACACCGTTGCTACCGATCGCAAATGGATTTGCTACTTTGGGTCAACGATATCACTACTTATGTGTTTTGTATAATTTTTTGCTATGAATCGCGGCGAGATCCGATCTTCTACATTAGCACAAATTTTTGCTACAATATCTCTGGCAAAGTCCTTTTTTGCTATAGTTGCTATTTTTTTTGCTACGTACCTTTTGTGGTTTTGCTACAATATAGTAAATTTTTGCTACACGGTCTCCGGCGAGGTGTACCGGCGAAAGTCTCTGGTGATTCTTCGGCGAGGTCTAATTTGCTACATTAGCACAAATTTTTGCTACAGGGTCTCCGCCGAGGTCTCCGGCGAGGTCACCGTCAAGACGGTCTTTTTTGTTCTATTTTTCTAAGTCGAGCCATTTTTTCTATATATAGCAAAAGTGGGAGTATTTATAGCAAAAACAGGACTATTTATAGTAAAAACAGGACTAATTATAGAAAAAATAGGATGAACAGACAGAAAGGAGGTCTCACCATCGATCTGGGTAAATCAGACGGCTGATGACCCGGAAAATGGAAAGTTTCCGTCAACGTTCTCTGCAGCAGATCAGTCACTATATGCCATAACTTTGCTTGTGGTTTCGATTTGGAAAATGATACAAGCCCCCCGGGATAGAACGGAAAAAATCCCCGGGTCGTTGCTCGGGTTGCTTTCGTGTACGGTCCATCAACCTTATCTCTTTAGCTCCTCGTACTGCAGCTCGCATGCGAGCTGCGCCGCCCGCCTGCCGTGCCGTGCAGCTGTGGTCGCTGCGCAGTACAACCGCCTCTACAGCTCCCCGCCACCGTGAAGCCATGGCCCTCCACCTCCCGCCGGCCGCTACTGCCCTAGCACTATAGAGGCCGCCTGCTCCGCCACCTCTCATGGTGTCACCCATGAATCTGCGCTCCTCCCCAACGTTGGCAGCATTGTTATGTGCGGATGGCGACGGTGCTACACACGATGACCGAACATGCTACATACGACTTCTGGTGTTGCTACCTATGGCGACAGTCGTTGCTACCCTGCAGTGAGCGGCGATGCTACCTTCGGCGAGAGGCCCTGCTACACATGGCGACCGACTCTGCTACATACGGCTTCTGGTGTTGCTACCTGCGACGAGCGGCGCTGCTATATGGTATTTTTTTCTTATAAGTTTTTTCTCCGGCGATGTCTCCGGCGAAGTCGGCCTTTGCTACATTAGCATAATTATATTGCTACATATGTTTTCTAATTTTGCTACAATAGCACAAACTTCTTGCTAGGAGGTATCCGGCGAGTTCTCCGACGAGATATCCCGGCGATTCTCCGGCGAAGTCGATTTTGCTACATTAATTCAATTTTTTTGCTACATGGTCTCCGGCGAGGTCTCCGGCGAACTCTTCGGCGAGATATAGTATGTCTATTATTTTTCTGGACCGAACCGTTTTCTGCTACATGTAGCAAAAACGGGGATATTTTTAGCAAAAATGAAATGTTTTGTAGCAAAAAACGGGTTTTTAGACATAAAAATATATGGACACGTGATTGGTTGAAGAGCCATGATGAAAATCACCAATCCCCGACGTGTAGTAGTGCCTTTCGATTTTCATAACTCTCGCTAGGGAGCAGTTTCCTTGGTAACCCTCAAAGAAATGGGAAAAAATATAAGTGTTCGGTCCGGTTACTGCTTTGGACTGAGCTTCGTATACACGCGACCACGCTTCTCTCGCTGCTGAGTCCGACTCCAAGTCTTCAACGCCATAGCCACGAAGCGCGTCCGTGATACCTAACGAACCGTCCAATGGAAATCTCAAACGCGCGACCGCCATTGCCATCGACAATACAGCTCTCGCCTCGCTCTGCTTGGCATCCACGCATGCGCTTCCCTTCGAGTCCGACTCCACCTCGGTGCGCGACCTCCCACTCATTATAAGCCTAGCGCCGCCGAGCATGAACGACGCCTTCTCTCGCTGAAACCTCCTAGCCTCCGCCGCAACCATCGCACCATGCCTGCTCTAATGGCGCAGCGCCAGCGCTCCTCCGCGATGCGCAACGAGATCCGCCGTGAGCTCGAGCGACGCAGGAAGGCCATCAGCATCGCCAACGGGAGAGTTGTCAAGAAGTCCTCTGCCGCGCAGCCACCGGCGCACCCGATCCAGTCCGTCGCAGGTGCGGCCCTGAAGCTCGGCAACGGCAACGCTCCGAAGGAAGGACACGCAAAGAAGTTCCCTGCTGCCCCGCCGCTGCACCCGCGCGTGCTCATCCCGTCCGGAGCACCCGGCGCCGACACTAAGAAGATCGCCTACCTGGACCTGGGAGAAGCTCCAAGGAGGTGCACTGCACCGCGGCGCCGAGAAGCGTTCATCCCTTTGCCCATGAAGGTGGCCAAGCCCGCCGCTGCCCCAACGGCGTTGATCCCGCACGCGTCAGCTGCCGCCACGACCGGAGCAGCAGAGGCAGAGTACATCAAGAAGCCCTCGTCGACACCGATCCAGCAGCCGGGCTCTTGGGTGAAGAAGGGCATGACCGTGAAGGTGCGCGTGCCGGCAGGGACCCACCTGCCAACGGGTCAGCGTATCGTCATCCTGCACCCTGCCGTCGTCGTCTCCGACCTAGAGGATGGTTACATCGAAGTGAACTACAAGGGCAACTACCCTTGTGTTCGGACCGTGCGGGTCGCTTTGGATCAAGTGGTGAAGTGGAACCTGCCAGGCGACCACCGCTGAGAGTCATGGTAGCCAAAGCTTGTCTAAGTTCTTGGGTATATGTCCTCGCTAGCTGGTTAGTCGTGTGAGCTGCAGCCTTAGTTTGGGGACCTTGCTATTCCTTTCCTTGTGTAAATTTGTGATGCTTGTGCCATGCAAATGTAACCCTCCAAGTCAGGGATCATGGACTTGTATATATGAATCTATGAATGATGTAATGAAATTCTGCAATGAATATCATTTGCTTCGAATTGGTTTTATGCCTTGTGCTCCTTCTTGATGGTTTGTATTTCTGGATTCACTTTGACATTTTGATTGACAAGAATTAGAATTAATTTGGATACAGTATGCGCAGAGTGCAGACTCTTCGGTTTGCCTGAACCAGTACATTTCTATTGTAATTAACTGGATGCTAGCAGTGCATCACTATTATTACACCAATCCGTTAGTAATTTTAAGCCTTTTTTGGTGGTAGTAAACAGTGGACAAACTCAGATATCAAAACCAAAGTTTCCCTTTTCTTGCGGTTACAAGAACATGTTAGGTTGATCTCCCGTTCGGCCCAACGGCCCGAACAAACTTGGTCTTGCGCCCTGATCGGAGGCGCCCAACCGTTGGGCCGAACAAACTTGGTCTCGCGCCCTGATCGGGGGTGCCCAACCCTACATGGTTGGTGGGCCCCTGTGGCAGCGCTATAAAGAGGAGGTGGGGGCCGGGACACACAACACGAGGTTCGTCTGTGCCGCCGCTCTCCCCACCTACACATCCGTACCGATCTAGAGTTAGCGCTAGTCACGGGAAGCACCGCCGCCGTTCTAGCTGCTTTAGCCACGCTCTCGCCGTCGACCAAGATGGCCAACAGGTCCTCGAGCTCCATCACTGGAGAAGGTATAGTTACTCTCTCTCTCTCTCTCTCTCTCTCTCTCTCTCTCTCTCTCTCTCTCTCTCTCTCTGCAAGATTGAATCCTATAGCATAGCCCTACCGATTAGATCTCGAGCAAGACAATACTAACAATGGTATCGGAGCCAATGCTCCGATGATCTACTCGTGTAGAATTGCAAAAAGAAAAGAAGAAAAGATGGAAGGCTAGGGTTTCTAGAAGCGCCGCCGCGAGGCCGCGTTGTTCCTCTCGATCCCGGCGCATCAGCAAGCCAAGGTCGGGAAGAAGAACCCCCACCAGATCTAAAACCCTAACCTCCAGATCCAACCGAATCCTTTTCGGGAAGAACCTACCCTTCGGGGAAACAACAGAGAAACAAAGACCCCGTTTTTCCCTTTCCCCAAATCCAAATCGAACCCAAAGAAAAGCCCCACATTTCCCCCCCAAGGCCCAGATCCAAATTCCAAAGAAAAGTTTGCCGGCCGCCGCCGGGAGAGGGCACCACCACTGGCCACTTGACGGCGGCGCTCCCACCCACGGGGGGAGGCGCTCGCCGGCAAGGAGCCAGAGGGGTGCCACCGCTTTTCCTCTCCTGTCCCTCTCTTCCTGCTCCGAATGGGCCAGTGGTGGAAGGGGATGGTGGAGGAAAGCCAGGGGAGAAGGGGCTCGCAAGAAGAGAGGGAGGGGCTCGATGCCGGTGCTGCGCCGGGCGGCGCGGCCGCCTCGCCTCGCTCACAGAGAGCGCCGCTAGGGAGGTTGGCTGCTCGCGCGGGGGATAGGGAGGGAGAGAAGTGGCTTAGGGTTTTCCAGGGGGCTCGCGGGCGGCAGTTTTATTCTCGCGAGGAGCGCGCTGCGCCGTCCGATCTAGGTCGGAGTCATTGGACGGGTGAGATTAGGTGGAGCTAGCGGCGCGGGGCTAAGCGGGCTGCGCAGGTGGGTTGTGGGCCGCTGCGGGCTACTGCTTGACCGTTGGCGAGCGCGCGTGAGCGCCAGATAGAGCGGAAGCGCCCCGCCGCGTCTGGCCATGGGCCGCGTGGGCCGCGCACGGGCCAGCAACGCCCGAGAGTGAGTGCGCAGCGGCGGCTGTGCACAGCAGACCGTGGGCCGGTGCCTGGGCCGCTGTTTATCGCCCACGCACAGAACAGTACCAGTTTTCTTTTCTGTTTTTTATTTACAGAAGCTTTTTTACTGTTTTTTGCATGTTTTTTTGCACAGTTTTTCTACAGCAAAATTATCCAATGAAATTTTGTGTAGAAAATGATATAATAACAGTAAAGTTTCTATAAAGAAGTAAAGTTGATGTTTTTTTATTCATGTTATTCCGCTGCAAGAATTAATTGCTTAAATGCAATAAAGAGAGATTTTTTTAATAGTGATTATTTTATTTGATGACCAACATTCTTAGTAATTTTTATCCATATTAGTTATATTTCTGCTCAATCGTGATGTAGTATTAATATGGAGAAGTTTCATATTTTAATTTGACCAACGTTGAATTAACTCATTTTGATGATATTTTTGCTTTCAGCCAATCCTATGAGTTTCATCTCGGCCACTGAGCCCCCCAATGGAGGGAACTACGGCTCATGTCGAGAGAAGATTGAGATGGGGCTTGCTCTGCTTGACCTCGATTTGGCACTGATTGAGACTTGTTCCAAAGAACCTGTCGACACCGCGAGGGGCGAAAAAGAAAGTGAAGTGGACTTCAACAAAAGGGTCCATGACCATGCACCAATAAGAATGAAGTACGACCTTGAGCGTGCAAAGTGGGACTCGTCCAATAGAAAGTGCTTGATGGTGATTAAGAGCTCCATCATATAAGCTATAAGGGGAGAATGATATGATGCACCACCGCCACCAAAAAAAGGTAGAGAGTCAGGCCATCGGTCCTCAGGCCTATGCAAGCTTCTCTCTTAATTAAGAAATTTGTTAAGATACAAGGTGTGGTGGTGGAGTTAGGGATCAATGTGTATGTGTTGGAATTATGCCCTAGAGAGGATAAATATTTTTATTATTATTATTATGTTCATATTAAATTTATAGTTTATATTTTGTTTTTTTATTGTATTTTTTAATTTGTGTGGTTTGTGTGTGTGGTTACACCAACAACACTGAAGCCTCTATCATCTAGCTAGGTCATAATGATGGATGAGGTTTCATTTTTCATTGAAGATGAATGATATCATGATATTGAGATCATATGATTGGGGATGAGATAAATGATGAATCTCAAACAACTAAAGCAATTAGATCGTTTCATCGTGTTCATCTTTGCGAAGCTTTTCCTATGTCAAATATTGTATTCCTTAGACCATGAGATAATGCAACTCCCTGGTACCGGAAGAAAGCTTTGAGGTCATCAAACGTCATCCTATGAGAGGGTGATCATAAAGGTGTCTGGGTATTTGATACCGGTATATTTGATAAAGGTATATTTGATATACATGTTATTGATGTTTTCCTTACTAGCCCTCGTTGTAGTGCCTGGGTATTTGATACCGGTTCAGTTGCTAATATTTGTAACTCGAAACAGGAGCTACGGAATAGACGGCTTATGAGGATGAGGTGACGATGCGGCGTTGGCAACGGATCAAGAGTTGATGTGATGGCTGGCCGCGCCTCCTTAGTTTTACCTTCGGGATTAGTTTTAAACCTTAATAAATGTTATTATGTGCCTGCGTTGAGCATGAACATTATTTCCGGATCATGTTTATTGCAAGACGGTTATTCATTTAAATCGGAGAATAATGGTTGTTCTATTTATATGAGTAACATCTTTTATGGTCATGCACCTCTTGTGAATGGTTTATTTCTTCTAAATCTTGAAAGGGATGAAACACACATCCATAACATTGAGGCTAAGAGATGCAAAGTAGATAGTGATAATACTACTTATTTGTGGCACTGTCGTCTAGGTCATATTGGGGTAAAGCGCATGAAGAAACTCCATTCTGATGGACTTTTGCAGTCTCTTGATTTTGAATCATTTGACACATGCGAACCATGCCTCATGGGCAAGATGATCAAAACCCCGTTCTCCGGTATGATGGAGCGAGCAACGGACTTGTTGGAAATCATACATACCGATGTATGCGGACCGATGAGTGTTTCGACGCGCGGTGGATATCGCTATTTCCTCACTTTTACCGATGACTTAAGTAGATATGGGTATATCTATTTAATGAAACATAAATCTAAAACATTTGAAAAATTCAAGGAATTTCAGAATGAAGTGGAGAACCATCGTAACAGAAAGATTAAGTTTCTACGATCCGATCGTGGGGGCGAATATTTGAGTTATGATTTTCTCACGCATCTTAAAGCAAGTGGAATCGTTTCACAACTCACGCCACCCGGAACACCACAGCGCAATGGTGTGTCTGAACGCCGGAATCGAACCCTATTAGATATGGTCCGATCAATGATGTCTCTTACTGATTTGCCGTTATCATTTTGGGGTTATGCATTAGAAACCGCTGCATTCACTTTAAATAGGGCTCGATCTAAATCCGTTGAGACGACACCGTATGAACTGTGGTTTGGTGCTAAACCTAAGTTGTCGTTTCTTAAAGTTTGGGGATGCGAAGCTTACGTCAAGGAGTTGATGCCGGACAAGCTCGAACCCAAAGCGGAGAAATGCGTCTTCATAGGATACCCTAAGGAAACCATTGGGTATACCTTCTATCACAAAACCGAAGGCAAAGTGTTTGTCGCAAAGAACAGTTCCTTTCTTGAGAAGGAGTTTCTCTCGAAAGAAGTGAGTGGGAGGAAAGTAGAGCTAGACGAGGTTATTGAACCTTCTCTTGAATTGGAGAGTAGCGCAGCACCTGAAATTGTTCCAGTGCCGCCTGCACCAACAATAGAGGAAGCTAATGACAAGGATCATGAAGCTTCGGACGATGCTGCTACTGAACGTCGCAGGTCGACAAGGTCGCGTGCCCCTCCTGAGTGGTACGGCAACCCTGTCTTGACTGTCTTGTTGGTAGAAGACAGTGAACCTACGAACTATGAGGAAGCGATGATGAGCCCAGACTCTGAGAAATGGCTGGAAGCCATGAAATCCGAATTGGGATCCATGAGCGAAAACCAAGTATGGACTTTGGTGGATCCTCCTAGCGACCGAAAGGCCGTTGAGTGCAAATGGATATTCAAGAAGAAAACGGATGCGGATGGTAATGTTACCGTCTATAAAGCACGGCTTGTCGCAAAAGGTTTTCGATAAGTTCAAGGTGTTGACTACGATGAGACTTTCTCTCCCGTAGCGATGTTTAAGTCCATTCGGATTTTATTAGCAATTGCTGCGTTTCATGATTATGAAATATGGCAGATGGATGTCAAGACTGCTTTCCTCAATGGGAACATTGATGAAGAGTTGTATATGATGCAACCCGAAGGTTTTGTCGATCCTAAGGATGCTAGTAAAGTATGCAAACTTCAGCATTCCATTTATGGACTGAAGCAAGCATCTCGGAGTTGGAACCTTCGTTTTGATCAAGTGATCAAGAGCTTTGGATTTGTTCCAAATTGCTACTGCTTGTATCTACAAGAAAGTGAGTGGGAGCCCGGTGGCGTTTCGGGTACTGTATGTGGATGACATATTGATTATCGGAAATGACATCAACATGCTTAACGATGTGAAGAGTTATTTGAACAAGTGTTTTTCAATGAAAGACCTAGGTGAAGCTGCTTATATATTGGGCATCAAAATCTATAGAGATAGACAAAGACGCCTCATAGATTTAAGCGGTACATACCTAGACAAAGTTCGAAAAGGTTCGTAATGGATAAGGCAAAGAAAGGTTCAAAGGCCTATGTTGTCAGGTAAGATATTGAGCAAGGCTCAGTGTCCAGCTACGGTAAATGATAGGGAAGCTATGAGCAAAGTGCCTTATGCCTCGGCCATAGGTTCCATCATGTATGCCATGCTGTGTACTAGACCGGATATGTCCAATGCTCTTAGTTTGACGAGCAGATATCAAAGTGATCCAGGAGTGGAACACTGGACAGCCGTGAAGAACATCCTAAAGTACCTAAATAGAACTAAAGAAATGTTCTTAGTCTATGGGGGTGATGAACAGCTTGTCGTAAAAGGTTACGTCGATGCTAGTTTCGACACCGACAAGGATGATTCTAAATCTCAAACAGGATACGTTTATATTTTGAATGGAGGAGCTGTGAGCTGGAGAAGCTGCAAGCAAAGCGTGATCGCGGGATCTACAGTGGAAGCGGAATACATGGCTGCTGCAGAAGCGTCAAGTGAAGGAGTTTGGATCGAAACTTCATCATCGAGCTTGGCGTGGTTCCAAGTGCATTGGACCTTTGGAGATATTGTGTGACAACACCGCGCCATAGCACTCGCTAAGGAACCAAGATATCATCCAAAGACCAAGCATATCAACTGCAAGTTTCATATAATCCGAGATTATATAGCGTATGGAGATCAAGATTAGCAAAGTACATACGGATCCGAATGTCGCAGATCCATTGACTAAACCTCTTCCACGTGTAAAACATGATCAACACCTCGATTGCCATGGGTGTGAGATTGTTGCCGGATGTAAACTAGATTATTGACTCAAGTGCAAGTGGGAGATTGGAATTATGCCCTAGAGGCAATAATAAAGATGTTATTATTATAATTCTTGTTCATGATAAAGTTTATATTCCATGCTAGAATTGTATTAAGCGGAAACATTAATACTTGTGTGGTTTGTGAACAACACCGTGTCCCTGTACGCCTCTAAGGACTAGCTCATTGATAAATGATGGTTAAGGTTTCCTAACCATAAACATGAGTTGTCAATTGATAATGAGATCATATCATTGGGAGAATGATATGATGGATGAACAAACTAAGCGAAGCAATTAGATCGTTCATCGTGTTCATCTTTGAAGCTTTTCCTATGTCAAATATTGTATTCCTTAGACCATGAGATAATGCAACTCACGGTACCGAAGAAAGCTTTGAGGTCATCAAACGTCATCCTATGAGAGGGTGATCATAAAGGTGTCTCTCGGTGATCGGAAAGTATCTGTTGGGTTGTATGTATCGAGATGGAATTTGTCCCTCCCAATTCGGAGATATACTTGGGCCCACTCGGTGTCGATATCAACACCGCTTGCAAGCATGTGGTTAAGGAGTTAATCACAAAGTGATATCGGATTACGGAACGAGTAAAGTACTTGCCGTGAACGAGATTGTACTAGGTATGACGGCAAGCGATCGAATCTCGGGCAAGTAAAATATCGCGAGACGAAGGGAATATATATGGGATTGATTGAATCCTGGCATCGTGGTTCATCCGATATGATCATCGATGAATGTGTGGGAGTCAATATGGGTGCCCAGACCCCGCTGTTGATTATTGATAGAAGATCATGTCTGCATATTCTCGAACCCGCAGGGTCACACGCTTAACGTGTCTTGACGCTAGGATAGATTGGATAATTGGTTTATGAATTTTTGTTCTGAGTCTCGGATGGGATCCGGGATATCACGAGAGGTTCCGGAATGGTCCGGAGAATAAGATTCATATAAGGCAGTGCAGTTTTTGGAGTTCGGAATTGTTCCGGGTTAATCGGTATTATACCGGAAGCTTCTAGAACCTTCCGGAAGGGGACCAACGTGGCCCCACCTTCCGGGAGGGGGCATGGGCCTATGAGGGAGTGTCCTGGTCGCATTGGGCCAGGGGCACAAGGCCCCATAGGGCCCAGCCGATCCTAGATAAGTTTAAATCGTTTAAACTAGAGATAGGATTTCTAGATAAGGGAGAGTTTAAATTGTTTAAACTAGAGATAGGCTTGGAGGAGGGGCACGGGCTGGCCGCCCCCCCTCTATATATAGAGGGGTAGTGCGCCCCCTCCCCCCTACTACTAACACACACCTTCCTCCAAGCCCTAGCTGCCTTGCTACCTTCCTCTCCCCCTCCCGACTGTTTGTAGGCGAAGCCCTGCAGCAGAAATTCTCCACCATATACACCACGCCGTCGTGTTGTAGATCCAATCTATCTCTCCACCCTACTTACTGGTCCGAGGAAGGAGGAGACGTCGAGGTGCTGCACGTGTGCATCTCACGGAGGCACCGCCACTTGTGGTGCTAGATCGGATCGGATCACGAGGAGGAGAAGCGAGTACGACTACATCACCCACGCCCGACGTTAACGCTCACTGCGAATCTTCAAGGGTATGAAGATCTAATCCAATCTCTCTCGTTGTTTGCATCTCCTAGATTAGATCTTGGCTTTCCCTCTGTTCGCTCCGTAGAAAATTTTGATTTACTATGCCGCGAAACCCTTCAGAATGAGCAACATGTCTTCCAAGCTTAAGCCTATGGGCATGGAACTTCCATATGAGTTCATCATTCATCTGATCTTTGCCTCACTACCAAACCAATTTGAAGCTTTTGCTGTGAACTACAGTGCACAGCCAGAAAAGTGGGTCATTGAGAAGATGATGGCCATGTGCGTTCAAGAAGAAGAGAGGCTTAAGGGGCAGTCTGGTGATTCTGTGAACTACCTAAGCCCAACCAAGAAGAGTAACTTCGAGTGTTCCAAGCCCCAAGGGAAATCTCAGGGGCATCCCTCTTCTTCTAGGCCGCATGGAAAGGCTCCTGATCACCAGGCACAGGAGGTGGACAAGGACACCTGCAAGTGGTGCAAGCAAAAGGGCCACTAAATGAGTGACTGTGTGGATTTCCTGAAGTATCTATGCAAGAATGGTGAGGATTTAATTACTTTTGTTGATGAATCCTTATTTTTAAGTTATGCAAAATCTACTTGGTGGATTGACTCAGGTGCGACTGTTCATGTTGCCAATTCATTACAGGGATTTCGTATGAGAAGGACCCTACAAAGAGGAGAAAGAAGTATTAAAATAGCAAACGACGTTCAAGCTGAAGTCGAAGCCATTGGAGATCTTCCATTAGAGTTGTCAAATGGCTTTGTACTTTTATTAGTTGATGTGCTTTATGTACCCTCTTTGCATCGAAAATTAATAAGTGTATCGCGCTTAGATGATTGTGGTTTTGCTTGCCATTTTGGCGATGGACAATGTAAGATCAAGTTTAATAATCAGATTGTTGGTCTTTCCTTCAAACAAGACAAGCTTTATTTATTATCACTTTGTGAGAATGTGAATGCATTAAGCGCCGAGAATGTGAATGCCTCCTCATCCCTGAATTGAAAGAGTAAGAGGAAAAGAATTGATGATGTCTCATCAAAATTATGGCACTGTCGTTAAGGCCATATTTCGAGGGGGAGAATAGAACACTTAGTAAAAGAATCAATTCTACCGCCTCTAGAATTTTCAAATTTAGAGCAATGCATCGATTGCATTAAAGGAAAGTTTGTAAAGAACATTAAGAAAGGCGCCAAAAGAAGCACAGGTGTATTAGAAATAATTCATACGGATATATGGGGTCTGTTTCCTGTGACAGATGTGGATGGCTATGACTCTTTCATAACATTCACGGATGATTATTCGTGTTATGATTACATTTATCCTATTAAAGAACGTTCAGAAGCATTGGATAAATTCAAGATATTTAAGGCTGAAGTTGAACATCAGCATAGTTTAAAGATTAAAGTAGTAAGGTCCGACCGTGGAGGCGAATACTACGGCTGGCATACCCCATATGGCCAAGTTTCTGGACCCTTTGCAAGGTTTCTACAGGAACATGGTATAGTCGCCCAGTATTCAACACCGGGCGAGCCTCAGCAGAATGGAGTACCTGAAAGACGAAACCGTACCTTGATGGATATGGTGAGAAGCATGTTAAGTTACTCCACCTTACCGATTGGTTTGTGGATGGAGGTGTTAAAAACTGCCATTCATATACTTAATCGAGTTCCCAGTAAACCGGTGTCTAAAACACCATATGAGTTATAGACTAGTCGCGAACATTCACTCAATTATTTACGAGTGTGGGGTTGTCCAACTGAGGAAAAACTCTTCAACCCAAGCCATGGGAAGTTAGATCCCAAGACAGTAAGTTGCCATTTCATTGGCTATTCAAACAAGTCAAAAGGTTATCGTTTCTATTGTCCAGACAGAATTACCAAGTTTGTAGAAACGATACACGATGTGTTTCTGGAGGATCAGATGATCAGGGGGAGCACGGTATCCCGAGAAATCAACCTTGAGGAGAAGCGGGTGCATGCACCCACTACGATGATTCAGGAACCATTTTTCTCAATACCTGCTGCTGCACCGACACAGGAAAATGTCGATGTGACACCTATGGTTGGTTCTCCTATGGTAACAATGAATGAAAATGAAGACCCTGTTACCACACATGAGGGAGAGCTGCAACAGCCCCACACTGAGAATGTGCCAGAAGGCGAGACCCTTAGAAAGTCTCAAAGAACTAGAAAGCCAGCTATTCCTAACGATTTTGAGATCTATGTTAGTGAAGAAGTTCAAATGGAGGGTGATACCACCACATTTGAAGAAGCCATCAAAAGTCCTCACTCATCGAAGTGGCTTGAATCCATGGAAGATGAAATGAGATCCATGAGTAGAAACAAAGTCTGGGATTTAGAAGAAAATCCTAAAGGAGCCAAAATGGTAGGCTGTAAATGGGTCTACAAAACAAAATGTGACTCTAAAGGGAATATCGAAAGATATAAAGCACGACTTGTTGCTAAGGGCTTCACCCAAAGAGAAGGAATAGATTAAAATAAGACATTTTCTCCAGTCTCAAGTAAGGATTCTTTCAGAATCATAATGGCTTTAGTGGCACATTATAATTTAGAATTGCGTCAGATGGATGTAAAGATGGCATTCCTAAATGGAGACTTGGAAGAAAATGTTTACATGACACAACCCAAGGGTTTTGTCGTGGAAGGAAAAGAACGTTTGGGATGTCGCCTGAAGAAATCCATTTATGGATTAAGACAGTCCTCCAGGCAATGGTACTTAAAGTTCCATGAAACAATAAGAAAGTTTGGGTTCGATGAAAATGAGGAGGAAAATTGCGTATATGCAAAGTTCAGGAATGGAAAATTCATTTTCCTTATCCTGTATGTGGATGACGAAGAAGTTCTTGTCCTCGAATTTTGATATGAAAGATCTTGGTGAAGCTTCATTCGTTCTAGGAATTGAAATTCACCGAGATAGAGAAAAGGGGGTTTTAGGGCTATTGCTGAAGGCATACTTAGAGAAGATTCTGAAGAAGTATAGTATGCATGCGAGTAATGCTACGCCTGCTCCTATAGTCAAGGGCGATAGATTTGGGAAATTTCAGTGTCCCGGGAACCAATATGAGATCGATCAAATGAAAGTGGTTCCATATGCTTCTGCTGTCGGAAGCTTGATGTATGCTCAAGTGTGTACACGCCCTGACTTAGCTTTTGTTACCGGGGTACTTGGTAGATTCCAAAGTAATCCAGGGATAGACCACTGGAAAATGGTGAAGAAGGCATTGCGTTATGCAAAAGGCACAAAAGGCCTCATGCTAACATACAAAAGAACTGATTCCCTTGAGATAGAAGAGTATTCAGATGCAGACTATGCGGGATATGTAGATGAAAGAAAATCCACGTCAGGATATGTATTTACTCTCGCAGGTGGAGCTATATCGTGGAAAAGCTCCAAGCAAACCATCACGACATCGTCCACGATGGTAGCTGAGTATGTAGCATGTTATGAGGCCACGGGGCAGGCAAACTGGTTAAAGAAGTTTATACACGGGTTGAGAGTGGTGGACAACATTCAAAGACCACTCAAAATGTACTGTGACAATGAGCCAGCAGTATTCTATGCTCACAACAATAAGTCAAGTGTTGCTGCCAAATACATTAATATTAAGTTTTATGTTGTGAAAGAAAGAATCAAGGATCATACCATAAGTTTAGAGCATATAAGTACAAAAGAGATGCTCGCGGATCCGATCACAAAAGGCTTACCACCCAGTGTGTTTAGAGAACACTTGGCCGGCATGGGTTTAAGGGAAAGCCTATGATACCTGGATATTAAGGGCCTATAACAAGAATCTGTTTCAAAATAGAGAGATGTATAGTGGTTGTTGAATCTATGGTGCGTAACTGACCATTATGATGAGACATGCTCTATATGTTGATCTATGATGAAATGGGTGCCAAAATATAAGTCTAAAGTGTAAGTTGAATGAAAGATGAGATCAAGGGGGAGAATGTTAGGTTGATCTCCCGTTCGGCCAAACGGCCCGAACAAACTTGGTCTCGCGCCCTGATCGGGGGCGCCCAACCCTACATGGTTGGTGGGCCCCTGTGTCAGCGCTATAAAGAGGAGGTGGGGGCCGGGGCAGCAACACGAGGTTCGTCTGCGCTGCCGCTCTCCCCACCTACACATCCCTACCTATCTAGGGTTAGCGCTAGTTGCGGGAAGCACCGTCGCCGCTCTAGCTGCTTTAGCCACGCTCTCGCCGTCGACCAAGATGGCCAACGGGTCCTCGAGCTCCATCACTGGATAAGGTATAGTTACTTCTCTCTCTCTCTCTCTCTGCAAGATCGAATCCTATAGCATAGCCCTACCGATTAGATCTCGAGCAAGACAATACTAATAGAACATGCATGTGGAAGTGAACCCCCGCACTACAGGGCAGATATATGCCACTGTTAGATTACAGCAAGAATATACCAAGGATACAAGGAGGATCCTACAAGCAATAGAAGCTTGCACAATCCATAAAGAAATGATGGTCAAATCACAGGGTTCTTCAGATTCGAAGCCCTATGGCTATCTGAACAATTGAAGTTACAACTCCTCAGCAAAATGTACTATGGCCAGACATTCTGAATGTCTTCGCACATCAAGTTCATTATGGGCAAATTTCCGGGATACATTTTACAAGTAGACAAAGACAGATGACCAAACAGCGGCAGATAATCATCACTGCATGTACATTCCCTCATTCGTCAAATCAAAAGGCCAAATCAGAGCGTCAATCTTTTTTTTCCAAGAATACACCCTGGAATGGTGCATTAAGAGGGAACTTCGATCTTACCAGAAATGAAGCCAGAGTTAATCACCTCACCTTCAGGGTGGTGAAGGTGAGCGCCTTGAACCCACCCCGCTAGATGTCCTCAGGATCAACGATTAGATATAGGAAGCTATGTGTCGCCATGCACACTCTGCACAACCAGGTACACTAAAGATTA
Organism: Avena longiglumis; assembly: GCA_030063025.1. Taxonomy (NCBI): domain Eukaryota; kingdom Viridiplantae; phylum Streptophyta; class Magnoliopsida; order Poales; family Poaceae; genus Avena; species Avena longiglumis. Next base: position 479,695,839 of record CP125977.1, read on the forward strand.
GGACGATATGAATTCTAATCAAATTTAGATTTATGCAACCACATATTATATTTCAAATAATTTGTAGGTGTGGTATACATCATAAATAATAAACATTTCCATGTTTATGCAATGTGCTAAAGTATGTATAAAGGAAGCAAGTGTTATATAGATACTTCTAGAGATAGATTACTTGTTTTTTTATAGTATGTAAATAAATTAGTTTGGTAGGTTCATACTTGATTATTAGTGTACATGTCAGGTGTAGGAGTGAACATAGATAACTGCAATATGATTACAGATAGTTTGATTGTTGTGTTCTTGCTAGTTAGGCTTAGGGTTACTTATAACCAGCTTAAAAATGATATCATGATCATTCTAGCATTTTAAATTTTTATGTAACAACTATATTTGGGTTATAGTTTAGTGATACTAGTGCAAGTGTGTGACTAGTACTCATGCGCTGATAATTGCTTCCAAATATCCATCTGTAGGACATAAAAATTTTCTATACATGCTTCTTTATTGTTTTAATTTCTAGATTTTGTTGCACTGTTTACATTTGGTTAGGATGTCTGTATAAAATTGTTGCTTAGTCATAAGCTTGTTGATATGTTCCAATAGTTGTTGGAGGTAAATAACAATGTATGGTGTTGGTATAATAAGCTTAATTGAATTTTCATGTACCTAAGTTGGATCTAGCTCACCTAGATCAAATATATGCTACATGGTACCTTTTGTATCCCTAGATATCTAACTGAACCTTATGGTTCCAAAAACTTGCCTAAACAATATCTATCTATCTATTTGTATGATAGATACCCATGATTTGATGATCTCTAGTTTAGTCGGTCTCTATTGCTGCTACTAGTATAGCTGCCACTGTGATGCCTCCCTCTGGAGTGTACACAGTGGTAGCTATTCTTTGGTTGTTGGCTATTGGAATTCACTTTCTGGAGAACTCTTAATTGGCTGCCAAGGATGCTAACACTAAGGCCAAACACTGTATACTAACAGATGCTAGAGTGTGACTACCAACTTCTCTGTGATGACTCAACATAGCACCTCTATGTGGATCTGTGAGAAATACATTTACCAATATCATGTCTTTATTTTGTATTATATATGCTGGTAAGAACAGATACTAGAAGATGATCTTAGTGATGGATAGCAACCTGATGTTGAACTTGATGTTGTTATGTATGTGCTGATACTTGATCAGCTAGATCCTTTAGTCCCTATGATGTTGTTGTTGCCTGATGTTGCTTGGGTGGATCTTCATTACTTTCTTGACCAGATCTTCCTGATGGTCAGCTTGTCTCCTTTTTATTCTGGTAAGCCTTATTCTGCTTGTGCATGGCCTTCTTCTTGTGCTCCTGGATGGCTTTCCCAAGCAATCAGGGTGCTAGCGATGTGGATGTGGTGATTGTGGATGTTTTGGTGCTAAGCTATGTGTTCTAGAGTGTGAAAATTGAATGGTAGCTCTACTGCTACTGCTGGTTACTCTCATTTTGCTACCTGCTGCCTTCTCTCGTATGTTGACAGCATATGCCTTGCAGTTAGATGCATGTGTTGTGTGCTGGCTTGCTTTAGCTATATATGGATGATATCAAATAAATCCTAGTTCTTTTGGTGATTGTTTACCTTTTATTATATACTTGGCCCGGTGAAACTTGCCCCATGCCTGTGATGCATTAGTCTGAGACAACAATCTCATAAGAACAGATTTCCACTAAAATGGTGAAACTTTCTCCTTTTAAAACAAATACTCTATGATGGATTAGGCTCTAGCATCTCTAGGCCAATGTCTAAGAGGAAAACACTAACAAACTAACATTATTTTATTTTGTTTTGTTTTATTTTCTTTTGGTTGTGTTTTGCAGGAATCCAGAATATGAAGGAAAGAAGATACAAGATCGAATAAATAGTTTAGTTATTAGTTTAAGGTTTTTTTTATCCTATTTGTAATCTTCTATTCTTATTTTGCAACTTCCTTTTCTACTTAGTTCCTTGTATAAACACTGTAATTTATTAATGATGAGTAATAAATATTATTTTTCTTTGTGTTCTTATTCTTGTAATCCCTTTTTACTTTATATAATGTAATTGGCAGTGTAATATTGTACTATAAATAAAGTTAAATTTTCTTTCTTTTTGAAATTTGAATATTTTAATGTTTATATCTTATTTATAAATATGATTTAAATTCTTATTTATTATTGTAATTCATTTTCCATTTATAATTCTTTTTTTAAATTTTATTTTTATTATATTATCCTTACTGTAATATTCTTTTCTATTTGAATATATGTAAATACATTGTAATATTTGTTCTCGTTACTTTATTCAAGAATTTTCATTCTATTTCTCCTAAGTATTTAAATATTCATAATTTAATTTCTGAATTTTCTAACTTCATTTGAATTCAAATTTGAAATTCAAAAACATGTTTGGAAAAGCTTCCCCTCAAATCACAAAGAGTGCTTTGAGGCCATGTCAAAATCCATCGCACTTGTCCTGACGTTTTCATCAGAACAAGAGAGACCTCGATCCTCCATACTCTTTTACTTTTGCGCGAAAAGTTGCAATGCACACAACTGATCTTGGCTTATTTATAAGCTCTAATGCTGAAATGTTACAATCAACACCGGTCGTTCTTCGTTCGCCAACCTCCTGTCTCCTATGGAGCCATGGAGTGTCGTCGCCGCCGGTGGTGGTGCTGCACGGGCCGGTGGTGCTCCCCGTTGCAGCGAGTCCCGAACCTACTACGACCATGACGACGATTTCCACAGCCATGGCCCCCGACAATGGCGATGCTATCTAGGAGTCGCGAGTTGCTACGACAGAGGCTCTCCATGCAGAGACCAGCCGGCGTGGCCATGGCACCCACTGACCTGGCGGGCGTCTTTGCTACCATCATTGTACCATGTTGCTACCAACGGATGTAAACTCTGCTACTTTGGATGCACACTATTGCTACCGGATGCAGGAGGCTTTTTTGTTACCATAAAGGTACACCGTTGCTACCGATCACAAATGGTTTTGCTACTTTGGGTTAACAACATCATTACTGATGTGTTTTGTATAAATTTTTGCTATGAATCCTGGCGAGAGTCCCGGTGATGTCTCCGACGAGATCCGATCTGTTACATTAGCATAAATTTTTGCTACAAAGTCTCTAGCGAAGTCGTTTTTTTTGCTATAGTTGCTAATTTTTTTTGCTACGTACCTTTTGTGGTTTTGCTACGATAGAGTAAAGTTTTTGGTACACGGTCTCCAGCGAGGTCTGCCGACAAAAGTCTCCGGCGATTCTCCGGCGAGGTCGAATCTGATACATTAGCACAACTTTTTGCTACAGGGTCTCCGAAGAGGTCTCCGGTGAGGTCACCGGCGAGATGATCTTTTTTTATTCTATTTTCTGAGTCAAACCATTTTCTGCTACGTGTAGCAAAAGCGGGAGTATTTATAGAAAAAAAGGAACTATTTATAGCAAAAGCAGAACTAGTTATAGCAAAAACAGAATGAACGGACAGAAAGATGGTCTCACCATCGATCTGGGGAACCTTATCCTCTTCCTCCTCCGCTTGCCTGCCACCGTTCTTCTTCCGGGCCGTTCCCGAGCCTCTCCTGCCGGAATAGCCGGCCGGAGATGGCGGAGGAGCGGCGCCGGAGTAGCTGTAGGTTTTAGTAGTCTTAGGGTAGTTAGATGTTGGCTCTTTGCCGTAGTTTGGCTTCATGCCGTGAGGTGGCTGTTAGCTCTCTTGCCCGGGACTAGCAGCTGGTGGTGGCTTTGCTTCCTCGACGAGGAGCTCCGGCGGTTGGAGCCATGCTCGCTGAGTCAAGCAGCTGCTTCATCCTCCAATAAAGGGCCTTTTGGGTCTTGGTGTTGTCTTCAGATGCAGAGTTCTGATGCGGTGGTGCCTCCGCCGGCCGGCCGTGGTGGCGAGGAGGAGAGGTGCTACAGCGAGGTGTGTGGTGTTTTGGAGCCTCTCCCGGCCGGCCGTGGTGGTGAGGGGGAGGGACTCCACGCTGCGTCGCCCTCTGCTATCTGGGGAAGGTACTACAGACTTCGAATTTGTCGCTGCTGCATTTTCTTTGGCTTTCCCTCCTCATCTCGGGCAGGAGCTCTGAGGAGGGAGCTTGGTATCTTTGAGCAGCAGGGGCGGATTCTGGTTGCTCGTTGCTGTTGCTCCATGCTTGGTCTGCTCCTCCTAGGCGTTGTGGTTGCGTCGGGATGTAGTGGATCTTCATGGAGCGGAGTTGGCGATCTGCTGTGGAGTTGTGGAGCCAATCCTTTCTGCTCATCCAAATCGGAAGCTGTTTGCCAGCCGATTATCCTGGCCATGACGAGGCCATTAAGCTTGCCGGCAAGATCCGGCGTTCTTTCAACCTCCAGAGAGAGGCCCAGCTGTTGCAGAGGCGGTGTGGAAGAAGGACCCGATTGCTTTCTTCGAATCAGTTGTAGGGTTCTTTTTGTAAAATGCATGGGCATGGTTGTATTTCTTGACCTTCTAAGGTCCTTCGGGGGCTCTCCCGTTCAAAAAAAAAACCATCGATCTGGGCAAATCGGACTGCCGAGAACCCGGAAAATGGAAAGTTTCCATCCCGCACTGCCTAATTCATTGTCACCTCGATGTTCTCTGCAGCAGATCAGTCACTATATGCGATAAATTGATGCCTGTGGTTTCGATTTTCATAAACTCGCGCGCTAGGGATCGGAGTAGTTTCCTTGTTAACCCTCTCAAAAAATGGGGAAAAATATACGTGTCCGGTCTGGTTACTTTGGACTGAGCTTCGTGTACACGCGACCACGCTTCGCTCAGTGCGAGTCCGACTCCAAGTCTCCAACGCCATAGCCACGAAGCGCGTCCATGGTACCTATCCGAACCGTCCAATGGAAATCTCAAACGCGGTACCGCCATTGCCATCGGACATACAGCTCTCGCCTCGCTCTGCTTGGCATCCACGCGCTTCCCTACGACTTCGAGTCCGACTCCACCTCGGCGACCCCCCACTCGTTAGTCGTTATAAGCCTAGCGCCGCCGTGCATGAGCGACGCCTTCTCTCGCTGAAACCTCCGCAACCATCCCACCATGCCTGCTCTAATGGCGCAGCGCCAGCGCTCCTCCGCGATGCGCAACGAGATCCGCCGTGAGCTCGAGCGACGCAGGAAGGCCATCAGCATCGCCAACGGGAGAGTTACCAAGAAGTCCTCTGCCGCGCAGCCGCCGACGCGCCCGTTCCGGTCCGTCGCAGGCGCCGCCGCGGGTGCGACCCTGAAGCTCGGCAACGGCCACGCTCCGAGGGAAGGACTCGCAAAGAAGTGCCCTGCTGCCCCGCCGCTGCGCCCGCGCGTGCTCATCCCGTCCGGAGCACCCGGCGCCGACACTAAGAAGATCGCCTACCTAGACCTGGGAGAAGCTCCAAGGAGGTGCACTGCACCGCGGCGCCGAGAAGCGTTCATCCCTTTGCCCAAGAAGGTGGCCAAGTCCGCCGCTGCCCCAATGGCGTTGATCCCGCACGCGTCAGCTGCCGCCACGGCCGGAGCAGAGGCAGAGTACATCAAGAAGCCCTCGTCGACACCGATCCAGCAGCCGGGCTCTTGGGTGAAGAAGGGCATGACCGTGAAGGTGCGCGTGCCAGCGGGGACCCACCTGCCAACGGGTCAGCGTATCATCATCCTGCACCCTGCCGTCGTCGTCTCCGACCTAGAGGATGGCTACATCGAAGTGATCTACAAGGGCAACTACCCTCGTGTTCGAACCGTGCGGGTCGCTTTGGATCAAGTGGTGAAGTGGAACCGGCCAGGCGACCACCGCTGAGAGCCATGGTAGCCAAGCTTGTCTAAGTTCATGGGTATATGTCCTCGCTAGCTGGTTAGTCGTGTGAGCTGCAGCCTAGTTTGGGGGCCTTGCTATTCCTTTCCTTGTGTAAATTTGTGATGCTTGTACCACGCAAATGTAACCCTCCAAGGATCAGGGACTCGTATATATATATGAATCTATGATGTAATGAAATTCTCATATCAATGCAATGCTTCAAATTGGTTTTGTGCCTTGTTCTCTGGTATCAAAACGAAATAAATGTCCTTAAGTCCTGTATTTCTGGATTCACTTTGACATTTTGGGTGACAAGAATTGGAATTAATTTGGGTACAGTATAGAACTCCCTCCGTTTCAAAATATAAGACGTTTTAGGGTTGTGAAAAAAATGAATCTAGACTTGTTTTAGTATGTAGGTTCATTCAACTTTAGGATGAATTTACACATTAAAAAAAGTCTAGATTCATTTTCTTCACAAATCTAAAGCATCTTATATTTTGAAACGGATGGAGTATATGCATGTGCAGACTCTTTAGTTTGCCTGAACCAGTACATTTCTATTGCAATTAACTGGATGCTAGCAGTGCATCACTATTATTACACCAATCCGTTAGTAATTGCGATCTAAGCCTTTTTTTGGTGCTAGTAAACAATGAACGATCTCAGATATCAAAACCAAAGTTTCCCTTTTCTTGACGGCAATAAGAACATGCATGTGGAAGTGAAACCACGCGCACACTACAGGACAGATATATGACACTATTAGATTACAGGTAAAAACGACCATTAGTTGGCAGGAAACACAAACAAAAATAAACCAAGAACCGAGGGTTTCCCTGCGTCTTATTCTTCTTCCTTGATTCCTGAAATGTACATCGTAGCTGCTGGTGCCCCGTGAGGCCATGAGTAGGAAGGATACAAGGAGGATCCTACAAGCAAAGAAACAGCAGCTTGCACAATCCATAAAGAAATGATGGTCAAATCGCAGGGTTCTTCAAAATCTAAGCTCTATGCCTATCTGAAGAATTCAAGTTACAACTCAGTCAGCAAAATGTACTATGGCCAGACATTCTGAATGTCTTTGCACGTCAAGTTCATTATGGGCAATTTCCCAGGATACATGTTACAAGTACGAAACAAAGACAGATGATCACCAATGCACGTAGGCGACCAAACAGCTACAGATAATCATCACTGCACGCACATTCCCTCATTCGTCGAATCAAAAGGCCAACTCAGAGCGTCAATCTTTTTTCTCGGCCGCCATGCCAACGAGCTCCGCGAGGAAGATTATTGCATCACTTAGCCATTGGCAGACAAACTTTCATGACACTAAAAGACCATGAAGAATCCGCAAGGCAAAATTTGCTTTTAGGAGTTTAATAGACATACAAACTGTAGAGCTCTATATACAACAAATATGAATGCAGGGCACCGAGCAATGAGAAAGATCACTGGAATAAACATAAAAAATGTTTTTCCTCAAGTTGAACTCTATATAGGCAAAACAGGATGATGCATTACCATTAAGAATACTACTGTAAAATATCTGTAGCACAAAATAAATCTTTGATAGCTCCAAGATCATAGAAAAGACGGACACAAACACAGTCTGAAGTGCAGAAATATGTCATATGAGGTTTGAGGAACTGGACTAGGAGAGTTCAACTGTCAGAATTTGTGTGGAAGAATATTTCAGCATCCTAAAGCAAATTCTAAAATTTAGTTAGAATAGTTACAAGTACAACCAACAAACAAAGGTTATGAAACTGGAAATATCCATAAAAGCACACACAACCATGCTGAATGGAAGGCAAACGGCTACGATCTGTCAGGAAAAAAGTAGAGACCTAGAAGAAACCTATTATTAAGAAAGTACCATCCTTCAACCAAAATAAATAGAAATGAAAAAAGAAAAAGGAAATTAACATAAAAAGGGTACAGTTAAAAAGAACTCCAGAGCAAACTCAAAATGACTAATTGTGTACTTCATTTATAAATTTGATTCTATCATGATCTTATCAGCTTGTACACTGAAGCGGAGGAATTTGGTCACTTATATAAAAGACTAAATGGTGTAGAGCAAGAGGTTGATCCATCTGATCCTGTACTAAAATAATTTAGGCTAGGACCACAATTAAGTCTAAGCTAGTGTCCATCTAATCATCATGTACTAAATTATTCCCAACACCAACATTTACTTGGTTCTAGATTGAACATAAAGAAATAGTGATAACATTAAATCTGGTGTATGATGGAGTTTTGTCATCATAAGAACAAACTGTTAATGACAATATTCAGCTAAAAAAGCTACTCTGCAGACTTGCCTCCTTCGGAGTCGATGAGTAAACAAAGAAAACACTATAGTTGCTAGTTACATACAAAATACATGATAATCAAGAACATTGTGCATCATCAAAGAAACTGACTCCTTGATTACTACTAACTGAAACTCAATAGTATCAGGTTGCCACATAGAGGATATATCCTGGGTTTAATGAAAAAAAAACATATCTAATAATGGAACATTAACACTTGGCTGAGTAAAGCCTTCTAAAGAAGAGACCATTCGGAGTGAACTGCAGCGTTAATAAATAGTATTATGATCATTCTAAGCCACCAAAGGGCATAAGAGTAGTTATTTAGTTCTACTTGAAAGTCACATGCTGCCTGCACGCATAGATGTGCAACTATCACACCAGTAGCAGAAGAAGCTAAACTTGAAAAACAAAAACTTGGTTGAGCAATGGTTGACAAGATAAGATATAAGCATGACACGTCGTGGAGAAATGCATTATTTTATCAATGAAATGGCACTCCAGCTAGCTTATAGAAGAAAGCTAATATGTCAACAAGACATTAAAAGGAGGAAAACTGCATCCAACATACTGACCAACATCATCAGCCAAATCAGAAACATGGCCTGCATCAAAGATTCAAATTCAAAATTGTACAAAAATATCTAATCAAATTCATAAATTACTCCAGCAATATCGAATAGCCATTGCACTGCCACTCTTCCTTTATATCTAGCTACAACTATGACGGCTCTGATCAGACAAAAAAAAATTATGCTCATAAAACATAGAACCTCGCAGGCAAAAAAAAAACTTGAAGTCAGCTCTAACTGTTTACTGTCAACAACTCCAGCCCTGAACATCTCAAATATTTGCGCGTGTATCAAACTTACTATGGTCATAAAATTGTAAAGTAGGGCTATGTCATGATTTATCCCCACATTCTCAAATCTAAACCAAGCAATTGGGCAAGTGAAGCTGAATACCAAATCGATTATCTTCATTCACCCAAAAAAAATGTTTACTGTTGTAATTACCTGTCACGGTGATTCTTCAACAGACTGGCACTGATTTCTATCAACTATATGTGCTCCCGTATTACCTCCCCTAGCATAAGTACAATGGAAAACAGATCAATGTACCAGTAGCAATTTGTTTGGGCCGCAAACTGATATTGTAACAAACCTGAAATTTCGAGCTCTTTGGGAGATACAAAGAACTGGCTGGCAGTATGCCATGTCACGTTTAGGCACAAAGATGATGTTTTGTACTGTATGTCCTTTCTTCATTAGTGTTGGGTTAATTTGTTACGGGAAGTTCTTTTTTTAGATACTATCTACAACCCTTTATGGTTCATCATCTCATGTTTGTATATTGATTGGACAATAGTGCAATTTCCATATGAGAAGACCATATAGACGGACAAGGGAAGCCATACCGTACCTTACCACACAATTCAGTAAAATACAGATATCCAAAGAACTTTCTTTTGAACTTCCACGCATAGTAAAAATTACGGAATATCCGGATTACAATCACGTTAGGCTGTCGCAACCACACAGGGAGGAGCAGACCCAACTAACACTTCACATTCGACATACTTCCCTAAAGTACAAGCTCATGTGCCAGCTGACTGCCAATACGATTAACCTTAAGAGATAACAAAACCACACATACCCAAATAATTCTTAAGAGATAACAAAACCACGCATAGCCAAATAGTTCAATAACTAAAATAGGCCGAGTACAAGTCTGTGCAATCAAACAACAAATAAAATAACACTAGAGCGAAAAAGCAGGTCATCATTGAGAAAAGAAAAGTTAAAGGAAGCCGTACCACAACTTGAGTCCTAAGATTTGCCCACTATACCATCAAGCGATAATCCATCTCAGCCAATTCAGCTTAGCATTACCCGACCCGTAACTTGACCGCAACCATTCATCTCAATCCGACGAGATGTCTAATCTTCTAAACACCCGGAATATACCACATTTCAGTAGGCCACGGTTCTCTATAGTCAGGTCCAAAGCTGGAGAAAACATACTCAAATTTCTGATTTTCTAAGTTGTAAATCCCTGCACATCTCCAACCCGGAAGGCCAAAATTGTCATGGTGTACCAGCCGAGGTGGGGTGAAGTAGACACGGTTGGGTTTGAGTTATGGAAATTCCTGAGTGGGCAAACATGCCGAATGATTTAACCCGACAAACACCGCGTGCTCCTGGAAGGCCGTCGAAGAACTCAGGCTGACCAGCTTGCGCTCTTCTAGATCGACTTCAAGCACCTGCACCTTGATTTCCATGGGATGATGAATGCGTCGAAGGGTTCTTATATGCAGGAGGCGGCCGCAAGGCGTAGACACTAGAAACCTAGTAAGGACCCTCCTTCGTCTCTTGTGCCGGTCGGCAATGATCACCTCTTTGCTTGGTTCTTGGGGGCCACAAAGGTCCCACGCCTCAAGCACCCCGCGTAAGGTCACCGTGTAGAATCTGCCATCATGATAGACACAATCGGCATAACGGTCATCGCTCCCGTGACCCAAAGCTCCGGCAAGTCGCCAGCATCCCTCTTTTGCCCTTGTAAAAGAAATCCAGTTGGCGTCATAGTGGATGATCACAGCAGTGTAGTCACTGTCAAGAATATGCAACTTGTATTCCTCTAGGGCCAAAGGCCACAATATATAGTATAGGTACAGGGCAAATATGCAGGAAGCCCCCTAACATATGGGGGAAATACAATATACAGATATATACATCTAACACACACCCCCCTCCCCTCCTCCTCAAACTCATGGTGGATCCACAACACTGAGTTTGGAGAGTAAGAAATCATCTTGTGTTACAGTGCAGTGACTTCGTAGAAATTCGCCAATCAGAATCAAGACACATCTTGAGCGCAACAACTGAGCCTGCACTGAGCACGTGTATAGAAAGCATCAACACCAATATGCTTGGTAAGCTCATGCTTGACCGGATCACATGCAACACTAATAGCACTTGTCTTGTCGGACAAAACCAGTGGGTGTGGTAATAGAGACCCCAAAATCCAAGTAACCACCGTAACCAGGTCACCTTAATACCAACAAGGCCATAGCACGCAACTCAGTCTCAACACTCGAGCGGAAACCGCTATGCTTTTTTAAGCCTTCCAAGCAATGAGCGAACCACCAAGAAACACACAGTAATCAGAAAGTGAACGACGATCCAAAGGATCACTCGCCCACGTAGCGTCCGAATAGCACTGAAGCTAGAGGGAGCTGGAACGAGGAAAGAAAAGGCGACGAGTGATCGTACCACGAAGATAACGAAGAACACGGAGAAGATGACTATAGTGAACAGTGGTAGGAGCAGAAACAAACTGACTCAGAATATGAACAGGATAAGAGATGGCAGGACAAGTGACAGCAAGATAAACTAGACTCCCAACAAGATGACGATAACGCGTCGGAACAGAAAGAGGATCACCATCAGTAGGTTGAAGCTTAACATTAAGCTCCATAGGGGTCTCAACAGTGCGCTCATCCCCAAGAGCAGCACGAGCAAGGAGATCCTGAATATACTTTTCCTGAGAGATGTAAAAGCCATCAGAAGTGGAGGAAACCTCAATAGAAAGTATCGAAGAGGACCAAGATCAGTCATAAGAAACTGATCACGAAGACGAGCCTTAACAAAGGCGATATACTCAGGATCATCACCAGTAATGATCATATCATCAACATAGAGAAGAAGAAGAGTGCGTCCACGAGGAGAAGTGTGAACAAATAGCGCTGGATCATGAGCATTAGGGAAGAAACCAGCAGCAGTCACTACAGAAGTAAAGCGCTCAAACCAGGCACGAGGGGCCTGTTTGAGGCCATAAAGAGGCCGTCGAAGACGACAAACCATCCCCTCGGGAACAGAATACCCAGGAGGAGGCTGCATATAAACCTCCTCACTCAACTCACCATTGAGAAAGGCATTCTGAACATCAAGCTGAGACACAGACCAGTGAAGAACAGAAGCAACAGCAAGAAGAGTACACACAGTGGTCATATGAGCCACAGGAGCAAAGGTCTCATCATAGTCACGACCATGCTCCTGCTGAAAACCACGATCTACAAGACGCGCTTTATAGCGCTCAAGAGATCCATCAGAGCGGGTCTTAATCTTATAGACCCACTTACACGTGATAGGACGAACACCGGGAGGGGGAGGGACAATATCCCTGGTGCGAGTGCGCTCAAGCGCAGCAATCTCCTTAGCCATGGCCAGCTGCCATTCAGGATGATGCTCAGCATCCCGATAAGAATTCGGCTCGGAGACAACAGAAATACCATACTGACTAGGAGAGTAACGGTTGGAGGCACGACGCTGACAAACAGGACGAGTAGAGGGAAGCTCATCAGAAGAAGACGACTCAGGAGACGACGATGAAGAAGAAGGAATAGCAGAGGAAGACTCCGGAGAACGAGGAGAACTAGGAGAACTAGACGGAGCAGAGGAGTACGGTGTAGAAAAAGAGACATCAGGGGTAGGAGATCCTAAAGAAGGCACAACGGGAGTAGAAGGAGGTGTGTCAGGAAAGAGAAGAAAAGAGATATCTTCCACCGGGTAGGTACCAGCGGTGGAACGAGGATAGAAAGGGCGCATCTCATCAAAAGTAACATCACGAGAGATACACATCCGACGACCAACAGGGTCCCAACAGCGATAGCCCTTATGCTCATTACTGTATCCAAGAAATACACACTCAACAGGTGACGATCGGTTTGGTGCGTTCGCGAGGAGCAAGAAGAACATAACAAACACAACCAAACAAGCGAAGCATGGAGTAGTCGGGAGACTGTCCAGATAGGCGCTCAAGAGGGATACCACCCTGCAGAGCAGCAGAAGGCTGAATGTTGATGAGGTAAGCGGACGTAGCAACAACCTCAGCCCAGAAATGCGGCGGAAGAGAAGAAGCAATCATCATGGCACGAGTGGTCTCAAGAAGATGACGATGCTTACGCTCAGCAACGCCATTCTAGGCGTGGGCACCAGGACAGGAGAACTGAGCAAGAGTGCCCTGCTCAGCAAGGATACCTCGCAACATCTGGGAGATATACTCACCAGCAGAATCAGCACGAAACACACGAATGGGGGTAGAATATTGAGTACGGACCATGGCCGCAAAACGCTGATATATGGAGAGAACCTCACTACGAGAGCGCATAAAAATACAACCAAGTGTACCGAGAAAAATCATCGATGAATAAAATATAGTAGCGATGGACCCCTTTCGAAGCGAAGGGATCCGGACCCCAAACATCTGAATGAACTAAATCAAAAGGTCGCTGAGATACAAACGCGCTAGTAGGATAGGGAAGCTGAATCTGTTTACCCAACCTACAGCCTTGACAATGTAAAGACCCATCTCCTGAGACAGACCCCAGAAGGCCACGATGAACTAATAACGACAGGCGAGAGTCACAAAGGTGACCAACACGATGATGCCACTGCTGAAAGGAGCTGGTAGCAGAGGCGACGACCGGAGAAGAACTGGAAGATGAAGTGGCAGCAGAAGGAAGACAAAGCCAGTCTAACTCCCAAAGTCCTAAAGAGTCACGGCTGCGAGGGCCAACTCCAACCAGGGCCTGCGTGCGACGGTCCTGGACAACACAAGAATCAACATCAAGAATGACGCGACAACCAGAGTCAGTAAGCTGGCTAGCAGAGAACAGATTCATCTTAAGAAGAGGAACATGAGAAATATCAGGAACAAAAAAGGAAAAAGTAGAGAGGGTGCCCCGACTAGAAACAGGGAGAGAGGTATCATCAACTGTGAAAACACGGACAGGAGAAGGGAGAGAACGAAGAGCGGACAGAAAATAAGACTCAGAAGTCATATGAAAAGAAGCTCCAGAATATAGATACCATGGGGACATACCTGACTGTGTAGAAGATGGTGGTCGCACAGGGCCTGAAGAATCAGTCACAGAACCAGCAGTGTCTGTCGAAGAAGAGCCTATAGCAACAAGCAGACCGCGAAGACTCCTGATAATGTCCTGGTCGGAGAGAGCAACTACTGAAGATCTAGAAGGAGCCAACTGCCCACGAGCACAGTGCGGCGTGGCGGGATCCGTGTATAACAGGTGGCCCAAGTGTGGCCATCCTTGTTACTGATGAAGCGATGTGAAGAGAACCACGGCGACTCGACCACGAGCTCTTGGTGCCGACTCGCCTGCAAACTGGTGCGGGCTCTAACGCTGAAATCTTTGGCTGACTCGACCAAACTGCTGGTCTTGACTCGACCGACACGGAGGAGTGGATAGTATCGGCGGCGGCACAGAGGACCGCGACTGAGTCGAGGGAACAGACCACATAGGAGGACCACGAGTAGCAAGCACATATGGAGCCGCAAGAAGACCAGCACCACGGAGACGAGTCTCCTCAGCCCGAAGCTCAGTCAACACCTCAGAGAGCGGAACATGACCACAAGCATTCAGCTGAGCACGCCGGGGCTCAAACTCCTGGCGAAGCCGACACAGAAACTCATAGATGCAGTGAAACTCCAAATCCGAGTGCACAATCTGGCAACACGAGCATGTGCCACAAACAGCAGTACGAAGAGAATCAAGCTGACGCTAGATAGCAGCACTCTGAGTATAGAACTCATCAATAGTAGAATCACCCTGCTGAAGAGCATGCTCCTGGCGAACCACGGACAGGTAAAGAGCATCCCCAGACGGCTGATAGCGCCGACGAAGATGAGCCCACTGAACGGCAACAGTAGGGAGACTCATGAACTCAGCAACATCTTGAGGCGAACACGGAGGTGAGAACAGCAGAACACGGCGTCCTCATCAACCCACGAGTGTAAGCGGTCGAGGCGTGTCGATAGGCCTCGAGATCGGAAGAGTCGCTTGAACTTGGTCATAAGCGGCAACAACACTATCATCAAGAGCAAAGATCCTTGGCCTCCTGAGAAGCATCAGCACCAAGAACAATCGACGTCGGCGGAAGAGGAGCCACAGGAGCAAGGGGGCACAGCGGACAGGAGACCTCGCCGGAGAGCACACCCCAAAGACAGAGACCGCGCATGTGAACGCGCATAAAGGCAGCGAAATCAGGATAATTCGCGCCATCGAAGATCACCGGGCAGCGAGGAATCGCAACATAACCCGATGAAGAATACATCTCTCTCTCTTTGTTTTGACACAAATCAATCTAGATTTGATTGATCCTGAAGCAAACAAACGAAGTCCGACGAGGGTGGGACCAGATTCGCTGCTGGCCAGGCGGAGCAGCGAGGCGAGGCTGGCGGGCCAGCGGTGCGGCCTTGGCTGCTGAGCGCGTCTGCTGCCGCATCGGCCAGGTGTGAGGCAGCTTTCAGCGAGGGCGAGCAAGGACCAGCGGGGCAGGTGGGACCCGGCGGGGCAGGAGGTGGAGGCCAGGTGGGCAGGCGCATGGAGGTCAACCAACGCGTGAGGTAGCAGCGCCTGGAGGAACTCCCACGTGGAGGTGGTCGTCAGGAGGCAGGAGCGTCAGGAGGGGCGGGCTAGGCAGATGCAGATCGATGGGCGGGCAAGGCAGATCGGCACGTCAGGAGAGGCAGATCGATCCCGGCAAGAAGACCAGATCGAGATCTATCTGAAGACCGATCGGATCTGGGTTGCGAGGACTAACAGGCGGCGACGGGCGGCGAAACCGGCGTGGACGGCGACGGCGACGACGGCAGCCGGCCGTCGGCGAAGACGATGGCGGATAGAGCGACGAAGTTGCAAGTAGGAGAAGGCTAACCTAGCTCTGGTACCATGTCAAGAATATGCATCTTGTATTTCTCTGGGGACCAAAGACCACAATATATAGTACAGGTACAGGACAAATATGCAGGAAGCCCCCTAACATATGGAGAAAATACAATATATAGATATATACATCTAACAGTCACCACCGTGATGGATCGCATGACAACACCACCTTTTGGTAGAACCATGTGCGAGAGTGTTTGTACACCAGCTCTCTAGGCTCATGCTGATGATCTTTTCCATAACGATAGCCCACAATTCTTTCGTCAGTGTCATAGACTCCCTTAACACACTCCAAATCAGTAATAGGCGGGAGAGGCATCGTCCTGAAGGTGAAGGGGTGGTAGAGCACAAGGTTGGAGGATTCATCCGACGCAGCGAGCCAACCATGTGAGGCTCCGCACCAGTTGAGTTGTGGCCGACCATCGGGCAAACTAACCTTGTTCGTCTTCTGGGTGCTGAGGAGATTCCGGAATTCAATGCTTTGATACCTTCTATGTTGCCAGGATATGAGCCAAGGTGTGCGGACGTGAGGGACACCGGCAGCCACTGCGGCTGAGCACCATGAAGTGCAGACGACTGCAACAACAAGAGCGGCCGGGAGCTAGAGGAGTTGCAAGATGCGGCCAAGGAGATCGCTTGGGAGGTCCGTCCATCCGCCGCTACTTGCACAATGACCTGCCATTGTAAAATGGTTCAATTTTTTCATGTCGTATGCTTTTGACAGAATAATAAGAGTATCACTAGTAGTACCCCTAAATCCTCAAACCCTAAAAAATAACTGCTTTTTTACAGTTTTGAGCGACAAAAACGTGTAGACTAGGACCCCTAAACCCTTAAAAAATTTCCCAGTCCAACCCCTACTCCCCCTTCCAACCTATAGAAGTGGGGGTTGGAGAAGCATTTTTGTCCCAACCCCTACTCCTCTCGTTTCCCTTCGCGAACGAACGCGGGAGGGATTTTTTAGCTCGACGTCGCGCCCTCCCGCCGCCGCCTCCTTCCCCTCCGGCCGCCGCGCCGCCTCCCTCCCCTCCGACTGCCCGCGCCCTTCCGCCGCCTCCCGTGTCTCTCGTGCCTCCGCCCCAGCCTCCGCCGCCCGTTCCGGCCCCGCGCCTCCGCCCCTTCGGTCGCCGCCTCCTCCGTCCGCCCGCTTCGTGCCGCCGCCCCAGCGCCGCCTCCGCCTTCCCTCACGGCCGCCTCAGCGTCGCCTCCGCCTCCAGCCTGTCCTTCTGGCCCCGCCCGTCTCCCGCCGCCGGGGGGTTGCCTCGCCCTGGCCCTCCCGCCGCCGCGCCCCAACCGGCCCCGGCCCTCCCGACTCCTCGACCGGTCGCGCCTCGCTCCGGTATGCCCCTTTTTGTTTTATTTTTTCTTTTAGATTCATTGTTGGAAACTCATATATTAGTTTTATTGTATTATGTAGATGGACACCGACGATACGGCGTCGTTGTCCGATGATTCCGGTTGGTCGTCGTCAGATGATTCGGATATTGAGGAGTTGCTTCAAGACGACGATGTCGAGATGATGAGCCTCCTCGTCGACGTGCAAGAGTTTGAAGACCGCATGAAACTGATGGATCAGAGGAGAGGGTCGAAGATGGGGCGAGTCACCATCTACCGGAACCGCGCTCTCGGCCACGAGCAATTGATGCACGACTACTTCGCGGAGGTACTGACATACCCACCACGCCTCTTCCGGAGAAGGTACCAAATGCGCCATAGTTTGTTCGTGAAGATTGTCACCGATTGTGCGGTCGCCTCATATTACTTCAAGATTCGTAGATCCACCACCGGTATCATGGGGTTTAGTGGGTACCAAAAGATATCGGCGGCAATGCGGGTTCTCGCCTATGGCATACCCGCGGACTACACCGACGAGTATCTTCGCATTGGACAAGATACAACCACGGAGTCCGTCCGTAGGTTTGCAAAATTGGTCATCCGGTTGTATGGTGATGTCACTAGTGCAAATCCCCCCGTTAACTATGGTTGGGAGGGCCCTCTAACAGCGGTTCCCCAACCGCTGTTGAGGGTTCGTTAGAGGGGGGCCCCTTTAACACCGGTTCTTATACGAACCGGTGTTAAAGGGTGGCGCACGTGGGGATGCCGCAGGCCTCAGCCCCCCCATTTAACACCGGTTCGTATCTGGAACCGGTGTTAAAGGTTCTTCTACCGCGGCAGAGATTTATGCCGTTTTCCTGCCGCGGCAGGAAAACGGCCTAAATCTCTGCCATGGCAGACTTCTGCCTCTGCCCCGTTCTGGGCGTATTTCTACGGGAGGGGGGAGCGAGGGGGAATCGATCGGGAGAGGTATACACATAAATCGACATTGGTACATACGAGTAAATGAATAATTAAGCAACTATTATTATACACAAACATCGTCATCGGCACATACATCGTCATCGGCACATATACATCGTCATCGTTCATTTTGGTGGAGATCTAAAGAGTGCTCCGCCAGGCGTGACGACCTCATCAAGTATGAACCCCGCCAATTCCTCTTGAATGGCTCGTATGCGTTCAAATGGTAGGAGTTGGTCCCGCATCCGTTCGATCTTAATATATATGAAGAATGGGCCGTCAATATATATATAAGAATAAAACTCAACACAATTGATGGTAATAAAATAATGTTGTGGACTTTGTTTACTTACTCTAAGTTGTTCTAGTGCGGCTTGGCCCGTCGCACATATCGTGTTATGAATGAACTCGCAAACATAGTACCCACATAAGTTATTGCCGTGTCCCTGATGCGCGCACTTTACAAGAATAGAGAGTTCAATCAAAATAATAATCAATAAAGCATGATATAATGGAATTGGAAGCTAGCTAGTATTACTTACATTTTGGTCTACAAATTTTAGTTCTTCTGACCATTCACCCATGGCCCTGCCCGTGAACCTTTTCCAAACCCTGTCCGGCAAAGAAAATGGATAAAGGAGTAATTAATTACTTGTTGTCACGGAAGTTGCCGATCTAGTGCGATAATATGATTGAAATTACCTCGGAGCATCTCTCTAAAGTGCCCATATCTCTTTTTCTTTTAACGAGTCCATGACAAGGACTTTTCTGAGTCGGGTTGAATGACTAGCGAATAAAGTGGAACCTACGCATAACTCATCATCGATTACACTTAACATCGAGTAAGCGAAATAGAATGTGTACAAGAGAGGGTACAGTACTCACGAGAAGTTGTAAGGCAATAGTATTTCCCTTTTGGTTTGTTGTCTCGGTAAAGACTTTGCAAGTAATCTTCTGTTTGCCGGGTTTGGTTCTTACCACTTCTTCATGAACTCTATTTGGGTCAACGAACCCAATTTCAAAAGGGCCTCTTTTCATGCATTCCATAACCTTTTTCCTGCATAATAGTATATACATATATGGTGAGCATATATATATACATGCAATTAATGAAGTGAATAAGATGAGATAAAAATTACGAAATAGTACTTACACACAATAAAGGCGATGGCAGATTTGTCGAGTTCCTTGATTGAATAGAAAATGCAAGTCTTGAATGTTGAAGTCAATCGCGTCGTCTCCGCACAAGAAAATCTGATCTCTTATATGCCGTGATCCATTCTTCTTTTCTCGTCTTGCGAAATCAAGGTACCACTTGTGCAATTTTCGCATCTTTGTTGGTAGATTCTTGAGCTCCTCTTTCCGACTAGATTCTTCCCATACTTCCATGGCTGTATGGGGTTGGCATCGCATTTGGGCAAGTTGTCTCCCATGACGCGTTCAAGTATGCAATGTAAGTCATCCCCATCTCATTGGCCTTTCTTTGTAGCTCGCCTCGTAATCATTTACGGGAGGAGCGTCCGTGTGTCGAACATTTGGGCGGGGCACATGATTGGTTTCCTGCTCTCCGAGCATGGGAACTGTTTTACGGGTGCCTCACATTTGCTAATTTCAGTCTCTCCTGCGGCCTTGCACCCCCCTTCAAAATCTGGCGCTCGTAGTCCGGCACAAGTGGGGTTTCAAGTTTCAAAAGATTTTTGTAAAACTTTACCACCGCCGGATCTATTTTCTCCTTTGGCTCGACCCGTCTAGGTGCAAAGAATTTCTTGACCTCTTCTTCCGAGATCCTATTGGTCTCCTCGTCGCTGCAATTCCACGGTAAAACCGGCAATGGCTTGGCGGAAGGCTGCGGGATGTAGTTTTTTGAACTCTTTGGCGTACGGTTTCCTGCGGATTTCTTTGTAGCAGTGCTACTGATGCTCCTCGTGGCAGTGCTCTTCCGCTTACGCTGAGGAGATGTATGAAGCACCGGAGATGGCTGACGGGCCGGAGATGGCTGCCAGCGAGAGATGGCTGCCTTGGGAGATGGCTGCCTTGAGAGATAGGCGGCAGCTCGAGGCTAGTGACAGCTGCGGAGGCAATGGGGTGCCAGTGACCTCAATTTGGAAGCACAATGTGTTCCTTCTTCCAAAGAATGGTTGTTTTCACTTTGCAAATTTGAGTTGAGTTTCCCCTTCACCGTAGCATGGTCAAGGTGCTTCCTCATATTCCTTCACAACCTCATCCACCCGACAATAGCATAGCCATCTGGAATCGGTCGGCGGTGGTAAGTTCCACCAGCTACAGGAGGTAAGGCATAGCCGACCACCTTAATGGATAAGCCCATTAATCTCACATGCAGCTCAGCGTGTTCGCTCTCCGTGATCTCATCCACGGGTATCGAGGACCCATCATTTCAAGCGTGGGCTGCGTTTTCCGTGGAAGCCACCTGCTTCAGAGATCGGGCGCGGGAAGCTTCCAATGCAGCTCTTCGTGCGCTGAGATGGGCGGTAGCTTGATGGCTCTGTTGTGCATTCACTTGCGCTGCTGCAAGTGCATGTTCTATCTGTGTCATCCTCTGACGCTCTTTTTCTTTCTGCCGCGCCATCTGAAAGTCGCTCGATCGGCAAACCCATCCTTTCACGTCATACCCCCGTGCCTCGTGCATGTCCAGGTGTTCTTTTTACCGATGGCGCGTGTGAGCTGGTCATTCTCTCTGTCGGGATGGAAGGTCGGCGGATGTTTCCTCGTATGCCGTGATGAGTTCGGTGGGTTTGGCAAGGAGGGTTGGGAAGATACACAATCTGTTCGGGTCCAACCTTGCCCCGATTCCGTAGAACCAAGTCTTTGCACGTAGGTCCCACCCATCTATCTGGGATGTGATCCCTCTCTCGCGCAGGGCCTTCTCAGCTTCCTCCCACTTAGGCCTCTGAGATATGTAGCCACCTGACCCCGTCCTCTGGTGATATTCCTTCTTCAGGGCATTAAGTGTATTGGTTTCTGACCTCTTTTTAGCTATAGCACTTTTTTATATGTCTCAAATTCGGACCAGTGAGGTCTTATCTTCGCATAATATGCGTCTTCGAAATTTGGAGTCTCGCGGTTGACAAATTTGTTCAATTTTGTCTTCCGATTCTTGGAAAGCGTCGACCATCTTCTTTAGAGTCCACTCTTTGACCTTTTCCTTTATAACTGGTTGTTTTCATCCTCCTCTGGCGGAAGGGTGAAATTTACCAACAATGAATTCAAAGCGTTTCTTTGGATCATCATCGACAAAGGTACCGTCGCCCTTCTTTGGCTTATTCGGTTTTCAATTATGATTGGGATTTGGTCCCTAACAAGAACTCTAGCTGACGTACAAATTTGTCTGCTGCCTTTTTGGGCTCCATCGGCTGCCATCAACACGGATGCTTGATCGTGAACTTGACACGATCTTTCAACCGCTGGCTCGCGCCTCGCTTGCTCTTTTCGTAGAAGAAGATGGTTCTTGGCTGGTCGATCCAGAGGGCTAAAAAAAGAAGAAAAGCGTTAATTAATACATGTAGAAGAAGATTCTTGGTAGAAGTCACAGAGGCTTAATCAATTCATTCATACCTACCTCATGGGACTTTGTAACCATTAAATTAGCGTTCACCTGAGTCTTCATCTTCTCCATGACTAGTACTTGAGCTGTCGTCATCATGTCCCTCAAGTTCAGATATTGTGAGGTGTCCTCATCAATAATGTTCTCCATTATTTCTTCTTCTTCAAGGTTTCTACTAAGTGGATCCATAGTTTCTAAAACAATAATATTATCTAGAGTAAGAGTGTAAACATTCAAGTGGACTTGATTCAAGTACACAAATATACATATTCATATACAAAATACACAAATAAATACAAATACACAAATGAGTCGAGGTCCAATTTGTATACAAGTTTTAATCTATGCATGTAGTACAATTTATCGAGAAAACAAGTTTCTGATGAGAAAAAACCGGAAAAGTCTGCCAAGAAAAAACCGGAGAACCTAAACCTAAACTTGCCGAAGTCAATGAACCAAGATCAGGATGAGTCGAGCTCCACAACGCGCCCAAGAGGGTAACGACCAACGAGACCTATGGTAAAGGGTTTTCACCCGAGCCACAGTGAAGAAGGTAGCAGCGTCGACGGCCCAGAGACCTATGGTAAAGGGTTTTCCCCATCTTCGGCCCCTCCCGTTGTCCCCAAGATAGGCCCCAGACCGAGGAGAGAAGCCACGACGCTCACCAAAGAGCTGCCCGCGCAGTCCACCTTCTTCTAAGGCCGCCACCGACATTGCGAACTCTAGCCACCACTCCAACGACCAACGACACATCGCATTGCCGAAGAGAGGGACGACGTGCCGTCGTTGCCAGCGGACACACCTGCAACCCGAGAAGGACCATGCATACCCTGACATCGATGGCATACTATACCGCCATGGCCACCACCGGAGCTCGCACCACCTAGGCCGCCCCTGCAGCCGAGAGGGGAGGTCGTCCCCGTACACTAAACTACACTAAATAACCTTAAACTAATACTAACTAATTAACTAAATAAAATACTAACTAACTACTAATAATTAACACTAAACTAACCCAAAAAAAAGATACTAAACTAATACTAACTAATTAACTACTAATAATTAACTACTAAAAAAGATACTAACTAATACACTAAACTGCTAATAATTAACTAATACTAACTAATTAACACTAAACTAACACAAAAACTAACAAAATAAAATACTAATAAACTAGCTAGTACTAATTACCTCTACGGGCAGGCGGCGGCAGCGTGGCAGGCAGTGGTGGCGCCGGTATGGTGGAGGCGGGCGGCGGAGGCTGGCTGGCGGCGGCTAGGAAGCCTTGGTAGCCGGGCGTATGAGAACAGTCTTGGCAGGGGCAGCGATGTCGGCAAATGGCGGGCGTGGCGGGCGGCGATGAGAGCGTCGAGGCGGCCGGGCAGACGTCGGGCGCAGGGCAGCAGACGGCGATAAGCGTCGAAGCGGCGGGGCAGCGGACGCGGCAGCGAGAC
Source organism: Avena longiglumis (assembly GCA_030063025.1). Taxonomy (NCBI): domain Eukaryota; kingdom Viridiplantae; phylum Streptophyta; class Magnoliopsida; order Poales; family Poaceae; genus Avena; species Avena longiglumis. The sequence continues at coordinate 479,719,019 of CP125977.1, forward strand.
GGCGATAAAGCAGCGAGAGGCGGCGGCAGCCTTGTGCTGTGGCATCCATAAAACCACTACTAGAAAATCGCGTCGTTTTTGTGCATTGCATCATCATGACCGCATGCTCATGTCATCATGCCACATTGCATTTGAGCATCGTCATCCTCTTGCATTTGCTTGCATCAAACCATTTGCAGAAAAACCTGTCTTTATTTTCTAAACGCCCGTCTTGTTTTCAAAATGCAAACCCCGGTTCCCCGGATTATTTTGTTTTGCCTGTTATCGGGTTGCCAAGGCCCTGTTTTAAATAAATAAAGCTTTTAAATTATTTTAGTGGGGCAGTCGAACGGGCCAAATCGACCCGAACGACCACCCCCGTACAAAACAGATCGGTCCGCCTAAAATCCTAAAGTTACCAACCTATCTACCCACCCCTCTGGCCACCTCACCCGGACCAATCCGTGACCGCCACCTCACCCCTCTCCTCCCCTAAACCTATCAAACTCTGCCACCTAGCCACTCCCTCTCCCTCTAAACCCACACCCCACACACCCAGGCCACACACACGCTCACCACACCGATCCCCACCCATCTGCCCCCGCTGGACCCCCCGGTCCCACCCTGAACCCTGACCCCGCTCGCTCCCACCTCCCTCTCTTCCCCGACGCAGTCCTCTCTCTCTCCCCTCGCGCGCCTCCCCCAACCTCCGTCGGTCGCCTCGCCCACCTCCTCCTCCACCTCGCCGCCTCCTTCCCCGCCGGCTCCTCCTCGCTCTCCGCCATGCCCGCCTGGCTCGCGCCGCCCAGCGTGCTCGGTGGCGTCCCGCCAGGACCCGCCCGCTCGCCCGGCCTCCTCTCTCCGACCTCCCCTTCCGCTCCTCCGGCAGCCTCCCAGCGCGGCGCTGGCCTCCTCCTCCTCCCGTCGCTCCCGAGCCCCGGGGCCGCCCGTCTGCTCATCTCCGCCACGCAGCCCTTTCCCTTGGCGTCCGCCATGCCCCCGTCGGTCCCCGGCCTTCATCCCGCGCGTCGCAGCCGTAGCGAGTGAGCGCCATGCCCGCGTCCGTGCGTGTGCTAGCTCGTGTTTTTGTGTTGTTGTATCAAGGCAGTGTGCTCACCCCTCACTCTTGGTACCCGGGCCTCTCGAGATCATCTCGGAACAACACCGACACATCGCCAACTTTCTTCGAAGGCCGACCATATCAACGAACCCCAACTAAACCTCAAGATCGCCGTCCGCGAGCAAGCCGGAAACCTCCAGGGCTCCTTCCAGGAACCACCAAGATCTTCATCACGGACCCGGCGCTCTCCTTCATGGACGCCGAGATCTTCCTCCTGGAATTCGAAGACTGAACCCGTCGGACGCTTACACGGGATGGCAAGATCGCCACACGGACACGAATCCCAAGACCCTGAGACCCCGAACCGAAGGCCGATCCCGTACCCGGTGCCGCGCCATGAACTCCGGAAACCCCGGTACCAGATAAGTTCGCCATCGACCTCGAGTTCTCCTACATGGATACACCGAGTTCTCCAACGAGGACACCAAGGCCGTCAACATGACCCGAAGACCCCGAAAGCCAAGACCGACCCGATACAACGGCCCGACAAGACCTCGCAACTGCAAGCTCGACCCCGTGGAACCCGACAAGATCTGCATGCGACAAGAACGACACCGTACAGGGCGAGACCGATGCGCCCCGACACCAAACCAGGTCCTTCTTCCCGGATTCGCCAAGATCCACCCCGCTACCGAGAACGTTTCCGCCGAGACCGAACCCGTCGAACCCCGGACCCCGAACCCCGAACCCCGGAACCCCAAGTTCGTCGAGACCCTAATGTGTGAACCCGAACACGAGACCTTATTTATTAAATGATATATAATTGTTGCATATTAAATTGTCATGTTGCACGCATATTTGTGTGGTTTGGGGGCCTTATGCCGATTCACCACTAATTAAATATGGGGCCCATATGCGGACAAATCCAGTCTCATATCGGCCTCATTTAAACTTGTGTAGCGAACCGGTGATATATTTTGCCTGGTTAAACAACATTTAAATTGCGGGGTAGTTAAATAACTTGAACCATCTAATTAATTGTCGGGACCCCGGTTCCGCTTAATATGACCTAATTGCATCGCATCTTTGCCATGCCATACATCATGCATGCATCATGCCGATCTTCTGCTGTTGTATTAAATCCTGCATCCGGTGTTTATTCTAGTGTTTTGCTTCTTCGCGGATAAGGCCGTTGAGTTGATGCGAGTGTCGACCCGATCTTCGGTTGAACCCTTCGACAATGTTTTCAGGCGAGCATCTCCCCCTTTCTACCTATCTTACTTTTATAGTGTTTTACTCCTTCCTGTTGATCTATTGCTATCTGTGTTGCGATGCTCTTGTTTCCGTACCCGTGATATCCCTTGCAGCCCTATATTGCCTTGGACACATCCTATTACCTGTTGTTTGGTAGATAGTTGGACTTGCGCGTCGTAGTCGCTTGCTCAAGTCTTTGTGCGTGTAAATCGATTGCCACGATTGTTGATGTATTGCGCATGTTGATGTTGGAGATGATCATAGTTTTACTTATCGTTCACCTTAATTCCTGTTTAACAACTAAAATTGAAGTAAGCGGAGGCATCGGTGGGTGATAGATAATATTTGGTTTCGACGCCCACTTGTGTCCCGTAGGACCCGAGTACTTGATACTGTTCCTTGATTTATCGCGCTATCCACATCCGGGAGGTATATGGGACCCCACAGCGAGCTTGATTCATCTTATTTCTTGGGGCCACAAACTAGTTTGAGGTTTTATTTACGATCCTGTACTTATGCCATGCTACTTATGTATTTAAATTGTGCGAGGAGCACACTGTCTTTTAGGTAAGCGGAATGTTTTCGCGGTGCGACAAGCCACACTTTCGGGTTCCCAGTCGTTTACTGCCATTGTCGCAAACCTTGAGTCCGTCTCGAGCTTGCTTACGTTCTTGGTGTACTCAATGGGGTGGCCCCCTGAAATATTTCTGAATCCTGTGATTGCTTTGTCGTGAAAGCCTCGTTGGGTTTTGATTTGGTTTTTCCGAGGTTGATCGAGCGTGTGTTTCTATTGGTGCACCCCGGCTGGGTAAAACTTTCTGAAAGCCGTGTCCGCGGATATGGACGACTTGGAGCACAGTATCTCGATCATAGACAAGCATAACTAAAGTTTATTGCACAGTACTTGACTAGTAAGTATTGCAACTACAACGGAATGGCTGAATAAAAGTACCAACAACTGTTGGGTTTTGGGTTATCTCATGCTAATTGTATCTGACTAGTAAGTGTTGCAACTATCACGGAATGGTTAACTAAAAGTGCCCACTGCTTACTTTATCAGGATGATTATCTAAACCTGACTAGTAATTGCTGCAACGATAACGGAATAAATAAAACTGCCAACCGTGTGAGTTCCTCAGTTGACTTCCTCGTTTGGTCTCGAGGGGGGAAACACCAGGATGGGTTTGTTTGATGGTAGTATCAGGTTGGATCCGATTAGGTCTTTCTTACCCCTCTCTGATAACCGCCAGTTGCATCGAGTCTCTATAGGTTGTTTAGTGCATCTTTTGCGCTTGATCCACCATACCTATGTAGGCGAGGACGCCGAATTCTAGCCTCGCTGTGTCTTGGCCTCGATCGACGCTCCTCTTTTTCCTTTGCCCTTTGTCGGCACCCCTTTGTTTAAGCAGGTTTGAGATCGACGTCGTTAGCAGGGTTACCCTTCCGGCTTGGCCTGGGCAGGGTTATGGACGCCATTGGTTATTCTTCAGGGCTCTTAGCCCCATTTGCATCTTGTCCGTAGTCGGACGCTCTATCATTTTCAAGGTGATTTGGATCTTTGTATATAATATTTGTATTCTTGACTCATGGAGTCGTGTTGTATATATCTGATCTGTGGGTCCCATCGAGGACTGTTGTGTAATGTTATTACTTCGTTTTCCACCCGCACGAAAGTGCCTGGTGGGCACCTTTGAATCGTTTCTATGCGGGTTTGGCGGGTTTCGCTAAAACTTGCATAGGTCCGATTCTGAGGGTGTTACACGAGCTCCTCTGCTTCGATCGTGGGGGAAGAGAGAGGAAGGGGAGAAAGGCCGGCATTTAATACCCCCTTTAACACCGATTCGTGGCTGGAACCGGTGTTAAAGGGGGGGGGGGATTCCGTTTCCCGCGCGCATTTATTACCCCCCCTTTAACACCGGTTCCAGCCATGAACCGGTGTTAAAAACACTAACACGGTTCTATGCGGAACCGGTGTTAAAGGCATTATTCATGCATTAAAGGGGCCTTTTTAATTCAAAAAATATGATATGAATTTAGAAAATTCATATATTTTTCATTTCAACTCAGAAAAATATGAATAATATATCATAATTTTCAGAAAAATAATATCTATCCATTCATGTAAATCATTTTATATTTACTTTTACATGAAAATTTTCAAAATAATTAAAACACTTACATATAAATTTTGATTATTCAATTCAAACAAAAATAAATTGTTAAATCCTAAAACTTTGAACATAAGAAATATTAAGCATCTAAAAAATGATTTTTATTAGATCAAATCATATTTTAATGCCACATCTTTTGTATTAACATTTTTGAATTGATTGGATATTTAAATGTCGCATCTTTTGTATACACTTGAATCTCACCAAGCCTCGCTCAACTTGCATTGTTTTTTGATAAAATAGCATATTGTGAACCTAAAAATGATTTTTATAAAAAATCATGAGCATCGTATCATGTACTTGTAGTTCATATCTGACCCACTTCCTGCCGATTCGGTAGGAATTTGTCTTTTTCACCAGAGGTGGACGGAAAGGTTTCAGATCCCCTGTTGGTACATTGTGCATATAAGGTGGTCTAGTATTTTTGTAAAATGTGTTGGTGGTTTTTTGAATTAGCCATTTGGTGGTTGTTTCACAAAACCGTCTGTTTTTTATGCTCGGAAAATGGAAAATGCATTTTTGGTGCGATAAAAAGGAAAACTTCCTCTTGCAACATTGTTTGCCATGCCATGATGCACATGTATGCACAATATGGCCATATTATCACAAACTATGCCTTGATTCTAGCCATAACATTGGTCATTTGACCCGAAAGCCAAGAAACCTCGAATGAGATAGGTCATTTTGTGAAGGTTTTTTCGAGACATAATCAATATACCAGATAAAGCCGAACTAATAGCCAACTAATAGTAAGTTACATAAACCAGAACTGGAACTGAAAATTAAGATACATAAAAGAACTGAAAATTAAGATACATGGCCAGATTAAGTAACAATCGACCGAACTTGTTTTGGAATGTTGGAGCGATTCAGTCATGCTCCTGCCTACACCTGTAATACTATCAAATGTAGTCAAATCATTGCCATCGCCATATCGTCATCGTCGCCGTAATTGAACCTCTGGAGAGTACGCGTGGGCTGGACTTGAGGGTAGCGCGTGGGCTGGACTTGAGGGTAGCGCAGATGGGGGTTAGAGTCGGTGGCAGTGTCATAGGCCATGACGCTCTGGAGAGTCTGACCGCACCACCATAGCCAACGGCCGGCCTCGTTGAAGTTAGGAGGAGGTGGGACGTCCTCCTCGTGCCTGGCGAGCGCCATCTCACGCCGATCCACGAAGAAGGCTTCCCAAGTAGGGAAATATTCGGGATGCCATCTAGGATTCCTCCGCTGCTCCGGCGTGAGCTCGAAGTAGTAGTGGTTCGTGATGGCCATCCGGCGCGCCACACCTAGAGGAACAGGAGGAACCGCCTCCGATGCTCGAGATCCGGTAAGCGGGGACACAAGAGTCTGGCAGGGGTAGTTCGAGGCGCAAAGCGTCTTTGCCTCCCTGAGGGTTAGTGCTACGGTGGAAGCCATGGGAAAGAGAGTGATGAGGTTGCAGATATGAGTCTAGAGATGTGCAATGACAATGGAGGCCAACCCTACATATATATATATATAGTGAACTAGCTGGAAGAACTAGAGGGAAGAACTGGCGGGAAGAAATGGCGGGAAGAAGAACTGGCGGGAAGAAAAATGGCGGGAAGAAAAATGGCGGGAAGAAGAACTGGCGGGAAGAAAAATGGCGGGAAGAAAAATGGCGGGAAAAAATGGCGGGATGAACCTTTAGTCCTGGTTGGAGACACCAACCGGGACTAAAGATGAACCTTTAGTCCCGGTTGGAGACACCAACCGGGACAGTCAGCACTAATAATAGGGGTGAGTGTCGACATTATGTCGTGCGGCGTGTACCTTGTACCGGATGGTGTCACCAACCGGGACTAAAGATGAACCTTTAGTCCCGGTTGGAGACACCAACTGGGACTAAAGATGAGTGTCGACATTATTTCGTAAGTGTCGACACTATGTCGAGCTGCTTGTACTATAAATAGGCATCCTTGTGAGTCCAGTCCTCCAGCCAGTTTGAGGCTATGCCTTACCTCCTTTCGAGAGAAGGGACACCACTACGGCCAGTTTCAGGGAGATGCCGACGGAGCCTGGGCCCTCCCAAGATCTCCGAGAAATCGTCATAGAGGCACTCTAATATGTGAAATTAGTTAGCTCCTAGGTGTATTGATCTAGTTAGAGAAGTTGCAAAGCTGCAAGATGGTTTTCGAGCAGGACACCACTACGGCGCCTGTGGAGATGCCGACGAGCCCGATCCTCCGGCATCTCCGAGAAATTGGTCATAGAGGCACTCCCTAATATGTGAAATTAGTTAGCTCCCAGGTGTATTGATCTAGTTAGAGAAGTTACAAAGCTGCAAGATGGTTTTCGAGAGCAGGGACACCACTACGGCCAGTTTCAGGGAGATGCCGACGGAGCCTAGTCCTCCGGCATCTCCGAGAAACTGGTCATAGAGGCACTCCCTAATATGTGACCGCGCGCGTTTGGAGATCAGATCTTAATGGTAAGTACGAATCGGGACAACTTCTTCTCATAGTCCCGGTCCATCCACAAAACATGACTAACACTCAAGACATGTATTAATATTAAAAACATGAACTAGAGTTACATAATATGAGCATGAACTTCTTGGCATAAGCATATGTCCTTCCTTATGATCGCTTCAGACGTAACCATGGAGCATCTTCTTTACTTAACGGAATGCTTGGGTCAGTTTTCACTGTGAAGGGCGGAATTTCATCAAACTTATTATAATCTTCCATATGTCTTGTCCTCGATTTCCACGATGTTTCTTTTTCCTGAAAGAACTATGTGACGCTTTGGCTCATCATATGATGTATTCGTTTGCATATTTTTTCTTTTTTTTGGTCTGGAGGACATGTCCTTCACATAGAAAACCCGAGCCACATCATTGGCTAGGACAAATGGTTCGTCTAAGTTCTTCATAAGATTGTTGAGATCCACCGTTGTCATTCCGTACTTCTTGTCTACCTCAACCCCTCCTCCTGTTAGCTTGACCCATTTGCATCGAAACAAGGGGACCTTAAAATTAGGTCCATAGTCAAGTTCCCATATCTCCTCTATGAACCCATAATACGTGGTATTTTGCCCATTGTCTTCTGCTGCATCGGACACCACTGCTTTTGGTTGGTGCTCTTTTATCTTGGCCTATCGTGTAAAATGTATTCCCATTTATCTCGTACCCTTGGAAAGTACATACAACGAAGAAGGTGTCCTGGCCAACAAGTACAAATGATCCCCAACAATGGTGTTATTCGTGAGAAGTCTTTGCGACCAAATTCCAAAACTCGCCATGTGTTCACTTATAATCCATTCATCAGACTGCCCCGGGTGTTTGAGGCGTATTAAATTCTTGTGTTCATTGATATACGGGGCAACCAAGATAGATCTTTGTAAAACCGTGCAGTGTGCTTGATTGAGAGAATGCCCGTCCCTACATATCATTGCTTTACATCCTAGGGTGCCTTTTCCACGCAGTCTTCCCTCATGCCGTGATTCTGGAACACCAATCGCCTTAAGATCAGGAATAAAATCAACACAGAACTCAATGACCTCCTCTTTTACATAGCCCTTGGAGATGCTTCCTTCTGGCCTAGCACGGTTATGAACATATTTCTTTAAGACTCCCATGTACCTCTCAAAGGGGAACATATTGTGTAGAAATACAGGACCGAGAATGGCAATCTCTTCTACTAGGTGAACCAGGAGATGCGTCATAATATTGAAGAAGGATGGTGGGAACACCAACTCAAAGTGACAAGACATTGGGCCACATCTGTCTGCTTGTAACCCTGGTAGGCTTTCGGATAGATTACCTTCGAGATATTGCATTGAGGAATGCACATAGCTTCACAATGGGTACTCGAACATTTTCGGTAGAAGCCCCTCAATGCAATCGGAAGCAATTGTGTCATAATCACGTGGCGATCATGAGACTTCAGGTTTTGGAATTTTCTCCGCCATATTTATTATTCCCTTTATATTCGACGAGAAGCCAGACGGGACCTTGATACTGCTCAGACATTCAAAAAAGATTTCCTTCTCTGCTTTGGTAAGAGCGTAGCTGGCAGGAGTTAAGTGGCATCGTTTACCCTTCTTGTTCTCAGGATGCATAGGCTCTTCAGGGGCCTTGAGGCTGCTGGTCTGCCGTGCTTCCGGTGTATCTTTTGTCTTCCCATACACTCCTATAAAGCCTAGCAGGTTCACGCAAACATTCTTCGTCACGTGCATCACGTCGATTGAAGAGCGGACCTCTAAGACTTTCCAATAGGGTAGGTCCCAAAATATAGATTGCTTCTTCCACATGGACGCGTGTCCGACATCGTCATTCGGAACAGATAGATCGCCAGACCTTTTCCAAAGATTACTTCTAGGTCCTTAACCATACCAAATACCTCCTCACCGCATGCGGAGGACAGGCTTCCTCCGGAGTTACGCCAGACGTTTGAAATGCTTGCCTTTATTTCTTCTTGGATGCGAGTTGGAAGAAATCGGCGATACCCTAGGTACACAACCTTCTTACATTTATCCAAATATACACTTTCAGTATCATCTAAGCGGTGTGTGCATGCATTGTATCCCTTGTTTATGCCTGAAATGTTACTAAGAGCAGCCAATCATTGATGGTTACGAAAAGCAATGCTCGTAGGTCAAATGGCTCCCCTTTGTGCTCATCCCACATACGTACACCTGGTTTGGCCCACTGTAAAAAGTTCTTCAACTAATGGCCTTAGGTACACATCAATGTCGTTGTCGGGTTGCCTCGGGCCTTGGATGAGCACTTGGCATCATAATGAACTTCCTCTTCATACACAACCAAGGAGGAAGGTTATAGATACATAGGGTCACAGGCCGTCTTTGTGACTCTGCTCACCAAAAGGATTCATGCCGTCGTACTTAGACCAAACCTTAAGTTCCTTTGCCACGTGTGAAGTCCGGGTACTCTCGCCGACTTTTATCCACTGTGACCCATCGGGTGTCTCAACATCGCGTCTTTCTTCTGGTCTTCCATGTGCCATCGCAACAACTTGGCATGCTCTTTATTTCGAAGAGACATTTTAACCGTGGTATTATAGGAGCATACCACATAACCTTGGCGGAACCTTCTTCCTAGGGCCTCGCCCTCAACATCGCCAGGATCGTCTCGTCGATCTTATACTGCAAAGGCATACCGGGCATGCATCCAAATTCTCTTACTTCTCACCGCGGTAGAGGATGCGATCATTAATGCAGCATGTATCTTCCGCACGTCTAATCCTAGAGGGCGACAACCTTCTTTTCTTGGTATGTACTATCGGGCAACTCATTATTTCTTGGAAGAAGATTCTTCATTTTACCAACAACTTTGAAAATCTTGTCAGTCACACCATTCTCTGCCTTCCATTGCAGCAAATCCAGTGTGGCACCTAGCTTTTTGTGGCCATCTTCGCAAGTTGGATACAACAATGTTTTGTGATCCTTTAACATCTGCTCTAGCTTCTCCTTCTCCTTTTCAGTTTCACATTCTTCCTTTGCATCAGTAATGGCCCGACCAAGATCGTCATCAGCGGGCCCATCTTCTCCCTCTTGATCTTCATTATCTACCTCCGTTGCATTATCATCATATTCAGGATACATATTATGATAGTTGTCATCATCCTCTTCTTATTCGTTGTCTTTCATCACAACCCCTTTTTCTCCGTGCTTGGTCCAACAATTATAGCTGGGCATGAAACCGGATCGAAGCAGGTGCGCGTGAATGGTTCTGGTATTTGAGTAGTCTTTCTTGTTCTGACAGTGAACACACGGACAACACATAAAACCATTGTGACCACGGTTTGCATTAGCCACAACGATGAAATTTTGGAGGCCCGTAATGTACTCGGAAGTGCGGCGGTCACCGTACATCCATTGCCGATTCATCTGCATTAATATGTAGTATATATCAAAAAATAATGGGGAGATGAACATTTATATATAGTACATCAATGACACATGAAACTATAGTTGCCGACCTCGACCGAGACGGAAAGAGCAACAAGAAAGCTTATTTTGAGCTCTCTGGCATTTCACCGAACACCTCTAGTGCATATGAAAAAAACACAAACTAGCACTCTTCACACCCTCTTGCTAGGCTCGAAAATGTGAAAGAATGGAAGAGTGGGGTGTGTGTGTGTGGGCTGGGGTGGTGTCTTATATATAGCCCCCCCCCCTTTAAAACCGGTTCATGCCACGAACCGGTGTTAAAGAAGTCTTGTAACCTTCTTGCACGGACCTTTAACACCGGTTCGTGGCACGAACCGGTGTTAAAGGGGGGGCTTCTTTTTTGCCGCAGGGGCCACGCTGGTACTCCCCCCTTTAACACCGGTTCATAGAAGAACCGGTGTTAAAGCCCTTTTTCGGGATCAACAAAAGACCTCGTTTCCACTAGTGTGTGTATCTTCGAGCACCCAACGAGCAAGATACAAAGAGATTGATGGAGATGAATGAAAAAAGGGGATGGCCGGGGATGCTTGGTAGTCTTGATTGCATGCATTGGACATGGAAAAATTGTCCAAAGGCATGTCAAGGCATGTATTGCGGTAAAAGCCGTGATGCAACCATTGTGCTTGAGGCCGTGGCATCGGAGGACACATGGATTTGGCATGCATTTTTTGGTTTGCCGGGCACACTCAATGATATCAATGTGCTCAATAGGTCTCCTTTGTTTGCAAGATTAGTTTCCGGAGATGCTCCTACTTGCAACTACAAGGTCATGAACAATGAGTACTCAATGGGATACTATCTCACCGATAGCATTTATCCCGAGTGGGCAACTCTTGTGAAGTCCATCAAAGAGAAAAATGGGGTGGCATTAACCAAAAAAGAGGCTCATTTCACCAAGTCACAAGAGGCAGCCCACAAGGATATTGAGAGAGCTTTCGGTGTTTTGCAAGCAAGGTTTGCCATAGTTCGGGGTCCAGCTCGTTTTTGGGACAAAAAAACCTTGGAGAACATCATGAAATGTTGTGTGATTCTACACAACATGATCCTCGAGGATGAGAGGGGGTTAAACCTGCCTTGTTTCTATGACAATGTTGGTACCCGTGTGCAACCGGAAAGAAACAGTTCTCGCGTACAAGCTTTTCTTAAAGCACATCGTCAGATTGAGAATGAAAAGACTCATGTCCAACTCCGGGATGATCTAGTAGAGCACCACTGGCAGTTGGATGGACGGCGCCAAGGCCAATGATCTACCTTTGTTTTACTTTTCTATGTCCTATTTGATTCAAAATATTATGTTATTTGCAAAAACATTGTTGTAATAACTTGAATGATTTTATTATGTGCTTGAAAGTACTATTCGGTGTTGTAATAATAATTAGAATGATTATTGTTTCCTTCAAACTATTATTGAGATGATGAAATTTGTGATATGTCATATGACAGTTTGAAGGGTTGGGGTTGGGGCAAAGACTAGAACCCTCAAACCCAACCCTTATGAACGGAATTGCCCCAGTTTTTCAACCTCTAAAAGTGCCAAAAAAATGCCCATTCTCAACCCTTAAAATGGTTTGAGGGTTTGAGGGTTTAGGGGTACTACTAGTGATGGTCTAACCAGTGTAAGAGATTGTGTAGACGTATTCCTATATTATTGATGAGACGCGATGTACGACTCGGACATGGAGTCAGTCAGGATTCACAACTTCGGAGACAGAACGCGAGTCAAAATACTAAACTGAAACTTATTCGCATAAGCTCGTTCCCTACATGAATACCGACACGAAACCGCCGCTAACAGAAAACCAATAAAATAAAAATGTATACTGCTCCGTAGTTAATTCAACAGTTCGGAGAAATGATGATTGAAGAAAACAAGAAATTGTTTAGCTCGGAGAAATAATTCAACAGTACCTAATTCTGCTTGTTGCGACATGATCTATACGGGAGGGTCTTGCAGATCCGTAATCCGGCGAGGATGGCACCCGCGCCACCGACGCGAGCGCCCGCAGCAACGCCACTGAACCCCACGCCGAACGCCACACCCCCGCCCAGCAGCTGCGTCCTGCGTCGCCTACTACCACGCGAGGGGGGAGAGGGGCCCGGCAGCGCACTCCGTCTGCAGCGGGAAGGAGGAGGCGGGTTGGAGGGGAGGGAGGGGCGGCGGCGCGAGGGAGCTGCTTTTCTTTCCGCTCGTTATGCTATGATGATTCCCCTAAAAAAATGCTCTGATGACGATAACGGCCCCCTCAATCGATCTTCAGTTGTGCTCTATGATTTATGTGTCACATCCATCCTCTGCAATCGCTTTTTCTAGAATTTTTTAAAAATATTACTCCCTTCATTTTCAAATGTTTTGGTTGTTCAGTTAGACTACCAATACGTCTTATATTAATATAAAAAAGACAAATGATAGGATTCCCCCGGGGGATACGATGTATCCATCCTCCGGGTGTCCTCCCGCTGCACACCCACCCCCGGGTCCACCGCAAACCTTATCTATCCCTGTCTTTCTCTATACTTTATCTCTTTCTGAAGAAAAACTGCAACTCGCCGCTGCTAGTTCTGGTGATCTGTTGCTCGTGCCCTACGCTCCGCCTCCACAGGCTCCTCCGCCGCTCCAAGCTCCTCCATCCGCCGCCTGCAGCTCGTCGAGCCGCCGCTCCACGCCCCACCTCCTCCGGCAGATCTCCTCTCGGCGCGCGTCAGCTCGGCTCCTCGGCCAAGACGCCGCGCCACGGTGGTAGCCTTCCACTGGACCACCGCTCCCCGGCGGCGCCACCTGCAGCTCGTTGAGCCGCCGCTCCATGCCCCACCTCCTCCCGCATAGCTCCTCCACGTAGAGCTCCTCCCGGCGCCGCATCCAGCTCCATCTCCTTCGGCCGCGCGCCCGCGCCGCCGCAGCCTGCAGCTCGTCGCCTTCCCCTGGACCACCGTTCCCCGACGCCGCCGCCTCTTGCGCTGCCACAGCGTCTCCTCCCGCTCATCTTCACCTCTGCATCATGTTTTCCGTCGTGGCCTCACTCTGGTGGAGTTGCTCAACCGCGCGCCGATGTTGCTACCGAAGGTCACCAGCGCTGCTACGTACGTTGTTGAAGTTTGCTACATGGGGTAGTCAGCGTTGCTACGTGCGTCCGGCGCTGGCGCTACAAGTGACACCATGTTTTGCTACATGCGGCCGACGGTGGTGCTATAATAGTAGTATAAATGTTTTGCTACGAGATCTCCGCCGAGGTATCCGGTAAAGTTGGATTTGCTATCATAGGATTTTTTTTGCTACACCTGTTTAGTGGTTTTGCTACACTAGCACAAAGTTTTTGCTACATGGTCTCCGGCGAGGTCTCCGACGAAAGTCTCCGGTGAGTCTCCGGTAAGGTCGGGTTTGCTACATTAGCACATTTTTTTTGCTACACGGTCGCCGGCGAGATCTCCGGCGAAATCTCCGGCGAGGTCCAGTCTAATTTCTATTTTCTAGGCCGAACCGTTTTCTGCTACATTGTAACAAAAGCGGGACTAGTTGTAGCAAAAACGGGACTTTCTGTAGCAAAAGTGGGATTTTGATCCAAAAAGAGAACACGTGATTGGTTAGGGACCCGGAGGATAAAAAGCTCAAATCCCCGGAGGGACGCGTAGGTCTGCCCTATAAAAAATCTGTTTCAGAAATATTACGCCATCGTCTTGTAGAGATATCTAGTAGCCAGATCCGCTCCTTTGCCACCCGTGTCTGGCTCTGAGGCATCCCCACCTCCAACACTAGGCCCCTCCTCTAGCGTCCCCTCTCTATCGTTGGCGTCTTGTCGCGGTGGCGAACATCCCTGCCCTGAACGAGGTGGCTGCTCCAACCGCACCCTTGGAGATATTGCCTTCGTCCATGGCGGTGGCGCTCCTCTTCATTCGTGAGCTGACGACAGCGTTGCTTGTCGGCGCTTCTCACCGGCCATGTCCCTATCTTCGCTCTACTTCTTGCTAGGGGCAGTCTCGCTGTGTGGGGGAAACCATATCAGCCGGGTGGGTCGTCATGATCTAGTGTGTACCGACCCCTCTTTCCCTTGTCACCTTGTTCCTCGCTCCTATCTGGTTGTGGCGGTGTTGCACCCGCCACCGCTAGTCCTTGTCTGCTTCTCGTGTGTGGCATGTCGGGTTTGTCGTAGTCTCACGCTATACCAGATCTAGCGGACTCTAGTGGCGGGTCCCTTGGCCCTCTGTCCTAGTGCATCTGGTCGGCTTGGCCTAGGTGATGATCTCTGGGTGGGGCTTTCGATGACCACCATGATGTTGGGTGTTGGTGATTTGGCCGGTGGCGGCCTAGCGATGGTGACTGGTGATGTCCCTCTGAGGTGGTTTGCAGTTGTCTGCCTTCTCCCCACCTCTCCATTGTTCTCCTGTTGCGCGCTTCCTTAGAGACTGGCTTTTCCATGGTTTGCATATGACAAACATGGAGGTGGCTCGCTCTCTACATGGGGTGTAGCCATGAGTGGTGTTGAGTCTCCCAAGTCATGTTGTCATCTGCGATGGAGGCAGTTTTGTCGGGCTGACAAGCTCCATGATCCTGGAGTAGCAACCATGTACGTGACTTTATCCTATCTAGAGATGATGTGTATTGGGGGTTGTTTTTCCTTGCCTCCTTGTGAGTTGCCAGTCTCCATAGTACGCCTTTGGCTTGTGTTGCTTTTAGGTGACGCGGGTATAGGGTGTAGCCTTACCCATGTTATGCCCTTCGTTGCACATGTGGTTCTTAGTCTAAGGTGTGTATGTGTTTCTGAAGCTATCCCCCTTAAATACATGAATAAATGATCCAATGAAATATGTCACTTAGCACCTTCACACCATCATATATCCAAGAGTAGTTTTCCCTTGTACCGAAGGCAGATGTTATGTCGTCGACATTCACATAACATCAAGAAATCAAACTAATACATATACATGAACAAAGTCATATATCATCTTTATTTCAATTCATAATATTGTTAGGGTTTCTCCATCTTCTAAAGGACAAGTTAAACTACTCACACATGGAGGCAATCAACATCATCATATGAATATGCATGGAGTACAAATAGATGGATGAATACTCGTGTAAATCCACAACAATAATTTAGGGAATACAACAAGATGAACGTAATGGAGATGAGGGATTGGTGATGATGATGGAGTGGTAGCAACTGATGAGAAAGACTATGAAGATTATGCCTAGTCCTCCAAGGATCATCGTAGCGGTGAGGATCAAATCCCTTATGCCGGTTCCCCCTCTAGATCCCTTTCGGAGGTGAGATTTCTGCGAACTGTGGTGTGTCTGAGTCAGATCTCAGATCCTTCTGCACAGGGATTTTACCAGGCGGCTTCAAAGGCACGTGGTACGGGTCGGCTGCGCACGTACCAATATCTTTAAAGCGTCTGACCAGCATATGCAAGTTGGCTTTTCTTTCTAGGTGTGTGGGTCAATGTTTGGAAGGTATTTACTGCCTCCAATTGTCATATTTATGCCCAAAAATAAATGCTTCAATTGATTTGTCTATCAACTCCTTTAATTCTAGGATCTTGGTGAAATAAGCATGAAATGTGTGTGCGAGCATGGTAAAATACCAAAATCCTACCACTACTAATACAAAAATATAAGATAAATATGTTGCAATAATGCATTTATCAACTTCTCAAAGCTTAGACTCATGCTCCTTCCGAGCAAGAAACCAGCTTAATGGACAAGGTTATCATGTTAATAAAGCATGAGTCATTAAAATAAATGATACATTGCAGCAAGTAGTTATTATAAAATATATAGAACCGTCTTCTGGGTTTAATCACACTTCTACACAATAGAATGACTTAGAAGGCTTCCACACCTTTAGTATCGTCAATATATAGTTTAATCGTTAGCATCACATAAAGTAATCAATTCAACCGAATGAGTGTAAGAGGAGGTCTCAAACATTCTTAGAACTTGGCACATCCATTTAGGATTTATCTTTGAATGGTCTCTTTCGTTTCCTCTCATGATTATGGTCTCTATGTATTTTTTCCCTTTGCACAATTCTTTTCGCTTTAAAGTTATTGTAACATCCCAAAAATATTAAACTAGCACTACAAGAAATGTGTCAACTTATGACGTTCCCATTTTGACGATGGCAAAAATCGTCATAAATTTTATGACGATTTGCACCAGATCGTCGCTAGCCACTCCAGGAGGGCCAAACCCCTTCAAAATTATGACGATAGGCTCAGAATCGTCGTAATTTTGTTGGTTGAAATCGTCATAATATGGCAGACCCATATGTGTTTTCTAAACCAACCAATCAAAACACGGAAAGCGCCTCCCATGGATCAGCCTTATATGCGTTATATGGACCGTTCAAAGTCGATCCAATGGTTGGTAGCTCACCGAAGAAGCACACCACCCACCATGCCCACGACCTCACCAACCCTAACCTCACCAACCTCGCGCCGCCTTTCCTTGCCCTATCTCTCGCCGATTCTCTCCACTCCCGATTCACAACACGGCCACCTCTCCTCCAGCCGATCCACCGTCTACCTCCCTCTCCCCCATTGAGCTCGGCTCCGCCCCGACCGTCGGCATCAAGGTGGGCGGGTCCGCTGCTGCGTCTGCCGATCGATGGCGGCCTGTAGGGGATCCGGCGACGACCCGTCAGACCCGCCGCTCCTATTCGCAGACCCGCCACTCCTTCCTCACTCTCTCAATCTAGGAAGCGTGGTCGTGGATGGCGGCCGGGCCGCCATGGCTATCGCCGCCTCGCATCCGCCTAACCCTAGCTTCTGTTGTCGCCACCACCTCCCTCCTCCCTTCTCTCCTCGCGACGATCCCGAGCCACCCCACGCCTCCCACCCAGAGCTAGATCCCCACCTTCACTGAGTATCGCCTCTGCCTCCCAAGATCCAATCCACGCCGTCGCCGCCACCCCCACCCCCAATCAACACCATCTTTCATCCACATCCTCCCCCATCCTCTCATGCCGCCACTTCTCCATCCGCGTATGCGTTTCCCTTCTTCCTGCAAGCACCAGAACCACCACCCGAACCTCCCTGCTCGATCCCCCATCATTCACTTGTGTTTGTCCTGGCATGCCTTGGTTGACGATGTTACTGATTTGTGTTATTCTAGGCCGGTGTAGGATGCTGTGGCCCTCAGGGCTGCTCCCTGTGCCGCCTTGGTGGTGAGATTGATGCTGGGCTAGGTGGTGGTGTATGGTGAAGCCTTCCCCGTGGTGTTCTGTGTTGCCGTTGTCGTCGATACTCCTTCTGCCTCCTCTCCGGCGAGATAGAACTCGCCCCAGGTAGGTGCTCCTTCTATGCTTCCCTCCAGGCTTTATCTACCTTGCCATGTCAAGTGTGTTTTCTGTGATTCCCCACTGTCTAGATTTCATATCTGAACCTAGGGTTCACATCTGGTGAATAACTGTGTCTGGTGGAGATATCTTAGCTCTGGTTTGATGCTCAATTGACATGCTTGGTTTACTTATGATGGTCTCAAGGCCCTATTTTAATTATGTACCCTATGATTAAATGATGAGGTACTATGGTAAGGGTAGGTTTATGCTACACTTAATCTGGGTAGATGATCTGAGAAACCCTTCTGGATGATTATAGTAGACATGAAAATTCAAACCATTGGTTTGGATTTTATCTGTTTGGGATACTTGCTGGTCTGAACATTTGCTAGTTCATGTTGATAGTTAAGAACTATTGACACTGATTCCTAGTTGAATTGGTTAGGAAAATGATCCGAAATCATATTGGCTTGAAATTATTGTTGGATGCAAGTAGCTAGTGGATTCAGAACTTATATGACCATGGAATATTCACTAAAATGATTCCCAGAAACACTTTCTATGAAAATGCTTTATTCTCTGTCAGATCTGACAGTGAAATAAGGTATAGCTTTGATTCTAGAATTACTGCTAGGAAAATGATAAAGATTATTTGGGTAATATTGGTAAGTGTAAATGGATGATCAATATGATTACTCTGTCCATATGACAACAATAATCTAAATGATTCCTAGCCAAATGGCTATGAAGATGATTTCATTTAAAGAGCATGTTTTGTGATGTTGCAAATCCCCTATGGCCTGTATTTTTGTTCAATTGCTGGAGCTATATGAGTTATAATTTCCTTGAATCGAACTGTGAAGATGAGCAGTGTGTAACTAAATCGTTACCTTTGTTTTAAAATATAAAATGATTCTTAGATATTTTTGAATATCTAAGAAAAGGATTTATTATCAAACTTGTCGAAGGGCTGATGTTCTAGTTTTAGAGACTAGATTGAGAGTTTGATGGGAGTGAGTTTGGGATTGTGCCTGAGGTGCAATTCCAATTCTTTTGGATTTGTGCCCAGCAATCCCTCATGCTTGCTGGTTTGTGCAAAGATGATTTGTATGCTTTTATGGCCTTGGTATAATTAGTAGAAGTGTGCTATATCCCCTGCCTAGGATGCAAAGGCTGAGGCCAACTCTAAATAAGAACAGAGATTATGGTGTATCTTTTTATTTCTCTATGAGGAACATACATAGCATCTCTATGTAAATTTGCTATGAATCCTACCTTGCAACCATGTTGCCTTTGCTGTGAATCATGTTGCCTTTGCTGTGAATCATGTTGAACAGAGATTAGTAGAAGTGTACTCCTACCTTGAAACCATGTTGCCTTTGCTGTGAATCCCTCTACTTCTAGCTCCTGGATGGCTCCAAGGAGCAACCAGAGTTGGTTGAGGGTGAGGTATAACACTCTGATGGTAACTTTGTGTGGATGTGCTGTGGAGTGTGGCCAGGTAATTGTTAGCTACGGCTGTTCCTTCTTATCTGGTTTCCTGGTCTGCTGTGGTGTTGACAGCAGCTACTTGCATGTTGATGCGCAAGCTTCTTGCAAGTGGGACCTACTGGTGTGGATGAGATCAAGTGAAAACTTGATATTTGTGGAATCTTTATCTTATTACCTTAGCTGTCATGGTGAAACTTGCCCCTCTCCAGCCTATGATGTTGTACTGAGGCAAAATATACTGATATGAACAGATGCTACTTTTTTTTGGTGAAACTTGCCCCTTTCTAAAGTTTAGCTCAATGATGAACTTTTAACAGTGCAACACACTATTCATTTCTGAGAGCAAACTAACCAACTAACCATTCTTCCTTTGGTAATAGTTTCTTGTTTCTTAAAAAATCTGTGTACATAACTACATTGGCTAAGTAATGGATAAGAATAGCTTATATGCTATGACTTCATACACAAATTATATGATATGGCTAAGTAATGTATAGAACCATTCTTATCTGTGTTAGTATTTTAACTGCTTTCGGTTGTTTTGGGAAGTACAGATTACAACTTTGAGAGTGTATATCCACTACGAAGCTTTGTTCAGAGTGTACTGTTCAGAGAGTTCCAGGAAGAGGAAGCATGAAGAAGTTCCAGGAAGAGAAAGCGTGAAGAAGTTTGGATTTTATTCTTTCTGTAATTTTTTTATTGTATTTTGGTAGCTCCACTGATGTGAACTATGTAGAACTGTGTATGATTGTAATGTGCCGATCATAATGTGCTCTGTTTGAATCAAAATGATTTTGTATATTCTGTTGGTCTTGATTAAATTGTTAGATTTTAATTACTGAGAAAATATATACTGGCAACTGGGACCGTATGAATTATGGAACACTAGGTGTGACCGGCCCAAAATAAGAAGGCCCAAAGTAAAAAATCTGTCCAAAGAAAAGGCCAATGCAACGAAACAAAAAAATGCTTGAATGATGGGCTTGGCCCATGTAGCTAACCAGATTTGATGAGAAAATCAATCCAAAATAGTTGGGTTAAGCCCATGTGGAATCCAGAAATGGACTGGGCTGATTTTGATTTAAGACGATTTAATTTCGTCACAATTTTGTCACGTAGGATCAGCCACGTAGGATCTGACTTGGCATGCTAGATGGCCCGTAACGATATTGGATCGTCATAGACGTTATGACGATCCAATATCGTCATAGAAGGTTATGACGATTTTATCAAAAAACATCGTTATAGTTCGTTTGCGACGCTCAGCTTTCGACGATCTCAAAATCGTCATAAAATCGTCATAAAAAGACTATTATGACGATTCTGTGATGAAAATACAGGGTCATATATTTCCAGATTTCTTGTAGTGTAGAATCATCAAACTCTAATCATCAAAATTAGGGTTAACAAAAACTTTTCCAATTAAAAATACAAAGGCATTCATATGTGTGTGTATTAAAATTTGGATTCTTTTGAATTGCCTTGGTTGTGTGTTTCTTTGTTTGTAAAATTATTCTTAGGTGAAATAAACATCATCTAAACAATCCCCAAACTTTTCCCAAAGACAAACAAGTCAAAACAAACAAATTAAGTGAATGGTCACTTTGGCCAAATTAACTCCCATGTCTACTTTGGCTATCTCTAACTTTCAGAACTTAACAAAAACATGTATGGATCTTTGCACCCCTTGATAATACTCATAATAAGGTACCAAGGCCCACTTTGTGATCATACAAAAACATTTGAATGCATAGTTTAAATGACAGTTTAAAATTGAATCTATTTCATATGGGAAGATCCCACTATTTCAAAAACCACTCAAACAAGCTCAATTTTCAAAACCCAAGCATCCACAGAATCCTCAACACATGCCTAGCACACCCACCAAAAATCTTTTCAAAATTCAAAACTAAAGTTCATGCGGCCATTTTATCAAACAGGTTGCAGATTCAAATCAACAAAATCATAAACACTATTTTGAGGAGTGTTTTGAGCCAACCTTGTTCCCTCTCTGGTTACACTAGTCTTAGTAGATCATCTAGCAACCTTAACTAAGCTCTAGCACCACTGTAAGCTTGCCAATGTTATCAATGGTGAACAGGCCGAGAGCACCCATATCACCCTAGTGTGGACAGCAAGCTAAGAGAAGAACTAGCCGTGCTAACCTTGTCTAGCATGTAGCCCATGCCTCACCGCCCCCTCTCGACCAGCCCTAGCTCGAAGACAACGACTAGAACCGCCAGGAACGCCGCGCCCGTGCCACTGTCGACCATGCCGACGCGCACCGCAGAGCACGCGCCGTTCCCACGCAACCCGACCACCTCGAGCCCTCGCCACCCGCCAGCATACACCCCACCATCCCAGGAGACCACCAGACATGTTCATTTCACCGCCCGTACCCCATAGCCACCGCTCGCCGCAAAGTTCGCCGCCTCTGCCTCGCAGAGCACCGCGCGTTCCCGACCATTTACCACCGCCCCTACACGCGCATTTAAACCATAGAGCATCGCCAGGAGACCGCCCGTCGATCGCCAACCTCGGCCATGCCTCTAGCCGCCCGTAGCCGTGTCGCCATCGTCGCCTTCCCATCTCTCTCGGTCTCGCCGTCGGGCCTATAAAAGGAGACGACCCCCGCTCGATTTCTTCACACCATCTCACTCCCCTCACCTCACTGATCATTCCACCCCTTAGCCGGAGCAAGGCGAGCAGCACATCGCCGGAATTTGGCCGGAGCTCGGCGCTACAGAGGAGAAGAGGAGCCGGTGATTTCGTCCACCCCCGGAGCTGTCGCGACCACCCCTGAGTTCGCCGTCGTTGACTTTGTCGTTTGCCCGCCTCGCCGTCGTCACTGGATCCCCGGTATGCCCCATATGCACCCCCACTGAGTCGCTAGGGTTCGATCTCGTCGGTGACCTGTTCATCGTCGACGACGACCCTCAGCCGTCGATCTTCATTCTAATCCAACGCACCACATCGCCCCGTACCGCTTCACGTTTAAAGAGCCACTGGCCAATAGACCCCCCTTTCAGTTGCGCCCCACGCTGCGGAGTGACACTGGGCCGGCCCATTAACCCTTCCCGCGCAGCCCAAGCGTTTGAATTTAGATTTCTCTATTTTCATTCAAACTCAGTTCTGTACCTAGTTTCAAAAATCAACCCAACTCGATTCAGTGAACCAAATTGCATGAAACCAATTTTGTTAGAAAGATATTGAAATGCTTAATCCAAGCCCGTTGGATTCAAATCACTTGGGTCTATAGATCAACCTTGGTAAAAATAACAAGGCAGAAGCTTTTCTGCATTCAAACATTTTTCAAATTTAAACCATAATAGCTTTTGATTTGATTCCAACTCTCAAAAATCACATTTGATCATACCTTTCAGAATATATAAAAACATATGGATTTACTTACAGAAATAATGTTCAAGTAATAAAAGAATGCCACATAGCCATTTCTAGTCACTTACTTTATTTAAATAAAAGGGTAAACCTTATTAAATTGTGACACCACTTTAAATCACATTCCCATGGACTGAAATATGTGGTGATGACATGTGTCAACATGATCCCATGTTTGAGTTGGACAATATTAAATCTTAAGTAGTTTTTCAATGAGTAGAAATTACTTTTCTAAAAATAAAATAAATAAGACAAATGCTTTAATCTTGTAATGTTAATGATGATGCTAGATCATCTATAGAACCTTTTGTGTGATGATTGAAAGTAGTTAAGTATTGTTTGGTGATTGTGTACCTCGTATTTATTCATAAACGCTAGTACCGACCAAGGATACGAGGAGGAAGGAGGATACTACGAAGAAGAAGCCGAGGAGAACTTCAACCACTGCTCTGCACAAGGCAAGCCAATATTTACAAGCTATTAACTTAGCAAGCTTATACTGATACTTATGCAAGCCTTACTAATCAAGTTGATCTATGCAAGCAAATACTTGCTTGTTACCATGCCAACTATATGACTTAAGCATATGTGATTATACTCACTTGATAACCCAATCCTAGTTTTACTTGCAAGCTTTCTACTTTATTTCTTTATCAAAGCTGTTTCTTAGAGTTTATTTAAGTGACTTGTAGAATTTAGGAAGATAATTGAAGGTTGCATAAAGAGCATTAAATTTGGCCTAAGCTAGATAATCATGATGTCATCCTAAGGCATGAGATTGAACTTAGTTAACCCCACTTGTTTACTACCCCTCATTAGTACTTACCCCACTTGTAGATGCTAGTGCTAAACATAAAACTTGATCAACTTTAGATGGGAATACTTGGTGAAAATGGTTATGAAAACCTTGGAATGATGAGTCATTCTACTGAAATGTTCTGACATGTGTTTCCGAACACCAGATAATTTTGATGATGAAAATGTTGAGGCATGAGCCTTAGCCCTTTATAAAACTGATGGTTGTGTGAACGCGATACCATTCCAATTTTACCGTACAACCACAATATCCGAAAACTGGGTAGAGCTTTATTGGAAACTTATATACTTTAGTATGGGTTCCCTCACGGCCAAGGTCTGAGCTGAGGCTACCTTGTGAAGATTATCCACCTGTGCAGTACCCAAGATGACAGTTGGTCATGGTTGGGAGGCCAAACTCACAGGAGAGGTGCTTATACTAGGGCGTGTAATTGAAAGGTTAGGATTGATTATCCGCATACTGAGTATGCTGAATTCAGGATTTGTTTCTGACGGATGTATCGAATGTTGCGGTGAAAGTGTACAATCTCTGCAGAGTATAAAACTATTCGAATAGCCGCGTCCGTGGTTATGGACAGTTGGAGTGGCCATACTGTTCCCCCGTCAGATGTTTTCAAAATGACTTGTGAAATGGATTGAGATTTTGACTTGACCACAACAGAGTTGTGATATGAAGTACAAGTTCCCTCTTAGGTGTTATAAAACGTCAACTAGCTTTTCTTGCTTCTGAACTTAGTAGAGGTAAATCTGGCCTTTTGCAAAACAACCCTAGAGCTTAGTGTCCTACTACAAAAACCCCTTTATCTTGTTAGTATTAGTTTGCGAGTACTTAAAGAGTACTCATGGCTTTGTCCCTGGCTATTCCCGTGGCCAGAATATGAAGAGGAGTACCAGGATGATGGACCCCAGGAAGGTTACGACAACTAGGATCATCTCCCATCGTCAGCATTTCCTGTGAACCCAAAGATGGAGCTTCGCCTACGCTACCTTTATCATTACGTATTTCCGCTGCTTGATTTGTATTAAGAACTGGATCATGAGATCCTTATTTGTGTAAGACCTTATGTATGGTTTGTAATGGATGATGTACTGTGGTATCCAATTCTGTTATGTCTCGCAAAAATGGTAATCCTGGGATTGTGATGTATGGCATAACAGGCATCTGGGATTAAAAATCCGGGTGTTGGCAGTTATGCTATTATGCATTCTCGAGTGCTATGTAAATGGACTAGACATATTATCCAACCTCATGGAAAGACACAAAATAGATCAGGACACTTTTAATAATAATTCTCATGCAAGTAATTCACGTTTATGGTTCGAGCTTCTACCACTAGTACTCATTCTAGATCTTTGGTAGTATTATTGTTTGACTTCTTGCTCTTTTAATTTCTTCTCTCATTGAGCATATATTTTTTCTTTTTATGATTCTTGTAATCAAACCAATCTATAACATACTATCAAAATCTCTTCAAATTTCCATCGGTACTAATGGTGTGAAAGATACTAAATCATCATAGGGCACAAGTATAATAGAACTCATCCTATTTCATACATCTAATAAAATAACCATAAAACTAAAATACTTCAAATATAATAGAAACTCGAAATGCATATGATATGAATCATTCCTTCCACCAAGGGAGCTAGAGTTGCAACTAATTATGCAAAAACTTGGAATTGTAAACTAATATCCATGCGGAAAAGTAAACATGCTAAAATTTTAAGATATATTACAAGGTCCCAAAGATCTCCCCAAGATTGTAATCAAATAATTCCTTGCAATTATTTGATACTTTGACATGGCCGATTATGGCGGCAAGGTGGCATTGGCAATTGTTGTTCCAAGCTTCCAGTTGGGTTCTTCTAGGGCAGAGATGCGGCGATAAAACCTCTACAATTCAGGCGCGGAGTGGACATGCAATCCACAAATTTCACGAGCATCATGTTCACCTCCCTCTTGTGTTACAGCTTCCTAAGGCATTCACGCACAATCTCATGGTGAATAAGCACTTGTTTTTGGTATACCTATAATGCATGGAGATGCTACTTTTGGTTTTGGTGCGAAGATGCGTTTGATGATGCTCACGTCATCCTAGTCTCCATTGTCAATATCATAGGAGTCAAAGAAGCGCTCCACATTCTTCAGGCTTAAACCTTGAGCTTCACGATCATCATCCTCCAGCGATGAGGTCTGGAAGCTATCCCATGATGGAGGCATGAGTCCTAGAGCTTTACCTTTGCCAAAAACTGAGTAAAGCATAGCGTAGATGACATCTGCTGAATATGAGAGGAAAAATACTCTTGGAGGAATATATGAGAGGGTTAGAGGCCAGAAAATCTCATCATAATCGGAATAAATAATAGCGGATGAAAGTTTCTGCCAATTTTGTTATCCACATCATCTCGATTCTTTTAGGACGCTGGATGAACGACAAGGAGGACACGCGGCGACATCGCAGCAGAGCCCTGCTCTCCTAGGGAGGAGGGCCCTGCCGCGGAGAGCTCTCTCGGCCTTTCTTGTCCTGTGTCGCTAGACGGTGTGCCAAGCACCGTCCCCTGAGCCACGTGTCAGTGGCTGCGGGTGATCAAGTGTCCCCCTACTTGGTACGGTATAGATCCTTTGGTTTGTTTTCCTTAGAATTTGGTAGGCTTTTAGTTTCATGCTTTAGTTGTTTCCAGTTGTTTTATTATCCTCCTCCTGTTGTTTGTTTGGTTAATTTTTTCGTGTAACGGGTATATAACCTCTGTCCTCATACATCAATACATACTGTACGGAAAAATCGGCATACTGATGAAGGTTTATACCAACGTTCATGTATTTTCCCAACTTTTTGTTCATAGCATGTGATGAGTAGAGAATATAATTCCTCCAAATTCAGTTTATTTTTATATTTCTCATATCTTGGAAATTCTCAATGATGTTTTTTCCAATCTGCTTATGTTGTGACGTGAATTGCATAATATAATTTTCACTGTACCAGAACTCTTCTGATCATCCATCTATGCTGTTATTTCTCTATCTGTTCGAAGATCAGCAGTCCATTTAGATATTAGTCAATAGATCCAATAATCCTGCATGTCCTCACAAAATAATACTCAAGAAGGTGATTATTGTACCTCGACTTTACCAATGTGTTGCCTGGTAGGTGGTAGCAACGTGGTTTAGCCAATTGATCTCTGAAGCTTAGGAAGTGCTTGATGTGCTATTTATTTCAGAACTATCTATGAGATTGTTTTGTTAATTCATATGCAATTGTCATTGTAGTCAGTTTCAGCATAGTCTTATTCGTCACTTCCTACCATGTTTTGCTATTGTTAATGGTATATTCAAGATATTCGTTTGAAAAATTATGAATGATGTACGATGTGCTGTAATTGTGCAATGACAATTCAATAAATGAGTACATATTGGCATGTGCCAAGTACTCCCTCTGTTTCAAAATATAAGATGTTTTATATTTGTAAAGAAAATGAATCTAGACTTATTTTAGCATGTAGATTCATCCCAAACTTGAGTGAACCTATATACTAAACCAAGTCTAGATTCATTTTCTTCACAAACCCAAAACATCTTATATTTTGAAACGGAGGGAGTAGCAATGAACATGTATGTACCTACCTCAACGGGAGAGGTTGTCCCACTTTCCTCATTTATCATTTGACTAATTCATCTTATTTATCAGAGACATTTTTTATTGTTTAATTTCTTGAACTACTGCATATATGTGCCATTCTTAGATTTTGCAGACAAACTTAAGGTGGGCATTAGCGTAGGTCACCTTTCTCTGGACTTCATTGTTTTGTATAAGCTTCGTACAAAACCGGAAGGGGACGTGAAAATAAAATAATTAAATTTGATTATGAGTATTCATGTAGTAAGTTTTTATTCAAAGTCATAAGAAATTTAGAAATTATATATTACTATTGTCGCAAGATTTACACTACAGTTTTTTTTGAAGAGTAATGTTTTTTTAGGAAAGCCATATTATTTCTTCAACCGTGGTATTCATGTTA
The DNA here is from genome assembly GCA_030063025.1 of Avena longiglumis. Classification (NCBI taxonomy): domain Eukaryota; kingdom Viridiplantae; phylum Streptophyta; class Magnoliopsida; order Poales; family Poaceae; genus Avena; species Avena longiglumis. The sequence continues at coordinate 479,746,411 of CP125977.1, forward strand.
CTTATGCTTTGCTTTTTTTTCAAATTGCATGTAGGATGGTCAAGGCATTTCTTTTTCATGCTATGTTTAAACATTTTTTTTCAAAAAATTCCCGCTGCAATGCGCGGGATATCTTCTAGTTGGACACTATTGATCTAAATTCATACAAGTTGGATCTCCTTTTCGTCAATCGCTACGCTATGCAAAATACGCTAACAGGAAATAGCACGCTATTTTTTTCATTGATTTAGATCATGCCCTGGAGCCAACCTTTCGTCATTATTCACAAGAGAGAGATGCAACAAGCTCTGAAGCTATTACACAGAATAAAATAAGAAACAAACAACGAGAAACAAATTATGATATTGTGAAATTAAAATGAGCATTATGACTATGCTCAACAAATATTACAAGAAAGAAAAGTGCCCCAGAGGAAAGAAAATGGAGGGACATGCTCTCTGTGCTAATTTAATTCAGAAATCTTTAGAGACAATCTATAGGTAACTCACTTGTTAGAGGAACTACCGAGGATACCTCGCAGATAAATTGAACTCTTCTTCCATGCTATATTGCCTCATAGATTCCAATGTACTAGTTTCATCTTTAGTAGATGAGTAGTTTCTTGCATTATCAGTATTCTTGAATTCCACATCTGCGGTACTATCCAAAACATTATTTTTTGCTTCCTGAAAGCCTTCAAGTGTCCACTCCACTTGTCTCATGGTTGGACGGTCCTCTCCTTTTAATTTCACACATGATACTGCAAGAGCAGCGACTCCTTTGACTTCTTCTCCTCCATCATCTATGACTAGTGGATCTAATATCTGTAACAAATTTCCTTCCGCAAACATGGTAACAAAATGTGCAGCAAGCCCATCACCTTCAGGAGACACATAGGAAAATGGCTTCTTTCTTGTCAGCAACTCAATAAGAATGATACCGAAACTGTAAACATCACTATTTTCTGTGAGTCGCCATGTGTAGAAGTACATAGGATCCAGATATCCTAATGTACCTTGTACCGTTGTTGTTACAGCAGTTTTCTCAATTGGAATATACCTTGAAGCTCCAAAATCTGCTACCTTTGCAGTTAAAGTGTCATCCAATAGTATGTTAGCAGACTTGATATCCCTATGGATAATAGGTACTGAAACAGCCGAGTGAAGATAAGCAAGGGATTTTGCTGTTTCAGTTGCTATTCTTAGCCTATGTTTCCATGACAATGAAGTGACATGAAGATGATCAAAGAGTGTCCCATTGGATATGAACTCGTAAACTAACATTGGGACTTCTGTTTCAAGGCAGCAACCATGAAGTTTGACCACATTTCTATGGTTAATTTGAGAGAGAATAGCAACCTCATTGATAAACTCATCAATCTCCTTCTGAACCGCCATCTTTGGTTTCTTGATGGCTACTACATGGAGATCAGACAAAATCCCTTTGTAGACCATACCATGCCCACCACGACCTAGCACACGGGCTTTATCAAAATTGTTTGTAGCCTTCTTTAGCTCTTCCAATGGTATGATCATTCTTTCTGCAATATCAGCTCTTTGAGATACGAGCTGTTCCAACAATTGTCCACGGTTTTGCTTGAAGAATTTCTTTTTTAACTTTTCTTCTCTTTGATGTTTACACATGCGAATTATGAAGAGTGCTATGAGGATAAATATAATAAGACTTGCCCCAATAGCAACTCCTATTCCAATGACCAAACCTGAAAATATAGGTGGTACATAGTTGTTATTATTGAGTAAAAAATAGCTTCCTTTTTTTTGCGGGTAAAAAAATAAATTTCCTTTTACTAGTTCAAAAAACAACTATACTCCGAATATAGCTGCTGCTTGCGAAGATATGAAGCATACTGCAATGTTGTGTATGGTGTACTGCTCAGTAAAATTGGGCCTTCTAAAATTAGAATGACAAAAAAATTAGCCTTTTACATTACAGTGGTGGTAGCTGATGACCTACCAGTGTTTGCAGACTTGACACAGCCTCCGGGAAGGCTATGGTTGCCATGCGATCCTTTTGGGCACCAGCACTGGAAAGACCCAGCCAGCTCCCTACACTCGCCGTAGCACCCATATTTTTCCGGGTGCTCGCACTCTTTGACATCTTCACATACACAGCAACATTAATTAGCTAGAAAGAATCCAGGAACCAGATTGATGTTGAAGCAGAGACAACCATGTACTCCATCCGTTTTAAAATATAAGATGTTTTAAGTTTGTGAAGAAAATGAATCTAGACTTCTTTTAGTGTATAGATTCATCCAAAAGTTGAATAAACCTACATACTAAAACAAGTCTAGATTCATTTTCTTCACAAAACTAAAACATCTTATATTTTGAGACGGAGGGAGTAGTAGTATAACTGACCTGTGCATCCGTCGGCAACGTAGGGATTGCCCTCATAACCATGTTGGCAGCTGCAGACAAAGCCTCTGATCCGACTGCTGCACACGCTGTTGTTGCTCTTGCAGACCGCGCGTCGTCCTGCTGTGTCCCTTGGGCAAGCATGAGGCCTTGCGCCGTACCCAAGGACCTCCCAGTCCAGAATAAGCGGGACCTCCATTGCAGGTCTTGACAGGTCGTCGAGTACCTTTACCTTGGTGAAGTCATCCAAGACGGTAAGGCTGTCGAACCACCCGCCCTCGGCGACGAACACGCGGGAGGGCAGGGTGTGGTTCAGACCGAACGTCGTGAAACGCACGTCGTAGGAGTAGGACTGGTCGGGCTCGGAGACGCTGTAGATGTTGGCCCGGCAGAAGCCCAGGCCAGCGCTGTCGTTCTTGCGGTACCCTTCCATGCTGAAGAGGTACTCCTGGTCGCCGATGCAGACCGAAGCGCAGCCGCCGGCCACCATGTTGCTCGCCCTGACCCGCAGCGTCGCCATCACGTCGCAGCCCACCACGACGAGCTCGTTCCGGAACGACACCCTGTAGGGCCCGTCGGAGGTAAGTCCGCCGCCCAGCGTGCCGTTGCCGTCGCCGTCGATGCTTATCTCCCCACCCCCTGTAGCTGTGCGCACGACGCGCACCGTGGAGTTCGCGATGAAGATGTTAACCACCCGGAGAGTGCCGTCCCCGAGCAGCAGCCGGCTTCTTGTGTCGCAGGTGAGGTTGAATCCCGGGAGGGAGCAGGCAGCGGCCGGGCCGATGCCGAATGGGTACGGGACACTCACCGAGCCACACTTGCGGGTGCACATGTCCGCCGCCGAGACCTGGAACGACACCATCAGCAGGGCCAGGGCCACGGCCAGCACTGCCGCTGCCGCTAGCGCCATGGGCAGAGAGGTTCTTGCTAGATAGTCCTCCTATATAGTTGGGACTATGAATGCCGCACATGCCTCCCCAGTCCCCACCAATTATATGGCTGGCGACTCCACGGCAAAGTGATCTCGTGAAAATAAACAACGCTTTTGTACCTAGCTAGGGCTTATTTTCGACGAAACCCACGAAGTTTAAGCCACTCGGTCGGTACTAGTATATTTCGGAGTGGACAGTCAAAAGTGTTATTAGACTCGATGCGCTCTTTGCAAACTGCTTTTGAGTTTACTTTGGCTTAGTTTTTGGGTAACACGACCAAGCTCATCGGAAAGATGACTTCTTCAATCAGTTGATTGCCTAAAACCTACTAGTGGGGTTAAGTGGTTGGCTATTGCTGACTTTAACTAAACTAGCACGGTGCCCTAGTAATTGCGAGGCGCATCATCTAAGGGTCCAAAGTGTTAAGTGATTATCTTATCTTATAATTGTCTCCATTTATTTACCACATTCAATGCAAATACATGATGCTCCAAATATGAATATAAATTTATAAAGCTGTAACTTTGACCCATATAATTGATTATATTGTTAAAAATAGAAATGAATAAAAACATGCTTTATGAATATTGACGTGATTCGGTTTTATTTCAATAATTTTGGAATGGTGTTTCGATGACGTGATTTAAACTAACCATCTATAGTTTATAAAGAAAATAAAAATTTAACAAAGCAATGATCTACGCGCCATCGACCTTTTGTTTTAGCAATCAACACTCATTTGCATTTTCCTATGTTGAAGCTCATATTGAGGCCAAATCATTTCCTAGACATATTTTTAGGGTTTGTCTGATTCAAAGGATTTGTGGAACATAGGAATAGGAAAAATGCAGGAATAGAATGGCATAACACTTCAAATCCTATAGGAATAAAAACTGTAGGGATCAGTAAAATTAGTTGTTTGATTGCACCGCAGGAAAAACACAGTAAATTTGTAGGGTTTAAGTACATGGCATAGTTGTCATAGATACATAGGAATTTTCCAAGAGGTCTCACCTCTTGTTAGAAATCCTATAGGATTGTAGTGTAGGAAAGCAATGTATAGAAATTTTATAGGATTCATTCCTTTGAAACAAACACACTCTATAGGAAAAATTCCTATGGATTGGAATCCTATAGAATTCCTTTAGAAATCCTTTGGATCAAACATGCCCTTAGTGTGGACGTACTCATAAATGTTGTACGTTAACGATAGCACCAATTCTCTATAAGGCACAAGAGGGCGAGATATTTTTTTGGCTGCGAATTTTATAAGGGCATTATTTGGTATATGTGGTAGGGACTACATGTTTAAATAATACATAATATGTATGTGTTGTTTACAGACCAGCTAATAAGTAGCATATAAATACAATTATAAAACATTTATTTTCTTAGATATGTCTGAGTTCAACTATGATAAAAAACTTCTACTTCCATTCCAAACTAAGTGCCTCAACTTTTTCTAGATATGCATGTATCTAGACGCGTTTTATGCGTATATATGTGCAAATCTAGCAAAAGTTGAAACACTTATTTTGAAACAGAGGTAGTATTGGTTATGATTTACCTAGTACTACCTCCGTCCCAAGGTTTAAGGCCTATAACCTTTTTTAAAAGTCAAAATACCTAAAGTTTGATCAAGTTTTTAGAGAAAAATATTAATATTTGTAATACGTAATCCATATCCTTTCATACATCATGAAACATATTTTCACCTGCTATCTATATAATATGATAGTTCTTGATAGTTTTCTCTAAAAGTTTGGTCAAAATTTACATGGTTTGACTTTTCAAAAAAGTTATAGGCCTTAAGCCTTGGGATGGAGGGAGTAATAGTTAACAAAGATCCGGAATCACATGCCTATGTACATTTATGAAGATCTAACAGTTGTTATAGGTTTTGTAAGGTTATAAAGATCTGGCGGATATGGTAGGTTTAGTTTTGATTATGTATATCCGACAGGTTATGACCTATTTAGATATGGTTGTATAGATCTAATAGATACAATTACTTTTGCTACAGTTCTACTATGTTTCTAATTATTTTCTAAAATGAAGTTACTGTACCGATGATTTATTAAATTCCATGAAATTATATGTTGTTAAAATATTGGGTGTTACTCGTTTTCGTCCCCTGAAGATGTATTGGTTCTGTTAGCCACATCTTTGAGCGTCGGCTTACTTTTGTAGAAGAATTTATGAAAGCGACTATCTTTTAGAACAACTTGTGAAACCATATGATATAAACATCGGATTTTACTCCTTAGGTCTAGTAGATGTTTCTTCTCATGATTAGTAAGTTCAGAAAGAATACATTTTATAAGATATATTTTGAGACAAATTTGCAATTATATATTCAAAATTATGATAATTAGAATTTGGATAAATAATTTATACCCATATTTTAAAACATACACCTTTTCCAAATTACAAAAAACTTTATTCTTTATAAAATCAATGTTCTAGTTCAAAAGAGCTATAATTTACTTTCATACAATATGTGTATTTTATCATTAAATAATTACCACAAGATGGCGAAGTTTCTTTATGTCATTTTGTAGGTTGCTTTTGTTTATTTTTTTCATATGGTGTTATTAGGATATAATCTTAAAAACAAATAAGAACCGCATTGGTAACTTCTTTTGGATAGATTTCATTTGGTTGTCATTCTTATGACCTTAGTATTTTCTCTATCCACAAGTAGACAAACTAGGGTTAAGCAAACACTAAAATAAGTCCAAGGGGCAAACGGGATTATGATAATTCCTCAATACCAAAGCGGTATAATCCATGCATCTAATCAGTTGGATAGAACCGTGGTAGTTTTATTTTTAACCTTACCGTGGTAGATTCTTATACATTTACCTTTGTTTCATGTCCATACTATTCATGTATTTTGCATTACGGTTTTACTTGCACTTCTATGTCCGTGTGTTCTGTATCCGTAAAATATAAAAAGTATGCAACATGATATAGTTCAGCAAGAAATGTCAGGTTTCATGGTTTAGTAACAATTTTGGGTAGTTGATGTGGAATGCAAAAAATTATACAAAATATCGGACGATGTATCCCATGTGTAGTGTAATGCATAATATGTTTAATCTCCTCTGAATACCTATGCAAATAAAATCATGGACGCTAGAAAGCTCATGTAATTTAGAACTGAAAATAAAATCACATGCATTAGATTACTGTTCTATCTGATGCAATGGAACTTGTGAACTATTTAAGGAACAATCTTAAGTTAACATATTAGTAAGTGTAAACTATACTAGCTCAAGTAGTCAATCAGGATGGAAGAAACCGGAAGAAGCTGATTGTGGTGGACTTGGTATTAATTCCTTGCCTTTTGGTTTTATGCATCAAAATAGCACTTTTCGGAAGGAAACGGAAATAATATACGTTACGAGATTTATTATGACTCGCCTTTGTCACTAGTAAAGTCTGATCCTTTGAACTTCATCTTTTCGATCTTAGTTGGTGCGAGTTGGTGATATCTCAACTTTACCGTGTACTCAAATCCTGGTGAATTCAACATGCATGTCTATTTGCTTCTGACTTGTGATAACTCCAGCCTCCCTTTCCGTGTCTTAGTTGGCTGGGTAATCAATGCAGCACTGCTAGCTACTCCACGACTCACGCGGACGTTTTTAGCGATTCTTCGATCTTGCTCCTAACAAAGCTCGCACGCACATATGGTAGCTAAACTGGTGCTACCCGCCGTTTCAAAATGTAAGACTTTTTAGCTGTTTATAAATTGTAAAAGTTGAACTGTTAGAAAGGCTTATATTCTGTAACACGGGCGTAGTAGAAAACTGTGGTGATTGCTTCCATCGATTTGCCTCCGAGAAAGAGTGGCACATCGCTGCCGATCTTCTTTTCTGACGGACGTGCTTCACGTTTCATGACTTTAGGATACAGATGCATATTTGATGACAGTGTTCTAGGGCTTGGCAACGACTACTTTTCTTAGTGGTCTGGAGACATGGGGTCGCTGATGTATATGCATAGCGTGCAAGTTAGGCTGTCAAGTGGGATTTCACCTAAGTCTCACCTTTATTAGTTTATTTTGTGATTTCTAGTATAAATTTTTTGAAAAAAAAACACTATAAAATTTAAAATAAACTGGAGATGAGATCTAGGTGCGATCCCACTTGACACCTTAGTGCAAGCAGTAAGCTTGGTTGACCGGTGGAGGGCCAACTTGGCCGGGGCGGCGAGCAGCACATGCAAGGGCAGTCCGTAAGTCCGTAACCCTGTCTTCTCTTTGTATTTAGATCGAAATCAAAAGGGTATACACAATGGCATCGGTGAGTAATTATTTGTTAGAGGAAAAACGTGGGGCATCCCTAATTAAGTTCCATGTCCAACTGTCAATATAATATGACGTGTCAACATAAATTGTGTCGAACTAGTTATGTGACACATGATTGTTTTGATAAATCTAAGCCGTTTATTTTAGGTCTAACTGTTAGTATAATTTAAATGATGTTGATTATCGTGGTGCCTCTAAACAACCCCTTATATTGCCTTTAATATATAATAGATTAAAATGTATCCTAAAAGCAATAATAAAGTTGTTATTATCATATTTCTAGTTCATGATAAATGTTTATACTTCATACTATAATTGTATTAACCAAAAACATTACATATAAGTAGCTTATTTCATAAACAACACCTTGTCCCTTGTATGCCTTTATTAGACTAGCTCCTTGATTAATGATGGTATGGCCTCCAAATCGCGGACATGTATTGTCAATTAATGACATGATATGTCATTAAGAGAATGATATGATGGACAAACCCAAGTAAACAAAACACTTATATTATGTCACAAAGTATCCCAATCATTGGACCATAAGATTATGTTAATCACTTGTACTGGAAGAATGCTTTGAGGGCATCAATTGTCACATCGTAACGGGGTGACTATAAAGATGTCTTCCAGGTATTTCGGAAAGTACTTGTTGAGATGCATGAATCAAGACTGAGATTTGTCCCTCCATGTATCGGAGAGATATAATATTCCTAGTTCATGATAAATGTTTATACTCATTGTATTGTCAATTAATAACAGGATATGTCATTAGGAGAATGATATGATGGACAAACCCAACTAAAAAATTATATTATGTCACAAAGTATCCCAAGCATTGGACCATAAGATTATGTTAATCACTTGTACCAGAAGAATGCTTTGAGGGCATCAACCGTCACGTTGTAACAGGATGACTATAACGATATCTTCTAGGTACTTGGAAAAGTACTTGTTGAGATGCATGATTCAAGACTGAGATTTGTCCCTCCATGTATCAGAGAGATATAATATTCCTAGTTCATGATAAATGTTTATACTCAATGTTATAACTGTATTAACTAGAAACATTACATATGTGTGGTTTCATAAACAATATTGTGTCTCTTGTATGCCTCAATTAGACTATCGCATTGATTAATGATGGTATGGTTTCCAAACCATAGACATGCTTTGTCAATTAATAACATGACTGTGTCATTAGAAAAAGAGTGAATTCCACTTTTTATCCCTAGTTATGCATTTGTGACACTAATTACCCTCATCAAGTGAAAAATTGTCTGAAATACCCCTTGTAGGAGGTTTGGATCCTCGTTTTCGCATGCATGTCTATGGATCCAGGTGTGAGCAATGTAGCGGTGTTTGAAAATATCAAGACGACGATGAGAAATGGAACATATGGATAATAAAACTTTTGGCATGATTGTCGGTGATGTCCTCTGATCTTTGCACATTTTATCAAGTACATCGACTTAACATGCCGGTACTATCTAACAAAAATAAACAAAGTGCTAAGCTAATGTAAAACCATGTTCAAAGTCTCCTAGATGGGATATTTCCATAAAAGTTCCACTAAATGCAGGGTAAAAAGCAGAATTCGCTCTTAGGAGAATGTATGATGGATAAACCCAAGTATGCAAACCAATTAGATCATGTCACAAAGTATCCCTATCATTAGAACATAAGATTATGTTACTCACTTGTACCGAAAGAATGTTTTGAAGCATCAACCATCACATCGTAACAGGATGACTATAAAATGTGTATTTCTGGTACTTCGGAAAGTACTTGTTGAGATGCATGATTCAAGACTGAGATTTGTCCCTCCATATGTTTGAGAGATACAACACTGGGAAATGGTTTAGCGCCGTAGTAGCCTAAGTAGCGAAAAACGGAAGTCCTACGCTAGCTAGTAATGTGAACAACTGACGAGCAAAAAAAGACCATCACCTATAGGTCACAAACTTATCCCTACAAGGCTTACCATTGATAGGAAAAAGAAAAATCCATCGTTGCCATGTCTTTCGTGGGTGTATCTGGGGGCTAAAAAAACCCGTGACAATCGACCTTTTACGGTCGTTACGGCTATAATGCATAGAGCTGACGATGACGTAAAAGAATTTTGTCGTTCCAAAAACTAATGGTATACGCTGTTTCTATCGTTTTTCACTGGTTATAGGTATAACTATGACAACCTGATATTGTAATTCTTTGCATGGTTCTAAAGGTTAGTAGCTACATTTAGATCATCAACTTCGTCGGCTGGGCAGATCTAACAATGATGAACAACTAAAGTGTTCGTCGCTAGATTTTGTTAGTATGTTGTTGGACTAAGACATCTCTTTTGGTTTCCCACCATGATTTTGTTTTTTGTCGTGCCGATTCCGATCAAGCAGAGAAGGATTGAAAATATCAAACTAAAACCAGCCACGATAGTCGTCGTCGCTAGTGCGGGCACATCCTCTCGAAGACGACGATCTACAATTTATGGTTAAGATTTATCTAGATATTATTAAACTCTATTATCTGTAATAACTGTTTGCATATCAAATAAAAAATTATACTCTAGCCAAACTGAAGTTCTTGATCATGTTTGTATGAGAACCAGCCTGTAGTTGTATGGTTCGCAGGGATGTCACTAGTAGAAAACAGGGATTTCGTCCAGAGCCCTCCAGAGCATTAGTCCCGGGTGTGTTAGGAACCGGGACTAATGCTCATATTAGTCCTGGTTCGAACAGCTTGGACGCCAGCAACCTTTAGTACCGGTTCGAACGGGACCCAAACCGGGACTAAAGGGGTGGAGACTGGTGCGGACGTGGGCAACACCCTTTAGTCCTGGTTTGTATTACACACCAGAACTAAAGATGGACCTTTAGTCCCGGTTTGAGACATCAACCGGGACTTAAAAAAATTGGCAAAAAAAACTTGAATTATTAAAAATGGGCATGAAAATGGGCAAAAGTCCTGCCGCGGTAGGATATTTTTGCCCACCACACCCCCTCCCCCCTCCCCCAGAGATTGCTATTTCTAGTTTCAAAAGCATGCCACAAAATTATTAAAAAAATTAAAAATTAAAATCCTTCGGACTGTAGTTATATTAAGTGGTTTAGTTGTTACGAAATATAACAAACATGAAATTCGATATATTTTGCCTAAAACTGTCATGAAAACTTTAAACGGCTATAACTTTTGCGTTCGATGTCAGAAAAAAATATACGACCTATCAAATTGTGCGGATAAAAATTTGGAGTTCAATTTCGATGGCCTTAGGCCATTTGGGATTTTTTTAGATTTTTAAAGTTCGAAAAGGAAAAAAATTATTTAATTTTTTTTTAGAAATTTTTTTATGCCATATTTGGATTCCTCACATTTTTTGATAATAATGGATATATTATTTGTCAAATTTCGATTTACGGAGTTAAAGATATTATATATGCCATATTAAATGAATAAATGGCAAAAAATGTGAATAAAATATTATTTTAATTAGTTTTTTTTTTACTTTTATTGGATTAAAATATTATTATTAGCTATTTATTATTGTTTACTTAAATAGTTGTTTGTAGTTTCGAAACATAAAGACGTGTGGCATATTGATATGAGCTAATAGGATTGATATGGTAGTGTTGACAACAAAGTACTAATGGGCTTCGCGCAAGGACATACGGATGGAACAAAGAAGTTAAGCGTGCTGGGGATGAAGTAGTGTTAGGATGGTTGACCGACCAGGAAGTCTGCGATTTGACCTAGGATTAAGTATAGTTAGTGTTAAAAATGTTCCAAGTGAGAGAGAGATATTAACGAGTCAGATAATTCAAAAGTTAAAAAATTTGAAAAAAATAAAAAAAAATCTTTAGTCTCGGTGATCGACCGCGGCTCCGGGAGGGCCTTTAGTCCCGATTTGTGGCACAATCAGGACTAAAGGGGAAAACCTTTAGTCCCGTACAAACCGGGACTGTTGGCATGTTTTCTACTAATGTGTGCGTGGTACTCTCAGCCCACAAGAGATCAAATCCTAGGTTTGATGTTTTTGTGTCTCATAATGACAGAATATATTTTTAGTGGAAGGCGTGTTCGGCAGCGAGATCGTCTTAAATTTCATGACCTGCCGGCTGGGTCTTTCGAAGATGTCCATAGGGACAGAATATGCATGCTTGTGTTTATATAAGTGAGTGTATGCACGTATTCGCGAGCTTTTGCGTTTGTATTGTGTTTCTTAAAGAATTGATTTTTTTATGTATATAAAGAGAATCTGTACAAGAAATTTAATGTTTCCTATATATTTGACAGTAGTATGCTTTATCCGATATCGCGTAAAAGTAAACACATTAGTATGTTTTTCATAAAGACGGAATTTTTTTCAGTGTGAGGCGACGTTCCATTCTACAGCGAGATGTTTGTGGTGACTTGTAAATTTTATGACTCGCCAGTTGGGTCTTTCGAAGGTGTCCATAGAGACAGATGTGCATCGTGTGTTTATATGAGTGAGTGTATACACGTATTTGTGAGCGTTTGTAATGTGTTTCTCAAAGAATTGATTGTTCATGTATATAAAGAGAATCTGTACAACAAATTTAACGTTTTCTATATATTTGACAGTAGTATGTTCTATCTTATATCGCGTATAAGCACATACATTAGTACCTTTTTCCTTAACAAATTTGAAGTAAAATGTTGGTGCACTTACCGTATGCACACGAAGACAAAGTCACTAGAGGACTCCCCGTAATATACGGGAATTTCGTATCCAACAAGAAAAATACTCCGTCATAATACGACAAACATGACATTGAACCTAGGATTTAGCTTTGGTGCGGTGATGATACACCAACCTTTTTAACCATCCAAGCAAAGGTTATTTCTCATGGTCAGTAGTATTGTTATTTGAATGACATAAAAATAGTCCGCCGATTATTTAAATATGATTTATATCATGAATTTGTATTTAGCATGTTATTTACTGGCCATAGGACTGTATTTTTTCCATAAGACTCCAATGATCCGGGTTCCATTACCATCAGATAACAAAACATATGTCTTAAAAATGTCAAAATAATACTACCTAAAGACAGAAAATTAAGGTCCAACCAAACATATACACAAAGGAGTACCAAAAGCAAGCGCCCAAAGAGAAAAGGGAAAACCTAGGACTTTCCACCACATAGTTTTCCAGCTACCAACACGAAAGAACAAAGTATGATCCAACCCCCATCAAACTTCAGAGGAGCTACTGTCATCATTCACCCTTCTTCCATCGATCCTCTGAGACGAGACTCGCCTGACCATCTCGTGGGATTGAGTCGCCATCTTCTGCAAACGATCAGCGCCCTCCACCAGCACATTCTTGTCCCATTCATTTTTCAGACCTGCCCAATATCGAATAAATGTGCACATGTAACATATCAATCCCAAAGGGGAAGAAACCAGTTTTCCTTCAAAGAATGCACTATTTGTAGTTTTCCATAAGGCCCAACACAGAGCAGCAACACAAATAATGTGAATATTGTAGCCAAAAGGAAGGAACTGTCCAATCCACCATAAATACTAAGTAAAACATGACGGGCGAGAAGGGGGCCCCAAACAAGATGCAATAGCACTTCACATATAGATTGCAGCTGGACAGCTAAAGAACAAATGGTTAATCGTTTCCTCCCTAGGACAGAACTGACAAATATAACTCCCCACCATTTCCTCCTCTTCATATTATCCTTAGTAGAAATAGCATTATACTAAATCAGCCAGACCCAAATTTTAATTTTTAAAGGCAAATGAGCTTTCCACAAATGCCTGAAAGACCTATCCGGAACCACATCAGCAATTTTGTTATATAAGGATTTGACAGAAAACATCCCAGATTTGGTGTACTTCCATGTAGGAAAATATTTTTCATTATTTATGGAAACAGATGACATCAGATTTCTCAAATCCCCCCACTGCAATGTCAACACAGGTGACAATCATCTTCTAAAAGTAAAGAACTAGCCCAAATCTGATATTTCTCTACCCAATTTTCTAATTGCAAATATCGAAAAGATCTGGGAACCTCTCACAAAGGGGGAGATCCCCAAGCCATTGATCATGCCAAAAGTCAGTTGCCCTACCATTCCCAATCTCCATCCTCCTCCCAGAGAGATAAACATTTTTTAAGTCTGATTAAATCTTTCCAAGCTGTAGAATCCCCCTATTTCCCATTCAACCTCCAAATCCCATGAGTAAATTTTTGCCAGAAACCATCCTCAAATTCCAACCTCCACCACCATTTACACAACAAACAAATGTTAAACAATTTCAAAAAAATTATACCAAGCCCTCCTTTTTTCATTGGCCTACAAATCAAGGACCAACGAACCATATAATACTTATTATTATCCCCCTCCCAAAAAATTATGAATGATCTTAGTAATATCTTCCAGATTAGTATTCGCGACCAAATACATAGAAATATGATAGATCAATAAGCTACTCAAAGAGGACTGGATAAGAGTGAGACGCCCACCAATCGAAGAAGAATTACCAATGCAACCACCAAACTTCTTTTTAAGTTTGTCATAAAGAGGTCACAAATCAGCCACATGAAGCCTGGTGCCACAAACAGGGACACCAAGATATTTTATCGGCCAAGAACTAATCTGGCAGCCAAATAAATCAGCATACCTCAGACCTTTTTCCCCATCATCTAATACCGGCATAAGCTCACTCTTATTAAAATTTATCTTCAAGCCTGACATTGCCTCAAAAATATACAAAATCAACTTAACATGTATCAATTGGTCAATGTCATCCTGAATTAGAAGCACAGTGTCATCCGCGTACTATAAAATAGCCACACCTTTTTCAATCAAATGAGATATTAAACCAGTTAACAACCCAGCATTTTGTGCTTGAAAATCATCTTAGCCAGACCCTTAGCAGCCAAATTAAAAAGGAAGGGACACAAAGGATCCCCTTGTCTCACCCCTCTATGGCTACCAAAATCTTTTCCCCTTTTGTTATTGATTTTAACACACAAGATACCATTTCTCACCACATTATTCACCAGATCGCACCAGAATTTACTAAAGGTCTTCTGACATGGTTATACCCCAGGGATACACAACATCAGCATACCTAGTCCAACCCAAGGAAGGCCCATGACAAGATACACGGTCTGCGGAGGTTTCGGGTGGCCCAAGCCCATAACGCCTTCGGATGCTTGGAGAACAAGACTAGAGTAGATAGAATTTCAAAGGGGTAAACCCTAATCTGTAAACCGACTCGACCTATGCCTGGGACCTGTCTATCTATATAAAGTCTAGGAGGGTACGGCGAGGGGGATCTCCTCAACTCACCTCATACACACCTCACGCCAGATTGCATCTACGCACCCCTGTAACTTTCGGTTCCGCCGTAATCAATAGCAGACAAGCAGGAGTAGGGTTCTCCCTCTAGGGGTCTAAACCTAGGTAAACTTCATGTCCCTATGTTTCTTGTTTGCTAACCGTTCCGCGATCTCCAGCATCCCCATCTTCTCCAAAACCCAAGTCCATAACAATGTGCATTGACGATATTAAACCTCGTCAATTGGCGCCGTTTGTGGGAACTGGGGGCGCTGATTGTGCGATCGTGCCAGTCCCATTCGGAGTGATCTACAACTCATCAGCGATGGAGAGCCATCTCCTCTTCGGCACTTTCGACTTCACCGCCCACTCGCCAGCCACCATGAAGGATTTCGATCCCTTAGGCGACGGGCTCGAGATTCTGTTCGGGAGCTTCTACTTCCAGGTGGGACAGACCGGCACCCTCTGCCTCCCAGAGCGTGTGCCACTGCCATCCATCAGCCCCCGCTTCATGGGTCCCGCCCATCGACGTGCTATGCACTTCGACGCTGACAGACGAGTCCTACTACAGCAGCAGCTACAACTCAGATATGTGCGGCCCTCCATCAGAAGAAGGAACCTACGGTTCCGGATCCGAAAGCTGCAGCAGCAGCGACCCAATCTGTGGACGCTACCAATGTGCCGTGGTTATCCAGGGTGAATTGGAACTGCCACCAGGTTCGACCAATCCCAACCCACCACCCAATCCACCGCCCAACCCGCAGGCTAGGAACGGAGGAAACTCTACCCTCTAGTCCAACGAAGGCGACGCTGACACCTACCAAAGGATCAACCTCAACAAGGACGGATGGCGCCAGGAACGCGAAGCCGTGGTGGGCAACAAGATCCTACCTGTAAATTCTTCACGGGATATGCTGATGGCATACCACCTCCTTCTCATCGGTGAGCAAAACCGGCAGGTAAAACTATAGGAGGAACTCGACAAATGCAAGCAGGCAGCTTCAGAGTCTAGCGCGCGGAAAGCTGCGCTCTCCGCCGCTGGTGGCTCCAGGTCGCACGGCAACCACGCCAACAAGCATCGATGTCGAAAAGAGCACATGGACCCTGCCACACAACGTGAGGTCACCAAAACCCTTAACATGTCCTTCATGGAGATGGACGTCAATGACAACGTCATCCAAAGACGCCGCAGGCTATGATCATGGAAGCCACCACGTACCTCGCGTCCCATCCACCTTCGGTGGGGGACCCGAAGAGTGCCATGCACAAGTCCGTGCTAGCCGGACTCGGACTCGTCGGAGCTGTGCTCCACAATGAAGCTCCCGCGGAGCCGAAGAAAAAGGCTGCGGTCAGATTCAACTACAGCCCCACACCCTCATCCGATGAGGACGGGCACGATCTACCTCGACATCGCAAAATCCCAAGGCGTCGCAGCAGCGACTACGACGCTCGAAACGACCTCGCCCAGCGCAAGGTCGACAAGGCTCATGCCAAACACGCGTGCTCAACTGAATCCGACGAGGATGACGATGGAGAGCTGTGCGGAGCTCGATGCTTCAACAGATCTGTTCGGCGCACACGGATGCCGAAAAATTTCAAGCTTCCTTTGGACACTCCGAAGTTCGACGGCACACAGGACCCGAACACCTGGCTTAGCGATCACCTCTCGTCCGTCAAGCTGCACGGCGGTAACAGAAACACCACGCTACAGTGCATTCAGCTGCAGCTGACAGGCGCAGCTCGAATCTGGCTCAACAGCCTGTCCTCCGGCTCCATCCGAAGCTGGGAAGAGCTGGCGTATAGTTTCATCCAAAACTTCAAGGGCACCAGCAAGAGGCCAGCCTCGATCGAGGAACTGCGGGCCTGCACTCAGCGTACGGGTGAATCTATTCGCTCGTACATCCTACGCTGGTCCCATATCAAGAACTCCACTGCACACATCTCCGAGGAAAGGACGATCGATGCCTTCAAGGATGGTGTCAAACGCCTAGACTTCAAGGAAGAACTTGGGCGCGTTAAGCCCAAGACGCTCGACCACCTCATGGGCATCGCCAATAGGTGGGCAGACGGCGAAGATTCCCTCCACCGAATGCATTCGGATGACGAGGACGATTACGGCCACAGACACGAATGCTGATACGTCCAATTTGCTTCACCATTGTATATCATAATTTTCCTCTATTCATTGATATATGTCTTATTATGAGGTATTACTTATGTCTTTTCCACTGTTTTTGCATGTTGGATGATTCTTGGAGGATGAACTGCCGGAGTCTGGATTCTGATGGAAAAGGAGGTGTTTTGATGCAATTTCACGAAGATCAAAAAAATACAAGAAAATATGGGAAATTATATTTTCCCGGAAGATAGAGGAAGCCAGAAGGGGAGGCGAAGAAGGGCCACAGGGGCCCACATCCCCTAGGCACGGGCCCACCTTGCCCGTGCCTAGGGCAAGTGTGTCCCACCTGGCCGGCCTTCGAATCCGCCCTCTCTCCTATATCTTCCTCACGGAACCCTAACACCAAGGGAGCGACCACAAATAGATTTCCGCCGCCTCTACGGGGCGGAAAACACCGATTGAGAAAGATCTCTCCGGCAGACAGATTTCTGCCACGGAAATTTCTTCCCGGAGAGGGGAGATCGTCGCCATCAACACTGTCATCAAGCTAGGCTTCATCGGGATCATCATCATCATCCACACCATCATCTCCACCAGCACCATCATCACCACTCCATCCCGTTGTAACAATTGTGTTGGATATTGCTTTAGTTCTTAGGGGAAACTTTCCCGATGTTAATTACTATTGTAGTTGATGCTTGTGAGTGGAACCATTGGATTATTGTTTATGTTCAGATTTTTATCCATTATCATATCATCATTGATCTTCATACATATGATGTCTCGTGAGTAGTTCTCTTAGTTCTTGAGGACATGGGAGAAGTCATGTTGTTATTAATGGATTTGTGTTGAGTTATTATTCAATGGTTTAGTATTTAAGTTGTGGTGCTATTCTTCTAGTGGTGTCATGTGAACGTCGACTACATGATACTTCACCATTTATGGGCCTAGGGAAATGCATTGTGTATTTGGCTACTAATTGTGGGGTTGCCGGAGTGACGGAAACCTGAAGCCCCGTTAGGACACCTTTGCATAAGGGTGCGTAGGATCTTAGAGTTTAAGGTTGTGGTTAGGTTTATATCTTAATTACTTTCCTGTAGTTGCGGATGCTTGCGGGGGTTTAATCACAAGTATGTAATAGTCCAAGTAAGGTTGGTACATTAGCACAGGTTCACCCACACAACACTTACAACACCAAAGAAGAGTACTTAGCTATATGAAGCGAAAGCACTTGACAGAATTCCCATGTGTCCTTTGCTAAGAAAGGATTGGGCCACTTGTTGCGTTTGTTCTTTATTACTTGCACTTTGTTTTGTTTCTTTATTAGAAAACCCCTAAAAATCCGTTTGCTAAGTATTTGCAGAGAGTTCCTGCTCCATACCACTAGTCAACACCTTCTGCTCCTCGTTGGGATTCACACTCCTATTTATCGAAAGTACTGCGATACACCCCTATACTTGTGGTCATAAAGACTATTTTCTGGCGCCGTTGCCGGGGAGTGAAGTGCTATTGAAGAGTGGAACTGGTAAAGGAAACTTCTACTGCGAGTATTGCTTTTTGTTACTGCTTGTTACTTTGTTTCCAATATGGATAACCCACATGGTTTTCTGTTTGGGAAAATACTACCACTGCTATGGTAGTAGATGAACCACCGCCTGTTGAGATAGATCCTTTTAAGATACCTACAAGTATTATGATCGTGTTATGGATAATTATTATTTTGGGGATGGAACTCTTCATCCTGGTGATCATTTGCTTTTTATCCATGAATTATGCGGGTTGTTTAAGTGTGCAGGTATCACAACTGAACAGGTGAAGAAGTTACTCTCTATATCCTTGAAAGGGAGAGCTGAAGAATGGTATGAGCTGCTGGAGAATGGACAATCCATGGAATAGGAGGAAATGGCATCTCTCTTTTGTTCTAAATTCTATCCTCCTAGTGAGATTTATAAGGATAGGTATCTGATATATAACTTTTGGCCTCATGATGGAGAGAGTACAGCTCAAGCTTGGGGGAGATTGAAGTTACTAATGCTTAAATGTCCTATTCATGAACTCCCTAACAATATTATTATCAATAACTTTTATGCTAGGCTTTCTCTTCATAATAAAGATTTACTAGATGCTTCTTGTGTTGGATCATTCACACGTATGAAGGAAGAAGCTAAATGGGATCTCTTAGACCGTATTCAAGAGAACACTGAAGCTTGGGAGAATGACAAAGGAAGAAATTCTGGTATAAACTATGATTATGAATGCATTAAATCTTTTATGGGAACTGATGACTTCCGTGATATTAGCAATGAGTTTGGTCTTGATCCTCAAGTTCTTGCA
This sequence comes from Avena longiglumis, assembly GCA_030063025.1. Classification (NCBI taxonomy): domain Eukaryota; kingdom Viridiplantae; phylum Streptophyta; class Magnoliopsida; order Poales; family Poaceae; genus Avena; species Avena longiglumis. Next base: position 479,765,787 of record CP125977.1, read on the forward strand.
AAATGTTTTAATGCTTTTGCCTCTTATATTGAAATTCCCAAGAAAGAGTGGGATAAGTACCACGATCCTTATAAAGACATTGTTACTCATGTTCCTATTAGCATAGAGGTTTGTACTGTTGATCCTATTTTGCCTGAACCTTATGTTGAGAAAATACCTTTTCCTACTAAGGTAAAGGAACATTCTATCATAGCTAATGTGGTTAGCAAAAGTGCAAAGAAAACTGTGGAGCCTGATGAGCTTATTAATATTGAGCCTGTGGTAGCTATTGTGAAAGATCTTGTCACTAGAAACATAGAGGATGAGCATATTGTCTTCTATGAGGACGCTACTAATATTGTTTCTCATCCTAAAAAAGCTAGAAAATCTAGTGTCCCTGTGCTTTCTGTTAGAATTGGTAATCATAGATATTATGGTTTGTGTAATATTGGTGCTAGTTCTTGTGCTATTCCTTATGAGCTTGAGGACATTGATGTGTTTATTCACCTTGCTAATAGAGAGCAAGTTTGCCCCATTGGCATTATAAGAGATTTGGAGGTCCTTTATGGTAAGATTAAATATCCTGCTGATTTTCTAGTACTTGGTAAAGAAGCTAGTAAAACCTATCCTATTATCTTTGGTAGACCCTTCCTGAATACTTGTGGGGCTATTATAGATTGTAGGAAGGAAAAAGTTATGACTAAGTTTGATGGAGAGTATTATGAGTTTATTTTTTCCAAATTTTCCAAAACTCCTTATGAAAATGAACTGCCTAATGATGATTTCAGGGTTGAACAACTTTCTGCTATTTCTCTTGCTCCTAACAATGCCTTGCAGTAGTTTATGGAAGATCATGAAAGTGATGTCTTCATGAAGGAAAGAAATGAGATTGATGAGGTTTTCCTTCGTCAGCTTGAGTTACTTAAGCATAATCTACCTGTGGAAGATTTGGGCACCACACTACCACCTAAAGGGGACCCTGTTTTCGAGTTAAAACCTTTACCTGATGATCTTAAATATGCTTATATTGATAATAAGAAAGTGTATCCTATTATTATTAGTTCTAAACTTTCAGTAAAGGAAGAAGAAAGGTTATTGGAAATATTGAAGAAACATCGAGGAGCTATGGGTTATACTCTTGATGATTTAAAAGGAATTCTCCCACTATATGTCAGCATGCTATTAATATAGATCCTGATGCAAAACCAGTTGTTGAGCAGCAATGCCGTCTAAATCCTAAGATGAAGGATGTGGTAAGAAATGAGGTACTAAAACTCCTTGATGCTGGTATTATTTATCCTATTGCTGATAGTCAATGGGTTAGCCCTGTTCATTGTGTTCCAAAGAAAGGGGGAATTACTATTGTGCCTAATGAAGATAATGAGCTTATACCCCAAAGAGTAGTGGTTGGGTATAGAATGTGCATTGATTTTAGAAAGATTAATAAAGTTACTAAGAAGGATCATTATCCTTTGCCCTTTATTGATCAAATTCTTGAGAGGTTGTCCAAAAAGACTCACTTTTGTTTTCTTGATGGTTATTCTGGTTTTCTCAAATAGCTGTGAAAGCACAAGACCAAGAGAAAACTACTTTCACTTGCCCTTATGGTACTTATGCTTATAGGCGTATGCCTTTCGGTTTATGTAATGCTCCTGCTACCTTTCAGAGATGTATGTATGCTATCTTTCATGGTTTTTGTGAAGAAATTGTGGAGGTTTTCATGGACGATTTTTCCGTCTATGGAACCTCTTTTGATAACTGTTTGCACAACCTTGATAAAGTTTTGCAGAGATGTGAAGAAACCAACCTTGTTCTTAATTCGAAGAAATGCCATTTCATGGTTAATGAAGGGATTGTTCTTGGACACAAGATCTCTGAAAGATGCATTCAAGTTGACAGAGCCAAAATTGAAGAAATTGAGAAGATGCCTTGTCCTAGAGATATGAAAGGTATTCATAGTATCCTTGGTCATGCTGGTTTCTATAGGAGGTTTATTAAAGATTTATCCAAAATTTCAAAGCCTCTTACTAATATTCTTCAAAAATATGTACCTTTTGTTTTTGATGATGATTGTAAGGAAGCTTTTGAAACTTTGAAGAAAGCTTTGACTACTGCTCCTATTGTTTAACCACCTGATTGGAATTTACCTTTTGAAATTATGTGTGATTCTAGTGATTTTTCTGTGGGTGCTGTCCTTGGACAACGTGTTGATAAGAAGTTGAATGTTATTCATTATGCTAGCAAGACTCTTGATGCTGCTCAAAAGAATTATGCTACTACTGAAAAAGAGTTCTTAGCTGTAATCTTTGCTTGGGATAAGTTTAGACCTTATATTGTTGATTCAAAGGTTACTATTCATACTGATCATGCTGCTATTAAGTACCTTATGACAAAGAAGGACGCTAAGCCTAGGCTTATTAGGTGGGTGTTGATTTGCAAGAGTTTGATTTGCATATTGTGGATAGCAAAGGTGCTGATAATCCTATTGCTGATAATTTATCTCGTTTGGAAAACATTTCTGTTGACCCATTGCCTGTTAATGATAGTTTTTTAAACGAGCAGTTGGCTGCAATAAGGTTAAGTCCGCATGAGAGTCCTTGGTATGCTGATTATGCTAACTTTATTATTTCCAAGTATTTGCCTCCAACATTTACATCTCAGCAAAGAAGAAAATTATTTTATTATCTAAGGCATTACTTTTGGGATGACCCACACTTATATAAGGAAGGAGTAGATGGTATTATGCGAAGATGTGTTCCAGAATTTGAACAACAAGAGATATTGAGAAAATGCCATGGCAGTTCTTATGGAGGACATCATCAGGGGATAGGACTGCATAAAAAGTTTTACAATCTGGATTTTATTGGCCTACCCTTTTCAAAGATGCAAGTAAGTTTGTCTTATCATGTGATGAATGTCAACGAGTAGGTAACATTTCTAGACGCAATGAAATGCCTATGAATTATTCTCTTGTTATTGAACCTTTTGATTGTTGGGGATTCGACTTTATGGGTCATTTTCCCCCTTCAAAAGGGTACACTCATATTCTTGTTTCTGTCGACTATGTTACAAAGTGGGTAGAAGCCATACCTACAAATAGTGCTGATGGTAATACCTCTTTGAAAATTCTTAAGGATGTTATTTTTCCTAGGTTCGGTGTGCCTAGATATCTCATGACTGATGGGGGCTCTCATTTTATTCATGGGGGTTTTAGAAAAACTCTCGCTAAGTATGATGTAAACCATAGAATTGCTTCATCTTATCACCCCAAACCAGTGGGCAAGTAGAACTTTCCAATAGGGAAATTAAATCTATCCTGCAGAAGACTGTCAATAGATCTAGAAAAAATTGGGCTAAAAAGTTGAATGACGCTTTGTGGGCTTATAGAACTTCTTATAAAAATCCTATGGGGATGTATCCTTACAAAATGGTCTATGGGAAAGCTTGTCACTTGCCTTTATAATTAGAACACAAAGCTTATTGGGCAGTGAAAGAGCTGAATAGAGATTTTAAACTTTCTGGTGAGAAAAGATTGCTTGACATGAGTGCTTTAGATGAGTGGAGAAGTGAAGCTTATGAAAACGCTAGACTCTTTAAGGAAAAAGTAAAAAGATGGCATGATAGGAGGATTCTCAAAAGGGAGTTCCACGTTGGCGAGAAAGGCCTTTTGTATACGTCTCGTCTCAGATTTTTTGCAGGGAAACTACTCTCAAAATGGGAAGGACCTTTTGTTATTGAGGAAGTATATCATTCAGGAGCTATCAAAATATCTTCTTTGAAGGATGACACAACACATGTGGTGAATGGTCAAAGACTAAAACATTATATTTCTGGAGATTCTTATAATGAAAATGTTAATGTTATTCAAATGGTGACTCTAGAAGAATTTATTAGAAACCAAACACCAGAAACTGTAGAGTTCGTCTTTGAATAGGTAAAAGAGGTGAAAACAGAAGGTTTGTGAAATCCTAATCTTTTTAAAATTTTGATGTTTTTAATACATAAGGGAAGTTACGAGACGGAACAGAGGAGGAACCGGAGGCCGGGGTGGCCAAACCCACCCCAGGCGCGGGCCCACCTTTCCCCGCGCCTGGAGGGGGTGTGCCTCCCCCGAGATCTGTCTCCGCCTCGTTTTCGTATCAAAACCTTCCTTATGCTTTGAAACTTCGTAATATATAACCCCCCGGATCCCTCGAGGTTCTTGCATTGAGTTCTCGTCGTGTTTTTGTTTTGATCTGTTTCTGTCAGGCAAATTCTTAGTTCTAGAGCTACAATGTCTTCCTCTGGATCACCCATGGAGGATTCCTCTGCGGATGTCCTCAACCCATACATGTATGAGTTGAAGATCCATCCCAAGGAGTTGATTCTCAAAGATTGGAAGGTGCAGATGAAAGAATTTCAAGGCCCCAAGGGAAAAGGAAGTCTGGAAGACATGATGGAAGCATTGGAGCAGGAGGTTTTCAGGTACAAGAAGATGGTGGAAAGCGAAGTGGATGTTATTCACAAGATAAGTTCAGAACTCATCACCAAACACGAGGAGGAGGTGGCTGAGCTCCGAGAAGAAATCTTCTTGCTCCGTCAGACCACCAACCAATTACAAGCACAACTCTATGACATACAAAATCAAAACTGTGAGTATGAGGCTAGATTTGATCGCATAAGCTCTGCTGCTAGTTTCAGGATTACGGAGACAAGGACATCCTCTTTGGATGGGGAACCTTTTCCTTGGAAGTTTTATGATGACAAGAGAACACCACCACCACCAAAGGAGTAATTTGTCATCATGTTTGGCACCCCCTTGGCTTGTTCCAAGCTTGGGGGGAGTGCCACGGTATCACCATCATTATCTTTTATCTTTTACCTTTTTAGTGGATTCATGTCTTTGGTAGAGAATTTATCTTATAGTTTGGTTTGCATGTGGAAGTACCTCTCCTTTCGTTGATTATCTATGTATCCCTTGGTGTGAGTGCCTTTATGGAATATTAATGAGAAGTTTTATCTTTTACTTTTTGCACTTCTTATTTTAGTTTGCAATCTATTATATGATGGATCTTGTTGATCAGTATTGGCATCACTTTGGGAGCATCAAGTGGATCTAAATTGGTTTTGGCAAACCGAGTTTTGGTTAGTAGCGATACTTTTTGAGGTTTGAAGGAAAAAGAGAAATATCTTACAGGTATTTTGTATCATTTATTTTCTTTCTTGTTGGCTCATAAGCTTAGTATTCTTTATTTAAGATCTTTTGTGTCTTCAAGAAAGATTGCATGTTTGGCTTTATTACTTGTATGTTTTATTGTTTCTTTCAACTCTCTTGCTTGCTACCCAGCTTTGCTAGCCAAAAACCTGTTTTGAGAAGGCATACTTCTCATGTTTCCAATCCCTTTGAACCAAAACCTTTGCCATTTGTGTCCACCATATCTACCTATTAGCCTTTTCTATTCCAAGAAAATTCTCAAGCTTCATCTATCTTTCTAATTAAAAAGTATTTTGTTATGTGATCTCTAGTTAGTAAAGCTCTCACGAACTTGATGGCACACCTTATTTCTTTGTCCCTAATAGACTTGAACCATTGTATCATCGAAGTTGTATATGCTTGCATATAGACGTTGGAATTAGCAGAGCCATGCTGTCACGGGGAACACTTTCAACATTGCACTTGTACCTTGTACACAGTTGATATCGTGCTCTTTTGTCCGTGGATGTCAACAGTGTGAAATAAAGAGGAAACTTGTAAGTCCATGGAGTCTGTATTATGTGATAGAGAAACGCGTGGGCTGCTAGCCTAAGCCATGCCTAATCATGGTGGAAGCTTGCAGCATCACCATAATGAGCTATATGTGAAGCATCCTCAATAAAAAGCTATGCACATAGTAAATAAAAAGATCACTGAGATGCTCATTTTCTGCTTGCCTTGTCATTTTGGTTATGGGATAGCTCCTATACCATGTGCAAGGGGTACCCCGTTGGTGGTTCTCTATGATACACATGTACTTACAATGACAAGAACTTACCGGTAACTGAAGTTGAGTATCATGAGGAGTGGCCCTCATATTCAAGGGACATGAGATTGCCAACTTATATTTCGTCAAGCATATACTCCATCTTTGTGCACTTTAACCTTAATCATCTCAAGATGCCTATTATAGGGGCAATGAGGGCTCAAAGCTAGTAAGTACCATAATCTTTTGGAAGCTCTTTATGACTTGTAATCCCTACTTCCCTCTATGAAGGAACCTTTCTCCTATTTTCTAAGTTGAGTCAGTAAACCTACTTCCTCTCTATCTCTAGCAAGCATTTGAGTTGTTGTGTTTCAAGAATTCATATGGTGATTTATTAAATCATGTTCTTATTCTTCCTTGTTTGCACAAAACTCTTATCTATTGAGTATTACTTTGAAAGCCTTCACTGAAAAACCTTTTTGAGCAAAGAGTGCTCCTGTTATAAAACTTCTACAAAAAGCTTTTTGTAAAACTATTTGCTAGCTGTTCTCTGACCAATAACAAGAGTTTGCCAATTCAAATTATGATTTATCTTTATGCATCTCTATTGTGACTCTTGTACTTGTTTCAAGATAAGTTATATAATGGTGAGTTGCTTTCTTATATGAGTTGTGTAATGGTAAGTGTGATGCTTCTTGTCCGTATTTCTTTTATTGACACTTCACTCCATAAACATGTGGACATGTTTACTGAGCTCAGTTTTTGCTTGGGGATAAGCGAAGGTCTAAGCTTGGGGGAGTTGATACGTCCAATTTGCATCACCTTTCTATATCATAATTTGCCTCTATTCATTGATATATGTCTTATTATGAGGTGTTAGTTATGTCTTTTCCACTGTTTTTGCATGTTGGATGATTCTTGGAGGATGGACTGTCGTTCTGATGGAAAAAGGGGTTTTTTGATGCAATTTCGTGAACATCGGAAAAATACCAGAAATTTTTTGGAAAATTATATTTTCCCACAAGACGGAGGAAGCCAGAAGGGGAGGCGTAGCCGGGCCACAGGGGGCCCACACCCCTTAGCCGCGGGGCCACCTTGCCTCGCGCCTAGGACAAGTGTGGCCCACCTGGCCGGCCTCCAAATCCGCCCTCTCGCCTATATCTTCCTCACGGAACCCTAACACAAAGGGAGCGACCACAGATAGATTTCTGCCACCGATGCGGGGCAGAAAACACCGAGAGAGAAAGATCTCTCCGGCAGACAGATTTCTGCTAGGGAAATTTCTTCCCGGAGAGGGGAGATCATTGCCATCAACACCGTCATGAAGCTAGGCTTCATCGGGATCATCATCATCATCATCCACACCATCATATCCACCAACACCATCATCACCACTCCATCCCGCTGTAACAATTGTGTTGGATATTGCTTTAGTTCTTAGGGGAAACTTTCCCGGTGATAATTACTATTGTAGTTGATGCTTGTGAGTGGAACCATTGGATTATTGTTTATGTTCAGATTGTTATCCATTATCATATTATCTTTGATCTTGATCAATATGATGTCTCGTGAGTAGTTCACTTAGTTCTTGAGAACATGGGCGAAGTCATGTTATTAGTGGATTTGTGTTGAGTTATTATTCAATGGTTTAGTATTTAAGTTGTGGTGCTATTCTTCTAGTGGTGTCATGTGAACATCGACTACATGATACTTCACCATTTATGGGCCTAGGGAAATGCATTGTGTATTTGGCTACTAATTGTGGGGTTGTCGGAGTGACATAAACCTGAACCGCCGTTAGGACACCTTTGCACAAGGGAGCGTAGGATCTCAGAGTTTAAGGATGTGGTTAAGTTTATATCTTAATTACTTTCCTGTAGTTGCGGATGCTTGCAGGGGTTTAATCACAAGTAGGTATTAGTCCAAGTAAGGTCGGTGCGTTAGCACAGGTTCACCCACACAACACTTACAACACCAAAGAAGAGTAGTTAGCTATATGAAGCGAAAGCACTTGACAGAATTCCCATGTGTCCTCGAGAACGCTTGGTCGTTATAAGTATTTCCACCGTCTTATCCTTTGCTAAGAAAGGATTGGGACACTTGCTGCGTTTGTTCTTTATTACCTGCACTTTGTTTTGTTGCTTTATCAGAAAACCCCTAAAAATCCGTTTGCTAAGTATTTGCAGAGAGTTCCTGCTCCATACCATTAGTCAACACCTTCTGCTCCTCTTTGGGATCGACACTCCTATTTATCGGAAGTACTGTGATACACCCCATACTTGTGGGTCATCAAACGCCGCAACAAGCGAAGATCGGGCGTCTATGACGACCGCGACGGAGTCGACATGGTTGCGGCTGGCTACGCTGATCGTCGCAACAACGGCAACCGCAGCAGCGGATACCGCAGAGGCAACTCCCGCGAGGGAGGGCGCCCTACACAAGCATGGCAGCGCCGCAGCCGTGACGACGAACCCTCGGCATACGACAAGTTATCTGGTCCCTGCACCATCCACTTCTACCTCGACAAGCAGGTTTGAAAAAAGAAGGCCAGCCACATGCTCAAGGACTATCGCGAGTTCCAGAAACTCAGTGAGGGTCTCATGCAAATGCGACGCCAGATCGTGAACTCTGGGTTTGGACCCGCACCTGCACCAGGCGACATTGCACACGGAGCTCCTCCACCACCACCCGTGAGACCGTCGAATCCAGCAATCGCACCTGCACCAAACAATCGCAGGAGGATACCCACCACCAAAGGGGGGCCCCGATGATCCAGAAGGGACGCCCTACCAACATGATGCAAAATAAGATCACCCGATAGGTCAGCCTGGCCGTGACCGTTCCACCTGCTATCCCTGAGTACCTCAGTGGTTCGGAGTCCTACATCACATTCGATATCTCGGATCACCCTCGACAGATCCCTCGCCCAGGTCATGCTTCCCTGGTGCTCGAGGCGCAGATCGGAGGATTCGAGATGAGCCGTGTCTTCATGGACGACGGCAGCGGCATCAACCTGATGTTCGCCAGCACCCTCGCAGCAATGCGGATCCCGCTGTGTAGCCTGGAACAATCCGACACGACGTGCCACGACATAGTCCTAGGAAAGGCATCTATCCCTTGGGAAAGATATGGCTCGACGTCATCTTTGGCAAGCCCGAAAACTTTCGATGCAAATGACTGGAGTTCAAAGTGGTCGACTAGCCATCACAATACCACGCCATCCTTGGGCGCGTGGCATTCGCACGATTCCTGGAAGTACCGCACTACGCGTACCTGCTGCTCAAAATGCCAGGGCCCAGAGGCGTCATCACAGTCCAAGGAAGCTTCACCCAATCGGTTCACTGTGATAGAGACTTCAATAGAATCTCCCAGTCGTTCGGCATGCAAGAGGAGCTCACGAGGCTCCGCGAGGTGACAGACAACAGGGCACCCCTAGTCGCCAGACAAAACGCACCTGATATGTCGTTCGACTCTACAGTCAACACGAAAAAGGTGCAAGTCCACCCAATGGATGACTCCAAGACGGCGCTGATCACCAAAGACCTTAGTCCCGCATAGGAAAGCATGCTCGTTGAATTCCTCCATGAGTACTGGGAAATCTTCGCCTGGTGTCCAGTGGACATGCCAGGAGTTCCCAGGGAATTCACCGAGCACGCACTCAATGTGTTCCCCGACGCAAGTCCAGTCAAACAGTCGATCCGACGACTGTCCGAACCACGAGCCGAAGCAGTTGGAATCAAAGTCAATAGACTGCTCGATGCCAACTTCATCCGCTAAATCAACAAGAGAGAGTGGCTGGCCAATACCGTGCTGGTCCCCAAAAAGGACACGGACATCCTGCGGATGTGCGTGGACTTTACGTCACTCAATAAGAACTGCCCCAAGGACCACTTCCCTCTTCCTCGAATCGATAAGATCATCGATTCGACTGTAGGATGCGAGAAACTCTCCTTCCTCGACGCCTACTCAGGCTACAATCAGATTCGGCTGAAGGTCGAAGATCAGGAGAAAACGGCGGTCATCACGCCGTTCCTAGTGTTCTGCTACAACACCATGCCATTCGGGCTAAAGAATGCAGGTGCCACCTACCAGAGGTGCATGCAGGCGTGTCTAAAAAACCAGATCGGTCGCAACATCCAAGTCTATGTCGACGACATAGTCATCAAGACCAGGGAAGCCAAGACACTGATCGACGATCTCCGCGAGACGTTCGATAACCTTAATCACTACAAGATCAAGTTGAATCCAGAAAAGTGCGCCTGGGGCGTCCCATCTATCCAACTACTCGTCTACTTCATCTCCCATCAAGGGATCGAGGCAAATCCAAAGAAAATCCAGGCCATACTGACCATGGAGAAGCCGAAAAACCTCAAAGGTGCCCAGCAGCTAGCTGGGCGCATCGCGGCGCTGAGCAAATTCATCAGCCGCATGGGTGAGAAGGACCTGCCCTTGTACCAGCTGTTGCGCAAGACGGACAAATTCGAGTGGACACCCAAAGCAGACTATGCAATCGAAGCACTCAAGCGGCCGCTCTCCACTTCGCCTGTCCTGGTTACACCAAAAGAGTGAGAGCCTCTGCTGCTATACAACACAGCCACGCACCATGTGGTAAGCACCATACTCGTGGTTGAGCAACCCGAAGATGGCAAGACCCATGGGGTCCAATCCCCAATCTACTACCTCAGCGAGGTACTGACACCAACAAAGCAGAGGTACCCTATTACCAGAAGCTCGCCTATGACGTGTTCATAGCGGCTCATCGGCTGAGCTACTACTTCCAGGAACATCAGATAATGGTCGTCAACGAGGCGCCACTGTCCAACATCCTGAACAACCCCAAAGCCACGGGACGCGTAGCCCCCTGTGGGGCATCGATCTATCCCCTCTAGACATAGTCTATGAGCAGCGCAAGACCATCAAATCTCAGGTCCTCCCTGACTTCCTCGTCCACTGGATAGAACTCCAGCTTCCGGACACTCCGGACATGACGCAATCATGGACGATGCACTTCGACGGATCCAAACGTGAGGCCGTAGCAGGAGAAGGTGTCATACTGACATCCCCTCATGGCGACAAGATGAAATATTTCCTTCGGATGAAATTTCGCGCCTCCAACAACGAGGCCGAATACGAGGCCCTCATCCATGGAATGCGGATGGATAAGATCTGCGGCACAACGCACCTAATCATCTACGGTGACTCGAACCTTGTCGTCCAGCAGATGATGAACAAGTGTGATGCGCACAACGCTAACATGATCGCATACCGCACGCTCTACAATTCACTCGAAGGAGACTTTGACGGCTGTGAGCTCCGGCACGTTGGACGGGAAAGCAACGAGGCAGCTGATAGACTCGCCAACATCGGCTCCACCTGTGCACGGGTGCTACCAGGCGTGTTCCTCGAACAAATCTTCATACCCTCTATCAAAAGGAAATTCCCCAAGGGATCACCCGAAGAAGCAGAGCACTCGGGGGATACGCCACCCGAAGGACATAAAGGGCCCAAAAAACTCGACACAGAGGCCGAGCTCGTCAGTCTGATGCAGTTCATGGAAATCGAGGAGACGTGGACGCAGTCATACCTCTGGTACCTGCTAAACAAGGAACTGCCCGACGACCCGTCAGATGCCCGACATATATCTCGCCGGTCCAAAGCATTCACCCTCCACAATGGCAAGATGTACAAACGCAGTATTTCGGGTGTACTCCATAGGTGTGTCACCATCGGTGATGGCAAAACCATCCTCCAAGACATCCACGAGGGCATTTACGGTCATCATGTAGGTAGTCGTGCCCTCTTCGCCAAAGCCTTACGAGCTGGATTCTACTGGCCAACGGCCATGAACGATGCTAAGGACATCGTCCGAAGATGCAACGGCTGCCAAAGGTTTGCGGACAAGCCACACGCACCAGGATCGGAGCTTAAGCCCATACCACTGGCCTGGCCCTTCGCCCAATGGGGCCTCGACATGATTGGCAAACTGCCCAAATCTTTGAAAGGAGGACACGTCTACCTCTTGGTCGTAGTCGACAAGTTCACCAAGTGGATCGAGGCCATGCCCGTCACCAACCAAAGCGGCAAAACGGCCGTCAAGTTCTTCGAGTCCATAGTCTACAGGTTCGGCGTGCCGCACAGCATTATCATAGAAAACGGCTCGAACTTCATCTCGAAGGAATTCCAGGACTTCTGCGAGGGCCTTGGCATTAACATATCATACGCCTCCGTGGCGCACCGGTAGACCAATGGGCAGGTCGAAAAGGCCAACGGCCTCATAGGCGGCGGCATCAAGAAACTCCTTCTCAGCCCACTCAAACGGCTCGCGGGAGCCTGGGCAGAGGAGCTACCCTATGTCCTCTGGAGCCTACGCACAACGTCGAATAGCGCAACTGGCTTCACACCTTTCTTCATGGTGCATGGAGCCGAGGCTGTACTACCTGCCGAAGTACGCCACAAGGCCCCATGGGTCGTCGCCTACAGCGATGCCGAATCAACGGCCGCACTCGAAGACGCTATCAACACACTCAACGAGGCACGTGACATCGCCGCAGCTCGTTCAGCGGTCTACCAGCAGAGCCTCCGCAACTACCACAGCCGACGGCTGCGACCAAGGTCCTTCGTCGAAGGAGACCTCGTCCTGCGACTCAAGCAAGAGCGGCCAAAAAAGCTCGAGTCACCCTGGGAAGGACCCTATATCATCACAGAAGTCAACCCAGGTGATGCTTACCACCTCATGGACATCGCGTCAGGAGTCGAATACTCCAACCCCTGGAACGTGGCACGTCTGCGACGCTTCTACCCCTAGTTATCCCTTTAATTTAAATAATGCTACTCAGCTGAACAATATACCTCTCCGTTACGATATGAATAAAAGCTAAGTTCCTCGGCCAAAAATTATTTTCCGTACTTTTCGCTATAACACGCTCGGGGGCTACGCCTCATCTCACGACTCTGTCGACTGAGAACAAACGCATACAACCTGAGTAGCTGACCACGTCAGGCTAACGAAAAGGACATGCACACAACAAAGCACAATGTGCTATTATAAATAAACTTTACAAAGGGCACAACAATACCACTCGAATACATACACATTTTACATCTATCTATTTTCTTTACAGGTCTTACCTATTCTGGAGTATTACACTCGCCCGCTGCTCAAACAGATCAACAATTTCTTCGGCATACTGCCTTACAGTCGCATAATGCGGGAGCATATCCCAAAGGCTACCATCTGGCCGAAGGGGTGGCCCAGTCGCCACTACCGCGAGATCGACATCACGACGATGCAGCCGAACAAGTGTAAGAGCGGCCTTCACCCCAGCTACCAGTTGACGCTTCACCAATTCCTTGACGTGTCTCACGTCCCGAAATTTTGCCAGCAGACCCCACAGATTGGAAGGTGCCTCGTCCGGGGGAAAAATGGCGTCCCAAGTGGACGCCAGGGAAATCCTCACCTGCCTCAGCACCCGAGAAACCTGGTGCGCACGATCTTGCACCATCACAAGGACGAGGTCCAGATCGCGGTCCATCCAGAAGAAGCCGCCAGCCTCCAAGTCCTGTTGGGTCAAGCATCATCCGAACAGCAACGCGCTCCTTCTCCTCCTTCAGAATGAGATTGGCGCCTGCATAGAACATAGAAATAAGATGAAACATAAGAGAGATGCATCCGAAAAGAACAACAGTTCACGAAGACTTACATTGAAGCTGCTCACTGATCTTCCGCAGCTCCCCCATCAAAAATTCCTCCCTGGCAGTGGCTCCCTCAGCCTTCGACTTCCACACGTCTGTGTGGCCCCGAATGCCGAGAACATCCTTCTCTAGGCTGCGGACGCGGTAGCGAAGGAAAACAAGTTGCAACGCATCATCCAACGATGGTCGTGGCTCAGGAGCAGTCGAAGTATCTACGGGCATCTCACCCTAAGGACCCTAAAGGCAAACAAGTAAGGAAATAAACATCACAAACATCGCTGGTGGGAGATCGAAAGATAACTTATATACATAAAAGCCACCCCGTGGCATAAGTCAAGATTGTTCATCAACAAAAGCATACATTACAAAAGGAAAAGGATATACTATCCTATACTACAACAACAGAGCCTAGGCACCCGCATCCGGACTGGCCTCAGAGCCATACTGCCTGCTCTTGACCTCCTCCTGCTACCTCGTCGCATACTCCGCCAGCAGGTCAATGAGCTTCGGCCCATAACGCTTACAACGGGGAGCGAAGAGAGCGAAAGCTACCTCTGAGCCATCGGCAGTAGTTGGCATCTGGGAGTTGATGCAGGTCCAGCTCCGCTCCGGATGCCATGGCCATGGCCAACCCCATCGAGGCGCCAAGGCCCTTCTGCTTGCGCTTGTAGGCTGCAGGAGCATCCTCTGACAAGGCATCCGCCAACGCGTCGACATCCTCAAGAGCAGCGCCCTTGGGGACGATCTCCTTGTAGAAGCGTTGGAGCACCCCCTTGGCCTTCGCCAAGACACCAGTAGCAGTACCGCAGCGATCTTCGACCACTATGGTAGCATCATCCAGAGAATTTCCGTGCTCCATCACACCGCGATCAAACGTGATGCCTGCAGCATCTGAGACAAAGAAATAAGAAAAGGGACCAAATAAGAACAGGGCAAGGAACAACCAAAAAAGTACAAGACCAGGGCAAGTACAAGATACTCATCGAAAAAATACTTGGCCGTAACCATGAGCCTATTGGCCATCTCCCTCTCGCGAGTAGCAGCTGTAGCAGCAAGCTGCTCCTCGCGATCAGCAGACTCCTTCCGCAGGCGCTCCTGAGCTTTGGCAGCGTCAGCCACCTCCTTTGTAGGCGCTTCTTCGCCTTCGCGGCATCCGCGGCTTTCTTCTCCGCGCGACTAAGGCTCTTTTCAAGAGCGTCTAGCCGACGGAGAGCTGCATTATTTTCATCTATAAACACCAAGAACAAAAGATCAACAAAATCAAATATGAAGGAAACAGCCGAAACAAGCAACAGATGATCAAACTACCTACCCTGCAGCTACCGCATGTTGGCCTCCAGCGCCAAATGCTTCAGGATCAGGAGATTAGCGCTATGTATGAAGGCCTGCAAAGCAAAAACACAACCAATCATCAGAAAGGGCTCGGGGGCTACGCCCCACAAGAGCAAAACTCGACCAGCAGATCTTCTGAAAAAAGGGCTCGGGGGCTCCCCCCACAAGACAAAGCAACACACAACTTACGTGCTTAGACGGAGACTCCGAAGTTTCGCGTGCAAACTTCTGAGTAACGACTACTCGAGCCTCTCGCGGGGAGGGGTTCGGGGCGTCATCCTTAGAGTCGGCCACCATCTGAGGTTAAGGAGTTCTCAGCTTCGACTCCCCTATGGCCTCCTGAGCACCCTCACTAAGAGAACCCTCTGAGGAGTGGCTGCAAGGAAAATATTGATCAAGACAAAAAGAAACATCGCACATGCAAATTATAGAACAAAACACATCTGAAATTACTTATGATTCAATGTCTAACAAATTTAATATCGGTGCGGACTTCTCCTTCATCTTCTTCTTGGCCGGCAGCTGCAACGCCATCATCCGAATTAGCACAGCAGGAAAAGGTGCAGAGGAGGCACCTTCATCCTCACCATGCCGCTCCAGGAAGGAAGGGCCCCGAGGAGTTGGAGCTGTCAACACATCCTAAGAACCACACTGGGAACGGTTTCGGGTCTGCCCCTCGCTTGGTTTGGGGGCCTCTTGGGTTGGAGATTGCGCCGACAGAAATTCAGACTCAGAGTCCACAACCTCGTTGTCAGGCACAATCAAATATTTTTCAGGCAGCGGAGACATCATGCCAGCTACCTTAAGTTCCTACAAACCAAAAAAGACAAAGAACGTGATTAGCAACGCTATTCATATGGAGACAGCACTCGTAAAAAAGCGCAACGTGCATGACGCAGTTCTACCCCCGAGGAACTGGATTCGAAGAACTGAAGGGGCGGTCAAGGACTTCTTCGGGAGGTCCTCTTCAGCCTTGAACTTCAGTAGTGGCCGAAGAGCCCTATCGAGGTCGCCCCTGGATGGCTCTTCAGCCGAAACGCTCGTCGAGTCGTTGCGGCCAGTGTAAAGAAACATCGGATGCGCCCTCGCTTGGAGCGGCTGCACCCGATGTTTGAGGAAGGTGTGGATGATATCCACACCATTGACCTCCTTCTCCACAACCATCTGGAGCGCCTCCACCCGACGGTAGATCTCCTCCACTTCCGCCATCTCGCCCTCCAGGACATGGTTCTTCCAGGATCTCTTCGGAAGGATTTCCTGGGAGGATTCGAAGGGAGCAAGGTCAAACTCTTGTCCGTTCACTATGGAGTCGCGGATATAAACCACTTCTTCCGCCAGTATTGGACGGACTCGCACATAGAAAAAGAAAAGAATAGAAGAACAGATGGAAATGACACAGCCGCCAAGCGGATAGACTCCACCGGTGCCGGACTGCCTCTTCACGGAATAGAGCTTCCGGAAGAGGCCAAAGTGCGGCTCGATACCGAGCCAGCACTCGCAGAGAGTGATGAAACAAGCAATGTGGAGGAGAGAATTGGGGGAATATGATGAAGTTGGATGCCGTAGAAGAAAATAAGTCCATGAAGAAAATCATGGACAGGGAGCGAGAGACCGCGAAGAACAAAAGCGACGAACATCACCCGAAACCACGGGGAGTTACCTTATCGCCAAGAAGCTTGACATCCTCCTTGTTCTGTGGGATCAGACCTGCATCGCGTAGCTTGCACAGATCACCATCGCGCACCTCCATGCGTCTCCACCCACCATTAGTGATGCGAGCGGTGGTGGAACCCTTCTTACCACGGGCGGCGGCACTTGATCCGGCTCCAGCAGCGCCCTTCCTTGACTTGCCCATCGTGCGGCGGTGACTGCGGCGATGAGCACGGAGAAAAGAGGAAGGAAATGATCTGAGAACGTCCAATGCGCGCAAGAAAGCAAGTGCTTGCGAAAATGGAGGCAATGGTGGAAAGAAAATGGCAAGAGGTGAAAACAAAATCACTGTTTTCCCCACGGTTATAAGGACGAGGACGACGAACAAGAATCGTTCATCCAGAAGCCCTAGCGCTCAAGACAGATCCAACCGTACATGTGTCAGCACAGCAATGAATCGTCGCCAGTATGCCGTCCACTACACACGAAAATCGAGGAGACGCTGTAATTCTTGCCACGACGCGCATGACTAGTCAACTCCAGGTCAGAAAGTGGGACCCACGCTCGTCTTGTCGCATCATTTCAGGCGCCGTAGATGGTTGAGATCATTGATCGTCATCACTGACGTCATCAAGACCAACCTAGCAACGGTTGGAAATCTTAGGTTGATGACTAAAGTACTTACTCGAATCTACGATTCGAGCAATTACTCGGGGGCTACTCCTATCAGGAGCGCTGATCGCGCACCTGATACATGATTAAAATACTGCATCTCTCATCCATCTTCGAGTCCCATGTTGAGTCTACGACTCCACTAAGGACTCAGGGGCTACTCCCATAGGGAGGATTGATTCAAGCATCCGAAGAAATTGTGTCCTTCGGACCTGAAGCTAAAAAAATAACTGAACTAAAGTCTTTGCTCGAGTCTACGACTCGAACAGACACTCGGGGGCTACTCCCATAGGGAGCGCTGGCCGCGCATCCTATGATTTATTTGACTGTGATCCTTCGGATCAAAATATAAACTTTTGGCAACTCTGCCCAAACCAACGCTAAGTGAGAAGCAATCTCCTTGACCACCCGAAACACCTCGCGGTGACAAAATTTCGGATGCTGCGTCTACGACGCAAGGATAAGACCTACAGATACCATCTGATGGCCAGGTAACACACCTGACTGCGCTCTGCTAGTAAAATACTGTGTCAACAGGTACGACGAAAAATCCTGACGAACGCGTTGGGTACATCACTTGAAAAAAATCACTAGGGTTCGGCTCCTGTAAGATCTCAACGGCCTGAGTCGAATTACACCAGCATCTATTTCGGATTTGAGTCCAGGAACTCGAGTCTGAAGAAGATCGTGTTGTTTTGTCCTATGATAGTTAACTGACCCTGATCCGTCGGGTGTGTCTGACACACACATTAACGATCCCTACGAACTAAACTGATGTCTCTTATAAACAGGCATACAACTGCACCCGAAAGACTGAAGAGTCCTCAGCCGAATCTACGATTCGATTGAGCACTCGGAGGGCTACTGACATGGTTATACCCCACCGGTACACAACATCAGCATACCTAGTCCAATCAAGGAAGACCCATGACAACATACGCGGTCTGTGGAGGTTTCGGGTGGCCCAAGCCCATGACGCCTTCAGATGCTTGGAGAACAAGACTAGAATAGATAGAATTTCAAAGGGGTAAACCCTAATCTGTAAACCGACTCAACCTATGTCCAAGACATGCCTATCTATATAAAGGCTAGGAGGACACGGCGAGGGGGATCTCCTCAACTCACCTCATACGCACCTCACGCCAGATTGTATCTGCGCACCCCTGTAACTTTCGGTTCCGCCGTAATCAAGAGAAGACAAGCACGAGTAGGGTTTTCCCTACGGAAGCCTAAACCTGGGTAAACTTCGTGTCCCCGCGTTTCTTGTTTGCTAACCATTTTGCGATCTCCAGCATCCCCATCTTCTCCAAAACCCAAGTCCATAACAATAGGCATTGACGAGATTAAACCTCGTCCTGATCTACACATTTTAACAAGTAGTCCCAATCAACCTTGTCATAAGCTTTTTCAAAATCAATTTTTAAAACAACTCCCTGACATTTCATCCTCCTTGATTCATGTAAAATTTCATGGAGAGACATTACCACATCCATAATATTTCTCCCTTTAATAAAAGCAGTCTGACAACTAGAGATGAGTTTACCCATAAACGGTTCCAGCCTAACAGTAATAACTTTGGTAATTATTTTGTATAGAACCTGAAGCAAACAAGTGGCTCTGAATTTAGAAAGCACATCAGCATCAGAAATTTTTTGGAGAAGGATAATCATACCAAAGTTCAATCTAAATAAATCAAGCACACAAGCATGCAAATCATCAAATAGATCCAAGATATCAAATTTAATAATTGGCCAACAAGATTGAAAAAAATCAATAGGGATACTTTCTAACCATCATATCTAAGGCAGCTTTGATCTTATCAAGAGAGAAAGATCTATCTAAAATCTCATTGTGAGCCATACACAGTTATTCATCAACGGTCCACACAGAACAATCCAAACCAATTTTATTGCCCTCACCCCTCCCAAATAAAGATCTATAATATTCAGTTGCATGAGTAAGGAGATCAGAAGTCCCCTGAATCAAAAGATCATTGTTCCTCAAAGAATACATAACATTTTTTCACTTTTCTCCCATTAGCAATTCTATGGAAATAAGCAGTGTTATTATCACCTTACAACAGCCACTTAGCACTCGATCTAGTAAACAAAAACTTTTCCTCATCTTCATAAATTTTCATAAGTTTATGAAAATAAAGCCACAGCCATAGGACTAAATTATATAATAATATTAAAATAGTAACATGAGTATACTCACAATGGTAAATATATTTCGAAACATACGTTCAGTGACTAGGCGAGGGTGCTAGCTGTTGGAAATATAAGCAATAATCCATATGAATTAATCCGAATAATAAACTTATAAATCATGATCATACAGATAGTAGTAAAATCAATCATGCAGATCAAAAAAGTAGATGAACAGATTACATCTATACAATATAAACCTATCACATCTACACCAAACGCTAGAACAAAGAACTCTAGCATAATTCGAAAGAGAGAAATCGAGATCACATACGATGTAGGTTGAATAGCAGCCGCAGCGGTTGCAGCAGCGTCGCCCATGTTGAAGCTGTCGAAGAGGTCGCTCACGTCGGGGAAGAAGTCGTCGTTCGGGAACTCGCCGTCGGACGACGTCGTGGTTGCCAGTAGTGGGTTCCGGAGGCCTACTGTCCCGATCTGCGGTGCATGCCGCAAGCCGGGATAGGGAAGACGAAAGCGGCGGCGCAAGGTTCTGGAGGATAGGCGCGTGTGTGAATTGATACGGTGCTGATCCGCGGCGCACATCGTGACGAGGCGAGGCGAGTCGAGGCGGGCGGCGTCGGAGGAGGAGTGCGCGAGGGCTACTCTTCTTGTCACACCTTAGTAAGTGGAGCAACACTCTACTATATAAGGTGGTCCAACTTCCCTTCAACTAGCAATGTGGGACTAAACTTTAGCACCACTACACTGTCATATACTGCCATATACAAGTGGGCCAAAAAGAATTTCAGAAATTTGTCTAATGGACCAATAGCCCAATATACACCAAATTCCAACACTAGCTTTTTTTGAACAGAGTGACTAGGCGAGGGTGCTAGCTGGAGAGAGTAAAACTCCATCGTTACTCTCAGATGGTCATATCATATGTGAGGCACTGCTTTATCATCGCGACGACCCAAAGACGTTCAAGGTCGGTCGCCTTCGTCTTCGCCGACCCACCACGCCATGTGCTCCGGAGACCGAGACCGGGGGAGCGATATGTAGCAAGTCGTCTCCCTGCTTTTGTTGGCCGAGGTGCTTTTGCTGGCCCGGCCCTACCAACATCATGCAGAGAAAGACCCGCACCGCCTCCTCACTTCTTACTGCCATCATACACAGGACGAACGTGCCCCCAACCCACCAAACCCACCCTCTTTACGTAAAAAACAATAATCCTGGACCAAGCCGGTAGCATGTTTAGACACAAGGATCAACATTCGCTTTAGCCTTTTAGACGACGCTCCTGGAACGCAAGCCGCTGGGAGGGAGTGGGGGGATTTGTCTAGTGTGTTAAGTGGGATTCCACCAAATTCCACTTCTAGTTCATTTGCTAAAATACATTTTAGCAAATGAACTAGAGGTGAGTGGGATTTTGGTAGGATCGCACTTACACCCTAGATTTGGTGGACGAACCGGAGGCGATGACCCTGAGAGAAAGATTAACAGGAGAGCCCGTCGTCGACTCTATAGCTATTCCATATATTTCTATCGTACATATGTATAAATTGTGGGATCCATCTAAGTTAACTAAATGGTACTCCACGCCTTGCTGCGGATATATTGCTAGGAATATTTGCTTTTGCAGTGGTAATCTTGTAACAATATTTATAAAACAACAATAATAAAATTATCATAAATTTATTTGATTTCTAATAGGAGAGCGAATGGTTTATCTACTACAAATCACCATGCACTAATATCCGGAATTAGACAAGAGTAATCAAAGAGAGTAAACTCAGAAAACCATCACGATAGCCCAATGATTTGACATGGCTTTCAAAAACATAAGACGTACTCCCTCCTTCTCTGTTTATTAGGTTTACTAAAAAAATTAGATTTTTTAAAAAGAATTAGGCTTATATCTAGCACTAATTAATACCCACTTTGGCATGAAACCAATAGCTGGCCTCCTAAAACGCTCCTATCAATCTTAGAGATAATTGGCATGCAACCAACCCTAAATTAACTAAATCACGGCGGCTATTTCTACTAAGAGCAAGAGCAATAGTAGAGCCAACTGCCGGCTATAAGCCATGTCCATGTCATCTAGAGTCAATCCAATAGCCAACATATATAATAGATAGAGATAGAAATATACTAGTTTATTAATGTATGTCACACTTTACACTCTCACATAGTTCCTAGGAACACGTGCTGCAGCTAGATTTTACTAACTAAGAGCTCATTCCTCTTTTCTTTTATCTTCTCTCTCATTCAACTAAGCATAAATATAATATTTTAAATTCTATAGCTTGCTGATTGGACCTTATTATACTTCTCTAAGAGCATCTCCACTTCTGGTCCCTAAAGCCCCCTTAAAGGGATATCAGGGGTGTCGTCGGTCGAATTCACGCCCAGCACCCCCCCACACACACACACGCTCCCCAAAAAAGATTGGCTCTGACACGATCCATTTTGTTATGGTGCCCGCACGCCAAACCCACCCCACGGGGGGCTAGCGGGGCGCCGGATGATGCGTTTCTGGGAAGGAGGGGGAGACGAAGGCGCGCAAAGCCGTCTGGTCCTCGTGGGCCACCCTGCCAGTGTCAGCGGCCGACGAGTTCGGTCTGTCTTCCTCCTCACCTGCCGCGCCCAGTGATGGAGCTTCTCGCCACCCCTGTTAGGCGTGCGAAGTTGGATGAGAGAGGGAAAAAAGAAGTGTTTGTCTTCTCTTAGCTAAGATATATAACAATATGTCTCACCGCATATTTAGGCGTATCTTTTGCTAGAGATAGGACTAAAAAATAACCCATTATATATCATGTTTTAATGTCATATCAAAATTAAGCGGCAGGTATGAGATAAGACTGTTTTGTCAGCCTATACATGCTCTAACAGGCCACACTTGGCCATTTCCTGCTATTAGATCAGCGTTATTTTGACGGCTTCGTGTGACTAATAAAAGTCGAACTGTTCGAAAGAAGGCTAAAAATGCTGGACATATGTGATTTTTTTGCTGAGTTGGAAGGTGATATTTTGAGATAATAATAACTTGTATTGATTTGAATAATAGTACAAAGATTATATAGGAGAGAGGAGGAGACGGCCAAACCGACTTAGGCTAGAGTCCTAATTTAAATCAAACACAACTTTAATACCCCCCCACCCACCCCGCAGTGTCAACGTCGGGCGCCACACAATACTAGGAAAACGCATGTTCGTGACGCACCTGAAAAGGCATTCCGTGGCGCACTAGCAGTCGCGCTTGAGCGCTCCCCAAAAACCTGATCGCCCCTCACCCGTACAGGTTCACGAGAGGCGGGATTCCGGAGGCCTACTGTCCCGATTTGCGGTGCACGCCGCAAGCCGGGATGAGGAAGACGAAAGCGACAGCGCAAGATTCTGGAGGATAGGCACGTGTGTGGATTGATACGGTGCCGATTAGGTTTAGCCCGGACGCTTATATAATGCAGGTTAGGAGGATCGTGGGCTCAGCCTATGTCCGGGTCGGTAACAGCCACGTCCATAAAAACTGGAAACGGCTGTAATTAACGCGTCCGTTAATGACTCATAATCAGGCTCGGTGAGATTCCCGCAACCCGCGGCGCACGCGCGTCGTGGCGAGGCGAGGCGGGCGGCGTCGGAGGAGGAGTGCGCGAGGGCTACTCTTCTTGTCACACCTTAGTAAGTGGAGCAACACTCTACTATATAAGGTGGTCCAACTCCCATTCAACTAGCAATGTGGGACTAAACTTTAGCACCACTACACAGCCATATGCTGCCATATACAAGTGGGCCAAAGAGAATTTCAGAATTTGTCTAATGGGCCAATAGCCCAATATACACCAAATTCCAACAATCCCCCACAAAGTCTCATTGGCACATCACAACACTTTCCTTACAGAACATTGTTTTATATACTGGTGTGTAGTGGATACTGTTAAGTTGAAATTCCACGTTAAACTTCATGCTACACTAGCTTGCAACTTGAATAGTGGACTATGCCTTGAACTACAAGTTTTCTGCGCGCTAGTTTCACACAAAATCTAGACCGGTACAGGGCTAACGTCGGCTTCCCCGCGGTTTGGAGCTTATGCGTCATACTCCAGGGCCTTTCATGAGTTTATTAGAGAGCACCCAACTCTCACGGACTGCGACGTTTGACAGTCAGACTCATATAGGTGTGTTCCTCAAGAGATGTTCTACAGGACAACATCTCCGCTTATAAAAAGACACTTGGAACACATTAAGATAAATATCAACCTGCCATGCAGATTAAGAGAGTATTGCATCTTTATGGAGATGTAAATATAATATAGGGATACTCTCCTCTCAGCTGAACAGCTTGTCTCCCAGCTCTAATTCACGGGATCTCCGATCACATAGAGTGGGTTGCCACTGAGATCAACTCATAACGTGGGTCTCAAACCCATCTCCCTCGATGCATTATCTATCACATTACGTGATAGTCCCTTTGTGAAAGGATCTGCCAGGTTCTTAGATGTTTGGATATAATCCAACGCAATAACTCCGGAGTTTCTCAGTTTCCTGACAGATTTCAAACTCCTCTTCACATGCCTTGATGACTTCATATTATCCTTAGAACTGTTTATTTTGACAATCACAGTTTGATTATCACAGTTCATCGGGATGGCGGGTATTGGTTTTTCAACCACAGGTAAGTCCATCAAGAGCTCACGAAGCCACTCCGCTTCAACAGTGGCTGTGTCTAATGCTGTGAGTTCTGCTTCCATTGTTGACCTCGTTAAGATGGTCTGCTTGCAAGACTTCCAGGAAACAGCGCCACCAGCAAGTGTAAACAAATAACCACTTGTGGCCTTAAACTCATCAGCATCAGATATCCAGTTTGAATCACTATAACCCTCAAGTACCCGTGGATACCCAGTATAGTGAATACCATAACTCGCAGTGCCTTTCAAATAGTGCAAAACTCTTTCAAGAGCATGCCAATGATCATCTCTAGGATTTGACACAAATCGACTCAGTTTGCTTACAGCAAAGGAGATGTCAGGTCTAGTAGCGCTGGCTAAATACATGAGCGAGCCAATAATTTGAGAATATCTCAATTGATCTTTAGCAGTCCTTCGATTCTTTCGAAGTAGCACACTCGGATCATAAGGCGTTGGAGAAGAATTGCAGTCGCTATACCCGAAGCGACTCAATATCTTTTCCACATAGTGAGAGTGAAGCAATGTAATCCCACCATTGTCATCCTTTAGTAGCTTGATGTTTAAGATTACATCAGCCACTCCCAAGTCCTTCATCTCAAAGCAGCGAGATAGGAATTCTTTGACCTCCTCGATAACAGCGAGGTTGGTCCCGAATATCAATATGTCATCGACATAGACACACATAATAACTCCCTCGCCCCCACCATGGCGATAGTACACACATTTGTCAGCTTCGTTTACAACAAAGCCTTCAGCAGTTAAAGTTCTTTCAAACTTCTCGTGCCACTTCTTAGGAGCTTGCTTAAGACCATATAAAGACTTCACTAACTTCACACCTTTCCTTCTTGACAATCTACCACAAATCCGTCTGGCTGCTCCATATAAATTTCCTCATCTAGCTCTCCATTTAGAAAAGTTGTCTTAACGTCCATTTGATGAACGAGAAGACCGTGTGAGGCAGCCAAGGAAAGTAGTACTCGAATAGTGGTCAATCTGGCTACAGGTGAGTAGGTATCGAAGAAGTCTTCACCTTTCTTTTGGGTATAACCCTTAGCCACAAGACGTGCCTTGTACTTTTCAATAGTACCATCAGGTCTAAGCTTTTTCTTGAACACCCACTTACATCCTACAGGTTTGCACCCATAAGGACGATCAGTGATTTCCCAAGTACCATTAGCTAAGATGGAGTCCATCTCGCTTCGGACAGCTTCCTTCCAGTAGTCAGCATCTAGAGATGCATAGGCTTCTGAAATAGAAGTGGGAGTATCATCCACAAGGTACACAATGAAATCATCACCAAATGACTTTGCAGTCCTTTGTCTCTTGCTCCTTTTGGGAGCTTCATTGTCATCCTCCATAGGATCATCAGAGTGTTCTATCGGCATAGTGGGTTCAGGAATTATAGAAAATTCCTGACTAGATGAACTAGTCATCTCCTGATTTGATGAGCTAGACATGCCTTTCATAGGAAAGATGTCCTCAAAGAAAGTCGCATCATTCGACTCCATAATTGTACCAACATGCATGTCGGATACCTCAAATTTTACTATAAAAAATCTACAGCCAATGCTATGAAAAACATATCCTAGAAAAACACAATCAATGGTTTTTGGTCCAAGCTTTCGCTTCTTGGGTATTGAAATATTGACTTTCGCCAAACAACCCCAAGTTCGTAAGTAAGAGAGTTTAAGCCTTTTCTTTTCCCATTCCTCAAATGGAGTCATGGTTTTATCCTTTACAGGAACACGGTTTAGGACATGGCACGCAGTCATTAGCGCCTCCCCCCACCATTCCTTGGAAAGACCAGATGTATCTAACATGGCGTTAACCAAATCAGTTAGAGTGCGGTTCTTTCTTTCGGCTACCCCATTTGACTGAGGTGAGTAGGGAGGCGTCCTCTCATGTATAATAGCGTGTTCCATACAGAATAAATCAAATTCGTTTGAAAAGTACTCTCCACCACGATTCGACCTTAGCCGCTTGATTTTAAGATCAAGTTGGTTTTCTGCCTCAGCTTTATAGATTTTGAAGTAGTTCATAGCTTCATCTTTAGATTTCAGGAGATAAACATAGCAGTATCTAGTGGAGTCATCAATCAACGTCATAAAGTATCTTTTTCCACCTTTTGTCAACACACCATTCATGAAGATCTGAATGTATAAGTTCTAGCGGTGCTAAGTTTCTCGGTTCCGCAGTCGTATGAGACTTGCGGGGTTGCTTTGCTTGCACACAAACTTGTCACTTAGAACCTTTGACAGTGGTAAATTTTGGAATTAAACTCATATTGGCTAGCCGCGTCATGCAACCAAAGTTAATATGACAGAGTCGTGAATGCCAAATATTGGACTCATTATCATTGCAAACATGATTAATAACTTTAGTACATGAGTCTGACAAAGACAAGTGGAACAGACCTCCGCACTCATAAACCTTTCCAATAAATTGTACATACTTAGAAATTACAACTTTATTGGACTCAAAAACCAACTTAAAGCCATCTCGACATAAAAGCGATCCGCTGACGAGATTCTTATTGATGGAGGGAACGTGTTGCACATTCTTCAGCTGTACGGTCTTCCCCGAAGTAAACTTCAGATTTACCGTACCAACACCATGAACAGAAGCACGTGAGCTGTTTCCCATCAGCGTGGAAGAGGTCCTTGACACCTGATAAGAGGAAAACATGGAAATATCTGAACATACATGTGTATTAGCACCCATGTCTATCCACCAATCAGGAGAATGACATACTGAAAGGATAGTAGGTAAAATACCGTACCCAGCATCCTTCATCTCAGTATCGCTAATAAAAACATTAGCGGACTTGCCGTTGTTCCCATGTTGACGCTTGTCAAAGCGATTAGGGCAGCTAGGAGCCCAATGATCAGGATCACCACAGACGTGGCAAGAGCCTTTCCTCTTATCATTTTTCTTCTTGAAGTTGGTAGAGTGTGTGGCCTTGTTCTTTCCATCAAACTTTCCCTTTCCTTCAGTTTTGTTCTTATTCTTGAACTTGTGGGATTGGAAGTTTTTCCTCTGCACTAAATTGGCAGTAGAACCTCCCTCAAGTCCTCGAGCAGTTTTGTCCTTTGCTCTCGCCTTCTCTTCCACATGAAGAGACCCAATGAGATCCGTAACAAAAACTCTTGTCTCTTATGTTTCAGAGAAGTAGCAAAGTTTCTCCATGAAGGAGGAAGCTTGGCAATAATGCCACCAGCCAAAAATTTGTCCGGTAAGGAACACTTGAACTGCTCAAGTTCTTTGGCAACTGATTGTATCTCATGAGCTTGCTCAATGACGGAGCGCTTATCAATCATCCTGTAGTCATAGAATTGCTCCATGACATACAGCTCAGTGCCAGCGTCCGAGACCCCAAACTTGGCCTTGAGCGCTTCCCACGCGTCCTTGCCATTATCAAATGACATATATGGGTCAACAATGTTGTCCCCAAGAACACTGAACAAAGCCGCCATAAACATGGTATCGGCTTTCTTAAAGTTCGGTTCCTGCTCAGCAAAAAGATCTCCTTCAGGCTTGCCAAGAGTGGCGCTATAGCAGTTTAGGTTTTCAAACCAGAGAACTGCTCTCTTGCGCCATCTCTTATAGTGCATGCCATCAAAAGGAGGCGGCCTAGTAGCCGCGGCTACATCAGTGGAATTCAGTTGCCTATAATCAGGTTTTTGGATTGTTGGAAATATAAGCAATAATCCATATAATTTAATCCGAATAATAAACTTATAAATCATGATCATACAGATAGTAGTAAAACCAATCATGCAGATCAACAAAGTAGATGAACAGATTACATCTATAAAAGATAAACCTATTACATCTACACCAAACGCTAGAACAAAGAACTCTAGCATAATTCAAAAGAGAGAAATCGAGATCACATACGATGTAGGCTGAATAGCAGCCGCAGCGGTTGCAGCAGCGTCGCCCATGTTGAGGCTGTCGAAGAGGTCGCTCACGTCGGGGAAGAAGACGTCGTTCGGGAACTTGCCGTCGGACAACGTCGTGGTTGACAGTAGTCGTGCTTGAGCGCTCCCCAAAAACCTGATCGCCCCTCAACCGTACAGGTTCACGAGAGGCGGGTTTCCGGAGGCCTATTGTCCCGATCTGCGGTGCACGCCGCAAGCCGGGATAGGGAAGACGAAAGCGGCGGCGCAAGGTTCTGTAGGATAGGCGCGTGTGTGGATTGATATAGTGCCGATTAGGTTTAGCCCGGATGCTTATATAATGCAGGGTAGGAGGATCGTGGGCTCAGCCCACGTCCGAGTCGGTAACAGCCACGTCCATAAAAACTGTAAACGGCTGTAATTAACGCGTTCGTTAATGAATCATAATCAGTTTTGCCAACAAGCAAAATAAAGCTCGGCTCGGCGAGATTCCCGCAACCCGCGGTGCGCGCGCGCGCGTCGTGACGAGGCGAGGCGAGGCGTGGCGAGGCGAGGCGAGGAGGGCAGCGTCGGAGGAGGAGTGCGCGAGGGCTACTCTTCTTGTCACACCTTAGTAAGTGGAGCAACACTCTACTATATAAGGTGGTCCAACTCCCATTCAACTAGCAATGTGGGACTAAACTTTAGCACCACTACACAGCCATATGCTGCCATATACAAGTGGGCCAAAGAGAATTTCAGAATTTGTCTAATGGGCCAATAGCCCAATATACACCAAATTCCAACAATCCCCCACAAAGTCTCATTGGCACATCACAACACTTTCCTTATAGAACATTGTTTTGTATACCGGTGTGTAGTGGAGACTGTTAAGTTGAACTTCCACGTTAAACTTCATGCTACACTAGCTTGCAACTTTAATAGTGGACTATGCCTTGAACTACAAGTTTTCTGCGCGCTAGTTTCACACAAAATTTAGACCGGTACAGGGCTACCGTCGGCTTCCCCGCGGTTTGGAGCTTATGCGTCATACTCCAGGGCCTTTCATGAGTTTATTAGAGAGCACCCAACTCTCATGGACTGCGACGTTTGACAGTCAGACTCATATAGGTGTGTTCCTCAAAAGATGTTCTGCAGGACAACATCTCCGCTTATAAAAAGACACTTGGAACACATTAAGATAAATATCAACCTGCCATGCAGATTAAGAGAGTATTGCATCTTTATGGAGATGTAAATATAATATAGGGATACTCTCCTCTCAGCTGATCAACAGCTTGTCTCCTAGCTCTAATACACGGGATCTCCGATCACATAGAGTGGGTTGCCACTAAGATCAACTCATAACGTGGGTCTCAAACCCATCTCCCTCGATGCATTATCTATCACATTACGTCATAGTCCCTTTGTGAAAGGATCTGCCAGGTTCTTAGATGTTTGGATATAATCCAACGCAATAACTCCGGAGTTTCTAAGTTTCCTGACAGATTTCAAACTCCTCTTCACATGCCTTGATGACTTCATATTATCCTTAGAACTGTTTACTTTGACGATCACAGTTTGATTATCACAGTTCATCGGGATGGCGGGTATTGGTTTTTCAACCACAGGTAAGTCCATCAAGAGCTCACGAAGCCACTCCGCTTCAACAGTGGCTGTGTCTAATGATGTGAGTTCTGCTTCCATTGTTGACCTCGTTAAGATGGTCTGCTTGCAAGACTTCCAGGAAACAGCGCCACCAGCAAGTGTAAACAAATAACCACTTGTGGCCTTAATCTCATCAGCATCAGATATCCAGTTTGAATCACTATAACCCTCAAGTACCCGTGGATACCCAGTATAGTGAATACCGTAACTCGCAGTGCCTTTCAAATAGGGCAAAACTCTTTCAAGAGCATGCCAATGATCATCTCTAGGATTTGACACAAATCGACTCAGTTTGCTTACAGCAAAGGAGATGTCAGGTCTAGTAGCGCTGTCTAAATACATGAGAGAGCCAATAATTTGAGAATATCTCAATTGCTCTTTAGCAGTCCTTCGATTCTTTCGAAGTAGCACACTCGGATCATAAGGCGTTGGAGAAGAATTGCAGTCGCTATACCCGAAGCGACTCAATATCTTTTCCACATAGTGAGACTGAAGCAATGTAATCCAACCATTGTCATCCTTTAGTAGCTTGATGTTTAAGATTACATCAGCCACACCCAAGTCCTTCATCTCAAAGCAGCGATATAGGAATTCTTTGACCTCCTCGATAACAGCGAGGTTGGTCCCGAATATCAATATGTCATCGACATAGAGACACATAATAACTCCCTCGCCCCCACCATGGTGATAGTACACACATTTGTCAGCTTCGTTTACAACAAAGCCTTCAGCAGTTAAAGTTCTTTCAAACTTCTCGTACCACTTCTTAGGAGCTTGCTTAAGACCATATAAAGACTTCACTAACTTACACAACTTTCCTTCTTGACCATCTAACACAAATCCGTCTGGCTGCTACATATAAATTTCCTCATCTAGCTCTCCATTTAGAAAAGTCGTCTTAACGTCCATTTGATGAACGAGAAGACCGTGTGAGGCAGCTAAGGAAAGTAGTACTCGAATAGTGGTCAATCTGGCTACAGGTGAGTAGGTATCGAAGAAGTCTTCGCCTTCCTTTTGGGTATAACCCTTATCCACAAGACGTGCCTTGTAATTTTCAATAGTACCATCAGGTCTAAGATTTTTCTTGAACACCCACTTACATCCTACAGGTTTGCACCCATAAGGACGATCAGTGATTTCCCAAGTACCATTAGCTAAGATGGAGTCCATCTCGCTTCGGATAGCTTCCTTCCAGTAGTAAGCATCTAGAGATGCATAGGCTTCTGAAATAGAAGTGGGAGTATCATCCACAAGGTACACAATGAAATCATCACCAAATGACTTTGCAGTCCTTTGTCTCTTGCTCCTTTTGGGAGCTTCATTTTCATCCTCCACAGGATCATCAGAGTGTTCTATCGTCATAGTGGGTTCAGGAATTATAGAAAATTCCTGACTAGATGAACCAGTCATGTCCTGATTTGATGATCTAGACATGCCTTTCATAGGAAATATGTCATCAAATAAAGTCGCATCATTCGACTCCCTAATTGTACCAACATGCATGTCGGATACCTCAGATTTTACTATCAAAAATCTATAGCCAATTCTATGAAAAACATATCCTAGAAATACACAATCAACAGTTTTTGGTCCAAGCTTTCGCTTCTTGGGTATTGGAATATTGACTTTCGCCAAACAACCCCAAGTTCGTAAGTAAGAGAGTTTAGCCTTTTCTTTTCCCACTCCTCAAATGGAGTCATGGTTTTATCCTTTACAGGAACACGGTTTAGGACATGGCACGCAGTCATTAGCGCCTCCCCCCACCATTCCTTGGAAAGACCAGATGTATCTAACATGGCGTTAACCAAATCATTTAGAGTGCGGTTCTTTCTTTCGGCCACCCCATTTGACTGAGGTGATTAGGGAGGCGTCCTCTCATGTATAATACCGTGTTCCATACAGAATAAATCAAATTCGTTTGAAAAGTACTCTCCACCATGATTCGACCTTAGCCGCTTGATTTTAAGATCAAGTTGGTTTTCTGCCTCAGCTTTATAGATTTTGAAGTAGTTCAAAGCTTCATCTTTAGATTTCAGGAGATAAACATAGCAGTATCTAGTGGAGTCATCAATCAACGTCATAAAGTATCTTTTTCCACCTTTTGTCAACACACCATTCATCTCATAAAGATCTGAATGTATAAGTTCTAGCGGTGCTAAGTTTCTCGGTTCCGCAGTCATATGAGACTTGCGGAGTTGCTTTGCTTGCACACAAACTTGGCACTTAGAACCTTTGACAGTGGTAAATTTCAGAATTAAACTCATATTGGCTAGCCGCGTCATGCAACCAAAGTTAATATGACAGAGTCGTGAATGCCAAATATTGGACTCATTATCATTGCAAACATGATTAATAACTTTAGTACATGAGTCTGACAAAGACAAGCGGAACAGACCTCCGCACTCATAAACCTTTCCAACAAATTGTACATACTTAGAAATTACAACTTTATTGGACTCAAAAACCAACTTAAAGCCATCTCGACATAAAAGCGATCCGCTGACGAGATTCTTATTGATGGAGGGAACGTGTTGCACATTCTTCAGCTGTACAGTCTTCCCCGAAGTAAACTTCAGATTTACCGTACCAACACCATGAACAGAAGAACGTGAGCCGTTTCCCATCAGCGCGGAAGAGGTCCTTGAGACCTGATAAGAGGAAAACATGGAAATATCAGAACATACATGTGTATTAGCACCCGTGTCTATCCACCAATTAGGAGAATGACATACTGAAAGGATAGTAGGTAAAATACCGTACCCAGCATCCTTCATCTCAGTATCGCTAATAAAAACATTAGCTGACTTGCCGCTGTTCCCATGTTGACGCTTGTCAAAGCGATTAGGGCAGCTAGGAGCCCAATGATCAGGATCACCACAGACGTGGCAAGAGCCTTTCCTCTTATCATTTTTATTCTTGAAGTTGGTAGAGTGCGTGGCCTTGTTCTTGCCATCAAACTTTCCCTTTCCTTCAGTTTTGTTCTTATTCTTGAACTTGTGGGATTGGAAGTTTTTCCTCTGCACTAAATTGGCAGTAGAACCTCCCTCAAGTCCTCGAGCAGTTTTGTCCTTTGCTCTCTCCTTATCTTCCACATGAAGAGACCCAATGAGATCCGTAACAAAAAACTCTTGTCTCTTATGTTTCAGAGAAGTAGCAAAGTTCCTCCACGAAGGAGGAAGCTTGGCAATAATGCCAACAGCCACAAATTTGTCCGGTAAGGAACACTTGAACTTCTCAAGTTCTTTGGCAACTGATTGTATCTCATGAGCTTGATCAACGACAGAGCGCTCATCAATCATCATGTAGTCATAGAATTGCTCCATGACATACAGCTCAGTGCCAGCGTCCGAGACCCCAAACTTGGCCTCGAGCGCTTCCCACGCGTCCTTGCCATTATCAAATGACATATATGGGTCAACAATATTGTCCCCAAGAACACTGAACAAAGCCGCCATAAACATGGTATCGGCTTTCTTAAACTCCGCTTCCTGCTCAGCAAAAAGATCTCCTTCAGGCTTGCCAAGAGTGGCGCTATAGCAGTTTAGGTTTTCAAACCAGAGAACTGCTCTCTTGCGCCATCTCTTATAGTGCATGCCTTCAAAAGGAGGAGGCCTAGTAGACGCGGCTACACCAGTGAAATTCAGTTGCCTATAATAAGGTTTTTGGATTGTTGGAAATATAAGCAATAATCCATATAATTTAATCCGAATAATAAACTTATAAATCATGATCATACAGATAGTAGTAAAACCAATCATGCAGATCAACAAAGTAGATGAACAGATTACATCTATACAAGATAAACCTATCACATCTACACCAAACACTAGAACAAATAACTCTAGCATAATTCGAAAGAGAGACATCGATATCACATACGATGTAGGCTGAATAGCAGCCGCAGCGGTTGCAGCACCGTCGCCCATGTTGAGGCTGACGAAGAGGTCGCTCACGTCGGGGAAGAAGTCGTCGTTCGGGAACTCGCCGTCGGACGACGTCGTGGTTGCCAGTAGTCGCGCTTGAGCGCTCCCCAAAAACCTGATCGCCTCACCGCATGTGTTCACGAGAGGCGGGGTTTCGGAGGCCTACTGTCCCGATCTGCGGTGCACGCCGCAAGCCGGGATGGGGAAGACGAAAGCGGCGGCGCAAGGTTCTGGAGGATAGGCGCGTGTGTGGATTGATACGGTGCCGATTAGGTTTAGCCCGGGCGCTTATATAATGCAGGTTAGGAGGATCGTGGGCTCAGCCCACGTCCGAGTCGGTAACAGCCACGTCCATAAAAACTGTAAAC
Source organism: Avena longiglumis (assembly GCA_030063025.1). Classification (NCBI taxonomy): domain Eukaryota; kingdom Viridiplantae; phylum Streptophyta; class Magnoliopsida; order Poales; family Poaceae; genus Avena; species Avena longiglumis. The sequence goes on from CP125977.1 coordinate 479,799,723, forward strand.
GAATGTAATTAACGCGTCCGTTAATGACTCATAATCAGTTTTCCCAACAAGCAAAACAAAGCTCGGCTCGGCGAGATTCCCGCAACCCGCGGCGCATGCGCGTCGTGACGAGGCGAGGCGAGTCGAGACGGGCGGCGTCGGAGGAGGAGTGCGCGAGGGCTACTTTTCTTGTCACACCTTAGTAAGTGGAGCAACACTCTACTATATAAGATGGTCCAACTTCCCTTCAACTAGCAATGTGGGACTAAACTTTAGCACCACTACACAGCCATATGCTGCCATATACAAGTGGGCCAAAGAGAATTTTAGAATTTGTCTAATGGGCCAATAGCCCAATATACACCAAATTCCAACAATCCCTCACAAAGTCTCATTGGCACATCACAACACTTTCCTTACAGAACATTGTTTTATATACCGGTGTGTAGTAGAGACTGTTAAGTTGAACTTCCACGTTAAACTTCATGCTACACTAGCTTGCAACTTTAATAGTGGACTATGCCTTAAACTACAAGTTTTCTGAGCGCTAGTTTCACACGAAATCTAGACCGGTACAGGGCTACCGTCGGCTTCCCCGCGGTTTGGAGCTTATGCGTCATACTCCAGGGCCTTTCATGAGTTTATTAGAGACCACCCAACTCTCATGGACTGTGACGTTTGACAGTCAGACTCATATAGGTGTGTTCCTCAAGAGATGTTCTGAAGGACAATATCTCCGCTTATAAAAAGCCACTTGGAACACATTAAGATAAATATCAACCTGCCATGCAGATTAAGAGAGTATTGCCTCTATGGAGATGTAAATATAATATAGGGATACTCTCCTTTCAGCTGATCAACAGCTTGTCTCCCAGCTCTAATTCACGGGATCTCCGATCACATAGAGTGGGTTGCCACTGAGATCAACTCATAACGTGGGTCTCAAACCCATCTCCCTCGATGCATTATCTATCACATTACGTGATAGTCCCTTTGTGGAAGGATCTGCCAGGTTCTTAGATGTTTGGATATAATCCAACGCAATAACTCCGGAGTTTCTAAGTTTCCTGACAGATTTCAAACTCCTCTTCACATGCCTTGATGACTTCATATTATCCTTAGAACTGTTTACTTTGACGATCACAGTTTGATTATCACAGTTCATCGGGATGGCGGGTATTGATTTTTCAACCACAGGTAAGTCCATCAAGAGCTCACGAAGTCACTCCGCTTCAACAGTGGCTGTGTCTAATGTTGTGAGTTCTGCTTCCATTGTTGACCTCGTTAAGATGGTCTGCTTGCAAGACTTCCAGAAAATAGCGCCACCAGCAAGTGTAAACAAATAACCACTTGTGGCCTTAATCTCATCAGCATCAGATATCTAGTTTGAATCACTATAACCCTCAAGTACTCGTGGATACCTAGTATAGTGAATACAGTAACTCGCAGTGCCTGTCAAATAGCGCAAAACTCTTTCAAGAGCATGCCAATGATCATCTTCAGGATTTGACACAAATCGACTCAGTTTGCTTACAGCAAAGGAGATGTCAGCTCTAGTAGCGCTGGCTAAATACATGAGCGAGCCAATAATTTGAGAATATCTCAATTGATCTTTAGCAGTCCTTCGATTCTTTCGAAGTATCACACTCGGATCATAAGGCGTTGAAGAAGAATTGCAGTCGCTATACCCGAAGTGACTCAATATCTTTTCCACATAGTGAGACTGGAGCAATGTAATCCCACCATTGTCATCCTTTAGTAGCTTGATGTTTAAGATTACATCAGCCACTCCCAAGTCCTTCATCTCAAAGCAGCGAGATAGGAATTCTTTGACCTCCTCAGCGAGATAAACATGGTATCGGCTTTCTTAAAGTTCGCTTCCTGCTCAGCAGAAAGATCTCCTTCAGGCTTGCCAAGAGTGGCGCTATAGCAGTTTAGGTTTTCAAACTATAGAACAGCTCTCTTGCGCCATCTCTTATAGTGCATGCCATCAAAAGGAGGCGGCCTAGTAGCCGCGGCTACACCAGTGGAATTCAGTTGCCTATAATCAGGTTTTCGGATTGTTGGAAATATAAGCAATAATCCATATAATTTAATCCGAATAATAAACTTATAAATCATGATCATACAGATAGTAGTAAAACCAATCATACGGATCAACAAAGTAGATGAACAGATTACATCTATACAAGATAAACCTATCACATCTACACCAAACGCTAGAACAAAGAACTCTAGCATAATTCGAAAGAGAGAAATCGAGATCACATACGATGTAGGCTGAATAGCAGCCGCAGCGGTTGCAGCAGCGTCGCCCATGTTGAGGCTGTCGAAGAGGTCGCTCACGTCGGGGAAGAAGTCGTCGTTCGGGAACTCGCCGTCGAACGACGTCGTGGTTGCCAGTAGTGGGTTCCGGAGGCCTACTGTCCTGATCTGCGGTGCACGCCGCAAGCCGGGATAGGGAAGACGAAAGCGGCGGCGCAAGGTTCTGGAGGATAGACGCGTGTGTGGATTGATACGGTGCCGATCCGCGGCGCACATCGTGACGAGGCGAGGCGAGGCGAGTCGAGGCGGGCGGCGTCGGAGGAGGAGTGCGCGAGGGCTACTTTTCTTGTCACACCTTAGTAAGTGGAGTAACACTCTACTATATAAGATGGTCCAACTTCCCTTCAACTAGCAATGTGGGACTAAACTTTAGCACCACTACACTGTCATATACTGCCATATACAAGTGAAAAGAATTTCAGAAATTTGTCTAATGGATCAATAGCCCAATATACACCAAATTCCAACACTAGCTTTTTTTAAACAGAGTGACTAGGCGAGGGTGCTAGCTGGAGAGAGTAAAACTCCATCGTTACTCTCAGATGGTCATATCATATGTGAGGCACTGCTTTATCATCGCGACGACCCAAAGACGTTCAAGGTCGGTCGCGTTCGTCTTCGCCGACCCACCACGCCATGTGCTCCGGAGACCGAGACCGGGGGAGCGATATGTAGCAAGTCGTCTCCCTGCTTTTGTTGGCCGAGGTGCTTTTGCTGGCCCGGCCCTACCAACATCATGCAGAGAAAGACCCGCACCGCCTCCTCACTTCTTACTGCCATCATACACAGGACGAACGTGCCCCCAACCCACCAAACCCACCCTCTTTACGTAAAAAACAATAATCCTGGACCAAGCCGGTAGCATGTTTAGACACAAGGATCAACATTCGCTTTAGCCTTTTAGACGACGCTCCTGGAACGCCAAGCCGCTGGGAGGGAGTGGGGGGATTTGTCTAGTGTGTTAAGTGGGATTCCACCAAATTCCACTTCTAGTTCATTTGCTAAAATACATTTTAGCAAATGAACTAGAGGTGAGTGGGATTTTGGTAGGATCGCACTTACACCCTAGATTTGGTGGACGAACCGGAGGCGATGACCCTGAGAGAAATATTAACAGGAGAGCCCGTCGTCGACTCTATAGTTATTCCATATATTTCTATCGTACATATGTATAAATTGTGGGATCCATCTAAGTTAACTAAATGATACTCCACGCCTTGCTGCGGATATGTTGCTAGGAATATTTGCTTTTGCAGTGGTAATCTTGTAACAATATTTATAAAACAACAATAATAAAAGTATCATAAATTTATTTGATTTCTAATAGGAGAGCGAATGGTTTAACTACTACAAATCACCATGCACTAATATCCGGAATTAGACAAGAGTAATCGAAGAGAGTAAACTCAGAAAACCATCACGATAGCCCAATGATTTGACATGGCTTTCAAAAACATAAGACTCCCTCCTTCTCTGTTTATTAGGTTTACTAAACAATTAGATTTTTTTAAAAGAATTAGGCTTATATCTAGCACTAATTAATACCCACTTTGGCATGAAACCAATAGCTGGCCTCCTAAAACGCTCCTATCAATCTTAGAGATAATTGGCATGCAACCAACCCTTAATTAACTAAATCCAGCGGCTATTTCTACTAGGAGCAAGAGCAATAGTAGAGCCAACTGCCGGCTATAAGCCATGTCCATGTCATCTAGAGTCAATCCAATAGCCAATATATATAATAGATAGAGATAGAAATATACTAGTTTATAATGTATGTCACACTTTACACTCTCACATAGTTTCTAGGAACACGTGCTGCAGCTAGATTTTACTAACTAAGAGCTCATTCCTCTTTTCTTTTATCTTCTCTCTCATCCAACTAAGCATAAATATAATATTTTAAATTCTATAGCTTGCTGATTGGACCTTATTATACTTCTCTAAGAGCATCTCCACTACTGGTCCCTAAAGCCTCCTTAAAGGGATATCAGGGGTGTCGTCGGTCGAATTCACGCCCAGCACCCCCCCACACACACACACACGCTCCCCAAAAAAGATTGGCTCTGACGCGATCCATTTTGTTATGGTGCCCGCACGCCAAACCCAACCCACGGGGGGCTAGCGGGGCACCGGATGATGCGTTTCTGGGAAGGAGGGGGAGACGAAGGCGCGCAAAGCCGTCTGGTCCTCGTGGGCCACCCTGCCAGTGTCAGCGGCCGACGAGTTCGGTCTGTCTTCCTCCTCACCTGCCGCGCCCAGTGATGGAGCTGCTCGCCACCCTTGTTAGGCGTGCGAAGTTGGATGAGAGAGGGAAAAAAGAAGTGTTTGTCTTCTCTTAGCTAAGATATATAACAATATGTCTCACCGCATATTTAGGCGTATCTTTTGCTAGAGATAGGACTAAAAATAACCCATTATATATCATGTTTTAATGTCATATCAAAATTAAGCGGCAGGTATGAGATAAGACTGTTTTGTCAGCCTATACATGCTCTGACAGGCCACACTTGGCCATTTCCTGCTATTAGATCAGCGTTATTTTGACGGCTTCGTGTGACTAATAAAAGTCGAACTGTTCGAAAGAAGGCTAAAAATGCTGGACATATGTGATTTTTTTGCTGAGTTGGAAGGTGATATTTTGAGATAATAATAACTTGTATTGATTTGAATAATAGTACAAAGATTATATAGGAGAGAGGAGGAGACGGCCAAACCGACTTAGGCTAGAGTCCTAATTTAAATCAAACACAACTTTAATACCCCCCCCACCCCGTAGTGTCAACGTCGGGCGCCACACAATACTAGGAAAACGCATGTTCGTGACGCACCTGAAAAGGCATTCCGTGGCGCACTAGCAGTGCGCCACTAGCCTCGTGTTGCGGCTATCTCCTAGCCGTAGCGCACTGCATGGTGCGCCACGGTTGTGTCGAGATAGGCGTGGCGCACTACCAGGTGCGCCACGGGTAGGGGTACAGGGTGCGCCACACGGATGTGTTTTTCAAAAAACAAAAAAATGCAAAAAACACCCTCGTTTTGAATTGCAAAAGCAATCGGGTCCGTGCATCGCCGCCGTCGTGTCACCTCGCCGGAGCATGGTCGTGGCCACGACCTACCACCGTAGGGAAGTGCGGGAGGCCGTGACCGCTCTAGTCCTCGTCGGTGTAGAGGTGGTAGAAAGGGAGTGGTTGGAGAAAGGGAGGTAGGAAGAGAGGGAGGTAGGAAGAGATGGAGGAAGAGAGGGAGGTCGGTGAGGAGAAGTATGTCGTCGTCGCCCGTTGTCACCGCGAGGAGGAGGAGAAGGCCGCAGTTGTGCTGCCGTCACTGCAAGGAGAGGAGGAGGCCGCTGGTATGCCAAGTCATAGAAAGGACGCGGCCATGCAAAGAGAGGAGGAGGCCGGAGAAAGGACGCCGGAGCAAGGTGGCCAGAGAGAGGAGAAGGGGAAGGAGGAGAAGGAAAAGGAGAAGGAGAAGGAAGAAGGAGAAGGGAGAGGGAAGAAGGATAAGGGAGAAGGAAGGAGAAGGGAGAGGGAAAAGGGAGAGGGAAAAGGGGAAAGGAAAAGGTAGGTGGGCGGGGTGGGGATTCAAATTTTGAATCCTGCCCAACTTACTCGTAGCGCACTAGGTGGTGGTGCGCTACGGGTAAGTTGCCCTTTTTTCTGCAGGAAAAACGGTCTTTTGACCGTAACTTTTTACTCTTTTCGAATTTTGAAAATCGAAATAATCGCTAAACGACCGGAGGTGGTTTCGAGCGGATGCAAAATCTCGTTCTCGTCATTTTGGTATATTATACGATTTTTTTCGACATCGTATGCAAAATTTACGGCCATTTTACCATGGCATGACTTTTTTTGCAGAAAACGTGGAAACTCATGTTCGTTAATTTTCCTAGAAACTATACCATATTATCTACCTAAATATGAAAGGATTTTATTTTTTGAAGTGTTTATCATTTTCTTTTATTTGGTGCAGGATAGTTAGGTGTAGGGCACTACTACTAAGTTTACACATCCGTGGCGCACGTGAATAAAATTAACAATATAACTATCACATAAAACATTCTTATCATGAGCCACATGCATAAAATAATTATTACTCTCTGCATAAGCATAGTCATTCTTATTAATTGTAGTGAAAGCAAATTCAACAAAATAGCTATCATTATTATTCGCATCACCATAATCATCAAATATAGGAGGCATATTGTAATAATAATTAATTTTCTCCTCAATAGTAGGTGGAATGAAAATATCATATTCATCATTGTAATCATCATATATTGGAGGTAAAGTATCATCAAAGCAAATTTCCTCCAATAAATTTGGTGGACTAAAAAGATCATTTTCATAAAAACTAGCTTCCCCAAGCTTAGACTTTTCCATAGCATTAGCAATAATGGTGTTCAAATAATTCATACTAATAATATTGCTATTAGCATGCAAATAAAGTTCCATAGGTTTTTTTAATTTTCTCTTCAAACACTTCATGTCCTAACTCGAGATAAATATTATAAAGCTCTCTAATTTTATTGTTGTTTTCCATTAAGCCTAACTAGTGAAAACAAGAAACAAAAAGACAAAATTTCAGAATCTAAAGGAAATAACTTCGAGTACTCACACACCATGAGGATGTGAGTACCTTTTAACTTACCCCCCCAGCAACGGCGCCAGAAAATAGCTTGATGTCTACGCAATTCTATTCTTGTAGACAGTTGTTGGGACTCTAGAGAGGTTTGTAAAATAGCAGCAAGTTTCCCTTAAGTGGATTACCCAAGGTTTATCGAACTCAGGGAGAAAGTGGTCAAAGTTATCCCTCTCAAGCAACCCTACAATCAAGATACAAGAAGTCTCTTATGTCCCCAACACACCCAATACACTTGTCAGGTGTATAGGTGCACTAGTTCGGCGAAGAGATAGTGAAATACAAGTGGTATGGATGATTATAAGACAACGGTGCCAGAAAAGAGCTTGACGGGAGGAAAAGACTAAAGACAATCTGAAATAAAGATGGAAGCAAGCAAACATGTAATAGATCTAGTTGTAAACAATGTTTCAATACTTAGAAACAAGGCCTAGGGATCATACTTTCACTAGTGAACACTCTCATATAAATATCTTCTCTTCATGATAGCCTAAGTGCCACACGGTGTGCACACTGTCAGTTTCACACACGTGGGGAGAGCCGGAGATCTTTTAAAGCACTTGAGTAACAGAGTATATCTACTTGGTTACAAAGCTCATGATCACAATAAGATCACGCATAGAGAGAGAGAGAGAGAGAGAGAGAGAGAGAGATGAACACATAGCTACCGGTAGAGCCCTTAGCTTCGAGGAAGAACTACTCCCTCCTAATCATGGGAATCAGCAACGGCGATGGAGATGGTGGTGGAGATCGACGGAGATGGCTCTGGGGGAAATTCCCCGTCCCGGCAGGGTGCCGGAATAGACACTTCTGTCCCTCGAATCTCCCCTTCGGTGGCGGCGGTGCTGCAAAACTTTTTGTGTATGGAGGCCGATTCCTCTAGGGTTTTTACCTTGGGGGCTTTATATAGGCGAAAGGGTGAGGCGAGGAGGTAGACAGGGGGGCACACCCCCTAGTGGCACCACCAGGGGGTGCCCGCGCCACCATAGGGTGTGCCCACCCTAGTGCCCTACTCCGTCTCTGCTTCGCGTTTCCGTATTGCTCCAGGAAAAATAGGCAGATTGGCTTTTGTCCCGTCCAATTCCGAGAATATTCATTTTTTAGCTTTTCTAAAACCAAAAACAGAAGAAAATAGGCAACTGGCACTATGGCATCTTGTCAATAGGTTAGTTCCAGAAAATGTATAAAAATATCTCAAAGTGTAGACAAAGCATAAGACAATTGATATAAAACAAGCATGGAGCATCAAAAATTATAGATATGTTTATGACGTATCAAGCATCCCCAAACTTAGCTCCTGCTCGTCCTCGAGTTGGTAAGTGATAAAAAGAATAATTTTTGAGGTGACATGCACCATCACAATCTTGATCAAACCATTTGCAAAGCATTGAAAGCTGGGATCAAAGTACTCTAAACATGAGAATGAAAGATGAAGTTCTAACAATAAGATAAAACAACCATGTTGCAATATGAAAGAATACAAACAAAGATCATGAATAACAATGCTTTGAAAGACGATTGTTTGTTTCACATATAGAAAACATAGCATAGTGGTATTCAGCTTGTCCCTCATGGAGTAGCAAAACATAAATGCATAGGACACCTTCAAAGTTCATAAGGGTGACTAGATACAAATAGTTCAAGAATAAGAAATACCAACATTATGAATCAATCAATAAGTTTTGGGACAATGCACAGAGAACTAAGAATGGCAACTATGCTCTCTTAATTGGTGCCTAAGGATAGAAGGTGGAGACTCAATGTAAAAGTGGAAGAAAGGACTTCAAAGGGAAGCAGGTATTTCAAGTTTCATAAAGAGCTTCCAAAAATTATGGTACTTGTTAGCTTTCAGCTCTCATTGCCCCTATTATAAGCATCTTGAAGTGATTAAGGTTAAAGTGAACAAAGTATGGAGTATATTCTTTACAAAGTATAAGTTGGCAATCTCATGTCCCTTGAGTACGAGGGCCGCTCCTCATGCTACTCAACTTTAGTTACCCGTAAGTTCTTGTCATAGTAAGTACATGTGTATCATAGAGAACCGCCAACGGGGTACCCCTTGCCCCATGATACAGGAGCTATCCCATATCAAAATGACAAAGGCAACAGACAGTGAGCATCTCAGCAATCTTCTTATTTACCATGATAAATGGTGCTTTTTTTCTCTTCTTTCTTCTTTTTTTGTCTTTTTCTCTTTTTTCTATCTCTCTTTTTTTATAAGAAGAATGCTTCATATATTGCTCACTATGGTGATGCTGCAAGTTTCCACAATGATTAGGCATGGCTTAGGCTAACAGCCCAGGCGTTTCTCTAACACATATACATAACTTCATGGACTTACAAGCTCCCCTTTTATTTCACACCGACAAAAGAGCATGATATCAACTTGGTAGATATTTACAGGTGTTGAAAGTGTTCCCCGTGACAGCACGCTTCTGCTAATTCTCAACGTATAAGTGCAAGCATATACAACATAGATGACACAAAAGTTCAAGTTTATTAGGGGTAAGAAAAATAAAGTGTGTCAAGTTTGTGAGAGCTTTAATCACTAAGTTTTCACATAACAAAGTGGCTTTTTAATTGGAAAGTAAATGAAACAAAAATATACTTGGAATGGTGTAACACACCATGCATAGGAATTTATAGTGGACTCTTTGGAATAACTTGGTTTCTTGGGAGTTGGATGCATGAGTAGAGCTTACTCAATACAAGTGGAGGCTAGAAAAAGACTAGGAGCGACCAACTAAGAGAGCAATAATGGCCATAATCACGCAGAGCGACAAAACATTATTAATCAAAGCATATAGTGGTACCACAAGTCAAAAACTAAATGATCATAGAGGCTAAGGTGACTGGTTCATAGTCATAACATGGTGTAAGCATGTGCCAAGTCAACCCAAACAAAGCACCAAAGGAGAATACCACAATACTATGCTTTTGTATGCTAGAATAACGCATGATTCTATTAAGGCACATTAAGAAATCTCAATTGTTTGGAACAAGTCGTGCTACAGCAATAATCACTAAGCATAAGGTCAAAGCAACATCTATCATGACATGATAAATTCTAAGCCACAGCCAAAACAAGCTCCCTTTTGTACCTCTATAAGCATGAAACTTCCTACTCTTTTCCAACACCAATCAACTTATTTGAAACAACTCACAAAGATAATAATCAATAAAGATAAGTGAGCTTGTCTCACAAATCCACAAAGAAGAACTAAAAAGTTCTAAGCTAAAATCACAAGAAAACTAAGGCTAAACATAGTGCTAGCAAAAGAGAACACTCACAAGACAATAAGAATGAAAACTAGAGTGTTCTAGGCAATGAAAACAGAGAGTGTCTCTCTCCAAAATAAGTGCGCTAGGATCCAACCAACTTATTGCAACAAACCAAGAAAAATAAAACTAAAAACAAAAACAAAGATGCTCCAAGAACAACACAACAGTGCATGAAACAATAAAAACGAAGTGTGTAGAAAGACCTGAGATTTTTATTGATGAAGAAGGGGATGCCTTAGGCATCCCCAAGCTTTGACGCTTGTACCTCTTGAATATTTCTTGGGGTGAAACGGCGTGGCATCCTCAAGCTTGAGCTTTTATCCATTCTTCATCTCATTACATCATTCTTTCCCTACATCTGAAAAATTCCTTCATATAAAACTTCACACAATCTTCATTAGCAACATTAGTGCATTCAAAAGATAATAAACCTTTGGGGTTTAGTTTCAAAACATAAAAACTATTATTAAAAACACAAGATACTGTAGCAATTCCTTCAAAAAGCTAAATTTACCAAAGAGAACCCAAAAAGAAATCGATAAGGAGGCAAATGCAATTAATGGCAGAAATTTGTCAAAACAGACCAGCAGGTAAAAACCGATTTTTTCAAAGACCTTCTGTATCTCAAATAGAAAAGTGTTGAACTTACTCAAGTTAGCTAACAACCTGGGGGATTTATTCAGAAAATTACAGCTCAATCCGACATACATATATTTTTCAAGAATTTTTACAGTGAAGAACCGAAATCTGTTTCGGGACAGCAATTTCCCCAAATCTTACTTCTCTCTCATTAGAGGTTATTATTGGCACAAAAAGCAAATAAAAAGGATAAGGAGAGACTATTACAGAAGTAATAACTTACAAGACTCAATAAAACTATTGGGTTATCTCTCAAGAAGTACTTTTCTTTAACGCTTTTAAGTTAGGCATGATAGTTTGAGAAGATGCTCACATAAGAAATATGAATTGAAGTAAAAGAGAGCATCAAGAAGAAAATTCAAAACACATTTAAGTCTAACCCACTTCCTATGCATAGGAATCTTGTAAACAAACAAGTCATGAAATCACAGAGCAACAAGCATAGGAAAGCAAAACAAGTGCAACTTCAAGATTTTCAACATCAAGAGGGGAAACTTAATATTGTTGAGATACATAAGACCATGTTTGCCTCTCTCATAAAAACTTTCAGTAGCATCATGAATAAAATTAACAATATAACTATCACATAAAATATTCTTATCATGAGCCACATGCATAAAATAATTATTACTCTATGCATAAGCATAGTCATTCTTATTAATTGTAGTGGAAGCAAATTCAACAAAATAGCTATCATTATTATTCGCATCACCATAATCATCAAATATAGGAGGCATATTGTAATAATAATTAATTTTCTCCTCAATAGTAGGTGGAATGAAAATATCATATTCATCATTGTAATCATCATATATTGGAGGTAAAGTATCATCAAAGCAAATTTCCTCCTTTAAAGTTGGTGGACTAAAAAGATCATTTTCATAAAAACTAGCTTCCCCAAGCTTAGACTTTTCCATAGCATTAGAAATAATGGTGTTCAAATAATTCATACTAATAATATTGCTATTAGCATGCAAATAAAGTTCCATAGGTTTTTTTAATTTTCTCTTCAAACACTTCATGTCCTAACTCAAGATAAATACTATAAAGCTCTCTAATTTTGTTGTTGTTTTCCATTAAGCCTAACTAGTGAAAACAAGAAACAAAAAGACAAAATTTCAGAATCTAAAGGAAATAACTTCGAGTACTCACACACCATGAGGATGTGAGTACCTTTTAACTTACCTCCCCAGCAACGGCGCCAGAAAATAGCTTGATGTCTACGCAATTCTATTCTTGTAGACAATTGTTGGGACTCTAGAGAGGTTTGTAAAATAGCAGCAAGTTTCCCTTAAGTGGATTACCCAAGGTTTATCGAACTCAGGGAGAAAGTGGTCAAAGTTATCCCTCTCAAGCAACCCTACAATCAAGATACAAGAAGTCTCTTATGTCCCCAACACACCCAATACACTTGTCAGGTGTATAGGTGCACTAGTTCGGCGAAGAGATAGTGAAATACAAGTGGTATGGATGATTATAAGACAACGGTGCCAGAAAAGAGCTTGACAGGAGGAAAATACTAAAGGCAATTTGAAATAAATATGGAAGCAAGCAAACATGTAACAGATCTAGTTGTAAACGATGTTTCAATACTTAGAAACAAGGCCTAGGGATCATAGTTTCACTAGTGAACACTCTCATATAAATATCTTCTCTTCATGATACTACTCTGAACTATTCTCAGGTTGGACACTCTAATCCATTGTAGGGCTACAAAAGCACTCCTTAAAGTTTCCAATCCCCATCTAGATAACCCCACACTGTCACCTTGAGCGCTAGATGGTTCCTTCAAACACCACAATTTCATAGAGACATCCAACTCAAAATATAACTCATGACAAGTATTTATGTAATCTATAGCCTAAGTGCCACACAGTGTGCACGTTATCACTTTCCCACACGTGGGGAGAGCCGGAGATCTATTAAAGAACTTGAGTAGCAGAGTAGATCTAATTGATTATAAAGCTCATGATCACAATAATATCACGCATAGAGAGAGAGAGAGAGAGATGAACACATAGCTATTCGTAGAGCCCTTAGCCTCGAGGAAGAACTACTCCCTCCTCATCATGGGAATCAGCAACGATGATGGAGATGGTGGTGGAGATCGATGGAGATGGCTCCGGGGGAAATTCCCTGTCCCGACATGGTGCCGGAATAGAGACTTCTGTCCCCCGAATCTCCCCTTCGGTGGCGGCGGCGCTGTGGAACTTTTTGTGGATCGAGGTCGATTCCTCTAGGGTTTTTGCCTCGGGGGCTTTATATTGGCGAAATGGTAAGGCGGGGAGGCAGCCAGGGGGCACACCCCTGGTGGCGCAACCAGGGGTACCCGTGCCACCATAGGGTGTGCCCACCCTGGTGCCCTACTCCGTCTCTGCTTCGCGTTTTCGTATTGCTCCGGGAAAAATAGGCATATTGGCTTTTGTCTCGTCAAATTCCAAGAATATTCATTTTTTTTGCTTTTCTAAAACCAAAAACAGCAGAAAACAGGCAACTGGCACTATGGCATCTTGTCAATAGGTTAGTTCCAGAAAATGTATAAAAATACCTCAAAGTGTAGACAAAGCATAAGACAAATGATATAAAACAAGCATGGAGCATCAAAAATTATAGATACGTTTACGACGTATCAAACACGAGGATCATGCATATACAAGAAAGCTTGCTGAACATAATAAGAAATATCAGGACGGGTAAGAGTAGCATATTGTAGTGCCCCTGTGAGACTACGATAGAATGTAGGATCGGGAACGGGATCACCATCCGTCAACAGTTTGGCGCCAATATCAGCAGGGGTACGGCTGGGCTGACAGTCAATCATGCCAGCACGAGATACGAGATTGAGAATATATAGGCATTGAGAAAGAAAGAGAGTGGATGAATTTCTAGAAGCGGTAACATCGAGAAAATTATGAAGTGGTCCTAAATTAGTGATAGAAAATTCCTGATTAAGAAGGGTGATAATGTAGCTAAGAAAGGAGTCGGAGGAGGCAGTTGGAAATATATCATCGACATAAAGAAGAAGATAGGTGGTTTGAGTAGAAGAGCGAAAAATAAAGAGAGAGGAATCAGATTTAGATGGAATGAAACCAATAATCTGAATAAAGGTGGCGAAGCATTGAAACCACGCACGTGGTGCTTGTTTTAGACCATAGAGAGATTTTTAGAGATGACACACAAACTCAGGATGAGAAGAATCTACAAAGCCAGAGGGTTGTTGACAATAGACAGTCTCATAGAGAGTGCCATGCATAAAAGAATTTTTAACATCAAGTTGATGAATCGGCCATGAGGAAGTGATAACCCACAAGTATAGGGGGTGTATCGTAGTACTTTCGATAAATAAGAGTGTCGAACCCAACGAGGAGCAGAAGGTGTTGATAAGTGGTTTGGGTCAGGAATTCATTGTAAATACTTAGCAAACGGATTTTTAGGGGTTTTTGATAATGCAGATAAATAAAGTGCGAGTAAATAAAAGACAATCTTTACTATTAAAACCGAGTTGGTGGCTCACTTTGGGGTCAAACATTGGACAGATCCTAACCGTTAAACACAATGGCTAAACATCAGAGAATTCAACACCGTAGGATTGTCTTTTCCTTGTGCGCATCAACACCATTAAGGAAGGACCAACAATCAAGGGATTACCAAACAGGAATCTTTAATTTACTATTAAATGGGAGATCTCATGCATATCATCTCCACCTCCCCTCCCACGTCTCATCCCATATGAGCTAATCCCGTTTAATGATAGTAAATCTTGTTTTCCTGACTGCATGCAAAAATAATTACTACTGAGACGTCATTTTCTCCGCACATGCAGATTGCCTGCGCAAATATCTCAGGCAGCTGCTGAAATCTTCCTACTTCAATTATCAATCAGTAATAGAAATCTCTTTACATGGCTATACCGAGGGAAGTTAATTAGGAGAGAGTCTGCAGTCATGACGAGCGTTGCGCGCATCTTCGTGTTTGCGTTCACCGGCGTAGAGCGCTAGCGCGCATGTCCACCTGCACTACACGCACGGTAGGCGCTTCTCCGATGCATATGTCAGTCGTCGCCGCTGCTCAGGGCATCTGCACCACCAACGATTTCTGAAGTAACCTCGCACAACGACCACGACGGCTGTCCAAAGTGTTGCATCATCGAGAACGACAGAGTTGGCGACATTGCCTCCATTGCGTGTGTGATGATATTCCCCACGGCATGGGAAAAGTCCTGTTTGGCAACCACATGTCGGTGTTGTCAACGACATCAGGGACGATGGCACAATTCGAGTGTTTGTATGATTTATACTATATGAACTTATTTTACCAAGTCATTGTTGCTCTACTACCATCTAAGCAAAGCAGTCATGACTGATTGACTGATGTCTGATTCATTGAGGCGTTGTCGCTTAGTACAAGCCATTGGCGCTCTTCGACCCTCAAGGTACGTCATAGCAGATAGAAGCTTACACAGGTGAATTATTAATCATTTGTTACATACAAGACATAGATATGTAGGAACCGAGCAGTTATGGCTCTAATACTGTTTAACCCTGGAGTATATCCTAGATGGATATGTGTTATGAAAAGACTTTTTTGGTAGTACATAATAGTTTGTTCATAGCAATAACTCCAATCTTCTTTATTATTATAAACGGGAGTTGGTGATCGTAGATCATGACTCGACACTCAACGCCATCATCTGGGTGATCCAGGTCGTCCAATTTAATCAACTCCTTCTATTCCACCGGCCTGGAAAACAAAATCCGGATACATTCCTCTATTTCCTTTTAACATACGCCTTTCCAAAATACTGCTAGGGCAATTATCTCGTTTCTGCTTGTGAGTTCTGACAAGATCGGAACCCGATCCCCTGTATTCTCTTGATCTCCCGGATACGCCCTCGCTGTAGATGAGGTTTTCCTTCTCCGTATGAAAAAAGCTGCTTGTGAGTTCTGACACAAGTGACGACGTACGATTCCGGAGATGCGGAAGAGGAGCAGGCAGCCGGCGGCGGCGGTGATGAACACGACACCCTCACCATCGTGACCGAGACAATAGCGCGCGTGGTGCTGGCTCGTGGGTAACCCGTACACATTGGCGAATGGCGTATTGATGGCGTTCGTGTTCGCAATCTCGGCAGCCAGGGTGGTGTTCCGGGCTTCCGGCAACGCCACGGGCGACCTACGTCCACTACTAGATCACCACAGCTTGTCATGCAGGTGAAGCCACCTTTTCGGATATGCTTAAAGTAGACATGTTTCTTGTATGTTGGCTGATTTGGATCGAGTCGATGAGCCAATAGCTGGAGTTCTGAATATAATCTGGCAATCTGTGGTTCATATATACGCGAGAGGAAGCAGCAGCGGGCGATGCATTTCTAGAGAGTTGGAGCCAGAGAATACGGCCGGCCGGGTGCTTCTCGATTCGACCTCTGAAGTAAGGTGCGGAGCATCTTGACAACTCGACCCGCCTCCAACCAAATTCAATGGCCTCCAGTCGTGGGACATCGACCGCAACTCGACCCGTCTCCAACCAAGTTCAATGGCGTCCACCGTCCAGTCGTGGGACACCGGCCGCTGCTGTCACCGCCGTATTCCAGTAACTCAACTGCTTTGATTGTGTGCGGGCAAACCAGGGATTTGCATGGATGGTATGTGCAACATTTGTTTTAGGTTTCGTTAGATTTGTGCAGTTTGCTTCTTTCTATTAGGAAATTGTTACTACTTCTTTTCATATTTAGGATTGTTACTTTGGAGGAGAAAGAACTATCAACGTAGTTTTGATCTTCTAGGAGAAATAGTGTTTTTTTTTTTGCTATATACACAATAGAATCGTTTTGTCCCTGCTAATTATCAGTTACACGAAGAACAGTTCAATTTTCAGTTGCAAAGTGCATAAATATCATTTCAGCAAGTCCAGCAATCACCACTCGAGTCGGTGAACTGCAGTCCCAGGACGGCCGGTCTCAGGCACGTGCACTTCACGGGTCGCATCTCCATGGTGCCAGAGATGGTGATCACTGGCATCGGCAGCTGGGGCGAGTACGCCTTAGCCATTGAGGCGCCACACAGGCCGGACTCTCCAGGCCATGTCACTGTGTGTAGGAGATCGACCTGCGCTCGACACAGAGAACAAGCGGCCGACAGGACCGTCTCGAGCAGGGATAACAAACCTCCATCTTTGCGAATGCCTATGTGTGTCTTGCTGCATGTTAAGGGTCTCTCGTCTCTGAATGTGATTGATTTTTCTGTATCACACAAAAGCATGGCTTGATGTACATATGATGAAAGAAAGACTTCTATTCAAGTTTTATTCTCCTTCACTCTACATTAGCATGAGCAGTACAAGCTGAGGTTATGTTTGTGCTACTTCGCCATCTGACTAATTGAGTGGGAAAACAAAACGGAGGTAGGATTTCAGAATGAAATGAACCATAGGAAATGTGTGGGAAATCAGACTGGTTAAGTTATATTTTTTTTGAGATATTCAGCTAAATCACTTATTTAGATATTAATTAGGGGATTACAAGAACAAGCGAGAATGGTTTTAGGAAGTACCAAAAATTTTGATATAGAATTTCTCAAAATAAATGTTTTCATTTACCTATAATCCCACCCAAATAACAACAGAATAATAAGAAAAATACAGAAATTCATATAAAAACAAAATTGTAAACTTTTAATCATTCTGTTGTGCTTTAAGTTTTCTCAACTTTCTTAAACTTGCTGACTAACTCCATATGGATAGTTGAGGGACCAAAAAAAGAGTTTTTCTCTTATAGTTACTACATGTAGGAACTAGCCAAAAACAACAAAAGCAATGTGAAATAAAAGTTTTACTTTCAGATTGTAGTGATGAAGTGTATCAATACTATGACATGTAGTTTGAGTAACTCGCATTGCATGTTTTTTCTCCGATGGATGTGTTGCTCTTAAAAATTACAAACATGCCATTGTTTGCATATTCTCCACACAACCGCGATTTTTATTTATATATGTATATATGTGCGACGATGATATTTTTTGGAGCCGTAGCAACGCACGGGCATTCAACTAGTAATAATAATTTGAACAAGTGGCCCAATCCTTTCTTCAGCAAAGGACAAGCCGGTTGTATTACTTAAGATAACCAAACGTTCTCGACGACACATGGTAATACTGTCAAGTGCTTTCGCTTCATATAGTTGATTAATCTTCTTTGGTTGGATAAGTGTTGTGTGGGTGAACCTATGCTAATGTACCGACCTTACTTCGACTAATACATACTTTTGATTATACCCCTTGCAAGCATACACAACTACAAGAAAGTAATTAAGATAGAAACCTAACCACGGCATTAAACTCTGAGATCCTACACTCCCTTGTGCAAAGGTTTCCTAACAGGGGTTTAGGTTTCTGTCACTCCGGCAACCCCACAATTAGTAGCCAAATACACAATGCATTCCCCTAGGCCCACAAAGGTGAAGTATCATGTAGTCGATGTTCACATGACACCACTAGAAGAATAGCACAACAACTTAAATATCAAACCATTGAATATTAGTTCAACATAATTCCACTATTAACAACATGACTCCTCCCATGTCCTTAATAACTAAACGAACTACTCATGAGACATCATATGGATCAAGATCAGAGATGATATAATGATAAGTAACAATCTGAATATGAACAATAATTCAATGGTTCCACTCAATAGCATCAACTACAACAAGTAATCAACACCGGAAAAGTTTCCCCAAAGAACTATGCAAGATTCAACCCAATTGTTACAGCGGGATGGCATGGTGGTGATGGTGCTGGTGGAGATGATGAGGAGGAGGATGATGATGATCCTGATTATGTCTAGCATGATGACGGTGTTGATGGTGATGATCTCCCCTCTCTAGGATGGAATTTCCCTGGCAGATTTCTGCCTGCCGGAGAGCTCTTTCTCTCTCTGTAGTTTCCGCCCCCAAAGGCGGCAGAATCTTTCTGTGGTCGCCCTTGAGTCTTAGGGTTTCGAGGAGATTAAATACGCCAAAGGGCGATGCCAGAGGTGGGCCAGGGTGGCCACACCACCTGGTGGCACGGCCCAGGTGGCTCCAGGGGGTGGTGTGGGCCCCCTGTGGCCCATCTCTCCTTTCCCTTCTAGCTTCCTTCGTCTTCTGGAAAAATAGGAACTTCCGTATATTTTCTGGGATTTTCTGATCTTCGCGAATATTGCATCTGGACAGCGCTTTTTCCATCAGAATCCTGACTCCAGCGGTTCATCCTCCAAAAGTCATCAAACATGCAAAATAGATGAAATAGCATAAGTATCATATCTTAATATGAAATATATAAATGAATAACAGTAAATTATGATATAAAATAGTGATGCAAAATGGACGTATCAACTCCCCCAAGCTTAGACCTCGCTTATCCCCAAGCGAAAGCTGAACTCAGTAAACATGACTATAGGTTTATGGAGTGAAGTGTCGATAAAAAGAATACGAACAAAAGGCATCACATTTATTAATACAAAAGTCATAATAGAAAACAACTTACTCTTATATAACTTAACTTGTAACGCGTATGGGAGTCATAATAAAGATGCACAAAGAAAATCATAATTGGTAATGGCAAACTTTGTTCTTGGTCAAAGAACAGTTGACAAATCATACTTAGTTTTAAGCAAAGCTTTTATAACGGAGTTTATAATGCAGGAATATCTTGCTCAAACATAATGGGCTTTTTACAATGATATCTTTCAAAGTAGTATTCATTCAGATAAGAGCATTGTGCAAAACAAGGAACATAAGAAACAAGATTGAATAAATCAACATATGGATGATTGAATCACAACAACTCAAATGCTTGCTGGAGATAGAAAGCAATAGGTTTACTGACTCAACTTAAAAGTAAAAGATAGACCCTTCGCATAGGGAATAAGGGATTTCAAGTTTTATAAAGAGATTACAAAAAATTATGGTACTTACTAGCTTTGAGCTCTCATTGCCCCTATCATAAGCATCTTGAAGTGATTTAGGTAAATGTGAGGAAAAATATGATTTATATGCTTGACAAATCATAAGTTGAAAATCTTATGCCCCTTGAGTATGAGTACCAGACCTCATGCTACTCAACTTTGGTCACAAGTAAGTTCTTGTCATTGTATGTGTATGTGTATCATAGAGAACCGCCAACGGTGTACCCCTTCCCCCATGACACAGGAGCTATTCCATATCAAAATGACAAGGCAACAAACAGTGAGCATCTCAGCGATCTTTTTATTTTCTATTTTCATAGGTTTTTATTGAGGATGCTTCATAGAATGCCACTTTGGTTATGCTAGAAGTTTCCACCATGATTAGGAATGTCTTAGGCTAGCCTCCCAGGCATTTCTCTAACACATATACATACTCCATGGACTTACAAGTTTCCCTTTTATTTCACACTGCCGACATCCACAAAAAAAAGAACATGGTACCAAATAAATAATAAGGGCAATGTTGAACAACAGCAAGTTTTTCCATCAGTAAGAAACCAAGGTTATTGAACCAGTAGGAGGAAGGAAACGACTCAAAGGTGTTGCTAGCAACTTGAAACCTGGACAACACAAACTCAAGACTTTGCCCCAACACAACAGTGCTAAAACAATATTTCTTGGGGTGACACGGGGTGGCATCCCCAAGCTTGAGCGTTTGTCCATTCTTCATCTCATTACATGATTCTTGTCACGCCCCGAGACCGGCCCCGGGACAAATGACAGCCGCCACGCGCATATAGGCCGGGAGGCCTATATACACGTAAGGCTAAAAACAGGCACAGTGGACATCGAGAAGCTCAAAAATAATTATATTACATATTTATTTTACATTTACAAAGGAATATAACTAGATTCTCTAATTCCCTTCCCGTCCACCGATCCAGCCTACTCCTCGTAACGACGACAATTCCCGCATGCTAGTCTCGACTGCAACCAAAAACATTAGGGGGCAAGGGTGAGTACGAAAAGTACTCAGCAAACCAATCATACAAACAATCATATAAATTGTAAAATAGACTTGCTTTACGAAAAATAGATGATTAAATTAATTAAGCAATTTAAAATGCATGGTGCCACACATGAAAGTAAGCATTCCCAAACCTGGGAGTCATAGGGGTTAATATTAACGTTTTTACACTCTGCAGAGGGGTACCCGACATCGACAGCCTCATCTAGAACCACACAGGACTCTAGAAGAGCAGAGCTCTTTTACCCACTAGAATCCGGACACCTGAATTTACCGATGTCGGTCGCTCCTACGGATCCATCACCGACATGTTCCGTTTCAGGGTCGTCCCTAGCGGAGAACTCAGCCAGTCCCATACCTGGACTATGACCTGTACAATTCAATTACCTTCGTAGCACCAAGTTTTACTTACAAAAAACATTTGTTTAATTCTCATGTTATTCTCCAAATCCATACTCATGACAAATACCCGGTTCGCATCGGTGGCTCCAAACGGATCCGTCACCGTATTCCAACACCGGCGTACTATCCCACGAATATTTCAAGGAATATTCATATATCTCAACTATCAAATAATGCACCATAATTTAACCAAAAACATACTTTACACAGTATATGAAAGAGGTATGAAAAGCTTGCCTTAAAATAAATATCAAGATTAATATATTCTCCAAGAAAACCCCACTATTGTTCCATGAAAGAAAACCGACAGCAGTGCCAAAGTGATTCAAATCTCTTCTACGATTTAGCAACGCATCCTCCTAAATAATTTCCATCGCCTCCATAAAATACAAGTATGCTCGTAGTCTCTCTCTCACTGGTTCTGACCATGCAATTCTCACTCTTGTCTCTCTCAACGTTGCATAACACCAGCACCTCCTCTATTTTTGGCAAAACCTCCCCCTCTCTTTCTCAATGCATGCCTCTAAAAATACCCATCGATACCACCTTCTAGCTAGCTACAATCCTCTCTTGTTCTCTACTTTCTATATTGTTGTTGTATGTTGAGGCAGAGACATGAGCTTCTATTTATACTAGATGACCACCATCTAATGAGGCAAAAAATATCTAAGATGCACCGTCTAAGGAAACGTCGCTGACCAAGCCTTTTAGATTTTTACTACCTGCTGACCTCCATGCAAAGAGTCCACGTGATGACAAGGATGACTAAGCTACTCATGCGCTGCCACCTAGGATTGCCTAAATACAAGCCCACTAATATGACGCCACGTTTCAGCTCTCATAACATATCTTGTACGTTCTGCTAGTCTTGTTTAACTTGTCCTT
This sequence comes from Avena longiglumis, assembly GCA_030063025.1. Taxonomy (NCBI): domain Eukaryota; kingdom Viridiplantae; phylum Streptophyta; class Magnoliopsida; order Poales; family Poaceae; genus Avena; species Avena longiglumis. The sequence goes on from CP125977.1 coordinate 479,821,843, forward strand.
ATTGTACTATACACTAAAACCACGACGTGTGATGCCAGCTCCACTTCTATTCTTTCTTTCAGATCAGCAATTCTTCTAGGTAGCTCCACGACATGTAGAAGTATTACTAGGTCATGCACTAAGCGTGTCAAGTTTTATTACCAACTTAAATTATCTACTCTATTTTTGTTGCAAGAAAATACTAACATTCAAATTTAAACAATAGAGATTGGCGAAAAATCTAAGAAATTAGAAGTTAACAAAAAATAATTAGTAGTCCGAAAAATCGGGTTATCACATCCTACCCACCTTATTAGAATTTCGTCCCCGAAATTCCACACAATATCAAACTTACTTTCCTCCAAAATTAGCACGCACAATTTTTTCCTAATCCAATCGTTAGCAACACATTTTCTTATCATGCAACAAACCATTCATCTAGCAATTAAATATATTTATACTAGAAACAAACAAGAAACAAATTCAGCAAAGTTAGTCGCAAAAGCTTAACTAACGATCTATCCATTTTTTCCCGTTTGTCCTAAACCTAGAGCTCTGATACCACTTTAACTGTCACGCCCCGAGACCGGCCCCGGGAGAAATGACAGCCGCCACGCGCATATAGGCCGGGAGGCCTATATACACGTAAGGCTAAAAACAGGCACAGTGGACATCGAGAAGCTCAAAAATAATTAGTAGTCCGAAAAATCGGGTTATCACAATTCTTCCTCTACACCTCAAAATTTTCCTTCATACAAAACTTCACACAATCTTCATTAGCAACATTAGTGTATTCAAAAGATAATAGACCTTGGGGTTTAGTTTTAAAATAGAAAAATTTTTACTAAAGACAAAAGCTATTGTAGAAATTCCCTCAAAAAGCTCAAATTCCCCAAAAGAACCCAAAACGGAATCAATAAGAAGCAAATGCAAATAATGACAGAAATCTGTCAAAACAGACCAGCAGGTAGAAACCGATTTTTTATAAGACCTTCTGTTGCTCAAATCAAAAAGTGTTGAACTAACGAGAGTTATCTAACAACCTGGGGGATTTATTCATAAAATTACAGCTCATTCTGACTTACAGAGATTTTACATGAATTTTTACAGTGGAGCACAAAAATCTTTTTCGGGACAGCAACTCCCCAAATCTTACTTCCCTCTCATTAGAGGTTATTCTTGGCACAAAAATCAAATAAAAAGGATAAGGAGAGGTTATTACGGAATTAATAACTTCCAAGACTCAAGAAAACTATTGGGTTATCTCCTAAGAAGTACTTTTCTTTAACGCCTTTAAGTTAGGCACAAGAAAGATGCTCACATAAGAAATATGAATCGAAGTAAAAGAGAGCTCAAGAAGCAAATTCAAAACACATTTAAGTCTAACCCATTTCCTATGCATAGGAATACTATAAGAAAATAAATTAAATAAGCACATAGTAACAAGAATGGGTAGATAAAACAAGAGCAACTTCAGCACATATGTTTGAGTACCATGAAAACTTCTACAACCATATTTTCCTCTCTCATAATAATTTTCAGTAGTCTCCTGAATAAACTCAACAATATAACTATCACATAAAGCATGCTTTTCATGATATACAAACACATAATTTTTATCAAGCTCAAAAATAGTGGGATTAAAACCTTCATACCCACTTTTTACAATTTTATAACAGGATGACTGATCATTCAATTTAGGACTATCATCTAGAGATTTATCATAAACATTTTATAAGCAACACTCTTTAGTACCATGCATTTCGAAGTTAGGCACAAATATAGGATTATTATAGATAACAGGAGCATAACTATTATCACAAGTTTTACCCATAGCAGATATTTCAAAAGAATCCATAGGAACATAACATTCATCCTCCTTTGGTAAGCATGGGGGACAATCAAATAATGTAAGAGGTAAAGAGTTACTCTCATTAGAAGGTAGGCATGGGTAGATCCATTCTTCCTCCTCTTGATCATCACTCTCCTCCTCTTTTTCATCTAATGAGCTTTTAGGTTTAGCAATTTCTTCTTCCATAGGCTCCTGCAAGTCAGTAGTCTCTTCTGTTTGTGGAAAGCATATATTAAAATGTTCAAGAATATATCCATTTTCATCCTTGTAATTATCAAAGCAAAATTTAAGTATATCATAAACCTCATATTTATAAGGTGAATCATCGGTATTTTCAAGCAAACTATCAAGTTCAAATGCATCCTTCCAAGCAATAAATTCTTCAATTTGTTCCACATCATAAAAGTCATAATTTCCCTTAACATAAGAAGATATGGTAACATTATCACTATACTCACATTGAAAAGGGAGGTGTTTATACCTCCTACATCAACAAGATTTATCAAAGCAATAAGTAACATTATAAGTAGAGCACACGTTTCTAGCAATGATATTCAATCGATCAATTTGTTCCCATAAGTGTTTCCCTTTTTGTGACAAGCGGTGTTTCTTATAATAATATTTTTGTTCTTCCATGAACCCACCTTGCCAATAAGAACTAATTTCAAAGAAACCATCCATTGATAGAAATCATAACAAAGCAAGGCAATAACAGACCAGCAACTAGAGTAGGAACTAATTTTTTTTGTATTTTTGATAAGGTAAAGCAAACCAAACAAAACTATTTTTTTGGAATTTTTGATAAAAAGAGGCAAACAAAACAAGGAAAAAGAAACTAAGCAAAACAAAAACAAAGTAAAGAGAAAGGTTGTGAAGTACTCCCCTTGTGAAGCCGTCCTTAGCCTCCCCGGCAACGGCACCAGAAAAGGCTTGATGCGGCTCAGATCACTCTAGAGCTTTGTTGGGAGACCCCGAGAGGAAGGTATGATGAGTACAACAGCAAGTTTTTCCCTCAGTAAGAAACCAAGGTTATCGAACCAGTAGTAGGAAGGAAACGACTCAAAGGTGTTGCTAGCAACTAGAAACCTGCACAACACAAACTCAAGACTTTGCCCCAACGAACAGTGAGGTTGTCAATCTCACTGGTTTGCTGAAAACAAAGGATTAAATGTATGGTGTGGAAGGTAATGGTGGTTTGCAGAAAGTAAAAACTAACAGTGGAAGATATATCAACGGTAAAGATTGGACTGGGGTCCATAGTTCACTAAAGGTGTTCTCCTTAAGATAAACAACATGGAATGCTGGTAAACAAATTACAGCAGGGCAATTGACAGGACAGAGCAAGGCATAACAATGCAATACTAGACATTCATGATCCTATGATATTTTATCGGGCAATACAACAAGATACATAGACCGCCATCCAACTGCATCTATGACTAGTAATCCACCTTCAGGTTATCATCTGAGCCCCCTCCAGTATTAAGTTTCAAGCAACGGATAATTTCTTTAAACAAAGTGTGTAAGGTAAACAATCCACTTGTTCCATGAACAAGAGATCGTTGTTTTCTCCCTAGTAGCAACAACACATATACAACCTTAGAGATTTTTGTCACTTCCCTAGATTAAATAGAGGCATGAACCCACTATCGAACATAAATAATCCCTCTTGGAGTCACTAGCATCTACTTGGCCAAGATAGCTACTAGAAACGGAGAGCATGCAAGATCACAAACAACACAGACATGATAGAATCAATAAGATAGAACCATTAACCAATCTGAAATATTAATCTCAATATCCATCGGATCCCCGCAAACACAACATGCATGATTACAAATAGATGATCTTAATCATGAACGGAGCTCACAAGATCTAAACATGGTAGCACAAAGGAGGAGAAACAACCATCTAGCTACTACATGGACCCGTAGTCCAAGGTGGAACTACTCACGCTTCATACCGGAGGCTGGCATGGTGATGAAGAAGGCCTCCAAGATTATCTCTCCCCTCCGGCAGGGTGCCGGGAAGAGCTTCAGATCCCCCGATATAGGGACGATGGTGGCGGTGGATACGGACTGTTTCATGGAAGATTGATCAGGTACTTAGGGTTTTGGTATCGGGGGTTTCTTATAGGAGAACAGGGAGGCCGAGGGGGTGCCCGAGGCGGCTGCACCCCCCAGGCACGGGCCAGGCCAGTCCACGCGGCCAGGGGTGTGGCCCCCTCGAGGCCCTTCTCTGTCCCGTCTTCTGGCTCCGTGTTCCCCATGGTAAAATATTGAATTTGGCTTTTGTCCCGTCCAATTCCAAGAATATTGATTTTCTGCCTTTTCTGGGACCAAAAACAGAAGAAAACAGGCAACTGGCACTGTGGCATCTTGTTAATAGGTTAGTCCTAGAAAACATATAAAAATACCTCAAAGTGTAGACAAAGCAAAGCAAAGTAGATACTAAACAAGCATGGAACAACAAAAATTATAGATACGTTTAGGACGTATCAGACCCCATGAAAACATGGTTTTGCTAACTCCCAACTTATAATTTGCAAGCACATAAGCATCATAAGATTGTCACAATGGTTCAAATTTATTAAGAACAAGACAATAAAGTGTGCCATCAATTTCATGAGACCTTTACTAACTAATTTTCACATAACAAAAAAAATAATTTGGAAGATAGATAAAACTCGAGAATTTACTTGGAATAGCAATAATGCTAATAGGTAGATATGGTGGACACAAAGGGCATAGGTTTTAGTTCAAGGATTGGATGCACAAGAAGCATTCCCTCTCAGTATAGGTTTTTGGCTAGCAAGGCTAGGTAGCAAGCATAAGAGTTGAAGGAAACAAACAAACATACAAGTGATAGAAACAATCAAGCAATCTTCCTTGGAAACACATAAGATCTTAACTTGGGAATACTAAGCTTATGAGCCAATCAAGAAAGAAAGAAAATTAAATAATATATCTATAAGTACTTTTCTCTTTTCCATTCAATCCTCAAGTAGTGTTGCTACTGACCAAAGCGAGGTTTGCCAAAACCAACTAAATTTACTTGATGCTTCCAAAGTGATACCAATACTAACAACAAGATCAATCATATAACAAAAATTGCAAAATAAAATAAGATGTGCAAAAATGATGAAACTTCTCATCAATATTCCATAACGACACTCACACCAAGGGATACATAGATAACTAACTAGAGGAGAGATACTTCCACAATGCAAACCATCCTATATGATAACTTATCTATTCATGATACGATTCTACTAAAAATGTAAAAATATGAAAGACAATGATGTGATACCGGGCACTCCCTCAAGCTTGGAACAAACCAAGGGGATGCCAAAACCTGATGATGAATTACTCCTTCGGTGGTGGTGGTGGTGGTGTTATCTCGATAAGCTTTTCAATCAATTTCTTCAAATCCTCAATCTAGAAGGTGAGAGTGCGAATCATCTTCGAATTGTGCTCAATGCGGTTCATGATCATGTCAGACTGTGAATCGCAGCCCTTGTGATTCTTTCCCCACTCTTCCTCCTTAAAGTATTCTTTCCTTGCATGGTTAGAACGAGGCATATCCCAACTCGAGGGCAACTTTTCTTTAGGCATCTTTTGGAATTGTATAAGAGTATGGAAGGAGTTTTTGATACGTGGAGGAAGTGACCGTGGAGATAAGCAAAGACGCGGAAATTTCCCTCCTGTGGACATCCGTGCATTCCTCTTGTGCTTGATAGGATTTGCCACCACTCAAATGCTTGCAATGGTGGCGCGGGTGTGCGGACACCTTTCTTCCTCCACTTCTTCTTCAACTTCAACCTCGATCTCCTCCTCCCGCTTGGGGTCTTGGAGATCATCTTCCACAAGCTTCTTGACCTTGTCGTTGGCGGAGACCATTGTGCTTCTAAACTTGAGAATATTTATTGAAAGAAACAGATCGAAACGAAAACACAACGAGAACACAATATACGGACCTCGGGGGGTCCGGGGGATTATATGTCACAATGTTTAATGACAAAATTAACGTACTGGGAGAAAACAGGACGGAGACAGGCTCCATGGTGGTCACACCACCTGGTGGCGCGGCCAGGTGGGCCCACGCCACAGAGTGGTGTGAGCCACCCAGGCTCCGTATCCTTCCCTCTTTCGACTAATTATCTTCCATATTAACTAAAAACTGCAAAAATATAAATTGGAAAGTTTTTCGCGAACCTTTTCTTACCAGAATTGTTACCTATTCAAAAATGGACTCTGCATATTCCTGACTTTGGTCTTTAATAAATTCTTCCGGAGTCACCACTTGAATAATATCAATATCTTCATTATAAGAATCTCTAGAAATATAATGTTTGAGCCTCTGATCATTCTTCATCTCATTACATCATTCTCTCCCAACACTAGAAAATTTATTTCAAAACTTCACATAATCTTCATTAGCAACATTAGTGTATGCATGATAATAAACCTTTGGGTTCAGTTTCAACTGAAGTCCATCAAAACATAAGCTACTATAGCACCTCCTTTCGAAAACTCCAAATAATTCAAAAGGAAATCGATTTAAGAGGCAAATGCAAATAACGGAAAAAATCTGTCAAAACAGACCTGCAGGTAAAGATCGATTTTTTCAAAAATCTTTTGTTGCTCAAATCAAAAAGTGCAAAACTAGCGAAAGTTATATAATAACCTGGGGCATGCACACAAAAAATACATATCAGTACGATGTTCTGGGATTTTTCACGATTTGTTTACAGCGAAGCACAAAAATCTATTTCGGGACAGCAACTTCCGCAATTCTTACCTCCCTCTCATTAGAGGCTAATCTTGGCACAAAAACCAAACAAAAAGGATAAGGAGGGTTTATTACAGAGGTAATAACTTCCAAGACTCAAATAAACAAAAAGCAAAAATAAAGTGGGTTGTCTCCAAAAAGCTCTTTCTTTATATCCATTAAGATAGGCATGATAATTTCAATGATGCTCATAGAGGAAATATGGATTTGAAGTAAAAAAGAGCATCAAGAAGCAAATATTCAACACATTTAAGTCTAACCCACTTCCTATGCAAAGTAATTTTGTAAAAAAACAAATTACTAAAACAAAAGGCCACTAGCATAGGAAGGCAAAACAAGTGCAACATCAAAAATTTAAACATAAAGAGGGGAAACTCAATATTATTGAGATGCATAAAACAATGTTTCCCTCTCTCATAATAACTTTTAGTAGCATTATGAATAAAATTAACAATGAAACTATCACATAAAACATTCTTATCATCAAAATAAGCATTTTTAAACTCGTCAAATAGAGGTTTAAGGACAAAAACTGGATCAATAGAAGCAAATTGTTCAACTCTAAAATCCTCATTAGGCAATTCATTTTCATAAGGAGCTTTAGAAAATTTGGAAAAATTAAACTCATAAGATTCTCCATCAAATTTAGTTAGAATTTTCTCCTTCTTACTATCTATAATAGCACCACAAGTGTTCAAGAAAGGTCTAGCAAAAATGATAGGACAAGTTTTACTAGCAGCTAAATCAAGTACTGGAAAATCAGCAGGATATTTAGTCTTACCACAAAGAAATTCCACATCTCTTACAATACCAATTGGAGAGATGGTCTCTCTATTAGCAAGTTGAATAACCACATCAATTTCTTCAAGTTCACAAGGACCAATTTCATCCGTAATTTATTTGTAAAGCTCATAAGAAATAGCACTTGAACTTGCACCAATATCACATAAACATAATATCAATGATCACCTGTTCTGACAGAGAGCACGAGGACACTAGCTTTCCTAGTTCTACTAGGATGTGAAACAATATTAGAAGCATCTTCACAAAAGATAATGTGCCCATCTTCTACATTTTTAGTGACAAGGTCTTTCTCAATTTCTACTGCAGGTTAAACATTTATTTGTTCATCAGGTTCTACAGCTTTCTTTGTACTTTTGTTTACCACACTAGCTATCATAGAATGTTACTTTACCTTAGCAGGGAAAGGTATTTTCTCAATATAAGGTTCAAACAAAATATGATCAACAGTATAAACTTCAGTATTTCTAGCTGGAATACTACTAACAATATCTTTATATGGTGCATGATAATTGTTCCATTCCCTTTTTGCAATTTCAATATAAGAGGCAAAGTCCTTAAAACAATTTTCAAGAATATGAGAATCAAGACCATACTCAGTACTAATATTATGAAAGTCATCAGTTCCCATAAAAGATTTAAGGCATTCATAATCATAATTTATACCTGACTTTCTTCCTTTTTCATTCTCCCATGCTTCAGTATTTTCTTGAATACGGTCGAGAAGATCCCATTTAGCTTCTTCTTTCATACGTGTAAATGATCCAGCACAAGAAGCGTCCAATAAATCAATATCATGAAGAGAAAGCCTTGCATAAAAGTTATTAATAATAATATTATTGGAAAGCTCATGTATGGGACATTTGAGCATTAGTAACTTCAATCTCCGCCAAGCTTGGGTTGTACTCTCTTCATCATGAGGCCAAAAGTTATATATTTGATTCTGATCTCTATGAATCTCACTAGGAGGATAGAATTTAGAATAAAAGAGAGGTACAATTTCCTCGCATTCAAGAGATTGGCCATTCTTTAGCATCTTATACCATTCCTCAGCTCTGCCTTTCAATGATGCAGAGAATAACTTTTTCTTAACTTGATATGTTGTAATACCTGCACACTTGAACAACCAGCATAGTTCATGTATAAAAAGCAAATGATCATCAGGATGGACAGTTCCATCTCCAAAATAGTAGTTATCCATAACACGTTCAACAATTTTTGTAGGTATTTTAAAAGGATCTATTTCAGCAGGTGGTGGTTCATCTACTACCTTAGCAGTGGTAATAGCTTTCCAAAATAGGAAACTAATTGAATTATCCATATTGAAATAAAGTAAAAGAAATAAGAACAATACTCACAGTAGAAATTTCCATTACCAATTTCACTCTTCAATAGCGCTTCACTCCCTGGCAACGGTGCCAGAAAAGAGTCTTGATAACCCACAAGTATAGGGGGATGTATCGTAGTACTTTCGATAAATAAGATTGTCGAACCTAAGGAGGAGAAGAAGGTGTTGACAAGTGGTTTGGATCAGGAATTCATTGTAAATACTTAGCAAGCGGATTTTTAGGGGTTTTTAATAATGCAGATAAATAAAGTGCGAGTAAATAAAAGACAATAATAATAATTGCAGCAAGTGGCCCAATCCTCTATTCAGCAAAGGACAAGCCGGTTGTATTACTTAAGATGACCAAACGTTCTCGAGGACACATGGGAATATTGCCAAGTGCCTTCGCTTCATATAGTTGTTTAATCTTCTTTGGTTGGATAAGTGTCGTGTGGGTGAACCTATGCTAATGTACCGACCTTACTTGGACTAATACATACTTGTGATTATACCCCTTGCAAGCATCCGCAACTACAAGAAAGTAATTAAGATAGAAACCTAACCACGACATTAAACTCTGAGATCCTACACTCCCTTGTGCAAAGGTTTCCTAACGGGGGTTTAGGTTTTTGTCACTCTGGCAACCCCACAATTAGTAGCCAAATACGCAATGCATTCCCCTAGGCCCATAAAGGTGAAGTATCATGTAGTCGATGTTCACATGACACCACTAGAAGAATAGCACCACAACTTAAATATCAAACCATTGAATATTAGTTCAACATAATTCCACTACTAACAACATGACTCCTCCCATGTCCTCAATAACTAAACGAACTACTCTCGAGAAATCATATGGATCAAGATCAGAGATGATATAATGATAAGTAACAATCTGAACATGAACAATAATTCAATGGTTCCACTCAATAGCATCAACTACAACAAGTAATCAACACCGGGAAAGTTTCCCCTAAGAACTATGAAAGATTCAACCCAATTGTTACAGCGGGATGGCGTGGTGGTGATGGTGCTGGTGGAGATGATGATGAGGATAATGATGATGATCCTGATGAAGTCTAGCATGATGATGGTGTTGATGGTGACGATCTCCCCTCTCCGGGAAGGAATTTCCCTGGCAGATTTCTGCCTGCCGGAGAGCTATTTATCTCTCTGTAGTTTCCGCCCCCAAAGGCAGCGGAATATTTTTGTGGTTTCCCCCCAAGTCTTAAGGTTTCAAGGAGATTAAATACGCCAAAGGGCGATGCTAGAGGTGGGCCAGGGTGGCCACACCACCTGGTGGCGCGGCCTAGGGGGGTCGCGCCAGGGGGTGGTGTGGGCCCCCTATGGCCCATCTCTCCTTCCCCTTCTGGCTTCCTTCGTCTTCTGGAAAAATAGGAACTTCCGTATATTTTCTGGGATTTTCTGATCTTCGTGAATATTGCATCTAGACAACGCTTTTTCCATCAGAATCCTGACTCCGACATTTTCATCCTCCAAAAGTCATCAAACATGCAAAATAGATGAAGTAACATAAGTATCATCTCTTAATATGAAATATATAAATGAATAACAGTAAATTATGATATAAAATAGTGATGCAAAATGGACCTATCAGGAAGATATAGCAAGACTGAGAATAATGCGAATAGTGCTTGGTTAGACAACCGGAGAAAAGGTTTCATCGAAGTCAATCCCTTGCTGTTGAGAAAAACCCGGCATACCCAACGAGCCTTGTACCGTGCGAGAGACCCATCAGAATTATATTTGTGGCGAAAGACCCACTTGCCGGAAACAACGTTGGCGCCGGGAGGTTTTTGAAATAGAGTCCATGTATTATTTTGGAGAAGAGCATCAAAGTCATCACGCATGGTCGAATGCCAAAGAGGATCGAGAAGAGCAAGTTTGTATGAAGTGGGAATTGGTGAAATAGTGGGGGTAGCATTGAGGTTAAGAAAACAACGAGGAACATGAAAACCCTTTTTTCCACGTGTACACATGACATGATCATAAGCCGGAATAGGGACAAGCACGTTTTAGGAGGAAGTTGTGGAGTAGGAGAGGGAGTAGGGGTAATGAGATTGCTAACAAATGACGCAGAAGAAGTTGTTGTTATAGAGGAAGAAGTGGCGGTGGTGGGTGAAGACATGGCAGGAGATCCTACCGCAGCAGGCTACCGTGGTGGCTTAGCAGGCTGTCGTGGGTGCGCAACAGAGAGATCGGTTGTCGTGGCAGAAGTGTCGGCAGGCACGATGGTGGGGATGAGGGGGCGCGGTGTGATCACATGTGGGGAAGGTTGGTAGGTGGTGGACGTGGAAAACTTTATGGCGGAGTAAGGAAAAGTGTTTTCGTCGAAGATAACATGACGAGAGATAAGCACACGTCCATAAGATTGGTCAAAACATCGAGAACCTTGTGATCGTTGGAGTGTCCGAGATAAATGCATGGTAAGGAGCAAGGGGCGAGTTTGTTGGAGGCGGTGGATGTAGTGTTGGGAAAACATAGGCAACCAAAGACACGCAATTTTGAATATTCAGGATGATGAAGAAAGAGAGATTGAAAGGGAGTGTAAAGTGGACAAGATTTGGTTGGTCATATGTTGAGAAGATCAGTTGTCGTGTGAAGGGATTTTGTCCAAAAACAAGGGGGAGAGGCTTGGATGAGTAAAGCACGTAGTATGTCATTGATGGATCATAAAGAACGTTCGGTTTTACCGTTTTGAGGGGAAGTGTATGGACAAGAAAACGTAGAAAAATAACTTGAGAGAGAAAGAAAGATCTATTTTGAGTATTATCAAGATCTCGTCCATTGTCACGTTGGATAAATCATATGGGAAGGCCGAAGTGTGTAAGAACATATCACCGAAAATTTATAAAAATAGAGTGCACATCGGATTTGGCGCGAATAGGAAAAGTCCATATGTAGTGAGAATAATCATCAAGAATAACAAGATAATATTTGAAACCAGAAACACTAGGAATCGGAGATGTCCATAGATCACAATGTAATAACTCAAACAGAAAAGTACTATAGGTAGTTGATGGGCCAAAGGGTAATCTAACATGTTTGCCGTGTTGACAGGCATTACAAATAGAGGGATCATGAGAAGAACTACAACTATCTATAAGGATACTAAATTCTTGAAGCAATGGCGACATTGTGTTTTTATTGGGATGGACTAGCTGATGGTGCCAAAGGTGTGGAAGTTGGCACGCCATGGAGGGGATTGATACGTCGGAAATGTATCTATAATTTCTGATGTTCCATGCTTGTTTAGTATCTACTTTTCTTTGCTTTATCTACACTTTGAGGTGTTTTTATATCTTTTCTGGAACTAACCTATTAACAAGCTGCTACAGTGCCAGTTGCTTGTTTTCTTCTATTTTTGGTTCCAGAAAGGCAAAAAATCAATATTCTCGGAATTGGACGGGACAAAATCCAAAGTCAATATTTTACCGTGGGCGACACAAAGCCAGAAGACGGGACGGAGAGGCGCCATAGGGCGGCCAAACCCCCCTAGGCGTGGGTGGGCCCACCCCGCGCCTGGGTAGGATGTGGCCCCCCTGGGGGCCCTCCTGTCTCGCCTCTTCGCCTATAAGAATCCCCCGATACATAAACCCTAGACACCCAATCAAAACTCCACGAAACCTTTTGTAGACGCCGCCACCATTGTCCCTAGATCGGGGGGATCTGAAGTTCTTCCCGACACCCTGCCGGAGGGGATATCATCCCAGAGGCCTTCTTATTCATCATGCTAGCCTCCGGAATGAAGCGTGAGTAGTTCCACCTTGGACTACATGTCCATGTAGTAGCTAGATGGTTGTATCTCCTCCTTGTGCTTTCATGTATAGATCTTGTGTAAGATCCCTCCTTTATAAAGGAAAAGGATCCCTGTGATTGCAATGCTAGTCCCTGGAGCAATGCTAGCATCCACAGTTTAAGATGAAGTACACAGAAACAAAGGTCATTATTACAAGTCATTCCAGAGACAAACATAGTCTTTTACAAACTCCATGGCCACTGGCCTATTACAAGAGTTTAAATATGTAATAAGACAAATAAGTCTTCATCTTCATGTGACACAGGCAAGCATGTTGAGTGTAGACTCATGACTCCTAATCATCATCAGAATAACCTGCAACATCACAAGTTACAGCCATAGTGGGTCAATACATTGGAATAGTATTAGCAAGTGATACCTTAGTAGAATATTGGTGGACTAGATACTATATGCATTTTGGCTAAGTGTAGCTTAGGCTTGCTTTGCTCAAAATAGGTTTTGCCTATTAGTTGAAAACACTAAGTTTTTCTTTGATAAAAAATTTCCCAAGGAACCACCAATAGACATTGGTGAACCTTCACCCTTGTTCAACAACAAGTTTTTACTTAGAAATTGGGATGAGGAGATTCTTGATAGCTTCCATGTCTTGATGCTCAAATTGTCCAATACCAGGGACATGGCTAAGTACTTAGATTCTTCCATCTGCAGAGGTTGTGCACTTTCCCCACAAGACTTGATTTTCACCAAGACAGGATCTTTTAGAAGCCTTCCCTTAGACCAAATGGACGCGTTCCAACCTATCATCCCACTACCACCAACTGTCCAAATGGCTAAGTTATTGCAACCTATGTGATCCAGGCAGAGCCCATATTGCCAAGTGGCTCCACTAGAAGCTTCTTAACATTTGGCCTCTCAAATCCCTTTGTTCCTGGGTGGCTTTCCACAAGTGAGATACACAAGGTAGACCATAGAAATGGGCCTTGTGTAACCACTCAACATAACCCATTCTTTCCATTCCACCCAGGTGTTTCATTCACTTAGTTGTTTTATTAAGCAAAAACATAGTCCAAAGACTTATAAATACTTATTCATAGCATGAATATAACCACCCTTGGTTGCTGCTAGCTAGGCTAAGCATGGCATTGATAAGACTTAGAAATATTTCTAGCAATTCTACAACTACTAGGATTTCCCAAGCATAGCATATAGATCAAAAATATCCATGCAAGACTAGCAAAATATTTCTAATGCATATTTGAAAACATAGGAATAAAATCATGAAGCACCACTTGCCTTGGTAGTTTGGAGAGTATCTACAATCCTCACAATCACAATAACTATTTACACCAAAATCTACACATAAAATAATAGCACCAAAATCACATACATAATAAATACAAGCAAAAATATATGGATGCATGCATAATGCCATGTGATGATTTTCTACACCAAACAAGACAAGTGCACAGTACTGATTCATAAACAAGTTCAAAACTTTCCAAACAAACTTTATTTGAACATTAAAACATTTCCCAAATAATTATTATACACAAAATAGGCCTACACATGTTTCTATAAAAACAACCATTTTAACAGAGGCAAAACATTAAACACATTGCATAGATGGAAAGGATTTTCTCTCCTGATTCCATTGATATAAAATTTGTCAAATTTGGATGTGGGAATCAAAAGTTATGATTTAAACAAGTTTAAACATCTATTAGGTTTAATTCAGAATTTTAAAATGAAGAACATGCCACGCGGCGCTTCCTGATTGGCTGGTACCGCTTCACACAGGATCACGCTTCCGAACCGTTAGATCTAACTAAAACGCGCGGCTCAGATCTGCCCGTACCTCTTCGCCTAGCTTCTAATCTCAACCACTGGATCTAGATCCAGTGGATCAAATCACTCTGACTCTAAATCGGCGGCGCTCATGGGCTCAGCGGCGGCGACGGCTCTGCCGGCGATGGTGCAGCGATTCCAGGAAGAAAGGGAGGAAACAGAGGGGCTTAGCGATCCTGTGAGGTCGTCGCGGTGCTCGAGGTGGTCAACAGAGGGGCAGGGGCACACGGACATGGCAGCAGGACCTCGTCGGAGTTGCTGGCGACGTCGGTTGCTTACTGTCAGAGTCGAAGATGACGTTCTGGGGCGCAAGGGTCCAAACAGAAGGTGTTAGCAGGTGCGCTAGACGCTGGTGAACCCAACCGTGTGATTCAGAAACAGAGGGGAATGCGGGGCTTACCGGAATTAGTCGCTGGAGTCGAGGTGAGTTTCAGTCGTTTCTAGAGGTGGACGATGGCGACGGTCTAGGGCGATTCAGAACAAAACAGAGGCATGAGAAGATGCGCAAGATGATTGCGAAGCAGTTCGCGTGAACCAGAGAGAAAGGGGAACACGAGACTCACCGCGATGGCTCGCCGGAGTGGTTCGGGGCAGCGGCGGCGCAAGTTCGATTGTGGACAGCCTAGCGGCGCTCTGTGGTTGGTGAGTGAGGGGAAACGAGCAGAGAGAGGAGGGGATCTTATAGCCGGAGCAGGACGAGGAATTACTCGGCGAATCAACGGTATTTACTCGCGCAATCAACGTCAGTGACGTGGGGAGGAAACGGTGGAGGGATCGATCGTGGGCGGGGTTTGGGGACGATGATGACGGGGCAGGTGGGTTCGGGGCGTCAGTGAGAGGGGGGTGCTCGCGTGGGTGAGAAACAGAGGGAGAGGGGAGAACGACCCGGGTGGGCTTGTGGGCTGCGTTTGCTGATGGGCCAAAAGTCTGGCGCCAGCCTTTTCTTATTTCTTTATTCCTTTTCTTTTTCTGTTTGAATTTCCAAGAAACATTTTCAAATGATTTCAAAAGCCAATTGAATTCAAATCTTTTCTGGGTTTTTGTAGAGTGCAGTACTCATATTTCTAGGCATAAAATCATGTGATCTCTCTGTACTAGCTTGGTCCTTTTGATTAAACAAAAATAAATAGTGACATAGCACTTGATTTGAATAAGTTTTTGAAAATGGTTTTAAAATTTATATTTGTTTTGTAAATTTTGGTTTAAGCACTAGCATTCAAGCAAAACAATCTGAGAGCAACAAGGCTTGGTTTTAAAACAATTATATTCTCACATAAGAGTGGCATTTGATTAGTTTTTGATCACATAAAATCATAGCTCTCAAGTTTCTGTTTCTATCAAATGAGTTTGAATTTGATCCCTAAATGATATGCATGCATGCATGATATGAAATCTTTGAAAACATGATTTTAGGGATGTTACAAATCTAACCTCCTTAAGGTGAATCTCTCCCTCGAGATTCGGGTTGGCTAGCAAATAGGTGAGGGTGGTCTTTCCGAAGATCATCTTCCCTTTCCCATGTTGCTTCTTCTTCGGAATGATGGTTCCATTGAACTTTGCAGAATTTGATAGTCTTAGTCCGAGTAACTTTTTCTGCAGTCTCAAGAATCTTGATAGGTTTCTCCTCATAAGTGAGATCACTTTCCAATTGGACCTCTTCCAATGGTATAGTATCCTTCAAAGAAGTCTCTTCCATTTCTGGATGGAATTTCTTAAGCTGACTCACATGGAACACATTATGAACAGCTGACAAAGACTCTGGCAATTCAATCTCATAAGCTACTTCTCCTTTACAACTCAGAATCTTGAATGGTCCAAAATATCTTGGGGCCAATTTACCTTTGACACCAAACCTCTTCACCCCATGAAGTGGTGACACTCTAAGATAAGCTCTGTCACCTACTTCATAGGTGACTTCTCTACGCTTAGGATCTGCGTAGCTCTTTTGTCGGGACTGTGCTATCTTCAACCTATCCCTAACTAGCTTGACTTTCTCTTCAGCCTCTTTGATTAGTTCTGGTCCAAATAGACTTCTTTCTCCCACACCATTCCATAGTAATGGGGTGGTACACTTTCTCCCATAGAGAAACTCAAATGGTGCCATCTCAATACTGGCTTGATAACTGTTATTGTAAGAGACTTCTGCGTAAGGCAGACTTTCATCCCAACTAGCTCCATAGTCTAGTGCACATGCTCTCAACATATCTTCAAGAATCTGATTAGTCCTTTCTGTCTGTCCATCAGTCTGAGGATGAAAAGCGGTACTGAATTCCAACCTCGTTCCCAATGACTCATGTAGTTGCCTCCAAAAATGATAAGTGAATCGAGTTCCCCTATCAGACACAATACTCTTGGGTACTCCATGTAGACATACAATTCTGCTCATATAGATCTTGGCTAACTTAGCACTTGTATAGGTTGTCTTCACGGGTATGAAATGAGCCACTTTAGTTAGGCGGTCCACTACTACCCAAATAGAATCATATCCTGACCGGGTCCTTGGCAATCCAATAATGAAATCCATACCAATCGTGTCCCACTTCCAATCAGGAATAGGTAGTGGTTGTAGCAATCCTGCTGGTTTCTGGTGTTCCGCTTTCACTCTACTACACACATCACACAAAGCAATATGTTCGGCGATGTCCTTCTTGAGATTATGTGGCATCCCGCAAAACCACTACTAGAAAATCGCGTTGAATTTGTGCATTGCATCGTCATCATCGTGCATAGTTTGCATAAAACTATTTTGCAAACCCCGTTTTGTTTTCCAAACGCCCCATATTTATTTAAAACGCCAACCCCGGATCTCCGGACTATTTTGTTTTGTTGCTATCGGGTTTCAAACGGCCCAATTCAATTAAATAAAATATTTAATTATTTTTTACGGGGGCAGTCGAACGGGCCGTTCCGACCCGAACGACCACCCCCTGGAAATATAAAACGGTCCACCTGCCTACCCCATCTAATCCTATAGCTACCTAAAACTCTACCCTCTCTCCCTGGCCACCTCACCCCCTCCAATCCTGGAGCGCCACATCAGCACACCCTTCCCCCTAGCCAACCAGATCGCCACATGTTCACAACTCCTCTCTCTCACCAACCCCCACGGCCCACCACACAAACCCCAACACACACGCCACACCAAGACCGCCTGCCCCACTCGCGCTGCACCCCATCCGACCCACCTCTGCCGCGTGGGCCCGCCTGTCCCAGCCTCCCCGCTTTTCAAGACTTGCTTGTGCGCTCACAGACGCCTTGACGCGAGCATCTTCCCCGCCAACACCGCAGCTCCGCCCCTGGCCTCTCCGGCGCAGCGCCGCTCGTCGCCGGCCGCGCTCCACCCGCCCGTCTCCCCCAGGCCCCGTCCTCCACCCTCACCTTCCTCCGTCGCCTCCAGCCTGCCCGGCTTGGCTTGTCGCCCGCTCCGGCTCGACCTCCCTTCCTCCACCTTCCCCGTCCGCGTCGCCGGCGGCCGCGCCCGCCCTGCGCACCTCCGGCCGGCCCGTCGTCGCCACCCTCGCGTGCCGCCCGGTCCCGCCTTCCTCGCCTCCTCCGGCCCGCCGCCGCCGCCCGGCACCTCCTCCACCCAGCCCGGACGAGCAGCGCGCCACCGCCCGGCGTCGTCCTTCCCTGCCTGCCCGCCCCTCCGGCCACCTTCCCGCCACCAGCGGCGCCCAGATCCGCGCCAGCTCCCTCTGCAGCCGTGCGCCCCTCCGAGCCTCGTCGCGTCGCGCCACCGCGGCTCGAGAGCCCCTCTGCCTCCTCGCCCCGGAGCTCTCCTCCGTCTTCCGTCGCGCGTCCTCGGCGGCAGCACCGCTCGCCCGCCTCACCGGCGTCGCTCGCTCCGGCCACGCTCGCCGACCGGCTCGCCCGACCTCGCCGTGACCCGTCGTCCCGCCTCCAGAGCCCGCCCCGCAACCCGCCTCGACTTCGCCGTCCCGCCGCACAGCTCCTTTCGGCGCTCGGCGAGCCGTCGCCGCTCGCCGTCGCGCGTGTCCGAGGCCGCCTCCTGGGCAGACGCCGCCTCGCCTGCGGCGTCGCCTTCGCCGCCTCGTTGCCCGGCTCTGCCGCGTCCTCGTCCACAGCCCCACGCGCGAGGCCGCCGTCGGCAAGTCCGGCCCCGCTAACCCCAAGTCCTCCTCGCCAAGATCGCCCCGGATACCGGGCCCCCAAGATCTTCGTCACGGGGACCCCGTTGCCTTCGCCACGGCGATGATGCCATCAAGGACCCGAAGATCGATATCACCGGAGCACCATCCCCAGAACGCCTAGGACTTCACCCTGAATGCCAGAACCGAAACCGAACCAATACGCGTTCCCGGCAAGCTCTTCTCGTGCGACAAGGTCATCGACAGTGAACCCGAAGGCCACATGCGCGACAAGTACTTCCTCATGAACGTCAAGGGACTACCTCACGGACACCGAGAAACTCCCTCGGACGCCAAGATCTTCTCCACGGAACATCGGGATTCCCCCGGACGACAAGACCGACGCAATGGCGTGGACCCGACAAGACCTTCGCAACGGCAAGAACGACCCCGTGGGACCCGACAAGATCTGGCCGACGACAAGACCGATACCGACCCGGAAGCGACCCAAGTCCTGCGCCCGGACGCGCCAAGATCTACTCCGCTCCGAGAACGATCCCGTCGAACCCCGATCCGAGACCCTAACCCCGGAGTTCAAGCACGACCCCGCCAGAACCCTGGACCCCGAGACCGACTCCGAACCCCGAACCCCGGAAACCCCAAGATCGTCGAGCCCCCTCTAATGTGTGAACCCCCTTTCCGAGAACCCTATTTTTAATATAATAACAACTTGTCGCATATTTAATTGTTCATCTCGCATACATTCATGTGGTTTGGGGGCCTTATGCCGATTCACCTAATAATTAAATATGGGGCCCATATGCGGGCAAATCTAGTCTCATATTGGCCTCATTTAAACTTGTGTAGCGAACCGGTATCTTATCTTGCCTTGTTATAACAACATTTAAATTGCGGGGTATCTAAATAACTTGAACCACCTAATTAATTGTCGGGACCCCGGTTCCGCTTAATATGACCTAATTGCATCGCACCTTCGCCATGCCATACATCATACATGCATCATGCCGATCTTCTGCCGTTGTATTAAATATTGCATCCGGTGTTTCTTCTAGTGTTTTGCTTCTTCGCGGATAAGGCCGTTGAGTTGATGTGAGCTTCGCCCCGAACTTCGGGGAAAACCTTCGACAATGTTTTCAGGCGAGCATCTCCCTCTTTCTACCTATCTTACTTTTATAGTAATTTACTCCTTCCTGTTGATCTATTGCTATCTGTGTTGCGATGCTCTAGTTTTCCGTACCCGATATATCCCCTGCAGCCTTATATTGCCTTGGACACACCCTATTACCTGTTGTCTGGTAGATAGTTGGACTCGCGTCGTAGTTGCTTGCTCAAGTGCTGCTATGTGTCGTCATATGCCACAGTTGCTGATGTATTGCCGCATGTTGTTGTTGGAGATGATTCTAGCTTTACTTATCGTCACTTTAAATTTCTGTTTAACAACTAAAATTGAATAAGCAGAGGCACCGGTGGGTGATAGAAAATATTTGGTTTCCGAACGCCCACTTGTGTCCCGTAAGACCCCGAGTACTTGATACCTGTTCCTTGATTTTGCGCGCTATCCACATCCGGGAGGTATATGGGACCCCCCTGAGCCAGAGCTTGATTCAGTCTTATTTCTTGGGGCCACAACTAGTTTGAGGTTTTATTTACGATCCTGTACTTATGCCATGTTTTACTGCTTTATTTACGATTGCGAGGTACCTTAATCGCATCGCTTAGGTTCGAATGTTTACGCGGTATCGACAAGCCCAGCCACACTTTCGGGTTCCCGATCGCCACACCATTGTCGCAACCTTGAGGCCGCCTCGGAGCTTGCTTACTCCGCTATGATTCTACGCAAAGGGTGGGCCCCCTGAAATATTTCTGAATCCTGTGATTGTTCAGTCGTGAAAGCCTCGTTGGGTTTTGATTTGGTTTTTCCGAGGTTGATCGAGCGTGTGTTGCTATTGGTGCACCCCGGCCGGGTAAAAACTTTCTGAAAGCCGTGTCCGCGGATATGGACGACTTGGAGCACAGTTTCTTGATCATAGACAAGCATAACTAAAGTTTACTGTTATAAATTTTGACTTATAATGACTAGTAATCAGCTTCACTATAACGGAATGGCTAATAATACTGCCCACAATTGCTTGTTTGGTTGTCGCTTGCGACAAATGTATCTGACTAGTAAGTATTGCAACTACAACGAAATGGCTGAATAAAAGTACCAACAACTGCAGGGTTTTGGGTTTATCTCATGCTATCTGTACCGGATTAGTAATGGTTGCAACTATAACGGAATGGTTAACTAAAAGTGCCCACTGTTTACTTTATCAGGATGATTATCTAAACCTGACTAGTAATTGCGGCAACGATAACTGGATAAATAAAACTGCCAACTGTGTGAGTTCCTCGGTTGACTTCCTCGTTTGGTCTCGAGGGGGAAACACCAGGATGGGTTTGTTTGGTGATAGCTTCAGGTTGGATCCGGTTAGGTCATTCTCACCCCCTCTGATAACCGCCGCCATTGTATCGAGTCTCTATAGGTTGTATAGTGCATCTTTGCCGCCGCTTCATCCACCATACCTATGTAGGCGAGGACCGCCAATTCTAGCCTCGCTGTCTTGGCCTCGATCGACGCTCCTTCTTTGTTTTCCGCTTTGCCCTTTGTCGGCACCCCTTTGTTAAGCAGGTTTTGAGATCGACGCCGTTAGCAGGGTTACCCTTCCTTCTTGGCCTGTGCAGGGTTATGGACGCCATTGGTTATTCTTCGTGGCTCTTAGCCCCATTTGCATCTTGTCCGTAGCGGACGCCTATCGCTTTCAAGGTGATTTGGATCTTTGTATATTATATTCGTATTCTTGACTCTTTGAGTCGCTATATATATATCTGCTCTCGTGGGTCCCATCGAGGACTGTTGTGTAATGTTATTACTTCGTTTTCCACCCGCACGAAAGTGCTGGTGGCACCTTTGAATCGCTTCTATGCGGGTTTGGCGAATTTTGCCCAAACTTGCATAGGTCCGATTCGAGGGTGTTACTGAGTGGTATCGAGCTCAGCGCTATGATACCCACAAGTCCAAATTGTAGGATAACCTAGCTAACGGACGGAGTAGAGTGTCAAAACTATTTTGCAAAATCGGTTGGATAGTCTGGCTAGGTCTGATTTTACTCCTTACCCCTCTGCTGTTCTCCTCTTACCCCTACGTGTTTTGACTCCGCTCTCGTCTCTTTCTTCGAGTCCAGGAATTCTCGTGGTTGGGTTTCCGTCGTACCTTTATGGTTTCGCTTCCTTCTTTGATAACGGTGTGCTACCTCCGGTGTTCAAGCTGCCTGATGAATCCGTCTACGGTGTTACCAATCTTTGTTCCTTATTTGTGCCTTCCGGTGTTTTCCGACGCGACGACCTCATCTACGCCAGATCCGATGCAGAGTCTGCATCCCTCCTTTGTTTCCGAACCTCGCTTGTCGAGATCTTCAGTCTGATTCCGAGAATGGTTGCACTCTTTTCCACCGATTGTGCGGAGTAATAGTTTGGGTGCGTGATGGATTGGCCCCCATGCCGACTACCCTTTCTATTCGCTTTTGTACATTGAAGTTGATAAGAATGCATCGGTTCCCTCTCTCCATCGAAGTTAGAGGTGGCTTAATTTGTTGATACCTCTAGCTTCGTCCTTTGTTTCTCCGGAGTGAGCTCTCGACGATCAGGAGCAACGAACCTTTGTTGGTGGTGTCGCCGTTTTAAAGATGAAGGAGGAACCATCATTAGTGGTGTCGCGAAGATCTACACGAAGTGAGAAGACGGAGTACGCCGACCTTCCTTCCGGTACCATGAGGCGGATCTCGAGGGCGAGATCCATTGTTAGTGGTGTCGAATTGTGGCATCCCGCAAAACCACTACTAGAAAATCGCGTTGAATTTGTGCATTGCATCGTCATCATCGTGCATAGTTTGCATAAAACTATTTTGCAAACCCCGTTTTGTTTTCCAAACGCCCCATATTTATTTAAAACGCCAACCCCGGATCTCCGGACTATTTTGTTTTGTTGCTATCGGGTTTCAAACGGCCCAAATTTTTTACGGGGGCAGTCGAACGGGCCGTTCCGACCCGAACGACCACCCCCTGGAAATATAAAACGGTCCACCTGCCTACCCCATCTAATCCTATAGCTACCTAAAACTCTACCCTCTCTCCCTGGCCACCTCACCCCCTCCAATCCTGGAGCGCCACATCAGCACACCCTTCCCCCTAGCCAACCAGGATCTGCCACATGTTCCAGCCAACTCCCTCTCTCTCACCAACCCCCCCAGCTGGCCCACCACACAAACCCCCAACACACACGCCACACCCGCACCTGCCCCGGCCCCACTCGCGCGCCTGCACCCCATCCGACCCACCTCTGCCGCCGTGGGCCCCGCCCTCCCTCCTGCCTCCGCACTGACGCCGAAGACGCAGCGCCACGCCACACGCCGACGCGAGCATCTTCCCCGCCAACACCGCAGCTCCGCCTGGCCTCTCGGCGCTGCTCGTCGCGGCCGCGCCCACCCGCCTGCCTCCCCAGGCCGTCCTCCACCCTCACCTTCCTCCGCCGCCTCGCCGCAGCTCGCCCGTCGGCCGCCAGCTTCCGCCCGCTCGACCTCCACCTTCCACCTTCGCCGCTCGCCCGCCGCCGCGCGCCTCAAGCCCTGCGCACCTCCGCCGTCGCCACCCTCCTCCGTGCCGCCCGGTCCCGCTTTCCTCGCCTCCGCGGCCCGCCGCCGCCGGCACCTCCTCCACCCAGCCCGGACCCGAAGCGCCACCGCCGCCCGGCGTCGTCCTTCCCCTGCGCTGCCCGCCCCCTCCGCCACCTTCCGCCACCAGCGCCCTAGGATCCGCCGCCCGCCTGTTTCTCTGCGCCGCCGGCGCCCCTCGAGCCTCGTCGCGTCGCGCCACCGCGAGCTCGAGCCCACCTCCTCGCCCCACCGAGCTCTCCCGGCGTCTTCCGCGTCCTCGACGGGGCAGCACCGCCCGCCTTCCCACCGGGCGTCGCTCGCTCCGGCGGCCACGCTGCTCGACTCGCCCGACCGCCGTGACCCGTCGTCCCGCCTCCAGAGCCCGCCAGAGCCCTGCAACCGCCGACTTCGCCCTCGCCGCACAGCCCGCCTCCGCCGCCTGCTGCCGCTCGCCGTCCGCAGCGTGTCCGAGGCCGCCTCCGCTGGACGGGCCGCCGCCGCCCTGCCGGCGCCGCCTCGCCGCCCGGCTCAAGCTCTGCGCCGCCTCCGTCCCAGCCCCACGCTTCCCGACGCGAGGCCGCCCGGCAAGTCCGGCCCTAACCCCAAGTCCTCCTCGCCAAGATCGCCCCGGATACCGGGCCCCCAAGATCTTCGTCACGGGGACCCCGTTGCCTTCGCCACGGCGATGATGCCATCAAGGACCCGAAGATCGATATCACCGGAGCACCATCCCCAGAACGCCTAGGACTTCACCCTGAATGCCAGAACCGAAACCGAACCAATACGCGTTCCCGGCAAGCTCTTCTCGTGCGACAAGGTCATCGACAGTGAACCCGAAGGCCACATGCGCGACAAGTACTTCCTCATGAACGTCAAGGGACTACCTCACGGACACCGAGAAACTCCCTCGGACGCCAAGATCTTCTCCACGGAACATCGGGATTCCCCCGGACGACAAGACCGACGCAATGGCGTGGACCCGACAAGACCTTCGCAACGGCAAGAACGACCCCGTGGGACCCGACAAGATCTGGCCGACGACAAGACCGATACCGACCCGGAAGCGAACCAAGTCCTGCGCCCGGACGCGCCAAGATCTACTCCGCTCCGAGAACGATCCCGTCGAACCCCGATCCGAGACCCTAACCCCGGAGTTCAAGCACGACCGCGTAACCCGACCCCGAGACCGACTCAACCCCGAACCGGAACCCCAAGATCGTCGAGCCCCTCTAATGTGTGAACCCTTCCGAGAACCCTATTTTTAATATAATAACAACTTGTCGATATTTAATTGTTCATCTCGCATACATTCATGTGGTTTGGGGCCTTATGCCGATTCACCTAATAATTAAATATGGGGCCCATATGCGCAAATCTAGTCTCATATTGGCCTCATTTAAACTTGTGTAGCGAACGGTATCTTATCTTGCCTTGTTATAACAACATTTAAATTATGCGGGTATCTAAATAACTTGAACCACCTAATTAATTGTCGGGACCCCGGTTCCGCTTAATATGACCTAATTGCATCGCACCTTCGCCATGCCATACATCATACATGCATCATGCCGATCTTCTGCCGTTGTATTAAATATTGCATCCGGTGTTTCTTCTAGTGTTTTGCTTCTTCGCGGATAAGGCCGTTGAGTTGATGTGAGCTTCGCCCCGAACTTCGGGGAAAACCTTCGACAATGTTTTCAGGCGAGCATCTCCCTCTTTCTACCTATCTTACTTTTATAGTAATTTACTCCTTCCTGTTGATCTATTGCTATACGTGTTGCGATGCTCTAGTTTTCGTGCGATATATCCTATGCCTTATATTGCCTTGGACACACCCTATTACATTGTCCGGTAGATAGTTGGACTCGCGTCGTAGTTGCTTGCTCAAGTCTGCTATGTGTCGTCATATGCCACGATTCTTGATGTATTGCCGCATGTTGTTGTTGGAGATGATTCTAGCTTTACTTATCGTCACTTTAAATTTCTGTTTAACAACTAAAATTGAATAAGCGAGAGGCACCGTGGGTGATAGAAAATATTTGGTTTCGAGCCCACTTGTGTCCGTGAAGACCCCAGTACTTGATACTGTTCCTTGATTTTGCGCTATCCACATCCGGAGGTATATGGGACCCCCTGAGCGAGCTTGATTGGTCTTATTTCTTGGGGCCACAACTAGTTTGAGGTTTTATTTACGATCTGTACTTATGCCATGTTTTCTTTGCTTTATACGATTGTCGAGGTACTTTTCTTTGTCTTGTTAGGTTCGAATGTTTACGCGGTATCGACAAGCCCAGCCACACTTTCGGGTTCCCGCCATGCTTACCATTGTCGCAACCTTGAGGCCGCCTCGGAGCTTGCTTACTCGTTGCGGATTCTACTCAAAGGGTGGCCCCTGAAATATTTACGAATCCTGTGATTGTTCGGTCGTGAAAGCCTCGTTGGGTTTTGATTTGGTTTTCGAGGTTGATCGAGCGTGTGTTGCTATTGGTGCACCCGGCGGGTAAAACTTTCAAAGCCGTGTCGCGGATATGGACGACTTGGAGCCAGTTTCTTGATCATAGACAAGCATAACTAAAGTTTACTGTTATAAATTTTGACTTATAATGACTAGTAATCAGCTTCACTATAACGGAATGGCTAATAATACTGCCCACAATTGCTTGTTTGGTTGTCGCTTGCGACAAATGTATCTGACTAGTAAGTATTGCAACTACAACGAAATGGCTGAATAAAAGTACCAACAACTGCAGGGTTTTGGGTTTATCTCATGCTATCTGTACCTGATTAGTAATGGATGCAACTATAACGGAATGGTTAACTAAAAGTGCCCACTGTTTACTTTATCAGGATGATTATCTAAACCTGACTAGTAATTGCGGCAACGATAGCGGATAAATAAAGCGCCAGCTGTGAGTTCCTCGGTTGACTTCCTCGTTTGGTCTCGAGGGGGAAACACCAGGATGGGTTTGTTTGGTGATAGCTTCAGGTTGGATCCGGTTAGGTCATTCTCACCCCCTCTGATAACCGCCAGTTGTATCGAGTCTCTATAGGTTGTATAGTGCATGCTGCCGCTGCCGCTTCAGTCCACCATACCTATGTAGGCGAGGACCGCCGAATTCTAGCCTCGCCGTGTACTGGCCTCGATCGACGCTCCTTCTTTGTTTTCCTTTGCCCTTTGTCGGCACCTTTTGTTAAGCAGGTTTTGAGATCGACGCCGTTAGCGGGGTTACCCTTCCGGCTTGGGCAGGGTTATGGGCGCCATTGGTTATTCTTGAGGCTCTTAGCCCCATTTGCATCTTGTCCGTCGGGACGCTCTATCGCTTTCAAGGTGATTTGGATCTTTGTATATTATATCGTATTCTTGACTCTTTGAGTCATTTATATATATATCTGTTCTGTGGGTCCCATCGAGGACTGTTGTGTAATGTTATTACTTCGTTTTCCACCCGCACGAAAGTGCCTGGTGGGCACCTTTGAATCGTTTCTATGCGGGTTTTGGCGAATTTTGCCCAAACTTGCATAGGTCCGATTCTGAGGGTGTTACAGATTATTCCACCAAAATATTTCCTTCATATCCATGTACATTTTGGTGTTACCCGGATGAATGGAATATGGTGAGTTGTGTGCTTCTTGTAAAATCAGTTTCCGAAGCTCCGGATCTTGGGGAACACAGATACGTTTCCCATACCATAAAGTACCTTGTTCATCTTCATGGAACCCTTTGGCTTTTCCCTTGCCAATCTTTTCCTTAATCTCTTCAATTTCCTTATCTGCCTTTTGGGCTTCTTTTATCTTGTCCAACAAAATGGGTTGAACATCCAAAGACATGAGATGTCCCTCAGGCACAATCTCCAATCTGAGATTTCTAAATTGGGCACACAGATCATCTGGAAATTCTCCTTTAGTAAGGACATTCACAAAAACCTTACGGCTTAGAGCATCCGCTACAACATTTGCTTTACCGGGGTGGTATTACAAACTCAAGTCATAGTCTTTGATGAGTTCTAGACATCTTCTTTGTCTCATGTTAATTTCTTCCTGGGTGAAGATATACTTCAAACTCTTGTGATCTGTGAACACTTCACATCGCTTTACCAAGAGATAATGTCTCCATGTTTTGAGTGCATGGACAACAGAGGCTAACTCTAAATCATGAGTAGGGTAGTTTACCTCATGAGTTTTGAGTTGTCTCGAGGCATAAGCCACAACTTTCCCTTCTTGCATAAGTACTACACCTAATCCATGATGAGATGCCTCGCAATATACTTGGAAATCTTTCTCCAAATCTGGCAAACATAAGACTGGTGCTGTCACAACCTCTTCTTCAATTCTTGAAAGCTGAGTTCACAACCTTCAGACCAAGCAAATTTCTTGTCTTTCTTTAGCAATTCTGTCATAGGCTTAGCTACCTTGGAGAAATTCTCAATGAACCTTCTGTAGTAACCTGCTAAGCCAAGGAAACTACGAACCTCTTTCACTGACTTGGGAGATTCCCATTCAGTTATAGCTGAAACTTTAGCAGGATCCACTGCTACACCATCTCCTGACACAACGTGTCCAAGAAATCCAACTTCATTCAACCAAAACTCACACTTGCTGAATTTGGCATACAGCTTATGCTCTCTAAGTTTCTCAAGTATCAAACTCAAATGTCCTTCATGCTCTTCTTTGCTCTTGGAGTAGATCAAAATGCCATCGATGAAAACGACAACAAACTTATCAAGGAATTCCATGAACACCTTGTTCATCATATTCATGAAGTATGCTGGTGCATTGGTCAAACCAAATGGCATCACGGTATACTCATACAATCCATACCTTGTGGTGAAAGTTGTCATAGGTATGTCTTGTTCCCTTATCTTGAGCTGAAAATAACCTGACCGGAGATCAATCTTTGAGAACACACAAGCTCCTTCTAACTGATCAAACAAGTCATTGATTCTAGGCAAAGGATATTTGTTCTTGATAGTCACCTCATTGAGTGAACGGTAATCTATGCATAACCTTTGACTTCTATCTTTCTTTTCCACAAACAAAACTGGTGCTCCCCAAGATGAAGAACTTGGTTGAATAAAACCTTTCTGCAATTGTTCTCCGAGTTATTTCTTGAGTTCCTTCAACTCATCAACTGACATCTTGTACGGTCTTTTTGCTATTGGTCCAGATCCTGGTAGCAAATCAATAAGAAATTCCACATCTCTATCTGGTGGGATTCCTGGCAATTCTTCCAGAAACACATCAGGATATTCACTCACAATAGGCACACTGTCTATGCTAACCCCCTTAAGAGAATTTAGCTTACTCCTTTTTGCTTCAAAGTTGGTCTTGAATCTGATCCTTTTGTTTTCTGGAGTTGTGAGTGAGACAGTATGGTTGGCAAAATCTATCACTCCCCTGTGCTTAGTCATCCAGTCCATTCCCAATATAACATCCAATCCTTGGGAGTTTAGGAATATCAGGTTAACAGGAAACTTATACTTCCCAAACTCTATGACTAGATCATGACATCCTGAATTCACTATCATTTCTCCGCCAGGAGAACTTACTTTTATAGGACACCCAATAGTTTCTACCGGTAGTTCATTTATTTCAACAAATGCTCTTGATATGAATGAATGAGATGCACCAGTATCGAAGAGAACAAATGCTAGAATATAATTGAGTTTGAACTTACCAGCAACAGCATCAGGTTCCTCATAAATTTCCTCCACATTGATGTGGTTCACTTGTCCCTTTTGAAAAGGGTTGGGCTTGTTGGGTCCTTCAACTTTCTTTTATGGGCATTCATTTGCATAATGCCCCATCTTCTTGCACTTGAAACATTCAACCTGACTAAGATCCTTCTTGACAGGCTGGCTTCCACTGCCACTTCCACTTCCATTGTGGTGGCTCTTATATCCACCCTTGTGATTCTTGTAATTATCGTGGTCATGACTACGGTTGTGCTTGTTGTCATGATAACGGTTGTGGTTGTGGTGCTTGTTGAACTTCCCATGCTTGTGGGATCCAGAACTCTCACTGTCATCATAATGGGAACGCTTGTGAGACGATCCCGAGCTGTGCTTGTCAGAGTGCTTTCTCTTCATGCTTTCAACATGTTTCATCTTGCTCTCTAAGATGGCAGCCTTGTCAAAGAGACTGGTATGTGGGAACATAGGCCACAACTAACTGCAGGTTCAATTCATCATTCAACCCTTCAAGGAACTTTTCCTTCCTCTTAGCATCAGTGTCAACTTCATCCGGTGCATATCGCACCAGATTGTTGAACTCCTCAATATATTCAGCCACATTGCGGTGGCGCTGCTTCAAGTTATGGAACTCTTTCTTCTTCAAACTCATGACTCCGGATGAGATGTGAGCAGTACGGAAACCATCTTCGAAGATAGCCCATGTCACATCCTCAATGGGAGTGGTGATCTGGAAGTTATCCCACCAAGTGGCTGCTGGTCCTTCCAACAAGTGAGCTACAAATCTGACTTTCTCGTCATCAGTACAGCCAACAGTTACCAAGTCCTTGTTCACAGAGCGTAGCCAATCATTGGCCACCATAGGATCAGTAGTTCCTGAGAACTTTGCTGGCCTTAGCCTTAAGAACCTGGTAAGCATGTCAAAACCCGATGGGTTGTTTTGATTGTTGTTGTTGTTATTATTATTGTTGTTGTTGTTGTTCTGATTCTGGATGAACGTGGTCATCATTTGCATCAACTGAGTCTGAGCTGTCATCATCTGCTGCATCTCAGGGGTGATGTTGTTGTTGTTGGGGTTGGGATTGGCATGTCGGGGAGGCATCTGTGGTTTTCAATAAGGATAAGAATGAGATACCCATGGATGCTAACATGCACAATACATCACATAACAAAACACAATCATGCATCATAGTAGTAAAGGTTCAACAACACAGACAACAAGTTTTTGGAAAAGTAACACACCAATAGCAAGCCATCCACATGTTGGATGGTCATTGCGACTCAATAATCAAAGACATGATAAATAAAGGTAAATAAGTAGTCATCACTACTCCTCTGCATCAACCTCCTCATCAACAAATGTAAGACCTGCATTCTCCATAGCGGTCTTGTATTCCTCGACATTGGTGGTCAAGGTCTCTACTTTGGCTTTGAGAGCCCTATTCTGTGCACAAAGCCTCTCAATCACACCTTGCTGATGCTTGAGCTCAAAGTCCTTGGCCTCTAGTTCTGCAGTCATGTCTCGAATCCTCTTGTTCCTATCTTGGACTCGCTTCTCTTGACTCTTGAACTTTCTGTCCTGACTCTCAAACTTGGCCTCCATCTCTTTGACTATCTCATCTTGCTCCGCAAAGAGCTTGTCCTTCTCACGAAGCTGCACCTGGAGTTCGTCATTGCTAAGCATGACGTTGGTCCTATCAGTGTCTATGTGCCTAAGAAGAACCTCTAAGTCCTGGAGGTATATGCGATTCAGCTCTGCCGTCTCTCTCGAAGTATCCTCAAAGTCAATGGCCTCACCATCATCATTACGTCTACCAAAGGTGTGGAAGTGAGTACCTCTAACCTCTCGAGAGTGTCTCCCTAGTAAACGTCCAAGCAAATCCTGCATGACTACCTCTAGGCCTCTGTCCTTGTCATCATGCATGAGCTTGAAGATTATTGCCTCCGTGGCTGGCTCAGTCTGGCGTCCTGGCTGATTAACCTTGAAGCCCCAAAGGTCTTTCCTCTCAAACTTGGTGAGGGCAAGCATCATGATAGTAGGAAGAGGGAGATTGAGCAGACTAGTGAGCTCAATAATACGAGGGCCAAAACGAGTTCCCTTGAACTCTTCAGCCGTGCTGATAGTAACATTAGGCATCTATTTAATAAGATAGAAAAAGTTAGAATCAACACAATTTAAGACAAATCACAAGACGAGGCATAACATGCCTTGACGAGGTTTGATCTCATCAATTCCCATTGTTATGGACTTGGGTTTTGGAGAAGATGGGGATGCTGGAGATCGCGGAACGGTTAGCAAACAAGCAACACGGGGACACGAGGTTTACCTGTGTTCAAAGCCCGGAGAAAACCCTACTCACCTTGTCGCTCTTGATTACGGAACCGAAGGTTCTGAAGTCTTGCAATCTGGCGTGGAGGTGTGTATGCGAAAGTATGAGGAGGAGATCTAGGTCGTGCCCTCCTAGCCTTTATATAGACTCGAGGCGGTCCGGGCATAGACCTAGTCGATTCTGTTCTAGGGTTTTACCCCTTTGAATTTCCTATCTACTCTAGTCTTGCTCTCCAAGGATCCGAAAGCGTCATGGGCCTTGGCCACCCGAAAATCTTCATGGGCCGGCGTATAGTTGCCGTGGGCCTTCCTTGTGCTGGACCAGGTATACTGAGATCATGTACCCGTGGGGTATAACCATGTCAGTAGCCCCCGAATGTTCATTCGAATCGTAGATTCGGCTGAGGACTCTGCAATCTTTCGGGTGCAACTATGTATTTCAGTAGTTCATGTGTAGGGATTGTTGATGCGTGTGCCTGACTCACCCGACGGATCAGGTTCAGTTAACTGTCTTAGGACGAAACAACATGATCTTCTTCAGGTTCGAGTCCCTCAACTCGAAACTGGAACATATGCTGGCGTAATTCAACTCAGGTCGTGGAGGACTTACAGGAGTGGAATTCCAGTGAATTTAATTGATGTACCCAACGCGTCCGTCGGGATTTTTCATCGCACCTGTTAGCACGGGTTTTTACTAGCAGAGCGCAGTCATGTGCGTTGCCAGGCCATCAGATGATATCTGTAGGTCTTATCTTTGTGTCGCAGACACAGCATCCGAATGTTTATCACCGCGGAGGTGTTTCGGGTGGTCAAGGAGAACGTTGCTCACTTAACGTTTAGTTGGGGCAGAGTTGCCGAAAATTGTTTGCATGCCGATCCGAAGGATAGCAGTCGAAGAGTTCATAGGGTGCGCGGCCAGCGCTCCCTATGGGAGTAGCCCCCGAGTGTCTGTTCGAGTCGTAGACTCGAGCGGAGACTTTTAATTCAGACGTTGTTCAGTTGTAAGTCCGTAGGACACAAAAAAAATCGGATGCTTAAATCCATCCTCCCTATGGGAGTAGCCCCCAAGTCCGTAGTGGAGTCGTAGACTCGACGGAGGACTCGAAGTAATAGTTCGCTTCTATTCATCTTTCGGGTGCGCGGCCAGCGCTCCTGATAGGAGTAGCCCCCGAGTAATTGGTCGAATCGTAGATTCGAGTGAGTACTCTTAGCTTTGAATCCGAAGAAAGTGTAGCTTTTGATGACGTCAGTGCTGACGATCGATGACCTCAAGCGTCTGCTGCGCCAGAGATGACTTTACTGTACGAACATGGGTCCCACTGTCTGACCTTGAATTGACCGGTCACGCGCGTCGTGGAGATAATTACAGCGTCGCCTCGATTTCCGCGCGTAGTGGACGGCGTGTTAACGACGGTTCGTTGCGATGCTGACACGTGTATGGCCAGATCCTGCCGTTGGCGTTAGGTATTCTTGATGGACGGTTGCCGTGCATCGTCTTCGTCGTTATAATCCTTGGGGAAAACTTCAGTTTGTTTTCACCGCATCTATTCTTGCTTTCACTGCTTCCCTGTGTTCTGAGAGCTCTTGCTGCGCGCTGGAATATTCCTTCACATTTCCTTCTTCCTTCCTGCGCTCTCGCCGCCGGCGCCGCCGTACCTTGATGGGGAAACCGAAGAAGTCGTCGTCTGCGGTTGGTACCAGCGCCGCTGGAGGGAAGAAAAGTGTCGCCGCTACCCGTGTCACAGAAAGTGGCTGGTGGCGATCGGAGACGCGGGGGAGTGATCTCCGCAAACTTCACGAGCGGGGCCTGATCCCGCAGGATAGGGAGGCCGTCAAACTCCCAGGAAATGAGGTAATCCCCCGTCCCCCCGTTGGGTATCGGGTTATGTTCCTTGCCTTTGTCATTCGCGGATTTTCCTTCCCATTCCACCACTTCCTTCGTGGACTGCTTTTTCTGTATGGTGTCCAATTGCACCATCTTTCCCCCAATTCTCTTCTTCACATTGCTTGTTTTATCACTTTCTGCGAGTGCTGGCTCGGTATTGAGCCGCACTTTGGCCTCTTCCGGAAACTTTATTCCGTGAAGAGGCAATCCGGTTCGGATGGTGTTTATCCCATTGGGGGTTTCATCATCTCCCTCAAGCCCAATCTTCTTTTCTTTTCTTTTTCCATGTCCGAATCTGTCCAGTACTGGCGGAGGCGATGGTTTTATATCCGCGACTCCGTAGTACCTGGGCAAGATTTTGGTCTTGTTCCTTTTGACCTCTCCCAAAAGATCGAGCCGAAAAGGTCTTGGAAAAACAAGATCTTGGATGGCGAGGTGGCGGAGATAGAGGCTCTCTATCGTCGGGTGGAGGATCTCCAGTTGATTCTGGACAGGGAAGTGAACGGTGTGGATATTATCCGCACTTTTCTCGAGCGTTGGGTGCAGCCACTCCAGGCTAGGGCGCACCCAATGTTCCTTTATGCTGGCCGGCGTGATCCGACGAGGGTTTCGATGAGAAATTCTCGCAGGGAGATCTCGACATGGCCCTTCGTTCGCTACTGAAGTTCAAGGCTAGAGAGGATATCCCGGGGAAGTCGCTAACTCCTCCGTTTTCTTCTTCGCTTCCTGTTCCATAGGTGTAGATCCGTGCGCGTAGCGCTATTTTTTAACTGCATTGTTTTGTGTTTGTTTGCTAACAAATTGTTCTTCTCTTGTGCAGAGCTTCAAAGTGCCGGGTATGTCGCCTCCATGACCCGAAGTATATCCGGATGCTCCAGACAATGAAGTGGTGGATTCCGTGTCCGAGCTGCCATCGGCACGGTCTTCGGCTGAAGATGCCAACAAATCAAGCGAGGACCACACTCGCAAACGATCGCGGAGCTCCAGCGAGTCTTCGGATGCTTCGACTCCTCCGACTCCTAGGAACCCTTTGTGTCTTGAGCGTCATAGTGACGGTCATGGAGGCTCTTCCTCTTCTATTCCTGCTCTTCCCGTGTGGGCTGTAGCGCCGCACCCGCCAGCGAAGCGGAAGAAGGAAGAAAAGAAGGAAGAGAAGAAGGAAGAGAAGAAAGAGGAGAAAAGAGTCCGAAGGACCCCTCCTGTCTTCAACCTGAGCTCGTTGGACTCGTAAGTTTCCTTTGTACTGCTTTTTATTTGCTGTTGACTTTGTACTTGTGCTAATTTTCCCTTGCGCAGTCACTCTTCCAACGATTCCTCCAGTGATGGTGCTCGGGAGATGATGGGGGAGTCGAAAGTTGTGTCTCCTCCTCCTCAGATGGTGGCAACTTCTGAGGGCGCTGCTCCGAACCCTCCTCCGCAGGAGGTTCAGGTGGTTGTGCCTCAGAATTTTGCTAGCGGACCTTCAACGTCGCCATCTGATCATGTAAGTATTCATGTCTCCTGCCACGGAGGGAGCCCCCGAGCATCTGTAGAAGGGTTTTCTTGTTTTGTTCTTCCTTCGAGTCTCGGGGGGAGCCCCCGAGCGTTTTCGTGTGTGTATTTTGCTTCTTGTCTTTTCTGTTGGGCGTAGCCCCCGAGTCCTTTTTCTGACTAGTAGGTCTTCTTCCTGTAGCCTTTTGTGCAGGATGCCAAGCGACTGGTGCAGGAGCACCTGGTGCTGGAGGCCAGCCTCAAACAGCTGCAAGGTACTGTTATGCCTTTGATGTTTGCTTCTTCGTGTACTCGTGTCCTGTTATCTGATGCTTGTATTTTCTGAATGCAGAGGATCATAACACCTCCCTTCGTGAGATTGATGCTCTCAAAAAGAGCCTCGGTCAAGCGGAGAAGAAAGCCGAGGTCGCCGTTGGTGCGATGGAGCGCCTCAAGCTGGAGCTGGCTACTGCAGCCGAGGCTAAGGAGCACCTGCAGCGGGAGGCCGCAGACCGCGAGGAGCAGCTTGCCACTGCTGCGACTGCGCGTGAAAGAGAGGTGGCTGGCAAGCTCATGGCGGCTGCCAAGGCTGTTTCGGGTGAGTATCTTCACTTGCATCTTTTTTGGTTTTCTTGTCTTTCTTCTTTGATGCTTTGTTTATTCCTTCTTTTTTTGTCTCAGATGCCGCGGGCATAGAGTTTGATCATGGTGCTGGCACGGAGTGCTCTAGATGATGCTCTACCGCGGTCGAAGATCGGCTGCAGCACCGCCGTCACTCGTCGCCAAGGCCAAGGAGGTCCTTGGCCGCTTCTACAAGGAGCTTGTCCCCAAGGGCGCGGCCCTTGATGATGTTGACGCCTTGGCGGAGGCACTATCACCGGCGCTGCCGCGCGCATAAGCGAAGAAGGCATCGGCGCATCTGTCGGGCTGGCGATGGCTTTGGCGGCTGGAGTGGAGCTGGACCTTCCCCAGATCACCTCCCGGATGCCGACGGTTGCGGATGGATCCGAGGTAGCCTTCGCTACTTATTTTGCCCGTTGTAAGCGATATGGGCCAAATCTAATTGATCTGCTGGCCGAGTACGCGCTATGGCAGCAGGGGGAAGCCAAGGCGAGGCAGTCCGGCTCCGAGGCTACTCAGGGTGCCGCATCTTAGGTGTTGTAGCTGTAGGATAGCTGTAGTCTTCTTTTGTTGTAATTATGTTGATGAACAAATCCCTGTGCCACGTAGTGGCCTTTTATGCACTTAATGAATTTGTTGAGTTGTGTTCTCCTCCGTCTGAGTGTTCATGTCTTTTGCCTTTCTGCTGCTCTAGGGTCCTTGGTCTTGATCCGTTGACACCTCGCTTGCCAGCTGCGCCATCCTTGGACGATTAAATCGCTTGCTTTCCTTCGAGACCGTGTTCGTAGTCTCGAGAAGGAGTTGCTTGGGGTGCGTGGCCATGCCGATGTTTGGAAGTCCAAGGCGGGTCGCGGTTCGGCCAGAGAGGAGTACTTGATGGCGGAATTGCTTCGACTGTCTGAGCAGCTTCAGTGTAAGTTTTTTTTCGAGTTGCTTCTCATTTCTTCGGATGCGCCTGCTGGCCTTGCATCTTACTTTTGTGCATCGCAGGTGCTAACCTTGCTCCAAGGAAGGAGAAAGAACGTGTTGATGTCCGGGTCAATTGTTTGACTCAACAGGACATGGAAGCCGGCGGGTTCTTCTGGATGGATCGTGACCGTGCCATGGCTCTGGCAACGGTGCAGGATCGCGTTCACCAAGTGTCGCGGGTGCTTCGTCAAGTGCAGACTTCACTCTCATCGGTTCTGCATGTGATGTTTCCCCTGGATGTTGCACCAACAACCTTGTCTGGTCTTCTGTCTAGATTTCGGAGCGTGACTCATGTCCAGGAATTGGTGAGGCAGCAGCTCGTCGCAGGGGTGAAGGCTGCGCTGTCCCTTATTAGGCTGCATCGCCCAGATGTAGATCTATCCGTTGTAGCGGATGGGCCACCTCTTCGGCCGGATGGTGGCGAGTGGGATATGCGTCCGCATTATGCGGTTGTAAGCGATATGCGCAATTAAATAGATTTGTTTGAGCAGCGTGCTCAGGTTATTCTTCAGAATTGGTAGTACCTGAAAAAGAGATAGATGTAAAATTTGTATATTTCGACTGGGCATGTTGTGCCCTTTGTTATAAAGGTTTTGTTGTTGTTTGAGCATGCAGTGCTTTTTTTTAGTACGTGTCCTTTTCGTTAGCCTGACGTTGTCAGCTACTCAGGTGTACACGTGTTATCCTCAGTCGATGAAATCGTGAGGTGGGGGGAGCCCCCGAGTGCGTTTGTAGCATGAAGTAAAGTTGCGAATAGCGAACGAAATTTTGGGGCGAGACACTTAGCTTTATTTATATCGTAATGGAGGAAGTACATTGTTCGGCTGAGTAGCTTTGGCTGAAAAGCCTTATTGAAAGTAAAGGGTAGGTAGCTATGGGTAGAATCGTCGCAAGTGTGCGATGTTCCATGGGTTGGACTATGCGACTCCAGACTCCACGTGCTTGAGGCGATAGGCGCCACCTGGGATGACTTCGGTGATGATGTAGGGTCCTTCCCATGGTGACTCGAATTTCTTCGGTCACTCTTGCTTGAGTCGCAAGACGAGGTCTCCTTCGACGAAGGACCTTGGGCGCAGCCGGCGGCTATGGTAGTTGTGGAGACTCTGCTGGTACACCGTTGATCGAGTTGCTGCTACGTCTCTTGCCTCATCGAGTGTGTCGACGGCGTCTTCGAGTGCAGCCGTGGATTAAACCGGCATTAAGCGACGACGGGGCCTAGTGGCGTGCCGGTGGTAACGCTCGGCTCCATGCACCATGAAGAACGGCGTGTAGCCGGTGGAGCTGTTTGGCGTGGTGCGCAAACTCCATAGGACGGATGGTAGCTCTTTCGTCCAGGCTCCGGCCTTTCGCTCGAGTGGGCTCATGAGGCGCTTCTTGATGCCAGCGCCGATTAGGCCGTTGGCCTTTTCTACCTGCCCATTCGTTTGCGGGTGAGCCACTGAGGCGTATGTGATGTTGATCCCGAGGCCTTCGTAGAAGTCTTGGAATTCTTTGGAGATGAAGTTCGACCCATTGTCGGTGATGATGTTGTGCGGTACGCCGAACCTGTAGACAATGGATTCAAAGAACTTGACGGCGGTCTTGCCCTTTTGGTTGGTGACCGGCATGGCTTTGACCCACTTGGTGAATTTGTCGACTGCGACCAGGAGGTAGACGTGCCCCCCTTTCGAGGACTTTGGCAGTTTGTTGATCATGTCGAGGCCCCATTGAGCAAAGGGCCAAGCTATAGGTATGGGTCTGAGCTCTGACCCGGGTGCGTGTGGTTTGTCGGCGAACCTTTGGCACCCGTTGCATATTCGGACGATGTCCTTTGCATCGCTCATGGCCGTTGGCCAGTAGAATCCAGCTCGTAGAGCTTTGGCGACAAGGGAGCGGCTGCCTGCGTGATGGCCGCAGATGCCCTCATGGATGTCTTGGAGGATGGTTTTCCCATCACTAATGGTGACGCACCTTTTGCAGTACACCCGTAATACTGCGCTTGTACAGCTCGCCATTGATAATGGTGAAAGCTTTTGATCGACGAGATATGCGCCGGGCATCCGTCGGGCTGTCAGGAAGTTCTCCGTTTATTAAGAACTGGAGGTACGGTCGCGTCCAAGTTTCTTCGACTGCCATGACCTGCATCAGGTTGACCATAGCGACCTCTGTGTCCAGTTTCTCGGGTCCTTCAAGTCCTTCGGGTAGCGTAGCCCCCGAGTGTTCTGCTTCTTCGGGTGATCCCTTTGGGAATTTCCGCTTGATGGATGGCACGCAGATCTGTTCGAGGAACACACCTGGTGGCACCTTTGCGCAGGTGGAGCCGATGTTGGTGAGTCTATCGGCCTCCTCGTTGCTTTCTCTTCCAACGTGACGAAGCTCGCAGCCGTCGAATTCTCCTTCGAGTGCGTTGTAGAGCGCGCGGTACGCGATCATGTTTTCGACATGTGTGTCGCACTCGTTCATCGTTTGTTGGACGACGAGGTTGGAGTCACCGTAGATGTCCAGGCGCGTTGCGCCGTGGATCTTTGCCATCCTCATGTCGTGGATGAGGGCTTCGTATTTGGCCTCGTTGTTGGAAGCTCGGAATTTCATATATGAATGACGTACTTCATCTTGTCGCCTTGCGGGGAGGTCAGTATGACCCCGGCTCCTACTCCGGCTTCACGCTTGGAGCCATCGAAGTGCATCGTCCATGATTGCGACATGTCTGGGGTGTCTGGAAGCTGCAGCTCCATCCATTGTACAAGGAAGTCCGGGAGGACTTGAGACTTGATTGCGAGTCGCTTCTCGTAGACGATGTCCAGGGGTGACAGCTCGATGCCCCATACGGCCACGCGTCTAGTGG
This sequence comes from Avena longiglumis, assembly GCA_030063025.1. Taxonomy (NCBI): domain Eukaryota; kingdom Viridiplantae; phylum Streptophyta; class Magnoliopsida; order Poales; family Poaceae; genus Avena; species Avena longiglumis. The sequence goes on from CP125977.1 coordinate 479,860,804, forward strand.
CCTCTGGGTTATTCGGGATGCTGTTCAGGGGTGCTTCGTTGACGACCATCACCTGGTGCTCCTGGAAGTAATGGCTCAACCGACGAGCCGTCATGAACACGCCGTAGGCGAGTTTTTGGTAGTGAGGGTACCTTTGTTTTGTTGGCGTCAATACCTCGCTGAGGTAGTAGATTGGGCGTTGGACCCCATGGGTTTTGCCTTCTTCGGGTCGTTCGACCACTAACAGTCTTGACCACACGGTGTGGCTGCTATGTACAGCAGCAGAGGCTCGCGCTCCTTTGGCGTGACCAAAACGGGCGAGGTGGAGAGTAGTCGTTTGAGGCTTTCGAACGCATCGTCGGCTTCGGACGTCCACTCTAATTTATCTGCCTTGCGTAGCAGTTGGTAGAATGGCAGGGCCTTCTCGCCCATGCGGCTGATGAATCTGCTCAATGCCGCTATTCGTCCTGCGAGCTGCTGGACACCCTTGAGGTTTTTCGGCTTTTCCATCGCCATGATGGCCCGGATTTTCTTCAGGTTCGCCTCGATCCCTCTCTGGGAGATGAAGTAACCAAGGAGCTATCCTGATGGTACGCCGAAGGCGTACTTTTCGGGGTTGAGCTTGATCCTGTAGCGGTCGAGATTATCGAACGTCTCGCGGAGATCGTCGATGAGCGTGTTCGCCTCCCTGGTTTTGATGACTATGTCGTCAACATAGACTTGGACGTTGCGACCGATCTGTTCCTTCAGGCATGCCTGCATGAATCACTGGTACGTGGCACCTGCATTCTTTAGCCCGAAGGGCATTGTGTTGTAGAAGAACACTCCGAACGGTGTGATAAACGCCGTTTTCTCTTGATCTTAGACCTTGAGTCGAATCTGGTTGTAGCCTGAATAGGCGTCAAGGAAGGAGAGTTTCTCGCATCCTGCAGTCGAATCGATGATCTGGTCGATCCGAGGAAGAGGGAAGTGGTCCTTTGGGAAGTGCTTGTTCAGCGATGTGAAGTCCACGCACATCCACAGGATATCCGTGTCCTTCTTGGGAACCATCACTGTATTTGCGAGCCATTCGCTTTCTTTGATCTCCCTGATAAAGTCTGCAGCGGGTAGCCTATTTATTTCCTTCCCGATGGCTTCGGCCCGTGGATCGGACAGTCTCCGGATGGACTGCTTGACAGGCTTGGTGTTTGGAAAGACGTTGAGAGCATGCTCGGCGAATTCCCTGGGAACTCCTGGCATGTCCGCAGGACACCAGGCGAAGATTTCCCAGCACTCACGAAGGAATTCGACGAGCGCGCCTTCCTATGCGGGGCTGAGGTCGTTGGCGATCAGCGCCGTCTTGGAGGCATCCGTCGGATGGACCTGCACCTTTTTTGTGTTGACGGTGGAGTCGAAGGACATGTCAGGTGCGTTTTGTCATGCGACTGGGGGTGCCCCATTGTCCGTCACCTCGCGGAGCCTTACAAGCTCCTCCTGCATGCCGAATGATTGGGAGATTCTGTTGAAGTCCATGTCGCATTGGTCCGATCGGGTGAAGCTCCCGTGGACTGTGATGACGCCCTTTGGTCCTGGCATCTTGAGTAGCAGGTATGCGTAATGTGGGACAGCTGTAACACCCTCAGAATCGGCCCTATGCAAGTTTCAACGATTCCCGCCAAACCCGCATAGAAACGATTCAAAGGTGCCCACCAGGCACTTTCGTGCGGGTGGAAAACGAAGTAATATCATTACACAATAGTCCTCGATGGAACCCACAAAACATATATATACAACAGCGACTCAAAGAGTCAGGAATACAGATATACAATACAAAGATCCAAATCACCTTGAAAACGATAGAGCGTCCGACTACGGACAAGATGCAAATGGGGCTAAGAGCCCTGAAGAATAACCAATGGCGTCCATAACCCTGCCCAGGCCAAGCCGGAAGGGTAACCCTGCTAACGACGTCGATCCCAAAACCTGCTTAAACAAAAGGGGTGCCGACAAAGGGCAAAGGAAAAAGAGAGAGCGGTCAGTACTGAGGCCAGTACACGGCGAGGCTAGAATTCGGCGGTCCTCGCCTACATAGGTATGGTGGACTGAAGCGGCAGCGGCAGCGGCAGCATGCACTAAACAACCTATAGAGACTCGATACAACTAGCGGCTATCAGAGAGGGATAAGAAAGACCTATTCGGAACCAACCTGATACTACCACCAAACATACCCATCCTGGTGTCTCCCCCTCGATACCAAACGAGGAAGTCAACCGAGGAACTCACGCCGTTGGCAGTTTTATTCATTCCGTTATAGTTGCGGAAATTACTAGTCAAATAAAGATGGCATGAGTCATCCTGATATAGTAAGCAGTGGGCAGTTTTAGTTAAACATTCCGTTGTAGATGCAACACTTACTAGTCAGATACAATAAGTATGAGATATCCCCAAACCCAGCAGTTGTTGGTACTTTTATTTAGCCATTCCGTTGTAGTGAAGCTGATTACTAGTCATATCGGATACAAGTCAAATTATAGAAGTAAACTTTAGTTATAGTTGTCTATGATCGAGACATGTGCTCCAAGTCGTCCATAACCGCGGACACGGCTTCTCGAAAAGATTTAACCCTGCAGGGGTGCACCAAAGTTTCCACACGCACCTACACCCTTGTTGTCGGATCAGGTAGGTACAAGATCACAAAACATACACCCAACGGTATGTCGACGGGGTTTCGGACACGACGCTTCCTGCACCCAAAGCAAGCACGGGTCCACCCCACTAAGCTACCCAAGCAAGTCGGCCGGTCTCGAGACGGACTCGGGGTTTGTGGAGATGGTCAGAACGATCGGGAACCCGAAACTCTCGGGCTTGTCGATACAGCGAAAACGTGTCACGATCCTAAACAGTATAGGTGCTCCTCGCACAATCGTAAATAAAGCAGTAAAGCATGGCATAATGCAGAATAGTAATAAAGCTCCAAACTAATTGTGGCCCCGAGACAAGATTTGGAATCAGGTACTAAATCGATGGGGGTGCCCATACACCCCACCTGTGGTTAGCGCGCTCGATCTCGGAACAGGTGTCAAGAACTCGGGGTCCTACGGGACACAAGTGGACGGTTAACAACCAAATAACATCTATTGCCCACCTGTGCCTCTGCATTTACCTACTTCAATTTTAGTTATTAAACGGTAATTAAATCCATGATCGTCTTCAACATTAAACATGCGGCAATACTCCAACAACTGTGGTACTTGACGACACGCAACAGCACTTGAGCAAGCGACTACGACGCGCAGGTCCAACTATCTACCAAACAACAGGTAATAGGATGTGTCCAGGGCAATATGAGGCTGCAAGGGATATCACGGGTACGAAAACTAGAGCATCGCAACACAGATAGCAATAGATCAACAGGAGGAAATAAAGACTATAAAAGTAAGATAGGTAGAAAGGGGGAGGTGCTCGCCTGAAAACATTGCCGAGGGTTCAACCGAAGATCGGGGCGAAGCTCACATCAACTCAACGGCCTTATCCGCGAAGAAGCAAAACACTAGAAGAAACACCGGATGCACTATTTAATACTACGGTAGAAAATCGGGCATGATGCATGTATGATGTATGACATGGCGAAGGTGCGATGCAATTAGATCATATTAAGCGGAACCGGGGTCCCGACATTTAATTATCAAGTTCATGTTGTTTAGCTACCCCGCATTTTAAATGTTGTCTTAACATGGCAAAATATAACACCGGTTCGCTACACCATTTAAATGGGGCCAATATTAGACTAGAAAAGCCCGCATATGGACCCCATATTTAATTATGAGGTGAAACGGCATAAGGCCCCCAAACCACACAAATATGTATGCAAACATGGCAATTTAAATATGCAACAATTTATATAGTTGACAATTTATGAAATAGGGTTCTCGGATAAGGGTCACACATCTGGGTTCAGAAGATCTTGGGCTCTGGGGGTTCGGGGTTCGACAGGGTTCAACAGGGATCGAGGTTCAGATTCAAGATGGAGAACTTGGGTCCAAGCGGGCGATCTTGCCGTCGCGAAGATCTTGTCGTGTCCTCGTATCTGGTCGGTCTTGACGTTCGGGAAGAAGAACTTGGCGTGCGACGTCGTCGGCATCGGTGTGGGAAGGAGGTCTTGTCGTTCCGGGGTCTTCGGGTCCGTGAGGAAGATCTTGATGTACCGAGGGTTGCGAGTCCTTGACGGCAACCGTCTCGTGGACGAGCTTTGGTTAGACAACGGCACATGGTACATGGCTTCTCGGAAGGACTTGGCGTCTGCGGTCTTCGGTTCCGTGTTGACGTACTCGGGGTTCCATCCTCGTGTCTTACCGTGTACAACCTTCGACATCCTCGACACCAAGCCGGTCTTGGCGGCAAGAAGATCTTGACGTGCCCTGTCACCTCCGAGGTACATGGCTTGTTGGATAACTCGAAGAGATGTGTCTTGGAAGTTGCGAGGGCGCGTGCAGGTGTCCCAAAGAAACACATAAGCAGATCATACACGCGCGCCAGCAGAGAGGCATGAGGCGAGCGGCACAGGGAGCTCAGGGATTCGTGGCATGGGGCAGAGGAGAGGACGCTGCAGCGCTGCTCATGGGCAGAGGCGGGGCGAGGAAGGCGAGAACGCCACGGAAGCTTCGGGCGCGCCTTGCTTGAGGAAGGCAACGGCAGGGAGCACGCAGAAGGGCGGCTCGGGCGGGGAACCTGCGGCTCCGGGAGGAGCTCTAGAAGCGGGCGTCCAGCGCGAGATGGTGAGGAAGGACGCGGTCGACGGCGCAGGGGGTGCTCGAGTGGGGCTTCCTGCGGGCGCTGTGTGGTGCAGGGGCACGGGCTCGAGGCGGAGGTCGCCCGCGACGGTGGCGAGCTAGGGGCAGAGGACGACACGCGGACGAGGATGACGGAGGCCGGAGGTTGGAGGAGGGTGCAGCCATGGCCGTCGAGGACGCGCGGCCCGCGGCCCGCGGAAGGTCGATGAGCTCGCGGGTGCGTGGCTGCCAGCAGAGGGAGAGGGGGCGGTGCGGAGGCGAGCTCTGCGGCGACAGGGAACATGGTGGCGGCGACGACTGGGAGCAGAGAGGCGGGGCTCGCGGCCGGCTGGGGTCGGGTGGTGGGGTGGTGAAGGACGCCCACGGCGGCGCGGCCATGGCTCCTGGCGGTAGGGTCAGGAGGGGTGAGGTGGGGGATCGAGGAGAGGGGTGGGGGGGGAGCGGCGGGGCCGCGTGAGGTCTGGGTGGGGCCACGTGGGACCAGGCGGAGTGGGTCGGGGCGGTCCAGAAGCGGTGGACGCGGGGCAGGTGGAGGTGGGGCGCTGGCAAGTGGGGCCGTAGGGGAGAGGAGAGTGGGGGTGGACAGAGGTGGGGATGGTGTTGACCGGGGTGGGGTGGTTGGGGTAGGGACAGGTGGCAGGCTAGGATGGGTGAGGTGGCAGGCGGCTATTGGTGGGAGGAGGGATGAGAGGTGAGGTGTCGCCAAGGGATTGGAGGGGGTGAGGTGGCTGAAGGGTGGGTAGAATAGGACTGGGTAGGTTTTAGGATTAGATATTTTTGACTAGGGTTTTCTTTATTTTAAAATAAATTTTGTAATTAGTTTTTGATAAATAAAAGATCCGGCTGGACCGATGGTTTGGTTTGAACAAAGGGGGAGGATATTAATATAGAAAACAAAGTAGGTCTTTTAGCAAAATAGTTTAATCAATTAGATGCATGCTGATGTCATGATGATGCACAAGTATTTTTTACACGCGATTTTCTAGTAGTGGTTTTAGCGGGATGCCACAATTCGACACCACTAACAATGGATCTCGCCCTCGAGATCCGCCTCATGGTACCGGAAAGAAGGGTGGCGATCTGAATCTTCTCGCATCGTGTAGCTCCTCGCGACACCACTAACAAGAGGTCGTTGTCCGTGATCGTCGAGAGAACACTCCGGGAACAAAAGGTCAAAGGTAGAGGTATCAACAAATAAAGCCACCTCTAGCTTCGATAGAAAGAGGGAACCGATGCATTCTCATCCACTTCAATGTACAAAAGCGAATAGAAGGGGTAGTCGGCATGGGGGCCAATCCATCACGCACCCAAACTATTACTCTGCACAATCAGTAGAAAAGTGTGCAACCATTCTCGAATCGATCAAGATCTCGACAAACGTGGTTCGAAACAAGGAGTGATGCGGACTACGCATCGGATCCGCATAGATGATGTCGTCGCGTCGGAAAACACCGGAAGGCACGAGAAGGAACAAAGAGAAGTCCACCAGACGAAGGATTCCTCGGATAGCATGAAGACCAGATGGTAGAACACCGTTATCAAAGGAGGAAGCGAAACCCTGAAGGTACGACGGAACCCAACCACGAGAAATCCTGGGCTTGAAGAAAGGTAAGAGAGTGGATTCAAAACACGCAGAGGTAAGAGGAGAATAGCAGAGGGGTAAGGAGTAAAATCAGACCTAATCAGAACTATCCAACCGATTTTTCAAAAATAGTTTTGACACTCTACTTCGGCCGTTAGCTAGGTTATCCTGAAATTTGGACTTGTGGGTATCACAACCGCTGAGCTCGATACCACTCAGAACACCCTCGGCCCTATGCAAGTTTCAGCGATTCCCGCCAAACCCGCATAGAAACGATTCAAAGGTGCCCACCAGGCACTTTCGTGCGGGTGGAAAACGAAGTAATATCATTACACAATAGTCCTCGATGGAACCCACAAAACATATATATACAACAGCGACTCAAAGAGTCAGGAATACAGATATACAATACAAAGATCCAAATCACCTTGAAAACGATAGAGAGTCCGACTACGGACAAGATGCAAATGGGGCTAAGAGCCCTGAAGAATAACCAATGGCGTCCATAACCCTGCCAAAGGAAGGGTAACCTGCTAACAACGCCGATCTCAAAACCTGCTTAAACAAAGGGGTCGACAAAGGGCAAAGGAAAAAAGAGAGCGGTCAGTGCGAGGCCGCACGGCGAGGCTAGAATTCGGCGGTCCTCGCCTACATAGGTATGGTGGACTGAAGCGGCAGCGGCAGCATGCACTAAACAACCTATAGAGACTCGATACAACTAGCGGCTATCAGAGAGGGGTAAGAAAGACCTATTCGGAACCAACCTGATACTACCACCAAACATACCCATCCTGGTGTCTCCCCCTCGATACCAAACGAGGAAGTCAACCGAGGAACTCACACCGTTGGCAGTTTTATTCATTCCGTTATAGTTGCGGCAATTACTAGTCAAATAAAGATGGCATGAGTCATCCTGATATAGTAAGCAGTGGTCAGTTTTAGTTAAACATTCCGTTGTAGATGCAACACTTACTAGTCAGATACAATAAGTATGAGATATCCCCAAACCCAGCAGTTGTTGGTACTTTTATTTAGCCATTCCGTTGTAGTGAAGCTATTTACTAGTCATATCGGATACAAGTCAAATTATAGCAGTAAACTTTAGTTATAGTTGTCTATGATCGAGACCTGTGCTCCAAGTCGTCCATAACCGCGGACACGGCTTCTCGAAAAGATTTAACCCTGCAGGGGTGCACCAAAGTTTCCACACGCACCTACACCCTTGTTGTCGGATCAGGTAGGTACAAGATCACAAAACATACACCCAACGGTATGTCGACGGGGTTTCGGACACGACGTTTCCCAGACCCAAAGCAAGCACGGGGGGCCACCCCACTAAGCTACCCGCAACGAAGTCGGCCGGTCTCCGAGACGGACTCAGGGTTTGTGGAGACGGCTGTAAACGACTGGGAACCCGAAACTCTCGGGCTTGTCGATACAGCGAAAACGTGTCACGATCCTAAACAGTACAGGTGCTCCTCGCACAATCGTAAATAAAGCAGTAAAGCATGGCATAAGTACAGAATAGTAATAAAGCCCCAAACTAATTGTGGCCCCAAGATACTTGGAATCGGTACTAAATCGATGGGGTGCCCATACACCCACCGTGGTTAGCGCTCGATCTCGGAACAGGTGTCAAGAACTCGGGGTCCTACGGGACACAAGTGGACGGTTAACAACCAAATAACATCTATTGCCCACCTGTGCCTCTGCATTTACCTACTTCAATTTTAGTTATTAAACGGTAATTAAATCCATGATCGTCTTCAACATTAAACATGCGGCAATACTCCAACAACTGTGGTACTTGACGACACGCAACAGCACTTGAGCAAGCGACTACGACGTGCAGGTCCAACTATCTACCAAACAACAGGTAATAGGATGTGTCCAGGGCAATATGAGGCTGCAAGGGATATCACGGGTACGAAAACTAGAGCATCGCAACACAGATAGCAATAGATCAACAGGAGGAAATAAAGACTATAAAAGTAAGATAGGTAGAAAGGGGGAGGTGCTGCTTTGAAAACATTGCCGAGGGTTCAACCGAAGATCGGGGCGAAGCTCACATCAACTCAACGGCCTTATCCGCGAAGAAGCAAAACACCGGATGCACTATTTAATACTACGGTAGAAAATCGGGCATGATGCATGTATGATGTATGACATGGCGAAGGTGCGATGCAATTAGATCATATTAAGCGGAACCGGGGTCCCGACATTTAATTATCAAGTTCATGTTGTTTAGCTACCCCGCATTTTAAATGTTGTCTTAACATGGCAAAATATAACACCGGTTCGCTACACCATTTAAATGGGGCCAATATTAGACTAGAAAAGCCCGCATATGGACCCCATATTTAATTATGAGGTGAAACGGCATAAGGCCCCCAAACCACACAAATATGTATGCAAACATGGCAATTTAAATATGCAACAATTTATATAGTTGAAAATTTATAAAATAGGGTTCTCGGATAAGGGTCACACATCTGGGTTCGGAAGATCTTGGGCTCTGGGGGTTCGGGGTTCGACAGGGTTCAACAGGGATCGAGGTTCAGATTCAAGATGGAGAACTTGGGTCCAAGCGGGCGATCTTGCCGTCACGAAGATCTTGTCGTGTCCTCGTATCTGGTCGGTCTTGACGTTCGGGAAGAAGAACTTGGCGTGCGACGTCGTCGGCGTCGGTGCGGGAAGGAGGTCTTGTCGTTCCGGGGTCTTCGGGTCCGTGAGGAAGATCTTGATGTACCGAGGGTTGCGAGTCCTTGACGGCAACCGTCTCGTGGACGAGCTTTGGTTAGACAACAGCACATGGTACATGGCTTCTCGGAAGGACTTGGCGTCTGCGGTCTTCGGTTCCGTGTTGACGTACTCGGGGTTCCATCCTCGTGTGTTACGTGTACAACCTTCGACATCCTCGACACCAAGCCGGTCTTGGCGGCAAGAAGATCTTGACGTGCCCTATCACCTCCGAGGTACATGGCTTGTTGGATAACTCGAAGAGATGTGTCTTGGAAGTTGCGAGGGCGCGTGCAGGTGTCCCAAAGAAACACATAAGCAGATCATACACGCGCGCCAGCAGAGAGGCATGAGGCGAGCGGCACAGGGAGCTCAGGGATTCGTGGCACGGGGCAGAGGAGAGGACGCTGCAGCGCTGCTCATGGGCAGAGGCGGCGGGACGAGGAAGGCGAGGGCAACGCCACGGGAAGCTCGCCGGGCGGCGCCTTGCTTGAGGGGAAGGCGACGGCGGCAGGGAGCACGCAGGAAGGAGGCGGCTCGGGCGGGGAACCTGCGGCTCCGGGAGGAGCTCTGGAAGCGGGCGGCCAGCGCGAGATGGTGAGGAAGGACGCGGTCGACGGCGCAGGGGGTGCTCGAGTGGGGCTTCCTGCGGGCGCTGCGTGGTGCAGGGGCACGGGCTCGAGGCGGAGGTCGCCCGCGACGGTGGCGAGCTAGGGGCAGAGGACGACACGCGGACGAGGATGACGGAGGCCGGAGGTTGGAGGAGGGTGCAGCCATGGCTGCCGTCGAGGCCATGCCGCCCTTGAAGGTCGATGAGCTCATGGTGCGTGGGCTGCCAGAGGGAGAGGGCGGAGGCGAGCTCCGCGGCGACAGGGAACATGGTGGCGGCGACGACTGGGAGCAGAGAGGCGGGGCTCGCGGCCGGCTGGGGTCGGGTGGTGGGGTGGTGAAGGACGCCCACGGCGGCGCGGCCATGGCTCCTGGCGGTAGGGTCGGGAGGGGTGAGGTGGGGGATCGAGGGAGCGGGGGTTGGTGGGGAGCGTCGAGGCCGCGTGAGGTCTGGGTGGGGCCACGTGGGACCAAAGTGAGTCGGGCGGTCGGGCGGTGGGCCGGGCAGGTGGAGGTGGGCGCTGCAAGTGGGCCGCAGGGAGAGGAGAGTGGACAGAGGTGGGGATGGTGTTGACCGGGGTGGGGTGGTTGGGGTAGGGACAGGTGGCGGGCTAGGATGGGTGAGGTGGCAGGCGGCTATTGGTGGGAGGAGGGATGAGAGGTGAGGTGTCGCCAAGGGATTGGAGGGGGTGAGGTGGCTGAAGGGTGGGTAGAATAGGACTGGGTAGGTTTTAGGATTAGATATTTTTGACTAGGGTTTTCTTTATTTTAAAATAAATTTTGTAATTAGTTTTTGATAAATAAAAGATCCGGCTGGACCGACGGTTTGGTTTGAACAAAGAGGGGAGGATATTAATATAGAAAACAAAGTAGGTCTTTTAGCAAAATAGTTTAATCAATTAGATGCATGCTGATGTCATGATGATGCACAAGTATTTTTAACACGCGATTTTCTAGTAGTGGTTTTAGCGGGATGCCACAACAGCCAAGAATCTTGCGAATGCTACACGCCCGAGGATGGTGTGGTATTGTGATGGTCAGTCCACCACTTCGAATTTGAGCCGCTCGAGTCGGAAGTTGTCCGGCTTGCCGAAGATGACGTCGAGCCATATTTTGCTCAGGGGGAATATGCCCTTTCCTGGGATGATGCCGTGGAACGTTGTGTCTGACTGTTCCAGGCTGCACTTCGGGATCCGCATTGCTTCTAGAGTACTTGTGAACATCAGGTTGATGCCGCTGCCGTCGTCCATGAAGACGCGGATCATCTCGAAACCTCCGATCTGCGCCTCCAGCACCAGGGCAGCATTACCTAGGCGAGGGATCTGGCAAGGGTGATCCGAACGACTAAACGTGATGTAGGACTCCGATCCGCTGAGGTACTCAGGGATGGCGGGTGGAGTTGCCACGGCCAGGTTGATCCGACGGGTGATTTTCTTCTGCGCCCTATTCGTGGGGCGCCCCTTCTGGATCATCAGTGCTCCTTTCGGCGGGGGATACCCGTTCCCAGCGTTGTTCTGTGCTGGTGCGACTGGTTGGTTCGGGCCTCCTACTGGTGGCGGTGGAGGAGCTCCATGCGCTATCTCACCTAGCGTGGGTGCGTTCCCGAATCCAGGAAGTGGAGCTTGCTGCCTCATCTGGACCATGCTTTGGCTGAGTTTCTGGAACTCGCGGTAGTCCTTGAGCATGTGTCTTGCCTTCTTCTTGCCATCCTGCTTGTCGATGTAGAAGTGGATGGTGCATGGACCCGAAAGTTTTTCGTATGCTGAGGGTCCGTTATCGTGGTCGTGGCGCTGCCACGACTGTGCTGGGCGTCCTCCATCGCAGAAGTTTCCTCCGTGGTATCCTACGCTGTTGCGGTTGGCGTCGTTGTGGAGATCGGCGTAGCCGGCCGCGACCATGTCGGGTCCATCGCGATCGTCGTAGACGCGCGATCTCCTCTTGCTACGGCGCTCTCGTCGTCGGCCGTAGTCGTCCTCTTCCTTCGAGTGTGCCCGGTGGACGGAATCTTCGCCGTCAGCCCACCTGTTGGCGATGTCCATGAGGTGGTCGAGTGTCTTGGGCTTGACGCGCCCAATTTCCTCCTTGAAGTCCTGGCGCTTGACGCCGTCTTTGATGGCCCTCTCTTCGGAGATGTGCGATGCGGAGTTCTTGGTGTTGGACCAGCGTAGTATGTATGAGCGAATGGATTCGCCCGTTCGTTGAGTGCAGGCCCGAAACTCCTCAATTGAGGCGGGCCTCTTGCTGGTGCCTTTGAAGTTTCGGATGAAGCTGTAAGCTAGCTCCTCCCAACTTCAGATGGACCCTGAAGATAGGTTGGTAAGCCAGATCCGGGCTGCACCTGTCAGCTGCAGCTGAAGGCATTGCATGGCAGTTTCCTTGTTTCCGCCATGCAATTTGACGGATGACAGGTGGTCGCTGAGCCACGCCTTTGGGTCTTGTGTGCCGTCGAACTTCAGAGTATCCGAAGGAAGTTTGAAATTTCGCGGCATCTTTGTTCGTCGAACAGATCTGCTGAAGCATCGGGCCCCGCAGAGTTCTCCTTCGTCTTCGTCCATCTCGGATTCAGACGAGCATGCGCGCTTGGCTCGCGCTTTGTCGATTTTGCGCTGTGTGAGCGCGTCTCTGGCGTCGTAGTCGCGGTTGTGATGGCGCGAACTCTTCTTCCTTCGAGGAAGGTCATGGTCCTCTTCTTCGGATGAAGGGGTGGGGCTGCGGTCGAACCTGACCGGAGCTTTCTTCTTCGGCTCCGTAGGAGCATCCTGGTGGAGCGCGGCTCCGGCGAGTCCGAGTCCGGTAAGTGCGGACTTGTGCATGGCTCTTTTCGGGTCCCCCTCCGAAGTTGGGTGGGCTACGAAGTACGCAGTGGCTGCCATGATCGCAGCATGCGGCATTTTCGGGATGACGTTGTCGTCGGCGTCCATCTCCATGAAGGATGTGTGGAGGGTTCGGGTCACCTCACGGCGCTCCTTGGGATCCATGTTCTCCATCCGAGAGCGGTGCTTGTTGCCTTGGTTGCCGTTCGAGATGGAGCCGATGCCCATGGCGGAGAGCGCGGCTCGTCAGCAAGACCGGACTCGAGGTCGCTTGCGTTTGTCAAGCACCTCCTGCATCTTGACCTGCTTCTTGTGCTCCTCGATCAGGAGCAGATGGTAGGCCATCAGCAGATCCCGGGAGGAGTCTGCAGGCAGGACTATGTTGCCCGCCACGGTGTTCCGTGCCTAGGCCCATCCTTCTTTGCTAAGGCGGATGACATGGCCGTTGTTGTCCCCTTCGAGTGGGGGGGACTGGCTTCTTCTGTTCCCGCCGTTTTGATCTGGCGGGTTAGGTGTCGGGTTGGGCGGCGGGTTGGGTGTTTGCTGATCCACGTCGCCCTGGATGACTACGGCGCATTGGTAGCGCTCACGGATTGGTCCGCTGCTGCCGCAGCTTTCGGATCTGGAACCGTAGGTCCCTTCATCCGATGGCGGATCGCACAGATCGGAGTTGCAGCTGCTGCTGTCGTAGGAATCATCTGTTGATGATGTTGTGCATAGCACAGGGTGTGGGGTCCATGAAGCGGGCCTGATTGATGGTAGGGGCACCCGCTCAGGGAGGCGGAGGGTGCCAGTTTGCCCCACCTAGAAGCATAAGCTCCCGAACAGGATTTCGAGTCCGTCGCCTACGGGATCGAAGTCCTTCATGGTGGCCGGTGAGTGGGCGATGAAGTCGAAAGCGCCGAAGAGGAGGTGACTCTCCTTCGCCGCAGAGTTGTAGATCGATCGGCTTGGGACCGTCACGATCGCACAATCAGCGTCCCTGATTCCCACAGACGGCGCCAATTGACGAGGTTTGATCTCATCAATGCCCATTGTTATGGACTTGGGTTTTGGAGAAGATGGGGATGCTGGAGATCGCGGAACGGTTAGCAAACAAGCAACACGGGGACACGAGGTTTACCCAGGTTCAGGCCCCCGGAGGGAAAACCCTACTCCTGCTTGTCTGCTCTTGATTACGGCGGAACCGAAGGTTACTGAGATGCAATCAATCTGGCGTGGAGGTGTGTATGCGAAAGTATGAGGAGGAGATCTAGGTCGTGCCCTCCTAGCCTTTATATAGACTCAGGCAGGTCCCGAGCATAGACCTAGTCGGTTACAGGTTCTAGGGTTTTACCCCTTTGAATTTCCTATCTACTCTAGTCTTGCTCTCCAAGGATCCGAAAGCGTCATGGGCCTTGGCCACCCGAAAATCTTCATGGGACGGCGTATAGTTGCCGTGGGCCTTCCTTGGGCTGGACCAGGTATACTGAGATCATGTACCCGTGGGGTATAACCATGTCATGCATAACTTTGGAAATCAGAACACACAAGTCATGACATACATGGATTTATTACAAACAACCAGGGTTAATCTTATTTTAAACAACATTTGGGAAATAAAATGATAAGTGTGGTGGTCCAACTAACATATTACGTTACAATCCCATCTCACTTGCCAAGTTGGCTAACAGGGCATCCCTAGAGGCAATCTGTTTGTCTAAATCACATGACTCCATTGCTAAGTCTATGATGTCCTTCCTTAAACTTTGGTTGGTAGCCTCTAACTCTTGGGTATGCTTATTTTCTTCCCTAAGGTCATTCTGGGTGTTAAGCATTAAGCATTATGGTTGTATCTCCTCCTTGTGCTTTCATGTATAGATCTTGTGTAAGATCCCTCCTTTATAAAGTAAAAGGATCCCTGTGATTGCAATGCTAGTCCCTGGATCAATGCTAGCACCCATAGTTTAAGATGAAGTACACAGAAACAAAGGTCATTATTACAAGTCATTCCAGAGACAAACATAGTCTTTTACAAACTCCATGGCCACTGGCCTATTACAAGAGTTTAAATATGTAATAAGACAACTAAGCCTTCATCTTCATGTGCCATAGGCAAGCATGTTGAGTGTAGACTCATGACTCCTAATCATCATCAGAATAACCTGCAACATCACAAGTTACAGCCACAGTGGGTCAATACATTGGAATAGTATTGGCAAGTGATACCTTAGTAGAATATTGGTGGACTATATACTATATGCATTTTGGCTAAGTGTAGCTTAGGCTTGCTTTGCTCAAAATAGGTTTTGCCTATTAGTTGAAAACACTAAGTTTTTCTTTGATAAAAACTTTCCCAAGGAACCACCAATAGACATTGGTGAACCTTCACCCTTGTTCAACCACAAGGTTTTACTTAGAAATTGGGATGAGGAGATTCTTGATAGCTTCCATGTCTTGATGCTCAAATTGTCCAATACCAGGGACATGGCTAAGTACTTAGATTCTTCCATCTGCAGAGGTTGTGCACTTTCCCCGCAAGACTTGATTTTCACCAAGACAGGATCTTTCAGAAGCCTTCCCTTAGACCAAATGGACGCGTTCCAACCTATCATCCCACTACCACCAACTGTCCAAATGGCTAAGTTATTGCAACCTATGTGATCCAGGCAGAGCCCATATTGCCAAGTGGCTCCACTAGAAGCTTCTTAACATTTGGCCTCTCAAATACCTTTGTTCCTGGGTGGCTTTCCACAAGTGAGATACACAAGGTAGACCATAGAAATGGGCCTTGTGTAACCACTCAACATAACCCATTCTTTCCATTCCACCCAGGTGTTTCATTCACTTAGTTGTTTTATTAAGCAAAAACATAGTCCAAAGACTTAGAAATATTTATTCATAGCATGAATATAACCACCCTTGGTTGCTACTAGCTAGGCTAAGCATGGCATTGATAAGACTTAGAAATATTTCTAGCAATTCTACAACTACTAGGATTTCCCAAGCATAGCATATAGATCAAAAATAGCCATGCAAGACTAGCAAAATATTTCTAATGCATATTTGAAAACATAGGAATAAAATCATGAAGCACCACTTGCCTTGGTAGTTTGGAGAGTAGCTACAATCCTCACAATCACAATCACTATTTACACCAAAATCTACACATAAAATAATAGCACCAAAATCACATACATAATAAATACAAGCAAAAATATATGGATGCATGCATAATGCCATGTGATGATTTTCTACACCAAACAAGACAAGTGCACGGTACTGATTCATAAACAAGTTCAAAACTTTCCAAACAAACTTTATTTGAACATTAAAACATTTCCCAAATAATTATTATACACAAAATAGGCCTACACATGTTTCTATAAAAACAACCATTTTAATAGAGGCAAAACATTAAACACATTGCATAGATGGAAAGGATTTTCTCTCCTGATTCCATTGATATAAAATTTGTCAAATTTGGATGTGGGAATCAAAAGTTATGATTTAAACAAGTTTAAACATCTATTAGGTTTAATTCAGAATTTTAAAATGAAGAACATGCCACGCGCTTCACGATTGGTACTGGTACCGCATGTGATCACGCTTCCGAACCGTTAGATCTAACTAAAAACGCTCAGATCTGCATTGCCTCTTCGCCTAGCTTCTAATCTCAACCACTGGATCTAGATTCAGTGGATCAAATCACTCTGACTCTAAATCGGCGGCGCTCATGGGCTCAGCGGCGGCGACGGCTCTGCCTGCGATGGTGCGGCGATTCCAGGAAGCAAGGGAGGAAACAGAGGGGCTTAGCGAGCTTGTGAGGTCGTCGCGGTGCTCGAGGTGGTCAACAGAGGGGCAGGGGCGCACGGACATGGCAGCAGGACCTCGTCGAAGTTGCTGGCGACGTCGGTTGCTTACTGTCAGAGTCGAAGACGACGTTCTGGGGTGCAAGGGTCCAAACAGAAGGTGTTAGCTGGTGCGCTAGACACTGGCGAACCCGACCGTGTGATTCAAAAACAGAGGGGAACGCGAGGCTTACCGGAATTAGTCGCCGGAGTCGAGGTGAGTTTCAGTCGTTTCCAGAGGTGGACGATGGCGACGGTCTAGGGCGATTCAGAACAAAACAGCATGAGAAGATGCGCAAGATGATTGCGAAGCAGTTCGCGTGAACCAGAGAACAAGGGGAACACGAGACTCACCACGATGGCTCGCCGGAGTGGTTCGGGGCAGCGGCGGCGCAAGTTCGATTGTGGACAGCCAAGCGACGCTCTGTGGTTGGTGAGTGAGGGGAAACGAGCGGAGAGAGGAGGAGATCTTATAGCCGGAGCGGGACGAGGAATTACTCGGCGAATCAACGGTATTTACTCGCGCAATCAACATCAGTGACGTGGGGAGGAAACGGTGGAGGGCTCGATCGTGGGCGGGGTTTAGGGACGATGATGACGGGGCAGGTGGGTTCGGGGCGTCAGTGAGAGGGGGGTGCTCGCGCGGGTGAGAAACAGAGGGAGAGGAGAGAACGGCCCGGGTGGGCTTGTGGGCTGCGTTTGCTGATGGGCCAAAAGTCTGGCGCCGGCCTTTTCTTATTTCTTTATTCCTTTTCTTTTTCTGTTTGAATTTCCAGGAAACATTTTCAAATGATTTCAAAAGCCAATTGAATTCAAATCTTTTCTGGGTTTTTGTAGAGTGTAATACTCATATTTCTAGGCATAAAATCATGTGATCTCTCTGTACTAGCTTGGTCCTTTTGATTAAACAAAAATAAATAGTGACATAGCACTTGATTTGAATAAGTTTTTGAAAATGGTTTTAAAATTTATATTTGTTTTGTAAATTTTGTTTTAAGCACTAGCATTCAAGCAAAACAATCTGAGAGCAACAAGGCTTGGTTTTAAAACAATTATATTCTCACATAAGAGTGGCATTTGATTAGTGTTTGATCACATAAAATCATAGCTCTCAAGTTTCTGTTTCTATCAAATGAGTTTGAATTTGATCCCTAAATGATATGCATGCATGCATGATATGAAATCTTTGAAAACATGATTTTAGGGATGTTACATCTTGTGAGCTTCGTTCATGATCAAGATATAATCTATTTGTAATCATGCATGTTGTGTTTGCGGGGATCCGATGGATATTGAGATTACTATATCAGATTGATTAATGGTTTTGTCTATTTGATACTATCATGTCTGTGTTGTTTGTGATCTTGCATGCTCTCCATTGTTAGTGGCTCTCTTGTCCAAGTAGTTGCTAGTGACTCCAAGAGGGGGGTATTTATGCTCGATAGTGGGTTCATGCCTCTAGTTTCCAAGGGAAGTGACACAAATATCTTCGGTTGTAGGTGTGTTGTTGCCACTAGGGAGAAAACAACGGTCTCTTTTTCATAGAAAAAGTGGATTGTTTACCTTACACACTTTGCTTAAAGCAATTGTCTGTTGCTTGCAACTTAATACTGGAGGGGGTTCGAATGATAGCCTGAAGGTGGACTTGTAGTCATAGATGCAGTTGGATGGCGGTATATGTATATTGTTGTATTGCCCAATCGAATCTCATAGGATCTTTTTGTCTGGTATTGCATTGTTATGCCTTGCTCAGTTCCTATCAATTGCCCTGCTGTAATTTGTTTACCCTTTATGCCATATTGTTTATCTAAGGAGAGCACCTCTAGTGAACTATGGGCCCCGGTCCAAACTTTACCATTGTTACATCTTCCACGGTTACTTGTTTACTTGTTGCAAACCATTACCTTCCACACCATACAGTTAATCCTTTGTACAGCAACCGATGAGATTGACAACCTGACTGTTAGTTGGGGCAAAGTCTTGAGTTTGTGTTGTGTAGGTTTCCACGTTGCTTGCAACACCTGTGTGACGTTTCCTTTCTCCTACTGGTTCGATAACCTCGGTTTCTTACTAAGGGAAGACTTGCAGTTGTGCTGCTTCACACCTTGCTCTTGGGGTTCCTAGTAGGCTCCACATTAACTGAGCCATCAACAAGTTTTCTGGCGCCGTTGCCGGGGAGGCTAAGGACGTCTTCACAAGGGGAGTCCTCCTCAACCTTTCTCTTTACTTTGTTTTTAGTTTTCTTAGTTTCTTTTGCTTGGTTTTGTTTGCCTCTTTTCAAAAACTCCAAAAAAAATAGTTTAGTTTGCTTTGCTTTTTCTTATCAAAAACACAAAAAAAATTAGTTCCTACTCTAGTTGTTGGTCTGTTGTTCCCTTGCTTGGTCATGCTTCCTATCAATGGATGGTTTCTTTGAAACTAGTTATTATTGGCAAGGTGGGTTCACGGAAGAACAAAAGTATTCTTATAAGGAACACCGTTTGTCACAAAAAGGGAAACACTTATGGGAACAAATTGATAAGTTGAATACTATTGCTAGAGACGTGTGCTCTACTTATAATGTCACGTATTGCTTTGATAAAGCTTGTTGCTGCAGGAGGTATAAACACCTACCTTTTCAATGTGAGTACAATGATAATGTTACCATATCTTCTTATGTTAAAGGAAATTATGACTTTGATGATGTGGAACAAATTTAAGAATTTATTGCCTTCAAGGGTGCATTTGAACTTGCCAGTTTGCTTCAAAATACTGATGATGCACCTTATGAACATGAGGTTTATGAGATACTTAAATTCTGCTTTGATAATTACAAGGAAGAAAATGGTTATATTCTTGAATATTTTAATAGATGCTTTCCACAAATGGAAGAGACTAATGCCTTGCAGGAGACTATGGAAGAAGAAATTGTTGAAATTGGAAGCTCATTAGATGAAAAAGAGGAGGAGAGTGATGAACAAAAGGATAAAGAATGGATTATCTACCCATGCCTACCTTCTAATGAGAGTAACTCTTATCCCTTACATTATTTTATTGTCCCTCATGCTTACCATAGGAGGATGAATGTTGTGTTCCTGTGGATCCTTTTGAAATATCTACTTTGGGTAAAACCTGTGAAGGTTTTAGTCCCACTATTTTTGAGCTTGATAGAAATTATGTGTTTGTAGATCATGAAAAGCATGTTTTATGTGATAGCTATATTGTTGAGTTTATTCATGAGGCTGCTGAAAATTATTATGAGAGAGTAAAATATGGTTGTAGAAGTTTTCATGATACTGAAATACCTCTCTATGTGTTGAAAGTTTTGAAGTTACTCTTATTTCATCTTCATGTTCCTGTCACTTTGTTCTTTGTGAATTTATTTACATACAAGATTCCCATGCATAGGAAGTGGGTTAGACTTAAATGTGTTTTGAATTTGCTTCTTGATGCTCTCTTTTACTTCAATTCATATTTCTTATGTGAGCATCTTTTCAAACTATCAAGCCTAACTTAAAGGCGTTAAAGAAAAGTACTTGTTGGGAGATAACCCAAGAGTTTCCTTGAGTCTTAGAAGTTATTACTTCAATAATGACCTCTACTTATCCTTTTTGTTTGCTTTTTGTGCCAAGAATGACCTCTAATGAGAGGTAAGTAAGATTTGGGGAGTTGCTGTCACGAAACAGATTTCTGTCCTCCACCATAAAAATTCGTGAGGAGTCTCTGTAAGTCGGATTGATCTGAAAATTTACAAATAAATACCCCGGTATGTGATCTAACTTTCTTTAGTTCAACACTTTTTTATTTGAGTAACAAAAGATTTTCGAAAAAATCGGTTTCTACCTGCTGGTCTGTTTTGACAAATTTCTGCCATTATTTGCATTTGCTTCTTATTGATTCCTTTTTGAGTTCTCTTTTGGGGAATTGAGCTTTTTGAAGGAGTTGCTATAGCATCTTGTGTTTTGGGTGAAAAATTTTGTTGTTACAAAGCTTATCCTAAAGGTCTATTATCTTTTGAATACACTAATGTTGCTAATGAAGATTGTGTGAAATTTTGTATGAAGGAAAATTTTCAAGTGTAGAGAGAGAATGATGTAATAAGATGAAGAATGGACAAAAGCTCAAGCTTGGGGATTCCACCCCGGTGTCACCCCAAGAAATATCCAAGAGGTATAAGTGTCAAAGCTTGGGGATGCCCAAGGCATCCCTTCTTCATCAATAAAAAGCTCAGGTCTGTCTAGACACTTCATTTTTATTATTTCATGCATTGTTGTGTTGTTCTTGGAGCGTCTTAGTTTTAGTTTGGTTTGCTTAGTTGTTTAGTTTGCTTGAATAAAGTAGTTTGGACCCCCGTTCTCGTGGTGTTGTTTCAAATAAGTTGCTTGGTGTTGGAAATGAGTAGTAAGTTCTTGCTTGATAAGTGCAAGAGGAGCTTGCATTGACTGTGACTTAGACTTTAGCATGACATGCTAGGTGTTGTTTTAACCTTATGCTTAGTGATTATTGATGTAGCATGTTTTGTTCCAAACAATTGGGATTTCTTGGTGTGCCTTGAAAGAATTATGTGTTCTTTTAGCATACAAAAGCATAGTATTGTGGTATTCTCCTTTGATGCTTTGTTTGGGTTGACTTGGCACATGCTTACACCATGTTGTGACTATGAACAAGTCACCATAGCATCTATGATCATGTAGTCCTTGACTTGTACTACCACTCTATGCTTTGATTAGTAATGTTTTGTTGCTCTGCATGATTATGGCCATTATTGCTCTCTTTGTTGGTTGCTCCCAGTCTTTTGCTAGCCTCCACTTGTATGAGTAAGCTCTAATCAAGTTTCCAAATCCCAAGAAACAAAGTTATTCCAAAGTGTCCACTATAATTCCTATGCATGGTGTGTTACACAATTCCAAGTATATTCTTGTTTTCAGCTATCTTTCAATTAAAAAGTATTTTGTTATGTGAAAACTTAGTAATTAAAGCCCTCACGAACTTGATGGCACACTTTATATTCCTTGCCCCTAATAAACTTGAACCATTGTGTCATCTATGTTGTATATGCTTGCACTTATACGTTGGAATTAGCAGAACCATGTTGTCATGGGGAATGTTTTCAACATTGCACTTGTACTTTGTACACAGTTGATATGATGCTCTTTTGTCTATGGATGTCACCGGTGTGAAATAAAGAGGGAGCTTGTAAGTCCAAGGAGTTATGTATTTTGTGTTAGAGAAATTCCTGGGCCGCTAGCCTAAGCCATGCCTAATCATGGTGGAAACTTGCAGCATCACCATAATGAGCTATCTATGAAGCATCCTCAATAAAAAACTATGCACATAGTAAATAAAAAGATCGCTAAGATGCTCATTGTCTGCTTGTCTTGTCATTTTGGTTATGGGATAGCTCTTGTACCATGTGAAAGGGGTACCCTGTTGGCGGTTCTCTATGATACGCATGTACTTACTATGACAAGAACTTACAGGTGACTGAAGTTGAGTAGCATGAGGTGTGGCCCTCGTATTCAAGGGACTTGAGATTGCCAATTTATACTTTGTCAAGCATATACTCCATAGTTTGTTCACTTTAACCTTAATCACTTCAAGATGCTTATGATAGGGGCAATGAGGGCTGAAAGCTAACAAGTACCATAATTTTTGGAAGCTCTTTTTGAAACTTGAAATCCCTGCTTCCATTTGTGAAGGGCCTTTCTTACACTATTATTGAGTCTCCAACTTCTACCTTTAGGAACTATTAAGAGAGCATAGTTGCCATTCTGTGTGCAGTGTCCCAAAACTTATTGATTGATGCATATTGTGATATTACTTGCTCTTGTGCTATTTGTATCTAGTAACTCTTATGAACTTTGAAGGTATCCTATGCATCTATTTGCTATTCCATGAGGGACAAGTTGAATGCCACTATGCCATGTTTTCTGTATGTGAAACAAACAAACATTTTTCAATGCATGTTATTCATGATCTTTGTTTGTAGCCTTTCATGTTGCATGCATAGTTACTTTGTCTTATTGTTAGAACTTCATCTTTCATGCACATGTTTAGAGTTCTTTGATCCCAGCTTCCAATGCTTGCAAATGGTTTGATCTTGGTTTTGATGGTGCATGTCACCTCAAAAATTATTCTTTTATCACTTACCTACTCAAGGACGAGCAGGAGTTAAGCTTGGGGATGCTTGATACGTCGGAAACGTATCTATAATTTTTGATGTTCCATGCTTGTTTAGTATCTACTTTGCTTTGCTTTGTCTACACTTTGAGGTGTTTTTATATCTTTTCTGGAACTAACCTATTAACAAGTTGCCATAGTGCCAGTTGCATGTTTTCTTCTGTTTTTTGTTCCAGAAAGGCAGAAAATCAATATTCTCAGAATTGGACGGGACAAAAGCCAAAGTCAATATTTTATCGTGGGCGACACGAAGCCAAAAGACGAGATGAGAGGCGCCACAGGGCGGACAAACCCCCCTAGGCGCGGGTGGGCCCACCCCGTGCCTGGGTAGGGTGTGGCCCCCCTGGGGGGCCTCCTTCCTCGCCTCTTCGCCTATAAGAAGCCCCCCATACAGAAACCCTAGACACCCGATCCAAACTCCATGAAACCTTCTGTAGCTGCCGCCACCATCGTCCCTAGATCGAGGGGATCTAAAGTTCTTCCTGACACCCTGTCGGAGGGGAGATCATCCCGGAGGCCTTCTTCTTCATCATGCCAGCCTCCGGTATGAAGCGTGAGTAGTTCCACCTTGGACTACGGGTCCATGTAGTAGCTAGATGGTTGTATCTCCTCCTTGTGCTTTCATGTATAGATCTTGTGAGCTCCGTTCATGATCAAGATCTAATCTATTTGTAATCATGCATGTTGTGTTTGCAGGGATCCGATGGATATTGAGATTACTATGTCAGATTGATTAATGGTTTTGTCTATTTGATACTATCATGTCTGTGTTGTTTGTGATATTGCATGCTCTCCGTTGTTAGTGGCTATCTTGGCCAAGTAGTTGCTAGTGACTCCAAGAGGGGGTATTTATGCTCGATAGTGGGTTCATGCCTCTAGTTTCCAAGGAAAGTGACAGAAATCTCTTTGGTTGTAGATGTGATGTTGCCACTAGGGAGAAAACAACGGTCTCTTTTTTATAGAACAAGTGGATTATTTACCTTACACACTTTGCTTAAAGTAGTTGTCTGTTGCTTGCAACTTAATACTGGAGGGGGTTCGGATGATAAACTGAAGGTGGACTTCTAGTCATAGATGCAGTTGGATGGCGGTCTATGTATATTGTTGTATTTCCCAATCGAATCTCATAGAATCTTTTTGTCTGGTATTGCATTGTTATGTCTTGCTCAGTTCCTGTCAATTGTCCTGCTGTAATTTGTTTACCCTTCATGCCATGTTGTTTATCTAAGGAGAGAACCTTTAGTGAACTATGGATCCCGGTCCAATCTTTACCATTGATACATCTTTCACTATTACTTGTTTACTTGCTGCAAACCATTACCTTTTATACCATACAGTTAATCCTTTGTTACAGCAACCGGTGATATTGATAACATCACTGTTAGTTGGGGCAAAGTCTTGAGTTTGTGTTTTGCAGGTTTCCACGTTGCTTGCAACACCTGTGTAACATTTCTTTTCTCATATTGGTTCGATAACCTCGATTTCTTACTGAGGAAAGACTTGCTGTTGTGCTGCTTCACACCTTGCTCTTGGGGTTCCCAACAGGTTCCACATCAACTGAGCCATCAGGCGATCGAGCAATCTATCCACGAAGCTGACCGGGAGCTCGTCGACCTGATGGGCGACGACGACACTGGTCCCAGTGGTGTCGTAAAGGACGAGCCCACGAACGGCATAGGGCCAAGCGGCATCATCAAGGATAGGCCGTTGGACTTCAACATCTTCGACCAGCACTGCGGTGATCTCTATCCCGACGACAATCACCGCCGCCATTAGATCAGTGTTTCGTTGAATTTCAAAGTTGAATTTTGCTCAAACCTTGTAAAATATAACAAAGTTTGAATGAAATTTTAAATTCTTATTTGTATTCAATTTTTGAAAAATACGTTTAGAGCACGCGACTGGAAATAGTTGTGCCCCAGAGTGACCGATTTGGCGGCGGCGACTTTGATGTTCCAGTTTAATGGAATACCAGCTTTGCTTATAAAAAGGGCTCCGTCTGTGTTGATTCCTAGAGATCCCAAGGCCGTAGGACAATACTGTGCCGGTTTGCTTCTATCTTCCCACTGTTCCCGACTCTGCTTCATTGTTCAGAGGACAAATTTCAGCACAATTCTTTCAGACCACCAAAGTAATGATTTGAATTTGTTAACCAATATCATCTTTGGAGATTACGAAATAAATACCGTTTTAAGGGTGTTGTACGTTCAAACGAATCAGGCAACCCCGGAGGGTTTGCAACAAGCCAACCAAAAAAATATATAGCTCAAGCAAGCAATTTAAAAATTTACACCGAACCACACCTCCTATGAATTTCGAAATCTATAACTCGCCTACTACTTCCCAATAAGGAAACTTTCCAAAGAGCTTTATGTACTATGAGCAAAATCTATCGCTGTGGCAGAAAAGGTAAACAAGGATCCCGTTCATCTTTACAAGTCACCTGCCTTATTAGCTGCAGTTTTGCTAGGCTTTGTCCTGGCAATGCTAACCAGATCACCAAAGAGTGAATCTTCAGGTCTTGCTGGTCGATTAGCCTGCTGGAGGGAAGAAGATGCAGGCGTGCCATAGAAACTGTTGTTTTGCATGGCAAGCCCATTCATTCTCTGAGAAAGCTCGTTCGCACTGGTATAGGCATATCCAGCATTTGGAACATAGCCGTAACCTCCAGGCTGCTGACCATAGGCATATCCACCATACATCTGTTGTTGGTAGAGATCCCCAGCCATCTGTTGGGGATACATGCCAGCTGATTGGTTGCCTTGCATTGGAGGATACATGCCCCCATACTGCGGGTTCGGCATGGATTGCAGATGTTGAGCCCCAGGTTGCTCCAGATATCCTGGTGGAAACTGCATCCCCCCTGGTTGTCCAGTCAGCAATGGTTGCGATGGTGAATCTACTTGAGCAGATTGGGGTGGAACAATTTCTGCTTCCCACGGTGGTGGCGGGAGGTCGCTGCTCTGATCATCTTGACCTGCAAAGCACAAAGTGCCTACGGCTCAGGACACAGGAAAAGCTACAACCATGTGTCACAGAAAAATATAAAAATAACCTTCTGAAGAACAAATCTAGCAAAAAGTACCCACAAGAACTCTTGGACCAACTAGATATCAAACATAAATACTACTAAGATGGCATATTACAAGGTCAAATTATATAAGATAGTGAAATACCATAGTTTGGCGCCTGCTGTGGTTGCATTGTTCCTTGAGCAAACTGACCATTCCATGAACTTGCAGAGTTTAGGTCAGAACCTTGATCATAAGTTGGCATTGTATTTGAAGTCAAGCCATTAGAAAACGGAGAAGGCTGCTGTGATACAACAGGATGCTGTGGAGCAGGATACGCTTGTGGTGCCGAGAGAATAGCATTTGAGTTTAATATTGGTGAAGAAATGGCAGGGTTCTGGTTGTTATTGCTAACATTGCTTTGCGAAAACATGTCTACAAGATCTAAGGTATTGTGGCCTGAAGCTGAAGCTGCAGGCAGATTGCCGACAGGAACAAGTGCTTGGGAATTAGCAGGTTCTGGCTTGAAATAATCATCTCCACTAAGTAGGTCAATACTAGGGCCAACAGATGTTTCTCCAGGAGGCTTTGAAGTGCTAGATGATGGAGGCGCAGGAAGTGCTAATTGCTCAAATGGACTCATGTTACCGGCAGCTTCAGAAGACCTGACAGGGTCAGACGGTATATAAAAAAGTCAGTCAGAACTTAATGCAGCATCTACTATTTTAATCGTTTGAATAATGTTTCAAGAGTTACTGGACCCTCATAACTCAAGCATCATTTCAAGAAAGTAACATGAGTTGATTATAAACAGGATGTTTGGTATTAGATAACAGTACACAACCTTTGAGGCGGCTCTTTTGTCCCCTCTGGCTTTGTTGGTGGAGAACTAGTCGCAGGAGCTTGTAGTTGTTTTGGCTTTTCTACCCGAACTGCTATGCCTGCAGCAATTGCATCATGTTTTGCTAGAACACGCTGCAAATCATCATTCAATGAAAGGCCCTGGCTTAGCAGCTCCTCGTCGCTGTGAAAATTAATGGATGGAAATATTTAGAGAACCATATCACAATCTGTAGTCATATGAACACAACAGCCGGAACAGCAATTCAATCAGCAGTAGGAAGCCACATTGTGAAATCCAATTTATGGAAAAAGCAACCAACATACATGAGTTGAGTACCCCAATTTCAGCAAACAATGCATAGTTACATACACCAAAAATCACTGCTGCCTACATAAATGGACTTCTATCAAACAGAAGAACACAAATAGAGTATCAGATATAGATTTTGGACTATCACATAACTGAACTATGCTTAGAAAAGAAATATTTACTTAGAAGGGCATACCAAGTTAATGTACTTTCTTTCCATCATGTATTTCTGTTTAATGGGTCCAATGGAAGATTCATGAATTTTCAATATTACCGGTCTGGACGCGCCACAAAGAATATAAGTTGCCGATTTTTTCTGGTGAAGTGTCAAGCCTAAAGTGTACAGATCAGGGTCAAGTAACAAAACTGTCTAGGGTGAAGTAACACACCATCCACCAATATTTTTTTAAGAATTAGTTCCAGCAGAAGCCGTTTAGGGAAGTGCTGAGTGAGTAAATGCAAGCTTACTGTGATTATTGCATCAAAATTGTTGTATACTGGGCTGTGTGTGCTAGTAGTAGCAGGCCCATGTATACTGGGTTGTACAGTGAAGAAGAGTAGAGAAAATCAATAATTTACAGTAATTTCCCCAAGGAACTTCATGGGGCCAGTGCCGACAGAGGCTGTGTGTGCCTCGCAGGCAAACTACAAGCTGGGAGCAGAGCATCCAGCACAGAGCAAGTGAATTAATTTGAACCGTGAAGCTTCGTGGACCAGAACCCCGATCAACTGGTGGGGATTCAGCTGCAGCTCCACTTGGATTGGCGGCTGGTGACTGGTGAGAGATTCTGGAGGGGGAGTTAGCCGGTATGCTTGTAGTAACCACCATTGCAAGAGCAACGATCCACAGTGCAGGGAAGAGTCTGGGGCTGGAAAGCCTCCATCCAGACATGGCTTTGAGTATGATATAGGCAACATGTGTTGTATGAATCACTGTCACCAGAGTACAAAACCTTCATCACTTCAATACAGTCAGTTGCCCCAACTGATTGGAGAGCAGTGAAGCAAGAACCCAAGTTGCATATCGGAAGAGCTGGCATCCCTTGAGAAGAATAAGGTGTGGTAGCTTGTATCAATTCAAAGGCGAAGGAAAGCAATTTGATCATCTGGACGTTGGTGGCTATTGCGATGCTGATTAGGCATGATAGCAGATCAACACCAAGATTTCGTCATTGTCGGAGGTAACATGGTATCTTGGGTGGCAATAAACAGTTGGTGGTATCCAGATCTACTGCCAAAGCAGTCATGTCCGTGCGATTGAGTGGGATACTGTGGAAGAGTTGATGCTGTTGAGGAAAGGACTGCTGAAGCTTTGGTGTGACAGCAAGTCAATGATGAACGTTGCAAGCAACCCAGTGTAGCATGACCAGACAAAGGGTGCGGAGATACTACTATATCTTGTTCATCAAAGGGTGGCTTTGATGAGGGAACCTTGAAGTCCAATCTTGAGGGCGAGTTTGGTATATTGAGCTATTGAGTGTTAGTAGTAGACTAGCAGTAGGCCCATGAGGCCTGTATATGGTGATGTATGTACAGAGAAGAAGAGTAGAGAAAATCATGAGATTCTGGAAATTTCCTCAAAAAACTTCAAAAACCTATCAATGGATAGCATTTGGCATAGATATTCACAGCCGCGCACATCCTATTGCTAGTTTTGTCGAAGAACGCAAAGATAAAGTTGGCAGACAAGCAATTTAGTGGGGTTATCAAAACTATTACTCTCTCTGTTCCAAAATAAAACCACGTCAAGTATTTTGGAACTGAGGGAGCAAGTCAGAAATGTGCATATACTACATTTGTGCTATTTGATTACCTGTAGTTTATATGCTGCTAGAAAATAAAAGCCATACATCACAGGAACTTACGAGGTTGTGTTGACAAGCTGTACCACTCTCTGCTTGTGAGACCGACATTGGTCCACAAGGTCCACAATAACCTCCTGCTTTAAACCCTGCATGTTCATTAACGTTCAGCAATATATTGACTTGACATCCAAATCATATAGCTAGAAAAAATATGATTATGGAATTCGATGTTAGGAGTTTATACACTATCTGAAACATGGCAGTATATGTTTTCAATTTTAAGTACTCCCTCCGATCCATAAAAAGTGTCGCTCGTCTAGTACAAAGTTTGTACTAACTTAGTACAAAATAAGAGACACTTATTATGGATCGGAGGGAGTAATAGAAATCAACAAAGCAAAGGAGGATGGTGTGTCCTTTTCCTGCATTAATGTTCCACAACAAAATTGCTCATTTGATCATTTTATGAACCACAAATTGCTACAGCACGTGAGAAGGCAATCAACAGTGAAATACCTCTCTGTTTCCAGGATCAATAGCATTTAACATCTCCGAGAGAACATCCATCACGCCACGTGCATTCTGAATTTCTGTCGCACTGGTGAAAAAGTTTTGCAAAGTTGAAACTTACAAGAGAGAAAACAAGTACACTGCTAATCATAATGATGACGATGAAACTGTGTGGTTACAGAATTTGAAAGAAAAGTAAAGGCAGTTGCAGTGCAGGTACAAAGGATCACCGTACAGGAAAGGTACACACATTCAAAGCTCTGGAAAAGGAAGCACTTCAGCATTTAAGGCCCATATGTTTGTACCTCAGCCAAAACCGACACATAATAATATCTTAGGGTTCTGCTTGGTTATGCGTTACAAATCCCTACTTTCATGCAATGATCTTAATCAACATTACTCATGAGCAACATTAATTCACAGCTGCATGGTGTATTAGGCTCTAAAAGGCAATGTACCTCAATGCAGGTATTTCTGATGCTGAAGATGATTCGGGTGCCTCCTGCCGATAGTCAGTATTACGTAAAGCAGGAGGAGGGTAGTTTTGTAGAGGTTGAGTCTGTGGTGGAGTATAGATTGGCACAGAACTCTCTGATCTTTGAGGAAATACAGCTCCAGCACGCTAATACATGAGATAACAAAATCATAATTATTCCAGGAAAGTCAGATTTCTCAAAAAGCAACATCATGATGAACACTAGATAAACACATGTATTCATGTTTTTTGATGCTTCGCTCAAGAAGATGCTCATTGTCTTTATTGCTGGCTTGTTGTTTTGTAGGATACTTTAGATGATAAAACAGAGGTTGCTAGCTTTTTGCTAACTCATGTTCGGATTACTCCGTTCATACTTTTGAAAGAACTACTACAGATGGTGAAAACTGTTGAAACTTGAAAGATAAACAAAATGTAAACACATGCGACGGGAATAATACCAGCAGCTCTTGATATGCAGCATAATATTGTGGATATCTCGCACGAGCACCACCAAAAGCTTCTTGCCAGGTGTCTATCAGACCGAGTATCTTCTCTTTAACATGATAATCAGGCTAAAAAAAAGAGAAATCAAAACTGAAATCTTATAAATTTAAATGGAAGGTCAGAAACTATGCGGCCAGACCTTTTTCTTAACTATCTTCACCATTTCATGGAGTATATCCCTCTCAGCAACATGCATATGAACAAAATCTCCACAGTTTTTAATCAGCGTCTCCAGCAACTAAAAAAAAGAAAATGAAGTACTTCAGTGCAAGTTTTCTCAGTGTCATTGGTACCCATCCTCTTCAATTCGATTGCATAACAAGTCAATACAATTTAACTAACAACAGTATGCTACAACAGATAAAGCGGTAAAAGACAACTGCAGTAAAGCTGTAAGGCTTATATTGTTTCAGTGAAGTTAAGGTTAAAGAAACTAAGAAATAAAAAGCTTATACACACAGCCAATTCTGTTCTCCCTCCTAAATTCTTCAATTTCCTATCATGCCCATCTTTTACAAAGCTCAAGGATTCACAGAAACAAGGTAAGAAACTTAGCAAGATTCTGTCATCTTGGCAACTTTTACGATCCAAAAGTCCAGACAAAATTGGCATTCGCAATGACCATCACACTCATCCCTTAGGATGCTATTAAAACATGAAGTCATTTAACATATGATGACGTTGCAGCTGCTGAACAGAGTGTCACATGACTGATTCTCCAAGTTGTATTACTAATTTATTGCAAGCATTAGCAGTCTTACAATGCATTCAGCATCTCATCACTCTAGCTGAGTCATAATTTAAGTTTTAGCCAACAAAACAAACAAAAATTACTACTAAAGCCATAATACTATGGAATCAACCTGGAGTCATTGATCAATTCGTATGCAAGTAATACTAAAATATGTGAACTAAGCATCACCGTCGAAATATGAGTGTGAGTGCACAACAAAGAAGCAAAACAGGTATATTTTCTGATTAGTAGAAGAAAACTATTGCTAAAAGGAGCATAACATACACATTTATTTATTTTAAACCGATACCAGAAAATAATCATAAGTTTCTAGCTACATGGAAAACTGGAATTGATGGTTCAAATGTATACACCACATGTCAAGTAAGTTACAGAATGATACTTACAGTTAGTGCGAGAAGCTGGACCTTTGAGTTCTTGTTTCCAATCCGTTTCTTGATAGACTTCACTACATCTTTGGCTTGCCTATGTGCATCGTATAGAATATAAGAGAGTAAGTATAGCAAAGAACTGGCACACTGAAGTACTGAACTCAGATATTGTTTAATGTAAGTTTCAGGTTGAAATCATGACTTCTTTACAGCCTATTGCTTTGACACGGAGAACACCATTATTATCCTAACGACTTTCTGTTTCGATTAAGCACACTTACAGTGCAAGCTTCATCAACAGTTCAAGAGTTCCAGATCATCATGTTAATACTGAGTCAGGAACTAACAAGTAGTCCTCAAAATCGTAGGCACAGTCACTACACAACACTCCTGATTATTGATTGTTTGTTTTGTTCCCTCCATGTTCATTTTCTTATCTTTATTCCAGCACCATTGGTAACTGATATTGAACTTAGCCTGGTTTAATAAAACGTGACCTGTTTAGCATTGTTGTTAATTGTCACTTTGTCACATTTGCAAGTTCAAACACAAATTCCCATGACAGTCCAGCTATAGTAGGCATAGCGATTGGGGAGAGCTTATCATGGCATGTTTCCTTATCATGACCACAATCCTCCTCGTTCATTAACTAGGAACCAGTGCACAATGTCTATGTTATGGTGGTCAAGAAAATGGAGCTGAAGGTCACAGGAGCATTATTACCGACAAGGGGCACCTGTGACAGAGCAAAGATTGTGAAGTCCTAAAGTATCAACCCTGGTGCATCAGGTTTCGAAACAATAGTCACAAGAAACTGGCAAATAAACAGTGGATTTAATGAATCGGAACACAGCATGGGCTCCTTACATTCAATTACTTCACCTAGTGATACTTAAAGTCTCATCACTCCATGTGTCCTACTCTTTCCCGTTAATTAATTAATCTGATGAACAGAGTCCTATACTACAGAGAACAGAGTACTGAAGATCAGCTGAATTTCACAGGACCACAAGGACTGATCAATCGTTCCGGTCCGAAACCTCAGCCCAAGTATACCACAAGGGTACCCCAACCTCATACCTACAAAATCGTGACAAAACTAGCACGAAATTCGCAGAGGACAGTCCCCGTCCCAGTTGCGCACGGAGCCTCTAGCCACGAGTACATCCCCGCCGATGCGCCAGTAAGGACGATGCCGTGAACAATCAACGTGATAACTTAGAGAGCAGAGGGGAGGACGAAGAATGGCTCACGAGGGGTCGTGGTTGAGGATGTCGCAGATCTCGAGGTTGAGGGACCAGTCGGGCCCGATTAGCGATTCACTGGTCGCACGATCGACCAGCACCGATTGCGGCATCGCGGCGAGCCACTGGTCGGCGTCGGCGTCGGCGTCGACGGGGACGGGAAAGAAGAGCGGGCGCAAACCCTAGCAAGCGAGCCTCGCTGTATCCGTACCTTCGCGTTTGCTTGCCTCTCTGTCCGGTCAGTTGGACAACGGAAGGAGGAAAAATCTCTCAATTTTGCAAATTCTGGATTGGGAATTTGAGTACTTTTCGGAACAAACTTCCAAAAGATTTTTGGTTTGGAGCAGACAATAAAATTGCAACACACTCCCGCTGTCAATGTACAGTATGCACTAGTAAGTTATAATCCCTCCGTTTTAAAATATAAAATGTTTTACATTTGTGAAAAAATGTATTCAGACTTTTTTTAATATATAGATTCATCTTGAATCTGAGTGAACCTACGTATTAAAAGACGCGCGCTATGCGTCTTCCTACCGTCCTGCTTCTGCTGCTGCCACGTGCCCCAAAATCGTCCCAAATCCTGTTTTTACTGTAAAATATATCTTTTTTCTATATATGTCTCTGTTTTTGCTTCTGAAGCAAAAAAAAATGTTTGTTTCAGCAATAGAACGTCTCTGAAAGAGCATTTTCTATCCCTAGTGATTTTGGTGTTTTATAACAACACACGTATCAGACTAATTATTTGCCAAGTGTATCGAGGTGCATTGAAAATGATTTACAATGGTTAAAAAATTGTCTGCCTAGCGCGGTACCAAAAAGCGGTAGTGCTACCGGATGCGTCAGAAGGTTTTGACTAACTGTCAAAAAGCCCATGCCGGGCGACAGTAGCTTTTTGACCACTTATCAAAAGCTTACGCTCATTACTAAAATGCTTGATCTAGTATTTTAGTACCGCACGGGGCAGAGACTTTTTTCAACCTATAAAAAGGCCACTGCTACCGCATTTTAGTACCTGGCGTGGCAGTAGACTTTTTGTATGTTGGCAAAAAGCTTCTGTCTGCCTACCTGGCTTGACAGAGAGTTTTTCCGTCTATGCCGTTGATTCCACTGCACGTCCGGTAGTACCGGTTGTCATTTGCGGTACTACCGCTTTACGGTAGCATCAAGAGCAGTACCACTGTGGCCAGGGCTTATAAAGTTTGAAAGATGGTCGTCCGGTACCAGGTCCGGTAGTACCGCTTGAACTTCCGGTACTACCGCTGCATTAAAGGCTCCGACGACCAGATTTCTTGGAGGGGTACCTACCTTGGGACAAGATGCTCATACACATTAAAGTCAAGACCACCATTGGAGCCACCAAATCTCAAGATCTCCTCATTCCACCACCCAAAGTCTTTGATCTTTGGGGAATCGAAGGAGGAGGCCCCGATCTACTACTTCACCAAAAGAGATCTTCATTTCCCCCTCATTTCATTGAGGGCCCCTTTGCTCTAGTGTTTTCTTGGAAACCCTAGTTCTTGTTTTGGTTCTTACAAGCTTGTCTTTGATTGCTTTGACAGCTTGCTTGTATTTGGGAGTCTCCGATTAAGTTGTGGATGTGTGCCCCAGACTTGTAAAGGTGCCGGCTTCCACCTTGAAGGTTGCTGATATAGTGGAAGGTGAATCGATCCCGTTGGGGTGAGATTCATCGGAGAACAAGGGAGGCCTTTCGTGGCGTTGGTGGTTTCAAACCACCCCCTCTCCAAACGTAGACGTACTTCCCCTCAAAAGGAAGGAACTAAGGGAAACAAATCCTTGTGTCTCCGCGTCCATAATTTTGGTTACTTCTGTCCTTTACCGCATTTTACTTACTTGTTCCTACTTTGTGTTGTGGTAGCTCTTGCATAATTGTCATATAGGTAAATTCACCGTAGTTGCATTATCTAGAGAATTTACCTTATTGTCAAACCTTAATTTGAAAAGGAAGAAAATTTGAAGTAGCACCTATTCACCCCCCCCCCTCTAGGTGCCCATACGATCCTTTCAATTGGTATCAGAGCCTCGGATCTTTATTTGGGCTTTACCACCTAAGAGAATATGGGTAGCCAAGAAGGGGATGGTGGTAGTGAGCTGACCCCGGTGACCATGAAAGATCTCAGAAACTTGG
This sequence comes from Avena longiglumis, assembly GCA_030063025.1. NCBI lineage: Eukaryota > Viridiplantae > Streptophyta > Magnoliopsida > Poales > Poaceae > Avena > Avena longiglumis. Next base: position 479,895,263 of record CP125977.1, read on the forward strand.
AAACAATATTGAGATCTTCCTTGGTCAACGAAGTCAAGAAGATGCTTGAGCAACTTCTTAAAGACAAAGATGGCTCATCATCCCCATCTCCTCAAGAGGATCTACCATCCGTTGTACCTAAAGGTAATACTTCGGTATCCCCCGAGGGTATGGTGGTGGGGGGTAAACTAGACAACGCTAATTCCTCCACACAAACTTGATGGGGGGAAGGGTGAGCACCGTGATTCTTGGTACTCTCCTGATCCTCCCATCCCTCACCCTCATGTGTACAATAGGGGTGACCCACCTAAGCTTGAAGAGTCTGCTACTTTTGCTCAATGGCAATCACTAATGAGAACTCATGTGCGCAGCTCTTGCATTGAACTATGGAACATCATCGAGCATGGACTCTTTATTGGGGATCCAAACAACTTGACAAGAAGAGAGGTTGTCAATAGTCAACTCAATGCCACTGCTTTGCACATGATTCAACAAGGATTGGGGACAAAGGATTATCCACACATTGAGCACTTTAGCATTGCCAAGGAAGCTTGGGATGCTCTCACTGTGTTGTTTGTTGGAAATGAGAGTATGAGGAGGAATCGATATGATGCTCTAAGCAATGAAGCCGAAGGCTTCTACATGAAAGAAGGTGAAGATCATGAAGACATGTACCGAAGGCTCAAGACCACCTCCACCGCTTTTAGAAATGCGGGTGCCTCACATGTGGATGATGCATGGATAAAAAGGAAATATGTGAGTGCACTCATGCCTTTTGAGCCCACCGACTTGAAGAGCCTACAAGGAAGACACAACTACCATCTCATGACCTCAAATGAAGTTATGCAAGAGATGGCCGCTTTCAAGGTTGCCGCCAAGAATGCCAAAGATGCCCGTGCTCGTGCCCTTGGTATGAGCAATGTTGTCAATGTTGCTTTGAAGGCCAAAGTTGTGGATCATGGGGATGAAGATGATAGTGATGAAGGGCTCTCCATGGACCACCCCGATGAAGTCAAGATTGCTCATAGTCAATATATGGCCTTCTATGCTAAGAACTTTTGGAAGAACCCCGCCAAGGCCAAGATGGAAATGCAAATAAAAAGCAACCCAAATGGGAAAAGAGAAAATACAACGAGATTGAGAACTTGCTTCAATTTGTGGTGACCGCTATCACTTTGTAGCGAGTTGTCCCTATGAGAAGAGAGAAGATCATGGTGGTAAGCTTGTGTTGAAGAAGACTCTCAAGGCACCTTACAAGAAACCTTTCATCAAGAACACCTTTGGTACAAAATTGACAATCTCACAATGATGAATATCAGTAATTTTATATTTACTGGTTGATCCCATCTTTTACGGAATCAATTCCTTTTTTGAATGTACAAAAATTTGGGGGAATCCCATCAACAAGAAGTCGGGAGAAATTGTCTTGATCACTCATGAAGAATACTCCTCCGACAATGAAGATGATGAAGATGAGGAAGAGGAAAATTCTCATGGTGTGGCTGCTCTAGCCACCATCTCTACTCCGACATTCTCACTCTTCGATTCTCCAAATGAGAACTCTACCACCAAGAACGTCACTTGCCTTATGGCAAGAGGAACGGAGGTATCCTCATCATCCCGCTCCACTCCCTTAGATAATGATGAAATTGATGATGAGATGTCTCTTGATGTTAAAAAGGAATTAATCGCCTTTGATGAGTTTATGACTAACCTAGAAGGAGATGCTAAGTTACATTTTGGAAACATCCTAGATCAACTTTCACATACTCAAGAGCTTCTAGAAGTAAGATGTAAACTTGGACATGAACACATGATTGAGCTAGAGGCTTTAAACAATGCTCTAGAAGAAGAACAAGAAACTAGGTTGTCACTTGAATTAAAACTTGAAGGGCTTAATGAGGCCAATGACATTATTGTTAACAAACTCATCAAAGAGCGTGATCATGCTATTGATAAATACAAAAGTGCTAAAAAGGACAAGATTGAGTTTGGTGTGGTTCATGAAAAACTTGCCGAGGACTTTAGGTTGCTTAACAAGTCCCACAAGGCTTTGGAGAGTGAACTCTTGTCACTCACAAAGTCCCATGAAACGCTTCAAACTCAATTGGCCAATATTCCTTCACCTAGTAACTTCATTCCATCTAGTAGTACAACTATTATTGAAGAGAATGCTAGGTTGAAGGGGGAGCTTGCTAAGGCCACATTTCCACAAGGCAACAAGTCCATTGATGATCTTTTGAGTAAGCAAAGGCCTAGTGGTGATAAAGGGGGCATTGGATTGGTCTCCAATTCTAAGAAGAAGAACAACAACAAGAAGAAGAAGGCCAAGCCCACACAAGAAACTAACAAGTCTATTGTGGGTAGTAAGACCAAAAGTGGTAAAACTATGTCTCATGATGACTTTGCGGGTAGTGCTAACCCTCACTATGTTCTAATGCGTGATTATTATGGTGATGTGTATGCACAATATGTTGGCCCATTTGATGGTTATATTGCTTGGTCTATTTGGGTTCCCAAGACCCTTGTTGCTAACAAAAGAGGACCCATTGAAAAATGGGTACCTAAAAATTAGCTTGATCTCTTGTAGACTTATGCTTCCGGAGGGTCAAAGTGGGTGCTTGGTAGTGGTTGCACAAGTCATATGACCGGAAGCTCATCTATTGTCAAGGACTTAAAGCCAAATGATGATCAAATCACCGTGACTTATGCCGACAAGTCAAAATCTAAGGTATTGGGTTTTGGCAAAGTTGTGGTTGCTCACGACATTACACTCGTGAACGTCATGCTTGTTGGGACTCTTGGGTACAATTTACTTTCAGTATGTGCTCTTGGAAAGATGAGTTTTTCCGTCTTTCTACATAATGATCTTGTGGTCCTCATGTGGAGCAAGTCTCTCAAGGTCTCTTTTGTTGGGTATGTCGAACACGACTTGTATGTGGTGGACTTTTCGGGGCAAGCCACTACAAGTGCAATGTGATTATTCGGAAAGGCCGATGTGGGTTGGTTATGGCATCGCCGACTGGCCCATGTCAATATGAGAACTTTGCAAAGTCTCCACAAGGAGGGCCATATTGTTGGACTAAAAGAAAATGTTTCCTTTGCCAAAGATCGTGTTTGCAGGGCATGTGTTCTTGGGAAGATGCATGGTGCTCCTCATAAGCCTAAGAACCGCATTTCGTCCACCAAGATCTTGGAGCTTCTCCATGTGGACCTCTTTGGTCCTCCATCTCATGCAGGTCTTGGTGGGAAGAAATATTGCTTGGTGATCGTTGATGACTTTTCAAGATACTCATGGGTATATTTCTTCAAGCTAAAGAGTGAGACCCAAAAGACATTCATCGACTTCATCAACATGGTCCAACGTCAACACAATCTTCCCGTTTTGATCATAAGAAGTGACAATGGCACCGAGTTTAAGAACTACACCTTGAATGATTTTCTTAGTGATGAGGGGATTAAACACCAATATTCCGCTGCATACACCCCTCAACAAAATGGTGTGGCCGAAAGGAAGAACCGGACTCTCATTGATATGGCTAGGACCATGTTGGCGGAGTTTAAATCTCCATACAACTTTTGGGCCGAAGCCATTTCCACTGCTTGCCATGCTTCAAACCGGCTCTACCTCCGCAAAGAAATCAACAAGACTCCATATGAAATTCTTACCGGTAACAAGCCCAACATATCTTACTTCCGGGTGTTCGGTTGTAAGTGTTTCTATCTCATAAAAGTTGTTCGTTTGTCCAAATTCGAGTCTAAAGCATTAGAGGGTATTTTTGTTGGCTATGGTCTCGAATCTCACACTTATATAATCTATGATAAGCTCTCTGGAGCCGTCATAGAATCTTGTAGTGTGACCTTCAAGAATATATGATGGTCCCCAAGGGGGGCGTGTTGATGCTTGTGATGCAGATGATGAAATGCCTCAGGATGCCATAGGAAAAATGGGTGTGGGATATATCTGCCCTATTGAGGAACCCCTTATGGCGGATCGAGAAGAACTATGCTCCACTCAAGTGGAGCCCTCATCTTCACAACCTCAACATGCTCCATCCACCGAAGAGGACATTGACTCAAGCCAAAGACAAGATGTGGACCCTCAACATGATGATCAAAGTGACAACTCTAGTCAAGGGGAGCTTGATTCTTTCGTCCGGGTGTCAAGTGGTGCCAAGGCAATTGCTCAAGGAAGATCCGTACAAAATGCCTTGAGACAAGCTCAAATTTATGCTAGAAGAACACTTGATCATGACCAAGGTCAATCTTTGCCTCTAGATGAAGAGGATGATTCCAATGATGATCAAGGTCAAGTTAATGGTCAAGACGAGGATCATAATGATGAAGAGGGTCCCCCAAGAAACAACACGGAGATCCACGCTTGTCGCGAAGCTAGAAAGGAAAGAATGTTGGAATTAAGAGACCACTCTCTACAAAATGTTGTTGGTGATCTTAGGAAAGGTATTTCCACAAGAGCACAATTGAAGAGGTTCAGTGAACACCAAGCACACATCTCCATGATTGAACCAAAGAAAGTGTGGGAAGCCCTTGAAGATTCGGATTGGTTAGAAGCTATGCACAAAGAACTCAACAACTTTGAGAGATACAAAGTATGGAAGTTAGTTGAGAAGCCAAAGGATTGCCGCAATGTTATTGGAACAAAATGGATATTCAAGAACAAGCAAGATGAGCATGGAATCATAGTAAGGAACAAGTCTAGATTGGTTGCACAAGGGTATTCTCAAATTGAAGGCATTGATTATGGAGAGACTTATGCACCCGTGGCTCGCCTTGAGTCCATCCGTATCCTTCTTGCTTATGCGGCACATCATAACTTCAAGTTACAACAAATGGATGTAAAAAGTGCATTTCTCTATGGCCCATTAAATGAATTAGTATATGTTAAGCAACCCCCGGGTTTTGAGGACCCCAACCTCCCAAACCATGTCTACAAACTTGATAAGGCGCTCTATGGGCTCAAGCAAGCCCCACACACGTGGTATGAGCACCTTAGAGAGTTATTGTTTGACCGTGGCTTTGAGGTTGGGAAAATCGATCCCACTCTTTTTACTAAGAGGGTCAATGGGGAGCTTTTTGTATGCCAAATATATGTTGATGATATTATATTTGGCTCATCTAGCAAAGCTTTTAATGACGAATTCTCAAAGCTTATGACTAGTAGGTTCTGGATGTCTTTGATGGGAGAGTTGAGAGTATTTCTTGGCTTTGAGATCAAGCAAGTTAGAGGAGGGACATTCTTCAATCAAGCCAAGTATACTCAAGATATGCTCAAGAGATTCAAAATGCAAGATTTAAATGGAGCTCCTACTCCCATGGCTACAAAGACTCATCTTGAACAAAATCCAAATGGTAAAGATGTGGATCAAAAGGTATACCGATCCATGATTGGTTCTTTGCTTTACCTTTGTGCATCTAGACCCAATATTGTGTTGAGTGTAGGTGTGTGTGCAAGATATCAAGTGGCTCCTAAGGAAAGCCATTTAATGGCGGTCAAGAGAATCTTTCGATATTTAGTTCATACCCCATTTTATGGTCTTTGGTATCCTCGAGGCTCAACTTTTGCTCTTTGTGGATACACGGATTCGGATTGGGCGGGGGACAAGGATGATAGAAAATCAACTTCCGGGGCTTGCCAATTCCTTGGTAGGTCCTTGGTATGTTGGTCTTCCAAGAAGCAAAATTGTATATCTCTCTCCACCGCCGAAGCCGAGTATGTGGCAGCTGCTAGTGCTTGCACCCAATTGCTATGGATGAGGTAAACTTTAAAGGAATACGGTGTCCATTGTGACAAAGTGCCTCTTCTATGTTACAATGAAAGTGCCATCAATATTGCTTACAACCTGGTGGATCACACAAGGACAAAAGCATATTGAGATTTGACACCACTTCATTAGAGATCATGTTGCTCGAGGTGATATTGATCTATCATATGTATCAACCAAAGATCAACTTGCCGATATCTTCACGAAGCCACTTGATGAAGCAAAGTTTTGCTACTTGAGGAATGAACTAAATATCGTAGATTCAAGGAGCTTGACTTGGTTATCTTGCACTCTCACCTAATACTCGACCCATATTTGGTTTAGGTGTAGGCATGGACATAGGGGGAGTGCGGTCCTAATTGATTGGACCATCCCTCCCCCCATTATGCGCAAAGTAAAACAAAATCATTCCTCTTAATATCATTTTGTGATATGTGAACTTAATGATGAGTTTCGGTAATGGACCCAAGATATATCTTCGTGGTACCAAGCCGAGTATACTCAAACATGGTGGCCTAGGCCACCGCCCCCTCTCAATGGAGAGGTTGATGTGCTTACTCGTGTTTGTCACTTTTGAATTGGTTCTTACTCATGTGCGTCATCCTCTAGTTGGTGTTTATCTTTTGGTCTTGCACTCACATTTGGCTCTCCATATGTTTTTAGTAATTCTTGAGTGCATTGGCCCATATCAGTGTGACTCCCTAAACCCATACCCTTATTATCCCCCAACAAAACTCATCTACTCTGCACAAGGACCTTCCATTTTATGTATATTGGGTCTCTGTCCTGATGGTTACGGTACTACCGGGTCTCATAAGCGATACTACCGCCATACGGTACTATCGGAAATTGCTAGCGGTACTACCGCGTCGATTCGTGGTCCTGTCTGAAACTTCCCAAAGCAGTACTACCGGTTGGTATTACTCAAGATAGCGGTACTACCGCTCTTCGCTCCGGTACTACCGCTTGTGCGTGTCGGTTAAGATTGGAGACGTGGGAGAGGCACCTCTCAGTGCCTCATTAGTCCCTCGTCTCCACTCCTCACCAGCGCCGCCGCAGGAGCACGAGGACGCCGCAGGAGCCCCGCCCTCTCTCCTTTTCCTGGATCCACACCATATCCGGCCTCCCCGCGGGCTCCTCCTTCTTCTCCACCGCCATGGACACCGGTACAACCGTCCTCCTCATCTTCTCACTTGTTTTATCCATTGAATCTAGGGTAACTTTGATTCTTGGCTAAAACACGTATTCTTGAGGTTGTACCGTGTGCTATTTACCAGATATACCACTTTGTCCGATGGAATTCTTGTTTTACAACAAATTTACTGCCCGTACATGGATTTCTGTCTTGGATCTGCACTGTGGTCGCGGGCCGGTAGTACCGGGAATCTTTTTCCGGTACTACCTCCGGTGCAGATCCGGTACTACCACCCTGTACTGGCAGCAATTTTTTTTAAAAAACCAAGAGTTCCATCCTCTGTTTGTCTCAGGTTCTTGTGCCCTTACCCCTATGCTATCTCCCTCGTTCTTTCACAGGTGCAGGGAGTTCCCGGGGATCGCGCAAATGCTCCAAAGCTCACTATGATATCAAGGACTATGAGTCAGAATCAGAGACTGAGTCAGAAGAGGAGGTCATGCCTCAACCTAGTGCCCGTCTGAAACTGCAAACAACTCATGGTCGTCGGGGTGGGGGGTCAAGCAAAGTGCTGGTCGTGGTAAAGCTCCTCCACCTCCTCCTCCCTCCGGTCCTTGCAAGAGCTACAGTTCCGGGCCATCTGGGCCAAAGCTGTTGTCTGATTTGTCTGAGACAAAATTTCATGACCTGCGGGTTGTCAATCCATATGTGGCTGCTCGCTCTCATGCTCGGGAAGGTAGCCTCTTCTTTACGGATTTCCAGGAGCGGGTGTTCCATGAGATCCTCATGAAAGATGACAAAATTGTGGTTCCTCAAAAATGGATCGAGATGAATCATGTGAGGAAGAACCTGAACTACTTTTGTGAGGCCCTTGACATTTGCACCAACATTGGCTTGCTTCCCATTATGGGTTCCGGTGCAACTATGATCCAATGCTCATTGCTCAGTTCTATGCAACCGTTCACTTTGCCAAGAATCAAACTCGGACTCTCACCTGGATGACCGAGGGTGTTGTAAAGCAAGCAACGTTGGCTGAGTTCGGGGCTATTCTCGGGTACGAAGACCGTGGCAAAGACACTCCCGTTGGCTTTCGGTTCCACGACAATGATCTTCCCATGAAGAAGGATGTTCTTGCACCATCAGACATCCGGGCGCAGATCCTGGAAAGATCAAAGGGCTTCTCCCTACATATGACATCTTGCATCGCATCTTTCGTGAGACTGTTGCCCCTCATGCTGGGAATGTTGATGAGATACATGCCTTCATGGTGGATATTATGATGGCCACCCATCACCACCGTGACTCTGGCCTACCTATGGATGTGATGGATGTCATTTGGAATGAAATGGTCTGTGCCACTTTTCAAAGGAGGGTGCCTCCTTTTGCTCCGTACATCATGGATCTCATTATTAGCAAGTGCCCTATGATTGCCCGTGACTTGCCTTCTCTTCGTCTTGCCACCCACCGCCACAAGAATCTATTGATTAAGACCCATCTCAAACCACGCAATGCCGATGGTCAGATTGTTGATGAGGATGGGAACCCTGTTGTGGAGGAATTCGGTGATTTGCTGATGCGCAGCAGGATGCTGCCTTTGTGGTCTCACGTCGCAAGTCCGCTCAGCCATCTTGGGCCAAGAGGTTTGAGGCCAAACTCAAGAAGATATTCTGCTTCCAAGTGGATAATCAAAAACGCATGTACGAGGCCCATGTCTATGCCAAGAATTCATGTGCTCGTCAGAAGGAAATGATGGAGGCTCAAGGCTTGACCGTCTCCAAGGGCTCCGAGAACAACATTGCCCCAGAAGACCAATGGATCTCCAAGCACAGCCACTAAGAAGATGATGCCACCTCCTCCTTCCATGCCCCGCCACCTCATGATGATGCATGGGAGGACTGGGTTGATGATGATGACGAGTGATCTCCGGGACGTTAGTGTTGCTCTTGTCCCTTTTTGGCGTCTTGATGCCAAAGGGGGAGAAGTTGCACATTAGGTATGCGGGATTTGCGAGGGAAAAGTCACAAGCTCGTTCTTGCCATTGATTTTTATTCGCTTGTGTACTTTATTTGCTTGCCTATTATTATGTGTGACTTATTATGTGTGGCTTATTATGTGTGAACTAACTATTTTTGCTATGTATGGTGAGAATATGTGGTTATCGTATGGATCCATCTTGTGTGTAATATGTCTATTCTCATTTGGATCCATCCTATGTGACGACCTTCCCCATTCCTAATCAATATTGGTCATCACATGTTATTTAGCAAAGGCATGTGCTCTATGTTTGACTTCTACTCCCAGGTAACTTGTTAGAGAGTATGGGGCTTGTTTCTACATAACTAGGGGAGCCCCATCTATATCTTGTCATCACTAGATTTCCCTGCAAAATGTGTGTTGTCATCAAACACCAAAAAGGGGGAGATTGAAAGAGCATTTTCTATCCCAAGTAATTTTGGTGTTTTATAACAACACACATATCGGACTAATTATTTGCCAAGTGTATCGCAGGTGCATTGAAAATGATTTACAATGGTCAAAAAACTGTCTGCCTGGCGCGGTACCGCTTTTTGCTACCGGATGCGTCAGAAGGTTTTGACTAACTATCAAAAAGCCTCTGCTGTCTAGGTACTAAAAAGCGGTAGTACCGCATTATAGTACCTAGCGCGATAGTAGCTTTTTGACCACTTGTCAAAAGCTTCTGCCTGCTCCGGTACTAAAATGCGGTAGTACCGCATTTTAGTACCGCACGGGGCAGAGACTTTTTTCAACCTATAAAAAGGCCACTGCTACCGCATTTTAGTACCTGGCGTGGCAGTAGACTTTTTGTATGTTGGCAAAAAGCTTCTGGCTGCCTAGGTAGTAAAATGCGGTAGTACCGCATTTTGCTACCTGGCTTGACAGAGAGTTTTTCCGTCTATGCCGTTGATTCCATCACATCCCAGTAGTACTGGGTTGCCATTTGATACTACCGCTTACGGTAGCATCAAGAGCGACTGCCAGGCTGTGGCTTATGAAGTTTGAAAGATGGTCGTCCGGTACCAGGTCCGGTATCAGGTCCGGTAGTACCGCTTGAACTTCCGGTACTACCGCTGCATTAAAGGCTCCAACGGCCAGATTTCTTGGAGGGGTATAAATACCCCTCCACCTATCTTGGGACAAGATGCTCATACATATTAAAGTCAAGACCACCATTGGAGCCACCAAATCTCAAGATCTCCTCATTCCACCACCCAAAGTCTTTGATCTTTGGGGAATCGAAGGAGGAGGCCCCGATCTACTACTTCACCAAAAGAGATCTTCATTTCCCCCTCATTTCATTGAGGGCCCCTTTGCTCTAGTGTTTTCTTGGAAACCCTAGTTCTTGTTTTGGTTCCTACAAGCTTGTCTTTGATTGCTTTGACAACTTGCTTGTATTTGGGAGCCTCCGATTAAGTTGTGGATGTGTGCCCCAAACTTGTAAAGGTGCCGGCTTCCACCTTGAAGGTTGCCGATATAGTGGAAGGTGAATCGATCCCGTTGGGGTGAGATTCATCGGAGAACAAGTGAGGCCTTTCGTGGCGTTGGTGGTTTGAAACCACCCCCTCTCCAAACGTAGACGTACTTCCCCTTAAAAGTAAGGAACTACGGGAAACAAATCCTTGTGTCTCCGCGTCCACCATTTTGGTTACTTCTATCCTTTACCGCACTTTACTTACTTGTTCCTACTTTGTGTTGTGGTAGCTCTTGCATAATTATCATATAGGTAAATTCATCGTAGTTGCATTATCTAGAGAATTTACCTTATTATCAAACCTTAATTTGAAAAAGAAGAAAATTTGAAGTAGCACCTATTCACCCCCCCCTCTAGGTGCCCATACGATCCTTTCAGTCTCGCCAAAGACCTCGTTGGAAAAAAAATCACTGGTGACTCTCGCCTAAGACCTTGTAGCAAACAATTGACACCGTTGTAGCAAAACCACAAGACGGTTGTAGCAACAAAGTTCTTCTAATGTAGCAAAAAACTAACTATGCCGAAGACTTTCGCCAAAAGACCTCGCTGGAAAAGACGTAGCAAAAACTTTGTGTTGTTGTAGCAAAACCATAGAACGATAGTAGCAAAAAAATATTCTATGATAGTATCGTCACGACATTTTTCTTTCGGCGGTTAAACTAAAACAATCACAATAGAATTTCAACACAGACAAATATAGCAAGAAAAACATGGGTAGGTAGCAGCACCATGCAACTTTTGTAGCAGCTCCCACCACCGTCGGTAGCAAAACTGGCCAACACTTACGACATCATCGCACCCCCTGGTCGGTAGCATCATTGAGCAATCTTGGTAGCACATTTGTTGTGATTCGTTAGCACCTCGCCTCAAAACATGGTTGGAGCTGGACACAACGGCGGTGGGAGGAGCGTCGGAGTTCGAAGTGGGCGTGGCGGCTGCAAGAGGCGACTAACGAGGGCACGACTATGATGACTGTGCCGACTTGCGCAGGCGAGCATCTCCGTGGTCCAAATAGCTCCCCATGGCCGAGCTCTCTGTGGCCATGGCAGGCGCGACGGCTACAGGAGACGACGAATGAATGCGCCAAGGCAGTGGCCGTGCTGACCTCCGCGGGCGAGCGTCTTCATGGTCAAATGCTACCCATGGCCGGCGGACGCGGGCGCACGAAGATGGGGTGGGGCGGGTGAGGATCCGGTGGCGGCACGCGGAGGCAGAAGGCGAGCCACAGGTCGACGGCGAGGGCCGAGCTGGCGGCGACAGCAGATGGAAATGCTCTCGGGAAAATAAACGGAGAAAATTTAGGAAAGAGATAAGGTTGAGGTGGGCCAAGCTAGGCAGTTGTCGTATGTTCATCATTTTCTATATTAAAAATAGTCTAGATACATTTGCTTCACAAAGCTAAAACATCTTATATTTTGAAACGGAGAAAGTACGGTTTTTGTACATCAAAGCACACATAATAGAAGTATATGATATATTATCACTGTATCAAATTTATAATTAGTAGAACTCAAAAGATAACTATAAATTTGAGCAGTATCCATGAGGTATCATGTGTATATTTAAATTTAAAAATTAACCTTATAACTATCTAATAGTCGAAAATTGTGTGACATACTCTACAGAAAATTATCTAAAATATGTACTATCTAGGAGGTGTCTCTTATAATCAAGTATCTCATGTTGACGGTGCAAATTAACAAGAATAGCTAGTGATCCATATGCAAAATATATAATGAATTTCAATAAAGATATAGTCTTGAACCAAGAGAAAATCACACCGTAAAAAATGGCAATTCTATTAAGAAAAGTAAGTTGAAATATTTTAAACATATAAGATTCTAGAATGATGCTGAACAGGTACCCAAGACAAGGCAAGCATAGGCGGAGACAACTCCAAACCCATCTAGGGTTCCGACCTTTGGCCAGTGATGCCGGCGGTCCGCTCCACCTCTATTGGCCTTAGGGCAACTGAGGGGTGGCAGACCATGGTACCTTGACGGCTGGAGAGTTTTCATTCCTTTTTAGGTTTTTCTAGTGTCTTCTTCGGGATGATGAGACGAAGGCTATATCTTGAAGTTAGAATAATGTCCTTCTCGTTCAATCCTAGTTCCGTTGGTGCGTCTAGTGCTAGCGAAAGGCGTGTGGAGTCGTGTGTCCGATTGATCTCTTGAGATTTTGTCCTTTTTCGTATTCAGGTGTGGTTTGAGGTCAGTCTCTTTAGATCTACGGTTATCATCTTCGACAATTGTTGCCCCTCTGGTGTGCTGCTACTTTGGGGCCTTAGCACGACGACTTCTTGTATGTCTACTAGAACAATCTCTACTTCGATAAGCTTTTGGCCGTCTCTAGCGATGGAGGGGTGAGGAGGGCGGCACACCTTCGGCTCATGCTAGTGTTAGTAGTCTTCGCTAGGTGGACCATTGAAGTTTTGTTTTTTATTGTTTTGGGGGCTCTTTGTACTGATGATGATGATTATTAATAGATCTGTGAAATTTCGCAAAAAAATTAATTCTAAAATGATGGAGAAGTGTGTTCTAAAGTTTGCACATAGTGTCCACATTATTATAAAGGCAATAGAATCTTCTAGATCTTAGATGTGGCATAATCTAATATTTGAAAAAGAAGATCCAATGATCACCGGTGCTAGGATTTTCTAGTCATCCAAGGCTAATGTTAAAAGTTATTCATACACTATATAGTTGATAGTTATAGATACATACATGCACGTCTTGATATTTTAGATTGATTTTGATAGAGGAAAAAAGTTAGAGACTTTTTATATATGATAAAATCTTAAAATTGCTACCGCTGCAGATTTAAAGACAAAAATACCGTTGATGTCCATGTAAAATTAAGGTACCCAATGTTTGGTGACACACCGAAGATTTAAAAAAGGACAATACAAACATACAAGCTCGGAACGCCATGTCTAATTGCCTATTTACTTTTCGTTGTTCTTTCGTTCTCCTTCTACTCTCTTCGTCCTAAATTAGGTTGCATATAAAATTTTATCAAGTCAAGCCCTATAATATTTAACCAAGTAGTTTGTGTTAGAGTATATCACGGTTTGAACTATATTTGGTAGTTTAAGTTTGTAATCCAATTATATCTTTAGTAGTCTTCTTGCCCTTCAAGTCTTGTTATCTATATAAACAGCTCTTTGAGGCCACAATCAATACAATTAATATTATGCAATTCTAGATGGTATCAGAGCGGTTCACTTTGCCTAGGGTTTAGTCACCTCTTCCGCCGCGCCGCTTTCGGGAAGATCGTTCTCCGCCGGGGGCCGCGCAATAGTAGATTATATTTTACTTCGCCAAAATTTTCCTGTCGGCCACTTGACCGGCGTTTCTTCTTCTTTTACCGATCATAGATCGTATCGCGTCATCCACAACCACATGTCTTCATCACACGCCTCTACTTCAACCTCTGCGTCGCATCATCTTCGGCAAATCATCACCAATGATCGTGCCAAGGAGGCTCCGCGCGGCACCCCAAGGGACGTCTTCACGCGCTGCGTCGACTTCTCCGTCCTCACTCGTCACCATGCCGACCCGTCTTTGCCAACATCGAGCGGGATGCACGTCCCGGAGTACGCGCCTCGCCGTCAACAAAGGGCTGCACCTTCATCACCTGTGGTCATCATCACCGACAACAATCTACACCAACAACATCGTCGCCGCCACCACCAATCGTGGTCAACGTCAACGCCAACAAAAAGTTCTTCACGAGCGACGCCGCGCTCATACAAGAGGAAAATACGGGTCTAATCCCCGAAATCAACTACCGCAACAATTCAGTCGCCATCAAAAACTACCTCGTCATCGTCGTCCACCACGACCTGCCGCCAGAGTCGCGGTATAATTTTTATTTTTGCACTAAATCAATTTTCTTCTTGCAACTACTTCATCTACTCCGACAAATCGGCGGACAACTTCTATGCACCGATCGTTCACGGAGAATTTATCTGGTGCTCTCTCCGGCTCTGGCTCGTATGGCTCGTGATGGTCCCTGATGGTGGCTCGGTCGACGTAGAGCCTGTTAGGAGACCCTAAGAGCAAGGTGTGATGAGCACAGCCGCAAGTTTTCCCTCAGTTATGAAACCAAGGTTATCGAACCAGTAGGAGTAAGGAAACAACTCCAAGGTGTTACTAACAACTTGGAACCTGTACGACACAACCATAGAACTTTGCCCCAACTTACAGTGAGGTTGTCAATCTCACCGATTTGCTGAAAATAAAGGATTAAACGTATAGTGTGAAAGATAGTGATTTGCTTGTAGAAAGTACACAATAACAGTAGATGGTGTATCAATGATAAAGGAATGGACTGGGGTCCACTGTTCACTAGAGGTTTTCTTCTTAAGATACATAACATGTTGGGTAAACAAATTACAGTGGGGCAATTGACAGATTGGAAAAGCATAACAATGCATATACTAGACATCTTGACTCCTACGAGATTTGATTGGGCATTACAACATAATACATAGACCGTAATCCAACTGCACATATTACTAATAATCCATCTTCAGGTTATCATCCGAACCCCTTCCAGTATTAAGTTGCAAGCAACACATAATTGCATTAAGCAATGTGTGTAAAGTAAATAATACAATTGCCCTTAGACAAAGAATTGTTGTTTTCTCCCTATTAGCAACAGCACATCTACAACCTTAGAGATTTCTGTCACTTCCCCAGATTACTAGGCGTGAACCTGCTATCGAGCATAAATACTCCCTCTTAGAGTTGCAAACATCTACTTGGCCAAAGCATCTACGAACAACATAGAGCATGCAAGATCACAAATAACGTAGACATGATAGAATCAATAATCAATCTAACATAGTATCTCAATATCCATCAGATCCCCGCAAACACAACATGTATGATTACAAATAGATGATCTTGATCATGAACATATGTCACAAGATCTAAACATGATAGCACAAAAGAGGAGAAACGGCCATCTAGCTACTTTATGGACCCATAGTGCGAGGGTGAACTACCCACGCATCACTCCGGAGGCTGGCATGGTGATGAAGAAGGCCTTCGGGATGATCTCTCCCCTTCGGCAGGGTGCCGGGAAGAGCTTCGGACCCCCC
Organism: Avena longiglumis; assembly: GCA_030063025.1. Lineage (NCBI taxonomy): Eukaryota > Viridiplantae > Streptophyta > Magnoliopsida > Poales > Poaceae > Avena > Avena longiglumis. The sequence continues at coordinate 479,910,754 of CP125977.1, forward strand.
TATATAGGGATGGAGATGGCGGTGGCTACAGACTGTTTCGTGGAGATCTGATCGGGTGCTTAGGGTTTCTGCATCGGGGTGCTTTTATAGGCGAAGGGGCAAGGTCGGTGGGCTCCCGAGGGGCCCACACCTAGGGTTTCCCCCCTAGTTCGCGCCGCCACCAGGTGTGGCCACCTCGTGGCCCCACTTCGGCTGCCCTCTGGACTCCATGTTCCTTCTGGTAAAATATCAACTTGGGATTTTGTCCCGTCCAATTCCGAGAATATTTCCTTATTAGATTTTCTGAAACCAAAAACAGTAGAAAACAGGCAACTGGCACTGTGTCATATTGTCAATAGGTTAGTTCTAGAAAATGTATAAAAATACCTCAAAGTGTAGACAAAACATAAGAAAGTTGATACAAAACAAGCATGGGGCATCAAAACATATAGATACGTTTACGACGTATCAAGCATCCCCAAGCTTAACTCCTGCTCGTCCTCAAGTAGGTAAGTGATACAAGAATAATTTTTAGATGACATGCACCATCACAATCTTGATCAAGGTATTTGTAAAGCATTGATAGCTGGGATCAAAGTATTCTAAACATGAGCATGAAAGATGTAGTTCTAATAATAAGACATAGCAACTATGTTGTAACATGAAAATGTACAAACAAAACATCATGAATAATAATGCATTGAAAGACGTTTGTTTGTTTCACATATAGAAAACATACCAAGACTGGTATTCAGCTTGTCCTTCATGGTATAGCAAAACATAAATGCATAGGGCACCTTCAAAGTTCATAAGGGTGACTAGATACAAATAATTTAAGAACAAGCAATATCAACATTATGATTCAATCAACAAGTTTTGGTACAATGCACATTAAACTAAGAATGACAACTATGCTCTCCTAGTTGGTACATAAAGATAGAAGATGGAGACACAACATAAAAGTAAAAGAAAGGCCCTTCACAGAGGGAAGCAGGGATTTCAAGTTTCATAAAGAGCTTCCAAAATTTTTGGTACTTATTAGCTTTCAGCTCTCATTGCCCCTATCATAAGCATCTTGAAGTGATTAAGGTTAAAGTGAAACAAATATGAAGTATATGCTTGATAGATTATAATTTGGCAATCTCATGTCCCTTGAGTACAAGGGCCGTTCCTCATGCTACTCAACTTTAGTCACAAGCAAGTTCTTATCATTGTAAGTATATGTGTATCATAGAGAACCGCCAACGAGGTACCCCTTGCCCCATGACACAGGAGCTATCCCATATCAAAATGACAAGGCAACACATAGTGAGTATCTCAACGATCTTTTTATTTACCATGAGCATGGTGTTTTTTTCTTTTTTTTCTATATATTTTTTCTGAAGATGCTTCATAGATTGCTCACTATGGTTATGCTGCAAGTTTCCACCATGATTAGGCATGGCTTATACTAGCCGCCCAGGCGTTTCTCTAACACATATATAATACTCCATGAACTTACAAGCTTCCCTTTTATTTCACACTGCCAACATTCATAAACAAAAGATCATGATATCAACTCGATAATATTTACAAGTGTTGAAAGCGTTCCCATGACAGCATGGTTCTGCTAATTCCCAACTTATAAGTGTAAGCATATAACAACATAGATGACACAATGGTTCAAGATTATTAGGTGCAAGAAATTAAAGTGTGCCATCAAGTTCGTGAGAGCTTTAATCACTAATTTTCACATAACAAGTTTAATTTGGAAGATAGATAAAAACATGAATATACTTGGAATGGTGTAACACACCATCCATAGGAATTTATAGTGTACTCTTTGGAATAACTTGGTTTCTTGGAAGTTGGATGCACGAGTAGAGCTTACTCATTACAAGTGGAGGCTAGCAAAAGACTAGGAACGACCAACTAAGAGAGCAATAATGGCCATAATCATACAAAGTGATAAACCATTATTAATTAAAGCATCAAGTGGTATCACAAGTCAAAAACTAAATCATCATAGAGGCTAAGGCGACTGGTTCATAGTCTTAACATGATGTAAGCATGTGTCAAGTCAACCCAAATAAATCATCAAAGGAGAATACCACAATATTATGCTTTTGTATGCTAAAACAACGCATGATTCTTTCAAGGCACATTAAGCAATATAAATTGTTTGGAACAAGTCATGCTAAAACAATAATCACTAAACATAAGGTCAAATCAACATCTAGCATGACATGATAAAGTCTAAGCCACAGTCAAAACAAGCTCCTTTTGTACCACTTAAGCATGAAACTTTTCTACTCTTCTCCAACACCAATCAACTTATTTGAAACAAAGTATGAATGTGGGGGTCCAACTAATTTATTCCAGCAAACCGGACAAAATAAGACAAAAAAACAAAGATGCTCCAAGAACAACACAAAAGTGCATGAAGCAATAAAAATGAAGTGACTAGAAAGAGACCTGATATTTTTATTGATGAAGAAGGGGATGCCTTGGGCATCCCCAAGCTTTGACGCTTATACCTCTTGAATATTTCTTGGGGTGACATGGGTGGCATCCCCAATCTTGAGCTTTTGTCCATTCTTCATCTCACATCATTATTTCCCTACACTTGAAAATTTTCTTCATACAAAACTTCACACGATATTCATTAGCAACATTAGTGTATTCAAGATAATAAGCCTTTGGGTTTAGTTTCAACACAAGTTAAACTTTCATTAGAACACAAGCTACCGTAGAAATTCCTTTTTAAAATCTCAAGTGATCAAAGAGAACTAAAAAAACCGATAAGAGGTAAATACAAATAATGGCAGAAATCTGTCAAAACAGATCAGCAGTAAAAACTGATTTTTTCGAAGACCTTCTGTTGCTCAAATCGATAAGTATTGAACTAACGAAAGTTATATAATAACCTGGGTCATATGCTCAGAAAATTACAGATCAATCCAACGTACTGGGATTTTTTACAAATTTTTACAATGAAGCACAAAAATCTGTTTCGGGACAGCAACTTCCCCAAATCTTACTTCTCTCTCATTAGAGGTTATTCTTGGCATAAAAACCACACAACAATGATAAGGAGAGGTTATCATAGAACTAATAACTTCCAAGACTCAACAAAATAAAAACTTACTGAAAATAAAATTGGGTTATCTTCCAAGAGTACTTTTCTTTAACGCCTTTAAGTTAGGCATGATAATTTCGATGATGCTCACATAAGAAATGTGAATTGAAGTAAAAGAGAGCATCAAGAAGAAAATATGAAACAAATTTAAGTCTAACCCACTTCATATGCATAGGAATATTGTACGCAAATAAATTCACAAAGAACAAAGTGACAAGCATAGGAAGATAAAACAAGAGTAACTTCAAAACTTTCAACACATAGAGAGGTGTTTCAGTACTGTGAAAACTTCTACAACCATATTTTCCTCTCTCATAATAATTTCAGTAGCCTCATGATTAAACTCAACAATATAACTATCACATAAAGTATGCTTTTCATGATCTTCAAACACATAATTGTTATCAAGCTAAAAAATAGTGGGATTAAAACCTTCAAACCCACTTTTAACAATTTTATAACAAGATGACTGATCATTCTCAAGAGGTATGGGGTACCAAGATAAAGTCAAGACCCCTCCAATCTCATTTTAAATAGTAGTACAATTAATATCAACCAATATAGGATAATCATCTAGAGCTTTATCATAAACATTTTCTAAGCAACACTCTTTAGTACTATGCATTTCGAAGTTAGGCACAAATAAAGGATTACCGTAGATAACAGGAGCATAATTATTATCACAAGTTTTACCCATAGTATATATTTTAAAAGAATCCACATGAACATAACATTCATCCTCCTTTGGTAAGCATGGGGGACAATCAAATAATGTAAGGGATAAAGAGTTACTCTCACTAGAAGGCATGCATGGGTAGCTAATCCATTCTTCCTCCTTTTGTTCATCACTCTCCTCCTCTTTTTCATCTAATGAGCTTCTAGTTTCAACAATTTCTTCTTCCATAGGCTCCTGCAAGGCATTAGTCTCTTCAGTTGGTGGAAAGCATCCATTAAAATATTCAAGAATATAGCTATTTTCTTCCTTGTAATTATCAAAGCAAAATTTAAGTATATCATAAACCTCATATTTATAAGGTGCATCATCAGTATTTTCAAGCAAATTAGCAAGTTCGAATGCACCCTTCCAAGCAATAAATTCTTTAATTTGTTCCACATCATAAAAGTCATAATTTCCCTTAACATAAGAAGATATGGTAACGTTATCATTATACTCACATTGAAAAGGGAGGTGTTTACACCTCCTACAACAATAAGATTTATCAAAGCAATAAGTAACATTATAAGTACAACACATGTTTCTAGTAATGGTATGCAATTTATTAATTTGTTCCCATAAGTGTTTTCCTTTTTGTGACACGTGGTGTTTCTTATAATAATATTTTTGTTCTTCCTTGAACCCACCTTGCCAATAAGATATAGTTTCAAAGAAACCATCCATTGATAGAAAGCATGATAAAGCAAGACAATAACAAACAAACAAACAAACAAAAATAACAACTATAGTAGGAACTAATTTTTTGTGTTTTTTGATAAAATAAGCAAACCCGTACAACTAATTTTTTGTGTTTTTGATAAAAAGAAGCAAGAAAAACAAAGCAAAAAAACAAAGTAAAGAGATTGGTTATGAGAGACTCCCCTTGCAAGAATCTTCTTTCTCCTTGAAAAGTGACTAACGAGGAGAAAGAGATTGAAGTTGACCTTAACTCCCCGGCAACGGCGCCAGAAAATCTTGATGGTGACTCGGTCGACGTAGAGCATGTTGGGAGACCCCAAGAGCAAGGTGTGATGAGCACAACAACAAGTTTTACCTCAGTTATAAAACCAAGGTTATCGAACCAGTAGTAAGAAAACAACTCCAAGGTGTTGCTAACAACTTAGAACCTACACAACACAATCACATAACTTTGCCCCAACTTATAGTGAGGTTGTCAATCTGTAACATCCCAAAAATATTAATCAAGGTTATAAATTCCAATCACCCAAATATAGGGTTAACAAAAACTTTTGTGAATTAAAATCCATATGAATGCATGTGTGTATGTGATGAATGCATGAATGCTTGTATGGACTTGTGTGCTTGTTATGAATGGCAAGGATTGGTTTAAAGATGAAAACAACATCATCTAAATCATTTCCAAGCAGAATCAAATCAATAGAAATTCAAAAACCAACAAAATAAGCAAATGGTCATTTTTGCCAATCTTGTTCACTAGACCACTTTGAGTGTTTCTAGTCCAGGATTTCAAACAGAAACAAATCCAAATATTTTCACCGCTTGCTAGACCAAGTAAATATGAACCCAAGCCTACCTTTCAAACCAACAGAAACATTTGGCAACCCTATTCAAATGACATTTAAAAATTGAATCTAGTTCATATGGTAAGATCACCATTTCTCAAAACCCAACCAAATTAGTGCACCTTGAAAAATCCAAACAACTAGAGACTACCTAGTATGTGCCCAGTACACTCACTAAGTTTCATCCAAAAATTCAAATATGAATTTCTTTCGGCCATTTCATTAAACACCTGGAGACACAAACCAAATTCTGCCAAACTTCACTGTTTTGAGTAGTAATTTTGCCAAACCTTGTTCCTCATTGATCACCCTTATCTCTCCCAGCAAGAACCAGTGCATTAAACCAACTTCGACCCCTACCTTGCACCATGTCGTGCATTCCCGAGCACACCCTTGCCAGCCGACCATGGCGAGCTAGCCAGAGCCATCGCCGCGTGTAGTGACCCAACATACCACTGCATGATGTAGTATACTATAGCCGTTGATATAACACCAATGAAACACCGTTCACTAGTATTACATCCCTCAGAGTGGTACAACAGAAACACAGCAGGTCCAATACATGGCTAAATGTTACAACTCGACTCCTTACATAAGATCCAGAGAACACTCTATGTTAAAAAGTGCGGTGACCCAGCATACCACTGCATGATGTAGTATACTATAGTCATTGACATAACACCAATGAAACACCGTTCACTAGTATTACATCCCTCAGAGTGGTACAACAGAAACACGGCGGGTCCAAGACATGGCTAAGGTTACAACTCACGTACACAAGATCCAAAGAACACTCTAAGTTAAAGAGAGAGAAAGAACTTCTTACAAAGAAAAATCAGAAATAAACAACTCAAGAAAAAAAACTATCATACTATTAAGACTAGTATTTTAACTAATGGTCTAGCATTGCTACTATTGCAATATGCTACAGAAATAGGTTCTATGGCTAGAGATTATACTCCTATATAATCAGTAACTTCGTCTTCACTTGAGTTGATGTATATGTTGACTTTCTTGACTTCATTGAAGAGCTTTAGCTTTTGTTTATGATTCTTGGAGCATAACTTGATGTAGTCGTCATCTTAATGGCTTCAGAATCTAGCAAGGGTTAATAAGATACGTTGAGTACGAGTGTACTCAGCAAGTTCACTAGAAAAGGAGTGTTTGATGCACTATATTTACAGCCACAGACCATAGGTCGTAGGTAATGCAAGTTTTCATAAGCATTTCTTCAAAGGTTGCTTTTATTCTGAAAAGCTATGTCCATCAGCCTTCACGGGTTTACCAAAACTTTCATGGAGTTCCATTCCCGTCGCGTTCGCAGCTCCTTCCCGGAACAGGGAGTAACAAGTTACAGTTCTTACACTCTGCAGAGGTGTGTTACTTTACCCATGAGAGATCAACTCTTTGTTGCACAACCGGGCAGCTTATTCCCGTCCATAATTCCATGATGTGGGGCCCAGAAGATGATCCAAGCTAATCACTGCCCCCTTCGCGTCCTTGCATGCCTCCTTGGTGTACACCATGCCCACACACTGAATTATGGCAATGGTTTGTACAAACCATTAAATGCCAGAACTATCGTGGGACGAGGAGGGTTCCCACCCATATGCTGCATATCCTCTACGAATTACCAATTAATATGCGCGCTACGAGTGATAACAGCCACGACCTGCACATCCGGCTACATGCGAGAGTGAAAGGATACAGATGTCGCCTAGAGGGGGGGTGAATAGGCGATTAAAACTTTTCCTAGAGTGGCTCAACAAAGGCGGAATTAAACTAGTGTTTACTTTGTAAAGCACAACCTAGAAACAACTAAGGTTTACCTATGTGCACCAACAACTTATGCTAAGCAATACAAACAACAAAGTGATAGCAAGATATATATTACTTCAAGCACGAAGGCCATCACAATGTAAAGTGCACAAGTAAAGAGCTCGGGTATAGAGATAACCGAGGCACGCGGGGACACCGATATTTTACCGAGTTCCTCCCAACATGGAGTACGTCTCGTTTGGAGAGGGGGTGGTATCAAACCACCAACGCCACAAAAGGCCTCCCTTATTCTCCGGTGAATTTCACCCCAACGGGATCGATCCACGCTTCCACTATCGGTGCACTTGTCGGTGGCAACCGGAACCTCTCACAAGGTTGGGGCACAACTCCACAACTTAATTGGAGGCTCCCAACAAATGCCACCAAGGCCACAATGCCACCAAGGCCACAATGCCACCAAGGCCACAAACCGTCTAGGGTTCCAAGAACCCAAGAGGGACAAGCTCCAATGAGTAACTCAAATCAAATCCTCCAAAGGGAACTCAAACCGATGCACCAAATGCAAATGGCAAGAACACCACAAAGGTGCTCAAATCCCTCTCTCCCAAATTCCACCAAAGCTACAAAAGCTTATGGGGGAATAAGAGAGGAAGAACAATGGAGGAAATCCACAAAAGACTCCAAGATCTAGATCCCAAAATGTTCCCCTCACTTAGAGGAGAGATTGATTGGTGGGATTGTAGATCTAGATCTCCTCTATCAAATCCCTCAAGAATATGCAAGAAGCATTGGAGGGATTGAGAGAAAGCAAGCTCAAGAAGGTCAACAATGGAGGGGAAAACTTGCAAGAATGGTTAGGGAACCATTGGGGAAGAAGGCCCCTTAAATAGGTTCCCCGAAAATCCAACCGTTGAAGCCAAAAAGCGAATCCCAGATTACTGGACATTCCTGGTACTACCGGACATTCCCGGTACTACCGAACAATCCCTGGGGATCCCAGGTCGCCAAACGCACCTTTTCCAGTACCGACCGGTACTACGGAGCGGTACTATCGGACCTCCGGTACTACCGGACCCTGGTCCGGTACTACCGGTCATCCCTGAACGAAAACGGCCATAACTTTTGCATCCGGACTCCGATTTTGATGATCTTGGGCTCGTTTCGAAGAGGACAACAAGCTCTAAAATATAATGCAAAGAAAAATTATAGTCCAACAAGGTAGGATAGATCCAAATGACGAAAGGTTTAACCTCTATCAAAAAGATGAACCGATAAAACCTTCAACATCAAAAACGTAATAGAAAATGCATATGAAATCCGTTTTCGATGAACGAGAGCTTGTCATGGAGATTAACACAAGCTCTAAATCCTCACATGAGTAAGAACCAAATAATGGAAGGTTTTACCTATCTCTAAAATACAAACCGGTAAAACCTCCAAGATCAAAACGCAATAAGATATAAAAGGGAAATCCGTTTTTGATGGACTAGAGCTTGTTATGGAGATTACCACAAGCTCTATATCCTCACATGGATAAGACCAAATAACAACCAAATATGATGATGCAAGTATGCAAAGGTTTGATCTCTCCAACGATGTGACCGAGTTACTCATTCGAGAGCCCTTCTTGATAATACGATTATTCATCCTAAACCCGGTCTCCCAAAAACATGAGACCGGCAAAAGGGAAAACCTATCAATATTATACCTTTGCCTTGAGCAATCCACTTGAGATCGATGTAGATGATCTTGTCCTTCTCAAGATGGACACCTTTCTTGATTCCTCATCATCGATCCATGATCACCGAGGATGGCAAGCATCAAACATGAGATTTTCTATAGATGGCGCATTTTGAGCTTGCACAACACATCTTCTTCTCATTTCATCTATCTTGAAGTCAACACATGCTCCAAGCAATGCCAATGGACAATTCCTACAAGTACAACTTAATACACACATTAGTCCATAAAGATTGTCATTAATTACCAAAACCACACATGGGGGCCCAACATGTTCTTTCAGAGAGGAAGAAGATACAACTAACTTCTCCGTCCCATTCCAAATCTCATGGTCAACGCGTAATATACGGCACAAGAATCACTGGCGACATTGGTTGTTAAGTCCTAGGTGATATAGTCCTGTGAAGTGGTGTTCCAACTGCCAGACTTAATAGATTAGATGATCACCCTGGATCAATAACCAATAATTCGCATTATTATCAAAAATAGTGTTTTCTGACCTTTTTGAAATGCAGGTGATGACAACACTGGATTTGCAAAATTACTTTACGGAAAATAATCAAAGGACATCAGCAAGTGTGAACTTGCCTTTTGTGATTGCAAGATTATGCACTCACGGTCTTCGAGACAATATAAGATCCAATATCTGAAATCAGCATCATTGGTCCGATAAGGACTAATGTTTAAAGAATCAAGATGCTCTTATGCATAAGTAATGTAATGCACTTTATAAACGCGAATCCCAGGGATAACGTTGATCTAGGGTTTGGAAACTAGAAATGGTTCCTATTAGAATGTGTTGTCTTTTTAGGTAAGTTTCATATTTGTGCTTCTTATTAAGGCTTGTGATTGTGTGTGAAACAACATGTAATTATAATATCATAAAACAATGAGATACACATAAATGTGAAATGCTACTCAAGATTGCTTATCCTATAATTGTTTATCTTCAGATTTTTACTTTACAAGTAATGTCACTTATAAAGAACTTTAAATGTTAATAATACTAAGTATACAAGTAAAGTATAAAGTAATGTGATTATGATTAATTGTCATCTGTTGACTTAAGTGGCAAAACGAATAACTTTTGAAGAAAAGATTTCTTTATTAAGGTTTAAACAATCGTGATAGTTTTTAGAATAGGATTAATAGAATGTGATGATGTTATTTATGCTAGCTTGAATAATCTGGATTTTAGATGCATTAGGTCTAATTTAAATAGACCAAAGTTAACTATAAAACACATAACAAAGACTTTAGTATAATATTTAAAGTATTGTAGACTAAAGTTAACTTTAAATACATAGACGGACTTAGGTGTATTACTTATGATATTTGTACCTTGTTCACTTTATAATGTTTCTTTAAAGTTACTTAAGAATGGTTATATTTTTATTTGGTGTAGTGGTTTCTCGATTTTATAATGGAATAGAATCATTTATCTCTTTATAAAGGTGCGGTTATGATTTGTAATTAAGGAAGTACTATTATTTAACTATTCATGGATTCACTATAATGTTTTAATATGTTTGAAAACTTGTGGTTAAAGTAATGGAAAGGATAATTTATTCACAATTATTCTTGTAGATTTTATGTTGGATAAGGATCCTTTTAGAAAATAATCTACACTTATGGTTGAAGGATAAAATTGCATTTAAAATATATTGAACCATTTTGACTTCATAACATCAATATTTAAGACTAATACTATTTATTAGACTTTAATTGGTTAATTTGAGAATATTAGCAAATTTTATTTACCCTTTTACGAATTATCAATTAAGGTAATTAGATTTAAATTTAAGTTATTAAGGTATTAATTTTTTATTTACTTCAAAGGTAGAATGTTATACTTTTAGCATGTAGGTATTATTTTTGTGATCATTTTGGTATATGATATGTATTTTTATGAATTTTAAATAATAAGATATGATTTTTATAAGTTTATTATTTTATAAAAATTTAATAAATAATAGATATTGAATTAAGTGAAATAATAATACGTGATTATAGTTTAAATTATAGTTCTTATTTATCTTATATTTTTGATATATTATTTATATTTTTTAACATTTATCAATATTAAATTATGAATTATCAAAGTGTTATTACTTATAAAACCTTTATTAAATAATGTTTATTTAAATAATTAACATAATAATATTTGATAATACAACAAGGTTATAGATTTTATTTTTCTGAAAATTTTCATATATTAAACATATTTTTCTGAGTTACAAAACAAAATTTATTAAACTTTTAAGGTTTAATCAATTTATAATTTAATTTCTAAATAAGGACTTAACCTTTTACACTCAGACTGGATCTACCGCAAGTCACAGACAGGTGGGGTCAGACCACGTTGGCATGCCACCTAGGCGTGGACCAGTCAACAGAGTGGACCAGGTCAAGATGACGTAAGCACGACGTCACATGAACTGCTACTCTCGGATCAAAGTTTCAATCGATCAATTGGGAGGATGCTTGCACGCGGGAAGGGTTTCGTTGGACGCGGGCGAGCATGCTGAGCTCAATAGTGGCGGCTCCGCTCAGTTTTGGTCACCGGAGCTACTCCGTCGACCAACAACTGTGGTGACTGATGGCGGTCTTCGATCATATCCTATAGTAGGAAGCAAACGGGAGAAAAGAAAGCACTATCATGCTCAGAGCATTACCAGGAAGCTCGTGGAGTAATTTGCAAGGCAGGAGGTGGTCGAAATCGACGAGGACCATGGTGCCGGACTTTGGGAAGATCACCTCGTGGTGTCGATTCCCGCCGCCCCACCATGATTCCTTTGACTAAGAGGCTCAGAAGGACAAGGCGAGGATGGTTGCTTGATCAACGGAGCACGGGAGAGCTCAGAACATTAGCAATCGATCGCATCTTGGAGCTAGGGTTTCGGTTTAGAAGAATAACTCGAGAGAGAGAGAGAGAGAGAGGGTTTCAGTGGGAGAAATGGGGATTAGGACGAGCGGGGACGTCGTGGTGGCAATCTTATCCCACCCCGAGTGTCGACGGCGAGCATCGCAGCGCACGACAGCGACGGACGGCATCAGCCACTGCCACCGAGCAGCTTCCAATAGACGAGGAAGACGACGAAGATAACAACCACGACCTACACATCTACGAGGATAACAGCCACGACCTACACATCTGGCTACATGCGAGAGGAAGAAGATACATCTGACTTCTCCGTCCCATTCCAAATCTCATGGTTAACGCGTGATATACGGCACAAGAATCACTGGAGACATTGGTTGTTAAGTCCTAGATAATATGTTCCTTTACCACTAGAACTTTCATAATAGGTTATTACCTCATGGTAAATAACCTCTAATCATATTATTATGAAAATAGTGTTTTCTGACCTTTTTGAAATGCAGGTGATGACAACATTGTAGGGGTTCGTAGCATGGAAAACAAAAATTTTCTATCGCATACAAACAAACAAGCCAAGATCTATCTACTAGATTGTAGCAACGAGTCGATGGTATAACTTACCCTCGAAGATTCCAAAGCGTTTAACGAGAGCGGATTCTCGTGGGTGATGTAGTCGATTTTTCCGATCTCAAGATCGTAGACGATCCTTCCGACGCCAGCTCCGTTAGCGCCCCGCATCGGTCACACGCTCGATTTTCGGCGAAGACCTTCCTCTCCTTGTTCCAAAGAGCATGAGGTTGTAGCACTCTCCTCGCGATTCCAAGAAGACAACGGCGTGGTACCTAAGAGGGGAAATCCCGCAGGCTTCGCTTGCCAAGTAGTATGGTGGAGCTTATGAGAGATGCTATTAGTGGTCTAGTAATTAGACACACCAATTAGAAGGCTCTAAACCAATTAGAAGGCTCTAAACCACGGCTAAAGCAATTAGAAGCTCTAAACCAAAACGGCTCTAAACCGGAGATCTAGAGGTGAAACTTGTGTGTCTAGGAGGGGAGCCCTCCTTTTATAGGTGGGAGGCGGCCAGGGAGAGTCCCTCCCAAGTCGGCCTTGGTGGTGCGCTTGGGAGGAGACTCTCCTCAAGTCGGTTTCAACACCTCTTTCTTGTTTCCAGCTTGTTTTGGCGTTTGACTTTCAAACCGGACATTTGACTTTTCTGTTTTAGGATTCAATTTAATCCTTTATTTGGGACAGCAAGAACACTTAGTACATGATGCAATCATTCCAATAAGTAATGACACATTCATGTACCCTCCCCGAGTCTTGGACAATCCGAACCTTCTAGAACATTCCCGATGAAAACACCTAATCATTCCGAACTCAAACGGGACTTTCCTTATATGAATCTTATTCTCCGGACCATTCCGGATCACCTCGTGATATCCGGATCCCATCCGAGACTCAACAACATTCGGTCTCTTTCTAATAATACCATAACTACTCAAACAACGTCAATCCTTAAGTGTGTCTCCCTACGGTTCGTGAATTATGCGGACATGATCGAGACACTTCTCCTAACAATAACCAATAGAGGAATCTGAAATTCATATGGCTACATATTTCTACGATTACTTTGCGATCGAATGAACCACTTATATACGATACCAATTTCCCTTTGTCTCACGATATGTTACTTATCCGAGGTTATGATCGCTTATCTCTGCATACCTAGTTCAACCTCACATCGATAAGTACTCTTTCTCGTTCCGTGATATGTGATCCCTTGTGACCAAGTCACATGCTTGCAAGCTAATTGGATGACATTCCACCGAGAGGGCCCAGAGTATATCTATCCGTCATGTGGATGGACAAATCCCACTTGATCCATGTGTTTCAACCAATACTTTCCGAACACTTAATGCCACCTTTATAGCCACCCGCCACGGTGTGGTGTTTGATGTCATCAAATCATCCATCCGAAAGGTGATATGCATGATCTCATGGTCGAAGGAATTAGGTTACTATGTATCGTAAAGCATATAGCAATTGAACTATTGAAATGACTTGATCTTTATGCTACGCTTATCTATAGGAGTATGTCCACCATATCATTCTCCTAACGATATGATCTTGTTGTTGATAACATCTCAATGTTCATGATAAGGAAACCACAATCATTAATCAACCAACAAGCTAGTGAAGTATAGAGGCTATACTAGGGACTTCAAATTAAGTTTACAAATCACACAAGTATTAATGGTTTCCTTGTTAATACTATTATAGCATGAATGTAAACATTTATCATAAACACAAAGATATAATAATAACTACATTTATTATTGCCTCTAGGGCATATCTCCAACAGTCTCCCACTTGCACTAGAGTCATCTAATCTAGATTACATGGTAATATACCGAACACCCATGGCAGTTTGGTGTTGGTCATGTTTTGCCCTCGTGAGAGGTTTAGTCAACGGATCCGCCACATTCGATCTGTGTGTACTTTGCAAATCTTTATATCCCCATCCTGGATATGTTCTCGAATAGCGTGAAAACGCACTTGATATGCTTCACTTCTTGTGTGACCTTGGTTCTTGCGCATTGGCTATGGCCCATGTTATCACAAGAGATAGACATTGGGTCCATGCACTTGGAACCACACCCAGCTCTGTAATGAACTCTTTCATCCATATCGCTTCTTGAAGCCTCGGCAACCATGTATTCCGATTCGTTGAAGATCTCGCCACAACGCTTTGCTTTGCACTCCTCCATTAATCACTGCACCATTCAAAATAAATACGATCCGGATTGTGATTTAGAATCATCCGGATCTGTGTTCCAACTAGCATCGGTGTAACCATTAACAACGAAATGTTCATCACCTCCATAAGAAAGAACCATATCCTTAGTTCTTCTCAAGTACTTAAGGATGTTTTTGATCACGTCCAATGATCCACTCTGGATCACTTTGATATCTGCTAGTTAAACTAACGATATGCAATGTCGGGTCTAGTACATAGCATGGCATACATTAGAGATCCTATGGTCGAGGCATAGGAGTCTTACTCATCCTTTCTCTATCTTCTGCGATGTCGGACTTTGAGTTTTACTCAAGGTCGATTGAGCAACATGGGCAAGAACCCTTTCTTGCTTTCTTCCATTCCAAACTTCTTTAGAACTTTGTCCAAATATGTACTGTGACAATGATATTTGGCGTTTGATCTATCTCTATAAATCTTTATGCCTAATATGTAAGCTTCGCCAAGATCCTTCATTGAAAACTATTATTCAAATATTCCTTGACACTATTAAGAAGGTCTACATCATTCCCAATCAACAATATGTCATCCACATACGTATTAAGAATGCTACAGAGCTCCCACTCACTTTCTTGTAAATACAAGCTTCTCCATAAGTTTGTATAAAACCAAAACTTTGATTACCTTATCAAAACGTTGATTCCAACTTCGGATGCCTGCTTCAATCCATAGATGGACCGTTGAAGTTTGCATACCTTGTTAGCATCTTTAGGATCGACAAAACCTTTGGGTTGCATCATATACAACTCTTCATCATTGTCTCCATTGAGGAATCTTGTTTTGACATCCATCCGCCATATCTCATAATCATAATATGCAGATTGCTAACATAATCATCAGACTTTAGCTTCGCTACGGTGAGAAAGTATCATCGTAGTCAACTCCTTGAATTTGTCGAAACCCTTTTGCGACAAGTCGAGCTTTATAGACGAACATTACCATCAAGATCTGCTTTCTTCTTGAAAATCCATTTGTTCTCGACAGCCTTCCAGCCATCCAGTAAGTCCACCAAAGTCCATACTTGGTTTTCGTACATGGATCCAATCTCGGATTTCATGGCGTCTTGCCATTTATTGGAATCTGGGCTCATCATCGCTTCCTCATATGTCTCGGGTCATCGGTGTTGTCCACCACCATGACATTCATAACGGAATCATACCAATGGAGTGGTACGAGTTCTCGTTGACCTCCGAGGCTCAGAGCAACTTCAACCGAAGTTTCATGATCATCATCATTAGCTTCCTCTCTTATTGGTGCAGCACCAGGAATTTCTTCCGGTCTTGCGCTACTCGCAATTCGAGAGAAGGTTCGAACCTCGTCGAGTTCTACTTTCCTTCCAAATACTTCTTTGAGAGAAATTCCTTCTCTAGAAAGGATCCATTCTTGGCAACGAATGTTTTGCCTTCGGATCTATGATAGAAGGTATACCCAATAGTTTCCTTGTATCCTATGAAGACGCATTTTTCCGCTTTGGGTTCAAGCTTGTCCTGCAACTTCTTTACATAGGCTTCGCATCCCCAAACTTTAAGGAAGCGACAATTTAGGTTTCTTCCCAAACCATAATTCATACGGTGTCATTTCAACGGATTTAGGTGCCCTATTTAAAGTGAATGCGGTTGTTTCTAATGCATAACCCCAAAATGATAGCGGTAAATCTGTAAGTGACATCATAGAACGAACCATATCTAAGAGAGTTCGATTACGGACGGACACACCATTACGCGTGGTGTTCCCCGGTGTCAATTGTGAAAGTATTCCGCACTTCTTTAAATGCTCGCCAAACTCGTAACTTAGGTATTCACCTCCACGATCGAACGTAGAAATTTAATCTTCTTGTTACGTTGATTCTCTACCTCACTTTGAAACTCCTTAAACTTCGAAAGTTTCGGACTTATGTTTCATGAAATAGATATACCCATATCTACTCAAGTCATCCGTGAAGGTAAGAACATAACGATAACCATCACGATGCTACACTCATTGGACCACACACATCGGTATGTATGATTTCCAATAAGTCCGTAGCTCGCTCCATCATACCGTAAAATGGAGTCTTAGTCATTTTACCCATCGACATGCTTCGCATCTTTCAAGTGATTCAAAATCAAGTGATTCAAGAAGTCCATCGTTATGGAGTTTCTTCATACGTTTCACTCGATGTGACCAAGACGATTGCCACATATAGGTCGAATTATCGCTTGATTTCAAACGCTTAGCCTCAATGTTGTTGATATGTGTATTTCCACTATCCAGATTCAATAAGAATAGACCATCTATCAAAGGTGCATGTGCATAAAACATATTACTCATATAAATAGAACAACCATTATTCTCGATTTAAACAAGTAACCGTCTCAATAAACAAGATCCCGATATAATGTTCATGCTTAACGCAGCACCAAATAACAATTATTTAAGTATAAAACTAATCCCGATGGTAGATGAAGGGTAGCGTGCATCGATCACATCAACCTTTGATCCGCTTCCCACGCCGCATCGTCACCTCGTTCCTCGCTAGCCGCTTATTCTGCAAAGACCTGCTTCGAGTTACAAATATGAGCAACCGAACCAAGATCAAATACCAGCACTACTACGAGTACTAGTGAGATACACATCAATAACATGTATATCGATATACCTTTCTTCTTGATGTTGCTTCTTCAAATCCGCCAAGTACTTTGGGCAATTCCGCAAAGGACCTTCTCCCTTGCAAGAAAACACTCAAGATCGTGCTTAGGTCCAGCCCGGTCTTCTTCGTGCGTGGTAGCTTTCTTACCACCCTTCTTGAAGTGTCCCTTTGCTTAGACTTGCCTTTCTTGAATTTGGTGGTCTTATTGACCAACAACACTTGGTGCTCTTTCTTGATCTCCACTTCGCAGATTTCAACATGGCAAAGAGTTCGCAACGCCTTGTTCATGTTCTCGCATGTTGTAGTTCATCACAAAGTTCTTGTAACTTGGTGGTAGTGATTGGAGGACGGTAAATCCCCAAAGCATTAGGAATCACTATACCCAAGCTTTGAAGTTTGTTTGCGTGCCTGCACATCTTAAGCACATGCTCACCGACGAGCTGCCTCTTCCATCTTGCGCTTAAAGAACTTTTCGAAGCCTCATAGCTTTCAATTGCCGCATGAGTCTCAAAAATCAATTTGAGATCCTCGACAATATGATATGGGTATGACTCTTCAAACCTTTTCTGAAGCTCCGATTCTAAACCATACAAGATAGCACACTGAACTATGGAGTACTGATTCTTCCGAGCGAGGTAAACATTCTTTACTTCATCGGAAGCATTGGTCATAGTGGTTCACCCAGTGCATCCAAAGACATAGGTCAAATTACCAAATGTGAGGACAATCCTCAAATTGCGGAACCAATCCGCGAAGTTGCTTCCATTTTTTTTCAACTTTTCTTTCTCTAGGAACGCATTAAAATTGATGGTAGGGGCTGCCATTGATCTACAACATATTTGCAATAGTTAAGACTAAGTTTATGACAAATTGAGTTCAAATTAATTAATGAAATTAAACTAGGTGAACTCCCACTCAAAACAATATCCCTCACATTGTTTTAGTGATCACACGAACCAAATCCACCATATCAACACCGATCATCACGAGAGTTGACATAGTTTCAATGGCGAACAATCGACATGTTCATCACATCTACTATATGATTCATGCTTTACCTTTCGGTGATCCGTGTTCCGAGACCATGTCTGTACATGCTAGGCTCGTCAAGATCAAACCTTAGTTTCGCATGAGCAAATCTGGCTTGCTCACGTTGTATACACTTGCGTAATCTAACACACCCGATCATCACGTGGTGCTTCAAACAACAAGCTTTAGCAACGGTGCTAACTAAGGCGAACACTTTATGATTTGAAATTGATGTGCATGAGGGATCATCTTATAATGCTACCGTGCCTACTAAGCAATACAAGATGCATAAAGGATTAACATCACATGCAATTCAATATATATGTGATATGATATGGCCTTTCTTCTTTGTGCCTCCGATCTCCATCTTCAAGCACGAACCTGATCTCCATCATCACCGGCATTGCATCAAGGTCAATGACGCTTCTCCATGGTTGTCGCCCACCGGCTTCAACTATTACAACTACTTTGAATAGGCACGGGTCTTAACATAAATTAAAGACAACCATATGGCTCCTGCTGCCGACTTACAATAAGGAACATTGCATACATCAAATATAATCACAATCATGGCCATATCACATCATCAGACACCCCTCGCAAAACAAAGTTAGACGCCTCTACTTTCTTTGCATATTTTACGTGGTTTGGGGCTTTCAATAAGTGTCGTTCTAACTTACGAACAAGAACCACAACATTGATACTAGCATTGTTGATCACCCGTTGTAAATTGGATCTTAACTATGCTAGGAGAAACAGCACCCATAAAGCCACTTATGCAATACAAGTTGCATGTCAAGCGTGGAGCAAGTCTCATGAACGATGTCATGTAAGGTTAGCCCGGGCCGCTTCATCCCAACATACCGCAAGATGCAAAGTACAGAAAAAGCAATCTACAATAAAAGCATCAACGCCCACAATGACCATTGTGTTCTACTCGCAATGATCTACATATAGACACGGCTCGATATACCATCGTAGGGGTTCGTAGCATGGAAAACAAAAATTTTCTATCGCATACAAACAAACAAGCCAAGATCTATCTACTAGATTGTAGCAACGAGTCGATGGTATAACTTACCCTCGAAGATTCCAAAGCGTTTAACGAGAGCGGATTCTCGGGTGATGTAGTCGACTCTTCCGATCTCAAGATCGTAGACGATCCTTCCGCCATCACGTTAAAACGCGCCCAGATCGGTCACACGTTCGGACTGATTTAAGACCTTCCTCTCCCTTGTTCCAAAGGCAATGGAGGTTGTAGCACTCTCGCGATTCCTAAGAAGACAACGGCGTGGTACCTAAGTAGAGGGTAATCCCAGGCTTCGCCTTAAGCCGGTGCGGTATGGTGGAGCTTATGAGAGAGGCTATTAGTGGTCTAGTAATTAGACACACCAATTAGAAGGCTCTAAACCAATTAGAAGGCTCTAAACCTGGCTAAAGCAATTAGAAGCTCTAAACCAAAACGGCTCTAAACCGAGATCTAGAGGTGAAACTTGTGTGTCTAGGAGGGAGCCTGCCTCCTTTTATAGGTGGGGAGGCGCCAGGAGAGTCCCTCCTAAGTCGGCCTTGGGTGGAGCGCCGCTTGGGGAGGAGACTCCTCCTCAAGTCGGTTTCAACACCTCTTTCTTGTTTCCCACAGCTTGTTTTGGCGCTTGACTTTCAAACCGGACATTTGACTTTTCTGTTTTAGGATTCAATTTAATCCTTTATTTGGGACAGAAGAACACTTAGTACATGATGCAATCATTCCAATAAGTAATGACACATTCATGTACCCTCCCCCGAGTGCGGGACCGCATAATCCGAACCTTCTAGAACATTCCCGATGAAAACACCAATCATTCCCGAACTCAAACGGACTTTCCTTATATGAATCTTATTCTCGGACCATTCCGGATCACCTCGTGATATCCCGGACCCCATCCGAGACTCCGAACAACATTCGGTCTCTTTCTAATAATACCATAACTACTCAAACATCATCGAATCCTTAAGTGTGTCTCCCTACGGTTCGTGAATTATGCGGACATGATCGAGACACTTCTCCAACAATAACCAATAGAGGAATCTGAAATTCATATGGCTCCACATATTTCTACGATTACTTGCGATCGAATGAACCACTTACATACGATACCAATTTCCCTTTGTCTCACGATATGTTACTTATCCGAGGTTATGATCGTTGTATCTCTCGCATACCTAGTTCAACCTCACATCGATAAGTACTTTTCTCGCTCCTCGTGATATGTGATCCCTTGTGACCAAGTCACATGCTTGCAAGCTAATTGGATGACATTCCACCGAGAGGGCCAGAGTATATCTATCCGTCATGTGGATGGACAAATCCCACTCTTGATCCATGTGTTTCAACCAATACTTTCCAACACTTAATGCCACCTTTATAGCCACCCGCCACGGTGGTGTTTGATGTCATCAAAGCATCCATCCCAGAAAGGTGATATGCATGATCTCATGGTCGAAGGAATTAGGTTACTATGTATCAGAAAGCATATAGCAATTGAACTATTGAAATGACTTGATCTTTATGCTACGCTTATCTATAGGAGTATGTCCACCATATCATTCTCCTAACGATATGATCTTGTTGTTGATAACATCTCAATGTTCATGATAAGGAAACCACAATCATTAATCAACCAACAAGCTAGTGAAGTATAGAGGCTATACTAGGGACTTCAAATTAAGTTTACAAATCACACAAGTATTAATGGTTTCCTTGTTAATACTATTATAGCATGAATGTAAACATTTATCATAAACACAAAGATATAATAATAACTACATTTATTATTGCCTCTAGGGCATATCTCCAACAAACATTGTATTTGCAAAATACTTTATAGAAAATATTCAAAGGACATGAGCAAGTGTGAACTTGCCTTTTGTGATTGCAAGATTATGCACTCACGGTCGTCGAGACAATATTGGATCCAATATCTGAAATCAGCATCATTGGTCCGGTAAGGACTAATGTTTAAAGAAGCAACATGCAGTTATGCATAAGTAATGCTATGCATTTTGTAAAACTCCCAAAGTGAATCCCCAATACTTTGAGTGAATTGAATTTAGGTGATTATTTTAAGAGTTGGTTTATCTTCAAATTTTACTTTATAAATAATGACCTTTATATGGAACTTACGTGTTAACAATCCAAAATATACAAGTAAAGTATAAAATAATGTGATTATGGTTACTTGTCATTTGGTGATTATGATAAAAGTCTTTGGGTTGAGTTGTTAAGAGTTGGAGAACTTATTATGAGATTATTGTTTGAAGTGGCAAAAAGAATAACATTTGAAGAAAAGATTTCCTTTATAAGGTTTAAACAATCTTTATTGTTAATAGGATGTGATCAATGACTTTTGGTGTGTGATTGATTATTTTGGACTTGAGATGCTTTAAGTCTTAATTGGAATAGACCAAAGTTAACTATAAAAACATAAGTAGTTTATTAGACATAATGTTTATAAGCCTTGAGACTAAAGTTAACTTTAAAAGAGTAGCTAAACTTAAAGTGTAACATGTTTTAATTATTCCCAAGCTTTAAATTTATGATAAGTATGACTAAGGTGTGGAATTGTTCACTTTATATTTAAGTGAATGATTAGTTTAAATTTGTTTTGTTGTTATGAAAATAATATGTATTTATTTAATGGAAGCATAATTAGATGATCTTAGTAATTTGTTAGAATTTGAAGTTATGTTAAGAATGGTTAAAATATAATGATTATTCACCATATTATATATGAGTGATACACAATGTTTATTTAAGAGGGGTTTTAATAAGATTTTTAAAAGAATATTTTAAAGATAAAAGTTATACTTGATTATGAATTCAAGTTATGGGTTTGGAATTAGTACTTAGATACTAATTGCTCATGGTTTTATAAAAATTGTGATTACCTCTTACTTAAGAATTGTTTGCAAAGAATTTACAAAATAGGTAATAGATAAGGATTTATTATTTTAAAATATTAAAACTTTTCTATTTAATATTTTCTAGTGTAGTATATTTATTAAAGACCTTAAAAATGATTTTTATTTATTTTTAAGTATTATTCTTATGTTTTTAAATTCCATCAAGGATTAAATGTATTTAAATATTTGTTTCAAATTTTATTTATATATAAAATTTAGACTAATATTTTTATAAAATAGTAAATTTATTTTTATGCACAGGAATGATATTTATTCATTTTTAGGATTTTTCCTTATTTTATGAGACTTCACTTGAGACTTAATGGTGTTAATAATAATTTGCTTTGTATTTATTTTAAACAAACAAAGTTATATTTTTATTAGGTAAATCTTATTTTTATAATGAGTTTAATATATTTAATGAATTTCTTTGATTTTCTATAATTCTTTAGAGCTTTAAATGTCCAAAAGGCATTTTGATAATTTATTTGTTTTATTATATTTTATTTCTTTTTACATTAAATTCTATTTATTCTTTTGGAACTGGGCTTAGCCCGTGAGCCAGCCTAGTCTAATAACTTATTTGGCCCACTGGAGTTGGGTCAACCCTGACCCAAGTACATCTCTCTCTCACACACACCACGCACGCGACGCTCTCACATCTCCCCTCTCGTTCCTCTCTGACCATCGTCGCCATTGTTACCTGTCGATTCCGGCGGTGTAGACCGTCCAGGTTACCGCCACCGGTTACCGGAGCTCTGCCTCCTTCTATACGACCTAGCCCTCCAGATCGATTTACCTCTAAGGCTATAACGGGCTTGCCCCCATCTTCTTTCTGGTGCTAGTTTTTTGGTCTTGAGGTCGCTGTGTGCCGATGATTCTGTGGTGCTCTCCATTAACCTGGATCTCATCTCCCTCAGCTCGACTCCGGTGGAAAGGTGCGCAGGCGCAACCCTGGCGTCTCCTTCTCCTGATGCCTGCGGGACAGCGCTGCCAGCGCAACCCTGGCATCAGGTGCTTCCTCTGGTTGATGATGGTGTTGAACAGGAGCTATTCCATGGCTTCATCAAGCCTACACTCCAGGTGCTCGACACCCTTGCTGAGCTCTGATTTCATGTGACCAGCCTTCGTGCTGATGGCCCTGATCCATGATTCTGCTATGTTTGTTTGTGTCTGATCTATTGCTAGCTAACACTCCTTAATTTGGATGAGTAAGTGCTCCAGTGGTACTAATTTGGGTTAGTGATTCTGCTGCTAGTGTTGGTGATTGGTGCTTCGAATCTATTATAAATACATCTTGGCTTAATTTGTTATCTCCTGATTAGGATGTTTGTCATAAGTGGCATTAGATTTGAATATGAAGGTGATTCCTGGTAATAATCCTAGGAAAATGATTTGTTTTCTTGGGTGGATAAGCTTTACAAGTAAAGCTTACTCATATTCTTGTTACTGTCTACATGACAGAGATTATATGATAATGAAAAGGTCCTCTTTGAATGATCTCTATTGACTAGCACATAAACCAAGCATGCACAATTGTGCCTGGTTATCACTGTTGTGATCAGTTGTGTGGAAAATATGATTAAGTTGATAATATTCTAGCTTCCTGTTATGTTGAGTAGTGAATACATATCTGCCTGATTCCTAATATTTATATTTAGGAAAATGTTTTGAATGAGACCCTTAATCTAGAAATTGTGGGTGAATGCTAATTTGTGGCTTAAGTTGGTAAATCCAGTCTCTAATGGCATTTGTGGCTAAGTTGCTACTGAGGTGCTTCCCATATTTGGATTGTGCCCAGTATTAGCTAGCCAGTAAGTTTGATAGCTCTGCTACTTGGCTATACCTTATTCTTTCTCTAGATTAGGTCAAGGATGCAAAGACTGAGACCTATGCTTGTGATGACTAAAGAACAATGATATTTTCTTTAGTTGTCTAATATACAGTGGTAGGTTTACACTTCAGTAGAGTGTAGCCCTGAGGATATATTCTATCCAACAGATCTTATTCACATGATGGATGAAAATCGATAGATAACTTGTAAAAGTGATCCCTAAAATATTAGGGAGATGATTTAATTCAATTTTCTGGTGGTGGATGATAAATGATGTATTTGGCTCAGTGTTGAATTTATATATATGAAATGTGCATGATGAACTAAACCTATGGTTTAGTAATGATATTAGTCACATCTCCTAAAATGATTCCTAGTTTGCTGAACTGGAAAAATGATTTGAAATCATTTGGATTATAAGAATGGATGATATATCAGCTTATGAATACTTGTATAAGATGATTGGTTAAAATAAAGCTTTCTTCTATTAAACTTGTACTGGATTCTATTATAATCCAGGTTTAAACTTGTGGCTGCTAACCTGATGTGTGAATTTGTGGTGCCTCCTTTGAGAGTGTGCATAATGATAAACATTTTTAATGTTGCTTGCTGAATTTTCTTAGTTGGACAATGATGTTAAGGCTGAGGCCAAATCCTTTTGAATAAAAACGGATATGATTTGTCGGCTTTAATATTCTGTGATGAACCTTTCATGACACTTTCATGCAACTCTGAGAGTACCTCCCCATCCAATCCTCCTAGATATAATTCTAGTTGAAGGATAGATGGATTTAGTTGATTTATATTATATCCCTTGTAACCCCAGATCTTTATTAAAATATGAGAATGAATGCTACACGATCATTTGTGTATTTCTGGTGGTTGTTACCTACTATTGATGATTGGCTAATGATCTGATGTAGATCTTAATTAGTTACAACTCATGCTACTGCTAGCATGCCCCCCTTTTGGCCTTGTCCTACTTTTCCTGGAACAGACCTTGCTCCTCCTAGCTCCTTTGTGGCCTGATCTTCTTTTCCTGAAGCTACTGCCTGACCTTTACTTTCCTCTTGTTCTAGCTCTTGGATGGCTCCATGGAGCAAATATAGATTGAATATATGGTGGATTGGATTGGTGAGTTGTGGTTTAATCTACTAGAATTCTAGCAAGTGTTGATGATGTTTGTTGTGGTGTTCTTGAGAGGTTGGTAGTGGTTTGAGATAGATTGGGAACTGAGGCAGTGGCTAGCTGTTATGTTGCGGCTATGTCACCTCTTTTATGTGAATTGGCTGTTGCTGCTGTGTTAACAACACACTACTACATGCTGCTGACTAAGCTACTAGTGTGCATGCCTCTCCTGGATGGATCATATCAAGTAAAAACTTGATATTTCCAGATGGATTTTACTTCTTATCTGTTTACTATATTAAACCAAGGTGAAACTTTCCCTGGATTATGATGCTAAGCCTGAAGCCATTTTTTTATGATAAGATCAGATATACACATTGGTGAAACTTGTCCCTTCAATTATAAGCTCAATGATGTGTACAAACAGTGCATTTCATTGTCAGACTGAGAGCAATCTAATTAACACTAATTAATTTCTATTTATTTTAGTTTATTGTTTTTGTTTACAGGCACAAGAAGTTTCAAAGAAGATCAAAAACATTTAGATTAGGATTAGTGTAGGCTTTTTTCCTTTTATTTCTAATGTAATTATTTTCTGTTGTAAAATCAATGTAATATTGTATACATTAATAAAGTTAAAATTTTCTTTCTATATGAAATCTGAATTTTGTAATATTTTTTTATTTCACTGTTGTAATTTCTTTTCTACTGTTTGATTCATTTCTTAATTGTAATTTACTCTTATACTTTTATTGTAAAAGAACAATGTAATACTTATTGTATTCTTATAATAAAGAATTATTTTATATCATTATTTATAATCATTTCATTTCAAATTATTAAATATTTCCAATTTCTATTTATGAATCTTATAAATTCATTTGAATTCATATTTGAAATTCAAATACATGTTTGAGCAACTTTACCCCAAAGCAAAGAATTCTACAAAGGTCATGTCGAAATCTATCGCACTTGCTCTGAAGTTTCCATCAGTACAAGAGAGATCTCGATCCCTTTATAGCTTCTTAGTTTTGCGCGAAAATTCCCCTGATTTTCTGATGCATGAATGTATTGCACAACCCTGTGTCCTCTCTATTTCTAGGTGCTAATCCTGGGATGTTACACCGCGCCTAGCCACCGTGTCTAGGAAGCACGCCACCGTCCACCGCCACCCTCTATCCAGCCCTCAAGCATTGACAAGCAGTGGACCATCGAGAATACGCATGCCCAGTTTGTCTCTGCCATGTCCAAAGCACGCCAGAGCGCCACGCTCGACACGATCGCACAGACCGCGCCCCGCCTTTGCCGCCCGTCTACTTGATCACCACCGTCCCAGGAGACCACCAGATAACCCCGTTCGCCGCCGCGCGACTAGGAGCGTCTGTGCATCATCAAAAACATCGTCGGTGCCTCTTAGAGCACCCGCGCATTCCAATCGAACCGCACTGCCCCTTTTCGTGCCATCAAGCCGCTGAGGACCGCCAGGAGACCGCGCACCGTCCCCTAGCCCCAGCCATGCCGATAGCTCGCTGTAACCCCGACCCTGACGAGCACTGCCCATGCCGCTCGTCCTCTCTCGCTCGCCTATAAAAGGAGGCCTACCCCGCTCGTTTTTTCACACCATCTCACTCCCCACCTCTCACTGATCCTTCCCACCTCTTCCCGGAGCAAGGCGAGCGCAGCATCGCCAGAATTTCGTCGGAGCCTGCCTTTGCTGGAGGAGAAGGGCGCCATTGATTGGAGCCACCCCAGGAGGAGCCGCCAGTACCAGGAGAACCGCCATCGTCGACTTCGTCATTCGCCCCCATCGCCGACCATCGCCTGAGCCCCGGTGAGCCGCCCTAGACCCCCACTGGCCGCGCTAGGGTTCGATCCCGTCGTGTTTTGTTCGACGAGGATGATGGTCATGAGCTGTTCATCCTTGATCTAATCCTACGGTCGTAGTTAGCCCATACCCCTTCGCACCCCCTGTCTCACTGATGCGTGGGGACACCACTTAACCATCCCGCGCATGCGCTATGCGCAGTGGGCCGGCCCATTTAGAACTCCCGCGCGACCCAGCCGTTTGAAATTAGATTTATCTATTTAGTTTCAAACCTAGTTCTCACAGTAGATTCAAAATTCAATTCCGAGAGATTCACTAAACCAAATTGCATGAAACCAATTTTAATAGAAAGGTATGGAAATTCTTAATCCAAGCCCGATGGATTCAAACCATTTGAAATTATAGATCACCTATAGTAAAAATAACAAGGCAAAGACTTTTCTGCATTCAAACATTTTTCAAAATTCAACCATAAACGCTTTTGAGTTGATTCCAACTCTCAAAAATCACATTTGATAAGACCTTTTTGAATATATAAAAATATCTAGGTTTACTTGCAGTAATAATGGACAAGTAATAAAAGAACACCCCATCGGCTTTTCTAGTCACTTTAATTAATTAAAATAAAAAGGTTAAACATTATTAAATTGTGACACCACTTTAAATCACATTCCCAAGTATTGAAATATGTGGTGATGACATGTGTCAACATGATCCCATGTTTTAATTGGATAATATTAAATCTTAAGTAGTTTTTCAATGAGTA
Source organism: Avena longiglumis (assembly GCA_030063025.1). Taxonomy (NCBI): domain Eukaryota; kingdom Viridiplantae; phylum Streptophyta; class Magnoliopsida; order Poales; family Poaceae; genus Avena; species Avena longiglumis. Next base: position 479,938,478 of record CP125977.1, read on the forward strand.
GAAATTACTTTTCATAAAATAAAACAAATAAAACTATTTTTTTGAGGGTAAAACAGTAGGGTAAATCACCCCACTGCAATTTTTATATATCATAGAGAGTTACAAAAACTATTGCGTTGATGCTTGTGATGATTGTGATGATGCTAGATCATCTAGTGTGAGCCTTTCTGTGCTAATATAAGTAGTTAAGTATATTGTTTGGTGATTGTGTACTTCATATTTATTTTTAGATGCTAGTACCGACCAAGGATACGAAGAGGAAGGAGACTACTACGAGGAAGAATCAGAGAAGAACTTCAACCACTTCACTGCACAAGGCAAGCCATCCTAGCAAACTAGAACTTTGCAAGCTAACACTTGAAACTGTGAAAGCTAGATAAATTATGCAATGCATTAGGCATGCTTTGATTAGACAATCTTGATTATCCTAAATCCTAGTTTTACTTGCAAGCTTGATTATTTTATTTCTTTATCAAAATTCCTTGTTTACTTAATGACTTGTGAAGTTTTGGAAAGATATTAGAGGTAGCATAAAGAGCATAAAAGTGGCCTAAGTTAGATAGAACTACATGTCATCCTGAGGCATGAGATTGGGCTTAGATAAGTCACACTTGATTACCACCCCTCATTAGTGTTTACCCCCAACTTTAGTGGCTAGTGCTAAGCATAAAACTTGGTCACTTTAGATGGGAACACTTGGTGAAAATGGTTATGAAAACATTAGAATGACGAGTCATTCTAATGAAATGTTTTGACATGTGTTGCGAACACCAGATGATTTTGATGATGAAAATGTTGAGGCATGAGCCTTAGCCCTTTATAAAACTGATGGTTGTGTTCGGATGTGATACCATTCCAATTTTACCATACAACCACAATACCCGAATTTGGGTAGGGCTTGACTGGAAGTTTATATATCTTAGTATGGGTTCCCTTGCGGCCGAGGTTTGAGCTGAGGCTATCTCGTGATGATTGTGCACCTATGCAGTTCCCAAGATGACAGATGGTCATGGTTGGGAGGCCAAACTGTTGGAGACTAGACGAATGTCCGTGCGTTGCCACGGTTTATTAAGTCTTTTGTTATACACATGTTCAATAAAATTTATATAATATTTGTACGTATATATTATATTATGTTTGGAATGCATTTGGCATGCATTTGTCTCTCCAAAGGATGATCTTTTCCTACATGTGCCTCATCGTCATTCTCCCTAGGCCTGGGGATGTATTTTGCATGCTACCTTGTTTGTCATGCGTTATTTCACTTAGCGTTTTTTCTATGTGCATCAGTCTTCTCTTTTTTCTCTGTTGTCAAATTATTTGTCGAGCTCTATCACATTCATATTTTGCTTGATTTTATTTATAAAATGTTTACAATCTGTATTCTTTACTCTGTCATTACAGATAGGGAGGTGTGGCCGCCTCGGTTTTTGGTTACCCTAGAATTTTTTTCTTCCAATTGGGAGGGTCGCCACGCTGGTCTTACTTCACCACCAATATTCTGATATAGATCCTTCTTTACTGAAAAAAACCGTGCACTAACTTATCTTTGCTTTTCGTCCTCGTCGGCCATAATAATTTTTTCCGACAAAGCTAAACCAAAGCTCGTGCAATGTCCATCAGTCTATGTGCACGTGGCGAAACCTAAGTTCCTCGTTCAACTTCAAGTAGCAAGACCAAATTTTGATCAGACGTGCTACCGATGACAGTATTTTTTTTTACTCCCTCCGACCCATATTAATTGACTCGCATTTGTGTAGTTTGAATAATTGACTCACATTTGTCTAGATTTGAATAAATTAATATACTAAATAATGTCTAGATTCATCCACTAACAAATGTGAGTCAATTAATATGGGTCGGAGGGAGTACTTTGCTTCGCTGCTAATTTTAAAAGGTCGTGGACACTGCGCCTTCGACAAGGTGACAAGCTGGGCGACTATCCGAGGCCAACTCATTTTTCATTTTTTGTGTTGGCACTGTTGGACTCTGAACACACACGGCATGCAGCGGAAGGACGTCGACGAGGAAAACAATCCCGATCAATTTTCGTTCAATTGAAACGCGACAGCAACAATCCAAGTCTAACTCCTTTTTGTTTGCTTTCACAGGTCAGCTCGTTCGTCCTTGCACAGATCTCGATGGAATGATGTGCGAATTGCTTCTTGATGGCCTCTCAAGCTGCTGTTCGTTGCATGGTTATTCTTGATTATTATTCAGTTAGCAGTGCTTGATCGATTTGGTACCGAAGAATAACATGTTTCCTTTCTGAATCCAAATGGAGTGTTTTGCATTGTTTTCTGCATGAATGAATTCAAAACTGCTACGAGTATAAAATCGTCATCTATTCTCCCTAGGTGGAGGCATGTTACATATCTTGATTAGTACCTGTTGATTATTTCAGTAATCCGCAAGTCTCTCGTGGCTTCAGTAGACCACCCGTCCGGCTCCCATCCCTACTTGTCCTCGTCTTCGTCGTCTTCGTCGTATAGTTGTAGCACTCGTTGATGCTGACCACTACTCGCCCTAGTCTTTGCCATAGTAGTCTGTAGTCATAGAGTCGGTTGCCATGGTGAGCCGCCGGCGGTGTGGACGCAGGACAATCTATAGCAACTCCTCGTCGGTTGCCATGGTGATCCGCCGGCGGTGTGGACGCAGGGTAATCTATAGCAACTCCTCGTCGGTTGCCATGGTGAGCCGCTGGCGGTGTGGACGCAGGGCAATCTATAGCTCCCATATATATCGGTTTAGGGAACGCAAGAAGAGGCCAACTCGGGTCGGGATTCGGGATACTAAAGTTTGGATCGATCTCTGGTTGGAGATTTGAGTACTACACGGTTGAAAGAGATATTTTTTAGGTACGGTCTATAGTGATATGGAGGTGTACGACGGAGAAACCGGATGGGATATTAAAAACGATTCTGTATGTATATGAACAGAGAAACCGGACGATCGACTTGCGAAAGCGCCTGGGACGACGGACCAAACGAAAACCACCTCAACGTAAATTATATAGTAGATAGATATGCCCTAGATGCAATAATAAAAGTGGTTATTATTATATCTTTGTGTTTATGATAAATGTTTACATTCAGGCTATAATAGTATTAACCGAAAACATTAATACTTGTGTGATTTGTAAACTAAATTAGAGTCCCTGGTAAAGCCTCTTTATAATACTAGCTTGTTGGTTAATAGATGATCATGGTTTCTCGATCATGAACATTGAGATGTTATTTACAACAAGATCATATCGTTAGGAGAATGGTATGATGGACATACTCCTATGGATAAGCGTAGCATTAAGATCAAGTCATTACAATAGTTCATTTGCTATAAGCTTTCTGATACATAGTAACCTAATTCCTTTGACCATAAGATCATGCTAATCACCATCAGCGGAAGGATGCTTTGATGACATTAAACACCACACCTTAACTGGGTGGCTATAAAGGTGTCATTGAGTGTTCGGAAAGTATGTGTTGAGGCACATGGATCAAGAGTGGTATTTGTCCATCCATATGACAGATAGATATACTCTGGGCCCTCTCGGTGGAATGTCATCCAATTGTCTTGCAAGCATGTGACTGGCTCACAAGGGATCACATATCACGGGAACGAGAAAAGGGTACTTATCGGTAACAAGGTTGAACTAGGTATACAGAGATACCGACGATCAAAACCTCAGATAAGTAAACTATCGTGAGACAAAGAGAAATTGGTATCGTATGTAAGTGGTTCATTCGATCGCAAAGTAATCATTGAAATATGTGGGAGCCATATGAATTTCCAGATTCCTCTATTGGTTATTGATCGGAGAAGTGTCTCGGTCATGTCCGCATAATTCATGAACCGTAGGGAGACACACTTAAGGATTCAATGTTGTTTAGTAGATATGGAATGTTAGTAGGGACACCGAATGTTGTTCGGAGTCTCGGATGAGATCCGGGATATCACGAGGAGATCTGGAATGGTCCGGAGAATAAGATTCATATAAGGAAAGTCCGACTCCGGAGTTCGGGAATGATTTCGATGTTTTCATCGGAGAGGTTCTAGAAGGTTCACCGGACCGGAAGGGAAATGGTCCATGAATGTGTCATGGGTAAGTGGAATGATTGGATCATATCCTAGGTCACTTGCTTTGGGCATTTGCAAGAAAGAATTAAAGCTCTAAATTGAAAGTCAAACGGGAGGTTTGAAAAATCAAACTGGAACAATGGTTTCCTAGTGGAAGAAGGAAAGAGTCCTCTTTCAATCCAACTTGGGTTTGTGTTTGGATTCAAACCCTCCCCTCCCAAGGCTGCCCCTCTCATAACTAGAGGGGGAGGGCTGCCCCAAACACACAAGAGCCAGCCCTCCACCCGTGCCGCGCCGCCGCCGCCAAGCCGCCGCCTAGCGCCGCCGCTGCCCTAGCCGCCACCGACACCTCCTCCTCCTCCCGGCCTTCTAAACCCTAGATCACCGGGAAACCCTAGATCTACCATAACTCGCACCAGCTTAGGCGAAGCCCTACGGGATCTTCTCTCTACTTCCGACACCACGCCGTCGTGCTGCCAGAATCGCGAGGGGAGAACTACAATCTCCATTTTCGGAACAAGGGAGGAAGGTCTTCATCGAATCTTGAGCGTGTGACCGATTGGAAGCGCGCCGACGCAGCACCGGAAGGATCGTCTACGCGATGTTGAGATCGTCAAGTGTACGACTACATCACCCACGAGAATCTGCTCTTGCTAACCGCTTTGGAATCTTCGAGGGTGAGTGCTCCTATCGACTCGTTGCTACAATCTAGTAGATAGATCTTGGTTTGTTTGTGTGCATGCGGTAGATTTTTTTTGTTTTTCATGCTATGAACCCCTACAGTGGTATCAGAGCCGTGTCTATATGTAGATCTGTTGCACGAGTAGAACACAATGGTCATTGTGGGCGGTGGTGCTTTTATTATCAATTGCTTTTTGTGTACTTTGCATCTTGCGGTATGATGGGATGAAGCGGCCTGGGATAACCTTACATGACATTGTTCATGAGACTTGCTCCACGTTTAGCATGCAACTTGTATTGCATAAGTGGCTTTGCGGGTGTCTGTCTCTCCCATCATAGTATAGATTCAATTTACAACGGGCACTTGATAGTTCAAGCATCAACTTTGTGGTTCTTGTTCGTAAGTTAGAACGATATTTATTAAAAGCCCCAAACCACGTAAAACATGCAAAGAAAATTAGAGGCGTCTAACTTTGTTTTGTAGGGGTGTGCTGTGATGTGATATGGCCATGATTGTGATTATATATGATGTATGCAATGTTCCTTATTGTAAGTTGGCAACCGGTAGGAGCCATATGGTTGTCTTTTAATTCCGTTAAGACCTGCGTGTCTATTATTCTGTCACATCTCAAAATTTTCCAAATTTTGAAATGTGAAAAATAAATAAACAAAATAAAATTTTATTGAAATTTAGGGTAAGAAGAAACTTTTTGAATCCAATTGGAAACATCAAAACCTTTTTTGATCAAATAAAATTCTAAAGGGATTTAAAAAGATAAACAATTAATAAATAGAGTTTTAATAATTGGAATCACTATTTTTAGATCTTTTCATAAAAAGATTTGGTTTTCAAAAGAAAAGATAGAATTATAAATAAGGATTATTTTATAGATCCAAATTAAATCTTGGCCAAGCTTTTGAAAATAAAATAATTCTATTTGATAAAAAGAGTAAAGGTTTATTTTTAAACAAAATAATAAGGATTTATTAATATCGAATTTTATTAAAGTAAAGGCTTTTCCATTTTAAATAAACACTAAGGTATATTTATTAGATTTCAAATAGAGTTTTAAAATAAATCAAATCCAATTTGAATTAATAACTAAGGTCTATTTATTTAATTATTAATAGATCCTAAAAAGAATAAAAAATATTTTATTTTGGACTTTGGATTATGTTGTTAAACAGAAATAAAATCAATACAAAGTTTGGTGGTGGTTTGATTTGAATTGGTGTTTGAATTGTTTGTTTGAAAATCAAAACAGAATATTCAAACAGAAAAAGGAAAAACTTTCTGTAAAAAAAAAGTGAATCAAACCCAGCCCAGCTAACAGGCCCAGCAAGCCCAACTAAACTCCCCCGCAGTGAAACGTTTTTCACCCGAAAAAGAACCCGCTGAGACGCAGACAAGTGGACCCCACTCTTTCTCTCCCACCTCACTGACGAACGGACCCCACACGCCTGTTCTTCGTTTCCACTCGCGACCACGTCTCCCTCGCTGTTGCAGCTTTGATTGTGGCGATCAAATTCATGTTGATGTCGGCCTTAATTCCTCCAGTGATCACGCATAGATAAACACCCACGCCTCTTCTCTCTTTCCCCCCAAACAGCGCCTCCCCTCTGCCACTAGGCTGCCGGAATTTTTAGCTCGACCACCTCTGTCTCCGACAGCGTCCCCTGCCAATTCCGGTGAACCACAGCCGCCCCTCTCCTCCCAGAGCATGCAACCTTGCTCGCCAGCACCAGGCGCACCTGCCCGTGTGCTCCACTCGCTCGCGTGCGCCCCAAACCGTCGGCAACGACCACACCAGCAGCGCCACCGTCTGCAAGCGACCCCGACGACCTTCCCCTGGTAATCTCAGACCGCCCCAGCACCTCTCAGTGATGCTCTCATACTCTCCACGCTCGCCCGCGTCTAACCGTGCACTTACTTTGCCTCGGCACGACCTGTAGCTCCGTCCCCGACAACCTCCAGAGACGCCCGACGCCGACGCCGTCTCCGACGAGCAATTCCCCCCGTTCCTGAGCGCCCCTCGCCAAGCCGACCACGCGTTAAGCTTCAGAATCTCCACGCGAACACTGTGAGCCACTTCCCCCTGTCGCCCGCTTCCTGCATCATCGGCAAGCTCGCCGCCCGAGCGTGTGCCGCCGCTAGCGCCGCCAGGCAATGGTCAAACCCATCTGATCCGTTATATCGTGATCTAGTGGACGCGATAGATTGACTTAACCGAAGGGGTACGTGCGATCTGTGCCATGCGATTAAGTGAGATCCTGCGGTCAGAATAGATCGATCCAAATGAAACGGTACCGACCAATAGGAAACAACCACGTGGACAAGGTTTAGTTTAAAAACAGGAAATAGAATCTATTTGAATTGCAAACTTATAAAATTCATAACTTTAGTTCTACACGTCCAAATTTTGCAAATTTTATATCAATGGATTTAGCAAAACAAGTACTTGGCAACCATGCACTTTGTTTAATGATTTTCTTCTGGAAAATTGGTTGAATTTGCAGAAACTTGTGTAGGCTTATTATGAATATAAAAATTGTTCTAGATATAATTTTAATGTGAAATCTTTGCAAAATGGTTTGTTGTGAACCTACTGACCCTAAGAACCAACTTATGGATTTAAAAATATATTTTGTGAAGTTAAGGAGTAAATAATTGAATTAGCTCATTTCTAGTCAAATAAAAATATTGATTTTGGTTTAGAATTGAATCTTGAGTAAAACCCTTGGGAAATGTTTTGATTCAAACCTTCTGACCCTAAACACTAAGTTTTGAGGTTTAAAAACATATTTGGTGAACCCTTTAAAGAATATTGCTTTGCTAAAAACATTTTCAAACACATAAAATAATGATTTGATTTAAAAATGGTTTATAGATAAAACCTTTTGCAAATGGTTTTACCACTTTAGTAAATGACCACTTTTGAACTTTAAAATGTGTAGAGCTTAGTAGAAACCACTTTTGCAAATAAAATTATCTTTTGCATACTTGCATGTATGACCTTGTTTTTGTTATTTTATGTGTGACAAATTGTTTGAATGCTAGTTGAATATGTGTTTGCTTGGTTGATTTGTAGTGAAGTTAGAAGAGTGTGATATTTGCAAGATCAAGAAGTGAACCAACATTCTCTACTAAAAAGGCAAGTGACACTATCATCCATGTCCTACTATTTTCATTACACTTAGTGGATTTTGTAACATGCATGGAAAGGTTTACTATATTTTATGCTATGCTAAATCCTAATAGGATACCCTTATATATCCCTTAGTGGAAACAATATAGTTGTAGTATGCTTAGCCCTGCTATATATTGGGATGGGATACATGATATGATTATATGAAGAGTTGAAAAGATTTATGTTTTATTTAATAAAACAAGTACTCAATGAACCACCTGGGTGGACAAGGATACTCAAGTTTTGGACAAGGTGGCAACAAAAGGAACCATGTTTATATGGCCATCTCTTTTTGTATGTGCACTAGAAGAAAACCACCCAGGGACTTAGAGATTGAACATGTTTCTCGTACAGTGGCTTCCGTGTACAGCCACATGCTAAATGGGCTCTGGCTTAGTCAACTACATAGTGGAATACCCATGCATTGGCATCTTCAGGTTAACTAGAATTGTGTAAGGGAACTTGAAACCCTACATTGGTGCCTGGATGACAAGCTAGCATTGTGTAATGGGAGGACATCTATGGAAAGACTTTGTCACATTCTCAATCTGCCAGTACTCCATCTTGGTGAGTACTTATCCAGCGGCCACTGGTGGCATCAAGATGAGATTGTGTCATGTGGGTAAAGTGTACAACTTCTGCAGAAGATCAAATTCTAAGTACTTAGCCGTGTCCCCGGTTATGGACAATACTGAGCAACTAAGGCCTGAAGCTATGGAAGATCTCGACATTCCAATTTCTCAAAGTAAAACTTGATGATGACAACAAGGGATTAGAAGCACTTGGAGTTTTCCAAGAAGTTCAAAAAGATTTGACAAAGATCAAAAACTATTTTAAAAGATAGGATAAAACTATATTGCTTTCTGCAAATGAGCCTAAACCCTACTTAGCCAAATATGCATGTAATGATAGGATCCACTTATTTCTACATAGTAGTGAAACTTGCCAATACAATTCAAATGTATTGACCCTTGTGGCTGCAACTTATTATGTTGCAGGTTTGTTTGATGTTAGTGAAGTGTGTTGAATATGATTACAAGTCTACAACCAACATGATTGCCTGTGGCACTTTGAAGATGAAGGACCCCATGCTTTATAGATATTTCTGCTGCAATGTAATGTGATAGCCAAATGAGATCTGTAAGATGTAATGAATTATTTTATTCCTGGTTATAAAGTTGTATTATGACCTTTGTTTCTTGATATTACATATTAACTGTGGATGCTAGCTATTGATCCAGGGACTAGCATTGTAAACACAGGGATCTCTACCTTATTAAAGGTTGGGAACCTTACATATTCAAAGTAGTTGTAATAGTTGATGCTGGTGGATGACAACCATGAATCGACGCCATTGACCCTGACACCATACTGGTGATGATGGAGATCATGTTCGTGCTTGAAGATGGAGATTGGAAGCACAAGAAGAAAGGCCATATCATATCACATATTATGAATTGCATGTGATGTTAATCCTTTTATGCATCTTGTATTACTTAGTTTGCGACGGTAGCATTATAAGATGACCCCTCAAGCACAAAAATTTCAAGTTATAAAGTGTTCATCCTTAGTAAGCACCGTTGCTAAAGCTCATTGTTTCGAAGCACCACATGATGATCAGGTGTGTTAGATTCTGCGAGTGTATACAACGTGAGCAAGCCAGATTTGCTCATGCGGAAGATAAGGTTTTATCTTGACGAGCCTAGCATGTACAAACATGGTCTCGGAACACGGATCACCGAAAGGTAAAGCATGAGTCATATAGTAGATATGATGAACATGTTGATTGTTCGCCATTGAAGCTACATCAACTCTCGTGATGATCGGTTTTGGTGTGGTTGATTTGGTTCGTGTGATCACTAAAACAATGTGAGGGATATTGTTTTGAGTGGGAGTTCACCTAGATTAATTTAACTATTAATTAGAACTCAGTTTGTCATAAACTTAGTCTAAACTATTGCAAATATGTTGTAGATCAATGGAGACCCCTACCATCAATTTTAATGCGTTCCTAGAGAAAGAAAAGTTAAAAAACAATGGAAGCAACTTTGCGGATTGGTTACGCAATTTGATGATCATCCTCAATGCTGGTAATTTGACCTATGTGCTGGATGCACCGCTGGGTGACCCACCTACAGCTGATGCTACCGATGAGGTAAAGAATGTTTTCCTCGCTCAGAAGAATTAGTACTCCATAGTTCAGTGTGCTATCTTGTATGGTTTGGAATCGGAGCTTCAGAAAAGGTTTGAGAACCATGACCCACATGATATTGTCCGTGAACTCAAAATGATATTTGAGGCTCACGCGACAGTTGAGAGTTATGAGGCTTCTGAAAAGTTCTTTAACTGCAAGATGGAAGAGGGCAGCTCCGTCAGTGAGCACGTGCTTAAGATGTCTGGGCACGCAAGCAAGCTTCAAAGCTTGGGTATAGTGATTCCTAATGCTTTGGGGATTCACCGTGTCCTCCAATCACTACCACCAAGTTACAAGAACTTTGTGATGAACTACAATATGCAAAACATGGACAAGTTGTTGCTTGAACTCTTCTCCATGTTAAAGTCTGCGGGAGTGGAGATCAAGAAAGAGCACCAAGTTTTGTTGGTCAATAATACCACCAAATTCAAGAAGCAAGGCAAGTCTAAGAAAAGGGAAAGTTCAAGAAGGGCGGTAAGAAAGTTACCGCGCCGGCGAAGAAGACCAAGGCTGGGCCTAAGCCTGATACTGAGTGCTTTTACTGCAAGGGAGAAGGTCACTGGAAGCGGAATTTCCCTAAGTACTTGGCGGATTTGAAGAACGGCAACATCAAGAAGAAAGGTATATTCGATATACATGTTATTGATGTGTATCTCACTAGTACTCGTAGTAGTGCCTGTATATTTGATACTAGTTCGGTTGCTCATATTTGTAACTCAAAACAGGTGCTGCAGAATAGACGGGAGCTAGCGAAGAACAAGGTGACGATGCGCGTTAGAAATGGATCAAAGGTTGATGTGATCGCGGTCGGCACGCTACCTCTTCATCTACCATCGGGATTAGTTTTATACTTAAATAATTGTTATTTGGTGTCTGCGTTGAGCATGAGCATTATATCAGGATCATATTTATTGCGAGACGGTTACTTATTTAAATCCAAGAATAATGATTGTTCGATTTATATGAGTAATATGTTTTATGCACATGCACCTTTTATATATGGTCTATTCTTGTTGAATCTCGATTGTAGTAATACACATATTAATAACATTGAAGCTAAACGTTTGAAATTGAGCGATAACTCGACGTATATGTGGCACTGTCGTCTTGGTCATATTGGAGTGAAGCGTATGACGAAATTCCATTCCGATGGACTTCTTGAATCACTTGATTTGGAATCACTTGAAAGATGCGAAACATGTCTGATGTGTAAAATGACTAAGACTCCATTTTCTGGTATGATGGAGCGAGCTACGGACTTATTGGAAATCATACATACCGATGTGTGTGGCCCAATGAGTGTAGCATCGCGCGGTGGTTATCGTTATGTTCTTACCTTCACGGATGATTTGACTAGATATGGGTATATCTATTTCATAAAACGTAAGTCCGAAACTTTCGAGAAGTTTAACGAATTTCAAAGTGACGTAGAGAATCAACTAACAAGAAGATTAAATTTCCACGATCTGATCGTGGAGGTGAATATCTAAGTTACGAGTTTGGCGAGCATTTTAAGAAATGCGGAATACTTTCACAATTGACACCGTCGGGAACACCACAACGTAATGGTGTGTCTGAACGTCGTAATCGAACTCTCTTAGATATGGTTAGAGCTATGATGTCACTTACAGATTTATCGCTATCGTTTTGGGGTTATGCATTAGAAACAACCGCATTCACTTTAAATAGGGCACCATCAAAATCCGTTGAAACGACACCGTATGAATTATGGTTTGGTAAGAAACCTAAATTGTCGTTCCTTAAAGTTTGGGGTTGCGAAGCTTATGTAAAGAAGTTATAGCCTGACAAGCTTGAACCCAAAGCGGAAAAATGCGTCTTCATAGGATACTCGAAGGAAACTATTGGGTATACCTTCTATCATAGATCCGAGGGCAAAATCTTTTTTGCCAAGAATGGATCCTTTCTAGAAAAGGAGTTTCTCTCAAAAGAAGTGACTGGAAGGAAGGTAGAACTCGACGAGGTTGTTGAACCTTCTCTCGAACTTGCGAGTAGCACAACACCGGAAGTGGTTCCTGTGGCGCCTACACCAATAAGAGAGGAAGCTAATGATGTTGATCATGAAACTTTGGTTGAAGTTACTACAGAACCTCGCATGTCAACGAGAACTCATACCACTCCTGATTGGTATGATCCCGTTATGAGTGTCATGTTGGTGGAAAACACCGATGACCCTGCGACATATGAGGAAGCGATGATGAGACCAGATTCCAATAAATGGGAAGAAGCCATGAAATCCGAGATTGGATCCATGTATGAAAACCAAGTATGTACTTTGGTGGACTGCCGGATGGCCGGAAGGCTGTCGAGAACAAATGGATTTTCAAGAAGAAAATAGATACTGATGGTAATGTTACTGTCTATAAAGCTCGACTTGTCGCAAAAGGGTTTCGACAAATTCAAGGAGTTGACTACAATGAGACTTTCTCACCGGTAGTGAAGCTAAAGTCTGTGAGGATTTTGTTAGCAATCACTGCATATTATGATTATGAGATATGGCAGATGGATGTTAAAACAACATTCCTCAATGGAGACATTGATGAAGAGTTGTATATGATGCAACCCAAAGGTTTTGTCGATCCTAAAGATGCTAACAAGGTATGCAAACTTCAACGATCCATTTATGTATTGAAGCAAGCATCCCGAAGTTGGAATCAATGTTTTGATAAGGTAATCAAAAGCTTTGGATTTATACAAACTTATGGAGAAGCTTGTATTTACAAGAAAATGAGAGGGAGCTCTGTCACATTCTTAATACTATATGTAGATGACATATTGTTGATTGGGAATGATGTAGACCTTCTTAATAGTGTCAAGGATTATTTTAATAATAGTTTTTCAATGAAAGATCTTGGCAAAGCAACTTACATATTAGGCATAAAGATTTATAGAGATAGATCGAGACGCCTAATATCATTGTCACAAAGTACATATTTGGACAAAGTTCTAAAAAGGTTTGGAAAGGAAGATAGCAAGAAAGGGTTCTTGCCCATGTTGCCTAATATGACCTTGAGTAAAACGCAAAGTCCTGCAACGGCAGAAGATAGAGAAAGGATGAGTAAGAATCCCTATGCCTCAGTCATAGGATCTCTTATGTATGCCATGCTATGTACTAGACCAGACATTGCATATGCTGTTAGTTTGACTAGTAGATATCAAAGTGATCCAGGAGTGGATCATTGGACATCGGTCAAAAACATCCTTAAGTACTTGAGAAGAACTAAGGATATGGTTCTTTCTTATGGAGGTGATGAACATCTCGTTGTTAATGGTTACACCGATGCTAGTTGGAACACCGATCCGGATGATTCTAAATCTCAATCTGGATACGTATTTACTTTGAATGGTGTAGCAGTTAGCTAGAGGAGTGCAAAGCAAAGCGTTGTGGCGAGATCTTCAACTGAATCGGAATACACAGCTGCTTCGGAGGCTTCACAAGAGGCGACATGGATGAAGGAGTTCATTATAGAGCTCGGTGTGGTTCCAAGTGCGCTGGACCCAATGTCTATCTACTGTGATAACATGGGCGCCATAGCCAATGCGCAAGAACCAAGGTCACACAAGAAGCTAAAGCACATCAAGCTACGTTTTCACGCTATTCGAGAGCATGTCCAAGATGGTGAAATAAAGATTTGCAAAGTACATACAGATCTGAATGTGGCGGATCCGTTGACTAAACCTCTCCCGAGGGTAGAACATGACCAGCACCAAACCGCCATGGGTGTTCGGTATATTACCATGTAATCTAGATTAGTTGACTCTAGTGCAAGTGGGATACTGTTGGAGATATGCCATAGAGGCAATAATAAAATTGGTTATTTTTATATCTTTGTGTTTATGATAAATGTTTACATTCATGCTATAATAGTATTAACCGGAAACATTAATACTTGTGTGATTTGTAAACTAAATTAGAGTCCCTGGTAAAGCCTCTTTATAATACTAGATTGTTGGTTAATAGACGATCGTGGTTTCTCGATCATGAACATTGAGATGTTATTAACAACAAGATCATATCATTAGGAGAATGGTATGATGGACATACTCCTATAGATAAGCGTAGCATTTAGATCAAGTCATTACAATAGTTCATTTGCTATAAGCTTTCTGATACATAGTAACCTAATTCCTTCGACCATGAGATCATGCTAATCACCATCACCGGAAGGATGCTTTGATGACATCAAACACCACACCGTAATTGGGTGGCTATAAAGGTGGCATTGAGTGTTCGGAAAGTATGTGTTGAGGCACATGGATCAAGAGTGGGATTTGTCCATCCATATGACGGATAGATATACTCTGGGCCATCTCGGTGGAATGTCATCCAATTGGCTTGCAAGCATGTGACTGGCTCACAAGGTGTAACACCCTCGCCTGATGAGGCTGAGTTCATGTGTATAGTGCCAATCCCTGGATCAGTTCACTGGCACACACAGTACAAAATGATACCAAATATAACTGTGCATCATAAATACAACGAATATGATCCAGAATTTACATTATTTATTCAAGTACACAGCGGAAAACGAATACAAGGTAGATCTCCATCCTCCAAATGTGCCACGGGTGAACAATTGTTGAGTGGAGTCTCGCGACCTATGAACGATCACTCAGATACGATACAACCTGCAACATGAAACGTTGCAGCCACGAATGGTCAATACATTGAATGTATGGCAAGTAGGCTAAAGTGCTTAATAACAGATCTATCAACTACTTGCTTATTTGGCCAAGTGGAGTTCAGGCTCATTTGCATAAAGCAACAGTTTTATCCTAACATTTGTAACAAAGTAGTTTTCCAATACGATAAATAGGACACTCTGGTTCACTCCCAGGTGCTCCTACCCAATTATGTTCACCCAACAAGTTTTAAGTAATTAAGAAATAAGGATGAGTGAGAAATATCATAGCATCGATGTGTCGCTCAAATTGTCCATAACCGGGGACACGGCTAATCGATTAGTTTATACACCCTGCAGGGGTTAGTACACTTTACCCATGTGACTTGGCCAGCCCAGCTCGTACCACCACTCTCATATTGGGTGATGATAGGGAGAAGTCCAAGAAGGAACATTTCGGGAAGTAGCTCCCCAATCCCGACATGCCCCTGTCCAACCTACACTATCTACATCTCTGGATACGCAGGTTCGAGTTACCACAACCTACTGAGTTCAACCAACCGCCCATTTCATTATTGGCACATGGTTGCACACGAAAGCTTCCAAACAAAGAAACCAATCCTTTCTCAGTGTCCTGGGCGGCATTCCCCACCAAAATCCACACTCGATGACCCAATCAATGCCATTCCGCCCAGGTGGTTCATTAAAACATGTTGGTTTGTCATTTAGCAAAACATAAGCCTTTCAAAACATATAACTTTTCATGATGTGATTCCCTTCCTCGTCTAAATAGCATAGCTAAGCAATCTACCAATACGATGGCTCATAAACAAGGAATACTAGGGAATAATATGGGATATAGCATAGCATATACACATCAATTCCTACAGATGCAATTCTACAAAAGCATCTACAATGCATAGGAAAACAATAGGACATTTATGACCAAGATAGCACCACTTGCCTTTGTTGTAGATGTAGTCGATTAGATAATCCTCACAATTCTCATAGATATAATGGTTTCTCTCGTCATAACCACAATACTTGCAATCATAGTAGTTGCAATCACACACGTTGCACTCCTCGCAATCTATCGATCAAACAATTGCATACAACATAAACAATAGCACATAGAGATCAAACAAATGCGACAAATGCATGCATGGCAATTTAATAAGTCACAATGGTTGTTACTTTAGTTCTCTACACAATACTGGAGTATATGATGCATGCAAGAGACCAATTAATGCAATGGAGTACTTGTTATTAATAATTACTTGCCAATATAGGGTTTTTAATAGTTCTGTTGTAACGACTATTCTAACTGTAGAATTAAATTCATTTCATAGGTTTACTGGATAGAGGACGTTAATATGAACCAGTAGGCGTTGTATTCACCCTAATCGGAGTTATAAATCTTTTTGTATGATTTAAATAGTGTTTAATGGGTTTTAAATGATTCATATAGTTTTTGTTGTCTAAAAATCAAACTAAAATTATATCTGCAAAACCTTAAAGTAAAATGCTGAACTAATTGCATATTGATGATCTACATTTAACCAACTTTCCATTGGTATATAATTTATATTTTTGTGACAAGCAATTAATTTACTATGAATTTAATGATTTATAAAGCCATTAAAACTAATTAAATTGCTACAGGTTAAATAATCTACAAAGGCTAGATACAACCAGATATTATTAAAGTACATTACAGTAGCTTCAATTTGATATCTTATTCATATTTTTCGGAGTTACAGATAATTTCTTATGAATTTATTAACCTAAAAGACTATTAAAACTAATTAAATTACTGCAGTAACCACGTATTGTAAAATTTGGATCTATTCTGATAAGATTATTCTACGTAAAAGTATCTTCAATTTGATATATTATACGCAATTTTTGGACGTGTTATGAATTTCTAATGAATTTTACAAGTTAGATCTATAATATGCAACTTTAAATTCGAACGGAATATTCCAGGGAATATTCCGCTGACTGGACAGGTTGACTTTGTATGCTGACTAGGACTAGATGTTACCCTGATGTTGACGTGGCGTTGATAAGGAAACTGGTCGGGATGACGACATGGCACGCACCGGTTTGATTGTATCTCGACCGTCTGGATAGGATCCGGTGGCTAGAAGAAGAGATTGACCCGATTTTGGCTCAGAATAGACAAGAAATAGATCCGTGTTAGAGAGACAAATCCGTAGGTCAAATTGAAAAAATCAAAACATGAAAGTTGTGGGGAATCATTATTCCTACCTTCTCATCAAAGGAATTTGGATTTGAAGAAACGAGCGCGAGTATATCTTGGATTTACACCGTAAGATCTGAAATATTGCGATACGAAATTCTCCAGCTGTGGTGGATGAAAATAGGTGAGGTTTGTCGGGATTGAAATATTTCGACGGTTCCTACAACTTTCGTTTTTTGACCGAAGGCAAACGACGAAGTCTAGATGGGTTAAAAAGCGAAATAAGATTCGGGCATATGTAGATTCGGGATTTCGAGAAGAAAAACTCGTACAGCTATGGCTCCACGAGTTTATATGGAGGTTTAGGATGGTTTAGAGATAGGCCTTGGAGTAGGGAACAAGTAGAAACAAACGGAATTCGATTCGGAGTTGTAGATAAAAAGTTATAGTAGTTTGAGTAGAGATAGGTTTAACAAAAACCGATTTGCACACTTTTTAAAGCAACCTGGGTACGTGCGTGCCTATAGCTCCGGTGGCTGGCTCGGTCCGCCTAGGCCGCCGGCCCATTAGTTTTTTTTTTCTTTTTCTTTTTCTATTTACTTGTTTCCCTTATATCTTTTACATACGAACTCCAAATGACATGATTCTTATTTCTAAAATTTTCTAAATCGAATAGATCATTGTAGGATCAAATTTGTAATCTTTTTACTAGTTTGGAAGTAGTGTATTTACAAATCCTTGTATATTTCATTTTATTTATATATTTATGTGTCTGTATTTATTTCATAACTTTTTCATACTAGCTCCAAATGAGCTCATTTTTGTTTCTAAAATTTTGTAATATTAATTGGATCTTTTTAGGCTATAATTATAAATAATTTATGCCTTACAATAGTGGGTTTTATAAAGTCAATTTAATTCCTTTAGGAACATTTGGGTAAATCAACTATAGGATTTAGATACCAGGATTTGGATTCAGTTTGTGAGATCTTTGCATGGATGTAATGAAATGCTTATGAATGCTTCATGATTTTCATTTTGAAATCTTGCACACCAATTATACAATCCATAATCAATCCATGCCCTTTTGCCTATATGGCTACTTAGGTCATAACAAAAGAATATAAGATTTTGAATTCAAGGTTGAGAGGATTTTCTATTCAAAAAGTTTCTTCTCATTGGGAATTTTCAACATAGTCAAACAATCAATCAAACTTATTTATTTATTTCACATTCCAAAATTAGGAGAATTTTGGTATGTGACAGACTACCACCCTTAAAAGAAATCTCTTCCCGAGATTTGGGAAGGCTAGAAAGAAAGAAAGGTTCGGGATCCATTAGGTTGCTACCGCCCTTAAAAAGAAATCTGACTAGGTCACTTCTCAAGGATTCACTTGGCTTCAAATTGATTCTCCTTTAGACATTTATTGACACAATGTCTCTAGCACATTCTAAACATCATGATTGATAGTTTTCGAGAAAGCACTTCTTAAACTAGCAAAACTCTCATGGTGGTCAATTAGGGGATGTTTACTTCACGGTGCCTATTAATAATGGTTGGAATTCATCCTTACCGTATATTCCTACGCTTAGCAATGAATGCTTTTATAGAGGTGGAACAATCTACCATTCTAAGGTTTAGGCTCAACACCGGCTCTCTGCTAAGGCTGAAAAGGCACTCAAGATTCGCAAAGCCCACAGAACAAGAGAGAATAATAAGAGTAGTAGGAATGGTGATCAATCCATCCTGCACCCAAATCATTACCCTGTATGAGGATAGGTGAATCACGTTTTTCTATCACTCAGGCATTCTCACTTGCCTTGAAGAATGTTTCCATGGGCACGAGCTAATGCTCTATGTATACTCCCATGTATCCAATCAACAAAGCTACTACTAAAACTAAGCTATCGATACTTCAACTTTCAGGTTGGGTAATCTACTACATAACATCATGTGCAACACTTCATACTTCCACATCTTTTTTTTCTATTAGGTGAAGCATTCTCCTTCCTAAATGCATTATGTTGTCAAACCTTCCACTTAACACATCATTATATCTCCAAGGGTTCAAGATAGGGAAGAATAGATTCAATAGGAAAGAAACAACTAAGAAAATAATCCTACCCATAACTATATGAAGCATTCAATGTCACAAACAAGCAAACAATCATAAGAAATCAACACACAAGCAAGAACTTGCATAAAAATAATACAGAGGTCTAAACTTAGTAGTATATAACCATAAAATAGTTTGAAAGCATTGGAAACAATACTAGAGTAAACTAGAGCAACATATAAGCAATAAACAAAATCTGTCAAAACGGTACAGCAGGTTTCACGAAATTTTCTGACCGACCTAAACTCGTCAGGAATTTTAGCCAATTTTTTTGCATGTACTACAGGTAATTACGCTCCAGATCCTAATTTTTTGGATTTTTCTGAGTTACCAGTAAAATATGAAAAATCGCACGGTACAACAGGTCATGCAGAAACTGCAGCAGTAAAATCACGAATTTCAATCAATTCACACCATTAAACTAATTTAAAAACCTCATCACAATTTCAGAAACATTAGAGTTCAAAACTAACTGATCCTAAACAAAGCATCACACAAAATAGCTCAATACAACCAAGCAAACAACCTATATTGTCATACCACATAAGTTGATAAGAACAATATGCTAACACGATAGCGATGATCTCCTAAAGAGATAGAACATGGTGGTCTAGACCTAACCAAACTTGATGAGATTTTTATTTATGTCATACTATTTGTTCTTTTACTTAGCTAACTCTCATATAGGTATCATAAGAATGGACAACTACAAATTTTGAACAAGAAGAGATTATAGAAAAGATAGATAAGGAATATAAGAACTCTAATAAGTATAAATTATGATAGTTCTCCTAATAGAGGTTTTCTATTGCTAATCCATTTCTAAGGTCACGATACTACAGTCAACACACAGCTCTGATACCATCTTGTAACACCCTCGCCTGATAAGGCTGAGTTTATGTGTATAGTGCCAATCCCTGGATCGGTTCACTTGCACACAGAGTACAAAATGATACCAAATATAACTGTGTATCATAAATACAACGAATATGATCCAAAATTTACATTATTTATTCAAGTACACAATGGAAAACAAATACAAGGTAGATCTCCATCCTCCAAATGTGCCACAGGCGAACAATTGTTGAGTGGAGTCTCGCGACCTATGAACGATCACTCAGATACGATACAACCTGCAACATGAAACGTTGCAGCCACGAATGGTCAATGCATTGAATGTATGGCAAGTAGCCTAAAGTGGTTAATAACAGATCTATCAACTACATGCTTATTTGGCCAAGTGGAGTTCAGACTCATTTGCATAAAGCAACAGTTTTATCCTAACATTTGTAAAAAAAGTAGTTTTCCAATACGATAAATAGGACACTCTGGTTCACTCCCAGGTTCTCCTACCCAATTATGTTCACCCAACAAGTTTTAAGTAATTAAGAAATAAGGATGAGTGAGAAATATCATAGCATCGGTATCAGGTCGCTCAAATTGTCCATAACCGGGGACACGGCTAATCGATTAGTTTATACACCCTGCAGGGGTTAGTACACTTTACCCATGTGACTTGGCCAGCCCAGCTCGTACCACCACTCTCATATTGGGTGATGATAGGGAGAAGTCCAAGAAGGAACCGTTCGGGAAGTAGCTCCCCAATCCCGACGCGCACCGGTCCAACCTACACTATCTACATCTCTGGATACGCGGGTTCGAGTTATCCCAACATACCGTAAGATGCAAAGTACACAAGAAGCAATCGACAATAAAAGTATCAACACCCACAATGACCATTGTGTTCTACTCGTGCAACAGATCTACATATAGACACGGCTCTGATACCACTGTAGGGGTTCGTAGCATGGAAAACAAAAATTTTCTATCGCATACAAACAAACAAGCCAAGATCTATCTACTAGATTGTAGCAACGAGTCGATGGAATAACTTACCTCAAGATTCCAAAGTGTTTAACGAGCGGATTCGTGGGTGATGTAGTCGACTCTTTCCGATCTCAAGATCGTGTAGACAATCCTTCCGGCTTGCTCCTAAGCGCTTCCGCAATCGGTCACACGTTCGGTACTCGACGAAGACCTTCCTCTCCTTGTTCCAGCAGGCGGAGGTTGTAGCACTCTCCTCGCGATTCCTAAAGACAACGGTGGTACCTAAGTAGAGGAGAAATCCCTTCAGGCTTAAGCCGGAGCGAGTATGGTGGAGTATGAGAGGGCTATTAGTGGTCTAGAGATTATACACACCAATTAGAAGGCTCTAAACCGCAGGCTAAAGCAATTAGAAGCTCTAAACCAAAACGGCTCTAAACCGGAGATTAGAGGATAGGAACTTGTGTGTTTAGAGGAGGAGGCCTTGCCCCTCCTTTTATCGGTGGAGGGGCCAGCGCGCCAGGGGAGGGAGGAGTCCTCCCAACTCGCCTAGGTGGGCCGGCTTGGAGGAGAGGACTCCTCCTCCAAGTTGGTTTCAACCTCCTCTTGCTTGTTTCCCACAGTTTCCTGCTTCCCATAGTTTCTGTTTTCCAGTTTCTGTTTTAGCCGTTTGACTTTCAAACCGGCTTGACTTTTCAGTTTTGGAACAGCAAGAACACTTAGTACATGATGCAATCATTCAATGACACATTCATGTACCTCCCCGAGTGCGGACAACTGAACCTTCTAGAACATTCCGATGAAAACACGAATCATTCCCGAACTCAAACGGGACTTTCCTTATATGAATCTTATTCCGGACCATTCCGGATCACCTCGTGATATCCCGGATCCCATCCGAGACTCGAACAACATTCTCTCTTTCTCATAATACCATAACTACTCAAAACAACGTCGAATCCTTAAGTGTGTCTCCCTACGGTTCGTGAATTATGCGGACATGATCGAGACACTTCTCCGAACAATAACCAATAGAGGAATCGGAAATTCATATGGCTCCCACATATTTCTACGATTACTTTGAGATCGAATGAACCACTTACATACGATACCAATTTCCCTTTGTCTCACGATAGTTTACTTATCCGAGGTTATGATCGCTTGATCTCTGCATACCTAGTTCAACCTCGTTACGATAAGTACTCTTTTCTCGCTCCGTGATATGTGATCCCTTGTGACCCAGTCACATGCTTGCAAGCTAATTGGATGACATTCCACCGAGAGGGCCTAGAGTATATCTATCCGTCATATGGATGGACAAATCCCACTCTTGATCCATGTGTTTTAACCAATACTTTCCGAACACTCAATGCCACCTTTATAGCCACCCAGTTACGGTGTGGTGTTTGATGTCATCAAAGCATCCATCCGGTAAAGGTGATATGCATGATCTCATGGTCAAAGGAATTAGGTTACTATGTATCAGAAAGCATATAGCAATTGAACTATTGAAATGACTTGATCTTTATGCTACGCTTATCTATAGGAGTATGTCCACCATATCATTCTCCTAACGATATGATCTTGTTGTTGATAACATCTCAATGTTCATGATAGGGAAACCACAATCATTAATCAACCAACAAGCTAGTGAAGTATAGAGGCTATACTAGGGACTTCAAATTAAGTTTACAAATCACACAAGTATTAATGTTTCCTTGTTAATACTATTATAGCATGAATGTAAACATTTATCATAAACACAAAGATATAATAATAACTATATTTATTATTGCCTCTAGGGCATATCTCCAGCCTCCCACTTGCACTAGAGTCATCTAATCTAGATTACATGGTAATATACCGAACACCCATGGCAGTTTGGTGTTGGTCATGTTTTGCCCTCGGGAGAGGTTTAGTCAACGGATCCGCCACATTCAGATTTGTGTGTACTTTGCAAATCTTTATATCCCCATCCTGGATATGTTCTCGAATAGCGTGAAAACGCAGCTTGATATACTTCAGCTTCTTGTGTGACCTTGGTTCTTGCGCATTAGCTATGGCTCCCATGTTATCACAGTAGATAGACATTGCGTCCAGCACTAGGAACCACACCCACTCTGTAATGAACTCTTTCATCCATATCGCTTCTTGTGAAGCCTCAAGCAGCCATGTATTCCGATTCATTGAAGATCTCGCCACAACGCTTTGCTTTGCACTCCTCCATCTAACCGCTGCACCATTCAAAATAAATACGTATCCAGTTGTGATTTAGAATCATCCGGATCGGTGTTCCAACTAGCATCGGTGTAACCATTAACAACGAGCTGTTCATCACCTCCATAAGAAAGAACCATATCCTTAGTTATTCTCAAGTACTTAAGGATGTTTTGATCATTGTCCAATGATCCACTCTGGATCACTTTGATATCTGCTAGTTAAACTAACGGATATGCAATGTCGGGTCTAGTACATAGCATGGCATACATTAGAGATCCTATGGCTGAGGCATAGGAGTCTTACTCATCCTTTCTCTATCTTCTGCCGATGTCGGACTTTGAGTTTTACTCAAGGTCGACAGCAACATGGGCAAGAACCCTTTCTTGCTTTCTTCCATTCCAAACCTCTTTAGAACTTTGTCCAAATATGTACTGTGAAAATGATATTTGGCGTTTTGATCTATCTCTATAAATCTTTATGCCTAATATGTAAGCTTCGCCAAGATCCTTCATTGAAAAACTATTATTCAAATATTCCTTGACACTATTAAGAAGGTCTACATCATTCCCAATCAACAATATGTCATCCACATATAGTATTAAGAATGCTACTGAGCTCCCACTCACTTTCTTGTAAATACAAGCTTCTCCATAAGTTTGTATAAAACCAAAACTTTTGATTACCTTATCAAAACGTTGATTCCAACTGGATGCTTGCTTCAATCCATAGATGGACCGTTGAAGTTTGCATACCTTGTTAGCATCTTTAGGATCGACAAAACCTTTGGGTTGCATCATATACAACTCTTCATCAATATCTCCATTGAGGAATGCTGTTTTGACATCCATCCGCCATATCTCATAATCATAATATGCGTGATTGCTAACATAATCCTCACAGACTTTAGCTTCGCATCGGTGAGAAAGTCTCATCGTAGCCAACTCCTTGAATTTGTCAAACCCTTTTGCGACAAGTCGAGCTTTATAGACAGAAATTACCATCAAGATCTATTTTCTTCTTGAAAATCCATTTGTTCTCGACACCTTCCGCCATCCGTAAGTCCACCAAAGTCCATACTTGGTTTTCGTACATGGATCCAATCTCGGATTTCATGGCTTCTTGCCATTTATTGGAATCTGGGATCATCGCTTCCTCATATGTCTCGGGGTCATCGATGTTGTCTACCAACATGACACTCATAACGGGATCATACCAATCTGGAGTGGTACGAGTTCTCGTTGACCTCCGAGGCTCTGTAGCTACTTCAACCAAAGTTTCATGATCACCATCATTAGCTTCCTCTCTTATTGGTGCAGCACCACAGAACTTCTTCCGGTCGCGCTACTCGCAATTCGAGAGAAGGTTCGACAACCTCGTCGAGTTCTACTTTCCTTCCATCACTTCTTTCGAGAGAAATTCCTTCTCTAGAAAGGATCCATTCTTGGCAACGAAGATTTTGCCTTCGGATCTATGATAGAAGGTATACCCAATAGTTTCCTTCGGTATCCTATGAAGACGATTTTTCCGCTTTGGGTTCAAGCTTGTCCTCAGTAACTTCTTTACATAGGCTTCAGATCCCCAAACTTTAAGGAGCGACAATTTAGGTTTCTTCCCAAACCATAATTCATACGGTGTCGTTTCAACGGATTTAGACGGTGCCCTATTTAAAGTGAATGCTGTTTCTAATGCATAACCCCAAAATGATAGCGGTAAATCTGTAAGTGACATCATAGAACGAACCATATCTAAGAGAGTTCGATTACGACGTTCGGACACACCATTACACTGTGGTGTTCCCGGCGGTGTCAACTGTGAAAGTATTACGCATTTCTTCAAATGCTCGCCAAACTCGTAACTTAGATATTCACCTCCACGATCAGAACGTAGAAATTTAATCTTCTTGTTACGTTGATTCTCTACCTCACTTTGAAACTCCTTAAACTTCTCGAAAGTTTCGGACTTATGTTTCATGAAATAGATATACCCATATCTACTCAAGTCATCCGTGAAGGTAAGAACATAACGATAACCACCGCGCG
Organism: Avena longiglumis; assembly: GCA_030063025.1. Classification (NCBI taxonomy): domain Eukaryota; kingdom Viridiplantae; phylum Streptophyta; class Magnoliopsida; order Poales; family Poaceae; genus Avena; species Avena longiglumis. The sequence continues at coordinate 479,963,661 of CP125977.1, forward strand.
ATGCTACACTCATTGGTCCACACACATCGGTATGTATGATTTCCAATAAGTCCGTAGCTCGCTCCATCATACCAGAAAATGGAGTCTTAGTCATTTTTCCCATCAGACATGCTTCGCATCTTTCAAGTGATTCAAAATCAAGTGATTCAAGAAGTCCATCGGAATGGAGTTTCTTCATACGCTTCACTCCAATGTGACCAAGACGACAATGCCACATATAGGTCGAATTATCACTTGATTTCAAACGTTTAGCCTCAATGTTGTTGATATGTGTATTTCAACTATCGAGATTCAATAAGAATAGACCATCTATCAAAGGTGCATGTGCATAAAACATATTACTCATATAAATCGAACAACCATTATTCTCTGATTTAAATAAGTAACCGTCTCGCAATAAACAAGATCCCGATATAATGTTCATGCTCAACACAGGCACTAAATAACAATTATTTAATTAAAAACTAATCCCGATGGTAGATGAAGGGGTAGCGTGCCGACCGCGATCACATCAACCTTTGATCCGTTTCCCACGCGCATCGTCACCTCGTTCTTCGCTAGCTTCCGTTTATTCTGCAAAGACCGCTTTGAGTTACAAATATGAGCAACCGAACCAAGATCAAATACCTGCACTACTACGAGTACTAGTGAGATACACATCAATAACATGTATATCGATATACCTTTCTTCTTGATGTTGCCGTTCTTCGATCCGCCAAGTACTTTGGGCAATTCCGCCCAAAGGACCTTCTCCCTTGCAAGAAAAGCACTCGGTTTGTGCTTGGGTCCAGCCTTGGTCTTCTTATTTGGCGTGGTAACTTTCTTACCACCCTTCTTGAAGTGTCCCTTTGCTTAGACTTGCCTTTCTTGAGTTTGGTGGTCTTATTGACCAACAACACTTGGTGCTCTTTCTTGATCTCCACTTCGCAGATTTTAACATAGCAAACAGTTCTGCAACTCTTTGTTCATGTTACGCATGTTGTAGTTCATCACAAAGTTCTGTAACTTGGTGGCGTGATGGAGGACACGGTAAATCCCCAAAGCATTAGGAATCACTATACCCAAGCTTTGAAGTTTGTTTGCGTGCCCGCACATCTTAAGCACATGCTCACCGACGAGCTGCCCTCTTCCATCTTGCGCTTAAAGAACTTTTCAGAAGCCTCATAGCTTTCAATTGCCGCATGAGTCTCAAAAATCAATTTGAGATCCTCGACAATATCATATGGGTCTGACTCTTCAAACCTTTTCTGAAGCTCCGATTCTAAACTATACAAGATAGCACACTGAACTATGGAGTACTGATTCTTCCAAGCGAGGTAAACATTCTTTACTTCATCGGGAGCATCACCGTGTGGGTCACCCAATGCATCCAAAGACATAGGTCAAATTACCAAATGTGAGGACAATCCTCAAATTGCGGAACCAATCCGCCAGTTGCTTCCATTTTTTTCAACTTTTCTTTCTCTAGGAACGCATTAAAATTGATGGTAGGGCTGCTATTGATGTATAACTGATTTGCAATAGTTTAGACTAAGTTTATGACAAATTGAGTTCAAATTAATTAATGAAATTAAACTAGGTGAACTCCCACTCAAAACAACATCCCTCACATTGTTTTAGTGATCACATAACCAAATCCACTACATCAACACCGATCATCACGAGAGTTGATATAGTTTCAATGGCGAACAATCGTCATGTTCATCATATCTACTATACGATTCATGCTTTACCTTTGGTGATCCGTGTTCCGAGACCATGTCTGACATGCTAGGCTCGTCAAGATCAAACCTTAGTTTCGCATGAGCAAATCGCTTGCTCACGTTGTATACACTTGCAGAATCTAACACACCCGATCATCACGTGGTGCTTCGAAACAACAAGCTTTAGCAACGGTGCTAACTAAGGGTGAACACTTTATGACTTGAAATTGATGTGCATGAGGGATCATCTTATAATGCTACCGTCATCTACCAAGCAATACAAGATGCATAAAGGATTAACATCACATGCAATTCAATAATATGTGATATGATATGGCCTTTCTTCTTTGTGCTTCCGATCTCCATCTTCAAGCACGAACATGATCTCCATCATCACCGGCATTGCATCAAGGTCAATGACGCTTCATCATGGTTGTCGTCCACCGGCTTCAACTATTACAACTACTTTGAATAGACACGCAAGTCTTAACATAAATTAAAGACAACCATATGGCTCCTGCCGGTTGCCAACTTACAATAAGGAACATTGCATACATCAAATATAATCACAATCATGGCCATATCACATCACTGCACACCCCTGCAAAACAAAGTTAGACGCCTCTACTTTCTTTGCATATTTTACGTGGTTTGGGGCTTTCAATAAGTGTCGTTCTAACTTACAAACAAGAACCACAACATTGATACTAGCATTGTTGATCACCCGTTGTAAATTGGATCTTAACTATGCTAGGAGAAACAGCACCATAAAGCCACTTATGCAATACAAGTTGCATGTCAAGCGTGGAGCAAGTCTCATGAACGATGTCATGTAAGGTTAGCCCGGCCGCTTCATCCCAACATACCGCAAGATGCAAAGTACACAAGAAGCAATCGACAATAAAAGTATCAACGCCCACAATGACCATTGTGTTCTACTGCAACAGATCTACATATAGACACGGCTCGATACCATCAGGGGTTCGTAGCATGGAAAACAAAAATTTTCTATCGCATACAAACAAACAAGCCAAGATCTATCTACTAGATTGTAGCAACGAGTCGATGGAATAACTTACCTCAAGATTCCAAAGTGTTTAACGAGAGCGGATTCGTGGGTGATGGAGTCGCACTCTTCCGATCTCAAGATCGTAGACAATCCTTCCATGCGCAAGGCTCCGGCGCTCAATGGTCACACGTTCGGTACTCGACGAAGACCTTCCTCTCCTTGTTCCAGAGCAGCAAGGGTGTAGCACTCTCCTCGCGATTCCGGCAAAGACAACGTGGTACCGGAAGTAGAGGAGAAATCCCGCAGGGCTTCGCCTTAAGCCGGAGCGAGTATGGTGGAGTATGAGAGAGGGCTATTAGTGGTCTAGAGATTAGACACACCAATTAGAAGGCTCTAAACTGCAGGCTAAAGAAATTAGAAACTCTAAACCAAAACGGCTCTAAACCAGAGATTAGAGGATAGGAACTTGTGTGTTTAGAGGAGGAGGCCCTGCCCCTCCTTTTATAGGTGGAGGGGCCGGCGCGCCAGGGGAGGGAGGGGAGTCCCTCCCCAACTCGGCCTAGGTGGGCCGCTGGCTTGGAGGAGAGGGACTCCTCCTCCAAGTTGGTTTCAACCTCCTCTTGCTTGTTTCCCAGCTTCTGCTTCCCACAGCCTGTTTTCCACAGTTTCCTGTTTTAGCCGTTTGACTTTCAAACTGGCAGTTTGACTTTTCAGTTTTGGAACAGAAAGAACACTTAGTACATGATGCAATCATTAAATGACACATTCATGTACCCTCCCCGAGTGCTTGGACAATCCGAACCTTCTAGAACATTCGATGAAAACACCTAATCATTCCCGAACTCAAACGGGACTTTCCTTATATGAATCTTATTCTCCTGACCATTTCGGATCACCTCGTGATATCCCGGATCCCATCCGAGACTCGAACAACATTCGGTCTTTCTCATAATACCATAACTACTCAAAACAACGTCGAATCCTTAACTGTGTCTCCCTACGGTTCGTGAATTATGCGGACATGATCGAGACACTTCTCCGAACAATAACCAATAGAGGAATCTGGAAATTCATATGGCTCCCACATATTTCTACGATTACTTTGCGATCGAATGAACCACTTACATACGATACCAATTTCCCTTTGTCTCACGATAGTTTTTTATCCGAGGTTATGATCGTCGGTATCTCTGCATACCTAGTTCAACCTCGTTACCGATAAGTACTCTTTTCTCGTTCCCGTGATATGTGATCCCTTGTGACCCAGTCACATGCTTGCAAGCTAATTGGATGACATTCCACCGAGAGGGCCCAGAGTATATCTATCCGTCATATGGATGGACAAATCCCACTCTTGATCCATGTGTTTCAACCAATACTTTCCGAACACTCAATGCCACCTTTATAGCCACCCGATTCACGGTGTGGTGTTTGATGTCATCAAAGCATCCATCGGGTAAAGGTGATATGCATGATCTCATGGTCGAAGGAATTAGGTTACTATGTATCAGAAAGCATATAGCAATTGAACTATTGAAATGACTTGATCTTTATGCTACGCTTATCTATAGGAGTATGTCCACCATATCATTCTCCTAACGATATGATCTTGTTGTTGATAACATCTCAATGTTCATGATAGGGAAACCCCAATCATTAATCAACCAACAAGCTAGTGAAGTATAGAGGCTATACTAGGGACTTCAAATTAAGTTTACAAATCACACAAGTATTAATGTTTCCTTGTTAATACTATTATAGCATGAATGTAAACATTTATCATAAACACAAAGATATAATAATAACTATATTTATTATTTCCTCTAGGGCATATCTCCAACAGGGTAATCTACTACATAACATCATGTGCAACACTTCATACTTCCACATCTTTTTTTTCTATTAGGTGAAGCATTCTCCTTCCTAAATGCATTATGTTGTCAAACCTTCCACTTAACACATCATTATATCTCCAAGGGTTCAAGATAGGGAAGAATATATTCAATAGCACTACAAGAAATGTGTCAACCTATGACCTTTTGATAGTGACTGTGGATAAAATCGTCATAGAGTTATGACGATTTCGCACCAAAATCGTCGCAAGCCATTTGGAAGGGCCAAAACCTTATTAACCTATGACGATATCACTCAAAAACCTCGTAATTTCTATGGATGAAATCGTCATAACCGTTAGGCAGATCGAGATATAAGACAAGGACAATATCAACCGTTGGATGTAAATAGAATGAACGGATGAGATGATGATTTGCAGAAATCCTTTATGGATCGATGACCTGTCATCCACTGCGTGCACACCTGGAATCCTTCTCTAACCCTAACCCTTATCTCTTCCCCGCCGCCACACTGCGCCCATCTTCGCTCACCCCCTTCTCCACCCGACCTGCTTTCTTGCTCCCTCGCGTCATGGCGCTCGCCTCGGGCTCCCTCGTAGCCACTCCAGATCCCTCCCTTCTCCCACAATCCTAGAGTTTCCGTCCCGGATCCTGTTGAGGAGGGCCTTCGCATACACCAAGGATGCTCCAGACTACCAGATCCGTGGAGGTGAGGGGTTCGGAGCTAGGCGTGTCGGTGGCGATGGCGACGCTGCTGCGTCGTCTCACAAGGACGGCGTGTATCCCTCGAGCTTGAAGGTAAATTGATTTCGCCTTGAGATACACAAATTCGTGGCTAATCCATCGGGACGCCAAATCGACCGTGATTACCAATTTACCGATCCCGATAGCGAGCCCTTGTCTCGTCACTCTCCTCATCGCCGAACATCGCGGCAAGACACAGTCAGACCACTGGTACTCGTCGCCGCCTCCATGACCGCGAGGTGTGCATCAAGGCCGTCGGCCACGGCCTCAAGTTGCGGGATCTGTCTTCTCCCGAGCTAGTCCTGCCGCCACACCTCGAGTGGCCGTATCTTCTCCCGACCACAATGTCAAGGGAGGCCATCGCCGTCTTCAACCGCCTCGAGGATCAATGACAAGGTAAACCCTTGGCCTTCTCCTCTCGCCTCGATCTTTCTGCGCCTCATACTGTTTTGCCATGCGTCTAGGTGCCTTCAGACTGTCCCGCTTGATCCATTCCATGATTTTGGTACCACATGTTTCCTGTAACATCTAGAAGGGATTATTAAGTCATTTCTCTGTCAATGTTCATTTGTTTCATATTTGGGAAACTTGGAAACTTGGACAGTAGCTGTGATGACATAGATGCTTACCACCACTAGATGTTCGATTCTGTCATTACTTAGATGCTTATGAGCAGAAGCTTGTGTTCCGAATTTTATTTATGTACCCTAAAACTCATTATATGCTAGACCTACCCTGAAAATCATTGCCTGTTGCATGTACTTGTGTTTAGCATCCTTACACTAACCATATTTATGCTAGATGTACCTGTACTTTGATCTCGTGTTGTTCATGTGTGATAAATGAGATCTTGGAGCACTCATGTGTTGCCTTGGTAGCATCACTGTCTTGCCAAGAATTTTTGATAATCTCTGAAATGTTCTTGTATATCTAGTTTAGCTAAGACTAACTTGATTTTTCGCATTTCTTGATGCATGTACACACGAGGACGTTTGTATCATCTACACTTGCTAGTGATTACCGAACCGAGGCATTTGGGGATCGTAATTATTATGCAAAAGCTTGAGTAATCGCTTCTTTGCCAGAGGCTAGTGATTACCGAACCGAGGCTAGTGATTCGAATCGAGGCATTTGCCTTATTTCTTATTGCCGGGGGATGCACTTGGTACTTGCTTCACCTATCTTGCCACCAACAATCACTATCTAGGATAGCGAAGACCTAGCAAAGACCTTGGTGAGTACCGCTTTGCATGGTGTTTTCTTCCTGCGTCTAGCTATTGTGTTAGTGTAGTAGGTATAAGTTTTGTCTGATATTCATTAAGTCTGATGAGTACTAGGCATTCTAAGAAGTGCTACTAGTATTAGTTGTGTCTAATGTTCATTATGTTTATACAGTACATAGCAGTAGGTGGGCTTGTTCTTTTGTAAATTCTTATGAGTTGTGAACCAAGGCATTTGTTGCTACTAATGAAATTACCACTGAGTACTTGACTTATTGTTATGTGTCCTGTTCATGATTTCTTGATTTAGTGCTTTGTACTCCACTGAGTAATTGACTTGTATGTGTCCTATCATCTGTTGTGTCTTGGGGACAAGTAGAAACAAATGATAGTAGTATCTTGGGGACAAGTAATTGTCTTGTTCAGATTACAATTGGCTTACTGAGTAAATTTTTGTTCATTTCTCAATATAGTGTAAGAAAAATAGGTTTCCATAGAATTTTCTTCTCCAGAACACCTATGAGCTGTTGATATCAAACATGCACTTCAGGATATAGAGATTTAGTGGCTGTTGGAAGATGTACTGATATTGTGCCATGTCCTCTTGTTCATTTTATATCCGTTCCGAGACTCCTGTTATCATATTCTTGAAGTCAGATACTGAAGGCTTCATACTTAGCCAAGATTTGATATTCATATTTTTGTGGCCATGGGTGATTTGGACTATGGAATGTTTTGACTTGAATTATATTTTTCTGTTACTAAATAGTAGTAGTATAAATGCCTCATTAACAATATATATATTTTCATGGCCAGCTTCTTATCTCTAATGGTAGTTTCCTCACCTATCTTATTAGTGTGACTCATGTATTGCTTGTTATGTTATCCTGCACTATTGGCAAGTACAGGTTGCAGGACTCGTGGAGCACCATCCACCCCATCCACACTTTCTCCACTATTGAGGACTTCTCGAGGTAGCCATTTCCCCCTCTTTTCCTACCTACTGATGATACCGCCTGATTCCTTTCTTGAATCTTATTGGAGAGTGGCTTTGTTGTGATGTCTATGATTTTATTTCTGTCGATGCCTAATGGTCTTATTGGACTGTGGCTTTGCTGTGATGTCTCGAATCTTACGAATAACTTTTTTTCCTGTGATGCCACGTACTGTGGCCTTATGAGTTGTCTAAAAAGCAAAGGTTCTTGCCCCGTTGCTTGAAAGATAAACATCACTTATGACTACTGATGTACCCAAGCCTTTGCACACTTCCACTATATAGGAATGATTACATGTGTTCTATTGACATGTGCCTTCTTTTCCCTAGTCATGATGCGTGTATCATTTTCCCCCTTGGTCGTCATGTGTCGTTCAAATCATGATAGACATTTATTTGATTACTGAAGTAGCTTAGGTTTATAACAAATGGTCTGCTTGCACTGATGCAACTTTTCGCATGGCATTCGATTTTCTATTTTATTTATTCACTTGATGCATGGTTGGTAGTATTAAGATACTAAGACAGATCTGGTTCTTGATTCAGTGTTAGCATTTCCCATATTTTCATGTGCATGAATTTTTTAATAATTAGTGAGAAACAACATGATGCCGTGGAGTTCCCATATTTTTAGTTCAGATCTGGTTCTGAACTGAGAAAAGTTCTCTAGTGAATCTTTATTACTGAAATCACCATCCTGGAGTTCAATACTCAAGTAATGCTTTATATATGACCACAGGTTCCATCAGGTACCTGAATTTGACAAAGGAAAACGTTCTTTGTGGATGCCTCGCCGTCACAATGAGTGCAGGAGGAAGCCCCCACCTAGACCTGCTTCACGCTACGGCCGTTTTTCTGCGTCCTTCTAAGGTACTGGGAAACTATCTCATGTTATCACGGAATCCACAAATATACTTGTTTCTTGTCTTTGCAAACCAAACTTGAAGCGTATTAGTTCTTATCTACTCCATATTATTTTCATACCCTTAGCTCTATACCAGTTATATATATTTTTTGTACCCTCATACTTTATACTACTGTTGATGTATGGCAAACCCTGGAGGAAAATCATATTTGTGATGCAGTTTCTGTAACTTGGCATTTCTATATTCCTTTTTTATCTTGTGCAATCATTCATTGTGATGTAACATACATTTTTTGCTGTTTGTGCAAGTTGTGATGAGCTTTCCCTTATTTGTAGGCTATAGGATCATTGTAGGATATAGTATCATCTAACTGCTGGTTTTTTCAACCAATTTAATACTTTCTATTGTGGCTATTTTCGTTACCCTACCCTCATTCTTCAGGATCTACTTCTAGCTGCTTCATGATTTGTTAATTCTTCTGTTGCTAGCTATTGTGGTATTTTTTATACGAAAATACTGAAATATACTTGTTTGCAATTGGTTGCCAGATTGTTTTGATGTATTTAAATTATGTCTTTCATTGACACTGAAAGTGTAACTGTTTCTCATTTACAGGAGCTCTAGCCCTAAGAAACCTGAAGCCAGTGAAGTTGTGAAGAGAATCCATCAAAGAGTAGCCTAATTTCAGCAGTTGTACTACAGATCAAAGAGTAGCCTAATCTTTTGTAATAGTTAGGCATATCTGGGTTGTACTAGACTGTAAAATTGTAATAGCTTAATTTCAGCAGTTGTTTTAAATAGTTACATGTGTTCTTTTTGATTTGTCTCAGATACTGATTTTGTATGCGATATCAAACTTGTGAATAGAAACCTATGATGAAACTAATATGTCATTTTGGACCCTTCTTACGTGTGGGGACAATTTTTTAGCTGAGCATGACAAGTGGCACCTATTTGAAAAGTGGAACTAGGTCCTAAAAAGGCTAAATTTGAATTAAAATGGATTTTAAGTAGGCTACGGCCCATAAATAAAACGGCTGGAATATTTGGTATCGCCTTCGTAGCTAATAGAACTAGGAAAAAAACAAAACATAAACGGGTTGAATTGTTGGGCTTTGGCCCATATAAATGGCTGAAATGGACCGGGCTGATTGTGTGCCACGTCGGACTGGACACGTATGATCTGACGTGGCTAGGTCTCATTGCCCGTGACGATATTGAATCGTCATAGAGGTTATGACGATCCAATATCGTCATAGAAGGTTATGACGATTTCGCTAAAATCGTCGTTATAGTTCATTAGCGACGCCCAGCTTTCGACGATCTCAAAATCGTCATAGAATCGTCATAAACGGATTATTGTGACGATTCTGTGACGAAAATTGAGGGTCATATATAGCCATATTCCTTGTAGTGTAGGAAAGAAACAACTAAGAAAATAATCCTACCGATAACTATATGAAGCATTCAATGTCACAAACAAGCAAACAATCATAAGAAATCAACACACAAGCAAGAACTTGCATAACAATAATACAGAGGTCTAACCTTAGTAGTATATAACCATAAAATAGTTTGAAAGCATTGGAAACAATACTAGAGTAAACTAGAGCAACATATAAGCAATAAACAAAATCTGTCAAAATGGTACAGCAGGTTTCACGAAATTTTCTGACCGACCTAAACTCGTCAGGAATTTTAGCCAATTTTTTTGCATGTACTACAGGTAATTACGCTCCAGATCCTATTTTTTTTTGGATTTTTCTGAGTTACCAGTAAAATATGAAAAATCGCACGGTACAACAGGTCATGCAGAAACTACAGCAGTAAAATGACGAATTTCAATCAATTCACACCATTAAACTAATTTAAAAACCTCATCACAATTTCAGAAACATTAGAGTTCAAAACTAACTGATCCTAAACAAAGCATCACACAAAATAGCTCAATACAACCAAGCAAACAACCTATATTGTCATACCACATAAGTTGATAAGAACAATATGCTAACACGATAGCGATGATCTCCTAAAGAGATAGAACATGGTGGTCTAGACCTAACCAAACTTGATGAGATTTTTATTTATGTCATACTATTTGTTCTTTTACTTAGCTAACTCTCATATAGGTATCATAAGAATGGACAACTACAAATTTTGAACAAGAAGAGATTATAGAAAAGATAGATAAGGAATATAAGAACTCTAATAAGTATAAAATATGATAGTTCTCCTAATAGAGGTCTTCTATTGCTAATCCATTTCTAAGGTCACGATCCTACAGTCAACACACAACTCTGATACCATCTTGTAACACCCTCGCCTGATAAGGCTGAGTTCATGTGTATAGTGCCAATCCCTGGATCGGTTCACTTGCAAACACAGTACAAAATGATACCAAATATAACTGTGCATCATAAATACAACTAATATGATCCAAAATTTATATTATTTATTCAAGTACACAACGGAAAACGAATACAAGGTAGATCTCCATCCTCCAAATGTGCCACAGACGAACAATTGTTGAGTGGAGTCTCGCGACCTATGAACGATCACTCAGATACGATACAACCTGCAACATGAAACGTTGCAGCCACGAATGGTCAATGCATTGAATGTATGGAAAGTAGGCTAAAGTGGTTAATAACAGATCTATCAACTACATGCTTATTTGGCCAAGTGGAGTTCAGGCTCATTTGCATAAAGCAACAGTTTTATCCTAACATTTGTAACAAAGTAGTTTTCCAATACGATAAATAGGACACTCTGGTTCACTCCCAGGTGCTCCTACCCAATTATGTTCACCCAACAAGTTTTAAGTAATTAAGAAATAAGGATGAGTGAGAAATATCATAGCATCGGTATCAGGTCGCTCAAATTGTCCATAACCGGGGACACGGCTAATCGATTAGTTTATACACCCTGCAGGGTTAGTACACTTTACCCATGTGACTTGGCCATTTCGTACCACCACTCTCATATTGGGTGATGATAGGGAGAAGTCCAAGAAGGAACCGTTCGGGAAGTAGCTCCCCAATCCCGACGCGCACCGGTCCAACCTACACTATCTACATCTCTGGATACGCGGGTTCGAGTTACCACAACCTACTGAGTTCAACCAACCGCCCATTTCATTATCGGCACATGGTTGCACACGAAAGCTTCCAATCAAAGAAACCAATCCTTTCTTAGTGTCCTGGGCGGCATTCCCCACCAAAATCCACACTCGATGACCCAATCAATGCCATTCCGCCCAGGTGGTTCATTAAAACATGTTGGTTTGTCATTTAGCAAAACATAAGCCTTTCAAAACATATAACTTTTCATGATGTGATTCCCTTCCTCGTCTAAATAGCATAGCTAAGCAATCTACCAATACGATGGCTCATAAACAAGGAATACTAGGGAATAATATGGGATATAGCATATCATATACACATCAATTCCTACAGATGCAATTCTATAAAAGCATCTACAATGCATAGGAACACAATAGGACATTTATGACCAAGATAGCACCACTTGCCTTTGTTGTAGATGTAGTCGATTAGATAATCCTCACAATTCTCATAGATATAATGGTTTCTCTCATCATAACCACAATACTTGCAATCATAGTAGTTGCAATCACACACGTTGCACTCCTCGCAATCTATCGATCAAACAATTGCATACAACATAAACAATAGCACATAGAGATCAAACAAATGCAACAAATGCATGCATGACAATTTAATAAGTCACAATGGTTGTTACTTTAGTTCTCTACACAATACTGGAGTATATGATGCATGCAAGAGACCAATTAATGCAATGGAGTACTTGTTATTAATAATTACTTGCCAATATAGGGTTTTTAATAGTTCTGTTGTAACGACTATTATAACTGTAGAATTAAATACGTTTCTTAGGTTTACTGGATAGAGGACGTTAATATGAACCAGTAGGCGTTGGATTCACCCTAATCGGAGTTATAAATCTTTTTGTATGATTTAAATAGTGTTTAATGGGTTTTAAATGATTCATATAGTTTCTGTTGTCTAAAAATCAAACTAAAATTATATCTGTAATCTCCACGGAATTGTGAATCCAGGGACATATTACTTGTAATTTTCTGAGCATTATTTATTTTCTTATGAATTTATTACTCTAAATAAGCCATTAAACCATTTAAATCTTCACGGCAAAACCTTAAAGTAAAATGCTGAACTAATTGCATATTGGTGATCTACGTGGAACCAGCTTTCCATCGGTATATCATTTATATTTTTCTGACAAGCAATTAATTTACTATGAATTTAATGATTTATAAAGCCGTTAAAACTAATTAAATTGCTACGGGTTAAATAATCTGCAAAGGCTAGATACAACCAGATATTATTAAAGTACATTACAGTAGCTTCAATTTGATATCTTATTCATATTTTTCGGAGTTACAGATAATTTCTTATGAATTTATTAACCTAAAAGACCATTAAAACTAATTAAATTACTGTAGTAACCACGTACAGTAAAATTTGGATATATTCTGATAAGATGATTCTACGTAAAATTATCTTCAATTTGATATATTATACGCAATTTTTGGATGTGTTATAAATTTCTAATGAATTTTACAAGTTAGATCTATAATATACAATTTTAAATTCGAACGGAATATTTCAGGGAATATTCACACGACCGACAGTTGACTTTGCATCTTGACCGGACTAGATGTTACCCGATGTTGATGTGGCGTTGATGAGGAAACTGACCGGGATGACGACATGGCACGGTTTGATTGGATCTCGGCAAATGCGGATAGGATCCGGTGGCTAGAAGAAGAGATTGACCCGATTTTGGCTCAGAATAGACAAGAAATAGATCTGTGTTAGAGAGACAAATCCGTAGGTCAAATTGAAAAACTCAGAACATGAAAGTTGTGGGGAATCATTATTCCTACCTTCTCACCAAAGGAATTTGGATTTGAAGAAATGAGCGCGAGTACATCTTGGATTTACACCGTAAGATCTGAAATATGGCGATACGAAATTCTCCGGCTGTGCTGGATGAAAAGAGGTGAGGTTTGTCGGGATTGAAATATTTTGACGATTCCTACAACTTTTGTTTTTTGACCGAAGGCAAATGACGAAGTCTAGATGGGTTAAAAAGCGAAATAAGATTCGGGCATATGTAGATTCGGGATTTCGAGAAGAAAAACTCGTACAGCTATGGCTCCATGAGTTTATATGGAGGTTTAGGATGGTTTAGAGATAGGCCTTGGAGTAGGGAACAAGTAGAAACAAACGGAAGTCGATTCGGAGTTGTAGATAAAAAATTATAGTAGTTTGAGTAGAGATAGGTTTAACAAAAAACGATTTGCACACTTTTTAAAGCAACCTGGGTACGTGCGTGCCTATAGCTCCGGTGGCTGGCTCGGTCCGCCTAGGCCCCCGGCCCATTAGTTTTTTCTTTTTCTTTTTCTATTTACTTGTTTCCCTTATATCTTTTACATACGAACTCCAAATGACATGATTCTTATTTCTAAAATTTTCTAAAATCGAATAGATCATTGTAGGATCAAATTTGTAATCTTTTTACTAGTTTGGAAGTAGTGGATTTACAAATCCTTGTATATTTCATTTTATTTATATATTTATGTGTTTGTATTTATTTCATAACTTTTTCATACTAGCTCCAAATGAGCTCAATTTTGTTTCTAAAATTTTGTAATATTAATTGGATCTTTTTAGGCTATCATTATAAATAATTTATGCCTTACAATAGTGGGTTTTATAAAGTCAATTTAATTCCTTTAGGAACATTTGGGTAAATCAACTATAGGATTTAGATACCAGGATTTGGATTCAGTTTGTGAGATCTTTGCATGGATGTAATGAAATGCTTATGAATGCTTCATGATTTTCATTTTGAAATCTTGCACACCAATTCTACAATCCATAATCAATCCATGCCCTTTTTCCTATATGGCTACTTAGGTCATAACAAAAGAATATAAGATTTTGAATTCAAGGTTGAGAGGATTTTCTATTCAAAAAGTTTCTTCTCATTGGGAATTTTCAACATAGTCAAACAATCAATCAAACTTATTTATTTATTTCACATTCCCAAATTAGGAGAATTTTGGGATGTGACACAAGGGATCACATATCATGGGAACGATAAAAGAGTACTTATCGGTAACAAGGTTGAACTAGGTATACCGAGATATCGACGATCAAAACCTCGGATAAGTAAACTATCGTGAGACAAAGGGAAATTGGTATCGTATGTAAGTGGTTCATTCGATCACAAAGTAATTGTTGAAATATGTGGGAGCCATATGAATTTACATATTCCTCTATTGGTTATTGATCAGAGAAGTGTCTCGGTCATGTCCGCATATTTCACGAACCGTAGGGAGACACACTTAAGGATTCGATGTTGTTTAGTAGATATGGAATGTTAGTAGGGATACCGAATGTTGTTAGGAGTCTCGGATGGGATCCGGGATATCACGAGGAGATCTGGAATGGTCCGGAGAATAGGATTCATATAAGGAAAGTCCGATTCCGGAGTTCGGGAATGATTTTGATGTTTTCATCGGAGAGTTTCTAGAAGGTTCACCGGACCAGAAGGGGAATGGTCCATGAATGTGTCATGGGTAAGTGGAATGATTGGATCATATCCTAGGTCACTTGGTTTGGGCATTTGCAAGAGATAATTAAAGCTCTAAATTGGAAGTCAAACGGGAGGTTTGAAAAGTTAAACTGGAACAATGGTTTCCTAGTGAAAGAAGGAAAGAGTCCTTCTTTCAATCCAACTTGGGTTTGGGTTTGGATTCAAACCCTCCCCTCCCAAGGCTGCCCCCTCTCATAAATAGAGGGGGAGGGCTGCCGCAAACACACAAGAGCCAGCCCTCCACCCATGCCGCGCCGCCGCCGCCCTAGCCGCCACCGACACCTCCTCCTCCTCCCGGCCTTCTAAACCCTAGATCACCGGGAAACCCTAGATCCACCATAACTCGCACTAGCTTAGGGGAAGCCCTGCGGGATATTCCCTCTACTTCTGACACCATGCCGTCGTGCTGCCGGAATCGCGAGGGGAGAACTACAACCTCCGATGCCTGCTGGAACAAGGGAGAGGAAGGTCTTCATCGAGTACCGAACGTGTGACCGACTGCAGAAGTGCTACTGGAACGCAGCACCGGAAGGATCGTCTACGTGATCTTGAGATCAGCAAGTGTACGACTACATCACCCACGAGAATCTGCTCTCATTAACCGCTTTGGAATATTCGAGGGTGAGTGCTCCTATCAACTCGTTGCTACAATCTAGTAGATAGATCTTGGTTTGTTTGTGTGCATGCGGTAGAATTATTTTGTTTTCCATGCTACGAACCCCTACACAAACTCATAGAGAGGTTCCTATACTAGGTTGTGTAATTGAAAGGTTAGGATTGATTATCCGCATACTAAGTATGGTGACTTGAGGATTGTTCCTGACGGATGTATCGAATATTGTGGTGAAAGTGTACCACCTCTACAGAGTGTCAAACTATTCGAATAGCCGTGTCTGTGGTTATGGACAGTTGGAGTGGCCATACTGTTCCGTCGTTAGATGTTTTCAAAATGACTTGTGAAATGCATCATGACGTTGACTTGACCACAACAGGGTTGTGAACATGGAAACTAAGTTCCCACTTAGGTGTTATAAAACCTTAACTAGTTTTATTTACTTCTGAACTCAGCTAGAGATAAACATTTTTTTTTGCAAAACAACCTAGAGCTTAGTATCCCTACTCAAACCACTTGTTAGTGATAGTTTGCGAGTACTTAAAGAGTACTCATGGCTTTGTCCCTGGCTATTCCCGTGGCCAGACAATGAGGAGGACTATCAGGATGATCGACCGCGGGAAGTCTACGACAACTAGGATCATATCCCATCGTCAGGATTGCCTATGACCATGAAGATGGAGCCTTGCCCACGCTATCGTTATTATATTATTCCGCTGCATTGATTGTACTAAGACTGGATCATGGGATCCTTTATTTGTAAGACATTTATTATGGTTTGTAATGGATGATGAACTATGGTACCAATCTATTATGTCTCGCAAAAATGGTAATCATGGGATTGTGA
This sequence comes from Avena longiglumis, assembly GCA_030063025.1. NCBI lineage: Eukaryota > Viridiplantae > Streptophyta > Magnoliopsida > Poales > Poaceae > Avena > Avena longiglumis. The sequence goes on from CP125977.1 coordinate 479,980,173, forward strand.
TGTATGGCATAACAGGCATCTCGAAGTAAAAATTCGGGAGTTGACACAATCTCACCGATTTGCTGAAAACAAAGGATTAAACGTATAGTGAGGAAGATAGTGATTTACTTGTAGAAAGTAAACAATAATAGTAGATCGTGTATCAATGATAAAGGAATGGACCGGGTCCACAATTCACTAGAGGTGTTCTCCTTAAGATAGATAGCATGTTGGGTAAACAAATTACAGTGGGGCAATTGACAGATTGAGAAAGCATAACAATGCATATACTAGACATCTTGACTCCTACGAGATTTGATTGGGCATTACAATATAATACATAGACCATAATCCAACTGCATCTATGACTAGTAATCCACCTTCAGGTTATCATCCGAACCCCTTCCAGTATTAAGTTGCAAGCAACAGATAATTGCATTAATCAATGTGTGTAAAGTAAACAATACAGTTGCCCTTAGACAAAGGATTGTTGTTTTATCCCTAGTAGCAACGACACATCTACAACCTTAGAGATTTCTGTCACTTCCCCAGATTACTAGAGTCATGAACCTAATATCGAGCATAAATACTCCCTCTTGGAGTTGCAAGCATCTACTTGGCCAAAGCATCTATGAACGATGGATAGCATGCAAGATCACAAATAATATAGACATGATAGAATTAATAATCAATATGATATAGTATCTCAATATCCATCGGATCCCCGCAAACACAACATGTATGATTACAAATAGATGATCTTGATCATGAACGGAGCTCACAATATTTAAACATGATAGCACAAAGGAGGAGAAACAACAATTTAGCTACTGTATGGACTCATAGTCCAAGGGTGAACTACTCACGCATCACTCCGGAGGCTGGCATGGTTATGAAGAAGGCCTACGGCATGATCTATCCCTTCCGGGAGGGTGCCGGGAAGAGCTTCGGATCCCCCCGATCTAGGGATGGAGATGGCAGTGGCTACAGACTGTTTCGTGGCGATATGATCGGGTGCTTAGGGTTTCTGTATCGGGGTGATTTTATAGGTGTAACATCCCAGCATTAGAGCTTAGAAATAAGCTGAACACAGATGTGTGCATTGCATTCATGCATAGAAAATCTGATATTTTTTCAAAAATAAAAAAAAAAAATTAGTGGTGAAGCTTCTTCTTCTTAACGGAGCTTAGAAATAAGCTGAACACACACGTGTGCATTGCATTCATGCATAAAAAAAAAAATAATTTTTCAAATTCAAAAAAAAACTTGTTAAAGTGGTTGAAGCTTTCTCTTCGATTGAAGTAGATCATCAAGTTGACTGCGATAAGTTTCAATATGACCTTTGCTAAAACCTTATTTTGGGTAAACATGATTTGATCTAAGGGTAGATCAAATGGAATAAAATTAATCCCCAATTCATTACTTAATGATTTATATTTGATCCTTAGGTGATCATATCATAGTATTCGTTATAATCACTCATGAATACCAATTTATAAACATAACTTAAGTAATAAGAATGTAACAACTAAATCTTAATCTCATCTACTTATACCATGAGTATCATGGTAATACCTAACCTTAACTCTTAGGTGGGATTGAGTAGGAAAGAAACCAAGTCAAGATCATTCACCATATATCTTTATTTCCATAACAATCCTTACCATCTCTATTGAATCCTATCCTTATATTTGTTGTTCATCAATATTGAGTAATCAATTATTGATTCACAAATTCTTAACCTATCAATTCTTGACCTATCAACTCTTATCCTTATTATAGCATACACCTAAGGCTTATAAAGAAATAAGTAAGAAGAGATTAGGAGTGATGCTAGTTCTAGATGTTATCTATAGGATGGGAGTGATTTGAGGAAATCAAATCAATAGAATCACAAAGAAGATTACAAGAATGAAGTCTAAATATAATTATCAGGAGTAGTTCTAATGGATCAAGTAGGTATAGTCCATGAATTATATCTCTTAATCCAATAGAGCTAAACATAAGATAATTAGGATACAACTGTAGTGTTGTATTGAAGAAGCCTTGTTTAGCCAATTGGAAATCTGAACCATAAAGGATCAAAGGATTATAATGATCATGCCTTATTCACCAATATTGAAGGCTTATACCATGTATAAGTGACATTGGTGGATAAAACATGATTGAACCATAGTATAGATATATTATCCTAGATTAGTCATTACATGTCACATTAATATAATGTGAGGTTGGAATGTTAGATATTGGAGTTAAATAGAGAGAAGGAAGTATGATTAAAATAATGTTAGAGCAACATTGAATTAAAGAAGTAGTATTTTCCTCTTGGGAAATACTAAACACTAGAGGAGAGTAGAACTTGATATAAACCTCTACTAGAGTAGTATTTGTGATGGATGATTTAGGAAGGGTATGAATGGAGTTAGAGGTAACCACTTGTTGGGTTAGAGATTATTAATAGTAGAATAGTTGTTAGAGCCAAGTATAAATATTAGAATATTATGAAAGCTTTAGTGTTAAGCATATTGCTTTTATAAATGGATTTAGAATAATAAAGGGTGGATAAGAAGTTTCTATAAAGAAAAGCTCATCATGTTAACACATGATGATGGATATAGAGGAGTAATATATCTAGGAAAGGAATTCCTTAATTAGAAGTCCAGAATTATGAAGTATGGAATATAGGAATCTTTCTTAAACACCCAAATCCTAAATCTAAGACCAAACCCAAATCCTAAATCTAAGATGATGGTGGATCTATCATCTTGTTTCCATAATGGTTGATAGGAATAATTTCCTACATTAATCATTACAACACACCTTGGACATTCTCAACCATCATTATTATAGGTGCATATGGGACTATCTTTATTAATGGTTTCCCATAAGTTATCCTAGAAAACAATTCCATTATTTTACTTTGAATGGTGATGTTATTAAAGATCACAAACATAAAAACAATGTGATTAACCATTAATATTTATTCACATCAATAAAATAAACTTGTGAATAGTAAATCTTCTAAAAACTTATGGTAAAGCATTTTCAATTCAAACTTTAACTCATTAGTTAGTAGTAATACATTCTATAATAAGTTTATGAATTTATGCCCAATTAATTCATATTAAAGGCTCACAAATAATAATAGAAAAGGTATCTATATAAATAAAATAAAGAAACCCTAAACAACATTTAATAAAATATCACAAATTGATACTTAATAACTTCATTGTTACTGCAAATATTCAGAAAATAAGTTCCATAAAGAAATTTCAATCAAATGTATAATATTCAAAGTTAAAAAAACAAAACAGAAATTGGAAAAGAAATAGAAGGAGGAAAAAATAAAGGAACAAGCCCAGTCTAGAAAGTTGCCCACGGTCTAGTACCTCATTTCCTAATCGACGCTCGGCAAAGAACCACGAGCCGATCACTTTGTCTGACCAAGAATGTGAGACCAGCCTAGTCTGCCCTCCTTTCTGACTGACTAGTGGACCGACAAAGGACTGCGGGTTGAGTCTAGATTTTTAACAGGGGGTTTTCTACGAAAGGACCGTCGTCATCTTCCTTCTGCGTCACAAGCACCTCGCTGGAGGGGTTCGCCGCCGCCCGATGCCGCCTTCATCGTCAGCCGAGCGTCGCAATTCCCGCCACCATCCCAGAAGACGATAAGAAGGCCACGACTACACCTCTGCTCGATCTCATCCTCTCTCACTCGCCACTCTCTTCCTCTTCCCCTCTCACCGAAATCCTATCCCCCGGAGTTGTTCATCGTCGTTGCCAGAGCCCTCCCCGAGACCAACCGATGATGAAGCAAGCTCCGCCGGGGTGGACACTGTCTAGGTGCGGAAGGAATGGAGCTAGAAGGCCGTAATCGCGCGCATCCACCTTCTCTGACCGCCGCTCGCCGTCGACCATGGCGACGTTGTCCGAGCTCGCCTCCCCTCGCCATAACCTCCACAAGATTCCTGGTAAGCTTCTGAGTATGCTGGCATCTTCCAATTCGTCGCCCGCTCGGCGTAGTCACCTACCCGCGTGAGGCAGTGCCGCGTCGCCGCGCGAGCTCGTCGCCGACCAACCTCCGATGACCAAACTTGAGCGGCGCCGCCACCATTCGACTCTGCATGCTCGTCCGCGTCTAGCAAAGGCCTTCCCGCGTGCAGGCATTCTCCCTATCGATCGATCGAACCTCGATCTATGGGTGATAGTTCATGTGACGTCACGCTGAGGTCATGCTTGCGTCATCCTTGACCAAGTCCACTCTGTTGACTGGTCTTTGTCCATGTGGCAGATGACGTGGCCTCGGGCCCATGGGTCAGTGTCTAGGGCTAGGTAGAGTTGCGGTATAAAAAGTCTGTGCATGTTTAGAAAATAATTAAAAAAATATGAATTCAAATTTCAAATACTCCAGAAATAAAATAAAATGATTAAATCTTGTAAATTTAATATCTTTTATTTTATAAATAAGAGAAATACATATAATATATGAAAATGTTTAGAAAAATAAATTCTACAACTTAAAACTATTATTAAATATTATTATGATAATTATTTAAATAAATATTATTTAATAAATACTTTATAAAGTTTTAGTACTTTGATAATTAATATTTTAATAATGGTAAATGTTAAAAATATAAATAAAATACCAAAAATCTTAGAAAAATAAGAATTAGAGTTTAAAACTATAATTATACATTATCAATCCTATTAATTAAATATTTATTATTTATTAAGTATTTATATAGTAATAAATCTTATTAAAATCATATCTTATTATTTATAAGTCACAAAATAAATATAATATACCAAAATGATCACAAAAATAATACCTACATGTTAAAAATGTGATATTCCACTTTGAGTTAAATAAAAAGTTAAATACTTTCATAACTTGAATTTAAATCTATTTCTTTAGTTAATAATTCATAAAATGGGAAATAAAATTTGTTAATATTTCCTAAATTAAGAAATTAAATGTAATAAATAGTATTAGCCTTAAATACTAGTTTAAGTCAAAATGGTTTAACACATTTTAAATATAATTTTATTAAGTTATCCTTCAACCATAAATGCAGATTCTTTTATAAAAGGATTCTTATTTAATATAAAATCTCTAAGAATAATTATAATAAGATAAAACCCATTATTTATATTAATCACAAGTTTATAAAAAAATCAAACCACTATAGTAAGTTCATAAATAGTTAATAATATTGTTTACTTATTCATAAACCTTAACCACACCCTTATAGGAAAATAAATTCCTTTATACAAATACAATGTAAAGAAACCACTACTCAAATAAAAGTAATGCCATTCTTAAGTAACTCTAAGGACACAATATAAAGTGAACAAGGTACAAGTATCCTAAGTAATACAACCTAAGTCTTTCTACATCCTTAAAGTTACCTTTAGTTTGCAAAGCTTTAATTATAATACTAAAAACTTTATTATATTCTTTATAGTTAACTTTGGTCTATTACAATTAAGTTATAAAGAATTCTAATACCAAACCAACCCAAGTAAAAAACCAAGATAGATAAGTCTCAAATACTAATGCTGTCATTATTCAAATAGAGTAATTCTTTCTTACTTACACACTATAACTAGAAACAACACCTCATAAGGTTAACCTAAAAGCTTAAATGCTTTTTCTTAGTTGAGTAATATTTTCTTCAAAAGTTATTCGTTTTGCCACTTCAATCAACTTATGACAATTAATAGTAAACACCTTACTTTATACTTTACTTGTATAATAAGATTGTTAATACTTAAATTCTTTATAAGTGACATTACTTGTAAAGTAAAACTTGAAGATAAACAATTAAGACGTAAGCAACCTTGAGTAGCATTCCATACTATGTATTTTGTTGTTGTATAAATACATGTTGCTTTCCACACACTCACAAGCCTTAACAAGAAGCACATGTATGAATCTTAATCTAAAAGGGCAACACATTCCAAGAAAACCCTTTCCAGTATCCAAACCCTAGAACAACGTTATCATCGGGATTCGCGCTTATCAACTTGCATTACATTACTTATGCATAAAAGCATCTTGCTTCTTTAAACATTAGTCCTTACCGGACCAATGATACAGATTTCAGCTATTGGATCTTTTATATTGTCTCGAAGACCGTGAGTGCATAATATTGCAAGCACAAAAGGCAAGTTCACACTTTCTCATGTCCTTTGATTATTTTCTGTAAAGTATTTTACAAATCCAGTGTTGTCATCAACTGCATTTGAAAAACGACAGAAAACACTATTTTCATAATAAAGTGATTATAGGTTATTTACCATGAGGTAATAACCTACTATAAGAGTTCCGGTGGTAAAGGAACATATTATCTAGGACTTAACAACCAATGTCGCTAGTGATTCTTGCGCCGTATATTACGCGTTGACCATGAGATTTGGAATGGGACGAAGAAGTCAGCTGTATATCTTTTCCCTCTCGCATGGAGCTGGATGTGCGGGTCGTGGCTGTTATCACTCGTAGTGTGCATATTATTTATGGTAATTCGTAGAGGATATGCAGCATATGGGTGGGAGCCCTCAACGTCCCACGATAGTTCCGGCATCTGAACGGTCTGAACTGCCATTGCCGTAATTCAATAGGTGGGCTGGCGTACACCAAAGAGACATGCGGGGTCGCGGAGAAGGCAGTGATTGGCTTGGATCTTAGTCTGGGCCTCATACCAAGGAAGTGTGAACGAACCTGCAATTCAGATGTGCAACAAAGCTAAGATCTCTCATGGGTAAAGTGACGCACCTCTGCAGAGTGTAAGAACTGTAACTTGTTACTCCTTGTTCCGGGAAGGAGCTGCGAACGCGGTGGGAAAGGAACACCATGAAGGTTCTAGTAAACCTGTGAAGGCTGACAGACATAGCTTTTCAGAATAAAAGCAACCTTTGAAGAAATGTTTACGAAAACTTGCATTGCCTACGACCTATGGTTTGTGGCTGTAGTTATAGTGCATCAAACACTCCTTTTCTAGTGGACTTGCTAAGTACACTCGTACTCAAAGTATCCTCTTAACCCTTGCTAGGTTCGAAAGCCAGTACAGAAGATGTCTACATCAAGTTATGCTCTAGGAATTATCATCAAAAGCTAACGCTCTTCAATGAAGTCAAGAAAATCAACATATACATCAACTCAAGTGAAGACGAAGTTGATGATTAGATAAAAATAGAATTTCTAACCATAGAACCTACTTCTGTAGAGTATTGCAATAGCAGCAATGCAAGCCCTGTAGTTCAGTTACTAGTTTTATAAGTATGGTAGCTATGAGTTATTTATTCCTGATTCTTATTTGTAAGAAGTTTCTTTCTCTCTCTTTAACCCAGAGTGTTCTCTGGATCTTGTGTAAAGATTTGAGTTGTAAACTATAGTCATGTATTGGACCTGCTATGTTTATGTTGTACTACTCTGAGGGATGTAATACTAGTGAACGGTGTTTCATTGATGTTATGTCAACGACTATAGTGTACTACGTCATGGAGTGGTTGAAGGGTTTTGCGGTATAGTAAATCAAATTTTTCTACGGATGCGAACAGAGGGAAAGCCAAGATCTAATCTAGGAGATGCAATCAACGAGAGAGATTGGATTAGATCTTCATACCCTTGAAGATTCGCACAACGGAACGTTCGTCGGAACGTGGGTGATGTAGTCGTACTCGCTTCTCCTCCTCGCGATCCGATCCGATCTAGCACCACAAGTGGCGGTGCCTCCGTGAGATGCACACTGAAGCACCTCGACGTCTCCTCCTTCCTCGGACCAGCAAGTATGGTGGAGAGATAGATTGGATCTACAACACGACGGCGTGGTGTATATGGTGGAGAATTTCTGCAGCAGGGCTTCGCCTACAAACAGTCGGGAGGGAGAGAGGAAGGCAGCAGGGCAACTAGGGTTGGAGGCAAGGTGTAGGGGGGAGGGGGCGCCACAGCCTTCTTTATATAGAGGGGGGGTAGGCCAGCCCTTGCCCCTCCTCCAAGCCTTGGGCCGGCGGCCAAGGGAGGGAGGAGTGTGGGATGAGGACTCCCCCCCTTCTAGAAACCCTATCTCTAGTTTAAACGATTTTAAACCCTATAGGATCGGCTGGGCCCTATGGGGCCTTGTGCCCCTGGCCCAATGCGGCCAGGACACTCCCTCATAGGCCCATGCCCCCTCCCGGAAGGTGGGGCCACGTTGGTCCCCTTCCGGAAGGTTCTAGAAGCTTCCGGTACAATACCGATTAACCCGGAACAATTCCGAACTCCAAAAACTGCACTGCCTTATATGAATCTTATTCTCCGGAACCTCTCGTGATGTCCCGGATCCCATCCGAGACTCCGAACAAAAACTCATAAACCAATTATCCAATCTATCCTAGAGTCGAGACACGTTAAGTGTGTGACCCTGCGGGTTCGAGAATATGCAGACATGATCTTCTATCAATAATCAACAACGGGGTCTGGGCACCCATATTGACTCCCACACATTCATCGATGATCATATCGGATGAACCACGATGCTAGGATTCAATCAATCCCATATATATATTCCCTTCGTCTCACGATATTTTACTTGCCCGAGATTTGATCGTCTTGCATCCATACCTAGTTCAATCTCGTTCACAACAAGTACTTTACTCGTTCAGAATCCGATATCACTTTGTGATTAACTCCTTAACCACATGCTTGCAAGCGGTGTTGATATCGACACGAGTGGGCCCAAGTATATCTCTCCGACTTGGGAGGGACAAATTCCATCTCGATACATACAACTCAGACACCTCGAATCGGACCTATGCAAGTTCGTGCAAAATTCACCAAACCCGCATAGAAACGATTCAAAGGTGCCACCAGCACTTTCGTATGGTGGAAAACGAAGTAATAACATTACACAACAGTCCTCGATGGGACCCACAGAACAGATATATAACAGCGACTCAAAGAGTCAAGAATACAGATATAATATACAAAGATCCAAATCACCTTGAAAATGATAGAGCGTCCGACTACGGACAAGATGCAAATGGGGCTAAGAGCCCTGAAGAATAACCAATGGCGTCCATAACCCTGCCCAGGCCAAGCCGGAAGGGTAACCCTGCTAACGGCGTCGAACTCAAAACCTGCTTAAACAAAAGGGGTGCCGACAAAGGGCAAAGGAAAAAGAAGGAGCGTCAGTACTGAGGCCAGTACACGGCGAGGCTAGAATTCGGCGGTCCTCGCCTACATAGGTATGGTGGACTGTAGCGGCAGCGGCATCATGCACTAAACAACCTATAGAGACTCGAATCAACTGGCGGTTATCAGAGAGGGGTAAGAATGACCTATCCGGATCCAACCTGAAGCTAACACCAAACAAACCCATCCTGGTGTTTCCCCCTCGAGACCAAACGAGGAAGTCAACCGAGGAACTCACACCGTTGGCAGTTTTATTTATTCAGTCATCGTTGCAGCAATTACTAGTCAGGTTTAGATAATCATCCTGATAAAGTAAACAGTGGACACTTTTAGTTAACCATTCCGTTATAGTTGCAACAATTACTAATCGACATGATAGCATGAGATAAACCCAAAACCCAGCAGCTTGTTGGTACTTTTATTCAGCCAATTCGTTGTAGTTGCAATACTTACTAGTCGATACATTTGTCTGGCGACAACCAAACAAGCAATTGTGGGCGTATTAATTAGCCATTCCATTATAGTGAAGCTGATTACTAGTCATTATAAGTCAAATTTATAGCAAATAAACTTTAGTTATGCTTGTCTATGATCGAGATATCGTGCTCCAAGTCGTCCATATCCGCGGACACGGCTTTAAAGTTTTACCCGCCGGGTGCACCAATAGCAACACACGCCGATCAACCTCGGAAAAACCAAATCAAAACCCAACGAGGCTTTCACGATCGAACAATCACAGGATTCAGAAATATTTCAGGCCACCCTTAAGTAGAACCCGCAACGGTAAGCCGACTCGAGACGGCCTCAAGGTTTGGGTGGACGACAGAACGATCGGGAACCCAAAGTGTGGCTGGGCTTGTCGATACCGTAAACGTGTCCCGATCCTAAAAGACAAAGGTGCACCTCGCACAATCGTAAATAAAGCGGTAAACATGGCATAAGTACATGATAGTAAAAACACCTCAAACTAGTTTGTGGCCCCAAGAAATAAGACGGAATCAAGCTCTGGCTCAGGGGGGTCCCATATACCTCCCGGATGTGGATAGCGCGATAAAACAAGGAACAGGTATCAAGTACTCGGGGTCTTACGGGACACAAGTGGGCGTTCGGAAACCAAATATTTTCTATCACCCACCGATGCCTCTGCTTATTCAATTTTAGTTGTTAAACAGAAATTAAAGTGACGATAAGTAAAACTAGAATCATCTCCAGCATCAATATGCGGCAATACATCAAGAATCGGCATATGACAACTCACATCAGCACTTGAGCAAGCAACTACGACGCGCGAGTCCAACTATCTACCAAACAACAGGTAATAGGATGTGTCCAAGGCAAATATAGGGCTGCACGGTATATCAAGGGTACGGAATCTAAAGCATCGCAACACAGATAGCAATAGATCAACAGGAGGGAATAAAGACTATAAAAGTAAGATAGGTAGAAAGGGGGAGATGCTCGCCTGAAAACATTGTCGAAGATTCAACCGAAGATCGGGGCGAAGCTCACATCAACTCAACGGTCTTATCCGCGAAGAAGCAAAACACTAGAAGAACACCGGATGCACTATTTAATACGACGGCAGAAGATCGGCATGATGCATGTATGATGCATGGCATGGCAAAGATGCGATGCAATTAGGTCATATTAAGCGGAACCGGGGTCCCGACAATTAATTAGATGGTTCAAGTTATTTAGAACCCCGCAATTTAAATGTTGTATTAGCATGGCGAAAGATAGTACCGGGTTCGCTACACATGTTTAAATGAGGCCAATATAAGGCTAGATTTGCCCGCATATGGGCCCCATATTTAATTATTAGGTGAATCGGCATAAGGCCCCCAAACCAATGATATGCATGCGAGACGACAAGTAAATATGCAACAAGTTGATATCATTTATAAAATAGGTTATCGGGGAAAAGGGGCACACATTAAGGTTCGGCGATCTTGTTAGGGTTCGACGAACTTGGGGGGTTCCGGGGTTCGGGGTTCGACAGGATCCAGGGTTCGACGGTTCGGGCTCGGCAGGATCGTTCTCGCCTCGGTACGGGCAGATCTTGCGTTCCGGGGAGAAGTACTTGGCGTTCTGCGTCGGTGCCGTTCTTATCGGGTCCGCGCCATCGAGGCGGTCTTGGCGAGGGAAGCAGTACTTGTTGCACGTGTGGCCTTCGGGTCCGGGGGTTCGGCGTCCGGGACGAGGATCATGGCATCCATGAGGGGAACATGGCATGTCGAGTTCGGCTTCGGGGTCCTGCGGGAGAGCTTGGCGTTCCGCGGTCTTTGGCTCCGTGGCGATCTGGCGTCTGATGGCACGGTCTCCTACTTCGGAAGGCGATGACGATCTTGTTTCCGTGTGGTAGCGCTTGTCGTTGGTTTCTTATCGGGCGTCTTCCAGCGTACCCAAACGTCGGAGATCTCGTCGGGACTCCCGGACAACCATGCACAACCTGAGGCGCACAGGGAAGCCTCACGCTGCAAACCACACGGGCGCCACGGCAGGGGGGCCTGGGAGGACGGTGGCGGGCCAGGTGGGGCCGGTCTCGGGCGAAGCTTGGCGGGCGCCGAGGAGGAGGGCGCTGGCGGGCGCGGGCGCGACTGCGGGCGGGCGAGCGCAGGCTGCGAGGGGGAGCCGGGGCGGGCGACGGCTGAGGCGGGCGGCCAGCGGGCGCGGAGGCGGGCGCGACTCGACGGGAACGCGGGGAGGCGGCAGCGGTGGCGGAGAACTCCGGGAGGCGGGTGGAGGCACGCTGCTGGGTCGCGCCGAGGGCGGCAGGCGCGCGCCCGGAGCGGCTCGGGCGGAGGCCGGGACGTGGACGGGAAGGCCGGGCCGGGCGCTGACGGGAGAGGGCGAGAGGCTGGCGGCGCAGGCGAGCGCCGGGAGGAGGTGTCGTGGGCGAGGCGGCAGGCGCTGGAGGCGCAGGACGGCGGAGGGCGAGCTGAGGCGGAGATGGGGCTGGCGGTGCGCTGCCAGGGGAGGGCGCGGCGAGCCGGCAAGGCCGGGGAGGAGGCGGCTCGGGGAAGAAGGATGGGAGGGAGAGGTCGCGTGCGTGGGGAGGGTCTGGCTCGGTGGGGCCGCTGGCAGGGTGTGGGGGTGCGGGTGTAAGGCGTGTGTGGCTGAGAGAGTTTTGAGTGGGGAAGGAGAGAGAGAGAAAAGAGGGGGGTGAGGGAGTGACGTGGCGTGGTGCGATTGGAGGGTGGGAGTGATCCAGCTGAGGTGGCAAGATGTGATTGGCCAGAGTGATGTGGAGGGATTGGGTGGGTAGACTTTTAGGTGGGGTTAGGATTTAGATGGGGCTGGCAGGGGACCGATTATTATTCCTGGGGGTGGTCGTTCGGGTCGAGCTGGCCCGTTCGACTGCCCCCGCTAAAATAATTATAATTTTTATTTAATTTAATTGGACCGTTTGCAACCCGATAGCAACAAAACAAAATTATTCCGGAGACCCGGTGTTTGACATTTGAATAGAGGTGGGGCGTTTTAGAAAACAAAACGGGCTTTGCGAAATAGTTTTGGCAAACAATGCATGATGATGACGATGCAATGCACAAAAATCAACGCGATTTTCTAGTAGTGGTTTTGCGGGATGCCACAATTCGACACCACTAACAATGGATCTCGCCCTCGAGATCCGCCTCATGGTACCGGAAGGAAGGTCGGCGATCTGCGGCTTCTCGCTTCGCGTAGATCCTCGCGACACCACTAACGAGTGTTCATCCTCCATCTTGAAATCGGCGACGCCACCAACAAAGGTTCGTTGTCCCTGATCGTCGAGAGAACACTCCGGAGAAACAAAGGACGAAGATAGAGGTATCAAACGATACGGCCACCTCTAACTTCCATTAGAAGAGGGAAAAGTTACATTGATCCACCAGTTCGATGTACAGAGCGAACAGTAAGAGTCGGGTAGGGTGATCAGTCCATCCCGGAACCAACTATCAACTCTATACATGGTTAGGAGAATCAGGCAACTCAACTCTCGAGATTTAGACTGAAGACCTTCTTAGGCGGTGCCCGGAACAAAGGAATGTTGCCAGCAGATATCGTATGAAAGACACAATGATTAGGTTTCGCGGTGGTTCCATTGGCCTGAACAACACATGCTCAAGGTCGACTCCAACTTCACCAAAGCTCGTCCTTCTCATATGTTTTTCAACGATACTGATATCCGGCAAGGAACACATATGGATAAAGAGCTCAAGAACAAGAGACCGGAGGAAGGGTACAACAGACAAGTTGCAGATTGATGATCGTAGCGCCTCCGTTACAAAAGGGAGAATTCGAAACCCTGAAGGTACGACGGAAACCCAACCACGAGATATCCTGGACTCGAAGAAAGAGAAGAGAGCGGATTTAAAACACGCAGAGGTAAGAGGAGAATAGCAGAGGGGTAAGGAGTAAAATCAGACCTAGTCAGAACTATCCAACCGATTTTTCCAAAATAGTTTTGACACTCTACTTCGGCCGTTAGCTAGGTTATCCTACAGGCTGGACTTGTGGGGTATCGCAACTGCTGAGCTCTGATACCACTCTGTAACACCCTCAGAATCGGACCTATGCAAGTTCAGGCAAAATTCACCAAACCCGCATAGAAACGATTCAAAGGTGCCCACCAGGCACTTTCGTGCGGGTGGAAAACGGTAATAACATTACACAACAGTCCTCGATGGGACCCACGTAAGATATATATAACATGACTCAAAGAGTCAAGAATACAGATATAATATACAAAGATCCAAATCACCTTGAAAATGATAGAGCGTCCACTACGGACAAGATGCAAATGGGGCTAAGAGCCTCAAGAATAACCAATGGCGTCCATAACCCTGTGCCAAGCCGGAAGGGTAACCTCGCTAACGGCCGATCTCAAAACCTGCTTAAACAAAAGGGGTGCCGACAAAGGGCAAGGGAAAAAGAAGGAGCGTCAGTACTGAGGCCAGTACACGGCGAGGCTAGAATTCGGCGGTCCTCGCCTACATAGGTATGGTGGACTGTATCGGCAGCGGCATCATGCACTAAACAACCTATAGAGACTCGATACAACTGCGGTTATCGAGAGGGTAAGAATGACCTATCCGGATCCAACTGAAGCTAACACCAAACAAACCCATCCTGGTGTTTCCCTCGAGACCAAACGAGGAAGTCAACCGAGGAACTCACACCGCTGGCGCTTTATTTATTCATCATCGTTGCAGCAATTACTAGTCGGTTTAGATAATCATCCCGATAAAGTAAACAAGGACACTTTTAGTTAACCATTCCGTTATAGTTGCAACAATTACTAATCGATACAGATAGCATGAGATAAACCCAAAACCCAAAGTTGTTGGTACTTTTATTCAGCCAATTCGTTGTAGTTGCAATACTTACTAGTCGATACATTTGTCTGGCGACAACCAAACAAGCAATTGTGGGCGTATTAATTAGCCATTCCATTATAGTGAAGCTGATTACTAGTCATTATAAGTCAAATTTATAGCAAATAAACTTTAGTTATGCTTGTCTATGATCGAGATACTGTGCTCCAGGTCGTCCATATCCGCGGACACGGCTTTCAGAAAATTTTACCCGCCGGGTGCACCAATAGCAACACACGCCGATCAACCTCGGAAAACCAAATCAAAACCCAACGAGGCTTTCACGACTGAACAATCACAGGATTCAGAAATATTTCAGGGGGCCACCCCTTAAGTAGAACCCGCAACGAAGCTAGCTGACTCCGAGACGGCCTCAAGGTTTGGGTGGACGGCGGTAAACGACTGGGAACCCGAAAGTGTGGCTGGGCTTGTCGATACCGCGTAAACGTGTCCCGATCCTAAACAGTACAGTGTGCACCTCGCACAATCGTAAATAAAGCGGTAAACATGGCATAAGTACAGGATAGTAAAAACACCTCAAACTAGTTTGTGGCCCCAAGAAATAAGACGGAATCAAGCTCTGGCTCAGGGGGGTCCCATATACCTCCCGGATGTGGATAGCGCGATAAATCAAGGAACAGGTATCAAGTACTCGGGGTCTTACGGGACACAAGTGGGCGTTCGGAAACCAAATATTTTCTATCACCCACCGATGCCTCTGCTTATTCAATTTTAGTTGTTAAACAGAAATTAAAGTGACGATAAGTAAAACTAGAATCATCTCCAGCATCAATATGCGGCAATACATCAGCAACTGTGGCATATGACAACTCACATCAGCACTTGAGCAAGCAACTACGACGCGCGAGTCCAACTATCTACCAAACAACAGGTAATAGGATGTGTCCAAGGCAAATATAGGGCTGCACGGTATATCAAGGGTACGGAATCTAAAGCATCGCAACACAGATAGCAATAGATCAACAGGAGGGAATAAAGACTATAAAAGTAAGATAGGTAGAAAGGGGGAGATGCTCGCCTGAAAACATTGTCGAAGATTCAACCGAAGATCGGGGCGAAGCTCACATCAACTCAACGGCCTTATCCGCGAAGAAGCAAAACACTAGAAGAACACCGGATGCACTATTTAATACGACGTAAGATCGGCATGATGCATGTATGATGCATGGCATGGCAAAGATGCGATGCAATTAGGTCATATTAAGCGGAACCGGGGTCCCGACAATTAATTAGATGGTTCAAGTTATTTAGAACCCCGCAATTTAAATGTTGTATTAGCATGGCGAAAGATAGTACCGGGTTCGCTACACATGTTTAAATGAGGCCAATATAAGGCTAGATTTGCCCGCATATGGGCCCCATATTTAATTATTAGGTGAATAGGCATAAGGCCCCCAAACCAATGATATGCATGCGAGACGACAAGTAAATATGCAACAAGTTGATATCATTTATAAAATAGGTTATCGGGGAAAAGGGGCACACATTAAGGTTCGGCGATCTTGTTAGGGTTCGACGAACTTGGGGGGTTCCGGGGTTCGGGGTTCGACAGGATCCAGGGTTCGACGGTTCGGGCTCGGCAGGATCGTTCTCTCGCTCTCGGTAACGGGGCAGATCTTGCGTTCCGGGGAGAAGTACTTGGCGTTCTGCGTCGGTGCCGTTCTTATCGGGTCCGCGCCATCGAGGCGGTCTTGGCGAGGGAAGCAGTACTTGTTGCGCGTGTGGCCTTCGGGTCCGGGGGTTCGGCGTCCGGGACGAGGATCATGGCATCCATGAGGGGAACATGGCATGTCGAGTTCGGCTTCGGGGTCCTCCGGGAGAGCTTGGCGTTCCGCTGTCTTTGGCTCCGCGTGGCAGATCCTGGCGTCTGATGGCACGGTCTCCTACTTCGGAAGGCGATGACGATCTTGTTTCCGTGTGGTAGCGCTTGTCGTTGGTTTCTTATCGGGCGTCTTCCAGCGTACCCAAACGTCGGAGATCTCGTCGGGACTCCCGGACAACCATGCACAACCTGAGGCGCACAGGGAAGCCTCACGCTGCAAACCACACGGCGCCACGGCAGGCAGGGCCCACAGGAGGACGGTGGCGGGCCAGGCGAGGTGGGGCCGGTCTCAGGGCGAGCTTGGCGGGCGCCGAGGAGGAGGGCGCGGTCCTGGCGGCTGCGGGGCAGACTCTGCGGGCGGGGCTGCGGAAGCAGGCCAGCGCCACGGCGAGGGGGAGCTGCCGGGCGGGCGACGGCTGAGGCGGCCGCGGGCGAGAGGCGCGACTTGACGGGAACGGGCGGAGGCGGCATGCGGATGGCCAGAGAACTCCGGGAGGCGGGTGGAGGCACGCTGGGTCGCGCCGAGGCGGCCAGGCGCGGCGCCCGAGCGGCTCAGGAGGAGCTCGCGAGGGTCGGGCGACGCGGCCGACGGGACAGCTGGGCGAAAGCGGCGGGCCGGGACGTGGACGGGAAGGCCGGGCGTCGGCGCGACGGGAGAGGGCGAGAGGCTGGCCGGGCGGCGAGCGAGCGCCGGGCCGGGAGGTGTCGGGCGAGGCCGGGCGTGTGAGGCGGGCAGGACGGCGAGAGAGCTGAGGCGGAGATGGGGGCGGGCGCGACCAGGAGGGATGGCGCGGCGAGCCGGTGGCGGCGGTCGCCGGGGGCCAGAGGGAGAGGCGGCTCGGGGAAGAAGGATGGGAGGGAGAGGTCGCGCGGCGTGGGGTCTGCTCGGTGGTGGGGCGTGTGTGGCTGAGAGAGTTTTGAGTGGGGAAGGAGAGAGAGAGAAAAGAGGGGGGTGAGGGAGTGACGTGGCGTGGTGCGATTGGAGGGTGGGAGTGATCCAGCTGAGGTGGCAAGATGTGATTGGCCAGAGTGATGTGGAGGGATTGGGTGGGTAGACTTTTAGGTGGGGTTAGGATTTAGATGGGGCTGGCAGGGGACCGATTATTATTCCTGGGGGTGGTCGTTCGGGTCGAGCTGGCCCGTTCGACTGCCCCCGCTAAAATAATTATAATTTTTATTTAATTTAATTGGACCGTTTGCAACCCGATAGCAACAAAACAAAATTATTCCGGAGACCCGGTGTTTGACATTTGAATAGAGGTGGGGCGTTTTAGAAAACAAAACGGGCTTTGCGAAATAGTTTTGGCAAACAATGCATGATGATGACGATGCAATGCACAAAAATCAACGCGATTTTCTAGTAGTGGTTTTGCGGGATGCCACACAACCCAACAGACACTTTCCGATCACCTGAGAGACACCTTTATGATCACCCTCTCATAGGATGACGTTTGATGACCTCAAAGCTTTCTTCCGATACGAGGGAGTTGCATTATGTCATGGTCTAAGGAATACAATATTTGACATAGGAAAAGCTTCGCAAAGATGAACACGATGATACGATCTAATTGCTTCGCTTAGTTTGGGTCTGTCCATCATATCATTCTCCAATGATATGATCTCATTATCAATTGACAACTCATGTCTATGGTTAGGAAACCTTAACCATCATTGATCAATGAGCTAGTCCATAGAGGCGTACTAGGGACACGGTGTTGTTTACAAACCACACAAGTATTAAAGTTTCCGCTTAATACAATTCTAGCATGGAATATAAACTTTATCATGAACAAGAATTATAATAATAACATCTTTATTATTGCCTCTAGGGCATAATTCCAGCCTCCCACTTGCACTAGAGTCAATAATCTAGTTTACATTTGGCAACAATCTCACACCCATGGCACTGAGGTGCTGATCATGTTTTACACGTGGAAGAGGTTTAGTCAATGGATCTGCGACATTCAGATCTGTATGTACTTTGCTAATCTTTAGATCTCCATCTGCAATATAATCTCGGATTATATGAAACTTGCGGTTGATATGCTTGGTCTTTGGATGATATCTTGGTTCCTTAGCAAGTGCTATGGCGCCAGTGTTGTCACACAATATCTCCAGTGGGTCCAATGCACTTGGAACCACGCCAAGCTTAGTGATGAAGTTTCTGATCCAAACTCCTTCACTTGATGCTTCTGCAGCAGCCATGTATTCCGCTTCCACTGTAGATCCCGCGATCACGCTTTTCTTGCAGCTTCTTTCAGCTCACAGCTCCTCCATTCAAAATATAAACGTATCCTGTCTGAGATTTGGAATCATCCTTGTCGGTGTCAAAACTAGCGTCGACGTAACCTTTTACGACAAGCTGTTCATCACCCCCATAGACTAAGAATATTTCTTTACTCCTATTCAGGTACTTTAGGATGTTCTTCACGGCTGTCCAGTGTTCCACTCCTGGATCACTTTGATATCTGCTCGTCAAACTAAGAACATTGGACACATCCGGTCTAGTACACAGCATGGCATACATGATGGAACCTATGGCCGAGGCATAAGGCACTTTGCTCATAGCTTCCCTATCATTTACCGTAGTTGGACACTGAGCCTTGCTCAATATCTTACCTGACAACATAGGCACTGAACCTTTCTTTGCCTTATCCATTCTGAACCTTTTCAGAACTTTGTCTAGGTATGTACTCTGGCTTAAAGCTATCGAGGCCTTTTGTCTATCTCTATAGATTTTGATGCCCAATATATAAGCAGCTTCACCTAGGTCTTTCATTGAAAAACACTTGTTCAAATAACTCTTCACATTGTTAAGCATGTTGATGTCATTTCCAATAATCAATATGTCATCCACATATAGTACCAGAAACGTCACCGAGCTCCCACTCACTTTCTTGTAGATGCAAGCTTGAGAAATTTGGAACAAATCCAAAGCTCTTGATCACTTGATCAAAACGAAGGTTCCAACTCCGAGACGCTTGCTTCATCCATAAATGGAACCATGAAGTTTGCATACTTTATCGGCATCCTTAGGATCGACAAAACCTTCGGTTGCATCATATACAACTCTTCATCAATGTTGCCATTGAGGAACGCAGTCTTGACATCCATCTGCCATATTTCATAATCATGAAACGCAGCAATTGCTAATAAAATCCGAATGGACTTAAACATCGCTACGGGAGAGAAAGTCTCATCGTAGTCAACACCTTGAACTTGTAGAAAACCTTTTGCGACAAGCCGTGCTTTATAGACGGTAACATTACCATCCGCGTCCGTTTTCTTCTTGAATATCCATTTGCACTCAACGGCCTTTCGGTCGCTAGGAGGGTCCACCAAAGTCCATACTTGGTTTTCGCTCATGGATCCCAATTCGGATTTCATGGCTTCCAGCCATTTCTCAGAGTCTGGGCTCATCATTGCTTCCTCATAGTTCGTAGGTTCACTGTCTTCTACTAGCAAGACAGTCAAGACAGGGTTGCCGTACCACTCAGGAGGGGCACGCGACCTTGTCGACCTGCGACGTTCAAGATGCAGATCATCCAAGCTTCATGATCCTTGTCATTAGCTTCCTCTATTGTTGGTGCAGCAACCTGGAACAATTTCAGTCTTGCGCTACTCTCCAATTCAAGAGAAGGTTCAATAACCTTGTCAAGCTCTACTTTCCTCCCACTCACTTCTTTCGAGAGAAACTCCTTCTCAAGAAAGGAACCGTTCTTCATGCGACAAACACTTTGCCTTCGGTTACGTGATAGAAGGTATACCCAATAGTTTCCTTGGGGTATCCTATGAAGATGCATTTCTCCGCTTTGGGTTCGAGCTTGTCCGCATCAAATTCTTGACGAAGCTTCAGATCCCCAAACTTTAAGAAACGACAACTTAGGTTTAGCACCAAACCACAGTTCATACGGTGTCGTCTCAACGGATTTAGATGGAGCCCTATTTAAAGTGAATGCAGCGGTTTCTAATGCATAACCCCAAAATGATAACGGCAAATCAGTAAGTGACATCATTGATCGGACCATATCTAATAGGGTTCTATTCCGGCGTTCAGACACACCATTGCGCTGTGGTGTTCCGGGTGGCGTGAGTTGTGAAACGATTCCACTTGCTTTAAGATGCGTGAGAAAATCATAACTCAAATATTCACCTCCACGATCGGATCGTAGAAACTTAATCTTTCTGTTACGATGGTTCTCCACTTCATTCTGAAATTCCTTGAACTTTTCATATTTTTCAGATTTATGTTTCATTAAATAGACATACCCATATCTACTTAAGTCATCGGTACAAGTGAGGAAATAGCGATATCCACCGCGCGTCGAAACACTCATCGGTCCGCATACATCGGTATGTATGATTTCCAACAAGTCCGTTGCTCGCTCCATCATACCGGAGAACGGGGTTTTGATCATCTTGCCCATGAGGCATGGTTCGCATGTGTCAAATGATTCAAAATCAAGAGACTCCAAAAGTCCATCAGAATGGAGTTTCTTCATGCGCTTTACACCAATATGACCTAGACGACAGTGCCACAAATAAGTAGTATTATCACTATCTACTTTGCATCTCTTAGCCTCAATGTTATGGATGTGTGTTTCATCCCTTTCGAGATTTAGAAGAAATAAACCATTCACAAGAGGTGCATGACCATAAAAGATGTTACTCATATAAATAGAACAACCATTATTCTCCGATTTAAATGAATAACCGTCTTGCAATAAATACAATCCGGAAATAATGTTCATGCTCAACGCAGGCACATAATAACATTTATTAAGGTTTAAAACTAATCCCGAAGGTAAAACTAAGGAGAGCGTGCCGACGGCCATCACATCAACTCTTGATCCGTTGCCATCGTGCATTGTCACCTCATGCCTCGCAAGCCGCCGTCTATTCCGTAGCTCCTGTTTCGAGTTACAAATATTAGCAACTGAACCGGTATCAAATACCCAGGCACTACAACGAGGGCTAGTAAGGAAAACATCAATAACATGTATATCAAATATACCTTTGATGGTGCCAGCCTTCTTGTCCGCTAAGTACTTCGGACGATTCGCCCAAAGGACCCTTGTCCTTGAAATAGAAGCACTCGAGGTCCGGCTTAGGACCGACTTGAGCTTCTTCAGAGGAGCATTGCGCTTGCCGCCCTTCTTGAAGGGATTCTTTGCTCCTTACCTTTCTTAAAGGAGGGCTTGTTGACCATCAACACATGATTATCCTTTTGATGTCCACTCATGCCTTCGACTTTGCAAAGAGCTCGGTGATCGTATCGATGGAACCAATCTGATTGTGAGTCACTACAAAACTTTTGTAGCCGGGAGGGAGTGATTGCAGAACCCTATCAATCTTGAGCTCCTCCGAATCGTGCATTCCGGTTGCTCAAGCGTTGAGTGTAGCCCGTCATCTTTATGGCGTGCTCACTAACGGAACTCCTTCCTCCATCTTGTAGTTAAAGAACTTCTCGGAGATCTCATATCTCGAACGGGCCTGAGTCTCGAAACATGGTTTTCACTCCTCGAGAATCTCAAAGGGCCGGATACTCTTCAAAACGATTTTGAAGTTCGGTTCCATAGCAAACAACATGGTGCCCTTAATCACACCATAATCATCTTTGCGCTTCGATAGACAGCTTTCTCATCACCGCGTAGCTTGCAGCAGGGGGTCACCTAACGCTTTCCCAAGGACATAGTCCTTTTGTCCGCCGAATGAATGATTCTCAGTTACGGAACCAATTGGTGAAGTTAGACCCATTGTTTCTAAGCTTTTCCTTCTCAAAGAAAACGTTGAAGTTGAAGTTGGACTTGGCCATGTGATCTACAGTATTTGCAAGTACAATTTAGACTATGTTCATGATAAATAGTTCAACTTAATCAAATTACTAGATGAACTCCCACTAAATTCAACATCCCTCAAGTTGTTTAGTGAACACGATCCAAATTTACCACACCTAATCTGATCATCACGAGAAGAGATGTGGTTTCAATGGTGGACAACAAAGTGTCGATCATATCATTCATATGACTCATGCTTAACCTTTCGGTTCTTGTGTTCCGAGGCCATGTCTGTACATGCTAGGCTCGTCAAGCTAGACCCAAGTATTTCCGCGTGTGCAAAACTGGCTTGCACCCGTTGTATGTGAGCGTAGAGTCTATAGCACCCGATCATCACGTGATGCTTGGACACGACGAACTTTCGCAACGGTGCATACTTGGGGAGAACACGGTTTTATCTTGATCTTTAAGTGAGGAATCATCTTATAATGCTACCGTCGCGATCTAAGCATAATAAGATACATAAAAGGATAAACATCACATGCATATAACTTTATGTGACATGGTATAGCCAATCTTCGCGCAATGATCTCCATCTTGTGCGTGCCGGCATGATCTCCATCACTCCACCATGATTGCCTCCACCACGAATAGCAACTACAACTATTGCTAACTACTTAGCGATAAAGTAAAGCTATTACATGGCGTATAAGAAGTTGACTCGCAGGTCATACACAATTATAAAGACAACCATATGGCTCCTGCCGGTTGTGTACTCATCGACATGCAAGTCGTGAAACATTACAAAACATGATCATCGCATATAATATACACATCACATCTTGGGCCATACCATATCACAGAAAACACTCCCTGCAAAAACAAGTTAGACGCCTCTACTTTGTTGTTGCATGTTTTACGTGGCTTATGGGAGTAGATGCTAAGAACGATTCTTACCTACGGAAAGGCACAACGGTGATATTATGGTTGCCAAACTCCGGTGTTAATCCCATGACAACTATAGTGAGAGAAACTGACATCCACCAGCCGCATGTGTGGAACAAGCCACACGTCAAGTGCGGAGCCGGTCTCGCGAACGACGTCGCGTAAGGTTGGCCTGGACCGCTTCAATCTCACTATCCCGCGTCATAAGAAGAACACAAACAAGAGGCTTGCAACAGAAAACATCAACGCCCGCAACAACCATGTTGCGTTACTCGTGAAACACATCTATGCATAGATCTAGCTCGATACCCTTGAAGGGTTTCGGTATAGTAAATCAAAATTTTCTACGGATGCGAGCAGAGGGAAAGCCAAGATCTAATCTAGGAGATGCAATCAACGAGAGATTGGATTAGATCTTCATATCCTTGAAGATTCGCACAATGAACGCTCGTTAAACGTGGGTGATGTAGTCGCTTCTCCTCCTCGCGATCCGATCCGATCTAGCACCACAAGTGGCGGTGCCTCCGTGAGATGCACACGCAGCACCTCGGCGTCTCCTCCTTCCTCGGACCAGCAAGTATGGTGGAGAGATATATTGGATCTACAACACGACGGCGTGGTGTATATGGTGGAGAATTTCGCAGCAGGCTTCGCCTACAAATCGGGAGGGAGAGAGAAGGCGCAGGCAACTAGGGTTGGAGGCAAGGTGTAGGGGAGGCGCCCAGCCTCTTTATATAGAGGGGGCCAGCCCTGCCCTCCTCCAAGCCTTGGGCGGGCCAAGGGAGGAGGAGGGGATGAGGACTCCCCTTCTAGAAACCCTATCTCTAGTTTAAACGATTTTAAACCCTATAGGATCGGCTGGGCCCTATGGGGCCTTGTGCCCTGGCCCAATGCGCCAGGACACTCCCTCATAGGACCATGCCCCTCCCGGAAGGTGGGGCCACGTTGGTGCCCTTCCGAAGATTCTAGAAGCTTACGACAATACCGATTAACCCAAACAATTCGAACTCCAAAACTGCCTTATATGAATCTTATTCTCCGGACCACTCCGGAACCTCTCGTGATGTCCCGGATCCCATCCGAGACTCAGAACAAAAACTCATAAACCAATTATCCAATCTATCCTAGCGTCGAGACGCGTTAAGTGTGTGACCGCGGGTTCGAGAATATGCACATGATCTTCTATCAATAATCAGCGGGTCCAGGCACCCATATTGACTCTCACATTCATCGATGATCATATCGGATGAACCACGATGCCAGGATTCAATCAATCCCATATATATATTCTTCGTCTCGCGATATTTTACTTGCCCGAGATTCGATCGCTTGCACCGTCATACCTAGTTCAATCTCGTTCACGGCAAGTACTTTACTCGTTCCGTAATCCGATATCACTTTGTGATTAACTCCTTAACCACATGCTTGCAAGCGGTGTTGATATCGACACGAGTGGGCCCGAAGTATATCTCTCCGACTTGGGAGGGACAAATTCCATCTCGATACATACAACCCAACAGATACTCGATCACCTGAGAGACACCTTTATGATCACCCTCTCATAGGATGACGTTTGATGACCTCAAAGCTTTCTTCCGATACCAGGGAGTTGTATTATCTCATGGTCTAAGGAATACAATATTTGACATAGGAAAAGCTTCGCAAAGATGAACACGATGATACGATCTAATTGCTTCGCTTAGTTTGGGTCTGTCCATCATATCATTCTCCAATGATATGATCTCATTATCAATTGACAACTCATGTCTATGGTTAGGAAACCTTAACCATCATTGATCAATGAGCTAGTCCATAGAGGCGTACTAGGGACACGGTGTTGTTCACAAACCACACAAGTATTAAAGTTTCCGCTTAATACAATTCTAGCATGGAATATAAACTTTATCATGAACAAGAATTATAATAATAACATATTTATTATTGCCTCTAGGGCATAATTCCAACAGTGGTATGTTGGGTCACCGCAATAGGCAGAGGGGAAAGGTCGGTGGGAGCCCAAGGGGCCCACACCTAGGGCTGGCGCCCCCCTAGGCCACGCCGCCACCAGGTGTGGCCACCTCTTGGCCCACTTAGGCTACCCTCCGGACTCCGTGTTCCTTTTGGTAAAATATCAACTTGGGATTTTGTTCCGTACAATTTCAAGAATATTTCCTTACTAGCTTTTCTGAAACCAAAAACAGCAGAAAACGGGCAACTGACATCGTGGCATCTTGTCAATAGGTTAGTTCCAGAAAATGTATAAAAATACCTAAAAATATAGATACGTTTACGACGTATTAGTCCTTGTCTTCGCACGTCAAGTATTGGCAACACCGACGCGTGCCTTCGTCCCCGACGCGCCTCCGAGTTTGTCAATCTCGGTAAGACGTGTCGCCTACCTCGACTACTTCAACTCAAACTACGTCTACCTCAAATATTACAACGAATTCTCCAGGCTCAACGACGACATCGACCACAACACAGCAACATCATCGACTTCACCAACGGCGACAACTTCCCCAACATCACCATCGACCACGACTACAACACCTCATTTCCGGCTATATCTACATCGACATCCTCTCCAATCTCCGTCTTCCGATTATGCTCCAGTTAGACCGTCCGCGTCACTACCGATCTGACTGCGGGGGAGTGTTAGAGTATATCACGGTTTGCACTATATTTGGTAGTTTAAGTTTGTAATCCAATTATATCTCTATAGTCTTCTTGCCTCCCAAGTCTTGTAATCTATATAAACTACCCTTCGAGGCCACAATCAATACAATTAATATTCCACAATTCTACAGTTTGATACAACTATAAACTTATACGGTTCCTAATTAATATTATTAAAATTATCTTAAAATATATTTTCATAATATGTAATTTACAACGCGGATTTTCTACCCACCATGCTAGTTGTGCATGCGTATTTGACCATCCGATATTGCTATCTTTTGGTCCCGTAATATCACCATCGTCGCCTACTAATGGTCTTCCATTAACGACATCCCTTGTCGTCTGTTTACTGCTGATGGGAGAAAGTATATTTCCCTCAACGTGGGCTTTGGTCTTTGTCTTTTGTTGTTCCTTTTATATATTTGCCAAAGACGCTTGTTTGTGGTTTCCAAATCCCTCTTCATTCATCTTGTTATTTTCTTGCCTGCTTTTTTCTTTCCATCTTTTGTTATTCTTTTTGTATATTTGATACCAAGGACATTTGTTTGTGGGTTTTCAACTCCTTCTCATTCTCAAACTCTAAAGTTTCTATGCCCCGTCACTCCAATTTCCTTAATGTATAATGTAGACTTGCATTTGCATCTTATAAAATTACGAAAACTTGCCCAAATTAATATACAGGAATTCTCTGACATAATTTGTAGTACCAGAAGCATGAAGAGAAGCTAACTGTCAAACCTCATGAGTTCGATCGATCAAACCGCTTAGAAAATACATGTTTATTATTCATGTTTTTGCATGGCTTGACGATTCCCGATGGATCGATAAAATCAATATACATTGTCTGTGTTTTATTTAAGGGATCGTACCGTGACATGTGCTATGACTATACGACGCGGCTGCTGCACAAAACTTGGGGAACGGTGGAAAGGCCGACATTGATGTCGCCTCAAGCGTGATAGTATATTCTACTCGGTTAGTTTGACAGTCGACAACACATTTTGTTTATTAGCATTTGCCCGACAACAATGACAACGCTCTAAAAGCGTGGTAATATATTATTTCTTAAAAATCCTAATTCCTTGTTTCTTGTTTGCGCCTTTTGAAGTCTTTGTTGCTGCGAGCCTGGGAAATGTGTTTTGATCATCCATGCCGATTATTCCTTCTATATTCTTGGGCATCACATCTTTCCCCGATTATGATATGCTAAATACTTTGCCCACATTCTCCTGAAATATCATGAGCCTCTTCCCGACGTTTGCCCTGATTAACCTACTCATGTTATCTACTTTGGGCATAAGACAAACAGTGACCTGCTTGTCGAACTGAAGTTCCTGGGACGGTTTTACGGATAATTGGAAACCTATTGACATGGCGTTTTTTCTGCCCAGGAGTGAATAACTCGACTAAGCGTGGTCGAGCTCAGATAATATGTGAGAGCTTTCGTAAGGTGCTTGCTTCATGGCTATACACGCTTCATATGCTCTCGGCGTATTTTCCTTTGGTGCTCGCCCTTCCTATAGACCCATGTAGTGTTCCCGCTACTCATCGTGCTCCGCTCGTGATAAGAGAAAAAACGACTTTTGATAGCCCAGCTTGCTTCCGCTTCCATCTCTCTACGGCGCGAGTCACGTACAACGAGCTGTAGTCTTCGTCATCCATGTCAGAGTCGCTGTCGCTCGGTAAGGAGTAGTCCTGCATGTCGTCGGAGTCAGAGGGGAGCACCGATTTGACACTGTCAGCGTCGCTGAGCATGAAGTGGTACCGAGGCGTCCCTTCATTTGAGAGCGTGGCGTCATGTCCTGTTGACGGATTGGCTTGCCCCGGCGATGCCCTCTAAATTCCCTGGTGGCGGCGAGATGCTGACGAATTGATGCATATGAGTGGAAAATCTCATATATAAAACATCAAAAAAATTGGTACCTTCTTGACGCCTCAATGTACCTGTGCCGGCTGAGCGAGAGGACGTCCTATTTCATTTTGGAGAAAAGCATATGTTCTTTGTTGTGGGAAAACACATGTTCTTGGTTTTATGTCCTATCATGCGTGACATGGTGCATGTTCTTGGTTGTGTGTCCTAGCATACGTGGCATGCAAAAAAGTCATATTGTCGTGGTAAATTTCAAAGCCAGGTGGAGAGAACTTATGAGTGTGGATGGGTAAGACCGTGGGAAGATCTCATGTGTGTGAATGGCATGCATAACAACGTGATAAGAACTCACGCGTGTGGATGGAATACGTCATTTCTTCTGAAATCAACCTCGTGCTCCTGATACAATGGCCGTTAATTTTTCTAATGGGTTTATATCATATTCGTTAATCAGATTGTGCTCTCGTCTTTTAATCTCTGACGTTGCGGCATGCACAGCTAGCCGGATGAGTAGCCCACTATTTTCCATATAATTTATATCATATATATTTATATTATTTTGTATATTTATGATCAAATTTTGCAAAGTTTAACTTATACGCAAAATTATACGCAACAAAGGAGTATATCACTTTAGAACACATATGACCCACTGGGCATGAGGCATGCACGAGCCTTTTCTCACAGAAGGCTGCGCGATGGTTCTAGACAAATGTTGAAGCAACTGCATTTTACTGTTCACATCGAGTTCCACACCTGGCTGCCATAGATTTACTAGACCAACGACTAGGATTGATGCTCAAGACACCGTTCAAGATAGGCCCGCTATATATAACACTGTCTTTTTGCTCTCAGGTGCTACACACTCCCATATTTGGAAAAAAAAAGTTTAAAATTTTTTAGAATCAAAGATGACCAGGTATGCTACTCGTATAAAAATATTTAGAAATAAAATGATTACACATGGTCTTCAGGAACAAAAAAAAACAGAAATTTGACAAATTAAAGGTGAATAGTACTTGGTCATTAGACGTTTTGAATTTGTTTTTTACCCAGGATGCAATGGAAGTAATTTCCAAGGGAAATATTTTTATAAAAGTAACATACGTGGTCATCTTTGATTTCTAGAAAAATTCGATATTTTTAAACTTTTTTTAATTATTTTTTATTTTTTCTATGTATGGGGATGTGTAACACCCGAGAGCCACACTGTAATTCTCCACTATATAGGAGTATAGAAATGCCATAGCGCCCGAAAGACCATAAAAACCTATAGTGTTAAGAGTACGTCATAAAGAAGCATACTCACTCTGTTTTAAAATATAAGATATTTTAGCTCTGTGAAATAAGTGTATCTAAACCTTTTTAATGTGTAATTCGGAGTGAACCTATATAGTAAAAGAAGTCTAGATATACTCTTTTTACAAAGCTAAAACATCTTATATTTAAAACCGAGGAAGTATATGTCAAAACCAAATGTCAAACAAAGTCGATGCGGATTCAATAACAGATGCAATGGTGTGGTAATCAGGGATGAAAGAGGCTCTTGTGTAGCATCATTCAGCAATTTCTTACATTAAGTGATGGACGCATCAATGCCAGAAGCCTATGCCTTACGAGAAAGTTTAACACTTGCATGACATATCGGATGTATCAATTACATGGGGACAATGCTAGACGACGCACGGGGGTGGAAGGGGTGTGTGTGTGTGTGTGTGTGTGTGTGTGTGTGTGTGTGGGGGGTCTACGACTTCGCCTGTGAAAGTGCATCTAGCGCGCTTTAGTGGGTTCTCGATAATTGATGACAATGCGGTTAAGGGCTAACAATTCTATAATGCTCGTCTATACCATGAAGATAAATGATCCCTCGAAATGAGAAAAAGGAAACTAACATCATCTCACATCAGGCATACTCGAAAACCTACAAAGAACAAATCCCATCTACAACATGTAAGGTAATAAATGTCCAATTTCCTTTTAATATATAATTTCATTATTATGTATAATCATATTTTTCAAGCTCTCATGCTAGATCGAGCGAGTTAGTATTAGCTCAAGATCAACTCGTTCTCCAGCTGCTAAAAAATCCACCATGGAGCATTCTCGAACATCCTAACTGCACGAAGCTAGATCCGACAAGCTGGCCCAATTTAACATACAAAACTCATAGCACCACTTTTGGCAATTCACGAATCAAAAAATCATGGAGAAGTTTCTATTTACATCCAATTGCCACAATTGAGTGAAAAAGGGTTCGATCTCATCTTCTATCCCTCCCTCGTTCGCTTCCCACCTTGATGTATCGCCAATCTCCCGAGCCAATCGGCAACATTCACCTCCTCCGTCATTCTTTCCCACGTGTCACCCTAACGCCACCTTAGTTCTTCTTCTTCGGCGCCACCGCCGCCCCGGCCTTTCACGAAGAAGCTCACTCAGTCGCGTCGTGTCGGCAGTCTATAGCCATCTCGAGCTCCCAAACACACCTCCGCTGCATCCTGATCGACGGGTGACCCTTGTGCTCGCCACCTCCAGTAGGTGATGCTTTGTCGATGTCAACACCCGGATTTTTAATCCCAGATGCCTGTTATGCCATACATCGCAATCTCCAGATTACCATTTGTGCGAGACATAACAGATTTGGATATCACAGTTTACACAAATAAGGATCTCATGATCCAGTTCTTAATACAACTCAAGCAGTGGAATAACGTAATAGTAACGATAGCATAGGCGAAGCTCCATCTTCGGGATCATAGGCAATGCTGACGATGGGAGATGATCCTAGTTGTCATAACCTTCCTGCGGTCCGTCATCCTGGTACTCCTCTTCATAGTCTGGCCATGGAATAGCCAGGGACAAACCCATGAGTGCTCTTTAAGTACTCGCAAACTAATACTAACAAGTTAAGGGGGGTTTTTGTAGTAGGATCTAAGCTCTAAGGTTGTTTTGCAAAAAGCCAGGTTTACCTCTACTAAGTTCAGAAACAAAGAAAACTAGTTGAAAGTTTTATAACACCTAAGTGGGAATTTGAATCTCATATCACAACTCTGTTGTGGTCAAGTCAAGGTCACAATTCATTTCACAAATCATTTTGAAAACATCTGACGGGGGAACAGTGTGGCCACTCCAACTGTCCATAACCGCGGACGCGGCTATTCGAATAGTTTGACACTCTGCAAAGATTGTACACTTTCACCGCAACATTCGATACATCCGTCAGGAACAATCCTAAATTCACCAAACTCAGTATGCGGATAATCAATCCAAACCTTTCAATTACACGCCCTAGTACAGGCACCTATCCTGTGAGTTTGGCCTCCCAACCATGACCAACTGTCATCTTGGGAACTGCACAGGTGGACAATCTTCACAAGGTAGCCTCAGCTTAGACCTTGGCTGCAAGGGAACCCATACTAAGGTATATAAATTTCCAGTCAAGCCCTACCCAATTTTCGGGTATTATGGTTGTACGGTAAAATTGGAATGGTATCGCATCCAGACAACCATCAGTTTTATAAAGGGCTAAGGCTTCATGCCTCAACATTTTCATCATCAAAATCATCTGGTGTTAGGAAACACATGTTAAAACATTTCAGTAGAATGACTCATCATTCTAAGGTTTTCATAACCATTTTTACCAAGTATTCCCATCTAAGTTGATCAAGTTTTATGCTTAGCACTAGCATCTACAAGTGGAGGTAAATACTAATGAGGGGTGGTAAACAAGTGGGGATTTGCTAAGTTCAATATCATGCCTTAGAATGACATCAAGATTATCTAACTTAGGCCAAATTTTATGCTCTTTATGCTACCTTTATTTATCTTTCTAGAATCTACAAGTCACCATGTAAACTCTAAGAGAAAGCTTTGATAAAGAAAATAAAGTACTTAAGCTTGCAAGTAAAACTAGGATTGGGCATCATCAAATGTATCTAACCAAGCATGCTTAATGCAATGCATAGGTTCTCTAACTTTCATAGTTGCAAGGGTTAGCTTGCAAGGTTTCAAGTATTGTCTTTCCTTGAGCAGAGTAGTGGTTGAAGTTCTCCTCGGCTTCTTCCTCGTAGTATCCTCCTTCGTCCTCGTATCCTTGGTCGGTACTAGCATCTATAAATAAATAAGAGGTACACAATCACCACACAATACTTAAATGTTTTTAACCATCACACAAAGGTGCACTAGGTGACCTAGCATCATCACTACTATCACAAGGATTAAAGCACTTGTCTTATTTCTTTTATTTGAGAAAAGTAATTTCTACTCATTGAAAAACTACTTAAGATTTAATATTCTCCAACTCAAACATGATATCATGTTGACACATGTCATCACCACATATTTCAGTACATGGGAATGTGCTTTAAAGTGGTTTCACAATTTAATAAGGTTTAACCTTTTTATTTTAATTAAATAAAGTGACTAGAAATGCCTATGTACCATTCTTTTATTACTTGAACATTATTTCTGTAAGTAAACCTATATATATTTTTATATATTCTGAAAGGTATAGTTAAATGTGATTTTTGAGAGTTGGAATCAACTCAAAAGATTTTAGGGTTGAATTTTGAAAAATGTTTGAATGCAGAAAAGCTTCTGCCTTGTTATTTTTACCATGGTTGATCTATAACTCCAAATGATTTGAACACAATGGGCTTGGGTTAAGAATTTTAGTACCTTTCTAACAAAATTGGTTTCATGCATTTTGGTTCAGTGAATCGAGCTGGGTTGATTTTTGAATCTAGATACATAACTATGTTTGAAATTAAATGAATAAAGCTTAATTTGAATTGTTGGGTCGCGCGGGATATTTTACTGGTCCGGCCCACTACACACAGCACGTACGCGGGCTGGTTAAGTGGTTGTCATCACTCTTCAGTGAGAGGGGGAGGGGCGAAGCGGTACGGGGCAATGTGGACCGTGGGATCTGGTTCTAATCGAACGACTACGGTTCATCGTCCACGACGGGCAGCGCCGGCGAGACAGAACCCTAACGCGGTAGGTGGGGGTCGTGGGAGGCTCACCGGGGCTCAGGCGAGGGTCGGTGGCAACGACAGCGAAGTCGGCAGCGGTTCTCTGTGCAGCGGCTTCTCTTGGGGCGGCTCCAATCGACGGCTCCCTTCTTCTCCAGAAGCGGCGGGCTCCGGCCAAATTCTGGCGATGCGCTGCTCACCTTGCTCCGGGAGTGAGGTGGGGTGGTTCTGAGTGAGAGGGGAGTGAACTGGTGTGAAGAAAACGAGCGGTGGAGGCCTCTGTTTATAGTGGCTGAAGGGGACCAACGGGCACGGGCTGAGCTCGTCATGGTCGACGGCACAGAGGGCTACTGGCATGGGCGATGGTAGGGGCGGTGTCGTGCTCCCTGGCGGTGGTCTTGCGGCGTGGGGCGGTGCTGATCGGTCGAAATGTTGCGGTGCTCTGAGCGGGTCCGACGACGATTTTAATGTTGCACAACGCGCGTGGTTCGCGCGGCGGCGAACGAGCATGTCTAGCGGGGTGCTGGTGATCATCCCTACAAGCGGCGAGGGCGGCGCGCGGTCTGTGGGTGCTGGTCGAGCGGGGTGCTCTGGCGCGCTTTCGGCATGGTCGCAGAGGAACTGGGCGCGTGCGTTCTAGGTGGTCCAGGGGCTGGCAGGGCTCGAGGCTGGGACAGGGAGTGGCGGTGGACGGTGGGGTGCCTGCTAGACATGCTTGCTATGCTTAGTGTTGCCCATAGCTTGCTATCGAAATGGGGTGGCAATGTGATGCTCAGCATGCTTTCCATTAATGACTAGGCTTTCTCATAGTGGTGCTAAAGATTGTTAAAGAGGCTAGATGATCTACTAAGAGCTGGTTGCAACCAGAGAGGGAACAAAGGTTGGCCAATTTTACTTCTACAAATAGTGTTTGTTGTTTGTTTGTTTGATGCTAGCAAGGTGTTTGATGAAATGGCCGCAAGAAGTTTAAATTTGAATTCTGGATTCAAACTTGGTGGGTTTGCTAGGCACATACTAGGGAGTGTCTGGTTAGTTGGATTAGTCAAGGGGCACTGGTTTGGTTGAGTTTTGAAAATGTGTGATCTTCACATATGATAAAGATTCAATTTTGAATTGTGATTTGAATGACGTTGCCAAATGTTTTTGAAAGTTTGAAAGGTGGGCTTTGATTCACTTTTACTAGGTCTAGAAAGGGGTGAAAATAGTTGGAAAAGTTTCTGTTTGAAATCTTGAACTA
Source organism: Avena longiglumis (assembly GCA_030063025.1). NCBI lineage: Eukaryota > Viridiplantae > Streptophyta > Magnoliopsida > Poales > Poaceae > Avena > Avena longiglumis. Next base: position 480,014,005 of record CP125977.1, read on the forward strand.
TAAACACTCAAAATGACCTAGTGAGCAAGATTGGCAAAAATGACCATTTGCTTTATTTTATTTGTTTTTGATTTTCTCTTGTTTTGTTTCTTTATGGAAATGTTTTATATGATGTTATTTTCATCTTTAAACCATTTCTTGCTATTTAGGTTAATCACACAAGTTCATTCATGCATTTATCAAATCATTTCGTTCACACATGCATTCATATGATTTTAATTAATCAAAGTTTTTGTTAACCCTAATTTTAGTGATTTGAATTTGATGATCCTTGTTTTATATTTTTGGGATGTTACAAACCTTCCCACCTTAAACGAAATATCGTCACGAGATTTTGAAAAAGGAAGAAAAAAGATTACCTAGGATTTAAAGAGATCGGGAAACTCCGTCCTGATTTGATCCTCGCGCTCCCAGGTAGCTTCTTCTTCAGTGTGGTTGCTCCACTGAATCTTGAGAAACTTGATGCTTCGGGTCCTGGTGGTTCTGAAATCTTCTTCCAAAATGCGGATGGGTACTTCGGGATAGGTCAGGTCATCGTTGATCTCTATGGTCCGGTGATCGATGTTCTTGAAAACTTCGGTCTTCTCCGGAACTTCAAGGCATTTGCGAAGTAACGATATATGGAACACATTGTGCACTGTGTACATTTCCTCTGGAATTTCCAATTGATATGATAATTCTCCTCGACGATTCAAAATCTTGAAGGGTCCGATATATCTGGGGGCTAACTTTTCTTTGAGCTGGAAACGTTGCATTCCTTTCAACAACGACACTTTAAGATACACGAAATCTCCGATATTGAAAGCTAGGTCTCGATGTCTTTTGTCGGCGTAACTCTTCTGTCTTGACTGGGCGGTCTTGAGGTGCTCACGAATCTTGTGAACTTTCTCTTCTGCTTCTCGTAGGATGTCGGGTCCGAAAATCTGACTCTCTCCTACTTCCGACCAATTCAAAGGGGTGCGACACTTCCTTCCATACACAAACTCAAATAGGGCCATTTGCAGACTAGCTTGATAACTGTTGTTGTAAGAAAATTCTGTGAAAAGCAGACAGTCTTCCCATTTAGATCCATACTCTAGCACACATGCTCTCAACATATCTTCGAGTATTTGATTTACTCGTTCCGTTTGTCCATCGGTCTGAGGGTGATAAGCTGTGCTGAAATCTAGTCGGGTTCCTAAACCTTCTTGGACTTTCTTCCAGAATCTCGAGGTAAACTGGGTTCCTTGATCCGATACAATGTTCTTGGGGACTCCGTGCAAACTGACGATTCTAGTGATGTATAACTCCGCTAGCTTCAAACTCTGGTATGTGGTCTTGACGGGTAAGAAATGGGCTACTTTGGACAATCTGTCAACTATGACCCAGATAGAGTCATTTCCCCTACTAGAAGTAGGTAATCCGGTGATAAAGTCCATTCTAACGGAATCCCATTTTCATTCCGGAATCTTTAGAGGTTTCAACAATCCTGTGGGTCTTTGATGTCCCGCCTTGACTCTCTGACATATATCACACTTGGCGATATAGCTTCCGATTTCTCTCTTCATCTTATGCCACCAAAATTGTTCCTTCAAATCCTGATACATCTTCGTTCCTCCAGGGTGGATAGAATAAAGAGTATCATGGTCCTCTTTCAAAATCACTTCTTTCAATTCTGAATCTGCTGGTACACAAAGACGTCCTTTGTACCATAGAACTCCTTCTTCATCTTCCATGAATCCGGGTACTTTGCTTGTACCGATACGACGTTTGATTCCGTCGATACTAGCATTTCCTTTCTGCGCCACCTTGATCTGACTGATCAAAGTGGATTGAAGTTCTATGCTAGCCAAAAATCCTTCACTTACCAATTCCATTCTGAAATCTTCCATATCTTTGTGAAATCTTGGTTGCTCCTTCAAAATCATGGAGTTCAAGCGGCACGACAATCTGCTAAGGGCATATGCTACCACATTGGCTTTACCGGGGTGATAGTGAATGTCCAGATCATAGTCCTTGATTAGCTCAATCCATCTTCTCTGTCTCATATTCAGCTCCTTTTGATTGAATATATATTTTAGGCTCTTGTGATCTGAATAAATCTCACAACAGTTTCCCATGAGGTAATGCCTCCATGTCTTCAGGGCTAGAACTACGGCTGCTAGTTCAAGGTCATGGGTTGGGTAGTTCTGTTCATGCTGCTTCAGTTGTCGGGATAGATAAGATATAACTTTGCCTTCTTGCATTATCACACATCCGAGACCGATCTTGGATGCGTCACAATACACGTCAAAGGGCTTGGTGATATCCGACATGATCAAAATTGGGGCTGAAATCAATCTTCTCTTGAGTTCCTAAAAACTCGCTTCATATTTGTCCGTCCATTCAAACTTATTGTCCTTCTTCAGCAATTTAGTCATGGGTCTAGCAATACTCGAGAATCCTTCTACGAACTTGCATTAGTATCCCTCTAACCCTAGAAACGCATGCACTTGGGTTTGAGTGGTTGGGGCTTGCCAATCTTCGACATCTTTCACCTTCACAGGGTCAACGACAATTCCTCTGGCTGATACAATGTGGTCGAGGAATCCTACCTCCTGTAACCAGAATTCACATTTGCTAAACTTGGCATACAACTGATGCTCTCTAAGGGTTCCAAGAATGGTCCTTAGGTGTAGCTCATGTTCTTCTTCTGATTTGGAATAAATCAGAATGTCATCGATGAAAACAACGACAAGCTTATCCAGGAAGCCCATAAAAATCTTATTCATGAGGTTCATGAAATAAGCGGGGGCATTGGTTAATCCAAAAGACATGACAGTATACTCGTATAATCCATATCTGGTGGTAAAGGCAGTCTTTGGAATATCCTCTGCGCGAATCTTGAGTTGATGATAGCCAGTTCTAAGATCAATCTTAGAAAACACTTTGGCACCAGTCAACTGGTCAAACAAATCTTCTATCTTTGGCAGTGGGTACTTGTTCTTGATGGTAACATCATTCAACTTCTGATAATCCATACACAAACGGTTACCTCCATCTTTCTTGTCCACGAACAAAATAGGTGATCTCCAAGGTGACGCACTTGGTTGAATCAGTCCAATTTCCAGCATGGCATCCAGTTGCTTCTTCAGTTTTGCTAGTTCAGACGGGTTCATACTATATGGTCTCTGAGCTATGGGTCGGGTTCCAGGGATTAGTTCAATGATAAACTTGATATCCCGATCTGGGGTCATACCGGGCAAAACATCTGGAAATAAATCGGGGTATTCACAGACTATCCGGACTTGGTCAATGGTTGGATGGGCTATACTCTTGTTGCACTTGAATTGCCGAGTCAAGGTTTCAGATATATGCTCGACTGCTATTCCGGCTGTACTGGTCATGGTTATGGCTTTCTTGGCATAGTTAATTAATCCTTTGTGTTTGGACATCCAATCCATTCCTAGTACTACTTCCAAACCTTTAGTTCCGAGTACTATTAGATTAGCATAAAAATCTATGCCATGGATTCAGATAGGGACGGCTTTGCAAATTTGCCTAGCTTTGGTGGTTGAACCGAGTATTTGAACAATCATAACATGCTTCAATTTGGTTGGTTGAATCTTACTAGTGCATGCAAATTCTTTAGTGACAAATGAGTGCGATGCTCCAGAATCAAACTGAAGGGTTTCGCAGAATAGTAAATCAAAAAAAATTCTACGGATGCGAACAAGAAAGCCAAGATCTAATCTAGGAGATGTAATCAACAAGAGAGATTGATGAGATCTTCATACCCTTAAAGAAATCGCACAGCGGAAAAGTTCAACAGAACGTGGTTGATGTAGTCGTACTCGTCGTCTCCTCCTCGCAATCCGATCCGATCCTACGCCGCAAGTGGCGGCGCCTCCAAGAGATGCACATGTACGATGCAGCGATGTATCCTCCTTTCCTTGGTCCAGCAAGTATGGTGGAGAGATAGATTGGATCTGCAGCACGACGGCGTGGTGCTTATGGTGGAGAGTTTCTGCGGCAGGGCTTCGCCTACACGCGGTCGGGAGAGAGAGAGGAGGAGGAGGGGCAGCAGTTGGCGGCTAGGGTTGGGGAAGTGGGGGGAGGCTGTGCCCCTGCCCTCCTTATATAGGGGGCTGTCCGCCCCCCTTTACCCCTCCTCCGAGCCCTAGGGCGGCGGCCCAAGGGGTGGAGTGGAGGGCAAGCCACCCCCCTCTTCTAGAAGGCTCCCCTAGGGTTTCCCCTAGGGCTGGCCGGCTGGGCCTTAGGCGCCTTGTTCCCCTAGCCCAAAGTGGCCAGGGCACTTCCCCTTAGGCCCACGTAGGCCTCCGACAAGTGGGCCCAAGTTGGTCCCACTCCGGAACCTTCTAGAACCTTCCGGTACAATACCGATAAACTCCGAAACGATTCCGAAATCCCAAAAACTGTTTTCCTTTATATGAATCTTATTCTCCGGACCATTCCGGAACCTCTCGTGATGTCCTGTGTCTCATCCGAGACTCCGAACAAAAACTCTTAAACCAATTATCCATTCTATCCTAGCGTCGATGCACGTTAAGTGTGTGACCCTACGGGTTCGAGAATATGCAAACATGATCTTCTATCAATAATCAACAGCGGGGTCTAGAAACCCATATTGACTCCCACGTATTCATCGATGATCATATCGGATGAACCACGATGCCAGGATTCAATTAATCCCATATATGTATTCCCTTCGTCACGCGATATTTTACTTGCCCGAGATTCGATCGTTGGTATCAGCATACCTAGTTCAATCTCGTTCACAGCAAGTACTTTACTCGTTCCGTAATCCGATATCACTTTGTGATTAACTCCTTAACCACGTGCTTGCAAGCGGTGTTGATATCGATTACCGAGTGGGCCCGAAGTATATGTCTCCGACTCGGGATGGACAAATTCCATCTCGATACATACAACCCAACAAGTACTTTCCGATCACCTGAGAGACACCTTTATGATCACCCTCACATAGGATGACGTTTGATGACCTCAAAGCTTTCTTCCGATACCAGGGGTTGTCCGCATACATCGGTATGTATGATTTCCAATAAGTCTGTTGCTCGCTCCATTATTCCGGAGAACGGGGTTTTGATCATCTTGCCCATGAGGCACGGCTCGCACGTGTCAAATGATTCAAAATCAAGAGACTCCAAAAGTCCATCAGAATGGAGTTTCTTCATGCGTTTTACGCCAATATGACCTAGACGGCAGTGCCACAAATAAGTTGGATTATCACTATCTACTTTGCATCTCTTAGCCTCAATGTTATGGATGTGCGTTTCATTGCTTTCGAGATTCAGAAGAAATAAACCATTCACAATAGGTGCATGACCATAAAAGATGTTATTCATATAAATGGAACAACCATTATTCTCTGATTTAAATGAATAACCGTCTTGCAACAAACACAATCCAGATATAATGTTCATGCTCAACGCAGGCACATAATAACACTTATTAAGGTTTAAAACTAATCCCGAAGGTAAAACTAAGGAGAGCGTGCCGAAGGCCATCACATCAACTTTTGATCCATTGCCAACGCGCATCGTTTCTCCTCATCCCTTGCTAGCCGCCGTCTATTCCGTAGCTCCTTTTTCGTGTTACAAATATTAGCAACTGAACCAGTATCATATAACCAGGCACTACAACGAGCGCTAGTAAGGTAAACATCAATAACATGTATATCAAATATACCTTTAATGGTGCCATCCTTCTTGTCCGCTAAGTACTTTGGACAGTTGCGCTTCCAGTGACCCTTGTCCTTTCAATAGAAGCACTCAGTGTCCGGCTTAGGTCCAGACTTGAGCTTCTTCTCAGCAGGGGCAACGTGCTTGCCGCTGCCTTTCTTGAAGGATTTCTTTGCACCCTTACCTTTCTTAAAGCTAGGGGTCTTGTTGACCATCAACACATGATTATCTTTCTTGATATCCACCTTCGCAGCTTTCAGCTTAGCGAAGAGCTCAGTGATCGTATTAGTGGAACCAATTTGATTGTGAGTAACTACAAAACCTTTGTAGCTAGGAGGGAGTGATTGCAGAACTCTGTCAATCTTGAGCTCTTATGGAATCTTGCAGTCCAGTTGCTCAAGACGTTGAGTGTAGCCCGACATCTTAATGGCGTGCTCACTAACGGAACTCCCTTCCTCCATCTTGTAGTTAAAGAACTTCTCAGAGATCTCATATCTCTCAGAACGGGCCTGAGTCTGAAACATGGTTTTCAGTTCCTCAAGTATCTCAAAGGGACCGGCGAACTCCTCAAAACGATTTTGAAGTTCCGGTTCCATAGCAAACAACATGGTACTCTTAATCACTCCATAATCATCTTTGCGTGACTGATAAACTGCTTTTTCATCAGCCGGCGCATCAGTAGGAGGGGCGTCACCTAGTGCTTTCTCAAGTACATAGTCCTTTTGTCCGCCCGCGAGAATGATTCTCAGATTGCGGAACCAGTTGGTGAATTTAGACCCATTGTTCTTAAGATTTTCTTTCTTAGCAAAAACGTTGTAGTTGAAGTTGGACTTAGCCATTTGATCTACAAAATTTGCAAATACAATTTAGACTATGTTCATGATAACTAGTTCAACTTAATCAAATTACTAGATGAACTCCCACTAAATTCAACATCCCTCAAGTTGTTTAGTGAACACGATCCAAATACACCACACCTAATCCGATCTTCACGAGAAGAGATGTGGTTTCAATGGTGGACAACAAAGTGTCGATCATATCATTCATATGACTCATGTTTAACCTTTAGGTTCGTGTGTTCCGAGGCCATGTCTGTACATGCTAGGCTCTTCAAGTCAAACCCAAGTATTTCCGTGTGTGCAAAACTGGCTTGCACCCATTGTATGTGAACATATAGTTTATAGCACCCGATCATCACGAGGTGCTTGGAAACGACGAACTTTCGCAACAGTGCATACATGGGGAGAACACAATTTTATCTTGATCTTTAAGTGAGGAATCATCTTATAATGCTACCATCGCGATCTAAGCATAATAAGATACATAAAAGGATAAACATCACATGCATATAATTTTATATGACATGGTATAGCCAATCTCCGCGCAATGATCTCCATCTTGTGCGCGCCAGCATGATCTCCATCACTCCACCATGATTTCCTCCACCACGAATAGCAACTACAACTATTGCTAACTACTTAGCGATAAAGTAAAGCTATTGCATGGCGTATAAGAAGTTGACACGCAGGTCATACACAATTATAAAGACAACCATACGGCTCCTGCCGGTTGTGAACTCATCTACATGCAAGTCGTGAAATATTACAAAACATGATCATTGCATACATCTCAATACATACACATCATGTCTTGGGTCATACCATATCACAAAACACTCCCTGAAAAAACAAGTTAGACGCCTCTACTTTGTTTTTGCATGTTTTACGTGGCTTATGGGAATAACAAGCTAAGAACGATTCTTACCTACGGAAAGCCACAACGGTGATATTATGGTTGCTAACATCCGTTGTAAATCCCATGAATACTACAGTGAGAGAAACTGGCATCCACTAGCCGCATGTGTGGAACAAGCCACACGTCAAATGCAGAGCCGGTCTCGCGAACGAGGTCGCATAAAGTTGGCCTGGACCGCTTCGATCTCACTATGCCGCGCCATAAGAAATACACAACAAGAGGTTTGCAACAGAAAACATCAATGCCCGCAACAAGCATGTTACGTTCTACTCGTGAAACACATCTACGCATAGATCTAGCTCTGATACCACTGAAGGGTTTCGCAACATAGTAAATCAAAAATAATTCTACGGATGAGAACAAAAAAGCCAAGATCTAATCTAGGAGATGTAATCAACGAGAGAGATTGATGAGATCTTCATACCCTTGAAGAAATCGCACAGCAAAAACATTCAACAGAACGTGGTTGACGTAGTCGTACTCGCCGTCTCCTCCTCGCGATCCGATCCGATCGTACGCCGCAAGTGGCGGCGCCTCCGAGAGATGCACACGTACGGTGCAGCGACGTCTCCTCCTTTCCTTAGTCAAGCAAGTATGGTGGAGAGATAGATTGGATCTACATCATGACGGCGTGGTGCTTATGGTGGAGAGTTTCAAGGCGGGGCTTCGCTTCTGTGATCGGAGAGAGAGAGGAGGAGGAGGGGCGGCAGTTGGCGGCTAGGGTTGGGGAAGTGGGGGGAGGCTGCGCCCCTGCCCTCCTTATATAGGGGGCTGGCCGGACACCCCTTGACGCCTCCTCCAAGACCTATGGCGGTGGCCCAAGGGGTGGAGTGGGGGGCAAGCCACCCCCCTCTTCTAGAAGGCTCCCCTAGGGTTTCCCCTAGGGCTGGCCGGCTGGGCCTTAGGCGCCTTGAGCCCCTGGCCCAAGGTGGCCAGTGAACTTCCCCTTAGGCCCACGCAGGCCTCCGACAAGTGGGCCCACGTTGGTCCCACTCCGGAACCTTCTAGAACCTTCCGGTACAATACCGATAAACTCCAAAACGATTTCGAAATCCAAAAACTGCTTTCCTTTATATGAATCTTATTCTCCGGAACATTTCGGAACCTCTCGTGATGTCCTGGGTATCATCCGAGACTCCGAACAAAAACTCATAAACCAATTATCCATTATATCCTAGCGTCGATGCACGTTAAGTGTGTGACCCTACGGGTTCGAGAATATGCAAACATGATCTTCTATCAATAATAAACAGCGGGATCTGGAAACCCATATTGATTCCCACATATTCATCGATGATCATATTGCATGAACCACGATGCCAGGATTAAATTAATCCCATATATGTATTCCCTTCGTCACGCGATATTTTACTTGCCCGAGATTCGATCGTTGGTATCGGCATACCTAGTTCAATCTCGTTCGTAGCAAGTACTTTACTCGTTCCGTAATCCGATATCACTTTGTGATTAACTCCTTTACCACGTGCTTGCAAGCGGTGTTGATATCGATTACCGAGTGGGCCCGAAGTATATCTCTCCGACTCGGGAGGGACAAATTCCATCTCGATACATACAACCCAACAAGTACTTTTCGATCACCTGAGAGACACCTTTATGATCACCGTCACATAGGATGACGTTTGATGACCTCAAAGCTTTCTTCCGATACCAGGGAGTTGTATTATCTCATGGTCTAAGGAATACAATACTTGACATAGGAAAAAGCTTCGCAAAGATGAACACGATGACACGATCTAATTGCTCTGCTTAATTTGGGTCTGTCCATCATATCATTCTCCTAATGACATGATCTCATTATTAATCGACAACTCATGTCTATGGTTAGGAAACCTTAACCATCATTAATCAATGAGCTAGTCCATAGAGGCGTACTAGGGACACGACGTTGTTCATAAACCACACAAGTATCAAAGTTTCCGCTTAATACAATTCTAGCATGGAATATAAACTTTATCATGAACAAGAATTATAATAATAACATCTTTATTATTGCCTCTAGGGAATAATTCCAACACAAACAACACTCTTGCAAGTACTGAGTTAACAGAAAACATAGCCAGCATGACATCTGGCGTTTCTTGGGCTTCTTCAGCATGCATGAGAAAAAGACAGCCGTTGCGGTTAAGCGAATTCCTTGGGGAAAACCATCTTCCGGGCTGAACACGATGCTACTGCTGAGCTAGGGCATTTGCATTGGGGGCTGCGGCAATCTTCTTGGGGCAGTCATTGGAATAGTGACCCTTGGTTCCACATTCATAACAAGTCACTTGCGACTTGTCCTTTGCTGCAACAGGCACAACATTGCTTCCAGTCCTTGGGGCAGTGTTGGTGTTAGTGGCAGCATTGTTGTTGTTGAACTTGGGTGGTGCACGGTTGAAATTTCTAGAGTTGCCGGGGTTGTTGTGGTTCCCTCCGGGCCTTGGGTTTCCACGGTTGGGATAGGTCAGACGGTTCATCGGGGGTCTGTTGGTTCTCGGGGCAAATCCTGCAGATGGGTTGGGGCGATACTTTAGTGTATGATGGGTTCCTGGCTGATGCATCATGCGACGCTTGCGGTTCTCATTGTCTTGGTTGATCTTTCCTTCCTTCTGAATGGCAGAGTCAACTAAGGCTTCAATATCCGCAAAGGGGATATTGACTAATGCCGTCTGCATCTCATCGTGCAGACCATTCAGGAATCTCTCTTTCTTCTTGGCTTCAGTTTCGATCTCATACGGAGCATACCTAGCTAATGACAAGAATTTGTCACGGTATTCCACTACTATCATCCTTCCTTGCTTCAGTTCTCTGAATTCATCTCTCATCCTCTTGATCAAACCCGGTGGCACATGGGTTCTACTGAACTTGACCTTGAATTCATCCCAAGTCATCATCTGACCTCCGGTCATTGCACGAACGATGTTCCACCATGCTCTTGCATCTCCGGCTACATAGTGGGTGGTGAACAGAACTTTCTCGTTAGCTTCCACTCCTGCGACTTCCAAATTGTTCTCCATTATGTGCAGCCAATCATCTGCATCTAGGGCCTCTTCTGACTTAGTGAAAACAGGTGGATTGGTGTTCTGGAAATTCTTGAGCTTAGATCCATGGTTGTCCTGATTTCCATGGCCTTGATTGTTGTTGGCCATCTAGGATATCTGTTGAAGGGTGGCTAGGTTGGCTTGACGTTCGACTCTTTCGGCTTCGCGGTCAGAAACCAACATTTGCAAGAGTTGCAACATCGGGTCCGGGGCTGAGTTGCTTCCTCCGCGAGGCATCTGAAGATTGAGATGGATCATGAGAAAAGAGGGAAATTTCTAAGGTTCAGGGTTGTTTTGTAAAGTTGTTAAAGTGTGGCTCAGATTTTTCTAGCAACTTGCTTTTCATTCATTCATATCACATGATACAAACACACACCACAAAAAAGAAAAACAGATGGTTTTAAGAACCATTCTGTGAAGCTACGATACAGTGGGACCGAATACAATTCACTAACGCTAGTGCTCAAGTGCTACTACTCCTCGGAGTCAGTGTCCTCATCCTCCTCCTCATCATCATCATCATTGATGAAAGAGAAATCATCCTCATCGGTGAAGAAGTCCATGGCCTGATCCTCCAGAAAGTCATCATCATCGCTGATATAGGAGTAGGGGTCTCCACGAAGGTCTTCCCCTGCATTCTCCCTCTCCTCCAACTGCATGTCTCTCTCGTGGATGGTCTCCTCCAAATCCGTGATCCGGTGGCGAAGACGGGCAATGATGCGCTCCTTCTTGTCGAGCTGACGGCGATGAGATTTGTGATCCTTCACTAGCATGGCGATGGTCTGATCCTTCTTCTTGACGATGGCGTACTTGTGGTTGGCGTAGGCACGGGCATTGTCCAACTCCTTCTAACGGTCGTGCATCATGAAGCTGAGGTGGTCCAATTGACTCTTCAGCTCGTGGTGGTATGGGGCCTCCAGTGGCTGTCCCATAACATCACGCCTTGAGTAGAACTCAAAATGGGTACCCTTGATCTGGTTGATACTCTGCCCACACAGACGGGCAAGAGCTTCATGCATTGCCCTGGCCAGTCCATCGAGCTAGTTGTTCTCTCTTAAGGTGAACTGAATTCCCTCTGCAGTGGGAGGTTCAATCTTTCCTCGGAGACTTGCAACAACTAGCCACTGCAGATCTTCTCCTTCCTGATCATTGAGAAGAGCTCCGAAGAACTCGGGGTGCGGACGGTCCAGAAGTTCCGAAAGCTGGTCCAAGTCACGCTCAAAGATGAGGTCTCCTCCATTCCCCAACTGATAAAACTTGTTGTACTTCACGTCCATCTATAAGAATATAGGATGAGAAAGTTAGTAGAGTGATCAAGTGTGTTAGATTTTATGTATTTTGCAAGAATTTTTGAGGAACATGAATTTTCATGAAAGAATCAAAGTGATAAGAATGAGAATACGTTTTTTGTAAATAATCACTTCCTTTGGTTTTGAAACTAAGTTTTTGATTCAAACATCCATTCTAACTAGGGTCTTCTATGGTCAGGATGGCTCTGATACCAATTTGTCAACACCCGGATTTTAATCCTAGATGCATGTTATGCCATACATTGCAATCCCATGATTAACATTTTTGCGAGACATAACAGATTTGGATATCACAGTACATCATCCATTACAAACCTTACATAAGGTCTTACACAAATAAGGATCTCATGATCCAGTTCTTAATACAACTCAAGAAGCAGAATAACGTAATAGTAACGATAGCGTAGGCGAAGCTCCATCTTCGGGATCATAGGCAATGCTGACGATGGGAGATGATCCTAGTTGTCGTAACCTTCCTACGGCCCGTCATCCTGGTACTCCTCTTCATAGTCTGGCAACAGAATAGCCAGGGACAAAGCCATGAGTACTCTTTAAGTACTCGCAAACTAATACTAACAAGTTAAGGGGGTTTTGTAGTAGGATACTAAGCTCTAAGGTTGTTTTGCAAGAAGCCAGGTTTACCTCTACTAAGTTCAGAAGCAAATAAAACTAGTTGAAAGTTTTATAACACCTAAGTGGGAATTTGAATCTCATATCACAACTCTGTTGTGGTTAAGTCAAGGTCACAATTCATTTCACAAATCTTTGAAAACATCTGACGGGGGAACAGTATGGCCACTCCTACTGTCTATAACTGCGGACGCGGCTATTCGAATAGTTTGACACTCTGCAGAGATTGTACACTTTCACCTCAACATTCGATACATCCGTCAGGAACAATCCTGAATTCACCATACTCAGTATGCGGATAATCAATCCTAACATTTTAATTACATGCCCTAGTATAGGCACCTCTCCTGTGAGTTTGGCCTCCCAACCATGACCAACTGTCATCCTAGGAACTGCATATGTGGACAATCTTCACAAGGTAGCCTCAGCTTAGACCTTGGCTGCAAGGGAACCCATACTAAGGTATATAAATTTCCAGTCAAGCCCTATCCAATTTTCGGGTATTATGGTTGTACGGTAAAATTTGAATGGTATCGCATCCAGACAACCATCAGTTTTATAAAGGGCTAAGGCTTCATGCCTCAACATTTTCATCATCAAAATCATCTGGTGTTAGGAAACACATATCAAAACATTTCAGTAGAATGACTCATCATTTTAAGGTTTTCATAACCATTTTCACCAAGTATTCCCATCTAAGTTGATCAAGTTTTATGCTTAGCACTAGCATCTACAAGTGGAGGTAAATACTAATGAGGGGTGGTAAACAAGTGGGGATTTGCTAATTTCAATCTCATGCCTTAGGATGACATCAAGATTATCTAACTTAGGCCAAATTTTATGCTATTTATGCTACCTTTAGTTATCTTTCTAGAATCTACAAGTCACCATGTAAACTCTAAGAGAAAGCTTTGATAAAGAAAATAAAGTACGTAAGCTTGCAAGTAAAACTAGGATTGGACATTATCAAATGTATCTAACCAAGCATGCTTAATGCCATGCACAGGTTCTCTAACTTTCATAGTTGCAAGGGTTAGCTTGCAACGTTTCAAGTATTGGCTTGCCTTGAGCAGAGCAGTGGTTGAAGTTCCCCTCGGCTTCTTCCTCGTAGTATCCTCCTTCGTCCTCGTATCCTTGGTCGGTACTAGCGTCTATAAATAAATAAGAGGTACACAATAACCACACAATACTTAACTATTTTTAACCATCACACAAAGGTGCACACTAGGTGATCTAGCATCATCACTATTATCACAAGTATTAAAGCACTCGTCTTATTTCTTTTATTTGAGAAAAGTAATTTCTACTCATTGAAAAACTACTTAAGATTTAATATTCTCCAACTCAAACATGGTATCATGTTGACACATATAATCACCACATATTTCAGTACATGGCAATGTGATTTAAAGTGGTTTCACAATTTAATTAGATTTAACCTTTTTATTTTAATTAAATAAAGTGACTAGAAATGCCTATGTAGCATTCTTTTATTACTTGAACATTATTTCTGTAAGTAAACCTATATATATTTTTATATATTCTGAAAGGTATAGTTAAATGTGATTTTTGAGAGTTGGAATCAACTCAAAAGATTTTAGGGTTGAATTTTGAAAAATGTTTGAATGCAGAAAAGCTTCTGCCTTGTTATTTTTACCATGGTTGATCTATAACTCCAAATGATTTGAACACAATGGGCTTGGGTTAAGAATTTTAGTATCTTTCTAACAAAATTGGTTTCATGCATTTTGGTTCAGTGAATCGAGCTGGGTTGATTTTTGAATCTAGATACATAACTATGTTTGAAATTAAATGAATAAAGCTTAATTTGAATTGTTGGGTCGCGCGGGATATTTTACTAGGCCGGCCCACTACACACAGCGCGTACGCGGGCTGGTTAAGTGGTTGTCATCACACGTCAGTGAGAGGGGGAGGGCCGAAGCGGTACGAGGCAATATGGACCGCGGGATCTGGTTCTAATCGAACGGCTACGGTTCATCATCCACGTCGGGCAGCGTCTGCGAGATAGAACCCTAACGCGGCAGGTGGGGGTCGTGGGAGGCTCACTGGGGCTCAGGCGAGGGTCGGCGATGGGGCGAACGACGAAGTCGACGACGACGGTTCTCCTGGTACCGGCATCTTCTCCTGGGGCGGCTCCAATCGACGGCTCCCTTCTTCTCCAGCAGCGACGGGCTCCGGCTAAATTCCGGCGATGCGCTGCTCGCCTTGCTCCGGGAGTGAGGTGGAGTGGTTCTGAGTGAGAGGGAAGTGAACTGGTGTGAAGAAAACGAGCGTTGGAGGCCTCTATTTATAGTGGCTAAAGGGGACCGACGGGCGCGGGCTGAGCTCGTCGTGGTCGATGGCACAGAGGGCTACTGGCATGGGCCACGGTAGGGGGCGGTGCTGTGCTCCCTGGCGAATCTCAACAGCGTGGTCTTGCGGCGTGGGGCGGTGCTGATCGGTCGAAACGTCGCGGTGCTCTGAGCGGGTCCGACTGCGATTTTAATATCGCACAGCGCTTGTGGTCCGCACGGCGGCGAACGGGCATGCCTGGCAGGGTGCTGGTGATCATCCCGGCAAGCGGCGAGGGCGGCGCGCGGGCTATGGGTGCTGGTCGAGCGGGGCGCTCTGGTGCACTCTCGGCATGGTCGCAGAGGAACTGGGCGCGTGTGTTATGGGTGGTCCAGGGGCTGGCAGTGCTCGAGGCTGGGACAGGGAGTGACAGTGGACGGTGGGATGCCTGCTATACATGCTTGCTAGGCTTAGTGTTAGCTTGCTGTCGACAATGGGGTGGCAATGTGATGCTCGACATGCTTGCCATTAATGGCTAGGCTTGCTCACAGTGGTGCTAAAGATTGTTAAAGAGGCTAGATGATCTACTAAGAGCTGGTTGCAACCAGAGAGGGAACAAGGTTGGCCAATTTTACTGTTATAAATAGTGTTTGTTGTTGTTTGTTTGATGTTAGCAAGGTGTTTGATGAAATGGCCGCAAGAAGTTTAAATTTGAATTCTGGATTCAAACTTGGTAGGTTTGCTAGGCACATAATAGGGAGTGTCTGGTTAGTTGGATTAGTCAAGGGGCACTGGTTTGGTTGAGTTTTGAAAATGTGTGATCTTCACATATGATAAAGATTCAATTTTGAATTATGATTTGAATGAGGTTGCCAAATATTTCTGAAAGTTTGAAAGGTGGGCTTTGATTCACTTTTACTAGGTATAGCAAGGGGTGAAAAGAGTTGGAGAAGTTTCTGTTTGAAATCTTGAACTAGAAACACTCAAAGTGACCTAGTGAGCAAGATTGGCAAAAATGACCATTTGCTTTATTTTATTTGTTTTTTATTTTATCTTGTTTTGTTTCTGCATGAAAATGTTTTATATGATGTTATTTTCATCTTTAAACCATTTCTTGTTATTTAGGTTAATCACACAAGTTCATTCATGCATTTATCAAATTATTTCATTCACACATGCATTCATATAATTTTAATTAATCAAAATTTTTGTTAGCCCTAATTTTAGTGATTTGAGTTTGATAATCCTTGTTTTATATTTTGGGATGTTACAGTCGACGACCTCCCCAACCTGGTCCAGCCGCTTGCTCTGGTACCCCGTTCCTGACCTCCTCCTCTAGCTGCTGCTCCATCCAAAACGCTAGTCACACATGAAAGCTAGATCGATCGATTTTGAGAAACTAGACCATATCCGAGCATGCCCTAAGTGTTGTATTTGTTGTTGCATTGTATCCAACGACCATATTTTTTTTCCAGTATAAGACTTTTAGATATTTTAAGTGGACTAGATACACTAAAAAATGAGTAAATCTATATACTAAAACACGGCTACATATATATGTTATAGAAAACCGATAGAACGGGTAAGTACTTCTTTCCAAACTTTTTGTAAACATAGTTTTGCACATACGGAGAAAGGACTTTGCAGACATGGGTGTGCCCCTCTAGCCCGGACTGCTGTCTAGGCCCGCCGATAGTGCAACGCTTGTAATTTGTGATTTTCTATAGGGATTCAATTTTTTCAGCTCAACCTTATTTACCAGGCTTCTGAAACTTTCTAGATCCCAAGCATGTCATGGCATTCTTCAGGCCATGCCAAGTATGGAGCGGCTCCGTTGACCGGGTGTGTTGGCTGCGAAGTCCATGGACCGGTTCCTGGGGCTAGGCACGACGGGTCCATGGTTCGCGAAGTCCATGGACCGGTTCCTGGGACTGGGCACCACCGGCGCGTGGCCTGCTGAGAGCTCCACCGAGCGGATCCTGGGGCTGGGCATCGCCGTCGCGTGCCCCGCCAGCTCCACCGGTCGGTTCCTGGGGCTGGGCCCCACCGGACCGTGCCCCGCGAGCTCCATCGCGCGGTTCCGCGGGCTGGGCACGGCCACAGCCAAGTCCAGCGGCGGCTTGGGGCTCACCTTGGTGTCCCCCCTCGCCCACTTCTTGGTGCTCTGCCGCCGCATCAGCACCTTGATCAGCTCCCCGACCTGGTTCCGTGGCGCATTGCTGGAGCTCGCTTTGGCCTTCTGAGCCGTCTCCTTCTCGCCGGCGACCTTGACGTGTATCTCTTGCGATACGTCCGCGTCGACCGGATTGCTCGTGGAGACGGGCACGCACGCCTCGGTGTCCAGCGCCGCCTTCTGGCCGTGGTCGGCTTTCTTGAATCTCGCCGTCGTGGCCAGGGTCTCGACTGCGCCGATAACACCCTCGGCCCTTGCGCACACCTCGAGCAGCAGTGAGGCGGCGCTGAAGAGTGGCAGCACCTCTATGAGTGGCGGCGTCGCGGCGTCCTGCTCGTGCTCTGTCTCTTGCGACTCGTCTTCTCCTTCTTCCAGTACAGTCGCGAGGCACCTCAGCTCGTCCCTCAGCTCCTGGGCGGCGGCGTTCATGTCCGCCACGACGAGGCCGAGGCGGTCGGACCGCGTCATCGAGGTGACGGAGCCCGACGCCTCGCGGAGCACGGCGGCCAGGTGGCGGCTCAGGGCGAGGCAGGTGCCGGCGAGGTGCTTCTTGACGTGCGGCGGCGTCTGGGCCTCGGATCCGACGCACGCGGCGAGGGCGTCGATGCAGTACGCGCAGCTGCGCATGGCGGCGCCGACCTTCTGGTACTGGCCGTACGGGTGACGGAAGCCGAACTTGCCGTGGCCGGGCTCCCACTTGGCCAGATTGGCCAGCGAGTCCTCGTTCGCCTTGGCATTCAGCACGAACTTGTACCTGCTCGACTTCTCGGAGAGGGTCCGCCTCCCGGGCTTCTCCCCCGTGGCGGCGGCGCCGTCGACGTCAGAGAAGTAGTCCTCGACGCAGCCCTCGGCGGCGGCGGCGAGCTTTTCCATGTTGCGCGCGACGAGGAGGTGGAGCTCCTGCCCCGCCCAGACCGGGAAGACGAAGGTGCAGACGGCGAAGCAGACGAAGGCGCCGATGGCGATGGTGGTGAGGCGCTGCTGCGCCATGTACACCACCTCGTCGACGCGGTACCCCGAGACGGAGACGAGGCAGTAGGTGAGGATGAAGACGGTGACGCCGTAGTCGAACTTGGCCTTCATCGTCGGGATGAATCGGGAGAAGGTGGCCACCGTAGCTGCACGCACGAACGACGTCGCAAATGTTAGTTCGATCTAATTAAGCGCTACGAGTATACAAGAACTGGCACGTATTGACTGACGTACCCATGACAAACAGGGATCCGGCGAGGACGTATGGCTGGAGCTCCTTGCTGGACTGGCTGGCGGCCCAGTGCACGCCGAGCGCCAGCGAGCCGCCGGCCACCGTCGCCATGGCTCTGTTCAGGCCTTTGTACAAGCAAGCACCTGAAACAACCTATATGTTAGCTCGACCATTGTATGCTGTGATTGCATAATCTATAGGTGGGTACTGCTTAGTTCCATACCGACGGTGTACTCGAAGACGACTACGACGGTGAGGACGGCCCACAAGGCGTTCCCGCCGGTGAAGTCATAGAGCGGGTGGACGTAGTAGAAGACGGAGCAGAGGGTGAGCGCGAGGGCCACCTTGAGGCCGTGCACCACCCTCCTCGGGTCGTCCGCGCCCACCTTCCACACCATCCTGCCGAACCCGGCCACCCTGTCCCTCGGCGCGGCCATCCACGAGAAGAGCCACGACCACGGCAACGGCGCCGCGCAGCACCACCGCCGCCACCCGCCGCCCTTGACATTGTCGTGCTCGCCGGCGTCGGCCGGCACGTTCACCCTCCATTCCGCCGCGCCGACGCCGTGATCGGCGTCCTGCAGCTCGGCGGTAGCCCCAGCTGCCATGCTCGTCTATGTGTGTGCGTGTGCTTGGTTGATTGAGTTAGATCGATCTGATGCCTTGTGTTTGATGGATGCAGTAGCATGGAGATGGATCGAGGGCTTATATACGCGAGGAATGGAGATTATAAAATGCGGCGCCTGACGTGGCGCACGTTGATGTGTGTCACGGTCACCACGCCACACTTTGGGAAAGGCCGCTCTGTTTATTACTAAGAAACTCGGATACATCACCTGATGTCCTGATCACAAAGAAAACATGACGAATGAAGGGCAGCCAGCGATGTGTGCTTTTTTTTAATGCTGATGAAACTTTCAGGAAAAGTGCATGCGTTGAAGCCATGCAGCAGAGGTCAAATGGTAAAGAACTAGCCAAGCGTGTCTGTGTGTTCTTTGTTTTACAGCTCCCACTAGGCTTACCAAAGAGAGTTGACAGCTGCTGTAGAAATATCGCTGCAAAACAGACAATACATATCGAGTTTATCTCACAACAAATATCAGCAGTCACTGAAGATTCTGTTAAGAAAGTGTGTGCTCTTTCTTTTACATACATGCTCTGAATAGAATTGCCAACCAGGTGAAGGGTCTGCCGTGGAACCATTCGCCATTGTTCTAACTCCTTTGCACAACCAGTGCAATTCTTCCACACATGAACTTAAGGTAAGATCATGTGCCAGTGCAGTATTGACAACTGTGGCATCCTCGAGGAATTGGCCATGTTTTTCATGAATTTGTGGTCATAGTCAGAAATGCAGCAATATGCATATTGTACAATCATTACTGTTCCTTCTCACCATTGTTTTGACTCCCTGTGCAATCCTTTTCACATACGTTGAAACTATAGCCAGTACAATACTTCTATCAAAGCCCTGCAGCCAGTTAGGGAACTTGCATTACATGCATGAGGCTTTTTTTTAGAAGAAGGGAATATTCACCTCTATATGGGTTGATGCAGGCAGATATGAATGACGTATGATGCTTTTGGTGTTAGGTTTACGGAGGGACATGAATGCTCTTGTTGCTTTTTGTGGGAACAAAGGACCCATAAAATCTTGCATGGTAACAGAAACCCCTCTGTTGGATGAGTTTATCTCTTCGCTCACTTTTTTTAGAAAGAAAATAACTATTGATGTTTTAGAAAAGTTATGTAAGAGAAGAGGGAAAACATTGTTAGATAGATCTCAACGTGACAGAGCCCAACGGCCTGTCACGCCCCTAATCGCGCCCTAATCTGGGACGCCCAACCTTATCCATGGTTGGTGGGCCCCTGTTGCCAGCACGTATATAAAGAGGTGGGGGGCCAGACGCACACGGTACGAGGTTCACCGTGCGCCGCAGCCCCTCACCGACACACCCACCGATTAGGGTTTTCGTGCTAGGCCGACGGGAAGCGCCACACGCTCACACCCCCTTTTCCCATGGCTAACGACGGCGGCTCCAGCTCCGGCACAAGCTCCGGCATCCCCTCTGGCTCGTGCTTGTCGAGCCAGGGCGCAGGTAGTACTCTACCTCTCTCTCCCTCTCCCTCTGATCTACTAGATCCATTCAGTATAGATCCTACCGAGGCTAGACTACAACTAACAATGGTATCAGAGCAATCTTAGTTGCTAGTCCTTTTCCTTTTTCGGTAGAAAGAAATCAAAGCAAAAGTAGAGACCCTAGATCCAAAGAGCGCCTGCCCTATGGCCGCGTCATTCCTCTCGATCTAGATGGGCATCCCTTTTGGAAGACATCTAGAAGAAGAATCACCCCTTCGGGGGCAAAGAAAAAGAAAAGAAAATCCCCAAATCCCAACTTGCAACCACAGACCCCGCATGCAATCCCACCCCGAATTAAAAAAAAGAATCAAGACCCAACTTTTCCTCCCAGATCCCGCAAACAAAAGCCCCGAAAGTCCTAAGAGAAGACCCAAACCAAATCTCCACCGGCAGCGGCGCCAAAGAAAGCTCGTCATGCTGCCGACGGTGGTGCGCCCACCGGGTGGGCCTTACCGCCAAGGGGAGCAAAGGGACACATCTGCCTCGTCGTTTGCAAGGAAAGGGGGAGTTGGATGGGATAGAGACAGAAGAGGAGAAGGGGTAGCCTGCTGGTGAGGGAGGGGCTGCTCGTCGTCGGCGCTGCGCCGGGCGGCGAGGCCTCCTCGCCCCACCCGCTGCAGGGAGAGAGCCGCCAGAGAGTGGGGTAGAGGGAGGGGCGCGCCGCCGCCGGCACCGTCGCCGCGCGGGGCGGCCACCTCGCCTCGCCTCCACTGGCGGGCTGCCGAGCCGTAGTGTGAGAGGTAGAGGGAGGGGCTCGCCGGCGGGGCGGCCACCTCGCCTCGCTGCCACGTGTAGCCAGGGGCGGGTAAGGCTCACTGAGTGAGGGGAAATGGTTAGGGTTTGAGAGGGGGCGGCGCCCTGGGGGTTTTCTTCCGGCGATATGCGCGCGTGGCCGCACGATCTAGGGCGGCAGGCGACGGACGGCTGGGATCGCGCCCGTGGCCGGTGGGTGTTGGCGGCAGTGGGCCAAGTGGGCATTCTTGGGCCGACGAGCGAGCCGTGAGGCGTCTCTCTTTGTGGGCGCCTAAGCTAGCGATCGTCTTGGGCGAGCGCAGCGGGCCCGTGGCGAACTCTGGCCGCGTCAGAGAGGCTGGTCGCTCTGCAGCGCCTGTCTTGGCAGGCAGCCCGCTGAGCCATTGGCCCAGCCCAAGAGGGCTTTCAGAGCAGTTTTCTGCTTTTTTTTATTTTACATAGTACATATTAGCTGTTTTTTCTTTATTTTGCTTAGTTTTTTAAGCAATTTTCAAACAGTTTTCTCTATTCATTTTATTTCAAGTATATTTTGACTAGAGAATGAAATAAAGGCAGAATTTTTCTGTAAAGTACAAAGTATTATGAAAGTTATTATAAATGTTTCCGCTGCAAATAGTTGATTTAAATTGCTATCATGCAATAAAGTCTGTTTAAATTTTGTTTTAAAAGATGTGACAAAGCAATAAAGATGATTGTGTCACATGTTATTAATTGACCAACGTTATTAATAAGCATGATCATGATCCTTTTCATTGAATATTAAAGGTGCATTTAATTTTATTTCTACCCATGTAATTTTAAATAGCACAAACAACTGCATGCTTAATTTATACCAACGTTGGATTAATGTATACAGTTGTTTTTTTGGTTATCTCACATCTTTTGTGATTTTCAGGAGGTCTCAACCTCATGAGCTGCTTGAAGGACATCCCACTGCTAAGGGGGGATAACTAGTCCGAATGGAGGAAAAAGGTTGATCTGACGTTTGTATGCGCCGAGGTGGACTGGGTGGTTGACACCAAACAACCAGTCAATCCTGCTGACCCTATGAGGGGTGATGCTGAGGAAAGTGCTGCATTTGAAAAGAGAAAGAGGGACCATGCTCCTTTGGAGCTGGCCTACTCGATAGACAATCAAAAGTGGGTGAACGCTAATAAGAAATATTTGGCTTTTGTCAAGAACACAATTAAGAACGCTATAGTGGGCTCAATTGAAGAGTGTGCCTCTGTGGGCGAATACCTTGCAAAGATAAAGAGCCAGTTTACTGGCTCTTCAAAGATGTATGCAACCCAGCTGCTAAAACAGCTGGTGACAGAAAAGTACACGGGAGGGCCACATGGCACTAGAGAGCACATCTTGAGGAT
Organism: Avena longiglumis; assembly: GCA_030063025.1. Taxonomy (NCBI): domain Eukaryota; kingdom Viridiplantae; phylum Streptophyta; class Magnoliopsida; order Poales; family Poaceae; genus Avena; species Avena longiglumis. Next base: position 480,036,348 of record CP125977.1, read on the forward strand.
GTCCAACATGGCGGCCAAGTTGAAGCCCATGGATGAGGACCTCGAGCTCAAGCCTGCTCTCCTGGTGCACCTTGTCATGGCCTCTCTTCCCCAACCATTCGAGAACTTCGTAATAAACTATAACATGTCCCCTGAAAAGTGGGACATTGAAAAGACCATAGGGATGTGTTCCCAAGAGGAAGAAAGGCTGAAGTCTCTTCACGGTGGTTCCTTGAACTACGTGAAGGACAATAGGAAGAGGAACTTCACCAACAATAACCATGGTGGCTCACCTTCCAAGCCACATGGCAAGGGCCCACAGCACCAAGATCGGTGCCAGTCCACCCACAGGGAAAAGACCGTGCCACCATTGCAAAAGGTTGGCCACTACAAAAGGATTGTCCAAGATGGTCAAGTCCATAATGGCCAAAAACAGTAAAGATATAGTCTCTTTTGTTAATGAATCTCTGTATGAAAAGTTTTCTAGATCTACTTGGTGGATTGACTCGGGTGCAACTGTTCATGTTGCCAACTCTTTACAGGGGTTCCATTCGACAAGGATTTTGCCAAAAAGAGAAAGACTCATTGAAGTGGCGAATGGGATTGAAGCAGAAGTGGAGGCTGTTGGCGACATTCCTCTAGAGCTGGCTGATGGCTCTTCTCTTTTGCTTAAGGATGTTCTTTTTGTTCCTTCCATTCATAGAAATTTAATAAGTGTGTCGTGCTTGGACAAATATTCGTATGAGTGTTATTTTGGACATGGCAAATGTGCCATCTGGTTGAAAGATACTTGTGTGGGTGTTGCTACCCTACATGACAAGCTATATTTATTATCTTTGCACGAGAAAGTATTTTCTGTGTGTGATGTGAATGAACAAGTTCTCTTGTCGAACAAAGATCAAAAGAAAAGAAAGCAAACTCTTGACTCATCGAAGTTATGGCACTGCAGATTAGGCCATATTTCGAGGGGAAGAATAGAAAGCCTCGTTAAAAATGACATTCTTCCTCTGTTAGAGTTCTCAGACATAGAACAATGCATAGATTGCATTAAAGGAAAGTATGTAAAACAAATTAAAAAGGGTGCAAACCGAAGTATAGCTACACTAGAAATAATCCACATGGATATTTGTGGACCGTTTCCGGTGAAAAGTGTGGATGGATATGATTCATTCATAATATTCACGAATGATCACTCCCGATATGGTTATATTTATCCAATTAAAGAAAGATCTGAAGCATTGGATAAATTTAAAATTTTCAAAGCTGAAGTAGAAAATCAGCATGATAAAAGAATTAAGATAGTCCGGTCCGATTATGGCAGGGAGTACTACGGTCGGCATACTCCATATGGTCAAGTACCAGGACCTTTTGCAAGGTTCCTGCAGGAAAATGGAATAGTCGCCCAGTATTCTATGCCGAGCGAACCTCAGCAAAACGGAGTAGCTGAAAGGCGTAACCGTACCCTTATGGATATGGTGCGCAGCATGATGAGCTACTCTATCCTCCCATTGGGATTGTGGATGGAGGCGCTTAAAACCGCCATTCACATTCTCAACAGAGTATCAAGTAAGTCGGTGCCCAAAACACCGTATAAATTGTGGACAGGCAGAGTCCCCTCTCTGCACCACTTGAGGGTCTGGGGGAGCCTAGCTGAGGCAAAAGTTTTCAATCCAAACATTGCAAAGTTAGACCCAAAAACAGTATCTTTCCACTTCATTGGCTATCCAGATAAATCAAAAGGCTATCGTTTCTACTGTCCTGACAGATACACAAAGTTTGTAGAAACGAGACATGCAGTCTTCTTGGAGGACGAATTGATGAGGGGGAGCACGGTAGCTAGGGAAATTGATCTTGAGGAGAAGAGGGTGCATGCACCTAATCCGATGACTCACGAGCCATTTTTCTCGCTACCTATTGTGCCAACATCTACAACCCCTGAGGTTGTGGTGCCGGCACCTATTGTGACTCCACACGTGATAATAATGGGCGAAAGTTCGGAACCTGTCCATCAGGAGCCACCTGAACCCACTGTTGAGCACGAAAGGGAGCCCGAACAGCCACATACTGTAAATGTGCCTGAACCCGAGGCAAGAAATGAGCAAGAGTCTGATGAACTCTGAAGGTCTAAAAGAGAACGAAGACCAGCCATTTCCAAAGAAATCTACAAAGTCTACAACATAGTTCATATGGAGGGCGATCCTACCTCATATGAAGAAGCCATGAGTAGCCCTCACTCAGCCAAGTGGGTGGAGGCAATGAAAGATGAAATGAAATCAATGAGTTCCAACAATGTTTGGGACTTAGAGGAAATTCCTAAAGGAGCCAAAACAGTAGGATGCAAATGGGTCTACAAAACAAAGTATGACTCCAATGGGAATGTAGAAAAGTAGAAAGCTAGACTTGTGGCAAAAGGCTTTACGCAAAGAGAAGGTGTAGATTACAATGAGAATTTTTCTCCGGTCTCATGTAAGGACTCCTTCGGAATCATCATGGCACTAGTTGCACATTTTGATTTAGAGTTGCATCAAATGGATGTTAAGACGACATTTCTAAATGGATATTTAGAAGAAAATGTTTACATGAAACAACCCAAGGGTTTTTTCATGGAGGGGAAGGAACATATGGGATGCCGCCTAAAGAAATCCATTTATGGGTTAAAGCAAGCCTCTAGGCAGTGGTATTTAAAGTTTAATGATACAATTAAAAGATTTGGATTCAAGGAAAATGTTGAGGACAACTGCATTTATGCAAAGTTCAAAAGTGGGAAACATATTTTCCTAATTCTGTATGTGGATGACATCCTGCTTGCCAGTAGTGATGTTAGTCTACTACTAGAGACAAAGAAGTTCTTGTCATCAAATTTTGACATGAAAGACCTTGGTGAAGCTTCTTATGTTTTGGGCATAGAAATTCACCGAGATAGAAAGAATGGAGTGTTAGGACTGTCGCAGAAAGCATATTGTGAAAAGATTCTAAAGAAATACAATATGCATGCGAGTAATGCAACACCTGCTCCCATAGTCAAGGGCGACGGTTTTGGGAAATCCCAATGTCCAAAGAATCAATATGAGATCGATCAAATGAAGTCAATACCATATGCTTCGGCTGTTGGAAGCTTACAGTATGCACAAGTGTGCACTCGCCCTGACTTAACTTTTATCACCGGGGTACTCGGTAGATATCAAGAGAATCCAGGCATAGAGCATTGGAAGATGGTAAATAAAGCTTTGCGTTATGTGCAAGGCATAAAAGGCCTCATGCTAACATATAAGAGATCTGATTCCCTAGAGATAAAAGGGTATTCATATGCGGATTTTGCGGGAGATAAAGACGACAGAAAGTCCCGACAGGATATGTCTTTACTCTCGCATGAGGTGCTATTTCGTGGAGAAGCGCCAAACAGTCGATAGTTGCATCATCTACGATGTATGCAGAATTTATAGCATGCTATGAGGCCATGGGACAGGCGTTATGGTTAAAGAAATTTTTACCCGACTTGAAAGTGGTTGACTGCATCAGCAGGCTACTAAAGATGTACTATGACAACGAGCCCGCAGTATTCTACGCTCACAACAACAAGTCGAGTAATGCTACAAAGTCTATAGATATAAAGTATTATGTTGTGAAGGACAAAGTCCAGGATCAAACTATAAGACTCGAGCATATAAGGACAAATGATATGCTTGCGGATCCGCTAACGAAAGGCTTACCTCCCAATATGTTCAAGGAACACATAGCCGGCATGGGTTTAATGGAAAGCCTATGATACCTGGACTACAGAGGCCCAAAAGTAACAAGATTTGTTTCAAAACATAAAGGTATATTAGTGTCTGTCTGATTCTATCGGCAATTGAGCTGAGACGATGAAACATGCTCTATGTATCGATCTGTGATGAAATAAGTAAAGTACAAAGTTAAAAGTAAAGTCGAGATCTAGGGGGAGAATGTTAGATAGATCTCAACGTGACAGAGCCCAACGGCCTGTCACGCCCTAATCGCGCCCTAATCGGGGGCGCCCAACCTTATCCATGGTTGGTGGGCCCCTGTCGCCAGCACGTATATAAAGAGCACATGGTACGAGGTTCACCGTGCGCCGCAGCCCCCCACCGACACACCCACCGGTGGTTTTCGCGCTAGGCCGACGGGAAGCACCACCGCCGCCACACGCTCCCCCCCCCCCCCCTTTTCTCATGGCTAACGACGGCGGCTTCAGCTCCGGTACAAGCTCCGGCATCCCCTCTGGCCCGTGCTTGTCGAGCCAGGGCGCAGGTAATACTCTACCCCTCTCTTCCTCTCCCTCTGATCTACTAGATCCATTCAGTATAGATCCTAGCGAGGCTAGACTACAACTAACAAACATATCTAACCAAATAGCTTAAGGTAAGTTTTCATGCCACTAGAAATTTCAGTACTTCTTTCTGGTTGCTCTACACTTTGATATTTTTGAAGATATGATCAATTCATGTTGCCCAAATGATCCAATTTGCCTGGCTGAAAAATTCCATAAAAGGGGCTGATTGAAGTGATCCGTGAAAGATGAGACAATATTTTCCATGCTTGAACTAGGTATAATGGTCAGGATGAAAAAAAGGCTATCTAGCATATACACGCAAAATATTATCTCTGGTTTCCAGCCTGCATGATCCACACAGAATTCCAGAATAATTAGAGACAAAGAATCTCTTTCTCTGAAGCAAGCACCTTGTGTTGAGCCTATTCCGTATCAACAACAAAAAACTTGTGTTTTTTTACAACGAGAAACCCCCAACCATTTCAAGATGGGTCTAACATGAGCCTCTTCCAAAATGGTTTTATAAGTTATTGACATTGACCATATGCCAAAACGAATATGTAGTAACCGTTTTCCTAACAATTAAAGATTGCAATAACCATAGACATAACTTTCAAAGACAAAAGATTATCATGAGCTTTTACGGTTTTAGTTAATATTAGGTTAAAAAACTTATCCTCATTTTAGTTTCTTTTTCATTTTTGGGGGGTATTACTAAATTTCTGTGTGTGCATATCCAATGCAACGCTATCGGTCACACCACTTTGATAGTTTGACTATAGTTAATACCAAAAATATGTCTGATATAAAAGTTGAATGTCAAAATGTCGTGTCTAAGAATTAAATCTAAACCGAGCCAATGGAATAGAGTTTCATGCATCATGTCGTCGGTGCCACAAACCTGCCTTGCCTCCCGTGGCCTCAGGGCTATGGAGGCGCGGTAGATCCCGGTCCTTGTCTACGGGAGGGCTCGTTTCTTGATGTCTTTTTCTAGTTTCCTTAGGGTTCGTGTCATACTCGGAAAAGCGTGATGCGGTGGCTCTCTGAAAATGGAATAAAGTCCCCCCCGCCTAGTCCCGTTGTGATGGTGTGTTTACCATAGCCCGATGACGTGCGGAGGTGTGTCTCTAGCGGATCTCGCTGGTTTTGGTCGGTGTTCCTTCTTGTCTATGCTTCTTTTCATCATCGAAGATAGATGCTATCGTGCGCAGGTTCGCTGAGTCCTTAGCACAATGACCTTCCGTATGTCTACTAGGGAGGGGTGAGGACGCTGGCGCGTGTTCGGCTCGCTAGTGTGTTTATAGTCATCGCTAGATGATTGAAGGACTTGTTTGTATTTTTATACTTGTAAGATTTCTTATACCGCTGTTTTTTTCCAAACCATTCATGACTATCTACTTATACGAACTACAAGGAAATATATGGTTGCCTGGGCAGGGAGAGGCATAGACCAGCGTGGTTTTCTCGTTGATCACACGGTCTGCTTGGATAATCTTGGAGTGGCACTCCTCATCGTATCCGCATGACAGTGTGCCGGATATTTTAGATACGTACTGTATAAATTTGGCGCAGATACACATAACGCGTATGTCAGTCCGTGCGCGTGGTCGCAGAGATCGATCGATCTCGTCGCAGCTAGCAGCAGGCAGTGACCGGTGGGGTTTGGTGGCCATCAATTGATGAGCCTAGCAGCAGTGCATCTTTCTCGTCCCGCAGCAGCATTCCTTCGTGGATCTCGTTTGCCAGTCTGGGTTTGACCAGATCTGCGCAACGGCGACTCCCCGAGGACTACTCGCTTTCTGACGAGCAGTATGGAGGAGTGGTTGAACCAAAACTTGTCCTTTGCCCCCGCCCCGATCGTGCTTTTGGTCTCGCTTAGTTTACTCTCACGGGGTACGGCTGCATGGGCAGTATTTTGTGCAGATATTGCTTGTTTTTATCTCCCGGGAGAAACCCCCGGCCATGACGCAGTATTATTCCTTCATACTCTCTTTGTTTTAAAATATAAGAGGTTTTCTATTTGTAAAAGGAGTGTATTTAGATAACCTTTTCAGTGTATAGGTTCGTACCGAATCTACACACTAAAAAAATCTAGATATACTTTTTTCACTTGGCTAAAACATCTTATATTTTAAAATAGAAGAAGTAGTAGTATATCTTATTAATTCCGTACGACGACAGAGGTTTTAGTGAAGATTCCTAGTGTCTTGGGAGGCACGGAAGCGGATTACAGCTGCTCATGTGTTGTTTAGAGTTCTTTTGTTAAGACTCATGTCCCCAAACCAACAATTATAAGGCTGCGCGAGTTTAAATATAGTATAGGGCGTACCTGCACAAGAATTAATGGATGATGATCGATGTGCGTCCACCAATCGATAGCAAGGGGATAAAGAGTATAGTTTAGTGCTGTCCTCGCTAATCTTACATCAGCCTCATCTATTGTTTGATAACTTAAGTTAATTGTCATCACATTTTAAGAAACGGTGTGTTTAATTTTCTATCAAGTTCCTTAATTGTGTCCTGAATAATGCTGAAAGAAATGATTGACGAGTGCTGATTCGCATGTCAAAACTAATTTGTATATGTACACAGGGTATAATTCTAAACGAATGCTAACATATACGTGCACATACATAAAGACTCCTATATGTAAGAGTTGTTGGTCGTGCTACCGATCATAAACATGGAGATATCAAACAAATATTATGTACTAACTGAACTTGCATTGGGTAGACCGGATACCACGAGTGCACTATGTATGTCTACATCCTTAGATCGGAGACCGTGGTACACACTTAGGACGTGAACTGGTCAACTGAAAGATCGCCAAACTTTGCTCCAAAAACTAGGTCACTATAAATGCAGCTTTTAAGCTTACCCGAAAGCATTCCGTTTGTCGTGGATGAATCAAGATGGTATTTTTGCCTCCTCCCTACTACGGAGAGGTATCGATGTGCCCCTCGGTGATCCGTGACCGGAAGTTCATGTCCATGCATATGCTTAAAGAGATAATCATATCTTGGGATCGGAATTAAACCGTTGCACGAACCGAGAAAGAAGACGAGATCAAAACAAGGATGACCAACTCGCCTTAAGCTCAACAATACCGTGAGAGAAATACAATAGTAGGTAAAAGGTTCGTCACATACAAACTTCATATACATGCGGTCATCGGCACAATGGTTTTCAGAAACCTTTCTCAATTATAGGACCAACTAGCTAGGGGAAACCCTCCTGAAACCCTCTCCTCCTGAAACCCTCCCACCGCCGCTCCCGTGTGGCCGCGCCGGGCCGCACTAGGGCGCCGCCGCTGGCTTCCAACAGACCTCCTCCCTCCCTCTCTCCTTCCCGCCGCCGCCACCGAGGGTGCCGTCGGGAAATGCCCTGGTGGCGCGATGGCGGCGGCGGATCTCCTCGGCTGAAGTAAAATCAAGGCGGCGGCGATCCTGTCCCAGTTGATCAACGGCGATGTGGCGGAGTAGTGGCGGCCAAGGACGTCCTTGCATGGCGGCGGCCACAAATCGGTGGGTGGCGGCGGTTGACGGGTCCGATCTGGCCCGATGGGCTCGGATGGTCCCTGAACCCGATCTGGTGCCCGTTGCATCATCTTCGACGACGGCATTGGATCACCTGGATTACTTCTGTGGCATGAGGACACCTAGGGTAGCGGCCCTAGGCATGGTGGTGGCGGCCTCCTTCTTCGCCGGAGGTGGTCAGCCAAGACTGGTTGTGTTTTTTTCCACATCTAGTCCCAGCGAGAGTTGGGGTGGCGGTGCTGCCGGTGAAAACCGAGCTCGACTACGGTCATGGCGGACGACGGCTGTATGTCTGCGTCACTTCCTTGTTGAAGGCATCGTCAACGCAGCACTCATGACCCCCCTCGAGCTACTCCGGGGGAAACCCTAAGACCTCTGGGTCGGCCGATGGCGGCGCATCGGTGTCGCATTCTCTCTTGGGAGCATTGCTTGTGGAGCAGCGCTGGATGGAAGAGGCGGTGATGGCTTGTTATAGAGCTTCGTTGGGAGACCCCAAGAGGAAGGTATGATGAGCACAACAACAACAAGCTTCCCTCAGTAAGAAACCGAGGTTATCAAACCAGTAGGAGGAAGGAAGCGACTCAAATGTGTTGATAGCAACGTGGAGACCTGCACAACACAAACTCAAGACTTTGCCGCAACGAACAACGAGGTTGTTAATCTCACTAGTTTACTAAAAACAAAGGATTAAACGTATGGTGTGGAAGGAAATAGTGGTTTGCAGAAAGTAAACAGTACAGAGGAAGATGTATCAATGGTAAAGATTGGAACGGGATCCATAGTTCACTAGAGGTGTTCTCCTTAGATAAACAAACATGGCATGCTGGGTAAACAAATTACAGCAGGGCAATTGACAGGACTGAGCAAGGCATAACAATGCAATACTAGACATTCATGATCCTATGAGATTCGATTGGGCAATACAACAAGATACATAGACCGCCATCCAACTGCATCTATGACTAGTAATCCACCTTCAGGTTATCATCCGAACCTCCTCCAGTATTAAGTTGCAAGCAACATATCACTGCTTTAAGCAAACTGTGTAAGGTAAACAATCTACTTGTTCCATGAACAAGAGACCGTTGTTTTCTCCCTAGTGGCAACAGCACATCTACTACCTTAGAGATTTCTGTCACTTCCCTTAGATTAAATAGAGGCAGGAACCTACTATCAAGCATAAATACCCCCTCTTGGAGTCACTAGCATCTACTCGGCCAAGATAGCTACTTGAAATGGAGAGCATGCAAGATCACAAACAACACGGACATGATAGAATCAATAAGACAAAACCATTAATAAATCTGACATAGTAATCTCAATATCCATCAGATCCCCACAAACACAACATGCATGATTACAAATAGATATGATCTTGATCATGAACGGAGCTCACAAGATCTAGACATGGAAGCATAAAGGAGGAGATACAACCATCTAGCTACTACATGGACCCGTAGTCCAAGGTGGAACTACTCACACTTCATACCGGAGGAGAAGGCCTCCGGGATGATCTCCCCTCCGACAGGGTGCCGGGAAGAGCTTTAGATCCCCCGATCTAGGGACGATGGTGGTGGCGGCTACGGACTGTTTCGTGGAATATTGATCGGGTACTTAGGGTTTCTGTATCGGGGGGACTTTATAGGCGAAGAGGCGAGGCATGGGACGACCAGGGTGGTCACACCCCCCTTGGTGTGGCTAGGGCAAGCCCGCGCCGCCAGGGGGTGTGGCCCCCTGGTGCCTCCCCTCCGTATCGTATTCTGGCTCCGTGTTCCCCACGGTAAAATATTGACTTTGGCTTTCGTCCCGTCCAATTCCGAGAGTATTGATTTTCTGCCTTTTCTGGAACCAAAAACAGAAGAAAACATGCAACTGGCACTGTGGCAACTTGTTAATAGGTTAGTCCAGAAAAACATAAAGAAACAACTCAAAGTAAGGACAAAGCAAAGCAAAGTAGATAATAAAGAAGCATGGAGCATCAAAAATTATAGACACGTTTTCGACGTATCAAGCATCCCCAAGCTTAACTCCTGCTCGTCCTCGAGTAGGTAAGTGCTAATAATAATAATTTTTGAGGTGACATGCACCATCAAAATCAAGATCAAACCATTTGCAAGCATTGAAGCTGGGATCAAAGAACTCTAAACATGAGCATGAAAGACGAAGTTCTAACAATAAGACAAAGCAACTATTATTGCAACATGAAAGGATATAAACAAAGATCATGAATAGTATGCATTGAAAAACGTTTGTCTGTTTCACATACAGAAAACATGGCATAGTGGCATTCAGCTTGTCCCTCGTGGAGTAGCAAAACATAAATGCATATGACACCTTGGGACAATGCACATAGAACTAAGAAACAAATAGCACAAGAACAAGTAATATCAACAATATGAATCAATCAATAAGTCTTGGAACAATGCACATAGAACTAAGAATGACAACTATGCTCTCATAATTGGTGCCTATGGATAGAAGGTGGAGACTCAATATAATAGTGGAAGAAAGGCCCTTCATAAAAGGGAAGCAGAGATTTCAAGTTTCAAAAAGAGCTTCCAAAAATTATGGTACTTGTTAGCTTTCAGCTCTCATTGCCCCTATCATAAGCATCTTGAAGTGACTAAGTTTAAAGTGAACAAACTATGGAGTATATGCTTGACAAAGTATAAGTTGGCAATCTCATGTCCCTTGAGTACGAGGGCCGCCCCTCATGCTACTAAACTTTAGTTACTTGCAAGTTCTTGTCATAGTAAGTGTATGTGTATCATAGAGAACTGCCAACGGGGTACCCCTTGCACATGATACATGAGCTATCTCATAATCAAAATGACAAGGAAAGCAGACAATGAGCATATTAGCAATCTTTTTATTTGCTATTTGCATAGGTTTTTATTGAGGATGCTTCACAGATTGCTCACTATGGTTATGCTGCAAGTTTCCACCATGATTAGGCATGGCTTAGGCTAGCGGCCCAGGTGTTTCTCTAACACAAAATACATAACTCCATGGACTTACAAGCTCCTATTTTATTTCACACGACAACATCCATAAACAAAAGAGCATGATATCAATTGGATCGAGATCCAAAAGTGTTGAAAGCGTTCCCCATGACAGCACAGTTATGCTAATACCAACGTATAAGTGCAAGCATATACAACATAGATGACACAATGATTCAAGTTTATTAGGGGCAAGAAAAATAAAGTGTGCCATCAAGTTCGTGAGAGCTTTAATCACTAAGTTTTTGACATACAAAATACTTTTTAATTTGAAGATAGATGAAAACAAGAATATACTTGGAATGGTGTAACACACCATGCATAGGAATTTATAGTGGACACTTTGGAATAACTTGGTTTATTGGGAGTTGGATGCATGAGTAGAGCTTACTCAACAAAAGTGAAGGCTAGCAAAATACTGGGAGCGACCAACTAAGAGAGCAATAATGGCCATAATCATGCAGAGCGACAAAACATTACTAATCAAAGCATAAAGTGGTACCACAAGTCAAGGACTAAATGATCATAGAGTCTAATGGTGACTTGTTAGAGTCATAACATGGTGTGAGCATGTGCCAAGTCAACCCAAACAAAGCATCAAAGGAGAATACAACAATACTATGCTTTTGTATGCTAAAACAACGCATGATTCCTTCAAGGCACACTAAGCACTCTCAATGACTTGGAGCAAGTCATTCTACAGCAATAATCACTAAGCATAAGGTCAAAAAACCATCTAGCATGACAACATAAAGTCTAAGCCACAGTCAAAGCAAGCTCACTTTTGTACCACTATAAGCATAAAACTTTCTACTCTTGGCTGACTCCAACCTTTTTTTGTAAAAAACATAGCGAAAGCGGGGGCCCAAACTACTTTATTCAAGCAAACTAAGCAAACAAAAACAAAAAATAAGACGCTCCAAGAACAACATAAACTGTGCATGAAACAATAAAAATGAAGTGTCTAGAAAGACCTGAGCTTTTTATTGATGAAGAAGGGGATGCCTTGGGCATCCCCAAGCTTTGACGCTTGTACCTCTTGAATATTTCTTGGGGTGACATGGGGTGTCATCCCCAAGCTTGAGATTTTGTCCATTATTCATCTCATTACATCATTCTTTATTTACACCTAATTTTTTTCCTTCATACAAAACTTCACACAATCTTCATTAGCAACATTAGTGTATTCAAAAGATAATAGACCCTTGGGTTTAGCTTTAGAATAGCAAAACTTTCACTAAAAACACAAGATACTATAGTAACTTCCTTTAAAAAGTTCAATTCCCCAAAATAGAACTCAAAAAGAAATCAATAAGAAGCAAATGCAAATAATGGCAGAAATCTGTCAATACAGACCAACATGTAGAAACCGATTTTTTTGAAGACCTTCTGTTGCTCAAATCAAAAAGTATTGAACTAACGAAAGTTAGGTAACATACTGGGGGATTTATTCATAAAATATCAACTCAATCCTACTTACATATATTCCTCATGAATTTTTTATGGTGGATCACAAAAATCTATTTCGGGACAACAACTCCCCAAATCTTACTTCCCTCTCATTAGAGGTTATTCTTGGCATAAAAAGCAAATAAAAAGGAGAAGGAGAGGTCATTACTGAAGTAATAACTTCCAAGACTCAATAAAACTCTTGTGTTATCTCCCAACAAGTAATTTTCTTTAATGCCTTTAAGTTAGGCACAAGAAGCAAGAATCAAGTATTTTCAAATGAAGAAGCATTAAGATCAATACTCGAAATCTCTTTATCTAGGAAAGGTATCTCATCCAAATGAATTTTAGAAGATCCTTTCTCATCTCTCTTAGGTTTACTACTTTCATCAAATGGATTTTCAGAAACAATCCAATCAAAATTCTTTTCTAAGGCTTCATGCATTCCTACAAGTTTAAAAGGTATGGGTGTCTTAATTTCCTCTTTGGTTTTATCTAAAGTACCCATAACATCTACACATGAGCCTAGCATATTAAAACATTCAAAAACCTTTTTGGATTCCTTAGCAACATCATTAAACTCTTTTAGTAAAGTTTCTAGGATAAAATCTCGCTTTTCAGCATCCTTTTCTTCTTTTAGTTTAAGAAACAAAATTTGGATCATGGGGTTAAGGTTAACAAACCTAGACTCGAACATATGAACTAAAGAAGCTGCAGCTATATCATAATTAGGAGCAAGTTCTGCTATGAATCTATCATCAATATCCTCATGTTTTCTAACATGATTAAAGAATATTTCAATATTTTCTTTCCCAGTTATAGAGCCACTATCTATTGAAAGGTCTTTCAGGGTGAACTTGGGAATTAACATGGTGAGCTAGAGCAAGGTGACAACTAGAGTAGGAACTAATTTTTTGTGTGTTTTTGATAAGGGAAGGCAAACCAAACTAAACTATTTTTTTTTGGATTTTTGATAAAAAGAGGCAAACAAAACCAAGCAAAAGAAACTAAGCAAAACAAAAACAAAGTAAAGAGAAAGGTTATGAAGGACTCCCCTTGTAAAGACGTCCTTAGCCTCTCAGGCAACGGCGCTAGAAAAAGGCTTGATGGCTCGTTATAGAGCTTCGTTGGGAGACCCCAAGAGGAAAGTATGATGAGCACAACAACAAGTTTCCCTCAGTAAGAAACCGAGGTTAACGAACCAGTAGGAGGAAGGAAACAACTCAAAGGTGTTGATAGAAATGTGGAGACCTGCACAACACAAACTCAAGACTTTGCCCCAACGAACAACGAGGTTGTCAATCTCACTGGTTTGCTAAAAACAAAGGATTAAACGTATGGTGTGGATGGAAATAGTGGTTTGCAGAAAGTAAACAGTACAGAGGAAGATGTATCAATGGTAAAGATTGGACTGGGATCCATAGTTCACTAGAGGTGTTCTCCTTAGATAAACAAACATGGCATGATAGGTAAACAAATTACAGCAGGGCAATTGACAAGACTGGGCAACGCATAACAATGCAATACTAGACATTCATGATCCTATGAGATTCGATTGGGCAATACAACAAGAAACATAGACCGCCATCCAACTACATCTATAACTAGTAATCCACCTTCAGGTTATCATCCGAACCCCCTCCAGTATTAAGTTGCAAGCAACGTATCACTGCTTTAAGCAAAGTGTGTAAGGTAAACAATCCACTTGTTCCATGAACAAGAGACTGTTGTTTTCTCCCTAGTCACTTCCCTTAGATTAAATATAGGCATGAACCCACTATCGAGCATAAATACCCCCTCTTGGAGTCACTAGCATCTACTCGGCCAAGATAGCTACTAGAAACAGAGAGCATGCAAGATCACAAATAACACGGACATGATAGAATCAATAAGACAAAACCATTAATCAATCTGACATGGTAATCTCAATATCCATCGGATCCCCACAAATACAACATGCATGATTACAAATAGATATGATCTTGATCATGAACGGAGCTCACAAGATCTAGACATGGAAGCACAAAGGAGGAGATACAACCATCTAGATACTACATGGACCCGTAGTCTAAGGTGGAACTACTCACACTTCATACCAGAGGAGAAGGACTCCGAGATGATCTTACCTCCTATAGGGTGCCGGGAAGAGCTTCAGATCCCCCCAATCTAGGGACGGTGGTGACGACGGCTACGAACTGTTTCGTGGAATATTGATCGGGTATTTAGGGTTTCTGTAACGGGGGGACTTTATAGGCGAAGAGGCGAGGCGAGTGGGGGGCTGGATGGTCACACCCCCTGGCGTGGCTAGGGCTAGCCCGCGCCGCCAGAGGGTGTGGCCCCCTGGTGCCTCCCCTTTGTCTCGTATTCTGGCTCCGTGTTACCCACGGTAAAATATTGACTTTGGCTTTCGTCCCGTCCAATTCCGAGAATATTGATTTTCTGCCTTTTCTGGAACCAAAAACAGAAGAAAACATGCAACTGGCACTATGACAACTTGTTAATAGGTTATTCCAGAAAAACATAAAGAAACAACTCAAAGTAAGGACAAAGCAAAGCAAAGTAGATAATAAACAAGCATGGAGCATAAAAAATTATAGATGCGTTTCCAACGTATCAGGCGGCAGAGGTGGAGCGGCTAGCATGCAGGGAGGTGGTGCTACTTGGCACCGCAGTGGTGTTGGTGGCTGGTGTGGAGAGAGTCTGCCCCCGTTCCGTGGATAGGCTGTGTGGTTCTAGGTCTCCTTTTGCTTGATTTCAAGCCGCCGTGCCCAAGCACTCTAGCTTCTCTTGGTGAGTGGCAACAATGTGAGTGACCATGGGGCAGGGTCGAAACAGACAACTAGGTGTTTGATAGATCTCGTTGGGGAGCTGGCGATACAGTTATCATTTTTTTGCTCAGTATTTTGTTTTGGCGGTTCCGGTTTGTATGATCTTTGTAATGGCCTTTGCCAAAAAATGTGGTTCTAATAATGAATAAAGCCTATGTGCATTGTTTGTTGCAGAGGCAGGGCTATGCTCCCCATTTCAAAAAAACACGCGGTCATCGGTATAACCTGCTAGGGTCTGCTATTGACTATTGACCTAGAAAGGTGAAAGGACATCTTTTGTAAGACCCCTCCTTTGTAAAGGAAAAGGATCCCTGTGATTGCAATGCTAGTCCCTGGATCATTGCTAGCATCCACAGTTTAAGATGAAGTACACAGATACAAAGTTTGTTTATTACATTCATTCCAGAGACAAAAACATAGTCTTTACAACTCAGGGCCAAAGGCCTAATACAAGAGTTTATGGAATAAGTAAATAAACACAAGTCCTCATCTTCATGTGCCACATGCAAGCATGTTGAGTGTAGACTCATGACTCCTACTCATCATCGGAGTAACCTGCAACATCACAAGTTACAGCCACAGTGGGTCAATACTTTGGAATAGTATTGGCAAGTGATACCTTAGTAAATTTTAAGTGGACTATATTTCTATATGCATTTTGGCTAAGTGTAGCTTGGCTTGCTTTGCTTGAAAATAGGTTTTTCCTATTAGTTGAAATTGCTAAGTTTTTCTTTGTCAAAAACTTTCCCAAGAAACCACCAATAGACATTGGGGTCCTTCTCCCTTGTTCACCCACATGTTTAACTTAGAAGTTGGAGTGATGAGATTCTTGTAGCTTCCATGTCTTGATGCTCAAGCTGTCCATTGCCATGGACTTGGCTAAGTACTTAGATTTTCCATCTGCAGAGGTTGTGCACTTTCCCCACCAGACTTGGTTTCCCAAGACAGGACCTTTCAGAAGCCTTTCCTTAGTCAAATGGACGCGCTCCAACCTATCATTCCCACTACCACCAACTGTCCAAGTGACTAAGTTCTAGCAACCTATATGATCAAGCCAGAGCCCATATTGCCAAGTGGTTGCACTGTAAGCCTTCTCAACACTTGGCCTCCAAATCCCTTTGTGCCTGGGTGGCATACCACAAGTGAGATACACAAGCCAAATCCATGGCCTTGTGTAACCACTCAACCAAAACCACCATTCAAGTCCCATTCCACCCAGGAAGTTCATTGACTTAGTTGTTTTATTAAGAAAAGCATGAGTCCCAAAGGACTTAGAATTATTTCACCATAGCATGTACATACTTTACCAACCCTTGTTTTCTACTAGCTAGGCTAAGCATGGCATAGTAACTTAACTTAGGAAAATTCTCTAGCAATTCTACAATTCTACACTACATAGGATTTCCCAACATAGCATTTGGCAAAAGTAGCATGCAAGACTTAGCAAAAATAATTCTAATGCTTATTCAAAATAAAGGGTGGAAATATCATGAAGTATCACTTGCCTTGTTAATGGGGAGAGTAGCACTCTTCACAATCACAGTCACTAGCAAAATCTACACAAAAATTTGTAACATACAATTACACTCAATTTATATACAATAAAAAATATGAATGCATGCATGCAAGAATTTACTAAGTGATGATTTTGAAAACTCTACCAAGCAAGTGCATGATACAGAAACATAACAAGTCCCAAAGTTTGCTAACTAAACTTATTTAGCCCTAAAACTATTTTTTAAACAAAAACTATACTCAAAATGGACTTAAACATGTTTCTGCATACAAAGTAATTTTAACAGATACTATTTGTTAAACACATTGCAGATTCAGAAAGGCCTTGATTCACTGATTCCAACAATATAAAATTTGCAAAAATCTAACGTGGGAATCAAAAGTTATAGCCATTTGAAAATTGGATCTAAATCTGATTTGAATTCTGTTTTTGATTCAAACCCTAGCCACGCGTCGTGTTTCTATTGGCGCGTACCGGTTCGGCCGGATCGAGCTCTGCGGCCGTAGGATCTAAGTAAAACACACGGTCCAGATCTAGCAAAAACGTTTCGTTAAGTGATCTAAATCTACGCGTTGGATCCAGATCTGACGGTCCTGGATCAAACGACCAAACTCGAGCGGCGCTAGCGGCGGCGGCTGGCGGCGGCTCGTCGGTCAGTGGCGGTGCCGGCGTTCTAGGTCGTGCGCGAGAGGGAGAAAGGTCATACCAGATCCGCAGCGGCGTGCTGAAGCTCGACGTGGCGTTGGTTTGCGAAGGGGCGCGCGGGAACGGTCTCAGGAGCTCGTCGGAGTAACGGGCGGCGTCGGTAGCTTGCAGTCGTGGTCCTTGCCGAGGTTTGGCGTCGCCCTAGCACGAACCAGAGGCATCAGGAGTTGCGCAATACATAGGCGAACAAGCTCGCGTGAAGGAGGGGGCAAGGGGCGCTCGGGTTTTACCTTAATTGGTCGCCGGAGTTTATCGGTGGCGCAGGTGGTTTCGGTCGTGGACGGAGACGACAACTTGGGTCACGAGCAGGCAAAGGAAAGGTGTCAGCAGGTGCGCAAGGTCATGCTGAGCATCCTCGTTTGAATCAGAGAGAGGGGGGCGGTCGAGGCTCACCGGAATCGATCGCCGGAGTCGTCGGTACAACGGAGCTTCGAGAGCTAATGCGCACATCCTGGTGGCGGAGTGAGCGAGGAGAGTGGGGGAAAAAGCTCGCGGTGCAGAGGGGATTAAATAGGCCAGGTGCGACAGGAAACGCCTGCGGCATAAAGGCCAATTACGCCGCGCCATTACCGGCTTCACTGCAGCGGCGACGTGGTCGCGGGTGCGATTTGGGGAAGACGAGGGCGACGTGGAGAGGGCCCGCTCAATGGCCTTGCCAAGAGGAGGTGGGGTCCCCGCTTGTCGGTGGGCAATGGGCTTGTGGCGAGAGAAAGATATGCCCCGGGTGGGCTAGCTGGGCCAGTTCTTTTGTTGGGCTGGAATCCTGGAGCCGGCCCTTTTCTAATTCTTTCTCCCTTTTCTTTTTATGTTTCCAATTTCTGAATTGATTTTCAAATGAATTCAAGTTTCATTTGAATTCAAAACTTCTTGGGATTTTTGTAGTGAGCAGTAGTCTCAAATATGGGCACAAAATCATGTGGTTGCTTTGCAAAGGTTTGGTCAGGCTTGGTGAACAAAATATCAGAGGCTTGGCACTTGGTTTGCAAAATTTGAGAAATGGTTTTTTTGAAACATTTCCAAATTGTAATTCTTGGTCCAAAACCACACTCAATCCTTTCTATAAGAAAGACAAACAATCTAGGTTTAACATCAATCAAACTTCTCAAATGGGGATGGCCATTTGATTTGAATCTGCTCACATAAAATCATAGCACTTTGTGCTACTGTTTTCTAGAATGAGTTTGAAATTGTTCTCAAATCTATATGCATGCATGAATGATATGCAAACTTTGAAATTATGATTTTAGGGATGTTACATCTTTACCCTTAGGTGGGTTTTGGTGTACGTTAATGAGAAGTCCTTACATGAGCTAACCATATTATTAAGTTATATCCACATCTATTGGTCTATAATTGGAAAACATATATGGTTAGATGACCATGCTAAAAAAAGAAGCAATAGAATGTAGTATTTAAACCTCATCTATTTATCATGCTTTGAGTTGTAGGAAATCCTATTAAGCGGGGTAAGTTCTATACTTCAGGGTGGATATCTTATACCCTGAAAATCGTTTCTGTACTTCACATATATAGCCTACGCCTCATATATAGCCTATGCCTATTTTCTATGCAAGCCCGGAGGTCGCACCAGGATGTTTCAGGTCAAACCTCTAGGGCACTTGTAAGCCAATTTATATTTCTAAAATTCTACAGGGTGGTACAATACTACTAATACCAGTTCCTGCAATCAGGGTGGCTCAGAGGCCCAAGCCAGAGGTTCTGAAATGGACCTTCAGGCATTCGGGGCCTACAAGAATTCTTGTAATGGGGCAAATTTTAGAGGGGCCTATTTAAGGTCTCTTACTTCTTCCTAGTGGAGAATTTATTAGCTACCTTGTTTCCCTTTTCCCCACAAGTAATGTTTCTAAAAAGCTTGCTAAACTCCTCCATCATTGTTTGATTGATAAAAAAGCGGTGTCATCAATTTTGGTGTGAAGCTAGGATAGCAACCCCGATCAAAATTGATGGGCAAATTTTGGTGTGAGGTCCTCGTTGGCAACGACCGGAGTGATGGAAGCTAGGGCAGCAACCCCAAGGATGTGGTCGTCAGATCTGCGACTGACATATCAGGTCTATACCTTACATCAAACATCCTTCCTCTATCACTGACGAACAACAAAGGAGTATGTTAGCGTTAGAAGACGGGACGACGAGGTCCTCCACCAACTTCTGGCGTATTCTTTGAAGGCATGAGAGGGCATTAGTCCATATCAACATTAGGTTATGGCTAGACATAGATCATCATTTGGTGGACACGATTGTTGGTGGCGATAGGTTTGACAACAAGTAGGTGCATACTCTAAGAGAATCTCCACTCGGATACCCAGGACGCCGATCCGGACACCGAATTTAGGTACGGACGCCGAAAATTGGCCCAGTCGCGTACCCAGGAACCTGTTTTCGTCCGGATTTAGGCGAACTTTGGTCCGGGCTTTCTAGGCCGTACCCAGGTTTCCGGGTACGCCCTGGGGATGCCAGACACAGCGAAAATGGGCGTGGGTCAGCTGTGTCAGCGAGATAGTCCCATTCCCCCACTCCACTCGCCCAGACTGCAGCGAAGAGCTCCCAACACCTCTGTCGCCATGACTTCGCCGGCGGAGCTCCTCCACGCCAAGCCATGCCCACGCCTCTAGATATGTTCGCGGTAGTTGTCGTCCAAGCCGCCGCCCATTCCGCCGCCGCTTTCGTCTCCAGAACTTCCCCGTAGCTCTGCTTCGCTGCGTGCTCCCACCACCATGCCCGCCAAGTGTTTGGCGTTTGGCCGGATCGGCCATGGACTTTGACAATGACGAGATACTCGCCATGGACTCCGACGACAAGGAGATACTCGCCGTACTGCTGGAGGAGGAGAACGCCGAGGTCGCCGAAGATGCAGAGAACATGGAGATCCTCGCCTCCCTCGCCCAGCTGTACATGCAGATGGCAAAGACAAAGCGCGGTGGTTCGGCGCCGGGTCACCGGAAGTGCAAGGCAAGGCAAAGGATAGAGGGCAACTGCTTGTTGTACACCGACTACTTCACCGACGAGACGCTCCATGGAGAGGCCGTGTTTCGGCGCCGTTTCAGGATGAACTGGAAGCTCTTCCTCAAGATCGTGCATGCCATCTGGGAGTTCGACCCCTATTTCGTTTGCAAGAAGGACTGCACCGGCATGGTTGGGTTTTCCTCACTGCAGAAGTGCACAATGGCGATGAGGTTGCTTGCATATGGAGCGTCGGGTGACAGTGCCGATGACTATCTCCGCATGGCCGAGTCCATCACCATCGATTGCTTGTATAGGTTCTGCATGGCAGTGATTGCAGTGTTTGGGAAACAATACTTATGATCACCCACTGCTGAAGACACTGCTCGGATCCTCGCAGTCAATGAAAGTAGAGGATTTCCTGGTATGTTTGGAAGCATAGATTGCATGCATTGGGAGTGGAAGAACTCTCCATTTGCATGGCAAGGAATGTACAAAGGCCACAAAGGAGGCTGCACTGTGATACTTGAGGAAGTTGTTACACATGATCTTTGGATCTGGCACTCCTTTGGCATGGCAGGATCGAACAACGACATCAACGTCCTCAACTCCTCAACTGTCTTTTCCAAGATTGTTGAGGGTCATGCTTCCCCTGTGGAATTTGAGATCAGCGGGCACCACTACAACAAGGGATACTATCTAGCACATGGCATCTGTCCAAGATGGCCAACATTTGTGAAGACTATCTCAAACCCAATTCTCCCCAAGCATTCTCACTTTGCCAAGGAACATGAAGCTTGCAGGAAGGACGTGGAGCGGGCATTCAGTGTTCTCCTGCAGAGGTTTGCAGTTGTCTGGTTCCCTGCTATGACCTGGTCGAAAGATCAGATGTGGGAAGTGATGAACTGTTGTGTGCTCTTGCACAACATGATCATTGAGGATGAGAGGAAGGATCTAGTGAGTTTGCTCGAGCAGAACGAGCCATACTACAGACATGGTCCTCTTGCCGAGCCTGATCATCAGGTGCCTCCAACCTGTGTTGCATTCATCGCCATGCGCCAGGAGATCCGAGATCCGGCGGTGCATCAACAGCTGTAGGATGATCTTGTTGAGCACCTATGGATACATAGAGGCAACACATAGATGTCGAGCATGAATTGGCCGAACTTGGCCGAAATATGTTGTATTTTCACTGCAGGCCAAACTATGTTTACATTTACGCCGAACTATGTTTAAAATTTCGCTGAACTTTGGCCGTAAAATGTTCTGTATTCATGGTATGCCGAACTATGCCAAAATCTGTACGAACTTGGGCCGAATTTGAGGGGAAACGAGTGTCCCGGGTGAAAGTTAATTGCCCCTATGTGTGGTTTTGGTGATTAATGACAATCCCTATGGACTAATGTTTTCACTGAGTTTTATACGAAGGAATATTCCATATGTCATGCTTGTAGTCCATGTGTTGGATTCAAGTATGGATTCCATGAAGATAAAGATATACCTTGAGTATTGACATCAAAATCAATGAGTTGAATAGAAGAATATGATATGATCAAGATCTTGAGAGTGTGACCTCAATAGAAGAATTCAAGATATGGCTCTAAGTCGGTGTCATGATAGCCTCATTAGTTGAGCTATGGTTGACTAAGATTTAGAGCATGTAATCAAATGAAGAGTTCCTTATGTACCTCAAGATATTAAGATGGAGCACGAGAAGGTACTTGGTTGACCAATACAAAGAGTGAAGAGTGATTTTAAGTTGGTCAACACATGAAGCATAAAGAATGTACCACATGGTTGTGGTATGGTAAGCCTTGTCAATTATGCATCATGAACTAACCCATTATATATTTGCCTTTGCGTTTTCTATATGGGACATGTATCTTTCCATGGGCATGCTTCAAAAATGAATATATTATATAGCCCATGAGAGGATGACATCAAGTGGTGATCGTCATCAAGGTTGAGAAGGGCAAGTTCAAGATAAGCATCTCGAGAAGATCATTTGCTTGAAGCTTGCCGTCCATATTGGTGATAATGGACATGTGAAGACGTGTATTAATGAATCTATCCCATAGTGGTGTATGGGGAGCAAATTAGGAGCCTTCACGAAGCAACAATGATCAAGTGTTGCATTCCGGCTTGAGTGGAGCTTGAAGCGTTGTCATCAAGATCAAGCGGGATGCGCAAGGCAAAGGTATGGCCTTGCTAGGTTTTCCTTTTACCGGTCTCAAGGTGGTTGTTGGTAGACCGGGTTATAGGATAGATAGCCGCACTATCAAGAGGGGCTTTCGGTTGGGTAACTTGATCACATTGTCATAGGGAGATAAATCCTTTGCATACTTTGCATCTTCCTATTTTGTTTCTTATTGGTGTTTCTCCATGCGAGGTTCTTGATCTTGTTTCTAGCTCTTCAACAAGCCCAAGTTCATCGAAAACGGAATTCGTATGCATCTTCTATGCGTTTTCGAGTTTGAAGGTTTTATCGGTTCTTATTTAGGGAGGCTTCTTACCTTTCTTCATTTGGTTCTATCCTCCTTTGTTGGGATATGATTTTTCTATATACAATCTTGTAGATCTTGTTGTCCTCGTCAAAACAAGCCCAAGATCATCGAAATCGGAGTCCGGATGCAAAAGTTATTGTGTTTTTCGTGAAGCCTGTTTCATCCCGGTTGTGGATTCGGTTCAACCGGCTCCCAGACCAGGTGGTACGGTGCCAGGATCGGAAAACCGGATCTTAAACCGGGATTTTGGGTTTTTCTATACCAAGTCTATCCGAGACTGTGTACTGACCCTAATCCTGGTTGAAATCCGGTTTTCCGGTCCAGGAATCGAACCATCCGGTTCTGAAGCCGGTCCAACCGAACTTTCAACCGGATTCACACAGTTTTCTCCTAACGGCCATATTTGCTTTCCACTATAAAAGGGGGTTCTTCCCCAAATGTTTCAAAGTGTTCTTGACCACGAAATTGACCTCCATTGTTGAACCTCTTGAGCTTGCTTCCCCCCTTCCCTCCTATGATTCTTGCATCTTTTTGAGGGCTTTGGAAGAGGAGATCTAGATCTACAATCCCACCAACCAATTCCTCCTCTAAGTGAGGGGAACCCATTGGATCTAGATCTTGGAGTCAATTGTTTACTTCCACCATTGTTCTTCCTCTCTAATTCCTCCCTAGCACTTGTTGCTTTGGTGGGATTTGAGAGTGAAGGATTTGAGCACCCTTGGTGTTCTTGTTTTGCATTCTTGCATAAGTGTTGAGCTCTCCATTACGATTTGTTTGAGTGAGAGACCGTGATCTTGTTACTCTTGGAGGGTGACCTCCTAGTTGGCTTGGCGGTTGGTGCCGCGGTGTCCTCTTCGTAAAAGATTGTGAAGAGACCTGGGCTTCTGTTGGAGATATGCCCTAGAGGCAATAATAAAAGTGGTTATTATTTTATCTTTGTGTTTATGATAAATGTTCACATTCATGCTATAATAGTATTAACCGGAAACATCAATACTTGTGTGATTTGTAAACTAAACTAGAGTCCCTGGTAAAGCCTCTTTATAATACTAGCTAGTTGATTAATAGATGATCGTGGTTTCTCGATCATGAACATTGAGATGTTATTAATAACAAGATCTTATCACTAGGAGAATGGTGTGATGGACATACTCCTATAGATAAGTGTAGCATTAAGATCAAGTCATTTCAATAGTTCGTTTTCTATAAACTTTCTGATACATAGTAATCTAACTCCTTCGACCATGAGATCATGTTAATCGCCATCACTGGAAGGATGCTTTGGTGACATCAAACACCACACCGTAACTGGGTGGCTATAAAGGTGGCATTGAGCGTTCAGAAAGTATGGGTTGAGGCACATGGATCAAGAGTGGGATTTGTCCATCCATATGACGGCTAGATATACTTTGGACCCTCTCGGTGGAATGTCATCCAATTAGCTTGCAAGCATGTGACTGGCTCACAAGGGATCACATATCACGGGAACGAGAAAAGAGTACTTATCTGTAACGAGGTTGAACTAGGTATGCAGAGATACCGACGATCAAAACCTCGGATAAGTAAACTATCATGAGATAAAGGGAAATTAGTATCCTATGTAAGTGGTTCATTCGATCGCAAAGTAATCGTACAAATATGTGGGAGCCATATGAATTTCCAGATTCCTCTATTGGTTATTGATCGGAGAAGTGTGTCGGTCATGTCCGCATAATTCACGAACCGAAGGGAGACACACTTAAGGATTCGATGTTTTTTAGTAGATATGGAATGTTAATAGGGATACCGAATGTTGTTCGGAGTCTCGGATGGGATCCGGGATATCACGAGGAGATCCGGAATGGTCCGGAGAATAAGATTCATATAAGGAAAGTCCTATTTCGGAGTTCGGGAAAGTTTCCGATGTTTTCATCGGAGAAGTTCTAGAAGGGTCTAGAAGGTTCACCGGATCGGAAGGGGAATGGTCCATGAATGTGTCATGGATAAGTGGAATGATTGGATCATATCCTAGGTCACTTGGTGTTGGCATTTGCAAGAGAGAATTAAAGCTCTAAATTGAAAGTGAAACGGGAAGTTTGAAAAGTCAAACTAGAACAATGGTTTCCTAGTGGAAGAAGAAACAAGTCCTTCTCTCAATCCAACTTGGGTTTGGGTTTGGATTCAAACCCACCCCTCCTAAGGCTGCCCCTCCCTCTCATAAATAGAAGGGAAGGGCTGCCCCAACAACACAAGAGCCAAGCCCTTCCCACACACCCGCGTCGCCGCCGCCACCGCGCCCAAGCCGCCACCGCCGCGCCGCCGCCGACACCTCTTCCTCCTCCCGGTCATCTAAACCCTAGATCTCTGGGAAACCCTAATCCACCATAACTCGCATACGACTTAGGCGAAGCCCTGCGGGATCTTCCCTCTACTTCCGACACCACGCCGTCGTGCTGCCAGAATCGCGAGGGGAGAACTACAACGTCCGCTGCCTGCTGGAACAGGGGAGAGGAACGTCTTCATCGAGTACCGTGCGTGTGACCGACTGCGGAAGCGCTGCCGGAATGCAGCGCCGGAAGGATCGTCTACGCGATCTTGAGATCGGCAAGTGTACGACTACATCACCCACGAGAATCTGCTCTCGTTAACCGCTTTGGAATCTTCGAGGGTGAGTGCTTCTATCGACTCGTTGCTACAATCTAGTAGATAGATCTTGGCTTGTTTGTGTGCATGCGGTAGAATTTTTTTGTTTTCCATGCTACGAACCCCTACAGCTTATCCTTCGTGGAGCTTGTGTAGTGGTTGTGGAGCTTGCCATCTTCGGAGTGGAGGAAAAGCTAGCCATAAGGAAAGGGCCTATTCGTTCGTGGGATAGACTCGGAGAAGAAGGTGAGCCTCCGTGGCATTGGGAAATCCTTCGTGGAATCTCACACCTCTCCAACGTGACGTACCTTACTTGTAAGGGAACATGGGAATACATCTCCGTCTCCGCGTGCCTCGGTTATCTCTATACCCGAGCTTACTTTCCTTGTGATAGCCATCGAGATTGAAGTACTTATATCTTGATTATCACTTGTGGTATATTTATCTTGTGATATCTTGCTTACTTAACTTGTTGTTGGTGCACTTAGTTGAGCCTAGTGTATTTAGGTTTTGTTCTTGTAAAATAAATATTAGTTTAATTCCGCATTCTATCAAGCCAAAACTGTAATAGTTTTGAAATTTCCTATTCACCCCCCTCTAGGAGACATTTCTATCCTTTCAATTGGTATCAGAGCAAGGTCTCTCCTTGTTTAGGCTTCACCGCCTAGAGTGTAAAGATGTCGGCTAGTAGTATAGTGCACAATGACACAAATTATCTTTGATGGCACAAATTATGGTTTGTGGAGAAATTGCTTGCTTTGTAATCTTCGGACCTTGTGCCTAAATATTGAGCGATTTCTAGATGTACGTTTTTCTCCTCCTATGGATCCTCAAAATCTATATTTAGAGGATGGGAAAAATTTACATATCGAAGCTCAAGTATCTAATGAGATTATTTTCTCCTTGAGCCCCACAGTTAATTCGTTCTTAATGATTGTAAAGCGCAAGTCATCTCATGAGATGTGGACCAAGCTTAAAGAAATATTTGGTGGGTCCATTTCTCAAAGGGCCGGTGGTATCTCCAAGGAGCTCTCTTCTCCCTCACATCATGAAGAGCTCCAAGTTTCTTACACCTCCGGCTGCAATTAGATTTTAGTTCTTCCCACTTCCCGCCCGCGCGCTGCCCCCGCCGCGCCGCCGCCTCGCGCCGCCGCTGGTTTGTCGCCGCCGACACCTCCTCCTCCTCCCGGTCATCTAAACCCTAGATCTCTGGGAAACCCTAATCCACCATTACTCGCATCCGGCTTAGGCGAAGCCCTGCGGGATCTTCCCTCTACTTTCGACACCATGCTGTCGTGCTGCCAGAATCGCGAGGGGAGAACTACAACCTCCGCTGCCTGCTGGAACAAGGAAGAGGAAGGTCTTCATTGAGTACCGAACGTGTGACCGACTGCGGAAGCGCTGCTGGAACGCAGCGCCGAAAGGATCGTCTACGCGATCTTGAGATTGGCAAGTGTACGACTACATCACCCACAAGAATCTGCTCTCGTTAACCGCTTTGGAATCTTCGAGGGTGAGTGCTTCAATCGACTCGTTGCTACAATCTAGTAGATAGATCTTGGCTTGTTTGTGTGCATGCAGTAGAATTTTTTTGTTTTCCATGCTACGAACCCCTACAGTGGTATTAGAGCCATGTCTATGTGTAGATCTGTTGCACGAGTAGAACACAATGGTCATTGTGGGCGGTGGTGCTTTTATTATCAATTGATTTTTGTGTACTTTGCATCTTGCGGTATGATGGGATGAAGCGTCCCGGGCTAACCTTACATGACATCGTTCATGAGACTTGCTCCGCGCTCAACATGCAACTTGTATTGCATAAGTGGCTTTTGCGGGTGTCTGTCTCTCCCATTATAGTATAGATTCAATTTACAACAGGCACTTGATAGTTCAAATATCAGCGTTGTGGTTCTTGTTCGTAAGTTAGAACGACACTTATTGAAAGCCCCAAACCACGTAAAATATGCAAAGAAAATTAGAGGCGTCTAACTTTGTTTTGCAGGGGTGTGTTGTGATGTGATATGGCCATGATTGTGATTATATATGATGTATGCAATGTTCCTTATTGTAAGTTGGCAACCGGCAGGAGCCATATGGTTGTCTTTTAAATTCCGTTAAGGCTTGTGTGTCTATTCAAAGTAGTTGTAATAGTTGAAGCTGGTGGACGACGACCATGAAACGGCACCATTGACCTTGACGCGATACCGGTGATGATGGAGATCATGTTCGTCCTTGAAGATAAAGATCGGAAGCACAAGAAGAAAGGCCATATCATATCACATATTATGAATTGCATGTGATGTTAATCCTTTATGCATCTTGTATTGCTTAGTTTGCGACGGTAGCATTATAAGATGATCCCTCATGCACACAATTTCAAGTTTTAAAGTGTTCATCCTTAGTAAGCACCGTTGCTAAAGCTCGTTGTTTCGAAGCACCACGTGATGATCGGGTGTGTTAGATTCTGTGAGTGTATACAACGTGAGCAAGCCAGATTTACTCATGCGGAAGCTAAGGTTTGATCTTGAAGGGACTATCATGTACAAACTTGGTCTCGGAACACGGATCACCGAAAGGTAAAGCATGAGTCATATAGTAGATATGATGAACATGCTGATTGTTCGCCATTGAAGCTACATCAACTCTCGTGATGATCGGTTTTGATGTGGTGGATTTGGTTCGTGTGATCACTAAATTTTTTTTTAGGGATATTGTTTTGAGTGAGAGTTCACCTAGATTAATTTAACTATTAATTAGAACTCAATTTGTCATAAACTTATTATAAACTATTGCAAATATGTTGTAGATCAATGGAGGCCCCTACCATAAATTTTAATGCGTTCCTAGAGAAAGAAAAGTTGAAAAACATTGGAAGAAACTTCGCGGATTGGTTTCGCAATTTGAGGATTGTCCTCAATGCTGGTAATTTGACCTATGTCTTTGGATGCACATTTGGTGACCACAGCCATCGCTACCGATGAGGTAAAGAATGTTTTCCTCGCTCGGAAGAATCAGTACTCCACAGTTTAGTGTGATATCTTGTATGGTTTGGAATCGGAGCTTCAGAAAGGTTTGAGACCATGACCCACATGATATTGTCCGTGAACTCAAAATGATATTTGAGGCTCACGCGACAGTTGAGAGTTATGAGACTTCTGAAAAGTTCTTTAACTGCAAGATGGAAGAGGGCAGCTCCGTCAGTGAGCACGTTCTTAAGATGTTTGGGCATGCAAGTAAGTTTCAAAGCTTGGGTATAGTGATTCCTAATGCTTTGGGGATTCACCGTGTCCTCCAATCACTACCACCAAGTTACAAGAACTTTGTGATGAACTACAATATGCAAAACATGGACAAGTCGTTGCCACAACTCTTCTCCATGTTGAAATCTGCAGAAGTGGAGATTAAGAAAGAGCACCAAGTGTTGTTGGTCAATAAGACCACCAAACTTCAAGAAGGGCGGTAAGAAAGTTACCGCGCCGGCGAAGAAGACCAAGGTTGGGCCTAAGCCTGATACTGAGTGCTTTTACTGCAAGGGAGAAGTTCACTGGAAGCGGAGTTGCCCAAAGTACTTGGCGGATTTGAAGAACGACAACATCAAGAAGAAAGGTATATCTGATATACATGTTATTAATGTGTATCTCACTAGTACTCATAGTAGTGCCTGGATATTTGATACTGGTTCGGTTGCTCATATTTGTAACTCGAAACAGGTACTGCAGAATAAACGGAAGCTAGCGAAGAATGAGGTGACGATGCGCATTGGAAATGGATCAAAGGTTGATGTCATCGCGGTTGGCACTCTACCTCTACATCTACCATCGAGATTAGTTTTATACTTAAATAATTGTTATTTGGTGCCTGCGTAGAGCATGCACATTATATCTGGATCATGTTTATTGCGAGACGGTTACTTGTTTAAGTCCGAGAATAATGGTTGTTCGATTTATATGAGTGATATGTTTTATGCACATGCACCTTTGATAGATGGTCTATTCTTATTGAATCTCGATTATGGAAATACACACATTAATAACATTGAAGCTAAACGTTTGAAATTAAGCGATAACTCGACCTATATATGGCACTGTCATCTTGGTCATATTGGAGTGAAGCGTATGAAGAAACTCCATTCCGATGGACTTCTTGAATCACTTGATTTCGAATCACTTGAAAGATGCGAAGCATGTCTGATGGGTAAAATGACTAAGATTCCATTTTCTGGTACGATGGAGCGAGCTATGGACTTATTGGAAATCATACACACCGATGTGTGTGGCCCAATGAGTGTAGCATCGCGCGGTGGTTATCATTATGTTCTTACCTTCACGGATGACTTGAGTAGATATGGGTATATCTATTTCATGAAACATAAGTCTAAAACTTTCGAGAAGTTTAAGGAATTTCAAAGTGAGGTAGAGAATCAATGTAACAAGAAGATTAAATTTCTATGATCTGATCATGGAGGTGAATATCTAAGTTACGAGTTTGGCGAGAATTTGAAGAAATGCGGAATACCTTCACAATTGACAGCGCCAGGAACACCACAGCGTAATAGTGTGTCCGAACGTCGTAATCGAACTCTCTTAGATATGGTTCGTTCTATGATGTCACTTACAGATTTACCGGTATCGTTTTGGGGTTATGCATTAGAAACATCCACATTCATTTAAATAGGGAACCATCTAAATCCGTTGAAACCACACCGTATGAATTATGGTTTGGGAAGAAACCTAAATTGTCCTTCCTTAAAGTTTGGGGTTGCGAAGCTTATGTAAAGAAGTTACAGCCGGACAAGCTTGAACCCAAAGCGGAAAAATGCATCTTCATAGGATACCCTAAGGAAACTATAGGGTATACCTTCTATCATAGATCCGAGGGCAAAATCTTCATTGCCAAGAATGGATCCTTTCTAGAGAAGGAGTTTCTCTTGAAAGAAGTGACTGGAAGGAAAGTAGAACTCGACGAGGTTGTTGAACCTTCTCTCGAACTTGTGAGTAGCGCAACACTGGAAGTAGTTCCTATGGCGCCTACACCAATAAGAGAGGAAGCTAATGATGTTGATCATGAAACTTCGGTTGAAGTTGCTACGGAACATTGCAGGTCGACGAGAACTCGTACCACTCCTGATTGGTATGATCCCGTTATGAGTGTCATGTTGGTGGACAACACCGATCACCCTGCGACATATGAGGAAGCGATGATGAGCCCAGATTCCAATAAATGGCAAGAGGCCATGAAATCCGAGATTGGATCCATGTACGAAAACCAAGTATGGACTTGGTGGACTTACCGGATGGCCGAAAGGCTGTCGAGAACAAATGGATTTTCAAGAAGAAAACATATGCTGATGGTAATGTTACTGTCTATAAAGCTCGACTTGTCGCAAAAGGGTTTCGATAAATTCAAGGAGTTGACTATGATGAGACTTTCTCACCAGTAGCGAAGCTAAAGTCTATGAGGATTATGTTAGCAATCGTTGCATATTATGATTATGAGATATGGCAGATGGATGTCAAAACGGCGTTCCTCAATGGAGACATTGATGAAGAGTTGTATATGATGCAACCCAAAGGTTTTGTCGATCCTAAAGATTCTAACAAGGTATGCAAACTTCAACGATCCATATATGGATTGAAGCAAGCATCCTGAAGTTGGAATCAACGTTTTGATAAGGTAATCAAAAGTTTTGGTTTTATACAAACTTATGGAGAAGCTTGTATTTACAAGAAAATGAGTGGGATCTCTATTGCATTCTTAATACTATATGTAGATGACATATTGTTGATTGGGAATGATGTAGACCTTCTAAATAGTGTCAAGGATTATTTGAATAATAGTTTTTCAATGAATGATCTTGGCAAAGCAGCTTACATATTAGGCATAAAGATTTATAGAGATAGATAGAGACGCCTAATATCATTGTCAGAGAGTACATATTTGGAAAAAGTTCTAAATAGGTTTGGAATGGAAGATAGGAAGAAATTGTTCTTGCCCATGTTGCCCAATACGACCTTGAGTAAAACTCAAAGTCCTGCAACGGCAGAAGATAGAGAAAGGATGAGTAAGACTCCCTATGCCTCAGCCATAGGATCTCTAATGTATGCCATGCTATGTACTAGACCCGACATTGCATATGTTGTTAGTTTGACTAGCAGATATCAAAGTGATCCAGGAGTGGATCATTGGACAGCGGTTAAAAACATCCTTAAGTACTTGAGAAGAACTAAGGATATGGTTCTTTCTTATGGAGGTGATGAACATATCGTTGTTAATGGTTACATCGATGCTAGTTGGAACACCGATCCGGATGATTCTAAATCTCAATCTGGATACGTATTTACTTTGAATGGTGCAGTAGTTAGCCGGAGGAGTGCAAAGAAAAGCGTTGTGGCGAGATCTTCAACTGAATCAGAATACATAGCAGCTTCGGAGGCTTCACAAGAGGCGATATGGATGAAGGAGTTCATTACAGAGCTTGGTGTGGTTCCAAGTGCGCTGGACCCAATGTCTATATAATGTGATACCGACGATCAAAACCTCGGATAAGTAAACTATCGTGAGACAAAGGGAAATTGGTATCGTATGTAAGTGGTTCATTCGATCGCAAAGTAATCGTATAAATATGTGGGAGCCATATGAATTTCCAGATTCCTCTATTGGTTATTGATCGGAGAAGTGTCTCGGTCATGTCCGCATAATTCACGAACCGTAGGGAGACACACTTAAGGATTCAATGTTGTTTAGTAGATATGGAATGTTACTAGGGATACCAAATGTTGTTCGGAGTCTCGGATGGGATCCGGGATATCACGAGGAGATCCGGAATGGTCCGGAGAATAGGATTCATATAAGGAAAGTCCTATTTCGGAGTTCGGGAAAGTTTCTGATGTTTTCATCGGAGAAGTTCTAGAAGGGTCTAGAAGGTTCACCGGACCGGAAGGGGAATGATCCATGAATGTGTCATGGATAAGTGGAATGATTGGATCATATCCTAGGTCACTTGGTGTTGGAATTTGCAAGAGAGAATTAAAGCTCTAAATTGAAAGTCAAACGGAAAGTTTGAAAAGTCAAACTGGAACAATGGTTTCCTAGTGGAAGAAGAAACAAGTCCTTCTCTCAATCCAACTTGGGTTTGGGTTTGGATTCAAACCCACCCCTCCCAAGGCTGCCCCTCCCTCTGATAAATAGAAGGGAGGGCTGCCCCAACAACACAAGAGCCAAGCCCTTCCCACACACCCGCGCCGCCGCCGCCACGCCGCCACAAGCGCCGTGCCGCCGCCACCGATTCGTCGCCGCCGACCTAGCCGCCGCCGACACCTCCTCCTCCTCCTCCTGGTCATCTAAACCCTATATCTCTGGGAAACCCTAATCCACAATAACTCGCATCCGGCTTAGGCGAAGCCCTACGGGATCTTCCCTCTACTTCCGACACCACGCCGTCGTGCTGCCGGAATCGCGAGGGGAGAACTACAACCTCCGCTGCCTGCTGGAACAAGGGAGAGGAAGGTCTTCATCGAGTACCGAACGTGTGACCGACTGCGGAAGCGCTGCCGGAACGCAGCGCCGGAAGGATCGTCTACGCGATCTTGAGATCGGCAAGTGTACGACTACATCACCCACGAGAATCTGCTCTCGTTAACCGCTTTGGAATCTTCGAGGGTGAGTGCTTCTATCGACTCGTTGCTACAATCTAGTAGATAGATCTTGGCTTGTTTGTGTGCATGCGGTAGAATTTTTTTGTTTTCCATGCTACGAACCCCTATAGCTTCTCCTTCGTGGATCTTGTGAAGTGGTTGTGGAGCTTGCCATCTTCAGAATGGAGGAAAAGCTAGCCATAAGGAAAGGGCCTATTCCTTCGAGGGATAGACTCGGAGAAGAAGGTGAGCCTTCGTGGTGTTGGGAAATCTTTCGTGGAATCTCACACCTCTCCAACGTGACGTACCTTACTTGTAAGGGAACAAGGGAATACATCTCCGTCTCCGCGTGCCTCGGTTATCTCTATACCCGAGCTTACTTTCCTTGTGATAGCCATCGAGATTGAGGTACTTATATCTTGCTTATCACTTGTGGTATATTTATCTTGTGCTATCTTGCTTAGCTTAACTTGTTGTTGGTGCACTTAGTTGAGCCTTGTTTATTTAGGTTTTGTGCTTGTAAAATAAATATTAGTTTAATTCCGCATTCTATCAAGCCAAAACCGTAATAGTTTTGAAATTTCCTATTCACCCCCCCTCTAGGCGACATTTCTATCCTTTCAATTTGTATCAGAGCAAGGTCTCTCCTTGTTTAGGCTTCACCGCCTAGAGTGTAAAGATGTCGGCTAGTAGTATAGTGCACAATGACACAAATTATCTTTGATGGCACAAATTATGGTTTGTGGAGAAATTGCTTGCTTTGTAATCTTCGGACCTTGTGTATAAATATTGAGCGATTTCTAGATGTAGGTTTTTCTCCTCCTATGGATCCTCAAAATCTATCTTTAGAGGATGAGAAAAATTTACATCTCGAAGCTCAAGTATCTAATGAGATTATTTTCTCCTTGAGCCCCACAGTTAATTCGTTCTTAATGATTGTAAAGCGCTAGTCATCTCATGAGATGTGGACCAAGCTTAAATAAATACTTGGTGGGTCCATTTCTCAAAGGGTCGGTGGTATCTCCAAGGATCTCTCTTCTCCCTCACATCATGAAGATCTCCAAGTTTCTTCCACCTCCGGCCGCGGTGAGATTTCAGTTCTTCCCACTTCACTTACATGTGACAAGTCACAAGGTAATGTCATGGTGAGTGGAAAAATCATATGTGATGATGGTAGTGTTTCTCTTTACACCAACTATTCTCGTTCTATAAATGATAATGGTGTAGAGATTTTGGACTTAAGCACTTCTTGCAACAATGATGCTATATACCCTTGTGTTGCTAGTCCTTGCATATCTTCTAGAAATTATTTGAGTACTAGTGTAGATGATATGCTTGATTTTCCTTATTCCCATAAAAAAATGCTTCCATTTCCTCTATTTGTTTATCTAACAATGTAGAGGAAATAAAACATTCTATGGAGAAAGACATGACCATGAATGAATATTCAAGAATATCCTCATCTTCATCCTCCCGTGCTCACATTTGACTTATGGAAAGAGGATCAAAGGTCTCTCCTACTTTGGATACCAATATGTTGTCTAATTATAGCAATGATAATGATGATAGTGATGACGACATTGATGAAGATACTAGTGCTCTCTTGCTTGAGTTGACTTTTTTTGTGTACCTCTCTTCGTGGTAATAATAAGGCTGTTACTTGTTTCAAACACGTTATGGGCACCATAACTAAAAAAAGGGAACCATAGAGGAGTTGGATTTCCAACTTGATGATGAGAGTCGAAGATTCAATCTCCTTAAGCAAGAGCTTGCCGAGGAGAAGAACACTAATAGTCTCCTCACACAAAAAATTGAATCTTATGAGATTGAAAAGGAAAATTCCATTAATGATGCTTGTGCTACTAACTCTACTTCTTGTGAAGCATCTACCCTAAAGGAGAATGTTGAGCTAAGGGCTCAACTTGAGTTGCTAACTAGCAAGTATAGGAAATTGGAATAAAGTCATGAAAAGCTCTCGGTCTCTCATAATGATCTTCTAATCTCCCATGATGGGATAAAGTTAGCTTGTGAGGCAAGTATTACTAAGACAACATCTTATGAGCCTCTTTTGGACATTAGCACAACTTCTACTCAAAATGCTATTTTGCCATGTGCTAGTCCTAGTAATCCATATAGCCATACTATTGATAAACCTTGTGTTGGATTAATTGCTTTGCCTTATTTCACTAACAATTAAGCTTCTACTTCCTCTAGTACTTGTATTTCTACTAACCATATAGAGGAAATAAAAGATCTCAAGGACCAAGTCACTTCCTTAAGGAATGACTTGGAAAAGAGTCATGAAGGGAAATCCACACTCGATAATATCTTGAGTGTGCAAAAATCCCCTAATGATAAAAGTGGACTTGGATTCAAATCCAATAAAAAGAACAAGTCCAAGAGCAACAAAAATAAGGGTCAAGACCAAGTCAAGAATTTGGCCAAGATTATTTGCTTCAAGTGCAAGGTTGAAGGACATCATGTAAGATATTGTCCATTGAAGAAAAAGCAGTTGAGTGAGAAGCAACAAGGGAAGCGGCCACAAGTTAAAGGTCAATCCCAAGTTGAAGTTAGGCCACTTCCAAAGAAGAATCAAGATAATGCTCCCCAAGCCAAGAAATCAATGAAGAAGAGAAAGGGGAGCACTTGTTGCTACATATATCGTGTGAAGGGGCACTTTGCTTCTTCATGTTCAAACAGTACCTTATCTAACCCTATCATGATTGATGATGATTATTCTCTTAGGAAGGATACGGATGGTAATGTGTTTGCCAAGTTTGTTGGAACTCAAAGTGGTGTCAAGAAAAGAACCATTTGGGTTTCCAAGCCTATTGTGACTAACCTCTTAGGACCCAACTTGGTTGGGGACCAACTAGATCAAACTTGATCAATAGGTGTTTATGGAGGGCATTAGAGACTTGGCTAACTCATGAAGAATTAAGGGATCTTCATATGTTATATTTGATCAAGCCAAATCCTAAGTATTATTATTTCCCTATCTTATCCAATGTGCCTCTTCGCGGTAACTTGTACTTAACTCATTTATACTGTAAGTTACTTGCCCCTTTACATGTTTTGGTTTTGTACCAAGTATGTGTTTGTATTTGGTGTGCCTCATGCTTGATTATTTTGTGTATTCAAGTCATGTCTAGGTGTTTGGCGCACCATTTACTCGTGTGTTTTATTTTGAGCCTCTAATGCATCTTGATGATATCTTATTTGGATCTTTTAGAGTGGTTAATGGAACATCCCATTTTGGGGGAGTGACATGCCTCGCACATCTCTCAAACCTTAAAATATGTGTACATGAGTACTACCACTTAGTATTGATATTGCAAGCTTATCTAGTCACTATGTGGTGTATCATACTTATGCGAAATTCAAATTCTAAATGTCCATTAATTATCTCTAGTCGAGGTTGTTTTGACTCTTATAAAAAAATGAATATCACATTATGGGGGAGTAATATGCTTCTTTTGCATATCACAATCCTAGGAAATGTGAACATATGAGGTAGTGCCACTTAGAGTTGATATTGTTGATTATCTTGTTTTTAGGTGGCATGTTGGCTCAAACAAGGTCCTATTTTTGTTAGAAGCTTTTATTGCTCATCTTTTTGGTCTCTGTTTGAGTAAGAAATTCTTGGTGCGGTCTTTCTCAAATACACATCTCTATATCTTATTTGGGATACCATTTGCTTCAAGTTATTCTAATAATTGCTTTGCATGATTGTGTAACTAGTTGAAGCTATCAAGAATCTCTATCTTTGCATAGTGCTTAATCTTTTTATTTCTATCATATGCTTTTTATTATGAACATTTATCTTTAATATCCATGCAAATCTGCAATATACCACCGGAAATCTATTCCAATACACTCATTGTCTTCGACAATTGATATACTTGTGTGTGGTAGCATTTGTGGGTCATCTTGACTTTGGATTTAACCTCTTATTGCCTTATTTTCTTTCCAAAACTTTGGTGTGGCCCCCATTGTCTTCCTTGGCTTTTGAACATCTCTTTGATGATGTTTTTGATTATTATCAAATGTGTTTTAGTGGAAGATAAACCTTTTCTTCTCGGAACCTTGTGCCATTGTGAAAAGTGTTATGGGTTTGGTTTATTTGTTGAAACCTTGCTCTTTTCGGAGTTTATTATCTCATTCTTTATTCTCTATTTTATTTTTTTGAATGAGATAAATCTTTGAGAATTCGTGTTTTTATTTCATCTTTCATGCTTAATAGTTTTTGCTCGGTTCATTTGTTGTACTTTGTTGAAAAAATCTTGTGTTGATTTGATTCTTTGATATAGTTTGGACAACAAATGTGTTTTGTCACACCTTGTATGCCTTCTTGAATATTTTTGGTGATTTGTCCAAAGTATATGTTCGTTGGATCTTAAAAGTCTCGCGCATGCATGTTTAGTAAATGTATATCTTATATCATGTTTTGCTTTCTTTGATCCAATATATATGGTATACTCCATAAAATCCTTAAACGGCTATGATGTGCATGAAATTCAAATTTCATCTCTAAATATGCACATATTTGTATGGAGTGTATCCTATGTGTTGTGGTTATTCTAACCACTTTGGACCCAATAAGTTTGGGGACCAAGATGTACTTGAATGTTGTTTTAGGTACATTGAATATGCAATGGATGCTTGTATAGTCTATAAGAAAAGTGTTGTCACCACATGATAATTGGAGCCAATCTAGGATGATCTAAAAATTCTTATCTACTACATCATACCATTGCTATCTCGGTAACAAGTATCTTATTCATGCATACTATTCTTCCATCCAATATCTTGTAGGTTGCATCTTGGCATGAATTTATTTGTTTGTAAATGTTCTATTCTTGCAATTATCTTTGAAATACTTCCGTATCCTTATTGCTTATGTGAGTAATTTGAGATGATGCATATAATGGGGAGTATATAAAATCATGTTCATGATTCACCAATTCCAAATCTGCCTTCTAGCAATTTATTGCATATCAACTCCTCAAGGTACTCTCATGTGCAATATTGTTGAAATTGCATTGAATCATTCCTTTTGATACTTGTTGCCTTTCTCAAAGTATCCCAACTAGCATTAGTTCCCTTAGTGTTAGTTGTGATGGTTTTGAGAATTTTTTTTGTTTTTCTTTGGTGAAGTTCATTGATATACCATAAGATAAAATAGAGCCATGGGCTATATATGCACTTAAGCAAAATATCCTTTTTGGTATATCTTATGACTTCCGCTTGGATATCATGTATTCTTTTTATTAACCTATTATGTGTGGATGTTTCTTTGTGGATTATTCTCATGTTTTTTCCCTTAGAAACTTATGTAAACGAGAGTGTTAATCTCTCGCCTTGATATGCTCGCTCTTTTCCGACCATCACTCTTATCCTCTTGATTTTTAATGGTTTTGGTAAGGTCTTGATTTATGAGTGCTTGGTTTACTTTTATTGCATATTCACACACTCATATCTCATATTTGGTTTCTTTTGGACTTAATCTTGTCTTGACAAGTGTATTAGTTTATATCAAATCCTTGTATCTTGGTTGTGTTCTAAATAATATAGAGGGAGTGAGGATTCCATGTTTGTGCATACTGTATTCAAATGAAACAACTAATTTATGCACGAACCTTGGGGAGCTTCCTTATTTCACTTAGAGCACTATTTGTCCATTTGATTATTTGGATCTTTTGATTGCTTGCTTCATCCGTTGAAGTGCTTTCACCTTGTTATCCTTTTAGCAATCCTTGATCCTCAATATAGTTTGATTTCCTCCAAGTATTCTTCATTGGATATGTGCATGTGATTTCACTCATATTACGAGTAATGCACACCTTGTGTAGGAACTCATACTATATTGTCCTTCTAACCTTGTTATCCATTTTGGCACTTGTTGTCAATGGGGGAGAAGTTTAGAGGGTTTTAAGGGAAATGGTTTTCTACTTAAGATTGGTTTGTTCTTAAGTGTTTGCCTTTCATGCATTTCATCTTTATTATGTTTTGCATGGTTGTATATATAGTGGAAACTCTTCCAAAGGTTATGCTTAACAATGTATGCAATGAAATTCAAGATCATCACACGTGCATATATTGTGGGGGAGTTTGCTCTATATATGTTGGTTCTACTCACATCTCCTGCTTTAGTTGTAGTTTATGTGATTAGAATCGGTTTTGATATGGGATAGTATCTTTGTGTTACTTAACCATATCAAATACAACCTCTTGTATAAAACTTATTCTCGGATAAGCTGCGTACTTGTTTCTAATATTCATTATATAAACCCTCTTGTTGTGATTGTTATCAATTACCAAAATGGGGGAGATTGAAAGGGTAATTGCCCCTATGTGTGGTTTTGGTGATTAATGACAATCCCTATGGACTAATGTTTTCACTGAGTTTTATATGAAGGAATATTCCATAGGTCATGCTTGTAGTCCATGTGTTGGATTCAAGTATGGATGCCATGAAGATAAAGATATAACTTGAGTATTAGCATCAAAATCATCGAGTTGAAGAGAAGAATATGATATGATCAAGATCTTGAGAGTGTGATCTCAATATAATAATTCAAGATATGGCTCTAAGTCGGTGTCATGATAGCCTCATTAGTTGAGCTATGGTTGACTAAGATTTAGAGCACGTAATCAAATGAAGAGTTCCTTATATACCTCAATATATTAAGATGGAGCACTAGAAGATACTTGGTTGACCAATACAAAGAGTGAAGAGTGATTTCAAGTTGGTCAACACATGAAGCATAAAGAATGTACCACATGGTCTTGTGGTATGGTAAGCCTTGTCAATTATGCATCATGAACTAACCCATTATATATTTGCCTTTGCTTTTTCTATATGGGACAAGTATCTTTCCATGGGCATGCTTCAAAAATGAATATATTATATAGCCCATGAGAGGATGACATCAAGTGGTGATCGTCATCAAGGTTGAGAAGGGCAAGTTCAAGATAAGCATCTCGAGAAGATCATTTGCTTGCAGCTTGTCGTCCATATTGGTGATAATGGAAATGTGAAGACGTGTATTAATGAAGCTATCCCATAGTGGTGTATGTGGAGCAAATTAGGAGTCTTCACGAAACAACAATGCTCAAGTGTTGCATTCCGACTTGGGTGGAGCTTGAAGCATTGTCATCAAGATCAAGCGGGATGCGCAAGGCAAAGATATGGCCTTGCTAGGTTTTCCTTTTACCGGTCTCAAGGTGGTTGTTGGTAGACCGAGTTATAGGATAGATAGCCGCACTATTAAGAGGGGCTTTCGGTTGGGTAACTTGATCACATTGTCATAGGGAGCTTAATCATTTGCATACTTTGCATCTTCCTATTTTGTTTATTATTGGTGTTTCTCCATTAGAGGTTCTTTATCTTGTTGCTAGCTCTTCAACAAGCCAAAGTTCATCGAAAACAGAATTCGTATGCATCTTCTATGGCGTTTTCGAGTTTGAAGGTTTTATCGGTTCTTATTTACGGAGGATTCTTACCTTTCTTCATTTGGTTCTATCCTCCTTTGTTGGGATATGATGTTTCTCTGCACAATCTTGTAGATCTTGTTGTCCTCGTTAAAACAAGTCCAAGATCATCGAAATCGGAGTCTGGATGCAAAAGTTATTGTGTTTTTTGTGAAGCCTATTTCATCCCGGTTGTCGATTCGGTTCAACCGGCTCCCAGACCGGGTGGTCCGGTGCCAGGACCGGAAAACCGGATCTTAAACCGGGATTTTGGGTTTTGCTATACCGAGTCTATCCGAGACTGTGTACTGACCCTAATCCCGGTTGAAATCCGGTTTTCCGGTCCAGGAATCGAACCATCCGGTTCTGGAGCCGGTCCAACCGAACTTTCAACCGGATTCGCACAGTTTTCTCCTAACATCCATATTTGCTTTCCACTATAAAAGGGGGTTCTTCCCCCAATGTTTCAAAGTGTTCTTGACCATGAAATTGACCTCCATTGTTGAACCTCTTGAGCTTGCTTCCTCCCCCTTCCCTCCTATGATTCTTGCATCTTTTTGAGGGCTTTGGAAGAGGAGATCTAGATCTACAATCCGCGCCAACCAATTCCTACTCTAAGTGAGGGGAACCCATTGGATCTAGATCTTGGAGTCATTTGTTGACTTCCACCATTGTTCTTCCTCTCTAATTCCTCCCTAGCACTTGTTGCTTTGGTGGGATTTTAGAGTGAAGGATTTGAGCACCCTTGGTGTTCTTGTTTTGCATTCTTGCATAAGTGTTGAGCTCTCCATTATGATTTGTTCGAGTGAGAGACCGTGAGCTTGTTACTCTTGGAGGGTGACCTCCTAGTTGGCTTGGAGTTTGGTGCCGCAGTGTCCTCTTCATAAAATATTATGAAGAGACCCGGGCTTATCCTTCGTGGAGCTTCAGAAGTGGTTGCGGAGCTTGCCATCTCCGGAGTGGAGGAAAATCTAGCCATAAGGAAAGGGTCTATTCCTTCGTGGGATAGACTCGAAGAAGAAGGTGAGCCTTCGTGGCGTTGGGAAATCCTTCGTGGAATCCCACACATCTTCAATGTGACATACCTTACTTGTAAGGGAACACGAGAATACATCTTCGTCTCCGCGTGCCTCGGTTATCTCTATACCCGAGCTTACTTTTCTTGTGATAGCCATCGAGTTTGAAGTACTTATATCTTACTTATCACTTGTGGTTATTTATCTTGTGCTATCTTGCTTAGCTTAACTTGTTGTTGGTGTACTTAGTTGAGCCTAGTGTATTTAGGTTTTGTGCTTGTAAAATAAACGTTAGTTTAATTCCGCATTCTATCAAGCCAAAACCATATTAGTTTTGAAATTGGCTATTCACAAATTATGGTTTGTGAAGAAACTGCTTGCTTTGTAATCTCTCCCCTCTAGGCGACATCTCTACCCTTTCACCGATACCTCCGGCTGGGTACGTGAGTGGGAAACTCAGCGTACCAAGGCCGAAAACTTGTTTCGTTCGGCCAAAATTTGGTCCGAATTTTAGCCTAGGTTCGCCTAACGAGTGAAAATGCTCTAAGGTCCTTTCCAAAAAAGGTGCATATTCTAGGTGGATACACAAGATCTCGCTTTTTTCTAGATCAAGTAATACAAACGTGCGTGTGTAGTGCTCTTGTCAAAGCTATTGACTCAAACCTTAGCTTCGAGGATGAAAATCGCTAGTCCAACCTTTTTGGACTCAACATCGGAGCAGGGAGCATTTGCAATAATCGTGTGGTAGATTCCTAGAAATACTGTGGTAAGGCTTATGTTTTTTGACGGCCTTTTTTTTCTTTCTGTTTTCTATAAAATTTGATTGACATCAATACTTGGATTTATTTATTTAATATTTAGTAGGAGTATTATCAAATAATTGATAAGATATGGCTATGTGCATCCCATTGACGCAAAGGCCCTGAACTCACCTTTTTTTTTTCTAAGAAGGCCTATATATGTGGAGTGTACGACGTGAGCAATTCTAGTGGAATTGATAATTAGGTTAGCTTTCATCATGGGCTATGCTTAGCGAGGATGGCTTGTGCAGTGGCACTACCTCGCAACTTAATGGGGTGGATTTAGGAGGAAGAAGGGTGGCTTCGTCTAATGGACCGGGTAAGCATATGGGCCAAAATACTACTTCCACTGTAGCTGGAAAACTCCAATAAGAACATATGGGCCAAAATACACATTATTGGTACCCATTACTCTGACTGCAATCATTCTGCTGAACTAATAAAAATGAATACCTACATCACTTTCTGGAATTAAGGAAATTAAAAAGCGTCGTCACCGAGTCAACTGACGTTTATGATGCTCCTTCTGTCTCAAATTAGATGCCTTAAATTTATTAAAATTTAGATGTATTTAGATATTATTTAAACACTAGATACATGAAACAGAGGGAGTAACATACATTTCTTGTCAGAATGACTTCCTCACTGTAGGTGCTTGTAATAGATTTTTGTGACCGGCATAAGTGATGTTTTTGCGCTCAACTGGTAACCTAAAATGGCCACTTAAGTACCATTCGTGGTCAATTAAGCCCCTTTTTTCACATATTAGGAGTTTACTTAGCTAGGGTAGAGTTTGTGTTTTTGTTAAAGTAGATCGATCTGTTAGAGTTGGGCATTGCCTTGCAAATTTAGCGAGAGCTGAACATTGTATTAAAACTTGGTTTGGGTCAGGACCTGATGCCATTCTTTAGGCGCACGAACTCGATCGCAATGTAACTCCCCCCGAGTAATAAAATTCCCGTCACCCGAAAAAAAAGTAAGCCCCTTTTCTCCTTTACTTCTTTGGGAAGAAATAAATATAATTTGCATATCTTACATAGTCATTGGAGTTGTCCACCATTATTGTCCACCCTCGGTTTGTCAGTGCGAAGGACTGGTGCTTGCATCCTTTGAACTCAGTTAGTCATTTTTTTTGAACAAAAAGCTAATATATTAATATCATGACCAAATTACTTTGTAGCTCAAACAACATGTACTCTGAAGATCAGAGTCGAACCTACATTCTAGATGCACAAAAGATATAAGTAAAACTGAAGGCTGCCTGAGCATAAGAACATAAATGGAGCCTACCAGGAAGTCCATAAAAACATGGATGCACCACTCCTGCAAATGAGTTCTTCTAGGGCCCCATAATACCAAGCCAACCAAAAATCCAATGGCTCAACCAACTGTCGTGCCAGCTCAGGGACGCAAGGTTGCTGTAGATGTAGAGGAGGCTTCACCGAGATCAATCCAAAGAGATCTTCATCGCCAAATCTAGGGAGAAACATCAGAGACGATCTCACCTACCTCCGGCGCATACGCCCGAGCGAAATAAAGATTGCCAGGACCACCTTAACAACAATTTCAATTGATCCTTTGTGTAGCAGCAAGACTGAATAGCTACTTCCAAATGAGAGATAACTTCAGGCAGTTGAAAACCTTTTGGAGCAGCACTAGATGGAGACCCCGTCTCCTGCGATCTCCAGCAAGGTCCAATGAAGATTTGGGCATCCCTATCTTTACAAATCATGACAGCCTTGGCAAATTTGCACCATAGTATGTATTTGCCCCAGCCGACATTATCTTGAGTAAGAAGAATCAAAATCAGCATTTGTCCCTTTCGTCCCCCCGCCGCCACGGTTGACCGGAGGAAGGGGAACAAGCCACCACTCCACGGTACTGCGTCTCGCCCCTGCCACCATGGCCAGCCAGACGAGACATAGAAGCAACCCTCTTCTTACCAACCAGATGGAACCGGAATCTCCCTCCTTTGAACCACCAAATCAACCCCAAGGGAAGCTCAGAACCAAGCCCAACCTCATAGCCACCACATCGGCACCTGTAGACCAGCGGCCAGAGCACCGGGATCCCATCCACCGGATTAAGCTCAAAAGGAGGGGGAACGAGCTTATTTATTAGGAGGGGAACGAGCAGCACACCCTCCAGCAGCTTCAACCACAGAAGCACCAGGAGGAGGAGGCAAGCCATCGCCGGCCACCGGAGGCTTCTCGAGCACCGCCGATTCTCACTCCCGTACGGCATGACGCCAAACTCCATAGAGGGGAAACCTACCCTAGAGATACTACTAGACCTACTGCACAAGGGGCCCCGGCCGCCTTTAACCATCCCACCCGCGACGGCGGTGCCGTCGGAGGGGGAGGGGAGAGGGGCTGGGCGGCGGTGGCGCTTGGCGAATCTCAAGGGGCGAGAGGTTGGGAGAGGATAAGGTTCGGTCCCGACGGGTCAGTTAGTCATGTCATTGTCTTATAGTGTGTGGAT
This sequence comes from Avena longiglumis, assembly GCA_030063025.1. Taxonomy (NCBI): domain Eukaryota; kingdom Viridiplantae; phylum Streptophyta; class Magnoliopsida; order Poales; family Poaceae; genus Avena; species Avena longiglumis. Next base: position 480,081,145 of record CP125977.1, read on the forward strand.
ATGTACTTTTTTTTATCTTAGTAAATTATTTGGCTGAGTAACCTGCGCATTTACATGGCTAAATTTTGACATAGTTATATGACTGTTCAAAATGATTGTCTGTCCGTGTGTAAAACAATAAATTACATTCTTAAGAAATACCATGAATAATTAGACGATACTATTCTTCCTTTACCAATTATAAATACTAGGTGCACATGCGCGCTTCACCGCGCCACCTAGGTCTATTTGGTAGAGTGTGGTAGGTGTGTGTACTTTTTTTTGAAAGGAATACGATAGGGGAAGCCTCTATAGGAAGTTTTTTTTTGAAATAATAAGACCCCAAATACGTCCGTGAGGACTTGAACCTGGGTGGCTGAGTTGTACATCCACTTTCCTAACCAAGTGAGCTAGACTCACTTCTTGTAGGTGTCTGTACTCACCGCTAGCAGCATATTTTATTTTATTTGTGTTGCCATAAATTAAATATATGAGCATGTGCGAGCTTGAGTATTTTAGTCAGTTGACAAATATATTATTTACGTGTTAGACATGTCTGAAACCGAGAGATCCAACCTTAGGCGCAAGAAGCGAGCCCTTATTTGATATTAAAGCTCATAAGTAACATAGGGGTACCAGTGTTTCTTCAAGTAAACAAAAATATACATCGAGCACACTTCAAAATAAAATACATCGAGCAATAGACCAAGTTCAGTATCACAAGAAACAAGCATGTTACATGATTAAGATAAAAACTAATAATGTTAAAACAAGCTAACTTATGAAGATCACATGGTAACCTTGTTCAACTGACTCAAAATCGATGCTTGCAACTATTTAGACTACAAAGCTCTAATGTAAGGCACAACTTTGTATTCAACACTTAGAAGTGGATGAATTATTAAATGATTAGTTTAGTCAATATAGACAACCAAATTACATATATACTATTTCTATGTATGAGTTCTACTCGATATATTTCAAATTATTCACTGGTTCAATATATTTTAAAATAGACGGTATGGATGGAAGTTGCCACGAATCTTTACATAAAAATAAGATCTAATATGTAATCAAGTTTTATAATTTATGTACATCAAAATAAAAAATAAAAGTTATGACATTTCTTTTGGACCCACTTAGTCAATGGAACCCGCTTGTTCATTAATCATAGAGCATGCTCCAAGTCAAGGGCACTAAAAAATTTGTTAACTCGTGTAGCAATTGAAGAACAATGTGGAACATGTATCAATTTACACAAGCATATCATGTATTATCGAGATATGCTAATATATTTAAAAGAAAATTCAGTTGCAGAGCCCTAAGAGGAGCCAAAATCAGCTTATTCTTCTTTGTTTCATAAATACATATATGTTATTGTTGAAGTGACATGAAACGCAACCATTTCGCGATCCTTCTCTTGTTCAACTCCTTTTTTCGTCATCTTTCCTTGATTTTTCAGCCAAAGCCGTGTGGATGATGCGACATCTTTGCGTAGTCCCGCATAGGAGCGTCTCTACCGGCGCCGCCCCTCTCTGTCACCCCACCTTACCACATTATCACCTCCTCCTTACCTTCCTCACCATAGGCAAAGCATAGCGGTGGACGGGTGCACGAGGCCGTGGGCGATGTTGAATCGGTACTGGGATGGTTCGAGGCGGGGAAGCAGAGGCGGCCGATGCTGAATGCGGGAACTAGACGGGAGTCGGTGGCCTCATGAGTGGAGGGGCGAAGGTAGCATAGGTGAGTGGGAGAGCTAGGGAGCGGAGGGGCCTTCTACTTTTCAATTCCTTTTTTTCCGCCATCCGTCCCTGATTTTTCTAGTCAAAGCGGTGAGGATGATGCGGCATATTCGTGTAGTCCCGCATAGGAGCGTCTCTACCCGCGCCTCCCCCTCTCTCACCCCCACCGTCCCACGCGCTCACCTCCTCATTATCTTCCTCACCACCGGCATAGCGTGGCGGCGTATGGGTGCGCAAGGTCGGGGCGATGTTGAATCGATACTGGGCAGGTTCGAGGTGGGAAAGTGGAGGCGAACGACACTGGATGCATGAGATGGATGGGAGGCGGTGGCCTCGTGAGTGGAGGGGGCGGCACACATTGCTGGGCAAGACAGAGGAGGGGCTGGGATGGCAAGGAGCTCGGGACTCGGGAGCTCGGGTGAAGGGGAACGTAATCGAGATGGGTATGGGGGTAGGGTGGGGATGGAGGCAGGGAAGGGAGAGACCAGCTCGTAAGATTTTAAAAACTGCATGGTTGAGATGACTCAGAGTGAAGATCAGACGGCCAGAAACGCATGCGCGGCAAATGGCCTCAGATGGCTCGCTTTTGCTCAGGTTTAAGTTATAGTATAATGTCTAAGATAATATACTAATAGCCGATATTAGAAAAGTTTGCTGCGTGCATTCTTGTAGTTTACACCAAAAGAGGGGAACCATGTTATGATGAATAGACAAGTTTGCGATTTTCACATTTTTACATTTTTTTCAAATAATTTCTTTTTTATTTGTCAATTACTAAATGGCAGTCACCCTTTGTGAATTAACTTGCAAATATATTACTCAGATAAATTAATCTTAGGAACTTAAAGGGTATTTTCCTTCTGAAATGGTTTTTGTGTCGATAACGACTTCATTAGTGGACAAATTGCGTGTTTGAGCCATATAGGGACATTATATAAAAGCACAAGTCATTTGAGACCCCTCATAAAAATACTTTCAAATACGGTGTTTTCCGACATTTGCCTTTGGTTTTGAGTCATATGAAAACCATACTATCAAGAGAGGTCTGCTTCGGAAGGTAAGGGTGGGATAGGTTCACATACACAAATCCATATTTGCACCCCAAAGCCATCCCATGTCCGAGAGTTCTCTCCCATCAGCTGTTGGAGTGGTTTTTGTACCTGACTGACAATATAGGGGTCGGTAGTACCGCCCCCTTTATACAGACAACGGTAGAGGATCTCTTCCTCCTGTAAGGTAGCATTCGGCAACGATTAGCGATTAGTACTGCTAGGGGTATTTTGAGACCGGTACTGCCAGAACCAGTACTGGCATACTACCGCTAAGTTTGTGGTTGCTCTTGGTACCTAGTGCTAGCCGGAGGCTCATTTTTTGCGGTACTGAGATGGCGGTGTGGTGATAGTACCTTTTTTTTTAGAAAATAGTATATATTAATATCGCGAAAATACCAATTACGCTCATCCGCTGCAACAGCGCATGTCCTAGCGGTCTTATGAATGCACATATTCCTCCAAGCAACGGCACTGACACCACCAAAACTCCAACCACTCCAATAGCAATGAATTCAAGAAGAAAACAGTGCACAAGCGCCATTGTCGCCCGATAAAAAATTCATAGGTTTTCACCCTGAAGAAAGTCCTCGCTCGTAAAAAGCAATGTCTTTAATAAGGTCATTGTCAGACACAACCAATTAAGGCCAGACCATCGATTTTCACCCTACAAGGTAGGAATGTGAACTCCTCCCGTGTTGTCTCTCACCATAAATAGTCGCTTCTACGAGTCACATATCACGCAGTCAGTTCCTTGTCGCCACAAAGACTAAAATCACCATCACTGCCCTCATGCTCCTGCTTTTCTAACATTCTCCGCACCTAACTTTACCATGGATCGTCGAAGACATGACACATGATGGTAACAAACAGCAGAGCTTTGCAATGCTCCTGCTGAAATCAAACGGCTATAAAACATGGGTACACTCAATACATTCCGATCCAGGAATATCTAGGCATGATGCGCCCATGGGAGTTTGCCGGCGGGGCCTTTCGGAACTCGACACTCTGGCCAGATCAACGAGGGAAGACACCAAGCAGATCTTCGTCTTGACACGGAAGGAACTCTAGGACCACCGCCATTATTCGCGAGACTCACAGGCCCCCACGTCGCCAACCTCCTCTAGCACGAAGACAACGGGAAATAAAACAACAGAAAGCTAAGACGTCGAAGGGATCGAGTACCCCCGCAATCGCAGCCCAACTCGGGCTCTTCCAACCCCAATCAAGGGCCAAAAGACCCAAATCATGGTCAAGTGTACCAAATCACATGCATCGGTGATCAACGCCATCAAGGCGACCACACTAGCGGCATGCCGCCCCCTCTATGTTGTCGTCCCTCCGCTGGAGGCCTCAGCCCCGACCCTACCTAGGCCATGCTGCCCTGCTCCATCAATCCATGCCACGCCGCCTCCCGCGCGACGCGACCGAGCGCCCAACTCCTCCCACTATCGTGCTGAACTAATGGGCGCCTCCACCACCACCAGCACCAGCGGCAGCAGCAACCACGTATTCTAGATCGGCTGGGCCTAGAGGATGGAGGTGGAAGCGCCTCCAAATCCTCCTAGGAGGGAGGCAACCTGGGAGGGTTAGGGTTGTGTCTTATCTTCCTAGTCGTATGTTCTGGTTTGTGGCGGTAGTACCTATCAACAATGTTTGGAAGTAGTACAACTAGGGGTACTTTAGAACTGGTAGTACCAGGACAAGTAGTAGTTAATACCTCTAAAATCATGTTTTCTATTAGTACCCAATATTTACATAAGGTGCATTTTGTGGTACTGAGCCGGTAGGCGGTAGTACCAACCGGCAATACTGACCCATTGGTGGCGGTACTACTGGTCTGACGCAACCACCACACAAACATTGGCTTGGAATTGTAGTCATCTTGTGGTGGTATTACTGAACGTGTGTGTAGACACTCCAACATGATAATCAAACCCCGACTCCTCTTCATTTGCGATCCTTCTCGCATTGCAAACGGGAAGATCTGCCATGATCTTGTCTCGATGAGTGTCGGTGAAGAGAAGACGGAACCCCTGCGTGCGACCACCTATTTCCCAAGGGTTGAGAAGTTTTCTCATCAAGTCGGCGTATTCCGCACAAGAAAGATTCTAATCTTTCCCGGGCTAAAGGCGCGCCGGGTCTTCATGGACTTCATACTCCCACACTAGGCCAGATCTTCTCTACAACAGCGCTAGGCGCCGGCGAAGGAAATCAGAAATGACGACGTGAACTATCAGGCATGCATCAACAAGCATCTAGATCCTATTCGCATCCTGAGATCTTAACCGCCCCCATCCTCGGGCAGGGTTGCACGACCCCATCTGGGTCATACATTCACGGAATATAACCTTTGATGCAGCCCGTCCTACAGACGCTACTACATCTATAATGGAAAGTCCCTCAAGCTTGTCCCCAAGTAACCCAAGAAGATGGACAAGAGAAGCCGACTCCAGGACCAGAGTCTCCACCATCATTGCTCCGGAGTCTCTGCCCTAACTGGAGTCTCCACCGCCCAAGCCCCAGATTCTCTGGCCTTCCTTCGCTCAAAGCTCGGCTGCAAGCCCCTGGACTCCGTTTGGAGTCTCCGCCCTCTCAACCAGAGTCTCCGAACCGACTACACAATAATCTCCAGCCTAAGTGACGGGCCTGCGCGCCTAACGGCTGGGCCACGGCCCATGTACCCCTCTGATCCTTACAAACCCTAGTTTTATCCCCAAACTACCCCTTGTTTAGTGGCTGGCCTATAAATAGTCCCACCCCTCCATTTGTAAACCCTAGACATAGATGACAGACTATAAGACACCCCCTTGCGAATCTCTCTAGTTTTGCCTCATCCCCTTCATGAGAGGACCGACTATCGTCACCAACCTCTATGCATTTGGCCTTTGAGCATCATTAGTTGTACAAGCTATTTACTTTGAGTTGGCTCTAGTAAAGTTACCAAGATCCTCTCCAAGGTGTTCTCACCTCTCCGATGTGGATTTGACGGGAGCACGTTGACCAATCTTTCCTTGTGTGGATTTTATCGGACTGGTGGCCGCAAGAGGCAGCAATAGGTCATGTATCGTGTTGTGTTTGCGTGTGTTCATCGTGTTCTTCGCGAGATGTGTGTTCGCTTCCGCTACATTCTCCCCTTTCCCCCGCTTTTCCCATTGATTTTACCATGAAATCCATGAAGATCGAGCCACCCTTGAGGTTAACGACTATCATCTGGAATAAGCAGCTTTTGGTTGCCAATGATTCCTCATCGATTTGGTCTTTTCCCCATAAATTAAAAAATTCCACCACAAATAGCCCAATTTCATGTTTTGGATCGATCTGTGATTTGAGTGCGTTTGATAGGTTTTGATCCGTGGATTACATGCTAAACTTGTTGATATACCTTCCCTTATGTTCCCTTAGCCCAATTCCTTGATTTTCTCTATCAATTTGACATTTTGGTGCAAGTTTTTTTGCCCAAATCGAGCCCCATTCGCATTCGTGAATTTCCAAAATCGACCGTGCCGGAGTATCCGCCCCTGGGCCAGAGTTTCCATCATAAATGACTCTAGACCGGAGTCTCCACCCCCCAGAGGATGGAGTTTCCGCCCCTATATCAGGGGCTTGCAATATAATTCGAGCAGAAAATTGCTTTGAGCTTCCTCATGGTTTTGAGCATATATTTTGCGTCCGAACTCGGATTTTGGTGTTCTTTAGCTCGTTTCGAAGAGAAGAAGGATATATACTTCATAATATAAGTTTTTCATTCTATCTACTTCAAACAAATTCCGTGAGAAAGGAAGAATCCAACAATAAAGGGTGAAGATCGCCGACGAAACGTATGAACGTTCCGCGACTTCTCCCCACTTACATTCCTTTGTAAACTAAACTATCTTTGTGACCAAGAAACACCTATTGAGATTACTTCCTCATATGATTACTTGGTATTTGAACATTTTATACCTTGTAGAATTCCAAGCAAAAGTTGAGAGTGCTATCTCATAGGTATCTTGTATAGTTGTTGGCACAAGGAAGAGACAAGTGAAAACGAAACAAATGGAGAAAAAAAAGAAAAAAAGAAAAAGTGCCTCATAGAATAGGAAGTGCAAGCTTGATGAACATCTTGTAGGTGTGGTACTTATTGTGAAAATCTTATAGCCCAGCAATTATATGCATTTGAACTAGCGTATCTCCTTATACTTGTCACTACTAGGAAACCAGCTATAGATAGACAAATATTCTGTGGCGTATATGTGTGACCATGCGCCACAGATAAAATTCAGTGGCACATTTCAGGCAATGCGCCACAGAAATCTTCACACTTCCGTGACGCATATAGGGAAACAATGCACCACATAAGTTTGCTGAACCCGCCACCGGGGTTGGGCTCCCTCGCTTTCTGTGGCGCATATGTCCATATGCGCCATAGAAGTTATGCGCCACAGAAGTTGGAACTGCTATGGCGCCATAGAAAGTGAGGGTAGGCCCTATCACAGAATTCAGTTGACCAATGTTCTTTGGCGCATACCTATATATGCGCCACATAAGTTGTAACTTCTGTGACGCATATAGATGTATGCGCCACAGAAGTTGAAAACAGATCCCACCCCCTCTGTGGATCGCCTTTTAACCTTTGTAAAAAATAAATGAAAATGATAAAAAATTCAAAATAATAATTCCTTTGAGATGTAGTTATATTTTGGGGTATAGTTATAGGAAAAATTAAAAAACATGAATTTTGATGTATTTTGCAAAAAATGTCATGGGACAATAAAAAGGCCATAACTTTTGCATACGATGTCAGAAAAAAGTTTAATATACCAAAATGATCGTCTCGAAATTTCCTACTCAATTTCCGTTGATGTTTTACAGACTCCCCAAATTCTAAAAGAGTAAAAAGTTATGGCAAAAAGAAGAATTTTCCTGCAAAAAAATAAAAAGGGGGAGAAACTTCTGTGGCGCATTGCTTCCATATGCGCCATAGAAGTCTTGGGCGGGATTAGAAATTTGAATCCCGCCGCCTCTTCTCCCTCTCTTATCCTCTTCCACTCCTCCACCCTTCTCCTCCTCCACCATTATCCTCCTCCACTTCTTCTCTCCTTCTCCTTCCCTTCTTCCTCATCTTCTCCTCCTCCTGCCTCCTCCTCCTCCACCCCGGTGAGCTCCTCCTCCACCACCCCGGTGAGCTCCTCCTCTTCCTCCCTCCTCCCTCCTCCATCCCGGTGAGATCCTCCTCCTCCTCCTCCCACCTCCTCCACCCCGGTGAGATCTGGTTGGGGACTTCTATGGCGCATATTGGCAATATGCGCCACAGAAGTTTTTGAGACTTCTGTGGCGCATTTCAATATGTGCCACAGAACTACACTTTAGTGGCGTGATAACAGTGCCGCATCCCATATGCGCCAAAGAAGTTGAAAAATGGTGCCCCACTGATGAGCTTTTTCCTAGTAGTGTGTGTGTGACACAAGCTTATAGTCTTCACTAGCTAATCAGTTTGTTCTTATCTCACTTCCTCTGTTGCACAAGTCACATTTATCCCACCGTGTGTTTCCTTGATCCCACTGCTCGGCGATCCCATCGCTCGGGCAACAGAGCATGGTGGCTGCGTTCTTGTGGCGTTCGTCTGCGACATGAGGCCACAAAGTTTGAAGTTTCTCCTCGCCAATGGTGTAGGGGATGCAAGCGCATGAGGGCCCCTATGCCCCCGCCGCCCCGGACTGAGTTATCTGGCTTGCCGAAGATCACGTCCAAAGAGATTTTTCCCAAGGGAAGGATTGCTTTCCCTAGTACAATGCCGTGGAAGGTGGTTTTAGATTGCTCGAGGCGTGATAGAGGTACTTACATAGCGTGTAAGGAACTGGAGAAGATGAGGTTCATGCCACTTCCTCCATCCATGAAGACCTTTCTCATATTGTACCCACCAATCTAGGCCTTAAGCACTAGGGAAGCATGGCTTGGCCTCAAGACCTGGCAAGGGTGATCGGATCTTTCAAAGGTGATGTAGGATTCAGAACCACGGAGGTACTCGTAGATGGTCGGGAGTGAAGTTATGGCTAGGTTCACCTGCCGAGAGATCACCATTTGACTTTTGTTTGATGGGCGCCCCTTCTGTATCATGCTCATAGTTCCATTTGGACACGGATATGGTTTAGTTGCATTGTTATGGGAAGCCGCCATCATGGGTGGTGGCCTGTTTTCTAGTGCCAGGGGAGGTGGTGGTGCCCGGTATGCTATGGGACCTGTAACTGTTGCATAGCCCTAGTTGCTTGCACTTTTCTGCATCTGGGCATAAGTTTCTTGGAGCTGCCGGAACTGTCGACAATCCTTGAGAAGGTGGATGGATTTTCTCTTGCCATCCTTTTTGTCGATGTAGAAGTGGATGTTGCAAGGACCTGACATGATGTGCATGGGGGACGGTCCATCCTCACGAGGGCGTCATTATGATGAGTGCAAATATGATGCATATTTAAGCATACAAATTATTCATATTGTCACTCATCACATGTTATATCTAGCTACAATTATGCCCATTATGCATGATTACTAGTTCACATCATTTTCATATTTACTGTGGAGAACTAGTATTTTTAGTAGGATTTTATTAATTTTACATTGTTTTGACTTATGTGTAGGTGCTATGAACACTAATGGATAAAATAAGCCAAGACGATTCAATATGAAGAATTTATAGGCATCAGACTTGTCCATATGAGATGTGTAAAAGTCATACATCGTATCATATTGCTGATCCAATCCCATGGTGTTGTAGCCCTCGTCCATACGAATCTAGCGAGCCAAAGAACACCTCAATTGAAGTCTGTATGAAGAAATGACGACCAAAACACCACAGAGTACAGAGGGTTTAACGACCCGTGGTACGGGTGGAGCCCATCCATACCGTATGGTCATACCACCCTCTATTGGCTCCGTTTCATCAAAGGAAACAACATTTGTGAAGTCCCTATGGACATATTCGGCCGCAAGCTCCGTCGGTTCACAAAACCGACCTCGAGAATGCCTATTTAAAGAGGGGAACCTTAGCCGCCAGTGGGAGAATCCATGCACACCTAAGGGGCGAAGCCCTGCTGCTCTGCCGCCTCCATAGCCGCCGCACACAAGATCTCCATCATCACCACCACTAAAGAGGATGGGGGACCTTGGATCTTTAAGGGCTACACATCGATCTCCATCGTCATCATCGTCTCCAACACCGATCCCCTTTGCATACTTGGTTGTAATCCAAACCCCTATGGATTTGCACTTGTATTCAATTGTACTTTCATCCATACCATTTCCATGATGTTCATCCCCTTCATATGTGAGTAGTTCCGTTGTTCTTTGGGAGATATGGTGAAAGGACATTTACTGTCATAATCACTTTTGGTGTTTGTTAACAACAAGTAGATCATTTTACAGTTTGTTATTGTCCACATGTTGTTATAATGCTAAGTGAAAAGAACCCTCACACTATGAAAAGATTCCTGCAAGTTTGACATGGTTCTGGAAATTCCAGACCGGAGTCTCCGGTCTGGCTGGACCGGAGTCTCCAGTGTGGACTAGAGTTTCCGCAGGAGTCCCCGGTGGAGGCATCAGGATCCTGGCTGGGATAGCCAGTGAGGGGGTATGAAGCCAGGTCCGGAGAATACTCCAAAGTCTCTGGTGTGAGCCTTAGACCGGAGTCTCCGGTGCTGTTGGACCGGAGTCTCTGGCCCACTTGGCTCGTGACAGGCCCAGGTCAATCAGTATGCTGGTCCGGAGGCTGGTCCAGAGACTAGTTTGGAGTCTCCAGTGTGAACCTCAGACCGGAGTCTCCGGTGCTACTGGACCGGAGTCTCTGGCCCACTTGGCTCGTGAAAGGGCTGGGTCAGTCATTATGGTGGTCCAGAGGCTGGACCGGAGATGGACCGGAGTCTCCGGTGTAGACCGGAGTCTCCAGTGTGCAGGCCAGAGTCTCCGGTCTGACTTTTTTCCAACGGTCAGAAAACGGTTCATGGAGTGGGGCTGCTTATAAATAGGGGACCTTATCCCCTTCCTCCAGCTGCTCGACCCACTCAAGAACACTACCCCCATTTGAGCCACCAAATCAACAAGATATCTTCATCCAACCATCCAAAGTCATTGATCTTTGGAGAATCGAAGGAGGAGGCCTTGATCTACAACTTCACCAAGAGAGATCTTCATTTCCCCCTCATTCACTTGAGGGCCCCCATGCTCTAGTGTTTCTTTGGAAACCCTAGCTTTGATTTGGTTCTTACAAGCTTGTCTTTGATTGTTTTGACAACTTGCTTGTATTTGGGAGCCTCCAATTTGGTTGTGGACGTGTGCCCTGAACTCGTTGTAAAGGTGTCGGATTCCACCTTGAAGGTTGCCAATATAGTGGAAGGTGAATCGAACCCCTTGGGGTGAGGTTCATCGGAGAACAAGGGAGGCCTATCGTGGCGTTGGTGGTTTGAAACCACCCCCTCTCCAAACGTAGACGTACTTCCCCTCAAAAGGAATGAACTACGGGAAAAAAATCCTTGTGTCTCCGCGTCCACCACTTTGGTTACTTCTATCCTTTACCGCACTTTACTTACTTGTTCTTTCTTAGTGTTTTTCTAGTTTGTGCTTGTTGGACATATAGGTAAATTCACCTTAGTTGCATAATCTATAGAATTTACCTTTCTTGTCAAACCCTAAATTGAAAAAGAAGAAAATTTGAAGTAGCACCTCTTCACCCCCCCTCTAGGTGCCCATACGATCCTTTCAATTGGTATCAGAGCCTTGGATCTTTATCCGGTCTTTACCGCCTAAGAGTACATGGGTAGCAATGATGGGGAAGGTGATGGTGATCCTACCTCGGTGACCATGGATGATCTCAATAACTTGGAAACAAGATTGAGCTCCACCATGGCCAACGAGATCAAACAATTGTACAAATTGCTTGAGAAACTTGTTAAAGATAAAGGTGGCTCATCATCCCCTTCTCCTCAAGAGGTAGCTCCACTAATACCTCAAGAGAATGCTCCGGCATCTCCCGAGGGCTTAGTGGTGGGGGGAAAACAAGACATCAATAATTCCTCCACTAAAAAGGATGGTGGGAAGGGAGAGCACAATGACTCGCATGGATGGTACACTCCCGACCCTCCAATTCCTCACTCTCATATAAACAGTATAGGTTACCCACCTAAGCTATAAGCATCTACTTTTGCTCAATGGCAATCTATAATGAAAACTCATGTGCATAGCTCTTGCATTGAACTATGGAACATCATCGAACAAGGACTATATATTGGGGATCCAAACAACTTGACAAGAAGAGAAGTTGTCAATAGTCAACTCAATGCCACCGCCTTGCACATGATTCAACAAGGATTGGTTACAAAGGATTACCCACACATTGAGCACCTCAACACCACCAAAGAAGCTTGGGATGCTCTCACAGTGTTGTTTGTTGGGAATGAGAGCATGAGAAGGAACCGGTATGATGCACTAAGCAATGAAGCCGAAGGCTTCTACATGAAGGAAGGTGAAGATCATGAAGACATGTACCGTAGGCTCAAGAACACCGCCACCGCTTTCAGAAATGTGGGTGCCTCACATGTGGATGATGCTTGGATAAAAAGGAAATATGTGAGTGCACTCATGCCCTTTGAGCCCACCGACTTAAAGAGCCTACAAGGAAGACACAACTACCACCTCATGACCTCTAATGAAGTTATGCAAGAGATGGCCTCTTTCAAGGTTTCCGCCAAGAATTCTAAAGATGCCCGTGCTTGAACCCTTGGTATGAGCAATGTTGTCAACCTTGCATTGAAGGCCAAAGTTGTGAAACATGGGGATGACGATGATAGTGGTGAAGGCCTCTCCATGAGCCACCCCGATGATGTCAAGATTGCTCATGGTGAATATATGGCCTTCTATGCAAAGAACTTTTGGAAGAACTCCGCCAAGGCCAAGATGGAAATGCAACGAAGAAGCAACCCAAATGGAAGAAGAGAATATGTTACTAAATTGAGAACTTGCTTCAATTGTGGTGACCGCTATCACTTTGTGGTGGGTTGTCCCTATGAGAAGAGAGAAGATCATGGGGGTAAAATTGTGTTGAAGAAAACTCCCAAATCTCCTTACAAGAAACCCTTCATCAAGAAGAATCCCATCAACAAGAAGTCGGGAGAAATTGTATTGATCACTCATGAAGAATTCTCCTCCGACAATGAAGATGTTGAAGATGAAACATCAAGTGGTGTGGCTGCTCTAGCCACTACTTCTACTCCAACATTCTCACTCTTCGATTATACAAATGAGATTACTCCCAACAAGAACGTCACTTGCCTTATGGCAAGAGGAACAGAGGTATCCTCATCATCTCACTCCACTCCCTTAGCTAATGCTGAAATTGATGATGAGATGTCTCTTGAAGTAAAAAGGGAATTAATTGATTTTGATGAGTTTGTGACTAACTTACAAGGGGAGTCCAAGATACATTTTGGGAACATCTTGGATCAACTTTCCCACACCCAAGAGATTATTGATGTAAGATGTAAACTTGGGAGTGAACACATGATTGAGATAGAAGCCCTAAATAATGCTCTAGAAGAAGAACAAGAGACTAGGATATCTCTTGAACTGAAACTTGAAGGGCTTGATGAGGCCAATGACATAATTGTTAATAGACTCATCAAGGAATGTGATCATGCTATTGCTAAATATAAAAGGGCTAAAAAGGACAAGATTGAGTTTGGTGTGGTTCATGAAAAACTTGCCGAGGACTTTAGTTTACTTAACAAGGCTCACAAGGCATTGGAAAGTGAACTCTTGTCACTCACAAAGTCCCATGAAAAGCTTCAAACTCAATTGACCAATATTCCTTCAACTAGTAATTTCATTCCCTCTAGTAGTACAACTATTCTTGAAGAAAATGCTAGGTTTGAAGGGGGAGCTAGCCAAGGCCACATTTCCAAAAGGTAACAAGTCCATTGATGACCTATTGAGTAAGCAAAGGTCAAATGGTGAGACAGGGGGCATTGGTTTTGTCTCCAAAGCCAAGAAGAAGAACAACAACAAGAAGAAGGCCAAACCCGCACAAGAGAAAAACAAGGCCATTGTGGATAGTAAGACCACAAGTGGTAAAACTATGTCTCATGATGATTTTGCGGGAAGTGCTAACCCTCACCATGTTCTAATGCGTGATTATTATGGTGATGTGTATGCACAATATGTTGGCCCATATGATGGTTATATTGCTTGGTCTATTTGGGTCCCTACGACCCTTGTTGCTAACAAAAGAGGACCCATTAAAAAATGGGTACCTAAAAAATTAGCTTGATCTTTTGTAGACATATGCTTCCGGAGGGTCAAAGTGGGTGCTTGATAGTGGTTGCACAAGTCATATGACCGGAAGCTCATCTATTGTCAAGGATTTAAGGCCAAATGATGATCAAATATCCGTGACATATCTTGACAAGTCAAAGTCTAAGGTAATGGGTTTCGGCAAGGTTGTGGTTGCTCACGATATTACACTCGTGGACGTCATCCTTGTTCAGACCCTTGGTTACAATTTACTTTCAGTCCGTGCTCTTGGAAAGATAGGATTTGCCGTCTTTATTGATGATGATATTGTGGTCCTCATGTGGAGCAAGTCTCTCAAGGTCGCTTTCCTTGGGTATGTCGAACATGACTTGTATGTGGTGGAGTTTTCGGGGTAAACCACTACAAGTGAGATGTGCTTTTTCGGAAAGACCGATGTGGGTTGGTTATGGCATCGCCGACTAGCCCATGTCAATATGAGAACTTTGCAAAGTCTCCACAAGGAGGGCCATATTGTTGGACTAAAAGAAAATGTTTCCTTTGCCAAAGATTGTGTTTTCAGGGCTTGTGTTCTAGGAAAGATGCATGATGCTCCCCACAATCCAAAGAACCGCATCAAGTCAACAAAGATCTTGGAGCTCCTTCATGTGGATCTCTTTGGTCCTCCATCTCATGCAAGTCTTGGTGGGAGAAATATTGTTTGGTGATTGTTGATGACTTTTCAAGATACTCATGGGTATATTTCTTGAAGTTGAAAAGTGAGACCCAAAAGACCTTCATCGACATTATCAACTTGGCTCAACGTCAATACAATGTCCCCGTGTTGATAATAAGAAGTGACAATGGCACCAAGTTCAAGAACTACACCTTGAATGATTTCCTTAGTGATGAGGGGATAAAACACCAATATTCCGTTGCATATACACCTCAACAAAATGGTGTAGCCGAGAGGAAGAACCAGACTCTTATTGAGATGGCAAGGACCATGTTGGCGGGGTTTAAATCTCCATACAACTTTTGGGCCGAAGCCATATCCACCGCTTGCCATGCATAAAACCGGCTCTACCTCCTCAAATAATTGAACAAGACTCCATATGAAATACTTACTGGTAATGTTGGGGATATGCTATATGGGTATCCTCATGGCATGTCTCTTATCCGGATAACCCGGGTGGCCCACATTTGGTAGCATGGCCCATGGCCTGCTGGGCGGCCCAGTTAGATGGATCCAGAAGGGAGGCCCATGCCGGATAAAGAAAGGCTACGGTGGAGTCACCAGCGTATCGGAGCCTTGGAGTGCAAGACACGCAAGACTAGTAACATACGGTGTAGAACTCTGTAACCTGTCCGGCTAGGAATTTTCCCTGTAACCCTAGGACCTGGCGACTATATAATTCGGTCCTACAGGAGCCTTTAAGGCACAACCTAGTATCGATTAACATACACCTCGCACAGCGAACCAATCCCTGTAACCCGGCGTATTGCCATTATAGTGATTTATAGCAGGAGTAGGATTCTGCCACCATCGTGGGATCTGAACCTGGGTAAGCTGTGGTAGCTCGTACCCGTCAACCGTCCGCCTCCCCCCATGTCTCTAAACACGCACTGTGAGGACCCCTCCATGGCGTACTCGTCGGCAATACTACGACAGTTGGCGCCCACCGTGGGGAAAGAGGCGCTTTAGGCTCTTCAGCGGGCGAGGACCAAGATCTTCGCGGGAATCGGCAAAACCGTAGCCATCGGTTGCGTTCTCTTCTCCGGCAACGTTCCGATTGTCCCTCCCGACGAGTTCTGGATCCCGACGAAGACGAACCCTACGCGGTGTTCGATCATTCCTATCGGAGACATCCACCTCTTAATTGGCGAAACCGACTCGGGCACTAGTTCCCTGGGAGTCGGAGGAGCATCAAGGCCCACACGGACCGCCTACGAGCAGGATACGTTCGCGGAAGGATCAATGTCGGATCTCTCTTCGGAGTTTGCCGAAAAAGATCGGAAAAATTCAAGGCCCACCCAAACCGCCCCAGTGCAGGATATAACGGTGGAAGATCACTACAAATCCGCCGGCTTCATCCATGCATCTGGACAACAGAGATCCAAGTTTGTCGGCGTGGTTACCATCTTCGATCTGGTGCGTTGTGTTCAGAGAGAGGGCGAAAACCCCCGCGATTACCTTGCCAGGTGGTTCCGTATACGAGCCGATCTGGCCCACTACCCCAATGATGATGCTATGTATCACTTTGTGGAAGGACTGAACCAGGGAACGCTTCTCTGACATTCTCTAAGGCGGCAACAGGCTTCAGAACGTCTCACCTTCGAAAGCATGGTGCACACCGTCAACAGCTACGCGGAGGCCAAAGGGGAATCTCGGGCGGATCTTGCGCTCATTGGCGGAGCGCCGCCGCCTCAGCAACCGCCTCCACCACCTCCGGCCGCCATCGCCGCAATAGCACCACCACCTCTAGTCATCGTCTCTCCTGTTGCACCTCCACCCCCGTCATCGAGGAAGTCCTGGCACCCTCCGACTCTGTGATTGACGCGCTCTACGCCGACTTCAGTGCAGACTTAGAGGAGATAGATTTCAGCCCGGAGGAACTATACTCTGCCATGCAGGAGATGGAGGAGGAGTACACACATGACGAGCAGGCCAACAACGCTGTCACGTCCCGAGAAGTGTTCGTCACCATTGGGACATCGATGGATGAAGATCAACCCGGAAGAGCTCCGCCTACAACCCTGGACAAGGGGAAGGGACCACCTGTTGCTACCGACAATGATCGCACAAAGGCCATGCCCCCTCCGCCTAACCCAGTGCAACAACCGCATGAACTCGGCACCGGACCGAGCAACAACAACACCTCAAACCGGCCGCCTCCGGCATCTACCTCTGCTGCTGCCCAAATTACTCCAGCTGATAGAGTGATGTACGACAATCTCCCCATCGAGCCATTGACCGTAGCTCATATCCGGAGCATGACCCAGCTTGACGAGAAGCGCCAGCAGCTGCTGGAGGAAGCGCAGGCCATCGCGGAGCAAGGCGCAAAGCTAGATCGAGATCTGGTCAATGCACAGAAATCCGTAGAGAAAGCCAGAGCAATGGAGGCCGAGTACAAGACTCTGCAGCAGCAGCAGAAGGCCAAGAAAGCTCCGGCTCACGTAATCAACGATCCTGGTGTGCGGCGAAACCTAGGATGGGCTCCCCCGAAGTCGGCACAGGCCAAGCCATACATTGTTAGTGAAGGCAGGCAGGTGATGCCCACTCCTCTCCTCAACCTCGCCGTTGCCAAGACCCTTCTGTAGCAGGATAGATCGCCTGAGGCGGTGGATCAGGTCTATGACCTAGTGGCCAAGGCGGTGAAACAGCCGGAAAAGGCCACCTCTCAAAGGCTTGAGTCTGACCTAGCGTTTTGCCAATCTAGCCAGCATAAGCTGCCAAGGGACAAATCTCCTCTTGATGTCGGGTCCCAGACGGGCTCGTCAGAACAAAGATGGATGGATGCACGTAACATGAAGGATGCTATCCCCATATCCTCCGGCAATGGAGGCAAAGCCCAACCTCGTCGCCCATCACCACCGCCCCGCTCCCCCCGACATCGCGAAGATCCCAAGGCTCACCGTCGTACGGATATGCCCCCGCCAAGGCAGAGTGACATCGTCATCCGCGACAACGCTAAGCAGACCCATCATGACGGAGAGCGCAACAGAGGACACAAGAGCAGGTCACGCCATGACCCTCCGCGTCCGACAAGCAACCGCGACAAGCGTGAGGCGTCGCAGGAGGGTAACATCAAGAAGGCTAACCCACCGCCACCTCCGCCTCCGTCGCCACCTAGAATTCACCATGGCGGAGGTGGCCCACGTCGTTCACGCAGTCCCTCCCCTGTTGACAAGAAGAAAAGAAACCCGGAGCCATACGACGCACGTTCGCAGATAGACAAGATCCACGAGGCCCGGGAAGGACCATACCTGGGACCATGTTGCTTTGGACGTGTGATACGGTCCGCAACTTACCCCAAAGGTTTTCGGATTGACAAAACCATCAAGCCCTATGACGGCATCGCCAAGCCAGCTACATGGTTGTAGGATTACGACAACGCGGTGGAAATCGCCAGGGGTAACCCCAACGTCGCCGTCAAGTACCTCCCATTGATGTTGGCGGGCACATCTGTCAATGGATTGACGACTTGCCGGAGAAATAAATCTGCAATTGGTTGGATATGTACAAACATCCCTGAACTGTTGGCGATCTATAGCGGTGCGTGCAAGAGAAAGACGAGACATCTCGCGCCTACCTCTCCTGCTGGCTGGATATGAAAAATTCATGCGCAGGAGTGCACGCTCAGACCTCCATGGCCGCCTTCATCGATGGGTTGGAAAGGGGCACGTTGCTCAGACATAAGCTGAAGCGCTTGCAGGACAATCACCAGCTAGACTTGAACCAGATGATTTAGTTGGCTAGTGAGTTCGTAGCTGCCGACGATGATGCTCGTGGCTCTCTGCCGACAACGGTCGTTCCAAATCAAGCTCGGAGGAACATCAGCACAAAGTGGAAGACCTCACCAGAAGAAAATCAAGCTCCCGACATGTTCGCTATGACCTTCGCAGGGCGAGGTGATGGCAGACAACATGGTCAAGGAAGGGGAGTTAGCCGTGGGCACCAGCGAGGAAGTGAAACTACCTCGGCAGCGCTCCGCGTTCCCCAAACCTACGAGGAATACCGCGATATGCCGTGCCTCGTACACCTCGATGCCAACGGCAAGGCCACCACACCAACCGCCACTACAAATTCATCAACGACCTCAAGGAGGACCCGGAGTCCGGCTACAAGCGAAGTCGGAAGAACAGACCGGGAGGAAAGGGCAAGGGGGAAAAGAAGGAGGAGGAATCCAAGGATTCAAGTGACATGGACGAGGATATTGACCCCAAGCACGCCGCCAAGAGAGATGACAAGGGCAAGAACCCCTTCGAGAAGAAGGCGGCAGTTTTTCACACTTTCCTTGGCACCCCCACCATTCGACAAGAGAAGACCTCCATGAGGATACTGATGGCTACTCTCCCCCAGTTCCCTAGTTCCTGCGCTGGTTGGAGATTCCAATTACTTGGGACAGGAAGGATCACCCAGACCTCATCCCTATGGAGAACCAATACGCCATGGTCATCAACCCCTTTATTGACGGCTACGAGTTCACCAAATGTATGGTGGATAGTGGAAGCAGCATCAACATTATGTACTTGGATACACTACAGAAGATGAAATTGACGGAGGCAAACCTAAGATGGACCAACACCATCTTCCACGGCGTAGTCCCCGGTCGGGAGGCTCGGTCCCTTGGGTGCATCACACTCCAGGTCGTCTTTAGAGATGTTAATAATTACCGCCAAGAGCGCATGACCTTTGAGGTGGTCCCCTTCAAGAGCGTGTACCACATCATATTCGGCCGTGACATATTCCACACCTTCATGGCCAAGCCATGCTTCGTCTACAACAAACTCAAGATACCCGGACCAAACGGTGTCATCGCCGTATTCGGAAGCTTTGCCAAAGCTAGGGACTGCAAGATTGGAGAAGCAGCCTACGCGGAAGCTGTCCTCTACAGCAAAGAATTCAAAGAGATACAGAGCAAGGTCGATGCCTTGAAGATTCCCGCGTCGAAGAAATAGATTTCCGACTCCGCTCCAGCATTCAAGGCCGCCATCGAGACCAAGCCTTTGGAACTTGTGGTAGGCGATGCCTCCAAGACCACCGCCATTGGGACTATCCTGGATCCCAAATAGGAAAGCGCACTCGTCGAGTTCCTCCGTGAGAATAGGGACATCTTTGCCTGGCAACCTGCCGACATGAAAGGTGTACCTAGGGAACTTGTCGAGCACAGCTTAAACATTGATCCAAAATGCAAACCAGTGAAGCAACCTCTATGATGCTTTGGAGATGAGAAGAGGCGCGCCATAGGCAAAGAGATAGCTAGATTACTTAAGTCTAGTTTTATCCGAGAAGTCCTTCACACCCAATGGGTGGCCAATCCTGTACTTGTCCCCAAAAAGGGAACCAAAGAATTAAGAATGTGCGTTGATTACACCGGCTTGAACAAAGCATGCCCCAAAGATCCGTTTGCTTTGCCTCGCATTGACCAAGTCATTGACTCGATGGCTGGCTCGGAGCTTTTGTGTTTTCTCGATGCATACTCAGGATACCACCAGATCAAGATGAAGAAGTAGGACCAATTGGCCACTTCGTTCACTACCCCCTACGACACGTTTTACTATGTTACGATGCCCTTTGGGCTGAAAAACGCAGGTGCTACGTACCAGCGGACAATGCAATGTTTCCTACACGATCAAATTGGTCGAAACGTTCACGCCTATGTGGACGATATAGCGGTGATGTCTAAAAAGTCAAATGACTTAATCTCTGACTTAAAAGAAACCTTTGATAATCTCTGGAAATACAACATGATGCTTAACCCTAAAAAGTGCGTCTTCGGGGTTCCAGCCGGCAAATTGTTGGGTTTCATCATTTCCCAGCGTGGAATCGAGGTCAACCCAGAGAAAATCAAGGCCATCTTAAACATAAACCGTTCGACATGCCTAAAGGATATTCAACGACTAATAGGTTGTGTTGCTGCAGTTAGTCGGTTCATCAGCCGACTTGGAGAGAAGGCTCTGCTACTATACAAGTTTCTGAAGAAGGCGGACAAATTCACGTGGACGGACGAAGCAGATGCAACATTGAAGCATCTTAAGGAGATTCTTTCCTCAGCGCCTACCCTTGAAGCACCCGAGCCTGGAGAACCCATGTTAATTTACATGGCGGCCACCAACCGTGTAATCAGCATCGTTGTCGTGGTAGAGCGGAAGGAGCCATGCTATGAGCACGGAGTTCAACGACCAGTTTACTAGGTAAGCGAGGTCTTGACGGAATCCAAGAAGCGTTAGCCGCACTACCAGAAGATAGCTTATGGACTATTCCTTGCTTATCGGAAGCCGAGGCACTATTTCCAGGAGCACCCCATAATAGTGGTGAGCAAGACTCCACTGTCCGACATCATCAACAACAGCGACGCTACAGGAAGGGTAGCAAAGTGGGGCATTGAACTTGCCGCCTTCGAGATCACCTACAAGAGATGCGACGCTATCAAATCACAAGCCTTGGCGGATTTTATTGCAGATTGGACGGAAATGCCAGATGCTACCCCATTGCCCGAACCAGAATATTGGGTGATGCACTTTGACGGATTAAAGCTGCTCAATGGCTCGGGGGCTGGTGTATTGCTACAGTCACCAACTGGAGATAGGCTACACTACGTTCTGCACATCCACTTCGGGGCTACGAACAACATGGTGGAGTATGAAGCACTCATTCACGGATTACGCGTAGCCAAGGATATTGGCATCAAGCGCATAGTTTGCTCTGGAGATTCCGACTTGGTTGCCCAGCAGGTGGCTGGCACATGGAACGCGCGGAACCCTATGATAGCAGCATATCAACACGAAGTGGGCGAGATAGCCAAGAGCTTCTTGGGCTACGAGGTCAAGTATGTACCTAGGGAGCAAAACGAGGCGGCTGATCTGCTGTCTAAGCTTTGATCAAGGCGCAAGAAAATTCTGCCAGGAGTTTTCTTAGAGCATCTACGGACACCATCCGTGAAGGGAGCAGACATCGACAACCCGGACAGAGTTGACTTTTTCGTCCACATGGTGGCAAAGGTCCCTCCAGCTTGGACAAAACCGTTCATGGAATTTCTAGAACACGGAACTTTGCCCGACGACAAAGTCGAAAGACGGCAAATAGTACGTCGAGCAAAAGGCTATACCATAATCAATGGACAGCTCTACAAAAGAATCACTACTGGTGTATACCTTAAGTGTGTTTCCCAACAAGAAGGTATTGAAATCCTACGCGAAATCCATCTCGGAGATTGAGGGCATCACGCCACTCCCCGATCTTTGGTCGCGAAAGCCTTCCGACAAGGATTCTACTAGCTGACCGCGAAGGCGGACGCTGACAAGTTGGTTGAAACATGCATAGGATGCCAGTATTATGCCCGACAACCACATGTTCCTGCTGAAGAATTGCAAACAATACCAATAACTTGGACGTTTGCAGTATGGGGGCTGGACATGGTGGGGCCGTTACAAACGGCACCATGTGGATTACGCATCTGCTAGTAGCAGTTGATAAATTCACTAAATGGATAGAAGCTAAACCCATTAGAAAGCTTGACGGGGAAAGTGCCCTTAGGTTTGTCCGAGATTTAGTGGTGATATTTGGTCTCCCACATAGAATTATCACCGACAACGGCAACAACTTGTCACTCAGAGAAGTGGAAGCTTATTATTGGGAGAAGGGCATCCGACTTGACCTTGCATCTGTGGCACACCCACAATCCAATGGTCAGGTCGAGCGAGCCAATGGATTAATTCTGCAGGGAATCAAGTCACGCCTTAGGCACCACTACATAGAGTAGCTGGAGCCTGGGCGGAAGAATTATCGTCTGTGTTGTGGAGTTTACGAACTACACCCAACAGATCCACCGGCTACACCCCTTACTTCATGGTATATGGAACAGAAGCCATCCTACCTTCCGACATTCTTCACGATGCACCAAGAGTTGCCGCCTATGACGAAGATGATGCTGAAGAATCTAGACGCCTAGATGTGGACCTTATCGAGGAGGAGCGCGTTTTGGCATGCCAAAGATCCGCCATCTACCAGCAGAAGCTATGCAGCTACCATAGTCTCCATGTCTGGCATCGCTCGGAGGGGGATCTGGTGCTCCGAATTAAGCAGAAGAAGTCACACAAATTATCCCTGCCATGGGAAGGACCGTTCATCATAAGGAAGGCGCTAATAAATGGGTCTTACTACCTCGTTGACAATCATGAACTAGATGATAGACCCAACGAGGATCATAAGCGTAAGCGATGTGACCCGGATGATGACTACCCGGAGCTTGATCGGCCATGGAACATAGCACAACTATGTCCTTCTACACTTAGCATTTTTTATCTATTGTGTATCTCTTATATGATCAATGAAATAAAGATCTCTGGTTCACTCATATTTCTGAGTATTTTACCTCCTTTAGTGTTCATTTTTGGATTGTATAAAACCTCTATGCACAAGCGTTTGCACTTGTGAAAGTTCCTTCTATGGGCATTAGCTTAAGTTTTCTGGTCTACACGTTCTTTGTCGTTTTTATGTGTATTCTGGAGTAGTGACTTTTGGCACTTATTGTCGGCGATTTTGTGCTTAGGTTATTGACGGTGCCATTGGGTATCATCACCTGAGCGCATGGTTCCGACAACGAGTCTTCCGACTCATGAAAAGTCAAGCATAAAAACCAAAGTAATGGATAAGCCAGCACTTGCTTAAAAATATATACATGCTGGAACTAGTTCTTAAGTAGCAGGACATACACCATTGTTTTCCGCCTTAAGTTAACACATAGTTTTTTTCGCGTACAACATTACAGAGGAAACAAATATTACAAGTTGTTTTTATTCCTCTGGCGCAGGCGACTTGGAAGCAACATCATCTGTAGCAGGAGAGTCACCCTCGAAGTCGGTAGTATTGAGGGACTCGGAGGAGCCTTGGCTTTTGTCTTCAATGGTTTTCAGGGGGACAAAGACGTTAATGTCGACCAAATCAGCGACTCTGGTGTCATAACCCACGAGCGACGCCAAGATAGATTCGTGGTTTATCTTCTGGACTTCATCGTCTAAGTCGGGTATACCAGAGGTTACCGTGTCGACGTCGGCATTCTCGTAGTGTGCCTTCACCATTGACAATGCCATCTTGGTGCTGGCCCGTGCACATGAAGCTTTCCAGCTTGAGATACGCTCGGGGGCTCGGCGCAGGATCTCCGGGAACTTCGCCACAGAATCCACTGCCTTGATGTTAATCTGGAGGGCCTTGTCAATATCTTTGGTCTGCCCGATGGCGGTGTTGATAAAGTTGCTGGCAAGGACCATGCATTATTTTGGTGGGGGAGGCGACCGGGTTAAACCCATAGGAGCTACGAATTTCAGACAAAGGAGCGCATGAGTTCACAAAATTCAAAGTATCTATACTACAGAAATACAAGACGGAAAGTTACTTACTGAAGACGCTGGCCTCAGCCTGCCAGAGAGTCTCCTCCATGGAGTCCTGTTCTTGTTAGAGGAGCTTGTACGCTTCATAATGGCATTGATTCTGCTCATCAGCAGCTTTCTTCTGATCTTTTAAGATCGCGATTTCCTCCTTCAAGCGGTTCATCTCCTCGGTGGCGGATTCTTGCAGGGCTTTCATTTATTCTTCATGCATCTTCAGCATGTCATTCCTCTCCTGCTTAAGGATCTTGTTTTTGCTATCCAGCTGCCGATTGTGCTTGGATTGCTCAACATATCCTTGGCCTTGGAAATGGTTTCCGCAAGTCGGAGAAAGAAAAGTACACAGTGAGTACTCGGAGAATACAAAAAATCAAGTCGGAATACGAAAAAGAAAGGAAAAACAGATGCTTTCTCTTGATGATCTGTTCCTTCAAGAAGGCACTTTTACCCTTTTCAGCTTCCAAGTCCGCGCGCATCTTCTGGTACTTGTCGTTGGCCATGCCCCTCCGAGCATTCTCATTCCGTGGAGGGGAAAAAGTTAACCGTTGTTCGGTCTACTTGGAGCATCTAGCCGGAAAATTTCCGCCTAGACGCTCAGGGGCTACAACAAGAGTTTTTTAACTTAGCAATATGCTTAGTCTTTCTTTAAGCATCTAGTCGGAACTAATTCAGTTTTCGATTAGAAGCTTGGGGGCTACAGTATAAAGTTTTTTAACTCAGATGTATGCTTGGATTCTCTTTAAGCATCTAGTAGGAACTAATTCAGTTACCACTAGAAGCTTGGGGGATATAGTATCGAAATTTATAAACACTGCGTATGCTACTCTTAAAGCATCTAGTCAGAATAATCCATTCAAACTATATGCTTGGGGGCTACAGTGAGAAGTTTTCTAGCTTAGTCACTCTTAGAGCATTTAGACGCAAATACCTATGGTTTTCCGTCTAAATCCTCGGGGGCTACAGTGGGATACTAGTATGGAATGCAAAAGGCAAATAAAACTTACAAGTGCAATGATCTTGAGGTTGGTAGCACTCTCAGCCAGCAACTTGCCAAAAGATACGCTGTTTCCTTGCAAGATCTCTGCTTGCCGGAGAAGCTCCTCGAGACCGCATGTTGGAGATGTCGGTGCCGCACCAGGAACCAGAGAGGTGCTACCCGGCATAAGCACTGGATAGACTATCTTCAGAAACTCTATGGTCTTCTTGGGTGCGGAGGCGCCGCCTTCGGCAGATGTACCACCTTCCACCACGACCTTACCGCTACCCATGGCATCCTTAGACGAAGCTTCAGCCATTTGGTTTGCGGCACTCTCCTGCGTCGTCTGTTCGCCGACAACAGGGAGCTCTGCGGAGGCACCTGAGTCCACTTCCATGGAGGAAGGGCCAGCTGCTTCTTTAGCTTGAGAGCTTGTCGGAGCAGACGAGGGCTGCACGATGGGAGTGACAGGGGCGATGGCGGGAGATACGTCGCGATGCAGCATATCCTTGATGGTTCTAGAAGCCCCCAAAGTTTTGGAGGTCTTCTTCAAGCTGGTTGTGGCTTTCTTCCCGAAACATGCAAAATACATAAGTACGGGAATAATACAGGAAAAGGACAATGTCGGAGAGAAAGAAGCTTACACAAGAGGGGATGCTTTGGCAAAGGGGATCCCTGTAATCTTTATTTTCTCCGCCTCCAGGGTGGCGGTAGTCTTCTTGGAGGCTCCACCCTCCGTCTTCTTCGTCTTGCCTCCATCGGCAGCGTCAGAGGTGGAGCTCTTCCGCTTTCGCGCCAACGGAGCATCGTCGTCGGACACGACGGTGACTTCCTTCATCTTTGGATCATAGATTTGAGGAGCCATGCTGTCCTCATCTATGTTGCTGAGCTGTTAAGTGAAGAACCACCATGTTAGATGAGATGGTAATGGTTAGACAGAAGAACTGGGGTATATGTCATATACGGAAAATAAACAGTTACCTTTGGGCACTTGCTCTCTACGAACATGTCGTAGGTGATGGTGAAGCCACGCTTCCAGTCCTTCACCTTGACGATGTCCTTGAGGCGGAGCTTGACGGAGTCGCTCGAGAAGTTGT
Organism: Avena longiglumis; assembly: GCA_030063025.1. Lineage (NCBI taxonomy): Eukaryota > Viridiplantae > Streptophyta > Magnoliopsida > Poales > Poaceae > Avena > Avena longiglumis. The sequence goes on from CP125977.1 coordinate 480,107,348, forward strand.
CCTCAGAGATGCGGAGGCTATCCCTTCTATCGTTGGAATACTCGTGCATCAGCTTCAAGCGGTGTTGAAGAGGCTGGATCCGCCTGATGAACCAGCACATCGCTAGGTCCAATCCGGTCAAACCCGTCTCTACAAACCACTCTATCCGCCTTATAGCGCGGGAAGCGTCGATGTCGGAGGGAAGGGAGGCCTGGGATCTCCATGTCGAGGCTTCGGCGGCTGCTCCATCGACAAAGTCCGGGTACATGACTTCTCGGCCAGCCAGAGGGATATCTGAGCCGTAGAAGTACGTCCGCTGCCAGTTCTTGCAGGACTCGTGGCCGACGATGTCGGGGAAGCGCCGGCCAGGCCAGATCTTAAAACTAATGGTTCCACAATTTCTAAGCTCGTCCTTGCTGGCTCCGGCTTCACGCTTGACGGTAAATAAGTATATGAAGATATCTAGCCTAGGCCTAATCCCTAAATAACCCTCGCAGAGCGCCGCGTAGTTGCTAAGCGCTAAGATGCTATTGGGGGAGAGGTTCTGTGGCTGTACTCTGTAATGATTCAGGACAACAAGGAAAAAGTTGGAGATGGGGAGAAGGTGCCTCGCCGACCGGCGCCGCCCGCCAGGTGAGCCCCTCCGCCGCAGGGAGGTATCCCTCGTTGATAAATTCTTTGATGTCGCGGTCCGTGATGTCGGAACCGCACCAGTCGCCCTTGTGCGAATCGTACTCCTCCTCCAGCAGCTCCAGCGCCGCTGGATTATGGTCGCGGCCGGTGGCTTCGACCATCGCGGACCTGGGGATGACCAGGCCCTCTGGAGGCACGACGATGGAGCTCTCCGGCTTCGCCGCGGCTTCGCCCGACGCTGCCATGGAAGGGGAGGAGCTGTTGCTGGCCATTGGATGTGTTCAGTGGTGACTGGGGAAGATTGGGGAGCTAGGGTTTTTCGCATGCTGTGCGGAAAGCTCGAGGAGTCGCTCGCTAGAGGAAGAAGACGATGCAGAAGAGAATAAGGTGAAAAAGTAAATTTTCCACCACAGTTACTATTTATGATCTCTGGCATCAAGATTCGTGCAACTTGATCGAATGGTTGCCGTGTAGACGACGTGTGCGAAGACGTGCACGGAAATTTTGCCACGCACCAACCATCGCCGCCAACGGTTCGTATCGCTCGCGCGGGAAAAGTGGACATGATTGCGTTCTCTGCATGTGTGAGTTACGAGGTGTTGCTGACCTATGTGTATGTTGCCCTAGCTGTCAAAGGCAGATGAACCATCACATCGGAAGATTCCGGCATAGACGGATCCAATCCGGCTATGGAAGAGTACAATAGAATTCAGCAATTCTCCGACTTACAAGTTGAAGACGGAGAAAACCTTGCAGGGTTCTTTGGGAGGACAACAAGATGTTGCTTAACGATTTTCCGACATCCATATGGACGGAGTATTTAACGTGAAGAGGCAAGACAACGCAAGATCTCGGAGTTCTCCGGGGGCTACTGTTGGGGATATGCTATATGGGTATCCTCATAGCATGTCTCTTATCCGGATAACTTGGGTGGCCCACAGTTGGTAGCATGGACCATGGCCTGCTGGGCGGCCCAGTTAGATGGATCCAGAAGGGAGGCCCATGCCGGATAAATGAAGGCTACGGTGGAGTCACCAGCATACCCGGAGCCTTGGAGTGCAAGACACGCAAGACTAGTAATAGACGGTGTAGAACTCTGTAACCTGTCTGGCTAGGACTTTTCCCTGTAACCCTAGGACCTGGCGACTATATAAGTCGGGCCTATGGGAGCCTTTAAGGCACAACCTAGTATCGATTAACATACACCTCGCATAGCGAACCAATCCCTGTAACCCGGCGTATTGCCATTATAGTGATTTATAGCAGGAGTAGGATTCCGCCACCGTTGCGGGATCTGAACCTGGGTAAGATGTGTTACCTCGTACCCGTCAACCGTCCGCCTTCCCCCACGTCTGTAAACACACACTGTGAGGACCCATCCATGGCATACTCGTCGGCAATACCACGACAGGTAACAAGCCAACATATCTTACTTCCGGGTGTTCGGTTGTAAGTGTTTCTATCTCATAAAAGGTGTCCATTTGTCCAAATTTGAGTCTAAAGCATTAGTGGGTATTTTTGTTGGCTATGGTCTCGAATCTCACACTTATAGAATCTATGATAATCTCTCCGGATCCGTCATAGAATCTTGTAGTGTGACCTTCGAAGAATATGATGGTCCCCAAGGGGGCGTGTTGATGCTTGTGATGCAGATGATGAAATGCCTCAGGATGCCATAGGAAGAATGGGTGTGGGATATATCCGCCCCATTGAGGAACCCCTTATGGCAGATCGAGAAGAACTATGCTCTACTCAAGTGGAGCCCTCATCTTAACAGCAACAAGCTCCATCCATCGAGGAGGACAATGACCCAAGCCAAAGACAAGCTGTGGACCCTCAACATGTTGATCAATGTGACATCTCTAGTGAAGAAGAGCTTGAGTCTCCAATCTCCAGAATGTCAAGTGCTGCCAAGTCAATTACACAAGGAAGATCCATACAAAATGGCTTGAGACAAGCTCAACTCAATGCTCGTAATGTGCCAGATCAAGACCAAGGTCAATCTTTGCCTCTTAATGAAGAGAATGATTCCGGTGATGATCAAGGTCAAGTTGATGGTCAAGACGAGGACCAAAATGATGAAGAGGTTCCTCCAAGAAACAACAAGGAGATCCACACTCGTCGCGAGGATAGAACATATAGGATGTTGGAATTAAGAGACCACTCTCTAGAGAATGTGATTGGTGATCTAAGGAGAGTTATTTCCACAAGAGCACAATTGAAGAGGTTCAGTGAACATCAAGCTCACATATCCATGATTGAACCAAAGAAAGTGCGGGAAGATCTTGAAGATTTGGATTGGTTGGAAGCAATGCACAAAGAGATCAACAACTTTGATAGAAACAAAGTATGGAATTTAGTTGAGAAGCCAAAGGATTGCCGCAATGTTATAGGCACCAAGTGGATATTCAAGAAAAAGCAAGATGAGCATGGAATTATATTAAGGAAAAAGGCAAGATTGGTTGCACAAGGGTTCTCTCAAATTGAAGGCATTGATTATGGAGAGACATATGCACCCGTGGCTCGCCTTGAGTCCATCCGTATCCTTCTTGCTTATGCGGCTCATCATAACTTTAAGTTGCAACAAATGGATGTAGAAAGTGCCTTTCTTAATGGTCCATTGAATGAATTGGTATATGTAAAGCAAACCCCGGGATTTGAGGATCCCAACTTCCCAAACCATGTCTACAAACTTGATAAGGCGCTCTATGGGCTCAAACAAGCCCCACGCATGTGGTATGAGCACCTTAGAGAGTTGTTGTTTGACCGTGGATTTGAGGTTGGGAAAAATCGATCCCACTCTTTTTACTAAGAAGGTCAATGGGGAGATTTTTGTATGCCAAATATATGTTGATGATATTATCTTTGGCTCATCTAACAAATCTTTCAATGATGAATTCTCAAAGCTTATGACTAGTAGGTTCCGGATGTCTATGATGGGGGAGTTAAGGGTATTCCTTGGTTTTGAGATCAAGCAAGTTAGAGGAGGGACATTCTTCAACCAAGCCAAGTATACTCAAGATATGCTCAAAAGATTCAATATGCAAGTTTTAAATGGAGCTCCTACTCCCATGGCTACAAAGACTCATCTAGAACAAAATCCAAATGGTAAAGATGTGGATCAAAAGGTATACCGGTCTATGATTGGTTCTTTGCTTTACCTTTGTGCATCTAGACCCGATATTGTGTTGAGTGTAGGTGTGTGTGCAAGATATCAAGTGGCTCCTAAAGAAAGCCATTTGATGGTGGTCAAGAGAATATTTCGATATTTGGTTCATACCCCACATTATGGTCTTTGGTATCCTCGAGGGTCAACATTTTCTCTCTGTGGATACACTGACTCGGATTGGGCTGGTGATAAGGATGATATAAAATCAACATCCGGGGCTTGCCAATTCCTTGGTAGGTCCTCGGTATGTTGGTCTTCTAAGAAGCAAAATTGTATATCTCTATCCACCTCCAAAGCCGAGTATGTGGCAGCTGGTAGTGCTTGCACTCAATTGCTATGGATGAGGCAAACTTTAAAGGAATACGGTGTCCATTGTGATAAAGTGCCTCTTCTATGTGACAATGAAAGTTCCATCAAGATTGCCTACAACCCGGTGGATCACACAAGGACAAATCATATTGAGATTCGTCATCACTTCATTAGGGATCATGTTGCTCGAGGTGATATTGAGCTATCATATGTGTCAACCAAAGACCAACTTGCCGACATCTTCACGAAGCCACTTGATGAAGAAAGGTTTTTCTATTTGAGGAATGAACTAAATATCATAGATTCAAGGAGCTTGACTTGATCACCTTGCATACTCACCTATGTATTGACCCTTATTTGGTTTATGTGTAGGCATGGATATAGGGGGAGTGCGGTTCTAATTGATTGGACTATCCCTCCCCCCATTATGCCCAAATCGATAAAAAAATCATTCCTCTTAATATCACTATGTGATATGTGAGCTTAAATGATGAGTTTCGGTAATGGACCCAAGATATATCTTCGTGGTGCCAAGCCGAGTATACTCAAACATGGTGGCCTAGGCCACCTCCTTCTCACATTCGAGAGGTTGGTGCTTACTCATGTTTGTCATTTGTTGGTTCGTGCATATTTGGAGCTTTCTTGAACATTCTAGTGGATTTCTATGGCTCTTATTGATTCTTCACAGATTGACATCTCAACCCAAGCCTATACCCTATCTTAAAACACTCTATCTCTCATATATGTCCCCAAACACGAAACCTGGAGTTTTTGGTCGAGCGGGACCAGAGTCTCCGATGCACCTGCACCGAAGTCTCCGGTGTAGGGTGGAGTCTCCAGTGTAGACCGGAGTCTCTGGTCCAGATGGTTTCTGCCACTTAAAGGGAGGGGACAGGGTGAATTGAAACAGCAGTTTCATTCTTCCACCCCCGTTCCCCTCCCTCCAACCTGTCGCCCCTCCTCCAAAACTCCTCCCTGGAGGTCAAGAAGCCCCCGGGATCCTCCGTGCCGCCGGCCAACCTTCTCCTCTCGTTTATTGGGTCATTCCCACCAGAGGAATCGATCCCATGGACAGATCTGGTACCTCTCCTCCCCCTCCTTTTTCTCCTAGGTTTCATCTCTAGATGTGTTTTTGAGGATTGGTGCTGTTTTGTCCATTGGAATCACTTGTATGCGTGCACTCTAGTACTTTATACTTTTTGCATTGCCTGATCTATTAGATTCACCCCCACCAGCACCTTCCCAGCTCATGCCCGAGCCTCCCGACTGGAGATTCCGGTCCCCAGGGCCGGAGACTCCGGTCCTCAGGGCCGGAGACTCTGGTGTGGGGTGACTCAAAAAGGTCCAGTAATGCATCGAAGCTCTTGTACTGCATTTTTGGGACATATATGCTTATCTCCATGCTATCTCCCTCACTGTTGTTCACAGGTGATGGTTCTCGTAGTCCTCCTTGCACCAAGGCCAAGTCAAGGAGGGCCAATCCTTGCTATGGTGAGTCCTAGGGTCAGTTTATTGTGTCCCCTTCCAACAGGAGACAACAGGCCCGTGATGCATCTTATATGAGGAGGGAACAGGAAAGGACTGAGCAAGAGAACCGGGCCAAGAAGGCCAAATATGACAATCTTCGGTCTTTGGCCCACATGTCAAAGGAAGAGTTCCGTGAGCTGAGGAAAACTGATTTCTATGACTTGCCACGTACCAGCGACGATCCTTGTTACTAGAGGAAGGAGCAGGCTGTGTTCATGAAGGATGTGTATGTGTGCTCAAGAAATCTCCCGTGTGTCCCCAGAAGTTCATGAGTGTTGAGCAGATGAGGCTCAGCCCCTATTTCCATGATGCACTGTGGATCTGTGTGAAGTTGGGGCTATTCAACTTGATGGAGCTCCGGGAAGACTACAATGTCACATTTGTGCAGCAGTTCTACGCCACAGTAGTGTTTGTACCTGACCAAGACAGGACCATGACTTGGATGACTGGCACCACCCGCTGCTCAGCTACTTTCCATGACTTTGCTAATGTCATCTTTGAGACCTTCCGTGGTGTATCTACTCCTGTTGGGCTGCGCATGCACTCAGCGTCTCTTGGTGAGAACAAGATGAAGATTGCACCTTTGTATGGCAACGAGGGTGTTTTAGGGGGGTCTAAGGGACTCAAGCCTCTCTACAACCTGATGTTGAGGATATTTCGTCATACCATCTCACTGAGTGCTGGGAATGACGATGCTATTAGATGTGGTCTAGTCAACCTACTCTATCATACCCACCGGATCTACAATGATGGGCTAGAGGCAGATGCTGATCCTATTGATGTGATGGATTTCATTTTTGAGGAGATGTTCCATGCCATTATCTTCAAGAAGTCTCCTCCATATGCACCACTGGTTATGAGGCTCATCAACTCCCAGGAGCATGATTCCGCACTTGGCTTGGCTCCCAATCTCATTGAGCACACTCTGGTATCTCTGCAGCAGAAGGGGCACATGGGGCCTCCTCCTAGACGTCGCTATGACAATGAGGATGAGGAGATGGATGAGACTAAGAGGGCACCCTCTCCCCCTAGAGCTCGGAGGAAGAATGCCTCCAATGCACCTATGCCTCCCATGACACGTGACTATATTCATGAGAAGGTCAAGAAGGCCTCTTTCTGGGAGAAGACCCTATGTTGCATGAATGTATACATCCGTAAGAAGTAGCATGTCTCCTACCAAAGCAACAAACGCATTGATAAGCTACTCAAGGAAATCAAGGCACATGGCGTAGAGGATGATGAGGAAGGAGAGGGTGAGTACAATGATGAGCATGGTGCTCAATCGTCCACTGAGTCAGATCACACTCTTTCCTTTGGGGCATGGAATGCCCAACAGGACAGCCTCGTGGACTGGAAGACTTTTTCAGATGTCACCTTTGGATACGGGTACTCCTCTTCTCGCCCTCACAGCAAAGGGCCTGCAATCCCTGATGATGATGATGACTATGATGAGGGTGGTGAGGATCAGGATGAGGATGACGAGGACTATTGAGTTGTTGGGGAGCTAGCTTAGGTCTTTTCCCTTTTCGGCGTTTCGATGCCAAAGGGGGAGAAGACATTGTCATCGAGTTGCATGGGCTTGGGCTTTGGATTCGCTGTTATTTGCCTTTATTTGCCATATTTGAACTTCTTGTGTTATTTGCCACTTATGTATGTAACTATGTGCTTATAAATACTGTGATGCCATCTATCTTGTGTAATTTACTTGTTTACCTTAATGCACATAGTCAGGGGGAGCTTCATACAAATTATTCCATGCAAATTCACTTGTTCTCATCGAACACCAAAAAGGGGGAGATTGAAAGGACATTTACTATCATAATCACTTTTGGTGTTTGTTAACAACAAGTAGATCATTTTACAGTTTGTTACTGTCCACAAGTTATGATAATGCTAAGTGAAAAGAACCCTCACACTATGAAAAGATTCCTACAAGTTTGACATGGTTCTGGAAATTCCAGACCGGAGTCTCCGGTCTGGCTGGACCAGAGTCTCCGCTATGGACCAGATTTTCCGCAGGAGTCCCCGGTGGAGGCATCAGGATCCTGGCTGGGACAACCAGTGAGGGGGTCCGGAGACTACTCCGGAGTCTCTGGTGTGAGACTCGGCGAGTATCCGGTCTTCTTGGACGAGTCTCGCCCCACTCGTGGCCCAGTCAATCGGTCAATCAAGATTTGGTCCGGAGGCTGGTCCGGAGACTAGTCCGGAGTCTCCGGTGTGAACCTCAGACCGGAGTCTCTAGTACTGCTGGACCAGAGTCTCTGGACCACTTGGCTCATGAAAGGGTTGGGTCAGTTAGTATGGTGGTCCGGAGGCTGGACCGGAGTCTCCGGTGTAGACCGGAGTCTCCGGTGTGCAGGCCGGAGTCTCCGGTCTGACTTTTTTTCCAATGGTCAGAAAACGGTTCGTGGAGGGGGCTGCTTATAAATAGGGGACCTTATCCCCTTCCTCCAGCTGCTCGACCCACTCAAGAACACTACCCCATTTGATCCACCGAATCAACCAGATCTCTTCATCTAACCATCCAAAGTCATTAATCTTTGGAGAATCGAAGGAGGAGGCCTTGATCTACAGCTTCACCAAGAGAGATCTTTATTTCCCCCTCATTCACTTGAGGGCCCCCATGCTCTAGTGTTTCTTTGGAAACCTTAGCTTTGATTTGGTTCTTACAAGCTTGTCCTTGATTGTTTTGACAGCTTGCTTGTATTTGGGAGCCTCCAATTTGGTTGTGGATGTGTGCCCCGAACTCGTTGTGAAGGTGTCAGATTCCACCTCGAAGGTTGCCGATATAGTGGAACGTGAATTGAACCCCTTGGGATGAGGTTCATCGGAGAACAAGAGAGGCCTCTCGTGCCATTGGTGGTTTGAAACCACCCCCTCTCCAAATGTAGATGTACTTCCCCTCAAAAGGAAGGAACTACAGGAAACAAATCCTTGTGTCTCCGTGTCCACCACTTTGGTTACTTCTATTCTTTACCGCACTTTACTTACTTGTTATTTCTTAGTGTTGTGCTAGTTTGTGCTTTTTTGAAATATAGGTAAATTCACCTTAGTTGCATAATCTAGAGAATTTACCTTTCTTGTCAAACCCTAAATTGAAAAAGAATAAAATTTTAAGTAGCACCTATTCACCCCCCTCTAGGGGCCCATACGATCCTTTCAGACGGTGAAACCTTAGTATTATTATGCATTGAAATAAAGATGATCTATAACTTTGGTCTTTGATCTATTAATTTATGTTATTGTATAAGATATCTCTCTTTAGATGGTATGTTTGCCTTCGGTACTAAAGAGAGGGAGATACCATTTGGACGTGTATGTGAGTATGTCTAGTGCTACTATTGTGACTACACGCATTGGTTTATAACCTGCACGATCAAAGGGGGAATTAAGAGAGACTCACTAAGATTATTACGATATCCACGGGGAAATCCTTAATTGTGTGTCTATAGGAGTGATTTTTCAAAGGCATCGAAGTGGTTATTTATAGATGACCTCAATACCTGATTCAAGAAGCGACTACTCACGAGTCTTGTAGTGGACATCTTATGATTGAGCTCTCTTCACACATATCATGACGAAAGATATGGGTTTCCTACTCATAAGTAATTTTCCCATGCTAGTGGCGTATCCTACACTCCAATAGAACTCCATAACCATGTTTTCACCACCACAACCACACTCACATCTTCTTGTTTACTTTAGCAATTTACTTTGTTCTTGTTTACTTTAGCACTTATTCAAACACACTCTTTATACACCATTACTTGGAATTAGAGATAACTTACATGTACTCTCTATTGAATAGTAACAAGGGGCATAAAGATCTCTATTAATAGTTCTCTATGGGTTTGATACAATTATTTCGAAACTAGCTACAATTGAGCTATGCTCTTGAAGTCATCAAGCTATTTTATGGCGCCGTTGCGAGGTAGCTAAGCGCTTTTGGTATTTATTCTTAGTTGCTAATTTATTATTGCTATACTAAAGTTGCTTACGAGTTTCAATTTATTTCTATTTATTTATTTTTGTATTTTTTGCTTTTAGTTATTTGAAAATAACAAAAAATTACAAAAACAAAAATTTATAAAAACTATTGTTACTAATCTTTTCTTCCGAGATGACTACCTTTCAATAGATGAAATTTATAATGGAGGAGTCAAAGGGGGAGACTATGGGCAATTTGATGAAGTGTCATGGAATATTAGAAGAATGGATGGCTTGGGTGGACAAGTATCCATCCACACTATGTGCCCCTTGCCAATTATATTGTGAATATTGCGAATCTACAAATCACCACAACTATCATTGTGAGCATAATTTAGATCCTGAACTAGCATATTATAATAGTGATGAGTTTAAATCTAATGCTAGTGAGGAGAGAGTACAATTTCTATTTTTTACCGGCTGCACCAAGTAGATAACTTGTTTGAAAGGTATAAAGGTATAAAGTAAATCACTTGATATGATCTATGATGCAATTCGTCCTATACTCTGCTATTGCCAAGATAACTTTTATAATAACTCATTTATTGTTGAGCAGATTAAAGACGCTTAGGAAGAAGATAACCTTTTGCAGGGTGCTCCCAAGGATGATGTGGAGGGAACTACACTTAAAGAACCTCCACCTAAACCACCAGAATATATTGTTAATAAAGAGGTGGCACTTGACATTGCACCCTCTCAACTGGAAGGTAAACCAAAAGGTAAAACTATTATCGAGCTAGATATATCTTGTCAACTGATAGAAGGTAAGACCTAAGGTAAGGCTATGGATGAGCTACTCGCAAATTACCTTAGTAAGAATGAATAGGAGCAACTTGATCAAGCACTTGAATCTCCTACTTCTAAAAATAACTTTCCACAAACAAATAGTATGCATGCAAATGATATCTCATTCTCTAGTAATGTTTCTTATAAAACTCAAACTGATGATGATTTTTTTGAGGAGGATTTGTGCCTAGATAAATATTTTGGGTATTTTTGAAATTATGAACTAGAGATGGAACTTTTATGTGAATCTTGCGATGCTGCTAATATGATACAGGAATCCTCAATGGAGGAGAATGAAGAATATATTATCGATGGTGAGATGAAGGTAAGAAAAATGTATTGCCACATAATGGATTATGCTGAAAGGTTAAGTTATTTAGATGAAATAGTATGTACTCGGTGTATGACTGTTGGGCACTTTTGTTTTCAGTGCTCTCATACTTATAATCAATCCTTAGTATCCTACTATAAAAATGGTGATGTTACTAGTGAAGTGATGAAGTGTGTTATTTTTGAAGGTTCCCATGAGCTGCATAGAAAAATCAATGAAGTTATGATAAGTGAATATGAATTTCATTTAGAAATGGATTATGAAATTTGCAACATATTGTTGACTACTGCCAACATCTTAGTGATCATGCACTTGTGAAAATTAAGGAGAGGTGTGAAACTACGGCTCCTGAAACTGACCACTTGTAGGAGGTACAAGATGAATTGATGGAAGATGAGGAACAAGAAGAGGAGGATGAGCTAAGTGATCACTCACCTATACCCTCTACTCCAAATTCTAGTCATATATTTGATACTCATGAGCAAGAACCAATATGACATATTAAAAATGTCAAATCTGTTTATGATGCCTGTCTCTCTAGTAATGGTTTTTATTATGTTGAAACTAAAGATAATTTATATGTGGAGGCCTTGTGCCTAGATACTCATTTGGAGAACATTAATAATGATGAAGTGGAGATAGAATCTTGTAGTACTAATGTGCAGGGACAAGACAACACATTACAAACAAAACGTTTGTAGATGATGCTTCTTTTTGTGAGTGGATTGATATCTCTAGAAATGATGAACTTGCTAACAGGGGTGATGAACTAGAGGAAAGAGACAATTTTGAGTTTTTCCCTATTACAAAGGAAAAGTACTATGAAGTGTTTCCAGATGATAGTGCAACCAATGAAGAGTATTATGAACTATACCCCTATGATAGTGACAAAGGTAAAATATTTGAGTTTATATGCAAATCTTTAATCCTCTTTTTGAAGCTATCTAGGGAGGCATGCCCACCATGCTTGGTGTGTCCATATTCACTTGCAAACATGAACCTTTTTATTTACAATATTCTGATAAACCGTAAGCGGGTGTGACTTTGACTGAACTATGAGGGTAAGTGCTCCAAAACTCTACATGAGGTAAGGATAAATAACTCTCTAGTTGATATCTATTGAAATAATATTGGAGCGAATAAAGCTAGGCTTCTTGGTTTTAGGAAAGCGTTTCCCGGGAGGCAAACCGAAAGTTTGTATGTGTCTTCCTTAATTTTGTGTCTTGAGTTTAGTTGCATTCATGTTGCATTGGCACTTGTATATTTGAATGATTTACTATTAGAGTTGGCTTGGGACCATTTTCAAAAGGTAGAATTGTTTGTTGCTCTAATCATGTGTTGTATATCTTGGTTAAAACTTCTCAACAAAAATATATGTATGCTTTGTTTGGATGCTGGACTAATGTTTCAGGTCTACAAGAATTATTTCATAGAAATTAACTTGTTCTAGAGCTTACAATTAGTTTAACAAGCGGTAGTACGGCAGACCCATCTGTACCGCGTGCTCGTACCACCCATGTGACACTTCAGAAGGAGAATTTTTTCCAACAAAGTTACTTCTAGCTTAATGAGCATCGATACAGCGGGACACATCCATACCACCCACCCATATCGACCTCGCTGCCATCCGTAGAAAACATCGAATAGTCCTGACACTGTACTTACAATTCTGACTCGTATTCCCTCTGGAGGAGCGCGTAACGTGTTCCCCGTTGGAGGGCCTGAATAATGAGCATATGAGGCACCTCATGTACGGTGTCGAGGATGATCCTGAACCGACATAGGTAGTCTCGAAGGCGCTCTCCTAGCCACTAACGGAGTTCGTTGAGGTTGCTGATGCGCCCTGGCTAGCGCCGCCATCTCGGCAGCCATATCCCATTCCGGGAGTGTATGGTCGCGTGAGAGATGGGCCTCCCTGGCAACGCATCGAATGCCGAATGGAAAGTGCGGATTAGAGCTGCCGGAACGGGTGATAGTGCCCTTCCTCAGCTGGCTTGCCACGGTGGTGCCAGGGTCAACCATGCTCCCAAGGCTTCTCTCGAGCCCTCTGGTGAGTATCCTTCTCGCCAGGAGATCATAGAGGCCTGACCATAGCTTGTTTCTTGATCATGATTGCTGGATGGTGACTTGGGAGATGTGGATCGCTTTGGTTGCGCCCCCTACCTGGCGTTCCAGATGACGTGTCTTGATTTTCCACACGGGGGGTATGAGTCCCCCTTTGTTGTTTGGCCAGGGGCACAATGTTCGGCCAGCTCGATCGGCGAGCTAGACAAACACACTCACAGAGATAGACACATGGTTTTTTACCCAGGTTCAGGACCATAGTGAGTGGATCTCTACGTCCTACAACTAGATACTACCTGATCATCACAATGTTACACTGGGTTCCTTCCCTAGGAAGGTTCTCTGATCTAAATCCCTCTCTCCCTAAGTCCGACTTGGGCCTCCTTTTATATGGACAGGGGGATACCACAGGGGTCGGATCACACGCGGTGGTGCGAGCTCGGCCATGCTGCATGCCATGGTCTACAATGTGGCCTTGAAATCCTTCCTTGGTGCCGTGTGTCGCTCACTTCCCATGGCAGACTAGCACGAGACATGTTACGTCATCATGATTCCTATCGCCCGGTGATCTACCCAGACCTGGATCGTTGGCCGGGGTACTTTCGGGTCCTATGAGGACCTCCCGGCAAAGTCTCGGATGTCTATGCACTTCTATTCTTGTAGACAGTTGTTGGGCCTCCAAGTGCAGAGGTTTGTAGAACAAAAGCAAGTTTCCCTTAGATGGATTACCCAAGTTTTATCGAACTCAGGGAGGAAGTGGTCAAAGGTATCCCTCTCAATCAACCCTGCAATCAAGATACAAGAAGTCTCTTGTGTCCCCAACACACACAATACACTTGTTAGGTGTATAGGTGCACTAGTTTGGCGAAGAGATAATAAAATACAAGTAGTATGGATGATTATAAGTGGTAACGGTGCCAGAAAAGAGCTTTTGACGGGGAGGAAAATACTAAAGGAAAAAACATGGAAGCAAGCGAACATGTAACGAATCTAGATGCAAACGATGTTTCAATGTTTAGAAACAAGGCCTAGGGATCATACTTTCACTAGTGAACACTCTCATATATTCTCTTCATGATACTACCCTGAACTAATACTACCCTGAACTACTCTCCGGTTGGACACTCTAATCCATGGTAGGGCTATAAAGGACACCTCAAAGTCCACCTTCCCCATCTAGATAACCCCACACTATCACCATGAGCGCTAGATGGTTCCAACAAACACCACAATTTCATAGAGACATCCAATTCCAAATATGACTCATGATAAATATATATATATAATCTAGCTTAAGTGCCACACACGGCGCACACGCTGTCACTTTCACACACGTGGGGAGAGCCAGAGATCTATTAAAGCACCTGAGTAGCAGAGTAGATCTACTTGATTACAAAGATCATGAACACAATATGATCACACATATAGAGAGAAATGAACACATAGCTACCGTTAGAGCCCTTAGCCTCGAGGAAGAACTACTCCCTCCTTATCAAGGGAATCAGCAACGATGATGGAGATGATGGTGGATATCGATGGAGATGGATCCGGGGGCACTTCCCTGTCCTGGCAGGGTGCCGGAATAGAGACTTCTATCCCCTCAAATCTCCTTTTTGGTGGTGGCGGTGCTACGGAACTTTTTGTAGTTTTGTGCCCGCATTAGGGTTTACGTCTCGGGGAGACGTATATATAGGCGAAAGGGGAGACCGAGGGGGTGCTCGAGGTGGCCTCACCCCCCAGGCGAGGCCTGGCCTGGCCCGCGCGGACAGGGGGTGTGGGCCCCTCGTGGCCCCTCTCCGTCCCGTCTTCTGGCCCCGTCTTCTCCCCGGTGAAATATTGACTTTGGCTTTTGTCCTATCCAATTCCGAGAATATTTATTTCTGGTTTTTCTAGAACCAAAAACACAAGAAAACATGCAAATGGCATTGTGGCATCCTGTTAATAGGTTAGTTCCGGAAAACATATAAAAACACCTCAAAGTGTATACAAATCAAAGCAAAGTTGATACTAAACAAGCATGTAACATAAAAAATATAGATACATTTACGACGTATCAAGCATCCCCAAGCTTAACTCCTGCTCGTCCTCGAGTAGGTAAGTGATATAAAGAATAATTTTTGAGGTGAAATGCACGATCACAATCATGATCAAACCATTTGCGAGCATTGGAAGCTGGGATCAAAGTAATCTAAACACGAGCATGAAAGATGAAGTTCTAACAATAAGACAAATCAACTATGTTGCAACATGAAAGGATACAAACAAAGATCATGAATAAAAATGCATTGAAAGACGTTTGTTTGTTTCACATATAGAAAACATAGCATAGTGGAATTCAGCTTGTCCCTTATGAAGTAGCAAAACATAAATGCATAGGACAACTTCAAAGTTCATAAGGGTGACTAGATACAAATAGTTCAAGAACAAGCAATATCAACATTATGAATCAATCAATAAGTTTTGGGACAATGCACATAGAACTAAGAATGGAAACTATGCTCTCTTAATTGGTGCCTAAGGATAGAAGGTCGATACTCAATATAAAAGTGGAAGAAAGGCCCTTCAAAGGGAAGTAGGGATTTCAAGTTTCATAAAGAGCTTCCAAAACTTATGGTACCTGTTAGCTTTCAGCTCTCATTGCCCCTATCATATGCATCTTGAAGTGATTAAGGTTAAAGTGAACAAAATATGGAGTATATGCTTGACAAAGTATAAGTTGGCAATCTCATGTCCCTTGAGTACGAGGGCTGATCCTCATGCTACTCAACTTTAGTACCGGTATGTTCTTGTCATAGTAAGTACATGTGTATCATAGAGAACCGTGAACGGAGTACCCCTTGCCCCATGATACATGAGCTATCCCATATCAAAATGACAAGGCAAGCAGACAATGAGCATCTCAACAATCATCTTTTTTACCATGGGAAAATGGTGCTTTTTTCTCTTATTTCCTTTTTTTCTCTTTTTTCCCGTCTCTCTTTTTTTATAAGAAGAATGCCTCATAGATTGCTCACTATGGTGATGCTGCAAGTTTTCACCATGATTAGGCATGGCTTAGGCTAGTGGCCTAGGCATTTCTCTAACACATATACATAACTCCATGGACTTACAAGATCCCCTTTCATTTCACACCGACGACATCCATAAACAAAAGAGCATGATATCAACTGGGTAGATATTTACAGGTGTTGAAAGCGTTCGCCGTGACAGCACGGTTCTGCTAATTCCAACTTATAAGTGCAAGCATATACAACATAGATGAAAAAATGGTTCAAGTTTATTAGGAGCAAGAAAAATAAAGTGTGCCATCAAGTTTGTGAGAGATTTAATCACTAATTTTTCACATAACAAAATGAATTTTTAATTCGAAGGTAGATAAAACAAGAATATACTTGGAATGGTGTAACACAACATGCATAGGAATTTATAGTGCACACTTCGGGATAACTTGGTTTCTTGGGAGTTAGATGCATGAGTAGAGCTTACTCAATACAAGTGGAGGCTAGCAAAAGATTGGGAGCGACCAACTAAGAGAGCAATAATGGCCATAATCATGTAGAGCGACAACACATTATCAACTAAAGCATAAAGTGGTATCACAAGTCAAAAACTAAATTATCATAGAGGCTAAGATGACTGGTTCATAGTCATAACATGGTGTAAGCATGTGCCAAGTCAACCCAAACAAAGCATCAAAGGAGGATACCACAACATTATGCTTTTGTATGCTAAAACAACGCATGATTCTTTCCAGGCACATTAAGCAATCTCAATTGTTTGGAACAAGTAATGCTACAACAATAATCACTAAGCATAATGTCAAAGCAACATCTAGCATGGCATGATAAATTCTAAGCCACAGTCAAAACAAGCTCCCTTTTGTACCACCTAAGCATAAAACTTTCCACTCTTTTCCAACACCAAACAACTTATTTGAAACAACTCACAAAGATAATAATCAACAAAGATCAGTGAGCTTGCCTCACAAATCCACAAAGAATAACTAAAAAGTTCTAAGCTGAAAGCACAAGAAAACTAAGGCTAAACACAGTGCTAGCAAAAGAGAACACTCACAAAACCATAGGAATGAAAACTAGAGTGTTCTAGGCAATGAAAACAAAGTGTGTCTCTCTCCAAAAAAAGTGTGTTGTGATCCAACCAACTTATTGCAGCAAACCAAGCAAAATAAAACTAAAAACAAAAACTAAGACGCTCCAAGAAAAACACAACAGTGCATGAAACAATAAAAACGAAGTGTCTAGAAAGAGACCTGAGTTTTTTATTGGTGAAGAAGGGGATGCCTTGGGCATCCCCAAGATTTCACGCTTGTACCTCTTGAATATTTCTTGGGGTTACACGGGGTGGCATCCCCAATCTTGAGATTTTGTCCATTCTTCATCTCATCATATCATTCTTCCCCTACACTTGAAAATTTCCTTCATACAAACTTCACACAATCTTCATTAGCAACATTAGTGCATTCAAAAGTAATAAACCTTTGGTTTTAGTTTCAACACAGCAAAAATTCCATCAAGAATGCATGCTACTGAAGCAATTCCTTTTAAAAAACTCAATTTACCAAAGAGAACTCAAGAAGAAATCGATAAGAGGCAAATGCAAATAAAGGCAGAAATCTGTCAAAATAGACCAGCAGGTAAAAACCGATTTTTTCGAAGACCTTATGTTGCTCAAATCAAAAAGTGTTGAACTATAGAAAGTTATATAACAACCTGGGGCACTTACTCAGAACATTATAGATCAATCTGATATATATATATTTTTCACGAATTTTTACAGTGAAGCACAAAAATCTGTTTCGGGACAGCAACTTCCCCAAATCTTACTTCTCTCTCATTAGAGATTATTATTGGCAAAAAAATCAAACAAAAAGGATAAGGAGAGGTTATTATAGAGGTAATAACTTCGAATACTCAACTAAAACTTTTGAGTTATCTCCCAATAAGTACTTTTCTTTAACGCCTTTAAGTTAAGCTTGATAGTTTGAGAAGATGCTCACATAAGAAATATGAATTGAAGTAAAAAAGAGAATCAAGAAGCAAATTAAAAAGACATTTAAGTCTAACCACTTCCTATGAAAAATAATATTGTAAAGAAACAAGTCATGAAAGCACAAAGCAATAAGCATAGGAAAGCAAAACAAGTGCAACTTCAAAAATTTCAACATAAAGAGGGGAAACTTAATATGATTGAGATGCATAAAACCATGGTTCCCTCTATCATAATAACCTTCAGTAACATCATGAATAAAATTAACTATGTAATTATCACATAAAACATTCTTATCATGAGCCACATGCATAAAATGATTATTACTCTCCACATAAGCATAGTCATTCTTATTAATTGTAGTGGAAGCAAATTCAACAAAATAGCTACCAATATTATTCTCATCACCATAATCATCAAATATTGGAGGCATATTATAATCATAATTAATTTTCTCCTCAATAGTAGGTGGACTGAAAATATCATATTCATCATTGTAATCATCATATATTGGAGGTTTAGTATGATCATAGAAAATTTTCTCCTCTAAAGCTGGGGAACTAAAAAGATCATTTTCATAAAAACTAGCTTCCCCAAGCTTAGACGTTTCCATAGCATTAGCAATAATGGTGTTCAAAGAATTCATACTAATAACATTGCTATTAGCATGCAAATAAAGATCCATAGGTTTTTTAATTTTCTCTTCAAACACTTCATGTCATAACTCAAGATAAATACTATAAAGCTCTCTAATTTTGTTGTTGTTTTACATTAAGCCTAACTAGTGAAAAGAAGAAACAAAAATACAAAAATGTAGAATCTAAAGGAAATAACTTCGAGCACACACGCCAGAAAAGACTTTTGATGGCGCGTTGTTGACGTGGGAGCTTCTTCTTCTTTATCCCTCGGCAATGGCGCCAGAAAAGAGCTTGATGTCTACACACTTCTATTCTTGTAGACAGTTGTTGGGCCTCCAAGTGCAGAGGTTTGTAGAACAGCAGCAAGTTTCCCTTAAGTGGATTACCCAAGGTTTATCGAACTCAGGAAGTGGTCAAAGGTATCCCTCTCAATCAACCCTGCAATCAAGATACAAGAAGTCTCTTGTGTCCCCAACACACCCTATACACTTGTCAGGTGTATAGGTGCACTAGCTTGGCGAAGAAATAGTAAAATACAAGTAGTATGGATGATTATAAGTGGTAACGGTGCCAGAAAAGAGCTTCTGACAGGGAGGAAAATACTAAAGGCAAAAATATGGAAGCAATCGAACATGTAACAGATATAGATGCAAATGGTGTTTCAATGTTTAGAAACAAGGCCTAGGGATCATACTTTCACTAGTGAAGACTCTCAATAAATATATTCTCTTCATGATACTACCCTGAACTACTTTCCGATTGGACACTCTAATCCATGGTAGGGCTATAAAAGCACACCTCAAAGTCCGCCTTCCCCATCTAGATAACCCCACATAGTCACCTTGAGCGCTAGATGGTTCCAACAAACACCACAATTTCATAGAGACATCCAACTCCAAATATAACTCATGGTGTATATATATATATATATATATATATATATATATATATATAATGTAGCTTAAGTGCCACACATGGCGCGCACGCTGTCACTTTCACACACGTGGGGAGAGTCGGAGATCTATTAAAGCACTTGAGTAGCAGAGTAGATATACTTGATTACAAAGCTCATGACCACAATATGATCATGCATAGAGAGAGATGAACACATAGCTACCGGTAGATACCTTATCCTCGAGGAAGAACTACTCCCTCCTCATTATGGGAATTAGCAACGATGATGGAGATGGTGGTGGAGATCGATGGAGATGGCTCCGGGGCACTTCCCTGTCCCGGCAGGGTGCCGGGACAGAGACTTCTGTCCCCCAAATCTCCTCTTCGGTGGCAGTAGTGCTGCAGAACTTTTTGTGGATTTCTTCCCGCGTTAGGGTTTACGTCCCGGGGAGACGTATATATAGGCGAAAGGGGAGATCAAGGGGGTGCCCAAGGTGGCCTCACCCTCCCAGGAGTGGCCAGGGTGTGTGGGCCCCTCGTGGCCCCTCTCCGCCCCGTCTTCTGGATCCGTGTTCTCCCCGGTGAAATATTGACTTTGGCTTTTGTCCCGTCCAATTCCGAGAATATTTATTTTCTAGATTTTTTGGAACCAAAAATAGAAGAAGACAAGCAACTGGCATTGTGGCATCGTGTTAATAGGTTAGTTCCGGAAAACATATAAAACACCTTAAAGTGTAGACAATGCAAAGCAAAGTTGATAATAAACAAGCATGGACCATCAAAAATGATAGATACGTTTACGACATATCAGTCCCTCGTCCGCTCCCCTTCTTGGGTCGTAGTCTGCTCATCATATCCGGATATCCCGGATCCCACAGATACGACAGTTGCCATCATGCTTGTAGGATATATATATATATATATAGATGCTATCATGACGGGTCCATCGTTATCTTCATAACTGCACATATTGTGCTTTCTGCTGTGGTCGCGTCTGTGTCCTTGATCTCCATGGTATCAACCATACACGTCATCATCATCTAGTGAACATACGCGGATGTTATGGACGACGTCGTCACAATCCGCCCATCGGTTGGCGATGTCCATCAAGAGGTCGGTGGTTTTTGGCTTGATGCGTCCTAGCTCCTCTTTGAGTTCTCTCCTACGTACGGTTCTATTAAACGTGTCGATTTCTCATTCCTCGGAGACGTCCTTTTCGGAGTTCTTAATTATGGACCAGCGTTGGATGTATGCATAGATCGATTCACCAGACTTCTGCATGCATGATGGAAGTACCTCAATGAATGTGGGTCACTGGTACATGGCCTTGAAGTTTCAGATGAAGACATGGACTAGATCTTCCTAGCTGCCGGTCGAACTATAGGGGAGGCTTTGCATCCAAGCCCATGTAGATCCTTTCAGCTGCAGCTATAGGCATTGCATGGCGGTGTGTTTGGACCCGGCATGGCATTTGACTGGCTGTAGGTGGTCGTCTAGCCAGGTTTTTGTCTCTTGGATCCCATCGTATTTTGGTTTGTTCGAGGGTAGCTTGAAACCCTTTGGCATCTTTGTCCTTTGGATGCCATAACTAAAGCATCTAGCCCCATATGATTCCATGTCTTCCTCATCGGACTCGGTGGAATCACGGTAGGCGCGTTCTACGCGAGGTTTCGCAACCTTGCGCTGCGTGATCTTCTCACATGCATCATAGTCGCGCTCCATCCACCATGGGCTACGATGGTGTCGTGGTGAATCAACATTTGACGGTGGTGACCGGCTGACCCTCCAAGTCGCGGATGCCTTATCCACGTTCTGCTTCGGCTCCGCCATGAGTGCAGCGATTACCAAGCCAAGGCCATTGATGGAAGATTAATGGATGGCAGCTCACAGATCGCTTGCCATAGGTTGGTTGGAGAGTAGGTATGCAGTGGTTGTAGGGGTTCGTAGCATGGAGAACAAAAAATTTCTACCGCATGCAAACAAACAAGCCAAGATCTATCTACTAGATTGTAGCAACGAGTCGATAGAGGAACTCACCCTCGGAGATTCCAAAGAAGTTAACGAGAGTAGATTCTCGTGGGTGATGTAGTCGTACTCTTGCCGATCTCAAGATCGCGTAGACGATCCTTCCGGCGCTGCGTTCTGGCAGCTCTTCCGCAGTCGGTCACACGTTTGGTACTCGATGAAGACCTTCCTCTCCCTTATTCCAGCAGGCAGCGGAGGTTGTAGCACTCTCCCTCGTGATTCCGGCAGCACAACGGCGTGGTGTCGGAAGTAGAGGGGAGGTCCCGCAGGGCTTCGCCTTAAGCAGGTTTGAGTATGGTGGACTATGAGAGAGGCCTTATGATCTAGGGTTTAGAGGGCACCAAGGGGAGGGTGTGGCCGGTGGCTAGGGCATGGAGAAGGCCCAACTCGGCGAGTTGGAGGAATCCCTAGGCGGCGGCGGCTTGGAGGTGGCCGGCGACTTGGAGTCTAGGGTTTTGGGTGTGAGGGGTAGGGGCGCCCTACCCCTCCTTATATATGTGGAGGGTGGCCGGTTGGGAGGAGGGATTCCTCCCCCAACTCGGCCTCCTTGGCCGGCGGGTGGAGGGAGGGGAACTCCTCCCAAGTAGGTTTCCTACTCTCCCTCCACCAAGCAAACTTGTCGTTTGACCTTTTCAAATTGGCATTTGACTTTCAAACTAGGATATTATTTCTCCCTTTATTTTTCCTAGACAAGTGACCTAGTACATGATGCAACCATTCCATATTGTCATGACACATTCATGTACCCTTCCCCTCCGGAGTGCCGGACCTTCCGGACCCTTCTAGAACATTCCTGGTGAAAACACCAGAATCATTCCCCAACTCCGAAACAGGACTTTCCTTATATGAATCTTATTCTCCGGACCATTACGGATCTCCTCGTGATATCCCGGATCCCATCCGAGACTCCGAACAACATTCAGTATCTTACTCATCATTCCATAACTACTCAGCAACATCGAATCCTTAAGTGTGTCTCCCTACGGTTCGTGAATTATACGGACATGATCGAGACACTTCTCCGATCAATAACCAATAGAGGAATCTGGAAATTCATATGGCTCCCACATATTTATACAATTACTTTGCGATCGAATGAACCACTTACATACGATACCAATTTCCCTTTGTCTCACGATAGTTTACTTATCCGAGGTTTTGATCGTCGGTATCTCTGCATACCTAGTTCAACCTCGTTACTGATAAGTACTCTTTTCTCGTTCCCGTGGTATGTGATCCCTTGCGAAACAGACACATGCTTGCAAGCCAATTGGATGACATTCCACCGAGAGGGCCCAGAGTATATCTATCTGTCATATGGATGGACAAATCCCACTCTTGATCCATGTGTCTCAACCCATACTTTCCGAACACTCAATGCCATATTTATAGCCACCTAGTTATGGTGTGGTGTTTTATGTCATCAAAGCATCCTTCCGGTGATGGTGATTAGCATGATCTCATGGTCGAAGGAATTAGGTTACTATGTATCAGAAAGCTTATATCAATTGAACTATTAAAATGACTTGATCTTTATGCTACGCTTATCTATAGGAGTATGTCCATCATAACATTCTCCTAATGATATGACCTTGTTATTAACAACATCTCAAATGTTCATGATCAAGAAACCATGATCATATATTAATCAACAAGGTAGTATTATAAAGAGGCTTTACCAGGGACTCTAATTTAGTTTACAAATCACACAAGTATTAATGTTTCTGGTTAATACTGTTATAGCATGAATGTAAACATTTATCATAAACACAAAGATATAATAATAACTAAATTTATTATTGCCTCTAGGGCATATCTCCAACAGTCTCCCACTTGCACTAGAGTCAACTAATCTAGATTACATGGTAATATATCGAACACCCATGGCAGTTTGGTGTTGGTCATGTTTTCCCCTCCGGAGAGGTTTAGTCAACGGATCCGCCACATTTAGATCTGTGTGTACTTTGCAAATCTTTATGTCACCATCTTGGACATGTTCTCAAATAGCGTGAAAACGTAGCTTGATGTGCTTCAGCTTCTTGTGTGACCTTGGTTCTTGCCCATTGGCTATGGCGCCCATGTTATCACAGTAGATAGACATTGGTTCCAGCGCACTTGGAACCACACCGAGCTCTGTAATGAACTCCTTCATCCATATCGCTTCTTGTGAAGCCTCCGAAGTAGCTATGTATTCCGATTCAGTTGAAAATCTCGCCACAACGCTTTGCTTTGCACTCCTCCAGCTAACTGCTTCACCATTCAAAGTAATTACGTATCCATATTGAGATTTAGAATCATCCGAATCGGTGTTCCAACTAGCATCGGTGTAACCATTAACAATGAGCTGTTCATCACCTCCATAAGAAAGAACCATATCCTTAGTTCTTCTCAAGTACTTAAGTATGTTTTTGACCGCTGTCCAATGATCCACTCCTGGATCACTTTGATATCTGCTAGTCAAACTAACAACATATTCAATGTCGGGTCTAGTACATAGCATGGCATACATTAGAGATCCTATGGTTGAGGCATAGGGAGTCTTACTCATCCTTTCTCTATCTTCTGCCGTTGCTGGACTTTGAGTTTTACTCAAGGTCGTATTGGGCAACATGGGCAAGAACCCATTCTTGCTATCTTCCATTCCAAACCTCTTTAGAACTTTGTCCAAATATGTACTTTGTGACAATGATATTAGGCGTCTCGATCTATCTATACAAATCTTTATGCCTAATATGTAAGCTGCTTCGCCAAGATCTTTCATTGAAAAACTATTATTCAAATATTCTTTGACACTATTAAGAAGGTCTACATCATTCCCAATCAACAATATGTCATCTACATATAGTATTAAGAATGCTATAGAGCTCCCACTCACTTTCTTGTAAATACAAGCTTCTCCATAAGTTTGTATAAAACCAAAACTTTTGATTACCTTATCAAAACGTTGATTCCAACTTCGGGATGCTTGCTTCAATCCATATATGGACCGTTGAAGTTTGCATACCTTGTTAGCATCTTTAGGATCGACAAAACCTTTGGGTTGAATCATATACAACTCTTCATCAATGTCTCCATTGAGGAACGCCGTTTTGACATCCATCTGCCATATTTCATAATCGTAATATGCAGCGATTGCTAACATAATCCTCACAGACTTTAGCTTCGCTACTAGTGAGAAAGTCTCATCGTAGTCAACTCCTTGAATTTGTCGAAACCCTTTTGCGACAAGTCGAGCTTTATAGACAGTAACATTACCATCAGCATATGTTTTCTTCTTGAAAATCCATTTGTTCTCGACAGCCTTCCGTCCATCCGGTAAATCCACCAAAGTCCATACTTGGTTTTCGTACATGTATCCAATCTCGGATTTCATGGCATCTTGCCATTTATTGGAATCTGGGCTCATCATCACTTCCTCATATGTCGCAGGGTCATCGGTGTTGTCCACCAACATGACACTCATAACGGGATCATACCAATCAGGAGTGGTACAAGTTCTCGTTAACCTGCGAGGTTCTGTAGCAACTTCAACCAAAGTTTCATGATCATCATTATTAGCTTCCTATCTTATTGGTGTAGGCGCCACAGGAACTACTTTCGGTGCTACGCTACTCGCAAGTTCGAGAGAAGGTTCAACAACCTCGTCGAGTTCTACTTTCCTTCCAGTCACTTCTTTCGAGAGAAATTCTTTCTCTAGAAAGGATCCATTTTTAGCAACGAAGATTTTGCCCTCAGATCTATGATAGAAGGTATACCCAATAGTTTCCTTCGGGTATCCTATGAAGACGCATTTTTTCGCTTTGGGTTCAAGCTTGTCCGGCTGTAACTTCTTTACATAAGCTTCAAAACCCCAAACTTTAAGGAACGACAATTTAGGTTTCTTCCCAAACCATAATTCATATGGTGTCGTTTCAACGGATTTAGATGGTGCCCTATTTAAAGTGAATGCGGTTGTTTCTAATGCATAACCCCAAAACGATAGCGGTAAATCTGTAAGTGACATCATAGAACGAACCATATCTAAGAGAGTTCGATTACGACGTTCGGACACACCATTACGCTGTGGTGTTCCTGGCGGTGTCAATTGTGAAAGTATTTCGCATTTCTTAAAATGGTTGCCAAACTCGTAACTTAGATATTCACCTCCACGATCAGATCGTAGAAATTTAATCTTCTTGTTACGTTGATTCTCTACCTCACTTTGAAATTCCTTAAACTTCTCGAAAGTTTCGGACTTATGTTTCATGAAATAGATATAACCATATCTACTCAAGTCATCCGTGAAGGTAAGAACATAACGATAACCACCGCGCGATGCTACACTCATTGGGACACACACATCGGTATGTATGATTTCCAATAAGTCCGTAGCTCGCTCCATCATCCCAGAAAATGGAGTCTTAGTCATTTTACCCATTAGACATGATTCGCATCTTTCAAGTGATTCGAAATCAAGTGATTCAAGAAGTGCATCGGAATGGAGTTTCTTCATACGCTTCACTCCAATATGACCAAGACGACAGTGCCACATATAGGTCGAGTTATCGCTCAATTTCAAACGTTTAGCTTTAATGTTATTAATATGTGTATTTACACGATCGAGATTCAATAAGAATAGACCATCTATCAAAGGTGCATGTGCATAAAACATATTACTCATATAATTCGAACAACCATTATTCTCGGACTTAAACAAGTAACCGTCTCGCAACAAACGTGATCCAGATATAATGTTCATGCTCAACGCAGGCACCAAATAACAATTATTTAAGTATAAAACTAATCCCGATGGTAGATGAAGAGTTAGCGTGCCGACCGTGATCACATCAACCTTTGATCCATTTCAAACGCGCATCGTCACCTCGTTCTTTGCTAGCTTCCGTTTATTCTGCAGTACCTGTTTCGAGTTACAAATATGAGCAACCGAACCAGTATCAAATACCCAGGCACTACTACGAGTACTAGTGAGATACACATCAATAACATGTATATCGGATATACCTTTCTTATTGATGTTGCCGTTCTTCAAATCCGCCAAGTACTTTGGGCAATTCCGCTTCCAGTGACCTCCTCCCTTGCAGTAAAAGCACTCAGTATCAGGCTTAGGCCCAGCCTTGGTCTTCTTCGTCGGTGCGGCAACTTTCTTACCACCCTTCTTGAAGTTTCCCATTTGCTTAGACTTGCCTTTCTTGAATTTGGTGGTCTTATTGACCAACAACTCTTGATGCTCTTTCTTGATCTCCACTTCTGTAGATTTCAACATGGAGAAGAGTTTTGGCAACGTCTTCTTCATGTTTTGCATATTGTAGTTCATCACAAAGTTCTTGTAACTTGGTGGCAGTGATTGGAGGACACGGTAAATCCCCAAAGCATTAGGAATCACTATACCCAAACTTTGGAGTTTGTTTGCGTGCCCAGACATCTTAAGCACATGCTCACTTGTGAGCTGCCCTCTTCCATCTTGCAGTTAAAGAACTTTTGAAGCCTCATAACTCTCAAGCTGCGTGAGCCTCAAATATCATTTTGAGTTCAGACAATATCATGTGGGTCTTGGTTCTCAAACCTTTTACAAGCTCCGATTCCAAACCATACAAGATAGCACACTGAACTGTGGAGTACTGATTCTTCCGAGTGAGGTAAACATTCTTTACTTCATCGGTAGCAGTAGCTGCAGGCGGTTCACCCAGCGGTGCATCCAGCACATAGGTCAAATTACCAGCATTGAGGACAATCCTCAAATTGTGGAACCAATCCGCGAAGTTGCTTCCATTGTTTTTCAACTTTTATTTCTCTAGGAACGCATTAAAATTGATGGTAGGGGCCGCCATTGATCTAGAACATATTTGCAATAGTTTAGACTAAGTTTATGACAAATTGAGTTCTAATTAATGGTTAAATTAATCTAGGTGAACTCCCACTCAAAACAATATCCCTCACATTGTTTTAGTGATCACACGAACCAAATCCACCACATCAAAACCGATCATCACGAGAGTTGATGTAGCTTCAATGGCGAATAATCAACATGTTCATCATATCTACTATATGACTCATGCTTTACCTTTCGGGTGATCCGTGTTCCAAGACCATGTCTGTACATGCTAGGCTCGTCAAGATCAAACCTTAGCTTCCGCATGAGCAATCTGGCTTGCTCACGTTGTATACACCCGCAGAATCTAACACACCTGATCATCACGTGGTGCTTCGAAACAACGAGCTTTAGCAACGGTGCTTACTAGGACGAACACTTTAAAACTTGAAATTTTTGTGCTTGAGGGATCATCTTATAATGCTACCGTCGTTAACTAAGCAATAGAAGATGCATAAAGGATTAACATCACATGCAATTCATAATATGTGATATGATATGGCCTTTCTTCTTGTGCTTCCGATCTCCATCTTCAAGCACAAACATGATCTCCATCATCACCGGTATAGAGTCAAGGTCAATCGCGCCGTTTCATGGTTGTCGTCTACCATCTTCAACTATTACAACTACTTTGAATAGACACGCGGGTCTTAACAGAATTTAAAGACAACCATATGGCTCCTGCCGGTTGCCAACTTACAATAAGGAACATTGCATACATCAAATATAATCACAATCATGGCCATATCACATCACAGCACACCCCTGCAAAACAAAGTTAGACGCCTCTAATTTCTTTGCATATTTTACGTGGTTTGGGGCTTTCAATAAGTGTCGTTCTAACTTACGAACAAGAACCACAACGTTGATGCTTGAACTATCAAGTACCCATTGTAAATTGGATCTATACTATGATGGGAGAGACAGGAACCCACAAATCCACTTATGCAATACAAGTTGCATGTTGAGCGTGGAGCAAGTCTCATGAACGATGTCATGTAAGGTTAGCCCGAGCCGCTTCATACCATCATACCGCAAGATAAAAAGTACACAAAAAGCAATTGATAATAAAAGCACCACCGCCCATAATGACCATTGTGTTCTACTCATGCAACAGATCTACATATAGACATGGCTCTGATACCACTGTAGGGGTTCATAGCATGGAAAACAAAAAAATTCTACCGCATGCAAACAAACAAGCCAAGATCTATCTACTAGATTGTAGCAACGAGTCGATAGAGGAACTCACCCTCGAAGATTCCAAAGCGGTTAACGAGAGCAGATTCTCGTGGGTGATGTAGTCGTACTCTTGACGATCTCAAGATCGTGTAGACGATCCTTCCGGCGTGCTGTTCCGGCAGCGCTTCCGCAGTCGGTCACACGTTCGGTATTTGATGAAGACCTTCCTCTCCCTTGTTCCAGCAGGCAGCGGAGGTTGTAGCACTCTCCTCGTGATTCCGGCAGCACGACGGCGTGGTGTCGGAAGTAGAGGGGAGATCCCGCAGGGCTTCGCCTTAAGCCGGTGCGAGTATGGTGGACTAGGAGAGAGGCCTTGGTGATCTAGGGTTTAGAGGGCACCAAGGGGAGGGTGTGGCTGGCGGCTAGGGCTTGGAGAAGGCCTAACTCGGCGAGTTGGAGGAAGCCCTAGACGGCGGCTTGGAGGTGGCCGGCGACTTGGAGGCTAGGGTTTTGGGTGTGAGGGGTAGGGGGTGCCCTGCCCCTCCTTATATAGGTGGAGGGTGGACGGTTGGGAGGAGGGAGTCCTCCCCCAACTCGGCCTCCTTGGCCGGCGGGTGGAGGGAGGGGAACTCTTCCCCAAGTAGGTTTCCTACTCCCCCTCCACCAAGCAAACTTGTCGTTTGACTTTTTCAAATTGGCGTTTGACTTTCAAACTAGGATTTGATTTCTCCCTTTATTTTGCCCGGACAAGTGACCTAGTACATGATGCAACCATTCCATATTGTCATGACACATTCATGTACCCTTCCCCTCCGGAGTGCCGGACCTTCTGGACCCTTCTAGAACATTCCTGGTGAAAACACCGGAATCATTCCCCAACTCCGAAACAGGACTTTCCTTATATGAATCTTATTCTCCGGACCATTCCGGATCTCCTCATGATATCCCGCATCCCATCCGAGACTCCAAACAACATTCGGTCTCTTACTCATCATTCCATAACTACTCAACAACATCGAATCCTTAAGTGTGTCTCCCTACGGTTCGTGAATTATGCGGACATGATCGAGACACTTCTCCGATCAATAACCAATAGAGGAATCTGGAAATTCATATGGCTCATATTTCTACAATTACTTTGCGATCGAATGAACCACTTACATACGATACCAATTTCCCATTGTCTCATGATAGTTTACTTATCCGAGGTTTTGATCGTCGGTATCTCTGCATACCTAGTTCAACCTCGTTACTGATAAGTACTCTTTTCTCGTTCCCGTGGTATGTGATACCTTGCGAACCAGTCACATGCTTGCAAGCCAATTGGATGACATTCCACCGAGAGGGCCCAGAGTATATCTATCTGTCATATGGATGGACAAATCCCACTCTTGATCCATGTGTCTCAACCCATACTTTCCGAACACTCAATGCCATATTTATAGCCACGTAGTTACGGTGTGGTGTTTTATGTCATCAAAGCATCCTTCCGGAGATGGTGATTAGCATGATCTCATGGTCGAAGGAATTAGGTTACTATGTATCAGAAAGATTATATCAATTGAACTATTAAAATGACTTGATCTTTATGCTACGCTTATCTATAGGAGTATGTCCATCATACCATTCTCCTAATGATATGACCTTGTTATTAACAACATCTCAAATGTTCATGATCAAGAAACCATGATCATCTATTAATCAACAAGGTAGTATTATAAAGAGGCTTTACCAGGGACTCTAATTTAGTTTACAAATCACACAAGTATTAATATTTCTGGTTAATACTGTTATAGCATGAATGTAAACATTTATCATAAACACAAAAATATAATAATAACTACATTTATTATTGCCTCTAGGGCATATATCCAACAGTGGTTGCGATGGTGGAAGCTTGTGGTGTATTGGGCATCATGTGACCTGAAGATTCCATGGTCATGAAGGAGGAGTTGAGGCTTTTGGAGAGATCGTGTCTCTCCTCCTTGCCCATGTTTTTCATCTGGGAGCACCATTTGTGCGCCCTAGGGACATAGTTTTGCATTAACGAGGACTCACCTATAGATCATAGTTCTACTCGACGAGCACTCAAAGCGTCGACCAACCTCTTGCGCTCGTCCAACTGAGCTTGCAGTGGTTTCTGGTGATTGCACTCATATTGGAGGAGGTAATGGTAGCCTATCAGCTCATCGTGTCTCACGCCATGTCCCAGGGGTGTGCCCCTTAGGGCTTACCTGATTCTATCCCACTAGTTAACAATGAGGTGGCATTCAACTCACTAAGGGTGCTAAGAGGTGGTTGCATCCATGATGCGGGTGCAATCGATGGTGATGCCGACTATGTTGGGACCAAAGACATCTAGTCAGTGAGGCGAAGGGTGCCGACCTTGGCAATGTTGAAGCTTAGACCGCCAATCGTCCGGTTCGCCCCAACGTTGAGGGAGTCGAAGGCCTGGTGACTGATTAGTGAGTGGATGGTGAAGCTGAAGGATCTGAGGCTGATCTTCTCCTCAGGAACTGATGAATCGTAGGTCACCAGCGATGGATCGTCGAAGTCACAACATCAACACACGAGCTTTCCACAGATGGCGCCAATTGACATCGGGTGATCACGTCAATTCCCATACTTGATGGCCTTGGGTTTTTCGGCAAGAGAGGTGCGCTGGAGACTTCATCGGTTAACAGAAAAATAGAGGGTATAGGAGGTTTACCCAGTTCAGCTCCCTGTGGAAACCCTACTCCTGCTTGTCTTCTCTTGATTGATGGAGAAACTGAAGGTTACAATGGCACCGAAATGGCTATGGTGCACAGATTAGATTTGGCGTGTGTATGTGAGTTTCGATAATCATCCCTGATGGTCCCTCCTAGCCTTTATATGGGGAGGCTAGGTCTCGGGTACCGTCTGAGTCACTTATTAGTTGGGTATGTAGCCCTAGAGGTTTCCTATCTAGTCTTGTCTTGTTCGTCAAGGAGTCGATGCCTTCATGGGATTGGTTGCACCTGAATCTTCATGGGCTTAGGGGATCTCAGTAGATCGTAACATGGGACTCTAGCTAGGCCGGACCAGATAGGCTAAGGGCAGATACCCATTATGCATACCTGTGTCACCACTCTCGCAGCCTTACGACTTGCCATCTTGGTAGTTGAAATTGGGATTCAGAATCGTGGGAGAGGAAGATGGAATGAGAAATGAGAACTGATGTAGTGTTCTCTTTATAGTCCCTGGCCTAAGAAACTCACCTTCTCACACCCCACTCTACAATAACTCACATGCATTCCCAAATTGCGCATCCATCCTCCCGCGGGCGCGAGGTCGGAGCATTCCCTTGCGTGTCGTAAAGCCTTAATTTTAGAAAGCCAGCCCTCCAAAGGCGAGACCCGAGTCACGCTTCCACCAATTATAGGGGCATGACCCTTGAAGTGGCCAACGGCCCAGCCGGATCCATGCCCGGGGGCTACTATCATATCCGTGGATTCAAGGGGCCGTCGGATCCTACTGAGTGGACCGTGACCTGTCAGCAACAAGAAGTCCCTCAACGGGGGCGCAACCGAAGGAGTTCGCAGGACCCCAATAAAGGTGTTTGCGAGGAGAGAAACCCCACCTGGAACACGCTTGTTGAAGAGGGGCCAGTTGATGGGATAATATTCACATCAGCGATAGAGCACTATGTACTGTAGCTTACACGCCTAAGCCGCAGTACCGCACCGCCACGTTATGACCATGCACGCAGCACTGCATCAGTGGAGTCCCCTTGCCATTATAAAAGGAGGTCCGAGCCGATCAAAATGAGATAGAAGAACTAGCTAGCTTAGAAAGAAAGTAATCATCAAATCGTTGGCCGAGAACATATATATGTAACTTGTTCCTCATCCACCATATACACCATAGTTGCAATATGTAGGGTTTCACACAATGCGGCTTGAACCCGGGTTAAAAACATGTGTCCCTTTGCGTGATTACGAACTATTAGAAAACAAGCCTCTAGTCCCAGTTTGTAACAGCCTCTAGTCCCGGTTGTGCACCTAGGACTACCATATCGGGACTAAAGGTCCTACTTTTAGTCCCGGTTCTGGTACAAACCGGGACTAGAGGATCTCCACGTGAACCCATGTAGTGCACTGGGATAGAGGAACTTTAGTCCCGGTTCGTAACACGAGCTGGTACTAAAGATATTTTGTCGCGACAGTATTTTGGGGGAAATCGGCTGTCGCGGTAGGAGGTGGGGTTTTAGGGTTTTATATTTTTATCTTCTGTGTTCAATTATTTTTCATTTTGTGTTTTCATTTCGAACAAGTTTTCATATAAATATTCTATGGTTCTATATACTGTACATATTGATGCATATATAATATAATTTCTCTCACGAGCATACAGCCATATATATAATTTGGTATACGAGTCTCAACCAGGACTAGAACCCATCTATTTGATTACATGAAGATCATTACATTACATGGATGATTTATTTTCTATCTATATCGTATTCTCCATTTGGGTGTATGACCTCCTCAAAAAAAATCTCGACAATTCCTCTTGAATTGCTAGTAGGCATTCCCGTGGTAGGAGCTTATCCCACATCGCATCC
Source organism: Avena longiglumis (assembly GCA_030063025.1). Classification (NCBI taxonomy): domain Eukaryota; kingdom Viridiplantae; phylum Streptophyta; class Magnoliopsida; order Poales; family Poaceae; genus Avena; species Avena longiglumis. The sequence continues at coordinate 480,140,333 of CP125977.1, forward strand.
AACTATATATAAAGAAGGAGATCATTATGAATGGAACTCAACACAAAGTATGGTATAAAATAAATTATGAATATATTTTTTACGTACTCGAATAATGTCCGTTATCTTCTCGGTACACCCGTGAATGAACTTGCAGACGTAGTATTCACATAAATTAGTCCTCTATGGCTGCCTCGCGCACTTTTCAAGAATAGAATTCAATCAAATAATAATCAAGCATGCTAATTGTATTGAAACTAGAATTGAAGAGATGCACGGACCTAGCTCTCATACTACTTATCGGGACCAGATGAAAAGTTAGCTCCTTACGTCATTCACCCTTAACCTCATTCTTGAACCATTTCCAAACCCTGCCGACAAAAAATAAATAAATGAATGAGTTATTAATTATTTGACATCTTAGAGAATGAAAAAAAGATACCGATATAGTGCGATAATGATTGAAATTACTTCTGGAGCATATTAAGCATGGCATGGTACTCTTCCATGCTTTTTTGTAAGGAGTCCAAGATTTTAACTCTTCCATGGTCAACATCAATGTTTAGCAGAATCCAGTGAAAACTGCAGACGTTTATATATATGGGTAACTCATCAATTATACTTATCATCGAGTAAGCAAAGGTAAACGCGTACAAGCCAGTAACACTCTCACCCCTAGTTGTAAGGAAATAGTATTTGTGTTCGGAAATTTTGCTCCTTTAAAAATAGTAGAAAGTTAAGTTTCGTTTCCTCGAGCTTCGTCCTTATCGTATATGCATTAAATATGTTTGGGTCAATGAACCCAATGGAATAAATTCTCTTTCTCCTACATTATAGAATCATCAATCCGCATAATAGCGTACAAAAGGATATAGTAAGGATAATTACAGGCAATGAATTGAACAAGCTGAGATAGATACTTAATTATATAAATAAATTAATCACTTATAGACAATAACAACTGACGAGGGACTTGTCGAGGGATTCTTGGTTGAATAACTAAAATAATTCATAAATTTCAATAGAGATCTCGTCTTTACGGAAGTATTGCTCCTCTCTAACTTTCACTAGGAGAAATTCTCGCTCTTCCTTTGTGACTTTCAAGTACCACTCATGCAAATTTCGCATTTGTGATGGTAGATGTCGGAGTGTCTCATTGCTGACCAGAGGATCCCTGTAGACATATTTCCGTGCTACGTATGCCTTGGAAAATTCTCTGTCGCCTAGAAATTCTTCCAGACTCATATTAAACTCCCTGGCTAATTTCTTAGCTTATTTCGTATCTATTGGCTCTTCGGGATCGGGTAACACCTTGAGCAGGGGGATCAATTGTTTTGCCTGTTTCCCGAGCTGAGGAACGTATCTTAAGCTTCTCCCGTTTGCACTATTACTGCTTGATGTCTTATCTTTCAGTTTCTTCAATCATGAAAAATTCTTAAGCTTCTCCCGCTTGCACTATTACTGCTTGATGTCTTATCTTTCAGTTTCTTCAATCATAAGATCCAATCATGGTATTATATGATTTTTTTGTTGAAAAATTCTTTCTACCCCAATTGTACTGCCATGAATCTTCCTGCATGTCCAGGTTTCTAGAAGTTGTATTATGAATAATTATCTATAGCTGCTCAAATTTAGTATATGCTTGCTGGGAAAGTGGTAAATTGAAAAGATCCTCTAGAAATTCATTTTGTAAAACCTCTTGAACTAAACTGTTTGTGTCTTTAGCATAAGAACTTCATACACACCGACACGATCATGCTGGGACTATGTCTGCAGGTACAAATTCATACACACCGACACGAGCATAGGAAGATAGAATATGATGACCATGGTAGGTCGCTTCCGGTGGACAAGGTAAAGCAAAGCCAAGCGCCACCTTCATGGATATGTTCTTCACTATCACATGTAGCTCACAACTTTTCCTTGCATCAATTTCATCCACGGGGTAGGGAACCATCGTTGCACTAGTATCATCTATCACCGATGCATTATTCTCAATCATCAGTACATCATTATCCTGGACCTACTTGGAAGCCACAACACTTCTCTGCTGAGATGGGCCGACCATACTGTCGAATGCAGGATCTTGCTTTTGGGCAGTCCTCTAAGTTCATTAATTTGCTCCTCCTGCATCTTGAACATGGATTGAAATTCCTCGTTCTTTTTTTCAACCGCCTCCTAGTGCCAGCCCGACGGAGCCCAATCTCGGACATGCCTAGCAGAGCCTAGTACTCCTCCATCGTTGCTGTTGAGTTGACGACAAGGATGCGAGATGGGCATAACCCTAAACACTATTAAACATAAAAACTCATAAGCTAAACAGTAAATATTATCAACTAAACTAAACTAAATTAAACACTAACTAAAATCTCTAAACTAAATTAAACATAAACATAAAACCTAAAATTATATTATCCCTAAACCTAAACACTAAATTTTCAGATCAACTAAACTAAACACTAACTAAAATATCTAAACTAAATTACACTAACTAAAATATCTAAATTAAATTACGCTAACTAAAATCTCTAAACTAAATTACACTAACTAAAATCTCTAAACTAAATTACACCAACTAAAATATTTAAACTAAATTACACTACACTAAACTAAACACTAATTAAATCGGACGGCGCGGGAGTTCACCTGCAGGGGCGACGCGGCCGGGACAACGGGGGCAGAGAGCGGCAGCTGGGGCGGCGTGTGGAATGGCGTGGGGCGGCGGAACAACACGTCGGGCAGTGGAACGGCGTGGGGCAGGGGCGGTGTGGCGACGTTCGCGGGGTGGCGGACGACGCTCAGCTCCTCCGCTCTGCTTCTCCACAGGCACGAGCGGCAGCGACATACATGCTCGCGGGGAAGAAGGTGAACTAGCATGCTTCGGTTCAAGGCTCGAACTGGGGTGGAGGGGTAGGTACTTATACCCAACACCCTTTAATCCCGGTTTGAGCTACCAACCGGGACTAAAGGGTACCCTTTACTCCCGGTTTGTTGCTCAAACCGGGACAAAAGGTATTTTTGTCCGCCGCGTTTTGCGCACGAGCCGCACCCCTTTAGTCCCGATTTTAGCTACAAACCAGGACTAAAGGTTATTTTTGGCGCCAAAATGAAATACTGACAATTAACAAAATTATATATTATATATGAATTTTTTTAGAAAAAGAAGATCTATAATTTAAATTTATTATCATACTCTATTATACAACTTAAATGAAGGTCTTGGGAAATTTCGAGAAAAGATGACACGTGGTGAGGCAAGAGTGTGTGCATCGTGTACTTTCTTACACGTGTACAAGGTGGCATACACGTGTTACTGAATGCCCCAAGCCAATGCTCTGACCTATAAAGCGCTGCGGCTAAATGCTCCAAGGCAAGGATCCAAGGCAAGGATCCAAGGCATATTCATCAATCCTACCTAGATACATATAATATACCATTTTGGATTTTGGTCCCGGTTTGTTGCTCAATCCGGGACTAAAGGTTCTTTTTGGTACCAAAAAGATATTTAGGAGGCCTTTAGTCCCGTTTGGAGACACTGACCGGAACTAAAGATATTTTCCCCTATTCTCAGAGCCGTCAAGCCATGCGCCATGCCTTTCTATCATTTCCGTGCGCTTCCCGCCATGTTTTCCGCCCTTTCCCTCTATATCTAGGCCGACCACCATGGCCATCCACACATCTACACCTTACCCTCTCACAACAATAGACACCTCATACTGGGCCATTCTGACCCTCGAGGAGACCGAGGCGCTATGTGCCTCCAGCTACCCATCCCCACCGGCTATCGGCTGCCTGCCGATTGGATGCCGAGCACTGGAGGGGTTCATGTCCCTCTTGTGCCTCAAGGTTCCGCCCGCCAGGCGGCCATCACGAACCACTTGTACCTCGAGCTCATGCCGGAGCAGCGGATGGATCCCGATTGGGATCTCGACAACAACGACAACTGGAATGCCTCCTTCGCTAACTGGTAGGAAAGGGATCTTGCCAGGCACGAGGGTGACAGACTCCCCCGGTGAACCACAACGAAGCCGGACACTGCCTGTGGTGGGCGAACTGTACTATCATCGATGTGATGCGCTACATCACCGACGAAGATCATCTTCGTCTGCGATGCCCGCACTTTCACCCACCGTAGAGCCACAAGAAGGGTGGCGGTGGTGAAAGCCGCGGGCATAGAGGCATCTTCATGCGGGATCCCCCTCCTCCGCGCGTCGTGAATCCGAGGCTGGAGTGGAAGGTTCCCCCAGAATATGCCATGGCTAGGCTGAGGATCCAACCGCGTGTGCCTAGAGACGACGACGACGAAGACGACCCTGAAGCTGTGTACTATAGGGCTATACATGAATATGACTAATTTTTATTTTTTAATTTTAATAAATTTCTTGTGGATTGGTATCTCTACAACCCTCACAAACTATGAAGATGTTCTTTTATTCTTGTGAGTTCGGTCAAGTGCTCAAATGCCCTTTTTCTTCTACCTGCCTTTAGCAAACTCACAAATTGTAACAAAAATAGGATTAATTCACAAAAGCTTAATAAGAAGACACATAATAGCCTATTGAGTGTCAGTTCATATCCAAAACACGTCTAGATTTAATACATTATTACATCACCAACATAGAAAAAGTTGGGGTTTTCTTCTACTCTATAACCATGGAGCATCTCCTTATTTAACGGGATGTTTGGGTCAGTGTTCACTGTGAATGGAGTCATGAAACTTATTATAATCTTCTGACATGTCTGTCTTGTCCTCAACTCCCACCATGTTTGTTTTCCCAGAAATGACCATGTGGCGCTTTGGATCATCGTATGATATTGTATTGTTTTTCTTATCTTTCCTTTTTCTAGGTTTGGTAGACATGTCCTTCACATAGAAAACCTGAGCCATGTCATTTGCTAGGACGAATGGTTCGTCTCTATACACAAGATTATTGAGATCCACTATTTTCATTCCGTATTGCTGGTCTACCTTTACCCCTCCTCCTATCAAGTTGACCCATTTGCACCGAAACAAAGGGACCTTAAAATAAGGTCCATAGTCAAGTTCCCATATCTCCTCTATGTAACCATAATATGTGTCCTTTTGCCCATTGTCGTCTGTTGCATCAAATCGGACACCACAATTTTGGTTGGTGCTCTTTTTATCTTGGGCATGTGTGCAAATTGTAATCCCATTTATCTCGTACCCTTGGAAAGTCAATATAGTCGAAGATGGTGACCTGGCCAACAAGTACGGCTTATCTCCAACACTGGTGTCATTCATGAGATGTGTCTGCAACCAACTGCCAAAAGTCCCTATGTGTTCAACCTTAATCCAAGAGTCAGACTGCCCCGGTTTTTTGGAGTGTACGCTATTTTGGTGTTCCACGATATACGGAGCCACCAAGGTGGAATTTTTCAGAACTGTGCAGTGTGCTTTAGTGAAAGAATGTCCGTCCATACATATCCTTGTTTTCTTTCCTAGCGTTCCTTTTCCACTCAGTCTCCCCTCATGCTGTGATCCAAGAACACCGATCGGTTTAAGGTCAGGAATAAAGTCAACACAAAACTCAATGACCTCCTCTGTTCCATATCCCTTGGAGATGCTTCCTTCTGTCATATCACAGTTATAAACATATTTCTTTAAGACTCCCATGAAAATCTCAAAGGGGAACATTTTGTGTAGAAATACAGGACCGAGAATGGTATTCTCTTCAGCTAGGTGAACTAGGAGGTGCATCATAATGTTGAAGAAGGATGGTGGGAACACCAACTCGAAGCTGACAAGACAATGGACCACATATTTCTATAGCCTTTGTAGAGTTTCTGGATTGATTACCTTATGAGAAATTGCATTGAGGAATGCACATAGCTTCACAATGGGTACTCGAACATTTTTAGAAAGAAACCCCCTCAATGCAACCCAGAAGCAACTGCGTCATAAATGTTGGGGTTCTAGTGTAGAAAATCAAAATTTTACTATGATGGACCACCCCGATGCCCAAGATCTATCTACTAGCAATGCAGTAATCGCCGAGAGGTTTCGGATACATACCATTTGAAAGATCACATATGCTTCCTAGAGGGGGGAGGTGAATAGGGGTTACAAACTTTTAACAGAAATGGGCTTAACAAAGGCGGATTAAAACTATCGTTTTCTTTTGTTAAGCACAACGCCTATATATACTAAGGTTCACATATGTGCACCAACAACTTATGTTAAGCAAGACAAGCAACAATGTGATAGAAAGATAGATTACTTCAAGAACAAAGGCTATGACAATGTAAAGTGCATAAGTAAAGAGCTCGGGTATAGACATAATTGAGGCACGCAGGGACGACGATATTTTACCGAGTTCCTTCTACAATGGAAGTATGTCTCGTTGGAGGAGTAGGCGGTACTAAGAACACCAACGCCACAAAGGCCTCACTCTATTCTCCCGAGCACCCGCCGCATGACAAGCACCCGATAATTTATACGGTGGCCTTAAAGGTGGCGACCGGAAATTTACAACTTTATTTATAAGACCTCCACAATACTCGAAGTCTCCCAACTCAATCCCGAAGCTTTACAACCAATGTCCAAGCTCTGAGACCGACCACTTCCACACAACCGTCTAGGGTTCGAAGAACCCAAGAGGGACAAGCTCCAATGAATATCATGAACCAAATCCTCCGTGGAGAACTCAAACCGATGCACCGAATGCAAAAGGAAAGAACACCACAAAGATTCTCCCATCCTTCACTCTCAAGTTCCAACAAAACTACTAAAGCAATTGGGGGAACAAGAGAGGAAGAATCAAAGGGGAACACAAAATCCCGCAAGATCTAGATCCCAAAGATACTCACAAAGAGATGATATGGCTTGGTCAATTTGTAGATCTAGATCTCCCCTATCTTTCCTTCAAATATGAGAAAGAATCATTGGGGGAAAGATTGAATCAAGCTTCAAAGAGTAAGAGAAAATGGGGCAAAGCTTAGACAAAATAGAGAAAGAAGAAGTAAAAGGAAAAAGGGAGAAAGAGGCTTAAATAGCCCCCCCCCCCAGAAAATCTGTCTGTTGGGGAGATTTCCCGGACTGGGACGGTAGTACCACACTGGGCCGGTACTACCTCCCATTCAAACTAGCAACGGCAGGGAAGCGAGGCGAGCGAAGCAGTGCCAGCGGTCAAGGCGAGAAAGGGGATCGGGGGCATGTGGTATCAGCATGGCAGTGAGCGATAGCTATGCTCCCGTAGCGCTGTGGGTGAGTGATGATGGCTCTATTGATGTAGAACCTGTTGGGAACCCCAAGAGCAAGGTATGATGATCACATCAACAAGTTTTCCCTCAGTTGTGAAACCAAGTTTATCGAACCAGTAGGAGAAATAAACAACTTCTGAAGGTGTTGCTAGCAACGTGGAACCTACACAACACAACCAAAATACTTTGCCCTAACTTATCAATGAGGTTGTCAAGCTCACTGGTTTTGCTGAAAACAAAGGATTAAACTTATAGTGTGGAAGATAGTAATTGCTTGTAGTAATTGCAGAAAGTAAACAATAAATAGTAGATGGAATATCGATGGGAAGGAATGGAACAGGGTCCACAGTTCACTAGAGGTGTTTCTCCATAAGATAAATAACATGCTAGGTGAACAAATTACAGCGGGGCAATTGACAAATAAAGAATGCATAACAATGCATGTACTAGACATTTTAATCAATATGATATTCATTTGGGCATTAAAACATGATACATAGACCATAATCCAACTGCATCTATGACTAATAATCCACCTCCGGGATATCATCCGATCAACCCTCGGGTATTAAGTTGCAAGAAACAGATAATTGCATTAAGCAAAGTGTGTAAAGTAAACAATACAATTGCCCTTGGATAAAGGATTGTTGTTTTATCCCTAGTAGCAACAACACATATACAATCTTAGAGGTTTCTGTCACTCCCCCATATCCTACTATCGAGCATAAATACCCCCTCTTGGAGTCACAAGCAACTACTTGGCTAAAATAACTACTAGCAACGGAGAGCATGCAAGATCACAAATAACATAGACATGATAGAATCAATAATCAATCTGACATACTACTCAATATCCATCGAATCCCCGCAAACACATGTAGCATTATAATAAGATGATCTTGATCATGATAGGCAGCTCACAAAATCTAAACATGGTAGCACAAAATAGGAGAAACAACCATCTAGCTAATGCATGGACCCGTAGTCCAAGGATGAACTACTCACACATCACTCCAGAGGCTGGCATGGTGATGAAGAAGGCCTCCGGGATGATCTCCCCTCTCCGGCAGGGTGCCAGGAAGAGCTTCGGATCCCTCCCGATCTAGGGATGGAGATGGCGGCGGCTATGGACTTTTTCGTGGAATTCTGATCGGGTACTTAGGGTTTTCTCCTCAGGAGGTTTATATAGGCGAATGGGCAAGGTCGGTAGAGGTCCAGGGGGGCTACACCCTAGGGCGGCCTGCGCCCCTGGCCGCGCCTGGGCCAGGTGTGTTCGCCCTGGGGTGCACCCCCCCTCTCCTCTGGACTCCGTGTTCGCCTCTTAAAAATAGGAAGTTCGGCTTTTGTTTCGTCCAATTCGGAGAATATTTCTTTACTAGATTTTATGAAACCAAAAACAACAGAAAACCGTAACTAGCACTATGGCATCTTGTTAATAGGTTAGTTCCAGAAAATGTATAAAAATACCACAAAGTGTAGAAAAAACATAAGATAGTTGGTACAAAACAAGAATGGGGCATCAAAAATTATAGATACGTTTACAACATATCAGTGAGCGGGGCTAAGGCGAGCGCGCGGGCAGGATCGAACGAGGCGGCGGCGGCAAGGAGGCAAGCACGCGCTAGGCTAGAAGCAAGGCAGGCAGAGCTGGGCCGGCCGGTATTACTAGCCCACCCGGGCGGTACTACCAGGCCGATCCGGTAGAGCCAGTCGCAGCGACCGGGCGAGGCAGAGAGTTGGGCCGCGCAACACTTGTGCGTGCGTAGCTGCTGGCGGTAGTACCATGACCCAAAAACAAAGCATTTTTTTCTTTTTTAATCAAATAGGGAAATATTCAAATGATCGTAACATTAGTTTGGTAACTCCGATTGAACCAAATCCAATTGTGTTGGAAAATATTGGTTATCACTAAGAGAGAATACTTCATGTATTTTAGAGTGAGATACCTCCCTTGATGAGAAACCAGAAAATCTCAAAGATCAAAATCGCAACAAGATATAAAAGAGAGATCCGATTTTGATGAACAAGAGCTTGTTATGAAGATTGCCACAAGATCTATATCCTCACATGGATAATACCAAATAACAACCAAATATGATGATGAAAGTATATAAAGTTTTGACCTCTCTCTAAATGATATGACCGAGATACTCACTCGAGAGCCCCTCTTGATAGTACGTCTATCAATTCTAAACTCGGTATCCCTACTAATAACATGAGACCGGCAAAAGGAAAAACCTATCAAGATTACCTTTGCCTTGAGCATTCCACTTGAGCACAATGTACATGATCTTGTCCTTCTCAAGATGCAACACCTTTCTTGATTGCTCTTCATCGATCCATGACCACCGAGGATGGCAAGCATCAAATATGATATCTTCTAGAGATGGGACATTTTGAGCTTTCAAAACGCATCTTCTTCTCCATTTCATCGACCTTGAAGTTAACACATGCTCCAAGCAATGTCAATGGATAATTCCTACAAGTGCAACTTAATACACACATTAGTCCATAAAGATTGTCATTAATTACCAAAACCACACATGGGGGACCACATGATCTTTCACCCTTGTAGTCCGAAAGTGGTTAACATTCCGAGGGGAATGTGGTTGAATTAGTCGTGCTCGTAGCCGACCTTAATGTCACGAAGCTCCTCACAGGTCACCCCTTGCTCCAACAGCATGCAGCAGTCCAGCTCACGACATAAAAAGTGCCCCAAGTGTTGCACCTCGTGGCTTCGTACACATATGGTGTACGACGAGAACCTCCATCTCCCTGATCCTGCCGGGAGTATGTGCGGAAGTTAGATCTCTGACTATGGAATCCTTGCAGCGCAACGGCATGCTGCAGATGCGTCGTATCTTGCGCGAACAACCCTGGGCCATACCAATGAGTGGAGACAACTAGAGAGGGAGGGATTGGAGAGGAGGAGGAGTTCCAAACTCATGGGATCAGTTGTTTTATGTGTTTATCCAAGGGGGAGATAGGGCGCATTTATATAGGGGAGAGGGGGCAGCCTTGCCCCTCCCGCAAGCCATCCAAGCGGTAGACAGCGGGGGAGGAGGCGGTGGCCAAGGGTAGGGCAGCCTTGAGGCGCCCCAAACCCTAACCCTAGGCGCCCTAGGGTTTCCCCGGGCGCATGAGCCCTTAGGGCCCATCTGGGTGGCCTTCCCTCTTCTCGTTTCCCTCATGGGACCTTTTTCCCTAGGAAATTTGTCCCATTAGTGGAATACCCTTCCTAATTAGATTTTAATATTATATTTAATATTAATTACAATAATTAATATGTAAATACATATTATAAAATCTGATTCGACCGAAAACACATTTCGGTTCCCCTTATATATATATCCTCCGAATAGCTTCAGAATCTCCCGGAACAATTCTAATCCTCTCACCAAAACTTTTTCGGTTTACTTTCTTTCTCCGAACAACTTTGGATCTCTCTCCATGGAACAATTCTGAGTTTCTCTTTATCTACTATGATTACAACTTACGGATAATATCTAGCTTATCGCACCCTTAGGTGGATCTCCTCATTGCTCAGGAATGGAACAGACATGACCAAGACTCCTCTTGCATCAATGATCAATAGCGGGACTGGGATGCCCATAATGACCCCCTATGTATTCCAAATTGACGATGTCGTTTGAACCATAAACGCCGAGTCCATTTCTCTTTCTTTCTTTGATACTACTGGTCCGAGATCCGATCATTAGGTATCTCCATACCTTGTTCAATCTTGTTACTGACAAGTATTGTTTACTTGTTACCGCGATATTACATCCCCGTGACATAGTCACATGTTTCAACATTTATAGATGTAATCTCACCAAGTCGGCCTAACTGTAGTTTAACCATCACTAGGTGAACAAATTCGCTCTTAACGCAGTCTCCTCAACCTGTTCCTCCGGATACCCAATGACACTGTTATGATCACCATTTCACTGTGTGAAATTAAGGGTCATCAAAGTAACCTCGGGAGATAGTGATTTGATATGGTCTCACGGTCTAAGGAGAAGGAGACTTCATTTCTAACTATAGGAACTATGAACTTTGTGACTTAATCGTGTCACAATCTTTGAGGAATGTCTATCACATCATTCACCAATGATATGACCTCGTTTTCAACCAGCCCTATCACTCATGATCAGGAAACCTTGATCATCAGTTGCCCAACAAACTAGCTAGTATCAATACAGGCTACTAGGGACTTATGTTTCATATCACAACTGTATCAATGTTTCCACTTGATATAGTAATAGCACAACATGAAAGTGTTACAAACTTATTAGGATATGACAATAATAAACCTTTTATTATTTTCCTCTAGGGCATATTCCGTTCAGTCTCCCACTTGCACTAGAGTACAAATAATCTAACTGGCATTTAGTAATCATAATCATATCCCCATATGCTTTTATTGATCATGCTACTCATGAGAAACGCCATGTCCCTGTTCTGTTTTACCAAATCAGTATGTCTATTGTAGATCATTAATGTCTTCCAAATTTTGACATTCCTTCCATTATCTCATAATGGGTTGAAGTATTCATTTTGGCGAGTGAGACTTTGTTTCTATTCGTTTACAATGACGATCCTTGAGTCAATTTAACCTTCACTATTGTCATGTAAACTTTGGAAACATACTTAGAGAAGTCGAACTTCTTTAGCCAAAATATACTTTTATATTGATGTAGATCCTAGTGCATAACATGCAACTATGTGCCTTACTTTGCTTTTTGCCATTCAAGAATGAACTTTAACTCTGGTTCAGTGATTTACTCCGGAATCACTTCAAGACATATTCTTCCAACCAGATCCTTGGGTCAAATTATGTCGAGTATACAATATGGTTATATGGAAGAACCTATGACTGAGGCATATGATATGTCACACATCTCTTTCTTTATCTTTAACCATAGTTGTAATACTGATTCTAAATCAATGCTTCATACAAGTAAGAATCTCTTTCTTTAGCTTGTTCTATTCTAAACTCCTTCAAAAAACTTACTAGGACATTCTGAACATCTTCAGAATCAAGTCCAGGAAGCATTTGACAATAATGTTTATTAAACTTTCCAATCTATCTCGATAGATTCCATTGTTTAATAACTTCTTCAACTTCATCCACATTTACTAGCTTAAATATTATTAATAGAAATCACATCATTCATATATGTCATCCGCATATTTCAGAATGATAACACGCTCCCACTCAAATATGGCATCCATATATGAGACTCGGGGATTTCACTTAGCTCCCACTCAAAACACGTCTCCTACATATTGAGTCTTAGACAAGGCATTAAGCTTCGACTCAAAATATGCATCTTCATATTAAGGTTAAGCCAAGCCAATATGCTCCTACTCAAATAAAAGTCCCCTCAACAATCTTGGACATTCTAAAATTCTTTGATCATCATCAAATTGAGAATTCTAGCTACGAGCTCCCAATATCCATATATTACTGGTGTAAATCCAATAGAATCAAGCATCGCTACATCTATAGTCAACTCCTTGAATTTTTCCAAACATGCTTTGCGACAAATCGAGCTTCATGTCTGTCATTCATTTCTTTCTCATGATTTTGTAGTCATTTAGAAATATTAAGTAAACCTCTTTACTTAATAAGATCAATTAACACATTACTTTTTAATCTTGAATGTAACTTAATATATGATTTTATGCCTCCTAGTCATATCTCGCATTTAGGTCCATCACGCTTCTTTACTAGAATTTCTGAAACCAAAAACAATAGAAAACAGGAACTGGCACTATGGCATCTTGTTAATAGGTTAGTTCCAGAAAATGTATAAAAATACCACAAAGTGTAGACAAAACATAAGATAGTTGGTACAAAACAAGCATGGGGCATCAAAAATTATAGATACGTTTATGATGTATCAACCATCCCCAAGCTTAACTCCTGCTCGTCCTCGAGTAGGGAAGTGATAAAAAGAATAATTTTTGAGGTGACATGCACCATCACAAACTTGATCAAGGTATTGTAAAGCATTGATAGCTGGGATCAAAGTACTCTTACATAAGCATGAAAGATATATTTCTAACAATAAGACATAGCAACTATAATGCAACATGAAAGGAAACACAAACAAAGGATCATGAATAATGCTTTGAAAGACATTTGTTTGTTTCACATATAGAAAACATAGCAAGAATGGTATTCAGCTTGTCCTTCATGGAATAGAAAACATAAATGCATAGGACACATTCAAAGTTTATAAGGGTGAATAGATACAAATAATTTAAGAGCAAGCAATACCATAATTATGAATCAATCAACAAGTTTTAGGACAATGCACATTGGACTAAGAATGAAAACTATGCTCTCTTAATTGGTGCATAAAGATAAAAGATGGAGACTCAAAAAAAAGCAAAAAAGAAAGGCCCTTCACAGAGGGAAGTGGAGATGTCAAGTTTCATAAAGAGCTTCCAAAAATTATGGTACTTACTAGCTTTGATCTCTCATTGCCCCTATCATAAGCATATTGAAGTGATTAAGGTTAAAGTGAGGCAAATATGAGTTATATGCTTGAAAAATCACAAGTTGAAAATCTCATGCCCCTTGAGTATGAGTACCGTTCGTCATACTACTCTACTTTAGTCATAAGCAAGTTTTTGTCATTGTAAGTATATATGTATTATAGAGAACCGCCAACGGGGTACGCCTTGCCCCATTACACAGGAGCTATCCCATATCGAATGACAAGGCAACAGACAATGAGCATCTTAGCGATCTCTTTATTTACCATGAGCTTGGTTTTTTTTATTTTTTATTCAAGATGCTTCATATATTTCTCACTATGGTTATGCTGCAAGTTTCCACCATGATTAGGAATGGCTTAGGCTAGCCGCCCAGGCGTTTCTCTAAGACATATAGTACTCCATGGACTTACAAGCTCCTCTTTTATTTCACACCACCGGCATCCATAAACAAAAGAGAATGATATCAACGGGATAGATATGTACAAGTGTTGAAAGCGTTCCCCATGACAGCATGGTTCTGCTAACTTCCAACTTATAATTTTCAAGCATATAAGCAACATATATGGGAACAACGGTTCAAGTTTATTAAGTGCAAGAAAATAAAGTGTGCCATCAAGTTCGTGAGAGCTTTAATCACTAATTTTCACATAACAAAAATTTAATTTGGAAGATAGATAAAAACATGAATATACTTGGAATGGTGTAACACACCATGCATAGGAGTTTATAGTGGAATCTTTGGAATAACTTGGTTTCTTGGGAGTTGGATGCACGATTAGAGCTCATACTCAGTACAGGTGGAGGCTAGCAAAAGACTGGGAGCGACCAACTAAGAGAGCAATAATGGCCATAATCATGCAGAGCGACAAAACATTATTAATCAAAGCATAAAGTGATATCACAAGTCAAAAACTAAATTACCATAGAGGATAAGGTGACTGGTTCATAGTCATAACATGGTGTAAGCATGTGCCAAGTCAACCCAAATAAAGCATCAAAGGAGAATACCACAATATTTTGCTTTTGTATGCTAAAACAACGCATGATTCTTTCATGACACATTAAGCAATCTCAATTGTTTGAAACAAGTCATGATACAACAATAATCACTAAGCATATGGTCAAAGAAACATCTATCATGACATGATAAAGTCTAAGCCACAGTCAAAACAAGCTTCCTTTTGTACCACTATAAGCATGAAACTTTCTACTCTTTTCGAACACCAATCAACTTATTTGAAACAACTCACAAAGATAATAATCAATAAAGATCAGTGATATTGTCTCACTAATCTACAAAGAAGAACTAAAAAGTTCTAAACAAAAAGCAGAAGAAAACTAAAGCTAAACGCAGTGCTAGCAAAAGTGAAGACTCACAGAATAATAAGAGTGAGAACTAGAGTGTTCTAGGCAATGAAGAACTAGGTGTGACTTCTCTAAAAGAAGTGTGAGGGGGTTCAACCAATTTATTGCAGAAAACAAAGCAAAATAAAACTAAAAACAAGAACAAATACGCTCCAAGAACAACATATAGTGCATGAAGCAAAAAATATAGTGTTTTGAAAAAAGACCTGAGATTTTTATTGATGAAGAAGGGGATGCCTTGGGAATCCCCAAGCTTTGACGCTTGTACATCTTATATATTTCTTGGGGTGACACAGGTGGCATACCCAATCTTGAGCTTTTGTCCATACTTCATCTCATCACATCATTCTCTCCCTACACTTGAAAACTTCCTTCATACAAAACTTCACACAATCTTCATTAGCAACATTAGTGTATTCAAGATAATAAGCCTTTGGGATTCAGTTTCAACTCAAGTAAATTATCCATTAAAACATAAGCTACTGTAGTAACTCCTTTTAGAAGCTCAAGTGATCAAAGAGAACTCAAAAAGAAATCGATTAAGAGGCAAATGCAAATGATGGCATAAATTTGTCAAAATAGACCAGCAAGTAAATACCGATTTTTTTTCAAAATCTTCTGTTCCTCAAATAGAAAAGTGTGAAACTAAGGAAAGTTGGGTAAATACTAGGAGCATGCACACAAAAAATTTCAGCTCAGTACGATGTACTGGGATTTTTCACGATTTTTTACAGCGAAGCACATAAATCTGTTCCAGGACAGCAAATATCCCAAATCTTACTTCCCTCTCATTAGAGGCTAATCTTGGCACAAAAACTAAATAAAAATGATAAGTAGAGGTTATTATAGAGTCAATAACTTCCAAGACTCAAATAAACAAAAATAAACTGAAAGCAAAAATATATTGGGTTGTCTCCCAAAAGCTCTTTCTTTATAGCCATTAAGATAGGCATGATAATTTCGATGATGCTCACATAGGAAAGATGAATTAAAGTAAATGAGAGCATCAAGAAGAAAATATAAAAAAAATTTAAGTCTAACCCACTTCCTATGAAAAATAATGTTGTAAAGAAACAAGTCATGAAAGCACAAAGCAACAAACATAGGAAAGCAAAACAAGTGCAACTTCAAAATTTTCAACATAAAGAGGGGAAACTTAATATTATTGATATGCATAAAACCATGTTTCCCTCTCTCATAATAACTTTCAGTAGCATCATGAATAAAATTAACAATATAACCATCACATAAAACATTCTTATCATGAGCCACATGCATAAAATAATTATTACTCTCCACATAAGCATAGTCATTCTTATTAATCGTAGTGGGAGCAAATTCAACAAAATAGCTATCATTATTATTCTCATCACCATAATCATCAAATATAGGAGGCATATTGTAATTATAATTAATTTTCTCCTCAATAGTAGGTGGACTCAAAATATCATATTCATCATTGTAATCATCATACATTGGAGGTATACATCATCATAGCAAATTTTCTCCTCTAAAGCTGGGGAACTAAAAATATCATAAAAACTAGCTTCCCTAAGCTTAGAATTTTCCATAGCTTTAGAAATAATGGTGTTCAAAGAATTCATACTAATAATTTTGCTATTAGCATGCAAGTAAAGTTCCATAGGTTTTTTAATTTTCTCTTCAAACACTTCATGTCCTAACTCAACATAAATACTATAAAGCTCTCTATTTTTTTGTTGTTTTTGATAAAAATAAGCAAACCAAACAAAGCTAAAGAAAAAAAGCAAAACAAAAACAAAGTAAAGAGATTGGTAGTGAGAGACTCCCCTTGCAGAAATCTTCTTTCTCCTAGAAAATCTTTTTGACGGGGAGGAAGAGATTGAAGCTGTCCTATATCTCCCAGCAACGACGCTAGAAAATGCTTGATGATGGCTCTATTGATGTAGAACCTGTTGGGAACCCCAAGATCAAGGTATGATGAGCATAGCATCAAGTTTTCCCTCAGTTGTGAAACCAAGGTTATTGAACCAGTAGGAGAAAGAAACAACTTCTGAAGGTGTTTCTAGCAACATGGAACATGCATAACACAACCAAAATACTTTGCCCCAACTTATCAATGAGTTTGTCAAGCTCACTGGTTTTGTTGAAAACAAAGGATTAAACGTATAGTGTGGAAGATAGTAATTGATTGTAGTAATTGCAGAAAGTAAATAGTAATAGTAGATGGAATATCGATGGGAAGGAATGGACCAGGGTCCACAGTTCACTAGAGGAGTTTCTCCATGAGATAAGTAACATGCTCGATGAACAAATTACATCGGGGCAATTGACAAATAGAGAATGCATAGACTAATAATCCAACTGCATGTACTAGACATTTTAATCACTATGAGATTCATTTGGGCATTACAACATGATACATAGACGGTAATCCAACTGCATCTATGAAAAATAATCTACCTTCAGGATATCATCCGAACAACCCTCGGGTATTAAGTTGCAAGCAACAGATAATAGCATTAAGCAAAGTGTGTAAAGTAAACAATACAATTGCCCTTGGACAAAGGATTGTTGTTTTCTCCCTAGTAGCAACAACACATATATAATCTTAGAGGTTTCTGTCACTCCCCCAGATTACTAGAGGCATGAACCTACCATCAAGCATAAATAACCCCTCATGGGGTCACAAGCAACTACTTGGCCAAAGTAACTACTAGCAACGGAGAGCATGCAAGATCACAAATAACATAGACATGATAGAATCAATAATCACTCTGACATAGTACTCAATATCCATCGGAACCCCACAAACACAACATGTAGCATTACAATAAGATGATATTAATCCTGATAGGCAGCTCACAATATCTAAACATGGTAGTACAAAAGAGGAGAAACAACCATCTAGCTACTACATGGACCCGTAGTCCAAGGATGAACTACTCACACATCACTCCTAAGGCTAGCATGGTGATGAAGAAGGCCTCCGGGATGATCTCCCCTCTCCGGCAGGGTGCCGGGAAGAGCTTTGGATCCCTCCCGGTCTAGGGATGGAGATGGCGGCGGCTACGAAATTTTTTGTGGAATTCTGATCGGGTACTTAGGGTTTTCTCCTTGGGAGGTTTATATAGGCGAAGGGGCAAGGTCGGTAGAGGTCCAAGGGGATACACCCTATGGTGGCGTGCCCCCCTAGACGCACCTGGGCCAGGTGTGGCCGCCCTGGGGTGCGCCTCCCCCTCTCCTCTGGACTCCGTGTTCGCCTCTGAAAAATAGGAAGTTCGTCTTTTGCGTCCAATTCCGAGAATATTTCTTTACTAGGTTTTCTAAAACCAAAAACAACAGAAAACAGGACTGGCACTATGGCATCTTTTTAATAGGTTAGTTCCAGAAAATCTATAAAAATACCACAAAGTGTAGACAAAACATAAGATAGTTGGTACAAAACAAGCATGTAACATCAAAAATTATAGATACGTTTACGACGTATCAGCGAGCGGGACAAGGTGAGCACGTGTGCGAGATCTAACAAGGCGGTGGCGGCAGGGAGGCAAGCGCGCGCTAGGCTAGAAGCAAGGCAGGTGGAGCGGTCGGTAGTACCATCCCACCCGAGCGGTACTACCAGGCTGGTCCGGTAGAGCCAGTCACAGTGACCGGGCGAGGTATAAAAGGTAGATCTGATTTTGATGAACAAGAACTTGTTATGAAGATTACCACAAGCTCTATATCCTCACATGGATAATACCAAATAACAACCAAATACGATGATGCAAGTATGCAAAGTGTTGAGATCTCTCTGAATGATATGATCGAGATACTCACTCGAGAGCCCCTCTTGATAGTACATCTATTGATCCTAAACCCGGTCTCCCTACTAACAACATGAGACCGGCAAAAGGAAAAACCTATCAAGATTACCTTTGCCTTAAGCATTCCACTTGAGCGTGATGTAGATGATCTTTTCCTTCTCAAGATGGAATGCCTTTCTTGATTTCTCTTCTTAGATCCAAGACCACCGAGGATGGCAAGCATAAAACATGATATCTTCTAGAGATGGCACATTTTGAGCTTGCGAAACGCATATTCTTCTCCATTTCATCGACCTTGAAGCCAACACATGCTCCAAGCGATGTCAATGGACAATTCCTACAAGTGCAACTTAATACACATATTAGTCCATAAAGATTGTCATTATTTACCAAAACCACACATGGGGGCCCACATCCTCTTTCACCCTCCTAGTCCGAAAGCGGTTAACTTTCCGAGGGGAATGTGGTTGAAGTAGTCGTGCTCGTAGCCGACCTTAAGGTCGCGAAGGTCCTCACAGGTCACCCCTTGCTCCAACAGCGTGTAGCAGTCCGGCTCACGACATCCAAAGTGTCCCAAGTGTTGCACCTCGTGGCTTCGTACACATACGGTGTACGACGAGAACCTCTGTCTCCCCGATCCTGCCGGGAGTACGTGCAAAAGTTAGATATCCAGCTATGGAATCATTTCAGCGCAACAGCGTGTTGTGGATGCGTCGTATCTTGCGCAAACAACCCTGGGCCATGCCAACGCGTGGAGACAACTAGAGAGGGAGGGATTGGAGAGGAGGAGGAGTTCCAAACTCATGGGATCTATTGTTTTAAGTGTTCCTCCAAGGGGGAGACGGGGCCTCTTTATATAGGGGGGAGGGGCAGCCTTGCCCCTTCCCCAAGCCATCCAAGCGGCGGCCAACAGGGGAGGAGGGGGATACCAAGGGTGGGGGCAGCCCTGGGGCGCCCCAAACCGTAAACCTAGGCGCTCTAGGGTTTCCCCGGGCGCATGAGCCCTTAGGGCCCATCTGGGTGGCCTTCCCTCTTCTGGTTTCCCTCATGGTCCCTTTTTCCCTAGGAAATTTGGCCCATTAGTGGAGTACCCTTTATAATTATATTTTAATATTATATTTAATATTAATTACAATAATTAATATGTCAATACATATTATAAAATCTGATTCGACCCGAAACACATTTCGGTTCCCCTTATATATCCTTCGAATAGCTTCAGAATCTCTCGGAACAATTCTGGTCCTCTCACCGGAACTTTTTCGGTTTACTTTCTTTCTTCGAACAACTTCGGATCTCTCTCCACGGAACAATTTCGACTTTCTCTTTTCAACTATGATTACAACTTATTGATAATCTCTATCTTGTCGCACCCTTAAGTGGATCCCCTCATGGCTCGGGAATGGAACAGACATGACCAAGACTCCTCTTGCGTCAGTGATCAACAGCGGGACCAGGATGCCCATAATGACCCCCTAGGTATTCCAGATTAACTACGTCGTTTGAACCATAAACGTCGAGTCCATTTCCCTTTGTTTCTTCGATACTACTTGTCCGAGATCCGATCGTTAGGTATATCCATACCTTGTTCAATCTTGTTACCGACAAGTATTGTTTACTTGTTACCGCGATATTACATCCCCGTGGCATAGGCACATATTGCAACATTTATAGATGTAATTGATGCGGCTCAGTTAACTGTAGAGCCTCGTTGGGAAACCCCAAGAGCAAGGTGTGATGAACACATCAGCAGGTTTTCCCTCAGTTATGAAGCCAAGGTTATCGAACCATTAGGAGTAAGGAAACAACTCCAAGGTGTTGCTAACAACTTAGAACCTACACAAGACAAACTCAAAACTTTGCCCCAACTTACAGTGAGGTTGTCAATCTCACTGGTTTGCTTAAAACAAAGGATTAATCGTATCATGTGGAAGATAGTAGTTGCTTGTAAAAGGTAAAATGTAACAGTAGATGGAATATCAATGATAAAGATTGGAGCGGGCTCCACAATTCACTATAGGTGTTCTCCTTAAGATAGATAACATGCTGGGTGAATAAATTACAGCGGGGAAATTGACAGATTGAGAAAGCATAACAATGAATATACTAGACATCTTGATTCCTATGAGATTTGATTGGGCATTACAACATAATACATAGACCGTAATCCAACTGCATCTATGACTAATAATCCATCTTCAGGTTATCATCCGAACCCCTTTCAGTATTAAGTTGCAAGCAACAGATAATTGCATTAAGCAATGTGTGTAAAGTAAACAATACAATTATTCCATGAACAAAAGATTGTTGGTTTCTCCCTAGTAGCAACATCACATCTACAACCTTAGAGATTCCTGTCACTTCCCCGGATTACTAGAGGCATGAACCTACTATTGAGCATAAATACTCCCTCTTGGAGTTGCAAGCATCTACTTGGCCAAGATAGCTACTAACAACGTAGAGCATGCAAGATCACAAATAATAAAGACATGATAGAATCAATAATCAATCTAACATAGTATCTCAATATCCATCGGATCCCCACAAACACAACATGTATGATTACAAATAGATGATCTTGATCATAAACGGAGCTCACAAGATCTGTAATATCCCAGGATTAGCACCTCAAAATAGACAGGACACATGTGTGTGCATTGCACTCATGCATCATAAAATTCAGGAAATTTTCGCGCAAAACTAAGAAGCTATAAAGGGATCGATATCTCTCTTGTTCTGATGGAAACATCAGGGCATGTGCGATAGATTTTGACATGACCTATAGGTATTATCTGTGTTTTTGGAGGGTTAGAATTTGAAATCTACTTTGAATTTCCAAATTCAATTCAATTTTTTAATTTAGAAATTCAGAAGTAATAAAGCTATAATTAAGTAAAAAATAAATTATAATAATGATATAAAAGAATTCTTTATTATAATAATACAATTAGTATTACATTGTTATTTTAGAATAAAAGAATAAGAGTAAATTACAATTAAGAAATGAACCAAACAATAGAAAATAAATTACAACAATGAAATAAACAAGATATAAATATTACAAGATTCAGATTACAAATAGAAAGAAAATTTAACTTTATTAATATATACAATATTACATTGATTTTACATTTCCAAACAGAAAATAAATTACAAATGAGTAAAAGAAAACCTAAACTTATTTCTAAGTTGTCTCTTTATCTTCATTAGTTTTGTTCCCTGCAAGCACAAACAATAAAAAAAGAAATGGAAAACAGGGGGTTATGGTACTCTCAGGTGGCAATGAAATGCATTGCTTGGTCATCATTGAGTAGTGATAAAAAAGGTCCAAATAGAATCTGTTCTTATCATCAAAAAAGAATGGGCCTCAGAGCACCATCATAGGCCTTATGGGGCAAGTTTCACCAAAGCCATATAAGAAGGTAAAGAGGTAAAACATAAGGAAACATCAAGCTTTTACTTGATCTGATCCTCAACTCAAAATAGACAACTAGACTGCTCACTCAACAGCATGCACTAGTGTGATGTATACACCACAAGGAAACAACAAGTAGAGAAAGATCAACAGCCGTAGCAGAGCTGCTACCATATTCTCCGTCCACACACACACAACCAGACCAACAGATCCTTTATTAGCCCAAGAACACCACCAAGGACATCATTTGTTCTTATCAGTTCTCTTTCAAGAACACACAAACCAGAGGAGCCCAACTGGCCACCAAATAATAACATCCCTGTTCTTATCTGTTTATCATTACATGACACTGATCCTAACAATCATCATACATCATAGCTTCCACAATCTAGTGAAAGAAGAAATGGGAGCATGGAGAGGAAGGATGAGAAAGGAAGATTACCAATAGCAAGAAGATTTGTTCATACACAAGTATCAGGAGGTTCACCAAGATTCAGTGAAGCAAGAAAAACAAGGAGATGGCATCACATCAGATCAAGATCACCACTAGGGAGTAGGTCAAGCCGACAGTTGACAGCAGCTGCATAAGGACAACACCAGGACAAATTAGAAACAATATTAGCTGCACAACAACAGGTGGTTTTACTAAGCACTTATTATAGGATATATTCTTATAAATTTTCTTCAACAAAATGACATGGAAAGGATAGCTCTCAGTGTAGTGTAGAAGTGATACACCAATATCATCATAGAACTGTTAAAGGGAATCACAGTATCAGATCTTAATATGAAAATAGTTCATACTTAGTCTAGGCATTCTTGATCAGGAGGTTAACCAAATCTTTGTCAAGTACAAGAGTAGTAGATCATGCATGTAGATGATATATGTGTTGGAGATATGCCCTAGAGGCAATAATAAATATAGTTATTATTATATCTTTGTGTTTATGATAAATGTTTACATTCATGATGTAACAGTATTAACAAGGAAACATTAATACTTGTGTGATTTGTAAACTAAATTAGAGTCCCTGGTAAAGGCCTCTTCATAATACTAGCTTGTTGGTTAATAAATGATTGTGGTTTCCCTATCATGAACATTGAGATGTTATTAACAACAAGATCATATCGTTAGGAGAATGGTATGATGGACATACTCCTATAGATAAGCGTAGCATAAAGATCAAGTCATTTTAATAGTTCAATTGCTATATGCTTTCTGATACATAGTAACCTAATTCCTTCGACCATGAGATCATGCTTATCACCATCACCGGAAGGATGTGTTGATGACATCAAACACCACACCGTAACTGGGTGTCTATAAAGGTGGAATTGAGTGTTCGGAAAGTATGGGTTGAGACACATGGATCAAGAGTGGGATTTGTCCATCCATATGACGGATAGATATACTCTGGGCCCTCTCGGTGGAATGTCATCCAATTAGCTTGCAAGCATGTGACTGGCTCACAAGGGATCACATACCACGGGAACGAGAAAAGAGTACTTATTTGTAACGAGGTTGAGCTAGGTATGCAAAGATACCGACGATCAAAACCTCGGATAAGTAAACTATCGTGAGACAAAGGGAAATTGGTATCGAAGTGGTTCATTCGATCGCAAAGTAATCGTAGAAATATGTGGGAGCCATATGAATTTCCAGATTCCTCTATTGGTTATTGTTCGGATAAATGTCTCGATCATGTCCGCATAATTCACAAACCGTAGGGAGACACACTTAAGGATTCGATGTTGTTGATTAGTTATGGAATGATGATTAAGAGACCGAATGTTGTTCGGAGTCTAGGATGGGATCCGGGATATCATGAGGAGATCCGGAATGGTCCGGAGAATAAGATTCATATAAGGAAAGTCCTATTTCGGAGTTGGAGAATGATTCCGGTGTTTTCATCGGGAATGTTCTAGAAGGGTCCGGAAGGTCCGGCACTCCGGAGGGGAAGGGTACATGAATGTTTCATAACAATGTGGAATGGTTGCATCATGTAATAGGTATCATCACTGATTAAAATGAAGGGATAAATCAAATCCTAGTTTGAAAAAGTCAAACGCCAATTTGAAAAGTCAAACGGCAAGCTTGCTTGGTGGAGGGAGAGTAGGAAACCTACTTGGGGAGGAAGTCCTCCTCCCTCCACCGCCGGCCAAGGAGGCCGACTTTGGGGAGGACTCCCTTCCCCTTGGCCACGCCCTCCCACCTATAAAGGGAGGGGCAGGGGTGCCCCTCTAGAACTACACCTCTCTCCACCAAAAACCCTAACCCTAGCCGTCGGCCACCAAGTCGCCGCCGCCGCCCTAGGGTTTGCCCTAGCCGCCGAGTTGGGCCCCCCTTACCCTAGCCGCCGGCCTAGCCCTCTCTCCTTGGTGCCTCTAAACCCTAGATCGCCAAGGCCTCTCTCATAGTCCACCATACTCGCTTAAGGCGAAGCCTGAGATCTCCCTCTACTTCCGGTACCACGCCGTGTTGCGGAATCACGGAGAGTGCTACAACCTCCATTTTCTTTGGAACAAGGGAGAGGAAGGTCTTCATCGAGTACCGAACATGTGACCGACTGCGGAAGCGCTACCGGAACGCAGCGCCGGAAGGATCGTCTACACGATCTTGAGATCGGCAAGAGTATGACTACATCACCCACGAGAATCTGCTCTCGTTAAACACTTTGGAATCTTCGAGGGTGAGTTATTCTATTGACTCGCCGATACAATCTAGTAGATAGATCTTGGCTTGTTTGTTTGTATGCGGTAGAAATTTTTTGTTTTCCATGCTACGAACCCCTACACTATGACACTGTGCACACTCTCAAAAGGTTCTGCAGCAGCATAGGCACCCCTCAAAATCCATCTATTCAAGCACAAGCAATATCCATTTTCTCTACAAATATTTTGCCTCAGCCTTTGCATCATAGGCTAGGTCAAGAACTTCCTCCACAAAAATCAACCATAGCATCTGATCTTAACCAGGTATCTAGGAGGTGGTTTAGGAAAGATAAAATTCTCAGATCCACATAGAAAACCATGTAAATATCATCCCTGAGTTATTGAGCTTCACACCAACATCATTAGCCTATTATCTAGTTTTTACTAGCCAAACATAAACTACAACTGCTAGGTTACAGGGCACATCCCCAAAGGGTAGCACCTCTATACCTACCAGATTCAATGTTTCTTGAGTACAAGCTCACTGTATAGAAACAGATCATTGCAAAAGCATATTTGTAAAGGAAACACAATCCCAGGTAAAACAATCATGGCTTGCAATCCAAACTCACTATCACCACTGACAGTACACAACATCTAAACAAGAAATAGATAGCCACTTTCTAGAGTCATACAACCATACTTTAAATCATTTTCCTAGCTACCATTTGCTAGGAATCATTTTATAAAGTGTAAACATTGCCTAGAAAGGTTTATGATCATTACTGAACCATATGTCTAGTTTACCAAATCTTTGTATACATCAAATGAGTAAGGTTAGCCAACAAATAATTAAAGAAATCAATTCATATTATTTTCTTAGACATTGTCTCTAAGAATTAGGTATATATAGAGAGAATTCCACTTTCGTAGAGACTATACTTTGGACACAAGTAATTCATAGTATTATATATACCACCATATAAAATGATGCACCACAGAGACAATGATTTAGATAGAAGAGCATGTTATTTTACCAGGCATAACCAACATCAAAAGTACAGGTTTAGGAAATCACCTGTCAGCAATTTCACAGTATCAACGTCACACAAGAATCAAAACATTTAATCAAAGATTGTCATATTGGCAACCGATATTGCATACAACCCAATCTCAGCAAATGGTATCCAATTAATTCATCCCATCCTCCTAAGTACAAATCAAATAGGAATCATGGCTAACACTACCTCACTGCCATATTTGACAGTCACAAGAATTCAATGAACATCATTTTAAGAGCAAGCTCCAAGTAAATAATATCAACAACACAGATAGAGTAGAGTAGGGGAAATATTCAGTTAGACTTGGGGCTGGTGTTTAATCTTGCACAACGAATATTCAGGGTAGTAGCCGTACTGACTACTAAGCCAAACAAAAGATTAGCCAGAAGAGGAAGAAATAGAGGAGAAGAGGATACTTACCCGGAGGTCCTCGCCCAGCAAGAAGTGGAAGCAGAACACGATGTTGCAGGGGATCAGAGGCGATGGCCACAACACGGAAACACGGTGACCACCGAGGGCGCCACAACACCACCTGCGCCGAGCCACGGCAGCATGAGCACCTCCAGATTCAACACACCATCACCAGCACCAAAGGGTGCCTGGAGCAACGCTGGCGCGCAACGGCGATATCAGACCTCCAAACCTAGCACCTGTAGGGGTTGGGCGCGGCCAGGTGGGAGCCTAATTTCACTTCATTTAAAGTATTAGGGATACACTTTGGAGTTTATAAAAGTGCATAGCATTACTTATGCATAATAGCATATTGCTTCTTTAAACATTAGTCCTTACCGGACCAATGATGCTGATTTCAGATATTGGATCTTCTATTTTCTTGAAGACCGTGATTGCATAATCTTGCAATCACAAAAGGCAAGTTCACACTTCCTCATGTCCTTTGATTATTTTCTGTAAAGTATTTGCAAATCCAGTGTTGTTATCACCTGCATTTCAAAAAGGTCAGAAAACACTATTTTCATAATAATATGATTATGGGTTATTTACCAAATGGTAATAACCTACTATGGAAGTTCCGGTGGTAATGGAACATAATACCTAGGACTTAACAACCAATGTCGCCAGTGATTCTTGCATCGTATATTACGCGTTAACCATGAGATCTATATGGGCACTAGGGAAGTCAGCTGGATCGGCTCCCTTTCACATGCATCAGACACTGTTCTGGGCGTTTTGTAAGTTGCAGATCGTGGGTATATCCATTTTATACGGGTAAAAGTCTACCGTGGATCTAGGTTTACAAAAGACAAATTTCTAGTGTTAATGGTTGTTGTGTGTATCAAACTAAGGTATAGCCATTTATACGGGGAAAAGTCTACCTTGAGTCTAGGCATACAACAATTGCGTTGTATGCGGGGTCGCGGAGAAGGACAGTGATTGGCTTGGATCTTAGTATGGGCCCCACACCAAGGAAGTTTGGACGAGAATGTAACTCGGATGTGCAACAAAGCTAAGATATCTCATGGGTAAAGCAACACACCTCTGCAGAGTGTAAGAGCTGTAACTTGTTACTTCCTGTTCCGGAAAGAAGCTACGAACGCGGTAGGAAAGGAACTCCACGAAAGTTCCGGTAAACCTGTGAAGGCTGACGGACATAGCTTTTCAGAATAAAAGCAAACTTTGGAGAAATGTTTATGAAAACCTGCAATGCCTACTGTCACATCCCAAAATTTTCCAAATTTTGAAATGTGAAAAATAAATAAACAAAATATTTTTTTGTTGAAATTTAGGGTGAGAAGAAACTTTTTGATTCCAATTGGAAACATCAAAACATATTTAGATCCAATAAAAATCCTAAAGGGATTTAAAAAGTTAAATAAACAATAAAGTTAAAATAGTTGGAATCACTATTTTTAGATCTTTTAATAAAAAAGATTTGGTTTTCAAAAGAAAAGATAGAATTATAAATAAGGATTATTTTAGAGCCAAATTAAATCTTGGCCAAGCTTTTGAAAATAAAATAATTCTATTTGATAAAAAGAGTAAAGGTTTATTTTTAAATAAAATAATGAGGATTTATTAATATCCAATTTTATTAAAGTAAAGGCTTTTCCATTTTAAATAAACACTAAAACTTGTTATTTTATTTTAAATAAGTTTTCCCAAGTCAAATAAAACCTACTGAAATGATTTTTATATTATTTTAGATTTCAAATAGAGTTTTAAAATAAATCAAATCCAATTTGAATTAATAACTAAGGTCTATTTATTTAATTATTAATGGATCCTAAAAAGAACAAAAATTATTTTGTTTTGGACTTTGATTTTTGTTGTTGAACAGAATTAAAATAAATACAAAGTTTGGTGGTGGTTTGATTTGAATTGGTGTTTGAATTGTTTGTTTGAAAATCAAAACAGAATATTCAAACAGAAAAAGGAAAAACTTTCTGTATAAAAAAAATGAAGCAAACACAGCCCAGCTAACAGGCCCAGTCCAGCCCACTCTGTAACATCCCAAAAATCATGATTCAAAACTCATGCATATCATCCATGCATCCATCATCATTTGGGGTTTATCTCAAAATCATTTCAAAAACAGGAGCAAATGTTGCTCATTATTTTATGTATAAAAACTCTAGCCTTTGTCCTACATGCTAATGAGAAAGGTGCTATTATTCATTCAGAATGCTTTGAGTTCAAACTTAAGTGATTTCAAAAGCTTGGGCAAAGTTTCAAAACAAAATATGGAATAAACCAAAGTTATGCCTATTATATTATCTCCAAAAAGGCTTGGTTTTATTGTATTATTTTCAAATAACCCAAGTAGGTCTGAGTGAACAGAGGTGTTTGACACTTATTTGGGTACAAGGAACACTGTACAAAAGCTAGAGAAAGTTGGAATTCAAAATTATTTGAAATAGGATTTGAAAACCATTCCTAGAAAAACAATCAGAAAAAGAAAAGGAGTAAAGAAGGAAAAAAATAGACAGCCAGCCAATCTGGCCGACTCAGCCCAACACGGCCCAGCTAGTCTAGCAGCCCTCCACCCCGCGAAACGTTTTATTTCACCCGCCCCCGCACTCACCAGCTCGCTGATAGGCAGGACCCACTCCCCCTCCTCCTCTCTCGCTGACAACCGCGGCCCACACGGGTACCGTCGTCTCCACCCCCACGACTGGTTCGTCCCCAAATTGATGCCGGCCGTTTCCTGTTGATTTGCGCAGCTTCAGTTCGCGTAAATGCACGAGTAAATCTCGCTCGTATCCTGGCTACTTAAACCCCCTCTGCCCCCTCTCCATTCTCCCCCAAACCCCAAGCCCAGAGCGCCCCCAGGCTGCAGGAATTGTTCACCGCAACCCTGCTGTCTCCGACGAGCTGCAGCCACGATTCCGGCCAACTCCGACCACCCCTCTGCTTCTGGTTCACACGAACAGACCCCATTTGACCTCGCGCACCTCCCAGTACCACTAGCTCGCCCGCGCGTGACCCAGGACGTCGACAACACAAGCGACTGAGCGCCACCGTCTTCGGCTTCAACTCCGTCGAGCTCCTCCGGTAAGTCCAGACCGCCCCAAGCCTTCTCCTTCACGCACGCGTCTTCTCCGTGATCCCCTGCATCTGACCACACCTTCTGTTTGCCTCCTCGTGATCGACAGCGTCGCCTTCGACTTCGAACAGAGCCACCCGTCGCTAGACCCTACTCCGGCGAGCAATCCGCCGCAAACCTGAACGCCCCTTGCCGAGCCGTTCGTACGTTGAGCATCACCTCGTCCTTGCGATCACGGTGAGTATCTTCCCTACCCATCTAGCTTCCTGTATCGCCGGCGCCGCCACCATCTGGCCGTCGCCGCCACTCGCAGCCGTTAAGCGCCGCCAGTTAGTGGCTTGCTGTCTGTGTCCGTTGGATCTATATCGTAGGGCTAGGATAGATTATAATCGAAGGGGTATCGCATGCCTCTGCGCCGCTAGATCTAAGTTAGATCCTACGGTCTGCGTCTGTCGATCCAAACGAATCGGTATGCGCCAGTAGTATTGCGACACGTGTCTAGGGTTAGCTCAAAAACAGATTTCAAAATCAGATTTAGATCAAATTTTCAAAGGGGTATAACTTGAGATTCCCACGCTAGATTTTTGCAAATTTTATACCGTTGGAATCAGTGAATCAAGGCCTTTCTGAATCTGCAATGTGTTTAACAAAAAGTATCTGTTAAAATGACTTTGTATGTAGAAACATGTTTAGGTCCATTTTGATTATAGTTTTTGTTTAGCAAATTGTTTTAGGGCTAAATAAGTTTAGTTAGCAAACTTTGTGACTTGTTATGTTTCTGTATCATGTACTTGCTTGATGGGTTTTAAAAAAAAACATCACTTAGCACTTCTTGCATGCATGC
Source organism: Avena longiglumis (assembly GCA_030063025.1). NCBI lineage: Eukaryota > Viridiplantae > Streptophyta > Magnoliopsida > Poales > Poaceae > Avena > Avena longiglumis. The sequence continues at coordinate 480,170,670 of CP125977.1, forward strand.
ATACATAATTTTGTTTGTATATAAATTGTGTGTAATTTTGTGCTACAAACTTTATGTGTAGATTTTACTAGTGACTGTGATTGTGAAGAGTGCTACTCTCCCCATTACCAAGGCAAGTGATACTTCATGATAATTCCATTCCCTTTATTTTGAATAAGCATTAGAATTATTTTTGCTAAGTCTTGCATGCTACTTTTGCCAAATGCTATGTTGGGAAATCCTATGTAGTTGTAGAATTGTAGAATTGCTAGGGATTTTCCTAAGTTAAGTTACTATGCCATGCTTAGCCTAGCTAGTAGAAAACAAGGGTTGGTAAAGTATGTACATGCTATGATGAAATAATTCTAAGTCCTTTGGACTCATGCTTTTCTTAATAAAACAACTAAGTCAATGAACTTCCTTGGTGGAATGGGACTTGAATGGTGGTTTTTGGTTGAGTGGTTACACAAGGCCATGGATTTGGCTTGTGTATCTCACTTGTGGTATGCCACCCAGGCACAAAGGGATTTGGAGGCCAAGTGTTGATAAAGCTTACAGTGCAACCACTTGGCAATATGGGCTCTGCCTTGATCATATAGGTTGCTAGAACTTAGTCACTTGGACAGTTGGTGGTAGTGGGAATGATAGGTTGGAGCGCGTCCATTTGACTAAGGAAAGGCTTCTGAAAGGTCCTGTCTTGGGAAACCAAGTCTAGTGGGGAAAGTGCACAACCTCTGTAGATGGAAAATCTAAGTACTTAGCCAAGTCCATGGCAATGGACAACTTGAGCATCAAGACATGGAAGCTACAAGAATCTCATCACTCCAACTTCTAAGTAAAACTTGTGGGTGAACAAGGGTGAAGGACCCCAATGTCTATTGGTGGTTTCTTGGGAAGTTTTTGATAATGAAAAACTTAGTGATTTCAACTAATAGGGAAAACCTATTTTTCAAGCAAAGAAAGCCAAGCTACACTTAGCCAAAATGCATATAGTAATATAGTCCACTTAAAATTTACTAAGGTATCACTTGCCAATACTATTCCAAAGTATTTATCCACTGTGGCTGTAACTTGTGATGTTGCAGGTTACTCCGATGATGAGTAGGATTCATGAGTCTACACTCAACATGCTTGCCTGTGGCACATGAAGATGAGGACTTATGTTTATTTACTTATCCCATAAACTCTTGTATTAGGCCTTTGGCCCTGAGTTGTAAAAGACTATGTTTTATCTCTGGAATGAATGTAATAAACGACCTTTGTATCTGTGTACTTCATCTTAAACTGTGGATGCTAGCATTGATCCAGGGACTAGCATTGCAATCACAGGGATCCTTTCCTTTACAAAGGAGGGATCTTACAGATGGTATCAGAGCACTATGTTTCCTGTAGGATTATGACCCTAGGATTGGAAACCACTAAGGAAAAAAAATTCAACTAGTTCTACGCTTGTCTATTCTTCTCGTAAACTTTTCTAAACTTCTCATTCTCATCTCTATTTGTAGATGAACTCCATCAACAAAGCCATGAAGAAGGGGCCACTCATGACCATGACCTTGGAGTGTGAAACTGAGTTTCCCAGGATTCTCAAGGACCTCATGGTGGCAATGGAAGCACATGGTGCAGCTGTTTACAAAGGCTTTCCAGTGATGGATGAAGGAGTGGAGTATTGGTGGGTGCAACTTCACTTGTACAAAAACAAGGAAGACAACCACAAAGAAGGAGGTTTCTGCATGTACACCAACACTGTGATGCACACCACATTCTTTGAGTCAGCAAGAGAAGCAGCTTGGAGGACTATCAAAGAACTTAGTGCTAGAGTCAAGTGCAGAATGCTCAACCTACAAAAAGACTTAGAGAAAGAGAAGGAGCTTACCCAAGAGTTGGAAGCCACCAACCAAACCTTAAGGGGAGATATTATAGACTTAGTGATGGAATCATGTGAACAAGATAGGTGGATTGCCTCTAGGAACATTGTGTTAGCCAACAGATCCAGTGAGATAGGATGGTGAACGCACTTCGTTAGTTGGACCACCACCTATCACCTTATTTTCCAAAATGATACCTTAAATAAGTTTGGACCTTGATTGATGTAATGGAATCATGTATGCATGACTTGTGTGATTTTGTGTTCCATAGATATGTATGAAATGTTTGTCTTGTTTTATCTTAAATTATGTTGTCCTAACTTTTCTATCTTATAAATAGATGACTATTACTATCAGCACTGTTGAGGAGTTCCAGGTTACCCGTTTTGGTCCTCGTATCGTTGAGCTTACCACCTTGCTCGATCTGTAGGGGTTCGTAGCATGGAAAACAAAAATTTTCTATCGCATACAAACAAACAAGCCAAGATCTATCTACTATATTGTAGCAACGAGTCGATGGAATAACTTACCCTCGAAGATTCCAAAGCGGTTAACGAGAGCAGATTCTCGTGGGTGATGTAGTCGTACTCTTTCCGATCTCAAGATCGCGTAGATGATCCTTCCGCCACGTTCCTAAGCGCTCCCATGATCGGTCACACGTTCGGTGCTCGACGAAGACCTTCCTCTCCCTTGTTCCAGTGCAGGCGGAGGTTGTAGCACTCTCCTCGTGATTCCTGGCAGTGGTGCCAGAAGTAGAGGGGAGATCTCGCAGGGCTTTGCCTTAAGCCGGAGCGAGTATGGTGGAGTATGAGAGAGGCTTTAGTGGTCTAGGGATTAGACACACCAATTAGAAGGATCTAAACCGTAGGCTAGGGCAATTAGAAGCTCTAAACCAAAACGGCTCTAAACCGGAGGCTGTGGCTAGGGTTTAGATTTAGAGGATAGGAACTTGTGTGTCTAGAGGAGGAGGCCCTGCCCCTCCTCTTATAGGTGGAGGAGGGCCGGCGGCCAAGGGGAGGGAGGGGAGTCCCTCCCCAACTCGGCCTAGGTGGTGCGCCGGCTTGGAGAGGAGGGACTCCTCCCCCAAGTCGGTTTCAACCTCCTCTTGCTTGTTTCCCTCAGTTTCCTGTTTTAGCCGTTTGACTTTCAAACTGGCCATTTGACTTTTTCAGTTTTAGGATTCAATTTAATCCTTTATTTGGAACAGCGAGAACACTTAGTACATGATGCAATCATTCCAATATGTAATGACACATTCATGTACCCCTTACCCCCCGGAGTGCCGGACATTCCGGAACCTTCTAGAACATTCCCGATGAAAACACCGGAATCATTCCCGAACTCCGAAACGGGACTTTCCTTATATGAATCTTATTCTCCGGACCATTCCGGATCACCTCGTGATATCCCGGATCCCATCCGAGACACCGAACAACATTCGGTCTCTTTCTCATAATACCATAACTACTCAAACAACGTCGAATCCTTAAGTGTGTCTCCCTACGGTTCGTGAATTATGCGGACATGATCGAGACACTTCTCCGAACAATAACCAATAGAGGAATCTAGAAATTCATATGGCTCCCACATATTTCTACGATTACTTTGCGATCGAATGAACCACTTACATACGATACCAATTTCCCTTTGTCTCACGATAGTTTACTTATCTTGAGGTTATGATCGTCGGTATCTCTGCATACCTAGTTCAACCTCGTTACCGATAAGTACTCTTTTCTTGTTCCCGTGATATGTGATCCCTTGTGAGCCAGTCACATGCTTGCAAGCCAATTGGATGACATTCCACCGAGAGGGCCCAGAGTATATCTGTAGAGGTCCCTACCCAATGTGGTAGATCCCTCCTGTGTTTTACAATGCTAGTCCCTGGATCAATAGCTAGCATCCACAGTTAAGATGTAATATCAAGAAACAAAGGTCATAAAATAACTTTATAACCAGGAATAGCATAATTTTATTACATCAAACATAGCTCATTGGGCTATTACAATACATTGCAGCGGAATAATTATAATCATGGGGTCCTTCATCTTCAAGTGCCACAGGCAGATGTTGGTTGTAGACTTTGTAGTCCTAGTCAATCAAACAATCTTCATCTAACAAAACAATCATCCTGCAACATTACAAGTTACAGCCACAAGGGTCAATACATTTGAATTGTATTGGCAAGTTTCACTTTATGTATAATATGAGTGGATCCTATCCATACATGCATATTTGGCTAAGTAGAGTTTAGAGCTTATTTGCATAAAGCAACATTTATCCTATCTTTTAAAATTGATTTTGTCAAATCTCTTTTCAATTCTCTTTTCCAAGTTCATTGAACTCCTTGGTAGAAACACAAGTGTTCAAGTCCTTGTCAAAATTTCCTTGAGCTACTTGGTAATTCCAAGTGCTTCAAGTTTTTATCAAAATCTCATGAGTCCCTTGGTAATCCCAAGTACATCATGCTCTTGAGCACCTTGGTAATTCCCCAAGTGCAACAAGCTTTATCAAATCTCTTTGAATTCCTTGGTACCCCCAAGTGCATCAAGTTTTTATATTAGAAGTTGGAATGTCGAGATCTCCCATAGTTCAAACTTTAGTTGCTCAGTATTGTCCATAACCGGGGACACGGCTAAGTACTTAGATTTTATTAACTTCTGCAGAAGGAGTACACTTTACCCACATGACACAATCCCATCTTGTTGCCACCAGTGGCCTACTGGATTAGTGCTCACCAAGATGGAGTATCGGCAGACTGAGAATGTGACGAAGTCTTTCCAAAAGGTCCTCCCATACATCATTGCTAGCTTGTCTTCAGCCCCCATGAAGCATTCCAGATCCCCATGTCCGGTAACTAAAGACAATGTATGGGTCTTCCTAATGTAGTTGACTAAGCCAGAGCCATAATAGCATGTGGTTGTACACGAAAGCCACAATTGGAGAAACATGTTCAATCTCTAAGTTTCCTAGGTGGTTTTCATTTGGAGCACAACACAAAGTGATTTCCATAGACATGGGTCCCTTTTGTTGCCACTTTCTCCAAAACATAAGGTGTCCACCACCTAGGTGGTTCATTGAGTCCTTGTTTTATTATATAAAATCACAAGTCCTTTTCTCAACCCTTGTAAAATCTCAACATGTAATTCTTTTTCAAAACATAGCATGGCTAAGCATGTACAACTTTATTATTTTCACTAAGGAGTGTATAGGGAATCCTATTAGGATTAGCATAGCATAAGTATAAAACATTTTCATGCATGTTTACAAAATCTACTAAGTATAATGAAAATAGTAGGTCTTTTGTATGATAGTGTAACTTGCCTTTTTGGTAGGGAGTGAGGATTTTACTCCTTGATCTTGCTAGTCTCACACTTTGCTAGTATCACTACAATCATTCAAACAAGCATAGTATCAAGTAACACTCCAAACCAATATTCAAACAATATTTCACACACTCAAAGCAATGGACTCTAAGTCATGCATGGGAACTTGCTTAAGATGGTTTTATCTCAAGGGATGTATCCACTAGGCTTTTAACTTTGTAAGGTCCACATTGGTCATTTACCAAGATGGCAAAGTTATTCACAAAATCTTTTAGTCCATAAACCATTTTAGAATCTAAACATTATTTTATGTGGTGAAATTATTTTTTTCTTTTTTTTATCAAAGCAAAACCCTATGTTTTTCATCAAGTGAGCTCCCATTTTCAAAGTTTGGTGTTTTGGATCAGTAGGTTTTGGTTCAAAGTATTTTCTCAAAGATTTCTTTACAAAAGCATTTCCATAGAACAAAACATTAGTTTTATTTGGCTAGAAAATGGCTAAGTTGAATAATTCAACTTAATTTTCACAAAAATCATTTTTAACACAATGGATTGGTTCCTAGGGTCAGTAGGGTCACACAAATCCATTTTGCAAAAGATTTAACCCTAGAATCAATTTTAAACAATTTTTATACTCTAAACAAGTACACAAATGTTTCTGTAAATTCAAACAATCTAACAGATACTATTTTCAAAACTAAGGCCATGGTTGGCTAGGGCTTGTTCTCCTGAATTTATTGATATAAAATTTGTCAAATTTGGACGTGTGGATCAAAAGTTATAGAGGTTTGAAGTTTGTAGTTAAATCAGATTCAAATTTCTTTTAAAACGAGATAGGTGACACGCGGCACGCTCTGGTTGGACGGTACCGGTTCGGGTGGATCACTGTGGGCGTTGGATTAAGTCAGATCGGGTGGTCCAGATAACGTACCCTTTGCGGCTTAAGTGTTCTATCACGAGCGGATAGGGATCCAACGGTGTTCGCGGCTTGACCATTCATGGCGGCGGTGGCTAGCGGCGGCGGCGGTTAGATTGCGGCGGAGCTTGGCGAAACAGAACGTTAGGAGAGAGGGGAGGATGCTCACCTTGATCGCAGAGCTATGGTGAAGCACGTCGTGTGGTCGGTGTGGCTCGGGGCGCACTAGGGTTGCGGCAATTTCTCACCGAAGTTGGAAACGGCGTCGAGCGGCTCTGGTTCTGGTTGAAGTCGACGCTGCAGATCACCCTAAGGCAAGTCAGGAATATGGTTAGGTGCGTAGGTCCGAGGCGAATATGCTCGCATGATCGAGGAGCGGAGGGGCGTCGGATTTCACCTGGAAATGCTGTCGGAGTTGGAGGCAGAAGGTGGTCGTCGTGCCGTCACCGGGCGTCAGAGATCTCGAGAGGGCAAACCGAGAGCATGGTTAGTCGCGGAGACCATGGCGAGCTGTGAGCGTGAACTATAGGGCTTGGGGTGGTTTCTTACCAGATGCTTTGCCGAGTAGAGGACAGACGGCGGCGCTTCCGGCTTGGTCAAAGACGACTCTGGGACACCATGGATGAATGGTTGGTACAGGAGGAAGGTATGGGAGTGGGAAGCTTCTGTGGTGCTCGGGGGGTGGTGTGTGCTGGTCGGATTTTGGCGAGGAGGTCGGGAGAGGAAGTGTCGCAAAATTCTTGCCTGGGGCGTGCTTGAGGGGTCCGAGGAAACGAGAGAGGAGGGGTGAGCGTTTTAAGGTGCGTGGTCGCAGCGAGGTTAAGGCTCGGCATTAAGGAGAATTCAAACGCGATAAATCTAGGCAGAAACGGCCGCGCTGTGAGGGGGAGAAGAAGTCGCGGGGAGAACGATGAACAGGGCAGAGTGGGGTCCAGCGTCAGTGAGAAAAGAAGATGGAGAAGAGGGCCACCGGTCAGTCTCTGTCTGGGTAGGTTTCTGAGTAAGAAAAGAAACGCTTCGGGGGAGGGGAGAAGTCTAGGCTGGATTGGCTTAGTGGGCTAGGCCTTTGCACTACTTTTTTTTTATTCTGTGTTCTTTTCTTTTTCTATTACTATTTACTGATTTGAATTTCAAACAATTCTCAAGCATTCAAAACAATTCAAATCTTCACCAAACATTTTAACCAAGAATTTTCTTCTGTTTATCAACATAAACCAATTATTAATTAAAATAATATTTTTATGCCGTTTTATTAATTAAATAGAATGGACTATGGTTTATTACTAAAATATGATTTGGTTTAATTAATAAAATCTTCCTTTGTTATTTAAATATTTTTAAAACCAAATCAGTAGGTTTTATCTGAGAATACAAGATACTTGAAATACTTGTTAAAATAAAATAACATTCTATTATAGGATCCATTAATAATTAAATATAATAGACTTTCCTTATTAATTCAAGTAGGATTTATTTTATTTGAGATATTTATTTTGAATCTAAAATAAAGTCATAACACTTTAGTAGGGTTTAATTAAGAAAATAAAATACTTAGAAACTTATTTAAAATAATTTAATAAGTTTTGATGTTTTAATTAAAGATGGTTAGAACCTTTTATTTGAATAAAATTTGATATTAATTCCTTATCACTTTATTTTAACTAAACCTTTGTTAGTCTTATTCAAAACTAAATGTTTTAATTCATAAGCTTGGCCAAGGTTTTGATTTAGCTTTATAAAACATTCTTTATTTATAAACTTCTATTTCATTTGAAAACAAATCTTTTCACTTGATTGTTTTAAAATAACATCTCCAATTGTTTCCTTTTATGAAATGCTTATCCTTTTAAATCCTTTTAGGATTTTAATTAATTCAAATGGGTTTGAGTTTCCATTTTAAATTCAAAAAGTTTCTTCTGGTTCTGAAAATCAAACAAAGTTTTATTTTATTAATTTATTTTCACATTACAAGATTTGGAAAATCTTGGGATGTGACAGGCTACCACCCTTAAAATAAATCTCGTCCCGAGATTTGGGAAGGTTAGGGTTACAAGCAAGTCCAAAGCAGCTAGGGTACTACCACCCTTAATAATTTTCAAACAAAAATTACATATTGGCCTTCTTGGGTCCTGGATAAAACTTTCTTATTGCAAACCTTTGCATGGTTTCCTTAGTTTCCATACTTGACTCATGGGCCAAGATTGAGCTTCTCCATAGGCTTGTTCAACTTATTCCTCATCCTTTCTGGACAGTTGCTTGCATAGTGTCCCGGATTCTTGCAGTTGAAGCAATGAATGTCATTGAGTTCTTCACGTGGCTCTTGAGGGCAAGTTGCTACAAAGTGACCTGGTTCATTACAGTTGTTACACCACACTTGGTCAATTCCTTTATTCTTTATGTTCTCTGGGCATCCACTAGAGTAGTGTCCCATTTCCTTACATTTACGACATTGTACAAGGCTCATGTCTTGCTTGGGCTTCTTGATTTTCCTAGATCCTTTGAAATTAGTTGTCTTGCTTGGAGGTAGTAGTGGTCCTTTTCCTTTGGTAGACTTAGATCCTTCTTGTTTCCTTTGTTCTACCATGGCATAGATAGGACATAGGCCAGGAGTATGATCACTTCCTTCACAAAGGTAGCAAGTAGCTTGAGAGGTAGGGCATTCTCCAACAGGATGGTCTTCATCACAATTGGGGCATTGTCCTTCATGCTCTTTGGAAGTATGATCCTTGTATCCACAAATAATGCAAGCTGGGGCTCCATCTAGAACAACATTCTTGTCATCCTTTCTATCATACTCTTTTCTAGGATAATTTTCCTCCATGCTAATCATTTGATTAGTCACCTTAAGCATCAATTGGGACTGCTCCTCCAAAAACCTTTGCAGTGCTGGATCTTCATTACTATTGTTGGCTAGGAACTGAGCTGTCAATTGGTTCAATTGATGTTGGGTTGCTATGAGCTCTCCCAGGCTGTCATCTTGGTTGGTGTTGGTGTCATCAACCTTGATATTGTAGTCCTTTGGAGTAGTCATCTGTTTTGGGTTTGAAGGAAGATTAGAATGGGCAAGTTATTTCTAAGGAAATACTTTTAATTACACACATCCCAATTCATACAAACAAGGTGTATGCAATCACAAATCAACCAATCACATTCAACTTTGCACTCAAGCACATACTTAGGCAACAAAATATTTTTGCTACACCACATAAGTTGGTGGGTTGACTTAACTAAAATATGGTGGTCCATCTATATGGCTCACTTGTGATCTTTCTTCCCTTTGCATGAGATCATGGATTCCTTGAGACAAACTCTTGGTTACAATACTTCAAAGTTGTTGATGGTTCCCTCTTATTTTGCATTCCCTCAGTCTCTAATTTCTTAAGTAAGATTTCTTTATCTTATTGGTGGTCCTTAGTAGTTTCCATGTTGGAAGTCCTTGGTGAAGAGGTTGAAGATGTTGAAGTCATTAAAGTTGAAGAGGTTGAAGAAGTCCTTGCACATGATGTAGTCTTTGGTCATGGTTAGGCTTTTCCATCAAGTTGAAGTAGTAGAGAAGTAGAGTTGAAACCAAAATGGTTAAGGAAAGAGTTTACAAGTGTTTTTGTAAATAAGTTTTGGGACAAGAACAACTCCTATTTTTCTAAGGGTTTTTGTCCAATCCTAGGGTTTACAATTCCTACAGACAACACAATGCTCTGATACCATCTGTAGAGGTCCCTACCCAATGTGGTAGATCCCTCCCGTGTTTTACAATGCTAGTCCCTGGATCAATAGCTAGCATCCACAGTTAAGATGTAATATCAAGAAACAAAGGTCATAAAATAACTTTATAACCAGGAATAGCATAATTTTATTACATCAAACATAGCTCATTGGGCTATTACAATACATTGCAGCGGAATAATTATAATCATGGGGTCCTTCATCTTCAAGTGCCACAGGCAGATGTTGGTTGTAGACTTTGTAGTCCTAGTCAATCAAACAATCTTCATCTAACAAAACAATCATCCTGCAACATTACAAGTTACAGCCACAAGGGTCAATACATTTGAATTGTATTGGCAAGTTTCACTTTATGTATAATATGAGTGAATCCTATCCATACATGCATATTTGGCTAAGTAGAGTTTAGAGCTTATTTGCATAAAGCAACATTTATCCTATCTTTTCAAATTGATTTTGTCAAATCTATTTTCAATTCTCTTTTCCAAGTTCCTTGAACTCCTTGGTAGAAACACAAGTGTTCAAGTCCTTGTCAAAATTTCCTTGAGCTACTTGGTAATTCCAAGTGCTTCAAGTTTTTATCAAAATCTCATGAGTCCCTTGGTAATCCCAAGTACATCATGCTCTTGAGCACCTTGGTAATTCCCCAAGTGCAACAAGCTTTATCAAATCTCTTTGAATTCCTTGGTACCCCCAAGTGCATCAAGTTTTTATATTAGAAGTTGGAATGTCGAGATCTCCCATAGTTCAAACTTTAGTTGCTCAGTATTGTCCATAACCGGGGACACGGCTAAGTACTTAGATTTTATTAACTTCTGCAGAAGGAGTACACTTTACCCACATGACACAATCCCATCTTGTTGCCACCACGGGCCTACTGGATTAGTGCTCACCAAGATGGAGTACTGGCAGACTGAGAATGTGACGAAGTCTTTCCAAAAGGTCCTCCCATACATCATTGCTAGCTTGTCTTCAGCCCCCATGAAGCATTCCAGATCCCCATGTCCGGTAACTAAAGACAATGTATGGGTCTTCCTAATGTAGTTGACTAAGCCAGAGCCATAATAGCATGTGGTTGTACACGAAAGCCACAATTGGAGAAACATGTTCAATCTCTAAGTTTCCTAGGTGGTTTTCATTTGGAGCACAACACAAAGTGATTGCCATAGACATGGGTCCCTTTTGTTGCCACTTTCTCCAAAACATAAGGTGTCCACCACCTAGGTGGTTCATTGAGTCCTTGTTTTATTATATAAAATCACAAGTCCTTTTCTCAACCCTTGTAAAATCTCAACATGTAATTCTTTTTCAAAACATAGCATGGCTAAGCATGTACAACTTTATTATTTTCACTAAGGAGTGTATAGGGAATCCTATTAGGATTAGCATAGCATAAGTATAAAACATTTTCATGCATGTTTACAAAATCTACTAAGTATAATGAAAATAGTAGGTCTTTTGTATGACAGTGTAACTTGCCTTTTTGGTAGGGAGTGAGGATTTTACTCCTTGATCTTGCTAGTCTCACACTTTTCTAGTATCACTACAATCATTCAAACAAGCATAGTATCAAGTAACACTCCAAACCAATATTCAAACAATATTTCACACACTCAAAGCAATGGACTCTAAGTCATGCATGGGAACTTGCTTAAGATGGTTTTATCTCAAGGGATGTATCCACTAGGCTTTTAACTTTGTAAGGTCCACATTGGTCATTTACCAAGATGGCAAAGTTATTCACAAAAGCTTTTAGTCCATAAACCATTTTAGAATCTAAACATTATTTTATGTGGTGAAATTTTTTTTTTATCAAAGCAAAACCCTATGTTTTTCATCAAGTGAGCTCCCATTTTCAAAGTTTGGTGTTTTGGATCAGTAGGTTTTGGTTCAAAGTATTTTCTCAAAGATTTCTTTACAAAAGCATTTCCATAGAACAAAACATTAGTTTTATTTGGCTAGAAAATGGCTAAGTTGAATAATTCAACTTAATTTTCACAAAAATCATTTTTAACACAATGGATTGGTTCCTAGGGTCAGTAGGGTCACACAAATCCATTTTGCAAAAGATTTAATCCTAGAATCAATTTTAAACAATTTTTATACTCTAAACAAGTACACAAATGTTTCTGTAAATTCAAACAAGCTAACAGATACTATTTTCAAAACTAAGGCCATGGTTGGCTAGGGCTTGTTCTCCTGAATTTATTGATATAAAATTTGTCAAATTTGGACGTGTGGATCAAAAGTTATAGAGGTTTGAAGTTTGTAGTTAAATCAGATTCAAATTTCTTTTAAAACGAGATAGGTGACACGCGGCACGCTCTGGTTGGACGGTACCGGTTCGGGGTGGATCACGCTGTGGGGCGTTGGATTAAGTCAGATCGGGTGGTCCAGATAACGTACCCCTTTGCGGCTTAAGTGTTCTATCACAGGCGTTGGATAGGGATCCAACGGTGTTCGCGCGCTTGACCATTCGCGAGCGGCGCCGGCGGTGGCTAGCGGCGGCGGCGGTTAGATTGCGGCGGAGCTTGGCGAAACAGAACGTTAGGAGAGAGGGGAGGATGCTCACCTTGATCGCAGAGCTATGGTGAAGCACGTCGTGTGGTCGGTGTGGCTCGGGGCGCACTAGGGTTGCGGCAATTTCTCACCGAAGTTGGAAACGGCGTCGAGCGGCCTCGGTTCGCTGAAGTCGACGCTGATCACCCTAAGGCAAGTCAGAATATGGTTAGGTGAGGTCCGAGAATATGCTCGCATGATCGAGGAGCGGGGCGCCGGATTTCACCGGAAATGCTGTCGGAGTTGGAGGCGTAAGGTGGTCGTCGTGGTCGCTGTCAACGTCATTGAGATCTCGAGAGGGCAAACCGAGAGCATGGTTAGTCGCGGAGACCATGGCGGAGCTGTGAGCGTGAACTATAGGGCTTGGGGTGGTCGGCTCTTACCAGATGCTTTGCCGAGTAGAGGACAGTCGGCTCGTGCTTGGTCAAAGACTTCTGGGACACCCGCGGATGAATGGTTGGTGTGGAGGAAGGTATGGGAGTGGGGAAGCTCTGTGGTGCCTGGGGGCTGGGTGGTGTGTGCTGGTCGGATTTTGGCGAGGGAGGTCGTCGGAGACAGGGAAGTGTCTGGCAAAATTCTTCGGCCTGGGGGCGTGCTTGAGGGAGGGGTCTGAGGGAAACGAGAGAGGAGGGGTGAGCGTTTTAAGGTGCGTGGTCGCAGCGAGGTTAAGGCTCGGCATTAAGGAGAATTCAAACGCGATAAATCTAGGCAGAAACGGCCGCGCTGTGAGGGGGAGAAGAAGTCGCGGGGAGAACGATGAACAGGGCAGAGTGGGGTCCAGCGTCAGTGAGAAAAGAAGATGGAGAAGAGGGCCACCGGTCAGTCTCTGTCTGGGTAGGTTTCTGAGTAAGAAAAGAAACGCTTCGGGGGAGGGGAGAAGTCTGGGCTGGATTGGCTTAGTGGGCTGGGCCTTTGCACTACTTTTTTTTTATTCTGTGTTCTTTTCTTTTTCTATTACTATTTACTGATTTGAATTTCAAACAATTCTCAAGCATTCAAAACAATTCAAATCTTCACCAAACATTTTAACCAAGAATTTTGTTCTGTTTATCAACATAAACCAATTATTAATTAAAATAATATTTTTATGCCCTTTTATTAATTAAATAGAATGGACTATGGTTTATTACTAAAATATGATTTGGTTTAATTAATAAAATCTTCCTTTGTTATTTAAATATTTTTAAAACCAAATCAGTAGGTTTTATCTGAGAATACAAGATACTTGAAATACTTGTTAAAATAAAATAACATTCTATTATAGGATCCATTAATAATTAAATATAATAGACTTTCCTTATTAATTCAAGTAGGATTTATTTTATTTGAGATATTTATTTTGAATCTAAAATAAAGTCAAAACACTTTAGTAGGGTTTAATTAAGAAAATAAAATACTTAGAAACTTATTTAAAATAATTTAATAAGTTTTGATGTTTTAATTAAAGATGGTTAGAACCTTTTATTTGAATAAAATTTGATATTAATTCCTTATCACTTTATTTTAACTAAACCTTTGTTAGTCTTATTCAAAACTAAATGTTTTAATTCATAAGCTTGGCCAAGGTTTTGATTTAGCTTTATAAAACATTCTTTATTTATAAACTTCTATTTCATTTGAAAACAAATCTTTTCACTTGATTGTTTTAAAATAACATCTCCAATTGTTTCCTTTTATGAAATGCTTATCCTTTTAAATCCTTTTAGGATTTTAATTAATTCAAATGGGTTTGAGTTTCCATTTTAAATTCAAAAAGTTTCTTCTGGTTCTGAAAATCAAACAAAGTTTTATTTTATTAATTTATTTTCACATTACAAGATTTGGAAAATCTTGGGATGTGACAATATCTATCCGTCATATGGATGGACAAATCCCACTCTTGATCCATGTGTTTCAACCAATACTTTCTGAACACTCAATGCCACCTTTATAGCCACCCTGTTACGGTGTGGTGATATGCATGATCTCATGGTCGAAGGAATTAGGTTACTATGTATCAGAAAGCATATAGCAATTGAACTATTGAAATGACTTGATCTTTATGCTACGCTTATCTATAGGAGTATGTCCATCACATCATTCTCCTAATGATATGATCATGTTGTTAATAACATCTCTATGTTCATGATCAGGAAACCATGATCATATATTAACCAACAAGCTAGTTTAACAAGAGGCTTTACTAGGGACTCTTATTTTAGTTTACAAATCACACAAGTATTAATGTTTCCGTTTAATACAATTATAGCATGGTATGTAAACATTTATCATAAGTGTGAAGATATGATAATAACCACTTTATTATTTCCTCTTGGGCATATCTCCAACAGTATCCCACTTGCACTAGAGTCAATAATCTAGTTTCAAACCTTTGTGTATTCAACACCTATGGCTTTCCGGTGTTGTATGTACACGATTGCTAGTGGTCAACTGATCTCCGGATCTGACACTTCCAGGTCCGTGTGTAATTGCATGTCTTTGCGTCTCTACGCATCACTCATTCTCTAATGAGATGGCTTTAAATAAATTTGGTCTTTCGGTGTGACCTTTATCTCTTTGGGGTTAAAACATGTTGATAATATTGTCGCACAATATATCTTCATAGTATTATCCCACTGTGAACTACACCTAGTTTGATAACAAACTACTTGACACAAATGCCCTCTTTTGCTGCTAAAATAGCAGTCATATACTTAGCCTTTTGTTGAAGTATCTGTCACAATGTCTTAACTTTGGAACTCATCCAAATCCATTATGGAACTCACTTTCCATTATATTGTGCCACCCTTAGTTTAGATTGAGATAAACTTAATTTGTACTTTGTGACAAAACTAGTATCAATGTAGTACTTTTACAATGAACTAACCATCTATTTGTCACTTCTACAAATAATATACTCTTAGTTCTTCCAAAAGATCATAAGAATATCCTTACTATTGTCCAATGATCATCTTACGAATCATTCTGGTATATGCTCACAAAATTTAGAGCATAGGACATATCTGGATTTGTACATATCACAGTATGATTGATATAAATACTCTTTGTGATTTCATACATCAAGTATCAATCTATACTTGATTATTTGTTTCACTTTACCAAATGTCAATACACTTGAATATATCATCAACATTGAACTCATTCAATCCTTTCTGTGCGACAAGAACCTCTCTTGTAGTTTCTATACTGAACTCATTCAATATCTTGTCTATGTACTTACGCACAACCATATTAGCGTCTATTGATGCCAAATATTTGGTTTTGCCTAAGTCTTTCATCGGTATGAAATTCTTAATATGTGTTAATAAAAGATACATTATTTCCAATCAACAATATGTCTTCCACATAATGTATTAGAAACATGTCTTAGCGCTCGCACTTAATTTCTTGCAAATGCAAGCATCTTCATTGTCTCCGATGAATTTAAACTCTTTTAACAGTTTCATCATAGTGAAGATTCCAACTCGCTATGCTTACTTCAACCATTGAAGTTTGCATATGATTTTAGCATCCTTGAATTAACAAAACCCTTTGGACCATGTTATGTACATGTCCTAGGTAACAATTCTATTAGAAGAACTTGTTTTGTTTATTCAACTACCACATAACAAAATTATATGTAGTCGTTGCTACATTAATCCGTCTAGACTAAATATCGCTAATGAAAGATCAAATCTTGTCATAGTCAACCTTTGAACATTGTTGTGAACTCTTTCCCAACATGTCGACTATTTCATAGATGTGCAACATCCATGTCTATTTCTTTTATAGATCCAAACACAACTGTAAGGTCTTACACCTTTCTCGAGGGTCCTTCAAGTTCAAAACTTGATTTCTCATGTATGGAACTATCACGGATTTTATGGCTTCAAGCCATTTGACGGAGTCAGGGCTCATCATCGCTTCTTTGCACGTAGTCGGATCATTATTGTCAAATAATGATTTAACTCTCAAATCTTGGTATTCGATTGTTCATCCGACCTACTTGTTTAAATAGGAACTTGGATCTCCGTGACCACAACCTTTGAGGTACGTGAGCCATGAGAATTGTTGCTACTTCCGGAACACTTTTCGGCGCTGCGCAACTTTGCACATATAGCTAAGGTTCTTTTAACCTTATCAAAGTTCTATTGTCCTCCCACTTAACTTTTCACGAAAAATTCCTTCTCAAAGAAACTTGACGTTCCAAGCAACAAACACTTTTGTCTCCGGTGTTTATGGAGGAATACTTATGATTATACAAAGAAGTTCATCCGACTTTGGTTGCACACATCTTTCTTATGTATAGCATACCAATGTTTTAAGAAAGGACTACTTGGGTTTTATCCCAAACCATAACTTTATATGGTGTCATTTCAACGGATTATGATGAAGCTCTTTTCAGTGGAAAAACGGTAATCACTAAAGCTTTTAATCTTTAAAATATAATGGCAGTTTTATGAATTATACCTTTGATCTTACCATGTCAAACAAGGTTTAATTACATATCTCGAATGCTCCATACTCTTATGGTGTTTCGGGAAAATGCAAATCCACGGAACGATTCCTTAAATCTTAGGTATTATGCTAAACTTGTAACTCAAATATCTTCCTTTATGATCTTATCATAAACTATTTATATTCTTGTTACAATGATTTTGCACTTCATCTTGAAAGTCTTTAAACTTTTCAAATGTTTCATACTTTATCCTTATTAAGTAAATATTCATATATTCACTCAAATTCTTGGAGAAAGCATATGAAGTTGAAATCCATCGCTTTTGACTACACATGATGGAATTTGTACAACAATATGTACAATTTCCAATAAGCTAGTCATTCGTTCCCTTTTGGCCTATGAACGAAGTTTTAATTATCTCTAGGAAAGTTTCACAAGCGTCATTTGATCAAAATCAAATAGACTCCAATATTCCATCCATATGGAGTTTCTTCATGTTTTCTTTCCAATATAATTTAAACTACGATGTCACTTCCTAACTGATCTTTCAATCAATTTGTCTTTCGACATTTTTAGCACTAGTTTTATGGATGTGATTTCTCTAATGAGATTTGTGAATCATCCATCTTTTATGGATTACGTCAATTATTTGAACAACCCTTTTGTTCTCATAATACCTGATAAAACAAATCTTGAAGGCAAGCTTTGATGTTTTAACGAGCAACACAATAACCCTTTATTTGTTCTCGATGAACATCATCACATATTCTTTTGCTAGTTACTTAGGCCATTGTAGTTCATGAATTCTGTTGTTTCGTATGACGATTCACACCAACAAATTCAGTATCAAATACTTAAGAACCACATTGTTTAATAAGCAAAGAATATAGCCATAACATGTATATCATCCATATACTTAAACTGAACAATTCTAGTCTTTTCTTTTCTGCCATATATTTATGAGATTCTCTTTCAGTATTTCCTTTTCTGTTTGAAAGAATCTATCAACATCAATAGTGGAGTCATACATATGACACATAGTCCAAAGCGTGTATAGTTAAATACCAATGTCTTTTGACTTGCACTTTGAAGTAGATCACCATCATCAAATGTTTGGTGTTCTTTCAAATTCCTTTCTTTAGTAATCTCTTGGTGTAGTAAATATTTTACCTACATCAAATATTCACCCTTATCATGGAATTATCCATGATCAAGCTACTATTAGCTTGTAACGGTGAATCGTGAGTATAATGTTGCTCTCCCAAAAAACTTTTGGAGGTTTAGGACAACTAGTGTCTCCAACCTTTTGCAAATTCTCATCAAATATGAGAACATGACTTCAGCCATATTATACTCTATCATGTTGCAACCAAAACTTTGTTTCAGATATCACAATATCTTCCACAAATCATGGTTTCTGAAACAACTCTTTCAGATCCTTAGATAACCTTGATATTAGGAGAATCCTTTGAATATCAAGAATCATGGAGACAAACATGATACTTATATACTAACACTTGGAATTGTTACTCTTGATTTAATACTAATTATTAAACTTCATGGAGTAACAGGAATTTCTTGAAAGTTTGCAATAGGACTTTTAAACTTTAGATTAACACTTCAAAACAATACGATACCAGTTAAAAAGTAACTAACCAGAATTCTATAGTTCTATCATCTCAATTATAACTAAGCGAGGTGGTAAACGGATGCCAATGACTACAACAACTATGCAAATTCACTTTGATTTAGTTTATGATAAATTGAGTTCTAATTAATAATTAAATTAATCTAGGTGAACTCCCACTCAAAACAATATCCCTCACATTGTTTTAGTGATCACACGAACCAAATCCACCACATCAAAACCGATCATCACGAGAGTTGATATAGCTTCAATGGCGAACAATCAACATGTTCATCATATCTACTATATGACTCATGCTCTACCTTTCGGTAATCCGTGTTCTGAGGCCATGTCTGTACATGCTAGGCTCGTCAAGATCAAACCTTAGCTTCCGTGATAAGAAAATCTGGCTTACGTTGTATACACTTGTGGAATCTAACACACCCGATCATCACGTGGTGCTTCAAACAACAAGCTTTAGCAACGGTGCATACTAAGGGTTAACACTTAAGAACTTGAAATTGTGTTTGAGGGATCATCTTATAATGCTACCGCCTACTAAGCAATACAAGATGCATAAAGGATTAACATCACATGCAATTCATAATATGTGATATGATATGGCCTTTCTTCTTTGTGCTTCCGATCTCCATCTTCAAGCACGAACATGATCTCCATCATTACGGCATTGCATCAAGGTCAATGACGCTGCTCCATGGTTGTCGCCCACCGGCTTCAACTATTACAACTACTTTGAATAGACACGCTTCTTAACGAAATTAAAGACAACCATATTGCTCCCGGTTGCCAACTTACAATAAGGAACATTGCATACATCAAATATAATCACAATCATGGCCATATCACATCACTGCACACCCCTGCAAAACAAAGTTAGACGCCTCTACTTTCTTTGCATGTTTTACGTGGTTTGGGGCTGTTAATAAGTGTCGTTCTAACTTACGAACATGAACCACAACATTGATACTAGTATTGTTAATCACCCGTTGTAAATTGGATCTTAACTATGCTAGGAGAAACAGCACCAAAAGCCACTTATGCAATACAAGTTGCATGTCGAGCGTGGAGCAAGTCTCATGAACGATGTCATGTAAGGTTAGCCCGGGCCGCTTCATCCCAACATACCGCAAGATTCAAAGTACACAAGAAGCAATCGACAATAAAAGCATCAACGCCCACAATGACCATTGTGTTCTACTCGTGCAACAGATCTACATATAGACACGGCTCTGATACCACTGTAGGGGTTCGTAGCATGGAAAACAAAAATTTTCTATCACATACAAAGAAACAAGCCAAGATCTATCTACTAGATTGTAGCAACGAGTCGATGGAATAACTTACCCTCGAAGATTCCAAAGCGGTTAACGAGAGCAGATTCTCGTGGGTGATGTAGTCGTACTCTTTCCGATCTCAAGATCGCGTAGACGATCCTTCCGGCGCCACGTTCCGGCAGCGCTCGCGTAGTCGGTCACACGTTCCGTACTCAACGAAGACCTTCCTCTCCCTTGTTCCAGCAGGCAGCGGAGGTTGTAGCACTCTCCTCGTGATTCCGGCAGCACAACGGCGTGGTGCCGGAAGTAGAGGGGAGATCTCGCAGGGCTTTGCCTTAAGCCGGAGCGAGTATGGTGGAGTATGAGAGAGGCTTTATTGGTCTAGGGATTAGACACACCAATTAGAAGGCTCTAAACCGAAGGCTAGGGCAATTAGAAGCTCTAAACCAAAACGGCTCTAAACCGGAGGCTGTGGCTAGGGTTTAGATTTAGAGGATAGGAACTTGTGTGTCTAGAGGAGGAGGCCCTGCCCCTCCTCTTATAGGTGGAGGAGGGCCGGCGGCCAAGGGGAGGGAGGGGAGTCCCTCCCCAACTCGGCCTAGGTGGTGCGCCGGCTTGGAGAGGAGGGACTCCTCCCCCAAGTCGGTTTCAACCTCCTCTTGCTTGTTTCCCTCAGTTTCCTGTTTTAGCCGTTTGACTTTCAAACTGGCCATTTGACTTTTTCAGTTTTAGGATTCAATTTAATCCTTTATTTGGAACAACGAGAACACTTAGTACATGATGCAATCATTCCAATATGTAATGACACATTCATGTACCCCTTACCCCCCGGAGTGCCGGACATTTCGGAACCTTCTAGAACATTCCCGATGAAAACACCGGAATCATTCCCAAACTCCGAAACGGGACTTTCCTTATATGAATCTTATTCTCCGAACCATTCCGGATCACCTCGTGATATCCCGGATCCCATCGGAGACTCCGAACAACATTCGATCTCTTTCTCATAATACCATAACTACTCAAATAACGTCGAATCCTTAAGTGTGTCTCCCTACGGTTCGTGAATTATGCGGACATGATCGAGACACTTCTCCGAACAATAACCAATAGAGGAATATGGAAATTCATATGGCTCCCACATATTTCTACGATTAATTTGCGATCGAATGAACCACTTACATACGATACCAATTTCCCTTTGTCTCACGATAGTTTACTTATCCTGAGGTTATGATCGTCGGTATCTCTGCATACCTAGTTCAACCTCGTTACCGATAAGTACTATTTTCTCGTTCCCGTGATATGTGATCCCTTGTGAGCCAGTCACATGCTTGCAAGCCAATTGGATGACATTCCACCGAGAGGGCCCAGAGTATATCTATCCGTCATATGGATGGACAAATCCCACTCTTGATCCATGTGTTTCTACCAATACTTTATGAACACTCAATGCCATCTTTATAGCCACCCTGTTACGGTGTGGTGTTTGATGACATCAAAGCATCCATCCGGAAAAGGTGATATGCATGATCTCATGGTCGAAGGAATTAGGTTACTATGTATCAGAAAGCATATAGCAAATGAACTATTGAAATGACTTGATCTTTATGCTACGCTTATCTATAGGAGTATGTCCATCACATCATTCTCCTAATGATATGATCCTGTTGTTAATAACATCTCTATGTTCATGATCAGGAAACCATGATCATATATTAACCAACAAGCTAGTTTAACAAGAGGCTTTACTAGGGACTCTTATTTTAGTTTACAAATCACACAAGTATTAATGTTTCCGTTTAATACAATTATAGCATGGTATGTAAACATTTATCATAAGTGTGAAGATATGATAATAACCACTTTATTATTGCCTCTTGGGCATATCTCCAACACGATCTCCCTCTTCCCACCATCATGGTGCATCCACTCACCAAGTTCGAGAGGAAGGACCTCTGGGGCTTCAAGGTGAACCAGCCCGGACGCCAGACAGAGCCTACTACCGAGGCCAACATCTTCAAGCTTATGCACGATGATAGGGAGAGAGGCATGGAGGTCGTCATGCAGGACCTGATAGGACGTCTGTTAGGACGTCACTCCCGACAGGTTAGAGGCACCCATTTCCACGTCTTCGGAAGACGTGATGATGATGGAGAGTCCATCGACTTTGAGGACGACTCGAGGGACGCAGCAGAGCCGATACGTCTCTATCTCTAGGACTTAGAGTCTCTCATCAGGCACGTGGATACGGACATGACCAATGTCATGCTCAACAATGACGAGCTCCAGGTGTAGCTTCACGAGAAGGACAAGCTTTTCGCACAGCAGGACGAGATAGTCAAGGAAATGGAGGCGAAGTTCGAGACCCAGGACCGTAAGTTCAAGAGTCAGGAGAAACGCGTCCAGGATAGGAACAAGAAGATCCGGGACATGACTGAAGAACTGAAGTCCAAGGATTTTGAGCTAGAGCAGCAGCAGATGGTGATCGAGAGGCTTCGCTCCCAGAAGAGGGCTCTCAAGGACAAGATCGATTCCTTG
This sequence comes from Avena longiglumis, assembly GCA_030063025.1. NCBI lineage: Eukaryota > Viridiplantae > Streptophyta > Magnoliopsida > Poales > Poaceae > Avena > Avena longiglumis. The sequence continues at coordinate 480,192,941 of CP125977.1, forward strand.
ACCACTACGATTGAGGAGAACAAGACCGCGATGGAGAACGCAGGTCTTACCTTTGTTGAGGAGGAGATTGATGCTGATGAGTAGACTTGACTACTCGTTTATCTTTTATTATCGTACTTGCTATTTGTGAACTTGTTATTGGACCATCCGACATGTGGATGGCTTGCCACTTGTGTGTTTTATTTCGAGAACTTGGTTATTCTATTGTTGAACTTTTATCCTTATGTTGCATGCTATGTGTTTGCTTGTGATGTAATGTGCATAAAACATCTATGGGTATCTCATTCTTACCTCTATTTGAACAAACCACAGATGCCTCCCCGTCGCGCAAACCCCAACCCCAACAACATCACCCCGGAAATGCAACAGATGATGAATGCTCAAAAACAGCTTATGCAGATGATGACAACATTCATCCAAAACCATAATAACAACAACAACCCCAATAACAACAACAATAACAACAATAACAACAACAACCCTCTGGGTTTGGATATGCTCACCAGATTTCTGTGTTTGAGGCCAGCTAAGTTCTCGGGGACGACTGATCCCATGGTGGCCAATGATTGGCTACGTTCTGTGAACAAGGACTTAGTGACCGTGGGCTGCACGGATGCTGAAAAAGGTTAGGTTCGCAGCGCATCTGTTGGAAGGGCCAGCTGCCACATGGTGGGACAACTTCCAAATCACCACTCCTATAGATGAGGTGACTTGGGCTATCTTTGAGGATGGCTTTCGCACTGCTCATATCTCATCAGGAATGATGAGTCTGAAAAAGAAGGAGTTTCACAACCTGAAGCAGCGCCACCGCAGCGTGGCTGAATATATAGAAGAGTTCAACAATCTGGCGCGTTATGCACCGGATGAGGTTGACACAGATGCCAAAAGAAAGGAGAAGTTTCTGGAAGGCTTGAACGATGAGCTGAATCTGCAGTTGTCTGTGGCATATGTTCCAACTTATCAGTCTCTGTGTGACAAGGCTGCTATTTTGGAGAATAAAATGAAGCAAGTCGAGAGTAGGAAGAGGAAACACTCCGACAAGCACAGCTCGGGATCGTCTCACAAACGATCTCACTATGATGACAGTGGAAGCTCAGGATCCCATAAGCATGGGAAATTCAACAAGCACCACAACCACAACCGTCATGACAACAAGCATCACCGCAGTCATGACAATGACAAGTACAAGAACCACAAGAGTGGACATAAGAGCCACCACAGTGGGAATGGTAGTGGAAGTGGAAGTCAGCCTGCAAAAAGGGACATCAGTCAGGATTGAGTGCTTCAAATGCAAGAAGCTGGGGAATTATGCTAACGAGTGCCCTGAGAAGAAAGTTGAAGGACCTAACAAGCCCAATCCTTTTCAGAAAGGACAGGTTAACCACATCAATGTGGAGGAGGTCTATGAGGAGCCTGATGCTGTTGCTGGTAAGTTCAGACTCAATTCCATTCCAGCATTTGTACTCTTTGACACTGGTGCATCTCATTCATTCATATCAAAAGCATTTGCTAATAGAAATGGGTTTGCATCTGAAAACATTGGGTGTCCAATAAAAGTTAGTTCTCCGGGTGGAGATATGATAGTAAGTCTTGGATGTCCGGATCTTGTCATAGAGTTTGGAAAGCATAAGTTTCCAGTGAGCCTGATAATCCTAGATTCCCAAGGACTAGACGTAATATTGGGAATGGATTGATGGCTAAGTATGAAGGAGTACTAGATTGTGCTAATCGTACTGTTGCACTCACAACCCCAGAAGGAAAAAGAATAAAATTCAGGTCAAACTTTGAATCCAAAGGAAGTAAGCTAAATTCTCTTAAGGGGGTTAGCATGGACAGTGTGCCTATTGTATGTGAGTATCCGGATGTGTTTCCGGAAGAGTTGCCAGGAATGCCACCAGATAGAGATGTGGAATTTCTGATAGATTTGGTACTAGGTTCTGGACCAATAGCAAAGAGACCGTACAAAATGTCAGTTGATGAACCGAAGGAACTCAAAAAGCAAATAGGAGAACAGCTGCAGAAAGGATTTATTCAACCAAGTTCTTCATCTTGGGGAGCCCCAGTATTGTTCGTGGAGAAGAAAGATAGAAGCCAAAGGTTATGCATAGATTACCGTTCGCTCAACGAGGTAACTATCAAGAACAAATATCCTTTGCCAAGAATCAATGATTTGTTTGACCAACTAGAGGGAGCATGTGTGTTCTCGAAGATTGATCTCCGGTCAAGCTATTTTCAACTCAACATAAGAGAGCAAGACATACCTAAAACAGCATTCACAACAAGGTATGGCTTGTATGAATATACCGTGATGCCTTTTGGCTTAACCAATGCTCCAGCCTACTTCATGAATATGATGAACAAAGTGTTCATGGAATTCCTCGACAAGTTTGTTGTCGTTTTCATCGATGACATCTTAGTCTACTCCAAGAGCAAAGAAGAACATGAAGGACACTTACGCTTGATACTTGAGAAGTTAAGAGAGCATAAACTTTATGCCAAATTCAGCAAGTGTGAATTCTGGTTAGAAGAAGTTGGTTTTCTTGGTCATGTTATGACAAAGGATGGTGTAGCAGTTGATCCTGCTAAAGTTTCAGCTGTGACAGAATGGGAATCTCCAAAGAATGTGAAAGAAGTTCGTAGTTTCCTTGGCTTAGCAGGTTACTACAGAAGGTTCATTGAAAATTTCTCAAAGGTTGCTTAGCCCATGACTGAATTATTAAAGAAAGACAAGAAGTTTGATTTGTCTGAAGGTTGTGAAGTCAGCTTTCAAGAATTAAAGAAGAGACTTGTGACAGCACCGGTTCTATGTCTGCCAGATTTGGAAAAGGATTTCCAAGTATATTGTGATGCGTCTCATCAAGGTTTGGGTGCCGTACTTATGCAAGACGGTAAAGTGGTGGCCTATGCCTCGAGACAACTCAAAACTCATGAGGTAAACTATCCTACTCATGATTTGGAGTTAGCCTCTATCGTCCATGCACTCAAAACATGGAGGCATTACCTTTTGGGAAAGCGTTGTGAAGTGTTCACCGATCACAAGAGTTTGAAGTATATCTTCACCCAGAAGGAAATCAATATGAGACAAAGAAGATGGTTAGAGCTTATCAAGGACTATGACTTGAGTTTGCAATACCACCCCGGTAAAGCAAATGTTGTAGCAGATGCTCTAAGTCGTAAGGTATTTGTGAATGGCCTTACCAAAGGAGAATTGCCAGATGATTTGTGTAAGCAATTCAAAGAACTCAGATTGGAGATTGTGCCTGAAGGACATCTCATGTCTTTAGATGTCCAACCCACTTTGTTGGACAAGATTCGAGAAGCTCAAAAGACTGATAAGGAAATTGAAGATATTGAGAAAAATATTGACCAAGGGAAAGCTAAAAGTTTCCATGTAGACGAATAGGGTACTTTATGGCATGGGAAACGTATCTGTGTTCCACAAGATCCGGAGATGCGGAAACTGATTCTGCAAGAAGCGCACAACTCTCCGTATTCCATTCACCCGGGTAACACCAAAATGTACATGGACATGAAAGAAAGATTTTGGTGGAACAATCTCAAGAGGGACATCGCCGAGAATATTGCTTTGTGTGATGTGTTTAGTAGAGTAAAAGCGGAGCATCAGAAACCAGCAGGTTTGCTTCAACCACTACCTATTCCTGATTGGAAATGGGACAAAATTGGTATGGATTTCATCACCGGATTGCCAAGGACCAGATCAGGATATGATTCCATATGGTTAGTAGTGGATCGCCTAACTAAAGTGGCTCATTTTATACCCGTGAAGACAACCTATACAAGTGCCAAGTTAGCCAAAATCTACATGAGTAGAATTGTATGCCTTCACGGTGTGCCTAAGAGTATTGTGTCCGATAGGGGAACCCAATTCACTTCCCATTTTTGGAGACAGCTACATGAGTCATTAGGAACGAGGTTGGAATTCAGTACTGCTTTTCATCCTCAAATCGATGGACAAACAGAAAGGACTAACCAAATCCTTGAATACATGTTAAGGGCATGTGCCCTAGACTATGGAGCAAGTTGGGATGAAAGTCTGCCTTACGCAGAATTTTCTTATAATAACAGCTATCAAGCCAGCATTGGATGGCACCGTTTGAGTTTCTCTATGGAAGAAAATGTACCACCCCATTGTTATGGAATGGTGTGGGAGAGAGAAGTCTATTTGGGCCAGATCTTATGAAAGAAGCCGAAGAGAAAGTCAAATTGGTTAAGGACAGGTTGAAGATAGCACAGTCCCGACAGAAAAGCTACGCAGGTCCTAAGCGTAGAGAAGTCACCTACGAAGTTGGTGATAGAGCCTATCTTAGAGTATCACCACTCCGTGGAGTGAAAAGATTCGGAGTCAAAGGAAAGTTGGCACCAAGATATGTTGGGCCATTCAAGATTCTGAGTCGCAAAGGAGAATTTGCTTATGAGATTGAACTGCCAGCATCTCTATCAGCAGTCCATAATGTGTTTCATGTGAGTCAACTTAAGAAATGTCACCCAGAAATGGAAGAATCTTATTTGAAGGATACCATACCTTTGGAAGAATTTCAACTAGAAAGTGATCTCACTTATGAAGAAAAACCTATCAAAATTCTTGAGACTGTAGAAAGAGTCACGAGAACAAAGACTATAAAATTTGCAAAGTGCAATGGAACCATCATACCGAAGAGGAAGCAACATGGGAAAGGGAAGATGATCTTCGGAAAGACCACCCTCACCTATTTGCTAGCCAATCCGAATCTCGAGGGCGAGATTCACCTTAAGGGGGTTAGATTTGTAACATCCCAAAAATCATGATTCAAAACTCATGCATATCATCCATGCATCCATCATCATTTGGGGTTTATCTCAAAATCATTTCAAAAACAGGAGCAAATGTTGCTCATTATTTTATGTATAAAAACTCTAGCCTTTGTTCTACATGCTAATGAGAAAGGTGCTATTATTCATTCAGAATGCTTTGAGTTCAAACTTAAGTGATTTCAAAAGCTTGGGAAAAGTTTCAAAACAAAATATCGAATAAACCAAAGTTATTCCTATTATATTATCTCCAAAAAGGCTTGGTTTTATTGTATTATTTTCAAATAACCCAAGTAGGTCTGAGTGAACAGAGGTGTTTGACACTTATTTGGGTACAAGGAACACTGTACAAAAGCTAGAGAAAGTTGGAATTCAAAATTATTTGAAATAGGATTTGAAAACCATTCCTAGAAAAACAATCAGAAAAAGAAAAGGAGTAAAGAAGGAAAAAAATAGACAGCCAGCCAATCTGGCCGACTCAGCCCAACACGGCCCAGCTAGTCCAGCAGCCCTCCACCCCGCGAAACGTTTTCTTTCACCCGCCCCCGCACTCACCAGCTCGCTGACAGGCAGGACCCACTCCCCCTCCTCCTCTCTCGCTGACAACCACGGCCCACACGGGTACCGTCGTCTCCACCCCCACGACTGGTTCGTCCCCAAATTGACGCCGGCCGTTTCCTGTTGATTTGCGCAGCTTCAATTCGCATAAATGCACGAGTAAATCTCGCTCGTATCCTGGCTAATTAAACCCCTTTGCCCCCTCTCCATTCTCCCCCAAACCCCAAGCCCAGAGCGCCCCCAGGCTGCAGGAATTGTTCACCGCAACCCCGCTGTCTCCGACGAGCTGCAGCCACGATTCCGGCCAACTCCGACCACCCCTCTGCTTCTGGTTCACACGAACAGACCCCATTTGACCTCGCGCACCTCCCAGTACCACTAGCTCGCCCGCGCGTGACCCAGGACGTCGACAACACAAGCGACTGAGCGCCACCGTCTTCGGCTTCAACTCCGTCGAGCTCCTCCGGTAAGTCCAGACCGCCCCAAGCCTTCTCCTTCATGCACGCGTCTTCTCCGTGATCCCCTGCATCTGACCACACCTTCTGTTTGCCTCCTCGTGATCGACAGCGTCACCTTCGACTTCGAACAGATCCACCCGTCGCCAGACCCTACTCCGGCGAGCAATCCACCGCAAACCTGAGCGCCCCTTGCCGAGCCGTTCGTACGTTGAGCATCACCTCGTCCTTGCGATCACGGTGAGTATCTTCCCTACCCATATAGCTTCCTGTATCGCCGGCTCCGCCACCATCTGGCCGTCGCCGCCGCGCGCAGCAGTTAAGCGCCGCCAGTTAGTGGCTTGATGTCTGTGTCCGTTGGATCTATATCGTAGGGCTAGGATAGATTATAATCGAAGGGATATCGCATGCCTCTGTGCCGCTAGATCTAAGTTAGATTCTACGGTCTGCGTCTGTCGATCCAAACGAATCGGTACACGCCAGTAGTATTGTGACACGTGTCTAGGGTTAGCTCAAAAACAGATTTCAAAATCAGATTTAGATCAAATTTTCAAAGGGGTATAACTTGAGATTCCCACGTTAGATTTTTGCAAATTTTATACCGTTGGAATCAGTGAATCAAGGCCTTTCTGAATCTGCAATGTGTTTAACAAAAAGTATCTGTTAAAATGACTTTGTATGTAGAAACATGTTTAGGTCCATTTTGAGTATAGTTTTTGTTTAGCAAATTGTTTTAGGGCTAAATAAGTTTAGTTAGCAAACTTTGTGACTTGTTATGTTTCTGTATCATGTACTTGCTTGATGGGTTTTCAAAAAAAAACATCACTTAGCACTTCTTGCATGCATGCATACATAATTTTGTTTGTATATAAATTGTGTGTAATTTTGTGCTACAAATTTTATGTGTAGATTTTACTAGTGACTGTGATTGTGAAGAGTGCTACTCTCCCCATTACCAAGGCAAGTGATACTTCATGATAATTCCATTCCCTTTATTTTGAATAAGCATTAGAATTATTTTTGCTAAGTCTTGCATGCTACTTTTGCCAAATGCTATGTTGGGAAATCCTATGTAGTTGTAGAATTGTAGAATTGCTAGGGTTTTCCTAAGTTAAGTTACTATGCCATGCTTAGCCTAGCTAGTAGAAAACAAGGGTTGGTAAAGTATGTACATGCTATGATGAAATAATTCTAAGTCCTTTGGACTCATGATTTTCTTAATAAAACAACTAAGTAAATGAACTTCCTGGGTGGAACGGGACTTGAATGGTGGTTTTTGGTTGAGTGGTTACACAAGGCCATGGATTTGGCTTGTGTATCTCACTTGTGGTATGCCATCCAGGCACAAAGGGATTTGGAGGCCAAGTGTTGAGAAAGCTTACAGTGCAACCACTTGGCAATATGGGCTCTGCCTTGATCATATAGGTTGCTAGAACTTAGTCACTTGGACAGTTGGTGGTAGTGGGAATGATAGGTTGGAGCGCGTCCATTTGACTAAGGAAAGGCTTCTGAAAGCTCCTGTCTTGGGAAACCAAGTCTGGTGGGGAAAGTGCACAACCTCTGCAGATGGAAAATCTAAGTACTTAGCCAAGTCCATGGCAATGGACAACTTGAGCATCAAGACATGGAAGCTACAAGAATCTCATCACTCCAACTTCTAAGTAAAACTTGTGGGTGAACAAGGGTGAAGGACCCCAATGTCTATTGGTGGTTTCTTGGGAAGTTTTTGATAATGAAAAACTTAGTGATTTTAACTAATAGGGAAAACCTATTTTTCAAGCAAAGCAAGCCAAGCTACACTTAGCCAAAATGCATATAGTAATATAGTCCACTTAAAATTTACTAGTATCACTTGCCAATACTATTCCAAAGTATTGACCCACTGTGGCTGTAACTTGTGATGTTGCAGGTTACTCCGATGATGAGTAGGAGTCATGAGTCTACACTCAACATGCTTGCCTGTGGCACATGAAGATGAGGACTTATGTTTATTTACTTATTCCATAAACTCTTGTATTAGGCCTTTGGCCCTGAGTTGTAAAAGACTATGTTTTATCTCTAGAATGAATGTAATAAACGACCTTTGTATCTGTGTACTTCATCTTAAACTGTAGATGCTAGCATTGATCCAGGGACTAGCATTGCAATCATAGGGATCCTTTCCTTTACAAAGGAGGGATCTTACACACTCGCAGCCCAACTCCCCCCCCTCAGCGAATCGTTTTTCAACCACGTGCGCACCCGCAGAGTCACAGACAGGTGGCCCCATCTCCCACTTCCTCCACCTCGCTGACAGACAGGCCCCACACCACTATGCATCGTTTCCACCCGCGCCAGCTGTTTCCCCATTTCCTTAACGGAGTTCTGCCGCGATTACTCCGCTTGAATACGCGTAAATGGCCGGAGTAAACTCACTAGAGACCACGCTCGTTAAATCGCCTCGCCCTCCCCTCTCTTTTCCCCCAAGCGTCATTCCCTCTCTGCCTCCAGGTTGTGTCAATCGCAAGCTCGAACCCACTGTCCCCGACGAACTTCCCCGGCGAAATTTCGGCGACTCCGACCGCCTCTCTAGTCTCGAGCACGCAAGCTTGCTCTCCAGTCCCTTGCGCGTCTGCCCATAGCCCCAGCTCGCTCCCGCGCGCTCTAGAAGCTCGGCTTCGTCCACATCAAGCGCCACCGTCTGCCCTGCCTCCCGAAGTCTCCACAGTAAGCCGCACCACCGAGCCCTCTCGATCATGCTCACGTGAACGCCACACTCGCCCGCGTCTAACCGTGCACTTACTTTGCCTCGGCACGACCTGCAGCTCCGTCCCCGACAACCTCCAGAGACGCCCGACGCTGACGTCGTCTCCGACGAGCAATTTCCCCCGTTCCTGTGCGCCCCTCGCCAAGCCAACGCCACCTCGAGCTTCACCAGGACCCTGCGAACACTGTGAGCCCCTCCTCTGCCTTCCTTGCTTCCTGCATCGTCGGCAAGCACACCGCCAGAGCGTGCTCCGCCGCTCGCCGCCGCGCAGCGCCGCCAGTGTTTGACCAGACGACCGTGTCCGTTGGATCTCGATCCTTTGGCTGAGATTAGAATTAGGCGAAGGGGTATGTGTGCATCTGCGCCGTGCGATTTAAATGAAATCTAACGGTTCGCAGAGGCTGATCCGCATGAAGCGGTACCGGCCAATAGAATCACGCCACGTGGACAAGGTTTTGTTTAAAACAGAAATTAGAATCCGATTGATATGCAAACTTGTAAAATTCATAACTCTACACGTCCAAATTTTGCAAATTTTATATCAATGGATTCAGCAGAACAAGTACTTCGCAACCATACACTTTGTTTAATGATTTGCTTCCGGAAAATTGGTTGAATTTGCAGAAACATGTGTAGGCTTATTTTGAATATAAAAATTGTTCTAGATATGTTTTTGAGATGAAATCTTTGCAAAATGGATTGTTGTGAACCTACTGACCATAAGAACCAACTTATGGATTTAAAAATGTATTTTGTGAAGTTTAGGAATAAATATTTGAATTAGCACATTTCTAGTCAAATAAAAATATTGTTTTTGGTTTAGAAATGATTTTTGAGTAAAACCTTTGGGAAATGATTTGATTCAAACCTTCTGACCCTAAACACCAAGTTTTGAGAATTAAAATATATTTGGTGAACTCTTTAAAAGAATATTGCTTTGCTAAAAGCATTTTCAACCACATAAAATATTGATTTGATTTAGAAATGGTTTATAGATAAAACCTTTTGCAAATGGTTTTACCACTTTAGTAAATGACCACTTTTGAACTTTATAATGTTTTGAGCCTAGTAGAAACCACTTTTGCAAATAAAACTATCTTTTGCATGCTTGCATGCATGACCTTGTTTCTATTATTTTATGTGTGATAAATTGGTTGGAATGCTAGTTGAATTTGTGTTTGTTTGATTGAATTGTAGTGAAATTAGAAGAGTGTGATATTTGCAAGATCAAGAAGTGTACCAACATTCTCTACTAAAAAGGCAAGTGACACTATCATCCATGTCCTACTATTTTCATTACACTTAGTGGATTTTGTAACATTCATGGAAAGGTTTACTATATTTTATGCTATGCTAAATCCTAATAGGATACCCTTATATATTCCTTAGTGTAAACACTGTAGTTGTAGTATGCTTAGCCCTGCTATATATTTTGGATGTGATACATGATATGACTATATAAAGTATTGAAAAGATATATGTTTTATATAATAAAACAAGTATTCAATGAACCACCTGGGTGGACAAGGATACTCAAGTTTTGGACAAGGTGGCAACAAAAGGAACCATGTTTATATGGCCTACCCCATGGCCAAAGACTTCACGATGAGCAAAGGATTTCATCAACTCTAATGACTTCAACATCTTCAAGTGATTTCAACTTTAGTTTTACCAAGGACTTCAACTTAGACATCACGAAGGACTACAAGTGAGAACCAAGAGACATTAGATTGCCTACCAAAAACATTGATATCATGTTAGAGTATGGATCATATTGACCTATGAGGTATGACTATACTAAGTTAATTGTTTCAAGAAAACTTGTTGTTTCCTTCAACTCATGAGTTAAGCTCATAAGTTGTTAAGTGAATAGTTGCTTGTTGATTGTTTGATTGATTGATTGAACTTGGTTGTTTTGAGTTGTGTGTTAGAACTTCTTAAAACCTATCCATCATTACTCATCCCTATCAACCAACAGATGCCTCCCCGTCATGCCAACCCCAACCAAAACAACAACATCACTCCTGAGATGCAGCAGATGTTGGCAGCTCAGACACAGTTGATGCAGGAGATGACCACATTCATACAGAATCAGAACAAGAACAACAACAACAACAACAACAACAACAACAACAACAACAACAACAACAACAACAACAACAACAACAACAACAACAACAACAACAACAACAACAACAACAACAACAACAACAACAACAACAACAATCAGAATAATCCTCCAGCACTTGATATGCTCACCAAGTTTCTGAAACTTAGGCCTGCAAGGTTCTCTGGAACAACTGATCCAATGGAAGCCAATGACTGGTTACGTCCAGTGAACAAAGACTTAGTGACTGTTGGCTGCACCGATGAAGAAAAAGTTAGGTTTGCAGCATTTCTACTTGAAGGACCAGCAGCAACATGGTGGGACAACTTTCAAATCACCACTCCCCTTGAGGATGTGACATGGGCTATTTTTTAGGATGGTTTCCATACAGATCACATCTCACCTGGAGTGATGTACTTGAAGAAAAAGGAGTTTCACAATCTGAAACAGCGTCACCTCAGTGTGGCTGAGTATATTGAAGAATTAAACAATCTGGAACGCTATGCACCGGATGAAGTTGATACAGATGCTAAGAGAAAGGAGAAATTTCTTGAAGGACTTAATGATGAGTTGAACCTGCAGCTAGCTGTTGCCTATGTCCCAACTTATCAATCACTCTGTGACAAAGACACCATTTTGGAAAACAAGATGAATCAAGTTGAGAATATAAAGAGGAAGCATAAACTCAAGAATCACTCAGGATCATCAAAAAAGAGGCATTCATTCAAAAAGAGCAATGAAGATTCTGAACCACATCAGTATCACCACCACAACAATGGAATTGATAATAATGGAAATGATACTAACAATGGAGATGACATTGGTCAGAACCAACATGACACTTTCAGGAAGAAAGACATTAGCCAGTTGCAGTGCTATAATTGTAAGGAACTTGGACACTATGCATCAGACTGTCCTGAGAAGAAAAAGAAAAAGGATGCTAGAAGAGCCAATGGAAATGACTCCAATGTGACTCAGAAAGGACATGTGAACCACATTGACATGGATGGAAACTTTGAAGAGATAGAAGAAGTGGATGTCAGAAACTAGTGAACTCAGAAGAGTCAAATAAGGATTCCTTGTCTAGATATTAGGTGTTGAACCCATAGTCAAGTGAACCATCAATGTAACCCTATGAGACTTTATTTTAAGGGTGGTAGTACCCTAGTTGCCTTGAAGCCAACTTGTAACCCCTAGCCTTCCCAAATCTTGGGACGGGATTTATTTTAAGGGTGGTAGCCTGTCACATCCCAAATTTTCCAAATTTTGAAATGTGAAAAATAAATAAACAAAATAATTTTTTGTTGAAATTTAGGGTGAGAAGAAACTTTTTGATTCCAATTGGAAACATCAAAACCTATTTTTGATCCAATAAAAATCCTAAAGGGATTTAAAAAGTTAAATAAACAATAAAGTTAAAATAGTTGGAATCACTATTTTTAGATCTTTTAATAAAAAAGATTTGGTTTTCAAAAGAAAAGATAGAATTATAAATAAGGATTATTTTAGAGCCAAATTAAATCTTGGCCAAGCTTTTGAAAATAAAATAATTCTATTTGATAAAAAGAGTAAAGGTTTATTTTTAAATAAAATAATGAGGATTTATTAATATCCAATTTTATTAAAGTAAAGGCTTTTCCATTTTAAATAAACACTAAAACTTGTTATTTTATTTTAAATAAGTTTTCCCAAATGATTTTGATATTATTTTAGATTTCAAATAGAGTTTTAAAATAAATCAAATCCAATTTGAATTAATAACTAATGTCTATTTATTTAATTATTAATGGATCCTAAAAAGAATAAAAATTATTTTGTTTTGGACTTTGATTTGTGTTGTTAAACAGAATTAAAATAAATACAAAGTTTGGTGGTGGTTTGATTTGAATTGGTGTTTGAATTGTTTGTTTGAAAATCAAAACAGAATATTCAAAAAGAAAAAGGAAAAACTTTCTTTATTAAAAAAATGAAGCAAACACAGCCCAGTCCAGCCCACTCGTAGCCCAACTTCCCCCCCCCCCTCAGCGAATCATTTTTCACCCACGCGCGCACCCGCAGAGTCACAGACAGGTGGACCCATCTCCCACTTCCTCCACCTCGCTGACAAACAGGCCCCACACCACTGTGCATCGTTTCCACCCGCGCCAGCCGTTTCCTCCTTTCCTCAACGGCGTTCTGCCGCGATTACTCCGCTTGAATACGCGTAAATGGCCGGAGTAAACTCACCAGAGACCACGCTCGTTAAAGTGCCTCGCCCTCCCCTCTCTTTTCCCCCAAGCGACATTCCCTCTCTACCTCCAGGCTGCGTCAATCGCAAGCTCGAACCCACTGTCCCCGACGAACTTCCCCGGCGAAATTCCGGTGACACCGACCACCTCTCTACTACGCAAGCTTGCTCTCCAGTCCCTTGCACGTCTGCCCATAGCCCCAGCTCGCTCCCGCGCGCTCTAGAAGCTCGGCTTCGTCAACATCAGAGCGCCACGGCCGTCTGTCTCGTCTCTGGCGAAGTCTCCCTGGTAATCCAGACCTCCCCGAGCCCTCTCGATCATGCTCACGTGATGCCACACTCGCTCGCGTCTAACCGTGCACTTAATTTGCCTCGGCACGACCTGCAGCTCCGTCCTCGACAACCTCCAGAGACGCCCGACGCCGACGCCGTCTCCGACGAGCAATTTCCCCCGTTCCTGTGCGCCCCTCGCCAAGCCAACGCCACCTCGAGCTTCACCAGGACCCTGCGAACACTGTGAGCCCCTCCTCTGACTTCCTTGCTTCCTGCATCGTCGGCAAGCACACCTCCAGAGCGTGCTCCGTCGCTCGCCGCCGCACAGCGCCGCTAGTGTTTGACCAGACGACCGTGTCCGTTGGATCTCGATCTTTTGGCTGAGATTAGAATTAGGCGAAGGGGTATGTGTGCATATACACCGTGCGATTTAAATGAAATCTAACAGTTCGCAGAGGCTGATCCTCACGAAGCGATACTGGCCAATAGAATCACGCCACGTGGACAAGGTTTTGTTTAAAACAGAAATTAGAATCTGATTGATATGCAAACTTGTAAAATCCATAACTTTAATTCTACACGTCCAAATTTTGCAAATTTTATATCAATAGATTCAGCAGAACAAGTACTTTGCAACCATACACTTTTTTTAATGATTTTCTTCTGGAAAATTGGTTGAATTTGCAGAAACATGTGTAGGCTTATTTTGAATATAAAATTTTTTCTAGATATGTTTTTGAGATGAAATCTTTGCAAAATGGATTGTTGTGAACCTACTGACCATAAGAACCAACTTATGGATTTAAAAATGTATTTTGTGAAGTTTAGGAATAAATATTTGAATTAGCACATTTCTAGTCAAATAAAAATATTGTTTTTGGTTTAGAAATGATTTTTGAGTAAAACCTTTGGGAAATGATTTGATTCAAACCTTCTGACCCTAAACACAAAGTTTTGAGAATTAAAATATATTTGGTGAACTCTTTAAAAGAATATTGCTTTGCTAAAAGCATTTTCAACCACATAAAATATTGATTTGATTTAGAAATGGTTTATAGATAAAACCTTTTGCAAATGGTTTTACCACTTTAGTAAATGACCACTTTTGAACTTTATAATGTTTTGAGCCTAGTAGAAACCACTTTTGCAAATAAAGCTATCTTTTGCATGCTTGCATGCATGACCTTGTTTCTATTATTTTATGTGTGATAAATTGGTTGGAATGCTAGTTGAATTTGTGTTTGTTTGATTGAATTGTAGTGAAACTAGAAGAGTGTGATATTTGCAAGATCAAGAAGTGAACCAACATTCTCTACTAAAAAGGCAAGTGACATTATCATCCATGTCCTACTATTTTCATTACACTTAGTGGATTTTGTAACATGCATGGAAAGGTTTACTATATTTTATGCTATGCTAAATCCTAATAGGATACCCTTATATATTCCTTAGTGGAAACACTGTAGTTGTAGTATGCTTAGCCCTGCTATATATTTTGGATGGGATACATGATATGACTATATAAAGTATTGAAAAGATATATGTTTTATATAATAAAACAAGTATTCAATGAACCACCTGGGTGGACAAGGATACTCAAGTTTTGGACAAGGTGGCAACAAAAGGAGCCATGTTTATATGGACATCTCTTTTTGTATGTGCACTAGAAGAAAACCACCCAGGGACTTAGAGATTGAACATGTTCCTCGTACAGTGGCTTTCGTGTACAACCACATGCTAAATGGGCTCTGGCTTAGTCAACTACATAGTGGAAGACCCATGCATTGGCATCTTCAGGTTAACTAGAATTGTGTAAGGGAACTTGAAACCCTACATTGGTGCCTGGATGACAAGCTAGCATTGTGTATTGGGAGGACTTATATGGAAAGACTTTGTCACATTCTCAATCTGCCAGTACTCCATCTTGGTGAGTACTTATCCAGCGACCACTGGTGGCATCAAGATGAGATTGTGTCATGTGGGTAAAGTGTACAACTTCTGCAGAAGATCAAATTCTAAGTACTTAGCCGTGTCCCCGGTTATGGACAATACTGAGCAACTAAGGCCTGAAGCTATTGAAGATCTCGACATTCCAATTTCTCAAAGTAAAACTTGATGGTGACAACAAGGGATTAGAAGCACTTGGAGTTTTCCAAGAAGTTCAGAAAGATTTGACAAAGATCAAAAACTATTTTGAAAAGATAGGATAAAAATATATTGCTTTCTGCAAAAGAGCCTAAACCCCACTTAGCCCAATATGCATGTAATGATAGGATCCACTAAATTTTACATAGTAGTGAAACTTTCCAATACAATTCAAATGTATTGACCCTTGTGGCTGCAACTTATTATGTTGCAGGTTTGTTTGATGTTAGTGAAGTTTGTTGAATAGGATTACAAGTCTACAACCAACATGTTTGCCTGTGGCACTTTGAAGATGAAGGACTCCATGCTTTATAGATATTTCTGCTGCATTGTAATGTGATAGCCAAATGAGCTATGTAAGATGTAATGAATTATTTTATTCCTGGATATAAAGTTTTATATTGACCTTTGTTTCTTGATATTACATCTTAACTGTGGATGCTAGCTATTGATCCAGGGACTAGCATTGTAAACACAGGGATCTCTACCTTATTAGAGGTTGGGAACCTTACACCTACGACCTTTCATCTGTGGCTGTAGAGATAGTGCATCGTACAACTTTTTAGTGAACTTGCTGAGTACGCTCATACTCAACGTATCTTATTAACCCTTGCTAGATTCTGAAGCCAATACAGACGACATCTACATCAATTTATACTCAAGGGAATCATCATCAACAGATCAAGTTCTTCAATGAAGTCGAAGAAGTCAATATATGCATCAACTAAAGTGAAGACGAAGTTGCTGATTAGTTAGGAATATAATCTCTAGCCATAGAACCTACTTCTGTAGAATATTGCAATAGCAGCAACGCAAGCCCAATAGTTTAGATACTAGTCTTAATAGTATGATGGTTTTGATTTGTTATTTTTGAATCTTCTTTGTAAAGAAGTTTCTTTATCTCTCTTTAACCTAGAGTTTTCTATGGATCTTTTGTAAAGATTCGATTTGTAACCTATGGTCATGTATTGAACCTGCTGTGTTTCTGTTGTACCACTCTAAGGGATGTAATACTAGTGAACGGTGTTTCATTGGTGTTATGTCAACGACTATAGTGTACTACATCATGCAGTGGTATGCTGGGTCACCGCAGCTGGTATCAGAGCATATGCTTTGACCTTAGGATTAAAACCCTTTTAGGAAGATCAGTAGGTTGGATAGTGACTATAGAAGCCATCTTATCTAAACCAAATATTCTTATGAATTGTGATGAGTATCCACTTGAGGATAACTTTGTCACGAGATGTATAAATCATCTTTCTTAAAATTATTTATCCATATTATCTCAGTGAAGTGCTATTTAGTGTCTTCCTAAGGAGATATAACCCACCAAGATACCTTAGGAAAGCAATTGGTCAAAGAAGAGTTGGATCATGTTTAGTATGTAAACTGAAGTAATACAAATGGTGTAGCCTAATCATAGAATTTAGGTAAGGCAGTAAAAATCTTATTGTTAATTGGTAACAATAGACAACATAATATAGACCACTAGAGCATGTATAGTTGTAACGGGTTGTAAATCATGTGGGATTCACTTGAGAATTCTATGTGATGAAGTGAAATTATGCTATAATCAATGATAGTATAATGTGAACTAAAGTCATCATGGTAAGATTAGCTCTTAAATCATCATGTATAGGTAAAACATAACAAAATCATGGTGATATTATCTCCGGAACCATGATGAGAGTATAAATATGACAAGTAATTAGTAAATTATCTTGAAGTAGAGTAAGTATAGAACAAAGTAGAATCCTGATGGAAGTCATAGTTGTCACATATATGCAATAATCTTTGGTTTAAGTTAGTAAATAGAATCTGATTAGTTATTTCAAGTGATCATGAAAGGTTAGTTTACTAAATAAAGAAAAGTTGTATATAGTTAGCCCTTCCAAAAGAGAATAATAAGTTGGTGTAACCAATTTGAAATCACTTTGTTTAAAATTATCCTATTGCAGTTGAGCAATTTGGGTAAATTATGAGGCAAAGAATAGTTTGACGCTAAGTGCTAAGTATCATAATATAAACCTATATGAGGAGGTATCATATACTACACAACTAAGCCTGAATTCTAGAGAATTATACTCAACTACTATATTGTGTGTTATATGTACCACATTTGGATTTCTTGTTTTTTTTTGGATCTTCTTGATTGACTAGATCTGTACATGAAGTTTGACTTGGTGTGCAAATGAATGCTGCAACATCCAATCACTACTTGATGTTATATACCTAGATAGAAAAGGGAATTCGTGTAAGGGAGTGACGAGTTCCGAAGATCAAGATGAAGATCATGAAGAATGAAGCAAAGTTTAGGGAGTATCAACACAAATTGAAAGATGGATCAAGTTCAGATCATTATGAGTCAGTAATAAGAATAAAGACTAGTGTATAAAATGTATCGAGCAACAAGAAGTGATAAACTTAAGTTCACCTAAAATAGATAATGATGCTAAGAAGTTAATGAAGTAGTTGTACCAAGTTCATGGAAGTATCATGAAAAGGTGCAAATAAGTAAGCTTTGGAACCAAAGTGGTATTCTAGCTCTGACAATTCAGAGAGAATACCAATGGTACATCGAAAAACCATAAGGTAATATATACATCCTAGGATGGTCCACAGCTGGAATCTTGTCGGCAGCTGGTATTTGGTTGACTCAGTTAACCAGATCATCTTAGTATGTCATAAAGAGCATAAAACTTGGCCTAAGTTAATTAAGACATAAAGGAGTATGCAAATTAAATCGACCGTTTTCCAAGACATTTCGTGAAAACATACCTACCAAATCGGGAATGTCCAAACAGTAAATAAGACAAATAATGATTGGAAGATTCACTTTGGAGATCCACAATTGTGTGGGAAGACCGAAAGTTCTTCCACAAAGCCTTAAGGAGGTAAAGTATAAGATGCATAAAGCCAATGGTTATTATACTCGTAGTTTATAGACCATTAGGAAACTCCAAGGGGAGAGTAAACAGTAAAATGGAAGTATTGTTATATGACTTTCTGAGTAAAGGTTGGAGAAGAAGTACTAACCTATGACAATATTAAGCCTTATTTTCATAAGGTTAAAAGAAGTCATTAGTGTAAAGGTACTTTGAGAAGTATGTGAGGATAAAAGATAAAAGTTTACCTCAAGCTAGTAGTGCTTAGACCTAAGGTAATTAATAAATGGAAGTTGAAGAAGTACTTAAGGTGATAGCAAAATATTATCTAAAACTTAATAGGGTAAAAGATTGATGGAGATAAAATAGATTAATCTAATAGACTAATTCTAAACAAAACAACTCTTAAGTGGTTCTTAAGAAGGAATAGAGCACATTCAATTGGACGTGTGTAGAGGAACAAGGAATTCCGATGGGTATGGACTAATTGTGTTCAAAACTAATCTTTGGAAGTATCACCAGTATAAATGTTACAATGACAAACCAAAAACATAGGATTTTGGCCACAACTATTGTCTAATAAATTCATAAAACCCTGTTTTAGTGAGACTTCCTAGACTTTACATAGTATAATAAGGAAACTCGATGATCAATTAAAGGAGTTGGATTAAAATACCTAATCAGGGAAATCAACTAAAGAAGAGACTCCAATTTAAGGATTTTATAATAACGATTTATCTCTAAGAGATGATAGTAAAAGGAACTTTGGGGTATTGGAGACAACAAGTTTGAGAATTGTCAAGTATGATGAGAATTCAAGGAAAAGATCTGGATATGGGATACTACAATTATTCCCATTTGAGGTTACCCTGAAGTTGAGAAATGTCGTGACCAATACAACTCAATTCCTCATTCTAAAACAAAAGAGTACGCACTTTGAGGACAAAGTTTATTTTAAGGGGGAGAGTCTGTAACATCCCAGGATTAGCACCACAAAATAGACAAGACACATGTGTGTGCATTGCATTCATGCATAAAAAATCCGGGGAATTTTCGCGCAAAACTAAGAAGCTATAAAGGGACCGCGATCTCTCTTGTTCTGATGGAACCATCAGGGCAGCTGCGATAGATTTTGACATGACCTGTAGGTATTATCTGTGTTTTTGGAGGGGTAGAATTTGAAATCTACTTTGAATTTCCAAATTTAATTAAAATTTTGAATTTATAAATTCATAAATAATAAAGCTATAATTAAGTAAAAAGAAATGATTATAATAATGATATAAAGGAATTCTTTATTATAAGAATACAATCAGTATTACATTTTTCTTTTACAATAAAAGAATAAGAGTAAATTACAATTAAGAAATGAACCAAACAATAGAAAAGAAATTACAACGATGAAATAAACAAGATATAAATATTACAAGATTCAGATTACAAATAGAAAGGAAATTTAACTAACAATATTACATTGATTCTACATTTCCAAACAGAAAATAAATTACAAATGAGTAAAAGAAAACCTAAAGTTATTTCTAAGTTGTCTCTTTATCTTCATTAGTCTTGTTCCCTGCAAGCACAAACAATAACAAAAGAAATATAAAACAGGGGGTTATGGGGGTTATGGTACTCTCAGGTTGGCAATGAAATGCATTGCTTGGTCATTATTTGAGTAGTGATAAAAAAGGGCCAAATAGAATCTGTTCTTATCATAAAAAAGAATGGGCCTCATAACACCATCATAGGCCATATGGGGCAAGTTTCACCAAAGCCAGATAAGAAGGTAAAGAGGTAAAACATAAGGAAATGTCAATCTTTTACTTGATCTGATCCTCAACTCACAACAGACAAGCAGACTGCTCACTCAACAGCATGCACTAGTGTGCTATCAACACCATAAGGAAACAGAAGTAGAGAAAGAGCAACAGCCGTAGCAGAGCTGCTACCATATCCTCCCTCCACACACACACACAACCAGAACAACATATCCTTTATTAGATGAAGAACACCATCGAGTACATCATTTGTTCTTATCATTTCTCTTTCAAGAACACATAAACCACATGAGCCCAACTGGCCACCAAATAAGAACATCCATGTTCTTATCTGTTTATTATTACATCACACTGATCCTAACAATCATCATACATCATAGCTTCCACAATCTAGTGAAAGAAGAAATGGGAGAATGGAGAGGAAGGATGAGAAAGGAAGATTACCAATGTCACATCCCAAGATTTTCCAAATCTTGTAATGTGAAAATAAATGAATAAAATAAAACTTTGTTTGATTTTCAGAGCCAGAAGAAACTTTTTTAATTCAATTGGAACTTCAAACCCATTTGAATTAAATAAAATCCTAAAGGGATTCATAAAGATAAACATTTAATAAGGGAAATTAAAAATGTTTTGGAATTACTATTATTGGATCCTTTAATAAAAGATTGGTTTTCAAAAGAAAAGGTGGATTTATAAATAAAGATTATTTAATAAAGCCAAATTAAAACCAAACTTTGGGAATTAAAACATTTAGTTTTGATAAAAATAACAAAGGTTTATTTAAGATAAAATAATAAGGAATTAATATCAAATTTTATTATAAAAGGTTTTACCATTTTAATTGAAACATCAAAACTTATTAAATTATTTAAAATAAGTTTTCCAAATATTTGATATTCACAAATAAAATCTACTAAAATGTTTTGGGATTTATTTTAGATTCAGAATAAATATCTCAATAAAATAAAACCTATTTGAAATAATAATGAAAGTCTATTATATTTAATTAATAATGGTCCCTAAAATAAAATGTTATTTTATTTTAAAACAAATCTCCAAGTATTCTATATTTCCCAAATAAAGCCCACTGATTTGGTTTTGAAAATATTTAGGTTTCAAATAAAGATTTTATTAATAAAATCAAATCCTATTTGATTAATAAACCTTGGCCCATTTTATTTAATTAATATTGGACCCTAAAGTAAAATAATATTTTGTTTTAAACAAGTATCCAAGTATTATTTACTTCCAAATGATACCTACTGATTTGATTTTGAAAATATTTGGATTAAAATAGAGATTTTATTAAATAAACCAAACCCTATTTTATTAATAAACCATGGTCCATTTTATTTAATTAATAAATGGAACCTAAAAAGATTTAAAATATTATTTTATTTTGGAAGTTGGTTTATGCTACAAAACAGAACCAAATCCAAAGTTGCAAAGTCTGGTGTTTGTTTGATTTGATTTGGACATTGTTTAGTTGTTTGAATTTTCAAAACAGAGTTGGAAAATAGAAAAAAAAATCAGACAGAAAAAAATATGGAAATGGACTGACCCAACTGAGCCAGCCCACCTAGCCCAATCCCCACCCCACCGCAGCGAAACGTTTCTCACCGTAGAAAGAACCCGCGGAGCAACAGACATGTGGACCCCTTCCCTTCTCCCTTTCTTTCACTGCCAGCGGACCCCACACCCTACTGTTCTTCGTCCTCACCCTCAGCGACCCGTTCTTCCCCCGTTCTGCCGTTGAATCCTCCAGCTTAAATTCACCTTAATGCCGCGAGTTAAACCTGCAGTGATCACGCACATTTAATCGTCTCCCTCTCCTCTCTGTTTCCCCTCTGCCTCCTTCCCCGAGCACGCCTCCAGGCCGTCGCAATTTGTCCCCGAACAGCTCCGTCTCCGACGAGCTTCCACCGACGAATACGGCCGAGCCACACCACCTCCTGCCTCCCCGAACACACGAGCATGCTCACCGCATCCTACCGTGCCTATCATTCATCCGCGGGCGCCCAGAGCATCGACTTCGACAACATCTGACCGCGCCGCCGCGTCTGCCTCACTCCGACGAAATTCCATGGTAAACACCGACCGCCCCGTGCTCTCTCGTTCATGCTCCTACACTCGCCACACTCGACTGCGTCTAATCGTGTACTCGTTTTCCCTCGGGGCGAACCACAGCTCCACCCACGACGAGCTCCAGGACCATCTGACGCCGACCAAGTCTCCGGCGAGAAATTAATCACAACTTCGCGTGCCCCTCGTCGAACCAGCAGTACCCTGAGCTTCGCCGTGTCCTCCTGAGCCTGGTGAGCATCTTCTTACGCTTTCTTGCTTCCTGCCTCGCCAGCGCCAACTGCCGCTTCCGCCGTTGTCATCGCGCCGCCGATCCTTGGCGAGCGGCCGTCCGATCTTGATCCAGCGGCTGGGAGAGAAAGTGAGCGAAAGGGTATGCGTCAATCTGCGCCGCACGTCTCCAGTTAGATCCTGCGGTTCACGATGCCGATCCGGCCGAACCGGTATCAACTAGTAGAATAACGCCGCGTGTCACCTGTCTGTTTAAAAACAGAAATTGAAAACAGATTTGTTTGTAATTTTCAAACCCTTGTAACTTTCAAACCACGCGTCCAAATTTGACAAATTTTATGTCGTTGGATTCAGGAGAACAAGACCTAGTCAACCATACCCTTAGTTTAGCAAATAGTATCTGTTTGTTGCTTATTTTTGCAGATTCATTTGTATGATTATTTAGAGTAGAAAAATTGTTTAAAATTGAATTTAAGGATAAAACCTTTGCAAATTGGATTGTTGTGACCTTACTGACCCTAGGAACCAACCCATGGTATTAAAAATGATTTTTGTAAGATTTAGGTTGGATTACTTGACTTAGTCATTTTCTAGCCAAATAAAAAGAATGGTTTTTGTTATAAAAATATTTATGGAAAAGAAACTTTGAGAAAATAGTTTGGACCAAACCTACTGACCCGAAAACACCAAGCTTTGCAATAGCAACTCATTTGGTGAACAACTTAAGAGTTTTTGCCTTAATAAAAACATTTTTCACCACATGAAATGATGAATGGAATTAAAAATAGTTTTTGGACAAAACCTTCTTGCTAATAACTTTGCCACTTTGGTAAATGACCAATTTGGATCTTACAAAGTTTAGAAACCCCATAGAGACCCCTTGGCAAAATAAAACTATCTTGTGCATGCTCCCATGCATGAATTGGTTTCCATTGTCTTGTGTGTGTGAAATTGTTTGAGTGATTATTGGTTTGGAATGTAAATTGAATTAGTGTTTGCTTGTTTGACTTGTAGTGAAGTGTGAGACTAACAAGATCAAGGAGTAAACTACCATTCCATACCAAAAAGGCAAGTGATACTTCATACTTTTTGTCCCATTACTTTCACTATGCATTCGTGTTTTTGCTAAGTAAACCTGCATGGATTTTGCTAAGTATAGATCTTGCTATAGGAAAACCTAGTAGATGAATCCTTAGTAGGATTTTCCTAAGTTAAGATTCCTACTACTATCAAGCTTAGCCTAGCTATTAGAAAACATGGGTGGAATATATATTCACACTATGGAAAAATCTTTAAGACTAAGGACTTATGATTTGTTTAATAAACCAACTAAGTTAATGAATCACAGGTGGAATGGAAGGATTGGGTTATGTTGAGTGGTTCACAAGGCCATGGACTTGGATTGTGTATCTCACTTGTGGTATGCCACCCAGAAACAAAGAGATTTGAGATGTCAAATGTTGAGAAGCTTCAAGTGCAACCACTTGGCAATATGGGCTCTGCCATGATCATATAGGTTGCAAGAACTTAGCCAAATGGACAGTGGGTGGTAGTGTTTGATAGGTTGGAACGCGTCCATTTTGGTCTAAGGGAAGGCTTCTGAAAGATTTTGTCTTGGGAAACCAAGTCTTGTGGGTAAAGTGCACCACCTCTGCAGAGTGTAAAATCTAAGTACTTAGCCATGTCCCTGGTAAAGGACAATTTGAGCATCAAGACATGGAAGCAATCAAGAATCTCATCATTCAAATTTCTAAAGTTAAAACTTGTGGTTTGAACAAGGGTTGTTTGAATTCTTCAATCATTGATGGAGAGATGGCTTGGTACAAGGATCTTGAAATCTTTGATTGAGGGAAATGATTTTTGTCAAGCAAAAACTTAGTATTTTCAAAATGATAAGAAAATTCTATTTTGAGCAATGCAAGCCTCAACTCCACTTATCCAAATGCATATAGATGATAGATTCCACTATACTACCATAGTATCACTTGCCAATACAATTCAAATGTATTGACCCTTATGGCTGTAACTTGTATGTTGCAGGTTTGATTGTTTTTAGTGAAGATTGATTGATTAGGATTACAAAGTCTACAACCAACATCTGCCTGTGGCACTTTGAAGATGAAGGACCCATGCTTATTGTTATTCCGCTGCAATGTAATGTAATAGCCAAAATGAGCTATGTTTGATGTAATAAACTTATGTTATTCGTGGTTATAAAGTTATATTATGACCTTTGTTTCTTGATATTACATCTTAACTGTGGATGCTAGCTATTGATCCAGGGACTAGCATTATAAAACACAGGAGGAACCTACCTTATTGGGTTGGGACCTCTACAGATGGTATCAGAGCATTGTGTTGCCTGTAGGATTTGTAAACCCTAGGATTGGACAAAAACCCTTAGAAAATAGGAGTTGTATTTTGATCCAAAACTTATTTACAAAAACACTTGTAAACTCTTTCCTCAACCATTTTTATTTCCACTCTACTTCTCTTCTACTTCAACTGATGGAAAAACCTACCCCATGGCCAAAGACTACACCATGTACAAAAGACTTCTTCAACACTTTCAACTCTAATGACTTCAACTTGTTCAACTCTAATGACTTCAACACCTTCAGCATGTTCACCAAGGACTTCCAACTTGGATACCACTAAGGACTACAAGTGAGACAAGGAAATCTTGCTCAAGATTTAGAGACTGAAGGAATGCAGAAGTTAGAAGGAGCCTACATCATTTGAAGTATTATAACCAAGAGTTTTCCTAAAGGAAACCAAGATATCATGTAGAAAGAAGAACCAACCAAGAAAGATGGAAAGATCACAAGTGAACCCTATAGATGGACCACCATATTTTAGTTAAGTCAAATACACCAACTTATGTGGTGTAACAAAAATATCTTGTTGCCTAAGTGTGTGCTTGAACTTTATTGTTGAATACAAAGTTGTTTGTGAGTGTTTGGTTTGTGATTGCATGCATATTGCTTGTGTGAATTGTGATGTGTGTGATTAGAAATATTCCCTTAGAAATTTCTTGCCTACTCTAATTCCAATTCAACCCAAACAGATGACTAGTCCAAGAGACTCCAACATCAAGGTTGATGACACCAACAACAACCAAGAGGACAACATGAGAGAACTTATAGCAACTCAAAACCAGTTGAGCCAAGAGACAACTCAGCTTTTAGCCAACAACAATGGATTAGACCCAGCCATACAAAGGATTTTGAAACTTCAATCCCAAATGTTGCAAGGATTGGTTACTCAAATGATCAACATGGGAGAAAACTTTTCCCAAAGAGCTAATGACAACAAGGATGACAAAGATGTTATTCTAGAAGGAACCCAAGCTAGCAATGTTTTTAGATACAAGGATCATGCATCCAAGGAGCATGAAGATCAATGCCTCAAGAAGATAGAAAGATCTCCCACCTATGAAGAACATGAACTAGAAGAACTCCTAGCTTTGGAGAGACCCAAAAAGAAGAAGAAAGAAATAAGCCAGTTGCAGTGTTACAATTGCAAAGAGTTAGGACATTATGCAAACTACTGTCCAGAAAAGATGAAGCATAAGATAAACCAGCCTATGAGGGATCTCAACCTTGTCACATGTTTCAAATGCAAGGAACTAGGCCACTATGCAAACAATTGTCCAAGAAAGATGAAGAACAAGTTAAACAAGTCTATGGAGAAACTCAACCTTGGCCCATGAGTCAAGTAAAGAAACCAAGGACACATGCAAAGTTTGCTTAGAGAAGGTTTCAAGAACAACAATATGTAATTTTGTTGGAAAATTTTTAAGGGTAGTAGTACCCTAGTTGTTTTGAACATGCTTGTAACCCTAGCCTCCCCAAATCTCGGGACGAGATTTATTTTAAGGGTGGTATCCTGTCACATCCCAAGATTTTCCAAATCTTGTAATGTGAAAATAAATGAATAAAATAAAACTTTGTTTGATTTTCAGAGCCAGAAGAAACTTTTTGAATTTAATTGGAACTTCAAACCATTTGAATTAAATAAAATCCTAAAGGGATTCGTAAAGATAAACATTTAATAAGGGAAATTAAAAATGTTTTGGAATTACTATTATTGGATCCTTTAATAAAAGATTGGTTTTCAAAAGAAAAAGGTGGATTTATAAATAAAGATTATTTAATAAAGCCAAATTAAAACCAAACTTTGGGAATTAAAACATTTAGTTTTGAATAAAAATAACAAAGGTTTATTTAAGATAAAATAATAAGG
Source organism: Avena longiglumis (assembly GCA_030063025.1). Classification (NCBI taxonomy): domain Eukaryota; kingdom Viridiplantae; phylum Streptophyta; class Magnoliopsida; order Poales; family Poaceae; genus Avena; species Avena longiglumis. Next base: position 480,219,485 of record CP125977.1, read on the forward strand.
AATTAATATCAAATTTTATTATAAAAGGTTTTACCATTTTAATTGAAACATCAAAAATTATTAAATTATTTAAAATAAGTTTTCCAAATATTTGATATTCACAAATAAAATCTACTAAAATGTTTTGGGATTTATTTTAGATTCAGAATAAATATCTCAATAAAATAAAACCTATTTGAAATAATAATGAAAGTCTATTATATTTAATTAATAATGGACCCTAAAATAAAATGTTATTTTATTTTAAAACAAATCTCCAAGTATTCTATATTTCCCAAATAAAACCCACTGATTTGGTTTTGAAAATATTTAGGTTTCAAATAAAGATTTTATTAATAAAATCAAATCCTATTTGATTAATAAACCTTGGCCCATTTTATTTAATTAATATTGGACCCTAAAGTAAAATAATATTTTGTTTTAAACAAGTATCCAAGTATTATTTACTTCCAAATGATACCTACTGATTTTATTTTGAAAATATTTGGATTAAAATAGAGATTTTATTAAATAAACCAAACCCTATTTTATTAATAAACCATGGTCCATTTTATTTAATTAATAAATGGAACCTAAAAAGATTTAAAATATTATTTTATTTTGGAAGTTGGTTTATGCTACAAAACAGAACCAAATCCAAAGTTGCAAAGTCTGGTGTTTGTTTGATTTGATTTGGACATTGTTTAGTTGTTTGAATTTTCAAAACAGAGTTGGAAAATAGAAAAAAAATCAGACAGAAAAAATATATGGAAATGGACTGACCCAACTGAGCCAGCCCAAACAGCCCACCTAGCCCAATCCCCACCCCACCGCAGCGAAACGTTTCTCACCGTAGAAAGAACCCGCGGAGCAACAGACATGTGGACCCCTTCCCTTCTCCCTTTCTTTACCGCCATGACCACACCCTCATTCTTCGTCCTCACCCTCAGCGACCCGTTCTTCCCCCGTTCTGCCGTTGAATCCTCCAGCTTAAATTCACCTTAATGCTGCGAATTAAACCTGCAGTGATCACGCACATTTAATCGTCTCCCTCTCCTCTCCGTTTCCCCTCTGCCTCCTTCCCCGAGCACGCCTCCAGGCCATCGCAATTTGTCCCCGAACAGCTCCGTCTCCGACGAGCTTCCACCGACGAATACAGCCGAGCCACACCACCTCCTGCCTCCCCGAACACACGAGCATGCTCACCGCATCCTGGCGCATCCTAGCGTGCCTATCATTCATCCGCGGGCGCCCAGAGCATCGACTTCGACAACATCTGACCGCGCCGCCGCGTCTGCCTCACTCCGACGAAGTTCCATGGTAAACACCTACCGCCCCGTGCTCTCTCGTTCATGCTCCTAAACTCGCCACACTCGACTGCGTCTAATCGTGTACTCGTTTTCCCTCGGGGCGAACCACAGCTCCACCCACGACGAGCTCCAGGACCATCTGACGCCGACCAAGTCTCCGGCGAGAAATTAATCACAACTTCGCGTGCCCCTCGTCGAACCAGCAGTACCCTGAGCTTCGCCGTGTCCTCCTGAGCCTGGTGAGCATCTTCTTACGCTTTCTTGCTTCCTGCCTCGCCAGCGCCGCCGCCAACCGGCCGCTCCGCCGCTCGCCGTTGTCATCGCGCCGCCAGTCCTTGGCCAGGCAGCAACAGCCGTCCGATCTTGATCCAGCGGCTGGGAAAGAAAGTGAGCGAAAGGGTATGCGTCAATCTGCGCCTCACGTCTCCAGTTAGATCCTGCGGTTCACGATGCCGATCCGGCCGAACCGGTATCAACCAGTAGAATAACGCCGCGTGTCACCTGTCTGTTTAAAAACAGAAATTGAAAACAGATTTGTTTGTAATTTTCAAACCCTTGTAACTTTCAAACCACGCGTCCAAATTTGACAAATTTTATGTCGTTGGATTCAGGAGAACAAGACCTAGCCAACCATACCCTTAGTTTAGCAAATAGTATCTGTTTGTTTCTTATTTTTGTAGATTCATTTGTATGCTTAATTAGAGTAGAAAAATTGTTTAAAATTGAATTTAAGGATAAAACCTTTGCAAATTGGATTGGTGTGACCTTACTGACCCTAGGAACCAACCCATGGTATTAAAAATGATTTTTGTAAGATTTAGGTTGGATTACTTGACTTAGTCATTTTCTAGCCAAATAAAAAGAATGGTTTTTGTTATAAAAATATTTATGGAAAAGAAACTTTGAGAAAATAGTTTGGACCAAACCTACTGACCCAAAAACACCAAGCTTTGCAATAGCAACTCATTTGGTGAACAACTTAAGAGTCTTTGCCTTAATAAAAACATTTTTCACCACATGAAATGATGAATGGAATTAAAAATAGTTTTTGGAAAAAACCTTCTTGCTAATAACTTTGCCACTTTGGTAAATGACCAATTTGGATCTTACAAAGTTTAGAAACCCCATAGAGACCCCTTTGCAAAATAAAACTATCTTGTGCATGCTCCAATGCATGAATTGGTTTCCATTGTCTTGTGTGTGTGAAATTGTTTGAGTGATTATTGGTTTGGAATGTAAATTGAATTAGTGTTTGCTTGTTTGACTTGTAGTGAAGTGTGAGACTAACAAGATCAAGGAGTAAACTACCATTCCATACCAAAAAGGCAAGTGATACTTCATACTTTTTGTCCCATTACTTTCACTATGCATTCGTGTTTTTGCTAAGTAAACCTGCATGGATTTTGCTAAGTATAGATCTTGCTATAGGAAAACCTAGTAGATGAATCCTTAGTAGGATTTTCCTAAGTTAAAATTCCTACTACTATCAAGCTTAGCCTAGATATTAGAAAACATGGGTGGAATATATATTCACACTATGGAAAAATCTTTAAGACTAAGGACTTATGATTTGTTTAATAAACCAACTAAGTTAATGAATCACCTGGGTGGAATGGAAGGATTGGGTTATGTTGAGTGGTTCACAAGGCCATGGACTTGGATTGTGTATCTCACTTGTGGTATGCCACCCAGGAAACAAAGAGATTTGAGATGTCAAATGTTGAGAAGCTTCAAGTGCAACCACTTGGCAATATGGGCTCTGCCATGATCATATAGGTTGCAAGAACTTAGCCAAATGGACAGTGGGTGGTAGTGTTTGATAGGTTGGAGCGCGTCCATTTTGGTCTAAGGGAAGGCTTCTGAAAGATTTTGTCTTGGGAAACCAAGTCTTGTGGGTAAAGTGCACCACCTCTGCAGAGTGTAAAATCTAAGTACTTAGCCATGTCCCTGGTAAAGGACAATTTGAGAATCAAGACATGGAAGCAATCAAGAATCTCATCATTCAAATTTCTAAAGTTAAAACTTGTGGTTTGAACAAGGGTTGTTTGAATTATTCAATCATTGATGGAGAGATGGCTTGGTACAAGGATCTTGAAATCTTTGATTGAGGGAAATGATTTTTGTCAAGCAAAAAACTTAGTATTTTCAAAATGATAAGAAAATTCTATTTTGAGCAATGCAAGCCTCAACTCCACTTAGCCAAATGCATATAGATGATAGATTCCACTATACTACCATAGTATCACTTGCCAATACAATTCAAATGTATTGACCCTTGTGGCTGTAACTTGTATGTTGCAGGTTTGATTGTTTTTAGTGAAGATTGATTGATTAGGATTACAAAGCCTACAACCAACATCTGCCTGTGGCACTTTGAAGATGAAGGACCCATGCTTATTGTTATTCCGCTGCAATGTAATGTAATAGCCAAATGAGCTATGTTTGATGTAATAAACTTATGTTATTCCTGGTTATAAAGTTATATTATGACCTTTGTTTCTTGATATTACATCTTAACTGTGGATGCTAGCTATTGATCCAGGGACTAGCATTGTAAAACACAGGAGGAAACTACCTTATTGGGTTGGGACCTCTACAACCAACAACAAGAAGATTTGGTCATACACAAGTATCAGTAGGTTCACCAAGATTCAGTGAAGCAAGCAAAACAAGGAGATGCCACTAGGGAGTAGGTCAAGCCGACAGTTGACAGCAGCTGCATAAGGACAACACCAGGACAAGCTAGCAACAATATCAGTTGCACAACAACAGGTGGTTTTACTAAGCACTTCTTGTAGGATATCTGTATCTCTACTACTTAAAAAAGATCTTGTGTTCCGTCGTCCTCCCTCTCGCAAAATACGTCATTCCGTTTCGTCACGCATCGCTCGTGTGGTCTCCCTCCAAATGGGCCAAGCCCAATGAATCCCACTATGGCGACCACCCCATGCCACTGCTCCTCTACCCCGCCGCCGATGCGGGAACCTCCTCCACCAGCGCCTCTTCTCCACCATCGTAGCGACGGCGACCACACCCACGTCATGCAACATTCTTGCTAGGGTTTGGCCTGAAACGCAGCCTCCTATTTTTCCCCAGTCCCGCAGGGAGAGGAGAACGAGGGGTGAGCAGATTTGCTAGGGTTTGCCGTCGCCGCCTCTTCCCATCGTCCTCCGGCGACGCATCCGCGTAAATGGATCCTCCCCTCCCTCATATCCTGCTCCCTATGCCTTATCCGCTCTTTCCCCGCTTCTCTGTCACCCGAGCTGCTCACACGTGCGCTCGCCAAGGCCGAACATCTTCGTTCCCGGATTGAGATTCGATCCTCTCACGGTTCATGGTGGGGATGGGTTGAGGGAAGGATACGCTGCGGCCATGGATGACGCCCTCCATCAGCAGAGGTGAGCGCTGTGAAGAGAAGACCTCTTTTTATCCTCCCTGACTTCTCTCTACAGTGGCCACTCCGAGCCGAGCGCACCCACGCGGCCGTCTAGCCGGGATCCCGACACTCACTGCGCATCCTACCAGCAACTGCGGGTGTACACGCCACCGCCGTCGCTGAGGGAAGATCGAGGTCAGTACTTTACTTGCATTTTTATTTGCTACATCCAGATCGGTTGATTTTTTAAAGTTAGATTTATTAAAGTTGGAGTGCGCATGTATTTGATTCATCATTTATGTGGGTAGCACCGATGTTGTTCTTGGCATCCTCTTCCTGGAAGATAGCGTCTTGAAGAAGATGGCACGGGCATGCCCCATGGCACCCATGCCTAGCACAACAGGATCGCGTCATGAAGGCCACGACCACCACTTCATCGAGTCAGCTGTAAACGCCCAGATTAATGTATTTTCTTTGTTGATGTGGTTATGAATAATGCACAAATTGTCTACTGAAACTTTTCAATATGTATGAGTATTTTTTATCTATAGTTGGTCGTTGTTAAAACTGCAATAATAGCTATTAGGATAACCACAAAAGGATCCTGCACTTTTTGTGATGGTTGTATGATTATCTATATTCCGCATCGCGTTGCCAATCGATATATGTTTGGTGATGCTCCATTTGACACAATATATCAGCTGGCAAATCACAGGTCACATTACCTTTAGATGATCTTGTGGTTCCATAGCATGTCGTATTGACTGATCATGTCCCTAGAACTGAATTATTTCCTTCTTTGGGAATTGTAACAATTCTGTAAGTGAGGAATTCCTTTTTCCATATTCTTATAATTTAATTACAATATAAATACGAAACTCAGTAGTGCATACATGACTGAATTCTTTCAGCGTTTTTATTACAGAGAGAGTCGGATGATTCACTTTGGGATCTTGTATTGAGAACGTGCAACCTGTACATGGTCCTTTTGCAAAACAGACTGGTAGTGGCATAGTGCTATGTCCCCCAAACTGAATTATTTCCTTCTTTGGGAATTGTAATAGTTCTGTAAGTGAGGAATTCATTTTTCTATATCCTTATAATTTAGTTACGATGCAAATACAAAACTTAGTAGTGCATGTCTATGAAAATATTCATGACCGAATTCTTTCAGCATTTTTATTACAGAGGGAGCCGGATGATTCACTTCGGGGTCTTGTATTGAGAACGTGCAGCCTCTACATGGTCCTTTTGCAAGACAGACTGGTAGTGGCATAGTGCTATGTCCCCCCGAACTGAATTATTTCCTTCCTTGGGAATTGTAATAATTCTGTAAGTGAGGAATTCCTTTTTCTATATCCTTATAATTTAGTTACAATGCAAATACGAAACTCAGTGCATGTTGTTGTGGTGCATATGCAAATGCTCATGGAGTCATGGGCTTATCGGTTTCTTTAATTGTACATAGGTTCCTTTAATTGTACATGGGTGACAAGATAGCTCTTGTATGTCTTGGTTGTTTATTCGAAACTGATATGTGCAACAGAGGGTGTCACACAAATTTGTGAAGTAATCAATTTGTGAATTTTATCTGCTCTATTTGCAATTAGTTGCGGTGAGAGCATGGTTGGTGACGGTGGTTGTGGTGTTCTGATTACAGGTTAGGTAAGGAACTGCTCACTTGGGCGCTCACAAAGGTTGTCGAGTGCTGGCGTGAAAGCCTTTAATTAAGGCAGAAGACGAGCGGACACACACACCAACTTTCTTCCAGGTAACGCGGGCGACAACACTGATTTTTTATCTATGCAGTTGGGGCCTCAGAAGGCGTTGTTTGTGTTCCTATAGGTGTGGAGGAAGCACATGTCGCCACCCTCCACAACCGCTGCTCAAACGTTGGGGACGCTCAGAGAAGGCACAGTGTTCGGTGCTGCGTGCATCGCGCATGGGCTCTCAGGTTGGTCGATGCCTAGAGTTTCTCTCTTTCTCCAGCTCTCTCATTTTTGGTACCCACCTCTATATAATTCTACTTATTTTATTTTTAATCGTTTTAGACCTGTGTGCACTGGTTGAACAATTTAACGGAACTACAAGCTATATAAAGGCAGCAGCTTCAATGAACCAATGCATAACTATTTTTAATTGTATTAAAAACAACGTACATTTTTTATTAACATTAACACTGATAGAAACATAATCATCGTCCCTTTTTCCATCCGTACCTGAGTATTTTTATTCTTATGATTTATCTTGTATCCCTTTTTTCATTAATACCTTAGATCCATTTTCCATTAATTTCTACAGATTTTGAAGAAATATTACTTGTATTGCATATACTCCATCAAACTATAAAGAATAAGTAGCTATTTTTATTGACGCTCTGTAGATTTTTTGTAAATGGTAGATCGCTCTCATGTACTATGAATTTATCTTGTTAGTGAGTGGTGTGAATTTTTTTTGATTTTATGATGTGATTGTGATTGACTAGCTATATAAATTACATGGGATGATATTTGTTTGTGCCATAACACTTATTACAAAGCACTTTTTTTTACTTGTGACACTTAGTCTAAAGTACTTCCTTTCACAAGATTGAACGGTTTAGCATGAATCTTGTAGTTCTACTGATACATTGCACATACCAAATGTCTCAAGAAGCTCTCTATTGCAGCATGGCTTTATACTTTGAAAAATCTTATGATCATATACTTGGAATGTACTAACTATGAAGTATGGTTTGTATTCATGTCCAACCTATAGACTTCATGTTTTCCGGTGGTGTTTGCAATCATCGGATCATCTATGAGGAAGTGGAATCACACTTTGTGCAAGGCACCTTACCACAGAATGTGTTGCCGGTTATAACATGTAATCTTGCCATCCCTTCTCTTTGTCAATAAATTTACGGCTATTTCTACCATGCAACAATGTGGTCCGTTGCTAGGGAAAGATCGTACTTTGATATGCAAGTAGATGAAGAACTGGCAGTACTCTGCTTGTACTGCTTATCGTCTCTTATTTTAGGATGGAGAAATTATCATATCTTGGTTCTTAGGCGTCTAAACTGTTTTTTTATTTCATCAAAGGTGTTTCTATATACTCCCTCTGTTTCAAAATATAAGATGTTTTAGCTTTGTGAAACAAATGTATCTAGACCACTTTTAGTATGTAGGTTCACTCAGGTTTGGAGTGAATCTACACACTAAAACAAGTCTAGATACATTTTTTTCACAAACCTAAAACATCTTATATTTTGAAACGGAAGGAGTATATATATAATTGAATGAGCTAAGATTTAAATTATTCACTTCTGTTTTTGTTAGAAAAGATATACACCGGATATATTTTTTTCCTTTTTGTCAATGTCTTGATATTTTTGTGGGAAGCATGTCATGTTGGCAATAGTTCCTCTCCACTATGCCATCGATAGAAAGACTGTTACTGTAACTTGTAGAATTTTAAAAAAAGGTGTTTGTACATTTGCGGCTTGATCTTAATCTTGATAGGTTACAGATGGCTACTGAAGAATTGGTTATTAAGTTGGCCAAGATGTTCCCTAAACCAAATATGGAAAGCGTTTTCCTGATAAACAACTGATTAAAAGATAGCCATATCGAAGGTTGGTACTTTTGATCAGGTGTCACAATTGCTAGCTGTCTCTGGTGGAAATATTTTTAGTGTACAAATATACTACATGCATTGATTTGTCCAAATTAATTTGGATCTTGCTAATACATACTAGGGAGAATGTGCAACTTCATTTTGAATATTGTCGCACTACAGATTTTACAGATTGTGATTTATCGAACTGCTTAACATGTACATGTCATGTTTAAAATAATGTTACCACATTCCTAGACTGGTAATTGGAAAATTCTTTTAGAGTAGGTGAAAGTACAAAGGAAGTCGACTAGAGGGGGGTGAATAGGCTTTTAAAAATATTACGGTTTAGGCTCAAGGAAATGCGGAATAAAACTAATGTTTAATTTATTGAGCACAAAACATAGCCACTAAGTTCACCTAGGTGCACCAACAACCTATGCTAAGCAATACAAGCAACAAGGTGATAGCAAGGTATAAATACTTCAAGCACGATGGCTATCACAATGTAAAGTGCATAAGTAAAGGGTTCGGTTGAGAGATAACCGATGGACGCGGAGACGAAGATTTGTTTCCCGAAGTTCACTTCCAAAGAAGCTACGTCTCCGTTGGAGAGGTGCGATGGCGCAATGCTCTCCGAACGCCATAAATGGCTCACCTCGAGGTGTGGTGGCTCGATGCTCACCCAACGCCACACAAGGCCTCACCCCGGATGCAGAAGCACGCAACTCACCGACGCCACAAAAGGCTCACCCTATTCTCCCAAGTGCGCACCACAAAAGGCGGGCACTTGCTCCACTATGGGACGCTTGAGGGCGGTCACCGAACACGTACAAGATTGGGGCTAACTCCACAACTCAATTGGAGGCTCCCAACAACAAATCCACAACAGGCCAACAATGCCATAAAAGGCCAACAACGCCACAAAAGGCTACAAGACCACAAAAGGTCAACAACCCAACCACACAACCGTCTAGGGTTCCAAGGAATCCAAGAGAAACAAGCTCACAAGCTTGAACTCGCCGAATCTCCAAGGAGAACTCAAACCCATGCACCAAATGCAAGGGCAAGTCCTTCTCCCCCAAATTCCAACAAAGCTACAAAAGCTATTGGGGAATAAGGGAGGAAGAACACAAGAGTAGAACTCAAACCTATGCACCAAATGCAAGGGAAAGTCCTTCTCTCCCAAATTCCAACAAAGCTACAAAAGCTATTGGGGGAATAAGGGAGGAAGAACACAAGAGGAGAACACAAAACTCTCCAAGATCTAGATCCCAATGATTCCTTCACAAAGAAGGGATTTGACTTGGGGGGATTGTAGATCTAGATCTCCTCTCTCAAATCCCTCAAAAAGATGCAAGAATCATAGGAGGGGGAAGGGAGAGGGAAAGCTTCTTCAAGATTGACAATGGAGGAGAGATAGGAAGCCAAGAACCAAGAAGAAAAGCTAGTGCCCATGAAGGGGAAGAGGAGCCCCTTTTAAAGGGCTCCCAGATCTGCCCGTTATGGGCATTCGCGACACCTGGCCGGAACTTCCGGAGGCGGAAGTTCGTGGCACCCAGCCAACGGTCGAAAATCATGGAGCGAGAAAAAAACGAATCATGGCGGAACTTCGGGCGGAAGTTCCCCCCAGCCTGGCTCCAACGGTCATCAGACCGTTGACGCCCGCTCCAGAAGCGCAACCGGAAGTTCCGGTCAAAACAGACCGGAAGTTCCGGTGAACTTCCGAGCAAGTTCCGACAAAGTTCCGGCAAATAGAACGCTTCAAAACAGGGGTTACTGAGCGTGAGCAGAAGAAGACCCGGAACTTCCACCGGAACTTTCGGCGGCAAAGATGCCCTAGCGGAACTTCCGGTCAGGGAAATTCCAGAAACCAGAAAACCAGAAATGCAATAACTTTTGCATCCGAACTCCAAACGGGATGAAACCAATTTTGTTGGAAAGATAACGACGAATAGAATCCAAAAAATATTGGGTATCACCTTGGGACAAAATAACATGAATATATATGTGATCTATCCCCCAAGGTGTGGAGCCGGAAAACTCGCAAGATCAAAAACCGCAATAAGATATGCAAGTGAAATCCTACGATGATAAGCTAGAGCTTGTTATGATGGTGACCACAAGCTCTAGATCCTCTCATGGACAAGAACCAAATAATAACCAAGAAAGATGATGATATGAATGCAAAGGTTTGAGCTTTCTCCGAACGATGCAAACGAGACACCCGCTTGAGAGCCCCTCTTGATAGTACGGCTATCTATCCTAAACCCGGTCTCCCAACTAACAACACGAGACCGGCAAAAGAGAAGCCCTATCAACATACCTTTGCCTTGAGCGTCCCACTTGAACTTGATGTAGACCGTCTTGTTCTTCTATAGTGGGAACACCTTTCTTGTTTGCTCTTGCTCGCTCTTGCTTGAAGACTTGCAAAATGCTCCCCCATACTCCATGGGGAAACCTCTTCTTTGAAATTGTCTTCATCATTCCATGAGCACGAGGATGGCAAGCTTCAAGCATGAGATCTTCTAGAGATGGCGCATCTTGAGCTCGTACTTCTTCATCCTTACTTGAGGTTGATCCATCTTGATGCAACTCTTTGCACATGCCTTGATCGACCTTCAAGCTCCTTCTTTCTTCATGATTCCAATGGGCACAAAGCCCTTGGACATTTCTTCATCTTCCAACCTTGAGACCAACACATGGCCCAAGCGATGCCAATGGACAAACCTACAAGTGAAACTCAATTTACACATTAGTCCATAGAGATTGTCATTAATTACCAAAACCACACATGGGGGCATACATGCCCTTTCAGTAGGCTACTTTTATACATAAATATCTTTGAAGTTTTTTCTGGAGCATTTTAATGATCTGGTCAAGTTTGTTAAGTCACGCACATGTAAGTAGAATTCTATAACATCGCTGTGCTTTTCTCTTCCTTTCTTTACAATGATATCTCTTCTCTTCATGAATTTTATTAGCGGAAGATGTTGCTTCAAGTTTGTACAAGGTCAACATTGGCGACATGGAGCCTTTGGTGAAGGATTCCGCTAGCCGATGGAATTTTGCGATCGAGCTGATGCACAAAGATGTCACTTTTTGTAGAGATCTTGGAAGCGGCCCTCACGCCGCTTCTTCTGTTCTACACCAAGATGATCGAAAGTCGCCAAGAGGGTCAATGGTGGCTGCCTCGATCAAGGACTTGGTTTCCATATCCTATCATGTACGAAATCAAAAATACTCTAGGACCTTTTAGTTACTTCCTACCTAGAATTCCACATAGGAATCCCCTATCGCCTAGTCTGTCAGGCTGATTAATTGTTTTAAGCTATCGCTGAATGGTTTCAGGTTAAACTTTGATATGAACTTGGTACTTTCATTGATATTGTAACTTAGTTTCCAGTAATTTCCTAGAACCATCCAGGCTCGACAGTTCATGTTGTTTGTAGTTTATTCTTGGCATCATTTTCCTTGACAATGAGAAAAGATTTACATTTACTGATTGGATTGTATGTTACGTTCCATGTTAGTGCGCTAAAAGTAGTTGAGTTTTTACTAATCTGTTGTTCTCATTGGCTACTTCATTTTTCCTGATTTGTAGTGATAGGAACAAGGTGACTTTCTTCTTATATGTACTATATCGCATTCTCCAAACTGATATTAATGAGTACAAGTTGAGTGTTCTCACCGTTGATAATTATCACCATTTTACAAGTTGAGTATTCTCAGTGCATGGAAACGGATAAGTAGGTATGTACTAATTTCAAAAATTAAACAGTAAAATTGGCTGAGTACATGAGCTTGACTTCTATATATAGGGAAAATAAGAGAGAGTCTATAGCTTGACTTCTATATGAAAAAAAGAAACACGAGGTTACTACACCCAGAAGATATGCATTGATAGCAGAAAGTTTCTATATATGTTTCTGCTAGATGCAACGGGAAAACAAGGTAGTAGCGTGCCATGGAAGCCATGGAGCTGAGCTTGCTGATTTCTGGGACAATGCCGTGGATGCGCCCCTGGAGCTTGATGATTTCTGCAACAATGTTGCGGATGCGCTAATAAATACATACATCACGTGTTTAGGTTATACATATTTTGCTAACCTGTTGCAACGCACGGGCATATTTCCTAGTATTCTTATAAATTTTCTTCAAGAAAATGACATGGAAAGGAGAGCTCTCACTGTAGTGTATAAGTGCTACACTAATATCATCATAGAACTGTTAAAGGGAATCGTAGTATCAGATCTTAATCTAAAAATAGTTCATACTCAGTCTAGGCATTCTTGATTAGGAGGTTAAACAAATCTTTGTCAAGTACAAGAGTAGTATATCATGCATGTAGATGATCTATGACACTGTGCACACTCTCAGGAGGTTCCACAACAGCATAGGCACCCTTCAGAATCCATCTATTCAAGCACAAGCAATATCCATTTTCTCTACAAATATTTTGCCTCAGTATTTGCATCATAGGCTAGGTCAAGAACTTCCTCCACAAAAATCAACCATAGCATATGTTCTTAACCAGGTATCTAGGAGGTGGTTTAGGAAAGAGAAATCTCTCAGATCCACATAAAAACCATGTAAATATCATCTCTGAGTTATTTAGCTTTAGACCAATATCATTAGCCTATTATCTAGTTTTTACTAGCCAAACATAAACCACAGCTGCTAGGTTACAGCGCACATCCCTAGAGGGTAGCACCTCTGTACCAAGCAGATTCAATGTTTCTTGAGTACAAGCTCACTGTATAGAAACAGATCATTGCAAAAGCATATTTGTAAAGGAAACACAATCCCAGGTAAAGTAATCATGGCTTGCAATCCAATCTCACTGTCACCACTAACAATACACAACATCTGAACAAGAAATAGATAGCCACTTTCTAAAGTCATACAACCATACTTTAAATCATTTTCCTAGCTACCATTTGCTAGGAATCATTTTATACAGTGTAAACATTGCATAGAAAGGTTTATGATCATTACTGAACCATATGTCCAGTTTACCAAATCTTTTGTATACATCAAATGAGTAAGGTTAGCTAACAAAGAATTAAAGAAATCAATTCATATCATTTTCTTAGACATCGTCTCTAAGAATCAGGTGTATATAGAGAGAGAATTCCACTGTCATAGAGACAATACTTTGGACACAAGTAATTCATAGTATTATATATACCACCATATAAAATGATGCACCACAGATACAATGATTTAGATAACAGAGCCTGTTATTTAACCAGGCATAACCAACATCAAAAGTACTGGTTTAGGAAAACACATGTCAGCAATTTCACAGTATCAACAGCACACAAGAATCAAAACATTTAATCACAGATTGGCATATTGGCAACCTATATTGCATATAACCCAATCTCAGTCACAAATGGTATCCAATTAATTCATCCCATCCTCATAAGTACAAATAAAATAGGAATGATGGCTAACACTACCTCTGTCACATCCCAAGATTTTCCAAATCTTGTAATGTGAAAAATAAATGAATAAAATAAAACTTTGTTTGATTTTCAGGGCCAGAAGAAACTTTTTGGATTCAATTGGAACCTCAAACCTTTTTGGATTAAATAAAATCCTGAAGGGATTTAAAAAGATAAACATTTTAAATAAAGGAAAATAAAATATTTTGGAAATACTATTTTGGATCTTTTAAATAAAAGGATTTGGTTTTCAAAAGAAATGAAAGTTTTATAGATAAAGATTATTTTATAAAGCCAAATTAAACCTTGGCCAAGCTTTTGAAATAAAATATTTCTATTTGATAAAAATAGTAAAGGTTTATTCAAAATAAATTAATAAGGATTTAATATCCAAGCTTTATAAATAAAACTTTTACTATTTTAGTTAAAACATCAAAACTTATTAAATTATTTTAAATAAGTTTTCCAAGTATTTTATATTCACAAATAAAACCTACTGAAGTGTTTTTGGTTTTATTTTAGATTTCAAAATAAAGTTTTTAATAAAACAAATCTTATTTGATTTAATACTAAGGTCCATTTTATTTAATGGAGCCTAAAATAAAAATGTTATTTTATTTTAGACAAGTTTTCCAGGTACCTTCTATTTTCAAACAAAAACCTACTGATTTGGTTTTGAAAATATTTGGTTTTCAAATGGAGATTTTATTAATTAAATCAAACCCTATTTGATTAATAAACCATGGTCCATTTTATTTAATCAATAAATGGAACCTAAAAAGATTTAAAATATTATTTCATTTTGGATTTTGGTTTGTGTTATTGAACAGAACCAAAATTCATAGTGCAAGGTTTGGTGATTGTTTGAAATGATTTGAACATTGTTTGGTGGTTTGAATTTCAAAACAGAAAATAGTTATAGAAAAAAAAAAGCCAGCAGACAGAAAAAAAATAGGATCTGGTCGACCTAACCCAGCAGCCCAACAAGGCCCAGTACCAGCCCAGCCTTCTTTACCCCGAAGAAAACGCTTCGCACTTGGCAACTGACCCACAGAGTGAATGACTGGTGGACCTCCCTCTCACTCCTTTTCCCACTGACCAGCAGACCCTACTTTTCCAGCTCGTCTCCTTCCTCGCGACGACCACGCCGGCCGTTTCTGCCGTTGATGCCGCGGCTTGATTACGCATTGATTCTGCGCCTTAACCTCGCCGTGACTGCGTCCTATTAATCACCAGCGCCTCCTCCTCCTTTCCCCTCTGTCGCCCCACCTCGACACGCCCCCAGGCTGCCCCATTTCTCGCCACACCACCCTCGGTCAGATGAGCTTCCTTCTCCAATTCTGGCCAGTACCTGCCACCCCGAGCCTCCTTGACCTAGCTCACACCTTCACCACCTCCTGACGCATCTTTCCGTGCCCCTCGTTTGACCGCGGGCGTCCTCGAAGGCCGACTCAAGCTCGAGCGCCGTCATCTTCAACTGCGACGACGACTCCCAGGTAAACCAGACCGCCCCGCGCCTCCTCGTTCACGCTCCTTCACTCGCCTCGACCATGCGCGTCTAACCGCGTCTTCATTTAGTCTTGGGGTGAACCACAACACCGTCCCCGACCACAACCAGAGCCGCCTGACGCCAGGAGCAACTCCGGCGAGCGATTACCGCCACGACAGAGCGCCCCTTGACCCAAGGAGACCACGTCGAGCTTCCTCAGGCCTTTGAGAACGTGGTGAGCACCTTCCCCTCTTCCCTCGCTTCCTGTTTCGCCAGCGCCGCCACTGTCTGGCCGTGCGCTGCCGCTAGCCACCGTCGGCGCCGCTCACATATGGTCAAGCATGCTAGCACCGTAGGATCGAGATCTGACGCTCACGATAGAATCACTTAACCGCGAAAGGGTACGCTCTCTGGACCACACGATATAATTAGATCCAACGCGGCGCAGAGCCGATCCGGCCGAACCGGTATCGACTAGTGAAATAGCGACGCGTGGCCAAATCTGTTTAAAACAGAATTTGAAAAACAGATTTAAGTTGCAATTTGAAAACCCTATAACTTTTGATCCACACGTCCAAAAATCACAAACTTTATATCGTTGGAATCAGTGGAACAAGACCTAGCCAACCATGGAATTTGTTTAGCAAATAGTATCTGTTAGATTGGTTGATTTTGCAGAAACATTTGTATGCATGATTAGATTAGAAAAATTGTTTAAAAATGTTTTTGAGGTTAAAACCTTTCCAAATAGGTTTGTTGTGAACTTACTAACCCTAGGAACCAACCCATGGTTTTGAAAATGGATTTGGTAAAGTTTAGGATGGAAAATTTGATTTAGTCATTTCTAGCCAAATGAAAATAATGGTTTTTGTTATGAAAATGATTTTGAGTAAAAACTTTGGGAAAATGGTTTAGACCAAACCTACTGACCCAAAACACCAAGTTTTGCAAAAGCAACTCATTTGGTGAAAAACATAAAGTTTTGCTTTGATAAAAAAAATATTTTTCACCACATAAAATGATGAATGGATATAAAAGTGGTTTATGGACAAAACCCTTTTGCAATTGAATTTTCCACTTTGGAAGATGACCACTTTGAGCCTTACCAAGTTTAGAAGCCTAGTGGATACCATCTTTAGCAAATAAACCTATCTCTTGCATGCTTACATGCATGACCTAGATTCCATTGTTTTATGTGTGTGAATTGTTTGATTGATTATTGGTTTGGAATGCTAGTTGATATTGTGTTTGCTTGATTGATTGTAGTGAAGTTAGAAAAGTGTGAGACTAGCAAGATCAAGGAGTGAACCATCATTCCCTACCAAAAAGGCAAGTGACACTATCATTTAAAGTCCTACTATTTTCATTATACTTAGTGGATTTTGAAACATGCATGAAAATAATTTCTATACTTATGTTATGCTAAATCCTAATAGGATACCCTATACATTCCTTAGTGAAAACAATGTAGTTGTTACATGCTTAGCCATGCTATATTTTGAAAAGAGATACATGTTGAGATTTTATGAAATTGAGAAAAGGACTTGTGATTTTATATAATAAAACAAGGACTCAATGAACCACCTGGGTGGCCAAGGATACTTTGAGTTTTGGAGAAGGTGGCAACAAAAGGAACCATGTCTATGGCAATATCTTTGTGTTGTGCTCCAAAGGAAACCACCCAGGAAACTTAGAGATTGAACATGTTTCTCCAATTGTGGCTTTCGTGTGCAACCACATGCTATTATGGCTCGCTTAGTCAACTACATTGGGAAGACCCATGCATTGTCTTGATTTCTTGGACATGGGGATCTGGAATGCTTCATGGGTGCTGAAGACAAGCTAGCAATGGTGTATGGGAGGACCCTTTGGAAAGACTTCGTCACATTCTCAATCTGCCAGTACTCCATCTTGGTGAGTGCTAATCCAGTGGCCACTGGTGGCAACAAGATGGGATTGTGACATGTGGGTAAAGTGTACTCCTTCTGCAGAAGATAAAAAAAATCTAAGTACTTAGTCGTGTCCCCGGTTATGGACAATACTGAGCAACTAAAGTTTGAAGCTATGGGAGATCTCGACATTCTAATTTCTAAAAGAAAACTTTTAAGAACTTGATGCACTTGGGGTTACCAAGGAGCTCAAGACACTTTGACAAAACTTGATGTACTTGGGGTTACCAAGGAACTCAAGGGATTTTGTTGAAAACATGAATACTTGGGGATACCAAGAAGCTCATGAGATTTTTGATAAAACTTGTTGCACTGGGGTTACCAAGTAGCTCAAGGGATTTTTGACAAGGACTTGAACACTTGAGTTTCTACCAAGGAGTTCAAGGAACTTGGAAAAGGAGATTTGACAAAGGACCTAAACAAATTTTGAAAAGATAGGATAAAATACTGCTTTATGCAAATGAGCCTAAAACTCTACTTAGCTAAATGTGCATGTATTGATAGGATCCACTTATATTCCACATGGTAGTGAAACTTGCCAATACAATTCAAATGTATTGACCCTTGTGGCTGTAACTTGTAATGTTGCAGGTTTGATTGATTTTAGTGAAGATTGATTGATTAGGATTACAAAGTCTACAACCAACATCTGCATGTGGCACTTTGAAGATGAAGGACCCCATGACTATAGTTATTCCACTGCAATGTAATGTAATAGCCAAATGAGCTATGTATGATGTAATAAAATTATGTTATTCCTGGTTATAAAGTTATATTATGACCTTTGTTTCTTGATATTACATCTTAACTGTGGATGCTAGCTAATGATCCAGGGACTAGCATTGTAAACACAGGGGACACCACCTTATCTTGTTTAAAGGTTGGGACACTCCCTCTACAACCTCACTGTCACAAGAATTCAATGAACATCATTTTAAAAGCAAGCTCCAAGTAAATAATATCAACAGCACAGAGAGAGTAGAGTAGGGGAAATATTCAGTTAGACTTGGGGCTGGTAGAAACCCTAAAGTGTTTAATCTTGCACAACGAATATTCAGGGTAGTAGCCATACTGACTACTAAGCCAAACAATAGATTAGGCAGAAGAGGAAGAAATAGAGGAGAAGAGGATACTTACCCGGAGGTCCTCGCCTAGCAAGAAATGGAAGCAGAACACGATGTTGCAGGGGATCAGAGGCGATGGACATAACACGGAAACATGGTGACCACCAAGGGCGCCATAACACCACCTGCGCCGTGCCACGGCAGCATGAGCACGTCCAGATTCAACACACCATCACCAGCACCAAAGGACGACTGGAGCAACGCCGGCGCGCAGCGGCGATAGCAGCCCCGCAAACCTAGCACCCGTAGGGGTTGGGCGCGGCCGCGTGGGATCTCGATTCTAAAATCGAGTTGGTCAAGAGTATGGAGGAGAGGGTGGCACGTCATCTGCGTCAGGGAGCGGTGCTGAAGGCCACCGGCAAGGGCCAAAGGCGGGCGGCGGCTCTGTCGGCGGTGAGGCGAGTGTAGGGAGCGAGAGAGGTGAGGCTTGTACAAGTGTGCGTGAGTGAGAAGTGTGGAGAGATACGGTTGGTCTGGGAATAGCCCAGCTAAATGGGCCTGGGTGGGCTGAGTCGGCCTAAATGCCAGATTGTCATATACACCAGGTTCAATTAGAAAAAAGGGTAATATACATTAATTGTACAATATTAAATTACCACAATACCCTTAATAATATTCAAGCCCTAGAAAAATGTAGGAAAATTATAAAAAATATATATAATACATCTAAATAATCACAAAAATGAGATCTATCAAATAAAAATATAAAACCCCTTATTTGAGTTAAATATAATACCAATAAATATTAAATCCATTAGACTTCTCAATAAATTATAACAAAAAATTTAAATTAATAAAAAACATTTTGTGTATAAAAATAAATCTACTATTTTATAAAAATACTAACTTAATTCTTTTATAAATAAAATTTGAAGTAAATATTTAAAGACATTTGATGCTTTATGGAATTTTATAAACATAAGAACAATACTTAAAATAAATAAAAATCATTTTTAATATCTTAAGTAAATATATTTTACCAGAAAAATACTAAATATATTATTTCAAAACATCTTTAATTCTTAGGAATTAAATTCTAACTCTATTTTATTAAAATGAGATAATTATTTGTTAACCCTTTAAAATTATTTCCTAAATAACAAATCATCACATTTCTTTATGAATATTAAATCCTTTAATACTAAGTACTAAAGTCTAATACCATAATTAGTATTCATAATAAAACTTAAGTATAAGGTATGAATTTTATAAAACCCTTTTGAAACCGTAAATCAAATTAAAACCAACAACAACGGTATGCATCATTTAATCCTATTATAAGTAAACGATCTTTACCTTTTGACAATACCTCACATGACGTTAAACTCTTAACAAAATACAAATATCATAAGCAATACACCTTAAGTCCATTTATGTCTTTAAAATTAACTTTAGTCTACAAGATTGTAAACACCATGTGTAACACCCTCGCCTGATAAGGCTGAATTCATGTGTATAGTGCCAATCCCTGGATCGGTTCACTGGCAAACACAGTACAAAATGATACCAAATATAACTATGCATCATAAATACAACGAATATGATCCAGAATTTACATTATTTATTCAAGTAGACAGCGGAAATGAATATAAGGTAGATCTCCATCATTTAAATGTGCCACAGGCGAACAATTGTTTAGTGGAGTCTTGCGACCTATAAACGATCACTCATATATGATATAACCTGCAACATAAAACGCAGCAGCCCCGAAGAGTCAATACATGGAATGTATGGCAAGTAGGCTAAAGTGGTTAACAATAGATCTATCAACTACATGCTTATTTGGCTGGGTGAAGATCAGGCTCATTTGCATAAAGCAATAGTTTTATCCTAACATTTGTAACAAATTAGTTTTCCAATACGATAAATAGGACACTCTGGTTCACTCCCAGGTGATCCTACCCAATTAAGTTCACCCAACAAGTTTTAAGTAATTGAGAAATTAGGATGAGTGAGAAATATGTCATAGCATCAATATCAGGTCTCTCAAATTGTCCATAATCGGGGACATGGCTAAGTACTTAGTTTAGACACCCTGCAGGGGTTTGTACACTTTACCATGTGACCTGGCCAACCCAACTCGGACCACCACACTCATATTGTGTGATGATAGGGAGAAGTCCAAGACGATACAATTCGGGAAGAGCATCCCAAACCCATCCACGCACCATACCAACCTACATTATTCTACATCTCTGGCTACGTAGGGTTCGAGTCGCCACAACCTACTAAGTCCAGCCAGCCACCCATTTCTTACTGGCACATGGTTGCACACGAAAGCTATCAAACAAAGAAACCAATCCTTTCTCAGTACCCTGGGCGGCATTCCTACCCATAATTCTTCACTCTGATGACACTCAAACCATTCCGCCCAGGTGGTTCATTAAAATCATATTGGTTTTTCATTTAGCAAAATATAAGCCTTTCAAAACATTAAATTTTCATGGTGTGATTACCTTCCTCGTCTAAATAGCATAGCTAAGCAATCTACGAATACGATGGCTCATAAACAAGGAATACTAGGAAATAATATGGGACATAGCATAGCGTATACACATCAATTCGTACATATGCAATTCTACGAAAACATCTATAATGCATAGGAAAACAATAGGACATTTATGACCAAGATAGCACCACTTGCCTTTTGTTGTAGATGTAGTCGATTAGATAATCCTCACGATTATAATGGCTTCATTAGTAATAACCACAATACTTGCAATCATAGTAGTTGCAATCGCAGTAGTTGCACTCCTCGCAATCTAACGATTAAAACAAGTGCACAACAAACACACCATTCAAAACATAGCAATTATGCGCAATACAATAAAACAATGATTAACAAATGCATGCATGATGATTTAATGAGTCGCAATGGTTGTATTTAGTTTTCTAAACAAACTAGATCACATGATACATGCAGGAGATCATTTAATGCACTAAAGCATTTATTATTAAAGTTATATCGATTTAATATGGTTTATCTCACTTTAATTAAACTACTGATGTTTTTGTCGTATTAAATTGTGAACTAAATGTTACTATATAGGTAATGAAATTTTGTAACCAATAGCAATTTGAATCACCTAAAAAGAAGTTACAAATCTTTTCTTATGATTAAAACACTATTGCAATGAGTTTATAGCTTTCTGCGTATATTTCTATTTTAACAGTACCAAATAATTTGGCATGCAATTTATCTGGATATATATTATCAATACAAAATAGTAGCAATTGGTTTCACTAATTTTGGAATTCTGGTTAATTTTCTATGATTTAAATACTATTTAAAATGGTTTAATTCATCTAAAATATTACCTTCGTCAAAAATTATATCTAAGGCCAGATACTTGTTCTGCATGAATCAAGGATTCCATAGACATATTGTTTGTATTTTTAGGATCTACAAATAATTTATCATGATTTATTTACTCCAAATTTTTCCATTAAACCAATTAAATAACTACAGTAAATATATACTCTAAAAGTTGGTATAAAGGCATGTTAATATTCTTCACACTTTTCTGAATCCATAGGTATATTATTTATAATTTTTGGAACTATAAATCATTTTATATGAATTATACAAGATTTAATGATTTTCTGTCTATTTATTCAATATCTTACATTAAACTGGAATTTGTTAGTGACGTGGCGCGACATGACTCGCTGATACCCCTTCGCTTAAGTGAACCAATAATATCCACTGGATCTAGATCGAATGGCTGTAGGTGATCGGCTTGCCATCGGCTCTGGCTTGGCTTGAGTTATCGGCTGGGGATCGTCTCGCTTCATCTGGTCCCTCCAGATGCGATCGGACGATGCTTGTTGATGATGGCGTACCAGTGTCGGCTCGCGGACGGTGGCGACGTCGATGGGCGGCGGCAACAACTCAGTGGTGATGGTCGTGGCGCTCCTGGAGGTCTCCGGCAGCGGTGAAGTGGACTACGGGATGCGGTGTTCGATGGCGGCCTTGAGGGTGTCCTCGCTAGCGTATATCTCTTACTCGGACAGGGGTGAAGCGCGGCTGGAGCGTGCAGCGTTGATGAAGCTCCGGCGACGTCGGGTGCGAGCTGCGGTGCATCTGCGAGAGGGGAAGGAGGGTGAGACGACGTGGGAGATCAAGTCGAAGACGATGCAAGGAAGCGGGGAGGCGTAGAAGGTCAGGAACTTCGAGTTCATCCTTGATCGTAAGCTTCACTGGCGGCCGACGGCGCCTCGGTTTGGTGTCTAGGATTTTGAGTTTTCAAAAAAAGGAGACGAGAAGGAGGCAGGGGTTATATGGGGCGGATTTCGTGAGAGAGGGGCAAAGGGATCGACGGAAATCGGCGGATTTTGCGGGGAATCGATTGGCAGTTTGTTGTGTTCGATCTGGTCTCTAGGCGTGAGGAAGGAGGAGGGTGACGGGCGGGGCCCGCGTCATCAGCGAGACAGGGGATAAGGGGGCGCGTGGGTTGGGCTGCTGCTGGGCCTTAGCGCGCTGCTTGGTGCTGCGCAAGTGTAGGCGGTAGGTAGGAGGGGGATGTTGGGCTGGGCTGGCCGCGGGTAGGTTAGTTAGGCTTTTTTATTTTTTCCATTTTCGTTTTCTGTTTTATTTCTTGTTTTTTATTTAGGGCTCTAAATTGAACCATTTAAATTTCTAAATAATTATAAAATAAAACTTAACAATTTAGTATACTTATTAGAATGTTTCTAGTACATTTAAAATATGCCACCAATAACCAATGAATTGGCCTATATGGCAATATTCTATTTTCTTTATTCTTTAGTCCTTTCCTCATATACTTCATATATTTTATATTTGATCTCCAAAAACATTCAAACCACTTCCTATTGTTTTATAAATATGTAATGTAACCTATCAATATACCCCTTTGTGAATGTCTTTTCTCAAGTTTTGCTATGGACAACCATAGGTATTTGGTTCCACTTAGAATGGGAAAAATCCCTTTTAGGGTTTTTGAGTTTTTTTTGGGCAACACTATTTCCTTCTTAGAGTTTATATGCAATGATGCTCATGCATGCTCCATGATTTTGAATTTTGAAATCTTGCGCACCAATTCAATAATCCAAAATCAATCCATGCCCTTTTGCCTATATGGCTACTTAGGTCATAACAAAAGAATATAAGATTTTAAAATCAAGGTTGAGGGAATTTTCTATTCAAAAAGTTTATTTTATTTGAGAATTTTCAACCAAGTCAAACAATCAGTCAAACCTATTTTATACATTTCACATTCCAAAATTTGGAAAATTTTGGTATGTGACACCATGTTAAAGGCTTAATTATGTATTTTATAGTTCACTTTCGTCTGTTTCAATTAAGAACTAAGGCATATCAAGACCAAACTAATAGAGAAAACGCTAAGAAACATCGACCACATTATATTAACCATAAATATTGTTAAAACATTATCAAACAAACCTTTTCTTCGAAGGTTATTCTTTTTGCCACTTCAAATAATAACTCTATAATAATTTCCTTCAAACCTTAAACAACCCAATACATGGACTTTCATCATAATCACCAAATATCAACTAATTTCAATCTTAGACCACTATTGCACTATAATTTTATATCTTGTATATCAAGGCTTAAGTTCCTTATAAATGCATTCCATGTGAAGTAAAATTTATAGATGAACCAACTCTTAAAGGAATCACCTAAGTTTACTTCATTTAAAGAATTGGGGATACACTTTGGAGTTTTATCAAAATGCATAGAATTACTTATGTATAATAGCATATTGCTTCTTTAAACATTAGTCCTTACCGGACCAATGATGCTGATTTCAGATATTGGATCTTCTATTGTCTCGAAGACCGTGATTGCACAATCTTGCAATCACAAAAGGCAAGTTCACACTTTCTCATGTCCTTTGATTATTTCATGTAGAGTATTTGCAAATCCAGTGTTGTCATCACATGCATTTCAAAAAGGCCAGAAAACACTATTTTCATAATAATATGATTGTGGTTTACTTACCAAATGGTAATAACCTACTATGGAAGTTCCGGTGGTAAAGGAACATAATACCTAGGACTTAATACCTAGTGATTCTTGCATCATATATTACGCGTTAACCATGAGATCTATGGGCATTGGGGAAGTCAGCTGGATCGGCTCCCTTCCGCATGCATCAGACACTGTTCTGGGCGTTTAAGTTGTAGATCGTGGGTATAGCCGTTTTATACGAGGAAAAGTCTACCATGGATCTGAGCTTACAAAAGACATATCTCTAGTGTTAATGGTTGTTGTGTGTATCAGAATAAGGTATAGCCGTTTTATACGGGGAAAAGTCTACCTTGAGTCTAGGCATACAATAATTGCGTTGTATGCGGGGTCGCGGAGAAGGATAGTGATTCGATTGGATCTTAGTATGGGCCCCACACCAAGGAAGTGTGGACGGCAACTGGGATGTGCAACAAAGCTAAGATCTCTCATGGGTAAAGCAACGCACCTCTGCAGAGTATAAGAACTATAACTTGTTACTTCCTGTTCCGGGAAGGATCTACGAACGCGGTAGGAAAGGAAATCCATGAAAGTTCCATTAAACCTGTGAAGGCTGACGGACATAGCTTTTCAGAATAAAATCAACCTTGGAAGAAATGTTTATGAAAACCTGCAATGCCTACGACCTTGAGTATGTGGCTGTAGAAATAGTGCATCATACACTCTTTTTTAGTGAACTTGCTGAGTATGCTCGTACTCAACGTATCTTCTTAACTTTTTATAGATTCTGAAGACAATACAAACGACATCTACATCAACTTATACTCAAGGGAATCATCATCAACAGATCAAGTTCTTCAATAAAGTCAAAGAAGTAAATATATGCATCAACTAAAGTGAATACGAAGTTGCTGATTAGTTAGGAATATAATCTCTAACCATATAACCTACTTATGTAGAATATTGCAATAGCAGCAAAGCAAGCCCAATAGTTCAGATACTAGTCTTAATAGTATGATGGTTTTGATTTGTTATTTTTGAATCTTCTTTGTAAAGAAGTTTCTTTCTCTATCTTTAACCTAGAGTGTTCTCTAGATCTTTCTAAAGAGTCGAGTTGTAACATTTAGTCATGTCTTGGACCTGCTGTGTTTCTGTTGTACCACTCTGAGGGATGTAATACTAGTGAACGGTGTTTCACCGGTGTTATGTCAACGACTATAGTGTACTACATCATGCAGTGGTATGCTGGGTCACCGCAAGATTTAAACATGACAGCACAAAGGAGGAGAAACAACCATCTAGCTACTGTATGGACCCATAGTCCAAGGGTGAACTACTCATGCATCACTCCGGAGGCTGGCATGGTGATGAAGAAGACCTCCGGGATGATCTCTCCCCTCTAGCAGGGTGCTAGGAAGAGCTTCAGATCCCCTGATCTAGGGACGATGGTGGCGGCGGCTACAGACTGTTTCGTGGAAATTTGATCGGGTACTTAGGGTTTCTGCATTGGGGAGATTTTTTAGGCGAAGGGGCAATGTTGGAGGGCGCCTGAGCGGCCCACACCTGGTGGAGGCGCGCTCCCTAGGCCACGCTGCCCTAGGGTGTGGCCACCTCGTGGGCCCCCTTCGGCTGCCTTTTGACTCCGTCTTCACAGAAAATATTGACTTTGGCTTTTGTCCCGTACAATTCCGAGAATATTTTCTTACTAGCTTTTTTGAAACCAAAAACAGCAGAAAACAGGCAACTGGCACTGCGGCATCTTGTTAATAGGTTAGTTCCGGAAAACGTATAAAAATACGTCAAAGTGTAGAAAAAATATAAGACAAGTGATATAAAACAAGCATGGAGCATCAAAAATTATAGATACGTTTACGACGTATCAGTAATCTCACCAAGTCGGCCTAACTGTATCTTACCCATCACTCGGTGAACAAATTATGCTCTTGACACAGTCTCCTCAACCCGTTCCTCTGGATACCCAACGACATCGTTATGATCACCATTTCACTATGTGAAATTAAGTGCCATCAAAGTAACCTCGGGAGATAGTGATTTAATATGGTCTCATGGTATAAGGAGAAGGAGACTTCATTTCTGACTATTGCAATGATGAACTTTCTGACTTAATCGTGTCACAATCTTTGAGGAATGTCTATCACATCATTCACCAATGATATGACCTTGTTTTCAACCAACCCTATCACTCATGATCAGGAAACCTTGATCATCAGTTGCCCAACGAACTAGTATCAATACAAGCTACTAGGGACTTATGTTTTATATTACACCTGTATCAATGTTTCCAATTGATATAGTTATAGCACAACATGAAACTATTAAAAACTTATTGGGATATGACAATAATAAACCTTTTATTATTTTCCTCTAGGGCATATTCCCTTCAGTCTCCCACTTGCACTAGAGTACAAATAATCTAGCTGGCATTTACTAATCTATAAAACGTCATGTCCCTGTTCTGTTTACCAGATCAGTATGTCTTTTGCAGATCATTAATGTCTTCCAAATTTTGACATTCCCTCCATTATCTCATAGTGGTTTTAAGTATTCGTTTTGGTGAGTGAGAATTTGTTTCTATTTGTTTACAGTGATGGTCCTTGAGTCAATTTAACCTTCACTGTTGTCATGTAAACTCCGGAAACATACTTAGAGAAGTCGAACTTCTTTAGCCAAAATATACTTTTATCTTTATGTTGATCCTAGTGCATAACATGCAACTATGTGCCTTACTTTGCTTTTTGCCATTCGAGAACGAACTTTAACTTTGGTTCTGTGATTTACTCCGGAATCACATCAAAACATGTTCTTCCAACCATATCCTTGGGTCAAATTACGTCGAGTATACAATATGGTTATATGGAAGAACCTATGACTGAGGCATATGATATGTCACTTCTCTCTTTCTTTCTTTTTAAACGTAGTTGTAATACTGATTCTAAATCAATGCTTCATACAAGTAAGAACTTCTTTATTTAGCTTGTTCCATTCTGAACTCCTTCAGAATCTTACTACGACATTCTGAACATCTTCAGGATCAAGTCTAGGAAGCATTCGACAATAATGTTTATTAAAGTTTCCAACTATCTCGATAGATTCCATTGTTTAATAACTTCTTCAACTTCATCCATATTTACTAGCTTAAATATTATTTATAGAAATCACATCATTCATATATGTCATCCACATATTTCAGAATTATAACAAGCTCCCACTCAAATATGGCATCCATATATGAGACTCAGGTATTTCACTTAGCTCCCACTCAAAATATGTCTCCTACATATTGAGTCTTCGCCAAGCCATTAAGCTTCCACTCAAAATATGTCTCTTCATATTAAGGTTAAGCCAAGCTAATATGCTCCTACTCAAATGAAATTCCTCTCAACAATCTTGGACATTCCAAAATTCTTTGATCATCATCAAATTGATAATTCCAGCTACGAGTTCCCAATATCCATATATTACTGGTGTAAATCCAATAGAATCTAGCATCGCTACATGTGTAGTCAACTCCTTGAATTTGTCCAAACATGCTTTGCGACAAATCGAGCTTTATGTCTTTCATTAATTTCTTTCTCATGATTTTGCAGTCATTTAGAAATATTAAGTAAACCTCTTTACTTAATAAGATCAATTAACACATTACTTTTTAATCTTGAATGTAACTTAATATAGGATTTTATGACTCCTAGTCATATCCCGCATTTAGGTCCATCATGCTTCTTTAACTAGGATTTTATGACTCCTAGTCATTTCTTTAACTATAAATGATAATTATAAACCTAAGAAGAGATAATATTAGACCAATGTATCTAATACAAAATGATTATGATTTTTAGACATATCAACACCTTGAATTTTTTCAATTATCAAAATTTGTGAAACAATTTTCACAAGTCCTTTTATGCCAACATTTAACTTAAATACTTTAGTCATATCGATCAAATCGAAGAGACTTTGTATTCCTTTTAATTCCATATCCCAGTTTGTTTTTAACTCATTTGAACACTTCAAATCGTTTCAAAACTTCTGTTTTATTAAGTAAATACACCTATTCACTTAAGTTCACAATGAAATAATGATTTCCACCATTTGTTAAAAATGTGATACATCACTATGTATAAGATTCAACAATTCTTCGCATATCACTGATTTACCAAAATGCGTAGTTTTAGTCATTTCGTCAAACGAGGCATGGTTTTGCAAAGTCTCTAGATCAAATATACAAGACCCCGATTTTCATCCAAGTGAAAACCACGCAATAACCACCTTGACTTAAACAATAGTGTTACTTTGTTATTAACCTTTGGATACCTTTTAGCATTCTAATCCTTTATAAATGCTTAAACTATTATCATTAATATAGTGATGAGAATAACTCATTTATAATCATAATGTGACCATAAAGGTATTACTCATAAGAACAGTACAACTAGTTTATAACTTATTCATATGAATAATCATCTTGCCAAAAGAAAGACACAAACAAGAATTATAAAATTATATTCAAGTCCACTAATCCAAATGATAATCTTTGAGGGAAGGAGTGATGTCGGCCATCAAGTAGTCTGCTTGCCATCATCAAGCCACATTGCCTCATTTTTAGCAATTCTCAAACAGACCATCATGTTTTCACAAAACGGGACACGTATCCAATACATTGTAAACTATAATGAGTTTTGCATGAATTACATTTATAACTTTGTATGTTTGACATTTGTACGTATTGTCGACAAGTACGCCATAGGGGGTCCTAGTGGCGTTGGAAAGATGGGGTGTGAGACGTCAGATGTTCCAGGAGAGGTGAGCACAAGTTTACCCAAGTTTAGATCTTACTACGGTGATCGGGTCCTAATCCTACTAGCAACCCAGTAATATATCAGCGTAAGCCGGATGTTACAACGGATTACAAGAGAGGTTCGCCTGTGTGAGTTGTGATTGTGGTAGTAAGATTGGTAGTTGGTGTTGTGCCCTAAAGGCTCCCATAGGAGAGACCTATCCGGCTACGTTACAGAATTGGTAACTAGATACAACTTGGACTACAAGTAATACTGCATGCCTAAGTCGGTAACACTTCTGGGCCTTCGTCGCCGGAACTGGATCATCCTCTTTCTCTGACTAGGCCGCCCGTGAATCAAAGCTCTAACCCGTTGGTGGGCCACCCTGGTCAGCGAGTCCTGTGGGTAATCCAAGATCCAAAGTCGGATAAATCGTCTAGCTTGATGGTTTCTTCGTCTTGAGAATCTTGAAGGGTTACCGAAAAACTTCTTTCAATGGTGTAGGATTCCGAGTCAATTGAGTCAGATATGTTATGTTCTGACTTTAATGTTTTCCTTGCTCAGTTTGAAACATGAGCCGGATTTTACAACAGCGTGTGGGATGACGACTTTTTAGACTAGGTCTTGTCACTAACAAGAGTCCCATTGACACGACCGTTGGTGGGTCCGCTCCCTACGTAACAGAGCACCGTTTTAATGCTCTGATACGTCCAAAATGTGTCTACTTTCTCGAACACTTTGCTATTGTTTCTTCTCTAAACTTGTGTGATTTGGATACAACTAACACGGACTGACCCTGTTTTCAGTAGAATTACCATGGTGTCTTGTTTTTGTGCAGAAAATGAACTATTAGGAAAAATCCCGGAAAATATGCCAAAAACTATTTCTCACGAGAAAATCCACGGAGCCACAAGGGGAGACAGAGAGGAGGCCCGGGGGGCCCAGACCCACCCTAGGAGCGGTCCCACCTAACCCCGCGCCTGGGGGAGGTCTGGCCACCCCAGGCAGCTCCCCGGCCTCCCTCTGTGCCTATAAGTTGCCTTCTAACCTAAAAACTCAGGGGGGTCGATAGTTTTCCAAAAAGAGTTCCGCTCTGCCGCCGCCACCAGAAACCAAGATTCGGATCCAGAAACTCCGTTTTGGCACCCTGCCGGGACGGGGAATTTGGAGAGGATCATCGCCATCGTCATCACCAACGCATCTCCATTAACCACCGATGTTTCCCTCATCCATGAGTGAGTAATCCCCCGCTGTAGGCTTGGGGATGGTAGGGATTGAGTGAGTTCTATCATGTAATCGAATATGATTGTTAGGGCATAGTGCCTAGTATCTCTATTAGTGCTATTTGACTTTGTTGCAACTTGTTGTGCTTAATGCTTGTCACTAGGGCCCGAGTGCCATGATCTCAGATCTGAACTTATTATTGAATCATTATGATAGTATTGTTTGTGATTTTATCTGCAAGTTGTGTACACATATCATTGTCCGGATCCAAAGGCCCCAAAGTGACAATAATTGGGACAACCATAGGGGATGGTTGTGGTGTGAGGATCACATGTGTTCATGGAGTGTTAATGCTTTGCTCCGGTGCTCTATTAAAAGGAGCACCTTAATTGCTAGTAGTTCCCTAGAGGCCCCGCTGCCACGGGCTGGCTGGACAGAAGATGTTATGCAAGTTCTCATTGCGAGCACGTATGACTATATTTGGAGAACATGCCTAGGATTGTTTAGTACTTGGATGCTTGTTATTATTTATCTGCAATTCCCTAGTTCTTGAAGTTATATGTTTAGACTCGTCCATGCAATGCCCGTCCATCCATCCATATGCCTACCGCACTCGAATCCTACTGTTACCGTTACTGTTACTATTGCTTTGTTTCACTGTTGTTGTTACTGCTGTTGTTGCTCTGTCATTGCTACTACCAAACTGTTGCTACTGATAAACTTCTGTGAGCAAGAACTATTTCTAGGTGCATCTGAATTGACAACTCGGTTGTTAAGGCTTTCAAGTATTCTTTGGCTCCCCTTGTGTCGAATCAATAAATTGGGTAATACTACCCGCGAAGATTGTTGCGATTCCCTACACTTGTGGGTCATCAAGACTATTTTCTGGCACTGTTGCCGGGGAGCATAGATTTATTTGTAAGTTCACTTGGATCTATTATTGTTCACTACTACTCCTTTCATTATGAGGAAGTCTCGTGATGGAAAAATCCTATTTTACCATCCACTACAAGAATAGGTATAGTCCTAAACACCTCTGCTTCTCTTGATTCACCGTTTGTTATAAGTAATCTTGTCACACCACCACCACATGCTCATGCTACACACACTTCTACTACTACTGAGTCTGAAACTTCTTTTGATACTCATGATGTTACTTCTACTGTGCTTGATGCGAGTGGTTCATTAGGTCCTTTTCTAGATGCTACTATGGCTAGTCTAGGAAATACCGAAACTCCTAGTGAAGACACTGTTACACCTGTTAGCTCACCTAAGTTTAGTGAAAGTTATGATATTAATGATGGTTACATTGAGCTCACTGACGATTTTGTTGAAGAGTGCCGAAACACACATGGTACTAGTGCTATGAAGAGTCTCCTTGCTAGACGTACTATTATGCCTAAGTTGTCCTCTGATCCTAAGTTTGCCACCTCTCCCATAGATATTAAAGATGAAGATTATGCTTTTTCTCTTGATTTATCTTATTTAGATATTGTTGAGAAAGAACCTTTTTGTGGGACTGAAAATGAGAGTGTTGTGGCTCATATGAATGAGCTTTCTACTATGAGTGCTTTGTTCTCTAATGATTTTAAGATGCGCAAGTACTTTGTTGCTAAGATCTTCCCTTTTTCACTAAAAGGAGAAGCTAGGTCTTGGTTTAATAGATTACCTCCTGGTTCCATTGATAGCCCTTATTGCTTGATTGCTTCTTTCTTCCATAAATAATTTCCTCCCAGTGCTAGGCATGCTGCTTTGCAGAGACTTTTTGATTTTAAACAGGGAGAAGAAGAGAAATTGCCTAAGCCATGGACAAGGTTTTGTGCCTTGATTCATGCTTATCCTGGATGTCCATTACCTAAGAATGAGTTGTTTGATATTTATTATAATCGACTAACTGATGATTCTAGGACCTACCTAGATAGCTTTGCTGATTGTGTTTTCAGGAAAAGAATTCCTATAGATGCTAAAGAATTAATGGCTAAAATAAGCAAGAATTATGATGATTGGACTTCAACTTAGCAGAATACACATGAGCCTATTACTCATGAACTAGATGTTCCTGAACCAATACCAACACCAACACCAAAGAAGAGAGTAATTATTGTATTAAATGATGAAGTGATGAAAGAAGCTAAGAAGTGTCTAAAGGAGAAAGGTATTAGAGCTGAAGATGTGAAGAATCTACCTCCTACAGAAGAATTATGAAAGCCAATTCCCCACTCATCTACTATTGAGGTACACTCTCTCCAACACTTTTATGAAGGTGATATTCCCTATAGTAAGCCTCCTGATCAATGCTTAGAGGAACTTGACATCTTTATTAGTAAGCAAGGTAATTTTAATAAACAAGTTCAGAATCATTTATTGGAAAACTCTAGAGCTATCAATGAGTTTAAAGATATTGTGGAAAGAACTTCTAATGATATTAAAATGCTTTGTAAACACTTTCAAATGGTTCAAACCCAACTTGATCAACTTGCTAAGGTACAAAAGGATATGCTAGTTAATGCCTCAGGAGATAAACATGCTTATGGAATTAAAACTAGGACTGGTATGGCTACTCAAGATCCTTTATATCCTAAAGGACATCCTAAAAGAATTGAGCAGGACTCTCAACAAGTAGATAGTGGTAGTCCTCGTAAGAGAAAGAAAAAGAAACATAAGATAGTTGAGGAACCACTTGAACCTGCTATAGATCCTAATAGTATATCTGTCTCTGATGCTGAAACTGAGAGTGGTAATGATAAAAATGATGCTCCTGATAAGGAGGAAGTTGAGGAAGAACCTGAGAAGTACACTAAGAACACTAGGTACACTAAGGAAGATTTTATTGCTAAGAAACATGGTGTGAGAGAGAACCTTGGGGACAGAAATCTATGCCTTTTCCAGGTAAGAAAAACAAGTCAAAGGAGGAAGAACACTACAACAAGTTTTGTGAGTGGATGAAACCTTTATTATTGCAAATTCCTTTGACTGACGCTATTAAGTTGCCTCCTTATTCAAAGTATATGAAGGATATTATCTCTAATAAAAGGAAGATTCCTAATGAGGAGATTTCTACTTTGCTTGTTAATTACTCCTTCAATGGTAAGGTTCCAAAGAAACTTGGTGGTCCAGGTATACGAACTATTCCTTGCTCTATTAAGAATAATTATGTTAGAACTGCTTTATGTGATTTGGGAGTTGGAGTTAGTGTTATGCCTTTTTCTCTCTATAAGAGACTCCAGCTAGAAAAGTTAATACCAACTGATATATCTTTACAAATGGATGATAAGTCAACTACAATTCCTGTTGGTATATGTGAGGATGTTCCTATTCAAGTAGCTCATAATTGCAGGGTTTTAACTGATTTTGTTGTGCTTGAAATGCCTGAAGATGATAATATGTCTATTATTCTTGGGAGACATTTTCTTAATACTGCAGGTGCTGTCATCAATTGTAATCAAGGAAAAGTAACATTCAATATTAATGACAAAGAGCACACTGTCTATTTACCCAATAAGTTTGCCAAAAGCTATTGCCTAAACTCCATTGAAAATATTGAGAGCATCAAGGTTAGATAAATACATTGTCCCATTCCACAAGAAAATTTTGAAACTATTATGATTGGGACCATTGCTATCAAGTATAAGGTAACATAATCACCTTGTGGATTGCAAAGTTTTGCTTCATATAAGATTGTTTTGGTAACACGACTTGATCAACCTTGTTAACAAAAGGATTTTAATGAACAGAATAATGCTTTCACTGTGGTTATACTTGCGCCCTTCTATTTTTCTCCATTCCAATCTTTGCTCTTCGTCGTGTCTAACTTAAAGGCGTTCAAGAAAAGTACTTGTTGGGAGATAACCCAAGAGTTTCCTTAATTCTTGGAAGTTATTACGTCAGTAATGACCTCTCCTTATCCTTTTTATTTGCTTTTTGTGCCAAGAATAACCTCCAATGAGAGGGAAGTAAGATTTGGGGAGTTGCTGTCCCGAAACAGATTTCTGTCCACCACCATAAAAATTAGTGAGGAGTCTCTGTAAATTGGATTGAGCTGACATTTTACGAATAAATCCCCCAGTATGTTAGCTAACTTTTGTTAGTTCAACACTTTTTGATTTGAGCAACAGAAGATTTTAGAAAAAATCGGTTTCTACCTGCCGGTCTGTTTTGACATATTTTTGCCATTATTTGCATTTGCTTCTTATTGATTTCTTTTTGAGTTCTCTTTTGTGGAATTGAGCTTTTTGAAGGAGTTGCTACAGTAGCTTGTGTTTTTAGTGAAAAGTATTGCTGTTCCAAAATTTTACCTAAAGGTCTATTATCTTTTGAATACAGTAATGTTGCTAATGAAGATTGTGTGAAGTTTTGTATGAAGGAAAAAATTTAGGTGTAGAGAAAGAATGATGTAATGAGATGAAGAATGGACAAAAGATCAAGCTTGGGGGGAGCCACCCCGTGTCACCCCAAGAAATATTCAGGAGGTACATGATGGGTTTCGCGGCATAGTAAATCAAAATTTTCTACGGAGCGAACAGAGGGAAAGCCAAGATCTAATCTAGGAGATGCAAACAACGAGAGAGATTGGATTAGATATTCATACCCTTGAAGATTCAAGAGCGTTAACGCTCGGAACGTGGGTGATGTAGTCGTTCGCTTCTCCTCCTCGCGATCCGATCCGATCTAGCACCACAAGTGGCGGTGCCTCCGTGAGATGCACACGCAGCACCTGACGCCTCCTCCTTCCTCGGACCAGCGAGTATGGTGGAGAGATAGATTGGATCTACAACACGACGTGGTGTATATGGTGGAGAATTTCACTGCAGGCTTCGCCTACAAACATGGGAGGGAGAGAGGAAGGCAGCAGGCTACTAGGGCTTGGAGGAGGTGTGTTGTAGGGGAGGCGCACCACCCCTGATATATAGAGGGGGCGGCCAGCCCTTGCCCTCCTCCAAGCCTATCTCTAGTTTAAACAATTTAAACTCTCCTTATCTAGAAATCCTATCTCTAGTTTAAACGAGTTTAAACTTATCTAGGATCGGCTGGGCCCTATGGGGCCTTGTGCCCCTGGCCCAATGCGCCAGGACACTCCCTCATAGGCCCATGCCCCTCCCGGAAGGTGGGGCCACGTTGGTCCCTTCCGAAGGTTCTAGAAGCTTCCGACAATACCGATTAACCCGAACAATTCAACTCCAAAACTGCACCGCCTTATATGAATCTTATTCTCCGACCATTCCGAACCTCTCGTGATATCCCGGATCCCATCCGAGACTCAACAAAAATTCATAAACCAATTATCCAATCTATCCTAGCCAAGATATGTTAAGTGTGTGACCGTGGGTTCGAGAATATGCGTACATGATCTTCTATCAATAATCAAATGGGTCAGGCACCCATATTGACTCACACATTCATCGATGATCATATCGGATGAACCACGATGCCGTGATTCAATCAATCCCATATATATATTCCTTCGCCTCGCGATATTTTACTTGCCCGAGATTCGATCGTCATACCGTCATACCTAGTTCAATCTCGCTCACGAAGTACTTTACTGCTCCATAATCCGATATCACTTTGTGATTAACTCCTTAATCACATGCTTGCAAGCGGTGTTGATATCGACACGAAAGGGGCCCAAGTATATCTCTCCGACTTGGGAGGGACAAATTCCATCTCGATACATACAACCCAACAGATACTTTCCGATCACCGAGAGACACCTTTATGATCACCCTCTCATAGGATGACGTTTGATGACCTCAAAGCTTTCTTCCGGTACCGGAGTTGCATTATCTCATGGTCTAAGGAATACAATATTTGACATAGGAAAAGCTTCGCAAAGATGAACACGATGACACGATCTAATTGCTTCGCTTTGTTTGGGTCTATCCACCATATCATTCTCCCAATGATATGATCTCATTATCAATTGACAACTCATGTCTATGGTTAGGAAACCTTAACCATCATTGATCAATGAGCTAGTCCATAGAGGCGCACTAGGGACACGGTGTTGTTCACAAAACACACAAGTGTTAAAGTTTCCGCTAATACAATTCTAGCATGGAATATAAACTTTATCATGAACAAGAATTATAATAATAACATCTTTATTATTGCCTCTAGGGCATAATTCCAACAGTCCCACTTGCACTAGAGTCAATAATCTAGTTTACATCGGCAACAATCTCACACCCATGGCAATCGAGGTGTTGATCATGTTTTACACGTGGAAGAGGTTTAGTCAATGGATCCGTGACATTCGGATCCGTATGTACTTTGCTAATCTTCGATCTCCATCCGCTATATAATCTCGGATTATATGAAACTTGCGTTGATATGCTTGGTCTTTGGATGATATCTTGGTTCCTTAGCGAGTGCTATGGCGCGGTGTTGTCACACAATATCTCCAAAGGTCCAATGCACTTGAACCATGCCAAGCTCAATGATGAAGTTTCGATCCAAACTCCTTCACTTGACGCTCAGCAGCCATGTATTCCGCTTCCACTGTAGATCCCGCGATCACGCTTTGCTTGCAGCTTCTCCAGCTCACAGCTCCTCCATTCAAAATATACACGTATCCTGTCTGAGATTTAGAATCATCCTTGTCGGTGTCGAAACTAGCATCGACGTAACCTTTTACGACAAGTTGTTCATCACCCCCATAGACTAAGAACATTTCTTTAGTTCTATTTAGGTACTTTAGGATGTTCTTCACGGCTGTCCAGTGTTCCACTCCTGGATCACTTTGATATCTGTTCGTCAAACTAATAGCATTGGACACATCCGGTCTAGTACACGGCATGGCATACATGATGGAACCTATGGCCGAGGCATAAGGCACTTTGCTCATAGCTTCCCTATCATTTACCATAGATGGACACTGAGCCTTGCTCAATATCTTACCTGACAACATAGGCACTGAACCTTTCTTTGCCTTATCCATTCTGAACCTTTTCAGAACTTTGTCTAGGTATGTACTCTGGCTTAAAGCTATCAGGCGTCTTTGTCTATCTCTATAGATTTTGATGCCCAATATATAAGCAGCTTCACCTAGGTCTTTCATTGAAAAACACTTGTTCAAATAACTCTTCACATCGTTAAGCATGTTGATGTCATTTCCGATAATCAATATGTCATCCACATATAGTACCAGAAACGTCACCGAGCTCCCACTCACTTTCTTGTAGATGCAAGCTTCGTAGCAATTTGGAACAAATCCAAAGCTCTTGATCACTTGATCAAAACGAAGGTTCCAACTCCGAGATGCTTGCTTTAGTCCATAAATGGAACGCTGAAGTTTGCATACTTTATCAGCATCCTTAGGATCGACAAAACCTTCGGGTTGCATCATATACAACTCTTCATCAATGTTGCCATTGAGGAACGCAGTCTTGACATCCATCTGCCATATTTCATAATCATGAAACACAGCAATTGCTAATAAAATCCGAATGGACTTAAACATCGCTACGGGAGAGAAAGTCTCATCGTAGTCAACACCTTGAACTTGTCGAAAACCTTTTGCGACAAGCCGTGCTTTATAGACGGTAACATTACCATCCTCGTCCGTTTCTTCTTGAATATCCATTTGCACTCAACGGCCTTTCGGTCGCTAGGAGGATCCACCAAAGTCCATACTTGGTTTTCGCTCATGGATCCCAATTCGGATTTCATGGCTTCCAGCCATTTCTCAGAGTCTGGGCTCATCATCGCTTCCTCATAGTTCGAGGTTCACCGTCTTCTACCAACAAGACAGTCAAGACAGGTTGCCGTACCACTCGGGAGGGGCACGCGACCTTGTCGACCGCGACGCTCAAGAGCAAGATCGTCCAAGCTTCATGATCCTTGTCATTAGCTTCCTCTATTGTTGGTGCAGGCGGCACTGGAACAATTTCAGTTGTTGCGCTACTCTCCAATCCAAGAGAAGGTTCAATAACCTCGTCAAGCTCTACTTTCCTCCCACTCACTTCTTTCGAGAGAAACTCCTTCTCAAGAAAGGAACCGTTCTTTGCGACAAACACTTTGCCTTCGGTTCTGTGATAGAAGGTATACCCAATAGTTTCCTTAGGGTATCCTATGAAGACGCATTTCTCCGCTTTGGGTTCGAGCTTGTCCGTCATCAACTTCTTGACGTAAGCTTCGCATCCCCAAACTTTAAGAAACGACAACTTAGGTTTAGCACCAAACCACAGTTCATACGGTGTCGTCTCAACGGATTTAGATGGAGCCCTATTTAAAGTGAATGCGGTTTCTAATGCATAACCCCAAAATGATAACGGCAAATCAAGAGACATCATTGATCGGACCATATCTAATAGGGTTCGATTCCTGCTCGTACACACCATTGCTACTGTGGTGTTCCGTGTATGGAGTTGTGAAACGATTCCACTTGCTTTAAGATGCGTGATAAAATCATAACTCAAATATTCACCTCCACGATCGGATCATAGAAACTTAATCTTTCTGTTACGATGATTCTCCACTTCATTCTGAAATTCCTTGAACTTTTCAAATGTTTCAGATTTATGTTTCATTAAATAGATATACCCATATCTACTTAAGCCATCGGTAAAAGTGAGGAAATAGCGATATCCACCACGTGTCGAAACACTCATCGGTCCGCATACATCGGTATGTATGATTTCCAACAAGTCCGTTGCTCGCTCCATCATACCGGAGAACGGGGTTTTGATCATCTTGCCCATGAGGCATGGTTCGCATGTGTCAAATGATTCAAAATCAAGAGACTCCAAAAGTCCATCAGAATGGAGTTTCTTCATGCGCTTTACACCAATATGACCTAGACGACAGTGCCACAAATAAGTAGTATTATCACTATCTACTTTGCATCTCTTAGCCTCAATGTTATGGATGTGTGTTTCGTCCCTTTCGAGATTTAGAAGAAATAAACCATTCACAAGAGGTGCATGACCATAAAAGATGTTACTCATATAAATAGAACAACCATTATTTTCCGATTTAAATGAATAACCGTCTTGCAATAAACACGATCCAGAAATAATGTTCGTGCTCAACGCAGGCACATAATAACACTTATTAAGGTTTAAAAC
Source organism: Avena longiglumis (assembly GCA_030063025.1). Taxonomy (NCBI): domain Eukaryota; kingdom Viridiplantae; phylum Streptophyta; class Magnoliopsida; order Poales; family Poaceae; genus Avena; species Avena longiglumis. Next base: position 480,258,797 of record CP125977.1, read on the forward strand.
TAATCCCGAAGGTAAAACTAAGGAGAGCGTGCCGACGGCCATCACATCAACTCTTGATTCTTTGCCAACGTGCATCGTCACCTCATCCCTCGCAAGCCGCCGTCTATTCCGTAGCTCCTGTTTCGAGTTACAAATATTAGCAACTGAACCGGTATCAAATACCCAGGCACTACAACGAGGGCTAGTAAGGAAAACATCAATAACATGTATATCAAATATACCTTTGATGGTGCCATCCTTCTTGTCCGCCAAGTACTTGGACGATTACGCCCAAAGGACCCTTGTCCTTGCAATAGAAGCACTCAGTGTCCGGCTTGGGACCAGACTTGAGCTTCTTCTCAGCAGGGGCAACGCGCTTGCCGCCGCCTTTCTTGAAGGGCTTCCTTGCTCCCTTACCTTTCTTAAAGGTGGGGGGATTGTTGACCATCAACACATGATTATTCTTTTTGATGTTCACCTCCACTACTTTCATCTTAGCAAAGAGCTTAGTGATCATATCAGTGGAACCAATATGATTGTGATCAACTACAAAACTTTTGTAGCTAGGAGTGTCAATCTTGAGCTCCTCCGAATCTTGCATCCAGCTTGCTCAAGGCGTTGAGTGTAGCCCGACATCTTAATGGCGTGCTCACTAACGGACCTCCCTTCCTCCATCTTGTAGTTAAAGAATTTCTTAGAGATCTCATATCTCTCGAGCGGGCTTGAGTCCAAACATGTTTTCAGCTCCTCGAGAATCTCAAAGGGCCCGAACTCCTCAAAACGATTTTGAAGATCCGATTCCATAGCATACAACATGGCGATCTTAATCAAATCATAATCATCCTTGCGATCGATAAACAGCTTTTTCATCACCGGCATCTATAGTGTAGGCCACCTAGCACTTTCTCAAGGACATAGTCCTTTTGTCCGCCAGCGAGAATGATTCTCAGAATGCGGAACCATTTGGTGAAGTTAGACCCATTGTTTCTAAGCTTTTCTATCTCAGCAAATACGTTGAAGTTGAAGTTGGACTTGGCCATGTGATCTACAGTATTTGCAAGTACAATTTAGACTATGTTCATGATAAATAGTTCAACTTAATCAAATTACTAGATGAACTCCCACTAAATTCAACATCCCTCAAGTTGTTTAGTGAACACGATCCAAATTCACCACACCTAATACGATCATCACGAGAAGAGATGTGGTTTCAATGGTGGACAACAAAGTGTCGATCATATCATTCATATGACTCATGCTTAACCTTTCGGTTCTTGTGTTCCGAGGCCATGTCTGTACATGCTAGGCTCGTCAAGTTAGACCCAAGTATTTCCGCTGCAGTAAAACTGGCTTGCACCCGCTTTTATGTGAGCATAGAGTCTATAGCACCCGATCATCACGTGATGCTTGGACACGATTTAACTTTCGCAGCGGTGCATACTTGGGGAGAACAGTTTTATCTTGATATTTAAGTGAGGAATCATCTTATAATGCTACCGTCGATCTAAGCATAATAAGATACATAAAAGGGATAAACATCACATGCATATAACTTTATGTGACATGGTATAGCCAATCTTCAAGAATGATCTCCATCTTGTGCTCGGCATGATCTCCATCACTCCACCATGATTGCCTCCACCACGAATAGCAACTACAACTATTGCTAACTACTTAGCGATAAAGTAAAGCTATTACATGGCGTATAAGAAGTTGACTCGCAGGTCATACACAATTATAAAGACAACCATATGGCTCTCGCCGGTTGTGTACTCATCGACATGCAAGTCGTGAAACATTACAAAACATGATCATCGTGATACAATATACACATCACATCTTGGGCCATACCATATCACGAAAAACACTCCTGCAAGAACAAGTTAGACGCCTCTACTTTGTTGTTGCATGTTTTACGTGGCTTATGGGAGTAGATGCTAAGAACGATTCTTACCTACGGAAAGCCACAACGGTGATATTATGGTTGCCAAACTCCGTGTTAATCCCATGACAACTATAGTGAGAGAAACCGACATCCACCACCGCATGTGTGGAACAAGCCACACGTCAAGTGCGGAGCGGTCTCATGACGACGACGCGTAAGGTTGGCCTGGACCGCTTCAATCTCACTATCCCGGCCATAAGAAGAACACAAACAAGAGGCTTGCAACAGAAAACATCAACGCCCGCAACAACCATGTTGCGTTCTACTCGTGAAACACATCTACGCATAGATCTAGCTCTGATACCACTGAAGGGTTTCGCGGCATAGTAAATAAAAATTTTCTACGGAGCGAACAGAGGGAAAGCCAAGATCTAATCTAGGAGATGCAAACAACGAGAGAGATTGGATTAGATCTTCATACCCTTGAAGATTCGCAGACAGTGAACGCTCGGAACGTGGGTGATGTAGTCGTACTGCTTCTCCTCCTCGCGATCCGATCCGATCTAGCACCACAAGTGGCGGTGCCTCCGTGAGATGCACACGGCAAGACCTCGACGTCTCCTCCTTCCTCGGACCAGCGAGTATGGTGGAGAGATAGATTGGATCTACAACACGACGGCGTGGTGTATATGGTGGAGAATTTCTGCTGCAGGGCTTCGCCTACAAACAGTCGGGAGGGAGAGAGGAAGGCAGCAGGGCTACTAGGGCTTGGAGGGAGGTGTGTTGTAGGGGGGAGGGGGCGCACCACCCCTCTATATATAGAGGGGGGGCGGCCAGCCCTTGCCCCTCCTCCAAGCCTATCTCTAGTTTAAACAATTTAAACTCTCCCTTATCTAGAAATCCTATCTCTAGTTTAAACGATTTAAACTCTCCCTTATCTAGAAATCCTATCTCTAGTTTAAACGAGTTTAAACTTATCTAGGATCGGCTGGGCCCTATGGGGCCTTGTGCCCCTGGCCCAATGCGGCCAGGACACTCCCTCATAGGCCCATGCCCCCTCCCGGAAGGTGGGGCCACGTTGGTCCCCTTCCGGAAGGTTCTAGAAGCTTCCAGTACAATACCGATTAACCCAGAACAATTCGAACTCCAAAAACTGCACCGCCTTATATGAATCTTATTCTCCGGACCATTCCGAACCTCTCGTGATATCCCGGATCCCATCCGAGACTCGAACAAAAATTCATAAACCAATTATCCAATCTATCCTAGCGCCAAGATACGTTAAGTGTGTGACCTGCGGTTCGAGAATATGCGCATGATCTTCTATCAATAATCAACAGCGGGTCTGGGCACCCATATTGACTCCCACACATTCATCGATGATCATATCGGATGAACCACGATGCCAGGATTCAATCAATCCCATATATATATTCCCTTCGTCTCGCGATATTTTACTTGCCCGAGATTCAATCGTCTTGCATCATACCTAGTTCAATCTCGCTCACGAAGTACTTTACTGCTCCGTAATCCGATATCACTTTGTGATTAACTCCTTAATCACATGCTTGCAAGCGGTGTTGATATCGACACGAAAGGGCCCAAGTATATCTCTCCGACTTGGGAGGGATAATTCCATCTCGATACATACAACCCAATGTATACTTTCCGATCACCGAGAGACACCTTTATGATCACCCTCTCATAGGATGACGTTTGATGACCTCAAAGCTTTCTTCCGGTACGTGGAGTTGCATTATCTCATGGTCTAAGGAATACAATATTTGACATAGGAAAAGCTTCGCAAAGATGAACACGATGACACGATCTAATTGCTCTGCTTTGTTTGGGTCTATCCACCATATCATTCTCCCAATGATATGATCTCATTATCAATTGACAACTCATGTCTATGGTTAGGAAACCTTAACCATCATTGATCAATGAGCTAGTCCATAGAGGCGTACTAGGGACACGGTGTTGTTCACAAAACACACAAGTATTAAAGTTTCCGCTTAATACAATTATAGCATGGAATATAAACTTTATCATGAACAAGAATTATAATAATAACATCTTTATTATTGCCTCTAGGGCATAATTCCAACAGTACAAGCGTCAAAGCTTGGGGGTGCCTAAGGCATCCCCTTCTTCATCAATAAAAATCCCAGGTCTTTCTAAACACTTCGTTTTTATTGTTTCATGCACAGTTGTGTTGTTCTTGGAGCGTCTTAGTTTTTGTTTTTGGTTTTCTTTTGCTTTGTTGTTTTTGTTTTGTTTGCTTGCTTTAAAAAATCGAAAACACCAAAAATATTTGTTCTTCTTTGGTTTTGTAAGTTCTTTGCAGGGTTCAGCCGTCCTAAATGGATTTTGGTTTCATGTTAATTATCACACAAGTAAAGGGCAATAATGAAGATTAAGACAACTTGAGGTGTGGTAAGAGGCTGGTAACGAACTCTATTTGTCTTCATTTTTGTACATATACTCATCATTGTGAGCATGCTTAGCCTGTTCATGTAAGGTGTATGTTATTTTGGATGCTTAGTAGTTCTTGCTTGTCTATGATTAGCTACAGCTTGCTAATAGTTTGTGGCATGTCATATGAATGTTTGCTTGCATTGTTTTATTCATACTTTGGTATGATATTGTGGTATCCTCCTCTAACTGTTCATGTGAATCGACTTGGCACATGCTCACGCATGCATATGACTAATCAATAGTCAGTAAGCCTCAATGATTTATTTTGCCTCAGAGTTCTTGTATCACTTTCATGCCATAGTTAGTCCTGTTTTGTTGCAAGCATGATTATGACAGCTATTGCTCTCTCGATTGTCTCCCCCTCTCTATTGCCAGCCTTCACTTGCACTGATTATTTGCTCTACCTATGCTTCCAACTCCCAAAACCAGTATTGTCAGCTGTGTCCACCATACCTACCTATTAGCACCATTTGCTATTTCAGTGCATATTCCATATGTCGTGTTTTCTTCAAAAATAAAATTTTTGTCTGTTTTGAGAAAGTTAGTTAGTAAAGCTCTCACGAACTTGACGACACACTTTATTCCTTGCGCTTAATAATCTTGAACCATTGTGACTAGTCCATGAAAGTTATATGCTTGCAAATTATATGCTGGGAGTCAGCAGAACCGTGCTGTCACGGGGAATGCTTTCAACACCTTTTAGATATATTTATATCTAGTTGATACTTTGCTCTTTTGTTTGCGGATGTCAACAATGCGAAATGAGAGGGGGACTTGTGAGTCCATGTACTTTGTATTCTGTGTTAGAGAAACGCCTGGGCCGCTAGCCTAAGCCATGCCTAATCATGGTGGAAACTTGCAGCATCACCATAGTGAGTCATCTATGAAGCATCCTCAATAAAAACTATGCATATAGTAAATAAAAAGATTGCTGAGATGCTCATTGTCTTCTTGCCTTGTCATTTTGGTTATGGGAAAGATCTTGTACCATGTGCAAGGGGTACCCCGTTGGCGGTTCTTGATGAGATGCAAATACTTACAATGACAAGAACTTGCCTGGACCCAAAGTTGAGTAGTATGCGGAGTGGCCCTCGCACTCAAGGGACTTGGGATTTCCAGTCTATGGTCTGTCAAGCATATGATTCAGAGTGGACCTCACTTTCACCTTAACCACATAAAGATGCTTATGATAGGGGCAATGAGAGATCAAAGCTATTGAGTACCTTCCTTTAAGCATTTGGAAGCCTTTCAAACTTTCAAAAACCATTTTCGCCACCTTGTTGAGTCACCATCTATTCTATGAGCACCTTCTTGAGAGCATAGTTGTCATTCTTGTGTTTGTTCCAAAACTTGGTTAATTATGTCATGACTTTGATGCTTATATCTCTGATATCTTTATCTCTAGTCTTCATATGAACTTTAGAGGTGCCTTGGCATTTATATTGTGCTCTTCAAACAAAGGCAAGCGAGATACCACTCTATCATACCTTATTATGAGCATTGCAATGTTGCTTATGTTTATGTTTCATGCTACTTATTGTTATTGAGTTGGTTTCTCTTCATAGCTTCCAATGACTATTGGGTAGACTTAGTTGCATACTCCTTATTATGAATTGTCTAAGTATCTCCTCCTGTGCTGAGAATATTTACATCATATGAAGCGAAGTGTTCGTAAAAGTTCTTTTATCACACTCAGTTTTCAACTGAATTGCTTCAAGACAAGCAATAAGATAAGCTTGGGGAGTTGATACGTCCAAAATGTATCTACTTTCTTGAACACTTTGCTATTGTTTCTTCTCTAAACTTGTGTGATTTGGATACAACTAACACAGACTGACGTTGTTTTCAGCATAATTACCTTGGTGTCTTGTTTTTGTGCAGAAAATGAACTATCAGGAAAAATCCCGGAAAATATGCCAAAAACTATTTCTCACCAGAAGATCCACGGAGCTAGAAGGAGAGACAGAGAGGAGGCCGGCACCACCCCAGCGCGGCCCACCTAACCTCGCGCTGGGGAGGTCCGCCACCCAGCTCCTCGGCCTCCCTCCTCGCCTATAAGTTGCCTTCTGACCTAAAAACTCAGGGGGGTTCGATAGTTTTTTAGAAAGAGTTCTGATCCGCCGCCGCCACCAGAAACCGAGATTTGGATTCAGAAACTCCGTTCTGGCACCCGGTCGGGATGGGGAATTTGGAGAGGATCATCACCATTGTCATCACCAACGTATCTCCATCAACAACCGATGTTTCTTTCATCCATGAGTGAGTAATCCCCCATTGTAGGCTTGGGGATGGTAGGGATTGGATGAGTTCTATCATGTAATCGAATATTATTGTTAGGGCATAGTGCCTAGTATCTCTATTAGTGCTATTTGACTTTGTTGCAACTTTTTCTTAATGCTTTTCACTAGGGACCGAGTGCCATGATCTCAGATTTGAACTTATTATTGAATCATTATGATAGTATTGTTTGTGATCTTATCTGCAAGTTGTGTACACATATCATTGTCCGGATCCAAAGGCCCCAAAGTGATAATAATTGGGACAACCGGAGGGGATGGCTGTGGTGTGAGGATCACATGTGTTCACGGAGTGTTAATGCTTTGCTCCGGTGCTCTATTAAAAGGAGCACCTTGATTTCCAGTAGTTCCCTAGAGGCCCCGCTGCCACGGGCTGGATGGACAGAAGATGTTGTGCAAGTTATCATTGCGAGCACGTATGACTATATTTAAAGCACATTCCTAGGATTGTTTAGTACTTGGATGCTTGTTATTATTTATCTGCAATGCCCTAGTTCTTGAAGTTATATGTTTAGACTCGTCCATGCAACGCCCGTCCATCCATCCCTATGCCTACCGCACTCGAATCCTAATGTTACCGTTACTGTAACTATTGAGCTTGTTTCACTATTGTTGTTACTGCTGCTGTTGCTCTGTTGTTGCTACTACCAAACAGTTGCTACTGATAAACTTCTGTGAGCAAGAACTATTTCTAGGTGCAGCTGAATTGACAACTCAGTTGTTATGGCTTACAAGTATTCTTTGGCTCCCCTTCTGTCGAATCAATAAATTGGGTAATACTACCCGCGAAGACTATTGTGATCCCCTACACTTGTGGGTCATCATGCTCACACGAGAATCGAGGGGGTGGAGGAGTCGTGAGGAAGTTACCCACCTCTCTCCTATACGCGTGGCATAAATTGCGCGACCAACGCACGAATCTTGGTGTAGAGGAAAATAAAAGACAGGAGAAATGCCTTCTCTTAGATTTATCTCTCCAACGCTTCATTCATTGTCTCCTCGTACTCCTCGAGCACTCCGCAGCCATTCCCATGTACACACCACGAGAAGAAATCTCTCTCCCCCACCAATCCTTCTTATCCAAGAGCGATGGCGTCCGCATCTGGCTCAGGAGCGGCAGCGGGAACGTCGGTGATGGATGAGAAGAAGATGCGGAGCACCTCAGGACACGTCGTTCTTGCCCCACGTGACGACGAGCGGGTGCTGTTCGGCACGCACATCGACCGTGACCTCAGCCTCACACCGTCGGACTTCTTCATCGAGCTCCTCAAACATTACGGTGTGCAGCTTCATAACCTCCCTCCCAACTCTCTGCTTGATCTTAGCACTCACGCAGCTCTATGCGAGGGGTTTCTTGGCATTAGGCCAAGTCTCACCCTTTTCCGGTACTACTACGGTACCCAGAAGAACTCCATCAGTGTCGGTGTACCTTACATCACCGGCAATCTTAGCTTAGTCCTTAGGAGAAACCGACTTTATCCTAGGATTAACGCTAGTGAATCCGTCAAACGCTGGCCGGAACCTTCTTTTATCATAAGGATATTCCGGCTCCTGGAAAGGCCGAAGGTCTTCCAGCCTTCGTCGACGGTGCCACTTCCCACCAAAAGTCATGGGACACGGAGGCACCGGAACTGTCTGATATCTTGATCCTTGCCAAGAGGCGGATTGAGTTTCTGATGAAGCACATGAGTCTTCGTGGATCTGACTTGATCTACTGCTGGCTGGAGCGCCGGATTCAGCCTCTACAGCACCATGGAGATCGCCTCATGTACCAGATCACCAGCGACAATAAGGACAACATGCGGGTCAGCCTGAGCCGGATTCCGGCGAAGGATTACAAGACCCTCATGTAGTATTTGATCAAGGAAAGAGTGGAATGAAAAGTTCCAGATGTTTCTATGAAGATGTTCAAGTCCAACCGTCCTCTGACTCCGGTAAACATTTCGACTCTGCTTTTCTGTTTTGTCATTCTTTTCTATTCTTTCTCCGACTCTATTTTTATCGATGCTTTTTGACTTTGTCAGCTCAAGAAACTCCCCGAGTCTGAGCTAGCTCCACTAGAGGGCTATCTCTCAAACGATCCGGAGGCGACGAAGGATGATGAGGTGAAAGAAGTTTCCGCCTTTGCCTCCAAGAAGACTGTTTGACGGGTTTAGTGTCAGGGTACACATTAAGAGAGTGCTCAGCAAGATCCCTAGGTACTCTGGTCATGTCAGAAGGCTGCCTTGCGAAGATGGTCACTATTATCTTTGAGGAAATCGACGAGCGCACTTTCCTATGTGAGGTCTAAGCCTACCCCTATGTTCGTTGTCTTGGAAGAATCGTCTTCCTTCAGCGGCGTTTTCTTCGTCTCTTCCGACGCCTTGAACTTCAAACTTGGCTTCAGCACCTCGTTCTTCATAGTGGGCATCTTGGACGGGTTGATGGTCTTCTTGATCTCCTGGTACTCTTGGGCGTGCAGCACGGCTTCAGCGAAGGCAGCAGATCCTTCGTCGCACTCTCGCGCCTTCCTTAGATTTCCCCGGATGGTGATTACGCCCTTTGGACCTGGAAGTTTAATCATATTGTAGATGTAATAGGGACGAGCCATGAATGCCCAGTAAGCCGTACGTCCGAAGATAGAGTGGTAAGCACTTTTGAATGGTACCATCTCAAAAGAGAGTGGACCGGTCCGGTAATTATCTCGGGTTCCAAATGTCACGTCCAGAGTAATCTCACCCAGAGAATCCGCCTGTCTCCCTGGTATAATGCCATGGAAAGTTATACTATTGTAACTCAACTGGCTCTCGTGTAGCTTCATGCGATGGAGCGTCTCGATGTAGATGATATTAATGCTGCTTCCACCATCCATGAGTGTTTTAGAGAACTCATAGCCATCAATAAGAGGATTGACGACCAGAGGGTACTTTCCCCGATGATGTGTTTTCCTCGGGTGATCTGAGCGATCAAAGGTGATGGTTACATCCGACCAATCCAGAAATTGTGGAACATCTGGAACTGTGGCATTGAGCTCATGGAGAATCGCCTTCTTGTCTTTTGCCAGCTGAGATCCAAGGAAGCAGACATATGCATATTTTTTAGTCAGAAATTCCTTCTTTCCATCTGACTTGAGTTGTGCGGCATCCGCTTCTTCCATGTCAGAATCTTCCTTGGGCTCCTTGCTTTTCTCGGAATTTTTCTTTCCTTTTCGTCGCTTGGCTCTATAGCCAGCGGATTCGTCTTTCTTGATGTCGTCATTGGAACGACACTCAGCACTTGTATGGGTAGATCCTCCGTTACTATCCAAGTGGTGGACACAGGGATTGTTGGCAATGGCGGCCCAAGTATAGGTTCTTCCTGGTTGATGTTCTCCTCTGCCCTGGATTCGGGAAGTTCCTCGGCCTCTACCCTGGTCGCCTCCGTGCCCTCCTCATCCTCCAGATCCGAATGTTGTGTTGACAACTGCGTTGTCTGGAGCCGGTTTATCTTCCGAGGTGTTTTTGCACTTCTGAGCTTGTTTTGGTTGTTTGGCCGCATTGGGATTGGCCAGAATATTTAGAAGACCTTCTAAATCATCGTCGGCATCAGCATATTTGCTAGCTGTTTCTATCATTTCTCCCAAATCTGCAACGTGGTCACGCTTCAGCCTGTGACACAAAGTCCGACTGGAAGTCCTGTGATGAAAGCTTATATCGCAGTTTGCTCGTTTACTCCTCCATGGGAGTTTTTTTTGTGTCAATCCAGTGTCCGAGGTAATCCTAGCAAGTTTCTCTGGGTCTTTGCGTGCAACACTACAAGTCTCCGATTGTGCAAGGCCTCCTGTATGTTCCCTCGAAGTTTGAAAAGAACGCACTTTGCATATGATACAAGTTATGAATTGAATTCTCTGGCAGTTCATTAAGCCATGATCGAGCCGTCTTCCTCAGCATAAGCGGGAGATATCGGACTGCGACTAGACTGTTTCCTCCTTTGGCGATGCAGCAGGCCTGGAAAAAGTCCCGGAGCCAGGTATCTGGCTGAGCCGTGCCGTCGTAGGGTTGAATGTGTTTGGCAATACCAAAGCCAACCGGAAATTTGGTCCGACGTATGTGTGGGCCAAAGCATTTGGGTCCCACGTACACATCTTCTTCCTCTTACCGTCGCGCTTCTATGTTTGATTCAATGCGATGGCGAGCGTCGTTTGGCGAGAGAGATCTGTGCCTCAGAGGCTCGCGGCTTCTCCGCGGCGGAGTAAGATTTCTGCTTCTCCTCTCACCATTGCCGCCTCTGCCCCTGCGGCTTCCATGGTTACGTCGGGATCCTTCATGGTCGTTGCCTGGGGGCGAGGGTGGCCCTGGTGGATTATTTCTGACTGGGTTACGCGATGGTGGTGGTATTGGAGCCTCATTATGCTGACTCCAATGCTGGTTTCTTCGGGCTCCGTCCCTACTTGATTCAGGACTATCCGGATCATCTCTTCGTCCAGCATTACCAGGCGAACGGCCCGGGGTGGCATCCTTATCCGATCTTTCTCCCGATGGCGGCGCACTTCCGGGTCTTCTCTATAGCGGTTGTTTTGCCGACGATGGTCCTGATGGGGAACCATTGCCCTGATGGCATCTTTGGACGCAGCCGGAATAACTCTTGCCCAGTCATGTGCCGGCCTGCGAGAGTGGTCGCTTGAGCCGGTTCTTGAATTCTCTTCTTCTCCACGAGGACGATAGCGTTGATCTGTATCCCTGTGGAGTCTTCCGTCAGCACTTTGGTTGGCGCCAGTGTGGAAAAATTCCGACTTTGAAGCTAGCTTGCGACTGAATGACGCGTCCGTTTTCTGCTACTTCAATCCTTTGTCCAGCAACACAACGCACTACTGGACCTGCTATGGAGACGGATTATTGGCGAGGATGGCTCGAGCTGCAGCAGCGTTTTCCAACGGCGTGCTGTAGACTCGGATCTTCTTTCTGGCTTTTCTGTCAAATAGGTCTTTGTGGATATCCCTATTCTTGTTAGCAAGAAACGGTCCTCCCCTTGTTTTGTTTGCGTGTCGCTTGAAAGCTGACTGATATTTTGCAGGATCACTGTCTAACTGTTATCTCAGCTCGACGATGCGTGCGGCCTCTTCAAGCAAAAACAGACGGTGTTTCTCCAGGTCCTCGGCCCTTTTCTCCAGTGCCTCCGGAGTAAGATCCGAGGCCGTTGGGATTGGAATTGTGAGATCATCTCCGTAAATTTCACGTGCACCCTTCGTGACGACGTGTCCATCCATAGGAGGGTCGATCGGCGTGGTATTAATCGGATCTCCGTCCTGATTCTCCATCTCGATCTCTTTGTCAACTTTTTTTGGTTGGTTTCCTCGATGTCCGACTCTACTGGTGTCGGATTCTTGTTCTTCTTCTTCTTCTTCTTTGATCGCCCAGTAGCCTTAACGTGCATACCGGTGGCAAAGACGGATTTTCGTCTAGTACCGGGGGATAAACTTTCGTCGGTACTTTCCGTAGTGGTTGGCTTGTGGACATCGGAGGAATCTGTGGTATCCATATCATCCTGCGAGGTGTATCTTTCATCCATGCTATCGTATGGACTAGGAGAATTTTCCGACTCACCTTGCATTGGCTTGGAGGCGTGCTCTTGTTCGTACTCCTCCATCTCTTTGTCGAAGTCTCGAAGTTCCTGTGATGTTATTGACTCCGTAGGTGAGCTAGGTAAGTCGGTGTTTTCTTCGATTGCATCGAGGACTGAATCGGTACTGGCTCCATCATCGACAGAGTCGGATCCAGAGCTTACGTGGTACACAAAACAGTGCTTTCTATCTTTGGTTTTGAGGGACTGGAGAGTCTTGATCCTTGCATCCATCTTGTAGTTGAAGTGGGGGAGTCTTTTCGGCTTGATCATGTACCCTGCAAATAATTGTTCTGCCTCGACATCGACATAGTCGGATCCGAAGCGGATGTAATCCTCATCCGTGTATCCGATCTCTGTTGGGAGATCAGACCCGGATTTTTCTTCCACAGCTTCTTCCACTACAGGACTGGGCTAGGTGGGTTTGATTTTTTCTGGGATCTTGAACTCTTCCGCCTCTGCGGATAAAGTAGACCCGGATTTTTCTTCCGCCATGGTCATCACCTTAAGGGTGGTTTGGGCGGGTTCAGCGAAACCGAGATAAATATCGATCTCGCCGATAGACATGATCATGTAGGTCGTCACGACTCTGCTAGCTGGAATCCAGGTCTCGTCGAGAAGAACGAGAGGGACATCACTGGTGTAGACCACACGACACATGGCGATAGTTTCGCTGATTCCTGCACGCGCAGATTCCGCTTGGAATGAAGCTCCAAAGGTCACCTTCCCCATGGTGGGTGCCAACTGTCATCGTATTGTCGACAAGTACGCCATAGGGGGTCCTAGTGGCGTTGGAAAGATGGGGTGTGAGACGTCGGATGTTCCAGGAGTGGTGAGCACAAGTTTACCCAGGTTCAGATCTGACTGCGGTGATCGGATCCTACTCCTTCTAGCAACCTAGTAATATATCGGCGTAAGCTGAATGTTACAGCGGATTACAAGAGAGGTTCGCCTGTGCGAGTTGTGATTGTGGTAGTAAGATTGTTTGTTGGTGTTGTGCCCTAAAGGCTCCCATAGGGCTAGTTTATATAGATACCAGATCCTAGGGTTACAGGAGAGACCTATCCGGCTACATTACAGAGTCGGTAACTAGATACATCTTGGACTACAAGTAATACTACAGGCCTAAGTCGGTAACTCTTCTAGGCCTTGTCGTACCCGGAACTGGCTCATCCTCTTTCTCTGACTGGGCCGCCCGTGAAGCAAAGCTCTAACCCGTTTGTGGGCCACCCTGGTCAGCGAGTCCTGTGGGTATACTCGAAAAGTATATCCCCAACATGACATATACCCTTTTCATCCGTGACCTCCATTGGAATCAAACCCTTCTGAGAGTTCTTAGCTCTTATGCAAGATTTATAAGTGATTCTTCAAATATTCTATTTTCATCCATCATGGAGGAAAACTCATCCAATGGCACATACTCTATGTGCCTGATCTTGCAGAATGCAAAATAGTAGTCCAACTCTCCACTGAATGGAGAATGACCCCTTTTGGATGATTTATGGAGAAAACACAAACTTTATGGAGTCATTGGATTACCTCCTAATTGTTATTGTATCAAGAAGAGAATATCAGCTTATTACGAGGATATCCCTCGGCCGTTGGTATTAATCTATGAAGTTGGACCCTTTTGCTAAGTTCCATATCAAGCAAGAAATTTCTCATTGTCGCAAAGGACCCAAATGCGATAGGCCATGATCTACTAAGATATTTGCAAATAGACATCTAGACTTAGTTCATAATATGAGTTCAATTCATAATTGAGATCCCACTTAAATCGTCATCCCCTGGACAATTTCAGCGATCACACGATCCCAATCCACTATCCAACCCCCGATCATCACTACCGACAACATAGCTTCAAAGGTAGACATTCTCTAATGCCAATCACATATCCATGTGACTCATGCTCGGTCTTTCGATCTCTTATGTTCCGAGTTCCATGTCCCACATGATAGGCTCGCCAATTCAAAGTTGTGTGTATTGCAGTACAACCCTTGAACCCACTGTATGCTAACATAGATATGTCTATCCCCCGATCGTCACGGACGGCTTCATAACGAAGAACTTTCTTGGTGGTGCACACACAAGGGGAACACTATCATTGGAATTTAGAGGTCATGTCTGCACATGCTAGGCTCGCCAATTCAATATTGGTTTTAATAGGGATCATCTTATCTATGCTACCGTTGAGTATTTAATACTAACACACAATAAGATGCAAAGCAGGTATCAACATCATATGTATATTCTGATATTATATGGTCCTTTCTTGCGCCTTGATCTCCATCAAGTGCTTCGGCATGATATCCATCGTGCCACTGGCATGATCTCCATCGTGCCACCGATTTTGATGCGAAGCCCACAGCGCCGCCAGTAGGCCGTCCATCGGAACAATGACTATTACTACAACTTAGTAACATAAAAGTAAACTACTTTACCTTCGTAACAACCATTACCATATCAAATCACATGCCCCTCCTGCAACATAAAGTTAGACGCCTCTACTTTATCTATTGCAAGTTTTATGTGGTTGTTAGGGCTTTCGTAATAGAACCGTTTATAATCTACGGACTTTCCAACCACAACATGAATCCATACAGGTGTCTCTACTACACCCCTTTCGGGGGCCTCCGTTGTAAATGGTATATCAACTATTGTAAGAGAGATAAACACCCGCTAGCCACTTATACGGAACAAGCCACATGTTGAGTGTGGAACCATTCTCGCATAGGAGTACGTGTAAGGTCGGTCCGAGTCGCTTCATCAAACAATCCCGCGATATAAACAAGTGCACGTGGGAGGGTGACAACTATAGCATCAATGCCTGCACAACACATGTGCGTACTGGCCGCACAACACTACTACGCATAGATCGGCTCTGATACCACTATTGGGGTTCCAGTGTAGAAAATCAAAGTTTTACTACGATGGATCGCCTCGATGCCCAAGATCTATCTACTAGTAATACAGCAACAGCCGAGAGGTTTTGGATAGATACCCTTGTAGTCCAAAAGCGGTTAATGTTTCGAGCGGAACATGGTTAAAGTAGTCTTGCTTGTAGCCGACCTCAAGGTCGCGAATCTCGTCACATGTCACCCCTTGCTCCAACAGCGTGCAGCAGTCCGACTCAGGACATCCAAAGTTCCCCAAGTGTTGCACCTCGTGGCTTCGTACACATACGGTGTATGACGAGAACCTCTGTCTCCCTGATCCCGCCGGGAGTACATGCGGAAGTTAGATCTCCGGCTATGGAATCCTTATAGCGCAACGGCATGCTAAGGATGTGTCATCTCTTGTGCAAATAGACTTGGGCCGTGTCAATGCATGGAGAAAACTAGAGAGAGAGATTGGAGAGGAGAAGGAGTTTCCAACTCATGGGGTCTACTGTTTTATGTGTTCCTCCAAGGGGGAGAGAGGGCCTCTTTATATAGGGGGGAGGGGGCAGCCTTAGACCATTAATGGAATACCCTTTCAAATTAGATTTTAATATTATATTTAATATTAATTATATTAATTAATATATAAATACATATTTAAAAATCCGATTCGACCCGAAACACCTTTCGGTTCCCCTTCTATATCTTCCGACCAGCTTCGGAATCTCCCGGAACAATTCTGGTCCTCTCACCGGAACTTTCCCAGTTTCCTTTATTTCTCCAAACAACTTCGGATCTCTCTCCATGGAACAATTCCAACTTTCTATTTCTCTACTGTGATTCCAACTTACGGATAATCTCCAGCTTGTCGCACCCTTAAGTGGATCCCCTCATGGATCGGGAATGGAACAGACATGACCAAGACTCCTCTTGCGTCAATGATCAATAGCGGGATCGGGATGCCCATAATGACCCCATGTGCATTCCAGATTGACGACGTCGTTTGAACCGTAAACGTCGAGTTCATTTCCCTTTGTTTCCTCGATACTACTTGTTCGAGATCTGATTGTTAGGTATCTCCATACCTTGTTCAATCTCGTTACCGACAAGTACGGTTTACTTGTTACCGCGATATTACATCCCCGTGACATAGTCACATGTTGCAACATTTATGGATGTAATGTCACCAAGTCGGACTAACTGTATCTTACCCGTCACTAGGTGAACAAATCCCGCTCTTGATGCAGTCTCCTCAACCTGTTCCTCCAGATACCCAATGATACCGTTATGATCACCATTTCACTGAGTGACGTTAAGTGCCATCAAAGTAACCTCGGGAGACGGTGATTTGATATGGTCTCACGGTCTAAGGAGCAGGAGACTTTGTTTCTGACTATTGCAATGATGAACTTTGTGACTTGATTGTGTCGCAATCTTGGAGGAATGTCCATCACATCATTCACTAATAATATGGCCTCGTTGTCAACCAGCCCTATCACTCATGATCAGGAAACCTTGATCATCAGTTGCCCAATGAACTAGTATCAATAGAGGCTACTAGGGACTTATGTTTCATATCACACCTATATCAATGTTTACACTTGATAAAGTTATAGAACAACATGAAACTATTATGAACTTATTGGGATATGACAATATTAAACCTTTTATTATTTTCCTCTAGGGCATATTCCCTTCAATAAGCACGTGGTAGTCATGAGAGACTTTATGTTTTGGATTTTTTTCTCTACCATATTTTTTATTCCCTTTATATTCGACGAGAATCCAGACGGGATCTTGATACTGCACAGGCATTCAAAAAATATTTTCTTCTCTTCTTTTGTAAGAGCATAGCTGGCAGTACCTTGAATAAGCTCTGGATGCATGTCGTCTTGGTCTTCATACGTTGATGGTTCTTTCGTACTTCTGGTGTATCTTTATTCTTCCCATACACGCCCAAGAAGCCTAACAGTATCACGCAAAGATTCTTCGTCAGGTGCATCATGTTGGTTGCAGAGCGGACTTCTAGGAATTTCTAATAGGGTAGCTCCTAAAATATAGATTTATTTTTTCACATGGGTGCGTGTCCGCTAGCATCTTCGGAACAGATTGTCTGCCAGGACCTTTTTAAAAATTACTTTTAAATCCTTCACCATATCAAAATACATCATCACCAATACATCGGATAGTCTTACTCCAGTGATATGCCTTATCATTGAAATGCTTGCCTTTCTTTCTTAGGGAATGCGTGGGCGAAAGAAAATAACGATTCCCTGGGTACACATTCTTCTTACATTTTTTCAAATAAATACTTTTAGTCTCACCTAAACAGTGTGTGCATGCATTTTATCCCTTGTTTGTCTGTCCTAAAATGTTACTAAGAGCAGGTCAATCATTGATGGTTATGAACAACAATGCACGTAGGTTAAATTCCTCCTATTCGTGCCCATCCCACACGCGTACACCTTGTCCGTGTCACAACTATAAAAGTTCTTCAACTAATGTCCTTAGCTACACATCAATGTCGTTGGCGCCTTACCGGGTTGCTTCGGCCTTGAATGAGCACTGTCATCATAATGAACTTTCGGTTCATGCATAACCAAGGAGGATGGTTATAGATACACAAAGTCACATGTCAGGTACTATGACTGCAGCTCTGTCCCCCAAAAGGATTCATGCCATCTGTTCTTAGACTAGACCATAAGTTCCTTGCGTCACCTGCAAAGTCCGGAAACTGTCTCTCGATTTTTCTCCATTATGACCCATCAGCGGGATGTCTCAATATCTCGTCTTTCTTATGGTCTTCTTTGTGTCATCACAACAACTTGACATGCTCTTCTCTTCTGAACAAACATTTCAACTATGGTATTATAGGAGAATACCACATCACCTTGGCAGGAGCCCTCTTCCTGGAGCGCTCGCCCTCAACATCACCAGTGTCATCTCGTTTGATCTTATACCGCAATACACTGTATACCGGGCATGCATCCAAATTCTCGTGCTCCTCACCGTGGTAGAGGATGTACTTATTAATGCACGCATGTATCTTCTGCACCTCTAATCCTAAAGGGAAGATAACCTTCTTTGCTTCGTACGTACTGGCGGACAGTTCGTTATCCTTTAGAAGCAACTTTTTCATTATTTTTAGCAACTTTTCAAATCCCTTGTCAGTCACACCGATCTCTGCCTTCTATTGCAGCAATTCCAGTGTGCTACCTAGCTTTTTGTGGCCATCTTCGTAATTTGGATACAACAATTTGTTGTGATCCTCTAACATCTTCTTGAATTCCAACCTCTCTCTTTCACTTTCGCATTCTCCCTTTGCATCAACAATGGCCCGGCCAAGATCATCATCAGGCTCCTCTGATGCCTGTTCTTTAGCTTCTTCTTCATTATTGTCTTCCATTGTAGTACTACCGTATTTAGGGGACACGGGATAGTTGTT
The DNA here is from genome assembly GCA_030063025.1 of Avena longiglumis. Classification (NCBI taxonomy): domain Eukaryota; kingdom Viridiplantae; phylum Streptophyta; class Magnoliopsida; order Poales; family Poaceae; genus Avena; species Avena longiglumis. The sequence continues at coordinate 480,277,337 of CP125977.1, forward strand.
ATCATTCTCTTATTATTTATTGTGTTCCATCATAACCTCTCTTTCTCCATTCTTGGTCCAACAATTATAGCCGGACGTGAAACCGGACTGAAACAGGTGGCCGTGAAGGACTCTTGGGCAAGAGTATTCATTCTGATTCCGGCAATCGCCACATGGACAAGACATGAAACCATTCTGCTTATTTTCCTCGGCCGCAACGAGAAAAGAATGCACGCCTTTACTAAACTCGCAAGAGCGTCGGCCAGCGTACACCCATTGCCGACTCATATGTATTATATAAGTATATCAAACAGAATCACAATGCTAAAATTAGTACCAGTATAAATATAAAAGCACATAATGATACTTCGGCTACGGATGCGACGACATGCTATGTACTGAAACTATGCACCGATTTAAAAAAAAATCTACTCCATCTTTAGTCCCGGTTGGACACACCAATCATGACTAAAGGGGTTGCGGCAGGCTGGGGTCGGCGTGATCCTGTTTAGTCCCTGATGGTGTCTTTAACGGGACTAAAGGAGACACTAACCAGGACTAAAGGTGGGTGGCAACAGTATTCAGTGGGTGGCGACACAGATACATGGGTGAGTGTCGACACTATGCCGTGAGTGGTGGCCCTATGCCAGTGAGTGGCGACATTATTTTGGTGGGTGGTGGCACTATGACAGGGGTGAGGGTCGACACTATGTTGTGGCGCTTAATCTATAAATAGGCAAGATGCATCCTTGTGAAGCTATCAACTGCAAGATGGTATGCGAGAGCAGGGACACCACTATAGCGAAGCTACTCGAAGATGTCTTAGGAACCCGTCCTCAGACATCTTCGAGGAGCTCGTCATAGAGGCACTCCCTAATATATGAAATTTGTTATCTCCCCGGCGTAATGATCTAGAGCTAGAGAAGTTATAAAGTGCAAGATGGTGCGAGAGGGACACCACTACGTCGGAGCTTCTCGAAGATGTCTTAGGATCCTGGTCTCAGACATCTTCGAGGAGCTCGCCATAGAGGCACTTCTTAATATGTGTAATTTGTTAGCTCCCTGGCATGTTCATGTTTTTGGTTCTTGCTTATTTTAACGGTCGATGATTAAAATGCTAGGGCACCAATATACACGTGTGCCTTCATTTCGGATGTTATCATGTGGGCGGCACGAGCGAGCCTTGTTATATGCACAAGGACATATATTGGGCATCCTACTTGGCTCGCTCACTCCGTCCCTATGATTTTTGTGTCCAGCATAAGTATGAGGCGCTATAGTACTTGATATTGGTTCTTATTTGTGTTGAAATGGCCAATGATTAAAATGCTAGGGCGCCACTACATGCTCGCTCACTCCGTCCCTGTGATTTTTGTGTCTTCTTACGAAGCTTTTGTGAATTAACTCTATTTTTATTATAATTTGTGAGTTTGCTGAAGGCAGGTAGAAGAAGAAGGGCATTTTATTGCTGGATGGTGGCATGATGCATATGTGAGTGTATGCACTAACAATTGTAGTATAGGATGAACCCATGTATCTCTTTGATGTGTAATAGTTGTAGTAGGATGAACCAATGTTTCTCTACGTTGTAGTAGTTGTAGTAGCTAGCTAGGATGAACTCATGTATCTCTGTGTTTCTATGAATCAAATAAATTTCGAGACTATGTGTCAAACCAAGATATAGATAGAATCCACATATTAAAAATTATATTTAGCTTGGACTTCATTACATTAATACAAGATAGAATCCAAATTAATACAAGTTCATATCTCATGTTATTATTGCAAAAATTACAATGAAAGATAAAAGGATGAAGTTGCTAACTTTTAGAACCCTTGAATAGATGTGGTCCAAAAAATCTTGACAAATCTTGAAAAAAATAGGCTTGAACTCGAGCTTGAAGGAAGAGGGAGAAGCCAGCCTGAAATGGAGTATGGCTCGGACAGGGAAGGAAGATGATAAAGGAGGGACATTAGTCCCGGTTTGTTACCAGAACCGTGGCTAAAGGTTTACCTGCCTGGCGCCCGTCCTAGCCTGCCGGATGGACATTAATCCCGGTTTGTTACACAAACCGGGACTAAATATCCCGTTTGAACCGGGACTAGTAGATGCCGTACTCTACGGCCGTTTCTAGCCGTTGGAACTGGGGCATTAGTCCGGATTTGTAACAAAATCATGACTAATAATCTAAACCAAATGTCTGTTTTTTACTAGTGAGGTGTAAGGATGGCAGTGGGTACCCATTAGGATACCCTTTACCCTACTTAGTACAAAAAAATAAACTAAGTTTTGGCAAAATATCACTTTTTGAGAAAACTAATTCATTTATTTGAACTAGGCTAAACTAGAGGGAGGGTACCTAAAGGTTCCAAAGTTCCATCTCTGGCGACGTGTTCTTCACGTTCGCCAATCAAATTTGCTACGTATTACCCTTCTAGCCGAACTAAAAAGAGGAGTGCATATACATGGTGTCAAAATCCTGGACACGACATCATATGCCCCCTTGCTTCTTGTATGGGCCAACACCATGCCTAGGTGGTGACAATCCGTTGATCCGTAGATATGCAACACCCAGGTGAAACACCAAGATTAAAAAATGAAATGTGTTAACTTCAACACCATCCATCGATGTGACACCTCTCCGTCTAAAAACATTTAATAAAAGTGGAAAGTTTCTTACTCCCTCTATTCCAGTTTATAAGACTTACGCGTATATTTAGGTCGTTCGCTGAGCTATATAATATAAATTATATAATATAAAAATTATATCATTAGAAAATATAACATTTGAAGTTTCTAACAATATTGTTTTTATCTTATGTACTTCATGTTAAGTTGGTTTTTATCTCAGATTCCTTTTACCAGTTTTGAACTCAACGATTTTGCTATGATAAATACTCTCCCATCGCAAATTAGTTATGTCGACTTTTTTTAGATTTATATGTATCTCAACATGCGAATATAGACAAAGCTGAAACATCTAATTTGAGATGGGGGAGTATTGAGTTACACACAACCGTTTGTTTAGCTAAAAGCTAGCAAGTTTATATGCATTTGTGGATGCAGCTTCACCTTTTAACCTAACTAATTTCTCACTACTATAGGTGTAGTGCCTAGAGATTTTGCAGCTAACTGAACTTCCATGCATTGCTACAATTACTACAAATTTTATTTTTTGTCAGTTATGAAAGCAAATTGTCCCACATTCTTATCTTACTTAAAAGTTGAGTGATAAGCTAATTGAAATTGATTTCCTTTTTTGGTAGCTAATTAATGGAAGTGCACACATGGCTAGCTATAGCTATCGACTATCACTACTTGTTTTGTTTAGGTAGGAAGAAACTACATCGTTCCCATCATCACACTCCCCTTGATTCGATCGAATCGTGGAAGATAATTCTGTTATTTGAATCTTCCAACGGGCAAAATTCCAGGGTGCACTGAAATGGTTGAAATAAATGTGGCATTTCGACCACATACGTACCCTTAATACTACTATTCTATATACGGGTATATATAGGTTCTTCATTTAAAAATACAGATATAGCTATCATCCCCGACAGGAAGATAACTGAGAGGCTCCAGCTACATTGTCGGAGATTCCGGAGCTCCAGATTAATATCTAGCTGAAACTCCATTACAGAGAACAAATCTTGGAAAAGGTGCTTGGGTTTCATCTTCGAGTTGTACAAATTAACCCAGCTGCTAGCCAGCAGGTTGAACTGTCACACAAACGACGTCAATACAACCTCTTACTCTACGTTGGCGTACCTTCGTCGGCACGCTAGAAATGTCCAGACGCCAAACAGATAGATATATAGCTTGACCAAATAATTTTAGTCTTTAGAGGATGATACCACCTCGCACAAACTGTCACGCTTGATGTCATACGAACTGTCACGCTTGATATCATTGTCATCTACTACTACAATTGTTTTTTTAGAGGATGATACCACCTCGCAGGATAGTACATACCTTTACTCGCAGACACACATTCCTCTCATACAATTTCAGTAATTTCGGATATAGTGACAGTATGATTTTGTACATGTGTTAAATTATTCCGGGCCTGTTTGAAGAAGAGCCGGAAATGCTTTTTATTATACCACGAACTATATGCCTATAAGATTTAGCCAAAACAATGTGCGTCATGTGTGAGGTGCAGTGGTCAAAACAGCAGACATGCATGTGGGACCGACATGTGTTAAGATAGTAATAGAACTTCCCGAATCCGCCAGATAACCACGACCGAATTAAGTGCATTGCGTCTGTCCAATAACCTACCACTGAACTTGAGAGGCATCTCTATATAAGAAGGTGAATGAATGAAAACCAGAACGACCATCTCAGACAGAGGGGCAGCAGGGAGACAAGAGCGAGTATTAGCGGAAATGGAGGTAGGAGACGTGGTAGAGGAGATGAAGAGGCAGCTGAAGCTGGGGCTGCCCATCTCCTTCACCAACACGCTCAACTCCAGCCTCCTCTTCGTGTCTCTCATGTTCGTGGGCCACCTGAGAGACAGCGAACACGTCTTCGCCGGCACGGCGCTGGCCACCAGCTTTGCTTTTGTAACTGGATTCAGCTTGATGGTACGTACGTAATACGTGTGCATGCACCTCATATCTCTCTCCCCAATTCTTCTTTTACTTTTACAAGAACTATGCTAATGACTCTCGTGATCGTGAGAGCTCTCATCACCGTGATGAAACGAGGAGCATCTTCTCATTCTTCTTACAGTAGTAAATTACTATCTCTAGAAAAAAATTGTCCATGCTTTTCCAGTGCGCGCAGCACCTGTCGCACAGTCCCACTTTTGGCACTAGTGATCACTTCTCAGCTTCCTTTTTAACACTTTTGCTTCGGTCCCCCGCCCTCTCCTCCTCCCTCTTTTAAATTTTGACAAACAAAAACTCGATTCCGATTGTTTAGAGGATCGTACGAACCCATCCGAACTCCGTATGGTCTCTTAGACGTATACTCACCATATACGTATGCGCATGTGCCTGCGGAAGGCGAAAATCAGAAGTTATATAACAACAACAAAAAAATTAAAATATAACATACAAAGACCTAGATCACGATAATAGAGGGTGGGATCAGCCGGTCAAAACGTGGATTATACTCAGTTCGATCGAGTACACATATACAGAGATAGACTTGATCTCGATATGGGTTTCGACCGGTCAAAAAAAATAAGACGGCCCATATAGCTTAAGTTTAGGGGTGGGGGACCGAAGCACACCTCCCTTTTTAATTCGTCATAAGAAAGCAACTTCACTACTTGGAGAAAACTTGGGTGCACCTTTTCACTTGTTTAATTCTCTGTGTTATCTTCACAAATATTAAGGCCTAGTTTGGCCACAAAGTTTTCACGAAACTAAAGTATTATAAGACTAGTATTTACTTGTCTAGGCTAGGAATACTTCAGTTTTTTTTAAAAAAAAGAGGTCCAGAATTATTTAATTATAGACAAACACATCAAAATATTTTATACCGTAGTATTTTGATAAACTAAAGTATTGCTAAAATACTTCAAAAATACTTTGCTACCAAACACAGGCCAAGTGATTGCCTACACTTCTCGCAAATGCTTTTTTTTCTCTTAAACCACAGTCACCATGGGGTAGACTGTTTAGGTGGTTGTCCAATGCCTATCACCTTTTCTCGTCCCTTCCTCTCCATCAAGCCTTGCCTCCGCCGGTGCAACCGAATCTGTGCCCTCGAGGTTTCCGGCTTGTAATATATCCAGCCCCTGCCATAACATCTGTTTTGACATCCATGAATTATTTTTTAGAAATAATAGATGCTTTTAGTACTACTATAAAAATTAATCTATTGGAAAAACGAAAACTTACATCTTAATGGTCCGAGTCAATCCGGCCTATTTAGAGAATCCTACATGTGATCGGAGCATTTCACGTCGCTACAGCGATGTATATAAGCCTGGTCTTAGTGGGAGCATCATAATACTAGTATCATGCATATAATACTAGTATATGATACTATGTCTCTAGTGCATTGTATCATGTAGTAGTATCATAACAGTGGTATATTTATTAATTTGTAGAATTCTATGTAAAATGTGTATACAAGATTTACTTGTCATTATGATTTCTAGTTTTACATGCTATAATACGGTATCTACCTATGATACTCTAACCACCTCTCTCTTCATTAATTAAGACGCCACGTTAGATTTTTGCCAAGTTAGCATGCATGATACACCTTATGATACTAGCACTAGGATCAGCCTAAAGACAAATGCTATATGCCGCTTAACGCGGCGGAAATCGCTCTCGCCGCATATAGCATTGCACGCTGGGCCTGGCCCATGTTTGTCGATGTGTATGTTTCTCAGACATGCCAAGATTTTTTTTCCTTTTTACTATTCATTTATCTTTTTTGGTTTTATTTCCCCTTTTAAAAAGGATACAGATTTTAAAAAATTGATTACAATTTTCAAAATGTTTAAGGTTTAAATAGAAAATGTTCATGATTTTAAAATTTTGTTCACAACTTTTCAAAAAAAATCATGATTTTCTGAATTTTTTTCACCTTTTTTTAAAATTATTCACGATTTTCCCGGAAAATGTTCATGTTTTAAAATTCATTATTTAAATAATTTCAGTTTTTCTAAAATACTAAAATTAAAATAATAATGTTTAGCCAGGAAACATTTCTGTGTAAACATATATATGCTAGTAACAAGCTAAGCAGATTTCTTTAATGTCTTACGGCTTACTGCTCCCTATAGGACTATGCCATTTTAGTCTTAGAGCATCTCCAAGAGCATTGCTATATTTTGCCCCAATTGCTATTTTACCAATTGAGCCCCAAAAAACTGCTCCAACAGCCTTTCTATAAGTGGTCCCCCACTAAAATTTTTTAGCAAGCTTCCTATAAGTTGTGGCCAACTTTGTATATTTGCCAATCCAATGCCAAATTGCTAAATTTTTTAGCAACCCTCTAAAGTGGTCCCCTGCCTCCCATTTGTTCCATTGACATGTGGGACCAACCTTTTTGGCAATTTGAAGTGTACTAGTACACGTGTAGTGTACGTGCCTGATGTAGTATATGCGTGCATGTGTAAGTGTGTGCTGTATGTGCGTGTATACATGGCCGTGTACACGCGTGTTGTGTGTGCCATGTATGTGCGTACGTGTGTATACGTGTGTCGGTATACGTGTGTGGTGTTTATATGGCCTAGTATGTGCAGCAATGTACATGTATGTGCAACCGTGTATTTGTGCAGTCATGTACTTATACATGTGTATGCGATGTGTTTTAGTCTGTGTACAATGCTATAACTATATGCATGTATCTATATAAAAGAGAGACCCATTGACAGATGGGTCCTACAATTTTGGCAATTGCTATTATAGGAAGGCTGGGAAAGCATATTTGTGTTTGGATTGCTAAACCTTCTCTCTCCTCTTCCTATACCCGATTTTTAGCAATCCAATATACAAATGCTCCTGGAGATGCTCTTACCATACATCGGCATAGCCGCATGGGGCCACCACATTTTTCACAATGCATGTGTTAACCTTCCTCAAACTAGATTTAGCATTATGTCATCTCAAAAAACAAAAAATTAGCAGTATGTGTTTGCCCAATATCCTCATAAGCTATACTAGTTGATTTTTCGTGGCTTAAATTAAAATTTATAGAATTATATTTGTGCGCCAGTCTTCTTCAACAATGTTTATTCACATAATACTAGTAACTTATATACTTGGCTTTAAAACATATTGGCACAGTCCCACACTCTTCTCTTTACTTTTACAAGAACTATGTCCATGACTCACAAGACATAAGAGTATATTTTACAACTTCGCTTGCGGTGGCTTTACACACCATCCTCGTGAGAGCTTTCATCACCGTGATGAAATACGGAGCATCATTCTTAGTCCTCTCTCCGGTTTATATTAATAGCCTCAATTTTATCTAATATCTAAATATCTAAATATTGTTTATATTAATAGCCTCAATTTTATCTAATATCTAAATATCTAAATATTAGATAAAATTAAGGCTATTAATATAAACCGGAGGGAGTAAATTACTATCTCTAGAAAAAAATATCCATGCACAGCAAAGGTGAAGTTGAAATGAAGGACGTGACAGTGGCAATAACTTAATTCACTCGCACTTTGGCACTCGAACTGATCAGTCTCGGCTTCCTTTTTAATCCGTCTTAGGAAAGCAACTTCACTACTTGAGCTAGCTAGCTTGGAGAAAACAATGGGTGCTGCTTTCACTTGTTTAATTCTCCGTGTTATCGTCGCAAATTTTAAGTGATTGCCTACATTTTTCGTTACTTTTTTTCTTAAATCACAGTCGCGATAGTGTAGACTGTTTAGGTGGTTGTCCAATGCCTATCACCTTTTTTCGTCCTGAGTCAGCTTCTTTCTCTCCATCTAGCCTTGCCTCCCCCGGTGCAACCGCATCCGTGCCCTCCAGGTTTCCGGCTTGTAATATCCACCCCCTCCCTCTAACATCTACTATTTTGACATGCATGAATAATTTTTTAGAAATAATATTTAGTACTACTATAAAAAAATCAATCTATAGGAAAAAGGAAAACTTACATGTTAATGGCCTGAGTCAATCTGGCCTATTTAGAGAATCCTACATGTGATCTGAGCATTTCACGTCACGACAGGCGATGTGGACAAATGCTATATGCTGCTCAATGCGGCGGGAATCACTCTCATCGTACATAGATCTGGGCCTGGCCCATGCTTGTCGATGTGTATGTTTCTCAGGCATGCCAAGACTTCTTTTTCTCTTTTTTCTATTCTTTTTTTCATTTTAAATAGGGTGCAGATTTTTAAAAATTATTTACAATTTTCAAAATGTTCAAGGTTTAAAAAATGTTCATGATTTTAAAATTTTGTTCACAATTTTTTGAAAACTCTTTATGATTTTTTGAAAAAAATCACTTTTTAAAACATTATTCATGGTTTTCCCAAAAAATGTTCACATTTTAAAATTCATTATGTAAATAATATTTTAGTTTTATAAAATACTAAAAATAAAAAAATTAATGTTTAGGCAGGAAATATTTTCGTGTAAACATATTTACGATTTCTTTAATGTCTCATGGTTGGCTTACTGCTTCCTAGGATTATGCCATTTTAGTCTTAACATACATCGGCATAGCCGCATAGGCCCACCATATTATTGACAATGCATGTGTTAACCTTCCTCAAACTAGATTTAGCAGGATGTGTTTGCCCAATATCCTCATAGGCTATACCAGTTGATTTTTTCATGGCTTAAATTAAAATTTATTGAATTATATTTGTGTGTCAGTCTTCTTCAACAGTATTTATTCACATAATACTACTAACTAATATACTTGGTTTTTAAAAGCATATTGACACATATTTGATGATGTGTGATCACCAATTCCTAGAATGGTGTACTCAAGAGTCAATACAATATTTAGTTCCGCCATATATAAGTTCACTAGTGCACACGTACCCCTCTAACACCGGTTTGGAGGACCCTCTAACAGCGGTTCCCCAACCGTTGAGGTCTTGTTAGAGGGTTTTAACACCGGTTCCTATACGAACCGGTGTTAAAGGGTGGCGACGTACTGCCGCAGCCTCGTGGTTCTCTTTAACACGGTTCGATTCTGAACCGTGTTAAGAGTTCTTCTGCAGAGATTTAGCCGTTTTCTGCGGCAGAGTTCGCCAGCGGCGAAAAACGGCCTAAATCTCGCCATGCATTTGCTCATGCTTACGGGCGTATTTCTGCGCGGGACCTTTTCCAAAGATTACTTCTAGGTCCTTGACCATACCAAATACCTCCTCACCCAGACGGAGGAGGCTTCCTCGGGGTTCGCCAGACGTTTGAAATGCTTGCCTTTCTTTCTTCTTTGGATGCGTTCGAAGAAATCGGCGATACCCTAGGTACACAACCTTCTTACATTTATCCAAATATACACTTTCAAGATCATCTAAGCAGTGTGCATGCATTGTATCCCTTGTTTATCCGCCTTGAAATGTTACTAAGAGCAGCCAATCATTGATGGTTACGAAAAGCAATGCTCGAGGTCAAATGGCTCCCTTTGTGCTCATCCCACATACGTACACTGGTTTGGCCCAACTGTAAAAGTTCTTCAACTAATGGCCTTAGGTACACATCAATGTCGTTGCGGGTTGCCTCGGGCCTTGGATGAGCACTGGCATCATAATGAACTTCCTCTTCATACACAACCAAGGAGGAAGGTTATAGATACATAGGGTCACAGCCGTGTCTTGGACTGCAGCTCTCACCAAAAGGATTCATGCCTGCATTTAGACCAAACCTTAAGTTCCTTGCGTCACGTGCAAAGTCCGGGTACTCTCGCCGACTTTTCTCCACTGTGACCCATCAGGGGTGTCTCAACATCGCGTCTTTCTTACGGTCTTCCATGTGCCATCGCAACAACTTGGCATGCTCTTTATTTCAAGAGACGTTTTAACCGTGGTATTATAGGAGCATACCACATAACCTTGGCGGGAACCTTCTTCCTAGGGGCCTCGCCTCAACATCGCCAGATCGTCTCGTCGATCTTATATCAGCGGCGGTGCATACCGGCATGCATCCAAATTCTCGTACTTCTCACCGCGGTAGAGGATGCGATCATTAATGCAGCATGTATCTTCCGCACGTCTAATCCTAGAGGGCGACAACCTTCTTTGCTTGGTATGTACCGTCAGCAACTCATTATTTCTTGGAAGAAGATTCTTCATTTTACCAACAACTTTGAAAATGCTGTTGTCACACCATTCTTCCTTCCATTGCAGCAAATCCGATTGTGGCACCTAGCTTTTTGTGGCCATCTTCGCAAGTTGGATACAACAATGTTTTGTGATCCTTTAACATCTGCTCCAGCTTCTCCTTCTCCTTTTCAGTTTCACATTCTTCCTTTGCATCGAATGGCCCGACCAAGATCGTCATCAGGGCCCATCTGCTCCCTCTTGATCTTCATTATCTACCTCCGTTGCATTATCATCATATTCGGGATACATATTATGATAGTTTTCATCATCCTCTTCTTCTTCGTTGTCTTCCATCACAACCCCTTTTTCTCCGTGCTTGGTCCAACAATTATAGCTGGGCATGAAACCAGATCAAGCGGTGGGCGTGAATGGTTCTGGTATTTGAGTAGTCTTTCTTGTTCGACGGTGAACACACGGACAGCACATAAAACCATTGTGACCACGGTTTGCATTAGCCACAACGATGAAATTTTGGAGGCCGTAATGTACTCGGAAGTGCGGCGGTCACCGACATCCATTGCCGATTCATCTGCATTAATATGTAGTATATATCAAAAATAATAGGGAGATGACCATTTATATATATAGTACATCAATGACACATGAAACTATAGTTGCCGACCTCGTAGAGACGGAAAGAGCAACAAGAAAGCTTATTTTGAGCTCTCGGGCATTTCACGAACACCTCTAGTGCATATGAAAAAACACAAACTAGCACTCTTCACACCCTCTTGCTAGGCTCCAAAATGTAAAAGAATGGAAGAGTGGGTGTGTGGGCTGGGTGGTGTCTTATATAGCTCTCTTTAACACCGGTTCGTGCCACGAACCGTGTTAAAGGGGAGGGCTCTTGGCCATCAGGAAAGACCTTTAACACGGTTCGTGGCACGAACCGGTGTTAAAGGGGGGGCTCCTTTAATGCCGCAGAGGCCACGCTGGTACGGCCCCCCCTTTAACACCGGTTCGTAGAAGAACCGGTGTTAAAGCCCATTTTCGGGATCAACAAAAGCCCGCGTTTCCACTAGTGGTTCCATATATGCACCCCGAAGATATGTTGTCCTTTGTTCTTATAGGAGAACTAACATCATTTCTTTAATTCACAAAAAGTAGGGAAACTTTTTTGTGTGGAATTTATTATTGCTCTATAATGTTTCATTCTTGTTGTGCTAGGTGGGACTGAGCGCTGCACTAGACACATTCTGCGGTCAAGCCTTCGGTGCAAAAGAAGAAGCTTCTGTAGGTGTACACACGCAGAGAGCTATGCTAGTGTTATTGACCATTTGCATTCCAGTGTCAGCAGTGTGGAACTGCACAGAGCCTGTACTAATCTTCATCCGACAAAATCGAGAAGTTTCCACGGTGGCTGGTTCCTACATGCGATGGATGATCCCAGCATTATTTGGCTACGCGCTCGTTCAATGCCAGACTAGGTTCCTGAACAACCAAGGGGTCGTGATTCCCTTGATGCTTAGCTCATTGCTATGTTCTGCCCTCAATATACCTCTGTGCTGGCTTCTCGTTCTCAAGTCTCCTCTTGCCAACAAGGGGGCTGCCGTGGCTCTCTCTGCCTCATATTGGTTCAATGCCATCTTGCTTGCATTTTATATCAAATTTTCACCCACTTGCAAAGCAACATGGACAGGGTTTTCGAGGGACGCCTTCCACCATGTGCCTCAATTCCTCAAGCTTGCGGTGTCGTCGGCATTGATGATATGGTGAGTGAACTCTAACAAGCACACTCATTAGTACTAGTCAGTTGTTGTTTTTAGCTCTGGTCTCACGAGTATTTTTTGTTAATCAAGTTTAAGATTCTGGGCGTTGGAGCTCCTAGTGCTTCTTTCTGGTATTCTGCCAGACCCAAAACTCGAAACTTCAGCATTCTCGATCACGTAGGTTTTTTTTATCCCTTTTTGCATGGAAAGTACACAAATTTATCTAGATTTTACTGATACTGGGCATGAATTGATCTCATAGGCGCAATACTTCATCAATTGTTACCATGATCTCCGTTGGTTTGAGCACTTCTGCTAGGTATGCTACATTGCAACTCTGTATCTGTTAACCTACCGTTTTTTTTTTTTTGCGAAATAACTTGGTCATAACCTTCATTTTTTTTCTTCAGCATACGTGTATCAAATGAGCTGGGTGCTGGTCGTCCAAAAGAAGCGCGAAAAGTTACATTAATTGCTTTATTTATAGCTACTTCTGAAGGCTTGAGCATATCATTACTTCTAGTCTTGCTGAGAAATGTATGGGGAGAGGTTTATAGCAATGAAACCGAAGTTGTGAAGTATGTTGCCAATATGTTACCCTTGGTCGCCATTAGCCATCTTTTCGATTCAATACAATGCTTGTTTGCAGGTACGTAAGTATTTTATTTTTTTTCTATCTACAGGTGCTCCTCCATTACGTGATACTCTAGATGCTAATAAACCGGACTGGAACATTTTGCAATTCTGTGCACATAAATTAAACTTCTCGTCATGCTTTTATCACATGGAAAACTATCACACCATGCATATCATATGATTTAAATCAAGATTGAAGTACACTAATTCAACATAAAAATTGACTAAGGCGTAAAAAGATTTTGTTTAGCATTTGTCACTATTAATTAAAGCATATGGGCTAATTTTTTAATTGCACAAGTACTATTAGAATCTCACAACAAAGATCCAAAGAATGTTAAGGATAATGTGGGGGCATAGAGTGCACCATTTTAGGAGCCTGTAGATCCATCAAATTAAAATATTGTTGCCTAATTTTGTGTTGAGAATGACATTTCAAGGAAAATTTGTCTACATGTCAAATGCCGGTTAAGTTTCAAACTATATAACTATGGATTACCAGGATATGGTTTTGTTTCGGAGCAGAAGGGTGCACATTGGTCACTTGTCCATGCAAAGCCAGGAAATTATTGTGAAATTAGTAGTACGCGTATATTCATTATTATTTTTGGATTACTAGGTATATTGAGGGGATGTGGATTGCAAAGGACAGGTGCAATAATAATTATAGGAGCATTGTACTTTATTGGTATTCCTCTCTCGGTTGTTTTGGGATTTGTTGTTCACTTGAGATCAAAGGTACTACACAGTATTCTTCTGTTAGATTCTATAATGCCGAAGCTCATGTGCTATTAATCTAAGTGATATTGGCTACAATGAAAGTAGTTCCCTATTTGTGTTGTGGTAAAAGTAATTTTGCCAATTCTTTGTCACTATTGGATCAGGGCTTTTGGATTGGGTTCATCGTCGCACTCTTCGTTCAAGACTTGATACTTGGAATGCTATTTTCAACCATTAGTTGGGAGAACCTAGTAAGTTATATGCATCACAATAGACTAGCATTTAGAATGTTTTCAACAGGGGGAGAAATTCCATCTACAGTCTTGAAATAATATCACACCAATTACACGACTAATCCATTGCAGTTTATATTAAGAGAAGTGACCTTAATAAAAGCCTTCCTTTATAGGGAATGCCAGGCTTAACCTTCGATCAGTCAGTTGAATGTGGATTCATATTTATGATATTTCTTTGTTTTTATTTATAGGCTGCCAAAGCTAAAGAGAGGGTATATGTTTCCATCTCACAAAAAGATAACGTCTCCGGTAGAGAGGGTCAAAAAGATATAGTACACCCTAAAGGTTCAAGAGGCACGGTACTAGAAGAAGGTCACGTCTGTATACAACAAATGTCTTGATCATAATTCTAAGGGTTGTGGACAAAACCCACTTTCTCCTTGGGAAGGTCCCAGAAGTAAAAGAGATGTACTGCCTTTACCTTGTGCACATCACTGTAATTGTATTTGTTGTATTACCTTGATTTGATTTTTTAGTTAATAAAGCTCCCTTTAAATCTTAGTCTCTTGAAGGCATGCAGTAGACCCATTTGTTGTGCTGACAAGACACCAAACACCCATGCGGTGGGCCTTATCATTTAGCCACACCGATATCCTAAGGTCATTCGGCGGGAGGAAGATTTTTACACCCGAGGAAAGACCTAAGATGTTAGTCCTCAATGGGGCTACCTTTCACTGGTTATAGTATCGGCCCACGACCCATTGGTCGATGTTCAAGCCCATTGTTTCCTGGCCAAGCGATGGCTTTGGTGGGGTTCATCTCGACCAATCAGTTGCAGATGGGCGTCAAGTGGATCATATGGCCGTCATATCCTTGGTGGCTTGAAGAAACTCGCCAAGCCCCCGAGGGGGGACAAGATACCTCTTGTGAGATTCTGGTGCTGTCGACGCCTCACACCCTGATAGACGGCGGAACTGAACCCGGGGTTGTCGCGAACCTAGAAGAAGGTGTTGTACATGTACCCACATTCACCAGTGCGCCGACCATGTTTGGAGACATGCATGTATGGTTTTCTAGATTGGGAACTATGTAGTATGTTATATGTTAATGTACTTGTAGTGGTGAGGATGTAAAACAAGGTGTAAGCACTCACGCTAAAAAACTAGATTCTAAGAACACCCGTGAAAAAGGAAGTTTGCAACAAGATTTTTTAATAAAGGAAGCTTGCAAGTTGCAACCAGGGGCAAATAGTCAAATGTGCATTCCACGGCAGCAAGACCTAGGGTCTAAGAGAACTTTATCTATTTCATCTCTATAAAACAGAACGACCACCATCGATGATCATCATCATCATCATCACGCACGCACGCACGCACGCACGCACGCACGCACGCACGCACGCACGCACGCACGCACGCACGCACGCACGCACGCACGCACGCACGCACGCACGCACGCACGCACGCACGCACGCACGCACGGAGAGAGAGAGAGAGAGAGAGAGAGAGGAATATTTGTGAATGGAGGTAGGAGATGTCCTAGACGAGGTGAAGAGGCAGCTGAAGCTCGGGCTGCCGATTGCCTTCACGAATACACTCAACTCGAGCATCCTGTTCGTGTCTCTCATGTTCGTCGGTCACCTGAGCGACAGCGAACACATCTTCGCCGGCACAGCGTTGGCCACCGGCTCTGCAAATGTCACTGGATTCAGCATGATGGTACGTCTATATGCACCTCTCTCCCAAGCATGATTTCGATCTTGCTTCATTTCTACTACTTCCTCCGTTTCAAAATATAAAATATTTTAACTTTATAAAACAAATATACCAGACTTCTTTTAGTACGTAGGTTCATTCAGATTTAAAGTAAATCTACATATTAAAAAAATTAGATACATTTTTTTCACAAACCTAAAATATTTTATTTTTTAAAACAGAGAGTACAAGAAATACTTATGTTCATGGCTTCATTATTCATCGACTCGTAACAAGCTCAAGAGTTAAGACATGCATGTAGCACGCCAGCCGATTCACAAACGAGCTTGAGACCATCCTCGATTCCTCGTGAAATCTCTCACAACCAGATGTTTCACATAACCGTGATGAAATATGGAACATCATCCTTCTTAGTTAATCCTATCTTTAGAAAAAAAATCCAATACACTGACAATGTCATACTCCCTCTGGTCTATATTAATGACCTTAACTTTATCTAGATACGAATGCATCTAGTCCAAAATACTTAACTAGATTCATATGAATCTAGATAAAATTAAGACCATTAATATAAACCTGAGGAAGTAACATAATTATTAGGGCCAAAAGCACTCGCACTTGGCTCAGCTTTCCTTCCTATTTGTCCTCGGAAAGCAGCTTTAGTTACTTTGCCCGTTTAATTATCTGTATTATCTGCACACATATCCCTCGGAAAGCGTTTGTAGAGCCAGGGGTTTAAAAACGACAAAAGATCACCATATTTTTTTTATTACAAACAGCACCCGATTGGGCTGCCGAAAAGCATGACTAAAAGCTCTTCCACCATCAACAATTCAACATCATCAGCTAAGCTCTTGCACTCTTTTTCATCACACGTCATTCTTCTCTTTCTTCCTGAAGCATGGGCACTGCTGTGCTTCAGTCTTTCTGACTTGCCGGTAGCATCTTCTTCTCCCCGAGTCAGCTTCTTTCTTTCCACTAGATCAACCCTTAAATGTCCAACCACGGCTTCTTTCTTGCGGTTCATCGATACTTGAGAGATTATGGTAAGACTATATATACCTTTCAAGGGAAAAGAAAGAGTCACTTGAGCTGTAGATAGAAAATGCGATTATATATGCAAAAAACATAATTAACGTCTTTAATTCCAGAATTTAGGGGCTTATAAGCGCGTGTCATAGTCAGCTTTGGATTGACATTGAACAGATCAGTGCGGCTCTAGTCTAGGTAATTATTATCCACGAAATACAGAATCGTATAATTACGACGCAACTGCTTTTGTACTCTGAGTCTCTCTATCTTCTTTCAGTTGCTTGTACAGTCAAAGTTTCTAGGCAACTTCTACAAAGTTGCACTGAATGGTGTGCTTACCAGTCAGCACTATCTTTTATTATCACCATATATATATAAGTTCCATATATGCACCTGAGGGTATGTGTTTCTTTGTGCCTAGGATGAAAACTAACAGCCGTTTATTTAATCTGCAAAATATAGGGAAACACATATTTACAGACTTCATTATTGAGTTATAATGTTTCACTCCTTGTGTATTGTAGATTGGACTGAGCAGCGCACTAGACACATTCTGCGGTCAAGCTTTCGGTGCAAAAGAAGAAGCTTCCGTCGGTGTACACATGCAGAGAGCTATGCTAGTATTAATAACCATTTGCGTTCCAGTGTCAGTGGTGTGGAATTTTACAGAGCCTATACTAATCCTCATTCGACAAAATCGCGATGTTTCCGCCGTGGCTGGATCTTACATCCGATGGATGATCCCAGCATTATTTGGTTGTGCGCTTGTTCAATGCCAGACTAGATTCCTGAACAATCAACGAGTCGTGATTCCCTTGATACTTAGCTCACTGATGTGTTCTGTGCTCAATGTACCGTTGTGCTGGCTTCTCGTTTTCAAGTCTCCTTTTGTAAACAAAGGAGCTGCCATGGCTATCGCTATCTCATATTGGTTCAACGCTATCTTTCTTGCACTCTATATCAAATTTTCACCCACTTGTAAGGCAACATGGAAAGGGTTTTCGAGGGATGCCTTCCACCATGTGCCTCAATTCCTCAAGCTTGCTGCCTCGTCAGCATTGATGATATGGTGAGTGCTTTCCATTCTCCAAGCACATTCTTAAGTTTTTTTTTTAGATTCTCGTTAATCTAGCTTTTGTCTCACCTGGAAATTTTGTCAATCAAGTTTACGATTCTGGACGTTGGAGCTTCTAGTGCTTCTTTCTGGTATTCTGCCAAACCCAAAACTCGAAACTTCAGCATTCTCGATCACGTAGGGTTTTTTTGCTTTTCTTTACTCATAAAAATAATATGCAAATTATCTTGAATTTACTGACACTAGCATGATTTGATTGCACAGGCGTAATACTTCAGCAATTGTTACCATGATCTCCGTTGGTTTGAGCAGTTCTGTCAGGTAACTTGAAATATAGCGTTCACATTGTAACTCTACATTTTTTTGCAGAACACCTTGGTCATACATTTTACTTGGCTTCAGCATACGTGTATCGAATGAGTTGGGTGCTGGTCGTCCAAAAGAAGCACGGAAAGTTATATCAATTGCTTTCTTTATAGCTACTTCTGAAGGCTTGAGCATATCATTACTTCTAGTCTTGTTAAGAAATGTATGGGGAAAGGTTTATAGCAATGAAACCGAAGTTGTGAAGTATGTGGCCAATATGTTATCCTTGGTCGCCATTGGCCATCTTTTTGATTCAACACAGTGCTTGTTTTCAGGTATGTACACATTTTATATTTTATTTATCTACACGCGTCTCCCAATACATGCAACTCTAGATGCTAATAAACCTATCAGGCATATTTTGCAAATCATACACATAAGTTGGACTAAGATTCATGCTTTTATCACATCGCAAAACTATGACACCATGTGTTTGAATGGAAACTGAACTTAACCGATTCAAAAGGAAAATTGGCTAACTCACGAATATTTACTTTAGCATTCATTGTTAGTTAAATCATATGCACTAAATTTGTTAATAGCACAACATTAGACTCTTACACCTAGGGTTTAGGATTTTTAGAGTTTACGGTGATTACTACCTTTGCTCGAGTACTATGAAAATCTAAGGAATGTACCACTCCTTAAGGTGACAATTTTGCCCATGTGTCACTGTTAACAATATGCGGTGAATGAAGTGCACCATTTGTGGAGCCTATGATTCCATTAAATTGAAGCTGTATAATTATTTTAATAATGGTATTTTAGAAGGAAAATTGTGTATTATGTCAAATGTTGATCATTTCAGACTATGTAACCGTGAAATTCCAGGATATGGTTTTGTTTCTGAAAAGAGGGATGTACCATTGCTTACTAGTCCATGCAAAGTCAGCAGAAAGTTACAGTGCAATCAGTGGTACTCATATATTCTTCACTTTTCTGGATTGCTAGGTACATTGAGGGGATGTGGTTTGCAAAAGACAGGTGCAATAATAATTATAGGAACAATGTACATGATTGGCGTTCCTCTTTCAGTTGTTTTGGGCTTTGTTGTTCACTTGAGAGCAAAGGTACTATGCAACATTCTTCAGTTAAATTATTTTGACCGGTGAAGTTTCTGTGCTATTAATCTAAGTGATATTTACTAGCTCATGAACTATGAAGGTACTTCCATAATTGTATTGACATAAAAGTATCCTTTTTCCAATTATTTGTACTATTGGAGCAGGGCTTTTGGATCGGGTTCATCATTGCATTGTGCGTTCAGGATTTGATATTTGGAATGGTGTGTTTATCTATTAATTGGGAGAGTCTGGTAAGTTTTATACTTAATAAATATACCTGTATTTTAACTATTTACACCAGAGCAAGAAACTCCATCTACTATCTTAACATAATATCACACCAATTACATGACTAAGAATGTGTTCAAGTTTGTATTAGGAGAAATCGGTTAACCTTAGTAAAAGCCATCCTGCATTTAGGGCTTAAATCTCGATCAGTCATTTATTAGTGGATTCATATTTATATTATTTATTTGTTTTATTTATAGGCTGCAAAAGCTAAAGAAAGAGTATACATTTCCATCACACAAAAGGAGAACATCTCTGATAGAGAGGATCAGACAGTTATAGCAGAACTTGAAGGTGTAAGGAGCATGGTACTAGAATAAGATCATGCCTTGATTGGAAAAACAAGGGATGTGAACAAAGTTTCACCTACTTCCTCCTTGGGCAGGTCCCCGAAGTAAAAAATCTACCGCCTTTACCTTGCGCCCATCACTGAAAATTGTACTAACTTTACTGTTTGTGTCGTCTTTAGTTGATTTGTAGTTAGTACTCCCTCCATTTAGAAATATAAGATGTTTTAGTTTAGTGAAGTTAATGCATCTAGACATCTTTTAGTGTGTAGGTTCAAATGAATCTACATACTAAAAGATGTCTAGAGAACATCTTATATTTCTAAACAGAGAGAGAGTACCCTGTAAAGCTTTGTGCCCCGAAGATATACAATAGACATGTCCGCCATGCTAACAAGGCTCTGAGCACCCCCTCCAGTGCATCCTATCATTTATCACATGCGCGTGACTCACCGACATCCTAAGGTTAATAATCAACATCTATTTTTACACCTGAGGGAAGACCTATGAAGTCAGACATAATGGGTCCGGGTGCAGGTGGGACTGCCCACGGGAGGTCTGCATAGTCCCGCATATGTTAAGTGGGCATCCCGTGGGAGCCCATTAAACTTATGCGGGTGCCCACCATCCCACATATGCCCGTAAATGTGTCGTTGCAATTGTGGCTCGTGCAAATTCTAGAATAAGCATATGAAAGTGAATATAGAATAAGCATACTGTTGTTGTACCTGTTCCAGCATCAACATAAATAAGGACCATATAAAACGGACATTGTATCAAGTTAGGCAAACTAAACATCCTCTGAACTGCCACTAGACCTATCAATAAACATGGTACAAGTTACTACATACGCCAACAACCTAAGCCTACTGGACATCGTGAACTCATGCCATTTGAAATAATTTCAACAGCAAGGGAATATTTCAAAACTACAAGCTGTAACAACTCACCCTTGGAAGAAAGCAACACTGCAGTTGGGAAGATATAGGACCAGCAGGTCAATACCGACTGATTTAACAATCAAACATCTGAAAATTGATACAGAAGCATATCAAGCAGCTGCCACACTGGGAATCATGACATAATTTGCACCCCTGAACTAACTGAATTGAACAGAGTATGAGCAAGAACTGAGGACTTAGGCAAAGGAATGGGGAATCACCTTGTGCTTCCTCTTCCTATAATTCTCCAAGATTTGATTTCTCCTGGTGGATTCCACCGACAACCAGATGCTCCGTGACCTTGCCGTTGTCGCCGACCACCAAATTTTCGGTACAATTGCAATGCTACATTCAGAATATTTACAAAACATTGCTCTGTTACATAGATAAGCACAAAAAGGCAAATTTCAGTTAAATTTCATAACTAACAACAACATATTCAGTTAACTTTCACAGCTATTATCAATCTTTCAGTCTAACTACAGTGCTACATTCACCATATTTGCAGAACGATTGCAGTGCCACATTTAAAAAAAAAAAACAGAGGTTGAAACACTTGACAAAAAAAAAAAGAGATTGAGCCTCTGAAGCTTAATGTCAATAGGCTGATAGAGATTAGCAAAAAGGACTGCTCTGCTTATAGGTCACACATTCAAAAAGTAAGAATGCATGTTGGTGTATTATCCCTGCAGGCTGCAGTTCCTATATTTATTAGTAGCCTTTTCCTACTACATGGAGGTAACAGCTCTCAAAGCATACGGAAATACCCATTACAAACACGAATAGTCTGCTCATCCCTGACTGAAAACAGACGTGGCTACACACTGCTAACAAAAGAAAGGCCAAAAAAGCAACTATAGCCAGCACGCATGTTCCTCTAGTTCAGAAGATGGCCAGAGAGTTCTCTGCAGCCTGAGTGGAAATATGAAATACATTATACATGTTGAAATAGTTTTCTTAGGCAACCAACTCATTAGGCCTTGTTCGGTTCTAATGGAAGTAACCCCTGCGGGGAATTAACTCCTGGGGGTTTTGGATGATCCCTGCTCCATCACCCTAATCCCTTTCACTCCTTTAACCCCTTCCACCTCTCTATTCCCTTTCACGTAGCTTGTTCGGTTACGCCACATAGTTAGCATGGTACAGTGGGGAATTCCATTATCTCCAAATCAGATTAGCTAGCATATTTACAAAGTAAACATTTTATAACTAGTCTGCACGTTTTGTACAATCAAAATTAAGTGTTACCGTCCTTATAATATCAGGAAATGATGCACGTTATTCAACACTTAAAAAAATAAAAATGTAAAAAGAAAAAAATGGAAGGCAACAGAAAATAGGCCACCAAGACAAACAAGACCAAGTACATAATCCACAAAAGAGCAAAAGCTAGCATATTAAATAAGAGCTGGAAATGCCACTATCCAACTCCACCAGCGCCATCGTCGCCGGTGGCCACCTTGGCCACGTCACGGCCGCGACGCGGCCTCGCTCCAAGACCGTCACCTCCCTCGCTCGCCATGACCGTCTCCCGACGCACACCGCCATGGAACCCCACTGAGCATGGCTCTCCTGCTATGGCCACTCCAGGCTCTAGTGAGCACATCCGCATCACCACCACCCCATCCACCTTTTCCTCCGCCTTCAATGATTCGTCGTCGTACGCAGATCTAGCAGCTCAGCAGCCCACTCCAGCTTCATTGCGCACTACAACAACTGCACCAGCGTCGGCGAACCAGCTTTGTAAAATAAGTGTATCTGGACCCCTTTTAGTGTGTAGGTTCGTTTAGATTCGGAGTGAACCTACAAACTAAATGGGGTCTAGATACAAAAACATCTTATATTTTGAAACGGAGGGAGTAGTTCTTATCTGAACTACTAAACATATTTTACAAAAGAGAAATTAGTGGGGGTTAGGATTTGTTAATTACCTATTTTCAAACAGATCTCTCAACAAATGAAACCTACAATTAGAAAAATCATTGAAGCATATAATAAGTCCAGTGAAGTACAGAATAATATAATAAAGAGGAAAAAAAACTACAACGAATCGACAACGACCCACTGATGGTATCAACCAGAATATTGGAAGAAGCTAATCTAAATGAATAGAACCTAGTCAGGAGCATTACAAATGAGAAACTTGTGGGGGTTAGGATGTGTTAATTACCTGTTTATAGCAAGTAACAGATTCCTGCTAATCATTTCAAATATTGGCATTCTCTATTGCTGCTATTTGAAAGCTTCATGGTTCAGCCATTCTTCAGCTTCATCGTTGTCTGCACCAAATAAAGTGACATATTGGCAAGACCAAGAGACAACACAAGGGCTAAGATTATATATACTCCCTCCATCCAAAAATAAGTGACTTGGATTTATCTAGATTCGCATGTATCTAGACATGTTTTAGTGTGTAGATACAAGTGAATCTAGACAAATTGAACACTTATTTCTGGACAGAGGGAGTAGGTAAAATCATGGTAGGAACATCAGTTTTATATCCTAATAGTAATAGGTTGAGATTTTCTTGCAAAGACATGCTATAGAATAATCTTCCTGTAGGATTTTTTTTCCATCTCTATGGCAGCAGCTTTGGACGCACTTGTACTGTCAATTATGGTGACTTGTGGGTCGACTGTTACTGAACAAAAGGAACGAGGATATGAACAGAGGTCTATGCATATGTTCTTACACCCAAACCCTGAGAAACTCTTCTGTTACCAACCTAGAACTTGTCATCGATCTTCCATCCGGGTGACATAAAAACATGGTGAGAAGACTTGAAACTAAGAAAAATACTGAGAATTATTCCATGAAAGTACTTATTATTGATATGTAGGACAAGAAACTTGCACGATCTCTTATGACAGCATATGCCTACGAAAAAAGAACACAGACTAAAAAAACCTAGAAGGTTCAGAGCTAGGTAAGCTCATCACACGAGCAAATAAGCAAACACATGGTTCACAGTTGACCACAGTTCACAACCTTAGTACTAGATATAACATACAACAGCATCATGCTGATCAGGCATATTGCGCTTGTAGGTCATGTAGCGCTTGCCAAAGTTCTGATTAATACTCAATCCTGCCATCACCTTCCATGATAATGTCCTTAAAAGCACCACCACTAGGGATCATAGGCAGCACGTGCTCCTGGTGAGGAACGATGATATCCAACAAGTATGGCCCTGGCGTCTCAAGCATCTTCTTAATTGCTGCACGGACTTCACTCTTCTTGGTCACACGAACTGCAGGAACATTGAAACCTTTAGCAATTGTCACAAAATCTGGATATATCTCGCTCTCATTTTCTGGGTTCCCAAGGTACGTGTGCGCCCGGTTGGCCTTGTAAAACCTGTCCTCCCACTGCACCACCATTCCCAGATGTTGGTTGTTCAGTATCATCACCTTAACTGGCAGGTTCTCAATGCGAATCAATGCCAACTCCTGAATGTTCATCAGGAAGCTACCATCCCCATCAATGTCAACAACTGTAACACCTGGGTTGGCCACAGCAGCACCGGCTGCAGCTGGCAATCCAAAGCCCATTGCCCCCAGACCAGCCGAAGACAGCCACTGCCGCGGCCGCTTGTAAGTGTAATACTGAGCTGCCCACATCTGGTGCTGCCCAACACCAGTGGCAATGATCGCCTCCCCGTTTGTCAGCTCATCCAGTACCTGGATAGCATATTGCGGTGGGATCGCCTCACCGAAAGTTTTGTATCCAAGAGGAAACTCCCTCTTCTGCTGTTCCAACTCCTCATGCCATGAACCAAAATCAAAACTCTTGTGTGCTTTGCTCCCATTTAGCAGAGCATTCAAGCCCTGCAAAGCGAGCTTGACATCTGCACAAATGGAGACATGCGGCTGCTTGTTCTTGCCAATCTCAGCTGGATCAATGTCGATGTGCACAATCTTGGACCTGCTTGCAAAAGCCTCTATTTTGCCAGTCACACGGTCATCAAAGCGCACACCAAATGCAAGCAAGAGGTCAGCCTTATCTACTGCGTAATTTGCGTACACTGTGCCATGCATCCCAAGCATACGCAGAGACAGTGGGTCATCGCTGGGAAAATTGCCAAGACCCATGAGGGTAGTTGTAACTGGGATCCCAGTGATGTCAACAAAGCGGCGCAACTCCTCGCCGGATGCAGAGCAGCCACCACCAACATAAAGGATTGGGCGTCGGGCCTCACCAACCAGACGCAGGACCTGCTCAAGCAATTCGGTAGCAGGTGGCTTGGGCAGGCGGGCAATGTACCCTGGCAAACTCATCGGTGCATCCCAGACAGGCACAGCCATCTGCTGCTGGATGTCCTTGGGGATGTCTACCAGCACGGGACCTGGACGGCCAGAGGACGCGAGGAAGAAGGCTTCCTGGATGACGCGGGGGATGTCCTCCACGTCAAGGACGAGGTAATTGTGCTTGGTGATGGAGCGGGTGACCTCCACTATCGGCGTCTCCTGGAAGGCGTCCGTGCCGATCATGCGGCGGGGGACCTGCCCCGTGATGGCGACCATTGGTATGGAGTCTAGGAGAGCGTCAGCTAGCGCGGAGACGAGGTTGGTAGCCCCCGGGCCAGAGGTGGCGACGCAGACCCCCACGCGGCCGGACGCGCGGGCGTATCCGGACGCTGCGAAGGCCTCTCCCTGCTCGTGGCGGAAGAGGTGGTTGGTGATGAGGGGCGAGCGCGTGAGCGCCTGGTGGATCTCCATCGACGCGCCGCCGGGGTAGGCGAAGACGTCGCTGATGCCGCAGCGCTCGAGGGCCTCGACGAGGATGTCGGCGCCCTTGCGGGGCTCGGATGGGCCCCATGGCCGGAGCGCGGTGGCAGGAGGGGCAGCCGAAGGCGAAGGGGACACAGCGGAGCACCTGATGGGGGCGGTGATGGCGCGGCGTGAAGCGGGCAGGTGGCGCGGGAGGGTACGTTTGGGTAAGGCGGCCGTGGCGCCCGAGAAGGCGACGGCGGTGGAAGTGGCTGTGGCCATGGCGGCGACGGCTGTCCCGAAGGCGGCGGCGAGGGTTTGGGCGAGGGAGAAAGAGGGGGAGGGGTGGAAAGTGTGGGTGGTGCGGGTGTTTTGTCTTGTCGGCCGCGCGGTCTCGCGGCGTGGGAGATCAGATGTGTGGTTCGGATGGGATGGGACTGGGAGTGGTGTGGGCCAACCTGGTCTAGCATGCATTACACGCGATGACATGCGGGCCTTATCCATGCTTGGACCCATCTGTCGGTGAGGATTACCAGGCTGTACCACCCGGGTCAATACACAGAAGGATACATCCAAGATCGCAGCAGCAAAAGCAGAAGCTTGGATCTGAAACTTGGACTTGATTGAGAACATCGGTTGCACACCGATTGGTTATGGTTGAATCTGACAATCTGAGGGCATGTTTGATTTAAAGGATTTTTAAAGGAATTTTATAGGATTCTAATCTATAGGAATTTTTTCTAATAGAATGTGTTTGATTCAAAGGAATAAATCCTATAAAATTCTTATGCATTGCTTTCTTATACTACAATCCTATAGGATTTCTAACAAGAGGTGAGACCTTTAGGAAAAAAATTTATGTGTCTATGACAACTATGACATGTATCTAAACCTTATAAAATTCCTGTGTTTTTCCTGCGGTGCAATCAAACAGCTTATCTTATCGATTCCTGCATTTTTCATTCCTGTAGGATTCTAAGTGTAGGGATTCGTAGCATGGAAAACAAAAATTTTCTATCGCATACAAACCAACAAGCCAAGATCTATCTACTAGATTGTAGCAACGAGTCGATAGAGGAACTCACCCTCGAAGATTCCAAAGTGGTTAACGAGAGCGGATTCTCGTGGGTGATGTAGTCGTACACTTCCGATCTCGAGATCGCGTAGACGATCCTTCCGGCGCCACGCTCCTAAGCGGCGCTCCCGATCGGTCACATCGTTACTCGACGAAGACCTTCCTCTCCTTGTTCCAAAGAAAAGCGGAGGTTGTAGCACTCTCCTCGCGAAGACAACGGGCTGGTACCTAAGTAGAGGGAGATCCCGCAGGCTTCTTAAGCCATGCGGTATGGTGGAGCTTATGAGAGAGAGGATTAGTGGCCTAGTAATTAGACACACCAATTAGAGGGCTCTAAACCAATTAGAAGGCTCTAAAGCGTTGGCTAAAGCAATTAGAAGCTCTAAACCAAAAATGCTCTAAACCGAGATCTAGAGTAGAAAGTATTGTGTCTATGGGAGGAGCCGCCTCCTTTTATAGGAGGGTTCCTTGGCCAGGAGGGAGGAGTCCCTCCCCAAGTCGGCCTTGGTCGGGCGCCCCGGAGGAGTCCTACCTCCTCCAGTTGGTTCCAACTCCTCTTGCTTGTTTCCCAGTTTCTTGTTTTGGCGGTTTGACTTTCAAACCGGACATTTGACTTTTCTGCTTTAGGATTCAATTTAATCCTTTATTTGGGACAGCAATAACACATAGTACATGATGCAATCATTCAATGAGCAATGACACACTCATGTACCCTCCCGAGTCTTGGGACAATCCGGAACCTTCTAGAACATTCCGATGAAAACACTAATCATTCCGAACTCAAACAGGACTTTCCTTATATGAATCTTATTCTCCGGACCATTCCGGATCACCTCGTGATATCCGGATCCCATCCGAGACTCAGAACAACATTCGGTCTCTTTCTCATAATACCATAACTACTCAAACAACGTCAATCCTTAAGTGTGTCTCCTACGGTTCGTGAATTATGCGACATGATCGAGACACTTCTAACAATAACCAATAGAGGAATCGGAAATTCATATGGCTCCCACATATTTCTACGATTACTTTGCGATCGAATGAACCACTTACATACGATACCAATTTCCCTTTGTCTCACGATATGTTACTTACCCAAGGTTATGATCGCTTGTATCTCTGCATACCTAGTTCAACCTTGTTACCGATAAGTACTCTTTTCTCCCGTGATATGTGATCCCTTGTGACCAAGTCACATGCTTGCAAGCTAATTGGATGACATTCCACCGAGAGGGCCCAGTATATCTATCCGTCATGTGGATGGACAAATCCCACTCTTGATCCATGTGTTTCAACCAATACCTTCCAACACTCAATGCCACTTTTATAACCACCCGATTACGGTGTGGTGTTTGATGTCATCAAAGCATCCATCCAAGAAAGGTGATATGCATGATCTCATAGTCGAAGGAATTAGGTTACTATGTATCAGAAAGCATATAGCAATTGAACTAATGAAATGACTTGATCTTTATGCTACGCTTATCTATAGGAGTATGTCCACCATATCATTCTCCTAACGATATGATCTTGTTGTTGATAACATCTCAATGTTCATGATAGGGAAACCACAATCATTAATCAACCAACAAGCTAGTGAAGTATAGAGGCTATACTAGGGACTTCAAATTAAGTTTACAAAACACACAAGTATCAATGTTTCCTTGTTAATACTATTATAGCATGAATGTAAACATTTATCATAAACACAAAGATATAATAATAACTATATTTATTATTGCCTCTAGGGCATATCTCCAGCCTCCCACTTGCACTAGAGTCATCTAATCTAGATTACATGGTAATATACCGAACACCCATGGCGCTTTGGTGTTGGTCATGTTTTGCCCTCGGAGAGGTTTAGTCAACGGATCCGCCACATTCAGATCTGTGTGTACTTTGCAAATCTTTATATCCCCATCCCGGATATGTCCTCGAATAGCGTGAAAACGCACTTGATATGCTTCACTTCTTGTGTGACCTTGGTTCTTGCGCATTGGCTATGGCCCATGTTATCACTGAAGAGAGACATTGGGTCCAGACTTGGAACCACCACCCGTAATGAACTCCTTCATCCATATCGCTTCTTGTGAAGCCTCAAGGCGACCATGTATTCCGATTCGGTTGAAGATCTCGCCACAACGCTTTGCTTTGCACTCCTCCAGCTAATCACGCACCATTCAAAATAAATACGTATCCAGATTGTGATTTAGAATCATCCGGATCGGTGTTCCAACTAGCATCGGTGTAACCATTAACAACGAGTCGTTCATCACCTCCATAAGAAAGAACCATATCCTTAGTTCTTCTCAAGTACTTAAGGATGTTTTTGATCATTCCAATGATCCACTCGGATCACTTTGATATCTGCTAGTTAAACTAACAAAGATATGCAATGTCGGGTCTAGTACATAGCATGGCATACATTAGAGATCCTATGGTCGAGGCATAGGAGTCTTACTCATCCTTTCTCTATCTTCGCCGATGTCGGACTTTGAGTTTTACTCAAGGTCGATAGCAACATGGGCAAGAACCCTTTCTTGCTTTCTTCCATTCCAAATCTCTTTAGAACTTTGTCCAAATATGTACTTTGTGACAATGATATTTGGCGTTCGATCTATCTCTATAAATCTTTATGCCTAATATAAGCTGCTTCCAAGATCCTTCATTGAAAACTATTATTCAAATATTCCTTGACACTATTAAGAAGGTCTACATCATTCCCAATCAACAATATGTCATCCACATACGATTAAGAATTAAGAATGAGCTCCCA
The DNA here is from genome assembly GCA_030063025.1 of Avena longiglumis. Classification (NCBI taxonomy): domain Eukaryota; kingdom Viridiplantae; phylum Streptophyta; class Magnoliopsida; order Poales; family Poaceae; genus Avena; species Avena longiglumis. The sequence goes on from CP125977.1 coordinate 480,306,724, forward strand.
CTCACTTTCTTGTAAATACAAGCTTCTCCATAAGTTTGTATAAAACCAAAACTTTTGATTACCTTATCAAAACGTTGATTCCAACTTCGGATGCTTGCTTCAATCCATAGATGGACCGTTGAAGTTTGCATACCTTGTTAGCATCTATAGGATCGACAAAACCTTTGGGTTGCATCATATACAACTCTTCATCAATGTCTCCATTGAGGAATGCTGTTTGACATCCATCCGCCATATCTCATAATCATAATATGCCGATTGCTAACATAATCCTCAGACTTTAGCTTCGCTCTTGGTGAGAAAGTCTCATCGTAGTCAACTCCTTGAATTTGTCGAAACCCTTTTGCGACAAGTCGAGCTTTATAGACATAACATTACCATCGATCTTTTCTTCTTGAAAATCCATTTGTTCTCGATGACCTTCCGCCATCCGGTAAGTCCACCAAAGTCCATACTTGGTTTTCGTACATGGATCCAATCTCGGATTTCATGGCTTCTTGCCATTTATTGGAATCGGCTCATCATCGCTTCCTCATATGTCTCGGGGTCATCGGTTGTCCACCACCATGACATTCATAACGGAATCATACCAACTGGAGTGGTACGAGTTCTCGTTGACCTCCGAGGCTCAGAGCAACTTCAACCAAGTTTCATGATCATCATCATTAGCTTCCTCCTTATTGGTGCAGCACCACAGAACTTCTTCCGGTCTTTGCGCTACTCGCAATTTCGAGAGAAGGTTCAACAACCTCGCCGAGTTCTACTTTCCTTCAGTCACTTCTTTCGAGAGAAATTCCTTCTCTAGAAAGGATCCATTCTTAGCAACGAATGTTTTGCCTTGGATCTATGATAGAAGGTATACCCAATAGTTTCCTTCTATCCTATGAAGACGCATTTCTCCGCTTTGGGTTCAAGCTTGTCTGGCTGGAACTTCTTTACATAGGCTTCGCATCCCCAAACTTTAAGGAACGACAATTTAGGTTTCTTCCCAAACCATAATTCATACGGTGTCGTTTCAACGGATTTAGATGGTGCCCTATTTAAAGTGAATGCGTCGTTTCTAATGCATAACCCCAAAATGATAGCGGTAAATGTAAGTGACATCATAGAACGAACCATATCTAAGAGAGTTCGATTACGTTCGGACACACCATTACTGTGGTGTTCCCTGGTGTCAATTGTGAAAGTATTCGCACTTCTTTAAATGCTCGCCAAACTCGTAACTTAGATATTCACCTCCACGATCGTAACGTAGAAATTTAATCTTCTTGTTACGTTGATTCTCTACCTCACTTTGAAACTCCTTAAACTTCTCGAAAGTTTGGACTTATGTTTCATGAAATAGATATACCCATATCTACTCAAGTCATCCGTGAAGGTAAGAACATAACGATAACCATCACATGATGCTACACTCATTGGACCACACACATCGGTATGTATGATTTCCAATAAGTCCGTAGCTCGCTCCATCATACCGAAAATGGAGTCTTAGTCATTTTACCCATCGACATGCTTCGCATCTTTCAAGTGATTCAAAATCAAGTGATTCAAGAAGTCCATCGAATGGAGTTTCTTCATACGTTTCACTCCGATGTGACCAAGACGACATGCCACATATAGGTTGAATTATCGCTGATTTCAAACGTTTAGCCTCAATGTTGTTGATATGTGTATTTCCACCATCGAGATTCAATAAGAATAGACCATCTATCAAAGGTGCATGCGTAAAACATATTACTCATATAAATCGAACAACCATTATTCTCTCGACTTAAACAAGTAACCGTCTTGCAATAAACAAGATCCGAGATAATGTTCATGCTCAACGCAGCACTAAATAACAATTATTTAAGTATAAAACTAATCCCGATGGTAGATGAAGAGGTAGTGTGCCGACCGCGATCACATCAACCTTTGATCCGCTTCCCACGCCGCATCGTCACCTCGTTCTTCGCTAGCTTCCGCTTATTCTGCAGACTGTTTGAGTTACAAATATGAGCAACCGAACCAAGATCAAATACCCAGCACTACTACGAGTACTAGTGAGATACACATCAATAACATGTATATCGGATATACCTTTCTTCTTGATGTTGCCGTTCTTCAGATCCGCCAAGTACTTTGGGCAATTCCGCTTCGAGGACCTTCTCCTTGCGGTAAAAGCACTCGGTTCGTGCTTAGGTCCACCTTGGTCTTCTTCGTTGCGTGGTAGCTTTCTTACCACCCTTCTTGAAGTGTCCCTTTGCTTAGACTTGCCTTTCTTGAATTTGGTGGTCTTATTGACCAACAACACTTGGTGCTCTTTCTTGATCTCCACTTCGCAGATTTCAACATGGCAAAGAGTTCGCAACGCCTTGTTCATGTTCGCATGTTGTAGTTCATCACAAAGTTCTTGTAACTTGGTGGTAGTGATTGGAGGACACGATAAATCCCCAAAGCATTAGGAATCACAATACCCAAGCTTTGAAGTTTGTTTGCATGCCTGACATCTTAAGCACATGCTCACCGACGAGCTGCCCTCTTCCATCTTGCGCTTAAAGAACTTTTCGAAGCCTCATAGCTTTCAATTGCCGCATGAGTCTCAAAATTAATTTGAGATCCTCGACAATATCATGTGGGTCTCGACTCTTCAAACCTTTCAAGCTCGATTCTAAACCATACAAGATAGCACACTGAACTATGGAGTACCGATTCTTCCGAGCGAGGTAAACATTCTTTACTTCATCGGAAGCGGTTGGCGCAGTGGGTCACCCAATGTGCATCCAAAGACATAGGTCAAATTACCAAATGTGAGGACAATCCTCAAATTGCGGAACCAACCATGAAGTTGCTTCCATTGTTTTTCAACTTTTCTTTCTCTAGGAACGCATTAAAATTGATGGTAGGGCTGCCATTGATCTACAACATATTTGCAATAGTTTAGACTAAGTTTATGACAAATTGAGTTCAAATTAATTAATGAAATTAAACTAGGTGAACTCCCACTCAAAACAATATCCCTCACATTGTTTTAGTGATCACATCGAACCAAATCCACTACATCAACACCGATCATCACGAGAGTTGATATAGTTTCAATGGCGAACAATCATCATGTTCATCATATCTACTATACGATTCATGCTTTACCTTTCGTAATCCGTGTTCCGAGACCATGTCCGTACATGCTAGGCTCGTCAAGATCAAACCTTAGTTTCGCATGAGCAAATCTGGCTTGCTCACGTTGTATACACTTGCGTAATCTAGAACACCGATCATCACGTGGTGCTTCAAACAACAAGCTTTAGCAACGGTGCTAACTAAGGGTGAACACTTTATGATTTGAAATTGATGTGCATGAGGGATCATCTTATAATGCTACCGTCGCTACTAAGCAATACAAGATGCATAAAGGATTAACATCACATGCAATTCAATATATATGTGATATGATATGGTTTTTCTTCTTCGTGCCTTCGATCTCCATCTTCAAGCACGAACATGATCTCCATCATCACCGGCATTGCATCAAGGTCAATGACGCTTCTCCATGGTTGTCCCACCGCTTCAACTATTACAACTACTTTGAATAGACACGCAGGTCTTAACATAAATTAAAGACAACCATATATTCTCACGGTTGTCGACTTACAATAAGGAACATTGCATACATCAAATATAATCACAATCATGGCCATATCACATCATCAGACACCGCAAAACAAAGTTAGACGCTTCTACTTTCTTTGCATATTTTACGTGGTTTGGGGCTTTCAATAAGTGTCGTTCTAACTTACGAACAAGAACCACAACATTGATACTAGCATTGTTGATCACCCGTTGTAAATTGGATCTTAACTATGCTAGGAGAAACATGCACCCAAAGCCACTTATGCAATACAAGTTACATGTCAAGCGTGGAGCAAGTCTCATGAACGATGTCATGTAAGGTTAGCCCGGCCGCTTCATCCCAACATACCGCAAGATGCAAAGTACACAAAAGCAATCTACAATAAAGCATCAACGCCCACAATGACCATTGTGTTCTACTCGCAACAGATCTACATATAGACACGGCTCGATACCCAGTAGGGATTCGTAGCATGGAAAACAAAAATTTTCTATCGCATACAAACCAACAAGCCAAGATCTATCTACTAGATTGTAGCAACGAGTCGATAGAGGAACTCACCTCGAAGATTCCAAAGTGGTTAACGAGAGCGGATTCGTGGGTGATGTAGTCGTACACTTCCGATCTCGAGATCGCAGAGACGATCCTTCCGCCACGTTCCGGCGCTCCCTGATCGGTCACACGTTCTCGGGTACGAAGACCTTCCTCTCCTTGTTCCAAGTGGCGGAGGTTGTAGCACTCTCGCGATTCCGAAGACAACTGGCGTGGTACCTAAGTAGAGGGAGATCCTGCAGGCTTAAGCCGGTTGCGAGTATGGTGGAGCTTATGAGAGAGAGGATTAGTGGCCTAGTAATTAGACACACCAATTAGAGGGCTCTAAACCAATTAGAAGGCTCTAAACTGTTGGCTAAAGCAATTAGAAGCTCTAAACCAAAACATCTAAACCGAGATCTAGAGTAGAAAGTATTGTGTCTATGGAGGAGCCTGCCCTCCTTTTATAGGAGGGGGTTCCTTGGCGCCAGGAGGGAGGGAGTCCTCCCAAGTCGGCCTTGGGCGGCCGCCGGAGGAGTCCTACCTCCTCCAAAGTTGGTTCCAACTCCTCTTGCTTGTTTCCCACAGCTTGTTTTGGCGGTTTGACTTTCAAATCGGACATTTGACTTTTCTGTTTTAGGATTCAATTTAATCCTTTATTTGGGACAGCAATAACACATAGTACATGATGCAATCATTCAATGAGCAATGACACACTCATGTACCCTCCCCCGGTCTTGGGACAATCCGAACCTTCTAGAACATTCCCGATGAAAACACCGGAATCATTCCGAACTCCAAACAGGACTTTCCTTATATGAATCTTATTCTCCGGACCATTCCGGATCACCTCGTGATATCCCGGATCCCATCCGAGACTCAACAACATTCGTCTCTTTCTCATAATACCATAACTACTCAAACAACGTCGAATCCTTAAGTGTGTCTCCCTACGGTTCGTGAATTATGCGGACATGATCGAGACACTTCTCGAACAATAACCAATAGAGGAATGAAATTCATATGGCTCCACATATTTCTACGATTACTTTGCGATCGAATGAACCACTTACATACGATACCAATTTCCCTTTGTCTCACGATATGTTACTTACCCAAGGTTATGATCGGTATCTCTGCATACCTAGTTCAACCTTATTCTTGATAAGTACTCTTTTCTCGTTCCCGTGATATGTGATCCCTTGTGACCAAGTCACATGCTTGCAAGCTAATTGGATGACATTCCACCGAGAGGGCCCAGAGTATATCTATCCGTCATGTGGATGGACAAATCCCACTCTTGATCCATGTGTTTCAACCAATACCTTCCGAACACTCAATGCCACTTTTATAACCACCCAGTTACGGTGTGGTGTTTGATGTCATCAAAGCATCCATCCAGTAAAGGTGATATGCATGATCTTATAGTCGAAGGAATTAGGTTACTATGTATCAGAAAGCATATAGCAATTGAACTAATGAAATGACTTGATCTTTATGCTACGCTTATCTATAGGAGTATGTCCACCATATCATTCTCCTAACGATATGATCTTGTTGTTGATAACATCTCAATGTTCATGATAGGGAAACCACAATCATTAATCAACCAACAAGCTAGTGAAGTATAGAGGCTATACTAGGGACTTCAAATTAAGTTTACAAAACACACAAGTATCAATGTTTCCTTGTTAATACTATTATAGCATGAATGTAAACATTTATCATAAACACAAAGATATAATAATAACTATATTTATTATTGCCTCTAGGGCATATCTCCAACACTAAGTGTCATGTCATTCTATTCCTACACTTTTCCCATTCCTGTGCTTTACAAATCCTTTGAATCAAACAAGCCCTGAACTTAGTTAATGCCTGCAACGGGGGGATGGAACTCTGGAGTCTCTATTCTTCTATTCTCTCAGATTGTTTTCGGATTGCACATCGTGTTGGTAATATCTCCTTACAACACTGTCCGAGAGAAGCAAATAAGGTGGCGCACAATTGAGCTAAATCCATGATTAGTAAATAAAATTGCTTAGTAAAATCAATATGATCATCGTACACAGGAAATACGAGTTTACGGTCATCAAACTCGCACGAGCTTCAGTCACGGTCACCGAGCGATATGTAACGGTTAATGCGATGACTAGGCGCTCAGTAGGACCCACTATCAGCGTCACACTTGAATTGATGGTCACTGAACTTACACAAAGGTGTCAGCCATGGTCACCGAGTGATAAGTAGCTTGGGAGAGTTTTATTGCAAAATGGTGGACATGTACTGCCCCTCGTTCCAACCGGACTCGTTCGTTCCGACTCACATCGCTCCTCTGCTATCATCGTTCTATCGCCGTTCTAACCCTAAATCGGCGGCGCCGCCAAGGGGCAGTAGCGAGCTAGCGCTAGCTCTTCCCACCGTCATTGCTACGCCATGTCCAGCGCTAGCTCTTACCGTTGTGCGTTCTGCCGCCATGCTTCACCGTTTCCCCTTATCGGTTGTCCCGATTGCGGCCGGTTGGTGAAACAGGCCTTCTCAGGCACCTCGGATCATCCAGGATGGACCTACTACAAGTGTAAAAACCATGGGGTAAACCTCTGTTCTTTGCATCTTGACATCCAAGATTGATTTGTTCTGCTACTATTCATAAAAGATCTCGAATTTGTGTTAGTTGTTGATGTTTTTGTACAGTTTGGTTGCAATTTTTGGAACTAGGAGTTGGAGTATATTGGATATTTGATTGAGAATAACCACATTCGAGGAGGTTCTGTAGTTGAATCTCTAGGGTGGGTAGAATAAAGAAGGGAAAAACTGGAGCTAAGGAAGAAGGAGGCAGGAGTGACTTGTGTGCAAGGCCAGGAGCAGCATGTGCTAAAGCTTTTGGAGGAAGTCAGGCAGATTGTGGTTCTAGTTAAGATTGTAGTGGGTGTGATGTGTGTGTTATGTGCTAAGTTTGCTGTTATGCTAGTCAAGAAGTGAGCCTGAGAATTGTGTATTGTTGAGCCTGTTATCCACTGTGTATCTGAATCTGATGAAATGCACTTTAATGTAATCATTGTTTGTCGTGAATTCAATTGTGCCATTATGTACTTGAGTCAAATGAAGTGCATCCATTGTGCAGTATAGCTAGAAAACAAACATTGTGGAATTTATAACACTGTCACACTCAATAGATACAAAAGGACATAATTCATAGAAACATAACATTGAACTTGACTTGGTCTGGGAAACCACAAGGAAATAATTAACATGAACATGGGCATCAGGACACCAAAATGACATATTTTTCAGGAACATGAGCATCGGGACTCATGCTACAATTCTAGCAGCTAAACACACCATCAGGACACCAAAAGAACATAGTTTTCTAACACCAAATAAAGAAAGGAGAGTTAATCTTGGGCTACTCCCTCTTCAGATTTGTTAACACCTAGATACCACTCCATTCTTCTTGATTTGGCAACTGGCTTTGTAACTACATGGGACATTGGAATTGTTTTAGTCATTGTGGAGTGCAGATGAAGGACATCAGGAACATGAGAACCTTCCAGTTCACCTTCTTCAACTGGACCATTGGCTGCCATCATAGCTCTCTGAACGATGATTTCAGCTTCATTAATTTCCCTTTTTGATGTTTCTTCTGCAATTTTAGCATCTCTCTTTGCTTTTATCTTCTCTTCAGCTGATAGCATCTTGTCTAGTGTCTTCTTCTCTGCAGCTTCTTTCCTCTTCTTCTCAGCTACCTCTTTTTTAACCTCTGTTATGATTCTACTAGTCTCATCCTTAGCTTTCTTCCTAAGCTCAACATCTTGCCTTCTCTTATCTCTGTTCTTTGTAAAAAAATTGCTTTGGCTGCTGCAAGTTCAGCCTTCAACCTGTCTTGCTCTAGCTTCTTCTTAGCTTTACCTTCTGCTTTTTTTTTAAAAAAATGCCCTTACTTTCATCTTGCCATTAATAGGCAGTTTTATGCCCTTTCTATGAATATAACTATATTCCTTGATAGCTTTCCTAAGCAACTCCACATTAGAAAACACTTGGCCATTTGCAAATTTTGAATCATTTAAATCATCCCTATGAAAGTTTTGAATTTGATGTTCAATACATCATCATCAGATTCAGGTCCCCATAGATCATCTCCCTCAGAGTCCTCCTCTTTTATTTCACACTCTGTTTGCCTTTGTCAGTTGCAGCAATGCCTCTTCTCTTTCTTTTCTTCTTGATAGTTGAATTCTTGACATTGATAGATGCACTCTTCGCATCAGCAGATACATGGTGCACATTATCTGCATATAAATCATCATCACCATCACTAAGAGCATAATCAGAATCATCCAGCTCAAAGTCTGAATTTGCAGCATCACTGTCAGCAAGTGACACATGAACACTATGTAGGGTTCGCAGCATAGAAAACAAAAATTTTCCTACGATGTGAACTATATACCAAGATCTATATATACTAGATACAAACAACGGGCGGATGTATATCCGTAGAGAACATACCCTTGAAGACCGACAAAGCTTAACGAGTTCAACTCGTGGTTGATGTAGACGATCTCTTGCCGATCTCAAGATCGAGAGGAAGTCCTAGCGCCGCAAATTAGCAGCGCATCCGTGCTCGCACACACGTTCGAGGCACCGAGCAACCTCCGCCTCCTCGCTCCAGCGATGCAGCGGAAGCACAACTCTTTCTTGCCGAATAGCCACCGGAACATGTATCTCGCTAGTCCGAGACCATGGGGATAAATTCTAGAGGGGAGAGAGATCCTTCACGAGGAGGTGTGAGAGACAAGTGAGGAGGGCTCCTTTTATAGGAGGAGGGGGAACCCCAAGGGTGGCGCATGGGGCTGCCCCTTGCCCTCCCTCTTCATGTGGGTGGACACTCCACTCACAAAACTCCTCTAAATTCCCTCCACTCAAAAGTCCACTCAAAATTCCCATTAAATTTCCACCAAATTTAATGCAAACTCTCATTAAATAAAACTCTTTTATTTTATTCAGAATTTTGTCAATTACTTTAATGACAAACATTCACAAATAACCCCTTAGAATTCTATTTCACATGCATAACCACTCTATGCAACTTCACCCGAAAACCTGTTTCAGTATCTAGTGAAATAAATTCCTGCGCTTGTTCATTCTTTCGGCATGAAACATTTGCTCCAATTGGATGTCGGTGTCTCTTAAGTGTGTCACCCTACGGTTCGTGAATAATGCGGACATGATCGAGAACCCTCTCGGATCAATAATCGAGCGGGATCTGGAGACCCATCTTGACTCCCACATTCAACGATGACTTTCTTGTGATCGTCGGAACCTTTACGCTAGTATCTTAATCCCTTTGTTTCACGATATATTACATGTCCGAGATTCGATCATCGGTATCTCCATACCTAGTTTGATCTCGTTCACACATGCACTCTTTTCTCGTTCTGTGATATAACATTCTAGTGATCAAATCACTTGCTTGCAAGCTAATCAATGTGATATCACCGAGAGGACCCCAGTATATCTATCCGTCATCGGGATGAACAAATTCCACTCTCGATCCATGAGCCTCAACATAACACTTTATTAGTTCGAATCCATCTTTATAATCACCTCATTACGGTGTGACGTTTGATGTTATCAAGAAACTCTTCCGGTGATAGTGATTGACATGATCTCATGGTCTAAGGATTAGGATCACTTCGTAAGTTGTTATAGCAATATAAACTCAATGACTTTGATCGTAATGCTATACTTCGGATGAATGTTCATCACATCGTTACACTAATTTTGTGATCCGTTATTAACAACATCCGATGTCCATGATCGTGAAACCTTGATCATCTTGTTAATCAACGAGCTAGTTTATGAGAGAGGCATAACTAGGAACTTTCTTTGTTTATTAAACACACATGTATTAACGTTTCCATATTAATACAATTATAGCATGCAAAATAAACATCTATCATATACTTGGAATACACATAATAAACACTTTATTATTGCCTCTCAGGGCATATTCCTTGATCTCCCACTTGCACTAGAGACAATAATCTAGTTACATAGTGATAAATCTAACACCCATTGAGTTACGGTGTTGATCATGTTTTGCTCTAGGGAGAGTTTTAGTCACGGATCGCTACATTGAGATCCGTATGTACTTCTAAATCTTTATATCTCCATCCTTGACATGCTCGCGGATGGAGTGAAACCGCGCTTAATATGCTTGGAATGCTTGTGAGACCTTGGCTCTTTGGCATTGGCAATGGCACCATTGTTGTCACAATAGATCACCATTGGGTCCAACGCGTTTGCCACAACTCCTAGTTCGGATATGAACTCCTTCATCCAAATCGCTTCTGAGCTTCAAGCGGAACATATTCGGCCTCCGTTGTTGATCTCGCTACCACATTTTGTTTGTATCTCCTCCAACTAACCGCTCCACCATTCATGAGAAATACGTATCCGGATTGAGACTTAGAGTCATCCGGATCGGTGTCAAAGCTAGCGTCGACATAACACTTAGCGACGAGCTCTTCTTCACCTCCGTATACAAGAAACATATCCTTAGTTCTTCGTAAGTACTTAAGGATATTCTTGACCGCTATCCGATGTTAGAACACGGATCCGATTGGTACCTACTAGTCAAACTAATAGCGTGTGCCACATCCGGTCTTGTACATAGCATGGCGTACATTATAGAGCCTATGGTGAAGCATAGGGACTTTGTCCATTATCTCTCTTTCTTCCGCCGGACTTTGAGTCTTACTCAATGTCTTGCCTTGCAACATAGGTAAGAACCCCTTCTTACTTCCGTCCATTATAAACTTCTTTAAAATATTATCAAGGTATGTACTTTGCGATAGCCCTATTAGGCGCCTAGATCTATCTCTATAGATCTTTATGCCTAATATGTATGACTCTTAACCTAGGTCCTTCATTGAAAATTTCTTTGTTTAGATAACTTTTAACACTGTTTTAAAGTTCTATATCATTCCGATCAATAATATGTCATCCACATATAATATCGAAATGCCACATTGCTCCCACTCACTTTCTTGTAAATACAAGCTTCTCCATAAGTTTGGACAAATCCAAACTCTTTGATCACCTCATCAAAGCGGAGATTCCAACTTCGCGATGCTTGCTTCAATCCATAGATGGATCGCTGAAGCTTGCACACCTTGTTAGCATCCTTAGGATCGACAAAACCCTTTGGTTGTATCATATACAACTCTTCTTCAATATTACCATTGAGAAACGCGGTTTTGACATCCATCTGCCATATTTCATAATCAAAATATGCAGCAATTGCTAACATAATCCTAACTGACTTTAGCATCGCTACGGGAGAGAAAGTCTCATTGTAGTCAACTCCTTGAATTTGTCGAAACCCCTTTGCGACAAGTCGAGCTTTATAGATGGTCACATTACCATCAGCATCAGTTTTCCTTTTGAAAATCCACTTGTTCTCCACGGCCTTTCGGTCGTGAGGTAATTCCACCAAGTTCCAAACTTGATTTTCATACATGGATTCCATCTCGGATTTCATGGCTTCTAACCATTTGTTGGAATCCGGGCTCATCATCGCTTCTTCATACGTCGCAGGGTCATTATTTTCATCAACCATGAAATTTATGACAGGATTTCCATACAGCTCGGGAGCTGCAGCGTCTGTTTGACTGCGAGGTTCGGTAGTACTCTCTTTCGGAGTTTCATGATCATTATCATTAGTTCCCTCTTCAGGTGGAGCCAACTCCTAACAACTTCCTGCGCTACTCGCCATACTCAAGAGAAGGTTCCACAACCTCTTGAGTTCTACCTTCCGACTACTCACACCTTTCGTGAGAAACTCTTTCTCTAGAAAGGATCCATTCTTGGCAACAAAACCTTGCCCTCGGATGCGTGATAGAAGGAATACCCAATAGTTTCTTTAGGGTATCCTATGAAGACGCATTTTTCCGCTTTGGGTTCGAGTTTATCCGGTTGAAGTTTCTTCACATAAACATCGCAACCCCAAACTTTAAGAAATGACCTTAGGTTTGTTTCCAAACCACAATTCATACGGTGTCTTTTCAACGGATTTAGATGGTGCCCGATTTAAAGTGAATGCGGCTTTCTAGTGCATAACCCCAAAATGACAACGGCAAGTCCGTCGGAGACATCATAGATCGAACCATATCTAATAAAATGCGATTACGACGTTCCGACACACCATTTCATTTGTGGTGTTCGGCAGTGTGAGTTGTGAAACAATTCCACACTCTTTCATGTGAGTGCTAAACTCGTAACTTAGATACTCACCTCCACGGTTGACGGATGTAGAAATTTGATCTTTCTATTACGATGATTTTCCACTTCATTAAAATTCCTTGAACTTTTCAAAGGTTTCAGACTTGTGTTTCATCAAGTAGATATAACCGTATCTACTCAAATCATCCGTGAAAGTAACAAAATAACGATATCCACCTCACCGACACACTCATTGGACCACATACATCGAATGTATGATTTCCAATAAATCAGCCTGCTCCATTGAACCGAAAAACGGCGTTCTAGTCATCTTGCCCATAAGGCATGGCTCACATGTATCAAATGATTCATAATCAAGTGATTCCAAAAGTCCATCCGAATGGAGCTTCTTCATGCGTTTAATGCCAATATGACCTAGACGGCAAGGTGCCACATATATGCGGATATATCATCATTAAGTTTAATCCTTTTAGCATCAACATTATGAATATGTGTAACATTATCATCGAGATCTAATGAAATAAACCATTCATCATCGGTGCATGACCATAAAAGATTTCATTCATATAAATGGAACAACCATTGTTCTCGATTTAAATGAATAACCACTTTGCATCAAACATGATCCGGATACAATGTTCATGCTCTCTGCGGGCACAGATAACATTTATTTAAGTTTATGACTAATCCCGACGGTAAGTGGAGAGGCGGCGTTAAACGGCGATTACATCAACGCTTGATCCATTGCCGACACGCATCTTGACCTCACCCCTTGCTAGCGGTCGCTTGTTCGCAGCCCGATTCGAGTTACAAATATTAGCAACCGGTATCAAATACCCGGGTGCTCTGCGAGCACTAGTCAAGTACACATCAATAACATGTATATCATATATACCTTTGTTTGCCTTGCCGGCCTTCTTATGCGCGGATACTTGGGGCGATTCGCCCGATGGCCATCCCTTACAATAGTAGCACTCGGAATCGGACTTAGGTCCAACTCGGGGTTTCTTTTCAGGCAACAGCGGGCTTGCCGCCTTACTTCCTTCCGCTTTCCCTTCTTGTCTTTCTTGAAACCGGTGTTCCTATTGATCATCAACACTTGATGTTCCTTTTTGATCTCCACTTCGCAGTTTTAAGCATTGTGAAGCTCGGGAGACTTCTTCATGCCTTGCATATTATAGTTCATCACGAAGCTCTTATAGCTAGGTGGCAGAGACTGCAGAACACGATGGATGCCTAAGTCAATGGGAATCGTTATTCCCAAGGACACAAGCTTATCGGCGTAACTCGACATCTTGAGTACATGCTCACTAACGGAGTGCTCTTCCATCATGCAGCTAAAGAACTTTTACAAGCATTGTAGCTCTCTACAGCAACATGTGTGTCGAAAATCATTTTCAACTCACCCATTGTATCAAATGCATTGTCGTTTTTGAAACGCTTTCGAAGTTCCGGCTCTAGCCCATACAATATGCCGCAATGAACTAAGTTGTGGTCCTCTTGACGAGTCGATAGACATTCTTCTCCTCGTCAGGCATCATCAAAATGGGGGCCTAACGGCGCTTCTAGCACATATTGCTTTTGTGCGTGAGAGGAGAATCCTCAAATTCATGGCCCATTCAGAAAGTTGCTACCGTTCGTTGCTAGTTTCTCTTTCTCCATGAACGCATTGAAATTAAAAGCGGTGGTGCCATCTACAATGTAATTTGTAAAGTTTAGACTAAGTGTATGATAGATTGAGTTCAACTAATCTATATTACGAATGAACTCCCACTCAAAAGCGACATCCCTCGTGTCCTTTTGGTGATTACATGAACCAAATCCACTACACAAAGTCCGATCATCACGTGAGTCGGTATAGCTTCAAAGGCGAGCATCAAATGGGCATCATATCAACTATATGACTCATGCTTAATCTTTCGGTCTGTGTTCCGAGGCCATGTCTGTACATGCTAGGCTCGCCAAGTTAGAACCTTAGTATTTGCGTGTGTAACTGTTTTACACCCGAAGTATGGTCGTGGATCCAAGAACACCCGATCATCACGTGATGTTTTGGAGCGAAAACATAATCGGTGCATACTAAAGGAAGAACACATTCTTATCTTGATATTTAAATGAGGGATCATCTTATTATGCTTAACAAAGCGCTAAACAAGCAATATAAGATGTAATCAAACATCATATGTTTATTAGTGAAATTATATGGTTCCCGCAGATGATCTCTATCATGTGCATCGTGGTATGATCACTATCATACCTATATGTGTAAATCCAAGGTCTATGGATTTTACGCTATGTGTGTTAAGAGTATCATCTCATACTCCTACTTACAACACTACCATATCATAACACTAGCCCAAAGAACAATCTAAACTAGACGCCTCTAATTTATCTATTGCAAGTTTTACGTGGCTTAGGGCTTTCGAGATAGAACCGTTCTTACCTACGAACATGAACCTAACGAGGATAATCAAATTGTTGACAACTCGCTTGCAAAATAGATATTGACTATAGTAGGAGAGGCAGACCCGCTAGACACTTATGCAAACTAGTTGCATGTCAAGCGTGGAACAGTCTCATGTGCGAGGACATGTAAAGTTTGTCCGGGCTTCATCCCACTATGCCACCAATATCCAAAATCACAACAAAGGAGCAACAACATGATCATCATCGCCCACATACTCATATGTGTACTACCGTGTAAAGTATCTACGCATAGATCCGGCTCGATACCCTTTGTAGGGTTCGCGACATAGAAAACAAAAATTTTCCTACGATGTGAACTATATACCAAGATCTATATATACTAGATACAAACAACGGCGGATGTATATCCGTAGAGAACATACCCTTGAAGACCGACAAAGCTTAACGAGTTCAACTCGTGGTTGATGTACGATCTCTTGCCGATCTCAAGATCGAGAGGAAGTCCTAGCGCAAATTAGCGGCGCATCCGTGCTCGCACACGCTCGAGGCACCGAGCAACCTCCGCCTCGCCTCCAGCGATGCAGCGGAAGCACAACTCTTTCTTGCCGAATAGCCACCGGGAACATGTATCTCGCTAGTCCGAGACCATGGGGATAAATTCTAGAGGGGAGAGAGATCCTTCACGAGGAGGTGAGAGACAAGTGAGGAGGGGCTCCTTTATAGGAGGAGGGAACCCAAGGGGTGGCGCATGGGGCTGCCCCTTGCCTCCCCTCTTCATGTGGGTGGACACTCCACTCACAAAACTCCTCTAAATTCCCTCCACTCAAAGTCCACTCAAAATTCCCATTAAATTTCCACCAAATTTAATGCAAACTCTCATTAAATAAAACTCTTTTATTTTATTCAGAATTTTGTCAATTACTTTAATGACAAACATTCACAAATAACCCTTGCTAGAATTCTATTTCACATGCATAACCACTTTATGCAATTTCACCCAAAACCTTTTTGATCTAGTGAAATAATTCCTCGCTTGTTCATTCTTTCGCATGAAACATTTGATCCAATTGGATGTCGGTGTCTCTTAAGTGTGTCACCCTACGGTTCGTGAATAATGCGGACATGATCGAGACCCTCTCGATCAATAATCGAAGCGGATCCGGAGACCCATACCGACTCCCACACATTCAACGATGACTTTCTTGTGATCGCTTCGAACCTTTTACGCTAGTATCTTAATCCCTTTGTTTCACGATATATTACATGTCCGAGATTCGATCATCGGTATCTCCATACCTAGTTTGATCTCGCATCGACATGCACTCTTTTCTCGTTCTGTGATATAACATTCTAGTGATCAAATCACTTGCTTGCAAGCTAATCAATGTGATATCACCGAGAGGCCCAGAGTATATCTATCCGTCATCGGGATGAACAAATTCCACTCTCGATCCATGAGCCTCAACATAACACTTTATTAGTTCGAATCCATCTTTATAATCACCCTGTTACGGTGTGACGTTTGATGTTATCAAGAAACTCTTCCGGTGATAGTGATTGACATGATCTCATGGTCTAAGGATTAGGATCACTTCGTAAGTTGTTATAGCAATATAAACTCAATGAATTTGATCGTAATGCTATACTTCGGATGAATGTTCATCACATCATTACACTAATTTTGTGATCCCGTTATTAACAACATCCAATGTCCATGATCAGGAAACCTTGATCATCTTGTTAATCAACGAGCTAGTTTATGAGAGAGGCATAACTAGGAACTTTCTGTTTGTTTATTAAACACACATGTATTAACGTTTCCATATTAATACAATTATAGCATGCAAAATAAACATCTATCATATACTTGGAATACACATAATAAACACTTTATTATTGCCTCTCAGGGCATATTCCCTTCACACTATCAGCAAGAGCATCACTATCTTCTTCAGTTACTTGATCATTTTTGAGTACTACAAGTTTCAGCATTGTTGGTTCTGGCCCTCTTCTTCCTTTGCCTCACTCTAGTAGCAACACAATCTTCCTCAACCCTCTCCACTGAATCTTCAACAATGCTAGTTGGAAACACAACTTGGAGTGGTACTGGAGGAACATCTGAATTTTGATCTTCAGGTTGGTTGGTGGTACTTGGCTTAATAGGGCTAATGACAGGAGGATAAGTAACAGGTGGGAAATGTACAACATCATCCCAACCTTTGAATCTCAAGCTATCATCATGATCTAGGTAAATACTGAAGAAATGGTTGCCAATGTCAACTAAAGTAACCATAGCCATGAATGCATGGTCATCATTTAATTCTCTCATTCCATTGTTGGCAATTGTGAGCATTGGAATACAGTAGTGTACCTTGATTCTACTTGCCATCTCATAACCTATTTGCTCAATTATATTTTCAAGCATTACTTCTGACCATGTTAGGGAATCAACCTCATCATAGTAGATAATGTGGCCACCAACATAGCTCATGTTACTACCAGTGCCTAGGAAATATCCACCATGATTTATCACCAATGAAAAGCATGAAATTTTTGCTCCTGTAAATTATAACAAGAGAAGCATGATGTTACCAGTGTCTAGGAACAATCATTTTTTCCAACCAAACATGATGAACAAGTTATTGTACTGAACAAACTATGCACATGCCACCATCTAAAAAAGAGATAACAGTAACATCATCTGTGGAAAAAGCTTGTGATTTTCTAAAACCCTAAGCCCTAACCACACCCAAATCATCTACCAAAACCCTAACAATACCAAACTACCAAACACCGACAGAGAACTCACACAAAGACAGAGTACTTCAGATTCACGCATCCTCAACCAAAAATCGCCAATAAAACCTTGGATTTCCGTCCATGATAATGATAGCAGAGGTCTTATTATACACGGGAGCAAGAGCATCGCTCACCCGCCAGAATGGAAACATGGTTGTGGCTCCTCGCCGCATCTTCAGAGCGGCAACACCTCGCCACCGTCGTCGATGATGATTCGCAAGCAACCTCTATCACCGCCACCTTGTTCCCTCTCTCCCCTTCCTAGCTGGGTCGCGTCGTTCCCACTCTCTCTCTCCACCTTCACCTCGAGCACTCCGCGGAGGTGAGCATCTTTACCAGGTGGTGGCAGGGCTATCCGAAATTAATTTCTTATCTGGGGGGCCTATGGTCTAATAAATGTTTGGTGCGGACACCATCAATTCAAGTGTGACGCTGATAGTGGGTCCCACTGAGCGCCTAGTCATCGCATATACCGCTACGTATCGCTCGGTGATCGCGGCTGAAGCTCTCGTGCGAGTTTGGTGACCATGAACTTGTATTTCCTATGTACGATGATCGTGTTGACTTTACTAAGAAAGTTTAGTTACTAACCATGTATTTAACTCCTAAAAATTTAACTAGACTTACCTTGGTTTCTTATTCTATTTTTGTTTAGGACGGATAACCACCTCCAATTGTACTAAGTGATGTAATTGACGATCTATTAATTTTTATAAATCAATAAAGTGAGTGGCTTAAGTTATAAAAAAAGATCACATCGGCATCAATAACATTGCACTAGATTTAGGGGGCAAACCCGTGGCTCTCACATTGGCATTACACGCGATGATATGGGGGCCTTATTGTCACATCCCAAGATTTTCCAAATCTTGTTATGTGAAAAATAAATGAATAAAATAAAACTTTGTTGATTTTCAGGGTGAGAAGAAACTTTTGATTCCAATTGGAAACCTTCAAACCTATTTGATCAAATAAAATCCTAAAGGGATTTAAAAAGATAAAAAAATCAATAAACTTAAAAATATTTAAAATTACTATTTTTGGATCTTTTAATAAAAAGATTTGGTTTTCAAATGAAAAGGTAGAAATTTAAATAAAGACTATTTTTATAAAGCCAAAGTAAACCTTGGCCAAGTTTTTGAAATAAAATATTTTGTTTTGATTAAAAGAGTACAGATTTATTTAAATAAAATAATGAGGATTTATTAATATCCAATGTTATTAAAAATAAAGGTTTTACCATTTTATTTAAAACATCAAAACTTGTTAAATTATTTTAAACAAGTTTTCCAAGTATTTTGTATTTCAAATAAAACCTACTGATTTGGTTTTGATAATATTTAGATTTCAAATGGAGATTTTATTAAATAAATCAAAACCTATTTGAATTAATAATTAAGGTATATTTTATTTAATTATTAAATAGATCCTAAAAAGAATAAAATTATTATTTTATTTTGGACTTTAGTTTTGTGTTGTTAAACAGAACTAAAACTCAATACAAAGTGTGGTAGAAATTTGATTGATTTGAATGTTTGAATTGGTTGATTGAATTTCAAAACAGAAAAAGAAATGGAAAAAAAGATTCAGAACAGAAAAAAAAATGAGCAAGGACGGCCCAACCCAACCTGGCCCACTAAGCCCAGCAGCCCAGCTCCTCCCTCTCCCGCAGAAAACGATTCACACTCGCATTTGAACCCACGAGGCCGCTGACAGATGGACCCCATCGCACCCCTCCTCTCTCTCGCTGCCAGACGACCCCACCCGCGTCGTCTTCAATCCGGACCCGTTCCTCCCCTCACCTCCTGCCGTTTACGCTGGATTCTCGGCGTCAATTCGTGTTACTGCGCCCATAATTCTCCTTGCAGCTATGCCGTACTTAATCTCCATGCTCCCCTCTTCCTTTTCCCCCAACCAACGCCACCAGAGAGCCACCAGGCTGCTCGGAATCATCTCCGAACTGCCCCTGTCTCCGACGAACTCCCTGACAAATTCTGGCCACCACCGCCAGCCCCACTGCTTCCAGAGCACACTAGCTTGCTGCCATCATCTCCTGCACCTGCCAGTGCCTTTCCCTCGCTCGCGCATGCTCTGCAGCGTCGACTTCGTCTTCGACTGAACGACGCCGCCGTCCGCTCCAACTCCGACGAGCTCCACAGGTAGTTTCCGACCGCGTCTATCCTTCTCCTTCACGCACGCATCTTCGCCTTGACCTTGCGCATCTAACCGTGCTCTCCGTTTGCTCTCTCGTGACCCATATCGCCGCCCTCAACGACGACAGAACATGGTCGTCGTCAGACGCAACTCCGACGAGCCATTATCCTCACCTCCGTGCGCCCCTTCAGCAACAACAACCTCCTTGAGCTTCCCCACGACGTTGCGAACGCGGTGAGCATGTTCCCATCCTCTCTCGCTTCCTGTTTCACCAGCACCGCCACCATCTGACCGTGCCGCCGCCAGCCACCGTCGCTGCGCCGCCAGCCTTTGGTCAAACACACGTGGGCCGTTGGATCCTCATCCCGTGGCGTAGACAGAACCACTTAAGTGAAGAGGTATAAGCTAATCTGCACCGTTCATTCTCACTTAGATCCAACACACCCCGTATCCGATCCGAGCGAAACGGTATGGACGAATCAGAACACGCCGCGTGGCACTAGTTGATTTAAAACAGATTTTTGCAGATTGAAATGCAAATTTGTAAACCTTGTAACTTTTGATCCACACGTCCAAAATTTGCAAACTTTATATCAATGGAATCAGTGGAACCAGCCCTAGCCAACCATGCAATTTGTTTAGTAAAAAGCTTCTGGTAAAATGTTTGTTTTTGCAGAAACATATGTATGCTTTTTTAGGATGTGAAAATTATTCTAAAAAGATTTTGGGGATAAAATCTTTGGAAAATGGTGTATTTTGAACCTACTGAACATAGGAAACACTTTGTGGTTTCAAAAATATATTTGGTGATGCAAAAGAATGAATCTTGGATTTAAAACCAATCCTATTCAAATAAAAATATGGTTTATTTATTAAAAATGGTTTTGAAGGAAAACCTTTGGGAAATGTTTTGTTTTAAACTCTCTGACCCTAAACACAAAGTTTTATGGTTTGAAAACATATTTTGTGAACCCTATAGATTAATGCCTTAGTAAAAACATTTCTACACCACATAAAATGATACCTTGTTTTGAAAATGGTTTATGAAGTGAAATCTTTTGCAAATGACTTTGCCACTTTATAAAATGACCATTAGGTGTTTTCAAATGTTTATGACCCATTAGAAACCCCTTTTTCAAATAAAACAACCCTTTTGCATGCTTGCATGTATTGTTTTGTTTATTATTTTATGTGATGTTTTGTTTGAATGGTAGATTGAAATATTGTTTGCTTGATTGATTTGTAGTGACTTGAAGTGTGTGAACATTGCAAAGATCAAGGAGTAAACCTATACTCTACCAAAAAGGCAAGTGATGCTTCATACTTTTGTCCCATTATTTTCACTATGCATTAGTGATATTTCTAAGTATAGGACTTGCATGGAATTTGCTAAAGTATAAACCATGCTATGGGAAATCCTAGTAGATGAAACCTTAGTAGAAAATTTCCTAAGTTAAGATCCTACTACTATCAAGCTTAGCTTAGCTAATAGAAAACAAGGGTGGAATATACATTCATACTATGGAAAAATTTCTAAGTCTGAGGACTTGTGTTTTTGTTTAATAAATCAACTAAATTAATGAATCACCTGGGTGGAATGGTAATTGCTTGGTGGTTTTTGGTTGAGTGGTTACACAAGGCCCGTGGCTATGGTTTACCTTGTGTATCACACTTGTGGATTGCCACCCAGGAACAAAGAGATTTGAGATGTCAAATGTTGAGAAGCTTCAAGTGCAACCACTTGGCATTATGGGCTCTGCCTGGATCATATAGGTTGCTAGAACTTAGCCATTTGGACAGTTGGTGGTAGTGGGAATGATAGGTTGGAGCGCGTCCATTTGGTCTAAGGAAAGGCTTCTGAAAGATCTTGTCTTGGGAAACCAAGTCTTGTGGGGAAAGTGCACCACCTCTGCAGAGTGAAAAATCTAAGTACTTAGCCATGTCCCTGATAAAGGACAATTTGAGCATCAAGACATGGAAGCTATCAAGAATCTCATCATCCAAATTTCTAAGTTAAAAGCTTGTGGGTGAACAAGGGTTGAAAGGATCACCAATTTTTATTGGGAGATTCCATGGGAAAAAGATTTTGTCAAGCAAAAACTTAGTGTTTTCAAATGATAAGGAAAAATCTATTTTTGAGCAATGCAAGCCTCAACTCCACTTTGCCAAATGCATATAGATGATAGACTCCACTATACTACCATAGTATCACTTGCCAATACAATACAAATGTATTGATCCTTGTGGCTGTAACTTGTTATGTTGCAGGTTTGATTGATATTAGTGAAGTTGATTGATTAGGATTACAAGTCTACAACCAACATGTTTGTCTGTGGCACTTTGAAGATGAAGGACCCCATGCTTATAGATATTCTGCTGCAATGTAATGTAATAGCAAAATGAGCTATAAAAGATGTAATAAAATTATTTTATTCCTGGTTATAAAGTTGTATTATGACCTTTGTTTCTTGATATTACATCTTAACTATGGATGCTAGCTATTGATCCAGGGACTAGCATTGTAAACACAAGGATCTCTACCTTATTAAAGGTTGGGAACCTTACACTTATCCATGCTGGCCCATCTGTCGGTCAGGATTACTGAGGATGTACCACCCGAATATACAGGAGCGCGTTTGGTAACCTGCATGAGGGCCACTCAGCCTCCAGGGAGACAAAATCGGCCCGATTGGTTGCCTGTATGGGTGTTTGGACTGCGCCAATACGATTCTCAAAGCGGCCTAGAGCCAGGCCCAAGGGCAACGCTTAGACACCAAAGACATCGTGTTGGAAAGCGGAGCATGATGACCCACAAGTATGGGGGGGTATCGTAGTACTTTTGATAAATAGGAGTGTCGATCCCAACGAGGAGCAGAAGGTGCTGAACAGTGGTATGGAGCAGGAAATCCCTGTGAATACTTAGCAAACATATTTTTAGTGGTTTTCTGACAAGGCAACAAAACAAAGAGCAAGTAACAAAGGTAGCGAACAAACGGAGCAAGTGGCCCAATCCTTTCTTAGCAAAGGACAAGCTAGTGGAAATACTTATAAGGACCAAACGTTATCGAGGACACATGGGAATTCTGTCAAGTGCTTTCGCTTCAAATAGCTGAGTACTCTTCTCTGGTGTTGTAAGTGTTGTGTGGGTGAACCTGTGCTAACATACCGACCTTACTTTGACTAATACATACTTGTGATTAAACCCCCTGCAAACATCTATAACTACAGGAAAGTAATTAAGATATAAATATAACCACAACATTAAACTCTGAGATCCTACACTCCCTTGTGCAAAGGTGTCCTAACGGGGGTTCAGGTTTCTGTCACTCCGGCAACCCCACAATTATTAGCCAAATACACAATGCATCCCCCTAGGCCCATAAATGGTGAAGTGTCATGTAGTCGACGTTCACATGACACCACTAGAAGAATAGCACCACAACTTAAATACTAAACCATTGAATAATAACTCATCACAGATTCACTACTAACAACATGACTTCTCCCATGTCCTCAAGAACACAATGAACTACTTACAAGACATCATATGGATCAAGATCAAATATGATATGGTAATGTATAACAATCCGAACATAAACAATAATCCAATGGTTCCACTCACAAGCATCAACTACAATAGTAATTAACACCGGGAAAGTTTCCCCTAAGAACTAAAGCAATATCCAACACAATTGTTACAGCGGGACGGAGTGGTGATGATGGTGCTGGTGGAGATGATGGTGTGGATGATGATGATTATCCCGATGAAGCCTAGCTTGATGATGGTGTTGATGTAATATCCCTCCTTTGTAAAGGAAAAGGATCCCTGTGATTGCAATGCTAGTCCCTGGATCAATGCTAGCATCCACAGTTTAAGATGAAGTACACAGATACAAAGGTCGTTTATTACATTCATTCCAGAGATAAAACATAGTATTTTACAACTCAGGGCCATAGGCCTAATACAAGAGTTTTTGGAATAAGTAAATAAACATAAGTCTTCATCTTCATGTGCCACATGCAAGCATGTTGAGTGTAGACTCATGACTCCTACTCATCATCGGAGTAACCTGCAACATCACAAGTTCTGACCACTGGGTCAATACTTTGGAATAGTATTGGCAAGTGATACCTTAGTAATTTTAAGTGGACTATATTGCTATATGCATTTTGGCTAAGTGTAGCTTGGCTTGCTTTGCTTGAAAATAGGTTTTTCCTATTAGTTGAAATCACTAAGTTTTTCTTTGTCAAAAACTTTCCCAAGAAACCACCAATAGACATTGGGGTCCTTTACCCTTGTTCACCCATAAGTTTTACTTAAGAAGTTGGAGTGATGGGATTCTTGTAGCTTCCATGTCTTGATGCTCAATTTGTCCATTGCCATGGACTTGGCTAAGTACTTAGATTTTCCATCTGCAGAGGTTGTGCACTTTCCCCACCAGACTTGGTTTCCCAAGACAGGACATTTCAGAAGCCTTCCCTTAGCCAAATGGACGTGTTCCAACCTATCATCCCACTACCACCAACTGTCCAAATGACTAAGTTCTAGCAACCTATATGATCAAGGCAGAGCCCATATTGCCAAGTGGTTGCACTATAAGCTTTCTCAACACTTGGCCTCCAAATCCCTTTGTGCCTGGGTGGCATACCACAAGTGAGATACACAAGCCATATCCATGGCCTTGTGTAACCACTCAACCAAAACCACCATTCAAGTCCCATTCCACCCAGGAAGTTCATTGACTTAGTTGTTTTATTAAGAAAAGCATAAGTCCAAAAGACTTAGAATTATTTTCATCATAGCATGTACATACTTTACCAACCCTTGTTTTCTACTAGCTAGGCTAAGCATGGCATAGTAACTTAACTTAGGAAATTCCCTAGCAATTCTACAATTCTACAACTACATAGGATTTCCCAACATAGCATTTGGCAAAAGTAGGATGCAAGACTTAGCAAAAATAATTCTAATGCTTATTCAAAATAAAGGGGTGGAAATATCATGAAGTATCACTTGCCTTGGTAATGGGGAGAGTGGCACTCTTCACAATCACAGTCACTAGCAAAATCTACACAAGAATTTTGTAGCACACAATTACATACAATTCATATACAAACAAAAATATGAATGCATGCATGCAAGAAAATGCTAAGTGATGATTTTTGAAAACTCTACCAAGAAAGTGCATGAAATAGAAACATAACCAAGCCAAAAAGTTTGCTAACTAAACTTATTTAGCCCTAAAACAATTTGCTAAACCAAATCTATACTCAAAATGGACCTAGAAATGTTTCTGCATACAAAGTCATTTTAACAGAAACTTTTTGTTAAACACATTGGAGATTCAGAAAGGGCTTGACTCACTGATTCCAACGGTATAAATTTTGCAAAAATCTAACGTGGGAATCTCAAGTTATAGCCATTTGAAAATTGGATCTAAATCTGATTTGAATTTCTATTTTTGAATCAACCCTAGCCACGCGTCGCGTTATTACTGGCGCGTATCGGTTCGGCCGGATCGAGCTCTGCAGGCCGTTGGATCTAAATATCGCTGCACGTCTCAGATCTGTCCATACCTTTTTGTTAAGTGAACTGTTTCTACACGCTAGATCTAAATCTGACGGCTGAGAATCATCTAACCAAAAGCAGGCGCTTAGCGGCCGGCGGCGACGTCGGTCGATGGCGTCTTGGCGTTCTAGGTCGCCCAGGGAAGAAAGGAGGCGCTTACCAGAACCGCAGGAGGTTGCTGATGCTCGAGGTGGCGTTGGTTTGCAAAGGGGCGCGTCGACACGACGAGGATTTCTCGACGGAGTTGAGGCAGACGTCGGGCACGGTCAGTCGTCGATGTTGGCGAGGTTCCTCGTCGCGCTAAGCCAAAATAGGGGCACTGTTAGATGCGCACAACAATGGATATTCTAGGCGTATCAGTCAGAGGGCAAGGGGCGGTGGCTACTTACGGAGGGAGGTCGCCGGAGTTCGTGCAGAGGACGGTGGCGGCCGGTCGTTGACGTTGCTGGAGCTACGGGTCATGCGAGGGCAAATGGGGAGTGTCATTAGGTGCGCAAAGACTCGCTGAACCTGATAGCATGAACTAGAGACAGAGGGGAACACGAGGCTCACCGGAATTCGTCAGCGCAGTCGTCGGAACAGCGGCGGCATCGTGCGAGTTGTGGGCAGCCTGGTGGCGTGGGGGAGAAATTGTTTGAGGGGAAATGGTCGCGGGGATGTGGGGATCTTATAGCCAGAGGATCGACAAGAAACGCTCGCTGCATCAATGCCAATTAAGCTCGTGAAATCAGTGCAGCAACGGGCAGCGGCGGAGGTCGTGCGCGGAATCAGGGGAAGACGATGCTGACGTGGAGAGGGCCCGCTCGTCAGCGAAATAAGCAGAGGGGGTGTTGGGTCCGGTCACGTGAGTGGGTGTGCTTTCATGCGGAGAAAAAGAAATAGCCCGGGTGGGCTAGTTGGGCCTGTTCAGAAGCTGGGCTAGATTCCTGGCGCTCGGCCCTTTTCTTTTGTTTACTCCTTTTCTTTTTCTATTTCTATTTTCAGGAATGGTTTTGAAATGAATTCAAACTCTTTTTGAATTCAAACTTTTATGGGGTTTTTGCAGGGTACAGTAGTCTCCAATATAGGCATAAGAGCAAGTGGTTGCTTTGCAAAGGCTTGGTCAAGCTTGGAGATCAAAAATAACAAAGACTAGGCACTTGGTTTGCAAATTTTGAAAAATGGTTTTTGAAACCATTTCCAATTTGAAAGACTTGGTTTGAATTCTACACTCAAACCTATCCTCATAAAAGGCAACAACTTGGTTCATAAACAATCAAACTTTCAAATGGGGATAGCCATTTTGATTTAAATCTGCTCACATAAAATCATAGCACTATGTGCTTCTGTTTTTCTGAAATGAGTTTGAAATTTGATCTCAAATCTATATGCATGCATGAATGATATGCAAACTTTGAAATCATGATTTTAGGGATGTTACAAATCTAACCCCCTTAAGGTGAATCTCGCCCTCGAGATTCAGATTGGCTAGCAAATAGGTGAGGGTGGTCTTTCCGAAGATCATCTTCTCTTTCCCATGTTGCTTCCTCCTCGGTATGATGGTTCCATTGCACTTTGCAAAACTTGATAGTCTTTGTTCTCGTGACTCTTTCTGCAGTCTCAAGAATCTTGATAGGCTTTTCTTCATAAGTGAGATCACTTTCTAGTTGAACTTCTTCCAAAGGTATGGTATCCTTCAAAGAAGATTCTTCCATTTCCGGGTGACATTTCTTAAGCTGACTCACATGAAATACATTATGGACTGCTGATAGAGATGCTGGCAGTTCAATTTCATAAGCAACTTCTCCTTTGCGACTCAGAATCTTGAATGGCCCAACATATCTTGGTGCTAACTTTCCTTTGACTCCGAATCTTTTCACTCCACGGAGTGGTGATACTCTAAGATAGGCTCTATCACCAACTTCGTAGGTGACTTCTCTACGCTTAGGATCTGCGTAGCTTTTCTGTCGTGACTGTGCTATCTTCAACCTGTCCTTAACCAATTTGACTTTCTCTTCGGCTTCTTTGATAAGATCTGGCCCGAATAAACTTCTTTCTCCCACACCATTCCATAACAATGGGGTGGTACATTTTCTAGAGAAACTCAAACGGTGCCATCTCAATGCTGGCTTGATAGCTGTTGTTATAAGAAAATTCTGCATAAGGCAGACTTTCATCCCAACTTGCTCCATAATCTAGGGCACATGCCCTCAACATGTCTTCCAGAATTTGATTAGTCCTTTCTGTTTGTCCATCGGTTTGAGGATGAAAAGCAGTACTGAATTCCAACCTCGTTCCCAATGACTCATGTAGCTGTCTCCAAAAATGGGAAGTGAATTGGGTTCCCCTATCGGACACAATACTCTTAGGCACACCGTGAAGGCATACAATTCTACTCATGTAGATTTTGGCTAATTTGGCACTGGTATAAGTTGTCTTCACGGGTATGAAATGTGCCACTTTAGTTAAGCGATCCACGACTACCCATATGGAATCATATCCTGATCTGGTCCTTGGTAATCCGGTGATGAAATCCATACCAATTTTGTCCCATTTCCAATCAGGAATAGGTAGTGGTTGAAGCAAACCTGCTGGTTTCTGATGCTCCGCTTTTACTCTGCTACACACATCACACAGAGCAATATGTTCGGCAATGTCTCTCTTGAGATTGTTCCACCAAAATCTTTCTTTCATGTCCATGTACATTTTGGTGTTACCCAAGTGAATAGAATACGGAGAGTTGTGCGCTTCTTGCAAAATCAGTTTTCGTAACTCCGGATCTTGTGGGACACAGATACGTTTCCCATGCCATAATGTACCCTGTTCGTCTTCATGGAAATTCTTAGCTTTCCCTAGACCAATATTTTTCTTAATCTCTTCAATTTCCTTATCGGACTTCTGAGCTTCTTGAATCTTGTCCAACAAAGTGGGTTGAACATCCAAAGACATGAGATGTCCTTTAGGCACAATCTCCAATCTGAGTTCTTTGAATTGATTACACAAATCATCAGGCAATTCTCCTTTGGTAAGGCCATTTACAAATACCTTACGACTTAGAGCATCCGCTACAACGTTTGCTTTCCCGGGGTGGTATTGCAAACTTAAGTCATAATCTTTGATAAGCTCTAACCATCTTCTTTGTCTCATATTGATTTCCTTCTAGGTGAAGATATACTTCAAACTCTTGTGATCGGTGAACACTTCGCAACGCTTTCCCAAACTGTGTATCTCTGGAATGAATGTAATAAACGACCTTTGTATCTGTGTACTTCATCTTAAACTGTGGATGCTAGCAATGATCCAGGGACTAGCATTGCAATCACAGGGATCCTTTTCCTTTACAAAGGAGGGGTCTTATAGAATGTGGTGTGCATCACAGTGTTGGTGTACATGCAGAATCCTCTTTCTTTGTGGTTGTCTTCCTTGTTTTTGTACAAGTGAAGTTGCACCCACCAGTACTCCACTCCTTCGTCCATCACTGGAAAGCCTTTGTACACAGCTGCACCATGTGCTTCCATTGCCACCATGAGGTCCTTGAGGATTTTGGGAAACTCAGTTTCACACTCCAAGGTCATGGTCATGAGTGGTCCTCTCTTCACGGCTTCGTTGATGGAGTTCATCTACAAATAGAGATGAGAATGAGAAGATTAGAAAAGTTTTACGAGAAGATTAGACAAGTGTAGAAGTAGTTGAAAATTTTTCCTTAGTGGTTTTCCAATCCTAGGGTCATAATCCTACAGGCAACACAGTGCTCTGATACCATCTGTAAGATCCCTCCTTTGTAAAGGAAAAGGATCCCTGTGATTGCAATGCTAGTCCCTGGATCAATGCTAGCATCCACAGTTTAAGATGAAGTACACAGATACAAAGGTCGTTTATTACATTCATTCCAGAGATAAAACATAGTCTTTTACAACTCAGGGCCATAGGCCTAATACAAGAGTTTTTGGAATAAGTAAATAAACATAAGTCTTCATCTTCATGTGCCACAGGCAAGCATGTTGAGTGTAGACTCATGACTCCTACTCATCATCGGAGTAACCTGCAACATCACAAGTTACGTACGGTGGGTCAATACTTTGGAATAGTATTGGCAAGTGATACCTTAGTAATTTTAAGTGGACTATATTGCTATATGCATTTTGGCTAAGTGTAGCTTGGCTTGCTTTGCTTGAAAATAGGTTTTTCCTATTAGTTGAAATCACTAAGTTTTTCTTTGTCAAAAACTTTCCCAAGAATCAACGTTTTGATAAGGTGATCAAAAGTTTTGGTTTTATACAAACTTATGGAGAAGCTTGTATTTACAAGAAAGTGAGTGGGAGCTCTGTAGCATTCTTAATACTATATGTGGATGACATATTGTTGATTGGGAATGATGTAGACCTTCTTAATAGTGTCAAGGAATATTTGAATAATAGTTTTTCAATGAAGGATCTTGGCAAAGCAGCTTACGTATTAGGCATAAAGATTTATAGAGATAGATCGAAACGCCAAATATCATTGTCACAGAGTACATATTTGGACAAAGTTCTAAAGAGATTTGGAATGGAAGATAGCAAGAAAGGGTTCTTGCCCATGTTGCTTATACGACCTTGAGTAAAACTCAAAGTCCGACATCGGCGTAAGATAGAGAAAGGATGAGTAAGACTCCTATGCCTCACCATAGGATCTCTAATGTATGCCATGCTATGTACTAGACCCGACATTGCATATCTTGTTAGTTTAACTAGCAGATATCAAAGTGATCCGAGTGGATCATTGACAATGATCAAAAACATCCTTAAGTACTTGAGAAGAACTAAGGGTATGGTTCTTTCTTATGGAGGTGATGAACATCTCGTTGTTAATGGTTACACCGATGCTAGTTGGAACACCGATCCGGATGATTCTAAATCACAATCTGGATACGTATTTATTTTGAATGGTGCGGCGATTAGTTGGAGGAGTGCAAAGCAAAGCATTGTGGCGAGATCTTCAATGAATCGGAATACATGGCTGCTTCGGAGGCTTCACAAGAAGCGATATGGATGAAAGAGTTCATTACAGAGCTGGGTGTGGTTCCTAGTGCGCTGGACCCAATGTCTATCTACTGTGATAACATGGGCGCCATAGCCAATGCGCAAGAACCAAGGCCACACAAGAAGCTGAAGCATATCAAGCTACGTTTTCACGCTATTCGAGAACATATCCAAGATAGGGATATAAAGATTTGCAAAGTACACACATATCTGAATGTGGCGGATCCGTTGACTAAACCTCTCCCGAGGGAAAAAATGACCAGCACCAAACTGCCATGGGTGTTTGGTATATTACCATGTAATCTAGATTAGATGACTCTAGTGCAAGTGGGAGACTGTTGGAGATATGCCCTAGAGGCAATAATAAAAGTAGTTATTATTATATCTTTGTGTTTATGATAAATGTTTACATTCATGCTATAATAGTATTAACAAGGAAACATTGATACTTGTGTGATTTGTAAACTTAAATTGAAGTCCCTAGTATAGCCTCTATACATCACTAGCTTGTTGGTTGATAAATGATTGTGGTTTCCCTATCATGAACATTGAGATGTTATCAACAACAAGATCATATCGTTAGGAGAATGATATGGTGGACATACTCCTATAGATAAGCGTAGCATAAAGATCAAGTCATTTCAATAGTTCAATTTCTATATGCTTTCTGATACATAGTAACCTAATTCCTTCGACCATGAGATCATGCATATCACCTTTACCAGATGGATGCTTTGATGACATCAAACACCACCGTAATCGGGTGGCTATAAAGGTGGCATTGAGTGTTCGAAAGTATTGGTTGAGACACATGGATGAAGAGTGGATTTGTCCATCCATATGACGGATAGATATACTGGGCCCTCTCGGTGGAATGTCATCCAATTAGCTTGCAAGCATGTGACGGCTCACAAGGGATCACATATCACGAACGAAAAAGAGTACTTATCGAACGAGGTTGAACTAGGTATGCAGAGATACCGACGATCATAACCTCGGATAAGTAAACTATCGTGAGACAAAGGGAAATTGGTATCGTATGTAAGTGGTTCATTTGATCGCAAAGTAATCGTAGAAATATGTGGGAGACATATGAATTTGCAGATTCCTCTATTGGTTATTGTTCGGAGAAGTGTCTCGATCATGTCCGCATAATTCACGAACCGTAGGGAGACACACTTAAGGATTCGACGTTGTTTGAGTAGTTATGGTATTATGAGAAAGAGACCGAATGTTGTTCGGAGTCTCGGATGGGATCCGGGATATCACGAGGTGATCCGGAATGGTCCGGAGAATAAGATTCATATAAGGAAAGTTCTGTTTTGAGTTCGAATGATTCCGGTGTTTTCATCGGGAATGTTCTAGAAGGTTCCGGAATGTCCGGCACTCCGGAGGGGAAGGGGTACATGAATGTGTCATTGCAAGTTGGAATGATTGCATCATGTACTAAGTGTCATCGCTGTTCCAAATAAAGGATTAAATTGAATCCTAGTTTGAAAAGTCAAATAGCTAAATTGAAAAGTCAAACGGCTAAATTTGGAAAGAGGAAAAGAGGAGGAAGTGGAAACCGAGTTGGGGAGGGAATCCCTCATCCAACCGGCGGCGCCACCTCCAAGCCGAGTTGGGGAGGGACTCCCCTCCCTCCCCTTGGCCGCCGGCCCCTCCATCTATATAAGGAGGGGCAGGGCTCCCTCCTAGAGCACACAAGTCCCTCACCTCAAACCCTAGAAGCTACAGCCCACCATAGCCGCCGCCCCCTTAGGGTTTTGCCCTAGCCGCCGACTTGGGGGTCCCCGGAACCCTAGACGTCGGCTCTAGCACTTCCTCCTTGGTGTGTCTAAACCCTAGATCGCCGAGGAGCCCTCTCATACTCCACCATACTCGCTCCGGCTTAAGGCGAAGCCCTGCGAGATCTCCCCTCTACTTCCGGTACCACGTTGTCTTTGCCGAATCACGAGGAGAGTGCTACAACCTCCGCCGCTGGAACAAGGGAGAGGAAGGTCTTCGTCGAAAACCGAACGTGTGACCGATCATGGAGCCTTTAACGCAGCGCAGGAAGGATCGTCTACGCGATCTTGAGATCGGGAAGAGTACGACTACATCACCCACGAGAATCCGCTCTCGTTAAACACTTTGGAATCTTCGAGGGTAAGTTATGCCATCGACTCGTTGCTACAATCTAATAGATAGATATTGGCTTGTTTGTTTGTATGCGATAGAAAATTTTGTTTTCCATGCTACGAAACCCTACAGTGGTATCAGAGCCGTGTCTATATGTAGATCTGTTGCACGAGTAGAACACAATGGTCATTGTGGGCGTTGATGCTTTTATTGTCGATTGCTTCTTGTGTACTTTGCATCTTGCGGTATGTTGGGATGAAGTGGCCCGGGCTAACCTTACATGACATCGTTCATGAGACTTGCTCCATGCTTGACATGCAACTTGTATTGCATAAGTGGCTTTATGGTGCTGTTTCTCCTAGCATAGTTAAGATCCAATTTACAACGGGTGATTAACAATACTAGTATCAATGTTGTGGTTCATGTTCGTAAGTTAGAACGACACTTATTGAAAGCCCCAAACCACGTAAAACATGCAAAGAAAGTAGAGGCGTCTAACTTTGTTTTGCAGGGGTGTGCAGTGATGTGATATGGCCATGATTGTGATTATATTTGATGTATGCAATGTTCCTTATTGTAAGTTGGCAACCGCGTGAGCCATATGGTTGTCTTTAATTTATGTTAAGACCCGCGTGTCTATTCAAAGTAGTTGTAATAGTTGAAGCCGGTGGACGACAACCATGGAGAAGCGTCATTTACCTTGATGCAATGCCGGTGATGATGGAGATCATGTTCGTGCTTGAAGATGGAGATCGGAAGAACAAAGAAGAAAGGCCATATCATATCACATATTTTGAATTGCATGTGATGTTAATCCTTTATGCATCTTGTATTGATTAGTAGACGACGGTAGCATTATAAGATGATCCCTCATGCACATGAATTTCAAGTCATAAAGTGTTCACCCTTAGTTAGCACCGTTGCTAAAGCTTGTTGTTTCGAAGCACCACGTGATGATCGGGTGTGTTAGATTCTGCAAGTGTATACAACGTGAGCAAGCCAGATTTGCTCATGCGGAAACTAAGGTTTGATCTTGACGAGCCTAGCATGTACAGGCATGGTCTCGGAACACGGATCACCGAAAGGTAAAACATGAATCATATAGTAGATATGATGAACATGACGATTGTTCGCCATTGAAACTATATCAACTCTCGTGATGATCGGTGTTGATGTAGTGGATTTGGTTCGTGTGATCACTAAAACAATGTGAGGGATGTTGCTTTGAGTGGGAGTTCACCTAGATTAACTTTATTATTAATTTGAACTCAATTTGTCATAAACTTAGTCTAAACTATTGCAAATATGTTGTAGATCAATGGCAGCCCCTACCATCAATTTTAATGCGTTCCTAGAGAAAGAAAAGTTGAAAAACAATGGAAGCAACTCATGGATTGGTTCCACAATTTGAGGATTGTCCTCACAACTGTAATTTGACCTATGTGCTGGATGCACCATTGGTGACCCACTGCGGTGATGCTTCCGATGAAGTAAAGAATGTTTACCTCGCCGAAGAATCAAGACTCCATAGTTTAGTGTGCTATCTTGTATGGTTTGGAATCGAGCTTGAGAAAAGGTTTGAGAATTCAGACCCATATGATATTGTCGAGGATCTCAAATTGATCTTTGAGACTCATGCGGCAATTGAAAGTTATGAGGCTTCAAAAGTTCTTTAACGCAATATGGAAGAGGGCAGCTCAACAAGTGAGCATGTGCTAAAGATGTCCAGGCACGCAAACAAACTTCAAAGCTTGGGTATAGTGATTCCTAATGCTTTGGGGATTTACCGTGTCCTCCAATCACTACCACCAAGTTACAAGAACTTTGTGATGAACTACAACATGCGAACATGAACAAGCAGCTTGCAACTGCTTTGCTATGTTGAAGTCTGCAGAAGTGGAGATCAAGAAAGAGCACCAAGTGTTGTTGGTCAATAAGACCACCAAATTCAAGAAAGGCAAGTCTAAGCAGAAGGGACACTTCAAGAAGGGTGGTAAGAAAGTTACTACGCCGGCGAAGAAGACCAAGGCTGGACCTAAGCCTGATACTGAGTGCTTTTACTGCAAGGGAGAAGGTCACTGGAAGCGGAATTGCCCAAAGTACTTGGCGGATTTGAAGAATGGCAATATCTAGAAGAAAGGTATATCTGATATACATGTTATTGATGTGTATCTCACTAGTACTCGTAGTAGTGCCTGGGTATTTGATACTGGTTCGGTTGCTCATATTTGTAACTCGAAACAGGTGTTGCAGAATAAACGGAAGCTAGCGAAGAACGAGGTGACGATGCGCGTGGGAAATGGATCAAAGGTTGATGTGATCGCGGTCGGCACGCTACCCCTTCATCTACCATCGGGATTAGTTTTACACTTAAATAATTGTTATTTGGTGCCTGCGTTGAGCATGAACATTATATCGGGATCTTGTTTATTGCGAGACGGTTACTTGTTTAAGTCCGAGAATAATGGTTGTTCGATTTATATGAGTAATATGTTTTATGCACATGCACCTTTGATAGATGGTCTATTCTTATTGAATCTCGATAGTGGAAATACACATATCAACAATATTGAGGCTAAACGTTTGAAATCAAGCGATAATTCGACCTATATGTGGCAATCGCTGTCTTGGTCACATTGGAGTGAAACGTATGAAGAAACTCCATTCCGATGGACTTCTTGAATCACTTGATTTTGAATCACTTGAAAGATGTGAAGCATGTCTGATGGGTAAAATGACTAAGACTCCATTTTCTGGTATGATGGAGCGAGCTACGGACTTATTGGAAATCATATATACCGATGTGTGTGGTCCAATGAGTGTAGCATCGCGCGGTGGTTATCGTTATGTTCTTACCTTCACGGATGACTTGAGTAGATATGGGTATATCTATTTCATGAAACATAAGTCCGAAACTTTCGAGAAGTTTAAGGAGTTTCAAAGTGAGGTAGAGAATCAACGTAACAAGAAGATTAAATTTCTACGTTCTGATCGTGGAGGTGAATATCTAAGTTACGAGTTTGGCGAGCATTTGAAGAAATGCGGAATACTTTCACAGTTGACACCGCCGGGAACACCACAACGTAATGGTGTGTCCGAACGTCGTAATCGAACTCTCTTAGATATGGTTCGTTCTATGATGTCACTTACAGATTTAGCGCTATCATTTTGGGGTTATGCATTAGAAACAGCCGCATTCACTTTAAATAGGGAACCATCTAAATCCGTTGAAACGACACCGTATGAATTATGGTTTGGGAAGAAACCTAGGTTGTCGTTCCTTAAAGTTTGGGGTTGCGAAGCCTATGTAAAGAAGTTACAGCCGGACAAGCTTGAACCAAAAGCGGAAAAATGCATCTTCATAGGATACCCAAAAGAAACTATTGGGTATATGTTAGACCCCTCCTTTATAAAGGAAAGGATCCCTGTGATTGCAATGCTAGTCCCTGGATCAATGCTAGCATCCATAGTTTAAGATGAAGTACACAGATACAAAGGTCGTTTATTACATCCATTCCAGAGATAAAACATAGTCTTTTACAACTCATGGCCAAAGGCCTAATACAAGAGTTTAAGGAATAAGCAAATAAACACAAGTCTTCATCTTCATGTGCCACAGGCAAGCATGTTGAGTGTAGACTCATGACTCCTATTCATCATCGGAGTAACCTGCAACATCACAAGTTACAGCCACAGAGGGTCAATACTTTGGAATAGTATTGGCAAGTGATACCTTAGTATATTTTAAGTGGACTATATTACTATATGCATTTTGGCTAAGTATAGCTTGGCTTGCTTTGCTTGAAAATAGGTTTTACCTATTAGTTGAAGTCACTAAGTTTTCTTTGTCAAAACATTCCCAAAGAACCACCAATAGACATTGGGGTCCTTCACCCTTGTTCACCCATAAATTTTACTTAGAAATTGGAGTGATGAGATTCTTGTAGCTTCCATGTCTTGATGCTCAAAAGTGTCCATTGCCTTGGACTAGGCTAAGTACTTAGGTTTTCCATCTGCAGAGGTTGTGGACTTTCCCCACCAGACTTGGTTTCTCAAGACAGGACCTTTCAGAAGCCTTTCCTTAGTCAAATGGACGCGTTCCAACCTATCATCCCATCTACCACCAACTGTCCAAATGACTAAGTTCTAGCAACCTATATGATCAAGGCAGAGCCCATATTGCCAAGTGGTTGCACTGTAAGCTTTCTCAACACTTGGACTCCAAATCCCTTTGTGCCTAGGTGGCTTACCACAAGTGAGATACACAACCCAAGTCCATGGCCTTGTGTAACCACTCAACATAACCCATTCTTCCATTCCACCCAGGAGGTTCATTTAACTTAGTGGTTTTATTAGAAAAATATAAGTCTCATGACTTAGAAATATTTCCATCATGGTAAGTGTAGATTTTCACCAACCCTTGTTTGCTATATAGCTAGGCTAAGCTAGGCATGGCAACTTATCATAGGGAGAATTCCCTAGCAATTCTACTATTCTAATCTACATAGGATTTCCCAATTTAGCTTTAGACAAAAATAGCATGCAAGCAAAATATCTAATGCTAGTACAAAACATAGGTTAGAAATATTCATGAAAATATCACTTGCCTTGGTAGTGGGGAGAGCTGCACTCTTCACAATCACAATCACTAGCAAAATCTACACATAAATTATAGCATACAATTACACACAATTATATACAATCAAAAATAATATGAATGCATGTATGCAAGAATTCACCAAGTGGTGATTTTGAAAATTTCTACCAAGCTAGCACATGTTTACAGAAACTTAACCAATCACAAGTTTGCCAACTAAACTTAATTTGACACCAAAATAAATTACTATATAAAAACTATACTCAAATTAGCCCTAAACATGTTTCCATATATAAAGTCATTTTAACTGTTACTATTTGTTAAACAAATTGGATATTCATAAAGGTCTTGTTTCACTGAATCCAACGGTATAAAGTTTGTAAAATTCTAACGTGGCATTCAAAAGTTATAGCTGTTTAAAGTTTGGATCAAAATTTGGTTTTAAATTCTGTTTTTGAATTAAATATTGCCACGCGTCGCAACCTTACTGGTGCGTACCGCTTCGCGCGGATCGGCGGTCACAGACCGTAGGATCTAACTTAGATCTAACGATCCAGACGCGCGCGTACCTCTTCGGCCTAGATCTATCCTAGCCCTACGATGCAGATCCAACGGACCAAACCATCAAGCCACGAACCCGCGACAAGCGGCGTTGATCGGCGGCGGCCGACTCACGGTGGCGCCCGGCGTTCTAGAGCATCCGCAAGGAAGAAGGGCTTACCAGAGGTCGCCAAGCTCGACGTGGTACTTTTGCGATGGGGCGCCAGAGATGGGCTCTAGATCTCGCCGAGTTGCGTCTAGCGTCGGGTGGATGTTGTCGAGTCGCTGCCGAGGTTCTGCGTCGCCTAACATGAACCAATGGGTTTAGGAGATGCAGGACAATTGCGTAACACGCCGGGTGAATAAGAAAGCAAGGCGCCGGACTTACCGAGATTGATCGCCGGAGTTGGGGTGGTCGTCGGTGCTTTGGCGTCAGCGAACGGCGACACTGGGCAGATAGGATGCTCTGTTGTGGTTAGGAGGTGCGCAAGAGGATTACTAAGTGTCTCGAACAATCCAGAGGGGAAGGGGCGCACGGGGCTCACCTGAATCGATCGCCGGAGTTGGCTCTGTCTGCGGCGGTCTCGAGCGAGTCGTGGGCAGCCTGGTGGCGTGAGTGTGGGATTGACTGGGGGAAAATGATCGTGGGGAGGTGGGGATCTTATAGCCGGTGCCTCGACAGGAAACGCCCGTGTTTTAATGCCCAATTAAGCCGCGCCATTACCGGCAAGGATCGCAGGCGACGTGGTCGCGGGCGTGGTTTGGGGAAGACGATGACAGCGTGGACAGGGCTCGCTCGTCAGCGATGTGTGTGAAATGAGGGTGGGGTCCGTCTGTCACCGGCTGAAAGCGTGCGCTTGCACGTGAGAGAAGAAAAAGAAATCCCCGGGTGGGCTAGCTGGGCTCGATCCTCTGCTGGGCCAGATAACCGGCGCTCGGCCCTTTTCATTTGTTTAGTTCTTTTTTTTTCTAATTCGATTTTCTGATTAGGTTTTCAAATAGTTTCAAAATCAATTTGAATTCAAATCTTTCTGGGTTTTTGCAGGGGTGAATTGGTCTCAGAAATAAGTCAAAGCTCATGGGGTTGCCTTGCAAGGGCTTGATCAGATTTGGATTTCAAACAATCAGAGACTTTGCACTATTTTGCAATGTTTGAAAATAGAGGT
Source organism: Avena longiglumis (assembly GCA_030063025.1). Classification (NCBI taxonomy): domain Eukaryota; kingdom Viridiplantae; phylum Streptophyta; class Magnoliopsida; order Poales; family Poaceae; genus Avena; species Avena longiglumis. Next base: position 480,345,479 of record CP125977.1, read on the forward strand.
TTTGAATTTTTTTTTTAGTTTGAAAATTTTAGTTAAACTTTTACACCTAATCTTTCCAATAGTGGGGCAAGCAAACAAGTTCCTTAACATTTAAGTTTCAAAAGGTGATGGCCTAATGAGTGAAATTTTACTCACATGAAATCATAGCACAAGCTTCTGTTTTTGAGAAGAGCCCTAAATGATGATGAATGCTTAGATTATATGAATGAGTTTTGGAATATGAATTTAGGGATGTTACAAATCTAACCCCCTTAAGATGAATCTCGCCCTCGAGATTCGGATTGGCTAGCAAATAGGTGAGGGTGGTCTTTCCGAAGATCATCTTCTCTTTCCCATGTTGCTTCCTCTTCGGAATGATGGTTCCATTGTACTTTGCAAGACTTGATAGTTTTTGTCCTTGTGACTCTTTCTGCGGTCTCAAGAATCTTGACAGGCTTTTCCTCATAGGTGAGATCACTTTCTAGTTGGACTTCTTCCAAAGGTATGGTATCCTTCAGAGAAGTTTCTTCCATTTCTGGGTGACATTTCTTAAGCTGACTCACATGAAACACATTATGGACAAATGACAGGATTCTGCAATTCAACTTCATATGCAACTTCTCCTTGCGACTTAGAATCTTGAGTGGCCCAACATATCTTGGTGCCAACTTTCCTTGACTCCAAATCTTTTCACTCCACGGAGTGTGATACCTGAGATAAGCCCTATCCCCAACTTCGTAGGTGACTTCTCTACGCTTAGAATCTGCGTAGCTTTTCTGTCGGGACTGTTCTACTTTCAACATGTCCTTAACCAATTTGACCTTCTCTTCGGCGTCTTTGATAAGATCAGGTCCAAATAAACTTCTCTCTCCCACCATTCCATAGTAATGGGTGGTACATTTCCTTCGTAGAGTAACTCAAATGGTGCCATTCCAATACTAGCTTGATGACTATTGTTGTAAGAGAACTCTGCGTGGAAAGCTTTCATCCCAACTTGCTCCATAGTCTAAAGCAGGCTCTCAACATGTCTTCAAGAATTTGGTTAGTCCTTTCTGTTTGTCCATCCGTTTGAGGATGAAAGGCAGTACTGAATTCCAACCTCGTTCCCAAGGATTCATGAAGCTGTTTCCAAAAGTGAGAAGTGAACTGAGTTCCTCTATCTGACACAATACTCTTAGGCACACCATGAAGGCATACAATTCTGCTCATGTAGATTTTTGCTAACTTGGCACTTGTATAAGTTGTCTTCACGGGTATAAAATGAGCCACTTTAGTTAGGCGATCCACTACCACCCATATGGAATCATACCCTGACCGGGTCCTTGGTAATCCGGTAATGAAATCCATACCAATATTTTCCCACTTCCATTCAGGAATAGGCAGTGGTTGAAGCAAACCTGCTGGTTTCTGATGCTCCGCTTTTACTCTGCTACACACATCACACAAAGCAATATGTTCGGCGATGTCCCTTTTGAGATTGTTCCACCAAAATCTTTCTTTCATGTCCATGTACATCTTGGTGTTTCCCGGGTGAATAGAATACGGAGAGTTGTGAGCCTCTTGTAGAATCAGTTTCCGCAACTCCGGATCTTGTGGAACACAAATTTCAGTTCATCAACTGACATTTTGTACGGTCTCTTAGCTATTGGTCCAGAACCTGGTACCAAATCTATCAGAAACTCCACATCTCTATCCGGTGGCATCCCTGTTAATTCTTCCGGAAATACATCCGGATACTCACACACAATTGGCACACTGTCCATGCTAACCCCCTTAAGAGAATTCAGTTTACTTCCCTTGGATTCAAAGTTAGATCTGAATTTTATTCTTTTTCCTTCTGGAGTTGTGAGTGCAACAGTACGATTGGCACAATCTAATACTCCCTCATACTTAGCCATCCAATCCATTCCCAAAATCACATCCAATCCTTGGGAATTCAGAATTATTAGGTTCACTGGAAATTTATGTTTCCCAAACTCTATGACTAAGTCATGACATCATGAGTTTACTATCATTTCTCCACCCGGAGAACTTACTCTTATAGGACACCCAATGGTTTCTACCGGTAGTTCATTTCTTTCAACGAATGCTTTTGATATGAATGAATGAGATGCACCGGTATCAAAGAGTACAAATGCTGAAACTGAATTGAGTCTGAACTTACCAGCAACGGCATCAGGCTCTTCATAGACCTCCTCCACATTGATGTGGTTAACCTGTCCTTTCTGGAAAGGATTTGGCTTGTTAGGTCCTTCCACTTTCTTCTCAGGGCACTCATTAGCATAATGCCCCAGCTTCTTGCATTTGAAGCACTCAACTTGACTGATGTCCTTTTTAACATGCCGACTTCCACTTCCACTACTATTTCCACTGTGGTGGCTCTTATGTCCACTCTTGTGGTTCTTATATTTGTCATTGTCATGACTGTGATGTTGCTTGTTGTCATGACGGTTGTGTTGTGGTGTTTGTTGAATTTCCCATGCTTATGGGATCCTGAGCTGCCACTGTCATCATAGTGAGATCGTTTATGAGACGATCCCGAGCTGTGCTTGTCGGAGTGTTTCCTTTTCCTACTCTCGACTTGCTTCATTTTACTTTCCAAAATAGCAGCCTTGTCACACAAAGATTGATAAGTTGGAACATATGCCACAGACAACTATAGGTTCAGATCATCGTTCAAACCCTCCAGAAATTTTTCCTTTCTTTTTGCATCTGTGTCAACCTCATCCGGTGCATAGCGCGCCAGATTGTTGAACTCTTCTATGTACTCAGCCACGCTGCGGTGGCGCTGCTTCAGGTTGTGAAACTCCTTTTTCAGACTCATCATTCCTGACGAGATATGAGCAGTGCGAAAACCATCTTCAAAGATAGCCCAAGTCACCTCATCAATAGGAGTGGTGATTTGGAAGTTGTCCCACCATGTGGCGGCTGGTCCTTCCAACAGATGTGCTGCGAACCTGACTTTTTCAGCATCCGTGCAGCCCACGGTCACTAAGTCCTTATTCACAGAACGTAGCCAGTCATTGGCTACCATGGGATCAGTTGTTCCCGAAAACTTAGCTGGTCTCAGACGCAGAAATCTGGTGAGCATATCAAATCCCGGAGGGTTGTTGTTGTTGTTATTGTTGTTGTTGTTGTTGTTGGGGTTGTTGTTGTTGTTGTTATTCTGGTTTTGGATGAATGTTGTCATCATTTGCATAAGTTGTGTTTGCGCGTTCATCATTTGTTGCATTTCCGGGGTGATGTTGTTGGGGTTGGGGTTTGCGCGACGGGGAGGCATCTGTGGTTTGTTCAAATAGATAAGAATGAGATACCCATAGACGTTTTATGCACAATACATCATAAGCAAACACATAGCAAGCAACATAAGAATAAAAGTTCAACAACCACATAATAAGCTCATGAAGTAAAACACACAAGTGGCAAGCCATCCACATGTCGGATGGTCCAATAATAAGTTCACCATAACAAGTACGAATATGAAAGATAAACTAGTAATCAAGTCTACTCATCAGCATCAATCTCCTCCTCGACGAAGGTAAGTGTAACACCCTCAGAATCGGACCTATGCAAGTTTGAGCAAAATTCGCCAAACCCGCATAGAAATGATTCAAAGGTGCCCACCAGGCACTTTCGTGCGGGTGGAAAACGAAGTAATAACATTACACAACAGTCCTTGATGGGACCCACAGAACAGATATATATAACAGCGACTCAAAGAGTCAAGAGTACAAATATAATATAAAAAGATCCAAATCACCTTGAAAACGATAGAGCGTCCAGCTACGGACAAGATGCAAATGGGGCTAAGAGCCCTGAAGAATAACCAATGGCGTCCATAACCCTGCCCAGGCCAAGCCGGAAGGGTAACCCTGCTAACGGCGTCGATCTCAAAACCTGCTAAAACAAAAGGGGTGCCGACAAAGGGCAAAGGAAAAAGAGGAGCGTCGATCGAGGCCAAGATGCAGCGAGACTAGAATTCGGTCCTCGCCTACATAGGTATGGTGGATCAAGCGGCAAGATGCACTAAACAACCTATAGAGACTCGATACAACTGGCGGATATCAGAGAGGGATAAGAATGACCTAACCGGATCCAACCTGAAGCTATCACCAAACAAACCCATCCTGGTGTTTCCCCCTCGAGACCAAACGAGGAAGTCAACCGAGGAACTCACACAGTTGGCAGTTTTACTTATTCAGTTATAGTTGCGGCGCTTTACTAGTCAGGTTTAGATAATCATCCTGATAAAAATAAGCAGTGGGCACTTTTAGTTAATCATTCTGTTGTAGTTGCAACAATTACTAATCATATATGAATAGCATGAGATATCCCTTAAACCCAGCAGTTGTTGGTACTTTTATTCAGCCATTCCGTTGTAGTTGCAATACTTACTAGTCAGGTACAATGGTCGCAAGCGACAATCCAAACAAGCATTTGTGGGCAGTATTATTTAGGCATTCCGTTATAGTGAAGCTGATTACTAGTCATTATAAAGTCAAATTTATGGCAATAAACTTTAGTTATGCTTGTCTATGATCGAGATACTGTGCTCCAAGTCGTCCATATCCGCGGACACGGCTTTCAGAAAGTTTTACCCGGCCGGGGTGCACCAATAGCAACACACGCTCGATCAACCTCGGAAAAACCAACTCAAAACCCAACGAGGCTTTCACGACTGAACAATCACAGGATTCAGAAATATTTCAGGGGGCCACCCCGTTGAGTAGATCCCGCAACGGAGTAAGCAAGCTCCGAGACGGACTCAAGGTTTGCGACAATGGCTGTAAACGACTGGGAACCCGAAAGTGTGGCTGGGCTTGTCGATACCGCGAAAACATTACGCTTACCTAAACAGTACAGTGTGCTCCTCGCACAAGCGTAAATACATAAGTAGCATGGCATAAGTACAGGATCGTAAATAAAACCTCAAACTAGTTTGTGGCCCCAAGAAATAAGACTGAATCAAGCTCTGGCTCAGGGGGGTCCCATATACCTCCCGGATGTGGATAGCGCGATAAATCAAGGAACAGGTATCAAGTACTCGGGGTCTTACGGGACACAAGTGGGCGTTCGGAAACCAAATATTATCTATCACCCACCGATGCCTCTGCTTATTTCAATTTTAGTTGTTAAACAGGAAATAAAGTGAGCGATAAGTAAAACTATGATCATCTTCAACAGCAACATGCGGCAATACATCAACCACTGTGGCACCAGACGACACGCAACAGCACTTGAGCAAGCGACTACGACGCGCAAGTCCAACTATCTACCAAACAGCAGGCAATAGGATGTGTCCAAGGCAATATAGGGCTGCAAGGGATATCACGGGTACGAAAACTAGAGCATCGTAACACAGATAGCAATATATCAACAGGAGGGAATAAATACCAGAAAAGTAAGATAGGTAGAAAGGGGGAGATGCTCGCCTGAAAACATTGCCGAAGGTTCAACCGAAGATCGGGTCGACACTCGCATCAACTCAACGACCTTATCCGCGAAGAAGCAAAACACTAGAATAAACACCGGATGCAATATTTAATACAACGGCAGAAGATCGGCATGATGCATGCATGATGTATGGCATGGCAAAGATGTGATGCAATTAGGTCATATTAAGTGGAACCGGGGTCCCGACAATTATTTAGATGGTTCAAGTTGTTTAGCTAATCCCCGCAATTAAATGTTGTTTTAACAAGGCAAAATATATCAACGGTTCGCTACACCAATTTAAATGAGGCCGATATGAGACTAGATTTGCCCGCATATGGGCCCCATATTTAATTATTAGGTGAATCGGCATAAGGCCCCCAAACCAAGAGATGCATGCGAGGTGAATGATTTAATGCAACAAGTTGTTGTTATGTTATAAAATAGGGTTTCGGGAAGGGGTTCACACATTAGGGTCTCGACGGTCTTGGTGTTCCGGGTTCGGGGTTCGACAGGGTCCAGGGTCCGGTCTCGGGGTCCAGGGTTCTACGGGTCGTTCTCGGACTCCGGGTTCGTTCTCGGATAACAGAGGTAGGTCTTGGTGCATCCGGGGTCTTCGGGTCATGTTGTCGGTCATGGCGTTCGGGACGAAGCACTTGTCGCATCAGGGTTCTCGGCGGACTCGGTGTCCGGGGTGAAACACTTGGCGTTCCTTGTCTTGTCGAAGGCCTTGTTGCTCTACGGCGAAGAACTTAGCGTCAACGGGGTCCGAGAAGGCGATCTTGACGGCACGGATGCAGGATCGGCCTTGGTTCGGGGGTCTCGGCGTCCGTAGATCTTGGTGTCAAGCGCGGCATCAACCAGCGGGTCTTGTCGTTCCATGTCGATGATCTTGGCGTCCGGAAGAGGATACTCGTCGCACGGTTAGGTCTTGAGTCGGTTCCCGCCATCGCGGCCGGGAGGGAGAACTTGGCGATCCCGAGGGTGTTGGTGGTCGACGGGGTTCGGTCGCGCTGGGATCGGTCTTCGGGGCTACAACCATCGGATCCGTGGGGCAGATCTTGAGGTTCCGGCGTTGCCGGGTTCGGGGAAGTTCTCGACGTGGTCGCTCTGGCGCATACGAGATCTTGCGGGTTCTTGGTCACCTCGATGCATCTCCAACAAATCGGGTTCATACCATCCTCATGGGGTCCTCTCATCCATGCCAAGGAATAACTTGGAAAACCACACGCCAGGACACCATCTCCGTCTACACACGCAAATAAGGCGGCCTTGGCGACACCGTCCTGGACAGGGAGGAGGCGGCGAGAACCATGCTGCAGGAGGCGTCTGTGAGCGGCGGACAGGAGGCTCGGGCGGCGGGTCGTGGAAGAACGGCAGGGCCCGCTGGCAGCGGCGGGCGGGCGAGGCTGGGCCAGAGCCCGCTGGTGGAGGCGCCCGGCGGCGGCGGGCGCAGGCGAGCCGGCGGCAGCGGGCAGTGAGGCGGAGCTTCGCCGGCGAGCTTCAGGGCAGCGGCGGCGAGGCGGAAGGCGGTGAGGGCAGACGAGGGTGGGCGGCAGAAGGCCTTCGCCGGCGCGTCTGTGGCCGGAGCGGAAGGCGGCGAGCGGTGGTCCTGGCTCGGGCAGGCGGCCAAGGCGGCGCAGGAGGGACCGGCTCGTGGCTGCCGAGGAGGGGCTGGGGAGAGCACGGGGTCAGCGGAGCCGGAGGGGCAGGCGAGGTCGACGGGCGGCGGAGAGGGAGCGCGAGAGAGAGAGCCAGGGAGGAGGAGGGGGCGCCGCGCGAGCCAGGGCGGCTGCGGGGAGGAACGCGGGGAGGATGGGGAGAGGATGGGGACGGGGAGGTCTGGGCTGGGTGGCCCACGTGGCCAGGCGGGGGATCTGGTGCGGCAGGGCTGGTGGGTGCTGAGCGTGCGTGTGTGCGTGAGTGGTTTGTGGGGTGGAGGGTGGGACAGGTGGTGAGTAGTGGGGTGGTTTTAGCCTAGGTGGGGAGAGGGAGGCTGATGTGGCGGAGGGGGATTGGGTGAGGGAGAGAGAGGGGTGAGGTGGCGAGAGATGATAGGCTGGGGTGATGTGGCCAGCGGGTTGGGTAGGTTTTCTGGGTAGCTGTAGGATTAAGGGCGGACCGATCTGTTTTGTACGGGGGTGGTCGTTCGGGTCGATTTGGCCCGTTCGGCTGCCCCCACTAAATAATAAATATTTTTATTTATTTCGAACAAGTCTTTTGCAACCCGATAACAGACAAAACAAAATAGTCCGGCGACCCGGGTTTGGCGTTTGAATAAAAGACGGGGCGTTTTTGAAAACAAAATAGGTTTTCGAAATTAGTTTTTGACAAACAATACATGATGACGACGATGCAATGCACAAATTTAACGCGATTTTCTAGTAGTGGTTTGCGGGATGCCACAGTAAGACCTGCGTTCTCCATCGCGGTCTTGTTCTCCTCAATCGTAGTGGTCAAGGAATCGACCTTGGCCTTGAGAGCCCTCTTCTGGGAGCGAAGCCTCTCAATAACCATCTGCTGCTGCTCAAGCCCGAAATCCTTGGACTTCAGTTCCTCGTTCATGTCCCGGATTTTCTTGTTCCTATCCTGGACGCGTTTCTCCTGACTCTTGAACTTGCGGTCCTGGGCCTCGAACTTTGTCTCCATTTCCTTGATCATCTCATCCTGCTGTGCGAAAAGTTTGTCCTTCTCACGTAGCTGTACCTGAAGCTCGTCATTCCCAAGCATGACGTTCGTCCTGTCTGTGTCCACGTGCCTGAGGAGAGTCTCTAAGTCCTGGAGATAAAGACATATCGGCTCTGCCGTGTCCCTCGATTCGTCCTCAAAGTCGATGGACTCTCCATCAACATCACGCCTTCCGAAGGCGTGAAAGTGAGTGCCCCTAACCTGTCGGGAGTGACGGCCTAACAGACGTCCTATCAGGTCCTGCATGACCACCTCCATGCCTCTCTCCCTGTCGTCGTGCATCAGCTTGAAGACGATGGCCTCTGTAATAGGCTCAGTCTGGCGTCCTGGCTGGTTCACCTTGAAGCCCCAGAGGTCCTTCCTCTCGAACTTGGTGAGTGGGTACACCGTGATGGTGGGAAGAGGGAGGTCGAGCAAAGTGGTAAGCTCAACGATACGGGGACCAAAACGAGTAACCTGGAACTCCTCAACAGTGCTGATGACAATAGGCATCTATTTATAAGATTGAAAAGTTAGAACAACACTATTTAAGATAAGTACAAAACATCCATCTCATACATAACCATGGAACACAAACATCACACAAGTCATGCCTACATAAATCCATTACAACAAACAAGGTCCAACTTATTTAAGGTATCATTTTGGAAAATAAGGTGATAGATGGTGGTCCACTAACAAAGTGTGCTTATAGGCCTATCTCACTGGATCTGGTGGCTATCACAATGTTCCTAGAGGCAATCCACCTATCTTGCTCACATGATTCCATCACTAAGTCTATTATATCTCCCCTTAACTCTTGGTTGGTGGCTTCCAACTCTTGTGTAAGTTCCTTCTCTTTCTCTAAGTCTTTTTGGAGGTTGAACATTCTGCACCTGACTCTAGCACTTAGTTCTTTGATAGTCGTCCAAGCTGCATCTCTGGCTGACTCAAAGAATGTGGTGTGCATTTTAGTGTTGGTGTACATGCAGAATCCCCTTTCCTTGCGGTTGTCTTCCTTGTTTTTGTACAAGTGAAGTTGCACCCACCAATACTCCACTCTTTCATCCATCACTGGAAAGCCCTTGTACACAGCTGCACCATGTGCTTCCATTGCCACCATGAGGTCCTTGAGTATATTGGGAAACTCAGTTTCACACTCCAAGGTCATGGTCATGAGTGGTCCTTTCTTCACGGCTTCATTGATGGAGTTCATCTAAAATGGAGTTGAGAATGAAAAGATTAGAAAAGTTTTACGAGAAGAATAGACAAGTGTAGAAGTAGTTGAAAAATTTCCCTTAATGGTTTTCAATCCTAGGGTCATAATCCTACAGGAAACACAGTGCTCTGATACCATCTCTTAGACCCCTCCTTTATAAAGGAAAGGATCCCTGTGATTGCAATGCTAGTCCCTGGATCAATGCTAGCATCCACAGTTTAAGATGAAGTACACATATACAAAGGTCGTTTATTACATTCATTCCAGAGATAAAACATAGTCTTTTACAACTCATGGCCAAAGGCCTAATACAAGAGTTTAAGGAATAAGCAAATAAACACAAGTCTTCATCTTCATGTGCCACAGGCAAGCATGTTGAGTGTAGACTCATGACTCCTATTCATCATCGGAGTAACCTGCAACATCACAAGTTCTGACCACAGAGGGTCAATACTTTGGAATAGTATTGGCAAGTGATACCTTAGTATATTTTAAGTGGACTATATTACTATATGCATTTTGGCTAAGTATAGCTTGGCTTGCTTTGCTTGAAAATAGGTTTTACCTATTAGTTGAAGTCACTAAGTTTTCTTTGTCAAAACATTCCCAAAGAACCACCAATAGACATTGGGGTCCTTCACCCTTGTTCACCCATAAATTTTACTTAGAAATTGGAGTGATGAGATTCTTGTAGCTTCCATGTCTTGATGCTCAGAAGTGTCCATTGCCTTGGACTAGGCTAAGTACTTAGGTTTTCCATCTGCAGAGGTTGTGGACTTTCCCCACCAGACTTGGTTTCCCAAGATAGGACCTTTCAGAAGCCTTTCCTTAGTCAAATGGACGCGTTCCAACCTATCATCCCATCTACCACCAACTGTCCAAATGACTAAGTTCTAGCAACCTATATGATCAAGGCAGAGCCCATATTGCCAAGTGGTTGCACTGTAAGCTTTCTCAACACTTGGCCTCCAAATCCCTTTGTGCCTGGGTGGCTTACCACAAGTGAGATACACAACCCAAGTCCATGGCCTTGTGTAACCACTCAACATAACCCATTCTTCCATTCCACCCAGGAGGTTCATTTAACTTAGTGGTTTTATTAGAAAAATATAAGTCTCATGACTTAGAAATATTTCCATCATGGTAAGTGTAGATTTTCACCAACCCTTGTTTGCTATATAGCTAGGCTAAGCTAGGCATGGCAACTTATCATAGGGAGAATTCCCTAGAAATTCTACTATTCTAATCTACATAGGATTTCCCAATTTAGCTTTAGACAAAAATAGCATGCAAGCAAAATATCTAATGCTAGTACAAAACATAGGTTAGAAATATTCATGAAAATATCACTTGCCTTGGTAGTGGGGAGAGCTGCACTCTTCACAATCACAATCACTAGCAAAATCTACACAAAAATTATAGCATACAATTACACACAATTATATACAATCAAAAATAATATGAATGCATGTATGCAAGAATTCACCAAGTGGTGATTTTGAAAATTTCTACCAAGCTTGCACATGTTTACAGAAACTTAACCAATCACAAGTTTGCCAACTAAACTTAATTTGACTCCAAAATAAATTACTATATAAAAACTATACTCAAATTAGCCCTAAACATGTTTCCATATATAAAGTCATTTTAACTGTTAGTATTTGTTAAACAAATTGGATATTCAGAAAGGTCTTGTTTCACTGAATCCAACGGTATAAAGTTTGTAAAATTCTAACGTGGCATTCAAAAGTTATAGCTGTTTAAAGTTTGGATCAAAATCTGGTTTTAAATTCTGTTTTTGAATTAAATCTTGCCACGCGTCGCAACCTTACTGGTGCGTACCGCTTCGCGCGGATCAGCAGTCGCAGACCGTAGGATCTAACTTAGATCTAACGATCCAGACGCGCGCGTACCTCTTCGGCCTAGATCTATCCTAGCCCTACGATGCAGATCCAACGGACCAAACCATCAAGCCACGAACGGGCGGCGCTGGCGGCGTTGACTGGCGGCGGCGCGTCAGACTACGGTGGCGCCGGCGTTCTAGAGCGTCCGCAAGGGGAAGAAGGGGCTTACCAGGTTCGCCGGAGGCTGCTGAAGCTCGACGTGGTACTGTCTTGCGAAGGGGCGCTCGGAGATGGGCTCTAGATCTCGTCGGAGTTGCGCCTGGCGTAGGGTGGATGTTGTCGGAGTCGTTGCCGAGGTTCCGCGTCTCCCTAACACGAACCAATGGGTTTAGGAGATGCGCAGGACAATTGCGAACACGCTCGGGTGAATAAGAAAGCAAGGGGCGCTCGGGACTTACTGAGATTGATCGCCGGAGTTGGGGTGGTCGTCGGGTGCTTTCGACGTCAAGCGAACACGGCGACCTGGGGCAGTATAGGATGCTCTATTGTGGTTAGGAGGTGCGCAAGAGGATTACTAAGTGTCTCGAACAATCCAGAGGGAAAGGGGCGCACGGGGCTCACCTGAATCGATCGCCGGAGTTGGCTCTGTCTGCGGCGGTCTCGAGCGAGTCGTGGGCAGCCTGGTGGCGTGAGTGTGGGATTGACTGGGGGAAAATGATCGTGGGGAGGTGGGGATATTATAGCCGGTGCCTCGGCGAAGCGCGTGTTTTAATGCCCAATTAAGCGCGCCATTACGGCGGATCGCAGCGGCGGCGTGGTCATGGCGTGGTTGGGGAAGACGATGACAGCGTGGACAGGGCCCGCACGTCAGCGATGTGTGTGAAATGAGGGTGGGGTCCGTCTGTCAGCGGCTGAACGCGTGCGCTTGCGCGTGAGAGAAGAAAAATAAATCCCCGGGTGGGCTAGCTGGGCTCGATCCTCTGCTGGGCCAGATAACTGGCGCTCGGCCCTTTTCATTTGTTTAGTTCTTTTTTTTTCTAATTCGATTTTCTGATTAGGTTTTCAAATAGTTTCAAAATCAATTTGAATTCAAATCTTTCTGGGTTTTTGCAGGGGTGAATTGGTCTCAGAAATAAGTCAAAGCTCATGTGGTTGCCTTGCAAGGGCTTGATCAGATTTGGATTTCAAACAATCAGAGACTTTGCACTATTTTGCAAATGTTTGAAAATAGAGGTTTTGAATTTTTTTTTTAGTTTGAAAATTTTGGTTAAACTTTTACACCTAATCTTTCCAATAGTGGGGCAAGCAAACAAGTTCCTTAACATTTAAGTTTCAAAAGGTGATGGCCTAATGAGTGAAATTTTACTCACATGAAATCATAGCACAAGCTTCTATTTTTGAGAAGAGCCCTAAATGATGATGAATGCTTAGATGATATGAATGAGTTTTGGAATATGAACTTAGGGATGTTACAGTATACCTTCTATCATAGATCCGAAGGCAAAATCTTCGTTGCCAAGAATGGATCCTTTCTAGAGAAGGAATTTCTCTCGAAAGAAGTGACTGGAAGGAAAGTAGAACTCGACGAGGTTGTCGAACCTTCTCTCGAAATTGCGAGTAGCGCAGCATCGGAAGAAGTTCCTGTGGTGCCTGCACCAATTAGAGAGGAAGCTAATGATGATGATCATGAAACTTCGATTAAAGTTTCTACATAACCTCGGAGGTCAAGGAGAACTCGTACCACTCCAGATTGGTATGATCCCGTTATGAATGTCATGTTGGTGGACAACACCGATGACCCCGAGACATATGAGGAAGCAATGATGAGCCCAGATTCCAATAAATGGAAAGAAGCCATGAAATCCGAGATTGGATCCATGTACGAAACCAGGTATGGACTTTGGTGGACTTACCGGATGGCGGAAGGGTATCGAGAACAAATGGATCTTCAAGAAGAAAAGCAGATCTTGATGGTAATGTTCGTCTATAAAGCTCGACTTGTCGCAAAAGGGTTTCGAAAAATTCAAGGAGTTGACTACGATGAGACTTTCTCACCATGGCGAAGCTAAAGTCTGTGAGGATTATGTTAGCAATCGCTGCATATTATGATTATGAGATATGGCAGATGGATGTCAAAACAGCATTCCTCAATGGAGATATTGATGAAGAGTTGTATATGATGCAACCCAAAGGTTTTGTCGATCCTAAAGATGCTAACAAGGTATGCAAACTTCAACGGTCCATCTATGGATTGAAGCAAGCATCCCGAAGTTGGAATCAACGTTTTGATAAGGTGATCAAAAGTTTTGGTTTTATACAAACTTATGGAGAAGCTTGTATTTACAAGAAAGTGAGTGGGAGCTCTGCAGCATTCTTAATACTATATGTGGATGACATATTGTTGATTGGGAATGATGTAGACCTTCTTAATAGTGTCATGGAATATTTGAATAATAGTTTTTCAATGAAGGATCTTGGTGAAGCAGCTTACATATTAGGCATAAAGATTTATAGAGATAGATCGAAACGCCAAATATCATTGTCACAGAGTACATATTTGGACAAAGTTCTAAAGAGATTTGGAATGGAAGATAGCAAGAAAGGGTTCTTGCCCATGTTGCTATATCGACCTTGAGTAAAACTCAAAGTCCGACATCGGCAGAAGATAGAGAAAGGATGAGTAAGACTCCCTATGCCTCAGCCATAGGATCTCTAATGTATGCCATGCTATGTACTAGACCCGACATTGCATATGCTGTTAGTTTAACTAGCAGATATCAAAGTGATCCAGGAGTGTATCATTGGACAGCGGTCAAAAACATCCTTAAGTACTTGAGAAGAACTAAGGGTATGGTTCTTTCTTATGGAGGTGATGAACAACTCGTTGTTAATGGTTACACCGATGCTAGTTGGAAAACCGATCCGGATGATTCTAAATCACAATCTGGATACGTATTTGTAGGGGTCCCAATCTTAGATAAGATAGAGCCTCCTGTGTTTTACAATACTAGTCCCTGGATCAATAGCTAGCATCCACAGTTAAGATGTAATATCAAGAAACAAAGGTCATAATATAACTTTATGACCAAGAATAACATAAGTTTATTACATCAACCATAGCTCATTTGGCTATTTCATTACATTACAGCGGAATAACTATAGTCATGGGTCCTTCATCTTCAAAGTGCCACAGGCAGATGTTGGTTGTAGACTTTGTAATTCTAATCAATCATTCTTCACTAAAAACAATCAAACCTGCAACATACAAGTTCTGACCACAAAGGGTCAATACATTTGAATTGTATTGGCAAGTGATACTATAATGGTATAGTGGAGTCTATCATCTATATGCATTTGGCTAAGTGGAATTGAGGCTTGCTTGCTCAAAATAGATTTTTCTTATCATTTTGAAAATACTAAGTTTTTGCTTGTCAAAATCATTTTTCTCAATCAAAGATTTCAAGATCCTTGTACCAAGCCATCTCTCCATCAATGATTGAAGAATTCAAACAACCCTTGTTCAAACCACAAGTTTTAACTTAGAAATTTGAATGATGAGATTCTTGATTGCTTCCATGTCTTGATGCTGAAATTGTCCTTTACCAGGGACATGGCTAAGTACTTAGATTTTACACTCTGCAGAGGTGGTGCACTTTCCCCACAAGACTTGGTTTCCCAAGACAAGATCTTTCGAAGCCTTCCTTAGACCAAAATGGGACGTTCCAACCTATCAAACACTACCACCCACTGTCCATATGGCTAAGTTCTTGCAACCTATATGATCATGGCAGAGCCCATATTGCCAAGTGGTTGCACTTGAAGCTTCTCAACATTTGACATCTCAAATCCCTTTGTTTCCTGGGTGGCCATCCACAAGTGAGATACACAAACCAAGTCCATGGCCTTGTGTAACCACTCAACATATCCCAATCCTTCCATTCCACCCAGGAGGTTCCTTAACTTAGTTGTTTTATTAAACAAAACCTAAGTCCTCAGACTTAGAATATTTTTCCATAGTGTGAATATATATTCCACCCATGTTTTCTATTAGCTAGGCTAAGCTTGATAGTAGTAGGAATCTTTAACTTAGGAAAATCCTACTAAGGATTCATCTACTAGGTTTTCTTATAGCAAGGTCTATACTTAGCAAAACCATGCAAGTTTTACTTAGCAAAATCACTAATGCATAGAGAAAGTAAGGGGACAAAAGTATGAAGCATCACTTGCCTTTTTGGAAGGGAATGGTAGTTCACTCCTTGATCTTGCTAGTCTCACACTTCACTACAAGTCAATCAGCAAACACCAATTCAATTTACTTTCCAAACCAATAGTCACTCAAACAAATTCACAAACTCAAGACAATGGAAACCAATTCATGCATGGGAGCATGCACAAGATAGTTTTATTTTGCAAAGGGGTCTCTATGGGGTTTCTAAACTTTGTAAGATCCAAATTGGTCATTTACCAAAGTGGCAAAGTCATTAGCAAGAGGGTTTTGTCCAAAAACTATTTTTAAATCCATTCATCATTTCATGTGGTGAAAAATGTTTTTATCAAGGCAAAACTATTAAGTTGTTCACCAAATGAGTTGCTAATTTGCAAAACTTGGTGTTTTGGGTCAGTGGGTTTGATCCAAACTATTTCCTTAAAGTTTTCTTTCCATAAACATTTTTATAACAAAAACCATTCTTTTTATTTGGCTACAAAATGACTAAGTCAAGTAATCCAACCTAAATCTTACAAAAATTATTTTTAATACCAAGGGTTGGTTCCTAGGGTCAGTAAGGTCATAACAATCCAATTTGCAAAGGTTTTATCCTTAAATTAAATTTTAAACAATTTTTATACTCCAAACAAGCATACATTTGATTCTGCAAAAACAAGCAAGTTAACAGTTACTATTTACTAAACCAAGGGAATGGTTGGCTAGGGCTTGCTCTCCTGAATCCAACGACATATAATTTGTAATTTTTGGACGTGTGGTTTGAAAGTTATAAGGGTTTGAAATTCACAAAACATTCTGTTTTCAAATCAGTTTTTTAAACAGATCAGTGACACGCGGCACACTCTGGTTGGTCGGTACCGGTTCAGGGTGGATCACGGTGCATACCGTCGGATCTAAGCTGATCGTATGGCCCAGATCACGTACCCCTTCGCGTTTAAGTTATTCTATCACATCCACCCGATCGATATCGGACGGCTCCTATCTAATAGCCATGAACTGGCGACGCGAGGTCATCGGCGAGCGGCGGTGCGGCCAGATGGCGGCGGCGCTGGCGAAGCAGGAAGCAAGGAAGTGTAAGGAGATGCTCACCAGGATCAGGAGAACACGGCGAAGCTCAAGGTATTCGCGGTTGGTCAAGGGGCGCACTATGCTGGCTTGAATTGCTCGCCGGAGTTCGTGTCCGCGTCGGGCTTCTCTGTTTTTCGTCGGAGGCGACGACACAAGCCACGGAAGCAAGATAACAGTTGTGTTAGATGCGTACGGGGTCGGTGATCGTGTGTGCATCAACGAGACGGAAGGGGGTGGTCAGATATTACACAGGACTCATGGAAAAGTAGCAGACGGCGGCGTATAGGTGGAGTTGTTCTTGGACGTTTTGGGCGCCCGGTGAATGGTTGGTATGGACGGATGAGTCGGACGCGTGGAGTATGTGTGCTATGTCGGCGAGGCAAGGCGGCGTGGCAGCGGAATCGGCCGGGAAGTTGTCGAGACAGGTGTTATGCAAGCAATTTGCATGACTGGGTGTAGCATCCCAGTTGTTCAACACCTGTAATGCTACTTGTTCTAGTAATAAAAGGCCACTTCAACATATAATTGTTGCATCATCATCATATCATGCTCATGTCATCATGCCACCTTGCATTTGAGCATCATATAAAACCCCTTCTTGTTTGGTTCTTATCTCATGTGCATTATTAATTATAGTTGCCTCTTGATATTGTATTTGGTTCTTGATAAATTGTTAAATGCCCAAGTTGATTTGGGGGCATATCTCTTAATAACTCTACCACCTTTTCTTCACCACCTTATAATTCCACCATCCAATTAATATGAGCTTGGCATTTTATTTGAGTTTACCTCTAGCTCATGTTGGTTGGTTGGATTCCACCCATAATCTTTTGCTTGGCCTTACTCCACTTTTGGGGATGCACATAAATAAATGCCATGGGATTATATTTTGTTTTCACAAGGTTAAAACATGGCATTTAATATTGATGCATGGCCCATGCAAGTACCACCTTTGGTTTGCCCTTTGAATTTTATTGTTTGCTTTTGCATGGATCATCTCTTGCTTGAGCTTGTTTGTTTTGTCCAAACTAAACCCATACCCCACCAAAACCCTCCTCTTAGTCTAAACCTACCCTAATCACCATCCACATCCATGCATGCACATGTGATCATGTGGGTGTGCATGAGCCTAAACCCCCACATCCTTCTCCCTACCTCTTTTCTTTTTGATCTTGCTTGGTGTTTGAATGGAGCATGCATGATTCAAAAATCTCTAGCTCTATCTTTTTCTCTTGGCTTGAACCATGTTGTTCTTGCTCAAAATTCTACCACCACATCTCTCTCTCTCCCTCTCTCTCTTTTTCTTGTCTTGATCTTGTTAGAGCTTGTTTAGAGCATGGTTTGATCTTGCCAAATAACCCTAGCAACTATCCTTTCCCTCTCAAAAACCAACTCTAAGCCACCCTCTAAACCTAACCTAGCATGGCCACATGGTCACCATGCCCTAGCTACCCCACCCCAAACAACCGAGGCCACCCCCCAAACCTAACCCTAGCCGAGCCGGCCCCCTCTTCCTCTCTTCTCTCCCTGCCCTAGGGGCCCCCACACACACCTACCCGAGCCCCTCTCCAACCCGTCTGCCCAGCTCACCCACCATGCCCACCTCAGCTCACGTGAGGGAGGAAAGGGGACAACGCCACCACAGCCATCTTCCCTCCCCACGCAACCCTCCTGCCCCTCCTGCCTTATCCACCCCCTCGTCTCGCCTGTGAGATAGCTCCCGTCCACCCAGAACCCTCCTTCCTCCTTCCTTCCTTCCCCAGCTCATGTCCCCACGTCCCTCTAAACCCTAGCGCCAGATCTGCGGGAGGCGGAAGGAGGCTGTGCGAGGGTGCCCACGGCGACCAGAGCCGCTGCTTCCCCTGCAACGCCTAGGACCGCCGGAAGCCACGGGACCTCACCGGAGGAGCGTTGCCGCCGCCGTGTCCGTGGGTGCAGAAGCTTTCCGTTCGTCAGCCTCGCCGGCGATCACCGTCCCCTCTGGCCGAACCAACCTCGCCGGCAAGCCTCTGGTGAGCCCATCGCCTCCCTAGACATGTCCCTTTACCCCCCTAGTGCATCGTAGCTCCGGCGCCGCCGTCGAACACCCTGCGTGCGTCGCGCGCAGCTCTGGCGGCGGCGGCAACGCAGCTCTGCGCCGATTCTTTGCCGTTCCCGCGCTTCTGACCCTCTTCAGAGTTGAGCTCGAACAAAAAGCGTAGCCCTAGGATCCTTCTTCGTTTTTCCTTTTGGGTCATCTCGTTTCGTCCAGTGCACGCCGCCATCGTCGCGGAAGTCGTCGATTCAGCCGCCCGCACGGCGTCTGCCATGTAGCGGCCCTGCGTTTTTGCAGATAGGCCCTCCCCCTTTTTCCCGCCTAAAACCCGCAGCCACCGGCCCCACCTACCAGCGCCTGTGGGCTTTTTGCAAAAAGGGTCCGCTGCTTCCCTCGTTTCCAACCCGCGGTCCCTGGATCGTCCACGTGTCGTCGGTAGGCGGTGCGCCTTGCTGAAAGTGGGCTGGCCTGGACGCCTTTGTCGACCTCATTGGCTAGTGTGAAACTGGTGAGAAAGTCTGGCGTATGTGTATGCCTTGATCACTAAGAGACCCACTGTCATCCTCTGGTGATTTCTGCGAGTATCAAAAGACCAATAGTTTCTTTGATTCAAAAATTTCAAACATTTTCAAATCAAATTCAAATCAGTTCAAATTCAAATCTGTCCAAATTTAATTGAATTCATAACTTATTCCTGGTTTGGAATTTGAATTCAAACCTTATATGAAAAATGTTCAGTTTTTGAATTATAATTCAAATCCTTATTCAAATATTTTCAGAATTATTGTATTTAGTCCACCTTTGGCTTTGACCCTAATTATTAATATTGACTTAAAATAAATTTAAATTCATATTTTCAAATAATGCAAATAATATATGTTTTTGAATCAGAAAAATGTAAGGATTTCAAATATGCCATTCAAAATATTATTTGAACACTTTAAATTCCAAGTTGGGTAAAATTACAACAAATGCCACTAGAACTTAATAATTTAATAACTTTTGATTTATAACTCTGAATTTAACAAATGATATGTCTAAAATGATCAGATCGACGAGACCTTTCTGTTTATGCTATCCATGACTTCAATTGCAGCATGCATCATATAAATATATAGTAAACAGCAACTATTATGACAATAAAATGTGGCCCAACCTTAACAAAATGACTTATTCTTGCACATCACACCTCACCCATGCCATGCTACTTATTGCCATGCAACTTGTGCACCATTCATCATGGCATGATTGTTTGCTTGTCGCATTTTATTCCTATGCTTGTGCACTTTATTTATGTTGGCCCTTGCTTGTTTGGTTCTTCTTTCGAATAGACGCTGAGCAGGGGATATATTAAGAGAACCAGGAGCACTACCCAGATCCGTCCCTCGCTTCAACTGAGTTGCCAGGCAAGCACTTCCACATGCTTGCATACATACAGTACCTATTGCCTCTATCTTATTCTTGCATCATTGAGTCGCGATTGCATTAAATTGAATCCCAAGTATGCATAGCCTTTACTTTTAAACCCCACCAAGCTTGTTCCTCCATCCCATGAGCCATTACTACAGGAGTTGTTTGAGCCATGCGAGTCGTAGAACAGCATGTGTAGGGTATGTGAGAGTCTGATGGATAACAAGGTACCTAAACAACTTAACCGGAGTAGTAATGGGATAACTAATGAAAGTGGCATCGGTGAGCAACATCTGCTATTTGGTTTTTCCTGCTCACTTGTGTCCCGTAAGACCCCGAGTACTTGAAACCTGTTCCTTGCTTTATCGCGCTATCCACATCCGGAGGTATATGGGACCCCGAGCGAGCTTGATTCATCTTATTTCTTGGGGCCACAACTAGTTTGAGGTTTTGTTACTATTCGTACTTATGCCATGCTTTCGCTTTATTACATTTGTCGAGGAGCACCATCTTTATTTTGAAGCGAGTGTTTTCGGTATCGCAGGTCCCGATTGGGGATCTGCTGTCGTTCTGACCATCGACGCAAACCTTGAGTCCGTCTCGAAGTCATTAACTCGCTATGGTGTACTCCAAGGGTGCCCCTGAAATATTTCTATCAACTGTGATTGCTTTGTCGTGAAGGCCTCGTTGGGTTTTGATTTGGTTTTTCCGAGGTTGATCGGCGTGTGTTGCTATTGGTGCACCGGCCGGTAAAACTTTCTCAAAGCCGTGTCCGCGGTTATGGACGACTTGGAGCACAGCTCGATCATAGACAAGCATAACTAAAGTACCGCTTTAATCGACTAAGTAAATTGACTAGTAAATAGTGCAACACTCATGGAATGGTTAATAAAATTGCCAACGGATGGGGGTTGTTAAGTCCGCCTCGTTGGTGTAAGCGAGGAGGATGGATCCGATGAGATTATTGTTATAACTGTTGTCCTTAATTCACGGACATCCGCCTATCATTGGTTAGGCGGATGGTTAGCGTTTATCTCAGAACTGCTAGGGTTTATCTTTCGCTGCAATTCGTCACCCTGTGTTGTGTCCCCTTTAGAGGCATTAAGTCTTGCCGAGTACCCTTAGGGTCTCACACGATAAATTATTGGTTCGGATGAATGTACCCTCGCAGGACGGATCTTGGGTGGAAGAGGCTGATGATGCGGCAACGATCGTTCGTGTAGAGATTCCGGAACGGGATCCGTGAGATCTGTATGGATGTGCTTACTTCTATGGCATCTTATGCCGATTTGCTTCTTGTCCGCATTGGACTTTGTTTTGCTTCCGCTTGATACTGATGTGTGTTGTATGAGGAATTATCCTAAAATATTATACCTATCTAGGTCATTTGAATCTTGCCGTATGGCGTTGCTATATTTCCTTTCTTTCTAGATGGTATGGCTCTGATGTACTCTTGTATGGTGGCTTGCATACATACCCACTTGTGTATGTAGTTGATCCCTTGGCCTGCCGATTACGCCGCCTGTACAGGTCCCGTTGAGTTGGTAGTGGTTGGGACGGCCGAAAGGTCTACCCGTGAGTGGCTTTTGGGGCCCCACCGTACTATTTCAACCACTACCGCTCATCCAGGCTTGTATCTAGGAGCGTAATTCACCGAGGTAGTTACAGGGGGCTCCGGTGAGGTGTGGTCTGCAGGAGAAGGAAGAGGAGACCAGGGGGATTAAGACAGCAGGGTCCAGGGGGAGAATTAACCACACATTTAAACGAATTCATCCGAATTTATTTGGCCAGAAACGGCGAGGCGAGAAAAGGGGAGGAATAGGTCTGCGGTGGGTGAGGAAGAAGGGACGTGGCGGTGGGGTCCTCTGTCGGCGAGGTGAAAGAAGTGGGGATAGGTCCACCAGTCAGTGAGGGTGTGGGTTTCTTTCGCGGTAAAGAAAACGTTTCGGGGCGTGGGAACAGGTGGGCTAGGTGGGCTGCTACTGGGTTAGTTGGGCCAGATTGGTGGGCTGTTCTATTTTTTTCTGTCTGAATTCTTTTTCCTTTTCTATTTCTATTTTCTGATTTGTTATTTCAAACAATTCTCAAGCATTTAAAACAATTCAAATCTTCACCAAACATTGTAACTAAGAATTTGGTTCTGTTTAGTAACCTGAACCAAAATCCTAAATAAAATAAATAATACCTTAATCTTTTTAGGTTCCATCCTTAATTAAATAAGTAGGCCATGGTTTATTAATTTAATAGAGTTTTTGTTGTTTATTGATAAAATCTTCATTTGAAATCCAAATATTTTCAAAATCAAATCAGTAGGTATCATTTGGAAGTAAATAATACTTGGATACTTGTTTAAAACAAAATATTATTTTACTTTAGGGTCCAATAATAATTAAATAAAATGGGCTTTAGTAAATAACTCAAATAGGATTTGTTTTATTGAGATATTTATTTTGAAATCTAAAAATAAAGCCAAAACACTTTAGTAGGTTTTATTTGTGAATATCAAATATTTGGGAAAACTTATTTTAAATAATTTAATAAGTTTGATGTTTCAAATTAAATTGGTAAAACCTTTTATTTAAATAAAGTTGGATATTAAATCCTTATTAATTTATTTAAATAAACCTTTGCTAATTTTATTTAAAATAAAATGTTTTAATTCCCAAAGTTTTGGTCAAGGTTTAATTTGTCTTTATAAAATATTCTTTATTCATAAATCTTTTATTTCTTTTGAAAACCAAATCTCTTATTAAAGGATCCAAAATAGTAATTCCAAAACATTTTAATTTCCTTTATTAAATGTTTATCTTTATGAATCCCTTTTAGGATTTTATTTAATTCAAATGGGTTTGAAGTTCCAATTGAATTCAAAAAGTTTCTTCTGGCTCTGAAAATCAAACAAAGTTTTATTTTATAAATTTATTTTCACATTACAAGATTTGGAAAATCTTGGGATGTGAAAGGCTACCACCCTTAAAATAAATCTCGTCCCGAGATTTGGGGAGGCTAGGGTTACAAGCAGGTTCAAAGCAACTAGGGTACTACCACCCTGAAAATTTTCAAACAAATATTACATATTGTCCTTCTTGGGATCCTGGAAAAACTTATCTAAGCAAACTTTTGCATGGTGTCCCTTGTTTCCATGCTTGACTCATGGGCCAAGGTTGAGATCCTTCATAGACTTGTTTAACTTGTTCTTCATCTTTTCTGGACAATTGCTTGCATAGTGGCCTAGTTCCTTGCATTTGAAACATGTTATAAGTTTGAGGTCTTGAGGTGGCTTCTCTGGACAATATGATGCATAATGTCCTAACTCCTTGCAGTGTTTGCACATCACTTGGATAATATCCTTCCTCATCTTGGGTTTCACTAGCTTTTGTTTGTCTTCTTGGCTCTTCTTCTTTTCTGGGCATTCACTGGCATAGTGTTCCATCTCTTTGCAATTGTAACATTGCAACTGGCTTTTGTCTTTCTTCTTCTTTTTGGGTCTCTCCAAATCTAGGAGTTCTTCTAGTTCATGTTCTTCATAGGTGAAATTTCTTTCTCTCTTCTTGGGGCATTTTCTAGAGATATGATCTTCTTCTTCACAATTAGGGAATTGTTCTTCAAGTTCCTTGGATGCATGATCCTTGTCCTTACAAACATCTTTGTCATCCTTGTTGTCATTGGCTCTCTGGGAAAAGTTTTCTCTCATGTTGATCATTGGAGTAACCAATCCTTGCAACAATTGGGATTGAAGTTTCAAAATCCTTTGTATGGATGGGTCTAGTCCATTGTTGTTGGCTAAAAGCTGAGTTGTCTCTTGGCTCAACTGGTTTTGGGTTGCTATAAGTTCTCTCATGTTGTATTCTTGGTTGGTGTTGGTGTCTCTTGGAGTAGTCATCTGTGTGGGTTGGATTGGGATTAGAATAGGCAAAATATTTCTAAGGAAATATTTCTAATCACACACATCACAATTCACACAAGCAATGTGTAAGCAATCACAAACCAAACACTTCAAACAACAAAGTTCAAGCACATACTTAGGCAACAAAGTATTTTTGTTACACCACATAAGTTGGTGTGTTTGACTTGACTAAAATATGGTGGTCCATCTACATGGTTTACTTGGGATTTTCCTTCCTTCATGATTCTTCTTGTATGAGATCTTGGTTTCCTTGAGAAAGACTCTTGGTTACAAATACTTCAAATTTGTTGATGGTCCTTCTTATTTTGCATTCTCTCAGTCTCTAAATCTTGAGCAAGATTTCCTTGTCTTACTTGTAGTCCTTAGTGGTATCCAAGTTGGAAGTCCTTGGTGAATATGCTGAAGATGTTGAAGTCATTAGAGTTGAAGAAGTTGAAGAAGTCCTTTGCACATGGTGTAGTCTTTGGCCATGGGGTAGGTTTTTCCATCAAGTTGAAGTAGAGGAGAAATAGAGTTGAAACCAAAATGGTTGAGGAAAGAGTTTACAAGATTGTTTTGTAAATAAGTTTTTGGAACAAATACAACTCCTATTTTTCTAAGGGTTTTGTCCAATCCTAGGTTTACAAATCCTACAGGCAACACAATGATCTGATACCATCTGTAGGGGTCCCAATCTTAGATAAGATAGAGCCTCCTGTGTTTTACAGTGCTAGTCCCTGGATCAATAGCTAGCATCCACAGTTAAGATGTAATATCAAGAAACAAAGGTCATAATATAACTTTATGACCAGGAATAACATAAGTTTATTACATCAACCATAGCTCATTTGGCTATTTCATTACATTGCAGCGGAATAACTATAGTCATGGGTCCTTCATCTTCAAAGTGCCACAGGCAGATGTTGGTTGTAGACTTTGTAATTCTAATCAATCATTCTTCACTAAAAACAATCAAACCTGCAACATACAAGTTACAGCCACAAAGGGTCAATACATTTGAATTGTATTGGCAAGTGATACTATAATGGTATAGTGGAGTCTATCATCTATATGCATTTGGCTAAGTGGAATTGAGGCTTGCTTGCTCAAAATAGATTTTTCTTATCATTTTGAAAATACTAAGTTTTTGCTTGTCAAAATCATTTTTCTCAATCAAAGATTTCAAGATCCTTGTACCAAGCCATCTCTCCATCAATGATTGAAGAATTCAAACAACCCTTGTTCAAACCACAAGTTTTAACTTAGAAATTTGAATGATGAGATTCTTGATTGCTTCCATGTCTTGATGCTGAAATTGTCCTTTACCAGGGACATGGCTAAGTACTTAGATTTTACACTCTGCAGAGGTGGTGCACTTTCCCCACAAGACTTGGTTTCCCAAGACAAGATCTTTCAGAAGCCTTCCCTTAGACCAAAATGGACGCGTTCCAACCTATCAAACACTACCACCCACTGTCCATATGGCTAAGTTCTTGCAACCTATATGATCATGGCAGAGCCCATATTGCCAAGTGGTTGCACTTGAAGCTTCTCAACATTTGACATCTCAAATCCCTTTGTTTCCTGGGTGGCCATCCACAAGTGAGATACACAACCCAAGTCCATGGCCTTGTGTAACCACTCAACATATCCCAATCCTTCCATTCCACCCAGGAGGTTCCTTAACTTAGTTGTTTTATTAAACAAAACCTAAGTCCTCAGACTTAGAATATTTTTCCATAGTGTGAATATATATTCCACCCATGTTTTCTATTAGCTAGGCTAAGCTTGATAGTAGTAGGAATCTTTAACTTAGGAAAATCCTACTAAGGATTCATCTACTAGGTTTTCTTATAGCAAGGTCTATACTTAGCAAAACCATGCAAGTTTTACTTAGCAAAATCACTAATGCATAGAGAAAGTAAGGGGACAAAAGTATGAAGCATCACTTGCCTTTTTGGAAGGGAATGGTAGTTCACTCCTTGATCTTGCTAGTCTCACACTTCACTACAAGTCAATCAGCAAACACCAATTCAATTTACTTTCCAAACCAATAGTCACTCAAACAAATTCACACACTCAAGACAATGGAAACCAATTCATGCATGGGAGCATGCACAAGATAGTTTTATTTTGCAAAGGGGTCTCTATGGGGTTTCTAAACTTTGTAAGATCCAAATTGGTCATTTACCAAAGTGGCAAAGTCATTAGCAAGAGGGTTTTGTCCAAAAACTATTTTTAAATCCATTCATCATTTCATGTGGTGAAAAATGTTTTTATCAAGGCAAAACTATTAAGTTGTTCACCAAATGAGTTGCTAATTTGCAAAACTTGGTGTTTTGGGTCAGTGGGTTTGATCCAAACTATTTCCTTAAAGTTTTCTTTCCATAAACATTTTTATAACAAAAACCATTCTTTTTATTTGGCTACAAAATGACTAAGTCAAGTAATCCAACCTAAATCTTACAAAAATTATTTTTAATACCAAGGGTTGGTTCCTAGGGTCATTAAGGTCACAACAATCCAATTTGCAAAGGTTTTATCCTTAAATTAAATTTTAAACAATTTTTATACTCCAAACAAGCATACATTTGATTCTGCAAAACAAGCAAGTTAACAGTTACTATTTACTAAACCAAGGGAATGGTTGGCTAGGGCTTGCTCTCCTGAATCCAACGACATATAATTTGTAATTTTTGGACGTGTGGTTTGAAAGTTATAAGGGTTTGAAATTCACAAAACATTCTGTTTTCAAATCAGTTTTTTAAACAGATCAGTGACACGCGGCACACTCTGGTTGGTCGGTACCGGTTCGGGGTGGATCACGGTGCAGACCGTCGGATCTAAGCTGATCGTATGGCCCAGATCACGTACCCCTTCGCGTTTAAGTTATTCTATCACATCCACCCGATCGATATCGGACGGCTCCTATCTAATAGCCATGAACTGGCGGTGCGAGGTCATCGACGAGCGGCGGTGCGGCCAGATGGCGGCGGCGCTGGCGAAGCAGGAAGCAAGGAAGTGTAAGGAGATGCTCACCAGGCTCAGGAGAACACGACGAAGGTCAAGGTACTCGCGGTTGGTCAAGGGGCGCACTATGCTGGCTTGAATTGCTTGCCGGAGTTCGTGTCCGCGTCGGGCTTCTGTTTTTAAATGGGCGACGACACAAGCCACGGAAAAGCAAGATAACAGTTGCGTTAGATGCGTACGGGGTCGGTGATCGTGTGTGCATCAACGAGACGGAAGGGGGTGGTCAGATATTACCTGGAGGACTCGCCGGAAAAGTAGCAGACGACGGCGGCGTATAGGTGGAGTTGTTGCCGACGTTTTGGAGCGCCCGCAGGTGAATGGTTGGTATGGACGGATGCGTCTGGACGCGTGGAGTATGTGTGCTAGGTCGACGAGGCAAGGGGCGGCGTGTGGCAGCCGGAATCGGCCGGGGAAGTTGTCGGGGACAGGGGTGTTGTCGCAAGCAATTTGCGCAGCCTGGGGGCTCCGGTGAGGTGTGGTCTGCGGGAGAAGGAAGAGGAGACCAGGGGGATTAAGACAGCAGGGTCCAGGGGGAGAATTAACCACGCATTTAAATAAATTCATCCGAATTTATTTGGCGTAAACGATGCGAGAAAAGGGAGGAACAGTCATGGCGGGTGAGGAAGAAGGGGCGTGGCGGTGGGGTCCTCTGTCGGCGAGGTGAAAGAAGTGGGATAGGTCCACCAGTCGGTGAGGTGTGGGTTTCTTCATGTAAAGAAAAGCGTTTGGGCGTGAGCAGGTGGGCTAGGTGGGCTCTTCTGGGTTAGTTGGGCAGATTGGTGGCTGTTCTATTTTTCATGCAATTCTTTTTCCTTTTCTATTTCTATTTTCTGATTTGTTATTTCAAACAATTCTCAAGCATTCAAAACAATTCAAATCTTCACCAAACATTGTAACTAAGAATTTGGTTCTGTTTAGTAACCTGAACCAAAATCCTAAATAAAATAAATAATACCTTAATCTTTTTAGGTTCCATCCTTAATTAAATAAGTAGGCCATGGTTTATTAATTAAATAGAGTTTTTGTTGTTTATTGATAAAATCTTCATTTGAAATCCAAATATTTTCAAAATCAAATCAGTAGGTATCATTTGGAAGTAAATAATACTTGGATACTTGTTTAAAACAAAATATTATTTTACTTTAGGGTCCAATAATAATTAAATAAAATGGGCTTTAGTAAATAACTCAAATAGGATTTGTTTTATTGAGATATTTATTTTGATATCTGAAAATAAAGCCAAAACACTTTAGTAGGTTTTATTTGTGAATATCAAATATTTGGGAAAACTTATTTTAAATAATTTAATAAGTTTGATGTTTCAAATTAAATTGGTAAAACCTTTTATTTAAATAAAGTTGGATATTAAATCCTTATTAATTTATTTAAATAAACCTTTGCTAATTTTATTTAAATTAAAATGTTTTAATTCCCAAAGTTTTGGTCAAGGTTTAATTTGGCTTTATAAAATAATCTTTATTCATAAATCTTTTATTTCTTTTGAAAACCAAATCTCTTATTAAAGGATCCAAAATAGTAATTCCAAAACATTTTAATTTCCTTTATTAAATGTTTATCTTTATGAATCCCTTTTAGGATTTTATTTAATTCAAATGGGTTTGAAGTTCCAATTGAATTCAAAAAGTTTCTTCTGGCTCTGAAAATCAAACAAAGTTTTATTTTATAAATTTATTTTCACATTACAAGATTTGGAAAATCTTGGGATGTGACAGGCTACCACCCTTAAAATAAATCTCGTCCCGAGATTAGGGGAGGCTAGGGTTACAAGCAGGTTCAAAGCAACTAGGGTACTACCACCCTTAAAATTTTCAAACAAATATTACATATTGTCCTTCTTGGGATCCTGGAAAAACTTATCTAAGCAAACTTTTGCATGGTGTCCCTTGTTTCCATGCTTGACTCATGGGCCAAGGTTGAGATCCTTCATAGACTTGTTTAACTTGTTCTTCATCTTTTCTGGACAATTGCTTGCATAGTGGCCTAGTTCCTTGCATTTGAAACATGTTATAAGTTTGAGGTCTTGAGGTGGCTTCTCTGGACAATATGATGCATAATGTCCTAACTCCTTGCAGTGTTTGCACATCACTTGGATAATATCCTTCCTCATCTTGGGTTTCACTAGCTGGAGGAGTGCAAAGCAAAGCGTTGTGTCGAGATCTTCAACTGAATCGGAATACATGGCTGCTTCGGAGGCTTCACAAGAAGCGATATGGATGAAAGAGTTCATTACAGAGCTGGGTGTGGTTCCTAGTGCGCTGGACCCAATGTCTATCTACTGTGATAACATGGGCGCCATAGCCAATGCGCAAGAACCAAGGTCACACAAGAAGCTGAAGCACATCAAGCTATGTTTTCATGCTATTCGAGAACATATCCAAGATAGGGATATAAAGATTTGCAAAGTACACACATATCTGAATGTGGCGGATCCGTTGACTAAACCTCTCCCGAGGGCAAAACATGACCAACACCAAACTGCCATGGGTGTTCGGTATATTACCATGTAATCTAGATTAGATGACTCTAGTGCAAGTGGGAGACTGTTGGAGATATGCCCTAGAGGCAATAATAAAAGTAGTTATTATTATATCTTTGTGTTTATGATAAATGTTTACATTCATGCTATAATAGTATTAACAAGGAAATATTGATACTTGTGTGATTTGTAAACTTAAATTGAAGTCCCTAGTATAGCCTCTATACATCACTAGCTTGTTGGTTGATAAATGATTGTGGTTTCCCTATCATGAACATTGAGATGTTATCAACAACAAGATCATATCGTTAGGAGAATGATATGGTGGACATACTCCTATAGATAAGCGTAGCATAAAGATTAAGTCATTTCAATAGTTCAATTGCTATATGCTTTCTGATACATAGTAACCTAATTCCTTCAACCATGAGATCATGCATATCACCTTTACCATATGGATGCTTTGATGACATCAAACACCACACCGTAACTGGGTGGCTATAAAGGTGGCATTGAGTGTTCGGAAAGTATTGGTTGAGACACATGGATCAAGAGTGGGATTTGTCCATCCATATGACGGATAGATATACTCTGGGCCCTCTCGGTGGAATGTCATCCAATTAGCTTGCAAGCATGTGACTGGCTCACAAGGGATCACATATCACGGGAACGAGAAAAGAGTACTTATCGGTAACGAGGTTGAACTAGGTATGCAGAGATACCGACGATCATAACCTCGGATAAGTAAACTATCGCGAGACAAAGGAAAATTGGTATCGTATGTAAGTGGTTCATTCGATCGCAAAGTAATCATAGAAATATGTTGGAGCCATATGAAGTTCTAGATTCCTCTATTGGTTATTGTTCGGAGAAGTGTCTCGATCATGTCCGCATAATTCACGAACCGTAGGGAGACACACTTAAGGATTCGACGTTGTTTGAGTAGTTATGGTATTATGAGAAAGAGACCGAATGTTGTTCGGAGTCTCGGATGGGATCCAGGATATCACGAGGTGATCCGGAATGGTCCGGAGAATAAGATTCATATAAGGAAAGTTCCGTTTCGGAGTTCGGGAATGATTCCGGTGTTTTCATAGGGAATGTTCTAGAAGGTTCCGGAATGTCCGGCACTCCGGAGGGGAAGGGGTACATGAATGTGTCATTGCAAGTTGGAATGATTGCATCATGTACTAAGTGTCATCGCTGTTCCAAATAAAGGATTAAATTGAATCCTAGTTTGAAAAGTCAAATAGCTAAATTGAAAAGTCAAACGGCTAAATTTGGAAAGAGGAAAAGAGGAGGAAGTGGAAACCGAGTTAGGGAGGGAATCCCTCCTCCAACCGGCGGCGCCACCTCCAAGCCGAGTTGGGGAGGGACTCCCCTCCCTCCCCTTGGCCGCCGGCCCCTCCATCTATATAAGGAGGGGCAGGGCTCCCTCCTAGAGCACACAAGTCCCTCACCTCAAACCCTAGAAGCTGCAGCCCACCATAGCCGCCGCCCCCTTAGGGTTTTGCCCTAGCCGCCGACTTGGGGGTACCCGAAACTCTAGCCGCCGGCTCTAGCACTTCCTCCTTGGTGTGTCTAAACCCTAGATCGCCGAGGAGCCCTCTCATACTCCACCATACTCGCTCCGGCGAAGCCTGCTTGAGATCTCCCTCTACTTCCGGTACCGCCGTTGTCTTGCCGGAATCACGAGGAGAGTGCTACAACCTCCGGCCCTGCTGGAACAAGGAGAGGAAGGTCTTCGTCAGTACCGCGATGTGACCGATTGTGGTAGCGCTGTAGGAGCCTTGGGAAGGATCGTCTACGCGATCCTGAGATCTGGAAGAGTATGACTACATCACCCACGAGAATCCGCTCTCGTTAAACACTTTGGAATCTTCGAGGGTAAGTTATTCCATCGACTCGTTTCTACAATCTAATAGATAGATCTTGGCTTGTTTGTTTGTATGCGATAGAAAATTTTGTTTTCCATGCTACGAAACCCTACAGTGGTATCAGAGCCGTGTCTATATGTAGATCTGTTGCACGAGTAGAACACAATGGTCATTATGGGCGTTGATGCTTTTATTGTCGATTGCTTCTTGTGTACTTTGCATCTTGCGGTATGTTGGGATGAAGCGGCCCAGGCTAACCTTACATGACATCGTTCATGAGACTTGCTCCACGCTTGACATGCAACTTGTATTGCATAAGTGGCTTTGCGGGTGCCTGTTTCTCCTAGCATGGTTAAGATCCAATTTACAACGGGTGATTAACAATACTAGTATCAATGTTGTGGTTCTTGTTCGTAAGTTAGAACGACACTTATTGAAAGCCCCAAACCACGTAAAATATGCAAAGAAAGTAGAGGCGTCTAACTTTGTTTTGCAGGGGTGTCTTGATGTGATATGGCCATGATTGTGATTATATTTGATGTATGCAATGTTCCTTATTGTAAGTTGGCAACGGCGGGAGCCATATGGTTGTCTTTAATTTATATTAAGACCAGCGTGTCTATTCAAAGTAGTTGTAATAGTTGAAGCCGGTGGACGACAACCATGGAGAAGCGTCATTGACCTTGATGCAATGCCGGTGATGATGGAGATCATGTTCGTGCTTGAAGATGGAGATCGGAAGCACAAAGAAGAAAGGCCATATCATATCACATATTTTGAATTGCATGTGATGTTAATCCTTTATGCATCTTGTATTGCTTAGTAGACGACGGTAGCATTATAAGATGATCCCTCATGCACATGAATTTCAAGTCATAAAGTGTTCACCCTTAGTTAGCACCGTTGCTAAAGCTTGTTGTTTCGAAGCACCACGTGATGATCGGGTGTGTTAGATTCTGCAAGTGTATACAACGTGAGCAAGCCAGATTTGCTCATGCGGAAACTAAGGTTTGAACTTGACGAGCCTAGCATGTACATACATGGTCTCGGAACACGGATCACCGAAAGGTAAAGCATGAATCATATAGTAGATATGATGAACATGACGATTGTTCGCCATTGAAACTATATCAACTCTCGTGATGATCGGTGTTGATGTAGTGGATTTGGTTCGTGTGATCACTAAAACAATGTGAGGGATGTTGTTTTGAGTGGGAGTTCACCTAGATTAACTTTATTATTAATTTGAACTCAATTTGTCATAAACTTAGTCTAAACTATTGCAAATATGTTGTAGATCAATGGCAGCCCCTACCATCAATTTTAATGCGTTCCTAGAGAAAGAAAAGTTGAAAAACAATGGAAGCAACTTCGCGGATTGGTTCCACAATTTGAGGATTGTCCTCACAGCTGGTAATTTGACCTATGTCTTTGGATGCACTGGGTGACCCACTGCGGTGATGCTTCCGATGAAGTAAAGAATGTTTACCTCGCTGAAGAATCGGTACTCCATAGTTCGATGTGCTATCTTGTATGGTTTGGAATCGGAGCTTGAAAAGGTTTGAGAATTCAGACCCATATGATATTGTCGAGGATCTCAAATTGATCTTTGAGACTCATGCGGCAATTGAAAGTTATGAGGCTTCAAAAGTTCTTTAAGCGCAAGATGGAAGAGGCTGCTCGTCGGTGAGCATGTTCTTAAGATGTCAGGCACGCAAACAAACTTCAAAGCTTGGGTATAGTGATTCCTAATGCTTTGGGGATTTACCGTGTCCTCCAATCACTACCACCAAGTTACAAGAACTTTGTGATGAACTACAACATGCAGAACATGAACAAGCAGTTGCCAGAACTGTTTGCTATGTTGAAGTCTGCAGAAGTGGAGATCAAGAAAGAGCACCAAGTGTTGTTGGTCAATAATACCACCAAATTCAAGAAAGGCAAGTCTAAGCAGAAGGGACACTTCAAGAAGGGTGGTAAGAAAGTTACTACGCCGGCGAAGAAGACCAAGGCTGGACCTAAGCCTGATACTGAGTGCTTTTACTGCAAGGGAGAAGGTCACTGGAAGCGGAATTGCCCAAAGTACTTGGAGGATTTCTCGACGGAGTTGAGGCAGATGTCGGGCACGGTCAGTCGTCGACGTTGGCGAGGTTCCTTGTCGCGCTAAGCCAAAATAGGGGCACTGTTAGATGCGCACAACAATGGAGATTCTAGGCGTATCAGTCAGAGGGCAATGGGCGGCGGCTACTTACGGAGGGAGGTCGCCGGAGTTCGTGCAGAGGACGGTGGCGGCCGGTCATTGATGTTGCCGGAGCTACGGGTCATGCGAGGGAAAATGGGGAGTGTCAGTAGGTGCGCAAAGACTCGCTGAACCTGATAGCATGAACTAGAGACAGAGGGGAACACGAGGCTCACCGGAATTCGTCGACGCAGTCGTCGGAATAGAGGCGGCGTCGTGCGAGTTGTGGGCAGCCTGGTGGCGTGGGGGCGAAATTGTTTGAGGGGAAATGGTCGCGGGGATGTGGGGATCTTATAGCCAGAGGCTCGACAAGAAACGCTCGCTGCATCAATGCCAATTAAGCTCGCGAAATCAGTGCAGCAACGGGCAGCGGCGGAGGTCGTGCGCGGAATCAGGGGAAGACGATGCTGACGTGGAGAGGGCCCGCTCGTCAGTGAAATAAGCAGAGGGGGTGTGGGGTCTGGCTGTCAGCGGCTGAGTGGGTGTGATCGCGCGTGCGGGAGAAAAAGAAATAGCCCGTGTGGGCTAGTTGGGCCTGTTCAGAAGCTGGGCTAGATTCCTGGCGCTCGGCCCTTTTCTTTTGTTTACTCCTTTTCTTTTTCTATTTCTATTTTCAGGAATGGTTTTGAAATGAATTCAAACTCTTTTTGAATTCAAAATTTTCTGGGGTTTTTGCAGGGTACAGTAGTCTCCAATATAGGCATAAGAGCAAGTGGTTGCTTTGCAAAGGCTTGGTCAAGCTTGGAGATCAAAAATAACAGAGACTAGGCACTTGGTTTGCAAATTTTGAAAAATGGTTTTTGAAACCATTTCCAATTTGAAAGACTTGGTTTGAATTCTACACTCAAACCTATCCTCATAAAAGGCAACAACTTGGTTCATAAACAATCAAACTTTCAAATGGGGATAGCCATTTTGATTTAAATCTGCTCAGATAAAATCATAGCACTATGTGCTTCTGTTTTTCTGAAATGAGTTTGAAATTTGATCTCAAATCTATATGCATGCATGAATGATATGTAAACTTTGAAATCATGATTTTAGGGATGTTACAGTTGATGGCGACGATCTCCCCTCTCCGGGAAGGAATTCCCCCGACAGAAATCTGTCTACCGGAGAGATCTTTCTCTCTCGGTGTTTTCCGCCCCCAGAGGCAGCGGAAATCTATCTGTGGTCGCTCCCTGAGACTTAGGGTTCCGTAGGGAAGATATAGGCGAATGGGGAGAGTCGGAGGCCGGGCAGGTGGGCCACACCTGCCCTAGGCACGGGGTCAGGTGGGCCCGTGCCTAGGGGAGGTGTGGGCCCCCTGCGGACCCTCTTCGCTCCTCCTTCTGGCTTCCTTCGTCTTCTGGTAAAATAATATGTTTCCATATTTTTCTGGTAGTTTTATGATCTTTGCAAAATTGCACCGAAACACCTTCTTTTCCATCAGAATCCAGACTACGGCAGTTCATCCTCCAAGAATCATACAACATGCATAAACAGATGAAAAGCCATAAGTAATACCTCATAATAAGACAAATATCAATGAATAGAGGTAAATTATGATATAGATTGGTGATGCAAATTGGTCGTATCAACTCCCCCAAGATTAGACTTCGCTTGTCCCCAAGCGAATACTGATCTCAGTAAACATGTCCACCGGTTTATGGAGTGAAGTGTCGATAAAAGAATACGAACAAGAAGCATCACACTTACCGTTGCACAACTCATAGAAGAAAGAAACTCACCATTATATAACTTAGCTTACAACCAAGTACAACAGTCACAATAGAGATGCATAAAGATAAATCATAATTGGAATTGGCAAACTTGTTCTTGGTCAGAGAACACCTGGCAAATAGTTTCACAAAGTATTTTTGTAGAAGTTTCAAAACAGGAGCACTCTTTGCTCAAAAGTTTTTTCACAAGTGAAGGCTTTCAAAGTAATACTCAATAGATAAGAGTTTTGTGCAAATAAAGGAAGATAAATAACATGATTGAATAAATAACTATATGAATTCTTGAAACACAACAACTCAAAAGCTTGCTGGAGATAGAGAGGAAGTAGGTTTACTGACTCAACTTGGAAGTGGGAGAAAGGTACCTTTATAGAGGGAAGAAGGGATTGCAAGTCATAAAAAACTTCCAAAATATTTTGGTACTTACTAGCTTTGAGCCTTCATTGCCCCTATCATAGGCATCTTGATATGATTAAGTTTAAAGTGCGCAAAGATGGAGTATATGCTTGACGAAATATAAGTTGGCAATCTCATGTCCCTTGAATATGAGGGCCACTCCTCATGCTACTCAACTTTGGGCCCAGGTAAGTTCTTGTCATTGTAAGTATTTGCATATCATTGAGAACCGCCAACGGGGTACCCCTTGCACATGGTACAGGAGCTTTCCCATAACCAAAATGACAAGGCAAGCAGACAGTGAGTGTAACACCCTCAGAATCGGACCTATGCAAGTTTTAGCAAAATCCGCCAAACCCGCATAGAAACGATTCAAAGGTGCCCACCAGGCACTTTCGTGCGGGTGGAAAACGAAGTAATAGCATTACACAACAGTCCTCGATGGTACCCACAGAACAGATATATATAACAGCGACTCCATGAGTCAAGAATACAGATATGTTACACAAAGACCCAAATCACCTTGAAAGGATAGAGCGTCCGACTACGGACAAGAAGCAAATGGGGCTAAGAGCCCTGAAGAATAACCGATGGCGTCCATAACCCTGCCCAGGCCAAGCCGGAAGGGTAACCCTGCTAACGACGTCGATCTCAAACCTGCTTAAACAAAAGGGGTGCCGACAAAGGGCAAAGGAAAAAGAAGGAGCGTCGATCTTGAGGCCGACACGGCGAGGCTAGAATTGGCGGTCCTCGCCTACATAGGTATGGTGGATCAAGCGGCAGCATGCACTAAACAACCTATAGAGACTCGATACAACTGGCGGATATCAGAGAGGGATAAGGAGAACCTATTCGAATCCAACCTGATACTAGCATCAAACAAACCCATCCTGGTGTTTCCCCCTCGAGACCAAACGAGGAAGTCAACCGAGGAACTCACACAGTTGGCAGTTTTACTTAATCCGTTATAGTTGTGACACTTTACTAGTCAGGTTTAGATATTCATCCTGATGAAGTAAGCAGTGGGCACTTTTAGTTAACCATTCCGTTATAGTTGCAGCAATTACTACTCAGATACAGGTGGCATGATTTAATCCCAAAACCCAGCAGTTGTTGGTACTTTTATTCCGCCATTCCGTTGTAGTTGCAAAACTTACTAGTCAGGTACAATGGTCGTAAGCGACACTCCAATCAAGCAGTTGTGGGCAGTATTAATTAGCCATTCCGTTATAGTGAAACTGATCACTAGTCATTATAAAGTCAAATTTATAGCAATAAACTTTAGTTATGCTTGTCTATGATCGAGAATCATGCTCCAAGTCGTCCATATCCATGACACGGCTTTCGAAGTTTTACCGGCGGGGTGCACCAATAGCAACACACGCTCGATCAACCTCGGAAAAACCAAATCAAAACCCACGAGGCTTTCACGAGAACAATCACGATTCAGAAATATTTGAGGCCACCTTGGAGTACACCATAGCAGTAAGCAAGCTTGAGACGGACTCAAGGTTTGCGACAATGGTACATGGCGAGATCCCCAATCGGGGGATCGATACCGCGTAATCACTCCGCTTACCTAAATAAGATGCAGTGTGCTCCTCGCACAATTTAAATACGAAAGTAGCATGGCATAAGTACAGGATCGTAAATAAAACCTCAAACTAGTTTGTGGCCCCAAGAAATAAGATGAATCAAGCTCAGCTCGGGGGTCCCATATACCTCCCGGATGTGGATAGCGCGATAAATCAAGGAACAGGTATCAAGTACTCGGGGTCTTACGGGACACAAGTGGGCGTTCGGAAACCAAATATTATCTATCACCCACCGATGCCTCTGCTTATTTCAATTTTAGTTGTTAAACAGGAATTTAAAGTGAACAGTAAGTAAAACTAGGATCATCTTCAACATCAACATGCGGCAATACATCAACAACTGTGGCATATGACGACACACATCAGCACTTGAGCAAGCAACTAAGACGCGCAAGTCCAACTATCTACCAAACAACAGGTAATAGGGTGTGTCCAAGGCAATATAGGGCTGCACGGTATATCACAGGTACGGAAACTAAAGCATCGCAACACAGATAGCAATAGATCAACAGGAGGGAATAAAGACTATAAAAGTAAGATAGGTAGAAAAGGGGAAGATGCTACTTTGAAAACATTGCGAAGGTTCAACCAAGATCGGGTCGACACTCAGATCAACTCAACGGCCTTATCCGAAGACCAAAACACTAGAAGAAACACGGATGCACTATTTAATACAACGGGAAGATCGGCATGATGCATGCATGATGTATGGCATGGCAAGATGCAATTAGGTCATATTAAGCGGAACCGGGTCCCGACAATTAATTAAATGGTTCATGTTATTTAGAAACCCGCATTTTAAATGTTGTTTAACATGTCAAAAGATAATACGGTTTCGCTACAAGTTTAAATGAGGCCAATATAAGGCTAGATTTGCCCATATGGGCCCCATATTTAATTATTAGGTGAATCGGCATAAGGCCCCAAACCACGAGATAAGCATGCGAGTATGACAATTCGATATGCAACAAGTTGTTATTATGTTATAAAATAGGGTTTGGAAGGGGTTCACACATTAGGGTTCTCGGCGAACTTGGGGATCCGGGGTTGAGTCGGTCTCGAGTTCGACGGATCTGGGTTCGGGGTTCGACGAAGCGTTCTCGGATAGCGGGGTAGGTCTTGTTGTCTGTCGGTGACCCGGCATCCGGAAGCGAGACTTGGTTCGATCGGGACGCACGGGTTCGTTTGGTCGGTGCCGTTCTTGTCGTCATGAGGATCTTGTCGGGTCGTCGGTCTTGTCGTTGCGAGCTCTTGTCGATTACCGCGTGCGGTCGGTCTTGGCGTTGGGATGCAGTTCTTGGTGTCGGGCGGAGAACTTGAGGTCAGCGTCTCGGTGTCCGGAAGGAGTACTTGTCGACGGTGTCCGGGTAGGCAAAATTGTCGGTTCGCCCTTGATTGTCGGTGTCGGACTTGAGTCTCGGCGTCAGGAGATCTTGGCATCTGTGTGGCGAACTCCGGGTTCGGTGTGCTTGGCTTCCATGGAGGAAAACTTGGACTCCGACTTTGTTGTCGATGGCAAACTCGTGTAGGCGTCGGGGATTCCATCGGATCTGGCCAATGATGTCGATCTTGGTGGTTCGTACTTCTCGCGTCCTCGGGTCCAGGGGGTGGGGTCTTTGGACGTCGGGATCGGTACGGTCTTCGGGGTTCAGGGCCTCGACGTCGCATCCTGGGAAGAAGATCTTGTGGCATCCGGGGGCGTCGGGTCATGGCGTCTGTATTTGTCGTTTCCACGGCGGAGATCCTGTCGGCCTTGTCGAGGATGTTGTCGGAGGTTCGGTGAATGTACTCGGCTCGGCGCCGAAGGCCGTTGGCGAGCTTGGGGGTGCCTCAAGACGGCCATAGGGAACATCAGTACTCCAAAGGCACACATACACGCGCTCACGCAGACGCGCACACGGACGGCAGGCCCTCAGGAGGTCGGTGGCGGGCCAGGCGAGGTGGGGCCGCGGCTCGGGGCGGGGCGCTGGAGAGGGCCACAGTAGCAGAGGCGGAAGCTTCGCGGGCGGCGGCGTCGGAGCCTCATGGGGCCGGGCGCAGAGGCGGGCTTCAGCTCGACGCTGAGGCGGCGAGCCACCGGGCGGCGGCGTCTGATCAGGCGGGCGGCGGAGCTCTGCCGGGGCGGTTGCAGGCGGGGAGGCCAGGAGGAGCTAGCGGAGGCAGAGAGGCGGCGGGGCAGCGAGCCTTTCAGGCGGAGCTCTGGGGCCGAGCGTCATGGAGGCGAAGGCGCTGCTTAGGGCGGGGACAGCAGACGAGCACGGGCGGGCGAGCGGGCGAGGCCAGGCGGCGACTAAGCGGCGGGGCTCCGGTGGCGGTGGCGGAGTCTGGGGGCGGCGGTGAGCAGTGGTGAGGCGCGCGGCTCGGGCAGCGGAGGAGGAGGGCAGGCGGGCGTGGCGGTGAGGTGGAAGGAGGTGGCGGGGAGAGAGGAGCGAGCAGGCGGGGCGGCCCGGGGCTCGGGCTCCAGGGCAGGTGGGGAGCGTCGGAGAGGCGGGAGGTTGAGGGAGAAGGGGAGAGAGGAAGCGCGTCGGTGAGGTGGGTCCCAGGCAGGGAGTGGGGACTGGGCAGGGGGTTGGTGGGGAGTGGACAGGGTGGATCGACGGGTGGGGTGGCCCAGGTGGGTTGGGGTCTGACGCGTGGGACCAGGGAAAGAGGGGGTTGACCAGGGAGAGAGAGGGGGAGGGTTAGGGTGATGTGGCATTGTGGGATTGGTAGAGGGGAGAGGCAGGACGACGTGGCAGCCTAGGATAGGTGGGGGTGAGGTGGCCAGGGGGTGTGGGTAGGTTAGTTGGTAGGTTTAGAAAAAGGGGCGGACCGTTTATATTTTTCTGGGGTGGTCGATCGGGTCAATCGGCCCGTTCGACTGCCCCTATTAAAATAATTTAAATTTTATTTATTTTAAAATACGGCTTTCGCAACCCGATAGCCGACAACAAAAATAATTCCGGAGACCGGTGTTTGGCGTTTGAATGAAAGACGGGGCGTTTTAGAAAACAAAACGGGCGTTGCGAACATAGTTTTATGCAAACAATGCATGATGATGACGATGCGATGCACAAATTCAACGCGATTTTCTAGTAGTGGTTTTGCGGGATGCCACAATGAGCATCTTAGCGATCTTTTTATTTACTATGTGCATAGATTTTTATTGAGGATGCTTCATAGATTGCTCACTATGGTTATGCTGCAAGTTTCCACCATGATTAGGCATGGCTTAGGCTAGCGGCCTAGGTGTTTCTCTAACACAGGATACAAACTCATGGACTTACAAGTTCCCTCTTTATTTCACACCGTTGACATCCATAGACAAAAGATCACGATACCAACTGTGTACAAAGTACAAGTGCAATGTTGAAAACGTTCCTCGTGACAGCATGGTTCTGCTAATTCCAACGTATAGATGCAAGCATATACAACTTCGATGGCACAATGGTTCAAGTCTATTAGGGGCAAAGAAATAAAGTGTGCCATCAAGTTCATGAGAGCTTTACTAACTAGTTTTCACATAACAAAATACTTTTTAATTCGAAAGGTAGATGAAGCTTAGAATTTGCTTGGAATAGCAACAATGCTACAAGGTAGATATGGTGGACACAAGTGGCAAAAGTTTGGTTCAAAGGATTTTGGAAACATGAGAAGTATGGCTTCTCAAAACAGGTTTTTGGCTAGCAAGGCTGGGTAGCAAGCAAGAGAGTTGAAAGAAACAAGCAAACATACAAGTAATAAAGCCAAACATGCAATCTTCCTTGAAGACACAAAAGATCTTAAATAAAGAATACTAAGCTTATGAGCCAACAAGAAAGAAAACAAATGATACA
Organism: Avena longiglumis; assembly: GCA_030063025.1. Classification (NCBI taxonomy): domain Eukaryota; kingdom Viridiplantae; phylum Streptophyta; class Magnoliopsida; order Poales; family Poaceae; genus Avena; species Avena longiglumis. Next base: position 480,386,415 of record CP125977.1, read on the forward strand.
AAATACATGTAAGCTTTTTCTCTTTTTCTTTCAAACTTCAAAATGTACTACTACTGACCAGAACTCGGTTTGCCAAAACCAATTTAGATCCACTTGATGCTCCCAAAGTGGTGCCAATACTGATCAACAAGATCCATCATATAATAGAGATTGCAAACTAAAATAAGAAGTGCATAAGGTAAAAGATGAGACTTCTCATTAATATTCCAATAAAGGCACTCACACCAAGGGATACATAGATAATCAACTAAAGGAGATATACTTCCACATGCAAACCAAACTATAAGATAACCTCTCTACCATAGATATGAATCCACTAAAAAGGTAAAAGATAAAAGATAATGGTGGTGATACCGCGGCACTCCCCCAAGCTTGGAACAAGCCAAGGGGATGCCAAACCTGATGACGAATTACTCCCTAGGTGGTGGTGGTGTTCTCTTGTCATCATAGAACTTCCAAGGCAATGGTTCCCCATCCAGAAAGGAGGTCCTTGTCTCTGCAATCCTGAAACTAGTAGTAGAGCTTATGCGATCAAATCTAGCCTCATACTCACAGTTTTGATTCTATATGTCATAGAGCTGTGCTTGCAATTGATTGGTGGTCTGACGGAGTGAGAAGATCTCTTCTCGAACCTCAGCAACTTCTCCCTCGTGCTTGGTGATGAGTTCTAAACTTATCTTGTGAATAACATCCACTTCGCATTCTGGTATCTTCTTGTACCTGAGAACTTCCTGTTCCAATGCTTCCATCCTGTCTTCTAGACTGCCTTCTCCTTTAGGGCCTTGAACTTCTTTCATCTGTACCTTCCCTTCTTTGAGGATCAACTCTTTGGGATGAATCCTCAATTCATGTATGGGTTGAGGACATCCGTAGAGGAATCCTCCGTGGGGGATCCAGAGGAAGACATTGGGGATCCAAATATGAGAATTTTCTTGACAAAAACAGATCGAAACGAAAACACGACGAGAAAACAATACAGGAACCTCGGGGAACCCGAGGGTTATATATTATGAAGTTTCTAGGTATAAGGAAGGTTCTGATACGAAAACGAGGCGGAGCCTGGTCTCGGGGGAGTCAAACCCCCTCCACGCACGACCAGCTGGGGCCCGCGCCTAGGGTGGGTTTAGCCACCTCGGCCTCCGGTTCCTCCTCTGTTCTGTTTTTTAACTTGCCTTATGTGCTAAAAACATCAAAAATATAAAAAGATTGGAGTTTCACGAACCTTCTATTTTCACCACCTTTACCTATTCAAAGTCGAACTCTGCAGAATCTGATGTTTGGCTTCTAATAAATTCTTCCGGAGTCACAAGTTGAATTGTGTCAACATCTTCATTATATGAATCTCCAGAAATATAGTGTTTTAGTCTTTGACCATTCACCACCTGTGTTGTGTCATCCTTCAAAAAAGATATTTTGATGGCACCTGAACGGTATACTTCCTTGATAACAAAAGGTCCTTCCCATTTCGAGAGTAGTTTCCCTGCAAAAAATCTGAGACGAGACCTATACAAGAGAACTTTCTCACCAACATGGAACTCTCTCTTGAGAATTCTCCTATCATTCCATCTTTTTACTTTTTCCTTAAAGAGCCTAGCATTTTCATAAGCTTCACCTCTCCAGTCATCTAGATTACTTAAGTCGAGCAGTCTTTTCTCACCAGCAAGTCTAAAATCTCTATTCAACTCTTTCACTGCCCAATAAGCTTTGTGTTCTAATTCCAAAGGCAAGTGACAAGCTTTCCCATAAACCATTTTTGTAAGGAGATATCCCCATAGGATTTTTATAAGCAGTTCTATAAGCCCACAAAGCGTCATTCAACTTTTTAGCCCAATTTTTTCTAGATCTATTGACAGTCTTCTGCAAGATAGACTTAATTTCCCTATTGGAAAGTTCTACTTGCCCACTAGTTTGGGGGTGATAAGCTAAAGCAATTCTATGGTTTACATCATACTTAGCAAGAGTTTTTCATAAACCCCCATGGATAAAACGAGAGCCTCCATCAGTCATGAGATATCTAGGCACGCCGAACCTAGAAAAAATGACATATTTAAGCATTTTCAAAGAGGTCTTACCATCAGCACTGTTTGTAGGTATGGATTCTACCCACTTTGTAACATAGTCAACAACAACAAGAATATGAGTATACCCTTTTGAAGGAGGAAAAGGCCCCATAAAGTCAAATCCCCAACAATCAAAAGGTTCAATAACAAGATAATAATTCATAGGCATTTCATTGCGTCTAGAGATGTTACCTACTCGTTGGAATTCATCACATGATAAGACAAACTTCCTTGCATCTTTAAAAAGGGCAGGCCAATAAAATCCAGATTGTAAAACCTTTTGTGCAGTCCTGTCCCTAGCATGATGTCCTCCATAAGCACTGCCATGACATTTTCTCAATACCTCTTGTTGTTCAAATTCTGGAACACATCTTCGCATAATGCCATCTACTCCTTCTTTATATAAGTGTGGGTCATCCCAAAAGTAATGCCTTAGATCATAAAAGAATTTCCTTCTTTGCTGAGCTGTAAAGGTTGGAGGCAAATACTTGGAAACAATAAAGTTAGCATAATCAACATACCAAGGACTCTCATGTGGACTTACTCTTATTGCAGCTAACTGCTCATTTGGAAAACTATCATTAACAGGCAAAGGGTCAACAGAAATGTTTTCCAAACGAGATAAATTATCAGCAACATGATTATCAACACCTTTCCTATCCATAATATACAGATCAAACTCTTGCAAAAGCAACACCCAGCTTATAAGCCTAGGCTTAGCATCCTTCTTTGTCATAAGGTACTTAATAGCTGCATGATCAGTATGAAGAGTAACCTTAGAATCAACATTATAAGGTCTAAACTTATCACAAGCAAAGATTACAACTAAGAACTCTTTTTCAGTAGTAGCATAATTCTTTTGAGCAGCATCCAAAGTCTTGCTAGCATAATGAATGGCATTTAACTTCTCGTCAACATGTTGTCCAAGGACAGCACCCACAGCAAAGTCACTAGCATCACACATAATTTCAAAAGGTAGACTCCAATCAGATGGTTGGACAATAGGAGAAGTTGTCAAAGCTTTCTTCAAAGTTTCAAAAGCTTCCTTACAATCATCATCAAAAATAAAAGGTACATCTTTTTGAAGAAGATTAGTACGGGGCTTTGAAATTTTGGAGAAATCTTTAATAAACCTCCTATAGAAACCAGCATGACCAAGGATACTACGAATACCTTTGATATCTCTAGGACAAGGCATCTTCTCAATTGCTTCAATTTTGGCTCTGTTAACTTCAATGCCTCTTTCAGAGATTCATGTGTCCAAGAACAATCCCTTCATTAACCATGAAATGGCATTTCTCCCAATTAAGAACAAGGTTGGTTTCTTCACATCTCTGTAAAACTTTATCAAGGTTGTGCAAAAAATTATCAAAAGAAGTTCCATAGACGAAAAAATTGTCCATGAAAACCTCCACAATCTCTTCACAAAAACCATGAAAGATAGCAGGCATACATCTCTAAAAGGTAGCAGGAGCATTGCACAAACCAAAAGGCATACGCCTATAAGCATAAGTACCATAAGGACAAGTGAAAGTATTTTTCTCTTGGTCCTGTGCTTTCACAATGATTTGAGAAAACCTAGAATAACCATCAAGAAAGCAAAAGTGAGTCTTTTTGGACAACCTCTCAAGCATTTGATCTATAAAGGGCAAAGGATAATGATCTTTCTGTAACATCCCAAAACTCATGATTTGTAAAAATTTGTAACATCCCAAAAATACTAAACTTGGATCATCAAACTCTAATCATCAAAATTAGGGTTAACAAAAACTTTTCTAAATAAAAATATGAAAGCATGCAAGTGTGTATGCATCCCATTTTGAATTCTTTTGAATTGCCTTGTTTATGTGTTTCTTTGCTTGGAAAAGGATTCTTAGGTGAAATAAACATCATCTAAACAATTCCCAAACTTTTCCCAAAGACAAATAAATCAAAACAAGCCAAATTTAGTGAATGGTCATCTTGACCAATTTAACTCCCATGCCTACTTTGGCTATCCCAAACTTTCAGAACTTAATAGGAACTTGTTTGGATCTTTACACCCCTTGATAGTACTCATAACAAAGTATCAAGGACCACCTTGTGATCATCCAGAAACTTTCAAATGCATAGTTTAAATGACAATTCAAAATTGAATCTTTATCATATGGGAAGATCCCACTTTTTCAAAAACCACTCAAACAAGCTCAACTTTCAAAACCCAAGCATCCGCAGACTCACCAGCACCAACCTAGCACACCCACCAAACATCTTTTCAAAATTCAAAACTTGAATTCTTGCGGCCATTTCATCAAACACCTTGCGGATGCAAATCAAATAAAATCCAAACACTATTTGGAGCAGTGATTTGAGCCTAACTTGTTCCCTCTCTAGTTGCAACTAGGCTTTAGTAGATCATCTAGCTCATTTGTAAACATCTAGCACCACTGTAAGCTTGGCAATGTCATCAATGGTGAACAGCCGAAGCCACCCATGCCACCCCAGTGTAGACAGCAAGCTAGGAGAGGAACTAGCCGTGCCAACCTTGTCTAGGAGGCAACCCACCGTCCACCGACACTCCCTGTCCCAGCCGCGAGCGTTGCCAACCCCTGGACCACACACACAGACCGTGCCCAGCTCGCCAGCAACCATGCCGAGCATGCGCCAGAGCGCCACCCTCGACACATGCCCACAGACCGCGCGCCGCCATCGCCGCGTGCATACACGATCACCACCGTCCCAGGAGACCGCCAGACATCCCCATTCGCCACCCCATGCCTCACAGCCACCGCTCGCCGCCGAAGACGCCGCCTCGGCCACGCAGAGCATCGCGTGTTCCAGACCGTTTGCCACCGCCCCTACATGCGCATTAAAGCCGTATAGCATCGCCAGGAGACCACCAACCGATCGCCACCGCCGGCCATGCCTCTAGCAGCCCGTAGCCATGTTGCCACCGTTGCCTGCCCATCCCGTTCGGTCTCGTCGTCGAGACTATAAATAGAGGCCAACCCCAGCCGAATTGAGCACACCATCTCACTCCCCTCTCCTCACTAATCGTTCGACCCCGTTCCTGAAGCAAGGCAAGCAGTGCTTCGCCAGAATTTTGCCGGAGCCCGCCGCCTCTGGAGAAGAAGGGAGCCAACGATTGGAGCCGCCCCAGGAGAAGCTGCCGGTACCAGGAGGTTCGCCGTCATCGACTTCGTCGTTCGCCCGTCTCGCCGACCCTCGCCTGAGCCCCGGTGAGCCCCCAACGACCCCCACCTGACGCGTTAGGGTTCAGTCTCGCCGGCGTTGCCCGACGTGGACGAGGACCCTCAGCCATTGGATTAGAATTAGATCGAACGCATCACATTGCCCGTGCATCGCCGCACCTGTGTCAGCGACGGCGTGGGGAACAACTTAACCAGCCCGCATAAGCGCTGTGCTTAGCAGGCTAGCCCATTATCGTTTCCCGCGCAGCCCAGTCGTTTGAATTTAACCTTTTCCATTTTATTTCAAACACAGTTCTGTACCTAGTTTCAAAAATCAACCCAGCTCGATTCAGTGAACCAAATTGAATGAAACCAATTTTTTTAGAAAGGTCTGGAAGTGCTGAATCCAAGCCCGTTGGATTCAAATCATTTGGATCTGTAGATCACCCTTGGTAAAAATAACAAGGCAGAAGCTTTTCTGCATTCAAACATTTTTCAAATTTAAACCATAATAGCTTTTGAGTGGATTCCAACTCTCAAAAATCACATTCAACCATACCTTTCAAAATATATAAAAATATATATAGGTTTACTTACAGAAATATTGTCCAAGTAATAAAAGAATGCCACATAGGCATTTCTAGCCACTTTAGTTAATTAAAATAAAAGGGTAAAACCTTATTAAATTGTGACACCACTTTAAATCACATTCCCATGGACTAAAATATGTGGTGATGACATGTGTCAACATGATCCCATGTTTGGTTTGGAGAATATTAAATCTTAAGTAGTTTTTCAATGAGTAGAAATTACTTTTCTAAAAATAAAAGGAATTAAACCAAGCTTTAATCTTGTAATGTTAGTGATGATGCTAGATCATCTATAGCACCCTTTTGTGTGGTGATTGCAAGTAGTTAAGTATTGTTTGGTGATTGTGTACCTTGTATTTATTCATAGACGCTAGTACCAACCAAGGATACGAGGAGAAAGGAGGATACTACGAAGAAGAAGCCGAGGAGAACTTCAACCACTACTCTGCACAAGGCAAGCCTAATACTACTAGTTGAATGTTCAAGCTAACACTTGCAATTATGAAAGTTAGATAACCTATTCAATGCACTAAGCATGCTTGGTTAGACATATTTGATGATACCCAATCCTAGTTTTACTTGCAAGATCTCTACTTTATTTCTTTATCAAAGCTATTACTTAGAGTTTACTTAAGTGAATTGTAGATACTAGAAAGATAATTGAAGGTTGCATAAAGAGCATAAATTTGGCCTAAGCTAGATAATCTTTATGTCATCCTAAGGCATGAGATTGGACTTAGTTAAACTCCACTAGTTTACCACCCCTCATTAGTACTCACTCCCACTTGTAGATGCTAGTGCTAAGCATAAAAATTGATCAAATTTAGATGGGAATACTTGGTGGAAAAATGGTTATGAAAACCTTGGAATGATGGATCATTCTATTGAAATGTTTTGTACATGTGCTTTCGAACACCAGATGATTTATGGTGATGAAAATGTTGAGGCATGAGCCTTAGCCCTTTATAAAACTGATGGTTGTCTGGATGCGATACCATTCCAATTTTACCGTACAACCACAATACCCGAGAATTGGGTAGGGCTTGACTGGAAACTTATATACCTTAGTATTAGTTCCCTCATGACTAAGGTATGAGCTGAGGCTACCTTGTGAAGATTGTCCACCTGTGTAGTACCCAAGATGACATTTGGTCATGGTTGGGAGGCTAAACTCACAGGAGAGGTGCTTATACTAGGGCGTGTAATTGAAAGGTTAGGATTGATTATCCGCATACTGAGTATGGTGAATTCAGGATTTGTTCCTGACGGATGTATCGAATGTTGTGGTGAAAGTGTATAATCTCTGCAGAGTGTCAAACTATTCGAATAGCCGCGTCATGATATGATTGGAGTAGATGGCCATCTGTTCCCCCGTCAGATGTTTTCAAAATGACTTATGAAATGAATTGAGACTTTGACTTGACCCCAACAGATTTGTGATATGAATGCAAGATCCCACTTATGTGTTATAAAATCTGCAACTAGCTTTCTTCAATTCTAAACTTAGTAGAGGTAAATCTGGCTTTTGCAAAACAACCCTAGAGCTTAGAGTCCTATTACAAAAACCCCTTCACTTGTTAGTATTAGTTTGCGAGTACTTAAAGAGTACTCATGGCTTTGTCCCTGGCTATTCCCGTGGCCAGACTATGAAGAGGAGTACCTGGAGGATGGAACCCAGGAAGGTTACGACAACTAGGATCATCTCCCATCGTCAGCATTGCCTGTGACCCCGAAGATGGAGCTTTGCCTATGTTACCGTTATTATTACGTATTCCGCTGCTTGTGTTGTATTAAGACTGGATCATGAGATCCTTATTTGTGTGAGACCTTATGTATGGTTTGTAATGGATGATGTACTATGGTATCCAATTCTGTTATGTCTCGCAAAAATGGTAATCCTGGGATTGCGATGTATGGCATAACAGGCATCTGGGATAAAAAATCCGGGTGTTGACAAGTTGGTATCAGAGCCTTCCTGACCATAGGAGACCCTAGTTAGACTGGACGTTTGAATCAAAAACTTAGTTTCAAAAACCGAAGAAAGCAAATATTTACAAAAACTTATTCCCATTCTTATCACCTTGATTCTTTCATAAAAACTCATGTTCCTCAAAAACTCTTGCAAAATACATAAAATTTGACACACTTGATCACTCTACTAACTTACTCATCCTATATTCTTAATAGATGGACGTGAAGTACAACAAGTTTTATCAGTTGGGAAATGGAGGAGACCTTATCTTTGAGAGGGATTTGGACCAGCTTTCAGAACTTCTGGAGAGTCCTCACCCCGAGTTCTTCGGATCACAGCTCAATGATCAAGGAGGAGAAGATCTGCAGTGGCTAATTGTTGCAAGTCTCCGAGGAAAGATTGAACCTCCCACTGCTGAGGGAATTCAGTTTACCTTAAGAGAGAACAACTAGATCGATGGACTTGCCAGGGCCATGCAGGAAGCTCTTGCCCGTCTGTGTGGGCAGAGTATCAACCAGATCAAGGGTACCCGATTTGAGTTTTGCCCAAGGCGTGATGCAAATGGACAGCCACTGGAAGCCCCATACCACCATGAGCTGAAGACTCAATTGTACCACCTTAGCTTCATGATGTACGATCGTCAGCAGGAGTTGGATAACTGCCGTGACTACTCCAACCACAAGTTCGCCATCATCAAGACGAAGGATCAAACCATCGCCATGATAGCAAAGGATCGCAAGTCTCGTCGCCATTAGCTCGACAAGAAGGAGCGCATCATTGACCGTCTTCGCCACCGTATCTCGTCTTTGTAGGAGACCATCCACGAGAGAGACAAGCAGTTGGAGGAAAGGGAGAATGCCGGAGAGGATCTTCGTGGAGACCCCTACTCCTATCTCAGCGACGATGATGATTTTCTGGAGGATCAGGCTATGGATTTCTTCACCGATGAGGATGATTACGCCTTCATCGATGGCGACGAGGATGATGAGGATGACGACTACACCGACTCCAAGGAGTAGTAGCACTTGAGCACTAGCGTAGTGAGTTGTATTAGGTCCCACTGTATCGTAGTTTCCAGAATGGTTCTTAAAACCATCTGTTTTTCTTGTTTTGTGGTGTGTGTTGTATCGTGTGCTATGAGTGAATGAATGAAAAGAAGTTGCTAGAAAAATCTGAGTCAAACCTTAAAAACTTTTCAAAATCCTAGAACCTTAGGAGTTTCCCTCTTTTCTCATGATCTATCTCAATCTTCAGATGCCACACGGAGGAAGTGGTTCATCCCCGGACCCGATGTTGCAAATCCTGCAAATGTTGGTTTCGGACCGCGAAGCTGAAAGGACCGAACGTCAAGCCAATTTAGCCACCCTGCAACAGATATCTCAGCTTGCCCACAACAATCAAGGCCACGAAAATCAGGACAACCATGGATCTAAGCTCAAGAATTTCTAGAACACCAACCCACCTGTTTTCACTAAGTCACAAGAGCCCCTAGACGCCGATGATTGGCTTCAAACCATGGAAAATAACCTAGAAGTCGTCGGAGTGGAAGCCAACGAGAAAGTTCTGTTCGCCACCCACTATCTAGTCGGAGATGCCAGAGCATGGTGGAATAGTGTTCGTGCAATGACCGGAGGACAGATGATGACCTGGGAGGAATTCAAGGTCAAGTTCAGTAGAACCCATGTGCCACCAGGTTTGATCAAGAGGATGAGAGACGAGTTCAGAGAACTGAAGCAAGGAAGGATGACCGTAGTGGAATACCGTGACAAATTTTTGTCATTAGCTAGGTATGCCCCGGATGAGATCGACACTGAAGCCAAGAAAAAGAAAGATTCCTGAATGGTCTGCACGATGAGATGCAGACTGTGTTAGTCAATATCCCCTTTGCGGATGTTGAAGCCCTTGTCGACTCTACCATCCAGATGGAAGGAAAGATCAACCAAGCCAATGAGAACCGCAAGCGTCGCATGATGCATCAACCAGGAACCCATCAGACCCCAAAGTATCGCCCTAACCCATCTCCAGGATTTGCCCCGAGAACCAACAGACCCCCGATGAACCGTCCGACCTATCCCAACCGTGGAAACCCTAGGCCCGGTGGAAATCACAACAACCCCGACAACTCTAGAAATTTCAACCATGCCCCACCCAATTTCAACAACAATGCTACCGCCAACACCAACACTGCCACGAGGACTAGAAGCAATGTTGTGCCTGCAGCAGCAAAGGACAAGTCGCAAGTGACTTGTTATGACTGTGGAAATAAAGGCCACTATTCCAACGAGTGCCCCAACAAGAAGACTGCAGCAACCCCCAATGCCAATGCCCCAGCTCAGCAGCAGCGTCGTGTTCTGCCAGGAAGAAGGTTTGCCCCAGGGAATTCACTCAACCGCAACAGCCGTCTTTTCCTCATGCATGCTGAAGAAGCTCAGGAAGCGCCAGACGTCGTGCTGGGTATGTTTTCTGTTAATTTAGTACTTGCAAGAGTGTTGTTTGATTCTGGTGCATCGCACTCATTTGTCACCGAAGAATTTGCATGCACTAGTAAGATTCAACCAACCAAACTGAAGCATGTTATGATCATCCAAATTCCCGGTTCAACCCCCAAAGCTAGGCAAATTTGCAAAGCCGTCCCTATCCGAATCCATGGCATAGATTTTTATGCTAATATGATAGTACTCGGAACTAAAGGTTTGGAAGTAGTACTAGGAATGGATTGGATGTCCAAACATAAATGATTGATTGACTGTGCCAAGAAAGCCATCACCATGACCAGTACAACCGGAATATCAATCGAGCATATCTCTGAAACCTTACCTCGCCAATTCAAGTGCAACAAGAGTATAGCCCAACCTACCATTGACCAAGTACGGATAGTCTGTGAATACCCCGATGTATTTCCAGATGTTTTGCCCGGTATGCCCCCCCAGATCGGGATATCGAGTTTATCATCGAACTAATCCCCAGAACCGGACCCATAGCCTAGAGACCATATAGTATGAATCCTTCTGAGCTAGCAGAACTGAAGAAGCAACTGGATTCCATGTTGGAAATTGGATTGATTCAACCAAGTGCGTCACCATGGATATCACCTATTTTGTTCGTGCACAAGAAAGATGGAGGTAACCGTTTGTGTACGGATTACCGGAAGTTGAATGATGTCACCATCAAGAACAAGTACCCCTTGCCCAAGATAGAAGATTTGTTTGATCAGTTGACCGGTGCCAAAGTGTTTTCTAAGATTGATCTTAGGACTGGCTATCATCAACTCAAGATTCGTGCAGAAGATATTCCCAAGACTGCCTTTACCACCCGATATGGATTATACGAGTATACCGTTATGTCCATTGGATTAACCAATGCCCCCGCTTATTTCATGAATCTCATGAATACGATTTTTATGGACTTCCTGGATAAGTTTGTCGTTGTTTTCATCGATGACATTCTGATTTATTCCAAATCGGAAGAAGAACATGAGCTACACCTAAGGACCATTCTTGGAACCCTTAGAGAGCATCAGTTGTATGACAAGTTTAGCAAATGTGAATTATGGTTACAAGAAGTAGGATTCCTTGGTCACATTGTATCAGCCGGAGGAATTGTCGTTGACCCTGCAAAAGTGAAAGATGTTGAAGATTGGCAAGCCCCAACCACTCAAACCCAAGTTCGTGCTTTTATCGGATTGGCGGGATATTACCGCAAGTTCGTAGAAGGATTCTCGAGTATCGCCATACCCATGACCCAATTGCTGAAGAAGGACAAGAAGTTTGAATGGACCAACAAATGTGAAGCAAGTTTTCAAGAACTCAAGAGGAGATTGATTTCAGCCCCAATCTTGATCATGCCAGATATCACTAAGCCCTTCGATGTGTATTGTGATGCATCCAAGATCGATCTCGGATGTGTGCTAATGCAAGAAGGCAAAGTTATATCTTATCTATCTCGACAACTGAAACAACATGAGCAAAATTACCCAACCCATGACCTCGAACTCGCAGCCGTAGTTTTAGCCCTGAAGACATGGAGACATTACCTGATGGGAAACCGTTGTGAGATTTATTCAGATCACAAGAGCCTGAAATTTATATTCACTCAGCAGGAGCTGAATATGAGGCAGAGAAGATGGATTGAGGTAATCAAGGATTACGATCTGGACATTCACTATCACCCTGGTAAATCCAATGTGGTAGCCGATGCCCTTAGCAGATTGCCGTGCCGCCGTAACTCCATGATTTTGAAGGAGCAACCAAGCTTGCACAAGGAGATGGAAGATTTCCGAAGGGAATTAGTGAGTGAAGGATTTTTAGCTAGCATAGAACTTCAACCCACTTTGATCAGCCAGATCAAAGAGGCGCAGAAAGGAAATGCTAGTATCGACGGAATCAAGTGTCGTATCGGTACAGGAAAAGTACCTGGATTCACCGAAGACGAAGGAGTTCTGTGGTACAAACGACGCCTTTGTGTACCCGCAGATTCAGAGTTGAAAGAGGATATTTTGAAGGAAGATCATGATACTCTTTATTCTATCCACTCCGGAGGAACTAAGATGTATCAAGATTTGAAAGAGCAACTTTGGTGGCATAAAATGAAGAGAGAAATCGGAAGCTATATCGCCAAGTGTGATATATGTCAGCGAGTCAAGGCGGGACATCAAAGATCCGCTGGATTGTTGCAACCATTGCAGATTCCAGAATGGAAATGGGAGTCCGTTGGAATGGACTTTATCACCGGATTGCCTACTTCTAGTAGGGGAAATGACTCTATATGGGTCATAGTGGACAGATTGTCCAAAGTCACCCATTTCTTACCCGTCAGACCACATATCAGAGTTCGAAGCTAGCGGAGTTATACATAGCTAGAATCGTTAGTTTGCATGGAGTCCCCAAGAACATCGTATCGGATCGAGGAACTCAGTTTACCTCGAGATTCTGGAAGAATGTCCAAGAAAGTTTAGGAACCCGCCTAGATTTCAGCACCGCGTATCACCCTCAGACCGACGGACAAACGGAGCGAGTAAATAAAATACTCGAAGATATGCTGAGAGCCTGTGTGTTAGAATATGGATCTAAGTGGGAAGACTGTCTACCGTTTGCAGAATTTTCGTACAACAATAGTTATCAAGCTAGTTTGCAAATGGCCCCATTTGAATTCATGTACGGAAGGAAGTGCCGCACCCCTTTGAACTGTTCGGAAGTAGGAGAGAGTCAGATTTTCGAACCCGATATCCTACGAGAAGCAGAAGAGAAGGTTCACAAGATTCGTGAGCACCTCAAGACAGCCTAGTCCAGACAGAAGAGTTACACCGACAAGAGACGTCGAGACCTCGCCTTCAACATAGGAGATTTTGTGTATCTGAAGGTGTCACCATTGAAGGGAATACAATGTTTCCAACTCAAAGGAAAGTTAGCCCCCATATATATATCATACCCTTCAAGATTCCGAACCATCGAGGAGAAGTGCCGTATCAATTGGAACTACCCGAAGAGATGTCAGCCGTGCACAAAGTGTTCCATATCTCATTACTTCGCAAGTGCCTCGAAGTTCCAGAGAAGACTGAAGTGTTCAAGAATATTGATCACCGGACCATAGAGATCAATAAAGACCTAACCTATCCCGAAGTACCCATCTGTATTCTGGAAGAAGCTTTCCAAACTACCAGAACCCGAAGCATCAAGTTTCTCAAAGTTCAGTGGAGCAACCACACAGAAGAGGAAGCTACCTGGGAGCACGAAGATCACATCAGGACGGAGTTTCCCGATCTCTTCAAATCCTAGGTAATCTTTTTCGTCCTTTTTCAAATCTCGGGACGAGATTTTGTTTAAGGGGGGAAGGTTTGTAACATCCCAAAAATACTAAACTTGGATCATCAAACTCTAATCATCAAAATTAGGGTTAAAAAAACTTGTCTAAATAAAAATATGAAAACATGCATGTGTGTATGCATCCCATTTTGAATTCTTTTGAATTGCCTTGTTTATGTGTTTCTTTGCTTGCAAAAGGATTCTTAGGTGAAATAAACATCATCTAAACAATTCCCAAACTTTTCCCAAAGACAAATAAATCAAAACAAGCCAAATTGAGTGAATGGTCATCTTGACCAATTTAACTCCCATGCCTACTTTGGCTGTCCCAAACTTTCAGAACTTAACAGAAACTTGTTTGGATATTTACACCCCTTGATAGTACTCATAACAAAGTATCAAGGCCCACCTTGTGATCATCCAGAAACTTTCAAATGCCGAGTTTAAATGACAATTCAAAATTGAATCTTTATCATATGGGAAGATCCCACTTTTTCAAAAACCACTCAAATAAGCTCAACTTTCAAAACCCAAGCATCTGCAGACTCACCAGCACCAACCTAGCAAACCCACTAAAAATCTTTTCAAAATTCAAAACTTGAATTCTTGCAGCCATTTCATCAAACACCTTGCAGATGCAAATCAAATAAAATCCAAACACTCTTTGGAGCAGTGATTTGAGCCTAACTTGTTCCCTCTCTGGTTGCAACTAGGCTTTAGTAGATCATCTAGCTCATTTGTAAACATTTAGCACCACTGTAAGCTTGGCAATGACATCAATGGTGAACAGCCGAAGCCACCCATGCCACCCCAGTGTAGACAGCAAGCTAGGAGAGGAACTAGCCGTGCCAACCTTGTCTAGGAGGCAGCCCACCGTCCATCGACACTCCCTGTCCCAGCCGCGAGCGTTGCCAACCCCTGGACCACACACACAGACCGTGCCCATCTCGCCAGCAACCATGCCGAGCATGCGCCAGAGCGCCACCCTCGACACACGCCCACAGACCGTGCGCCGCCCTCGCCGCGTGCATACATGATCACCACCGTCCCAGGAGACCGCCAGACATCCCCATTCGCCGGCCCATGCCTCACAGCCACCGCTCGCCGTCGAAGACGCCGCCTCGGCCGCGCAGAGCATCGCGTGTTCCAGACCGTTTGCCACCGCCCCTACATGCGCATTAAAGCCTTAGAGCATCGCCAGGAGACCACCAAGCGATCGCCACCGCCGGCCATGCCTCTAGCAGCCCGTAGCCATGTCGCCACCGTCGCCTGCCCATCCCGTTCGGTCTCGTTGTCGAGACTATAAATAGAGGCCACCCCCAGCCGAATTGAGCACACCATCTCACTCCCCTCTCCTCACTGATCGTTCCACCCCGTTCCCGAAGCAAGGCGAGCAGCGCTTCGCCGGAATTTCGCCGGAGCCCGCCGCCTCTGGAGAAGAAGGGAGCCAGCGATTGGAGCCGCCCCAGGAGAAGCTGCCGGTACCAGGAGGTTCGCCGTCGTCGACTTCGTCGTTCGCCCGCCTCACCGACCTTCGCCTGAGCCCCGGTGATCCCCCAACGACCCCCACCTGCCGCGTTAGGGTTTAGTCTCGCCGGCGTTGCCCGACGTGGACGATGACCCTCAGCCGTTGGATTAGAATTAGATCGAACACATCACATTGCCCCATACCGCTTCGCACCCCCCTGTGTCACTAACGCGTGGGGACCACAACTTAACTAGCCCGCATAAGCGCTGTGCTTAGCAGGCCGGCCCAGTATCGTTTCCCGCGTAGCCCAGTCGTTTGAATTTAACCTTTTCCATTTTATTTCAAACACAGTTTTGTACCTAGTTTCAAAAATCTACCCAGCTCGATTCAGTGAACCAAATTGAATGAAACCAATTTTGTTAGAAAGGTCTGGAAGTGCTGAATCCAAGCCCGTTGGATTCAAATCATTTGGATATGTAGATCACCCTTGGTAAAAATAACAAGGCAGAAGCTTTTCTGCATTCAAACATTTTTTAAATTTAAACCATAATAGCTTTTGAGTGGATTCAAACTCTCAAAAATCACATTCAACCATACCTTTCAGAATATATAAAAATATATATAGGTTTACTTACAGAAATATTGTCCAAGTAATAAAAGAATGCCACATAGGCATTTCTAGCCACTTTAGTTAATTAAAATAAAAGGGTAAAACCTTATTAAATTGTGACACCACTTTAAATCACATTCCCATGGACTAAAATATGTGGTGATGACATGTGACAACATGATCCCATGTTTGGTTTGGAGAATATTAAATCTTAAGTAGTTTTTCAATGAGTAGAAATTACTTTTCTAAAAATAAAAGGAATTAAACCAAGCTTTAATCTTGTAATGTTAGTGATGATGCTAGATCATCTATTGGACCCTTTTGTGTGGTGATTGCAAGTATTTAAGTATTGTTTGGTGATTGTGTACCTTGTATTTATTCATAGACGCTAGTACCAACCAAGGATACGAGGAGGAAGGAGGATACTACGAAGAAGAAGCCGAGGAGAACTTTAACCACTGCTCTGCACAAGGCAAGCCTAATACTACTAGTTGAATGTGCAAGCTAAAACTTGCAATTATAAAAGTTAGATAACCTATGCAATGCACTAAGCATGCTTTGTTAGACATATTTGATGATACCCAATCCTATTTTTACTTGCAAGCTTTCTACTTTATTTCTTTATCAAAGCTATTACTTAGGGTTTACTTAAGTGAATTGTAGATACTAGAAAGATAATTGAAGGTTGCATAAAGAGCATAAAATTTGTCCTAAGCTAGTATGTCATCCTAAGGCATGAGATTGGACTTAGTTAAACTCCACTAGTTTACCACCCCTCATTAGTACTCACTCCCACTTGTAGATGCTAGTGGTAAGCATAAAACTTGATCAAATTTAGATGGGAATACTTGGTGGAAAAATGGTTATGAAAACCTTGGAATGATGGATCATTCTATTGAAATGTTTTGGACATGTGTTTTCGAACACCAGATGATTTATGGTGATGACAATGTTGAGGCATGAGCCTTAGCCCTTTATAAAATTGATGGTTGTCTGGATGCGATACCATTCCAATTTTACCGTACAACCACAATACCCGAGAATTGGGTAGGGCTTGACTGGAAACTTATATACCTTAGTATTAGTTCCCTCACGGACAAGGTATGAGCTGAGGCTACCTTGTGAAGATTGTCCACCTGTGTAGTACCCAAGATGACAATTGGTCATTGTTGGGAGGCCAAACTCACAGGAGAGGTGCTTATACTAGGGCGTGTAATTGAAAGGATTGGATTGATTATCCGCATACTGAGTATGGTGAATTCAGGATTTGTTCCTGATGGATGTATCGAATGTTGTGGTGAAAGTGTACAATCTCTGTAGAGTGTCAAACTATTCGAATAGCTGCGTCCGCGGTTATGGACAGTTGGAGTGGCCATACTGTTCCCCCGTCAGATGTTTTCAAAATGACTTATGAAATGAATTGAAACTTTGACTTGACCACAACAGAGTTGTGATATGAATGCAAGATCCCACTTAGGTGTTATAAAATCTACAACTAGCTTTCTTCAATTCTAAACTTAGTAGAGATAAATCTGGCTTTTGCAAAACAACCCTAGAGCTTAGTGTCCTATTACAAAAACCCCTTCACTTGTTAGTATTAGTTTGCGAGTACTTAAAGAGTACTCATGGCTTTGTCCTTGGCTATTCCCGTGGCCAGACTATGAAGAGGAGTACCTGGAGGATGGAACCCAGGAAAGTTACGACAACTAGGATCATCTCCCATCGTCAGCATTGCCTGTGACCCCGAAGATGGAGCTTCGCCTACGTTACCGTTATTATTACGTATTCCGCTGCTTGTGTTGTATTAAGACTGGATCATGAGATCCTTATTTGTGTAAGACCTTATGTATGGTTTGTAATGGATGATGTATTGTGGTATCCAATTCTGTCATGTCTCACAAAAATGGTAATCCTAGGTTTGCCATGTATGGCATAACAGGCATCTGGGATTAAAAATTCGGGTGTTGACAAAATTTGCATATCATTCATGCATTCATAAGCATTTGATCTTTTTCAAATGAAATTCAAACATAAGGAACCATATTTATGCCTATTACTTATTCAAGTGAGGCAAGGTTTATGTTTTATTTTCTTTATGTGTTTAGTATTTGACCAGAACTGTTTAGAAAGTAACTACAAGGACACACAAAAGTTTTCAAAACAAATCAAAAATTAAAACCATTATTATGCCTATTATCTATATACAAATAAGGCATGTTTTTATTTTATTTTTCAAAGTGTCAAAGTGCATTAGTCTAAACAGTAGTGTTTTATACACAAATAAGTGCAAGGTTTACACTACAAAAATCTAGAGAATGTTTGTTTTCAAACCCAGTTGAATTTGATTGAATTTTGTTCCTGAAAAATCAATTAGAAAAAGGAAAAGAGAAAAGAATAAAGAAAAGGCCGGCGCCACCAATCTGGCCCAGCACCAAAAGCAGCCCACGAACCCACCCGGGAACCTCCCCTCTCCTCTCTGTTTCTCACCCTGCACAAGACACCCCTCGTGACAAGCTGGACCCCTTGACCCACTCCTTCTTCCTCAAATCCCGCGACGACCAGCTCGCCGCTGCAGTTTCCTCCCCCATTCAACCCGATGAATTCGCCCTTGATTGTCATTGATTCGCCGAGTAATTCCTTCCCCCTCTCTGGCTATTTAAACCTCTCACTCTCCGTGTCATTTTCCCCCACCCAGCACCACCAGAGCGCCGCCAGGCTACCCATATTTGGCTTCGCACCGCCGCGGTTCCGACGAGCAATCGTGGTGAGTCCCGAGCACCCCTCTGTCTCTAGTTCATGCGACTGTGTTTGCCAGTGTCTTACGCATCTGTTAATGCTTGCCTCTTGATCCCTTGTGCCCTAGGTCGTCGTCTTTGACCCCGACAGTGAACACCCGATGCACGGACGAACTCCGGCGAGGATTTGCTGCTGTGTCCGTGCGCCCCGACCCTGTTCACCTACACGTTGAGCATCTCCACGTCCTCGTGACCTCGGTAAGCACCAGCACAACCCCCTGCACCTCTGACCTCTCCGGCGTGTCACCGCTAGAGCTGTCGCTGCCTCCAGCGCCATTCGCGCCGCTGAGTTTTGGTCAATTTGATCTGATCCATTAGATCTGGATCCTAAGGCCACGATTAGATGTTTAGTTGAAGCGGTAAGATCAGATCTGGGCCGTGCATCTTTATTTAGATCCTACGGTCCGCAAGAGTGATCCGGCCGAACCGATACGCGCCAATCAGAGGCTGCCGCGTGGCTAGGTTTTAGATTTAAAATTTGGATTTTCATCTATTAGATATTCAAACTTGTAAATTCGAAAACTTTTTTTCTGTTTATCCAAAAATACAAATAATATACCATTGGAATCAAAAAAATAAATCCTACACATCTATGGGCTTAGTTTTGTATTTTGTTTCTGTTAAAATAGAGTTTTATGCAGAGACATTTGTAGGCTTATTTTGTGTATAAAAAATAATTGAAAAATGTTTTAAAGGCCAAATAAAGTTTAATTGATGAATAAATGTTTAGTTTATTGATCAGTATTGTTTTAATTGTCTTGGTTGGTTTAGAAAAATCATCACATGACATTTGCATGCATGCATATATTTTTGTTTTATTATTTGAAATGTGAATTTGGTGCTATCATTTATGTGTAGATTTTGGTGCTAGTGGTGATTGTGACTGTGAGGATTGTTGTTACTCCCTCAACTACCAAGGAAAGTGGTGCTTCATATTTATCCCATTATTTTCACTATGCATTAGTGATATTTTGTATAGGGCTTGCATGATAATCTTTGCTAACTATCTATATGCCATGCTTGGGAAATCCTAGTAGTTGTAGAATTGTTAGAATTTTATCTAAGTTAAGATACTTGCTATTGCCATGCTTATCCTAGATAGTAGCAACGAAGGGTGGATTATACATATGCTATGGAAAAAATTGCTAAGTCTTTGACTTGTGTTTTTGCTTAATAAAACAACTAAGTGAATGACACACCTGGGTGGAATGGTAATTGCATGGATGGATTTTTGTTGAGTGGTTACCAGGGCCCATTTTTCAATGGCCTACCCTGCGTATCTCACTTGTGGAATGCCACCCAGGAACAAAGGGATTTGAGATGCCATATGTTAAGAAGCTTCTAGTGCAGCCACATGGCATTATGGGCTCTGCCTGGATCATATAGGTTGCAATAACTTAGCCAAATGGACAATTGGTGGTAGAGGGTGATAGGTTTGGAGCGCGTCCATTCTGGTCTAAGGGAAGGCTTATGAAAGATCATGTCTTGAGGAAAGTCAAGTCTTGTGGGGAAAGTGCACCACCTCTGCAGAAGGAAGAATCTAAGTACTTAGCCGTGTCCCCGAAAATGGAAAATTTGAGCATCAAGACATGGAAGCTATCAAGAATCTCCTCATCCCAATTTCTAAGTTAAAACTTGCGGTTGAACAAGGGTAAAGGTTCACCAATGTCTATTGGTGGTTCCTTGGGAGTTCTTTTGCCAAACAAAAACTTAGTGTTTTCAACTGATAGGTAAAACCTGTTTTGAGCAAAGCAAGCCTAAGATACACTTAGCCAATTCATGTAGAAGCTAGATACTATTATTCTACTAAGGTATCACTTGCCAATAATATTCCAATGTATTGACACACTATGGCTATAACTTGTGATGTTGCAGGTTACTCTGATTAGGATTAGGGTTATGAGTCTACACTCAACATGCTTGCCTGTGGCACATGAAGATGAAGACTTTTATTTATATTGTTAAGTTAAACTCTTGTACTAGTCAATGGCTATGGAGTTGTAAAAGACTACTTATCTCTGGAATGACGATGTAATAATGAACTTTGTTTCTGTGTACTTCATCTTAAACTGTGGATGCTAGCATTTGATCCAGGGACTAGCATTGCAATCACAGGGACCTTTACCTTTATAAAGGTGGGGTCTTACACTTTCTTAGTAACTTTATTAATCTTTCTAAAATCAATGCACATTCTATACCCAACCACTACTCTTTGGGGTATAAGATCATTATCCTCATTAGGCACAACAATTATTCCCCCTTTATTGGGAACAAAATGAACAGGGCTAACCCATTTACTATCAGCAATAGGGTAAATAATACCAGCATCAATGAGTTTTAATACCTCATTTCTTACCACATCATTCATCTTAGGATTTAGACGGTGTTGGTGCTCAACAACTAGTTTTGCATCAGGCTCTATATTAATAGCATGCTGACATATAGTAGGAGAAATCCCCTTTAAATCATCAAGAGTATAGCCCATAGCTCCTCGGTGTTTCTTCAATATCTCCAATAACCTCTCTTCTTACTTTCCTGAAAGTTTAGAACTAATAATAACAGGATATACTTTCTTATCATCAATATAAGCATATTTAAGATCATCGGGTAAAGGTTTTAATTCGAAAACAGGGTCCCCTTTAGGTGGTAGTGTGGTACCCAAATCTTCCACAGGTAGATTATGCTTAAGTTGTTCCGGCTGACGAAGGAAAACCTCGTCAATATTATTTCTTTCCTTCATGAAGACATCACTTTCATGATCCTCCATAAACTGCTGCAAAGCATTGATAGGAGCAAGAGAATAGCAAAAAATTGTTCAACCCTAAAATCCTCATCAGGTAGTTCATTTTCGTAAGGAGTTTTGGCAAATTTGGAAAAATTAAACTCATAAGATTTTCCAGCAAACTTAGTCAAAACTTTTTCCTTCCTAAAATCTTTGATATCCCCACAAGTATTAAGGAAGGGTCTACCAAATATAATAGGACAAGTTTTACTAGCTTCTTTACCAAGTACTAGAAAATCAGCAGGATATTTAATCTTACCACAAAGGACCTCCACATCTCTTACAATGCCAATGGGGAAAACTTGATCTCTATTAGCAAGGTGAATAACCACATCGATGTTTTCAAGCTCACAAGGACCAATCTCATGCATAATTTCCCTGTAAAGCTCATAAGGAATAACACTAGAACTAGCACCAATATCACATAAACCATAGTAGCAATGATCACCAATTTTAACAGAAAGCACAGGAACACTAGCTTTTCTAGCCTTACTAGGATGAGAGACAATATTAGTAGCGTCTTCACAGAAGACAATATGCTCATCCTCTATATTTTGAGTGACAAGATCTTTCACAATAGCTACCATAGGATCAATATCAATAAGCTCATCGAATCCTATAGTTTTCTTTGCGCTTTTGCTGACCACATTAGCTATAATATAATGTTCCCTTACCTTGGAGGGAAAAGGGATCTTCTCCACATAAGGTTCAGGCAAAATAGGATCAAAAGTACAAACCTCTACACTGGAAGGAACATGGGTAACAATGTCTTTATAAGGAGCATGGTACTTGTCCCACTCTTTCTTGGGAATTTCTATATAAGAGGCAAAGGCCTTAAAACATTTCGCAAGAAATTGAGGATTAAGACCAAACTCATTACTAATATCACGGAAGTCATCAGTTCCCATAAAATATTTAATACATTCATAATCATAGTTTATACTTGACTTTCTTCCTTTGTCATTCTCCCAAGCCTCAATGTTATCTTGAATACGGTCTAGTAGATCCCATTTAGCTTCTTCCTTCATACGTGTGAATGATCCAACACAAGAAGCATCTAGTAAATCTTTATCATGAAGAGAAAGCCTAACATAAAAGTTATTGAGAATAATATTATTAGGGAGTTCATGAATAGGACATTTAAGCATTAGTAACTTCAGTGTCCCCCAAGCTTGAGCTATACTCTCTTCATCAAGAGGCCAAAAGTTATATATAAGATTTCTATCCTTATGAATTTCACTAGGAGGATAAAATTTAGAGTAAAAGAGAGATGCCATCTCCTCCCATTCCATGGATTGTCCATTCTTCAGCAGCTTATACCATTCTTCAGCTCTCCCTTTCAAGGATATGGAGATTAACTTCTTCTTCAGTTGTTCAGTTGTGATACTTCCAAACTTAAACAACCCGCATAATTCATGGATAAAAAGCAAGTGATCACCAGGATGGACAGTTCCATCCCCAAAATAATAATTATCCATAACACGATTAACAACACTTCTAGGTATCTTAAAAGGATCTATCTCAACAGGTGGTGCTTCATCTACTACCCTAGAAGTGGTAGTAGTTTTCCCAAACAGAAAACCAAGTGGGTTATCCATATTGGAAACAAAGTAACAAGCAGTAATAAAATCAATACTCATAGTAAAAGTTTCCTTTACCAGTTACACTCTTCAATAGCGCTTCACTTCCCGGCAACGACGCCAGAAAATAGTCTTGATGACCCACAAGTATAGGGGGTGTATCATAGTACTTTTGATAAATAGGAGTGTCGATCCCAACGAGGAGCAGAAGGTGCTGGACACTGGTATGTGTTGGAGATATGCCCTAGAGGCAATAATAAAAGTGGTTATTATTATATCTTTGTGTTTATGATAAATTTTTACATTCATGCTATAATGGTATTAACCGGAAACATTTATACTTGTGTGATTTGTAAACAAAATTAGAGTCCCTAGTAAAGCCTCTTTGTAATACTAGCTTGTTTGTTAATAGATGATCGTGGTTTCGCGATCATGAACATTGAGATCTTGTTAACAACAAGATCATATCATTAGGAGAATGGTGTGATGGACATACTCCTATAGATAAGCGTAGCATTAAGATCAAGTCATTTCAATAGTTCATTTGCTATAAGCTTTCTGATACATAGTAACCTGATTCCTTCGACCATGAGATCATGCTAATCACCATCACCGAAAGGATGCTTTGATTACATCAAACACCACACCGTAACTGGGTGGCTATAAAGGTGGCATTGAGTGTTCGGAAAGTATGTGTTGAGGCACATGGATCAAGAGTGGGATTTGTCCATCCATATGACGAATAGATATACTCTAGGCCCTCTCGGTGGAATGTCATACAATTGGCTTGCAAGCATGTGACTGGCTCACAAGGGATCACATATCATGGGAACGAGAAAAGAGTACTTATCGGTAACGAGGTTGAACTAGGAGAGATACCGACGATCAAACCTCGGATAAGTAAATTATCGTGAGACAAAGGGAAATTGGTATCGTATGTAAGTGGTTCATTCGATCACAAAGTAATCGTAGAAATATGTGGGAGCCATATGAATTTCCAGATTACTCTATTGGTTATTGATCGAAAAAGTGTCTCGGTCATGTCCGCATGATTCACGAACCATAGGGAGACACACTTAAGGATTTGATGTCTTTAGTAGATATGGAATGTTAGTAGGGATACCGAATGTTGTTCGGTGTATCGGATGGCATCCGGGATATCACGAGGAGATCCGGAATGGTCCGGAGAATAAGATTCATATAAGGAAAGTCCGATTCCGAAGTTCGGGAATGATTTTGATGTTTTCATCGAAGAGCTTCTAGAAGGTTCACCGGATCGGAAGGGGAATGGTCCATGAATGTGTCATGGGTAAGTGGAATGATTGGATCATGTCCTAGGTCACTTGGTTTGGGCATTTGCAAGAGAGAATTAAAGCTCTAAACTGAAAGTCAAACGGGAGGTTTGAAAAGTCAAACTGGAACAATGGTTTCCTAGTGGAAGAAGGAAAGATTCCTTCCTTCAATCCAACTTGGGTTTGAGTTTGGATTCAAACCTCCCCTCCCAACTTGGGTGGCTATAAATAGAGGGGGAGGGCTCCCCTAAACAAACCAAGAGCCAGCTCTCCACCCATCCCGTGCCGCCGCCTCGCGCCGTCGCCGCCTCATCGCCTGTAACTACCTCGGTGAATTACGCTCCTAGATACAAGCCTGGATGAGTGGTAGTGGTTGAAATAGTACGGTGGAGCCCCAAAAGCCACTCACTGGTAGTCCTTTCGGACGTCCCAACCACTACCCTCTCAACGGACTGTCAGACGGGCGTGTCGGCGAAGGGATCAACTACGTACACAAGTGGGTATGTGCAAGCCACCATACAAGAGTACATCGAGCCATACCATCTAGAAAGAAAGGAAATATAGCATACATACAAGATTCAAATGACCTAGATAGATCTATATTTTAGGATACTTCCTCATACAACACACATCGAGTATCATGCGGGCGGCAAACAAAAATCCGATGCGGATAAGAAGCAAATCGGCATAAGATGCCATAGAAATAAGCACATCCCCACTACAGTCTCACGGATCCCGTTCCGGAATCTCTACCGAGCGATCGTTGCCCATGTCCTCGGCTTCTTCCACCCAAAGATCCGTCCGCGAGGTACTGTTCATCTGAACCAAATAATTTATCGTGTGAGACCCTAAGGGTACTCAGCAAGCCTTAATGCCTCTAAAGGGGACACAACCTGGGGTGACGCAATTGCAGCGAAAGATAAACCCTAGCAGTCCTACAGATAAACGCTAACCATCCGCCTAACCAATG